>OW971945.1:5000000-10000000 GCA_943193695.1 Acrobasis suavella | reverse complement strand
CGTTGTATATATAACATGTGAAACATAGTAACTAAACACAAGTCATCTTCTCTATTTATATTTTAACAAACCCTCAACTTTATTACACAAACAATCCAAATACACAATTTTATTAAAAGGATGCAACAAACTACAAAGCCTCTGTTGGAAACAACATGAATCTCCTGCGGACGGGACAGCAAACCAAGGCGAAACAAATA
This sequence comes from Acrobasis suavella, assembly GCA_943193695.1. NCBI lineage: Eukaryota > Metazoa > Arthropoda > Insecta > Lepidoptera > Pyralidae > Acrobasis > Acrobasis suavella. The sequence continues at coordinate 9,999,800 of OW971945.1, read as the reverse complement.
TTAGCCGCGATGATTGTACACGGTATTGGGACCTCGTTTAAACCTTTTTATCTACGAGCGAAACGGAGTACCTATGTTAGAAAATATTGGGTTTCAATATCCGACGTAGTGAACACAATGTTCTTGCCCTGTCTTGGTAGGTATATTAATGTACATCGCCTAGGGTGAAACAATCGATCATCAAGCAGCAGTGTCAAAACCATATAACCGTGTGTTGAGTGGGAAAAACGTGCCTTAACAGCTCATCATGACTCTCCGCCGCATTTTATACCTTGTCCCATAGTTTTAAAGCTTAAAATAAATCGTTACTGCGAGAAAATACCACAAGCGACGCTGCTGGTGTAATTGCATACATAATTTTCTTCATCAATAGCACATGCAATATTAATAACTTTTTAAACAAGCCTCTTTGTATGCTATCAACAATCATGAAACATATTTTTTATCTGTAAGCAATAAATAGGTATGTCCACATGAAAATTTTAGAGATAGTTACGTTATATAGAATTTTAGAATCGAGACCTGCCAGCAATTAACAAACTAATACGGTGTTGTAAATTAATCGATTAAAATAAAACTAGTAATATTTTTCTCAAAAAAGCATGACCTGTGTGTGTGTCGTAGGTATTTATTCAGAATATGGAAAAAGCCTAGAGCTATAGCAGAACAATCCCAAAATACATATTTTGTGAAGCTATTTTCTAAATAAATATGTCAGCACTGCGTACGTCTACAAAATGTAATGAATTATAATCGGACCGAGGACATTGGACTTCTTAAGCCACATTTTTGAAACAATATTTCAACGTTACAAGCTGACACATTTCAAATACCTATTTATGGACCTAAAAATAAAGTGGGCAGATTCGGAATGGCGTCACGTCCATACGAGATAAGCCGCTTTGAAAAAATACATTTCTATATTCTGCGTGACAGTCTTCAATTTGATGTCCAATCAATTTAATGCATTCGTGGCTCAATAATATATAGAACAATAAAATATATGGATTTTCAAGGGCAAATACGCGCTCGTATTTAATTATCCGTAATTTTGTTTTTTTAGTTTCAGTAAACGAGTCTACCACTCAATACCGACAGACGAAATCTCGGTGAACGTTATTCCGACAGTTTAAACTAGTTCGACTTCCACTATATTAAATGTGTATAACCTCAAGAAATTTGATCTTTATGAAAAGAAACACTGACAAATCTATTAGATACTATTGGCTCTGTGAGCTGGAGGTAGACCTCGCGAGTCACCCCGACCCGTTGAAGTTTATCGGATAAAAAAGTAGTTCATGCAGGCAAAAAAGTTGCATCTTAATAATGGTAACAAAAAAGTTTTCTGACATTTTTGAAAAAATTTCGAGTTGGCTCAAATATAATATTTTTAAAGTTTTCAACGCCCACATTTCCGTTATTTTGAAAAATTTCGGAAACTGAATCGACGAAAAAAATATACATTAGGTATTTTTGAACCTGATCATAATATTTCACGAGAATTGGTTGAGCAATGTGACCTGTAGGCGAGAACAGCCGGACGGACAGACAAACCGCCGGACAAAAGAATTTTTGACCAATCTTGAACTGAGACGCTCGCTCAATCAATTATGAGACTTTTCGTATCTTCTTATAACAAATTGCCGTTGATGCCGGACATAGGTCATATATATTTTTATTTTACGTTTCTTTCTAACCTATTCTATGGCATATCCACTGAAGATGACCAGTTCCCATTCGTGTCACGTTTTTTGTTGACTCAGTATAAGTTGGGTTTTGGGGTCGGATATGACAGGGATAAACCAATTGTTGGGATCCCCTGCTAAATTGACATCTCTTCACAGTCTAAACACGTGTCCTTGCTTACTCGACCAATTAATATTTTAATAAAATATCTTACCTTCCGTTTTATTTTGTTCTGTTGTTTGGAGAAAGCGAAATATTCTTATTTATTTCATTTTATTAGATCACCACAATTTTCAAATATACTTAACTGCTAAGCGTAAGTTCGGTTGGTAGTGAAAATGACTTAAAGACTAGAGCATTCATTAAAAATTACTGATAATTTATAACAAACTTTAATTTAAATAAGTAAATTTAGGAAACAAATAGCTTACGCATCGCGTTTATTTTCGTTGATTGAAAATAAGAAAATTCGTGATGTTCTGATAAAATCTCATAAACGTGAAACATCCTTGTGTACTCGCACCTACTAAACTCATTTCTACCTATACTAGTATTTTGTATGTAATCTAAATAATATTAATTTCGCTTCAATTTATTTAACACACAAAAATATATACAAACTCTCGGTATGTTATTACAGAAATATTATGAAGAAAGAAAAAGAACTTAATTAGAACTAAATAAACTAAAATACAACCTAAATTAAAACTAAATGACTAAATAAAATAAAAATAGTTCGTATCGTAGTAATAAAAATAATAACTTATATAATAATTGAGGCCAAATCGCTGCCGTCACAGGGCAAAGTAGCCAAGAAACTGGCGGCATTTCGGCGTTGGATATTAATACTAATTGAACTTACGAAAAAAATACCCTAAACTAACGCCGGGTATGCAAAGATTTACACGTGCAGCATCGAGTGCATTCGTCGAAAAGGAGGACTACTGGCACTAGCGATGCAAACTATGTTGCATACAGATCATTTTCACGCGCACAAGCAATATTTCATTGTATTCAAGCTGACGCTACTGCAGCTGGAAAGGCTTTATTCTAAGTTGGAATACAAATCCAAGGTTACAAAATAATTTTTAACGAAATTATTTGCTTTTTAAGATCAAATTTAAGATTATAATTTGTCAATAAAGATAAAGGCTGCTGATATACGAGTGATGAACACCCTGTGCAAAATTATCATTAAACTTGCTGCGCCCCTCGGTGTTACCCGCGCCTAAAGTATGCATATGTGTTAATCCAGGGTGTCAACTTCCTGCATACAAAATTTTATCGAAATTGGTCCAGCCGTTTGCGCGTGAAGAAGTAACAAACATACACACACACACTCACAAACATTCGCACTAATAATATTATACTTGTCTATCTATGCGTGCAGGTTTGTGTTTCTATCATGTTTCTATAGACTTATCTGAATTGGCGATATAAGCGAGTTTCACCAGAGCCTTTCTAGTACAGCTAGATATATACAACGTGGAACAGACATACCCATAATAAATCGAACCACAAGCTATGCTAGATCTCTGTGGTATAAAAATATTAAAATAGCAAATAGAAAACAAGAAAAAAATTGGACATTCGCATGGAAATTGCCCGGGCGGCTAAACACTTTTGAATGGAAATGTATTTATACCATTCCCCCTCTCAAAGTTTATTTTATTCACTGAAAACAGTGAATAAAATGCACTTTTACTTACTATTTTGATGTTTGAATTTAGAACAATTTACTCTTAATTTTAGTAATTGTTCCAATTTTATTGTCCATTTTAATTAATTTAACCTTCTTTTTTCTTCATTAAATGTCTATTTTCGCTTAATTTTTTCTTTTTAACCGACTTCCAAAAGAGGAGGTTATCAATTCGTCGGAATCTTATGTTTTATATAAATGAATAAAAAAAAATTTGGTGGTTAAAACCAGTTGTGTAGTTTGATGGTGAAGTCGGTTTTTAGTTTTGAAAAATTATTCTCGTAGTCATGGTATAAAGTATAGTATGCAATTCTTGAATAAAGCGGATTTACATCGAGGGCCATGAATCACTCGCATTGCTCAGGATTCTAACACTTGAATCGCTACGCTCGTAATTCAGTCGTTAGAATCCTTCACCTGCTCGTGATTCACCTATGGCCCTCGAAGTAAATCCGTCCTTTATTCACTAATTGCATAATATACTATTTTATATTTTTTGACAGTTATTTTAATATCATTATCCTTTTTTGTACGGAGCTTCTCTTTACGCACTGTTGGTAGTGTTTTGCGTCGCCTAGTAGCTAAATTGGGGTGCCGTGCTGTTGGAAATCAGATGGCGAATTTTCTGCGCCCACATCAGCTCGGTTTCGGCTCCCCACTTGGCTGCGAGGCGGCAGTAAATTCCACACGCGCCTTCGCTTTAGATCCAAAACATGCCCATGCTGTCATCTTAAAAATAATTGATATTAAGAATGCTTTTAACAGTGTTGAGAGGGACGTACTGCTGGCCGAGGCGAGGGATAAAATTCCCTTACTATACCCTTTCCTTGTTCAGTGCTACTCCTCTCCAACGAACTTATATTTTAATGATGAAAGGATAATGTCACAGGTGGGCGCGCAACAGGGAGATCCCCTGGGGCCTCTTTTGTTTAGCCTAGCCATCAACAAATTGATAGTCTCACTAGAAGCGCCCCTTAATGTATGGTACCTGGATGATGGAACATTTGGCGGCGCTCCGGAAATTGTTGCCAAGGATCTGGAGATTTTGATTCCAGGACTGCGTGAAATGGGCATTGTCATCAATAGCTCCAAGTGTGAGTTGTATCCTTGTGAGGGAGCAGGCAGTGAGAACATTGATAAATTCCGCGACTTACTGCCTGATTTAAAAGTTTTGGATCAGCAGTCGTTTTCCCTTCTACGGACCCCAATTTTCAAAGAGGCGGTTCCGGCAGCTTTGCAAATTAAGAGGGAAATGCTTGCTCGGTCGTTGCAACATATGAGTCAATTACCGGCACATGTTGCTCTGACATTATTACGTGGTTGCCTCTCAATCTCTAAGTTGATGTACGTCATGAGGACCTCCCCAACGTGGCTGTCTCCAACTGAGATTTCCCAGTTGGATGAAGACACAAAAATAACGTTGGAGACTATCCTCAACGTGCACCTCGATGAGGATCAATGGTTCTGGCTTCCTCGTATGGGGTTCGCGGATATACTTCAAATACAAGGCAACAATCTGAACGTGCCCCACACTGAGGAAGCCTTAAGCGTTTGGTCCGCTACGTGCTCTGCCGGTGATCTTCCAGAGGACAGAGGCGTACAGCGTCAATGGGACGACCGATTGTGTCGGACCAAATACGGACAGCTACTCGCGACTGCCGTGGGAGTAGACATCGCTCGGCTTAAGGCGGTGTCGTCTCCGGAGTCGGGAGCTTGGCTGCATGCCCTTCCATCGCCTCATGTTGGAACTATTCTGGATGACGGATCTTTGAGGGTGGCTGTGGCTCTTAGGTTGGGGTGTGATGTTTGCGAGCCGCACTCTTGTGTGTGTGGCGCGCGGGTAGACGCTAAGAGTCGCCACGGATTAAGCTGCAGTAAAGCAGCGGGTCGTTTTCCTCGGCACTACATGCTAAACGAGGTGATCCGGCGAGCTTTGGTGTCTGTTGGCGTGCCGTGCACTCTTGAGCCCCCTAGTTTGTGCCGGTCAGATGGTAAGAGGCCAGACGGCCTAACCCTTATTCCATGGGAGAGAGGTCGGTGTTTAATATGGAACGCAACGTGTGTCAGCACTTTCGCGACCTCTCATCTGTCGCGTACAACCCGTGCGGCTGGTGCGGCCGCGGAGTGGGCAGCTACGCAGAAACACACCAAATATGCCCCTTACTTAAGTTATCTAAACTTAAGACATCCTATGTTTTTATTCCCTTCGCGGTTGAAGTGAGCGGGGTGCAGAGGCCAAGGAGTTTGTGCGGGAGCTGGGAAGGCGGTTAAGGAATAACGGCTATGACCACCGCGCTGAGTCGTATCTGATGCAACGCATATCGCTTGCAATACAACGGGGAAATGCCGCAAGCGTCATGGGCACATTTACATCAGGTACGATTCGGGGTGGATTGTTTGACTGACGTACTCAACGTCAAAATTGATTGACATGTATAAAAAAAAATAATAATAAATTTTAATGTTTAATGTACCCGGACCACTACGCCCCGGAGGTCGTCGTTTATATATATAGATAGAAGATAGAAGATAGATAGATTACAGCATGCTTATCAATAGGTATATCTACGAATAATAATATCTAACAACAATAACAATATGCATTTTAAAACCTCACATATAAAAAAGGAGCAAGAGTGCCTTTAACAACGCTTCGGCGAGCATCGCCGCATCAGATTCAGCGTTTCCATTTTGTTTCCAGTAATGCGTATAATGGCAAGAATGACTAGACATAATGAAAGTATTTTCATCCTTGGACCCGGCTCCGTCGGTAAGTGAAATTGCAAATTCCACCCCTGCCTTATTCTTTTTAAAGTCGACCGTCTTAGTCGCTTCCTTTCTTTAGAAAATGTTAGCAGGTGTTCTGTTTAATATATAATGAATGTGGACAGTGAAACCTTTCACGTATTGAATTTGGTGAGGAGGGGTTTCCTGATAAAATTATACTTTTTCCCGATCACCAAAATTTCTTTAGAACTCATCTTATTTCGTAGGCGCGTTTACATTATTGACATTCACCTGCTCATTCGTACGATTACAATCGATATAAGTATGTTGAAGTCAGTATTGTTGAGTTAGTATCCGATAACACAAGTCTCGAACTTACTTTGGGCACAGAATAAATATTAGTACTGCTTTGGGGCTAGCTTAGTGCCGCAACAGACGGGGCGCAAATTGCGTCGCATAACAGCTAGAGATGGGCAGTGGATAGTACTCAATCTACCATTTGAGTATTTACTTACTAAATTTAATAAATAGAGTAAATAGAGCGTGCTCATATATTGCCATCGCATTTGATGTCTGTTTACTTATTTTTACGTAAAATTACGTCTATGCACACCTCCCACCAAAAAATGATAATTAGTCAAAGAAGTCTACTTTCAGTGTATAATTAGTATGGTATTTTCATATAATTTAGCGTCGCATATAAAGTTTACCTACATTATAAGCATATTATGGCGTACGCACACACTTTCTGACAAGAATTGCAAGTGTATACTAGATTTAAGTTTCAAAATTGTCATGAAAACATGACATAATGAATATGAATATAAATATGAGTCGCAACTCATATAAATCAATTTATTAACCAAATGGATAAATAAGGATATTTATCGGGTATTTACTCAATCTACTGAGTAAATACTCGAATGGGTTGATTGAATACTTATGCATCGCCCATCACTAGCTGTTACGCGGCGCAACTCGCGCCGCGTCTGTTACGGCCCTTAAACAGTGTTATTTGTCCATATATATATTTATTTATTTATATTTATAAATTAACTATAGGTACTTAGTATTTAGTACGACGACGAAGAAGCGTGTTTACTTACTCGCTAAATTCCTGTAGGCACTAGGAATTGGCGCGTCAGGACATCGTAACATTATACACAGCATTAGGAATCTGTCTCTTTAGAGATGTCAAGCGAATGTTACAATTTACCGGTGTTGTAATGCTTTTATTAATAAGTCTGCGAACAGTTCTTCTAGGGTAACCCGAAGACAGCTAATGTTCAAGCTTCGAAAATTATGCATCGAAAACAAAACACGTACCCTTATTGGTATCCGCGTTCTCCCTACGTGATAGGAATTTCCCTAACGAAAAGAACAAAGGACAAACCTGTGCTACAAGGCAATACGTGACGATACTGTCTAATATCTCTCCCACGCAAAATATCCGTATATTAAATAAAAAAATCTCAATCGTCACGTAATATATAATAGCTGTTAATAAAAATGTTTTCTGTGCTTGCCTCCACAATTTTCGACGACCCATTGAAAAGATTGGAAAGCGCTGGCCAGAATTATCATTCCTTTTTAGATAATTGTTTATGTGATTTCTTTTCCGCGTTCTGTTTAAATCCTCGACGGATTTGAGATAAATCTTGTAAGGCTAAAGAAAAAGCTTTTACAAATTAATATCACTTAAGCAATATGCATTTATGGGTGGGATAACAAAGGGTTTTTCTAGGTTTTTACAAAAAAACACTTTGGATAATTTAAGAGTAGCTAGCTGCTAGCTACGTTTCTACGAGTAATAATACCTTCCCAAATGTTTCCGTGGTCATATTCTGACTTTTTAGGGTTCCGCACCCAAAGGGTAAAAACGGGACCCTATTACTAAAACTGTCTGTCCGTCACCAGGCTGTTTTTTCATGAACCGTGATAGCTAGACAGTTGAAATTTTTACAGATGATGTATATCTGTTGCCGCTATAACAATAAATACTAAAACAGAATGAAATACATATTTAAATGGCTACCTGAAATTTTCGGGGTCCAGTGCTTTGTCCAGTGCATTTGAAATAAATCATTTGAAAAGAAACGGAGTTATCATTTAAAATTTGATCTTAATCAGTCCCTGGATAACCCATTTAAACTATTTTATGGACTACTGTTTACATTTCAAAGAGAGAACGTGAAGCTTTTCCACGCACACACATCAATTAAAGCTAAAGTCCTTACGACCTCCGTGGCGTAGTGGCCACCATGCTTATTCCGCCACCCAGAGGTTCCGGGTTCAAACCCCGGTCAATGCAAGTTGGAAAATGGCGTTTTTCAAATTGTCCTGGGTCTTGGATGTTTATCTATAAATGTATTTGTTATAAAATATATCATTGATTTAATATCCCATAACACAAGTCTCGAACTTACTTTGGGGCTAGCTCAATCAGTGTAGTTTATATTTATTTTATTTTTGTGTTGTCATGTGTAAATTTCAACATTGTTTTATAACGTTGAATTTGTTATGAAACAAAAAATTTAAAAATATTTTCTATTAGGTCACGCCGCCGCCGCCGCCGCCGCCGCCGACCGTATATCCATCGGCGCTCTTGTACGGTACTCGTATCTCGTTACTATCGTCCCTTGCAATATTAACCTCCACGTGAATATGATAGTACAATTGCGGTAAGCTCTTGCGGAAACCGACGAAATATTACATATACACGACCCAAAGGAATGTTTGATGCATTAATACGTACGGTCCAGGCGGTCCCCCGCCGAGAGGCCATTCACTGATTTGGGCTCAATACTACGATCTTTTCCAGCAGCAATTTACCAAAAGGAAAGCGTAAAAAGCATTGACATTTATAGGTTCTCCTCCGAACGTGTACTCGCCGGGATTTTCTATTGAAATGCCCAAATTGCTTTTATTATACTCCATGTCCTTTTTTGAACATTTGTAGGAATAAATTATACCACTAATATGAGAACAAACAACGGTTTAGGATATGCAAAGGAAACCTATAGTAATACGTTTTCATTTCATATAGCAAATTCATTATATTGATTACATTGCCAAAGTAACATAATTTTATTATTAAATACATACTATTACACTTCACGATTTGAGTGATGGAGATAAACTTATTTCAAATTGCAAAGAAATTATAGCCAGTAAGATTTATTTTAATTTATAGAGATTATGATATTACACACAAGAGTCCGCTGAGAGCAGCTGACGTGGCAGTGCTCCACTCGAACGTAATCTGAAGTGGCTCCTACATTTCGCTATCACAGCGTTACAAACACATTAAGCTCAATCAAATCATATTATAGAGTTCTAAAAATACAAACAAGAGAGAGCAAGCAATGAAACGAATTTTAAAAATGTGTTTGTTTGTTGTTTCGTTCTTTACCACAAAACGAAGCGACGGAAGCGAAGTATTTTCCGCAAAAAAATGCATTTTTTTCGTGAAAATCTCTTTTTTGTTACTTACCCAGACCAACTTATAAAGGCCCACTTGCACAAGTAAGCGATGGTTGGACTGAAAAATTGTAAGCATAGGCACTGAAGCGTGCAACATTTCTTTAAATTTTCACATAAGTTCTACCTTACTACTAAAAAGTTTTGTTACCGCAGTGGCAAGCTCTGCGGGGTTAATATTTTTCACACGACACTTAAGAAATACAAAGAAAATTGAATACTTAAAAAGACTGTAGTTTGCGCAAATATGATGCAATCATAAACAAACAAATAAATCCATCGGTAACACGTCTCGGTCGGCCGTTGAAACATTTTGAATCAAACTTGAAATAATTACGGAGTAGGTAATGGACTAATGGTTCACCAGCTTTAATTAAACAGCGGCTATTTTCAAAATAACGCTATTGAAGACGGCGACACCTTATCAATGTCAAAGCGAATTTAATTAACATCCTTTTAAAATATTTTCATAAAGATACTCGTAGGAAGAGAACAAAGGGCGAGAGTCGGCCCTCTTTATCAGATCGCTGGTGGTGCGTTCATTAACGTCACATTCCAAAGACCGGCCACTCGTTCACACGAGAGCACTCGCATTATTTCTCCGTTTGTAGTTTGATACAAATTGTTCTACGCCGCATGTTCACGGAATTTTCGGCCTCTTTGTGCAGTATTGTGCAATATGAACGATGCTGCCACGAAATATTTAAGTATTTTCTTTGACATATGATGGTATTTATGCTTTAGAAACAGAAAGTTGAATTTATTCATCTCAACCGTTTCCTTTGTAATTTTATTTATATTTCTTAGTCAATACCATTGATATCTGTATTTATTTATAATCTACAAGTACCTACTTATGCTATATAGTATTGTATTGCCTATACTAAGCAGATAATAATAAAAAGTATACTTATACTTATTACCCAATTTATATTTTTTTAAGAGAGTCAAATAGTCAAAATCATTTATTGTTGGTGATAATTCTATCAGACTTTAGATTAGGTATTTGTTGAGGATTAAAATAGTCAAAATCATTTAGTGTTAGTGAAAATTCTATCAGACTTATGATTCGGTATTTGTTGAGGATTACGCTTCATCATACATGTTGTTTTAAATACTTATTAAAATTTATTAAATGTGACATTTTTTTACGATAAAATGTGTTGTATAGTTTTTGGTATTAGGATATATACTCGTAGCTTATTAAACGCAGTTTGCGTTTGAGTAAGTACCTACTAGGTATTAAAGTTAAGTAAACTATCATTATAATATAAATATTTAAGTACTTCTTTCAAAAACTCTTATTATGCATATCTCATGAACTTGCTTGGTAGATTATTGCTTCCTTTAGAAAATGCAAATAAAGCAGGAAGCAGGAAATCCCATTGGGAGGAGTTCATTCCATTCAAGAAGAATTTCTACGCAATCCCATTGCAATGAAAAAAACAATTTAACAGGTGGTAGGTAATTTTATGAAAAATGTACCTACATATGTTCTATTTTTTTTTTAAGATTATACTAATGCTACTAATTGCCCAACCAATATAATTCTATTGAACCGAGCTTTCAACAATTAAACTAACCTGCAATAAATTTCACTAGTTTACTATCTTAGTTTGAGATATTAATAGTCTACCACTACCAGGGCTTGATTAACTTACAACTTTTAAAGTACAATGAATAGTATCCTATACTACCCTTTTTCACCACAGTTGCGCCGTTAGATGTGATTTGTCAAGTCAAAGTTCCATCAACCATCACCATCCCAGAATATTACCGGTTGCATACTCAGCGGTAACGCTTCAGAGCCTCGTCAAATCGCCTATATTATTACATGATTTGACGAGGTTACTGGTTACAAGTCAAAGTTCCATATAAGCAGTGAATATAATGCGGTCGAGAGTCATGGCTCAGTTTTATATAGAATCAATTATACGGCGTTTCGCTGCCGGGTATGATTAATTAACTTTTTATGAGTGGGGTCTGGACTCACGCCAACCCTACATTGACATTAACGATTTCAAGAGCCTCAATAACCAGCCTACTTCAATGCCCCAATATTGAATGCCCGTTCCCTGTTTACGTATTTGACGATTTTGAGAACAATGCATCTCGTCGCATTATAGCTGTGGTGTCAATAACCCATGACTATGATAGATAAACCGAGATAATCAAAGATACGAGCAATGCTGACGACACGAGTCTTATAGTTGTTATCTGTGATGACACCATAAAAAATGGCACCTCCCTCAGGTGGTTGATAGGTATATCTTCTCAGATAGGTGTCATAAAAATATTTGCTATGTACCCAGAATTCGTTATTTTTTAACATATTAACCAGGAATAAGACCAATATTTTTAAAATTTTATTTTTTATATTTTTTTTTTTTTTTTTTATTTTATTTTATTACCATGGAACACAAAGGAAAAAAATGGCTGACACGTCACTGAAAGTGTTAAAATAAGAAATTACCCACCATAAACTTTAATTGAAAAAGCTATAAGGTATTTGAGCTAACAAAAATGTGTCTAAAATGTAGAACTTGCACGCGGGCACTAATAAAAAGATAAAACATTAAACTTCTTTATCGCAATAAACCGAACAAACTTAACAAGTTATAAGTAAACTTAAAATATAAACTTAACAAAGGCGGGCTTAATTAACTGGATTCATCACTCAATCACAATTTGCGATATTTTCTTTGAGATATTCCTAGAGAGGCAGTAAGGTATATAATCTTACTTTTTTTTCAATTCAATACAAACCTATTTTAACCCACACAGATTGAGATATGTCAACTTCTCTGTGTTTTATTCAGTGCTGTGAAATTACATTGTACAGTGAACAGAAGTGAAAAAAAGATTACCGAAGCGAGACAATTCCATTGGGCGAGACCCCGAGATTTTTAATTAGGAATGAAAAATCTTTGGTAAGCACGATGGAACGGAATCAACGTTTATTTTTTTATATTTTTGTCGAGTTCCGTACAAATTAGTATTCCGGTGACAATCCCCGAAGTAAGAGAAGTAATACATAGCCTTCCTAAGCTCGTACTGTCGTCAGGACCGCTGCCGGTCCCAAATTTTTCCCCTGGGAGGTGTCGATCGACAATAATGTTACCTGTAATACACTAGGCCCAAATTGCGACTCGATAAATTTAACCCCAAACTTTGTTTAGGGAGAATGTTTGTTTAAAAGTTTAAACGTAAAAAAGTTTATACTTATAGGTAAGGTGACGTACGTGTTCTGAACTTTTAAATAGGTATATATAGGTATTTATAATGTTTTGAATCGTATGTATTTATAATATGTATAGGCAAAATAGGAAACTACCTGAACATTGAAAATATCATAAACTCTCATTGTTCTTACAATGGCATATTAGTACCTACTTTAACTTCTCCAAAAACGTAAGTTATTAAGATAACTTACGTTTTTATTGATTTATATCGACAAAACCGATTGGCATGGACTTGTACTAATTGTTAACTTGAGTGTAATAGTATATATTAGGTTGGGGAAAAAGTCTTTTCGCATATAGTATGTATGAACTTGTAATAAAATCACTTTGACTATACTATTTGTACCTGGCTGGTTTTGGTATAATTTAAAAGTTTAAATTTCAAAGAAGATAATTCCAAATTCAAATTAGAAAAGTGCGTGATTTTCATTTGTTTTTTTTTACCGTCAAGATGAGTGAATCTAATGAAGAAATTAGATACATTTTAAAATTTTACCACCAAAAAGGAAAACATGCAACGCATGCCGCGAAAAAAATTTGCAATGTTTATAGACCTAGTGCATTGTCTCTGAGAATAGCACAAATTTGGTTTAAGCGTTTTCAATCCGGAAATTTTGATGTCAAAGATGCACGTCGCTCTGGTCGCCCTGTTACGGATAAAATGGATGAAAAAGTGGAGCAATATCGGCATATCAGTAGTTACGACGTAGCTGAAAAACTGGGAATTGACCACAAAACAGTTCTGGCGCATTTGAAAAAAATATGTACACCAAAAAGCTTGATATTCGGGTACCTCACGAGCTCTCTGAAAGAAACCTAATGAACCGTGTACTCATTTGTGATTCTTTATTACGACGTAATGAGACCGAACCATTTTTGAAGAAATTGATAACTGGTGATGAAAAGTGGATCACGTACGACAAGAACGTGGGAAAAAGGTCATGGTCAAAGGCCGGTCAGGCTTCACAGACTGTGGCGAAACCCGGGTTAACTCGCAACAAGGTAATGCTGTGTGTGTGGTGGGATTGGAAGGGCATTATTCATTATGAGCTGTTACCACTAGGCAGGACCATCGATTCAGAACTCTACTGCGAACAACTGATAAGATTAAAGCAAGAAGTTGAGAGAAATCGGCCGGACTTAATCAACAGAAGGGGTGTGGTTTTTCATCATGATAGCGCTAGACCTCACACATCTTTAACCACTCAGCAAAAATTAAGAGAGTTTGGCTGGGAGGTGTTAATGCATCCGCCGTATAGTCCTAACCTGGCACCTTCAGATTTCCACCTGTTTCGGTCTCTTCAGAATTCTTTAGGCAGTGTCAGGTTAACATCACGAGAGGACTGCCAAAACTACTTGACGCAGTTTTTTGATCAGAAGCCCCAAAATTTCTATAGCAATGGGATCATGTCCCTACCTATAAGATGGCTGAAAGTTATCGAACAAAATGGTACCTACATACTTTAGTTAAATGTAAATAAACTATATTAAAAATGTTTTGAATTTTCATATAAAATGCGAAAAGACTTTTTCCCCAACCTATTATTATGATGAAAAAATAATCATCGAACCGAATAACTACTTAGCTATTCAATTACCTAATTGATGTATATTTTTAAAAGTGCACTCAAGTTTTTTCAATAAATCAATTTGATGAGATATACAGACTGGCCATGAAAAATACTGTTTGTAAACAACTTTTGAAGTTTATACTCGTAATACAAATGAAACATCGAGGTCGGGACTGCGGGTTCATTCAGAGCCGACCAAATTAAACAGATTACTCCCAGCGGCTTCCCGTTGCTAAAGACCACATTATTCAAATTAAAATAGGAATATTATGAAGTCAATTCAGAGAGCAACCAAGATGAGCTTCAGACGGCACACTGTGATTCTTCGACGTTTCTTATTTAAATTTATGCATGGCCATAAAACCTCACCCGGTGGCCGATTAATATTCAAAGCAAAAGAAATTAAATATTTCGCTCCCTTAGTACGTCTTAAACTGGATAAAAAAGAGTTTATTAGCGAAAAAACAGTAAGATTTTTAAAATTAATTTAATGATACCATAAAAATATTTTTAATTACCTCGATATAGATATCCTAACAAAATATTAATATCTCGGATTTTTTGCTTCCTTTTAATTTATATAAACGCCCATTTACCTTAAAATGATTTCCTGGAAATCATTGTCGAGAATCCCTGATTTTTCATTTTGTTGAATCTGCTTAGACTGAGCTTGTAGATAAATCGAATTTGGATACGATGAATCAAAAAGTTATTTCACTCCTCGGTCCTTATCCGACCTCGTATCGCGGTTGAATAAATTAAGGATTTTTCCTGAAAAGGTAACGCTACCTTTCTAGATTAACGTTTCGAAAGGAATCAAACCACGTTAGCATCAGTTGGATGTTTCAAAGCAAAGAGAAAACTAATTTTGTTCGGTAAATCTTTGTCTTGTGAACGCTTTTATCTGGGTAAGTCGGCGGTTCGTCGTATCCAAATTAGCATAAATTGGTAATTGAAGTTTTCACAACTCGCTTTTTGATCGAATTTGTTGAGTTTGATTTGCTTACACGTGTTTACCAATTTACAAAGATCATGGTTATAAAAAATATTTCATCAAAATACGAATTTATCATTTGAGCGCCGTATATGTAAATTTTAGACTGACAAGTGGATCTAAATGACAAGGGAACACCTAAGTATTCCCGCGTCATTTAGGCTATCTATATATTTTAGCACCTGATATAACAGAGGATCAAGACAGGCAGTAGGATTATGACAACACCAACCAAAAATATATGACAAGTGAACAAAGTGGAATGGACATACTCGAAATAAATCAAACCCCGGGCTATACTAAATCACTATAGTATAGTGAAATTAAAATAACAGTCAAAAAACAAAAAAGTTATTCGGCATTTCTGTATTATACAAAAATGTCCAGCCGCCCGGGCAATTTATATGGGAATGTTGCTTTTGGTTTGTTTTTTGACTGTTATTTTGATTGTATTATACTATAGTGATTTAGTAAAGCCCGTGGTTTGATTTATTACGCGTATGTCCCTTCCACGTTGTATGACAACTAGGTAAAATCCACCTTTCACATACATGTTTCACCTTTCCGACATGTTCGCATACTCACACCATTCACTCCAGAGAACAAAACCCTTAACTTTTATTCATTACGGAGGTCCGTCCCATTCATGAGGAGCAATACCGGAATTTTTCGGGTCTGGAGGTCAATTTTTGAACTTGATATTGAATGGCTCGTGAAATTCACGTAAATTCGCACATGAATGTATTGATCCATAATATTATTAAATTTTATTTGTACCAGGCATTATTCGGTATGGATTTTAAAATAGAGAAATAAGTAATAATAATAAGAAGTTAATACAAATCACACAAGTTGAGCTAGCTCAAATTCTTTCTAAAATAAACTTTTGTTATAAGATACTCAAGGATACCATATATTGTATAATAAACTAGTAGCCCGTCCCTGGTAAGTTAGGCTTCCCGATGCATGGTAATGGTAACCTCATTATCAGCCCAGTAATTTCAGAGTTTATCGAGTATACATACCAGATACACAGCTATATGCGCATGCCTGGGCCTAGGGTTCATGTATATAGATCAAGAATTAGGGTATGAAATTGTGAGTGTTATACAGGATTTCAACTAAGTTATGTTCAAAAATTACCCTCCTGTATGTAATGAAGTTGTTTAAGCACAATCAGGTCGCGGTTGGGTCCGATCCGACCAACTTTGCAGACTTCAAAGCGCCTCTAACAATTCCATGCTAAGATACTGCTTTGATCTCCTGGACTAAACGCGGACTTTTTGATTGATGACCCTTAAACTGCGATGTTTAGCAATATAGAAGGGACTTTGCTCTAATCTGCTCATGTTGACTTTTGCTGATTAAATTTGTTTTACCTACTTCTTTTGTTAGTAGTAGTAATTTAGCCAATAGATTAGGTGTCGGATTTGAGTCCGCAACAGGCAAGGCATAAATTCGAATTTCAACATTGCACTTAATTAAAATCCAAATAGACCACACAATCTATTGTTCAAATATTTATCAATCCCCGGTACTTCTTCACGTCAGTAAGTTCTTTCAATAGATTTGACTGTCATGTTGAATGTAACACATCACATAAAATAATTTAATGGGTTCTCTAGGTATCTATCTATGTATCTCTCTAATCATACTCGGTTTCACGCATCTGCCCCCACCCTCCCAACCAGCACCCCCACGCAAACAAGCATAACTACGTCGCGCCAAACTATTGAGTTGAGATAACTATTGAGATGAGTAGTTCCGTGATATCCGAACATAAATCATCAATTAATATCCACGACGAGGAATAGTTTCGGATGATTGTCCCTAAGTTTTACTTCCGCTGCAAAAGCCCGTAGTTCCGTCTCAATTGTTATTCGTTTATGTCAGGAACATTTACATAATGTTTATTGCTTACGCTTAACGTTAAGATATCCATTTAGATGTATTGTAATGAACTTAAAAAAATAACTATCAAGACGATTTCAATATTACCTATAAAATTGCCGTTTTGTATGAAAAAATTTAAACGATTTTTTTTCTTGTATTTTTTATTTGTATTAATCGAAGTATTCACCCATGCAATCAACGCATCTTTGCCAACGCAGTGGCAGTTTATTGATGCCCTTCTTAAAAAAATCTGCTGGACGGGAGGCACCAAATTCTTCAAAGGCATTTTGTACTGCCTCTCGGGTATTGAATTTTTTTCCCGCCAAGAAGTTATCCAAATTCTGGAAAAAGTACTAGTCTGTAGGCGCAAGGTCTGGTGAGTAGGGCGGATGACGGAGAGCTTCCAACCCCAGTACTTGCAACTTGGAGACCGTCTGCTGTGCAGTATGAGGTCGCGCGTTGTCGTGCAGGAGCAGCGGAGAGGACCGATTGACCAATACTGGTTGGAGATGTGCCAACTTCTCCATCATTGTGTTCAGTTCTTCACAGTACACATCTGCAGCAATGCTCACCCCGTTTGGTAAGAAGCTGTAATGAATCACACCGGCGCTAGACCACCAAACAGTGACCATCACTTTTCTAGGGGTAAGTTTTCGTTTAGGGCATTGTTTAGGTGCTGAACCAGGATCCAACCAACTTGCTGAGCGCTTGCGGTTATCAAACAGAATCCATTTTTTATCGCAGGTAACAATGCGGTTCAAAATTCCTTCATTTGTGTGTCTGTTGAGCAGTGCAAGGCACGTCTCGACGCGTACTTCGCGCTGGCGATCATTGAGTTCGTGGGGCACCAATTTTACCTTGCCAATTTGACGCAAATGGACCAATATTGTTTTGACGCTAACGTCAAAAGCTGCTGCTAATTCTGCCGTAGATTGTGTATCATCAGCTTCCACAATCGCCTTTAATTCGTCATTGTCGACCAAAGTCTTCGGACGACCGCGAGGTTCATTTTTCAGGTCGAAATTTCCAGAACGGAAGCGAGCAAACCAATAACAGGTGGTGCGTTGGTTTGTAATGTTAGCTCCGTAAACGTCGTTGATGTTGCGTACCGCTTGTGCCGCGTTGCTGCCACGACGGTACTCATATTCCATAATTACTCGAATTTTTGACGTATCCATGATGACGAAAAAGTTTGAAATGCGATGAAAATGTAATATAATCAATTAACAAATAACTACTTTTAGAAAAAGAATTCCATGTTTTTAAAATAAAATTAATTTGAAATTAGAATTCTTAGCCAAACAAAAATTATTTTGATTTGAAATGGCCAGTACTGCAGAACGGCAATTTCATAGGTAAAGATCTATTACATTCAATTCTGTAATGAGGGCATTACAGGGTCCAAAAACTTTATTCTGATTAGTCCCTCAGTAAATAAATATGGTTCCTTATTTTTTTATAATCTAACTAAGATAGGAACCTTATTTTTTGGTTTATCAAATAAGTACAAATTCACAAAGATACATAGAATGAGGTCTTATAAAATCAGGGCTCAATACAAATCTGCTATTGTCCAACAAGTCAAATCAGATAAGTACTTTTATTCTAAAAGTCAAAACAAACATTTTCTATAGGATTTGTATGAAATACAAGCTGATGACGTCATAGTTTCTTGGAGTCTATTAACGCTTTTATTATCAGTGTTCTGCATGAATAATACTTAAATCGCGTTCAAATGGATATGTTCCAAGACAAGTGACATTATTTTGCGACGTTTTATTTTCTTATCAGAACCAAATATTGTTTATTTATTTATTTCAACAAAGTTAAATCTATCATTACAGTTATAACCAATACGATAGAAAAGCAATCAATTATTGTAACATGAATTCGCTCAGAGAACAAGCAAACAGATCTATTCTGTCGGCAATCTGGTTGAGGTTGCGCAGCGCGCGCGTCAGCGGGGCTTTTCTGAGCAGCTCGGTGCGAGCGCTGGGCACACACATCAGCGGCGGCCGGCGGCGGCGCCCTACGTACCCGTTGGGAACGCATAACCCCAACAAACTTAACAATTGTATATTGTGAGTTTTTCCGCGAATTAAATTAAAGATACACAAAGATAATGGATAAGTCTCTCCGCACCCGTAGTTCGGTGTATCCCACCATACCCAGAACAAATAAGGTAGGATACATCAAAGGATAGTACGGATAGACACCATATAACCTCATATATAGATATCTGGCAAATTTATTTTGACGCTGCAGCATGAGATTATATTTAATTTCATGTGGAGCCCAAATCGCTGCGTTACTTTCGAGATGGCTTCTGACTAAGGCATTATACAATGATATAATAACTTTAGTGTTATTGAAGCCATTTACCCAACGCAATATAAATCCTAAATTTCTAAAGGCTTTTTTAGCTATGATTTTAATATGTTTTTTGAAAGACAAGTCAGCTGTAAATGTTACTCCTAGGTCTTTCACCTCCGAGACTTTCTTCATACTAACATTATCTACACTGTACTCATACTCAATCGGTTTATGTTTTTTTGTGAACGTCATCGGGACTATATAATTTGTCCGAGGAAAATTCCCAATTGTAGGATAACGTGACGTCATGCGAAATTTAAATGCGCTTAGGCCGAGAGGTGACAAGATTTTGGAAACGATCATGAATACGGTTAGATTTACTTCAATGGGTTGTACAGTAGTCCCCTAATGTGAATGATGCTGGTCTACCTGCTCTCAGTGGTTGCTACTTTGAGTTATAGCGCTTACAAGAGGCTTCATTGTTACGAAAAAAAAAACGATCAGATAAATGGTCAGTTTTAGTACATGTTCAAAGTATGGAGTCTCCGCAGATGAAAGTTAGTCTGCCGGCTCTCAGTGGTTGCATTTCAGAGTTATGATGCGCCCAAGTTGTAGCGAAATAATTTTTCAAAACTAAAAACTACTTTATCGCCAAACTACGAGTACTCAACCGATTTTTATAAAATTTCTATGAGATAACCTTTTAAACAATAAATAAACTTTTCAAATCCGTCTAGGCGCCTTCGAATAATCGGCGAACATACATAAAAAAGATCGCAACGAATTTACAGTCTCTTCCTTTTCGGAAGTCGGTTAAAAAAACGATAAGAGAAATAGTCACTTTTAGTACATACCTGTTTGAAGTATGGTGTCTCCACAGGTGAAACGAGTTGGTCTGCCGGCTTTCAGTGATTGTATTCTAGAGATTTATTTTACGCAAAACGCTTAGTTAAAGAAAAATTCAACTTATGGGGATAACGTGAAGCTTTTCCACGTACATTTGCGAAAAACAGCCACTTTTGGCTAATGTGCGTAGAAAAGCGTCACGTTCTTTCCTCAAACTGTAAACAGTAGTCCATAAAATAGTTTGAAGGGCTTGGTCAAGACAAATATTAAATGATATCTCCGTTTCCTTTCAAATAATTTATTTCAAATTTGGGCAGCACTGGACCCCTAAAAATTCAAGTATTAACGAACATAACCTCAATAAACAAATCCAATTTTTAGTAATAATTACAGAGTAATTTATTTATACTGGAAATAACTCTGAAATGCAACCACTGAGAGCCGGCAGACAAACTTGTTTCATCTGTGGAGACGCCATACTTTGAATATGTACTAAAACTGACCATTTCTCGGATCGTTTTTTTTCGTAACAATAAAACCGCTTGTAAGCGCTATAACTCGAAGTAGCAACCTTAAGAACAGGCAGACCGACATCATTCACATTAGGGGACTGTCCAACCCACTGAAGTAAATCTAGCCGTACCCATTATCGTTACCAAAAATCTAATCACCTCTTATCTTTGTCATTATGTGTTAGTCAGAGAAAATAAAAAATAAGTGTATAATTAGTTTTTGATTCTTTGCATTCCACATGACTATTGTGCAGAGAGAAGCTAAGAGTTATTACAACATTATCCCTATTTACCCCGTTAAAAAATCTACTTATGTCTGCGACTGTCACATGACGAGTTATCTGCTCGTAAAATTAAACAGCCGGGAATTACGTGCCTTTTCATGGCCTATGATCAGATGATGTAGGATGTTGTGTGTTACTCCAAAACACAAAATCTGTAAATGTCAGTTTAAAAACTGCCGGCTTTTCCTTTATTTTTTCAATTAAATATTTTCAAATCGTAAAGTTACCTTAACCTTTGTATAACTTTATGGTTGAAACAGTAAACTCTAGAGCTGTAATATCCGAGGAAACATGTTGAGTTGATTAAATCTGACAAAAAACTAAAAAAGCGATGGCAGCTCGCCAGCGTGTTGGGACAGCATCCAAATTAAGTAGTCACAGGCAGGGATGCCTCTTAAATATCAACGTTGCAAAATCCACTCATATTAGGAAGATACTCGTAAGTAGCTAAGTTTTTTTTTAACAGAGCCTTCTTCCTTTTCTGATTCTTCAATTGTGTTCTGTGACAAAAGATAAAACTTAGAATGTACTAGCAGCTTCTCTTCCCGCGCAAATCGAAGGAATGGGAGAAAATCTCGAAAAATCACGTCAATCGGCAGTGCGGCCATCTATTAAGGTACGTGGATCTACATGCCTACAATGACTCTGAAAGTGGCATAAGTGTCTTATAGACTTAGGCTCTGTATACCTTACAAAGGATAAACACGTGATTGTGTAAGACTGTTTATACCTAATATACCCCTGCTTCAAATGTAAAATGCTATCTTATCTCTTTCATAAAGGCCTTCATGGATAAACAAAACAAAATATGACAAAATATAAAAAACTTATTGACATTTTGCTCCGGAATGTGTTAATTGACTAAAATCAACACAATTTGTCCTCGTTTTATTCCAAGCAAATATTTATATCACAATAAATACAGGATATATACAAAGCTCTCCCGAACCACCATCCGTCTATCTATTGCGTATTATCTCGAGAACAAGCGGCCATTAGCAGTTCCGCTGAGCCATCACTCGCATTTATTGCTAAGACGTTAGGCTTGCCCGTGATTGAAATGTCTATATCATGGTCCATACATACAAAGAATATTAAAACAATGAAATTGAGATTCTTTCCTTTTAATAAATAAGTATAAAATAATTATATAGTAATAAATAAATACTTTTTCTTAGAAAAATCTTCAGAAAAGGAAATTATTTTCATTAAGTATCCAGCATCTGATTTTGGTAAACCATTAGGCTTCCTCGAAAATTCTGGAAACCAATCGACTTAATGTAACGACGAGAATACCTTCTGACAAACAGAATTTACAATGCAATACGTTTTAATCAAGACGGTTTATAGCCTCCGTAGAACCGAAAAGATTCTTAATGATCTTCACTTAGCGGACTTTTTAGGGATCTCTGAGAGAGGCTTTCACGTTTTACGATCAAGTATTAGAGAGAAGTCCAAATGTTCGCGATCTTATGCCCAACAGATTTCGCATTTTACGAGTTCAGCGGGGTAGCTGTTTTCAAGCTTCGTTTCTCTGTATTATCTGTGCGAACATGTTATAAATCTGCCAGTGTACTCCTTCACAGAGTGATGCAAATTTTAACGACCCAAACGTCGGTATCTTGCGAATGTAACCTAAAATTGTGCAATAATTTTTCCCGGCTAATTGCAAGGTTTTAAGTGAAGTTCCGCGTAAATATGTATTCAGAGGGAAAGAAATGTCTTTGGAGAGTTTTATGGCTTCCCTTACACAGTTAAGATGAAATATCAAGGCTCATTAGCCTGCGCTGCTAGAAGTGCAATTTATGAATTTATTTCAGCAGTTTCTCTTGTCTTCTTGACTGTAATTATGTTCAATTTATATTTAAACTATTTGAGGCGAATTGCTAATTTGGATTATCATCTACCTCATAATCATTAATCATTTATAATGATCAAGTATATCATCGAGACAGAGTTTCACACTAAGATCAAAATGCCTGATATGCTATAGATAATTAACATGTGAACATCGCAGTTGGTTTTCGTAAATAAAAAACTTATGTACCTACATGAGACGAATAAATAACAACCGCTTATAAAAAGTCCCTTTCAATTATTTTAATGAATATTTCGGTCAAAGAATTTGTATCGACGCAAGTGTTATTAGTAAAATATGCAAAAAATGCAAATTTTATATTTTTACGTCTTATTATATTGGTTTGAAAAATATTGGATGTGTGTATACCTACCGTGATTTTTAACGGTAAATATCCTAAATTTTCCGTATTATGTTGATAAAAGTACCTATTTATGTTTGTTTACTACTTAAGAGTGAAAACATTTTTATATAATCTGTTATATCAACAATAAAAGTTCACTCTCAACTTAAGTCGTTTGTTGTCATTTTAACATTATCAAGAGTTAGAGTTTAATGTTACATCTATTTCAGCAAATCATATTCATAAATGGCACGATACTGAATTTAATTGACAAATCAAGTGGCCAAACAAATTTATTTGTCATTATTGCCATTATTTGTAAATTATAACATTCCCCGAATTTCAAGCGTTCACCCCCCATAACTTTTAACTATGCCACAGACAAAAATACAAACACAAAGACACACAGGCTCGTCAAATTTGTTTTTATCAGGGGTTGAAAAGAAGACTTAGGCCAAACTTAAGTCATTATACAATGTGGAAGGTACATACCCGTATTAAATCGAATCACGGACTATACTAGATCCGTACAGCGTAATGAAATTAAAATAACAATTATATAATAATAATTGTACTTTCTCATACAAATTGACTAGTTGGAGCACACTTTTATATGGAAATGCCGAAAAACTTTTTTGTGTTTTGGTTGTTATTTCAATTTCATTACACTCTAGTAGTCTAGTATAGCCTGTGGTTTGATTTATTACGGGTATGACCCTTCCACGTTATTTTAAATATGAAGTTATTATTCATGACGACATTATAAAAAGAAATAATATGGCAACACTAACCCCCCTTGGGTACGTTTTAGACCTATTGCGTTCCTAGTGGACGAAATTATAAAGACACTTAGATCTGTGAAATAAATCTAATTAATATTTGAGACCCAGCCAAACACACTAGTAGATAATCCAAATCGTTTATTGTTTTTATCACCTTACAACAACTTGATAGAAATATGTACGTAATGGAAGCGAGTCACAAAATACATAGAATTTAAGATTGCGTACGAGTTTTTGACGTAAGTCCAAAGACGTGTCGTATATAGTGCGTGCGTGTAAAACAAGATGGCGTGCCCGCCGGATGACCGGTCGGGATTGCCGTATGCAAAATTACCGTGGCGATTGTGGCGCCACAACTACAATATAAGAATAGTGCATAATATGCATATACAATTTATCCAGTTCTCAAAAGTGTAGGTTGCACAATATATACATGAATGATAACCAAACGAGCTATCAATCTTAATTATGTGGGTCGCTTCAAAGGGAATCAATAAGATGGTACGGTACGCGTACTAATTCTCTCGCGTCATTGAATTTGAACGGCGCGAGGGAGTGATCACTGATTCGAATCACTTGGCCGCGGCGTTATTAATGAAGTAAAAAGGTACAAATCGATGAAATGTGCCTTTTAGGGACTTGATCATAATGATAAATTAATAAATATATACGGACAAATCACACACATTGAGCTAGTCCCAAAGTAAGTTCGAGAGTTGTGTTATGCGATACTAACTCAACGATACTATATTTTACAACAAATACAATAAATAAGAGATAAACATCCAATGATGTCCATGAGAAAAGTCTTGATTAGAAACTTAGAAGTTGATTACGCCAAAACATACAAATAAATAAATGAGTTAAACTGAACATACTGTGTTCAGTTGTCTAAATTGTGAGTATGTTTAGTATATTAAAAAAATGTTTTTGGAACGAAGTTCCTTTTCGGACGGTACGGACGGGGAGGCGAAAAAAAGTGTAAGATTTTTCCGACACTTTTTCCGTCTCGTATTGAAGAAGTGTAAGGCAATTCTCAGTTGGCAGAGCCTAGAGCGTATTCTTAAGATGATCAATGTTCCCGATTCAAAACACAGCACACTTTAATTTTTTTAAATTCTATTGTCTTTTAATTTATTTCTCTTTTAAGTTTTTTGTTATTTAGTTTATATACTTATCTCCTTTAGATTCACGGGTCTTTTTACCCCGGTCCTTTGAGAAGCTTGTTTGGGGATTTAGATCCCAGATTTGGAGAAGGACGTAATGAGGCGCTCCCGCCAAAACCCATTCCTGAATATACCTATAAAGGTGTACCCTTAAATAGGTTTCGGCAGAAGAAAGATCTATTGCAAGAAAAAGAGAAAGGTCTATGGATTATGGAATGAGATTGGGATGGACTGATGCTGGAATTTTGCAATAGGAACATCACCTGCCATTATAATAATTACTGACTATTGTCAAAAGCGCCGACCGGTGCAGGGGACTGACTCTGTTGCGAAAGTGACTCGTTGCGTGATGCCCTTTAACACTTCCAAACCTTTAACAACCCTGGAGCAATAGCTCTAACGACTCCTCTCTGCACGGTCAATTAAGGCAATGCAGAGGTGAGAGCCCTGTGAGCCCTCTGTGGTCTCCACCCCGACCGATGAAGTCACGTCGGGATATAAGGTAAAACTATCGATACTATCGATAGTATCGACTATTCGATACTATCAATAGTCCTATCGATATTGTGACTGTTTTTCAAGGCCACGATAGTTTCGATAGACTATCGATATGTTATACTATTGCTTGAAACACTAGTGTGACAACTGTTGCGCAGAAATTATTTGCTTATACAGCGTTTTTCAACACGTGCAATGTACATATCGTAAACAAAGGAGGAACTAAAAATTATAAGTCAATGAAGACAAAATTGGCAGCAACAAGCTGGAATAAAGATTAACCCTCAGTTTTACAAAGACACTGCTCCAGTTATCGACAAGATACTGGTTGCTGCGCGATAAACTGTCTACATTCAAGCTATCCGGCAATAAAGAAATCAAGTTTTTTTTATTTAAAGAAATATATTACATACATAACATTTTGTTATTTAATTTTTTTACTGAAGTAGGTAGATTATCTTCGTAACAATTTTATTCTTCATATGTTCAGTTTAAGATTGATAGGTTTTAGATTTTTTTTTTTTTAAAAAGGTGGAGTATTATGACTGCATGTTTATGATCGTGCGTGATGTGAATTAGGATATATATTTAATTAATAAGCAAATAATTAATTTGTTAATTTAGCACATCACGTACTAACTGGACGTGTAGATTCAATATAACACTGTACAATGTTTTAGTATAAATACTCTACATAATTCAAATAAAATATCCATCCATCCCGTCGCCACTACTGGCCTATAGACGGTGTTGGGTCGAACCAAATCCAATGGGTTTCATTAGTACCTCTGTAGTCGCTATAGTACCTTTTTTGCGAGTAATTTTTTTTGCGAGATACCTATATAATAGGTGTTTAGAATGTAAAGTAGAAATCAAAACAAAGAATAGGATTGCTGTTGCCTGCACGGCCCCTAACAACATGATTTAGATTCTTGCCATTTCTCTCGATTGACTTCAAACTCACATTCTGCGGAAAGAGAAGCTGCTGGTACATTCTCTATTTTTTCTTTTCATTCTATACCAACTGCTTCGTTTTAATATTGAGAAGACAAAGAAACTTTGAACTTTTTGATTTGTTAATAAATTCAACCTACAAGAGAGAGTTCAAGTATGTGAGTGCACGCCCATCACATATACTTGCCTTCTATAATCGAATGTCACAACCAGGTTGCGAGTGAAGCGCGCGACCCGACAGGCAGCATTGCATTAGTTCCAACTGCACGTAAAATGAGAGCCCCACATGTGAAATCAATTCGATGCCGCCTCTTCCGAAAATAGTTCCACAAGCGACAAACTGAAAATTCATCATTGTTTGACGACCTCCGTGGCGTAGTGGTCACCATGCTAGTCTGCCACCCAGAGGTTCAGGGTTCGATTCCCGGTCAGGGCAAGTTGGAAAATGGCTTTTTTCAAATTGTCCTGGGTCTTGGGTGTTTATCTATATATGTATTTGTTATAAAATATAGTATCGTTGAGTTAGTACCCCATAACACAAGTCTCGAACTTACTTTGGGGCTAGCTCGATCAGTGTGATTTGTCCCTATATATTTATTTATTTGTTTGTTGAATGGAAAATTTGTTTTTCGTTTCAATACATACATGAGGTTATATAGGTATTAATCTCGTTTTTTTATCTTACTATTCGCCCGCCTCGGGTTCGCACGAGCATATATTATACATAAGTGTACATGCATACATACATAGGGACAGACAGCCGGAAGCGACTTTGTTTTATACTAGCTATGTATTGATGATGAGATAGACAGAGTCATGGACAACCAGGGCAACTATAGGTCAGTTAATAAAGTAAAAGTTTCCTCAATTCTGCGTCAAAATTTAAATTCGTTATTTTCTATCCATATTCATGGATGTGAAAAGCCCAAGGACGGAAAATGGGTAAAAAAGAAATTTAAATTGATTCAGAAAATTGAAAAGATTATCATAATGAATTAGGTGAACAGGTGTTTCATCATAAAACAATTAAATTATTTATCTCAGATAGCTGCATATAGACAGTCAAAAGTACTCGTCATAATCTATGACCAGATTCAATTACGGATCGGTTTAATTATTTTAATAATAATAAGTTAATCATTTTTGTCTTATTTTTTTATAATAATAACTTAATCATTTTTACTTTACTCATTTACTCATTTATTATTCGCTAACATGTTGCTTAAGGTGGTAAAATATAAGTGCAGTAATACATGTACCCATTTTGGGTGTGGCGATGCAAACATTGAATAGAATTTAACAATATTAGTATATGTACTCGTTAAATACATTTTTAAATTTTAAGATTATAATATAAGATTTAAAAGTTTAATAAATTGACAACGAAAAAAAAAAGGTTAAAGTATGTCAAGGGCTATCATGCAGGTAAAAAGAAGTACGTAAGCATGCTTAGTCAAAATTCTTAGGTTCTAAAAACGTCCTAGGTAGTCAAACAATAGGTAGCTACTTATCTATTTAGTCACATTTTTAGGTTTATGTAAGTCAAATATAGAACGAGAGATTGAGAACAAGTCACTGTAAATGTCAAGTATAAATGAGATGGTTAGTGAATGTGCTAAAGTTTATCATTTAGGTATTCGTCTACTGTGTAATATGCTTTTGAGAGTAGTAGTGATTTAACTTGTTTTATAAATGGAGTGTCATTTTGTTCATTTTTTATTGTGTCGGGTAATTTATTGTAAATTTTGATGGACATTTCGTACGGACTGGTTTGAAATATCTCTAGTCTAATTCTATTTTCAGATGTCAAGAGGTCTTTTTGGCGCGTATTTCTGTTGTGCGTGTCTTTAACTTGTTGAAAAAGGTGAAAGTTTTTTCTGAAAAACAGACATATTTCTAAGATATACAATGAGGGCAAGGTTAAGATATTTTTCTCAATAAAATACGGTTTGCAGCTATTTGGACGTCTTGTGTTTGTGAGGACGCGAATGCATTTTTTTGCATTACAAATAGGGCGTGGGCATCCACACTATTTCCCCAAAGTATTATTCCATATCGTAACCACGAGTGCGCATAGGCATAGTATGCTGATAATGCAGTTTCGTAGTTAGTGTTCGTTTTAAGTACGCTTAGGGCGTACACGAACCTAGCCAGTTTGGTCTTAATATTTACGATATGGTTTTTCCAAGTTGCATGGCTGTCAATTGTTATCCCTAAAAGGTTGAAGTGTTTTACTTCTTCTATAGTCAAGTTATTTATCTTCAAACTTATATTTACAGCTTGTTTTTGATGGGGTCTAAATTGAATTATTTTTGTCTTTTTTTAGTTGATTTCTAGGTTTTGTGCGTCCAGATAGTTGGTTAATGTGTTAACCGCGTCTTTTAGTACAGCACATGATTCTTCGCTATTTTTACATTGAAATAATAATGAGATATCATCTGCGAACATGATGCATAGGCTTTTCTTATCTGGGAATAATCTGGGCAGGTCATTTATGTATACGAGGAACAGAATACATCCGAGCACGCTTCCCTGGGGTATAGAACTATTTGTAGTAATCTCGTTAGATTTTATCAATTGCAATTCATTTGTGTCGTTATTATTATATTCGATTTGTACGTATTGTTTTCGGTCGCATAAGTATGATTGCAGCCACTTGTGTGCTTGTCCACGGATCCCCACGTCGTGCAGCCTACGTAATAGGACTGGATGAGACACTTTATCGTAGGCTTATAGAGTATGGGAGCTCCTGGGCAGAGCGTCCCAGATAGGAAAATGTGTACAGATGAAGAAGAAGAAATAAATATTTTAGAAATTTAAATTATGTATTTTATTTAAGTAAGTACACAAGAAATACAAGGAAAACAGAAGGTGCAAGAGCGTAGCAAAGAACAGTGAAGATAGAAGTCAGAAAACATAGGAGTAAAATTTAGCAGACAGCAAACCTGAATTCAATGTTAAATTAAACAAAATTATAGTTTTTCTTCGGAAAATTCCATTCACTCTAGAGACAGGCAGAGAAACTTGAAGGAAGGTCTTTGTCAGTTGGATACATAGCGAAATGTCTGCGCGCGCAACTACCAAAGACCATCGCTTACAAGTAGAAAATAAAAGAGTAGATAGCAAAAAGTATTTTATAAATAAGAAAGTGAAAGAAGCCCACATCACTCCCCCCGGAGACCGTAACTACGGGCGGAGAAAGTTAGGTAGCCGAACAATACGTCCGGAACGAGTCTTCTTTACTGGCTCTTGCAGCAGGCTACCCGGAGGATTTGGAACAGGGTCAGCTGCAAGATCGCGACTGGGGAGAGGTTTAACTTGCGGAATAGGAATTGAAACAGGGGAAGGAATTGTGTCAACTAGCATATAGGCTGGCTTTAAGCGGTCTATTGATACTGTGACACTTTTACCCTTCACAAGAATCTTAAAAGTTTTATCCCCCCGTTCGAGCACTTCATAAGGGCCAGTGTATGGCGGTTGTAAGGCACCGCGTAATGCATCGGTCCTTAGGAAGACATGACTCGAAGAGGTTAAATCTTTGTGAATAAAAATTTTATCTTTAGTATGTCTCGCCGCTGGGGTAGGTCGTAGCTTAGCTACAAACATACGTAGACGAGATGTAAAATCTGTTAAATCCAGAGTATCCGGAACAGATGCATGGAAAAATTCGCCTGGAAGACGTAAAGGTTCTCCATAAACCAACTCAGCCGACGATGCTTGCAGGCTTTCTTTAAAAGAAGACCTGATGCCTAGAAGTATCAGGGACAAGTTGTCCACCCAGTTGCCGTCCGCGTGGCACATTATGGCTGCCTTTAGCTGTCTATGGAACCGTTCCACCATGCCATTACAAGCTGGATGATACGCCGTTGTTCTGCGGTGCTTGAAACCGATCATTTTCGCCAGATATTGGAAGAGTGCAGACTCAAATTGACGACCGCGATCGGTAACAATATCAGTGGGACATCCAAATCTAGATATCCACAACAACAATGCCTTTCCGACGGTTTCAGCTGTGATATCCACCATTGGTGTAACTTCAGGCCAACGTGTAAAGCGGTCTATAACTGTAAGACAGTACTTGTAACCCTGTGATCGTGGGAGAGGACCAATAATATCTACATGAATAAAAGAAAATCGAGCACGCGGCAGGTTAAATGTGCCCAAAGGAGCAGATACATGTCGATTAACCTTTGCTCGTTGACATGCAAGACATTGCCGTGACCATTCTCGACAGTCTTTGCGCATCCCTGGCCAGACAAAGCGGTGTGCTACCAGTTTAGTAGTTGCGTCTGCACCTGGATGGCTAAGATTATGAAGGCTGTCAAAGATTTGTCTACGCAATGTTTTAGGTATGAATGGCCTTGGCGATGAAGTACTTATATCGCAATATATATTGTTGTTGTGAACTTGAACCTTTTGAAGGCGGAGTGAAAATTCACCGTCGACATACTTAAGTAACTCTTGATCTGAGGCTTGATGTTCAGCGAGTATGTCCAAGTCAATCGCCTTCTGCAGTTCATCAACACGAGACAATGTATCGGCAACAACATTGTCTTTACCCGAAATGTGTCTAATATCGGTCGTGAACTGAGAGATGAAATCAAGATGACGAAATTGTCGAGGACTACAGTTAGCTTTTCGTTCACAGAAAGCAAAACTGAGAGGTTTATGATCTGTGTAGACCACAAAGTGTCTTGCCTCCAACATATGGCGAAAGTATTTAATGCTTTCGTATATCGCCAATAACTCACGATCGTAAGGAGAGTATTTTTGTTGTGACGAGCTCAGTTTTCGCGAGAAAAATGCGAGAGGTTGCCAAGCACCGTCATGAAATTGCTGCAGAACTGCACCCAAAGCCAGATCGGATGCATCTGTTACCAGAGCAAGTTTGGCATCGTAGTCTGGGTGTGCAAGTAATGCAGCGTTTGCAAGAATTTCTTTGCACTTTTCAAAGGCAGCAAGAGTGTCACCTGTCAAGTTAACGGGATGGGATGGATGGGAGCTCATCAACAAACCGTTGGAAGGTTTGGCCAGCATTTCTTAATCCAAATGTCATCACCGGAAATTCAAACAATCCGAACGGTGTGGTGATCGCCGTTTTAGGAATATCATCGGCAAAAACAGGGATTTGATTGTAGGCCTTAACTAAGTCGATGGTGGAAAAAACTTTGCAACCAGCAATAGAATGGGCGAAGTCATGGATATGCCTGATAGGATAACGGTCTGGGATAGTCCGTGCATTAAGCATCCTGTAATCGCCACAGGGCCGCCAGCCGTTATCCTTTTTAGGAACCAGGTGTAATGGCGAAGCCCAAGGGCTCTGAGATGGACGAGCTGTTCCATTACTGAGCATGAGTTCGAATTCCGTCCTCGCAATTTTAAGTTTATCAGGAGCGAGTCTTCGAGGATTGCATGATACGGGAGGACCAGGAGTAGTCCTAATATGGTGTACGGTCTCATGTTTTGGAATAGATGGCTTGCCAGAAGGGCGCGTAATCTCGGGAAATTTATCTAAAAGTTTATGAAACCGAGTATCGCCTGTTACAATTTTTACAGAATAAATATTTACATTAGCAGTGCAAGCATTAGAAGATAAAGTTGTAGTGTTATCAATGAGACGCTTACTACGTACATCCACAATCAAATTATAAAAACAAAGAAAATCTACACCTATGATAGGTTTAGTAACATTGGCTACAACGAAGCGCCAAGGAAAATTACGTCTAAGTCCTAGATTTAAATTTAAATCAATAAAACCAAACGTATCTATACTCGTTCCATTGGCTGCACATAACTGATAGTCTGTCTTAGCTCGACTTTCATGAAGCAATGACCGAGGGTAAACGCACAAATCACTTCCAGTGTCTATCAGAAACTTCACGTTCAAACCGCGGTCAGTGACGAAAAGGCGACTTGGTGCAGCTGGGCAATCGTCAGTCGCCATTAGCGACTGCCCGTGAGGTTTCCCGCCTTGTCATAGTCGCATGGTTTGACGCAGGTAGCAGCTTTTGGCCCGTACTTGTTGTGGTACCAGCAAATAGGGAACTTGCGGTAGCTGGAAGCCGATCTTGTTCTATTGCGGTTGCGAGAGTACGAACGACGTCGCGAAGATCTTGAATGACGCTTAGAATCGTAGGCCGCGCGAGCTTGGTCGTCGATTTTCATCGAGAGGCGTTCGACCATCTTCTTCAATTCGGCAATTTCTTTTGAAGAACTACAATCGTTACTCGGGCTTGAGGAAGTCGAAGCTACGTTACAGGGTGATGTAATTTCCTGTATTCTATCTGCCAAGTCAGCTAGTTGGTCAGGAGCATGTGTAGGCTGTGATGCTAAGACGAAGGCTTCCTATCTCCAAGCTGTTCATGAGTGAGCAACTGCTTTACCTTTTTCTCGTGGGAAGCACAAAGGCGTCTAATCAACTCACTTTTGATTTTCTCGTAACGGTTTTTAGCTGGCGGGCTAACAATAATGTCCTTCACAGCCTTGGCATGAACTATGTCCAAATTCGAGATGACGTTGTTGAATTTAACATTGTCCTCAGTGATATTATAATTTTCAAACTGACCTTCTAGCAAACAGAACCAAATTTCGGGATCTTCTGGTGAAAAAGCAGGAACCTTCAATGTGTATTTTCGGGCGCGTGATGCGCCATCCACAGAAACTTGCTTTTAGCACGCTCGAGGTCGTGGTCGTCTAACTGCAGTTTTTGACGACTCACCATCTCCCGACAAGACAGTTTTTGTCGAAGTGTTAGAAGAATCGCTACCGCTCATTGTGCAATTGAAAGATGGGGTCACCAGAATATAGAATATGGGAGCTCCTGGGCAGAGCGTCCCAGATAGGAAAATGTGTACAGATGAAGAAGAAGAAATAAATATTTTAGAAATTTAAATTATGTATTTTATTAAGTAAGTACACAAGAAATACAAGGAAAACAGAAGGTGCAAGAGCGTAGCAAGGAACAGTGAAGATAGAAGTCAGAAAACATAGGAGTAAAATTTAGCAGACAGCAAACCTGAATTCAATGTTAAATTAAACAAAATTATAGTTTTTCTTCGGAAAATTCCATTCACTCTAGAGACAGGCAGAGAAACTTGAAGGAAGGTCTTTGTCAGTTGGATACATAGCGAAATGTCTGCGCGCGCAACTGCCAAAGACCATCGCTTACAAGTAGAAAATAAAAGAGTAGATAGCAAAAAGTATTTTATAAATAAGAAAGTGAAAGAAGCCCACAGGCTTTTGTCATATCAAGCAAGAGTCCGACACCGTATTTTTTATTATTCATATGCGATAATAGTTCTTGCACATAGTGATAGACAGCAAGGGCTGTGCTGCGTTTTTTCCTAAAACCGAATTGGTTTTCGTCAAATATACGATATTTTTCAAAGAAATTATTTATTCTATACGTCATAGCTTGTTCGAATATTTTTGAAATTGTTGACGGTAGGGATATTGGTCTGAAGTTTGTAGGATTTGTAGGATCTCCACCTTTTTTTAATATTGGTTTTACTAAAGAGATTTTTAATTTGTCTGGAAAACGTCCTTCGTCGAATGATTGATTCTTTCTTCGTTGATTCTTTTCTTATTCTTTTCGTGTGTACAATTTAGCACTAGGGTCCAATATTTTAAGCTGAAAGAATTGAACAAAGCTTTACTTCACCGCTGCCATTTTACGACACCCATGATCAGACGTATGTAGCTGCTTATAGCTTGCTACATAGATACGGCCTCACGTGCTCTTATTCCCTCACTAGAAAGTATCAGCGAAAATCTTCTAAGATCAGGTCACCTATTGAAAAACGAACGCTCCATGAATTTCTTTTGCGAAACTAGGGGAGACCGCTTGTTC
Source organism: Acrobasis suavella (assembly GCA_943193695.1). Classification (NCBI taxonomy): domain Eukaryota; kingdom Metazoa; phylum Arthropoda; class Insecta; order Lepidoptera; family Pyralidae; genus Acrobasis; species Acrobasis suavella. The sequence continues at coordinate 9,965,103 of OW971945.1, read as the reverse complement.
AAACCTAAGACGTTATTGAATGCCGCCTCACTGATCGACACTCAGAAAAATATTCGTTTTGATATAGTTAAGCATCCTTTGGTAATACTTTCGAGTCTCAACTCTAAGAGATTTCAATTTAAATAATTATTTCCCTGCTTCGAACATTGCTTAAGCGATATTTTCGATTGAAATATTTCCATCCTAATTTCGTTTTTTCCATCAAAGACATTTAAATGAATTAGGTGACAGGAATGTCATTAGAAACAGTAACATAACTTTACCAACTTTTAGCTTTAGAACATAGAAATTAGCCCTGTAAAATAGAATAGTGAATTTTATTAAATAAGTATTATTTAATAAAAACGTACAGTATTTAAGCCATCACGATTTGGACTTTCAGCATTATCATAATGTGCCTCTGCCTATACTAAGAGATTTTTTGTATTTTTTGTAGGTGGTATTAAACCATGATCGAGATTTTGAGACCACAACACGATGTTGTGCTGTGTTGTCCTTCCTATACAATTACAGACGAAACATTAACCAGTCTCTGGGTTCCATTGCTGAAGATTTTGGCACATTAGATTGTAAAACCATTAAAATAAAAAAAGTATCGAGGGTCAAAACTATAATAAACGGACTTCAACTCCTGCACATCGGTGACCTTGAATACAGTTTTGCAAAAAAGCGAAATGTTTTGTGTTCCTACTCAAATGGTATGCATAAAACAGACAGCACTTTTGGATTATATAGAGCGCTTCCTCGCCAACCACAAAAATGTTTGTCCGCTCTTTTACTCCTCTGTACGAATTCTCTTTGATTTCTAATGCAAAGTTCTGCGGAGTTGCGTAATGAACAGCGCAGAGCTAATTTGTTTCGAGCTCAGTGGGAGTAAATGTAATTTTTTCGACACCTGCACGTCGGCCACGGAGGACACGATCCGTCTTCGTTAACGACAAGCCTACGTCAGGGGAAGGAAACCTACGGCACCTGTGCCTCACCTGACACGCAACGTAATTATAGCAGCTTACTTTCTGCTCTAATTGTGTTATAGTAGTTTATAGTTTTTGCAAGGTTTCTTCGCAAGGGTTGTGCCTATGCTGAGAATGACTTATTTTTCCCAACACGTATTACGTAACATGATAGTGCTGGAGTGAGGACTCGGTGATGAGTACGGACTTAGACCCAACAATGTCCAACAGGGACTAATGATGATTGAATTGTTGTGTTAAAGTAGGTACCAATAAAAATCTAGCTCTAAGGTCTAACGTATATAAATAATAAGTAGGTTAGGTATGGTCTAGCGTGGAAATGATATGCCATAGTTTAGACATATCGATAAGTGGTCTTGCAAATATATGAAAACTAATGAAAAGCATGTTAAATTCATATTAAGTAATGAACATTCTTTATTTTTGTTGATACATTTCATATGTCAACAGTTGGTCACCTCTGCACTTGTATTCTTTCCGTGAACAGACAACATTCGTCACGAAAAAAGCTGTTTGTATCCTATAGCCAAACACCTTACCTCACGCCATGAAAAATGGTATAAACTCCGTAATTTCGCGAGTTAGTCACGATGAGAAATGGTTTTCGGAAACATAGCGGGGTTGACAACGGCCTCACTAAGCACCTACATTATTTAGGATTCTAGTTCCTATTCATTGCGATTTGACAAGTTGACAGTGATTTGTGGTATCGCGATTTATCTTATAAAGTCTCGCCAAGTTGGAATTGGTTTATTCGTCTTTGTCTCGAAATTGTAAGGTTTTTCAAGCCAGGTTAATGTAGTCGTGAGAATAAAAGTATATATTTTTTAAATTAGGTATTTAGATATTAATCATAAAATACCTACTGTGACCACTTACCTACCTAATAATTTTTAATTGAGTTATTGTAATTTTTAATTTAATTTTTATTTACCTAGGTACCTAAAGTAGGTACTACATTAGACTCAATAATGTTTTCAATAAATAAAAAGTAAAGTTATAAGTAAGTACTAAGTATCGAGAAATTTATGAAATTGTTAAAAGTAAGAGAAAGAGAAAGTTAAACCGCTTCGTCGATGCCCTTGGACAAAATGATTGGATAACGAACTAAGTAAACTTAATCTGGAACAAGAAGGAAACATAACATAATAACATATAACATCGCCCACATTGATTAAGAGTTCAAACCATAACTAAGTAGGTACTCAAATATTTTGTTTAATTTTCTTTCTGAACAAATTTATTTTACCTATGTTTCTGATAATTTATGAGTTAGTTTTTGTTTACACCTAATTTCGGCTTAGATACCTTCCTGCTCGTATTACTACGAAACAAAAGCACAGTGTAAGGTTTTGGCTCTCGCTGACACTTAACCCTAAAAATATAACTGAATTATCCTGCGCCGGCAATTTGCAGGATTTCTAAATCTCAAGGGTTAAAATTGGATTAGCGTCGCTGACATTGGTTACCGCTGAAGTGCCAGCTAGTAACGACCCTACATTTACATTCAGATTCAGAGAATCTTCATTCCACTTAACAGGGGTTGACATGGATGGCAGCTTCCTGCTTTTAAATTTCTGAATTTTCCATACCCAAATAAAAAAGCGACATACCTACCTACTGAGGCTGAGGTCACGTGGTTTGTCGTCCATCCGTTTTGTAAGCAGTAGATATTTTTTACATACATACTCGTACATTACATCACATAACACATATATGTATTATAAAGGCGAAAGTTTGTGAGTGCGTATGTTGGTTACTTCTTCACGCGCAAACGGCTGGACCAATTTTGATAAAATTTGGTATGCAGGAAGCTAACACGCTGGATTTACACATAGGCTACTTTTTATATATACCGCGGATAACACCGCGGGGCGCAGCTAGTAGTTACATAAAATTGATCTAAAGTCTTATGACAGTCAATAAACGTACCTTAGGTACCTCAGTTAAAAACAATTCTTCTCAGCTTTTAGGTAAGTAGGTATTTTTTTCCTTATTATTTTTCCTTGAACAATATGTAGTATTTTAAATATTGATATTTGAAAGCAAGAAAGAAGAAAGGAAAGAAAAGTATTTTACACCGAAATGAATAAATAATAATAAATAAACAAATGAATGAATACTATCTACTAACCAAATACATTCGTTAGAAAATAAAGTCTTTATAAAGGTAATTTGCAAGAAATTGTGTACTTTTGTGGCATGGCTTTTAATAACTATTTGCCTCAATCTTCCTCTAAATACGAGTAGGATATCGCCCTTTGGCCCTGCCTCTTTCCCATTTTTTGTTGCCATACGTTTTGTGAAGACATTCGCCTCTGTTAAAAACGTACTCTATCGTAAACATTGGTACGTTAGTTACCTGACTCTGTCTACGCGGTGAAGGTTAATTTACGTGCTAGTTATATTAGTATCATACTCACTCTATAAATGCCTTTTCCAATAAGTAAAGGTAATCCTAAAAGCTAAAATACAAATGAGGTTTAAAAATATCTTTCTTTCTGAAACACAGATGTGCCCCAAAAAGTATTATATTGAACACAACAGTACCAGTCGATCCCACCTCGCTTGCCATTACTAGCAACACCTAATCGCATATGTATTTGTTATATTAAAAACGCGTACACACTGGCCTATCGATCTTAATCAATCTTGTCTAATTAGTAACAAAGGCAAAATCATCAATAACCTTTAAAATGCGAGTTAAAAATTGACCAGGATATTGTTGAAGCCTAAATAAATAAATTGGGTCCATCGATCAATCAGCAAGTAGTATCAAGCTTAACCAATCCCGATTCCCGATATTCACAGGGATTGGCGCGATGATTTATAGTCTCCAGGATTATGTATGGAAGGCTTCAGGAATAAATAAACTTGTGCTCTCTCCACTCTCGGCCTGCTCTTTGCTTTCTTATCTGTATCGTATTCGTATAGATGCAAACAAGATGGAAGTTTTGTCCTTGTCGTGGATTTGTATTTACTAAGGTATACCTAAATAATGTTACAGATGTAAGTAAGTAGTATGTACATATGTAGATAGGTACTAACTGTAAACATTTATGTTTTTATACCTGGCAGTGATAAAAAAAAAAACCTCAGTCTGATCATATACAATATGTAACAACTAAGAAACCAATGTTTGAAATTAAAAAAAAATCTACATATTCATACAAAAGTGTTCGGCGATTTCTATGAAAATGTCGATATTTTCTTTGAGTTTTAAACATTGGTCCCATAGGAAAGTTGTTCATATTGACGATCTGAGTTGCTCCTATAAAGATCAGACAGGGTTTTTGTTACATAATATTGTATATTGTCCTCGCATTGGGTTCAAGCGGCAAATTTTTGTGATGAGACATTCTTTAATTCGCCGCTGGTAGATCGGTGCATTGCTTTAGATTTTATTAATTTCCGTCAGCGTTTTCTTGGCTTTGCTGACTAATCTCTGCATATGTACTTGTTACCTATATACGTACGACTATGTTTGTATACAAAACTTGATAAAGAGAATCACATTTTTATAACTATAGGTAAACAATAGCTGTGTACAGTGAGAGTCATGTTAGAGCTTCACAAATTCACAAGTTTGAGAAACAACGTTTCAGATCGCGCTCCGCCAGTCGAGGCCGGTCTACAACATCCAATAGGCAATTCTAGTACCATCGAACTTTCGGCGAAAACGCCACCAAATGTACTCAACCATGCACATGGAAATCCAAGCAGGAAAACATCACGCCGTCTCTTTATTGTTGACAAAAATAGCAAACATCGTTATTTAATCGACACGGGTTCAGATCTATGTTGCGTCCCGCGGAAATTACTCAACAGTTGTTCCGCATATCATTCATCTGGATATGATTTGACAGCCGACATTGCTATACGCACTTACGGGACCATCCAGCTTAACTTGAACCTCGGTTTGCGTCGGGATTTCAAATGGAATTTTGTTATTGCTGACGTAAGTACGGCTATCATTGGCTCAGATTTCCTGGCTCACTACCATCTGCTCCCAGATTGTAAGAACAAGCTACTCTTGGATGGCCAGACCGGATAAAATGTCCCAATTCCCTGCAATCACCCGACCGCCGGGAGCTCCTAGAGACGTGAAGAACAGCACCGTGCACTTCATTAAGGCTACTGACGGGCCGCCAATCTCTTGTCGCGCACGACGCTTAGGACCGCAGAAGCTCATTGCTGCAAAAAGGGGATTTGAAGAAATGGTACGTTGTGGAACCGCGAGACCCCTTTAAAAGCGCGTGGTCCTCACCATTACACTTGGCGGTGAAAAAGGATTCAACTTGGCGACCATGCGGCGATTTTCGCGCTCTTAACGCCAGGACTATCCCCGACCGCTATCCCGTTCGTCACATAGGGGATTTCAGCCACAATATAGCGGGTTCCACGATTTTTAGTACGTTAGATCTTGTAAAGGCCTACTAACAAATCCCTATAAATGAGAGCGACATTTGTAAAACGGCTATTATAACTCCATTTGGTCTGTTCGAATTCCCCTATATGACGTTCGGATTGCGAAATGCCGGGCAAACCTTCCAAAGGTTTATGGACGAGGTGACTTTTGGCCTCGATTTTTGTTTCACCTATGTTGATGACATATTGGTGATTTCGAAGTCGCCAGAACAACATCTAGAGCATCTCCGTATACTTTTCGAAAGACTGCAAAAATACGGAGTAGTCGTAAATCCGGCTAAATTCGTCTTGGGAGCGAGTGAAGTAACCTTCTTAGGAAACAAAGTGTCTCAATCAGGTACGTCTCCACCAACAGACAGTATTCTACAGTCTATTTGTACCTAAATCTGAATAGTGGAACCATTGCACGGATCAAAGTACAATGCGTCACAAATAAGTTGAACAAAAATGGCGGACTTCAAAGCATTTTTGTACAAATTCCCGGCATGTAGGTTGATCCGAAATGCCGGTTATCGGCGCAGGTACAAATTATGCGCCGACGACAGCCATTTTGGTTCAATTTACGTGTCGGGGTCGGGAATTTGTACAAAAATGCTTTGAAGTCCGACATTTTTATTCAACTTATTTGTGTCGCATTGTAACTGTAAAGAATGCATGTTCTGTACCTTAGTGGTCAATAAAGTTTATTAAATAAATATGGGAGTGTCTAAGTATCTCAGTATAAGCCACTTTACAAAAAAAAAAACATAAGGTATTGAACTGTATAAAGATAAAAAATAAGTTAACATGAGTATTTCATGAGTGGTAAAATAAGAGAAGACTTTTAACTCAATTAATAATAAAAAGAAAAACAGTTAAAATGGAAGTAAATACTGAACTTTTAAGACGGGATTTATTAACAATTAAATTTTAAAGGAAGCTTCCTACTTTCCGGTTTGACTCTCGACTCGACGCGACTACGCGACGGCCTATGACCTTTTTTACCCGACTGCGTCAGAAGGAGGGTAATTTTTTTGAGTGTATATTTCTGTAGGACGCTCTGCAGCCTTCGTCTTATTTCAAATTCTGAGAGTGACACTTGTCTGAGAGCAGAGTTGGGCATTATCCGAATAAAAATTTATTCGTGAAAAATTATTCACGAATAATTTTACCCCGAATAAAATATCATGATTTTATTCGTTATACTAAATGACGAATAATTTTTTTAAACTTACCTTTCTCTTTTTAACCGATTTTTTTTTCACTGGACCCATTTCCTTCAAAATCGTTATCTGGACGGCCCTTGTGGTCCCCCTCATATTAAATCTATGCTCAAAATGTAAAAATAAATGGCCGCCATTTTTAACTTTTTTGTTACGGGACCGATTGCCTTCAAAATCGATATCTGGACATCTCTATGGTCCCTCATATAGAATCTATGCTCAGAATGTAAAAAAAACTGGCCGCCTTTTTTAACTTTTTTGTTACTGCGCCGATTGCCTTTGAAATCGATATCTCGAGCATAGATTCATTATAAGAGACCACAGGGACCCCCTGTGGTCTCTCGAATTTGAAAAAGGAAGCCGCCATTTTAAACTTTTTTGTTGTTTGTTTGTTTGTTTGTTTAAACTCTTTATTGCACATTCAAAAAATAAAAAATTACAAAACATACAAATTAAAAATAAAATGTACAACGGCGGGCTTATCCCTTTGAGGAATTTCTTCCAGCCAACCAAGCATCCGAAAGAACAAGAAGAAAGCATCTGGGTAGTAGTGCAACTAAAATCTGACACTTATAAATACCTAATACCTATTATAAACTAATATATATAATACCAATATTATCTAAAATACATCATACATATACATACATAAATAAATATAAATTGCTCAATGTTCTGAAGAATCGAAGTAAAATTTCCTAACTCGAGATTTAAAAGAATCTGAAGAGAGTGCCATCTTTATATCCAACGGCAGTGAATTCCACAGTTGTGCCGCATGCACAGTAAACGACTTAGAGAATGATCGTGACGTATGAGGGGGTATGAATAAAATAGGATTGTTACTCGCACGCAAACGATTATCAATTTGGCGAAAAGAGAACCTATCATGGAGATATTTCGGGAAGGAAGATTTATAAAGCACGTTGTATAGCAGTGAAAGGGTGTGTACGTTGCGGCGATGCCTGATAGGGAGCCAGTGAAGCTGACGACGGAACTCTGAGATATGGTCAAACTTGCGAAGACCAAATATAAAGCGAATAGCTTGATTTTGTAGGCGTTCTAATATGTCTAATTGCTCCTCAGTAATATCTAGAAAAGCCACATCGGCATAGTCGAGAATAGGAATGAGGAGAGACTGCGCAAGAAGAATCTTAGTTTCGGTAGGTAAAAAGTTCTGTGACCTACGAAGCGAATGCAAGGAAGCATACATCTTACGGCCAATTTCACTAATATGAGGTATCCAAGATAAGGTCTGGTCCATGATGATCCCCAAGTTAGTGACTGAAGAGGAGAAAGGAATAATGCTGTTTTCAAACACTACATTAGGCACCACCATGTCGTTGACCTTAGCCATGAAGTATGGGCTTCCAATTATGATGGCCTGTGATTTGGCAGCATTAACCAGTAAACCAAAATCATGTGACCATTTGGCGATCTTAACCAGATCAGAGTTGATTGTATCAATAGCGACATTTAAGTTATCGAAAGAGGAGGCTGAATAAATCTGCATATCGTCAGCATACAGGTGGAAATTTGAAGAAAGTGAGGACGTAATACCGTCAATAAAAATAGAAAAGAATAAGGGAGAAAGTACTCCACCTTGAGGAACACCGGCAATGAGCTCCCCCCAGTCTGAACGACTGTCGTTGAGTTTGACCAACTGTCGGCGTCCCGTCAGGTAAGAGCGAAACCAAGCAAGAGAGTTTGAAGAAAAATTCAAAGAACGCATAATTTCGATTAAAATGTCAAAATCTACAGTATTGAAAGCACTAGTGAAATCTAAAAGAACAAGTACGGTGAGCTCTTTACCATCAATATTTTTACGAATATCATCTGTGATTTTGACGAGCGCAGAAGTTGTACTATGGCCACTTTTAAAACCTGATTGGAAAGGACTCAATAGGCTATAACGTGAAATGTGACTCGTCACTTGCTGATTAACGTGAAGTTCTATAATTTTAGATAACAGCGGAAGAATGGAAATGGGACGTAGATGGGAAGGACAAGATGGGTTGGGTTTTTTAGGGAGTGGAATTATATGACCATATTTCCATAAGCTTGGGAACACACCAGAGGAGAGGGAACTGTTTATAATATCGGCAATGATGGGGGCAATATACGCAGCTAAAGGTTTAATCATATCTAAAGAAATATCGTCATTGCCAATAGCTTTAGATTTGATAGATTTAATGTATCGAATTACGTCATCGCTAGAAACTTCACTAAAGCAGAACTGCGGAGAATCACGAGTAGGTTGAGCAGCCAGGCGGGCTAAGGTGGCCTCTTTCATCCCAGGAGAAAAACAAGTAGGAGAATCACAAAAATATCTGTTTAACTCATTAACATCCATTGGAATATCGTTCTGGGATCTTTGTTTGCCCAGCCCCAATCCTTTCAAGAACTTCCAAAGTTTATGCGGGGGGCAGCTCTCCACATTAGCTCTTATGTATTTGCGCTTGGCTTCGCGACATGATTTGTTACATTGGTTGCGTAATATAATGTAGGCGGTTCGATTCTCGTCTGAGGGGCACTGACGCATTCTTAATTTTGCTCTGTCCCTCCTTGCCATAAGAACTTTAATATCGGGGGAGAGCCATGGAGCTGGCTGATGTTTGATCCGTACGGAGTGTAGTGGCGCATGTTTGTTAAAAAGACCTAAAATAATATCATTAAAATTACTAACTTTTGCGTCAACATCCGAAGCAGCCAAGACAGTACTCCAGTCGGTAGCAGATAAATCAGCTTTGAAGCGCTCTTCATCTATGGCCTCAAAGTTACGAGTCAACAACAATCTATGTTGGCGCTTAAGAGAGCGCAATTTAAAAGAGCCGTAAATAAGGTCATGAGCTGAATACCCTACTGCGTTAAATTGACCGTGTGTAGCAACCAAATTTGGAGAGGAAGTGATAATTAAATCAAGAAGAGAAGGAGGACCATTGTGAGGGAAGTGTGTAGCACTGAGAGGAAGGATATGAAGATCCAGAGAACGAATGAGAGAGCGAAGAGAAAAAGATCGAGTGTCATTTTTAATGAGACAGGTGTTGAAATCCCCCATAATTATAAGATGTTCAAATTGACTACGGAACTCTGCTAAAAGCGTTTCAAACGAATTAAAGTAGTTGATATGAAGAGAAGGGCAATAGTAAACACCTAGAAGAATTTTGGAATGGTTTAGTGAAATATTAAGAAAGAGATGTTCGGGGACTTGATATTGAGAAGAAGACTGTGACACAATCTGACAAGGAATGTCACTGCGCAAGTAAATTGCCACTCCCCCGCACCTCACCATTTTCGTAACGCCATTGCAGTTAGTCAAGTAAGTCCTGTCATTACGTATTAGTCTATATCCCGGGAGGGGGTACAAGGTAGAAGGGAGAGACGGTTTTAAGAAACTTTCCAAGATAAGAATAGCATGAATACGTGAGTTACAAAAGTTAGTCAATAATTCATTGTAGTGATCTGGAATGCTTTGTGCGTTGATGTGGACTACATTGAAATTTTTCGCCAAGGAAGAGAAGGTCACATTTAAGTTGTCTGTTAAAGATGGAAGATCATCACTCTCTGCACTAAAGAGACTATCTGAAGAAGAAGATAAGGAAAAATACTCATCATCACTATTATATCGAAGAAAATCAGACATTGAGCATATATAATATATAATAAAATATAAAAACTAAACTAATCTTATCTGATTAATACACTAAATAATTCGCCGTTCCCTTTACTTCTAGTAATTCAGATACTTGCCAGACCAAAAAGTAACACCAACATCTAAGTACTAAATAAAATAGACAAATATTTATATTATAACGCAAAATAAGTAGGTACCCTGCAAATTTAATAATAAAACAAAATGTAAGAAGAATTAAATTAAATAATTTTTTTAAGCAACAACTATGTAATAAATAATAATAATAAGCTTATTAATTAAGTAAACTCTCATGCAGACATCGAAGTCTAAGGCCCCTACGTGTCATCCACCCTGATGTACGGCGCACCACGCCGTCTGCTTAGAAAAAAATAAATAAAAGAAATAATATATATATTTACACAATACTTTGTAAAATATCCTAATAGATTTTTTTTTAAATAATCATTTCATACAACAGGATCGATAACACGCGAACCCCTTAAGTGAATATCTAGACAGTAAAGAAAAAAGAAAAATAAAAAATGTCAGTGTCAATTAAATGTCAAATCTGACATGACAGCTCGCACATTAATTTTATTGACTTGAAATTAATTTGGTGGTATTTAGATTTTTAAAGTTAAAATAATTGTAAGAATACCGCACAAGTGAAACGTAAGGTACCTACAAAAAATAACAAGAAAACCCGACCGAATACAGAAGTTAACTATGATTAATAGAACATTATTTCTTCACCGCTTCTTGCTTCTTCTCGGCAAGACGAGCACTGCGTGTTTTGATTTGAAGAGACCTAGCTGCATTGGTCTGACTTGCCGGCCGCTGCTGCGACCCAGCTGCGTCCGCCAGCTCATCCAATACATCCTGTAGTTCAGCCATCATAGTTATCTTCCTCCTCGAGCCTTTTGCAGTGACGACAACGATTTTTCCATCACTCGTCCAGCAGCCCTTGATTCCTAAAACCTTCCGTGCTTCAACGAACACCGCATGCCGCGATGCTGTTAGGAATTCCGAGAAGGTTAAACCACTGCCCTTCAGAAGCTTTTTGGCGGCCCACAACGCATGTCTCGTTTGAAGATTATCACAGTGAATCAGAATAGGACGAGGCTTATCAGTCTTGGTGACCCTACCCATACGCCAACATGATTTGAAAGAACTGGGTGTAACAGAAAGTTGCAGCTTTTCAAGGCAGACTTTTTGCAGTACTTCAGTGACAACCTCATCCTTACTTTCAACAAGTCCGTGCAGCAGTAAAATGTTGGACCGTGACCTCATCTCAAATTCGTCTAAAGAGTACAATACAAGCTCCAGTTGCCGGCTTAGCCCTGAAACCGCCTTCCAGATGAAAGATTTAAAAGTGTTGTACTCACTAGTAAGAACAGCAGTATCTGTGTCTGTGCGATGATTGCCAAGAGACTCCTCAAAAGATGACATTTTGGCTGCAAACATATCCTTCATCTCGATCATATTCTTGCTGAGTAAAGCTAGTGTGTCCATTTTGAAGTGGTGATGAGTGCAAATTTATATCCGGTGAAAGGAGAGGTGCCAAAATTATCTGGCAGGTACTGACAGTATTTAGATATATAATTAGCATTTATGTAAATAAATTCAAAGTAAATTTATATTTTAAATAATTAAATATAAACGAGCTGACAAAAAGACGTAAAGTGTTTTTGACTGCTACCCTCAAAAACCTCGTTTCGTTAACACTTTTTTGCTTCGTTAAACTTTTTTGTGGCGGCTACCTTTTTTTTAATTCGAGCACAGATTCATTATAAGAGACCACAGGGACCCCAAGATAGCGATTTTGAAGGCAATCGGTCCAGAAACAAAAAAGTTAAAAATGGCGGCCAGTTTTTGTTTTCATTTCGAGCATAGATTCAATATGAGGGACCAAAGAGACGTCCAGATGTCGATTTTGAAGGCAATCGGTCCAAAAACAAAACAGTTCATGGCGGTTCCCTTTTTTAAATTCGAGCACAGATTCATTATAAGAGACTTATAAGAGACCACAGGAACCCCTAGATATCGATTTTGAAGGCAATCGGTCCAGAAACAAAAAAGATCAAAATGGCGGCTTCCTTTTTTAAATTCGAGTATAGATTCATTATAAGAGACCACAGAGACCCCCAGATATCTATTTTGAAGGCAATCGGTCCAGACACAAAAAAGTTTAAAATGGCGACTACCTTTTTCAAATTTGAGCATAGATTCATTATAAATTAAGACCACGGGGACCCCCAGATATCAATTTTGAAGGCAATCGGTCTAGTAACAAAAATATTCAAAATGGCGACCATTTCGATCATAATTAATTATAATGCTTTGGCCGCACTTGTGCCTATCGTCCCGAAGCTATTCGCGGAGAATCTTCGTACGTTTTGTACACCAAAAAGTTATCGCGATAAAGCGCTGGTCACACTAGCGGCTTTGTTATTTTTCACGAACTATCTGGCAATAATCCAAGATGGCGTCATCTACGTGTTTTAAATATGGACGACGTGTTAATTCGCTGCTAAGTTTCTTTAACATGTGTGCTAACAATTACATAATGCATTTATTGAAACCTAAAAAGAAACCTAGAAAGAAACAGCTAAAACTTTTAACACTATTTTATCATTCCACTCAATTTTACGCATTATCAACCGAGGCACCGTCGCACAGCACCGTCCGAACAAGTTGAAAACAAACGTCAAAATGAACGAACAACGCAAGTGCGACCACGCAGAGCGAATTGTTAGCATGCATAAATCCTTTGATGTATCGCCACCCGCGCGATAACTACACGAAGTCCGAATATTCGGGATGATACCCGATAACGGCCGGTCACGCTTGCGTGTATCGTGTAATAGCACGAAACTTCGTGACGATAGGCGCAGGTCCGGCCCAAGCATAAGGAATAATGATCAACAACCACTGAAACCTCAAAAACTACGAAAAACTTGTGAAGTAACTTTTAGCAACCACCATAACTACCAACAACCACCGACAATCACCAAAAACCACCAAAAATCATCCTCAACCTCAAATACTAATAAGCAACAAATACACATTACATACAACCATAAAAACAATCCCAAAACAGCCACTGACAATAACAATCACAGTAAAAAATGCGTTGCGTTTTATGTAATATGTATGTATTTCTTTGTTTTTTTTTATTTTAAAAACAATAGAAAACAACTTAAAATAGAAATAATATTTAAATAGGTGCTGCTTATATCTACAAGTGTGTATTTGTAATGTTAATTTCAATGTAAAATAGGTGTAATTTGATCAAAATCAACCTCAAATACAGTCTCACACTCGAAAATGGAACCCTCTTTCCGAAGCAATAGGTTAAAATGTGTGAGTTGAGTTTTCAATAAAATACGTTATTCGTTATTTAGAATAACGAATAAAATCATGATATTTATTCGTGGCAAATTTATTCGCGAATAATTCATACGCAAATGAATTATTCGTGAATAACGAATAAAAGTCAGAAATTTATACGTTATTCGTTATTCGCATAAATTTTGCCCAACTCTGTCTGAGAGTGACACTGGGTATAAAACAAGTTTGTTTGTTACGCACACCCCAAGACTTTCAAGGTTTCACCCGCCATAACTTTAAACCCCTTAACCGATTTTCATCAAACATAGCTAAGAACCATCTCGATCTCTTTTTCGTCGGGGGTAAGAAAGGCTGTCAGTCGAGTTTATTTTGTTTTAAGGGTTCCGGGTCCCAAAAGGAATAATGAGACCCTATTACTAAGACTCCGCTGTCTGTTCGTCCGTCTGTCTATCTGTTTGTTACAAGGCTATCTCATGAATCATGATAGCTAGACAGTTGAATGGTTTGCGCGAGCGTTTCCAAACGGGAGCATTTTTAAATCGGTCGAATGCGCAGGATTTGCAACGAGTGGTCTTGCCACGGTTTTAGCGCGCTAACAATTCGCTCTACGTGGTCGAACTAGCGTAATTCATTTTGCCGTTTGTTTTCAACTTGTTAAGACGCGTGTTGTGCGACGGTGCCACGCCACGGTTGTTAATGCGTAAAAATGGAGAACGATAAAATGGTGTTGATATTTTTAGGTTTCTCTATCTAGTTTTCTTTTTAGGTTTCAATAAATGCATTATGTACTTGTTAGCACACATGTTTTGTGTTAAAACACGTAGATGACGCCATCTTGGATTATTGCCAGATAGTTCGTGAAAAATAACGAAGCCGCTAGTGTGACCAGCGTTTTATCGCGATAACTTTTTAGTGTTCAAAACGTTCGAAGAGTCGCCGCGAATTGCTTCGGGACGATAGGTGCAGATGCGGCCGAAGCATTACTTTATGTCAAAGAAAACTATAGACAAATTTTCAAAAATGATATTATAAATTGTTTTTAATTAGTTAGCACAGTTTTTTTTAAACACGATGGGTTCAAAGTTACGACCCAATGGTATTTTACGCTAGCGGTGAGTTGGAAAACTACAAGTTTAGTGTTCCAGTGAGTCCCTCGATGAAAAATAGCACTCCAGGTTACAGACGAACAACGGAGAGGTGATTGCTAATTGGTACTAAACTACTATAAAAAAAACTTGTAAAAAAACACCTGCCTTTTTGTACTTTTGCCTACCTTGTTTATCAGTAAAATAAAGTATGACTTAAAATGTCAATGTCAGAACTGTCAAGTATAGTGTAATTTGTATCAAACATAAATCTCGGGCGATCGACTATGTAAGTCCTATTCCTATTATAATTAAATAATTGAAATTTGTTACATACATTCTTGTATATCAGATTTTATCTATCGCAAGATCACGATTGATTATTTATAAATTGTAATCCATTAAGTCGGAATTACATATTTTACGTACAAAGGTCGGAAGATTTATAGTAGTTTTTGGGGTAAGTATATTTTAATTTTAATTAACATAGACGCTTAAATTCTGAAGAGAAATGAACAGTTTCTTTATTTGTTAATTACTTTTCAAATATTTCTAGATCACTTTTACATTAGGTAGGTACATCCTCGATTTTGTATAGGTCATGCCTACCTATTTATGTTACAAAACTTCTAATTAAGAGCTTTCATAACATGAATATCATGTAACTATCATAGATTTGCCGTCTAATAGCAAATTAGACAAATATTTTACACTGCTTCATTTTCAGCAATTCTGGACTGCACGGAGTTAATACTGCACCATTCACCATGATCCTGAAAATCTTATTTCACCTTTTGGGTGTATTACAATTTGGTTATGGCTGCTACTATGATGCCATGTATGTCCATATACCAAGTACGTCAAAGACAGTAATAACACATACACCATTTGGAGGAAAACTCAAGTATTTGACATACTTAAACGCAGTAAGTATATTTTATTACTAACCCTATCTGAGAATCTTAAGTCTACAAATATTAAAACCAAAATATTCTTAAAATTTACTTATTTTTTCAGTTGATTCAAACAGCATATTTTGCTGTTGCTTTACTTAATGATGTCACTGGAACCAATGAGCCAAACCCGGCTGAGAAGCCCCTAATCACACGCATCAAAGATGTCATGTTCAGTTCACTAGCTTTCCCATTATCTTTGTTTGTGGGTACAACATTTTGGGGAATATATGCTGTTGACAGAGAACTAATTTTACCCAAAAGTATAGATGAATTTTTCCCGCTCTGGTTAAACCATGTTATGCACACAAATATTGTAGCATACTCATTAATAGAACTTTTCACGTCATTCAGAATGTATCCTAAAAGAAAGACTGCCTTGTCCGTACTCTGCTCTTTCATGTTGTTCTATGTAGTATGGATCCATGTTATTTATGTACGCACCGGTGTTTGGGTGTACCCAATTCTGAATGTCCTAAACTGGCCTCTCAGAGTAATATTCTATCTTTTTTCACTTTCATTTGTCTGTACTTTATTCTTGTTTGGTGAGAGGTTGAACTCAGTAATATGGGCACGTGAAGTAGAGGAAACAGTTAAAGCTGGAAAGAAGAAAGCTAAATAATTATTTATTTTTGTCTTGAAATTCAGTATCATTAATTACTCAAAGGGTTGCTTTAAAATATTTGGGTTAGAAGTTACTTTTATTCATAATTCAGTAACTTTTAGTATTTACTTATTTTATTCATTCTTAATTTATTGTCAGCATTTATTTATGTTACTATTGTAATAAGGCTGCTTTTTGAATGCTCATATTAAAAAAATGAGACAGTAAAAAATGTGTTATTGTAATAGTAATTTCTTTGGTCTGGGTAAACATTACTTTTGGGTATTGTAAAACCTAATGACAAAGTCCAAACATGAAATTGTTTTTAAAATGTTTGTTAATACATGGCTGACCTTTGCTTTAAAATGAGGCTCTACTTGTGATAAGTACTTCAGTAAATAGGCAGTTTGTTGAATTTTAATGATGTAGATACCTGTATGGAATTTATAATTTAATTAATAAAGAGGCATAAGTAAAAATTCTTATCCCAGTGTTTGATAAGATTTAGTCTGGGTATGCAGAACTACTGGAATTTGGGGTAAAACAAATCCTTTAAGACATTTATTAGTATCATCTAGTGTTTTTATCCTAATTGTCTCCAAATCAATGATTTAGAACTGGCAAAATACTCTGCGTAAAATTATTTTTTAACAACACTTAATTTAGTAAATAGAGACTAAAAGAGGGGGTTACCTTTCTAACGCTACAGTAGTTCTGTTTTTTTTTTATATATTTTGTCTAGGATGGTTAGCGAGTGTTTAAAATACAAAATGCACATCCCCCCCCCCTCGCGTCCGCCACCATATTGAAAAAACTAAAAAATCGTTAAATTCTTCAGATTTTCGCTTATATCTTCGTATAGGTGTGTTTGAGCTCACCATAATGTTGTTGAGAATTGAATTTACTATAATTTCGTTTTAAATTTTGTTTGTAGGACAGCTGGTTACGAAGATATGCATTATTTTTTATGGAGATGAAATCTAATTTTCCGTGTATTAATCAATCCGGGGTAGTGATGGGAAATTCCCGGGAACATTCTTCTAGCGAGAACATTGCTGTTAAGTTCTCGAGAATGTTCTTTTTGCAGAGAATTTACGAGAATTTAAAAATTGGAAGGATATCATATCCAGCAGTATTGAAAACATATAACTTTAAGTGATATTCTTTGCATATTTAAACATCTTACGAAAATTACTTCAAAACTTTTTACTACAGAGGTTAAATTCTTCTTAGTGAGAATGTTCTTACGGAATATTTCCGAGAATGTTCTCTTAAATTCTCATAAATTTCAGCTAAAGTAAGGGAAGTTGTATAAAGGATTAAAAAATATGCCTGTTTAATAGATAAATATTTAACTGTAATTGATCAATGTAATCATTATCATAATACATCAATGTAGTAATAATACATTGATAAATACTCATAAACTACCGTTTATTTAATTAAACTCTTTTCAAACTGATAAGATAATTTTTGGTATGTTTTTGTTCAGCGGCAAAAAAAAACATCATCTATAAAAATTTCAGTTGTCTAGCTATAATGGTTCATGAGATACAGCCTGGCAACAGACAAACAGACGGACGGTCTTAGTAATAGAGTCCCGTTTTTACCCTTTGTGTAAGGAATCCTAAAAATCGAAGATTTGGAACACCTGATGCAGAACCAAGTTAAATTTATTTGCATAAATATTTGTTTACTAAAATCGATTATCATCTGATGTGGAAATCTAAGATATCAGGTTAAAGTTATTTAGCATAATATAATAATAACAGCTGGGAGTAACTCTATGTGGTGAAGGCGGTATCAGTTTGGGCCTAATTTTTGATATCGTCTTGCCTCAACTGGCTAAACCGCTCATTTGCTGTCTAATCGTTTGGGATGAATGCACAATGGCCAACAAAAAGGCAGTAGAAGCTGTAGATAGAACGTTGCGAGACATTCGTCGAGATGACAGGCCAATAGACAACGTCACATTTTTCTTGCCGGGAGATTTTCGTCACACCCTTCCAGTTTTATGCCGGGGCTCTAGGGCAGATGAGATTAACTCCTCATTAAAACAGTCTTATCTGTGGCCTCAAATACAAAAATTCAGATTGACAATTATATGAGAGCCCAGCTTGGCGGTATAAGTTAGCCCAAGAGTTTTTAAGAATATTATTAAAAGTTGGGGATGGTCTCTTTCTTGAAGAGAATGGTCAGGTGAGACATTCCGTAATACTTGGCGAAGTTGTTTCGTCCGAAGAAGAACTTATAAGTTCAGTATTTTCGGACCTTCAGAGCATAACACACCAGGAAAATTCTTGGTTATGTGAACGCGCCATATTGATACCAAAAAGTGAACAATACACATTACACATCAATTAATGAAGAACTTTTGAGGCAAATTATTGGCAATGAAGTGGTTTATACTTTTTTGGATAGTTTTATTGATCAGGACGACGTCACCGATTATTCAGTAGAGTTTCTTAATTCTCTTGCAGCAAATGGACTCTCAGCTCACAAAATAAGTCTTAATGTCGGAGGGCAAATAATGCTGATGCGAAATTCGACTCCGCCGAAACTGTGTAACGGAACCCGATTTAGTGTTTTAGCACAGTATGCCAAAGTTCAGCGGCTGCATTTCAGCCAAAGCATGCCTGCAATGTTATTTGCATCACTAGCAACATATAATGCTGAACTTCCGATGCTTTTGCCTGAATCGAAACTTCGGACCCGTACCCGTACCCGTACCCGCTCCCGCTCTCGCTTCCGCTTCCGCTCCCGCTTCCGATTTCGCTCCCGCTTCCGCTCCCGTTCCCTCTCCCGCTCCCATTCCCCGCAGACGCGCCAAAGACGCAAAGTAAATTCTCATATCGACACATCACTACTGTCCGGCGTTTCCACCGAACTTCAGCGGCTAAACTTCAGCTTATTTAGTGTGTCATCCCCACCGAACTTAAGATACTGAACTGTAGCCGCTAAAGTTCAGCATAGTCTGCTGAGACACTTAAAGTCAATGCTTTGAAGCGAAATATAACTGAAGCTGAGATTCTCACTTGAAGTGGTGCCAGTGAAACTGTATTTATTTCGCGTATACCATTCATCCTCAACAATTTTCCGTTGGGGATGAATGGTATACGGAGTATATCAGAGTATATCAGAGTCGTAAAGTCCACGCGAACGAAGTCGCGGGCATCAGCTAGTATTAAATAAAATTATTTTTATTTACCAAAAACCAGGAATTTCATTTAAAATTAAATGAAATTGCATTTTATATTAAATTCTCGTAAATTCTCTTTGCTCCGAGAACATTCTGCAACTTTAAGAATTTTCTAGAACATTCTCGTTTAGGAAACATTCTCGCACGGAGAATTTTCTCTCGACCCATCACTGAATTCCGGGGTCCAGTGCTGCCGCCATTTGAAATAAATCATTTATTAGGAAACGGAGACATCATTTAAAATGTTGTCTTGATCAGGCACTAGATAACCCTTCAAACAAATTTACTAACTACTGTTTAGAGTGAGAACGTAAAGCTTTTCTACGCACATACGCCAAAAGTGGCAAGACAGATGTCTTAGAAACAAAATTTAAAAAGTAAATGATAGAAAATTTAATTCTCCACAACATTCTGCAGAACTCTTTTGTACCTAAAAATGCACCTAACAAAGATATAAGCGAAAATCTAAAGAAATTGCCAATTTTTCGGTTTTTTCAATATTGCGGTGGAAGCGGCGGGAGGGATATTGTGAATTTTGCATTCTAAACACTCGCAAACCATCCTAGATAGCATTTTAAGAAATTCAGAACTACATTCTTCAGAATTTATGACTATTCATTGGATTAAATGTACAAACACATACAAATGTAAGGTATTACGTATGGTGTTGGTTGTGATTGTAATTATACTCATACCCAAAGCAATAATATTTGGCAAAAACGTTTTTTTTACTTTTACATTCCAAATGTATTTAAATATATTTTAGATTTAATTTTAATTTCATGTGGTGAAAAGAGTTTCTTTTTTTTATTACGTAATAAAATAAATACTTTTTAAAATAAATGATATTTTATTTAAATTGTTTGACGGCTACAGTTTTAGTGTGAAAATAGTGTTTTATGCAACAGTTGTATAAGATGGGTCAAAAATGCGAGTGGCGCAGGTTACGATGCAAGCCTTTGCGAACATCGTAAGGAGACGCCATCGAGCAATTTTTGACGTACTTTATACAATGTTGCATACTATACTTTTTCTACGACTAGGTATATATATTTACTAAATAAAATACAAAAAATTTAATTGTGGATCGCCAATTGTAAACAATATTTAATTGTGGATCAAAGAAAAATATAAAAATGTTTGACATATTATGTAAGGCAGATACTAGGTTAGGTACCAATGGTAATATTGCTTTAAATTGAAGTTTACTTCCTTTATTGACTACATTAAAAAAAGTTTCTAGTTTCTTATTTTGACAGTACTAAAAGAATTCATTTCGGAAAGTTTTGAGTTTAATACGAACTGTATGAATTTAGTTGTTTGTTAAGTTGATAGTTGTGATTTTTTTTAAGTTAGTGTTGATCAAGTAAAACCGTAACCTAAGGGCATAACATAGGCACTATGGTGCATAGATCTAAGGAAAAAAAATCTAGGTCTATGGCTAGGAGTATCTTTTTGACGAAATAACGACACATGTGCTATTATTTAAGAAATAAAGTACAGACTTTCTGAAATCATATTATCTTGTTCTTAAATGAGTGCTCGGAAGTTTCGGGACCATTAAAAAGACAGATAACAGTAGGTACAGGAGTAGAATTTTTTTTTGACGGTAGGATGTAGGGTTTTAGCCGTAGTTCTATTTATTTAGTAGTTACTATTCATTCTAACAAGACTTTCATCCCATACACTATTCTGATACCTACGAATTAACAGTAATTTTATTGAGGCAATCGATAAGTCAGTTTGGTCTAGTTTCGGTATCTGAAATGTATAATGTAACGTGCTCTAATGAGTCATACTATTTATAGGTAGGTATATGTATAATATAATGAAAAATTAATTAGATGGGTAAATGAGATTCAATAATTAAATAGATGGGTGTGGCTCATCTAAAATGTACCTTCAAAATACTGGAACGTGTTACACTATGTTTTTTTAAATAACCCATTTAGAACTTCCGGATTATATTTTTAAACAATTCTTTCTCAATGTGATCTCACCCTTACAGAGTTCCAGCGTCTTACATAACATGCAATGTAACTAGAGATGAGATTCTGAGATTTACCCGAAACGGGTAAATACCCGTTGAATCTACCCGACGGTTATTTATCCGGGTAAAAACGATTATTTAAAAAAATATCGTTTTAAAATAAGTTGTTGATGTACAACGTAAGTGTAAATGGTCAACTCGATCTAAAAACACGTGACCGTTTCCAACAAACAAGAAGTTTCTTTTTAGTTTTGATCACAAAGATAGAAAGTTGCGTTTTTTTTTTAGATATTTTTTCGTAAATAATATAGGGTGAGAGTAAGACATCTTTTTTGAGTTCTTATTATAAATAAAAGAGAGTTGCAATTTTAAGATCCTTTTTAAATAATACAGTGTGCGAGCGAGATAACTACATAAATGTAACAAAAGAACCTTTCATTGTTAAAAATGAGTCATGCACGAATGAGTGGCTTTGTATTCGCGTAAACTTTGTCTCTGTGTGCTCATTCGTTCTTTTGTGTCATGCGCTCGAGTGTTTTACTGTGTTTTGTAAATTTTTTGACGACTTGGCTTTCTATTTGACTTTGTTATTTGCGCTGTGATTTGACTAATAAGTATCCCTGGAACAACGAATTTTCTTATTTGGTAACGGACTCTGATATTGTGCATATTTGGATTGGACTTGGAAAACTTGAGGTAAGTACTTATAGTTTACAATTTTTATTTATACTTGTACCAATAAACGATTCTCCCAATAGGGAGACAATGATAAATATATCATTGTATATTCTACGTTTTATGTATGAATACGAATTTAGATCGTAATTTATAGCTTTATGAGCAATATCGTAGTGTCCGAGATAGTTTTTCAAATTTTTCCATACTCAGATATATACCAAGCCAACATTGGTATATATCTGAGTATGGAAAATTTTATATAATATATAATAAGATAAACATAGAAAAACCACACACAGGTTTATCTTCATAGCGACGTAAAGAAAGTAATAATAATTTGTAAACATAAGTTTAGTGTAATATAAATGAATACCACATGCATAAGAATGGGTTTTTACATCGTTCCGATAATTTGAACATCCTACATTTTATTAAATTTGCGGAGTTAAATTAAGGAAAATATATGAAAGAAACACGCTGTCTTAATGTATAATATAATAACCGAGATTAGTTTATAGGTAGTATGTAGTAAAACATCCGATCTCGCTTTATGTCACAAATAGAACTAGCAACCATCCGTAGAGGATTTAGTATTGTTTTCGTTTGCAATTGAAAAAATACATACCAAGCTTCATACATACCAAACTTTAACTAATTGTAAAAAATATTTTTTTTCAAAAAGAGAATGTCGTGTTAGTTTAGTTAGGTCGTACCACCAGAAGCGTTGGTACTTTACAACCGGAATTCCATTGTAAAATTGATAAACAAAAGAAATTATATTGCACATAAGTCATCTTCTACTTTTTCCATCGTTTATTCCTATATTATTGCAAATGTTCTATTTTACGTAAATTTGTTGTTAAAAAACTTTGTTTTTGAAAAACTAGAATATCTTTGTAAAAAAATTACGCTTGTTACTGTATGTAATATAATAATAATATACATTTCATGGCAATATTGGTTTGTAATCGAAAGTCCCCTTTAGTAAGCACGTTTTCTGGCACTGAAAAAAAATGTGATATGATATATATATGCATTCTTATATATTGTTTATTGTAGCTTTAGCTTCCATTGTTTCAGGATTTCAAAATGCCAAGAAAGAAGAATGACAAAGTATGGAAACATTTTCTTGGCTTGCCTAACAAATCGGCAACATGCAACTATTGTAGTAAGGTGTATACTTTTGGAAACGTCAACAAAATGAAAGCACATCTCCAAAAATGTGTCAAATGTCCTTTGGTTATCAGGAAAGGATTAATGGACAAGAAAAATTCCCCTCTGCTGCCGATTTTGCAACCTTTAAATACTGAGGTTACAGCAATGAACACAACAGATACACAATCTGATGGCAATACAGCAGTACCAAGAGTATCAGAGTTTACAGATGAAAAAGAACAAAATTTGACTAAATTACTTTCAAAGGCAATATTTGTAACCGACGCTCCTCTATCGATGGTGGAACATCCGTTATGGAAGAATTTTTTCGAAGAATTACAGCCTTTATTTTGTTTACCATCAAGAAAAGCAGTTTCTACAACTCATTTGAAGGCTATTTACAAAGAAATGGAAATGCGATGGTTGGAGTAATGTCCGTAATGAAGGAGTCATTAATTTCATTATATCGAAACCAGAACCTTTTTTTGTGAAAAGCCTGCACACAGGAAGCCTTAGACATACATAGGGCGCACTATAAGTTTCCGGAACTGGCCACTTACATAAACAATATTTAAAAAATTATTGCAACATTTGAAAATAGAACTCTTTGGCTGTAAAATGCAGTTTGTTTCATCTGACTGTCTTTTGTTTTTACCTTGTGGCGCCATTTAAAAAATTGTGTGTCTGCATCAACATGGATTTAACTCGGGAAAATTTTCGTAGTATGATTTTCTACGATTTTAAGTGTAATTTGACAGCTCAACAGAGCATCGCTCGGCTTGAAACAGCTTTTGGCAATGAAGCACCATGCAAGACAACTGTTTATAGCTGGTTTGCAGAATTCAAGCGTGGTCGTATCAATCTCAGTGACGAATCTCGCGATGGTCGGCCGTCCACCGCTGTGACCAACAAAAACATCGATGCTGTGCGCCGTAGGATTGAAACAGACAGGCATGTGACCTACCATGAAATTCGCGCATCCTTAGAAATAGGCATTAGTCAAATACAATTTATCCTACACAAACATTTGGGTGTGAGAAAGCTGTGCTCGCGGTGGATCCCACACAACTTGACCGAGGCTCAAAAAACGGACCGCGTCACTTGGTGCAGTGCCATGCTTACCAGATTCAACGAAGGTGCGTCAAATTTGGTGTGGGAAATAGTAACAGGTGACGAAACATGGATTTATTGCTACGATCCCAAAACAAAGCAGCAATCGAGCGTATGGGTCTTTCAAGATGAGCCGAAACCAACCAAAGTGGCGCGCGTGAAAAGTGCATCTAAGCGGATGATTGCTTCTTTTTTTAATAAAACTGGACACGTGGCTACTGTTGCTTTAGAGAATCGTCGTACAGTGAATAGTGACTGGTACACGACCATTTGTTTGCCGGAAGTTATTGACGAACTCCGTAAAAATAACCGTAAACGCCGTATCATCCTGCACCACGACAATGCTAGTTCCCACACGGCCAGACAGACAAACGACTTTTTGAAGGCGAAAAATGTAGAACTCATGAGTCATCCTGCATACAGTCCCGACCTGGCACCTTGTGACTTTTTTCTGTTCCCAAAAATTAAGAACCAATTACGCGGTTAACGATTTTCATCACCAGAAGAGGCTGTCGAGGAGTATGAAAAACACGTTTCAGAGGTCACCACAGAGGAGTGGCACAAAAGTTTTCAAAACTGGTTTCATCGAATGAAGAGTTCGGGTCCGACCGTCTTGCCGAGCGGACGCATGCGCTCACTACCTGCCGAGACCGTAACGTCCCAATCGTAAAGCCATGTTATTGTTCGCGCCGGTATTAGAGTAAAACGCAGTTCAAGTCATTTGGTCTGCGCATGCGTGCATATTTGTGAGTGCAGTGTATCGTGTAATTATAGATACTTATTCAGAAGCTAATAGTGAATACGACCACGCAGATTCAGCTATAAACCCTGCTGAGGTTAATTGGTGAGATCAATCCTTTTATATTTATTTATATATGTATTATATATAGGCATACAGTTTATCCTAACTGTCACTGTATGCCAATCTAGAAACTATCCTTCTCATGTTCTCCCCTATGTTCAGGAAAATCAGTAATTACAAGACGTAGGTAATAGTCTTACACAAGAAAGTCGTGAGACTTTTAATAGCTTCGTAACAGAATGCGATTTGATTTATTTTGTACCAGCATACCTCGTATAAAGCAAGTATTAGCTAATAAGTTCTATGACAAATAACTTGTAATTAACTTGACCGCTAAATTGTTTAATAGGCACTTACACTTTATTAGTATTTGTTCCATAAATGTATTACCTGTCTAATTGTAAAATTGATAAGATCGAGTGCTTTGTATAAAACCAAACCTCTTCAACAGTACCTAATTTTCCGTTTATCTGACATCCACTTTTTGATATTGTGAGTATTTCTTTTTTCTATCCATTTAATAGCAGAATTTATGTAGTATTTGTTATTTTAAAGTTCAGAATATTATCTTATAAATAAAGACTTTTAATTGGCACTTAGTAAATTCAATAAGCTGAATATCTTCAAAAAAAAAAAAAGATGAGAATTTAAAATCTTTACTTAAATATATTAATTATACTACTGCGTTCATAGTAAGCAACGACCTAAAACAGCACGCGTGGTACTGAAAAAGGCCCTAAATATACTACACCAGAATCTGATAACTAAAATAATCTAGCTAAGGACAAATCTACTATTTTTACAAAGCAGGCAACTGCACTTTCAACTAACCAGAAATTTACGTAAAACATTTCGTTTAAGAAAAAGTTATTGCCTCTTCGTGAATTACCAACATAGGCACGTCGATAGCACGGTAAAGCGCAGTGACACTGTATTAACCACTATTGATAATTCTATTCACGAGATCCTGAACAAACTGATACTCGGTTGAATGTCTCACTCGCGGTTTTGAATTAAATTATCCGGCTGATCTAGCCAAGCTGCAAAATAAATCAACTACATCACTAGTTTAAAAAGACATCAACTCAATTCAGTTCAAGTATATCTTTGTTGTCGTGGGATATTTATAGTATCTTTATAGTATCTCTTGGTTTTGTTACTTTGTTGTGTTGCATAATTGTTGGCGTCAAAAGCTAGGTCCCCTGCCGCCTCCAGGGTGTTCGTGCGGAGGAGGTGGTGACGGGCTGCAATTAAGCATCTCCTCTAGACAGATACCTAATAAATAAATTCTGAATCGGTGAGGCTTATAAAATTAAACTATATATCACACGAAATAGCTTTCAGCTAACACTACTAACCTCATAATAAAAAATAAATAAATAAAAAGAACAGAAAATCGACATTCATATTATAAGCTAACTCCATAACTTCTTTATTTTCTTCACGACAAACATAATCTGAACACTAACCAGCAAACCAGCCTATCGTTACCTGAAAACTAGTAATACACTTCTACAATACCGGTATTAAAACTAATCAACCTTTATAAAATCCATATATACCCCAAATGACTTGGAGCCTAAGTCTAAATTGAAAGGAAAACTAAACACTCTACCTCATATTCTGATCCCGTTAACAACTAAAAGAGACTGCAGACTCAACGTTATAAGCATTAATACATAGCATCCGCACATTAGTATAACAGTATTGCACATATATAAATTATACTCCAAATCTCAACATTCAGATTTAAAACAAAAACAATTAGAAAGTACCTATACATTAAGCTAATACTCCGTAAATTAAAAGTTGCGTAACCCTGAAAGATATCTGAAACAATACCCACAGGAAAACAATTGAAACAATACTAGAAAATCTCCTACAAAATTCCCAAACCCTGAATGGCATTGTGAACCAAAGGCATTAAAAAAAAAAAAAACAAATAAACCGTGCTTTCACGCGGCAAAAATAAGAGCCTGCAACATATTGTGTCGTAAAACATCTGCGGACCACTACGAGCTTAGAACCATTACTTACCTAAATTTAAATAAAGGAAATTTTGTCGTAAAAAGAAACATACCAACCATCTCATTAAAGACTATACTTGCGCCCTAAAAACATTAAGAACGAATATTGCCCAAAATACAATAGCGCTCGCAATAAATCCCTCGCCAACCGATAATTCTGAACAGCCTCAAATAAGACAATACATATAGTAATAAAACAGCTGCACACAATGAATACAAGCCGAAACAAAACAGTTAGAAAAATGGCGGGAGATGGTAATTGTTTGTATAAAGCCTTAGCGGACCAAATTAACAATATTTTCGGAGTAACTTTTGACCATCACATGATACGCCGTGACTTAGCCTCTTACGTTAAAAACAACAAACATGTGCCTAATATTAACCTAGCACTACAAAATAACATCTTAGACTGCACCGACCTGTCTTGTCCAAAAAGTAGTATGACATCAGATGAACTCATCATCAGATATATAGAAAATCAATTTGAGGATGGCTTCTGTGGGGGAGAGGACATCCTCATAGCAGCAGCAGAATATTATGTTATAAACGTTCACGTATATGGGCAAAACAGGAATCCAATTGTATATCATCCATCAGATAATGCTGTGGCAAACATCTATTTATACTTCGAGAATAGTCACTATGATAGTATAGCTAACTTCGAAACACCACACAAACAGCTATTACCTAATACAGAAAATAACACGGAAGGCCATAAAACGAATCAAGAACTTAACGAGATCTTAGATATTTCGCAAGATGTCACCAAAGTACGTAATACACTCTCTTCCGAATCCGAAAGTTCTCAAAACAACTATATTTGCACAAAAGGGAGACGTTCGCCCACTGTAATACGCGTACTACCTAAACTTCCACCCATGCCATGCGAAGCTTTATCAATTGCCACCTGGAATGTACTAGGATGCGCAACACTACGCGATAAGAACAATATAGATAAACTTCTTTCAGACTCCAATATAACCATTGCAGGCCTACAAGAAACTCATATGGCTACCGGAGGCTATAAATCAAAGCACTACAACTGGATACTAGGTGGAGGCAAAAGTGCTAAGGAATACCGAGGAATTGCCATCCTAATTAACAAAAAAATTTACTACAACATAATACGCATATATCGCGAAAGCCGTGACGTAATAGCAATAAACTTAAAGATAAAAATTGCCGATGTCAATGACCCAATAAATATTTTCGTCATTAACACGCATATCCCGTCAGAATCAACATCCCGGTTCTCACAAGTAGGAAATCTTATTAGGAAAACCCCAAGCAATGCCTTCTTAATCATTATCGGCGATTTTAATGCCCATATAGGTATAGAAGATGTACGTGAATTAGGACTCCAAATCGAGACATTCAAAACATTAATCGGAAAAAATCTCTACCATAATACCTCAAATGCTAACGGAACACAAACTAAAAGTAAACAGTACGTGGGGCAGACCCACATGGTCACGGGGAACAAAACAATCGCAAGTCGACCATATTATCACCGGTACGAAAAGGGGCATATTTTTCCACAGTATTATTGGTGAAAAAGGTCTGAAAGTTAAATCCAATCATAAACTGATATGGGGAAAAGTACAAATGACATCTTTTACATATAAAACGGGTTACCCAAAAAACAATCAAAAATGCCAATTCAAAAAATCCAATATAACCATAAAAATTACGATTACGAGCTTTTACAAAATAAAAAGAATTGACAATGTACCAGAACGCGGTAAAAGAAAAAATCCAATTAGTTAAAAAAGAAGAAAACTCAAATAAGAATTTGACGGACAAAAACGATAACACACTTGAATGGGACACCCTAAATAATATTTTAAAAGATGCTGCACATAAGGCACTACAAAAACCTGCTGCTAAATCAAAAGAAAGCAGAGTCGCTTTAGCAAATTTTCAAAAGGCGTTATTCCAAAAATCACAATATCCCCAAGACAAAAAAGTACACCAAAATGTAACTATAGCGCGAAAAAAACTTAAAACCATCTTAGAAAAAGAGGAAACTTACAAAACAAAAAATGTTTTTCAGGGCCTAAGCAAGACACACAAATCCCTACGTATGAAAATAACTTACAAATTTCTTAGAAATCATAAAAGGAATTATGCACGAAATCAATCCAAACACTACATTCCAATGTCTAACTGGATTGCAGACGTAAGACAAAGCGAAGGGCGACACGTTAATACCGCGAATGAAACAGGCCTTGCCTATACGAAGATGGAGCCCCCTAACGTTGAGAACATTAGGAATATTATACAGCGCATGAAAAATGACACTGTCCCAGGAACCGATCACGTTGTACCCGAATTATACAAAGCAGCCCCAACTGAATTCTTAGAAGAACTCACCAAAACTATGGCTTTGATATGGCACAAAAATGAAGTTCCTAAGGAGTGGCGCCTCACTAAGCAAGTCCCCATCCCGAAACAACCTCACCCAAAAAACATAAATGATTTCAGGAAGATATCTATTTGTAACGTAGGATATCGAATGTACGCGAATTACTTATTAGAAAGGCTAGACTCGGCTATCACTAATTTAGGAAATTATCAAGCGGCTTTCTTGAATAACCGATCAACTGAGGATCATATTTTTACACTTAGACGTGTTTTAGATATTAAGTGGAGAGAAGGAGCGGTAGTTTACGTCGTGTCCCTTGACCTAGAAAGCGCATTCGATAACGTCAACTTAGAAGTACTTAAAGATGTACTGCTAACCAGAGTAGGTGCACCTCTTACTAACAGAATAATCAAAGCATGTATGAACGACGAAACTTTCATATCATGGTGCGGACAAAATTCGGAAACTATCAACAAGGGCAAAGGCGTTAAACAAGGCTGCCCCCTATCTCCAAGACTGTTCACAATAATTATCGATGAGGTACTTAGAACGAAGAAGAAAGCGCAGTGAGACTCGACCAAGATCTAGAAATAACCCTGCCCATGATATTATCTTTCGCGGATGACTTGATACTGATCGGGGAAGAAATAGAAGTAATCGACCGAATCATTACAAAAATGAAAGAACTTCTCCGTTCAGTTGGTCTCACCATAAACGAGACTAAAACTAAATTAGTTATTCGAGACCCTCTTGGACCACCTGTCGAAGAACAACGAATCAGAATACTTGGAGGAGCCATAATTAAACCCATGTCAGAAATCAAGTACTTAGGCACATACATTTCAGCTACACACAACCGGAAATCAACTATCAAAAACCGTTGCGTCAAAGCAATAAAAAATTCAAAAATGTTATTACTATTTATACAAAAGAATCAAATAGAGTGGAGCATCGCAGTGTTAATGTACAAAATGGTAATTAGGCCGTGCATGACATATGCTTTGAACGTTTCTGCATTGACAAAACAAAATCGGTCAAGACTTAGGAAATACGAACGCCAAATACTTCGAGGATTACTTGACGTCGCCAAAGACACACCAAAACAAAAAATAAAATAAATCCTGAAAGGAAAGACTGTATCCAAAATAATAAAGGTACGAAGGATATCATACTACGGTCATATACTGAGACGCCCAATCCCACACCTACTTCGTGCAATTTACAAACGCAAAGAAGCCAAGCGGAAAGTTGGACGACCTATTTATACTTGGGAAGACTCCCTCAATCACGATATCTGCCACTACAAACACAAAACAAAAGAATGGATGGAAATAGCAGGAAATCGAACCCTCATTAAAAAAGAAGCAGAAAGAATCTATGAAATATCAGAAACTGATACAGAAACTGAATTAGAATCGGAAGAAGAAACACCAAACCAATCAATCGCCCGAGATGGCCTACAAGCAACACCCCGAAGAAATAGATGTCGCAAAAGACCCAGACCACCGACACCAATATCGCTTAGACAGTGATCAGTACACCAATCTCTGTAACACCACAACACCAAAATCAGTAAATCAATTTTGTTTTCGTCTTTGTATGGCCAGTGCCCCACTGGCCATACAGGAACGAAAATAAAATAAATGAAACCATGTGGATATCACTTACAAAATAGTAAACTAAACTTGGTATGAGGTAATAATACGATGCGGGAAAAAAAAACGGGAGTGACGAAAGTGAAGGGGAGAAAAAAAAATTTATTTACTTTTATTTCTCCAGCTTCGAGGCGCTGTATTTTTGCGAATTTTTATTACTTTGCTGAACTAAAAAATGTGGGGACCTTGATTTTTGATAAGCCTCAGACAGAAATCAGGAGCCAGAACCCATTAGCCTAGAACAAAGAAGCAGGATTCAGAAATCGAACTACATAAAAAAAAAAAATAATGTACATAGGAACCAGAAAAATCAGTAAACAGAAACAGAAACTTGGCTGCGAAAAACAGAAAACCCAGAAGCCAGAAGTGAAGAGTGTCAAGATCAGTAAACTGAAGTCAGAAGTCAAATTCCAGAAGACAAACCAGAAGGCTGCACTATTACGACAGTGTCAACAAATTTCTAATCTTACGAAGAAGACCTGCAGAGCAACGCGACGGATACAAAACAACAAAGCAGTCTATTATCCTTCCAAGTATATATCACACACCAAGTATTATATCTATCCTCCCCATACTGATTTGATGCTGGTATTCGGTCGGTTCTTTCAACTCCCTCTCTCTCCCCTACTCCCTGACTGCGAATATCTCCTACACTCCTTTATCCCTATCTACGAGTCTAACTGGTTTCTCGAGCCATGAGAGTGGTATAACGAGGTTTGGCGTCGCCATGTTCTAGGGACTGAGGACGATATACATGCATCGGCTTTGGTCTGCAAGCGTGATGACGTACTCTCCAAGGTAAACCTCATTCATAAGCTCTTGCAGCGTAACTGCTGGCTGGGAGGACTCAGAACAGAACAGAACAGAACAGAAACTGGTTTCATCGAATGAAAAAGTGCATAGACGCCAAGGGAGATTATTTTGAAAAACAATAAATTAATTTTGTACCTTTAATAGTATTTTTTCATATTCATTCCGGAAACGTATAGTGCGCCCCACGTACAAGTGAATATCTTCGCGAAGAAATTGAAAACGTCATGAAAATCTATGGCAGCGACAAGTTTGTCACGCTGATCGGTGATAATGCCAAAAATGTTCAAAAGGCGTTCATGTTTTGATGTAGTGAGGAGTTCACAGCCACATTTAATGGCGGTGAGTTGCACAGCACACACATTAAACTTACTGTGTCACGATCTCATTAAACCAGACGCTATTCAAGCTTTCATTTCAATTGCTGTGGCAACGATAAGGGCAGTAAAAAAAGCCAAATTCTGAGCGCCTTGCTTGCGCAGATACAAAAGGATAAAGGGTTGGGCGAGAAACTAAAACTACCGTGCAAAACGCGATGGGGTAGTTATTACTTTTCCTTGAAGAGTCTTTTAAATAACAAAGCCGCACTCCAGTGTCTTGCAGTCCATGAGGAAGCCTTCATGATGTCCAGAAATACAAAGACGAACTTGCTTGAAGAACAATTTTGGAACATGATTGAAAAATGCACCGTTCTATCAGGTCCAATAACAGAACAAATTTTCAAATTAGAAGGCAATAAATCACACATTAATAACGTGTACATGTCTTTTAAAAATATAAAGTCAAAACTTGTATTTGAATTGACATTATCATCGACCAGAGTGGTAAGATTGGTACCACTCTGGTCGATGATAATGTCAAGGAAGATATTATGAGAGCAGTTGAAATTCGAAAAAATATGTGCATCAAACCTTTACATTTAGCTGCATACATGCTGGACCCTAAAGCACAAGGGATAGAGCTTAAAGAAGAAGAAGAGATCGAAGCTATAGACTTAATTCATAAAATCGACTGCCAAATGAACTTGAAAGTTATGCCAGATGTAGCTAATTATAGGGCTAAGGAAGGGTTTTGGGCTAAATCCTTTGTATGGAGCAATTTAGATAATATTGATGCCGATATCTGGTGGAAGGGAATATGCAAATCGAGACCCCTGAGTACAGTAGCTGTGCGTCTACTAACAGCTCCGTGTACTCTGCGGCAACCGAGCGCTCATTCAGCGCTTACGGTAACATTCACAGCTTGAAAAGAAACAGATTTACCACAAAAAGGGCAGCAAAATTGACGTATATTTCATATAATTGGAATTTAGTACATAAAAATGAAATAATCTCGGACGAAGAAGACGAAGAAGTGAGATCTAGTCCCAGGGGAGGCAGCGAACTGAGTAGTCCCACCCCTATATCAGAACAACCGTCAACATCGAGAAAACCGGAACCAATAGTTTTTGGACATAATATAGATTGTCATAATTCCGAAGAAGACAGCGACAGTGACAATTAATATTTTATAATATCAAAATAACGTTGTTAAATCAATATTTATAATTGTATTTTCTTTGTACTCAAATATATGATTATTTATAACATTATTTGGTTTATTTTAAATTTTTAATCAGGTAGTAAATTCTTATCTAGTGCCATATCATCCCTCTAGGCCTAATGGTCTAAGGATCAGTCTATCCCGTAAGGCATAAAAACGTGATAAGTATGTATGTATGGATGTATTGCATGCGTAAACCACAATTAAACGTTTTTACCCGAATAAATACCCGACCTGGGTATTTACCCGTTTTGGAGTATTTTCCCGGGAAAATACCCGTCGGGTATTTACCCGCGCCCACCTCTAAATGTAACACAACATAACCCACTGACACTAAAACACAACGGGAAACAGGCCTTTTTTTTTTGATTATTTAAGCAGAGAAAGCAAGCAAATATTATTTAAAAAAACGCATTCTAGATCTTCCATGAGTACCTATTTATTTAGAATCCGAACTGTGAAAAGTAAAATGTTATCACATACATACATATTATCACACCTGTTTCCCACAGGGGTAGGCAGAGGCTATGGACCTCCACTTGCTACGATCCTGACAGACCTCTTTCTCTACACTCATCACTCTCTTTATGCATGTCCGCCGGTTACGGGTACTTCTGACCTCTCCTTTTTTAGGACTTCGGCAATCTAATCGCGGAACGTTCGTCGAGGACGACCCTGACCCACTCTTCCACTCACTTTTGCTTTGTAGACCCTTTTAGTAAATCTCCTTTCATCCATCCTTTCTACATGTCCGAACCATCTCAACATTCCTTTCTTAATTTTTGTTACTACATCTTTCAGTCCACACCGCTTCCTTATGCCATCATTAGTTACCGATCTTTCAAAGTAACACCACACATACTCCTCAGCGCTCTCATTTCAACTGCATTTATTCTACTTTCGTGCCTTTTCTGCCATACCCAACTCTCACTTCCATACACCAGCGTCGGTATCAGCACTCCATTATGAACAGCCAAACGTGCTATGTTTGACACTTTCGTGCTGTTCATGAAGGAGTGCAGTGCCTCATTCACTTGATTTCCCGCATTCGCTCTTCTTTCTATATCACTCTCGTGCTTTCCATCTCTTGTAAGCTTACATTCCAAATAAACAAACTCTTCCGCTTGCTCCACTGTACACCCATTCACCACAATATTGCATTCTGTTATACATTCATCCCTCTCAAACACCATTACATACTTTCGTTTTACTTACATTCATTTTCATTTCCTTTTTCTGCAAAGCTTTATTCAAAATAGTTACGAATTTCTGTAATTCCTCCTTTGAGTCTGCAAGTAATACTTGATCATCAGCATACAGGAGGCACTTTAGAAGTAACTCATCCATTCTTACACCACATTCAACATCTTTCAAATTTTTCAAACAACTGTCCATGAATAGGTTAAACAGCCAAGGTGACGCTACACATCCATGTCTAACACCCTTTTCAATATTAAACCAGTCTGTGTATTCGCCACCAAGTCTGACATAAGCACTGGAATTGCTATAAAGTGATTTCAGTGCTCGGACCAGCTGACTGTTCAGCCCATACTCAGACAGTGTCGACCACAACTCAGTCCTCACCACTCTGTCATAGGCCTTTTCCAGATCTATGAAGACGCAATAGCCTTTTCGAGATTTAGCCAAAAGTTTCTCTAGAATGCATCTTAAGGAAAAGACCTGATCGGCGCAACCTATTTCCTTTCTGAATCCCGCTTGTACATCCCTTTTCTTTCCATCAGTATCTTTCATCACTCTTTCAATTAAAACCTTAGCATGCAACTTGCCGACAATGCTGAGAAGGCTAATGCCTCGGTAGTTCTTGCAGTTTTAATGCTTTCACGACTTCTCCCATTTTTATTTCATCATCACCACAATCTTGTATCTCAATCTCATGCATGTCTTCATTCGTCTTACTTTTCTTTCGTGTTTTTCAAACAGTCGTTCAAAATACTCCTTCCATACCTCTAAGACACACACACACTCTGATCTGATGTCGCTGACTTTCCTCTAGCAGTTTTGACGGCTCTCCAGAAGTATTTAATATTACTTTTAAAGTTTTTAGACAATCTTATATCAAAATCATCTTTTTGTTCCTTTTTCTTCTTTTTAACTATTATTTATATATATTATTTATAATAATATTAACAGCAGAAGCAACTCCACTTGTTACTCTATATTTATTCCCGCCAGCCCGTAAGGCTAACCCATTCTTCCAGGCTTTCTTATTTCTTACAACTGCAGCTTGAACCTCCGTCCTATCATACTTTTGCGTATCTTTACACTTTCTTCTTTTGGCTATCCCACATACTTTGGTAGCGGCACTGAAAATTCCATCCTTAAAACCTTCCATAAATTTTCAATGTCGCATTCATTATCTATATCTTTTAACTTTTCACGTAAACATTTTTATACTCCTCTTTCGATTCTTCTCCTTGCAAATTTTCAACCTTGACTCTCTTCAACTTATTGGGGGATTTCATTTACAGTGATGCCAACTTCTAAAAAGATTTTTAATCCTGGAAATCAACAAATGATGGTCAGTAAATATCCCCACGCGACGATATGATCTTGTATCATTAACATCTTTTGAGGGTTCCGTAGTACCTCCACGGAACCCTTATAGTTTCGCCATGTCTGTCTGTCTGTCCGTCCGCGGTTTTACTCAGAGTCAATAAATACTAGAAAGCTGTAATTTGGTATAATTATGTATGCCAAAAAAGTAGAAAAATAAAATATTGAAATATTTCTTTTTTAGGGTAGCTCCCATACAAGTAAAGTACGAGTTATTTTTTTTATTTTGATCAACCCATCGTGTGGGGTATCGTTGAATAGGTCTTTCAAAAATATATTGAGCTATTAAACATCATTTTTCGATTAAGGGACCCGTTTCTGAAATATTTGGTTTTATATTGCAAATTTTTGTTTGCAATATAAAACCAAATTTTGAGTCAATGTCCCCCCATCTATCTATTAAACTGTTATACATAGACATGTAAAAAAATTCACAGCAGTAGTACATATAACGAAGTTTTAAGGAAAACTCAGAGCTAAGTAGGGTTAACAAATTAAAAAGTTATAAGCGACCAACTTATAAAATGTACTCCGAAAAGGAAAAGTTCATACAAATTTAATAGAAAATTAGGTTTTAGACGTTTTTAGAACTCAAAGTGGGCATTCGCAACTACGGAACCCTACACTGCGCGTGGCCCGCTCGCACTTGGCCGGTTATTTCATTCTTTCATCCACTATTACAAATCGATCATACTTTTCATTTCATTATGCTCCCTTGTATACATATGAATCTTTTTGTGACAAAACAGTTATTTTCACACAAAGACTCCAGACATACTTCAAGTAAACTTTTTCTTTTTTCGTTCTCTCTTTTATCGCCAAACAAATATTTTTTATAACCATCTCGCTTAATAACAACCTATCCATTAAAATCACCTAACATGACTATCTTCTAATTGTCTTTGCAACCATTCAGAACATCATTCACACTTTCCCAAAACTCCTTTCTTCCTTCTTTATTTCTTTTAGATTTATCTTCTGTAGGCGCATATACTCCCAATACAAATATACGATTCAACCCAACTTAGTTCTAATCCAAACAAGTCTTGAACTTACAAATTCATTCATACACACTGCCATTCTTTTGGAAAGGATGAGGCCAACTACTTGACAGCCTTTGGTGGTTTCTGCTACTCCTGACCAATATACCTTGAACGAACCACATTTAGTGGTTCCGCATCCTTTCCTTTTCGTCTCATTCACACACAGGACATCAATCTTCACTCATCATCTGATACACCACATCTATTTTTTCATATTCAAAGCAGCCAAGCAGCTGTCTAAAGAAAGCTTTTCGCACCTGCGGGAAACGGGACGTGACAAGTAGCGAACCACGTCGCCGCCCTTCGGATTTCTTCTGTTTTTGATCCATTGCGTTTCCACGAGTTATGGAGATTTATCCAGTCACTCTTGACAGAGCCCCTTGTCAGGCTTGTTCTAGGGGCGCCCGACCCCAGGGCAAAAGGGCACGCTCGAGGCTAGGCTCGCCCCTAGCCACGCATCTCTCGGCACGGCAGACCTTAGATTGGCACAGAAAAAAAGAAGCAAGGATAAAGTAACTATATAAGAACATAATTGATTGAGGACAAGAGGTGATGGGATACTACTGATTCGGAAGACATAAAGGAGCCAGTCAAAAGCAGCTCGGGAAGCCGGGTCCGCGTACACATTTAGTTTTCTTGTTTTTTTTTAAATCTATTTGCAAATGCAGGCGCACAATCATATTCAATTTAGTCGTGAAAAAAATCTGGATGACATACCTAGTAAGTCCCTTGTCAGCCGTAGTCAATTAGTGTGGCTACTCCAAAAAAATATCGTAGTGCACTACGAATAAACATTCAACCAGGATAACACACTGCAAAACTTTGGGAGTCATTTTTAAATAATTTGATTCATATTGAAAATAAAGTATTTTGCTACATTTTCGGTTAAAATAATATTCATTGACAACTAGTTTAACGATAAAAACTAAAAGTTTTATGAAAATAAGACGTTTTTCATGATATTTAGGGTGCCGTAGGAAACAAGGAACCCTTATAGTTTCGCCATGTCTGTCTGTCTATCCA
The DNA here is from genome assembly GCA_943193695.1 of Acrobasis suavella. Taxonomy (NCBI): domain Eukaryota; kingdom Metazoa; phylum Arthropoda; class Insecta; order Lepidoptera; family Pyralidae; genus Acrobasis; species Acrobasis suavella. The sequence goes on along the minus strand of OW971945.1, from coordinate 9,926,902 downwards.
TCCGCGGTTTTACTCAGCGACTATTAGTACTAGAAAGCTGTGATTTGGCATCGATATTTTTATTAATTAGGCGGAAAAAAGGTAAATTAAAATATTGAAAAATATTTTTTTTAAATTTTTTCTCCCATGCGAGTAAAGTGAAAAGGCAATTTTTTTTCTTCGTCTAACCCAGTCTTTCCCAAAGTGGGCGATAACGCCCCCTTGTGGGCGCTGGAGGCTTTAAGGGGGGCGGTAACGGGCCCAGAATAAAGTTGGGGGGCGCTGATGTGATTTAAGCAATGAGTGATTTATAACTTCAGCTTTTTCATATTTTAAATTTCACTGAAATTTAAATCCTCTTACTACACAACATCCATTTATTAGTTCATATTTATATCCTTTTTTATTGTACAAATATAAACTAAAAATGTAATTAATATTTATTATTTTAATGCGTTTACAACGCTATTTATATCGTTAACTAGCTGACCCGGCAAACGTTGTTTTGCCAAAATTGAGGATTGTATGTATTTTTGTATGTTGTATCATAAAAAAATAGAAATTAAAAATTTTGTCTAAAAAATAAAAAAAAAAAATTTGGGGTGGACTACCCCTAATATTTAGGGGGATGAAAAATAGATGTTGGCCGATTCTCATAGATACCGGATAAGCACAAAAAATTTCATCAAAATCGGTCAAGCCGTTTCGGAGGAGTATGGCAACTAAAACTGTGACACGAGAATTTTATATATTAAAGAAGGAATCAAACACTGAAAAAATTTCGTGTTTTAAAGTTTCGCAGGTGAGGTCCCCACTTACAATACTCTTTATTATTGTAAAATTGTATTATTATTGCTATTTTTTTATTTAAAATTAACAATGTTGATTATTGTTATTTTTTATAAAAGATACTCTAATGTACTGGTGTATGTATTATTATTGCTCTCTCTTGTAAAAAAGTCTAGTTTAGAATATAGGTTGAATTAAACTACAGGCAAGACAAATATGTGATTCAGGATTTTATGGTGAAAAAAATGGGGGGCGCTACAAAATAACTGATTTTTTAAAGTGGGCGTTTGACAAAATAAGTTTGGGAACCTCTGGTCTAACCAGTCATGTCGGGTATCGTTGAATAGGTTTTTCTAAAATATTGTGAGGTTGTCAACACCGTTTTACGATTTAGTGATCCGTTTTTGAAATATTTAGTTTTAAAGTGAACATTTTTGTTTTGATTCAAGTGTCGTCCCCCTCCCCCCCCCCCCTCTTCTGCTAAACGGTTATACAATGTCCCTTTTAATTAAGTACAAATATTTGAAACCCTGGTTCATGAGTGTACCATAAACCGTTTATAACCAAAAATAAATAAATCGGCAGGTTAGTTTTTTTTTTCACTTTTTCTAATAAAAATATGAAATTATTTACGCCAACCTCCTGTACGTGGTCTACTAAAATTCATTCATAGTTCTAAACAATCATTGGCACCGCCCATCGCCATCTATCTCCATCTGACTTTAGCTGATTGTCTGTGATAGATAGAGACAAACGTCTTTTAGAACATTCTTAAGTCGGTGGTTAAAAAAGTAAATATTTGGGAGATTTCCCACAAATATGGGAATGTTGTAATGGCACAAGTCATCTGTTAGAAATGCATACGTTTTTATGTAAGTGCTGCATGATATTCATAGTTTTGTCTTGTAATGTGATTCCCATTGATAACTCAAAATAATATTTAAAAAATAAACAGTCTAACTTTATAAGTTTTTATTAATAATCTACTAAAAGCAGTCAATTATTTGTCATGCCCATTACCTGCTTTAAACTAAAGAAAGATAAAGCGAAAATTTTTTGGATATCACCAATCAAATTAAATTGAGAGTTGTAAGTGTTTGGGGTATTTGTAAATCTTAGTTGGCAACTCAGGCGTGGTTCGATCCGATTCATTCATTATTATTTTTACCTACAACAGATCTTACGTAACTATCTTGGAATTCTCAATTCATCAATAAAAGGATAATCTGATAGATTACCCATTGAGAAGAAGCGGAAAAAGGCAACTTAATAACTTGTAACCAAGTACCAGACAAAATACCTCAATAAATCAATCTAAAACATACGATTGAGTTGATTACACGCAATAAAGGTACCTACGGAGATCTTTCAATAAACAGAAGATAATAATAATTACGAGTGTCATTTATTATGCTCGTACTACGTCCTTCATAGAATTAGTCCTAGCTGAAAGAGTAATATTTTTATTAGCATAAAACCATGTAGTAACGCTAGTGTCAACCGCTCATTTCACTATGTTGAGAGATGTTAAAATCAATTTATTTTATTTTTCCCCTTTTTTGTAAGCCTATATTGAGGGTAGGTTGCCCGGCGCCGCCCCTCTGCGCCGGCGACGCTGACCCGATCTTCATTCGCATTTTAGTGCCCGACCGCTTTGCACTATATTGTTGCGCGAAACAAAAAGTAGGTTAAGATGCCGAAACGTAAACGCTCGGACGACTTAGAAAAAGATCTTGGACATTTAATGCGGAAAATTAAAAAACTAGAACGTAAAGTACGCAAAAAGACTAAAAGTAGTGAAGTGCCGATATGTGATAGTGCTTCGGATGTGGAATCTTTACCAGGATCAGGACTATCCATGCAAAGCGTCGCACAACGTCAAGGTAATTACACATCTTACCATGTCTAAGTTATACACATAGATTTTTTTTTTTCCTTTTTGGATTGACTTGCTTTCTCTTGAAGGATAAGCTAGGAATGGTAATTTTTCTTTAGTTTTGTCTGTACATTTTTAACCTTAACGGTCTACGGTAATGTTATTGATTATTGCCCATATATTTAGCATTTAGTGTATACCTACATCAGAGTCGACATAGGGGCGACATCTCGCAGTATAGACTAGACAATGATATTTATTCTTTGGATTTAGATATGCCCGTGACTACTTTATGTGGGTTAAATGATATTCTCATAAGTTTAAAGTAATCGCTTAGCTTATGCATCAGAGTCGACATAGGGGCGACAACTCGCTGCATACTTATGCTAAATATTCACGTAACCCTCTTTTTAATGTATATGGATGCCTTTGATTATACGTTTTATTAAATAGAGATAATAAATATCTTTGTATACCTTAAGTTATCATTTAGTTATGCATCAGAGTCGACATATGGGCGACAATTCGCCGCATACACTAGATAATGATAACTCCCACTCTATGCTACCATAGCATAAAATAATGGATTTAACCAGAGCGTTAACAGAACACTCTCATTGCACCAGTATAACCAGTATAAGAGCATAACAATTTAAATATAAACTAAAATCTGCTTATGTATATGGGTTACAAATACATAACCTTCTTCACCCATTATGGTCTTAATAGGGACACATAAATTAAGTAGGTATCGTACTCTTTACAGAGACGCATACACATCTGGCCCCTGAGACTTTGTCACCAGACCCTTGCGAGCAGGATATCCCAACGACTATTATCGATACTACCGATAGCGGCCTTAAGCCTACGACCAACCAGGACTCACAGGATCCAGGTCCACAAACCCATGACGAACAAGAACTCGAAAGTGATATTTTAAATATTCTGGGTGACGACCCGTCATCCACTAAGAAATATGGTGGCTGTATCCATAAGGAATTAGCGCCTCGGCTCCAACACATGGTTCAAAATGGACTGAACAGGGAAGACAGAAAAGCTGTGCTCTCCAAATACCTCGTTGCTAGCAATTGTACATATCTGGACGCACCTTCTGTAAACCCAGAAATTAAAGCAGCGCTTCCAGACAGCGTTTTGAAAAGAGATAAAGGTATTCAAGCAAAACAGACTGAAATCGCGTCAGCCTTATCATGCTTAAGTGAAATCATAACGAAATGCCTGAACTCTAAAGAAAAAGATAACGAGCTTATCCAGAAGCTTATGGACGCCAATCGCTTACTTTGTGATGTCCAATATCACCATTCTGCTACAAGAAGAACTCGCATTTTAAATAGCCTGAAAAAAGACATGAAAGAACATCTTTTAGAAACAAAAATTGACACTTTTCTCTTCGGTGAGACCCTTGCTGAAACATTAAAATCCGCCAAGGCTGTCAATAAGTCCGGCATTGAATTAGAATCAGACTCAATCGTTAAACGTCCGGTTAAGAAGGCGGACGCTACCACCTCTTAAGCCTTTAAACCAAAGAGCTCCGGCCCCAGTACGCAGGCAACTAGGCTCAGGAGCGAGGAGACGTCAGCCTGCTTACCAGCCGACACATTTTACACAGTACATGCCGCCACCTGCACCGGCTCCGATGCAGACAGCGAATTACACCAGGACACAATGGGGGTCCAGACCGCCCCCCTCTGCCCCGACGCAGCCTCCACGACAGGGTCGACGGCGTTACTAAGCTCCACAGAACCAGTTAAGTATGGTGGACGTTTAAAATACTTTTATGACCAATGGTCACAGATCACTAACGATCGGCTAATTCTTTCTTGGATTAAGGGCCATAAAATTAAGTTTACATCCCCGGTCGTACAAGAATCTATACCTATTTCACCTATATATTCAAACTCTGAAAAAGAACAATTTAATCTAGCAATAAATGATCTTATAAAAATAGGCGCGGTATCGGAATGTAAACCTTGTACAGGACAATTTGTTTCTAGCATTTTCTTGACGCCAAAACCGAATGGATAAATGAGGTTTATCCTAAACCTTAAAAAACTAAACAAATTTATACAGACTGATCATTTTAAGTTAGAGGATTTACGTACAGCAATAAATCTAGTATCTAAGGATAGCTTCATGGCTACAATAGATCTAAAAGACGCTTATTTCTTAATAAATATTCATGATGAGTCCAAAAAGTACCTTCGCTTTACATTTGACAATAAACTTTACCAATTTAACGTTTTACCGTTCGGTTTGGCTACTGCTCCTTACATTTTTACTAAAATTATGAAGCCTGTCGCCAAATTTTTAAGATCTTCTGGCTTCCTTTCTACATTGTATCTTGACGACTGGTTTCTCCTAGGAAATTCGTATAGGGAATGCCTCGCTAACGTTAATGCTACAATTAACGTTTTAACCTCACTAGGTTTTATTATAAATTATGAAAAGAGCGCTCTTATACCTGCAAAATCTTGTAAGTTTTTGGGAACTATTATAAATTCGCACAACTTAACCTTGAATTTACCTAGTGAAAAACGATTACGCATATTTAATGAAATAGTCGAGTTTTTACGATTAAGAAGATGTAAAATAAGGAAACTCGCCCAACTAGTGGGCTTATTAGTATCTGCTTGCCCAGCTATTGACTACGGCTGGCTATATACTAAAGATTTAGAGCGCTGCAAGGTAATGAATTTAGAAGATCATAATGACTATGATATGCTTATGACTATTCCCGATTTTATAAAACCAGACCTTTTGTGGTGGTTAAAAAATATACGCACGTCTGTGTATCATATTAAGGATGATACCTTCTTGCTAGAAATTTATTCTGACGCCTCAACGACGGGGTGGGGAGCAAGTTGTGGACATAAAACTGCCAGTGGTCTATGGTCATGCAGTGAACGGGAAGAACATATTAATTTTCTCGAACTTTTGGCTGCATTTTTAGCTCTAAAAACCTTCGCAAAAAATTTAAAAAATTGCCAGCTACTTTTGCGTATCGATAACACCACAGCCATAGCATATATAAATCGTATGGGAGGCACCCAATTTCCAAAGTTGACACAAATTACTAGAGCAATCTGGCAGTGGTGTGAAGTTAGACAGATTTTTATTTTTGCATCATATATCAAGTCTTCAGATAACACAATAGCTGATGCTGAATCACGTAAGAATCACCCAGATATTGAATGGGAGTTATCTAACTGGGCCTTCCAACAGATAGTAGATAAATTTTCCTTACCTGTAATAGACCTATTTGCCAGCAGGATAAATCATAAATGTGCACAGTATGTATCTTGGCACAGGGATCCTGACGCGACTGCAATCAACGCGTTTACAATATGTTGGTCAAACCTTTACTTCTATGCCTTTCCGCCTTTTTTCGATAATTCTCAAAACTCTTAGAATAATTATTTTTGACAAAGCAACTGGCATAATGGTTGTACCGCTATGGCCCACTCAACCATGGTACCCACTTTTCAGAGGTCTTTTGATCTCAGAAACAGTCACTTTTACCCCAGAGAATAAACCTTTGATATTTCATTCCAGCTCCCGCCAACTACACAATTCCCTTACCCTGGTTGCAGGAGTGTTATCAGGGAGGCATTATCAAGAAGAGGCATATCGGGGGATGCGCTAAACATCATGTTGTCTTTTCTATCCGAAAATTCGCTGAAACAGTACGATATTTGTTTGAAAAAGTGGTGGTTTTTCTGTCAATCAAAATCAATATGTTTCTACCAAGCCTCTGTGCCCGTTGTTATATCATTCCTTACGCAATTATTCAACAGTGGCTACCAGTACGGAACTATTAATTCGTGCCGATCAGCATTGTGCCTTATTCTAGGTCCAAACCTGTCTAATGATGATTGTTTACAGAGATTTTTTAAAGGATTGTTTCGTCTCAGACCTCCACTGCCCAAATATAACATTACATGGGATACAAATATTGTTCTAAATTCTTTGTGTACGTGGTTTCCCAATGAAGATTTAACACTTGAGAAATTAACTAGAAAAACCATAACTTTAATAGCAATCACAACAGCTCACAGGATTCAAACTCTATCCAAAATTAATGTTAAAAATATAGAGTTTTTTGAGGATCGCATCCTAATTAAAATCCCTGATTTAATTAAAACTTCTCGAATTGGCTCAAAGCAGCCCATTCTTGATTTACCATTTTTTACAGAAAAGCCCTCCATTTGTCCAGCAAAGACTTTAAATTCTTATTTAATCAGAACCTCGCATATAAGGACAGCGGATAACCTATTTATTGGAATAAATAGACCTCATAAAGTCGTAGGACCGCAAACACTTGGTCGCTGGATAAAAAGCACACTGGGCGAGTGTGGGCTGGACACAAGAGTTTTCTCAGCTCATAGCACGCGGCATGCGGCAACATCCCGCGCATACTCGTCCGGTGTTAGCATAGATACGATTCGTAATACTGCTGGCTGGAGTGGCAATTCAATGACATTCGCCAAATATTATAATAGAAGTATTATAAACCCTATTGATTCTTCCTTTGCCAAATCAATAATTGATAGCGATTAAAATTTATGTTCTAGATTTAAGTATCTTTTTTATTAATTTTCAATATGGATACAGTATTTTTGTAGCTATTATAATAATAACTATCATAAAATACAGGGTTTATTTACCAGATTTTGTTAATTATCAGTATTAATTCAAATAAAGTAGTCTAATTATATTATTGTAGTATCATTGACAATATTTTCCCCTAGACAACTCTCAAGGTCTACATGGTTTTATGCTAATAAAAATATTACTCTTTCAGCTAGGACTAATTCTATGAAGGACGAAGTACGAGCATAATTACTGATTAAACGAACTTACCAAGTGAAGTTCTATCATAATTATGCGATGTACTTCGTCCGAAGAGAATTAGTACGTACACCCACCCAGCCGAATCGCGGCTCCCTATTCAGAAAATATATGTCAATGACCATGGAAATATAAAAATAGAGGTAAAAAACTCCAAACCAAATGAAGATCGGGTCAGCGTCGCCGGCGCAGAGGGGCGGCGCCGGGCAACCTACCCTCAATATAGGCTTACAAAAAAGGGGAAAAATAAAATAAATTGATTTTAACATCTCTCAACATAGTGAAATGAGCGGTTGACACTAGCGTTACTACATGGTTTTATGCTAATAAAAATATTACTCTTTCAGCTAGGACTAATTCTCTTCGGACGAAGTACATCGCATAATTATGATAGAACTTCACTTGGTAAGTTCGTTTAATCAGTAATTAATGACTTTCATTTCCTAGGTACCTACTACATCTTTGTTAGTAACAAATAATATGAAATAAGTAGGTAGGTACATACTAAATACATCTGTAACGAATTGAGAAAAGCAGGCACTAAGCTACTTACGCTATTCCGTCAAGCTCCTAGTGGACCAAATGGTCTCACTCATGCGTGATGCGACTGCGCTTTCTACTCGGATTCACACTCACACTTTAAGACCAATCGAGCTGGCATTCAAACAATCAAAAACACTTCAAACACTTGTTTAAAACTAAACTTTATCACTGCAGTGTGGTAATCCGTACCTTATTTAAAGAGCACTTAGAATCCCCTGCGCTGGCGATACGCAGTTTGGTTATTAACTATTTACCTAAATAGGTAACATACTTAGAACTTATCGGTGACACTACGAACAAATCTGCAAAGCCACGAATAGATTTTCAATCAAAAATTTAAGTACGCGCCTTTGTTAGTACTTAAATAAGGACATGACACCTAGATAAGTAGGTACTAATTGCCCGCGCGCGTGATGTTGTCGGTCGACTGACGGCCGGTCTAGGCCTAGGCAAGTCAAGTAACCATAGTCGCTTTCTGCGACACGAGGCAAGAGCGAGATAGAAGACTATCTATCGCGTGTGTCGGCACATTCAGAAGAAATAAAAGATACCGCTTTCTTTACGCATGCCGCGGACTATCGTTTGTCGGCTATTAAAAAGCCGAATAAACAAATATTGCGAGCAAAGAGTACTGTATTACAGATGTGACAATGGATAGTTAATATTGTAATACATACCTACAAATGAAATCAATTTGTTCAAATCGTTTTAGCCCCGGATATAAAAGAGGGGTGTTAAAAGGTTGACGCTAATGTCTATGTGTCTGTCTGTGTGTCTGTCTGTGACATCGTAACTCTTGAACGGCTAGACTGATTTCTAGCTCTTGAACGGCTAGACTGATTTCAATGCGCTTTTTTGACGAAAAAGCAAGTTCCCTTGCAGTGGTTCTTATGTTTGATGAAAAGCGGTTTAGCCGTTTAAATGGTTGGTTGAAAACCCCGCTTTTCAAATGTTAACGTTTGAAAAGCGGGGTTTTTTTAGTTTGCCTGGCAAATGAACTTGTATTAATTTAATTATTTACGACATCCCGCTGCGCTGTATTTGGTCTTCTAAAAATTAAAGGTTCGGTCTAATAAAGTAAAATGTTTGCAAAAAAAAAAACTAATTATAAATTAAAAAATTAAGTAAAAGTTACTGAGCTTAATATCAGTGTGACTTAGCTGGGTTTCGCTGGCTTGTATGACACCGCGCTAAGTGTATGAAAGATCTCACAAGCAAATTCCTCCTTGACCTGTCATCATTAACTGACAAAAGCGCGTAGGTACCTCAATAAAACCACGAACACTAATTCAATAAGCCTACGTATACCATCTGCCTACTTAGAAGTCTCATCATAATAGCAAAGTGATGGAATGACCTGTCTGAATTTACCTTCTAAACCTTCTCTATGCTTTAGTACCTATTCCTCTGCCCGCAATTCACCGACAAATTAGCCGACAAAGAAAACATGGATTAGAATAAATGCGGAGTCTAAGCTGTATGAGATTTTATCACTAAACTACTAAGTACACGTACATTTTTAACACCTTTGATGTGCATGTAAATGGAAATTGTTGTTTTTTTTTAGCCACGGTGTCACCGGTAGGCCAAACAAATTTAATCTGTTCAGGCCGAGGGTGACACTGTAAGCTTAAGTCTTCAATTCAAACATTATTTACAGGGAAACGTGTGAGTAGGTTGTGGTCAAGTAGGGTAAAAATGTATTATTTTGGTTCTTGTGTATTAGTACTGTTAGTTAAAATGTAGGTATTTGCAACATTATGTCATTAGTAGGAATTGCACAAAATTTTGGATTAAGATCGCATTGGGTAATTTTGCTTAAATGCAAGAGAAATAAAATTAATAAGAGTTCTTTTTGATTTTTAAAATTATAAGAAAAAAGACACTTAGCACCTAATTGACCATATCAAAAAGCTGTGCGACTCTGCACGCGCTTATTTTTTCAGGATTTTTTATAATTAGCATTAGCTCAGTGTAGAATTTTAAATACTACCTATTTACAAGACTGAAATGTTGATACCTAAGTACACGGTGTAATTATTAAGCTTTAAAAGTAAAGACAATCATTTGCAATGCTGTGCTAGTGCTGGTGCTGGCCCGCAATTGTTAAAGGAGTTTAGGCAGATTTTGTGTGTAATACTGACTGTTGTCACTGGATGTTAGTCATTGAATTACATCAAATATCTTCAGATAGCTCAAAAATCAAACACCAGTGTTACACATTAACTCACTCGATAAGAAAAAAAAGAGAAGAACCATCGTTTCCATAAACCAGGTTTTCATAAAAAAAGAAAATCGATCATCAAATTTATACCAAAATCTCAAAACATTTTTTATGGTTCCTGGGAACTAGGCTGATGATATGACTAAGAGACTTTGTAATGTGCGTTACTACATTTTTGGTGTTTCCCTACGATCAGAAGCCTATCTGAAGTAAAAAAGTCATAACATAAGTTTTAGAATGGTGCTTACGTACTGGCAAGCGTCGCAAGCCATCTAATGATAACAATCGTTACCAACGGCATAAGCGTGCTCTCAGGCACAGGCAAATTCAACGTATACTACTTGTACGATCTACCGATGACGCTTAAGGTTGTTTTACATGCAAACGCGCTAGTATTGTGTACTCCTACCGTTCTATCGAGCTCCTTGTTCGTGAGAGCTTGGGCTCTTTTGAGTATCTACTCTGTACCTGTGCGCGAGCGGCTTTTTTTTACAACAAAGGCTCTACACATGCCCATCGCTTCGAAATTATAGAAATGTACTTTCTTTCTCACACATGTTATTACCGCTATTTTTGCCTCTTTCAGTGTGAAAGATGCAAATGGAAATGAAAAGCCAAAACCTAGGTATAATTTTTACTACATTCGGAATCTTTTGCTGATAATCGCGTGACGTCAGGTTCGCTGCAGTGGGGTAGGGCCAAGGACTTGGTGTATGGGCACGACGGCCACACCATACAATCAGCTGACGAGCTACGTGTTCGAATAGTGCGGGCCTTTGATACCATGCGTAATTAGTGAAAGAACTGTGATGGCTAAAGTTAGAAGGCACGGCCTGGATCGTGCTTAGTTTGCATAGAAGAATAAGGTGGATATGTGCAACAATTGATGAGGAGTAGGACAAATCATTTCACTTAGGTAATGTACATTTTGTAAATAGTGGAAGTGCATGGTACTCCTGTAAATAATAATCTTGTAAATGGTGTAAATAGTAATCTCGTAAATGGTGTAAATAGTAACCTTGTAAATAGCAATGAATTTTAACTTTAAACACGCCAAATTGATACAAATGCCTATTCATTTATCCGTATAAACGAATATGAATTTGTAATAATTGGTCAGTTCAATGCCCGAGAAAAGTGTGATAGAAAGTTAAAATTTTCATCACTCGTGAATAAAATTATTATTATTTAAATATGCCAAATTAACTAAACTTGTATCTTAAACTTCGTAAACTTGGATCTTGACTCTAGTGAAGTTTATTTTAACGAAATATCGGCTTTGTCTTCCCCGTAGGAGCTGAAAGTGTATCTGTATAAAAATAAATCATACCCACCTACTACTACTTGTAGGCAAGATATGTAACATATTTTATGAATGAATTTGCGTAAAGGGGCGGGGCGTGTAGGTAACGTAATTTTATAGTAAACAAATAGTACGCTATACGCAGGATCATCTACAGGCTGTTGTTAAGTGTCTCTGTATAGAAAATTTGTTAATACGTTATCTCGAAAACTAACCTGCCGATTTTTTATTTTATGCTACTAAACCTTTTTTAACACTTAAATGAAAGAGCCCTTCAAATATTTGTACTTAATTAAAAGGGACCTTATATATAAACACGTGAAAAAATTCACAGCTATAGTATATGTAACAAAATTTTAAGGAAAACTATCAGACCTAAGTAGGGTTTACAAATTAAGAAGTTATAGGCGATCAACTTTTAAAATGTACTCGCAAAATAAAAAAATTTCACACAAATTCAATAGAAAATTAGTTTTTAGTAGCATGAACTCAAAGTGGGCATTTGATACTACGGAACCCTACACTGCGCGTGGCCCGACACGCACTTGGCGAATTCTTCTTTATTGATATGTGATAAAATGTCCTGGAAACATTTGCATTTTGAATGACGCAAAAATCTTGAGGTATGTTTGTCACAAAAATTTATATGAAATATAAACATACTAATTGAATTTCCTTTTCAATCATATGTTAAAGTAGTTTATACTTTATTATTAACAACATACCTAATTTAATTTAGAAAATATAAGGGAAATGTATTTTTTATGTATCTCATCAAAGGGCCGAACTTTTTTTGTCAAAAGGTAGGTACATTTTTTTGAGCCGGGCCCAAAGATCTCCACAAAACCTCATGTAACATTCACATCACTACCACAGGTCGACGTTAATAAGCGGCCTGGTATAGGTATTATTATTATTACTGTGCTCTCTATGTAATCAACTAATGTTGTGAAACATAATTAACTAGGTATGCAATCGGCCACGAGGTCTTACGTCATTGGTGATCATTGATCAAGTATACCTATATATAGATATACCTAACGGGTGTAAATACAACTTCTTCACGGAAAACTAAACCCTTTAAAATAAACTACTTTTCTTATGAGACTAATAGAAAAAATTTTAATTTTTTTTGGATAGTTATTTGATTTTCTTTCGATTTCATATTAGTTGTTGACGTTAGATCATTACTTACAGCTAAATTTATTATATCTAGGTAGATATATACTCTCTACATACGTAGGTACGTATATAGAGACTACCAATCTCTGAACAAAGGAGATCCAACAGATAACGTGAGGAATTCGGAGGTTTCCGAAATTAATTTTGTTTCGTTTAAAATAAAATGCCACTTCATCTTCTTTCAAAACATTGTTTTATTCTATGTAAATCTCACAAAATAACCATAAAATTTTAGTGGACATTGAAGTTTTGTAGGTTAACTACGTAGATTCGATCTTATCTGAGTAGTACCTATCTACTCGTGGTAGAGTCTTATAATATGTACCTATCTACATACTCGTATTACCACTCTAGAAAAGTACCTACTTACTCTACACTTGAAATAAGTGCTAGAGATGGGTTTATGCCGGGGCATATTGAGCGCATTGCATAAATGCCTAATAAATGTCCGTATAGGCGTTATTTGGGCGTAAACTCTTTTTTGCCCAATCCGCCCGTTTATGCCCATTTATGCCCAATTTGATTTTTCCCTCGACCCATCTCCTAACTACTACCTGCCGTATAAGGGTTTTTGAAACCCCTTAAAAGTAAAGCAAACTTTAAGTTAGCAAACCCAAAAACCTATTCTATTGCTACGGATTTATAACTTTTTCAAATTGGAGAAGTATGATGAGATAAGTAATGAGCAAGCCCATAAACTTGAAAGGGAAGGAAACGTCAATTTCTAACATGCGCAGGAGTGAGAAAGACAGATCTCGGGCTTCTGTGAGTGCCAGGAGAGCCCGGGCTGTGCTGCGACTCGATTTATCTAGAACAATACAACAGTTGCAAATATTTTCATAGACGAACAAATTGATATAATTTACAAAATATTGTAGGCTTAGGAACATTATTAATAATTATTAAATTCTTTATAAAGATACCTAGACTACCTACCCAATTATATAACGGAATTGATTTTCGACAGTTACTGGACCTTACTTATTTTTTTACTAATGTTACATGTGCGATTAAGCAGGTAGTTTTAGTATACACTTTCAGTTTAAGCATACTGGCTAGTTTAATAGTACACGGGCCCAAATTAACTTACATGTATTACTCTGTCAACTGCTTTAATGCTTTCTGTAAGCAGCCGGACCTATCGGATGGGCCAAACAGTCTGCCAGACGCACATTTTGTTAAACACGTGTATTAGTAAACGCACTTTTCTAGCAACTAAGTGCCAGCAGTTTTTATAAGATGCATTTTTGTGTATTTTAGTATAAGTACCTACCTAGGAACATTTATTTTTAGGGTTCCGTACAAAAATTAAAAAAACGGATCCCTTATAGCAGTCTTTCCCAAAGTGGGCGATAACGCCCCCTTGTGGGCGCTGGAGGCTTTAAGGGGGGCGGTAACGGGCCCAGAATAAAGTTGGGTGGCGCTGATGTGATTTAAGCAATGAGTGATTTATAACTTCAGCTATTTCATATTTTAAAATTAACTGAAATTAAAATCCTCTTACTACACAACATCCATTTATTAGTTCATATTTATATCCTTTTTTATTGTACAAATATAAACTAAAAATTTTATATTTATTTTTTTTTTTAATGCGTTCACAACGCTATTTATATCGTTAAAGGAATCAAACACTGAAAAAATTTCGTGTTTTAAAGTTTCGCAGGTGAGGTCCCCACTTCCGATACTCTTTATTATTGTAAAATTGTATTATTATTGCTATTTTTTTATTTAAAATTAACAATGTTGATTATTGTTATAAAGTGGGCGTTTGACAAAATAAGTTTGGGAACCTCTGCCTTATAGGATCACTCGTGCGTCTGTCCGTCCGTCTGTCACCCAATTTGCACCGAATCTACTGGACAAATCAGGTGAAATTTGGTTGGATGGTGTAATTCTATGACCCAAACAGATGTGCAGGTAATAAGTTTTTTTTTTTTCAAATAAGGGCTATTTTCGGGTTTTGCAAACCTTACTATGTCATACCTGTGTCAAATGAAACGGCTCGTTGTGAGGATCTCAAATAGATTTCTGTTATTATTCTAAAATACAAAGTTTTGATTTTAATCGTAAAAGAATACAGAAATTGACCATCGCCCTGATTTCCGAAAGTACTGAGCCAATACTTTTGAAAAAATACAGAATATAGTTCATTACTTAGAGATTACAGGAAAACCCATAAGAATTCTATCAATTGAAAATAAACTGGTAAACTCAATATAATACGTTCACTAACGGAAAAAAGTTCACCAAAACACTACAAGATAGCGCGTAGTTGATTTCAAATGTGATATAATAAAAACATTTGACTTTGGCATTGTACGGAACCCTCTCCACGCGAGTTTAACTTGAACTTGGTCAGTTTTTATTGATGCGGTTCATACTGAAACAGCATCATGCAAGAGTACGGTACGTCGCACGCGCAGCCCACGCCTAGCGCGTGACTAGTGCATGCCTAGATGCTAAAAAAACTTCAAATTCAAACCGCGCTTGTCGTGCGCAAGGCGTGGGCTTGGCAAAGTTGGCATGCCCGTGTCGCCTGAAGGCACCCCAAGCCGCAATAGCGTTTCACCAGCATCTCACACAAACCTCACACTTCCGACTGCTGTCTACCCGAGTGGTTGGTCTACGCTACCTTTCGCTCTCCGCAAAGGCATATTGGTAGTTCAGATTATCATCCTAATCATTTATTGATGAATTATCACTTTTTTGCTTAGATAGGTAATAAAAATTGTTGTTTTCCTCTTACCCAATTTATTTTCGTACAGTCTCGAAGCGAGAAGCTCTCGTAACCGTCGCACCTCACTGTGGACCCGATCACCAAACATGCAGGGCGAAAACAGGGGCAACATTTTCGTTATAGTCAAACCGACGTCCATCACTATATCCACCAGAGGGTCCTAAACAGGCAAGTACATAGATAATCTCCAAGAAAACAAAAGAGGGATCTTATAAGTTTGTGTCTGTTTGTGGCATTTTGGTTCATAATAAGAAGTGTTCTAAGATCTTGCGATTTCAGAATTTTTTACGGTACGGAAGTCCTTCGTGCGCGAGTCCCTAAGTTCCTAACGTAACCAACTGCCTACGCCACATTTTCTATGCACTACTCAATGGCACCTTTCTTTAAAATGAACCCATTATCTGTCAACCTTTTACAATTTTTGTGATAAAGTTAAGTACGAGTAGGTACCTACAGGTTTCCAAATGATTTTTCATTAAGACATTCAACTTTATGTTCTCTCTATAAGTAGTATCTATTCATTTAAATATTGTAGGTATGTTTAAAATCGATTGGTCGTTCGGGTTAAACCAACGAAAGCCTTTGATGGTCCTAAAATAATACGCCATATCGTCACCAAATCCCAATATTGGTTATCTTTACTGGATGAAACGAAAATACTTACAGAATTTCTGATGATTCTCAAAGACACGTTGAAGGTTATACATAAGATAGAAATGAACGACGCTATTATAATCACGAACAGCTGAAAATTAATTATTATAATTAAGAAAGCTTATTTTTTAGGTATCATTTTCAACTCATGTATCGTTAATTTAAATATTTTACCTGCCATTTAATAGCTTCAACCAAGTAATCGTAAGCTTTAATGATTATATGGTATAAGTTCATCAGCTTCTTCATTTCTCTATTTGTTAATTTTTTATATTTAAAATACACAAATTCCTGCACATTTGGCGGCGTGGTCCTTTTGATACCGGATAGCGAACATTCGGTATAATAGTTGATTAAACGAAGTCTCGTGATAAGAAGACTGAAGAGGTGGCCATAATAATGCACTTCAAGAGAGTGAATAAAGTGAACAGGGATCATTTGGAACAACAAAGTATTTAGCTCTTCAACATAATACGAAACTAGAAAAAAGATAGTCACGAATAATATCGTAACAATGTTCTGCACTAGGTTCCTTATCGAAGCATTTGTGATCTTCGGCCGGCATCCCACTTCAATGTCAAATCTAGTCAGCTCGATATAATACCGCTCAATCCTTTTCCATGTGGCAATCCCAAAGATCACACAGAACATGTACTCACAGTAGGTCATCAATATTGCACCATTTCTTTCCTTCAAATCAGCATTGAAATAGGTGTAAAACAACCCGGCAATTATTAAGAGGGAATATATAATAGTTATTGGAAAATAAAAATAAATAAACTTCGGGGCGATTAATGGAAACCTGTTCAGGCCTAATACGGCTTCGAAAACGAAATAAAATTTTGTAAGGGGGTCGACATAAGGCTTTTCCTGTCGTTGAACCAACGTATTTACACGTACGATGGTGGGAGACGTCATCGTTCTTACCATGAACTATCATAAATGCATGATGGGTTGGTGATACGTTCTCTAATTCCCTAATGGAAACAAAGTTATAGCTACTATTACTAATTCATGTCTCGTCCACGTAATATTTTGTGTCAACACTAGGTACTCTCATAAAACAAGTCATTAAACTAATTAATTATATCTACACAGCTCCACTACAGAAGCATGAAATTTCTAGAATTTAATTACTTACACCAAACTTCCAGGCGCGGTCTCAGCCTAAAATTTTAGAGGGGGTCACTTATTACACTAATAAAAAATAGGTATACTAGATGTAATTTCATAGTTATTTTGGTCATCGTACGTAGTTCATAAAAACACCACTAGATGTCAGCAAACTATAAATTTATCGCTGTTAGGGGATAGCTAGAAATTTCCTTTTATTATTTGGCAAATTTATGAGATTTTTCAATTTGACCTTAGATTTTGGGGGGGTCATGTCCCCTGTGACCCCCCCTTCGGACCGCGCCTGCAAACTTCAAACGAAGTAATTAGTCGGGATCGTGACGAAATATTAACACGAAACAGAATGACAAAACAAAAATAAATCAAATAGCCATTTGTTTGCGAGAAAACGAACGCGCATCGCGCATAGATATCAATTATGTGAAATATTTTCGCTCGTAGTAAACCTTCTCAGTTTAATAATTTTTCGTACAAATTGTACAATAACTGCTGGGTGAAGCCATAAATAATACCTTAGGCAGTTGTAAAAATCTAGATTTATGGATAGAACCAACCCTTTATTCCTCAACGGGAAGGCCCACCTTGCCATATTTAAATAAGTTAAATATTTAAATAAAAAATAAGTCCAAGTCAAACATTCTATAAATTATGTGTCTAACTATACTACCTGCCTTATAAAGGTGTTAAAGCAAAGCAAAATTTAAGTTACTTGCAAGGGGCATAAACATACTTTACGGATTTATAACTTTCTCAAATTGAAGAAGAATGATAAGGTAAGTAATAAGCAACCCCATAAACTTGAAAGGGAAGGAAACGTCAATTTCTAACATGCGCAGGAGAAAGAAAGACAGATCTCGGGCTTCTGTGAGTGCCAGGAGAGCCCGGGCTGTGCTGCGACTCGATTTATCTAGAACAATACGACAATTGTTTATACACGGTGATTTTTCATCGGTTTTGGAGCCGAAGGCCACTTCATAGCGATCATTAGTAAGACTTAATTACCTAGTCAAATTAAAAATTCAAAACCTTAAAATATTGACTAAAACTCGAAAGTAAAATCGTGAGATCAATTAGTAGTATTGGCGCCTAGCAGCGGCCGGCTAAATTTCGAGTTCATCGGGGTCACGCGGCAGCTTTGGACGGGCGTAACTGCGTGGTCTCGATCGAAAATCAATTTCGCAACTTTTTTATCTTATGTCATACACAAATTTGGATTATTTTTGGATAGAGAAATTTATTTATTATACGACATTTTTTTTCCAAAACCAATAAAAAGTCAGCGTGTATTTCATAATAAAATAGTGATTTTGTAGGTACATTATTTATATCTATATCGAGCTCCATTTATAGGGGCGGCCTAATATTTTAGGAGATTTTTTGAAAAATTAAATCTTGGTGCATGTAAGTACTTTAACGAAAATTGGCATACCTATACATATATGGAAATCCAGGGAAAATAGGTACAATGATTGAATAGGTACGTAGAATGATATATTTATATGATCGCCACGTCGGTGAAGTATTTTACTCCTATCCTAAGTCGCCAGAAACAGCTCAGATTTTGATGATTGTTTGTTTAATAACTATTTTTGTTTTATCATATTATTTAAAATCAGGGTTTGCTATTATCTACTTCTTTATCACACTGTCACTAAAACTTTTAATACAAATGATAGCAATAGGTAATTATCAAATTTACCTGAATGTAATATTAGAATACCTAACACATTCTTTTTTATAAATATTTTTGGTTTCGCCTTTTTCCCACTGATTTCCAGTCTTGTTATATAATTATAAGGTCATTGATTAAAATGGTTCGTTTTATCTTACCAAATTTATTCTCGTATAGCCTCGAAGCGAGAAGCTCTCGCAACCGTCGCACCTCACTGTGGAGCCGATCACCAAACATGCAGGGCGAAAACAGGGGCAACATCTTTGTTATAGTTAAACCGATGTCCGTCACTATAGCCATCATAGGGTCCTAAACAGGCAAGTAGATAATCAACCTCTAATAAACGTTTGCGTATAGTTGTAAGCCCATATTCGAAAGTGTTCTACAAATTTTCAGTCTATTTTAAGATTACTATGAGATACTGTTATCTTAGTATCAACTGATTTTATGTGAAAACTAGCTTTTGCCCGCGGGTTCGCTCGCGTAGGGACGTAATTTATCAAAATCCTTTCTTAGGGGATGCCTACGTCATAGTAGCTTTATGCATGCAAAGTCTCAGCCCGATCGGTTTAAAATTGACAAAGTTTCATACAAACGTTCATCCCCTATTTTATCCCCTTGGGGGTAGAATTGATCAAAATCCTTTCTTAGCGGATGCCTACGTCATAACATCTACCTGCATGCCAAATTTCAGCCCGATCCGTCCATTGGTTTGGGCTGTGCGTTGATAGATCACTATGTCAGTCAGTCAGTCACCTTTGAGTTATATATATTTAGATAAAGATAAATTAAAATGTATTAATATTATTGTAGTACAAGAGTACCTACACCATAGTTCCTATGGCACCTGACGGTTGACTAATAATGAAAATCACAATCTATCCGCCTTTTATACAATACTACAATAAATACCTACAATAATGAATAAATGATCAGTAATTGTACATTCTGGTTAAACAAACGAAAGCTCGTATTTATTGATGGTCTTACAAATACGACATATCCCAATATCACGCCATATCCCAATATTGGTTATCTTTACAGGATGGAAGGAAACCGTCGAAGGAAAATACTCACAGAATTTCTGATGATACCCAGAGAGCTGTAGAAGGCGAGATTTAAGATGGAAATAAAAGATGTTATTATAATCACCAACAACTGAAAATTGAGAATGACAATTAGGTAAGCTTAGATATTATTTTTAATTAATATTAAAACCAAATTCGAATAATTTACCTGCCATTTAACAGCTTCGACCAAGTAATCGTAAGCTTTTATGATTATGTAATATAAGTCCATCAGCTTCTTCATTTCTCTATTTGTTAAATTTTTATATTTAAAATACACAAATTCCTCAATTTTTGGCTGCGTAGTCGTTCTGATACTAGAAGATTCGGTATAATAGTTAATTAAACGAAGTCTCACAATAAGAAGACTGAAGAGGTGCCCATAATAATGCACTTCAAGACAGTGAATAAAGTGAACAGGGATCATTTGGAACAATAAAGTGTTCAGCTCTTTAACATAATACGAAACTGGATAAAAGATAGTCACGAATAATATCGTAACAATGTTCTGTACTAGGTTCTTTATCGAAGCATTTGTGATCTTCGGCCGGCATCCCACTTCAATGTCAAATCTAGTCAGCTCTATATAGTACCGCTGAATTCTTTTCCATGTGGCCATCCCATAGATAACAGAGAACATGTACTCACAGCAGTTTATCAATTTTGCCGCATTTCCTTTATCCGAATAAGTATTATAACAGGTTACAAGCAACCCGGTAATTATCAAGAGAGAATATAGAATAGTTATTGGAAAATAAATATAAACAAACTTCGTGGTGATCAAAGGAAACCTGTTAAGGCCAAATATAGTCTCGAAAACGAGATAAAACTTTGAAAGTGGATCGATGTAAGGTTTTTCCTTCCATTGGACTAGCGTATTCACACGTACGATGGTGGGAGTCGTCATCGTTCTCACTATGAACTAACAGAAATGATGGGTGATACGTACTAATTTCCTAATGGAAACAAGGTAGATAATATTATTAATTTATTTCCCATCCCTGTAATACATTGTTTCAACGATAAGTAGGTACTGTCATAAAAATAAATCATTAAAATAATTAATGAGATGGCTCAACAATCACTTATAGCGAACTATGACCAAGTTTCAGTTGTGGATAAAAACGACAGGGATCTTTATAGCTGAATGCCATCGGATTTCATTACTTTCGTCAAAGCGTGCCCTGAAATGCCGTTGATTACTCAGGCCACCAACTTTAGGGTAAAACCGCAAACAACTTCGAAACTCAATATTTACGCGACAAAACGAAATAGCTATTTAAACTGTGAAATAAATCAAATAGTTTGGGAGAAAAAATGGCATCAGCGTGGATATCAAATCCACAAAATATGTTCTCGTATGGTTGTCATGTATCGTATAAGTTCGGTAGATAACATTTAGGCTGGTAGAGGTCGAGACATTAGAACTTCATTATAATTGTAAAAAAAAAATCTCGGTTAATGGGTTCTTATTATCTTATTTATTTTGAATAAAAAATTTTGACTTTGACTTTGACTTTATTTGATTTAAAAACTTTATGCAGCCATAAGCTAAAATAGATGGACTTGATGCTAAAGCATTCTCTACCTGTCCACCTTTAGTAAAAGATAAATAGATAAGAAAGTTTGCGTCTAAATAGCAGATACTCAAAAGATATCTTAATTAATTTAATTACTTAATTTAAAACTTAGTAGAAGTAGGTACTCCTCAAGTCAGTAATTAAATTAAAAATACAAGGCAAATATCATATTATGACAAAATTATTTAAATGCAGGCTGTAGGGTGTACCTACGATACATTTGTCACACAGGAAGCTGTAAATTACCTTTACTCGCACATCCTTCCTCATTTTATTGCTAGGCTGACGCGATTCATTATATTGTGTAGACATCCTCTTACGAATCCAATGTCGTGTTATTTTATAAGCCTTTCCTATTTACACTACAACGTTGAAAATGTTTCGATAGTATGACGACAGAGTAAGAAACTTTCAAATTAGGAAAAAGGGAATGTAGTCGTAATTTGAGTGGTAACCATACCGAGCCAAACATCTTGTGATCCTATTTATCATCAAATATCCTGCATTGCTGTGGTGCAACAAGTTGTCAAGGAACGTCAACACTGGATGGCATTAGATAAATAAGCCGATCATAACCTGTATGAACTAAGTGATATGTAAGTACCTCCTAAATCCTAAAACCTCCTCTAATTCTTAACCCTCACAACGCGAACGTCGGATTTATCTGACAGACATTGTCGTGCCAATGTCGCGGGCGTCAGATATTTTCGACAAAAAAAAAATGCTCGTATTGCACATATCTTAAGTACTCGTATCTACATCCCTTTTGGTTGTTGGTATTTATTTTACATTTAAGATGCCTCGCGCTGAGGGCACTACAACTGATATAAAGCCGGCGAAAGAGTTAAATAAATAGATAGACGTTTTAACCGACCCTAAGTACATATATGAAAGTGAAAAAGGAGAAGTCTATAAACATGATAAAGCAGTTATAAATTTCGTGTAACAGCACAAGGTGGCAATTTCACATACAAAACGATGCTATTATTCTCTCCTCTTTCCTTTCCAGATGTACCCACGCATAACGTATCTGGGTGCGCTCTGACATTAACCCTAGTGTTTATGGCATCATAGACCCATCGGTAATCATAAATTATGCGATTGGAATTATCGATAAATATTTATTATCGATATTTTGTTATAAATGATCGACTGTAGATTTACCAAAATTAGAAAATATTTACTTCACTTCTTTGCATTGCACGCCAAAGGATAATTATATACTTGCCGAAATAGGAGGGTTGAGGCTTAATTCACGGTTAAATTGAAGGCTTAATTCACGGTTAAATTCATGCAACTCGTTTGTATCAACATCCTAATTTGACAAAGTTTGAATCTACTAAAATACTAAAATAAAAAATGAAAAATAAGTATGTATCCGTTCTTCACCTTTAAACAACTCCTATATTCAAGGCAAAGTTTATTTTATCTTGAAATTTAAACAGGACCTAAAAAAATATTATTTTGTTTGACCTTTCTCTATTTGATCTAAAGTAGGAATATACGGCTGAGATAGAATGTTGGTATTCGCAGGAAATGAGATCTGATTGGCCCAGGCCTACGCCTACGCCTTTGTAGCCTGGTGACACCCGGGAACGGAACTAAATAAGTTTCACGCTCTATTATGAAACTGAGATATATCCACCGAAGAGTTTGTTTGTTTTGGTTATAAACTTAACGAACTCCTGGAATTCTTTGTATTATACATTTTATTATTAACAAGACTAACTAAGAGTGTGACTTATTTTTATATTTAAGTTATCGGGCCTTTGGTTAAGTTTGTATTTAACTCAATCGAAGCTTTTTCGGTCCTAGGAAGATTCTTATCATTTATATACATCATATACTTTTATATATATTATTGTTATTATTTTAAGTAATATTACCACCATTTTACGTCTTGTTAAATAATAGGTACTTACTCGGTAATAGGAAACCTTCAATAAAATTTAAAATACCCAATTCATTTCGCTTTTACAGCAATTCTTGAGACTCGATTGTAATTTCATGCACGAATTTGAGCCCGTATTCTAATCTGGGCCAGTCATTTGTCCAAGTCCAAGTTTCCGTGCGATTCATTTTAAAAAAGAGCGGCTATGCGGCTGCTCTTCATGTTTGAGTTAAAAGAATATTGCTGTCATGGTAACTTTATACAAAAATAAAAGATTATTTCGCTTTACGCCGCTTTTAAATTAACCGCGGAAAGTTATAAAAGCCTTTGTTTGTCCACGCGTACGGTCGACCGCTTCTGCAAAAGTTCACATATTTTTTGACATACGGAATCGTACTATTATTTTCATGGTTGAACAACCGTGAATGTCCGAATTTTCAACGACAATTCTACAAGCATCATAAACGTACTGTCAAAACCAAATGTGAGTGATATTGAGTAAAATGTAAGAAACAATGGGAAACGACTTACTTAACCAAAGAAGGCTGTGTGGTATTCTGATTTCTGAAGCTGCACAGCGGGTGCAACCAAACGGTGATAGAGAAGATACAAATAAGTAAGCAAACAGCACACATGCTATTTACTTGCGATGCCGACTCCGCTCCAACACTGAATAAATAATAATTTCACACGCAGAAGTAAGTTGCTTGTATGTAGAGTAGCGTTGAAAAAAGCGTATTCTCAAATTCATTTGTTTTTCCACGTTTCATTTGAAAATTTTAAGAAGAATAAATTTGAAATGTCATGATTTTTATAAAAAAAACGGGAAAATGTCAAGAAAATATGAAAGAAACGGAAGAAACTAAGACATTTTATCTATGTTTTTTTCCTGGAATATTTGATATTATGGTTTAGGAATTAGGTAGTTAAATATACATAATTATCTATTACCGCCCTTATTATTTACCATCCGAGAATCCCATGATTCAAAAAAATTATTATACCAAGTCAAGTTGCAAGAGTACTTTTTATTGTATTTATTAATATTCAGGTTATATTGGTTCCGTGGGTTGCCCTTTGGATTGCAGAGGTCAGACAGTAGTCGCTCTGAGTAAAAGGCTTTGAAACGTTATCGCTGAGGATGCGACCGGGAATACGCTCAGATGAGGAAGTTAATATTCATGTTAACTATCGCTAGTGTTTTGTGAGGAAATGTGTGGTAAATAAAATTAAAGAAGAAAAAATGGATGGTAGTCCCTTTAACCGGAGCGGGTTGACGCGCCGCAGCCCGCCGCCTACGCCCGTCCCCGAGCCCGCATCCCAGGAGGAAACTTTGGCTGTAGTTTCTACGCCCGAAATCCAAAACTGGATGAAGAATGTAGAGCAATGCCTTAATGAGGTGTGTTCCATTTCTACCGAAGGGAAGCTGAACTCAGAACAAAAACTGAGAGTCCATAATTTATGTAGGAAGGTCGGTCATTATACGTCACAAATGGCAGTCCAGTACCAGTCCTTGAAACAAAAAACTATTTTAGCCCACTCCAATCTCCAAACGCTTAACGAAAAGCTCGACCTATCGAAACAGCTGCAAGAGCTCAAGGGACGCATTGGAGAAGCATCGCAGCCCGTCCCTAGTACATCTTCCTTTGCCGACATGGTAAAAAAGGGTCCTAATGTTTTTATACAGCCCAATAAAGTTTCGATCGCAATCTACCCCACTGACAAGCAGAAAACGAGCGAGGAGACTAAATCTCTAGTCCAAAAAATAATCAGCCCTGCCCAAATGTAACTGCACGTAAGAGGTGGCGTTATAATAAGCACAGAGCACAAGGATGACGTTGAGAAGCTGAAGCGTTCAACAGAACTGACCAAATCTGGCCTCATTGTGGACGAGCCCCTTAAGCGCAGGCCTAGAATCGTTGTGGTCGGTGTCCCGACAGGTATGCAAGAAAACGAAGTGCTGACCTACGTATTTGACCAAAATATCGCCGAAATGTTTGAAGATGCGACCCTAGAAAGTTTTTTGGCATCAGTGAAGCTAAGTCACAAATCGGGGAAAAAGAACGCCGATACCTGTAATTATGTCATAGAAGTCCCTGCTCGTATAAGAAAGGCCCTCATAAATAAAGGTAGGATATTTGTTGACTGGAAATCGTGTCCTGTGAAAGATTTTACTCTTGTGACGAGGTGTTTTAAATGCCAGCAATATGGACATGCGGCCAAAACTTGCAGGGAGGTGACCAGCACCTGTGGACATTGCGGTGTGGTAGGGCATGCCACTGAGGAATGTGCAAAGAAATCAGAACCTCCAAAATGCGCGACGTGCCTGCACTTAAAAAAACCGTGTGACCATAAAACAGGTGACCTTAACTGTCCTGCAAAAATTATGGCGGAAAAACGATACATTAATTCTATTGATTATGAAGGCGCCTAAGAGCGCCACCTATTAGATTATTCTTGAACTTTATTATATTTATTAATCATTGATAAGTTAATATCTGATTTAGATAATTTCTCTGTATCCGAATCTAGGGCTTGTGAAGTCGAACATTGCAAACAGTATCTGTCCGAGTTCAGTCACCCACTAACCTTCATTACACAAAATATCCAAAGTATCTATAAGAATTTCGACAATTTTTGTATTCTTTTACAAAGGCTTCTTATTGATTGTGACATTGTGGTCTTAACCGAGTGCTTTTTACAAGACCGCGGTAACTTGCCAATCATGCAAGGGTACAATACGTTCAATAGTACAGATAATTTAAATAAAAATGGTGGGGTGGTTGTTTATGCTAGAAATACTCTAAATGTCACCGTCGAGGAACCAAATTTATCAGATTGCAATCGGTTATTGATTAAAATTGGCTCAGATATTGCAGTATTAGCCATATATCGGTCCCCTTCTCATACTAACATCAATAATTTCACTAACTCGCTTAATAATACATTTCAAAATCTATCTTCATTCAAAAATATAATAATGATTGGTGATATAAACATCGATATTCGTCCAGAAAATACAGACTCTAATGTGCTGGAGTATCTAAACTTATGTTCTTTTCATGGGCTATTGCCTGCACATACATTTATAACGCGTCCTAAAAGTGGTACCTGCTTGGATCATATTATGGTTAAGACAAATTTTCGCTCTATAGCCCTTGTTCCCAACTCATCTATCACTGACCATAAAGCTGCCCTACTAACCCTAAATCGCAAATTAACAAATACATTTCTTTCACAAATTAACTCGAAAATAAATTATAATAAACTTGAAGTCGATTTATGCAACACTGACTTTGACCCAGTTTACAATTGTGCTGACGCGGACACCTGTATGACTTACTTTATTAAAAATGTCCGACAAGCTATATTAAATAACACAACAAACTCAGTGGTAAGAAATAAAAATCAGAATATTAAGCCTTGGATTACACCAGGGCTTATTCGCTGTATGAAGCATAGGGATAGACTGCACAAATTGGTTAGTAATAATCCTACTAATGTGTTTTACAAGTTAACGTATAAACGATATCGTA
Organism: Acrobasis suavella; assembly: GCA_943193695.1. Lineage (NCBI taxonomy): Eukaryota > Metazoa > Arthropoda > Insecta > Lepidoptera > Pyralidae > Acrobasis > Acrobasis suavella. The sequence continues at coordinate 9,899,866 of OW971945.1, read as the reverse complement.
ATTTCTGCAATAATTTACTTAAAAAAATAAAATTCAGTTACGAAAAAAATCTTTTAATAAAGGCTGGAACTGATAATAAAAAAATGTGGCAGTGTATTGGAAATATTACTTACACAGCAAAACAGCATGAATCATCTTCAAGATTATTACAAGCAAACGAATCACAACTGACATCTGCAAATATTGTAAATACTTACTTTGTTAATTCAGGTAAAACATTAGCTGAAAATCTACAAAATCCTTCACCTTCATTGCCTTTTTCTTCATTATCGAACTATTCGCCAAATTCATTCGTGTTGCTAGACACTGATGAGTCGGAAGTAGAAGCTATCATCATGAACCTCAAAGATAGCTGTGCCACTGGGTGGGACAATATATCTAATTCAATACTAAAAAAATTCAGACATATTTTATTACGCCCCTTGACTAATATTCTTCAAAAGTGTCTATCAGAAGGTGTTTTTCCCAAATGTTTAAAAAAAGCCGTCGTTGTTCCTGTATATAAGTCTGGTAGTAAAGATCAAGTTTCAAATTACCGACCTATTTCTCTTCTGCCCTCGATTTCGAAGGTGTTAGAGAAAATCATTAATAACAGACTTGTAAAATATTTAGAACATAATAACATGCTTTCAAAAATGCAGTTCGGTTTTAGGTCCAAATTATCAACCGCAGATGCCGTACATTATCTTACTGATCACTTAGTGCGAGAACTTGATAATGGCAGGCAAACAATTGGAATCTTCCTTGATCTAGCAAAAGCCTTCGACACAATTTCTATTCCAATTCTTTTAGAAAAACTTCAAATCATAGGTATAAGGGGAAACCAACTAAAGTTGTTTTCAAACTATTAAGAGGGACCGAACTCAATGCGTGAGAATAGGTAATATTATCAGCTCTGACCAAAAAACACTTTATTTGGGGTCCCTCAGGGAAGTATTCTAGGCCCAACCCTCTTCCTTATATACATAAATGACCTCTGTAATTTAAATTTGGAAGGAGGAAAACTAATTTCTTATGCTGACGATACTGCCTTGCTGTTCTCTGCAAATTCCATAACAGAGGTATACAAACTCGCACAACAGGAATTCAATATTGTAAATGACTGGCTCCAAGGACATATTTTAACCCTGAACACAGACAAAACTAAATTTATCCAATTCAATATGCGTCATTCACAATCAGGTCACACAAACAACAATATTATTGCACACTTTTGCAGTAATACTATCACCACCTGCAACTGTTCAAAAATTGCTAACACAAACTCAATAAAATACCTCGGTATACTTATTGATAAAACATTATCTTTTAAACAACACATTGAAGTTTTAAACGGCAGAATACGTAAATTAATATATATCTTCAAAAAAATAAGATCAATCGCGAATTCAGCCATAACAAAACAAGTTTATTTTGCCTTATGTCAGTCTATATTAACTTACTGTATTACGTCATGGGGTGGTATTGCTAAAACGTCTTTATTAATTATTGAACGCGCACAGCGAGCAGTACTAAAAGTATCTACTTTTCGCCCTTTTCTCTTCCCTACCGACCTTCTGTACAAATCCTGTAAAGTATTAACTGTGAGACAACTATTTTTACTCATCACTGTGCTTAAAGTACACACTGCACTTCCATTGATTAACAATAGTAACAGAAGACGGAGAGATAATGTTTGCCCTCATTCAGGTACAAAATTTGCTTTCTCATCTAGGTTCTTTTTATTTCTTGGCCCACTCATTTATAATAAACTAAATAGAAGCCTAGATTTTTATCACCTAAATCTAAAAAAATGTAAGGGAATACTTCAAGAAGCCCTTCTAAATATGACCTATGAGGATACAGAGGCCTTACTAACAGTTTTAAAATAAGTTGTATTATATATATATATATATAAGTTGTATTATATATATATATATAATACAAGATTGACAAAATCTTAGCTCAGATGCTAATACCTATCTTTTAATTTTAATTTACAATATGTTAAGTTTCTCTGTAAGTTTATTTGAATAAAGATTTATTATTATTATTTTTATTTACATTTTTAATATCTCAGCATGAGCTGGTATCATTAATATACCATTTACGTATATTAATGATACCGTCTCCGTCTTCTGTTACTATTGTAAGTCTGTCTGTCCGTTTTCGTCTATTTGAAGAAATTTTCTAACGATGCGGCATGTGTTGAGTATAGCGGCTTTTTGCATCGGTATATAAGTAGATGGTTTCAGATCAAGAATTTTGAGGCTATGGTGGAGATGTTTTGGGATAATTCCAGTGGTTGAAAGGACAATAGGGACAATGTAAACTTTTTCCTGCCTCCAGATTCTGGTGACTTCATCCTGTAGATCGGTGTATTTATGTATTTTTTCAGCTATTGTCTTTTGTATATTATGGGTGTTGGGTACGGCGATGTCAATAAGGTAAGTAGTTTTATTTATTTTGTCTTGCAGGGTTATGTCTGGACGATTATAGTGAATGGTGCGGTCAGTGAGTATGGCTCGATCGTAATACATTTTGTGTGTTTCATTTTCAAGAACTGGTTCAGGTGCATATTTGTAATACGGTGTATGTGTGATAGGTGTAAGTTTGTGTTTGAGTGCTAGCGTCTGATGTAGGATATTTGCTATTTGGTTATGTCTGTGGGTATAGTCTGTCTGTGCAAGATTGGAGCATGCTCCGGTTATGTGCTGTATGTTTTCAGGGTGACTGTGTTCATTTGCGGCATCTGTCATCGGTTATCGTTGCATGTTTAATTATGTGTTTCCTGTAGTTTCTGGTGTTGATCACTTGATCCTGTATCGCTATCATGAAGCCCTCAGTCTCAGGAAACAGGGATCCAATGGAAAGCCACTTGTTAGAGGCAGAGGCATCAATGTGTGGTTGTTCCAGGTCATGAGGGTGTCGGCCATGTAATTCTTTCCCCTTCCATTGCTCTATTCTATTTTTCTCTATATCATCTAATTCTGTTATTCTATTTTCTATTGTAAGATTCAGAGGAGTGTGATTATAATCATTTCTAACTATTGCTCTATGGAGGTCGCTATTAGAAGATTTTTGATAAAAGAATTTCCTAAGATTTTTAAGTTGTTTATTCCAGAGATCAACTAAATTAATTAACCCTCTGCCTCCTTCTTGTCGCTTTAAGGTCTTCCTCTCTATTGTGGATTTGGGGTGTAAGCAGTTATATTTTTGTCAATATTGTCCGGGTACTGATTTCTATACTATTGATGTTAGATTTACTCCACTTAATTATCCCAAAAGAATATGTTAATACAGGCACTGCAAAGGTGTTGATTGCTTTTATCAAGTTTTTACCCGATAACTGACTTTTACATAGTACACTGACTCTTTTTTTGTATTCTTGGGTAAGAGACGCTTTAATTGCTGTATGGTCTAAGCCTTTGGATTGGTGGTAGCCGAGATATTATTATTATTATTATGTTAATAATAAGTATTTTTGTTTAAAGAAACTTCCAAAATGTCATGTTCTGTCAAGCATTTCTTTGGTTTTAATATGTATTTTTTAAGTACCTATGAAGAAATAATTTTTGTACTCAAATAAAATAAAGTACAATGCTGATACAATTTATTTTGCCATAACAACGATTAGATAGACAACTTCTATCAGAATAACCCACTTTTTGGCCGGTACCTTCAATTTTGGATCAAAAATGTATGAAAATCGGATGATGTCCTTTGGTAGTAAAGAACATGATTCTTCTTAAGATTTTTTCTGGTTTATTTCAAATAAAACTGAAAAAAAGACAGGTTTTTGTTTCTTTCCCCGAAAGTAACAATTTGTTTACATCGGAAGTTTCAACGCTTAATTCTCGGGAAATCCGTTGGTCACTATTCTGACTATTGGACTCACTTACTTAAAATAATAAACATTATTTTTATAAGCAGCAGAAATATTGATATGTCGTAGATACTTAATTACTTACCAGTTAAATTATCAAAAAATATATATGGTTAACAGATTGGAAGAAATATAAGTCACTGAATTTCAAATGTATTCTTTGGTAAGTATTCAAAATATAGCACGGGATGAGATCAAAGCCTTTAACGCCTCTACTCTATTGCCACTTTACGGGGTAGGGAACGTATGAATAAATTCGTAATTTTCGAACCACTATATCCCAGTGTATTTCCCCTCTGCTATCGGCAGTAGTTGACAATATTATTTAGGTATTTTCCTACTTTAGTTTTCTTTAAAAATCTTATATAGGTATAGAATGTAAAACGATTTGAAAGGTCATTAATTTCGTCACTTATTGGCGTATTCTACACAATCATATTTACTAATTTATAGATAGGTTTAGAATTAAAACCGTTTTATGTCTTGGTATAAAACTATAGGTATTTGGGCAAACCCAAAGGAAGTGCAACTAGTTCAAATATTTATAATACTTCAAATAATACAATACCTAAAAAAATATTTGACCGAGTTGCAATAATTTTGTAGATTTAGAAATCAGTGCTAACCTACTTTAATTTTCTTTACTTAACTTAAACCTACGTCCCAGTAAAGCGTGAATCCCAGTGAAAATCATTCCTTCATATTCTATTTGCTAGATTACAATGTATCGAAAAGTTGTGAATAATTTATAATCACAGCAAACTGGCTTTACAAATGTATCTCGGTCGGTACTTAATTCATAAGATAGCTACTTACCACGAATAAGCTAAATAATAGAGAGAGAGCTATGAGAAGCTATTGGTAGATGTATTATTCCAGAAGAAAATGAGCGCAGCAACTTCTTATGATACACTCTATCTTGTGGGTGAAGTAATTTCATTTTAGTTATTCATATACTGTTCCGGCAAACGTTATAATCAATCATCTTACCACAAGGATTGATACGAGGATATACCTCTAATTATGTATTAGTTCAACCACCCCGGTTTCAGCTAGTTAGTAAACACATTACTGATATTTCAACATTTAGTTTCCTATCATGTACCTTACTTAAGTACATGGTAGCAGAGACATCAGGAACTTATTTCGTAACGTTGAAACAATGTGACGATGGGGTTCGAAAGGGCCCGTTCTAATTTAAATTGCCTAATTTTGAACAAATAAAATGCAGAGAACTAAAGCTTATGTATAATATAATACGTAGTAAAGGCTTTAAAATATTAAACAATGTAATTTTTTTATAGTACTCATGCTGCGCATGCGCCTTGCGCTTTTCATTGTCTTCTCTACCGTTACTTTACCAAAGGTTTTCTCCGAGATATCTATTATGACAGATTAAATGTTTTTAATTGACTCGGTTGGCTTGATAATAGTAGATTATTAACCAAGGGGATAAAGCAGTGTCTTCTGTCGCGGGTGACGACTTAAATCGTGAGCGTAACGAAGGACTCGAGGTTTACTCCCGAGCGGAGCGAGGGTGTTAAATACTTAAATCACGAGCGAAGCGAGGCGAGGGATTTAGGACGACGAGTCCTGAGTGTAGCGACGGATTTAAGTTCACCCAAGACAAAGACAGCTTTATCACCGAGGAAAATACTCTAATTTTCGTACCATTTGCGAAAAAATAAAGACAATGATATCAAGAGACAAGCATTTATTAAAAGATATATTTTATTTTAATTAATTTTTATCCAGTTACATAAAAGATACAAAATGTTTTACGTTGTAAATAAATGTAGGTACGCAGAAAACTTGGCTGTATGTGTGAGACGCAAATGACCTTTTGCTTTTTCTTTTTGTAAAACTAAACAGTTGGTGTAAACAAACAATGACATGACTTGATTTAGTTTTTTATTTTATGTTTAAGTGGTTTTATGGACTTTGCGGATACATGTTGTCGATTCAAAATCGTTATTTTTTTACACTTAACAATATAGAAATTTATTCAATTCAGTATAAATTTCGGTAAGTATTCCAAACTTAAACCACATTCTCCCTATAGAGGATGAATGAAATTCAGTACAATTTTCTTTCCCTGTTTTCATTCTTGGTCTAGAGCCTTAATAAAATTCAGTACATTTTTCTTTCCCTGTTTTTAACAGATTAATAATTACTATTGTTATGTTCGCTTTTTGTGCCATAGAATGTGCCTTTTTTGAGCAAGTGGTACGAAAATCATCTCATCTTTTTTAGTCTCTAGCACGAACTTTTCTTTGCTAGCAGAGCCATAATTTGCCAGAGCAGCCAGATTAGACCAACACTCTTTTATTGGCATCATACAATTTCAGATGTTTCTTTTGTATGCTTGTGTTGTCACATGACCGTGCAAGAAAAGCACCACGCTAAATTGAGACTACACTTCTTCATGGGCTACTTTTATTTACTCAGAAATTCGCGGCTAGTTTTAGAATTATTTCCCTAGTGTGGTGTCGATAAGAGAGTAGGTAATATAAAAGGTACATCTACATCTGCATACAAGCAGTAACTTGTAAACCTGAATATGAGAGCGCAACGAGCATTGAAATACGCACAAGCGCTAAAACGGGGTAAAACTTTTGTTCATTACTTTAACGATTTTTCACTCAGAAATTATGTTTGGAAATAAAGAGGAGCTAAATCTTTCATAATGCGTAGATATATATTTTTTTAAATTAAATATCTTTAATTTTTATAATAAAACTAATATCGAAAAATTTGCGACAATTCTCTAGACTAGTTTACACAAATTGACGTTAAGACACTATCAAACCAAAAACATGTTATTATTTCTCAAACGTGGTAAAATTTGGGCCGATTAGGGAATTCCGCTGAATACTGAATTCCTGTTTTCGAAACGATACTTGAATATAAACATAATTGATTGAGTTTTTATGTCTTCCAAATATCCTCTTCCTTCACCTTAAGCGTCATCTAAAGGTGTTTGGAAAAGGTCATTAATATCTTTTAGTTAGGCTGTTGTGCACTCAGCGTAATTTATAATAATGCAGCCATTCACTGCGGACAATGCTGAACTGTCGCACTAAAGTTTGATTAATGAACACTCAATAACCCACACAAAGATCCTTTCAGGAAAAATATTAACAGCAGGACGGCAGATAAGAAAAATTGCTTGGAAAATCTGAATGGTTAGCAAACTACGGCTGTTGTAAGTATTATGTTTTCATTCAGCGAATTTCTCGCAATGGTTGCCGTATTTCCGATTGAACAAAACCATTAGGTGAAGGAAAATCTTTATGAATAGGGTTTTAGGAATATACTTACCCAAGGGGTTATTATGCTGACAAAAAAAATATAAGTATAAGTACACGATTGCTTCAAGCAGAGTATTTACAAGAAACTTTTTTACTATAACTAGGTATGTTTAGTATGGCAAAAGAAAAACAACGATGTTAACCTAGAATTTCTAATTGTTACAATACTTAATTGCTTCTCTATCTTATTGTTTCACGGTGTAATGATAGATTGAAGCTATGTTGAAATACCTAAAAGACTATTTTTAACCCCCGATGAAAAAGATGGGTTTTATAAGTTTGACGTTTCTATGTCATCATAGCCCTTAAACGAATGGGCCGATTATAATGCGGTTTTTTTTGTTTGAAAGCTGACTTGCTTAAGTTGGTTCTTAGTTATTTTTGGCGGAAATCGGTTTAGCTGTTTAAAAGTTATGGAGGTAAACACTTGGAAGTCGGTGGTTTTTAGAGTTCCACACCATAAGGGTAAAAACGGAACCCTATTACTAAAACTCCGCTGTCCGTCTGTACGTCCGTCTGTCTATCCATCCGTCTGTCTATCCGTCCATCTGTCTGTCACTAGGCTGTATCTAATCAACCGTGTAATGTAACCGTCTAATCAACCGTAATAGCTAGACAGTTGAAATGTTCACAGATAATGTATTTCTGTTGCCTCTATAACAACAATACTAAAAACAGAATAAAATAAATACCTATTTAAGTGGGTCTCCCGTACAACAAACGTGTTTTTTATAGATAATGGTACGGAACCCTTCGTGCGCGAGTCCGACTAGCACTTGGCCGGTTATTTCTGTCACTTTTCTTGGTAAAACTTTTTCCCATTATAAAATCTTTTGTACGTCATAAATAATCTAATTTGCCTTAAAAATTAACTTTTTGGTTTCGTTTACAATATAACCAGAATAAAACTGTGGCAATTGCCACTCAACAAAAACTTTCCTTTCACTTCTTTAACTTAGTGACTGCAAGCATGGACTGCAAACTGATATTGAGACTCGGAACACGTACAGGGATTATGAGATGAACACCTGCAGGAAATAGCTCAAATTTCGATAAAACGCCAGCAATAATCTCATAAATTCAAATTATGTCCATTTCCCACCCGATCGGTTTATTTGGACAATGCAATAAAAACGTATTATATTTTGACTTAGCGTTTTTAGGAATAAGATGAGATAAGAATACCTCAAGCCAATATACCTAAGTTCACTGCGAACACGCAAATTTTTTGTTTTTTTGGCTTGACGCTGTTGTGTATTTAGCCATGTACCAGTTTATAAAACGTTAGAAACTATAACGCGAAACATAAAAGCTAAGAGAATAGGAAAACAGGAGAATATATAGAAACGATATTACGATATATGACATAAATAACAATAATACATATTATAAATTTATATTATTACATTTCAAAAAATTACAAATTGAATCATATATTGATTTAGAATTGAAACGAAGAAGAGAAATAACATGAGTAGGAAGTGGAATATTTTCATCAAAAATGCATTTTTCCAGCAGATTTCGGTCTAAAAGTGGACAGCTAAAAAGGATATGGTTTAAGTCACCAACTCCCATACCACAGCTGCAACTATCATAGTCAAAGACTCCAATTCGACACAGATGTTGAGGCGAACTGTTATGTCCAATTCGCATTCTAATTATAGTGGATGTGGATTTTTTGCTTAGAATTATTTAAAAAAACCAAGGTTTTAAAGGCCTTTAGACTTAGAGCTTTGTTGCCATATTTTTTCCCAAGAATCTCTAAGGTAAGTTTTGGGCAAATTAACTAGATCGTGCCAATAATTAATATAAGGGTGCATGTCACCGCACTTAATAGCCTCTTTTGCCAATTCATCGGCTTTTTCATTCCCAGTAACACCGCTATGACTAGGTACCCAAGAAAATTTCACAGAAAGGTGAAGAGAAGAAGATTTGAAAAGTAAATTTCTTATTTGGATTATTAAGGGAAAATGAGTTTTCATTCTAAATGGGAATTTTTGTAGTGTCTGCAGCGCACCAAGGGAGTCTGTGAAAATAGTGGTGTGGGGAAGCTTCATTAGAATTATGTATTCCATCGCTTTTAGTAGGCCAAAAAGTTCGCCTGTGAAGACGGAAGTCTCAGGAGGCAGCTTAATTTTTTGAACTATGTTGTATTGTGGGTGGTAAACACCCACACCAACACAGCCCACAGACCCTTGGAAGCATCCGTATACAAAGTATGATGATCACCATCAAGAACAACTTCACTGACATCCGCCGCATTGGGGGGCTGATTTATATTTACGGGAGCTATTAACTATTGAAAAGAGGGTGAGTTTTTGCAGAATGGATACGGCAGTTGAGACAAATATATCTATTATAGCTTATAATTAAACTTGAGGGGGATTTGTTAGTCCAGAATCGAGATGACTGTATTACGTCAAATAGAATCTGGACTCTAACTGTAAGCATGTTAGGAGATACCTGCATAGAACGGAACAATATTTTGTCACAAATCATTTGCCTTCTAAAATGAAAAGGAGCTTCGACACATTCTACCTGTAAAGCATTGATAGGGCTAGACTTCATTGCACCAGTTATAATTCTCATAGCTTTGGCTTGAACATCATCCAATCTTCTAAAAGCAACTGTACTACCTGGTTCAAAAATAAAAGTAACATAATCTTAAACACTTCGGATTATAGCATTATATAGAAGTTTCAATGAATATGGGTGAGCTCCCCACCATACACCTGTGAGACAACGAAGAATATTTAGGTTTTTTTCACATTTGTTGTAAACATAATTGCAATGGGCAACTCCTGTAAGTTAAGGATCTAAAACTGCTCCCAAAAATTTGACCTCCTTTTTCTCAGGGAGAATCTGTCCATCCAAAATAACCTTAAAAGCCGAAATTTTACGTTTACGAGTGAATAATACAACTGAGCTTTTGGATACTGACAACTCAAAACCGTTTTGATCCACCAATTTTTAAGCTGAATTATAGCTTATTACTGAAGTAGCTGCCTCAACAGAATCACTTAACGAGTACACAACCAAATCATCGCCGTATTGGAGAACCTCAACATTCAGATTCTGCAAGGACGGTTTTACATCAGAAGTATAAATATTGAATAATATTGGACTTGATACCGAACCATGTGGAAGACCCTTCCACAAAGTTCGAGATATTTTTTTATTGTCATCTAAAAACAAGTGAATTTGCCTTCCTGACAGCATATTGAAAACAAACTTTCTGAACGTCAACGGAATGTCAATTTTTTTAAGTTTGTTGTCAAGTACTGTCAGTATGACATTACCATACGCCGAATTAATATCTAGAAAAGCAGCCAACAATAATTTATTATTTGAAAACGCTATACGGATATCTGTGGTGAAGATACTTAGACTATCAATTGTACTTTTACCCTTTCTTAATCCGATCTGATTGGGCAGCAAGAAGTTATTATGTTCTACGTACCACTCCAGCCGATTTTTAACTAAATGTTCCACCACTTTACCCATAACAGAGGAAAGGGCGATGGCCCTTTATGAAGAAGCTTCCCCGGGTGTTTTTCCAGGTTTCAAGATAGATAAAATTATATGGGACCTCCATTCCTCTGGAATTTGCCCCGTAAACATAATGTTATTAATAATGTCTAAATAATGGGATAAACATGAATCTGATAAATTAGCTAACAATGAGTATATGATCTTCACCAGGACAAGTATCTTTAATATTACTGAGAACACCTTTTAATTCTAAGAGAGTAAAAGGAGAATCTAATTGAAAATCTGTTCCAACCTTTATTTCTGGTGTTGAACAAATAAAATCAGGAATAGACTCCTCAACAAATGGTGGAGCAAGACGATTCAGAAACTCATCTGTCAATTCCTCCGGTACACTGAAACTAATTTGATCCTTAAATGCCAATCTAAACCTTCTAATGTTCCGCCAAACCTCAGTGGGATGAACATCAGGAAAGATAGATTCACAAAATTGTTTCCACCCCTGCATCTTCTTATCTTTTAGTATTTTTTTGTTTCGTTGATAGTGTTTGTTAAAAGACAGTAATTTTCCGAGGTCATTGAAATACAATATTGTTTCTCCATTTCTTTTCTTTTATTTATGGCTGCAGTACATTCAGAATCCCACCACGGAGATGAGGGAATATGGACAGATGATTTGTTTGACATTGGGAATACCTCTTTTGCCGCTTCTACTATAGCATGTCAAAAAACAGTATAATTTAATTTGTAAGTAACATCATTGTTAAAATGTAAATTTATTTTTTGTGTAACTATGGACCTAAATTTTTCCCATTCACCATTAACTGTTTTAGACCTACTTCGTGCTTTAGACTTGGGTGAAGATTTGACCTTAGTAGGAAACTTGATAATCAAAGGAAAGTGGTCACTACCAAAAGTAGAGGGTAATGGTTCCCAGGTTAAAATAGAAGCAAGGTTGGGAGAGCAAATAGAAAGATCTACAGCACTAGTGTTTTCTCCAGGGGCTGTTCTACGTGTTGGAAGACCTGTATTTAAAACACATAAATTATATTTATCTAGTATGTCCATAAAATGCAATCCATAACAATCTGTGATAGAATTGCCCCAACTCTGGTGGTGACAGTTGAAATCTCCCAAAATTAAACATGGTGTAGAAAGAGAAGAAATAAGTTGGTCTAATTCAAGGAGAGTAGATGATAATGGATGAGGAATAATATACAGATGCAATACAAGTATTATCAAAGTTTATTGCGACTATTGAAATATTATCACTATGTGAAGGTAGTCTGACTAGTGAATATGGCACTGAATTTTTAATTAGGCGAGCCACTCCACTATAACCATCAGCTCTATCTTCTCTGATACAAACATATCCAGGAATTTTAAAAATGAATGAGGGATTAAACCAAGTTTCTGAAATTGCAATTATCATTGGATTATATTTATTTATCAATTGAATTAATTCACTTTTCTTACTTGTGAGACTGCGACAGTTCCATTGCATTATTGTTGCAAAATCCATAATTGGAATTTATAATTAGTAAAAGAGTTTCAATTAAAGGAGCAGCGTTGGGCGGTATCAAATTGGACTGAGTTAACAAATTGATGATGAGACGAATAATATCTGATATTTAATTTTTTGAGGGTTGAGAATTTAAACTATTGTTAAGGCATTGTCCATTGGCAGAAGATGGATTGGTCATGTTGTAGTCTCTTATAATTTCATTATGAGATTCTCTGTCATAACCCTTGGGAGCCACATAGGGGGAACGAGGTTTTAATGTGATGTTCTTTTTATAGGATGAAGAAGAGGATGATCCTGCAGGGGGATCAGTATAGACAGATTGCTGATTCTGTATACTGTTGGAACGTGAAGAGATGACATCTACATATGATTTAGAAATTGGATTATGTAATTTAGATGCTTCAAAGAAAGAAATAAAACTATCAGCCATGGTTTTTTAGATGTTTAATTGTCTGTTGTGCGCTGAGCACACTTTGCTAGTTGCATAGTGACGACCATTACAAAGACAACAGCAAGCAAATTCCTCTTCAATATTAAATGTGTCACCACTTTGCTCCCTACCACATTTAAAGCAACTTGGTTTAGATCTGCATACAGTTTTCGTTTGTACGTACTTATAGCATTGATAGCACTGAATAGTTGGGAAAATATATAATTCAACATTCACTGCATTGTAGCAAATAAAAACCCTTTTTAGTAAGACTTGACCGTCAAAAGTTAAAACAACAGATTGGGAAGGATTCCATGCAGTCTGACCATTATTAACAGATTTGTAATTTAGCCGCCTGGCTTTTAATATCGGACCACAGCCTATGGGGACAGAACACTTTGCAATTATTTCCGCTGCTGACCACTCAGTGGGGACTCCTCTAATAAGGCCCATACGAATAACATTGTTTGAGGGAATGAAAGCTTTAAGGTCTTGTATGGCTAAACTCGGGTGATTTAAGAAAGTGTTTGCTGCATCTGGATTCGTGAATGAGATTGAAATCCCATTTCTTCCTATACGTTTCAAGCTACCATTAACAATGTCTTTAAAGCTATTATTTTTAAGAAAATTGCCAAAATTTATTGGGTGGAGGGTGGTACCATCATTGGGGGCTGACTGTATTTTTTGAACATGCACAGTGAATGGACCAGAATCGTTTGAATTATATAAATTTCTGGCAACCTGAGCACTTGGTTCTCTATCAGGGATACGAGAATGTTTCAGAGTCGAATCTGCAACGGGGACATTAGGCGGAACCATTGTAACAGTATTCCTTTCGGTAAGCATTTCATCCACACCGTCACATGCACAATCACCCTCAATTCTTACATTCTTGCTCTTTCTGCATTTTCGTTTGTTAAAACTTTTGCAAACACGAGCTGCTCGTGTCCTTTTACGCGGTTTTATAAAACCAGCATCTGACGCCGAGCAGTCCGTGTCTGTGTTCATAGAATCATTCAGAATACTATTTACAAAATTGTCTTGTGGGATATTTGAATTATTTACATGGGATTCTTCAATTATTACATTAAAACCAACCTGGGGAACAGGATTGGTATCCTGCCCCCCGGGGTCGTCGACCGGGAGGCCCTTAAACATAAAAGGTAAAAAGACTTACCAATCAGCCGAGGTGAAGCAAAGTAAATATATATACAAAAATAAAGAATAAATATACAAATAATTACAATATTTACACTTAAATATACTCTCCTGATATTAAAAATTATAAAATTTAAAAAGACCGTGAAAAAAAACGTCCACCTATGTCGAAGTTTCCCGCGCTTTTTTCAATGAACTTATTTAAGCATAATAACAAAAATCTAGAAAATTCAATGGTTGAAAATAAAACTATAGTCAGACTAAGGAGGATTGAAAGCAATTATGGACTTCGTTAGTCAAACACACCAAGAGCTCAGAAGTGCTATTTTTTATTGAAGGACTCACCAAAACACAAAACGTGCAGTTTTCCAACTCACCGCTTGTGTGAAATAACATTTAGCCGTACAGAAACCGTCGTGTCAGCGAAAAACAATATTGTGTTGTGAAAATTTCGAAAATATGTCTATGGTTTTCTAAAAATTTTACCATGAATAAAAAAGCAGCGTGAATAGGAACGGATTCTCCATCAATCGATGTCAAAATAACGGATGGTCAAGACCTCTATGGGTTATATATAAATTATAACGAGTTGCATTACGAGTATAATGATTTGATTTGATTTGACTAGAATCATAACTTATAATTCTATTGTCAAGATTCAAAAATGCTCCTGTTTGGAAGCGCTCGCGCAAACCATTTGTAATGTGACATGCAAGTGATTTAAACAAGTTTATTTGCGAGACAAATTAAAAAAAAACCCCGTCTTTTATTCGTTCATGCTTTAATAGCTTAAAAACCTACAATACGCTGAACTGATTTTCAAAGCGATATAGTTGCCAAACGATCCGTAGCGCCATCTATTATTCACCAGGAAAATTAAGAAAACTATAACTTTTAAACGGCTGAACCAATTTTCATCAAACATAGTTAACAACCACCGCAAGGAAACTTGCTTTCACCTATAAATCGCATTGAAATCGGTCTATCCCTTCGTTCGCTACGATGCCACAGACAGACACACAGACAGACAGATTAGCTTCAAACACTCCTCTTTTTGTCGGGGGATAAAAATGTGTCCCCAGGACATGCACAATTTGCGTGAAAGAGGCGTATCAGTGCTTTTGGCCAGGTAACAGAGCGTCAACGTCATTTAGTGAAATAACCACGTCCCGGTCACGTGCCGGGCCTGTTCCTGGCTTAGAATTATTTGTGGATAGTCCTTTATGATTCGGTTAGGTGTTTATATGCGAAACGGACTACACTGAATTAGCCTTTGCCTTTGCCGAATTCGACTGTAAACCTTCCTAATTAAACGCCCTTTTTAATATTTAATTGAGGGTTCTGAGTGACATTGTTTTGCACAACAATTTTCAGTTACTTCATGCAAAAGCAATCTGATTTCCTTTCTCTTTAAAGTTTACTTTATCAATATCTTAAAGAGAAAGTTATGAAAGGCGCCAACTTTTCATAATTTGTAAAGTTTGATTCGATTAGCTTTGTCTTGCATTGTCTTGTCCATTTCTTAAAATTTTCCACCGCAATTTTTCCACAGCAAAAATTGTGCCTCGAATAGTCTCTTTCTTTATTTTGCATCGTTAATTAGCAATTTCCCGTTTTAACTGAGATGAAGTTATAATAATACCAGGTAAGGAAGCGAGGTAGTTGTCTGGCGTAAATTGAAATTATACAGTAGCGGCCAACATTGAACGTCGCGCTTTTCATTTTTTAACAAAACAATTTCTTTTTCGTTCTTTTTTCTTTGCAGGCTTCTGAGTGTCATTTAAAAATGCTTGAATTAAATAGCATAATGCAGACACCTTTTTTATCAAAATTGTATTTCCTTAAGTCATACTTTTCAAAAGAGACGCTCTATTTATTATATTTATTCAACTTTAACTTAAAAATTGTAAAAGCAATATCACTTGTCCGTCATACTAGTTTAAGTTACCTTTCGCTTACTTAGCTAAATTTGATTAAATGCTGCTTCTAAAGCAAAAGCAAATGAGTATCTAGGGACTATCTTAACGACAAAATAAACACTTATTCAAAGTTAAATTTCGCATACAATAGTTTCACTAAGACTCACAGACTGTTCCTGACAAATCCTCAAGTTACGATGTAGATTTTTCGAACTAGCAAACAGACCTCGCGCCTGTCCAACTCGAAACATTTTATTGAAAGGATTTGCTAAAAGTTTTACTTCAGCCTTTCGAGTTGAGGATTTGTCACTTCAAATTAGTTGACGTTTTTTTATTATCATTAGGTACTTTAAAAATCACCTGTGGAGAAACAATACACGTGAAATTCTAATATTTAAAACGTTATTCAAAAGTACCCATGTTTTTGGAATAGCTATTCTATACAAAATCAAATTCTCACTGCGCCAAAAAGCAAAAATACACTCATAAAATGGTTCCTAAGTATTTGTATTACGATTAATTTTTCGGCTTCGTTCGAAAGCAAGTTTACCGTTCGCGATTTCGTAGCGGCTGTAGCACACTGTAGCTGCTACGCCTCGATCAACTTTACTTACAACTACAGGTCTACACAGAACGCTACGCAGAGTCGTAGAACTCGTAGACGATAGGGAATTCATAGCGGGTTCGTCTTTCATCCTGTCACAAAAACTTTCGCGGATAATAATGTTGATTTTGTATCGCGACATGTGGTTTTTTTTATTGTTTATAATGCTTGGGCCGCACCTGCGTCTATCGTCCCGAAGCAATGCGCGGCGAAGCTTCGTACGTTTTGTTCACTAAAAAGTTATCGCGATAAAGCTGTGGTCATATTAGCGGCTTCATTATTTTTCACGAACTATCGTGCAATAATCCAAGATGGCGTCATCTAGGCATTTAAATATAGACGACGACTTTCTTTACCTTCACATGTGTGCTAACAATTACATAATGCATTTATTGAAACCTAAAAAGAAACCTAGGAAGAAAAACCTAAAAATTTTAACACCATTTTATCGTTCCACTCCATTTTTGCACCTTAACAACCGTGACATCGTCGCACAGCACGCGTCTGAACAAGTTGAAAACTAACGCCAAAATGAACAAAGCTAGTCAGACCACGCAGAGCGAATTTTTAGTGCGCTAGAACCCTTTGATACCTACCGCCACCCGCACGATAACGAAGACGTAGCCCGAATATTCGGGACGATACCTGATAACGGCCAGTCACATTTGCGTGTATCGTGTAATAGCACCAAGCTTCGTGCCGATAGGCGCAGGTGCGGCCCCAGCATAAAAAAACATTAGTAATACCTAAACGCCTCTTATACTTTACTTTCTCGTCATAATCACACCTGAGACATTCCAAAAGAATTAGGAGCTCATATAACAACCTAACCGCATTTTCATTTCTAAAGAAAATCTCTATGCTTGACGTAGAGACTAGAGGTACATTTACAAAAGCGGAACAACCATTTTGTACACAGCGACACAAAACGCTTGCTTTTCACAAAGAGGAGTCACAACAAAGTTCAGGAGCCCTATTTTCAAAATGCGACACAAGAAAATGTATCGTGTAGGAATTGAAATCGTAGTCAACTTTCGCCGACTGAATTACACAGATAAAAATAGCAATATAAAGAAAGAAAGAAAAATATTAACAAATTAATATAAATATTATAATTAATTATTATAGTGCAAAATTTTACAACAGTACTTAAATTACTTAAACTAAACTTATTAACCTAACTTTCGAAAATAATTTTTTTCTACTCCTGTAGTGTTATCTGTCTTTTAAATGGTCCCGAACACTAAAATAACAACATAGATTATATGATTTCAGAAAAGTCTATAGTCTATTCCTAATATAATAGCACATGTGTCGTTATTTCGCCAAAACGATACTCCTAGCCATAGACCTTTAACTTTTTTTCTGTAGATCTACCATACTGCCAACATAATAAAATCGTTATTTTAACATATGGTGCCATTTCAAACGTGGAGTCACTGAACAAACGGTTTTTTGTATGAAAAACATTCCTTTAAGTGACTCCATGTTTCAAAACTGGCACTTTTAGTCACTAGATAGACATCAATAAAAAAAAATTAAGTCTTCCATAGATACCTAGTATCTACCAAACATATGGTAGTATTTCGTACTTTTCTTTGTTTATTTTTGTATTTATTTTAGTAAATGTAGTCGTAGAAAAAGTATTGTATGCAACGTTGTATAAGTAGTCAAAAAATGCTCGATGGCGTCAATTTACGATACGTAACCTGCGCCACTCGCATTTTTTAACCCTCCTTATACAACTGTTGCATAAAATACTATTATTGTTATGCAATAAGCACCAAAGTAGAAAGTCTTCTCTTAGACTAGACTATCCGAAATGGACGAAAAACCATTCTATTCATGACTCCCGACTTACAAAAATAGGGCCCCAGACTTCGTTATCACGCTTTGGCGGCACATGTGGCCACCTTCCTAAACATTTGAAGTCATGAACACTTCGTTCAAAGAACGCTTTGAGAGTCGGAGCACACTCGAGCGGTGCTTCTAAGGCGGCACACTGCCCCACTTATAAATCGCAGAAGTTGGGTCATTTTTCAAGTGTCATCTCTAACCCATGAAGATGAATGCTTCCGCTGGCCTTCCAGCAAAATGAGGAAGGATTAAGTGGGATATATGCGTAAAATATTAGCAGTTCGCTCCGTACTGTGAACTCACGATCTCTCTTACAACACCATATCTTGGCAACCTTAACAGGTTATATACTTGAACTTGTTTTGTTTTTGTTTTTCGTGTGTGTAAGTGGCCAACACCGGTGTCAGATTTTTCAAGCTGCCTAAAGGCATCTGACATAGCTTGACGACTGCCATACCAACCAACAGCTTATACGTGCCTTCCGAAGCACGGAGGAGTTCGAGAATTTTTTATGCAACTCGTAGTCACCAATCCAAGTGCGGACCACGCCCGGTGTCGCTTTACTTGCGAAAGCGCTAGTAATGCGCACTCCCGCTGGGCCACAGAGCTCCTCTGACTTGAAAACTTGAACTATTAAATTATTTTTCTTTCATCTACTGGGTATTAAATTTCTTGAAGTGCCTATTATCGTGATTTCATGATAGTTAAAATGTTAAAGTAATTCGTAGGATTGTCCAAATCTGAGTTTGTGACATTTATTCACTACAGGTTTCATAATAAGGTAAACTAGATCAGTTAAGGGCAAGTTCTTCAATACAAAACTACGAAAAAAAATTATTTTCTTCTTCTTATTCTTCTTCTTCTTCTTATTGTTACTAAATCAGACTTTTCTCATTTTATTTAAGAAGCCGATTTATATATTTATATAACCTATATTGTCCCACTGGTGGACAAAAGTCTCTTTCATTTCTTTCCATTTTTCTCTATCCTGAGCTGCTTCTGACCAATAACGCTGGAAGCGTCCAGGTCATCACACCAACGCTTTCTAGACCTACCCCTGCGACGCTGACCATTTTAGGGTAACTAAGGTGTTATAACTATCCTGAGAGCCAATTTCTCAGGGGTCATAATACGGCTAACATGACCCGCCCAATCCCACAGCCCACTTCAACATGGCAGTGTGATATTTGGGGCTCTATCCAGTCTTTTTCACACCTAGTGTACGGTGCAGACTTCGGTTGTCACCTAGGCCTGCACCATACACGAAGAGATGATGATGTAGAGATTGTGAGATGTTGGTGTGGAGACATGACCACGTCACGTAAAAACTGCTTATTATTGTAGTTACATGTTGTAGTTGGGTGTGACGGGTCCTTTCTCGATCGCCGCTCGATAGTGTCTCAATTGATGCTATTAATAGATGTTAAATGTAAGGTAAAACAGCTGACACGCGACCTACAAAGTATGTGGCCGGGTGCAGCCGAAATGTACGAGCATTGCTCGAACATACTCCCAAAACCAAAGGATGAAATATAGTGCAGAGAGGCGAGGTAAGGTGGCTAAATGAAACAACCACATCCGACGAACTATGAACGTATAATGCAAGAATAAAATAGGTTACATTATGATGTAGATAAGTATACGAGTAACATAAGCACTTCACCTCACATTACACCTCATATTACATACACTTTACATTATTACTTTAAATGGATAACTTCATAAAACCGTGTTTGCATTCTCTTTAAATAAATTAAATGAAGCGCCAACCTAGTAGGCTTGTTTTATTATTTATTTATTTTTATTTTTATGTTGTGTTGTACGGTATCCTCGGAAGACCAGCGTTGTGGCCCTGCCACGACACCATGCTGAGAGGAGGCCTTTTTGATGTAGCCACAAATTGTATGTGTATTTGTAACAACTGTGTCATTTTATTACTTTCAATGTGATATATCAAATAAACTATTTTTCTTTCTTTCTTCTTTCACCTCCCGGGGGTGTTAATAAAAAAATGTTATAAGATATGATTACATTTTTTTTGTATATACGAGTAAGCAGTATATTATTATACATTTCATCAACAATACAACTTTAACAAAATATACGAGTAGCAATATATATAATAGTATTATTTTTATTAGGAAATTTATTTAGGACATTTAGCTATTAAAGGGTTTACTTCTGTTTTTATGAATAATATTCGTTTTATTATTCCTTAATATTTTATATTCACTCCCTAATCCTACTAAACTACGAAAGGACCCTCATATAATGGGTCATATTTTTTCCCTGTTTCATTCTTAACTAAAACTAATTGACCACTGTTATACGTCACAGGATTAACATATTTGTCATAACTAAGTTTTCTTGTTTCCTTACTTAGAATTAAATTGTTCCGTGCATCCTGAAGAGCTACTTGTAATCTATATCTTAATTCTAGCGCGTAACTATCGACATTATATAATGGTTCTACATTTTGACTTATTCTACTAGGAATAATACTAGGCCTGCCGAATACTAACTCGAATGGGGTGTATTTTGTTGCAGTATGGACAGTGTTGTTAAACGCAAAGCACCAAAATGTTAACCAATGGCTCCAAGTACTAATATTTCCGCTACATTGTATCCTAAGAAAGTCACCAAGATTTTTGTGTGTATTTTCTAACGAACCAATCGACTGGTGATGAAAGCTTGTTGACGAAAGTTTCTCTATTTCTAAAAGTTTACATACGTGATCCATTACTGATGAAATAAACTCCGTACCCCTGTCGGTGGCAATCACTTTCGGTATACCAAATCTTAATTTAAAATTATTGACTAATGCTCTAGCTATACTTACAGTTTCCTTATTTTGTAGTGGGTATGCCTCTACGAGCTTACTCAACTCACACTGGATTGTGAGGATGTAACAATTATTGTCTTCATCCCGTTGCAAAGGTCCCACTATAACTAAAAATATTTTTTCAAATGCATATTTATTTCCATAGGTACTTTTACGTATCGACACGATTTCATCTTCTGACATTTTACACATTTCTTGATAAATTCCCTAACGTCTTGTTCTATGCCTGGCCAGTAGAATTTTCTTTTGATATTGTTGGTCATTCTACGCACCACTGCATGACCACTTGTGGGCAGCAAATGGAAGTCATTTAAAATAAACTGTTTATCTTTTTCTGTTGTTATTTTCTGTATACCTCTTAAAATACATAATCGTGGACCGGTCCATTCCTTGACGTCTTTTATTTTATCATATAATTGTTTTGTAAAACATTCATTTTCAATACTTTTAATTATGCATATTTCTTTAATCTCATTTTCTTTACAAAAATCTTTTAACTTTGTCACAAATTCGTCTCGCGAAAATTGTGCCCTAAAGTCGAGATTTATGTACAAACATTTATTATTTTCGCATAAAACAAAGCAATCTTTTATAACAAACTTAGCACCTTTTTACTTAATATCTCTAGCTTACTTCCTTCTATCAAAATCATCTCAACACAATCATTAGGTTTCTTCAATAATTCGACAATTCTCGGTTGCGCATACCGATTATCGAGATTTTTATCTTTTAAACGCTCACTCACTACATCTTCATTCATTTGTCTGCTTTGCGCCCTAGTTGTAACTAAAGCTATTTCATTTTGCATACCTTTTAACTCATCCGAAGTTATTACAATTCTAGACAAGGCTTCAGCCGCCGTATTTTCCGTGCCTTTGACATAAACTATTTTAAAATCGTATTCTTCAAGAATTAATCGTAACTTTAGTAATCTGCTGGATGGATCTTTCATGCCAAAAAGATAAATTAACGGTTTGTGATCCGTCATAATTGTAAATGATCTACCATAAATATACGGACGAAAATATTTAATACCCCAAACTATAGCTGTAAGCTCTTTTTGAATTGTAGGGTAGTTTCTTTCGGCTTTGTTAAGTGGCCTACTAGCATATGCCACGGGTCTCATGTCACTATTGCATAAAATCGCTCAATCGCTAATCCCGAAGCATCTGTTTGGATTATAAATTCGTTATTCTCCGAAAAATCCGGATACTGCAATATAGGCGGATTAATTAACGCAGTTTTAAGTAATTTAAAAGAATTTTGACAATCTTCTCCCCACACAAAAGGAATATACTTCCTAGTTAATTTATTTAATGGTGCCATTATTTCAGCAAAGTTGCGTATGAATTTTCTATAATAGTTACAAAAAGCTACGAATCTTTTTACCTCATCGCTATTTTTCGGTTCTGGGTAATTTTGTAAAACAGAAACTTTTGCCAGGTCTGGTAACACACCGTCTGCTAAAACTAAATTTCCAAGATATAATATTTCTTTTTTCAAAAAATTACATTTTTCGGGGTTTAACTTTAAATTAACTTTCTTCAGTCTTTCCAAAACATCTATTAAATTTTTATTGTGAATTTGTAAATTTCTGCCAAAAATTACAAGGTCATCTAGGTAAATAAAACATTTTTCGTAAGCCAATCCCGACATTGCAATTGACATAACTCGGCTAAATGCACTTGGACTTGACTTAAGACCCATGGGGAGTCTTTTCATTTGGTATTGACCAGTGCTTGTGCTAAAAGCTGTATACTTCCTGCTCTCTTTATCTAAAGATAATTGAAAATAACTTTGTTTTAAATCAAGGTGAGAGAAATAAATTGAACCAGAGAGAGAGTCTAATATTTCGTTTATTTTATTTTTATTTTTTATTTTTATTTTATTTTACTTTAATAGGCACACAAAACAGACATTTTACAAAGTTGCATTATAAATAACATTATCTTAATAGATACTTCTACATATTGTGATCAAGTAAAATTGTCCAAAAAACTTGTGTACACAGCATGATCAATTTAACTTCTGAGTCTTATTAACAGTTAAAAAGGAGTACTCGATTTTAAATTTTTGATTCTTAAATTTAAGAGAACATTCAAAGCGATGTGGTTAACATAGAACAGAATATACATGTAAAAAGTAGTATTGATAACAATTTTAAGGGCATAATTTATGAACGTAATTTCTGAATTGTCTATAACCTAGTCCAAAGATATCAAAACCATCAAGTTTAGCATCATTGTATGATCTACGCATAACATATAATGGGTTATTGTGGGAGACGTTATTCTTGGCAAGTGGAAAAGTGAAAGTATTAGGATATCGAATACGATGATAAGTATTAAGATTTATTTAATAGTTCAGGACAGTCAATCATTGAATGAATTAATTTATATAGATAAAGCAGACTATTTCTTTGTCTTCTAGAGATCAAGGAGGACATTTTAAAATAGCTTAATTTGCTGTCATAGGTTTCTAGTTTTCTATGCAAACCAAATCTCCGAGAAATCGAAGTCAAACACTGCTTCTGGACACGTTCAATATTGTCCTGGTGGACTTTATAATAAGATGACCATATAATTGATCCATACTCTATTATTGGACGTACCATGATTGAAAATAAATAAGTCAGAGTAGAAGGTTTTTTAAAGTCCTTTGATATACGTAGCAAAAATCCATTTAACTGGTTACACTTCGTAATGACCTGATTGAAGTGAGAACGGAAAGACAGCTGATAGTCAAAAATTACACCCAAATCTCTGGCTTCAAGTTTGCGCTCTAATTCCTGACCATTGATAATGTACCGATGATTATATTTAGGGTTTCTAGTACAGAATGAAATTATAAAACACTTATCAATATTTAAAAACATAGAATTAGAAACACACCAATTATAGACTGTATCTAAATCATTTTGTAGTATAGCACAATCATCAACATCAGAAACAGAGCGAAAAATTTTTAAATCGTCAGCATAAAGTAGACAGTTGCTATTTATTTCATCAGTAAGGTCATTTATAAAAACTATAAATAGTAATGGTCCCAATATTGAACCCTGTGGAACCCCAGAGGTTACATTTATAGGGCCAGACTTAAAGCACTTGATAGCAACTATCTGACTTCTATTGGAAATATAAGATTCGATCCATCGCAAAAGAGATCCATGAATTCCTAATTTAGATAATTTCTTAATAAGAAGAGGATGATTCACTTTGTCAAAGGCCTTCGAGAAGTCTGTATTTGCAGAGTCCACTTGAAGACGTTTGACAAAAGCATTACATATGTAGGACTTGTAAACTAACAAATTGCTAACTGTAGAGCGACCTGTTACAAAACCGTGCTGGAATCGCGAGATACACTGTTTAAAATGATTAAAGAGAAAAGGATAGACAAGAGACTCAAAAAGCTTGGCGATAAAATATAAAATGCTTATTGGCCGATAATTTTCACACTTGGTTCTATCTCCGGACTTAATATAGGGACAATAAAGCTAGTTTTCCAATAATCAGGAAAACGACCAGATTTAAGCGATTTATTAAATAATATCTCTAAAGGAACACTTATTTCCGTGGCACAAGTTTTTATAAACCTGGCCGGTAATGCATCGGGGCCTGCACCTTTATTCGGATCAAGCTTTTTGATTCCCAGAATGATGTGTTCACGTGAAATAATAATATCATTTAAAGTTACTTGACTAGAAATATGTTCAACATTAGTAGAACAATCGGTAGATAATTCATATACTGATTTGAAATATTTAGCAAACAGTTCGCACACACTGTGAGCATCCGAGGCTGAGTCAGACATATGTGACATATTTTGCGGAATAGAATTCGAAGCTTTCTTGCTATTAACGTACTGCCAAAAAACCTTGACATTCTTACGAAGATCATTTTCTGTTGAATTCACATATTGCTTACAGCATTCTTGTATCATTTTCTTGCTTCTGAGACGTAAAAGGTCAAAAGTGTCGTAGTCTCTAGGATTACCGTATTTTTTAAATTTACGATGATATTTATATTTCTCATTCAAACAGTTAGTTAAAGGTTTACTATACCAATGTGGATAATCAGACGATTTAGGTCTTTGTACAGGTGTATAACGGTGTGTAATATCATTAAGTTTAAAGTAAAATATCTTTAGTGCAGCATCAATATCCAAATCAGCCAAAAGTTTATACCAGTCTATCTCTACTAAACATTCTTTAATTTTATCATACTGACATTTCCAAAAATTAAGCCTTTGAGATTCAGGGTTCTGTTGAAGTGATGAAAACTGTTGTGCTACATTGATCTCTACTAATACAGATGGATGATGTCCCTCCAGCTTAAGTAATGAGTCTACACTGCGAACATTTATATTTTCGTGATTGTACAATACAAGATCAAGCAATTTACCGTTAGAATTATATAAATAATTATATTGTAATAAGTTACATAATGCCATGGTTTCTACAAGTATTGGACCACGACCTTGGTTAAATTCGTAAGGTTCCAAGTTATAACTAGAGTCATTTTTTTGCCAGCATACATTTGGCGCATTAAAGTCACCCAAGAGTAAAAATGAATCATTCAGGTCATTACTAAGAATTACATTCTGACAGTGCTCAAAGAACCGAGTAACGTTACTTAAATTCATGTCCGGAGGTAAATAACATAGACAAATATTTAAAGGTGGTTGTTTATTATACTGTGGAAAAACAGTAAGCCATAAGTCCTCATATGAACTATTCCAGTTATATCTACGCAAGACTTTTAGTTGTTTTTTAACTGCCAGAACAATACCGCCTCCCTCACACTTAGTACTAGCCGAACAATTGGACCGATCTCTTCGAAAAACATTATAGCGTTCATCGAAAAGTTCCGCATCAAATACACTACTATTAAGGTTAGTTTCGTTCAAACATATGAGATCATAATCATTGCTTAAAACATTAAGATAAAGCTGAGTAGTTTTTGATCGCATACGGTTAACATTTTGATAATATATCAACATCTAAAAATTAAGCAAAAAAAAGCAAAGCCTAAGAAACTACCTTATACGGGATAAAAAAGAAAAACGAAAACCAAAAACACTTAAACCTTATAGCGTAAAGTTAAGACTAAACTAGTTTACACAAACTATCGATGTCCCGGACCAAAGTAGCAGGAGATTTCTCATCCTTTCTAATGAAGACTTGACCAAATTTGACCCATACGAAGGTATAAGATTTTTCTTTAGCCATTTTCCGTGCTGCAGCATGCAGTTTCTTGGACTCCGGTGCCAAATGCTCCACCACGTATATTTTTTGTTTGACGCCGGAGATACCCAACTGAGTGGAGTTAAGCTGATTCTCGGAGTTAGCCTTGTTGAAACGCCTAACAGCGACAGAATATTATCACGATCAGAGGGTAGGGTGACCAACAGATTGCGCGGACGGCTTGACGCACTATTAAGTTTCGCGACCCTGCGGCAAGCGTGAACATCAGAGTCCGAAATTGAGTACCCAATGATTTCACACAGCTTTTTAAAAATATTTATCACATTTTCATTGCGTTTTTCAGGTACAACCTGAATTTCAAGATTTGAGCTTCGAGACAATAATTCATTTGTTTTAATACGGCGATCGAAGTTATGAAGATCATTCTGGAACTTGACATTCTGACTATTTAACTCTTGAACCCTCGATTTAACTGAAGTCAGGTCCGCTTTCATTTCATTTTGGCCCTCCTCCAAGTAATGCATGGTGGTACTGAAATCATTTTTTAAATCGGCGGCCGCAGTTTGGACTTCCACTTTAACGATAGCCTTTAACTCAGAGAATATGTCTTGTTGAAATTTTAGCAGCTTGGAATCTAACAACAAGCTCATTTGGTGAAGTGTAATATTCTCCTGGTCGGCCGCTGTATCGTTATGGTCAATGGAGTAATCGCATGACATTGACGAATCATTAAGCCCAAGACGACGCACCGGAGTATTTGTGTTATCGCCCTTACGTCTTGTAACGTTCGTGCATGAAGGACAGCTCCACGTATGGTTGCTATTTATAATCATTTTATATGTAGTAATATCCATACTTAAACATTCGTGATGATAAGCCCCCTTGCAGGGGTCGCATCTCAACACTTCACTCGATTTAATGCCAGAATTGCAAGCCAAACAGTTCTCCATGATTAAAGTAGACAAATATCGGCTGGGATGGTTATCGACGTAACAGTAATACGGATCACTTAATAGTTAGGTGCATATAACGAGCGATAATCGGTGTCCGTAGGCCTGGCGATGATGTATGACTCACCGCACCGCGACGTGTTTCGTAAACAACCAACGATGCACTATTTCACTTGGTTAAATTTTGTAATTGCAGCACAGAAGCAATGTTTATAACGACAAAAATTGTCAAAATAGTTAGGTCACTGTATTATTTGCACCATAATATACATTTTAGTCCGGAACTTGTACTATTTACATGTTTTATGAAATTATTTACGCGGAGCACACTTAATCACTGCTAACAGACTCGGCAGGCGAGCCTGATGTTATGAATGAATATGTTTATATTAGGTAACGGGAATTTGTCATCTACAATCGTTTCGTTCAATTTTCGAAAATCGACTACGAGACGCCAATCATTTACTTTACCAGCTAATTCCTTTTTCGGTACTTAAAGTATGGGACTATTCCATTCACTCTGCGCTTCCTCTATGACATCATCATGTATCATCTTATTAATCTGTTTTTTAACTTCATCCTTTAATGACTGTGATAACATATACGGTTTTGTATATACTGGGCCTGAGTTTGGTTTCAATACTATAGAATGTTCGCATATGTTGGTCACTGATAACTTATCACCCGGTAAATAAAATACACCTGCATACTTTGAACAAATTTCTGTAATCGATTTTTCCTCTTCTGCATTAAGATTACTCAGATTTAAATGTGAAAATAATTTTTGAACCCTATCTGCGTTTGAGTCACATTTTTGGAACTCGCAAATATTATAATCATCTAGCGAATTAAACTCTGGTATAAATGTAGGCAATTCAATATCACATTCACTAACGTTTTAAATTTTTATCGGTATCCTATTATTTTTAGGCCTGACAATACTATTTTTAATTCAGATTCTAAAAATATGTAATGTATGGACTCACTACGAGCTGGTAAAATAATTGAACAATCTGAATAATTTAGTTTATCGTAAAGTTGTACAACACATTCTTTGCCTTCATTGTATAGTGATGATAATAAACTTGATTCTAAGTTGATGTTCGCAGAAAAAGTAGACAAGAAATCTAATCCCAGAATTCCATCAGCCTTTAAAGGTACGCTGTCGAATACATGAAACTTTCCTTTAAAGGAGCCATGACTATCATGATCTAACGTTAAGGGGCTACATGAATTTTTCGGGGTCCAGTGCTGCCCCCATTTGAAATAAATCATTTGAAAAGAAACGGAGATATCATTTAAAATTTGGTCTTGATCAGACCCTGGATAACCCTTCAAACTATTTTATAAACTACTTTTTACAGTTTAAAGTGAGAACGTGAAGCTTTTCTACGCACAATTGCGAAAAACGGCCACTTTTGGCGTATGTGCGGCCACTTTTCTCACTTTAAACTGTAAACAGTAGTTTATAAAATAGTTTGAAGGGTTATCCAGGGTCTGATCAAGACCAAATTTTAAATGATATCTCCGTTTCTTTTCAAATGATTTATTTCAAGTGAGGGCAGGGACCCCGAAAAATTCATGTTGCCCCTTAAGTAAACAACGCCTGATGAGCGAATTTGACCCCCAATTCCATTATGAGTGTGTCATCATTATGTATCGTGATATTCGTCGGTAATGCTTCTTTCTTTATTACAGACTAGCTGATGCCCGCGACTTCGTTCGCGTGGAATTTATGACTCCGGCGTATTAATATAAACAAAAACTAATGAGAGATAGAGAGAGAGAGAGAGAGAGATAAAAAGTACTTATACCAGTGTAAGAGCTGAAGTGTTACTAACCCTGGAGAAAGCCACATTAAGTTGGCCATGCGAAAAACCAGTCCTTAGATCGACATCAGCAGCTTTAAGCCTCTAAACCTGTGACGTCGTCGGCGGCGGCGGCGGCGGCGGCGGCGGGGGTGGCGGCGGCGGTGGCGGGGGATGCTGGAGTGGGAGCAGGAGTGGGAGCGGGAGCGGGAAAGGGAGCGGAACGGGTACAGGAACGGGTACGGGTACGGGTACGGGTACGGGTACGGGTACGGGTACGGGTACGGGTACGGGTACGGGTACGGGTACGGGTACGGGTACGGGTACGGGTCCGATTCAGGCAAAAGCATCGGAAGTTCGGCATTATGTGTTGCTAGTTATGCAAATAACATTGCACACATGCATTGGCTGAAATTCAGCCGCTGAACTTCGGCATATAGTGCTGAGACACTAAGTAGGGTTCCGTTACACAGTTTCGGCGGAGTCGATTTTCGCATCAGCATTATTGGCCCTCCGACATTAAGACTTATTTTGTGAGCCAAGAGTCCATTTGCTGCTAGTGAATTAAGAAACTCATCTGGATAATTGGTGGCGTCGTCAACAACACTATCCAAGAAATTAACAATAATTTGCGTCATAAGTTCTTTATTAGTTGATTTTTAAGTTTTTGGTGTCAATATGGCGTGTTCACATAACCAAGATTTTTTCTGGTGTGTTATGCTCTGAAGGTCCGCAAATACTGAACTTCAAAGTTCTTCTTCAGACGAAACAACTTTTTTATGGAAAAATTTTCAATGTACGGACACATTTTTTTTACTCTTTTATTATAGTATAGATTTAGTATGTTTTTGTTCAGCGGCAACAAAAAAACATCATCTATAAAAATTTCGACTGTCTAGCTATAATGGTTCATGAGATACAGGCTGGTGACAGACAGACAGACAAACAGTCGGACGGTCTAAGTAATAGGGTCCCGTTTCTACCCTACCCTATGGAACCCTAAAAATCGAATAAAATAAGTATTTATGGGGGGCTCCCATACTACAAACGTGATTTTTCATAGATTATGGTACGGAACCCTTCGCGCGCGTCCGACTCGCGCTTGGCCAGTTGTATTATAACTCAACAAAAAGTTCTCATCAGACTTAACAACTTTTGCTAAGGCGGCATTTTAATATTTCTTATAGTTTAGCTGGACCATTATAGTTCTGCATCATGTGTTCCATTTTCCAAAATCAATTATAGCCTATATGTTGCCCAGGCATCACAGCTATATAACAAAAAAAGTTTCATTCGAATCCGTCCAGTATTTCCGGAGATTAGCGTGTACAAACAGACAAACAGACAAACAGACAAACAGACAAACAGACAGACATTTTTTTTTATTTTCTTACTCTATTACTATATCTCCATCGCCCCAAATATTTTTTTCTGAAAAATTTTCAATGTACAGACACATTTTTTTTACTCTTTTATTATAGTATAGATAAACTTGCTCCCGTATCTATTAAGAAGTAATACTTTATATTATTTATGTAGAAAGTAGCAAACGCTCTACCTTGTAAAGAACAAATTTGATTATTAAGGACGAAAAAACTTATCTAAATCGTAACTAACATCATCCTGAGTACTTTCTCCTTGTTCAGTTGCTTCTTGCGTGTAGAAAACACGATTTCCAGAATTACTACCCTGTCGCCCTCGACCACGAGTAAATCGGTTATTTGGGCGATATCCACGTCCTGAATATTGTCTACGTCCTCGATTATTATAGAATGATATATTACTATCAGGTACCTCTTTGGAACTGAGTATTGCTGTTATTACCTCGCTATAAATTCCGGTTTTGTCCTCGATAATAATTTCTGTTGTACGAATTAAATGTGTACACCTTACCTGCTCTCCTCCGAGTAAACTGCATCCATCACCTCATTACTGGTCGACGCCATGCTGCACTCCTCATCCTTCGCCGCCTGGATGGCATCCTTCAGATTGCTGTAATTGCTGGCTGCAATGATGGTACTCAGCCTGCTATCCCGAAGACCACCTGAAAATCGTTGTAGGGCCATTTTTTCATTTAACGGTTTTAACATATTGTACTTATCCGCATTTCCATCGGCCTGTGAAATCGTCAGCTCTGTAAATAATTTTTCGATTTCATTCCCGAATTGATCAATCGTGCGCCAGCCCTGAGATGCACTTTGGAGACGATTTTGAATCGCCGTAAAAGATTTTTTAGTTAAGAGGTGCTTCCGTAAATCGCTAATAAACTCTGTAATAGAAGAGTACTTTTGTGCCATACGAACTGTTGCGTTTTCACTTAACTTCTACTCTTAAGAACAAATTTTATGAGATAAAGTCTATCAGATTCTTTTAACATTTCCGAATACATTTCAACTGAATCTATCAACCTTTTGGTGGTGTTTTCACTACTGTCCATTACTGGGATCAAATTACACGCCGTTTTAAAGTCGAAATTCATGGTGTTTAAGTCTGCCTCACAACTATCGCTATAATCACTACTGTCACTCTTCGTTTCTAAACTAGGTTCTAAATTACATAAACACTGAATTTTTCCATATAACTTTTCAATGTCCTCGTATGTATTTGTTATTATATTTAACTTCTACGTTTGGAATCCCTTTTGTTCGACTAAAATTCCTATGATCTCATTACATTGTTTATAAATATTCTTAGTTTCACTTAATTTATTTTTAATCACATTGCCTAAGAATCTCGATTTCCCTTTCTTTACTAAGTATTTTTAATAAGTAACAACTCATTATAACATTGAATTAACTTTTCTTCCATTCCTCAATAATAAAATTAAAACATTGCTTACCATGATACATTTAAGTAGTTATCCGCTGATGCACTGAATAGAGGACAGCTTCCATATACGTACATAAGAATGTAAACAAGTAGCCTCTTCGACGTAGCTCTTAGGAATGCACTTAAAATAATAAAATTGACATGGTAATTAAATTGTCAAACATAACACATTAAAAAAAATGTAACACTAGGTATAAAGTCCGCTAAAATTATAAGTCCGTTTTCTATCCTTTTTTTTTCATAAGTATATATTTATGTACCAGTCTTATGAAGTGACAATCGTAATAATCAAATAAAATGTAAATTTTAAAAGTACCATACCATTATATCCGTACTATCACTTTTCACCATACGAACTCACACTTTCTTCACGATTACTCATCAGCTAGGGTAGCTCTGGAACAGGTCCCCTCTCACGATGCAAAACTTGACGCCGCCAGCTAAACGACCTCTGTAGACGAAGTCCGCCATCCGAATCTCTCTTCGTATCCACTTCTTATGCGTTCTCTTATACATGTGGTATAGTCCAAGGCCTGCTGCTATTAAAAGGACCACTGCCACCACGACTAGAAGAATGTTGGTCGTATTCATACTATTTACAGCCGATGCGTCATTGCTGCCCAAAGCTGTTTGTGCAATCACTGTCTCTTCTTTGCTTTGCGTACTGCCCATTTTATTTTTTTAATATTTATTTTACTTTTATAAAAGTCACCATTTTAATTTCGAGTGGTTTTTTTTTTTGCCGTACTGCTTTAATATCACCGAATTGTTACGTGCTAAACTACACGAGGCGCATTGTTGGCGCCGTAACGCGATCTACGCGCTGCCAAATATGGCAGGAGAGGCGAGGTAAGGTGGCTAAATGAAACAACCACATCCGACGAACTATGAACGTATAATGCGAGAATAAAATAGGTTACATTATGATGTAGATAAGTATACGAGTAACATAAGCACTTCAATAGATCGAGAAAGAAACCGTCGCTTGACATTACAGAAGTAAGTTGTGGATAATTTAATGTAAGGTTATTGCGTGCTGTTGCTTGAATACTGCTGGCGACGACGTTTATGATCCCTGGATTCGTCCCGGCGTTATCTGTCCGCTGCCGCTGTTGCGCTTCCTCCCGACTCGATCCACTCGAACACGAATTCTTGAGATGATATGTTCGTATAATTTTTATTATTAGACTAGCTGATGCCCGCGACTTCGTTCGCGTGGACTTTATGACTCCGGCGTATAAATATAAATAAAAACTAATGAGAGAGAGAGAGAGAGTGTGAGAGAGAGAGAGAGGAGAGAGAGACAGAGGGAGAAAGTACTTGTAACAGTGTTAGGAGTTAAAAGTCAATATTATTTTAATTCTTTCCTTCGGGAGCCAATATGAAAAGAGCTGAAGTGTTACTAACCCTGGAGAAAGCCACAATAAGTAGGCCTTGCGAAAAACCAGTCCTTAGATCGACATCAGCAGCTTTAAGCCTCTAAAACTGTGACTTATTTTCATAGCAAAGCAAGTTTACATATGGAACTGTGTATTTTCAAAAGAAAAATTGTTGGGGATGAGTGGCATACGCGGAATAAATACAGTTTCACTGGCATCACTCACTTACTGTGAGCTTTTAGTGTCTCAGCAGACTATGCCGAAGTTTAGTGGCTATAGTTCAGTGTGGTGGGGATGACACACTAAATAAGCTGAAGTTCAGCTGCTGAAGTTCGGTGGAAACGCCGGACAGTAGTGATGTGCCGATATGAGAATTTAATCTTCCGTCTTTGGCGCGTCTGCGGCGAACGGAAACGGGAGCGGAAGAGGGAACGGAAGTGGAAGAGGGAACGGGAACGGGAGCGGAAGCGGAAGCGGGAGCGGGAGCGGGAGCGGGAGCGGGAGCGGCAGCGGTGGCGGCAGCAGCGGTGGCGGAGGCGGCGGCGTCGGCGGTGGCGGAGGCGTCGGCAGCGGCGGCGGAGGAGTCGGCGGCGGCGGCGGCGGCAGCGGCGGCGGCGGCGGCGGCGGAAGCGGCGGCGGCGACGTCGGCGGAAGCGGTGGCGGCGGCGGCGGCGGCGGCAGCGGCGGCGGCGGCGGCGGCGGCGGTGGCGGCGGCGGCGGCGGCGGCGGCGGTGGCGGCGGCGGCGGCGGCGGCGGCGGCGGCGGCGGCGGCAGCGGCGGCGGCGGCGGAAGGTGCGGCGGCAGCGTCGGCGGAAGCGGTGGCGGCGGCGTCGGTGGCGGCGGCGGCGGCGGCGGCGGCGGGAGCGGGAGAGGGTGCGGGAGCGGGAGCAGGAGTGGGAGCGGAAGTGGGAGCGGGAGCGGAACGGGTACGGGTACGGGTACAGGTACGGGTACGGGTACGGGTACGGGTACGGGTACGGGTATGGGTACGGGTACGGGTACGGGTACGGGTACGGGTACGGGTACGGGTACGGGTACGGGTACGGGTACGGATACGGGTACGGGTACGGGTACGGGTACGGGTACGGGTCCGATTCAGGCAAAAGCATCGGAAGTTCGGCGTTATGTGTTGCTAGTAATGCAAATAACATTGCAGACATGCATTGGCTGAAATTCAGCCGCTGAACTTCGGCATACAGTGCTGAGACATTAAGTTGGGTTCCGTTACACAGTTTCGGCGGAGTCAAATTTCGCATCAGCATTATTGGCCCTCCGACATTAAGACTTATTTTGTAAGCCGTGAGTCCATTTGCTGCAAGTGAATTAAGAAACTCAACTGGATAATTGGTGGCGTCGTCAACAACACTATCCAAGAAATCTAAATATATATCTATATATCTAAATATATATAACTCAAAGGTGACTGACTGACTGACATAGTGATCTATCAACGCACAGCCCAAACCACTGAACGGATCGGGCTGAAATTTGGCATGCAGGTAGATGTTATGACGTAGGCATCCGCTAAGAAAGGATTTTGATCAATTCTACCCCCAAGGGGATAAAATAGGGGATGAAAGTTTGTATGAAACTTTGTCAATTTTAAACCGATCGGGCTGAGACTTTGCATGCATAAAGCTACTATGACGTAGGCATCCCCTAAGAAAGGATTTTGATAAATTACACCCCTACGCGAGCGAAGCCGCGGGCACAAGCTAGTTAACAATAATTTGCGTCATAAGTTTTTTATTAATTGATTTTTAATTTTTTGGTGTCAATATGGCGCGTTCACATAACCAAGAATTTTCTGGTGTGTTATGCTCTGAAGGTCCGCAAATACTGAACTTATAAGTTCTACTTCGGACGAAACAACTTTTTTTTTGAAAAAATTTCAATGTACACACACATTTTTTTTACTCTTTTATTATAGTATACATTTAGTATGTTTTTGTTCAGCGGCAACAAAAAACATCATCTATAAAAATTTCAACTGTCTAGCTATAATGGTTAATGATATACAGCCTGGTGACAGACAGACAGACAAACAGTCGGACGGTCTAAGTAATAGGGTCCCGTTTCTACCCTACCCTATGGAACCCAAAAAATCGAATAAAATAAGTATTTTTAGGGGGCTCCCATACTACAAACGTGATTTTTCATAGATTATGGTATGGAACCCTTCGCGCGCGTCCGACTCGCGCTTGGCCAGTTGTATTATAACTCAACAAAAAGTTCTCATCAGACTTAACAACTTTTGCTAAGGCGGCATTTTAATATTTTTATAGTTTAGCTGGACCATTATAGTTCTGCATCATGTGTTCCATTTTCCAAAATCAATTATAGCCTATATGTTGCCCAGGCTTCACAGCTATATAACAAAAAAAGTTTCATTCGAATCCGTCCAGTATTTCCGGAGATTAGCGTGTACAAACAGACAAACAGACAGACATTTTTTTTATTTTCTTACTCTATTACTATATCTCCATCGCCCCAAATATTTTTTTTTGAAAAATTTTCAATGTACAGACACATTTTTTTTACTCTTTTATTATAGTATATAGATATATAGATGTGACGTATGTTTTTTCAAGTGTCCGGTGACCGTTGAAGTAAGTATAGGCACGCAGTTTTGCAAGCTCGCAAATTGTTGTCACTGGCCTTGTTCAATATCCATGTCATTGAACTTCCTATGTTACATTTCTAATGCAAGTAGGCATCGTATTATATTTTTTGTAATGAATTTGAATGAATATCTGGATAAGTTGTCTGTTTGTTTGCCAGTTGATTTCTCGTAACGTCTTCTGAGTTTCGATTTCGATTTTTTTTTTAAATTACTCTTTCTTTAGATTTTTGTTCCACATTCAGACACCACAGCGTTCGCAGTTTGTCGGATAAATGTTCCTTGCTATTTGTATTGAAATCTCGATGTTTTACTGTTCTGTCTGTCCTGACGAGGCAAAGGCTTCATCAACCTGTCGCGACGTAGACGTGTATGACAGTTGATTGTTGGTGTCCAGCTGGACGGCGAAGACTTCCCACTGTGTGCGGCGAAGCTCCATTGTATGTGTGTCCAACTGAACGGCGAAGACTTCCCGCTGTG
This sequence comes from Acrobasis suavella, assembly GCA_943193695.1. Classification (NCBI taxonomy): domain Eukaryota; kingdom Metazoa; phylum Arthropoda; class Insecta; order Lepidoptera; family Pyralidae; genus Acrobasis; species Acrobasis suavella. The sequence goes on along the minus strand of OW971945.1, from coordinate 9,863,597 downwards.
TGCGGCGAAGCTTCAATATATGTGTGTCCAGCTGAACGGCGAAGACTTCCCACTGTGTGCGGCGAAGCTCCATTGTATGTATGTCCAGCTGAACGGCGAAGACTTCCCACTGTGTGCGCCGAAGCTCCATTGTATGTATGTCCAGCTGAACGGCGAAGACTTCCCACTGCGTGCGGCGAAGCTCCAATGTGTGTAGATGATTGTAAGGTAGCATCAGAACTTACTTGATGATGATGATAGATGTTTGTTATAAATAAAACTGTAGTTTCACTGGTGGTGGTTGACCATGATAGTGACGATGATGACAAACAGCCAATTCCTGATAGCTTCATGTTGAGCAACATCATTGTTTCCATGTTTGCGCTGATTTGTTTTCGGAATGTTCGCGCTCCTGCGATATATGCGCCTTTTCAATTCAACTGGTGAGACCCGCTTGTGGGAGGCCAGTAAATCGATTCGCTAGGTATCGCAAAAGGGCCCGAAATCCATCCGGCTCGAAAAACCATTATTTACGGCGCAGGTTTAGGTTGTCACCTAGGCCCGCACCATACACGAAGAGATGATGATGTAGAGATTGTGAGATGTTGGTGTGGAGACACGACCACGTCACGTAGAAACTGTTTATTATTGTAGTTAGATGTTGTAGTTGGTTGTGACGGGTCCTTTCTCGATCGCCGCTTGATAGTGTCTCAATTGTTGCTATTAATAGATGTTAAATGTAAGGTAAAACAGCTGACACGCGACCGACAAAGTATGTGGCCGCGCCGAAAAATACGAGCATTGCTCGAACACCTAGTTTACTTCTTTCCATGTCTCTTTGACTTCTGGGACATTATGGTTAAATAAAAAAAAGAACTACCTACACACTTTACTAACATAACCTTGTACTTGAATAAACTTATAGTTTAGAGTTACTATTTATAAATCAAAAAATATTTTTATTAAAACGCCTTGTGTTCATTGTATTATGAAAAGCTATAATGGCACTAAAATAATTTTCTCAAATTGTGTTTTTGTTACAATGTTGAAGATGTGACGTCGTCCTTTTACGATAATTAAATTCCGTCCTTATGGCACCCGAAAACAGCCAATTTTGCAACTCGCAACCCCCACAGTTAAGTTTATCGGTAAAACATCTAGACTGAATTATAAGAGACAAAACCATACATAAGGAAGGGCTAAAATTGGGTTTTTATAAGTATGTCTAAGATGATCACAATTTTTTTTCTGCTTTCTAAATTTTTGTGCTAATTTCGCAGTTCTAGAAAATAAATAAATAATCTTTATTTTCAGGTATAAATTCAGAAAATACATCCTTTCAGAAAAAAGACTAGATCCTACCTATATGGTATTTCTTTCACCAATTATAGTGTCCCTGTATCCCAAGTAGGAACCCCCACCTCCCTTTGAAATGAATTCCTGACTACGACCGTGACTGAAGATGCTCTTTTAGAGTTATTATGCGAGCTTTTGCGACCACAGGATGCGTGTAGGTACTTAATTAAATTTTCCGCGTCTTAATATCAAAGATGCTTTATTCATTTATAATTTGCATACATGCTAAGTAACTGAGCATGAGAGAAATTAATGATAAATCTGATTTGCTAACGTTTAAATAAAAAAATAACAGTTATATAGTTGATATAATAACTAGCACCTGGGCAGCAAAGCTTCGACGTTAAAAACGGAGAGAAAAAAGGATTTATAAAAATAAAACCTAGCTAGATCGATTTTTCGACCGACAAATCAATTTCCATCAAAATCGAAAATAATTATTTGTGTGCCTTTTTTAACTCTGGTTATACATTTAACACATCTCTGATCAACTCGAAATCTTTGTGGCATACAGAGAGCCATGGAAGGTAAAAAAAATTTTTTAGGTCTATGTTTGGAAGACTAAAATGTTTTATTTCTTTTTTTTCACAATTTTCTCTTTGATCATTAATTACATGTCACGTGTGTCTATTTTGACATTGTGAATTGTAAACTAAAGCAATTAACGTTTTAATTTTTTGTTTTTCCATTTTTTAAGTAAAAATGAGTGATATCGAAAAAACTCATAGCGAGAAAGAAACAAATACTGACACAATGGAGTTAGTTGCGACTAATGCAGACAATTTTGAGATATCGGACTCATATGAGGACAGAGGAGGCAGCGCATTGCGATTGGGCAGCCTCCTTCACACGTGGGCGGATGTGTCCAGGATCAACTACTTGTCCAGCGAACCTCTGGATGTTATAACGTCTGGTACAAAATACTAATTTCACAACTCACAAGCGGACGACTTACTTCTATCTTTTTTTTTTTTTTTTCTTGTTGTTGGCGATTAAACTTCGTTGAAGCTTATTTTGCCAGTGTCTAGTTCCAATGGCGCGGGCGCCAATTTCTTTATTCCTAACTCTAACCTAACTATACAATCAAAGGTTCGTGTAGGTCCTTTGATTGCTTCAAGGGAGCTTCTGGCAACAAATCTATACGAGTCCACTGGTTTTCATAGCCGAATGAGTGGCGGACGGCGTCTAAAGACGCCCACCACAGTCCGCAAATAAATATCACTGCAGCCGCACTATGAGTGTCCACTTTAACCATTTTACATATTGTCCATGAGCATGAGCATTTATAACACTAAACTACACCGATTTTATATTATAAAGTCCACTAGAATCAATTTGCAAAATAATTTAAAGCAAACTCCAACTGAACCCCTTGACTTCCCGCCAAAAACTCCAACTTCTATCTTATCAAATGTGTTAATAGCTGTCAGCGTTCGATTTTTCGATTTGCCTATGGCGTCCGAGGTCCGACTTACCTCAAGCCATTTTTTACCCACTATTGAACTCGTGTCCAGGTTTCTTTACAGATTATTTTCTTACCGCGGAAACAAGTAATGGTCAATGAAAATTATCATGAGTCAGATTAGACCACAAACTTGGACTATGTCTAGCAGTGGACTTCCTGTGGCTGATGGCATGACATACTATACAAACTCAGAAGTACAAGTTGGGCCAGGCGAGGAACGACCCTACTAGAATCTTTCGGTTTTAGTTGGCGCTCTTAAACCAATAAACTTTACTAACGCACTAAAGTATGGGATATTGGAAAAACGGTCATGAATCTTAAGCGGAACAGGGTAGAGCGTTTGGCTTAAAGGCAATAATGGCAGTTTGAGCCACTCGAGCAGCTGCGTCCATGTATGTGTGCATGATTTTTATCAACTTTAATGGTATCAAGGTAAATTTACTTACGCCTGGAAAAAAATTACTTAACTACTAGCTGTATTACGGAATTCTGTGTCCGATCAGTTTCTGAACACAAACATGGGTACTTCCATCAAAAACTGGAGGTTGCGTTATTTATAGGCTAGTCATGCGCATGTGGCTCTATTTTTAAGAATGAACACAGAAAAAAACGACGGGTTGCACTCCGGGAGTGCCGGCAGAAGTGAAAACTTGAATATTAATGTTGTGCATTTTTGATATTTTGGAATGATTAGGGAATAATTTTGCTCGAATTGCTTTAATAATCAGTATAAAAGTACTATCTTTTATGTGGTAGAATACAATATTTCTTTATTGCGCTATCGTACACAAACATGACAATTTATATTACATTAAGAAACACTTTATATACACGAATTTTACAAATACACAGCAGTGTGGCCACTACACAGACGGTCGATCCATCAGCTGTCACTGTCACCATCCATGCATCCATGGATGCGCGTGGCACGCTGTAACATAAACACACACGAACATTCGCGCAAGCGCCCTGCGCCACCTAAATGAAACAGCAGGCTCAGGCATACATTTTCGCCGCGCCGTAGGAAAGAGGGGGGAATCGCCGCGCCGGCTGTCTACTCTCCATCCGTCTTACGAATTTTCGATCAGGGTCACGTGTCCTGACGCCCTGACGCGAGTTTAACATTTTTTACCCATAACAAAAAAAGTGTACAACGCCGCTAAAGAAGTTTTCGGTTCAAAAATTGCTCGTATAATTGACTTGAAACCAAATTTCAAAAATAGGGCATTTTGCTTGATAGACGTTTTGTTTTCAAGGCGATTTACAGCTTAAGCAATTTACCTCGTAAACATTAATTTTAGGCATTTTGCGACGTAGACAAAGTTAAAGTTAGGCACTCTGTTCATAAAGCTCTTAAAGTTTTGTGTGTTTACTGAATTATAAGTATCAAACAGTTTTTAACATTTTTACCAGAATTTGAATGAGCTTGTTTACCTATATTTAATAGATATATAATTTAACATCCACATAAATATATTGACATTAAGTATTCTTTCTGTGACAAAGCTCATCAATTGCCTTTTGTTATATGAAAACACGTGTTTACTAATTTTAGTGCCGTTTCTAGACTTATTAACCAGGCTCTACGTAACTATTTGTTTTTTTTTTTTAAGTACGAAGCATCAGGCGGCGCAGCATCGGCGCCTTCTCCTCGAAGCGCACGTACTCTATCCAGTGTTTCGTGCCACCAGGGCTCCGTAACAAGAGCGACGAGGAATTATTCGCGGAACAAGTGAGACGCCCTACGCTATTTTACTCGACTGCGCTAGAAGGAGGGTTATGTTTTGCGTTTTTTCAGTATATTTTTGTATGTTTATTTCTTTGGCACGCTCTGCAGCCTTAATGGCTTTATGGATTTTAGCTTGGCAGGCGTAGTTTAGTTTCGTGTTAATTGTCAGAGTGACAATTAACACGAAACTAAACTATAATTATTAGCTCGAAACTAATTCTTAATTTTTTTTAATAATTACTTGATACAAGTACGCTCTCATCGCTATTTCCCAAAAACAATCAACTGACTTTAATATTCATACGAAATGTAGGTTCTTGTTAGATTACTGTTTTCTAAAATGTGCCAACGTTTGTGGAGGCTAAAAATTAATTTTAACCTAAATTGGAGTTTTTGGTTGTTTTTCGTGTGTGTAACTGTGTAAGTGGCCAACACTGCTATCAGAGATTGCAGGCAGCCTAAAGGCATCTGACATAGCTTGACGACTGCCATACAATGATGACAGCCGGGACCAACAGCTTATACTATACAAGCCTTCCGAAAGCACGGAAAAACTCGAGCATTTTTTATGTCACTTGTGGTCAATCCATGTGCGGACCACGCCCGGTGTCGCTTTACTTGCGAAAGCGCTAGTAATGAGCACTCCCGCCGAGCCACTGAGCTCCTCGCACTATAGTGCTTTTGTTGGTAGCTTCCTAAAGGACTCGACTGAATCGACTAAAGTAGAAGATAATAGTCATTTATTTAGAAACTAGGCCGTAACAGGCACTTTATCACGAGATTAAGTATACATTATGTAATGGTTAGATAGGATACGTAGATCTATGAAAGTCATCTCGAAGTTGCCGTAATTGAGGCGGATCTCTTAGGAAAATTCTAATCGTGATTTAAAAGCAAGTCATTATGCCATTATAATCTGTTTAACATACATATATTTTTCCTGATTTAGGATATATTTTAAAAAGAATCGCAAGCGTCGCGGGCAAAATCTAGTCATATTCTCGGAAGCGGTGGGTCTCTCGTCACTCGCCAGTCGCCACACACTCCACAAGCTTTCATCGTTATTTCCCGAGAGCACTCCACGGACTTTAACATTCACACGAAATGCGGAAATTGCTGCAAGTTTAAAAGCAAAGCCACTTCTAATCTGTCAAGCTACAGAAACTTTAGTTGAATATTAGATAGTAGATTTTTTTGTACAAGGGCTCTCTCGCATTTCAAAAACCTATATGATTCACGATATATACTTATCTACGTTCACTATAAACCTACAATACCACTCACTCACTGATTGACATAGTTGTTTGGTTTGTTCCCGGGTGACAGGTGTCATAAACGATATACCATCGTATAGAAGGTGCTCCAGTGAGTAGGTACCAGAAAAATCTGACATTTCAAGATCTGCGGAAACCTCATTTGGAAGGTGTACGGCCTGCAAAAACGATAGGGGTTAGGGGCGTGATTTTTTTTTCCAAAATGTAGGGGGTTGTGAGCAATTTGACGACTGTCGTTTGTTTTTTGATTTTTTTCAAAATCCAAGATGGCTGCCATACATGGACAATTCCCCTCCATACAAATTTCATACAAAAGTCCCCCCTAAGTATCTAGGCGCAGCCAGAGGCCTATTTCCGAAGGCGCAGGCCTCCGCGAGGCCGCAGGCCGAGCTACGTGGCGAGGCCGAAGGCCGAGCCCCTCCCCCCCCCCACCCCTCCCCTAAGTAATTTACACGAGGCCGAAGGCCGAGCCACTCCCACCAAGCCCTGCGTTGTTTTTTTTTTAATTTTTGTTAATCCAAGATGGCGCCGTAAGTCAACTGCTTCCGATTTGGCTGCAAATCGATATCTACTTACATATATTTTGCGCCGAAAATTCCAAATTTGACATTTTTAGGAACCCAAGCGTCTACATTAAAAAAAAATTAAATCGTCGTAGGGGTCTGAAATTTTGTATCCTGGGGTAAAGCACCCCGCGAAACTCGAAACTGCAATCAGATTTTTGATCTAAGATGGCCGCCCACACCCCTTTTTTTCATGTTTCCTCAACAGACTGCAATGTTTATCCATTTTCTGAACTGAAAACATATTTAGCCTTCCTCAACAGGTGCACGAAAAACCGCGGGCTGCTTGCAGCCCGCGCAACGCCCGAAAAGCTAGTACTTATCTACGTTCAAACAAAAACTGTATACCAGGAGAATATCAAAATACATCATAGTTATGTAAACTTTTCACGATTTATTTCGTAAATTATACGAGTTATTAAAATATTAAAATGCCGTAAACTTTCTCGTACCTTAACAAAACAAAGTACTCTCTTTCATGAAATATTCACGAATGTAAACTTTATTATGAAATATTCCATGCCTCGAGCGCGCGATATGCGGACAGGTACTGAAGGGCCGTTAGCATTTTTTTGAGATGATGAAGGGCTGAAAGTGAAGGTTCCGTCACGAGCAATTTGATGTACGTCGCAGTGAGTAGGGTCACATATCGTCGTATTAGAGACTTTTATTTCCCGAGAGTAAAGGACTGCGTTGGTTGGCTCTTATTCAAAAAAATACAATGATAGATTGACCGGGATAGAATGCCATATGGCATTAGGTCCGCCACTTGTGCATTTTTTAAACTGTGCAATTAATTTTACTAAAATAGACCCGTATTTGCAAATCCGTGTAAGGGAAAAGAGCGAAGGTGACATAGCTCAGCAGATTAGCTTTGTGGATCGTATGCACTAGTAAATATATATACATACAAAGGATAAAGAGATCTCAATCGGCCCAATTAAACGATTGTCTCACGACAGATCTATTAAGAAATCAATTTTATGTGTGGCCAATTGGCCATCCCTTTTCTCCATATTGTAGTCACCTTATTATGATTATTTCAAATAGCAGTATAGTTACTGTACTTAGCGCAAAGAAGCGACGGCCGTTGGGCGCAAAGGTTTTCTTGAAAGGCGAACTTAATTACCTCTTTTCCAGTTCCCGGTAAACGTCACGCCGCTTCTAAATGAAGAACAACTATGGCGCTGCTACTACGTGTTCCCCGAGCTCTATGCCGACATCTACTCGCCTATTGTCAATGTCCGCAACATTGAGGATGTTGCAGAGATAGTTGGGGGAGTTCTCACCAGGGACATGGTCACTGCCTGCCTCACTTACCTGGCACGGACGCCGATCTTGGGGGACTTTGTTTATATAAAGTTAGATTTATCGTCTAAGGTTAGCAGTTACAATGTAAAGACGGACCTAAATTGTAGGATTTTTTTATGAATATTATTCTTTAAAAGTTATTTGGGGGCAGTAAGGCCGTTAGCTAGATATTTCAATAACATCTAAGTAGAACATATAATTTTCAAAATGAAGTATTAGGAATAAGTACCTAATCTATATTTTGTCAGAAAGCCACCTACTTTATAGGGTTGCCATCTGTCTGGACATGTTTGGTGTGTGTCCGGCCTGTCCGGCTTTTGTTAGGCTTTTTGGTAAAACAGGTGATCTTTTTTATTTCCGAATTTTAGGGCTAAATATCCGCCCTAATTCAGCGCAATGTCGCGCTTTTTTACTTTTGATGCTGGAAACCCTATAACTGGTCTCAATCTAATTTGTTTGCAGCATTTGATCAACATAGACGTACTGAAACATTACAAGTTCTTGGTATATCTGGATCTATCGTCCAATTTGCTAACGTCGTTGAGTGTGCTCTCATATCTTCCATATCTCCAGTTCCTCTCCGTGGCTTTCAACAGGCTAAGCAACGTGCTGGAATATGATACTCGTATATATTCAACATACTTTATTTATTAGCATATTATGAAGTTAATAGTTATGGTCGATGCAGCAGTCGATTTATTTGTAACCGGTTAAGTCGGCAAGGGCCAAAGCAGAGAGTACTTCTTAGTTACTTATAATCAATACGAGTACAAAGTATATTTTGACCTGAAATTTTCAAATAACTTCCGATGAAAAATTTAAATAAGTTTTTAATTATTTTTGTGGCAAGTTATGAGAAAATTTCAAGAAAAAAAATTTTTAATACGTATGCCGAGGCACATACGGAAGCTGCAAGCGCTAACCATAATAGATCCGTGTGCGACTGTGCTTAGTATGCCCAAAATTAGATAGGTACCTGTAGCGGAGAGCAGGCCGTGTATCTATTTCAAAAGTACCTATATACATTTATCTGATTGTTTCCTACTGTTTCGGTTTTTTTCGGTTTTCAGCTCAATGGTTCCTGACTGAAGTCCATTACAAATTCAATTCGGTGACGAGAATTCGGGACTTGGATATGTTTTGGTCGATTACGATTCTTGATTTATCGCATAATAACATCAAGCATATTACGGGACTCGAGACGTTGAGGTGAAAACATTTTATTCGCCAATATTTGAAAAGTATAGTACATTACTGCAGAGCACGGGAAGAATGGCATTGCCGGACGAGTAATTTTTTAAGGCCAAGCGTTAGCGAGGTTTGACAATAATTACGAGTCCCCATACCCGCCGAGGCATGTTTTTCTGCATAAACGTGAGGAATTCATTAAAGAAATAACCAGCCAACCAATAACCAATAAAAATATGCAAATATTTACTGACGCAGCAATTAATGTTTACTGCAAAGAGTATATAATCAATCACTTTGAAAGAAAAGAAACTGCTTTCCCACGTTTTTTGGCGCAAAGGAAACATAGCCCATACAGCCCAGTCATATTTAAAGCAAAAAATGTTATACCGTCGCAACGAAAATTAAGAATATTTTCTTGTGATTTTATTCCAAAGTTTTAAAAAAATGGTAGCCATATTCATTTAAATGCTCAGAGTGCAGTTTTTATAATTGGTAGCAATTGGCTGTATGACAAGTGATGAAATAAACGCTAAATGACTTTGCCAAACGTAAAAACAGAACTGTCATCTGAAACGACAATGTCTCTGTCTCTGTCTTATCATTATGAATACACCTATCTTCTTGTTTTGAGCAGCGGCAAGGAAAGAATGTTCATACTACTTTCTTGGCTTAAGCCGGTAAATTAATTCATGAGTACCATTCATGAGTACAATAATGCCCACATTTACGAGCATGTTTGAAAAAAATGTATATACCTACTCTACTTTCACTTATTCAAACAAGTTTACAAGTCGTTCTAGCGTATTGATATAGCCATATAGGTAGTCCTTACCATTTTTCAAGCTGCAAAATGATGTTTTGTTCACTAATTTCATAGCACAGCACGCGAATGAACATAAAATCTCATCCCAAGTCTAATTAGTTACAAAAGATTGTTTACACAACTAATAGGCTTTCAACACATTGTACCTCGTAATAGGTTACCGCAGCCATAGCGTACCTACTTACGAGCTTAACGCAGTGTAGGAATATGCTAGTTGCCTATAACTTAGGCAGTAGATGAAAGTCAGTGTAATTTATATTTGAGAGCTCTGAGCGTTTATCATGAAATTAAAGTTATGTAAAAGGATACTTATGCATGTTTGTAAAACTGTAATATGTTCGTAAAGAAAGTACGAGATGAACTTTTAATTACACTACTTGAATATTTTATACTTATTATGGTACTTTAGTATAATTTGTAAAATATACCAATATGTACTTATGTACCTATATGCTTTTGTAAGAATAAAATTACAAACTATCTCGTATTTCAGATATTTACGGCGTCTTGACCTCTCGTTCAATCACATCCAGCGTCTAGAAAATCTGAACAACCTCCGTCTGCTGTGGCTAGACATTTCCTATAACAACATTTCCAGCTTTGAGTTCGGCAACAACAAAGGACTTTTTACTCTTTTGCATCTGGAATACCTCAACGTGAACGAAAATAATTTGACTTCTTTGAAATTGTTTACGGGTTGTACCAGGTAACGAAACGAAAATGTGCTCACCTACTATAATAACTAGGTAGGTACCTACTTTAGACTTGTGTGAACGCAATATACGTATCATAAAAATATATGTATGACAAGGTTATACATAATACATATTTATTTTTGCCAAATAAACCGTTAAGCTTAGCAAATACATTATCACTATTACTTTATGAAATAATATCTAATTATTACTTTAATATGTAATCAATGATGTATAAATTAATAAGTTTATGTATTTACACAACCATACGCGGCGAACGTTGAACCAAGAAGACAGTGACGAGTGACCGGGCGTGCACAACATCGCCCCGCCACTTGTCTGATAGGATTGACCACAGGATTTCTCGTTGCGTATCGATATTGCTATCAGCGGTACGGAGTTGCAAGACTTGCAATTAGTGTTACCGCTAATAAGGCGCTAACACATGCGTCGAAAATTGGTAGTTCCTAAAAGGTATTTGGTGGGCGATAACTGGAATACGATTAAAGGATTAAACCGTCATCGCTTTTTGTTGGTATATCCAAATTGAGTTAAACCAATTAAAGCACATGTGAATTAAGGATACAAACTGCTGAAATACCTACCTATATCATTCAGGCTGCCAAAGTCCCAAGTAGAGTTCATGACAATGATAATCACATTCTAAATAATTTTATCTATTATATTGCGCATGATTAAATACTACCTCAGGATATTTATTCTCTATATCGTAGACTACGAGAATTGCACGCTAGGAACAATCGCCTAGGAATCCTGCTGGAACTGGCCGTGTATACGAGGCAACTGCGGCGTCTTATTGTGTTAGACCTGCGAGCCAACCCTATCTGCTCCAACCCCGGGTATAAGGATGTCGTCATTAACACCTTCCCTGCGCTGCTTATCTTAGACGCTGAAGAACTGGATCCTATTTTCCAGGTATTTAATTTACTTACTTACCTTTTATATCGTCTTCTTAAGAATCTCTTCGAGACGTTAGGGCTTTGCCTTCATCATCATCATCATCATCATCCGAGCATATGCAGGGTTGCATCCCCAGCGGTAATGCTTCAGAGCCCGGTCTACTACCTAACCTACGCAATATCCTAACCAGATTGGAAACAATTTTGACAAAGTATACCTACTTCCTAGTGGAATTCGAACCCACGACCTCCGGATTACAAGGCAAATGCTTTGACCACTGGACCACGAAAGCAGTCATGTACGAGCCAAGCTCGCATTTAGGTTGCACGCGGCCACATATTATGTAGGTCGCGTGTCAGCTGTTTTACTTTAAATTTTAAATCAAATACAACTAACAATTGAGATACTATCGAGCGGCGATCGAGAAAGGACCCGTCTCAACCAACTCTACAATGAGATACTATCGAGCGGCGATCGAGAAAGGACCCGTCACAACCAACTCTACAATGAGATACCCGTCACACCCAACTACAACATGTAACTACAATAATAAACAGTTTCTACGTGACGTGGTCTTGTGTCTTCACACTAACATCAAAGGTTAGGGTTTTGCCTGCATGAGACATAAGTATATGCGCCAGACGCCAGTCAATAGCTTGGCAGTACCGACTTGGAACAAGATGATCATACCAACCCAGAGTTCAATGTTTTTTTATATATACAGTACAAGAGAGTAACATAAACTAAATTTTGACCTGATGATGCACAACAAAGTCGCGAGTGAAAGAAATATAAAGACCTATATACGCAGTGCATGTTTGTTGATACAATTTTGAAGCAATAATGTATTTTTATGGTTGACGATTTGTTTAGATTAGATTAGTCGTCAAGGTCATCTATTGCATCAATTGAATTGTATGCAAGTATGCAACTGGCAAGAATCTTGCCTTTACAGTAAATTTCTTATTCCAGCGAACAACTAAGATGGACATGACTCCAGACGTGACTTCTTTCGCAACCCGACGCCTGCTTCGCCTGTTGTACATAGAGCAGCTATCTAAAGCCGTTGTGCCACCCAACGTGCCGCCAGCTGACACCACTGAAGTGCCCATTGTCGTACTAGTGGGTTACGAGGCAGTAGGCAAAGGTAACCGTTTTCTTAGATACCTACTTAGTAACAAAGAGTATTTATACTTAGTAGTTCTTTGTTTAAAAAATAAAATAAAATAAAATGGCCCAGCTTTATGCCAGAACGTGGTTGCAAATCTATAGGAAAACTCGCTCGGCGCCTAGCTCGCGATTGCAAGACCCACATAGAACTGGCGTTGCAGCACACCACTGCCAACTTCCACCTCCCGGACCACTACATGCAGGTCTCCAGAGCCAAGTTCGACGACATGTTGCTGGCTGGAGAACTCCTCACGTACACCGAAATGTCTGCAGAGTCCTATGGATTGAGTAAGTGTTCAAAGAAAATTAAAAAGAGCCATAACTAATAATGTTAATCATCGAGTCAATAAAGATATTTTTCCCTTGGAAAACCGGAAGTAGTAAAACCAAAAGTAGTGTGCACTAGTATACGTATATTTGACGAAAAAGTGATTTGCAAAGACTACATGACGTTCTTCCATACTATAATAATGCAAAAAGGGGCCATCAATATACCTGCAAATCTGTTTTCAGGTCGTGAAGAAGCTAATATAAATGAAGGAAAAGTGAAAATTGTAACCATGGATTTGATAGGAGGACTGATGCTGAGGTTGCGCGGCAGAAGGCCTTATTTGATTCTCTGCACATGCTCTGACAAAGAGGCACTAAGAGCGAGACAACAACAACGGAAAAGGTAAAGTAATATAAAGGCTGACTGGTCCACCTTTTGTAGCATTGTGGTCGATAAAGATTAAAATTTCTTCTGAATTGGAATAGGTACTACATGCATAGTTTAGGAGAGAAGTATAAATACACAGATAAATAAATAAATAAAAGGACTTTGTAAGAACTCACTCTTCTTTCTTAACGCTTTAAGTGCTGAGAATGACTAAGTACCCTGAAAAAAAAAAGAGTATTCCTATTATTGTAACTGTTACATACATACATACGTTATATATATACGTGGAAGGGACATACCCAAAATAAATCGAACCACAGGCTAGACTAGATCATTACTGTTTAATGATAATAAAATAGCAGTAATAAAAATCGACATTCCCATACAAATTGCCCGTGCGGCTGCATACTTTAGTGTGGAAATTCCGAATTTTATTTTTTAATTTTGGACTGCTATTTTAACTTCATTATACTATCTTATAAAACTAACATAATGCAATTTAGTCAACGACCTAAAAAGGCAGACAATTTTAATTTAGAATATCAGGGTAATATAGTAAGTAATGTTGCATATACTCGATTTCTTGGATTAATAATTGATTCTAAGTTGAAATGGAAAGAACATATTGAAAGTCTTTGTAAAAAAATTAGTAGTTCATCCTATGCCCTTTATAGACTAACGAATGAAGTAAATACTGAGGCACTTATAACGGCATACTATGGCCTAGTTGAATCTGTTCTTAGATATGGTATAATTTTATGGGTTAATTCCACTGATAAAGATATAGCATTCAAAATGTAAAAGCGCTGTATTCGAGCAATGTTTGGTCTTCAGAGTACAGATAGTTGAGTAGCACTGTTTAAAAAATATAAAATTCTGACATTCCCGTCACTATATATAATGGAAGGAGCAATATATGTAAAGACTAATTCTCATCTCTTTCCTAGTTTATCTGAGGTAGTGAAAAGAAACCGTCGTCAGTTATATTGCGATAATTTGTGTCTGCATGAATCTAAAACTGCTTTATTGCAAGATAGTGTAGTATGTATGGCACCAAAGATATACATACAATGTCCTTTTTAATGTCCTTTTTAATTAAGTAAAAATATTTTAAGAGGTGATTCAGTCCATCATTTTGAACAACTTTTCCCAATAAATATATATCGAAATACGATTTTTTTTTTGCATTTTTCATAGTAACGATATCACAGGACTACTTCGATTTGTATGAGAACCTAAATATTTTTTTCGTATTTCGATATACATTTATTGGGAAAAGTTGTTCAAAATGATGGACTGAATAACCCCTTAAAATATTTGTACTTAATTAAAAAGGACATTGTATATCTAATACCGAAACAATATAAAGATCTAAATTTAAATTTATTTAAGAAAAGATTTAAGTTATTGTTGACTGAAAATTGTTATTATAGTGTAAAAGATTTTTTATCTGATAATTTGTAATGACTTTGATATTAGTAAGTAGTGTATTATATTATGGTAGATTGATAGATTCATTATAAGTGATATATTTTTTAGTATTATGAATATTATGATAGACAGCCTTTCTGAAAATTTGCACACCTGTGATGGTAAAATATGATTGGATGAACTAAAATGTAAATATCTTGGTTGTAACTCATGTTTAGCAAAATAAATTTATCTTTATCTTTAAAAGTAAAACTAATAGTCAACATTCAAACGAAACAAATAAGCTCAATAAAATGATCTGAAAATCTATTAGACACGACGTAAGAGCTAATAATATGAAGATCATTAAAGACACTATCAAGTATCGCGGCCCTAAGGTGTTTAAAAGGAAGGCAAAAAAGGTTACAGCCCAAATACACAAAATCACAAAAGATGACGGAGACGTCGTTACGGATAGAAATGAACTCCTTAGAGAGATGGAAAGATTTCTATAAGATGTTGTACAGCAGTAGTGTCCCCAACATCTACAGACACAAGAGCAAAACTAACTCGCCACCTCACGGAAGACCTGCTAGACATTAGTCTGTATGAGATTGAACATGCACTCAAGAAAATGAAAGCCGGGAAGGCTCCAGGTGAGAATGGAATAACAAGCGTTACTGACTTATGGTACGGGCTACGGCTATCCTTAAACAGCTACAGGTCTTATTCAATAAGGTAATCCACGAAGGTGTCACACCTCTAGAATGGAAAAACGCAGCAGTGACCTTGATACACAAAAAAGGAGACAACACAAGGATATCCAATTACAGGCCCATCTGCAACTTGAATCACATATACAATTTTTTCACCATAGTTGTAAAAAGCCTGCTAAACAGGCTAACTTAACGCTTGGATGCTGCTCAGCCAGTTTAAACTTTAACAGGCTGGATTCCGATTAGGCTTCTTCACTACTGACCACATTTTTTTAATAAAACTAACGTGAGACACAGACATTAATTAGTACCAGTAGCTGACTCTCTACGTAAGTAACCCGTACTTGTTAATAATAGTGACCACATCTTCACAGCGAGACAACATTTCGAGAAATGCCACGAGTATAACATACCTATTCATGTGGCATTCGTGGACTACGAAAAAGCATTCGATTCATTTAAACACTGGGCTGTGCTGTGTATTATGCTCTGAAGAGAGCTAAAGTGGATGATAGATATAACCAGATCATTAGCGAGATATACAGCAAAGCAAAGCTACAAATAAAGTTAAACGACCTGTCTAAACCCGTGAGGTGTGTTGTGGAGTAAGACAAGGCGATACCATCTCGACGAAACTGTTCACGGCAGCACTGAAAGACATGTTCCGTACTATAGACTGGAGGATGGCATAAATATTAATGGAAAGAGACTGACACACTACAGATTCGTCGATAACATCATGCTCATATCTGCAGCAAGCCTGGAGTCATATCGGTCTGAAAATGAACATGAGCAGAACCCAGTTCATTAGCAACGAGGATGTGGAGCACATTACAGTGAATGAGCACAGAATTTGGCGAGTGTCGCAATATACATATCTCGGTATTTTACACAAAATATCGATTGATATAATACCAGTACTTAGTATCGATATATCTAAATTTGTATCGATATATTGATATATCAATAAAAAATATCGATAAAATACCGATATCGGGTATCGATATATCGATAAAGAAATATCGGTATTCCAGTCCCTGATGGATGGGATTCCTCATATCATCTCATCTCATCGTAGAGAGGACGAAAGATGGAGCCAAAAAACATTGAACTGGCGACCGTGGATGGGCCGCAGAAGTCGCGGCAGATCAATGACACGATGGAAAGATGCCATAAGCAGCTGGTCCGCTATAGAAAAGAAAGGTGCAACATCGTGAGGAATGGCGAGCAATGGAGGAGGCCTATATCCTGCAGCGGATAGATTAGGCTGTAAAAGAAGAAGAAGATTTTAATTTCATTATACTATAGTGATCTTGTAATTTTCAGTTACGGGTATGTTCCTTCCACGTTGTATAAATATAGTTTTTCCTCCAGTTTTACTTATCGTAAACCCATTTTATACGCAGTGACCAAAAAAAATCTATTTTTCACCCCTAAAGACCAAGATACATAAGTACCTCATTACATTAATTATGTAGCACTCAAATCCTGTACTAAAGTTGTACCTATTTGATTTTAAGTTTTCGTGAGCTGGCCTTCAAACAAACTGTCTTGGAGTTCCCATTTGAAAAATCGACTTTGCAAGTTCTACTCTCTGGTCGAATAATCATCACTGGGATAATCAATGAAATACTTGTGGTAAATATTTTTGAAAACTCTACTATAAATTACACTAAAGATTGTTAATTCATTATACAATATGTAAAAAAACCCTGTCTGATCCTTGTAGGAGCAACTCAGACCGTCAATATGAACAACTTTTCCTATGGGACCAATGCTTAAAACTCGAAGAAAAAATCGTCAACAAATTGCCGGGCCGGCCGAACACGTCTGTATGAAAATGTAGCTTTTTTTTTAGATTCTAGCATTGGTCCCATACGAAAAGTTTTTCATATTGACGGTCTGAGTTGCTCTTACAAGGATCGGACAGAGTTTTTGTTACAGGAACATTATAAAAAAAATCTAGTAATTTTATCTGCACGCAATAGTTGAAAAAACTATGTCGCGGTTACAAAATATAATAATAGAAACTCGGAGACTATTGGTGAGATTTTAATGCGGTTTTCACTAAAATGTAGAGCATTTTTTTTTTAAGTTTACTTAAACACCTTTTATCTACGTACCGTATAATATAAACCCTTGTAGGCTTTACCAGATGAAAAGGAGAAGAGCGAGTTTGTAATGGAGTCAGAGTGTTCCCTGATGATGGACAGCGACGCGAGACATGCGGCCGACGACTTCTCGAGAGGCATGAACATGTACAATCTTCTTATTTCTGTGAGTCTTCGTTTTATTAAATTTTCTAACTTAATTCAATTTACACCAATATGGGCTAAGAAGAAAAACAATGTTTGTAAAAACTTTTACAATCTTTTTCCTGGTGATTTCTTTTCTTTAAAATGCTTTTTTTTATTAATTTTCGCTAGCACAAATAGTTTTCGAGTTATGACAAAAAACAACAAAGGTCACCGAAAAACACTGGATGCAGTCCCCTTTCGACGACTTTTGAATATACGGAGGCCTATGACTATCAGACAATATCATGTTATGACATGACATAAAATATATGTGCCTTACCGCGAAAATGAATAGCATATGACATAATTGTAGTTAGAAGCTACTCAATTCTTAAAGCTGTATATTTAGAGCTCGTCATCATTGGACGAAGAATTCAAGCGAGATAAAATCAGCCCAATGGACCAAAGCCTGCATTCTTTATACAAAGAGCCCCAGACCAATGACGAGTTTAACAGCTATGGTCAATCCTCCTTTCAAGATAAGGACAAACAAAGAGGGTATGTTACTAAAATTATTATTATAGCTTTAACATCAGGTGAAGTGGGTAACAAGTTCTAGATATGCTTTACAATATGTAACAAAAACTCTGTCCGATCCTTGTAGGAGCTACTCTGTGGTGTATACCAGCACTAATACGCTTCAGTATGTAATAGCCCTAATCTCTCTACGTAACCTATGACAAAGCCCTACGTCACGCAACCTCGATAAATAATTAATTTCTATTTTCTTATCTTAAAGATCAAGGTTATGTTACGTATACGCTACGTATAGCGGCTCCGGGGAAACTAGTATATAAGCTATGGAAATTCTACAATAAAGGAGTTCACAGTTGTTGGGAAACCAGCACTCACCAAGCAAGTGTTTTACTTATAACCCCCGTCGCGCCGCCACCATCATATGGCGACCCTGCCAGTGCCGTGCCTCGTCGGCACTGGTAACGAACTACCGTTAGTCAAGTTAAGAAGTTGATACATCTGAACAAGTGTTCAAGAAGAAGAAACATCGGTCATCATCAGCCAAAATGGTGCAAGCAAGAGCACATGTAAAACTCTGTTGAAGTCAACATCTTCATGTAATTTTAATTGGCCTTGTGCGGCACCGATTAATCCTTGAGTCAATATGGGTTTCAAACAACAAGACTAAAGCAGTACAACGATGAGCAAGAACGAAGGTACTGTGACAAAGTACAAGGTGAATTGTCGCGTTTAAGACATCACTGAGATTACTTAACAAGATGGGCTTCGCTACGTCCAATACAAAAGAATAAATTTTATCATTGCCCAAAATGGCGCAGGCAACGATGCAGATTCATCTCAGTCACAGGAAGATCGAGCGACAAGCAGCAGCCGTCAATGTACGTCGACAAGCGTCAGACCAGGAGACACCCAATATTCCCGCCCACCCGAACATCAACACCACTAATAATTGTAAGTGTTAAAACTATCAAGTGTCCAGTGTGTGTTATCTATCCTTGATGTCGAAATACAAAAAATATATATAAAAAACTTAAAAATCTTCAAGTAAAGTTGATCCTGTTTGTAGAAAAAAAAAACTAGGTCAGAAACAAAAAAAAAAAATATCTGTAAAAGACTGATATCATAAAAACCTGTCAGTAATTTAGAAAACGTTTATTCCGAGCCAACTACGGACTGACTATTATACTCAACAATAATAAAAGAGAGCAATGCTCAATAGTTTTGTTTTGAAAACCTAGATATTAGCTCACAGTGCAAAGTTAGGTTTTCTCACTTTTTATATAATTAAACAAACGGTGTTAAACCCTTGTTGATTCGCAAATCAAAAGGCGATTCTTAAAAAACTAATAAGTATTCTCAAAAATATTAATGGAAAAAATAGCAATTGGTTGATTTTTCATTAAAATACTGATTAGACTTTTATCTAAAAAAAAAAAACGAATAGTCACAAGATATCCAGTTTGCAATTGATGAGTATACATGAATGACAATAAGTAAGCGAAATAGGTCAAGTTCAGTCATAAACCATTTTTAATAATAATAATATATTCAAACATTTTTAAATAATAATAATTTTTCACTCATTTAAATTTTCTAAAAATAACTAGAAACGCCGAACGATATGACAACACAGGACGTGCATCAGCATCACTAACCGCAAATTTCATGTTTTTAAAACATTAACGTTTAACATACACAGAATTATAGGACATGACTTTTAATAATATAAACTCTAAAAAAATATATATATATTTATATAATGTCTCTTAAACTTTAAAAAAAAATATTGACCTTAACCTCGAACGGTAATGCGGTCATCTTAATACAAGAACAACCGACTCGTATATCAAATTACCAGCGAAATTTACTAGAAGAGAATCTTTATTAGATCTGTCTGTTAAGTGTTAAACAAGCGAAATTAATGATCAAAATTTTATATTCTACAATTATAAAAGACAGCGATGTTCAAACTTTGATAAGGTTTGTTTAAAAAACAACAACCAGATTGTCTAAAAGTCTTCTCCTCCAGTCACAACACAGTCAGTTGTTGAAAACAGTTCTTTGGTTAGGTCAGGCTCCACTGACTGCAAGACCCCTAGAACTATTATCTTCTCGGACAATCTTGGAGTAAATATGGGTCCTATTTTGTCAAACTACACTAATCAAAATGTTACCAATATATGCATGCCAGGGGCACACATTAGCCAGTTAGTGTCAAAATTAAAATCTGAAAAATATGACTGTAACACAACCTTAATTTTAGCTGTAGGAAATAGTTTAAATGTAACTCGCGACAATATACTTTCTTGTATTAAAGTTCTCTCAGGTATAGAGGAGTTGGGTGTAGGCAAGATAGTGATTTGTCTTTTCCCCTATCTTAATAATAGTTATATGAACAAGCATATTCATATGTTGAATATATATCTGTGTAACTTGGTGTGGCATCACAAAAAAATTAATGTCATTGATATAAATAGATTTTTTAATAACTTCTATATATACAATGGTACAGTGTACCTGCGAACTAGGCTTAAGACGACGTTTGCTAAATTGTTAGCATATCATATTTTTAAACACGTTATAAGTAATATAACGCAGTATCTTAAAGACTCGACCAACATTAGTACAAGTACTAAAAACTTAAAAAACTAGATAATAAGACAATGGTGAAGTCCTCTAACATTAATTTTGTACATCAGAACATACAGGGCCTCACCAGCAAATATCTAGAAACTTGCCTGTTCCTAGAAAGTAACAATGTTGATATTTTTTGTGTCACGGAACACTTTTTCCAAAATGATAATCAATTAGTGTTTCCGAACAAATTTGCAGTAGGTAGTGCATATATAAGAGAAAATATAGAACATGGAGGTTCCTTAATTCTTTTAAATAATAATATTAAATTCAAAGAAAGAAAAGACATAGTAGGGTTGTCTCTTGAATGTACCATTGAACTATCATGTGTGGAGTTAGATAAATACATTATTATTTGTGCTTACAGACCTCCTTCAGCTTGTTATAACACTTTTGAAAACGTTATGGAAGACGTCCTAACCCGAGTTAGCTCTCAAAATAAACATATTATTGTATGTGGCGACTTTAATGTAGATATTTTAGTTTCGGACACAGAAAGTATTAGGTTCATTAACTTATTTAATTCATTTAATTTGAGGTATACATTCTTTGAGCCCACTCGAATAACTGAAACATCTGCCAAGTGCATTGATAATATTTTTTGTGATTGCCCAGTCATTGATAAAAAAATCTTTGATTGTCTTGGCTCTGACCACCTCGGCCAACAAGTATCACTTGTATCTCCAAAAGATCACACCCCACGACCTATCACTTGCAGGCCTATTACTACCAATCGTAGAGTGCATTTTCGGGAATGTATACAAAATAATTTACCTAGATTAGATTTTATTGCAAACCCTAACGACCATTACAAAAATATTTTTAACACGGTGGAAGGAGAGTTTAGCAAAAGCTTCCCACTAAAAACTCTTAAAGCTGATAATAAACCAAAATTTTGTGATTGGGCTACTAAAGGTATTTACACTAGTAGGAGGAAATTATATGAACTATATGGTGAAAAAAGATATAATTTTAATGCGGATTTTTTGGCATATGTTAAAAAATATTCTAAATTGTTCAAAAAGGTGTGTTTGGCTGCGAAAGCATTACATCTAACGAACAAAATTAAAAATTCTAAAGATAAAGTTAAGACAACATGGTCAATTATTAATAATGAGACAGGAAAAACCAATACTAGGGACTCAACATTCACATTAAAAATTGGAGATAAAACCGCTGACTCGGATATCGAAGTAGCTAATGAATTCAATACTTTTTTTGCTAACATTTCCAAAGATATCACCCAGTCATTGCTTTCATGTCCGAACGCCGCCGATGAACTATTGAAAAGTAATTCATCTACGCCCAAAACAACTTTTACCTTTACTAGCACAACTCCATATGACATTATCTCGGCTTACAAGGCTCTTAATACTAAAAAAACTGAGGACCTATGGGGTATTTCGGTTTCCGTTTTGAGCAGTATCATCGACCTGATTGCTCCTCACTTAACTTTAATATTTAATAAATGTATTTCAGAAGGTGTTTTCCCTGACTTAATGAAAGCAAGTAAAGTTATACCACTGTTTAAACAGGGATCCAAAGATGATCCGAACAATTATAGACCAATTTCAATATTACCGGCTTTAAGTAAAATATTTGAAAAAATTATATTAGACCAGCTAGTATCGTATTTTAATATTAATAAATTACTTCACTGTCGCCAATATGGATTTACAAAAGGGCGCTCTACCACTGATGCAGCAGCGACCTTAGTTAAAATTATTTACGAAGCCTGGGAGAATCGACAAGACGTTATAGGTATCTTTTGCGATCTGTCGAAGGCATTCGATTGTGTCGATCACATAATATTAAAAAATAAACTAAAATTTTATGGCGTTACTGATACTGCACTCTCTGTTATTTCATCTTATCTTGATAATAGAACTCAAAGAGTTGAAATCAACAAAGTATCCTCAGATAGTGCACCTGTGAGCATGGGTGTGCCTCAGGGTTCAATAATTGGTCCATTTTTGTTTTTGATTTATATTAATGACCTCCCCTGTCTTGCAGAAAAGTTGTGTGAAGTAGTATTGTTTGCTGATGATACATCTTTACTTTTTAAGGTTGACAGAAAATGCACAAACTATGACGATGTAAGCAATACTATGTCTCAAGTACTTAGTTGGTTTACGACTAATAATCTGGCCTTAAACACACAAAAGACTAAGTGCGTTAATTTTTCACTATTGAATAAACCTAATACTCACATACCTTTGAGTCTTAATGGTCAAGTTCTAGAATGGGTACCCAACACCAAATTTTTAGGCATAACTGTAGACTGGAACTTAAAATGGGATAAACATATTGAGGCCACTGCCAAGAAACTTAGTTCGGCAGCATATGCTGTGATGAGGGTCAGACGGTGTACTAACGTTGAAACTGCTAGGCTAGTATACTTTAGTTATTTTCACAGCATAATGTCATATGGCTTGCTCTTATGGGGTAAAGCGGCTAACATACATGCTATCTCTGTGCTACAAAAGAGAGCAATTCGGTCGATCTACGGACTAAAATCACGCGATTCCTTAAGAGAGTTATTTAAATCTATAAATATTCTTACTGTGACATCTCAATTTATTTACGAAAATCTTCTATTTGTTAAATCTAGGTTAAATAATTTCAAGAAAAATAGTGATGTTCACAGTTATAATACTCGCAACAAAAATCAGCTTCATACGCCTAAATTTCGACTTGCTAAAACTAGAAAGTCACTCTTAGGTCTAGGTATAACATTATTTAATAAACTTCCCGAAGCGATCGTTAACCTACCAATGGCAAAATTTAAAACACATGTTAAAAAAGTTTTATTGAACAATGCATACTATACTATCAATGATTATTTAAGAGATAAAAACGCGTGGATACTTCCTAAACATTTTCCATTACACTCCACACATGAAACATAAATAGCTGCATTTTCTGTTACCATAATAAGCTTACTGTAAAAACATGTAAATGCTCTGCGATCAATAAGTGACCAACATATAATTAATATTTTCTCTTGACAAGGTCTGCGAGTTCGGGTTTTTCATGCTCACTAAAATGTCCAATCCGGTGGTGGCGTCGCTGGTCGGGTCGTTGGATTCCCTCTAATATGGTTGAGTTTAACGATGGCTGATCCGTGCGTCAACTCGTGAACGGGTGCTGCCGGGAGGGACTGGTCAGCTCGGCTTCGCTTTTTTTGACTACTTAATATTTTTTATTACGCAATTTATGTTAGTTTACTTGTTCGCAAGCATAACATGTTATAATGTGTCAACATTGTATTATATTATAAGTATTTATTAATTAAAAGACAATTATAATAATATGACAAAGCCCTTCTGGCGAGTAGGCGACCAATACTGTGAAAATGAGTTTCTTTCGGCGTTTCTTCTCAGCAGTGGTCGTTACGAAGCGCTGGTATCGGTAGCTTTTCTTTAAAAAATAAATTAAATTTTAATATACTTTACACGTAACATAAATTATACTTATTGACGTGTAAAAGTGCCTGTAAAGGTCTAATTACTGAATAAACATTTGAATCTTTGAATCTTTGAATCTTATAAAAGTGATAAAATTTAATTATCTAAATTTATTTGTAGACAAGGCTATAAAACTATAGATTGGTTTGGTCAGGAACTTGAAGAACTTTTGTTAAACTTACTATATCACAGACTAAGGGTAACTCAAAATCATATAAAACAAATCATATTAAAGAAAAAACAGGCCATTCACAGATTTTCGAATGGATTACGTAATGAAAAACTTGATACTATATTTTTTTTCGTGACGAATAATTATTAAGTAGGTATGTATTTTCATACGGTAACATGAACTCTGCACATTTCAACGTGAACTGTAGGATATATATGACGCATCTTAGATACAAGATAGCGAAGTGCGATCTAAATAGAATAGTAATTCAAATTAGGTCAAAAGGACATAAGCATTTAAAAAATTGTTAAAAAAAAATAACTCATGTTTCTCACATATTCTCAATATTGCCTCTGATGAAAAAAAAAATTTAAAAAAAAAGTGATCTAGATTTAATAAAACATATTATGTATGAAACAATGACTTTTAACTCAAACGGCGATTACATTACCTATAAGCGGACATACCATTAAATAAATGATAA
This sequence comes from Acrobasis suavella, assembly GCA_943193695.1. Classification (NCBI taxonomy): domain Eukaryota; kingdom Metazoa; phylum Arthropoda; class Insecta; order Lepidoptera; family Pyralidae; genus Acrobasis; species Acrobasis suavella. Next base: position 9,838,805 of record OW971945.1, on the reverse strand, counting down.
GAACTTTTATTTAACATAAATGACTATAAGAAGTTGTTACTTACATTATAAAGTTCATACTCGGATTTGACTATACACGGAGAAGACTAATAATTACCTATATTATAACCAATCAAGTAAAAAAAAAATGCTGCACATAAAAAGTCTATTAAAGTATTTTAGAAAAAGAGTAAGTAAAAGTAATATGTACTTATGTAAAATATATTTTTATGACTTGTTATAATCAGCATGATTTAAAAAAAAAATAGGGAAAAGTTGTTTTGTTATTAGAGCTAGGAAATCGGAAGCAATATTTTATTTCACTCAATAGTTAGCCTGATCATCTAACTGTTGTTGACATAATTTTGGTGCTAATGTTTTCAACATGGTTTGAGTAAATGTTAAGGTTTCCCTAAATGGACAAATGACTAGCAAAAGCTACCAGTAGGATACCACGAGCTGCACTTTTGAGCTTATTGTTATGTCTTATCAAGATACACCAAGATACAAGAGCAGGCACGAAATCCTTGTTCTCTGATCATGACTCGGTCGAGCACCATTCGTGAAGACAGCTTGGACACAAGGGATTATTATACCCTTTTATTATTTAAAAATATAAGTGTTAAATGAACTGCCTGTTATTTTTATTATGACACATATAAATGTGTAAAAGACGTATGCGCATACGCAAATGCATATAATTGCATATCTTGTATCTTGCAAAAGTGTAGGTTGCTAAAAAACCACATATCTAAAAATAAATATTTGTGTATCTTGAATAAGAAGTCGGCAAATGACTTCATAAATTACTAGAGTAGACATGTCAGTAAATTAAAGTAGGAGTACTCAATAAAAAAAATAAAAAAATATGTAAATCGATCCGGATCTCGTTTATGCATCATCATACAATAATGACTACAGACGCGTCATATTAAATGATTTCTATATTTTGACCTCTAGTGGCCATGGCCATGCAGGCATAAATATTTAACTACGTAGGATGACAAATAAAATTAGACGTCACTATTATTAGCCTGACATGAAGAATGGTATATACTTACAAACAAACTATTGACAACTTGCGATAAATGCCATAGACAGAAATATCATAAAAATATTCGTATCACAAGTGCGGTAACTTCAGCCTTTTACAAAATTTTTTTAGACATACTCGGCTCTTACCAAAGAATGGATAAAAATGGATACTGCTATATACCTACTTACTCTTCAGCGTGAGCTCACCACTATCACATTACATGGCTACCACGAAGCATGTCGAAGCATATCCACTATTGCATAAAGAAACTGAAACGCGACTGCGTATTCGTAGACAATTTACGTACGGAAGGTACGGAATCCCCCGCGAAATTGAAACCAACAGGGGTAGTAAATATCGTTTTTGAATCGATGTTTCATATTATTGTTATTCATACTAGCAAAATAATTAGAATCATGATGTTTATCATTAAAAAAAAAAACCCAACAGGATGCTAGAAATAATTTACTTTTAAAAAAATATTATATATGATCATTATGATCAAAAATGTAATCCCATTAATTATAAGGTAGATGATTTACTTATAACAAAACATAAAAAAAAAAACAAAGAAGAGAAAAATTAGCCATAGTGTATTCGGGACCCTATCCAGTAATCAAAATCAACATCTTAATACTCCTAAGAAGAAACAGCATCTTCATATTACTTATTGTGACAAGTTGAAATATGAAGACTTGCTACGTATAAATCTTTATCACACGTACCTAGCATTCATCTGATTGTTAATTATTGTAATATCCTAATATTATAGTTCATTAGAAGATAATATATAAACATTTGTTTTTCTCTATTTATGTTGTGATTAAAACATTGTAAAACATTATATTTGTTAATTTTAAGACATTGTTTATTTAGTTTAAATAATATGGTATAATCCAATAGAATTTTATGCTTATGCTATTGCTAACGCCTTAAAAAATCTGTAAGAGAGAACTGGTTAACTCCAAATATGTACTTGTAAAAAGATGTAAACAGACCCCAGTTAAATTTTTAACATGACATACATTAGTTGATTTTTAAATCTGAAATTATTTTGTATTGTATAACTATTCTAAGCCTAAAAATTGTTAATTTTTGTCTCAAAAAAAAAAGAAAAAGGGGGAAGGTGTGGTGTATACCAGCACTAATACGCTTCAGTATGTAATAGCCCTAATCTCTCTACGTAACCTATGACAAAGCCCTACGTCACGCAACCTCGATAAATAATTAATTTCTATTTTCTTATCTTAAAGATCAAGGTTATGTTACGTATACGCTACGTATAGCGGCTCCGGGGAAACTAGTATATAAGCTATGGAAATTCTACAATAAAGGAGTTCACAGTTGTTGGGAAACCAGCACTCACCAAGCAAGTGTTTTACTTATAACCCCCGTCGCGCCGCCACCATCATAACTCAGGCCGTCAATATAAACAACTTTTCCTATGGGACCAATGTTTGAAAATCGACATTTTCATACAAATCTGTTCGGCCGGCCTGGCAATTTGTATGAAAAATGTCGATTTTTTCTTCGAGTTTCAAGCATTGGTCCCATAGGAAAAGTTGTCTATATTGACGGTCTGAGTTGCTCTCCGTGGGAATGCGTAACCCCAGCAAAATGTTGCGCCTTAGGGAAATGAGAGTATTACAGATACTTGGTTCATAGTAAGCCTCAATATGTTCAAATATAGCAAAATTCGTTCATGTTGTATTTTCGAAGTTATTCGAGAAAAACTGATTTTGCTGGAGTAACGTTACCCCAGCAAGATGTTTTTCAAAAAAAGCATTTAGCCTAGAATCAAGTATATGAAAAGACAGCTCTTAATGAGTTGTAAATGTATACCGATAGCAAAATCTGTTCATCTTATACTTTTTGAGATATTCAAGATTTTGCTGGGGTAACGTTTTGCAATTTTCCATATCTCGAAAACTGTTAGTAGTAGAATTTTGAAAAAAATACTGTTTATAGGCCTTAGTATGTTCAAATTTGTTTAAATATAAGTATTCCGATTCATCAACAAATATCGAAGTAAATTATTATTTAAAAAAAAGGAAAATCCCGGTTTTCTCGTAAACTAGTACATTTACTAACAAATAAAAAGCAGTTACATATACGTATGATATACCCTTCTAACGTGTACAAATTTGGATGAACAAACATTGCGCGATATGAAGATATAAAAGAATTTCATCGAATTCCTAGTGGTGTGACTTTGGCCATCAAATACGCAGTTCTCTCTAAACACAAATAGATACTCTATAGTGAACATATGTGTTCATTTTGTTACAAAACATGCTTGAAAATTTCGGCTTCAAATCTCGGATGGAATAAAAGTTATTAAACAAACAAGAAAATATCATCAATTCTCCTACAAACCGACTAAATAACGGAGGCTACGAAAAAGTGGCCGTTTCATACTTGAACGTAACCATCTCAAAAAAATGGTGTAATAGTCTTTTTTTGCTAGTACAGTCGTATACAAAAAGGTTCTTGCGTTTGGTGGATAAAGAAAATACATGAGCATGATTATTTTTTATACAAATTACTGTTTTACAATAATAGTACGCTATATAACTCAAACTAGGAAAATCATAGATAAATTAGTATTATTAAACAACTGTACTTTTATCACTAATTTTAGACTTAAATAATTAAATGCTTTTTAGTAAAAGCTCAAACAGATTTACAAAAGTTAATTTACTTTTCTTAGTAAAAAATACTTAGTATACTGAACGATACCAAGTTAATGAAAAAATAAAAATACTCATCATTTTTGAATATAATAGCACAGCATAACAGCAACTTTTCAGGTCTCACAATGGTATGGCTTGACTAACATGACTCATGGTAGTAAAATGTATGCCTGTGCTTCGCGGCGTAGTGAGAAAGAGACGCCTACATAGTGGCAAGCGGGACAGAACTGTAAAACAAACTTCTTGTGTTGGATACCGTGACATGTGATAAAATTTTATGCATTTCAATATTAATATAATTTTTGTTTCTTTTACAAAAGGACTCGAGCATAGTAATCATCTATTAATTTACAACTGTTATTATTAAATATGTACTTAGTTTTAAGTTTTAACTATGTTTTTGGTTACCTCATACTAATGACGACAAGGAATTTAAAATCAGTCTCCTAGATAATAATAAAACATAAAACTCGTATTTATTGCTTTGTTTGAGTAGGGGATGCGACATTTATTAATCTATCCGACATACACTGCCATAGAGTTGTCAACCCTATTGCTAAAAACGAATTAAATCACAAATGTATGAATTCACACCAAATAATACTATAGTAAATATACTTAAAAGATTTTAAATATCGGCTACATGAATATTATACTGCTCGACTGTACTTTTTATTGGTTATTAGGTTGCTAATTTGCGTAGGAAACCCGCAAGTATGAAACGGCCGCTTTTTCGTAGCCTCCGTTATTTAGTCGGTTTGTAGGAGAATTGATGATATTTTCTTGTTTGTTTAATAACTTTCATTCCATCCGAGATTTGAAGCCGAAATTTTCAGGCATGTTTTGTAACAAAATGAACACATATGTTCACTATAGATTATCTATTTGTGTTTAGAGAAAACTGCGTATTCGATGGTCAAAGTCACACCACTAGGAATTCGATGAAATTCTTTTATATTTTCATATCACGCAATGTTTGTTCATCCAAATTTGTACGCGTTAGAAGGGTATATCATACGTATATGTAACTGCTTTTTATTTGTTAGTAAATGTACTAGTTTACGAGTAAACCGGGATTTTCCTTTTTTTTAAATAATAAATTACTTCGATATTTGTTGATGAATCGGAATACTTATATTTAAACAAATTTGAACATACTAAGACCTATAAACAGTATTTTTTTCAAAATTCTGCTACTAATAGTTTTCGAGTTATGGAAAATTACAAAACGTTACCCCAGCAAAATCTTGAATATCTCAAAAAGTATAAGATGAACAGATTTTGCTATCGGTATACATTTACAACTCATTAAGAGCTGTCTTTTCATATACTTACTTGATTCTAGGCTAAATACTTTTTTTGAAAAACATCTTGCTGGGGTAACGTTACTCCAGCAAAATAAGTTTTTCTCGAATAACTTCGAAAATACAACATGAACGAATTTTGCTATATTTGAACATATTGAGGCTTACTATGAACCAAGTATCTGTAATACTGTCATTTCCCTAAGGCGCAACATTTTGCTGGGGTTACGCATTCCTCCGTGGTTGTCCAACAAGGATCGGACAGGGTTTTTGGTACATATTGTATACTTATTGAAGACATTATAGTAGAAAATTAGCACTAAAATTAATGTTAAGAATACTTTAGTGCCGCAACAGACGGGACGCAAGTTGCGTCGCGTAACAGCTAGAGATGGGCAGTAGATAGTACTCAATCTATCCATTTGAGTATTTACTCATTTATTTAATTATATTGATTGATTGATTTAATAAATAGAGTAAATAGAACGTGCTCATATATTGACATTGCATTTGGTGTCTTTTTACTTATTTTAACATCAAATTACGTCTTTGCACACCTGCCAGCAAAAAATGATAATTAGTGAAAGAAGCCTACTTTCAGTGTATGATAGTATAGTATTTTCATAAAGTTTAGCGTCGTATTTAACGTTTTAATTTTAAGCATGTCATGGCGTATGCACACACTTTCCGACAAAAATTGCAAGTGTATACTAGATATAAGTTTTAAAATTGTCATGAAAACATGAAATAATGAATATGAATATAAATATGAGTCGCAACTCATATAAATCAATCTACTCACCAAATGGATAAATTAAGATATTTATAGGGTATTTACTCAACCTTCTGAGTAAATATTCAAATGGGTTAATTGAGTATTTATGCAACTCCCATCACTAGCTGTTACGCGGCGCAACTTGCGCCCCGTCTGTTACAGCCCTTATTGAAACCGTTTCAAGTATTTATTTTTGTCTTAAAAATAAATTCAAGTTTCCTATCGGTGACTGTACGTACATATACCTACATATATAAGACAACTTAGTTTATATTTATTACTGACCTACCAGCAGACCTTTATTAAGGTAGGTACCTACAGTCAACTATAAAGGACGTTTCCGATATATGGCACATGGCACAAAGAAAAGTTTAGACCATTTATATGCCCATAACTTTACACTACCAAATGAAATAGCACTGTCTCTGCCGCATGATTTTACCTTAATTCTGGTTTATTTGCACACTGACTGCAGACACCCACGCTCTAAAGACAAGAACTCCAGTCTCCTGCGGCCCAAAAGTGTAGACTTCAGCAGATACACATCTTCCACGTGGAAAGGTACGTGTCCCTTGGCTCTTTAAGGTTCCACTAATATGCCTGTTTCCATTATATCTAAGTATTTTTTCTCAACATAAGTAGGTACATTTATGAAAATGCTATCAGCTACCTATAGGTTCCTGAACGACTTACAGGTATAAGGTAGGTTCTGTTACAGAACCGTGTTCTGTCTGCTGAATTATAAGCAATCAAATCTGGCAAAACAATGTTAAAAAAACGGAACAAAAGGGGTATGGGTCCTTAACAAGTACCTAAGTATATCTACCTACGTACGTATTGTTGTATGTATAGTCAATAGGTATATTTAAACAAAAAAAGGTTTCAGATTATTATGTACTTATTTATTGTTTTTTTTTTTTTAAATGGGAATGCCAGCGGGATCTGATTGTAATTGGATAATAGGTATCTTCCTTTGAAACCATAAACCTTCCGACATGTTCTTTATATATACTCAGATAATATATATGTCGAACCACATGTAACCGATTAGTATTTAAGGGATAACATTTCAAAATAAAGTGAGTTATTTTTGAGGATTCGTGTGTTTCATTCAGTGCGTATCTTATCTCTCCCAACATCACAGAATAACATAGGTGAACGCATTCCAGGTCTATCAAACCAATGTCCAGATAGCACCAAGTCCTCAAAATCTGTCACCTTCACGTCATCACCGGACAACGCCGACATTGTTGCAGACATCACTGGGATGATTATAGAACCTCCAGCTTCTGATAAAGAAGGTGCCGATTTTAACCAAGTATAGCTTAACTAGATCTTGAAAAGCCTTCCTCGGTTTTTCCAGGTCTAATTACAGCATGATATTTTTTTATGAGATATTTTTAAAGAAATTACGTAGGTACGTACCAGTGGCGTAGCATGCCTTGGCGGGGCCCCGTATAAAAAAATGTTTGGGGGCCCCTAGGAAGGGTAAAGATTTCTCACAAAAGAAAAAAAAATATTTGCATGAAATTAAGCTGGTGTCTAAAAAATTAAGAAAATTTGGTCACTTTTTTATGACCTCCTCCCTTTTCTGTTTACTTTTTCTTTTCGTAGCTCTACTGGGATAATCTCTTTTCCTAGCACTCATTGTTTTTTTACAAATCGCTACTAATATTACTAAACCAGAAGAACAATTGTTTGTATTGTATTACAATGTAATGCACAATTAAATAAAACGGGTCAATAAACACTGCTCTCCGTGGTTTATCATCGTATCGTATCTGCGATTCCCCCGTTGAAGCAAATTACTTTAAACGGGGAAATCTCGCAGCCTGCGGTAAACCGATGTAGGGTTTCGCCAACTTCTGAACGCACGCTTAACGCGGGAAAAGAAAGAAATAGCTTTTTTTACTTTTGTCATTTCTAAAATAAAAAAGAGGGGAGTGACCCGGGGGCCGATTATAATTGATACGGCAGATTCGGCGATAGCTACGCCCCTGGGATAAACACAGATATCAAATGGCAAGAACTTGCTTACGTTGATATACCTAGTAGCCTTATCATAAGAACGTAATAGGTATAATCAACAAGTTGCCTATGAACTGCATTGCAATATGTTTTTGGGTTCCGTAAAAGGTAAAAACGGGACCCTATTACTAAGACTCCGCTGTCCGTCTGTCTGCCACCAGACTGTATCTCTTAAACCAAGATAGCTAGACTGTTGAACTTTTCTAGTGTATAACAAAAAAGAATAAAATAAAAAATATTTAAGTGAGGCTGCCATTCAACAAACGTGATTTTTTTAATGTTACGGAACCCTTCGTGCACGAGTCCGATCGCACTTGGCCGGTTATTTTTACTAGCTTGTGGCTGGCAGCTTTTATGTTTTGTTTCATTTTTTTTTATAAAGACGACAAGGCGAAAATAAAATCAATAAGCGCAAGACATTGGAAGGCTGCGTTGGGTAGCCAGCCCATTGTTCACTCCGGGTCTTCGATGGATGATACGGACCTTTGGCTGGCATTCCTCGCTGAAACAGGACTTCTGCCAGTGACCAGCACCATCATTCAGACATGTGAATATTCAACTCGTATTATATCATCTTCTATACATATCGTTAAGTAGTCCCGCTAAAACTCGAGCTGCTAATGAGTATAAACCGGTTTGGCTAATTTCGGTTTTGAAATATTAGTGGAAGTCCAGGGAAGGCTTATACGGTGGGAAAATATGGAGAAATTAACTGGAACGAGTGAAACGAAATTCGCCGGGACAGCTACTGTGTAATAAATATCAAATGTACCTACTTACTTACATCAAATCACTCTTTCTTTCTTTCTTTTTCGTGTGTGTACCTGGCCAACACTGGTGTCCGATTTTTCAGGCTGCCTAAAGGCATCTGACATAGCTTGACGACTGCCATACAATGATGACAGCCGGGACCAACGGTTTATAGGTGCCTTCCAAAGCCGGAGGAGCTCGAACAATTTTTATGCCACTTGTGGTCACCCATCCATGTGCGGACCACGCTCGGTTTCGCTTTACTTGTAAAAGCGTTAACAGCGCGCACTCCCACCTGGCCACCGAGCTACTATCACTTCTAAATGCAGTGGCGGGGCGAAATCTTAATTTTAAATGAGCTTCTTAGCAAGCTCTTCTAGAGATTCGTAAGTCTAAGATTAATACAGGCTAGGTAAAAAGACGTAGGTACAGACGAAATTCGTCAAAAAAAAACGCATCCGCTTCACGTGCGTGCGTTCCGTGGTCTCTGTGTGTGGCCCGTCGCCTACGCATCACGCCGCCTCAGGTGGTAGGCGAGCAAAAACGAAAGTAAAAAAATCTTTTATTACTGTTATTTAAATAAAGTTGTACTTCATAAATTTAAATAAAGTTGTACTTCATAATAATTAAATATGACCTATACGAAATGCAATAAATACAGCATATTCAACACTTTCTTTGTCACTTTTTGCTAGTTGTGTGTGCTGCCATCTCTGTGTGCCTACCCGCAACTCCAGTTATGCCTACTTTCGGGCCCTCCAATCGTTTCTATGGCGTTGAGTATCTGTTACGTTAGTAATTATATTATCTTTGGTCAACAGCAAAATAAATCTAGTATATATTTTTTCTCAGCTGATACCGCACCATTTCATGATACTGGTAAAGTCGATGATCCAGCTTTTATGCTTATGGAACTGGAAAATTATCAAAAGGTATTTCAAAATACTCATTAGTTAGGTATATTTTGTATCTAAACGAAGCTCTTGTTTCCTAAGCAATCTCAAAGCTAAAAATCCAATGGCAACCATAGCCTGTTGAGTTTATTTTCTTATATCTTGGTCAAGCAACCTTTGACCCAGGTTGACAAGCGATAAATGTACGAAATTTGTAGTCACCCACCAAGTAGGTACGTGTTTTCTGATGTTGACTAAAGCGGTAATAGAGTAGGTATACTACATTACTCTTCCTCGAAGAGCTATTATGTGCTACTAGCTGATACCCGCGGCATTGCCCTAATTTTTTGACAACCCCACCTAAACCCCATACCGGAATGTGCTTCCATAACAGTGCGAGTTATATGACTTTTATATTTTCTTTATTTATTATCAGGATCTTGAAGGAACCACCAATTACAGTAACGCTATCAGAGATGATTACGAAAATTTGCATCGTGCGAATCCCGGTCTCTTTTGGAACACCGTAAGTTACCTGATAAATATTTACCGGGTGAATCTAATTAATTACCTGGTTTTTCAAATTTCGATAGCACTTTTCATTTATTGCATGGTTTATTCGCTGCCCGCTATCTTTAAAAATTAACCCGAGACAGAGAAAAGGCAACTGACAAATGAGTGGAACGCGATAGTGAAATGCAGGCAGGCCCGGATTTAGAGGGGGGCAAACCGGGGCACTCGCCTCGGGCGCCAAAATCATCAAATGTGCCCCTCCTGTTGGACTTAAGAATGATTGGACATGGGGCGGCAGAAATAAGTGGGTTGCTGGGGCGCCATGTTTAGATTTTGCTCCTCCTGCAAGAAAGTCTAGATCCGGCGGCATTGAATGCAGGCGAGATGCATTTTGGAAAAAAATTTTAGTTTCCATTACTTTGACAAGGTAGCGGCTAGGTTGACTTGAAAAAATGTTACTATAACCTACACGCCTGGAACATATTCTTTTTTTGAAGACTTTTCTATTCGCACTATGTGACACTACGCTACTGACGAGAACAATAACCTGCTTTAATTGAATTTTACTTTTGGCTACAGGTTGAAATGGATGATCCCAAAGAAGCTTTTAACAAAGTCAAGAGAATCATCAAGGATATAGTGTCTGACCAGCCAGGCCTAAAACCTATGTTTGATATAGATTTTGCTAATATGGACCACCAATTCATTCAGAATAAACTAGCTAAAATTCGTAAACAAATAGCTCCACAAATGTTGTTCTATTAAAAGAATATATTAAAAAAATCTGAATTACTTTTATTTCGAAATACATACAATTAAGTAAGTTATTATAAGTATCGTACAATGAGAGACAAGTAATGCATGAACAATGAGACTTGATTATTTTCTTAACATCTTAAGACATAGATATCTCCATAAGAGATCATTTGAATACCATTGTGTCGAGCATAGCTCCTAGGTTTTGGACTATGTTGTTTGACATCAAAACATCAACTTTCTCCTCCAAATGCCTCTTGGGATCCTGTTTACCGACATTTTTAATTGCTAACTGTTCAGGTGTCATTTTCTCCTCATCTTCTAGGGCCTTATTGTAATTCTTGGCTAAGTCCAACATGTCTGTGACTGTGGTTTCATTAATGGAACAGTGCTCTTTGTAGTCTGATAATGTGAGTCCGTCCATCCACGACTTTTTGTGTAAATTCAAGAGCATTTTTTGTTCAAGCTCATTCTTTCTATAGTTGATGCTGATGGAGTAGTAGTGACGATTGAGGCCATGAATCAGGGCTTGTACTGATGGTTTCTGCAGATGTCCTAAATTTGAGGTAGTCTGCCTGGGTTCCTGTCCCAGTACCATCATGTTGGGGTTTATGAGGCGGAATGCATCTATTACAACTTTTCCTTTGACGGACTGGATGGGGTCCACAACAACGGCAACAGCCCTCTCTGAAAGAGCTTCAAATGACTGTTGAGTATTTATGTCTACACCGGAGAGCCAGCAGCCAAATCCAGGATGTGAATGGTACCTGAAAGATGCACATAATACGAATTACACTATCGAACACTATATTATGAGGTCTCTTCTCTTAATTAAATTTAAAAAAAAAGGTGGATAGAAGAAGTAATATTTTCTCAGTTTTCTTTTTGTCACAATTTCAAAATGCCATTATTATGGAATTTTTGTTGATGGCAATTTTTTATAAATGCATGTAAAAGAGTATGCTACTAAAATGAAATGAATTGAAATTCTAATAATTTACATTACAAAAGCCAACTCTTGGTCAGACAATGTTGTGACGTAGGCAGGAAAGCATCGGATGATACTAACACAGGACTATAGAGAATGGCACGTAAAAAGGGAGGCCTATGCCCATCAATGGGCTGAAAATGATGATGGTAATGACAAAAGCTGATGAAGTAAGTTGCACCTTAGGAGGTTCTGCGATCATATTATTAAGGGGCTACCTGAATTTTTCGGGGTCCAGTCCTGCTCAAATTTGAATTAAATCATTTAAAAGGAAACGGAGATATAATTTAAATTTTGTCTTGACCAGGCTCTAGATAACCCTTCAAACTATTTATGAACTACTGTTTACAGTTTAACGTGAGAACGTGAAGCTCTTCTACGCACATACGCCAAAAGTGACCGTTTTAGCCTCACGTTCTCACTTTAAACTGTAAACAGTAGTTTATAAAATAGTTTGAAGGGTTATCTAGAGCCTGGTCAAGACAAAATTTGAAATGATGTCTCCGTTTCCTATTAAATGATTTATTTCAAATGGGGGCAGCACTGGACCCCGGAAAATTCAGGTATCTCCTTAAATTGACATTTTTCAATACATACCAGCCCACCACCATCTCGGGCCTTCCAGTCTGCTTCAACATGTCCAACATTTTGGCCTGGAAGACAGGGTCAACGGCCTCTACTGATACACCGGTACCCGTTTGTGGCATTGCAAATACATCAATTACTCGGACTGTGTAGTCATCCACAAATTCACCTGAAAGTTAAACAGAACCACATGAGAGTTAAGTACTTACTTACTTACTATCTCCTACTTCTGAGCGACCTACCGGTCTTCGCCCTGATAATACCCTTCCCTTATAACGCTGCTTTGACGCCATGATCCTCCTTTATTCTTTCCAGATGCCCAAGCCATTGTAAGCAGAGCGCTTTAGTAACAGCAATTATATTTGGCTCTTTTACCAGCTCCTCTATCTCATAATTTTTCCGGACTCTCCAGCTTCCGTCAACATTTTTACCAACATTTTATTTTTAAGAAAAAACATCACGTTACGAAACCGAAAAGAGAGAAACGATCCGAGAATTAAGTATATTTTTTTTATTTAGCCAACTCTAATGGAGCCATAAGATAGACCACCATATCAATTGTTTTATATTAGATTCTTACATATGAAATTGGCGTTTTGTCGTACTTTAATCACAAATTTCTCCTCTTTGGTTAAGAATTCTAAATTTTAATTTATACAGCTATTTCCACATGTATTTATGTTTCGTAAACCGTTATTCATTGTTTTTTTTTTCTTCTGATTTTTTTTTCTGTGTGCGGCGCTCAGTTTACAAAATGGAAAACTTGAAATATCGCGTTATTTACGAGTACGAGTTCCACCTTGGCACCAGTGCTGCGGAAACGGCTCGAAGGGTTAATGAAGTGTATGGCGGTCGTGTCGCAAAAGAAAACACAGTGCGTTTTTGGTTCCAACATTTTCGTTCTGGAAATTTCGACCTGCAGAACAAGCTTCGTGGACGGCCGGAGACCCAAGTTGACAATGAAGAATTGAAGGCTATTGTGGAAGCGGATCCGAGTTAGCTGCAGGCTTCGGTGTTAGTGATAAAACTGTTTTAATTCACTTGAAGCAAATTGGGAAGATTAAAAAGCTTGAACGGTGGGTTCGTCACGAATTGACTCGAGCAAACCGGCAAACGCGCGTCGACTGCTGCGTTACATTACTTAACTGAAACAATAATGAAGGGTTCTTAATGGAATCATTACCTGTGATGAAAAGTGGATTCTCTACGATAATCGGAAGCGCTTATCGCAATGGCTGGAGCCTGGCAAGCCAGCCAAATCCTGCCCCAAGCGAAAATTGACCCAAAAAAGTTACTTGTAAGCGGTTATTGCACTAGTGCCGGTGTCGTTCATTACAGTTTTCTCAAATCTGGGCAGACGATTACGGCAGACATCTATTGTCAGCAATTGTAAACCATGATGGATAAGCTAGCTGCTAAACAACCGAGGCTGGTCAATCGCTCTACGCCACTGCTACTTCACGACAACGCTAGACCACACACCGCACAACAGACGGCTACCAAATTAGAAGAGCTTCAATCGGAATGTCTAAAACACCCACCGTACTCCCCGGACCTTGCTCCAACAGATTACCATTTTTTTTTTTCGAAATTTGGAAAACTTCTTGCAAGGGAATAAATTCAACTCCGATAGGGCAGTCCAAACCGCCTTTAAAGATTTTATTGATTCCCATCCGAATGGTTTTTTTAATAAGGATCAATGAACTACCTTTGAGATGGCAAAAGTGCATAGATAACAATTGTTCATACTTTGATTAAATAAATATATTAAATTAAAAAATATTCGACATTTTGTTCCTCCCATACAAAACGCCAATTTCATATGTAAGGACCTAATACATACATATCAGTGGGCCTCCTTATAAGCCGATTCCCGTCATGATCTCTTAGTGGTTTCTAATATATGTATACCTATGCATTAATTACTAACAACAATTATAATAACCTATGTATATCGGCGCACCGCGCATTAAAATGTGCATTTACTATTTTCTAAACCCGTTAACTAGCAGCATGATTGAAATGTACACACATATTCAAAATACGACAAATTTCGCTGGTTATTCAAATACACTCACAATGACAAATTTTGTATAAGCATGCGGAGACATTACTCACACTAAGTCGATAAAAATATGCGAATTATAAGCCGGACATTGAACGGCTTATTAACCTTTATAAAACCTAATTAGGTAGGTATTTATTTATTTATATTGTTTACTAGTTGGACTAGCCCAAATTCGCACTCAGCGCCACTCATACATACATATTTTCACGCCTGTTTCCCATGGGGGTAGGCAGAGACTATGGATTTCCACTTGCTACGATCCTTGCAAACCTCTTTGGCTTCGTCATCACTTATTACCCTTTTCAAGCATGCTCTCTAGTTATAGGTACTATCTTATCGTCGGTATCATTCATAACTCTTTCAATCAACAGTTTTGCATACAATTTGCCGACAACGCTAAGAAGGCTAATACCATACCGCGATAGATTTTGCAGTCTTGCTGTGACCCTTTTCCTTTATAAAGCGGCACAATAACCACCCTGCACCAATTTGTGGGACACAGGCCACAGATGACTAGTCACGAAGCCCTTTCCAGCCTTAAGCATTTCGACTATGATCCTGTCGTACCCTTCCGCTTTACCCAATTTTATACTATTTAACGCATTCACAATTTCTTCTATACTTATTTCATCAATTTTATCTTCCATATCAATTCCATGTATTTCACCCTTCATATTAGACTCTCTTGTTCTATCCTTTTCGTTTTCAAATGAACCTTCAAAATAATCCTTCCAACCGTCTAAAACACTCTTTTCATCTATTAATATTCTGCCATTTTTTCCTCTGATTTTATTAAGAGCTGATGATGTGACTTTTCCTCTTACTTGTCCTGTTTTTCCAAAAAAATATATATTAAGTATGCTTAAAATCTTGGGACAATTTAATATCTTGAGACAATCAAATACGTCCTTTTTCTCTTCTTTCTTATTTCTAACTAGTTCTTTTACGCATTAATTCATCTTCTTATATTCCTATTTTGCGGCACTTCACTTCCACAATTTTATTTGCTAGGCAAATTAAAAAACCCCCGACGTCACCATCAAGTGAGTGGCGGAACTACATAATAATCTAACCGATGTTAATTGGAACTCATATTTGTAGCGCCATCTAAAATTTGCTAGGTAAATTACAAAACCCCGACTGAAAGCTTTAGCACCCGATAACTTTTAAACGACTGAACCGATTATCATCAAATAAAAAACCGCATTAAAATCAGTCCATCCGTTCGAGCACAGACACAGACAGACAAACAAACAAACGGACATTTTTTGCGCCAAACTTATTATCACCTGTCTTTTTAATCCGGGGTTAAAAAACTTGATTCAAATTTTGAACAGCACCATCTATCGGTGACCAAAAAAACTAAAAACCATCGAAATTCTTAATTTCTATCATGTACAAATTTACAGAAAAACAGATAACATTTCTAGCAATCATTGATTTTGTTTTATTTCGTTGATAAAAGCCCCCAGCAATATTTTTTTGTATTATCTTCCATGTACAGAGTGTTGCCTGTGAATACAGCTACGACTACAGCGACACTTTTTTGATACGGATTTTATATGGAAACCTAGATAGCCATCTAGTTATAAGCCATAGCAGGGCCCCCGTAAGGGCTACTGGCGCCTGTGTGCAAAAAAGGATTTAGGCGCCCCTTAAGGCATTTTGAATTATCTTTTTTTTTTTGATGGTAGGTAGGTGCTTGAAATAAAGCAAAGAACTGAACTTTAAAAGTCATATGTATTTGTAGACTAAAATATCAAAATGAAATAATAATAATAAATTCTTGTTCACACTCATTTTAAAGCATTTACTTAACTAATGGGGTACAGACGTTGTTCATAAATACTAGAAAGTAACCCAAAACTAAAAAACACACAGGAAAAATCAAGAAACTACCGCCTGACATGTTCTCGCAAGTGCGAGACTTGCGAGAACATGTCAGGAATCGACAGTAACTGGATGATATACTAAAATTAATTTTTGTTTTCATTTTCAAAAATTTTTGGGCCCTTGGTTTTGGCGCCCCTAAAGGATGGCGCCCGTGTGCATTGCACACTTTGCACATATGGTAGCAGGGGCCCTGAGCCATGGTTTAGATTTTAGATGGTGATAAAGAGCTGGAGTCCTTTTTTTCGTTTAAGGATTCACTGAAACACAAAACGTGTAGTTTTCCAACTCACCGCTTGCTTAAAAAACTATTTGGCCGTATTTTTGAAACCATCGTGTCAGCTAAAATCAATATTTTTTTACGCAGAAAATATGTCTATGGTTTTCTAAGAAATTTACCTTATGAATTAAAAAGCAGCATGAATCGAAACGGATTCTTCATGAAATATTTCTTTGACATATCTACACCACAAAAGTCAAAATTACGAGTGGTCTAGACCACTCGATGCAAATCCTTCGCATTCGATCATTTCAAAAATGCGCCCGTCTGTAAACGCTCGCGTAAACCATTCGTATGGTTTCTTTTTTACGTATTTTATTTGAAGTTTTTTTATAATAAAGATGAGTTAGACAATATTTTGAAATTACCTTTTACTTAAATGCGCTTTCATTTTCCTTACAACAGCTTAATACATCTCATACTATCCCAAAATCAATGCCTTTAATTGTTATTTCATTAAGACATACCTTCTGTTGGCACATACCCTCCCAATATGAATATTCGAGACAATCCTACTTTTATCCTTACCCAGAGAAGCCTAGGGCTTACACGCTTGTAGTCATTCACATATTCTGCCATTATTTTGGAGGATAATGCAGACTCCCTGGCGGGCTTTAGCATTATCCGGTACTCCAGACCTATACACCGTATAAGGCTACCTCAATCTGTGTGATTTGTCCCTATATATTAATTTATTTATAGGATGTCAGATCCCTTCCTTTCACATAACTCATCAATCTTTCTTTCACTCATCATCTGACATATCTCGTTTATTTTACTATCCAGCCCTTCTCTGACATTAAATTTAGCAAAGTGGCCCTCCGTAGCCTGTTTTTCGCCCCCACAGATAACAAGACATGATGAGTTGCGATCTGCATGTATTCTTACAAACCATTGCGTTCCCACGAGTGCAGAAGTGACACACTGTCACACCTGCCAGACCTCCTAGTGCCAGATGAAGGCTATCTTGCATGCTTGAGACTAGGCTCACCCCTAGCCACGCATCCATCGGCACGGCAGACTTTGGATTGGTGAGAAAATAGAAGGCAAGGCAAAAGTAGAAATACATACAGATTATACAAGTCATTACTAAAAAAAGTATACAAAAAACCCAACTGCCTTCTTATATACCTGGTGTCACTCAGAATTAAGACGAATCTAATGACATATCTCAAGCTTAAATCCATCGAGCTGTTCAGCTCGCAGAGAGTACCAAACAATTATACATACATACTCTCGAAAACCATAACCCTCCTTCTGGCACAGTCAGGTAAAATTAAATAAAGATGGGATTTGTTGGGTTTGAGATGGGATTAATGTGTTAAGGATGCTACTGACTCAGGAGATTCAGGGGAGGAGTCACTAACAGCTTGGGAAGCCGGATTGCAAAACCGTATGCCATACCTAAAAAAACCACCAGACAGGTAGCTCAAGGATGTCACCCCTGACTGAATTTGAATTATTTTAAAATCAAAGAATTTCCTCAATAAACTATTTATTGATAGGATAAGTTACCAATTATGGTATTTTGAACAAAGACATTAATTAAACATGGTTTTAATCTCTTGTAAAATTTGGGTGACTAAGCACTTCCAAGTTCATGGCACTAACGTTTGACTAGTCAAAATGATAACCTGTAGAAGTACAGTTAGACAAATTTTACAGTGACAATTATGACTGAGTATGAAAGCTTTTGGACAAGAATAATATCGGATTACTTCTTACCCAACATTAGACCCATGACTTCCATGGGAACACCTGCTCTGCCATGTTTTAACATTTTGAGAAGAGCCAATGATGAGATGTACACTTGCTCGGCAGTGTCGACAACGGGAGCATCTGTAGGCGGAGGAGCTTGAGACAACCCCGTCATGCCTCCACCAAGACGTAGAAGACGATCCATATTTAAATTTTCGTTTTCGTTTCTAAAAACACCAAATCGAGTCAGTTTATGTGAACATGCTATGGGCACTTAATGAGCACCGGCAAATTTAGCCCAGTCTTTTTACATAAAGTCAAATAAATGTTTCAATTATAAGATTGTAATAAATTACACTCACATTAGACAAAAGCTATGTAATAAACGCAGAACTTCGAAAATATTTAGAAACTAAATCAAATCAAATGATAAATACAATGACAGCTTACGTCGAAAATGCAAGCTCATGGACTAGTGTTGCTTATCGATAGTTTAATACCGATAGACTGTCGATAGTATCGATAGGTCGTAATGAGTAATACTATTGATATTGGCAATACTATCGATAGTTTCAACTCTAATCTAACAGTTTTAGCCCAAAACAATCGATACTTTCGATAGTATCGACAGTTTTCATCTGTCGATAGTCAACTAAGTTTCGATAGTATTGCCGTCTAACACCACAAGAATATTCAGATCTTGAAGAAATATGTAAAATATTTGAACCTCTAGAGACTTGTACAGTTGGTATATCTGGCGAAGAGTATGTCACAATATCCCTGATAATTCCATTAATAAAGGGCTTATATTTAAAAACTAGCTTTTGCCCGCGGCTTCGCTCGCGTAGGGGTGTAATTTATCAAAATCCTTTCTTAGGGGATGCCTACGTCATAGTAGCTTTATGCATGCAAAGTCTTAGCCCGATCTATTTTATCCCCTTGGGGGTAGAATTGATCAAAATCCTTTCTTAGCGAATGCCTACGTCATAACATCTGCCAGCATGCCAAATTTCAGCCCGATCCGTCCAGTGGTTTGGGCTGTGCGTTGATAGACTATGTCAGTCAGTCAGTCACCTTTGAGTTATATATATTTAGATAGAAGATAGATGACTGAGTTGAAAAATCAAAACAATTCAGATTTCGCAAAACGAACTATTGAGTGTATGAAAGAATCGGTACAAAAAGAACTGAAATTCGAAAGCACACCTGATGTATCTCAGGAAATAGTCAGCCCGCCATCTGCAAAAAAATCTAAACTTGGCAGTTTACTATCATTTGTTGACAACCTAGCAATACTTCTGTTACTACTGATGCTATAATAGACATGAGATAATATTTAGAAAAACCTGTAATACAATTTTCTGAACACCCAATAGAATATTGGTACCATCAAGAAAACCAATTAAAACATATAGCATTGAAATATTTGTGCATTTCCGGAAGTTCAACTCCATCGGAAAGGATCTATTCCAAAGCTGGTCTTTTAATTACAGAGCGCCGAAACCGACTTAGTGCTAAGCACATAAACAATTTGCTATTTATAAAAAAATAGCAAATTGTTTATGTGCTTAGAACAAAAATTGTTCTAAGAGCACAGATTTTTATTAGTTACAATTACAAATATCACAATCATTAAAATTGTTCTTAAATAATTAAAAATATCCGAGACGCACAGTACATTTTTACACAAAAATGTTTTGCAGAAAAGTTCGTTAATGATTCAAAAGGTCATACTTAATTGATGATTGGCCATCAAGATATAAATACGATAATAAAAACCATTTAAATATCAATTGACTTTGGCCAAAAATATACTGTGAGACCCAGTGCTATTTTTGTTTTGATAAATCAATATAAATCAAAGGAAATCAGTATTGAGAAGATTAATTTTTGTTTCGTAAACTAAGTATTTATACAGGGTTACTTATAAAACACCAACAACCTCGCAGAACGAGATAGCTAATTTCATAAACAACATTTGTTCCATGACTTTTCACACAACTCAATAGATTAATAAAAAATGATATTTCATGTTTTTTATGGATTGTCGTAACATTTGTAAGTCTATGCTTACGTTTCATTCATAAAAGAAAGAAAGATAAAAGAAGAAACGACGCGACGACTGTCGCGCGCGTAAGCGCTGCTGATAATAGGTACCTAATAACTTTTTTGATAGGCACTATAGTAATCTGTGGCAGTGTGGTGTACGCGGGTTTGTCTACCTAATATTTGCAATGCGCGTAAAGTTAATGTACCTATATAAGTTAATAACATACAAGTGGATTTTTTTTGTATAGAAATAAAATATAGCAAATTATAAAAAGCCGTAGAACAAAAATTGTTGTTTATGATGGTAGCTATCTAGTCCTGCGAGGTTGCTCGTATTTTGAAAGTAATATGTCATGTCAGTAATATGTCTGTATATACATATATCATACTCATAAACATTTTCAAGCGTTTATTAAAACTATTTTAGGCAAAATATGTTTTGTAGTTTTCTTCCTTTTCTATATTTGGCATTGATATGGCGGATATGTATTTTTCTGTTACACATAATACAAATAAATATGTAAAAGGCTACTATCATAAACTTGGATTCGTTTCTTCAATGGTTATTTGTTGACTTTGTCGATTGTAATAATATGATCGAATAATATTGATTTGTTTTTTTATTGCCACCTTTTATGACTGATATATTGTCGCGTAAGGAGATGAATGACATTGTCAACGTCACGAATTCGAACAAAAAGAATTCAACTGAAGGAAAATTTCGTCACTAGGGTCAGAACAAGATTGGCCTAGTGGTCTAAGCGATGGACTGTGAATCTAGAGACCGCTGGTTCGAATCACAGCCACTTAGTGTTTTTGAAGTTTTGAAAGAATGTTCTAGATTATACTAGACTAAATGGAAAAGAAAATACGGGACAGAAAATGAGTGAGAGAGAAGGCGATAGAAAATTAGTAATTTGAGTTTCGAACATTGATGCGATTTTGTTCGAATTCGGGGGGTATATAAACGGAACAAGGCGCCGCCTGAGGCAGTTTAGTTGCAAAGTGAAATCCGAAGAAGAAGGAAGAAAAGAGAAAAGAAAATATTAGTAGTGAGTAAAGTAGTGAGTAAAAGTAAAGTTCAGTGCAGTGAAGTCCGCGCGTGTGACAGTGCAGTGACATTTACGCGCGTGTGACAGTGCAGTGACGTGTCCGCGTGCGTGACAGTGCTGTGACGTTTCCGCGGCCTGACAGTGAAGTGACAGTTGGTGTGCAAAGAGGACTGACGCTGTCAATTGTGAGTACTACTTGAGTTGTAAATAAAGGCACCATTCAATAGGATTGTTATTTCCTTTCCTATCCCCAACCCACTCTCGTGACAATATTGTGTTTTTTTGGTATCTGTTGCTTCAATTTATTGAGTATAGCTATAATATTTTCACATACACCCGGCTACGCATGCATGGGGTGATGTATTTGAGCTCTTCAAATAAAAGTTTTATGAAACATTCGTTTCTATTATCTTCTTTAAAAGTTTCACAAGGCGCGCATTGTGGCTTTTTATCAATTGTACCTGTTCTGCTGCTTGTAGATATATTTTTCTAGACCCTGGAAGCTAATTCACCATGGCATTGCCTTTCAAAATAATCTCTGTGTCTCTGTGTCTTCATCTTGCCGTCTGTGACGTTTGATATCTGCAAAATTAAATCGCAAAAAATATTACGTAAACTCTTGTGATAAAATAAAAAAAATATTTGGAACTTTTGATTTCTTTTTGATCAATTTCTTACCTTTGTTATCCATAGTTCGTATTTTGAACGCAACCAGTGTAGCTATGTTAATTTTAGTGAAATGTGACTGTTCGCACAAACAAAATAAGGAAAATACATAATAATTAAAAAGTCCTCTTAAAGTTAACACATCTCAGATGACTATCAACAGCTAGAAACTATCGATACTATCGATAGTATCGATTGTTTTGGGTTAAAACTGCTCGAAATTACAATACTATCGATACTGTCAATAGTATTAGAGTTAAAACTATCGATAGTATCGACAGTATTGCTAATATCAATAGTATTACTCAAAACATCCTATCGATACTATCGATAGTATCGATACTATTGACATGTGGTGATACTATCGATAGCTTTATCGATATCCTGAATGATTTTCATGGTCAACTATCGATAGTAAAACTATCGATGGTTCTGCAACACTATCATGGACTTAGCTAGGTAGGGATACTTGACAGTCATCACTGACAACATGACATGTCAGTGTTGAGTTCGTTTTCTAAAAAAGATAGCACATATGTAGCCTCAGGACTTGTTGAGCAATGAGATAACTTCATGGCAGTGTGAGTGACTTGAAGTGCCATTTTTCAAACGCGGAGTCACCCAAATGAATGGTTTTTCCATAGAAAAAAACCGTACGTTTAGTGACTCCGCGTTTGAAAATCGCAGTGTCACTACATACGGTTTTTTCTATGGAAAAACAATTCGTTTAGACGACTCCGCGTTTGAAAAATGGCACTTCAGCAGTGCCATTTTTGAAAGCGGAGTCACTAAACACTCTTCCGGGCGCTTATTTTCGTAATGACATTTTTCAATAAATGTCACTTAACTTCATATGTCAAATGTTAATCAAAAGTCAAATCGAAACTTGTTATCGATACCTTGTACCTATCATATTTTTTTGAAATTCTAGCCAGAAAATATAATAGGAAGGAAAATTTCCATGTATTTTTTGTAATAGCAAAATAATTATTTACCTAGACAAATAAGTTCTGAACTGTTATTCCCAAAGATGACAGAAAAAACAGTTTTATCTCCAAAATTTTCTGACGGCCCCCTTGGCTTAGGTAAACTTCACAAAATATTCGGCAATTTCGTTCCGATAGGACTTGAAACTATATTTTTGTATAATTTCAGGAGATCCAGAGGATAAAAGCCTAAGGAAAGTGGAAATAGAAGTGATGATACCAAAAATAATGAGAGAAAAGGCCAGAACTGAAAAATGCACAGAGGTAGTGAAAGAATTTGAAAAGTGCTGTAAGGACTCCTCATTATTAATGGTAATAAAATGCAGAAAAGAAAATTCTGCTCTCAAAGAATGCTTAACTAATTGGTATAGAAATGAGGAATTTAGAAGCCTTTGTACTGAACAATATTTGAAGGAGCGAAGTGAATACAGGAAAACTGGAATCAAGAAACCTATAAAGAGAGCTTAAATGTTATAAGTTAATAGTGATTATAGTTGTGTGATTTTAGTGTAAATATGAAATAAATTGTTCAATCAACATCATCATTTATTATCATTGGAATATTTCTTGTTAACAGTAATTCCCGCACACTAAACTTATTTAATCCCTCTGGAAGTATCACATCTTCACTTTGATCCACAACTTCTGCAACTATTATCTCCTAAAAAATAAAAGATATCTTTATTAAAAGTATTATAACTAGTGGTTGGACAATTGGGCACTTATTTGCCTAAACTTCACGTGGGTACATGACACAGCATGGTACAGTACAACCACCAACCTGATAAAAATAAATATTATTCTCTCTTAATTCAACTTTGCTATTATGGTGTATCTAGATGCTATCTAGTTGTACATGGAATTGATGAAGTACCTAGTGCTGACTTTTAAAAAATGTTTCCTACTCATATTTTTTTTTAGAACTTATTGCGACTAAATTATATTAATTCAATTGAATACTGCTTATGTACTTTTAATGGGGCTTTCCAAATGATTTTATATTTTTATCAGGTTGGTGGTTGTATCAACGCCCAAGTATCCGACAACTAATTATAATTATAATGTTAAATTAAGAAACTATAAAATGTCTGCAAAATAAATACAGACCTTAACAGTTGTGTTTGCCATTCTAATGTGACCAAGAAGTGAGATCCAATCACAGGCTCCAGCTAGGTTTCGTATCACAACTATGTAATCTGCATGAGCAACATCTGGCCCTTCTTTGTATATCACTAAAAACAACCAAACTAGTTAGTCTAGCAAGAAAATAGCACGTAGAGAGTAATGAGTGGTATTTATAATTAGTACCCAATATGCTGTAAATGTGCCCAGCATAAATAATTTGTGGGGGTGGTCGTTTTGAAAAAAAATGAAAAAAACGGTTCCTGCTAGGGTAACGTTGTTCCAGCAGGAAAATTCTAAACTACTGATCGGAGCGAGAAACAATGTGCATGGTCAGATAGCTTATGTATGTGGAAGAATGTGCGGCGAATATGGAATTAGTGACGGTTCAGGTTACCAAGATTTTGGGCTTCCTGCTAGGGTAACGTTTATAACGTTATATGTGCGAATGTAGAATAAATTTACATGAGTAGCTCTTAATTTGTGCGCATGGCACACGTAATTAGATTCTAGAAAGTACTTATAATTTTTGAGAAATTGCGCTTTCAATGAAAACACGAAAAAAATTCGCAGCGCCTAAATGAAAAACCGTATAAGCTCACTGAAAACTGTATTCGGTCCATCTTGACACCTTTTATATCCATAAAAAAATTGGAAAGTGTAGGTACATCATTAAATAATAAAACAAAAAGTCAAAATATTTTTTTCATAACTTTGACGGTCAACATACAAGAAAACGGGTCAACCCTAGACGTACAGGTATGAACCAAAAATTAGTGGATATAGTCGAATAACGCATTGCGAATTTTCAGCTAGAAATGTTTCGTATATAAAACGATATAAACAAAAAACCAAAATCTGGAAACAATGGCTGGTAACCCGACCAAATTAGAATGACTACAAAAAAGCGGCGATTTCATACATGTCGATGACCTTCTTTATTGAACGTCTTAAATCGTCCCACATACGGGTATTTTAATAATCTGGGCGGACAAAAGTCGAAATAACAAATGTTATCACATTCGACTACCTAAGTCAGGGGACATTCCAGCGAACAATGGGATACCATACCCACCCCTTTCCCTTTGCGCGTTGCCAAGTCAATTCAGTCGGAACTTGATCCTCGAACATTGAGTACGTGTCAAGTTATCGGCGATTTTTAGAAAGTGTTAACTTTGTGAGTTAAACTGCAGTTTTCTGTGTTAACCTGGTGCAAAAAAGTAATGGACTCTGAGACTTAAGGTATGTGGCAATCTAAATGTGATATATTTGATTAAATTTAATTCCGTTTAATATACTTTAAGTGGTCGAGAAATAACTTCTAAAATGAGGATACTTTTTTAAAGAAATTTATCTTTAAAGGTGTATTTGTTGTCGTATCCGGGTAGATCCGGTAGCTTTTGTGATTTTAATGTAAATAGTAGAATCTTAAGTATCGAATGCTAAATAAATTAGCCGCGGAATAGCGCAGATATGGAAAAGCTTAGTACTTTGATGTTTTACAGTCGAAATTAGTGAACCTAAAAAAACCTTTTCGTTTAAAATTTGTTTTAGGTTCAGCGGGTGCTTCTGGAGTGAGAATCGTGACTCGTAAATCACTTTTCGACATGATGACGAACGAGAACTTACGTATTTAGAAGAAAAACTATGTACTGTACTGAAAATCAGTTAAATACACAGAAAATCAATTTTTCACGTTTCAAATCGGAAATAAGGCAAAGGTGGATTAAATCACACAAAAAAGAAGAGGTTTTCTTAAAAAACAATCACCTTTGACTGGAAGGTACTTTCGAAACTAGTCGTTTTGGAAAATATTTCGAGCGGATACGAGATAGATTTAGTATAATACGAAAAATATGCAGACGAAACTGCTTGTTTATACGTAAAACTTTACCCGTGGCACCCAATGACACCCACACTACATCACTGCACTTGTACACGGATCAGATATGATAAAAAAAAACGCATTATTACCTATAGGACAACTATCTGAAGAAGCAGCAGAGGCACGAAACAAACATTTTAGGACATACAGACAGGATTACTCAAGAAAATTCTCTAGAGTCGTGCAACATATATTTTGAATAGGCTTCTTTTAAGCTCAGATCCCTTTCTTAGTGCCTCAAGGGTAATAAACAAAAAAAAGATGTCTTCATTTCTTCCTGATACCTTAAATACTCTCTGCAACACCAAACCCAGAAGATTCATTGCAATCAGAAAGTGAGGTTGAGATAAACTGATTTTTATAAATAGGCACATTGTATGTATTAGATAGAAAATTAATTAAGTCTTGTGTAATGTCATCATGCAATATTATTGTAGTCATTTATCTGGTTTTATTTTTAGTTTTGTTTACTCGTAATGTTTATTGGTTTTCTTGGTGTGGTGATGGTGGCAGTCGTAAAGCCATGTCAGATGCCTCTAGGCGGCTTAAAAAATCTGACACCACTGCACTGTAGGCCACTTACACACACGAAAAACAAACAACAGTGTGGCATGTTATTTTCTGTTAAATAAATGATTTGCGGAAAAATGTCTATAGTTTTTTTAAGTATTTTCGTGACAATATTTTATTTTATTTTAAGAAATTAAAAAATAAAGGCTTTGTATTATCTGCTTATATCGTGTTTGTTTAATTTCCGTCATTATCAACTCAAAAACCCACAAAATATTTTTGGCCGCCCAGATTGTTAAAATACCCGTATGTGCGTCCGTTGTCCGTACAGTCGCGTTGAGAGGTTTTTTTGGCAATTCCTTTTCTTCGCCCGAGTGTTTTTGTTGACAGTTTTATAAACTTTTTCTTAAGAATTAATCGATCACGCAAGAATGGATGAAACAATTTCGCTAATTCTTTTTTTGTTGTGTTGATTATTGTCAGAAGGTTTCATATAAAAGCAAATAAAAAAAAAACAGTGGATGTTTTGTCGTGCGTGGGTCAACTAGGTAGTATCAAATAAAAGAATTTCCCGTCCCTCAAGTTCGGCTGTGAGGCTGTGACGTTGCTGAAGGTGTAAAAAGTTGGGACGCTTGGTTTCAATTTAAAACAAATCATAATACTTCGTTATCTAGGTTTCTTTTATATCTGTGGCAAAATCAGAAGGTGCAAGGCCAACCCGCGAGCACTCGCCAGTTGACGAAGCCCGTGCGCAACACCGCCGGCGTCCCCGACCCCGCGCTACCCGCTGAGGTTATAATGAATCACTTTGGCTAGCTTGGAAAAAGTGAGACAGCTAGTTGGTTTCCCATTTTAGTATGACAAAGATAGATACATAAACGTCTTTCTTCGGCGGGGCAAGAAATAGACGTACGGAATATTCATGCTGGTTTTTTAAAGTTACAGTCACAAAATTATTTCATAAATAATATTGATAAAGTAAAGGGTCTAGCCGGTTAAGCATATGAAAACTGCACTCGCGTCTGATGAGGTATTTTTACCTTGTTTTTATTGTTTGTCATCTATAATAGCCATACACTTAATCTCACACCCCTAACCCCTATAGTAAGGGAATAATGGGGGTGACAACCCCGAAAAATTTTTTTTTCTCAGTACCTATTCAATATATCTTCATGAAATTGAAACCATACATGGCTATCGATAAACTAATTATTGTTATATTTTTTTTGAATTTTGCAATATTACAAACTTTAAAAAACGAGAAGAATTTTTTATGGGGTGGTTTTTTATACCAACCCCTAAAGTGACACCTACCAAAAATATATCTTATTTGTTAATTAGTTAACTATAACATGTAAAAGTTACAAAAGGGTCGAATTGGTGGAACAAAGCTTAAAAAAATCTGTTACGAATACGTGCATGCATATATATCAATTTTTACCAAAAACTATATAAACACCTGTGCACTATCTTTATATCTATCATCGTAAATACGTTCTTACAATTTTTTAATGTCAACAAATATGTATACCTACAAATAAACATTGAATAATCAACGATAAACAATATTCGATTTGATGGCATTCGACTGGACGAATTTTGAACACCTTGTTGCAGACTCGGTATAATGGTATCTTATATTGCGTAACAAAGAGCATGTAGTGACCTGTTCATTTTATGCAAGTTTTGTCAAGTTGTAAGAACTGTAAAAGCCGTCGTTACTCCAATCCACTATGTTGACAACCAAATGTATCGATCTATAGGAGTAGATTTATTAAAAATTACTGCATCAATTTATCTATATACTACGTGGAAGGGACATACCCGTAATAAATCAAACCACAGGCTGTACTAGATCACTTTTGTATAATGAAATTAAAATAACAGTAAAAAAAAAAAAAAAAAAAACTTTGGCTCTTCCACATAAAAGTGTGCAGCAGCCCGGGCAATTTGTATGGGATTTTTTTCTGGTGTTTTGACTGTTATTTTAATTTTATTAAACTATCACTATATCTAGTTGTAGCCCGTGGTTCGATTTATTACGCGTATGTTCCTTCCACATAGTATAAGTATCATATATGTAATGTATATGTATGTAATTTAATTATGCAACGTGGAAAGGACATACCCGTAATAAATCGAACCACGGGCACAAATCACTTTAGTTTAATTAAATTAGAATAACAATAAAAAACTTTAAAAAAAGAGGAATTTCTATAAAAAAGTGTGCAGCCGCCCAATTTGTATGGGAATATTGATTTTGTATTAAATTGGTTGTTATTTTAATTTCATTATAGTATAGTGATCTTGTAAAGCTAACGTGACCATTTTTTTTTGTCAGAGCGGGACATCTGCGGAATTATGTAATAAAATATATTTTATATAGAAGATAGAATAACTCAAAATAATCAAAGCAAATCAGTAGTGGCAAAAAAATCAAATTCTTGTTCGTATTTTTTAAAATATTTAAATACAAATTTGTTTTAAAATATCGGGTCTTGTTTTTAGATAAGTGTGGAACTCAGTACAATATATATTTATATTTATCTTCGCAATCAAAATAGCTTTAATTACTGCGACATTCAACTGTGTTTTATCACTTGTCCATATTTTGTCCATTTGAGAAAAAACTCTTTCCACAGGTAATTATTCACAAAATTATTTCATAAATAATATTGATAAAGTAAAGGGTCTAGCCGGTTAAGCATATGAAATCTGCACTCGCGTCTGATGAGGGATTTTTACCTTGTTTTTATTGTTTGTCATCTATAATAGCCATACACTTAATCTCACACCCCTAACCCCTAATCAAAATAGCTTTCATTACTGCGACACTCAATTGTGTTTTATCACTTGTCCATATTTTGTCCATTTGAGAAAAAAACTCTTTCCACAGGTGTTTTACTTCCAGGCAGACACATAACGTACTCAATAATCGTGGAAAAGTTAAATTAAGATTATTGGTACGAAAGTACTGGAATAATTGTACTGTCTCGTAATCTGCCTTCCCGAACGAGAAAAATACATTTTAAATTATCGTTTGGTCTGTTTGCAAAAGCGGGACAATTTCGGCCTCTAGGGGGACACCGGAAGACTGCCTGAAAGCGATACTGTCCCGCCGAAAGCGAGACATATGATCACGTTAAGTATAGCCCGTAGTTCGATTTATTACGGGTATGTCCATTCACCATTGTATGTATATGGGAAATAAATATTATTTTAGTTATCGTTTTTTTTTAATGTACTATTTATTCTTCTTTTATCTTGTAACCCACATTTAGACTATCTGTATAACCCAAAGGTTGACTGGTAGACTACGGTTTTAGCGTTAAGTTCGCCTATTGTTCTGTATACATTTTGTATTTGATGAACAAAAAGATAAAATGAATAAAATAAATCTAACTAGTACCTATCACGAACTGAAGTGACAATTTTGAAACGCGGAATCACCTCAATGAATGTTTTTCTATACAAAAAACCTATAGTGATCTAGTAGCCCGTGGTTCAATTTATTACGGATATGTCCCTTCCACATTGTATGTATATGGGAAATAAATATTATTTGAGTTATCGTTTTTTTATGTACTATTTATTCTTTTTTTATCTTGTAACCCACATTTAAACTATCTGTATAACTCAAAGGTTGACTGGTGGACAACGCTGCGTTAAGTTTGCCTATTGTTCTGTATACACTTTGTATTTGATGAACAAAAAGATTAAATAAATACAAATAAATCTAACGGATACCTATCACGATCTGAAGTGACATTTTTGAAACGCGGAATCACCTAAACGACATAATCACAACGACTAAAGTCGTTGTTAGAACGTCCATTTCAATTCTGAAGAATGAAGACTTGTTTCGTTATGATTATGATGTATATAAGGTCTGACAAAATATACTGAAACTATTTTAACGGTAGGTTTAGTCCTGGATATTGAACAACTTTCCCTAAGGAACACATAGCGAAATAAAAAAAAAAAATATTTTTCATATATCACCTACCTTTGACTGTACCTCTCCGCCCAGCTGACACGCTCAGCTGTATGTAGCGAAAGTCGTCTACACACGCTGCCATTACACTCATTCACGAATATACATGTTAGTTTGTTGCCCTAGTATAGTCATTAGGTACTCATATGTAATTATTATATATAACATTTCCGCATCACAGTATTAGTATCTATACTCCTCCGAAACCTCCTCCGTGTTAGTAGGTCAAAATCGATTTTCAGCTTTTTTATTTCCCTTTAAAAATATGTAGATAAAAACCTATTCTCAAACCTACCAAGTGTACATTTAGAAACGGCTTAACCGATTTCATCTAAATCGGTTAAGCCGTTTCTAAGGAGTATAGCCACTAACACGGAAAATTTATATATAAGAAAGATATGTAATGTCCTTTCTAATATTTTAAAAGGTTGATTCAGTCGCATCGTTTTGAACAACTTTTTCCAATAAATTAACCTATATCGATATAAGAATATTTGTTTAAGTTCTCATACAAATCGAAAGAGTCACGTGATATCGTTACCATGGAAAATGAATTTGTTTTTTTTTTAATTCTTAAGCATAAGGTTATCAATCTGCCAACAAAAACACTCGGGTGAAGAGTTGCCAAAAAACCTCTGAACGCGACTGTACCGGCAACGCTTTCTATTTAAGATGTTCAATAAAGAAGGTCATCGACATGTATGAAATCGCCGCTTTTTTGTAGTCATTCTAATTTGGTCGGGTTACCAGCCATTGTTTCCAGATTTTGGTTTTTTGTTTATATCGTTTTATATACGAAACATTTCTAGCTGAAAATTCGCAATGCGTTATTCGACTATATCCACTAATTTTTGGTTCATACCTGTACGTCTTCTAGGGTTGACCCGTTTTCTTGTATGTTGACCGTCAAAGTTATGAAAAAAATATTTTGACTTTTTGTTTTATTATTTAATAACTGATGTTTCAACTGAAATGAATGAATGAACACTTTCCAATTTTTTTATGGATAATAAAGGTGTCAAGATGGACCGAATACAGTTTTCAGTGAGCTTATACGGTTTTTCATTTAGGCGCTGCGAATTTTTTTCGTGTTTTCATTGAAAGCGCAATTTCACAAAAATTATAAGTACTTTCTAGAATCTAATTACGTGTGTCATGCGCACAAATTAAGAGCTACTCATGTAAATTTATTCTACATTCGCACATATAACGGTTTCTAAGCACACCGATTTGGCTAAACGTTACCCTAGCACAGTGGTTCCCAAACTTATTTTGTCTACTGCCCACTTCGAGAATAAATATTTTTTAGCGCCCCCATTTTTTCACCTATTTAAAAACCACTATAACTTCAAATTAAATTAATTATAAGTATATTAACGGAAAATTCTAAACGAAACTTTTACTATAACCCGCAACTTGAAACCTGAGCGCAGTAGGTAACATACAACGACGCTTAGGTCTCAAGTTAACTCTTACGGGCTCCACCTGCCAATAAGAATGATTATGGAAACGCAACTTTATAGTATTAAAACAGAGTATCTTTTATTAAAAATATAACTAAAGTAATCAATCCTTATATAAAAACTAATGTGAAGGATGAATCTGATGCTGTTTAATAAGTGTGTTGATATCAGGTTCCAATTTACTCAAGAACAGTCGCAAGTCGCCATGTTCGGTAACAAGCAAACGATTTCTCTTTTTAGTAAGCAGTGTTGTCACAGCACTAAATCCACGTTCACACAAATATGACGATGGGAATGCTATCAAGAATCGTTGAACGATTGACCACAATCCAGGGTACAATTGCGGGATCGGTTTTTGTAGCCAAAATTCTTGGTAACCATTTTTGAACTTGATTTTTATTTCCTCGTTTGTTGTCAATTCTATAAGTTCTTCTTCCAGCTGAGGTGACATTGCTGTGTTGACATTTGAAATCTGATCCAACACCCAGTCTGGTATTTCCAAGTTCAAAATGTCCTGGTATCGTTCGGTGAAGTCAATGTGGAGGTTTTCCAAATGGCAGTAGGCAAACAATTCGTCGTTACTGCATGATACTGATAAATTTGGAAAATTGTGAAACTCACGTCTGCCCAGATTCTTTTTGTGTAGAAGCAGTTTGGCTGCGAAAGCAGCAACGACGTTTTTTGTTTTAATTAAATTTAGTTTATCGCCTTGCAGTTGGAGATTCATGTCGTTGAACAATTTATACAGGTCTGTCATGTAAGCTATATCATTCTTTGATGTTATGAGCTTGTCGTGCAATTCTGTATCTTTAGTTTCCAAGAACTCTATAACAGAGTCAAACAGGTTGTAAAATCGAGTCAGACAATTGCCTCTTGATAGCCAACGAACTTCAGTATGAAACAACAAACGGTTGAAATCCTCGTCATTAGTAACACAAAGCTGATGAAATAATCTATCATTCAAAGAGCTGTTGCGGATTTTATTGACTGCTTTGATAACATATTGCAGTGATTGAAATAGTTTTTTTCACTTAAGTTTCTAGCAACTAAATGTTGTCTATGAATAACGCAATGTACACCAAGGACATCTGGAATTTTATTTTTTAAGTACGCTATGAAGCCTTTATGGCACCCTGTCATAGCCGGAGCGCCATCTGTAGCAACTGAAATAATATTTTTCAAAGGAATCTCTTTCTCATCGCAAAACTTTTCCAATGTATTGAATATGGTTTCCCCTTTTGTATTGGTCTCTAAATTTCTAGCAAATAATAGTTCTTCACATATTTTCTCATCTTTAATAAACCTCACGTAAGACAACAACAATGCTTCATTAGTTGGTAAAGTGGACTCATCGAGCTGAATTGAGAATTGACTTGTCCTCAGGTTTTCAGCCATTTCATCAATTCGTCTTTGCACAGAATTATTACTCAAAGGAATTTTTCGGATAATATCTGCGGCCGGTTTATGAAGCACAGTAGTTATTACTTCATTTATTGCTGGCAATATTAACTTTTCTCCGATGTTATGTGGTTTGCATTTTTGAGCAATTAACAAAGAGATATTGTACGAAGCTCGAAGTCCGTCGTCATCTTGCTTAGCAGCCGCCGAAAATAGTTTTGCTACACTTGGCTGAGTATTATGCTTCTTCTCTAGGTCTTGAAAATATGCTACATTCTTGTCTTTCTTATCTGGATGCATTTTATTCAAATGATCTTGCAGCCTTGAAGGCTTCATTGCTTCATTCGAAAATGTTTTTAGACATAGAAGACACAAAGGCGACGATGGGTTTGTGGGATTTTCAATAAATCCGAATTTAATATATTCCGCACAGTATTGCCGTCTCTTCTTTTTTACTTCCGACATTGTTTTGCTTTGAGAAATACGTTCAACTTCGCGAGTAGTGTAGAGGAGGCGTAAGTACTGCTCATCTATTGCGCGCGAAACCACAAATGAAAATAAAATAAATATTACATTGTTTATATAGGAATGCTTAAGCAGCACGCACCGACAGGAATAAAACAAACATGCATAAACTCGTTTATCTCATTCGACGCTCAATCGTACTCAACAAGTCCGAACAAGTATTCAATGAACCAGCCAACTGATACAGGAATGCACAATTCGGGTTATTTAACAAAAACTTGTTAAAACATGATAGATATCTACGAGTACTAATAACTATTAAAATGCGAAAGTGTGTCTGTTGCCTTTTTATTTGTTTGTTTGTGTCTCCTTTCATTACGAAACGGAGGGACCGATTGACATGATTTTCACTTTTTCTATATTCAATAAAATAGGACAGATATATGAACTACGCGGAGAGAAATATAGAACCGAGTTTGAGCAATCTTTTAATTCATATTAGTTGATGTTCACAAGTTGTTGTTGAGAGTCGAGAGCTCTTGCAGTCGTTGTTTAAGAGGCCTCCTAGCTAAATAAAGCTCCTAGCAAAAAAAAAACATTTTCTTTCTGGGTCTCTTACCGCCCCCCTTGAGACCTGCAGCGTACACAAGGGGGCGTTATCGCCCACTTTGGGAAAGACTGCCGTAGCAGGAAGCCCAAAATCTTGGTAACGTGAACCGTCACTAATTCCATATTCGCCGCACATTCCTCCACATACATAAGCTATCTGACCATGCACATTGTTTCTCACTTCGATCAGTAGTTTAGAATTTTCCTGCTGGAACAACGTTACCCTAGCAGGAACCGTTTTTTTCCAAAACGACCACCCCCACAAATTATTTATGCTGGGCACATTTACAGCATATTGGATACTAATTATCAATACCACTCATTACTCTCTACGAGCTACTTTCTTGCTAGAATAACGCACTCCAACCAAACATTTGAAATAAATTGAATGTCCGATAAGTAAAGCTCCAAATTTTTCCTGAGGCCTAAGGCCATTTGATGTGGTGAGTATTAATGATGTTTTTGGGAGGTCAGTCTACAATATTTGTCTATTTCGCTACGCTGACCTCCCACATTTCATTAAATACTACCTTTTAACTTAAACTTATAAAAGTAGATGTTGGAATTTTGAAAATACTTACAATAATCACCACCAAACTTGATAGCAGGTTTCACCACATATCCTTTAGCTCTGTAGTAATGGTAAACAACATACTTTGCTGTGAAGTTTCTGTCAGTTTCTAAAAATAATTGCCAGCATTGCTGAATATTCAACAACTTAACTCCATTTACTACTTGTAAACATCCTAATCCATATGACAAAAAAAATGCTTCTTGTAATGTCAGCATTAACTTTTCAGGAATGTTTGTTTTGTTTACACAACATTGTGAGTTTAAATTTGCAAAATAGTCATCATCTTCGGAATCACTATTGGGTACTATCACAACCATGTCTTGTTTACAGTTTGAATCAAAGTTATCTTGTACATGTGCATCCTCCATCTCATCACTCATTTCTTCATCACTTGACACCAAGTCTATAACATCTTTCTTTTTACAGTCTATTTTAATCTTTGATGTGATTTCCTTGGCTTCACTTAAAAATAAATCAGTTTCAGTTGGCTCAGCCATTAAATTAGTAAACTTTTTATACCAATAATTCCTTTTGAAAAATTGTCTCCTCCGCATTATTTGCAGACTCTCTGGATTGGTCCTGGGTTTAGAGCGTGAAAATGATCCTTTACCAAAACAACCCATTTGATGCAAAAGGGCCATTTCATCCACTGAATTCACAGCCACACTAAAGCCATTAAAGTGTCCAGTAAAAACGATTCGCATAGCAGTGTCCAGAGGAAATCTTAATGAATCAATTGCCATCGGAAATAAGTTATTTGGGTCATTAGTCCGACAATTGTCTGATTGCAAAGTAGTCATGATGACAAAAGAACTGGCCGCTTTCCAAATTTATTTACAGTCAAAATGCACGTCACCGAGTCGATTTGAGACAGCTAAAATTACAATATGAATCTGTAACAAAACAAAAATACTCTTTTAATTTAAAAATAATTTATTATGAATCGCAGAATAAACACCTAAGATGGGAGATGATATCCCTGCAAATACAGAACCAGCAGCAGCAGCGAAGAAAGCTAAAAATGAATTATACAGTGAGTAACTACCTAATATGATTTTAAATCTAGTTTTTACCATATAATTATTTTTTTAGTTTTTTATTTACTCGACTTATGTTTACGTTTAAAAAATCACTAACATTGTAAAATGTGACAATAAGAATTACAACATGCTTGATTTCACAGTCGGCTAGGTAGGAACCCAGATATTCATCATCATCATCAATCAGACGAGATGTGACTGAGATCGAGAATTCGAGTTATTCGAGACCATCAAAGTTGAAAATTGGAAATCATCTTGAATGAGATATGACCACAGGATATGACATTGACATTGTCATGTTTTGTTTTGGTTGGGTTCGGGCCACTTCGGGCATATGCAGCCGCAATTTTCACAACATATTTTTATACTATGCGATGTGGCAACAAAACGCATACTTGACATTTATTTTCTTGATGTTGCATATCTTCTCGTTCCTGCAGGGTTGACACCATCATTTGCTTATTGTGGTCTCTTTCTATTGCAGAGCGAACTGTGTTTATCAGAGAAGGTAAGACGATTTTACTTGGCTCAAAATGCAGCTAACTTCACTGTTCATAGTCACAAGACTACTCAGCTGAGTCTGTCCAATTTTCGATCGTCCGAAATATTTTCGGATTGTATCATTATTTACTGCGGGTTTAAATTATTTAAGCCAAAATGGCTGATATTGGGGACGATAATGTAAGCAAACTCCTGGGTGACGATAAAATCGGTAAGTAACGAAACATATTTGCTATCCACATGAAGGTTTTCCAATGTCTTGCAACAACAAATTGATTCGCAAAATGTTTTCTAGATATGATTGCTGCCACCAGCGTGTTGCAAATAAGAGCAACAGAAATTCGTCAATCGAATATCAATTGGCAGTCTTACCTGCAGTGAGTATTGATTCTGTATGTGACATCAATGTTTTAGTGTTTTCTTTTGTAACCTGATGAATACCTGGTTGCAGGTCGCAGATGATAACGAAGCATGATCACGATTTCATCGTGAACTTGGACCAACAGGGCCAGAAAAACTTACCTGATAAGCAACCTGAAGCCTGCTCGGAGGTGTTCCTCAACCTGCTTACTCACATTAGCAAAGACCATACTATCCAGTACATTCTTGTCCTCATTGATGACATCCTTTCGGTAATATACTTTTTTTTTATTGAATGTGTTAAGCTAACACTGGTATAGGAATCTGACATAGCTCAATGACTGGCATCTAACAAACAACATTCATTATTCTATTTCACACTCATCAACTCATATGTAGATTTATTTACATGGTTTTACAAGCAAGAAATGGTAGTTGAATGACCATACATCACTAGAACCTCGAGGTATAAATCTCAGCTTGTGTGGATCACCTTGGCCACCAGTGCTTCTTGGCTGTAATTATAAGTTTATTGAAATTTATGATAAAACAGAGTATACAAATCTCATTTGATTTAACAGAACAATTTTATTTGTTACAAAAACATAGTTAAAGCTACTTTTATTGGTGGTATTTCTTTAATATCCTGCGGTACAGGGGAAGGGGGGAGCGGAAAGGGGAGGGGCGGATAAACTTCCCACTAAGGGGGGGAGGCGCGGAAACGCTTAGTTTCAGAGATATGAATTTTTATACTATTTATTTTTGGTGGTCTTTGAATTTTGACCCAGCCCCTTCTGTTGTGGCTCCGGCACGGAGGATCGCGGCGCTTGCACGCGTGTACCTAGTTCGCAGGCAGGGGTCTTCACTCGTCTTCGCAGCCTCGGCTTGCTGGTCGGCCTCCTGCTTGCTCGATCCTGCCTGCTCCTAGCCACACGCGGCTCGCCACTCTCTTCCGCGCTATAAAAAACACTCTAGAGTAGGGCAGATAAGACTATGTGAAGTCGGGGTAGGCTAATTCGGTTCCGTCAAAAACGTGTTGTGTTTACGATATAACTTGTTATTTAACCTCTAAACTTTTAAATCAAAATTTTTCAAAAACTACGCATTTCCGGACAAAAAGCAGCTAGGATAGGATTGAAGAGATAAATAGCAATTGATTGAACCCACAATTACCCAGAAATTCGTGCTGCAGGATACTAAAGTCAACCCTTATTGGTATGTTTGCATTTGTTTTGGTTCTGGTAAAAAGTAATTACTTACCAGCAAGAAAAGAGACCAATGCCTTACAGGATTCTGATAGCGCAATGATAAACCAAAATCTGAAAATAATCAAATCAATACTTAAAATTATTATCAACAAAAAGTGTATACTAATGCAGTATAGGTAATAAATTTTTAATCAACTCAATACATTAAAGTTTGTTATTTGGGAACTATCTACAAGTTGGAAAAGTTATAGTTGAAAGTCATGTTATTCTACACACAAGTAGATTATTCCACTGAGATGTTTAAAAAATTAAAATAAGTATTGTGATTTGGGTGAATATTTTTGAACAAGTGAGTACAGTGTATCTGTTTTGCTTGAGCAAATGTTTTTACGAATATCTTAACTGTTCCTATGTCTCCTCTACAGGTTGCATTTCTGAAGAAGTGAAATTTTGTTAGTGATAATTGTGTATTTTTCTTGTCAATTAAGGTTTTGCTTTTTTTTTTAATATGGCAGTTCCATTTCATGGTGAACATTTATTCAGTTTCAAGCTTTGCAAAGACGGACTCGTGAAGTCTACAGCTCACAAAGGCAGCCAGAGAACCAGTATTGTTTTATTATTGTATGTAGAATGGCTTGTAAGTTATAGAACTAGGTAAAAATTCGTAACAGGACCATATGTTGTATATATGGGAAAGATTACATACTTGACAATTCAAAATCAGACTTTCAATTTTTTTGTTATGTATTAGGAGGACAAATCACGAGTAAGGATCTTCCGTGAATCAAAACGTTCTGCCGGTGGAATGTGGCAAACTTTCCTGAACTTGCTGAACCGTCAAGATGACTTCGTGCAGCACATGACCGCCCGCATCATCGCCAAGCTGGCCTGCTGGTACCCCCAGCTGATGGATAAGAGCGACCTTAACTTCTACCTCTCCTGGCTGAAGGATGAACTCATGCTGAATGTAAGTGAGGCCATAGAATTTTTTTTTTAGTAATGACATATATGCATGTAGTTTTTAAATGCATGATTTATTATTTTTGGAGTTATTTACTTTAATGATTTTTTTTTTTATAGTATGTTTTTATTGAAATATCACAACCATGCCATAATTAATGCTTTGCTGATTGATTTAACTGTTAAAGCACACACACTATGCCCGCAGCCATGCCACCAGGTAAGCCGTTGTGCGCCTGGCGGCTTTTTAAGCCATGCGGCACTAATAGTATATCGAGCCAGCAACTTAAGCAAAAGCCGGTGGCCTGTGCCGCCGGCATAGTGTTTAGGAGCCTTTAGGTATCATGTTATCATTATTATGCCCTTACTGTCATTTCAAACGTCTTCATTCTTTCGTATATTTATGCATGCTATAATAATTTTTTGTTCATATCTTTTTCATTCATCTTTAATAAATTAATTCATACTAACAAAATAATTTTTTGCACAATGATCATATCAGAGCGCAGAGATTTACCAAAATGTTGGTGATCAAATTGCCATGAATCAAACAAACACTTAATACAAACCTGGCCCTTATAAATGCAGCCAATGATAATAGTAAGCCGCCAAAATATCATTACTGGCTGAACCATACAACAAAAATATTACGTGTGTAAACATCATAA
Source organism: Acrobasis suavella (assembly GCA_943193695.1). NCBI lineage: Eukaryota > Metazoa > Arthropoda > Insecta > Lepidoptera > Pyralidae > Acrobasis > Acrobasis suavella. Next base: position 9,799,059 of record OW971945.1, on the reverse strand, counting down.
TGTAATTTAGCACTATTATAATAGATTTGCAAAAGTACACATCATGATTGACATATTTTCACTTCACTCACATATAGCTTTCTCTCTTCCAACATATTCACTTCACAATACTTCATAAAAATAATCAAAACAAAACTTAAATTAGTATCAAAGTATCTAATTTACAAAAAAAAAGGAGGATTCTAGAAGTTCACAAATTGCTGCTGGCAAAAACAGCAGAGTCTGGAATATAAAGTAATCATCATGTGTCTAAACCACTGACACGTAACTCAATGTTGTAAGCATCACGCGCAAGTATCACTTGGGGTTATAAGCATGGCTATTTGACTGAGAGGTTTGTTTTCTGGCAAGGCGGAGAAAATGTCTGCCGAGTTAGAGCATGCCGAGCAGGTTATGTTGGAGCATGAGAAAGTGAAATTCTCTGATAAACATAAACACCACAAGGAGAAGGAAGAAAAGAAACCTGACGGGGCTCAAGAGAAATACTCGAGCCTGTACAGCTCTTTTGACAAACTGAAACCACATGAGGATCTGCCACCGAGCCTACACCAGGTACTCTCTGTGTAGATTTCACCGAGACTCTGTAGCAATAACACTATGACTAATATGTATGTAAATAACTCATGTGACAAATATTTCTTTTAACACTTTAATGCTACGTAACAGATTACCTACTATGCATTATCTCCATGTTCTCACATAACAAACACTATGCTTAAAAAAACAGCAATGCATTTAATTATGCTTCATAGAATGTATGGCTATTTTTTTATATAATATCCTTTTATTAAAAGATGCTAAAGCTTAATTATGTCTTCTTAAATTGAAGTTATAATTAATTTTTAATTTTCAAGACAATTAAAAATTTTAAGTTCGATGTATATAGATATCTCTAACTTTTGTTTATTTGGTTCTAAAGCTTTTGCAGGTAAGTATTACTCGTATTCCTCCTTTAAATCTTCAACTATGAATTTCACTGACTGTGTTATTTCAATTAAATAACACAGTCCGATATTGTGATGCAAAGCTCAATTTATAAGGATAACTTAAATATGGCGAAAGAAATTGGTTGTCTTCACTTTTGCTTGGGCTTTGTTAGTCCTAAGATTGAAAAAGTCGTATAACATCGATCATATTTATTAAACCTCTAATATTTCGACACAGTTACAGGCATAATCTCCAAAGGAAAATTGAAGATATTGTATGTGTTTAACTGTACAGAGATATGGTAAATATCTTAAACTTTCAGCCTATTGTGGAAGTTTATTACTCCAATTGTACCCACTTTCTTTTTTTTTCAATAAATAGTATAAACTTAATAACAACTATTAAAAGATCTATAATAAGTAATGCGTTTGACTACAGAACAACGACTACATCCAGTCGGTAGCGCGTTGCCTGCAAATGATGCTGCGCATCGACGAGTATCGCTTCGCTTTCCTCTCTGTGGACGGCATCTCCACGATCCTTACCATCCTCGCATCCCGAGTCAACTTCCAGGTAACGATACGAGAAAACCTATTGGTGTTCCCACATTGCTGTAAAAAAAAGTTTCGCAAACATTTTCTAAAACTAATGAATTTACTAAAATTATTTTCGAACTTTGTAATCAAATGTTTTTGTGTAAATACTTTTAACAGCAGTGTGGGAGCACCTTGAGACTTTATTCATTGATATAACGTAGCTTTATTTGTTTATTTAGCTACGACTACCTTCTTGGTCCAATGGTCAAGGCGTTTGCCTTGTGACCCGGAGGTTCGAATCCCACTAGGAAGCATACTTTGTGAAAAGGAGTTTCCAGTCTGGTTAGGATATTGCAGGCTTGAATCACCCGATTATCCGAAAAGAAAGATGATTCCGTGTTGGTTTCGAACGCCATCTACCGTTTGATCATCAAACTATCCAAGGATTGGTACTGGTTTGGATTGCAGAGGTCAGACGCCAGTGGCTCTGTGTAAAAAACCAGTAACCTCGTCAAATCTCCTTGATGTAGGTAGCGGAACCCGGGCTCTGAGGCGTTACTGCTGAGGATGCAACCGGGAAATTACGCTTGGATGATGATATTTTTTTATAGCTAAAATCGCCCTGAGATCTTCTGTGTGGTCAGTGTTGTCGCCACAAACACAGATCGAGTTATCTCCTGATCTTTCCGGCTTCTACGCTTCTTTTTTACTAATGACACTACTGACCCTGTGCTCTCTATTACCTGATACATCACTATCAGTAATGGTGAGGGAGAGAATGCCATACATATGGCATTAGGTCCGCCTCTTGTCCTTTTTTGTTAAATTGTGCAATTAAGTTTAAATAAATAAATCAGTTCCCTATTATGATGAGACACGTAAGGAACAGAAAAAAAATGTTAAGAGATTGCATTCCCTGCTTTTCACCACAAACTAATTCGTATATATTACGATCTTAAGTAAATATTCTTGATAAAAAAATTCCAGGTTCAATACCAATTGGTGTTCTGCCTGTGGGTGCTCACCTTCAACCCCCTGCTCGCTGAGAAGATGAACAAGTTCAACGCAATCCCGATCCTGGCCGATATCCTGAGCGACTCCGTCAAGGAGAAGGTGACCCGCATTGTGCTCGCCGTGTTCAGGAACCTGATCGAGAAACCTGAGGACCAGCAGGTACAGTGTTTTCTGACATTGGATTTGGGTTTTTTATCTGTACCATTTTTTATTTGACTTTCCTGCAATCTGTGAGAGTGATTTTACGACCTCCGTGGCGTAGTTCTTTAGAAGTTCCGGGTTCGATCCCCGGTCAGGGCGAGTTGGAAAATGGCCTTTTTCAAATTGTCCTGGGTCTTGGTTGTTTATCTATATATGTATTTGTCTAAATATAATATTGTTGAGTTAGTATCCCATAACACAAGTCTCGAACTTACTTTGGAACTAACTCAATCAGTGTAATTTGGCCCTTTATATTTATTTGATTCCGTGAAATGCGACGAAGCGTATAGCAAGAAGTCGGGGAAGCGTGTGCTATTTGATTTGACCTAAGCGCGTAAGATGTCAGATATTACACTTCCTATTTGACAATATAGGAGGTATATAGATTCCGCGTTCAAGTTCCAAAAGTATAACCTGTTTTGAAACATAGCCTTACAATTGTTAACAAAGAGTTGTTAACAACTGTAAGGCTCGCTCTTCTTTTCTTACTTAGCTTAGTATATATGATGCACTGATTTATCACAAGATAATGTCACATTGGGTTATCTCATATTTACTTAGATTATGACGTACAAAAGATGTTATAATCCAATGATATAATAATATGATACATCGTCTTACAACCAAGGATGCTCAAGACCGTGCAAAGTGGAGAAGAAAAAGTCGGAAAGCGGACCCCGGGCTTCTCAGCTTGCAGCTGAGGACGCAACTGGGAAAACGCTGAGATGAGAGAGAGAGAGATATAATAATATGATACATAACTTTCGATAAAGATAAAATTAGAATTAAACATAACTTTTTTATTATATGGTGCGCGTATATTGTCATCTACTTTCATAGACACTGCAAAAGTTTGTGCAAACTTCCTATTTGATGAATGTGCCAAAATTTTCCTAGTAAAGTAAAATTTCGAGCAACTTATAACTTAAGAATCAGATTCTAACAAGAAAAGTGACAGATATAACCTGGTATGGGAGACTCACTTATTTATTTATTTTATTCTGTTTTGATAATTTGTTGTCATAGCCGCAACAGAAATTCATCATCTGTGAAAATTTCAACTGTCAAGCTATCACGGTTCGTGAGATACAGCCTGATAACTAGTAATGTGCCGCCGACAAATTGTCTGTTCTCGGAAACTATCATTGTTCAAAATTTGTTTAGTTGAAAAATTCCCTGAAGAAATGTCTCGGAAATTTTCCAACTAAAATTCCCGAAAAATGTTTCAACTAAAATTGAAAATTTTCATACCTTTTCGTAAATTTCTAGAATTTTTTAAGAACGGCACATCACTACTGATGACACACCGAGGGACAGACAAACGGAAAGCGGAGTCTTAGTAATACGGTCCTGCTTTTACCCTTTGGGTACGGAAGCCTTAAAAGAACAGTACGCCGTCGCGCGACAGTTCATGACAGTCGGCGACTGGCGCGTGACTGGTCACCGACAGGGTCGAGGGCATAATGCATACTATCGCTCGTCTGAAGAACCCAAGTCCACCAACAAGAGCAAGGTCGTAAATGACTAGAACAAAACTTCATATTACTTCCTTGACGTATTACCACAGGTAAGGCACTTCATAGAAGCGGAGTATCATTTATGCCTACACTACTATAGACGAAACTATACATCCGTGCACACGGCTATGTGTGTGTGTTCGCTCGATCAACACACTCGACAAGGCGAAAACGGGGGTGAGGTGCAAGGATGGGGAACGCGGACGCATATTGCGCAGGACCTTAACCCCCTTATTCATAAAAAATTACAAACATTTGCTAAACCTATTTTAGTTAAAGTATGTTTTTTTCTCGTTTTTTCAACGTCAAATATTGAAAAGAGGGAAAGGGACAAAACATGTTTTATCTAAAATAGGTTTAGCAAACGGTTGTTATTTTTTATGAATTTGAGGGTAAGAGATTACAAATGCAAATACAAATACGTTTATTCAACGAACTTTTTAAACTAATGATGTTTACTTCGTTGATATTACAGGTCGCAAAGGAGCACTGCATCGCCATGGTACAGTGCAAGGTTCTGAAGCAGCTGTCGATCCTAGAGCAGAAGCGCTCCGACGACGAGGACATCATGAACGACGTGGAGTACCTCAACGAGCGCCTGCAGGCCTCCGTGCAGGACCTCAGCTCCTTTGACCAGTACGCCACCGAGGTCAAGAGCGGACGGTTAGTAGCTTTTTATTACGAAGAAATGTTAGTTCCCGTGAGTCATGACATTATGAACGACGTGGAGTACCTCAACAAGCGCCTACAGGCCTTCCTGCAGGACCTCGGCTCCTTCGACCACTACGCCACCGAGGTCAAGAGCGAACGTTTAGTAGATCATTGGCTTTTTATCGTGGTGAAATGTGAGTTTCCGTGAGTCAGGACATCATGAACGACTTAGAGTACCTCAACGAGGGCCTGCAGCCCTCAGTGCAGGACCTCAGCTGCTTCAACCAGTACGCCACCGAAGTCAAGAGTGGATGGTTAGTACTTTATTGACTTCTTATCGCGGACAATTTTGATGTTCCGTGAGTCAGGACATCATGAACGACGTGGAGTACCTCAACGAGTGCCTGCAGGCCTCCGTGCAGGACCTCAGCTGCTTCGACCAGTACGCCACCGAAGTCAAGAGTGGACGGTTAGTACTTTATTGCGTTGCGTTGAGGTTCATAATGTCCCTTTCCCAAAATGTCCCTTCCTCGAAAAATTCCTTTCCCAAAAGGTCCCTTCCTCAAAAATTCTTGTACCTAATCTTTGTATGAACAAAATTAGACAATTGGATGCTTATTTACCTTTTTCGCACGAAAAAATTATATGTACAGATTTTTTTATAATTTGATAATAGTACCTACGTTAGTTTGTTTTACGGTTCATTTACTAAAATTAGGAATTTTTCCGTTGGACTTTATTCAAATAGAATTATCTACTTTCTCTTTTCGTGAATTGAAAAGCTAAGTTTAGGTAAATAGGTTCCGGTGCACCACCTATCTAAAAGTCATTAGTTCATTACTAAAATTTTTAACTGAAGGGACATTTTGGGAAAGGGACATTTTGAAACCAGGGGACATTTTGGGAACGGGACATTATGGACCTTAACGCTTTATTGACTTTTTATCGCGGAAATTTTGAGTTTCCGTAAGGCAAACCACCCTGGCATTGCGACAGGATCGAGTTCGCTGAAAGAATTGTTTCCATTTCCTTTACACCTGTCGCACTCTCTCTTACGGACACGCTTGTCATTGTCGAAATGCAGACGATTCGATCGCATGACCCGCGCCGAATTTTTGACGTCATTCGAATTCGTCTAGGATATCTGTGTTTCTTCCAGATTCGGACGATTCGACGCGGTCAGGTGTGCGAGGTTTCATAGGATTTCATATAACGAATTCGAAAATTCATTTCGTTCCACTCGTTCGGCGCGTTCGGCTAGGATAAGTGTTCACATTAATACATAAATTGCTTTACAAACTAGCAAGCCTACATACTCGATTCTATACATTAAATATACAAAATGTTCTATCCTGTTTGTGTATTGTAATAGACGAACACATCCTTAGTATTTATGCGATTTGTCAGTATATATTTTATATTTATTTATGACGTATTAACTTTTGGTCAGTCTGGAGTGGTCCCCGGTACACAAGTCGGCCAAGTTCTGGCGCGAGAACGCGGCGCGGCTGAACGAGCGCGGGCAGGAGCTGCTGCGCACGCTGGTGCACCTGCTGGAGAAGAGCCAGGACCCCGTGGTGCTGGCCGTGGCCTGCTACGACGTCGGCGAGTACGTGCGCCACTACCCCCGCGGCAAGCAGTCAGTATACTACTCATTATTAAACAAGTCATTTAAAAAAAAAAAACACGAAAAACCGGACTGCCATTTTATATACCCAGTGACACGTCTCAAACTAAAATCCATTGAGCTGTTCAGGCTGCAGAGCGTGCCAAACAATTATATGTACATACATACTCGAACACATAACCCGACTGACTTTTTATACAACTTGGAAGGGATTTTACGGGTATGTACCCGTAAAATCGACCCGCGGGCTATACTACAATCACTTTAGTATAATGATAATAAAATAACCGTCAAAAAACAAATAAAATCGTCATTTCCATTTAAAATTGCCCGGGCGGCTGCACACTTTTGTATGGAAATGCGGTTTTTATTTTGCCATTATTTTTATTTCATTATAGTGATGGTTCAATTAATTACTGGTTTGTCCCTTTTACGTTGTAAAGTGTCACTCTCAGAACTAAACGAATCTAATGATAGCCCTCAAGCTTAAATCCATCGAGCCGTTTAGGCCGCAGAGCATGCTTTGTCACGCTCTGCAGCCTGAACGGATAACATACATACTCTCGAAAAACAACCCTCCTTCTGGCGCAGTCGGGTAAAAAAACGTGATCTATTTGTGAAGACCTATTAGCTTTTTGTTTACTACTTTGCAACCTATATTGTAAGTGGAACTGTTGGTCTTCCGAATGTATAAAATTAATTAATATCTTGCTTCTCTATAAGGGATTGTTTTTTTTTAAGCGTCTTTTTTCTGGTGAGATTTGGAGAGGTTTCAGAATTCGTTTGAAATTTCGTGATTCTTATACGAACCCAAATCTTAACGATTTTTACTGAGCGGTGACGTCGCAAGCCCCAATTCCGGAACTTTGATGCTTCGTATCTCTGTGAATTTTTACTTTTTTGGTAAACTGAAAAATATGGGTCCATTATTTTTGAATAATCTAAAAGACGGACTAATTACAATTATGCTTTTCTAACCCTGTCGTCACCCCTATTCCAGTATCATCGAGCAGCTTGGCGGTAAGCAGCGCGTCATGTACCTGTTGAGCCACGAGGACCCCAACGTGCGGTACGAGGCGCTGCTCGCCGTGCAGAAACTCATGGTCCACAACTGGTCAGTACTTACGACAAACACCTGACATTGGGTACATTTTATTTATCGAACTTGATGGTGACGGATATCAACGATATGCTAACGCATAAATAATGCGTAAGTTTAGCAATGAAAATATCATTCAATACACAACATACTAATATACAACGTGAAAGGGACATACCCGTAATAAATCGAACCACATGCTATACTAGAGCACTACAGTATTATGAAAATAAAGTAACAGACAAAACATAAACGAATTGTTTTGCATTTCCATACAGAAGTGTGCAGCCATCCGGATAATTTGTATGGGCACTCCCATACAAATTATCCGGATGGCTGCACACTTACTTATTTTTTGTTTTTTGGTTGTTGTTTAATTTCATGATACTATAGTGATCTAGTATAGCCCGTGATTCGATTCATTATGGATATAACCCTTCCGCGTTGTATGTGTAATGGTATTTGCATTGCTAAACTTACCCTTTACAGGTTACTTTTGTTTGGCATGGAAATGATTATTCACTGCACAGGGTAACTTCTAAATTAATGATGCCTTTTTTTCATATAACCAAAAGGTCTATGGCCTGAATGAGAAGAATAATGACTAATGTCTCCGACCTTTATTTAAAAAAAATGAATTTTTTTTTCAGGGAATACCTTGGCAAGCAACTGGAGAAGGAGCAAATCGACAAGCAAGCCGGCACAGTCGTCGGAGCTAAAGCTTAAATACGTTAGAAATTGATTATAATTGTTGTTATTGTTATCTAGGATATGCCAGGACTTCTTTTTTGGTTTGTAAGCTCCAACTCTATACACGTGTATATAGGTCCTACACATTTAAACTATTGTTGTCCAGATTTCATAAATAAGTATAATATTTACAAATTATGTAAGTATATGATAAGGACAGTACAGCAGTAAGCCAAAAATCAAGCGCAAAGCTTGGACCTTCGAACCGTATTTTATTTGAGCAACAATTGTTTTTAGAACGCTTGACTTGCGGCTAAATGTACTACAAGTGATGCTTCAGCAAGTTACAATTTATAACTTCATATTCTTATTGTAAATAATATTCAGAAATGTCTAAAGAGCAAATATTTATTATTTTAAAATGTTTTCAATATTATTTAAACATTCCTTTGTTCTATTAGCTACATTTACAAAATTAATAATTATTATGATAATAATATTTGAAGAACTTTATGAAATGTAGCCAAGCCTACTGAAATCGTAGTCGATATGTAGTGAACTGCGGAATATGACTAAAGAGTTACGTCAGTATTGTGAATAAAGCTAATGATAAAAATAACACCGTATTTTATTTTTATTGATCATAAATGCAATGATTATCCAATTATCTACCCTAGCCCTAGCTAGCCAGGCCTATTATGTACGGATTATGATAAATGTAAAAGTGCCTAATAAAAGAACTTATTAATAAATTTCTACAATTTCTATAGAATATTAACTACTCCTAATTTTTATTACGTTACCCGCATTGTATGAATTTAAAAAATATTTTTTAAAACCTAACGAAATGAAAAACTTTGAAAAAAAAAACACGATATTGTTTTCATAATAGTATTTTATGCAACAGTTGTATAAGAAGGTTCATAAAATGCGAGTGGCGCAAGATTTTTTGACGACATACTTATACAATACTTTTTCTACGACTACATTTACTAAAATAAATACAAAAGTAAACAAAGAAAAGTACGAAATACTACCGTATATTTGGTAGATACTAGGTATCTATGGAAGACTTAATTTTTTTTATTGACGTCTTCCTAGTAACCAAAAGTGCCATTTCTGAAACATGGAGTCACTTAAACGAATGTTTTTCATACAAAAAACCGTTTGGTCTGTGACTCCACGTTTGAAAGATGGCACCATATGTTCAAATAACGATTTTATTATGTTGGCAGTATGGCAGATCTAAAGAAAAAAGTTATAGGTCTATGGCTAGGAGTATCGTTTTGGGTTTTGGCGAAATAACGACACATGTGCTATTATATTAGGAATAGACTATAGACTTTTCTGAAATCATATAATCTATGTTCTTATATTAGTGTTCGGGACCATTTAAAAGACAGATAACAGTACAGGAGTAGAAAAAATAATTTATTACATCGAAATAGGATGAGCAGAAACCATTCAAGGTGAGCAAATTCTTGAGAGTTGAATGTAAATTCAAATGCACATCCAACTCTCAAAAATTTGCACACTCACAATAACTATATATAGTTTTATTACTATTTAATACACATTAGATCTCAAAAACTCAATAAATATACCTACTCATAAAAGATAGTACCAATTGAAATGCACTTTAAATAAATTTAATGTGGCACCTTTGGCCAAAAAGTAACTAAAAAAATAATATTAATCGAAATCAAACCATGTTTGGTAGGTATCAAATAAAAGTTGATTTGCACTTGCAGGCAAACCACCGACGATATCATCTAGTGACAAGTAGCGGAACTACATAATATTCTAATCCGTAGCGCCATCTATTACGTTCCAGGTAAATTACAAATCCCAGCTTTCAAGCGTTAACACTAATATCGTTTAAATGACTGAACCGAATTTCATCAAACATAGCTAATAACCACGGCAATTGAAGTTGCTTTCATGTAAAAAAAAAAACGCATTGAAGTCGGTCCATCCGTTCGAGCGCTACGATACCACAGACCATAGAATTTTAACCCAAGAGGCAAAGAAGGCGTACTAAATTAGCACACGATTATATATAACCATCTTTTCTTTTCTTATGGCATATGTAATGCATTAGAGCGAGATCTCAATACATACTTTGTTTCTTTTTTCTGTAGTGTGTCACAAGCTTTTTTTGCATACTAGTGTTGTCCATTATCGATATTTTCTCGTATAGATAATTTCAATACACATAATTTGCTGATTTACACATAGATACGCATTTTTTGTGATCGAAAGGTTCTGGGTTCCAATCCCATTAACTACCTTAAAAACAATAATACCGATCCGTTTTAAGTCTGAAATGAGAGAAGAAAAAACATTACATGATTTTATTTATAACTATGTATAAATTTATTTAATACTTAAAAAAGAAAATTAAATACACCTTTTATATTAGTCTTCACTCGAATTTTTTCATCACACAAATGTCATATTTCGATAAGCGTCACATTTTCCGGGTCTTTTATTTTCATATGTAATCTTATTCAAAATCACATTTATGTTTTTGCCGTAGCAAATAACACAAAAATCCTGACTTAAATCATTGTAAAATATGTTGATGATGATTGTTTAATTAAATAGGAAAATGTTTTGTAAACGAGTATTGTGAGTCTTGTGTAGTATGGAGTATATCGTATTGTCGATGTTAGATTTATGTACGTTTCATGCACTAGGAAAGACATCCAAATGGCATCTGTCATTTTAATCCAACCATGTTGGATTGGAACACAATGATACCAAGAAAAGGAACTATGAACAGATATTTAATTTCACAGGATTAAAAGACATCAGTTTAACACTAATGACACTCATTTAGTGACACCACGATAAAACCAAGAGCAGAATACGATTACTTGTTTCAGTCGCTCGTATAGCAAAAATCATTTTCGCTGTGTGAGTAAGATTGCTGATGTCAGTTATTACTTAAAATGACTAAATAATCAGGTATCTTTTTATATCTCTTATCTCTGCCACAGACAGACAAACGTTGGCGTTAAACTCATAACACCCCTCTTTTTGTCGGGGGTTAAAAATCAATATTGAGACATCACTTCGACGCTGCCCGCGCTAGTATTTGACGATGAATAATGCATTTATAGTCTACACTAGACCACCATGTCTGCATCGTCTCAATCTCATCTCACTTTTTCAAGAAAAAGGTAGCAAGAAGCAAGAAGAAGAATATTGTTCTTTTGGTTTGGGAGTTTTGGAACAGACAGGAGTGAGAAGAGCCTTGATTTTGGGATCTAGATTTTTTTTTGGAACTGAGACTGACTGACTTGAGTGCAGCAGAACCGCACCTTAATAATTTTCTAATGTTGGTTGTACTGTAGAACCATAGATAAAGAAACTGTCATTGTCAAATTTGTTTACTGTCAGTCAGTCAATTGACATTTGTTTAAAATTGCACAGAGTACTTTGTATATATGGGTGCAGGGTTTGTGATTATTTGGTTTTCGTATGTAAAACTTTTATAATTGACTGAAATGGAAGAAGTATTAGTGTTAAAAGACTATAAAACTGTACCTGATATTATTCACGAGTACGAACCGACATTAAAACTTGGTCATATACCTTTAGTCATCGATAATGGTTAGTGACACGCTCCACAACAACCCAAATAAATTTGTTTTATCTCCTTTAGGTACTTGTTAGTAAATTTCTAATATTTATATATTGTTCTAGGTTCATATCAGTGTAGGGTAGGTTGGTCAATATACGATGAGCCCCACTTAATATTTAAAAATCTTATAGCGCGTCCTCGCAAGGACAGAGTCAAGAAGGATGCTGAACCACCGGTGACGCCTCCTATTCAAATCGGCAATGATATAGTCAATATAGAAGCCGTAAGGTAAGTTTTTAATTATCATACTTATCACATGACCCTTTTTGTAGAGCTTTTCCAAATATAACCTTATGAATTTTACACAGGTTGTTGTATACAGAGATATTTGTTTGTATACAGACTTGGCTTTTTGCATCTGCTACACTTGCAAAAAAGCCAGTTACTGGTATAATTTTATATTGTTGTATTTATCTAACTCCACACTTATTAGGTAATATGAGTGTATCATATAATTTTTTGGTACTATATGCCATAATTCTATTCATGTGACATGATAACCTAGAATTTTGAAAACTCTTGTTAGATCACAGTGTGTGCACTTTTTCCAGATTTCAATTGAAAACTCAGTTCGATAAAAATGTGGTAACTCACTTTGAAGCTCAGGAGCAGGTTTGTGACTACATCTTTTCGCACCTGGGGATCGACAATGAAGGCAGTGTACCCCACCCTATTGTGATGACTGAAGCATTTGTCACGCCTAATTACTGCAGGCAATGTAAGAATACATTTTCAGTAAAATTTATACAATTTTCTTAATTTTTTATATTAATTAATCCCCTTACCCTAACCTTTTCCATACAAATGTAGTCTACGTTTTATTTTGAAACAACATGTCAGATTTCGGTAAAAACTTGTAATTTTAAATAAATTGCAATTATCTAGGGTTATAATTGGTTTCCAAGGATAAAATTATGAACTGGAAAGAAAATATAAGGGTATAGAAGTTTTCATACTGATGGTCAAATATGATATAATACACTATATTCTCTTTTCAGTTCATAATTTTACCATTGGAAACCAATTAGATATAACCCTATTGTACATTTGGTTAGGTATTTAAAAGAATGTAAACAATCTTGACATGTCTTTTTATTAAATTATACACTTTATAAATCAATATGTTCGCAAATAACAAATTATTTATTTCATAAATTATAAAAAAACTTGAGAGGTGTCAAGCGACACCCTGATGGAACGAAGTAAAATATTAATAGGTCTAAATTACATTCAAACTCTTTTCTGCATTCTAAAATCAAGTTTTTATTATCTTCATAAATTTGAATGAACCAAATATGACGTTACAACTTTTGGTCTTAATTTTTTCCGTCTAGCTCCCTTTCGCAACGCACGATAAGGAACTTCGTTCCAATTATATTTGCAAAGGTATTAATTTATAAAGTGTATATTTCAATAAAAAGATATGTCAAGATTGTTTCAATTATATTAAATACCAAAACAAATAGACTATATATAATTACAATTTCTTTAAAATTACATAATTTTGCCTATATCTGACATGTCGTTTCAAATGTCCTGTACACTTTTCCCTCTGACTTTGCCGTATGACCTATTCAACTCAAAACACAAAAAAAGATTAATGTTGAACAACAAATTTAAAGTGAAATATTACCAATTTTTTCAGTGATGTCTGAGCTTCTTTTCGAAGGCTATGGGGTGCCAGCAGTGAGCTATGGAGTGGACTCACTATTCAGCATGTATCGGAATGACATCGGCGACACAGCCCTTATTGTCAACTGTGGCTACCATACCATCCACATTATACCTGTCATAAGAGGAAATGTCATTGCAGAACATGCCAGGAGAATCAATTTAGGTTTGACTTGGATTAGAAATATTTCTTTGTTATTTTTAAGATATTTTTCTCTTTACCAGTGCATTCTATATCTTTTATTCTTATTTATTTATTTTCTTGTCTTCTATTTTCATCTGTGATCAGTGATGTTTTGCTTAAAGAAAATTTGTTGATATTGATGTGGCTTTTTGAGTGGGTCCTCCAGTATGAGCCTCTACTCATCACTCAGGAACAATATGACTTTTCTTTTGAGGTGCTTCTGGTAAGTGTGTTGCCAGCCCAGCAGCCAGTTTATAAGGGTGGACTTCTAGTTTTCCGATATGCATCTCACACATTTTTAGTAGTCCTTAACTGTGTTCATTGTAATTGTTGACATATTTCAGTATTAGTAATCGGCCATGGCACAGAGATATTGTTCTTAAAATTACATTCACATCCTCTGCAGATTTGATATGTTTGAGTTGCCACAACTTCCCCAGAGCTGTATGGCGTATGTCCATATATTTAATTCTAAAATCACGTACATGGCCAAAGATAATATAATTACTAACGTAACAGATACCCAACGACATAACTATTGGAGGGCCCATAAATAGGCAAAACTGGAGTTGCGGGTAGGCACACAGGGATGGCAGCACACACAACTAGCAAAAAAGTGACAAATAAGTGTTGAATATTTAATTAATTAGAGTATTACTTTATTTAAATAATAGTAACAAAAGATTTTATTGTTTTAATAAATACCTGTAGCGCCATCTAGTAACAAGGAAGAGAAATGATTATGTGTATAAGGCAATGGGTAGGCATCATGACATGGCGTATCCCTAATCAGAAACAATTATCAGTTGCATACTTATATGTGTAATAAATTGATATATAATGTAACACAGGCGGCAGTGAAATGATATGCTACTTGCACAAGCTGCTCCAACTGAAATACCCCGTCCACGTGAATGCGATCACCATGTCCCGAGTGGAGGAGATTCTCCATGAGCACTGTTCTATCGCCCTGGACTACCAGGAGGAGATCAAGAAGTGGGCTAACCCAGATTACTATGAGGCTAACGTAAAGAGGGTGCAACTGCCGTTTGTCCAGTCGGCTAGTTCCTCTGGATTGACGGGTATGAAATGAATTAGTTAAGTTAAGAACTATACAATATGTAACAAAAACCCTGTCTGATCCTTGCAGGAGCAACACAGATCGTCAATATGAATGACATTGAGACAAAAAATAGTTTTCAATATAGTGGATACAAATGTGACAAAAACCCTGTCCGAAACTTGTAGGAGCAACTCAGACCGTCAATATGAACAACTTTTCCTATGAGGCCAATGCAGGAAACTAAAAAAAAAAACGAAATTTTTATACAAAAGTGTTCGGCCGGCCCGCCTATTTGTACGTAAATTTCAAGCATTGGTCCCATAGGAAAAATTGATCATATTGACGGTCTGAGTTGCTCCTACAAGAATCGGACAGGGTTTTTGTTACGTATTGGGTTTTTGTTACATATTGTATCCACTATATTGAAAACTATTTTCTGTGTCATTGAAAAATTGGTTACACATAAGTATAGGATAGGAACTGAACTGCAAGTGCTAAAACACTATGTTATTCGTAGTATTATTTTTTTGTCCTTTCAAAAAACTTTTCTCATGTTATGATAGGCACTAATGAAGGTGACTTATCTACAAAAAATATACACATCTTTTCAGCCGAACAACAGAAAGAGCGTAAGAAGGAGATGGCGCGAAGGCTGCTCGAAATTAATGCGAGGAAAAGAGAAGAAAGACTGGCGGAAGATGAAGAAATGCTAAATCAACTGCTCGCGATACAGGTTAGTGTTGTTTGTGTATTTAATTAGTTTATTTTTTAAAATTCACTCACTTGCATGGAACAAACAAGAAAAACAATCATATCCATTTTACAAGGTTTTACTGAAGAAAGTGTTTGCATAAGTATTGTTTTAAGATCAAAATGCTGCTAACAATTTTCTAACCCTTTGGAATATCAACGATCGAAAATGTTTGGCCCAAATAAAATCCAGGTGGTTAAATTGTGAATGCGGTACTTGGTAGATATCTACTGCATTCCCTAACCTCTGATACAAGGCATCCACGTCTTCCGGGTGGGCCAACCAGTCAGCATCACTGTAGAATAAAGACACTGGACCTCGTATTTTTTCTAAAGAATAGCTTGGAGGGACTGTGCTGCCATATATCCGTAGATTCTTCAATAGACCATAGTCGTACTGCTTAAATTCTCCGGAGTTAAAACTTTGTCCGTAGTGCAGAACTTGTTTCAAAGATGCCCCGGATGGTGTGTGTGCCTGTATCACTGGCAGGTTTGTCACATTCAGCTCTGCAAAACCAAAGCCGCTGGCCAAAAGCAATGGGTTGTAACACATTATTTCTGCGATAGGTCCATTGCCACACATTATTGTTTTTAGGATTCGTGTTGTAGTGCTGTCTGGAAGAAATTCGTGGAAACCCAAGCCTTGCATGATTATTCCAAGGTTTTCGCTCACGGGTGCTACAAGCCGTATGAACGGAGACTTGGCACGCGACATGAAAGCCCCAGGAGAGAGAGCCACCATTAGAGATATCTTGTCGTTATACTCTGGCCTCTCGGAAGCCATGACGAAAAAGCTAGTCGTGCCTTGCGAATGACCTATGTACTTGAGCGATTTTTGGCACGTGGTGTTGAGTGCGTAATCAATCATAACTGGTAGATCGTAGAAGCCAATTTCATGCCAGGAGAAGTCCCAGAAGAGGGCGACAGAGGGATCTAATGTGACATGACGTCGAGAATATTTGTTTCCCCGAGCGTTGCCCATCCACACGTCATAGCCTTCATTGGCCAGTAGATACGCGAGACTGCTCTCTGGGCCCGTGATCACGAAGTCGTCGGCGCTTCCGAACAGCCCGTGCATAAGAAACACTACCGACCCATTCCCAGGGATCCTGAACATCTGCAACACATACCCGTCTTTAGTTATTGTTTCGTGTTTTTCGACTGGGTGTCCATACTTAGTGATGAGGTCGTCAATTTTAAGGATGACGTCTTCGTTTCCTGCGCCGGCTTGGAATTCTGCGAGGATCCTATCGGTTTGACCTGCGACGTTGTTCTCGTTTATTAGGATGGGGATGTTTCCGGGCACGCCGAGCACGCGAGCGATTGCTACGGAAAGTGCGGTGACGTCGTACACTGTCCTGGCTATAAGTTCACCTGCGCCCTGAGCGACTGTCTGGAACAACGGCTGATTTACCACCGCGCTCGTAATTTGTCTTGACGCATCCCCTAGCGCGGGCAAAAGGTCCTCTGATTGACATTTGCAGCTACAAAAAGTCGCAATGGCAAAAACGCACCAAAACTTTAAGCGGACCATAATTATGTACACGTTTGGTTTCTTGTAATTATTATTTCGAACTAATGGCTCCTGTATTTTTTCGACCTCTGTGTAGAGTGACAAGCTGATTCATTGTTCATTGATGCAGCTGTACTAGCGACCTTACGGAATTATATAACTTCAAGACAACTGAAGTGTATGATGTACTTACATGTGATTTCCATTTCGCAATAAATAGATTTTGGGTAAAACACAAAACATCAGTTTTAGTTAAATGCGTTAGTCATATTTTTTATGAATATTTATAATCGTTACGACAACATGATTGATTTCTATTTTTTAAGATCAAAAAAGGCGAACTTAAGGTGAATCTAGTGCAGAAGTGACGCCCTCATTTAAAAATTAATTGTTTGTTCTAACTGAAAAGTCATTAGGGTGCAATATTAAATGCCCTTGAGTTAGGTATAATGTCACAAAGTCAGAAACCTATACAAAAACAGTGCATGCCTTTAAAAATTGCCATTTACTTCTGTGAGATATTTTGTTAACCCAAAAGAGGAGGTTCTCAATTCGTAGGAATCTTTAATTTTTATTTTCTTTGTTATTTCAGGACATGATCGAAGACGGAGACACAGATGAGTTCAATGAAGCAATCAAAGGTTTTGATATAAAAAGTTATGAAGATTTACAGGTAACTTTTCATAACTTTGAGCTACTTATACTACCTGAAAATGTTAAAGTTTGTTATTTGATATAAATAAATTAATTGAATATACATTTCAGTGATATCGAAATGTTGTTTTTACAAATTGCGATATAGGTAACACAAAAGAAACGCCTCTTTTTTAGAGTTCCGTACCCAATGGGTAACAACGGGACCCTATTACTAAGACTTAACTTTCCGTCCGTCTATCTGTCACCAGGCTGTATCTCATGAACTGTGATAGCTATATAGACAGTCGAAATTTTCACAGATGATTTATTTCTACAAACATACTAAAAACGGAATAAAATAAATATTCAAGTGGGGCTCTCATACAACAAACGTGATTTTATTTATAGATAATGGTACGGAACCCTTCGTGCGCGAGTCCGATACGCACTTAGCCGGTTATTTATTTCCAGCGACAAATTTCCAACGTGAACTTGCGCATTGAAAAGAACAAGCAGCGAATTCTGGCGGCGGCCAATGCCGAAGAGAACCTCGACAGCCGGCCCACGGGGAGGCTGCAGCCACCAGGGGACCCTGAGGCCTTCCAAAATTGGCTCAACGATACCCGCACTAAGGTACTTTGTAAAAAAATCCATAACTTTTCGACTAATGTTAAAGTTTTAAGACTAACTTTTATATTTCATATATTTAGGTAACTACCTCTGTGACTTGAGGGCCATGTTTTTACAAGCATTTATTTAGTTTCACCTGTCCCGTTGTCTGTCGGTCTGTCTGTCTGTCTGTAATCAAATTTTGCATGCAAAATTTGACCCATATCCCGGTTTCTGATTGAGCTGAAATTTTGCACGCATACGTATATCGCGTGACAATGCACTATTACGACGACATGGAACTGATCTGATGATGGAGCTGGCCGGTGGCCATAGGAACTCTGTTATGAAATGACGCAACCCTATCGAGCTTGGGCTCGTTCATTTCGTCTTGGGGATCACTTTAGATAAAAGCTTGTTTTTTTTAATAATGACTTTTTACAAGTTTTTATTTAGTTTCACCTGTCCCGTTGTCTGTCGGTCTGTCTGTCTAATCAAATCTTGCAAGTTAAATTTGACCCACTTCCCGGTTTCCGATTGAGTTGAAATTTTGCACACATACGTATATCGCGTGACAATGCAATATTATAATGACATGGAGATAATCTGATGATGGAGCCGGAAGGTGGCCATAGGAACTCTCTAATGAAACTTCAAAAGTTCATAGAGTTTGGACTCGTTTAATTCGTCTTGAGGAGCACTTTAGATAAAATCTTGTTTTAAAAAAACTTTTTTTTTATATAATGACTTTTTTCTTTATAAGAAAGCAGGAAAAATTCTTTAACAACATTTGGTGCCACCCTTAACACAGACAAAGAAATTCGTTAGCGCTATTATTTTGAGTCTACAAACTAACTAAAAAAAAAATCGCTAGTTTCTAAGAAGTAATTTTTTTCTTAACGTCAAACAACCATTTTCTACGGGATTTGTATATAGTAAAACGTGATGTCATAGTTCACTTGTCTTGGAGTCAAATAGCGCTTTTGCTATCAGTTTTTAAGGTTCCGTACCCAAAGGGTAAAAACGGGACCCTATTACTCCATCGTTCTGTTACATGCACCCTTTTAGTAGACTAGCCCTGTCCACACCGCTGACTCAGCGCTGTGGCAGTAGTTATGTTGAAGAGACTCTTTGAGAGGGGCAGTACTCCAGTCAGTCCTCTACCAGCCTTCTTACAGAGAAGTTGCTCCGACTCAATCCAAATTTTGCTAAATCCCGTTTGTTTAATCAGTGTAAACTAAATTCGAATATAATTCAATCTCTTATAAAAGAATAGTTTATTTTTAAAAGTGCTAACCTCGCCCCTTTGTAACATTGGTGGCAGCGAGAAGGGATTCAACGAGAATCCTGGGACGTCTCAGTAGTGTGAAAGTGAAGTGAAAAGTGGAAAAAGTTAAGTGTTACTACTTCAAGGAAAGGCGATACGCCCTACCGGTACCCACAACAGCATTGGCGAGGTTCAAGCAACATTCAAGTTCAAAAGTCGAAATCCAGGTGTCCAGAAATTGAAATCCAGGTGTCCTGAGGCTAGCTTCCAGGTCCAGAGTCCTAGTATCCGGTATCCGGCTGCTTGTTCTAGTTCCAGTAATCTAAAGTGAAATACTAAATTCAAAATCTAAGTTCTCCCCGTGTTATCCCAGTGCCGTTTCAAGTTTTCAAAAACCTTTCAGTGTTACTTCCAGTGATTCCAGTGCTTCCATGTATTCGGTGATGCGAGTATTACTGTAATTCTAAAAATAACTTTTAATTATCCGTAGTCATAGTCACGAGTACTTATCAATTCTATGAACTTAAGAATAGAGCGCAGGTGTGTTATCTTTTGCGTAGGTTGCATAAGTCTCGAGCTCTCTGTAATTCTTAGTATCTAATGACTAAAGACGAACCTAACACAGTGACTATGTCACAGATAGAGATGTCAATTTTAATTAAATTCATAAATAAATATGACGGCGACAGAGAGAAATTAAACGCCTTTATAAATAACTGTAAAAATGCAATAAATCTAGCTTCTTCGTCACAAGTTGAAATCTTATTAAAATATATACTTAGCCAACTCGAAGGGCGCGCCGAAAGCGCATGCTCTATCAAGGAATTCGAGAACTGGCAACAGCTAGAAGATTTCTTAAAATCACAATTTGGTGAAAAAAAGCATTACGCCGCTCTTCTCTCTGATCTTCAAGAATGCAAACAAAGTAACACCGAGACAGTCAATCAATTTGCCCTTAGAATTGAATCATGCTTATCCAAATTATTAACAGAAATAAATATATCAATACCTACAAAAAAGAAGGGTGAATTGGCAGGCCGTGTCGCAGCCATGCAAGACTTAGCTTTACACACGTTTGTAATCGGCCTAAAGCCTGGCTTATCTACTCTAGTAAGATGCCGTGACCCTGAATCTCTCAATGACGCAATTAACTTTGCGGTATCGGAAGAAAAAATCTTTTTGGCCTCTTCTAGGCGTAACTCTACACCACAAACTAACAATTTTCAGAATAGAGGACGTCAGTTTCCTTCACAGAATCCTAACAAATCAAATCTCAATGCAAACAATATGCCTAGGACAAATCCTGTAGTGTGCCGATATTGCAAGGCCTTAGGCCATACTATCGAAGAGTGCAGGAAGAGGGAATACAACAACAGGCGTCTTAGCAACGCACAAAATCAAACGAACTCTCGTCCAGGCCTGTCATACAATTCGAATTTCCAAAACCAAAATCAACCTATACATACTGTTTCGTTACCCGAAGAACACAATCCCGATGAAACCGATGATTTAAACGAGGAAGGTTTCCCGGCCGGTATCGTGCGGGAAAATTAAATAACAAAATCGATACCATACCCACTGTATCTAATGTACTCACTGTGTCCGCTGTATCCTCTGACTCTCGTGTACCTCGTATACCCACTGTGTTCGCTGTATCCTCTGACTCTCGTGTATCTCGTGTACCCACTGCGTCCGCTGTATCCTCTGACTCTCGTGTACCTCGTGTACCCACTGTATCCGCTGTATCCTCTGACTCTCGTGTACCTCGTATACCCACTGTGTCCGCTGTATCCTCTGTCTCTTCTATACCCACTGTGTCTCGTGTTCTCACTGATTCTACTATATCCGCTCTACCTTCCACGTCTGGAACATGCATTGTATCTAAGATTAAACCTGTAAGTACTACCATTTTTAAATTCTCTTCTCCTCTTAAGCCCTTACCTGAAAAAGGAAAAGAACAAATTAAAATACACAATATAACTTCAAACGTATCTAGAAAATACTTACCCTTTATCGAAGTTACAACCTCTGTATCAATGAACCCATTGAGGTTGCTTGTAGATAGTGGCGCCTCTGTAAGTCTTATTAAGCAATCATCTGTTGAGAAAATGCCTAAAATAAATAAAGAACTTATTACCTTCACTGGTCTAGGTACAGCTACTAACCCTATGAAGTCACTTGGTCATATATCTATTGAATTTAACTCTCTAAAACATACATTTCATGTAATAGGCAACATAGACTTCCCCTATGATGGTATAATTGGAAACGATTTCCTGTCAGAATCTCAATCTAACATTAATTTCAACAAAAACATTTTAACGGTAAATGAAATGAAACTCTCATTAAAATTAAATGAACCTATTTATACTATTGCACCTCGAACTGAAGCTATAATAGAATGTTCCGTACTAAACCCTGAAATAGGAGAAGGCCTTATTCTCGATCAACACCCAATAGCTCGCTTCTCATAGCTAATTGTATAGTTAAAGTAAAACCAAACTCAAGAGTGAATGTTTCTGTAGTAAATATCTCTGAATCTCCTGTATCTATTAATTCTGACATGAAGCTAAATTTAGTTCCTCTTCAAAAGAACAGCCTTCGAATTTCTTATACTTCACAATTAGATAATAACTCACCCGATACGCTGAGCCGAACTAAGAAAGTTCTTAATTTACTCAGAGTTTCTCATTTAAATAATGAAGAGAAAGATTCCTTATTTGAACTGTGCGCTACTTTCTCTGATATTTTTCACCTCCCTGATGATAAATTAACTTGCACTGATGTCCTAGAACACGAAATCCCTACCTCTTCTTCTGTTCCTATAAATACTAAATCTTACCGATTTCCAGAAGTACACAAACAAGAAGTACAATCCCAAATTGATAAAATGCTTAAGGATGATATAATAAAACCATCCACATCCCCATGGTCTTCCCCAATATGGGTGGTCCCTAAAAAAGCAGACGCCTCTGGTTTACGTAAATGGCGTGTAGTAATCGATTACCGCCGGCTCAACGATATCACCATTGGAGACTCCTACCCTATTCCAAATATAACTGAAATTTTAGACCAGTTGGGCAAATGCAAATACTTCAGTACCCTTGACCTTGCATCCGGGTTTCATCAAGTCAAAATGTCTGAGCGCGATTCTCCTAAAACTGCATTTTTTGTGCCGCAGGGCCATTTTGAATTTAATCGCATGCCTTTTCGGCTCAAAAATGCTCCTTCTTCTTTCCAACGAGTAATGAATACAGTCTTATCAGGCCTACAAGGTGTACAATGCTTTGTCTACCTCGATAACATCGATATATATTCTTATGATCTTTTTACTCATATTAAAAATCTATCCAACATTTTTGACAGGCTCAGGCATTCCAATGTAAAACTCCAACCTGACAAATGTGAGTTCCTGCGTAAGGAAGTCTCATATCTTGGTCATATCATCACTGATCAAGGGGTCAAACCAAACCCAGAGAAGGTCAAGGCCGTCCATCATTTCCCACAACCCAAATGTCCAAAAGATATTAAATCCTTTTTAGGACTAGTATCCTATTATCGCCGTTTTATACCAAATCTGTCCAAAATCGCTAAACCTCTTACAAACCTCCTAAAGAAGGACACACCATTTTCTTGGCAAAACGAGCAACAACTAGCTTTCGAGACTCTTAAAACTTGCCTTATCTCTGCCCCTGTGCTAGCTTATCCTGATTTCACGAAACCCTTTGTTCTAACCTGCGATGCATCTAATCACGCAGTTTCAGCTATTTTGTCTCAAGGGCCAGTTGGAAAAGATAGACCAATTGCATATAGCTCTAGAACCCTCAATAGAGCTGAATTAAATTACAGTGTAACAGAAAAAGAGTGTCTTGCTATACTTCACGGTACTCAAGCTTTCAGACCATATCTCTACGGCCGTCGCTTCAAAATTATTACAGATCACCAGCTTCTCAAATGGCTTAAATAGCCAAAAATTGCAAAGACCCTGGCTCTAAACTTGTTAGGTGGAGGCTGAAATTAGAGGAATTCGATTATGAGGTTGAATATAAAAGAGGTAAAATAAATAGCAACGCGGGTGCATTATCACGCTATCCCGTTAATCCCGTAGTCCAAGAGGACCCTGAACCTCAGCCTTCCACATCCAATGCTCCAGTGGATCCTATTTCGATACCAAGCCCTGAAGCTTCAAGAAGCTCTGATATTCCTCAAGAAGTTCTAAAAGATCTAGAAGACTTAGGCGCATTTGATCTTAGCACGACAAGTCCTGATGGTAATTTAAGCCCTTCTAATCTTCCTTCTTTGCTAGGTGCTCCTGCTGCTAGTCCTGAGACTGAGTCAAGAGTAATGTCTCCTAATTCAAGTGAAGACTATAACAATTTCTTTAAATCATTCTCTAACAAAGATGAGACATTCAATACCTATATTAAAGAACACAACGAAAGCCTTCTGAAATCTAACGCGAAAACTATATTACTCCCTGTTTCAATCAATTTTGATGACTCAAACCCTTACCTCCAAGATATTCTCTCTGATTTTGATAATTCTAATGATATTTTAGAAGAAGAACGTCAGCTTCATTCCTTCAAAAAGGTTACAATAAAAGATAAAACGTATTATCTTCTCTACACTAAAGTCTACTATTTCGATGACAGTACCTATTCTGAAATATTCAAAACCCTTAAATCTGCACGTGACGATATATTACTAGCTGGAGACATAGGTGAAATAGCAATTTCAGATTTCAAAAATCCGTTTGAACAACGGTCCTTTGTAAAAATCTACGGCATGCTTATGTATCTCTTTAATAACACTAATATCACTGTAAATATTCATCATAATGCTATTATTTATCCTGTTCCGACGGACTAAAATACTAAAAGAAAATCATGATATCCCAATTGCAGGACATGTAGGCTCAAATAGAATGTATAACAGAATTAAAGAACGCTACTACTGGAAAAGCATGCGAGTGGATATTGAAGATATTGTCAAAAACTGTAAATTTTGTCAATCCAATAAAGCCTTAAGAAAAACAAACAAGGCTCCTATGCAAATCACTACTTCATCTACTAGACCTTTTGAAAGAATTGGCCTTGATGTCCCTTCCATAAGCAGGTCATCAGAAACTTAGATTCATTATTACACTGCAAGATGACCTGACTAAATTCTCTATTGCATATCCTGTCTCCAACTGCACTGCAGAGGAAACTTGTGAATGCTTAGTCCACTTTATATCCTCGTTCGGAATACCCAAATCAATACTAACGGATCAAGAAACTAATTTTACTGCGGAACTTTTTAAACGTACTTGCGAATTCCTTAAAATAAAGCAGATCTGGAGCTCACCATATCACCCTCAAACTCAGGGAGCCTTGGAAAAGAGCAACTCTACTCTAAAGGAGTATCTCAAATCTTATGTGAATGATAACAAAACTGATTGGCATAAGTTTGTTTATACTGCTATGCTAACCTATAACAGTAGTGTACATACTACAACTCAATTTACTCCATACGAACTCTTCTTTGGTCACAAACCCTATCTCCCTGACTCAGTTTTTGAGTCCAGACCTGATATAACCTACCCCGAATACACTAAAATGCTTCAACATCGTTAAAAAGTGTCCCGTGAGAAGGCCTTACAAAAAATTTAACGCTTCAAAGGAAAGGTCAAAGTCCTATTATGATAGACATTCACGCTCTGTACAATATAAGGTAGGAGAATATGTCTATTTAAAAAATCATGTGAGGCTAGGTAAAGCTCTTTCTCCAGTATGGAAAGGCCCTTACAAGGTCGTGAAAATCCATAGAAATAATAGTCTTTCTCTTTTAATAAACCGGCGTCATATCAAACATCATTATGACGAAGTCAAACCTGCCCACGGGAATGAATAAAGTATCATATAAAATTTAAAATATTTTAATTTTGAAAACAATCCAAAAATTTAGTTTAATATTATTCTTAATAAAGTTCGTATTTTAATTATTTACGGTTTATTTAGAGAATCGCTGTCGCTGCAGTATATTGTAATGCGGCCTCGACAAGAGATCCAAAAAATGAATATATACAATATATCGATAAAAGCCCCGGCATATTCTTCGACCCTATCGGCACATTAAGGATCATAAACGATCAGCTTCACATCGTAATTCCCATTGAAGTCCTTCCATTTCAACACCACCTTGAAAATATTCATGAAATATTTAATAATATCCGGTTTCAGTGTCGAGAAACTGATGAAATTGCATATTCACAATGCGAAAATATGTTACAACCCTTGGAATCACTTTATAAAGATATTTTGCGTGACTCTAAATCAGTCTTATATAATTTCAAATAGTATAACTAAAAGATCTGCGTGGTTTGCTGGCGTAGGAGTCGTATTTAAGCACATTTTTGGTACACTTAATGAAGATGATGCTAAAACATATGATGATGCAATCCAAGCTCTCTATAAAAATGATAACAAATTGGCTAACTCTATTTCAAAAAGCATTATGGTTTCTCAATCTGCCATATCTAATATAAATGAGTCATTACAAGAAATAAATATTAATCAGGCGAAATTAAGTGACGTCATTGACCAGTTATCTCTTAACATAACTGGTGTTATCAATATTGTTAGCTTTAAAGTTAGGCTAAGTAACACTCTTAATGTTTTGCAATCAAATTTGCTTACAATTTCTTTCAAAGTAGAAGACCTGTTAAATTCAATTCTTTTTGTAAAAAGTAATACTCTGCACCCTTCTATACTAACACCAAAACAGATGTATAATGACATTTTGAGTAATTTAAAAATAATTCCTAAATATAGGGATTTCCCTGTAAGTCTAGATATAAGTAATATCTATACGTTAATCAATATAGCTGATTTAACATGCTATTATTTAGATAATAAGCTAATGTTTATTATAAAATTACCCTTGGTAAATTTACTAGAATATAATATATATAAAAATATACCACTGCCAACTCCCCACGTTACTGAACATGAACTTCATTCCTTTGCCATGATTCTTCCTTCCGAACAGTTTCTTGCTCTGAGTAAAGATAAATCTTCTTACACATATCTAAAAACCCTAAATAATTGTAAACAGATACTTACCGAAACTTACCTTTGTGAGATCCTTGATATTTATGCGGTCCTTAATAATCCCTCATGTGAAATAGAAATTATTACAAAAGCCTTACCTTCTCTCCCCAAAATTTGTCCTACTAAGTTTATTTCTGGTGACGTGGACATTTGGCATAAGTTAAATAATAACAGGTGGATATTTGTCTAATCAAGTACAACTAAATTGTCCATACAATGTGAGAAGCAAATATTAGATATGAGTATATCCGGTACAGGTATACTTAATATGCAATCAGAATGTGTAGCTTTTCATAAAAATTTAAAATTGGTTTAAAAATTGTATCCGAAGTTGTATATACCACATATATATTCAGACTTTAATATAATCAATGATAGTTGTTGTAATTCAGAACATTTTTATACATTTGATGTCAGTAAAACTTTACCTAAAATTAAAACTCTAAATTTATATGATTTAAAGAATTTTAAATCTGAATCAGATGATATTGTTAAAAATTTAAATAACTTAGAATCTCCTTATTTTCAAAACCATATTAGTTTTTCTATACTAAGTGTTATTTCATTATTTTTAGTAATTAGTTTGAAAATAGCATTTATTAGTAAGAGCAAATTCTCTGAAAGATTTAAATTAAAAAAATCAGTAGTTTCAGAAAAGGACTCAAATTCCGAAATAGAATTAAAACATGTCGCACCTCGGTTGCGCGTAGAATAAATTACGGAAACTTAATCAACCCCTAAGTTTCCTTTTAACGGGGGGGTTGTTACATGCACCCTTTTAGTAGATTAGCCCTGTCCACACCGCTGACTCAGCGCTGCGCTGTGGCAGTAGTTATGTTGAAGAGCCTCTTTGAGAGGGGCAGTACTCCAGTCAGTCCTCTACCAGCCTTCTTACAGAGAAGTTGCTCCGACTCAATCCAAATTTTGCTAAATCCCGTTTGTTAAATCAGTGTAAACTAAATTCGAATATAATTCAATCTCATATAAAAAAAATTGATTTTTTTTTAAAAGTGCTAACCTCGCCCCTTTGTAACAGTTCGACTGTCTGTCTGTGTGTCACCAGGCTGTATCGCATGAACCGTGATAGCTACAGTTGAAATTTTCACAGATGATGATAGAGATAGAGATATTTCCCGTGTTACGGTGTGTTTTATTCCCTTATCTGTGGACAATAATTAAATTTTTGCCCAGGAAACTACCCTTTGACTGCTACGAAAATAATCCCATCCCCAGTGTAGGGCCCTCACACGCAGGGCGCGTTGTCCGTACCGGCGTAGCGACGTACTTGAAACCCCTACAGCTGTGCGACAACATACGCGTGGTGCGTGCCACGATTTTACATCGCCAAAGCGGGTGATCACGCGACGCGCGTAATTTAATATACTGTAATAAATTCTATTTCGTTCTTCACACGTAAACTCAAAAACAAAAATACAAAAATTTCTCGCGTCCCGCATATAATCGCTATGGCGTGGAAACTTTAAAAAAGCAAGGTATGTGTTTTTTGGAAATCGAAATTCCACGCGACGCGTGTGCCGCCTGCTTCGTCATGTTTCCGAAAAACACACGGTGTGTTTCCGCAGTCAAGGTGGCAGTTAAGGCTCAATTTACATTGCGGCAGAGTCGCAGCGATTCGAAGAAATCGTATATAGCAAAATGAACTTTATGTCAATCGTATAATGTTCAAATTATGGCGTTGCCGGCGGCGACGCGCGGAATCGCACCGAAGTCAAGCGAATCGGCGCGGCCCGCGCGCGTCGCCGCTGGCAACGCCATAGTTTGAACATTACACGATTGACATAATAGTATTTTATGCAAAAGTTGTATAAGAAGGTTCAAAAAATGTGAGCGGCACAGGAGACGCCGTTGAGCATTTTTTGACGTACTTATACAACGTTGCATACAATACTTTTTCTACGACTACATTTACTAAAATAAATTTATGTTTGGTAGATACTAGCACCCTTATTCATAAAAAATTACAAACGTTTGCTAAACCTATTTTAGTTAAAATATGTTTTGTCTCGTTCTTTCAACGTCAAATATTCATAGGAGGGAAAAGGACAAAACATGTTCTAACTATAATAGGTTTAGCAAACGCTTGTTATTTTTTATGAATTTGAGGGTAGGTATCTATGGAAGACTTAATTTTTTTTTATTGACGTCTTCCTAGTGTAAATTGAGCACAGTGGTATGATGTGTGTGCAGTACCGCGAACTGGTGTCGCGTCGCGAGGCGCGGCGCGCGCGGCGCGCGGCCATGCTGAAGCGGCGCACGGCCGCCGCGGCCGAGCGCATGCGCGTCATCTCGCGCCTCGCCTGCGCCGGCGACGACTTCGGCAACCAGGACTCCGACTGGGACGCGTACAAAAGGTACAATGCGACACAAATAAGTTAAACAAAAATAGCGGACTTCAAAGCATTTTGTACAAATTCCCGCACGTAGGTTGAACCAAAATGGCGGTTACCGGCGCAGGTACAAATAATGCGCTGACGACTGCCATTTTGGTTCGATTTACGTGTCGGGAATTTGTAGAAAAATGCTTTAAAGTTTACCATTTTTGTTCAACTTATTTGTGTCGCATTGTAATTTACTAGCTTTACATGCATTACGTCTTTAATTTCCACATCACGTGACGAACAGTTTTACTACTACTACAAAACAGTCATAGCTGGTGAGCCGACGAGGCTAAATTTGGATATACTCGATGCCGTGGGCACCTTATAGATTTTGAAGATTAGATAGTAATAAGAAAAGAAGGTTATGTAATGTATACCCGTTCACTCGTGGGGAAAAAAAAAACGATAATTGGAAATAATCGAGCGCGTCAGATATTGATAACTTAAATGGTCCCACTTGTCTTTGATAATGAATCTGCCAATTGCACGGTGAAGGTGGCCATACGGAAGGGTTGAAACAGAGTATTTCTGACCATCTTTTTTTTACTATACTGATGGGCTATCCTAGACGCACCCCCTAGATCAATAGCTTATATTTGGTGGAGGTACCCAACAGGGTGCAAGATACCCCTCTATATGTTAATGTGACGCGCTCGAGTAAATCCAAAAATCCCCTCTTGGGCTCCCTAACTATTAAGTATAAGAATTAAAAATAACTTTGATGTAATTTTTAGACAATTTTCAACACTATAACTTTCTAGTTTATCCAAATCCCATTGAGGACAAGGTAGAGAGATGTTTCAAAAAAACTTATATTTGCAACCATTGTCCTTGACTATCTAAGAACGCAAGGAACTTATGAAACTTTTGAGACAACATTAAGAAAGCCTTCGTGTTTTCCTTCGTTTAAAAGTTTCGTGTTTTCCTATTAATAAATATAAATAAATAAATATATAGGGACAAATTACACTGATTGAGCTAGCCCCAAAGTAAGTTCGAGACATGTGTTATGGGATACTAACTCAACGATACTATATTTTATAACAAATACATATATAGATAAACACCCAAGACCCAGGACAATTGAAAAAGGCCATTTTCCAACTTGCCCTGACCGGGGATCGAACCCGGGACCTCTGGGTGGCGGACTAGCATGGTGACCACTACGCCACGGAGGTCGTCATGCCCATCGTCCCTGTCCCCATTAATGGGCACAACGGAAAATAGATAAAATAATTAAAATGACTTCCCGTTGTCCCCCTACGCAGTCCCGGTTAAAGGGGACAACAGGAATTTGATAAAATAATTAAAATGACTTCCCGTTGTCCCCCTACGCAGTCCCGGTTAAAGGGGACAACAGGAATTTGATAAAATAATTAAAATGACTTCCCGTTGTCCCCCTACGCAGTCCCGGTTAAAGGGGACAACAGGAATTTGATAAAATAATTAAAATGACTTCCCGTTGTCCCCACGGCGTTAAAATTTTAAGTGGGAGTGAGTTTACAGGGAAATAACATTAAAATTATGGTTTGAACGTATATTGATAAGACTTTATGTAGAAGTGGGAATCAAGAGTTATCCTATACAAAAACCCAGCTTATTCAGTTTCATTCTAAGGCTGAGTCATTTTTTGGCTTAAATTACTTAACTTGTTTGTTTTTATTGACATTGAAAATGTAGTATAAGTCGCGAGGCCGACTCCGACTCAGAAGCCGACGGAGAGCGACTGCTGGAACTAGAAGAGGCTTTGAGAGAACACGAGCCACAGCCATCCTCGCATCAGCACCACCAGCTGCACCTGGCGATAGAGCCGCTGAGGTAGGCTTAATTCAGACCGTAATGACAGAATTTGGGTATTTTTCTGGTTTGAATATAAATTATTTTGTCATCATCATCATCATCATTTCAGCCGTACAACGTCCACTGCAGGACATAGGCCTCTCCCAACGATTTCCAAAATGACCGATCTAGAGCGGCCCGCATCCAGCGCCTTCCAGCGACCTTATTCAGGTCGTCAGACCGTGGGTGGGTGTCCTACGCTTCGCTTGCCTGTACGTGGTCGCCATTTGAGAACCTTTTTGCCCCATCGGCCATCGGTTCGTCGCGCTATGTGTCCCGCCCACTGCCACTTTAACGAACTAATCCTCTGGGCTATATCAGTGGCTTTTGTTCTCCTACGAATTTCCTCATTTCTGATTCGATCACGTAGGGAAACACCGAGAATAGCCCTCTCCATAGCGCGTTGAGTGACCTTGAGCCTTCTTATGAGACCCATAGTAAGGGACCACGTTTCAGAGCCATAAGTCATCACTGGTAACACACATTGATTAAACACTTTCGTCTTGAGGCACTGAGGTATTTTGGACGAGAAGACACTGCGTAGCTTCCCGAACGCTGCCCAACCGAGTCGAATTCGTCGAAAGACCTCTTCCTCGAAGCTGGAACTTCCTGCCTGGATCAATTGACCCAGTTAGATATACTCGTCTACAACTTCGAGTGCGGAGCTCCCAACAAATACAGGTAGGGGCGCGACATGGACATTCGACATTACTTTCGTTTTATTCATGTTCATTTTTAGGCCCACCTGTTGGGAAACTCGATTTAGGTCTCCGAGCATAGTACTTAAGTTTTCCATCGATTCTGCCATGACAACGATATCGTCGGCAAATCGAAGGTGAGTGATATACTCGCCATTAATGTTGATGCCAAAATCCTTCCCATTCCAGAAGCTTGAAGGCATCTTTTAGTGCAACGGTGAACAGTTTCGGAGATATAACGTCTCCCTGTCTTACACCTCTTTGCAGTGGAATAGCCCTCGTGCACTGCTCCTGTACTCGGACTGACATAGTGGCGTTACTGTATAAGCACTTCAACACTTCGATATACCGATAGTCAATACGGCTTCGCTGGAGAGACTGAAGCACGGCCCATGTTTCGATCGAATCGAAGGCTTTTTCATAGTCCACGAACCCTAAGCATAACGGCCGGTTATACTCCCTCGTCTTCTCTATAACCTGCCGCAGCGTGTGAATGTGGTCCGTGGTGCTAAAGCCTTTACGGAAACCGGCTTGTTCGGGAGGCTGGAACGCATCAAACCTGTTTGCGAGACGATTAGTGATGACCCTTGAAAACAACTTATATACGTGACTCAGAAGCGTGATAGGCCTATAGTTCTACAATAGAGTGTTATCTCCCTTTTTGAAGAACAGGACCACCACGCCCCTGTTCCACACTTCTGGCGTTACGCCCTCGAGCAGAACGGAATTAAAGAGCCTCTGAAGGACTTTCAGTACCGGCGTTCCGCCCGCTTTCAGAAGCTCTGCTGCTATTCCATCCTCGCCCGGCGCCTTGTTATTTTTAAGCTGTTTAAGGGCCATCCTAATCTCGTACAGGCTGATGTCCGGGATATCTTCGGTATAGTGTCAGCTTGGCTCTTGGGTCTTTAGCCATTTGTTCGCTGGGTTGAGAAACTGAGGTATATAGCTGTCCATAAAACCTCTCGATCTCCGCTAGAACCCCTTCCTTTGTCGACACCACGCCACCGTCCTCCGTCTTCAGCTTCATCAATCGGCTTTGCCCAACCGACATAGCCCTTGCGAACACTTTGGAGCCTTTGTTCTGCTCGATCGTCTCCTGAATACATTTTGTATTAAATGAGCGGATATCGTGTCGCAAGGACTTTTGTATACGTCTATTGAGCAGCCGATATGATTCAGCATCTTCGGAGGTCTGCAGTGGCCTTGATCGTCGCTCTGCCATTAAGTCTAGGGTCTGAGCAGAGATTTTCTGAGGTTTTCGTTTGGGGCGGGACCTAAACACCTTCGATCCCGCCGCTTGGACAGCTTCTACAAACCCTTGGTTTATTTCGTCCACTGTAACGCAATCCTGGAGGCCTTCGAAGCGATTCGACGATTGATCACTGAGACATCGTTGAATATTCGTCTCTTCGTCGTTAGGATGAAGTAGATTTCGTTCTTAACAGGGGGCTGGTTCTTCTTTGCTGGACCTATCCAGGTCCACTTTCTTTGCGGCGGCTTCTTGAAGAAAGAGTTCATCGCAAAGAGTCCCTCTTGCTCCAAAAAATCAGCCAGCCTACGTCCCCTGTTATGTCGCACTCCGTATCCGAAGTTTCGCAGCCTAAACTCTCCATCGCCTCGCTTGCCCAGTTTTGCGTTGAAATCCCCCATAACAACCGTAAAATAAGTTTCAGAAGTATGTATGGCCCTACTGATGTCCTCATACACTTCATCCACCTCTTCATCGGAGTGATCCTCAGTTGGCATATATACCTGTATGACCTTCAGCGAGTATCTTTTAGATACTCTGAGTATCAGGTATATTACCCTGCTTGAAACACTCTCGATGGTTGTTACGTTGTTAATGAGGGACTTGTGGACGAGAAACCCGACACCATGCTGGGATTTCTTTTTGTCTCCTTCCCGGTGATAGAGTAGGTTACCAGACTCTAGAGTTGTCGTTTCCTCGCCCTCTCTTCGGACTTCAGACAACCCCACAATGTCCCACCGTAACCTACTCATTTCTTCTTCCACCTCAGCTAGTTTCTCGTCAGTCCTCAATGTGCGGACGTTGTGCCAGTCGTCGACGGGAGTGGTAGCCGGATCTCTGCCGGAGATTCTTAGCACCCCCTGCCCCGCCGTTACCATGACCGCTACCGGAGCCAGGAATAGCGGGGCTGCCGGGGACGGGGGGCCTGGTCTTATTTTGTACCTCCATTGGCGGGGTTTTTGCCATACTCGCCACGCTTGGCAGGCGGGTTGGCGAGCGCAGTATTGTGTCACGATTTAGCTTCCGACGCTGCTGCCCATCGGAAGCCTGTTTTGGTGTTCTTGATGAATGTAGGTATCCTTTAGTCGCCTTTTACGACATCCATAGGAAGACTTGGAGTGGTCCTATTCTACTCTGCCGGAAACCACGCGGCACATTAAAAATTATTTTGTACTGATAAAAAAATAAAAAGTCGCAAAATAATGTCACTTGTCTTTGGACATATACATTTTAACGTGATTTTAGATTTAATATTGCAGAAAAACTGATAATAAGAGCTATTGGATTCATACAAATCCCACAGAAAAATGTTTCTGACGTTTAGAAAAAGTATCTAATTTGACTTGTTGGAAAATAGCGGATTTTACTACCAAATCATAATGAACTTTATTACCATCCTCAAAATGCATAGTTTATCTTGAAAGACTTGGACACCTCGTTTCGCTTTTTCTCTAGAGGCATCATTATCTTTTAGGTTTGTCTTAGCATGTGACTCATTATTAGGGTTAACATTCGTTAACTACTTTCCAGTAAAGAAAAACTTTATGAGGAAACTTGAAGACTTCTTTATTATTCACTAATGTATGAAAACGTTATTGCATTTACCAGTATTTTTATTGATTTAAGCAATGAAGGAATCTGCGACTTTAATAAATACACGTGTTGTGCACATTTCAGGGCGCCAGAATTGATGTTCCAGCCATCGATGATGGGGAACTTGGAGGCCGGGCTCGCGGAGAGCATGGAGTACGTGTTCAAACACTTCAGCCCAGAGGACCAGCTGCTATTGGCCAATAACGTGTTCCTTACGGGCGGATGTTCGCAGTTCCCGGGTAACAAACTTTAACACTAAAAATTGTTTACAGTTTCAAGTGCGAACGTGAAGCTTTTCTAAGCTAAAGTGGCTGTTTTTCGCAATTGTGCATTTAAACTGTAAACAATAGTTCATAAAATAGTTTGAAGAGTCCTTATCTTAATGGTAATACGGGAAAGCCCAATAGCAATATACGTCGCCCACATCTTCTTCAACATTATTTATATTATTTTCTCCTTGTTGACCTGATTTCTAAAATATTGTTTTTCTAGGCCTGAAAGAACGATTAGAACGAGAGCTCTTAGAAATGAGGCCATTCCAATCCACACACAAGGTGGTAATGGCGCAGAACGCCAACCTAGACGCTTGGTACGGCGCGAGGGACTTCGCCGGCAGCAACTACTTCGAGAACTGGTGCATCACCAAGGAGGACTACTACGAGATGGGCGGGGAGTACTTAAAGGAACACCACGCGAGCAATATCTACTATAAGAGTCCCGCCCCTATTATAGACACGACGTTAGCTCCGGCTGGTGACGCCAATGTGGTCAAAGAAGAAATTGTGGTGGATTGTTGATGAATACGAATAAATACTGGTTGGTTACATGTCTGTTTGTTTGTTCTCAAATTACGTATATAAATTAGGAACTTGCATGGCTCAGGTTAAATACGACCAACTTATACCAGTGGCTCTGTGAGCTGTAGACTTCCTGAGTCCTGAGTGAAGTTTATTGCATAAAATGGGTTGTTCAGAAAAATAATTTGAGTCTATAATATTAGGGTAGCAAAGAATCTTTGGCATTCTTGAAAATAGCTGAAATCTTATATTTTTAAAGTATGCTACCCCCATAATTCCGACATTTTGAAAATTTTCAAAAACCTGATACTACAAAAAAATATTATATAATTCTCGAACCTTCTCACAAAATTTTACGATAATCGGTTGAGAAATGCGACCTGTAGACGAGAACAGCCGGGCAAAAGCATTTTTGCCCAATCTTGAAACTGAGACTTCGCTCGCTCGGTCAATAACGGTTGATTTTAGAGTTCCTTACCCAAAGGGTAAAAACGGGAACCTATAACTAAGACTCCGCTGTCCGTCCTTCCGCCTGTCTGTCACCAGGCTATATCTCATGAACCGTGATAGCTAGACTAAAATTGAAATTTTCACAGATGATGTATTTCTGTTGCCGCTGTAACAAAAATAAATATTAAAGGGGTTACCTATTTTTCGGGGTCCAGTGCTGCCCCCATTTGAAATTAATCAATTGATAGGAAACGGAGATTTCGTTTAAAATTTGGTCTTGATCAGACTCGATAACCCTTCAAAGTATATTATTAATAATGTTTACAGTTTAAACTGAGAACGTGAAGCTTTTTTACGCATATTAGCGAAAAACGGCCACTTTTGGCTGTTTTGCTGGCAATATATAGTCTGAAGATCCCTTTAGTTGTCTAGGGTCTGATCAAGACCATTTTTTTTTTCAAGCATATCTCAGTTTCCGTTCAAATAATTTATTTCAAATGGGGGCAGCACTAGACCCCGAAAAATTAAGGGGGGCTCCCATACAACAAAGTTGCGGGATCCTTCGTATGAGAGTCCTACTCGCACTTAGCCGGTTATTTTCTTTTGAGGTACCTACATAACCTTAAAAAATAAAGGGACGATATGAGATCTTTGTCGTCTACTTGAAGTAATATGATTGCTATGCATGCATTGGAAGGGCTTGTCGGGTTTGGACGATGAAAGAAAACAAACAGGTTAGCCACAAATATCATGGCACGTTTATTTTTCTCCACTACATGGCGACTTCTAAAAGAATCGTGACTTGTTATTTTGCATTCATATAGTTTCTTTTTTAATAGGGCTCTGCAAATGAGCACTAAAGAATAATTTTACAATGTATATTTTCCATAAAATTAAATAAACTCTGTATTTATTTTGATCTCAATATAAATCACTATGAACTGAAAAAAATTAGAAACACTGTTAGTTCGCTAATTATATTGATTGATGAGACTATAATAAAGAGTACATTTAAAAAATCACATTAAAGCATATACATAATGCTGACTACATAAAGGCTCTTACAGCCTCTAGTCTTTACCTAATTTACCGCCACTCTGCGTATGTAGAATACTCAAAAATATCAACAATAAACAATAAGAAAATTTCAGTACAAGATAAACCAATAATAATAATCTTTTATCACAATAATTTCCGACTAAAACAACTAAACATAAAGTGTAAAGGAGGCCGTAAGAGCTATACTCGCGTGCAATTTAATACACCACAATTAACAAATCTAACTTATTTCAAATATAAACTAGCCTAAAAATTTTAACAATAAAAGTAAAACAGTTTTATTTTAATTAAAATATTGGTCATTAAAACTCTGAAGAGCTATAACTAAATGACCGCATATCATCATGCCATGATGTTTGCTCATGAAATTTTAATAAAAAATTAGTAGTTAAAGGGATGTAAATAACTCCAAAACTTGGTTAATAATAATGGCTCATAGCCAGTAATATAATTTGGTTAGCATTTACAATACAATCGTATAAAAACCAGTGACTTAGAAATAGCTCTCAGTATATAAAAAAAAGTTAAAATCCTTAGGCTGTACTCTCGTATGATTATAATGTAAGCAACGCAATATGTTGGCAAAGCGGAAGTTGGCGTAAATCTAACGATACAATATAACTAAATATTTATGTACCTTAGACATTATGATTACACAAGGCTCACTGTTATTTGCTCATAAAACTACCACGATCAAGTGTGAACGGTCGGCGGCGCTAGACTAGTAGCCTGCCTTCACGAGGGTAGCAATAGTATACATTAACATTCACGGGTAAGGATATGTACGATTTCTCCAACAGAATTAAGACTGTAAACTTGGTTGGTCCAACACCACAACCGCTAAGGTGTTAACACAATCAACAAACTATTCCAATAATACTCGTGAGTATTCTTGTAATGTGAATTCCTTTCTTTAAAAGTAATTCAGTCTTTTCTACAGTTGAAAATAAGTAGACAAAGGGAAATACATAGTTACCACATAATGATTACGTAATGTAATGGCTCAGTATTACTTCTAAATATAGTTAACTAACATCGGTATGTAAAATAGTTGGGACAGTGAAGACGCACAAATATTGGAAACACTTGTAGCATGAAGATGTTGAAAATATCAGTCAAACGCTATCTTTTGATCCATTCTATGAATAAAAGATAGTTATTACGCCAAGGGACCTCGCAAGATTCTACGTGTGTACAGAATCGTGTGCTATCAAGTATCAATAACGTGTACAGTCCACTAGCGCGCGATTATTACGTATTTAAATAGCGTGAGTGGCTCACTTTATATTTGTGGTTCTTCAATGTATTTACTGAATCCTTTTCATTTAAGAAATATACCAGAATAGCCTTCAATGCAGCTGAAAATTTACATTTTACAGCAAAATCTGGTCTAATATACTACTTAACCGAAAAGGACTACCTTCGGCTTTCCAATTCGCCCGAAGAGGGTGAAACAACGATAGAATAATGTTTCTAATTAAGAAAAACAATCATAAAGACAGAACATATTATAACAAAAATATATTACTAATTCTAGAATCAAATAAGAAACAATCACCCTCATCGAGTCACCGGAAAGATGAGGGCAATATATATATTTATATACTTTATAATATGTACCTAGTTCACTATGTTGGTGTTTCTATTTCCATTCATAATATCTATGGATATATGGTATCAGCACTGGCAAGCACCTGTAAAGCGGTGCTCAGCAATGGTGTTACAAACTATTGATAAACTATGGTTTCAATTTTTATGGTGTGTTTATAATGGTAGCTGAGAGTTTATACTACTTGTTAAACCCAAGTTCTAGTTTGTCTAAATAATACTGTTATCAATGGCTTGGTAAGAATCTTACTAAAAGATTAAGAATTTGAAAAAAACGCGACAAGATGTTATTTCTACTTCTCTGGGCAACTAAATGCATTCGTCATATTATTTATCTTAAAATATCGTGTACATATTTTTCATTTATTAATTTAAAATGATAAATGAGACATTGGCCTATTTTTTCGTGTTTCTTTCAAATACAGAACTATCAAAATATAAAAAAATATTGAGGACTATCAAACAACATTCATATGTATATATTATTATATGTATACGTATGTACACCTACAAGGAAATTTTGATTTTTTATTAGTACATAGTACCCAAAGTATAGTTCTGCACTAAATACTCTAACATTTATTCCAATTATGTTCTCTTTTCAGTTCGATATCTTTTTTATTAAAATCGTAGAGTGAGACCGTTCTACAAATCATACATTCCTTTTAATTTTGAATTTCAACTCTTTTCGATATACTTGAATAAATAAATCCTACCAATATTTACAAGTCTGACTCAGCACATGGACGCACACAAGTTGGAAATAAAATAAACGCGTAGTAAACTGCACTCACGCGGGAAGTCGAAGAAATGATACAAACGCCGGTACAACACTAACATGGTGCGAACAGTTACCTACTTACAATATTTTATTTCCAGTTCTACCCTGACCTGCAGCCTTAACTAAACTTACTATACCACATCATTTACATGGAAATGGCACCAATCTATCTTTGATATCAATAATGGCAAACCATAAGGAACCCCTGAAGCGGACACACGCACTGTTCACGACGTGCACTATCTCTGTCTCAAGGTATTGGAAGACTACTGCGCTATATCACTATTCGTATTACTATTATTCAAAAACAGTAATGGAAACAAAGTTTGCATATTACAAAAATACGATCTAACATGTATAATGCTATGCGAAATGGTAATCAATAATATACAATGTTATTTGGAAAGGATGTATCAAGTCGAATGGTGGTAGTTTTACTTATAAAATAATATGAAACCCAACCTAGAAACAGCAAAATACATCTTCTATTCCGTAAAAACTCTAACGTCTATTGGGTAAAAGTATGGTATAATACAACTGATTTTTCGTTCGCGATTTCAAGGTCGGTCCACTTCATCATACTATATCTACGAGTTATTTCGCCCACTTTCTACTCGATATGTCCTTGCCGACTAAAATTGTATACATACGTCGTATACCTAAATACGATGGTTTACATGAGTGTACACTCAATATGAATATTTATATGAAAATTAAAAAAAGAATGAAGTTATGTAACCAGTGGTGTTGGTATGATTGATATTGCCTAATGTCGCTATCCGCTAGAAGGCACACAAAGTTTTAGTAAGAAGCTTCACAAACGCCGTCTACGGCCGCGCACGCCCCGCGGCCCGCGCGGGGCTGGCGCGGAGTGCGCGGTCCGCGACCCCTCAGCCCGACACACACATTGAACACTGAACATAATATTTATTCTGAACGCAATACGAGTAAAAAATATTGCCAATTTTATGTTGCAACAGGCACTTCTCTGGATTACTCCAATAAACATCATATTAAAGTTATTAATTTTGTGAAGCTTTCGATATTGCCTCTCAGGACTCTGCGAGTTATGGGTTATTTGTACTTATTCATTATTATTACTCTTCTATGAACCAGAATCTTCAATCTTAAAGCATTCTTATGGATAATTATGAGGTTAGAGTCCCTTAAAATTTCTCAGCGATCAAAATACTTTACCTCTCATTGGTAACAGTTCTATAAAATTACTGAACTCCATATACACTGACACGATCTAAGTTAAAGCATCGCAATAAGATATTGTTACATTTCACTACGACTAATGAGAATGGGTATGACAAGCGAATGACGAACATTAGATTTAGAATTTCAAGTCAGAGATACCATTCACGAATCACGATCCAAAGTTATCACTAAGCAAATTAGAATATGAGATCAAAAATTTAGGCCTACAATCTAAAATGATGAGAGTTTTAAGTATTGATTTATGAACGCCACCACGCGAATTAATATAATTATGTGATGGTATAGATAAATCACAGTTGTGGGTATAAAATCACAATGCATATCATAGGCGGTACCACTACTCGACTACTCTACTCGTATGTGATGTCCACCTGGTGTCTCGAGGGATTCCACAAGCAACAAACCTTCCGCCAGTGGTCTGCGGCGGCTCCGAACGGCCGACGAACCGAACAGTGAATGTAAATAAATATAATTTGAAAATAAAATATATCTGTGCATGAGTCCATGCTGACGATCCTGCGAGCGTCTCTACGACGATAGCTG
Source organism: Acrobasis suavella (assembly GCA_943193695.1). Taxonomy (NCBI): domain Eukaryota; kingdom Metazoa; phylum Arthropoda; class Insecta; order Lepidoptera; family Pyralidae; genus Acrobasis; species Acrobasis suavella. Next base: position 9,758,124 of record OW971945.1, on the reverse strand, counting down.
CCCTGTTGGTGGCTGCCCGACTTGTTGCACTCCGGCTGCTCGCTAGTCAACCGGGAGCTGCCAAACACGTATGTAGTCAGTAATGTACCCGCTTATGAGTTAAAATGGGTACCAGCTTTTGAGGCACCCAAAGTTGGATGCACGTTGGATGTCAAGTCATACTAATCTTAAACTTTTGCGCATCTTAGTGTCAGTGACTTAATATTGAACGCTTAGTGCGCCGATATAGACCTTTATCTACACCCATGTTATAAATCCTCTATAAAAGTTTCTGAAACAGCTTACGAGTATTGCCAACATAAAAACAACCAGAGTCATAGTAACCATAATATCATCCAAACGGGTGTTATAATGTTGTACTCAATTTTATTATGCAACTCAAACTCGATCCCTTCCTTACTCATCAAACAGCCACATTCAGCGTGGCCTTTAATTTTATTTTTTCAGTAAGGTGATTTTTTTCAAGATGATCTCATCGAAATTAACTGTAATAAAATAATTGTAAACTACTACTCAATTCACGGTTTCTTATAACATTCAAAAAAAGAACAATGTCATGCACGTGCGTCTCACTACAACAGCTCCGTAATAAAAAAACTATTATAGGTTATTCGAATTCACGTCTCAACCCACCATTTTTGTTAGATATTGCATTTCAATAATAGTACGATCCAAAATATTAACCATACCTACATAGTTTGTTTGTATTAGACACTCAGGAATGAATCTTACCATATTTTACATAAAGTTTTTACAACACTGTACGTTCCCTATGTTTTCAGAATCCTTTATAGAGGATATCATGGGTGTAGATAAAGTCTTGTTTGCAACTGTCATAATTATGTATTAAAACACTCACGTTCGGGTTTTAATACCCCTTATTATACAGTAGTATAAATAACTATTATTCCATGTTTTACCTTTACCCACTTTGAATATCAGAACAAAAGTAATAAATGTTAAACTAACCTGTTCTGGTGATCAGTCTGCGAGATGCATTTGACCCGACATCTGGGGTTGGGGGGTAGGCGTGTGCGGGGGAGGGGGCGAAGCTGAAACCAAATAAACAGGTATTATTATAGTGTTCTAAAAGCTGTAAGCGAGGAATTTAAGGCGTAAACTGTGTCAAGAGGGACCGTGCGACGTGTTCAGTCAAACTGTTAAAAACTACGTGCCACAGAGACACAGCACCACGCGGCGTATTTCATCTCTTTCGAGTTTGTGACAGAAATAGGCACTAAACACGCAGAGTGGTCCCACGTGGCTCTGTCTATACTAGATATGTGCCGCTAGAAATACTCAAATTTTACGGGAATATACCTATTGTAAATTTACGGGAATATTCCCAATATTTCCGTAAATATTCCTCTTTATTCTATTTTTAGGAATATAGCCAGGAATTTTTACAATAATTATTTCGCCCAAAGTTTCCAAAACTCCCGGAAAAGGGATATCACAAGTATATACAGTGCATCTGTTCAGTCTCAGCCTATTTGGCTAAAGGATTGGACGAGTTTGCCGTGAGACGCACAATGCTTTCATAATATTTGAAAGGAATCAAATACATAAAATAATTATTAATTGACAATAAGTCCACTCACATATAGAAGCGATGGACTGCGGCGACATAGCCGACATCTTGCTCTGCGTGTCCTGCATGGACACCTGCGTTCCTTGCGACGTCATGTACCGGTTCACCATGGGCACAAAGCTGCAAGTATATTGCAAAAATTATTATAAATTCACATTAGAGGAATTGAAAATAGGGTTTGTTCTTGCACACTATAAAAGCAATAAGATATAGTTTAAAAAACAGGAAAATTCTTACTGAAAAGTACGTTTATCTAGTTGCAAGCACAAGTAGAGATGTGTTTACGCCCGGGCATATTGGGTGCATTGCATATGTGCCGAATAAATGTCCGTACATGCCGAATAAATGTCCATTGCCAGTGCAAAATCATTAACAGAATTTTTGTTAACTTTTTCATTCAAATAGCTATATATACATAAAACATAATTAGATTATAACTAAGAAATTGACAATGAAAAACAAGCAATCGATATTATATTTAATGTCTTAGTCATGTAGGCAAAATATCACTCTTTCGGCTGTCCAGTCGAGTCGACGAAACGCGAGCGCATGAAAACTAGAATTTATTGGAAGAAGCTAGATTTATTGTGATTTAATGTGACTGTGATTACTTTATGACCGAATTATTTTATTACGAGTATAGTAATGATTTACAAAATCCCGATCCCTTCTTTTTACTAAAATTGAATAATTTGTTTCTGCCCAGCGATTAGGCATTTATTTGGGCGTAAACTCTTTTATGCCCAATACGCCCGCTTATGCCCAATTTGTTTTTGCCCTCGACCAATCTCTAAGCACAGGTGATAGATGGAAGAAGAAAAGAAAAAATACGTGTACAATATTTTTGATAATTTATCCGATGGGCTAAAATTATTTTTCCATTCGTCATGGCTATTTAAGACGTCAGTGCATCGTTTCTCATGTAGTAGGTAATAGTAACGCACCTTAAGTCACAAACGCCGGGAGAGTCGAAGTTGCTGTTGGAGTTATTGGTGTTGGTGGCCACACTGTTGATCGTGCCGATGCTGTTGGCCGACACGTTGCTGTGGTTCTCTCGGTGCACGCGATTGTGATGTCTGGAATAAAATATCAGTTATTGAAGTCTATTGGAGCACTACGATTTTGATCGCGAGTTTTTAAATCTATTTAAATATACAATGTCCTTACTTAATAAGTAGGTACAAATATTTTAAGGGGTGTTTCAGTCCATCATTTTGAACAACTTTTCCCAATAAATGTATATCGAATTACGAAAAAAAATTGTTAGGTTCTCATACAAATCAAAGTAGTCACGTGTTTTCGTTACTATGGAAAATGAAATTATTTTTTTCGTATTTAGATGTACATTATTCGAGAAAAGTTGTTTAAAAATGATGGACTGAATCAACCCTTAAAATATTTGTACCTACTTAATTAAAAAGGGCATTGTATAAAAAAAGAAACTGACTGACTGACATATCAACGCACCGCCTAAAGGTTCCTTATGAGGGGTCTAAGGGTGCACTGAGGATTTTTCAAAACTCACCCCCTAAGGGGATGGAAGGGGGGTCAAAGTTTATATGGAGAAACAAGATTAGTAAGACCATTTTATTCGAAACTTCGCAGGAGTACTCCTGGCGGTAAATAAGTAAGAACGTATTTCAAGATTTTAAAAATTCAACCCCTAGAGGGAATAAATAGGGTGACCTACTGTGTAGACCATGCTGAAGCGTTCCGTCGTCCGTCGCGCTCTAGCAAATGACGGGAATGGGAATGGAAACGGTAACGGGCGGAACAAAGTTCGCCGGGTCAACTGGACCTTATAAAATATAAGTATTTAAACATTTTAAAATAATAATGTTTATGTTATAACAAAATTAATATCGTAAAAAACAATTAAAAATTCTATTAGAACTATTTTTTACTTCTACGCAGACGAAGTCGCGGGATAAAGCTTGTAATAAATAAATGAAAATCACACTAATTAAGTTAGCCCCAATGTAAGTAAATATTGTCGCGAGTAAACGCAGAATGTTCGCGAGCAAACATTCGCGGAACTGCGTCAGAATGGTGCAAGCTAAACTAGGCCTTATGTCGTTAAAGCATAAAGTCTGGAGTTGTTTGGCAAGTTCCACTCACGCACACATATACTGGCACCTCGACGTTTCGGCGACATCGAAGTGCATTCGTCAAGTGTGGGGAATATTCGAGAATAATGTAGACCTGTATATCGGCGCATATAAAAAGGCGAACGAGTGCGCACCACAGCAGTTCCATACGAGCTACGGAAGCAATCACTTCGAAGCGAAGCGAAGGAAGCCTACTCTAGTGCGATAAAAGGCTGGATCTGATAACCTCAGCGAGATACCTGGTCCTCAGCTGCTACGCGACTCGGACTTGGACACCAGGAAGACCATCTTCACGTGTCAACTTAGGGTTCCGTAGTGAATAAAGACCCTCATAAGAAGTTTGGCGTTTTTCTCCAAATCTCGAACCCCAGTTTCGTAACAATACTTATATAGATACACCCAAGAAATAGATTATTAAAGTAATGTAGACAGGTGAAACAAATATTTAACAGATAGAAGATAGATACTACGTAGCATTGGTGCATTATAATCAAAATATATTGTATATAATTGCTCCGTGTCGTTTCTTGCACAAAGGATTTCTGTCGCTATACGACGTGGAAATGCTGCTAGCATTATGGGAACCTTTGGACCAGGGATGATTAGGGGCGGTTTATATGATTGATAATTTTGTCGAAGCGTGTTGCGGATACTTATTTGTAACTAGGAAAGCACAACTTTTGACTCATTGCTGATAAATCTTCTGTGTAAGTCTATGTAGTAATTTTGGCATTTTTTTTTTTATTAGATCAAAATATTATGTTAACAAATTCAGAACACCCGACAATCAACATGTCACACCATTGACTCCGTCTATTATTATACATCGTCAATGGAATAATAGGGATATATGCACATTTGACTGCCTCTGTGGTTCAGTGGTCAAGGCGAAGTGACCCGGAGGTCATGGGTTCGAATCCCACTGGGAAAAATACTTTGTGAAAAGGTTGTTTCCAGTCTTGTTAGGATATTGCAGGCTTGAATCACCTGATTATCCCAAAAAAGGATGATTCCGTGTTTCGGAAGGCACGTATAAACTATGGGTCCCGAACGCCATCTAGCGTTTAATCATCAAACTACCTAAGGATTGGTTCTGGTTTACCCTTTGGGTTGCGGATGTCTGATGGCCGTCGCTCTGTGTAAAAACCAGTAACCTCGTCAAATCTCCTTGGTTAGCTAGCGGGCCTCGGGCTCTGAAGCGTTACTGCTGAGTATGCAACCGGGAAAATACTCTCGGTAGATCATGATGACGACATAAACTTTATATACCGTATAAGATAGCTGTCCCTGACGAAAGTCCGGCCGCATACGCTGCACTCGTAGCAGGAGCCGGCGGAGTGCGTGCGGATGTGCAGCGCGAACTGAGATTTGCTCGTGAACGTCATGGAGCAGCGGTCGCAGTTCAGCGGCTTGTCCGCCACGTGAGACCACCTGTACATATTTACAGTTAAAAAATAAATGCGATACATATGGGCGAAATTTAATATAAAAATACATAGTAATCAGTAACATTTATTTATTTATTTATCTTATGGGTACTTTACTGGGTCAAAAAATAATGTCACTTGTCAACACTACTGTTGGAAATGGATATGATCATGACAAGTGACATTATTTTTTGACCCAGGAAAGTTTATTCTAAATCTGTGATTTTTAACGTAATTTTAGATTGATTATTACAGAAAAACTGATATTAAGAGCTCTATTTGACTCCAAGAAACAATGACGTCATTAGTCTGAATTTCATACAAATCCCATAGAAATTGTTTGTTTTGACGTTTAGAAAAAAGTGTCTGATTTGAGTTGTTGAAAAGTAGCAAATTCTCTTGCATTATGTTATGGTACTAGCGAAATTGCGTTCTGCGTAAAAATATATGAAGAATAATAAATTACCTGTGCGCTGTTACATAGCTCTTCACAGCAAATCTTTTTTGACAAATATCGCAAGCGTATGGACGTTCACCTGTAAATCAAGTCACATATTAGAATCTGATCTCACAAATAATCTTATATTACATGCAAAAAAGGTTCTAAAAAAATAAAACAACTACAAATATGAGAAGAAAAATAAAAAAGCAAATGAAAGCAATGTTAGAAAGACGGCAAGATGCAATTAGACAGTACGATGCGATCTGAAATTAATGAATGTAAGCGAGGAAATTATAATAAACATAGAGTACTGAAACTTAAGTGGTGATGCAGCGGATGATAAAAATAAAAACAGTGTTGTCGGTGCCACATCACTAAGTTCAGAATTACAGATAGCCCTGTTATCACAATTTGCCGTCTTCTTAACTATCTTCTTCGTGGTAATTATATCCACACATATCGTTTCTCCGCATACCTGACCTGTTTGTATACGTTGATAAGTAACTATATTTACAATTTTTTACACTGTGTAAATGCAATAAAATAATAAAAATATTGCACAATTTGCAACCATAAATATATTATGTATGAAATTTTTAGTTTTAAATACAGTATAATGGTACATCGAATTGTAAACAAAGATATCAGACTGATTCCATAAATTAAAAAGAAAATATAGTATTACTATTTTTTCTTTTGCTTTTTCTTCATTTACACACCAAGCAAGTTAACATGTATGCATGTGTGAATTAATTACCTACCGGCGGTGAAAGCAAACTGCAAAAATTGATTAGTGGGCACATTCCATAAGGTGTTGCAAATACGATCTCTTTGTTAAATCAATGTCGTGTTCTAAGACAGCAGTAAGGCAAGCCCAAATGACAAGCTCTTAAATCCCTTTTAAATTAAATTCACAACTTGGAGCAAACAAGGCATCAATTATAAAGGTAAATCAAACTTAATTTTAAGCAGAAAATAAATTAATGAATGCGCGTCTTTGTAATGTAGGACAGGAGTTGTGAATAAAATTCGTAAAAAAAGCCTTTTTGGTAGGGACATAGTATTATTATGTGCTTTGTTAAAACCACAGCACAATCCAATTCTATTGGCTGAATGAATAGAGGTTTATAGTGTACATATTATAGTATATAAACTTTATACTTCTTAAATCATTCATTGTTGGCAGATAACATATCAATAACGAATATCTACGTTCTATATCCAGTAATGTTTAAGCACCACCAGTCTATGCAAACGGCAGAGAAATATGGCGGGCCAAAGTCAGCTATTTACATTTATTCGTTACAGAACATTAAAAAGATTAATTCTTTTTAATCATGAACATTGAAGCCTGTAGCATTGGATTGGAGCGTCGTACCGGTATGGATTCGCTTGTGAATGTTGAGCGTCGATTTCTGCGTGAACCGTTTGTAACACACATCGCACTCGAACGGGCGTTCGCCTGTGTGCGTGCGCATGTGTATCTCCAAGTAGGGCTTGCATGTGAACGCAGCTGGGCACTCCATGCATTGGTACGGCCGCCCTTGCACTAACCATGGGAACGTTATAGGACGAAATTTTAACTGAGATAGAGCCTAAGGTAGCAAATGATGTCTTTGCAGTCTTTACTCAGAAAGTATTGCGATTAAAAGTTTTTATGTATGTGACTGGCCAGTTACAATCTATTTTGAAAATATAATTATTTATAAGTACAAAATATTTTTAAAACATCCCTCCATATTTTTTTGCGGATTAATTCAAATTATCGTGTCTCATTGAAAAATGAATCTGAACCGGGAACATTTTCGTGCTATGGTTTTTTACGATTTCAAGTGTCACCTGAAACCGGATGAATCGTACGATAGGTTTCAAATGGCATTTATGAAGAAGGCCCTTCTAAGGCAACCATGTGTCGTTGGTATAACGATTTCAAGCGCGGTCGACAAACTTTGGATGAGGGAAGAAGTGGTCGCCGTTTCACGGCTGTTACGGAAGAAAACGTGCTAGCAGTGAAAAATTTAATAGACGACAATAGGCGAGTTCAAGAGATTCAACACATCCTGCAGATTGGATCAGGAAGCGTTCACGAGATTCTACACGTGTATCTTCGCGTGAGGAGGATAGTTTCACGATGGGTGCCGCACAACCTTACAGATGCTCAGAAACAAGCCCGGGTGGAATGGTGCCGCGATATGATAAACAAATTAGTAGCAGGCTCGTCTTGGCGTGTTTACGACATCATTACCGGTGATGAGTCCTGGATTTATCAATACGATCCAGAAACGAAGCGCCAGTCGACGGTTTGGGTGTTTCAAAACGAATCAACGCCTACCAAAGTGAAGCGATCTAGAAGCGGGGGGAAGATTTTAATAGCGAGCTTTTTCAATTTGACTGGCTACTTGGTGTAAATTCCAATTACACAGGGCTCCGCGGGCTACTGCTCCACCACCCGCCCACACCACGCTCAAAACGGAGGACTTCCTGTACAGCACGCCGCACGGTGAAAACCTGCCTAAGAAAGCCATCTCAAAAATACTTTTATCGAACCCTGCGCAGATGCATGTATTATACCTTAAATTGAAGCTAAAGAGTCAATCTATCATTATAAATATGAATCAAACCGCTGACTGTACTTACGTATTTTATGGCAAACAGCATCTAAAGTCAAGAAATCAAAAAAGCGAAAAAATAATGAAGTAACTATAATAATGTTTGTTATGATTTTATGATATGATAACAATAAAAGTTATAAAAGTTTGATACCATTTTAAAAAGCTTACAATGTGTACTTTACTATAAAATAAAATTTTATGCTGTTTACTATTATATTTATGATATTACTCAATCAAACACATTTATATAATTATTTGTACTATTTTCTTTTCTCAAACTTTCATTAAGAGATTTGACAGTTGCCGAAGCTTGCCGACGTTCTGTTTTTTGTTTTATTACGTAGGAAATATAATTTGAAGGCAAAAATATTTTTTTGCGACTTTGTCGCGCAACGTATTGAAATATAATATTATATGAAGGCGGGAATATGTCTATTTTTTGAGTACGTACGAGTACATTGAGCATTTTCTTTATTTGAGATTTTTAGCTTAGACATTCAAATAATGCTTTTAACTCAGTTGTTAGATTAATTGTTATCTTTTACGGTATTAAGTATTATGAATTATGACTTTTACGGTATTAAGTATTTAGAAAAAGTGCAAAATAAACCTGTCGATGAAACTGCCTATCAATATGGCCTTTCAACTTTACATTGTTGGATCAGATTTATGGAATTTATTTTACATTTATCTTACAATCTTTGTTTTGAAAAATGGTCTACAACAACAAAAGAAAATAAAGACTTAAAAAAAACAAAAGAAGACTTATGTACAACGAAGGTTCAGAAGAGAGCTTGGGTTGAATATAGATAAACCAAAGCAAGTTAGTGGCAACACAAATGACTGCAATACAGCCAGACGATTTTTCTAAAATTACCATTGTTCATCAGAAATCACTGGTATAGATGTGGAATTAATAAAACAGGTCATGTCAAGCGGTAGAGGTATTGATGCCACGAAATTTGGTCAGTATGCTTTCGATACAGCACAGTTATATGTTAATAAATATAAATGGTATTATATGCCATCTTCCGTACACAAGGTGTTGATTCATGGTGAAAGTGTCATACGTTATTTTTCTGTCTTGCCTATTGGGCAACTCTCGAAATAGTTCAGGCTTCATCATGTAAGAAAATGTTCGAGGGCAGCAACTAATGAAGACGTTCTACACTCACTTTTGTATACCTCTGATCCATACATTTAAAGTTTAAGAAAACCTTACGACAAAAAATATTTAGAGCTTTTTGATGAAGCAAAGGAGCTCTTGAGTGACTTTTAAGTCATATATATGTTTATTTATATATATTTAACATAGTTAATTTAATATTATTCCTTTTTAAACTTCGAAGAACATTGATGAAAGAATAGAATTGCAAATTTATTTTTTTCTTTAATTTTTTAAATATTAGATATAAAACTTTTACTTACAAAATATACATTATATTAAAGCACATATATTCAAGATTGTCAGAAAAAAATCATGTGAATGTCTTTATTAACACAAAAGTTATAGATTTTTGATATGAAAATGTGTCAAAGTTCCCACTGTGCGCCGGTCAAACTCCTGGGTCACCCGCCTTACAGCCCTGACCTAGCACCATGTGACTTCTTTTTATTCCCGAAAATAAAGAATCTGCTTAAAGGGATACAAGTTTTGTCGCCGGAAGATGCGCTGTCAGCGTTTGAGCAGGCTATAAACGAGGTGCCTGCAACGGACTGGAATAAGTGTTTCGAAAATTGGTTCAGATTCATGAAACTTTGTATAGAGGCTGGTGGAGAGATTTATTAATAAAAAAAACCTTTAGAACCCTATTTTTTATTTTTGCAAAACTTTCCCACGTAATAGGCAAACTGGTAGATAATGCATTTGCATTAACTTTGGCAAATTGTAATAAATTTAAATAAATAAATATCCCATAATTCTTGTCTCCTCAGGTTCCATCTCAGTTATATTTGACCTAGCAGTACTTGATAACAATTCGATTGACAATTTAGATGTTTCCTTCTATCACGCAAAAATGATTATGATCAAAGCGGATAAATGTAAACATAGTAGGCATTTATTTTTGCGTGTTTATAAGCGAAAAACACTATTTACTTTATATTGATAAGTTTAAAAGAATGTGTAAAAGAAAATCAAAAATATGCAGTGTTTGCAATAAAACCAAAGTAGCCATCCCTTTAATCCCCTCTACCCCTGTTTACATTTGTCCAATATAGAGAGAGATGTAGTCAGGTAAAAAAAATCTTGATTGATTTAAGTTAACGAGATAAACCTAGTTATTTCCTGTGACACATCAATACAAAAAATACTCAGTCTGTTAGTCTGATATGGCACCGACAACTTAAATTAGTATTCAGCAAATTACCAGAACAATTAAGGAATGTTTTACAAACATTTAAATGAATAGCGTATATTAAAGATAGTGATTGATGAAAAATACTATACGAAACATTTTATTATGTATATTGATGTTCATGTAATTTTTGCCTCACATGCTTTATTAGTCTTACTTATATCAGAAAATACAGAAAAATTTGAAAAAAAAAATTAACTTAGGAAAATCGCTTTAGTGAAAGAAAAATATATTTTCAATATATAAAACGTAAATAAAAGGTTTCGTAAGCAAACAGTCGAAAAAAATTGCAACTTGATATTTGCTTTTATATATTAGCTGACTGACCTGTGTGCGTTCGTTTGTGTATATTGAGTGTTGATTTTTGCGCGAATCTCTTGAGGCATACGTCGCACTGGTACGGCCGCTCCCCGGTGTGCGTGCGGTTATGAATTTCGAGGTACTGCTTGCAGGTGAACGCGGCCGGGCATTGCAGGCACTGGAACGGCCGGCCCTGCACTGTGGACGGAGCGATGTTAGCGCGGGCGCGCACGCGGAACTACCTCCCGCGCGCGCACAGCCACACACAAATACAAATGACCAGATATTAATACGGTGAATTCGTAATTATGGAAAAACTTGACTTTACATTGCCCTACATCATATCGGCTCGGGATTTTTCTTTTTTTTTTAGCTAATACAATTGACTAATTCTAAATAGATTTTTAAGAGGATGCCGTTGCCCAATAATGAGACATGAACGGCTATTAAAAAAAAAATCACATGAATTAATTAATTAAATTGCTGTTACAGGATGTTGTGTTTCAAATACATTGTGCGTATTCTTTCTTAGACTTTAGTCCAATTGAAGTAATTTTTCTCTACATTTACTCCTATTTACAAATTCTTAATTTTTTATGACAGTGACTACAGCTTATTGTGCGGACGAAGGGTTTTTGATGTAACAAATCAACGAGCCGATATCATGTACGTACACGATATGAAAATATTCACTTACAAATTCACCTGGGCGTTCATATTTGTTAGCGTGACATCATCCATAGTAGCCCACATATCGTTCATCCATCCCTACGCGGCGGCGTCGCCAGCCCCACGTACCTGAGTGCGTCCGCTTGTGAATGTTGAGGCTTGATTTCTGAGTGAAGCGCTTCAGGCAGATGTCGCATTGATACGGCCGCTCGCCGGTGTGGGTGCGCGTGTGTATCTCCAGGTATTGCTTGCAGGTGAAGGCGGCGGGGCACGACAGGCACTGGAACGGTCTCCCCTGGACTGGTGCCCAACACAGATATTATAGCAGCGGCCAGCCGGCAAGGACGCTAGCCGCCCTCGCACTACGGAGGTCGCGGCGCGGACTGGTCGCCGCTCGCCGCTAACTCCGCTCCAAATCATATACTCATATCGTGCGACAGAAAACACGAGACATCGACTAGTCACACACAAGCACGTAAAACTAAAACGAACAGATTTGGAGGAGAGACAGAGTGTGAGTGGAGAGAGGCTGGGAGCGGGCGGGGGGCCAGTCCGGCCTGCGACTGTGACCCACCTGTGTGCGTCCGTTTATGTATATTGAGGCTGGACTTCTGCGTGAAGCGCTTCAGACACGCGTCGCACTGATACGGCCGCTCGCCTGTGTGCGTGCGCATGTGAATGTCCAGGTAGGGGCGGCGGGCGAACGCCGCCGGGCATTGCCCGCACGTGAAAGGACGCCCTTGCACTGCGCCCAGTGCACACACAAAAGCGAGTAACGCACGTCGCCGACGCAGCTGGCCGCGGCGCCAGTCGCCCGCCCCCGCCAATCTCACCAGGTGTCATACGGCGACAATTTCCCCAATTTAGGTATAACCCAATTTTGATAGCACCGTCAATGGCACTGAGGCGATTATGCGTCTCTGCGGCGATTGCATTACCGCTTTTGTGAAAGAATTAATATTCATGAAATAATGATGAAATACAAAAATGATTTAACTACGATCACCGAGATGAATGCGAAATGAAAGGGATGAGTGACCGGCTTTTAAGGTGGGAATATGGTGATGCAGAAGTGTGTAAAAGCGCGCATTGAATGAGTAAAGATATCGAATGTTAGTGAAAAGCGACGAGATGGAAGCTGCCTTAAAGAGGGATTACAAAACAACAGGTTAGGCGGGCAACGGAAAAAGGATGGAAGCATGACGCTAAATGAAATGGATGATGGCATGGCCAGTCGCAAGTTGTCGCTACTCGTATATTGAAAAAGGAATCTTTGCAATAAATATATGTGGGCTACTAACCCGTATGTATTTTTTCGTGCAAATTGAGCGCGCACTTCTGCGTGAAGGACTTGAGGCAGACGGTGCACTGGAACGGCCGCTCCCCTGCGCCGCCGGCACGGACACGGGGGGACAGAGAAACAAAACAAAACCACGATGGACAAATAATTCTACTTCACGCTTCAACGCATAACCAATCCAATTTTAATGCACTACCATGAGGGAATTTCGACCATGTTATTTGTCCATCAGACATTCTCTCTCCTACTTTAACTTAACGAAAATCCTCACAACGTACACATGCTTACTTGATGTTTGTGAATAGTTTTTGAGCGTGTGCGACCTATACCACGTCTAGTTTATAGAACAAAAATAATTACACGTCCGAATCGCTAACCGTATTAAAACAAAGTGATTTATTTGTATTAACTTGGGAGCCCTTAAAACTATTCACAAAACACGGGTATCAAAGCCACAACAGCAAAAATGTAAGCTTTAGAAGCGGCAAGAGGGATTGGTTGGATTGTGGCTAAGAGACCGAATGAAAATAAAATGAGATGTCAAGGGACCCACCAGTGTGTATACGTTTATGAGTGCCAAGGCTGGACTTCTGAGTGAACCGCTTGTCACAGATCTCGCACTGATAGGGGCGCACTTTGTTGATCAGCGATTGGATGTGCTCCTCTAGAAATACCAACAAAGTTCAGCTACAACAACGGTCTGCTCCATGCAGATTGCAGATGCACTGCCATTCATGATAGTGCCTAATAACGTGAGCTCTAAAATTACAAATTCATTGTCTACTAAAGGATTTTAGGGCAAAATGCCTACCAGTGTGTATTTTCCCATGTCGGCCCAGGCTGGACTTCTGAGTGAAGCGCATAAAACAGATGTGGCACTGGTACGGCCGCACTTTCTCTAACAGGGCTCGTCTGTGCTCCTCTATAAGGTATACGAGTATCGATATAGCAACGCTGCACCCTCTCAAACAATATGTATTCATTAAAGCCTAACAGGTTAAGATTTCTACATTCATTCACACACATTCAGGGGGAGGTAGGCTGTGCGGTGTATTCGCTTCGTTAGTACCGTTCTGCCTCAAGGATAGACGTCACGCACAAGTAGACAGGAGATAAGATGTAGGGAGGGACCCACCGGTGTGTAATTTTCCGTGCCAGCCCAAACTCGATTTCTGGGTGAATCTCACAAAGCAGATGCCGCATTGGTACGGCCGATCCTTGGCTAGCAGGGCGCGTTTGTGGTCCTCTGAACGAAACCATGGCACAAATCAAAATAGGAGTTAAATAAGGGAGATATCGACTTTAAGAGCCGCAAAGGGGAGAAGTGATCGAAAATAACTAATGAATGTATAATAGAATGTCGGCAGGGCGGTACGAGTGGTACGTAAAGAGAACCCACCCGTGTGTATTTTCTTGTGGCGGTTGAGGCTGGAGCTCTGCGTGAACCGCATCTGACAGAGTTCACACTTGTAGGGCCGGTCCTTCACCATCAACGCGCGCATGTGCTCATCTAGAACCCAGGCCATTCCAACAACACACTCTCGTCACTTTGTTTATTTTAGCCGTAACAGGACGCACAACAGATCACTTATCACATTTTGGCAACGATATCACACACACAATTTACATACATTTGGTACTTCTGTTCTGTGGCGGTAATGCTACAGTCAAAATTGTCACTGTTGTTTACTGGCATTTAGAAAAAATGCTAATTTCAAGTGATATGCTATCCATTGTAAGTCCTACACCTCCCCCTGTTTACCTTGCATCAGCGAAGCCTTCCTCACGCCCTGATCTATTGTGAATCGAATTTTAATTCGACGCAACTCAAAAACTATTCACATTTTTTAAAGTTAAGCATATGTATTGTCAAGTGTGTAAATGAGCGACCAGTGAATCGCACCAGTGTCTTAATAACCATTCTATATACTTTATGATACGAGATATAACATATTACATAGATAAGTATTCGTATTCAATGCTTAGTCCAGAGGCCTCAATATTATTCAATTTTATGAATGTAACGCTAATATTTCTAGCTATTTTACATACAATTTCAAACCGAGAACCAACATCTTTAAAGTCCAACGTAACTGTTATGGGTATCTCACGAGCGTTAAGTGTAATTATCTTCTTATATTTATATACTTAATACAAATACAGAAATAAAACGACATTAACATGCTTTCAAACTTAAACTTAAGCTAGACTTGAATTTAGCTCTTTAAACGGGTAAAGCAGTTCTAGCTTGAAATACAAAAAATATTAAGTACAACAAATAATACGAGGATAAGACAATACATATAAAATATAGATACTCGTATATCAGGGCGTAAAAATAGGATATAAGCGAAAATTATGCTAGCAATAATAAAATAAAACAAAAATAAATCTGAATATCTGGTGCCGCGGAAACAGGAGGAGGTTTGTTGAAAATATAAAAATACAATTGATTTACCACTTTGGAAATAATCCCCTCATGGTACTAAAGCATGGAATCATACTTTTTTTTCTAAATTAATCAATAATTAATTCTTGGGGATAAAATAATGTAACTTCCATATAAATAATACTCGTAGTACTTATTTATTCAAACTCATTTTTTATCATTTACCCTAAAACCTCCGTCCTTTTTGTCAAATCATATTTGTTTGCAATAGAACCTAACAGAAGTGTCTCTTTTATCTACACAGAATGTATTTTTAACTAACTTTTTAATTTTTATAGACTAATTATTATGTAAAATATGGAAATTACATTAAAATTGCACTTTATTACAATGCAGAACTTCCAAGTTATATTAATAAAAGGTACATAATGACTGGCACAATAATATCCAAGCAAACACCTTATGCGATTTTGCATTCATAGATATTACACCATCACAAAATACGTAATAAAATCATAATTATCTCACAATCAGAAATGGCTGTTATAGAAATAATTAAGTTTGGTAAAAGTAAACAAACAGTAATTTTACTCTGAATTCCTTTAAAGATATCTAATGATAATTAATCATTAGATAATTAATTAATTAGATAATTTACAAAACAAAAATTAAGATAATCTTTGTTTTGTATAATAAAAAAAAATATGTTCTTAATTTCCTTATTTTAATAATTGAATTCTCGAATTAACCTCATGTTTACATTTACCATAAGTATAGGGATATTAACCATGGCAAAGTTAACTTATAAAGAAATATGGTTATTCTGTAACAGCCAGAAAATTAACAAAAATAAAGTTTATTTCAAACAACATTTTAATGTGTGCGTGCCCTCACCTGTGTGTACGCGTTTGTGCGTATTGAGGCTGGACTTCTGTGTAAACCGTTTGAGGCAGAGGTCACATTGGAAAGGTCGTTCCCCTGTGTGCGTGCGCATGTGAACTTCCAGGTATGGCTTGCGGCAGAATGCTGCATCGCAAACCTTCAAACAAGAGAATGTCAAGCTATATCTTCCTACAGCAAAAGAATCAAGGCAACTTGATAGTTTCACTGCTTAATCTTGTCTTTTATTTTAGACCCTTTCACAACATCCATAGTATTTTGTCCTTTATTTCATTAGTTTATGGTTCAAGATTCTGAGCAAACAAGATTTTTTTTTAAATAAAACCACAATCGATCGGTTATGTTTAATTATTAATCTTCCGAAAATGCGTTATAAGGTAATGAAAACTGCATCAAAAGTGTTAAATCGAGTCTTGCATTATGTGAAAATGAAAATATTTTTATTTCTTTAACAACATTTGGTACATAAAAACTTGTGATTGTGTCCTTCTGTTAAGTGGAATACACCTGTATTAGAAGGGCACCCTCTTACATAGCCATAGTAAAACAGTTGGAAATCAAAACATAAATGTGCAAAGAATATTTTGCCACAGAATAAGTACTAGTACTCACGTACAGAAGTCTTACCCAGAAAAGAAATTCAAAGAAATATTAATGTGGTTAGTGCTCTGGTTTAATTTAGCTCCCATCAGAACTCCTCACCTCTTCGTTTAGC
Source organism: Acrobasis suavella (assembly GCA_943193695.1). Lineage (NCBI taxonomy): Eukaryota > Metazoa > Arthropoda > Insecta > Lepidoptera > Pyralidae > Acrobasis > Acrobasis suavella. The sequence goes on along the minus strand of OW971945.1, from coordinate 9,741,314 downwards.
TACCTAGACATCCATTGCAAGCCAATTTCATTCTTATTATTCTGGACAAATGATACATGTAACTAAATTTTCCCCTCCGGAGGGGTCGCCGCGCGCATAGAAATAATGTACATATATTTAAGATACCTAAACGGGGAGTGACACGGGCCTGATTTTGCGAAGAGTCGATGACGCAACTTATTCACATCTAATTTCGCATCGTCATCTTGCATAAGTGAAATATGATGACATGGGTTTCTTGCTCTGGTCATATTGTTTCAAAGTCAAGTCAGAAAGAACAAGTATTGAATTTACACTTACTGTACATTGGAAGGGCTTGTTTCCAGAGTGAAGCTTCATATGGACGTAATATGAGGAAGCTGACGACAGCACTTTGCCACACACCTGAAAATACATATCCTGTTAATATTCTGCAGGACACACCAGACAATATGTAAAAATAAATTTTAAAAAATTGAGTTTAGACTTTATAACCTTATTGTGCAGGTTCCCTTGAGATATTTTGCACAAAAATCTTCCTTTTATAAATTATATGCAATTACTTTAAAGGGGCAAAAAATCCAATTAGTGCAATACTCAGAAAAAATAAGTCAAATTGTTAACATCTTAAATCTTAGTGGAATGAGATCTGTAAACATATACATACATCTAGTACAAATTTAAGATTTATCGTACAATTTTTTTACGAAGCTTTGCTTCTATTCCCTCTTCATATTAAAGTAAAGAGTTAAGGATTTAGTATCACTAATTCACTACATATGTTCTACTTACTTTACAAGCCTGTGGTTTTGAACGCGTTCCAGCCTGTCCGCCTCCGTTTGAGACTTCCATTTTGGTTTGCACAGATCCCATGTCGACGCCCATACCCTGTTCATAAGTACATGTATTACAAAATAATTAATAGTTTGGACGTCAGACCAATAGTTAAGACATTATGTATTAAAATTACCTGAGAACACTGCCTGCCATCCATGTCCATGTCAACTCCTTCATCATCCATTCCTTTAAAGCTCAACTGCAAATAATAAATAAAGAAATCAGAAATGTACAGTTTCAATAATCTGGAAAATATTCATTTTGGCAGTTAAAGCTATGATCAATATGGTAGATAGATTGATAGATAAGACGTTTATTTGTAGCTGTGTGCGTATATATATGCATATAGTCACACACACATCATAGGTAACTTTGAATTTTTTAACCTCAGAAGCAAAAAGATGAATGTTTGTTAGTTATAAGTTTGTATTTTTCTGTGAACTCTAGTTCTCAAACTAACTGGTATTTGGTTTTGTATTTAGGGTAAAAACGGGACCCTATTACTAAGATTCCACTGTTCATCTGTCTCTCACCAGGCTGTATCTTATGAACCATGATAGCTAGACAGTTGAAACTTTCACAGATGATGTATTTTTGTTGCTGCTATAACAAGAAATAAAAAAAAAACTTAAGTTAGGATCCCATACAACAAACCTGATTTTTTTATAGATATTGGTATGGAACCATTTGTGTGCTAGTCCGACTCACACTTGGCCTGTTATTTATTATGAAATAAGGTCACTTGATTTGATTGTGAGAGTTCTTAAATAGAATTAAATTTTCAAATTTCTTCTTTGTCTAGTCTCATTAACTTAAAACTTCCGTCCTACGATAAGCTATCTGGCTGATAAGAATCAGCTCACCTCATCATCCTGTTGCTGTAAATCTTGTTGGTGTTGTTCCATGAGTTCTTGTTGGTGTTGTACTTGATGTTGTACTATTAGGCTGTCCTTAGAATCTTCTTGGTGTGCATGGTGCTGGTTCATGTTGATGATAGCATGGTTGGAATCTGATCGGACTATTGTTGGGGGGCCGGAGTGTATGTGTGAATGGGACGAGTAGAAGCTGCAATATAATAATAAGTTCAATTATCATTTTTCTATTTTTATTTAAAGTATAAAGAATTGCTTATTGGATAATATGGTAATTCCCATAAGAATTTTAATATTTTAAACCAAATACGATATTTGAATAAGTTTTAGAGCAACAATTCCTCAACAACAAATTAAACAGAAGGCTTTCCATCTGAGCGAAGCTAAAATTCTAATGCATTTGAAAAAAAATTATTAATCCAGTGACCTGTCACAGAAATGTTTTGTGACTTGACTAAAGCTATTCTGAAACTTTTATCTGGCTTTCCTGCTGAAGGATATAGGATATATTACTGTAAAAAGGAATTTTTAAAGTACATTCTGATGTTTACCTCATAGGCTCTGCTTTGATCTGCTGCTCAAACATGGATATTGTGGCGAGTAGGTCGCCGGGGGGTGGCACGGGGACCCCCACGCCCCGCGCCACACCCCCGACGCCTACGCCCCAGTGTGCCGGGAAACTAATGGCGAACTAATTGCTTCACCCCCATTTTCAGCTTCTGCCACCTGTAGAATTACATAAAATTTTATATACATATGCAATTTCATTTTGATTGTCATGTGTAGGTGAGTACCACTCCATAATCAGGTTAGTAAAGATATCTGTGGTGAACTGGTGGTTATTGGACCTCGTGAAGGATTCTGTTACCTATTTATTTTTATGATTTTCTCTCAATTCACTGACCAGGTACACATTCTAATGCCAATCACAAATTTTATTTTTGAAAGTTTGTGGCCTGTAAGCAAAGCGCAAGGTTTAATTACTTATTTTGGATAATTGCGGTGAAAAGAAACTTTATTAGATCACAAAACGCCCGATGTGCGTGTTTTTGAAGAACAAAGTTAATTAAATTAAACAAAAGAAACCAAAGCAAACAAAAAAAAAATTATTCACAAATGTGTGTGTGTGTGTTTGACTGTGTGTCTGTAATTGTGAACTGTCACGATTTGACATAACGACGATTTCTTTTCGATCTTCTCTTCTTTCGAAGAAGGGAAAAAAGTTTTAAAGAACTTTATGGTTTTCCGTACTAGTTTCCGATTTCCGTTTAGATGCTAAGTACTTCCGTTTTGAAAATTTAGCAGTCAACAAAGATAGACAGTAAATCAGTAAACATAATAATCAAGTTTTATAATTTTCATGTAAGAAATTGTTTTTCATGTATTTCGTTTCTCTTGTTTTTCTATCAAGTAGACACACCTGATAGAAAAACAGTCGTTTATTTAAAAAAAAAATGTAATTGTAACAGTTGTGTGGGTTATTTTATTTCAGTATATATGTAACACAACAATATCAAAATTTGTGTTAGAAAAGTCGTTTATAAAATAAAAATACTTAGTTTAGATATATCGGTATAAATGATGTTTATTGTTTGTAAATTGACAATAAAAATCAAAATTATTGATTGGTAATTCATTTAAAATCGCAACGTTTAAAATAAAGGTGATGATTTAAAATTGGATGGTAAATGGGCCGTAAATATTAAAACTAAGTTATTAAATTTGTTTTAATAGTTTATTACCTTTTGAAATTTTATAAGCTGTGGTATTTACAATATATATATATATATATATATATATATATATATATATATATATATTACATACCAAACAGTTTTATATTTATGTACATAGGTACCTATATAATTATCTTTAAAATGTTAAAAATGCTATAGTGCAAGTAAAATGAATAAGGTCCATTTTGTATCTGAGTATGGCAAGATCAATAAATTTAGTAGATTTTCCTAATTGTACTTTTTATAGCAATGATCTTTAAAAAGACTGTCTTGCTTGCTATGTATTTTCACTGTATCAGCTAATATACTTACATAGATATTTTTCAATAATTAAATAAATACACATGAATTTAATTTACGTAGTTTAGGTATGTACTTAAACATTATACAAGTATTTATACAGTGATTTGAGCAGACAATTAAGGGACAATAATTTAGTCTACTTTCTCTCGTGATATACGTAGGTAAATCACGAAAACAAAAAAAAAACCGGAACTCATAATAAGCGATATTAGTTTTTACCCGACTGCGCCAGAAGAAGGGTTATGTTTTTCGAATGTATTTTTGTAAATTGTTCGGCATGCTCTGCTGCGGCCTGAACGGCTCGATGAATTTAAGGTTGAGAGGTGACATTGTATTTCTTTTAATTCTGTAAGTGACACTGGGAATATAAAAAGGCAGTCGGGCTCTTTTTTTATTTTTTTAATAATGACTTGTTTCTATATTTATTAAGAACTCAACCTGCCTTACATTATTAATAATTGCCAGGCATGACGTTAAATAAATATTAAAATTCAAAAGGTATCTTATACTGAAAAATGTGTGGCACAAGTAAGATTGTATAAAAATATCAAAAGCTAAGAATTTGATAAAACATTTAGGTAATAATTAAAAAGCATCTCAAGAAATAAAAACACTAAAATATTTACTTACAACAAAATGTATTTCAAAACAAAAACAAATACCTAACTAGGTAAATGGAAAAAAAGGTGCAAAACAAAAAATAATGTCAGAAAAAAATTATAGTCACAAAATGAATAGGTATCAATAAATAAAAAATACATTAACATTGGCAAAAAAATGAAAAAACAATTTTAAAATTAATTTCTAAGTCCTTCCTAAATAATCGCATTGATATAAGATTTTATAGTATAAGTAGGTAGGTACATTTATTTGCAGCACGCAGGCCATTGACTGAATGATATACATAAACATACCAACAGAAGAACTACTACCTACTTATGTTTTTGTGCAGTGCAAATGCAAAGTAATAACTATATATCTATACAAAACACTGCAACTATGCATGCTTATCTCGAGATATTAGTGAAAATACATAATTATATATGCGATGTAAATAACAACTTAACAACTGATGTTTATAAGAAAGTGTAAACAAGAACATCTGAAAGCGGAATAAATCCTAACAACAAAATATTAAATGGCGGAAGCTCACCGACCGATTGTCTCCACCCAGCCTCCCCCCCAGCCATCAATAAAATGGCCAATTCGTTATTGAATTTTGTCCCCAACTTTCAAGTCGAGGCTGCGCGACGCCGGTTGTAATGCGACAAGTAATTTAGTGACCACTACTGCTCTAATGTAAACAATATAAGTTTTTATGCTTTATCCGTAATTTTAGTGAAAGTTATGTCATATCGTAATGCTAAATAACAAAATGCATTTTTCAATGGATAATACGCTTTGATAAATGTTCTGTAAACAAAACTCGTACCGCTACTCATGAAGATCTTCACGTAAAATATAAATACTATAACAGATCTTAATGTATGGCAAGAACGAGTTATAAATTAAATATTATATCTATTTTATGCAAAATGTTAAGTTTCATTGAGCTTGTGTTATTCTAGCGGTAGATATATATAGCAAAACTAATAATCTACTCACATATGTAACGGAACGCCTAAGTATAGTATCGTGTACAGAAACACATAAATTATAACACTAATTACACAATTTTGTTAAGATTGGCCATTCGAATTATGTTTTTCTTAGACACCGACATAAAATGGCTGCTACCTCATTGTTCTGCGCGTTCGTTCGTGCGCATAGAAGCCGTGAACGCTTGGGGACGACTTCTCCGCCAATTAAAATTATGGCGCGAAATTTAAGGCCCCGTTAAATTGATTTTATGCCGGTAATTATAATAGCGGTAGGTATCAATAACATAACATAATAATTGCATAAAAAAATACAAAGGCTGTTGTAGAAATCACTATGAAGACTGGAACGTAAAAGGTTCTGTCGTATTCATAGCTCTTATTGGAATTGTTTAAATTCTGATTTGTACATGATTGTTTCATTTTTATTTGAAGATGTCGAATACCTTTCAAATGCTGAATTAATTGCTTGTCGCCATTGGTGTAAATATTACAAATTGCACAATGGTATCGTTGGTACTTAACTCGGCAATTTTTCTGTATTTCCTCCATGTTCATGAAAATCGAAGTAATTTTTCTCTTTGATTTGATTTTCGGGTAGCCATTCAGTATTCATAAATCGTGTAAATGCTACCCTCAGATACTTCTGTTTATTTAAAATTATAACCTTGTACAAAGATTTAATCAAAAATAATAATATTATGATACACGGTAAGAATTCCATGAAAATCAATAACATACATAAAAGATCAGGTACAATACAATCAATTTATTTTCGTGCAAAACTTAATTGTGAGTAGATATGGATAAGTATAAAAATAAAAAATAAATGTTGGTGGCATATATTGTTTATAATAGGTAATTATTTGTTATTTTTATGCTGCAAGTAAAAACGTTCGATTTTTAAATTTAAAATTCGTCATCCAGAATGTTGTTGTACTTAAATAAAATATGTTTGTTTAGTATTCAATTGAACACTGATATTGAAAGCCATTGAAAGCAATCAAATTCTAAATAGAAAAACAATACTGGAATCCTACCGTTATCTCTTATAGCAACACTTAAACTGAACTGCATTGTTTAATGCTACCGTGACACCTTTATAGCAGCCCTTAAACAGGACAGTTTTGGCTGACGTCGCAAAACCATTCACCTTTTTTTGTTTCCTACCTTGACGTCTATTTTGACAGCACGAAAACGATTATTGCGCGTCTCAAGTGTCATATAAAGCGATCCTTAAAAAGTTAGTTTCTAGTAACTTTTATGGAGGATTTTAGTTGGTTTTCTTGTAAATATGTTTTTTCTTTACTTTTGATTTTTACAAAACAGTTACTAGATAATTGAAGAAACGCTACCATGGGACCTTAATTAATCCTACTTAATACCTTTTATTGGAAATTTGGATTTTAAGAACAGAATAAGATATATTACTTCTTTATTTTAGTACAACATAAGTCAAAACTAGTTGGGTATTCAACCTTACGTAACATATTTTTTTGTAAGTCATAAAAATGCTAATCCTTGTAAAATATTTTTCACACACGATAACAAATAACAACACATACTTAAGTATAAGTTATTTATTAAAATTATAACTACATACATTTATACATTTTGTCTTACAGAATTCTTTGGTTACTCTCTGAGAAGTACCATGACGATATCAATTAAAAAATACAAGACAGGATTCACTGGAGCCTATTATTAAATACAAACAAGACCGAGAGAGCCAGAGGATTACAGCCTCCTTTGGAACCTGTGATTGAACCAGTGAAATGGCAGAATGTTGAATTCCAAGCATTTTACAAGGCTAAATTTGTTGCTAGGCTGGTTCGCTTTTTCACCAGAATACCTGAAAGAAAATAACAGTTTAAATTCATGTCGCAATCTACGAATATCAAATACCTACCCATACTTTGTAATAAAATCCTTTGTGCACTACAACCACTGCGTACTTACTAAAACCTAGCCTTTATCTCGTTGAGTTAGTCTCCAACTTACTTTGTCTGTATATATTTATCTTATTTATAATAATAGCACTTAGTGAAGAAGCTGCAAGTTTTAACACATAATAATCTAAATATAAACTTTGAATAGGTATGTAGTTAAAATGTTACTTACGACATGGTTATAGATAAAATATAATCATATATTTATGACAAGACACTGTGCTTTTGTACGATGAAGCCCACAATAAAATTAACTTCCAAACACTAGTCGTTACCTTCGTACCATAACTGTTTATCATGGCAATTCGGAAAAGCACGATAATATAAGTGATGGATATATTTTGTCAGGTGGTTGCTCGGCTTCCAGCATTAAAAACATAAAATATTTATGTTTTCACGAATTTACAATTTATTTAGAATTTCGAAAACCAGCTAACTAGGTACTATCAAAATTATTTTACGCAGACATCCGTTCAAAACTTTCTTTTACAATTTTTTTCGCACTCATTAAAATTTTAGCCATCTTTAATGATCAATTTCAAATTAAATTTATGTACGTAACCAAATGAAAACTAAGGTCGTTTATCACGAGTGGATATTTTGCGTTATAGTCGATATCCTACTAACCCGTAAATAACTCTAACTTTCAAATATTTAAATAAAAATGATAGAAAAAATTTTGTTTAACGTAAATATAAAAACCGGTAAAAAAAATATTTTTTTGTCAAGGTTTTGAACGTCTTCGCAGTCTCATCACCAAAACAAGCCAGAGACAACAAACAGGGGGTTTAAAACGGCCACTCTGACTTTTTCACCAGACGATACAGATATGAATTACATCGAAAATCGTAAAATGGCCACATTAGCGCAATAAATATATGTTTCACGAGCGACATTACTTTTCCCAATTCATTTTTTTGACAGTTTCCTTTGCAAATTCATAAAATGGGTCACAATGCCCGGATTGCTTTTGTATTGATTGCGATAGGAGAATCATAAAAAGTTAGTCACGAGTAACTTTTTACGAAACATCTACGCGTTATGACACTTAAAGTAGAAAATAAATTGTATTCATAACCTATAAAAATAAGGATTAAGGACTTCATAGCTTATTGAAGCATTTTCTGGTACTGGAGAATATTTTGTTTAGTTCGCAGAGGGTCTCAGGGCCAAATGGGGTGTAGCCATGGCATCTAGAGGTAAATGCCTAAAAGTGAATTTGTTTATGCAGTCTTATATTGGCGGATTCTTTTAAAAGAAATTCAATTATTTTTACCATCTCATGTCCAATAGTAGTATATAAGCACAATTTTGTCAAAAAGGCAAAAGTTATTTATTACTTAAAACTTGCTTTTTACATTATTTATTGGGGTTTTCCTTATAAATAATTAAGTACATAGAGACATACTTATCATGATTGACTTTATGACTGGTATACAGCAAATAAAATGATTACAAGACAAAGACCATATTTAGCAATACGATGAGGTCATGATCAAAACTCATGATAACCCTTCGAAATCCAATCAGCTAATAACAACTGCCCCTAATAACGCTATCTCCTACACTATACATTAGAGTATCTTTTATAAAAAATAACAATAATCAACATTGTTAATTTTAAATAAAAAAATAGCAATAATAATACAATTTTGCAATAATAAAGAGTATCGGAAGTGGGGACCTCACCTGCGAAACTTTAAAACACGAAATTTTTTCAGTGTTTGATTCCTTTAACGATATAAATAGCGTTGTGAACGCATTAAAATAATAAATATTAATTACATTTTTAGTTTATATTTGTACAATAAAAAAGGATATAAATATGAACTAATAAATGGATGTTGTGTAGTAAGAGGATTTTAATTTTAGTGAATTTTAAAATATGAAATAGCCGAAGTTATAAATCACTCATTGCTTAAATCACATCAGCGCCCCCCAACTTCATTCTGGGCCCGTTACCGCCCCCCTTAAAGCCTCCAGCGCCCACAAGGGGGCGTTATCGCCCACTTTGGGAAAGACTGGTGTAAAGTGTTTATCTAAAATTTCTAAAATGTTTTCATATTTGATGTCTTGTAAATCCTGCGGCAGTGCCAAATCTGCAGCAAGCTTATAGGTATTGTTTGAGAGCGCGCTTAGTAAAACAGCTCTGCGGTTTGTACCTACGGCGTCCGACTTCGGCGATATATCGTTTGCAATGAACCACTGCGTGATCCATCCTTTATCTGTCTTCCAATTATCGACATTATGGCCGAACGACGACAAAATACCGAATGTCGTCGCCATCCTCGTCGCCACTGTTAAATATTTGGTAAATATATATTATATTTTGTATAATATATATTATTATTAAATAAATCATGTTACTTCTAATAGATTTATTACGAACAAAGAACATTGGCATGTGTCACATTACTTCCTTTGACCACAAACCATCGACAAGGTATACATACTCAACATTTTGCTTCTTATTGTTCATTTCATCTGAGCAAACCCAGCTTGTCATGCAAGTTTAGTATCTCATCAAGTGAACCAAAGGGTTCGCTCATGACTCCCTTTATTTGCAGGAATTCCTCTCTTGATGATACAAGAATGCTCTGGCAGTGGACTCGTTGCTGCTTCCTTAGCCTTCAAGCAGCCTCTGCAAACATCATAAAATTATTTATTGCTTATACAATAAATACTTAGAAGACATACTGGCACTTTAAAATGATATATTTTTTTTAGATTTTTTGTTACATTACAAATATTGTTTGAGACTACAATATTTCAATCGGTGATCATACTACAAGAATACTAATCGGTATATGCCTACTTCAAATCTTTATTATTATTTAACCTTTATTGAAAGCCAGGTCAAACATTCTGCCGAGCGAAAAGTCTAGTAGATAAGATTTATGTTTGCCGAATAAAGATTTTCTTTCTTTCTTTTCTTTCTTCCTTAATTAAAGGGTTTAAGTAAATCTAATTGTACAATGTTAACCTTTTTATAAAATATCACAATCAAAAGGTGTGAGTAGGTACTTACGTGCGTGTGCCCTTTAGTGCAATTTGTGACACTCTTTCAATACGTATTCCTATTTCAACTTTCTTATAGCTACAAGACAATATCAAAGTAAATTATTGCAAAACTAATTGAAAACATAATGAAAACCATTGAAAACTAATTACGAACTATTGTAATTCACCCTGACATTAATAGGGAGAAGTGTCACTGTCATGTCATATGGCATACTTTTTATTGCCAGTAACAAAAAGAAAACACATTTTATTAAATATCTGTTTAATTCTAAGATAAATGCATGTTTATATATAAATAAATATAGTATAAAAATGAACAAAAATATGAACCGGTAGAGTACCGGTTTCTAATTATTTCGTGCGACAACCTTCTCGCCGAATATGTATTGCGATTTGAATTGAATTGAAGAGGAATTGGGAGATTTTGTGACCATTTTAGGATTTTTAGAGAATCTCTAGCAGTTCTGCGAGGAATATGGCTGATGAATTGATTTCGGAGCAATCCATCAAAGTGGCCATTTTAAACCTGCAGTTCACCATTCAGGAATAACCATTCAAAAAACGTTTAGCATTATGAACGTAATAGTAGGATTTAAAGTTGAGATGCTTTTGACCTGCTTAGGAACTGCACCTCAACTGCATTGTTTTTGAATGGTTTTATAAGTGTTGGTGGTAGCCTTCCTGGCCTGTTTCTGATTGGCATGATGGACGAATATATTTAAATTAAGAGTTTGATTTTAAAAACTACCTACACGAAAAAATATACTTACTTATTTTGTCTTTTTTGCTTTGGATCATTATTAAATTGGCAATATAATAAAAGGTACGGTAGTAAGTATATTAATAGCTAGTTAAAAATAATAGGTCTAAAGCGACTGGCCCGACCTTTTGCAAATAAACTTCACAAAAATGAAAAAAAGGATAAGTCCAAATAAAAACGATATAACATCATGAATCCTGATCGCTCAATTAATCTAGCATGTAAGGCATTTTTTTCCTATTTCGGATTCTTATTTATTTCTTTAGTTTTAGCTAACATGCACTTATACAAATATAGTTAGTTAGTAGGTAAGTAATTACATGAACATGAAACCTGGTAGAGTGTTGCGAACTATAAGTATGTATGAGTTTATATAATACTAGTGATTTCAGAAATATTATGGTTAGGAATTACGATATTATTATTTAAGAAGTTGTTAGTAATTTAATTATTATGTCAACAGATCCACAGAACCACGGACAGAACTTCTATGTTTAATAGTAATTTCAGGGAAACTCGATTAAATTTAAATAAAATTGGATGAAATTATAATTACCGATAAACTTAAACATTTATAATATACTATCTAAATATATGATAATTGTTTTGTTCTGTTTTGAGTCCGCCCAGCCAGCAAATACGCTGCAAGAGCTTATGAATGAGATCTACCTTGGAAAGTGCATCATCACGATTACGATCAAAGCCGGTATATGTACCGTCCTCAGTTCTTCGAGTTTGGCGATGCCAAACCTCGTTTTACCACTCACAGCTCGAGAAACCAGTTGGACTCGTACTCGTAAAGAGGGATAGAGGAGCGTAAGAGATATTCGCAGTAAGGAAGTAAGAGAGAGAGAGGGAGTTGTAAGAACCGGGAGAGGATAAATGTTATACATACTTGGTGTGTAATATATATATATATATATATATATATATGTACTTTGAAGGATAAAAAATAAATGCTTTGTTGCTTTGCGTCCATCGGGTTCTTCCTTAAAAGATGCATAGTAGCACTGTCATGGATTCATAATGGACTTACATATGTTAATCCGAAACTTTATGCTTCTGAGTTTCGATTAGGAAATTCCCGCTTATGCCGATTTCTGAGCAGTGCTCCTTTGATATTTATTATATGATTTAAGATTTCCTTGCCTTCTGTCCTTTGACTCTCGACATTTGAAATTTTTCTTCTGATCTCCTGAGCCTTAGCCTGACCGCTGACTCTGACTCTTAACTCCCGACTTTTGGCTCCTGACTACTGACCAGGCTCCTAACTTTTGACTTCAAGATACTATCTAAATATAGAAAAATTTCAAAAAATATTTAGAAATAAAAATAGAATATAAAAGACAATCAATCATAATTAATGTAATTAAAATTAAATATTATGTTCCATAGTAGTCCAATCACTAGCAAAAAATATGGGTCAGCCTTGGAATGAGAGATAGTAAGCTGAAAACACAAATACACTTCCTTTTGGCTTTCTAAAAGTTGTGTCAAAAGTTCCAAAAAATCTCGTATCTGCTTCGTAAGATATTCAAGGTCAAAGGTCACTAAAATCTATTTTTCGCAATTATCTCGATTTCTAATACTCTAATAATATTAATACTTATTATCAAAATTGTAGGGCGTAAAATAAAAATAGCATCAATTTATGTTCTAATCATTTTTTCATATATTCAACCGTTTTTGACATAGAGGGCGAAGAGCGCACAGCGCTCATCCAAACTATTATAAGGTCAATAATAAAGTGAACCTCGGTGAATAATATCTTGTATAAAGTTTAGTATTTATTTAAATATTTTTAACGATGAAAAATTTGTTTCTGTTTTACCTAAACTTATTTGAGAACAATTAAATTATCCTGCATTATGGTAAATGATTTTTTCCGAAATCTACAGGATTACAAGTAAGTCGACCTATATCCGTTGCTAGTATTAGACGTGGCGCAAATCGCAATCAATTAATTTTCATCCCCTATTGCCTTTACAAAAAATTTATAGTTTTAGAGATTTTGGAAATTTGAAAAGTATTTCAGAAAGAAATAATTTCGACGAAGTTTTTGTGCTGTATTTTTTTTCTCAGCATATCCAACCAATTTTGATATTTTTATATTAAAAACAATTAAATTAAATTACCTCGGTATCATAACAACATGTTTCTAGAATAAAATGGATGATAAAGCCTAATAACCAAATGTTAACCATTTAAAGAACATTTCGATTATGAGAAACATCAAACCCGTCTCTCCTTTAAAAAAAAAAATGTACGATATATTAAGTTTGCCAACGATAAGAAAAGCATCTCTGTTTTCTCAGGTATTCATAATGATACATTAATCAGTTGAAAAATTTATTATTCTTTTAAAAAATAGGATTCAAACAATATAAGGGAAAAAGTCTATTAAAATTTCTTTCTTATATCGTTTGACATTCTTTTATTCTATAAAATCTTCGACTTTTTATTATCGAAAAATTGTGTTCATAAGCTTACAATATTTTCGAAAGACCTATTCAAAGGGATACGTTGAGTTAGTCGAGAAAAAAAAATACTTCTGCTTTCCATGTACCCTAAATGAGCTACCCTAAAAAAGTTTCTTTTTAAGATTTTATTTTACCACTTTTTCGGGATGCATGAATAATATACTTTCTCATGCCAATTTGCAGCTTTTTAGTACTTATAGTCTTTGAGTAAAACGGCGTACCGACAGACACACAGACATGGTTAAACTATAATAAGGGTTCTTTATTTATTGAGGAACCCTATAAATGTGCCACTCTAATCTAGAAATGGAAACGCTTGAGCTTTTCATTCATTTATGTCTTCCGCGTTAAAAAATGGGTCTTGAATTCGATCGAACCATAGAGTTTATAGCACATTCGTTGCCAACTTACCAGCAAAGCTTGCCAGTGACATGATTTTTATTATGGCAGCACCAAAGTATTTTGACAGGTGACAGCATTAAATTTGACGATGGCAACACATTTCTTTTACAAAAGTTATTGCAATGGCGGTGGGTTTTTTGATTGTAAAATAAGATTATCTATCTGAATCAGTGCTTTTTGTATAATAAATGCTGCTTTTTATTATTTTTTGGGATATCAGTGCTGTATAGCCCGTTATAATGGACATATTTTTGTACTTGACCTAAGATAACAAATCGGCATAACCTACACATAGTGTACAAGTTGTCATTAGGATTTGAATAATATGAGGTATAAATGCGTACATCTAATTAAAAATGTGTATTCCAGCGAGCACCTCTAGCCCCGGCTAAAGAGAAGAAGGAGAAGAAGGTTCCTAAAGACAAATCTAAAAATGTTATGAGGAATCTTCACATCAGGAAACTTTGCCTGAACATCTGTGTGGGAGAATCTGGAGACAGGCTGACTCGTGCTGCTAAGGTAAGTTGTTTTCTGCTAGAACTTGATATATTTTTGTTAAAGCATGAAATGTTCAAGACTCACATTGTTATTGTGTTTCTTTGTAAGTTCATGCAAGATCAATATTTCTCATTTGCAACTTCTGAATACTAAACTCTTACTATTCAGAATACTCGAAGAAATAACAAGTCAATATAGAGATTAATTAACAGTATTTGCACATAATTGGGATTTGCACATAATTGGGATTTGCACATAATTGGGAGGTTATGTAGGATAGAATAAAACCAAAGTTGAGCATTCAATGTACTCAAATCATAATTGAATCAAATTAAAGGAAAAAGTATTACTTTTACTGTGTTAGGCTATTTATAAAGTATAAATAAATTGTTTTCTTCAACTTGCTTTGTCCTTGCATTGTACCTTTAATAACTCCTGGCGAAATCATAAGAACTTACCTGTTTGATATACACAGATACATTATCACATCTTCAACCTTAATGGGGTAGACAAAGTCTGGGTCTGTATTACCCAAAGCATAGATAAATATAAGGAAGGAAAGATTGCTAAGTTTATACATTTGAAAAGGCTTAGCGAAACGCAATCGCTAGATGGCGTTACCATGCGCTACTAAGCTCGCAAAAAATAAAATTTATTTTCAAATCGACAATATCATATTTTGGCGTTCTGACTCATCATAAATATTTTTTTCTATCAAAATACAAAATTATCTTAACATTTTACTTGAGAAATCGTATTTCATATTCAACATAATTATATCATTTGACTCATTGATTTCGCTCAAATCTAAAGCACGTTTTCGTAAGCTGATTTTGGCTTCAGTTATAATAATTTCCGTTCGATGGCGCGCAAATAACAAAAGAATATTGTCTGGGATTGCTAAATCTAGCCTCCATTTTATTTTTTTATTTAAAATAAAATATTTGACCTGTGATTATATTATGCCCAAGTTCAAGTTTCAGGTATATTATAAAAAATGCTTAAACCGAAATGCAATAATATAATTACATAAATTAAAATCTTGAAAGGACCAATTTTTGATCTTGGTTTTAATGGCTCCAACGATTTTGATGAAACTCCATATTTGGGGAGTGACGAGGCCGAAATAAATAAATAAATATATAGGACAAATTACATTGATTAAGCTAGCCCCCAAGAAAGTTCGAGACTTGTGTTATGGGATACTAACTCAATGATATTATATTTTATAATAAATACAAATATAGATAAACACCCAGCTAGTTTGTTTCGCTCTTTTTGCAGTATTTTTGGGCATTCAAGTTTTATACTTAGAGTTGAAAGGTAATTTCAAGAGATTACCCAATGTGTTGATAGCTCAGCATGAAATTAGCTCGTGGGCTGTATCGGTT
Source organism: Acrobasis suavella (assembly GCA_943193695.1). Lineage (NCBI taxonomy): Eukaryota > Metazoa > Arthropoda > Insecta > Lepidoptera > Pyralidae > Acrobasis > Acrobasis suavella. Next base: position 9,725,488 of record OW971945.1, on the reverse strand, counting down.
CCAGGTTTGAGACCCAGCACATGCATACGTAGATTATATTATATAAACCTACAATACCACTTACTGACTGACTGATTGACATAGTTGTTTGGTTTGTTCCCGGGTGACAGGTGTCATAAACGATATACCATCATATAGAGGGTGCTCCAGTGAGTACCAGAAAAATCTGACATTTCAAGATCTGTAGAAACCTCATGTGGAAGGTGTATGGCCTGCAAAAACGGTTGGGGTAGGGGGCGTGATTTTTTTCCAAAATGTAGGGGGTTGTGACGACTGTCATTTGTTTATTGATTTGTTTCAAATTCCAAGGTGGCCGCCATACATTGACATTTCCCCTCCATACAAATTTCATACAAAAGTCGCCCCTTAGTAACTAGGCGCAGCCTGAGGCCGAAGGCCGAGCCCGTCCCCCCCATTTCCCTTCCATACAAATTTCATACAAAAGTCGCCCCTTAGTAACTAGGCGCAGCCTGAGGCCGAAGGCCGAGCCCGTCCCCCCTCCCCCCTCTGACCCCTCCACCCAAGTAAGTTCCGCGAGGCCGCAGGCCAAGTGATGCGAGCCCGAAGGGCGAGCTGCGTGGCGAGGCCGTAGGCCGAGCCACTCCCACCAAGCAGTGCGTTGTTTTTTTTTTAAATTTTTGGAAATCCAAGATGGCCGCCAAATTCGACTGCTTCCGATTTGGCTGAAAATCGATATCTATATGTATTTTGAGCCGAAATATCGAAATTTTATATTTTTTTTGGATTCCAAGATGGCGTCTGGATTTTAAAATTTTAACTTATTTCGTTCATAACGTTTCAATGGGACGTCGTAGGGGTCTGAAATTTTGTATCCTGGGATAAAGCACCTCGCGAAACTCAAAACTGCAATCAGATTTTGGATCCAAGATGGCCGCCCACACATTTTTTCATGTTTCCTCAACAGACTGCAATGTTTAACCTTTTTCTGAACTGGAAACATATTTAGCCTACCTCAACAGCTGCACGAAAAACCGCGGGCTGCTTGCAGCCCGCGCAACGCCCGAAAAGCTAGTTATCTATATAAAATCACTTTTGTTGTATGTATGGGAGCCCAACTTACATATTTATTTTATTTTGTTTTTAGTATTTTTTGTTATAGCGGCAACAGAAATACGTCATCTTTGTATGTAAATCATCTGTGAAAATTTCAACTGTCTAGCTATCACGGTTCGTGAGATACAGCCTGGTGACAGACAGACAAACAAACAGGCATATGGACGGACAGACGGAAAGCGGAGTCTTAGTAATAAGGTCCCGTTTTTACCCTTTTGGCACGGAACCCTAAAAAAAGTAAGATGATTAGACGGAATTAATATCTTCCTTGAAAAATAAATTGTCAGACCACACTGATATATGCCTACCTACCTACACACACCCACGTTCACATCGTATTTGATTTTTACTGTTCGGTAGATGGCATTAGTTACAGCACTGTGCTGCCAAATATAGTTGCGCCATTTAATATAATAAGTCGAACTACAAGGTATCGGCGACGATAATAAGTTTTACATGATGCCAAAGCCAATCTATGGAGTGAGCAATCTATGATTTCTTATATTTATCTATGCCCAAAGGCTATGTTTATTGTGGAAATTTGAAGAGGTAACCTTTGAGAATTTCTAAATAACCCTTCAACAGTCATAAAATTAAAAATAATTATTATTCAACTGACTGGTGCATCTGTTTTAGCTAAGGGATAATTACAGCATAAAATTAAGTGATGTAGGTAAAAGCCTATGTCACTGTCTACTGTTACTGTTGACTGCCTCCGTGGTCCAGTGGTCAAGGCGTACGCCTTGTCAGACGGAGGTCATGGGTTCGATTCCCACTGGGAAGCATACTTTGTGAAAAGTTGTTTCCAGTCTGGATAGGATATTGCAGGTTTGAATCACCTGATTATCCGAAAAGAAAGATGATTCCGTGTTTCGGAAGGCACGTAAAACTGTGGGTCCCAAACGCCACTTAGCGTTTGAACATCAAACTATCCAAGGATTTGTTTCTGGTTTGCCCTTTGGGTTGTGGAGGTCAGACGGCTGTCGCTCTGTGTAAAAACCAGTAACCTCGTCAAATCTCCTTGGTTAGGTAGCGGACCCCGAGCTCTGAAGCGTTACTGCTGAGGATGCAACCGAGAATACGCTATGATGATGATGACTGTCTAGTCTCTCAAGTATTTAATCCTTCAACCACTCAGGAGCCAGATCTGGCTGAAAGGATAATTGAATTCAATTGTGTCTGTGATTTATGTGCTTGATGGGTTTAATTTTGGATTAACTATGTCTTTCTTTGATGAAGTTAATCTTTTCTAATTAAAAAAATAAATTTTTAGGTATTGGAACAACTTACTGGCCAGCAACCCGTGTTCTCCAAGGCACGGTATACTGTGCGATCCTTCGGTATTCGCCGTAATGAGAAGATTGCTGTCCACTGCACGGTCCGTGGTGCCAAGGCTGAAGAGATCCTTGAGAGGGGTCTAAAGGTGGGTTACTTGTTCTATTTATTACAAGCTTTTGTTAAGTAAACTATAGCCTCAAATTCTATTGTGTTCGTCATTTCTCTTGTGCATGGATTTATTGATCTACTGGTGCAATATAATTTCTCTTTATTGCATAACTTTGATTTGACTTCGATTTTTGAGGATTTTTGTGTTTATTGAAACATGAACAATATTTTGTTGCAGGTCAGAGAATATGAATTGAGACGAGACAACTTCTCAGCCACAGGAAACTTTGGTTTTGGTATTCAAGAACACATTGACTTGGGTATCAAATATGATCCCTCAATTGGTATCTACGGTTTGGATTTCTATGTTGTCCTAGGCAGGCCAGGTTAGTTATTAGATATAACCAGTGTTACTGCTTTCTCTTCACGTTTTTATAGCATCATAACCTCAAGCATGAATTGATGGTTATCACACTGTTTTGTGATATGCAAATAATAAACATTTGAGATGGTGTAAGGGACAATATTGTATAAATTTTTTATTTTTAACTTATGCAATCATTTAAAGGAGCCACTTTCGCAAGCCACATACTCGTTACTAATAGTGAGTTCACTCCTTAGTCCCAGAACATGGGGTAAAAAATAAAAAATATTCGTAATTTTTTTTTTGCTGTCATGGCAACTGTATGCAATAAAGGCCTACAGATAATGCTGTAGCTGTAGTGACGCCATTCCGATTTCCTTAGGTCCAATACGCCGGCACTCTGATCTGATCTCACCTTGGTAGTCTCTCCTGCATTCTGCAGGCACAGATCACACGTCAGCTCTATTGAATTGATATGGGATGGGTCTGATGATAACCCACTCCTCAAATGCAAGTGCTGATCATAAAATGAATAGAACAGAAGTAACGCATTTACTTATACAGAAACATATGAGGTATATATATGTGAATGTGGCAGTTATAATATGTATTATGCATGAATGTATAGTCAAGAGTAAGTTGCCTTATCTTTCTTGCTTCTTTACACTTACAGCACAGATTTTATATATGTTATTACAGTAATAGTTGCAGAATCTTAATGAATTTGGGTAGCTTTATGTGCTGTTAACTGTACATATGCCTAAAATACCTAGTAGCTATTTACTTTTAATGGTACAAGGTACATCTGTTGACCTTTTTATGTTTTATGTGTTACATATACCTAAATACCTATTTTTTTTTTTTTATTACGCAATTTATGTTAGTTTACTTGTTCGCAAGCATAACATGTTATAATGTGTCAACATTGTATTATATTATAAGTATTTATTAATTAAAAGACAATTATAATAATATGACAAAGCCCTTCTGGCGAGTAGGCGACCAATACTGTGAAAATGAGTTTCTTTCGGCGTTTCTTAGCAGTGGTCGTTACGAAGCGCTGGTATCGGTAGTTTTTCTTTAAAAAATAAATTAAATTTTAATATACTTTACACGTAACATAAATTATACTTATTGACGTGTAAAAGTGCCTGTAAAGGTCTAATTACTGAATAAACATTTGAATCTTTGAATCTTTGAATCTTAAAATACCTAGTAGCTAATCACTTTTGATGGTTCAAGGTACTTCTGTTGACCTATGTGCATGTCAGCAAAGTACCCTTTCGGTCAGGCATTCCACACCTTTAAGCCTCCAAATGCACATTTGTTCAGGAGTGACAATAACAAATTATGTTTACTCTGTAAAAGATGTGCCATAGCAGAACTTGTTTTCACAAGAACTTTTCTGATTGTTTTGTTCTGAGTGTATAAAATAAGACACATGCACATCACGTTTGATACGAGGCGCGTGTGTGACACCGCATGAATTTAATAATAGAGCAAGAACCCATGAGGGCCAGACCTTCCTATCGTCCGTAAGTATGAAAGTTCTTCCATGTGTGTCCCCAACACAGATAAGAATGATCTCCACCCATGAAACCTGGATCGTGGTTCCTTTAGCAGGTAACAGGTAACACCACCTGTGTTACCTGTTACCTGCTAAAGGAACCTATAAAATCTTATCACCAAATTATTAAGTTACCAGGCTCATTATTTTTGTATTTTATTCGTAATAGCATTAAAACTCACGATGCTCATTGCCAGACATATAGTATAGTTACAACCCTCCGCCGGACACCCCTAAACTATAATTCTCTGTAATTATACTTACCTTATATTAGGAAAGCTGAATTTTATAAATGTTTTTCAGAGAATTATAAAACTGAGTTTTCTCAGTAGCCAGACAGTTTTTTGGTTCTATAATCCTGCCAGACGCATTAAGACGAAGTGGTAGCTAAAGTGGTGCCCTCATTTGAAATAAATTGTTTAAAACTAAATATGGTGATAATTAAAAATTTGATTTGTATCAATGTCTAGAAAGACCTTTAAACTATTTTCTGAATAACTTTTGAAATTATTACTATTAGTCCGTCTAGTTTTAAAACTGTTTTTCGCTAAAAGTGGCCACTTTTTTTATTTCAAATGAGGGCGCCACTTTAGCTACCACTTCGTCTTTTACTTTACCAAAGAATTTTCGGCCAGTCGAAACTGAGACGCTTGTCTCAGTTTCGACTGGCTGAAAATTCTTTTGTCCGTCTGTCTGTCTGTTCTCGCCTACAGGTCGCATTTCTTAACCGATTCTCATGAAATTTTGTGAGCAGGTTTGGTAATTGTATAGAATTTTCTTGTCGTGCCAGTTTTTCGAAATTTTTGATAATAACGAAAATATGAGGGTTGGAAACTTAAAAAATCTGTCTCAGCTATTAAAAAAAAAATGTCTTTAGACTTCTTTAATTTTATTAAGACGCTACTTTTTTATACGATAAACTTGAACGTGTTTATAGTTGGCAACTCGCTCAAAAGTTGTCTTGAAATCGATATTCTGTTTTTTTTTTTTATATTATTGCATTTAATATGATGTCGAAAATACAAATCTATGGGATGACAAGTACTAAAATAGTGGCTTTATGAGTAGATTGCACAGTAATAAACTTCACTCCCAATTTTGGTCAAACCCACAGACTATTTAGTACAAAAGTTAAATAGTTATTAGGGCTCGCGAGGTCTACTGTTCTCACAGAACCACTGGTTTAACTATATTCTTCTTACCCACCACACCATCACACTAAAACTGCCTTTGGGTGTTCCGGCCCTGGGCCTTATGCAAAATATATTGTATCATTATAAGTTTATAACATTATCCCATATTGGTAAGCATTGACCTTACTGTGATATTAACCTTTAAAAGTTTGGTTTAATTTCGTTTCTCACCTTCACTACTTTTGTGGCTTGAGGGTGTTAAGCTGTTAGGGCAGAGATTTTCAATTTACATTGTTTGTAAATTGCTACTGCTAAAAGCAGGGATGGCATCCGCAAAAGCGGAGCTTCCGCAAAGATTTGGACATCTGCATCTGCATTCGCATCCGCAATAAATCAATGCAGATTTTTATGCGGATGCGAATGTCATACGAGTTGCGACAAGAAAGAATAGGGGCGGGGCCTGTGAATAGCGCGTGCCGTTCGCGTGTGACAATGACGGAGTACTAATTAAAAAAATTGAGTAAAGTTAAAAATAGGGAAGTTAATTTGATTTAATTTTCAGTCACAAATTATTATTTCTGTTAGTTAATAGATTCAGGTGTTACTTTGCGGAAGTCAAAGTTACGAGGGAGCGTTTTTATGTTCGCGGAATGGAGGGTAAGGGGTGGAAATAAAAAAACCAAATTATTTTTCCTTTTCAATATATTCACCTGCAAGACGGATACATTTTTCAGACCTTTCAATTAATTTATTTATACCCTCATAAAAAAATGTTTTATCTTTGTCTTCAAAATAAGCTGAAACTGCCTCCTTAACTTCATCATCGGTGGTAAATTTTTTACCCCGAAGCTCTTTTTTCATTTTTGGGAAGAGGTAATAATCACTCGGGGCTAGGTCTGGGCTGTAGGGTGGGTGGTTTAAAATATCGAAGCCCACCTTATGCAGGGCAGCCAACGCAACGCGACTCTTGTGGACGGGCGCATTGTCGTGCAAAAGCAGCACACCCTTCGTCAATTTTCCCCGTCTTTTCTCTTTAATGGCTTCTTTTAGTCGCTCTAATATTAAAGCGTAGTATTCTCCGGTTATAGAAACACCTTTATCTTTATAATCGATCAACAATATTCCTTCTGAGTCCCAAAATACCGTTGCCATGAGTTTCCCAGCTGACTGTGACACCTTAAACTTCTTGGGGGGTGCTGTACCCTTTTTATGCCACTGCATGGAGTCTTGTTTCGACTCAGGTTCATAATGATGAACCCAAGTTTCGTCTCCAGTAACAATTCGACTCAATACACCATCCTTGTCGTCACTGCAGAGGTCCAAAAATGCACGTGAACACTCTACGCGTTGTTGTTTTTGCGGCGGCGTGAGCATTCTCGGTACCCATCTTGCGCTGACCTTAGTCATGCCAAGATGATCGTGCAGGATTTTAAAAATGGTTGTATCGGATACTCCAACCATTTCTGCGAGTTGTTTCTTCTTTAGTCGAGCATCTTTGAGTACAATTTTTTCGACTTTTTGAATAAGTTCTGGCGTGGTCACCTCGATGCTCCTGCCCGGCCTCGGGTCGTCTTCAAGGGATTCCCTTCCTTGTTTAAACAAACTGTGCCACTTGTATACCATGGTTTTTCTTGGACCAGAGTCACCGTAAACCGATAACATCTCATCCATTATGGTCGCAACTGATTTTCCTTGCTTGGTAAGGAACTTTATAACGGCACGGTATTCGATTTTTTCCATATTTCACTTTTCACTCCCGATTATGTTGCTTGGTAGACGATAGCTCAAAGACTAATTGTCTGATAACAATGAAACCTCGTATATATACTAATTATGAGTCACTGAACGCGTTACGGTCCTAATGAGCCTAATCACCCTCCAACCCTCTCATTCCGCGAACTTAAAAACGCACCCTCGTACATACTACTTGATTTGAATTACTTTGTGCAATTCCGCCACCAGTTATGTAGTTCATGCAAACTATTGCCGGCCGGCGCCAACCCACTACTGTTAGTTCCAGCATACCTGACATCAACAGCTTTTGCAACAACATTGTTGGTGGCGGGTGCGCAAGGGCTGTCGGTGGCAGGTATGCTGGGACTAACAGTTAGGGTTGCCACCTTTTTTTTGTGCAATTAAAGTACATTGGTGATTAAGGGTTAGTTTAAAAAAAGCATATATGTAGTGTCAGAATAAAGTACCATGACTAGCATCTTTAGCAGTTTATTTAAAAATGATTTTTTTATTCCTTTTCGAAATTGTTCTTAAATTATTAGCATTGCGACACAATTGCACAACATCTTAACAATTGCTTGTAAAGTTACAGTAAATACGTATTTTATAAGGTTCAAGGTAATCACGCCATTTTTTACTTATCGAAAAAAAAAATTGTTGTTTGATGTCGAAGGAATGGACATTAAAAATAAAATTACTTTACACAAGTTTGATAAATTATCATCAGCCTTTTCAATTAATTTGAGAACTAGCTGCATTTTTGTACAGTTGATTATTTCAAAAGACCCTTAGAATGATTATATCTGATCAATCTGATCATACAGTTTGTTCAATAAAGTAATTTCTCCATAAAGATCAATATTATCAAATTCATCATATTTCTTTAAATTTATATTGTCAAGTTTAAATAACCCTTTTGTGTCATTAACCAACCATTTATCTAGGTACTATACGGCTTTGTCACTAAATAATAATAAAAATCAGAAAAATCAAATCATTTGAAATAAAGTATTTTTGCGTACTTTATGTTCCTCATAAAGTAAAGAGTACAATTACCCCAAAATAACGTATATACTTTTTTATAAAGTACGGGTGGCAACCCTACTAACAGTAGTGGGTGGGCGCCGGCCGGCAATAGTTTGCATGAACTAACTGCTGGCGGAATTGCACAAAGTAATTCAAATTAAGTAGTATATATTATTTCTGTAATACAAAAGTATAATAATACAAATTTGTAATATATTAATAAAAATGATTAGGTATAAATACTTTTTCATTGTTTTAATTCTTAATTTATATAGGTACTATATTTATATAGGATCCGAAACATCCGCATCCGCGGATGTGAAAAAATCGGGATTCGCAACATCCCTGGCCAGAAGGGCTGACATGATGAATAAATGCTTAGTAAAATGTGTTTGTAAATTGCTAGCAGTGGCCAGAAGGGCTGAGATGATGGATAAATGTTTAGTAAAATGTTTTTGTAAATTGTTAGCAGTGGCCAAAAGGGGTGAGAAGAAGAGAATAAATGAAAACGAAATGAAACATATTTGTTCAATCACTTCAATGTTCTTGGCACACCGGTTTTGGCATAATATCGTCGCGTCCTGCCATACCATCGACGCAGCTGTACGTGTCCCGTCTGCACTAGTCTACGAGGACAGAGGAGGTCGTGGACTACGTCCGAAAGAAGTCTAACTTCACCTTGAGGGTTGAGCGGCTGCAGTCTCGCCACAAAGCGAATTTTAATTCATATGTGGTGAGAGTGCCGACGCATCATCTGCCAACCTTTATGAAGGAGGACTTCTGGCCGCAGGGTGTCGTATTTCGGAGGTTCCGAGGTCGGCTGCCCGACGACACCGTGCGTCACACGTCGCCGATACTACGTGTAAATTAGGATAGGAATTATATATTATGTATGTTAGTTATATTTGTAAGTACAATGCTATTGCCTGAAATAAATGAATTATATGGTAATATTGGCATAATTAACTTTTACGCTAATTTGTTTTGGCATAATGTTAATTCGCATTATTTCCGCAGGCGTAAGCGTAACTATAAGACTAATAGTATTTTGGCATAATATATTTAGTAATAACAGAAACAAAAATAAGTTATTTTTAACGGCTTATTTTTTCAATTATCATGCGAAAAAATTTATGACCTCCCGAAACAACTGTGAGGGCTGAAGGGGAGTTAGGTTCAAGTTATTATTATTTTTTTTATCACCTGGAACAGGTGTGAGGGCAGAAGGGAAGTTAGTTTAAAGTTTTTTTTCTTATGACCATCTGGAACAACTGTAAGGGCAGAAGAGAAGTTAGGTTCAAGTTATTTTTTTTGATGACCACCCGGAACAACTGTGAGGGTATTTTCTACCCACCATGTGCCTACATATTTGTTAGAGCAATAATGTTTTTAACACGAGGAGTCAGATATTTATTCGGCGTATTATGCCTATAAAACGTATGCCTAAATATCATTATGCGTAAGCATATTAAGGTTTTAAAATAGTATACTTAACAATAATTATGCTTATAGTTGTGATGCTTTTAAAAATAGTGGCTAAAAAGTTATGCCAAATATTGTGTGTAACTATTATTAGGATAAGTAAAAGTATGCCATATAAAATTACGACATAAAATTTTATGCAAAAAAAAAGATCCGGCCAGGGACTAGGGAAGCAAAATTAAAAAAAAAAACAAATTTGATTTTTTTCACAAGAAAAAAACCATGAAAAAAGAAACTTAGTGCCCTTGTTTTTTTCTTAATTTGGTATTTTTTCAGTTTTTTTTTAAATGGAAAATTGAATAATTTTTTGATGTATGCTTTCATTGCTTTCTTACATTTTACTAAAATTACATATCTAATTACTTAATTTAGACTTTTTTGACGTTTTTAGACAGATTTTTTATTTAATTGGTTTATTACTAATGAATGTCCCTGTCTCCCGGTTTATGTTTGTACCGTGAATCCCGGTGCGCAATTTGAATGTTGCCAATATATTTATGTAAACTTGGTACTATTCCTCCAAAAAAGTATGGTAGGTTCATAAATAAATAAATATCTCTAATTATAAACTGTTAAGTATTAATCTTTTACGGAAACTGCCTTGTCAATTTTAAATTCTGTATTCATGAAAAAAAACATGCTCCAGAAAAAAACGATTTTTTGTCATGTTTTTTTTTCATGTTAGATAAAAAAAAACAGTTTTTTTTGCAACACTATCTGGGACCTCTTTTTAAGTATATATAAATGTTTAGTTAAATATATTATTTTATGATGATGAAATCCTTGATACTAAAATGTTATTTCTTCATAATTTCAGGATTCAACGTAGCTCACAGAAGACGCAAGACTGGCAAAGTTGGGTTCCCCCACCGCCTGACGAAAGAAGATGCCATGAAGTGGTTCCAGCAAAAGTATGATGGTATCATTCTCAACAGCAAAAAGTAAATTAAGTAAATAAAACAAATTTATAAAGTTTTCTATCTTTTATTTCTTATGCTTGGGTCGGACCTGCGCCTATCGTCACGAAGCTTCGTGCTATTACACGATACACGCAAATGTGACCGGCCGATATCGGGTATCGTCCCGAATATTCGATACATCAAACGATTTAAGCACGCTAACAATTCGCTCTGCGTGGTCGCCCTTGCGTTATTTATTTTGACGTTTGTTTTCAACTTGTTTAGACGCGTGCTGTGCGACGGTGCCACGGTTGTTAATGCGTAAAAATGGAGTGGAACGATAAAATTGTGTTAAAATTTTTAGCTTTTTCTTTCTAGGTTTCTTTTTAGGTTCCAATAAATGCATTATGTAATTGTTAGCACACATGTTAAAGAAAAGAAAGTCGTCCATATTTAAAACACTTAAATGACGCCATCTTGGATTATTGCGAAATAATTCGTGAAAAATAACGATGCCGCAAGTGTGACCAGCGCTTTATCGCGATAACTTTTTAGTGTACAAAACGTACGAAAATTCGCTGCGAATTGCTTCGGGACGATAGGCACAAGTGCGGCCGAATCATTACGTTTATAACGATACTGAAAAGAGCGAGCTAAGTTCTCAGTCTACCTGAGCAATGCAACGTTTGTACGTATGTATGTGTGTTTGTTCGACAATAACTAGTACTTTTTAGCCCCATGAAATTTGTTAGGCTTGTAGAAGCAACCAATCAAATTTTTAAGTTCGACCATGAGCCAAATCTTTCATGGGGTTTTGCCGAGATCCGAGATATGGGGTTCGCAAGTTCACAGTTCGGGGGTTAAAAAAGGGCAATTCGTGCTATGCAAGGAAATAGGTATACTAACCTTACCATCACAGTATATTTTTGAAAAAATACTGTATGTAAGGAAAAATATTTCTTCGTACAATAAAGTAAGCGATTTTACCATTAGAAACTTACGCAATAAGAGTGACTTAGTTGCCCCGTATTATAGGCTCAAAACATCATCATCCGAGCGTATTCCCGGTTGCATCCTCAGCAGTAACGCTTCAGAGCCTGGGGTCCGCTACCTAACCAAGGAGATTTGACGAGGTTACTGGTTTTAACACAGAGCGACTGCCGTCTGACCTCCACAACCCAAAGGGCAAACCAGGAACCAATCTTTGTATAGTTTGATGATCAAACGCTAGGTGGCGTTCGGGACCCACATACATGCCTTCCGGAACACGGAATCCTCTTTCTTTTCGGATAATCAGGTGGTTCAAGCCTGCAATATCCTATCCAGACTGGAAACAACTTTTCACAGAGTATGCTTCCCAGTGGGAATCGAACCCATGACCTCCGTCTGACAAGGCGAACGCCTTGACCACTGGACCACGGAGGCAGAACATTATTGGCTCAAAACAGTTACCTAGTAAAACGTTTATGGGGAACGGTATACTTTTTTATTATAAAATGCCACAATCGGTCCTTGATATGCCAGACAAAAAGTTTAAAGCTTATATAAAGAAGGTATCCTATAATAAGCCTTCTCACAGAGTGTGAGAAGGCTTATTATAGGACCGATGACTATTTATAGACAACAAAGTCTGGCTTGAGCTTGGCGCGGGTGCATCTTAAAGGCTTGTATACTCAGAAATGGTCATAATTTAATTTAAGGTTTGATAACTTTTATGAATATGGGGCTAAATCTACAACACTTGATTTGACATTATTTTAAAATTTCGACATTAAAAAAATTAAATTATGACAACAAAAAATGTATACTCTGCCCACATATCAACTATAAATATTAATTTCATTGTGAGTTGACGTTCTTGGAGAAAATGCTGAACTGCAGTTTGTTACCGCTTCTTCTGCATTAGCGCTTTGGAGGCTGCAGTAAACTTACCTGTAAGTAACTTTTTGACGTCAACAATTATTGTGCAACAAAACAAAGTGACGATTATTGAGAGATAAAATATCCTATGATAATAAAGATATATTTGAATTTACAGATCACATATTTATTCCTATTTTTACACCACCTGTGTCTTACAAAAATCATGGTCCTGTGTATTATTGATTTATTTACTAAGATGGCTTGTGGTGTAAAATTGCATAAGTACAACAAACATTTCTAGGTACAACCACCGGCGACGAGATAAAGAAACATGTAATTTTCATATGTTTTTTTGTTGGTCATTGACACATTTTTCTAGCTGCCTTAAGCCTTTGCTCAACATTTTAGTTTTATTTAATAAAACTTAAATATGTTTTTTTTCGGTCTTTCAATGTTTAATATAGAAAAGACGAAAAAGGGCAAAACAAGTTTGAATTAAAATAGATTTAGTAAACGGTTGTTAATTTTTATGAATGCGAGGGTTAATTTTTGAAGCCTAATGTAATGACATCTGATTGATATATAAACAGGCTCTTTGAGAAACAGACATGTCCTTCCCCATCTCTGTGTAAAAATAAATAAAGATAAAATATTGTGGTTTCCACAGTAACCAATTATTTCAAAGAGAATTCAAATACTACGTAATTATTTGTCACTATGACAACTGCGATTTTGATATAATAAAATGTACAATATTGTAATGATCTAAACTAATATATAATTTTGTGGCAACTTTTGTTGATTTGTATATCATGGCTGGAAAATTTGGCGGATTTGATGATGATGAAGATGATGTGCTGGCGCCTAAAGAGCCTCAAGTTACTTCACAAGACCCAGAAGAAAGGAAGGCAGCTAGGGCTCTTCGCATCAAAAAGAGAAAAGACGCCTTGAAAAAGTAAGTTTTTTTGTTTCAACGCACAATCTGGGGTTACATTTTACGTGACACCTGTGAAGTACGGTGATTATACAAATACGTACATACATACACACTATCACGTCTTCATCACTAACGGCAGATAGAGCACTTATATTCTACAAATACTTTATTTTATGTACACTCAATTTATACTTATTATTTTAACTATTTATACAATAACACTTCACTATCATTTCGGCTTTAAGCAGACAGAGGCTGTAGCCGCAAGACCACTTTTGATATTTAGCATGATGGTGCGCGAGGTGGTCGTCACTCCTCCACTCCTTTGATCGGCTACGCGATAACCGATCTACGCGGGAAAAAAAGCAGCAGGAAACTGGTGGGGGGGGGGGGGGGGAGAATATTTTTTATACGCAGCTTATCAAATAAATAAACAAATTAGAAAAGGAAATTTTCAATATAATTTCTTAAATTACACAATAACTTTTTGATTAAAATCGGTTCAGTCGTTCGAAAGTTATTTGGGGTAAACGCTTGAAAGTCGGAGATTTTTTTATTCGTCTGACAAATAAACTTGTTAAAAGCTGTAACATTGTATTGAAAATGGCAAAAAGTTCTTTTTCTAAACGTTTAATGACGAAAGTAGATACTATCTACTTTCGTCATCGGGGTCGCCCCTCCCCTACCCCCTGGTACGCCCATGGCTGGTACATTCAAAGTTTTTCTCTTCTCAACATGGAAGAATGTAAAAATAGTATGTGTATTTTAATATTGAGTTGTTCGCTAGTTTTTGCGAATTGGATTTTTTTACCTTGTAGGTTACCCTAGTTTTAAATTGATAGATCACCTAAGAAAACGTTCTGACTGTACTTATGTTGACGATACCTGTGACCGTGGTACAGGGTCGATAGGTAGTGGTAATAGCTCCTATCCTTCCACCTCTTTACTTATGTGTTCAAGTGGCTCAGTCAGTAAGATTTGTGGTGTCTGTTTGTTTGTATCACGTGTTTGTATCATCAGCACTAAAAAAACAATGTAGGTACTCGTACTCGTAAGTTCTAATCTAGACTTCTAGTAATTGTGTTCTATATAATATATAGAGCAGAGCAGCAGAGCGAAGAGGCTGCAGCTGAAGAAGAACCGGGGCTGATAGAGCAAGCGACAGCGTTGGCAGCGGAGGAACTTCAGCGACTGGCGCTCGACGGCGCTGCCAAGGTCACCAATGTCAAGGTCACCACTGACGAGAGGGAGGTCATCCGCCGCAGTCTATTTAACGAAAATTTGCAAAGTATGTTTTTTATTATTATATGATGTTCTGTACTAGTATCATCATTAGCCTATTAACCCTAGACTTCACATCACATTCTATGTTGGGTGTAAACTAGATACTTCTATGAATGTCAGTTGCCGTTTTCCCGTGCTATCCCTCAGATTCAAAACAGGACTTTTCTTCCTAACAATCTAGTTTGTACCTACTTAAAAATTATCCACACATACTACCCAGCGAGAAATTTATTTGTAGTCCTACTTACAGCGGCAAAATGAAACACAAGTACCTGTCCTTTCGGCTTCCGCGTAGTTGGGTGAAAATAACTTTACCTTACGAGTACCATTATGTAAAACAAAATAAACAAAACATATCACTAATAGGTACCTACTTTGCAATTTATGATTTTTATTTAAAAAATTCCTGAGACTCTCGTTACAATATTATACATACTTTGACATCAATACATATAATAAAACAGTAGGAACCGCGTGTCTGTACATTTGATAAAATTAACAAAAAATGGGTGTGTGCGATAAAACAAGAGTAACAGATCACAAAAAAGATTTTTTTGATTTTTTTTTCTGTCTGTCTGTCTGTCTGTACTCGCTAATCTTTAAAACTACTGAACAGATTTTTACGCGGTTTTCACTAAAAGATTAAGCTCATCCCTGAGCAACATATAGGCTTTGTTTCATCAAAATCTGATGTCACATAAAAAAGTTATCGTCATATAAAGTTTAAAGATAATTTTTCTATGGGCGATTTTATAGTTACATAAAATAGCCACAGATGGTGCCTCAAAAAATTTTAAAACCTGCTATGCTTGTTTTTGTGAAAATGTATACGAGCTGATTGTTTTGCACTGTACGAGATTTGGTTAGTTACTGTTGTTGACTTTGTTGTTTTTATACTGATATTTGGCTATACTTGGCTATGAAAAAATGGACTTCTGAAGTTCTGATCTTGCTTTGATGCTGTGTGGGTTGGTTAGTTAATAATTCGGATAGACATGTGTCGTTCGTTCAATCTTTAGGATCTCAATCAATACTGAACCGTTCAGTAGGCGACCCGGGTCTTTCGACCCGTTCAATCGATTGATTGGTTTTCTTACGAAACAATCGTTAACGGCTTCCGATCGCGAGCGAATAGATACTGTGGTGCCATTTTTCAAACGCGAAGACATTAAAAAAACTGTTTTGTATGAAAAAACCATAATGTCTCTATTTACATTTTGTCAAAAACTGCCAAAATAGCGCGCGAAAAGAATTATACGTCACCCCCCACTAATGACAAAGACTAATCTTCAATTATTTTATTTTTAAAGTGAGAGTTTCTTTTACGTAGATCATAAAGTTTACAGTAGCAAACACTAGAAAGTGTTTGTATCTAAGTAAAAATAAGTAAGCAAAAATGGACTTTTAATATTGCATTTTTATGTGAACTTTCGTAAACATTCGGAATTGTGTCGCAGTATCGCTCCGTTCGTTCGCAGGTCGCAGCGTAGGCGCGGGTCTGACAGTGAGTGTGAGGTGAGCTAAATCGATCGCGAACGAAACGGTTCGTTTCGTTCGCCGCTATCGATTCGACCAAAGCCGGCCGAAGTAAAAAAAAAAGCCAGAAACGAATCAGACGAACGACCGAATGATTTTTGTAGAAGTGAACGAACGGGTCGTGACGAGCTAATGACCCGTTCCTTTTGATTCGTTCAATGATTCGCGAACGACTCATCTTTAATTTCGGATAATATTGTTGATTTATTTATAATTGAAACTTGGCTATGAAAATACGGACTTTGTGACCTTGCTTTGTAGATTGGTTAGGTGTTTCGGATATTATCTTTAAAAAATTCTTGGCTATATAGATTTATTGAATTAAGTATATATATATTATTGTATTTTGTGCTCTGCTTTCAAAAATGTTTCGAAGAAAGTCAAATCTGTCTCAGAATACTAGACAAGCGAAAAGACAGCGGATGAGTAGATCCCAAGAATCCAATGACAAAAGACATACACGACTAAGTGTTAATAGAGAACGAAATTCATTGACTCGCGCCTCGGAGAGTTCCACTCAAAAGGAGTCTCGACTAAGTGCTGATCATGAACGTCATTCGCTATCTCGCGCCTCGGAGACTTTTACAGATAAGGAGTTACGTTTGACTGCTGATCGAGAACGTCACACACTACTTTCACATTAGCAATATTAAAAGTATACCGCATTACATTAAAAATATCGAACTGTAAATATACAGACTATTAAATTTGTCATGTCATCAACAAGGGTGTGTAACAACTAAATTTCACACGGGCGAAGTCGCAGGCACCAAATACAAATAATAAAATATGTATTCGTTAGCAAGATATATAAGGAGTTACAGAACACTAAAAAGATTTTTAAGATTTTTGTTTGTATGTCAGTGTCTGTATGCACACTGTACACCCGAATGTCTGAAACTGCTGAATGGATTTTCACGCGGACGAAGTCGCGGGCACAGCTAGTAGTGAATATTGAAGGTTGAATAGATAAGATGCGAAGCTCGTCACTGTACGGTCACCTTAAGAAATGCATTTTAAAATTTTAACTCTTTTGACTCTGTTTATTCGCAGTTACTTAATTCCGCAGGAAGTTTGAAAAGGCTTGAGGAAGAAGCAGCAGAGGCGCAGTTACATTACGAAGCGATAACCTCTAACTGGGAAGTCATGCTGGAGGTAAAAGACCCGCTGGATATCGATGTCGAGATCAAGGCGCAGAAAGAGAAGTGCGACAAGCTGCTGGCGATGAAGAATGAGATGATACTAAGCCTGAAACATGACTTGAAGATGATGGATGAGGCGTACTATGAGGATTTGGAAAAGCAAGTGAGTCACAGACTTAAATGCTGCTTTAAAATGCACGAATTTCATTATTACATATCTGACACAAGTGTTAGCTATTAACACACTCGATAAGAAAGTAGATTATGACGGCTTAACGACAGTTTTTGACCACTACATTCGCTCAATAGACTTTCATTTAAGTATAGCTATGTTCTGAAGCAGTGGCGTAGCTAGTTAACCAAAGGCCCTGGGGCAAAACATAAACTAGGGCCAGGGCCCCAACTAAACTACTTATTTAAAATCATTGGTTCCATATTCGTCGGGTTCCGAATTCGACGTACTCCACTTATGTACACAATCCTAACTGCCCGACGAATATGGAACTCCTTGTACTAATGATAGGGCGGTTGCCGTGGCTAGATTCTGGTGTAACAATATCTAATTTGAGTCATTTCGACTGGATAAGAAGAAGACGTACTTCAGATTCGTCGTCATACAGTTGACTCCATAATGAAATTGAAAACCAAATACAAATTGTAACTTATTTTAATGAACAACTTAAAACTATTTTAATTAAAGAAAACTAGCTAGGTCACCGAGCTATGGTCGGTTACTCTTTTTATGAAAATATTTATTTTAGCCTCTTCACTCCCTAAATACCGAGTTTCATCAAAATCGTTGGAGCCGTTTCCGAGATCTTCATCATTATATATACAAAATGTAATAACAACTCAATCAGGAGCCAGAACCGATTAGCCTTGAACAAAGAAGCAGGACTCAGAAATCGAACTTCAAAAAAACGTACATAGGAACCAGAAAAATCAGTAAACAGAAACAGGAATTCGGCTGCCAAAAACAGAAAACCCAGAAGCCAGAAGTGAAGAGTGTCAAGACCAGTAAACTGAAGTCAGAAGTCAAATTCCAGAAAACCAGAAAGCTGCACTATTACGACAGTGACAACAAATCTCTAATCTTACAAAGAAGACCTGCAGAGCAACGCGACGTATACATAACAACAAAGCAGTCTATTATTCTTCCAAGTATATATCACACACCAAGTATTATATCTATCGTCCCAATACTGATTTGATGCAAGTATTCGGTCGGTTCTCTCAACTCCCTCTCTCTCTCTCCCCTACTCCCTGACTGCGAATATCTCCTACACTCCTTTATCCCTATCTACGAGTCCAACTGGTTTCTCGAGCTATGAGAGTGGTATAACGAGGTTTGGCGTCGCCATGTTCTAGAGACTGAGGACGATATACATGCATCGGCTTTGGTCTGTAAGCATGATGACGTACTCTCCAAGGTAGACCTCATTCATAAGCTCTTGCAGCGTAACTGCTGGCTGGGCTGACTCAGAACAGAACAGAAAATGTAATAAAAACCTCTGTCCGATCCTTATAGGAGCAACTCAGATCATCAATATGAACAACTTTTTCTATATTCCGGCCCGGCAATTTGTATGAAAATGACGATTTTTTTTACATATTGGATATACAAGAATTTCTCGCTTAAAGTATAGGATATCTACCCGTTACCGTTTAAATAATTGTTACGGGCCATATTAAATAATATCTAATTAATAATATCATTAGTCATATTTAGTAATTGTAATATAATTAGTTATTATAGTTCTTCAATTGTATAAGACGTAGGGGCGGGCCTTAATTTGCTCGCCCAATAGGTTTGTCAAGGGCTTATGCCCTCTCCATGAATCGTTCTTTTGTCGGGTTTTGAATGCGGGTCGACTTCTCTCTCGCCTGCGAACTTGTACAAACCATACACGTACTGTAATAAACTCAAGTGTACGAAATTCGCCGTTTATTCTACGCCCACCTTCGGCGAACCCCGTAAGATCTCAGAAGTGGGATAAGAGAAGAAAATTTTGAACCAAAAACATTCACCTTCAAATATGCTGGGGCCATACCGTTATTGGTTGTGAAAAAGAAGCATGGAAGTACACGCAGCAAGGCCGGTGAAGAAACCGGCCGATGAAGGCCGGAACAGAAGAAGGGAGGAAGCACTTGTGCTGTCGGATACCTTGATAAGTCGGCCAAGTGTTGATCACCTGGATGCAGAGAAAGCCTGGCCATACTACACAAGATTGCCATATGGAGCGGTCTCCGAAGACGACGTTGGCGGCGCGGATCTGCTACAATTGCACAAAACCTAGCCATTCTACCCAAGATTGCCATATGGAACGGTCTCCGAGGACGACGTCGGCGGTGCGAATCTGCTACAATTGCGGAAAGCCTGGCCACACCACCCGAGATTGCTAATTAAAGAGATGTGAAAACTGCAACGCCTTGGACACTCCATGCCATCGTGCTGGCGAACATCGAGGCCTGCTCCAGTAATCTGATCAGGTATAACACATTTATTTAACCTCATCTCTAAAGTATACTTATAGATCAAATCTAAAAACACTTCGCCTAGTGTTATGAATGTTATGATGATTGGTTTAGCGGGAATAAATAACACTGGTCGACAACATTTTACTTTTTTTTTGCCACTGGAATAGACTTATTGTCTCTTAAAATTTTTTGTATAGGGCATAATTTATTTTTGGTTCTAGGAGTTCAGAATTGGGAATATGTTATATCAAAAATCCGATTTTCTCCAGTTTCTGATATTTAAAAAAAAAAAAACTTCTGTGCAGATTATTTAATTTTGTAACATAAAATGATGAAATCAGCCTTCAAAATCAAAACAAAATTTGTTTTACCTTATACCTGTTTTATCTATGGAGATATATACAGATTTAAGTTACCATAATATTCCCCATACATTGTGTACTGCGCGCATCGTATGGCGTTATACAGACACGCAAAAAAAAATCTGTAGTGTAATAAGTTCATTTTTTAAATTATTTAGCAATGCTGTATAAAGTATTGTAAAATGTCAGGTTTGCACATCGTTAAACTGGTATTTGTAAATTGGAAAACACTTAATTGAATTTATGGTATACTTTTGAAATTACCGAAAAAATAAGAAATTTGAATTTTATCGTGTTATGTTTGGAAATTTAGACGTTCTACGCATTTTTTTAATAACTAGATTCATGTTGGTTGTACTGAATTCTTTTAGAAATCGCTGCAGGTATGCTGGTGGCAAAATCTTGTTGTCCAGTGTAATTATCTTGTGGCAGAATCGATTTTAACCTGTATAAATGTAGTAGCGCGGAATTGGCAAAAATAGACTAGCTAGCGAACTAGACTTATCTACCACTAGCTTATGCACGCGGCTTCGCTCGCGTAGGATTGTAATTTGTCAAAATCCTTTCTTAGGGGATGCCTACGTCACAATAGCTTTATGCATGCAAAGTCTCAGCCCGATCGGTTTAAAATTGACAAAGTTTCATACAAACTTTCATCCCCTATTTTATCTCCTTGGGGGTAGAATTGATCAAAATCCTTTCTTAGCGGATGCCTACGTCATAACATCTACCTGCATGCCAAATTTCAGCCCGATCCGTCCAGTGGTTTGGGCTGTGCGTTGATAGATCACTATGTCAGTCAGTCAGTCACCTTTGAGTTATATATATTTAGAAGATGTCAACCAATGATTAATCAACCTTGAATAAGTCTAGTCACGACAAAGAATACTTATAATAAAATTGATTAAATTAAGCTAATTTCGCGGTCCATCTCGTAATTTTCTTTTCGATGAACATGATCATTGTCAAAAAATAACCAATCATCATTTCAGGCGCATAACATCCAAAAAAAGAAAACCCTATTAAAAAGGAATCTTAAGAACTATACTATCACATTAAACATCAGTAACCTTGGTAGTCTGATCGCCGGGCTTCCCATAACATCTTACCACAAACCAAATCTCCAACTTTATATGTTTTTTCTATGTTCCTTGTGTACTTTCGTCGTGTCGTTCTTTCATAATAGCGATTGACCTGTCTGTACTTACTTTTGATTCCTTCCTACACTCACAAAGACTTCAGGTAGTGTCCCTGCTATTGTTCTCTAGCTAAGCCAGCAAAACATAAGTTAAAAAAAAAAGCGTACACTTGGTGGCCATATACGAGGTTGTTTATTCTCCAAACTACGTTAGCTATGTAGTAATCGAATATCCCAGTTATATCCCAAACCGCTTTAGGATCTCGGCAACAGCTATTTAAAGCCAACTACGATAAAATTGTTATTTCACGAGAAGTAACGCGACTGACATATGCAAATAGGTCGTAGCGTAGAATCTCGTCTTGCTGATACTGCATTTTAATACCTTCTAAGCTCCATTTGCTCACATCTGTATGTCATTTAGTTTTTATTTGCTGACAAGTTTATCTTTCTTAGATTCGAATGCATCATGTTGTGAGGTGCCCCGACCCCACTTGATCCTTTTTTTATGTTACGTTTGCTATGCGTCAAGCTAATTCTGCGAAACCTTTTTGTACTTATTTTCAAAAATTATAAACTAGCCCAATGATTTGGCAAACGTCGTGGACATTTCTAGGACTATTGTATTGAACAGCAATGGGTAAATACCTACATTGAAGTTGATCGTCCCTGCCGATATTTCGCGTTCCATATATGACGACAATTCGACTGAATCCAACGACGAGATAGATCGCGATGATCACATTGACCTGGAAGCTGTAATTAGTAAATGGTGGTTCTGATATATTCAAGATAATGCATATTTTACTAAGATACAATCGCATTATGTGGCTACGCTGTGTGACACGGCCACAGTAAGGAAAATATAAAAACATGACTATGCTGTGTAATATGGTGATGTTACGTCTCGACGAGTAATGTGACTACACTGTGTAATACGGTGATGTTACGTCTCAACGAGTAATGTGACTACACTGTGTAATACGGTGATGTTACGTCTCAACGAGTAATGTGACTACACTGTGTAATACGGTGATGTTACGTCTCAACGAGTAATGTGACTACACTGTGTAATACGGTGATGTTACGTCTCAATGAGTAATGTGACTACACTGTGTAATACGGTGATGTTACGTCTCAACGAGTAATGTGACTACACTGTGTAATACGGTGATGTTACGTCTCAACGAGTAATGTGACTACACTGTGTAATACGGTGATGTTACGTCTCAATGAGTAATGTGACTACACTGTGTAATACGGTGATGTTTGCGTCTCAACGAGCAACGCGACTACGTTGTCTGCTACGGCGATGTTGCGTTTGAACGAGTAAAGTGGCTACCCTGTGTGATACGGTTATGTTGCGTCTCAGCGAGTAACGTGGCTACGCTGTGTCTGTGCGATATGGCGATGCTGTGTCTCTCAACGAGTAACGTGATTATGCTGTGTGAAACGGTGGTGCTGAGTCTCAACGAGTAACGTGGCTACGCTGTGTGACAGGGCGATGCTGTGTCTCAACGAGTAACGCGATTATGCTGTGTGATACGGTGATGCTGTGTCTCAACGAGTAACGTGGCTAAGCTGTGTGATGCAGCGATGTTGCGTCTCAACGAGTAATATGGCTACGCTGTGTGATACGTTGATTTTGCGTCTCTACGAGTAGCGTGGCTACGCTGTGTGATACGGTTATGCTGTGTCTCAACGAGTAACGTGGCTACGCTGTGTGATACGGCCACAGAAATAAAAATGAAATAACATGGAGGACTACGTTATTGATACGGTCATATCTTATCTCAAAATGTGGCTATGCTGTGTTATACGGCCGCAGAAAAATAACATTACTTCGCTACGTGATACGGTCATGACTCATCTCAAAATGTGGCTATGCTTTGTGAAACGGCCGCAGAAAAATAAAAAGAATAGCACGATTAAGCTGCGTGATACGGCAGTATAACGACAAATCGATAATATCGCGAAACCTGAAAACTATAAATAATGAGATACCTATATAGGTAGCTCACCAATCTCGAAACTTCATCAACATTGCTACTGATTTTCTGGATTAGAATTCGTCAGAATAGGTCTGTACCTATTTATAGCGCCCGCAATCTCTTAATTGATAATATTACGTGAGCATCCCTTATAGTATTCAATTCAATTCTTTATTTGCTCATAAGAGTTTTACATAAGGTCTTATGCATAATTAAAATAAAATACAGTCCATCTTATCAACCCTTTCGGGTACAGCAAATATTTCGTAACAAATAAAACAGTAATTATAACTACTTAGGTACTCGTTCGTATGTCACAAACTTATAACTAAAACTTCTAAGATGTACTACTCGTAACAAATTTACTGCCGAAACTTCCACTTTTATTTCCAGCGAGCGCCGAGCATACCGTCACCCCAAGCCGCCTAAGTCAACCGGACTACCTGGAATTGGAACTCAAGTACCAGATGGAGGATTTACCGCCCGCCGCGAGGACGCGTCGCTGATAGGATGGCCGAATGTTACGGGCCATATTAAATAATATCTAATTAATAATATCATTAGTCATATTTAGTAATTGTAATATAATTAGTTATTATAGTTCTTCAATTGTATAAGACGTAGGGGCGGGCCTTAATTAGCTCGCCCAATAGGTTTGTCAAGGGCTTATGCCCTCTCCATGAATCGTTCTTTTGTCGGGTTTTGAATGCGGGTCGACTTCTCTCTCGCCTGCGAACTTGTACAAACCATACACGTACTGTAATAAACTCAAGTGTACGAAATTCGCCGTTTATTCTACGCCCACCTTCGGCGAACCCCGTAAGATAATACAGTCCTGTGACAGACACACAGAGAGCGGAGGTACGTTAATAGGGTCCCGTTGAGTACCCTTTGGGTATGGAATCCTAATGAAATAATTTTTAAATCAATAATACCACTTTCTTCACCGACTAGAAACTGGGTTACGACATTTTTTTTTTTTTTTTTTTTTTTGACGTGTCATACATAGGTTGCCTCGGACGGCATTTCCTATTTCACCCGGACAAGGTTTGAGGAGCGGGCCAGAGGCCCGTCTTCCTATATTTTTATACTACTAGCAGCAGCGCAAAGGGCTCCCAAGGGGGAAACCTCGGCTTTGGGCGCGCTAGGGATGGGTTACGACAAATCTGCGGTAGCGTTTTATAGTCTCGCTGTTGAAGCGCGCCGCTTTTCTCATAGGTCTGCCTTGCGTCAAGCGCGAGCTGTTCAAACGCACTGTTTAACGGTGCGACTATGAAACCAGCCTAAGAATAGAGATTCAAATAAGTAGCCATTATTAAAGTCGCTTTCCTGGAATCTGATTTAGGTGCTTACATTCCGAATAAAGGAGAAATTTTCACTAAAATAGCTTTAATTTATAGTGTTACGAAACTGGGGTTCGTGATTTGGAGCAAAAACGCCAAACTTCGTATGAGGGTCTTTATTCACTACGGAACCCTAAGTTGACACGTGAAGATGGTCTTCCTGATGTCTAAATCCAAGTCGCGTAGCAGCTGAGGTCCAGGTATCTCGCCGAGGTTGTCGCAGGTACTTCTACTTTGTCGCACTGAGGTAGGCTTCCTTCGCTTCGGTTCGCTCGAAGTGATCGCTCTCGTAGCTCAGAATGAACTGCCGTGGTGCGCACTCGGTCGTCTTTATATATGCGCCGGTACAGAGGTCTACATTATTCTCGAATATTCCCCATACTTGAAGAATATATTTCGATGCCGGGAAACATCGAGGCGCCGGTAAGTGTGTAAGTGCAACCGGCCAAACAATTCTAGACTTTATGCAATAAGGACATAAGGCCTAGTTTCGATTGCGCCATACCGATGTATTCTACGCGATTCTTGCTCGCGAACATTCTGCGTCTATCTCGTTCGCGACAATAGTTTGTAAGACGAGAGTCCGAGGGCTCCCCTGAGCTTGGGGGCCTCGGGGCACAGCCCCGTCCGTCAGCATATCGGCAAAGATAATATAGATTATAGATACTAACGTAAATATCGGCAATTAAAGTTACCGAAGTTAGCCGCGGTGTTATACCCTTTAACACTTCAAACCCTGGAGCAACAGCTCTTACGACTCCTCTCTTCCGGCCAATTAAGTCAATGCAGAGCTGTGTCCTGCCAGCCCTCTTGGGCCTCCACCCCGACCCGACGCATGAAGACACGTCGGGGACGAGATCTGACCGACTCTGACCAACAGCTCGCCACAAGCTGCCAATATCTTGTTCTAACACAATGGGTTCATTGATGCAACGGAGTAGGTACTTACATATTAATTGTTGAGGTTCGATAGCCCGGCAATCCGTGGCGTAGGTCACACTTGTATTGGTAACCGGTATAAATATCTGAAGATGTTCCGTTCTATCTTAGGACGTTACGTTCAGCGGTTAGTCCTGGCTATTATAAGATGGCAAATGTTATCTCAGATGTCTTTAAAATTTTTAAAACAATGTTGGCCACTTTCACATGAAAAAGAAAACAAGAAGTGAAAACATTTCGCAAAATTCGGTCGTTTTTAAACCGTGATTTGTAATTTTCTTTCAGGACAAGGACATCAAAGAGTTATCCGACCGGATCGAGAAGCAAGTGACGATAATGCAGAGAGCGTACGAGAAGCAGCTGAGTCTGATCGAGCACGCGATCAACTTAGAGCGCGACGCCATGCTCGAGCACAACAACAAGCGGTGGGAGGCGCTGTACAAGCAGCGCGACAGGGAAGAAGTGGCTCACATGGAGTACAAGTTTGAGCAGGTTTGATGGTATATGCTGTAGTGATGATATTGCAGAGGTCGGACGAGAAACAGCTGAGTCTGATCGAGTACGCGATCAACTTGGAGCGTGATGTCATGCTCGACCACAACAACAAGCTGTCGGAGGCGCTGTACAAGCAGCGCGACGGGGATGAAGTGGCGCACGTAGAGTACAAGTTTGAGCAGGCTTGATGGTTTACGCTGTAGAGACGGTAATGCAGAGGTCGGATAAGAAACAGCTGAGATTGATCGAGTACACGATCAACATGGAGCGTGATGTCATGCTCGACCACAACAAGCGGAGAAAAATAAGTTCGGGGTGAACTACTAGTTAAAATATTTTGAGTGTCGGAATGGACGTGATAAATATTAAAATCCACCTGGGAATAACTTGGCAGGGACTGAATGACCTATATGCACCTTATGCGGCGGTGATCACATATGTATTTTTTACACCGTCTGTGTTCTAAATTCCTGTGTATATTGACAGGCCTGTGTCACTCACCGTTTATTCTTGGGAGAGGCCTATGTCCAGCAGTGGACTTTATGCAGCTGAAATGATGATGACTCGTGTCTGAAGTAACAGAGCAAATGGCGATAATCCAAAGCGAGCCCTTTGGCGCGCGCAGATCGCGCTTATATATATAGTATGATCATCAGATAAATCATTTTTCACGCGTCGAGCTCTGTACCGCTGACTCTGGGGCTGATCTTGGATGGGCGTGGTGCCATATAGCTTCGGAATATAGTGGCCCCAGTAGGATTATTCCTCCGCATGAAAAAATGTTGCATCTGGGTGATAACGCTAAATGAGAGTAGCTATGTCAAGCAGGCATTTAAAAAAAAAAATACTCTACGATGGGTCGCAAACACATTCGAGAAATAGAGAGTAAGGCGATTCACACACTGCTCCGCACCCCGCTGCGTAGCGCGGGGCCGGACTGTATGCAAGTACCTCAATTTGTATAGAAAACACGTCTACGGGCGTGATTTTTGTATGGCGGCCCCGCGCTATTCTCGCGGTTTTAGAGCAGTGTGCCAATAGCCAAAGTTTTGTGGTTTAACTCTTTTTTGACCTAAATTATATCGCTTGTGTTTAGCTAGAAGAACACAAACTAGAAATGGAATCTATCATGTGGGACCACCACGAGCAGTACCGCGAGGCGAAAATAGAACTGGAATCCTTGACGCAAGAGCTGCAAAAGGAGCTGGAGAAACTGAAGGCCACGTGCATCATCAACACGGAGAAAATCGGTTACAATTATCAGGTACGTTAGTTATCATTAAAGAGATTAATAAAAGTTTGATCTGAATTATGAGAGCTAATTGTAGTTCGCAGGGAAACACTTGGTTTAAAATTGGAGAATATTTATAAGAGAATTTATTATTTTGTATTTCGTTGTTATAAAAATATTTTTAAATAATAATAATATTTAATTACATAGGGCGCACTATAAGTTTCCGGAACTGGCCACTTACATAAACAATATTTAAAAATTTATTGCAACATTTGAAAATAGAACTCTTTGGCTGTAGAATGCAGTTTGTTTCATCTGACTGTCTTTTGTTTTTACCTTGTGGCGCCATTTAAAAAATTGTGTGTCTGCATCAACATGGATTTAACTCGGGAAAATTTTCGTAGTATGATTTTCTACGATTTTAAGTGTAATTTGACAGCTCAACAGAGCATCGCTCGGCTTGAAACAGCTTTTGGCAATGAAGCACCATGCAAGACAACTGTTTATAGCTGGTTTACAGAATTCAAGCGTGGTCGTATCAATCTCAGTGACGAATCTCGCGATGGTCGGCCGTCCACCGCTGTGACCAACAAAAACATCGATGCTGTGCGCCGTATGATTGAAACAGACAGGCATGTGACCTAATATGAAATTCGCGCATCCTTAGAAATAGGCATGAGTCAAATACAATTAATCCTACACAAACATTTGGGTGTGAGAAAGCTGTGCTCGCGGTGGATCCCACACAACTTGACCGAGCCTCAAAAAACGGACCGCGTTACTTGGTGCAGTGCCATGCTTACCAGATTCAACGAAGGTGCGTCAAATTTGGTGTGGGACATAGTAACAGGTGACGAAACATGGATTTATTGCTACGTTCCCAAAACAAAGCAGCAATCGAGCGTATGGGTCTTTCAAGATGAGCCGAAACCAACCAAAGTGGCGCGCGTGAAAAGTGCATCTAAGCGGATGATTGCTTCTTTTTTTAATAAAACGGGACACGTGGCTACTGTTGCTTTAGAGAATCGTCGTACAGTGAATAGTGACTGGTACACGACCATTTGTTTGCCGGAAGTTATTGACGAACTCCGTAAAAATAACCGTAAACGCCGTATCATCCTGCACCACGACAATGCTAGTTCCCACACGGCCAGACAGACAAACGACTTTTTGAAGGCGAAAAATGTAGAACTCATGAGTCATCCTGCATACAGTCCCGACCTGGCACCTTGTGACTTTTTTCTGTTCCCAAAAATTAAGAACCAATTACGCGGTGAACGATTTTCATCACCAGAAGAGGCTGTCGAGGAGTATGAAAAACACGTTTCAGAGGTCACCACAGAGGAGTGGCACAAAAGTTTTCAAAACTGGTTTCATCGAATGAAAAAGTGCATAGACGCCAAGGGAGATTATTTTGAAAAACAATAAATTAATTTTGTACCTTTAATAGTATTTTTTCATATTTATTCCGGAAACTTATAGTGCGCCCCACGTATTAGAATGAGGCTAACTTTGAATTCAATATTGTTATTGCAGGTCTTGAAGAAACGCGAAGAGGAAAACGTTTTCGTACGATCGCAGCAAAAGCGTAAACTGAATAAAATGTCTGACGTTGCGAATTCGTTGCGTGCGAAAATTCGCAAAGCGGCGGAAGACGGCGCCATAGAAGAAATCAAGGCTGATGCTGAAATTGTAAAGCTGATGCAGACCATGGACGAATTGGAGAAGAAATCCGAGCATTTCTCTTACGTGAATAACTATAAGTTTACTCAGGTGTGGCGGATGTCTTCGGCAAAGTGTGCGCAGCTGACACGCGAACTAAGACAAGCTGAGGTGGCGCTGCATGCCCACATCCTTTCCGAGCCACCTCCGCCACCCCCGCCTCCACCTCCTAAGAGTCCCCTTAATAAACATGGTAAGAATAATCATTTGATACCTAATCGTTAACTATTTTTTATAGAAAGTTATAAGTACCTACCAAGCGCCAGTTAAGAGAGATTGATTTTTATCCACCGATACTAATTTTTATCCATGCTGGTAGAAGTCTGATCGACAGAGTGGGTGCAACCTGGGAATTTTGACAATTTACAATGGACTGGCAATAACCTATCACTATTTACACCTATTTCGTACCACAATCTTGCTGAGCTTGGTTGGTTAGGTTCTTAAATTGCAACCTTTGGTTCTACCTTTGTTTTGCTAGAGAGTGCAATTTTATTGTATTTTGGTCATGAGTCTGAGCCAGTCATACTATAGGACCACCTGTGTCTACATAATGTTTTGATTTGTTTTTCGTGTGTAAGTGGCCAACACTGGTGTCAGATTTTTCAGGCTGCCTAAAGGCTGTCTTATACCCCATAATTTATATAATATAATACCTCAAGTGTTTCTGGTTTTGCAGAAAATGACACGAGTGAAAATAAAGATTTAACGCAACTTGATATGGTTAATGACACAAATACGGAGGCAAAAGACAAGTTGGTAAGTTTGAGAATATTTTATCGCTTCCCTTTTTTAATCGTATTAACATTATTCTTATTCTATTTCTTAACAAAAAGTGGTGTACCGTACTATTTTAGGTAGTTTGGTAACATGTAAGTAGTTAGACTAGTAAAAGGGAAAAAAAACAAGAACTAGAAAAATAACAACAATATATTTATTTCTGTATACTATGATTAAGATATTTATGCTAAGTAAGTAAGTAAGCTAAATAGGTACCCTAAATTTATAAATCTTATCTTAAAGTTAATTTTAAATTTAAACAGAAGTCTTACTATTATTTTGTAAAAATAAAATGAAGTGGGTAGTTAAAGAGCAGGGTCGTGAGTCTGTTCAATCGCACCGCAACGTTACCGGTAATTAAAAAAATCAAATCACTGTCCTGGGTAGCGTAGGCTGTGGCGATGTTGCGCAATTCCGGATAGGTGGACAAATTAGGTGAAGTCAGGTAGAACGGCCGAAGGGTAGTGGGGTAGTTCCAGCATGAGGGCGGAGCAGTTACAGCAAAGAATTTCTTGAACGGAGAAAGGAACCCCAGTATCGGGGTAAACACTTCACACAATATATAAGTAAAAGGTTAAAATTATTTTTAGATTAATTTAGCAACATAGGGTTTTATCGGTGTTAGACAATACGCAGTGACACCTTGCGGGTAGAACAGTCGCTTCGCTCTGACTCGACACTCAGATGTGCGGGGCACGGGGCCCGTAAGTACTTCTACGTCATTCGCGCGACAATTGCGATAATTGCGGATGAAATCTCACAGGAGAAGTAGTTAAATAAGATACCACAGTTTTGTAGGAGGTGTAGTATACCTGCTTAGTTTTAAGATTTATTATTTTAGATATTTGTTTTAAATAGAAATTAAGTTGTAAATAGTTCATTTAATTAGGTTAAGTTGAGATGTAGTATTAGTTTAAGGTAATTTATAAGTATATTTAGGTAAGATTGTAACGAATACCGTTACAGTGGCAGTCGATGAGAATGACGGAATCCGATTCAATTTGGAACACAAACTCAAGAGTACAAGTTGTGCCATCTGAGTTTGTACTCGTGGCTTTGGATTGGCCCTAAGGTCTCAGTTATTTTACGATTTGACTATTGGACTGTGTTTTGATACGTATTGTGCGATTTGATACGTGCTACACTACTTACCTATGCTTAAATAAATTAGTACATTATTATTTGCCCAAGATGTCAAATGTAATGGCTATTTTTAGGTTCGCCATATCCTCCAGCTGGTGGCCGATAACACAGGATTCTTGGTGGAAGATCGGTTGTTTAAGCTCATTGAGAAATATCAACTAACATCGAGGAACCTTTGTACTCTGGACGCTATTTTCATGGTATCTTATTTCTCTATATTTTGCAAAAGACTGACACGCAGCCGTCGTTTTATATTTACACGTCAAGACCAAAAGCAGGCCAGGTGCAGTCCGCAGTTTAGGTATGAAGCTAAGCGGCCCCTCTAGGGTGGCTTATTTATAGACTAAGGTTGAAACTGTTGAAAATTTAATGTAAGAGACAAGATAGATCGCTTAAGGTACATTTTGGATCGTTCGGCGCACGCTCTAGGCTAATAAGTCGAAATTCATATGCGCGGCGTGTAAACTAAATGGGACTTTAATAAACTGGTTGCAAACCGCTGTAACTGGGTTTAATTTAGCAAATTTCCTATTCAAGAGTGATTTACGTATTCTGTGCAAAAGTCATTAAGTATATTGCGGAAAAATTATGGTACTTAAACCTGCAATATTTTCTTAAGTGCCGCCTCAAAATTCAGTTCATATTATTTTCGTGGTGCTATCATTGAAGTACTATCTTTCATTACGGGTATATCCCATTCGTCCCCAGTGGGGACGTCTCCACTGGGGACGAATGGGATATACCCCTAAAACTTTATTTTACTGCTTTTATATTTAGATATATTGCCAATCTATGTTAGATATATTGTTAGATATATTGCTAGTCTATGCTCAGTTTTTAAGATTTTTGCGTTAGACTCTTCTTGAGGTAAAGTTTTCTTTTTAGGCTTTAGAGATACAAGCCGAAGAAGACGTGGAGCTGTTGTGCAAGACGTTCTTGAATTACGCCTTTTGTCCGATCTGCATCGGCAAGGATTCTACCTCCGAGATGATAGAAGAGTCGACCATATCTCAAGATGAATCTCGACACGCGAGCATTGCGAGCAAACAAAGACGTAACAACCTTCTAATGATTACCTATTCTATTTTATAGCCCTAATTACATATCTAAAAAGTATGTTTTCATTTATCATGTCTTTGGCCGACCTATATATAATAGTATTTTTTCTACTCCTGGAGTGCTATTTTTCATTTAAGGACTCACCGGAACACAAAACGTGTAGTTTTCCAACTCACCGCTCGCGTAAAAACCCATTTGGCCGTATTTTTAAAATCGTCGTGTCAGCTAATAACAACATTGTTTTACGCAGAAAATATCTAAAATATGTCTATGGTTTTCTTAGCATTTCACTAAGAATAAATAAGCAGCATGAATCGGAACGGATTCTCTATGAAAGGTTTCTTTGACATATCTACGCCACAAATGTCAAAATAACGAGTGGTAGAGACCACTCGATGCAAATCCTTCGCATACGATCATTTTAAAAATGCGCCTGTTTGGAAACGCTCGCGTAAACCATGCGTGATGTGACAAGTGATTTCAAAAATGCATCCCCTGTACTGTTATCTGTCTTTTAAATGGTCCCGAACACTAATATAAGAACATAGATTATATGATTTCAGAAAAGTCTATAGTCTATTCCTAATATAATAGCACATGTGTTGTTATTTCGCCAAAACGATACTCCTAGCCATACCCTATAACTTTTTTCTTTAGATCTACCATACTGCCAACATAATAAAATCGTTATTTTAACATATGGTACCATTTTTCAAACGTGGAGTCACTGAACAAACGGTTATTTGTATGAAAAACATTCGTTTAAGTGACTCCATGTTTCAAAAATGGCACTTTTAGTCACCAGGAAGACGTCAATATAAAAAATTAAGTCTTCCATAGATACCTAGTATCTACCAAACATATGGTAGTATTTCGTACTTTTCTTTGTTTTTATTATGTATGTTGACATATTATTGTTATTATGTTAACGATTTTATTATGTTGGCAGTATGGTAGATCTAAAGAAAACAAGTTATAGGTCTATGGCTAGGAGCAGAGATAAGAGATATAAAAAGATACCAGGAATCCTACCGTTATCTCTTATAGCAGCACTTAAACTGAACTGCATTGTTTAATGCTACCATTACACCTTTATAGCAGCCCTTAAACAGGATTGTTTTGGTTGACGTCACAAAACCATTCACCTTTTTGTGTATGGACTATTCCTACCATCACGTCTATTTGACAGCACGAAAACGATTATTGCGCGTCACAAGTGTCAAATAAAGCGATCCTTAAAAAGTTACTTTCCAGTAATTTTTATGGAGGATTTTAGTTGGTTTTCTTGTGAATGTGAATATGTTTTTTCTTTACTTTAGATTTTTACAAAACAGTTAGTAGATAATTGAAGTAACGCTACCATGAGACCTTAATTAATCCTACTTAATACCTTTTATTGGAAATTTGGATTTCAAAAACAAAGTAAGATATATTACTTCATTATTTTAGTACAACTTCTGTAAAAAATAATAAGTTATTCCAACTTACGTAACATATTTTTTTGTAAGTAATAACAATGCTAATCCTTGTAAAATATTTATTCACACACGATAACAAATAACAACACATTCTTAAGTATAAGTTATTTATTAAAATTACAACTACACACATTTATACATTTTGTCTTACAGAATTCTTTTGTTACTCTCTGAGAAGTGCCATTATGACATCAATTAAAAATACAAGACAGGATTCACTGGAGCCTATTATTAAATACAAACAAGACTGAGAGAGCCAGAGGATTACAGCCTCCTTTGGAACCTGTGATTGAACCAGTGAAATGGCAGAATGTTGAATTCCAAGCATTTTACAAGGCTAGATTTGTTGCTAGGCTGGTTCGCTTTTTCACCAGAATACTTGAAAAAAAAAATAGTTTAGATTCATGTCGCAATCTACGAATATCAAATACCTACCCATACTTAGTAATAAAATTCTTTGTGCACTACAATCACTGCGTATTTACTAAAACCTAGCCTTTATCTCGTTGAGTTAGTCTCGAACTTACTTTATCTGTATATATTTATGTTATTTATAATAGCACTTAGTGAAGAAGCTGCAAGTTTTAACACATAATAATCTAAATATAAACTTTGAATAGGTATGTAGTTAAAATGTTACTTACGACATGGTTATTGATAAAATATAATCATATATTTATGACAAGACACTGTGCTTTTGTACGATGAAGCCCACAATAAAATTAACTTCCAAACACTAGTCGTTACCATCGTATAATAACTGTTTATCACGGCAATTCGGAAAAGCACGATAATATGAAGTGATTGATGGATATATTTTGTCAGGTGGTTGCTCGGCTTCCAGAATTAAAAACATAAAACATTTATGTTTTTACGAATTTACGATTTATTTGTAATTTCGAAAACCAGACGCAGACATCCGTTTCCGATCCGACAATCTGACATAAAACCCATTTTGTGTCTTTCCCTATTATGAGAATTTACTGTTGCAAGAATAAGACTTCGTTAAACGTCAAAAACGAAAGCGTACACTGTTTGTGAAAACCGAGGGAGGGATGACATGAAAAATATCGACATCGATAATTTTGGGAAATACCCTCGTGCATGGATAATAGGGTTAGCAAGAAGTCAGTACTAAAAGAATAAAGACTTTTCAATTAAAAAATAATTTAACTTTCACTATATACTACACTTTGCCATGACTATATCCATGACACTTTGCCAAATGAGGTGTCGTACGAAGCGACTTAAACAACGTGGAAGTAAAGTATTTATTTATAGAACATATCGTTTTAAAAATTAAAACCGTTCTCGTTTTGAAAAATATGCACCGTGGAAGGGACATGCGCGTAATAAATCAAACCACGGGCTATAATAGATCACTACAGTATAATAAAAGTAAAATAACTGACAAAATACAAAACAAAAAATCGGCATTTCCATATAAAAGTGTCCGACCCGCGCCCGGGCAATATAAATAGGGAATGTCAATTTTTTTTTCGTTTTGGACTTATTTAATTATACTAATACTAGATTGATTTGATTCCTTGGCTTTACACATAGGATACTTTTGATCACAGGTGCAGAGGTAGCATCCGGCAGATAACACCCAAATCATGCGATTCTTACACGTAGTGATGAAGTGAAACAAGACAATATTTTGAGCACACTCTGTAATGTTTTTTAAATGTAATATCCCGCAGACGATATAAATCGAAAATCGGCGCGGCCCTGGTCGCTGAAATCTGCGGCCAATCAGCGTAAAACCCTACCCTATTGCCTCATCCATTTTTTTATCTCTTTATTAATTTTAAAAATAATAATATAATGTGGTATCATGTGGTATCGATATTTTTATCGATTATAATACGTGTACCTATAAAAATCTGTGATTTCAAGTGAAAAATATATGCTCACCTGTGAAAGCTTATTTTTGTCACGATTTTCTTTATTACTACAGCGGCATTTGTATCACGGTACTATGCACTTCGATGGTATCTTGCTTATAAATAAAAATGTAGAAATTAATTTGAAATTATTTTTAGTACCTATTAGAAAATTCAATTTAAAATGCAGTCTAGCCGATTTGTTTACATGAGCTGTTTAATACGACAAAATTTGAATGACATTATCTAATGACATTAAATTCTGATCCCGCGACTTTTCTATTTAGTAGTGGCTTGATAGGTAGTGGATGACTAAATGCCCTCCTCTACATTTCAAAACAGTGTACGTTTAGGAGTCTTCATCGCGGAATCTATCATCATCATCCGAGCGTATTCCCGGTTGCATCCTCAGCAGTAACGCTTCAGAGCCCGGGGTCCGCTACCTAACCAAGGAGATTTGACGAGGTTACTGGTTTTTACACAGAGCGACTGCCGTCTGACCTCCACAACCCAAAGGGCAAACTAGGAACCAATCCTTGGATCGCGGAATCTATATACCTCCTATATCTTTGGCGTGAAACGTACATAAATCTAACATCGACAATACGATACTTCATACTACACAATACTCACAATACTCGTTTACAAAACATTTACCTATTTTATTAAACAATCATCATCAACATATTTTACAATGATGTAGGTCAGGATTGTTGTGTTCTTTGCTACGGAAAAAAACATAATAACGCGCAATATTGTGCATGGATAAATGTGTGACTTTGAATAAGTTTACGTATGAAAATAAAAGACCCGGAAAATGTGACGCGTCGAAATATGACATTTGTGCACAGATATATAGTTAGACTATATATCTGTGTATTTGTGTGATAAAAAAATTTGAGTGAAGACTAAGATAAAAGGTGTATTTAATTTTCTTTTTTAAGTATTAAATAAATTTAAACATAGGTATGAATAAAATCATATAGTGATTTTTTTTCTCTTTCTTCTCTCATTTCAGACTTAAGAAATGATCGTTGTTATTGTTTTGAAGGTAGTTATTGGGATTGGAACCCGGAACCTTTCAATCACAAAAAATGTGTAACTTTGCGTAAATCAGCAAATAATGTGTATTGAAATTATCTATACGAGAAAATATCGGTAATGGACAACACTAGTGTGCAAAAAGGCTTGTGACACGCTACAGAAAAAAGAAATAAAATATGTATTGAGATCTCGCTCTAACGCATTACATATGCCTTAAGAAAAGAAAAGATGGTTATATTGAATCGTGTCCTTATTTAGTACGCCTTCTTTGCCTCTTATAATTCTATGGCTAGGAGGTATCGTTTTGGCGAAATAATGTCACATGTGCTATTATATTAGGAATAGACAATAGACTTTTCTGAAATCATATAATCTATGTTCTTATATTAGTGTTCGGGACCATTTAAAAGACAGATAACAGTACAGGAGTAGAAAAAAAAAATATAAAGAGACAAATTACACTGATTGAGCTAGTCCCAAAGTAAGCTCGAGCGAGACTAGTGATGGGTCGAGAGAAAATTCTCCGTGCGAGAATGTTTCCTAAACGAGAATGTTCTAGAAAATTCTTATAGTTGCAGAATGTGCTCGGAGCAAAGAGAATTTACGAGCATTAAAAATAAAATGCAATTTAATTTATTGTTAAAATGAAATTTCTAGTTTCCGTAAATAAAAATAATCTTATTTAATACTAGCTGGTACCCGCGACTTCGTTCGCGTAGACTTTATGACTCCGGCGTGGTAATAAAAATACAAACTAATGAGGGAGAGAGGGAGAGAGGGTGAGAGGGAGAAAGAGGGAGAGAGGGAGAGAGAGGGAGAGAGGGAGAGAGTGGGAGCGAGAGAGAGGGAGAGAGGAAGAGAGTACGGGTACGGGTACGGGTACGGGTCCGGGTCCGAAGTTACAATTCAGGCAAAAGCATCGGAAGTTCAGCATTATGTGTTGCTAGCAATGCAAATAACATTGCAGGCATGCTTTGGCTGAAATTCAGCCGCTGAACTTTGGCATACTGTGCTGAGACACTAAATCGGGTTCCGTTAAACAGTTTCGACGGAGTCGAATTTCGCATCAGCATTATTTGCCCTCCGACATTAAGACTTATTTGTGAGCCGAGAGTCATTGCTGCAAGAGAATTAAGAAACTCAACTGGATAATTGGTGACGTCGTCCTGAACAATAACACTATCCAAAAAAGTATAAACCTCTTCATTCTTCATTCATTAATTGATGTGTAATAATGCGCGTTCACATAACCAAGAATTTTCCTGGTGTTTTATGCTCTGAAGGTCCGCAAATACTGAACTTATAAGTTCTTCTTCGGACGAAACAACTTCGCCAAGTATTACGGGAAGACTCACCTGACCATTCTCTTCAAGAAATATTAGGTTGGGGAAAAAGTCTTTTTGCATATAGTATGTATGAACTTGTAATAAAACCACTTTGGCTACTATTTGTACCTGGCTGGTTTTGGTATCATTTAATAGTTAAAATTTTAAAGAAGATAATTCCAAATTCAAATTAGGAAAATGCGTGATTTTCATTTGTTTTTCTTACCGTCAAGATGAGTGAGTCTAATGAAGAAATTAGATACATTTTAAAATTTTACTACCTAAAAGGTAAAAATGCAACGCAAGCCGAGAAAAAAATTTGCGATGTAGGACCTAGTTAAACGCACTAGGTCCTACATCGCAAATTTTTTTCGCGGCTTGCGTTGCATTTTTACCTTGTGCGTTTAGTTAAGTAGTGGTTTAAGCGTTTTTAATCCGGAAATTTTAATGTCAAAGATGCACGTCGCTCTGGTCGCCCTGTTACGGATAAAATGGATGCTATTTTTGAAAAAGTGGAGCAAGATCGGCATATTAGTAGTTATGACGTAGCTGAAGAACTGGGAATTGACCACAAAACAGTTTAGGAGCATTTGAAAAAAAATGGGTACACAAAAATGCTCGATATTTGGGTACCTCACGAGCTCTCTGAAAGAAAACTAATGAACCGTGTACTCATTTGTGATTCTTTATTACGACGTAATGAGACCTAACCATTTTTGAAAATATTGATAACTGGTGATGAAAAGTGGATCACGTACGACAAGAACGTGCGAAAAAGGTCATGGTCAAAGGCCGGTCAGGCTTCACAGACTGTGGCGAAACCCGGGTTAACTCGCAACAAGGTGATGCTGTGTGTGTGGTGGGGATTGGAAGGGCATTATTCATTATGAGTTGTTACCACCAGGCAGGACTATCGATTCAGAACTCTACTGCGAACAACTGATAATATTAAAGCAAGAAGTTGAGAGAAAGCGGCCGGAATTAATCAACGGAAGGGGTGTGGTTTTTCATCATGATAACGCTAGACCTCACACATCTTTAACCACTCAGCAAAAATTAAGAGAGTTTGGCTGGGAGGTGTTTATGCATTCGCCGTATAGTCCTGACCTGGCGCACCTTCAGATTTCCACCTGTTTCGGTCTCTTCAGAATTCTTTAGGCAGTGTCAGGTTTACATCACGAGAGGACTGCCAAAACTACTCGACGCAGTTTTTTTGATCAGAAGCCCCAAAATTTCTATAGCAATGGGATCATGTCTCGACCTATAAGATGGCAAAAAGTTATCGAACAAAATGGTACCTACATACTTTAGTTAAATGTAAATAAACTATATTAAAAAATAGTTTTGAATTTTCATATAAAAGGCGAAAGGACTTTTTCCCCAACCTATTATAATAAATTAATATAAATATATATAGGGACGAATAACACTGAAAGAGACCTTCCCCAACTTTTAATAATATTCTTGAAAACTCTTGGGCTAACTAATACCGCCAAGCTGGGCTCTCATATAATTGTCAATTTGAACTTATGTATTTGAGGCCACAGATAAGACTGTTTTAATGAGGAGTTAATCGCATCTGCCCCAGAGCCCAGACATAAAACTGAAAGGGTTTGACGAAAATCTCCCGACAACAAAAATGTGACATTGTCTATTGGTCTGTCATCTCGACGAATGTCTCGCAACGTTCTATCTACAGCTTCCACTACCTTTTTCTTGGCCATTGTGCATTCATCCGAAATGATTAGACAGCAAATGAGAGGTTTAGCCAGTTGAGGCAAGACGATATCAAAAATTAGGCCCAAACTGATACCGCCTTTACCACATGAGTTACTCCCAGACAACCACCCTGATATCTTAGATTTCCAGTTCAGATGATAATCGATTTTAGTAAACAAATATTTATGCAAATAAATTTAACTTGGTTCTGCATCAGGTGTTCCAAATCTTCGATTTTTAGGGTCCCGTACCTAAAGGGTAAAAACGGGACCCTATTACTAAGACCGTCCGTCTGTTTGTCTGTCTGTCTGTCGCCAGACTGTATCTCATGAACCATTATAGCTAGAAAGTTGAAATTTTTATAGATGATGATTTTTGTTGCCGCTGAAGAAAAACATACTAAAATTAATCTTATCTGTTTGAAAAGAGTTTAGTTAAATAAACGGTGGTTTATGAGTATTTATCAATGTATAATTACTACATTGATGTATTATGATAATGATTACATTGATCAATTACAGTTAGGTAAATATTTATCTATTAAACAGGCATATTTTTTAATCCTTTATATGACTTTCCTTACTTTAGCTGAAATTTATGAGAATTTAAGAGAACATTCTCGGAAATATTCCCTAAGAACATTCTCGCTAAGAAGAATTTAACCTCTGTCATAAAAAGTTTTTAAGTAATTTTCGTAAGATGTTTAAAAATGCAAATAATATCACTTAAAGTTATATGTTTTCAATACTGCTGATGCGGACAGCAATAAATAGTAAATGATTTATATAAATAAATAAAGTTGATTTTAATTAGCTAGGTAAATCATAATTGTATTAGATAGGGTGTTTCATTTTTCCTAAAGAATTTACTAAGTAAGCATAGAAATAAGTATGATATAAGTAAATAAATGTTTAACTTAGTTATAGGGAAAATATTGTATTAGTTAGGTTGTTTTATTAAAAGCATTACCTCAACGAGAACAACATATTAGAAAGAGACAGAGGTATAGTTTACGAACAAAAAGACATTACCGTAACGAGAGCATCAAGTAGTTTTTTTTTGTCATAACTCGAGAA
Organism: Acrobasis suavella; assembly: GCA_943193695.1. Classification (NCBI taxonomy): domain Eukaryota; kingdom Metazoa; phylum Arthropoda; class Insecta; order Lepidoptera; family Pyralidae; genus Acrobasis; species Acrobasis suavella. Next base: position 9,684,849 of record OW971945.1, on the reverse strand, counting down.
ATAATAAAGATATCTTGATGATTCAAACGAAAATATGTACAGAACCTTAAATTGTATATAGGAAAAAAAAACATTGTAAAGAATTGAACGACGTCATGTAAAAAACCGTAAAAAACTTACAATTTGCACTAGAAAGAGATGCACTTACGAGTAAAAAGGAGATAGCATGATTAGTGCCGTGTGCCAAAATTCAAGGATTCTGATTGGTCCAAGTTTTCAATAAATATGAACACGGTTTGTATGACGGCGTTCAGTTCTCTCTCGACAGTGCAGTGGAAAACAAGAAAAAGTGTACAGCAGAAATAAAATAGCGGTCAACGGTGCTCGGTGGTTTTATTACAGTCACCAATAGCTGGTCCTTCGAGCCGGATATTTCGAGAACGCAGCAGCCATGGTGGTCACACGGAGCCAAAGCGGAGAAGAAACACGTGGCCGAGTTTTCGACGATCCACCCAGGTCGCCGAGCACCAACGAACCTGGTGCGGTCACTGGGCGTAGCATCCCGGAAACCGCCGCCGCCGCCGCCACTGCGCGGAGCGCGCCGCTCGCGCCCGCTGCCACCGCCGGCGCCGCCGCCGCTGCTACTGCACGGGGTGCGCCGCCCGCATCCCTCGCCGCCGCGTCAGCAGTAGTACACGCGCCGACCGCCGTTCCCGCCACTACGTATTCGTTGACCGCAGTACACACAACCGCGCCGCGCCCCACAGCTGCGCCCTACACTGGTGCAGTGCCGCGTTCGCGACGTTCGCCTGACCGGTCAGTGCGCTCGGGTCAATCGCATCGATCGTCCGCTAGTGCAGCCATGCGCATTAAGCAAGCCGAACTAGCAGCAGTTGAGAAGCTCGCCGAAATAAGACGGGAACTACGTTTAGAAGCAGAGATTATACAAAAGAAGCTCGCTTTTGAAATTGCTACGATTCAAGACGAAGAAGAAAATGATATCGTCAGTACCCACGATCAGAATATCAACAAGGTCAACCAGTGGCTGAGACATCAAGTACCTACGGATCCAGAGCCTACATATACTGAGGAGCCATCAGCCACGGTCCAGCCCGCTGTCGCTACCGTCGCCGTCGATACTGCTGCCGCAACCGCAGAACTACCAGTGCCTACGCCCCGTGTTCACTCACACACAATACGGGGGGAGCAGCCAGAAGAATTCGATTGGCACACACCAAGGCAGCGACACTATGAACGACAGCGATCGCCTACACCACATCGAAGCCGAAGTAACGCAAGAGGAATCGAGCAATTAGCCGAAGCAATATCGAAGATGGCCCGCACCAGAGTACCTCCGAAGCAAGTGATCGACCTGCCGACATTTACGGGAGCACCAGGAGAATGGCTACCGTTTAAAGCAGCCATGAGGGACTCTGCAGCCATTTACAACTTCACAAACGTAGAAAACATGGCGAGACTTCGGAATAGCCTCAGGGGTGAAGCGAGGGAAGCTGTTCGAGCGCTACTGCTTACAACAAGCGATCCAGACATCATAATGAAAACTTTGGAGCAGTGTTTTGGCCGGCCTGAAATAATAATTGACCAGGCGCTCGAAGATATCAAGAAACTGCCGCGACCGGGAGCCAGCGCTACTGAACTGAACCATTTCGCAGTCAAATTGCAGAACATCGTGCAAGTACTCAACAGTTTGGATCAAAGAGGCTACTTGTACAACCCAATGCTGTCCAGGGAAGTGATCGACAAGTTGAACCCGCACCTTCGATCAAAATGGTGCGATTACGCAGAAGAACACTTCAATAGTGAAGAGCCGCAGATCGTTTCTCTTTCAAAGTTCCTGATGAAAGAGGCGGACCGGACACTGAGACATGCATATGCACCAAGTACAATTGCTGGGAGAACCACGAAGACTGCACCTGCAACGAAGCCCAAGGAATATGGAAAGAATAAAGCAGCTACCTTTGCCGCCACGACCGATCCTGCTGAAGAGGAGCGATGCTTATACTGTGGAGCCGCACACAAGATTCCACAGTGTGAGCAATTCAAATCTTTGAAAGCTGAAGAACGCTGGAAGTGGAGAAAAGGATCTGCTTTAAATGCATCAGCAAGAACCATCGTCGCTTCAGTTGCAAAGCGAAGCCGTGTGGTGTCAATGGATGTAAACGACCACACCACGCCATGCTGCACACCGAGTTAACTGTATCGCCGCCTCCCTCAGACGCTATGCCTACGAACGATGGCACTGTGCTCACAGTAAGAACGAGTGCAATTCAGCGTACGGCAGTGATACTAAAGATGTGTCCAGTCACAGTAGTAGGCCCTGGCGGAGAAGAAGAAACCTACGCCTTATTGGACGAAGGGTCAACTGCGACACTAATTGATGCAGACCTAGCACGCAAGATCGACGCTCGCGGGACTGTATCACCACTCCATATACACGGGGTGAACTCGACGCGCCAAGAACGAGAAAGCCATCGAGTGAAGATTATTATCAAGACAAAGAATCAACAGTGGGAGATCGCAGCGCGCACTGTAGAGGGACTGACATTAACGAAGCAATCAATTCCAGCAAGCCTACTGCAATGTAGACATCTAAAGGATCTTCCAATAGAAAAGTTGACATATGACTCTGCGACACCGCGTCTTCTAATAGGAACGGACAACTGGGACCTGATAGTGACCCGAGAGTTGAGGACGGGTAGAAGGCATGAACCTGCAGCTTCGAAGACTCAACTAGGCTGGGTGGTCCATGGAGTCGCGTCGCGAAGTCTACACAGAAATGAAGCATCAATCCTGCACTTATCTACGAAGGACGAGACAGATCAGCAACTACATAAAGAAGTTGAAGATCACTTTAAGATTGATGCTTTGGGAATATCAACGACAGTCAAGGTATCAACTGCCAATCAGAGAGCAACAAAAATATTCGAAGACACCGTATTTAAAAGAAACGGACACTATGAAGTTGGGCTTACCTGGAGAGAAGATCATCCTAAGATGCCTTCCAGTTACGAACAAGCTTTGCGAAGATTGAAAACAATAGAGAAAAGAATGGATCGAGACTCAGACTTTGCAGAGCAGTACAGCGCCCAAGTTGAAAATCTCATCACAAAGGGATATGCTGAAGAATGCAACGGGAGTGAGAAAACGCTGCCACACAGTTGGTTTTTGCCACACTTCGCAGTGACTAACCCAAACAAGCCAGGGAAGATACGTTTGGTTTTTGATGCTGCTGCAGTCGCCAATGGTACGAGCCTTAATGACATGCTGTTAGAAGGCCCAGACCTACTTCGCTCATTGCTGGGTATTCTATTCAAATTTCGCGAGTATCCAATAGCCATCACAGCCGACATTGAGGAGATGTTTCTACGAATCAAAATACGAGAAGAAGACCAAGCAGCTCAAATGTTTTTGTGGCGCGGCAGCGAGAGGAAGAAACCACCAAAGGAGATGAAAATGACGTCGATGATTTTTGGAGCGTCATGTTCACCATTTCTTGCGCACAGCGTACGCAATCACAATGTGCAGGTGCACGCAAACTCACATCCTGCAGCCTTCAAAGCAATAACGGAGAGTCATTACATGGATGACTATGTCAATAGTTACAAATCCATCGAAGAAACGGTGCAAACAATTCAAGAAGTTGTAGAGGTACACGCCAAGGCAAGCTTCAAGTTGCGCAGCTGGAACTCTAACAAAGAAGAAGCTCTCATCAACGTGCCGACAGAACTACGAGCAAAGTGTAACACACAATTAGGGCACGACAATAAGACTCTTGGACTAGTCTGGGACCCTCACGAAGATACATTAGGATTCAACACCAACATGCCGAGAGTACCGAAAGATGTGCGCAACCGAGAGCGAACGCCGACGAAACGAGAAGCGTTAAGTGCCGTCATGTCAGTCTACGACCCGTTGGGATTGCTGAGTTGCTTCACCATAAGCGCTAAGATCTTCTTGCAAAACCTGTGGCGACTCCATATCGCGTGGGATGAATCTCTACCAGAAGACTACGCAGAAGGCCTGACAACTTGGTTCGAGCAACTTAAGAAAATAACAACACTCAAACTGACGCGATGCTACGGCTCTGAAGAAAACATGAAAAGAAGACAACTTCACATCTTTTGCGATGCGAGCCAAGACGCGTACGCCGCAGCTGCTTACTGGCGTCTAGAATATGAAGACGGCTCAATTCACGTCGTACTCGTCGCTGCAAAGTCGAAAGTTGCACCGATTAAAGCACAGGCTGGAGTTGCAAGCAGCTCTCATTGGCACAAGATTGGCTGACACAATCCAACAAGAGCACCGATGGAATACAGATGACGTTATCTTCTGGTCAGACTCAAGAACAGTCCTACATTGGATAAGAAAGAACGCCAGACGATACACTCCTTTCGTTGCACACCGACTTGGCGAAATAGCAGAACGGACAGAACTAAAACAGTGGAGATGGGTACCAACTGATGTCAACCCAGCAGATGTAGCCACCCGAATCAATTATGTGCCTACTGACGCTCAAGATTGGTGGTTCAATGGCCCTGCCTTCCTGAAGCAAAAGGAAGACTTCTGGCCCGAAGAATCAACCACCTATGAAGATGAAGATGTTGAAGTAATCAATCACGTCAACTTTGAACGCCTACGACGACCTATACCCAGCATAGACAGATTCTCCAATTATCTACGCTTACTCCGAGCCACGGCGACAGTACTTTTATTCATCGATAAATGTCGACGTCGGGAACGAACGATGACCACAGCACACCTGAATCGAGCTGAAAAGTTACTGTTGGCGCACGCTCAAGAGGGAAGCTTCTTGGAAGAATTAACGCAATTACGCAAAGGGAAACCGATTGCTCGTTCAAGTCGACTGGCGAAACTTGATCCGGAGATTGACGACGATGGGTTACTTCGATTAAGAGGAATAGCAAACGCAGCTGAGTTGCCATCACATACGAAAAAACCTGTCATATTAGATGGAAAACATCCACTAACGAAGTTGATCGTGCTACAAGAGCATATAAGAGCGGGCCACGCTGGACGAGAACGCGTGGTCAACGAACTACGACAACGCTATTGGGTCTTACGCTTGCGGCCTACAGTACGAACGGTGGCTCGAATGTGCGCCTACTGCAAAGTTCGAAAGGCGAATCCTTGTACACCAATCTGCGGGGACTTACCGGCTGCTCGTCTAGACATGTACCGTCGACCCTTTTCCAACTGTGGACTGGATTACTTCGGCCCCATGATTGTGACCATAGGAAGACGGCGAGAAAAGAGATGGGGAGCTCTCTTTACCTGTCTCACGACTAGAGCTGTACATCTGGAATTAGTAGGCAGCTTGACGACCGACTCCGCTATAATGGCCCTGAGGAGAATGGCAGCAAGAAGAGGATGGCCTGCGATTATGTACAGCGACAACGCCACAAACTTTAAAGGAGCAGATGTTGAACTGCGAGTCGCTTACACTGAATGGGCTCCAGCGTTACAAGAGTACGGCCTAAAACACAACATGGAATGGCGCTATATACCTCCGGGAGCTCCAAACCAGGGGGGAGCTTGGGAGCGTTTAGTACGATCAGTAAAAGTAGCGCTTAGTGCAGTTCTCCATGAAAAAACGCCTAAGGAAGAAGTGTTGCAAACCGTGATGGCAGAGGCGGAGCACAGCATCAACTCGCGGCCTCTTACACACGTGTCCATCGAACCAGAAGACCCCGAAGCTCTGACCCCTAACCATTTTCTGCTAGGGTCATCATCCGGCCTACCATACACTGGGCCTTGCGACGTAGCTGATCGACGCGTGTGGCGAGCCAGCCAAGCGCTCGCTGACGAATTCTGGAGGCGCTGGGTACGTGAATATCTTCCCACACTAGTAGCTCGTGGAGACTCCAGAAACGACAAGCAGCGACCGTTGCAGCCGGGAGACTTGGTCATCGTGGTAGACCCGACACTACCCCGCAACACATGGCCTCGAGGCATCGTGGAGAAGACCTATCCGGGACCAGACGGAGGGGTGCGCTCAGCAGACGTTCGCACTCGTGGAGGAATCTTCAGAAGACCCACCTCGAAGTTGGCTGTCCTCACCGTGATGGAGGCTACGCAGAGACTTCGCCGGGGGGAGGATGATGCGGACAGCAATAAATAGTAAATGATTTATATAAATATATATAGTTGATTTTAATTAGCTAGGTAAATCATAATTGTATTAGATAGGGTGTTTCATTTTTCCTAACGAATTTACTAAGTAAGCATAGAAATAAGTATGATATAAGTAAATAAATGTTTAACTTAGTTATAGGGAAAATATTGTATTAGTTAGGTTGTTTTATTAAAAGCATTACCTCAACGAGAACAACATATTAGAAAGAGACAGAGGTATAGTTTACGAACAAAAAGACATTACCGTAACGAGAGCATCAAGTAGTTTTTTTGTCATAACTCGAGAAATAATAAAGATATCTTGATGATTCAAACGAAAATATGTACAGAACCTTAAATTGTATATAGGAAAAAAAAACATTGTAAAGAATTGAACGACGTCATGTAAAAAACCGTAAAAAACTTACAATTTGCACTAGAAAGAGATGCACTTACGAGTAAAAAGGAGATAGCATGATTAGTGCCGTGTGCAAAAATTCAAGGATTCTGATTGGTCCAAGTTTTCAATAAATATGAACATGGTTTGTATGACGGCGTTCAGTTCGCTCTCGACAGTGCAGTGGAAAACAAGAAAAAGTGTACAGCAGAAATAAAATAGCGGTCAACGGTGCTCGGTGGTTTTATTACAGTCACCAATAACTGCTATATATGATACCCTTCCAATTTTTTAATTCTCGTAAATTCTCTGCAAAAAGAACATTCTCGAGAACTTAACAGCAATGTTCTCGCTAGGAGAATGTTCCCGGGAATTTTCCATCACTACTCGAGACTTGTGTTATGGATACTAACTCAACGATACTATATTTTTTCTACTCCTGTCTTATAAATGGTCCCGAACACTAATATAAGAACATGGATTATATGATATAAGAAAAGTCTATAAACTATTCCTAATATAATAGCACATGTGTCGTTATTTCGCCAAAACGATACTCCTAGCCATAGACCTATAACTTTTTTTCTTTAGATCTACCATACTGCCAACATAATAAAATCATTATTTTAACATATGGTGCCATTTTTCAAACTTGGAGTCAATGAACAAACGGTTTTTTGTATGAAAAACATTCGTTTAAGTGACTCCATGTTTCAAAAATGGCACCATAAGTTAAAATATTAAACTTCCATAGATACCTAGTATCTACCAAACATATTGTAGTATTTCGTACTTTTCTTTGTTTATTTTAGTAAATGTAGTCGTAGAAAAAGTATTGTATGCAACGTTGTATAAGTATGTCAAAAAATGCTCGATGGCGTCTCCTTACTTGTGCCACTCGCATTTTATGAACTTTCTTATACAACTGTTGCATAAAATACTATTATGACAAATACATATAAGTATAGATAAACATCCAAAACACCGATACTCGTATGAATTCCAAACTTCGCTTTTCTTTTTACATTTTTGTCTGTTTTTAAAACTACTGACTTTATTACAGTAGGTATGAAACCAGACTTTTTTTCCTTGATTTAAGTTTTTGCAACAACTTATGTCACACCTATAGTATTCTTGAGCGTTTCCACTATTTAATTAACCCCCGAATAGGAGTGTTATAAAGTTTGCCGCTAATGCCGTCTGTCTGTGGTATCGTAGTGCTCGAACGGATGGATTGATTCCGATGCGGTGTGCAAGTGAAACGTGAAAACAAGTTCACTTGCGGTGGTTTGTAGCTACGTTTGATTAAAATCGGTTCAGTCTTTTAAACTTTATAAGGGGTTAAGGGGCTACTTGAATTTTTCGGGGTCCAGTGCTGCCACCATTTGAATTAAATCATTTAAAGGGAAACGGATATATAATTAAAAATTTTGTCTTGACCGCAGGCTCTAGATAACCCTTCAAACTATATTATGAACTACTGTTTACAGTTTAAAGTGAGAACGTGAAGCTTTTTTTCGCACATACGCCAAAAGTGGCCGTTTTTCGCAATTGTACGTAGAAAAGCTTCACGTTCTCACTTTAAACTGTAAACAGAAGTTCATAAAATAGTTTGAAAGGTTATCTAGGGCCTGGTCAATACCAAATTTTAAATTATGTCTCCGTTTCCTATCAAATGATTTATTATTATTACAAATGGGGGCAGCACAGGACCCCGGAAAATTCGGGTTTCCCCTTAACGCTTGAAAGTCAGGGTACTCTATAGCAAATAATAGATGGCGCAATTATAATATGTAGTTCCGCTACTCATCACTAGATGGCGTACTTAATATTTAAAAAATAATAATAAATAAGAATTGCAAATAAACTTGACTTACTTTGATGTTGTAATCTTTCTCAGAATCGTTGAGGCCGCGCTCAAGCCTTGCCAGAAGCATGTCTGCAAGCACGAGTCGATCTACGCATGTGGGCTTCAAGTAAGGAAACTATACCTTTTTAGTTGCAATTTTTACATTGAAATTGTGATCCCTATTTAGGTAGTATTGCTAATGTAACGGACAGTATAGCTATTTAATGCATTGATATAAATAAATACGGTGACTGCTTTCTAGTTTAAGTTCCTTCATAATAATTTTGTTCTCATGTAAGTAGATTTATTGTAAAACATCGCTAAAACAAACTAGTCCAAAGTAATAAGGCTATACTTTGTATGTAGGTTTATATACCTATTCTTTCTCTCTCATCTAAGCGTGTTCTGGTTGCGCAACTTCAGAGCGATGCTTACCGTTCAAATTATTATATTAATCCTTTCCGTTTGTTTACCAGGGCTCATGAACTGTCTACCACAGATCAGATGCTTATTGCGGAAGCCGATGAAATCATGCAAAAATTCGGGGACACACATGGACAAAGTATATACCATACACGTAGTTCGTCAAACTATGATATCTATATATGATATAATCTCTATAAGCCAAATTCAAACATTCCCATAGCACTAGGGTTCTTAGGCTTGCTTCATACTTATTCGGGTCGGCATTTATCAGCATAGCCCGGTGGTATAATCGAATATTATGTAGATGAATGTTCGGGAATCACAAACCGCTCGGCTGCCGCACATAATCACTCTGCTTGGCAACTGCCGAATTATGCCGGTCGGCTTTTGCCAATGAAAATGTCTTGTATGTATTCAAAACTTAAGTGCGCCGATCAAACCCGAAGGAGCTACCCGATCGGCACAATTCTCAATGTCACAATGAAACCGAAGTAATGTAGTTGCTTCGGGTCGGCTTTGTTGTTCGACATACTGCCGAACCGAGAGTACCGGCCTGCTTATCTGTGTAAGCCTTTGTTTTACATTTAATTTTGCACCTCTCCGTTACTTTTTAGGGTTCCGTACAAAAAATGAAAAACGGAACCCTTAAAGAATCACTCGTGCGTCTGTCTGTCCGTCCGTCTGTTACAGCCAATTTGCTCCGAATCTACTGGACCAAATAAGGTAAAATTTGGTAAGATGGTGTAATCCTACGACTCAAACATAGATGTGCAAGGTAAATAATTTTTTTTTTTTTTAATAAGGGTCATTTTCGAGTGATAAATTAGGAAACTTAAAAAAAAGTTTTGCTAACCACCTGATCTCCGAAACTGAGTAGTTTCGGAGATCAGGTGGTTAGCAAAACTTCAAAAAATTTCGACAAAAAATTCAAAATATAGTTCATTGCTTGTAGATTAAAGGAAAAACAAGTAAACAAATATATTTTTAAAATAAGGGTCGTTTTCGAGGGTCAAATTAGGAAACTTAAAAAAAAAGTTTTGCTAACCTAACTGTGTCATATATCAAATAAAAGGACTTGTGATGAGGATCTTACTAGTTATTATGCAACTGTTGTATAATAAAGGGTATTAAAACACGAATGTGGGTTTATGTGATAATAGTATCATATGAGTGTTTTAATACCTAATTATGACAGTTGCATACAAGACTTTATCTGCAGCCATGATATGAATCCTCTATAAAAGGTTCTGAAACCATAGATTAAAAGATTAATATTTTAAAGATTTTTAAGAACTCTATGTAAATTCATAGTAAGTATTGCTGAGTATCTAATACGAACAAACTATGTATTGATAATAATGTAGTAATAATTATTTACATTTTGTATCGTAATTTTTTTTCCGTCACAGACCTTCCGAATCCATAATTTCAGCAATTATGAAATGGCTAAATCGAAGATTTTCCATTTTTAATCTGGATACTCTCCTTAAAAAAAACATTGTACGAATTTTTTTTATCATATCACGTCTCTGTCAATTACGGGGCAGACAGAGCCCAGGCTAATGGGCCTAAAGCCACACCCAGCACCGGAAACTATCGCCCAGCGAGGGACAAGGGCTTACATTTAGGGATCAAGTTTGCGTTGCATGCTTACATTTAGGGATCAAGTTTGCGTTGCATAATGAAATTCAGTACAATATTATAACAGTCGTTTGCGTTGCATAATGAATTTTAGTACAACATTATAACACTCGTTTGGGTGATATAATGGTTATTATGACACTGAGTATTTTAATGTGGGCAATAAGCTAACTGTTTCAGAAACTTTTATAGAGGATTTATAGCATGGGTGTAGAATGTGTAGATAAATGTATTTATAAACATTCCGGAGAGATGCACATGCTAGAGATTATCTAGGTACGTGTCTTTATTGCAAGGAAAGGAGGGTAACAGAGTCATGGACTAATAGAATGCAACTATATAAGAGACCTTGAATTGTAAGTATAGTATTTACGCTATTGTAAACCGAGTGGTAGAAAGAAATACATGGAAATTAGGTAAGCCCTCTTTCGGAACGTACTTATTTAAGACCACGTAAGCATTCTAAATTGTATATCAAATTGCCCAAAACCTCATGACAATAAATACAGCATGACGTGGTGTTGCAGTGGCATTGCACATGCCGGGCGCGGGCTCGGAGTCGACGGGGGCGGCGTCGGGGCGTCGCCACACGCGCGGCGTCACCGTATCGGCGCAACCAGAGTTCAAGAGCGCTCTCACGAAAACTGTCAACCCTTTCCTGTGTTCTGGTATGTAATCTTCATGTTTTAGCATTTTAGTTCTTGAGGATTACGGCTCTTTTCATTCCGCTCTTTTGGGAGGCTTGCGTGGGGACAGATCCAACACGTAGAAACCCATCAGACTAATCCCCCAAATATAAGGCTCAATTTAGACCGCGGCAGAAGCGAAGCGTCAAATTCGCTCCTATCGCGAGAAGACGCGCGAATTCGCCTCGCGACTATGTTGACTGTATGGACTGACCGGCCGGACGGACTGTATGGTTCGCTTGACTTCGGCACTATCACGCGCGCGGCACCGGCGACCTTGCGTGAATTATAAGCTTGACGCGCGACTACTTTTTGAGCCTAAATTTGGTTTGAACACTATATTATTGACATAAAGTCCATTGTGATTATGTTTGTACAATTTCGTTCCATAAAGATTGTTCGTTTCGATTCCGCCGCAGTGTAAAATGAGCCTAAAAGTCCTGCGAGCTCTCTTGGGTCCTATCCGACCCCTACCTTGCCCTTGACACTTTGGGGACGAGGGCTTAGACCGACGGTCTGGGTCCGTGGTGTCTCTTGCCCACCATAACTCGCTTCAAGCTGCCCTGTAGCCTATTTTATTACGTTTTCTCAGGCATAGCATTTCTTCCCGAATAATTAAAAATGATTGCAGTGGGCCACTATCTAGAAATTGAACCCATGCAAGTACTGACAGCGTTAGGTGAATTCATCGAAGTCTTCGTGCCACCGGAAAAGAAGAAGCTCTTTGACATACTGTAAGTGCTGCATATTATTGAAATAAATAAGAACATTGTAGAAATTTCCATAGGTTTAATTGTCGACATAGATATTTCTCCTCTCATATCCTAAGAGAGCGAGCGTGCAAGAGTGAAAGACCATCTCAGCGACAAGTCGCGTTAATCGCGCCATAGGTAAACCTCAGCAAAACTGAGACCGATGGAGTCGACTCATTCCTCTTACAGCCCAGCTGTCTGTGACTGAGATGGGTAGATTTCGTCACATGCCATCAATGTAACGCAGCGCACGCTCTTTAAAATATGGTTTCAAAGTAAGGATACATCCTTTGTTTTTTACTATTCGTTTTTATTTTTTATTTTAGGGATAGTGTGAAGCCGCCGAACTTTAGTACGCCCTCTAGAAAACTGACATCTGATGAGATTGAGCAGTACTGGAATCAATGGAAGAACGCATTTCCCCCTGAGAAAGATCGCCTTTGGGATGGCATGTTGAGCGGTCTTAACAACTATTTAAATATTTTACAAGGTAGGTATTTTTGTCTCATAAGTCATAATATATATATATATTAGGCTGGGGAAAAAGTCTTTTCGCATATGTATGAACTTGTAATAAAACCACTTTGGCTATACTATTTGTACCTGGCTGGTTTTGGTATCATTTAAAAGTTTAAATTTTAAAGAAGATAATTCCAAATTCAAATTAGGAAAATGCGTGATTTTCATTTGTTTTTCTTACCGTCAGGATGAGTGAATCTAATGAAGAAATTAGATAGGTACATTTTAAAATTTTAATACCAAAAAGGTAAAAATGCAACGCAAGCCGCGAAAAAAATTTGCGATGTTTATGGTCCTAGTGCAGTGTCTGTGAGAGTAGCACAAATTTGGTTTAAGCGTTTTCAATCCGGAAATTTTGATGTCAAAGATGCACGTCGCTCTGGTCGCCCTGTTACGGATAAAATGGATGCTTTTTTTGAAAAAGTGGAGCAAGATCAGCATATCAGTAGTTACGACGTAGCTGAAGAACTGGGAATTGACCACAAAATAGTTTTGGCGCATTTGAAAAAAAAATGGGTACACAAAAAAGCTCGATATTTGGGTACCTCACGAGCTCTCTGAAAGAAACCTAATGAATCGTGTACTCATTTGTGATTCTTTATTACGACGTAATGAGACCGAACCATTTTTGAAGAAATTGATAACTGGTGATGAAAAGTGGATCACGTAAGACAAGAACGTGCGAAAAAGGTCATGGTCAAAGGCCGGTCAGGCTTCACAGACTGTGGCGAAACCCGGGTTAACTCGCAACAAGGTGATGCTGTGTGTGTGGTGGGATTGGAAGGGCATCATTCATTCACCACCAGGCAGGACCATCGATTCAAAACTCTACTGCGAACAACTGATAAGATTAAAGCAAGAAGTTGAGAGAAAGCGGCCGGAATTAATCAACAGAAGGGGTGTGGTTTTTAATCATGATAACGCTAGACCTCACACATCTTTAACCACTCAGCAAAAATTAAGAGAGTTTGGCTGGGAGGTGTTAATGCATCCGCCGTATAGCCTGACCTGGCACCTTCAGATTTCCACCTGTTTCGGTCTCTTCAGAATTCTTTAGGCAGTGTCAGGTTTACATCACGAGAGGACTGCTAAAACTACTTGACGCAGTTTTTTGATCAGAAGCCCCAAAATTTCTATAGCAATGGGATCATGTCCCTACCTATAAGATGGCAAAAAGTTATCGAACAAAATGGTACCTACATACTTTAGTTAAATGTAAATAAACTATATTAAAAAATGTTTTGAATTTTAATATAAAATGCGAAAAGACTTTTTCCCCAACCTATTACAACAATGTATCTGTAAAACCAGGTAAGTAATCACCATTAAAACCATTTAGCCGTATTCACTTGATTCCTTGACGATGAACAAACTACAGTTAGTTGTATTGCATCCCACCAAAAACATAAATGTGAAAATAGGAGCCATGTTCAAAATCTGACAAAAGAATTGAAATCTAAATGGCCGCCAAGTTCTTTAAAGAATAATGAAATTTATTTATAAGAATCTTAACATTTGGGCTGGCTATTTCTTTTACAAATAGCCAGGTCAAATGTTAAGATTATTTAGATAATAGCCAAATAGAGGTAGACTTGCTAAAACTAGCAAGTAAAATTTTAAGATTCTTATAAATAAATTTCATTATTCTCTAAAGAACTTGGCGGCCATTAAGATCTCAATTCTTTTCTCAGATTTTGAACTTGGCTCCCATTTTCATATTTATGTTTTTGGTGGGATATCATTACCTTTTGTACAGAAGTATCAGAAAGAAGAAATACTTGCTGGTATAATTTTGTTAGGCACTTTACCTAAGAAAATAGATTAATTGAAAAATATACAAATCACGAAATTTACTGTTTTTGTGGTTTTTTCCTATGTATACGCGTAATAGTCTACCTAGATGCCAAATACCAAATTTCCAGGTCATATGGAAGTAGGTTTCCTTTTTGATGACGGATAAGTAGTCAATTGAAAAATAATCAAATCTACGAATTCACTTTTTATTTATTCTTTGTATGCGCGTAATAGTCTACCTAGATGCCAAATATCAACATTCCATGTCATATGGTCATAGTAGGTTACCTTTTTGATGATGTTCTGTTCTGTTCTGAGTCCGCCCAGCCAGCAGTTACGCTGCAAGAGCTTATGAATGAGGTTTACCTTGGAGAGTACGTCATCACGCTTGCAGACCAAAGCCGATGCATGTATATCGTCCTCAGTCCCCAGAACATGGCGACGCCAAACCTCGTTATACCACTCTCATGGCTCGAGAAACGAGTTGGACTCGTAGATAGGGATAAAGGAGTGTAGGAGATATTCGCAGTCAGGGAGTAGGGGAGAGAGAGGGAGTTGAAAGAACCGACCGAATACCAGCATCAAATCAGTATGGGGAGGATAGATATAATACTTGGTGTGTGATATATACTTGGAAGGTTAATAGACTGCTTTGTTGTTTTGTATCCGTCGCGTTGCTCTGCAGGTCTTCTTCGTAAGATTAGAGATTTGTTGACACTGTCGTAATAGTGCAGCCTTCTGGTTTGTCTTCTGGAATTTGACTTCTGACTTCAGTTTACTGGTCTTGACACTCTTCACTTCTGGCTTCTGGGTTTTCTAGTAGGTTACCTTTTTGATGATGGATACTTATACATCATCAAAATGTGATATACACTCGGCTGCTGCGTCACCATTCCTTTCTTTGAACTTGGCTCTGACACGCTGCCGCGGCGTCTAGATCGCTTTTATCGAAAGTATCTATAGTTTTACAATCGATAGTGATCTTTAGTATAAATGCAACCAATAAATACAATTGAGATAAAGTTAACAATCAATTATCCAAAACTATCGATAGTATCTATAGTTTATAAACTATAATATATGAAAAGCAATATTAGCAATAGTTTATTTGGTCGTCAAGGGTCGATACTGTTTTATTTATTTTTCGATACTATCGATAAGTACTATTGTTTTTGCTTGAACTATATGTTATCGATAGTGAGCTACAGTAGCGTGCATTTTATGCAGACACAATAGAATTTGTCTACCCTGTGCCACCCTAATATAATATCAGATACTAGCGAAAAAAATATTTGCTAGATATGCAGCCTTTCTCGTACGTAATATAGGTAAAAGTAGTCTACTCTTCCAAAAATATTTGTGCACGTCGCTGATGGACTATAATATAGTGGTGAGATTGTATGCAGAGCGTGAGCGACTGCACGAGGAAGTGGTCGGTCTGCGCCGGCGCAACGCGGCGCTGCGGCGGCTGATGCACGGTGTGCTGCCCGAGCTGCCGCCGGCGCCGCCGCCGCGGTACGCGCGTCCCGCGCCGCCCGCCTTCACCGCGCCCTGCGAGGACATCGCCAGGCTGCCTCCCATATAATGATAACTAGCTGGGCGGTTACTTTTTTACTTATAAAAATCATTCTTTTAGCCTCGTACTCCCTAAATACCGAAACGTTTCATCAAAATCGTTGGAGACGTTTCCGAGATTTTCATTATATAATGTGAAACAAAAAGGCGGTATCAACCCGAAATGGAGTAAACATACTAATCAATGTGAACAACTTTTTCTATGGGACAATACCTGAAATCCCAAAAAAAATCTGCAGCTCCATACAAAATTAAATATCTACCTCGCCAAAGTGTATGGACCGGCAGATTTTTTTTTGCGATTTCAGTTATTGTCCCATAGAAAAAGTAATTGACATTGATTAGTATGTTTACTCCCTTTTTGTTACACATTGTATATATGTTACACGAATTGCTCGTTTAAAGTATAAGATACGTTCGTTTTATTTACATAGCGAGCCAAAAAGTGGCCAAGGGCGCCAGTAAACTTTGTATACAGTATACATACCTCGGGCGGTGATAGGGAAAGCCTCACAGGTATATTAGCATTACTTAATTCTGAGATTTATATTTACCAAAGTCCATGTATAATCTAATTAATCATCTTCAAATTCTAAATTTGATCAAATTATTGTGCTATTGTACTGGAATACAGTCTTTTTTTCGTTTGTATTATTTGTTTATTTTTCTGCGCATAAATTTTACAATGTGTTTTAAGAATATTTCCGCTATATTATTTTTATTGTCTTATACACCCGATCAAACAAATGACACGGGATGTCGTATTGCGGAAAATGTGTTGCCCTTTTGTTATTACATTCAATCGTGTGTTTGTTACATTTCATTCTGAGTATTTTGAAGGAAGCGCATTAGATCTCATTGCATGGTATTGTTTACATTTTTAAATGCTTAAATATAATAAAATATGTACAGAATAATTCAAAAAGTTTTATTTATTACAAAATATAAAACACATTGCAAACCCAAATAAGTTACAGTCTTACAAAATTGTTTGTCCCATCCACCCCACCACGCCAATCACAGATCTTTATTCTTAGTTACTTTTAAAAAAGACATGGTACCATACAATCTATTGATGTAGAGGTACCTGCATCTGCTTATTAACATTGAAAATACTTATGTGTAGTTTTGAAGTTTTATCGCATACAGCATTAAGTACCTAAGTCACTCATAATCAACTGTGAAGGGGAACCTCGACTGGCAATTGAACTAAGAGTAATTCCCATTAGATCCTACTGGGTCCTTAGTAGATGTGGTAGCAATAAACCGTCACATGGCGTAAGGACGGTTCGGTCCGGTCTACATGTATCCTACCTATGTTGTTTTCTAAACTTCTGCTGGCACGTCTCTAGAAGTAGTTGAAGAAACCGTATCATCTCTGGTTTCCAGATAGTTATTGTCATGAAAATTTCGCCTCATTGGCTGTTGATTCCCCAGACTTCTAGCGTAAATACTGCATAGTCTATTTAATAAGACAGGTGTAACAGAAACTGCTGAGCGAAGTTGATTGATAAGAGAATTTAACCCGTCCATGAATTCTTCTTCCGTGATCGTTTCTTGCGCTAAAGACTGAATTGCTGGCTGCGGCGAGTTTCCTGATGTTATTTGATCATTGTCCGACTGCTTTTCCAGAGTATTACTGTTCTCTTTTTTGAAAATTTCGATTTGCAGCTTACTTGAAGATGACTTCTGTTCCGTAGCACATTTTTGAGTTGAAGGAAGCACTGGCTCTTGACAGTTAACATCTACGTTACCTTTAATGGGTGACATTGACATACGCTCTAGAGGACTATGACGCGACGAGGACAAATTCTTCTGGTTATCAACTTGTGGATTGCTTGGAGACATGTTTGCTGATGCATTAGAAGCCGCGGGAGTGCTTTTCTCAGCACGTACGTCAGTTGAAGGATTAACAAGTTCCTGACATTTAACACCTACATTATTACCTTCAATGGGTGTCATGTGCTCTGATGCACTTAAATGTGGCGACGATGAGGACGCAATTTTTACTTTATAATTGGTCGCTTCAACTTGTGTCTTCTTTGGAGATGACATATGTACTGAAGTATTTGTAAAAGCCGCGGGAATGTTTTTCTCCGTTTCTATTTGGGACTCCTGATTTGCTGCTGTTAGATGATTTTGAGAAGCTGATATCTCTATACCTAAATCATTTTTGTAAATAACTATCGATTCAGTTCGATTCGAATTTATTTGTTGCGAGCGTCTATTTTGGCCCAAATTAATTTCAGCGGGATTCAGTACTTTTAGTGTATATTCGTTGGAAGGTGTTGAATGTGGATGAGAGGACGAGATATGCAATGCATTTATATTATCATTCAATATATTTCTATTATCTGTTAGATCGATGTGCGCAGTTACTTGATTTTGTGCTAAAGGTTTTGGTTGCGATAAATCCACGCCATAAATCGAATAAGGAGATTGCATCGTTGAAACACTGCGCTTTTGTATGACAGGTCTTTTCGTCACACCTTGTAGGTGATGTTCTTGGTTTATATTGTTACTTCCGATTGTGTGGCTTCTGGTCGATCCTGGTGAGGTCAAGACATGTGAATATCGAGGGTCAACACTAAATTGCGAATTATGAGATAACTCAGAAGAGATCAGTGCATTTGAAGAATTTTGTATAGATCTTGATGTATTAGGCATGATATTATGTGTGTGATCAGATGTTATTGATCCTCCAGAATAATGTAGCCTATGCATATGAGGTGCTACTCCGTAAGCTTGTGCCTCTTGTAAGTAGTTCTGATGGAACTGGTTAGTTGGTGGCGATAAATGAGCTGGTATATCCTTCTGTATTGTGTTTTTAGGGCCTGGACGTACTTTCTGGTGAGTGGACATATATTTCCTCGAATCATTTATATTGTACTGGTTAGAAGGATTAGAAGCTGTAGAATTATGTGTAAGGCTAAAACTCTCAGCGCGAAAATTACCACAGTAATATTTATTATATTTTTGATATAACATTGCGCTATTATAATGGGAAGTAGAAAAACGAGAATATCTGGCATTTGATCGCTTCAATGTTTGCTTTGACGTTGTCGGTGAAATCGCTTGCATGTGACTTCTTCGAATACCGGTGTATTGGCCTCTATTTCCTATTTCGGATCTCTGAGTAAAAGGATCAGCACCTATGTGTCCGGGCATGCGGTAAGGCGGTGCTATAATACTTGTTGAATTTATGTTTAAATGGGAATTCAGTGAATAATAATTATAACTATGTGAAACTCTACAGTCACCCAATGCTCCGGATCCGGGATGATAGTTATTTCTTGGCGAAAGAGAGTTTATTTCAGAAACCGAACTTATGGCACTTCTATTATCTCGTAAAATACTATCAACAGAATGCTGGAGTTTGTGGGGTGAAACTTTGTGCAGTGTGTTTGGATTGTTGTTTACTGAAACTTCAGACTGAGCAGGCTCGTCGGACACGGTGCTGGGCTCATTGGTGGTCCTTGGTGAAAGTTCAGTGGCAAATGGTCGACATTCGGCGTTTGCAATGTGACACTTATTTATTCTCTTGAGTTCCGGGATGGGTCGCATCTTTTGTCCCTGATTACCTAGTAATACTGTTTTATCATTTGGCTGTCTAAATGGGGTATTCATTTGCATTTTAGAGGAGTGAGCAGAATCCATGACGTGTTTTTTAATTTTGCGCAATTTCCTGTGACAGTGTACGCTGCTAATTGGTTATTTCTTATTCTGATAGATACGACACTTGCGGGTTGTAGTCCTGACGTAAAAGAATCCCATGTTTGGTGCAACCTGAAACAACAATGAAATACATTGCTTATTTCATAATATATATCTAGAAATTCAACAACCCAGCAGTAGGTAAACCAAGTGCATGCAATATTTTTTCATTAACGTGGTTTTTGAGCATCGCATTTTACGATTACTACCTAGGTACTAACGCGCTATCTTTCCTATCTAATTATTGAAACGGAATACAGTATAATCATATGTATCCTCAATGGAATAACAGGAAATCCTCATATATACCAATAGATATAGCTACTAACTAAACCTACTTTTACCATATTATATTAGGGAAAAATACGTGTGTAGGGGAAAACACTACGTTATCAGAATTCTGTTGAATTATTATTAATACCTATTGATAAGTACCTCCAGAAATAAGTTTTGTGAAGAAGGTACGTAACAAATAAGCCAAAACTCGATAGGATGTCATCATGACCTATACCTACCAGTTATATCATCATATATTGCATTTATTTCCAAATATCAATAAGCCAGGATAAAAACTGATTTAAAATTTAAACGCAAGATTTGGAGAGGAATTTACATACCTACCTTCCTACTTCGGTTTCACACCAAATAGCTTTTGACCATGGGCGTAACTACGAAAAAGTTAGTTTTTTTCCTATGTCTAGGATTTACGCATGTTACACAAATTTGAGACAACACTGTGTGGATTCGGAAGTAGAAATGTCTGTAAACGTTGAAATATGTAAAAATAAATACTGATTTATCATAAATATTTTGAATCCATATATAAAAAAAAACATTTTTTTTTAAAAATGCGACCTTAGAGTAGAATAAAAATTTTCTACTGATATCAAATTTCAGTTTGCACTTACCCAATAATCCAAATTATTGTTTGCACCACATATATCAATAACAATTAATTAATTGACTCTACGATTCTAATGTCTCACGTGTCCTTGGCCCGTCTCGTGTTGAAAACATTGAACGAATAGCGAATACTGGCCGGTTTCGGAAACCCGATGAGACTTGTAGATTGCAGACCTATTACTCATTTACATCGTGGGATGGGAAGCCAGTGACGAAATATATCGAAATATATTCGAGATAAAAACCGCGTATAACCCACTATTATTAACAAATCTCCCGCGCCCGGACGAACTTCCCGAAAGCCCGTTCGGTACCTACTGAGTTTATGTTGATAACGCCGAAGTAGCTACGCCCTGTGGTGACGTGATACTGCGCAGTTCTAACCTATTTTCAGAATTGAGATAGGTCGACGAGATCAACGTTCGTCTGCACTTTTCGAAGTTTTAAAAAAAGAAATATAGGACTTACTTACCGTAGATGCATTGAAATATAGTGATATTTTGGGGAATTTAACATATACCGGGAGACTTTTTATCCATTGGCAAAGAAAATAATTAATCGCCCTTTCATTTTTGCTTCTCCATACAAAAGTCTGCAGTCTCTTGGGCAATTTGTATGGGAATGTCGATTTTTTTGCTTTTTCATAATTATTTTAATTTCATTATACTATAGTGATCTAGTACAGCCCGTGGTTTGATTTATAAAATAAAATAAAAAAATAAATATATAGGGACAAATTACACTGATTGAGCTAGCCCCAAAGTAAGTTCGAAACTTGTGTTATGGGATACTAACTCAACAATACTATATTTTATAACAAATACATATATAGATAAACACCCAAGACCCAGGACAATTTGAAAAAGACCATTTTCCAACTTGCCCTGACCGGGAATCGAACCCGGGACCTCTGGGTGACGGACTAGCATGGTGACCACTACACCACGGAGGTCGTTTGATTTATTGTATGGTTGTATGTCCCTTCCACGTTGTATAACTTTTTGTATTTTTTAATGAAGGGGGTTGGCTGTAAATCTCTGAAAGATAACGTAGTAAAATGCGTGTTGAGTTTAAGCATTTTTATTATCTGTCACAATCTTGCAACAATATAAAACCAAATTTTACATTATAAAATTAAAATAAAACTAGTGTGGTACAGTATAAGTACCTCTGCGTTTGTAAATATTAAATACCTACATAATGTTATAAGTACTGACATGAGCCAATACTCAAATCACATTTAGACTAGACTGAACGAAATTAATTTACACTTTATACAGTACCTATGATAATATATTTCCTTATTATGTACAACCGAACACGGCAGCCTTAGGAGTTCCTTTAGTTTCTTTGAATGAAGCATTAAGCCTTTTTTGTATCAGTAGTTCCTCCAATGGAAGCACATAAAAAAAATCACGGAAGGCACGTATCAGCCATAACATTTACGGTCTAGCCAAACAAACGTAATTTTTTGAGTTGTGAGTAGCAGAAATGAGTTAGTTGTGCAATTTATGTTTTACATATACATTCCTGTATTTTTGTCACCGTGTGACTAAAATAACTTTGAAAAGTACACGAAATCAACGTTTCGCAGTTTTCTGATTTCTATTCCCGTCCCCTGATTTCTACTTAAAAAACTGAAGAAAAGCTATGGCTGTGTTCCTATGTTTTCTTTTTGTACTATAATCTCGTCAAATTTGTTTGCTATTACCGCTGTCTACCCCCTTGTTTTCTGAAGGTACCTATCGCCCATAGATATAGGAGGTATATAGATTCCGCGTTGAAGTCTCAAAAGTTCTGTTTTATAACGTAGTGGCGTATTTTTGTATGAAATACGCCAAGACGTGTATGACTCTACTAAATAGAAACGTCAATGTCTATTGATTTTTGTCGTAAGCAGCAAACCGTGTGGCACAAATACTCCATTTGTGGGCTTGCATATGAAACCGAAAGCAGCGTAAATTACGCGAATAAATTTCGCGGCTAATTAATCGAGATTATGGTCGTTTGGCTAGGCCGGTTTGATAAAGTAAGTACTTGGCCATAGTCCAGTAACTAATATTTTTGTGGCAAGTATACAGCAGGAGGCAAAGATATTGTTCTTAAGGGTTCCGTACTCAAAGGGTAACAAACAGGACCCTATTACTTAAGACTTCGCTGTCCGTCTGTCTGTCTGGCTGTCATGAACCGTGATAGCTAGTCAGTTGAAATTTTCACAAATGATGTATTTCTGTTGCCGCTATAACAACAAATACTAAAAACAGAATATTTTTTTTTTAATAGATAATGGTATGGAACCCTTCCTGCGCGAGTCCGACTTGCACTTGGTCGGTTATTCACCCACGCTTAGCATATTTCTTGTCAAAAACAAGACAAAACAGATCTTTTAGATTACATACGTCCAATGCCTGAACAATTTTAGTCAAAGAGTAACAACATAATGAAATTTTCAAAAAATAAATTGTACCTAGTTATATATATATTTATAAATTCTCTGTTCTTATGGAAAAATAAAATAATAAATAAACAATTTTAACTTAAATGGAATTGTATGTGAGTACGGTACATTCGTTTGAAGTTATTTTTATCTAAAATATAAAGTTCAAATGTTATTTCAAATAAACTACTTACTAAGGCAAAAAACAAAAGATTTCTGTAACCAGTAAAGAAATTTTAAGGCGTATTGACAGACAGCTAAATTAGACAAGTTCTCTTAATTTTAATTGCTTAAATAATAACTTGGCAAGTATACAACGCGACACAAATAAGTTGAACAAAAAGGGCGGACTTCAAAGCATTTTTGTACAAATTCTCGACACGTGAATTAAACCAAAATGGCGGCGCATTATTTGTATCTGCGCCGATAACCGCCATTTTGGTGTAACCTATGCTGGGAATTTGTACAAAAACGCTTTGAAGTCCGCTATTTTTGTTCAACTTATTTGTTTCGCATTGTACACATATAAGGGTTTATTTTGCTAACTGTTTCCAGTCCCGGGTTAAAAAAAATTAACATTATTATTTTTTTATAAAAATTATTCAATAAATCACAAATAATGATACAATTTTATGGAAATGGTTAATCACATCGATATATTTTATTAGTTTACAAATATACAGCCTCAGTTGGTACCTAATCCATCTATCAATCTATGCTTAATATATGACTCTTCAAACTTATGTAAGTACATTGTGCATGTCATCACTTTGAAAATAATACTGGGATCTACAATATTAAATACTTATGTCACGTCATTAAAATACTAAATACCTATAAATATATGGAAAACATTACAAAATGGTACATTTGTTATTGGGAAACGTTACACCGATAGGCACGTGTGAATCTGAGGTGTTTACTCACATTGTATTATCAGAAATCAGTACAAAATTCACCTCACTATAGCAAGTGCCAGGTAGTAGGGCAATAGCGCATAATATACGATACTTCTAGTTTTCTTTATGAAGTCATGATTGCACACACCACACACATGATCATGAGCTTTGTCTACCCCATAAGGAATATAAAGACATAGTCAATTAGGTCTTTGTATGCCATATAGCGTAGCGAAGACGCGTCCGCCTACGGTCTCGGCTACTACAATTTAGCTCATTAAAAGGAAACACTAAGGTCGCGAGAATTGAAAAATAAATACATATTTGTAAAATCTATTGCTATCGCGCTGTGCCCGAACCGAAGAGACAACTGCAGCTCAGACCGAAAATAACTTTGAAAAGTACACGAAATCAACGTTTTGCAGTTTTTTGATTTCTATTCCCGTCCCCATGATTTCTACTTAAAAAACTGAAGAAAAGCTATGGCTGTGTTCCTATGTTTTCTTTTTGTACTATAATCTCGTCAAATTTGTTTGCTATTACCGCTGTCTACCCCCTTGTTTTCTGAAGGTACCTATCGCCCATAGATATAGGAGTTATATAGATACCGCGTTGAAGTCTTAAAAGTTCTGTTTTATAACGTAGTGGCGTATTTTTAAATAAAATACGCCAAGACGTGTACGTGTATGACTCTACTAAATAGAAACGTCAAAGTCTATTGATTTTTTTCGTAAGCAGCAAACAGCTTATTTACTTTTGACGTTTAGCGAAGCCTCATTTTTGCAACAGTAAATTCCCACAAAAGGGAAAGAGACAAAAGATGGGTTTTATGTCAAATTATCACTTTAACAAGGTGATTTTTTTGCTCTTTGGTATTGCCCTTACTCCTCACATATTTTGCGAGAGGCAGTGTACAAAATGTGCGCGTACGACAGATTGAAGACCTCTATTGACGTGATACGTGACGCTTACTTATAATCAATACGAAACTGCTCTTTTCAAACGATTTATTCGTTCTGTCCTTCTTTCAAGTAGTTATAATAGGAAGGACTCATATTTGCAATGGAACCTTAAGTTGAATCATCATCATCATCCGAGCGTTTTCCCAGTTGCATCCTCAGCGATAATGTTTCAGAGCCTGGGGTCCGCTACCTACTGGCTACTGGTTTTTACACAGAGCGACTGCCGTCTGACCTCCTCAACCCAAAGGGTAGACCAGCCATACCAGGGCGGATTTTGTAAGCATTTATTGAGTGTGTAAGGGTCACTGTACACTAACGTTGTAAGCGTAGCATAAGCATAGCAAAAAAAATTGTCGGCAAGTCTCTCCGCGCTAACAATTAATAGGTTGTAGAACTGAAACGTCAGGCCCAACGAAGACGAAACCCGTTAATAATAATATTATAATGGGTACGTACAGCAAATAAAAAAATTATGAATTATATATACATGTTAATGTCAAATGCCATTTTCTATCTTCATCTTTGTGGCACTTGCTAAACAGAGATGGTTATAGAAAGCGGTCGTTTGACATTGAAGGTGACATTGTGTGCATGATTTTAAAATCATCCATTCATTTTTGTTTGCCTTACATACTCTATATAAATAAGTAGGTTACGTTGGCACATTGTGGGGTTGTCTGAAGTCCGAAGAGAGGGCGAGGGCACGACAACCCTAGAGTCCGGTAACCTACTTTATCACCGGGTGGGAGACGAAATAAAGTCTCAGCATGGTGTCGGGTTTCTCGTTCACCCTCGTAAATAACTTAGTTACCATCGATACCCGATACTCAGAGTATCGAAAAGATACTTGCTGAAGGTTATTCAGGTGTACATGCCGACCGGAAAAAACTCATATGCAGAGGTTGAGGTTGTGTATGAGGACATTAGTAGGGCCATACACGCCTCCAAAACCCAGTTTACGGTTATTATGGGAGACTTCAATGCAAAACTGGGCAAGGGACGCGATGAAGAGATTAGGATGGGGCAATTTGGATATGGCGAGCGCAACGACAGGGGGCATAGGCTGGCTGATTTTCTGGAGGAAGAGGTCTCTTTGCGATGAACTCTTTCTTCAAAAAGCCGCCACAGAGGAAGTGGACCTGGATGGGTCCTAGTAAAAACGATCATAAACTTCAAGAATGAGATAGACTTCTTCCTGACGACGAAGAAGCAGATATTCAATGATGTCTCCGTGATCAACAGAATTAAAACCGGCAGTGATCACCGAATTTTAAGAGGCATCATGAATATCAGTCTCCGACTCGAAAGGTCAAGACTGACGAAGTCTACGCTCCGACCATCGCAGAGCCAGATCCAAAACCCCGAGAGCTTTCAAGTCGAGCTCTCCAATCGCTTTGGAGGCCTCCAGGATTGCGTTTCAGTGGACGAGTTAAACAACGGGTTGGTAGAAACTGTCCAAGCCGTGGGATCCAAGTTTTTTAAATCCCAACCTAAAAATAAACCTCAAAAAATCTCTGCTCAGACCCTAGACTTGATGGCAGAACGACGATCCATGACGCTGCAAACCTCCGAAGAAGCTGAGTCGTATCGGCGGCTCAACAAAAGAATCCAAAAGTCCTTGCCACACGACATTCGCTCCTTTAATACGAATTGTATTGAGGAGACGATAGAACGAAACAAAGGTTCCAAAGTTTTTGCAAGGACTATGTCTACTGGGCAAAGCCGACTGACTAAGCTGAAGACGGAGGGCGGTAACATGGTATCGACCAAAGATGGGGTGCTGGCAGAGATCGAGAGGTTTTATGGGCAGTTATATACATCCGTTGCAAAACCTAGCGTGGATATGGCTGCAGATCCAAGAGCCAAGCTAACCCGACACTATACCGAAGATATCCCGGACATCAGTCTGTACGAGATTAGGATAGCCCTCAAACAGCTCAAAAACAACAAGGCGCCGGGTGAGGATGGAATCACAGCAGAGCTTCTAAAAGCGGGCGGAACGCCAGTACTGAAGCGGAAGGTCCTTAAGTGGCTCTTTAATTCCGTCCTGCTCGAGGGCGTAACGCCGGAGGCGTGGAACAGAGGCGTGGTGGTCCTTTTCTTTAAAAAGGGTGACAATACTCTATTAAAGAATTATAGGCCCATCACGTTTCTGAGCCACGACTATAAATTGTTTTCGAGGGTTATCACGAATCGTCTCGCTAACAGATTTATTGCCTTCCAACCTCCCGAACAAGCCGGATTCCGAAAAGGCTACAGTACCATGGACCACATGCATACTTTGCGGCAGGTTATAGAGAAGACGAGGGAGTATAACCGGCCGCTGTGCTTGGGTTTCGTGGACTACGAAAAAGCCTTCGATTCGATCGAAACATGGGCCGTGCTTCAGTCTCTCCAGCGCATTGACTGTCGGTATATCGAGGTGTTGAAGTGTCTATATAACAAAGCTACTATGTCGGTCCGAGTACAGGAGCACAGTACGAAGGACATTCCATTGAATAGAGGCGTGGGACAGGGAGATGTCATATCTCTAAAACTGTTCACCGCCGCTCTGGAAGATGCCTTCAAGCTCCTGGAATGGGAAGGACTGGGCATCAACATTAATGGCGAGTATATCACTCACCTTCGATTTGCCGACGATATCGTTGTCATGGCAGAATCGATGGAGGACTTAAGTAAGACGCTTGAAGACCTAAATCGAGTCTTCCAACAGGTCGGCCTATAAATGAATATTGACAAGACGAAGGTCATGTCAAATATGCACGTTGCGCCTTTACCTGTTTCTGTTGGAAGCTCCACCCTCGAAGTTGTAGACCAGTATGTCTACCTGGGTCAATTGATCCAGGCAGGAAGTTCCAGCTTCGAGGAAGAAGTCTTTCGGCGAATCCGACTCGGCTGGGCAGCGTTCGGGAAATTATGCAGTGTTTTATCGTCTAAAATACCTCAGTGCCTCAAGACGAAAGTGTTTAATCAATGTGTGTTACCAGTGATGACTTATGGCTCTGATACGTGGTCCCTTACTATGGGTCTCATAAGAAGGCTCAAGGTCGCTCAACGGGCTATGGAGAGGACTATGCTCGGTGTTTCTCTACGCGATCGAATCAGAAATGAGGAGATTCGTAGGAGAACGAAGGTCACCGACATAGCCAAGCGGATTAGCTCATTGAAGTGGCAGTGGGCGGGCACATAGCGCGAAGAACCGATGGCCGATGGGGCAGAAAGGTTCTCGAATGGCGGCCACGTACCGGCAAGCGCAGCGTAGGACACCCACCTGCTAGATGGTCAGATGACCTGAGCAAGGTTGCAGGGAGGCGTTGGATGCAGGCCGCTTCCAATCGGTCGTTTTGGAAATCCTTGGGGGAGGTCTATGTCCAGCAGTGGACTTCCTGTGGCTGATATGATGATGATGATGATGATGATGACGTACTCTATAATATATCCAGTTTTTGATAAGAACTTGATCAGTAGACGGCGCCATTGCGGAATAATCTACAGGTGACTAAATTTACTAAAGGGCCCGCCGATAACACAGATTGAAAATATTCGGTGGCGCTATTCAATTAAGTAAACTGTCAAACATTGACGTCACAGTGCTGCCACCTAGTATTCCATGAACCCCTATTGTTGTAAAGCTACTGTGTTATTGCCAGCAGCGTAACAGTTATGAACACTTGCACACCAATGAACAGAAACACCACAAAAGCGTCGACTACGTCTTGACTCTTCGGTTTTCTTTGTAGTGTGCGTTCTTCTTCCAGCCGTTGCTCTGGTTCGCGGCCCCGTTCATGGTGCGCGAAAGGAACGACGTAGTCTGACATTTAGATTCAAACAAGACGTCTGAGTCGGTTTCTGTTTCCGAGATGTCTTTGCCGGCAACTGAAAGACATTTTTAGTTTAAAAAGAATTATGGGTAAGTCTTACGTTCAATTTACTACACATTTTGTTTCTTATGCTTCGGCCGCACCTGCGTCTATCGCCCCGTAGCAATGCGCGGTGAAGCTTCGTACGTTTTGTACACTAAAAAGTGATCGCGAAAAAGCTGTGGCCATACTAGCGGCTTCGTTATTTTTCGCGAACTATCGGGCAATAATCTAAGTTGGCGTCACCTACGTGTTTTAAATATGGACGACGACTTTCTTTACCTTTACATGTGTGCTAACAATTACAGCATTTATTGAAACCTAATAAGAAATCTAGAAAGAAAAAACTAAAAAATCTAACACCAATTAATCGTTCCATTCCATTTTTACGCATTAACAACCGTTGCACCGTCGCACAGCACGCGTCTGAACAAATTGAAAACAAACGCCAAAATGAACAACGCTAGTCCGACCACGCAGAGCGAATTGTTAGCGCGAAACCTTTGATGTACCGCCACCCGCGCGATAACGACGATACCCGATAACGGCGATACATTTGCGTGTATCGTGTAATAGCACGAAGCTTCGTGACGATAGGCGCAGGTGCGGCCCAAACATAAAAGTTATAAGGTGACACGTCATATTACTGAAAACTCTTACTAATAAATTATATTAGCACTGTCCAAGGGGCCATTCAGCTCGACAATATGAACGATACTCTCTTTCACAGATTTTGATATTTAAAGCAGTCTTGCGATCTGCTCTATCCTTTTTGAAATTGACATAGAGCTGATTGATAGATCCCATAAGTTATTTTTGCGTTGCGATCAGATATTCTGTGTTGACTGCTAGTAATGGATAGGTACGAGGGGTGATCCAAAAGTAATGATAATCGGTTATTAATAGTCCGCATAAAAATCCGAAATATATTTTTCCTGTATGCTCATATAGTTACTAAGCCACCATAAAAAAATCATATAAAAAGGCTGCGATTCTCGGCATGTACATTCATTTGAATACGAACTGTCGAAGTGATAACATCAAAATGGAAAAAAACGAAATTAGAGCTGTGATCAAGTACCTCTGTCTGAAAAAAATGTCTACCAAAGACATATTAGTGGAACATTGGGAGACTCTGCTCCTCCATATTCTACAGTTGCACGCTGGGCCAAGGAGTTTAAGCTGGGCAGAACATCCACTGAAGACGAACACCGTGAAGGACGGCCATCCACTTCCCTAACCGAAGATAACGTGAAGAAAGTTGAAAATATCGTATTGGCGGATCGAAGAGTGACCATCAGGCATGTAGCTGAGATCACAGGAATCTCATATGGCAGCATTCAAAGAATCTTTACCACCGAATTGCACATGAAGGTCTCTGCGCGTTGGGTACCAAGAATGTTAACCGACGAGCAAAAGAAAAAACGAGTCGATATTTCGAGGGCCAATCTCGAAAAGTTCCAAGCGGATCAAGAAAATTTTTTGAGTCGTTTTGTGACCATGGACGAGACTTGGATCCACCATTTTGATCCTGAGACTAAGCAACAGTCGAAAGCTTGGAAGAGAGCCTCTTCACCGACGCCTAAGAAATTCAAAGTGTCCAGTTCGGCGGGGAAGGTTATGGCGTCTGTTTTCTGGGATGCCGAAGGAATCATTATGATTGAATACTTGGAGAAGGGAGCCACTATTACGGGGTCTTACTATGCAGACCAAATAAGAAGACTGCGAGAGGCAATTAAGAAGAAAAGACGCGGCAAACTGCGAGCTGGAGTGCTGTTTCACCAAGACAATGCACCGGCTCACAAAGCCGCAGTTGCGATGGCTGCCATTCAAGAAACGGGATTCGAACTGCTGGAACACCCACCCTATTCGCCAGATCTAGCTCCCAGTGACTTCTACCTCTTTCCCCGGCTCAAAGAACACCTCCGAGGCGAAAAATTTGAAGATGATAGCGCAGTGATGGCTGCTGTTGAGGCGTTTTTGGAGGGTCAAGAAAAAGATTTTTTTTTCAAAGGGAATAATGGGTTTAAAAAAGCGATGGACCAAGTGTATTAACTTGTTAGGAGACTATGTTGAAAAATAAAATGTATTTTTTACTATAATGAACTTGTATTAGTCTCATTATCATTACTTTTGGATCACCCCTCGTACTAGAGAAAAGGGAACGATTTTACTTGATTAGCTGCTGTTTTAACCTGATAAATAATGACGTTAGACGCTGGTGTCCTTAGCTATTTGCCAAGAATCCTCTATCCTTTGATAAAGTAGCACTGCATCCAATGTTTTGCTGGCTGACGCAGAATCACTCACGCGAAAACTGTCCTTGTTTAGTAAGTCGACGCATTAATCCTCCTTCATCGACGCAGCAATCCATCAGTCCTGAGCCTGTTCATAGGTTAACGAAGGTCCAAAAAGGCACAAACAGGATGCCCACTATGCAAAAAACGCCACAGAATATTTCATTGTGACATGTTTCTCGGATTACAAGCTACGGAAAGGCGCAATACTGTTGCGAATACATATTATGCATAAATTGTCTTTACGATCATCGAAACAAGATGTGAATACAATGAACAACATAACACTTTTATTCACGATGTCTTCGCCAAACGACCGAGTTCGTCCTCAGACTCCCAAAAAATGTGCATCATTTATATCAAGCTGACGCCAGTGAAACCTTCCTAGCAACAGCTTATGTGAAGGTTCAGACAGCCGACGGGTCATTTATCAATCTTCGAGCGCTGATAGACCAGGGCTCACAAATATCCCTTATCACGGAAAGAGCCGCGCAAACATATTTTTTTTTTATAATAAATAAATATATAGGGACAAATAACACTGATTGAGCTAGCCCCAAAGTAAGTTCGAGACTTGTGTTATGGGATACTAACTCAATGATACTATATTTTATAACAAATACATAAATAGAAAAACATCCAAGACCCATGAAAATTTGAAAAAGGCCATTTTTCAACTTGCCCTGACCGGGGATCGAACCCGGTACCTCTGGGTGGCGGACTAGCATGGTGACCACTACGCCACGGAGGTCGTCATTACATTACAGTACATTAGGTATGCCTCGTCAAAATTGTAGGGGTATTATATTTGGTATAGGGTCAAATCACAGACTACTCAACCTACAAGACCACGCTTTGCCGAGGCCCGGCGCTCGCCATGCCTAGGTTATATCATGACCTATGAGCGGCCCCGCCCCATTTTTGCTCTTTATTCTGCGACTAACATTCGATGCGTGAACAGTGTGTGTGCTCTTAAAGAAAAATTAAATACAGTATTTAAAATGCCGTATTGTACTGTGAAACTATGTTAAACGTCAAGTGCAACTTCCAGTCTCATGAAAGACGGCCTTACATTTCACCGGGAAGTAATCATAACATAGAAAAACTGTGATAAAATTTTGGAAATATAATTTCCAGAAAAAACATGTTCCCTTATTTTTAAGGAGACCCGTTGATGTCTTTTTTAAAAGTCTCTTTCTCTCTTCATGTGATTAGCATAAGGTTGTCTCGTTCTGTCTATTTGATAGTGACGAGACACAACGTAAATATAAGGAATTAATTATCGACAACATTTTAACTATTTTATTTTAAAATTTATTTTATTATATAGATAAACATAAAGTATATGTATTTCAGATTGCTTGATATTTAAATCTGGTTTGTACAAGACCTATTAAAAAAGTGTAATGATTACCGGGTTTATGTATGTAGTTTTGTATATTTTTATGCATAGTATATATCATCATCATCACATCAGCCATAGGAAGTCCACTGCTGGACATAGGTTTCCCCAAAGTATTTTCAAAACGATCGATTGGAAGTGGCTTGTTTCACGGGTGTTTTAATTATATTATAACAAGAATTAGTATTTGTGCATCGACCTTATTTTTTTGCTGATGTTTATAATAGAAATAAAAATTTATTTTTATTTTTTCATTTTATCGTAAACTCAACTGTGTTTATCGATATTAAGAGAAAGTCACCATCACTATGGAGTTACCGGTGACATGTACCTGCTACCGTCAATCTAGGCGTGATCTTGAGCGAGCCAATAAAAACTATCGGACCTTGCCCCGCACCCCGCCGTCTTTTGGCGATTTCGTTTTAGTAATAAAGTCCATGAAAGCGTGGTCTTTAGGTTAAGTGGTCTGTGGGTCAAATGCACACTCAAGCATAGGATTTTTAATACTAAACTGTCAATCAGTCCATAGTGACTATTCCTTTATTACGGAGGTTCTTATCATTGATAACATCATCAATTATTTACCTAATTATTCGTTCCCTAAACCATCATGGCAACTTTTAGGAGGAATACAGTCTATACGTCACTTACAATATCAGTAGCTACCGTTACAATTTAGAGAGCACACATGGAGTTCACCATGTCCGCAATTTTAGCTGACGGATTGATACTCGTAGTTCACTTGAAAAACATTCAAGACTGTTTCCTGGACACTCCGTTACAATTTTGAGCGCACACATGGAGTTTGCCATGTCCGCAATTTTAGCTAACGGATCGACTCTTAGTTCACATGAAAAACATTCAAGACTGTTTCCTGGACACTCCATTACAATTTTGAGAGCACACATGGAGTTCACCATGTCCGCAATTTTAGATAACGGATCGACTCTTAGTTCACTTGAAAAACATTCAAGACTGTTTCCTGGACACTCCGTTACAATTTTGAGAGCACACATGGAGTTTATCATGTCCGCAATTTTAGCTAATGGATCGACTCGTAGTTCACTCGAAAAACATTCAAGTCTGTTTTCTGGACACTCCGTTACAATTTTGAGCGCACACATGGAGTTCACCATGTCCGCAATTTTAGCTAACGGATCGACTCGTAGTTCACTTGAAAAACATTCAAGACTGTTTCCTGGGCACTATCGCGGTACCACGGAAAATTTGACATTCATTACACCCGATCAGTTGAGAGAGGAATTAAGTATTATCTCTGGACAATTGTCTAAGGATTTAGCCCTTCCTATCAACAACATTCACTCCGATCTATCGAAAATTTACTATCTATTGAAGATCAAGGCCAGAGTTACTAAGGACTACATAATCCCTCTCGTGAGTAGAGATTTTGAAATCTTTAGCAGTTACCTATAAATCTTCAAAGAGATACTTACCTACCGACGGCGAGTGATGACCTTCATGATTGTATACATTTTGATGAAGGAAGCCTCCTCTGTGGATTAACTAGCCCTATATATCAAATGACATCTGAAATTAATTTGTGCTTGAAAGATAAACCAACAAAAAAGTGTAAATATCACAAGGAGGAATGTACTGACGCCTGGCAAAAGCTGACCGCAATGAATATCTACTTATATTCCTGTTGCGATCAATGTAGGTACTCTCCGCTTCATATGCGGATATCAAGTTACTAATCAACAGGTGAGCGCGGCTGGTATTATTGGTCTTGGTGATAATTGCCTTATCAAAAGCGATACCTTTACTGTCTTCTCTCATAAACAACAGTTTAATGAGCTACATTCTCAATCTGACTTCTTTAAATTAGAGATTCCCCCCATCAATCAAGTCCTTAATCTATCGATTCACAATGTCACTCAACTTGATTTAGAAAGCAATCAGATAGAACTGAATCACATCAACGATCAAATCTCCCAGATGAATATGGAACAACCACTAGTCGAAGGTATATCATACCACGATGTGCATCATTATGTTGTCATCTATCTCCTTTTGGGAGCAGTAGTAATCACTGGAGGAGCGCTAGTGATAGTGCTCAGTGCGGGAGTGAAAATTACAAGCAGAGCATTATGTAATTAGAAGCAGAAAGTATGTAATCGTGACAATGCAAGTGTCGGTGATCAATTCAGAGTGCCGCGTGTGCTTGACCAGGCTAATTCCTCGGTACTTACGAAAGTTGACTTTTTAATCAAGGACAATTGAAAACTTTATAAATATTGCAGAAATCAATCATCTAGCACACATATCAACTTCTTTCAATCTACTATCAATAAAAGGTGTCCCATACAACGCTAACGACTGTCAGTCTGTCTGTGTCATCGTAGCGCTCGAACGGGTGGACCGATTTAAATGCGGTTTTTTTACGTGAAAGGAACTTCCTTTAAGGTGGTTCTTAACCATGTTTGATGAAATCAGTTCAGTCGTTTAAAAGTTATTAGGTATTAACGCTTAGAAAGCTTGGTTTTGTAATTTACCTGGAAAACAATAGATGACGCTACGGATTAGAATATTATGTAGTTTCGCCACTTATCACTAGATGGTGTCGGTGGTTTTTAATTTGCCTGCAAATAACTTGTACATGAAAAAGGCTTAGAAAAAGGCGATTGGCACACTGCTCTGCAATTGAAAAATATAGGCCGCCATACAAAAATCACAGGCCATCGACCTGCGCGGCGAGCGGCAGCAGGCGGCACTTGGGGCGCGATTTGTTCGAAAAAAAATTACGCGCGTAGACGTGATGTATTTGTGTTGTACTATGCGTGTTTTCTATACAAACTGAAGTACAGTCCGCCCCGCGCTACGCTGTGTGGTACGGAGCAGAGTGTGAGTCGCCTGGGGGGGTTAGTGTGTGTTCTCACGCAGGCCGTCGTCCTGCGCGGCGAGCGGCAGCAGGCGGTAATTAGGGCGTGCCTTGTTAAAAAAAAATCACGCGCGTAGACGTGATGTCTTTGTGTTGTACTATGCGTGTTTTCTATACAAATTGAAGTACAGTCCGCCTCGCGCTACGCAGTGGGGTACGGAGCAGAGTGTGAGTCGCCTGAGGGGGTCAGTGCGTGTACTCACGCAGGCCGTCGTCCTGCGCGGCGAGCGGCAGCAGGCGGTACTTGGGGCGCGTTTTCCATACAAAAATCACACGCGTAGACGCGGTGTCAGTGAGTTGTACTATACGTGTTTTCTAGACAAATTGAAGTACTTGCATACAGAATGCTTAAGCACGGCCGGTGCTATAGCGTTCCGTCGCTCTCTTTAGCTCCGGCAAACGACGGTTCTGACCGACAGAAATGGATAGCAGCATAGAAAAGAGCTGTTTCATGCTGAAAAGTGAGATCCAACTCTAAGAGGGTTAGTGCGTGTACTCACGCAGGTCGTCGTCCTGCGCGGTGAGCGGCAGTAGGCCGTACTTGGGGCGCGCCTTGTCCATACAAAAATCACGCGCGTAGACGCGGTGTCAGTGTATTGCGTGCTTTCTATAATCTATGCGTGTTTTCTATAAAAATTGAAGTACTTGCATACAGTCCGGCCCCGCGCTACGCAGCGGGGTGCTGGGCAATGACAGATTTCGCGCAATATGCGTCCCCGTACCCCGTCTTCACACCTTCCCCCCTTCTCGCCTTGTCGAGGCGGCTGCAGGCGCCTGCAGCCGACCGCTTATAACGCGCCACACTGCGCGAACGAGCGGTGGCGCGAATAACAGGTGCGGGGACGGGGAGCGGAGACGTATATTGTGCGGGATCTTTATACTTATATTAATTCTGTGGAGGAGTGTGAATCGCCTGAGGGGGTTAGTGTGTGTACTCACGCAGGCCGTCGTCCTGCGCGGCGAGCGGCAGCAGGCGGTACTTGGGGCGTGCCTTGTTCAAACAAAAATCACGCGCGTAGACGCGATGTCAATGTGTTGTACTATGCGTGTTTTCTATACAAATTGAAGTACAGTCCGCCCCGCGCTACGCAGTGTGGTACGGAGCAGAGTGTGAGTCGCCTGAGGGGGTTAGTGTGTGTACTCACGCAGGCCGTCGTCCTGCGCGGCGAGCGGCAGCAGGCGGTACTTGGGGCGCGCCTTGAGCTTGCGCGGCGCACACAGCCGCCGCGCGCCGCGCCCCGCCGCCCAGCACAGCGCGCACACCCCGCACAGGAACGCCACGCCGCCCAGCGACGCGTACACCACCGACCAGTCTGACGACAACAAACGGAACCATTTCGATTTTGTTTCTTTGCATCAAAACTATAATAAATACTAGCCGAACGGTTCGTCTCTTTTCTTTCTTCAATTTAGAGGATTTCAAGGACTGTCATACTACACTGCGACTTTTAAAATACCGATGTACGGAACGGACGGTATTTTGGAAAGTCGGAGTTCAGTATAACAGTCGATTTCAAGTGTACATGAATTCATAAAATTAAAGTCAATTTAAAATTCAAAAATTATACCTATATTGTAAATAATTAATTTAAGCAAAATAAATAACGTGTAGTTTCTTAACTGCCTCCGTGGTCCAGTGATCAATAGTTCGCCTTGTGACCCGGAGGTCATGGATGCGAATTCCACTGGGAAGCATACTTTGTGAAAAGTTGTTTCCAGTCTGGTAAGGATATTGCAGACTTGAATCACTTGATTATCTGAAAAGATGATTCCGTGTTTCGGAAGGACGTATAAACTGTAGGTCCCAAACGCCATCTAGCATTTGATCATCAAACTATCCAAGGATTGGTTCTGGTTTACCCTTTTCGTTGCGGAAGTCAGACGGCAGTCGCTCTGTGTAAATCTCCTGGGTTTAGGTAGCGAACCCAGGGCTCTGAAGCGTTACTGCTGAGGATGCAACCGGGAAAATACGCTCGGAATATGTTTAAACAGTACGTTGTTTCTTAAAAAATGAAACAGACATATTCGACAAGCCTAAAGACTTCATAGGTTTTCAGTCTTAGTACTTAGGATAGTGTCGCGTGACGTGCTCGCACCCGCATCCACGTGCTCGGACGCGGTCTGTGCTAGTACTCAACGCGGAAACGTCAGGCACTGCACGGAGCGAGAGAGACGGCGCGCTGTGCTAGAGAGAGACGCACTGACCACAGTCCGGCATCGCGTCGGGGTCGAGTTGCGTAAAGAGGCTCTGCATCCAGAAAGCGTCGCAGCGGCACGTGCGCGTTGCTTCTTCGCACACCCCGCGCCCCGAACACGTGCTCAGGCAGCGCACCGAGCGCACGCGAGCCGATTCCTCCACTGTGGCAGCGGTGCGTGCGAGCGTAAGTGCGACGATGCCGTCCAAAGGTTTGCCCTGGAAAAGTTAAGATTCATTGAATTTTGTCAGTCAATAGACTATATGCAAGTGAATTCAGAAAAGGAAAAAAATGTGTAAACTTTATTGCTAAAGAAATGTACCTGTATATTTATTTTTTCAATTTAACTTATTTTCATTGAGAAATTGATTATTTAAAAGTTGTCTTTTTTAAATGCCCTCGCAATTTTCCGAAACGCAAAGTTATTGGCGGAACGAAAGGTGACGACACCGTACACTGTCAAACGTATTCTTCTAAGTATTCTGTGCTGTCAACCAGAATTTTAAAAAACTATCTTTTTGTCACTGTCAACAAGTCGTTTGTATGATTCTTGGAGATTATTTTCATTGTTTTGTTAAATTGTTTGTGTTCTTTGATCACTATTTGCTGAAAGCCTACTACTACCTGGTAAAGAAAAACTCGCTGGAATGACTGAAAGCAGTTTTATCAAAGATATAATATTTTGCACAAGTGTTAATGGAATGTGGTGCCATTTTTCAAACGCGGAGTCACACAAAAAACCATTCGTATGCGTTTCAAAAATGGCACTTCTAGACGGTGTCGTCACAGAAAATGGCAGCTTTAACACCGCGTTAAGTTGTTCGAAAATGTTAGTAGCTTTAATTTTTTTATAAGCTTACTTAAAAATATTTTAATAAAATATCCTTCATTATAAAAATTATACTAGACTCATTCACTGATTATAAGTTTGCTGTTCATAGTTTTATCTTTAGATGCTTCAACTTGATGATTTTTTGTAGTAAAAGATGTTTCTAAAGTCAAAAGTCCTTATAATGATGATAAAGTGTAATGTGTAAGCAGTAATAAATGATGAATAAGTATGTTCACAAAGTGCAAATTTCCTTAATGGCATGTACATAATATAATCTTGAAATTAGTAATAGGGAATATGCATGAAAAAAATATATGTTATCTAATCAGTTTATCCATAAATATTCAAAAATAAATTACTGACAGTGAAAACAGAATAAGATTTGGTTAAAAACGAACGAGATATAACAATTTTACGGAACTATGTCTATCTCACTCGCAAAAACGCTATTTTCTATGGCAAATGTATAGATGATGTGGACTTTCTCTTTCTAATTGAAACTTTGAATTATTACATGTTCGTCGCTGATTAAGATATTTTATAAATTCTTTCATATTTGTTTACTGTGAGTAATAAGGAGTTTATTAAGCAAATAAAAAAAATACGTGCATATTCTCCATTAGTACGTAAATTAATCATAATTACTTTATTTAGACCATTGTATTGTCTCTGTAGTGAATTATGTAAAATTCTTTTGAGAAAATAAATTCTTTAAATCTTATTGTGTTATATTTTTTTCAGTTTTATAATAGCTTATAGAATAGTTTAAAAAAATTAAAAAATACATGTATTTACCCTATTCCAAAAATTGTATAAAATCTAGAATGCTTACGAAGTGGCAAAGCCGTTCCCAAAAAATATACCTAAAGTTATCACTGTCCCTTTCCGCATTTTACACTGGCAGATTGCGGGAAAGGGATGTAGATAACATTAGGTAATTTTTTAGAACGTTAAGTATTTAAACAGAAGCATTATGGTATGATGATAATTTGTGGAGGGGCGAGCATTTTTAGCTATAGACAATATCTAAAATATTTGCTATTACATAAAGTTATAATGCGTAAAGATACTTACATCTTTAGACAAGAAGAAAATGATCTGAGTATTCCCCGAGTCGATTTGTCCTCGCACTGACGTCACATTGACCTTGATGTCATCCTTCAGCAGCAAGGTCATCTTCTGTACCAGCGAGTCGAGCTGGCCCTGCGTGAAGGTGGCCACGGGCGAGATGAGGGTCATCTCAAGGAGGTTCATGTCTAAAGGGTCGGGCTTCACTTGGACGCTGACGGTGTCTCGGCCGGACTCCCCTTGATCGTCGGTTACCGTTAGTTCGAACACGTAGCGGCCCAGTTCTATGTCGGTTAGCTGTAAAAGTATGGTGGATGACGGTCAACCGCTATAGAAGAGCAAAAATCTAACAACATTTATCATCTGCAAAGATATTAGACGACTTTAGACATGTGAAACCACTGACAGAAAGTATCCGCATTGCAGTGTCATTAAATTCGAGTGCTACGAAATGATGACAAAGCGCGAAATGTTTATCGTATGCGATTATATAGACACACGTGGAGTATATACTGCATAACTTTGATTCGCTGAAGATGACTACAGGAGTGGGCTTTAATACTAAGAAATGTAAGAAGCGGTTGTGGCAAAGTTGTTTAGACTGTGCGTTTGTGAAGCACGAGATCGATCATCACAAGGCGCGACTGAGTTTGCGCTGATTTACGGTCATTTCCAGCTTACATCACGAGAAAACCTGCATCTATTCGTGTGCCAAATAGAGAAGGTAATATCAATCCCACAAATCTTTATCTATAGAATTATTCCATTATTTCTGCCAATAATCGCCATTTTGTGTGTCTATTTCCATACAATGACATCAACAAAACCTAGAAATGTAGAAGTAAAAGATTAAAAAATATTCACCATCAAGACTGGCTGAGTGTCCGAGCCGAGTATGACGGTACCCGATGCTAGCCCCGTGCCAGAACGCGTCCACTTCCATGATACGATACGGAAATCATCGGAGGACTTCGACCCGTTGATTATCAGCACCGAAATCGGCAGGTTCAGCACTTGGTCACCGCCGGCGTTCGCTTTCGGAGGAGTGTTTTTATCTAAACCAAGAAAATATTTTATGAACTAATTTGCTTTTACGTTACGTTACGCGGTTAAATTCACGATTACTGTTTGTTTGCAAGAATAAGGGACTAAGCTCACTGCAGGCTTGTTACGAAACTGGAGATCGAGATTTGGAGTAAAACGGCAACACTCTTCTTAGGGAGTTTATTTACTACAGAACCAAAGGTTAACACACATTGCAATTGTGAAAGGAGAGTTTAGCAAAAGCTTCTCACTAAAAACTCTTAAAGCTGATAATAAACCTAAATTTAGTGATTGGGCTACTAAAGGTATTCACACTAGTAGGAGGAAATTATATGAACTATATGGTGAAAAAAGATATAATTTTAATGCGGATTTTTTGGCATATGTTAAAAAATATATAAAATTCTAAAGATAAAGTTAAGACAACATGGTCAATTATTAATAATGAGACAGGAAAAACCAATACTAGGGACTACAATATTTTGGGAATTGGAGATACAATATGGTCTTCCAAACGTCCGGCGTCCAAGTCGTAAAGCAGTCGTAGTCCGAAATTCGTCGCTGAAGTCGTATGAGTTACTCGCCGTTATCACTCTTCGAAGTTAATACACCGAAAGCTTACACAAAACTGTCTCGGTTTGTTGCGGCACTATGAAAACTTACTGATGTTACTGCAATTCATAAAGGGTATTTAGCTGGCAACACCGTGTCATTAGATCAGGCGTGCCTTGAAGCAACTTACGAATACGATGGCAGTGTTACATTCTATTCCTGCCAGGACAAATTGGAGTGTGAATTGATGTGACAACTTGCACTTTCCGCTTATTATTCATGTTATTTCAACCACGTGCCCAAGAATGCCTTCACCAACAGGTTTAGATACAAGAACAATATACAACCAGAACATGCGTACTTAAAAATGATATCTACAGACATACAGTGCAAAACATCTATTTTCGTAAACCCTGAAGTTCAAACCCGACAAAGTAAATATAGAACACCATTATGTACAAAACAGAATGCAATGTCAGAAAAGGCGACTATCCAATTAATCCTGTTATAATATTATAAATGCGAAGGTTTGTATGGATGTTTGTTTTGCTTTCACACCAAAACGGCTAAACGGATTGGAATAAAATTTAACATGTAGATAGCTATTACCTGGATTAACACATACGATATTTTTAACCAAGGTAAATAGACATTCTCCCGGGAAATACATAGTTCCCGTGGGATTGTCAAAAATTCGACCAAGCGGACATCAGCTAGTACAATTTAAGTAGAACAGAAATGTTTGCGGCCCACCATGCTGTTAAACTTACTTTGAGCGACAGTAACGGTCACATTATCCGACGCAGAGTTCCCATTATCATCGAGCACAGTCAGCGAAAACACGTACTCTCCTTTGGTGAGCGCCGTGGCGTTGGCGACCGACTCGTTAAAGTTTACAATGTTAGAGTTAGTGGGGCCGGACAGGCAGCGCCAGGTGTACGCCACGATGCGGTGGTCGTCGTGCGATGACGACCCGTTAAGGGTGATCCACGTTTGAGGCAGTGATATGAACTGGAATTAGGTTGAGTGTCATTCAATCAGTATTAAACAATACTGAGTAAGACCAAGGACATAAAAGCGAGAAATAATAATATCAACATTAATATTAGGTTCGATTCCTTGATAAACGTATAACACTGTATAAAATATCAAAGAATGACTATCAATATTAGTCGAAAAATGAGTATAAGTTAGATCTATTAAATTATTAAAAACATTTTGTAGTTATAGGTCCAGCAAGTTGCTAAGCTTAGCATTTGGGTCTGTTCTATCACGTAAGGGATGAAGATGTGATATAGTGAAGAGTATTTTCATTGTAGTAAATAAGAATGGTTATGTGAAATACAAAGTATATGTTGATGAAAAATATTGCCTTCTAAAATTAAAACATAGCCGTTGATCATTTTATCTATTGAACTTCGTAAGCATTTAGGATGTGGTTATCAGTGAAATAAACGGATATCAATGCTTTGCCCACTTACGTGATATCTCAAATTTAATACAAGCTACAGTTTTATTAAAATGACTCAGTACTCATGCGTATTAATTGATTTCACAAATCAATAAATCAATTCCAAAGCCACATTCCCGTGAAAGTTTACATTGCATGTTATATTTACACACGTTTCATGCAAAATATTAGGTACAAACAGAACATGTACACATACTAAATACCAAGATCACAACCTGTACCCAAAACCAATTTAGTATTCTGACATGACGTCATTATATATCACTGCAAAAATAAGTGAGACCCCAGTAAGTCTCACTTATTTTCTTACTTCTTTTTATTGAATAATCGACAAATAAATTATTTATAATTATGATAGTAAAGAATAAAATGCAGGATAGAGTGCATTTTTTTACTTTTGGTTTGAATTCGATTTCGTATGTAACTAACTAATCATGATTCTTTCTCAAAATCAATAAAAAAATCGCTCGAGATCTGAGGTAGCTTTTTAACTTTCTGTGCTTAGATGACAATAACTTTTCAACCAAATCGATCGTTGTGAGTTATAAACAGTGATCGGATAATCGGGCGCTTATTTGCCTAAACTTCACACGGCACATAACACAGCGTTGATACAACCACCAACCAGATAAAAAAATTATGTTTCGCAGCATCATTCTAGCGATTTACATTGACTACATATAGCTTTAAACGGGCCAGTTTTCAATCAGCAACATGTAGTTAATGAAAATCGCCAAAATTACGCTGCGAAGCAATCATTTTTATCAGGTTGGTGGTTGTTTCAACGCTGTGTTATGTGCCGCGTGAAGGTTAGGTAAATAAGCGCCCGATTATGCGATCACTAGTTATAAAGGTTATCTATAGTAGTACTTACAGCGTCGGAGCCAGCGTCTGCAACGGGGGGAGTATTAGTGGGGGGCTTAACGAACACGTGTACTTCGGCTGTGGACGACTGCCCGGAGGAATCAGTAACCTTTAGCACGAACGTGTATACGCCTTCAGATAGATTTGATAACTACGAAAACAAAATTTTGATGACATCAACTCAATCATTGAATCATAGATGTAGGCTGTATTTTAAATCGAAATATGTATGGATGATATGACATAATGCTGGAAAACTTCTCTTCAACAGTTTTCTTTAGCAAGAAAATTTTTGTGACCCGATTTGAAATGGGTCGCATCTCGACTCACGACTAGATGCAAAGATAGGCG
This sequence comes from Acrobasis suavella, assembly GCA_943193695.1. Classification (NCBI taxonomy): domain Eukaryota; kingdom Metazoa; phylum Arthropoda; class Insecta; order Lepidoptera; family Pyralidae; genus Acrobasis; species Acrobasis suavella. The sequence goes on along the minus strand of OW971945.1, from coordinate 9,641,367 downwards.
CCCTTAAAGCTATGTTTACTATACAACATGGAACACTTTTAAGCAGATCGTAGAAATTATGGGAGGGAGTAAGAGAGTATGTTTGAAAAAACTGAGTGTGCGGGTAAAAATTGACGTGAAAAAGTGTATTCAGGGGCCTAGTTTCAGAGTTAGCGTTTAATACTTTAAAAAAAATTAAACGTGTCAAAATGTATTTTTTGTAATACTTAATATAGGTACTTGAAGAGAAATAAATCACCTCTAAGTATGGAGAATGCGTGTTCTGCATATCGACAGCTTTGTTTTCGTCTTCTGCAGACTTTGTCCACTCCCAGGACTTGATTTCATGATCGTCGGTGGAAAGGCTTCCGTTCAGCGTTAGGTGGTTGTTTGGCAGATATAATATCACATCTTGGCCTACGAAATAAATATAGAATTAACTTGATTTGAAAGATCTTCATTCGGACTCTGCATACAGACTCAGAGCGATTGTAGCGCGCCATGCGTGTCTTACGAAAACGAAAACACACACTGCGCATTTCGCAGTCAAAGTGTTCAAAACCGGATATATTTTTTATTTATAAAACAAAATTAATAACATTTCTTGTAACCTTTATTTAACACTGCCTAGAAAAATCTAAATTACAATAGAATAATGTCCAACCAAGGACGTGAAATAAAAAAATCTTAGATCGCATGAATCAGCTGCTTGCAGGCGTCGGACGGTGATAAATACGCGACCTACGGCTTTTTTATCATTGCCAGTGAGGTGGTGTACAATTTTCCGCCTTTTCTTGGACGTGCACGAAAATACAATTGGCTACTTTCCAACAACTCAAATCAGATACTTTTTCTAATTGTCAAAACAAACATTTCGTATGGGGTTTGTATGAAATAATGACTTAATTTCTTGGAGTCAAATAGCGATCATTCATTCATATCAGATTTCCGCAATAATAAATCTAAAATCATGTTGAAAATGAATATGATCATGACAAGTGACATTATTTTGTGACGTTTTATTTTCTTAACAGTAACAAATAATTTATTTTTGACGTAGGAAAGTACCCTATTGCAGCTTAAGGTGACTCAAACATGTATTCTCACCTGCATTTGCTTCTGGTGGGTAATCCGTATGGTTCAAAACCGTAATGTTAGCCGTCGTAGAGTTTTTGACGTGGTCGGAGTCCTCAACCGTGAGTTTGAATGTGTAGTTTCCAGGCTGTTTAAGGTCTTTGAGCACCAACGTAGGGCCGTCTTGTAAAGGCGGCTGGTAGCCAATGGGCCCCGACGTTAAGTCCCAATGCCAAGATATTATAGCATCGTCGTCCTAAAAAGTAATTATTACAAGATATTTATGTATCCCCTTTGTACACTTTAATTGTGGTTTTTTATGTATATTTTTTTTTACATAAAAAACCAAAATAAATTTATATACATACTTAGGACCCGCGTAAACAAGCTTATTTTTTATTTATGAGCCACTCAGATTAAAATTTGTTGCGGGTTACAACAGAATAGTTGACAATCCTATCACCTATTAACAATGGCCGAAATTGCTTGAATGCGAAAGTGCTAATAATGCGCGCGCCCGATAGACCAAACCAATCAATCTAAAACAGTTAACCTAGTACAGACAGTCAATCTAATCCTTTTATTGCCAACTAACCTTACTTGCACTGCCGTCTAAAACTGCGCCTGAGTTGGGCAGCTTGACAGTTTGCGATTGAGGCGTTATGACAACCTGGGGCGGCGTGTTCATGCGTTGTTTGGGCAGCACTGTCACCGTTGCAAACCCTTCCCCGTAGGAGTTCGTCCCGTTCACTGTCACTTTGAACCTGTACTGCCCTTCCGTGAGGTCTGTCAATTTAACGGTGGCACCTTCTTGATGCATGTTACCTGTAAGAAACAAAAATTAAGGTACGTAACTAAGCAGTCATCAACAGTCATTGACGTGGTAGTCTTGATAATTCACAATATTATATACAAACAATTCAATCGAATAAAATTCACAAACCTGTAAAGCCTCCCTTGGATTGGTCCACTAAAGTCCACACATAATTGTAATGACTCATTGTGGCCTTTTCATCAGGGATAGTGAAAGCAGCTAACGTCACTTGGTTGTCCGGCAATTGTACCTAGAACAAGTGTTACACTTGTTCCTAGAATTGTATTAAAAAAAGCAAGAACACAGTATTTACAAAGACTAGAATCATATAATTACCTGCTGGTCCGACACAGATACTGTCAAGTTTTGTACAGTTTTTGGAGTTGAAACATCAATTCTGTCATCACTTTTTCCCTCAGACATCAGATCTTCATTCTTCTTTATAGCATCCAAACCAATGGTTGGGCCCTTAGAGAATGGCCGGATAGGAACACATGCACCTTGGGAGAGTTCCGTTCCAGGAATACACTTGCAAACACCATGGCCAAGTTTAATAGGTATACATTCCGCATTATATGGACAATCTCCGGCACTCATTTCACATGACAGTTTGTCAAGGAAATTGCTTGATTCCATAATGAGATCTGCATCAGTATTATCTCTGAATTTATCAAAATTTCGGCCATCTCCTTCCTCTATATTTGGCAAGTTGTTAATGAAGTGAGACAGAAAATTAGTATCTTCATCATCTTGCATTATTTCATTGTGTCTGCTTGTATATGGAGAATATATTGTCTCATCGTCAGGTGAAAAGTTATTGCTCATCTCTCCATAGCTAGACTGATCTAATATGTCTGACCAATTTTCTGTGAAAATATAAAATTTAAATCGCTTGCTGTAATTCTTCTTATTATTTTACTTTTAATGTAAAAATAAAAACATTTTACTACAGGAAATAAACTAACTGTGATAATGATAACATGGGCATTAGGATATTTCAATTGTTTATCTATATGCTGTGCTATCAAGTCGCCACCGTTTAACGAATTACTCTAAACATTTGCAAAGTAGATATTATAAATTATTAAAGAAATAACGCTAAATTGCATTCTCTTTAATGCAATAATGAGAAACCTAAAAAAAAACTTGCAGTACATCTGACACTGTAATTATACATGGTTGATTATTATGAAAATTCCAAATAAGAAGCCCCTTTCACCGCGGTGGCTTTATATCAGTTGTGATGCTCCTAGCGCGAGGCACAGTGAAACGAAAATAAATACCTACAACCAAATAGGGATGTGGATACTTAAATTATGTGCAATACGAACAGTTAGGCCATCAGAAATACTTAGACAAAAAAGAGGCTAAATTTGTAAAATGTGATGTTGTTCTGCATATTTGTTATGTTGTATGGGTCTGTCAAGGTACTTACTGTAAATTTATATTTGCAACTTCGAAAAACCTTGGAAACTTTTCTTCCTGTTTTCGTCCTGTACGTAACACTTGAGTAATTGTAATAAACTTAAATTTATTATTTATATAATTAAATTAACCTGCCAAGTTCAAATTTAGAAGTATTATAATTTTAGATATTTTTAATCAAGTACCTACGTATTTTCACAACTATACCATATTTTAAGTTGGGTGTATGGTAAAGTGAATTCCGCCAGATGGACCGTTGTTGACGTGAATAAGGTGGCGGGTATTGGTTGGATGCGGAATGCGGAGGACTAGGCGTGGTGGCGAGTATTGGGAATGGCAAATGTTTATCAGTGGATCAGGCTGTTGATGAAGATGATTATGATCGATTTTAAAGTGCATCTAAACTTGGCATTGGATTGGATTTCAACCCTTTTGAGGCGAACAATTAGCCGATAGGAACTTGGCCCCCTTTTTAACAGGTATGTATTTGGTGGGATTAAAATTTTTTTTTTCAAGAAATCGTACTTGTTTTTTTCCTTTTGTGCCACGCCCGCGTAATAAACAATATCGCGATTCTATACCCCTAGCGCCATCCATCGAAAGTAATTTATAACAATAGAAGCCTGATTTTTTAGGTAAGCAGTATTTACTAATAAGCTATGCAGTGTGCATTATGTATACATGACAATATTTTATACCCCCTCCCCTCACCCCTCCTCCTCATCGTATTCTTATTGTATCACTGGTTCATAAATATTTTTACTAAAAATTCGATATTCGATTGAGCCAACTCACGCTTGACCAATTTCTTAATTTTTTGTTAATCTATATATAAAACACCCCCACTCCTCATCGTATTTTCATTGTATCACTGGTTCATAAATATTTTTACTGAAAATTCGATATACGATTGAGCCAACTCACGCCTGACCAATTTCTTAATTTTTTGGTAATCTTCATATAAAACACGACCTGCATGCCAAATTTTATAACGTTAGGACAATTGGAAGTGGCCTAGAGGTTTTGATTACCGGTCAGTGAGTCAGTCAGTCAGTGCCAAAATTAGCTATTTTCACAGGGTCATATTTCAGGATCTACTGAAGCTATATTTATAAAATTTGGCATACTGCTTTAGTACTTGTATATGATTACGTAGGTAGGTACTTGTATATTTTATCTCTGTACTTGCAATAGGCACTGAGCTACAGGGGGGTCAAAGTGGGTCGAAACGGTTCGTGTAAATAGTGCACGGCATGCGCGCGGCCTGTTGCTGAAACTTGGCCTGCGCACTACCGTGCGCTTAGATTTGCTGCACTTTTAAACTGTATTAAATTACCTACAATTTGAGCTGGTGATGAAAAGTGGATCACGTACGACAAGAACGTGCGAAAAAGGTCATGGTCAAAGGCCGGTCAGGCTTCACAGACTGTGGCCAAACCCGGGTTAACTTGCAACAAGGTGATGCTGTGTGTGTGGTGGGATTGGAAGGGCATTATTCATTATGAGCTGTTACCACCAGGCAGGACCATCGATTCATAACTCTACTGCGAACAACTGATAAGATTAAAGCAAGAAGTTGAGAGAAAGCGGCCGGAATTAATCACCAGAAGGGGTGTGGTTTTTCATCATAATAACGCTAGACCTCACACATCTTTAACCACTCAGCAAAAATTAAGAGAGTTTGGCTGGGAGGTGTGAATGCATCCGCCGTATAGTCCTGACCTGGCACCTTCAGATTTCCACCTGTTTCGGTCTCTTCAGAATTCTTTAGGCAGTGTCAGGTTAACATCACGAGAGGACTGCCAAAACTACTTGACGCAGTTTTTTGATCAGAAGCCCCAAAATTTCTATAGCAATGAGATCATGTCCGTACCTATAAGATGGCAAAAAGTTATCGAACAAAATGGTACCTACATACTTTAGTTAAATGTAAATAAACTATATTAAAAAATGTTTTGAATTTTCATATAAACTGCGAAAAGACTTTTTCCCCAAAATGTGGGAATATCGTCAAATATTATCGAGATTTCCCCGTTACCCCAGGTGAGATTTGGTGATTTCACTCACGTAATTAATTAACGTCCCCATTTAAGGCTCTGAGATTTCGGTCATTTGCAACAATATAAGCCCCAAAGTAATATAACCTCTCTGTCTATAGCAAAAAGACTTGTAGATCGTAGTTCTTTCTTTTGTCTTTGTTTTGTGTGGAAAATTGGTCATCTTCAAAGTGCCATAACTTGGCTCAGCATAAGTCAATAGAACTGTGATTGGGTTCAAATTGTAGATGATTTAATATATTTTTATGAAAAAAGTCCAAAAATTTCGATGTTTCTCTCGTTTTTCTGTTTTCACAGGTATTTCGAAGTTGCAAATTTGAATTCACACTTCTCTAACAGACCCTTACAAATACCAAAAATGCAGAACCTTATCACGCTTCGCGAATTTAATGTGTATTTCCGACGGTGTGAAGTGGTTTTTAGTCGGAAATATCCAACGCTGGCAAAACGGGAATGAAAATGTTTATTGGATAAATCCGACATTCACAGTCAAGCAGTTAATCAGGCTTCTTATTGATAAGTAGGCATATTAATCACAAGGTGTAGTCCTGCAAAATATCTCATGATGGTCTGATTTCAGGCGATCTCGCCATACACGCTGGAATCAAGCAGGGCTGTCTTCTGTCGCCCCTGCTTTTTCTTTTCGTACAGAATGGCGTATTGCTTAAGGTGAACGATGGAAAGCGATGCTGCATTGAGTGGGGGTTGTCCAATCAACTGGACGACCTAGACTACGCTGACGACTTATGACCATACTGTTACTGACATACAAACCAAACTGTACGATCTACAGTGGGAGGCTGCCAGTTTGTCTTCGAGGAAGACCCAAGAGATATGCACTGGAAAGAAACTGGGATCTAATAAAGGTGGATGCAGAGCCGATACAGCAAGTGCAACAGTTTGCATATCTAGGCAGCATTGTTTCGCAAACTGGAGGAGCTGAAAAAGACACGGCTTCTAGAATAGTCAAGGAGCAGGCAGCCTTCGCTAAAAAAAGTCAAACAAAAAACTTCAGATCAAATGTTAAACTGTCTTGCTATATGGGTGAGAAACATGGAAGTTTACCAAAGAGGTCACGCAGCTGATCCAGGTGCAGTCTGTGGCAAATACTTGGCATTCTAGCCTGAGAAGATCTCCAGCAAACTTGTGATTGCTGACCATCAAAATCTGCAAGCACATCACTGACTCCACTGGAAGTATTGGGAGTCCATGGTGACAAGCAGTAACATTAATCATAATTAGAAAATACATACCATTAGGGAGGACAGGTTTCACTAGTATCATGGAAAAGTGTGAGTTCCACTTGTGATTGCCAACCCTCAACAGCGGCAAGCACATCTCATCGCTGACACACTCCACGTGGAAACACCGGGAGTCCATGATAAAAACAATATTGCAGGAGTCGCTCAGGCAGCATCCCATCACACACTGCCGCAGCCCTTTAAGGTTTGTCTTTTCACTGTAATTACCAGCTGTGTAGTTACCTGAAAGAAAAGGATATTAAACAAAGCCTTTTAAACAAAAAGTTAGTTAAAACATTTGAAAGCCTGTGGCATACAGCAGAGTAGAATACATTTGTCACCACTCTCTCTATCATACAGGTGTTGTAAGAGGCAACAAAAGGAAGTATAACTAACAGAGGGCAGCAGCATTCTCTATGTAAACACTTTATACTTTCTACAGTGCACCATCCTATCTGCCCAGCATTATGATATGATGATTACAAGCTAATCCTCCCTTTATTGGGAGAGGTCTTTAGTCCAGCAGTAAACTGACATAAGCTGTTAAGAAGTGTTAAAGAGAGAACTGGTATTATAGCAACACCTGCCAGGCAGTCGTCACATCAGCTAAGGATCTAATTTTGGGGTAAGACATAATTTTTTGGGAAACTACTTCATCATGATACTAGTTCTGAATATATTTTTATAAACCCTGTGGAAATTGAATCTACATCACATAAAATAATCATAATGTTTTGTTACATGAACCAATACTATCAAATTACTTACCCACAGGAGCATAATTGTCAAAATTCTTTGGATACAATTTGGGGCACTTATTATTTTCATACTTTTCATTCCAAGGCTTACTGTACTGTGCAAATGTTGGCCTTATATACAGACCGGACAGTAAAATCATAAGTCCAACGTAATTTAGCAAACTAAAACTCCACATAATGAACAATGATACCAAATAACCAAATCAATCTGGAAGACTGGAAGTTGTCCCAAAAAAATACTCCCTAGTATTAGTATGACCACAAACATAAATTTTCAATAAGCTTCATTCATTCATGAGATTTTCTACCGTAAAGTCCGCAGTTTTAATCCACAAGATAAGAAGAAAAATGTATAAAAAGAAAAATCTAATATTCAATGCAAAATTAATCCAACACAACTTGACAACACCCAGAGGGGCTAATGTTAGTACAACAAAGTAGGAAATTATGACGTATAATGATATCGATTCAAAATGTATTCTATCTTTGTATGATCCTTATATAAACCAAGATCATTTTATTTGGTCATATAATATAAGTTCGTACTAGAAATTACAGATGGCATAACTAGTAAAAGTAACTAAATATTTCAATAGAATTTGAAAAGATGTCTCTAGTTACTGTAGATTTTAATAATAAAAAAATATATAATTCGATACAAATGAGGGTGAAAATAAAACCAATAAATATGATTTTAACTAAAAAAACATTTAACAAACCGTAAAAAGACAAATGTCCATAAAATTACATCAATGTCAATTTTGTCTTGGTACAATTTCTATATCTGTAAATGGCAACACCGATAAAGTTTTAAACTTGTAGGTACTAGTTTGTAATGTTGTGATGTGAACTTTGGTGTGAAACAAAAATCAAGAAAACTTACTAAATATATAAAGTATGTGCTGAGACAAATAGAACTGTGTTATATTTTGGATATGTTTTGTCATTTCAACCATGTATATTATGCGATGATCGTGTGATTTGATAATATAATTGATTTTCATTACATTTTAAATAAGGCTTTCATTTTGAGCCTATTACGCATTGTTTATGTACTTAATTATTTATAATCCAAAATATTGTGTGACTGCCATCTCCATTAATTGTCTCTTTGGCGTAATTACATAAACATTGTGAAGTATGGCAGGTTTATCTCCCAAAACAAAAACATCATACGTAGGTAAACTATAAAGTAGGTATACTATAGACGGCTTCGTGGTATAGACGTTAGTTATGCATTGCAAATTTTATTTCGCATCAAACCGCCAAGATAGGTCTCTATTTCAGTATATACAAAAGTACTCTGTGACAACACCATTCATTACCAAGATGTAGGTACTCATTACATTACACCCACAGATTACACCAGACACACATCACATTACTCTTTGACACTTTGACACAGTGTTGCCAACTGCTACCATTAGCTAGTAGCTAGATATCTTGCCAAATGCATGGTATATTAAAACAAGGTATTCTCTTCCCGAGTTGGGACAACACAGAGATAAGAGATATAAAAAGATACCTGATTATTTAGTCATTTTAATTTAAGTAATAATTGACATTAGCAATCTTACTCACACGGCGAAAATGATTTTTGCTATATATGTGACTGAAACAAGTAATCGTATTCTTTTCTTGATTTTATCGTGGTGTCACTAAATGAGTGTCATTAATATCAAACTGATGTCTTTTTATCCTGTTAAATTAAATATCTGGTCATAGTTCCAATTCAACTTGGTTGGATTAAAATGACAGATGCCATTTGGATGATGAAACGTGAATATATCTAACATCGACAATACGATACTCCATACTACACAAGACTCACAATACTCGTTTTAACACCATTATATCGTTCCACTCCATTTTTACACATTAACAATCGTGGCACCGTCGCACAGCACGCGTCTAAACAAGTTGAAAACAGTTCAATGAACAACGCTTGTCGCGGCAACCGCAAGATTGTAGGTGAGTTAGCTAATAGGAACGTGTGTAGCACGTCCTGAATCTAAAAGTCGTGAGTATTGTCGATGACAATCAATTTGTCTATGGTAAAGCGATAGCGTCTGACAGAAGCACGCCGCTAGAAACTTCCTGTCTTGCTTGGCGCGAAGTAACATGGCTACAGGTAGCGGCACGAAACTAGCGCTGACCTTGCCTGCGCACAAGTCAAAAATTAATACCGTACCCGTGCGCAGTATCCCCTCCACATGTCGCTCAACACTAAACTTAAGTGCCGCTAGGTGTACCTAGCAGCACAGTATAAAACAAAAGCATTAAGACACTTGTTGCTGTAATAATCGCAGAAGAGCACAACGCACTTACTTTAAGTTGAGTATATCTAGGTTTCCATTGGACACGACTGGTATTTCCTTTCTTTATATATCTCATGTTAAAGTTTTTACGTCTTGTTTTATAGTTATATAGAATCGGAGTCACCGGTTGATGCATCAACAATATTCCGGAAAGTTTTAATTGATATCAGCATAACACGGTGATGCCTCGAAACATATTCTGTCGAATCGAGCCATCACGTGTACACGAAGGTAGGCGGCTTAGCTACGAAAGGTCGCTAGTGTGTAGAGAAAAAACAGGGCAGGAGTGCCTGCCGAACTGTTCTACGCATACGGGGCGGGGGAAATCGTGATTGTGACTATAGGCACAGATGCGGCCCAAGCATTCAGGTACACACAGTGGCAACACATCAAATTGACAAGTGTCATACTGACAGTCCGGTCCGCCCATAGAATTATAAGAGGCAAAGAAGGCGTACTAAATTAGCACACGATTCAATATAACCATCTTTTCTTTTCTTATGGCATATGTAATGCGTTAGAGCGAGATCTCAATACATATTTTATTTCTTTTTTCTGTTGGTTGTCACAATCCTTTTTGCACACTTGTGTTGTCCATTGTCCATTATCGATATTTTCTCGTACGAGTATAGATAATTTCAATACACATCATTTGCTGATTTACGCATAGATACGCATTTTTGTAATCGAAAGGTTCCGGGTTCCAATCCCAATAACTACCTTTAAAACAATAACACCGATCAGTTCCAAAGACTGAAATGAGAGAAGAAGGAGAAGAAAAATCATAACATGATTTTATTTATATTTATTTATAAATTTATTTAATACTTAATAAAGAAAATTAAATACACCTTTTATATTAGACTTCACTCGAATTTTTTCATCACACAAATGTCATATTTCGATAAGCGTCACATTTTCCGGGTCTTTTATTTTCATACGTAAACTTATTCAAAGTCACACATTTATCCATGCACAATATTGCGCTTTATTATGTTTTTTTCGTAGCAAAAAACACAAAAATCCTGACCTACATCATTGTAAAATATGTTGATGATGATTGTTACAACGTTATCATTGTCTCGCTCACACATATAGCGCTATTTCGTTCGGTGAAGAAATTACTGTGGTTTCCAAACTTGAAAATTATTTATTAAAAATGAGATGTCGTGTCAGTCGTGTGAATTACTATTTATCAGATCAAAATTCTTGGAAATAGTGGACTGAAAGTTTTAATTCTAATTTTCAAACGTTAAATATATTGTAAAGTAAAGATTAAGATGTAAACTTTAATGTAATTTATACCATAGCCCAATGGGCTGGGTAGAATAAGGGTAGGGACCATATTGAAATGGGTTTCTTTCATCATTATTTTCCCAGCAGTGGCCATTCCGAAACGACAAACAGGACAAATTAAATAAAATGATAAAAAGTTGTACCTACTAACTGTATATTCTTTATTTAACTCTTCTTAAAATATTCACTAACTTCTTCTAACTGTATTATTTTTATCTATCATCTTTTTCCCCACTATAAAAGTTTGAGAACTGTTTCGCAACCAGAGATGGGCGTAATCAAACTTTTGAAATTATTACTAATAGTCCGTCTAGTTTTAAAACTGTTTTTAGCCAAAAGTGGCTACATTTAGCGAAAAACAGTTTTAAAACTAGACGGACTACCAATATTACTTTCAAAGGTTATGCATAAAATAGTTTAAAGGTCTTGCTAGACATTGATACAAATCAAATTTTTAATTATCACCATATTTATTTTTAAACAATTTATTTCAAATGAGGGCGCCACTTTAGCTACCACTTCGTCTTAATAATTTTATTGAAAATAATCTGATTGAAAGTAGGTAATCATGATTACATCTATCATGATGATTACTTTTAATCATTGATTACTTTCAATCATGACTATATGTAATCGTTAGGCATGATTACAGTAATCAGTAATCTAGATTAAATGTATATGTATGATTAATTTTTTTCAACCGACTTAAGAAAATGACGTTTTGGTTCGACCTGCATGTATATTGTATATTGTTAGGCCGCGATTTTCTCAAAAACTGATCATCCGATTTGGATGAGGTTTTTATTATTTAAATACAAATATAACGTCTTATAAAATATGCTGAAACTATTTTAGGAATGAGTTCAGTCCATGATACTAGAACCACTTTCCCCAAGAAACATCGAAATATGAACGAAATTTGTTTGTTATTTCATAAAAATTTGATCAGCTGATCGATCAACTTGCATGGGATGCCTAAAATTATTTTTCATATTTCGATATACAGGGTAACTTTTTATCCACCAGCAAAATTTTGGAGCAAGTCAGTCAATGATGCAGAACACGATACTTACTTACTAAAAAAAGTTATTAAAAATCGACCTCGACTACGTCAACGACCTCAACGAACTAGACGACCTCAACGATCTCGACGACCTCAACAACCTTGACATCTAACTCCATAACCTGGACGACCTCGACGGCCTTGATGAACTTGACGACCTCGACGTACTTCACGACCTCAACATCTACCTCGACGACCTCGACGACCTCAACAACCTTAATGACCTCGATGACCTCAACGACCTAGACAACCTCAACTTCGACCTCGACGACCTTATGACCTCGACAATCTTGACGACCTCAACAACTTCGACATCGAACTCGACGACCTTGACGACCTCGACTAACTTGACACCTCGATGACCTCAACATCTACCTCAACGTTCTTAACGACCTTGATGAACTTGACGACCTGGACGACCTTAACGACTTCGACAATCTCGACGACCTCGACCTTAATATCCGCGAACTCGACGACCTTGACAACCTTGACGACCTTGACAACCTTGACGACCTTGACAAACTCGATGACCTCAACAAACTCGACGACCGTGACGACCTCAACAAACTCGACTACCTCGACATAAACTACGACGACCTCAACGACATTGACGAATAACTATTTTATTTTTAAAATTCTTCGATGTAGTTAGTTTTCATCAATAAGGAAAGTAATCAAGAAAGTAATCACGAAAGTAATCACGAAAGTAATCAAGATTACGATTACAGACTAATAATCATTCATTAATCACCGATATGATTACTTTCTTGATTAATTTCCTTAATCTGTAATCATGATTGAAGATTACAAAATGTAATCGTAATCCTTTATATACCATGCCACCATGGCCAAATGTAGCTAGCTAGAAGGACTCATAGAATTTTAACTTTTATATAATCTTTGCATTTAACCCACGGCACGGCTACTATACGGCAACATATTCTATTTTGTCAATAATATCTTACTTTTAATCATACGTCAAATACTTTTTTCTAATTTTCTCAAACACAAAAAAATAGAGGGGGTATGGCGCTATTAATGGAATCAAAAACGTAATAAAAAACAACGCATTTTGCCACATACGTCCCTTTGGTTTGAAGCCCGCGCCGTGATATGTGTAATATGCGTTACCCTGGCAGAAGTACCATTTTTGAAAAGCGGAGTCACCTAAAAAAATGTTTTTCCATATAAAAAACCGTTCATTTAGTCATACGCGTTTGAAAAATGGCACCACAGAAACATACCGAATTTGATAGTCTTACTACACCAGGCGATTTTTCAACTACGAAAAAAAAACCTGCTTTCCATACATATATCATCGTTTGGCCAAACAAATTTTATTATGGGAGGACGAAATTTTTTTATCGATTTTAAATAAGTTTTTTTTTAGAAATTAGTTCAGTATCATTGACTGAACTTGCTCCAAAAATTTGTCTGGGGCGTAAAAAATCACCTGTATACGAAATTTTGTCGGTAACGTCCTGTAAATGTCCGTCAAACTAAGTGTAAAATTTGTCCCCCTCGTAGTTTTTGAGTTATCGGCCAAAAACTTTTTATGTTACGGTAACGTTACTCCAGCAGTAAGTAATGAATGTTATGATATATCAAGCAATTAGTCGATGATGTAAGGTAAATGTTCATGATTGAATGGAATTTGTCCGTCTTAAGACTCCTTTAGGTACTTAAAATTGTGCTGGGGTATTTTCCCTAGAATTTAAGTACTAAGTACCGAAAAAATATCTAATAAGTATAGTCAGACTATCAAATTCGGTATGTTTCTTCCAGGATAACGCACATGACAATCATCAAATTTGAATCAAAATCAAATTGCAATTCTTTTGTTAGTTGAACTGTTATTTGTTATAATGAAGATTATAATATTAAGGGCACATGATAGCAGCATACATGAGTATTGTACCTACCTATGTTACGTCACACGCCACGCCTCACTTTAAAACTAAATTTTTATTCCATTTCATTGCTTCAATAACTTCGTTTTCATAACTATGAAATTAGAAACATGGTTTGATCTGAGTTTGTTAATATTTGCATATTAAAGATACGCGATTTCTACTGTTTTTTTGGTGCAGCAGGCTCAGATCTCTGGAACTTTTAAAATTAAAAATGGGTGCAGGGCAGATAGGGGGGATTGCTACATTACGTAATAATAATATTGCTTACATAAAACAATTTTATAATATTTTATTATGAGTTGTTCAAAATACGATAATTGCATAATTATTTCTTTATATTACAGTGGATATGGATTTTAAAAATCCGGCTGGATTTTTGGGTGAGAAGGCGGCACTTAATGAAGCACAACATGTGGTTCGTGAAAAATATGTTATATATCCGACTAGTTCCAGACCTTTTCTTCAGACTTTTCTTCTACCACCGTCAATCTTGTTGCTGTCATCGTGTGGATAGTGTATATTTATGCATGCAAAATGTAAATTCACTCCTTTCTCTCCACAGTACCGACCGCCATAGTACCTCTTGAGAAGGAACTTTTTTTTGAACCTTCGTTTCAAAAACTGCGTGAAGTGGGACGGAATATCCATTATAAACCAGGCGACACTAATTTACTTGTAGATTCTAACCCTCATATTCATAAAAAAATACAACCGTTTATTAAACCTATTTTAGCTAAAACATGTTTTGTCCCTTTTCCTCTTCTCAATATTTGACATTGAAAGAACGAGACAAAACATATTTTAACTAAAATAGGTTTAGCAAACGTTTGTATTTTTTTATGAATTTGAGGGTTAATCTTTGCCAGGCGAAGGTTTCTTTGACATTTGTAACGTAAACGAGTAGTCAAGAGCTCTCATAAAATATTCCTGACTTGAGGTATAAATGAATGCGACGTATATACTTCACTTGAGCGATTAAAAATGCAGTAATTCGTTGTATTGTAGGTATGACTCCCACGTTTAAACATAAATTCCTGTGGAGATCTCCAGAGGAATGGGGAAGGGATGAAAATTTAAAAAACACCTGAAATTTTTCCTTTGTGAATAAATACCAGACTTTTCCGATCCAGTCGATTAATAAAAAGTAAAAATATTTAATCATAATTTCGTACACTAGGTACTCAGCTTAACGCTGCAATTTCTTTTGCCCTTCTCGTCTGACATATGAAAAAGTAATGTCATATGACAGTTGACAACTTAACTGCCACTGTCATATGATAGTTGACAGCGTAACTGTCATGCTTGTTATGTCATGTCATCATGTCATAGACATTATTTTTATTTTTTAGACAAGACTAGCGTTGATAGTTTGACTATAGATAGTTGACCTCGAAAAACAGTCACAATTCAAATATCGATAGGACTATCGATAGCTAAATTACTATTGATAGTATTATAATATCGATATTCGTCACAATACTATCGATAGTTTTTAATACAAATAGTACCTTTACTATCGATACCTACTATCGAAAGTAGGAGACGAGGCGTGTAAAAGAAATGGCGGCGTTAAAATGCAAAACTTTCAGGCGTTTTAAAAAAGTTATCCCTCCTCCATTCGGAGGAAATATGTAAAATGGGGCGCTATTTTCGAAACGCGGAGAGACTAAACTAAGTTTTTTTCTTTTTGGCCCACTTTTGGCCCATTGTACCTATATGCCGATCATGGGTGTTGGATGCCGAGTACTTAGTTATATGGAAATTATGTATTTTTTACAGGTTCACTATTTGTCACATTCAATGCTGTTTTGCCTGGGTGCTATTATAGAGGCTCATGTAATAATAACACCAGCGATTTGTGTTTTTGGAGAAAGGTACAAGTTTGGCGTCTTTGGTGGTACGCATAAATTCGTAGAATTTGCTGGCATTGAGCGACAAATTAGCCATGCTGCTTTACATAGAGGTATGTACTTATATACTTATACATATACCAAGATTTCATGCGTTTAACTGTATACATTAGTGTAATACTACATTTAGGTGAGAATCTGAATCATGCGCAATAGGCTAAAATTGGTCTCTTGGCATTGTCTAGCCCGTTAAGTTTAGGGACGTGATAGGGAAACGTATGTGTGAACATGAAATGATAGCAACAATTGACGTTTTTAAGGGTGCCATGTTAAATTGAGCTACGACTTTTTTCATAATATGGCGTGATCCACTAACTTATTATAAGTTGACCAACAAAGCTCTTAGGTACCTACTGTATTTTAGTTACCTGTTTGAGTTAATTGTTATCTGCCCGCAATGGTGTAAGACATGTTACACTAAATTTAACTACAAATAATAACACTATGTAAACATTTAAAAAAAATCAGTTTATTTTGCAAATTGTATATCGGTACCTAATAACGAAAAGTTTGCACCATGACAACACAGAGGCAATATTTTGAATGTGACATTTTTCATATAAAACTTCTTTTCAGCCAGTAAGAAAAATTCTTACTAAAAAGATTTAACAAGTGGTCAGGTCATTACTTATTGCAATCATGCAATGCTTGCGATAAAGAAACAAACATTAACTGACACCGGCAAAATAAGCTTCAAGGAAGTTTAACCGCCAACAACAAGAAAAAAAAAGAAACAAACCTAAGGAAATGAAAAATTAAAAATTTTACCAATTCAATTTTTTTAACATACATACATACTGAACGTCTTTACGGCAGGCAAAGCATTTTGGGTCTTGCGGCTTTAAGCAAACCAAGCCCAAGGCCGTAAGACTCCAAGCCACTTTTAGCGTGATGATGGGCGAAAGGGTGGAAAAAGTAGTAAAATAGTGATGGGTTGCTAGCCGCATCGCCTATTAACATGATTTGCATTTTCACTCATTCCCTCGATTGGCTTGTAAGATCTGTGTGGGAAGAAAGCAGCTGGCACATTATAAGTTTTGTCTTTTCTCCCATAGTAGCAAGGAAGAAACATTTTACATATTTTAAATTTTTAATACGTATTTTAAATTGAGGCATGAGTAGACAGTAGACACAAAAAACTTTGCTCGCTTCGCTCGCTCGTTAAATTCAGGTAATGCAAATAAGTAAGTATCAGGTGTATTATAGTGTTGCAAGCAATAGGATAATATATCGATACTCAAAAACGGTAATAATATTGATAGACTCGATAGTCAAATTAGATATTAACAATGGTACTATTTTTAGTAAGAACTATCGATAGTATTGTAATATCGTTATTCGGCTCTGAATATCGATATCGGTCTAAATATTGATATTCAGAGCTGAATACCAATATTACAATACTATCGCTAGGTCCTAATACAAATAATATCATTAATATCGATAGTATCCATTAAATACTATTAATAATATCTAAATTCAATAGTATTGCAAACTATAGGTTATCGGTATAGTCCTATCGATATTGTTACTGTTTTCCGAGGTCAAAACTTAATCGAGTCTATCAATCGATGGTTATAACACTAGTGTGTAATTTTTAGGATATAACCGTACCAAGCATTGGAGTGAATGTGCACCGGATATGCACTTAGGGCTTATAATGACAACTCAGCCCTTTTCTTTTCACGAAAGAGAACATGGAGCAGAATTTATCCTGAATAGAGTTCGATATGGAGCTTTGCCAACTTTAGATGCACGTGGATACAGGCAATGTGCTTACTATGGTTTTGGAAGTAGAAGAAACGTGAGTATAATAAAAAAAGTACTTAAAAGAATTTATAACGGCAAAGCCAAATCGTTACCGTTCATTTATAAATGTGTAGCAATTTTTTCTTTTTCAACTCTCTCAACCCCTCGTAGAAAAGGCCCCTGGCCTTAAGTCCGCCATTTACATGTATTGTAATGAAGTTAATAATAATATTAATAAGCCCCCCATAAACCCTACCTTACGTCCGTGCCGAACATCTGTGGGGGGCGGACACGCGTACTTTCGAAACTTACGCGGCCAACAAGGCAAAGGTCAATCCAAGCGAAGGTGGAACAGCATATGCCGAGGGCTGTGTGGCTATGGGAGAGCATAGTCGTTTATATATGAACTCTGGATACCGGGGGACCTCCAGTTTCAATTACCCTTGCCACGGTATGCGGGGCTCTACCGTGGTGGACTCCAAATCCCTTGCTACTCGTGGGAAACAAATCAGAGTTAAAATGAATAAAAATAAAAGAAAAACGTCTACCCAGTCTCCAACTTTTGTAGAAAACCACACAACCCCAAACTCTCCAATATTCATCCACAGAGCTCTGTCAATGCATCACAACCAACACCAGCCCGAAGAAGTAGTAGGAGGACTTGCAATAGATATAGAAGTACATTACCAACACAATCCACATCTGATGTAACTGAACCATACAGCCCTAGTACTATATCTTATACACCTTCATTAGCCTCTGTGGATGAAGATCCTTGTGATCTAATAGGCCCCAACCCCACCTTAGATGTTGCGCGGGGGGTTAATCCCTTGTTACCCGCGTCCACTAAGACTGGGAAAGCTAGAGTACGCATGAGTTGGACACCTGATATTAATAGATTCATCATGCGTACCTACTATCTATTAACTAATTTAGAGACAGACAAAACTTGTTGGAGAAAATATATCTGCATGAAAAATTAATACAGCAATACCCGGGAATAAATGTATCTGAACAAAGAATAGCGGACCAAAAACGAGTAATTGTAAAAAATAGATTTTTCTTAGAAGAAGAACTAAGACACTGAAAGCAATATACTACAGCCATCAGTAACACCTAATCTTTTAGATCACAATATTTCATTACTTCCACAGACTCACAGATCTCAAATCCAGCAAGATCCCATGAATACACACAATACTTTTACACAAACATCACCTGCATCTACTCAGACACAAACGACCAGCTTATTACTTGAAACTTTTGAAGTACCCCTAAATGATTCCATAGCAGATACACTAAGTGAAAAATTGATCAGAGTTATTTTGCAATATTCCGGTATGGATCCTGAACTACGGCCAAAACTCCCAAAATTAAGGTATAGTAAATCTTACGAAGCTGGTCAACTTATTTAATGATAATAGTATTTTATGCAACAGTTGTATAAGAAGGTTCATAAAATGCGAGTGGCGCAAGTTACGATGCGAGCCTTGGCGAGCATCGTAAGGAGACGCCATCGAGCATGTTTTGACATACTTATACAACGTTGCATACAATACTTTTTCTACGATTATATTTACTAAAATAAATACAAAAATAAACAAAGAAAAGTACAAAATACTACCATATGTTTGGTAGATGCTAGGTATCTATGGAAGACATAATTTTTTTTATTGACGTCTTAAGTGCCGTTTTTGAAACATGGAGTCACTTAAAACAAATGTTTTTCATACAAAAAACCGTTTGTTCAGTGACTCCACGTTTGAAAAATGGCACCATATGTTAAAATAACGATTTTATTATGTTGGCAGTATGGTAGATCTAAAGAAAAAAACGGTTGTCTGTAAAGTCGGTTTACTGACGATAGTTGAACGTGACAACGTCATAAGAAAATACTGATGAAATGCCGAACGCGGAGGCCGATTGTGCCTCTTTGTCGCTCGGTGCGCGCTCTCGCTTGCAGTTCAAGCCTTAAATGGAACGCCTCAGAGCGAGGTAACGCCGCATGCGTCATGTCATGTTTTTTCGTGCGTGCAGCCGGCTCCTTCGAATTATAAGACGCTGTCACGTCAAAAAGTTATAGGTCTATGGCTAGGAGTATCGTTTTGGCGAAATAACGACACATGTGCTATTATATTAGGTATAGACTATAGACTTTTCTGAAATTATATAATCTATGTTCTTATATTAGTGTTCGGGACCTTTTAAAAGATAGATAACAGTACAGGAGTAGAAAAAATACTTAACCGATTTATGTCACCTGATTCCTTACTAACCGACATTCACACACTTGTTTATTGTGCCTTATGTTATTTCAGAAGAACATGGGCATAAAATTTTACAGGAAACAGAAAATATTAAAAAAAGCATAAAATGTACAAAACCACGCTGGCAAATAAGGCTAGAGAAAAACATAGAAAAGTTAAGAGCAGATATAGGTAGAGATACTGTAATGGTAACAGATCAAATAGAGTAGTGAGAAGAGTTGAAGTAATATTTAAATCATATAATTTACACACAAGACACGAAAGACTCAATGATAAACCAGAAGAATTCCTTGACACACTTGAACAAAAATTTGCTCTAAAAGCACACAGACTCTCTAGATTCAAAAAAAGCACACCAAATAAAAGAAGATAATAGACTTTTTGCAACTAACGAAAAAACATTTTACAGAAACCTTAACTCTAGTATTAGCGAAAGACCGGATAGAGATATCAACAGCTAACGATTTGAAAAATTTTTGGTCCGGCATATGGGAAGAAGAAACTGAACATAAAACTGACGCGCACTGGATTGCTAAGGAAGAAGCAAAATGGGCAGACATAGAAGAAATGAGATTTGAAGAGGTCACAGAAGCTGAAATATCAAGTACTACATCGAAACTGCACAACTGGAAAGCTCCCGGAGTGGATAAAATCCATAACTTTTTTCACTCTCTCCATAAAATAATTGCAAAAAATTTTACAGACATCATACTAGGTAAACAATAAATTAATTCTCTATTCTAAAGAATCCTTTTGCTCCCGAATACTTGAAGAGTAAATTTCAATATCAGTCTGTGTCCCACAGTCGAGAGCTTCGCTCTAGTCATACACTTCGATTAGAAATTCCTTTGTTTCGCTCCAATTTCATGCCTAGGTCTTTCACTCTTCAAGTTATACGATTCTGGAATGCCCTGCCTGAGGACCTTAAAACTATTTCAAACAGATATCTTTTTAAGAAAAAAGTCCACATGCGTTTACTTTCTCCTTGAATGCAGCAGAATTTTTTATACTGGTTTTCTATAGCAATTAGACATATTTATTTAATGTATTTATTGTTTGTAGGGTTATGTATATATATTATTTATTTATGTATATTGTATAATATATGTTTATGTTATATGTATTTAATATGTTGTATGTTTGGAGCATACTGTTTAAGTATACATTACTTTTACGCCTACTACGCAAAATTTCTATTTATCCCGAAGGTTGACTGGTAGAGAATGCTATTAGCATTAAGTCCGCCTTTTGTACCATTTATTATTGGTAAATAAAGTATTAAATAAAATAAATAAATAATAAAATAAACAATCAATACCAAAATTTATAGCAATAGGTGTGACTTATATGTTGCCGAAAGGTCAATACACACAACAACCATCGCAATACCGCCCAATAACTTGTTTGTCAACCATATACAAAATTCTCACGGCTACTATAACATCATAAATAACTACACACATAGAACAAACTAAAATAATGTCAGAGGAGCAAAAAGGTTGCAGGCGCGGCCATATGGGATGAAAGGAGCAACTTATTATTGATTCCACAATAAACAGACACGCATCACAGAAAAAAAGAAACATTCATTGCACTTACATAGATTACAAAAAAGTCTATGACAGTATCCCGCATTCATGGCTGAAGCATGTTTTAAAAATATTTAAACTTAACCCAAATATAAAAAAAATTCTAAATAATACTATGCCCTTATGGAAAACAACATTAAAAATAAATTGTAAAGACAAAACAATAGCTACTGAGCCGATTGCCATAAAAAAGGCATTTATCGAGGAGACTCACTAAGCCCCTTATGGTTTTGTCTCGCTCTTAATCCGCTATCAACTAAATGATCAGAATGCCGGATACTGTCTTAAGTATGAAAACTCACAAACCTTAATTTCTCACCAAATTTACATGGACGACTTAAAAATTTATGGAAGAACAGATAAAGAGATGCAAAAATTAGTAAAAACTACAGCAGAATTTAGTCAAGATATTCGAATGGAGTTTGGACTTGAAAAATGCAAAACCCTTCATATTATTAAAGGAAAAATACAAGCTGGAGACTACACCGTAAACGACAATGAAATCATATCTGCCTTGGAGCCTAACGAGTTATACAAATATTTAGGATACACACAACACACATACATTTAGGACATCAAAAAAACGGGCTAGACCATACTGATACTAAACAATGGTTTACTAAAGAATTTAAACGTAGAACTACTAACATTTGTAATACACAACTCACAGGCAAAATGCTAATAAAAGCTGTGCTAACACATATGCTGTACTGATTCTTACCTACTCTTTTGATATTATTAAATGGATCAAGACCGATATGATTAACATTAAGCGAAACGTTAGGTCGATTTTCACAAGACATAACTACTTGCATCCCAAATCCGCCGTAGAGAGGTTTACTATTTTAAGACCGAATGGTGGTAGAGGTATGATTAACATACAGTCACTATGGTAAAAACAAATTAACGACTTAAAACAATTCTTTACAGGAAAGCCCAAAATAGTACTATACATAAAGCAATAGCCCAAAATGATAATAATTGCACACCACTCAATGTAGCAGATCCATTTAACCCACCAAATTATAACTATACTGAACAAGAAAAAATAAAATAGAAGATTGGAAAAAGAAAGTCCTACACGGCCGACACCCGCACGATTTGGAACAACCTCATATTGATGTCGAAGCTTCAAATAAGTAGCTGAAAATAGGATCTCTTTTCCCAGAAACCGAAGGTTTTATGATCGCAATCCAGGATCAGGTTATCAACACACGAAACTACAGAAAACACATAATAAAAGATCCATCCATCACTAATGATAAATGCCGCAAATGCCATACACAATCCGAAACTATACAGCACATAACTGGTGCTTGTTTCACACTCACACAAACAGACTATACTTACAGACACAATCAGATAGCTAATGTAATACACCAGGCTCTTGCACTCAAATACTCACTCATACAAGATTCTAACACTCCATACTATAAATACACACCGACAACTATTTTAGAAAACCAAACCCATAAAATCTATTACGACCGTGCTATACTAACCGACCGGACAATACACTACAATAGGCCGGATATTACGGTACAAGACAAACACAACAAAGTAACATACCTAATAGACATTGCCGTTACTCTAATAATCATAATATTACTAAAACTATCACATAGAAAATAAGTAAATATACAGAGCTGCAAGACGAAATTCAGAGAATATGGAAACAAAATAAAGTTTAAATTGTGACAGTTGTGTTATAGACCACAGGAATAATACCTAAACACCTTCACCATAGTTTAAAATTATTAGATCTGAACCAAATATTTACATAAATCTTCAGAAAGCCGCCATCCTCAACACTTGCCGTACAGTAAGAAAGTTCATGCAGATAGAAGAGACCAACATTCCACCCCAAACTGATTCTTCAGGCAACCAAGCTTTACCTTAAAAAATATTTTAATATTTACTTGGCCCCAACCCGAAAATATTAAAAAAAATGTACCAGCAAAAAGCTGAGAAAAAAGAAACATAGGTACGAAAATAATAATAATAAGTCGGGACGTGACGACCCCATCGCCCACTGAATTCCCAGTGCAGTCAGTCGACGCAGGGCAGCTTGTGGCGAGCTGATGGTGAGTGGCAACACCACGTACCCTACCTCCAGAGGGACCATACACACATGCGCTTACACACACACACACATACACACAGTTACACAACCCCCGCTTCTCAAGAGCAGAACATACGCTCCAGGGTGGAAGTGTATTGCATGTAATGGCGTAATAACGGGGAAACCCGCTCTCGGGGGTAAGCCCGGTGATGGTGAAACCGGAGCCTCACCTCTCGACACCCTCAGCTGCTTACATTGTGTTTTTTAGGTAGATGTCCGTATCTCACTCAATAGGGCAGTTATCCGGTCCGCGAAATTCCATAAGCCTGTTAATTTCGGCCAGGAAGCACACAGGCCTTTGTAGTTACAATTCGAACTCCAAACCTCAGAGCGTCTCGGCCGGTCTGACGGCCGAACCTCACAGGCTGGAGTAAGTAAATGTGCATACATATTGTAAGCTCACTTGATTCATTCAAGTGAGCTTACAATATGCACGTTGATTTCGGCCAGAAACCACACAGGCTTTTGTAGTTGAAACTCACACTCCATAGCCCAGAGCGTTTCGGCCGGGCCGAGCCCTACGGGTTAGTGGAGCAGAACAATAGTGAGAATGCAACTATAAATCCCCGAGTAGCTCATCCAGTTCAACTGGACATTGTAACTGTTTTTAATCCTATACAATATACCTATATTATGACATCGATTGACACGTGCTTGAATTGATTTGTTTTAGTGATTGATTACTATTACTCGCTTCAAAGCGAGTTTATTCTTATCGTACCTAAGTTGTTTTATTCGTAAAAATGAGTGAGGAAACTGTTAATGTTATCAGGGTGGATAAAAGATTTTAAAATTACTTCCTTTAAGGATCTTACGGACGAGTCATACATATACAATGTAAAGAATTATGCGGCGAATCGTCGGCGGCAGCGAAAAAAATTAGTCAATAAAACAAGGATACTGTATAACCATCATTCTCACCGCTTAAAAGTATCTCAAGCATTTATTCTCAAGCATCAGTGCTCCGTTGTAGCAAAGACACCAAACATTTATTTTTAAGGTATTTTGAGAGTGGAATGACCCGGCGGCCCGGAGTCGCAAGATACAACATGCTCTGTATGCCCCATTAGGGATAGAGACGTGATATGTATGTATGCGTGGGAAGAAAAGCAGCTGGTACATTCTAAGATTTTTGTTTTCTTCCCACAGACCAGCATGGAAGAGATAACCTTAATAAGCTTATTACAAGCTTGTATTTATAACAATGACCTAAAAAGGTTTAAGTACTCCTCAAGACGAATTGATTGAACCAAAACTCGGTGGGGTTATGTTGTTTTATCATAGATGCTATGATTTATCATAGATAACATTTTTTGGCTTCGCTGTAGTATGGTGAACAACTACAAATTATTTCGCAGTGGGTTTCTTTAAGTAATTACCTATTTGATGTCCGATTTTATGTGTGTATAACAACAGATTATACTATTATGTATTTATACTACGAAATGTTTTTAGCTGTATCCAGTATAACTTGAATAAACTTCGCGTTAATTATTTTAACAACATTTAAAAAACTTAGATCCACCAATAAAACCCAGAACGCTACCTGGCCGAAATGGACAGGCATATGTAATCTCACTTAATCCTGTTTACTTTTTCCAATACACTGTAAGGCTCAGGCCGGCCGATACGCTCTGGGTTTTGGAATGAGTTTCAACTATAAAAGCCTTTGTGCTTCCTGGCCGAAATCAACATGCATTTGTAACCTCACTTGATTGATAATACTTACTCTAATTGCTTGTACGGAAACCGTCCGAAACGGTCTGGGGTTTGGAGTGCGAATTTTAACTCCAAAGGCCTGTGTGCTTCTAGACCGAAATCAACAGGCTTATAGAATGTCGCATCCGGTCCACTAACATCCTATCCATAAAGCCCAAACCAAGTAAATCCCTCTCTGGCTATTGTTCGGCAGCTGTGGAGGACTGTCCGTTAGTGCATCTCAATGGTACATTAAGGGATAGACCTCCATAGATGCAGTCATCTCACTTTTTAGATAAAAAGGTACTAAAAGGCCTCTTCATGTTGGCTTTGGCCCCATGAACGCCTCAAAGACCGGGTCCCCATGGACCCGTGGCTGAAAAGCGTACCAACATAATAATAATAAATAGGCGTCGGGACTTGACGAACCCATCGCCCACAGGGATCTGGATTTGAAATAAATCTTTAAATAGTAAACGGAGACCTCATTTAAAATTTTGTCTTGACCAGGCACTAGATAACCCTTCAAACTATTTAATGAACTTCTGTTTACCAGTTTAAAGTGAGAATGTGAAGCTTTTCGTACTTTAAACTGTAAACAGTAGTTCATAAAATAGTTTGAAGAGCTATCTAGTGCCTGGTCATGATAAAATTTTAAATGATGTCTCCGTTTCCTATCAAATGATTTATTTGGCACTGGACCTCGGAAAATTCAGGTATCCCCTAAGGATACTGTTAGAATTCCCACGAAGACGCTGCAGCGCCGAGGCAGCCCGCTTACGAATTATTGCATAAAAATCGTCCATGCATGCTTCGGCGAACATACCCGACGCACTACATCGCTGCGGCAGCCCCAGCAGTATCCTAAGCGCACCATTATACTGGACGCGCAGAGCATTGTAAGCCCTCCGCGTATACCCCACCCACAGGCTGCACGAGTAAAGTGATTGACAATAAGCTCTAAATAATGTGAGTTTAACTTGATTAGTGCATCGTGCAAACCTGCGAGCAAGCATGTTGCAATGGGCTGTCAACGCTCTGCGCTCCCTGTCTATATCAAGGTCGTCGTTGAGTCGATCCTTAAGCATATGGCCAAGGTATTTAAATTGGTTTACTACACGAAGTGGTGTTTCATTTAATCGGACAGGCGGCACGTATGTTACCTTCCTATGACGCGCTTTAAACACCATGACCTCGCTTTTCTTTTCGTTATATCTTAAGCTCTATACTCTCGCATACTTCTCACAGACGGCCACCAGTTTTCTCAACCCATTTATTCACGGGCTGAGCAGTACCGCTTCAAATAAATAAAATTAAAAAGAAAACCCTCAATTGTTAACCAACTTTCAAAAAGGAGGAGGTTATCAATTCGTCGCGATTTTTTAATTTTTTTTTGTATGTATGTTCACCGATTACTCGACGTCGCCTGCGCCTGGACCTATTTAGAAAATTCTTTTGTTTGAAGGGGTATACTTGTCAGGTGGTTCCATATAAATATTATCAAAATCGGTTTTGTAGTTTGGGGAAGAATCGGTTTTTAGTTTTGAAAAAATATTTTTCTTACTCCTGGGCAAAGGCCTCCTTTGGTATTTGTGGCAATGCTGGATTCAGAAAGAGATGACCCTTGCACTGTCCGTTTTTTATTTATTTGTAGTTCCATATGTCAATTTTATTTGCTTCTGAATAACAAGTTATTATTTTACAGGGTTATTTGATACCATTATTGATCAATCTCCGTCGTGTCGATGTAACTTTGCGTCCAGCAGAGGATTGCACAAGAATGTGGAACTATGTCAGTACTTATTTATGTATGGATACACCGCCATGTCTTGTAAGTGGTTTGTAACCATAATAATTTTTATGTGAGATTCTCGGGTAACCTATGGTTTCCGGCCTAGAATATCCGCAACTGGAATTTCGTCATTCAAATCGCATCATTAGATAAAAAAAAAACTTATAGGGACGAATAACACTGATTGAATTAGCCCCAAAGTAAGTTCGGGACTTGTGTTATGAGATACTAACTCAACGAAACTATATTTATAACATATGTATGTCCCGGGTATATATGTATATATATATATATACCCGGGACCTCTGGATGGCGGACTAGCATGGTGACCACTAAGCCACGGAGGTCGTCAAAATGACGATCATTAGATGATGATGATATGTCCATTCTCCATTGACATTCATATTATCCTATTGCACATCCCTGGCGCCGAAGCAGCAGAGCTAGTTAATAAGTAACCGGGAGCGTGCTATAGATAAGATAGTGTCATTTTACGAGATTTCAACTTATTTAGGGTGGATAATGGTTTAAACGTAGTTTGCCCGTTTGCACTAAACATAAAAATCGCCTTAGTTCTTTCTTAACTGGTTTAGGCTACTCCTAGCAAAAAAATTGATTGCAGTAACCCTAAGCCATTCCTAAGTCCACTTAAGAGACCACCCGATTAGGAAGCACCTGAGTGTAGGCAATGCTTAAGTTGCGTATTGATTAATCTGTGGATCAGTTTTCTGTGAACATATCATTCTTATTATAAAATCCAGACTAACTTTGTTACAAGGTTTAAAGTATTATCTGACCAAATCAAGTTGACATCTAGTAATGTCACACACTCACTTATCAATGTCAACTTAATTTTGGGCGGATAATGGTTTAAACCTAGTAACAAAGTTAGTCTGGGTTTTATGATAAGACGGATTGTTTTTTGGTTTTAGTTTTGTCAGGTTTAAACAGTTTAATAAATGACGTGATCGTATCGCCTATAAACATGTTGTTTTTTGTCCATTCCCTTGATTTGCTTTTACGTCCTGCTAAGAAAAGCAGCTAAAAAGGGAATACAAAAAGTTATGGGTTGCTAGGCACATCGCCCTATTAACATGATTTGTATTTTTGCCTATTCCCTTGATCAGCTTTTACGACCTGCACGGGAAGAAAAGCAGCTGAAAGAGGAAAACAAAATAGTGATAAGTGCTTGGTGCATCGTTTAGCTTTACGTTAGCAAACAAAATAAACCAAGCCCAGCAAACATTCTAAGTGCTTTTTCCCAGGCTCTAGAATATATTACTAATTTAAGTAAAAATTACATCATATGCACCCAATAAATTCACATAACGTACATTTATACTTACGGGTAAAAATATAGAGCCATTAAAACGTAAATTTCCCTTAATCAATACACCATAAGGTCAGAAACTTAAAGGTTGAGAATGAGCAAAATATAAGGTAAAATTTACTTCGAAACTCGACTAATAGTTAATATATATTTGTAGGTGCATATAAGGTGTATATGCGACGTAACTTTTTCTTATACTGGGGACCTTTAGGTAGACGATTTAAGTAGCTTTTGCTACCAATTTCGTAGTAAATATGACCTTCCATAGATAACAATTGGGACTATAAAGTTATAAACACTTGTAATGTACCTTATAGTCAAATTAACCCTAAAAAATAACTAATAAGTAGAAGTCTGCGAGGCGACTTCAGGTCAAGTTTATTTTACTCACAACTAAGTCATTTCTCGGTGAAATTGGACATGTTTACCCTACAGTAATTTCGTTTTAAATCAAAAGGTGTGTTGGATTTACGATGGCCAAAGAAAAAAAATAGACATTCCAGTAGTTACTATAGCAAGTGTAAAGCTAATATGAAAATTCAAAGTGAAACATTAAAAGAAGAACAAAAGTGTGAAATGCCTTCTAAATCCAGTTTTATAACTAAAAACACAAATGACTCGAAGAAGTTTCAAAATCTTTATTGTCACATATAACTATATAACTTACCAATTAAGGTACCTCTGTGTAATAATTACCCTTGGCAGCTCTGTCGTATCTAATCTAATCGTAAACAACACACCGCCTACGCCCGTACTGTCAAACAAATATTCACGGGGGTGAAAGTCCCATACATAGTGAATTTTTCGTTTTGTACTAAGTTATCTATTAATCTTATTCCGGACTAAATATCAAAACCACTTTTAGTTATTAGTTTGTTAGAATTTGTGGAGATGTCGCACTACATGTTTTCTCATATCTCATTTACGGTTTTATGGTATAGTTTAACCAATAATTTCGCACGCTTAATGTGAAGCCTGTTTGGTGTAACGGTTTACGAGTTCGAATCTAATCAGGAATCTACAGGTTCTAATCACCACAAAGGCTAAACATATCTATTTAAAATCTTTTATTCGTTTTTCTTTTTATTTAGAGTTAAAGTATAAGCGATAATTTCGCGCGCCTAGTACTAAGCCTAACTGGCATTGCGGTTAACGCAATGGATCAAAGTCGCTGAGATCTCAAGAATCTCATGTTCAGATCCCACCTCACTGCAAATAAATTTTATATTTGATCTATTATTTTATTTTGGAATAACATTAAAAGATGGCACCGCATTTGCAGGTTGCAGCTTAAATTGTTGGCAGGAAAATTACGTGAGATGGCTCTCTATTTCAGTTATATTATAGTACTCTATGCAAATACTAAAAACGATTGCGCTCGCCTCGCGGTACGTGGTCATATCTACGTTGTGATGGCGATCGCTTCGACCTTGAACGGCTACTCTGCACCATCAGGTCACAGAATTAAGTATATATTAAGTAAAATTGACTTTAATACCAGAACGTCGTCTTTTAGGTAAATTTTAACTTCTTAGTCGAGCCGACATTTTGTTTTGTTATAATTAGGACGTGTTATTGCAAATTGCATAATTTAGGAATGTTGTTAATACCTAAAACAATAAAATCTAACTGTACTTTTATTGTCATTTATATGAAAAAATATATAAAGTCAATTTAATATATTTACAAACACCGAACACAAATTTACGAACCTCATTTACAAACAACTTATGAGCTTAAAAAAAGTAATACTTAAGTATTTCGAAAGCCTATCAGTAGTTTTGAATAAAAACCTAACATACTGCACGAGAAAATTTTCAGCGTACAAGGTTTCATCGTAAAATTTCTGCGTAATTGACTTAGATCATTATTTTATGCCAAGTAATGGCCGCCATTCTCGTTGCAAAACTTAAGATTGATTTTAGTTAGACATTTTGTTTGGGAGCGAAAAGATAATACTCTCGTAATATAGTTTATTGTCTCTTTCTCTGCATGATATCTCATAAAAAATAACCTTTCTGGGTAATTAAATGGTAAAAAACACGTTGTAATCGTGTTGAAAAATGGTAAGTCTTACCAATTATGTACATTGCAACCACATGACACGTCGTGGCGACGTTCAATCGACGTTGCAAACATTACCTATGTAGTAACCATTAGGTCGCAATTACTAAAATTACGTGAAATCTACGTAGCCGGCACGTGCTTTTTTCCCCACTTTGGTGGATTCCGTTTGGATTTATCGTTATTTTAAAAAAAATGTTTGCTGGGAGGCCTATGTCTTTTATCTCCTTTTATCTCAAGACTGGATCAATGTAAAGAGTAGGCCAAAACATAATATTCTGTGGTCTACATTACTTAGTCGATATCTTAGATCATTTAATACAGGATAAGCCTTACCTGCGCGTTCTCCTCTGCCAAAGTTTATGAACAAAAATCTAATACGTTCATAAAAACTAGTTGCGTAACGATTATGATCATTATGTGAATCGGTAAGGCATCGAAAAGACGTCTAAAAGTGCTCCGTTTAAAATGCCATGTTATGCAATTTTCTCGCGTTAAAAGAGGCGAAACACATTTAATTTTCCAAAAGATGGCATAACCTTTCATTAGTAAGTATTTTTTTATTTTTTAACGTTGTTTTCTATTTAAATGTAATTTCTGAAAAATTGAAGAAATATCTATTTGTATCGATTACGGAAAAAAATATCGAATCACGTTTGCAACTGATTTCCTTCCAGCCCATAAAATAATCTAAGATTGCATACGAGACTAGTTCATTAACCCCCGTTTTAAATGTATCAATTACATTCTAAAGGTTCTGTCATAATGTTCCAATTTGAAAAACGATTAGTTGATGACGTAGGCGCACTCCCCACGAGACTATAGCGCACTGCTGCGCATTTCCAAAGATATCACCCAGTCAATGCTTTCATGTCCGAACGCCGCCGATGAACTATTGAAAAGTAATTCATCTACGCCCAAAACAACTTTTACCTTTACTAGCATAACTCCATATGACATTATCTCAGCTTACAAGGCTCTTAATACAAAAAAAAACGACGGGTTGCACTCCGGGAGTGCCGGCAGAAGTGAAAACTTGAATATTAACGTTGTGCATTGCCATGGATGCGCGTGGCACGCTGTAACATAAACACACACGAACATTCGCGCAAGCACCCTGCGCCACCTAAACGAAACAGCAGGCGCAGGCATACATTTTTGCCGCGCCGTAGAAAGAGAGGGGGATACTTCCTCTCCTACGCCGCGCCGCGCCGGTTGTCTACTCTCCATCCGTCTTACGAATTTTCGATCAGGTCAAGCGTCTTGACGCTCTGACGCCCCGACGCGAGTTTAACATTTTTTACCCATTACAAAAAAGTGTGCAACGCCGCTAACGAAGTTTTCACTTCAAAAACTGAGAACCTATGGGGTATTTCGGTTTCCGTTTTGAGCAGTATCATCGACCTGATTGCTCCTCACTTAACTTTAATATTTAATAAATATATTTCAGAAGGTGTTTTCCCTGACTTAATGAAAGCGAGTAAAGTTATACCACTGTTTAAACAGGGATCCAAAGATGATCCGAACAATTATAGACCAATTTCAATATTACTGGCTTTAAGTAAAATATTTGAAAAAATTATATTAGACCATCTAGTATCGTATTTTAATATTAATAAATTACTTCACTGTCGCCAATATGGATTTACAAAAGGGCGCTCTACCACTGATGCAGCAGCGACCTTAGTTCAAATTATTTACGAAGCCTGGGAGAATCCACAAGACGTTATAGGTATCTTTTGCGATCTGTCGAAGGCATCCGACTGTGTCGATCACATAATATTAAAAATTAAACAAAAATTTTATGGCGTTACTGATACTGCACTCTCTGTTATTTCATCTTATCTTGATTATAGAACTCAAAGAGTTGAAATCAACAGAGTATCCTCAAATAGTGCACCAGTGAGCATGGGTGTGCCTCAGGGTCCATTTTTGTTTTTGATTTATCTTAATGACCTCCCCTGTCTTGCAGAAAAGTTGTGTGAAGTAGTATTGTTTGCTGACGATACATCTTTACTTTTTAAGGTTGACAGAAAATGCACAAACTATGACGATGTAAGCAATACTATGTCACAAGTACTTAGTTGGTTTACGACTAATAATCTGGCCTTAAACACACAAAAGACTAAGTGCGTTAATTTTTCACTATTGAATAAACCTAATACTCACATACCTTTGAGTCTTAATGGCCAAGTTCTAGAATGGGTACCCAACACCAAATTTTTAGGCATAACTGTAGACTGGAACTAAAATGGGATAAACATATTGAGGCCACTGCCAAGAAACTTAATTCGGCAGCATATGCTGTGAGGAGGGTCAGACGGTGTACTAACGTTGAAACTGCTAGGCTAGTAAACTTTAGTTATTTTCACAGCATAATGTCATTGGCTCTTATGGGGTAAGGCGGCTAACATACATGCTATCTCTGTGGTACAAAAGTCGATCTACGGACTAAAACCACGCGATTCCTTAAGAGAGTTATTTAAATCTTTAAATATTCTTACTGTGACATCTCAATTTATTTACGACAATCTTCTATTTGTTAAATCTAGGTTAAATAATTTCAAGAAAAATAGTGATGTTCACAGTTATAATACTCGCAACAAAAATCAGCTTCATACGCCTAAATTTCGACTTGCTAAAACTAGAAAGTCACTCTTAGGTCTAGGTATAACATTATATAATAAACTTCCCGAAGCGATCGTTAACCTACCAATGGCAAAATTTAAAACACATGTTAAAAAAGTTTTATTGAACAATGCATACTATAATATCAATGATTATTTAAGAGATAAAAACGCGTGGATACTTCCTAAACATTTTCCATTACACTCCACACATGAAACATAAAATAGCTGCATTTTCTGTTACCATAATAAGCTTACTGTAAAAACATGTAAATGCTCTGCGATCAATAAGTGACCAACATATAACTAATATTTTCTGTTGACAAGGTCTGCGAGTTCGGGTTTTTCATGCTCACTAAAATGTCCAATCCGGTGGTGGCGTCGCTGGTCGGGTCGTTGGATTCCCTCTAATATGGTTGAGTTTAACGATGGCTGAACCGTGCGTCAACTCGTGAACGGGTGCTGCCGGGAGGGACTGGTCAGCTCGGCTTCGCTTTTTTGACTACTTAATATTTTTTATTACGCAATTTATGTTTGTTTACTTGTTCGCAAGCATTACATGTTATAATGTGTCAACATTTAATTATATTATAAGTATTTATTAATTAAAAGACAATTATAATAACATGACAAAACCCTTCTAGCGAGTAGGCGACCAATACTGTGAAAATGAGTTTCTTTCGGCGTTTCTTCTCAGCAGTGGTCGTAACGAAGCGCTGGTATCGGTAAATTTTCTTTAAAAATAAATTAAATTTTAATATACTTTACACGTAACATAAATTAAACTTATTGACGTGTAAAAGTGCCTGTACAGGTCTAATTACTGAAGAAAGAGAGGGTCTCTTTCTACGGCGCGGCGAAAATGTATGCCTGCGCCTGCTGTTTCGTTTAGGTGGCGCAGGGCACTTGCGCGTGGCACGCTGTAAATAAATAAATATTGTATTCTACCACATAAATGATAGTACTTTTATACTGATAATTAAAGCAATTCGTGCAAAATTATTCCCTAACCATTTCAAAATATCAAAAATGCACAACGTAATATTCAAGTTCTCACAACCCGTCTTTTTTTTAAAACTAAACTAGTTCAAAAGGTTTAGTTATTTTGAGACGTCGCACTATGATCGTGTTGTCGAGGAGCTGGATCGCCTCGAAATTCACGTTGTGAAGCAGTTTATACTCGTACTCATTACTGAGCCTACGGAAATACGCCGTAGCCTACGGCGTATTTCTTGATAACTTTATCGGCTTGTTTAGGTCCCGGTACTCCCGGTTTAGATCGGCGATTCTTATATACCAGGGCGTATTCACAATGGCCTTCAGAACATTATTTCGGAAGCGTTGAATAATTTCAATGTTATTTTCTTATCTTTATTTGGAACAGCCCCATAGCTGTACTGTATACCTACCACAAGGCCATACTGGCATGAGGACTTGTTTATTTAGTGCAAACGGGTGTGATTATTTTCGTTTATACGAAATATCGTATAAATAAATAGGTACTTATCATACTCAGTTATCATGTAATTAATCAAATGACATTTATTTTGACATGTTAGACTATTAGCTAGACTGAAAAGTGGGTCTAGTCATATTAGCCGCCTACGGCGTTTCATCTTCTCATCTTATTTACTAGGCTTATTTATAAATATTTTCGTTATTAATTTTAACTTCAAACTATGCATTATTTCAGTCAGAAAAATTTGGTGCACTGTGTCCGGTAAGTAGTTTGTAAGACCTTAACAAATTCATAGAATAAGCAATTAGGTAACTACCTAAATGATTATTTTATAAATTTGTTACTTTTAGCCAACAAGCTATTATGTACGTCGATGCTTTTAGCTTATATATGCGAATAACGTTATCCTAAATTTCTATCCTATTTTAATCCACAGGACGATGTAGGGTCTGTTATGGTGTGTGACGGATTTGCCAAAGGAATGATGATATCTCGTATGGTGGATAGGCCATGTGGATCAGGATGGATTGATTTGGAAATATATAGAAAATTTATTATGTGTGGGGTTGATGACTCACGAGAAGTACTCAATCACGACGATTACATGATGTTTGATTTTACAGCTCCACCTACGCCTCAACTAACTACTCCCGAAGAAGCATTAATTAGTGATAATGAAAATGAAACAATTATTAATTGAATTTTGTTGTGTTTAATTTAATAAAACACACTGTACTTATACCACTCTTAATAAAAATCTAGTCACCTTCAGTGCTTAAAATGCACTGACTGCAGAATGAAATTTAATATTTGTTACATTACAAACTTCGATTGCAGGGGCTATATTATTGAAACACAATCACTGAACCGATTTTTTGACGAAGCATGTTGCGGATATTTTTCTGTTTACCTATTTAGTTAATTAAAATAAATATTGTCATTAGGATTTTTTTTTTATAAGGAAAATAAATTGGATCACTGAACGAAATTATTTATCATCTATCTTCTATATATATATATATAAAATCGAAAATCACTCACTCACTCACTCATCACCATCAGTCTCATCACGAAATCTCGAAAACTAGGTACGTAGCCAATGAAGATGAAATTTGGCAGGAAGGTAGATTGTGACTAGGAGACAGAGATTTTTGGAAATTCCATTCCTAAGGGGGTGAAATAGAGGTTGCCAGTTTTTATGAATCTTCGTAATTTTTAAAGTGAAACACATGAAATTTTTAATTTTTTTTAGTAGTTAGTAGAAAATAATAATTCATTTATTAGATTTTGAAAATTACATCCCTATAGGGGCAAAATAGGGGTTGCAAGATTGTATGAATCTTCGTCATTTTTGAAGCGAGATACATAACATTTTTGAATTAGAGGTTAGTAAAAAATAATAATCCTTTAATTGGATTTAAAAAATTGCATCCCCGGGAGTGCATTAGGGGTTGCAAAACTGACAAGTCCGTGCGAACAGACAACAGAGTTGCTAAACCTGTGGAAGCGTGGTGCTGGTGACCCATACAAGCGTGGTCTTAACTAGGATGGGTCACTGCGTACGTAGCTGCTTGCCACG
The DNA here is from genome assembly GCA_943193695.1 of Acrobasis suavella. NCBI lineage: Eukaryota > Metazoa > Arthropoda > Insecta > Lepidoptera > Pyralidae > Acrobasis > Acrobasis suavella. The sequence goes on along the minus strand of OW971945.1, from coordinate 9,605,243 downwards.
GCGCCGACGCGGCGCATCTGGATGTGGTCTCGAATAGGAGGGTTACTAACTGACTACGTTTTCACGGGTTAACCCGTTGAGACCGCGCCCAAGATTGCTTAAGCAACCTTGGGCGCGGTCTCAACTCGGTTGGATGACCAAAAGTATGTGAAGAGGAAAACAGGTCAAAAGCCTGGTTTACATATTGGCAAGTTATGCCAATTTTGGTCACCCATCCGAGTTGTGACCACGCCCAAGGTTGCTTAACCTGTGAAAACGTAGTCAGTTGGTAACTCATCCTATTTTAGATCACATTCAGATTTGCTTAACCTGTGAAAGCGTGGTGACCTGGTGACCCTTCCAAATTGCGACCACGCAGACGTGGTCTTAACTAGGATAGGTCACTGCGTAGTTGCTTGCCACTGGCGCCGACGCCGAAAAGGCTAAAAGATTTGTATCCAGAGCCGTAAAATTATTTAGCTATAATTTTAGCGTAATGCCGTGCCGAGGCCGTGCCGGCAAGTGAAAGAACAAGGCCTCGGCCCTCGCTCGGGCCTCGGCTCGGCGCCGGAGCCGCCGCCGTTCCGTCGCCAGGACACATTTTTGAAATCACTTGTCACATGATCAGAAGTGCCATTTTTCAAACGCGGAGTCACCTAAACGAATGGTTTTTCCCTTATGCTTTGGCCGCACTTGTCCCTATCGTCCCGAAGCTATTCGCGGCGAATTTTCGTACGTTTTGTACACTAAAATGTTATCGCGATAAAGCGCTGGTCACACTAGCGGCTTCGTTATTTTTGACGAACTATCTGGCAATAATCCAAGATGGCGTCATCTACGTGTTTTAAATATGGACGACGACTTTCTTTTCTTTAACATGTGTGCTAACAATTACATAATGCATTTATTGAAACCTAAAAAGAAACCTAGAAAAAAACAGCTAAAAATTTTAACTCTATTTTATCGTTCCACTCCATTTTTACGCATTAACAACCGTGGCACAGTCGCACAGCACCGTCCGAACAAGTTGAAAACAAACGTTAAAATGAACGAACAACGTAAGTGCGACCACGCAGAGCGAATTGACAACATTTCATTTTCTAAATGGTATGAAAATTCGAGAATCATTTCGAGATTTGGCGATTCTGAACACGTAAAATATTTTTTCAGATTTTTTTGAGTTATATTTTTAGAGATAAATGAAAAAAACTCAAAAGTACAAGGATATAGGCATTTAACAGGTTACGCCTTTGCTTGAACATCTAAAAGTGAAAAAATTATGTCAAGCTGTCAGCTGTCAATTGACGCGTGCGTCAATCTGACAACTGACATCACGAGTGAGAGAGAGAGATAATAGTAGTGTTGTCTATAGAAGTATCAGTTCGATAGGAAGACCATCTAATATTGATAGTTCTTTCAGTAAAGTAGAATTAGGATTAGAAAAAATACACATGCATTAAAATGTTTACATAGTTTGGTGACGAAATGCTAATATTTCCTTTATATTATTGATATTTCAGGTTAAATAAAAATAATATAGACATCCAGGTCTTAAAAACTATAAAAAAAAATTAAGTAAGGAAAAATGCTACCCTAAAATGGGGCGACTTTCAAAACACAAGGTGACATTTATGATAGCTTTTTTTTTTTGGTTTTTTAATTAAATCTTCCAAATTTCTGAACGCATATTTTTTATTTATATTTTTGAAATAGCAATCCTGGTACGTCCAACATCATTTCACTACGCGTGTACGCCGGAGCCTTTGTTTTTATTTTCAGTCAAATTCACCTCAATTAACTTTAAAACGCTGTAACTTAAAAAGTAAAAAGTGAAACATTTTTTTCTTTGTGTTCTTAATTCCTGTAAGGGGCGACTATGAGAATCCGTTAAAAAACGTGGGTTACCCAAAAACCCCATTTTAAGTATAGGGATGATAAGGCAAATGTTTTTTTGTTGAATTTTTATGTAATTTTAAGTAATTTTTATGCCATTTGTTTTCCACATACCAAGTCGTCAATATAATATTTTTATGCCAACAATAGCTGAGATAGAAGCGTTTGATTTTTTAAATTAATCAAATGAACCCTATTTTACGATACGTAAGTTTTTGTATCGATATCGATATCTTACTACTGCTGCTACAAAACACAACTCTATAGACGTCAGTAAACAGTTTTATTTTTTAATTATAATGTATGGCAAAGATGTAAACTCGTTACATGCTAACTCTTGTACTTACGCTCTTTTAGAATGGAGAGATTTTAAACAATTTAATTTTAGGAGAAATAATGAAAAGAAATGAAAAAGAAAAAATACGTATGTCCTTTTTTTTTGAAGTTCTTTAAGGAAAAAATATAAAATATGAATATAAAATTTTTGAAATGTTGTCAATTGTTAGTTTGCATAAATCCTTTGATGTATCGCTACCCGTGCGATAACTATACGAAGTCCGAATATTCGGGACGATACCCGATAACGGCCGGTCACATTTGCGTGTATCGTGTAATAGCACGAAGCTTCGTGACGATAGGCGCAGGTCCGGCCCAAGCATTAGTTCATTTAATACAGGATGAGTTACGCAGATAAATCTTTTTACAAAATTTTCTGCCGCTTTTGGTGCGGGGGTAAGCTACTACTACATCTAAACAAAATCACACATTCACAGAAATAATTTGTGTCGCTATAAATGCACACTACAAAAAACTCAAACACTAGCTTATTTTTTGAACACCAATAAAACTCACACTGAAAAAAATGTGTAAATACACATAATAATACACTCTTGGCAAGAAAGAGAGAGAAGACAAAAAAATATATCAACTCTAATGCACAGAGAATATAGACGAAGGTTGTAAATCATAAATACATACCTAGTCTCGTGAGGAGTGCGCCTTAGTCTCATGAGAAGTGCGCGCAGTGCGCTATTGTCTCGTGGGGAGTACGCCTACGTCATCAACTAATCGTTACAGAACCTTAAGAATGTAATTGATACATTTAAAATGGGGGTTAATGAACTAGTCTCGTATGCGATCTTAGATTATTTTATGGGCTGGAAGGAAATAAGTGGCAAACGTGATTCGATTATTTTTTCCGTAATCGATACTAATAAATATTTCTTCGATTTTTCAGAAATTACATTTAAATAGAAAAAACGTTAATAAAATAAAAAAAATACTTACTAATGAAAGGTTATGCCATCTTTTGGAAGATTAAATGTGTTTGACCTCTTTTTACACGAGAAAATTGCTTAACATGGCATTTTAAACGGAGCACTTTTAGACGTCTTTTGGATGCCTTACCGATTCACATAATGATCATAATCGATTACGCAACTAGTTTTTATGAACGTATTAGATTTTTGTTCATAAACTTTGGCAGAGGGGAACGCGCAGGTAAGGCTTATCCTGTATTAAATGATCTAAGGTTTTTCCATACAAAAAACCGTATGTTTAGTGACTCCGCTTTTTGAAAAATCGCACCACATATCTCATTACGAATGGTTTACGCGAGCGCTTCCATACGAGCGCGTAAACCATTCGTAATGTGGCAAGTGATTTCAAAAATGTCATCTAAACGAATGGTTTTTCCATACAAAAAACCGTTCGTTTAGTGACTCAGCGTTTGAAAAATCGCACCACCACGTGCAAAACAATATTGTTTTTAGCTGACACGACGGTTTCAAAAATACGGCGAAATAGTTTTTACGCTAGCGGTGAGTCCTTAAAATGAAAAATAGCACCCCTCAAGTGTTTTCAAAAATGCGACCCCAGTGGTGCGATTTTTCAAACGAGGAGTCACTAATCATATGGTTTTTTTGTATGGAAAAATCATTCGTTTAGGTGAAAAAAATTGAAAAATGGCACTTCAGGGGTAGCATTTTTGAAATCACTTGTCACATCACGAATGGTTTACGCGTGCGTTTCCAAACGGGCGCATTTTTGAAATTATAGTTTGCGAAGGATTTGCAACGAGTGGTCTCGACCACTCGTAATTTTGACATTTGTGGCGCAGATATGTCAAAGAAACCTTTCATAGAGAATCGTTCCGTTTCGTGCTGCTTTTTTATAAGTGGTGAAATTCTTAGAAAACCATAGACATATTTTCGATGTTTTCTGCGTAAAACAATATTATTTTTCGCTGACACGACGGTTTCAAAAATACGGCCAAATGGGGTTTTACGCGAGCGGTGAGTTGGATAATTAAACGTTTTGTGTTTCGGTGAGTCCTTAAATGAAAAATCGCACTCCAGAAGTGCCTTTTTTTTGAAACGCGGAGTCACCTAAACGTATGGTTTTTGTATGGGAAAACCATTCGTTTAGGTGACTCCGCGTTTCAGAAATCGCACTTCAGGGGTAGCATTTTTGAAATCACTTGTCACATCACGAATGGTTTACGCGTGGGTTTCCAAACAGGCGCATTTTTGAAATGGTAGTTTGCGAAGGATTTGCAACGAGTGGTCTCGACCACTCGTAATTTTGACATTTGTGGAGCAGATATGTCAAAGAAACCTTTCATAGAGAATCCTTTCCGTTTCGTGCTGCTTTTTTATAAGTGGTAAAATTCTTAGAAAACCATAGACATATTTTCGATGTTTTCTGCGTAAAAAAATATTGTTTTTCACTGACACGACGGTTTAAAAAATACGGCCAAATGGTTTTTTACGCGAGCGGTGAGTTGGAAAACTAGACGTTTTGTGTTTCGGAGAGTCCTCAAATGAAAAATCGCACTCCAGAAGTGCGATTTCTGAAACGCGGAGTCACCTAAACGTATGGTTTTTGTATGGGAAATCCATCCGTTTAGGTGACTCCGCGTTTCAGAAATCGCACAGTCTATCATAGACCCAGAATTTCTTATAGAGGTGAGCGAAAGTACCATGTATGCAGAAGAAGCAAATTAAATGCGATGCGAAACGACGACGTACAATAAAAAAAAAGAAAAAAAACATGGCTGGATTCATTTCGCTTGGTCCTTTCCAAAAATAGGTTACCGTTTGTGTTCAGTTTTTTGTTTTGTAAATGTATTTTCTGATGAAATTGACCAATACTTTTGAGTAAAGTGTGGCAGTGAAGTTACAGTGTATAATGTTGTAGCACATTCAGTTTGAATAAGGTAAGAATCTGTATGTATTGGACGAAAAGAATGAAACCTGTCGCACACTCAGTCTGTAAATTAAAGTACAATTATTTCTTTGATTAGGTATTGAAGTCATAAGCAATGGATTTCGGACACCCTCCTCCGAATATGGGCATGCCACCGCCCGTCATGGGCATGGGTGGCCCTATGGGCCCACCCGGGCGTAACAACATGCGCCATAATTTTAGACCCTTTAACTACCAGATGCGGTTCCCTCCTCAGGGTCCACTGAATATGACACAGGATGACTTCGATGGTAAACGTTTACGTAAATCAGTTATGCGAAAAACTGTAGATTATAATGCTGCTATTATAAAGGCTTTAGAATGTCGTGTTTGGCAACGAGATTGGCGGGACAGGCACGCGCTGCAACCCGACGCTATGTATACACCTGACCTGTTACCGCCACCCTCTTATCCTGATAATCCTATCAATGCAGTTACTACCCGTTTTGTTAAGACTGCTACCAACAAAATGAGATGTCCTATATTTGCTGTAGCTTGGACTCCCGAAGGTCGAAGGCTCATAACTGGGGCATCATCTGGAGAATTCACTTTATGGAATGGTTTAACATTTAACTTTGAAACTATCTTACAAGCTCATGACTCTCCTGTGAGGTCTATGGTCTGGTCTCATGGAGAAGGATGGATGGTGACAGGTGATCACTCTGGGTTTATTAAGTATTGGCAGAGCAATATGAACAATGTCAAAATGTACCAAGCTCATAAAGAAGCAGTTAGAGGAATAAGTTTTAGCCCCAGTGATGCCAAAATTGTGACATGCTCTGATGATGGTACACTAAGAATATTTGACTTCTTTAGATGTCAAGAAGAAAGAATATTGAGAGGTCATGGTGCAGATGTTAAATGTGTGCAGTGGCATCCTACAAAAGCATTGATTGTTTCTGGCAGTAAAGACAACCAGCAACCAATCAAGTTATGGGATCCTAAATCTGGTACAGCCATGTCTACCCTACATGCACACAAATCAACTGTGATGGATTTAAAATGGAATGAAAATGGCAATTGGCTGATCACAGCATCCCGGGATCATTTACTCAAATTGTTTGATATTCGTAAACTTGGAACTGAACTTCAGATATTTAGAGGACATAAAAAAGAGGCTTCCAGTGTTGTATGGCACCCCACTCATGAGGGATTGTTTTGTTCTGGAGGGTCTGATGGAGCCATTCTATTTTGGAATGTTGGCACGGATAAAGAAGTTGGTTGTATAGAAGGGGCTCATGAATCTATTGTATGGACTATGGCTTGGCACCCTCTTGGTCATATCTTGTGTTCAGGTTCTAATGACCACACATCAAAATTTTGGACTCGAAATCGCCCTGGAGATCTCATGAGAGACAAATACAATCTGAATACTCTACCACCAGGTGTTCAAGATGACCATGATTTAGAAGAACCTGCAGTTATTCCTGGAATGGGTCCTGAAGATAAAGTTGAGATATTTTCTTCTGATACAGACAAAGTTATTCCTGGTTTAGATCTTGATACAACATTAGTTCCGATGGAATTTGAAAAGAAGGTGAAGAAAGTTCCATACAGCAAACCTATTCCTAGAAACTTCCAGGCACAGTGGAATCATGGGCCTTCTGTAGATGATGCTGCAACAGAGGCTTTGACACAGGCTTTAGTAGAGTCAGTGCCTGGAGCCGTCCCCCTCAGTCAGATTACACCATCTGCCATTTACATTTATGGAAAATTAATCAGTGTGGAGCCTGGCTCAAAACTAGAGAAAGCAATAGTAGATGGGCCTATAGCATTGAAGAAATATATTGCTACTGGCGAAATAGAGGAATTGCATGATGTAATGCCACATTTAGAAGAAGATGCAGATGATGACAACTACCAGCCTTTTGAGTACCCAGAACCAGAGCATGATCCAGATGATCCTGAAGGTGATGAGAATATGCATGATCAGGAAGACGACTATTATGATAATGACATGGAGATGAATCAAGGCCTTGACGATCAAGATTACAATAATGGACCTGACATGAATAATGGACCCATGGGACCAATGAGTAATATGTCTCCTATGTCAAATATGATGAGGCCACCTATGCCTATGGGAAATATGGGTCCTATGGGACCGATGGGACCTCCTCCAATGCATCCAATGGGTCCCATGCATATGTCAGGAATGCCACCAATAGGAAACATGCCCCCTATGGGAAATATGCCACCTATGGGCAATATGCCACCTATGGGTACAATGCCCCCGGGTAACATGCCCCCTGGCAACATGCCCCCAATGGGTAATATGCCCCCATCAATGGGCAACATGCCACCTATGAATAATATGCCACAGCGTCCACCTTTTAATGACAATGGCTTTAATAAAGGGCAGTATGACCCTGGTTATGATAATCAGTACAATTCACAGAAAGATGATGATTATAATGAAGATGAAAACTATGATCAAGGGTATGATGATGACAATAATTATAATGATGAAGGGAATGGAGACGATAGTTATCAGAGGAATCAAAGGTGGGATGGTGGATACAGAGGACGAGGGCGCGGGCGAGGTCGCGGGATGAACGGGCACGGAGCGCGTGGCAGGAGAGGCGGAGGCGGCCAGCGCGGCTCGCCCTGGAGTCGGCGTGGCGGCGGCGCCAACAGGAGTTTCAGGCGCGGCGGGAAACCCATTTCCAACTAATATTTAGGAATGTTATGATATCAAGCATGAAAGAACAGACTTTAAAAGTTATCAATTTATTTTGATCAAGGACTCATAAAAGTGTATTAAGTGAAAAAAGACAACACAGTGATGATGCGTTAAAAAAGGTTGTACATAATTTTTCTTTACAGCTTGTATTATTTTGGTAAGCTGAAACATAATAAAATTTATATTATGTCACAAAAAAGTATATTTTGAATACAGGTTGTAAGTAAACCACTTCTAAACTGGCTGGACTTGGTAAGTTAATGTCTTTTTTTTAATAATTCAACTGCTGACACTTATGATAATTTTGTATTTGTTATTATATCAGGTAATCATTGTGGATGTAAGGAAATGGTTGCCGGCGGAAGCCTTCATACCTAGCCGTGGATTCCTGAAGCTGTAGTGTCTTCCTAGCTGAAAGTTGTTGGTCTTCATCTCATCAACTTCATTATAACTAGTAAGAAACCGGTATTTATTGATTTGTTTTGTCAATAATAAATAAAGATAAACCTTTTTACTACATAATAAAGATCTTAACTTACTTGTAAAAGTATTATTTGGGATACAAAAATAAAATGGAAAAAACAATAAAATTTATGTCCAAGGCGTTTCCCATTCCTTACTATTATTGACCAAAAAAATTTTAGTTGGCTATGTAGTTGCGACTAGAAGCTTTTTGACAAGGTATTAGAAGTACCTTTTTATCTGTTTTAGTTCAAAATTGTGCATATTCGTTTGCTATTATGTAAATCAAATAAATATAATATTATGTGTACAGGAAATATGAATGGTACAAAAATCACTCTGTAATCGCTCAGGGGGAGTGTCTTCAAACCATTAAGTATCTTCTTAAACATTTTCATAGAACCTCAGTAATTAGGTGTAGCCTGTGAATTAAGAATTATTATATTTTGTTTTTTATTTAAAATATTTTTTTTGTTGTCAATTTGAAACAAAATAAAGGTTATAGTTTAGGTACATAATAGCACACTGTAATAAAATTTTATGAACATAATTGCCATTTTGTATTATTGATATAAACGCATAATCGACGCTCACCTTGATACTTGATACCATAATTTTATAAAGATTTTCAGTATACCTAACGATATATTTGTAGTATTGGTGTCACTTCGAAAGTTATTAATTTGAATTAAAGCTTTAAATAAGGCCATACTAACCTATACCTTTCCACATTCCTCACGTCTTGGACGGGGTACTATTATTTTTTAAGAACATAATCATTGTTTTACCTCTTCACAGCTAGAAAATTCGTTTGCAAGTGCATTTTTGTAGAATGAATAAAAATTTGGAAATATAAAGGGTTTCATTTGACATCGCCCTCTTCCCTGAATAAAGAATAATTCAGAAACAATATGTAGTTTTCATTTCTAGATTTTATTTTTTGCCCTCATGGACCGTGTCGCCAATAATAGTCAATGCGATTTTCTTTTGTTACAGATGTTCATTACGAAATGTCTCGTCGGATTGTTCACGGTCTGGATTTGTCACGCGAGTCAGCTCGACGGTAGTGCAGACAAAAATACCATTGAAAACACTACAGTTACGGAAACCCTTGAAGCCATAAATGGAACCCATAACTATAGGCTGAAAAAACCTAACAGGGCGAGGCCATGGATCCCAGAAAGAGAGATGATACTAGACAGTTGCGTTAGAGATGTAACAGACGCCAAATGCGAGCCATTGCTGAATAAATCCTGCTTGGGAACCAAACTTCCTTATGACAAGACAAGTTTTCAACTTACTTTTCATGAAAATCAGAGTCAAATTCAAACGCAACTGGAATTATACAGGGAACTGATTAATGTGCCAAAATGTTGGGCTGTCATACAGCCCTTTCTCTGTGCCACATTCATGCCAAAATGTGAGACCATACTTGGCAAAGATAGGGTGTATCTGCCATCGTTCGAGATGTGCAAGATCACAATGGAGCCATGTGCCATCTTGTACAATACATCATATTTCCCATCTTTTTTGAAATGCAACGCTACGTTATTTCCACCGAAATGTGAAACGCCTGTAAGGGAAATGAAATTTAATACCACTGGAAAATGTATCGAACCACTTATCCACACCGACAAAGCTCAGCATTTCTATGAAGGTAGGTATGTTAATATAATATTTTTGTCTGAATCCAAATAGTTATTTATATGTAAGTATCCAATGTGGACAGGAAATAAAAATTACCGTCCATATGCGTGTCGGTTCACGCGCAATGTAGGAATCCTTGCGAATGCCGATTATGGGTTCACGGGACTAAAAACTCAAAAACAAATTTTCTATTGAATTTGTATGAAATTTTGCTTTTCTGAAACCATTTTATATGTTAGTCGCCTATAACTCATTTGTAAACCCTAATAAGCTGTAATAGTTTTTCTTCAAACTTTGTTATAATACTAATATCATGACTTTTTTCACGTGCCTGTATACTACCGTTTAGTAGATAGAGGGGGAGCACTTGACTCGTAACAAAAATTTAAAAAGACTCATCGTTTTTGAATTTTTGGAATTATTCATTTAATTGTATTTAACTTTTAAATTTTTTTTTGCATTCTATACCCCAAGGGTAAAATAAACTCTATTACCAAGACTCCACTGTCTGTCACCAGGCTGTATCTGATAAACTGTGGTAGCTAGACGATTGAAAATTTCACAGATGACGTATATCTGTTGCCGCTTTTAAAACAAGTACTAAAAACGAATCAAGTTAATATTTAAGTGGGGCTCCCATACAATAAACGTGATTTTTAGTAGATAATGGTACGAAACCCTTCGCGCGAACCCGACTCGCACTTGGCCGGTTTTTTTACATCTAGTATTTATCTAGGTTAAGTCTCGATAACATGATGATTAACTGCACAAAACTTGTTGATACAATGTCAATATGCACTGATCACAGGTATATCTGGATGCGGGCTCCCCTGCCGTGACCCTCTGTACACAGAAGATGAACACCAACAGATCCATCGGCTGGTGGCGTGGGGCGCGGGCGTATGCCTCGTGTTGAACCTGCTGACGGTGGCCACCTTTCTTATAGACTGGCGCAGCGCTAACAAATACCCTGCGCTGGTCATCTTCTACATCAATGTATGTTTTGCCGTCGCTTCCATGGGGTAAGTAGCTTCATTCAGGTTGGCTCTTCTCATTTGCTGACCGTAGCTATGTGCCTCATAGCTACGGTCCGCAAGCTGATTTTTCCGTGAACGAACAGTACCACAAATTTATGCAAGAGCGCTACTCCGGAACAATTATTAAAATAATGAATAACAATACAACACGAAGACAATGCACACTATATCATAAAAATGAATCCCCACTTAGCTATCTGATTTGAATAGGTTGGGGAAAAAGTCTTTTCGCATTTTATATTGTTGACGATAGCTCACGCGCTATAGTGGACTGTATGACTTGAGTGCAAATTAAATAAAGAGTTCGTAGTACTAGATATTTATTACACACTGTTCGCTATGCCGATCTGGCTGAATACAAATTTACCTTATCACTATTTCACAATGGTTCTTTTCTTCTGGAGGCTCCTTGTAGTTCCGTTCGTTGGCACACCGCAGATAACACTACACAATACAGCAGCAGTGGTTCTTCTCACTCTCCCTTTTGTGGGAGACGAGGCAGACTGGTCAGGGCGGTGGCCCTCTTCAGTGGCTTCTTCGCTGCCCACTACTATGGGCAGGTCGCTGGGGTGGCCATGGCGGCCGTGGTCTTCGCTTTCTTCCTTGGGTGTCTCACTTTTGTATCGACGCGTCAGCTGTTGCGGAGACGTCGGCGATGGTGTTGCGTGGCGATGGCTTCGTGCGGCGATCGGGAGGGCGGGCGTGAAGTGGCGCAATCCCTTTAAGGTGGGCGTGCGCCGAATTATCCGCGCGCTCGTACATCTGGCTGGCCAGGCGGGCGACGAAGGTGTCAAGTCCCTCCATTTTTAAGTCCCTGAAAATCGTCGCGTTCCTCACGTAGCGTGGGGCCCCGACGATTGCTCGGAGACTCAGGTTTTCCTTAGCGCGGAGTTTCTTCTTATTGGACTCCGAGCAATACGTATGCCAGGCTGGGGTGGCGTACGTGAGGCGGGATCTAATGTAGGTCTTATAGATCCCGAGCTTCGTCCTCAGGGGCAGGCGGGAAGCCAGCACTCCGTGCAGCTTCGTCCTGGCCAGCTTCGTTTGCGCCACAACATCACCGACGTGTCTCTGCATGGTGAGGTTTCGGTCGATGGTAACACCCAAGTACTTTACGAGCGGCTGCCATGGCACGTCTTCGCCGAGTAGTTTGAGCGGTGGCGGTAGATGGCGATTCCCCGTCAGCATGGCTTGCGTCTTGCCGACATTCACCTGCATCCTCCACTTTGCGAGCCAGTCAGGTAGAGCATCGAGGGTTGGCTGTAGCCTCTTGGCAGCGTACAGCGGTGTCATGGACGACGCGTAGTATGCTGCGTCGTCCGCATATAGTGCCAGCTCTACCCGGCCGACGACTGGGATGTCATCGGTGAATACGGCGTAGCAGGCTGGCGAGAGGCAGCTGCGCTGACGGGGCGGTCTGTAGAAACCGCGTCTTCCACCGCAACGTGTACCCGGCGATCTTGAAGGAACGAGACCACCACCCTGAGTAGTCTGCGAGGCATCGAGGTCTCCGACAGTTTGTAGGTGAGTCCCTCATGCCACACCCTGTCGAAGGCCTGTTTGAAGTCGAGGAGATAGACAGCCACGTACTCCTTCTTGTTGGCGCTCTCCGACATCCGATGTCTCTCTTGCCACTTGGAGCGTCGTGGAGTGACCCGCCCTGAACCCGAACTGTTCGCCGCCTCTTCCACCTCTTCTGTGGTGGAAACGGGGAACTTTGGGCAAGTTTGGTGGACGGCCTCTTGGAAGGCGTCCCAGTCAATTTTGCGGCGTCGTGTTGTCAGCGAGACTCTGGCCGGCGTGTCCTGTATGATCAGGAGCACCGGTCGATGGTCGGACGGTAAGTCTGGGAAGACCTCTTGCGTTGGCGGTGTCGTGAGTCCACGGTAGACCACCAAGTCTAGGATGTAGCGCCGCCAGACGTGTCGTAGTGCGTCGGCTCGTCTGGTCCCATGATTTCATACTGGTGGTCCACAGCGTTCTGGAGGAGCGCTATCCCCTCTCTGCTGTCCCTGGTGGAGTTCCAATACGTGTGCTTGACGTTCAGGTCGCCGGCAATGAGTGTCTGCGTTGGCGCTTGCAGCAAAGTGTGGATTTCTTGTGGGTCTAGGACGTTCGGCTTCGGTGGGGTGTAAGCTGCAAACACCCGCAATTCCCTGCCGGCGACGTTGATGAGAACGCCAAGCGCGTACAGGGTCCGGAAGTCCTGGGCAGGCAGGGCTTGATGGACGATGCTCCTCTTCGGCGGCCTGGCTTCCGGCGCAGTGCGTGCCACTGTGCCGGCGCGCTTGTTCCTGGCTTCCTGGCGAAACACCGGGCACGTGGCGTTATTCGCTGGGTGTGGGCCGCCGCAGTTTGCGCAGGTGGCCGGTTCTTCCCGTGGGCGCGGGCAGTCCCGTGCGGAGTGCGCGCCCCCACAGCGTACACATGCCTGGGGGCGGTGGCAGTTGTGGCTGCTGTGTCGGAACTGCTGGCAGTTGTGGCACTGCGCTGGTCCTTTCTTCCCCCTCCATGCCTCCACTTTAATGCCGGGCATGAGTAGGAGCTCCTCTAGGTTGTAGATTTCGAGGAAGCCCTCGCTCTTCCTGATGAGGCAGTAGTAGACGCAGCCGGGCCTCCCGCCGCGGGCCCGTATCCCCTTAATTGCCTAAAATGGTGCTGCCAGTTTGGCAGCCGCTCCACTACGATCGGCGGGTAGCGGGCTGCTTTAGGGGCATTATTGTTTTGGCCCGAGGCTGCGGGCTTATTTGCTACCTCCGGCGCAGCAGTGGTTGCTCGAAGGGAGGTCGTGGGCGGCGCGGTGGGGACTCCGCGCGATGTCGAGGCGGCCGCGTAACTCATCGTTGCGGCCGGTGTAGCGGTTGCGGTGCGCGGGGCGGGTTAGGCGGACGCACTACTCTCGCGCGGCCTACGCCGATCTTCAGTCTGCCGTGCGCTGTCGTACGGGGAGGCTGTGTCGCTCTCCGCTCGCCCGGCCTTTTGTTCGCCGCCCAGCGATGTACGTGGGGCCGGCTTTAGTTCGGGTGCGCGTGCTGGAGTGCTTGGGGATGGCAAGTCGTTCGCCTGGTTTCGCGACCCCCCGCGGAGGGGGTTGGGGGTGCAGTAGTGGGCTGCAAATCACCCTGCGCGCCTGCGGGGCGCGCCGCTCTTTTATCCCGACGGCGGTGGGGGTCCCTCTGGGAAAGAGGGACCTCCGGGTACGCGAATCCGCGCGATGCATCCTCGGGGAGCGGCGCGGGTGGGGGCACAACCCTTCCCAGCGGTAGGAGGGGTGCGGGAGGGAGAGCGGGCGCGCTCTCGTCGCGCGCGGCGGCTGTGGGGCGGGCTGGATTTTGCCCGGGGGCGCTTCTTGGAGGGGGGTGTTTCTTCGTCGTCCCGGCCTCTTTTTCCATATATCCACTTGTCCACGAAGGCGATGACTGTTGCGGTAGCTCGTATGAGCCGCTCATGTGAGGAGAAGCGGCTTATATCGGGCAGGACGCCAGGCTCGTCGCACTCGTCGGCATGGAGTGCGACCGGCGTCTCTTGTTCTTTTTGGTCCCTCCGTTCTTGGGGCCAGGCGTCTTGGGGCTCGTGGAGAAAGGCAGGCCCAGTGAACCACCTGTCATGGCGGCTTGGTGTAATGTTGGCCGCCCGTGTGGCGTCGTCGGCCACGTTGTCTGCCGTAGGCACCCATCTCCATTGGGCGACATCCGTTTTCTCGGCGATCTCGCCCAGCCGATGTGCCACGTACGGGGAGTAGCGCCGAGCGTCCGTGCGGATCCACTGGAGGACGGTACGAGAGTAGCTCCAGTAGACCACCTGCTCAGCTTCCCAGCGGTGCTCCGTCTTGATGAGCTCGGCTAGTAGCACGCCGATCACCGCTGCCTGGAGCTTCAGCCTCGGTATGGATTGAGGCCGAAGAGAGGTCACCATGGCCTTGGCGGCGGCCAGGACGATGGTTGTTCTGCCACTGAGATCCTCCAGGCGCCAGTATGCCGCCGCGGCGTACGCCTGCTCACTGGCGTCGACGAAGACGTGTAATTGACGCCGGACTTGATCCTTCTCGTTGTAGCGGCGAGGCAGGCGTAGGCGGGACACGTCGTTCAGTGATCCCAGCCATTCGTCGAAGCGGGCGGCGTATTCTGGTGGCAGCGCGTCGTCCCATGGCAGCTTGATGCGCCACAGGTCTTGCAGGAGGATCTTCACTGCCACGGTTTGGCAACTTACGAGGGGGGGTCAAAAAGTTCGCGGAATGGAGGGGATAGCGGGGGGTGGGGGACCTGCCGCAGGTAGTAACTAATGAGCAACTCTTTGTGAGTATATATGCCAAGTTTGAACCTGATTGTGTCAATAACCTTTGACCTGTCGTCGATCAAACAAGTGAATCCGGAAGAAAAACTTGAACATGGAAAAAATCGAGTTTCGTGCCGTCATAAAGTTCCTCACTAAGCAAGGAAAACCACCTCAGAAAATTTTGGAAGAAATGTTATCAGTATACGGGGACTCTTGCCCTGGGAAAACCATGGTGTACAAGTGGAATAGCCTTTTCAAGCAAGGCAGAGAGTCTCTTGAAGACGACCCTCGCTCAGGACGGCCGATTGAGGCCACCACCTCAAACATCGTTGAAAAAGTGGAGAATCTTATACTGGAGGATACTCGTTTGAAGAAGAAACAACTTGCAGAAATGGTTGGAGTATCACCTACAACCATTTTAAATATTCTACACGACAATCTTGGGATGTCAAAAGTCAGCGCAAGATGGGTGCCAAGAATGCTCACACCACCACAGAAACAGCTGCGCGTCGAGTATTCAAAGGAGTTTTTAGACCTCTGTAGCGCCGACAAGGAAGGAATTTTTGCAAGACTTGTTACTGCAGATGAAACTTGGGTTCATCATTATGAGCCTGAGTCGAAGCAAGAGTCTATGCAGTGGCATAAAAAGGGTCAGCCCCCCCCTAAGAAATACAGGGTGTCACAATCGGCTGGAAAAATCATGGCAACTGTTTTTTGGGATACAGAGGGTATTTTATTAATAGATTATAAAGATAAGGGTGTTTCTATAACGGGAGAATACTACGCTAATCTACTAAGACAATTAAAAGAAGCAATCAAGGAGAAAAGGCGGGGAAAGTTGACAAAGGGTGTGCTGCTTTTGCATGACAACGCACCGGTACACAAGAGCCGCGTTGCGATGGCTGCCCTTCATCACTGTGGCTTCGAAATGTTAAACCATCCTCCCTATAGTCCAGACTTAGCCCCCTGTGATTATTTTTTATTTCCCAAATTAAAAAAAGAGCTTCGGGGGAAGAAATTTTCCGATGATGAAGAAGTCAAGTCGGCGATTTCGGCCTATTTTGAGGACAAAGACAAATCATTTTTTTTCGACGGTATTAATAAGTTAATAGAGAGATCTGAAAAATGTATTCGACTTAAGGGGGAATATATTGAAAAAGAAAAATAGTACAGTATTTTATTTCACCCCCCTTCCCCTCCGTTCCGCGAACTTTTTGACCCCCCCTCGTAGCAGGCCCAGCGGGTCGAAGATCGACATCAAAGCTGCTAGAGCCTCTCGTTTGGTCGGTGCCCGGTGACGTGCTCGCACCGTTCGGCCGTTCGCTGCCGTCGCATCTCTTCGCGTAGCCCTTGTCCAGCAGGTTCTGGATCTGCTGTGTGTACTCCCTCTGGAACTGCGGATCCCGATCCATCTTCCGCTCGATGCCTCGCAGTCGTGTCATTGCGTCGGCGTAGTTCGGTGGCAGCACGACGTTGTCGGTGCGCCATGGGAGCCCCACCTCGAAGCGGTTGTTGACGCGGCGAGCAGACTTCTTGAATATCTCAATGGTTCGCTGTTCCTCCGGTCTCACTTTTGTGACTAGTGAGATGCCAAGCGCGTCGATCGCGTAGTGTTGTTTCACTAGCTCGTGGAGTCGCTCGTCGCTGTTGTTTGGTGTTGGTGGGGCACGGTCGTGTTCTGCCGCCCTAATGTGCAGCACCGTGTCTTCGTCACGTCGATGCAGGAGGCGGGGCACGGTCCCGTAAATGACCCAACCCAGTTCCGTGCGTGATGCAGCTGGCTCGTTGTTCTTGCCGGCCCGTAGCTCGTGCGATGTCATCAGGTGCCAGTGATCAGCACCGATGAGAAGCAGTGGCTTGGTACGCTTGGCGCAGCTCTAGCTTGCTGACGGTGCGGGCTGACAGCTTGTGGTAGGCTCGTTCGTGCAGCCCGCGGATCGAGATCTGGACCCGCTGGCTGTCCTCTCGCTGTCTTGACGAGTTGACCCCCCGAAGTGTCAGGGGGGCCGGGCTTCCCACGGCGCCGATCGCGTCCGTAAGCTTCTTATCGATCTGAGTGACGGTCGATCCTTCGTCCAGCAGGGCGTGCGTTATGACTTCGCCCGCGGGAACGTTGACCACGACGCTGCAGACTTTCAGCAGCACCGTGCGATCGTCGTTGGCAATCGACATGACTGCCTCAGCCTATCCTTCCGTGATGGCTGGTCGTTCTGGGGCGGCCTCTCGTTCAGGCCGGGCTTCCTCGGCGTGCAGCAGTGGGTGGTGTGAGCGGGTGCAGCCGTCGACCCCGCATCGCGGCGTGCTGCATGAGGCGCGTCGGTGTCGTTGCGCGATGCCTCGGAAACACACCTTCGCGCTCTTCGCCCACGTCCATCGCTCGTGGACGGGCATGTCACGCAGCTTACGGCATGCGGCAACGATCGGTTGGGCGCGGCTTCACGATCCGTTAAAGGGACGGCCACACTAGTGGGGACCGTACTAGCGGTGGCGGATGCACCGTCGTTCTCGCTAGCTCGTAGTTCATCCCCAGCTTGGCTCCTCGTTACGACCATTTTGAACGCCTACTCTTGAACACCGAACTTGCGCACCAGAATTCTTGAACGCCAAAGATCTTGATCGCCAAAGTTCTTGATCCGGCTCGAAGGACCATATGTTGACGATAGCTCACGCGCTATAGTGGACTGTATGACTTGAGTTCAAATTAAACAAAGAGTTCGTAGTTCTAGATATTTATTACACGCTGTTCGCTATGCCGATCTGGCTGAATACAAATTAACCTAATCACTATTTCACAATAGTTCTTTTATTCTGGAGGCTCCTTGTAGTTCCGTTTGTTGATCTGTTCGTTGGCACACCGCAGATAATATATACAATATCATCAGTGGTTCATCTCACTCTCCCTTTTGTGGGAGACGAGGTAGACTGGTCAGGGCGGTGGCCCTCTTCAGTGGCTTCTTCGCTGCCCACTACTATGGGCCGGTCGCTGGGGTGGCCATGGCGGCCGTGGTCTTCGCTTTCTTCCTTGGGTGTCTCACTTATGTACCGATGCGTCCGCTGTTGCGGAGACGTCGGCGATGGTGTTGCGTGGCGATGGCTTCGTGCGGCGATCAGGAGGGCGCGCGTGAAGTGGCGCAATCCCTTTAAGGTGGGCGTGCGCCGAATTATCCGCGCGCTCATACATCTGGCTGGCCAGGCGGGCGACGAAGGTGTCAAGTCCCTCCATTTTTAAGTCCCTGAAGATCGTCGCGTTCCTCACGTAGCGTGGGGCCCCGACGATTGCTCGGAGACTCAGGTTTTCCTGTGCGCGGAGTTTCTTCTTATTAGACTCCGAGCAATACGTATGCCAGGCTGGGGTGGCGTACGTGAGGCGGGATCTAATGTAGGTCTTATAGATCCCGAGCTTCGTCCTCAGGGGCAGGCGGGAAGCCAGCACTCCGTGTAGCTTCGTCCTGGCCAGCTTCGTTTGCGCCACAACATCACCGACGTGTCTCTGCATGGTGAGGTTTCTGTCGATGGTGACACCCAAGTACTTTACGAGCGGCTGCCATGGTACGTCTTCGCCGAGTAGTTTGAGCGGTGGCGGTAGATGGCGATTCCCCGTCAGCATGGCTTGCGTCTTGCCGACATTCACCTGCATCCTCCACTTTGCGAGCCAGTCAGGTAGAGCATCGAGGGTTGGCTGTAGCCTCTTGGCAGCGTACAGCGGTGTCATGGACGACGCGTAGTATGCTGCGTCGTCCGCATATAGTGCCAGCTCCACCCGGCCGACGACTGGGATGTCATCGGTGAATACGGCGTAGCAGGCTGGCGAGAGGCAGCTGCCCTGGGGGACTCCTGCGCTGACGGGGCGGTCTGTAGAGACCGCGTCTTCCACCGCAACGTGTACCCGGCGATCTTGCAGGAACGAGACCACCACCCTGAGTAGTCTGCGAGGCATCGAGGTCTCCGACAGTTTGTAGGTGAGTCCCTCATGCCACACCCTGTCGAAGGCCTGTTTGAAGTCGAGGAGACAGACAGCCACGTACTCCTTCTTGTTGGCGCTCTCCGACATCCGATGTAGCACTCTTGCCACTTGGAGCGTCGTGGAGTGACCCGGCATGAAACCCGAACTGTTCATCCCGGGGCGTCAGATGAGGTTCCATGTGCCTAAGGATGATCCTCTCGAACACCTGCGAGAGCTTGCTCAGCAGAGAGATGGGCCGCATATTTTCCGGCTTCCGGGCGTCCTTGCCCGGCTTGGGCAGCATGATGACCCGGGCAATCTTCCAGATGGTGGGGAAGTGGCCCGAGCGCAGTATCCCGTTGAAGAGGCGCGTCACCGCAGCGATTGCTCGCGGCGGAAGGTGACGGAGCGCCTCGTTCGTGATGCGGTCCGCGCCCGGGGCCTTCCTTGGCTTCAATTTGCGGATCACCTGCTGCACTTCACCAGGCGAGATGACAATGGGGTCCTCGTCAGCCGGAATGGGCGCTGCGAGGCAGTCCCGCACGTGTTCGGTGATCATCCTGTTGTGTTCGGCGTCGACGATGGGGTTCGGTGTGAGTTGGCGCTCCAAGTGGTCCGCCAGGATGTCGGCGCGGTCCTGGGCTTTGAACCGTGGGAGACCATCTGAGCCCAGCAAGGGCCTTACTGGTTGGGGTTCCTGCGACATCTGTTTGCAGAGGCGATGTACAGAGGGCACATCATCGCCTATCCTCAGCAGATGGTTCTCCCACGATTGGGCTGCATGCTCCGTTAGGGCGTCTTTCACCCTATCCACCAGCCGGTTGAGGTTTTGGCGCATGGTAGGGCAGCGAGTCCTCATCCACTGACGCCGCAGCTTCCTTTTTTCCTCTATCATGTTTTTTATGGCGGCCGGCAGCGGGTTTGGCTTCGCAGTGTTCGGCATGTCGCGTGTAGAGGAATCCAGGGCACTGCGGATGCAGTGGGTGATGCAGTTCGCCGCCTTTTCCACCTCTTCTGTGGTGGAAACGGGGAACTTTGGGCAAGTTTGGTGGACGGCCTCTTGGAAGGCGTCCCAGTCAATTTTGCGGCGTCGTGTTGTCAGCGAGACTCTGGCCGGCGTGTCCTGTATGATCAGGAGCACCGGTCGATGGTCGGACGGTAAGTCTGGGAAGACCTCTTGCGTTG
The DNA here is from genome assembly GCA_943193695.1 of Acrobasis suavella. NCBI lineage: Eukaryota > Metazoa > Arthropoda > Insecta > Lepidoptera > Pyralidae > Acrobasis > Acrobasis suavella. The sequence goes on along the minus strand of OW971945.1, from coordinate 9,584,893 downwards.
GCGGTGTCGTGAGTCCACGGTAGACCACCAAGTCTAGGATGTCAGCGCTGCCAGACGTGTCGTAGTGCGTCGGCTCGTCTGGTCCCATGATTTCATACTGGTGGTCCACGGCGTTCTGGAGGAGCGCTATCCCCTCTCTGCTGTCCCTGGTGGAGTTCCAATACGTGTGCTTGACGTTCAAGTCGCCGGCAATGAGTGTCGGCGTTGGCGCTTGCAGCAAAGTGTGGAGTTCTTGTGGGTCTAGGACGTTCGGCTTCGGTGGGGCGTAAGCTGCAAACACCCGCAATTCCCTGCCGGCGACGTTGATGAGAACGCCAAGCGCGTACAGGGTCCGGAAGTCCTGGGCAGGCAGGGCTTGATGGACGATGCTCCTCTTCACTAGTACCGCCAACCCTCTGTAGGCGCGGCCGGTGACCGGTGACCGTTCATCCCTCCGGTACGTGAAGTAATTTGGGATGGTGAAGGTTTCACCATCCTGAAGGTGAGTCTCGCTGAGAAGAACGACGTCAATGTGTTGCTCACGGAGAAACTGCGCCAAGAGTTTTCTTTTCCCCGTGAGGGACTGGGCGTTCCAATGAACGATTCTCAGAGGGTTACCCGCGAATAGGAAACACTGCTTGCAACCCTCTGAGAACTGCTGCCGTAATTGACTCGCTGAGCGCCGCTAGTTGTGGCGCGCTGAGGTCGGCAGGGGAGAGCACTGGTGCTGGGGCCGGTTGGGCCTGGCTTCTAGGGGGGGCGGCCTTGGGGCCGGCACCATCCTGTCGTGGGCGGGCAACTCCCGTTTCGGGGGCGGGGGGGGGGGGGGGGGGGTGCTGCAGTTTTCTTCTTTTTCTTCGACTTCTTTTTCAGCGCCTCGCCCCGTTCTACGGGTTGGTTGGCGGGCGCCATCAGAGAGGAAGCGGTGGTCTCTTCGACATATGGGTTGGTGGGGGGCCTGGCTTCCGGCGCAGTGCGTGCCACTGTGCCGGCGCGCTTGTTCCTAGCTTCCTGGCGAAACACCGGGCACGTGGCGTTATTCGCTGGGTGTGGGCCGCCGCAGTTTGCGCAGGTGGCCGGTTCTTCCCGTGGGCGCGGGCAGTCCCGCGCGGAGTGCCCGCCCCCACAGCGTACACATGCCTGGGGGCGGTGGCAGTTGTGGCTGCTGTGTCGGAACTGCTGGCAGTTGTGGCACTGCGCTGGTCCTTTCTTCCCCCTCCATGCCTCCACTTTAATGCCGGGCATGAGTAGGAGCTCCTTTAGGTTGTAGATTTCGAGGAAGCCCTCGCTCTTCCTGATGAGGCAGTAGTAGACGCAGCCGGGCCTCCCGCCGCGGGCCCGTATCCCCTTAATTGCCTCAACTTCGAAACCTCGGCCTTCTAATTCCTTCCGGATGTCTTCCTCTGCTGTGTCCACCGGAAGGCCACGGATAGCGACTTTTAGGTGCCGCTCCGCTGGCAGTGAGTAGGAGAACCAGGATACGGATTTATCCTGGCGCTCCACATCCGAAAAGTACCTTTGAAGGGTACGGTACTCCTTGTCGTCCCGCGGTGTAAACCGGAAGCCCGTTCCGTAGGTGCGGGCCGAGGGGGGATGTCCGAGTTCATCCGCCAACTCCTTAAAGTGGTGCTGCCAGTTGGGCAGCCGCTCCACTACGATCGGCGGGTAGCGGGCTGATCTAGGGGCATTATTGTTTTGGCCCGGGGCTGCGGGCTTTTTTGCTACCTCCGGCGCAGCAGTGGTTGCTCGAAGGGAGGTCGTGGGCGGCGCGGTGGGGACTCCGCGCGATGTCGAGGCGGCCGCGTAAGTCATCGTTGCGGCCGGTGTAGCGGTTGCGGTGCGCGGGGCGGGTTGGGCGGACGCACTACTTTCGCGCGGCGCCCTACGCCGATCCTCAGTATGCCGTGCGCTGTCGTACGGGGAGGCCAATACACAATACAACTAAACTTACAGCTATATATACAAAATCTTAACGCTAATCGTAGTACACGGCTCACGTTGGTCATGTACCAATAGGGACGCGCGAATATCTTCCGTCTCGCTCTACGCGTCCCGTTCTCTCCGGCCTCCCCTCCACTTCTGCCGCCAGTTGCTCACGGCGATCGGTCGGGTGCGCTGGCGCTGCTGCTGTTGTCCGTAACATATATGAAAATTCAAAACATTTTTTAATATAGTTTATTTACATTTAACTAAAGTATGTAGGTACCATTTTGTTCGATAACTTTTTGCCATCTTATAGTAGGAAATTTTGGGGCTTCTGATCAAAAAACAGCGTCAAGTAGTTTTGGCAGTTCTCTCGTGATGTTAACCTGACACTGCCTAAAGAATTCTGAAGAGACCGAAACAGGTGGAAATCTGAAGGTGCCAGGTCAGGACTATACGGCAGATGCATTAACACCTCCCAGCCAAACTCGCTTAATTTTTGCTGAGTGGTTAAAGATGTGTGAGGTCTAGCGTTATCATGATGAAAAACCACACCCCTTCTGTTGATTAATTCCGGCCGCTTTCTCTCAACTTCTTGCTTTAATCTTATCAGTTGTTCGCAGTAGAGTTCTGAATCGATGGTCCTGCCTGGTGGTAACAGCTCATAATGAATAATGATTTCAATCCCACCACACACACAACATCACCTTGTTGCGAGTTAACCCGGGTTTCGCCACAGTCTGTGAAGCCTGACCGGCCTTTGACCATGACCTTTTTCGCACGTTCTTGTCGTACGTGATCCACTTCGTAACTACTGATGCATATCAGTAGTTACGACGTAGCTGAAGACCAAATTGTGCTACTCTCACAGACACTGCACTAGGTCCATAAATATCGCAAATTTTTTTCGCGGCTTGCGTTGCATTTTTACCTTTTTGGTAGAAAAATTTTAAAATGTATCTAATTTCTTCATTAGATTCACTCATCTTGACGGTAAGAAAAACAAATGAAAATCACGCATTTTCCTAATTTGAATTTGGAATTATCTTCTTTAAAATTTAAACTTTTAAATGATACCAAAACCAGCCAGGTACAAATAGTATAGCCAAAGTGGTTTTATTACAAGTTCATACATACTATATGCGAAAAGACTTTTTCCCCAACCTAATATAAAAGCAGTTTGATTGTGGATGACATATTACATCGTTTGTTTTTTGCGGGTGTTCACAAAATCATTTTTGCTAATTTTATTTAAAATAAGAAGCCTGAACACAATAAACACTCAAACAATGCGTATTTTAAGTTAAAAGATTGGTTGGTACTAAATGCAAAAAAAAAAAATATTAAGTAGGGCGCGTAGAATTTCTATCATCTCATGATAAAAACTATTACAAATTTACATTTTCAGATAAATAAATTTAACAGGAAGGTGGTGAAATTTCAATTATTACATTTGATCCACACAAGGCAAGCTAAGTTAACAAGTTAAACATAATCTTCGTAACTAATTTCATTTCATTGGTTCATGTACACTTGAAAACTTTACAAATAAAACCTTATAAAAGTAAACATAGTACATAGGTGCTACTTATTTTATAAAGAAATTTATTCCAGCAGACCCGCGAGAGGAAATGGGAAGAAAGAGGTAATTGGCCTGTACGATACAAAAATAAATAAATGTACAGCATACATAAATACATTAATCAACTTACCTACATAAAACTACGTAAAATAAACTTACATAAACACACAAATAAAAATATACTCATATTGTTATACATTTAATAAATTCATAAAATAAAATTTCTAAATATGATGATCATTTATAAAGACACTAGGTTTATGGCTGGGAGTATCTTTTTGGCGAAATAACGACAATATGTAAATAAATAAATATATATAGGGACAAATAACACTGATTGAGCTAGCTCCAAAGTAAATTCGAAACTTGTGTTATGGGATACTAACTCAACGATACTATATTTTATAATAAATACATACATAGATAAACATCCAAGACCCAGGACAATTTGAAAAAGGCCATTTTCCAACTTGTCCTGACCGGGGATCGAACCCAGGACCTCTGGGTGGCGGACTAGCATGGTGACCACTACGCCACAGAGGTCGTCAAATATGTGCTATTATATTAGGAATAGACTATAAAATTTTCTGAAGTCATAAACTCATAATATTATCTATGTTCTGATATTAGTGTTCGGGACCATTTAAAAGACATAACAGTACAGGAGTAGAAAAAGACAGATGGTAGTAAACTTTTACTCGTTTCTTAAATCGTTATGGTTTTAGATTCACGAATTTTCGGTGGTAGCTGATTCCATAGCTATTACCTACTTAGTAACTACTTATCAATGACGTGTAAAAGTGCCTGTAAAGGTCTAATTACTGAATAAACATTTTAATCTTTCAATCTTTGAATCTTTGGTTTTAGATGGCTTGTCCAATTCGGAGTTGGATCAAGAGATGACATCATTTGTTCTAAAGATGGAACGAGAAGGAGAGGAGAGCCTTCTGCAGAAGAAAACTTATCTTGTGTGGTCGTGTTTGTATTGGTAAGACTCTTTGTTTGTTCTTATTATCAAATTCAAATTCAAATTCAAATATATCTTTATTATCATAGGATATTTATAATATCTCTTAATAATCGTCACTTTGTTTTATTGCACAATAATTGTTGACGTCAAAAAGTTACTTAGAACTAAGTTTACTGCCGCCTCCAAAGCGCTAGTGCAGAAGAAGCGGTAACAAACTGCACTGCAGCATTTTCTCCAAGAACGTCAACTCACAATGAAATTAATATTTATAGTTGATATGAGGACAGAGTATACATTGTTTGTTGTCATAATTTAAATTAATTTTTTTAATGTCGAAATTTTGAAATAATGTCAAATCAAGTTGTAAATTCAGTATGTACTTAATGTACCAGATTATGACCATTTCTGACTATACAAACCTTTAAGAGGGACCCGCGCCAAGCTCAAGCCAGACTTTGTTGTCTTTAAGATAGTCATCGGTCCTATAATAAGCCTATCATGTGTGTACCTTTGCAATACTTGTGTTAGGTTTTAGTAGCTCCACAAAGACGTCACAACAACAACCATTATCGAGACCAACGGCTGTACATAGATAGTGCCTTTCGAACCTTGGGTTTCGTTACTGTTTTCTTCAATGTTCAATCAAGGGCAAGACGTGGTTATTAAAAATTTACCTTATATACTGGTCTGATGATAATGTTAATATAACACTAAGTGACTCGTGAGGTCCTCCTGAATATGTCCGTCAACTGTACATCTTGCTTCGATTTTATACAATATTAAATGCATTATAACATCATATATATATATAAAACAGCTAAGCTGTGTTTCATAGCTATAATTTTGTTTTAAATAAGTTTCTTGTCATTTAGGTATACTACTTCATGATGGCTGCGTGCGTGTGGTTCGTGATTTTCACATACGCTTGGCACATGAGTTTTCGTGCTTTAGGTATGTATCATCTTTATATTAGGTTGGGGAAAAAGTCTTTTCTCATATAGTATGTATGAACTTGTAATAAAACCACTTTGGCTATACTACATAGGGCGCACTATAAGTTTCCGGAACTGGCCACTTACATAAACAATATTTAAAAATTTATTGCAACATTTGAAAATAGAACTCTTTGGCTGTAGAATGCAGTTTGTTTCATCTGACTGTCTTTTGTTTTTACCTTGTGGCGCCATTTAAAAAATTGTGTCTGCATCAACATGGATTTAACTCGGGAAAATTTTCGTAGTATGATTTTCTACGATTTTAAGTGTAATTTGACAGCTCAACAGAGCATCGCTCGGCTTGAAACAGCTTTTGGCAATGAAGCACCATGCAAGACAACTGTTTATAGCTGGTTTGCAGAATTCAAGCGTGGTCTTATCAATCTCAGTGACGAATCTCGCGATGGTCGGCCGTCCACCGCTGTGACCAACAAAAACATCGATGCTGTGCGCCGTATGATTGAAACAGACAGGCATGTGACCTACCATGAAATTCGCGCATCCTTAGAAATAGGCATGAGTCAAATACAATTAATCCTACACAAACATTTGGGTGTGAGAAAGCTGTGCTCGCGGTGGATCCCACACAACTTGACCGAGGCTCAAAAAACGGACCGCGTCACTTGGTGCAGTGCCATGCTTACCAGATTCAACGAAGGTGCGTCAAATTTGGTGTGGGACATAGTAACAAGTGACGAAACATAGATTTATTGCTACGATCCCAAAACAAAGCAGCACTCGAGCGTATGGATCTTTCAAGATGAGCCGAAACCAACCAAAGTGGCGCGCGTGAAAAGTGCATCTAAGCGGATGATTGCTTCTTTTTTTAATAAAACTGGACACGTGGCTACTGTTGCTTTAGAGAATCGTCGTACAGTGAATAGTGACTGGTACACGACCATTTGTTTGCCGGAAGTTATTGACGAACTCCGTAAAAATAACCGTAAACGCCGTATCATCCTGCACCACGACAATGCTAGTTCTCACACGGCCAGACAGACAAACGACTTTTTGAAGGCGAAAAATGTAGAACTCATGAGTCATCCTGCATACAGTCCCGACCTGGCACCTTGTGACTTTTTTCTGTTCCCAAAAATTAAGAACCAATTACGCGGTCAACGATTTTCATCACCAGAAGAGGCTGTCGAGGAGTATGAAAAACACGTTTCAGAGGTCACCACAGAGGAGTGGCACAAAAGTTTTCAAAACTGGTTTCATCGAATGAAAAAGTGCATAGACGCCAAGGGAGATTATTTTGAAAAACAATAAATTAATTTTGTACCTTTAAAAGTATTTTTTCATATTCATTCCGGAAACTTATAGTGCGCCCCACGTATTTGTACCTGGCTGGTTTTGGTATCATTTAAAAGTTTAAATTTTAAAGAAGATAATTCCAAATTCATATTAGGAAAATGCGTGATTTTAATTTGTTTTTCTTACCGTCAAGATGAGTGAATCTAATGAAGAATTTAGATACATTTTAAAATTTTACTACCAAAAAGGTAAAAATGCAACGCAAACCGCGAAAAAATTTGCGATGTTTATGGACCTAGTGCAGTGTCTGTGAGAGTAGCACAAATTTGATTTAAGCGTATCCGGAAATTTTGATGTCAAAGATGCACGTCGCTCTGGTCGCCCTGTTACGGATAAAATGGATGCTATTTTTGAAAAAGTGGAGCAAAATGGGTAGTTATCGGTATATCAATAGTTACGACGTAGCTGAAGAACTGGGAATTGACCACTAAACAGTTTGGGCGCATTTGAAAAAAAATGGGTAAACAAAAAAGCTCGATATTTGGGTATCTCACGAGCTCTCTGAAAGAAACCTTATGAACCGTGTACTCATTTGTGATTCTTTTTAACGACGTAATGAGACCGAACCATTTTGAAGAAATTGATAACTGGTGATGAAAAGTGGATCACGTACGACAAGAACGTGCGAAAAAGGTCATGGTCAAGGTGATGCTGTGTGTGTGGTGGGATTGGAAGGGCATTATTCATTATGAGCTGTTACCACCAGGCAGGATCATCAATTCATAACTCTACTGCGAACAACTGATAAGATTAAAGCAAGAAGTTGAGAGAAAGCGGCCGGAATTAATCAACAGAAGGGTTGTGGTTTTTCATCATGATAACGCTAGACCTCACACATCTTTAACCACTCAGCAAAAATTAAGAGTTTGGCTGGGAGGTTTTAATGCATCCGCCGTATAGTCCTGACCTGGCACCTTCAGATTTGCACCTGTTTCGGTCTTGTCAGAATTCTTTAGGCAGTGTCAGGTTAACATCACGAGAGGACTGTCAAAACTACTTGACGCAGTTTTTAGATCAGAAGCCCCAAAATTTCTTTAGCAATGGGATCATGTCCCTACCTATAAGATGGCAAAAAGTTATTGAACAAAATGGTACCTACATACTTTAGATAAATGTAAATAAACTAAATTAAAAAATGTTTTGAATTTTCATATAAAATGCGAAAAGACTTTTTCCCCAACCTATTACGACATAGTCACATTTCAATTATATTATTTTCATCGTCACTAAGTATTTTTAATTCATTTACAAGAGCGTCTTCTGTTTCCATTTCTTCTGCCGCTGTGGGTCCCAAACGCCATTTAGCGTCTGCTTAAACCTATCTTCTGGTTTGCCCTTTGTGTTGAGGAGGTGAGACAGCAGTGGCTCTGTGTAAGAACCAGTAACCTCGTCAAATCATCTAGGCTAGGTGGCGGACTCCGGGCTCTGGAGCGTTACCGCTGAGGATGCAACCGGGAATACGCTCGGATGATTATGATGATTGTTTATACAGGTAAAATTCAAGATCGCATCGACAAAAAAGCGGCATACTTCCACTTGGTAGCGTGGTCGCTACCACTGGTGCTGACGATCGCGACGATGGCGTTCGGCGAGGTGGACGGGAGCAGCGTGACTGGTATCTGCTTCGTGGGCTACGTCAACCACGGCATGCGAGCTGCGTTGCTGCTCGCGCCGCTCTCCGTTGTCTTGCTGCTCGGCGGATACTTTTTGTTGCGAGGTACCCAAAACCGGTTTAGTATACGATGATTGTCAAAAATATTGGACACCAGAGGCACCACAGTGAATTCAGGTCCAATAAGCTATTTTTATTAGATTCATTTAACAGAGCAAAAGAACTCGGTCAACTTATGGTCCAATGACAACAGTTGATTGGACTTGACGTCACTGTGTTGCCACATGTCACCTGGTGTCACATATAAAATTTTTGAAAAGCATTATTTGTTTAGATCCTGGGAATATGTTAAGATGAGAGAGGGAGAAAGAAGAAGAGAGAGGGAGAGAGAAGAAGAGAGAGGGAGAGAGAAGAAGAGAGAGGGAGAGAGAAGAAGAGAGAGGGAGAGAGAAGAAGAGAGAGGGAGAGAGAAGAAGAGAGAGGGAGAAAGAAGAAGAGAGAGGGAGAGAGAAGAAGAGAGAGGGAGAGAGAAGAAGAGATAGGGAGAGAGAAGAAGAGAGAGGGAGAAAGAAGAAGAGAGGGAGAGAGAAGAAGAGAGAGGGAGAGAGAAGAAGAGAGAGGGAGAGGGAAGAAGAGAGAGGGAGAGAGAAGAAGAGAGAGGGAGAGAGAAGAAGAGAGAGGGAGAGAGAAGAAGAGAGAGGGACAGAGATGAAGAGAGAGGGAGAGAGAAGAAGAGAGGGAGAGAGAAGAAGAGAGAGGGAGAGAGAAGAAGAGAGAGGGAAAGAGAGAGAGAGAGAGAGGGAGGGAGGGAGGGAGAGAGAAGAGGTGGAAAGAGAGGTAGAGAGAGAAGAGAGATGTAGAGAGAGAGGGAGAGAGAAGAGAGATGTAGGGAGAGAGAGATAGAGAGAAGAGAGATGTAGAGAGGAAGAGGGGGAGAGAGAGAGGGACAGGGAGAGAGAGCGAGGGAGAGAGAGAGAGAGAAGCAGAAGGAGAGGGAGAAAGAGAGAGAGAGAGAGAGAGATTATATTCCCTAATCATTGTATTAATCTTTATGTTTATTCTTTAACAATACGTTTACTTTATGTGACTTTACAAACAAATTGTTCTACAGGTGTTTTCTCCCTGATAGCGGTGCGCGTGTCCAGCAAGGACGTGATCTCGCCGCGCCACTCCACCAAGATCCGGCAGACCATCACGCGCTGCTCGCTCACCGCGGCGCTTGTGTCCGTCTTCATTTGCGGCACCTTCGCCTGCCATCTGTACGAGTTCAGGAACGCCGACCTGTGGCACAAGGAGCTCAAGCAGAACATCATGTGAGTCAGGCGTAATGTGGGGTCTGGAGAAAATCTAGGAGCTAACTGTGTTAAGCCGCACATAGGCAATACTAAGGGAGGCATATGCTACGCAGTGGATTAATTGGGGCTGAAAATGAGATAAGAGATACTAATGTGTAGGCAATGGCAATATAAAATTTATACATTGGTATAACCATGCCAACCCATCGCCTTATATAAACATTATTTCTCTTCCTTGTCACTAGATGGCGCTATAGGTATTTCATAAAATATTAAATCATTTATTACTATTATTTAAATAATGTAGTAGTACTCTATCTCTAATTTATTAAATAAGACTTAAATTCAATGCAATAAATATTTTAAAGCATGTTTAACACTTGTTACTTTTTTGCTAGTCGTGTGTGCTGCCATCTCTGTGTGCCTACCCGCAACTCTAATCTGGAGAACTTACGGGCCCTCCAATAGTTTCTATGGCGTTGGGTATCTGTTACGTTAGTAATTATATTATCTTTGGTAGTATTTACACAGATAGTTTTATCACACAGGTATGGATGGTTTAATGATCGACTTTATTGGATCAGAATTGGCCCACCTCTAATGTATTGTTGGAAGCGGTATAGGTATAGGAAACAACCTATTATGTACTTACGTGTAGACTTACGTACTAGAGCGAACGCCACATATTAGTTTTGTTCTGTTCATCATATGCTATCACTGTTCACCTCATATTAGTCGCTTTCTACCATTTACACACCTAGTACACCTCACAGTTGATAAAAGAAAAAAACACTGTCAATATAACCAAAAATGCCTTGGGTGTGTGCTAAGATACTGCACTAATTATTCAAAGAACAAGGCAAAATATAGATGAATAATTGTCCATCGGTAAGTTACTAGATTTCACTGCCGGAAAATTAAATACGAATTGCGAAATTTCCGCCGCCATAATGAATGAAATGAATGCTTTAGTCTATGGCGTCTGTCAATCGATTGAATGAACGAGAATGACATTAGCGAATCTAGCGCTATGCTTTTGAAGGATGACTCACAAGCGGACTTAGCCAGGCCTGTGTCACTCCCCGTTTAGGTATCGAAAATATACCTACATTATTACTATACGCGCGGTGAATACTCCGGAGGGGAAAATTCAGTTATATGAATTTGTCTAGAGTACTATGAATGAAATCGGCTTGCAATAGATGTCTACGTATTTAAACTAAGTGGTGAGGAGTTCTGACGTGAGCTAAATACAACTATAGCGCTTACCACATTAATTACATATTTATTTAAATTTCTTTTTTGAGAAACTCTCCTGTGCGTGAGTACTAGTACTTATTCTGTGACTTAGGGCTGCAGCGCGATAAGTGTCAATCACCAAAAAAATACATGGCCGTTATTGAAGACATATCGATACCAGATAAATCGATGGGTTATATATAGATCATCCAATGTGCAGAGTATGGTTGAACAACATTGTCTTGTGTGGTGTAGATGTCGTCTGGAAGCTCTGAAAGAGGCCAGCAAGGAATGCGGCGTGGCGACGCGTCCGTCGGTGTCGGTGCTGCAGCTTCGGCTGCTGTGCTGCTTCGCGGCCGGCGCGCTCATGGCCTCGTGGACCTGGACGCCGGCCGCCGCCGCCGCCTGGAGGCGCTATCTGGCCAGGTATGGCGGGGAGATATCAATGATAAAAGTGTAGGTTGGGGTAGTACAGAGGTATGAGTGGACGTGTGTTTCAATCTGAAACTAATCTCATGATGCACTGCAGAGACTAATATTTTGACGAAGGTGATTGTTTGACACCTAAATAATGATATAAATAATAAGTAGGTATGTATTTTTATGTTCTTGTTTAGATCTACAATAGAATAAAAAAAAATCATCTCTGTTTCTATTTAATGAATTTTTTTATATATTCATTTTTATTTTTATTTAGTCACAAAAACCTCATGTTAAATGGTATCAAAATGGTAACACAATGAAAAAGTGATTAAAACTAAACTAACTCGACGACTTCCATTGCGTAGTAGTCACCATGCTAGACCGCTACCCAGAGGTTCCGGGTTCGATCCCCGGACAGGGCAAGTTGGAAAATGGCCTTTTTCAAATTTTACTGGGTCTTGGAAGTTATTTATATGTGTATTTTTTATAAAATATAGTATCGTTGAGTTAGTATCCCATAACACAAGTCTCCTATATTTTTTTTATTATTGTTATTTTTTTAAACTGACATTTTAATATAAACAATAAATATGCAGGAAATGCGGGTGCTCGGTAGAAACGGAAGTGACGCGTCGCGCCCGCAAGCACGAGTTGATCGCGCGCGCGTACCGCCGCAGGCAGGAGTTCGCGGCGCGCGGCCGGCTGTCCATTTCGCTGGGCGGCTCGCGGCAGGACCCGGTGGGGTTCTGCCTCGACCACACCTCGCCCATGGACTATCATGACGACGCCAAACATGAAAGGTGATTCTTATTATTTGGACGACCTCGTATCCCCGCGAGTATGTCACTCGGAGGTTCTGAGTTCAATCCCCAGCTAAGTTGGAAAGTGGCCTTTTTCACAAGACATTTCAATGTCCAGACCCTAAGTGACACATAGCGTGCCACAAAGTAAGTTTTAACAGCGCCCCGCGTGCCAAATGTCTTAGAACGATCCTCAGTTTTATCAATATTAACGAAATACTCACTTCGAAATAAATACATAGCAATGTTTAGGACGAACTCTAGTGATTATATGACTCAAAAATAAGATTGCTTAAAATGTTCTCGATAGAAAAATATTGCGTACTTGCCTTTAATAGGTCACTTCTGATTTATACTATAAACGGCTAGTATTCAAGAAATACAATAAATTAGCCCTTGTAACTTTTGATTTTAATTTTATCAAACAAAAGGCGGACATCATATAACTTATATTATTTATAATGTTTAAATATTCGTTGTAAAAAGAAAAAAGCTAGACACACCCACGCGTAAACCATCTGCGTATGAGCCCCGGCGCTGCCCGCGTCCCCGCACAGCAAGCTGTCTCGTTTCGACTAGTGTAAACTTGTGTGTGGGGGAGGGGAGAGCGAAACTTAGATTTTAGCACGTGGGGCACCCTTAACTTGTGTTATCCCATAAGTTTAAAACTTACTTTGGGGGTAGCTCAATCAGTGTAATTTGTCCTTATCTATTTTATCGCCAAAAAGTTCGAAGTGCCGTACCAATATTATTCATATTTAGAGGAGCCCTTTTTGAAGACTGCTTTCAATATTATTTTTACCTGATGAAAATACTCCAGTAGACAGAATTTCGTTACTTGTTACAGCTTGTATACTTATTTATTTCTACCCTATCTACATACTGGATATGGCAATCGGGATAAACATATTATAACTTTTCAGTGCGGAGCTGTCATCGTCGTGGGCAGCGAATCTGCCGCGCTTTGTCCGGCGCCGCGACGCGCTCGTGCTGCCCGCCCACACGCACCACTCGCTCAGCTCCACGCCCGACCGCCGCAATTCGCAGGACTCCCAAATCAGCATCAGCCTCCGTCACGTCTCCGTTGAATCTCGAAGGAACTCGGTCGACAGCCAACTGTCCGTCAAAATCGCAGAGATGAAGACGAAGGTTGGTAGGCGACGCACGAAGCATAGTAAAGCCAAACGGAAGGCTCGGGTGGCGAACGTTCGGAAAGAAAGTACCCCTTCTATAGAGAGCCAGATCAGTCGCTACTGGCTGCAGTCTGTAGCTGCCAATAATGATCCGTCCCGGGAGGAGGTGAAGTTCAGTTTTGATTAAAACACAATAGTCACATTATATTTAATATAGTTGAGATGTGACGTAATGCTTCCAAGTGCTTAACTTTATGAATTAATGCTAGTAATGATTATAAATGTACAATACATATTCTCTGACACTTGTTTGCACGTGTTTGTGTAGAACGAGAGATGGAGAGAGATAGGAAGCATTGACCTCTAACAAGTGTACTGTAATGGTAGATATTTATTGCATTTTAGTATGTAGGCGTGAAAGTTCAAATAAGTGTTCCCAAAGGTTGTTAATTCTCGTGATGGTTTCCGAGTCATGGTATAGTTAATTTGGAAGTTGACAAAAATATAGACCGTTGCTGGAAAGCAAGATTGTAATATTAATAAAAAGACTGATTGAAATCTCTTGAAAAATATACATGCGAAAGTATTTTTATGATATTCAAATTCCATGATAATCTCAAATATTTTTTGTGATATTACCTCTAACCTCAAACATAATTATAGTTGTGCCATAAGTATTTGTGTGCTACAAGACAATGGTAAATCAGAATCGACTGATATTTTACATAGGATGTAAGTTTTAATTTTAGTATTAATCATAATATACCTACCTGTATGTAATGCAATGCTATTTAATTATTTTTTATAAATATGGACATTGTTGTTGCAAGATGAAGTTAACATGTTGTTCTACGCATTTTTGAAGTTGTTGTTAGTATCGCATTGAACCGGATCGTACAAGACACGGTTGTGAGATCATTATATCCTTGTTGTGTAATGTGAGGCTATTTTGGCGAAATTACGTTTAACGCAATATAAAGATTGCAATAAACGATCTTTTACTATTATCATTGTTGTAGTATATGCGCAATGGACTGTAAATAAGTAAGCGAAAAAATGTTGTAGCAAAAGCGGCTATACGAGTATATACATACGTATTGCATTTTATTATGATTATAAGATTAAGAAGTCTCTTAGCTTTAATTATGATTTATACATAAGTTTTTACCAGTATATTGTGGCGTTTTATACAGAAAATAAACCTCCGATAGACAAAGCAACCCCGATTTTTACTTTAGTATTTGCTAGGACTTATGAATAAGGGTCCCTGAATTTGCTGAAGGGTCAGTTCAGACAGAGAGGAAAAATACTCGAGCAGTTTATTAACGTTTTAGAAAACTTCCGTGGCGTAGTGGTCACCATGCTAGTCCGTCACCCAGAGGTCCCGAGTTCGATCCCCGGCCAGGGCAAGTTGGAAAATGACCTTTTCAAATTGTCCTGGGTCTTCGATGTTTATCTATATATGTATTTGTTATAAAATACTAGCTGACCCGGCAAACGTTGTTTTGCCAAAATTGAGGATAGTATGTATTTTTGTATGTTGTATCATAAAAAAATAGAAATTAAAAATTTTGTCTAAAAAATAAATAAAAAAATTTAGGGGTGGACTACCCCTAACATTTAGGGGGATGAAAAATAGATGTTGGCCGATTCTCACAGATACCGGATAAGCACAAAAAATTTCATCAAAATCGGTCAAGCCGTTTCGGAGGAGTATGGCAACGAAAACTGTGACACGAGAATTTTATATATTAGATAGTATCGTTGAGTTAGTATCCCATAACACAAGTCTCCTATATTTTTTTTATCATTGTTATTTTTTAAACTGACATTTTAATTTAAAGGAAATGCGAGTGCTCGAACTAACTTTGAGGCTAGCTCAATCGTAATAGTAATAGGTTGGGGAAAAAATCTTTTCGCATTTTATATGAAAATTCAAAACATTTTTTAATATAGTTTATTTACATTTAACTAAAGTATGTAGGTACTATTTTGTTCGATAACTTTTTGCCATCATAAAGGTAGGGACATGATCCCATTGCTATAGAAATTTTGGGGCTTCTGATCAAAAAACTGCGTCAAATAATTTTGGCAGTCCTCTCGCGATGTTAACCTGACACTGCCTAAAGAATTCTGAAGAGACCGAAACAGGTGGAAATCTGAAGGTGCCAGGTCAGGACTATACGGCGGATGCATTAACACCTCCCAGCCAAACTCTTAATTTTTGCTGATTTACTAATTTTTTCTGTTGATTAATTCCGGCCGCTTTCTCTCAACTTCTTGCTTTAATCTATCAGTTGTTCGCAGTAGAGTTCTGAATCGATGGTCCTGCCTGGTGGTAACAGCTAATAATGAATAATGCCCTTACAATCCCACCACACACAGCATCACCTTGTTGCGAGTTAACCCGGGTTTCGCCACAGTCTGAAGCCTGACCGGCCTTTGACCATGACCTTTTTCGCACGTTCTTGTCGTACGTGATCCACTTTTCATCACCAGTTATCAATTTCTTCAAAAATGGTTCGGTCTCATTACGTCGTAATAAAGAATCACAAATGAGTGCCACACACGACTGCCTCCGTGGTCCAGTGGTCAAGACGTTCGCCTTGTGACCCGGAGTTCATGGGTTCGATTCCCACTGGGAAGCATACTTTGTGAAAAGTTGTTTCCAGTCTGGATAGGATATTGCAGGCTTGAATCACCTGATTATCCGAAAAGTAAGATGATTCCGTGTTTCGGAAGGCACGTAAAACTGTGGGTCCCGAACGCCACCTAGCGTTTGATCATCAAACTATCCAAGGATTGGTTTCTGGTTTGCCCTTTGGGTTGTGGAGGTCAGACGGCAGTCGCTCTGTGTAAAAATCAGTAACCTCGTCAAATCTCCTTGGTAAGGTAGCGGACCCCGGGCTCTGAAGCGTTACTGCTGAGGATGCAACCGGGAATACACTCGGATGATGATGAAAGAATCACTAATGAGTACACGGTTCATTAGGTTTCTTTCAGAGAGCTCGTGAGGTACCCAAATATGGAGCTTTTTTGTGTACCCATTTTTTTTCAAATGCGCCAAAACTGTTTTGTGGTCAATTTCAAAAATAGCATCCATTTTATCCGTAACAGGGCGACCAGAGCGACGTGCATCTTTCCGGATTAAAAACGCTTAAACCAAATTTGTGCTACTCTCACAGACACTGCACTAAGTCCATAAAATTTTTTTTCGCGGCTTGCGTTGCATTTTTATCTTTTTGGTAGTAAAATTTTAAAATGTATCTAATTTCTTCATTAGATTCACTCATCTTGACGGTAAGAAAAAACAAACTAAAATCACGCAATTTTCTAATTTGAATTTGGAATTATCTTCTTTAAAATTTAAACTTAAATGATACTAAAACCAGCCAGGTACAAATAGTATAGCCAAAGTGGTTTTATTACAAGTTCATACATACTATATGCGAAAAGACTTTTTCCCCAACCTAATATATAGTGTCATACAAGTGTGCCGATTAATAGTAAGTATATATAGGTACATACTTAATAAGTCTTTTGAAAAGAAAGTTACATCTGTCCCACAGATATTTAAAGTTGGATGTCTAGAAAATGCTTCTTGGAAAGTCGCTTAAAACCTGAATGAACAAACAAGAAAATATCATCAATTCTTCTACAAACCGACTAAATAACGGAGGCTACGAAAAAGCGGCCGTTTCATACTTGAGCGTAACCATCTCAAAAAAATGGTTAATAGTCTTCTTTTGCTAGTACAGTCGCATAGAAAAAGGTTATTGCGTTTGGTGGATAAAGAAAATACATGAGCATGATTATTTTTTATTCAAATTACTGTTTTACAATAATTGTATGCTATATAAGTTAAACTAGGAAAATCACAGATAAATTGAGTATTATTAAACAAGTGTACTCTTATCACAAATTTTAGATTTAATAATTAAATGCTTTTCAGTACAAGCTCAAACACATTTACAAAAGTTAATTAACTTTTCTTAGTAAAAAATACTTAGTGTACTGAACGATACAACATTTCAAATATTATAATTAGTAATTAAGCTATATATTACACACACACTATAAACAAGTTAATGAAATAATAAAAATACTCACCATTTTTAAATATAATAGCGCTGCACAACAGCAACGTTCCAGGTCTCACAATGGTATGGCTTGACTAACATGGTAGAAAAATGTATGCCTGTGCTTCGCGGCGTTGTGAGAAAGAAACGCCTACATAGTGGCAAGCGAAAAATGTATGCCTGTGCTTCGCGGCGTTGTGAGAAAGAAACGCCTATATAGTGGCAAGCGGGACAGAACTGTAAAACAAACTTCTTGTGTTGGACACCGTGACATGTGATCAAATTTTATGCATTTCCATATTAATATAATTTTTGTTTCTTTTACAAAAGGACTCAAGCATAGTAATTATCTATTAATTTACAACTGTTATTATTAAATACTTAGTTTTAACTATGTTTCTGGTTACCTCATACTAATGACGACAAGGAATTTAAAATCTGTCTCGTAGATAATAATAAAATATAAAACTCGTATTTATTGCTTTGTTTGAGTGGGGGATGCGACATTTATTAATCTTTCCGACATACACTGCCATAGAGATGTCAACCCTATTGCTAAAAACTAATTAAGTCACAAATGCATGAATTCATACCAAATAATACTGTAGTAAATAAACTTAAAACATTTTAAATATCGGCTACATGAATATTATTCTGCTCGACTGTACTTTTTATCGGTTATTAGGTTGCTAATTTGCGTAGGAAACCCGTAAGTATGAAACGGCCGCTTTTTCGTAGCCTCCGTTATTTAGTCGGTTTGTAGGAGAATTGATGATATTTTCTTGATTTTTTAATAACTTTTATTCCATCCGAGATTTGAAGCCGAAACTTTCAGGCATGTTTTGTAACAAAATGAACACATATGTTCACTATAGTTTATCTGTTTGTGTTCAGAGAGAACTGCGTATTCGATGGCCAAAGTCACACCACTAGGAATTCGATGAAATTCTTTTATATCTTCATATCGCGTAATGTTTGTTATCCGAATTTGTACATGTTATAAGGGTATATCATACGTATATGTAACTGCTTTTTATTTGTTAGTAAATGTACTAGTTTACTAGTAAACCGGAACTGATTTTTTTAAATAATAAATTGCTTCGATATTTGTTGATGAATCGGAATACTTATATTTAAACAAATTTGAACAAATGAAGGCCTATAAACAGTATTTTTTTCAAAATTCTGCTATTAACAGTTTTCGAGATATGGAAAATTGCAAAACGTTACCCCAGCAAAATCTTGAATATCTCAACAAGTATAAGATGAACAAATTTTGCTATCGATATACATTTACAACTCATTAAGAGCCGTCTTTTCATATACTTGATTCTAGACTAAACGCTTTTTTTGGAAAACATCTTGCTGGGGTAACGTTACTCCAGCAAAATCAGTTTTTTTCGAATAACTTCGTAAATACAACATGAACGAATTTTGCTATATTTGAACAATATGAGGCTTACTATGAACTAAGTATCTGTAATACTCTCATTTCTCTAAGGCGCAACATTTTGCTGGGGTTACGCATTCGATTCATCATGGCCCTCGAAGTAAATCCGTCCTTTATTCACTAATTGCATAATATACTATTACGTATGACAAAATACTCTCCTCTTGCGCTATTTTTCGAGTGTCATAAAAAAAAAAATCTCCGCTCCCCTGTCTGAACTGATCCTAAAGATGTTCAACATTACAATGTCGCAGCAGAAGCCTATGCATCATACCATAGTCGATGAAGTGTGTGGTTCGATGCATTTCTTATTACCTATATATTTGATTACAAGTGTTCCCACGGGTTTTGTTCGCTTTTCGCACGCATAGGGCGTAGCTGGCGCTTAGCGTAAATGCACAAGTGCATAGGTGCCAATTTTTAAAGCGGAGTCACTTAACGAATGGTTGTATGTACGGAAAACCACGGAACAGCTGTTCCGTGCGGATAACCATTAGTTTAGGTGACACCGCATTTCAAAAATGACACTTCATGACTTCAAGCCGGGAGCGTAGCTTATCTTTGGACATGACTTCTGAGAAGCGACTTCCCAACAATGGCATAGTGTTTATTTCACAGTACTTCAGAACCCTGGGCGGTTACTCCATAAAATAATACGTCTTTCGTACGAAAGTGACATCTTATTTCTATTTCAAACCAAATTAGACTATATTATCGTACGTTAGGGATCAATGTTGCTTGACACTGAAACACGGTTACGCAGTAACGTCCGTCTTGCGTAGCGCTTTTGGAGTAACCCCCCTGGGCTCTGTCTGCACGGTTAGGTATAAATATTTGCTTATGTATCTGTTCTCTATCTACTTTTCAAAACATGAGTTTTAATTTAAGACAAATAAAGCCGATTTCAGATTTCAAAGAAATAGTATCACTATTTCTTTGAAATCTGAAATCGGTACATATTTTTAGCACTATTACATCTATCTATCTTTTCACCTAGGACTTAAAGTGCGGACTTTAGTGAAGTTTTGCCCTAATTAGGTCATAAAGTTTCTGACTAACTCGATATAAGTAACATATAAGTAAAAAGATAAAGTTCATGAATCAATAATTTATTGTTAACCAAATTATGTCACAGAAACTTGATCAATGTCCTAAAATTTACAGTAAATAAATCGGAAATAATCAGGATAATAAAAGTATTTATGTCGTACACTAATGATCAGTCATTCAATTGAACGTCTAGTTCCTTAGGTGTAAAATGAAATTGGTGTTATTACGGTTTTGGTAGTTGTTGTTTTGCATCAAAGCCTGCGCTTATTCGCTTAACTATGGACTAATCGAATTCGATCGTTAATTAAAAACCAATTTATGATTTACTCCATTTGATGCAAAAAGATGCTACTATACAACCTAGTTAGTTGAATTTTAGTTAGGCTTTGACCTTAGTAGACATCAAATTGAATAACTTATTATCAGTTGGTGCGACATGCACCTAAAGAGAGCAATACAGGAATACCTGTTATTATTTATTTTGAATGGACATTAGGCGGTTTGATGTGATACAAAATATAAAGATAACAGGATTCCTTGTATTTTTCTTCTTTATTATATAGGTTAATATTTTTAATTTATTTATATTCAATGGACGCAAACATCAATAAAATGTTATCTATAATTAGCTTCATATTTATGTTCGGAAGGCAAGATAAAACAAGTTTCGTATTGTGGCTGATTATAAATAATTCTAGCAAAACCCCTGCCTCATTTCATAGACTGTATCAACTAACTAACAGACACGACGTCACCATAATTTAGCTGCTTGCTTGTTCCTATTTGACACAAACAGAAAATCTTGAAATATTTGTCACAAGCATAGGATAACATCTACAACAATTGAGATTTATTTTCTTTTAATGCCAAATTGGGAACAGTAGGTGCGAAGTTGATTTCAAGTATTAGTAAGTAGTAAACATTTCATCGTGACGACGAACATGCAGTAATAATCACAGATGCAAGTCAAGGTGGCAAGACATGATCACGCGGCTTGTGCGAACAACTATAAAGATGAATTTTACATAACGAGTATTGTATAAATAGCAGACTGTGGCACTAAAATGCAGAATGTTAACCACTTATACATTAGTTACCAACGTCTTCGCTTATTTATTGTCGGCAAGTAAAATTCACCTTCAAAATTATTACAAAATATTCATAACTTCACAACGTAATCTTAATTCCTACTCAAATAAAATACCTGTAAAATGCTGACCAGCATGCAATAACAATAAAATAAAAAAGCAAGGAAAACAACACCAAATAAGAAAATAAAACTATAAAATATAAAACACTTAAATTACGCCTACAAGGAATGTAGTTTGGTTCACTGTACTTTTACTTAAAACTAAGTCAAAATTGCACAAAAAAAAAAAAAACGATTCTTTGGCCCTTAAAACTAAAAAGAAAAATCACAATTCAATAACTAGATAATAAAATCAATTCAAACCCTTAAATAAAATTAAGCAGAGATTATCAATCACCGAAACTTGAGTTTATTATGTGCATATTATGCTGTGTAGGGGTGTCTTAAAATAAATTAAAAATACTGTGCACGAATTTAAAACTATATCTTAAATCTATCAGCTGAACGTCGTAGACGACATGCAACAATAGTGAGTTCTATCTAAGTAAATATAGCAACAAAATTTATCTAAAGACATATCACACATTCACAGCAGTCTTTCTATGTGGCTCTAGCCTTGCGTATATTTTTTTTCTCCGCCTCAGTGAATCCGAGGATATTTTCTATCGCGTTTAGATGACCCTGGTGATTTTCTGGATCTGTGAGGAAGTAGTAGATGGCGGATTTGAGGAATTGTAGGGTCACCTCTGGATCCACGTTGGTCTTACTGCCCTTCTGCGACTCGACAATCCGACGATACATAGCCTGTAACAGATCTTAATATTAATATCTGTTTATTATGTCGATGTCAGCATGCATTTGTTTCTAACTGCTACTACTTAAAGGAATTTTAAAAAAGTAAACGAATGCAAAAAAGTTATTATACATTGCTCTAAATAAAAATATCTGGTAATAACATTCTTCGCGTATTATGAAACAGGTTTTCATGTAACTGTATATTTGGAAAAGATATTTTTGAGCAGTTCTTTTTAAAATTTTCAATAAATTCTGCATAACAAAGATACTGCATGCGACGAGTGGGACTCAATTTTAATACAGTATGGGCTGCACGCACCCGACAACAACGTTTATACTGGGCTATTGACTATAAAGCTGTCTTGTTTTAAATGCAAGCAAGAAGGCAATAGTCGACAGCGCTATATTAACTTTGTCCACGACCGACGATTGTGCTGCGGCGGCAAAGGACATTGCAAAACAAACCATTTTTTTTTGTCAGTGCAATCCTTAACGTAGACTATTATTTAAAGCAATAGGTGTTTGTTTCACAACATACTGTATAATGAAATAATTTTTTCCACTTTTCTGAAATACGTTCCGAAATGAACTGTAATATCATTGCATTAAGACTGATTTGAACTGAACGCGATTGTGGGATTTCTTGAAGTCCCAGTAAGCAGCTGTATGATTTTATCAAAAAATAAAAATATCAAATACCTATTTTACCCATAAACCAAAAGAGGCTGTTTCAACTCATAACCATGCAAAGCTTGTGTTAGGCGTAAAAAAAGAAACTTAGCGTTAGAGGAAATTTTGCTAATTTATAGATGTTAGTAGAAAGCTGAAAGTTAGCAAACCCCTATTATACACGTCAGAATTTCCTAATTCACATGATTGAGTTATAATGTTATCCCTGTTATTAATTTTTAACATTTCATGGCAGTATTATTTGTACAATCGAACATCCTCCGACACCATCACACGTGACACAAATAGACAGCAAACTGATGGCTGAAGTGAAGAGTTCTTCGAATATTGACTTTAGCAAGACTTTCTCTTAACCTTGTGCTAAAGCAAAGTGTACAAAAAATAAATAAAAAATAATGGGGGTGTTTAACAATGACCGCCGCCTTCGATACAGAATCCAACCTTTCGAGCTCCTAGGACCCATAAAGAAACAGCCTCCTTTGCACTTAGAAGTACTTGTGACTTTGCCGTTCGGTCCGATGTGAATGCCGTGTCCTGGAATGCACTACACGTTAAGCAGAATCCTGTTAATAGCCACTACATGCACACGCTACAAACTCCGTCAGGCCCGTAGACTACTTCCTGGTCTGAGACTTTTTGCCTATCGATAAAGTTTTAGATTTACCACTAGACCAACTGGCAATAGTAAACTACCTGCCAACATCTATCAAATTACCATTTCAAAAGAAAGTAATCAAATCGTTTAATACCTTTGAAAGTTAATCAAAAATAGCCCCAATGTTGCACTTATTATCAGTATAGGTACTCTCCATATTTAATCTCCCCAACTCACGAAAATGATATAATGCCTACGGGCCTGATTTCTGTGTACGATGTGGTGGGTTAAAACACTGTTATACATATTCTAATTTTAATCACTTTGTCTACATACATTTGCAGACATAAGGAAATGTTAGCATTTTAATTTTGAACAGAATATGTAGAAAAGAATGGATAGATCTTATGATGATTTTGAATAATGAGGAACACACTTTAAGTATTATCCTTGTCAACTAAAATTCGCAGAAAGGTAAGGGAGAGTTAAGTTGACATGCTTCGTGAAATCTTTAATTGATGCTTAACATGACTACACTTCTTTAATATAGGTTGTAACTCTATTGCTTGTTATGATTTATTTTCCTTGTTCAGTCTGATAACGACTTCTATCCATTGTTAAATATTCCTTTGTGATGTTACACAACTAATATTAAATCATACAATAATTAAAAAATTTAATTCTTTCAATAAGATATTAAATTGGTTTTGCACATGCAAATTACACAGGGTGTAAGGGAACAGAATAAGTAATAGTACTGATCTTACTCAGAAAATAAATTCAAAAACTGTCTACTTAATGTGGTTAGCGCTATGGTTCAATTTAGCTCACGTCAGAACTCCTCACCTCTTTTAGATACCTATACATCCATTGCAAGCAAATTTAATTCTTATTACTTTTGACGATTCATGTAATTGAATTTTCCCCTTCGAAGTGGTAGCCGTGTGCATAGTAATAATGTAGGTATATTTTTTAGATCCTTAAACAGTGGACACAGGCCTGGTAAAAGTACTGTTCAATGACATGAATTATGGTATACAAATCTACTGGGATGTTGATCAACCCAGATACAGATACATTATCACGTCTTTATCCCTAACGGGGTAGACAGGGCATGGTAATTATGGTCAAATCTCCTTTATTGTAAGGCTCTTTGTCTAACAGTGGTTTGAGAAAGGCTTGTAGCTAAATAACAGTAAACTACTTGTGGACAACTACACTCTCCTTTACCCTTGTAAGTTGTAAGTCATATCATCGTAGTAATACACAAACAAAGTAAAAGTAAAAACATATTCAAATACTTTGAAATAACAATACAAGCAACTAGTCTTAAAAGGTTACTGAGTATTATAATTGTCAAGGATAACACCAATGTGAATGATTGTTCAACTGTAATGATATGCGCAGACATTCGAATTTAAGCAGAGGACATACTATAAACTTACTCGGACATTTTCGAGCTCGGTCTGGGTAATCTGCAACTGTGCAAGCAATTCCTCCACGGATACTCTGTTTATTTGCCCTTGTGATGTGCTTGCATCGCCATCCTGCAAATGTAACACGTATTTTTGAGAAAACTTGAAGATGATCACAATTGACAAATGGGTAAACAAGTAATTTTTTAAACAATTTAATTGATTTTTGATTATTTGCAGTTTGTTTGCTAGAACTTTAAGGAACAACTGACACGACAATCAAATATCAAATATGCAAACCAACTCCAATGTGAATATCTAATCAATCTAAACTCCCTGCTGGGGATAGCACATAATTACTTATTATCTTGAATAATTTTGCAAAAGTAGCTGGCCAGTTGTGGAGAAGGCCAAGGGCAAACAGATATGGGAGAGAAACGGGAGAGGCCTTTCTGCAATATTGGACTAGATGTGGCCGATTTTGATGATGATAATAATATATAGATTTTTTTGTAGGTTACTAGCCACATCGCCTATTAACATGTTTCGCATTTTCGCACATTCCCTCTTTTACAATCTACGTGCGGGAAAAGAAGCAGTTGATACATTCTAACTTTTCCGTTTTATCCTAAACCAGCATGAGAGAGCTGGTTATGTCATATGAAGGTGTATCTTAATAAATTAATTAATTTTTTACCTTTTCCAACTCAAATTTAGCTGCTTCCACACCTTTCTGGTACATTTGCAAGTACATGGAGCGGTGCCTGCTATCTTCGTCGTTGAGCTGTCGACTTGCCTCCTCCAGCTGTTTCTCCAACGAATGAATTCTCTCCTTTGCCTGCTCGTAGTTGGGCAGCAGCTCGCAGTACCGTGTGTTCACATCAGCCAGCTTCTGCAGCAAAGCTTCCACTTTGTCATTGTGCGCCTTCTTCAACTCTTGTGTCTCTCCCACATGACTCCTCATGACATCTTCCACTTTCTTTTCATAGAACAATATTAAGCTACGGCGTTCCTCATCTGCATCTTCTAATTCAGTCATGCATGATGCTTCTTGAGTTAACATGTGTACTGACTCCTTGGAGTGCAAGGAAGAGTTAGTGAGATCATCAAAGTGGCCGGAGTCAGTAAAGGAACCTTGCATTTCATTTCTACATCTAGTCGGGGTCTGATCTTTGAACAATGGACTGTCAGTGACATCAAAAGATCTACAGGCCTCTTCTCGTTTTGGGCTTTCTTGTTCAATAGACAAGTCTTCAGCATTTTCTCTTATTGTCACAATTTCACTAGAATTTGATTTTTCGTCAGGGGAGCATATGGATGCTTTGTATAAGCGCAGCTCAACAACTTCTTTTGTAAGATGGAATATTTCACTGTCTTTCTTTTCTAAGTCCTTTTTGGCTTGAGTAAGTAGACTTTTGAGTCGACGGATTTGTTTTTGAGCTCTTTGGGTAGGAGTGAGGTACTCATCACCAGCCAAACCAGCATGAGATGAGCAATGAAGGACATATCTCATTGACCTACCACTGAAGGTGGTACCATTAAATGGAGCATAGCCTGCATCAACAGACGCGGCAGTAGCAGCGCTGCCATAGCTGTGAAGAGATTCATCATCAGGGAGGTCCTCGGGAGAGCCAGGTGGAGTGTGAGCTGAGTCTGTCATGTTCAGCTTGCCATCACAGTTGTCCTGCGACTTTAGACAGGTTTTTCTTGGTTTTTGATTAGAGCTGAATGACTGTAAGTAAAAGAAATAATTTTAAAGCATAACTATGAAAACATATTTAATAGCATGCATTCAAATAATGGAATGCCACTGTGCAATAACCAAAACAAATGAAAAAGGAATAAAATCAACAACATGTATTGCAAAGAGTATTAGGTATAATTATTGTATAAATAATGTAGCTGGCTGGTGACAAGAAACGCAAAATGAACGCAATATGGAACTTCCGTAGGGACACTCACATGGCTCCGCTGGCGGTATCCGGGCTCCGGGAGGCGAGGCCCATCGCTCCGGATTTTCTGATGCGTTTTTTCCGTGATTATTGGAATTAACTTCCTGGTGGTTAGAGGCGAACGCTGCACCATCTTCTCACCGCGCAGCCGCAGTGAAGACGTCCGCCGGAAGTTCCCGGCGACATTCCCGGCGCAGCAGTGCTCATCGTGAAACTCTGGCACTCTTCTTATACAATTTCTGCTCATTTTCTTCAATTATTCACATTAACGTAGCGTACTGAAAATAATGCAACAGCTGTTTTAAATTTCCAACAAACAAAACAAACAAAACGTGCGAATTTGTGGCAAACTTTTGTGACAGTGACATTTAGAAAAAAAATATGCACATTATATGACTAAACAAAGAGAATATAACTACTGCTGCTAGGGATACGCAAAAAGTAGCGATACTTTTGTTTCGATACTATGAGGTATCGATACTTTTTCAGAGGTATCGATACTTTCTTTCTTCTTCTTCCCCTTCTTCTTCTTATCCTCATTTCTTATAAATTAGTAATAAGAAAATTGAAAATTATTACTCGATATTTCAAATAAAACATTACTATTAAACTAAGGCATGATTCAGGGAATTCCGACTTATTGCCAAGCACTTATGTGTGTTACCATTGTATTATATTGACTGTTTCAGGAGCTTTTTTAGGAAGGAACTGAAAGATGCTGTGCAAATAATGCAATTATTCCATTATTTGCACAGCATCTTTCACTTCCTTAGTTGTAGATAAGTAATTATTCTCAGACCTGTTCACGAAATAACAAGTAGCAACACTGCGTATGTGAGTACAACTTACATGAAGGTGACGTAAATAAGCGTTATGAGGCGTTTACCCTTTTGAGTTTTCCAAACTAATTTGTGATTTTTAATGTGTCATTTATTTTAATTAAAATAACACTATCAACGTGTAACTTTACTCAAAAATAAAAATGAAAACTTTTAAGTTAATTGTTGTTCTAATGTATTATTTTCTCAATTTTTTTACGATATGTCTAACAGTTTCTAAATATCTATTGGATATTAATGACACGTCCCTGATAGATTATTTTGTAAAACTTATCAACACAAACAACACTCCATCCAGATACTTTCTAGGTATCGATTCTTTTGAAACGATACTGGTATCGAGTAAAGTATCGATACTTTTGAAATTTTGCGTATCCCTAACTGCAGGAATCCTACCGTTATCTCTATACAGCAGCACTTAAACTGAACTGCATTGTTTCATGCTACCGTGACACCTTTATAGCATTAGCAGCCCTTAAACAGGATTGTTTTGGCTGACGTCACAAAACCATTCACCTTTTTTTTTGTTTGGACTATTCCTACCATGACATCTATTTTGACAGCACGAAAACGATTATTGCGCGTCTCAAGTGTCAATTAAAGCGATCCTTAAAAAGTTACTTTCCAGTAACTTATATGGAGGATTTTAGTTGGTTTTCTTGTGAATGTAAATATGTTTTTTCTTTACTTTTGATTTTTACAAAACAGTTAGTAGATAATTAAAGTAACGCTACCATGGGACCTTAATTAATCCTACTTAATACCTTTTATTGGAAATTTGGATTTCAAAAACAGAGTAAGATATATTACTTCTTTATTTTAGTATAACATAAGTGAAAACGTTAGGTATTCCAACTTACGTAACATATTTTTTTGTAAGTAATAAAAATGCTAATCCTTGTAAAATATTTATTCACACACGATAACAAATAACAACACATTCTTAAGTATAAGTTATTTATTAAAATTATAACTACATACATTTATACATTTGTCTTACAGGATTCTTTGGTTACTCTCTGAGAAGTACCATGATGACATCAATTAAAAAATACAAGACAGGATTCACTGGAGCCTATTATTAAATACAAACAAGACTGAGAAAGCCAGAGGATTACAGCCTCCTTTGGAACCTGTGATTGAACCAGTGAAATGACAGAATGTTGAATTCCAAGCATTTTACAGGGCTGGATCTGTTGCTAGGCTGGTTCGCTTTTTCACCAGAATGCCTGAAAGAAAATAACAGTTTAGATTCATGTCGCAATCTACGAATATCAAATACCTACTCATACTTTGTAATAAAATCCTTTGTGCACTACAACTACTGCGTTTTACTAAAACCTAGCCTTAATTTCGTTGAGTTAGTCTCGAACTTACTTTGTCTGTATATGTATATATTTATCTTATTTATAATAGCACTTTTGTTTGAAGTTGTAAGTTTTAACACATAATAATTTAAATATAAACTTTGAATAGGTATGTAGTTAAAATGTTACGACATGGTTATAGATAAAATATAATCATATATTAATGACAAGACACTGTGCTTTTGTGCGATGATGCCCACATTAAAATTAACTTCCAAACACTAATCGTTACCATCATACAATAACTGTTTATCACGGCAATTTGGAAAAGCACGATAATATGAAGTGATGGATATATTTCGTCAGGTGGTTGCTCGGTTTCCAGCATTAAAAACATAAAACATTTCACGAATTTACAATTTATTTATGATTTCGAAAACCAGCTAACTAGGTACTATCAAAATTATATTACGCAGACATCCGTTCAAAACATTTTTTTACAATTTTTTTCGCACTCATTAAAATTTTAGGCATCTTTAATGGTCAATTTCAAATTAAATTTATGTACATAATCAAATGAAAACAAAGTAAATAACACTAAATTTCAGATATTTAAATAAAAATGATAGAAATAATTTTATTTAACGTAAATAAAAAAGCCGTTAAAAATAATATTTTAAAACAAGCCAGAGACAACAAACAGTTCACCATTCAGGAGTAACCATTCAAAAAACGTTCAGCATTATGAACGTAATGGTAGGATTTAACGACCTCGTAACGGTAGGATTTGACTTAATGGTAGGATTTGACGACCTACGTGGCGTAGTGGTCACCATGCTAGTCCGCCACCCAGAGGTCCCGGGTTCGATCCCCGGTCAGGGCAAGTTGGAAAATGGTCTTTTTCAAATTGCCCTGGGTCTTGGATGTTTATTTATATATGTATATGTTACAAAATATAGTATCGTTGAATTAGCATCCCATAACACAAGTCTCGAACTTACTTTGGGGTTAGCTCAATCAGTGTTATTTGTCCGTATATATTTATTTATTTAAAGTTGAGCTGCTCAGGAACTGAAAGGCCAACACTTATAAAACCATTCAGAAACAAGGCAGTTGAGGTGCAGTTTTTAAGCAGGTCAAAAGCAGGACAACTTTTAATCCTACCGTTACGTTCATAATGCTGAACGTTTTTTTAATTGGGTAATTCCTGAATGGTGAACTGTTTGTTGTCTCTGGCTTATTTTGGTGATGAGACGTTACTTGACAAAAAATTATTATTTTACCGGTTTTTTTATTTACGTTAAACAAAATTATTTCTATCATTTTTATTTAAATATCCAAAAGTTAGTGTTATTTACTTTGTTTTCATTTGATGATGTACATAAATTTAATATGATATTGATCATTAAAGATGGCTTAAATTTTAATGAGTGCGAAAAAAATTGTGAATGAAAGTTTTGAACGCATGTCTGCGTGTGGTTTTCGAAATTATAAATAAATCGTGAATTCGTGAAAACATAAACGTTTTATGTTTTGAATGCTGGAAGCCGAGCAACCACCTGACAAAATATATGCATCACTTCATATTATCGTGCTTTTCCGAATTGCCGTGATAAACAGTTATTATACGATGGTAACGACTAGTGTTTGGAAGTTAATTTTATTGTGGGCTTCATCGTATAAAAGCACAGTGTCTTGTCATAAATATATGATTATATTTTATCAATAACCATGTCGTAAGTAACATTTTAACTACATACCTATTCCAAGTTTATATTTAGATTATTATGTGTAAAAACTTGCAGCTTCTTTACTAAGTGCTATTATAAATAACATAAATATATACAGACAAAGTAAGTTCGAGACTAACTCAACGAGATAAAGGCTAGGTTTTAGTAAGTACGCAGTGATTGTATTGCACAAAGGATTTTATTACAAAGTATGGGTAGGTATTAGATATTCGTAGATTGCGACATAAATCTAAACTATTATTTTCTTTCAGGTATTCTGGTGAAAAAGCGAACCAGCCTAGCAACAGATCTAGCCTTGGAATTCAACATTTTGCCATTTCACTGGTTCAATCACAGGTTCCAAAGGAGGCTGTAATCCTCTGGCTCTCTCAGTCTTGTTTGTATTTAATAATAGGCTCCAGTGAATCCTGTCTTGTATTTTTTAATTGATGTCATCATGGTTCTTCTCAGATAGTAACCAAAAAATCCTGTAAGACAAAATTTATAAATGAAAGTAGTTATAATTTTAATAAATAACTTATACCTAACTAAGAATGTGTTGTTATTTGTTATCGTGTGGCATTGTTATTACTTACAAAAAAATATGTTACGTAAGTTGGAATAACTTACTATTTTTCACATAAGTTGTACTAAAATAATGAAGTAATATTTACTTTCTTTTTGAAATCCAAATTTCCAATAAAAGGTATTAAGTAGGATAAATTAAGGTCCCAAGGTAGCGTTACTTCAATTATCTACTAATTGTTTTGTAAAAATCTAAAGTAAAGAAAAAACATATACACATTCACAAGAAAACCAACTAAAATCCTCCATTAAAGTTACTGGAAAGTAACTTTTTAAGGATCGCTTTATTTGACACTTGAGACGCGCAATAATCGTTTTCGTGCTGTCAAATAGACGTGATGGTAGGAATAGTCCATACAAAAAAAAATGAATGGTTTTGTGACGTCAACCAAAACAATCCTGTTTAAGGGCTGCTATAAAGGTGTCATGGTAACATTAAACAATGCAGTTCAGTTTAAGTGCTGCTATAAGAGATAACGGTAGGATTCCTGCACCTCAACTGCCTTGTTTCTGAATGGTTTTATAAGTGTTGGTGGTAGCCTTCCTGCACTCAATAAAATATCTTTTTTTATTTATGGCAACTTAAAAAATAGTGAAAGAGGGATTTTTGAAAAGACCTCGCCTGATATTAGGTAAATTATTATATATAGAAATTATCAAATATTTCATATTCCTATTGATTTGCCATTGCCTTGCACAACATAGTGGAAAAGCGAGAATCAGCAAGATTTTGACGTAATATTGTTAAGGTAGGCTATCCAAGTTTTCGACCTTGTAATGTTGCCTACATTACAAGGTCGAAAATTTTTATATATCCCCATCAAAATGTCTCAACGGTTGATTGATGGTGTTGTGTTGTGGTGATACAAGCATAGACCTAGAAATTTTTAGAGCGTCTATGTAAAAAAGGAAGATATACCTAATTCCTTGCAATTTTTTACATAATTACATATTCTTACCTATGTTATATTATACGTCACTCTCATAAGTTACAAGCGAAGCGACGCGTTTCAAGTCATAATAAAACCA
This sequence comes from Acrobasis suavella, assembly GCA_943193695.1. Lineage (NCBI taxonomy): Eukaryota > Metazoa > Arthropoda > Insecta > Lepidoptera > Pyralidae > Acrobasis > Acrobasis suavella. Next base: position 9,553,022 of record OW971945.1, on the reverse strand, counting down.
TTAACTACATATATTTAACTACATTTGACAAATATGAAGACCCTGTTGTTTTATAACGCAAATCAGAAATCTGTGGCTCCGGAAGCCCCTGACACAAAGCAAACCAAGATATAGACGTATCTATCACACATCTATTATGCTATTTGAAAAAAATTGTCACCACAGTAAGCTTTAAGCTTTTTTAACCCCCCGACAAAAAGTGAGGTGTTATAAGTTTGCGCTCATGTCTGTTGGTCTGTCTGTCTGTGTGTCTGTCTGGTGTTCTTGTCTCCAATTGTTTTTCTTTTAATTTGCTAGCAAATAAACTTGTTTATTGACCAAAAGAACGTACATTCCAACTTAGATAAAATTCTAAATATTACATTTCTCACACGTAGGTAATTAACCATTATTGCATACCGACAAATAAAATAAAATAGTCGAATATTTAATAGTTTATTCATATGTAGGTACTTACGTTATTATTATTATACTTTATAACCACCAGCCAAATTTTTGAAGAAAGTTTAGTCCATGGTGCTAAACCACTTTCTATAGGTACAATATGTAATAAAAACCCTGTCCAATCCTTTTAGGAGCAACCCAGACCGTCAATATAAACAACTTTTCCTATGGGACCAATGCTTGAAACTCGAAGAAAAAATCGACATTTTTATACAAATTGCCAGGCCGGCCGAAGATATTTGTATGAAAATGACGATTTTTTTTTTAATTTCAAGCTTTGGTCCCATAGGAAAAGTGGTTCATATTGACGGTCTGGGTTGCTCCTACAAGGATCGGACAGGGTTTTTGTTACATATTGTATAAAAGTGTATCTATAGGTGTAAATAAATTCCATAAAAACGCGAGCTCAGGGGTGATGGCTCACGTAATGCACTGCACACTGAGCTAAGTATAAAAAACGTATCTATTATTATTGTGTTAAAAGCAGTTATTTTTATTATTTAAAAATAAATAAAATAAATATTGAACAATAGTCTGTACTCACGCTATTTTCAGCAAATAACAATCCGCGGTTAGAATTTGCACCCGATTGGAAACGCGAACGCTAAGCACCGCGGTATAGTAGGTACAGTACAGACGCTCGACTATCTATTACATTACAACATAGGTTGCAAAACAGCCTGGCTACAAGAAGTCTAGTTACAGAATATTGCGCGACGCATAATCTGCTGGGAACATCGCTCTATTTAGCTCATACGTTTTACCACCTAAGTATTACCTACCTCGCCGGTGAGGTCCCGGTGAGTTCAAGATGGAAAATGATCTTTTTCAGATTGAACTGGGTCTTGGATGTTTCTCTATATATGTATTTGTTATAAAATATAGTATCGTTGAGTATTAAGTAATCCCATAACACAAGTCTCGAACTTAATTTGGGGCTATCTCAATCTGTGTGATTTGCCCGTATATATTGATTTATTTACCTAGGTTAGATAAATAGCTCACTAGCGCAAGAGTACTGTCACAAAACATTATGTACCGGTATCCAATCGACATACATAAAATACATTAACTTCTTTTTTATCTGTGTTATCAGTTTGGGTACCTCATCGTTCTTGAGAAGACTTTACTTTGTAAAAAAAAATTCTGGTATTATAAAAAGCTTGTACATCGTAATACCTACTTATATCACTGAAAAAAATCCCGTTCAGTTTTCATTAGGTACATAAGAAAACGCATTACTGCTATAAATTTGCCATTTTTTGACGACCTCCGTGGTGTAATGGTCAACACGCTAGTCCGCTAATCCGGAGGTTCTGGGTTCGATTCCCAGTCAGGGCAAGTTGGAAAATGGCCTTTTTAAAATTTTCCTGGGTCTTGGGTGTTTATCTATCTGTGTATTTATTATACAATATGGTATCGTTAAGTGAGTATCCCATAACATAAGTTTATGGTACGTTCACACGCGCGCGTTCAACTCGACATTCAACGTGCACATTCACATTCACGAGCGTGTAAACGGTACGCCCGAGCCCGTGAACGCGCCTGTGAACGTGAATGCCGCGAACCGGGCGAGTGTCGGTTTTTTGGCAAAGTTCAAAGGATAAATGTGCGGGCGCCCGGTGACTGTTAACACGCGCGCGGGCAGTCAATCTCTCCCGCGCTTTCGCGACGAGTGGATCTTCAACGTTGCTACGATCGGAGATTACAACATAGCGGAATGGTCAAACGAGAAAATTTTGACGTTCCTGGAATATTACCAGGAAATTTTTGTTCTATGAACTTCCTGTAAACGAAAAACAAATTATGTATTTTAGGAGCCCTGGAAGTGTGAAATACACAGGGTGTCCCACGGCGATGCTTCATCGAGGGGAAGTACCTTAAATAGAGCAATTTACAATAAACAATGAACGTTAGCTGCATTCACAGATTAAATAAAATAAAGTAGTCTTCTTTCCGTAAATTGCTCTATCTTCAATATTTAAGGCACTTCCCTTCCATGAAGCATCGCCGTGGGACACCCAGTATAATTTATTAATAAGTAATCATAAATGGGTAATTTTGTAAGCATTTTACACCACTGAATCACGATCGGAGAAAACATAGGTACTTTCTTGATACGATTTCTGTGAACTTTTATCATCCACCACCTTCTTCTTTGCAGTCTTTTTCTCCGTCGTTCATCATTTTGTTTCTTTTTCCAATAAAAATAAGTTAAGCCAAAGGATATGGCAGCAACAACAACCTCGCAGTCCGCCATGCTGGCCATGACTGACACGACGGCGTGCGTGTGAACAGCTTGAATTTCCGCCGGCCCGGGACGGGCTTCATGCCGTACAGCCCGCCAGGCAGCCCGCCGGGCTGCACGGCGCGCGTGTGAACGTAGCATAAAACTTACTTTGGGGCTAGCTCAATCAGTGTGATTTGTCCGTATATATTTATTATTATGTTGGTACGCTTTTCAGCCACGGGTCTAGTCTATGGGGAACCGGTCCTTTGAGGCGTTCATGGGGCTAAAGCCAACATGAAGAGGCCTTTTAGTACCTTTTTATCTAAAAAGTGAGATGGCATTATTTATTATCTTTTAAGTAGGAAGAAATTAAAATAAACATTAGGTATTATATTATAGCAAAGAAGTATACCTAGTTATCTAGAACAAGAAATAAACCACTACAAAAGAGGAATGGTTTATACCTACTTACTCGTTCGTTGTTACTCAACTATTTGAACTCATCATAGCGTAAAAATCGTCATGTGTAACTAGGTATCAAATTTACCGACCAATATGAAACGTACCTCTACTATATATGTAATATAATACCTATGCATTTTCTTTGTTATTGAAACTGAATGATTTTCAAGCAAAAAAACTGTTTATTAACTAGCATTCTGACTGCAAAAACCTTGACGTTTGCGAACAAAAGAATAAGTAGGTACCTTTCATAAACATTACTCACGCTTTGATTTTGTCGGTGTGTGTAATTTTTTGTTAGGTAAGTTTTAGGTATAGGTATTATCCTACTAAGTAGGTAGGTATATTGAAACAAACCTTTAAGTATCAACATTTTATAAGCACATTGTAATTATTGTTTGCCAGGTTTCTCTTTTGTTTCAACCATCGAAAACAAGAAATGTGTCTAATGATTGTACCTGAGCGGTCGGCAAATCATTTGTACCTGCGCCGATAACCGCCATTTTGGTTCAACCTAAGTGCCGGAAATTTGTACAAAAATGCTTTGAAGTCCGCCATTTTTGTTCAACTTACTTGTGTCGCATTGTACGAGTACGAGTATCGTAAGGTAAGTTCAAAGTTTTGTAACAACCGCTGGAACAACGTAACTGTACAAATTTAATAGGCGAAAGGCACATAAATTATGAATCTATTTACATCTCAACAAGCAAATAAGGCCGGTATAGAATTTATCAAAAAGATGCAAAAAATAAAACTATCAAAACGCAAAATCCGAAGACCGGTTACCGACCGACTATAAACTCGTTCAGAATTGGTACAATACTCGTACTCGTGCTTGAATTGCAAGAGCGTCAGAAGTTGGTTTCAATCCGCAAGAAATGTTCCATAACGATCACGAACCTCATTATTTTAGTTTCATTGTACCTACTAGTGGTGGCGATTTTCTGTATTTGCTTTAAGAAGGTAGATAAGATTGCTTTCAAAACAACTTACATAAAAATTAAGACTAGTTAAGTATAGGAACACAAAGAAGAATTCGAGGTTCTTATTCTAGTCATTTTTAAATTAAGTACCTCTACCGTCTCTATATAGAGCCTGATATTACAGCCTATTGTGGCCTATACCCTGTTATAATGCATTACCAACAGAGTTCTGAACGCTAAAACTATTTTGTTTCGTACTCATCGATTTTTTTACCGGGTGAAAATGTTGCTATTTACGTAGATAATTATGTATGGCAGATTCTGTACCAAGTGCACGTTCTGGTCCAATACGTTGATTGACTTCAGTTATTTGCTGTCTCTACTTGTCGATGTTTAAATTCCGCCTGTGAAATGGCATTTTAACGATGGTGCTATGGTGCCCACGTGTGCATTGTCATACAAATCACGATACACAAGCATTGTAGCATTCTTTCTCAAGAAATGTAACGTATGATATAGTAGCAAATCTAAAATACTATTACTAGAAAAATATATAAAGTATTTAATAATGGTCGACATAAAAAAAATACTGTTTTTCATGAGTACGAGTAGGTATACTATGTAGGATTTTATGATGATACTATTGAATGACCAAATCTGGTGTCAATGATGTCCGCATGGTCCATTGCTAATGATGACAACTGCAAGACATTGTGTTTAACAAACATATTTACAATAACAAACAATGTTTATCATGAGTTTAACAAATACAGCGAAATGCATAAACGCCAAAAAAGACGAGGCTATCAATGTGTCGCTTGGACCAATTGAAACGACATACTTGTGACGTGTTCCCATATAAAATTTATCAAAATCGGTTATATAGTTAGGTGTAGAAGTCGGATTTTGGTTTTAAAAAAATGTATTATTAATGAAACCTTTAAAAAATGTAATATTGTTTATTTTTATGTTGGGTAAAAGTTTATGGTATGAAAAGTCATGAAAATACCTAATATTTCGTCATGTGTAATTACGCCTTGCATACAGGGTCTAACAAAATACTTATAATTAATCTATTTTAACTAATAATAACTATTTCTAAGGTATATCCAAGTTTCTATGGAAAGAATTTTTGTTTTAATATTTCGAGTTCAATGGGGGATGTTCTTTAGTCATAGACTGGACTAAAACAAATAAATTTTATAAAAAATAAATGAAATTTGTTACACTTTATATACTTATTATTTATCATTATGCTTCTCAAAACAGTTATACAGTTAGTTTATGTTTAATTTTAAAACGTAAATTATAATCTAGTGCAGGGATAGTAGAGTAGAGATTTTTTATTACGATTAAAACCAGTCAAGAAACATTATCTCAATGTTTAATTTATTAAAAAATACATTATGTTTTTTAGGTAATGATAACATAAAATAAAGAGCTACGATGACGCTACAAAAAGTCTACGACCGCTACTATATTTTTTCCTGCGGAAAAAAACATCAACACTCTTTTATTTAAAATGAATAATGCGTTAGTTACGTTACGACGCTATTTCGTGGCAATATAAACTTAATGTCTTGTGTTATAGCAGTTTTTGCTGGTAATCATGAAAACTGCGGGCGAATCACTACCTACCTAGCCGACTCAAGGCCGAGAGATACAGTGACTTGATACGGTACCTAATTTAATAAAGTAAAATATCGTATTCACCTAAGTAGAAGTCAGGATTAGATTGCCTAGAGCAATGTTAAGCTAATGACCGGCATTGTTTTACTGTAGATAATCCTTAAAAATGATTTGCAATAAAAACACACGCAGAGTTACCTAACTACAATATAATTTCTTTGAGCTTCTTTTACTGCATTGCACGCGGAAAATCAAGAGTCGCTAATTACGGTAGGAAATAATTAATGCACTTATTACTTGAAAGTAAAAAGAAAACAAGTCTGTACTTACTAATTGTAACAAGTACGAATATCCCAATATCCATAGCGCTGGGCAACATCGCCGGAACATCAAAAAGGCACATCGTAGCACTCTCGTAGTTCGAAAAGTCGTTCGCGCACTATTGTTCGAAGGAAAAATTCAGTATCAACTCAAACATCGCAAATTACATAGAGTAAACCATCCACGTTAACTTTTACGCTAAGAATGTTGCGGCAAGTCGTCGGGCGCAGTGCGTGGCTCGGGCTGCGTGCTTGGTCAATGTTTGTTCGCGAGCGCCGTCAGCGCCCCCCGCGGCCACGTCGACGCAACACCCGAATTACTTTCAGCCAAGCACCTAACACCAATGCACTATTGTTGAACTCGATGTTACGAAATCGATGAACAATAGTATACAGACCGCGGAACAGTGCCGATTTCCCTTTTTTTTGTACAGTGCAACTGCAATGCAGGCGGTGCTGCGCCATCTGCCGGCGTTTTCCATGACTACGTTATGCAGCGATCTATCTAGAGATAGGTTTGGTAGATTTGTTATAACTTGAAACTGAAACATAATTTTTCATGCTATTGCTAAATCATGCATGACATGTATCTAATATGGAAACATTTCTGTTGACAAGAGAAATTACATTAGATAGGTAGGTACTTACTTACAAGTACCTATGTATAGTTATTACTGAGAGTTATGTCTGTTTACCTATACAATGTCCTTTTTAATTAAGTACAAATATTTTAAGGGGTTATTCAGTTCATCATTTTGAACAACTTTGCCCAATAAATGTATATCGAAATACGAAAAAAAAATATTTAAGTTCTCATACAAATCGAAGTAGTCACGTGATATCGTTACTATGAAAAATGCAGAAAAATTTTTCGTATTTCGATATATATTTATTGAGAAAAGTTGTTCAAAATGATCGACTGAATCACCTCTTAAATTTTTGTACTTAATTAAAAAGGACATTATATAATAACTATAATCTGTAATTTGTGTGGCACGATGGTAACATGGCGGGGAGGTCATAACAACTTACAATTCATAATTTTTATACAAGACAATATCATAATATGATTTGTTACAAACCAAGTCAGTTCTTTGAAAAGGTTAAGTTTTTCGTCACTTGATTATTATAAAAATGGCTAGCACTAATGCGGATGGAAATGGCATGATATGGCGGCGCGGTGCGGCGCGGCGAGGCGGCAATTTTTTGTTTCGTATAATTATTACGACATAGTCTGATAACTACGAAAATATGCTTCGCCGATGCCAACTCGCGAAACGTGATTGCTTTTCTAATTTATAACTCGATTGTTTTTCTATTACGTTTTTTATATAAATTATTAGATACCATTAGATATGCCAAGAAAAATAAAATCGAATTTAAGAGTACTTATCAATACATATAATAAAACAGTAGGAACCGCGTGTCTGTACATTTGTTAAAATTAACAACAAATGGGTGTGGGCGATAAAACAAGAATAACAGAACACAAAAAAGATTTTTTAGATTTTTTGTCTGTCTGTCTGTCTGTATGTACTCGCTAATCTTTAAAACTACTGAACAGATTTTTACGCGGTTTTCACAAAAAGATTAAGCTCATCCCTGAGCAACATATAGGCTTTGTTTCATCGAAATCTGATGTCAGATAAAAAAGTTATCGTCATTTAAAGTTTAAAGATAATTTTATGTGGGCGATTTTATAGTTACGTAAAATAGCACCTCAAAAAATTTTAAAACGCGCTATGGTTGTTTTTGTGAAAATGTATACGAGCTGATTGTTTTACACTGTACGAGATTTGGTTAGTTACTGTTGTGGAATTTGTTGTTTTTATACTGATATTTGGCTATACTTGGCTATGAAAATACGGACTTCTGAGGTTCTGATCATGCTTTGATGCTATGTGGGTCGGTTAGTTAATATTTCGGATAATATTGTTGATTTATTTATAATTGAAACTTTGCTATGAAAATACGGACTTCTGATCTTGCTTTGTGGATTGGTTAGTTAATATTTCGGATAATATTGTTAATTTATAAATTTGACACTTGGCTAAGAAAATACGGACTTCTGATATTGCTTTGTGTATTGGTTAGTTAATATTTCGGATAATATTGTTGATTTATAATTTGACACTTGGCTATGAAAATACGGACTTCTGATCTTGCTTTGTGGATTGGTTAGTTAATATTTCGGATAATATTGTTGATTTATAATTTGACACTTAGCTATGAAAATACGGACTTCTGATCTTGCTTTGTGGATTGGTTAGTTAATATTTCGGATAATATTGTTGATTTATAATTTGACACTTGGCTATGAAAATACGGACTTCTGATCTTGCTTTGTGGATTGGTTAGTTAATATTTCGGATAATATTGTTGATTTATAATTTGACACTTAGCTATGATCATACGGACTTTCTGATATTGCTTTGTGAATTTGTTAGTTAATTAATATTTCGGATAATATTGCTGATTTATAATTTGACACTTGGCTATGAAAATACGGACTTTCCTTCTGATCTTGCTTTGTGGATTGGTTAGATATTTCGTATATCTTCAAAAGCTTCTTGGTTTTATAGATTTATTGAACTAAGTTTGACATTTGGCTATAGCAATACGGATTTTGTGACCTTGCTTTGCGGATTGGTTAGGTATTTTGGATATTATCTTTAAAAAATTCTTGGCTACATAGATTTATTAAATTAAGTATATACATTATTGAATTTTGTGCTTTGCTTTCAAAAATGCTCCGAAGAAAGTCAAATCTGTCTCAGAATACTAGACAAGCGAAAAGACAGCGGATGAGTAGATCCCAAGAATCCAATAACAAAAGACAGGCACGACTAAGTGTTAATCGAGAACGAAATTCATTGACTCGCGCCTCGGAGAGTTCCACTCAAAGGGAGTCTCGACTAAGTGCTGATCGTGAACGTCATTCGCTATCTCGCGCCTCGGAGACTTCTACAGATACACTACTACTACAGACTGCTGATCGAGAACGTCACACACTATATCGCACCTCGGAGACTTTTACAGATAGGGAGTTACATTTGACTGCTGACTTCGTCTGCGTACCTATATATTTATACAGAGTTACATTTGACTGCTGACTTCGTGTGCGTACCTATATTTATACACAAAGGTTATCATTATTATTGTGAGGGTTCATTATAATCCATTCATAAGTTGTTGTATGAATGAGTAACTGATATCCATAGATCTATAGATCTATGGATATCAGTTACTATACTTTCACATTACCAATATTAAAAGTATACCTCATTACATTAAAAATATCGAACTGTAAATATACAGTCTAATAAATTGTCATGTCATCAACAAGGGTGTGTAACAACTGAATGTCACACGGGCGAAGTCGCGGGCTCTAAATACATATAATAAAGTATGTATTCGTTACCAAGATAATAAGGAGTTACAGAACCCTAAAAAGATTTTTAAGATTTTTGTTTGTATGTCAGTGTCTGTATGCACACTGTACACCAGGATGTCCGAAACTGCTGAACGGATTTTCACGCGGACGAAGTCACGGGCACAGCTAGTATAGTATAAGTAGAGGAAAAGATTAGACTCATGTTGCTTTTTAGCCGGCAATTTTTCTTTACCTTATTTATAAGCATTTTTTTATTTTTTCAGACTTCGATTGAGCATCAAGGATATTAGATTTAGACAAATTGGTTTGACTTTACCTACTCATTATAATACCAAAGTATCCATAGTATCATTACGGTTTTGACGTGTAAAAGTACCTGTAAAGTTTTAATTACTGAATAAACATTTGAATCTACGGTTTGCAGAACATAGGTGTAACCTACAGGAAATATTGAATTTATGGGATTTTTCAAGTTGTATTTTGTTTTACAAGAAATATTATATCACGGATATACACTATCATGTCTTAATCCCTAATGGGGCAGACCGAGCCCTTTAGGATCTTGCGGCCCTGAGCAGACAGAACCCAGAGCTGCAAGACCAAAAGGCCACTTTTAGCGTGATGATGGGCGAGAAAGTGGAAACACAGTAGTGATGGGCTGCTAACCGCATCGTCTTTTACCATGATTCATATTTTCAAATTTTAAAAGAAACACTATTTTAAAACTTTGAGGTCACAATAATCTGCTGCATTCTTTCGTTTGACCTTATGCGTTGCAGATACCTGCTTGCCTAATTATAAGATTGCCTTGGGCCGTTCACTGTAATACTAATGCAATTATGATTACGTATTTCACCGACTAATTAACACACTTCCTGTGCAATTGTTACGTGCAGTTTATGATATCTACTAGAACATTAAATATAATTCCAGCATCTTCCAATAAAGTACTAATGCATAAAGTTTCTTGTAGGTATCATTTTGTTGGACACATGTTCCTCTTAGTTCTTTTCATTACTAGGCACGAACATAACTGTATAAAAACGGTTGTAGTTTTTAATATAATATTAATAATTTACTTGTTATTTTCAAACACTTTTCCGGGAAATTTCAGGATTTTCTGCAGAACTTAGCAGCGGCCATATAGATCTCAATTCTTTTGTCGGATTTTGAACTTGGCTCCCATTTTCACATTTATGTTTTGGTGGGATTACATTACATACATAAAGGAACACATAACAAAGTAACGATCTAGAAAAAAATATTATACATAAAGCTAGACAAAAAATAAATTATAACTATATAGGAAAATACGGGTATGGTATAATACACACACATGGGTCTCAGTCTAGAGCAAATGTCTGTAAATTCTTAGATTTATTCAAAAGTGATTGTGACCTGTTGTGTATGCCATAATAAACAATAAACAACAATAAACATGTAATAAAATAAAGTACATTAACCTGTGTCGAAGACATCCCGCCGAGTCGTGAGGTAGTGATATCACGCTCCACGGACGAGGAGTGCTCATGACCCGGGTTTCTCAGCAATTGTTTCATCATAATCATATAAATCTTGTTGCAATAAATATATGATTTATGTTTTGAGAATAAGCACAATAACTTTTTTGATCGAAGTAGTTATAATTGGTTTCGTACTTCGCAATTTCAAAGCATTATCATAAATAGACATATTAGTTACAGTGGTTGGAAAGTTAGAACATATATTAGGGACTGAGCTGACTAAGCGAAGTATGAACTCGCAACCTACACCGATTTGGCTCAATTCCAAAATGCAGAATTTTAATAGTCTTCAACTTATAAATTTAATAAAGCTAATATTAGTGCTACTTACAAGTTGCTGTCGATATACAAACGCAAGATGGTCCAAGTACTCGTATATTTGGAGAACGTCACTGGTTTCCTTAACCCCAGATCTAGATTTTATTATTGTATATCTAATTGAGGCATAATTTTAAAGACGAATCACACGACACACTAATTAGCTAAGTTTATATACCTTTAGTATGTAACTATGTCAATCAGTTTTGACGTTGAGTACGTCAGTCAAATAGTCCGCCCCGAATCGTACCTGATACAAATGTGCCCATGACGCTTGCGGCATTTCCCCGCTGTATTGCCAGCAGTATGCGTTGCATTAGATACGTACTACTCTACGAGGTGGTCATTGCCGTTATTCTCTAACCGTTTTCCCACCTATTATTATTTCAAAGTACCTACATCTCTAATTATAATAAATTGGGGCACGCCTGAGTCTGCTTTTGAATAATCCAGCACTGCCCACTGTGACCATACAGAGTTTTAATTTTTAACATACATTTTACGTAGGTAAGTACAGATTTAATCGTCGCCGTACAAAGTACAACCAGTTTTCTATTTACAGCGCCTTATACAACGAGACACCTGCTATTACATCTAATGGCCACTAAGTATACAACATGAGGTGACTCGCCGTCAGATATGTGTCGTTTTGAATAAAATACAGCTTTTTAATGCCCATTACACCGTTCCCAGGGTATATAATCTGTATAAAATTTAATCTTTGAAAAGTATTCCTATAGCATTTCGCATTAAATTATGCAAAATTTGAACATAATATTGAGGCAAAATCTGTAGCGCGCTTCGGTAAGCATAATATTATCTATGGTAGCAATTTGTAGAAAGTTCAGTCACCGATACTGATTACCTTCCCTAAAAAGATTTTAAACTGACTTCCAAATAGGAGGAAGTTATCGACTTGTCGGAATCTTTTTTTAAGTAGGTATGTTCAACGATTATTCGAAGACTCTTAGATCGATTCGGAAAATACCCGAAAAAAGGGTATACTTGTCAGGTGGTCCCATAGAAAGTTTATCAAAAAGGTTGTGTAGTTATTTAGTTATCAAAAATTATATACTGTAGACTCTACTACAGTTGGACATGTCGAAAGGTTAGTAAAACCAAAGACAAATAAATGTAATAAAATCAATCTCACATGCTGCTAAAGCGAATAGACGATTTTACTGAAAATGTTCACATACTACTAACTAAAGATATAATTTTATACTTACGTTCGCACATGTACATATGTAAAACCATAACAATAATGCTGAAAGTAATTATTTCGTAAAATATATGTAGAATTACTGTAAAATATTTTTAACCACGAGTAAATCTATACAATAGAAATCTAGACAAGCGTAGTACCTATTTAATCTTTCACGAAACGCCGCAACGGAGGAGACATTTGTTAGGTACTTTTTATGGCTTTTGAGGTCTGCAATATTGCGGGAAAACGTTGGATTTTTCCTAGCAAGCTTCCTGAAATCATCATCAATAAATAAAAACTAGGTTTTGTCGGTGAAGTATTTTCCACGTCTCTCTATTTTCTGCTAAATGCTTGAACTCCCTGTACGACATGACTTTTGACTTTTCTTTTACTTCATCCATTGATGACCTTCTTGGTCTTCCTTTTCCTCTTTTCGCTTCCACTTCTCCTTCCTGAAATAGGTAAGCTATAATCAAACACGTGAAACGAGTGACATGAGAGAAGTACTTTAATATAATCCATGATAGGTAGGCAAATTGATTAAAGAGTTGCCACACATAGGGTTATCAGATTCGTAAGTTTACAGTTCGGGGCAAACTAAATGCTAGTTGCATTTGTTCTTAGTTATATGATAACACTAATAGTGCGCATTTCGTCATAATCTAAAAAGCTGGTGGCCTAGTTATTACTTCTTAATTCGGCTATTATCTCAACATTACGCAATGAATCCCCAATTTGATTGACAGAACATTTATAATTCATTATGTCAGGGCAACAAAAATGAATATATTTAATGGTGCCTGAAATTAAATTAGTATTTTCAGTAGACTTTTGTATGATGATTATCAACTTAGTTTTGTTTTTTACTAACTAGCTCAAATTTGTGGAAAATTTCTTTTCATTAAAACTTAAAATTCAGTTATTTTGTATATTTTGAAGGGGTAATATTTATAACAAACCAAAATTGTAAAGAGTCAGTTTTGGATTGCAAAATTAAGTTTCACGTTTGCCTTCAAAAAAGAATTTGATTCATGTTCCTACCTTTTATTTTGCAAAGATATGTGAAGTTGAATTAGCCATGCTATTTTCAATACAAAAATTAAAATGCAAATAGTATGGGGAACTTTGGTCTTCAGCAAAATCTTGGATATCTCCGTACTGACATTGAATTGACTAATGATTGAAACGCTGTAAGCAAAGAGCAAGATTTTACTATATCACACGCGTATTTATAAAACGGAAATAATAAACATTTTTGAACGTTAAGGTAAACATTGTTTGAAAATTATAAAAATTGCAGTTTTCTTTATCAGATATCATAAAATTGAGAGCTGTATTGAACAAACTGAGTTACGAGTAAGTAATAAACAGCTTTTAGTTTTAACGCACCAAAAACCTTGTTGCCCTGTATTAACACAAATATTAAAGTAAATATGGTTTCGATAGGCTTAATTGATACTTTGATATGAAAATAATAAAACATACCAACGCTTGCTTTTTATTTTTGAAACCGGATATTTAAAAAATCAGTGAGGGTAATAAATACGTAGCTTCGATTAATTTTAATTGAGCGCTAGGTATAATAAATTGAAAAACTTAATTACCTGCCGAAGAGAACAACTGCACCGACCGCGACCGTGATAGCTTTCGGTTTAGTCTAAAGGTCAACAACTAAGTTTGTGAACCTCAAATGAGGCGCCATCGGTTGTTTTTAGGGATCCGTAGCAAAAAACGGAACCCTTACCCGATTCGTCCTGTCTGTCTGTCTGTCCGTCTGTCCGTATGTCACAGCCACTTTTTTCCGAAATTATAAGAACTATACTGTTGAAACTTAGTAAGGAGATGCATTCTGTTAACCGCATTAAGATTTACACACAAAAATAGAAAAAAAAAAACAATAAATTTTAGGGGCTCCCGATACTTAGAACTGAAACTCAATATTTGACGTGACAACGTCTTATAATTCGATGGAGCCGGCTGCACGCACCAAATAATTTGACGCATGCGGCGTTACCTCACTCTGAGGCGTTCCATTTAAGGCTTGAAGTGCAAGCGAGAGCGCGCAACGAGCGACAAAGAGGCACAATCGGCTTCCGCGTTCGGCATTTCATCGTTTCAGTATTTTCTTATGACGTTGTCACCTTCAACTATCGTCAGTAAACCGACTTTACAGACAACTGTTCAACCGTATGGGGTATCTATGGGTAGGTCTTCAAAAAGTATATTGAGGTTTCTAATATAATTTTTTTCTAAACTAAATAGTTTGCGCGAGACAAACTTCCAAAGTGGTAAAATGTGTGTCCCTCCCCCCCCTGTAACTTCTCAAATAAGAGAATAATAAAACTAAAAAAAATATGATGTACTTTACCATGCAAACTTCCATCGAAAATTGGTTTGAACGAAATCTAGTAAGTAGTTTATTTTTAAATACGTTTATTAAAACATCGATCAAAGTTACAACGAACTGCACGAACAAATTTATATTATCTTACTTGCTGCTACGGAACCCTTCATTGGCGAGACCGACTCGCACTTGGCCGCTTTATTAATTTATGATTTAGTTCCGGTGAGGTCCACTAACTTATTTGTTAAACTTTAAATCACAGTAAAACAGTTTCAAAAAAATTACTTATGAAAATGAAATTTCAAAATCTCATCAAAAAATTTAAACTAAGTTTATTGATAGATCCATATGGAACCGGGAATCGGAAATAGTAATGTGGTTGTGAGCCCAACACCCATCTAGTTCTAAGATCTAAGATATGATCAGGTCCCTCTATAAACCTAGTCTCTCTTTTAGTTCTTTGTATACCTACTTCCCATCCTTTGTATACCTACTTCCAGACGTTCTTGTCTTTAAGATAATCATTGGTTCCGTAATAAGCCTTCTCACAAAGTACTTTCTTTACATAAGTTTTAAATTTTCTATCTGGCATATCAAGGTCCGATTCTGGCAATTTATTATAAAACTTTATACAGTTTTCCTTAAACGATTTACTGACTGTTTTCAGCCTATAACACGGGGTAACTAAAACATTTATGTTACGTAAGTTTCTACCCGTAATATCACCTGTTTTATTGAATAAAGCAATATTTTTATTTACATACATTATATTTTCAATAACTAGGATGGTACAGTGAGTATATCAATTTTCTTTAAAAAACTGTTAGGGAGTCTCTCGATCCTAAATCATAAATAAAACGAATTGCCCTTTTCTGTAAAATAAAAATAGTCTGTATATCAGCAGCACTCCCCCAGAGAAGAATCCCGTAGGACATCAGACTATGAAAGTAACTAAAGTAAACTAGTCTAGCAGTTGCTACATCTGTCAATTGTCTGATTCTTCTAATAACGTAAGCCGCTGAGCTAAGCCTATTAGCGAGTTTAGAAATATGGACATCCCATTGAAGTTTTGAATCTAGTGTAATTCCCAAGAAAGTAGTATTATCAACGAGATCTAATTTTTGAACGTATACTAAGAAAAGGAACGGTCTTAGGATAGAACCTTGAGGTACACCCATTTTGACAAGAGATCCGTTTGACTTTATGCCATTTATATCAACAGTCTGAAGCCTGTCCGTTAAATATTATTGAATGAGGTTTATAGATTTATCGTCAAAACCGTACTGACGGAATTTGAGCAAAAGTGTCGGATGATCTACGCAGTCAAATGCTTTTGAGAGATCGCAGAAAGAACCAATTGCATCATGCTTGTTTTCCCATGCGTTGTAAATGTGAGTAACTAGCTACCCTCGCATCGGTGGTCGATTTATACCCATAGTGCAGTTTATACCCAGGCGTCGGGACTTCTATTGATCATTGGAAAGCATGCATTTCTGCGCTTATCGGCTCTCGGAACCGGCCGAGCAGCCTTGCCGCCGCGGAGGCCACTTTTTGCGCCGCCGTTTATGTATTATCGACATTTATATACAGTCGGCTACACTTTAGACTTTGAACCGCCTTTAAATCATCCGCGCAAAGTGCTAAATCGCGTAACGTTGTGCTCAACCTGTGGTCGACCGTAGCTACGTGATCTTATTTCTATAGGTAGGCACCTACATACTGATTGGACGTGCCCGAAGCTCGGGATACAATGGATGGCTATTAAGTTTTTTGGTAGGTTCAGTTTTTTAAAATGAGATAGTCTTGGTAATGTCAGTTCCTTCTTATCTGTGTCACTTAAATTACCTATACTTTTTACTTAGCGGATCATGCATTACTACAGGTTTTCTTCTCTCTTAACCGGGAATACGCTAAGATGTGATGTTGCTACGGAGTCTGGGATCACTTCGACCTTTTCCCTTAATTTCTTCGGCATCTTTAGTTGTAAGACCATAACATCCTTGAAGCCTTTTCTTGGGCCTCTACCTCATCTGCCGTCATCCAACGCAGTGGTGGTTGCATGGCTAGATTTTTTTTCCTATGAAACTTGTCGGTTTCCGCAGGACATGACCATACCAGCGTAGGCGACTATCTTGCAAACGTTAACGTTTTTACTTTAGGTTATTGATGTAAAATATTTTTTTTTGTGGGGTAACTAAATTAAAGTTATGGGGTAAATATTATCCTCCGTTCTCTCGCCACAGTCAATATTCCCGCGGCCCTAGAACCAAATGGTCTGGCTAGAGGTGGTGGCAAGAGGCCGTACGGGATGACCTTGGTGCATTGGAGATTGGGACGGCCTTTAGTGTGGGATGCTACTTGTGTGGATACCCTCGCACCGTCCCATATTCAGGTCACCAAGTCAAAGGCTGGAGCAGCAACTGCATCAGAAAGCCTCAAAAGGCGCAAATATGTATACTCGTATATTGGAGAAAAATACATATTTGAGCCTTTTGGGGTAGAAACTTTTAGTCCGTGGGGTCCTTCAGCCCATAATCTACTTAAATTTTATTTCATTTCGTTTCGTCCATTTCATTTAATTTAATTTAATTTAATTTACGTTAATTTAATTTAATTTAATTTAATTTTTTTATTTTTGTTTTCATTTTTATTTTTATTTTATTTATTTATCAGAAACACAAACAGATTACAACCAATACATGTTTAAAGTGACAGTGTTTCAATTAAATATTTGATCTGGATTGTACTTCAATTATATGAGTTAACATTTGCAATATATGTACATGAAAGAGTACTACTAATACCTATATATTTGAATGCCTGGCTATTCAAATACAACACGCTGAGACCTAATTGTCAAAAAAAATTGTCAAAATTAGTTTCAAAACGTGACCAAAAGGCTGTTAACTACTTTGCTCAAAAAATCAGCATTACCATACAATGCCGAGGGGTGAGATATTAGTGAAGTTTCCTCAATTTAAATTTGTTTTTCCCAATCTCTTTTGATTATTATGAACAATATACATATTTTTGATTAAGTTCCCTAAATTTAAATTTGTTTTTCCCCAATCTCTTCTGATTATTATGAACATGTAGAGAATATCATAAGTAACTGACACGACTTCTCAAGCCAGCGAGGCTGATGACAAAGTAGCAAACATAACCGCTCCTAGTCGCGCTAGTTTTAAGAGCACATCCTGGCCGATCTATAAGAGAAGATTAAATATTGCTGCATATATATATATATAATATAATAGTTATATGTGTATCGTATATGTAATGTATAATAGTAATGTATATGGAAAATATTGTATTATTGTGTTTATCTGTATATACTTTTATTTACATCGTTTTTTCAAGTGCTTTACTTTGTCTTGCAAGTATTGCAACCCACATTTAGACTACCTGTATAACCCAAAGGTTGACTGGTAGACAACGCTTTTAGCGTGAAGTTCGCCTATTGTTCTGTACAATTTGTATTTGATGAACAATAAAGATTAAATAAAAATAAAATAAATATTTAATTTTCTTCTCAAATTTGAAGATTATGCGCATGACAGAGAGCGAATTTTCTATTACTTGACAGTTATGACAACATCAGAAAACGATGCATCTCTTGTGATTGTTTTCGCGATAAATAATGACATTGGCAGAGTTATATCCATGTTCGCGACAACATTAACCTGGCGCGTCACGCTTCACCGCGCCCGCTCTCTCCTGATTTCACGGGAGGTATGGCCACATTTGCATGACGCATACAATTATACTTAATTGACTTAGATAACATACTTTAAACTTATTACTATACCTGTCTATCTGGATGACCAGTGGCCAGTTGCCAGTTGCTGAAAAACTAGATTATCCGGCTCGTTTTATAGATTGCTCTACTGAGAAAGATGACTATCTAGCTAGTTGTTTCAATTTTATTCATACCAATATTTCTCTCTATTATCAAAAGTAATAAAAAATCTTGTGTTTAATCCTTTTGGGTAGTCTTTTTTATTTATCAATTGAAATCCCCCGGCAAGTACAAGAAATTTATAGGTATATATTTTTTTGTAAAAATATCAGTTACTACCGGGGATGATGCGAGTTTTACGAACGGTCGGATTTTCAGCATTTTCCCGAAAAGTTTTACTCAACATACGTTCAGGCATAGCTGGGATATAAATACCATTCAAATCTAGTTTGCCAGCATGCTGCAAATATAGAATAATCCTATTTACATACAACTATGTATGAAAAGTACGATTAAAATCTTCATAATGTGCATTGCGATTTAGATAACTAGATCGGTGACTATGCAAATAAGTACAGTCTACCTACGTTGTTATTTCAAAGCATGACTGTTTAGCTCTACTTTTTACACGGACGGTAGCAAATTCAATTAAAAATGTGAATTTTAACTTTACTTACTGTATATTTAGAAGTACGTATTTCAAAGTGTATTTTATTTAAAAAAGCAGTTCATAGACATATTTATTCACTTGGACATTTTATGATTATTTTAGGCTGGTTTAAAAAAATAACCTTACTTCCAAGCAGCATTGACCAGAAGAAATGTGTATATGGCGTCTCCTAAGATTGGTCTTAATCTTTTGACGTGACAACGTCTTATAAATTGGTTTGCCGGGTGACACTTCAAGAAACTGCGTTACGCTCCGCTCACGTTATGCGCTCATAATGAGAGCGAGTGAGAGGCACGCGTCCCTTCCACTCGGGCATTCAAAGTCGTTGTCACGTAAAACTTTCGCCCGTATACCGACTTTACAGGCAACCAATTTTTTTTTTTCAGGAGGATCTTTTTTATAGTCCAAACCGTAACTGCCAAGAACCAACCAACAAATATTGCTAATCTTTTGTGTTTTTAAAGTTCTGGTTTTACCTTTCTCCATTTATTAATATGTATCACGAGCTGAATATAAAATTAGATACTGAAATACAATCACGACTGCAAATTAATGCCTGTGAATGTAGATAGCAAGTAAAGATACTTCGTAATCAGAAACATGCAATGATTCACTCCATTTAGCAGCGTAAGCGTAACGCTTATGAACAAGCCGAAGACGCCGCCTCATTTGAATTAGAAAGGTATTTTTTTAATAAATATTCATAAATATGATAGATAGTGTTTGTTTTTACAGAATCCAATAAGCATAATTAACGACAAATTTTAGTTTATGAATGATGAGTTGACACTTTTTTAATTACACGTTTATTTCGGGAGTTGATTTCAAATAAATACCTACTAATTGATGACACCAATATGAAGTTAGGATGACCAGTGATTCATTTTTTGCCTGCGTTTTGGCATTCTTGGCCTTGCGCATCTTTCGGAAACCTAATAAAATAATAGAATGTTTCTATTATCCTATCCGAGTTCGTAAAGTTTATCGTCATAGTCTCTGTCATAGTGGAGTCACTATGAAGTTACTTATACATTCTTAAATTATGATTTTTTTAGCTATGTGGTTTATATTTTACATGATAAAGTCCTAGAAATTCAACGATTTAACAAGATGAAAGGAGAAAGACTCGAGTGGGAAGCATTTTAACTGACGGAAGATTGCATTTGACCAATTTCTGAGAGGCAAATGAGTCAGGCCAGGCCGTCTCTTCATGTTTTATCTCCGACCTTAGTTAGCTTTATTTATGTTGTTGTTCGTTATCGCGCTCCCAACAACTCCGGTTTACAAGCTTATCTTATCATATCATTTCCTACGACTTTCTAGTAAAATTTATCAATGTAGAGCAGAAAATGTTGGACGCTTTTGATTAGAGATTATATCGTGTGTTTTTCTATGTTTTGTTTGTATTTTTGTAGTAAACAAAGATCATACTATCTATGTAAAATACCTAAGTTGTATTTTTAATTTCTGGGTAGCAAAGGAAAAACGAATGAAGTAGTAGCTGCGTTTCGTTCCACGCAAATCATAGAAGTCAATCTTGCGAATGGACACCAATTTCGGGATAATTTTAAAACAATATCATATATCGGAAAGCCTTTTAGTGATAATAAGCCTAAGCCCATTTATGACTCTTTTTGGTTTATGAACCTAAGGTAAATTACCTCAGTTTAAAATAATATTTTATTGCAAATCTTACTGGTGCCTAGAATGTTAAATATGTGAATAAAACTTGTCCTCTGCAAGCAATTTCCACTTAGCTGTACACGAGCACCGGCCATCGATCAAAACTTCTGCGATAACGTGTTATCAGTTGTTATCACCCAATCGATCGCTCTGGTTCTTATCAGCTCTCAAGGTATCAAGGATGTAAGATGATTTACCAGTTTACACGTATTAACTAAAATATTCATGCATTTATAATTAAAATTTAAACAAAAAAAATTTTAACAGTTTCTTTCATATTTCCAAAGTTCTTCACCAAATTAATATGGAATCAATTTGGTACTGAAGGCTTTTAAATAAAAATCAATCATCACAATTGGTCCACAATTGGCGAAGATATCGCGAAACATACATACAAAAAAAATAAAAATAAAACATACGGATTGAAAAGATAACCTTCTCTTTTTTTGAAGTTAAAAATAATTAGCTGTGCCTGCGACGTTGCCTGCGCATAAATTTTTTTCGGGATAAAACGTATTCTATCTGTTAAACCAAATAATAAACTATTTGTATGCCAAAACTCATTGCAATCCGTTCCATCGTTTTGACGTGAAAGCAGAAAAAACATCCATACAAACTTGATTTGCATTCATAATCTTAAATTAGTAGGATCCTCCTCCTCCTCCGTGCTTCAGAGGCACGTATAAGCGGTTGGTCTCGGCTGTCATTATTGTTTGGCAGTCGTCAAGCTATGTCAGATGCCATTAGGCAGCTTGAAAAATCTGACACCACTTACACACACGAAAAACAAATAAACAAGTAGGATTGCAACCAATATTCAACGTATTTAGTTAGCTAAGTATTTCTCCACTTTGTTGTAAGCAGTTATTAATTTTAACTCTTTCCTTTTTATAAATAAAATTAAGTATAGGTAGTAGAATAGAAATGATTATATTATTCATTGTTCATAGCTATTCATGGAGTCTGTTATGGAACAAAAGGCACTTAAAATAATAATATTTTTTTATTTATATCTACTGCTTATTATATATAAAAACTAAATTTAAGGTGTCAAATTATATATATCCAAGTATTTTAATGCAATTTCTGTCGATGATACTGAAGTAACACAAAACTATAACTATTCATTACAATAATTATTACAGAAAAAGGGTAGGTACGACAAAAAAAAGGAAAACAACTAAATATACTTTTTATGTTTTTTTAAGTGTAATTAATTTTTGGTCAAAAATTGCCTCAAAAAATTGGTTGTTGCTTATAAACTCAGCCTGTACCATATATAGTTAGACGAAATAGCAGGCATCTAGAGAAACATGGGTCTATTTCGAGCGAGCTGCCTAGTCACTGCATGGGGCAACGACCAAGCGATGCACCGACACGGTTAACTTTTTTTTAAAAGTCAATGACCTTCAGTAAATGTACATCAATTAGCCCTGGAATGAGACGTCTGTGGTAAAAACTGCGCAACAAAGAAATGACGAAACGAAATGGCCTTTGTTGAACGAAAATTACCTAATTACCCATTCCACTAGCTTAAACGGACTCTTAAATGTTGTTTGACAACATTATTATATTATACTTATTAGTAACCGGGACTTAACACAATTGTATCTGTGATACAATTGTGTTAAGTCCCGGTTAAGACGACACGCATATCGCGTTGAAGTCTTTAGTTCCCAATACTTGCAAATTGTCCAGGAATGGCGCAAAAAGGATGTCCTGTTTTGAGTTTCATCATTTTTGCAATTATAATGAAATAGGCCACGTTGTCTTATACAGGCATGCTAGAAGCAGAATATAAGGGACCTAGTAGAGTTAGGTAGAGTTGTTTGAAACGCTTGATGGAAATATAGTCAATTGTTTAATTTAAAGTGGCTATTAATAATGCGGCGCAGACAATGGGGATGGCTGGTTATGGCCACGCTACGAACAAAGCGCGGACGTTATACGTTTTTCGGTCATACGTTAGTAAGTTACGTATAAGGCTTCATAGAGATAATGGTTACAAAGTATATGGCTCTCTCGTTTGTTCTTCTGTGCGTCCTTCTCGCACACGGGGGATACGTCATCGCAGAAACCAGCCAGCCAATTGACCGGTATACCGCCAACCTTCAGTTTTTTCTTTTATTTATAACTCGTTCGGGCTGGGTAAGTTATGCTGCGTTCACATCTTCCATGGTACTTGCTTGTTTACTATCTTGTCATTATGCTTTAAACAAATTATAGTTGTCGAATGAGTTTTTCTATCTATTCTGCTATCTGCACTGAAATTAATATAAATCTACTCTGTACACACATACTTTATGAATAAGTGGAGAAGTGCGTCTGAAAGTTAAAAAAATGTTGGTGATTCACAAATCGCATATCCTTCAACAATGTACTATCTAAAAAATACTAGGTTTATTAAATAATTAATTTAAAAATTCTTAACAATTTTGCAGTGACGCTTATGAAGACATATAAAGAAAATTTTATATATCGAACCAAACAAACTGGATACCAAATGGAATCGCTATACATAAATATACACACAATACAAATCAGATCTTTACCAATTGAGGGGAAGACAGAGCCTAGGCCCATAACATCCCATACAAGTTCTAATAATATTGAAGCTAAATATCGATTTGTTGGACCGTGCAAGTGGACTTGATCAGGTGACTAAGCCATTTGAACGAAGCATTATACGGTTTAATGAACGGATAGCGATGGCGGCGGCGCGCGGCGCGACCACAGTGCGCAGTCGGCCCCGAGAGCCAGCGGCGCGCGCGCAACGATCGCACGCAGTGAGAAGTGGATGACTCACCGGCTATGAACGAGTACGCCGAGTACGACTGGAAGCTGCAGCATATGCAGAATGAGCGCCTCTGCGGAGTCACCAGGAAACGACTCACCGACGGTGACAGGCAACGAGCCCTCGATGGGCTCAAAGAAGCGGTAGATTCGAGTCTCAACCTTGCTCTACGTGACAAAAGCCGGTGTCAAGATGACAACTTCTTGCGGAGATTCCTGTATGCAAGCAAACACGACGTGCAACAGAGCTTCGAGCTTCTCGTGCGATACCACCAGCATCGACGGGAACACCCCGAGCTATGGGCTCAAGCAGATGGCGGGGTGTTGCGAGCCCTTGCAGATGGACTCCCCGGCGTGCTCACCGAAAGGGATCGCCGAGGTCGCTGTGTACTCCTCATGTTCGCTTCCAACTGGATTCCGCACGCCTGTCCGCTCCTCTCAGTTTGTAGAGCGCTAATACTTACCCTCGAACGTACGCTTTCCGATGTTCAAAACCAAGCCAATGGATATGTCATCATCGTGGACTGGAGTGAATTCACCTTCAAACAATCGTGTAGTTTACAAGCCAAAGTGTTGAAGCTTCTAATTGACTGCCTTCAAGATTGTATGCCCGTGCGGTTTAAAAGCATACATTTCATCGGGCAACCTTGGTATGTGGAAACGGCTCTCGCTGTAATAAAACCGTATTTGAAAGCAAAGACGCGGGAACGCATAGTGCTGCATGGAAACAACTTGTCCACGTTACACGATTCCTTGCCGCTTGACATTTTACCTGCGGAATTAGGGGGAGAGGGACCCTCGTACAATTCCGAGCGTTGGTTAAAAGAGTTCTGCCAAAGCGAAAAGATTGTCTCTTCTCCAGTGCCTGTAACTCCTGTGACATTGACGGCATTTGAAAACGATCCACCTTCAGCTAAACTAAACAAGACGTACATCCAAAAGGACAATGCGAATTTCTCGTTTCACGGAAGCGAAAAGAGTGCTAAGTCAGAATTACTGCGTGATAAAGATTGACCTTATCGTCCTCATCGATCGCATCGTGGATAATGGACAGCTCCGAGCGCGGCATGAGCACAGTTGTTGTCGCATTAAGTACGTGCTGCAGGCGCAATTGTGATATCGAGTGTATTGTTAAATTATTGTCTAGAGACTGCTTAGGGTGCATCTGTTAAGAAAGCAGTTGGAATTTATGATTAAGTGCATTTATATGGCCAGGGATTCGAGCGCCGGCTCGTAGAGAGTTCTTCGTCGGTTTCGCTTCGTGGCCGTTTAATTAATGAGTCGGCCGGGTTTATAGAGTGCGGGGGCCGAGGTCGTCGCATCCCCGCAGCCGGCGCCCGCGCCGAGCGCATGTAACGGTGTCGAGCTCTCGTTTCGATGCATCCGCCGGGGCTGGAACCCACTGAGACACTATTCGCACCGCATCTTTTTACGTTTTTTCATGTTACATGCTCTTTATTTATTTGACTAATCCAGGTCCTGTAAGACAACCTCACCATGCTATCACTCTCTTAATGTTAGAACAATCGTGACTAACAAAAATACGCTTTGTTTGTGAGGCTTGTTGCGCATTTACTATTATGTTAAGTCTGTGTTTTAAAAATATGCGACGCTGATGATATTTAAATAATAAGAAGCTATTGTAATCTATTTGCAAGTGATTCGATATGGACTGTGCTGTGGTTATGAAATAGTTGGAAATTATTGGAAAGGAACAGTATTAATTATGTGTGTTGGTCTGTATTCCGTTTAGCTCTCTGTAACGATTCTTATCCAGTAAATATTGTGTTAAGTTAAGAAAATAAGATACTGCATTTCTATTGTAAAAGTTGTCAGCTGCTGTGACAATAAACAATGCTTAATTTATGTCTTTTTGAAGATTTTCCATCACGGAATAACGTTCAATGTATGATTATTCGAATATTTAATTGTGAATTTTGACTGAAACTGTTACTCTCAACTCAAATGATATTATATTTAATAATAAATGTATCTATAAACCAATATTGTCTTTATTTTTTAATTAGATCAGATTTATTTCTCATAATTGGCCATGACTCTACCTACGCTGTTTTGTGATTATAGTAAAGTAAGGTTTCTTGCTTAAGACAGACTGATATATATTACCGAATTATAATAACCTTTGTGTTAACTCAATACAGTTGTTAAACCAATGTTTAAATATTTCAAGTTACTTAAATGTTTGTCAACATAATAAATACGTATTCCCGAATTGAGTGTCATACTGAATTTTGACAGTTCCTGTAAAGATTACTTTGCAAATGTTACACCAAAGTCTAAAAAATTAGGTAAAATTTAATAGTCCTTATTCGCTATCACCAATTTGTATTTATAAATTGATGTAACTATACATTAATAATTAAACATGTACATAATAACTAAATTATAATAGCTTTTCCTGTAAGCATTTATATTTATTGCGCATGTTTTATAAATTTATGGGAAAATAATAATTTTATTTTCCTATGATATTGCCCTAGTTTCTGCTGTCAATTTAATAAAATTTTTAGAAACTCAATGGCTTAGAATTACACTCAGTAAAACACTCTCAATCAGTAACAGGTATAAGTTTATGAGTCTAAGATATATCTCATAAAATCTTTACGTAACCCGGGCCGTAGACTTATTTCCGGCCAGACAGATCACTCATCAAATTTTTATTCGCTTTTATCTCCGACTCGGATCTAAGAAACCCTTTATTTTACCACCCTTGGCGCGTATACGTGCTTCCTGTTACGGCTATAAGTATCATGGACGAAAAATCTCCTTAGAACTACTGGTAGGACTTATTTGGCAGGTCTTCTCTGACAAGCTCCTTTTTATTATTATTTTAACATGGAGAATGGCTTACCCACACTACTGGGGAATGGTAGTGTGGGGCTCGAACCCACTAAAACTTAATGCTCCATGGTACCTGTATTCATCTTCGTCCGGTTCGCGTGGTCGCTAGGTAAACCCAACATAGTTCCTACCGCAAGCAACCTACAACAAGAGAATGCACGAAAACATCAACGTTTGGTTCGAGTCACGTGAAAACGATTGCAAAGTCAGTGTTGCTCGGTGATAAACGTTTATTGTGGTTTACAAAGGCAACATAAATATCCGGAGTGCGAGTTGGCTGACATAGGAACAATGGTTGACCTGCGTGAATTACTCGTCGTCGGTTCACCGCGATACAGATACCACTATCACGTCTTTGTCCCTTACGGAGCAGGCGTAGTTAAGGGATTCAAAAAACCCAGAAGCTACGCTAAGCAGGAACTTATAAAGAAAATGGAAAAGACTCACGTAGAGTGGGATAAAGTGAGGAAGAAGAAGATATAAAAGAAGGTGCCGGCTGCCGGAGACATTACATTTTGCGAGCTAAAAAAATTTTTCGTATGGCAAGTAGTTTTTTATATCGTATTTCATCATTGGAAATTAATATCATAAAAATAACTTGTAAAACAGTTTGTTTATTTTCAGTACTTAAGTTTAATTTTTTTGTAAATTTGGAGGAATTCACTCATGGGCATGATTGTATTAGTGATACTCGCTAAAAAAGTGCAATAGAAAACATTGCTCTGTATGTTATTGTATAAAATCAAGGCGACTATCCTGTGTGTAGAATGACCAAGCAAGCACGTCACGTGGCGAGACTTCCGGCGCCGCAGCGGAAGGAAAGCACCGTCACCTAATATTTTAATCCGGCGGCGGGTCATGCCTCTGGGTTGTTGACTAGTAACGTATCGTAGCATGATTGTTGCAAGCATTGTAAGCGAGTAATTTAAAAAAAAATCTTATAAATCGATGAATAATGCATAAAAAGAATATATGATATGAATATATAACTTACTTACCGTATCACATCACGCTATAATCACACTAATATTATAAAGGCGAAAGTTTGTGAGTGAGTGTGTGTGTTTGTTACTTCTTCACGGGCAAACGGCTGGGCCAATTTTGATAAAATTTGGTGTGTATTAAGCTCACACCTTGGATTAACACATACGTAGCGCAGCTTACATAAAAGGGCCTTCATTAAAAAAAAAAACATGATCTCAAATTTTATACTTAACAACACAATGAGTATCGTGAACTGATTTGACCTTTAAAAAAGTTTTAGTTAATATTTGTCAACGCGATTAAGTCGAATATATACGACCGGAACTATGGAGATACTCGTCTACTTAACTACTTAAAAAAAATTATGAAAGTATATCGTAATTTAAGCTACCGATGACGTTGCATGACAATTTGTTTGCCTATCAGTTAAAGGAAATCGATCGCGACTTAGATTTATATAGTTATCGCTAATACCAAGTTTTACAAGTGTGTGAAATTGATAGCAATCTTAACTTATTATCAAAACATATTCATCATAAAAATATTTTACTGAAAGATAAAGTAAAAACTATAGGACATGAGTATAAACTGATACCAAGAGCTTTCCTTATGTTTACTTTATAGAACTTCTGGTGTAAGATAACTGCAATTTTTAACACTTAAGCATATGTACTTATTGAATGCTATAACTATGCATGGTAATATATAATATATAATATGCATGGTATTAACTAAACCTATCCCAATTATTGCCAGGATAACCACGGTCGATTCACATATGTTCAACTCAACTAGATACTGGTTGACTCACCTACTGTTTAACTTAATAAAATTATCTATTCACAATTAATTATCCTAAAGTTGATTTAAGATTATATTATTATTATATGTAACCCTTTGAATTAAGCCCTGCCTTACTTAGTTATCCCATTCATCAGTTTTATAGAAATTAAATAACGAAGAGATTAGAAGCTACAACTGGAAATATTTTTATACATTTAACCCTTCTATTTTACGTCTGTACGTGATTTATCCCTGGGCGTGATCGGACGACAGGCGCTCACCAAGCCCATGCCTAGCGCCTAGCGCGCTTTGAATTAAAAATTGACGAAGCAGAAGCACAGTGCCAGTGTGATCACGACGACCAGACTATACAGCACCTCTTTTCATGCCTTTTGTGCCCTACTAGCTGTACTATGCTTGACCTATACTTTACCTCAGAGGAAGGCGTAAAAGTAACGACGTATTGGAATAACAAAATTTGAAATTTGAGTTAGTTACATGATAAGAAGAAGAAGCGAGCTTTGATTTTTTTAATTTTTTTTGCATTTCATTTGATTCCTATTACACATCATTACAACTCAAATTGCTATAACCGAAATCAACACGCGCACGCCTCACTTACGCCACGCTCTCGTCTTGCCTCCGCTCGCCCCGACTGGACTTCGGTAAATGCAATTTGAGTTGTATTGATGTGATAGGATACGACTCAAATTATATGCAACCAATTCAAACCATGCGTGTCGTGCACAAGGCGTGAGCTTGGCATGCGCGTGTCATCTGAACGCACCCTGGGCAGACGGACCATTTCGGGTCTTGCGTATCTAAGCAGACAGAGCCCAGCCTAGGGCCACGAGATCCAGGCCACTTTTAGCGTGATGGCGGGCGAGAAAATGGTTTTTTTGTATTCGGTAAAGTTGAGTGGGACTCCCCATGAAACGGATTTAAGTGCATATTTTACAGCCAGTGCACTAATGTTGGACCAAATGGTCGAAGTTCTATGCTAGGACACAATCCTCATTTGAATTTGATATAGGGCTCCGCTGGATTTATAAACACGTGTGTTACATCACAATCGGTAACACGAGCTGTTGCGGCAGTCGCATGTCCTGCTACTCTGCGGTTGACCAAGTCCAGTGGTTGTCGCGAAACGCAAAACTGTGCGTGTACCGCAACTCTAATGAAGCGGATTTGTTACGAATTATAATATTTTATGGTCATTTATGAACTTAGTATAAGACCATGAGAATACATATCTTCTGTTTGATAATGATAAAAGTCACACCGGTTTATACAGCAAACAGAATATAGAAAAATCGTCTTTTTGAGAGTATAAGGTTTTTTAAAAGAAGAAAATCTGACTTAGAAAAATATATATAGTTCAGTTACTACCAGAAATATGGAATTTTGAATGGTTTTGCCATTACAAGAGAAAAACAAAATTAACTAAAAAAGGTGTAAATTAGTAGTTAAGAGAAATCTAGGTGAAATCACGGTTTAAAAGAACAATTTATCGGTAATTGTAGACAGAGTTAAGTTCAGTGTTCACTAAAATAATAGAAAACCCTGAACTAAATTTTGGGGCTAGGTGCCTAAACAAAACAATTGATGACATTGAGTCGACATTTGTTGTGGAATGGATGGAGTTTGTTTTTGCGATTGGGCATTCTTTGCTTGTGTAAAACCTAAGCTGAAGCTAAGAAGATATACTCGTAGACAGTATTACCTACTAAACGTCTATAACCTAAACGTCTCACATCTATCCATCCTTATTTATAAACTGAAGTCCTCAGCGCGTTATAAACTCTAAAACTACTTGGCTTATTTTGATTATATTATAGAGCGTTTCTTCGGGAAGGTTTACATGGAAAAACACACTTGCAAAGGCGAGGCGGGCCTCTAGTATTATCTAAAAACAAGCTTGCTCTTACTAATTATGTGAATTGCTAGGCTTGCACTAATCTGCATATGAACTGCACAGAAGATGCTTTATTCACTGCAGTTCTAATCATTGTTGCATACAGCGCTTTGTTATGCATAAATTGATCTAATTCGAAAATTGCTTTAGCACTAGATATACTGCTTTGGTTCTGTTGTGTTATACTCATTGATAATCGAGGCCGGCCCAAGACTTTAAACAGTAATTTTATAAATTAAATATTTTGTAAGTACTAGGCGTTTATGTAAAAAAAACCTTTTTTGCTCTTTGGTTTATGTGAAAATAAAAAATTTTTTTTTGCTCTTTGGTTTATGTGCCACTGGGCAAATCAAATCAAATCTTCTTTATTGTGGAGCAAAGGTTACAAAAAGATCTTAAAATCTTCTGTTTCAAAATTTTTCTGGTGTTCAACTTCTTTGTCTTATTTCTACAAATATATTTTTAGTTCAAAACTATTCCGAGAGAATCAGCAACCTCTTACCACAACCTCCGTTTTAAAGGAGAAACTCGATGGCACTCCTTAAAAAAGGACCAAAGTTGTATGTGTCATTGTGTACCTCAAATCACATTTGTGATCACCAAGCTCTTACCTTACAATAGGTAAGAGTATCTTATTCATAAACGCAAGCTAGCTAGACTAAGGTCACAAAAAGTAACTGGAAAAACATAGTTTGAAGTCACAGTTCTATTAGCTTTTTGTAAAAATATCAACAGTTGGCTCATCATAATGTAAAGTGAGATAAGATACGGGTGGGTTAGGCGACGCATGCCGAAGGAACTCATGTGCATCGGTGCATGGGAAAATGGTCGATCGGCGCGAGTATAGATTGTTCGAGGGCCGGATCATATAACAATAATAACGTATTATCCTTAAACGTCAGGAGAGCACCTGGCAATGTTACCTCATTGCAAATTTGTTTCAAAACAAGGTGTGTTTTAACCTTTATATAAGTTTAACTTTAAACTGGATCATCGATTACAGAGAATTGTTTGTACCTACTTAAGTAGTTACTAACACAGTGAGTTGTTGTCTGTTTATTTTTATACCAAACATTTGTATGTTTCTGGCCCAAACTATGATTTTTTAAGTTAAGGTGAACACAAAAACAGTGAGATTCCGAAATCGTGTCAAATCTAATATCACGAACATTCCAAATTCATTTCACACATATGTACTTACCTTGTTACCAACTTTGTAACTTTGTGGTTTTTTCGTGAAGTGATAATTATAGTACAGCTCGTTTGGTTTTATTCACTGACAATTTAAAGTATAGACCGAAAAACTGCCTTTAGTAACTCGTTTCAAATGACAAAAATCAACTAGATTTTCCAAAAATTATCTAATTCACAAACATCGTACTGTTTTCTCCTGAAACTCTTCCTGCAGAGCAATCATGGTATTTCTTTAATATATCGTTATTTGCCTTGGAATATCATATTACAAACATAGGATTTTAACTAGATAGATATAGTGTCTTCAATTAAAGCTTACATACATTATACATTATCACATCTTTATCCCTAACTCAGCAATCAGAGTCCAGGGATGTAAGAACCAAAGACCACGTTTAGCAATGGTGAATTAAAGTTTGCACATCAAACATATTGCTTTCACAAATTAATCCTTATAGAACAATACAAACCATTGCTGATGTTAAAAACACTCGAGAAAAGCGTCACTTCACGTAGTGTGTGTGTCATATGATACTAATTTAGTAAGAAACATAGTTCAGTAATGGGCCACTCCCACACGTATTGTGTGTCCTTGCAGGCAGCGGCGCGTAAACATATAAATAAGCTATTGTTTCAGAGTGCAGCAAACAAAGCAGATCTCCTCAGACAAAGACCAAATTTTGTTTATACTGAATCACGATTTACGACTATCTTAAGTTTATCGTGTGTAACTCATTCTTTGTACAGTACAAGTACCTAACTAGCATACTTAATTAAAACAGAAGAGTAGGTAAAAAGTGTCAATATTTAAGATTCTTTTATTTCCATTTATTTTTATTTATTTATTTAACTTTATTACAAAAAATGGAACTGGCGGACTTTTCTACCATTCATCCTACAGGCGATGCTGAGAAAAGCTAATTTTGGACGACATGGTGCACAAGGTGAGATAGAGGCATTTTGGGAAAGGGACATTATGGACCTGAACGACGGCACATTCTAATTTTATTATTTAATTCATAAAAAAAACGTACACAATCTTTTAGATTTATTTGACTTCTTTGAGTCCACCATCTAGCATGAGTGTAGTCTTTGGAGGTAAAAATGCTTATTTTCTGTATATCTGTAGTATAGGTAACTGATTAACATAGACATGAGTGTGGCATAATAATAGGAAATAGGTCAACCATTATAGTAATAATTGAAAGAAAAGCTGTCATATTTCGGTTCTACGTTATAATAGGAAAGACCCGTGATTCTAAAAGGAGATACAACCAATATATCATCAATAGGTACAAACTAATGGAGAGTCACTCTTAGTAATAAAACCTTTAAATTTTTCTCACCTTATCATAATTTTTAATTTTATTTAGGAGAAAATACATGTGTAATAGAGTAAATCGTGATGCTATGTGACATTGACAATAGCACCAATAGGTAGACCTTCAAACCATCTGCAGATAATAGTGTTCTATTACAATTTTTTAATTGATGTGATTCTCCTATATTTTTTTAACTTCGCAGACTAGGTGATAAAACAAGATATTTCTCGAAAAATATCAAGGATATGGAATTTACATAACAATACTATCTTTATTAAAATAGGACGCAGATCGATTACTGAAAACTTTAACTCTTTTATCGCCAGGGATATCCAGACAATAGTAAAATAATCATGGTGTACCTTTTAAAATGAAACACTTTACGCAGCATGTTTTAATGATGACCACACGTCAAGAATTTTCCTGATTTTGTAGTCCAACATTCGATATCTGGTATGTGGAACAGCATTTACTTCACAATGTTGCCGTACAATATATTATGGTCAAGAAGAGATTTTATGACTACAAGGACGAGTCCATTCTCTAACCTATTTTCGAGATCTCGCCGGCGCAGGCGCAGGTGTGTCGGGTTACAAAACAGCTTGCTGGCCGCAATGCGGAAGCTGTTCGACTGGTATTTACTTGGGTTTCATGTCTGATTCGATCTTAATATTCACTAGTTTTAGGCAAAGGCCAAATGTCCTGTGAGCATTTGTAATAGTTCCCCTTATTCGTATTAGTTAAATCTTTAGTGTCTGTATTCTTTGACTCTTTGTTTCAACTTGTGTGCGTGTGACCACCGAAATTAAACTTCTTTACCTTTTTAGGAAAGGCCTGATAAGTATATAATAGAAGTATGCCTTTATTATATATCAGGCCTTTCCTAAAAAAAGGCAGAATTAGCCCATCAATCAGCCCGATCGCTGGGTTGGCAGGTTGGGGATTGCAGTAGAAGTCGTTGCACAGAAGACGCTTTTGCCCATTCTCTGTTACCTATATCTTTCTTAGGTGGGCAACCCCTTTAGTTATGACACCCGTGGGAGAGAAAAAGTGTAGTGACAAATTGTTGTATCCTACTCTGTCCTCATACCTCCTCCATATATACGACCTCCGTGGCGTAGTGCTCACCATGCTAGTCCGCCACCCAGAGGTCCCGGGTTCGATCCCCGGTCAGGGCAAGTTTGAAAACGGCCTTTTTCAAATTGTCCTAGGTCTTGGGTTTATATATATATTTATTTGTTATAAAATATAGTATCGTTGAGTTAACGCAAGAAAAATAACGCTGCGCAAGCAATCACGGCATGCGGAGTTGGAGACATTTTTGGGGGATAAGCTGCATATATTTTTAAATTTGTAAGTCCTTTTTATAATTTGTTAAATATGATTATTGTGGTTTTTTTCTTTTAAATAATTTTATATCTATCTTTCTAATCTGAAAACTTATTAAAAAACTTTTATTATGGGCCATTTTATTTTTTACTTACTTTATGTACATCATTGAACAAATACTTCGATTTTGTAAGAAGGTATCTTATCTACGTATGTTTACATTAAATTAATATATTTAAGCTTTCTGTCTTTATTTACAGGTGCTTTGTCACAGTGATATCGCATAAATCTTTGTTTAAATTCGAATCACCTTTGTTAACAGATTCAACTGGACTGGACATGACCTCGAACGAAATTGTAGGCCGAGACTCGGGTCCAAACGAGTTTTTGTATTGATAAAGTTAAGGTTTTTGTCGATGAGTAAGGTTTAATTTGTTGGTGGGAGACAGTTGTCACATTTTATACTGATAACGAGTTTATATATGCACTTTTTTATTGAAATGCAACACGCACGTAGCATTTTATAATCTAATTTATAAATCAAAAATATATAGTTCTTGTACAAGAAAATAAGAAATATACTTGGGTAAAAATATAATTTTTCAAACTAATATATTTATATATATATATATATATATATATATATATATAAATATATATATATATTTATATATATATAATATAAATATATATATATATATAATATAAATATATATATATATATATATATATATATATATATATATATATATATATATATATATGGATAAATAGGATAGAATGGTAATCAATCACAAAACCGCCCTCGAATTCGTTAATTATTATCTATACCTACCACTCAGATTGGTTACAACTTCAGTAAGTACATGTCTGCATATATTAATATTTCTATTATTAAGAAATAAGCCAAACAGCATAGATTTTAAAATGGCGGATTTGTCAAGAATACCGTTTGCGATTTTTGTGACATCATAC
Organism: Acrobasis suavella; assembly: GCA_943193695.1. NCBI lineage: Eukaryota > Metazoa > Arthropoda > Insecta > Lepidoptera > Pyralidae > Acrobasis > Acrobasis suavella. Next base: position 9,517,979 of record OW971945.1, on the reverse strand, counting down.
GCGATATCTGTAACGCATTTTCCTATAGACTTAGATTTTTTTACAGATATTTTCCATATGTAAATAAAAAAACCAGCTTGAATTGTGTAAAAAGCTATATTGTAGTGTTATTGGTGTTTGCTAGTAACAGGAGATGGCGCAATCAGGTGCAAATCAATTCACAGTTTATTAAGTAAGCGGTTCGATTATATGCATGAACGACACAAACAACCCGGCCCATTTATGGCAGATCGATGAGTTGTTCTTGCTTGACTTAAGGGGCAGGTACATGCTTAACTTTAGGTTAGTATATGCATACATACATACCTATTATCACGCCTGTTTTCCACAGGGGTAGGCAGAGACTAAGGACCTCCACTTGCTACGATCCTGACAGACCTCTTTCGCTTCATCTACACTCATCACTCTCTTCATGCAAGCCCACCGGTTACGGGTACTACTTCTGACCTCTCCTTTTTAAGAACGTATGCAAGGTTAGTATATATACATATAAATTAAATATATTATATAAATACGAATCTTTATAGGCCTCTCTGTCCTCTACATGTAAATCTGAATATTGCTTCATTTATTAATGTTACCGTTATTCAGTACTGAATCTAGACCAAAACTTTAGAGGGGAAAAAATCTAAATAGTATGCCGTTCCATGTCCAGTTATTTATTTCTGATGATGTAGACCGCGGGGGAGGGCGGTATAGGAGGAGGAAAAACATATGATTTCGGCACTTGGGGTAGTTACTAAGGGCAGGTTTGCCCCCCTCTTCCACCTAGATCAGAGCCTGGGTGTGTCTAATTTTTTGCACATTGTACCTCTTAAATTTGTACCGATTAAATAAACTAAATCGAAGACAACAACTAACAAGATTCGAACTGAACTTATTTAAAAAAGTACTGTACCTATTTACCAAGACATAACACCAGTTTTCAATATATTTCAACGAGCGAGCGAAGCAACCTTCTCCGAGTCTACTCGAATAATCATCCGGCGTTTGTATATACGTATGTTAGTTCGACGATAGCTCGAGAAGTTTTGATCGAAGCTTAATGAAATTTGGTTAGAGCGTAGAAGTAGCCAACAGAATTTTTAAGTTCGAACATGAGCCAAATTGGTCAAGGGGTTGCCGAGATAGGGAGTTCGCGAATAGTTACCCTACTGTTTTTAGTTAAAATAGGTAGGTACCTAATACGACCGAGGAACGATGATTTTTTACTGTGAATCATTTTTAAACTACTTTAGAAAAAGCAGTAGGTTATCGATTCGTCGGGATCTATTTTTATTTATGTTCCCTGATTACTCGAAAACGCCTCAACGAGTTTGTAAAATTCTTTTTTTGTTCGAAAAGGTATTCTTTTATCTGTCAGGTGATCTTACACAAAATTGGTTGTGTAGTTTAGTTTGTGTAGTTTAGTGATGATGTTAGTTTTTAGTTTTGCAAATTATAGACATATGTTATCAAGTCTTTATGCCTCACGGGTTTGACAGAGGCAAGGCTCAGACTGGCTCATATAAAACCCAAAGGCTACGTTTATCATCAGTTTAGATAATTTCGTCTGAATGCGAATTAATTAGTGCCTAGGTTGAAGTGTCCAGCCAGACGGGTGCTTATAAGTAGTCTAAGTTTGTAATAAAGTGTTATGAAGTGCTGTAATTAGGTAACGGCACACTTGAAGTACCGTTGGTGGCAAATGGCAAATGTTCGCTTCTCGAGTCCGCGAATATCGGCTTACCATGATTCAGGGTGACTCACGGTGAAATCGAAATGCTAATGGAGTTTTTATTATTGTGTAGGCTATCTTTAAAGATATGAAAAAAAAGTTTTTAGCCACGGATGTTGTTTATTCGACAGAATAGCATGGCAAACGAAAGAGCAAGATAGGGAGAAATGGACTAAATGGGAAGGCCTCTACTCTAGAATGGGATTTTAAAAGGAAACCTAACATAGTCCATACAATTAACTTTTGTTTTTGATTGATTAATACTTCGGCTTGCACTTGCCATATTACTTATAAAGTACTTAGGTACTATTATAAAATTTTTAGAACAATATTGCTTCTACTAACAGATGTGGCAATATTACCTACATAAAAGATTAATGAGTGAAAACAATGTAGCGATTCTTGAAAGTAAATTAATAAATACTTAAATCTGAATTGAATTCTAACGCCTTCAGATAAATACGAGTATACATGAAGAAAGTCTATTTTCTGAATGAATGAAAATAATATATATTTTTTATAACTTTGTAACTACTATCTTCTGCAAGAGAGAAGCGTCAGTAAAATTATAAATTTACATTTCAAACGGGAAAATAATGAACTAGCATGTTCTAAGACAACAATGGAGTAGGTAATAAGAATACAAATGTCTCGTGTCTCTCCGCATCCTTACCTTATAATTTGTAGATTAGAAGTCGCGTATTAGGTTAAGTGTTTTTTTTTTTTTTATGAAGGTTTCACACCTTAATTATAAATAGAAAACACTCTTAAATCGGGATTTACTTGGAAATTTAGATAATTGAGTGTTGGGCGCAGCTAAAAACTGTAATAGATGTAATCCGCTAAGAAAATTTATATTGGTAGGTACCCAAATCTCATATCGATCGGGATCTCATTTCTATCAGGGCACTTATTTATATCAATTAACATTATTGTCAGGACGAAGCGAATAGTATAAATATGTCCTGTCAATGTCATTGAATAATATCTTCTGTCTGCGGTTTATTACCACATGTGTGTATTAGGTTGCTCACATTTCTGAATATTGTAAAGTCTGTACATGAAATAATTACTGCAATTAAATCGCTATTTTGTCTATCCCTCTGCATTTTATGCTCTGCAAGGTGCAATTAACTATGTATAGATACGAAAGAAGCAAGATTCACCTAAATACTTACTTATATGATATGTCAGAAGATTGAATTCATATTATGTAGTACGGGACAATTATTTTGACATTTTATTTCTGCGTGCTGCGTGGTATTGCGGCTAATTTCGTCCAAAATAAACAAAAGACTGATAACACGAAAGTAAATAAAGGCGATTTATTCCAGGAAACTTCGAATTACACTCACATTGGCCACTTATCGGCTGCAATCGATTGTTGATTGTTTGCACGTAGCACGTAGGTATTAGTCATTGCGGCCTCACCGTAAGAGGAAGTAAATGTAAGTACTTATATTACTACTTTTATATATTAGTACTGCTTGTACCTTCGTAAGCTGCTAAATTAATATATTTGAAGCAGTAGTTATTATAGATGTACTTAGTGGCGGTCCAAAGCATATATATTAATAGGTATATTATCTTAGGAAGAGGGTCGACTTCACCGTACCTATACCTAACTATAAGAGATCGGATTACATGCAACATAAAAAGATTGTATTATGCAAAAATACAATGGCTAAGAAATATTGCAAACATAGCGAAAACTTGCGTCTTTACAAGATTTTATAAGCAAATCATGTATAATTAATAAAAATAAAAGGAATCTGTTTATTTGACGAAGTAAGTAAAGATTTTTCCGCATCTGTTTCCCATTTTCACAAATTTCAAGAAAACCAGAAATATTTTTTGATCACCTCTTGGTTTATTAGAGTCAATAAATACTGTAATCTTAATTTAGTAGTTCGAGGTAATAAAGACCTGACCCAAATTATTTCTAACCGTAAATGTTTAATGTCTCAGCTTATGTGAAAACCGCCCACCGAAACACAAAAGCGAAAGTTTCGATTCGAAGAACCATTTGAAGATTTACGTAGGATCGATTTGAAAGTTGAACTTCACATTCGAACCTAACTAAATCCTTTGTCAATGCACTGCCACGTTTTTATATTATAAGGGGTAGATAGAGCCAGGGCTCTGCAGATAAAAGGACGTCCTTAGAAAGATGGTGGGCATATAGATAGAAAATGAGAATCATAAATAATTTTAGATGGCTAGCCCATGCCCAAATTCAGAAAGATCCCTACGTGTATAGGTAAGTACAACCGTCGAAGGACCTGCACGCTGAAAGACCATGGTACAGACTAGTGGTCGTCCAGTATTAAATAAATATAAATATATAAAGATGGCAGTCTATTCGAAAATAAGGAGAAGAAATGCACTGCTATAAGACTGCTAGACGATCTACTCCAAGTTTTCCTCGTAGTAACTTTAAAGGAGCAGATGACTGCTAACCAAAACAGACTACTACAAAATGAACTACAATATTGGTAATATTGTAGTTCATTTACGTTCAATACGTATAATATATTTTCTTACAAGCCTGAATATTTTTTTACGAGTATATTTTTCAGAATACTTAAAAATATTGCTCATTTTGCTCTATCATTATCGAATAACGTACAACTAACATTGCGCTAGGCGCTAGTATCCATAATAATAGTACTATAATACCGTGCCACATTGCTGGGCTCAAGGTCCATCTGATGGCAACACTTAGTGCAGCCAGCGTGAATTAGCGATCCTATCGCCGTTGCCTCCTTTTTTATTTAAATTCCTTTGTCATGCCTAGCTGCGTCATATAGAAGTAATACTGTATTTTTTACAAGCTATGTATTGTTTGTTACTTTGTTTTGGTCAATCTTTGCAAGCTGAATTTGACCCAATTCTTGGTTCTCCGATAGTTGGTATGAAAATTCATAGTTCATACCTAGTAGATACTCCTACTTAAATCAGTTGACAATGCCAGATGATGATGGCACGGAGCTAGGCCAATGATGGCTAGACGGTGGTTCGGGATTACGGTTCTTATTGTTATTCATTGATGGCAATTGAAAAGCTGTGTCCTTACGCAATTTGAAAAGTGTAACATTTGATAAATGCTTCAACAGCGCTAGATACCAAAGTATCTTATCGATCTTGACATTACCAAAAATGATCAACTAAGATTGCATAAATTAATCTGTGATGGTACGTTGCAATAGCCTCTAAATTTTATCAGATATTTAGGTTTATCGGCTTACCTGTCACAACATCAAACAAGTTTATCTCCATTCTCTTGTGGGATAAGCCAAAAGAGTAAAAGAGATAAAATAGTAGGTGGGTATAGTTAGTACATATTTGCTCAATATTGTAAAGCACAATGATAATCTTCCTACTTGCGTTATCTTGCATACGTTTATAGTTTTGTGGTCCGTGTTCTCATTAAGTAAAATTACTTATATACCTACCTACCTCTAAAGTGGAAATTTTAATGTAACCTTGAGGTAAGCCCAAACATTGGAAATAGCAAATTTTGCTCAAAAGAAACATCTTTTGGGATATTTAAATAACATATCCCAAAAAATGTAGAACACACTGTATTTTATAGAATTGTTTGCCCCCTCCGAGAGTTTAAACGATTGAAAACCTATACTATTATACACCTAAATAAACCTACCCTGTGCGAGCGCAGCGATTTGGAATTCACTTATTATATAGGATATTGAATTTTATTTTAGTTCTTATATTTAGTTTAGTTACTAGTTTTAGTATAATAATTATAGTTTTAAAATCATTTTTGTAATATTAGTTTGTCTGTTTGTTTAGTTGTAACTAGTATCTACGGGCATAAGTTCTGTTACTTACAAATGAAAATGCATTTATTATTTTATGAAGTACGAAACATTTCATATCAGTAAAGAGGATTATTCACCCATGGAAAAAGTTCGTAAATCCATAGATACGTGGCTTGACAGATTAAAGGCCTGTATCTAAGTGTATGTAGGCCGCCAAAGATGGCGATTTCGTATTATTATTTTTTTGCTGTGACTTTAATAAATATGCACATTTAAGTTTCATTAGGATTTCACTATTTCATAAAAAAATAAATGCATTTTCATTTGTAACAAAACTTATGGTCGGACTATAAGGTTTATATCTAGCTATATTTACTTACAAATCCTATTGTTAAAATAATTTGAATTCTATAATATTCTATAATTAGAATCCTATAAGGTAGATGTACCATATTACGTAAGTGTACGGAATTCCGTAAGTTTTCGGTTTAGACTCAAAAATAAGAAAACTACTAATTGTTTTAAAATGTATGTAATTATCTAACAAGTTCATACAATAAAGCTTCAATTACACAAGGATAAAAAGAACTGTAAACATTGTAGACTCAGTTGTGACCAAGCGCGGATCCAGCCCTCAAAAAAGGTTGTGGTCACAGCTACTAGAAAATCGGCTAAGTACGAGTCGGAGCTCGGAGCATGAACATGCTCATTAACAATCATGCAAGTCGTTTATGAACTTTTGAATTAGATTATTTCCTTTTTTCTGAGCATCAGGACTTTGGCCTTAGGAGGAAGTCGGACCCGATTTCTTAAAATTAAATAGTCAGTTTCGATCCAAACCTATTTCAATCAATAACTTACATTTTTTTCTTTTTTTCTAGTAGCCAGTAAGCCAATATAGGGGCACTAGACTGGGTAAATAGGTATCTTGAAAAATTGGGCGCTTTTTTACAGTAGTGTGCGCTTTTTCCGTGGCACGTCGCGGTTTTCGAGCGACCACTTCTGGCAACCCTGGCCACGCACGCCTCGCTATACGCGGCTCGAAAGTTTTGGCGGCACGGCAATAGGTAAGTTGTCAAAAATGTGACATAAGTCATAACATGTCAGCATATCGTCTATGGCTCTTTGCTGCGTTCCGAATCACGCACGTTTCATGATTCATTGTGTTTTTTAAATTTTATTAAGGCATATTGTTTATTATCATCAGCCTATCGATCTCAATAGACCGTAAAAGTGAGACGTCACAAGTCTATTAAGGTTGTGGGCATGCCCATCGTGCCCACAACGGTGGATCCGCCCTTGGTTGTGACCTCTCCCGATGTAAGTCAGCGTTAATCCGCCATAACTGTAGTGCGTGTATTGCGTAGCCGCAAGATGCCGCAAGCATTTTCATAAGGGTTTTACGAGTGATAAGAAGGTATTTTCATAACAAAGTGTCGTTATTATATTTAAGGATTTTAAATTTAACTGATTGATTACCGTTTCAACTTACTTCAGTTAGTTTTTAGGGAGTTAATTGCGGTGACGACCTCCGTGACGTAGTGGTCACCATGCTAGTCCGCCACCCAGAGGTCCCAAGTTCGATTCCCGGTCAAGACAAGTTGGAAAATGGTCGTTTCCAAATTGTTACATAGTGTTACATATACCTACCTACCGTAGCACTTTGACAACGTGTGACTACGCCTTTCCAAACATGAAAATTTATCTCTACATAGTGAATATTGCATACTTCAGAATAGTATTGTATGACATTATTGTCAATTTACAACGAAAGCATCTTGGTAGAGTCTACTGTGTCCATTTACTTGCAACTACATTAGCAACTTTGTTCAGTTCAGTATTCTGAAAATCTTGTTTTATACTTTTTCAGCGTCGTTTTTTGTCGTAGTTGGGTTTTAGTTTTTTTACTTTTTATATGTTGTTGAGAAGTGTTACTCGTTAGAAATTTATGTTTATCTGACTACCGCAATTACCATCACTGTTTTTGGCTGTGTTTCTTATTACGGTATATTACTAGATCTCGATATATAGGAATTGTGAATCTCTTGTTGTTTTGTAATTTGCCATGACTCCGCTGTCCGTCCGTCCGTCTGTCTGTCACCAGGCTGTGTCTCATGAACCGCGATAGATAGACATTTGAAATTTTCACAGATGATGTATTTCTGTTGCCGCTATAACAAAAAATACTAAAAACAATAAAATAAAAGTGGGGCTCCCATTGGAAAGAACTGGATAGCAGCGGCCGCGGACTGGACGGGATGGCGCAGGCAAAGGGAGGCTTATGCCCAGCAGTGGGTTTTTAAAAGCTGATGATGATGATGATGGGGCTTCCATACAACAAACATGATTTTTTACGGAACCTTTTGCACGGAATCCTTCGTGCGCGAGTCCGACTCAGACTTGGCCGGTTATAATTAAAATTGCTGACATTGTGATCTAATTACGTTACTTACATGTTGTAGAGAATTTTGCTTACGTTAGGGTCAGAAGGGATCCGGTAAAAATACCTAGGCTATTCAAATTAAAAAATTTATAAAATATTGTACCCAAACTACTTCGTTTAAAAGAAAACCCTGGTATAAAGCCGGATATTTCTCTAATGAAAGCTTTACGTTTTAAGCTACTAGTCGCTTTTAGATAGTTGTCCGATTTTACCCCGCTGATGATAATGATGATGATATTTCTTATCTACCACTTCTTCAACTACCCGAAAAATTATAGTTCCGCCTTACCCCAACGTACCCAAGAATTACGTAGGTAAATTTATATTGTTCACTTAACCCACAGGCTAAACTCTGTTAGATGTTGATTGATGTAAGTTCAATTTGATCCCATAAAAATTTAAAGTTCCTATAAGTTCCCACAAAAAATATAAACAAACTTTATTTCTATAGGTACCTACCTCTACTTATAAAATAAAAGAACGCATCAAATTAAATTTGTATGTTTCATATGAGTAATCCTGCAGCAAAACGGCATTTTACTGTATATACCGGAATTACCAGCACGCATTACCGGAATTAACTAGAGAGCTAAATTTTGTACCGTAATAACGGACATTTAAGGGGCTCAGAAAAATGACCATTAGTTTTATAAAAATCAGTTTAGGTAATCATCAATCTCCTCTCTGAAGACCTCTCGTTACGACTGAACTAATTTGAATTTGCTGAGTTTTACTGTTTTACTAAAAACTGCTTGGAAAGACAAGAATGCCTTAATACTCCGGAATTACGTACATTTAAACGTATGTAGGTATACAAGAATTGCTTTTTTAAAGTATAGGATTAGTACTATCGTAAAGTAAGTTACCGCCTTATTTTACAAATGAGCAAAAATGTGTATGCGAGACAACACATGTAATTTTACAATTTGTTTAGGTACACATTCCATTCACATTAAAAACCCTTAATCTAATTTAACTTACTCTTAAGTTTGTAAGTAAATATATCTAGATATAAACCTAGTCCAACCACAAGTTTATTTCATAAAAAAGTCACCCAGCTAGTATTCATTAAAATACCTACATATACTTAAAACTGTTTTGGTATAAATTATGTTCAAATATAATAATTCCTTATTATTGTAGCCGGTTAAAATTATATTTAAAATGGTTTAATAATAGTGTTGGAAGCAATAGTGTAAAATATCGATAGCCTATGTATCGATACTATCGTGGATTTGAAAAACAGTCACAAAATTGATAGGACTATCGATAGTATCGAATAACCGATTTAATATCGATATTATCGGTTATTCAATACTATCGATAGCCCTGTCGATATTGTGACTGTTTTTCAAGGTCAACTATTTATAGTTATGCAACGCTATTTAATAATGTAAAAGATAACTAACTAACTGTTGAAGCGACCATCCATAATAAGAAGGTATAGCACCTTTTGAAAACGAAATATAATTACCACAGATTTTTTGATCTGTGCTAGTTATAAGGAGTTTTATGTAAGTATGTAGGTAGGTATATCGACTCCTGAAAATCGATAAAGGCAAAGTCATAAAATGTCTTCTAAAGGACTAATTATAACCTAAGTATTTCCTTTGATTCATCTATTGCATATTAAAAAATAAATACTCACGAAAGATTACTTTTAATTATTTATTCATGAAACATAATAAAATTATAACAAAATCAGCTATACACGCGTCTACAAAATATGGTATAAGGTTTGTCAGTAACAATCTTCGTTAAAAAGTTTGCAAAGGTACTTACTTACTACCTATTTTTATAAACATTTCATCAAAAACCGTCCATAACCATCCCGTTTCTTAGCTGGTTTAAGGTAAAAGAAAAAACTGGAGACAGATATAATTAAGTAGGTAATAAAATATGAGATGCCTGCCTACCAACCTAAGTAATTCTGCTTTCTTGCCTCCATTTTTAGAGAATATTTGGATACAATAATGCACACACCCATATTTTGACACAACAGACAAAAGTAGATAAGTTATTTACATGCTAGTTATTCGTTTCTCTAAAGAAATTAAGTGTCCCGAAACTGGGAACAAGAGGATTTCAATTTTAAGGTTGCCACACGGTGAGGAGTTAACTTTGTATGTTCTTAGAACGTTTGCCAGGATGCTCTTCATCGCCAGCATGCCGAAATGGCGACCTGAAACGGATATGATAATATTACAAACATAAACTTATTGGTAGCGTTTGTTGTGGATACTTTTGGATCATCAGGGAAAAATACTCCAGCGCGAAGGCGAAGAGATAACCCCGCGCCTGATCGCCGCCGCTCTTGTCACCAGAGCGGTGCAAACAAAATTAGCAAAGCTATTCAGAGAGGAAACATAGCCAGCGTTAATGGTAACATGCGACACAGGCAAAATCTTTTTGATATCTATTTTATAATCTAGACTAGGTTTGAAGGTTTAGTTTGTAGTTAATTTTAGTTCACAACATTAATTTACAACAATCCACTAATAAATCAGCTTAAACGTACCTAAATAAAATTAATATTATTTTTTACCTTAATAGCTTAATTCCTTAATACCAGTCAAAATAAATTAATATTACGAGACTCATTGCGATTAATTTTGAGTTGAGCCTGGTATTACGATGACGTTCTATTACAGGCGTCATTATCGCGATAACTCAAGTCATAATAAATCGACGAGCGAGTGACCTGAGCGAAGCTCCCCAGGTCTGTTTGGAAAAGTCTGCTTTTTTTGTGTATGTATCTTCTACGATAACTCAAGAATCTTTGATCAGAATTTGTTTGAACTTGAGCACAGACATGAGCCAAAGCGTGGTCGTGAGTGCATAGTTCAGGCGAACGGGTAGTTCTATTTATTTGGTCGTAAGTTACTTTATCTTTGCAGCCTATATTAGTCAACTGCTGGACTAAAGACTCTCCCAATAAAGCGAGGATTTGCCCATAATCACTCACAGGAAACAGTTGGGTCGGGGTCGGAGTCGTCTGCGTCTGGCTTGGAGAGCAAGAGCCGCTTTGAGCGTGTATCATGAACGGCATACGGCGAACTCATGCCTGCTGGTACTCAAGTATAAACATATTTGGTAGTTACGACGACCTACGTGGCGTAGTGGTCACCATGCTAGTCCGCTAACCAGAGGTCCCGGGTTCGATCCCCGGTCAGGGCAAGTTGGAAAATGGCCTTTTCCAAATTGTCCTGGGTCTCGGATGTTTATCAATATATGTATTTGTTATAAAATATAGTATCGTTGAGTTAGTATCCCATAACTCGAGTCTCAAACTTACTTTGGGGATGGCCCAATCAGTGTTATTTGTCCCTATATATTTATTTATTAGGTAGTATGTACCTATGCAATTCCTAGCTCCAAAACTGAACGGTATGTAGGCGCACGGGTGCCTGTTAGCGCTGTTCTCCGGCAGGAAGCGGTCGGGGTTGAAATCGTCTGCGTCGGGCCCCCACAGCCGCTTTGAGCGGTGTATCACGAACGGCATCACGGCGCACCCCACGCCCGCTGGCACAGTGCAGGATGCTGAATCGTGGCAGTAAGTACTTTATTGAATGGGCGAGAGCGAATGAAGAACTATACGAGAGTACATGGAGTATCCGTGTTTGTAAGACGATAACAAAACAGAAAAATAAATAAACTACCAATGAATCAATTTTATGATCTGCATCAGACATACTTGTACTAGGAAATACCTCTTCCTATCAAACTTAAAGTCGTTCGCCTTTATTAGTTTTAGATTTTAGAAAATTGTTTTAACTTGTTGCTTAGCTTCTTTTTCGACTAGTAAATACGTATACATGTACTGTATAAAAACCTGATAATATAAATACCTTCAGGAACGTATATGTATATTTATGTGTGAAAAGTGTGTCCTACGTAAGGATTACCTGAATTTTCCTGGGTCCCGTGCTGCTACCATTTGAAATAAATGATTTGAAAGGAAACGGAGACAGCATTTAAAATTTTGTCTAGGCCCTAGATAACCCTTTAAACCATTTTATAAACTACTGTTTACAATTTAAAGTAACAATGTGAAGCTTTTCTACGCACATTTGCGAAAAACGGCCACTAATAAAAATCTATCTAATTAACAAATCTAATGTCCGTAGAAAAGCTTCACATTGTGACATTAAACTATAAGTAGTTCATAAAATAGTTTGAATTTAAGGGTTATCTAGAGCTTGGTCAAAACAAAATTTTAAATGATGTCTCCGTTCCTTTCAAATAATTTCAAATGGGGGCAGGACTGGACCACGAAAAATTTAGGTATCCCTTTAAAAGTTTATTTTTATTACTGTAGGTCTTATCTACTAAGTTAATGGACCTCAAATGATGGCGGCACAAAATGTTTTTTAATCTAAGTAATGGGCGGTGTCATGCCAAATTTAGTTCCAGAACTGTCTTTTAGTGTGTAAGTTTCGATATGTATACAATTTGGAAGGGACATCGAAATCGCACAACAGGCTTTACTAGATCACTATAGATAGTATATTGAAATTAAAATAACAGCGAAAGCACAAAGAAAAAAAATCTGTACAAAAATGTACCGCCGCCCGGACAATTTGTATGGGAAGTCGAAATTTTTTTTTGGTTATTTGATTGTTATTTTAATTTCATTATGCTATAGTGATCTAGATAGCCCGTGGTTTGATTTATTACGGGTATATCCCTTCCACGTTGTATATATATATATTTAGATCTAATTGGCTCGATATGTGCAATGAATATGCTCGTATGCGTAATGGTTAAAAATACTTACTAAGTTTAATTTCTTGCTTGGTCTTCCTGGCTATCACAGGAACCACGGTGTACAGCCGCATAGTCTCTTTAATCACTCTCTCTAGATAGTTCATTTTCGTCAAGTCTTCTTTATTTGGTAGCCTTGATGAGTTTCCGAATATTCCTTGTAACCTTAAATAAACATAATGAAAAATAAAGTAATGAATATACCTACTCGACATAAAACCTAAGCAAATTAAAAATATATATTATTTACCTATCTGTTCTTGTATTTATTTATTTTTTTCTTAATAAATAAAATATTTTATAAAATAAAATATTTTATTTTATTTTATACATTCGGATGACCAACAGCTACGCTTACAACATAGGTTACAAAGTAGTAATCAAAAAGCCAATAATATGGTAATACTTACTCAATAATGACACAATTAATACAATAATCTTACAATTATGTCTATCTATACTAGCCTGCATTACTCTTAGTCCGCTGTTAGACTGTTGCCTTCCCCAATTAACAAAGGGTTTGCTCATAATCATCACGCTGAGCAAACGAGTGTTCGTGGCAGTAATTAGATGGAACTCGTATAAAGTCTTTGGCAGAGAACCTATTCTATACAGAAAGTTAAAAAATTGCCTGATAAACGGAAACTTTATGTCAATGTAATAAGCTTGAAATTCGTCTGTGTCGATTTTCCCCATGGGTCCGGTCGGGGAATGAGAGGTGCCGTTTTGTTTTCTAATTCTATACTTCCCTTAGTCACCTTTTACAATGCCCGTGGGAGATATTCTTGAGATTATTTCTATCTTGTTCCTATTTTGTATTTACCATTTATTTATAAGGGGTCGGTGCAAAATGTCTTTCTTCTTTCCAATGTTTTCAATTGCGAGTCATACCTTCATCTACTCCGAGGACTTTCACAACATTTTCTTACATGAGTCATCATTTGAAATTATTTCTATAAATTTATATATAATGTATAACTATTTTACTTAATAAATAATTAATCAAATAAGAAATGGAGGAAACATACGACGTGTGTTTGAGTATATCTTGAATGCCTATAACCCTATAAAATTATTTTACTTACTCAGCATACACAAGCTCCTGCTCCTTGTGATGATGCCCCAGCAGCAGCAGAGCGTACGAGATGACCAGCGCCGTGGTGTCGTTGCCGGCGATCGTGATGGAGTCAATATGCTCTCGTAATTCTTCATTCGTGAATTTCATGTCTCTTGATAGCAGTAATTCCAGTAGGTCTTTTCGCCCTAAAAAGCATTGAATTTATTTATATGAGACATGTAGCAATTTTTCTGATTTTTAATCGAATGAAACGAAGAAATCAAGGAATCACATAGTCTAGGTACCATTATCCAATGTACATAATTGATAATGCTCATTGCTCACCTTCTTTTTGTGCACCATTGTCGTGAGTTGTTCTTTTTCGTTCTACTACCTGAAATAACAATTAGTACACTATCAATTAAAACTAAGTACTTACAACGTCGGGCCCCGGTCTTCGAAACACACAGCTAAAAAACGGGAGTTTTGACGGAAAGTCAAGGGGTTCAGTTGGAGTTTGCTTTAAATTGTTGTGCAAATTAATTCTAGTGGACTTTATAATATGAAATTGGTGTAGTTTAGTGTAATAAATGCTCATGCTCATGACAAAATGTAAAATGTTTAAAGTGGACACTCGTAGTGCGGCTGTAGTGATATTTATTTGCGGACTGTGGTGGGCGTCTTTAGGCGCCGTCCGCCACTCATTCGGCTATGAAAACCAGTGCACTCTTATAGATTTGTCGCCAGAAGCTCCCTTGAAGCAATCAAAGGACCTACACAAACCTTTGATTGTATAGTTAGGGTTAGGGTTAGTTGGAATAAAGAAGGGAACAAATGAAGATAGGCTCTAAAGGACTAGAATACAGAGTCGTAAAAAAAAATAGCTAAAACCCGGGAACATACTGAGATGAGAGAGAAAGGGTGAGAGTGAAAGAGAGAGATGGCTGCTTATGAGATAAAGTCTAAGCCATATTTTATCATTTGTTTGTATGGAATGGATTCAAGTGCTACTTTGGAAGGCAAAGTAACATGCATTTTGTGCTTCTGTCACCAGTTACTTAGTTCAGGCAAACTAGTTCCAGCTTATTTGATAAACGATTGAAACCGATACGTTTTTAATTCATAATTTCAGCTTCAGGATATCTGCTACCTACACGAGGACACCTAAAATAACCGACGCGACTGAAAGGAAGATTATTAATGGTTGGTACCCTGTAATTCTTGTTGATTGTATTCTTTAAACAATGTTAGTAAAGTATTCGTTTATCTATTTGCTATTATGTATTCTGTGTTATTTGTAAGATTAACAAAACAGTGCTAGTTAACATGGTACACACGCATGCTCACGATTAGTGAGTGTGTTTAGGTAGGAAAGTCCATATTTTCCATGGAATATTTATCCGACCAGTGTCTTAGTACCTTGATACGTAACTTCAAGTAAATTATTCAGGAATTTTTCGAATTACAATTAGCAATGAGCGAACACGCATGCGCTACAGAGTGCATCATTATATTATGAACACATTTTACAAGCTTTTATTTGGTTTCACCTGTCCCGTTGTCAGTCGGTCTGTCTGTCTGTAATCAAATTTTGCAAGTTAAATTTGACGCACTTCCCGGTTTCCGATTAAGCTGAAATTTTGCACACATACATATACGGCGTGACAATGCAATATTACGACATGGAGCTGATCTGATGATGGAGCTGGAAGGTGGCCATAGGAACTCTGTAATGAAACGACGCAACCCCATCGAGTTTGGGCTCGTTTGATTCGTCTTGAGGAGCGCTTTAGATAAAAGCTTCTTCTTAAAAAAAATCAAGTCAATTCCAATGACTAGCCGCAAAACAAATGAAAACACACACACACACAAAAGCAAAATAGGCATTTACAAATAATTTTACTTGAATGACATGTACAATTTTCCATCTATTTTGGTAAAAAAGATGAAACCGATTTTCCTAAAATTTCTATAAGACTAATATTTTAAAGAAAAAAAGAATAGGGATGTAGACTGGGTAAAAAAGGTATTATTCTATTTCGTCTGTCAACTAGATTATCCAAAATAAAGAACCAATATTATTTTTGTTTGGCAAAGTACCTAGTAAAAATTCACAAAGATACAACGCTTTGAAGTTTCGGAGTGGGGGTGATTTACATCACCTTTGGTAAAAATCGTACCTGATCGCGATGCCACGCGAAATTCAAAAGATCTGTGCCTTCGTCATTATTTGCTTATCGGAGAAAAGTAAAAATATGTATACCGTACTTTTTAATAATGTAATGAAGCAAAAAAATTTTTTTGTCCACATCCCTATTCTTCAAATTGATTTATAAATGACGTAGTTGTTGTTGTTGTTGTTGTTGTTGTTGTTGTTGTTTATCTTTATTGTACATTAACAGTTTAGAATTATAGGAATAGTTACAAACCATATAATGTGAAAGTACAAAGGCGGATTTATCCCATAATGTAACAAACAAAATTTATGGTGCGAAAGTATGAGGTGTTAAGAACCTACCTCATCCGTAAATTTATGTGTGACGTCGATATTTTCCTTTTGTATTTTGGAGTATTGGGTCAAATCAAAGAGTCTGTCCGGCTGCATCCAGGGTTTGAAGAGCCGCATGCTGATGATGGACATCACGTCGTGGCGCGCGCGCAAGTACTTCGTATCAGGATTGTGTTGCACGTCCATGCGTTCGCCCATTGCGGTTTCTAAAAATTTTTAGAAACAATGACACAAAAAAATATTTTCTAATGGATTGCTTTTATTGAAAACAAAGGAAAATTTTTCTGAAACAGAAAAAACGACATGCTAATGACAGTCAATGAAATAAAGCTAAATACGCAACAAACCAAAATAACTGGAAAAAATAAGTCATCTTGTTTACTTTGATGACATTTAAGTCATCTTGTTTACTTTGATGACATATAAGTCATCTTGTTTACTTTGATGACATGTTTTTCCCAGTTATTTTCGATTCAAAATCAATTTACTAATCCAATTTTATACATGTTTTATTTCAACTCGATTAATAAATGACGCAGTACTAAGGGAACCCTCATAATAAAAAAAATGCGTGAGTGTCGTGGAACACCCGGTTGGAACGAAGTTTGATAAAAAATTTCGTGATGTAAAAATCTTACACTTTTTTTCCCTAGCCACCCGCCAAGTCAGTACCGTCCGAAAAGGAACTTCGTTCCATAAACATACGGCCGAATTGGTGGCCTACTCTTTTTTATTAAGGCGGCCCTTTCCGAGCGCTCTGTCGTCAACGCGAGCATAGTTTAAAAAGCTTGTTGTTTCATCCAGAGCAATGCTAGAAAAAGAGAGAGATAGCGCCTAAGGGAATGGTTTGCATTCTATTGAATGAAATTAGTATTATTATTAACTATCCATTGAACGTATATTAACATTCATAGGGTGCGGAAATTTCATAAAACTTGTTCCAGGTGATACGTATTTATTAGTAAGTCTTACAAGTGTGCCAAATAAATGGGTTTTATTCAAAATCTTCATTTATATATATTTATGAGGTTTGTATCAAAATATTTTCTTTTCCTTTACAACTTATGAGTACTTTAAGAACGGTCGAAGTTCAGCTAAAATTTGTGCAAAAAAGCAGAATTTTTGAGGCGTATACTGAATTTGTTTTTCCAAATTTTAATTTTTTATTTCCATAGAAACCTAGAAATAGCGCACAAGATATCACTTAGTTAAAAAGTTTAGATATTATTTATTATTAAAGATACAATGTCATAATCACGTACGAGCGTTTGTATGAAAAGTAAGACGGGAAAGCCGCTCTTCAGTCAGATGAAAAACACTTACATATACCGTAAGATCTTCTTACATAGTATGAGCCGTCAAAATAAAAATAAAAAATATTGGTATATTATATTTCATTATTTAGTTCATTATAGTACTGAACTATTTTTTTTAATAATTATATTATGACTTTGGATACTAGTCCGTTTAGAGCCTATCTTTATTTATTTACTTCTTTATTCCTAACCCTTACCCTAACTATACAATCAAAGGTTGGTGTAGGTCCTTTGATTGGTTCAAGGGAGCTTCTGGCGAGAAATCTATACGAGCCCACTTGTTTTCATAGTTGATTGAGTGGTGGACGGCGCCTAAAGACCACAGTCCGCAAATAAATATCACTACAGCCGCACTATGAGTGTCCATTTTAAACATTTTACATATTGTCCATTTTATAACACTAATCTACACCAATTTCATAAAGTCCACTAGAATTAATTTGCAAAACAATTTAAAGCAAACTCCAACTGAACCTCTTGACTTCCCGCCGACAACCTCCTGAGCTATTTTAATTTTTATTATTAAGTTATTGTCATATTGAAAAAAAAAATCTTACCAAATACGATATCCAGCATGCAAGATGTTATGTAATGGAACACGTCGAACTTCGGTTTGCCCAGCTGCTCCTGCAGTCGCTCCACGAGAATCGAACCTCGTTCACCGAACACCTCTATATACTCTTCAATCACACGGTTTTGGAATATCGGCAGGATGACGCGCCGGTGTGATTTCCACAAGTCCTCTACAATTCAAACTTTTTATCTACCTACGATAATTGATTGAACATAAAACAGGCTAAGTAAACATTATCCAAGTTTTTTCATATATTAACAGAAACTTACGAAAATATGAACTGAAAATATTTTTGTACTTACTAATGCGCAAAGATTACACCATAATATCTACAGCCAAATAAATATTTATTTAGTCGAGACAAACTAAGTAAATGCACATATTATGTTTTTATATAAGTGTTTATTAGTTGTAGTATTCCGCAACTAGATGTAGTAATAATTTACTACAACTAGTTGTGGAGAACAGGCAAATTTCTTATGGTCATTCTAAAAATTGCTCATTATAATATGCCATATAGCCACTCGAAACCGATCATGCGTAGCGTAACAGTTTAAAAGTAGGTACCTAACCTTTGCACCGTCAACGTACTCGTACATAGAGTAACTTCAAGGTTAGAAATACGAGTAAGGGAATTTCTTTAATTTAGTAACCGGAAAAATGGCGAACGTGAAGTATTTATAAATGTAATTTTTTCGCGGCTGAGTATTACATAAAAAATCTGTATAACGATACTGATTTTTTTTCCTCAAATTGGTAGCATAATAACTCACTTTAATAAGAACACTGATTAGGAGGGCAGATTGATAATAAATATGAGGGTCAGACTTTATGAAAGTCATCAAGCGGTGTCAGGATGCCTAAAGTCAGCTTGAAAAATCGGACAACAGTGTTAGTCACACGCATACGAACAACAAAATAAATGGCGTTAACCATACTTTTAGGGTCATCGATTTCGAACATGAATACTATCCTCATCCAGCTGACTTGAGAATTGAGAATGGTATCCGAATGATGTATATATCGTGGCCATATCGTAGATTTGATCACTTTATGAAATGATCGAACATTTCATGAAATGGTCGCATTTCATGAAACGGCCAACTTAATTTAACCAGATCATGAAATCGTCAACGTTTCACGATTTTGTCATTCACGTTTTCCTGCATCGTATAAACAGGCTGAAAAAAGCAAACAATAACAAAAACTTGTGACAGAAAGCTATAGGTAGGTTAAGGTTGCGGCGGGGTGGCCCTTGGGCCACCCCAAGTCGCACCACATGAATGTATGTAAATATAACAATTTTACGATATAATTAACCATTTCATGAAGTGACACGGTAAATTCATGAAATGGTCGAAATTATTTGATCATATCGAGAAACAATTTCTTATCATTGATCCGCCCAATCCACATCACGATGTGGCCAGTAGCCAGTGCAACATTTCATGAAATGCGACCATTTCATGAAATTCTCGATCATTTAATGAAGAGATTAAATTTACGATATGGCTACGACATATATAAGGGTATCCGACTCAAATACGGCACATACCCGGAGCAACAAACAGTCCATTCCCCAGCCACGCCCGCAGGAATTTGTACGAGTAGTCCTTTTCCAGGCAGCTATCCAGGATTATCTGCACATCTTGCGGTCGCGACGTAACTGAAAATTAAATTTATAAATTCACTCAAAATAATGAAAACCTTTGATCTTTGCTAAAAGTAGATACTACAGGCTACAGCCAGTTATTTTCAGTGATTTCGGTCTATTATCCCTCAAAACATACGATGTACGATGAATTAAAGTTGTTGATAAAACCATGCGTATATGGAAGTAGAACAGTGGGATACCTTGTCCTAGTAGTACGACACTCTATCATGGAATGTGATAATAAAAGCATTTACTGATCCATGTTTGCTTATAAATAAATGCAAAAAACTCATGAGTTCGTCAAAATGTGAGTCCCGCATGTGAGTGAATTTATAAATTTAATTCAATTAATTTATTGCATTCATATTATACATCAGTTTTTAGTCTTACTTAATAATATTACCACTGTTTTGGTACAATATGAACCATGTTGGGTGTTGCAAAGAAAAGATGGAACGACAAGCGGGTGTTTTAGTCCAAGAAAAATTATCATCACTTAATTAATAAAAATACTATTCAACATTATTCATCAATATTTATTAGCATTATAAGCAGATTTTTTTTTAATATCATGCTAACGCATAAATCATTATTTTATTCCATGAAATTTTAATGTACCATGCCTTTTTTTAATTTATTTGATTTTTAACCGACTTCCAAAAAAGGAGGAGGTTATCAATTAGTCGCGATCATTTATTTTTATTTTTTATGTATGTTCACCGATTATTTAAAGACGCCTGGACCGATTTAAAAAATCTTTTTTTGTTTGAAAGGGTATACGATGGTCCCATATAATTTTTATCAAAATCGGTTGTGTAGTTTGGGGGTGAAATCGGTTATTAGTTTTGAAAAATTATACTACGTCAATTTTTTCAAGTCCATTGTAAAATATTAATGTCAAGTTTATATCTAGCTATATAATTTATTTTTATAATTATATTAATATAAAAGTCAGTTAAAAAAATAATTTATTAAATATGAATTTATTAAATTGGAAGTACCTATCTACATAAGTATTTTATTTTTTGTTAATTATTATTTTGAAGTTTTGTTATAGTCAGTTGGGTATTCCTTTATCGTTTAAAAACTCGTTTACCGTATAATACTCGTAAGTCTTTTCTGTAAGTATCAGTTTTAATATTTAAACAAATCGATAATCCTTTTTCTCTGCCCTTTAGCTGTCAGGTAGGGTGTCATATATTTTAGTACTCATTGCTTTAATGGCCCAGAATTAAAGATTTCCATTTTTGAAGAAGGTAATATTAATTTGATTTTTTTTTCCTTAATGGATAACGTCGCGGTAAGTCATACTTCTTTGCATAAAATTGGGGATATTTGCGGACAAACTTGCAGGCATCAAAAATCTAGTATTATGTATATTATATTGATGGTACAGTCAATATTTCGATTTCCTAAAATATGGCTTGCAGCTCTCTCTACTTTATCTTATGCAATTCTTATTCTTATGCATTTCTTTTGTAGGAGGAATAGTCTATTTGCGTCAGTACTGTTTCCCCAAAAAATGAAGGTTAGCCACGAAAATGCATACGCGTAGTATGCCACACTATATGAATAAGAGAAGAGTTCTACGAAGTGTAATATTTTTACGCCAGTTATTTAAACTTTTTTTTTTACTTTACAATGAAGACAAAAATTTGAGAAAATTTTGCGGATTAATAACTGCCTAACTTATTGAAAAAATATTTCTAACCGACAAGTTCTTTCAAGATTTTAGAATATTCCACATTTTTTCAATTTTTTAATTTTATAGTTTCAAGTTTTTTTTTGTCTATTTTCTATTAAAGATGTTTTTAATCAGCCAGAAAAGAAAATATCCTTGTTTTTACTATTATAATATACAAAAGTATAATAGAGTTCTTTTAAGTTATTTTTCTTTTTCAAATATTCCGAATTGTGTATTTTATAGATTATTTTTTCCTTAATCAAGCAAATATTTTTTTATAAGTATATTTTTTATTTTACACAGTTTACCATCTGAATCGAGCAAATGTGAATACAAATATAAATTTGGCATCTTTAAGTCATGCGAAAATAATACCAAACTTGACATAGTAGCTTTACCAATGCATCTATCAAGATTGAGCTGGAGGCCAAGATCCTCAAAAGACTGACATCAAAAATCTTGATACGTCTTAAATCAACTTTTGGGCCCTTAGGACCAATCCTACCAAAGGAAAACGCCGTATAATATGTCGTACACACTCCACTACCAGTCCATATCTGCTCTAACAATCGAACCCAGTAATGGTTAAAAAAAAATGATACCTATTTACTCACCGATGTATAAAGATGGTCCGATCCAGATTTTGGAAATTCCACCAGGACACTTCTCTCCTTGTTCTGCCAGTATTTTTAAATTATGTAGTAGTCCTGAAAAAAAAATAGAATAGCTTCATTGTTACGAGTACAAGCATGTATAATGGAAATCTGGTGTCGAGATTTCTAATTAAGCCTACTTTTATCTTGAATATCCTTTTAGACCCGAAATAATGATAGCATCAAAATTAACATTAGAAAAATTTTATTAAGTACAATCTTTCTAAATGTTATAAATTTTTTGATACTTTTGATAAAAATCAGTGTGATTTGTCCCTATATATTTATTTATTTATTATAAAAGAACCAGTCCAAGTGTAAAATAACTCAAGATTAAGCTGGCAAATAGCTCTTATAAAAACGTCTCTCTATGTACACCTAATTACGAAACACGTCATTAAATTAAAATCCCAACTTTCTGTTGTATAACAATAAATTACCCTAATACCCAAATATTTTTTTAGAAGATCCAATGGTTGACTGGCAGAGAAAGCCATATGGCGGTTAATCCGCCATTTGTACACTTTTTTGTGCAATAAAGTTTAAATAAATATCCAGAAATGGGTTTTGGCGGGAGCGACACACAACACCAACTTCTCTAGGGCCTATACGTGTAATCTGCATTCGCACCACGCAAATCTCTCAAAGGACAGAGGTAATATTTTTTTTAAAAAATTTGTACAAGCATTCATTTTTTGTACAAGCTTTTATCGCGAGGCCAAAGTACTTATTAAGACAAAGTGAAATAAGCCCAAACTCGATGGAGGGGCGTACTTTTATTACAGAGTTCCATCGACCATCTTCCGTTTCCGTGATCAGATCCTAAACATCGTCTATCATAAAGTGCACGTTAAGATAAATCAAACGAGTTCTACTCAATGAGGTTGTTGTTTTATAACTGAGTTCTAACGAATATCTCCCGTCTATATCTTTAGAATAGCGTATTGACTTCATAATATTGTATTGTCCTCCAACTTACACATTACACAAGTATATAAAATTTCAGCTCAATCGGTTGAGGATAACGATAACTGGTTAAAAATTGAGTTGCAATTTTTGATCTAAACAAACATACACACAAGATAGATTACAAGTTAATAAAAGCTTGTAAAAAGACCCGTGATTCTCAAGTAGATACAATTCTAAAGACGTTGTACCTACTCCTTTTTGTCCTTTTTAACCGCGTAGAATCTTACAGAAACTCACTATATTTATAAGTATACGTGGGGCGCACTATAAGTTTCCGGAATGAATATGAAAAAATACTATTAAAAGGTACAAAATTAATTTATTGTTTTTCAAAATAATCTCCCTTGGCGTCTATGCACTTTTTCATTCGATGAAACCAGTTTTGAAAACTTTTGTGCCACCCCTCTGTGGTGACCTCTGAAACGTGTTTTTCATACTCCTCGACAGCCTCTTCTGGTGATGAAAATCGTTGACCGCGTAATTGGTTCTTAATTTTTGGGAACAGAAAAAAGTCACAAGGTGCCAGGTCGGGACTGTATGCAGGATGATTCATGAGTTCTACATTTTTCGCCTTCAAAAAGTCGTTTGTCTGTCTGGCCGTGTGAGAACTAGCATTGTCGTGGTGCAGGATGATACGGCGTTTACGGTTATTTTTACGGAGTTCGTCAATAACTTCCGTCAAACAAATGGTCGTGTACCAGTCACTATTCACTGTACGACGATTCTCTAAAGCAACAGTAGCCACGTGTCCAGTTTTATTAAAAAAAGAAGCAATCATCCGCTTAGATGCACTTTTCACGCGCGCCACTTTGGTTGGTTTCGGCTCATCTTGAAAGACCCATACGCTCGATTGCTGCTTTGTTTTGGGATCGTAGCAATAAATCCATGTTTCGTCACCTGTTACTATGTCCCACACCAAATTTGACGCACCTTCGTTGAATCTGGTAAGTATGGCACTGCACCAAGTGACGCGGTCCGTTTTATGAGACTCGGTCAAGTTGTGTGGGATCCACCGCGAGCACAGCTTTCTCACACCCAAATGTTTGTGTAGGATTAATTGTATTTGACTCATGCCTATTTCTAAGGATGCGCAAATTTCATGGTAGGTCACATGCCTGTCTGTTTCAATCATACGGCGCACAGCATCGATGTTTTTGTTGGTCACAGCGGTGGACGGCCGACCATCGCGAGATTCGTCACTGAGATTGATACGACCACGCTTGAATTCTGCAAACCAGCTATAAACAGTTGTCTTGCATGGTGCTTCATTGCCAAAAGCTGTTTCAAGCCGAGCGATGCTCTGTTGAGCTGTCAAATTACACTTAAAATCGTAGAAAATCAAACTACGAAAATTTTCCCGAGTTAAATCCATGTTGATGCAGACACACAATTTTTTAAATGGCGCCACAAGGTAAAAACAAAAGACAGTCAGATGAAACAAACTGCATTCTACAGCCAAAGAGTTCTATTTTCAAATGTTGCAATAAATTTTTAAATATTGTTTATGTAAGTGGCCAGTTCCGGAAACTTATAGTGCGCCCTATGTACAACCAAACACCATTCACCGCAAAAAAATGTAGCGCCCTACCAGGGCATGATATTATGTGCGAAAACTAGATAAGTGCATTTTTTAAATATTCATTCTGACTATCGTTTTTAACCGATTTCTAAAAAGGTGGATCAATTCATCGCGATCTATAATTTTTTTATGTATGTTCAAAGATTATTCGAAAACGCCTGGACCGATTTGTAAACTTTTTTGTACTTGTCAGGTGGTCCCATAGAAATTTTATCAAAATCGGCTGTGTAGTATGAGGGTGAAGTCGATTTTTGGGTTTGAATGATAGACGTAGATTTTAGAAACGGTGTCACTTTTATAGAGTATGTACCTATTGCTTAATACATATTACACATACACTTTCACGTTTATTGTATTCATATTATACACACTATCACGTTTTTAGAAACTAGGCCCTAGGCTCTTACGGCGACCAAAAATGGTTAAACAATATACCATTTTGAGTAGCAGACAGAGCCCACATAAACTTACCACTTTTAGCGTAATAGTGCCAACCAATAAATGCAGTTCAGAAAAACGGATTGAAATGGATAAAAAAACTTGGTTGTTGTTTAAAAGGGTCTGGTATCCTGTTGATACCAATAATATTTTACTTAAAATTATTTATTTACTCAAACTTTCTTATATCCGTCACACTAAGCGTGGGCTCTCACTCTTTCGGCCCAAGCCCTTGTCTACTGAGTAATAGGAATACAAAATAGATGAAAAGCTTACTTTCAGGACCGCCAATGAACCAGTGAGAATGCCCCAAAATAGGGACGCATCCAGGACCGGGTAGGATGTCAGACAATTCGTACAAGCTTTTCCGCATCTTCCTGAACCTTACATAGTAAACTAAAGCACACAGGAACACCAGCCAGAAGACGATCATCGTGATATTGCGACGCGTGACATGCGACTGGGTCATTTTTGTGGCGGATGATACCTTTTATGTACCAAAGCAATTTTGTACAGTGACATAGAGACCGACCAAAACAAGATTTTCATCCGATACCGAAACCGAATGTTCGGCTCGAGTGCTGGTTCCGACCAAAACCGAGACTGAATCTGACCTTAAAATTGAACAAAACACTGGCCAATTGCGAATCGGACACATTAAGGTTGTAAAGATGTTGCAATTAAGTATATCCTTCATGTCCTTACATACCTCCTTTCTCCATCATTTCATTCTGTGCACCTGTTCAAATTTAATTTTTAAATTAAATTTATAAATTTTTTACACATTCATTCCATCCTCACGATTCTCATTCATCCCTACACCACCTCTAATACAAGCAACTTGAATGATATATTTTTATCAGTGCTGACAAGTAATTAATGTCCCTGTCGTGTCAATCTCTTGCTCTACGACTGTTTTGAATCTACATAATTCATGTGGAAGCACACCTATTAGAGTAGGAGTGCTCCCACATTTAAAAAGCGTCTGAATTATTGTTAAAATTATTACGACTAGGTATATACTTAGTTGCCTATGCCCAGCAGATGATGATAGTTGATCAATCAAATATTTTTTCAAAATCAACCTGATCCATGTATCTCAGCTAAATTTGAGAGTTATTTTTGTTCCTTTTTAAGTCGACAAAAGATTAATAGTAAATGTAAAATGTGCTAGCTGTTTCTCCTGCGCAGATTTCAAAACTATTCTCTAGACCTAGAGAAAGGACTAAATGCTATTACTTATTTCCGATAGGCGCTGCCTACACTAACAACTCGTCTATTTCAGATTTCCTGCTTCGAACATCGTGTTATATGGTCTTTCTGTTCCACAAGATGTCTCTGTATTACTTATATTGATAGTTTTTTGAAACATATGTCTTTATTGTATACGTTTCGCACTATGATCAGCTCCACCACCATAAAGAGTGCATTTCTTGATGACTCTCTCCAAGTCCTCTTTTGTTTGGAAAAATTTGTACTTGTGTAAAATGTAACCAGATAGTAAATCGTTATTGGTTACTTTTTACTACTGCTAAGTCCAAACTCAGTAAAATCCAAAACTAATATTTTTTAGGCATCACAGATAAGGATATTACAATATTTTGAATATGGCAATATTTTAAAATCAGCGATGGAAACCAAAGGACAAGGTCCTAATAGGTAAAACAACACTAGTGTAGCTTTATTTGTAAAAATAATTCATAAGTGTATGTACGTGGCTTATGTACCTATTCGTATAAATATTTGCAAGTTTGTGTGAAAAAAGAGGAATTACGCACAATTTTTGATAGTGGATAGCAACCGTCTTGGTATAGCTCAAAGATTTAGAATATGCAATACCTTTCTTCTAGGTACCTTTATTTTTTTATATAAATGTTAAATATAAAATAGAATCATTGCCTAATTCGCTACTTTCCAACAAAACAGATCAGATAGTTTTTACTAAACGTCAAAACAAAACTTTTCTATGGGCTTTGTATGACATATATGCTAATGACGACGTCCTAGTTTCTTAGAGTCGAATAGCGCTCTTAATATGAGTTTTTCTGCAATAACAAATCTAAGCTCACATTGAAAATGGATATGATCACGCGAAAAATGTCATTATTTAGTGACTTTTATTTTCTTAACAGTACCAAATAATTTTTGACCCTTGAAAATACCTTCCAGTACTTTGATAATCAGGAGATACATTTTTTCTTTACAGAAATTATTATTCTAAGTTATGGCCTGGCACGTGACTGACACATAAAAGTTTTGTCTGTGTACTGAAGACTAGGTAGCATGGCTTTGAATATGGGCCCGGATTTTTTGCCAATTGGTATTATTTTCAAGTTTTTCAAGTTGGGAATAAAAAACATTGTATGTGTGTTTGTACGTTTGCACAATGCGACAAAAATAAGTTGAACACAGATGGCGGACTTCAAAGCATTTTTGTACAAATTCCCGGCACGTAGGTTGAACCAAAATGGCGGTTATCGGCGCAAGTACAAATAATGCGCCGACGAGCGCCATTTTAGTTCAATATACTCCCCAATTTGCAAAAAATTGCACGTCTGTACAAAATATACGCATGGTGAAAATAAATATGTATTGCTCTATAACTTTCGAACCCTTAATCGTTAAAATTTTACGAGATGTATTGCTATATTTCTCAAATAATACGCAACTTAAAGCAAGACGTACTACCAATGATACTTTCAAAAGTTATTCATAAAATATTTTAATTTAGGCATTAGATAATAGTATGTATAAAGGTCGCCCTACAAGGGCAATTTTTTACCGAGTGTGTCCCGCGAGATCGAAGCCCGAGCGCAGAATAAGCGAAACGCCAGGCAGAGCCAATTTCACCGAGGTGAAGCTATATTTTTTTTGTTTTCTTTTTTTGCCGAATGCCATGCACTGCTTAAATGCAATGCTTCAAAGTGCCAAACTTACCAAATGTCAGTAAAATCGTATAAACAGGGTTGCTTTGGGTCGCGGAATTAGAATTATTCAAAAATTAATTATTTTTGAATTCTTTTTAAAAAATATAATTGAATTAAAAAAGCTTTTGATTTTGCAGTAAGGAACTTCATTGCCACCGGGTCAAACGAAATTCCCTTGTTTTTTAAACAATTGTTTTCAATTGTTCACCTTCAGTTATCAACTTTCTGCATATAATCTGTACAGTACATTAGACTCAGCTTAGGTAGTAGGTAGGATTTATAGGTCTCAAAATCTGAATTCTTCAATCCTTTCGAACATTCGATCGATACCTTTGCTCCCCAGATTTAGTCAACGTCAACGTGTACTTATTTAACGTCTACTAACTAATTGTCCTTGGTAAGGTTGCGGCCATAGACCAAGAAGTTGCGGCCGTCTGCCATAGCATCTGTGTGATCAAACCCTACGCATTAGTCAATCAGTCAGGCTTGGCCGTTTATTTACTCAATGGCCTATTGGGAAAAATTGACGCCTAGTGAATGAATTACTTTTCGTTCATAAGCCCATAGGGGTGGTGTCTACGTCTAAGACTAGGTGTGGGGTTTGTAGGGGTTGTGTAGAGTGTGTAAGAAGAAGAAGACTAGGATTTACATATAACTATACACTATGACGAGTGTAAGAGATTGTAAGGGTGTGTAGATTCGGTGGGCCTCGGTCGCCACCCGTCAGGCGGACCTGGGGCAGTCTGCTTTTGCACGTCCCAAATCATGAGGGCTGGTTAACACGTGTGTAGGGTGAAAACAGGATTCCATCGTCCGACAGACCGCCCTCTGGAGTGAAAGGAGCGTGTCGTGTCAGCGCGCCTGTCTTTGTCCGGGCCGAGATGGCTGCTTCAGCCCCTCTGCGACTAAAGGCTACTTTACACTTTGATTAGTGGTTAATGCGAGTTTATACATTTTCTACTCGCACTCGCAAAAAATGTATGAACTGGCACTAATTATCAAGTGATATAAATATCCAGAGATAAATAAATGATTTTTGACTTTTGAATATGTAGCAATAGGTTATATGATTTATCATTAATAGGTAAGGTGGGATTGTTAGATCATTTGCAAAACTACTTAAGCTTATATTGACTTTTCACCTCAGTCCCTTTCGGTCGTCACGGACAGTCATTGAGAGCAGTGTTCTCGAAACCAATATTTACTATGACGTTAATATGCTCTACGTGGTTATACGAAGTAGTATTTATAATGTAGGTACACTCAAGCAAAGTTAATGAAGAGCCATCAGAATAGGCCAGAACACGGTCAGAGCTAGTTTTGTGTTCCTCTCATACCTTGGGCGATTAAACATCGTCAAAAATAAGTAAAGAACATATAAATCAAGTAAGTGGTACATTGATAATTATTTGTTTTGTTTATAGTGTACTTTTAAATGCGAAAAAAATTGTAATTGTAAAAACGACATTTTCAAATGAAAAGTGATTGTTCCTGCTTACCTACTGAGTATATGTTTTACCACCGAGGTCGAAATAACATAGCGTTTGCCAATTAGTTTTTTAATTGGTGATGATCATATTTAGTCAAATGAAAACAACGTACTTCCAAGTTTTGTGTTAATTAGTAAAGTAAATAAATAAATATTCAAAATTCAAGCATTACTATTAGAATAAGTGGTTTGATTGGGCCAGGCAAGCAATCGTTTTTGTATGATGTTTGAACAATTAGGTAAAATTCCTAACGTCTTTGTTAAAAGTTACTCACGTTGATGTTTCATAAAATAAGGGACAATAATACAACACTTACTGAAAGAATTCTTTCTCGAGTCGAATTAATATGTATTAATGCATGTTACACGCGTATCACATGTAGAGATAATACGAGTCGGTACTTAGGAAACGAAAAAGTAGATGATATAAATCTATTTCAGTTCTAATGAATATTGTAACTGAATGGCTTCCCGTACCAGTACCACATTGTACAATGATGACCCGAATAATGCAAGTCTGTCTGTCATTTACTATGTTTAATAAAACTCAATTTTACTCTACCTTAGGCATTGATTGTGACCCTGACATTGAAGGTAATCATTCAGTATGATTATACTGGCGGTACTCGTCCTGGCGGTGGGTGTATATTGGTTATACTTCTCGATTCGGACACAACGTATGGAGAAACTAACGGCTGCTTTGCCCTCACCCCCCGCACTACCTCTCCTTGGGAATGCCATGTTGTTCATCGGGAATACTGAACGTAAGCTTTTTAAACACATTTTATGCTTTTTGTTCCAAAGTAAGTTAATACACAATACTTGCATATATATTGCATAGCATCATCAGAGCATCATAGTTCACCGTCACCCGATCGTAATGTTGGATTTTTGGGATAAATGGACAATTCGATAATTATAATACACCATCACCTTAAAACTAAAATCCTACTGCAGATACACCAACGGACACAATTATTCGTATAACTATCTAAGTAGACATCAAACAAGTAGATATTTATAAAAAATATATATATTATAAAAAATCAAAATATCCGAATTTACCTTTTTATATAAAGTCGGGTAAAATTATTGTGCGATCTCCCAGAAAATATGTAATCTACAATTTTAGCTAGAACTGTACCGTAGTAGGTTCAATTCCGAGCAAATGCTTTTCTATATAGCTTTATCCTAAGGTATTAGGAATTTCCAGCCCCTGTAGCACGGCACCGTTGATAAACTTAGGTAAAGTTTATATCAGTCTTGACTGCCTCCGTGGTCTAGTGGTCTAGGCGTTGGCTTTGTGATCAGGAGGTCGTGGGTTTGAATCTAACTGGGAAGCATACTTTGTGAAAAGTTGTTTCTAGACTGTTTAGGATATTGCAAGATTGAATCACCTAATTATCCGAAAAAAAAGATGATTCCGAGTTTGGGAAGGCACATATAAACTGTAAGTCCCGAACGCCATCTAGCGTTTGCTCAAGCCTATCCAAGGATTTGGGTTGCAGAGGTCAGACGGCAGTCGCTCTTTGTAAAAACCAGTAACTTAGTCAAATCACTTTGGTTAAGGTAGTGGACCCCGCCGGGCTTTGAAGCGTTGCCGCTGAGGAAAGAACTGGGAACAGCTCGGATGAATATAATATGATGATTAAAGTTTATATCAGTTAACGGGCTAGTTAGCACCATCCCGCTCGTTATTTTTCGTAGAGCGAAAAAAGTGATAAAAGATAGCGCTCGATAAACGCTGCCGGCCGTGCCATGTTACGCTTGTATATGTATATCATTCGCAACTAACTAAAAACTATTTATAAAATTATATTCTTTTCAGAAATGCTTCACAATCTTGAATATATTGCGGACGTAGCATATAAACACAAAGGATGTGTGAAAATTTGGTTAGGGCCAAAGTTATACATAGGTTAGTAAGTATAGATTTAATATTAATATAAATATTACAAAGTCGTGCGTATTTTTTTTATTTATTGATTTATTCACTTTATAACAAGTAATGCGGAGTGAAAGCCATAGGCTTCATCTACCGGTCAACTCACTGGATGGTGATTATATCCGATATTTAATTCATCATTGGTATGGCAGCTTAGATCATTTAGATCTAAGTTGGCAGTCAATTCCAATCGTATTTTATATACATTAATACCTAATATTTATAAATCAAGTTAATCGACGAGTTGTTTTTGTTGGTATGTGTTTGTAAAGTTAGTTATTAATTGAATTATAATGTAATTCTTTCTGAAATGTATTTGTATTTTTTATTATTTTCAGCTATTGGTAATCCTGAAGATGCGCAACTGGTTTTGGAAAACTGTCTGGACAAAGACGGAGTATACCGCTTTTTGCGTGCCTGGTTAGGCCATGGCTTGTTCGTGGCTCCAGGTAACTATACCCCATGAAATGTAATAAGAGGCAGCTTTATTAATTCATTGATTGATTGTTTCATAAAATTTTCAATTATTTATTACCGTAGAAAAAATTAGTTATGTATGTAATTTTAAAGGAAACTATCATAATATATATCTAAAGGAATCCTTTAGTTGATATTAATTTAGTTAATATAATTCAAGTAGGTATGCCTTCTGGTAGTGGTATAAAAATAAATATTATTTTTGTCTTTTCCAACCTTATTAATCCCCTGCTAGAAGGCCTCCCCAATAAAGGGAGGAATTGCCTATTATCATAGCCGATGACTGCTGTAGATGATATAATATTCTGTTACATTCCAGTCATCTGGTACATTCATGCTAATTAGTTAATATTATACTTTCAGTCACCTGCGTTTATGTACATTGGTCAAGTAGTTTTGTGGAAAAACAATTGGTATAAGGCAAACTCTTGGCACAGTTTAGGAAACTGGATGATAGAGTCGATAGAGACAGAACGAGTGCTTAACTATAACAAAGATAGAACTTACCTATACATGATCAATAGTCTTGGGATAGATCTTTGTTATATAGGTCGTTGTCTAACTACATAGTATCAGGTTTATAAAATCTTTTATCGCCTAAAACTCTACTGTCCGAGTTTACTTAGACATTCCTCTGTTCTTTGGGCAAAACTTGCCTTATATCGAAGGGTTGCCTAGATGTGGAGTTATAAGTAGGCTCACGAGTTAATTTTGGGCGGAGGAAAATCTTTTAGACTCGTCACCAACTTTAACAATGTGAACTAGACAAATACAAGGTGCTAACTTGATTTGCACAAGGTAAATGCAAAGCTGAAGTATTAAATAAATTTCAATTAGACGGTATATTTCTTACTTAAAAAATCTTAACTGACGGTGCTTGCTTATTACTTACCCGGTGCCAAAATTATCAGTTAATCGGTATATTTTCCTATATGTGTTTATTCTATTAAGTTATTTTTCAACACTAGTTACAGTAGCGTGTCTAAACGACATAAAATTGCAATATAAGGCGTTTTATGATCAAAAGGTTTCCTTTGGCAGGGTGAACCTTCTAAAAAAGAAGAGCCATTTTGAATTTTTGTACAGTACAATTTATGTCATCATTTTTTTTATGGAATTGCAAAAAATAAAATTTGTTTAGTCGTTTGGGGTATTTAATGAAAGGGCTTTAGGAGTTGATTCTAGAAATTGACTTCATCATTAAATTCCATTCACCTGTTTTCTAAAAAAAATAAAACGCATTTTCAAAACATACAAAAGTTTGTATTTCTCCATTTTTTTGTTTTCTTTATTGTTTTTATGCGAAGTAGTTCAGATAATGGACAAAACTTACTCCAAAAATTTGACTGGTGGTAAAAAAAAGTCACTTACATCAGTAGGATTTTTGACAGTTTTATTTGCATTTTACGCCTTACAGTGGGACTGTGGAAAACGCACAGGAAAGTGTTGTTACCGGTATTCCACAACAGAGTGGTGGAGGAGTACCTGGGAGTGATCGGGGAGCAGGCTGACGTGCTGGTGGCTCGTTTGGCCGAACATTCGGGCAAACGTCAGTTCGATGTTTTGAAGTACATCACTGCGTGCACTCTGGACATCGTATTTGGTAAGTGTTATTGATAATATGTAAATAAGTATATTTGCCAGGAAAATTAAAAAAGAAACCCGGCTTTCAAGCGTTCACTCCCAATAACTCTTTGATTGACGACCTCCGTAGCGTAGCGACGATGTTAGTCCGCCACCCAGAGGTTCCGGCTTCGATCCCCGGTCAAGGCAAGTTGGAAAATGGGCTTTTCAAATTGTCCTGGGTCTTGGGTATTTATCTATATATGTATTTGTTATAAAATATAGTATCGTTGAGTTATTATCCCATAACATAAGTTTCGAACTTACTTATGTGCTAGCTCAATAAGGATAATTTGTCCTTAAAACAAAAACTAAAAAATAACAACGAACCGCTGAACCGAATTCCATTAAAGATAGCTAAGAATCATCTCTTTTAAGTCAGCTTTCATACAAAAAAGCCGCATCGATCGGGCCATTCGGTTAGACACTACGACGACCAGGGCCTGTGTCACTCCCCGTTTGGGTATCGAAAATATACCTACATTATTACTATGCGCGCGGCGACCACTTCAAAGGAGAAAATTCAGTTACATGAATCGTTTGTCCAGAGTAATAAGAAACAAATTGGCTTGCAATGCATTTCTAGGTATCTAAACGAAGAGGCGAGAAGTTCTGACGCGAGCTAAATTAAACCATAGCGCTAACTACATTAAGTAGATATTCCTTTTAATTTCTTTTCTGAGTAAGACTTCTGTACGTAAGTACTAGTACCAATTCTGTGCGACGACAAAGATACGTCAAACTTATGACACCCCTCTTTATCATCGGGGGTAAAAAAATACAAAAAAAAATAAGTACCAACATTTTTGTACAATCAAGCAAGACCAGTGTTGTACAGTTCGCGAGGTCTAAGCTGAGCTTTGCATTTGTGTGAGTGCACATAGATAGTGTAGGTGTGATGTCGGCCTAAAGCACGGCACGTCCTTTGCTTGGTTAAAACCGGTCTATACTGCTTTTTGGCAATCGGCCTGATGCGCGGTTCGGCCCTCGCGCGGCGCATCTCCGCCGCGCACCTTTCATACTTCACCTCTTGTACTGGTAGCAGCGTGACATATTTAATTCTTAATATTTTGTTTTTGTGTTCGATTTATTTGTGAAATGGCTACAAACACAAGTAAACGAATAATATGAAAAATTTAAATAGCCAAGTAAAAGAAATATTATGTAATTTAAATAGTTATTTTAAAGACATTAACGATAAAGACGTGTCAAGTGTCAGTACATCAGCCCAATTGGTAGCGACATCGACGAGAATTCCGCTGTCCACTGTCAAAAGAGTTTTATTGGAAGGTAAACATCTTTTGGAAGACAGAAGCAAATTTAAATCTCCGAAAAAGACCAGATGCAGGAAAAATATCATTATCATCGACGATTTTGATAAAGCGGTAATCCGAAGAACTATTCACAACTTTCATATTACTGATAAAGAGGTGCCAACTATGAAGCGAATACATGAAAAGTTGAAGACAGAAATAAACTGTTCAGGTTCAATTTGGTCATTGCGTAAAGAAGTGTCTCTTTTAGGATTTAAATGGAAAAGGACAGAAGATAATAGAAAAATTCTAATGGAAAAACATGAGATACGTTATCTACATATAAATTTTAACACTACATACTAGATAAAAATTCACGAATATCGCATACTGGGCCGGCCAGTCGTTTATACCGATGAAACATATATAGTCACGACTCACAATTCTTCGAAATCTTATTCAGATGGCAGCACTTCTGGTTTAAAGAAACCAATTTCTAAAGGAAATCGTTTAGTAATAGTTTATGCCGGCGGAGAGGACGGTTTCATACCAAATGCACTGCTGATGTTCAAAGCAAATAAAAAAAGTGGAGATCACCATAACAATATGAATACAGAAAACTACACGAAATGGTTACAAACGCAATTAATTCCAAATTTAAAGCCCAAAAGCGTTGTGGTGGTAGACAATGCATCTTACCACAATTCGTTAGAAAATCCCGCTCCCAACTCAAATAGTCGTAAACAAGAAATGATTGACTGGCTCAAATATCGCGATATCGATCACTCTACATCGATGCTTAGACCACAACTATATGAATTGATACTAGCTGTAACCCGCGACTTCGTCCGCGTAGAAGTCTAATAGGTTCTTTAACTGGTTTTTTACGTTATAAATTGTGTTATAATATCCCGTTCCCGTTCCCGTTCCCGTTCCCGTCCCGTTCCCGTTCCCGTTCCCGTTCCCGTTCCCGATCCCGTTCCCGTTCCCGTTCCCGTTCCCGTTCCCGTTCCCGTTCCCGTTCCCGTTCCCGTTCCCGTTCCCGTTCCCGTTCCCGTTCCCGTTCCCGTTCCCGTTCCCGTTCCCGTTCCCGTTCCCGTTCCCGTTCCCGTTCCCGTTCCCGTTCCCGTTCCCGTTCCCGTTCCCGTTCCCGTTCCCGTTCCCGTTCCCGTTCCCGTTACCGCTTCCGCTCCCACTCCCGCTCCCGCTCCCACTCCCGTTCTCGTTCTCGTTCTCGTTCTCGTTCCCGTTTCCGTTCCCGTTCCCGTCATTTGCTAGAGCAAACGAGAACAAATGATCTATTTGTCTTAATTTTTTTGCCTCATTTAAAAAAATTACGAAGTTTCATAATAAAAATTCGCAACCCCTAATGCACCCCAGGGTATGCAATTTTTAAAATCTAATTTCTGTATTATTATTTTTTATTTTATTCAAAAATGTCATGTGCCTCGCTTCAAAAATGACAAAGATTCATACAAACTTGCAACCCCTATTTCACCCCTATAGGGATGTAATTTTCAAAATCTAATAAATGCATTATTATTTTCTACTATCTATTAAAATAAATTAAAAATTTCATGTGTTTCAACTGGCAACCCCTATTTCACCCCCTTAGGGTTGGAATTTCCAAAAAACCTTCTTAGCGGACGTCTCCTAGTCAATTCAATTCAATTCAAATCATTTATTGCATTTCATAAAGTCATTTCATAGTCACAATCTACCTTCCTGCCAAATTTCATCTTCATTCGCTAAGTAGTTTGCGAGATTTCGTGATGAGTGAGTGAGTGATTTTCGCTTTTATATATATAGAAGATAGAAGATAGATTACAAAACAAAGATTTATTGAATATAAAATTGATTCTTTACTTAGAGAACATGGTCACAGCGTCCTTCGTCTACCACCCTACCACCCAATACCACCGGATTTCAACCCAATTGAAAATATATGGGCAATGATAAAAGGATACGTGGCGAAAAAAAACGTGACAATGAATATAGATACCATTATGAGATTAGCGAAAGAAAAAGTTGACACTATCACTGTACAAGAATGGAAAAATGTATGTGACCACGCAATAAAAGAAAAAAAAAGTTTCATGGTCACGACGCCGTTATTGATGATATAATGGAACGATTCATTATCAAAACAAACGATACATCAGACGAGAGTGAAAATGAAGACGAGAGTGATAATGAAAATGATAAAGATGCAATGTCCGGTGTAGAAGAATTGTTATATTTTTTTTATATTTGAATTTTATTAATAACTAGCTTTCGCCTACGTAGACTACACAAAGTAGATTGTTTTTTTTTAACTGGGGTTGCTATTTATTAAAATCCAATAAATGGATTATTATTCTTTACTAACTACTATTTCAAAAATGTCATGTGTCTCGCTTCAAAACTGACGAAGATTCATACAAATTGCCAACCCCTATTTCACCCCCTTAGGGATGAAATTTCCGAAATCCTTTATTTATTACAAAATACTTCTCAGACACACTTACATATGAACACATACCTACTCATCAGTCATACATATCATAGGTGGCCTTTATTTAATTATATTTTATTTTTAAACCTCTCCTCTCCTACTTATGTACCTACCTAAAACATAATAAAATTTCTTTTTAAAAGTTTTTTGTCAGACTCTACTTTTGGTGATCACTCACACAAATGAAAAGCTCAGCTTAGACCTCGCGAACTGTACCTACGTGTCAAAATTAAAACAAATCAAACAAACCCAAACTAGATGGGGTGGCGTGTTTTGTTCCTATTGAAAATTGCCAGTTCCATCATCAGACCAGCTCTGTGACGCCATTATATTGCATGGTTATCCGACTTACAGATGTTTGTATACAGCTCAATGGATGCCAGTAAGTACATGAACAATTATTGAGACTTTTGATACAAACACACGTTCCTAGTAGGAAATACACTACAAATGATGTACTTAATATAAACATAACTACCGCAAAATATTTGAAAATGGAATAAGATTAATGAGGCTACTTCTCCAAACGAAAAAAAAAAAGTCTTAATGGAGAATCCAGTTTTCAGAATGTAAATTTGTCATTCAAAATATTGTTCATTGTAGTTTGACATGCAGGCTATCTAGGACATTTACATAATGGTTCCTAACTTAATTTGAAGTTAATTTAAAAAAATTGCGGACCCTCAAAAGTTGATCGATCTGGTGTGTCCTTACTCCAGATTTGTTACAATAATGTTTTATTTTTATTTTTTAGTGCCCAATCTCGTCCAGAATAAATGTTTATAATATTAAAAAACAATGTGGTTTTGATAAATAAAATCCATTTCGTGCAAATTTTTCTTAGTTTTGCGACAATACAAAAAGAAAGTTGTGTCCTACAGTTTTCGTTGATTACTCTGGAACGATATAAAGTCGTCTGCACATCCCGAGTTTTTGAACGCCCTCTTTCCCCTCAACTAGCTGTTCCCATTCGCATTTCAACATTTGTTGGGAGCTGTCGTGCGCTGCGTTCCAGTATTGGCGATTTTGCGAAGGTAAGTAGTTGATAACTCTGGTTTTGGTTTCCAATATAATTGATTGCTATGTTTCGATTATTTAAATGACTAGTGGTTTTTCGTGCTAATTGTATGGCCTAGAGTGTTTATATTGAAAATATATAAATAATGTATAAGAGTGAATTTCTTAGTGTTATTTATTACTTTTGCCAGAATCGATGGAAATGTAACTTTTTTGACTGATATGGCATTGATCGCTCTGAAAAAAGTGACCATGGCGATCAATAATGTCATAAAATGAGTGAGGTACTAAAGAATTTTGACTAATTTCTTGTGAATGTATGACTAGAACAGTGTATAAAAATATTGCTTAGAATTGAAATAAAATGTTTTGTTTCTGTGAAGTCACTTTTAAACTATCAGGGACGTGCATTGCTTTTTATAGGGAAGACCCTGTAATCAGTGCCAACCCTATGAAATATGGAGCCGTTCTTGTAAATAAGGTATGATTACCAAAATTACAAAAACGGTTATTATATAGTATAATTATTGTTTTCTTTTTTAATTTAATTTTATCTACGATTGAAACAAGATATTTAAAATTAGCTATTCCCAAAGCAACTGTTTTTTATGTTATTTTTATTTTTAATGTTGTAATTGTTATGTTATAATTTTGATAAATAAATATTACCTGTACTAACAATTATAAGAATCAAAAGTGTCTATTTGAATGGTTTTTCCTTTACAAAATATCCAGCTTTATTATGTCCATTGTGGTTTTACGGTGATATTTCTACCCCTGTGGGAAACAGGCGTGATAATATGTATGTATATATGTATGTATTTCTATAGTAAATTGAGTTTTATAATTTACTAGCTTTTGCCCGCGGCTTCGCTCGCGTAGGGGTGTAATTTATCTAAATCCTTTCTTAGGGGATGCCTACGTCATAGTAGCTTTATGCATGCAAAGTCTCAGTCTGATCGGTTTAAAATTGGCAAAGTTTCATACAAACTTTCATCCCCTATTTATCCCCTTGGGGGTAGAATTGATCAAAATCCTTTCTTAGCGGATGCCTACGTCATAACATCTACCTGCATGCCAAATTTTTTAGTAATATATATTTAGATTACTTTGTTTATTGTCACGTCTCAAACGAATAATATTCATTGTATTATTATTTGCCTATGGTTTATAGTATTCTTTGACCGATCTGGCGTTTAAATTGATGGTTCTGGTCTCAAAAATTTCAAAAATAAATATCTCTAAACCCATTTGCTGAAAAAGAAGGTCAGTAAGAAAAAAATAAATTGTCTTAGGATTACTTGTCTAAATTAGTATATAAAACTTATTTACTATGGGTACATAAAAAGCACCAGAGCGGTCAACAGAATAACGGTTTCTTGGAGAAGTAGCCATGAATCCGCAGTTTCCGGGTTTTGTATTATAATCTAAAATTTTAAAACAGTAAATAAATTAACTGCTTTGATGTATTACTATATTTAATGAATAACTTTATTCTTACAACAAAGTAGTCTTTAAACATCCTTTCATACAAAAACCCATAAAATACCTACTTGTAAAGCGAATAAGTCAATGTTAGTTTCACACATATTTCTTGCTATTCATTTGGCATTGGTTTTGTTATGTCATAAACTCATAACAAAACTCATAACCATTTATCTACATTTATTACGTTGTGTTTTATTATTCACATTTCTGAATAATGTTTAAATGTTTATGACTTGTACAATAAGACTCTCCCATATTTTCACTTACGGTGTTTTTAGTTTCTGCATGGGGAGACAATAAATAAAATCTATTGGTTTTCTAGGGCATGCGATTCAGGACCTTGACGTTTTGACGTTGTTAAAGACGAATGTATACTTTCGTATTAGCATGATTTGCTTCAATTATTTCATTTATTTATCTAAACATTATTGCACAATTAAAAAAAAAGTACAAGAGGCGGACCTAATGCCATTTTATAATTTTTTAAATAGATAACATATTTTTGCTACTTGGGTAGTCACAGGGGAGAAATTCTGGCTTCTGACATTGATGTGCACCACAGACATAAAACATTCTCTCCCGGTCAAATATGTGTGGCTGGCGTGATAAAATTTATGATCTAGTAAACAAAATATGTAAAGATCAGTCCAACATACTAGGTACGTTATGGAAGTAGATTTTTAGGCACGTTGTGCATTTTTTGAGATGGGAGAAAATCATTGAACTCGCGATTATCAAGTTTTTACTTCTGTCGGCACTCCCGGAGTGCAACTGTTTTTTTTTCTAGCCAACTTTTTTTTTTCAAGTGTTTGTGGCCAAATTGTGTCAGATCTTTCTAGCTGCTTAATCTGTCATAATAATTTATTGACGCTATCATCTGATTAGTTACGATAAAGTTGTGTAGTCTTACTTTCGTCATAGATGTGCCCTTTGGGGCTAAAACAATTCAATCTTCATCATAGAGAAGATAACCACGACCTCCGTGGCGTGGTGGTCACTATACCAGTCCGCCACCCAGAGGTTTTGGGTTCGATCCCCGGCCAGGGCAAGTTGGAAAATGGCCTTTTTGAAATTGTCCTGAGTCTTGGATGTTTACCTATATATTTGTTATAAAATATAGTATCGTTGAGTTAGTTTCCCATAACACAAGTCTCGAACTTACTTTGGGTCTAGGTTAATCCGTGTGACTTGTCCCTAAAAAAAAAAATAAGAAATAAGAAAAAGAAGACCGCTTTTTCTCAATTTGTTACCACTTTTTCGCAATACAGCGTGGCCAATAACCTATAGGTAATGTATTCGCTCAGCGGTTGAAAACACCAACGTTTCGTATTTGTTCTGACTACTGGTAATTTCCTAAATACTTTTTCATCATATTTCTTTTTGTACTCCAGAAACAGCGATGGGGGAGCGAATGGACGTGCAGCACTCGCCGGACACCCCGTACCTGCGCGCGCGCCACACTGTCATCTCCATCCTGAACATGCGCCTCTTCAAGGTGTGGCTGCAGCCCGACTGTCTCTTTAACTTGACCTCGTATGCCAAGCAGCAGAAGTATAATATCGATCTCACGCACAAGTTCACTGATGAGGTAATACTTAGTTATAGTTACTAAATTTTTACCGACTGCAAAAAATGAAGGAGATTATCTTTCCGGCCGTATTTTTACATGTAAGTTTGTAATACTCAGAATTCGGTCATTTTCAAACCAATTTAGAAAATTCTTGTTTTGTTTGCAAGAATAGACTTTCAGATTGGAATTTGAGTCTTGTTAATAGGCGATGCGGCTAGCAACCCATTTCTATTTTTATTCCCTTTTCACGACTATCATCACCCTGAACGTGCTACTCCTTTGAGTCTTTGGATAAAGATGTAGATACTTAATAAAATATCTGTAACTGACTCGCAAAATGTATGATTTGCTAAATACTTTATCTTTAGGGTAAATAGGTAATGAATTGTGATGTAATATTTTTTTTTTGTTTTATAAGAAAAACACCATATCGTTTATTATGTGTTCTTGAATTAATCTTTTGGTAAGTATTGTAAATAAGACAAGTAAAAATAATGCATATCGGTCTGTATATATGTTGTAGCTAAGTATTTCAATTTTTAAATGGAACATTTTATTTTTATTCACTTCATTTTATTGAATAAATTATTGTATTTATATAGTAATAATAAACTACGATTAAATAATAAATTCAACTAAAAACTAAATTAAAACTAACAGAAATAAAACTAAGAAGAACAGAACTAAAACTAATAAATAAATAAAAATAAATGTGGTAAATAGTTTAAAATATGAGCATGAGAATATGTAGTATGTTCAGTGATTAAGAGTATCAACAGCTTTCTCCTAGACCAGCGTAGAACATTTTGTGAGTCGCAAGTTTTGAACGAAGTCAAAGACCGCACAGCACGTGTTATGTCAACACGAAGGTACATGAGAATCTATTATTGTCAACATCATTAAGTATAATAGCAAACATCCTTTAAGTATATGTAGTCGTCGTATAGAGCATATTTTCTTATATTCTTTTTTTTTCAACAGGTTGTCAAAAAGAAGCGGTTGGAGTACGAAAGCAAGAAAGAGAAAAATAAAGAAAATCAATCAGAAGGTAGGTTACCACTTACCAGTTACATAACGGGATGACACAACGTTAGATACTGGGCAGGATGTCAAGCCATGCCCTTTGGCTTTACTTACATATTAGACATTAAAACTTGCAATGAAAATTAAGAGGTTTAAACACGACTCAAAATTTCTATAAATACCTATGACCTTTTGTAAAAACCTACTGCACGATATATAGTGAAAACTAAATTATAATTTATTATGCTCAGTTGTTTAGAGAAGTACGTTCTAAAGAATGTTTTTAAAAATGGTGAATTTTACACGTTTTAGAAAGATAAGAGAGTACGATACGAATGATGCTAGATCAGAAAAATATTAATGCACTTAGAAAATGTCTAAAAATAATGAATAAATTCTACCCATTGCTCTTGAAACCGACACTATTACATCATCATTACAGCCGCATAACTTCCACTGCTAGACATAGGTATCTTTCCAAGGATTTCCAAAATGACCATCATTATTACATAAAATATGATAACTTGATTAGGTATATCTACCTAATAGGCATAGTCATTTTCCATTTTTTTACGTCACGTGATGTCATTCACACACGTGTGTTTACTCAAAATATTCAAATGAAGTACACAACAAGAGTCGATCACAGCTCTAAACACACAGTTGGTTCGTGTTGGATAAACAGAGATCTTGATGTGGCGAACTATTTGTTGACCGCGCACGCACGTCGCGCGTCATCTTGAAAACAATTCTTTTCCCCCAGTTTTAGAGGAATTAAGTTTATACTTCAAAACAACCAATAAGGTTTTTTAAGAAACAATAAAACGGACATCGATTGAACCTAACTTCTTTTTTCTAGCGTTCTAGCTGGCTTATGTTAAGTTCTAGTTAGCTTGGTTCTAATCAATGTTCTTTTCCTTAGTTTATTTTTCTAGCGATAATTAAAAATGGTTAAAGGTGAGCCATGACACGGCTCTCATTTTTACGGGTGCGTCTTGGACAGAGACTTTTGCTTCGGCCCAATCCGGTTTTAATCGGGTACGAGCCTGGCTATCCCGCAATTTATTATCTTTGAACGTGTCGAAAACTAATTTTATGAACTTTGGTATCAGATAACCTAGTCTCCCATGTCCTATCCAGCATTATCTCGTGGCCCATGAAAATCGTTCGTCTGACTGTACCCTCAACTGCTGTGAATGTCC
This sequence comes from Acrobasis suavella, assembly GCA_943193695.1. Lineage (NCBI taxonomy): Eukaryota > Metazoa > Arthropoda > Insecta > Lepidoptera > Pyralidae > Acrobasis > Acrobasis suavella. The sequence goes on along the minus strand of OW971945.1, from coordinate 9,474,332 downwards.
TAAACTCACTTTGGTTGAATCAACTAAGTATTTGGGTGTTACTATTGACCAAAACCTTAACTTTAATCAACATATTGCTCTTCTATCCTCACGAGTCAGAAAGCTTATTTTTGTATTCAAGCAACTACGTCATGTCGCTACGACTAAAATTATAAAACTTACTTACATGGCTCTGTGCCAGTCCATAATAACCTACTGAATTACCTCGTGGGGCGGCTCCGCGAAAACTCACCTGCTTCAACTTGAAAGAGCCCAGAGAGCTCTACTTAAAGTAGCGCACTTTAAACCATACCATTATCCTACAATCTCTATAGATGTACCTCAGTTAGGCAACTATTTATCCTAATGACAATACTCCAACAACACTCTCTTATGACGTACGATCCTAAACTTATATATAGCTCGTAATAATAGACTGGATATCTCTGTACCAACTTATAATACGGCTTTCTTTCAGAGATTTTTCCAGTATCTTGGCAAATTCCTATATAAAAACCTTAACAATAAAAATAAACATGTTTCCACTTAACAAATTCAATTGCAAAAAGACTGTAATGAACTGGCTCCATGGCCTTACCTATATGATGAAACTGAAACCTTACTTCGTCTTAAAGATAACTAACTAACTGTTGAAGCGACCATCCATAATAAGAAGGTATAGCGCCTTCTGAAAACGAAATATAATAGGATTCTTATTAATATAAATTTAATATAAATTAGAAGCTATGTGCCAAATTTGGAGTCTCTAGACTCGGCGGTTTGGGCTGTGCGTTGATATGTCAATCAGACAGTCAGTCAGTCACAAGCAAGTAGTCTTTGATAAAGACTCATTAGAAGTATATAACAGTTTTCATTTTTTATTTACCTTCAAATTAACACGACTATAAATAGTAATTACATTACGATGCCAACCAGTCAGTAGGTACACAATCATGTACATAATGTGTTAAAATATTATTTAACTATTTGTTTAGGTTAAAGTATGTCGAATGGTAAAGGTACTTATAGCACATGTTTACGACTTAATTCAATCTGTGTTGTTGGTCCTTATTTATATTATGAGTGAATAAAGAAGCATGCTTTCCAGCTTAATATAAAGTAAAAGGGTATTACTTAGGTAAACACTACTTCTCTTTTGAAATAAATACGAAAGTTTATTAAATGTTTGTCACCGTATGAGTACTTTACATGTTTGACCAACCCGCCTGCCCAGCATTGTTATTATGTGGCATATCTTCTTTTTATTAGAAGAGGCAGTCCATCATGTACTTACATAGGTAGTAAAGAAAATGACGACCTATTAAAGCATACATACAAATTTTCACAGGGTGTGTGCAAACCTATTTTGCTTCGTCAACACTCATTACTCTTTTCAAATATGCTCTCCGGTTATAGGTACTCCTTACTTTACCTTTCTTCAGAACTTCTGCAATTGGTCGCAGAACGTTCGTCGAGGTCGACCCGGTCCGGTTTTCGCATCCACATCCGCACGATAAACATTTTTAGTTAGTCTTCTTTCTTCCATCCTCTATTGAATCGTTTTCAGGAAAACTTCGTGCAGTGCTCGATATGTTATTCGGGCGAGAAATCGAGTTTACTAACGAGCAGCTGAGAGAGCACATCGACTCCATCACTGTGGCCGGCAACGACACCACAGCCCTGGTCATCGCGTACAGCCTGGTGTTGCTGGGGGTGCATCAAGATGCCCAGGAGAAGGTCTTTCAGGAGTAAGTGCAACCTACTCTATATAAAACGGCTAATAAAAAACCAGCCAAGTGCGAGTAAATTCGCACACTGAAGGTTTCGTGTTCCGTACACTCATTCGACTAAAATCACCGTTACATATTTTTGGTACAGGATACTTTCATTTTTAATTCGGCAAACATACATTATAATTAATCACATTCGTTCGAAATAGACATACATACATTACAAAGATCGTTCGAGCCGCTTAAAGACTCATTGAATCTCCAATTGTTTGATCTAGCCAAAAAAATATGAAGCTAAAAATTTTTTTTTGCTCTTTGGGCCTAGCACAGTACATAGTACTTACTCGATTTTTTTTTCAGACAAGAAAAAATCTTCGGCATATCCAATAGAAGCTCGACTAAGGAGGACTTACAGCAGATGAATTATTTAGAGAGGGTCATCAAGGAAAGCATGCGGCTCTACACGGTGGTGCCGATCATAGCGCGAAACGTACATAAGGATACCTATCTTCGTAAGAACCTATATAAACCTTGTCATGGAAATAGTACATTTTAAATAGGTACACATTTATCTGTTTGTAGTGTTTCATACAATACCTTCTAACAACCAACTACCAAAACGGTACCCGCATAATCCCATACAAGATCATTTGTGTGTCGTTTTGTCCGTCTGTCACAGATTCGCTCCAAAATTACTAGATCAAAAAAAAATGAGAATTTTGTATTTGGGAATAAAACAACTACGCTCTCAAAGTCTCAATTCATTTGCAAATAGTTACAAAAATATAAGGTCTAACAAAATATAATATACTGAAACTATTTTAAGGGTGAATTCAGTCCATGATACTAAACACATTTCCCCAAGGAACATATATCGAAATATGAAAAATAATTTTGGACTTTCCATACAAACTCGGATCAGCTGATCGGTTAACTTGTATGGGAGGCCAAAATATATTTTTCATATTTCGATATATGTTTCTTGGGGAAAGTTGTTCAGTATCATGGACCTTATACAGCCTTAAAATAGTTTCAGTATATTTTGTTAGATTATTTTTACATTCATAAGTACATAGGTAGGTAATTAGAAATTTTTATTCTCTTTCGCAGCTGGATGTGGGGTGACAGTGCCAGCTGGGGCAGGTGCAGTCATCGGCGCGTTCGCAATCCACAAGTGCAAAACAACATGGGGGCCCAACGCTGATGAGTTTGACCCTGACAGGTTCCTGCCGGAGCGCTCTGTGGGCCGACACCCTGCGGCTTTCTTGCCGTTCAGTTTTGGATCGAGAAACTGCATAGGTGAGGGAATGTCGGCTTAAAAAAAAATGATAGTGAGGCACCTCATAGGAATTCAAGTTAATATCGATTTTAATTATATATCGTTTATTTTGTTAAGAATTGAATCTAAATAGTGTCCGACATTATTCGTAGTGTCCGACACACTATGTGTGTAGAATAAATAGCGCGTTCCCAGATAGAACCTCAAAACTGAAAATCCACTTTGCTGAATTTAAGATATTGAGTTTTTATGAGTAGATACATTACAACATTGCAAAGATCGGTCAAAAATTGTATAAATAGAAAACCAGCAATATACAATGTCCTTTTTAGGGTTCCGTAGTATCTACAAGGTATCCATCTGTCTGCGGATTGACTCGAAGGCTATAAGTACTAGAAAGCTGTAATTTGGCATGGATATTTATATCACCCATGCAAAAGAGTGATAAAATAAAACTTTGAAAAAAAAATTACAGAAATATTTGGTTTTATAATGCAAATTTTTGTTCGAGTCAAGTGTCCCCTCTATCTCCTAATGGGTTGTATATGGACTAGTGAAAAAATTCACGGAAGTAGTGTTTGTAACGAAATTTAAAGGAAAAGCATCACAGCTAAGCAGGGTTTACAAATGAAAAAGTTATAGGCGACCAACTAATAAAATGTACTCGGAAAAGGAAAATTTTATACAAATACGATAAAAAATAGTTTTTAGACGTTTTAAGTCGCGTGAACTCGAAGTCGGACACGCACTTGGCCGTTTTATTTATTAAGTTCAAATATTTTAAAGGGTGTTTTAGTCCATCATTTTGAACAACTTTTCCTAATAAATGAAAACAGAAAATCGAAAAAATATTTTAGGTTCTCATACAAATCGAAGTAGTAACGTGATATTGTTACTGCGGAAAATGAAATTTATTTTTTCATATTTCAATATACATTTACTGGGAAAAGTTGTTTAAAATGATGGACTGAATCACCCCTTAAAATATTTGAACTTAATAAATAAAACGGCCAAGTGCGTGCTTAATAAAAAAGGACATTGTATACATAAAATCAGCATCTGAATTTCAGCAAATGGATTCCCATCCCACCCTAACTATGCCACTTTGGAGCCCGGGGAACGCCGCGAGTATGTGAATTAGTGACTATTTATTATTTCAATTCTTATAAAAATTAATGCTTGTATAACGCTTGGTAAGATTTTATACTTAATTACAATAAAATCATTTTAAGCTAATACTGAAAAACTATTTTTCTTTCAGGCCGTAATTTCGGAATGCTTATCATGAAGAGTATAATATCCAGTATAGTACGGGCATACAAAATTGAAGCAAAACCTATCGACCGATTAAAAATTGAAGTTTTGTTGTTCCCTACTAACGGACATCAAATCGAAATTATGAGAAGATAGATAATATTGTGACATTTTGAGAGCACTTTTTTATTTGCGCAATTAGACTTAAGTCATGTTTTTTAAATTTATTAAAGATTTTTTTTTATTTAAGTATTAAGAATCCCCTAAACCTAGACATTTCCATACAAACGTAGTCTACGTTTTATTTTTAAACGACATGTCAGATTTCGGTAAAAATGTATAATTTTAAAGAAATTGCAATTACTAGGGTTATAATTGGTTTCTGACGGTAAAATTATGAACTGGAAAGAAAAAAGGGTGTAATTTAAGATAATTGCAAGTTCTTTAATATTACATAAGTTTGCCCATATCCGACATGTCGTTTTAAAATAAAACGTAGACTACGTTTGTATGGGAACGTCTGATTCTGTCCAGGGTAAAAGGACTCTTAAGTTACTGCTGCCTTGAAATAAAATTGCAGCTAGAAGAACCGTACCGATTAAATCCTAGGTTTAAGTAATTATGATGAGATATTCATACCTACCTATCAAATGTTAATAATAAACTACAAAAAACCAATGTGTTTGAGAGAGAAAGAGAAAGAGAAAGAGAGAGAGAGAGTGAGAGAGAGAGAGAGACAGTGAAAGAGCGAGCGAGAAACGGTGCAGTGCAAGTCACCCACCTCGTTTTAAACAAATGTAGTTAAGTAGTTGGTAAACGTTTAGTTCACCTTAACAAAACTTACTTTGTGAGCTTATCATAGGACCGATGACTATTAAAGTCTGGCTTGAGCCAGATGATGATCTGACATTAATAAGTGTGTAAACTATGGCAAAATTGATTAACTGTTAAGAGGAAAAAATATCCAAAGATAAATAAACGATTTTGACTTAGCTTTGACTAACTTTTGATTGAAATTAGTTTCTTTTTACAGAGTTTTAAAGAAAATTATATGTTTAGAATTTGTTGATATTTTTAATTCATAATAACTTAAGTAGGTCTATTTTTAATATAAAACAATAATTTTCTTTTATGAAATCTGTAATATCAAAGTTAAATATTTATAAAAAAAAATATATAAGGGCAAGCATATTTATTATTATAATAATATACTTGCTTTAACTAAAACAGGTGTAATCTTATGGTTTAACTAAGTATAAAGCGTTTGTTATTTTGTATTAATAGGAAATTATGACGGCAAGTGTATTATTGCTGAGTTATCGTCAACACTACATAAAACTTATACCTATATCTACCAATAAAAAATTGATTTACACTTTTATACTATTGACAAAGTTGTCAACTCTTCATGTGTCACGTCACGCGCTACACGAAAATAAACGAATATAATAAGAATAAGAAAATAAATAAATTATTGAATTGTTTGCTATCCAATGACTTATCCTTGCACATGAAATTTATTTATAGGTAGGTTTTTATAAACAATCTCATATATCAGTGAGCCTGGATCAAAGCCAGGGCCTGTTTCCTGAGATACAAGATGAGGGGGTTGGCAAATCACATCCTTATCTAGGAAGTTGAATATAGGGCAGGCTGTTAGACGCAGCAGGGAAAGACCCAGGCACTGACATCCCGTCCCGTCATCATCACCATGACGCCACCATAAAGAGGGTACCTAGCAGGAACTCGGTTCCAAAATAAGAAAGGTCAATGTTAAATACTAAGATATGTTTTAATTTGTAGATAATTTATGTTATCATTCTATTTAAATCGATAGTGATATCAATAAACCATTCATATTCTACATCGACTAATCGAATAGACAGACTTTATCACACCACTACTTGATTGCGTCAGTCCAGCTGAAACTGTCAAAATCTTCTCCGTTTATAAAAACAGGTTATTTTTATGGGATCACAGTCGGGTAAAATTGTTCAAGCTACAAAAATGGCAAGCTCCGCAGACGTTAATCAGTTCATCAAATCTGCTATCTCCCAGGATAAAGTGGTAGTGTTTTCAAAATCATACTGTCCATACTGCACACTAGCTAAAGATGTAAGTACAATTGTTTCATTTATGTCCAAATAAGTTTGTGAGTTGTTACTGCTTTAGTCCAAATTTTGTTAATGACTCAGTTTAGTCATACATATAGAATATTCTACATATAGAATTCCTTTTTTGATTAAAGTCTTTTTATCATGACTTGTTAAACGTAAAATTTATGACCATTAGATAAAAATTATCATCATTAGGTTGGTACTATAGTGTCGTTGATTTAGTATCCCATAACACAAGTCTCGAACTTACTCACAAACTACCTTTGGGGCTAGCTCATTCAGTGTTATTAGTCCCAATATATTTATTCATCTTATTACCTATTTACCTACTAAGAATGATGACGCATTTCGTATTTTGATTCATTAAGACAAAAACAATGTTTGGATTATATTACAACTCATTTGTGGTAAGTATTTACTTAAGTATAGGTATATCCTTTGTATCAAATTGTTTGATCAGCTGTGATTCATTTATTCATCATATGTTATAGATACAAAGTCATTGCAAATGACATCAGACAAAACAAAAATGAAAGGATGATCAAAGGTTTGACTAGATTACCGCAGACCACAATCCAACAATTATGATTAAACTCATGCTGTGCAACACAAATGAGTATATTTTGCCTTTCACAGCAGATATATGTGCTAGATATACTGGTCACAGTGACTAATTAACATTAGGGGACTTACCGTTGATGTCAGGTTTGGACAGGAGGTGCGTACGGATTAGATCGAATAAGTTTTTAAAATTATTAGTCATTTTTCTTTTCAAATATTAGCTCTTTCAAAATCTATCCTGAGTCTTGGTGAAAGGAAAGAGGTCTATCACGATTGTAGCAAGTGGAAGTCCATAGTCTCTACCAACCCCTGTGGAAAAAAGGCATGATAATATGTATGTATGTATGTATAGACAAAGGACAAATAGGATTCACACAATCGTTAAAACATAATAAGTATTATGGTCATACCTGGCTGTTTGCTGTGCATTACCTCTATCTAGCAATTTTATTATAATAATATCTTTTGTCAAATAGGGAGAATAAATGGTGTATTGTGTGGTCCATTTAGAAAACTTTAAAAAAGATTTAACAAAGGCCAATAATAAGGTTTTACTGCTAATTCCAGGTGTTCAAAAAGGTGAAGCAACCATGCAAAGTGTATGAGCTGAATGAACGTGACGATGGTGAGGCAATCCAAGAGAACCTCCAAAAGATCACAGGATTTAGAACTGTAAGGCTCATCCCATTACCGTGTTTCTAGATATTTGACCTTACCTTGAAATCAATGATTATTCGCCAAGATATACAAGCCAAGTAAATTTCATGAGGTTCAGATCAGAGTCACAAACTCTACTTGCAACAGAGATACTCCAAAACTTTTCAAGGTCTATAAAGATGGACACAGCATTCTCTAAAGCTATTACCTGGAGAAAGCATTTTAGCTTTTTTTGTGTCAGTAGTTCAGTTGTTGATAAATAAATGATAGAACAGATGTCCTTTAAAAAATTACTTACATTCCAACTCTATAAAAAACATGAACATAAAAATTTTAATTTGTAAACATATGAAAGTGTAAGATGAAATTAAGAATTATAAATTACTTGTCTTACATTTAAGGCAGACTGCATATTGTTTGCATTTTTAAGTTCAAGAGTCAAATATGAATGTACTTAAGTAAGGACTAATGTAAATGTTAGTCTTAGAAATTTTATGTCTTAAATGCAAAACTTTTTGTTTTATTGTTATTATTATTTTTGTTTTACTATTAAAATTTACTTTCCCATGTTTAGAGATAGTTTTCACATTAAAATCAATACCTAACAATAAGTAAGTTGGTACCTTATATTGATCACACAGTAAATATTGATTCAAGATGCCAAAAATAAGATCGAGATGGTTAGCAATTAGTACATTTCAAAGCAGTCATAAAAATAAAGGAAAATGTCTATTTATTCACAAAATTCATGTACATAAAATACAAACACAGACACAAACAAAGTAAGAACATTGAGTATTTACTTAGTACAATGATTTTGTAAAAGATGGTATTGTTTCCAGGCTCGCAAAACAAAAACCAAATAATATGTGAGTGTATCTTGGTTCATTTTGATAAGCAGTATTTAGAGGTCATTTTCTATTATCGCACTGCATTTCAGTGCTACAAACACTAACATCAATTTTTTACAAAGGTCAAATCTTGTCATCTGCAAACATGTTCCTTCAGGAAACATATTTTTAACGTTTCTTTACAACATTTAGTATAGAAAGTATGTATGACAGTATATGTTGTATAATATTGCGCAATTTTGCATACAATTGCCAAATATTATGCAATACCATCAGAACACTTCTCTCAGGGTCATTGTCGAGAAATTAGCACAAAAATTTGTTAAATTCTATAACACATCATACAAGCATACTTATACATCTTTTACATTATGTCGTACATATATGAGGCTACTTACTTACATACATGAAAATCACACTGTAAAAATATGTAGCATTTATTACATGACATGAAACATTTATTTTAGACACTAGCCATTTTACTGAATGTCTCATAAAACTAATCATTATCTAGGCTTGCTAAACGTAGGTAACTGTTACCACAAAACATGATATCAGCCAAAAATGAAGTTATTGAAATTTTAAATAAATTTTGTAAACTTAGTCCTCAAGATAATGAATTGAATAATATAAGTGTTACTTATTGAACTTGCAACTTCGAACGTACCATATACCATAAAATGATCAAATCTTGTGGTCTTGTGGTTGCCTATCTATATTTATCAGCATTGTTTCTTAACATTCTTATCACGACCATGTCGACACACGCTCCAAAAAAATGACCCATAAACATTAATTAGTATTTCAATTTTCGATAATTATTTCAAACAAACATTTTCTTTAATATTAGCTGTGCTGCTTTGGTGCCCGGGGACCGCTTTTAGGCTCAAAACATGATATGTAATAAGTAAAAGGGGGCGAAGAAAAAGCCGATATCGTACAACGGCTAAAGTTTATCGACCAGCTGCCCCCGCTCGTCGTCGAAGGCAACTGTCCTTGGAACTAATTGGTTTTATTTTATTCAACACTTGATTGATATTGATTATAAAAAAAATGCATTAAAGTGGGTAAAATTTCCCCAATTCACATAACAATTAAAATACCTAATTTCTATTGTTTGTCATAACCTAATTTACATAGGACAATGTGTCATGTAAATAAATGGTGAAATAACATATCTTTAGCTGACGCCGAGAGACATTGAATCACATTATTGTAACGACTTATAAGGGGCTAATAAATTACACGTAAATGTTCTAGTTTGGAAAACATTTTGCTCAGCAACAATGTTCTGATTTTTTGATTTTTAAAAGATCGTTTTAAACAATTTAGGCCCAGTGCAAATTCCGTGTACGTACAGATTAGAGGTATCTCAAATTTATAGATTATACAACTACATTCTATTGTGTATTTCAAAGATAATTATTATTACATCACACGATTCTTGTTAATTAGAAAACACTCATATAATTTTCGTATTCAAGAAAGGTTTCGGCAATTTAGATAATATTTATTGATTTGGTTACTTCCCTGGTTTTTCTGCCATTCTTGAGTTAGCATATAGATTTACTTAATCGGCTACTAACCAGTGAAATATTTCTCAGGTTCCTCAAGTATTTATTAACGGCAACTGCGTGGGGGGAGGCAGTGACGTCAAAGCTCTTTACGAATCCGGAAAGCTCGAGCCGATGCTCGTAGGTTAAATCGTCCATCACCACTTAATTAAGCTTAAATGTTAAATTATATTAGTTACCAACTATTTTTTTACCATTCAGGAAAAGCCTTTTGTTTTTTTCAATGTGAATGCTCGAAAGTACAAATGTTATTTACTTTTATTTTCCACTTTTCCATGATTTTGTGCTTGAAGTACCTATATTATAATTATACTTATTGTATTCTAAATTTTTGAGTGATGCGAACGTCTGGATTTTATTTTGTATATAAATATTGAAGCAAATAAAAAATATTCTACATATTTTTTGTCTTTCTTTATTAGTAATAACTTTTATTTATACTTGTACAAAGATATTGTGTGAGATGTTAGTCGTCGTGCAGTGTAGATGACCTGTATTATATCTATTATCAGGCAATTTTGCGGTTTCGTGGATACTAAATGTTTGATATGAAATGCCGCAACAGGCTACATAGCTTTAAGAATGGTCGACTAGTCCCAATGGTCAATCGACTTTTAAATTGTTCATATAAGTAGTATGTAAAGGCTTACTTAAATGGAAATAAATGCTCCTATACATGCAATTCAAATCTGAACGTCATGACTCATTTTAAATAACCAACCTGGTTAAATAAGTAAGCCATTACTATTAAGTACCTATATAAATAACTTAATAGTCGATTGTTGAAAAGAACTGAGTGTTTGTTGTGCTTTTTCTATCTACCTAAAGGCATATAACATAGGTTGAGGACTGCTATGAGTAGGAATAGAGATAGGATTGTTTGTACCTAGTTCCCCATCATCCCCGTTGTCCCCATCGCCGGTGTCCCCATTAATGGGGACAACGGGAAATTAATTGCGTTAAAATTTTAAGTGAGAGCAGGCCTGTCTCACTCCGCCTGTATGTATCGAAAATATACCTACGGATTGCAACCACTTGCAAGGGGGAAATTCAGCAAGGACGACTCGCTCAAGCAGTGAGCAGTGACGCACTCGCGGTATTTACCCGTGTTCACCAACTTCGTCGTCACGGAATGAAAAAGAAAGAGCACAAAAAAAACTGCACTGTTTATTTGCTTAAGAACTACGATCCAAATTTAATTTTTTTAGCTTTCTAAGGATGCTAAAAGTAAAGGTCGACTTTAAAGTGATTATTGTGACATTATTATGTACGTCTACGTACTTATTTACTATAAATTTGAATTATTATATGATAGATATACTAAGGTATATGGTTATTATTACGAAAAATGATCTATACACGATATATACTCGTATGTTACCTATGTAGGTACGTTTAATACTTATTTAGGATGAATAATATCACATACCCATTAACTAGGTAGGTAAATATAAGACTTTTACGAACGAAAATTAAAGGGATTTCTTATGTTTGAAATTGACGATCAATTATTTCATTTCTGTTACTAGCATAATATATGGTTAGATAAATAATGTATAACTACCTAGATATTTTATCATAACTCTGATGAGACGGCGCGGCAGCGCAGCGCGCCGTGTCTTGCGTCGCTGCGTTGGCTGCGCATTGCCTGCGATGCGACACGGGCGCGGTGCGCTGGATGGCGATAGTAGTAACTTTATAACAGTCAACCCTAGCGAACGGCTCACTCAATCGGTGCTTTGCAGATACCTACCATATGAACCGTTTGTTTAGAGTCATAAGGATGAAATTGGCTTGCAACTGAAATTCTAGGTATAAAAACGAGGAGGTGTCGATTTCTGATGCGAGCTAAATTAAACCATATCTTTAATAACATTGAGTAGACATTTCTTTGAATTTCTTTTTAGTGTAAGACTTCTGTACGTGAGTAACTAGTACTTATTCTGTGGTGAGAGTGACTTCATAGAGGGAGGGAGATTACATTAAAATAATTATGATTTTACGTATATTAAATAAGACTTCACGTAGAAGTGGGAATTAAGAGTTATTTTATATCATATGATACCTAAGTGAGAAAAAGTTAGTAGTTACCTAGTTCTATGAAACTGTTCTAATCTAAAGAACAGATGAAAGGAAAAGGAAATATTATAAACGTAATATTATACCTATACAAATACATATAACATTAAAACTAACACAATATTAAAATATTATTATTTTATGAATGAAAACTTTGTACTGTGCTGATTAAAATCTATTATATACAAAATATGTTTCATTATAGTCTGAGACCGGCTGTGCTATATTACCCCCGTGTAAAAAAAATTAAGATGATAACGATAGGTAAAATTTTATTTTAACTGACCGCTGCCTCCTTTGCCTTCACGTACAATGTGGACAATGGCAAAGAAATTTGATGACGTACCCGTTGTCCCCATTATAGGGTCAACGGGAATACACGATTTTATGCCACTTATATGTAAACTTATATAAAATAATTTAAACATGTTTTTTTAACCTCTACCAGACATTATCTTAAAAAGTCATTGTTTGAAAAACAATGATGTAACCAATTTTTATTATTATTCTGTAATCATAATGATTTGTGTCAAATACAAACATATTTAGGTACCTACGCAAGTAAAGACAAGTTCACAAATCGCTTTCCACGAAAATCTTTATCCATATTTTACAATTGTTAAAAGATTTTCGTTATTGCTGTCATCCATCACAATATGCAAATTCTTTAAAGCCGTCGCCGTCGTCGCGTCACCCTTTCGCAAGCGAGAGAGCCACAATCAGGCCGAATTAATTCTAGAGATTCCTCATAAATCCTTCAGCTAAAGTCACTTGTCCCCTCCCTAAACGCTTTATTACGCGCACGGGATGAAAACATCAGAGCCCACTCAAGGCCACTACAGCTTCCGTGGGGCGCCAGATACCGTACGCGAGGAATATTATACCTCCTATGTCATTGATAAAAGCGCCGTTTTTGCGTAACTCGACGGAGGATTCTGTCAATTAATGTGGGAGAGAGAGAGGGATAATTCGCAAGGCAGCCCTTGCAACCCCTGTCGCCGCCGCCCTGGGATAGTTTAGGCGCCCTCCGCTAGTCGGCGCCACGAGCCCGCCCAAGCAACATGATATTATATTCCAATTTGTAGATTCATGTAAACAAACAGTTTTGTGTATTAAATTGCATTTGCTAACAGGTTAATTCACGTGTCCAGTGTTTTCGGTAGTTGTATAGACGTTTTCGAGCCGATATACGGTGAGAATGTCATGACATGACAGTGATACCACACGGTGAGGGGGCTTAAGGTGAGTTACAGTCACCCTTACAATATTTACAGATCAGTAAGGTGTTCGATAATTGTACAATTTATTTGTTTAGCAGTATAGATTTAAATTGAATTCAATTTATTATTATAATTTCCTTAGATTGTATTGTTTCTGATATGTTTATAAAATTTATTTGCATTACTTGTTGTAGATTACCTAATTATACTAGTAGGTAACTTAGTAGGTACCTACCTATAATACTTACAACATATTTACTCTACGTAAGTAGATTACCTATAACGAAGTTATTATAACTCCTCAAAAGTTACATTTTAAGTATCTCAAATACAGTCTATTAACGAAACTTTTTGCCGACAGGGATCTTTTCTCATAATTCAAAACAAGTTTATCTGCCAGGCAAATTAAAAAAAAAAAAACTCCGATTTTCAAGCATCCCAAATCAAGCATAACTTATGAGCCACTGAACCGATTTTCATTAAACATAGCTAAGAACCACCGCAAGAAATCTTGCTTTCATTTTTTTGTCGGGCGGGGTTTAAATTTTCATATTACCAAATACTATTTCATTAATGGTTTTTATGAGTATTTGTACTGACCCATTCACACGGTGCCGCCAAGTCTTCCATGATGGTCTGGGAGGAAAAAAACGTAGAATGAACCAACTACTTCTCTTCCCGCGCAGATCGTAAAAGCCGATCGTTGGAATGAGCGAGAATCTGAATGCTTATTTAGATTTCCTTTTTCCATCTCCGCCCACCTCAACTATGTACCTACTGACTTTTGAATCTTACAGTTCTAGGTTCTGCTCTGTCTATTTTCTTACTACTGTCCTTCTGTCACTGTTAGTTATAAAAGACGCGATACTTTATAACGATAAAGTTGAAAAATGGCCTTTTTAGGATTCCGTAGTAAACAAGGAACCCTTATAGTTTCGTCAAGTCTGTCTGTCTGTCTGTCCGTCCGCGGTTTTACTCAGCGACTATAAGTACTAGAAAGCTGTGATTTGGCAAAGTTATATATATTAATTATGCGGAAAAAGTGGTAAAATAAAATACCTACTAAATAAAAAATTCTAAATAATTACTGAATAAAAATATAGGACAAATCTGTGTGATTTGTCCCTATATATATATATATATATACACATCTTCCCCAAGTAAACAAGTAAAGTAAAAAGTAATTTTTTTTTTCTCGTCTAACCAATTATGTGCTGTATCGTTGAATAGGTCTTTCAACGATACAGCAATATTATGAGCTTGTGAACTGAACACCGTTTTTCGATTAAGGGATCCGTTTTAATAATATTTGGTTTTAAAGTCAACATTTTTGTTAGATTCAAGTGTCCCCCCCTCAATCTGCTAAACAGTTATATATGGACAAGTGAAAAAATTCACAGCTATAGTATATATAACCATCATTAAAGGATAACTATCAAAGCTAAGTAGGGTTTACAAATCAAAAAGTTATAGGCGATCAACTGATAAAATGTACTGGGAAAAGGAAAATTTCGAATAAATTCAATAGACAATTAGTTTTTAGACGTTTTCGGTGGCATGAACTCAAATTTGGCATTCGTAACTACGGAACCCTACACTGCGCGTAGCCCGACACGCACTTAGCCAATTATTCAAATTGTCCTGGGTCTTGGGTGTTTATCTATACAATATTCAACAAAAACTCTGTCCGGTCCTTGTAGGAGCAACTCAGACCGTCAATATGAACAACTTTTCTTATGGGACCAATGCTTGAAACTCGAAAAAAAGTCGTAATTTTCATACAGTAGTGTTCGGCCGGCCCGGCAATTGTATGAAAACGTCGATTTTTTTCGAGTTTTAAGCATTGGTTCCATAGGAAACGTTGTTCATATTGATGGTCTGAGTTGCTCCTACAAGGATCGGACAGGGTTTTTGTTACATATTGTAAAAGTATTTGTTATAAATATAGTATCTAGTAATTTAGTATCCCATAACACAAGTCTCGAATTTACTTTGGGGCTAGATCAATCAGTGTAATTTTCCCATATATATTATTACATTTTATATAAATGTTATCTATAATATATGGCCGCCCAGATAAAACCAAACAAATACCTAACCAAGAACAACAAAACGTTTATTCTTATGACCAAATTAAAGACTTAAGGTTCAATATTTTCAATTTAAGAAATTAAAATGTATCTTTTATCTTTTAGTGGCCCCAATTTAAACGCGTTTCATTACGATACCTTATTATGTATGAGTACCTATGTAGTTTTTTTTTTGGCTTTTTCTGACGGAAATGGTTGAGCTATTAATGTGGTAGGTATCATAACTGCGCATTCTTAATATGGTGAAGATATGGACCATCATTAAAATGATAATGGTTCCCGTAATATTGGCCATCATCAAGAGCGGAGGCATATTATGCCTCCGCCCACCTTCTTAAGTCGCGAAATAATTTTCTTTCGGGAGTCACGTTTTCGCGTTTGGCTTCTTGCGCCATATTTCAGTGTTTTAAGGACTGCCTACGTCCACGAAGATAATAATATTTTCCGTTATTACTTTCCAGAAAACATTTTTACGTTACGACTGCCCTGTATATAAAGGATAAGATATAAATAACTTTACTTATATCATTTTTGTTTTACCTTCTATTTTTTAAGATATGCGCCACGAGATTTGGATCTATAATTTATTGCTGGACACTTTTGAAACTGTTTCACCATATGATATGGTACTCCTTTATGTCTGTACTCCACGCTAATGAAGTAAATACATTCGCATTTCACACTCCAATGAAGTTCAGGCGTAAGCTAGGTAGATTAAATTAACTCTAGTTAGCTCTAGGTAGGTACTAGAGCAACGGGCGGAAATCTAGCGAGGATAATCTAGATAGCGTGTTTTATAGATCGTGATTTGTTAGCAAACTAGATCATTCTGTGTTTTATTGCTCTTGAATTCTGAATTTGTTTTGTTTTTGCTAAGTGTTTTAAACGACTTCAGAGATCTTCTCGTGGAGTCGCTACCATAGATTAAGAATAAAATAATTGGCCAAGTGCGTGTCGGGCCACGCGCAATGTAGAGTTTCGTAGTTACGAATGCCAACTTTGAGTTCATGCCACTAAAATCGTCTAAAAACTAATTTTCTATTGAATTCATATAAAATTTTCCTTTGCCGAGTACATTTTATTAGTTGATCGCCTATAACTTTTTAATATGTAAACCCTACTTAGCTCTGATAGTTTTCCTTTAAATTTCGTTATATTTACTATAGCTTTGAATTTTTTCACGTGTCCATATATAACCGTTTAGCAGATAGAGGGGGGGAGGGGGACACTTGACTCTAACAAATTTTCATTTTCACTTTAAAACCAAATAATTCAGAAACGGACGCTTAAATCGAAAAACGGTGTTCACAAGCTTATAATATTTTTAAAAGACCTATTCAACGATACCCCACATAATTGGTTAGTCAACAAAATAAAATTGACTTTTGAATTTACTTGTATGGGAGCCACCTAAAAAAGTAGTCGCTAGTAGTAGTCGCTGAGTAAAACCGCGGACGGACAGACAGACATGGCGAAACTATAAGGGTTCCTTGTTTACTACGGAACCCTATAAATCTAGATCTATGGTCACTACATTGCTAGGCAGAATCAAAAGCATTTTATTCCCACAGAGCCTATGATTTTACTATAGTTTCTTTACTATAAAAATATATTAAATTACATACATTTTATTAATGTCAAACAATTCGATTTGCTTAGTTTCGAATTGTTTAGCCTGCAGGTCTATTTGATGAGGATACGTAACTGCTCTTTTTGCTCATCTAGAGTAAAAACATTTAATTATTCAGTAGGTACAAACTATGTTAACGCAATGATAAGAAAATAAAGAGACATTTCTATACAAATATAATCCAGGAAGTGTTCTAAAACACGCAACTATTAATCTCTACCGAAATCAGCTTAAATGTATTCGCAATGCTCTCCTTTCCGCCAACAAACAAAGCATAATTTGTCTTGCATTTTGTTTATGTCATGCTAGTCGATAGTTTTAAGGCAACTATCAGTTCGGCAGTACAATGTTTATGTATGTCCGGGTTGGGCGGGATCGCTCCCGGGTCCCGATATAAGGCGGGCGGAAGGCAGCTCTGGAGCAGATAGCTCGCAGCCCCCGCCCGCGCCGGTCGCCTCGGCCGCTCGACGCGAAACTTTCATAAAGTTCGAGGGAACTTTACGAACATCGCTGTTCAGTTAGATATCGCGGGTGATCGCGATAATGAATATACTTCGTGAATGACACTTGGTAAGAGCCTGGACGTACTTATTATAATTGTTTTCTGTTAAACTATCGTTTTATTTATTTTCTTCACAGACTTCGTTTTAGCTTGCTTTTAAGCACTAGCAAGAGTAGATGCTTATAATGTTCATTTATTTTAATATACTTAATGTAGAGCTGCCTAATATACAGTTAACTCATTTTGAATTAGTAGTGATTTTTTCTACAGAAAATTAAATAAGAATGTTAAAATTATTAGCTACAGTATTTTTTGTAATATAAATGATAGTTTTTTATTTGCACAAATAAACAAAAAATTCTTTTTTTACTCAAAAGCCATACCATACCAGTAATTAGTTATAATTTTGCAATTATAACTAATTACTGGTTTATATTACTGGCATCGATTAAAATATAAAAATATAAATTGAAATCTCGAGAAAATTATTTCTTCTAACTAACAAAAGGCAAGTTTTTTACTAGCATAGCAACTGCTGTAGTTAAATATCTTTAACTCAATGTCTAGTCTATTCATTGTAGTGTGGCTAATAAGCCTAGCAAAATAAGGAGCGTGGATAGTGATCAACGTCGAAAACGATAACCGCAACCTTCCTCGTCTTTTGACTGTAAGCTGTACAGCAACGTTAAGTAGTTTTCCATCACTAAAAACACTTCTATTTCTAGACTTATGGACCAGACGATAGGTACTGGTGAAATTTATTTTGGGTAGCAAGCCAAATAAACAGAACAATACCCGAATACACACACTGGTGAATAATAAGCTGTAAAGTTTATAATAACTTGATATTATTTTGGCTATTTTCCCGCTCGTGTCAACGTGCCAGCTGAAGTGCCAACAGCGTTATATGTGGAGTTTAATGAACAAATACCGTTTGTTTACTCCACTGCGCTCGTTTGTTATTTCGAAATATGATACGACCAGCAGCACAGCACAAAACGTATACTTTACGAGGAAAACTGCATCTATGAAGATACCGCCTTCCCTTGTAAGAATTCTTGCCTCTTGTTGTTTTAAGCTGCTTTAAAACAATTTATGTACCTTATCGACTGTCATACTTGTTAATTATGACCGCCAGAATATCTAAAAAAAAAAGATAATTACTAAAGAAAAAGCAGTAATAGTAGAAAAAAAAATTTAAGGCAATGGCGCTACTTTGACTCAAGAGCAGAACGAAGGATTTCACAGTAGAATCACAAGCGTAGCGAGTGATTCCACGGTGGAATTCTGAGTGAAGCAAGGGACTCATGTATATCGCCCGAGATAAAAATATCACCGTACCCGAGTAGCTCACTCTTCTTTTCATCTCCATCTATGAGAAAAACTGGCAAAAACAAAACAAGATATAAAGAAAAGTAAAACACCTACAACAAATTATCAGATAGGCTATCGATTATTGCACTATCGATAGCCTATCGACATAGTTTATGCATTATGAGAATCAATAGTACTTATCGATACTTATTCCTCGATACTATCGATAGGCCTATCGATAGTTAAGCATTTTTTGGTTGAAACTATTGATTTTTCGGCAACACTAAACCGAACAGATCGATTTTCTGACCTATAACATTAAGTGTATTCTATTCCATATTTACATATTTTATGTAAATGTATGATTGAGCCTATTTTCTTATATTAAGAGGGAGAGGCCCATTAGTCTTAGATCATATTGTCAATTCCGGAACTGCATCGTTTTCCATAAACAATGCACATCTAATTTTTCCACTCACGTTTTCATTTCCGTGTTGAAACGCCCGACAAGTATATCGTTTAGTCTGAAAGGCGCTTGATTTTATAATAAAAGCAGTTTATTCTTTGTCGGCGACGTGGAGACTCGCCTCGCTTGCAAAAAGAGTAAAAGCTTGTATGCCGAGCTGACAGACTTCGGTCTAGCTTCAAGTATGCTCTCTAGCTTGTTTATATTTGTGCTCGTTAAGAGGAAATCGAGTCTTATAGAAAAATCAGCCCTGACAGTCCATCATAAAAATGGTACCGTAGGTACTTACTTTGATCCTTTGCTATGGATTTCGAAGAAGAAACATATAAAAGTAGGAAATTTCAAAAGATGGGCATCGTATTGGTTCATAAAATGTACTTGGCACATCTACTCGGTAGTGTCTTTCTTCCTATTTTTTTTTCCTAGAACTTAAAAAATATTTTGGACATAACTGAAAAGTGTATAGTAATATATTACGTATTAATATTACGTACACTTTGCAGTTTTGTTGAAATACATTACAAACCTAATATAACAGCCCCTGTAAGTATTTTGTTACCAGATACTCGTACCACTACACTATCGCTGCCCTAGGGACAAATACTTAATAGTGTAACTTAATCTGACACTAGTGTTGGCCACTTACACACACGAAAAACAAATAAACTGTAGGTATCTGATATTACCGTACACCTTATACCTACATACCTAATTTGTCAAGATGCTCAGTTTTATGTTATCATAATAAAATATTTAGCGTCTATTTAAAAAAAAAGTGGTGTGTCTGTAAAGCACTCATATCCTCTTAATAAGGGCGAGTTTTGAATTTATTTTAATTGCATCTCGCTCGTGCGTTTGCGTGCTTGAAGCTAAGCCTCCACACAGCCTTCACATGAGGTACTCAAAGAAAAAGTTAAAGGGAAAACCCTCGATCCATCATGGTTGGTTGCTACTCAAAGCCTCAAAGGTAATTTATGTGAAGCAAATAAACTAGTTTCTTAATTGCCAAACTTGAATTGGCAGAAGATATAATGGCTTGTACTTGTACATAAACAGGCTAGCCTTTGCTAACTTTCTCAAGTTTCTCCATTATGAGCTAATTGCGTTTCTGTTTACAGGAAATATTACTCGATAGTTAGGACTGCCTACTTAGAGTTCCGAGCTCAAATGGAGGACTGTGATGTAGACTTCGCTTTTCTTCCAGAATTCCTTCCAGACTTCAAGGCGAAGTGATAAGACCTTTTATATAAACTTTCATGGACGTATCAAGTAAAGATGTACAGACAGGGTTACTTGAGGCTGGAAAAAAAATCATCGTTCATACTCAAAAACATGAAGTGACTATGAAGCTAGCACAATACTGACGCAGGCACTCGTAAAACAAAATCCAAGTAATGCTTCACTTGTAGGTTCTGGTAGGTACAAAAAATGGTCAAATCAAAATTAAATTAAGAGCTGACTATCTTTCGGAATGAAGTAAAAAATTAAATCTGTTCAAACGTTTGTGAAAATAGGTGTATGAGGCACGTACACTTAGGTATTCTACTCGGGTTACATATACTTATATTACGTATTTCATACTTTTTACTCAGTGAGCTTTCAACACCCATTCATATCACCCATTCAACATTTTTATATCGGAAATAAATCAAATCAGTATAAAATTTAAACTATCTATTATTTAACCTCTTAATTCAACTTAAAATTGAAGGTACAGGCCCTGGACCGTACAATAGGACTTTTAGTCTATTTAGGAAAATCAAATCCATTAGGACTTGACTTTGGTCTATACATCTTGAGACTCAAAACGAGTATCTAATCAACAAACAAACGTCCAGAGCTAAATTCACCACCAACTAACTTTCCGAGAAAAATAATTCATCATTTCCGTGAAAATATCAAAGTTTGATGAAAAATGTATTAATTAAACGGCGGGATGCGTCGCGCGCGGCTCATCAAAAATGTATAGAATTCGTATGATTTGCATAAAAGTCATTTTATTGCCTCCAAAGACAAACAGAACGGGATATTAGCTGTTTGAACGAATTCAGCATTGTGGTGTGAATTGCTAACTGTACCTACTTCATTATACAGATGAACTGCCGACGACTCCACTTGGCAGCATTTCAGAATCTTTTATTCAAATTTACAGTTAGGCTCATATTATGTTTAGTTCCCTGCAAGATTTTGCTGCTGCTATCCCGGTAAATTTCTGATGATTGTTCCGTTCTGATGATGATGATAGTTATACGTACGGACAATAAGCTGAAGATAGCACACAAAATATGGATACAATATATAGATACTCTATCCAAATTTTGTGTGCTACGAAATAGCTACGAAAGCGTTGAGGCTACCTAAAGGCGCAAAAAGTCATCGCTTAGAATAGATTATAAGTATTTGTGCTATGTAGTGTCGAAATATTTGGACCATGTGACTTTGGCGCGAACGGACTTTTTAAGGAGATCTCCTCTCTACTGATTGCCGGCACTGGTGACAAGAGGGCCTGCTGCTTTTTTGCTCAACGGATTAGCATTGCTATCCAGCGAGGGAAAGCAGCCAGCATTCTTACTCCCACGCTGCATTGGCCGGACGATTATTTTTTATTTAGTTTTATTTTATAGGTTACTACAATTATTAGTTTAGTCCAGTTTTTATTTATTGTTTGATACAACAAAATATTTTAATTAGACGACTTACTTTTTATGGCCAACAGTGGTGTCAAATTATTCAGGCTGCCTAAAGGCATCTGACATAGCTCGACGACTGTCTTACAATGATGACAGCCGGGACCAACGGCTTATACGTGCCTTCCAAAGCACGGAGGAGCTCGAGAAATGTTTATGCCACTAGCGGTCACCGATCCAAGTGCGGACCACTCCCGGTGTCGCTTTACTTGTGAAAACGCTAGTAATGCGCACTCCCACTGGGCCACCGAGCTCCTCACTTTTTACTATAAGCTACATTGCATTTTTTTTTTCCGGAAAAAAACATTCTACATGTAAGTTTTTAGGTATCTACAGATTACAGATAAAAATACATGAAAGCTGATTATAAGTATAATCGTTAGCAAGAATATTAATTTTGGCTATATTAATTTTGTTGCCTTTGTTTACACGTGTAAGAATAAATCATAACCTATTACGTAACTTGGTATCGTGCCCCAAACTAATTAGCCGGCTGTAGGTACTAATTTTGTTCCACAACAGCCGTCCGGCAGACATATTGCTTCAATGCCGGTCGTCAAATGGAACCATTATCTGATTAGAACAAAAGTTGGGCCTACAATAAATGGCGCACAATGAATTGATGTCTACGTTGATTTTACAGCATAATCTGGGTGTAGGCAGTTTGTTTTAATTTATAGATATGATACGAAATTACGAAAACATTTTCTTGAAAGAAAATGTAAAAATTGGTACTTAATGGAAATCGGTCTTAGTCGCGTATTCTCATCTTAGCACGTCCTCAGTCACATGCTTAATTGTGCTGCTTTGAAGCCCGGGATGCGCTTTCCAGTTCTTTTTTCTCCAAAGATATGTTTGCATAAGACTCGATCGTGATGGCAAAATTCTTTTCACGCATATGTTGTATGCATAAGGCTGTTTTTATAATGTGGTTGTTTTTTTTTGCGGAATTTGTAGCACTAACAGAACAGCTGAACTGACCAGCGTTTTAATGTAAAGAATCCTCATAAAACAAGTAGTGACTATTTAAAAATTAAACAAAAAACTCGACTGCCTTTTTATATACCCTGTGACACTCTCACAGTAAATACGAATCACACGTCACCTCTCAGTCTTTATATAATCTATCGAGCCGTTCAAGCTGCAGAGCGTGCCAAACATTTGATTTTGGCGCCAAAAGCCTGCCATTTTTTTTAAATTTATTTTTGTTATACCCTGTGTCACTCTCACAGTAAATACGAATCTAACGACCTCTCAAGCTTTAAATCCATCGAACCGTTCAGGATGCAGAGCGTGCCAAACAATTATACATACTTACATAAATACTCTCGAAAAACATAACCCTCCTTCTGGTGCAGTCAGGTAAAAAAAAGAGGGCTACACGGTATACTTACTAGACATAAGTTTTCCAAACGTGATCACTCCCCTTGATTAACACAATGATGTTGATTTTCCTGAAAGACTTACAATATGATTATTAAAATGAATATGTTACGGTGCCACTTATACCTACTACTCGTACTCACAAAATGACGTTTTGTAAGCTTTGTTTTTTAAAAAATATTCTTTTTATCTACTTAAGGTTTTCATAGGGTTCATAAAGTGAGTGCTAAACCCAATTTTACATCCTTTGAATAATACAAACCGATCATCGTATATAGCAGTCTGAAATAAAACTTTTATCTGCCTTAGTTTTCTCAAATAAATCTAGAAAAAGCATTGTACTTAAATACGCTATCAAATAAATAGTTAGATTATCGCTGTAATATAAAGGTTATGTCCGTAAGAGAGTGACAGCCGAAACGAGCGTTACTTTGTCGAACAATGGCCGAGTTGGGAACTGCCACACTTTGTAAACGACGCTCAAAACGAACTTATCCTAATTTCCATGTAATTTGTGTTCGTACTAGGGATTTGCGAATCTTAAAGTAAAAATGTTGCCGCAGGCTCCCTGTTGAATATTAAACACAACAGCTAATGAATGCAAGGAGTTCGCCGACATAATTACCGGGCTCATTGAATTCTTACGAACTTCGACTCGTCGCTTTGTATTCTTCATAGGCTTTGGTGGCCGCATTCTTATTTTAAAACTATCCTTTTATTTTTAGATTGTAATAATGAATATCGGATGGTCGCAAACGCATATTTCTAAAATGCAACTCGAAACTTTTTTCAATTGCTCGTTTTAGTTGCAAGTATTCTCAAATGTTATTTGACGAAATTGCGGGTAGTCATTAAATGTATCTACTACTGCAAGTTAGCTAAATATGTATTGCCTTTCTAAACTTATATTACATGAACCCACTTGTTAGATCTTCGGTTGAAGATACGAAACAAAATTTAGGGTTGACTTTGCCAGCATATTTTTAAGCTAGCATGCTGGAATTGTAAGCATATCATATTTAAGGTTCACTGCTACCAATTATAAGTAGGTACACGAGCGGTACGGTACGGGTGGTACCTAATAAGTAAGTTTGTTCTTTTCGCAATCAAATCATCGTCTTTTGCAGTTGCTAAGTTAACAAAAATAGCTCGTTGCTACGTTATGAGTTTTTTTAATAAATATTATCCCAAATACTCATGAAGGTGATGAATACATACATAACATATTTATAATATCACCTCTTTTGCCCTGATGGGCAGAAAGAGCGGTATGAATTAAAACTTTTAAGATTAGATATGGTTATTACAGATACAAAAAGTAATGATCATGAATCGCTCAATCTCAATGGACCTGATGTAATTATTGTGCTCCTATGTTATATTGAAATTATGTCATATAGCCAATGTTGTTGTAAATTTCAGATGCGAACGAGTCATAAATTGATAGGATTATTTATAATTAATGTCAACGAGGGCAACTCCCATGCGTGTACCAATTTGTCAAATTCATTTTCTATACGATAAACGTGATGTAACATTATGAAGCTGCGTAAATACTTCAACAATAGTTGTGATACTTTAAAAATTAAAAATATTTTTTGGTTTCGAAATAAACTCGCACGCGCACTATGTAGGTACAGCATTCTATCTATTTTATTTTTGTATTCGATGAGACAAAAACCATAACGACGACGTCCGTGGTATAATTGTTAACCATGAGTCCGCCACTTGGAGGTTCTGGGTTTGACCCCCAATCAAGGCAATTTTACTTTTACTTTGGGGCTAACACAATCAGTGTAATTTCTCCTTCATAATATGTTCGTTCATACCTAGATATATTTTATAGATCTACTAGAACAATATCATTACAAGTAATACCTACATACAAGTTAATTATATATATAACAGCCAGGGCAAGTTGGAAAATGGCCTTTTTCAAATTCTCCTGGGTCTTGGATGTTTATCTAGACGTTTATATGTATATATTATAAAATATAGTATCGTTGGGTTAGTATCCCATAATACAAGCTTTAGCTTACTTTGGGGCTAACTCAATGTGAGTGATTCGTCCCTATATATATTTTTAAAAAAAATGTATATGTAGTAAACAACCAGTATGTTGTTTCAGATGCTGAATCGGACGTTGCGCGAGTTAATAGTAGAAATAACGTAGCCTCTATTTTTTTACGCAAATTTATAGTACAAACGTATCGAACTTACCGCTTGCCAAATCGCTATTTTCCTCAATATATCACTAGTTTTATCGAGTAGTATAGACGAAAACAATGCCAGAGGTTCTCGTAAAGAACCGGTATCTTGGAGGTTGTGATTTTTCGTGAGGGCAGAGGGGTAGGGTCCGGCAATGTGTGAAGATAAGGAGGAGACTCGGAGTGAGGCCGTGGGCCCGAGCCCCCAGCGGCTGTGTTGGGCCCGGCGCCCGCCCGCTCCCCTGCCCGACACGAGGGGGCTCTGCTGCGCAAAGCTGCTCAGGAAGAATGGGAAACCTAAGAAGGTAAGTGATATCTTTATTGTACTCATTGTGTATTAGGTGAAATTTTATTGTTTTAATAAATACTTTCTCATGTATCTCATTCGATGTACTATTATAAATTATGAGAAACTACCTATTATAGAAATAACTATGTCCGTTTGGTTAGGTATTTAAAAAATTTAAACAATCTTGACATGTATTTTTATAGAAATATACACTCTACAAATTAATATCTTTACACACAACAAATTAAGTATGTAATTTATAAATAATTGATTTGTAATTTGCAAGATTTATAAAGTGTATATTTTAATAAAAATATGTCAAGATTGTTTACCTTTATTTAAACAAATGCAGTTTAACTATGTAATATTTTTGTAGATTATATTTTTGAACTCGATAGAGATCAAACGTTTATATGATTTGAATGTGACATACAATTCTAAACTAAAGTTAGCTTTAATTTTAAACTTTTTTATCAATTCTTAAGGTAGGTAACTTGCAATATGTTTATTCTGATATCGGGGATGAAAAAACTTTAAAACTTAAGTATAACTTGCTCATGGTCTCGCTTTTTCTCACTCCTGAGTTGCCAGACTATAGATAACGACTTCTTATTTAAAAGTTTCAACTTACACCTTTGTTTATTAAACATTTAGATATTTAGTCTTGAGACCGATCTCTTTATTAGTTATTCAATAACAATAGTGGATTTTGCTTCAAAGGGTAAAGTTAATGTTTTTAAGGCGAGGGCGCTACTTTGAATCCAAAGTGAAACCAAGGATTCCACAGTTAAATCACAAGCGTAGCGAGTGATTGTACGGTGGAATCCTGAGTGAAGCGAGGGATTTATGTATATCGCCCGAGAAAAAATATTCCGGTACTCCAGTAGCACACTCTACTTCAGCTCTATCAGAAAAAATAGCAAATACAAAACAGAACACCTAACCAACGAAATATATTCAAATTTACACAAATAATGACATATTACAAACCTAAAACTTCTGTAATTAAGTACTTATTACTTTGAATCAAAGAAAAAAATTCCGCTTTTTTAATGATACTTATTTATTTTTCCGAAGCAAAGAACAAAAGTGCTTACTTACATTCATCCATGATGACGGCGATATGTCTTCGAAATTCAAAAAATTACGACGTCTGTGCCACTTATTTATTGATTTAAAACCTTTACCCTTTATCTTCATGTTTAAAACTAAATTCTTCTTTTTTTGCTGGACTGCCAAACATTATACTTTATTCGACATAGATTACACTAGGGATGTGACATAAGGAATAAGGCATAATAAATCAATTATTAAAATAATCGATCTTTTGTGAAGTTTTTTCCAAAACAAATCATATTTAATCGATTTTTGTCACAATCGATATTTTTTTCACATCCCTAGATCATACTCGTGTTCAGTTTTCAAATTGTTTTTAATCACTTAAGATTTTGTTTTTCACTTTTTAATCCCGAGAGAATCAGCAGTAACTTTAGCTCCAAATATTTTGGGATGGAAACATCGTTTTTCGTGTAGTTGAGATGAAAAATATTTATCAGCAAGGTTATTTATATATATATATATATATATATATATATACGAGGTTATTTTTAAAAACTACATAATTACGAATAAACCTAGATTTATTCGAGATAATCACGGTGATTATACAGAATTTGTTTAAAAGACTAAACTTATGTCTTGACGCCTTCGCTATTGGCGACGAACAAGCCCCGATATTGGTCCAGATTTTCCCATTGTGGATTGGTCATCAGTAAAGGTGCAGTATTGCTATATCAGCAGCTTTGTTTCTGGAAACCAATTTTCATGTTCCTGATATCGTAAAGCCGGTTCAGGGATTCCAATACGTAACAAGCATTTAGTTACTTTGAACATCAAGCAAATCCGTGCAAGAAATTATTTACAATTTTAAAAATCGATATTAAAAAGTTTATTTTCCAGGCATTTAAAAAAACCCCTTTCACCCCCAATAACTTTAAAATGGCTAAACCGATTTCTATTAAACAAGGCTTAGAATCATCGCGATCAAGTCAGCTTTCAACAAAAAAACCTCATCACACACACAAATACGTCAAACTTCTTATAATACCCCTAATATTTTCTGTTGGGGGTTAAAAAGATTCCATTTGAAATCAAGAGCGGATTCAAGCTCGATAAAACCCTATCTTAATCGAAATTCCCAAGTCACGGCGGTTGACTCACCGTACTTACAAAACACATCTTTCATACCTCTTAGTTATTCCTACACCTATCCCGTGTTATTATCGAAGTTCCCGACGGGTTATTATGTACATTGTATTAATGTAACTAGCAAGTCAAATAGCACGGCGGCTGAAGTTCGGATTAAATTAGTTTCCGCTGACGACGCGGACGCACTCCTTGATTTTGATTAACTCCCGCGGGGAACAAATGAAAGTGCACAGCCATAATTTCTTGATGAGGAATGTAAACGATGGGAACTTGGATGAAACTTCATTGTTATGTGGGGAATATGACTAGTAAACTAAAGAATCTTTGGTGTACAGTTTAACTAAGTATTGAAACATAAAGGCAAGTAGATTAAAATTCTGTATTTTAACATTACCTATAGGTATTAGGTATATACGACGACGATCTCTGTGTCCTAGTAGTCACCATGCCAGGCTGGCACTCCGGGTTCGATCCCCAGTTAGGTCAAGATGAAAAAGTCTTTTTCACATTGACCTTGTCCTTGGAAGTTTATTTAAGTATAAATGCATTTGTTATAAAATATACTATCTAACGATACAATATTTATATCCCATAAAACAAGTCTTGAACTAACTTTGGAGCTAACTCAATATGTGTGATTCGTCCGTATATATTTATGTATTCATTTTAACTTCCTACTTAGGATCCAAAATAAAACGCTTTCTTGATGGTCGTTTACCTATTCAGTCAATAGCTTGTCTTATAAAGAAAGTTTTTTGTAAACAAAACTACTTTTCTAAAACCTATATTGTAACTTTTGTGTTCTCTTTAGATACGTATGTCCATATTTCAATGTTACACAATCCTTAGTACAAATTGAGTGATTTATAGAGCAGAAACAAAAGGCAGCGCTTTCATTTACTTTAAGCACACTCATAGAAGAAAAGACCCACAAATATACAGTCGTTTTCTTAGCTCTTATGAAAACTGCACATTCCTCAGCATCTGCAATTTGACTGCAGACTAAAATTCAATCTGCAGAGGAAACAAAAACGTTCTGCGAATCAAACGGCATCCGAGAGTGGTTGCAGTCACTATTTTGCAATTCTAAGTTTGCCAAAGAGGTTTCAATCTTACTAATGTGCCTAGGTGCATATCTATCTCTATGTACTTAGCGATGCACTGCACTGGAGTTGATATCGGAGTCTGTGTCTCAATCGGGCCAGAATACATTACGTACGAATATTTTCGTGCTTCTTTTAAATAATGTTGTTTTCAAGCTCACAACGACGCGTCGCGACTCTCGCAACGGGTTGTTGTTTAAAATTCAATGTAAAACAAATTAAAAAATTATATTATACTTATTAAAGCTTGACTAACGTGATTTGTTTTGTGGATTTTTAATATTAATAAATTTGTAATTTTATATTTTTGTATTAAAATATAATTTGTTTATTTTATGTATTACCTACTCGTATTTTATAATATACCATTTCATCGCGTATAGCACTTAAGTATACGAATCTTACCTTAATGTTATATTTTGCAATAAATAATGATTTTGACCAATGTTTGACATCGTAATAAACAAATTTTAAATATTCAAAAGTAAATAATGTCTTTTTTTAAATTAATAATAAATAATAATAAAAACTTTATTGTTTCTCCACAACAATACACAATACAGTTAACAAAGTTAGACTACATACATTTCAGTATAATCTGTTGTGGAGAACTGGCGCCTGAACTAGGTATCCAGAGGAACCTGTCTTACAGGACACCAGGCCTCCCCTCAGAGGGAATAAGTAAGGATAGTGTGGGAGTAGCATAATAAGTTAGTCTAGCGTGCACATCTTAGAATAGATACAGAATAATAGAAGAGAAACTTAGCCTAGGATGTGAAGGGTTTACAATTGAGTTGAGGAATTAGATACAATATTACATAAGCTTGAACATTTTAGGAGGTGTTACTAAAAATGAGAAGGTGCAAAAACAAGATTATATATATCTATGTTTATAATAGTCAAATAATTGGTCGGAGAAGATCTTCTGTTTCGATATATGTTAGGGCTTGTAGCCAGGTTTTGGTAATCTTTTTACACGTATATTTGGTTAGGGGAAATATATTAAGTCTGCGATTAGCCAGGTTGTAGAGAAAAGGTCCTAAAAATAGAAAAAATCTTTTAACGAAAATTGTATTACTGCGGGGGATGGGAAGAATTAGCCTATTATTTCGCGAGACTAGTTCTGGATTGTAAGTGGTGAGTGAATGCTGCTGAAGAATTGTCTGAAGAATAAACAGTTGTCGGACTGTTAGAACTTGACAATACCTGTATAGTTCTTCTGTTGGGAAGCGATAAGGCTTGAAGTGGGACACCTTTTTTTTACGATAAGGCTTGAAGTGGGACAAATTAAGGG
This sequence comes from Acrobasis suavella, assembly GCA_943193695.1. Lineage (NCBI taxonomy): Eukaryota > Metazoa > Arthropoda > Insecta > Lepidoptera > Pyralidae > Acrobasis > Acrobasis suavella. Next base: position 9,443,858 of record OW971945.1, on the reverse strand, counting down.
TAGGTTTTTAGTTTATAGTTTAGTTTTAGTTCTATAGTTTAGTTAAGTTTTATTTATCGGTTCCTGTATTTTAAGTGTCGCCCATGACATCCCTTTTCACTTAAAAAATGTTAAATTTTCCAAATCAACAAATATAAAGTAAGTAGGTCGTAAACTGTCAGTCCAAATTATTTTGAGACGTAAACGAATTTTCTTTCAGTTAATTAAGCTTTGCATAATTAATGTAAAAAAAGCTGCTTCTTAAAAAGTGCCAAGTCTTTTAATTTGTAATTAAAAGTGTTTGAAATCCTTTGTAGACGTAGATGCTGACGAAATGAGAAAAATTACTGCCTTCAAAGGGAATTGGGCTGGACAGGCTAATTCAAAAAAGTTAGGTTTTATTTATAATATGCTAATAGGAATTGCTTAATGATTTTTACTTTCAGTATATATAAAAAGTTAGAGTGGCCTATTTGAATTATAAATTATTTAAAATTAGTAAATAGGTAAAAAATATAATGATTTCAGTTGATTTAGAATAAAATAAGAACGATAATGGTAACATATAAAGATTTCAATTATATAAAGAAAATCCGACATAGAAAATTCTAAAATTGAATTTGTTGAATTTCCGTTTCCCAACCTGTAGACCATAGACCGCGGAACCTAGTACATGTAATCTTTAGGTAAAAGAAATCTACTACTACATGACTTCTATTACTTCTGACTACATGATTTATTTTTAATATGTGCAGGAGTTTTCACCACCCTATTAGTCATCTTTAATCTTCTGGCAATGTGGCATATGGTACTGTAGACTAAGGGTACCTAGGCTATCTCCTGCGTGCAATAAATTGCGGCAAACAACGTCGGGGAGAGTTATAAGTATATCTCAACTGGTGAGCGGCACGGGCGGCGTTTAAGAGATCGTCCAGAGTTCTCCATCGGGAATGTTAATTCTTCCCCAATTCGCTTTCACGCTTTCGTGCGCGAATCCTTGTTGATTTCAGTTGCTGGAAGTTAAGCTATACATCCATCGAGAGCTTAGCCTATAAGGAACGATTGTTAAGTTGTATAAAAACTAGGAAAAAAAATCACTTTACTTGGTACATGGCAAATGTTTTAATCTAAACAACGTTTATAAATACGTATAAATGATGGTTTACATATCATTAAAAAAACATTCAACAGATTCCTTACGGACATTCATTTAAATAATTTTAATTAAAATACATTACTTACTTTAAAGAAACTCGTACAAGTATACATATCTATTAAAATGAAACAGCGTGCGTGCGGTGTGGTAACAGACTGACGCTTTTATTCATTGAGTACTACATACACATAGTATTCGATATCAAGCATTCTTAAACTATATTTTGATATTACGCAAACAATAATATCTGTGAGTGAATGACACACTTAATTCGCATTGGGTATATTCAATCTTATTTTCTTATATAAGACTTAGTTTTAATCAACAGATTTCTTTTCTCTGGCAATTTGGAATAAAGAACAAGATACCTTAGACAGGCTACCTTTTTTTTTTTTTTTCGGAGGAAAGATCCCTTTTACGGATACCCGTCAGCCTGCGGGGGAGGCTGCCGGGTTATGTGGGACTCCACGCCAGAGCGACGTGCCTACCCACTAAAAAACCTCCGGAGTTCCATCTCAACCGCTTTTGCCGGGGACACGGGAACGGAAATACAACCGCGAACTATAGGGAGAGCGGCAACGTAACACCGACACTCCTCCTCCTCCGCGACCGATCTCCAACCACAGCCACGGCGGTGTGGCCCCGCCTGAAGCGCCGGGAGAGCAATGAAACATTCCTCTCCTGGCGGCCCCACCACGGGTGGGGGGAGAACTTCCCACTCCCCCCCGCCCCATTGGGCGCATCCCTACAGGCTCAAGGCCGAAGCCGAGCCCGCGGGAGCGCCCCTCCCCGGGTGGGGGGAGATCTTCCAACTCCCCCGCCGCCCCAATGTGGGCGCTCACTGCTAGTTGACAACAGCAGGAGCGCCCCCTCGCGGGTTCCTCTTAGCTTCCCCGTGGCTCGAGGCTACCACGGGTACTGAGCCCCCCCGGTACGACAAACCGGGAACCCATTGGGGGGGTTAGACAGGCTACCTAGGTTTTCTCCTGCTAGCAATAAATTGCGGCAAACAGCGTCGGTGAGAGTTATAAGTTACCTCTTGAGCGACGTTGAGATCGTTAACTATCCTCCGTCGGGAGGGTTAATTCTCCACAAGTCGAGGAGATATAAAAGATTTCACGCTTTCACACGCTAAACCGTGTTCGCTGCAGTTGCTGGGAGATAAGCTCTACATCCATTGAGAGTAAGTAACTTGGACTAGCAGGACTGATTTGCGTTGGGAATAGTGATGTGCTGTCGATAAATTTTCTGTTCTAGGAAATTTCTTTTCTTAAAAATTTTCCGAAAATTTTTAATAATTTTCTAGAATATAAGTTGAAAAAAATCCTGAAGAAATTTCTTGCGGAAAATGTCTCGGTAATTTTCCAGACCGTTTCAGAAAATTCTCGAAATTTCCGAAAATGGCACATCTCAGGAACTAAGGTAAGGTGCATACATTTATTGGTGAATAAAATATTCAACTAGGTACTTCAATTACTTATTTACCCTTTTTTAGTAAATAATTTATAAGTAGTAATTAATTAATAACATAAAAAAAAAATTATATATAACATAAACTAAAACTAAACTTCAATGACCACTAATTCATCAGAATCTTTAGAGTGAGTTTAATAAAGACGATGTACCTACATTCCTAAAGAACATTGGCAAATACGAAAAGAAATCGGTTATCTGTTAATTATGCCTTTGTATGGGTAGTGGAAATTTCGTTTTCGTATTTCTATAGAATCAGGACCACAAAGTAAGCATTTTTATCCTTTTTTATTTCAAGCATTAGGTAAAAAATTATGCTGCATATATAAAAATGTTACATAAACATTTTTCTAACAGTTAAGCCCAATACTGTTATCTTAGTAGCAAACAAAAGTTCAGGACATTGTGCTAGTTAGCTGCAGTGGAAATTAAAAGCAACATAATTTCGGATAAAACGATACAGCGTAGCATAAAAACCAGTAGAACTCGTACCGTAGCGTAGTTCCCTGTATACATTGCGCTTTACTGACTCTAGTTCCAAGGTGCGCCGCGCACAAAGCAGGCACGGGCGCGAGCGCCACTAAACCCACGTAATTGTCCCGCTGCTGGAGCTGCTTTGTTCAAATTACCCTGTTTGTGTTTATTAAAGCACAAAGAGAACTAAAACAATTATTATTCTTTAGAGCTTCGCTCGAAATCTTCTCTACAATTTCTATGAATAGCTAAAGTAATATGAAAATTGAGTAAATTATACCAGAAATAAATGCGAGGGTGCATTTTCTTATTATTATTATTAAGTTCTATAAACGGTTTAAGTATTATGAAAATTAAGTTACTTATACTAGAAAAAAATATTGTAGAAGCAAATAATTACATGGTTATTACTTACTTCGGTTAAACGGGAGCATTTTTATATAATTAGAAATACATTTTGGCAAAATGTGCTCTTAGCCATATATCATAAAATAATATTAACAAACGTATAAATCTACCTAAACTAAACACAAGCATCGTATTTTACGGTATTGATTTTCAATCATGCAGTTTTGTCAAACTCTTAATAAGTCGGCTACAATGAAGTTCCCTACACTCTAGTGTACATAACTTGTAAACTAGTTGGACATTTTAAAATGTATAGCCAAAGTCTCGCTCCTGTTTGTCTCGTTTAATCTAAACTTATTTAAAGTTGTTTTCGTAATAATGATACGATATACTTAATATCGTATACACCTAATATAATATGTATATATGTACGATATGAAGTAAGTATTTGTTCGCTGAACTATTATAACGTTATACGTCAGCACCGATGTACCTACATTTATTTTATCATGCATGCTAATAAAATACGCGTTAATACGTAATGAATTCAAATAATAATGATAACTAGTATTTGAAATAGAGAACATGTAAAAAGATTTTTGTCTATTTTTAATAATAATTATTTCTGTGTATATTTTTTAATTTTAGTTCAAACACAGTGTATTTTGTGAAGTAATGAAAAAATAACTTTTCGAACATAAATGGGTATAAGTTATACCTATTAACAAGAACTAAATTTGAACATGTTAGCACACAACCCAACCAGCCGATGTTTTTAAGTAGGTCTAAGCTGCTATTTAGTCTCTGACCTAATCTAGCGCACATTAGACATGGAGGAAATTTCAATCAAAAACAAAATAATTCCAAATGCGAAGTTTTCTTTAAAATCTAAAAAAAAAAAAGGATTACCATGTGACTACTACGGGGAGTACGGGGCGAAAACTGAAGGCAAACGGATGCGATCCCTGTAAGTTGAAGCCGAACTTATCGGCGAGTTCTTCCGAAGCAATCCTTTACGCGCAGATGTCGATACTTTTACTTGTTACTTCACACTTTGGTGAACGATATTGAACAAAATTCAGAGGATCATTTATTCTCAGCTCATCTTTAAAACATGGTCCCGAGACTCAAACTATTTTGAAAATTATGTTATTAGTGTATAGCTTTGGGGGCTCTGTGTTTTGATCACTGTGTTAGATCGTTTATTGTTTTTGCTCACTCGTTAGCAAGCATTGTAATAAGTTTATAACAGTATTCAAATACTCATAAACCCTCTCGATTTTTAAGAGAAATCTTAAGACAAACCGGTGACCAATATTTGTTTAATGAGTATATTTCGTCGTTCCACCTCAGCAGTACATATTTTATCGTTGCGAAATGCTAGTAGTAGTAGGCCTTTGTTTGTAAATTATTTATGTTAATATTGAAGAAAAAGGAGCAGGTCCTTTTATGTCATGAGATTTTAGTATAGATATTAACCTCGAAATTTAACTGCTGAAATATTTACAGAAATAGACGCTTGTAATTCCCACAATTAATTACTGTCTCCGAATCTTGCTATTTTGCAAATGGTAAAACATTTGGATCGCAAGGTCGATAAACTTATAACGAGATGAAATTAATTGGGCAATCTTCAGACGTATCCTTGACCGGGAGAGGGGAGGAGGAGGGGGCCTCTTTGAAATGTTAGTACATTGTGTTTGAGATCAAAGACGTTACGTTGACAAAGTTACGTTAAGACTCAACTACCCAGTAACTTACTGTTTTTGGTATATTGTTTTATAAATATAACAAAAGCATAAAACCAACCTTTGATACATAAAACTACCTCTCATCGAATATAACATAAACATTAGTGCAAACCTAATTATCGAATATAACATATGTACATTAGTGCATGCTATACATTCGATAAATAATTAGGTTAGTTTCATCTAGTTTCACGAATTATCGTGAAACTAGATGAAACTTACTTACGTCACGTAATATACCATAGAAATAATAGGTTATTTGGGTATTCGTGATACTACCCAACTGCCTATGTGCGTGTCAATCATCATTAGCGGCAGACATTGACTTGAATAAATCCACTAGTAATCCACGCTTACGATTGTCTTCGGGATTATTCGAACAAATAAATACTAGGATACTTATTTTCGTACACTACACATGGAACAATCATGTTGTGTAAGCTCATTTTCCGTAATGATCACTACGAGCGTAGAAAACTTTTAAATGACTTCTTATCGAACTAGAAAGTCGTCTATTTGAAACGAAACTATTTTACAAGTTATGTAAACAATGTCAATATCATTGAGAAGCGGTAGCACGGCAAGCGTTTTAAACTCTGCGATATTAAGGCGGGTGTTCACTGGAGGAGACGTGGGTTTTAATATAAAACCCGTTGCATTCCCTCGAGACACGCATCGGGAACCCCAGGTAGCGGCGTGAAGTGTGAGACTCGGGAGAAATGCCGTGATACTGAGAATACACTGGCTGCTATAGTGAGAACGGACAGTAGCGATTTTGTTTTCTTCTGAAGTTTTAAATTGACTTTCTAAAAGGAGGAGGTTATCATTCATCGCGATCTTATCTTTTTTATGTATGTTTACCGACTTGACCGATTTGAATATTTTTTTTCGGTTGCAAGGGTATACTTGTCAGGTGGTCCCATGGAAATTTTATCAAAATCGGTTGTGTAGGGGGTGAAGTCGATTTTAAGTTTCGAAAAATAATTTTAGTAAATTTCGAAGTAGAATGCGTGTGGCTTCCGGCTATGAATAGGACAACTCCATCTTTTCCTGTGAATGTCGTAAGAGGCGACTGAAGGACTAACATCTCACGCTACAACTGCATTATTGGATGACTGACCATTGACATGCACATTATATGTTGGGAAGAAAAAGCAGAAAAGCGTATTATACTCTTGGCTCCGCAGCAACAGCGCTAAGATGAAGAAGTAGAATAAGTAGATAATAATAAATTATTGAAAACTATTATTACTTACGAGTATAGTATGCCTATAAAAGAAGAGTTGGTGCTTTTCCAACTAGTGGGTTTTTCTCAGGTACAGTCGAATAAAAGACATATACAACCTTTTTTCCTATGGCAAGATTACTGATTGATAAAGCTCATGTATTCTTAAGCTAAGGTTAAATCTGCCTGATAATGGTACCCTGAACTCGCGCCCGGCATTTAGAAGACAGACGCTCAATCGATTATCTCGGATAGTAGTTTTAGATGCGCTTTTGATTGAGTTTGGAAGTACCTATTTGGAAAGTAGTTTGTAACTCGTGCTTGATTCCGGATAATTTTTTTTATGCATTATTAAGGTATACGCTATTAACAAAGGAAGTGATAGGTAGATTTGCGAAAAGTTTAAGTTTTTACTAAAATGCATTTGATTAAATATTTATTTATAAATAAATTTGCGCTTTTCATGTAGTCCAAGATAAAATCTTAAAAATAGAAAATTCCAGTATCTTAAGTAAATAGGTATAAAATTCGGAATTATTCCTTTTATTTTAATTCATACTAGTTAGTAATCATCATTTTTTATTCACTCTACTTATAAAAACACACGAGTAGGTATACCTTTCTATCTATATGTTACTTATATTATGTTTATATTGTTTATCTTCTTAAAAATATCATTATACAAAAATATATTAGGTAAGTACTTTTCTTTTTATACACATATATAAAGTCAGTTAAGTTCTGCAGGCTAGTTGCACGTAAAATAAATAATTCAATTCCAAAAATTGAATCAGAGCGGCCAAGCTACGAGATAAATAATAAAACTAAAAGGAGAGATAACAAATAGCTTCGGTAGGAAAGCCACAAATCGAAACCAATTCTTCAGACGAAATCAATACCGGCACATATATCGCACAACAAAACGCCCGGGAATACATACCAATTTTCACCTCAAAGGAAGCTATCCGTGGCGCGGCAATCGAAAGGTAAATATTATTGAAGACCTGCAGAGACAGCCTTTAAAATCACGTACAATCCAGTGATTTCAACCTCAGAAAGTCAAAGAGCTGATAGTCATAATCGTGAGCTGAAGATATAATAAAACAGGTTTTGAGTCAACCATGTAATTTAAACTTTTATTGTTCTTGAATTATTTTATAAAGCTTCAACTGATTAATACTTCGTTACTCAAACGGGCTCCTATCTGTAATAATTTGTAGCTTATACCACAATAGCAATACCTACTACTGGCATATACAATATGTAACAAAAACCCTGTCCGATCCTTGTAGACGCAACTCAGATCGTCAATATGAACAACTTTTCCTTTGAGACCAATACTTGTAACTCGAAAAAAAATCGACATTTTCATACAAAAGTATGTCGATATTTTTTACGAGTTTCAAGCATATTACATATTGTACCTATAGGTATAAATATTTCATACAAACAACAGGACCTTAACAAAATAATCCATTTCAAGATTAATTCCTCGACACTGTCATCCCTTCTCAATTTCAACACTAAAAAGCTCTCTCGAAGTCGTCTGACGGTATTTATGTTGGCTGTCTACAAAAATAACACCTCATATTGTAACCCAATTGTTTGGATGTGTCGCTTGTATAAGGAGCTTTGCTTGACTAATGCCTGCGAATAATGTATTTGGTTAATCGCACTAATACTTTTAAAAATCAGATCAAGCGTTTTCGTGATAAATTGTACATAAATATGGATCAATTTCTGATATCATAATTCTAAACAATTTAAGTAACGCCAACTATTAAATAGTTGTTGTAACGTATATAATGTAATAATGTAATGTAATAAGCTGTAAATTTTAGTCAGTATCTTGAGCTTAATAATGTTTACATTGCCTGTCATGCTGTGTGTATTGTTAAGTGATTGTTACCTGTTGTGTATGCCACAATATACAACAACAATAAACAATACAACCGTGGTGGATTTGGATTAGAATAATAACTTTATAGGAATAAATATGATAATCCGGCATCTTATAATCGATCACAGTATTGAAAAATCAATCAAAAAGGAAAAATACGTACTTCCGTACTTCAGGCCAAAATTTCCGTAGAAATAATGTATACCAATTTTCACCTCAAAGAAAGTTTTCGCAGAGCGGCAGTCAAAAAGTAAATATTATTTGGAGGTCTGCGGAAGAGACGGCTTTTAAAGTCACGTACAACCCAATGATTTCAATTTGAGAAAACTACACTCTCCCTCAGCTTAGGGTGTGATGGTGACACGGCGGGAATCGTAATCTATATAGAATATTATTTGCACCCATAGAACAACAGACTTTTCCAAATACTACTTGTAAATCGTTAAGTTTTATTTTACTATAATTCAGCCGCACTATTTTTCAGTGAACGTTGTTTGTATGGAAAAAATCCATATGTTTAGACTCCGCGTTACAAAAATGGCACTTCACGTGATGTTCACGATTATGACTTTATGTTTAGTAAAGTAGAATCCTTGTTATGAGACGCCATTCTCGCAAATTCACAACGCAGTATTTTTTTTATTGAATTGCAAAATTGCGAGCTTGAATGGATCTCATTTCTTTTTGTAGTTCATCATCGTTAAAACCAATAAAGTAATAAAAAATTAAATGCCAAAAGTTCTAGATTTTTTCTTTCATAGGCGAATGGAAAAATATTTTTAGCCCATCGGTTAGATTATTAAATATTGATATACTTTGTGACGTGTAATAATAGGTATTTATGAATAAATGAGTAACTAAGGACACAATATAGTCTGAGAAACAAAAACTGACAAATATACAGCGCATTGTTTCGCATGATGTCACGGCTACGTACGATTAGGTGTCATCGCAAGCCCCCACTCCAGAACTTTGATACTTCGTATATTTGTGAATTTTTACTTTTTTGCAAACTGATATTTTTGGATAACCTAAAATACGAAGGACTTTATTACAATTATACTTTTCTAACCCTATTGTCACCCCTATACTAGCTTTAATACGATTTTAAAATTTTCTAGGTCTGCTAAAAGTACATACTTTAGAATTTAGATGATCTTTGAGTGAGTATGTGAGTCAGTGAAATACTTAATTAAGGAACTTTAGCTGGCAAATTTTGAGATATAGCTTGTTATTATGATATGCACACAGCTTATCATCTAGATTAACACAAAGAATACTTTTTATCTCAGAAAAATAGCATTCAAAAATTGTTCCCGCCAGTGGCCATGTCAAGTATTTTAAACCTCCTTGTCTTTAATCGCTATGACGGTTACCTTATGACAACAAACAATACAAAATCTTTTGTTTCTGCAATACAACCAAGGTGTTTGCGAGGGCAATGTCGCGAACAAAAACTTAAATGGAAACTATAGGTTAGATCTAGCATCTCGAACCTCATCTGACGTCCTGAAATGGAATAAAATCGCGGATCACGTATATTCGGAATTCATTAAACCGAATCGGCTCGGAATCTCGACGCGGTGACAGGAACGCCATTATCCCATCGCGGACGGGCCGGCGTAAAGCAAACACTTGTGCTTCACCCCAATTTAGAGCCCGTTCACATATAGTGTAATGTGGTGTGACATAATATCTCTCTTCCATGCATTCCTGTATGGTTCTTTTATATACGTTCTGTTCACTGGGAAGACATAGGTGAAGATTTTTTTGTTCAATATTAAAACATGTATTAGGATATTTGATTTTTTTTTGTTTATAACTATAATGAATTAACATTAAACTAAATAAAATTTAAAATCTAAACTAATAACTAAATTTAAATCTAAATTAAACTATATTAGAGTTGAAGGTTATTTTGAATTTATATAACCGCAACAGTAAGGCGAAAATTGAGAAGACTTGCAATGAGTGAAGTAAATGTTAATTCTACGGTGTTAGAGTAATCATTATACAGATCCTGTTTTGTATTTGAATCTTATTACTATACTCGTATTCATTTATAGGTAGGAAATTCGCGTTTCAAAACTTCATGAAATGCACACACAAACACACACATGCGATGCTCTTCTAATCGGTCTATGTGAACAGATCCGTACAGTCTACATCAAAAGTGGATGATCAACGCGGTTCTTAAATCAATGCTTTAAGGTTCAAAGTTGAATATTACTGCATACCTGCTTTTAGTATTGACTGGATGTACACTGCGCGTTATGTGAGGCTATTACTTATTGAAATTCTACGCACAAGTGGATTTACTTGTCTTCAATGGATCGCTATAGATACTGAATTTCATGAATAATTAAATATTCCCTGCGCGTAACAATACAGGGTTATACACCAGCAACATTTCGGGAGCAAGTTCAGTAGTATCATGTACTACTGAACTACTTTCTATGAAAAAAGTTCTATAAAATTCGATAAATTTTTTTCGACCTCATACCAAATCAGTTTAGCCGAACGCTGATTTGTATGGAAAGCCGATTTTTTTTTCGCTTTTCGGTAATTGTTTTCATTGAAAGTATTTCAATAACATAGTTTTAATAGTAACCCTGTATAGTTAGTTACATAATAGAAAATGTACCTATAGAAATCTAACTCGTACGGGCAGGGTGAAAGGTTTACATAGGTACTACTCGTATTTATTTAGATGGAGGAGAAGGTAAATTCTTTTTGTCTTGTTGCTGGACAAACGTTTCCACCATCTCCCATAAAGTCATTCTATGTTCCTAACTGTCCCCAAAGATGTTATAATAATGTTTTATATTCTGAGAATTAATATTTATTAAGAATTAATAACTAAAGGAGGTATAGGTTACAGGGAACGGAACGGACAGCAGCTTCTGATATCGAGTCAAATTGGCTGATGTTTGTTATAATAAATCTGACCAATGTTTGGCCACGCCTACTGCTCCATAGCGTCCTCTACGCAACGACTTATCACTTACCGTCAGCCCAGAGTGGTGATAATGGGCAAAGCGAATTCTCCGTTTATTATACGAGTCTTTAGTTCAGTAGTAGACTGTTATGGTCTGATACAGAAAGGGTCGGCTTTTTTTTTTTTTGCTAAAACGTACATCAGATAGGTTTACACTGACCTGTCATTTCAAGTTCCCAACTATCCCTATTGGTCAATGTTGTGAACAATGCTAAGCTACTTGTAAGTAAACGTTGTTGTATTTGTTGTTAGATAAATAGATAACTCTTTATGGTATACCAAAAGAAAAATAGAGAAATAATTTTACATTAAATAAGTACAATTGGCTATTCCGAGGAATGTAAATTACATTACTTAAATGTTACAGGAAATGAAACTATATGTATAAAAGACATATTATGATGTTATAAATACTTATTTTATTAATTGTATTTGTTTCTTCTCTTAAAATACTGGGATTACTAGGGCATTTTATAATTTTCATTTTGTTTCTATGATGAAAGTTTACAGCCGTATTTGGCATCGATCAAGACTTGGTATACTCCGATTGGCTGACCTCACCTGTGTGCTGTCATTCCAAGTTTCCAACTATCCCCAGGGCCCGGTGTTGAAAATGTAAACAATGCGAGGCTGTTAAGTTAAATGAACGTCTGATTTGCCGTTTCGGGGAATGTTAAAACTACATGTTGAAGTAATTAGGTTGGTCTACATTCTATATTTGAAATATAATATTATACATATTCAACATAAAATAGGAACGTTATTTTATGAAAAGGAACATTAAAATATGTTTTTGTACGACTTACTAGGCAAACATTCGTACGTCCAACCCGAAAACAACCCTGTGTGCAATGGCATTCATAATGATGAATCACCACCAATTATGGCACCAGGAATGCCATTATGAATGTCAAGTGAGTGTAATTTTTATTTTAAGAAATTTAAATCTTAATTTACATTCATTATTTAATTTTATTTGATTTTTATGTAAATGCGTAAAACAAAAAATGGCATCCAATACAGACTTCTCTCTCTCATATAATCTAATCATTATCATTTTTATTGAATCAAACTAAAATAAAATAAAAACACATCTACATTTTTTTTCCAACCATCAACCATTTTTGCGAAGGAAATAATTTAGAAAGTTCCACCTAAAACGTTTTATCAATCTGGCAGTTGCTATAAGGAAAATTTGTCTCCTTAGCAACTCTGAAAATTAAATCACAAATTTAAACTCGGCAATCAAAGCCACTCAAAGCACTTAAAGGTTCCTAGCTATCTTCAGGCAAAAGTATTTATAAGGATTAAAAGTAGATAGGTACCATTTAATGGGTTTATCAGATATCGATTTCCTTCTCTTTTAAAATTTAGCAAGCGTCTTTGAAAGACCTCAGCAAAGACTCCAGAGTTTGATCGCTTACGCATGAAGCGATTAAAGCAATGCTGGACGAGGCTAAGCTACAACCGAGTTATAGAATGACGACCTCCGTGGAGTAGTGGTCACCATGCTAGTCCGCCACCCAGAGGCCCCGGGTTCGATCCCCGGTCAGGGCAAGTTGGAAAATGGTCTTTTTCAAATTGTCCTGGGTCTTGGATGTATATATATATATATATATATATATATATATATATATATATATATATATATATATATATATGTTATAAAATATAGTATCGTTGAGTTAGTATCCCATAACACAAGTCTCGAACTTACTTTGGGGCTAGCTCAATCAGTGTAATTTGTCCCTATATATTCTAAAAAAAAGAAGTCACGCTGATTAATTGTTAAAAAAAACAATTAATGTTAACAACTTAACGGTCCCATGAGTCATGCATGTGCAAATCGATTGTTTTGTTATTGATCTTTATTTACAAATGGTAAAGTTGTTAAGATACAAGAAAAAAAAGAAAACGTATTTATCCAGTTCAGAATATACTTAAAGCGCTACAAGCTGCTTGTGCCTTAGTCTACCAAAGTGGTCTCCGCTTCTCATCATGTTATGTATTGTTGTAACGTGACCGTCCGTTACACAAAGTAGTTTACAACAAAATTTGTGTTATTACAATTTACAACGAATTCCCAAAAGTAAAATAAATCGAAATAGATATTTTTTGCAAGCTTTTGTTGAGGTTCACCTCTCCCCTTGTCTGTTTGTCTTTAGGTAAATCAGATTATGTAAGTTAAATTTGACCAACTTCTCGGTTTCCGATTGAGCTGAAATTTTTCTCGCAATGATGATGCAATATCACGATTAAAGATACTCTGATGATGGAGCTGGAAGGTAGCCATAGGAACTCTGTAATTAAACGACGCAACTCCATTGGGTTTGGGCTTATTACATTTGTCTTAATTAGACTTCATAATAAAAGCTTGTACGAAAAATGATTTAAAAGTAAAAAAAAATATTTTCACTTTTAAACTAGTGAACCTTTTACCCAATGAGTATTGTATTTAAAAAAAAATCAGATCTTTTGGCATATACAATGTTTGTCGTTCCTCAATTCCATTTAATTACAAACAAACAAAGGGTGGAGCCTGCGGCTTCCTCAGATGTTTTTGCGCTAATAAATTAGCCTGATCGGTCACGTTTTTCATCAAAATTCATTTATTTCTGGACTGAGGGAAGAGTAATTAATTCGTCTGAACCTCGGGACCCGGGATCAATCGGGGGATTGCGGACGGCAATCCTAGACGGTCGCGTCTATGAGCCATCCAATCTGGGACCCTACTCAATGTTAGATACTGTACCTCCCATCTAATATAAACTATGAGAGCTTGGACAGGATGCGATGGTGGGCAGAAAATTAACCTAATGTCTGTTAATTAAATATATAAAAAATTTCGATTAGTTGATATATTGAATAGTTCTTTAAGGCTTACAACATCATCAACGTCGCCTCATAAGCGCAACGTTGAGGTAGCGTTCTCCACTCAACATGTCCGGGTCTAGCATTTTTCTGGACTTAAACTGTCTCTATTATATTCATTGCACTAATACAATAATATAACTACAGAGATATGAAGAACAACTCTTTAATAAAAACCATTTAATACTTGTAGAAAATATTTGTCAAGCATAATATATAAAAAAAATATTTAATAATTGTTCGTAGGTCTGTATGGACGTATGTAACACGATTACGCTCAAAATAATTTATGTATTTGTGCTATTTTTTAATAATAGCTTCATCAGGTCTGTTTCCTATTGAAAATTACTATTTAATTCAGTGCCGTTTAATAATAATCAATAAAATACTAAAATTACCTTTTGCAAACTACAAAAACAAGGGAGACCATTGACGTCGTCCATTGATATAAAATATTTCGATGTAAACCTCGCAAAAGTAATGCAAATTTTAAATAAAAAAATAAAAAAATAAAAAACATTTATTTCACACTCGCAAGGCTTACTGAAAAAAAAACTTATTAATTACCTGAAACAAGTTTTATGAAATTTCCGCACCCTATGAATTGCTAATATTTGTTCAACGGATAGATAATAATAAAACTAATTTCGTTCAATAGAATGCAAACCGAGCTCTCAGGCGCTATCTCTCTCTTCTTGCTCTGCCTCTTTTCTAGCATCGTCCTGCACGAAACAACAAGCTTTTCAAACCATGCTCGCGTTGACGATAGAGCGGCCGCTCTATCATCGACGCGAGCATGGTTTGAAGGGTCTTCTTAAGTCTAATTTATCGTCAGCGTGCGTATGTCACTCGTTTATTCTGTGTTATATCAGATTGCTTGTAAGCTCCATGACAATTTTTAATTTTTATTTCAATGAGCGTTATAAGGCGTGCACTTTTGGATTTTCCAAACTTATTTTGATATATCATGATTATTTTCTTAATGCACATGTCCAGCCTACCAAAAAGATCCCACTTTGGGTTTATGGGAAAAATTGTTAATATCGATGGGCAAATTCACGTAGTACCTTCTCAAAAAGATGTCACAATGAAAGTTCGTCAACGTAACGTATATAAAAGTACCTAACAAACCATGTCTATTTTTATAACTACATTATATTCAAACTTTATTTATATCCGAAGTTACCCAATAACTCTTGCTGAAAATGTATTGATTACAAAGCGAATATTACATTCGGAATCGTAGAAAGGTAGCCGCGTAGACTGTCGCTACGTCATTCGCTACGTTGTCTCAATACGAGTATCCTGCTCGTATCTGAATGAATAGTGTTCTAACAGATATACTTATTTATTTAACCTTTATTGTACAAAATACATTTTGTAAATCACAATAGGTGGACTTAATGCTAAAAGCATTATCTAACAGTCCACCTTTGGGTCGTAAGAGAAACTTAGGTGGGTGTAAAATAATAGGATAGGTAAAAGGGAAAGTGATTGGGTATAAAAAAATTAAAATAATAGGATAGGTAAAAGGGAAAGTTTACGTTAAAAAACTAATACCCACCTACGGAAAAACGTTTACGGCTAACAATGTATATATTTTTGAAATGTGCTTATAAAGAACTTTCATTTGCTGCTAAAATCATTAATTACTATTCCTATTGGCTTAGACGCAGTCGGGTAAAAAGCAAAATATCAAATAATTTACGAAAACGTAGCAAGTCGTAGATCTTAGTTCGTAGCAATTGCTACGACATCTACCACGTTACTAACCTTAAATACAAGTTACTTCACTCGGTACTGGATAAAATAAAATGTCACATAATATTCGAAATCCTAGCAAGTCGTAGATCCTGGTTCGTAGCTCCTAGCAATTGCTATGACATCTGCTACGTTACCTCAAATACATGTAACTTGCTCGTTACTGAATATAGTATAATGTCAAATAATTAACGAAATCGTAACAAGTCGTAGACCCTAGTTCGTAACCACGAAGCAATTGCTATGACACCTGCTACGATACCTCAAATACTCGTACATGCTCGTTGTACCTAATATTATAACTTTTTATTAACCACACAAAAATATACACAATATAAGAAGAAGAAAAAAATGTATGTAAAAATGTCAACCTATACATTTTTTGCATACAAATTGTAGCCTATGTCACCCCAGCAACAATGGCAAATAGATTGACATTTTATTTGTGAAAATTGGTTATACAGTTTGGATGCTACGGTGGAACACATGTGTGTTATATCGTACATTCTTACAAATGTACATAGACTGCTAAAATCATTACCCTTCCTTTTGGCTTTGCAATAGTCGAGTAAAAAGTTAAAAGTCAAATAATTTATGAAATCGTAGCAAGTCGTAGATCCTAGTTTGTAGGATCGTAGACAGTTGCTACGACATCCGCTACGCGAACCTCTATATCACAACCTGCTCGAGTCTAGCTCTGATGGATTGGTTTCGTACAATATTCAGTATCACGGTGTCAGTCCTGTAGCAATGTAGTTGTAAGATTATGACACAAAGGTCTGATGCTATAGGATGGCTGGTATGGCATGGCTTGTCACTATAGGAGAAAGTATGATAAAATAGTAGATTGTGCTACAAGAGGATAAGGTAATATTTTGAAGGCGAGGGCGCTACTTTCAATCCAGAGCAAAACGAAGGATCCCACAGTTGAATCACGAGCGTAGTGAGTGATTCTACGGTGGAATCCTGAATGAAGCAAAGGATTCATGTATATCGTCCGAGATAAAAATATTACTGTACCCGAGTAGCACACTGTACTTTTCATCTCCATCTATGAGAAAAACTAGCAAATGCAAAACAGAATATAAAGAGCAGTCTGTAGAACACCTAAAATACTTAATCAGACTTCAACCGACAATTTAATACGAACCTTTGGTGTCGTTTTCATACAATAAGTACAAAGAAATAATTTTTCGAAGACCACCTACTTACAATAAAATGTTCACTCATAACTTTGTTTGCGTGGTCCTTCATATCTTTTTATAAGTAAACTTGATACCAAGTCACTATCGGCATTCGGCTTTAACCTACTAAAAAGTATTTACATTTACACAAATAATTACTTGTCAATGCAAATAACCTAAAACTTCGGTAAGTACTTGAATCAAATAGAAAAATTGCGCTTTTTTAATTACATTTATTTATTTTTCCGAAGCAAAGAACATAAAAATGTTTATCTACATTCATCCATGTTGACTATGATATGTATTCCAAATTTAAAAATAACGACGTTTGTGCTAATTATTTTTTATTTCAAAACGTAATTCTTTTTTTTTTGCTGGACTGCCAACATTATTTCTGATTCAACATAGATTACACTCGTGTTCAGTTTTCAAATTGGTTTTAATCCCTAGAGATTTTCTTTTTCACTTTTTAGTCCCGAGAGAATAACCAGTAACTTTAGCTCCAAATGTTTTGGGATGAAAAATCATTTAGTATCCCGTAACATAAGCTCAAGCACTTTGGGGCTTGCTCAATACTATTATATATTACTGCCGTACAACTTGCGAGTCACACAATCCGTTGTTTATCGGATTAAAAAGTTGTGAAGCCAAAAAAGAAAAAAGATTTATGACATTTTTTCCTAAATGGCTAAAATATGTTTTTTTAAGTTTTCAACCCCAATATATCTGCCATTTCGAAAAATTTCTAAATAATGTATCGACAAAAAATCTATGTAATTACTATCGAAACTGCTCACAACATATTAAAAACACATTAAGGTATATCCAGAATTTCTATCCTTTCTAACTTGAGGAAACGTCAAAGCTCGCCGTAAAAGCTCAATATAAATCAAACTCTTCGGCAAATATACACAGAAAACAAAAAACGAATATTTCCTAAGCTATAAAATGTTAGACTCTTTTATACGTACGACCTCAGTGATTCGGTCTCTTTCAGATACCAATTTACAAAATTGGATAATAGAGTAGAAACGTCATTACAAGTAATACAACCTTCTCTAAAGTCTACTCATAAGTAGATACGATATTTTTTCTCCATTCAAAACCATTGAAGACATTTCTCGCAAAAAAAACAAAGGCTAGCACTCAGAATCACAACCTATTCAAGTTTCTAGCTTATCTGGAATTTAGATTAAAAAAATATTGCAGCCACCAAAATAAAAATAAACCGAATAAAAACACGATAAAATAAAAACGCAAACCTTCAAACAGCTATAAAATATAAGGACTCTTTTTATATTTACAAGTTCAGCAATTCAGTCCCTTTCCGATACCAGACAATAATATTTGTTATGGTAACAACCGCGCTGAGCGTAACTTTCTTTATTTAATAAGCAAGTGGTGGCCTTCGATAAAATCTTTACATGGCTAATAAAAATTTATGCGTACTGCACAGCTTCGGTTTAGGGCATAGCCAGGTAAGAGAAAGGGTGGCAGCTGCTTCTCCTTGTCAGGCAGATGTGTATTGCTCGGTCTTTATACTTTAAGGCATACGTTGACGCGTACCACACTAATTTTCTATCCACACTTACTATTGTCTGCTTGGACACTATAATACAATAGACCATTGCGCCTGGAATAAAAGGTTTAAGACTTGTGTGACCGTTAGCAACGCGGCGAATATATTTATTTTGTTGTTTAGCTTTTTATTTTTTCCTTCATATTTATGGCGTAAATTCTTACATATTCGCACATTCCTACACACTTAAAAATCATGCAAACACACTTCACTCTTAGTTAAAAATGTATCGCAGTAAGTCTCGTAGTGTCAATAATATCAAAAGATTTGTTAAGCTGTTACTGTTGATGAGAAATATATGTGGTGACAAGGTTGTATAGGTCTGGTATGTGGTGCATCATTTATTATCTTTTTATCATCTTTATCTTGCATCTATCAACCCAAAGTAAGAGCTAAACATTGTCCTGGGATACATTTAAACTATTTCATATACGTTCGTACATCATCATCATCATCATCATCCCAGCCGTCTTTCCGCCCACTGCTGAGCATAGGCCTCTCTTCGTCGACGCCACCCCTCTTGGTTATGTGCTGCTCTCGTCCAGGTGTGACTCCCGACTTTGTTTATATTGTCAACCCATCGCACAGGCGGACGCCCGACGCCCCTCTTACCCATACTGGGCCACCATTCGGTCAGTGCCTTGCTCCACTTGTCATCACTCCGTTGGCCCAGTTCCACGTTTGTACAACGTATCTAAAATATTATAGTTCTTGAATTCAATCCTGGCTACGTTCTCAGCGTCGGCCTATTTTGCATTCACGCGCAGCAGGCTGGAAGTGTTTTTCATTGTCCTGTCGCAACCCCTCATGTGTCTGTCCTTTTTTAGCCGCGAGCCGAAAGGAGCCCTACACGTGTTCACTGAGCCTTCACACAGTTGCGCACTCTCCTTTTTCCAAGGGAAACTATTGTAATTATTGTTCTGGGGTTAAGTTCAGCTTTAAGGAAAATGTCTTTATTTCTCTGAGAAGGGTTCTCTGTGATTGAAATGGTTGAAATACGACAGTTTTTGTTGGACATTTTTATTTGTTGAGAACTCTTTTTTTTATAATTATTTTACGGCTCTGGATACTAGTCCTTTAGAGCCTATCTTAATTTTATCACTTCTTTATTCCTAACCCAAACCTTACTATGCAATCAAAGGTTGGTGTAGGTCTTTTGATTGCTTCAAGGGAGCTTCTGGCGACAAATCTAGAGTCCACTGGTTTTCATAGCCGATTGAGTGGCGGACGGCGCCTAAAGACGCCCACCACAGTCCGCAAATAAATATCACTACAGCCGCACTATGAGTGTCCACTTTAACCATTTCACATATTGTCCATAAGCATGAGCATTTATAACACTAAACTACACCGATATCATATTATAAAGTTCACTAGAATCAATTTGCAAAACAATCTAAAGCAAACTCCAACTGAACCCCTTGACTTCCAGCCAAAAACTCCCTTTTGTTGTGAACTTTTATGAGCAAACGTCAAAAATATTTTTAACGTTAAACGTCATATATATTTTTTCGGATTTTGTTGAACTTTATTATAGTTATGTAGGTAAAAATTACAATAAAAGTTATATACAAATATATTATAATATAAGGCATCATTATTTAAAAACTAATATATGTAATAAAAAATAAGTATAATAAAAAAATGAACAAAATATACTGAATGGTTGGTTATATTTATAAAAATTTAAATAGCTAATATTTATTTAAGCAATATTTTTTTTACTCAGGCTTACTCGTCGAGCACCTACTTATTAATCTTTAATTAAAACAGAAGTCTAATTTTTAATAATAAAATTAAACTCCGAGGCCAATATTACTATTCCGGAGGTGCGGAAGGGTTGAATCGCGGCGGGGCGGCCGGTACATTGTCTTGCCACTTTTCTTATAGCAAAAACTCCGCACCTTATCATTCAGCGCACGCGACGGCCGCTAATGAAAGACTCACTTAAGCAACCGCGACGGAGCCTCGAATTAACAACTTCCAAATACAATTCCTCTTAAACGAACTTCGTTTTGACGTCGGTAAAGTGGAAAAGTTCGACCGTCTTCATTTTTTGCTGAGGGGCAGAATGGTAAGTTTTACGTCTTTTATAGCTGTAAGACGCTTAAAAGGATTCAGGTACTTGGCTAATGTTCCCCTATTTTCCAATTTAATGGTGAAAATTTAGCTCAGTGACTGTTCGCGGATGGAACATATTTTATATTTTCATTTAGTCGAGTCGTTAAATAAATAATAGTAATTTGTGCAAGGGCTGCTTGTAAGCTTATCCGCGGGGCAATTAAAAAAACCCTCGGAGGCGGTTTTTTTCAGTGGCGCCGCCGGCTGATTGCTAATTCCGCGACAAAGAACGCTATTACCCGTCTACGGCTACGGCTGCGTACTTGTAACTGATGAAAAATAAAAAGCTTCCGTTGCAACTTTTTGTTTTTCACCTAGATTCCAACAAGTAGGACAAACGTATTGTAGGATTTAGCAGGTTTGTTGTCACAGACGCCACTAGAAATAATTTTAACAACAACATTGCTTGCTTAGCATTTCGTAGTCAAACGTCTTCGTTTGGCTACAACGCTTAAAACAGAGGTCTGTCAAAACTTACATATTTTTTCTGGATTTCTTTTTCACCAACTTCAAAAAGGAGATAGTTATCAATTTGTCGGAATCCTGGACTGGTCTTCCAGGCCTCGACCGATTTGGAAAATTCTTTTTTGTTTAAAGGGCATTTTTGTGAGGTAGCCCATAAAAAATATCAATATAAAAGATTGTATCAGGTAAGGAAAATATAAGATATTTTCCAGCACCTAACTGCAGAGAAACTCCCAGTGTTTGCCAATTCAAAGCAAGAATACTTTCGGTTGCCTCAGTTTGCCTAATGACAACAAAAAGGTTGTTTGGCAGACGCTGAACAACTCAAATAGTCTGGAAACAACTTCGTAGACGTGGCATAAAGCTTGAATACATAGGGCGCACTATAAGTTTCCGGAACTGGCCACTTACATAAACAATATTTAAAAATTTATTGCAACATTTGAAAATAGAACTCTTTGGCTGTAGAATGCAGTTTGTTTCATCTGACTGTCTTTTGTTTTTACCTTGTGGCGCCATTTAAAAAATTGTGTGTCTGCATCAACATGGATTTAACTCGGGAAAATTTTCGTAGTATGATTTTCTACGATTTTAAGTGTAATTTGACAGCTCAACAGAGCATCGCTCGGCTTGAAACAGCTTTTGGCAATGAAGCACCATGCATGACAACTGTTTATAGCTGGTTTGCAGAATTCAAGCGTGGTCGTATCAATCTCAGTGACGAATCTCGCGATGGTCGGCCGTCCACTGCTGTGACCAACAAAAACATCGATGCTGTGCGCCGTATGATTGAAACAGACAGGCATGTGACCTACCATGAAATTCGCGCATCCTTAGAAATAGGCATGAGTCAAATACAATTAATCCCACACAAACATTTGGGTGTGAGAAAGCTGTGCTCGCGGTGGATCCCACACAACTTGACCGAGGCTCAAAAAACGGACCGCGTCACTTGGTGCAGTGCCATGCTTACCAGATTCAACGAAGGTGCGTCAAATTTGGTGTGGGACATAGTAACAGGTGACGAAACATGGATTTATTGCTACGATCCCAAAACAAAGCAGCAATCGAGCGTATGGGTCTTTCAAGATGAGCCGAAACCAACCAAAGTGGCGCGCGTGAAAAGTGCATCTAAGCGGATGATTGCTTCTTTTTTTAATAAAACTGGACACGTGGCTACTGTTGCTTTAGAGAATCGTCGTACAGTGAATAGTGACTGGTACACGACCATTTGTTTGCCGGAAGTTATTGACGAACTCCGTAAAAATAACCGTAAACGCCGTATCATCCTGCACCACGACAATGCTAGTTCTCACACGGCCAGACAGACAAACGACTTTTTGAAGGCGAAAAATGTAGAACTCATGAGTCATCCTGCATACAGTCCCGACCTGGCACCTTGTGACTTTTTTCTGTTACCAAAAATTAAGAACCAATTACGCGGTCAACGATTTTCATCACCAGAAGAGGCTGTCGAGGAGTATGAAAAACACGTTTCAGAGGTCACAGAGGAGTGGCACAAAAGTTTTTAAAACTGGTTTCATCGAATGAAAAAGTGCATAGACGCCAAGGGAGATTATTTTGAAAAACAATAAATTAATTTTGTACCTTTAATAGTATTTTTTCATATTCATTCCGGAAACTTATAGTGCGCCCCACGTAGAATTTTGTCGTTGCACTCACCGCTAGAATAAAGATGACGTGAAATTGAATCCACGTGACTCCGGCACAAAAACAAACTCCTTGAAAACATGTTTGTCTCTCCTCGGACGGAAATAAAAGGACATAATCTTACGAGTATGTAGTATTTTTATAATCTTTATTGGGTATTATTTTAGTTTTACCTTAAGGAAACAAACTTCTACTTTAGTAGTTATATAAGCACAAAAATATTTGCAACCGTAATTATTTATGTAACAACGTCAATATCTTCAATTTGGTTTTTCTAGTAATAAAGTACTAAATGTACTTTTGAATAAGTTTGTGTCTATGAAAGATGAATTCTATGAGATAAGATACATCTAAAAGTAAATCGAAAATATATGTAATATTTATATCGTTGCTTTATGTGTTCTATAGTGTGTTATGTTATGTTATGGGTTATTATTTGCGAAAATAGTTATACTTATGCTTTAGGGTAAAAAATTGACATCAGTGTTGGCCATTAACAGATAACAAAGAAAGACATATTTTGCCATCTTATAGGTAGGGACATGATTCCATTGCTATAGAAAGTATTTTAATTTTATTTCAAGTGTGTACAGTGTGTTGTGTAAAGTACCTGGGAACAACACGTTATTATTACTAACAATCTCTCATCGTTATCCGGATGAACGACTAATTACAGTTTCCTATGACGGAACATTGTCGTTATTTGTACTCGTAGTCCTTAAAGAAATATAAAATATATTTTTGCCTCCTATCTTACTACTTTATATTAAGTCATTATTTTATTGAACTTTAAGGGATGTTCGGACGACACGACACGCCAAGCCCACACCTAGCGCATGCCTAATGCACGCGCGCGCTTTGAAATTTTTGAATTGTGTTTCATATACTTTGAGTCCCATCACACATCAATACAACTTGTCCAACTTGCCGAACCGTCGTACAACATTACCCGAAGTCAACTCGCGCACGCCTCGCCTACGCCACCCGCTCGCCTTGCCTAAGGCAAGGCATGCCTTCTATGCCTTGCACTCGCCCGGCGCTCGCTCCCACTGGACTTCGGTAAATGCAATTTGAGTTATATTGATGTGTGATTGGACCCAAATAATATGCAACAAATTCAAACCGCGCTTTTCGTGAGCTAGGCGTGAGCTTGGCATGCGCGTGTCGTCTGAACGCGCCCTAAGTACATATTTATTGATGATAAAAAACTTAATTAAAAATTGGATAAAAAGGTACGGTACGCCTCAGAAGTGGAGTCTCAATTTCTCATACTCATATTATGAGAAATTGAGACTCCATTTTTGAGGCTTACCGTACCTATCAGAAACTTTAAATCGTATCAGTAATTTGATAATTTTCTCCTTCAAAATTACATTGCTTAATCAAATCTAGGTCCATTGATAAGACGCGACAAGGGACTGGCCGGAAATTATAGAGCGGTTCTGTCATTAGATACAAATTGTACATGGTAACGCAATCATCGAGGGTAGGGTGTAATTAGTCTGTATATTAATTTGCCGGGTCACATTAGCCGATAACCCGAGCCAATCGGGTTACTATACCGGACACTAATTTTCGGAATTCGCCATCTCTTACGATGGCTTTGCTCTGTTATTAGCTTCAATTAAGATTAAGTTACTATTATGATTCATACATCAGTACAGTACTTACCTACTATGATGTCTTTTGATACTCGGCTTTTCAAAATAAATTTTTTTTTTTTTTTTTTTATTTCTTTTTACATGTTATTCGATTTATCTTTAAAATGTAGGACGCTTTGCTTAAGGTGCTCCATATACTATTGCTCAACTTTTACTCATATCAAAGTCAAAGTCAAAGTCAAATCATTTATTTATCTTTGGATATTTATATCACTTGATAATTGTCATTTCTTTTTTCTTTCGATTTCTTAATAGTTAGTTGTTGACGTCAGATCATTTACTTACAACTAAGTTTACTGCCGCCTCCAAAGCGCAAGTACAGAAGAAGCGGTAACAAACTGTACTGCAGCATTTTCTCCAAAAACGTCAACCTTACAATTATACTGATATTAAAATTAGATGTGTGGACTGAGAATACATTGCTATGTCATAATTATTAATTAAAAATGTCAAATTTGAAATTAATGTCAGTTTGTATAAAATACATGTACTGATTGTACTCAAATTATGTCATTTGTGAGTGTACAAATATAAACCTTTAAAAGGGACCCGCGCCAAGCTCAAGCCAGACGTTTTTGTCTTTAAGATAATCATCGGTTCCGTAATAAGCCTTCTCACAAAGTACTTTCTTTACATAAGCTTTAAATTTTCTATCTGGCATATCAAGGACCGATTCTGGCAATTTATTATAAAACTTTATACAGTTTCCCTTAAACGATTTACTGACTGTTTTCAGCCTATAATACGGGGTAACTAAAACATTTATGTTACGTAAGTTTCTACCCGTAATATCACCTGTTTTATTAAATAAGGCAATATTTTTCCTCACATACATTATATTTTCAAATATGTACTGGGATGGTACAGTGAGTATATCAATTTCCTTAAAAAAATCTCTTAGGGAGTCTCTCGATCCTAAATCATAAATAAAACGAATTGCCCTTTTCTGTAAAATAAAAATAGTCTGTATATCAGCAGCACTCCCCCAGAGAAGAATCCCGTAGGACATCAGACTATGAAAGTAACTAAAGTAAACTAGTCTAGCAGTTGCTACATCTGTCAATTGTCTGATTCTTCTAATAGCGTAAGCTGCATGCATATGAAAAAAGCATTCAACAAGAGCCCTCTTATATATTTTTTTCTGTTCCTGTACTGTTATCTGTTTTTTAATAGTCCCGAACACTATTTTAATAACATTGATAATGTATGAGTTCAGAAAGGTCTATAGTCTATTCCCCATAACAACACATGTGTCGTCGTTATTTGCCCAAAATGATATTCCTAGACATAGACCTACAACTTCTTTTTCTTTAGATCTACCATACTGCCAACACAATAACAACGTTATTTTAACATATGGTGCCATTTTTCAAACGCGTAGTCTAACGGCGCTAAACTAACGGCTTTTTGTATGAAAAGCAATTAGTTTAGGCAACTCCATGTTTCAAAAATGGCACTTCTAGTCACTATAGAAGACGTCGATAAAAAAAAAGTCTATCATAGATACCTAGTATCTACCAATCATATAGTAGTATTTCATACTTTTCTTTGTTTATTTTTGTATTTAATTTAGTAAATGCAGTAGTAGAAAAAGTATTGTATGCAAAGTTGTATAAGTACTTCATAAAATGCTCGATGGCGTCTCCTTACGATGCTCGCTAAAGCTCGCATAATAACCTGCGCCACTCGCATTTTTGAACCTTCTTAAACAACTGTTGCATAAAATACTATAATTTTATCATCAATAATCTTTAAAATACTAGTTTCTAGATCTCTATTTCACTTTCTTTTATTGGTTTACGTCTAGAAACTCTAAACACGCTATAATCACAACTCTAGACCCTTTAAAAATGTTCTAGAATGACGTATCTAATAATCCGTATAAAATAAATAAAATATATTCCGTGACTGTAACAGACTCGAGCTGTAATGCAATTTTCAAATCGAATAGGAATTCGACGAACGATGAAACAGTTCCAATTTTACTACAATTTAAAAATGTTGGGGAAAATTTAGTGGGTGAAGAATTTACCCTCAATTTACATTCAGGAAGGACGATGGGCACGGCGGGGCCAAATCGAATTCCTGCCGTTACTTTTCGCGGAAGCCGGGTCAAAAGTCTATTTTACACGCAATTTTCGCTGAAACTTCCATGATCTGGCGAAAGATGGCCATTTGTTTTTAGCTCTCTTGTCAGACAAATTGTTTTTGTGTACACAATATTTTCTTTTATTTTTTGTGAGATTTTATTTTTGACCAGTTACTATTGCAAAAATTTAAAAAAAATTGTAGCATTATGCATTTGGTCTACTAGAGCATAATGACATTTATGTTTCCTCTTTTTTAAAAATACCAGCTATAAAAAGTTGTAGATATAATTTCATAAAACTGATATCCTTCTACTGATCTACCAAAATGACTAGCCAAAAAGACTGTTGGAGTAGCCTGTATATACCTTTTTATAAAAAATTGTTGTTTTTCATAAAATCTATTATTTCTATATTTTTATACAACAGAATTAAAAATCTAGAACACTCTGCCTTCAAAATTTTCTCTAATTCAATATCCTGAAGAGGCCTGTTACATCGGACATCAGATTTTTAAAACATCCACTACTCTCATTTATCTATTGATTCTCCAACAACGTCGAGAACCAATCCAATGCTGGAAAAAAGCCATTTCAAAGGAGATGAAACGAGTCTTGCTCATTTTATTAAATTTTTTCTAGCCATCTGGAGTCCATCTTCCGTAATGTACAATTCCCTCTTAGTCATATTTACTTAGCGTTTCCCGTGGAATTCTGTTTTCTTTCCGAGGATTGAATACGTTATTTGGTTACGATGGATAACAAGACGTTCAGCCAATTTGTGTGTGATGGCTTATGAATTGAACGTTCGCTTCCAAATGGAATTATTAATTTATGTAATTTTGTACGCGCGACATAAGGCACTTAAGTAAATTAATTTGTATATGTACGGAATCGGATATTAACGTACTTTAATAATTATAATGTATCTTTACATATCTTATTATCAGACGTTATAAGAAGAAGACGTTATAATTTCGTAAATTGAAATCAGGTAAGATGTGTCAACGTTTTTTCAAGCTATCAAAAAACATATGATTCTAGCGACAACAACGGATACCAGTTTTATTTTCCGATATCAATGGCTTGTTTTTGTACCGAAATTCCGGAGAGTTCAAAATAACCAGAACTGTATAAATCGATGCGATACTATATTAATTGATCGTGACTACCGTGTAAGATAAACATGTAAATGACAGTTTGGAAAATAAAATAAATCTATTTTTATTTTCTAAACTGTTATTACCCATAGACCTAGATTGTTTTTACTGCATCTATTACTAAGTGTTAAATACGTGAAGCACAGATTATCAAGATGCTTCACGTGAAAAGTATAAAAAAATCTTAACTTGTCTACGCCCAGAAACGGAAAACAATTTCCATTGAGAAGCGAGGCGCATCGCATGAATTTTCCATACTTTGTCCCAGCAATTTATCTGACAGAATGCGCAGTTGTGTGCCCCAGTCACAAAGGGTTGGATAAATCACATTAGGACACGCGTGAATTGTAAATTGGACATTACTCGTTACACCTCGGAGCCGCGGCGGTCGGCGGCCGGGGTCTGCCCACAACAAAAGTGGGGATAGAAGGCTCAATTTTATCTATACTACCATACTCGTAGCGTTGGTTCTTTAATATAAAGTAATGTGTATAAACTCAGTATTTAGAGTACCGAAGTCACTACAAGGAACTCTATAGTTTCAGTATGTCAGTCTGTCCGTCAGAGGCTAAACTAGAAAACTAGACAGCTGTAATTTTGCATAGGTATCTACTATTATGTTACGTATGCTGACAAAGTTTTTTTGTGTTTATCTTAAATCAAGTATGATATTTACAATTTCAAATTAAATTACACATATATATTTTGATGAGTTATCGTAATGTCAGTATACCTTCTGTGTATACTTATTTTTTGGGTTTCTGGAAGTGTGATGTTCGTCAGATTGACGGAGCGAGGGTACGAATGTAAATAAATAATTTTTAGCACGCGCATCTATTTGTAGGGAGTCAAAATAAATCGTGCTCCGAGTAGTAATGCAATCCTGAAACTATATTTTCTTAATTTGTGTCGACAAAGTAGATTTTTGAAGTGAAAACTTCTTTAGCGGCGTTGTACACTTTTTGGTAATGGGTAAAAAATGTTAAACTCGCGTCAGGGCGTCAGGGCGTCAGGACACGTGACCCTGATCGAAAATTCGTAAGACGGACGGAGAGTAGGCAGCCCAGTGTTGCCAGCGAGGTCTTGTCAAAAGATACCTGAAATGTACAAAAAATGTAACCTTCTAGGAAAAGTAAACATTTACATTTTAACCTACTTCCAAAAATAAGGTTATTAATTTTTCGAAATCTATTATTTATTTTTGGAGTGAAAACTTCTTTAGCGGCGTTGTACACTTTTTTTGTAATGGGTAAAAAATGTTAAACTCGCGTCAGGACACGTGTCCTGATCGAAAATTCATAAGACGGATGGAGAGTAGACAGCCGGCGCGGCGTAAGTGAGGAAGTATCCCTCTCTCTTTTTACGGCGCGGCGAAAATGTATGCCTGCGCCTGCTATTTCGCTTAAGCGGCGCAGGGCGCTTGCGCGAATGTTCGTGTGTGTTTATGTTACAGCGTGCCACGCGCATCCATGGAAATGCACAACGTTAATATTCAAGTTTTCACTTCTGCCGGCACTCCCGGAGTGCGACTCGTCGTTTTTTTTTCTACTAGGACGTACCTATATTTTTAATTTCCTTTGTTAACTGTCGAAGCCGTGTTTTAGTGTAATATATCATTTGAGAGAATTGACAATTCAAAGACTCTGGCTTTGACTTTAGAGAAGAAATAAATGATGTAAATATCCCTAAATTTTTACACTCTGTATATGTTCTTATTTTCAATTAACATAATTTAAGAAGCGACTCAATTCCATATCAACAACTTTTCTGGAAGACCAATGTCAGATTCTCAAAAAAGAAACGAACTTTTCACTAAAAAATGACTGACCCTACGTACTCGCAAGTATAGGTACATACTGGGTAAACAACAGATACCTATTTCCTGGATAATAACGTGCGACAGCTATATTAACGTGTTATCAATTTAATCAGGTATCATGCCAAAATTAGTCCATTATTGGTTTTAGAGTTAATTAGTTTTGAATATATGAGTACCAGTGAATACAGCAATAACACTCAACTTAATGAAAACTTACTGAGTCATCTAAATTGCTTCCGAACATATCTTTCTTCATGTAGGAAAGTAATATTTCTTCAATATCCAAAATTAGAGGAAACAAAGTAATTTTTCTCCCTCAACAAACCCAATATTTGGTGTAATCGAATAGAATACGAAGCGAGTTCAAAATGAGTTCCGTTTCCATTTGGTCCGGAACATTAGAGGGATATTTCCGTTATTTTTCCGCATTCAATACGATATTGTTGTAAAATAAGTCCGTATTGCTGGTTTGGCAGTTTTCTAGCAATCAGAGCGGCGCGGTATAATTGGCGCCCAGCCGCGACCTGACGAGTGATGCTTGCCCTGATGTTGCAAAAAATTTGACACCCCTCCGCAGTAATGATAATGGTGAATTTAGAGATATTCGGTAACTTCTATATGAACAGGTACTTACTTTTATTAATTTTTAATGTTTTATTACTTTGTTTAAATTTTTTCTTCTTACGCACGGAGTTTTCTTGTTGGTCCATCTAGTTACAAGGTTTGTGATATGTAGAAAATCTAGAGTAAATAATTTGATTTCGTAGTTTGTGTTGCTTCTTAGCATTACCTACAGTAATAGCGATAAATTAAAAACGAAGTAAATACGATTACATACTTATACGTCGAGTTCTCTGACGTTATTGTGTTGTTTATTCTACTTATTATATTCTAACCCCCGTATTCATAAAAAATTACAAACATTTGCTAAACCTACTTTAGTTAAAATATGTTTTGTCTCGTTCTTGCAATGGCAATTATTGAAAAGAGGGAAAAAGACAAAACATGTTTTAACTAAAACAGGTTTAGCAAATAGTTATTATTTTTTATGAATATGAGGATAAGTATATAGGAAATCTTAAATCATCAATCAACCTTGAAAACCTTATATCTAAATCACAGTACACATCCTATTTTTGTCGAAAAATTACAGGCAATATTATAAAATGAGAGTTATTTGTTTCGTTCCCTCGTAAACGTATCTCCAATATTGTCGATATCGGCCTGTATCACCCCGCATAGCGCTCATTCATTTCCAATTTCGTTTTGATGACTGTCATAATGATATTATACCTACGTGCGTGGTTGGCTGAATGGATTTGTTATCATAGCTTCATAGACAATTTATTTTTAGTTAGATAACATGACGGACATAGAACGTTTAGGTTTAGGATTGCGAGGTTTCCCATACCTCGAGGAAAAAATTTGGTTGAAAATTTATGGAATCGAAATAGTTAACAAATTCCAACTTGGAAGAACAACTTAACCGTCGTTACTCTGTAGAAATTAAATATTTAATGGGTGCATTAACAAACTTACAAAATGAAAATTTCACTAATGTATATCCTATAAAATACGTAGTGAAAAAATACCCCGCGTGACTTGAACCGTTGAGTGCAGTTGACTGCCCGAAAAACCCTTTAAAAGTATTTTTTATATTCTTGGGAATTCCGGAAACCCAATGTTGCAACCCTGTAACGCTTTTGAATTAATATTTCCACGAGTCAACAAGTCTGTTCGTCTGGTTTGCTCAACTGGCTCTGCAATGTGCAGTGCATGTTTAATATAAATCTGTCCGGTTCCGGAGAATCATTTCAATGATTGGACAGTGGAATTGATTAATAAATTAAAGCTTATATCTCTTCGTACCATATTAATTTATATTTAACAGATATTGTAAAAATTACGTTAGGTTACGAGTTTCATAACGAGGGATAATAATATTGACTACAGTTATTACCAGTTAGTATCGAATATTATTGTATATAAAGTGACCGAGCGTGCGAAGTGAGCGAGGTCCTTAATTCGATTTTTTTAAAGATGACGTTAACGGCCATCTTTGTACCCCGCCCTGGGACTAGACGCATATTTCTTAATGCCTCCCCGACTAGAAATGTTTAGAATTACAAGGGACATAAGTAATGAAGCTCATAGCTAAATTAAAAAAAAAATGGGTTATGTATGGGAGCGATATATTACTGCCTTCACTTGAAAGGACTCACGTTGGATAAAGTAGTCGTAGACAAAGGCGGTCGAATGTACGTAAACGTTGCTCTTGCCAGATCAAAACGTTTTCAGAAATTTATATTTGACTCAGGTTTGGATCTTATCCGCTTGGAACAAATAAAAATAAAAATTAAACTGTTGTAGCTCAGAATAGAAGAAGAAAGAAGATTGGAAAATCTATTTTCTGTAACGGTATCGAACAATAATCGTTTCATTGTAAATATACTATCCGTAGTTTTAGCCACCGACAAAAAAGAGGAGGGTTTTAAGTTTGACCCCAATGTCTATCTCCCTGCGTGTCCGTCTGTAGCATCAAAGCTCTCGAACGGATGGAGCAATTTCGATACGGCTTTTTAACCCGAAAGCATGTTTTCTTGCTATGGTTCTCAGCGATGATTGATGGAAATCAGTTTAACGGTAAAAAAAATTATGTGGGATAAACACTGGAAAGTCGGTTTTTTTTAATTGGCCTGGTAAACAAACTTGTGGAATAGTAATTGCGAGGTCTAAGTTCGCGGCGAAACACTAGTTAAGTAAATACGTACTTTTGTCTTGAAATGAATGGCATATACTAATTTAATTTTACTGGAAAATTCCAATCCAATAACAATCTTATATCTACACCATTCAATAATCATATATTATAGTATTTTATGCAACATTTGCATAAGAAGGGTCAAAAAATGCGATTTTACAATGCGAGCCTTGGTGAGCATCATAAGGAGACGCCATCAGGCATTTTTGGACTTAATTATACAACGTTGCATACAATACTTTTGTCCGTATGTCTGTCTGTGGCATCATTACGATCGAACAGATGGACTGATTTCAATGTGTTTTTGTTTTTACGTGAACGCAAGCTCCATTGCGGTGGTTCTTAGCTTGATCCAGTTGAGTTAAGCCGTTTAAAAGTTATTGATGTTAACACTTGAAAATCAGGGCCTTCTCTAGCAAAAAATAGATGGAGCTACGGATATTCATCTAGTAACAATGGTGTTTTTGAGAATCGGGGTTTTTTTTAATTTGCTTATAGCAAATAAACTTGTAGAAACTAACTGTATGAATTCAGTTGTTTGTTGAGTTGGTAATTGTGTTATTTTGTGTGGATCGAGTAAAACCTTAACTTAAGTACAGGACCTTAAAATCTTAACAGATAACAGTACTTACAGGCGTAGAAAAAAAAGTACCTAATATGTTATACAGACAAACGATGTCACAGATCTATTCGACTAAGTATTTCCCGTCGAGCTATGTTTAAGGAATCAAGCCCTATCAATACATATAATAAAACCGTCAAAATATTTCTGCACATTAAATATATTTCCAAAAACAAAATTGGGGCGATGGAGACATAGAAATAGAGTAAGTATTTACAAAAAAATGTCTTTCTGTTTGTTTGTCTGTTTGTACACGCTAATCTCCGAGAATACTGGACGGATTCTAATGTGTCTATAGTTGTTAAGCCTGGGCAATATATAGGGTATAATTGATTTTGGAAAATGGAACACCTGATGCAGAACCTTAATGGTCCAGCTAAACTATAAGAAATATAAAAATGACGCCTTAGCAAAAGTTGTTTAGCCTAATGAGCATGTTTGGTTGAGGTATAAAAATCTAGATCACCTGATGCAGAACTGAAATCCACGCGAACGAAGTCACAGGCATTAGCTAGTGATAAATATTAATTTCAAAATAAACTATTAAAACAAAGCTGAAAAGCCTTAATATCTTCATAAGTCAAAAAATTTGATACCGAAACTATTCGGCTAAATATGGACATAGTACCATAGTTTTGTAGTCCATTTTAAAGCTTTGTATAAAACTGAATGTGCAGGGAAAATCGGAGGAACCCTACATACCCATTTCAAAACAGAAAACGTTTCGACACCTTAGGTTAGCATTTATCAAATAAATACATAAACTTAATAATATTTGTTAAAAATGTGTATTTGAAGCAGAATAATTATTATTAGAAATTTATTTCTAATTATAAAGAAATATATTTATAAACGTATGTGTTTTATTTTCATCTAAGCTTCCGTTTTTTTATGCCGACATATACACCTCGCTATACCTCGTCTCACCCGATTTCGCATGTCGACGAGAGAATGGGTCGAAATAGGAATACGAGTAAGTCGATACGGACCCAGCGTACCGTACAGACAGAAAGTAACAGTTTCACAGGCCGGCAGGCCGGAACAATTGAGTTATGCCAGCTATTAAATTCAGCTCGTCTTGCCCCACAGTTTATGCCTTCGGTAATCGCTGTTGTTAGTACGATTTGTAGCGTGTTTTTGTTACAAAAACCTGTGTGATTTGCTGTGGCTTGCGTTATTTTCATACATGTAAGTATTAAATATATGCAGGTACTTATCTCAGATTCGTCTCTCTCTAACGAACGAAAGTATGTTCACAAGAGTGAACATACTTTCGTTCATTTAATATGTACATAAGTAGTTGTTATGAATGTTATTCATGCGCTTACATTTTGTAAGGTCATTCGCAATTTACCTAAGTATCAAATAAATAGTGCCTCGAACTGTTGTTTTACTCACAACTTATTTGCGAGTTATACAATAATTTCTATAAAAAGTGTATAAAACAAATGCACTCTATTCCAATCTTCTTTCAAATTGATCTTCTCATATTGCCCTCTTAAGGTTTATTAACTTCAATAAATTGTATTACAATTACAAAACTATAGGACAATATCAGTTAAAAATACTACGAATTTCGGATCGAAATACCTACATTCGAAAGGTATCCGGTTTGAAAATAGCAAATAAATTGGGCAATCGACTGGACATTACAGTGTGGCTGGCCGTGCGAAAGTAAGCCAAAATAATTGAATTATATAGCCTATTGAATCAGCTGCAATATCGCTCGTCGTATTTTTGTAATTTTAGCTCGCGAACAAGAAAACTCGTTGTATTATCACGCCTATTTCTAACTCTGTGTATTTATTTATAAATTTGGCCATCTGTACCAGAGATAAGAGATATAAAAAGATACCTGATTATTTAGTCATTTTAAGTAATAACTGACATTAACAATCTTACTCACACGGCGAAAATGATTTTTGCTATATGAGTGACTGAAAGAATGTAATCGTATTCGTTTCTTGATTTTATCGTGGTGTCACTAAATTAGTGTCATTAGTGTCAAACTGATGTCTTTTTATCCTGTGAAATTAAATATCTGGTCATAGTTCCTTTTCTTGGTATCATCGTGTTCCAATTCAACTTGGTTGGATTAAAATGACAGATGCCATTTGGGTGTCTTTCCTAGTGCATGAAACGTGCATACTCGTATATCTAACATCGACTATACGATACTCCATACTACTCAAGACTCACAATAGTTACAATACTCATTTACAGAACATTCACCTATTTATTTAAACAATCATCATCAACATATTTTACAATGATGTACGTCAGGATTTTTGTGTTCTTTGCTACGGAAAAAACATAATAATGCGCAATATTGTGTCGAAATACGACATTTGTGTGATGAAAAAATTCGAGTAAAGAGTAATATAAAAGGTGTATTTAATTTTCTTTTTTAAGTATTAAGTAAGTTTTTTATGGATCTTGTTGTCCGAAATAAACGATTTATTATTATTATTATTATGTATCTCCTTTAGATTCACGGGTCTTTTCACCCCGGTCCTTTGAGAGGCTTGCGTGGGGATACAGATCCAACACGTAGAGGCCCTTTGGAGAAGTTGATGTAATGTGGCGCTCCCGCCAAAACCCATTCCTGAATATACCTATGAAAGGTGAACCCTTGAATAGGTTTCGGCAGGAGAAAGATCTATTGCAAGAAAAAGGGAAAGGTCTATGGATTATGGAATGAGATTGGGATGGACTAATGCTGGGATATTGCAATAGGAACGTCACCTGCCATAATCATGATTACTGACTATTGTAGGCAGGTGGTGGCTTGCCGCCTACTAGATGGGCCCCTCAAACGCGCCGACAATAGTTGCCAGCAAAGAAGCAACACCGGTGCAGGCGACTCAGGGGTGTCGAGAGGTGTGCTGCGCTTTCTCCGAAGTTACTCGCGACTTATGCCCTTTAACACTTCCACCCCTGGAGCAACAGCTCTAACGACTCCTCTCTGTACGGCCAATTAAGGCAATGCAGAGCTGAGAGCCCTGCGAGCCCTCTTGGGTCTCCACCACGACCGATGAAGACACGTCGGGGACGAGGGCCCTGACCGGCTCCCTGGAGCACTCGGGTCCGTGGTGTCGTTATTATTATTAAATAAATTTATTCATAGGTATAAATAAAATCATGTAATGTTTTTTCTTCTCCTTCTTCTCTCATTTCAGACTTAAGAACTGGTCGGTGTTATTGTTTTGAAGGTAGTTATTGGGATTGGAACCCGGAACCTTTCGATTACAAAAAATGCGTATCTATGCGTAAATCAGCAAATTATGTGTATTGAAATCATCTATATACGAGAAAATATCGATAATGGACAACACTAGTATTCAAAAAGGCTTGTAACACCCTACAGAGAAAAGAAATAAAATATGTATTGAGATCTCGCTCTAACGCATTACATTTGCCATAAGAAAAGAAAAGATGGTTATATTTAATCGTGTGCTAATTTAGTACGCCTTCTTTGCCTCTTGGGTTATAATTCTATGATCTGTACGTACCTAAATCAATAAACAACATATTAAACTTCGAATCATAGTTGTAAAACAGATAAACCACCTGAGGGAAATCTATATTCAGATATTAGGTTGGGGAAAAAGTCTTTTCGCAAATAGTATGTATGAACTTGTAATAAAACCACTTTGGCTATACTATTTGTACCTGGCTGGTTTTAGTATCATTTAAAAGTTGCAATTTTAAAGAAGATAATTCCAAATTCAAATTAGGCAATGCGTAATTTTCATTTGTTTTTCTTACCGTCAAGATAAGTGAATCTAATGAAGAAATGAGATACATTTTAAAATTTTACTACCAAAAAGGTAAAAATGCAACGCAAGCAGCGAAAAAAATTTCCATTCTTATGGACCTAGTGCAGTGTCTGTGAGAGTAGCATAAATTTGGTTTAAGCGTTTTCAATCTGGAAATTTTGATGTCAAAGATGCACGTCGCTCTGGTCGCAATGTTACGGATAAAATGGATGCTATTTTTGAAAAAGTGGAGGATTTTGTGGAGCAATATCAGTAGTTACGACGTAGCTGAAGAACTGGGAATTGACCACAAAACAGTTTTGGCGCATTTGAAAAAAAATGGGTACACAAAAAAGCTCGATATTTGGGTACCTCACGAACTCTCTGAAAGAAACTAATGAACCGTGTACTCATTTGTGATTCTTTATTACGACGTAATGAGACCGAACCATTTTTGAAGAAATTGATAACTAGTGATAAAAAGTGGATCACATACGACAAGAACGTGCGAAAAAGGTCATAGTCAAAGGCCGGTCAGGCTTCACAGACTGTGGCGAAACCCGGGTTAACTCGCAACAAGGTGATGCTGTGTGTGTGGTGGGATTGGAAGGGCATTATTCATTATAAGCTGTAACCACCAGGCAGGACCATCGATTCAGAACTCTACTGCGAACGACTGATAAGATTAAAGCAAGAAGTTGAGAGAAAGCGGCCGGAATTAATCAAAAGAAGGGGTGTGGTTTTTCATCATGATAACGCTAGACCTCACACATTATTGCAGGCTTGAATCACCTGATTATCCGAAAGAAAGATGATTCCGTGTTTCGGAAGGCACGTAAAACTGTGGGTCCCGAACGCCACCTAGCGTTTGATCATCAAACTATCCAAGGATTGTATCCTGGACCCTTTGGGTTGTGGAGGTCAGACGGCAGTCGCTCTGTGTAAAAACAAAAGAGATTTCAGTGCTCGGACCAGCTGACTGTTCAGCCCATACTCAGACAATGTCGACCACAACTCATTCCTCACCACTCTGTCATAGGCCTTTTCCAGATGTATTAAGATGCAATAGCCTTTTCGCCCTTAAGCCGAAAGTTCATTTATGGACACGTTAAAAATTCACAGCAGTAGTATATATAACAAAGTTTAAAGGAAAACTATTAGAGCTAAGTAGGGTTTTATAAGTTTGTATTAAAGAGTTATAGGCAACTAACGTATAAAATGTACTCGGAAAAGTAATTTTTTACGGAACCCTACACTGCGCGTGGCCCGACACGCACTTGGACGTACAATGTACAATGAAGTAGGACTTGATTAACCTACAGACCCTTAAGAGCGCGCATAAACCTAAGAAAATATCAGATTTCACCCGCGCACTTCACAAACCCCGAGTCGCTACCACAAATTAGAAAGAATATATTCTAACGGACAGATGGGCAACAAGCCTTATAAACGTCATTTCATACTAACTAATGAAATGACATTACCTAGGACTCCATTGCGCTACCGTAGTATCGATATGTTACACATTGCGCTTTTTGATTTACTTTTAATTTTTACTTGGCGCCGAGAGCCCTACTATCTGCATCCTGGACGACTTACATGTGATCGTGACGACGTCGTCAGAATAGCTCAATATTGGGCTGATAGAATATAAACCATCGACGGGCAAAGTAGAAAAAAAAATTCTACTAGACTACAACTGTTCG
This sequence comes from Acrobasis suavella, assembly GCA_943193695.1. Classification (NCBI taxonomy): domain Eukaryota; kingdom Metazoa; phylum Arthropoda; class Insecta; order Lepidoptera; family Pyralidae; genus Acrobasis; species Acrobasis suavella. The sequence continues at coordinate 9,405,329 of OW971945.1, read as the reverse complement.
CCCTCCGCCCACAATACCACACCTCATCCCATTTTTTCCAAACCTTAACACTTTTGAAGTTATATCGGAAATGAAAAAAGGAACATTGAATTTACGTATTTTTATTTAGTAACAATTTTTTTTTAATTTTTAAATCTATGTTAATATGTGCTCAGTGTAACTTTAAGTCAACTGATATTTTTATTTACTTAAAATAATGACTCATTATGCTAATAAATTACATTTGGAAAAATTACGCAAAACATACTCGCACTAATACGACAGCCGCCATGATTGCGACGTCATACCTGCAGTAACAAATACTAGATTGCAAACTATGCATCCAATAATAAATGCACAATAAAGTGTGCGCCTATTGTTTTAAGGGGATAAATAAATTTTTCAGGGTTCAGTGCTGCTCCTATTTGAAATAAATTATTTGAAAGGAAATGGAGATATCATTCAATATTTTGTCTGATAACCCTTTCAAACTATTTTATTACTTATAAAAACAAAATGGCGACACAAATATATATTTTATTCGGTTTTAGTATTTGTTGTCTGTGAAAATTTCAACTGTCTAGCTATCATGGTTCATGAAATACATGAGATGCCTGATGAGTGATGATAGACAGACAGACGGACGGGCGGGCGGAAAGACGGACAGCAAAGTATTAGTAATAGGGTCCCGTTTTTACCCTTTGGGCACGGTACCCAAAATAATAAATTAAGATAGGCACTTGTATCCAGAGCCGTAAAATAATTATAAAAAACGGCGGTCGACTTTTTTGATTACGTGACATACAGAATTATCTGTATTAACAAGTACGATTTTGTTTTTTGTTTATGGAAATAAAAATAAATCGTAAGTTTTTGTAAAAAAGACCGAAAACGCTCAATGAGTAAAAAAATAAGCCACAACGCATTGTGGCTAATGTCAAACGGCCACGACCCCGACGACGCATTGTGGCAATCACGGAACGACCACAATGCATTGTGGCCGTATTGATAAGGGCTACGTCGCGAATCGGAAATATAGGGAAGTAGGAAAGCTGACTTGGGTGCGTGGTAACATAGATAGGTGACCATACTTTCACAGCTTTAGCAACTCAGCAGTTGGGTAAAAATTAGCAATGAATAAAAAATCGCAATGTATGTCATTACTATCTCTATGGGTTATTATTCTAAGATTATTACTATAGTGAACTGCTGACTTATGACAAGACCCTGTTATTATTTGACAGTTTATCAAAGAAATGGCCGTTGCCCGTTTCTGACTGCTTGTCATTGCATGTTCGTTGTCTTATATGATCGCACATACATAGTATAGCCATAATAATCAGATAAAAATTGGGTAAGTGCGAGTTGGATTGATATATCTGTCTGTGTGGTAAGTAAAACGAAGGTAAGTAAATAATATAATTATTTATATTTGTTTGTTTTGTTTTTGGTGTGTGTAAGTTGCCAGGACTTAGCTTGATGACTGCCATATAATAATGTCAGCCTTGTGCCCATTACCTTGGGTCATGTGCGACAAAACGAGAGCATTCTGCGCGGAGTAAGAACGTAGTAAGCGCCCAAAAGCGCCGAATTCGTTTTATTTTAATTACTCGTGAAATATACATTATTTTAGAAAAATGCTAATACGGCTTATCGCCAATATAATTTTATATTATGTATAAAAACATTGACTCAGTAACACGCAAAGTTTTGTCAAAAAAAGGATTCTAGTTGAAAGTTATGTAGACGTAACTTTGCGATTTTTTTTCATCACTAAAATATTAAAGTTTTATGTTTTTAAGACGAATTTATTTGAAATGTAATGTAATATCTACATTAAAAAAACCAGTTTATTTGTGGTTTATTCTCGAGTTTAAAAATCCAATATGCGATGGGCAATTTACCTATAGTCCCCCTCTTTAAAAAGACAGGGTGTCGAGGCCACGGCGACCTCGAAGAAATATTTTTGAAGATATCATTAATTTCAAAAACCGGGATCTGCATATATATATATATATATATATATATATATATATATATATATATATATATATCGACACATCCAAAGGACTCTTTGACTCCATTTGCAGTAATTGCGCCTCCGTTTTATCGCATGTCGAACAAATTGACATCTGATGTCTTATATTCGACAGCGCTGAAACGGAAAAATGGAGTATAAAATGTCACTTTATCAAAGGATTCACAGAAAATATAACCAAAGAATGTCTTTGAGCATTTATTTAAATTGTGGTACCATTCAAATTGGTACGAGTACGTTACAGCTCGTTAGGTTCGTTCCATCGATGAACTGCGGTTGCTACTTAGCGCCCTTTGTGCATTACGCGCGTGAATCCGCCCCTGGCGCTGTAGGTCCCGGCACGGCCCCCGGGCGGCCCTGTTACCACCTACACTGTTCGAGTTGAATTTCCTCGTAATTGCGAGTGAATACAGTTTTTGCTGTTCATCTGACGGCTGACATGACAGCTTGCAGCAATCTGCCATGAATGCGAATAATCAGTTGCTTTTTCCTGATTTCATATTGGTTTATCGAATTAAACATCAAACTGAACTTTTTCGTCACTTCATACTTTTCAATAAACCGTTTTTTTTTTCATATTTATAATTTAAAATGAAAGGTGGTATGAAAAGAGAGGTGAAAGGAAAAATACTATACTAATTGCGACTATTGTCTCTAATTTATTTTTTTCTTATTGTCATCATTCACATAACGCTCCTATTTATAATTGGTTTTGAAAAATAACAGGCACAAAAATAGGTGGCAAATAACTTTGTAGAACTAGAGCCACTAGTTAGTGCAATATAACGCAAATCAGGACCATTAGCAAACAAACAGACACACAATAGTCCCTGGCGATGGATTTACATTCCCATTAATTGCGCAATGGTGCAGTAACATCTTATGCTGTGTCGAAATCTAAACTAGTCTCCGAAACTATTCCGCTATGGATTCTGCAACAACTTCCACAATATCGTCCATATGGAGATTTGAAAAGTAATTGGCCATCGCAAGACAGTTTACTAAATGTATTTTCCAGAGATAAGAGATATAAAAAGATACCTTATTATTTAGTAATTTTAAGTAATAACTGACATTAGCAATCTTACTCACACGGCGAAAATGATTTTTGCTATATGAGCGACTGAAACAAGTAATCGTATTCTGTTCTTGGTTTTATCGTGGTGTCACTAAATGAGTGTAATTAGTGACAAACTGATGTCTTTTAATACTGTGAAATTAAATATCTGGTCATAGTTCCTTTTCTTGGTATCATTGTGTTCCAATCCAACTTGGTTGGATTAAAATGACAGATGTCATTTGGATGTCTTTCCTAGTGCATGAAACGTGCATAAATCTAACATCGACAATACGATACTCCATACTACACAAGACTCACAATACTCGTTTACAAAACATTTACCTATTTAATTAAACAATCATCTTGGTTGGATTAAAATGACAGATGCCATTTGGATGTCTTTCCTAGTGCGTGAAACGTGCATCATCTAACATCGACAATACGATACTCCATACTACTCAAGACTCACAATACTCGTTTACAAAATATTAACCTATCTAATTAAACAATCATCATCAACATATTTTACAATAATGTAGGTCAGGATTTTTGTGTTCTTTGCTACAGAAAAAAACATAATAACGCGCAATATTGTGCATGGATAAATGTTTGACTTTTAATAAGTTTACGTATGAAAATAAAAGACCCGGAAAATGTGACGCTTGTCGAAATATGACATTTGTGTGATGAAAAAATTCGAGTGAAGACTAATATAAAAGGTGTATTTAATTTTCTTATTTAAATATTAAATAAATTTATACATAGGTATAAATAAAATCATGTAATATAATAAAATACGTTTTTAAATCATAAACAGCATATTATTTGGGTGACGTCATTCTCGATATTATCGCAACTGTGTCGCTATCACACTACAATCTAGCTCCCTGTTCTTTACATTTTGCTTCACTTTACGCCAGTGTCTGCACCCCTGCAATGCTATTATGACTATTACCAAGTTTATGCATCCCTGATGAGGTGGCATTAGTTGCCAACTTGTTAACATAGCTTTGTACAGTCATTATAATATCTATGATATGCTGATGTCGCTAGAATTTGATATGTAAACTTTGATTAGAAATAGTTGGGGTGAAGAGGAATATAAATAAAGGGAAGATGGCTACGTGATCCAACTTGTAAGTTTGGCTTATCTGTTTGTTATTTATTATATACATACATCACAACATAAACCTTCAGACTTTTTAAAAACATATATACTGCTACACGAGCACCAAAATATTACTAAGTATTTACTTTAATTTGTTCGTAATTACTTAGTTGACGAGGCACAAACAATGTTTGTTTAAAATAATCTACAAAAAAAAATATTAATTACTTACTTGACAGTTAGTTAAAAATTAGTAAGTGGCCAACACTGGTGTCAGATTTTTGAAGCTGTCTCATGGCATTTGACATAGCTTGACATCTGCTACCAAGAGAACGTGCCTTCACATAAACTTAAAAAACAACTGCAACCTCAGATTAATTGACAATTTTTAAGATGATATATGTTTTTCAGGTTTGCTTTGCATGTTTCGTCCCCTCGCTATATTGAATCTGGGACCCTTCAATTAATTGCTCTCATAACCACTTAAATAACACTCAATCACAATCAAGTCTCGTTTTCAAAAAGAGCATTTGACATGCACGCACCAATTTGTTATTCCTTTTTAAATACTCGTGGATTTTCAAGAATGTTGTAGAAATTCCATTAAATAAAAAAAATTAAATTATGACAACGAGCAATTTATTCTCTGTCCACATATCAACTATAAATATTATTTTCATTGTGAGTTGACGTTTTTGGAGAAAATGCTGCAGTGCAGTTTGTTACCGCTTCTTCTGCACTAGCGCTTTGGAGGCGGCAGTAAACTTAGCTCTAAGTAACTTTTTGACGTCGACAATTATTGTGCAACAAAACAAAGTGACGATTATTAAGAGATGTTATAAATATCCTGTGATAAGAAATACATATTTGAATTGGATTGAATTGAATGCTTTAAACAGCTGCCATATAAAGTAGGCGAATTAAATAAATACCCCAGATTAAAGAATTTTAGACCTTGTTTTAGGTAAGTTATGTGGAATTTTGTGAATTTGTGAACATCTCATTAGAATCAATTGCTTATAGTCCCAATAAGAAAATATGACAACCGATGTTAGTTTTAAATCTAACTCGTAATCAAGACAAGTAAGTACGACACACAAGTAAGAAACTTACAGACAAGAAAGCGATATAATGCATCTTTTGTTTATTATGAACTCCGCCAAGTGATAACCCGTCGACTGAAATAAATGGTATCCCAAGATAAGAAGGGGAGAGCCTGTGCCAACTTTTTTCGATAAATGGCCATATCACTGCCAAGATTTTTTCTAACTTATAGAACCAAGAAATAATACGGATGAACATACAATTTCTATGCGGCCACAGTGTCTCTCTATGTTTATTTATTTATCCTGCAAATAAACTTATACTTTAGACGTCAGACGACTTTTTAAAGGTTGCGTTGGATGCAGGCCGCTCTAGATCAATAATTTTAGAAATCCTTTGAAGAGACCTATGTCCAGCTGTGGACATTATGCGGCTGAAATGACATTATTCGCGCTCTTTGAGGAATTTTCTGTATTACTATCTTAAAAGCGACCTTCCCGTCTTACTTTTCATACAAACGGTCGTACGTGATTATGGCGTTGTAACTGATCTTTCTTGAAAACTTTACAACTCACAGGTATCACGTGCGCTATTTCTAGGTTTCTATCGAAATAAAAAAATAAGATTTAGAAAGACAAATTTAGTAGAAGCTTCCGAATATATGCTTTTTTGCACAAATTTTACCTGAATTTCGACCGTTCATAAAGTACTTATAAATTGTAAAGGTAAAGAAAATATTTCGATACAAACCTCGCAAATGTTATAAAAACCATAAATAAAAATCATTTATTTCACACACTTGTAAGGCTTACTGATAAACATGTATCACCTTGTACAAGTTTTATGAAATTTCCGCACCCTATGAATAGTTAATATTCTTTCAATGGATAGTTAATAATAATACTAATTTAATTCAATAGAATGCAAACCGTGCCGTTAGCGCTATCTCTTTCTTTTTGTTCTGCCTCTTTTTCTAGCATTGCCCTGGATGAAACAACAAGCTTTTCAAACTATGCTTGCGTTGACGACAGAGCAGCCGGGAAGGGCCGCCTTAAAGTCTCTAGGCTGATAATTATAATAACACGTGTACTGTACACGTATTTGGCAAGTCTGATTGGTCTGGCTGCCTACAGAAGGTATTGTTGTCTGAGTACTATGTTTAAATCAAGACTGAGAATAAAGGAAAAGTTGAAAGAAGAGTTTTAATATCGGTCCTGTTTTGACTACTTACTCTTACACTACTTTATCCAACACAAATTATGAATATAACGATGAACGAAAGCATCATTGTGAAAATAACGACGAATCTTCCACGTAAGAATTTAAAAAATGCCCAGTGTGAACCTGGCGCTAAAAGAAAACCCTTATCTATGATAGAATCAAAATACTTATGTATTCAATGTATAGGTTGGTTTTCCATTAAACGGTCTCAATGTAGGTATTCAATAGCTAGCTCACATCTTACACTGAATGAAGTGTTGAGATTCCTTTCATGTCACCACTAGTTGCAGTCAATTATCTGATAAGACACTCCCTCCGTCTCGACGTGTGCCGGAGCCGAGCTGACGCCATCTCCATGGCAACGCCGCGACAGAAAACATCCAATCGAATCTCCATTGACGCCAGTTCCTACCAATAAGGTTGATTCCAACCAATTTTATTGAAAACTGCTCCAAATAACGACGATACTAAAGTAGGCGTTAATGCGAATTTTAGTTTTATTTATTGACATGTGCACTTCACATGGATATCACATACGTACAAACTATTCTCGTTTTTATCCGTTACCGGGGTAAACATAACTCCTGTGCGATTGTGAGTGGGCCAGGATGTAAAAATAGTAACGGGTTGCTAAATTTTGTGTACATCACGAAAATGTTTACGACAAAAAGGTATATTAAAAGGATCTCAAGACATGGCAGAAAAAAAACGTAGTTATTGGAACATACTTTATAGACCGATAAATCATTGCGATATGGTAGAGCCTTCACATTAAATGTTATCTGTCCCTTACTTATTTATTATTATTCCTACCAATTTTCCTCTGACTAATACGACCCTATATGTATTTGCTTTCTTTGTGCTCTCGTTAAAACTCCCCAGCGTATAAAATTGATTTATTGTCCAAATCTATAGCTGGTAACTCAATTGTCTGTGCACTGAACGTCTAGGGAGTTTTAATTTTCTGTATGGGAGGTTTTATATTTTGAGGAAGGTTTTCGTTCATAAAGAAAATTCTTTTCATAAAGAAAAGAGTTTTAGATTCGGACAATCTAAAATAAAATCCATCTTGAATGAGATGCTGGCTTGTACGAATGCGTTTATCTCATTTTATTTGTCTTAAAAAGAAACACCAACCTACTTGAGACACTTTTTATTTCACCGCCTTAGGAGCATAGATATAATTTGGATGACTTTTATCTTAGACTTGTATAGTCAGTTGTGTTATTAGAGCGTGTTGATCTATGGTTGTGTTTCATGTAAGTTTATCTTAACAACCTTCAATTTCTACGAGGATTACCAGACAGAATTCCATTTCAAAATTACAATTTTTTTAAATTGGAATTTGGTCTGGTTTTTCGTAAAAAAAAAGAGTAATTTTACAAAAACACCTGATACTTTTTGTTGTGTATACATATATGTTGGATTAGTTTTTTATGGAGTTCACTCACTCCAGCAACGCATTGTTTGTTCCACTTAAAAACTTCCGAAAGCTTGCGAGAGCCGTGTGGTTAAGTATTCAAGTTAGTTTTCCAAATTGTAATGCGGTGCAGAATGAATTGAGGCTATAAAAGCCTAAGTAGATGGTAATTATAGTATAGTGATTACACTGTACTGTTACACCAAACATTATAAGCGTACCCAGGTCAGATTTGAGATGGGTTGATCTGTGTAAAAAACACAACATACAGACGGGGGACACAGATAGTTGAAATGTTATGTTGCCATTACAGGAAAATTATTCAGTGTTTTTTTTTTTTAAATGCATCTTGACTTGACCCTACTACAAGATAAAAGGAGTGAACCCCTGGATTCTCCTCGGTACGCCTATGCGAATGTATAATAGATATGAGTTGGAGACTCCCTTATGAAACTTTACGGAACATCATAACAACGGTAGCTGATTAATGAACAACACAAAAACATTGCTGTTATCACTAATGTCAAAGCGAGTTACCTTCGAATGGCATTGTTGTCACGCGGTGGATGTGAATGTTCAGTAGCCTGGGGACCTTAGTGAGAGGATGGCTAGCGAGGAATTGAGTTACGAAGGAAATGGGGCCTCTGTACACGAACATTTTGCGAACTGGTTCATATAGGAAAGCTGATTCCATAGAAGCTGATTCTGTCATTACCTTCATGTTATACACTGACGGGTTTGTTGCAGACGTTCAGCGTACAATGCACATAACATCTATAGTAATCAATCAATGAATGATCCCAATAGTTTAGGTATAAGTTGTTAGTAGGGTCAGTAATATGACTTACTAATTTTGTAAAACGAGAAAATTTTCATAACAATTTTGCCTATATTAGCCACCTTAATACGTTGTGGGTTGTGGTGTCCGAGCGAAATATTTCAATTCTACTTAAACAGCATATATTTCTTCTGACAGTGACTCTAGTATCCTTAACTCAATTACGAAAAAGAAAAGTGTTTTTACGTTACATACATTCAAATACTCATTGGGAAGAATGTTAGTTGCAATAAATTATAGTAGTTAAACTCACCTCTCAATAGAGCGTTACATATCGGGAACAAACGCATATACATTATGTTTTAGACAAAGATTATATTATACTATATTATATTATATTATATTATTATTATATTCTACTCACTATCGGAAAAGTGCTTGGAAATAGTGAGTTTGGTTTAGACCGGTCCGCATACAGGAGCGCCTAGTTCAGCCCTTTGTCGCTTCATCAGCCTACAAATTGGCAGTTTATAGCAGCGGCCGCACCGGACGCTGCGGGCGATCGCAGGCTCTTGCCGGAACAAATTGTGTGCCTTCCTCTATGCTTCATTAGCAGAGGTCAGTACAAACGATGCAGGTAACTCACAATATCAACGAACTTTCGTATAATTTCGTGGGAAAATAAATATCATGACTTTATCCTTAACAGAAAATACAAAACGGGCTGCGTTTGGTATTTTCTGTTAAGGATAAAAGCCACATTTAGCGTGATGACAACTTGAAGATGTTCGTGGTGTAAGTATGTATTGTGTAAAATATATTTTTACTTTTTATCCACGTATACCAAATAAAGCAGTAGCAGCTGTTGTATTGAACAGGATATGCTTGTCACGGCCCAGAGCACGCAACGTGTCAGCTACGGCTCAATTTAATTAAATTTTCACTACAAATCCTCTTGACACTCCGAAATAAACTGTGCAACATGCGCGTGCAGCGGAAATTTAATTACTCTACCACGCAGCTTTTGCTCACCTTACTTTCTTCTCGCCTTTGATGGTCATGCTTCTAATGAATAGGTAACCGTACATGAGGGCCCTGTTTAACGCAACTGGAAGGTATTTACAGTTCTGTGACTATCTTTAAGAAATTCAACAACCTTAGTTTCAGCTGTGCGAGTACTTACCTAGTTGAAGAGCTGTCTTTTTTACTTTAAACGTTTATTATTTTGTTAAAGTGTAATATACGTACAGGGAATAACACTTTTTTATGATTGTCAGGTTCACAGACATTCATACTTTGTTTGTTTTTTCTCTTTTTTTGTTATTTATCCTAAAATATTATCATCTTGGAAGTTGTATCATGTATCACATGACCTAAGAAAAGGGTAACTATTAGGCCCACATAACTTTATAATGGCTTAACAAAGTTCCCCATGAGGGTGACTTAGCTTAACGACTATGACATTATAACATCGTTAAAGACAAACCACACTTGTTTGTAATTAAAAAATCATATTTTTTATTAAAACGTACAAATTATAATATAATATATAAGCATACAAAATTTTCTTAAAAACTAAAATAAAAATACTACACACTAATATTTACAAAATAAAAAAGGCCCGGTAATTATTTTCTTTTTCTTATTTGTGACCTAAATAATTCCAAATTAAATAAACATTAGAAACGAAACCTAACCTACTTCTATCGAGGCGTACCTGTCTAATTTTGAATGCATTGTTGTGGCCACGTAACTACATTACGAGCACAGTCAATAGCTGGGACAATGTCCCGAACACAGGCAGTACGTGCTCGCCCTGTGCTGATAAACTAACCACAGATCTAGATTCGACCTATTTCAAATAACTAATACTTAGAGAGAAGAAGTAATTGTTGATAATATTAGTTTCATGTGACAAAAATAATAAATAATCAGAGGAGATTTAAAAAAAAAACATGTAAGTAAGGAATGATATTTCACCGTCACCCATTTTTGTCATGAATTAGAATTTTAGGCCGAGACTCCATTGAAAATGTGCGAAATGTGATAGGATGTGCTTTGTTTAACAACGAATGGCCTTTCGTTATTGACAAATCGTAATTTCTTGTTAAGGGGCTACCTGAATTTTCTGGGGTCCAGTGCTGCCCCATTTGAAATAAATCATTTAAAAGGAAACGGAGATATCATTTAAAATTTGGCCTTGATCAGACCCTAGATAACCCTTTAAACTACGTGAACCTGAAGCTTTTCTACGCACATACGCCAAAAGTGGCCGTTTTTCGCAATTGTGCGTAGAAAAGCTTCACGTTCTTACTTTAAACTGTAAACAGTAGTTTATAAAATGGTTTAAAGGGTTATCAAGACTAAATTTTAAATTGTATCTCCGTTTCCTTTTAAATGATTTAATTCAAATGGGGGCAGCCCTGGACCCCGAAAAATTCAGGTAGCCCCTTAAACTTATGAGTTTAGCTTCTCCTTATAAAGGGGATAAGCAGCTGGTACATACTATTTTATTTTATCAAACTTTATTGTTCCAAAGTACAAATATACTTTTAACAAATGGCGGACTTAATGCTAAGAGCATTTTCTCCCAGTCAAACATAGGGATAAACAGAGAGAAATTATGCGTCCCAAAAAAAAACAATACACAAATACTTACATTATAAAATATTACTATATAATATACAATTACATTATATGTATACCTATTATATATACATTTCAGAATAAATATCTACTTATACAATACTTACATATACCTCTACTTATACTTACATGTACATCTAGCTATGAAGAGAAGAACTAAATAAGAATGATTTTATGAGGAAAGGGAGTTTAAAAGGTGGGCGTGAACTTTGCTTTTATAAGAAAACTAGCTTTTGCCCGCGACTTTGCTCGCGTAAGGGTGTAATTTATCAAAATCCTTTCTTAGGGGATGCCTACGTCATAGTAGCTTTATGCATGCAAAATCTCAGCCCGATCGGTTTAAAGTTGACAAAGTTTCATACAAACTTTCATCCCCTGTTTTATCATCCCCTTGGGGGTAGAATTGATCAAAATCCTTAGCGGATGCCTACGTCATAACATCTACCTGCATAACAAATTTCAGCCCGATCGGTCCAGTAGTTTGGGCTGTGCGTTGATAGATCACTATGTCAGTCAGTCAGTCACCTTTGAGTTATATATATTTAGATTTAGTAGAAATTTATCTGATGTCAACTGGTAAAGCATTCCAGAGCCGTGAGGCTTGAAGAGAAAAAGAGTAAGACATAAAATTTGTCTGGAAAAGGGGGATAAAGAACTGACGTTCTACTCCTGTTCGTTCCTCCCAGACCAGAATGGAAGATTCAACTATAAAAATAAAGGCCACAAAGACACAAAGAAGCTACATGTAGCAATTCTGTCTATCGAAGTCACAATGTGAGTGGTATCCTATCTCATTTTATGTGCGATGCGAGGCCGGACCTCATTCTATATTGCGGTCTGTTTGCTCGATTAAAAAAGTTTGCTTAGGGCCCGCCAGAAATTGATTTATGACTAAACTCGCCGTATCGCCGGACATGGCGATAACATGCATCTATCCCTTTTTGACTGATGGGTGCTGAAATTAGAAAGACGTGAAATCGCTTCCTCTTTTCCCGAGTAAAGGTCATCACATCTCAGCTAAGCTATGTCAGATGCTTTTGGCACCCTGAACAATCTGACACTAGTATTGGCCACTTACGCACATGACATACAAACATCTCAGCGCTTTGATATGAAAATCTATTTCTATGGGACCAACTAGGATCAAGAGAAAATTTCATTCCTGGACATATTTTCTAGTCTACTGAACACGTTGGTAAGAAAAAGTGGTCATTGGTCTCATATTGATAGGTCAGGTGTAACGTTGTAACGTATTCGTTACGATTCTTAATAACAAGGTAAAAATAAATAAACTATAACTAAAATTAAAACTAAAAAAAAAGGTTTTCTTGTGCCTGAGTGCGTTAAACACGGATCCCTAAATATCTCTCGTCACGCAAAACCTGTTTGACCGGTGCCCCGGCGGCTGCGCGATGCGCAAGCGCCAGTGCGCCGCTGATCTTATATTGAGACGGACACGTACTGCTGGTCATTGGGCTAAGGTCGAGCCTGCATTCTCGATACCTTTTAATTTATAACTTATTGGCTGTAGCTGTAACCCAGCCTAGTATTGGCTGCTGAGTGGTGGAACACCATTTATTCAACTTATTTGGATTATTAAACCCCGTTAGGTAAGTTTGAACAATGTTTTTAAATAAAAGTGTAGGTGGTCATAAATTTCTTTGTTCACATTAACGTTTTGAAAATATGTCAGTTCGTAGTGTTCATCAATTTAGCTTCGCTTAGGTTGCCGGCCTCACATTATCAAAATCATTCATCATTAATATAATCCCTCATCATTTATCATCAAAATCATTTACCATGTTCTCATCTGTTAATCACCCTTTGTAAACTCCGCTTTTGATTGCCTCACGCCACTTTCTCCTTCTACCTTAGTACTTATTGTATCTACTAGCTGCGTGGCATGAGCAATCACGGATGTCCACTGCGGCCTAGAGGCTTAGTGCTTGGATGATGATTCCAGGGTCCCAAGTTCCGGCTGAAGGTACCGGAGGCGAACGTCGTGCTAGTGACTTCTTCACGCCTGGCCAATTTAAAGATCTTCGTTTCCCGCTTGGCCCACAAGGGAAGTTCTAGACTGCGTGGCAAGGTTAAACGGCCATCTGAACTCACGACCTGTAAGATTGGAGTGTCTTGTACAAATAAAAGATGGTAATCTTCTGAATCCGTGTATTCTTAATTAATACTTTACACATAACTTCCGCAAAACCAACAAACTTTTTATATCCCAATCGCGAATTCCTTCATCCTTCATAACTTTATTGACAACAATGACAACTGACTTAAATTCTTGCGGAAATAACACTTTTTACCTTGCTCGTCGTAACTATTACGACTTTCAGTTAAAGTTCAAAACTTATAAGCAGAATATAGTTAAATTGTAAAAGTTTGAATTACATAGGTAAATACATCTTATAAATGAATAGCTTAACTACCACTTATAAATTACTAGCTTAATAACTGCATTAAAATCGGCTTGGTGGTTATAATGTTTATCAATTATTGAAAGAATCTGTCTATACTTGATAAACATTGACATATTGACGCGTAGGCACGCGTCCCGAGACTTCAATAATACGTAATGCATACGCGACTACAATATGAGTAATAAATGTATAATATATGGATACAAATAATTATGTATAAAATAAAACTCAGAATTGCATTTCCCTGTAATACCTGAGCACTTTCAAATATTCTTACTCTAAAATATAAGTAAAGTAGGTCAAAATCTTGGTTTCCTTTCGATAAATCACCAACCTTTTCAAATGCACAAACCGTACTTAACATTATGTGTTTGCGAATTGCAGACATCGGGATTTGACTGCAGCATATTTTATTCGAGAGTAGTGTTACCAAATCGCGTCTGGTTGTGAACGATTTTATTCGCGAAATGACGTGCATTCGTTGAAAAGAACTGGTCAAAAAATGTAAAATTAAACAATACTCGTATCAGAAAATATTATTCTATTATGAATTTTCTTATAAAGATATACAATCTTCACTTGCCTGAGCGTGTCCAGACGACACGCGCACGCCAAGCCCATGCCTAGCGAATGCCTTTGAAATCTTTGAAATTTATTGCATATAATTTGAGTCCTATCACACATCAATACAACTCATATTGCATTTACCGAAGTCAACACGCGCATGCCTCGCCTGTGCCACGCGCTCGCCTTGCCTCCGCCTTGCCTCCGCCCGGCGCTCGCCCCAACTGAATTTTGGTAAATGCAATTTGAGTTGGATTGATTAATGATAGGACTAAAATTATAAGCAACACCAAGCGACGAGCAACGACAAGCGCGGTTTGAATAAACCGCGCTTGTCGTGTGCTAGGCATTAGCTTGGCGTGCGCGTTTATGAACGCGCAAGGCCAAGCGTTATGTTGTGTTGAGTCAAGAGTGTGTATTTTCCTAGGTTTAAAAAATAATTATTTTGTACTGATAAGAAAATAAAACGTCACAATATAATGTCAATTGTCTTTGACCATATCCATTTTGATTAGATTTATTATTTCAGAAAAACGGATAATAAGAGCGCTATCTGACCTCAAGAAATTATGACGTCATCACCATGCTAGTCCGCCACCCAGAGGTCCCGGGTTCGATCCCCGGTCAGGGCAAGTTGGAAAATGGCCTTTTTCAAATTGTTCTGGGTCTTGGGTGTTTATCCATATATGTATTTGTTATAAAATATAGTATCGTTGAGTTAGTATCCCATAACACAAGTCTCGAACTTACTTTGGGGCTAGCTCAATCAGTGTTATTTGTCCCTATATATTTATTATTTATTTGCTATTATCTGCCTGTATTTCATACAAATCCCATAGAAAATGTTTGTGTTGACGTTAAGAGCGGCCTTCCCGTCTTAATTTTCATACAAACGCTCGTACGTGATTATGGCGTTGTATCTGATCTTTCTTAAAAACTTTTGAACTCACAGGTATGTTGGGCACTATTTCTAGGATTTTATCAAAATAAAAAATTGAAATTTAGAAAAACAAAGTCAGTACAAGCATCAAAAATCTGATTTTTTGCACAAATTTTAGCTGAACTTCGACCGTTCATAAAGTACTCATAAATTGTAAAAGTAAAAAAAATATTTCAATACAAACCTCGAAAATGTAATGAAAATTTTGAATACAAAACATTTATTCAATTCAATTCAATTCAATTCAATTTATTCATAAACAATAATACATTGCATTCGAATATTACAAAAATACAAAAAAAAATTACAAAATTAAAATTCATTTTAAATGCATGCATATGTCCTATATTACTTAATTAGTACATTTCGATAATACATTTAAGTCTATGCAAATAATATATCAGTTCCAAATTGCAATTTAATAACTAATGCGAAATTAAAAGTCATCAACACTATAGCAGCACTTCTTCAGAAGCAGAGTTCTCAATTCACTTTTAAATTTTGAAAGTTTTCGTACTACCTTTAGATGATTTGGCAATTTATTAAATAAGACCACTGTTTGATATCGCGGACTGTGTTTAACAATTTCTAAAGTTGGAGTAATTTTTTGTTGAACGTCTTTTCGTCTGGTACTTTCCCTTAACAACATTTCCTCTTCCGTCTCAAATAAAGCTCTATTTTTAATAAAATCTACTAAAAGCACAAAAATATATAGAGAAGGAACGGTTAGAATTTGAAGCCTCTTAAAGTGTTCTACACATGATTCTCTCTTCGATATACGAACCATAGTACGTATCGCTTTTTTTTGCGCAACGAAAGCTTTATTTATGTTGTATTCGTAACTTCCTCCCCAATATTTAATACTGTAACGTAGTTTAGATTCTACCATGGCATAGTATAAAGATTTCAGTTGGTCCGTCGTCAGTTCATCGCGTAAAGTTCTAAGTGCACAGCAAGAACTGCTAATATAATTTTCCACAGCTTGTAATTCGGGTTTCCAATTTAAATATTCATCAATTTGAATACCAAGGAGTTTTACTTCGTGCACTGGTTCAATCTTCTCATTATTTAGCTTCACTTCAAGTATGTCTCTATTGCTGGCTGTCGTTTTGAATAACATTACTCTGGTTTTGGTTGTATTAAGTTTAAGATTATTAGCTGTAAACCAATCATGAAAAAGTGACAGAGTAGTATTTATCTTTCTATTAAGAGCGTCAATGTCATGATCCCAGACTATAGCATTCGTATCGTCAGCAAATATTACTAATTCAATGTCAGGCTGTACAGATGTCATATAGTTAATTAAATCATTGATAAAAATTATAAATAATATTGGTCCTAAAATTGAACCTTGTGGAACTCCTCTAGTTACTTGAACAATTTTTGATGTTTTTGTTGAATTAAGAAACTCTCCTTTAACGTCTCTTACCTCAACCATTTGCTGACGATTACTTAAATACGACTTCAATAAATTCAAAGCTTTGCCGCGAATACCACAAAATTCTAATTTAGTTGTAAGTATATCCTGGTCTACCAAGTCGAAGGCCGAACTAAGGTCTAGAAAGATCCCAGCTACTTTTAATTTTGCATTTAATTTACAAGTCACGTCGTGTACAATCGTTTCCATAGCATTAGCGGTGCCAATACCTTCTTGATATCCGAATTGCCTTTTATTCAAAATGTTATTGGCTTTCAAGTGTGTAACTACACTAGATTTAATAATTTTCTCAAAAATTTTAGAAAGTATCGGCAGCAAGGCAATGGCTCTGTAATTCAATGGGTCAAATTTAGACCCCTTTTTATGAATAGGAATTATTTTGGCAAGTTTTAACTGATCAGGAAATATACCTTGTTCATAACAATTATTAAAGAAGTTTGCTAAGGGTTTTGCCAAGATGTCAATATTATTTTTTACTATGGATATTGGCATGTCATCATAGCCGGTCGATTTTTTATTTTCCATTTTTTTAACAATATCAGTTATTTCGGATTCGGTTACAGGTGGATATTTACAATTTTTTGAAACTTTATTACCATAATTATTAAGGAATTCTGCTGCTTTATTTACACTACCGAAAGATTGTTGGTTACCATGATCAAATATATTAGAAAGGGTATCAGCAATTTGTTGCGAATTCGTTATTATTTGATCATCTTATTTTAGGGTCACTGTATTTCGAGCGGTAGATTTATTCTTATTGAGGCGATTGTTAACTATTTCCCAAACTCTTTTGTTTGAATTTATATTTTTTGTTATCTCAGCTTGTACACTCAGTCTTTTTGCACATCTTATTACTCTTTTGTAGATTCTTAGATAGCGGTTCCTATAGTCATAAATGCTTGAATCGTTGCTATTTCTATCAAGCACGCATAAGACTCGCTTCATTTTGCTTGATGTTCGTATACCTTTTGTGATCCAGTTGACCGTACCACGTTTTTTCTGACGAATTTTCTTTTTAATTTAATTTAAAGCATTTCCTAAAAATACTTCCTAAGGTATGTATGAAACCGTTAATTCCTAATTTTGACCAATCGACGCGTAATATTTCTTGCCTGAACTGATCTTCATTTTTCTTATTAAAGCACCTTTTTTCAATGAAGGAGCTGTTATCCTTCCATTTACCGTCTATTTCTTTTTCATCGGTTATATGTGCAACAATGCATGCATGGCCGTCTGACAGACCATTATGATCAACTTCAGTAGAAATTAAAGTGCTTTCTGGTAGATTTGTTAAGATATTATCTATACAAGATTCTGCTCCGTTCCTAGTAAATGTAATTTCTCCAACTAAATGCCTAAAATTGTAGGAAGTAAGTAAATTTAAAAACTCAGTCCTATTAGTGCTATCTTTCAGTAGATCTAGTAAAGAAGTTCTGTAGAAACATTTCGAATTTTTCGATAAATTCATTGAAATTTGTATTATTATTATAGCAACAAAAAATATACATATTATTATCAACATCTCTAATGCCACACAATTCAAAATGTTCAGGTTTACTAAGCTGTTTACATATTTTTACCTCCTCTACATTTCTATCCTTACTAGCTAAAATCATTGATCCACCTCTAGCCTTATTTGTCCTAAGAAAATGTGTTACTAAGTTATAATTTGTTAAATTTAGCATTTTTATAGAGTGAGTTTTCAAAAAGTGCTCACATATACAGATGAAACTAATTTTACTGTCTAAGTTTTCTATGTAAACTTCTAATTGGTCCTTTTTGGAATTTATACCACAAACATTCTGATAAAAAATACTAATAACCTCCATCTCCATTATTTTTTCTCCAATTAATATATCACAGTCACTTACATTATTCTCGAAAAAACTGAATGTCATCTGATGAGTGTGTAGGACTGGGTAACTTACAATTAATCAATAAATTGTTTTCATCTTTTCCTATGCCAAAATAGTCAGGAATATATTTTTGTTTAAGTTTTTTTGACTTTGTGTAAGTATTTTTAGGAAAAAAATAATCTGTTATTTTCTTTTGGACCTTAAATTTTATATAATCGTCATTATTATATTTCAAATTATTTCTGGCATATTTATTGTTTTTACATAAGATTGATATATTTTTAATAAATTTACAAACATATTCTTGATAATCTATTTCAATATTTATTTTTATACATGCAAATTCTAGAATGTCAAAGTGTTTATTGTAGTCAATTTGTGTAAATTTACAGTTAGGGTAATTTGTTACAATTAATTCTAATTCATTATTTAATTTTTTTACATTGAGATAGTCATTGTAGGGAACACTCATTAAAATAATTTTATTGTTGTTAAATCGAGATAAAATGTTACATAATTCAGTTGTCAATACATATGGGTTTTTATCCATCGTGCCCACGCATAAAACAATAATGTCCCTGCTTGAAACGGTCGATAAGTTATTGCAACTGCTTAGGATTTGTTTTGAAGTTGCGTAAGGTTTTATAAATCCATTAACATTATATATGTCATTCCACTTTCCATTCCTTGACTTGATGAGTTTCTTTGTCAACCCACACTCTTGTTCTCCACCAAAAATGTATATAGTGGGTGTCTGATCGTTGTTTAGTGTTTCGAGTTTTGAACTAGTAGCGCCATCTATATTTTCTTGTTGTATTGTGTATTCTGTTGGTTGCGACTGTGGAACATTTTGACGGTCCATAGTGAAATCCAGTTGTTTTCGACTCAAGCTATATCGTTTTTCTATATATGGGGAATTAATTTTCTTTTTCGACGAATCTCCACAAATGTGCGTCAGCTTTTTTATTTTTAATTCATAATTATTTATTGTATTTTTGAGAGATGAATTTTCTTGGAGAATGTTACATATTTCATTGTCAGCTATTTTTAATTTTTCTTTTAGCGATTTATTCTCTAGTTCAAGTTGTTCAAGTCTATTTACATCTGTTGATTGTTTTTCCGGACAGCTTCTGTTCAAATTCTGCGTACAATCCTGGGCCGATTCCAGTTCATCCTCGGTCTCATCCGACAACGATTCGAAAGAGTTAGAAGGCTCCAAGTTTATTCTGCAATTATTTTTATTTCGTACAGTCACATTATCCGATGATGATGACATACCGGCAGCCGGAGCAGTAATTTCGAGAGAGGTAGGTATTGTTGGAATGGGTGATTGACTCGTACTTGAAGATTTTCTTTTCACTAGTTTGTTAATGCTACATCTCCAGTTTGACTTATTTTCTTTGGTCATAATACGAAAGCGTCCAAATGAAATACTCGCACAGTCAATGTGAAAATTTTGTTTGCAAATAGAACACATTATTTTCTGTTTGTTTGTTATTTTGTTCCTGCATTTTGCGCAGTCTAACTCCATTTTTGAACTTTGATAGGAAAAAAGGGAAAAAAAAGAAAAATCCGTTTGTTTGTTTAAGGAGTTAAACTCAAGTCTTATCAAGAGTTATTTATTTGACTTATTTTGTAGCCAAAAAACGATATTTAAGAAAGTCTTCGCAGGAATCGAACCATGAGCTCTCAGACAGGCAGTGGTAAATCGGTGACCATTCCCACAACACCAACCGAGCAGTCAACTCAATGGTGAAATACGTCGTCTATAGACTGATCTGTCGTAATACTCGTAATGCTTCGGCATGACGTCAGATTAGGTTGGCGGTCGACTTGATCAGCTGATGAGTCACAGCTGTTTTAAATCACTGCACTGGCAACTGTTTTGTTTTGCAAATGTTTTTGCTTATATCCACTATTTTAAAATATTTTACACGTTTTTGTTGGCACAGTTCTATTGTTCGTATTACAGGTCACACAGAGGTATGTATTATAACTAAGAAATATCACTTAAACTATTTTTTTCGATTAAAGTAAACACAGACGTATGTTGAAACCTGCCGCTAGGAGCGGGCGCGCGCGGGGTATTTCACATACTTGTAAGGCTTACTGATAAACACGTATCTCCTGGAACAAGTTTTATGAAATTTCCGCACGCTATGAATAGTTAATATTCGTTCAATTTATAGTTAATAATAATACTAATTTAATTTAATAGAATTCAAACCATGCCCTTAGGCGCTATCTCTCTCTTTTTGGTTTTTTTTTTCTAGTATGGCCCTGGATGAAACACCAAGCTTTTCAAACTATGCTCGCGTTGAAAACAGTGCGGCCGGGAAGGGCCGCCTTAAGAAAAAAGTATTTGATTTGACTTGTTGGAAAATCGCGGATTATTGAGAATTTTTGTTATATATATGCGGGCAGTGTCTTTATCAAAAAGAGGGTATTTTTCGCATTGTGAATAGATGCAATTTTTACTAAACTCCAAATTGCTGCGTATACCTAATCATATCCATTGTCCGGAGCGACTAGACAGGGCTCTTCAGCTACCATTAATATTCACAGCAGCACTTACAGGCGGCCTATCAACACCTTTTTTACAAATCAATCGGCCCGTACACGAGTGTCATCCAATTACAACGCTCACAAAACCAAAACGCCGTCTGCTCTATTAATATGCATTCGATTTATTGCGTTCGGTATGTAAATACGGTTTTATATAATTCCTATTTGAGAAGTATATATTATACAGGGAACCAGTAAACATAATAATAGTTCTGTAGAAGACGTATCCATCTCTAGGTGCACCATTGAGAATCAAAACCTCTAAATCTCCATCTACTCTGAAGCTGCAATTTATCATGATGCCCTTTAACTTTTTCGAGGTAAATAACATAACTTGAGAAGAGACGAGGTTTCAGTGTGTACTCTGAGGCTGAATTCAATGATATTGCATCATTTTCAAGCAAAAGCTACACTTCATATTAAAGTTTAAAAAGTCAACCAGCTTACAGCATTCAAGATGGTTTACAGAGCATTAAAATGTTTGCGTCAAGTTCAACATTTAAAAAGGCTTTACACAGAGCTGCGAGGTGTCAGAGCGGGCGTTTTAATTTTGCCATTTGGTATTTTGGCAGGAGCAGATTACGTCGCTGCCAAGCCGATAGTCACGTCCTGACACTCGAGAGCCGGCACTCGAGTCTCTCGACTGTGCTCCGTGCCGGTTGCTGCTGCATTTAGAGCAGACTATTGCTGGAAGTGATTGTTAATAACTTTAAACAAGCTCAGCACGATAATGGTGCTTGTATCTATTTAAGATATTTTAATTTATTTTACTATGGTTTTGAGGCTTGCTTAAGACACATTCCGTCATTTTACGTTTGAATTTTTATTTACAAAGCTATTTAATCTATACTCCTACCTCTTTAATAAATTGAAATTTAGAATACCTATGAAAACTAGCTAATAAAACGATATGATTATCAAGCCTTTAAATTAATTCGCTGCTTCACCAATAGTGTCATTTTAGTAATATACAGCTCAAATTTATAATGATACAATTCTATTTTCCTAATTTCGCCAATTGGATCTTCTCGAGAACAAAAACGAACGTATAGACATAAATGTCTATACGATCGTGCCCGATCAATAAAGTTCGATAAATTGAAGACTTTTTTATAAAAAATTTAATACCTTTATATTATTATTTATCTATTGATACAATAACAGGCGAAGTGGATGTCGGGCCACGCGCAATGTAGTGTTCCGTAGTTGCATATGCCGAATTTGAGTTCACGGAACTAAAAACGTCTAAAGGCCAATTTTCTATTTAATTCGTATGAAATTTACTTTTCCGAGAACATTTTCTAAGTTGGTCGCCTATAAATCCTATAACACTTTAATTTGTAAACCCTACTTAGCTCTGATAGATTTTCTTTAAACTTCGTTATACATTCTATAGCCGTGAATTTTTCACGCGTCCATATACAACATGCACATGACTCTAACAAAAAATTGGCCTATAAATCCAAATATTTCAGAAACGGGTCCCTAAATCACAAATTGGTGTTTACAAACTTCACAATATTTCTAAGACCTACCACGATACCCCAGACCCTGTCCGGTGTATTCTCCTGCGACAATTTCTCTAAGTCTGTGGTCAGCTGCGTCGGAGCCGGTGCACCGTAATTGGATTTAGTCTGGACTATGAATACGACGTGGGATTACCACTTACTGGGATCTCTCTAATACCCACGTTTCAACAACCTAAATCGTGCTTGATTAATATTTCATGAGGTTTGAACTAATTGTTCATTTCGTGGAATTTGGAGTCAAAGCGATAAAACCGGTTTTATCTAAAATTGAGTAGGTTTCCGAACTGCCTATATCAATATGGCTATTTCATCAGTGCTATATGGCTTGCTATGATATGGATGAAACATATTTATTTAAATGTCAATAATTGAAATTAAAAAAAAATCATCTATCAACTCTAACATCCAGCATATTATCGGGGGCTGATAAGGTTTAAAACATAGTTTTGTTAATATAAGGACTTAACGAATAAATGCTTGTAAGCATACATATTTAAGTAAACAATAGTTGATAACTAAGTTCGGGAAAATTGTGTTTTTTAGATTTGATTTTAATGCTCTACTTGCTACTACGTTGCCCTAAATTTGGAAACTAATTTTCCACGAAGTGCATATTCATGAAATTAATGCATTATTGGCCGATATCCTGACCGTGGTATGCGAAAATTCAAGCAGCTTACATTCAATAGTCTATAAACTCGCTGGAGCGCGAAATAATCTGATATCAAAGTCTGTATTAGTCCGCACATCGAGACGAGGTTATCCGAAGTTAAGCCGGCTAAGCGTCCGTTCATACACGCGGACTGAAAAAGCAATATATGCATTTTTGCAGCGTCAAACTTGATGATGCACTCATGTGCTATAGTGCAGCGAACCAAGCCAACTCAGTTCATTTGCATAAAAACAATCTTATTCTTAGCTATTTTGTAGTTCTATGACACAAAATCATATGGTTGGATGTAGGCTAATGGGTAAAAAACTGCATCTTTCAGAGTTTTGACCAAAATGTTAACGAACTCCTTGTATGATTCCTCGTGTGTACAGTTATTTATTTTTATGGCCGGTTTTCCTTCATATTTAAAAAAGAACTACTTCAAAAATAATGTTTAAATTTAAAGACAAAGGCTTGTTACCTCAAATATGTGAAATACCCCGGTCTTTTTAACTTTTTTGGCCCCGAATAGAATTCAACTTCTCCACAATCTTACATCATATAACATAACATTATGATATCGTCGACATAGGTACATGGTTAGCAGAAGATTATGAGAGACTAGCATCTGATTTAAGCGAAGCTTAATCTCAGAACACCAGACCCTCCACAATTGGAGGGATAGTGTTCTGTTGAAAATTAAACAATATATTATAATTTAATAAAGCAAATCAACTTATTAAGAGCCACACAACATATACTTTAATAAGTAGTCAACCTTCATGTAAACGCACTCTGTAAAGCTCGAGGCTCGAAATGAGCAACGTCGACTTAGCGGGGGAATGGACATGACTTTCTGACTCCCATGCAGAACACTTAGCCTGAGCTTAGCGACCGCCAGCTACTAGCAGTACGCTAATTTAATATCTGTTTCATGTCCTTCATATACTGAGCAGCTTTCCATTTACTTTAATATTTCCATTTGAGAACCTTTGACTTAAAACCTAAAAAAAGTTTCTGTATTACGAATATTTATCTGATATTGGTTCATTTCCTATGTACGAAAATCATCTATATGAAAAACGTAACAAAGTCTTAAGTTTATAAAGCACAAGTTGTTAAGTAGTAACATCGTAAGTTAGCCTAAACAATAGCATTTGGTACTTAAATTCTGTATCTCTCAGACACCATACGGCCATATGAGACTGTGACCCCATTGTTAAACAATTGTTACAAAATTACCCACGATTTACTGGTATTGATTTTGGCACTGGATTTCAGTAGGTAGAGTCATTAAAAATATTACTATATGAAATATGTCTGACTGTAAAATATGTTCAGATTGCTATCCCCGATCAAAAAAAATGACGTAGCACCCCGATCGTTGAATTGAAAAAAGTCATTCCCGTTTGAAATTCAGGCTACAATGAAATGCTTTTAAATCCATTAAACAGTAGTTACACTCGTCAAAGGGTCGGTTCGGCAGGGGGGGCGTCTGACGGCCGCGTCGCGACACTGTCCTCTCTTTAGTGACGTATTTATGAACTGACGCCCCGAGTGTAGAAATTTGTCGCCCCTTTGACGAACAATGTGAAAAAATTGAAAGGCTAAGAAAATCCTTCTTCCTTTTTTAATGAAAAAAAAATAGGTAGTCAGTCTTTCTGTTTACGAGTAGATGATAGTGAGTTTGTATTTTTTTTATTCATAACGGCTTAACTGTTTTGAATGAAATATAGCTCGAAGAAAGTTCTTCTCTTGATACACAGGATACTTTTACCATGGGGGATGAGAATGTAAGCTTCAGTGGCATAAAACTCTGAATACAGCCCCTTTGAGCCCACGAGCAAGTTCTAGGCTGATAGCTAGTGACTTTATATTTTATGTCACAACTTCATTTCTCAAGACTTAACGATAAAAAAAAAAACAAAACAAACAACGTTATGAGTAACAACTTGATTCGTTCACCTTAACTCATCATCGGTGCAAAAAATAAAACAATAGCTAAACAATTGACCTGGGAGAAATTCCTCCCAGTGACAGGTAAGGGGTTTAAGTAAGAGTATTTTTATGCTCATTTACCGGCCAGTCGTAGAATTCAACAAGAAAAATACTCATTGTTCCCTTTTACCGTCACGCTGCCCTAGCCCGTTACGCTCTTGGCCATAAGGTAAATACGTCCATGCTCTCATCGCCGTCGTCAGCGACGCCGACGTCCTGCACGGAACTCCATCATTAGTGTGCTCACTCAATGAGAAAGTGATTTTATCCCCGACGATTCCGCCTCTTTGAAAGTGGCGCAATATTGTCGAAGGAAAACTCTTCACGAGAAAAAAATATTGCCCGCGAAGAAAATGAGAACGGAATGCCAGCAGCCAATCGAGCAAACAAGTCCCGACGGCGATACAGCCCGCGTTTGCGTTATCGATGACGTAGTACCCGGATGCTCTCCGCCGCTGAACGTAAACGAGGCCGCCTCGCCCCAGACTTTCAGCCCGCGGTTGTAAACTCGCCTGAAACAACTTCGTTACAACTCCGCGTGTTTTGTTTCTGCGCAATATTAGTTTTAGTCAAAAAGCTATTTTTCAACCCCCGTCGAAATGCTTGTAAAGTTTTCTAATTTAGTTAATTCGTATTCAACGTTTCGTGAATCCCTCCTTGCTGATTGGAGATAACAGTATTGCTAAAATGTTTTTCCTGAATTTCGAAATTCGGTGTGATTGTAAGATAACCCAAATTTAAATCGAGCGTCTGTAGCCTATAATAATATCCAAAGGGCACTTCCTAAATTGATCTCGAACGTAATCTTTATCATAGCGAAAAAATATTCTATAAAACCATACATAACTTCTACTCATACTAAAAAAAATACTGGCACAAATATCTAGCATACAGGAATGTATATTTTGCAGATAGAGAAGGCTTAAAATTTTCAGCTGAAACTGAAGGCGCCAAGTTTGGGCTACTGTTGGAAATTGAATAAGTACTTACTTTTTGTTTTATTTTACGATGGTTCCGTGTTAGACACTAACAGCGAGTCGTTTTGTCCACAGGTGCTCTTGTTCCCCGAGGAAGGCTGGGCCCGCAGCGCTTCCTCGTCTTACTGGACCCTACAGCCCTGCTGGTGGCGGCGGTCGCGCTGCAAGGTCGTCGAGGTTGCGGGGACAAGACGGTAAATAATTGTTCTTGTTAAGTTATCACTTGCCGTTGAAAAAAACTTTGCGCTTCCTGTTTTCTTTTTCACATTTCTTACCAAAACCATTCATTACTTACAATTTATGCCTTTAAAGCTGAAAACGACGATTTACGAGTACGCGTACTTATTAGTTTTAAGAAACATATCTTGACAAATAGAGAAGATGCACAATGAGTACATTTTGATAAATGTCTCTGATTTTGTAAGCATTTACGTAAAAAAGGAGTTTAAGCACAATTATATTTTTTTAACGATTCATTAACTTTGCTTTTCCATAGTAAGGGACCACGTTTCAGATCCATAAGTCATCACTGGTAACACACATTGATTAAGCACTGTCGTCTTGAGGCACTGAGTTATTTTGGATGAGAAGACACAGCGTAGCTTCCCGAACGCTGCCCAGCCAAGTCGGATTCGTCGAAAGACCTCTTCCTCGAAGCTGAAACTTCCTGCCTGGATCAAATTCTTAGTTGATTGAAAAATTCAATTATAGAAGTAATAAAAAGTAAAAAAAAAAACAATATTACCATAGGATTTTCGTAAAAAATATAGTTTATTATACTTTTGTTATGAGGCCAATCCTGTAAAGGCAATATTTGCCATAGCAACCGAACAAATGTTTTTACATCATGGCTACAAATGTGACGTCACTCTTGTTTGGTCTTTCTAAGGCGCTCCGAGACGCCGTCCAAAGGCGGATGTCACTTTGTAACCTTTATATCTTAAAGAGATTTAGCGTTAGCAAGGAAGTTTTTTCATGGACGTACCTATTTTTAGGAACTCTTTCCATACCACAACGAAAAAAAAATGCATCTTCCCTATTGAATAATATCTTTTAACACATAGGCAATGCTGTAAAAACCACAACCTAGACCTAATTTCTATCTATTGAATTTTAGTATATTCAATAAATAGAAATTAGGTCTAAGTTGTGATATATACATATAAAGTTCGATTTTATTGGAAAAAACAACGCAAAAACAAAATACGTACACATTGAGTACAACAACGCTTAATTTAACAAATAATATTAAACCTGTTAATGTGTCCGGCCGGTGCTCTTAAATAAAACTTGTTTGCTCTACAAAAAAAAAGCTTATACATCTCTCGCTATTAGCAAAAATGATAACATTCCTAACGTTGTTTTAAAATGCAAAAAACAATCTTGGGTTGCATACGAAATAATAACAAGGACGTTAAACGTTTTAGCTGTCTGAGAGGAAGCAGTTTATCATTTTGTTGCACGTTACGCTGCTTTTCGCAATTAACCGCAGTTTCAGGTAACGTCCGCGTGACAAACGGCCGGAACTGCCTGGGGCGCCACTATCGCACCATCTCACTCTAGACACTAAACAGGTTTTATACGAAATTAAGACAGTATTTGTATTAATAGCGTTTTTTTCTTCTTCCTTGCCTATTTATAGTGCTCGATTAATAAAATAAATAATGATTTACAATTACTTACTTATACTTTTTAGGGTTCCCTAGTAAACGAGGAACCCTTATAGTTTCGCCATGTCTGTCTGTCTGTCTGCCCGTCTGCGGTTTTTCTCAGAGACTATAAGAACTAGAAAGCTTTTATTTGGCATGGTTATGTCTTATTCTTGCCAAAAATTTGACTTTGTTTTCGTTTTGTCCATGTTGATTTTAAGGCCCACCTGTCGGAAAACTCGATTTAGGTCTCCGAGCATAGTACTTAAGTCTTCCATCGATTCTGCCATAACAACGATATCGTCGGCAAATCGAAGGTGAGTGATATACTCGCAATTGATGTTGATGCCATATCTTTCCGATTCCAGAAGCTTGAAGGCGTCTTCCAGTGCAACGATGAACAGTTTCGGAGATATCTTACACCTCTTTGCAGTGGAATAGGCCTCGTGCACTGCTCCTGTAATCGGACTGACATAGTGTCATTACTGTATTAGTGCCGGAACAAACGGGGCGCAAGTTGCGTCGCGTAACAGCTAGAGATGGGCAGTGGATAGTACTCAATCTACCCATTTGAGTATTTACTCACTAGATTTAATAAATAGAGTAAATAGAGTGTGATTATATATTGACATCTCATTTGATGTCTCTTTACTTATTTTAACATAAAATAACGTCTTTGCACACCTCCCAGCAAAAAATGATAATTAATCAAAGAAGCCTACTTTCAGTGTATGATTAGTATGGTATTTTCAAATATTTTAGCGTCGCATTTAACGTTTACCGACATTTTAAGCATATTATGGCGTATGCACACACTTTCCGACAAGAATTACAAGTGTATACTAGATTTAAGTTTCAAAATTGTCATGAAAATATGAAATAATGAATATGAATATAAATTTAAGTCACAACTCATATAAATAAATCTACTCACCAAATGGATAAATTAGGATATTTATCGGGTATTTACTCAATCTACTGAGTAAATATTCAAATGGGTTGATTGAGTATTTATGCAACTCCCATCACTAGCTGTTACGCGGCGCAACTTGCGCCCCGTCTGTTACGGCCCTAAGTCTGGAACAGCGTACTTAGTAGTACGCTGTTCCAGACTAATACAGTAACATGACCATTTTTAATTGCACTCTTTCTATCAGACGACTGATACCATTAGATTTCTTATAATGCCCTGATTACGGATCATTTTATAATAAGCTTTCAAAATTCGTTGTCAGTTGGGAAATCGGTGCGCTACATACCTAAAAAAGCGTAAAAACGAAAATGATCGATCGCCATCTTTGATTACTCCTATCACCCCCTCAACCACTTTAAAACTTGACGATTGATTAATCAGTACATTACAAGTAATCCAACGATACTACTTATAGGTATATAGAAAAAGTACCTACAAGTAAAACTCGGTTTCTAGAGGACTTTTGATTTTTTTCACCACGCCCCTGTTGCACGCTTCTGGCGTTACGCCTTCGAGCAGAACGGAATTGAAGAGCTTCTGAAGAACTTTCAGTACCGGCGTTCCGCCCGTTTTCAGAAGCTCTGCTGTAATTCCATCCTCGCCCGGCGCCTTGTTGTTTTTAAGCTGTTTGAGGGATATCCTAATCTCGTACAGGCTGATGACAGCACTTCCTGTATAATCTTCGTATCATAAACGCTTCATGATGAAATTTATGTCCACACAGCTATAACTTGCAAGCTTGTTGCATAAGCAAGGCAACTCTGAAAAGTGGCGCGAAAACGCCGTAAATAAATATGGCGCCTGTTAGCAGGCTTAGCGCGAATGGGATGCCATTTATTATGAAAGCGCTGCAGATATACATCTCAAAATTATTCTGATAAATTATACTTATAACTAGTGCATTTTCGTTTTAATATCATTTCTAGGCTTTACACAACTCGAAAAGTGCCCGTGAACACAGTAATATTTCATAGAATATGATAAAAGTGACTAAAGGGTAGGGTAGGGTTAATGATATTTCCTTATTTATTAACAGCTTATATCCAACCACTGCTAGACTAAGGACTCTCTTTATAAATTTTTCCTTGGGCCACGTGGGTATTGACTTACTAATCACTAACCTGGGTTGGTGATTGTATTGTAATGGATTATATAATATCGTTGCACTCAGGACACTGCTGCACGTTCTTTGTTACATACATACATACATACATATTACCACGCCTGTTGTCCACAGGGGTAGACAAAGACTATTGCTCCACTTGTTACCTCCCGTCGCAACATATGGCTTGGCAAGGGTTATAGAAAATACAATTTCCTTGCACATTGTCATTTAACTAAACCGCTTTTGTAGTTATTACGGTTGGTTAAAAGTTATCCCATACTAACAAAACTGTTAAAAAGAGTTTCGCCCACAGAAAAACGTCTACTGTACGACACGGGGCTAAACGGGAATCGTTAGCGTTAATGGTTATTGCCAGCCGCCCCACTATTCCCCTTAAATGATCTCCTATTTCATGATAACACAGCTTGAGAGATCTCGCATTGTTTAATGTTATTGTCCCTGCGTACCAGATTCACACTGAAAAACCTATTAAAAAACATCTAAACTTATTTCATTATATTCTAACGCAGCCTATATCACGGTTATAATACCTTGAATTATAATAACCCGAGGTAATTTTTGACGTTTTTAATAACACCAATAAAATGTATGAACTCAGTGAATGCCGTTTAGTCTGCGCATTTACTCAACAAGAACTTACTTATGTAGTATAATTTGATTAATAAGGTAAAAATAGAGTTATTGTTTTTGGAAATATAAAATATTCAGCGAAAAGTTCTTAAATAAACAATTCTGAGTTTATTGGGATCGTCCTACCAACACACAGTAAAAGTATTAAGGACTTTTGAGTGCTTAACGCTATAAGCACTCAAAAGTCCTTAACACTTTTACTTGGAATTTCCCACCCGAAAATAGATTGAGCAAAAGGGTCAACGGATCCTGCAGATTAAGCCGGACAGATGTATGGATAGACATTTGTGTACCTGCTGTAACCTTTAATTTCGTCGGCCATTCGAAATTCAGTGAAACGTTAGAGCGGCGATAACGCCGAAGAAAGTAGTGTGAAAGTGCGCATAAAGGTTTTTAATTTGTTCGTGCGTTCCCTGGGGCGTGTGCGATGTTTGGCCCATTACTGGGCTGCCATTACATCGACCGTTAGGGCTCGGTACGTGTTGGATTCGCGCCCTACTAACTGGGATACGTGCCCGGCATGCCGACGACGCGGCTATCTCTTCAATGCACCAGACATCAGCAATCCCTAAGGCATTAAACGTCCCTTGACTTCCTACTCCTGAAGTTATTACCTCTTCAGATTCGACCTTGAGTATTTTTATAGCGGTGCGGGCTTAAAATATGAAAATGAGGGTTTTACGGCTACGCTACGGAGTGACGTATATTATGCTATAACCTACATACATCCTTTATGTAAAATACAACTTCATTATGAGACGATCCTTCTTGGAAATAAGTAAGGGTAAATACAAAATAGTTTCATCACATGATGTGATAAATACGATAAATAGTTCACAGCTTATTTATAAGTCAAATTCTTCCTTTATCGGGAGGCTGGTAGAGCGAGCGAGACTATACATGAAGCTGAACGTAGAACAAATAAACAATTTACCTAGGTCTGTTTTATATAAATGACTCGGTCGTCCTCAATTAATAAAGTGTAGAAACAAGCTAGCATATTACAAGCAATGTAGCATAAATCAGGGGCTTTCCCCGGGCTCCAGACGTGCGTGGTGCAGGTAGGTCTCACTAATTCTTGCTGGTGACAAACGGCGTCGGCGGCGCGGCGCGGTATCTGACGCCGCCCTAACAGCTTCTCGTAAATAATACTATAAATACGCTGAGACTATGTGCTGTACTAAGATAGCAGGGGTAATTAAAAGGAAAATTCTAATTTTGTGCATTTCTTGTATGCAGAAGTGACAAACTTGAAATAGTAATGTTTGTAGTATGTTAATACGTTAATTCCTTCTTTCTAAACATTTACGGATAGCCCTACCGTTTTTTCATGGGAATAAATAGTATTTTAGACCTTTCGATCAGCAATATGCCATTCGATGGCATGTATTCTCAAACCTCAAGAAAAATCCTGGAAAATATATATTCAACATTTTTTTTTTTACTTCTTTCTTTCGCAAGCTAGAAAATCGCAGCTTTTGCGCGTAGCTTGCGCAAAATACCTCATGCGGCCCGGGGCAACATAAAGTTCACTTCAGAATATCCTTAGTAATTTGATGGAAAAGTCGATCTGGTAAAAATTCCACGTTACACGTAGCTTTTTCATTCATTGATTGTACAAAGTTGTTAACACTTATTTTACTTTTCATTTATGGGGCAGCAACCTGTCGATTTTCTTTTTCTCTTACTTTAGCATATAAGATTTATATTTTATGATAGAGTTATCAAATTAATACAAATTACAAAAACGTACAAACTGATTCACCTTGCATCCCAAACCATATGTTTTTAGCCGCATTAGATTCTCGAGATTCCTCCTTGCGAGCTCCAATTAGAAGCTAACGAGCCCAATCGAGACAAATTGGTTGGGAAAGCAGTCAATTTGCTGTTTGTTGCAGGCACAGCACCCACGCCCGGATGGTGGTGAGCGGCGGGAACGCGGTCTACATCGTAGGAACGTTCAAACATCTTGGCACCGATGCTGATTTTAAGGTACCTACTAAGGACTAAGTGTGTTTCGACTATTTATTAATGATACCTATTGTTGAAAATGAAATTACAAACGGAAAAACACTTTATTCAAAAACATATAAATAACTTAAATAACGTTCACAGAATATCCTAACTATTAATAAAACTAGTTACTAAACTAAATATAAATACTTTATTAATATAAAATTAAATAATATAAAATTTTGTTAAAAATAAAAATAATGGAACAGTATTTATTAATTTACTAAAACAATGTAGTACTTTGAAACGGGATGACAAATTGTACACACATCCAACATGCAAAAATTTATTCACACTCACTAAAACTAGGTGGCTAATTAAATGATTTACAAGTAATATTATTTTTTTTTACTAGCCTGTAGCTATTGTGTCCCACTGTTGGGCAAAGGCCTCCCCCTTATTTTTCCACTCGTCTCTTTCTTCTGCGAATCTCTGCCACCCACATAAAAATTTATTGATTAAATAACTATTTATTGATTTAAATTTTCATTGACTCAAAGCTA
This sequence comes from Acrobasis suavella, assembly GCA_943193695.1. Lineage (NCBI taxonomy): Eukaryota > Metazoa > Arthropoda > Insecta > Lepidoptera > Pyralidae > Acrobasis > Acrobasis suavella. The sequence continues at coordinate 9,372,193 of OW971945.1, read as the reverse complement.
GTAGACTAAATGTTTTAACATTCTCTTCCTGTCGACCTTTTATTGAATTAATTAATAATATCACAGAAAGAAAACACAACATCCAAATATTTTCTTTTGTATGTAAGTATGATGAAAAGTATGAGTATGAGAGGAGTTATGCCCGAACACAAAATGAAAAACCCTTCCAAAACTGAAAATACATTTAGCTGGATACTACGAACTGAGGGAGAGGCGACTGTGGCCATTTAGTATATCTTGTTTGGATTTTATTTTCATTTATGTAAGTGGCTAACACTGGTGTCAGTTTTTCAAGTTGCCTAAGGCATCTAACGTGGTTACTTCTTTTAATGATTGACTAGAACCAACGTCTTTACGTACCTTTAAGTTTGAATCATCCGACATCGACTCATCGCTAATAATGCGCAAGGCCATCAAGTCCTAATCGTGTGGAAAAATCCTACGATATCACTCTTAGAAATATTACTCCTATCCTGATCAACATGTACTTTTGATCAACAGTTATACCTGACAACGAACGTGACCCAAGCAGACTTCAACATGGGGTACACCATGACGGGCACACTGGAGCGCGGCTCCCGGTCCACCAACACCTTCCAGATGACGCACTTCGCCGTGCTGCGGCGGTGCGACCACGAGGCACACCATCTCAAAACTTCTTAGGCATTTAATGTATATCTATAGGATACAAAGTCGGAAAAATCGAGGCGCCACTGAGTATGCTGAAAATGATAACAGCGAGCCTTCTTACATTATATTTTGTTCATTGAGACAGGTTTTTCAATGTCTGATAAGAGATCTGTTTTTCAGGTTGTTATTTAACTCAACTACAGCCTAGACTAGAGTCTAGTAAATTCAAATCATCATGATGATGATGAGTCTAGAGACTACATAAGAGGTACATAAAGTGTTAGACATAAATACCCAGCACTGAAAGCAGTTTCATACATTACAAGGTATTTTTATAATATTCTTAATATTTGTTTATCAAATACTTAATAATTCTCTCAATTTTATCACACAACACTTTTGTCGTAAAAAACTACGAGTAAGTATTTGAATTCGACATATTATGACAGTTTTACCCTTTTCAAAGACCTTGTTTGTTACAAGTTTGGTTTTTCTTCTATACTAAACTTCTAAAATATAGTGGCAACTTCCTACTAGCATAGATGTGTAGCCGAAAATAACTTATCTGTAAGTAGTCATTGCTTACATGTAAAACTACGGAATTATTTGTATTGTTTAAAACAAAGATTTCAATGTACGAGACGTCTGACTGGTAACTTGGACACCAGGTATATGTACAGTCAATTAGAACATTAGCAGTCCAGTCATATTGCATAACAAGTCATGTCAAGGCTATTTCTATTGACTCTATATATTATTAATATAAGAATTCCGTATTCTTTATCAATTTCAATATTTTTCTTTTTGAAAGGACGGCCCCTTTCAAAAAGAAAAATATTGAAATTGTTTAAAGTGTTAAGTTTTATTTTATTTTATAGAAAGACTGATAAACGCTGGAAAGTAATTAGGTATCTAAGGCTGAAGCCACCTTTCTGCTCCATATAAGACGACCTCGTTATTTCCATTCCCGCATTGATGTATGTAGATAACATTGAAATCTTTGCCATAACTTTGGAATCTATTAGGTGCTGTGAGGTCGATGTTCTTCATATGAAAACGGCTATGCTTAGTTGAATGAAAATCATATGAAATATTTAGAAATAAAAGTTGATAATATTTGCTGCTTTTGCGAGCAATGTCCTAGAATAACCAAAGGCTTTCCATCGGAGGCGCGAAGCGAGATGAGAAGAACCCATAATTTACTATGTTCCTATAAGTATAATTATCAAATGCATAAGGTTGATTCATGGTAGTATGAAAGGTAAACTAGAAATGTCTTCAAAAAACATTGTTAAAATAACACACTCTTTTTACCCATTTCTTGGGCCTCCAGTGGATAAGCACATGTCTTTGCTTCTAAGTCTTTAATGGAAAAATGATCTCATGTAGAAATTGCTAGTCACTATGTATTTAATGTTAGTGTTAAGGTAATATTGCCAAGCGATATTGTGATCTCAGACATCTGAAGTAAGGAATAATTCTCATTTGGTTATAGAGTCGTCTCATTTAGAGTAGGATGTACATAACATTTATATTGTTTAAGTTGTACAAAGGCCTGAGCTAAAGTGACGTTCTGGGTAAAGAGTAGAAATTTTATTTTTGTAAAATTGAATGTGCCATTTGACATAAGTTTTAAATTGTCTTTTAGCTCAAATATTCAGTAATATGTGTGTAGAAATAATGCATTTCTAGGGTAAACGTAAATTAAACTCTTTCAACTTTGTCAATGTGTCTTTTGTCTAGATGTCAACTCAAATAGATAATGTAGATACGAGTAAGTCAGGAGTCAAACGTACCTGCCTTATTGACTGTGTAACAAACACGTGTTTATATTTAAGGACATATTTACTAAAGTGGACGGTGTCTTACCTGAGCGGACAGTGAAAGTGGAAACTTATGAAATGCATAAAACTAATAAGGTTGCCAAAAATTGTATCTCTTTCATTCTATAATTTCAATACTTACAGATTTTCAATTTGTTTACTTGCTGGGAATTGCGATATAAAACATGTGTACTTTATATTTTCTTAGCGAATACAGGTTGAATGCCTATTGTTAAAAAATATTAAAATTGAAGCTTAATAAAGTGGAAAACTGAACCTTATTCTTTGAAGTCCATCTCCTGGCGTAGAAAAGTCTCCCTCACTGACTAATTTTGGTAAGGCAACGTATATTGCTATATTTCACATACCCTGCTCATCGAATGTTTTACAAATGAATTGAAATTCATTTTAAAATGGCTGTGAGCGTATATTCTGCGGGCCTTCACGGTCCGCCGGTCAAAATAATAATATATCGGTCGGCGGCAACGATCGAGGCACCCCTATGCCACATAAATGAAAACACATATTTCGTTTACAGGAGCAGTTAGGAGCTTCGTAAATCACTTGGAGCCTTTATCTCGATTACGGTTTCGATAATATCGAATCTCAACCACGCTCTTTACTGTATTCTCATAATTTTCGCATGAATTTGGGAGACTTACCAGAAAAATTCTAAAATATATGTAACTATCGATTCATCATTCATGTCGAAATATTCGAATTGTCAATTTGATCTTGTTTTTATTCAGTAGCAAGGAAAGCAGTATCTGATCAGTAGATCTAACTACATTAAGGAATTATTCTATAGATTAGATATAAGAAAAAAAAAAACATTTTGATAAATGTTCGGAGACAAATGGTATCTAATACAGAAAACCATTGAAACTTTACTGAATCCGGTACCTTGGCTTGACTGTGCTAAACTCCGAGACAACATAGAGTAGGTGGTCATATTCCATTGAACAAAGTCCTTTTATTGATGAAAACCGCTCAATAATTACTTAGACGGAGGAGTTGAAACATGTTCATCGCTCTCGTGACAATTTTTTTGAGGGACAATGATAAGGTCAATATAATGTTCGGCAATCAGTGGATTGCTCAACATTATGTTGAGCTCACACATGGCATAAACAGATCATCTTCCTTTTCTGGAGAGTATAATGTTAAACTCGAATCGCAGTCTCCCATGCGGCTGGCAAGCAAATTAGATTAGAAAAAAAAACCGGGACATGCTTTTAAAATAACTAATTTTCAAATGATCCTACCCACATAAATAGTAAATACTTTCTTAAACTACGTTTACTTATTAATTCTCTGTACTAACTTTAAGTTAGTTGTAATATTTAAGTGGTAGGTTCTATTTGACGGAAATTTGTATGAAAGCTTTAACATAAACACATACAGATTTCCGCTGAAGTGGATTCAAGGAGTTAAATGTAAAAGGGTCGGGAAACACAAACGTCCAGTATCGCACTCCCTCCAGTGTTTACACACATCATTTTTGTACAAAGTTACGAGTATTTTATCGCTTATAATATATTAAATTCGGCTACTAGGTGTAACGTTACGATTGTAGCGCAACTTTGACTTAACGTGTAGATTTTAGTCAAGAACCGAGTAGATAAATATGTAGGTCGCGCGTATCAGAGATATTGGACTAAAAGCAGAGCTGAAACACACACTCGATGAAAAAAAAATTTTTTTTTATTTTCCATGCTACTTGAAGAGCAAAGAAAAAAGTAAAATACATCAGCTGCCACTTACATTAATAATTATGATTCGTTCGTTTACTATTTATAGAAACACTTTCTTGGTATGCATAGCCTTAGGGTCATGCTAATAGTTACCTGAACCTACTCCATGTTTTTAAATGGCCCTCGTTTTAAAAAACGTTTTTTAGTAATAATAACATAATAACAGATAAAGCAATTTTAATGAAATCTGAACAGAATTATGTTATAAAAAGTCAAACAACTAGTAAAAAACCAGGTGCATACCACTACTTGCACATTCTAACCCTCATATTCATAAAAAATAACAACCTTTTGCTAAACCTATATTAGTTAAAACATCTTTCATCCCTTTTCGTCTTTTCAATATTTGACATAGTAAGAACGAGACAAAACACATTTTGACTATCAGAGGCTTAGCAAAGGTTTGATAACTTTTATGAATTTGGGGGTTGGTGCATACCATTCAATTCGAGTGATTGTCACAGAGACTTGGATACGTGTCTATAACAATCATAGATTAATATATTATGGTGACAATCACTAGACTAGAAACTCTGACTCTGATTTCATGATAGATTTTTCTAGTACTAGAAATTTTGTGGACTAGTTGAATAAGGAACCAGCTCTTAAAGATCGAAATGGCACACTTGCAGAGCAGGCGGTGTGGAATTTCATGAAACGGTAATAATGTGCCCTCGCGGCTGCGATCACTATCTTTGCGCCAAACTTTTCTCATTACATTACTTTTGTCGCCACTATTTTCGCGTTTGTGATGGAATATTGAATTAGTTCTAGCATACTTGCTTTCACAGTTGCAGCTTTGTATTCTCGGACCAAATTTTAGACCTTTAAAGAATTCGTTGTGTATTAATTCGATTAAATATTTGTATATCTCAATTCTTTTTAAAACCGGCTTCCAAAAACGAGGAGGTCATCAATTCGTTGCGATCTTTTTTTAATGTTTGTTTACCGATTATTTACAGACGTCTGGACCGATTCAGAAAATTCTTTTTTGTTTGAAAGGGTCAGGTGGTCCCATAGAAAATTTATTCAAATCGGTTGTGTAGTTCGGGGTTGAAGATGGTTCTTAGTTTTGAAAAATTATAGAATAATAGAATTATTTTATGATATGAAATTTAAGAAACGAATTAAAAGGATTCACATAGCCATCGTTTAATTTATTCAGTTTCAAAAGAGCTTTAAAATTATTTGTAAGTAATTTGTAATTATTCGTACTAAAAGCTATTGATATTATTTTACTTTTGTTTTATGTAAGTAAACTTTTACAGTGGTTTTCGTAACTGTATCAAAGCTTATAATTAGGTACCTATTATGTGTCAAAAATGTTTAGGGAGCTTCTATCGTACAGTGAAATTTGGAATGAGCATTATAATAATGATGTAAATAAAATTTGGTTGTTGTCTTTTCATACATCGGGATGACTCAAATAAACTGTATGAAACGTATACGCATTTTTTTTCGATCTCCCTACAATTACAAACAAAAAAATAACACCTGCTCTTGTCGACGCCGCTGGTGACAAGAGGGCTGGCTGATATCTCGCGCAGAAGATTGCAGTAGCCATTCAGCACGGGAATGCAGCCAGTGTTCTTGGCACCATGCCACATGAACCACACTTAGATTTTTAATATAGTTTAATTTAGATATTAGTTTAGTTTTTAAATTTAGTTTTTTAGTTTAACTTTATTATTATTTTATAAGTTATATAGACTTGATTAATAAAAATAAATATTCCAATAAACTATTGACATCAAAGAAAAATGAAATTACAAACATAATTTCCAAGTAAATATAAAACAATGAGGTAGGTACAAATTAGATATTATAAATGAGTCATAGTAAGAACCGAAGATGGAGAAGCATGACATAAGAAAAGTATTAAATCTCAAAGAATCAGTCAATCAATCAAAAATCAATCTCAATGGACGAGCTTATCGCGCAATTTATGAATATTAATTGTTTTCATCGTCTATAAAACACCAGAAGTCCCGTTGACGCACTGCAGCCCTAGTGACTTACCTAATGAACTAAGTAACTGGTGTAATGTGGTAAGATATTCATACTACAGAGATGTTTCATTGCCGGTTCTCACAGTTTTAAACATAGAATCATAAATGAAAGCAAAGCTGTTAGTGCCAGGTAACAAAAAGGCTCCTTTTGCTTATCTGGCTGTTGTTGATACATCTGTAGAACGACGCAGGTAGGATATATTTGGCTAAGTATGATATAACATATCCAGGAATATATCACACAAAAGATCTGAAACCTTTCACTCTGACAACGCTTCTAACCAATTTGGTTGGCAATCAAAATTAAACGATTATTTTCCTACATTCGGTACGCAATATGACGTGTTAGTTAGGTTAAGATGACATCATTGCAAAGCTACTTGTATACTCTTAATCTTTGTTGCAAAGTCATCAATTAGCAAAAAAACATTATATTTAGCAATATTATAAGTGCAACCAAAAGGATCGCAACGCAATAGGGATGTTACTGTGCAAGAAATATTTGATTTTATTTAGTTCGTCAAGTAGATTATCCAAAAAGTGACGTCACGCGAAATTTAAATGCACTGTACCATCTTCGCCATTATTTGGTAATCAAAGAAAAAAAAATACGTATACTATACTTTTTATTAATTTATCTAAGAAGGGAAATCAAGTTTGTTATAATTTCTGCATATATCGAATATCTGGATTTAAATTCTGCAATAAAATTAATGTCAGTTTATTGTAAAAATATAAGAAATTTAAAAAAAATAGAGATATATATTTTAAATATTTGTACTTTTTTCAATAAGTTAGGCAAGTGTTAATCAACAAATTATCTCGAATTTTGTCTTCATTGTAAAGAAGTATTATGGAAGTATAACTTTAAAATTTTGTAAAACGGAAAAATATTTTTTAAAGTGTTAAAAATACACACGATTTATTTTTAATTTTTTTAAATCAATAGTTTATTATAAATACCAAGGTTCAGATTTTATTTTTTTAAATTTGAAGGTTGTTTTTTTATTGAGTTAGGAAAGAATTTATTCTTTTTATTATTTAAATTACTTGATACAAAAGGATAATAGAGCTCTTCCAAGATATTTTTTTTTTCCAAATATTTCAATTTGTGCATATCATAGAATATTTTTTCTTTAATCAATCAAATATTTATTTTTTTATTTTACATTGTTTTCCATCTGAATCGTGCAAATTTGAATCCAAATATGAATTTTGCATCCATAATAATTCATGCGAATATGATACCAAACTTGATATAGAAATCTTTGGTTCACAATGTCGTACGCACGCCACTATAATAACTTAACGAAAAACTTTTTTTCATTAATTTACTGACGCGACGCATAGCTACATACCAGTAGACTTATACATGACATTCTGTTGTGTATTGCGATGTGCTCGAGGTACTAATTTCAGTATCCTAGGCTATAATAGACACTTATTGTGCTAAGTATTTTGCACGTGTTTACCTAAAAAAACATGCAAAAACTATGTGAGTAAGTATATATTTGATGTTCCGGGTTTTTAAGTCTTAGTTGCTCCGTGTCAGTTTTACGCTATGGACTTCACCGGCAAAGTAGTTCTTATAACCGGTGCCAGCTCAGGCATAGGTGCGGCCTGTGCGTTGCACTTCGCCAAACTCAACGCACTACTGTCCATAGTCGGGCGAAACGAGGAAAAACTTAAACGCGTGGCTGACCAGTGCAAACAGGCAAACGGACTCACACCCCTCGTAATAATCGCCGATATAAGCATAGATAAGGACGTCGAGAGAGTCGTCAAGACGACGGCCGATCACTACGGGAAAATAGACGTGCTGGTAAACAACGCTGGGCTCGTGGTCGGAGGTAGCAACCTACTGAATGATTCTAAAAATGGAATGGGAAGTTACGACCGCGTACTGTCTACTAACCTTCGAGGCACGTACCAAATGTCTTGCTTGGCGACTCCATATTTAGTACAGACAAAAGGAAATATCGTAAACATCTCAAGTGTGTTAAGCACGAAACCTTTACCTTCTATGATGCCATATTGTATGTCGAAAGCTGCCTTGGATATGTTTACAAAATGCGCCGCTATGGAATTAGGACATTTGGGAGTCCGAGTGAATGCTGTCAATCCAGGTCCTGTGAAGACTGAAATATTTAGAAATATGGGCTTATCTGCCGAAGAAAATGAGAAACTATTCGAAAACTTTGGGAAGGTACCCGTTTTGAAAAAGATGAGCGAAGGTCAGGACGTAGCCGAGGTGGTGGCGTTCGTAGCGAGCGACAAGGCGAGCTGCGTCACCGGCAGCTGCTACCTGATCGACTGCGGGACCATGTGGTCGGACTTCGGTGATTCTGTATAACCTTTAATGCTGATAAACATTATTAGTCCTTACCGATCAATTTCGATTTTTTTTAGTAAAGAAAAATATACCCCACTGCGGTAAAACATGAATTCATTGTATTGAAGGCAAAAATAACACTCACAATGGTAGATTGTACAAATATAATTCAGTCTACTAATTTATATACATGTGCATTATTATCACTACGTCACTTAAAGTTTGTTACTAATAAGTCAAGCGATGTTTGTTATACAATTTTGTATCATATATTTCACTAGTTTACACTTTAGTTAGTAGATAGATGTAAAAACATTTCATTATGCCTGTTGTCGCATAAAAAACCTCGCGCTTATACCTATGTCACTCCCGTATCATGCCAAAAGTGGCCGTTTTTCGCAATTGTGCATAGAAAAGCTTCACGTTCTCACTTTAAACTGTAAACAGTAGTTCAAAAAATAGTTTAAAGGGTTATCTAGTGCCTGATCAAGACAAAATTTTAAATGTTGTCTCCGTTTTCTATCAAATGATTTATTATTTCAAATGGGGCAGCACTGGACCCCGAAAAATTCAGGTAGCCCCTTAACTATGTTTTTTTTTTACTTATTCTAATGAAAACTAAAAAAATTATATTGGTTAAGTGAAACCACGCCAAAAGTGGCCGTTTTTCGCCATTGTGCATAGAAAAGCTTCACGTTCTCACTTTAAACTGTAAACAGTAGTTCAAAAAATAGTTTAAAGGGGTATCTAGTGCCTGATCAAGACAAAATTGTAAATGTTGTCTCCGTGTCCTATCAAATGATTTATTTTAAATGGGGGCAGCACTGGACCCCGAAAAATTGATCTATTTTTTTTACTATTTCTTCAACTCAAGACCGTGCAAAGTGGAGAAGAAAAAGTCGGAAAGCGGACCCCGGGCTTCTCAGCATTGCAGCTGAGGACGCAACTGGGAAAACGCTGAGATGAGAGAGAGAGAGAGTTTTTTTTTACTATTTCTAATGAAGACTAAAAAAATTATATTGGTTATTTTTTACTAAAACCAAACTTTAAATTATATCAACAAGCACTAATATATGATATTTACATATTCTAACTATTAGCTCTTTACCGATCACTTTCGATTTTTATGGACCGTTTACACATACAGCCGCCGCGGCTGTTGTGACAGGGTCAGTCAGTACAAATGCGCATTCAAAATCAAAGCGCTCGGCACCGCAGCGGCGAAAACCGTGGCGTCGATGTGTAAATACCGAAAAAGATACCAAACAAAACATAGTGCAGTGCAGACACATATTTCTATTTCATCCAAGGCAAAAACAACACGCACACAATGATGGTACAAATTAATTTTATCTTAACCGCACCAACCGCTCAACTAAATCTGGCTCCAACTTCGCGCAACATAACATTCATTACTGATAACTTTGTCTCCGCTAACTCGATGACATCACTCGAACAAAGCCAAGATTAAAATATGCAGGCTTTGTGGCAGACAAAGGAGAATGGAGGCCGTCTATAGCTCAGATAAACAAGGATTCTTCCGAGTGCCATGAAACCCGTTAAGATTGCACCGAATTTCCTCCGAGTTTTGCCTTAAATTCGTGTTCTTTCCAGCCGAAATTTGGGTAATATATCTGGTTATCTGGATCACCTAATCCCACCCCAGGTGCGTCGCAAATTCTTCGTTATCTTGCGTTAATTTTCGTGCAAATTGATTGTGCTTTACAAAATCGTGGTTAAATTAACGCTGTAAGTATACTTCCTTTTTGTTCCCTTTCGTTTGTTTATCTTGTATGAATAAACAAAAAGTAACATTTAGGCTAACTTCCTGCTATTTTTTGATTAATGGAAACGTTCACTATACTTTCTTACCGTAGGTTTTACTTTTGAGGCCGAGGTGTAAGATCTTAAATTCAAAAATGAAATTTTTCAAATTAAGAAAATCGTGTAATAAATGGATGAATTCATTAAAAACATGATATTCAGTTCATAAAAAAATGTGGTAGTTATAAGCAGTATATCACCTGCTCATACAAATCTTTACTACTTACAGCCTGGTCCAAAAATACAAAGCAGAAAACCGCAACGCCCCAGGCGGATTTCTTAGCGTTTAATCCTTATAATAAAGAGTAATTTTCAGTACAGGTACGTGAATCCCGAGTGTTCCCGCTGGCGTTATCCCCGATTAATATAATTCCCTAATTTATACCCGGGAAGCGTACTTCGACGCTATTGTTACACTTATTGGAAGCCACGAAACCGCGGCTTTCAATTACAGCATCTCCTCGGTTATTGCTTTTACTTCCCTAATGCTCATTACCGAGTGTCGTAATTATCCTTCTTTAAGTGCCGATTACCGACACTTCATTACCTGTCTTAATTTTCTTAACTTCGCTTGTTTGTTGTGCGTAGAAGGGTGGGAACTGGGAGAGTATATGTGTGTTAGTATACTATAGTATCTATGTTTACAGTATATATACTGTAAACATAGATTCTGGCACTGTACTGTACTGTATGTATTTATGTATGTATAATGAGTTTGAATGTAGGTACTTATATTCTTCAATATAATATAAACCAGCAGTAGAAAGTATCTACCTTTAAACATACACCTATCTTTATTTGTTATACCTATTATTATTATTTTTGTAAATACTAATGTGAAAAAGATAGTTACTTACTTTCCTTATTTAGTTCTGATGCTAAAACGCAAAGTTTAAAAGAACAGAATAAAATAAATTTTAGACTTTGCTTCTTTTACTTTAACAATTGTTTCTATAAGCAACTTATTCCTATAAGAAGTTTAAAGATAGAGTATATATTTCTTTGACAGCAGTTACAGTACTGCAGTTCGGGTAAATGCATACTTGATGTTATATAATTTTGGGAGCCGAGGCACGTCTTGCTAATAGATGTGAGCACAATAGACAATGCATAGGTGGGGTTAATAGGTTAATTTTGCAGAGCAAAAGAGGTTTCATCACACATTCAGATTCGACCCGAGTTGGAGTCCAAAACTGGATTGTTATCGGGCGATTGCTCATCCGATTCTTCAAATAATCTTCTCATTATGCAAATATAATCATACCTAAACGATACCGAATGTCATGTCAGTTATTAATTTTGGTTGTAACTGAAATGCTACTAAACATATGTTCATCATACGTAACTATATTTTTGAAATATCAATCTAGATGAAGGGTGAATTACCTGGGTTATTGTACATTCGACACCGTTGTAAATTCGTCCCTCGTTGTTATTTTTTATAGTAAATTAGTCACTTATTAATATCGAGTATAGTAAATTCGTCACCGAAGGTTTTTCGTACAGACAGCAACCAAAATTATTCACCCAGTAAAATAGTATAAAAAAAAAAACAAATAAATATATACATCGACAACACCTGAAGTTGAGCCTGGTTGATTTGTATCCATTTTTGAGGTGTGCTATTAAGATGATGCACACACCTTGGAACGAGCCGAACTTTTTAGGGATAGCTAATTCGTAAAAATTACCCCGCGCCGATAAGGTCAATGAGTCACTGCATTCAAAGATGTTTTGCAAACCAATCAAACCATCTCTTATCAAGTTATCATTTTGTTGCTCTCGCACACAATAGTGTGCACAATAAAGTGCGAGTGAAAACGCATGGTTGGTGCAGCGAAAAAGGTGGAAAGGGAAATGGTTGGAGATCTGCGCGTGATTTTTCTCTACTCCCTGCACAAAGCACCCTTCCAGTCGTCATTAGAATCATCGTTCTCTTAAAATGATGAAACCGAAATAATTACTAATGTTTGATATTTGGCGAGTTGTAATTTTATTGCTATCTGTACTTGTTACAAAAAAACTTGGGTGGCAAATTTACAACAACAATTAGGTACTGATCACCGTCATCTACTTAAAATTCTATACAATCAAGGTTTGATTGTATAGAATTTTAAGTAGATGACGAATGAACTATAGTGACGAATGTACAATAACCCAATTACTTACTTAATTATATTGTTCATAAATAAACATATATATATATATATATATATATATGGACAAATCACACTGATTGAGCTAGCCCCAAAGTAAGTTTAAATTTATGTTATGGGATACTCACTCAATTATACCACATTGTATAATAAATACACATATAGATAAACTCCCAAGACCCAGGACAATTTGAAAAAGGCCATTTTCCAACTTGCTCTGGCTGGGAATCGAATCCAGAACCTCCAGATTAGTGGACTAGCGTGTTGACCATTATGCCACGGAGGACATCCAATCCATAGGATTTGTACAGTAAAAAAAAAATATTTAAGAAATAATGAAAATTGTAAAGATGTCTTCGCAAACAGTTTCCACAAATAGAGAACATTAAAAAACAAAGAAGAATTTGCACTTACTACTTCTCTCACAAGTACCTATGTTTTAATATAGAGATGCTCACACCTTTTGGCTAGTGATATATTTTACTACTTCGTAACTCCTAAAAAATAGAAAATGATAAAATCGTAGGAGTATCGTGTCGGACGAAGTAAATACAGTTGTAACACACGCGAGCTGCACGTAGCCAGGTACTGCACTCTCCTATTTCTTGTGTTTACGTGTTTGCCGCTTTGTTTATGCTTACTGCCATATTAAACCATATTAAGAGCTAGTTCGTGTGTACTACATTAAGATGAAGTAACATAAATACAAGACTAGAATACACAGATCGTAGGTGGAGTCTCAAGTGTCAAAATAAATAAATAAATATATGGACAAATCACACAGATTGAGCTAGCCCCAAAGTAAGCTTAAGCTTGTGTTATGAGATACTAACCCAAAGATACTATATTTTATAATAAATACATATATACATAAACACCCAAGACCCAGGAAAATTTGAAAAAGGCCATTTTCCAACTTACCCCGGCTGGGGATCGAACCCAGAACTTCCAGATTGGCGGTCTAGCGTGTTGACCATTACGCCACGGAGGTCGTCAAAAATTCAAAGTTCGTAGAGTCAAGATTAAGAATAGTTGTAAATAATGGACAAACAACTATTAATGGGGAACAGAAATTAGTATGATTTCCTTCTGCAGAAGAATGTATCATTTTAACAGCATTTTTATCGTTTTTAAGGTTTGATTAGGGTTGAAATTTTCACAGATGATGTATTTCTATGCCTCTATAACAACAAATACTAAAAACAGAATGAAATAAATATTTAAAGGCTGCTCCTTGGGATGATTTTCTGTCGCTTTTTGCTCGATATTAATAACGTCAAAAGGACGCTTAAAATATTTACTAAATATGTAGTTGTATATTCACTGTAAAAATAAATAATTTAAATAAAATAAATATGTAAGGGGGCTCTCATACAACAAACGTGATTTTTTAATAGGTAATGGTAGTACGAAACATTCATGTACTTAACTTGCATTCAAAATATACTATTGCGCTACAAAAACTTACGTAACAGGACGCCTACGAAAAAGCTTCGTAGCAAACTCGTAGCTGCCTCGTAGCACTTCGTAGCCGCCTACTGATATGGCGAAAATAAACACGTACATAGAGAAAAAAAATATTTTTTTTATAAATCCAGTTTTTTTATTTATGTTTCTGTCCTATATATATATATATATATATATATATTACCTGTATATCTACTTAACCAATGCGATTAAGTAAAAATTAAATTAAATTTTAAAAAAGAATCGCAAAGAAAGTATTCTTATAGGTAGACTATAGAATGGTTTATAATACCTTGCAGGGATTAAAAATATGGATCATATAATGTTTTATGCATTTAAATAACTATTTAACTCTATAAAGATTACTTTTAAGACATGATATAGTCAAAAAAATATTTGTAAATAATACATAAAAAATAGCAAAAAAAATTACCCAGCTGTATCAATCATCGATTCGTTTTACTAAAAGAAGGTTAACTCAGGTAGCGAGTGGATGAAACAATTTGCAGCACTCAGCACAACTTCTTAAGAACAAATCTCACCCAAACAACTTCGTTCGGCTTACGAACTTTTTTGTTAAAACTTTGTTTTTTTATTGCTCCGAATTGGCAACACTCGGAAACTAAAGCTGTTTCCATGTGTAAAATATTTCTTTTGCAAATCATTGGATAAAGTCTGTCGCCTTCCTATTGCTCCCTTACACTAGTGGTGGTCCCTTACACTTTACCACTAGTGTAAGTGGTCAACCGGTGGGTAGGTGTCAGAATCAAACATGAAAAAAAAATAAAAAGTGAGTTGCATTGCGTCTTCAATCTGTTAATATTTTATTTGTTTTGTAATGCAATATTTATCTTTAAAAAGTTCTGATGATGATGATCCGTACCCTATATAACTTTACTTGTACACCTTTTTCACTACAGTCTTGACTCAAAGTAATATGTTTAGCAATTGCCACGAATAATAAACTCACTATATACATAAGTAATCCCGTAAAGAGTGGAGTGCGCCCCTGAGAGCACACATTATCGGGCATAGTGTTGCAAGGCACGTCGCCGCCTCTTTGCTGACAGTAATCTTGAAGGCTTGCCAGCGGGCTGCGCCAATATCGCCCGTGGAATGGCGCAATTTGTAGGCTCCGGCTAAGAGTTGCCTCTTTACAAGTTTTTTCCAATCGCCACACTCGTAAATAAATTGGAAAACTAAGACATTATACGATTTACTTTTAGGCTACGTGGCTGTCATAGTATATAAAATAACAGATTTGTAAAACTTAGGTACAAATTATAAATCTTATTAGTACCTACGTATATCAGATTTCAAATCAGACAAAATTGTTGGCCACGAATTGATTCATCTTCTAACTGTTTAAAAGCCTCAGTCAAAGTATGTTTAATATATTATCTCGATGACAAGAAAATCTCTAGAATAAAATGTTAGG
This sequence comes from Acrobasis suavella, assembly GCA_943193695.1. NCBI lineage: Eukaryota > Metazoa > Arthropoda > Insecta > Lepidoptera > Pyralidae > Acrobasis > Acrobasis suavella. The sequence continues at coordinate 9,356,760 of OW971945.1, read as the reverse complement.
AAGGTTTACAGTAAGGATAGAAGCAAGTAGTTACCTCATTAAGGATTTTATGCTAGAATCGTTTAACGATTCTGAAATAAAATCTTGAGCACTCGCTCAAGATACTCGCTTTATTGTAATGAAACGCGTTCCTTTCATTATTTACTTACAATTTAGTTTATTTTCAAAGCCAGACGTTCGGGCCCGGTACCCTGCGCTCAGTAATAAAAAAGATCGCATGCAATCATATTTTATCGGCTCGCTATTTTCCGCGCGGATTTCGCTACATCCGCAGCGTTTATTCGGAACGCCTCGATTTCCCTCCAACTAGTAAAATGGCATGTTAACAATAGCGCGGCTCTCCCGCGATCCGATTGCTTCCCAAATTGTATATTTCTATGATGTTTCTGTGGTGCTAGAGTATATATTAAATTAGATATGTACTTTAGATCTATTACATATGATACATGGAATAAAAATAACATTTATAATACTCGTTTGATTTTAACCTTTTAAAAAAATCGCCAAGTGAAATGGTTTACTAACTATTAATTTATGGTATAGCCAAAAAACCTCAGTCTGTGTCCGATCCTGCCTTGTTTAAGTGTAAAAGTATTACTTTTCTCTCTCTCTGTCCCATAGACGTCCACTGCTGGACAAAGGCCTTCCCTAGGTGTGTGGTTTTTTAGAAGTATTGTTTTATTTCACTGGAATAGTTTCAAAATAAGTTTTTTTTTATAAACTGTACCTGCTGCATTCATAAAAACTCTTATATTCGTAGCATATTTACTATAGGACCGATTCATGAGGGCAGATTTTTAATGAATGTTGGGTTATTATTCATAAAATCACACAAAACAAGAACGATGGCATTACAGCAAAGACAAAAATAAAGAAAACTATATCTTATCTTTTATAAACTTGTAGTGTGCTATTCACAAGAAACCGAGGCTTGTAGTTTGGTACACTACAAGCATCGATTTCTTTCTTTGTTTCTCTTCGTATATTTCTTTTACTTTCTGGTTCTATTCTATGTCAAAAGTAAAAATTAAATTAAAAGTACTTACAGTACAATCCAATCCAATACAATAAATACCTCCTTCCCTACCTAGCAAAATTTTTACATCTAAAATATGCGTCTCACTATCAGGTAGGCACCCAAAAATCATACTAACCCAAAACAAACCTCCGTCTAATAAAATGTCCGAACAAGTTGTTCCGGGCCGGCCGTTTTCCCTAAGCATTCCGGGACAACTGGCTTTAGCAATCCTGCACACTTGTTACGACATGCCAATGAAAATAACGCATTTATGCTTCCACCTGCCAGAAAATATCGCACTCGCATTGAATATCGCTTAGAGGAATGGTTTCTCCTTGTGCAAAGATTCCTACATCCCAGTATACGTATCTACAATTCTACGTCATTAAATATAAATCCAAAGGATTTTCCAGGTTCTTGTCTGAATTCGTTTGTGTTAAATACTATTGAAAAGGCATTTAAAGGACCGGAAAGATGTGGAAAAGAACTATTATCTCTCCGTGGGACACAAATAAAGTAAATTGTATGTAGTAAGGTAAAGTGACATTGTTGTATTTGGGCGTTTTGTGTATGGACTTTTTATGTTGGAAAAATACAATAAAGGACTACTTCTCCGAATGGATGTTTTTTTATTTATATAATAGTAATGAGTCTCCGTCGCCAGTCATTCGTGAACATTGAACAAACTCTACAAGCATCGATTTCTTTCTTCATTTCTCTTTGTATATATATTTTTCTTTTTTGCTCTATTAAATATCTGTTTATATGTACCTATGTAGTTATATTTGAGTAGGTATCTATTCATTTAATGACTGCAATTTGATTAATATCAAAATAAATTTTACTATGATAATGAAAGAAATAAATTTTAATAACATTTATTCATAAATAATTTAAATAAAACGGTTATAACAAAAAAATTATTGAATATCAAAACTATAAAATACTTTTTTAAAACATAGGTACCTAATCAAAAAGGCTTTAACTAGACGGCCATGTTATTAGTTACATTTCCGGTTTTTACAGATTGGGGATTTTAAACACTTTTTACAGCTTCCAGATTTCATCATGGTCGCGGTCAAAATCTACATAGTCTTCAAAATGCAAACACAAAGAAGTGTACCGTAAGCACAGAATATCACAAACGTGACCTACAGCCACCATCAAAATTACACGCAAGCAATAATTCAATCAAACGTGGCTTAACCCGACTCCATGTTTACTAAACACAAACCCTTATCACGATCCAATGAGGACCTTATCCTTCCTACGTTACTAACGGTATATTAATTATGATGGACGAAGGCAAATAGAAAAATGAGCCTAATGATCAATAAAACAAAGGCGAGTTTAGGTCACGCCCTAGTCGCGCCGAGCTGATTGTGTAGTTTAGTTGTGTTGCGCCATGAAGCCGGTGTTCATAACAACGCTCATTTGTTTTTTCACCGTGCACCCTTTCTTCCAGCGAGGCATGTGTAGAGATGACGAAAAGATAATGAAATGTAAGCTTTTGGTTTTTTTTTTGCTATGAATATTTTTCTTTCCTTTTTTTTTCACCTTATCTCACTTGGTTTGGTTCGGGATGTCCTCAACCGGTTTTCATGTGAAATCTGTTTATCACATTTTACCACTCTACACCATTCCCTTAAATAAAAATCTTAAAAAAATACACACACACAGATTGTAAGTTTAAAGTTATATTTGTAAGTCTCGCTACCTCAAGGCGCCCTGGGGAGCCGTAATGGATCTGTGGTACGACTACAAAAAGAACCATGAAAGCCAGTATCCACAAGTAGATTTAGAGCCCTTCGCCGTCTAATGTCCGCTTCTTTAGAGAGACAAAGTACCAATGCCGATCCATGCACTTAAATTTATTTTAATACACTTTTTAAAGAGAATAGTAAACGCGAGCTTTTAGTTACCTGTAAAGAGCTTTGCATTGAGTACTTATTATTTCTGTTCTTAAACAGTATTGCTGTATTTGCCTTTATTTACTAAAATGCACGCTAGCAGAAAAATACTAATTCAGTTTTTAAAAATGAACTTTCTATAAGTTAAAGACTTTAGGAATAAAAATTATAGACAAAGAAAGAGCTGCTTAAGTTATTTAGTTTGACTATTTAATAAGAATGTAACTGTAAAATGAATGTATTTCATAATAGCAACCAACTACGAAATATCCTGCAAATAGCTGGTTGTATTTTGGTATATTTTAATTTGAACGACTGGATATAGGTACTCCATTTTGCTAACTTTTTCAAATAACTTCTTCTTTATTTTATCAGCATGCTACTGGCCCAACGAAGTGTTCGAGCCGTGCTTCGGCGGCTGCGCGGAGGTGTCCTGCGACAACCCCCGCAACCACCTCCGGCCGTGCTACCCGTACTGCGAGCCAGGCTGCGTGTGCGAGGACCCTTACGTACGCGACGAGCGAACGCACCAGTGCGTACTCCCGCAAGACTGCTCACCGTAAGTGTCGTATGTTTCTTTTAGATCCCATAGTTGGGGAAAACTTTACCTACCTTTTTCTTAATCAGCCTTACGATCTTTGTGAAAAGATGACAACTCGCGTACGTCCACATATCCAAGGTTTTCCTCTTGATCCATTTGCGTCTGTGAATTTTTATTTGGTAGTTAAATATCGAAATTATTTGACTGCTTTGACCGTTACGTACCTACAGGCCAAGACATACTGTGCTAAATCATGACTTATCTTTAAAATATGTGCAAAAAACACCATCAACAAACACTTTTGCAAAAAACTGCGACCAATTTCTTTTTTTACGTCTGTGGGCCAGATAAGTACGATCGTATCTTTAAGCACAGGACATCAATACGTGACAAACGAACGTATAACACAGATTTGTTTTGAGAGCCTCTATGAAACGTCCTACTAATGCAAAAACACTGGGTGTCTGGCCAAGATTTCATAAAATCTGCTTATTTAAATTATGACAAATCATATTTATTACTTTTCTTTTATTTTTGGAAATTAACATATTGTCTTAACTGTTACTTATCTGGTACTATACGATTAATTATTTAATCTTTTAGAAATATAAAAAATATAATCATTTCAGAACTCAAATGGGTATACCAGTACCAACGAAACGTACGCCTGCTGAGAAGCCACCACCAGTCAAGTACCCAAGTAAACCTCGCATGCACACCAGAAGGGACGACGGGCCACCAGAATTTGAGAACGAGGTCCCGCTCAACAACCGCATGGAAGAAGCCAATAATGCGAAGAGGGGTCCAGACAACTCTCGCATGGGGAACTATTTCAATATAGTGATTGCTCCACCGCCGATCAAGGCCATCCAACCCAGGAAACTGCTGCAAAATGATGCCTTCCGACAACCATCCAAACATACCATGTAAAACAATGACCGCTGAATAAAACACTTTACTTACTTTTTTATTAGGAATAAAGAATTTATTTAATTATGCAGCTGTTTACTTTATACCTAAACTCTGATTTATTTTAAACCGAACTGTCAGTTATTGTAAAAAGATGTTGATACCAAGTTGTTATGAAAACGCAGTACAAAAAAAAGAGTTTATGAAAGCAGACTTTCACTCCACCTATACTATTTTTAATCGCCATCCATATCAGCTAAAGAAACGACTGCTTCCGCTCTGCCGGGTTCTTTTTCAAACAATGATTTCTCAGATTACAATCAATGGCACTAAAGAGAAAATGGCCGCTCCATTCTGAGCCAAACATCAGCCAGGGATAACAAAATGCGGAAACTATTATTACTAGCGCTCCTTCTGTGTAAGTGTTTAAGTCTTATTTAGAATATAATATTAAAATTTCTATTGACGAATATCTAAATTGTGTTGTAGATAACATCGTCGCATTTGCCAACCGAGCTGGAACCGGGTACGACTACGAGAATGATGTTGACGGTAATAAACGGCACGCATTGATGGACGACAGAAGGAATTGGAGGAAAAAGGCGTTACTGAAATCGAACGATCTTTCAGACCGGTCTCGAGATTTCGAGGACAGGAAAAAACATGAATACTCAGACAGGTACTCAGAGGACTCTGACGTGAAGATGTTGAGCGAGCTGGATCGACAGAGAGACATGGACTCGCCTAGTTTCAGGGGTCAGAGGCGCTACGAAGACGCGGACAAAATGAATCCTCCTAGGAGTGGTGAATCAGGACACCCACCTGGGCCATATTACGGGTAAGTAACGAAAACGACTAAATTTAAAAAATGCTAAAGTGTTATGCTAAAATGCTTACAATTTAAAACAAACCTATTAATTTCAGGGATAAAGTTGACACTGAAAAGAAAGCTACCTACGTAATGAATTGTGATAGACCACACGAAAGGTATGCTTAGTTATAATTTTTTTTTTGACTTTGTATGTTTATGTATACTTTGCATACATTCGAATCATAATATCTTTCAAATATTTACTAATCAAGAAATGTTTTCCAACAATCCAACATTCTTTTTGACTGCCATGCCCAATCTGCATCTTCCAAATGATACTTTTACGGTCCTGGATACGGACCTATTTAAAGTTTTTTGTTTCTTTATTTCCAACAAGTTACAATCAAAGGCTTGTGTAGGGCCTTTTATTTTTTTATATTTAGGGTCCGCCTTTTTCTTTAGGTATTTTTATAACTTATATCAAATGTGAACCCATAAAAGGAGGAGCTATAACTACTTTACTTTTTTCCATCCAGATACGAGGCCTGCTTCGCTGGGTGCGCCGCCATCAGCTGCGACAACCCCCGGGATCGGCTGCGCCCCTGCTACCCCTTCTGCGAGCCGGGCTGCATCTGCGTGTCCCCGTTCGTGAGGGACGAGAGGACGCATAAGTGCGTTATGCCGGATGATTGCACCAAGTGAGGGACTATTTCTTATTTCAATAAGATTCTCTTTTCAATGATGTAATTTTTACACGATTATGGCAAAGCCAAAGGAAATGGTAACGATTTTGGCAGTCAATGTATATATGTGGATATTTATGTCCGTTTAATTGTAGCATCCGAACCGCTTATCTAATTTTTACAAATGAGCTGTAAATCGATTCGTCGTTATTGTCCGGGTAACATAGGCTTATAATATGTATACGATAAATGTATATATAATGAATGTTAATACAAGAAAGTACGAGCCAAAAAAATGTTTTTTGTTTCTATTTCGAGTGAGGTATCTAATGAAAAGTATTAATTAGCACATTTCAAAAATATAAACATTGTCACCCGTAAATGGCTACTGTAGTCGGGTATTAGTTATTTTTAATGTATAACTTGTTGTGCAAGCTTTTAGATAGATAGATAGATAGAAAGATAAATTCTTTATTGTACATAAAAAGACACAATTAAAATACAGTAAAAAAAAACACAATAGTACAAAGGCGGACTTATCCCTGTCAGGGATCTCTTCCAGTCAGCTTTTATATCTAACCGCTTGCCGTCAAGATAAACTAGTTCGTTTACTCCATCTATAAAGCTCATGAGAAATTTTTTGGCGCTTAATTTGTTTTTTTTTTCCTATTTTTCAGAGGCTTGAAAGGAGTTCCGGATCTTGGAGACGAAATATAATTTTAAGAAGATCAAATATTTTTAAGACTAGTCCCAAATCTTTTCAGTACCATAACCTTGATGAAATGTCACAAACTTTCCCTTGTAATGCTGCTATTCTTTTGGTGGCATCATTTAATCTTTTTATTTTCACAGAAATAAAAAATGTAGATCGCCAAGCCTAATGAGCTCTTGAAGTCTCAAGATGTAAAAGTCTAACTACTGTATACTACTACGACTTTTTGTCATAGAATACTTTTATTAAAATTATGGGACCCAGTAATCTCAGGATCTTTGGAAACAATTCTGTCTTCGAAGATCCACCCATGCTTGCTGGGTCCCCAAAGTCCATTTCTACAGCAGGGCCATTTTTAGCAAAACTTAATATAGTATATATATCATCATCATCATCGTCAGCTCTCAACGACCCACTGCTGGGCATAAGCCTCCTTTTGTCTGCGCCATTGAATTCTATCCCTAGCCTTAGCTATCCAGTTTTTTCCAGCAATCCGTTTGATATCATCGACCCACCTAGCTGCCGGACGCCCAACACTCCGTTTTCCATTCCTAGGGTACCACTCGGTGATAGCCTTACTCCACCTTCCATCGTTCCTTCTAGCCAGGTGTACTGCCTAGTTCCATTTTAGGTTCGCAACTCTAGAGAGCACGTCGTGAACTTTCGTTCGACTATATATATAAACGCATGTTTTCGAAAGAATAATTTTATGGCGTTAGTAATTAAAGATTTATTTTGTAAGTAACAAATAAAAAGTACTTAGATTATAAGAACATACCTTTTATAGATTAAAATGTGGGATTTCTTTAATTAAAATACTTTGGATTAATGCAGTGTTTTATTGAGAATATTATGTGTATAATGAAAGGCACCTCCTGTTCTTCTGAGCAAGAAATTTCGAATAATTAGGTCGATTTGACATACAAATATCTGACTGGTTATTATATATTTCGTCATTCAAGATTTTTTTAATATGAATCAATTATTTATATTATTCATATCAATATGTTATATAATCCGAAACCGAAAACAAAATATATTTTATTAATCTGCCCAAAAATAAGCCAGTAAGCTTTTAAAATCTGATGGAATGGAAAGGATGGAAGGGAAAACTGACAAGTAACAGAAAAGGTTTCGTACGAAATAGATAGTGATATGACCCCACCACGCTCCCACTGTTATATTTGAAATAATAATTACTACTTTATTAACCAATGCACTTGCCGTTTTCAAAAAATATTAATTTTCAGCGGTATTTCTTATTTTATATAAAAAATTAAGCAAATATATACACGGTAAAAAAATGCCTATTTGTTGTACAAAAATATATTTTAATTGTATTATACATTACTATAACAATATACCTGTTATTCATATGCTGGTTCACCCATCTTGCACTTTTCACCAGGAAGCGAGTACCATCTTCAGATCGGCTCGACTGACATAATTATTGCAATCTCATCAGACTTACAAAATTATTCCAACTTAATAAGACATACATGAAGGCGTGCAGACCAAATGAGTATTTTTGCTATAATAATTGAATTTTCTAATTTTGGATTCTATAAGGTCACATGTCCTAGGTGTTGAATTCTATAATGTATGTTAGTCCGAATATTCATTTGTAATACAATAATTAGCTTAAAACACTATGTTAAAATTTGATTTCAGTCACAGAAAGGAATTGCTGTAAAACCGACTCCACGTAGTCTTATCTGCCCTAGAGTGTAATTCCTACCCGCGAAGGCGAAGAGGGGCGAGACGGCCGGCGGGCTGAGGAGCAGGTGGCTTGGAGCGAGGGAAAGCCATCTGCGACAATCAGCACGCCTGGGACCGCCGGAGCCCCACAGCGCCGGAGCCGTGACAGAAAGGATGCTTGTTGCATGTTGCTTGCTTGCTTGCATGCTGCATGAATGCTGCATGAATGCTGCATGATTGCTTACATGCTGCATGCTTGTTTACATGCTGCATGATTGCTTGCATGTTGCATGCTTGCTTGCATGCTGCATGCTTGCTTGTCTGCTGCATGCATGCTTGCATGTTGCAAGCTTGCTTGCATGCGGCGTGATTACTTGCATACTGCATGATTGCTTGCATGCTGCGTACTTGCTTTGAATTTGCATGAAGATTTCATACATATAGCAAAAGTTTTTGATACAAATTTGTTTAAAAATGTTTATAGGATAAAAATTATATACCTACTTGTTTCAATTTAGAATTTGTTACTATTATAGAAAAGTGTATTATGGCAAACGAATTTATTGCTTTTTTTCCATAATTGTCATATGTCCGAAATTAGGATACGTGATAATTATGGGGAAAAAGAATAGACATTTTGAATATTATGGATCATAATATTTATAGCAAAAAAACTTATAGCACGTTGTATTTCGGGATTAGATAATAGTTGATAGAGGTAGATAGAGGCAAACCAGTTTATGTAAGCGCGACTTGTACCTTTAAGTTCATGTAAAGTAATTTTCAAAACTATACCATTACCTTCCGGTGATGGAAAAACGTCATGAGAAAACCTGCCGATTAGTGGCCATTAAAGTTGAGTAGTGTGTTAAATTAAGAAGGCAATGGCAAACGATACTATTTTTCCTACTAAAAGTCGTCATTCTGTGCGTTTCTTTTCACGCAATGCCAACAATGACTTACGACAGGGTATTTATAAGAAATCCTCATCTGAACAAAGGTTACATCCCATACCCTTTTAAACTTCTATGTCTACCAATTTTAACCATCATTATTCAAATTTATTCATTCCCACTTCCAAAATGCAATAAAAAATAAGTAATAATAAATTCTTTATTTCAGATGTCAATCCATACTTTTTGTTAGTAGTATGTGCTTATCCTATGTATACAGGAGTCTTGATCGTATATCCTTATTGTAATTAATACAGAAGAATCGCCTACCATTTAATTACAATAACGATATACGTCGAAGTAGGATGTCATTGTTTACCTTGGAATTTCCATACCTACGTGGCGCATCTCCGAGCAGTTGTCCTGTTCCTTATTTAATAATGGGAACTTCACCTTTATCTTATATGTTAATCTCAGTAATAAGCTCTCTAACATTCTAAAATTCATCCATTCAACCGTTTTAGCATGAAAGCGAAATAAACATTCACACTTTAGCATTTCTAATATTAAACAGGATAATGAATGAAAATTCAATGCATTTTATTTCCTATATAGCAACCACATGCACCCCCACGCTCAATGGACATATGGTTCTCTTTTATGTGTTTACAATAACCTATTATCTTTTCAATGCTTTCATTGTGCGATTGTATACGATAGGCTAACTGCCGGCAAAAATCGACGCCTACACACTTTCCGATTGAAATCGTACGTCGATGCCTTTAACTGGTAAAATATTGGTGTACATTTTCTAGAAAAATCGAATAAGTAGTATTTTGGTATTAAATACGTATTTACGTGTGTTTATTCGTTTTCCTAGGTCAATATGAGGTTGGAAATAAAAAAGTGTAACATTCTCAAACAAAGATGAAATCAAAAAGTGTTTTTACTGTGTTTCTAACAACCATTTTGATTACGTCGGCGCACAAAATGGGAGCTCCGTTTTTTGGTACGTTATCTTCATAATTATAATAATATAATTTAAATTAATGCATTAAAACTCCTCCTATCTAAAATTCCTTGGGCATTATTGTTGACTGAGCCCATTTTCTTTACTTGATACGAGGTAATTATTTATTATACCATGGCAGGTAGTCATGTCGTTAACCGGACAAACAACCACTGAAACTAAAGGAAATACATGCCTAAGTACGAAGTTGATTCCTTATTACCGTGGTGGCATATAAATTGTTTGCGGCCATCGGAAGCCTATTATTTGCAACTTCGCGAGATCATAGGGAGGCCTACAATTTAGGCAATTTATTAACATTTTCATTTAACATGGCAGTACTACCGGTTTTCTGAGAGGTTACCACGAGGAATTTCTTTTCTATTTTAAAGTATTACCTATAGTGTAAGATAAGTTTCTAAAAATTATTTTTGCTTTCATCCTAAGGGTCAGAACGACGGTCTTGGTCTGACCAAGACGCAACAGTCGTTCTGAACTAACCCCTAATACTTCTTATAATACTAATTAATTTTCATTAAAAATATCTTATGTGTTAGCAGAGTGTGGACCACATGGCAGATTCGAATACTGTATAAATGGGAACCTAGGATGTGTTATCGGATGCCATTGCCATCCAGGCTACTACTTTGACACAGAATCAAAAGTATGCGAACCGTAAGTTATTTTACACAAAGTAAATCAAAACTGAAATCCAATTCCAACTTCAGGGGGAGTCCAAAATAAAACAAACAAGAAGAGGAAAAGCATGAAATCTACGAAAAATCGAGCGTTTTATTGCAACTAGGCCCACGCCACGTCTTAGCACGCGCCAGATCCAGTATGGCTTGCGCGAATGCAGTGTGGCAGGCCTCAATAACGCTAGAAGTGTTTCGATTTTTCTGGTTAATAAAACCCAGTTCTCTTCTCCCTCATATCAGAGTATATACACACTATCACGTTATCACTAATGGGGTAGACAGACCTTAAAGTAACAAACAAGACCTAAAGCCCATTCTTAGCATTATGGTAGGTGTAAAGACAGAAAAAGGGAATCAAAATAGTGGTTCAGATACTCACCCGTTCTCTCGATTGGATAAGGAAAGAAAAACTGGTGGCAGTAGTCTTCATATATTGTCGCCCCTATGCTGCGTTTACAAAATCGAAATAGCATGATTTTTCAAAACTAAGAACCGACTTCACCCCCAAACTACACAACCGAAACCGATTTTGATAAAATTCGTGTGCGTAACGTGTAACTAACGTGAATCGGGACCCTCCACGTAACTTGCAAGAAAGAACTTCTAATTCTAGTAATATATATGTACTATTTTAGCAACAATATTAGAATGAGCTACAGAAGAGCGTACGAGGTGCCACCAGATCCTACTCCGACGTCAACAATGGCCATCAGGTTGAGTCCGACGCCGACACCTTCGAACATCATCGACAAAAACGTCGAAGCCATCGCTAAAGACGCCGACGACCTCGGAGACTGGTTGTATAACCAATTTTTTAAAACAATAGAAAGTCAGGTATGTTTCTGATTAAAATATGCAAGAAACAAAGTCTTCTTATTTGTACACAGAGATTTGACTCAAAAATAATTTAAGCGATTCTTTAGAATTCCGTACCAGGGGTAAAAACTAAAATTCCGATGTCCGTCCGTCCACCTGTCTGTCACCAGGCTGTATCTTATTAACCGTGACAACTAAAAAGTTGAAATTTTAACAGATGATGTACTTTCGTTGCCGCCATAACAACAAATACTAAAAACAGAATAAAATAAATATTTAAGTCGAGCTTCCATACAACAAACGTAATGTTTTATAGATAAAGTACGGAACTCTTCTTGTGACTTGCACTTGGCCATTTTTTGACTTGGCCACTTGGATTGTTTTACGGCCCTAGAAACGAGTCCTTTGAAGCCCTAAGTAACTTGATCTAAGTCATCTCTCTCGATGACTATCATTGTTTCATACTTGTAATGTATAAATTTGTTCTAAAATGAATTGTTACAATTTTAGGTGATCAATAAAACAGAAGAAAAAGCACCAACAAGACGGACTGGCTCAGTTTCATCAACAAATACGAGCAAACCTAGTCCTCAAGTATCCGTACAGAGACGGAGTCATGCGCGCCGCAGACATAGGAAGAGATCTTCAAGAAAAAAGAAACACTCAAGAAAAAAAGGATTAAAAAAGAAACTATTGCGAATCTCCGAAGACAACAGCTTGTTTGACTCCTTGTCGGGTAGCTCTGATTCGTCAGACTCCTCTGCTTCTTCAACTTCGTCTGAATCGGAATCCTCGGAGTCGGATAGTGATTCCGAAAAAGGAGACGGGCATCGTAAAATTCTCATGATTAACAAGAAATCTCCTCAGCTACCGTCATTCGTTTTCATGCCAAATATGGAAACGCCATATTTTCCACCATTAGGTCTGCCAGCACCACCTGTGCTTCCCATGTACCCGATGGTACCTGTTCCGCCGATGATGTCGAGTAAATAATTTTCTTTTTACAAATTTATATAAATATTAAAAATTTTACAACGTCTTACTTCTTCTTCACTCTATTAATATCGTTCTCTAATTACAACAAACAAGCGTATTGGTTTCACAACCTGTGAGTACTTTGTACTAAAGTGGTGTTGTAATAATAAACAAATACAAAACCTTTTGTTACTGAAATACAACGTTATGACATACAAAACGTCACGCCTCTTGCTCACAGGCAGACACTATATGAACCTCCACTTGCTCCGATCCTGACAAACCTCTCTCGCGTCATTTAGACAACTTTGTAAATACTGCGTAAATTTAAGAACGAGGCGTTGCCCGCGTGGTCACTTGTCAAAGGAGCATATCTTTTTGATCCCAGGGGAACTTCACATATCTTTTCCGAAATGAAAAGTTACTTATTTAAGATTTACTGTCTAAAATTCAAATATAACTGCAAACCGTTTTGCATAATTGTGTAACAAACGTCTGAACTCATAAATAACCAAAAATTTAACCGTTTTCCGTTATTTATCTTCTTCTTCTATATATATATATATATATATATATATATATATATATATAAAAGCGAAAATCACTCACTCACTCATCACGAAATCTCGAAAACTACTTAGCCAATGAAGATGAAATTTGGCAGGAAGGTAGATTGTGACTAGGAGACGTCCGCTAAGAGAGGATTTTTGGAAATTTTATCCCTAAGGGGGTGAAGGGGGGGTTGACAGTTTGTATGGAACTTCGAAATTTTTGAAGTGACACACACGAAATTTTTAATATATTTTAATAGTTAGTAGAAAATAATAATGCATTAATTAGATTTCGAAAATTACATCCCTATAGGGGTGAAATAGGGGTTGCAAGTTCATATGAATCTTCGTCATTTTTTAAACGAGACACATGTCATTTTTAAATTAGTAATCAATAAAAAATAATAATACAGAAATTAGATTCTAAAAATTGCATTAGGGGTTGCGAATTTATATTAAGGAACGGAAACCTACAAAAAAACGCGAGAAATCATAAACACGAACGGATATTCGGAATAATCTACTTTTTACCGATGGGAACGGGAACGGGAATGGGAACGGGAACGGGAACGGGAACGGGAACGGGAACGGGAACGGGAACGGGAACGGGAACGGGAACGGGAACGGGAACGGGAACGGGAACGGGAACGAGAACGGGAACGGGAACGGGAACGGGAACGGGAACGGGAACGGGAACGGAAACGGGATATTATAACACAATTTATAATGTAAAAAACCAATTAAAGATCCTATTAGAACCATTTTCGACTTCTACGCGGACGAAGTCGCGGGTTACAGCTAGTAATATTATAACATAACAGTCAACATCGCAATAAGGTTCCCAAATCAATTTTTACGGTTATCGAAATATATTTTCTTTAAAACACAAGGAACTCTATCTCAATTATTCTCTGTTTTCCCTTTCTCTTTCTTTTGGAGTCATATTTTCCTATTACTCCAGCGACTTTCGGGCTTATTATCAGTATCAGTAGCGTCACATTCATATATCGAACAAACTAGCTCATTGTTCTTTCAGTGATGGTTAACACGCCCGCGACCACCGCTGCCAGCCAAGCGACGGAGGCTCCTCAGACGACAAGCGCCAGCACAAATGCAGCAACAACTGCTGCTCCCAACGGCAACGGCAACGGCAACGGCCAAACCGAACCACCTAACAATGAACCAGATCCAGCCCCACCGGACGAGCAACCACCCGACGAGTCGCCCAGGTTAGCTTAGCATCTGTAGTGAGCTTAGCCATGAGGTGACTGTAGAGTAAAATACAATTTAGAAAAAATAAGGGCATTCTGTCCTCACCTATACCTAAAGTAGGGTTGATGTTATTTTTTTTTTCTCAGGCATCTAAAAGTGTGGGGTCGTTAGATAGGTCTTTCACTCAAAACATTGAGGGGTTAAGTAGATCATTTTACGTTTTAGTGATCCGTCTGCAATGTTTTAAACTTTTAAGTACGAAGTTTGGTTCAGGTCAAGCAGTAAGATATGTTCTCTTGGTCACTGAAAATTTTGGCTACTAGCTTCTTCCACAAGTCAGTTGGGGTAATAAAAGTGCCTGGAATGGTTTTGAATACCTAAAGCATAGTACCTCTGTGCCTTGGTTAACTTATCAATGGCACTACTTGACCACGTTCCAGAATTAGGATAAAAATATCAGCGTTTTCATCAACTTACTCAAGCAAATAGGATTGAATATTTCCGTTTTTTTTTTTATACCGTTTCTAGCTTTGACATATGGTTACAGGAGAAAAATGGAGGCAAAATTTGTGAGGATTAATATCTGTTGAAACCTCCTTAAGTATTAAATAGAATTTATGGTTACTATTTTCCATATATATGTATATTTTGTATTTATTTATATATTATAATAATTTCAAAGTACTTATTACAGCTGACTTTTGTATACTTATCTGTTATTTAAAAGGCAACTTTCTTATCTGTTTTTCTTTTCCTAAAGTTTGACAGGCAAAGAAGAGTTTAGCACGATTGTCGTTTTTGACTCAATAGTTTTTAAATAACTTGATTAAATATACTTTTAATATTTTTCAGTGTTGCCAGAAAGTTTAGAAAAGGATCTGCACGAGATAAATTTGTAAGTAGATGAGTAATTAAAAAAATAATATATAAATTATATATTGGTCCTCCTACTATTTTATCGTTTGCTCGGTACTCTTTTTGGATAAGGTATCTTGAGTTAGATGCCTTATTCCAAAAAGAGCACCTTTCTACGTTTCATCATCAAACTATAATAAGCTAAGTATACAATATTGTGTTTGGCTGTTGGATAATTATAGTCACCCTGTATACATGCTTAGGCATGTCCACTCCAGCCATTGTATGTCCAGCCTAAGCTGAATACTATTTAATATGATTGATTATATAGATCATATTAATTATATAATATTGTGTTTGGCTGTTGGATAAAATAGTCACCCCCAGTCCAGTGGCTGGACGTGTGTATTGTATACAGACAGTATACAATACACGCGTCCAGCCAACACGTGTCCAGTCACAGACAGCGATGATCATAAAATCATAAAATCGAAACACAGTTTCGATTTTATGATATGTATAAAAAGATGTGTTATTTACAGATGAAAAAACTAAGGGACAGAATGAAAGGGAGAAGGCATGAATTGCCGCAACCATTGAACTATTTTCCGGACGAGGTAAACGATCCAGTTTTAGGACGAATCAACTTTCCCGACTCATTCCCGGAATCCTTCGCGTATGACGAGCAGACACAACACGAAGTAGGTCCTGATAATACAGATGTCAACTTTAAATATCTATCGCAACTTATTCACAAAATGAACAAATCTGAGCCGAAGTGGTCGCTGCCTAAGCCAATGAATGTTGTAAGAAAACTGCCTAATCTGAATAAAATTAAACTAGCACCTGTTCCGAAACTCACACCAAAACGGAGAATAGGAGATGTTGATGAACCAACAATGGTAAATCCGAAAGATGATTATGCTGACCTTGGGAGACAGATTGCTGCCATGGTTCGGAAGATAGACGCCAAGGGTGCCCACCAGATTAATGTAGACTTCGAGAGGACTGAGACGGGTAACATGCCGCCTCATGCCATGTTAAATGACAATGGGTTTTCATCTCGATCTTACTGGGAAAGGTTTGCGAGATCCCCTTTTAAAATTCGTTTTGACACGGACCATTTAAATGATATAGATACTAGTGAAAAACTTTTAAGTTTAGAAGATGAAGTAAGCAATACAGCTACTACTGCTCGCTCTTTATCATTACAGCAAATAGAAAACATGATAAACGTTGTGGAAAAAATAAAAGCCGCTCGAAGAATTCAGCATTTAAAACCTTTGGTAACGCCTGAACCGCCTAAACTACACGAAAATGTTTATCTTTTGCCACAATTCTCTAATTCAGAAAGATGGTCTAATGAAAATGTGAGATACAATTTAAAACCTCTAAAAGAAAACATGACGAATACGTTATTTAAAGAGCACGTAGACATAAATATTGATAAAAAATCATTTCCAAAGGACGTTCCAGATGTAATGCATCCCAAAAATATTGAAGTTAATAGTGACATCCATAAACCTAACCCAAATAAACACAACACTAATGTAGCTCAAAGATTTAAGATACCGCTAAGTACGCTACTGCAACATGCCGCCCTGCAACCAAGCCAACATTTGCAAATAAACAAAAAAACACAGAAACCGAAATATCCTCTCCAAAATCAACAGCGATCTAAGATAATAAATTACCAGAACTGGGGACCTAATAAAGGCGTATACCACTACGTAAATGTAGTCCGTGATCCCAAAATTCCATCAAGTAAATTGAATAAACCATCGTCCTACTTCCACCATCAAATACACCATTTTGATTATTTTGATTAATACTAAGTGTTATAAATAATGTAAGTTATAAACATGTCAATTATGAATAAAACTGTATTTCTTATTTATTCTTTTCTTATCCATATTGCAAAATTTTGCAATTTAATTGGATCACAGTAAGCCTTACTGTTTACAATAGTCTTTCCCAAAGTGGGCGATAACGCCCCCTTGTGGGCGCTGGAGGCTTTAAGGGGGGCGGTAACGGGCCCAGAATAAAGGTGGGGGGCGCTGATGTGATTTAAGCAATGAGTGATTTATAACTTCAGCTATTTCATATTTTAAAATTAACTGAAATTAAAATCCTCTTACTACACAACATCCATTTATTAGTTCATATTGATATCCTTTTTTATTGTACAAATATAAACTAAAAATGTAATTAATATTTATTATTTTAATGCGTTCACAACGCTATTTATATCGTTAAAGGAATCAAACACTGAAAAAATTTCGTGTTTTAAAGTTTCGCAGGTGAGGTCCCCACTTCCGTTACTCTTTATTATTGTAAAATTGTATTATTATTGCTATTTTTTTATTTAAAATTAACAATGTTGATTATTGTTATTTTTTTTTAAAAGATACTCTAATGTACTGGTGTATGTATTATTATTGCTCTCTCTTGTAAAAAAGTCTAGTTTAGAATATAGGTTGAATTAAATTACAGGCAAGACAAATATGTGATTCAGGTTTTTATGGTGAAAAAAATGGGGGGCGCTACAAAATAACAGATTTTTTAAGGTGGGCGTTTGACAAAATAAGTTTGGGAACCTCTGGTTTACAATATTACAAAGCTGGAGCAATGCTGGTTCGAGCGGCTGCAACGCACTGAATGCCGTGGGATTATGCGCTAGCAGATGTCAAAAACCAAGGTAAGCGCTCAAAAACGCAGTCATATATATCCATTGCTCTCCCGGAACAATGGCGCTACGACGGGATTATTAAAACAATGAAATGTAGAGTGCGCTTCACTTTTGTGCCACAAAGTTATGAACAGTATCAGAGGTAATCCTGTGGTATTCTTCACGGACAATTTAATTCCTGTTTCATAATAGAGGAGTTGCTGCATGGCTTTGATACAGGTAGTGCGAGGGATGCATAATGCAGGCGGCAACGGGAGCCGAGTGCCAGCTTGCAAACTGTTCACCGCCCATCAGCAGATGAACTCAGCAAAAGATGCGATTTCAAATTCAGCGGCTTATTCTTACATGGGTAGCTGCCTCGTTTAGATTTTAACTGTCTATAGCTCTCACTCTCACACTCCGACAGATTTCTAGTCATAAGTTGCTATTTCTATTCATAAAATGACCTCATCAACACCAATTTAAACAATAAAAATAATTTTTGTAATATCTTTATTATTGTTTTAATCACAGATTTTGAACGTAATATATCACTAGCAAGTTTTACTCAAATCAAAATTTAATTCATTTGTTTCCTCATGAAATTTATTTAATTATACTTTATGGATTATTTTGAAATAAACAGAAAAGTCGGCTTCAAAGTCATAACAATCCTTTTGCCTGGATGGTCAATTAAATCTACATATAAAATGCATAAATTTTCCATAGTACAGAATCGACCTGCCTGCGTTTTCGAGCTTATCCATGCTTAATTTTGCTCGTAAATTATTGCATCTGGATTTAGTAAATTAATGTTTGTAAGTATATTTCTGAAATACCTGGTAAAGCTCACTAATGAGTGATAATGAAAAATCTTCCATTGTGGTTTGGAAAAAATAAACAGAATTTCCTATACATATTTAGGCATACAATAAATAAATCAACTACTTCTACTAACTACATTTTTACATGGGGTCTTCTAGTTTTTACAGTTCAATGTGCTATAAACGTACAACTTGGTAGAAAGTAAGATCTATATTTGCCTCGAATGTTGTCATCGACCGACAATCGTAAATAACTATATTTGGAAATATCGAAATGGCGAGCTGAATATACTGCCGCAATAACCATTCCATCCCGACTTACATGTAGTAACCGGCCAAATGTAAGTTCTATTCAAATTCTAACTTATTGAAATGCGACTACTTGTATGATGTTATAAAACGTTATGAAATCTTAATTCTGATCTAAGAGAAAAGCCAAAACATAGAATGAATCTGCTGCTTCTTGTCCCGCGCAGATCGTAGAAGCCAATCAAGGGTGAAATTCTATTTATATCAAAAAGCAATGCAGCTAGTAACTCATTGCTGTTTTGATTATCATTTTTACGCCCACTAATGTTATACGCTGAACTTGACTTGCATGGCCTCTGGGTTTTGACCCTGGCGTCAGTCTGCCCATTAGGGACCAGGACGTGATAGTGTGTGTATTTGAAACCTTAAATCTTTGTAAAAACTGACCCTTACAAAGGATAGACGTGATTTAAATGCCAAAAAATCACACTAATATTATCAAAGTGAAAGTTGTGAGTGAGTGTGTGTGTGTGTGTGTGTGTGTGTGTGTGTGTGTGTGTTTGTTACTTCTTCACGTGCAAATAGCTGCATCAATTACGATAAAATTTTTAATTTTAAAATTGAAATACAGGAAGCTGACACTCTGGATTAACACATAGGCTACTTTAGGCGCGGGTAAAACCGCGGGACGCAGCTAGTCAAACATAAAATTCGATACGTGCAGCAACTGAATGACAATGGGAATCAAAGTAGGGACAATGTGACAGCCGCATTGACATGTTTAAGTTGTCTCTCATTCCCTTGTTTGGCCTTTACGATATGCGGAAGAAGTATTTTTCTTAGTACCAGACCAAAAACAGGCCAATATTAATACTTAAAGTGCCACCACCATCTCAAACAAGGTGGCGGCCGCCTACATTTATATGCTACATTTTAGAGTTCTGGAACCACACAGTCAAACAAACTCTTATATTTTTATTTTCCAAAGTAACACAATTAATGTCAATAAAGATAAGAAAAGATAATAGTTTTATTGTTTATTTTACCCGAAGGTTGACTGATAGAAAATCCTATTAGCATTAAGTCCGCTCTTTGTACCATGTGGTTTGGTAAATAAAGATATAAAAGTAAAAAAAATTGAATATCTTTCATTTATTTGCAATTAGTTGCTGGATTTGTACATATAAAGAAATGAGCGTAAAGAACTGGGTGAGTAATATAAAGTATATAGAGGTACATGAAACGTGAATAAACAAAACATGTTACGTAGGATCAATTGCCCAAAAACAGAAACTTCTAGTTGGGCAAGAAGTTATACAAGCTATGTCTGTATAATAGCCGTTTAGCACATACATTAGTACATATACTTAATTACTATAATTCACTGTCAGATTTCCTACGGGTGACCAATCCACCGAAATACAGATTAACGTCTAGTTCGACGGATGGTTTCCCGTGGGACTGGCTAGTGAAAATTACTTAAGAATCGATGCTATCAGAAGTATTAGAAGTGTAACTACCTATTTATGTTTTGTGTTTTTGGCAAATAAAGACTTATTATATTATATATTAAATTTTTATTTTCTTCTAAAAGATCTTTCTTGTATTGGCGGTATAAGCTTTTCCAATAAGCGTTGTGAACTTTCGCACATTCCATTGCTCTCCGAATCTGTTCAGAAGCTCTGTATTGTTATTCAACAGATAAGCTCTCTGACAATTTCTGTGCTTTATTTGATTCCTTCAAGCAGTGGATGAGTTGAGTATTCCAAAAACTATTTTATTTACTTTCTACGATTCGACGTCCATTCAAGATTTTTATTCTATTTTCTAATCCATTACAAAAGTTAAAAAAAATACAAACGTTTGCAAAACCTATATAAATATATTTTGTCTCGTTCTCTCGATGTCAAATATTCAAAAGAGGGAAAGGGACAAAACATGTTTTAACTAAAAATAGGTTTAGCAAATGGTTGTTATTTTTTATGAATTTGAGGGCTAAGTTATTTCGCCCTACGGATTAGCTTAGCTGTTCAGCGGGGACATACTGTCAGCATTTTGGGCACGTGTCCTCGATGTGGGGCTTTTGATAAAATTTTCTATTTATTAGTTTGCTTTTTTGTTGCCATTTATATTTTATTCCAACTACCACTGGGTCTTACCGCCCTGGGATCTGTCTATTCCATTAGAGATAAAGACGTGATATGTATGAAGATTTATCTGTTGAACGCCTGGGATAGATTCCAAAAATACAAATTCTTACAATTCTTTTATTCAGGTAAGAAGTTGTAATAGTCACGAACTTCATAGCAACATGTCGTAGCCGTAGCAGTTCGTAGCGTTTGTAGACAGTGTGTATACGGTTCTTAGTGGTTTTAAATATAGTCATGGTATACCTTCTCAATCTACTTCAATATATTTAGAGTTCCGTACAAAAAATGAAAAAAACGGAACCGGAACGAAAGAATGGAACGGTGCGTCTGTCTGTCCGCCCGTATATCACAGCCAATTTACTCCGAAACTACTGGACAATCAGGTGAAATTTGGTAGAATGGTGTAATTTTATGAACAAATGTGCAAAGTAATTTTTTTTTAAATAATAGTTTTTTTCGAAGGACAAATTAGGAAATAAAATAAAAAGTTTTGTAAACCTTACTGTGCCATATATGCAATAAAGGGGCTGGTTATGAGTATCTCAAATATATTTATTTTATTGTTGTAAAATAAATAGTTTTTATTTTACTCATGAAAGAAGACGAAAATTGACCCCCTTGATCTTCGAATTTACTGAACCTAAAATGTTTAAATATAGTTAATTTCTTGTAGATTACAGGAAATTTATCAATAAATAAAATACGTTTGCATTCGGAAATAGTTCACTAAAACACCTCTAGATCGCGCTATTATTAGTTACTATGACAATTTCAAATGTAATATTTTATATTAATTTGGCATTGTACAGAACCCTCTCCACGCGAGTTCAACTCGCACCAGTTATTTGTAATAGTCAGTCTAAGAACAGAGACGAGTTATAAGCACACATGGGTGTGTCGTAAATTTATGTACTTCATTTTATAATAATTCTCACCAAAATGAGTGCTGTAAAAGTAGGACAGTGTAAACACCGTCCGATGCCGGCGGACTGCCGAATCCACGTCAAGTCAATTTCCATTCGAGCCATTCGGTTTGATTCGACTGTCACTGCGAGTTCCCGCCAAAACTACACTCGCATAGAAGAGCCTTTTTTTACCTCAATGAATTTGTTTACGGTCAAACGTAAAATCTGTTATTTAGAAAGTCTGTGACATTTTTTACTCCAAAAACAGTATTTCTAAATAACTCGATAGCCAAAATCAAACTAAAACTTTATTGATGCTAATGTAACGAAATCACAGCAAAAATATTAACCTCCGCATATATGTATGCTGAATACACTACTGAAAGCCTTTGAAAGTGACAAACCAATTTAGGTTATAGGCTGTCTGATTAGTGGAGTGGATTCTAGCGATTTATCTTGAGGTCTTCAATACTGAGCTCGTCAAATAATCGTTTTCGTTGGCCAAAATTAGCAGAATGATAACTACTGCTAGGTTATTACATTGTACTAGGGCCTTGAATCCAAGCTTCAATTTTTTGACGATGGCAAATGAAAAGGGACCTTAATAATCGCGATGTAATGCTTTATCATTTCTTAGCAAACCATTTTATTAGCAAAAGTACTTAGTATAGTGAACAGAATATTTTGAAACTTATAAGATTTTTTTTCCTTCATTTCTTCTGTTGCAAACGAATACATTGGCGAAATGGATGCAAGTACGTAGCGCATCCAGCCCGCAATATGGCCTGGATTGGCCCGGCAACCTCCCCGGAATACTAAACAACGCAACGGCTCGCCGCCTTTTTCCTTATACCCTCGTACGCAAAGGTACAAATATTTCTTTGTGTGTAACCAACTTAACTTGATATGGTTAGTTTAGCGCGTTAGGTACATTATCTTCTGACGGATATATTTCGCATGTTTTTGCTCGTTTCTGAGATCGAGGGCGGAATGTCTGGTGTCGTAATGAGTTTTCTTATGAAATTCTTACAAAAATATATACCTAGTGAGTAAATATGTCTTAATAAAAAAACCGATACCTGGCTTTGTGCATTTTGCAGAGTGAACTTATAGTTGCAGTATTTTTGTAGTACATTTACCGAGACCTGAGTAGAACATTTTGAAAAAAGTAATAAGTAAAAAATAACATGAACATATATATTTACGCGTAAAATAGTCACATTTATTTTCAGATTTAGGGACCTACCAAAACGATTTCACCGATATGGAGTACCTCTTTTTAAGGAAACCTTCCTAGCAATAGCCGGTAATTGGATTGGTCTCAATTAAATAGCTGCATTATTATTATTTTTTTCATTATCGGTACGAAATTAGAATTAATTGAGAAATTATTTTCCAAGGGCCACTTCTTGTTGGGCCGAATGACCCGTTTCGAGTGGGGTCACGGTAGCCGAGTTTGTCCCTCGAACAGAAGGGGTTCTCATTGAACACGGCCAAACTTTCGACAGCTGGTGTTACAACAAGAGTATTAAGGACGTGGAATTGCGGAATTAATGACATGTAGTTTAAAAAAATAATGTCCGATTTGAATACTGAACAATATCCCACAATATTCTACTCTCAATCTTTGTTTATTTATACATATTTCACAACACATCGCATTCGAGGCTTTCGAATTCATGAAGAAAAAAACTGTGCTCTTTTGCTGCTATACATGAAAACAAATGCTGCAACGTTGATAAGAGGCTGGCATGTAAGTATATGTATGTATATGCTTGAGGATCGAGGTTCGCGTACAAATAGGGTCGATATTTATTTGACGCGCCATCGCCGAGCTTTCCAATTTTCATATTTCCCACGGCAACCCGCCCCACGCCGTATCTACTAAATCTCCTTCCGATATTTTTATGAATCGAAATTGATTTACAACACTTGATACCAAAAATGTTCCCACATTTTCATATAGGCCCAAGCGCGTTTCATGAAACTGTCACATTACGGGCGTAGCTCACGGTAACGATATTATTAAAAAAAGATGGAGCCGCGGCCACATATTTTAGGTAACTTTCCCGTTGGATCAGACAAAATAATCAGTTTATTAACGAAAAACTGTAAAAGCAGGAGTAACAAAGTGCTTCTTTTGGAGTTTGAAGAAAGCGTTACACTTTATAAGCATTCAACTTTTTCACCTGTAATAACGGTAAACAAAACAAAGGGAACACAGCCACAGAGCATTTCGCCGGCGCGTTACTGCGTTGCCGTAAAAGAATCGTACAATAAGCTGAAGTGGCATGGCTGAGAGCGGTGCCGCGTCAGCGCGTGCCGCCGCCCGGGCCCGTCGCTATTTCCCTGAGGCCTGTTTACGAGAAGCCACCTCGCGCTCAATCTTCACCTCACGAATATCCAAAACAGCCGCCGTAATGAACCCAAACGAAATGTCTACGCACAATTTCGGTACCCCGGCGTATTTTCGTCAAAGCGAAACAAAACTTTTAATGGCTACCATTGAAAATTCGGGGAAATGCTTTATTTGAGGAATTAAAAATTTATAGAAAAATATATAAAATAAGCATCAAGAAGTTACTCGTTCTAATAAATTAATTTATAGGACAACAAATTGGAGGTAGAGCTGCGGGAGGGCTGGCGAGATTTACATAAATATAAATAACTGCCGCTAGAAATAGCGGCGCGTCTATATCAGTGTTAAAATGATTAGTTGGGATAGTGCGGGTAAGTTAATTACTTGAATTTACATATCTGTGCGTGCGCGAACTTTCAAGAGGCACCCAGAGCCTCACAACTAAATGAATTCGCGAATCAAATCCTCCAACGAATTAGGATTAGATGAGGGTACATTTTTAAACAAAAACGGTTAATGTAATTCCAATTGAAAATTTAATTTCCTGCCCGTATTGCTCAGGTAGGGCGGCCTTTTCCCGTGACCGTATTTAATAGAGAGTGATACACAATTTAATTATAAAGGTTTAGATGGATGAACATGATGTAATTACTCCACGGGTAACTCTATTGCCGATGAAACTGCATGCGAAAAACTACCTCGTAATACGATTACGTGTCGAAATATTTTTGTAAAATACTGTAGTTTTTCATATTTTCTTTCTACACAAGCAAACAAATCACTCGTATGTAAAGTGCAGATTTTACATTGTGGGTACCAGCATGGACTTTGATCGTGTCAATAGTTGCTTTCTCTCTTTTCCACACATAATATTTGTTGAGCTCTATAACCATGAAATTTCTTAGAAGTATTTGGTTATTGAATTCTCAAGGTGGCAAGTACTCAATCACTTTGAAGAGTGTGTCAAAAGGGAAAAAATCAAAGAAACAAAAATACGAAGCTTTATTGACATCACAAAACCCGGCTCGTGATGTGGTAATGTAAATGTCGCGGTAATACTATTGCGAATCATAAAAATGCTGGGAATAAAAAGAGTAACAAAGAGAAACGTTGGAGTTGTAACATCCGACAATCAAGTAATTCTGAAGCAGGCCCGGCATCTCGGGAGACTCACAATTGAAACAAAGATACAAACAACCTCAATCAAGGAACTCGCCAAATATCAGATTTTTTGCCCTCGTTTGCTTAACTCTTAAGAGACGTGCCATTACGCAAAAAGTAAGATAGACCAAATATTTGAAATTCTCCTCCCTGTACATTGTAAGCTGTTTTTACTTATTATATGTAATTAAATTTTACATAATCATTGCAACCACCTAAAATTTTTCAAAGCAAAGTGCTAGACTTTGCGATGTTTGTTCTTCCTTTATTATTAAAATACCTAAGTTTTATCTACATAATAGATAGGTACTTGGTGCATTAATTTTAGTATAACTCGAATATCTTAGATTTTTCTTTTAAAGCAAGAGAAATTTATTCTCGTACGATCCGAGCGTAAAAACTGCGAAAGCATTTTTTTAAGTAGGTTAATACTTATTGAGAACCTTACCAGTATGCGCACAAGAACTCTTGTCCTTGCTTGGGACTGCTGGAAGAGATTTCTTATGAAATAAGCAGTACCTATCTACTCAATGTTCTTACTTTATTTGTTTCTGTGTTTGTATTTTATGTATATGAATTTTGTAAATACATAAGAACTGTTTATAGCGTTTTTACATAGAGTTTCAACGAGTTTGCCTCAAGAATACGAAGAGGCAGGTTACAAATCGGAAAAACTGCTTATTTATGACCGCATTGACTGTAGCCACGACGACTAGACTCCAAAAAACCCCAGTTACAAGGAGCCGAAAACTCTATACCTGTGTGGCTAGCATAGTTTATGAATGGAAACGTAATAAAATTTGTCGCCACACGCAGACAGTTTTTAAACACAGTTCCTAATGTCTGCTAAGAAAATACAATAAATTTAAATTTAAACACGCGTTTCTGAAACAACTTACGTTATAAAAAGTACGTGATAATTCCAAGAAAAATATTGCAACCGATGAGTATTAAAGATGATTAAAATGAAATTTTATTAAAATAAATGTGGAATGGAACGTTTCAACTCGTATCGTACAGCCAACATAAAGAAAAAAACAGCTGCCAAGTAGGTATGCAGTCACCGCCGCCGAAGTGGTTAGGATTCATCAAAGTATGGCGATATAGTTTCGTAATTAATATTTTTTTTAAGTTCAATAGTTCATTGTTTAACGATGTCTGGCTACTTGTAAATATGTAAACATATACTTAATATACCTAAATGCTTTGGAACAAAAGTTTCAAACACGATTGAAAATGGTATATTGAGTCTTAGGAGTATGTGGGTCTAGCAAATCGGCGACAAATTTACACGATTTCACGTTGCCCTCCGTCCAAATGTGTATTTTGACCTGTCAAAACCAAGCTCGCAAGGGATTAAGCATGGGATTAAAACGTTTTATTAATAAAAGTTATTTTGTCGCTCAATTTTGTCAATGTTTGTCGATGTAAATTACGCGAAATGCGACAAATTACAAGGATAAAAATTTGTCGCCGTCACCATGCTAGCCACGCTGGAACAGTTAGTACATTCGATGCCTTAATTTTACGGTCTACTAGTTCAGTCTGTTGAATCTGGTGGTGAGAATTACAAGCAAAATATGTACAAACAAAGCTGGCTGGGTGGTAACCGCATACCTAGCCATTTTTGCTATGGTTGAAACTCGCATAGTTTTTTCAATTCTGTTCAGCGATAAAATGTTTTGAAGTATTTGTGAGTGGCCAACACTGGTGTTAATTTTATTTCATTGCAAGTAAACAAACATTTTTCTTTTCTTTCAAACCAGCATGGAGCAGCATGGAGCATCTAAAAAACATATGCAACAAAAAAAAATACTACATGTATACTTTTTGAAAAATCAACGGTTACATTCCCGTATACTAAATAATATAAATCCAGCACACCCATTCCCTTCCTTAATAAATATATACGAGTAAGTACGTGCAAACAGAAATGGATCCACGGGTAGCCATTTTTATAGTTGGCCGGAAGTAAAGCACGTAAAGGGCAAGTCATGTTCGATTCCTGATCCTCTCTGGGGACCTCCTAGATATGATTAAAGAATTTCGCTGTCTCATACTATGTTCTAAGATGTCACATTTTTTGGCAAACATGGCCGTGGGACTGTTTGAGTAACTTCAATCATGTGAGTAATATTTTTTTTAAAATTGTTGTCAAAGCTCCTACAAGATGATATAGGTTTACATGAAAACTATTTCAAAAACGGCACACGCACACGTGTTTCCTTTCCGAGATTTGTATATATTAAATTCTAAAAAGGTGTATATTTAGCGTTAGCTATGGCTAGAGGGTCCTTAGAGAAAACCGAAAAGCTTATTTTTCATGATTTAGCTGGAATGATTTAACATGTAAATGTTAATTTAATTTATAATACAAGTACATACCGTCTTTGATAGCGTGTTAAATGCTAAACTTTGTTAATATAAACCTTCCAAAGTTATTATTAGATTTGGTGTGACGGGCATGTTTAGACAGTGACGTGTTGACATGGCAGGCTCCTTCGTAAACCAAAATAAAGAGCTGATAGATGGATGTTTATTCAGTAATTAAACCTTTACAGGCACCTTTACACGTCAATAATAAATAATAAATATAAATTTTTTTTTTTTTTAAGAAAAGCTTCCGATACCAGCCCTTCGTAACTATATGTGGGATGGTCCACTACCCACATATAGTTTTTACAGAGCATCGAAATTATTATTTTATAAAGCAAAAAAATTGTCTCATAAAAACGTTAAACCCAATCCGCCAATTCCAATCGTTTGTAGACCAAGTTCTGAGGGTAGTCGGATATTTTGTAGACCAATTAATGGCCAAGTAGATCCGTATTGACAATATAAAGATGAACGGCTCTCAAGGTACCATGAAAGTGATATAAGTTCGAGATACGTCATGTCTCAGCGTAATATTATTCTGTTAAGCTTTAATTTGCATTTAAGACATACTGATGTGTTCTTGACATGGACGACTTCCTGTAGTTGTTACTTATTAGGCTCGAGAGCAGAACACCTGTTGTGACGCAATAACGGCGGTGTAAGTTAATAAGTCGCCCGGTGCACTTCAAAACCTTGAATTAAACAATATGGAATAGCCGTACAATTTACTACAAAAAGAAAATGTATTATTTTAAGATATACGTTCTAGAGCCAGATTTTCAATCAACTTTCGTACATTTTTTCTGTAGCACTTCTGCCGGCCACCTTTTTTAGTTTTGCCATATCTGTCTGTCTGTCTGTCTCTCCGTCCGCGGTTTTACTCAGCGACTATAAGTACTAGAAAGCTGTGATTTGGCATAGGTATATAAATTAATTATGCGGAGAAAGTGGTAAAATAAAATAATAAATATTTTTTTTTTATTTATATATTTTTTTATGTATTTTTCTCAACTGGCCAATCATGTGGTGTATCGTTAAATAGGTCTTTTAAAAATATTATTAGCTTGAGAACACCGTTTAGGGATCCGTTTCTGAAATATTTGGTTTTAAAGTGAAAATTGTTGTTAGAGTCAAATGTGTCCCCCCCCCCCCCTCTCTCTCTCTGTCTACTAATCGTTATATATGAACAAGTGAAAAATTTTACAGCTATAGTATATACAACGAAATTTGAAGGAAAACTATCAGAGGGTTTACAAATTAAAGTTTTAGGCGATCTACTTATAACATGTACTCGTAAAAGGAAAATTTCATACAAAGTCAAAAAAATGCTTTTTAGACTTTTTAGTGGCATGAACTCAATGTTGGCATTCACAACTACGGAACCCTACACTGCGCGTGGCCCGACACGCACTTGTCAAATTATTTTTATAATGTCTGATTTTCCTATAGTCTTCTCAAAAAGTGTCTTAGTTGATTGATCAACGAGATTGACTTAAATATTACCGTAATTTTCATCTACGTGATAATAAATCGGCACACTAGGTATTCAAATTAACTAATTTAAAGGGCATAATAGCAAAATAATCGATTGGCACCGACAAAGCCTGGCTGGTTTTTGAGTATGATAGAGCCTTATCCAAAGAGTATAGTTATTTCATAAAGTTGTTTAAAAAAAACTTTAATAAGGACCTGGATTCCTCTATTTCTTTGGTGTTTTTGACTACATTTTGTGTCCGTTTTTATAGTTCTTCTAGAAAAGACTGAAAAATCAAGACAGAAGAATTGGTAAACCTTGCATAAAGAAAGAGAGCGGTCGTTCCTCGTGTCATGCCAGGTACTTCTAGATAGGTTCTCCTCACCTTATCTTAGAAACGCGCGTCTTACTCAAGTTGCTTGAATATGCAGGCGACAGATGGGCTACACCGCACATAAATTATAACACGCCCGCAATCTGCCTTGTTTGGAGCTGTCGCCGCAAATCAAATGTATGACAGCGTTGAGAGCGTATCTTATTCCTTTTATTTTTTATGGTGATGGATGAGCAATGACCTTGAAAAGTATCAATCTACGTCTATTGTAACGGGCTTATAATCCAAAGAAATCTAAATATCAGGGACCCTTTTTACGGTGTCATTATAGTAATTATTGTGTTTCTGAGTTTGACAGCGTGGGATGTTGTAATATAACTGACAACTGTAAAGTCGCGAGTAGTAAAGATACTTTCTCTATGTGTAGAGCCTGAGGCATAAAATGACATTAAGTCTCATGTTCAGCAGGTCTTATGATGAAGACTGATGTCAACCGTACCATACTTTTTCCAAAAGCTTTCGTTTGAAGCACTTTTGAGGCTACTGTAGGCAACTTTCTTGTGGAAGAACCTTTTTACAAAGTTTTAGCGACGAGAACGCACTATTTCTAAAGAAAATCCCTTGGGTTCCCTTAAATCTAAAAATTGTCAAATCCCTTAGTTACTAAATTATTTATAGCTATCCATAGTTTGCAAACAATCACCAGCTAAAGTTCCTTATCACTGACTTCAAATTATATTCAGTTGTATATTATGTTGTATGTGTTAAACATGTTTGTCCACTCGAACAATCAAGTCATCAAGCTGAATTTGCTCATACTGAGTTTAAATTTGTAGTCGTTATAATGTAAGGGGTTTGCATACCAGACATATCGTAACAAGGTCATGCTCTATTAGTGTGTGCTCACTCACGTTAGCTACTCCCAAAACAATAGTATGTCGTCGTCAGGAATTCCAATTAGCCGAAAACCGGAGGGAATTTACTTATCCTCTTGTAATTAATTTATTTAATCACCTACTAGCAACAAATGTAAAGAGAAAAGAGAACGTAGCATGAATAAAAAGCCTTATCGTTTTAGGGTATTAACATAATGAATTTATATTTGGTACTGCATACAGCATAATGTATGTTGGCTTTGGCAGTTACAAAATTTCATCTATTTATTTAGGTATTACGATTTATTAGTTAACGTTAAGGTTATTTAATAAAATTGACATGCATCGGCGTCTAGAATTCAAAAATGCAGTTTTTTTATTAAAAGTCGCCGTAAAACCACGTAACGGAGTAATTACAGGAGTTTTATGCACCCACGACCGTTACTGCAGTCTGCTGCGCCGCTATTTCATCTCAAACTTGGAGCAAGATACTTGCAGGCTGGTCCTCGTAGGTTCGCTGAATGAGAGCTTAGCCGCAGCTGGAAAAACTTTGGTAATTTTTCAGCTACAATCACCTTAGCATTTTTTAATACAAAATAGTGAAGGCAATCCTTTTACAGATTTGTCCTATTCTTTATATTTTGACAAGATCTATTAAATACGCTCCACTCCACGTCGTATTCGAATTATAAATTTCAATTAATAAAATTGCTCCGAATGACTTTAAAATATCTTTATTTGGAATATTACAGGCACCAATACTGTGAAAATGAGTTTCAGCGTTTCTGCTCAGCAGTGGTCGTAATTAAATTTTAATTTACTTTACACGTAACGTAAATTATACCTACTGACGTGTAAAAGTGCCTGTAAATGTCTAACCACAGAATAAACATTTTGAATCAACATACGTCTGCCATCCATACAAATTAAAAATAATCTGTCTTTTTTCTTCGACATTTTATTCTATTTTTCCCATCTTTACCGAGAACATTATATACCTATGAATAGTTGATTACTAAAGAAAAAGTATTAGGTACCTAAAAAGAAATTTCGTAGTCTAGTCCTAATAAGTATTTTTACCGACTTAAAAAAAGTAGGTGGTTTCTCAATTCGATTTTATGTGTGTTCGCGTATAACTTCGTCGTTTATGAACCGATTTTAATGATTTTAAACTTTTCATTTGAAAGGACATTCTTGTCAAGTGGGCCCATAGAAATTTTATCAAAATCGTTTGCGTAGTTTGGGGATGAATAGGTTTTTTGTTTTGAAAAATTACATTTGCTTTCCTCTTGTCACTGTCCTATGGTCTTTAGTTGATGTGGTGGTTGAAATAATTTCAAAATGTAAAAACATAATAATTCGTAAGGAAAGAGCCTAAACTATGCAAATCTGTCTATTAACTTAAGACATCGTAATTCCCATTTCACTACAATTTCTAATATTTTTCACAGAAGCATCGAGGCGAGACGAGACCGCGTGATGAGGGTAGACACTAATGGAAACTACAGCGCGGTGAATTTGAATTTTTCCGCCGTTACCTGCGCCTATAAATCAAGTGTAAAGTCGCCTTAAGCTCTGCGAGATCCCGTCTCGAACATTTTAAAATTTAAATTACCTACAACTCCCGAGAGGCGTATAATTTGTATCTACATACATTAGGTGTTGTGGTATTAGTTGACGGAATAACATTACCCACAGTGGCAATGTTATGAACCGTTGCTAAAATATAATGAGAGGAGTTGGTTCTCAAATACATGTTTGAGACATACTCGTACATATTTTGACAAGCTCTATTTTTTTTTGTAGGTATGTTTGTTTGACAAAAATCGAAAAGCAGTTTTGCGTATAGTTATTTACTATACATCCTAGATATATAGCCCTGAAAGAGACATTATTTACTTTAAAATGTATATAAACAAATAGGACCTTCTTCTGACTGTATAATCGATACGATTATGTTCTGTACCATTTGTTAATTTAGCGGCAATGCTATTTGAAACCTTTTAACTAATATGCTAGGTACGTCAAGCTTTAGAAGAGCTAGTAGGCTAGATGTAAGTGCATAAATAGATGTCTACTTCTTTAGAGCCTACGTATAATATCACTTTACTTACTTTGGGACCAATGCCTCTTAATAAAGAGCGAATTTTCCCAATAACTACTCGAGCCTGGTGAATGCAGTAGGTAGATAAGTTATAATTATTACAGCGGACGATGCTGCTCACTCTTTGACCCATACCTCATATGAAACCTACAGGTACCTCCTTACGAAACACCCGTGGAAAAAGTATATATGTTAACAAAGCTTACTTATAGGCATCATCTCAAGTTATTGTATATGTTATATCTTTGTTAGAAATGTAACAGACTTATATATCCTATCATCTAGGTACGTAGGCAAAGTTTTAGAATATACAAGAAGGATTTAGAATATACAAGTAGTGTAGATTTGCCACCGAGCGTCCAGGGGTAAGAGAAAGACATATAATGACGTCAGAATATGGGGCTGCCATGGTCGCAAAATAATTTCCCTAAAATTTACCTTTGCTTCGCGTAACGCACTAGTTCGTACTTACTTACGTACCTGTTTGTTTTTTTCTTTTAAACTAGTATTCCGCCTCGCGACTTCAACCGCGCAGAATTCGTACTTTTAAAATACTACAAAATTAGTATGGGAAAATGACGATTCTACGATACGCTAATACGATGAAGCACTCCTTTTACTCGCTCAGGGAATTAATTTCGAAAAATCCTTTACTAGTGCGTCCCTACGTCCCATACAACCTACCTGCCAAATTTTCAACTCTGCCAAGGTGTCTAGACATGCAAGTTATAAGTACTAAACTTACCTATATAAGTACTACTTCCATGATCTTGATCTAAAGGTTTTGAGTTTGCTGTAAATGTCAGTCAGTCATATAATTTCTATCTCATTATTTAGATAAGAATATAATGACTGACTGACTGACTGACTCACATATAGATTAGAGAAATACACATATAGAATTAAAACAGGTTTTGTTATTATTAAAAAAATATATTTTATAATTTTTTTTTGCCGTCGAATTCTTTTTCCCCGTTCCCGCTATCCATTTTTTACATGTTTCATCATCCGCCGGAAATCTAGAAATATCATATTGGTTAAAAATTCCTGAATACCCAATAAAAAAAAAAAACAAATATTGGGTAAGTGTTAGGGGATATGCTGGGAACCCGAAATAAAATCATTAACCGACAAATTTATTAATACAATGCTAAGCTGGCTTCTATCCGTAAGTTTGTACTACTACGCAATTGACCGGTTTGTGTGTTAAATGTTTTGACGTTATTTTGAAAATAATTTTTAGGTCTTTGCTATCTTATACAGTTTTCTCATGATTTTATCAATGATTTAGCTCAGTAACCTAGTTCCTGTGTGATTTGAGATAGAAATACGTAATCAAAATACAGAAAACAGTGTACTTACGCATGAATTGAAACTCCCTCTTCTTTTCGTGCATTAGGTATTGCTTTTGCAACCCAACACAGAACACCCCACCATTTTTTAACACTACACATCCGTTCATATCACTCTCAGTTATTATTTAAGGCTCAAATTTTTTTTTATTTTTGTAAAAATTTAAAGATGCTTGACATTAGTTTGTTTTGATAAGTTTCGCTTTGTTTTGCTAACTTGACAACCCAACTATGAACAAATGCTCGGACGGCGATAAGGACAAAACAGGGCAGTCTTTTCTTTTTCTTCTTTTAGAAATCGCAATAAGACTATCTCACTCTATCGAAGCGTGTCAGACCCTTCCTTGTATACAAGAAAGATTTGGAATATACAAGTAGTGTACGTAGGTAACCTACCTACATAACAAAAGAATATTTTAAATATAGGCATCTAGAAATATTACCATGAACTACGTATTACTTGACAACATTTCCAAAACCCATCACAATCACATCATGCTTTCGTAGAGTACCTATCCGCTTTGCTGTAGTTTCTTGGTTCCCGCGTTAAAATATAGAGGGCACTGTTTATAGCATGCTTGTTGCCGCTTCTAGGGAGCAGCTACTGAGGACCATAGACAAACAACATTTACTTTATAGTGCCGTACAAACCTTAAAGGTGCGCCTAATAAGATTCGAACTCGTGCATACTTTTATTAGGTAGGCACAGTACAAGCTTGCTTTTATTTAGTTTCACCTGTACCGTTGTTTGTCTATCTGTCTGTTTGTAATCAAATCTTGCAAGTTTAATTTGACCCACTTCACCGTTTCCGTTTGAGCTGAAATTTTGCACGCATACGTATATCACGTGTCAATGAAATATTATAATCTGATCAATAATATTATATGGAGCTAATCTGATGATGGAGCCAGAAGGTGCACCTGGGAACTCTGTCTGTAATAAAACGACGCAACCCCATCGAGTTTGAGCTCGTTTAGTTAATCTTTTAACTTTTTGAGAACCACTTTAAACTTTTGGTCATTTTGTTTTAGATAAAGGTTTGTTTAAAAAAATATAAATTTTTCCTTTTTTTATATTTTTAATTTTGAAAAAGAACATGTGAGGCGGTATTCCCGCGGGAAACGGGTGGTTTGCCAATTCAATCAGGATTGGCTGATCGCAATTCCGGTGCATTTGAATTGCCAAATGCACTATCGGGTAGCGAGTGGACAAGTTTGTTTAATTTTATAAATCAAACAGTTCAATTTGTTTTAAATAAGTGTTTTATTTGTATTTTATGTTTTTTTTTTTTATTTTCGGTTTTGCCCTTAATTTTATCATCATCATCAATTAGGCCTTTAATTATTCATTTCTAGACTAAATACTTTCAAATGCGTTAAATAATCAATATATACAAAAATCTATCAATGGATAAAAGTTTATTTTATGTTGTCATGCGTATCTCTAATCATTACATTCGCTCTGTATGTTTTAAATTTGTTAATCGGGGGAAGCCCCTTTATATTAGGGGCAGAAGCGCTTTGTATTTAGGAAAATACCCACAGGGGAATTACTTCCTTTCGAGGCCGACTTAGGGACTTTCCTAGTGGGACTTCACTGGCGGGGAATCACCTATGAATTTTAGGTATTCTTTATAAATAGGAGTGCCTTTCTCTCTAACATTTCATTTCGTTATTAATTCTGCGACTGATAACACTTAAAATGACAACTCCAGGACGCAAAAAACATGCGATTTGGGAACAATTTACATCGATTCCTCAAGAAAATACTACACTGAAGACCAATAGGGTGCGTTGCAGAAAATGCAAGAAAGAACTAGTTGGACTTGTGAAAAGAATGAAGGCACACTTCCAGCAATGTAGGGCCACGATCTCTAACACTGATAAAAATCTTGACCCGTTCGAGGACTTTGTGGTGGAGGAGTTGTTTAGTGATGCTGGTTCGTCTCAGTCTTCAGATAATTTTTTTTCTGCTGCCAAACCCACACCTGTTACTACTCTTCAATCTTCAAAAGCTAGTGCCAGCAGCAATATTAGCCTGAGCATTTCAATGTAAAAATTTACTATTGCCACAAGTCAAGTCAAGTCTCATTTAATTGATACTGGCGCCGTAAGCCAGCTGACTATTTGGTTAAAGTTACTACTGCGGCAATAAAGCAATGTGAAACTTTCAATTGCACAGTGCGAAGCGTAGTGACAGACAACGCCGCAAATATGAGCCGTATGAGACGAGATTTGGCTCAACAGGAAGAACTAGCTTCTCATAAAGATATACTTACATATGGCTGTTCGTCACACATATTGAACCTTTTAGCGAAGGACTTGAATGCAGAAGATATTACTGAGAAAGTTAAATCAATAATGCGGTACTTCAAATACACTCACTTTGCATCTGCCAAATATAAGGAGGCTGGGGGAAAAGCAATTGTAATACCACAACAGGTACGGTGGAACACAATGGCTGACTGCTTAAAAGTTTTTTTGGAAAATTGTCATGTAATGTCAGACATATGCTCCCTTAATTTGATATCGTATAGTATATACTATACATTCCATTTAACAAAATCTAGAGGCGATTTTTCATGCCTATTTTTTGTCTTACAACACTTTCTTGTATTCTTTTTAATGGTAGAAAAAATATTCCACTCTGTGGCAACACTACATCTGACATTAGAACGAAAATCATGGCGGCGAGGCAACGCGCTCTGTGGATCTTACAGGTAAATATTTATTATTTTTTGTTTTCGACTTAATTTTGATGCAGATATTACTTGATTTAGTTTCGATAATGTACAAACGATTGAACCGTGTTATTTTTTCAAGCAATAACATGTCCAGATATCGGCAAGACAGGTCAGTAAATATAACGTATAGTATGCTATACAAAATTCGTTGTGTAGAATCAAGCCGATAGAGCGTGTGTATAGCATACTATACAATATTAATTGTGTAGAAGTCAAGTCGACAGAGCGTGTGTATGGCATACTATACAAAATGCAATGGTAAGCATTTTATAAAATGAGTTATATTGGTTACATTTGGTGCAAGTGCTTGGTTTGTTGGGATTGTATTTTTTTCTTTTATCTTATTTTCCTGTGTTTGAAGTATCTACTAATCCTTACTAAAATAGCTGGTTTCCTGTAAATGTTCATGTGCCTGATGGGTTTTGCAATTATTGTTTTTATATCGACTAAAAAAATTGAATGATAAAATGAATTTATAATAAGATTTGCTCATTTTTGTTTCAAAATTAATTTTGCCTGCTGGTCTTTTTTAGCTTTATTTTTTTTTTGCAACTATAAAACTTATTTTCAGAATGTACGATCGAAACAAGCTATGGTGCTTGTTCCTGAAAGGAATGCGCCTTCAGATGTTAGCGGCGAATCCGAAACTGACACTAAAGAATGCCATCTCAACCGCCGTGAGTCAACATCCGAAGCACCTTCAGTTGATTCATCTCTTGAAAGGCTAAATATAATTGATTCTCCTGATGTAAGCCAAGAGATATATATACCACCTTCTGACGAAGATTTCAGCTAAACCACATCTGATGAAGAGCGGAAACTAGACGAAGAGCGGAATCTGTCACCATCATTATTAGCAAATGGACAAAATAATGTAATGCCTAATGAACAACAACTAAACTGCACTTTGCCCTCTTTGCCGACAATGTCGCCTATGTCCAACATCCCTTCAGTGACAGCTTCATTTATCATCGACCAAGTCTGCGATTCACCAGAGCCGTCTCCGCAATTATTGGCTTCGACCTCTCAATCAACGCATGACACTGGAGAAGACCGTCGTCCTCGTCAAAACCCGTAGAGAAGATTCATTCTCAATCAAGTAATTGTTTCGCCGTAGCAATCTCCCCAGACCTCATCTTCAAATTTACAGCCAACGCGTAGCACTCGAGCCATTCTCCGTAAGCAAAACCCGCAAAATCAACCTCGGCGAGTGGCTAAAAAGAAATATAATCTGAAATTTGAATGGTCGAAAGGTCGTTTCCAACATCGCGCCGAATTAGAACCGGGTATTTGAAGCTCAGCTACTGGAAGGTAAAACAGCACTGGATCACTTTTCAGTTTTTTTTTCCGATGACCTTTTTGATGACGTGTGTCAATTTACCAATATGTACGCCATTCAAACAAAAGGGCTACCATTAAATCTGACAGTTGCAGAATTGCGAAATTTTATTGCTATTAAAGTGATAATGGGAGTCATCTCAGCGTTGACACACGTTTTCCATTAATAGCAGACGTAATGCCACTCAAGCGCTACCAGCAAATACGACGGTATTTGCATTTCGTTGATAATAACCTAATGACCGCAGACCCATACTTCAGAATAAGAAGATTTTCCGAACAAATTCGTCAAAAATGCCTTCAAATTGAAGAGGAGTCTCGATTTAGTATAGACGAGATGGTTTTTCCCTATAAAGGCACTAAGGCTGGGAAAAGGCGACAATACAACCCCCGAAAACCATGGAAATGGGGATTCAAAAATTTAGTACGAGCAGGGGCGTCTGGTATAATCTATGATTATTTTTTTATTCTGGAAACGACAATTTTGAGGACTGCAAGTTTGCGGCGAAAGAAGAAAGCTTAGGCTGTGGTGCAAAGGCAGTGCTCAGGTTATCTAAGACCATCAAGAAGAGACCGTGTATCATATATTTTGACAATTTCTTCTCGTCGTTAGAGCTGATACACCACCTCAGGCACGAGTACGGGAAATTTAGCCTGGGCACAATGAGGAACAACCGACTAAGAAATGCCACACATCAATTAAAGAGTGACAAAGTTCTGAAAGCCAAAGGTAGAGGTGCATTTAGTCAGGTCGTTTGCAATAAGACCAAACTTTCTTTAGTGAAGTGGAATGACAACAAATGTGTTACGTTAGTTTCCAGCTATGCCGATGCGTATCCAACGAGTAAGGTGAAGCGATACTGCAAAATTACGAAACGCAGAACGGATGTAGAATACCCCGACGTAGTCAAGCACTACAATGCCCGTATGGGTGGTGTAGATTTGGCGGACATGCTTATAGCGTTGTACCGGACAAAGATGAAGTCAAAGAGATGGTATTTGTCCATCTTTTCCCAGCTTCTCGACATTTGTGTCAATAATGCGTGGTTAATTTATAGACGAGATAACAAGAGAAAAGGAGTCGAAAAAGGCAAGGGTCTGAAAAAATTTAGTCTAGAAATTTATAAGGCTTTACTTCAAAGAGGAAAAAACATAGAAAATACCAACGTACAAGATATCACAAATGAAAAGAAGATAAAAAAGCCAATGCGTACAAGGCCTGTCGACGATGTTCGATACGACAGAATTGACCATTTCCCAGAACAGGTCAATGTCAAATCAAAGTCATTTGTCTAAAATGTAAAATAAAACTTTGTTTTGTCGAGGGCAGAAATTGCTTTTACAATTATCATCATAAATAGAACATGTTTGTTATATGTATGTGCCACAAGTCAACATTTTTTTTCTAAGAACTGTGTCCTTATTTTTGCTAAAGTTTTTGCAATATTGTTAATTAAAGTTTTTTGTTTGATTAAAAAAAAAATAATTTCATTTTATACCTTTAAATTAGTTTTGTCAAGTATACTATACGTAGAGTTCATTTTCAAATTTTCTCATAGTATAATTTTGTATAGTATACTATACATTCTGTTTCCAGGAAACCTTACATGTAGGTTATTTTTAATTATTTTTTTAGTACATCTTGAACACCTATAAACATTATATATAAAGTTCAGCACCCTGCTGCAACATTTCTTGTCTTACCAAATGAAGGGTTAAATATCGCAAATGCTATAGATATGTCAATTTCATTGAAAGTAAATGACATCGCGCTAAAACAACAAGCTCAAGCTCTCTATAAAAAACTGGAAAATATTGCAGTTACACTTGACATCTCCCAGAAGACATCATGCTGTATTGGTGAAGTAACTGAAGCATGGATAGAACTCAAAAATATGTTTGAGGGTGAGAATGTACGACTGCGTGAGACCGAGTATTCACTGAATGATTTAAGTAATTTCAATGCCCGGTTTAAAATGGCAATGTCTTCAGCTCATTTTGCAGCAAACCTACTACATCCTAAATATAGGGGCGAAAACCTCAGCAGTGAAAATATTTCGGAAGCTTTATCATTTATCGAAGTTTATCACAAAGAGGCAATGCCCTATGTTATAAAATACAGGGCAATGACAGATCCCTTCCATAACTTTCTATTTGAAGATCATGTAATAAATCACGACGGACCTCTCGAATGGTGGCTGTCATTAAGAAAACAAATAAATGCCCAAACAATGGACTTAGTGACTCAGCTTCACACTGCTGTAGCTTCAAGTGCTGGGATTGAAAGACTTTTCTCAACATTTGGATTTATTCATTCTAAAGTACGAAATAAACTGGGAACCGAGAAAGCTGCATTACTTGTCACAGTTTTTAAGTATCTTAATAAGAAAAAATAATTGTGGTCTGTATTTAATATGTGACACAAATTCGATTTTATAATTAACAATTGTTTATTAATTGAAATTGACATTTTTCACTTTAATTGATTTGAACATTAAAAATTACAATTCATGTTTTAAAAATATTGTTATCTTGTCTATATAACAAATGCACATAATTTTATTTTTTCAGTTAGTGGTACTGTGATTTTTGTTAGATGTTTAATTAAATAAATTACTTACTCAAACTTATGTTTTTTAATTACTGAGCCTAAAGCAAACAAAACATTTATAACATACAATACTTAAATAACATAAAAAACATAGATTCAACTGGTTTCATATCAACCTTTTTAGAATCCTGAATAATTATTTAATTTTATTTACTATGAAAATTAGTTTTAAACTTGTTTTTTTTCTTAATGTTTAATACATTGTTAAAAACTTGTTTTTAAACGTGTTTTTGAACACGTTATATTATAAAACATGATTTTAATTGAAACTGTTTTAAACACTGTCTTAAACATGTGTTTAAAATTCACTTGTTTTAATCATACTCAAAGAGTTGAAATCAACAGAGTATCCTCAAATAGTGCACCAGTGAGCATGGGTGTGCCTCAGGGCTCAAAATTGGTCCATTTTTGTTTTTGATTTATATTAATGACCTCCCATGTCTTGCAGAAAAGTTGTGTGAAGTAGTATTTTTTGCTGATGATACATCTTTACTTTTTAAGGTTGACAGAAAATGCACAAACTATGACGATGTAAGCAATACTATGTCACAAGTACTTAGTTGGTTTACGACTTATAATCTGGCCTTAAACACACAAAAGACTAAGTGCGTTAATTTTTCACTATTGAATAAACCTAATACTCACATACCTTTGAGTCTTAACGGTCAAGTTCTAGAATGGGTACCCAACACCAAATTTTTAGGCATAACTGTAGACTGGAACTTAAAATGGGATAAACATATTGAGGCCACTGCCAAGAAACTTAGTTCGGCAGCATATGCTGTGAGGAGGGTCAGACAGTGTACTAACGTTAATGCTAGGCTAGTATACTTTAGTTATTTTCACAGCATAATGTCATATGGCTTGCTCTTATGGGGTAAAGCGGCTAACATACATGCTATCTCTGTGCTACAAAAGAGAGCAATTCGGTGGATCTACGGACTAAAACCACGCGATTCCTTAAGAGAGTTATTTAAATCTATAAATATTCTTACTGTGACATCTCAATTTATTTACGACAATCTTCTATTTGTTAAATCTAGGTTAAATAATTTCAAGAAAAATAGTGATGTTCACAGTTATAATACTCGCTACAAAAATCAGCTTCATACGCCTAAATTTCGACTTGCTAAAACTAGAAAGTCACTCTTAGGTCTAGGTATAACATTATTTAATAAACTTCCCGAAGCGATCGTTAACCTACCAATGGCAAAATTTAAAACACATGTTAAAAAAGTTTTATTGAACAATGCGTACTATACTATCAATGATTATTTAAGAGATAAAAACGCGTGGATACTTCCTAAACATTTTCCATTACACTCCACACATGAAACATAAATAGCTGCATTTTCTGTTACCATAATAAGCTTACTGTAAAAACATGTAAATGCTCTGCGATCAATAAGTGACCAACATATAATTAATATTTTCTCTTGACAAGGTCTGCGAGTTCGGGTTTTTCATGCTCACTAAAATGTCCAATCCGGTGTTGGCGTCGCTGGTCGGGTCGTTGGATTTCCTCTAATATGGTTGAGTTTAACGATGGCTGATCCGTGCGTCAACTCGTGAACGGGTGCTACCGGAAGGGACTGGTCAGCTCGGCTTCGTTTTTTTTTGACTACTTAATATTTTTTATTACGCAATTTATGTTTGTTAACTTGTTTGCAAGCATTGCATGTTATAATGTGACAACATTGTATTATATTATAGGTATTTATTAATTAAAAGACAATTATAATAATATGACAAAGCCCTTCTGGCGAGTAGGCGACCAATACTGTGAAAATGAGTTTCTTTCGGCGTTTCTTCTCAGCAGTGGTCGTTACAAAGCGCTGGTATCGGTAGCTTTTCTTTAAAAATAAATTAAATTTTAATATACTTTACACGTAACATAAATTATACTTATTGACGTGTAAAAGTGCCTATAAAGGTCTAATTACTGAATAAACATTTGAATCTTTGAATCTTTGAATCTACCAACCCTGCCCAAACTCTATGTCAACTTAAAACTCGCGAATTTACAAATTTGTCCTAGAAACTTTTTTTGGTGTGGTTTTTGGTGACGTGAGAGTGAGACGTGATACCCTAAGGACGGATTTTTTTTGTGCTTCTCTTGGTGCCCCCCTCCCACCGGACTTAATGCCCTAGGCAATTGCTTAATTTGATCAAGGGTTAATTTATCACTGCTCGTGCCTCACAGACGCACAGCCAGTGCCTAAACCGCTTGGCACTACCACTTCACCGTACGTAACATAGTACAGTTTTTTTATTTCATAAGTGCTTCCAACCTTTGGTTGTAGTTGTGAAGTGGATGCACATGCACTTTTACCAACCAAGGGTAGCGTTTGCAAGGTCATCGTTAAGGCGATACGTGAATTTTTCAGGTTCCAGTGCTACCCTCATTTAAAATAAATAATTAGAATGGAAACGGAGATATCATTTAAAATTGTGTCTTGATCAAGCCTTACTTTATAAAGTACTATTTATAGTTTTAAGAAAGAACGTGAAGCTTTTCTACGCACTAATGTGCGTAGAAAAGCTTCACGTTAAAAAAACATGCATATTCCCTAATGGGAATATGCATGTTTTTTTTTTATTTGTTCTTTAAAATCCTTATTTACCACAGTAAACAAATGTGAAAGAATTTATAAAATATCTTAATCAGTGACGAACAT
The DNA here is from genome assembly GCA_943193695.1 of Acrobasis suavella. Classification (NCBI taxonomy): domain Eukaryota; kingdom Metazoa; phylum Arthropoda; class Insecta; order Lepidoptera; family Pyralidae; genus Acrobasis; species Acrobasis suavella. The sequence continues at coordinate 9,313,267 of OW971945.1, read as the reverse complement.
GTGATACTTTAGAGTTTCAATTAAAAAGAGAAGTCCAATATGGACTGGTGACGTCAAAGTCCACATCATCTATACATTTGTCATAAAAAATAGAGCGTTTTGCGAGCGAGATAGATATTTTCGTAAAATTTTTATATCTCGTTCGTTTTTAACCAATTCTTATTTTGTTTCCACTGTTAGTAATTTACTTTTGAATAATTATGGAAAAACTGGTTAGATAACAAATATTTTATGCAACCCTTTTGCGAAAATCGGCCACTTTGGCTAATGGGCGTAGAAAAGCTTCACGTTCTCTCTTTAAACTATAGAAAGTAGTTCATAAAATAATTTGAAGGGTTATCTAGGGCTTGGTCAAAACAAACTTAAAAAAGGTGTCTCCGTTTCCTTCGAAATAATTTATTTCACAAGGGGGCCGGATTGGCCTTCAAAAATTCATGGGGATATGCGATAGTAGTTTTTTCTATTCGTAGTCGTTTGTTTGATTTTGCTATACACTGTGGCATCGCCTATTTATTTATCTACATACTTCTCTTACTATTATTTATCTACATACTTATCTACTCTTACTTACTAATTTACTTACATTCTTACTTACTTACTTACTTACATCTAAAACATAATAATATTTTGTCATAAATTTATTGGTACACAAATCGAAAGACGATCGTGATCGTACGGCATAAATGCTAAAAAATCCCTGCTGGCCGCGAGAACAATAGGTGACGTCGCGCGCCTACCGCCGCACTCCGAGTACCGAGCAAAAACCAGTCCGCCGCTATCAGCCTGCGCACGCGCATGTCGCTTTCTCTATACCGCGCGCGCCTAACTTCGCCTTGCTTGCGTGATAGAACTGATGCTTTGTGTATTGTGCTTACTTCCAATCTGTGAACTATTAAGACTTTCTTCCTATCTATGCTTGTGCTCTTAAACTGTGCCTTCTGTGACTTTCTTCCGTGCCTTCTATGTATCCTGTTTTACGTCGAATATATGAAGTTAAAACGAAGTGAGTTGTTATTCATCGCCTAGTCGAGCCGTACCTACAACCACATTGGTGACCCCGTGAAGAATACCTATTCGGAATACCAAGAAGGTAGGATATTCGAGCACGAAAATGTCAGACAACGAATCTACCTCCAGTAAAAATGACGACGATAAGGTAAAGCCGTTTACACCATACGATCTTTGTCGAGTCGGTGTCCGACTTCCCCCGTTTTGGCCTGAAGAGCCCGCTGTATGGTTCGCTCAAATCGAAGGCAGCTTCGCCCTATCAAAGATTAAAGACGACGATACCAAGTACCACTATGTCAGCGCTCAACTTGAACACAGATATGCGGCCGAAGTAAAGGACATACTAGTCAACCCACCGGCCATCAGGAAGTACGAAACTCTCAAAGCTGAACTTATCAAGCGATTATTGGCCTCCAGAGAAAAAGAAGTAACTCAGCTTCTGATGCATGAAGAACTCGGGGATAGACGACCATCACAGTTGCTTCGACAATTACGTCATTTAGCTGGCAAAAAAGTCCCAGATGATCTTATTCGTACCATTTGGACCAGTCGTTTACCAGCCAACCTTCAGACGGTTATTGCATCACAACCTGAGTCTTCAATGGAAGCTCTTTCGGATCTAGCAGACAAGGTGCATGATATGGTGCCTTCCACGCCCCAAGTTGCATCTGCTGATGCCGCGCAAACATCCTTACTGGAGAAGCTTACCCGCGAAGTTGCAGAGCTCAGCCGCCAAGTCAAGTCTCTCTCCATGGGCAACTCGAGAGGATCACGTTCGAGACAGAGAGCCAATCAGCGAGACAAGAGCCGTACTCGTTCGAGCTCGAGCTATCGCAAGTTTCCGATCTGCTTCTACCACAATAAGTACGGTGACAAGGCACACACCTGCGTCGAACCTTGCGATTACCAGCAGGGAAAAGCCAGCGGCAGTCGCTGATGGCGACTAGTGATTGCCTCATCTCATCAGGTCGCCTATTTGTTTCGGACCGCAAATCGAAGACTCAGTTCCTGGTCGACACTGGCAGCGACCTCTGCGTTTTCCCTCGCTCGGCCTTGAAAACCAGACGACCAAAAACCACCTATGAACTCTTCGCAGCTAACGGATCACTGATCGGTACTTACGGGTTCATACAGTTCGAACTCGATCTTGGCCTACGCCGAGTTTTCTCTTGGCGTTTCATCGTGGCTGACGTCAACAAGGCTATCATTGGTGCCGACTTCTTGTCACACTACGGCTTGATTGTAGACTGCCGCAACCGCCGCCTCATCGATAACCACACCTCGTTATCGACAACTGCAGCGCTTGCCCCTTCATCAGATGCCATATCTTCTGTCAAGACCATCGTCGGCGCTTCGAAGTACATCGAACTTCTTCGAGAATTCCCGGAGATTACTCGACCTCCAGGAACCCATCGCGTCATTAGCCACAATACAGTCCATTACATTCGGACCACGCCTGGTCCTCCTGTGCACTGCACGCCACGACGTTTAGCCCCTGAAAAACTAAAAATCGCCAAGCAGGAGTTCAATGAGATGCTAAAAACCGGAACAGCCAGACCTTCAGAGAGCCCATGGTCGTCTCCCTTACACCTAGTCCCCAAGAAAGATGACGGCTGGCGACCATGCGGCGATTACAGAGCATTAAACGCTCGCACAGTACCGGATAGATACCCAATCCGCCATATACAGGACTTCACGCAGAATATTGCAGGCTGTAAAATCTTTTCAAAAATCGACCTGGTCAAAGCATATAATCAAATCCCCGTTAACCCTGAGGACATCCCCAAAACCTCAATCTCAACACCGTTCGGAATGTATGAATTTCCTTACATGAGCTTCGGCTTGAGAAATGCAGGCCAGACATTCCAACGATTCGTTGACGAGATGACGAAAGACCTGGAATTCTGCTACAGTTTTCTAGACGATTTTTTAATATTTAGCCCGGATCCGGAAACTCACATTCAGCACCTGCAGAAGCTATTTACCCGGCTGAAAGAATTTGGAATGGTTATTAACCCTTCTAAATGCGTGTTTGGAGCAGAAGAGGTCACATTTCTGGGTTGCTTAGTATCATCGGCTGGCATCAAACCCATGGAGAGTAAAGTAGAAGCTATCAAGCAGTACCCTATCCCGAAAAATGTCAGGGAACTTCGTCGATTTCTGGGGATGATCAATTTTTATCGTCGTTTCCTCAAAGACGCTGCTAAGTCACAATCCTTGCTCCACGACCTCCTCACAGGAACAGTCAAAGGTTCTCACCCCGTGACGCTAACTGGTGACACGCTGAACGCCTTTGAAGAATGCAAGCAAAGCCTGTGCAACGCTGCACTTTTAGCACACCCAAACATGAATGCCAAGTTAGCTTTAGTCACAGACGCTTCGGATACTACTATCGGAGCCGTCCTGCAGCAACATGTTAATGAAGAATGGCAACCATTGGCTTTCTTTAGTCGCAAGCTCAACCCAGCTCAAAGAAAATATTCGCCATACGACAGAGAGTTGCTGGCCATATACGAGTCAATAAAACATTTTCGACATCTTATTGAGGCACGCCACTTTACAATTTACACGGATCACAAGCCGATATGTGTTGCGTTCCAACAGCGAAAAGATAAATGCTCACAGCGACAATTTCGCCATTTAGACTACATATCGCAGTTTACTACGGATCTACAACATATTTCCGGAAAAGACAATGTTGTGGCAGACGCCCTTTCAAGAATAGAGGAACTGGTGCAACCCGTCGACCTGGAAAAAGTAGCCAAGTCACAGACTTCCGACAAAGAGCTACAACTGATCTTAAAAGGCGACACCTCACTCCAACTTGTCAAAATAGTTATACCTGGAACACGGACGGAGTTATACTATGACCAATCCACGCAGACACCTCGCCCGTATATACCAGCTGAGTACAGGAAGCAAGTTTTTAATAGCTTGCACTCGCTCAGTCACCCAGGGATCAACGCTACGACAAAATTGGTTACAGATCGTTACGTATGGCCCAATATAAACAAAGACTGTCGTGAATGGGCAAAATCATGCCACGCTTGCCAGACTGCTAAAATCACACGACACGTAACTCCCTCAGTAGGCTCCTTCAATCTCCCACGTGCCAGATTTCAGCATATTCATATTGACTTAGTAGGCCCATTACCATTATCTGATGGTTTTCGCTATTGCCTTACCGCAGTCGACCGATTTACCAGATGGCCTGAGGCAATACCATTGACAGACATCACAGCAGAGACGGTTGCTAAAGCTTTTGTCAGCAATTGGATCGCCAGATACGGATGTCCTGCCGAAGTAGTCACGGATCGTGGCAAACAGTTCGAATCAGCTTTAATGAAACAACTCGCCGAACTCGCTGGATTTCAACGTAACAGAACCACAGCATACCACCCTGCTAGTAATGGCATGGTGGAAAGGATGCACAGACAGCTTAAGTCCGCCATAAAATGTCACGGAAGCCAAAATTGGACTGAAAACTTACCTTTGGTTTTGCTAGGAATGAGAACGGCTTTTAAACCTGATATTCAAGCATCACCTGCTGAACTTTTATATGGTGAAACGCTCAGATTGCCCGGAGAATTTTTCCAGCCCTGCAAAACCACACACACTACAGACCTAACAGACTTCACAGCTAGACTTCGCTCCATGATGAGTACAATCCGTCCTTTGCCCGCATCTAGACACTGTGGGAGAAACATTTTCGTCTTTAAAGACTTACCTTCCGTAACCCACGTATACGTAAGAGACGACACCGTCAAGGGACCCCTGCAACCAGCATACTCAGGCCCCCACAAAGTCCTGCAAAAAGGAGATAAAATTTATAAGTTGCTGATAAAAGGTAAAGAACAGACGGTAACCATAGAACGATTGAAACCAGCTTATTCACTTACCTCTGATGAACAGCTCATGAAGACGGAGATAGCAATACCTGAAAACCTGAAAGAAAATGTAATACTTACCACAAAAAGAACGCGTTCTGGAAGAGAAGTCAAATTTCCTGATTACTATCGCCCGTCCTAAGCCGGTCTCTGGAGGGGAGACCTGTGGCATCGCCTATTTATTTATCTACATACTTCTCTTACTATTATTTATCTACATACTTATCTACTCTTACTTACTAATTTACTTACATTCTTACTTACTTACTTACTTACATCTAAAACATAATAATATTTTGTCATAAATTTATTGGTACACAAATCGAAAGACGATCGTGATCGTACGGCATAAATGCTAAAAAATCCCTGCTGGCCGCGAGAACAATAGGTGACGTCGCGCGCCTACCGCCGCACTCCGAGTACCGAGCAAAAACCAGTCCGCCGCTATCAGCCTGCGCACGCGCATGTAGCTTTCTCTATACCGCGCGCGCCTAACTTCGCCTTGCTTGCGTGATAGAACTGATGCTTTGTGTATTGTGCTTACTTCCAATCTGTGAACTATTAAGACTTTCTTCCTATCTATGCTTGTGCTCTTAAACTGTGCCTTCTGTGACTTTCTTCCGTGCCTTCTATGTATCCTGTTTTACGTCGAATATATGAAGTTAAAACGAAGTGAGTTGTTATTCATCGCCTAGTCGAGCCGTACCTACAACCACAACACTAAAAAGGTTTCAGTCTGTGTCTCAGTGCTATAACTTTTTATTTGCCCTTAATTTTATTGGTTGCTATGATAACTTATTCTTATTGACGCGATACCTGTAATTCGTCTGAAGTAGTAGTTGTCAACATTTATATCTTTGATGATTTTTTTACCTTTATACAGCTTACCTAACTGCCAATAACTTTTCTCTTTTTCCGTATTATATATTTTCTTGTAAATACTGTACCATCAGCATGGCAAGTATGACGTGCCATGCTGATGGTACAGTATTTACAATGTAGAATTGACAACTTAGAACTTGAACTTGAATTGCGGAATAATTCGAACGCTACACGCAAGATACATATTGTGATCCGTCTGATGGATTTATTGACGTGTAGTGTAGTGTATTGTTGGATCACAATATTTATCACTGGATTTCTGTAAATGCTTGTTATGTAAATTCAAATTAATCTGGTCCATCAAGGGCGAGAAGGTAGAAAAAGTAATCAAAATTGTGAATTTTTCTAATTTACGCCCACTCCCTCGATCGGCTTCTACGATCTAAGAGAAGCAGTTAGTACATTCTAAGTATTTTCTTTTCTCTCAGACCAGCATGGAAGAATGAATTGGCCACATATCACGTCTTCATTCCTAATGGGGCAGACAAAGCATTTTGACTTGAATTAAATTTACTCGAAGGCTACTTTTAGCGTGACGGTGGGCGAAAAGGTAGATAAAAAGAATCAAAATATTAATTCTAATATTAAATATCACGATCGGCTAACATGCGTGCCATACAAGATAAAATAACATGATATGACATGACAAATTAGTCTCTCTTCATGACTCAAGTCACGTCGAAATGTCAAGTTCAACCCATCTCTTTCACAATTAAACAAAGAAAAATAATATACTTATTTTTTTAACAGTCATGTTTTCAAGCCAGTACGTGTCCAGTGTCTTTGCAAAGTTTGTATAAGTTGTAGGTGGTGAACTTTCGCAGTGTTAAAGCCGTTCCTTTTTTGTATGGACATACTATCTCGAGTGGTTTAGTATGTGCCCGCCCACTGTAACTTCACCAGTAAGACAGGGATCATAGGGACATATCTGAGTGGTCTAGCTATATGGCCCACCCACTTCAAATTTTACCGTATGAGTCGTCTCGTCTACACATTCGTTATTTTAGACTATACACCTTTATTAACCGAGCGAGCGAAGCGTCGTTTCGAGATTGGCCAAAAATGCTTTTGTCCGGCTTTTTGTCTGTTCTCGCTTATAGTTCGCATTTTTCAACAGATGCTTATGAAATTTTGTGAGATGGTTCGAAAATTATGTAGATTATTTATATCGATCCAATTTTTCGAAATTTTGCAACATGGTGGAAATATGGGAATTGAATTTAAAAATTTCACATTTCAGCCATTTCAAAAATTTTCAAAAATATAATTAATCTTTTTCAATACCCTTATTAAGACGCAACTTTATTGTCTGAACAATTCTTTGGAATGAAGTTTTAATTTTCGGACGGTACGGACTAGGGGCTAGGCAAAAAATAAGATTTTTCCGTCACGAATCTTTATTTAAACTTATAAATCTTCTGTGGGTGTGTTTGTTATTAAATTTCTAAATGGCTGGCCCGATTTTGATGAAATATTTTGTGTGTGTTCAAGTGGATTCGAGAATGGTTAAGAGTTACAATTAGATGATTTTGGGTGTGTTTGTAATAAAATCCTCCTAAACGGCTGGACCGATTTTGATAAATTTTTTGTGTGTTCAAGAGGATAAGAGAATGATTTAGATTTACAATTAGATGATTTTGCGTGTGTTTGTAATTAAACTCCTCCTAAGCGGCTGGACCGATTTATATGAATTTTTTGTGTGTTCAAATGGATTGGAAAATGATTTAGATTTACAATTAGATGATTTTTCGTGATTTATTAAACTCCTCCTAAACGGCTGGACCGATTTTAATTAATTTTTTGTGTGTTCAAGTGGATTCGAGAATTTTTATTTTTATATTGGTACGCTTTTCAGCCACGGGTCCATGGGGACCCGGTCCTTTAAGGCGTTCATGGGGCCAAAGCCAACATGGCTTTTTAGTACCTTTAAATCTAAAAAGTGAGATGGCTGCATCTATGGAGGTCTATCCCTTAATGTACCATTGAGATACACTAACGGACAGTCCCCCACAGCTGCCGCACTATTTATTGCCAGGGAGGAATTCACTTGGTTTGGGTTTTATGGATGGGATGTTAGCGGACCGGATAATTTGTTTATGGAGTGAGATACGGACATCTACCTAAAAATCTCTCACAACAATTTTAGCCTGGTAGACGGTGACTCGCTGCTCGTTGACTACACTGCCTGTGGGCACCCTAACTAGCCACGAAAATGCGGCCAGGGCGCAACACAATGTGAGCAGCTGAGGGTGTCGAGAGGTGCGGCTCCGGTTTCACCATCACCGGGCTTACCCCCGAGAGCGGGTTTTCCCGTTATTACGCCATTACGTGCAATACACTTCCACCCTGGAGCGTATGTTCTGCTCTTGCGACTCCACTCTAGCCGGCCAGTTAAGGCAAAACAGAGGCGGGGGTTGTATAACTGTGTGTATGTGTGTGTGTAAGCGCATGTGTGTATAGTCCCCCTGGAGGTAGGGTACGTGGTGTCGCCACTCACCATCAGCTCGCCACAAGCTGCCCTGCGTTGACTGACTGCACTGGAAATCCAGTGGGCGATGGGGTCGTCACGTCCCGACGCCCTTTTATTTTATTACTATTATTTTTATATATTTCTATTTATTTTTTTATACTAGTCTTTATAGTCTTATTTGGATTTAAACTCATAAAGCCTAACTATCTTTTCCGTTACAGAAAGACCACAAGTTCTAAAATGATTCTTTCTTGGCCAATAATTTTCCCTAATTTTGTCGTCTTCAAAAACTTTGACGACTTTTTCTCGTTTTCACGTGACAAAAATCAAGTAAACATGGCGCGCATGTTAGCAATTGTAGATAAAATTAATTTCACAGTTCAACATGACATATGGTTCCTTACTATTGGCTATGGCGATGGCTGCCATGTTACCGACAATAGACATATAGAGATAGGTATGTCGTCTTGACACCAGAAAATGCCGTGATATATTTTGTCATGGCGCGCATGTTAACCCTGCAGGATCTGGGATCAGATCACAAGGATTTCCAGAAATCCAGCAATAATTATTGTGATCCGTCAATACACTACACTACACGTCAATAAATATCGTAATCCATCAGTTTATATTGACGGATCATAATAATATATGCGTGTAGCTTTCGCCGATTTCTGAATTGACACACAGAGACAATTTGTATGTCAATCAAACACACGCAATCATGACTCAAGGAGCTGGCATAGATTTTTGCGTGGTTATAAAAAAAATCTAGGCGCTCGTGAACTGAAACATCTGTACATAAAAAAATAGTATGCATCACATATAAAGCCTATTGTAAAATGTTTGGTCGCCCTATCATTCGACTAAGAAATAAAGATCAGAAACCGTCCAGAAACAACCACACTGTGATCAAGAAGAGGGACTGACACCGACAGACAAGTAGACGTGGGCATTATTAGAGGCCTAAATCCGGCAATGGGCCGGAGACGGGGCACCTGCACACACTGGCACATTTTAAAATAGCCCTTTAGCTACGAGGTGATTGATTGTGTCACGTTATACCTATATACGACTTGTGGAAAAATAGAATTTTGGTACATTGCCAATAGGAACAGTCATTTTAGTCAGCTTAGTCAGATTTTTTTAATTAACCAGTTGTATGCCGCAATACCAAACACAATAATTAGGTATATTAAATACAGGAGTTTCTATCGGACTTGTTATAATATAATGATAATTAAACTAAATAAATAGCTACAGTATACAGGTTTGCTACAGTTTTATGGAAGTGAGGTCACTAATGCAGGTTAATGGTTTTACCCTCGAGTACATGGAGTGTTCGTTGAGGTTCGGGTCCGACCGTCTTGCCGAGCGGACGCATGCGCTCACTACCTGCCGAGACCGTAACGTCCCAATCGTAAAGCCCCGTAATCGTTCGCGCCGGTATTAGAGTAAAACGCAGTTCAAGTCATTTGGTCTGCGCATGCGTGCATATTTGTGAGTGCAGTGTATGGTGTAATTATAGATACTTATTCAGAAGCTAATAGTGAATACGACCACGCAATTTCAGCTATAAACCCTGCTGAGTTAATTGGTGAGATCAATCCTTTTTATATTTATTTATATATGTATTATATATAGGCATACAGTTTATCCTAACTGTCACTGCATGCCAATCTAGAAACTATCCTTCTCATATTCTCCCCTCTGTTCAGGAAAATCAGTAATTACAAGACGTAGGTAATAGTCTTATACAAGAAAGTCGTGAGACTTTTGATAGCTTCGTAACAGAATTCGATTTGATTTATTTTGTACCAGCATACCTCGTATAAAGCAAGTATTAGCTAATAAGTTCTATGACAAATAACTTGTAATTAACTTGACCGCTAAATTGTTTAATAGGCACTTACACTTTATTAGTATGTGTTCCATAAATGTATTACTTGTCTAATTGTAAAATTGATAAGATCGAGTGCTTTGTATAAAACCAAAACTCTTCAACAGTACCTAATTTTCCGTTTATCTGACATCCACTTTTTGATATTGTGAGTATTTCTTTTTTCTATCCATTTAATAGCAGAATTTATGTAGTATTTGTTATTTTAAAGTTCAGAATATTATCTTATAAATAAAGACTTGTAATTGGCACTTAGTAAATTGAATAAGCTGTATATCTTAAAAAAAAAAAGGATGAGAATTTAAAATCTTTACTTAAATATATTAATTATACTACTGCGTTCATAGTAAGCAACGACCTAAAACAGCACGCGTGGTACTGAAAACGGCCCTAAATATACTACACCAGAATCTGATAACTAAAATAATCTAGCTAAGGACAAATCTACTATTTTTACAAAGCAGGCCACTGCACTTTCAACTAACCAGAAATTTACGCAAAACATTTCGTTTAAGAAAAAGTTATTGCCTCTTCGTAAATTACCAACATAGGCACGTCGATAGCACGGTAAAGCGCAGTGACACTGTATTTACCACTATTGATAATTCTATTCACGAGATCCTGAACAAACTAATACTCGGTTGAATGTCTCACTCGCGGTTTTGAATTCAATTATCCGGCTGATCTAGCCAAGCTGCAAAATAAATCAACTACATCACTAGTTTAAAAAGACATCAACTCAATTCAGTTCAAGTATGTCTTTGTTGTCGTGGGATATTTATAGTATCTTTATAGTATCTCTTGGTTTTGTCACTTTGTTGTGTTGCATAATTGTTGGCGTCAAAAGCTAGGTCCCCTGCCGCCTCCAGGGTGTTCGTGCGGAGGAGGTGGTGACGGGCTGCAATTAAGCATCTCCTCTAGACAGATACCTAATAAATAAATTCTGAATCGGTAAGGCTAATAAAATTGAACTATATCTCACACGAAATAGCTTTCAGCTAACACTACTAACCTCATAATAAAAAATAAATAAATAAAAAGAACAGAAAATCGACATTCATATTATAAGCTAACTCCATAACTTCTTTATTTTCTTCACGACAAACATAATCTGAACACTAACCAGCAAACCAGCCTATCGTTACCTGAAAACTAGTAATACACTTCTACAATACCGGTATTAAAACTAATCAACCCTTATAAAATCCATATATACCCCAAATGACTTGGAGCCTAAGTCTAAATTGAAAGGAAAACTAAACACTCTACCTCATATTCTGATCCCGTTAACAACTAAATAAGACTGCAGACTCAACGTTATAAGCATTAATACGTAGCATCCGCACATTAGTATAACAGTATTGCACATATATAAATTATACTCCAAATCTCAACATTCAGATTTAAAACAAAAACAATTAGAAAGTACCTATACATTAAGCTAACACTCCGTAAATTAAAAGTTGCGTAACCCTGAAAGATATCTGAAACAATACCCACAGGAAAACAATTGAAACAATACTAGAAAATCTCCTACAAAATTCCCAAACCCTGAATGGCATTGTGAACCAAAGGCATTAAAAAAAACAAATAAACCGCGCTTTCACGCGGCAAAAATAAGAGCCTGCAACATATTGTGTCGTAAAACATCTGTGGACCACTACGAGCTTAGAACCATTACTTACCTAAATTTAAATAAAGGAAATTTTGTCGTAAAAAGAAACATACCAACCTTCTCGTTAAAGACTATACTTGCGCCCTAAAAACATTAAGAACGAATATTGCCCATAATACAATAGCGCTCGCAATAAATCCCTCGCCAACCGATAATTCTGAACAGCCTCAAATAAGACAATAATAAAACAGCTGCACACAATGAATACAAGCCGAAACAAAACAGTTAGAAAAATGGCGGGAGATGGTAATTGTTTATATAGAGCCTTAGCGGACCAAATTAACAATATTTTCGGAGTAACTTTTGACCATCACATGATACGCCGTGACTTAGCCTCTTACGTTAAAAACAACAAACATGTGCCTAATATTAACCTAGCACTACAGAATAACATCTTAGACTGCACCGACATGTCTTGTCCAAAAAGTAGTATGACATCAGATGAACTCATCAACAGATATATAGAAAATCAATTTGAGGATGGCTTCTGGGGGGGAGAGGACATCCTCATAGCAGCAGCAGAATATTATGTTATAAACGTTCACGTATATGGGCAAAACAGGAATCCAATTGTATATCATCCATCAGATTTCAGGAAGATATCTATTTGTAACGTAGGATATCGAATTTACGCGAATTTCTTATTAGAAAGGCTAGACTCGGCTATCACTAATTTAGGAAATTATCAAGCGGCTTTCTTGAATAACCGATCAACTGAGGATCATATTTTTACACTTAGACGTGTTTTAGATATTAAGTGGAGAGAAGGAGCGGTAGTTTACGTCGTGGCCCTTGACCTAGAAAGAGCATTCGATAACGTCAAATTAGAAGTACTTAAAGATGTACTGCTAACCAGAGTAGGTGCACCTCTTACTAACAGAATAATCAAAGCATGTATGAACGACGAAACTTTCATATCATGGTGCGGACAAAATTCGGAAACTATCAACAAGGGTAAAGGCGTTAAACAAGGCTGCCCCCTATCTCCAAGACTGTTCACAATAATTATCGATGAGGTACTTAGAACGCTGGAGGAAGAAGAAAGCGCAGTGAAACTCGACCAAGATCTGGAAATAACCCTGCCCATGATATTATCTTTCGCGGATGACTTGATACTGATCGGGGAAGAAATAGAAGTAATCGATCGAATCATTACAAAAATGAAAGAACTTCTCCTTTCAGTTGGTCTCACCATAAACGAAACTAAAACTAAATTAGTTATTCGAGACCCTCATGGGACCACCTGTCGAAGAACAACGAAGCAGAATACTTGGAGGAGCCATAATTAAACCCATGTCAGAAATCAAGTACTTAGGCACATACATTTCAGCTACACACAACCGGAAATCAACTATCAAAACCCGTTGCGTCCAAGCAATAAAAAATTCAAAAATGTTATTACCATTTATACAAAAGAATCAAATAGAGTGGAGCATCGCAGTGTTAATGTACAAAATGGTAATTAGGCCGTGCATGACATATGCTTTGAACATTTCTGCATTGACAAAACAAAATCGGTCAAGACTTAGGAAATACGAACGCCAAATACTTCGAGGATTACTTGACGTCGCCAAAGACACACCAAAACAAAAAATAAAAGAAATCCTGAAAGGAAAGACTGTATCCAAAATAATAAAGGTACGAAGGATATCATACTACGGTCATATACTGAGACGCCCAATCCCACACCTACTTCGTGCAATTTACAAACGCAAAGAAGCCAAGCGGAAAGTTGGACGACCTATTTATACTTGGGAAGACTCCCTCAATCACGATATCTGCCACTACACACACAAAACAAAAGCAGAATGGATGGAAATAGCAGGAAATCGAACCCTCATTAAAAAAGAAGCGGAAAGAATCTATGAAATATCAGAAACTGATACAGAAACTGAATTAGAATCGGAAGAAGAAACACCAAACCAACCAATCGCCCGAGATGGCCTACAAGCAACACCCCGAAAAAATAGATGTCGCAAAAGACCCAGACCACCGACACCAATATCGCTTAGACAGTGATCAGTACACCAATCTCTGTAACACCACAACACCAAAATCAGTAAATCAATTTTGTTTTTGTCTCGGCCATACATGGCCAGTGCCCCACTGGCCATACAGGGACGAAAATAAAATAAATGAAACCATGTGGATATCACTTACAAAATAGTAAACTAAACTTGGTATGAGGTAATAATACGATGCGGGAAAAAAAAGAAAGGAAAAAAAAACGGGAGTGACGAAAGTGAAGGGGAGAAAAAAAAATTTATTTACTTTTATTTCTCCAGCTTCGAGGCGCTGTATTTTTGCGAATTTTTATTACTTTACTGAACTAAAAAATGTGGGGTCCTTGATTTTTGATAAGCCTCAGACAGAAATCAGGAGCCAGAACCCATTAGCCTAGAACAAAGAAGCAGGATTCAGAAATCTAACTACATAAAAAAAAAAAAAAGAAATGTACATAGGAACCAGAAAAATCAGTAAACAGAAACAGAAACCCGGCTGCGAAAAACAGAAAACCCAGAAGCCAGAAGTGAAGAGTGTCAAGACCAGTAAACTGAAGTCAGTAGTCAAATTCCAGAAGACAAACCAGAAGGCTGCACTATTACGACAGTGTCAACAAATCTCTAATCTTACGAAGAAGACCTGCAGAGCAACGCGACGGATACAAAACAACAAAGCAGTCTATTATCCTTCCAAGTATATATCACACACCAAGTATTATATCTATCCTCCCCATACTGATTTGATGCTGGTATTCGGTCGGTTCTTTCAACTCCCTCTCTCTCCCCTACTCCCTGACTGCGAATATCTCCTACACTCCTTTATCCCTATCTACGAGTCTAACTGGTTTCTCGAGCCATGAGAGTGGTACAACGAGGTTTGGCGTCGCCATGTTCTAGGGTCTGAGGACGATATACATGCATCGGCTTTGGTCTGCAAGCGTGATGACGTACTCTCCAAGGTAAACCTCATTCATAAGCTCTTGCAGCGTAACTGCTGGCTGGGAGGACTCAGAACAGAACAGAGAACATGGAGTGTTCGTTGATAAAATGTAAAACCTCTTACTAGTAAGTCTTGTAATAAATAACCATAATCACTAAAGTACCTTACATTAAACATCATTACTGGGTAGATTAATAATGAAAATATAGGCAGAAAAAAACTGAATAGTTAACTACGAGTATAGATGCTTGGATCTAATAACGGGCATGATCATCGTCAGCTATCAACGATTCAACATCCAAAGGGTTGGAATGTTGCTATACTCCATTCTATTCTTCTTCTTTGCGTGTATATTCCCACTCAAATCTAAAATTCTTCTAGGCCCAGCATTGAGCGACCTGTACTGCGTTAGGACTGGCATTGAAAAAATATAGTCCCCCACCATTCTATATTTATTGGGGTTAAAGTATGAAATTGCCTCTCGTTTTTTCCTAAAATTTAACATTAAATATAATATTTACCCTCATTATCTATATATTGTTGCCATCAAAACAGAAGTTCATTTATGCCTTTGCGAAAGAACTCTGAATCTAGATTTGACAACTGTGTGAAAGCATTTGGCACTGCCTCTCGTGAATAAAATTTTTATTACGTAAAAAAAATTCTAAATAATGATAAAAATGGTAGTCTGTTGAAGCAAGGTCTGGCAAATACGAAGAATGACAAATGGTTTCTTACTGGAACTCCTGTAGAGTTACAGCGATTTTTTGTGACACGCGTTTTTTTCTGCAGATCAGTCAAAGTCCTAAGACACCCATTTTTTATATTTCTTATCTTTGAATTGATGCAAACGAGTCTTTAATGTAGGTAAAGTAACATTGAATCCTGCTGCTAATTCCTGGCTAGTTTGACTAGGATTGGCTTCCACCATCTTCTTCAATTCAACGTTATTCACCTGTATTCGAGGTCTTTCACTTAGTTCGTCTTTAAGTCGAAATTTCCATTACGAAAGCGTTTAAACCAAAAACGCACGGTTCGTTCATTAGTAGTCTCATCTCCAAGCGCAGCGTTGATATTGCGAGCCGTTTCTGCCGCGTAAGTTTCGCGTTGGCACTCGTATTCAAAGATTACTCGGATTTTCGAATAAAAAAACAATTGAAAATCGAAAATAGAATGTTGCACATTTTTCAAACAAGAACCTCATAAGGGGTATCATGTAAAAAAAGTTTCACTCGAAAATCTCACACCATGATGATTTTATGTAATTCGAAATATTTATTAGTATAAAACGACAATTATTCCATACTTTAACCCCTACTATTATGGAATACGTAACCCCAGCAAAATGTTGCGCCTTAGAGAAATGAGAGTATTACAGATACTTGTTCATAGTAAGCCTCAATATGTTCAAATATAACAAAATTCGTTCATGTTGTATTTTTGAAGTTATTCGAGAAAAACTGATTTTGCTGGAGTAACGTTACCCCAGCAAGATGTTTTTCAAAAAAAAAGCGTTTAGCTTAGAATCAAGTATATAAAAAAAACAGCATTTAATGGGTTGTAATTGTATACCGATAGCAAAATTTGTTCATCTTATACTTTTTGAGATATTCAAGAGTTTGCTTGGGTAACGTTTTGCAATTTTCCATATCTCAAAAACAGTTAGTAGCAGAATTTTGAAAAAAATACTGTTTATAGGCCTTAGTTTGTTCTAATTTGTTTAATTCGATTCATCAACAAATATCGAAGTAATTTATTATTTAAAAAAACTCGTAAACTAGTACATTTACTAACAAATAGAAAGCAGTTACATATACGTATGATATTCCCTTTTAACGTGTACAAATTTGGATGTACAAACATTACGCGATATGAAGATCATCATCAAATTCCTAGTGGTGTGACTTTGGCCATCGAATACGCAGTTCTCTCTAAACACAAATAGATAAACTATAGTGAACATATGTGTTCATTTTGTTACAAAACATGCCTGAACATTTCGGCTTCAAATCTCGGATGGAATAAAAGCTATTAAACAAACAAGAATATATCTTCAATTCTCCTACAAACCGACTAAATAACAGAGGCTACGAAAAAGCGGCCGTTTCATACTTGAGCGTAACCATCTCAAAAAAATGGTATAAGTCTTTTTTTGCTAGTACAGTCACATACAAAAAGGTTCTTGCGTTTGGTGGATAATGAAAATATATGAGCATGATTATTTTTTATTCAAATTACTATTTTACAGTAATTGTATGCTATATAACTTAAACTAGGAAAATCATAGATAAATTTAGTATTATTAAACAACTGTACTTTTATCACTAATTTCAGACTTAAATAATTAAATGCTTTTCAGTACAAGCTCAAACACATTTACAAAAGTTAATTAACTTTTCTTAGTAAAAAATACTTAGTATACTGAACGATGCAATATTTCAAATATTATAATTAGTAATTAAGCTATATATTACACACACTATAAACAAGTTAATGAAAAAATAAAAATACTCACCATTTTTTAATATAATAGCGCAGCACAACAGCAACTTTCCAGGTCTCACAATGGTATGGCTTGACTAACATGACTCATGATAGAAAAATGTATGCCTGTGCTTCGCGGCGTTGTGAGAAAGAGACGCCTACATAGTGGCAAGTGGGACAGAACTGTAAAACAAACTTCTTGTGTTGAACACCGTGACATGTGATCAAATTTTATGCATTTCAATATTGATATAAATTTTGTTTCTTTTAGAAAAGGACTCGAGCAAAGTAATCATCTATTACTTTACAACTGTTATTATTAAATACTTAGTTTTAACTATGTTTCTGGTTACCTCATACTAATGACGACAAGGAATTTAAATTCTGTCTCGTAGATAATAATAAAATATAAAACTCGTATTTATTGATTTGTTTGAGTGGGAGATGCGACATTTATTAATCTATCCGACATACACTGCCATAGAATTGTCAACCCTATTGCTAAAAACTAATTACATCACAAATGTATGAATTCATATCAAATAATACTTTAGTAAATATACTTAAAAGATTTTGAATATCGGCTACATGAATATTATTCTGCTCGACTGTACTTTTTATCGGTTATTACGTTGCTAATTTGCGTAGGAAACCCGCAAGTATGAAACGGCCGCTTTTTCATAGCCTCCGTTATTTAGTCGGTTTGTAGGAGAATTGATGATATTTTCTTGATTTTTTAATAACTTTTATTCCATCCGATATTTGAAGCCGAAATTTTAAGGCTTGTTTTGTAACAAAATGAACACATATGTTCACTATAGTTTATCTATTTGTGTTTAGAGAGAACTGCGTATTCGATGGCCAAAGTCACACCACTAGGAATTTGATGACATTCTTTTATATCTTCATATCGCGTAATGTTTGTTCATCCAAATTTGTACAAGTTAGAAGGGTATATCATACGTATATGTAACTGCTTTCTATTTGTTTGTAAATGTACTAGTTTACGAGTAGAGAGTAAACCGGAATTTTTCGAATTTTAAAAATAATAAATTACTTCGATATTTGTTGATGAATCGGAATACTTATATTTAAATATATTTGAACAAACTAAGGCCTATAAACGTATTTTTTTCAAAATTCTGCTACTAACAGTTTTCGAGATATGGAAAATTGCAAAACGTTACCCCAGCAAAATCTTGAATATCTCAAAAAGTATAAGATGAACAAATTTTGCTATCGGTATACATTTACAACCCCTTAAGAGCTGTCTTTTCATATACTTGATTCTAGGCTAAACGCTTTTTTTGAAAAACATCTTGCTGGGGTAACGTTACTCCAGCAAAATCAGTTTTTCTCGAATAACTTCGAAAATACAACATGAACGAATTTTGCTATATTTGAACATATTGGGGCTTACTATGAACCAAGTATCTGTAATACTCTCATTTCTCTAAGGCGCAACATTTTGCTGGGGTTACGCATTCCTATTATGTAAGTTGCAAGGTAAAACTAAACCTTAAGTCTAATTTCTTAAAAATACGTGTCATACTCGTTTCTTATGTAAGCTCAAGTAGTATAAAATACTTTACTCGTACGTCGTACCGACCTTAGTATGTATCAAAAATAATATCATGTTTTAGATAGCTTACCTATGAACTATAGTAATGATCTAAACCTAACTATACCAGTATTTATTTGCAAGTGCATTATATATTTTATTCATTTTCATCAAACATTTATTTGATATGTGGTTATGCAAAACAATTAAACCACAGGCTGTACTAGATCACTTTAGTACTAAGATATAGTATACTGAAATTAAAAAACTAGCCAAAAAGAACAAAAAAAACTGCATTATCATACGGTGTGCAGCCGCCCAGGCAATGTATAGGAATAGGTTTTGCGAATAATATTTTGCAATTATCATATACGGCAACGAAGCGGTAGCATTGACCCACTGCTTGACAAAGGTCATTTTGAAACTTTAATAAAAAAAATAGGTAAATACCTACCTGCCGACGGATACTTGATAAGGGGCGACTTCATTGAGCTTCTCTTTCATTCATTACGCCGCCGCCGGCTGCTCTCGACGATATCGATATTATTGTAAGTTCAAATGAACAATATGCAACGTTTTCGTGATATCGCTAAAATTCTAGATGGTTCTTACTTAATGTTTACAGTAAGGTAGGTATTAATGCATTTGTATCAAAGCGTCCAAACAATCATAGTACAAATGTAAACATCTTAACAAAACCCTTCAGAAAAGTACTCTGAAAAACACTTCATCTTATTAAGGAGCTAAACTAGTCTTTCTCTAAATATCTAATCAGTTTCACTATTATCTGCCTTAAGATTAATTCTTGTAAATAAAATCTTACTAGAGTTCTAATCTATTTCAGTAATTGGTAAATTCTATACCAATGCTTGTTAGGCCCCAAAATTAAAGAGTTAATCCGTAACCCTATCTACGATGAAAGTAAACGCGCATCGTTATACAACGAACGTTACGTAAATGCGCAGAAGGGCGGCGCGCCGGGCGGCGGCGGCAGCTGCGGCGGGCGGCAAAGCGAACCTTACTGGCGACACAGCCGCGCGTCTCTGCGACATCTCTTATCACTACAACTCCTATCATCTGCATTGCGCCTGGCGACATCTGATAACACAAAACTTACAAGGTAAGAGCTTGATTTAATAACAATTGTATGGTAATAAATAATCTATATACATTCCTACTCACGAGAGTACACTGTTACGTCATGTATGTTGTTATTGTTGTTGCTTGCAATTTTCGGTCTTACGTGACACTGTTTCATTAAAGCTCTTAGATATTCTTTTTCCGCAAACAAATTGTACATACATAAATTAAATTCGTAAAGAGAGCTT
Organism: Acrobasis suavella; assembly: GCA_943193695.1. Lineage (NCBI taxonomy): Eukaryota > Metazoa > Arthropoda > Insecta > Lepidoptera > Pyralidae > Acrobasis > Acrobasis suavella. The sequence goes on along the minus strand of OW971945.1, from coordinate 9,293,129 downwards.
AAGCGCCTTCCCATCAGTACCTGCATATAATTGATACTTTGAGGCACTTTAATGCAATTTTCGTGGGGTCTCTGTTACACCTACTGATAACTTAGCTTTTTATAATAGAAAGAATTTTTCAAAATCGGATCAGTAGTTTAAGAAACCCACAATACACTATCAAACTATTTATAATAGATTATAATAGAAATGACCAAAATTTGTCTAGATTGATAAAGACAGGTCGCTGGAAAACGCTGGTTTCGTCGTTTTAGATCGGTTGCTTTGGAAATCCATGGGAGAGGCTATGTCTAAAATGATGATCACTTATTTATCATTTTGTTAAAAACTTTTATCGTTTCGATAAATAAATTCAGTAAAATAAAATATTGAAAATTATAAACAAACAAAAATATCTGGGTCACACCTAACAAAAAGTAATTAGATATGAAAGTTATTATAACAACTCATCAATGTTACCGCACACTGTCCGTTCCACCGTTTGACATTGAACTTTCAAGTATGCTGTAACTCCCAAGAAGTTAAAAAATCCGCTTTATTAAGTGCAGTAAAAACTGGTTTAACGTAGACTATTTACACATTTGCAATAAAAGGTAAGTATATTTATTTAATTAAATCACTAGCTTATAAAAACCCGCGGCGTTGCCCGCGTGTTCGAATTTCTGACAATCCCACGGGAACCCATTTTCGCGAAAAAAAAACGTATTCTGAGTGTTATCCCAATAATTAAGCTATAATTTGTTCCAAACCGTTCAACCGTTTTGGCGTGAAAGCGAAACATACGTATCCCTCTGCCCTCTACACACTTGCACATTTATAAAATAGATGATTGCAAAAATCCATTTGAGAATCTTTTCAAGCTGGTCTTGAAAAAATTAACTGAAAAATGTAACTCTCTTCTTGCACATTTCGTAAAATTCGAGAAAAAATACATAATCTGCGAAAGGATCGTATCAATAGAATTTGCAGCTAGCACTCATCATTATTTTTGCCGATCCTTTAGCCCTAGGATCTGTGTACCCATAACGTTCACTAATTTCTGAGGTTATGCTTATTGTAAGTAAATTGAAGTTCACCGGTGAATACGTTTCTCTGAATGTCTGTTTGTCTGTACTAAATAAACGCCTACTAAATCGATTTCTATGTGGTTATGAAAACAAGAAATGCTCTACATGAGCATTTCTCCAGAAAGGTTTACAGACAGAGTAGGTACGACTTACATACAACCCATGCGACGCCGGTACATATCGCTAATTACATTACAAGAAGTATTTGACACCCCCAGTTTGCAAATAGTTTCCACAATCCGGCTCCGTTTCCAATTTGCCTCTTGACGTGTTTGACCTTCCCCGAAGCATAAGCTGCGAACCTCTTTTTGTGTGAGCAACAACGCGCAATTTCTGCTTTGAATGATCATGTTTTTTTAGGGATTTTCCTTTAATATGCTTTTGTATGTTGATAAAATTGGGCCATAGGCGTGTGACGAAAAATACAGAATACTACTACTAACGAGAGACACAGGGGTCGACTTTGATAAAGTAAAAATGGAGCGCTATAATAATGAGTATTAAAATATATTTTTTGTTACCAAGTTACTTGTCTACGTAAAGTGCGTAGGAGGCACTTAGGTTGGAGGTCGAGAATGCTTAAGGACGCGTGAAGAGTTGGGCCCAAAATGAAGGTATCGCGGCATTTAGACCGGGGTCGACGACCTCGCTGTATGGTCGATGGCGGCACGCGCCCCGAATAGCAATCATTTAATAATATAAATACTGTTGTAAACAAGATATTCAAAATACGTTCATCGATTATTTTTGTTTCGACGTCTTTCTCTGTCCATTATCTCTGAATCCCTGAAGACTAATATAGGGTTTCCCTTAGTAAAGGCGTTAAAATTTGATACTAGAATTTTATAGAGGTACCCACAACTTACTAAACTCACTCCTTAATTTACAAAAAGCTATCTTTCTAATAAGAAAATAAAAATGAAAGACCGGACAGATCTATGAGCTACACTAGCAGACATATCCATAAAATTCACTTCTTCTTAATTAGTTATATCGATTAAACAAAAATTGGTAGAGAAAAGTTATAAGCCGGCCTTTGTTTTTTTATATTTTAAGTTTACTTCATCAGTTGTTTTATGGTTCAAAAAAGTTGCTTGTAATCTCATGTTATGTATAAACGGCTAAACCTGAAATGCGGGTACGCCTAGTTTAAGCTGGCTAGAACTAGATGCAGCCGGTCTCAGATGGTTACACTTAGATTTATCCTGCTAATCTTCGGCTAAAAGCTAAAACTAGCCTTATCATTCCGGCTGGACTAGTTACAGCCAGTCACAGGTGGCTAAACTCAGGTGTAAGATTAGGTTTGCCATATTTTACGTTATAACGGTGAAGACCATGAAGTTGATGTGACGTTGTTGTTCTATATTGATACAAGATATCTTTGCCCTAAGGGTCATCATGGAGAAATGCAGGGCAAAGAAAACGCCTCTTTATTTCCTATTTTTGAATATGGAGAAGGCCTTTGATTGATTTCCTTGATTCCTATGATTTGGTGGGCATTGAGGTCGAAAGAGGTGCCAAAAATATAACCCGCTATTCTGAGTGTAAATGTGGCGAAGACTTGCAATGCTACAGATCTCCCACCCGTACGCATAGGATTTGGTCAAACGTACGGACCAGGTCAAATACTTGGGATCTGTACTTCACGCGTCTCGAGACATCGATGCCGAAGTCAAGGCCCGTATATCTGCTTCATAGGCAAAGTGGCGGGAGGTGACTTGTCATTTGTGACCCCAAAACGCTGGTTAGGTTTGAGGGACAGGTCCACAAACCCATTAACTATCATTAGACCTGTCTTTCATATGCAGGCAGTGAAGTGGAGCCTTTTCTTGAGCGGCTGAGATGAGAGAAAGAGAAATTAAAAATCTTGATATACATCGCCATGATTTATCTTCAAAAGATGTTTGTACGGACACAATACGAAATTTGAATTGATTGGGAAATGCAATAAAAGTCTACCTAATACTTAACTGAACTAAAAATCTAGTTCAAACCTAATTTAAATAGAATACACCTAAGTTTAACCACCTGCAACCTGTTGCACCTAGTTCTAGACGAAATGAAAAAGACTTAACCTAGTTCTAGTCGAAGATAAGCAGGATACATCTAAGTATATCCATCTGAAACCAGCTGCACCTAGTTTTAACCAGCTAAAACTACGCGCATATCGGCTTGAAGCGGTTACATATACGCCATATAAATATGAAAGCACTGATCAATGTTTATATCTAGCATCCGTGTTTGTTTGTGCACACAAAAACGAGTGAGGTCGAACGTGGGAGTCAGGTTGCATACTTATTAACATTTCCTATTATGACAAGCGTCATATCTTTCGAAATAAAAAGCTGGCTTCGTTTTGTAACCAAAATGAAGTCGCAAACGAGAAGGATTAGATTCCATATGAAGCTTTGTTACAGAATTGTAAAACCTTCTCGTCTTGGTATCTATGTTTGCCGACAAACAGAAAGAGCCATTAAATACGAAAGCGGGCGGAACGCCAGTACTGAAAGCCCTTCAGAGGCTCTTTAATTCCGTTCTGCTCGAGGGCATAACGCCGAAGGCGTGGAACAGAGGCGTGGTGGTCCTTTTCTTTAAAAAGGGTGACAATACTCTATTAACGAATTATAGGTCCATGACGCTTCTGAGTCACGTCTATAAGTTGTTTTCGAGGGTCATCACGAATCGTCTCGCTAACAGAGTTGATGCCTTCCAACCTCCCGAACAAGCCGGATTCCGAAAAGGCTACAAAACCATGGACTACATCCATACTTTGCGGCAGGTTATAGAGAAGACGAGGGGGTATAACCGGCCGCTGTGCTTGGGGTTCGTGGACTACAAAAAAGCCTTCGATTCGATCGAAACGTGGGCCGTGCTTCAGTCTCTCCAGCGGTGCCGCATTGACTGTCGGTATATCGAGGTTTTGAAGTGTCTATATAACAAAGCCACTATGTCGGTCCGAATACAGGAGCACAGTACGAAGAATATTCCATTGAATAGAGGCGTGAGACAGGGAGATGTCATATCTCCAAAACTGTTCACCGCCGCTCTGGAAGATGCCTTCATGCTCCTGGAATGGGAAGGACTGGGCATCAACATCAATGGCGAGTATATTACTCACCTTCGTTTTGCCGACGATATCGTTGTCATGGCAGAATCGATGGGGGACTTCGAAGTACGATGCTTGAAGATCTAAATCGAGTCTCCCAACAGGTCGGCTTAAAAATGAATATTGACAAGACGAAGGTCATTTAGGTACTACATTCATAGGTAATTTAAATTCAATACTTAAAATTCTCTTGGATACCCTATTTTTTAAATAAAAATATAACGATGAAATGTTGCTTTTTCGTCTTTTCATTCGCTGTGCATGTATGTTTTTGAAGCTGTCTCTTTGCTGTATAAGTAGAATACCTATCTGGCTTGGCAATCACTGTCAGCTCGCTATAGGGTTTAATTCAGACAGTAAGTACAGCTATTTTGAGGATTGTTTCTTAAAGTAACACATGCGTCACCATTCTCAAGAAACGGCTCCGTTATAGTGGTACTGAGTACGGCTGATCAAAATTCAATGCATCACAATTTGCTAACTGTACCCGAGGTTTATACACAATGATGTAACTCTTTCTCAAGATACTGCAAACATGTACCTTCTTATCCAAAAAATGTGAGACTTAGTGTGTTTTTTTTTTCAAAGACAATTTTATTACCATATATTACTTTAAATCAAATATCACAAAACATACTTAAATTCTTTTAAGCCAGTTTTAGTGTACAACTTTTCCTAAAGAATAAAATCGTACCTCATCGAGGAAATTTTACTCATATTATAAAGGATATGAATGACTGCTTTGCATCTCGTTCATTATTTTCTTAGGTTTTTTTGCTATATATTTAATATTCTGTAAATAAAGCTTCGGAAGAAGAAAAACATAAACGATAATAACAATAAGTGGGCCAGTGTTACCTATGATAAACGCCTGCGTTTATTGAGACGTTCTTTTAGCAACGATACTACATCTAAAGATTTCTTCATCAAAGTTCTCGGAACAGTACTGATTCAGCCATTTACGATCATAATTATGTCATCGTTTCGTATAAAATTATAATACAATGTCATATAAAGTTTACATACTACTTTAAAGCTGTGTTTTGTTATACACATATTGTCTAAGGACGTGGATGGTAGTAACTACATATCATAGACCTAGATTTTTTTACTGCGGTTATTAAATCAATGCTACATACACCGACATAATATATCTAGACCAGCTGACTTCAATTACGGCCATGTCTCTTTTTGGTAATTAACACTTATCGCGCTGCAACGCTAAGTTCTCTTTTAAGTCGTATTTCAAATTCAAAAGCATAGCGCTAGATTCGCTAATTGTCTTTCTCACTCATTCAATCGATTGACAGATGTCATAGACTAAAGCATTCATTTCATTCATTATGGCGGCCGGGATTTTGCAATCCGTATTTAATTTTCAGATAATGAAATATAGTCACTTGCTGATGGAAAAATTAATCCTTAATATTTTTCCTTGTTCTTTGAGTTATTTAAGAAGTATCTTCACACATACCAAGGCATTTTTCTCTCTAGTACGTAAGTACATAATAGCTCGTTGGCTACAAATATACTTTATTGCCAACCTAGGAAAGGGTTTTTCAGCACTTAGTATTTATGTAAGTACATGTAAACCTTTACCGGTATAATATAATGTAATCTACACGAGAGTGCCTTGCGTGACTGAAACCTGCATCATAATAACCTCAGAGAGACTCAACAATATTTCAATTTAATAATTTCAGAGATTTCAATTTACAATTACTCGTATGTTAGACCTTTTTAAACCCGAAAATGCGGCCCACCCCGACTCGGCTTGGATATGTATTAAGTAAATCTTCCTTTAGGATTCTTTTACATTTAAGTAAAAACTCCATGAAAATTGTCCAGTTCTTTCAGATACAGGCAGAGGGACAGATCATAGAAGTCTTCAATTTATTATATTTATTATTATAAGAGCAATGTATTCTTAGTAGAATTACTGCGAGATCGTATTATTACTCATAATTCTTATCATTTTAGTCAAGTCCAATTGCGACCTAATAATGTTAATCTAATCTCAATAGTCTTAATTATTTATCCAAAAAAATAATTACTAAAATTTTTTTGCTTGCGACTGTAAGATAAAATAAATAAAAAAAACTACAGAATGAATCGTATCCGTGGCACAAAACTAGCTATACTCCATTTGGTTAGGGATTTAAATAAATGAAAATAATCTTGACATGTCTTTTTATAGAAATATATACACTTTACAAATTAATATCTTTACACATTACAAATTAAGTAATTGATTTGTAATTTGCGAGGGTATTGATTTATAAAATGTATATTTTAATAAAAAGATATGTCGAGATTGTTTACTTTTATTTAAGTACCTAAACAAATGGAGTATAGGTAAGGACAAAAACAATTCAACAAACGACTTTTACTACACATACCTGTGATACCTATTTCGACTAACAAGAAACTTAAAAATTTACTGAAGCCTCGCGTTTAATTTTATTTATCTGTCTCAAAAGATAAGCATTGTCCTACAATGTAGCAATGCTGTTAGCCTTAGGTTAGGCACGTTACCACGGGGCAGCGATAAGCCAGGGCTTTTTATTTAAGAGTAATTTAAGTTACTAGTTTAATTTTTTTTTATATAGAAAAAAATAAACTTATATAGCTTTTAAAAGTTTGCTAACAATCCGACTAGCCAAAAACTCAAAGTGTGGTAGTAGAGCCGCTCTGATGTTACGTTTCGCGCGCCAAACAAAGTCGGACGGTAGAGACGCGCGGTCGTGCGCTCTCCTTTTCTCTTTTCTTGAATGCTGCTGAAACACAGCGGCCAGAAACAAGTCAAAATCAGTCATTTATTATCTTTAGATATTTGTTTCACTTTTTCAACAAACATTTTAGATATATTGACTTTATTTATTTATCATAGTTACTAGTGTCAACAGTGTTCTCACAATTTGTTTTGTGCTAGTTTTAGTGTGATTTTCCCCTATTTGCAAAAGTTTTGCGTGAGTATCTTAAATAATAAAACATTTGGAAATGTCAGAAAAATAACACTTTGAAAAAGTACCTTTAGTATTTTCTAGAAAATTTATCATGTGTAAATATTTTTTTATTTACATGCTCTATGATTTTAAATTGTGGTACATTTAAATTTAATGCCAATTAGTTTTGAGAAGCTTTGAGAAAATCATTCAGAATTAGTCACGATTAGGTTTTCACGTAACATTTTTTCCCCTTTTGTTCTGAACTGATTACGTCCGAAGTCGTAAGATTTAAATGGGTCAAGGAAGATTTTCCGCAGCGGGGTCATCGCCCTACTTGCGAAAAGCGTTTTATGTAACGTGCCCAAACACTTTCTATCGATTCGCTCGTTTTCGGCATTCAGCTATCTCATTTTTTTTTCATGAAGTTTATCTTTCATTCATGAAGCTATTTAATTTTTATCTCAAATCTTATTTTGTTTCGAGTGCAAAAATATTAATGAATAGTTCTACGCAATTCAAAGTAGTGTATCTAATTCAGCAATGGGTGTGAGTAAATGTTCATTTAAAAATATTTGGCTGCATCTTTTTAACCGTCTTCAAAAAAAGGAGGAGGTTATCTATTCGTCGCGAACTTTTATGTTTTTTTTTAATTATGTTCACCGATTACTCGTAGACGCCTGGACCGATTTGGAAAATTATTTTTTTGTTTAAAAGTGTATATTTTCCAGGTGGTCCCATATCCCATAGATAATTTTATCAAAATCAGTTGCGTAGTTTGGGGGTGAAGTCGGTTTTTAGATTTGAAAAAAAATTATTGGAATAATTGTTTTATGTTATTATTTCCTAAAAACAAAGTCGCATTGCATAGTGGTCAAACTGTCTAATTCCATAGATCTCGGAAACGATCCCACGCGGCCGTTATGCCTCTATACAAAAGCCTGTGGGTACTTGAGATAGAGATCGGCCGCCTAGCGCTCAACAAATATTGTCATGCTCCGATACTATCTTGCACAAGCTACAGTTAAGTTAAGTTACAGGCTTCGAGGGAAATGGCCGGCGACGCTATAAAACCCGGACACGCGCATCGATCTAGAAAGATAATACTTAGATAAAATATAAGTTTAACTTAATTGAGTACATACAGAGCTAATTTATATAAACTGAAAACTTCTTTCGATTTTTCTTTTGCTACACTTCTCTTTTACATTGGAGAATTCGATCAAGGGTTGCCTCTTCTCGCTAAGCGTAGCCGCAGAAATAATGCAATTATATACAAGTTGTCATGACGGTCTTGCGATCCTGGGCTCTGTTTACCTCCTAAAGGATAAACAATATTGTTGTAACGTAATACCTAACTACACCCTCGATAAGCATTTGCGGTATATCAATCTCTATTCTCGACTCGAATAGAGTATGAAAGAGTTAAGAATCGGTTGATTCGTTTAATACCGGCGCGGGCGCACGTGATGCCGTCATCGGCATCAGTATCTCGTTAACCCACATTGATAGCCGTGACGTTACGACCCAGACACAGGCAATTTTATTAGATGTATGGAACGCCTAGACAACTTATGGAAAACTCATTAAATAAAATTAAAACGTCAATTGATACAGATATATCTTTGACACGTCTTTATCCCTGACGGGGGTGGCAGGGCCCAGAGAACTTGAGAACATTTGTTCGAGTGCTATGTCAAATATTGCGTTTACAGGATTGGCCTCATAACAAAAATAGCTATATTTTTTTAAGAAAATCCTATAGATATATTGTTTTTAAATTTTTTTATTACTTATAAAATTGACTTTTTCAATCAACTAAAAACATTTGTGAATGAATCGATATGAATAATTGTGCTTAAAGGCCTTTTTTACATAAATGCTTACAAAATCAGAGACATTATTTATCTAAATCTACTCATTATGCAGCTTCTCTATTTAGTCTAGGTAGGTAAACGTTTCCATGGACGGAATAAAGTCGTTACAATTGAAGTACTTACTGTGAAATTAATTGATATTTTTCATTGATATTTGATCATTGTCATAGTATGGCGCAGTCAAAATGAAGCATAGGTCCAATAGTGGTTCATTGAAAACTGAAGATGATGATCATGATTTAAGCTTGTATTATTGTTCGTAGACAATTTTATAATTAGTTTTTTGCTTTTTGCGCACACTTACAGGTTATAACGGGGCACGCTTCATAGAAAGCTATTATAATTATTAAAATGATGAGATAGAATCTGTGCCTGGTAAATAACTACCTACACAAGTGTAACAAGCTTACACTTGACACCAAGTACCGTTGGGGTCTGCCGCCTGTGACGAACATAGGAAGACATTCCTACAAAGGTGTTTGTTCATTAGCATTCGCTTATGAAATGTTTGCTTAGATATTGTATAAAACGTTTACAAGAAAGTACCTACTTTTCATTTAGGTATATTATAATTTTTTTAAGACGTGTACGTGTGCGGTACTCCTCAAAAATGGAGTATCAATTTCTCATACAACTAAGTAATTTGAGAAATTTCTGACGCTTACTATACCTACCTATTTATTTACCCGAAAACTTGATTTAGCTGTCGTAAAGATTATCAAGTTTCGGTTATTAACTACTTGATTACAGAACTATGGCAGTTCCGCTACATCAGAAGTGGGACTAGGGAATTTAGTTAATTTTATAGTTTGTTTATCTCAAATGTTCCCTTTCTCTAGAAAAAATAATATGTACCTATAAAAGGATAGCACTCATACGGTTGAAACAAAAGAATAAAAATATCTCTTCTATCCGATCACCTGCGTTGGTGACTATTTACTCAAACTTACACAACAAATGGTATATACCCAATAAAATCTACGATTCGCTTTATCACATGATTGCACTATGTGTGTCACGGTCGCCCAGTATCTCGCGTCGTTTACCAACATGTCAATACTTCTGCTGGCATGGCTCCAGTAATCTATGGCAGCTTCTATAATCAGGTAAATAATTTATATTTAGATTCATAGTGCAGTTATCAGCTCAGCAACAGCTTGGTACAAATGTCAAAGTCGAATGCTTGCCGGTATAGATAATAACCGGGCAAATACGAGTCGGACTCGCGAAGGGTTCTGTACCATTATCTATAAAAAAATACGTTTGTTGTTTGAGAGTCCCTTAAATATTTATTTTATTTTGTATTTAGTATTTGTTGTTATAGCGGCAACAGAAATACATCATTTGTGAAAATTTTAACTGTCTAGCTATCGCGGTTCTTGAGATACAGCCTGGTGACAGACAGACAGACAGACAGACAGACAAAAAGGTCTTAGTAATAGGGTCTCGTTTTTACCCTTCGGGTACGGAACCCTAAAAACCACGAAAAAAACAAAAGAATAAGCAAAACAAAGTGCAATTATGATGGTTTTTAGCTGCAACTGCTGACAAACAATCTACCAGAATCTACGAGTACTGTAGTATCATTCAATTTGCATTTCAACTGTATTTTGCTTTGGCTATGAAAAGGATATAACAATATTATTACATTGTATTTATTGGCAACTGCTTATTAAAATTTATATTATATGTAATTTTTCCGAAAACCATGTATTTCTCATATATCCTTATAGTAAGACTAAAATTCCCTGTTAAACTAGTAAATAGTAGCTAAGTATTATATAATAACTATAGCTACTAGTAGAGGAATCAAACAAACTAGAAGGTATTATCTGACGTGTTGCCATACGCTAGCCATGATTTGGATTTCTCTCATACCCACAATCGGCTTTTATGATCTGTGCAGAAAGAAAAGCAGCTGACACGTTCAAATTTTTTTCTCTTTTCCCAGACCAGCTCTAAAGGCAGGTTTAGACGAAGACTATTTTGAGACGCCTAAATTACGGCGCCAGTGTCAACCGTACAGCACATCTTCAGACCGTTTAGAGAATGACTATTTTCAGGCGCCTAAATCTCGCCGCCAGTGACCACCAAACCGACACTAGTCGTTTACATGGTGCCTTTTCAGTATCAGTCATTAGCAAAATAGGCGCGGGGGCAGCGAGAGACGCGGGCGGAGGTCACTGGCGCCAAAAAATAGGCACGAGTTCTATTCTGTGCCAGCGCTGGCATGCCGCGAAAAAATGGCGCCAAAAGTGTTTATACGGTGCCTTTCTTAGGCGCCGTAATTTAGGCGGCTGAAAATAGTCTTCGTCTAAACCTGCCTTAAAGGTTTTTTTATGTAAGTATTTAGATTATTGTTCATTAGGTATGTATCGTAGTTTAGCAATATTTGGCTCTGATGTACAAACAGCTTTGTATTAAGATCACTACTTAGATATGTATTATACGTATAGGTATATCACGCAGTAAAAAAAATCTAGGTCTATGGGTATATCAGTATCCTGTATAACATAATACGTACAGTCGTATATATTTTCATATTTAAACAAACAGAGCGTTGAATACGAGCGATACTTGCAGTATAAAATACGAGCTACGCACCCTCTCTGCACACAATATCTGGAATCACTCTTTTGTGAGGAGCTCGCACGGTCTGCTGCGTCCGCATAATAGTCAAAGGGCCTTTCATCAGCTTTTTCCACAAAAGTTAATTTTATGAACCAGCATGCAACGCCTCCTTAATTTTCGGTCTTCGATCTCACTTGTCTTTGCACCACCGGTAAAGCCCAATGCTTTACAATTTTTGTAATAAAGTCGAATATATCAGTATACGTACATAATAAATATTATATCTTATCTGGGAAACAAGAAAAAACTATAGAGTGTACCTAATAGCTGCTTCGTTTCCCGCGCTGATCGTAAAATCCAACTGCGTCACTATTTTGAATTCCTTATCCATACGCCCACCAACATGCTTAAAGTTGCCTTAGGGTCTTGTGGTCCTAATAGGCCTTATACAATATGTAACAAAAACCCTGACCGATCCTTGTAGGAGCAACTCAGACCGACAATATAAACAACTTTTCCTATGGGACCAATGCTTGAAACTCGAAGAAAAAAATCTACATTTTCATACAAATTACCGGACCGGCCGAACACTTTTGTATGAGAATGTCTATTTTTTGCTGATGATATAATCATGATAAGTGATTTTACATTGTTTTTTTTTTTTACTTAAACAAATAATTTATTTTTGACCCAGGAAAGAACCCAATTGCAAATGCAATTCTGCATACCTAGTAAAAACCTTCATTATCACAAGTTTTGATACAGACGTGGTATAAAATACTTCCTTGTTGTGAAATATAGAACGACTACGTAAATTTTGCCGCACTCCCAGAATGGCGTCCTAGTTTCATCTGGGTCGCTGCAGCGGGACGCTTCTGATTACAGGATGTGTAATTTTGTAATATCTAATCTACGCGCGCTCGTTGCTGATTACCCGTAAAATCGGGTTCTAGGGCGACTTCACAGAAACTCTACGGATTTTTAACAACAAATAAGATTTCGTTAATAGAAACAGCTCTACACTTCTCTATTTCTTTCAATGCCTCAAAAACTAGATCTTGACAAGTAGTCCATGACTTAGTTTGAATTTATTTGAGAATATAATTAGCATTATCATGCATGCAAAGAGCAAAAAAATATCTAAACGATCTTACGTACACCCGTCCATTAATTGATAAATAATATGAACTTATATTATATCTACTTATGGATGAAACGTAGATAGGTAGTTCGTTATAAACCTAAAGGTGAGCACACGTGTAGTATAAGCGCCTAGCAATGAACGCTTTACATAACAAACTGTTCCGTAAACAAAGAAATCCTATTGTGTAGGCACGCTCTCCAAAGAAATTCAAGTTACTTTAATGAAACACTACCTACATGCCCCCAGCCGGCTAGGTCACCGTACCATAACATAGGAGTATAGAACCTCAGTTATGACTAAAAGGTTTTTTATTACCCGACTTGCTCAGTAGAGTTCAATGCTTTTTGTGATAATGATTATACGACATAGACATGTAATTAATGCTCTAATTCATGTATATGAATTTACCATATGCACCTACCTCGTACAACCTTTTTAGAGACTAATGTGGAACATCATAAATTATCTATATCGTCATGGTTATGTTATAATCGGTTGCCGTGGCTAATTGCAAATTGGATACTCTTTGTCTTATTGGTTAAAACGATTGAGTGCCCAAAAAGAAAATTAATATCCACCAGCTAGGGAATAAGACAATCAGCGATTTAGATCGGTCGTTCCACTAAAGTAATTATTATTTACGGTACGTACATACCTAAATTGTGAACTAAGGTAGATCTTCAAAATAAAAGTTCACTCAATACCGTCCTTTTAGATCGAAGTTTTGGTAGAATTCTAAGACTTTTTTTCTTTTTGTACCTACTTAACCACATAGTTTTTTGATAAAGCTACCTAATAAAATAAGGTTTAAGAATACAAGTTTCACAACTAAGTCAAATGCTTCTTTTCGCTATCTAGTTACATCTCACATTACAATCACTTTGCACTACTACTAAGTATTACTAAGAGTACCATACCATACTAAATTGTTGTTAATTATTGTGTGCCTTACTCATGTACCATACCTATGTATCTAAAATAATAATAATATGTGATCTTTTAATGAATAAAGATTTTATCTCTGTATCATATCTATAAAGACTGCAAGTAAATAAAATGTACCTACTTATACATATATAAAATACTGAAAACCAACGTGTCCTCCTTGTTGGGTAGTAATCCCAATAGATTAACGTTAAGCGGATTTGTTTCTCTTTAATTTTACAGAAGCCCTATGGGATGTTTCTAAAAGACTTTTGCTATGGGGTTTTAGCTATGGATGAAGGATTAGAGCTAATGGGTTTTTTTTTGTTACATATTATTTCAATATATAAGTATATTTTATTTCAATATGTACATAAATAAACAACCACATTTTCTGTTTCCACATGTTCCTCCATGCTTTGGAAGGCACGTAAAGCGGTTGGTCCCGGCTGTAATTATTGTAAAGCAGTAAATTTTTTAAATCGATAAATGTTAAAAAAAACCTACTTGCCACTAATTGTGAACGATTTTGCACTTTTCTGAACAAAACCAGCTCAACTATTATGGGAAAAGAAAAATTTATATTGAAACAATCTATATAATATAAGTATATTCTAATTTGTAGGTCAGGAATCGAATAGGTACCTGTCTAATTAAATTTTTCAACAAGTCACTCATAAATCAAATTCATTTTAACTTATTTTTTACTAAAATATGTATTATTTGCTACTTCAAGCTCTACAAACATTAGATTTAAAAAAAAAAACTAAAAATCGACTTCACCCCCAAACTACACAACCGATTTTGATAAAATTTCTATGAGACCATGGTATAATAAAACAATGTATTCTCTTCCCGAAGTTAGAACAAGGCTACGTCACGGTCAGTGTTGCCACTGATTGACCTTTTCAGTAATTTAAGGACTTTCTCAATTAGTTTATGAGTATTAAATAAAATATTAACCAACATAGCTATTTAGTAACTCGTGTGATTCATCTATTTAATATTTTATAAATTGATATAATCAATTATTAATTCGCAATTGTTACATAAACTTCAAAAATGCATTTTTCTCAGGTAATTCAATTACACACAGTGGCAACACATCAAGTTGACAAGTGTCATATTGAAAGTCCGCCCTTTCAACGTTATCGTTGTCTCGCTCACACATATAACGCTATTTCGTTCGGTGAAGAAATTACTGTGGTTTCCAAACTTAAAAATTATTTATTAAAAATAAGCTATTGTATAAAACTAAATTACTATTTATCAGATCAAAATTCTTGGAAATAGGGGACTGAAAATTGTAATTATATTTTTTAAATATTAAATATATTATAAAGTAACGATTAGATGTAAATCTGTATTGTAATTTGCACTGAACTGGGTTTCTACACACCCATACTGAACTGGGTTTCTTTCATCATGATCTTCCCAGCAGGGGCCATTCCGAAACGACAAACAGTGCAAACTAAATAAATTGATAAAAAGTTGTACCTACTAACTGTATTGTTTTTATCTATCATCGTTTTCCCCACTATAAAAGTTTGAGAACCGTTTCGCAACTGATGACGTATTCTTGTTCCAATAACGTCACCAGCTGTCACGGGAAGAGAATACCAGGCGAACTATATTATTATACCATTTATGAGACCACCTGACAAGTTTATATAAGTACCCTTTCAAACAAAAAAAAAGTTCAAGTCGGTCCAGAAGTTTTCGAACAGGCAACACGCTTGTTTTGAAATCAATGCCAAACGTTGTACATGAGGTGTACGTTCTTCTAAAAAAAAGAGTATTTTTGATTAAAAATGACAGCACTCTTGGTTGCAAAATGTTGGACATTTTCAATAACAATACCTAATCACAAATTCAATAACTATTTCCACTGAATTTGGTGATTAGGAGCGTTGTAATTTTTTAAATCTAAAAGCTCCATTATTTATAATATATGTGTAGGTATATGTACGAGCCAAGCTCACACATTTCGGCTTCACGCGGCCGCATATTATGTAGGTCGCGTGTCAGCTGTATTACTTTACAATTTGAATCAAATACAACTAACAATTGAGATACTATCGAGCAGCGATCGAGAAAGGACCCGTCACACCCAACCCACCTACACCATGTAACATAACGACAATAAACAGTTTCTACGTGACGTGGTCTTGTGTCTCCATAACATCAAACAACCTCAACATCATCATCTCTTCATGTATGGTGCGGGCCTAGGTGACAACCGAAGCCTGCGCCGTACATAATGGTCCTTCGAGCCGGATGGATTTTGGGCCTCGTTGCGATACTTCGCGAATCGGTTCACTGGCCTCCCACAAGCGGGTCTCACCAGTTGAATTGAGAAGGCGCATATATCGCAGGGGCGCGAATACTCCGAACAAACTAGCGCAAACATGGCAGCACACGAAGTTGCTCTATCAAGAAGCTATCAAGATCCAGAACAAGTACCTATCATGTGTCAACCACCATCAGTGAAATCACAGTGTTATTTACAACAAACATATAACATCAATTAAGCAAGTTCCGACGCTACCCTACGAGTGCAACCACAAAATATCAACAAACATTGAAGCTTCGCCGCAAACAGTGGAAAGTCTTCGCCGTTCAGCTGGACATAACATAACATTTATCAAACATTGAAGCTTCGCCGCAAACAGTGGAAAGTCTTCGCCGTTCAGCTGGACATAACATAACATTTATCAAACATCTAAGCTTCGCCGCAAACAGTGGAAGGTCTTCGCCGTTCAGCTGGACATAACATAACATTTATCAAACATTTTTGGGGAATTGTGAGACCCAGCCAAACACACTAGTAGGTAATCCAAGTCGTTTATTGTTTTTATCACCTTACAACAACTTGATAGCAATATGTACGTAATGGAATCGAGTCACAAAATACATATGAAATAAGGCGTACGAGTTTTTGACGTATGTCCAAGACGTGTCGTATGTAGTGCGTGCGTGTAAAACAAGATGGCGTGTCCGCCGGATGTCCGGTAGGGGTTGCCGTATGCAATATTACCGTGGCGATTGTGGCGCCACACCACCCCCCTACGGAGACAAATAAATTAATAATCAAAATTTTTAAATTTTACTATCCTTCCAGACCTCGTTGTGACAGGAGCGGGTTGTTGCACAGGTGCTGGAACTACTGGCGTGGGAGGAGATTGTAAGGGCTCCTGACTGTCTGATGAGGTGGGCGATGGGTTGTCAATGAAAGCTGGCTTAACTCGGTCTACGCTAACTACAACGTGTCGACCTTTGCAGTCGATGGTAAAGGTCTTGCCGTGCACGGTGTAAGACTGGATAAGGACCAGTGTATGGTGGCTGCAGGGGTAGACGAACGGTATCATCGCGTAAGAAGACATGGGTAGCTGTTGCTAAGTCCTTGAAGATGAAGGGTTTTAAGTTGGTGTGCCGCGATGCAGGTGTTGGTCTTAATTCCGACATATGTGATCGTAGCACGGCGACAAGATCCGCAGCGTCTTCAGTACTTGGTGTTGGCACACTAACTAATAATTCTCCTGGGAGGCGTAGAGTCTCGCCATAGAGCATCTCTGAAGCTGTAGCCTTTAAGTCTTCCTTGTAAGCGGAACGCATTCCCAGAAGTACTAATGGAAGAGCCTGGGTCCAGGAGGTACCGTGACACATGAGGGAACCTTTTAGTTGCCTGTGGACGCGCTCAATCATTCCATTTGCGGCGGGGTGATACGCAGTGGTCCGAATGCGCTTTGTGGCGAAATTGTTGAACAGTCGGTGAAATAAATCGGACTCGAACTGAGTTCCGCGGTCCGTTGTTATAACCGACGGCACGCCAAAGCGCGGTATCCATTCTCTAAGGAAAGTTGTGGCCACTTCTTCAGCCGTAATCGTACGCATAGGCCACACCTCTGGCCACCTGGTAACTCTATCGATAGCTGTCAGACAGTATCGGAACTCTTCACTCACAGGCAGGGGTCCTATAATATCGATATGGACGTGGAGAAATCTGCCCGATGGTACATCAAATGTTCCAAGAGGAGAAACATTGTGCCTCGATACTTTGCTTCGCTGGCAAGCCTCGCACGTACGAGACCACTCCCGGCAGTCTTTTTGAATGGAAGGCCAAACATAGCGTTCGGCTACAAGACGCGCGGTTGCCTTGCCACCAGGATGGCTAAGATTGTGAAATTTATTAAATATTATACGACGTAAGTCGGGAGGGACATAGGGGTGGGACTTGCCAGCGGAAACATCGCAATACAAGGACAACCCAACTCCAGGAACATCGACTTTTGTCAATTGAAGGCCTGATGAGTTTGAACCCAACCTGTCTGACAACTCTTTGTCAGATTCCTGCGATTTGGCTAAAGCCTCATACTCTTGATCCAATGTAATAGCATCTATTCTGGACATGGCATCGGCCACTACATTGTCCTCTCCTCTAATATATTTGATATCAGTAGTGAACTGACTGATAAAAGATAATTGATTTAATTGAGAAGGAGGGAGCTTTTCTCGACGCTGTACGAAAGCGTACAGCAATGGTTTATGGTCTGTATAGATGGTACAATGCTGAACTTCGAGAATGTGACGGAAATGTTGTACGCTTTCGTACACCGCCAAAAGTTCTCTGTAGTAAGCAGGCCACTGAGACTGTGTTGGCGTAAGTTTCTTGCTGAAGAAAGCGAGGGGGTGCCACTCTCCATTTTTCTGTTGTTGTAAACAAGAGCCAATATGTACACTTGAAGCATCCGTGAACAGCCCTAGTGTTGCACCACTGATAGGGTGTTGAAGCAGAGTGGCGTCACACAAGCTCTTCTTACATTCTTCAAACTTCTCCAACAGCTCAGATGTCCATGGATATGGTTTCGATCCTTTACTTTTAGTAGAAGCCAAAGTATCAATTAATGGCGCCTGAAATCGAGCGGCGCTTGGTATAAAACGGCGATAAAAATTTATCATGCCGAGGAACCTTCTCATACCTTGCACAGTTTTAGGAGGGGGAAAATCCAGTAGGTTCTGAACACGGTCTTGAGGAGGACGTGTGCCTTCAGGAGTGATGACATATCCAAGGAAGGTGACTTCGCTGGAGCCTAGTACACATTTGGATGGGTTGATGACAACACCATAGTCTTTAAATCGCTGAAATAGGATGCGAAGATGCTCCTTATGAGTAGCTTCATCCGCTGAAAACACCATTACGTCATCAATATAGGGAAAACAGAAATCGAGACCCCGTGTGACCTCATCGATGAACCTTTGAAAGGTCTGTCCCGCATTCCTTAATCCAAATGTCATAAAAGGGAAATCGAAGAGGCCAAACGGGGTAACGATGGCCGTCTTCGGGATATCATCCTCAAAGACCGGGATTTGGTGGTACGCTTTCACAAGGTCACATGTACTAAACACGGTGGCACCGGCAAGGCTGTTGGCAAAATCGTTAATGTGCCTGACAGGGTATCTATCGGTCACAGTCCTGGCATTCAGGGCGCGATAGTCGCCACATGGACGCCAGGTGCCATCCTTCTTAGGAGTCATATGCAATGGAGAGGCCCATGCACTCTTTGATGGTCGAGCTGTACCATTGCGCACCATATTTTCAAATTCATGCTTCGCTGCTGAGAGTTTGGAAGGCGCTAGCCGACGTGGGCGACAGGATACCGGTGGACCATCACTGGTTTTAATATAATGTACTGTATCATGCTTAATGACCCTGGGTAAGCCAGGTGGTCTTGTGACTTCAGGAAACTCAGCTAAAATATTCGCAAACGGAGAACCTTCGAGGGACACAGCTTTTATACTCTGCTGCTGTGATTGCGCAATAGAAGCACACACATGAAGCTTGGTATGTCCATCAATCAATTGCTTGTTCCGACAGTCCGGCAACAAATTGTAGTAACACAAAAAGTCAGAGCCGATGATAGGAGTACTGACGTCTGCAACAATGAAATTCCAATGGAAGTCCCGTCTGAGTCCTAGGTTGAGATGGAGTGCAATATTTCCATAAGTCTTGATTGAGCTTCCATTAGCTGCACTAAGATTGTAGTCAGCCACCGGAGTGCGGTTCTTCACCAACCGACGAGGGAAACAGCACAAATCCGAACCAGTATCAATAAGAAATTGGTACTTGGATGTACGATCCGTGATGAATAAGCGGCGGCCAGTAGATAAACAATCAGTCGCCGCCTCTACTGACTTTATCTTAAATTTCTCGTGATGCACAATCGGTTGGGTGTGTCACTTCTCGACTGATTGTTGGCTGATCTGCTGCGAGCTCTTCCTCGAGGTACAGAAAGAGCAGCCACTTGCCGGCTCAGCTCCTCTACTTTCTGGGTTAGCTGTTCTAGAACCGATGAAGATGGTGATGCAGAAGACGCTGATGCTGAGCAGGCGAGCACCTGCTTGGGGCAGCTGATCTCCGCTATCTTATCTGCAAGTTCTGCCATTCTCTCTAACGGTAAGTCCGGTTGTGATGCAACAATAGCCTGAACTTGTTGTGGTAGGCGTCGTAGCCACAGTTGTTGAATGATGTTTCCATCAGCTAGTGCTGTTCCAGCCAGAGAACGTAGATGGCGGAGGAACTGGGATGGCCTCCTATCCCCGAGTTCCTCATCACTTATGAGTTTTCTCACTCGCTCTTCTTCCGACATAGAGAGACGGCGGATAAGTTCATTTTTCAACTTGGTATAACGTTCACCTGCAGGAGGGGGGTTAGTGATGATGTTGAGTGATTCCTGCAATTTCAAATTGAGCCTCCACCGTTGCAAACCAAACAGCTGGCTTATTAGGCCAAAAAGGCGGAATCTTTGCAGACACTTTACAAATTTGAGCTTTGGTAATTTTAAGCTCTTCGTCTTCACCTCATCATTAGCCATAGTTGCAATTTAATTTTAGATTTTTAACTAAAGTTATGTTAATTTAAACTGTAAGTATAGCAGGGGTGGTGAGGCAAACCGCAAGCTCCCAAGCAAAAATTACAGAACACAAAATGTTTAGGTATACATACACTGGAGTGCAGAAACATAAACCAAACACATACATACACAAAACATGCACATAACAGAATAGTTCAGTAGTTTTTAAGTTGTTAGCCTTATCCTTGGTTAAATATGTGAAATTGTTTAGTACTTACATAAAAATGTTTAGGTACACATGCACAGAAATGCAGAAACATAAACAAAACACATAAATACACGAAACATGCACATAACACAATAGTTAAATAGTTTTAGTTGATAGCCGCATCCCTGATCAAACATAAAATTAAGCCGGTGACGTCGTGGACCGAGGACGTTGACCTCACACTTGCTTCCTACGCTCTGCTCGCAGAGAAAAACTGGACTGCCACAGATCACTTGTTTGCGATAGAAGGTCGACGACGTTGCAGCGCTTTACACGGGGCAGCACACCACACAGCCTTACACCTCGCAGGCCAGGAACTACCACCTCAGACCAATGGAGTACGAAAACTTGGTGTTGTTATGTTGCGAGGAAAACTATGGGACCACTGGGCTTCCTGCTCGAACCGCAGACGTAGCTCACGAAAAACAGCTTGGATCCGTTTAGTGAGTGCACCAGGTGTGCTTCCAGCGATGGGGTAGCGAGAGTGCAGCGTGAGCCGTGAACTTGACAACGGCACGTAGTCCGACGGGACGAGATGAGGTGATCAGCCGGGTTTTCAACAGCCACACAGCGCGAGCCGTCAACACGAGCTCAGCGCGAGCCGCCAACGCAAGCTTCTCCCCAGAGCGGCGTAAGTTGATCACGTCGGGGTCACCACTTTGGGGAATTGTGAGACCCAGCCAAACACACTAGTAGGTAATCCAAATCGTTTATTGTTTTTATCACCTTACAACAACTTGATAGCAATATGTACGTAATGGAATCGAGTCACAAAATACATATGAAATAAGAATGCGTACGAGTTTTTGACGTAAGTCCAAGACACGGCCTATTTACATGCCTTTTAAAAAATTAAGAAATAGCAAAAAAGAAGAAATTAATTCTTAGCGGCGAGGGCAACTTGATGCTCCCCATACATTTGGTTGTCCGAAGAGGTTGGCACTCCGATCCTCGGACTCTTTGTTCGGATTTGAAATAATTTGAATTCTGTTCTATTTTTTCAACATGGCGCCATTTTGTGAAAATCATGTCCATCATATAAAAATTAAATAAAGTGATTATGATTTGTTTTTCTAAGATAAACAAGCGATTGCTAATCTGCTGCTGTTATGTATATTTCCGTTTTCATTTGTAAATGAATGCATAAATAATGAAAAAACATTTGGTAAGTACCGATGGTATTGACAATACGAAACTCGTACTTATATAAAATATGTATGTTAAACGATATATTTAAGTACCTTTATATTTACTAAAGTTTATAACATGTATTTTATTGTTCTAGCAAATAGATACAAGCAGCCAACAGTGGAAAGAACAAATCGATTCATCTTATTGTAAAACGTCATTACATTCCATAGAAGGACTTTACGAAAAATCAACATTGTAAGTAAATATACCTAATAAATTCTTAACGTATTTGTTATACTATCTTACACGCCATTCTTTGGAAGAAAAGAACCCACGCCAATCGTAAAAGTCGAGCCGGAACTCATTTCATAGGTGTGACACAATTATATAATAAGTACACAAATTATCACAAATATGCTTTATACATAAGACGACCTCCGTGGCGTAATGGTCACCATGCTAGTCCGCCACCCAGAGGTCCCGGGTTTGATCCCATAACACAAGTTTCGAACTTACTCAGTGTAATTTGTCCCTATATTATATATATATATATGTATATATATATATGCCTGCCTCATCTATAATTTTAAATATATATATAATATATACTTAATCGCTGTTTAATTTAGGTTAGTATCTTTTGCTCAAACTTGGCTTTTACGACTTGCACGGGAAATTTCCAACTTGTGTATATTTAACCCTTTCACCGCGAACGTCGGAATTATCCGACAAACAGTGTCGTGCCCATTCCGCGAGTGTCGGATATGTCCGACAAAAGAAAAATGCTCGTATTGCACATGATTTAAGTATCCACATCCCTTTTTGGTTGTAGGTATTTATTTTATTTAGATTTACTACCTCTCGCGCTGGGGGCACGACAGCTGATAAAAGGTCTCGCGGTGAAAGAGTATGGTTTGTTTTTACGTGTGTAAAGTGTGGCCAGCACTGGTGCCAGATTTTTACCCGGCTACGGCAAGCTAAGAGGAAGTGTAATGATTTTACCAGTCTATGTGTAAGTATGTATGTGGGTACCTACAAATGTCAGTTCCATCATCCCATACCATCCGATTTGCTTGTCCAATTTTCACAAATGATATGTCAATCGATTGGTCATTATTGTCCCGGTAAAATAGGGTACAATTTGTACGCATAAATGTATATATTTATCAAATGTTACATACCCAAAGTGCTCTGTCTGCCACACTAGGAATAAAGACGTGATTGTTTGTATGTATGTAAAAAAGTGCGAGTAAATGTTTTTTTTTGTTTCTTTATTGAGTCAAATGAAAGGTCTTGATTAGCACATTTCAAAAATATATATATATTGTTAGCCGTATATGGCTACCGTAGTCAGGTATTTGTTTTTTAACGTATAAGTATCTTGTTCAGACTGCCTATAGGCTTTTGATATCGCTTGACGACTGTCATACAATGATAAAAGCCAGGAACGACTTGACAGGCGGAGCTTGATTTTATGCCCCTTGTGGTCAATCGAAATGCAGAACACGTGAAAGTGGGAATAATGCGTAGGTACTCCTGCCGGACCACTAAGCTTACTTATACAATGTGTAACGAAAAGGGAGTATCAACCCGAAAGGGATTAAACGTACTAATCAATGTTAACAGCTTTTTCCACATGAACACCTAAAATTACAGCTCCATAAATGTTAGCACGGTGGGTAGGTATTTAATTTTGTAAAGAGCTGTATAAGCTGTTCCTTAGTAAAATTTGATTACATTGATTAGTAAGTTTACCCCTTTCGGGTTGATTTCCTCTTTTCGTAACACATTGTATTCGAATATGATAAGTACAAAGATGAAGAAGTATATCTTCAGAGTAAAACCCTGCCTCATCTATAATTTTAAAAATTAAAACCCGTCTACGGGAAGATTCTTGCTGAAAAGTTTGTTTATCCTGTGAATGCAAACACAGCAGGGAGAAACAGCTAGCAATATATTAATTGAGCTGGGCTCTTGCAGCTTATACATTCTACAATTTTCTTTCTCTCTAGCCACCATGTTAAAATGGAATTACTTGTAACGGAAATGGTCCATAAAGTAATTAGGTGGCTTCAGGGCCGAAAAATCGATCTAGCTAGGTTTAATTCTGTACTGCCAGTGAAAAGTGATCTAAGTCCAAAAACATAGTTTTGAGAAAATTAAGTTTAAAGTTTCAAAAATTCTCACTCTTTCTGTTCGTCAACTAGAAAAACTTTGATTACTGATATCAACAGATATTTTAAAACTTAAGAAGTCTTTATGATTTAAACAACTTTAAATCATCTAGTTTTAGAAATTTTTGAAAAAAACGTCAAAAAATATCATTTGACACGAAAAAATACTCGTGTAAAATACTATAAAATTACATATATAAATTTACACATTTTTTTTTGCGTTGGTGTCAATTGATATCTTAACTTTCTTTTGAAAGTTTCTTAGAGAATCGAAGCACTAAAACACAAAGTTCCAAAACAAAAGTTACTTATTTTAGCATTAGGTTTTTTGTGTTAATTTTATTTTTTAATTGGGTAAAAAAATAATTACTTAGATCCATATACACATTAAAGTTTATCCATTCATCTCGTGTATTTTGATATATAACACATATTATAATGATCTAAGTAATAAGTGATTATGTGTAAAGTGATATAATTAGCAGTAAAAAAATAATATAACATCAGTAACTAACTATTTTCGTAAGCAAAAATAAGTAAAATAAGATTTGGTTTGGCCAAAATGTAAATAAATATGAAGGTATATAAAATAGATAAATATCTTTTTTTTCTATTAGTTATGTACTATTAAATCCGCTTACATAATAATCTTGAAAGATAAAACGAATTATAGGCCCCATTGGTTTTGTCTTATAAAGTAATTAAATCAAACATTTTTACAAATCGTTAATATGAATATTATTTACTCGTATGAACACGGAACACAGAAATAGGTGGAAGAGCCTTGGGCCTAAATTAGTTAAGAAACAAGCGTCGCCAAACTCACACAAATAAACCAATAATCACATATTGCACACATACGAAAAATTCGTTTGATTGGTCGAATATATTTATTTCAATATTGGCCTAAGTCAATACACCCTACATTTTAAAAACGACATTAAGTCTCAAGCATAAGGTTTATTTTGCTACGGTTCAAAAAGTACTTACGACATTTTGCTATTACTGTCTAACTCAAATTAATAAGTCTGATACTTGCGCCATCTATCGTCGAGAAGCAAAATTTTTTCGTCACTTAAATCCCAAGCTACGAAATAATTCTGCTACTTGCCGACAGGTGCGCTACTCGAATAGTGATGTCCATATTATTTAATATTGATTAACAGTATCGATATCATTCGACGCAAAGGCATTTTTTTTCGAATTTTCTTATCTTTATTTAACACTAACTTTCACTCACAACTTCGTCTGCGTAACTTTATAATATTAGTATGGATGTGCAGATTAAATCGTGGACGAAGCCAGTCTCAAATAATTAAAGATCTAAAATCCGTCTTTATCCCTGTAGCGATCTTAATCCCAAATGGAATGGAACATACAGAGCATTTTGAGTCTTGCGGTTTTAAGCTGAAATCGCCCAGGGCCGCAAGATCCAAAGGCTACTTTTAGCGTGACGGCGGGCGAGGAAGTGGGAAAGGGAATCAAAATAGTGATGGGTTGCTACCCGCATGGTCGGAATGGCAGAGGAATTTCTCTTCTGCCATTTTGCCCATTCTCTCGATCTCGATTTTAAAATCTGCGCGGGAATGCGGGAAGTTGGTACATTCTATTTATTTTCTTTTGTCCCTTTCACCCAAACCAGCATGGTGAGCTTAAAATACAGAGAATTGTGTCAATAACTTTGTAGATCCATTACTAGTATTACAGTGATATTCAAGTAAATCCGTCTGTCTGTTACTTCTTCACGCTTCAACTACTTAACCAATTTAATTGAAATTGAATATGTAGGTTTATTGTTTAAGAGTCCCGGAAAAGGACATAGGTTTATATCCCCAAAAAGAGTGATGGAACTTGGCATGGTGAATCTTATTTTGCCATACAAATGGAGACTTTTTCAAATTACTTATATTACATTAACGAAGTCTTGGGTTAAAGCTAGTTACATATAAATTTGGGAGAAGCAGCAGGAGCTAGAGCAGAAAAAAATTGACATAAAGGACAACCTTTATAAGAAAATTAAATAATTATATATAAGTAAATTAGATATAAATTATTTTCTTCAAAACGCTCCGAACATATGGTGCTTGATTTAGTTGGCATCCAGTTAACAAATGTAAAAGAAAAGTGGATAGATGCAACGGGTAGGCCGTTGCATCTATCCACTTTTCTTTTACATTTGGGCCTAAAAATAATTCAAAAGGTTAGACTAATATTAATTTTTTTATTGCAATAAAAATACTAGAAAATGTTCATGTTTATAATAAGTCTATATATTACTTAAAATCGTTGCTTATTCTATTAAATTATACCTGAAATTTTGATTTATTTTATCGACAAAATCCGCATCTGACTCGACTACATCACTAATCGAGTAGCGAAGTTCATCGACAAAATTTGTACATCACTAATCGAATAGCAAAATCTGTACATCACTAATCGAGTAGCGACAACTTACGGGAATGAACTTTCTAGAACTACCTAGTTAATATGATCGTACCAGAATGATTATCGTAATTTTTTAAAAGAAAATGCATGTTATCGTACATACTGATGGAAAGAAATACCTACATTGCTTTTATTTTTGTTCTTACTGCTATTTTTACATACTAAAACACTACAACACGGCATATTTAGCTAAAAAATGTTGGTCGGGCGGACAAAACGATCTCAACACGTAGCTAGAATACGACTGATGTACGGAGTCGGTCGATCTTGTGTACTTTTACCGGATTATGACACGCGCGCCACGCCCACTTGGCACTTCCACCTATTTCTCTGTTCCGTGCGTATGAAATATCACATAATATTATTCATTTAATATAGTTATAATAAAAACAAGAGTAACTTTGATTGACAATTTTTATTTCCATATAATTAACACTGATTTATTCAAAAGTTTAACTGTTTTTAATAGAACTAAAATAATATAACAGCTTTCTTATTAAATATAATTAACTTACAATTAATCAACACAATATAAAAATGTCAGTAGACAGTCTCAAAATCAGACTTTTATATAAAATTTACTATACATTGAAATGGAAATAGAAAAATATTACTTAGTTAAAAGATAGTATTACACAATTTGACAACCTTCGTGGCGTAGTGGTCACCATGCTAGTCCGCCATCCGGAGGTCCTGGGTTCGATCCCCGGTCAGGGCAAGTTGGAAAATGGCCTTTTTCAAATTGTCTTGGGTCTTGGATGTTTATCTATATATGTATATGTTATAAAATATAGTATCCCACAATACACAAGTCTCGGACTTACTTTGGGACTAGCTCAATCAGTGTTATTTGTCCATATATATTTAATTTAATTTAATATTAAAATTGCTTTTAATTTTTAGTATCATGAACAAGGAACAAAGTAAAAAATACAATGAAATTATAATCATTATCTTATATTAATTAATCATAATTAAAGCTTGATTTACTTAATAATATTTCGTATGATTTGCATTGTACTAATTATTGAGAATTATAAAATATCAAATTTAGCAAATAAGTATCTTAAACTAAGATCAAAATGATAAACGCACATTATTATTAAAAAAATAGAAAACAATCTTCGTTATTCTTTTCACAACTCATTTAGAGTTTTGGTACTTTGATTGTCTTAGGAAATTACTAATAATTAAATAAATAGTATTAAAAGCAATCACGTCTGAAAAAATACTAATCATCTTAACTATCAGAACAAATATACAGACGTTGTGTGAAAATATAAAAAAATTTGGTCATGTTACTCATTACTATACTATTTGTATGGTTTCGGGTTCGTACACTTGATAATTTATGAGACCTTCTTTCTTTTAACGATTTTCTTAACAAGAATCGAACCCGCGACATCCCGTGCAAGTTACATGCCTTGACCATTATACCACGGAGGCAATCACTTTTGCACTAAATACCGATTGTTTTAACACTTATTAAAAAGACAATTAAAAATAAACAAATATAAGTAATAAATAGGTAATACAAACTGCACTGACTAGAGTATAGCTCTTTTTAATAACCGGCCAAGTGCGAATCGGACTCGCACACCAAGGATTCCGTACCATTATTTATAAAGACGGCGAAACGATCACATTTGTTGTATGGGACCTTGCTTAAATATTAATTGTATTCTGAATTTCAGTATATTTTGTTATAGCGGCAACAGAAATATATCATCTGTAAAAAAATCTGCTTTCTAGCTATCAAGGCTCATGAGATATAGCCTGGTGACAGACGGACAGACAGACAGACAGACAGGCAGTGGAGTCTTAGTAATAGGGTCCCGTTTTTGCCTTTGGGTACGGAAAAAGGTAATTACATACTTTAGTAAATGCATTGTATCATCCCAACAAAAAAAATGATACTTATTACATAACCCATCTTCAAAATAACTTACATACTGATTTTTAATTTTATATAAAAGTGAAAAAAAAATTTAAATCGGCCCAGTAGTTTTTGAGTTTATTCGTAACAAACATACAAAAATACAAATCTTTCCTCTTTATAATATTAGTAAGGATAAATCATCAATAGTTTCGTGTAAATTGATACAACTTGTTACTTACGCGAGACATTTTGACGCGAGCCGAAGGACGCAGCGCAGCACAAGCATGGAGCACGATAAATCACAGCGATCGCAGACGCAGAGGAAAGCTATCTTATTCATGCATTCGCTTTGAAATGAAGTCACGCTGTCTCTTTCTAAGGAGTAGTAGCGCGGTAAAGTGAGGCGGGGTGCGTCTTTTCTGCCGCTAAGATAGATCGCTAAACACCAAATAAGTAGACTAGAACTTTATTTATATTTTGAACATATTTGATGCAAGTCAAAATAAATCATTCCGCACAATGAATGAAATAATGAAAACATTTCGGGGAAAATGATCTAAATCCATTCATATTAGTTGCAACAAAAACATACAAATATTTATTATTTGTGTTAATTGATTCATATTAAGTTAAATCAGTAAACACATAATAAAATCGTACCGGCATCATAAGATTTATGTTTTAAGTACACATTTATCACTTTTCACGAATAAGTTTGAGTAAAATCTTTCGAGTTTATTGATTTAGGTAAACTTATATCAATACGCACGGATATTTTTGTCCATTTTTTATTGTGAAATATGTGGTAATTGGAGATATACTCGATTGACACATAAAAAACTAAAAAAACGGTTCGGTTTATTATGTAATAAGTATAATAATATCATAATACACGAACAAAAATGTTGAAAGCCCTCAAATATGCCTACTTGTATTACTGTGCACAATGACTAACTTCGGCATTTTAAGTCCTATGGCTATTGAAATAAGACTGAAAAATAGCATTTTTTTTTTCTGATTAAGAATATGCCAAAATCTAAAAAACGATCTATCTCGAGTTAGATCACTTTTCACTGGCAGTACAGAATTTTCAGAGAACCTTGTTCTTCCTGTGCATTTCATCGAGCAATGCTCGGTTGCCCAGGCACTAAATACAAATAAATAAAGATAAAATATTTATTTTGTTTCAGATTTGAAAACGAAGAACCCATTGCAGATTCCCGGAAAGGACAACGTTAGGTTTTATATAAAAATTACAGCATAAGTACCTGTTATATGTTACGTTGCGTACATAAATAAAATATTTCATTTTTAGTCTCGTTGTTTGCTTTGTATAAATAATAAACCTTAAAAGGTTTAAAAAAAAAAACAAAACAGCTAATTTCTTTTGCTTGGGACAGGTCATGCAACTGAAAAAGAAAAACCTAATGTCAGATTCAAGTTAGCCCCCCCACAGATTATGTATAACACGGAACAGAGAATTTCTGTGTTCCGTGATGTATAACTTCTCTATGCATACAAAAATATGTATGGCAGTCGGTCGTCTGATACTAGTATAGTATCTGCTTCCTAGTCTGTGGTCCAAGACGTGTCGTATGTAGTGCGTGCGTGTAAAACAAGATGGCGTGCCCGCCGGATGTCCGGTAGGGGTTGCCGTATGCAATATTACCGTGGCGATTGTGGCGCCACACATTGAAGCTTCGCCGCAAACAGTGGGAGGTCTTCGCCGTTCAGCTGGACATGACATTGAAGCTACGCTGCGAGCAAGGTGGTGGAGTCTTCGCCTCGCCGAGCAGGACAGGACAACATTCTATACAAGGAACACACGCCTAACTACAAACGCTCTATGGTCACTGAAGGTGGAACCAAACAGATCATCCAAAATACTTAGAAAGAGTAATTAAGAATCACGAGTTACGAGATATCATCATACAAACATACATACAACTGGTCAGATACGTTTTGAATCAATTCATTACGAACAATATAATACGATGCATAAGTACTTGCATTAGATTACATGTTAATGCACCATCGGAAGTTCAACGACACACATCAAACAAGGCCAGTGGAAAGAATTTGCAAGCTAGCAAAACTACGTGCCTATTTACTTCATCGGTCACCGGACACTTGGAATAATAAAATAGGTCACATCGAACGATAACAATTATCAACATGTCATCTCAAGAAATCCTGATCGAGTGGCCCGGGTCGTGAGGACGCGCAGCAGCAGGGGATAGACAACACTAGGACGATTCCAGGGATCTCTTCGTCACATGAAGTATCAAGAAGCGTGAACGAACATAACACAATATTTATATACTCGTATCATACAACTTACCCTATCATGTCAAGTGGCGGTTTCTTTCTCGATCTATCTTTCATCTTTTGGGCTTGGGAGCATGTACGAGCCAAGCTCGCACATTTCGGCTTCACGCGGCCACATATTATATTAAGACACTATCGAGCGGCGATCGAGAAAGGACCCGTCACACCCAACCCAACCTACACCATGTAACATAACGACAATAAACAGTTACTACGTGGTCTTGTGTCTCCATAACATCATCAAACCTCTACATCAACATCTCTTCATGTATGGTGCGGGCCTAGGTGACAACCGAAGCCTGCGCCGTACATAATGTACTTACCTAAAGTTATAGAAACAAGTCTCCACAATCAACATGTTATTAGCATAACTATTGGCAAATTGTCAAATTGATTTGTTTTCTGTAAGTTCTCATTCATAGTACGAAACTTCTGAAATTATCGGAAAAATGAATCCTTAGAAAATTAACTAACCTGCTATCAACTCATAAACTTACGAACAATAAATAGGTTACCTTATTAGAGTTATCCATATTTGGCAAAAAACAATATTTACGAGCCTGCAGCTGCCTCGAGAAGGCGAGAAGGCGAGATTCCGTTCTGTATGGCGTAATTCCGTGGCTGTGGGCAAGCAATTCACAATGATTACAAATAAATACTTATGTAACAAACGCTTTTCTTATTTCAGAATGACGTCACCAGCCATCACTAAGTCTCCAGACAACCAGAAGAGCGACAAGAAATCCCCGTCTCACTCGGCAGGCGGCGTAGAACGCGCGCCATCGCCCGCTGATGTCGCCTCATCATCCACCGCGCCTCCACAGCAACCAGAAACGTTCAGCTGGTTGCGGATCTTCAAACTAGCAGATCTTATGATGAAGCAAGGATGTTAAACTGCATTTTATAATGCCTTTTAGAAATGTTCTTAAACATAGCTATATAACGAATGGGTAAAGCAATAATTTTTTGTAAGGCGAATTAATGCCATAAATATTTTTTAAACTACTTCAAAAAACAACCTTCTCTATTCAAATGTACCTCCTATATTATTTGGATTTCTTTTCATCTCATCTATTCGAAAATGTGTTGTATTTTATCCCAAAATATTTGTGGCTACTTACTGCTGACTCTCTCGGGACTGCAAAGAAAAAAAGAAAACCTTATGAAATGCAAAAAAAAAAAACATACTAATACAACACGAATGTAATCTATACATATATAAAATCCAAAATAATGTTGCCAGTCCACCCAAAAAAAGAAGAATTTAGTTTTAAAACAATAAATAATAAGCTCGGAGTCGACGGCGAAGTCAATTAAAAAATTTGGAATACATTTTTTGTCGTCAACATGAATGTTTACCTAAACATAGCTTCGAAAAAGAAGTACAATTAAAAAAGCCTCGATTTATATCTTTGTTTGAAAATAATATCAGAAGTTTAAGGTTTAATTCAGAAGTTTAAATTGACGTCTGTGGCCAAGTGGTCATCTTGCCAGGCAGTCACACCGGAGGTTCCGAGTTCGATCCCCGGTCAGGTCAAGATGGAAATTATCTTTTTCAGATTGACGTGGGTCTTGGATGTTTATATGTATTTGTTATATAATATAGTAATATTAAGTTAGTATCCCATTACACAAGTCTTGAACTTTAGTGCTAGCTAAATCTATGTGATTTGTCCATATATATTTTTGAAGTGAAAACTTCTTTAGCGGCGTTGTACACAGTTTTTGGTATGGGTAAAAAATGTTAAACTCGCGTCAGGGCATCAGGGCGTCAGGAGACGTGATTTGATTAAAAATTCGTAAGACGGATGGAGAGTAGATAGCCGGCGCGGCGCGGCGTAGGAGGGGAAGTATCCCCCTCTCTTTCTACGGCGCGGCGAAAATGTATGCCTGCTGTTTCGTTTAGGCGGTGCAGGGCGCTTGCGTCAATGTTCGCGTGTGTATATGTTACAGCGTGCCATGCACAACGTTAATATTCAAGTTTTCACTTCTGCCGGCACTCCCGGAGTGCAACCCGTCGTTTTTTTTATGTAGGTAAATATTTAAGTAGGTACCTAGTGCCCTTGCCTTAAAAATATTACCTTTACCTAATAAAGCACAATCTACTATACTATAACACGGTTGCTTTGAATTTGTGGGTATGACTTTCTTTCTACTACCTACCGAAATCTTTTATCCCGCATTTTAATTACTAACAGAGTTTCGAAAATGCTTTTGTCAGTTTTAGTGTTTTTAAACATAATTAATCAAAAATAAATTGAATTTATTCACCAAATATTATGTGAAGTATAAGTTCTTACCTACTTACAGGATATACCTATATTGATCGCTATTTTTACGATTAAAATATTCAAACAACGATAATGTACTTAAAACTACATAATTTGTCTTTGGTTTTTGTTTTAGGTAGGTATATTAGCGAAGGAGTACAGCAATTTAAGTAGTTCAATGTCTCATAAGTACAATTAAAAAAAAAAAACAAGAGATGAACAAGTAATTTGGAATTAGATCGACCTGAGTAAGTACTTAGGTGCAGCGATGTTCCTCCATAATTTACAGTCAATTAAGAAAGCATAAACTATCCGAGAATATAGTGAGAATACCTACCGTATAGTTCCACCTTATAAAGTCGCGTTTTACATGAGGGGGTTATGGTTAGGTTTAGATAATGATGATAATGAGATAGGTCACTCAGATCAAAGTTCCCTTTCACAAGGCCCGTTGAGCCATGTTCCATAGTCACATAAAAATCTATTGGGCGAATGGGCGAAAGTAGACAAATTGTTTTTAAACGATGAGCGTAAGATCTATACATACATACAATGCGATGTAGTTATAATTATCTAGATAATATTAGTTATTGTTTCTTCTTTGGATATTAAAATATTCTAAAATGTACAATAAATAAAAACTTAAAAACACATTTAATGTAGTGATTTTAACCCTTTGGACGGACCTTACCTGCCTAAACATTTACCTGTCATGCGTGTGTGTGTGTATCTCCAAAACCAATGTATAGTAATTGGTAATGCAAAGACCTTATTTAACAATTGTTGGAAATCCATTATTCAATGAGGAAATTAAACAGATAGGTAGGTAGGTACTGCAAATATTCAAAACAAGTTAGGCTCCCCCCTTCGCTCTGCGGTAGTGGAGCCCTAAGAATCGGTGGTCTACACTTAAAAATATGGTGATCAAGAGATTTTCTTTGGCAGAGTGACCCTTCTGAACTCTTAGACCATTTTAAGAGGAGCCATCTTGAATTTTCGTATAGTGGGGTGTTATTTATGATGTCATCAATTTTTTGTATGGAATAAAATTTCTACGTGCAGGAGCCCAAACTTAGTATGTTTTGAAAAAGTTTTTCTTTTTCTTCAGAAAACAGGTGACTGAAGTGTAATGATATAGTATATTTTTATAATAAGCTCATAAAGTCCTTTCATTTAATACCCCACAATACTTTTTTTTATTCCATGCAAAAAATTGATAACATCATAACTCCCCACTGTACAAAAATTCAAGATGGCTTAAATCCATATTTGAGAAATAAGAATCAACGCAGGCCGGTTCCGATCGGTCGTTTTGGAAATCCTTGGGGGAGGCATCTTCTATGAACCCTAAATCCATCCCATTTTCACACAAAAATTTTCATTTCTGGTCACATTTTACACAGCGCTGCACTTTTTTTTGTGGCGCTATATGTATGTTTAGTGGTGTAAATCATCTAGATCTATGTTCAATCAGAGGTGGTATCGTTTAACAAGAGATCCATCAACTTTAAAAGACTCACCAGGGTTACAGCCAAAGGTACGGTGGGTCTGTGAAGTTATTTATCTACACCCATGCTATAAATCTATACTATAATAAAAGAGTAAAAAAAATGTGTCTGTACATTGAAATTTTTTCAAAAAAAAATATTTGTGGCGATGGAGATATAGTAATAGAGTAAGAAAATAAAAAAAAATGTCTGTCTGTTTGTCTGTTTGTCTGTTTGTACACGCTAATCTCCGGAAATACTGGACGGATTCGAATGAAACTTTTTTTGTTATATAGCTGTGAAGCCTGGGCAACATATAGGCTATAATTGATTTTGGAAAATGGAACACATGATGCAGAACTATAATGGTCCAGCTAAACTATAAAAAATATTAAAATGCCGCCTTAGCAAAAGTTTTTAAGTCTGATGAGAACTTTTTGTTGAGTTATAATACAACTGGCCAAGCGCGAGTCGGACGCGCGCGAAGGGTTCCGTACCATAATCTATGAAAAATCACGTTTGTAGTATGGGAGCCCCCCATAAATACTTATTTTATTCGATTTTTAGGGTTCCTTACCCAAATGGGTAGAAACGGGACCCTATTACTTAGACCGTCCGACTGTTAGTCTGTCTGTCTGTCTGTCACCAGGCTGTATCTCATGAACCATTATAGCTAGAGAGTTGAAATTTTTATAGATGATGTTTTTTTGTTGTCGTTGAACAAAAACATACTAAATCTATACTACAAATAAAAGAGTAAAAAAATGTGACTGTACATTGAAAATTTTTCCAAAAAAAAGTTGTTTCGTCCGAAGAAGAACTTATAAGTTCAGAATTTGCGGACCTTCAGAGCATAACACACCAGAAAAATTCTTGGATATGTGAACGCGCCATATTGACACCAAAAAATTAAAAATCAATTATTATAGAACTTATGACGCAAATTATTGTTAATTTCTTGGATAGAGTTGTTGACGATACCACCAATTATCCAGTTGAGTTTCTTAATTCACTTGCAGCAAATGGACTCTCGGCTCACAAAATAAGTCTTAATGTCGGAGGGCCAATAATGCGAATGCGCAATTTGACTCCGCCGAAACTGTGTAACGGAACCCAACTTAGGGTCTCAGCACTGTATGCCGAAGTTCAGCGGCTGAATTTCAGCCAATGCATGCCTGCAATGTTATTTGCATTACTAGCAACACATAATGCCGAACTTCCGATGCTTTTGCCTGAATCGGACCCGTACCCGTACCCGTACCCGTACCCGTACCTGTATCCGTACCCGTACCTGTACCCGTAATCCCTCTTCCGCTCCCGCCGCCGCTCCCACCGCTGCCGCCGCTGCCACCACCGCCGCCGCTCCCGCCGCCGCCGCCGCCGCCGCCGCCGCCGCCGCCGCCGCCGCCGCTCCCGCCACCGCCGCCGCCGCCGCCACTGCCGCCGCTGCTCCCGCTCTCGCCGCCGCCGCTACCGCCGCTGTCACCGCCGCCGCCACTGCCGCCGCCGCTTCCGCCGCCACCGCCGCTGCCGCCGCCGCTGCCGTTTCTGCTCCCGCTCCCGCTTCCGCTCCCGTTCCCTCTTCCACGTACCCGTTCCCGTACCCGTTCCGCTCTCGCTCCCACTCCTGCTCCCGCTCCCGCTCCCGCTCCCACTCCCGCTCCCGCCGCCGCCGCTGCCGCTGCTCCCGCCGCCGCCTTCACCGCCGCTGCCGCCGCCGCCTTCACCGCCGCTGCCGCCGCCGCCGCCACTGCCGCCGCCGCTCCCGCTCTCGCCGCCGCCGCCACCGCCGCCACTGCCGCCGCCGCTTCCGCCGCCGCCGACGCCTCCGCCGCCGCCGCCGCCTCCGACGCCTCCGCCGCCGCCGCCGCCTCCGCCGCCGCCGCCGCCGCCGCCGCCGACGCCTCCGCCGCCGCTGCCACTTCCGCTCCCGCTCCCGCTCCCGCTTCCGCTTCCGTTCCCTTTTCCACTTCCGTTCCCTCTTCCGCTCCCGTGTCCGTTCGCCGCAGACGCGCCAAAAACGGAAGATTAAATTCTCATATCGGCACATCACTACAGTCCGGCGTTTCCACCGAACTTCAGCGGCTGAACTTCAGCTTATTTAGTGTGTCATCCCCACCGAACTTTAGACACTGAACTTTAGCCGCTAAACTTCGGCATAGTCTGCTGAGACACTTAAAGTTTACTGTGAGTGGTGCCAGTGAAACTGTATTTATTCCGCGTATAACAATTTTCCTTTTGAAAATACACAGTTTTACAAATACACAGTGTTTACTTGCTTTCCTATGAAAATAAGTCACAGTTTTAGAGGCTTAAAGCTGCTGATGTCGATCTAAGGACTGCTTTTTCGCATGGCCCACTTAATGTGGCTTTCTCCAGGGTTAGTAACACTTCAGCTCTTTTCATATTGGCTCCCGAAGGAAAGAATTAAAATAATATTGACTTTTAACTCCTAACACTGTTACAAGTACTTTCTTATCTCTCTCTATCTTTCTCTCTCATTAGTTATTTATATTAATACGCCGGAGTCATAAAGTCCACGCGAACGAAGTCGCGGGCATCAGCTAGTCCTCTATAAAAGTTTCTGAAACAGCTTATTGCCAACATTAAAACACTCAGTGTCATAGTACCCATTATATAACCCAAACGAGTGTTATAATGTTGTACTAAATTTCATCATGCAACGCAAACTCGATCCCTTACTAATCAAACAGCAACATTCATTATGAATTAAAAAAAAAGAACATTGTCATGTACGAGCGGTTCACTACCACAGCTCCGTAATTTAAAAAAGGAACTTATTGGTTATTCGAATTCACGTCGTTTCGCGCCAGTTTTGTTCGATATTTACTAATATAAAACAAAAATAATTTGCATTCCAATAATTGTACGACCCAAAATTTAAATAATTATTACAAAAAAATAATTAGTTATTACCTATCCATACATAGTTAGTTTGTATTATATACTCAGCAAGTAAAGTTACCAGGAATTTACATGTTCTTAACACTGAAAAACGCCCTATGGATTTAAAACCTTTTATAGAGGATTCATATCATGGCTGTAGATAAAGTTTTGTATGCAACTGTAATAATTAGGTATTGAAACATTCATGTGATACTATTATCACACGAGGCGTCATATTCATAAAAATTAAAAACCGTATGCTAAACCTATTTAAATTAAAGCATGTTTTGTCCCGTTCTAATATTTGACATTGAACGAACGAGACAAAACATATTTTAACTAAAATAGGTTAAGTAAACGTTTGTATCTTTTTTTATGTTATGAAGGGGTAGGTCCCTGACTGACGAGCGACAGTGCGTCAACTGTAACAGCTCGCAAACGGTCGGCAACAGTCGGCGATTCCAATAACAACGTGCGCCAAGCAGAGACGTTCGCGAGAGAGATCGATATACATACTAGTGCCGCGAACTGTCGCTCGTCAAAAGCCCACAGCTGACAGCAATTTTTCGGGGTCCAGTGCTGCCCTCATTTGAAATAAATTATTTAAAAGGAAATGGAGATGTCATTTATCATTATCAATTTTGTTTTGATAACACTTCAAACTAATTTATGAACTACCTACTACTACTATTTATAGTTTGAGCTTAAGTGAGAACGTAAAGCTTTTCTTCGCACATTAGCTAGGGCTTACTAAAGACAAAATTTCAAATGATATCTCCGTTTCCTTTCAAATAATTTATTTCAAATGGCAGCACTGGACCCCGAATAATTCATTTATCCCTTAATACGACTTACTTTGAATGCAAAATGGAGCATTTTAAATAATAAACACTGGTTGTATAATATTTTTTTAATAGTATTGGTAGGTAGGAGGTACATAACACGCAGGAGTCTGGGTTGTTTGGATAAAGGGAAGTAAAGATACAATACTATTTTCAATATGTACAAAATATACAATTATCTCTATAACCTAGCTTTTAAAACTACAATATAATTATGATCACAATATTTTTATATCCTTACGCTCTGTTAGAATCAAAACCAACAACAGTGGCACCGCGCAGCGTCCGAGTGCGATAGTTGCATGACAACAGTCTATCTTCACGTTCACTTTTGCTGCACACTTGAGATCAAATGTTATTTTTACAAATATTTAAACTCTAACATCTCCCACACGGCAACAACCGCTCTCGGAGGGCGCGCCACGCTCCTTGCCATTCCATCCTCATATCACCACCAGTCGAGAATATGTTTTGAGAATAGAATGACACACAGGCGTAAACGATACAAGTCTGACGTCGCTACACCCTCAACCAACCGATTGAGGGCACTGCGACGTGAGAACTCACTATTGAATCCACTTTAACTTAAGTAAATAAACAAAACTATATTATACTTCTCACATTAGTTTAAAAGTTGTTAAATCTATTAAGTCTGCATTAACTAATTACGACTTAACATCACTGAAGAAACAAACCATGATTTATTTTCGATTTCAAATCAAATAATACGGAGCATGGAAAATTTTATGAAAATATTAATTGTTAGTAATTGACATTTTAATAGCATAATCATACAGAAGGGTGGCAACATTTTTTCAGCAGACAAGCAAGGCACCTTTTAACGGGACACGAGTTCTGCCCAGAAAATGATAACACCCAAGTTACAAATTAGGAAAATGAGTAAATACCAATTTTACCATAATAAATACTTCTTTTATAATTCTCATTTGATGCTTATCTCTTAATTTTTTTTATATCAAGTCTAAATACCGTAGTGCTATGTTCCATGAAGACATATTTACATTGAGATCCTTCACAAGGACTTCAAATTAGAATAAATATAGTGTACATACTTGGGCATCTGTTTGCTAATAAAATTATATTTTTTAAAATTAATGGACGAAGTGACGAGTTCGTTAGTGTTCCTCCTAGCCAAGTCGAGAACTGTTTGCGACGGAAACATGACAAACAATCATTATATTATTTAATACACTCTACAGTTAAGACCTTAAAAAGAATAATCATAATATTACCTGTGCTATTAATTTCTATATCGTACATATAAAATTACAATACATAAAATATTTTGTACTTTGTTTTTCCGTACGACAGCACAGTCGCACCATTATCTAACTATACAAGTTATGCGAGATACGGTGAATCCAATCGTCGGCTGCAGTGAAGTGATGCCGCGACACCTTGCAGACGATCGAAACTTATGAGAAGTACAATATTGTTAGTTTTAGCATCGTTCGAGTTATATCCAATTAAATCGGAAAGAAAAGGTGTTACAGGTAGTTTATGAGAGGGATATGTCATAACTGTGAATGTCTACAAAGGATGAAATAACTGGAGGCAACAGCGGCAAATGAGGATGGGATCTAGAATATGTGATGGTGGCACCCTGCTGAGACAGGTAACGTTCGCTGACTGCGGCGGCGAGCGCGCGAGCGGACACCTAGAGAGCGACGACGGGACGAGGACAGTCCCGTGTTTGATTAAACAGAAATTACCGCACAAGCGTAGTACGTACTTGAATGCAGCTCGTGATATGTATGACTTGTATCAAAATTTAATGTTAAAGGACGTCACTTCTTATCTAGAGCTTTACAAGTTCTAACAGTTGTATAAAAATAATTCAGCCTTATCTTCGTAGTAGTGAACGTGATTCTGCTCCGCAATCACTACTGCGAAGATGCTTGGCAAATGAGAGTTTCCTGGAGAAACACACTAGGTAGCAGCTCCGAAATAAGTCATTGGATTTGCAATTAAATTTGAATAGAAATGTACATATATCAGGAACACGTGCAAAAATTTTATATTAAAATGTGGAAATGACGTCCGGCGTGGCGCGACCACTGCTGACGATATGCGATCAGCTTAAGAACTCCTTATTATTCGACGATTCAGTGCTGCTACCTCAATAAAAACATTCCAGAAAGCCCTCATTGCAGTTAAATTAATATTAATTTATCAGTTTCCAAAACTGCAAACTGTTATAAGATGCAAAGCGAGTCTCAGAAGGACTAATTGAAGTCGCTGCGTTTTAAAGAAAGCATTTACAACTGAAACTTGCCCAAAATCAATTTTAAAAGAAAAAGAACAAAATAGGGACCGTGAAATGGCCATAACGTTACCTTTATCAAAGTGTAGTAAAGTGTCATCCTGACATATTCTCTTGTATAATAAATCCATCATTAGACAGCCCATATCAAATCAATGCTTTTATTTCCCTAAGAACCTTTCAGCACACAGCATAGTGCGCGAGATGCTCCTTCACTTCCGAACTTACCTATGGACTCATGTCTACGAAAAGATTTCGAGATCGGGATAGTTCCGACATGATCACAGATAAATTCGGAGTTCAGCGCGACCACTGCTCTTATGCTCCATAACGCCTAACTACAGTCTACATTTAAAAGTCAGAATCACAGTTTATTTTCCATGTGTTTTCTTACGGTATTACTTGTTTCAACTATCGTATTTTTACATAGAAACAGTCATCATTTGACCCAGTATTCATGAGTTTTCCATTACCTACCGTAATGACCTAAGCGAATAAATCTAATTTTAGTATGAATAGATTCGATATTTACATAATTTTAAATTACTTTAGACCTAATCGCTTAAAACAAAATAACAATTTACACTAACAATAAAAAATGCTCGATAGATTGC
The DNA here is from genome assembly GCA_943193695.1 of Acrobasis suavella. Classification (NCBI taxonomy): domain Eukaryota; kingdom Metazoa; phylum Arthropoda; class Insecta; order Lepidoptera; family Pyralidae; genus Acrobasis; species Acrobasis suavella. The sequence goes on along the minus strand of OW971945.1, from coordinate 9,252,015 downwards.
CACTCATCTAATCGGAACCCAAACTAAATATTTTTTATCAACTGACTTTGCCATTTATTTTATGCATACTTTTATAAATTTAAACTCCGAATAATGTCGAACCCAGTCGACTATAACAAAAGTATTTTACAAATAAGCTTATTACTTACACCTAACACTTAAATAAGTGATGGCTTACCTATTTATGTGAGACTGTACAGGCTGCCCGCGCCGCGCGCTAACAATAAATAACGAAAGTACGTCACTACAACGACAGTTCAGTTTCACAGAGGTAATCCAACTCAATTCCTACAAACGTCATTGTCTGCCGAGGATGGAACGAATTCGCGGTCTCTATACGATCTCTACCAGGTGGACCGACAGGCGAACATAAAAAATAAAGATTTAAAAAAGTTTCACAACCTGGCCATATTTACAATGCATAATTATTAGTAATTTATACGTCCCTATCGGCGAATCGTTTCACCTTTATAAATGTAACTGTCACAATCGGGAGAATAAGTCACATCCAGAATATCGGCACCCACGCGGCGTGGACGCTGTTTGCGCACGCGTGCCGGGTGCGGTAGTCAATCACAGAGAATAGCACTTGCTCACACGGTGGCGATCACGATCAGTAAGTGCGCGATGTCAGCCACTCTGTGCATCAGGTCGGGAGCGATGCGGTTCAGGTTCTCGTTGGCGAAATCGCACGACGGGAATATGTGCACAGTGAACATAGCCTGCGGAAAAAAGATTTATAACTTTAATCATTATCGTCGTGTGAGCGGTAGAGTAGAATAGGTACAATTTGTGACCACTCCTTTTCTCTCCCACGGGTGTCGTAAAAAACAACTAATGGAGGTATTGGTAACAGAGAACGGGTAGCAGCGTCCTGTGCGCAACAACTTTATCCCATACTACTGCAATCACCAACTCTGTTTTCCCAGCGTTGTGATTATGTATTAGGTGGTTTAAGAGAATCTCTATGAAGTTTATATAATAAATTGCCTGAATCGGGATTTTAATATGACAGATGGAAAATGTAAATTGTAAAGCTTATGTAAAGAAAGTACTTTGTAAGAAGAAAATTGACAATTATCAAGTGATACAAATTCCCAAAGATAAACAATTTTTGACGTCAAGTTAGTTTGTCTTCTTTTATGGCCAAATCCTCCCTTAGGATTCTCGAATGGCGACCGCGTACTATCACGCGAAGCGCAAGACACAAGGTGCTGACCACTTTTACTCTACACACTTACTCGACCTGAACAAGGTCGCTGAAAAGCGCTGGATGCAGGCCGCTCTACATCGGCCATTTTGGAAATCTTTGGGAGAGGCCTATGTCCAACAGTGAATGTTATGCTGCTGTAATGATGATGATGATGAATGCTTTTGTGCAAAAGGTTAGAGAACAGCTGAGCATACCTGATGATGTCCGGGTGGCGCGACGTTGACGATGCCGGCGGCCTGCTTGCGCTGCAGGTAGGTGATGAAACCGGCAGTCAGGTTGGTAGACTGCTGCAGCACGTCCATGTGGTCGCGCCCACACGGCAATGCCAGCAGCATACAATGTTCATTTTCCATCTAAAACATTACAGGTCTTTATCCCTGACAGAGTAGAAGCCCAAGGCTGTAAGACCCAAAGGCCACGCTTAGCGTGGTGGTGAGCGTTAAGATAGAAAAAGGAATCAAAATAGTGATGGGTTGCTAGCCGCATCACCTAATAACATGATTCTAATCTTGCCAATTTCGTCGATCGGTTTTTACGCTCTGCACGGAAAGAGAAGCTTAAAGAAATGTTAAAGTTTTAAATAAATTTAAAATACTCTTCTAAAATAAATGTTCAAAAGTAAGAGAGAATAGCAATATGGAAAATTGTCTATTCCATGGTTAATTAACTGTGTTTGTTAACCCTAGAATGAGAAAGACAGCTACGGGGCTACGGGGTCCGTATTCGACTTGAATGAGTATGGATAAAGGGCACATACCTTCATCTTGCGATGCACTTGGTCGAGCTGCGTGGGCTCGAGCCGCATGCGCTGCGCGATGCGCAGCAGCGGCGTGGAGCCGTCCGCCAGGCGCGGCAGCGTGTCGCCCGCCACGCCCGGGTTGCCGCCCACGAAGTGCATCTGCACGGCCGCGCTGTCATTCTTCAACGCCAGTAAGCCTTGCCACATTACGGGATAGCGCTGTTGGAACAAGTATTTTGTTAAATACTGTTTTCACCAGAGTTCGTTCGCCAACTTTGTATACGTGGAAGTTTTCTTATCGTATGTTTCCCGAAATTGTACCGCGAGGCCGTAGATCTAGCGGACAGAGAGGCAGAAGGCAGAGTTTCACTCCAGCCGGCTACGGCCAAAGTCTGGCAAAACTTTATTTCTATAGGGATAAAGACTCAAAAAATTTTTTCGACTCATTTGATTGGTTATTAAAAAATATAGTTTTATATAGGTACGTATTTTTTTCTTTTCTCTGATTAGAAAATATTGAAGAAGATACAACGCCTTAAAATTTCGCGTGACGTCGCGATCAGCAACGATTTTTAACCAAAGGTGACGTAAATCACTCCCACTCCGAAACGATACGATTTCGAAGCGCTGTATCTTTGTGAATTTTCACAACTTTGCTAAACGAAAAAATATGAGTCCTTGATTGTTGGATAATCTAGTTGACGGACTAAATAAAATTGTACAACGTGGAAGGTACATCCCTTAATAAATTGAACCACGGGCTAAACTAGATCACTATAGTATAATAATAATAAAATAAAAGTCAAAATACAAAAAAATATTAACACTCCGATACAAATCGCCCGGGCGGCTGGAAATGCCAATTTTTTTTTAACTTTTTACTGTTACTTTATTATCATTATACTATAGTGCTCTAGTATTCGTAGTATATAGTAGTGGTTCGATGTATTACGTGTATGTCCCTTCCACGTTGTATATTGTTTACCCCGTCCACATCCCTATTATATGAAGTAAAACGCGTTTGAATATGACGTCTGCTAGAAGCTCACCCTAAGCAGCATCTGCAGCGAGTCGGCCTCGCGCGGCACCTGCGAGGCGTGCGGCGGGCCGAGCGGGCCGGGCGGCGCGGGCGGCAGCCCCGACAGCGCGCCCGGCGGCGCCGGTGGCCGCATGCTGCCGTGCGCCGGCGGCGGCGACCGCGACCGCGACGCGCAGCCGGCGCCCGCGCCTACTGCGTACACTGCAACACACACACATCACACCTTGAGGTTCAACTATATATAGTCCGCCTACTTCGGGTAGCGGATGGTGTGGCGGGGAAGGGTTGCGCGTGTTGCCGTTCCCCGCTACACCCATCCGTAACCCGCTGACACCTTGACCGCCAACGTCTGTACCCCGCAGGAAGGTCGCGCACGAAGTAGCCGGACTATAGTCGATAATTTTTCTATACTATTTCGGAGGGGATTTCCTCCACTGTTTGACATTGTACATCCAAAGTTTTACATGATATCGTTTTGTCTAATTATAAATTTTGTCTGTACGGATATAGAATAGTAAAATAAAATGCCATTAAAAAGTTATGAGCCATCAAAGATTCGTTTTTTTTTCTTGCTTATTTTTACGCAACTTTCGGCGTGAATAAGTAATAAAAGAAGTCTAAAATCTTCAAAACAAAGTCGGCACGACATGGCTTAATTATCGATGATTTTAATAAAATTTATTTTTATTCGATTAATGCAGTAATTTTTGCATAAAACCCGTTTTCCCAAAGGATTAACGTATTTTTACGCGCTCAGTTTACTATGAATTTATCGTGCATTTCGCCTCACTGCTTCGCCCAAACATAATGTTAGGTGAGACAACATGCTTTTAGGCCGCGCCCACCTGTGAGTTCGAGCCCGCGACTAGTTCAACCTTAAGGCCCGTTTAAACAATGCAACTTTTACATACAATATAATGGAAGCAATATTTTACTTGTACGGTTGACGTTTTGTTTGAATTTTAGACCATGCAAGGGATTGATTGCTTCAATTTAATTGCATGCAACGAAGAAACTTGCATGTGTAAACGGGCCTTTACTTTCTACGTTAAACACTACTTTTAAACGCAACTCTGTCATATCATAAGTAGTACCTGCAGATAAAATCAACCAAGGAATTGAAATTAAAAAAGGCCTCTCTAACGCTCGGCCTTGAAAACGACCCGTCCGGCAATGCCATACTTCGCGGCCTTTGCAGTAATGTACTATTAATTACTTGAAAACCACAACAAGACGAGGCTCTCTAAAATGCAACCTAGCTACATCGATTTTTCACGTATCAAATTTCATCGAAATCGTTGGAGTTTAGGATAATAGTGAATATCAAGTTAACATAAAATAAGAAGATATGAAGAACCACGCCCAACGACAAAGTCAAGAATTAAAACAATGAGTGGAAATTTAATTAGAAGTTGGTGCTTTTAGAAAAATAAAATCAGTAACCTACTAATAATTTTTATTTATTTAATGAAAACGACGCCAAATAAAGGTTAGTAACAGTCAGTTTCAGGTCCACTAATTTGTAAATATTTACTAACCTAGAAAATTGAAATGTATGTTAAAAGGTATGGTCTATATGCAGGAAAGAAGCAAATACGCACTGATGAGTCTGTCGGCGGGTGGCGGCGCGGGCGAGTGGGCGGGCCGCGGCACGCGCGCTGACGGCGGTCGCCGGAGCTCCAATGGGGGAGTGGGTGCCTCGCAGCCCTCTGCTTCCAAACTTCTGAAAATTGAACATTCTAAAGTTTATTCAGTAATTAGACAAGGCGCTGGACACATAGAAAAGATGTAGGACGCGGAAAGGACACGGACAGGGCACCAACGGGGCCCCGTCGCGACTTGAAAACATATAGAATAGACGAGGCACGGACGCGATAGATACAAACAAATCCAAATCTATGGTAACACTGGCGACGCGACGCGCGAATCCCCCCAACCCGCACACAACCCTATTTCGCCCGCTCGCGCCTGTGCCCCTCCGGTCTGTATGTTCTACCATAGGACACAGACTCTGGGTGCCCCGTCTTTCCTGTGTTCTGCTTGGCGACGCTTCTATACATATTGTATGAAACGGACGCGGAGCAGACATATGTCTGCACCCCGTCCACGTCTTACGTCTTTTCTGTGTCCAGCGCTTTAGTATAGTTTACATTATGGGTAATGTTTATTTATTTTTTTTGAAAAAGAAGCTACCGATCCGACTTCGCTATGTACGGCACGCTTCAGAATTGGAGTCCCAATTTCTCGTACTAATTGTATTGAGACTCCATTTTTGAGGCGTACCGTACAATGGTCAACAACCATTGCACATTTTTATTTTTTAATACATATGTTTTGTAATTTGTCAATAAACAACCATTGCTGAGAAGAATCGCGGAAAAAACTTATTTACACAGTATTGGTGGCCTACTCGCCAGAAGGGCTTTGTCAGTCAATTTACAAATACTGTTAACATAATAGAATGTTGACACATTATAATTAATAAATTACATAGTAAAAATACTAAAAAATCTAAAGGTGAAGGCAAGCTGACCAGTCTCTCCTAGCAGCATCCGTTCTAGAGTTGACACCCGGATCAGCCATCGTTGAACTCAACTCTATAACGTTGATATTAGAGGGAATCCAGCGACCCGATCCGCGATGCTACCACCAGATTAGACATTGTAGTTAACATGAAAAGCCCGAGGAATCCCTAACCTTTTCATGAGGGAATAATAAGATATATGTCGGTCACCTATTGATTGCAGAGCATTTACATATTATTCATCTTATCAATTCAAACAACGATGTTTTTATCCCAAAACATTTGGGGCTAAAGTTAATGCTGTTTATCTCGGGACTGCAAAGTGAAAAGAAAATCACTTCGGATAAAAAAAAAATTAAAACTGAACACGAATGTAATCTATGCAGAACTAAAAATAATGTTCGCAGTCCAGCAAAAAAAGAGTTTAGTTTTAAAACAATAAATAATTGGCACAATCATCGTAATCCTATACCTAGTCTAGCCATAAATATGGTAAAATAGAAAAAAAATATTTTTCTATTGCAAATAGCATTTATTACTTTTACAGTGTTAGTTTAATAGATAAATATAAAACAATTTAAAAAAGGCATATTCAAAGTGGTCTCCATTGGCTGCAATACAGTCCTTTAAACGTTGAGGTCAGTTATCAATAGAAGCCTGCACTCTTTCCATGGGAAAATTCTTCACTGCCAATCAATCGTATGGATTGTTTTAGGGACTCCCAAATTATCATGGCGTTTAGAGCAAGCTGTACTCTCTAAAACTGACCACAAATCATAATCCAGCGGATTAAGATCGGGACTAAACGACGGCCAGTCTTCAGCGCTGATGAAGTCGGAAACGTTCGATTCCAACCAAGACTGCGTGGACCGAGCTTTGTGACCCGGTGCAGAGTCTTGCTGGAAGGACCATTCTTGGTTATTGAACATGGTGTTGTTAAGGGGCTTAACTACCTTCTCAAGAAAGGTATATCTTGATACACTTGTGCCGATGTTTTGATACCTTTTTCACAAAAGTATGGCTCAGTCACTACTTCATAGAAAACCATCTCTGAAGTCGGATAATGCCCACGTTGCCCTCTGTCGATTAATTGGGAAGCTTTCTAAGAGCTTTGAGCATAAATACGGTCATTTTGTTTCTTAAAATGTTGCTCAATTGTAAAAATATCAATTTTAAAACAATTGTAAAAGTAACAAAATTTTTCTGTGGCCTCCCTTTGCGTACCGCTTCAGTAGTGTTTCGATTTTTACCACCCTATTCTTTTTTTAAATTATCAATTAAGAAATGACCAGTACGTCTCTTATAGGCTGCAAGTCCTAAGTCATCTTTTAAAATACGCAACATGGTTCTAGGTGCTATATTCATCTCCCGTGATAAAATCCTTTGCTTTCGGACAGGATTTCTTCGAATTCTTTCCCTTACTGCTTTGATTACCTCTTTCGTACGAACACTACGTGTACGGCCAGATCTTTTTCTGTCACAAATAGAGGAGGTCTCATTGTACCCATTAATAGTCCGATACACAAACATTTGACTAATACCAAGCGAATGGAGAGTTTTAAAAATTGCATTTGACTCCATACCTACTTTGTGTAATGCAATCACAGCGATTCGGTTTTCTTTATCACCCCACTCCATTGTAATATCGCAAATTATTGTACAATGTATTGGTGTCAAAATAAGAAAAGACAATGAAAAATCATATTAAAAATAACAGATTCCAAATTCAAATGTAATATTTTGTTTATTTTTAATTTAAACATTTATGTCAGACTAAGTACTTTAAACTTTATTCTAATATTAAAGAGTTGCTTGTCCAGCTAGTTTTAAAATATTAAACTTGGAATTGGATCTTTGATTAAACTTGAATAAATGTAGATACTTAAACATTCTTCGCTTCGGAAAAAAGAATTCTAACACTACCTACTAACCTGGTATATGGTGAAGGTGTTGTCCTACTCTCGTGTTGAGTGGCTCGGAAATGTTGCTGATACATCTGGTAGTGTTGATGTGAGAAATGTGGATATATTCCGTCGCCCTGAAAATTAACCACACTTATAAAAACAATTGTAAGTTTAGATCAAGTTTACAAGAAATAAACGAATTAAGACTTATTAGAGGAAAGTAAAGGTCTATAATAGGTATATTTCCGTCAGGGAGTAATACCTGTGATAAAAGTTCCATCATAGTAGATAAAATTTGTTTTAGTTAACTAGTACATAAATTTAGTTTTTAGCTACCACTGGGAATGAAAAATTCAAAATTATTTTCTTTGTTGATTTTTAAGGCGAATGAATAGCATGCAGAAGTCTTTTGAAAAAAAAATGCGGGAGCCACTTCTGCATGGTATACGCCGCTTAACTATAAAAACTGATTCATACAGATAAAGATACATTTTCACGTCTTTGTTCTTGATGGCGATATAACCAAGGCCTTAGTGAGATGGTGGACTTGCAGATGGAAAAAGGAATCAAAATATTATCGGTTCCTAGCCGCATCGCCTACTAACATAATTCAAATCTCGCCTATTCTCTCAAACGGCTTTTACGATCTGCGCGGAAAGGGAAGCCGCTGGTACTTCTCTCAGATCAGCATGGAAGAATAGAAAGTACATATTTATTTTTTAATTAGATTTAAGAACTTTTAATAATATTGACTATGTTTTTCTTTTTGTTTTTCACCCCCGATAACGAATCAAAAAACTGATGTTAAGACGAAATGGTAGCAGAAGTGGCGCCCTCATTTGAAATAAATTGTTTAAAACTAAATATGGTGATAATTAAAAATTTGATTTGTATAATTGTCTAGAAAGACCTTTAAACTATTTTATGAATAACCTTTGATATTATTACTAATAGTCCGTCTAGTTTTAAAACTGTTTTTCGCCAAAAGTGGCTACTTTTTAATTATCACCATATTTAGTTTTAAACAATTTATTTCAAATGAGGACGCCACTTTAGCTACCACTTCGTCTTAACGAAACTCAGAAGGATTTTCGCTTACAATGGAACAAGGAACGTTTTCTCTCGTCAAGAAATGCATAAAATATACAAATTACGCTTTTTAACTTACATACTGAAAATATTAAAGATTAAATTAATTAATTGATAATGTATACTCGTATGTCATAATCTATTCCTAAATGTAGTGGAGCAATGGAGCCATGTGTTATTATTTCTTGTCCGCATGGGCCTTGCCACACTGTTAAAGCGAAAATAGTACATTACTGCAGAGGCCGGGAAATATGGCGTTGATGGACGAGTAGTTTTCAAGGCCGAGCGTCAGCGAGGCTTTGACAATAATCACGAGTCCGGCAATGCCATTTCCGCCGAGGCATGTATAGTGCTTTACTCAATAAATGTAAGGAAATCATTAAAGAAATAACCAGAAATATGCAAATATTTACCGAAAGCAATTAATGTTTACTGCTCGTACTTTAAAAGAAAAGAAACTGCTTTCCCGCGTTTTTTAGTGCAAAGGAAACATAGCCCATACGGCCCTGTCATATTTTACGCAAAAAATGTAATACCGTCGATTTTTTTCTATCGCAACGAAAATTAAGTATGTTTTCGTGTGATTTTATAACAACATTATTTTAATAAAATTGTGGTCATTAGAACATAAACAACAATAAATAATGCTCGAAGAGTGCATTTTTTATTATGTGGTAGCAATTGGCTGTACGAAAAGTTAAGGAATTAAACGCTTTAATGTCTTTGCTAAATGTAAAAACAGAATTGTCATCTGAAACGTCAATGTCACTGTCTTGTCATTCTGAAGACACTCTATTCGTCTTTTTGTTTTGAGCAGCGGCCAGGAATGAATTTTCATACTACTTTCCTGGCCTAGTCCAGCAAAGTAATGCACGAGCCAAGAATTACAATTTTCGTGTCTTCTTCTTGCTACAATAATGCCTATATTTTTCATTATTCTCAAACATTTTTACCAAACATGCTCGGGAAGAAATACAAGACTCGAAGTTTGTAATTCTTTACCGGCCAAGGCCAGGAAAGTAGTATGAAAATTAATTCCTGGCCGCTGCTCAAAACAAGACAAGAAGGAAAATGGAATTGCCGGACTCTTAATTGTTGTGTAAAACTTGTCATCCGGCAATGCCTTACTTCCCGGCCTCTGCAGTTATGTATGGGATTGCCGGTCTCGTAATTATTGTGTAAAACTTGTCGTCCGGCAATGCCTTGCTTCCCAGTAATGTACTACTTTCTGAGCATTCGGCTGGACATTGTTGGTTCGAGCGCGTCGAAAACTATACCCTTTAAACTAAATTCATGGTTCCGAATTCAGTATCTTTTTCAAATAATAAGACATTAAATTCAGATGTGCAATTTCAATTTTATATCTACAACATATCTAGTTATTTCATATCTTTAACATTTAAAAAATCATAAAAATTGGATTGTAGATTTAAGTTAAAAACCATTTTGGATTTTTACGTTGAAGAATTTTGTGACAGAGGTAAATTAAAAAAAATGTTAATAACATTTGTGCATGGCATAGTATTAATTTTTAATATTATAATTATACTTTGACAAAGGAAAATAACAGAACATAGTCCATTTTTCCTTTAGGAGTAAATCTACTTTCAGAATAAAGCACTATTTACAGAGTTATGAAAAAAGTTAATTACATTGTGATACACCGAGGTGACTGGAGAAGTCTGTTGATGGGCTGGTGGAGGACTTCTAACTAAATCCGCTGACTATCCGGATAGCATGAACAAAATTACAATGATATAGTTATGTGTATTTATTTTTGTAAGAACTGTTCACAATTATAATAACAAAAAAGAATATCACTCACCATTGCCATTTGTCCCTGAGGGCTGATGCTAGGCACGCTCGTGAGGGTGACGCGGGAAGCGTTTCCTGAAACCAAATGGGTTGATCAATTATAAATCAGCTTCTTGAGATTTTGTTTTTGTTTTTCAAAATGTTAATTTGAATAATTACAGATTTAAGAAAATTCGGTAAGTATACTAATGACAGAATTATTAAATGTCAAATAAGTATGTTTTAACTCTTATATTTTTAATGATAAAATAAAGGATTTAAGATTGAACTAGTCGCGGGCTCGAACTCAAAGGTGGGCGCAGCCTAAAAGCATGATGTCTCAACTAACATTGTGTTCAGGCGAAGCTGTGAGGTGAAATACACGATAATTTATGGTAAATCGAGCGCGTAAAATTATACGTAAAGTCCTTTAGGGTTTTATGCAAAAACTACTGCATTAATCAACTACAAATTAAGTTTATTACAATATTCGATAATTAAGCTGTATCGGTACGGACTGTGTTTTGGAGATTTTATTTTGTATCCGTACAGACAAAATTTATTTTTAATGAGTCAAAACGATATCATGTAAAACTTTGATGTAGTGCAATGTCAAACAGTGAAGGAACTTCCCTCCGAAATTTGTATACAAAAAGTATAGATTAGTTCAACCTTAAGGCTTGAACAGTGTTCAAATCGGTCAACTAGGGCTAGTTTAAATTAAATTGTTGGAAGAACTGTTGCTCATATGCATTTGAAAAAAATATATATTGTGGTTTGACGCCTACTGTATCGATCGATAAAACCAAAAAAGATAAAAAGTATACCAATTACCTAAAACAAAATTACAATCGAACCATAGATTAGACATAAATTACAAATTCGCTCCAAAACGGTTAATGCGATTTCTTTTAATCTTACACGTATTATTAGATACAGCATATATTATTTTGATAAAAAAATATATTTTATTAACTCGTTTCCTGGGCATGGAAAGTAATAAAAGGTAAATAAACTCAAGCGCAATCGGCTTCCCCCCGTAATTTCACACCCGCGAGCCCTGCCTGCGGCCTGTCTTCAGTCCACCTCAACGCTTTGCGACGGAAGGACTGCCGCTTGTGTTTCGGAGTCAAAAATAATTAAATATTTGCGTATTTTACCCGCAGACTACCTATAATATTATAGGTATTCTTTTGAAATGCCAAAATATAAAAAGAAGTATCAAGTGAGGCGAGGACATGAACTTCGGAAATTATTGTAAGTACCCAAACAAAACTAAAATTTAGAGCTGTCAAGTTTCAAGTGCAACTTGTACAACAAAGTAAAATAAGTTGCTGAACCTGACACCTGATGGAATCCGAAGGTGGGTACTGGATCTCGAGCATGGTCAGCAGTAGACATACCGTCACTGAGCTCGTTGTAATCAGCTTAGCAAGACGATACTTGAAATGTTACTAGATGAACCTAGTATTTCTAGTATCGTCTCGCTGAGCTGATTACAACGAGCTCAATGACGGTATGTCTACTGCTTACCATCCTCGAGATCCAGTACCCACCATCGGAGTCCATCATCAGGTTCATATAGTCACATTTCTAGTATCGTCTCGCTGAGCTGATTACAACAAGCTCAATGACGGTATGTCTATTGCTTACCATCCTCGAGATCCAGTACCTACCTTCGGAGTCCATCATCAGGTTCATATAGTCACATTTCTAGTATCGTCTCGCTGAGCTGATTACAACGAGCTCAATGACGGTATGTCTACTGCTTACCATCCTCGAGATCCAGTACCCACCTTCGGAGTCCATCATCAGGTTCATATAGTCACATTTCTAGTATCGTCTCGCTGAGCTGATTACAACAAGCTCAATGACGGTATGTCTACTGCTTACCATCCTCGAGATCCAGTACCCACCTTCGGAGTCCATAATCAGGTTCATATAGTCACATATCTAGTATCGTTTCGCTGAGCTGATTACAACGAGCTCAATGACGGTATGTCTACTGCTTACCATCCTCGAGATCCAGTACCCACCTTCAGAGTCCATCATCAGGTTCATATAGTCACATCTCTAGTATCGTCTCGCTGAGCTGATTACAACAAGCTCAATGACGGTATGTTTACTGCTTACCATCCACGAGATCCAGTACCCACCTTCGGAGTCCATCATCAGCTGATGATGATGATGATGATGACTCGGTTTTGGTATTTTAGCAATACTGACATTAAAAAGTTTTAACCTCAGAACGAATTCAACATGTCAAAAAATCATGTAGGTACTCGTTAAATTGGCAACCACCTTTTTTTTGAAAGAGAAATGTCTGATAGCTCCTCAGCTTCTCGTTAGAGAAGTACTTATGTTCTTTGCTCCTCAGTTAGTTGGTCTGAGGATAGCACATTAAATTTTGAAGTTTAGTTTCGTGTTCACGTAGTTCTATTTTGTTAGACTAGATGGCGTTAGGAAATTATTTTATGTAGTAGAGGTCAAATCCTCAAAGTCATTGGCGTACGTTAAAGCCTTAAGGGGCTACATGAATTTTTAGGGGTCAAGTGCTGCCCCCATTTAAAATAAATAATTTGAAAGAAAACAGAGACATCATTTAAAATTTTGTCTTGATCAGACCCTAGATAATCCTTCAAACTATTTTATGAACTACTGAATACAGTTTAAAGTGAGAATATGAAGCTTTTCCACGCACATACGCCAAAAGTGGCCGTTTTTCGCAATTGTGCGTAGAAAAGCTTCATGTTCTCACTTTAAACTGTAAACAATAGTTCACAAAATAGTTTGAACGGTTATCTAGGGTCTGATCAAGACAAAATTTTAAATGATATCTCCGTTTTCTTTTAAATGATTTATTTCAAATGGGGGCAGCACTGGACCCTGAAAAATTCAGGTAGCCCCTTAAAACGAATGCACACGTGTACTCACCGGGGTGCGGATGGTGCGGGGAAACGACAGCGACCTGCTTAGCGTGGTGGTGCGGCTGGTGCGGCTGGTGCGGCTGGTGCGGCGGCGGGTGGTGTGCGCCGCGCGGCAGACTGGCGGGCCCGGCGTAGGCGCCGCGGAAGCCGCGAGATGCGCCCGCGCCTGCCGGCACGCCGGCCGCGCCTGCCGCGCCAACTTCCGCTCCCAAACCCAGCCCGCCTATGCCTACGCCGACGGGACCCATACCGCCCTCTCCGTCTCCTCCTCTGTCGCATAAAAAATATTAATTAGGTATTATTGATGTTCTCAAAATTGCATACTTTTATACGTCTTATTGCTTACAATGCGACACAAAATAAGTTGATTTGTTCAACTTATTTGTGTCGCATTATACTATTCTTATACAAAGTGCACAGAATATGCACATGTTGACAATGCATAATGAAATCAGACAAGCGAGACGTATGTATGAATATGCGTACCTCATTAAAACAGGTGTAGCTCGGTCGCCGGGGCGATGAGATGAGGGCGGGCGATGTGGTAGCGCCGGAGACTGCACGCGCGCGTCTGCATCCGTGCCCACCGGCATAAGCGGGCCCGGCACGCCATCTACGAGGCGTCGTGCGAAGCTCACGTCTTGCGGCTCCCCGCGCAGCGGCACCTGGTCGGCGGCGGCCGGCTCCACGGCGCGAGGCTCGCGCAGCGGCAAAGCGACCGCCGGCGCTATATCGGGTACCGTGTGCTGCGTGACGGCGGGAGCCATAGGCGCTCGTGGGGAACCTACAGCCGCGGCGGCCTCGAATGCTGACGCCAATTTCGCGCTGATCTCTGATATCATCTTCTTGGGAGGTTTCATGATGGGCGTCGGGTTGGATGTCTGCACGGGCAAAGCCGGAGCGGCTGATTTGGCCGCCGGGGCTGGACCTGGCGTCGCTGGCGGCTCAGGCTCGATTTTTGCTTGCGCGACTGGCTCCACTAATCTTGGTAATTTCGGTTCTTTGACTTCGTCTTTCTTCAAAAGCTTTTCATCCCCGCTGTCTATGGACGCATCGGATAAACTTCTATCTCTAACCCTTTTCGTGCCCCGCGGCGACTTTCTAGTATCCACTGTGAAAGTTTTTTCTTGAATCTGGTTAGCTTTGAGTCCCACTTGACGAGTCGGCCTCTTCCTGTTCTTATTGCTTCCCTTAACGACTTCATCTATGACGTCATCCACGTTACTTCGTTGAACATCTTTCTCTTGAAGCCTTCTAGATTTACGGGTGTTCGGTGAAGGTGATACAAAATCTTCTGGTTTCTCTTCTTTGTTAACTTTTTCATTCACTTTGGGCTGATCTTTTATGCTGAGAGAAGACGTGACATTAGTTAAGCCTGATTGAGGGCTCTTTATAGTTAAAATAAGTCTCGGTCTGGCTTCTGACTTGGCAGGCGATGTCGCAGATTCATCCCCGGAATCTTCGTGAAAATCATAAACATCGCCGGGGATATTGTTGGCTATATTATTAACAAGATTTTTCACTTTCTTATCAATTTTTGCACGGCCTCTTCCTCGCTTTGTAGATGTACCTCTTGGCGGCTTTGATATTTGTCGAGTTTGAACTCTATCTTGACTCTTATCAGATTTCTTACCCCTCATGTTGCGTCCGCCTCTTTTGCCGACAGTAGTATTCTTTCCTATAATTAATTCGTCATTACTTATTTCATTGAAAATTTCAACAGGTATTTCTAAAGATTTGAAACTATTACATTCGTCAGACATTTTTTCAGAACATGAATTTATTGGTGTTGATTCTACTAAATCTTCAACCGAAACTTTAGATTCGTCCTTGAGTTCATCATGATCATCTGTTGTTTCGTTACATAGTGAATCAACCTTTTTAATCACAGAGTCAATATTTACGTCCTTAGCGCTCCAGGAATCATTCTCATCCAAATTTTTCATTTGATTATCCTGATTTTCGGATTCTTTTGATAATTTAAATATATTAGTTTCTTCTGATTGTACTTTATTTTTCTCATAAGTTATTTTTATATCTTCTTGAGATGTTTTACTTGCAACATTCGTTTCTGTACTACTACTAGTAGACAATTCAGGTTTAGATGGCGTAGCCTTGAAATCTTTACTAGAATCTGTAGTTTTAGTATCTGAAGTATGTGATTCAGTATGATTAACATCGGAATCAGATAGGTTTGTCTTATCTTCTTTACTCTCAGAAACAGACAATTCTTTTGTATCTGGTAATATTTTACTTTTAGTAATTTCTCTTTTTGCCTCATCAATACTAGCTCTTCGTTCCAGGTTTGCTAAATTAGTAGTTATTAATGTGACTGTCTTTCCGACGTTTACTTCAAGTTTCTTTTCGGGATCATTTGTAACTTTAATTTCGTTGGTGTTATCTTTAAGTAATTCTTCAAAATCAGTTTCGCACTTTGCTATATTTTCTGTAGATGATACTGGCTTAATATTTTTCATATAAATCCCTTCTTTATGCTTATCAACGGAATCGTACATGAAGGTAGTAATTTTAAGCTGATTAGACTTGTCTTCAATCTTCTTGTCAGAATCTCGTATAATATGATTATGCATATCAGCATGATCAGGTTCATGTTTAGGAGTTAGTCGAATAGCTCCTGGAGCATTGGCAGTTTTCAATAACAAAGGAGTCATTACTACATTGGTGAGACTAGTTGTTGTTACAGCTACAGAATTGGATGATTCCAACCTCGTTAGGACTGTTGGAGATCTAATAGTTGCCATTGATAAAACTGACGGCGGTCCTCCTTTACTTGCAGCATCTATTTGAATCACTTTGGTTATAGGTGTAGTTGTAAGCAATCTGGGCGAATTCAAAGTATGAATGATATTAGAATTTTGGCCGCGATTTATGGTATTGGGTTCCTGAAGTGTACACATCACTGGTTTTGATCCACTTTGAATAATTGACGCTGTGGAGTGATTCACTCCAGCTACATGTATAATAGGCGAAGAGCCGAAAGGTATATGATTATGTTGTTCTGATTTCGGAGTTTGATTTTCTCTTTTTTCATTCAACGAATTTATGTTGTTAATTAAAACTTTATTAGGTAAATGTAAAGAAGTATTCATATTTCCAACATGCATTGCATTTTGCATAGACATAATGCGGTTCTGTGCCATAACTGTTGGATTAGAGGGTTGCTGTAAACTGGTCGGCGACAGAATTATTTTAGATGGTTCATTGATGCCTTCAGAGGTATTTCTTGGGTCTGTTTTCCTAATATCTGCTGTGGCTATGATCTTCTGCTGATGAATTGTTGGTGAAGTGCTGACATTGATTCCTTTGTTCTGTTGAACGATATTACTGACACTTATCTGTTTTGAAATAGGTGCTAAGACTGGTGTGACAGGTAATCGATTAAAATGTATTGGTGCTCCTTGTGTCTGAACAAGTACAGAATTGGGTCGGCTGGGAGAAACCATAGTACGGGCACCATGGGGTAAATGCATAGCTTGAATAGGACTCAAAGGTGGTTGCTGCATTCTTACGACAGTTACTTGACCAGGAGACCGTTGTTGAATGTTTGGTGATCCTACTCCAACAGGGTTCAGATTTTGTGAAGTACTCAATATAGCCATATTGGTCAGTCGCGGTGACAGCAAACCCTCACTCTGTGACGTTGTTTTAGGACTCTGTAGTCTTGGATCATTAGTTGTTCTAGGAGATATAACAATACCCGGTGACTTTTGATACAAAATGTGTTGTTCCGGTATTTTTATTGTTGGAGGCTGCATGTTGGACACTTGAGGTCGGATCATCTGATTTATTACTTGATAGGGTGCACTTACTCGAGTAGGGGTGATGATAGGCCTTAATGTACTGCTATTTATTTGCACATTCTGATTAGAGGGAGACTTTATTTGAACAATATTTGCTGTTATGTGTGTTGGTTTAGTTTCAGATTTATCTCTGGCTACTAACTGATTAGGCTGAATATTCAAAACATGGGGATCAATCAATTTGTTGCTGCTTAAGGTCCACGATGTAATCACTGGAGTTGCAGTCGATGTAATTTGTTGCTGAGTGGTTTCTCGTTTGGCCAACTGAAATTTCAAATCCAGTTCACTGGCTTTAACATTTGATTCATTGTCTTCAGCAGTTATAACTTTGACAACTGTCGTTTTCGGTTTTGCAATAACTAAATTTGATACTTCTGAAGATTTTGGTTGCTCTGTACTTGAATTTAAGGACTGATTTGTTGCAATAATATTTATAGGTAGTCTTTCAATGGCATCCTGCGGCGTTTCATCGGCTTCCTCAGTATCAGTATCAATTAGCAAAAGATCACTGTCTGACACTGGTGTATCTGGTTTCATTTCCATTTCACTAGCATTTAAATTTTGTACTGCTTGCCTCATTTCTTCAGCGTCTTCCTCAGGTATGTTTTCGTTTTCTATCGTTACATTTTCAGTTTCAGTTTGATGTGAAACGTTATTTTCAACTTGCTCAAAATCAGAAAAAGAATCCACTTTGCCGCCGAAACTTTCACCCAAAAGCGCAGCAACCGCATCTTCTGTTTCTTCTTGAGATATTATTGCTCTAGGCTTTTCTTCGACTTTTTTGTCAGCTTTAGAGGGGGCTTCTACTTTATCAATGGTAGGACTAGCATCAGATAAATTCGATATGCTACGTACTGCATTTTCGCTATTATCAATGTCGTCTACTAGCGTTGAGGCAAAAGGCGTTATTTCTTTTTTATTTGGTTCTAAAACAATAGGTATAGGATCACTGGGTAACGGAACTTCGCTTATATCACATTCAATCGGAGGTGGCATGGGTATTTTATCAACTTCTATTTTTTTCCCTAAGTATTCACTGTCTATGCTGGATTCAATAGATACAACTGCTGGAGAACATGAATCTGCATCTTGGGAGTCGAGATCTTGCACAGCGGCAGCTGGCGGGCTCTCTGTGAGTCTCGGTAAACTGGGCGACTCGGTAAGTGATTTGCAATCGTCCAACTTATCAGCGACACTTTCCGGCTGAGCTTCATTTGGAAGTGGTATATCTAGTAATAATGTTTTGTTAGATATTTCAACGAGGGGTTTTTCAGAATCAATATCATTCTTATCTATTTTATCATGATGATGATGATAATGATGATGTTCTTTACGACTCTGACGTTGTTCTCGGCTTCTTTTCTTTTTCTTCTTTTTCTCTCTACAATCTTTTTTCAATTTCTCTATATGCCTATTATTTATTTTATTATTTTCAGAAATATCATTTTTATAGTTATTCTCGTTTTTAATGTCTAGAGTCTCTAAAATGGAACGATTTTCATCATCAGTTATTGCATCTTCAATTAATCGCGCCTCGATTGCTTTACTTACTGCATCTACGTCTAAGCTGTTTTCATCATCTTTTACAATGTATCGCTTATCTCTTCTCCTTTTCTCTTTTTTACGTTTATTTTCATCTCTTTCTTTGAATTTACTTTCATCACAATTAGTTGTCAAGGGTAGTTGATCATTGGAGGCGCAATATTCATAATTGTGTGAGTAATCTAATTTACTAATTGGTGGAGGAACTCGAGTGTCTTTATCAGATTCATCCGAAAGTGGTCCAAATATGTCTTCCATTTTACCTTCTTTTTTAGCCATAGACTCCAAAGCAAAGTCGAAGCTATTGTTTAACGTCTTTTTATCTTTCTTAATTCGAATTTTATCATCACGAGTGTCATCAGTGTCTACGCTGTCACGGATTTTATCTTTTCTTTTTTCTTTTTTATTGCTGTGTCGACGTAATCGTTCAGAATTTTTATGCTTTGTTTCACTTCCGTCATTAATATCATTTAATTTAATCTCATCGTCAGAAAATGAAGACTTATGCTTCTTTTGTTTTCTTTTATGCTTTTTTCGAATTTCGAGGGAAATTCTGTTTGAAATCATAGACTCGCTTTCTGAAGAAAAATCGTGTGAAATTGATTTACTAAAGTTATGCTTGTATTCCGGATCAGTCTCTATACTTGATTTTAATTTACTGTCATCACTATCACTCTTACCAAATAGATTAAGCAAGGAGTTTCTTTTGATTTTGTCATCACTACTTTCTTTTAAGTGTATTACATCATCTTTAGTTCTCTGTGAACAATCTGAGTCTGAAATCATTTCTTTTTTTATTTGTGTAATAAAAGTGGGACTTCTGCTAATACTCCTCTTATTTGCGGTTTCATCATCAGATGTGTCAGACATAATACGAGTCCTTGAATTTTTACGTGACAATTTGTTTCGTGAGTCTTCTTCATTACTTATAGCACTGAAATAGTCATTGGCTTTCATGCGGTCAAAGTCTATGCTTGTTCGATGTAATTTGTCTCGTTTTCTATTATGAACCCCTAAATGGTCATCATCTGTGGAGCTATCTACAGATGACTTTTGTGTCTTTTTCTGATCTTGTTCAGAATCGCTGTCTTCATCCCAACTTGATCTTTTCTTCTCTTCGCGTTTTGCTCTGCTTTGTTTGAGCTGACTAAATTTCGCTTTTATTTTTTCTTGTCGCTTTTCTTCTTCTTGCTTTTGCATGTTTTTACATGAACGCGCCTTAACTTTATCATACATGGAGATATAAATTGGTCCATCATCAACTATGTCAAAGATTGAATGTTTTTTAGGTTCATCGGAGTCTGAACTATCTGTGCTAAGTTGCTTTCTGTTTTTTCGTTTACTGAGATCGATTTTTTCATCCCTGCTTTTGCGATCAGTAGACATTCGTTTCTCTCGCGCAGCCTCTTTCTTTTTGTCATCACATTTTTGTTTCTTATCATCTTTTAATTTTGTCATAAGCTCAGCCTGGTGTAGAGCATCTTGTTGCATTTGAAGTGCTTGTATTTGTTGTAGTTGTTGAATTCGTTTCTTTTCCTTCATTTCTTTTCTCAATGCTCTTTGCTTTTCATCTTCCTCACTTGATCGGAGTTCTAAAGTAGCAAGGAAATCTAGATCATTATGCAAGCTTTCAGATGATGACTCTGTACTGGCTTTTTCGTCGTGATTTGCTTTAGGGCTCTTTTTCAAGGACTTCATTCTATCAGTAGAAATTTTCTGATCTTTACCTTCTTCTTTTATTTTAACATCATCATCGTCAGGTGGTTTAACTTGATTCTTTTTATCGTCTTTAGTTTTACTCTCTATTAATTTTGCAAAGTGACCCTTATTAAACTTAGGTGTCTTATGTTTGGTGTCTGCACATTTTGATTCTTTTGAATCTCGTCGCTCCAGAGATTTAGTATCATTTTTAGACTTTTTGACATCTTCATAAAGAGAATCTAAACTATCTTGTGACGACATCCTTCGCTTGTATCCAATATTTGGTGGTAGGCTTGAACACGAATTTAAACGCTCTTTACGTTTAGAATCAACCGTCGGGGAATCAACAGAATAATGTCTTTGTTTTTCAATAACTTCTGCTTTTGGTTTGACTGAAAATTCCAAATTACTATCATTTTTACTCTTTATAGCAGTGTGATTATCTAAATCGTCTCGTTCTTCTTTGACTTCAGTCTTAATTAGAGAGTCAAGATCAGCTGTAGTTAGCAATAAATCCTTTCCTTCTTGTTTATAAAACAAATCATTGTAATTTTTTATATTTACTTTCGATTCTTCTTTAATTTCATTAATTTCCTCTTTTACTTTCACTGATTCGTGAGAGGCTCTAGAAGTTGAAGAGTCCGTTGAATCTTTGCGACACAAATCTCTAGAAATGTCATCTCTAGAAGACTTTCTAGATTTGACAAAATCTGAATTTTTCATACTTTTGGAATCATGAGATTCTTTTTTCACCTTATCATGTTTATGTTTTTCTTCTTTCTTTAATTTTATATCTGAATCAGTGGAATCTTTTCTTTTGTCTTTATCTAATTTATCTTTATGATGATGATCGTGCCGCGATGACTTTTCCTCTGCGTGTTTTGCCCGTTCATTTTCTCTATCATGACGATCCTTATGCACCCGTTCAGTCTCCTGTTTACATTTTTCCCCGTGAGATTTTTCAAAGTGAACTTTTTCCTTAATCTTTCTGTCTTTTTCATTTTTATCCACCTTTTCAACTCTATTGCTTTTTGATTTGTCTTTGTCTTCTTCATTTTTATCTTTGTCAAATCGATCTCGACTGTGTCTAATTTTTTCACGATCACTCTTGATGCGATCTTCAGTATGTTTTTCACTATCTAATAGCTTTTTTTCTGAGAAAAAATGTGTGCTACTACTTCTATATTTTTCGCTTTCGTAAACTTTTGCAAATTCAATATTCTCTTTCTCAAATTTTGTGTTATGTAAAGCTTCCAAGACAGTACTTTGATGACATCGTTCTTTTCCATTTTTTTCAGTAACTTTGTTAAATTCATGCTGGGAAACCATATCAGAAACTTCTTTTGTTATTTTTGCTAAATGTGAAGCATCTGGTCGTATTTGTTGTGATGGTTCAGAATCTAAATCCAATAAATCTTTAGTTTGATTTTGTACCAATATATCTGTACATATTTCATTTTCAATATTCGTCTTCTCATTTGAAATTACTAAATTTTTTTCATCACAATTTTTAACTTCGCTCTGAGTAGATACAGCTGTAGTAACTTCATTTAGGGGTTCGATGAATTGTTCCTCATTAAATTTAGAGTTCAATTCTTTGGGTGAATCCATGTTTAAGGAATCAGCTTTGATGTCTTCATTCTCTTGCTTCAACAAAATATTTGCAATATCACGTGCAATATTTACTTCACATTGATCTACAACTGACGCATCTAAATCGTTTTCAGATTTTCGCTCAAAGAGGTCATTCAATAATCTATCATGAATATGATCCTTAGTTCGTTCTACCTGTCGTCTATCTAGAGGTGTAAAATTATCCTTGCTTACGCTTTTCTCTCTAACAGATATTTCACTTACACGGAAATCAGAATCTGTCCGAGCAGAAGTATCACCCCTCTCATTTCTCGTGTCGATACAAGACTTGCTTCCATTGCCACAAAGCAGCGAATCCAGTCTCCTTCTCTCGAGAATTCCCCTCGAGTCTCCGTCGAGCTCACCCTCTATTTTGGGTGATCTTCGCTCACAAGTATCGGGTTGCGATCTATCCGTCGAAGGAGTTCTAGGACGAATACGGGGTTCAGTTATAAATTCGATCTCATTAAATTTGGTCAGTCTTTCAAGCTGGTGTGGCCTCTCCGGTTGGAGCTGTCTGTCGGGGCGATTCAAACGTGGGTCAGACGGCCTCTCTCCAGTGTCAGGTTCAACGTCCGATTGCGGTGGAGGAGCTCGCACGGGCGCGGGGGGTGGCGGTGGCGCATGAGCGGGGAACGGGTAGCGCAGCACCCGCGTCGGCCCCGCACAGCGCGGACTACCGCCCGGGCTAGGTGCACGCGCGGCTCCTTCCAGCCGCTCAGAGTCTTCGTCGAACACCGAGCGTTTAGCGAGCAGCGAGCGCACAACCTCAGAAGGTTTAACTTCGTTGATGTCTACTTCCAGCAAGCGGTGACGAAGGCGAGTACGTTCTGGCGCATCCGCAATCGCCCGCGATCCGCTCCAGCGTTCATATTTTTCATCGAGGCTGCGGATACGCTCCTCGAGCGACGGCGAGTGCGGTGCTGAACCAGCGCTTGAAGATGAGGCGGAGGGCGGACGCGGCGGCGAGTCGGGTGCGGGCGCGGGCGCAGGCACGGCTCGGGGCGTGGGCGCCGCGGCTCGCAGCAGCTGGGCGGCAAATTTGGGCAACGGCAGACTCATGGGGAGTGGCGGTCGCTCGCGCGGCGGCCGGCGCGGCTCCGTGGGCGCTGCGTCGGGCTCATCGCGCAGCGGCGTACCAGCGCGGGAGCCACGCTCGGCGGAATTGTCACGACGGCGGCGGTGTCTACGACGCCCGGCGTGTCGCTCGCCCGTTCGCGAACCGGAACGCGAGCGCCGCCCGCACGCCACGGTCACGACGCTTCCGCCTGCACTTCGATGTCGTTCCTGTTGAAAACACGTACATTCAAAAAAATATTAATCTACCACAAAAAGAGGATACCACAAGGTATACCAGAAGTAGATTGATAAAGGCTGTAAAGAAAGAAGAAGAAGGAAGGAAGGAAAACAAACCTTCGCTCAAAGCGAAGGGTTTGTTTTCCATTGTAGTTCAGTTTAAAGTAAAGTAAAATTTGTCTTGATCAATCAATTTTGATCTGTATTGCCTTAGAATGTTTACGATCCTCCGGGCTGGAATCACGACGATGCCTTCGAGCTCGATGTGGAGATACGACGACGGATTGTAATCTATCTTCGTAAGGAGGGTCTTCTGTTTGCGGACTAGATCCCAATTCGTCGTATACCCTGGGGATTAAAGTGGCATGTTAATTTTTCATTCAAAAACTTGTATAACGAAAAATTAATAAATCGACTAAGTGCATGGCCACGCAGATGGTATGCAGAGTAGTTCTGCAGTTACACGATGGAAACTTTAATTTCTCGAATTTTACATGTTTAGTAGTAGTAAAAAATTTAAAATTCGGGAAATTAAGTTTTCATCCACCATTTTAAACAATTAACAGCTTTATTAAAGTAATTGTTCTCTATATACATAGATAGGTATTATATATGTTGTACGAAATGTTTCAAATAGGTACATTGTATAAGGCGCCGGACACACTGGAAAAACGTAAGACGTGGACGGGGCGCAGACATATGTCTCCTCCGCGTCTTTTTCATACAAAATTTATAGAAGGGTCGCGAAGCAAAACACACAGGAAGGACGAGCCGCGTCGGTGCCCCGTCTTTTCTGCGTGTTCTGCTTTGCGACGCTTCTATACATTTCGTATGAAACGGACGCGGAGCAGACATATTATGTCAGCGCCCCGTCCACGTCTTACGTCTTTTCTGTGTCCAGCGCCTAAGGCGATTTGTAACGCTAAAGGTACACTTTGAAGTCGTGATCCCGAGGACTATAGGCATTTAGCCTTTTTTTGAAGCATAGACTCTTAATTGAAGGGTTTGAGGATTTTAGTCCTTTAGGCTAGGTCTGTTGAATAGGCTTTAAGTCGATGTTTTTTATTCAGTTTTTAAGTAAAATGTACATTTTCTTTTTAAAATAATTTAAAATAAAATAAATCCTTTATTCATAATTATGATGGCTTACTCAGGCTGATACTAAAATACAGCTTTAGCCTAAACATAAACCTATTACTCTAAAAAACCTACAGTCACAAAAAGGCTTTTTAGTCTTAAATTTAGGGCTATAATCCCCGGGAACACTACTTTGAAGTTGTGCAGTCGCCGCTGCCGCCTGCCGTTCAACTTCAAAAAGTACGAGTACACTTTGAAGTTGAGCAGGCGGCACTAGTAGTTATAATATTGTTACGAAACTAGGGTTCGAGATTTGGAGAAAAACGCCGAACTTCGTATGAGGGTATTCATTCGCTATACGGAACCCGAAGTTGACACGTGAAGATGGCCTTCCTGATGTTAAGTCCAAGTCACGTAGCAGCTAAGGTCCAAGTATCTCGCCGAGGTTGTCGCAGGTACTTCCACTTGTCACACTAGAGTAGGCTTCCTTCACTTCGGTTTCCTTCGAAGTGATCGCTTTCGTAGCTCGAAATGAATTGCCGTGGTGCGCACTCAATCGCGTTTTAATATGTGCCGATATAGAGTTCTACATTATTTTCGAATATTCTCCATACAAGACGAATGTATTTCGATGACGGGAAACGTCGAGACGTCGGTATGAGAGCAATTGGCCAAACAACTCTAGACTTTATGCAGACATAAGGCCTATTTTCGCTTGCACCATACCGACGTATTTCTACGCGGTTCTTGTTTGCGAACATTCAGCGTCTATCTCTTTCGCGACAATATGGTTCCGTATAAAACGCGGCAAGTGACGCGCTCTCAGTGAACTGAACTGAGCGACGGAATTAATGGCTCGTTGTATTGACCAAAGAATATAATATACCTGTACCGTCGTTCTGCCGTGTAATCCGCGGGGTCATAGAGTTCGGGTGCGGGATAGCGCGGCGTGCGAGATGACCCTCGCCCATAGCTCGACGCTCGTGACCGTGATCCACAACCATCGTATCTGTCATCACAAACACGTAATGTAACTATAGTAATAATAGTAATATATGATACTGTCAAATAATGACGGTTATTAATATACGAGTGTGTGTTTTTAATAATATCGCACGAGTATTTTAATGACCCAGTGTCACACTATTTTATTAATAATTTTACCGCGTTCCATTTCCAAACACTAGGAAAAGGGGCGCGCCAATCGCATCACGATTGCATTTTAGTAGACTTTACTTATTCGAAAATTGAGCGGTGAAATGCTGTGCTACCGATAACAGCGTGCCTCGCGGCACTTGCAGTTACCGCTACCGTCTACCGCTTAAATTGACAACATTTCATTTTCTAAAAGGTATGAAAATTCGAGAATCATTTCGAGATTTAGCAATTCTGAACATGTAAAATATTTTTTCAGATTTTTTTGAGTTATATTTTTGGAGATAAATGAAAAGAACTCAAAAGTATAAGGATATAGGCATTTAACAGGTTACGCCTTTGCTTGAACATCTAAAAGTGAAAAAATTATGTCAAGCTGTCAGCTGTCAATTGACACTTCCGTCAATCTGACAACTGACATCACGAGTGAGAGAGAGAGAGATAATAGTAGTGTTGTCAATAGAAGTATCAGTTCGATGAAGACCATCTATTATCGATATTCTTTCAGTAAAGTAGAATTAGGATTGGAAAAAATACACATGCATTAAAATGTTTACATAGTTTGGTAATACTAATATTTCCTTTATATGATTGATATTTCAGGTTAAATAAAAATAATATGACATCCAGGTCTTAAAAACTATAAAAAAAATGAAGTAAGGCAAAATGCTACCCTAAAATGGGGCGACTTTCAAAACACAAGGTGACATTCATGATAGCTTTTTTTTTTGGTTTTTTAATTAAATCTTCCAAATTTCTGAACGCATATTTATTTATATTTTTGAAATAGCAATCCTGGTACGTCGCCCATCTTTTCACAACGCGTGTACGCCGGAGCCCTTGTTTTTATTTTCAGTCAAATTCACCCCAATAAACTTTAAAATGCTGTAACTTAAAAAGTAGCAAGTGAAACATTTTTTCTTTGGGTTCTTAATACCTGTAAGGGGCGACTATGAGAATCCGTTAATAAACGGGGGTTACCCAAAAACCCCATTTCAAGTATAGAGATGATAGGGCAATTTTTTTTTGTCAAGTCTTACAAGCGTAATTTTTATGCCATTTGTTTTCCACTTACCAAGTCGTCAATATAATATTTTTATGCCAAAAATAGCTGAGATAGAAGCGTTTGAATTTTTAAATTAATCAAAGTAACCCTATTTTACGATACGTAAGTTTTTGTATCGATATCGATATCTTACTGCTACAAAACACAACTCTATAGACGTCAGTTTATTTTTTAATTATAATGTATGGCAAAGATGTAAACTCGTTACATCCTAACTCTTGTACTTACGCTCTTTTAGAATGGAGAGATTTTAAACAATTTAATTTTAGGAGAAATAATGAAAAGAAATAAAAAAGAAAAAATACGAATGTCTTTTTTTTTGAAGTTCTTTAAGGAAAAAATATAAAATATGAATATAAAATTTTTGAAATGTTGTCAATTGTAAAGTGTACATTTAGGTAGTTGGAACAATAAATATTTTTCTGGCTTCTTCTATGTAAGTGGTAGAACCCTGGAAAATATTATGAAAACCCTCAGGTCTTCATACAAACATTAGTAATACCAACTTATAGACCATTTGGTTAGGTATTTAAATAAATGTAAACAATCTTGACGTGTTTTTTTATTGAAATAATCGCTTTACAAATTAATATATTTACACATTACATATTAAATATGTAATTTATAAATTAATATTGATTTGTAATTTGAATAAAAAGACATATTGAGATTGTTTACCTTTATTAAATACCTAAACAAATGGACTATAGGGACGTAACATATTATATACGACGAAGCTAGACAAGCCTACCCGGTCCGCTTTGTATGCTTCGGTTTAACGACGACGTGCAATGTTTGCTAATTTCTGAGTAGCTTAATACAATACTACGAACGCAAAACTCTTGACCGCTAACTATATGTTAACTTGCCGATTACAATACACAATGTAATGAAAATCAAGTAACTTACCTTAGTGGATCGTGTCGCGTGGAAGGTAGATATCGCCCAGTGATATCATTGCCGATCCTTTCTCCGGGAGGCACTGTTGAACCGCCGTGCTTCTCTAATTGTTCGTAGAAGGCTTCCTGTACAACGATCACAGTAATAAATTAGAGGACAAAGTTAAGACAACGCTACTGGTGGTCAAATACTAGAACAAAAACTAACTTAATATAAGGGACATTAGATTTGCAGAAAATACCACCAAAACCTCAAAGTTTCGGGATTAAAATAAAATACATAACATATAATATTGAAAAATAAAAACTATATAACTGAACTCAAAAATATTACAATACTGTTGTATACTGTTTACTCTAAGCAATTATGTTGATGATTTGCGTGCAGTACATTCTTGATACTGGGTCGTCCATATATCAAATAAGTACACGATCTTAGGCGCTGGACACATAGAAGACGTAAGAAGCAGACGGGGCATGTACAGGGTACAGACGGGGCGCCGTCGCGACTTTTGACAACATATAGAAAAGACGAGGCACGGACGTGATAAATACAAACAAATCCGTATCTATGGCAACGCGAGTCCCCCAACCCGCCCGCAACCCCGATTTGCCCGCTCGCGCCCGTGCCCCTTCACCCAGACGAGTAAACACCGTGTCTATGCCCTGTCGGTGTCCCGTCTTTCGTGTATGTTTTGCGTCGCGAGGCTTTTATACGAATACATTTTGTATGAAAAAGACGCGGAGGAGACATGTCTGCGCTCCTTCCACGTCTTACGTCTTTGCAGTGTGTCCGGTGCTTCAGATACGACGAGACTTTTCATGTGATATATATAATATATAGCTAGCATATGTGGATACTTTTTTATTGTTTACTTTTAATTTAATTACATTTCTATTACGATGAACAGCCGTTATAAATGTAAATATGTATTATGGAACAATTGTGGTAAGTACTTAAAATCATGACGCCACTTGGTATTTCATAGTCCCTTTTATTTTTACTGAATCTATTAATAATGTCATATTATTTTTGAACGATTAACATTACATGTCGAAATTATTTCAATGCAATTTCACTATTGTTATTTCCATTAAGCAGAAATAACGAGCCTGAATAAAATATAGTACTGTTTAAATATATGTATTGCAATGTTATGTCGTAAAAGTTTAGACAATATTTTCCCAGGTGTCGGTATCGCGGTCTCTGCGCACCTGGCACTCGCGCGAGGCGTAGTCGACGCAGAGACGCGGGTGATCTGGTTCGGCCGCCGAGGCCTGCGCGGCCACGCGGCGCAGCTCGCGCACGGCCGCGCCCGCCGCCGCGGCCTGCTCGAAGTGCACCAGCGCCGCGCCTGCCGCGCGGTCCACGCACACCGACGTGGCCGCGCCGCACCGCGCCACCGCGCCCAGCACCTGCCGCAACACTAACTATCACCCAATCGAAATACAACGCGACGCGCCCCACGAACTCGAACGACGAACACGTTAACATTCCTGGTGATGACGTTTCCTCACTCAAATGCCATTAATGTTACACGATCAAAGCGTTCCACAGCGCAAAAGGGGATAGACGAGCACAGATTGGTCGGCCGATTTCACCTATCTAAAGGTACACTTTAAAGGTCCTATTCCGCACCCAGCTGAAGACAGCACGAGCAGCGGCTGCATGCCGTCGGCCGCAGCTGCACGACTAGTTATGTATTTGTATGAAATGGCTTCTGATGTTTGCCGCGGCAGCACGTGCAGCAACCGCCGACTGCGTCGCAGTGTTGCAGTGACCGCCAAATAATAACGACGAGTCGTTTCAAGAAAAATAAGTTTTTCAGAAATTTAAGAGGAACGAATAATAAACCTTTCTATAGAATACCCTATTATTTATTAAGCCATTGGCCAGTTGCTAGTGCACCGCCTAGTGTTGGTTGTGCAGTGGCTTGTGCCGCCGCTCTCGGAATTATTCCGGCTGTAGACTGCAACAGTACGTGCTGCGACTGCATGCAGCCGCTGCACGTGCTGTCGGCAGTTTAGTCGGCAGCTAGGTGCGAAATAGAGCCTTGAAGGTGTGCGGCAGCGGCAGCTGCACATGCAGCTTACATACGAAACTATAGTAACAACTAGTGTCGCCTGCCGCCGCAGCAACTGCCGCGCGGCACGTGCACGTACAGCTATCGCTGTCGTCTGCCGCTAAGTGTACATCATCCACCGATGGCAAATAATTAGAATATCATAATCGAACATTATGTTCAGCTTAATTACTACATCATGTATATGTGGCGCAAGCCAGAAAGAAGAGACATGACGCGCATCGGGCGCGCCCAGAGACTCGCTCGATGCATGTGACGAGTGGCGTGGCGTGATGTCTGCTCCATAGTCATGCGTGTCACTCACTGCACTCTAAGATGCCCGTCCCGTTTGCAACCGTAGCGTGTGATCTTTCATTCAAAATGTATGAAAATGGACGGGTGCAAAACAGAGAGAACTGATGCGCCGATGGTGCATCAGAAATGCGCCACGCCGGCGCCTTTTCTATCGGGCCCGTGCCTCGGTATACTATGAAATATTGGATTATTTTACTCTATATAATCTTCTTCTAAGAAGGCAATCTAATTACACAATAATGCTCAGACATATTTATCATGTTTAAATTATCCACCATACCAATTCATCAAAGCCTTTTTATAAAATTATTGCTTTTATGTACATTCCGCAGATTTACTTACATCGGCTAATTAAGACCTGTACCTGACCACCATAGCTATTATAATAATCTACCGCATATACAAAGTTGACAATGTCAAAAATACTTATAGGTAGTAAATGTTTGACCTGTAAAATGTATGTAAATATATGTTTTTTACCTGTTTTTCTGTGTGTTCAGTCAGACCATCTACCCAAACACAAGTGGTAGCGACCGGTTTTCCAAATCCCAGCTTTACGCGGGAGCCTCCCACGTACTCGCCGTCCATGGACCGAATGGCTTCCACTACGCTCGATATCGACGCGTACTGACAAAACGCATAGCCGGCACCACCTCCGCTACCTTTCTTGATGTCGATCTCTATAATGCGACCGAAGTGCTTGAATTTATCTCGTAGCTGTTGTTGAGTAACATCTTTCTCTAAATTTCCGATGAATAAAGTTCGCGTTGCCTAGAGGACAAAAATAAATACAATGTTATATTTACTTTCATTATTAAAGGGTTGATGACAATTTTTTGTGTATTATGGCACCAAAAGAAACTTCAAAATACTGAAATCTACTAACATACTTAAGTATAAAAATCATATGTTGGACTTTCTCAAAATACTTCATTTTAATAATAATACCTATTTATATTTGTTTTAAATTATCGCGCTTTGAACAAATTAACGTAAGGCACTGGACACATAGAAAAGACGTAAGACGCAGACGGGGCACAGACAGGGCACAGACGGAGCGCCGTCGCGATTTTAGAAAACAGAAAAGACGAGGCATGGACTTGACAGATACAAACAAATCCGTATGTAAGAGTATGGCATCACTGGCGACGCGTGAGTCTTCCAACCCGCCCTCAACCCTGTTTCGCCCGCTCGCGCCCGTACCCCGTCCGTTCTGTATGTTCTACCATGGGACGTAGACGAGTAAGCGTCGTGTCTGTGCCCTGTCGGTGCCCCATCTTGCTTGTGTGTTCTCCTTCGCGACGCTTCTAATAATTTTGTATGAAACGGACGCGGAACAGACATATGTCTGCGCCCCGCCCCGTCCACGTCTTACGTATTTTCCGTGTGTCCAGCGCTGAAGATTGGTATTCGAAGTAGAGCCACCTGGATTTTTCAAGCAGGTGGGGGGAGGTGGTATTCAGCCTTAACAAAGTCCGAGGTATAAACTGCGTCAGTATACGAACTAAGCCCAGTTTGATATCATTTTCGCATAAGTAGGTACATACAATGTCTGTATTTCAATTCTGGAATAATATTTCGGTCAATATACAGTTAAAACAAAAATTAAAAAAATAGAGATCAATTTGTCGAAATTTGGCTCATCCACGTCATTTTCATACAAAATATATAGAATCGTCGCGATGCAAAACACACAGGAAGGACGGGGCGCTGACAGAGGGCAGACACACGCTTACTCGTTTTCGTCCTATTGTAAAACATACAGAATGAACGGGGGCGCCGGGACGCGTATATAAAAAAGCTTCTTCAATACGTCCCCACCGGCTAAGACGAACTGAATTAGTATAGTATAGTAAATACTCCTACAATATGTCTCAGAAAGTGAAATACTGCAGTAGGGTTACAAATCATATTACGCTGCGCAAAGTAGGGGATAACCTAATCCTGTTCGTCAACGTGAAACTGATATTAAAGGACGAAAACGTAGCACAAAAAAAACAAAGAAAAAGATGAATAAGTACGAAAAAAGAATAAGAGCTTAATTGGTAACTAAGAATTATTTTATGAATGTTTTTTGCACATGGTTCCTTAGTTTCAATATTAAAAGCTATATTACGGGATCGTTTTTTGGCACTTCGACTCTCTAATGTGGTAGGACGCCCAACTTGGATCCTTCCTCCTGATATTCCCCTGTCATTACGTCGCGCAATGGAAGTTGGCTGTACTTTGATCGATGATCTTTCTATATCAAAGTGCAGCCAACTTCCATTCTGCTCATATTTTTTTGACACATGAGAGACATAATTTGGGATGGCGTTTGTCTTGAAGTTTCAAGAACTGCAGTGAACTTCGGTAGCAAAGAAAAAATATAAATATAAATGATTCTAAGGTGTCACAAATTTTATTTGACTTATTCCTAAGTAGACATCTAACTGTAATTGTGGTATGTTGCTTGTATTTACGTCACTTTGAAGAACTTGGCCAATGCGCGTGTACTGTTTTTTTTTATTAAGTATATTGTTATAATTGTGGATGCCTTCTTCATCGATTGGCATGTTAAAAAGTTGATGCTCTCGCCGGCGATAGTGTTATTCCTTGTACAGACATAACTTGATTGAAAAAAGCGAGATAGAAAATACGCAATAATATACTGTGTGCGTGTGATAGCAATATCGGCATAAAGAGACGTATCGCGTTAGCTTTTTAAGACAATTTTATGATTAAAGTACTAAGAAAACCTACGCTAATAAGTCACGCGCTTGACGAAAAGGATAAGGGGTTTCTAGTACATCTAAATACATATTAACTTAGAAATCCTAGTCCAGAACATCACTCTCTAAGACGTATTGGAGTAGCATAGACGCATGGTACTGAAGTAGCATTTCTATATACGCCGCCGGGTCTCGCACGTCCCAGTGTTGCTATATATACGGATTCGTTCGTATCTTTCACATCCATGCCTCGCCTTTCTATATGTTTTCAAAGGTCGTGACGGCGCCTTGTCCGCTTCCTACGTCTTTTCCATGTGTCTAGCGCCTAAAACGCAGAAGGGACGCGGCACACACGGGGCACGGACGTAACAGATACAAATAAAACCCTATCTATGGCAACACTGGCGACGCGCGAGTCCCCTAAACCCGCCCACAACCCTGTTTCGCCCGCTCGCGCCTGTACACCGTCCGTTCTGTATGTTTTGCGTCGCGAAAACAGATAGAAACGACGAGGCACGGGCGTGACATATACAAACAAATTTGTATCTATGGCAACACCGCGACGTGCGAGTCCCCACACCCGCCCATAACTTTTAATTCATTCAATTCGTCTGCTTGTGCCTATGCCCCGTCCGTTCTATATGTTCTACCATAGGACACAGACGTGTAAGCGTCATGTATGTTCTGCTTTGCGACGCTTCTTTACATTTTGTATGAAACGGACGCGGAGCAGACATGTCTTCGCCCCGTCCACGTCTTACGTCTTTTCTGTGTGTCCAGCTCCTTAAAGCGACTAGTCGCGAATGACCCTAAGCGCTCCCACCCCGCCACCCGCATACCTAGCACCAATAAATAGCATTTGTCTTGCATAGCGTTCGCAACGCGATAAACAAATTTAATTAAAGTAAACGCCAGTTGCATGGTTCTCGTCATTTCATGCCGCCGCCACCTGCCACTCAACTGTGTGTACCTTTAAAGATTTAATTTAACAGAAATAAAGTGTTAAGTATACACCTTTTTTTCATGTTCCGTACCCAAAGGATAATTTTTAAGACTCCGCTATCCGTCTGTCCATCTGTCTCTCACCAGGATGTATCATGAACCGAGATAGCTAGACAGATGAAATTTTAACAGATGATGTATTTCTGTTGCCGCTATAATAACAAATACTAAAAACAAAATAAAATTAAAGGGTCCCATACAACAAACGTGATTTTTTTCCGTTTTTTGCTTGATATTAATAATTAACGGCCACAGGCGAACATTTAGTTGTATACATAGGTATTTACGTACATAGGTATTTAAATAAAATAAATATATAAGGGGCGCTCCCATACAACTAACGTGATTTTTATAGATGCGAAACCCTTCGTGCGCGAGTCTGACTTGCACATGGCCTGTCTTCAGAAAAGATACTAGCTTTACGGGGGTTGCGCGGACTGCGCGGTTTTGAGGTATACTAAGATATGTTTCCAGTTCAGAAAATGGGTAAAACTGCAGTCTGTTGAAGAAACATAAAAATAATGTGTGGGCGGCCATCTTGGATCCAAAATCTGATTGCAGTTTCGAGTTCCAAACAAGTACAAAATTTCAGACCCCTACCTACGAAGTCCCAGTGAGACTTTTTGAACGAAATAAATTAAAATTCTAAAATCCCGACACCATCCTGGATTACCAAAAATATGTAAAATTTGGATTTTTCGGCTCTAAATACATAAAGACTTTCATCTTGGATTTCGAAAAATTAAAAAAAAATAAAACAACTCAGCGCTTGGTGGGAGTGGCTCGGCCTGCGGCCTCGCGAAACTAACTTGGGGGGTGGAGGGGTGAGAGGGGGGGATGAGCTCGGCCTGCGGCTTACCTACTTAGGGGGACTTTTGTATGAAATTTGTATGGAGGGAAATTGACCTTGTATGGCGGCTATCTTGGATTTTGAAAATAATCAAAAAACAAATGACGATCGTCAAATTGCTTACAACCCCCTACATTTTGGAAAAATTATCATGCCCCTAACCCCAACCGTTTTTGCAGGCAGTAACCCTTCCACATCAGGATCTGGTGATCTTCAACATGTCAGATTTTGGTACTCACTGGAGCACCCTCTACACGACCATACATCAACCGAAACCCCAACCACCCGGGAACAAACCAAACAACTGTTAATCAGTCAGAGTCAATGGTATTGTAGGTTTATATATGTAACTTCAGAAAATATATATTCTTCATTTATTAGTTTAACGTACAAAAAAATAATAGAGCTCTTTTAAATAATTTTTTTTCTTTTCTAGTAGAATATTTCTTCTTCAATGAAGCAATTTCTTTGATATTTTTTTTATTCAACTTTTACCAGCTGAGTCGTGTATGTGAATCTAAATGTAAATTTAGCATCCTTAAGTCATACGAATATGATACCATACTTGACATAGTAGCTGAGCTGTGAAGGCCAAAAAACTCAAAAAAACTAACATTAAAAACTTGGTTGCTCTACTTTTTAAATCCTCCATATGCCCTAAGGACCATTCCTGCTAAAATAAATCTTTGGTTCACAAAACGCCGAATAATATCTCACACAAATGCCCGAGTATTTAACTCTCAGTATTTGACAGTGTTATACACTATTTTAATCTTATAACTTGGGATTGAAAGTACTTATTGTTAGTGTATAAATGGCGCCCAAAACCGGCACTTCACCGCGTTCAATTTTCAAAAACTAGGGAGCAGGAACTTGGCTAACGGCTCGGTTTTATTTTAACTTTAACAGAATAGAAAACAACACACAAACTTTTATTTTAATACCCCTTATTACTTGATAGTATCATGAACTTCTATAATAACATTGCTTTTGTTCAAGACAAAGTATAAAATTATTCTATTTTTAAAGTTTGATAACTTGTGCATAAAGTATGCTTATAAAATCAGTTCAAAGATTATAACTACAATTTTATAAGATTAAATAAAATATTTTTGTTGTTAAACGAAGACCAATATTTTAAATGTAACATTATTTTCATCTTTTTTTTATAAATGGTTTTGGTCCTGGTGGTTTATACGAACATTTTGTAAACTATTTAGTGATATTTACCTTTGGATGATACTCATCAATATCAGTCTCGTAAGGTTTAGCAGAATCTGCATCTTCATCAGAACTTTGGTGGGGTGCTACTGAGATCTTGCATCCAAAAAAAAGCTTATCCTGAGACACCTCGAGCGCTTTTTCTACGTCGGACGGCTTCTTGAAACGCACTACTGCGTATCGATCAGCATTCTGACCGACCACTTTGACCCACATCACCTTTCCGTGCTTTTTGTATTCGTGGTAAAGACCATCTTTGAGGGAGCTATCGGTCGACCTGGTCGGCAGATTTCGGACACATATTGCGAGAGGTCTGCCATTTGCTGTCGACGCCCACTGAAACAATTCGTATAATTATTGTTTCTAGCAAAGAATCACCACGTGATCGGAATTCGAACACCCGACGTAGGTTATTTCAGCTGTTACTCAAATAGCGATACGGTTGCCTTGGAGAAATGACAAGACTTCAGTTGCAAGTCTTGTCATTTCTCCAAACCAACCGTGTTTACAAAGTTAAAGAGTGGACTTCATTGACATAAACATTGGACATTATTCGACAAAATGAAAAAAATATCGAGAACGTATGTAGCATGTCGCGGACAGCCGCGGAAGGGGTTTTAGCGGGATTGGCATTTTGACATCTCGGGTAAAGAGAATAAGACAGTTGATCACTTAACAATGTAGGGCGCTGGACACATAGAAAAGACGTAAGACTCAGACTCAGGCACGGACAGGGCAACGTCGGGGCGCCGTCGCGACTTTTGAAAACAGAAAGAAACGACGAGGCACGGACGTCATAGATACAAACAAATCCGTATCTATGGCAACACTGGCGACGCGCGAGTCCCCTCAACCCGCCCGCAACCCGAGTCGCCCGCTCGCGCCCTTGCCCCGTCAGTTCTACCATAGGACGCGGACGAGTAAGCGTCGTGTCTGTGCCCTATCCGCGCCCCGTCGTTTCTGTGTGTTCTGCATCGCGACGCTTCTATACATTTTGTATAAAAAAGGCGCGGAGGAGACATGTCTGCCTGCACCCAGTCCACGTCTTACGTCTAATAAGTGTGTCCGGAGCTTCAGACGCAGACGGGGCGCGGACATATGTCTTCTCCGGGATCCTCTTATTTCCCATAAGTATATTAATCATGGTGTCATAAGGACTTTGTCATTTCATTACACTCATAACTTTTATCATATCATAACAATTGTTTTATATAATGTTTATCGTTATAATGATTCTGTACACATAATCATAAGCGACGGACACACTGAAAAGACGTAAGACGTGGACGGTGCGCAGTCATATGTCTCATCCACGTCTTTTTCATACAAGATGTATAGAAGGGTCGCGATGCAGAACACACAGGAAAGACGGGGCGCGGACAGGGCACAGACACGACGCTTACTAGTCCGCGTGCTATGGTAGAACACACAGAATGGAAGGGGCAAGGGCGCCAGCAGACGAAACGGGGTTGAGGGAGGGTTGGGGTCTCGTGCGTCGCCTGTGTTGCCATAGATACGGATTTGCCCATATATGTCACGTCCGTGCCGTCTTTTCTGTGTTTTCAAAAGTGCCCCGTCTGCGTCTTACGTCTTTTCTGCGTGTCCAGCGCCTTAGTGGAATCTGACAAAAAAGTGAAGAATACGGCTTTTTTTCAACCAAAAGTTTGCTTTGGCGCGATTGATCTTTGTGGTCCTAAGGTGGCTTTTGAAGTAGGGTCATCTGGATTTTTCTTGCAGGTGGGGGAGAGGGGTATTTGGCCGTAACGAAATCCGAGGTTAATAACTGTGTGAGTATAGGTACTAAGCCAAGTTTTGTATCATTTTCGCATATATCTAATATAATAATAAATTTTAAATATTTGTACTTTTCACTAACACTGGTCAACAAGATTTTGCCACAAGGATACTTACAGCGATTTCTAAAAGAATTCAGTACAAAAAACATGAACCTGGTTATAAAAAATGTGTAGGACGACAAAATTTTCAAATATTACACGTCAAAATTTCAAATTTCTTATTTTTTCGGCAATTTCAAAATTAAACCATAAATTCAATAAGGTGATTTTCAATTTTCTAATAGCAGCTTAACACTGTGCAAACCTTACATTTTACAATATTTTTTACATCATTGCTAAATTATTTATAAAAATGACTTATAACAATTTTTTTACGGGTCGATATAACGCCCTACAATGCGCGCAGTACGCAATGTATGGGAAATATTACGGTAACTTAAATCTTTATATATATCCATAGATAAAAAAGGTACAAAAGTAAAACAAATTTTATTTTGATATAGAAGGCTGATTACATTATTTTTTGTTACAAAATTAAATAACCTGCACAGAAGCTATTTACTATAAATAATTATAAATATCAGTAATTGGGGAAAATTGGATTTTCGATATAACATTATTCTCAACTCTGACCTCCTAGAAACAAAAGTAAATTATGTCCATATACACTATACAAAAATCTGTAAGAGACAACTAGTCTTTCTCCAGTGGGAAAAAAAATCTAAAATTTTGTCGACCAGTGTAATCTGTAAATTTACATTTTAGTCTTTAAAGCGCTGGACACATAGAAAAGACGTAAGACGCAGACAGGGCACGGACAGGGCGCAGCCCGTCGCGACTTTTGAAAACAGATAGCAAAGACGAGGCACGGACGTGACAGATACAATCCGTATCTATGGCAACACTGGCGACGCGATGCTTCTATACATTTTAAATGAAAGGGACGCGGAGGAAACGTGTCTGCACCTCGTTTGCGTCTTACGTCTTTTCAGTGTATCCAGCGCTTAAAACATAAGAGAGACGTGTCACGTGAGTCGTGTGGCGCGGACATTTGTCACGTCACTTCATTGAATATACTGAAGTGGAAAAAACAGCACCAGCCAGGTTCAAGTTCTGAGTAAGGGTAATATAAGAGAAGTATATGACAAGTTTTCAGCTTGCCTCAAATAGCTACCGAAAAATATCTATCAGCTCTCAGACCAAAATTGTATATGAAACTCAGCATCGTATCACGATATCCTCACGACAAAAAGACTATGCTCTATATTATTAAGGTTTATATTGTTGACCATCCGCCTCCACCACGTCTCTTCTGTGGTATAGATACACTTTGAAGTTGAGCGGCAGGCGGCACTTTAGCGGCGCTTGCGCGTAAGTCGCATGATTCTAGTCATTTCTTACGAAACCATAGTAACTACTAGTGTCGCCTGTCGCTCAACTTCAGAGTGTTCATGACTGAATGAAAAACTTTCTGCACCAACATAAAAATAAAATAAAATGTGTAAAATAGGTATGTGGCCTAAAAAAATTATTTTAGCTCATTATATCGATTTTTGAAAAGTATGCTATTTCATTTTTTTCTGATTTGCTAATAATGACGAAGACACAGCGCATATATTTTCGCGTGACATCACCATCAGCTACGATTTTTGACCAAAGGCGACGTAAATCACCCCCACTCCAAAACTTTGAAGCACTGTATCTTTGTGAATTATGACTATTTTGCTAAACGAAAAAATATAGGTTCTCTATTTTTGGATAATCTAGTTGACGGACTTAATAAAATAAAGTATTTTTTACCCAGTCCACATCCCTATTGCAAATATTAAAGGTACAATGTGCGGTCTTATCGCTAAGAACTATCTCTTCCAGGAACCGATGGATGGAGAACAATGTATATGTATAGAGACGTCAAAAATAAAGGTGGTGTAAAGAAACGATAATTTAAAAAAATTAAGTTACCTTTAATTTATTTATCACATATTACACTACACATATAAATTGCCTGTGACAGACGGACAGACAGACAAGTCAGTTCTGTAAGGGTCCCGTTTTTACCTTTTGAGGTACGGAACCCTAAAAAGAGGCTTTATCAACGAACTAGACCCGCGAACTAAGTTTTCATAACGAAAGTTAGTCATAGTCAAACACAGGTACGAACTGCCAAGTGAATGCTCCGAATACACATTATTCTAGTACCTGGTACTGATGTGCGGGCGGCGTGCGGTGGTTTACGTGTGGTTGTTGCGCGGGCGGCGGCGCGGCAGGAGTTGAAGCACGCGATGTGTCGCTGGGCTCGGGTGAACTGGATTCGGAGCGCGACGAGCCCGAGCCCGAGTGCCGCCGCCGCCGGCCGCCACCCTCGGTGCCACCGCCCGGCGTGCTTGGCGTGCTCTCACCGCCCGTCGCGCCCCCTGCCCCGCCCACGCTTGCCGTCCCACTAGCGTACCATCTATGATGAGGAGTTGTTGTCCTGAAACAAAATTAATATTAATTCTGAAACGATGACCGATCTACATACCCAGTCAGTACATACCCAGAATACTTAGTATGTACAAGTAAGTCGCCAAAGACTTAAGTAATTTTTTATTTTCAAAAGAAACTTAGCAGACCCATTACGATAGGTCTACTTTGTGAGGAAACATTGATATTCACATAACGTCAGTTGTTTTCAATCGGCATTAAAAGCGCTGGTCACACAGAAAAGACATAAGACGTGGACGGGACGCAGACATGTCTGATCCGCGTCAGTTTTATACAAATGTATAGAAGCGTCGGAAAGCAGAACACAGGAAAGACGGGGCACCGACAGGGCATGAACACGACGCTTACTAGTCTGTGTCCTATTAGTCGCTTACCTAAGGCGCTGGATACATAGAAAAGACGTAAGACGCAGACGGGGCACGGACAGGGCACAGCGGGACGCCGTCGCGACTTTTGAAAACAGATAAAAAAGACGAGGATTGGACGTAACAGATACAAACAAATCCGTATCTATGGCAACACCGCGACCCGCGAGTGTCCCCACACCCGCCCACAACCCCGATCCCGGCCCACAGACCCGCTCGTGCCTGTGCCCCGTCCATTCTGTATGTTCTACAATAGGACACAGACTTAAGTACTATGCTCGGAGACCTAAATCGAGTTTCCCAACAGGTGGGCCTTAAAATGAACATGAGCAAAACGAAAGTAATGTCGAATGTCCATGTCGCGCCCCTACCTGTTTGTGTTGGGAGCCCCACCCTCGAAGTTGTAGACCAATATATCTACCTGGGTCAATTGATCCAGGCAGGAAGTTCCAGCTTCGAGGAAGAGGTCTTTCGACGACAGGGCAAAGATGGGGCGCCGTCGCAACTTTTGAATACAGATAGAAAAGACGAGGCACGGACGTATCAGATACAAACAAATCCGTATCTATAGCAACACTGGCGACGAGCGAGTAGTCCAATCCGCCCGCAACCCCGTACAATAAGCGGACGCGGACGAGTAAGCGTCGTGTCTGTGCCGGTTCCTTATTTTTTTGCATAAAATTTTAAAATGCCACACAAAACTTTGTCATAATTTAAAATGCCACTTTACATTCTAATAATAGTTACGCACAATATTGATTTGGCATAACTTTTTAGGCGCAATTTTTTAAAGCATAACAACTATAAGCATAATTATTGTTAACTATACTATTCTAAAGCCTAAATATGCTTACTCATAATGATATTTAGGCATAAGTTTTATAGGCATAATAC
This sequence comes from Acrobasis suavella, assembly GCA_943193695.1. Taxonomy (NCBI): domain Eukaryota; kingdom Metazoa; phylum Arthropoda; class Insecta; order Lepidoptera; family Pyralidae; genus Acrobasis; species Acrobasis suavella. The sequence continues at coordinate 9,210,896 of OW971945.1, read as the reverse complement.
GCCGAATAAATATCTGACTCCTAAAGTGTTAAAAACATTATTGCTCTAATAAATATGTAGGCACTTTACATGGTGTGTAGAAAATACCCTCACAGTTGTTCCGGGTGGTCATAATAAAAAATAACTTGAACCTAACTTCCCTTCTGCCCTCACACTTGTTTCGGGTGATCAAAGAAAATATAACTTGAATCTAACTCCCCTTCAGCCCTTACAGCTGTTTTGGGCGGTCATCAATTTTTTTGCATTATAATTTAAAAAAATAAAAGTATTATGCCTAAATACTATTAGTCTTATAGTTATTACGCCTACGGAGTTAATGCGAATTAACATTAAAGTTAACTATGCCAAAAAACAATTATGCCGATGAACTATTATGCCAAAACATTTTATGCCAAAACCGGTATGCCAAAGAACATTAGTACAAAACAAATTATGCAAAAAAAAAGGAATCCCGTCTGTGTCCTGTCGACGCCCTGTGTGTTCTGCGTCGTGACGCTTTTATACATTTTGTATGAAAAAGACGCGGAGGAGACATATGTCTGCGCTCCACCCAAGTCTTATGTCTTTTCAGTGTGTCCAGCGCTTCAGTGATTCATGACACTACAAGTACCATATAATTTATTTTGAGGTTTACATTGAAGAAATTGAAAAATAAATGTATTTTTATTAATAAATCATTACCTATCGACATTGGAAGGTGGTGTAGCATATGGCGCATTAGAGCTGTTGTTCCTCTGGTAGCGACCGTAACCAGCAGGGGTGTTACCACGTCGGCAATAATCAGTCGCACTATCATTGGTACCCCGCCAGTTAGCCGGCGCCGCCGCAGTTGCAGCTATAGGACACGCACTCCCCGTACTTTCTTCGCCACCTCTGTAAACAAGAAGTATACATTCATTAAAATACGTTTTTTGTTATTAACACAAAAAATTAACGGATATACATTTAACAAGCTTTGCGTTATAATTATAAGGCTTGCTAGCCAGATAAGCGGGTCGGCACTATCGGTTCGGTCGGCCGTATTTGAGAAAAAACAAAATCGACCCGAAGCAATAACTGCACTTGTTCGGCTTTATTAAGCTTGTGCCGATCGGGCAGTTTCTTCGAGATTGATTGACACAATTAGATTTTTAATACATTCTAGAGCTTCACTGCCATGGCAACCATTATAATTTGGCAGTTGCCAAGCCGGTGATTATGTGCGGCAGCCGAGCGGTTTCTGATTCCCGAACATTCATCTAATATCCTCTATTTTGCCTGCCCGAATAAGTGTGTTCAGACTTAATACGGGACTACCCTACCCTAAACAGACTGACTTTATTAGGCTTGACACATCATTCAAATTCGGGTCGGCACAACAAGGCCGTAAAAGCCTCACACGCGGAGCGTTGAGATAGTGCTCTACTCCCAAAATGTCAAGGTCAAGCATTTGACCCCGCGTGTGCAGCACAACACAGCAGTTTAAAGTTGCAGCGCAGCGCGTTGCGTAGCAATGTCACACAGACCAGTCTGTCATGATGTGCTGTGCCGCAACGCTCTGCGCTGCAATGCAGACGTCTGGACATCTGCCATTTGCGTTTGAGAAATTGAAGACAGTGAGCACAGCGTTAGCATTCCCGAGTTTTCTTGAGAAGGATGGTTGGGTAGTCTGATGAAGAATTGCTGCCTGAGGCGCTGGACACATAGAAAAGACGTAAGACGCAGACGGGGCACGGACGGGGCACTTGTTTATATCTGTCACGTCTGTGCCTCAAAAGTCGTCTTTTGAGAACAGATAGAAAAGACCGAGGCACGGAGCTGACGCTTGCCGTCACGAGAGATGACGGTTTCCAACCAACTTCATTGACCCGTCCGATTTTGACACGATAACATGTCTTCTTCCGAAGGTGAAGATGAGATGGCACCGATGTATATTGTTAATATTCAGAGGGTTAGACGTATCAATTAAGGCAATAGATTTTTAAAATAATGGAGGATCTATATAATTATGTATTCCGATCGTTTTCAACAAGTATATAAGATGAATCCACAATGCTTTAACTTCATATTGTCCAAACTAGCGATACTTAAAACTTGGTTATAAACCGACTAATTTCGGATCGTTTAGGCGCATTATGTCAAAAGCGCAAAATGGTAAAAGAGGAAAATGGTAAGAGCGCAGAATGGTAAGGATTTCAGTTCTATGTAATAAGTATATGAGCTGGCAGGACTATATTTTTACTTATTGTTGTTTCACAGACTATCAAAGTTGATCAGACATTGGACACGGATCTATTTTTATGAATCAGAATTCAATGCCTCATCAATGCACGGTCAACATCTATCCTATCTGCTATAAAGTTTCATATAGCTATTGAGACTGTCTCGTATACGCCGCATCAAGGACGCAGTTCTTTTTCTGATAATTGCCGCAAAACTGTCTACACGTGCAGTGGCAAACATTCCTGACGCGCTACAGTAACGAGGCAGCCTCATTAACGTTCTGAAAGAGTTTAATATACTGGACCCGCAAAACATTGTAGGCCCTTTGCGTATATTTCACCCACAGCCTGTGGGTGAAATATACGCAAAGGGCCTAGGGCAAGTAGAAAAAGACTGACAAAATGCCCTGAATAAAGTTGTTTTTACTGGATCAGTACAGTGCGCAAACCTGCCGGCCAACATATTCGCCCGGACCGACAATGCCCTGCGCTCCCTTTCAATATCCATGTCATCCGAGAGTGTCATGTGTCATTTGTGCATTTCCCCAGCGGAAGTGTCGAATAATAAATGTTGACTATTACTAGATCTTTAGATGAAAGCTTCAAATGTTTGTGTATTCAGTAATTTTTCTTCGGGTTGTAGGGCATTTTGGACCGCGGTACCGAATAGCCCAAGAACTATTTTGTAATGGGTCGACTATTCGGACCAGGCAAATTGGAATTAGGAATATTATGAAGTTAGACATCCTTTATAGTACCACTGGGCACAAAATAGCAGGTAAAAAAATAATGTTTAAGTTATACTTTCTACGTTAATTTTTTATTAATCAGTGTAAATAATATTAAATGTTTTACTAAGTGATGTTGATTAGTTAAAAGAATCAAGGCGAAATTTGTACAAATAAAATTAGAAAAAAGAGACTTTGAAATATTTTTTATATCATTACTACTGCTCTGGTTAACAGCTTCAATCAGAATATTTCTTGGGCACGGAGAAAAAAAGATTTTTATATTTAAATTATTGATCTTTTATTCGATATCCGAACGTAATTTGATATTAATTGACTAAAAATCCGAACACTGACATGTTGAAATATATTATTTTATGGCAACACCAGGCAGTCAGGCAACCATCCGCTAAAATAAAAAAGTTAAACTGTCATTCCAACGTTGCGAATGACAATGACATATCGAAGTTCTGTCATTCTATCGTGTGTGTTCGTCACGTCACGTCAGACCTTCTCTGATCGTTTACCGCGTTTTTCGTTACGATATCTAGTTTTTTGTGTTTTTACTGATTTCTAACGATTTTTGGCTACGATTACTGATTTGAACTACTGTTTTACCTTTACAACCCGGCTTCTCCACTCTAACGGACTTCTCGATCGCCTATCTTGACTACCTGTGCTTGTATATTTTGGACCATTGACTGCCTAGCGATTTGGATTTTGGAATTTGGACAATATGAGGTGCATCAACTGTAACATTAATCTGCACTTTTCACGGCGTCTACTTGTGTTAGAGCTAGACACAAGAGCTATCTCAATAATAGCAGAATGGATTGACCCGATCATTGTAAGTATAAGTGCGGATTCCATTACCAATTTTTACTTTGTATGCCATTATTTATGGTGTTGTTTTCTGGGCCTCAGTTAAATAGTGAGGACAGTACAATGAAGTTCTAGTTTGTGATTGTTCTTTCTGCTCAGAGGGTTCAGTTTATGTGAAATAACATTTTTAGCAGCTTAGGCTGAAAACAGTTGAGAGTAAATCAATGACACTAATATTTTTAAGTGAAAAGATTTTTGTTTACAATTATAAACTTAACAACTACTGGACTAAGGTAAATATTCTTGCTATTTCTGAGTGGCATGGGCATATTTTATCAAATCAGTACAAAAGATTCTTCTTTACAGATAATGGACACTGACTATATTTGTCAGCAATGTTGGGAAGTAGCCATGAGAGCTGTCAATACTTCAATGACTTCTGTGAATGACGGTCAAGCTTCTAGTAGCTCTGGCAGCAACCAGCAACAACAAGTTGGACATTCCAGAATCTGCCTTGTATGTGGACGTTCTGTGTTAAGGATTCCTAGTGAACTGGTTTTGCGCACAAACCCAACTGAAAGGCAACAGCAAATATCAATTTGTCATGAACAAAATTGCACCTCGAGAGGTTAGTTTTCTGATTGTTATTAAAGTTTTGTTGTAGTGATTGTTGTGTGATTGTTGTAAGAAAAAATATATTAAGTAGGTGATTAGTTTAGTTAAGTTAAAAATGGAAAAGGCAACAATGACAAATTAATCATTCTGTTTACAATGTCAATAAAGTATGGTTTACTATCAAATAATGGTCTTGTGATTAATGGTGATGTGACTCATTAGTCATTACCATTAGTCTTATTCCTCAATTAAGCTGATGAAGTATCCTTTGTATAAAAAACATTGTGACACTATCACATCTTTGTTTTTTACTGGGTGGACAGAAACAGTGATAGGCCACTAGCTTATTGTCCTATTTTTGATATTCCTGATTCTTAGAAGTTGTACGAGTGTTAGATTTCCTAAAAGTGTTGAAAGTGAGTCCCTTGCCAGTCTGTCAATGGGAATATGTTAAAAATTGAGTTGTTTTTTTCTTTTTATGTACTTTCATAAAAAACCGAGGTAAAATACAATTTTTCACAGAATGTGCCGAGATGTGAAATCTTCATTATAATCTTAATTTATAGTTACTTGATGCATGTAATAATGTAAAGAACCAAATACATAATGTACAACTTGGTAAGGTTGTGAAAATTTTTTACTGTTGCTAGTGAAAATATTTTTAGTGCCATTTCACGACTTTATTGCCATGCTGTATGTAGCTATAGACACTGTTACTTTTTACTTAGTCTAATAACTTTAAATGTTTTATAGGTACATTGTACGGACCGGCTATGTCACAATTGCTACAGATCAGCTGGATGCAAAGTTGCACAGATGCAAAACCGAGAGCCTGAGCAACACCAAGATGAAACACTATCATCGTCACATGAAACGGTGATGGCACTGCCAAACTCCGACCCTGTAACATCACAGCCGAGCTCTGCTATGCTATCTCAACCAAGCTCTCCACTCACATCTTCTGGTTCAGAATGGCTTCCTCCAAATATACCAAACGTGCCCGTGGAAACTGTGCCCACTATCACTTTAGAAAATTATAAAAGGGCAGTGGGGAGCCCAGGAACTTGCGCCATTCCCCAATGCCATAACAATACCCATGTAATACCTGACGAATTAAGGATTAGACTCTTAAGAGATTACAAATTATATATGTCAATCCATGTTCGAATATGCAATGAACATAATATTATCAATAATGAGTGAGAATTTACCAGTCACCAAATAGAACATATATTTTTATTTTTGGATCATAATCTGAAATATGACTGAACAAATTCTCGACATTAATGATAGTTTGCTTCAATACTGGGTTGGACTATCAAGAAAAAACTTTTTGACCTTTATCAGTGAGGTGCCAAGTCTTGATCTGCCTAACATGAAAACTGGTATGGCGGCCCTTTTGATTAAATATAGAACTGGCGATTCTGACGAAAGAATCTCCTACCTGTACCTGGTCATTTAAGTTTATCTCATCTTACCAGACAAGAGATGTTATCTCATAACTTATTAATTCCCAATGGCCTTTATGGCCATAATGTGAAACCAATATTTACTTGGGATGGCACATACACTTTCATTTATAAAAGTGCCAACTATACTTTTCAAAAAGATTCCTATTCATTGCATAAATATAGAAACCTCCTTAAGCCCATGATGATAGTTTTATGTGATGGGTACATTTTAGACTGCCTGGGTCCTTATAAAGCCGTAACCTCGGATGCTGAAATTATGTTGTCCCTTTTTAGCCAAGAAAACAATTCAATAGAGTTATTTCAGAGAAAATGATGTATTCATTTTGGACAGAGGATTTAGAGATGCGTTACCTTTATTAGAAAGATATGGTTATGAACCTCATATGCCGGAGTCTTTACGGTTGGGTAATAATCAATTAACTACACAGCAAGCAAATCAAAGCCGCTGCGTAACTATTTGTAGATGGCCAGTAGAAGCAGTTAATGGTCACTTGAAAAGAGATAATAGAGTAAGAGCCCGCTTCGGCTAGGCGCACATCATATTATAAAACCAGAAAGTTTGTCTGCGCACGTCACCAATACAGGTAAGAACGATGAGCGACTATGTAATTTGGGTAGTGGTTACTTTGACAGGTAACAGGTAACAAAGGTGTAAAAAAACAGCACCTTAAATACATTAAGATATAAAGCTCGGTTTTTTGATATTTTCTTTAGAATAATATTTAAAATGACGTCATCCATTGCCGGACACTTAGTATGGTTTCAACCCCCTGCCGGACACCCCCAAACTCAAAAAAATTGTGATTACACTTACGTTGTATTATAAAAGCTGAATTTTATATATGTTTCTTGGGGGGCTATGAAAAGAAGTTACCCCAGTAGCCGGACAGTTTTCATGGTTTTTTACACCTTGCCAGAGGCCTTGAGAGTCCGCGGTAAGTGCGAGCGCGAGGCAATATATATTCAGGCGGGTTTGAGTGAGATGGTGAGTTTGCTCTATTGCGATCTTTAACTGCGCACCATCTGTCGTTTACACTGTATTATGTGTTGAACTATTATACCAGTCTGTCGCAACTTAGAAAAAGTGTAGATGAAGAATTGTCATGCCCAGAACATGAGGAAGCAGATACTAAGATAGTATATCATGCGTGTAACATCAACTATCAAGCAAATATAGTAATCAGAAGTGTTGATACTGATATTGCTGCTATAATGCTTGGAAACATGCATCATCTTAAAAACGATTCATGTATGTGGATCCTTACAGGTACTGGAAATAACTTGAGATATGTTGACCTAACCAAAATACACGCACAGTTGGGAGAATCTATTTGTCGGAGCTTACCTGGGTTTCATGCAATCACAGGATGTGATTACAATCCTGCATTTTTCAGAAAAGAAAAATTAAAACCTTACAAAATATTGAAAAAATATCAGGAGTACCAGAAAGCTTTCATGAAGTTCGGTAACAATGAATTAATTGCAGACAACGATGAACACCGAAACGTTTTCAATATTGTCCAGAAATTTATATGCAACATATACAATGTCGGTAATATAATTGATGTTGATGCGGCGCACCTTCAAATGTTCATTGATTCATATACGACCTCTGATGTAAACGAAGCTTTTGACCGAAAAAAATTGCGGAATTTCGACGCCAGCAATCTACCACCCTGTAAAAGCGAAGTGTTACAACAATTTTTACGAGCAAATTATATATGTTGTATTTGGAACAATGCTCACCTAAAATGTCCAACCACATATAAGCCAGAAAATAATGGTTGGGTACAAGAAAATAACCAATACCAATTTAAATGGTTTGAAGGGGATCAGCTACCAAATTATGTCAGTGATTCGTTAGAAATTCTATCAGTTAAGTAATTACTATGTCAAATTATGTACATGATTTTATTATTATTTATAATTGTATTAACTCGTTTAAATTTTTACAGAAACTGACGAAGAAGGCGATATTGACATCAATCAAGAGAACTGGAGTAGTAGTGACGAAGATGGTGAAAATATTGACGACAACGACGAAAATTCTGAGCATTATTAAATCATTTTTTATATACAATAACATTTTTTTTAACTCTGTAATAATATTAAGAATATTTTTTACTTTCTATAAGATGGCTATGAATATAATAAAAATATTTGTTCATTGGATTTCTTACGATAAACAATATTATTACCTCACACAGTCAAAACTTGAATTACTCAAAAACATTAACGAAACTCTAAAAATTTATGGATTAATTTTTTAGATTTGTTTTTTTATTTTTAGCCATGAAAATTTTATTAGAATTTTTTTTTATGCATATATTTTTTAGTCAAAATAATTTTATGGAATTATTTTGTTAAGTTAGTATTTTTATTTTTTGTTAAGTATAAAAAATAGTTTAAGATATAATATTAAGTAAGTAAAAAATAAGCAGTTAAAGATAGCAATAGAGCAAACTCACATCTCACTCAGAACCCGCCTGAATATATATTGCTTCGCGCTCGCACTTACGGCGGACTCTCAAGGCCTCTGGCAAGGTGTAAAAAACCATGAAAACTGTCAGGCTACTGGGGTAACTTCTTTTCATAGCCCCCCAAGAAACATATATAAAATTCAGCTTTTATACTACAACGTAAGTGTAATTACAATTTTTTAGAGTTTGGGGGTGTCCGGCAGGGGGGGGGGCAAACCATACTAAGTGTCCGGCCATGGATGACGTCATTTTAAATATTATTCTAAAGAAAATATCAAAAAACCGAGCTTTATATCTTAATGTATTTAAGGTGTTGTTTTTTTACACCTTTGTTACCTGTTACCTGTCAAAGTAACCACTACCCAAATTACATAGTCGCTCATCGTTCTTACCTGTATTGGTGACGTGCGCAGACAAACTTTCTGGTTTTATAATATGATGTGCGCCTAGCCGAAGCGGGCTCTTGGACTATAACAGATTGTTTCGGTTTGAATTTAATAACAAGGCACTACTGCAAGATTTTAGGATAGCACCAGCTTTATATAATAGATTTGCTGTGCGATTGACAGATCGCAGAGATGCTTAAAATATTTTAGATGTAATTTATGAACGAATTGATCTACCTAATTACCTGGCAAATGTGGTAGCTGACCTGAATTTGAATAGACGCTCAGCTGACTTTATCAGTATTTCAGTCAATCAGGAAAATATATAATATTTTCCCCGATTAAGTTATGACGACCTAATATTATTTACTTTGGGCACTTATCAAATACGGCAAGCTCAATCTTATTATAGTGAGCATGTTAAGATTAATAGTGCCTACATAATTGAAGTCTTTTCAGAATTACCCGATTACATCAATTTATCTGAAATAAACATAGACGAAACCACGGAAGAAGTAACATTATTAAGGGGCAAAATTCGTTCAAGGCATGTTGGAAGAAAAGTTTATTATATTTACTTTTTGATTAAAAACAATGCATCAGGGCGTAGAGGCATTCTAGAATATTGCTGCAATTGCATAGTTGGGCGCCGAACACTTGGTCGTTGTGCTCATGTGATGACTATTGTCTGGTATTTGGGATGGGCCAGATATCAAGATCATATTGTTTTACCCGCTAACCATTTAAATCATGTGTTTGTAGAAGATGAATAAACAATTTTTATAAAATACTACTTTTTATTGAAATATTATCCAGTATTGATACTTATATATATATAGTTATTATGTATCAATTGTCTTTAGAATCTTTCTTTTGATAATCAGGTGATTTATCCTGCAATATCCTAACCACACTAAAAACAATTTTATGAAGTACATATGTTATATTTTAACCCACCCTCCAAGCATGCTGTGACTTTCTGGTCGCAGTATGCTTAATGCGTATGTGCACACAAGAACGTTTTAAGAATGTTTACAGGTACATAGTCAAAGGTTTGCAGTTATTATATGTCCTAACTATGGAATATTAACAACAAACTAATAAGTCCTGATCTGCATTAACATGTTAATTATCAAAATATCGTGTCACATTCTGCGATACATAGGTAAATCCTATAAAGATATCTAGTTTAATTTTGTAGTCTGCAAAATAAGGTAACCTCATCTCTCATTATCATAATCATAACGTACATATATGGTGCGATGCGACGAATTATTTTGGTTACCTACTTCTTATTAAAATTAAGAACCTATTACAGTTAAGTGTTCCCTATATCAATAAGTATACAAGCCATACAAATCCCTAATTTCATACATAATAAATTGTAATATTTGTAAATACCATTTTCATTTTGTTATGATTTGACTAAGGTAAGATTAAGATTTTGTTTTTGTCAATCAGTTGACAGACCTACAAAAGTCAGTTTGACAACCACTGTGGACTTTTTTCAGGCATATGAAAATGGCTGTAGGGTGAAATATGTTATTTAAACGGGGGTTTAAAAATATTCCATTTATGCAGCCATGTTACAAGTAAGGAAACCTCAATATTGATGTATAATTCACCTTCTCTTAATTTCTTTTTTCTGTACAATCGATGTATGAGCTTTCGCCATGATCCTTTGTGCATAACAAATAGGTACAAGCAAAAATATACGGGCACATATATTCCAAGAATCGGACCTACGAAAAGAGCATTGGGTAGTGGTCCTAATCGACCCATTCCAAAAGAAACTTTGGGCCATTCGCACCGCTTCAGCCCCTGCGGTGCAAATGACCTCCTTCAGAAACAGTACTTGGAAGATTCGGACCGCGGTCCGAACCGCTCGCGAACCGAAACGCCCAACAACCCAATTTTTTGATAAATTCGTCAAGAAATATTTTGTCTCCAAGATTTCAACATAAGATGATCATTTTTTGTAAACACATGTTTATGCAAATAAATTTAATTTGGATCTGCATCAGGTGTTCTAGATCTTAAGTATTTATACCTCAACAAAACATGCCCATCAGGCTGAACCACTTTGCTAAGTTGTCCTTTTATATTTTTTATAGTTTAGCTGGACCATTATGGTTCTGCATTAGCTATTCCATTTTCCAAAATCAATTATACCCTTTATGTTGGCCAGACTTAACAGCTATATAATAAAAAAAGGTTTCATTCGAATCCGTCCAGTATTGCCAGAGATTAGCATGTACAAACAGACAGAATTTTTTTTATTCTTACTCTATTACGATGATCTCCGTCGCCCCAAATTTATTTTTGGAGATATGTTTAATGTTTTTTTTTTTAACTGTTTATTATATGTAGCGTTTGTAAACACCATTTTTCAATTAAGGGATCCGTGCAAATAAAAATTTTCATTAGAGTCCAGTGAAGGAGGGGAGCAAATAAATTAACGACAAAGGATATATAACGGAGTTAAACGGAAAACTATCAGAGCTTAGCTAACAAGGGTTTACAAATTAAACAGTTACAGTCAAAGTCATCATTTAAACACTTGGCCGGTTCGGTTATGAAGATTTGGCATAGCTTTATTTACGAAAAAAATAATAATATGAAAATACTGACTTTACTGACCATTTTTCGAAAAAGCTGACTTTTACTGACCTTAGCCTAAAATACTGACTTTACTGACCATATTCCACCCCTTCCATATCCACCTCCCTCGCTCTCACCATCTTCACAAATTGAAAGCATATTTAATCATCCTTCGTCGTTATCAGCAGGCTCGAGGAAAAAAAATACAATTTAATTAGCTACTTCACCTTACGGTTAAGTAAAAGTATTCTTTGAGCCAACCCGTTCCCGTTCCCATTACCGTCATTTGCTAGAGCAAAAGAGAGCGACGGATACTATTTAACTCAAAGTTTTTGTCCCTCACTCAAAAATAATATTAATTTGCAACCCCTAACGCATTCCCAGGGAGGCAATTTTAATAAATCAAATTAACTCTTCATCTGTTGCAAATAATAAAACAATAGATAAACAATTGACCTGGGAGGAATTCCTCCCAGTGACAGGTAAGGGGTTAATGGATTATTATTTTTTACTTACCAGTAATTCAAAAATGTCATGTGTCTCGCTTCAAAAATGACAAAAATTTATACAAACTTGCAACCCCTATTTCACCCCTATAGGGATGTATGCCTAATTTGTAAATGTAATTTTCAAAATCTATTATTTTCTACTAACTACTAAAATAAATTAAAAACTTCATGTGTCTCACTTTAAAAATTACGAAGTTTCATACAAACTGGCAACCCCTATGTCACCCCCTTTGGGCTGGAATTTTCAAAAAATCCTTATTCCAGTCACAATCTACCTTCTTGTCAAATTACATCTTCATTGGCTAAGTAGTAATCGAGAATTCGTGACGTGATGAGTGAGTGAGTGATTTTCGCTTTTATATATATAGATTTAAAAACTTCGTCATTTTTTAAGTGAGAGACCAAAATTTTGAGATAAATAGATCCGTCACTCTCTTTTACTCTAGCAAATGCAAATGACAGTAATGCTAACGGAAACGGGAACAATTAAAAATCCTATTAGAAACATTTTCTATTTCTACGCGGACGAAGTCGCGGGTTAAAGATAGTATTTAATATTCTGATAAATCTCCTAATAATAAATTGCTTTGTGATCATTCGGGTGTATATGTAGCTTTTCAATAGTCAAAGTCATAAGTCATAAATAATCTTTGGATATTTGTGTCACTTGATAATTGTCAATTTTTTTTCTTTCGATTACTTAATAGGTAGTTTTTGACGTCAGATCATTTACTTAACAACTAAGTTTACTGCCGCCTCCTAAGCGCATGACATTTGTGAGTGTACAAATACAAACCTTTAAGAAGGACCCGCGCCAAGCTGAAGCCAGACGTTTTTGCCTTTAAGATAATCATCGGTTCCGTAATAAGCCTTCTCAAAAAGAACTTTCTATACATAATCTTTACATACATAATCAGCATGTTGATTGTAAATAAATTATCGAATACATTTACTGTCTTTGGTTGCGGTAATATTTTTATCGGCATATTTAATTTCACGAATATTTTTTCTCGCTTTAGTTTTCCCTGTTTCTTTATTACTTAATGACATTACATGCCTCTTTAATTTTTATTTGGTGCATTTTTGATTTTACTAAATAAATAGCTTTAGCATGTTTGCAAACTCTTTTAAATATTTTTTAACATAATCAACAAAGATATATATACCTATAGATTCCGCGATGAAGGCTCCTAAACATACACTGCTTTGAATTGCAGCGGAAGCCATTTAGCCTCCCTACACTACTAAATAAAAAAGTCGCGAGATCAGAAGTCAATGTCATTAGATAATATCATTTAAATTTTGTCGTATTAACACAATAAACAGCTCATGTAAACATTTCGGCCAGAGTGCATTTGAAATCGATTTTTCTAATAAAAATAAAAATTTCTTTCCACCTTATTATTAATAAGTAAGATGCCATCGAAATGCATAGTACAGAGATGCAAATCCCGCTGGAATAAAAAAGAAAATCCTGACAAAACTATTAGCTTTCACAAGTGAGCACATATTTTTCACTTGAAATCGCAGATTTTTATAGATACACATAATAAATTTTTGTCTGGAAATTGAGTGCAATCCTTCCCATTTCATTATAAATAGATAACATAGTAATTTATCCTTATATATATATAAGCTGTTCGTAATTATTGAAATTTTTTACAATAGGGTTAGAAAAACTAGTCGATAAAAAATATCGATACCACATAATTTATTTTTATTTTTAAAATTCATCATGAGACAGAAAAAAATTTAATGAAAGAATTGCAGATCAACCGAACTTGTGAAGTTCGATTGAAATTATGTAAGCAGCATCATTTGAAATTGGCTGTGACAGACGGACGGACAGACAGACGCACGAGTGATTCTATAAAGGTTCCGTTTTTTTGTACGGAACCCTAAAATCATCACACATCAACATTTGTATGGAACACAAAAAGTCCTCAGAGTATTTTGAGTTGAATTGTTATGTTCATAGCTCTGACGGCCAATGTTGAGCACTACTTGAAGGGGCCGTACCAACATTGCTACTACCAATCAACCCTCCTTTTGGCTTCGTCGCAATCGGGTAAAGATCAAACGTTTGAAGCACAGAACTACATCAAGTAGAAGGAAAAAGTGTATGTACCTCCCGTGCTAAAACGATATGTTATAGGCGCCAGCGCTCGCCGCAAAAGTTCAGTCTGCTCCCCATCGCATTCCGCGTGCGATGTCAGGTTTCAAAAGAAAAATGACTCGTTATTCGGTAACTAACTGTTAAAACACCACCAATAAAGAAGGAGCTGTTAATCGAGGTATTTTCTTTCATCAGTAAGTACTCTTCGTCCTGTAATATCTGACATTAATTAAAAAACAATTTATTTTGTAGCTCCGTATTATTTTCATTAAAACAGGGGCGGGCGATTTTGTGTCCAACGCTAGTTGCGGCTTTAATTAGACAAGCCAGATTTCATTTGTATTCAAATCCAGCGATGTAATAATAAGCAATTCCAACTGTCGAGTCGATTTCAAGGCCAAATTCTTATTTTTATGGCAAACGTAAGAATAGTGCTGTACGCTACGATTTTTTTGACTCGATTTGTAACGACGATTTTCAAAGCAAATGATTTTTATATTTTTACCAAAGTATTCTCCGCATAGTGTACCTAAGTCTTCTAGGGCTCTTGACAGGTTGGCCTCAGCTGACCAAAAGACTTTGTTTGAGAGATGTGAGCTAGATCATGAGCGTATATAGGAATCTATTTAGGGCATCGAAAATAACGGAACCGGTTTTTTCGGTTTCTAACAATATTCGAAACCGAAAAACCCGGTTTTTTCGGGTTTTTCGATTTTCATCCATTTTTTTCTTATAATGTCTATTTATTATTATGCATACATACATACTGGTACTTCTTAATCCCTAACGGGGTAGACAGAGCACTTTGAGTCAATTTAATTAGAACTTCGTTCATCATAAACAACCGAAATACTCTTTTTCGGGATAAACATACAATGGATATTTAATTCTTCGTACTTGCAAATATGGGACAACAAAGAACTCGTATTTTTAACATAAAGTATAATAAATTTAGTTTTTATTTATAATCGGAATTTTATTTCAAAGTACTAATAACATTGCTTGGCATGATGACCATTGCCATAGAGGTCGTCAAATGCGATGCCATGTGCTTTTTTTTTATTTCTTTAGCCTAAACGGCTTAATAGATTTAAGTTTGAATTAAAGGGAGAGTTCATTTTTAGGCTAAATGATGTGGGAACGTACCCATACTACGAAATACATTTAAAAAAAGTGTATGCCTTTATTCCCTATTCACGAATACGCAATTTTGAGTAAAACGCTTGTTATCATTAAGTTTTTGAACAGAAACACCTACAAAGCTTTTAGCACTCTTGAAGAACAAAAAGTTGGAGGATAATATTATAACGGTATTGTGTTATGAATTTCGACAGTTAATTGTTTTCGACACAGTCCCAATTTGGAATAACAATAGTTCGATACTTAATGTTTCGACAGATCGACTAGTCCGACAGAACATAGATACTTCGACAATAAACATCTTCGAAAAACACTACTCGGACAGAACCCTTCTTCGATAGTACGGGTTATTTTATTTTGCGCTTGAGTGTGTTTCCATAGTTCACTGGTTCAAATTACTTAAATATGTCACCTATTCACATGTAGACATGAGAGAAAATATAACATTTTTTCTTGTGTGTAATTGGCCAATACTGGTGTTGGATTCTTCAAGCTGCCTGAGGCATCTGACATAGCTTGACGACTACCATACAATGATGACAGCCGAAAAACCAGTTTTATGAGTCTTCCGAAGCACGGAGGAGCTCTCACCCACAAGGTGGTCTGACGACCTGACTAAGGTCGCTGGGAAGCGCTGGATGCAGGCCGCTCTATGTCGGTCATTTTGTAAATCCTTGGGAAAGGCCTATGACCAGCAGCGGACGTTATGCGGCTGAAATGATGTAGAATGATGACTGATAACATTAGGATTTTTGAAACTAAACTATCAAAATAAGAAATTAAATATTGGGATAATTAGGGCGTTTCTAGTTTTATCATTGAGGCATGTCGGTTACTGTAGTAAGCCATATTATAAATGTCATAGCTGGCGATTTAGCTTTTATATTTAACGAATGTACCGATGAAGGCATATTTCCTAACCTAATTAAATGTAGTTAACTAATCCCCTTATTCAAAAATGGGAGAAAAACAGACCCTGGCAACTACAGACCTATATCTATCCTGCCAGTTTTGAGTAAGGTGTTCGAAAAGATAATGCTTAATAAAATATATTTGCCTTTTCTATAGCCAACAGTTCGGCTTTACTGGCCTTTACTGGCGGAAAATCAACCACCGATGCGGGAGTGGCACTCATTACTCATGTTTATGACGCATGGGAGAACAAAAATGATGGGATTGGATCCTTTTGAGATCTCTCCAAAGCATTTGATTGCGTAGATCATCCGACACTTTTACTTAAATTTCGTCAATATGTTTTAATGATAAGTCAATTAAACTAATAGAATCTTATTTAACACAAAGGCTTCAGACTGTTGATTTAAACTACATAAAATAGCACGGATCTAACGTTGAAATCGGCGTACCACAAGGTTCCATTCTAGGACTTTTCCTTTTCTTAGTTTATGTCAATGACTTACCTAACATGGTTGAGAAACAGGCAGGCACAGTGCTGTTTGCTGATGACACCTCGCTAATATTCGAAATTGACCGTCGTAGTACAGTTGCTAGCGGGTTGAACAGCACTTAGTCTTCCATTTCTGATTGGTTTACTATCAAATGCTAAAAAGACCCAATGCATTCGATTTTATCATCCCAATGTTAGACAAGCTTGCGTTGACATACTGATAGATGGCGAAAAATTCGATCTTGTGGAAGTACTACCTTCCTAGGAATTACGATGGACTTGAAACTTCAATGGGGTGCTCATGTATCTAAACTTTCAGGCTTAGCTCTGCGGCTTATGCTGTTAGGAGAATAAGACAATTGACAGATGTAGCAACTGCTAGACTAGTGTACTTTAGTTACCTACTTTTATAATTAAATGTCTTACGGCATGCTATCGGGGAGTGCAGCCGATGTTCAGACTATTTTCATTTTGCAAAAAAGGGCAATTCGTGCTGTCTACGGCTTAGGATCTAGACTCAGTCAAGCTTAAGTACGGAAGCTTCGTACGTTTTGTACACTAAAAAGTGATCGCGATAAAGCTGTGGTCATACTAGCGGCTTCGTTATTTTTCACGAACTATCGGGCAATAATCCGAGATTATTTTTTATTTTTATTTAAATGGAGTGGACCAACAGGTACAAGTAATTACAATAAAAACAGAAAATATAGCAATAATAGAGCCAATTCACCGACGATCTTTGTTGCGTAGTGGTCTCCATGCTAGTCCCGGAGGTCCCGGGTCCGATCCCCGGACAGGCAAGTTGGAAAATGGACTTTTTCAACTTGTCCTGGGTCTTGGATATTTATCTATATATGTATTTATTATAAAATATAGTATCGTTGAGTTTGTATCTCATAACACAAGTCTCGAACTTACTTTGGGGCTAGCTCAATCAATGTTATTTGTCTCTATATATTTATTTATTTATTAATTAAAGGTCCTCACTGCTAGAAACAGCATAGAAGTATAGAATTGAACATCAATATTAACCCACGCTAATTAAAAGAGACAATAACACAATACAAAGTAACAGACGCGGCGCAAGTTGCGCCGCGTAACAGCTAGTGATGGGCGATATACTCAATCAAACCATTTGAGTATTTACTTAGTAGATCGAGTACATACCCGATAAATATCCTAATTTATCCATTTGGTGAGTAGATTGATTTATATGAGACTCATATTTATATTCATATTCATTATTTCATGTTTTCATGACAATTTTGTAACTTAAATCTAGTACACTTGCAATTCTTGTCGGAAAGTGTGTGCGTGAGTGTGTGTGTGTAATATGCTTAAAATGTAGGTAAACGTCGAATGCGATGCTAAGATATATGAAAATACCATACTAATCATACACTGAAAGTAGACTTCTTTGACTAATTATAATTTTTTGGTGGTGGGCATAGACGCAATTTTACGTAAAAATAAGTAAATAGACATCAAATGCGATGTCCATACATGAGCACGGTCTATTTACTCTATTTATTAAATCTAGTGAGTAAATACTCAAATTAGTAGATTGCGTACTATCCACTGCCCATCTCTAGCTGTTACGCGACGCAACTTGCGCCCCGTCTGTTGCGGCACTAAATCTTTTTAAAAGAAAATTGAGCAAGAATCAGTGGTATCAAATAACTTGTAAATATTCACAAGAACGCATGAACAGTGAAACAAACACAATAATTGGAAATAAAATCACTATGTTACTGTAGCAAATGTTCGTAAAGTAACCGTTTAGCTTTTGTTATTATGCCTGAAGTAAATAAGTCAATGTCGACAGTTTTGGAAATATTATTAAAGATGGCGTCTATGTGGTTTGAAGAGTACTAGGTATTGACTTATAATTATTTAGATAGTGAAAAATAATTTGTTTATAATTAGTATTTTATTACTGACTACTTGCTAACCCGTATTACCCGTGCACGAGGATAAGTATTTCTCATAAGTATCGATGTCGATATTTCTCATTTCATACCTCTCTCGGGGTTCACAATCAGTGTACGCTTTCAATTTTGACGTTTAACGAAGTCTTATTCTTACAACAGTAAATTCCCTTAACAGAGAAAGGGACACAAGATGGGTTTTATGCCAGATTATCTCTTTCCGAACCTAAAATTTTTTTTTGCTCTTTGATAATCAATAAAGCTAGGGTTAAAATTAAATTGTTTTTGGGCATATAAATAAAATAACTTTCTTCTACTTATATTACTACTATATAAATACTGATAGTAGCCCATTCATTAAATTTTAACCTGCTATTAGCAAATTTTTTTTCTGATCCAATTTTCTGATCCAATGTTGCCGAATATTCCTTGGCGCAAAACACATAGAAAAGACGTAAGGTGAAGGCGCAAAATACAGAAAAGACGTAAGGTAAAGGCGCGGCGCAGACGCGGCGCAGCTGCGCAGGCGTGGGACAGATAAGGTGCAGATGCGATTTAAATTATATAGAAGAGGTGAAGAGACGATACGATTGTTCATTATACAGACTGATTATGTTTCGATAGGATATCTTCCTCTTCAGAAGACGTCGATGCGGTTGCCTTACTGCAACACTTGACTGTGACAAAAATTTAAGAATCCCTAAATCAATTATGTTTGCAAGATCACAATATTTTTGAAAGACCTATTCAACGATACCAATTTTTATGGTCGCGCAGTAAACAAGGAAACCTTATAGTTTTGCCATGTCTATCTGTCTGTGCGTCCGCGGTTTTACTCAGAGACTATAAGAAGCAGAAAGCTGTACTTTGCATGAGGGTGTATACAATGTGGAAGGGACATACCCGTAATAAATCGAACCACGGGCTATACTACATCACTATAGTATAATGAAATTAAAATAACAGCCGAAACACAAAAAAAAAATCTACATTTCCATACAAAAGTGTGCAGTTTTAATTGATTTAATTTGAGGTATACATTCTTTGAGCCCACTCGAATAACTGAAACATCTGCCAAGTGCATTGATAATATTTTTTGTGATTGCCCGGTCATTGATAAAAAAATCTTTGATTGTCTTCGCTCTGACCACCTCGGCCAACAAGTATCACTTGTATCTCCAAAAGATCACACCCCACGACCTATCACTTGCAGGCCTATTACTACCAATCGTAGAGTGCATTTTCGGGAATGTATACAAAATAATTTACCTAGATTAGATTTTATTGCAAACCCTAACGACCATTACAATTTTTTTTTAACACGGAGGAAGGAGAGTTTAGCAAAAGCTTCCCACTAAAAACTCTTAAAGCTGATAATAAACCTAAATTTTGTGATTGGGCTACTAAAGGTATTCACACTAGTAGGAGGAAATTATATAAACTATATGATGAAAAAAGATATAATTTTAATGCGGATTTTTTGGCATATGTTAAAAAATATTCAAAATTGTTCAAAAAGGTGTGTTTGGCTGCGAAAGCATTACATCTAACGAACAAAATATAAAATAAAAATTCTAAAGATAAAGTTAAGACAACATGGTCAATTATTAATAATGAGACAGGAAAAATCAATACTAGGGACTCAACATTCACATTAAAAATTGGAGATAAAACCGCTGACTCGGATATCGAAGTAGCTAATGAATTCAATACTTTTTTTGCTAACATTTCCAAAGATATCACCCAGTCATTGCTTTCATGTCCGAACGCCGCCGATGAACTATTGAAAAGTAATTCATCTACGCCCAAAACAATTTTTACCTTTACTAGCATAACTCCACATGACATTATCTCAGCTTACAAGGCTCTTAATACTAAAAAAACTGAGGACCTATGGGGTATTTCGGTTTCCGTTTTGAGCAGTATCATCGACCTGATTGCTCCTCACTTAACTTTAATATTTAATAAATGTATTTCAGAAGGTGTTTTCCCTGACTTAATGAAAGCGAGTAAAGTTATACCACTGTTTAAACAGGGATCCAAAAATGATCCGAACAGTTATAGACCAATTTCAATATTACCGGCTTTAAGTAAAATATTTGAAAAAATTATATTAGACCAGCTAGTATCGTATTTTAATGAATAACTTCACTGTCGCCAATATGGATTTACAAAAGGGCGCTCTACCACTGATGCAGCAGCGACCTTAGTTAAAATTATTTATGAAGCCTGGGAGAATCGACAAGACGTTATAGGTATCTTTGGCGATCTGTCGAAGGCATTCGACTGTGACGATCACATAATATTAAAAAATAAACTTAAATTTTATGGCGTTACTGATACTGCACTCTCTGTCATTTCATCTTATCTTGATAATAGAACTCAAAGAGTTGAAATCAACAGAGTATCCTCAAATAGTGCACCAGTGAGAATGGGTGTGCCTCAGGGTTCAATAATTGGTCCATTTCTGTTTTTGATTTATATTAATGACCTCCCCTGTCTTGCAGAAAAGTTGTGTGAAGTAGTATTGTTTGCTGATGATACATCTTTACTTTTTAAGGTTGACAGAAAATGCACAAACTATGACGATGTAAGCAATAATATGTCACAAGTACTTAGTTGGTTTACGACTAATAATCTGGCCTTAAACACACAAAAGACTAAGTGCGTTAATTTTTCACTATTGAATAAACCTTATACTCACATACCTTTGAGTCTTAATGGTCAAGTTCTAGAATGGGTACCCAACACCAAATTTTTAGGCATAACTGTAGACTGGAACTTAAAATGGGATAAACATATCGAGGCCACTGCCAAGAAACTTAGTTTGGCAGCATATGCTGTGAGGAGGATCAGACGGTGTACTAACGTTGAAACTGCTAGGCTAGTATACTTTAGTTATTTTCACAGCATAATGTCATATGGCTTGCTCTTATGGGGTAAAGCGGCTAACATACATGCTATCTCTATGCTACAAAAGAGAGCAATTCGGTCAATCTACGGACTAAAATCACGCGATTCCTTAAGAGAGTTATTTAAATCTATAAATATTCTTACTGTGACATCTCAATTTATTTACAACAATCTTCTATTTGTTAAATCTAGGTTAAATAATTTCAAGAAAAATAGTGATGTTCACAGTTATAATACTCGCAACAAAAATCAGCTACATACGCCTAAATTTCGACTTGCTAAAACTAGAAAGTCACTTTTAGGTCTAGGTATAACATTATTTAATAAACTTCCCGAAGCGATCGTTAACCTACCAATGGCAAAATTTAAAACACATGTTAAAAAAGTTTTAATAAAAAATGCGTACTATACTATCAATGATTATTTAAGAGATAAAAACGCGTGGATACTTCCTAAACATTTTCCATTACACTCCACACATGAAACATAAATAGCTGCATTTTTGTTATCCATAATAAGCTTACTGTAAAAACATGTAAATGCTCTGCGATCAATAAGTGACCAACATATAATTAATATTTTCTCCTGACAAGGTCTGCGATTTCGGGTTTTTCATGCTCACTAAAATGTCCAATCCGGTGGTGGCGTCGCTGGTCGGGTCGTTGGATTCCCTCTAATATGGTTGAGTTTAACGATGCCTGATCCGTGCGTCTACTCGTGAACGGGTGCTGTCGGTAGGGACTGGTCAGCTTCGCTTTTTTGACTACTTAATATTTTTTATTACGCAATTTATGTTTGTTTACTTGTTCGCAAGCATTACATGATATAATGTGTCAACATTGTATTATATTATAAGTATTATTAATTAAAAGACAATTATAATAATATTACAAAGCCCTTCTGGCCAGTAGGCGACCAATACTGTGAAAATGAGTTTCTTTCGGCGTTTCTTTTCAGCAGTGGTCGTTACGAAGCGCTGGTATCGGTAGCTTTTCTTTGAAATAAATTAAATTTTAATATACTTTACACGTAACATAAATTATACTTATTGACGAGTAAAAGTGCCTGTAAAGGTCTAATTACTGAATAAACATTTGAATCCTTGCAGCCGCTCGGGTAATATGTATGAGAATGTCGTAATTTTCTTGTATACTGTATATTAATCATATCAAAAAAGTAGTAAAATAAATATTGATAAAAAAAATCTTGAAAAAAAATTTTTTTTTCTCGACTTACCCGTCGTTTGGTAAGTTTGTGGTATCATTGAATAGGTTTTTTTAAAAATATTGTGATTTTGCAAACATCATTCTTTGATTTAGCGATCCGTTACCGTAAAAAATGGTATTATACGTGGGGCGCACTATAAGTTTCTGGAATGAATATGAAAAAATACTATTAAAGGTACAAAATTAATTTATTGTTTTTCAAAATAATCTCCCTTGGCGTCTATGCACTTTTTCATTCGATGAAACCAGTTTTGAAAACTTTTGTGCCACTCCTCTGTGGTGACCTCTGAAACGTGTTTTTCATACTCCTCGACAGCCTCTTCTGGTGATGAAAATCGTTGACCGCGTAATTGGTTCTTAATTTTCGGGAACAGAAAAAAGTCACAAGGTGCCAGGTCGGGACTGTATGCAGGATGACCCATGAGTTCTACATTTTTCGCCTTCAAAAAGTCGTTTGTCTGTCTGGCCGTGTGAGAACTAGCATTGTCGTGGTGCAGGATGATACGGCGTTTACGGTTATTTTTACGGAGTTCGTCAATAACTTCCGGCAAACAAATGGTCGTGTACCAGTCACTATTCACTGTACGACGATTCTCTAAAGCAACAGTAGCCACGTGTCCAGTTTTATTAAAAAAAGAAGCAATCATCCGCTTAGATGCACTTTTCACGCGCGTCACTTTGGTTGGTTTCGGCTCATCTTGAAAGACCCATACGCTCGATTGCTGCTTTGTTTTGGGATCGTAGCAATAAATCCATGTTTCGTCACCTGTTGATATGTCCCACACCAAATTTGACGCACCTTCGTTGAATCTGGTAAGCATGGCACTGCACCAAGTGACGCGGTCCGTTTTTTGAGCCTCGGTCAAGTTGTGTGGGATCCACCGCGAGCACAGCTTTCTCACACCCAAATGTTTGTGTAGGATTAATTGTATTTGACTCATGCCTATTTCTAAGGATGCGCGAATTTCATGGTAGGTCACATGCCTGTCTGTTTCAATCATACGGCGCAAAGCATCGATGTTTTTGTTGGTCACAGCGGTGGACGGCCGACCATCGCGAGATTCGGCACTGAGATTGATACGACCACGCTTGAATTCTGCAAACCAGCTATAAACAGTTGTCTTGCATGGTGCTTCATTGCCAAAAGCTGTTTCAAGCCGAGCGATGTTCTGTTGAGCTGTCAAATTACACTTAAAATCGTAGAAAATCATACTACGAAAATTTTCCCGAGTTAAATCCATGTTGATGCAGACACACAATTTTTTAAATGACGCCACATGGTAAAAACAAAAGACAGTCAGATGAAACAAACTGCAATCTACAGCCAAAGAGTTCTATTTTCAAATGTTGCAATAAATTTTTAAATATTGTTTATGTAAGTGGCCAGTTCCGGAAAATTATAGTGCGCCCTACGTAGTGCAAATTTTTGTCAAAGTCAAGTGTTTTACGCCTAGACTCTATACTAAATAATTTATTGTAGTGATCATCTGGGTTACTTCCAGTGTATGTGACCGAACATAACTTTTTTTCTAAATTCTTTTTGAGCTTACCAATCTTTTTGGAAGTAACTGGCCTACACATGATTTTATCGTCTTCTAAGCAGCAAGTGGATTCCTTGACAAAAGATACAAATACACATGAATGATCGATCAAATGGCAACTTGTTAAGAACAGATTTGTGGAAATAAATTATATCGGTTAAGAAATTGTTAAGACATGTTGCAGATGTAGCGGTGGTTCCAGTAGGTTCAAGAAAAAAGTTTTTTTTTAATCATAACATTTAAAGAGGTTAAAGAATTGTGTACTATTTGGATTCTGCCTGCACAAGAATATCAACATTGAAGTCACCAAAAATAATTAAACTCTTTTTACTATTTGAAGCCAACTTAAGAACCTGATCCATTACTTTCAAAAATCATATATAATTTGCATACAATTAAAATCATAGTAGTCCTATGATTTTAAATAGTAGAACTAGAGGAACTCTTTAGTCTCACCTGTTCTATTAAACAGTTTTATGGTAGAACTAATGGTATTTTTTTTTCTCACTAGTCCTATGATTTAAAATAGTAGAACTAGTGGAACCCCTTGTTACCACTACACATGCATTAACAGTCCAGTGCCATCCATAAAACAATGATTAACTTGTTTCATAATTTCTCTTTGGTCTTGTGAACAAAACGCTATTATTCTTAACGTTTCAGTGTTGTAGTCAGCAAGTAAAAAGCTTTGGAACTGTTTTGGCACCTCTACTTGTCCCATAGTATTTGCACGAAGCCTTTTTACACCAGCAAGCTTATTTTTGCGTCTATAAATTGATGATTTTTTAGATTTAAAGTCAGGAACTGGCTCATTTACAGTTAAATCTAGTCCTTGATACCAGCGCTTCGTAATGACCACTGCTGAGAAGAAACGCCGAAAGAAACTCATTTTCAAAGTATTAGTCGCCTACTCGCCAGAAAGGCTTTGCTTATTATTGTTGTCTTTTAATAATTAAATACTTATAATATAATACAATGTTGACACATTTAAATGTAATGCTTTTAAGATATTATTAGCGTAAAAAATCTTGACGGTAACAATTCGCTAGTTCTATGTGCTATTATGGGAGTATAACAAATAGTAGTGCCAGTGAGAAAAAAGCTCATTATTTGTACCGTAGAAACTGTTAATGCATGTGTAGAAGAAGTGAGGACAAAGGGTTCCAGGATTAAGATTTTTTTACAATTTTTTCTGTGTACGTAGAATGATTTATTTGCGTCTCGTCTTAAGCCCGATTACTATGAGATATTATTAGCATAATTAATTAATATATTTCTTACCGTTACAACATCTTGATCAAATCAAAATCATTTTTATTGTGGAACACAGATTACAAGAGATCTTAAAATATATATACCTACAAGGTAACACTGTGACCTGCCCTTGATGGACAATAATATTAATTAAATTAGGTGCTATGCTAGGAGTATAACAAATAGTAGAGCTAGTGAGGAAAAAAACTTCCATTATTTGTACCGTAGAAACTGTTAATGCATGTGTAGAAGAAGTGGTAACAAAGGGTTCCACTAGTTCTACTATTTTAAATCATAGGACTAGTGAGAAAAAAAAATACCATTAGTTCTACCATAAAACTGTTTAATAGAACAGGTGAGACTAAAGAGTTCCTCTAGTTCTACTATTTAAAATCATAGGACTAGTGAGAAAAAGAAATACCATTAGTTCTACCATAGAACTGTTCAATAGAACAGGTGGGAACAAACGGAAAATTTGGCACGAAATAAAACAATATCTCGGCTTGCTAGCTGTTAGTTACATACATCGGTAACCTAGCCTCCTTGCCGTCCCCTTTCAACCCCTAAATCAACGGTCCATAATGGAAATTTTTACCAAAATAAAGTAAAGTTTATATTTAGTCTCCCCTCAATAGTTTCGAGGTAATAATATAAGTGGCCATAATTTACTATTTGATGACAATTTTAGTTAAAGTGTGACTATCAATTAATGTAGGATGAGTCACATTATAAAGATACTGAGTTATAAAATAAGAAGGTAATGTAATTATTTTTTGGTGCCATATATTAACATTTTAGAAGTTGAACGCATGATACAAATTTAGATACTAAAACATATCCACCGTGCTGAGTTGTATTTAGAGTGGCTTACATAGAAGATAATTAGTGACTAGGAAAGTATTATTCAGATGCACGTTGGTTGTGGCTGACTTAGCAATTTAGAAGGCAACGTAGATTTTTAGAAGCGAATAATGCTATTAAAAGAAGTGTTTAATTAGTACCCATAATTTATAAAGGTAGTGAATGTTTTTATTCATTGATAGAGGCTGGCAACTCAAATAAGTCCAAAGACAAGTTCAGCAACTTGAACAAAAGATAAGACCTTCTGTAGGCCAATTACTTCAAAAAGTATAAGAAAACTTAAAAATAATTTAGATAGCAAACTGTTATTAGTCGTAACACAGGGAAAACGCCGGACGACCTTTACAATAAACTTTTAATTATATTTCTTCAGAATATTCAAAAACATTGAAACAAAAAAAGTTGCTGTGAGAGTGGGCTACTACCGGCATCTACCTAGTAGGAACAAGCTTTACGACTTAAAAACAATTTAATTTTCTACCTTCCTTTGTAGAATATGTTAAAAATTATGCTAAAATATCAGTGATGACAACTTGGAATGTTATAAATAAAGACACGGGTAAAAATAAAGTCAAAGATCTGTCAAATCAAATCTAGTGGTAAGATTATTACTGAAACTGAAGAAATAGTTAATACTTTTGATGATTTTTTACTAACATACCTTTGGAACTTACTTCTAATGTGAATTCTAACTCCCAGCATGCTGAAGCCTTGCTTAGTAATAATGTTAAGCCAACTAATTAGCAACAAATTTGTATGTATTCGGTTTATTCTGCTTTCAATTTTTGGCAATAGTTTATGCCACCTTATTGTAAAGCTAGCTCCATCTGCGATTTCTCGAAATCTGCAAGAGCGATTTTATGGCAACTTATTAGCAACTAATAAGCAACAAATTAAGTTTTTTTTTTCAATTTCTGAGCATTTCGCACTGCCAGTTTTATAGAGCTATATGATGTTACATGATGGGTTAACTTAATGAAACACTCTCGATGGAGGTTCGTACTTGAATGCATGTTTATTACTGATTTCATATGGTTTATATGCATGGTAATACATGACATACGGAAGTCGTTATGAGATATGATCTTATCCGAGATCCTAGACATAGTATCTGATCTCTGAAGATCAAGTAGAACAATAATAAGGACGTTTGTTGTACTTTTCGTACATACACCACAGCTAGCTTTATTTATGGACTACCTCACAGGTCGGACGGCCGCCTCTCGAAAGAGTAAAACTTGATGACACTATTAGCGACAGTACAGAGGAAACACATGGAGAGCCCCATGTGTTACGTCTGTACTGTCATGTAACACAGGGTAGCATGTTTGGTCCCACCCTCTTTCTCATCTACATCAACGATTTATGTTACTCAAAAAGGCCAAGACTTATGCAGATGACACAGCAATATTTTTTACTGGTGCAAACTGGCATGAAGTTCGTAAAAATGCTGATGAGGGCTTGGCTTACCACGCTCGCTGGCTTAAGCACAACCTACTGACTCTAAACACATCTATAACAAATTATGTCTGTTACTCTATAACTAGAAAAACTCAGCCAAACCAAGACTTTAACATAAAAATTCACACTTGTGGCAGAACTTCAGTTCCTATATGCGTACAGAACAGACCACACAGATCAGTAATTAAAGTTGAAATACTTATGAATCATTATTGATCAGAGATTATCTTGGTATCCCCAAATTGAGAAAATAACTGATAAAGTTCGTATATTTGTATGGATGTTTAGATTCTTACGTCATATAGCTCCTGAAAACTTTTAAAAAAGTATTTATTTCTCGTTGGTACAATCGATTATTACTTACTGCATTCGAATCTGGGGTGGCGCTCTAAAAACCAGTTTTTTGGAGGTGGAACGAGCACAGAGAACACTGCTTAACTCTTCAAGCACCGATTGGCCCGATCGGGTCAAAAGAACAATTGAATTCAATTGTGTCTGCGATTTATGTGCTTGAAGGATTAATAAAGTCATGTACTTCAAGATGCGAACCTTTCCTACTGTTGAATTATACGTATACAAACTTAGCGATTTACTATCAGTGAGGAAATTATATATTTGGGTCATTCCATGTCACATGCTACTACGCCAAATTTTTTAAAGTACATACTCTTTTTTACATAAGTAGCTGCTAAAGTAAGCCTATAATATTAGGTTGGGGAAAAAGTCTTTTCGCATATAGTATGTATGAACTTGTACTAAAACCACTTTGGCTATACTATTTACCCTGGCTGGTTTTGGTATCATTTAAAAGTTTAAATTTTAAAGAAGATAATTCCAAATTCAAATTAGGAATATGCGTGGTTTTCATTTGTTTTTCTTACCGTCAAGATGAGTGAATCTAATGAAGAAATTAGATACATTTTAAAATTTTACTACCAAAAAGGTAAAAATGCAACGCAAGCCGCGAAAAAAATTTGCTATGTTTATGCACCTAGTGCAGTGTCTGTGAGAGTAGCACAAATTTGGTTTAAGCGTTTTCAATCCGGAAATTTTGATGTCAAAGATGCACGTCGCTCTGGTCGCCCTGTTACGGATAAAATGGATGCTATTTTTGAAAAAGTGGAGCAAGATCGGCATATCAGTAGTTACGACGTAGCTGAAGAACTGTGAATTGACCACAAAATAGCTTTGGCGCATTTGAAAAAAAATGGGTACACAAAAAAGCTCGATATTTGGGTACCTCACGAGCTCTCTGAAAGAAACCTAATGAACCGTGTACTCATTTGTGATTCTTTATTACGACGTAATGAGACCGAACCATTTTTGAAGAAATTGATAACTGGTGATGAAAAGTGGATCACGTACGACAAGAACGTGCGAAAAAGGTCATGGTCAAAGGCCGGTCAGTCTTCACAGACTGTGGCGAAAACCGGGTTAACTCGCAACAACTTTTAAACTCAGTGTTCAAGCAAATCTTTACAATAATAGAATAGAAACATTTAATCACCTTATTTATGTAGATAATTATAGATATCAATATTGGTATTTATTAGATACAAACAGAAATCTTGAATATTCATTTAGAATGTATAATAGGCAAAGTGGGAAAATTAACAAATTAGGCTTTAGAAGTATTGCTAATGACATTAATCAATTTCTGCGAACTATATGTAACGAATATGATGAGTTTACGAATGATAGCCAAGTCATAGATGACAAGATGGAACCTCAGTTAGATCACCATGTGGATAGTCAGAGTGTCAAAATATACAAAGCCTTACAAACAAAACGGATGAACTAGAAATCATTCTACATGACCTGGACGTAGATATAATTATTATCAATGAACATTGGTTAAAGCTAAATAATTATGAACTTTACCCTTTAGAAGGCTATGAATTAAGAGCAAAATACTTAGGATAAATCATGAACACGGGGGAGTAGCCATATTTACAAAAAAAAAAATATTAAAACAATAGAGCGGTTGGATATTCAAGCATACACGGCAGAATTTTATATTGAATTGTGCGCTGTCGAAATTATAGACCATAATTTACTAATAATAATATCAATATATCAACCTGGAAATGACGTAGAATCATTTTTCGCTCAATTTGAAGCTCTATTAAATTATATCTCTAAGCAATCGGCTCAAAAAAGAATTATAATAGCGGGTGATATAAATATTGACATCAGAAAAAACAAAAAAGAGTCAACGCGGTTCCTTAATTTACACTCATTCGGTTTAACATGTCTAATAAAAGATGTAACACGCAAATAGACTCAATCATGTATAGACCAGTTTATAGTCAATAACAGTGTTAACATGACAACAGAAGTGCACGACTATGAAATATCTGATCATAATACCCTGATTGGATATATCCCCTTACAAGAAAACTTTAAAAGATATTTGACATCATACAAAATGACTAAACGAATCTTTAACAATAATAACATGGAAGCTTTCCGAATTGATTTAAGCAATCTACATTGGCCAGGTATTATATCACCTAAAAACAAAATAAATGAAAATTATAATGCATTTGAAACAAAAATTAAGAAATTATTAGATTTACATATGCCACCACAAAAAATCACTATAAAGGACAACCACATATTGACATGGATAACAAAAGGAATTAAAAAATGTTGCTATCAAAACGTATTTTACACTATCTCACAGTTCACTTTAATAACGAAGCTCTCAAAACATATGCAAAATCTTAGAGCCGAGTACTCAAAACAATAATTTCAAATCAAAAAAGAATGCAAAATATCAAAAGAATTAATAATTCTAAAAATAAATACAAAACTATGTGGCACATGATAAACGAAAAATTTGAAACAATCAAAGAATAAATTACATGAGAATATAATATTAAAAGAAAAAAAAACGTCACATCACCAACGAAAATAGTTGATTAATATCTGAGCTTGATGATTTAATGTTTTTTCTTGATTAAAGACTGTAACACCCGAAACGTTCGGGTGTTACAACTTTATTCATATACATATATGCCGATTTATGTGTGTGGATTGTTTATATGAGATTTGGGCCACCCTATAAAGATTTCAACGATTATGTATAAATGTGGCAGCTATGCCACATTTATACATAATACATTTGCCTAGTGCATCAGAGGCCGGCAGTGCTTCTTATTATTTTAGCAAATCGGAAATGTTGCTTATTAATGACACATTACGAGAGTGTGACTTTATTTACTTACTTATTTTTATGTATACTTTTAATGAATGTTGGTAAACTTATGCAGTAAGTCAACAATAAGTAATTTGGCGAGCAAGTTATATTGGTTGCCTTAGCAAATTTTAATTAGGTTTCGTTTAATTTTAGTCAAGTATATTTATTTATTTATAGCTATTTTATTATTAACTCAATCCAATGTCTGATGTGCTTTCCCCTGAATCTGATCCAGAGTATTTCTCACTGTCATCATCTCCAAGTAGTTTCTTGAGTGCGGAGAATGATGATATGCCCTCTCTTAGTGACAATCTGAATTTTACCTTAAGTTCTTTGGCAAAAAATTTTAACGTGGTGCATATCAATGCACAAAGCATACCTGAACATTATGCTGAACTTTTAACCACCTTCTCTTCACTTCAGGTTCAGGCTATTCTCATCTCAGAAAGCTTTCTCAAGCCATCATTGCCATCCACACTATATCCTCTCCCGGGGTTTAGACTGATCAGAAATGACCGAACTTGTGATAGGATCTGTCAGGATGGTTCGCGGAAGATGATGCGTTGTGGGGGTGTGGCTATATATTTACGTAGTGACATTCCATGTCGTATCCTTTCTCAGTCCCCTCCAGAACCTGATAAACCTGAGCACCTCCTGCTTGACGTTTCCCTTCACCAGTCTAAAGTCTTGCTCGGTGTTTATTATAGTCCCTGCTCCCGTATCAATTATTTTGATTCTCTTGACTCCTTATTGTCTGAATTTCGTTTGCAATTTGACCATGTGATCTTAATGGGGGATTTCAACACATGCCTTTTAAAAAATGACTCGCGTTCCAATTCTCTTCTTGCTATTCTTAATTCTTTAGACTTACACGTCCTTCCTCTCACTGCAACTCATTTTTCCCATAATGGCCCTCCTACTTTACTTGATTTAATGATCACCTCCTCTCCTGACCTTGTGACAAATCATGGGCAATTTAAAGCGCCTGATTTTTCAGGTCACGACTTAGTTTTTGCATCTTTCAAACTGCGCCCACCTAAGCGGAGACACAAAGTCATAATGTTGCGCAGTTATGCCAAAATTAATGAAGAGGCTTTTTTGACTGATTTTGCTCAAACAGACTGGGAAGCTATTTTGAGGATGTCTGATGTTGATTTGAAGGTAGCTGCCTTTAATGCTGCTCTCCTAGCCATTTTTGACAAACATGCACCTCTCCACCCTGTCAGAGTGAAACACTTTCCAGCTCCTTGGTTAACTCCAGAAATAAAGCAACTAATGGCTAGAAGAGATAAGGCAAAGTTGAAATGGCGGCATAATCCATCAGCTTCCAGCCGTGATAGTTACATTGCACTTCGTAATATGTGTAATAAGAAATGTCGTGAAGCCAGGCGTAAACACATACATAATAATGTGGATCATTGCCCTCCAAATAAATTGTGGAAATTCCTCAAGGGTTTAGGAGTAGGTAAACAGAATAGGGTTTTTGATCAACAATGTGATCTTAATGCATTGAACCGGCACTTCTGCACTTCTCCAGTCAATCTCTCTCCTAACACCAAGCTGGCTTCTCTGACTCAGTTGTTGGGTAAGGCTCCCCCGGATTGTCCCGTGTTTAGCATTGATAAAATTACTGATGAAGAGGTGGTTAAAATTATTCGATCTATTAAGACCAGGGCAGTGGGCAATGACAATATATCTCTTGATATGATAAAACCAATAGCAACCTTAATCGCCCCAGTCATTACTGACATTATTAATTGCTCCTTGGATACGGGTGTTTTTCCTAGTGCATGGAAGTTTGGGCATATTATTCCCCTACCTAAACAATCCAATCCTTCTTCTCCTTCCCACTTTCGACCCATATCCATCCTTCCGCTTCTTTCCAAAGTGTTAGAACACCATGTTCAGCAATGTCTTTCCAAATATCTCGCTAGACATAATCTTTTAAGTCCGCTCCAGTCGGGTTTTCGCACTGGGCATAGTACGGCGTCGGCACTTTTAAAAATAACGGACGACATTAGGTTCAATATTGACAATAAAGCCCTCACTATCCTGGTATTATTGGACTTCACCAGTGCATTCAACACGGTCGACTATGAGTTATTACTTGCCACAATGCAGTTATTTAATTTCTCTCCTGCTAGTATCTCATGGTTTCGATCTTATTTGACAGGACGGAAACAGTTAGTCAAAGTGGATGACAGTCGTTCTGACTGGTGTGATCTCTCGGCTGGTGTACCTCAGGGAGGAATTCTTTCACCTATCCTTTTCTCCATCTTCATTAATGGCATTACATCCTACCTCTCTTCCTCTTATCACTTGTATGCTGACGATTTACAGATATATACGGCCGCCCCTTTCGATAGCTTCAATTTGGCGATCAGCACCATCAATTCCGACCTCGCGAATATTGCGGAATGGTCTCATAACTTCGGGCTCTTGGTCAACGCTGCTAAATCACAAGCAATAGTTATTGGCAGTCCCCATTTTATCTCAAAATTTAAGTCCACATCCTTTCCCAATGTAGTCTTGGGTAATGATATCATTCCTTTTTCTTCTGTTGTTAGTGTTTTTATGGACGAAACCCTATCATGGTCACCCCAAGTTAGTGAGGTTAGTCGAAAAATCGTCGCCTCTCTTCATTCCTTAAGACGCTTGCAAAATTTTCTTCCTATGGAGACTAAAGCGCTTTTGGCTCAATCTTTATTGATCCCTATTTTAGACTATGCGGACGTGGCCTTTTTAGATATCTCTGAAGAATTGGCTGACAAGTTGGAGCGCCTTCAGAATTTGTGTATTAGATATGTATTTGGGCTACGTAAGTTTGACCACATTACTGAGTACCGTTCTCTACTGAAATGGCTGCCTATAAGAACTCGTCGTAGTATCCATTTGCTTTCTTTTCTTTTTAATGTCCTCAACAACCCTACCTTTCCCAACTACCTCTACGAAAAATTTAAATTTCGAGATATCGATCCCCGCCTTCGTTCAAGCAATAGCCTTCTTTTAGATATTCCTAATCACTCCTCTCATACTTTTTCTAAATCTTTTGCTGTTATGGCTGCACAACTTTGGAACAGACTCGCTAAGGACATTAAAGAGTCTCGTACTCTGCATTCCTTCAAGAATAGGATTAAATTATTTTATGAAAGTTCCTGACTTGGATTGAATCAAATATGTATATTTTTATATATTATGTATGTATAACTGATATTGTAAGTATATATGTATATATATTATGTATGTTTTAGCGTGTAAGTATTGTACAATGTTCCACCCCTCTTTTGTAGTTATCTCCTCTGGTTGTAGGGTTGACTGGAAGAGATCCCTGACAGGGATAAGTCCGCCTTTGTACTATTGTGTTTTTTTTTTACTGTATTTTAATTGTGTCTTTTTATGTACAATAATGAATTTATCTATCTATTTATCTAACATCGATCGGAAGTACGAAACTCTTTATATACGAGTAGGGCATGGATACCGGTATACCGAAATACCGGTGTTTCGGTATTTCGAAAAAGATTGTGTTTAAAGACCATACAGAACGCTCGATTTATATGGCTCATAGTGTTGTTCATACTGCTGATGAGTTTTCATAATGACATGAATCACGAATAATCTCGATTATAGAAAAAT
Organism: Acrobasis suavella; assembly: GCA_943193695.1. Taxonomy (NCBI): domain Eukaryota; kingdom Metazoa; phylum Arthropoda; class Insecta; order Lepidoptera; family Pyralidae; genus Acrobasis; species Acrobasis suavella. The sequence goes on along the minus strand of OW971945.1, from coordinate 9,176,399 downwards.
CACCACAAAATCAACTACGCAAGACGTTGCACTGCATGCATATTGCTAATATTTATGTGGTATTCTATTTAATGATAGTGTTTTTAGTTAATCTAATGTTTTTACTTCTACAAATAAATTGATGCTAACACGTACGGACACAATACGGCAGAAACGATACGTAAGCGGTCTGTCCTGAAGCGGCAACCACATCAAGCAACATCATATATCTTTCTCTCTCATACATTGGTCTAGTATCACCCACAGCCACGCTGCAACCCTCCCTCAGTTCTGCTGATGACATTGTATCAAAATGGAAGTACGAGAGGCAAATTTTTGGACGCATTCCTCAAATCAGAAAGCAAATTTTCAAATGTAACAAAATAAGATCATTGCTCGCATATACCTATTTGATTGTAATTTTTGTGTCAATGAAACAATATAAATAATTCTTGGATCAAAAAAAATATTTTCTAAAGTATTTATTCTTAATTGCTTTTATTTTAATAACTCATTTTGTGATTTCTAGGGAGTAAATAATTAGTTTGTGTTTCTGCCATATAGCGTAGAAAACTGCTTTAATCTCTCTCCGCAAACAAGACTTACCAATCGTTATTAGAATCATTTAAATAGTAACCTAAAGAATTAAAAAAGAAAACAGAAATCTACCGAAATTTCGGTAAACCGGTTATTAATTCAAATGTTTATTCAGTAATTAGACCTTAACAGGCACTTTAACACGCCAATAAGTATAATTTATGTTACGTGTAAAGTATATTAAAATATAATTTATTTTTAAAGAAAAGCTACCGATACCAACGCTTTGTAATGACCACTGCTGAGAAGAAACGCCGAAAGAAACTCATTTTCACAGTATTGGTCGCCTACTCGCCAGAAGGGCTTTGCTTATTATTATTGTCTTTTAATTAATAAATACTAACAATACGAGTATAATATAATGTTGACACATTATAACGTGGTATGGTTGCGAACAAGTAAACAAACATAAATTGCGTAATAAAAATTGCAAAATATTAAGTAGTCAAAAAAGCGAAGCCAAGCTGACCAGTCCCTCCCGGCTGCACCCGTTCACAAGATGACGCACGGGTCAGCCATCGTTAAACTCAACCATACATAGGGCGCACTATAAGTTTCCGGAACTGGCCACTTACATAAACAATATTTAAAAATTTATTGCAACATTTGAAAATAGAACTTTTTGGCTGTAGAATGCAGTTTGTTTCATCTGACTGTCTTTTGTTTTTACCTTGTGGCGCCATTTAAAAAATTGTGTGTCTGCATCAACATGGATTTAACTCGGGAAAATTTTTGTAGTATGATTTTCTACGATTTTAAGTGTTATTTGACAGCTCAACAGAGCATCGCTCGGCTTGAAACAGCTTTTGGCAATGAAGCACCATGCAAGACAACTGTTTATAGCTGGTTTGCAGAATTCAAGCGTGGTCGTATCAATCTCAGTGACGAATCTCGCGATGGTCGGCCGTCCACCGCTGTGACCAACAAAAACATCGATGCTGTGCGCCGTATGATTGAAACAGACAGGCATGTGACCTACCATGAAATTCGCGCATCCTTAGAAATAGGCATGAGTCAAATACAATTAATCCTACACAAACATTTGGGTGTGAGAAAGCTGTGCTCGCGGTGGATCCCACACAACTTGACCGAGGCTCAAAAAACGGACCGCGTCACTTGGTGCAGTGCCATGCTTACCAGATTCAACGAAGGTGCGTCAAATTTGGTGTTGGACATAGTAACAGGTGACGAAACATGGATTTATTGCTACGATCCCAAAACAAAGCAGCAATCGAGCGTATGGGTCTTTCAAGATGAGCCGAAACCAACCAAAGTGGCGCACGTGAAAAGTGCATCTAAGCGGATGATTGCTTCTTTTTTTAATAAAACTGGACACGTGGCTACTGTTGCTTTAGAGAATCGTCGTACAGTGAATAGTGACTGGTACACGACCATTTGTTTGCCGGAAGTTATTGACGAACTCCGTAAAAATAACCGTAAACGCCGTATCATCCTGCACCACGACACTGCTAGTTCTCACACGCCCAGACAGACAAACGACTTTTTGAAGGCGAAAAATGTAGAACTCATGAGTCATCCTGCATACAGTCCCGACCTGGCACCTTGTGACTTTTTTCTGTTCCCAAAAATTAAGAACCAATTACGCGGTCAACGATTTTCATCACCAGAAGAGGCTGTCGAGGAGTATGAAAAACACGTTTCAGAGGTCACCACAGAGGAGTGGCACAAAAGTTTTCAAAACTGGTTTCATCGAATGAAAAAGTGCGTAGACGCCAAGGGAGATTATTTTGAAAAACAATAAATTAATTTTGTACCTTTAATAGTATTTTTTCATATTCATTCCGGAAACTTATAGTGCGCCCCACGTATTAGAGGGAATCCAACGACCCGACCAGCGACGCAACCACCGGATTGGACATATTAGTCGTAAACCAACTAAGTACTTGTGACATAGTATTGCTTACATCGTCATAGTTTGTGCATTTTCTGTCAACCTTAAAAAAGATGTATCGTCAGCAAACAATACTACTTCACACAACTCTGCAAGACAGGGGAGGTCATTAATATAAATCGAAAACAAAAATGGACCAATTATTGAACCCTGAGGCACGGTATTGATACCGGTATTGAAAATTCAATACCGATATCAATACCGGTATGCAAACCATTCCAGTATTCCATGCCCTATGTCCCACTCGCACTTGACCGGCTTACTTTTTCAAGAATCAAGAATCGTTTATTTGCATTATACAATCGATTTCTGAGATGTTAGTAAATGTTAGTGTGTACATTGTATAAACCTGCAGACAGGTATGCAAACATTTTTATCGTTTAAGATTAATTTAAACTCGTAGTAATTAGCTAAGAAATACAAGTTAGGTATATAAGTTACAATAATATCAAAGCTTAATATTTCGTTTTGATTTGCAATAGGTTACAAATTCACCAATGGAGTAAAAACATTGTTCCATCAGCCATTTTGTTAGTGTCGTCTTAAAAGCTGTGCCTTTTAGTGTTTTAATATTTTCAGGTAACATATTAAATAAGTATATACACATATTAAAAACATTCTTTTTGTATATTATTATGTCTTTGTGACACACAGGTTGATACAATCTGTTCATGATAAAAGCTCGTGTTTGTCTTGTAATTATTTCACTTCTTTTTTGCCAAAATTGTGGGTGTTACTACGAATATACAGATATCCTTAATGTATTGACATGGCAAAGGTAAAATGTTTAATTTTTTAAAGAGTGGTATACATCTATCATCGATCCAAGTATTACAAATGGCACGTATACATTTTTTTTTTGGACTTTGAATGCTTTTTCAATGTGAACCGAGTTTTCCCATATAATTAATCCGTAGCTGAGCACCGACGAAACATAGCCATGATAAGCGGTAATAGCTGTATCCATCGAGACTGTTTGTCTTAGCCTTCTTAAAGTAAACGTGAATTTATTTAGTTTATTGCAGACTTGTTCAACCTTATTATTATCGTAGTTAACTAAAATTGACGGATGATTAGTGTTGTAAGTACAGAATTGAATGAAGTTAGTTTTATTTATGTTTACGCATAGGTTGTTCGCGTCCATCCATTCCATAACATCGTAGAGTGCTTTGTTTATCTTATGTTCATATGTTTCTATGTCATCGCATTTAATGGTCAATGTGGTATCGTCAGCAAATAATATAGTTTTATGACGGATAGAATCTGGAAAGTCATTAATATATATCAAAAATAGTAGTGGGCCTAAAATACTCCCTTGTGGGATACCTGTTTTGCATATCTTAAATTCAGATCTGTATGACGTTTTGATTTCAGATTTTTGTGAGCGTTCGAATTTTACGATTTCAGTGCATTGTTACCTATTTGTCAAATAACTTTTAATCCAGTCATATGCATTACCTCTGATACCATAGCAATAAAGCTTATTCAGAAGTTTTGTTGATCCACAAAGTCGAATGCTTTGCTCATGTCTAGAAAGGTTGACATGACTGGTACTGAGTTTTTTGGTTAATACTCTCTGTGATATTTTTTACGAGTTCAAAGCAAGCAAGTGTTGTTGAGCTCCCTTTTCGAAATCCATATTGATTGGGGTGAAGTATGTTATGTATCTCAAAAAATTCTATTAGTCTATCTAGAACTATCGCCTTTTTTAAAATGTGGTTTAACAACACAAACTTTTAATTCTTCTGGGAATACTCCCTGACTAAATGACAAGTTAATGATGTGAGCTAGAACACGGCAAATATATGGAGCTCTGAATTTCAAAATTATGGTCGGTATGTCATCATGGCCTACACACTTGCTATTTTTTAACGCTATTATTGTATTATGAATTTCAACGTCATCTACTGGTCTTAAAAATAATGTACGCGAATTGTTATTCGTCATGTGTTTTTTCGATGTTGTATTCTGTGGCCGATTTTGTCTTGTCCCTTAACTCAATAAAATAACTGTTGAATTTATTACAAATGTCTATTGGATCAGAGTATATATAATTATTAAATTTAATTTTGTTTATGTCATTATTATTAGCATTATTAGAAATTGTTGATGATATAGTGTTCCAGGTTGCCTTACATTTATTTTTACTGTTTTTAATATAGTTATTATTCTTAATTTTAGGGGAATTAGTTATACACTTTTTTAATATATTGTTATATTTTCTTATTTTATTTTTAATAGTATGCTTGTTTATTGATCTTGCTTGTCTACATTTTTGATGCAACAAACGCTTTGTTTTACACGATATTTTTATGCCTTTTGTTATCCAGTCTGACTTATTTGATCGGTTGTTAATCTTTACTCTGATTGTATAGATAATACATACATACTATCACGTCTTTATCCCTAATGGGGCAGACAGGTCATTAAGGTTCTTGCGGCTCTGGGCAGACTGTGACTAGGTCGGTAAGACTCAAAAGCTTCTTTTAGCGTGATGGTAGGTGAGAAGGTGGAAAAAATGGCTAAGTGCGAGTCGGACTAGTGCACGAAGGGTTCCGTACCATTATCTAAAAAATAAAGAGTGTAGCAGTATAAGCACGGGTCAGATGCCCCTGGGAAAATTTATGTTATAAATATTGATAATGAAATCACCGTCTTAAGAGAAATATTTTCCTAAGCTATCACAACTCTGAATGCGTCAGGTTTCAAAAAAAAAAAAAATTTTCAAATTTTGTAAAAAAAAAATTTTTTTTTCTTACCACTTAATATTTATTTGTGATTTTTCTTACAAACATTAGATACACAAAGTGTCTCTTAAAATACGTGAAATTTTGAATTATAAAATTTTGAATTGGTGATATTCTGTGATCACTGCAGAGACTTCGAAAATGCCTTATTCAATGCTTCTTTGGTGTATCTAATGTTTGTAAGAAAAATCAAAAAATAAATATTAATTAGGAAGAAAAAAAAAATATTTTTTTTCAAAATATGAAAAATTTTTTTTTTTAAAACCTGACGCATTCAGAAGTGTTATAGCTTAGGAAAATATTTCTCTTAAGAGGGTGATTTCATTATCAATATTTTTAACATAAATTTTCGCAGGGGCATCTGACCCGTGTTTATACTGCTACACTCTTACAATTTGATATTCTGTGAATATTTCAAGCGTCTAACTGTTGCCGTTATTAATATCGAGTAAAAACGGCAAAAAATCACGTTTGTTGAATGGGAGCTCCCCCTTTAATATTTATTATATTGTTTTTATTTGTTGTTATAGCGGCAACAGAAATACATCACGGTGTGAAAATTTGAACTAGCCACGGTTCATGAGATGCAGCCTAAATGTAACAATAGTCAGGGGGACATAGAGGCAGAATCGTGAAATACCCGAAAAGCACTCTTATCACTCATAAAATCGTTACTCTAAATGCTAAACTGTACTTAGTTTATTTTATTGAAGTGAAAACTTCTTTAGCGGCGTTGTACACTTTTCTTGTAATGAGTTAAAAATGTTAAGTGTTAAAATTGTTAAAAACGCGTCAGGGCGTCAGGACACGTGACTTGATCGAAAATTCGTAAGACGGATGCAGAGTAGACAGCCGGCGCGGCGCGGCGTAGGAGAGGAAGTATCCCCCTCTCATTCTACGGCGCGGCGAAAATGTATGCCTGCGCCTGCTGTTTCGTTTAGGCGGCGAAGGGTGCTTGCGCGAATGTTCGTGCGTGTTTATGTTACAGCGTGCCACGCGCATCCATGGAAATGCACAACGTTAATATTCAAGTTTTCACTTCTGCCGGCACTCCTAGAGTGCAACTCGTCGTTTTTTTAGATAAAAAACTAAAAACGTAGAGAATAAGGCACTTAAATTGCTAAAATATTAATTCAAAATACTTAAGAAATTAGATTTTGGTTGCAAAAACGTCACACCCAAAAACGATGGAATGACCTATATATCAAATGAAAGGGCTCGTTATGAGAATCTCAAATATATTTTTGTTATTATTGTAAAATAAATCCCACTAAAAACATACCTGTTAAAAAGGAGGCCAAGTTCCTATCAGCTAATTGTTCGCCTAAAAAAGGGTTGAAATCCAATCCAATGCCAAGTTAAGATGCACTTTAAAATCGATCATAATAATCTTCATCAACAGCCTGATCCACTTGTAAACAGTTGCCATTCCCAAGGCTGGCCACTTCGTAATCTTCCTGTTGATTTTTTAACATGAATTCGAACAGCAGCTATCCTTTTGGTATCCATAACGTCAGCCTTGTCAGTAAAAACGCCGGTTTTACGCTTGGTGGTCTGATTAGCTTACATCTCTTACTTTCCACGATGGAAGCGATATTCTTAAATCCTCTATCTGCCGAATAATAGAATCTATTGGTATTTGTTCAATTATGTTACCGTCTTGAAACAAAGCTTCATCCTCTCGTTCACCATAATCACCTGATATAAAGTTTATAAATCCGTTTGATGTTATAGAAATAAGATACTTTAATGTATTACATCCTTTGAAATTAGAGGCAAGTTAGGGACTGGTGTATGGCATTACTTGGCTGCTGATTTCGAATCTCAAAGCAGTCAATTATGCTTTGCGTTTTGGAAAAACGCCTGCAAAATACCATTGGTAAATGGTCCGTACTTAGATGGGTGACCACAAGTGGCATAAAAATATCTTAAGCTCCTGCGTGCTTCGGAAGGCACATATAAGCCGTTGGTATGGCAGTCGTTAAGCTATGTAAACATTGGTAAATAACAGTCTACCTCGGATTGTTTAGGAAAATATAATTCTTTTTTTCATGAAATGCGCTAGTAATGGTAAAGTTTTCCTAATGAGTTGAAATAAATCCTTCTTTATGGCAAAAATCTGTGGCTAATCGAGAATAAGAATCATTTATTCCTATTATTTAATCTTCCATTGAAAATACTTGTAAATAATTCTCTATTCGACGACGCTTTGCGAATGGGGACATTTCTTGTATGTCTCATTTCTTCTTCTTTGACAAGCGAATATATGAGGTAAAACGGTTATTGTTTTTTTTTTTTTTTATAAAAACAGTCTGCCGCCTACAAATGAACGTTTGAGCATCCTCCTCAACCTGAAAATAAAATAACACATATAATCTATACTTGATGAAGATGATTATGATCGATTTTAAAGTGCATCTAAACTTAGCATTGGATTGGATTTCAACCCTTTTTCAAGCGAACAATTAGCCGATAGGAACTTGGTCTCCTTTTTAACAGGTATGTTTTTGGTGGGATAACAATACTTTTTTTCAAGAAATCGTACCAATTTTTTTCTTTTTGTGCCATGCCCGGTTCCATTGTTAACTTTAGAAGTAATTTTGCATTTCAGAGCAACTTTTTTTGTAGGCAAATCATCTGAAATTTGAGCTCGAGCTAAATTGGGCCGCAGAGCCCACTCCCGATCGGGAACTTTTTGAACCCTACGTTTTTTATACGATAATTTGGGTAAATCAGGTCGAAACAGTTCTCTTAGCCTATTACATTCAACAATAGCGCTTTCTTGCGCCTTGATTTGACTCGGGTCAAAATAAATTAAATAGACTCCGTTAAGATTTTTCACAGGGATACATTCAATCGTGAGCGTAACCGTATAATGTAAAAAAATAACCATCGATTTCTTATCAACTTTTCATATATACTGCAGATGAAAAAAACAATATCGCGATTCAATTATACCGCTAGCGCCATCTATCGAAAGTAATTTATAACAATAGAAGCCTGATTTTTTTAGGTAAGCAGTATTGAATATTAAGCTATACAGTGTGCATTATGTATACATGATAATATTTTATACCCCCTCCCCTCTCTCCTCCTCCCTCCTCATCGTTTTCTCATTGTATCACTGGTTCATAAATATTTTTATTAAAAATTCGATATTCGATTGAGCTAAATCACGCTTATTATAAAACACACTTACATATAAAGCACGACCTGCAAGCCAAATTTCATAACGCTAGGACAATTGGAAGTGGCCTAGAGGTTTTGATTACCTGTCAGTGAGTCAGTCAGTGCCAAAATTAGCTATTTTCACAGGGTCATATCTCAGGATTTACTGAAGCTATATCTATGAAATTTGGCATACTGCTTTAGTACTAGTATGTGATTACGTAGGTACAGTTTTATCCCTGTACTGAGCAATAGGCACTGAGCTACAGAGGGGTCAAAAGTGGGTCGAAACGGTTCGTGAAAATAGTGCACGGCATACGCGCGGCCTGTTGCTGGAACTTGGCCTGCGCACTACCGTGCGCTTAGATATTTTTAATTTTATTTATAAAAAATGCGAATAATTCACTATAAAATTTTGAAAAAAAAAATTTAAAATTACATTATTGCTTGTAGATTACAGGAAAACCTATAAGAATTGAATTGGAAAATCGGATTTCTTATTTATAACCAATAGAGAAGATGCAGTGAATAGATTTTGAAAAATGTATCTGATTTTGTAAGCATTTTCGTAAAAAAGGCCTTGAAGCTCAATTATATTTTTAATCGATTCATCAACTTTGATTTATAGTTGATTGAAAAAGTCAACTTTAGAAATATAATATTACCATAGGATTTCTTTAAAAATTATAGGTACTTTTGTTGTGAGGCCAATCCTGTAAACGCAATATTTGTCATAGCACCCGAACAAATAAATGTTCTTACATCATGCCTACAAATGCAACATAAGTGACGTGACTCCTGTCCGGTCTTTCAGGCGCCTCGAGACGCCGTCCAAAGGCGGACGTGATTCTGTGACCTTTATATCTGATAGAGATTTTGGGTTAGCAAGGTAGTTTTTTCTTGGACGTGCCTATTTTTAGGAACTCTTTTCTCAGCATAAACAACAAAAAATAGGCATCTTCCCTATTCTGACCTCCTTGAAACAAGAGTAAATGATGTCCATATACATACATATACTGTGGCATTTTGTAATGATAATTTATCTTTTGAGGTGTTAAAATAGGGTATGAAAGCTTGTATATAAGTTTTGTACAAGTATTAAGAAAGTTTAAAAAAAAGTGATACTTCGTTTAGGAACATATTGTTAAATTCTTATAATGTTGAATTCTCAAATACTTTTATTCCTTACCATGCATTGGATCGTCTAGCAATTTTTTAAATTGTTATTTCAAAAATGATAAAATTTATACTTAATTTTTTTTAAATCTTAGCGATATATGTCTTGCCGACATCAGCCTTCCTAAAGAATACACGTTCACGCAGACGAATTTGCGGCCAAAAGCTTGTTATGTTTATAAGGCGATGAGTAGCCATAATATTGTTCAATAAATTTCTCTCTCTCTCTCATCTCAGCGTTTTCCCAGTTGCGTCCTCAGCTGCAATGCTGAGAAGCCCGGGGTCCGCTTTCCGACTTTTTCTTCTCCACTTTGCACGATCTTGAGCATCCTTGGTTGTAAGACGATTAGCACGCATATTACCTTTAACGACGCGACGTCAAACCAGCACTTCTTAGGTCTACCTCGCCTGCCGGGACTCGCGGAGGCGGCATGGCTATACATTTGTTTCCCACGTAACTTGCCGGCTTTCGTAGGGCGTGACCGTATCAGCTTAGGCGACTTTCCTGCAGTTTGTCCGCTATGTCACGGACATGAAGGCTGCCGCGGATGCGATAGGTCTAAACATACCCCGGAGGGGTCGCGACTTTTGGAAAGAGATAGAAAAAACAAGGCACGGACGCGAGAGACGACGGTTTCCAACCATCTTTATTCGCCCGTCCGATTTTGACAGGATAACATGTCTTCTTCCGAAGGTGAAGACGTGTTAGCACTGGTGTATCTTGCTAATATTCAGAGGGTTAAACGTTACTGGAAACATCCGCTATATCAAATTAATGAAGACAATAAATTTTTTAAAATTATGGAGGATCTAAACTATAAGTATAAAGATCGTTTTCAAGAAGTACATAAAATGAGTCCACAAGGCTTCAACTTCATACTTTCCAAAGCAGCGAAACTTAAATCTTGGTTATAAATCGACCAATTTCGGAAGGCTATGAAAAAGTGACCGCTCAGTACAATTAGCTAACCCGCTGCGTTGCGCGGGTCCGCCAAACGAAAAGGTCGTGCGGAGACGCGGTGTCGGTGTGTTGTCCTATGCGTGTTTTCTATACAAATTGACATCTCAATTTTGCAAGTATCGTGCAATTATCTATATTTGCAGCATACAGTCCGGCCCCGCGCTACGTAGCGACATTCCATAAGCCTGTTGATTTCAGCACACAGGCTTTTGTAGTTAAAATTCGCACTCCAAACCCCAGAGCGTTTCAGCCGGTCCGACGGCGGAACCCTACCGGCTATTGAAGTATGTAAATATCAATAAAGTAAGATTACAAATGCATGTTGATTTCGGCCAAGAAACACACAGGCTTTTGTAGTTGAAACCAAGTCCAAAACCCAGATCGTTTCGGCCGAGCCGAGCCTCACAGGAACAAGTAAATGTGAGATTTCAAATGCCTGTCCATTTTGGCCAGCGTTCTGTGTTTTGTTGTTGGATCTTGCAAGTACTTTAAACCCCAATGAGCTAGAGTATTATTTTAAATAGAACTTTTAATTTTTCTTAAAAGTTCGTATAATCGAGTTATACTGGTTACAGATAAAAGTAAAAAACATTTCCGTAGTATTATAAAGAAGTTTATTCATGTTATACTTATCTACCTCAAATATAGTTACATAGTAGATACTTACATCTAAAACAAGAAAAAAACTAAGAGCTCGGTGGCTCAGTGATAAAACAAACGCATCATTACCAGCGGTTTCGCAAGTTAAGTTACTCCGGGCTGACCACAGGTGTTGTAATAATTTTCAAGCTTTGGAACGCACGTGAAGCTGTGGGTCCCGGCTGTCATCATTGTATGGCAGTCGACAAGCTGTCAGATGCCTTTAGGCACCTTGAAAAATGACATCAGTGTTGGCCACTTACAAACACGAGAAATGGTTATATTTTATAAATCAAACAAAAGTCACGTAATAAAAAATCTAAACATCTATAACAAGTCATTATTATTATTTATTAGTCAAAACAAGCCGTTATTAAAAATATGATAATATAAAAAGAAAAGCAATGAAAATAGCATTACAAATCTCTTTGAATAAATTATTTAACATGTTTCGCTTGCCGTTTGCATTAGACCGAACGCGTACCTATAAAAACTACAAGACCTGTTTGAACTGGATGAGCTACTCGGTGATGTGTAGTTGCATTAACGCTAAATTCCTACTCCGATAACCTGTAGGTAGGGCTCGGCCAGGCCGAAAGGCTCTGGGGTTTGGAGTGTGTGTTTCAACTACAAAAGCCTGTGCTTTCTGGCCGAAATTAACATGTGCATTTGTAATCTCACTTGATACATAATACTAACTCCAATTAGGTATGCAAAAATTTTTTAACAGTGTGCTATATCGAAACCCATTTCGGGGTTTTGGGTTTTCAAGCAGTATTTTATTAATTTTGTCTCGAAAAACTATATGATTGTCCTTATTTCGTGCAATTTATGAAAAATTGTTTGACATTTATGTGACCTCTAAAAAGTAGCCTGTATAAGGTTAAATACTTTGCCTGGATGAGCAATATTAAAAAAAAAACACGAAATGTCAAAGTTACTTTCTTGTGTTGCCAGATATGTTGTCTTTGAGCAAAATGTAGAACTTTTAGAAATGATACTTGCGATCGAGTTTGATTTTCAGCAAAGGCGGATAAAAATAGATTTATTTATTATAAAGAAGATTATTAAATACTGAGGACGTTTCTTGTGTTTTTACAATTTGTTGTGTTTGTTTCGCATCCGCATCAGCGAGGTGGAGCATGGCGTTGTAATAATATTTATATACAAGTTGTATATACCTGAATGTAACCTCAATTTTTGGGTTCCCTACATAAAGTGTGCCAACTGTAGGTACCCAATTAGTATGACTCTTATATGCTTGGGCCGGACCTGCGCCTATCGTCACGAAGCTTCGTGCTATTACACGATACACGCAAATGTGACCGGCCGTTATCGGGTATCGTCCCGAATATTCGGACTTCGTGTTAGTTATCGCGCGGGTAGCGATACATCAAACGATTTAAGCACGCTAACAATTCGCTCTGCGTGGTCGCACTTGCGTTGTTCATTTTGACGTTTGTTTTCAACTTGTTTAGACGCGTGCTGTGCGACGATGCCACGGTTGTTAATGCGTAAAAATGGAGTGGAACGATAAAATGGTGTTGAAATTTTCAGCTTTTTCTGTCTAGGTTTCTTTTTAGGTTTCAATAAATGCATTATGTAATTGTTAGCACACATATTAAAGAAAAGAAAGTCGTCGTCCATATTTAAAACACGTAGATGACGCCATCTTGGATTATTGCCAGATAATTCGTGAAAAATAACGAAGCCGCTCGTGCGACCAGCGCTTTATCGCGATAACTTTTTAGTGTACAGAACGTACGAAGATTCGCCGCAAATTGCTTCGGGACGATAGGCACAAGTGCGGCCGAAGCAATAGAGTACCTATAATATAACTGAAATAGAGAGCCATCTCGCGTAACTATTGTGCCAACAATTTAAGCTGCAAACCTGCAAATGTAGTGTCATCATGTGTCGTTAATGTTATTCCGAAATAAGATAAAATTCAAATATAAAATTTATTTGCATCAAGGTGTGATTTGAACCTGAGATTCCTGAGATGTCTGTTAATTTAAATCTATTGCGTTAACCACTACACCATTCAGGCTTGGTACTGCACGCGCGAAATTATCGCTTATAAAGTTAACACTAAATTAATAGAAAAACGGATAAAAAGACTTTACAAATTTTTAGCAACTGTGGAGAATTTAACCTGAGGTCTCCTGATTAGTTTGGGACGCCTAAACCATTCCACCATTTAGGTTTCTAACTACGTAATCGAAATTATTGGTTACTATACCGTAAAACGGTAGAATGAGGAAGCATGTAGTGCGACATCTATACAAATTCTAGGAAACTATTAACTAAAAGTGCTTTTGATATTTTGTCCGGAATAAAAGTAATAACGTCGTTCAAAACGAAAAATTCGCAAAGTATGGGACTTTCACCCCAATGATGACTCTGCTGTCCGTCCGTCTATTTGTAGCCACGCTATATCTAGATGACCGTAATAGGTAGATAGTTTAATTACAATTTTCGCAGAGCGTGTATGTCTATTTCCAGTTGCCACTATAACAACAAATGATTAAATAAAATACAATTAGAAATTAAATTCAATTAATAAACTTTTGCTTTTAATCGATCTTAATATAGTATTAAATCTTATATGATAGTGTGGTACGGAATACTTAGTTTGCCAGTCCGACTCCAGCACTTGGCTGGTTTTTGTGTTTAGTAGATTATAAATTGTTGGGATATTTTAAAGTTTTCGCACTGGCAGCACTAAAATTACATTTCTTTCTTCATCTCTTTATCTTCTCATATTACTAGAATTTAAACCTTGCTTTTTTCGGAAATCATCGATCAATTCAATCGAGCTGACTCCACGAACTTGCCCAGACTGGACAATGTTACGATTTTAGAATACATGTGTACCAGTGACCAATATAATATTGCTAAAATTCGTGGTGCGAAAGTGTTATTGTCATCACGGGACTCCTACGTAGACACCGCTGTGGGCTATGTCGAAGTCAAGAGAAACTACCCTGAATGTACTGTGCGTGCTAAAGTTGTGCCGGAGCACAAAGTAGGTTCGAAACAATATGTAGTAACGGTGACTATCAATGAAGCAGAAGTGTCCATAGTGAAGGCAGAATGTGATAGCTGTGCTGCATCTGCTGGGGGGTGTAAACATTCCCTAGTGCTTATGTTTTGGTTTGAGAAACGAACTTCGGAACCACCATCCAACTTTCTTCAATATTACTGGAATAAGCCTCGATTATCGAATGTACGATCTGAACCAATAAAATGTAAAGATATTTTCCCGAATTCCAAAAAAATTCGACTGGCTCCTAAAGATCCTGCACTTACTACTACTACTACTACTACTACTCCGCTGGCTCAGCGACCCGAAGTGGATCTTGGCCTCCGAGACGAAAGAGCGCCACAATTTCCTGTTCTGAGCGATATCTTGCCAGCCGACCACTTCCATCTCGCGCAGATCAGCCTGCACCGTATCGCTCCAGCGATATCTGGGTCGACCGACTGGTCTTCGGCCTGATACCTTCCCCATATATGCTGCCTTGACGCTACGATCCTCCTTCATTCTTTCCAGATGCCCAAGCCATTGTAAGCGGAGCGCTTTAGTAACTCCAATTATATTCGGCTCTTTTACCAGCTCCTCTATCTCCACATTTTTTCGGACTCTCCAGCTTCCATCAGCATTTTTTGCCGGTCCGAGGATTTTACGAAATATTTTGCGCTCTGCTACCAATTCCTCCTTTAGTGTTAGCGTCCAGGTCTCGCAGCCATATATTAGTATGGGCCTTATGACCGTTTTATATGTTCTAAGCATTGTGCTTCTGCTAAGAATCCTGGACGCTAAAACCTTGTGTAGTGCCGCGCTACATCTTAATTCGTTTTGGATGCGAGTGATTATTTCTTCACTTCGGGTGTTTGTATCTGTTACTGCGCACCCGAGATATTTAAATTTCGCAACTCCTTTGTACTTAATACCTTCAACAGTTAGGTCTGAAACGCATGCGCGAGTATTTTTATAACGTTTCATGTGAAGGTACTCAGTTTTATCGTCGTTAATCCTCAGACCGACTTTCCCAGCTTCCTTCTCTAGGATTTTAGCGGCTTCTATCACCTCTTCGCGCTTTTCCCTAGCAAGGCTAAGTCATCTGCGTACCCTATAACCTTATGCCTTTCACCAAGTTGCACTCCTGTGTCTAGCGTGGTCAGTTTCCTGATTGCATATTCTAAAACCAGGTTGAAAAGCACCGGAGACAGGGCATCGCCCTGCTTTAAGCCGGTATTTACAGCAAAGTCATCTGAACTGGTATCACCCGCTTTCACCCGCATTCTGCTCTCTGCTGTGGCTACTTTTATCATATCCACGAGTTTTTTTGGGATTCAGAAGTAACGCAGAATGTTGAATAGAGATTTTCTGTCGATGCTGTCATAAGCTTTTGCAAAGTCTACAAAGAGTATGTGGATGCTCTGTGCATATTCCTATTTTTTCTCCATCAATTGTTTAAGAAGAAAAATCTGATCTACCGTGCTACGATTTTATCTGAAACCACCTTGAAAGTCACCAAGGATGTTTTCCGCATGTTGTTCCAGTCGTTTCAGCAGTACACATGACTAGATCTTACACGCCGTTGGTAAAAGAGCTATTCCTCTGTAGTTGCAGCATTTCTTTCTGTTACCCTTTTTGTGTATGGGGCAGATGATACCTATGTTCCATTCCTGTGGTTGTCTTTCTTCCTTCCAAATTTTGGCATTGAGTTGCGATAGTACGTCCCGGACAACATCGCCCCCGTATTTCCATAACTCAGATTGGATGTTGTCAACTCCTGGTGCTTTATTATTCTTGAGTTTCGTAATGGCTCTCGCAATCTCATCAGGAATTGGTGGAGGCTCTTCAGTTAAATTATTATCTGAGGTGTGCAAAATAGGTTCATCAGATGGTGGGCAATTTAATAACTTATAAAAGTAGTTTTTCCATGCTACCTTGATATCACCTGTTGATGTTATAATATTGTCATTATCATCTTCGAGGATTTGGGCTGAAGGTTGGTATCCTTTTTTGGAAGATTTGATTTCCTGGTAGAATTTTTGCGTTTGGTTAGCCCTAATCAGAGTTTCCATCTCCTGTACAATATTATCCAGGTGTTTTCTCTTGGCTGTTCTTATTATATCTCGCGCTCTAGTTCGCAGTTCTTTATATTTTCCTATCCAGCGGGCATCTTGTTCTGCCAAGATTCTGTACCGTCGCCTCTCTTCAACGGCTTTTTCGCAATCGCTGTTCCACCACTTCTTTCTCTTAGGTATTTTCCGCTTTCCTGCCATCTTTATCCTATGTCCTTAATATCTCTGATAGTTTCCCATAATTGGTCAATATCTTTATCTACATCTAAATTTTCAAACTGATTATTTAGTTCTATCTGAAACCGTTTTCTAATTTCTACATTTTTAAATCTATCTATGTTGATTTTTTCTTCTTTATTAACAAATAGTTTTTTATTTAGTTTAATTTTGGCTTTAAGTTTGATTCCTAACATGTAATGATCGCTGTCGCAATCGGCTCTTCTGTAGGATTTTACGTCTACTATAGCGCTCTTATGCCTGTCATCTATTAAAACGTGGTCAATCTGGTTTACAGTATGCCCATCGGGGTATTTCCATGTCCCTTTGTAGATCCTGCACTTAGAATGATTTTTTTAAAAGAGTGCAAACTAAGAAAATAACGAATTCATTAGTTACATGTATTGTTGATCAAAAAATAAGTTACAATATATTTGATTTGACTGTGGAATATGTCGCTCAAAACGATGATGATGATTTTGAAAAATATATGAATTATTTGAATGATAAAATTACAACCAGTGTTATTGAAGAAATAAACACTAAAACAAAACGTCAAGCAGACTCTAAACTATGGCATAGTGTTCGACAAGGAAGGGTGACCGCATTCAAATGCAAAACTGATGGCGCATTGGTCCAACAAATCTTGGGTGGGTACAAAATCCCCGAAAGTGTAGCTATTAAAAGAGGCAAAAGATTAGAAAAACTGGTAATGAAAAGAGGTTGGAAAAAAATCAGGCTTTATTTTGGTTAATGGAGTCATAGGGGCTTCACCTGATGGGGATGGTGATGATTTTGTTGTTGAAATAAAATGCCCAGTATCAGAAAATACAATGAAAAATTATATTTCTGATGGAAAATAATGTCACAAACATTTAGCACAAATACAACTACAGATGCATGCAGCAAAAAAACTAAAAGGTGTGTTTTGTGTAGCTGACCCATCATTTGAAAATAATAAAACTGTATATATATACTATACTGACTATGACGAAGAAGAAACACAGAAGATGATTAGGGAAGCAACACAGTTTTGGAAAACATTTTTGTTCAAAAAAGTAATTAATAGCGCAAGAGTAAAAGGTATCAAAATAATTAATAAAACAATATTATTTCATTATTCACTTTTTATTATTTCATTTTGCAAATTTATTAAACCACATGCTATTATTACAATATGGTCTAAATAGCTAACATGTTTATGGCTTAATACAGAGTGCGGTTTTAAAAATCTAAATTCTATTATTCTCCTTATCACCCTTTCTATTTGCACTCTCAGGCTAGCTATCACTTTAGTTAGTGTAACTTCCTCTTACGTAGGTTTGATTGATCCAATAACACTAGCAGGCCGCAGTAATTTTATAACTTTGCAAGCTAGATAAGATTCTATCTCTTCAAATCCTCTGTCCGCCATAATAACTGCATTGTGGGATAAACTTTCTAGAAGGTCACTCTTCTCAACTAACGCTTTGTCAGAAATCCTTCCGCCATAACCTTTGGATACATATGAAACAAATCCATTTGGTGTGCTGCCCACCAGAAATTTCACAGTATTGGCATTTTTATATTGGGACCAAGTTTGAGCTTGGGATTTTGGATTATGTGGCTTTTGGATCTCAATTTCAAAAGCATCTAATAGCAATTGTACATTAGAATATCTGATCTTAAAAGCCAAAGGTTGATTACGTTTGATTTGAAATAGTGTAGGCATGAAAATTAGATTTTGGAAAAATGCTACTAAGGATTGTACTTCTAGATGAAAAGATTTTGTAAACGAAACTTTTGATACTTGTAACTGGTCACAGATCCTAAAAATTTTATTTTAAGAAGAGTCATGATGATGTCAAGTTCAGTAACCTTGGGTGTACTTTGTTTAGCAATGTGATCAATGAGTCAGAGGAACTGTTTAGGCATACCTATGTATTGCTTTGGATTGTTATAAACTAACCTAAGAAAATTTTGCCTTGTGCCATAATCTTTTAAATTTTTAACTAACCCTGGCGTAGAAGACTCTACTTCATGTGTACACTCAAAAAAGGAAACATCAGAAGTTGTCCCATGTGTTGAAGCAGAAGTCTCATCATCAGACGCAAGAGAAGGCAAAACAGCTAGTGGTAGTTTCAAGTCCTTGGTGGAGGTGCTTCTTGTGTTCATTTTAATGAAACATTGGGTAGCAGCTTCTTGTTTAATTAGCTGTGTAGTTGCAGAAGTGTTTTTTAAAGCAGGTCTTTTTTTAGTAATCTTTCATGTTGAATAATTTTGAAGTCTTCGTCCGGCTGCAAAAACATTGAGCATTAAGGCTATGATTTTTAAATGAAATATATTTTTAGTAACTGCATCGCATCATACGCCATACTGTGAACATATGCTCATATCCAGGCGGCGCGGTAGAAACGTACGGTATGTATGAGAAACAGTGTGATAAAGTTTTAGGAATCTCGTTATCATTTACAAACAATCGCGGCCGGGCAAGTAGGTTCATAACTTTAAATGATCCTCACAACGAAACATACGACGTCCAGGAATGTACACTGCATTTGCTTCTTCACAGAACCTCTGTTTCAAAGTTTCTTTGACAAGTACAAATACTTTATTTCGGCTGTTTGTTGTCGTGTTCTTGCAAGATGGTAAAAAACATTTAGCATGCAATTGTTCTGATCGATTCATTTTCAACTAAAAATATGTGTATTTTTCTTTGAAAAAGAAATTAGACACAATTTTTGCATAAAAAGCAAACCTCCCAATCCAAATTGTTTACAAATTTTTTATAAGTGACATTGACATTTTTGTTTCTTATTTGACGCAGGCAAAGAATCTATATCCTATTCAGACTATTTTTCGCCTTGGCTTCTCGATTTTTTAAAATATTAATAATAAAATAAAAAAATTAAATTATATTTTTCTAATTAGATGTACTTTCAGAAAGAATAATAAAAATATACCTTTATGATAGCTTTGCATACCTTATTGCCTGTAGGGAAACCGGCCGAAACGCTCTGGGGTTTGGAGTGCGAATTTTAACTACAAAAGCCTGTGTGCTTTCTGGATGAAATCAACACGCTTATGGAATGTTGATGTGGAGCAGTGTGCGACATGCGTTACTAGTTAAGCTACTAAAACCATTTTAGGAATGTGTGTAAAAAAATCAAGGCTTTATTCTAAACCGTTTATGAGATCCAACAAAACGTCGAACATTTCCCTAGCAGCATTTTTAATAACTTTGGTCAGCGGCCTATCCTATGTGTTTCATTGTGCATAAACATTTGTCTCATATGATACAATAATTGCTCTACTAATTGAATTTTGGATCCCTGGAAAGATTCCGTCAGGGAAACGTTTCCCTGACGAAACATTTTTTGACGAATTTCTCAAAAAATTTCATTCATTAATAAACATTTGAAGGCAGCTTTCATACATTCAACATTCTTATACTCAATATTTATTATTCGACGCTTATCCGCTGGGGAAATGCACACCTCGCGCCTGTGCCGTTCTGCATGTTCTATACGAGTATTAGTTCTACGTAAGACGTGGACGGGGCGCAGACATAATTATGTGTGCTTCGCGTCAGTTTAATACAAAATGTATAGAAGTTACGCAAAGCAGAACACACAGAAAAGACGTGGCACCGACACGGCGCGTATAGAAGCGTCGCAAAGCAGAATACACAGAAAAGACGTGGCACCGACACGGTACAGACATGACGCTTACGGGTCTGTGTACTATGGTAGAACACACATAACGGACGGGGCACAGGCACGAGCGGCCGAATCGAGTTTGGGGGCGAGAGTGGGGGGACTCGCGCGTCGCAGTGTTGCCCTATGTACGGATTTGTTTGTATCTGTCACGTTCGTTTCTCGTCTTTTCTATGTGTTTTCAAAAGTCGCGATTGCGATTCGTCTGTGCCTTGTCCGTGCCCCGTCTGCGTCTTACGTCTTTTCTGTGTCCTGTGCCTTTAGTTGACAAAACGTAACACCCGAAAGGATGGAATGACCCACCACTTCATCTCATCCTGTGGATATCGTAAAAGGTGACTAAAGGTCTATACGCGCAAAAATCTCATGGACTTCATGTAAGTATCATGGAAAACATGCTGGTCTGAAAGAAAAAACTTAGAATGTGCCAGCTGCATCTCTTCCCGCGCAGGTCGTTAAATCTGATCGTGGGAATGGGCAAAAATATGAATCTGATTATATTTTTAGGCGATGGGGTTATCAACCCAACACTATTATGATTCCTTTTTACACCTTCTCATCCGCCTTTATGCCAAAAGTGGGCCTTGGCTTTTGCGGCCCTAGGCTCTATCTGCTTAGAGCCGCAAGATCCAATCTGTCTTCCTAATCAGGGATAAAGATGTAATAGTGTGTATGAATGTACGAAATTGGAATATAATATACGACGATAAAATTGGAATCTGACGACGTACTGTTGTGTTATTTTATGATTTAAAGGTGCATTCTTTTGCTAACGTCATCGTAGTTCACAGTAATGGAAATTCAAACTGTCTCATAGTTTAACCCCCTTATTCATAAAAATTAACGACCGTTTACTAAACCTATTTCAGTTAAAACATGATTTGTCCCTTTCCCTCTTTTCAATATTTGACATTGAAAGAACGAGACAAAACATATTTTAACTGAAATAGGTTTAGCAAACGTTTGTATTTTTTTATGAATAAGGTAAATGTCTACGACATTTAAAATGCGGTGCATCAGCGGACACAAACTTATCATTGCAGAGTAGGTTTACATCAAAAAGACTGCACAATTGATGATAGATAATTCATGTAATTAATAGCAAGTAATATTATAAATACAAAAGTTGTAATAAATATCTGAATGTTTGTCCAACTGTCACGTCAAAACGGACTGGAATAAAATTTAGCATGTAGATTGACTATTGTCGGGATTAATACATAGGATATTTTCTATCTCGGTAAAATGTGAAAATCCCGTGCCCCGTGGTATTGTCAATTTTATTTATTAAATATATCCTATGTTCATCATCATGTCAGCCCCTCTTCCACCCACTGATGAGCATAGGCCTCTCTTCGTCTACTCCATCAATCTCAGTCCTGTGCTGCTCTCATCCAGCTTTCCTATCCTATGTTACTTACTGATAACGTAGCTTTTTATAATTGAATTTTTAATACAGGATCAGGAGTTTATCCATTACACAATCAAATTTTATCTCTTTAGAATATTAGTCTAGATTAGTAGCAAGTGTTTTTAAATACAACACAGTAATTCATTAAGTACTAATAATAACATTACTTATTGTTTTGTTAAAGACAAGACAGACACAGACAGACAATTAATTACAAGGTGCATAATAAAAACAAAGTGGGAGCCGCCGCCAGCCAAAGGTAGGGACACAATCCTTGTAATGAACGCACTGCACTTCTTCACAAACCACTGTCGTTGACGCACTGTCACATGTTATCACTGCACTATGTCACTTATTAATGCGTATTCCGCACTGCAATCCAGGTAAAATCACTGCAATCCATGAGAAATTCTCGTATCGTCGTTTTATTTGAAGCATTTTATAAATAGCGGCGGCGGCGGCGGCACCGTTTCAGTGCGAAGACTACTTAGGCCAAACATTTCCAGGGTAGGGTTTATTATTAAAATAAATTAGATGTACAACAGCGACACAAAGTTAAGCAACTTCATAAACTTCAATTGTGTCACATTTACCATGACCATTATGCACGAATGCTTACGATAATTAACCGTCAAATGGTAAAATCGAAGCAAATAGCAATTTAGTAAAAAGCGGTTACTTTATAATAGTAAAGTCGTATTCGTGTTCTAATTATAAACAATGTGTCCAGGCTTAGGTACATAATTTTATAGAACAACATTTGACACGATGCGGGCACACCCTTTAAGACGATGTGGTAGCTAAAGTGGCGTCCTCATTTGAAATAAATTGTTAAAACTAAATATGGTGATAATTAAAAATTAGATTTGTATAAATGCCTAGAAAGACCTTTAACTATTTTATGAAAAACCTTTGAAATTATTACTAATAGTCCGTCTAGTTTTAAAACTGTTATTCGCCAAAAGTGGCCACTTTTGGCGAAAAACAGTTTTAAAACTAGACGGACTACCAATATTACTTTCAAAGGTTATTCATAAAATAGTTTAAAGGTCTTTCTAGACATTTATACAAATCAAATTTTTAATCATCACCATATTTAGTTTTAAACAATTTATTTCAAATGAGGGCGCCACTTCTGCTACCATTTCGTCTTAAGCCTGTACCGTCTTATGCACATGAATAAACTTTATTACTAGGTTTAATTAGACCATTATCTGCCCAAATCAAGTTGACATCAAGTAAAACGAAACTATCTTATTTATCAATGTCAACGGGCCGATAATGGTTACAGAAAGTTAGTCCATGTTTTATAATAAAAACAGTTCAGGATGTAGGCCAGACTTTATATCAGTTGTCCTGCTTCCAGCGCGAGGCATAGTAAATCAAAAATAAAATACCTACAATAAAAAGGAATGAGGATAAGTTGCAATATGAGCAGTGGTTTTTAGTCGGAAATATACGACGCTCGTGAAATGAGCACGACAAATCGTGTTGAAAGGGTTAAAAGTCAATGTAAAAAATTTGACCTGATTCATCAATCATCATCGTCATCCGAGCGTATTTTCCCGGTTGCTTCCTCAGCAGTAACGCGTCAGAGCCCGGGTCCGCATCGTAAGCAAGGAGATTGGACGAGATTACTGGTTATTATTACACAGAGCGACTGCTGTCTGCAACCCAAAGGGTAAAAAAAAACCAGGAGTGACCAGAACCAATCCTTGGATAGTTTGATGATCAACAAACGCTAGATGGCGTTCGGCACCCACAGTTTATACGTGCCTTTTGAAACACGGAATCATCTTTCATTTTAGATAATCAGGCATTGTTAATAAAAATCATGTTTTGTTATTTTATTTAAAAAAATCAGATTTAACTAAATCATAATTTTGATTTTTATTAGTTTTTGCGATCATTACCCTAGTTTTTCTTGTGAGCAAAATTTTTATTTAGGTATAATTAATGTATAGTGCGACGGCCTCATGAGCATTTATTATTGAAAAAGTTTTTTCTTCCTTTGGTTTAGTACAGTTCAAAATTAGAAACCGGCTGAAAAAAGCAAATAAACTAGTTTTTTACTTAAATAATACATCGAGAATGACTTATTATATTTAGTTTATAGTTCAAAGTTATTTTTAAAGTTCCCAAATTTTTATTGATATCTTTTATATATACCTAGATCTATATTGTTGAATTTAATTGTTGCTTGGGAATGTTATTAATGTGACTATCAAATATTTATTTAGATCTCAATTACTTAAGTTAAGTAGGTATGTATAGAACGAAATGTCCTTCTAGTGAACAAAGTTGTTTTTGGACAAACAGATGTTAATATTATGAAGTCTCTGCTTTTGTAAGTAAAGTAATATTTTTAATAATTTCTGTAAACGTTTCTGTAATTATATGAAACATTGCATGTAATTAATTAAAGTAATAATTATTGTTATGAATTAACATTGTTTTCGAACATTTACAATTGATAACTATACACTCCCAGCGTTGAATTATAATTTTTCGGATTTTGATTTACATCAGTGATTTTTATTTTATTAAAGGAAACATTCAATAAAAATCGTAATTTTTACATCATGAAATCCTGTAATCAGGAGATTCAAATCTGCAATATCCTAACCAGACTGGAAAAAACTTATCACAAAGTATGGTTCCCAGTGGGATCTGAACCCATGACCTCTGGGTCACAAGGCGAACGACTTGATTACTGGACCACGGAGGCAGTCAGTAAATCTATAAATGGGTATCCATCATATAACCATTTTTAAAATTTTGTTTTAGGTATCTTTTATTACTTTTTGTATGTTATTTTGCAGCACAATCTGCCACTTCAGGATTGTAAATATTAATTAAAAAACCTAACAAATTTACCTTGACGTGATATGACTGATTTTGGTAAACTTTTTATATTCATCATATTTTAAATTTTATATTAGATAAATATCAAACTCAAACCATATTTTCGCGTTTGATATATGTTAATTTAATGGAACTTGCCTATCTAGGTAAAACACAAAATTTATAAATTTATATTGTTTTGATTTATCTCATCAATAATTGTTATTTTAAAAATATTATTAATAAATTAATAAAAAAATTATATGCTGCTTAATTTTGTACTTAGTTTATAAAATTTAAAAAATATATATTTTTTCAATGATACTTAAAAAGACTACTTATAAACTTTTTGAATAATTAAGTATTTGATATTCGCACTAAATTAAGCCTAAGCCAACACACATTGCTTAAATAATACAAAACAATTCGTACGTAAAATACGAATATGACCTTTACGAATAATTCGAGAAGTATTTAAAATATACTTACGAGAGATGATAACGCGAAACCGAAGCAGGAGCCGGCGTTGAGTTCACGGAGGACGAAGAGCCTGAGTAGCCCGAGCCAGCGGGTGAAGATCCGGCTGAAGGCGCGCCCGCAGACGATGGTATCGCCGCCGGCTCGTAGTACTCGGTGGTAAGGGTACGCTCATCAAGCACGTGCTCTGCGTTGTGCGCTTTCGAAGCAGACTTGATGTCCATGAAGGCAACCGTAGCGCACACGCCACTCGATCCACCGCTAAGTGCCGTGATCGTACTACCACTCTCAGTTCTGCCCAGCAACTTGACATTCTGGACTCGGCCATAGCTGTAAAACAAAAACAAACGTTTACAATTAGCATATTTATTGAATTATGACATATACAAATAAACTACCATACATTAATAGAAGATTCACATGAATTGGCCTTCATATTGGTATGTCAGATACCAATATGATGGTTTTTATCATTATCCAAATATCCATGGCCGTGGATAGCCATATTTATTGTAAAATGAAGTCCGCGGGTATATTTGTCTGTCTGTCTGTACACCATTATTTCTGATCATACTGGGTTGATTTCGGTGCGATTTTCACTAACATGTAGAGTATTCTACAAGCAATTGTATACATCTATATATATAAAAGAATCTGAATGACTGACTGACATATCAACGCACAGCCCAAATCGCTGGGTCTAAAGACTCCAAATTTGGCACATAGGTTTCTTATGAGGTCTAGGGGTTCACTAAGAAAGGATTTTTCAAAATTCACCCCCTAAGGGGGTAAAACGGGGGTCCAAAGTTTGTATGGACAAACAGGATTAGTTTAACCATAAGTACCTACCTGACGCCTAAAACTTCATTCGTTTGGTCCTCTAGCTATGTCTATAAAACTATATAATAAACTACCGAAAGCCATTACAGACATTGAAAACTATAAAACATTTCTAAAACATGTTAAAGAATTTCTGTCTAACAAATGTTACAATTCCGTTAATGAATATTTAGAAGACAAATAGAAATTTATTCGAAAATTGTAAAGAGTACTATTAATTCATGACAAAATAAATATTAAAATCAATACCAATATATAAGAAGACAAAATTACCTACCAATAAAGACATATTATAATAATATTTATTTATATTAAATAATTACATTTTAAATTTATCAATATTTATGAAAATTTAATGAATAATAAACTGGACAAAATTAAGAAATGGCTACAACATAATTAAACCTACAAATAACTAATACATATACATAGGCACAGAACGCACGTGCATACACAGTAATGTAAAACTTTAAAATTAAAATAGCCCTTCTCCTATTGCAGCGCCCGCCAGGGCCCTTAATTGATCCTTATTTTATTGTAACACCTATATTGTACATTAAGGAAGCAATAAATATTGAGTATTGAGTATTTGAAACTTCGCAAGAGTACTCCCGGCGGTAAAAAAGTAAAAACATGTTTCAGGATTTTTCAAAATTCATCCCCTACCGGAGTGTAACAGCGGTCCAAAGTTTTTAAGGAGAAACAAGATTAATTTGACCATTTTATTCGAAACTTCACAAAAGTATTCTCGGCTCTAAATAAGTAATACACATTTCAGGATTTTTCAAAATTCATCCCCTAAACGGGGGTCCAAAGTTTGTATGGAGAAAAAAGATCAGTTTGACCATTTTATTCGAAACTTCGCAAGAGTACTTCCGGCGGTAAATAAGTGAATACGTATTTTAGGATTTTTTAAAATTCATCCCCTAAGGGGGTGAAACAGTCCAAAGTTTGTATAGGCAAACAAGATTAGTTTGACCATTTTGAATCGTCCCGTCGCTCTCTTTCGGTCTAGCAAACAGGAACGGGAACGGGAATAGGGAACAGGGAACAGGAAACAAGGAACAGGGAACATGGAGAGGGAGCGGGAACGGGAAAGGGAGGTTTGCCGGGTCTGCTAGGCCTTTAAATCCCTAAGTTATAATAAAAAAATATATATTTTATGAGTATTCAAACATTTTATAAGTATTCATATGTTATCACAACATTAATAACGTAAAAAACCAATTAAAAATCTTATTACAACCATTTTCTACTTCAACGCGGACGAAGTCGCGAGTTAAAGCAAGTACTATATAACCGAGCGAAGCTGGCTGGATGTATAGAATCGTATGTTTGTCATAGATTGAATTTGATTAACCGTACCGCCGCCGCCGCACTACGGCTAGGGAAAGCTGTTCTTAATAGTGCTAACTGCTATTAAAGGGCCTATGAGATAAGGTTTTCCTATGGGACATGGCTTTTGACCACCGACAAAAAAGAGGGGTGTTACAAGTTTCACGCTAATATCAGTCTGTGTGTCTGTGGCATCGTAGCGCTCGAACGGATGGGCCGATTTCAATGTGTTTTTTACGTGATAGCAAGTTCTTTTGCGGAGGTTCTTAGCTATGTTTGGTTAAAATCGGTTGAGCCTTTTTTAAGTTATTGATGTTTACGCTAGAAAGCCTTTTTACTAGGGCTTTTAGTCCGGTCAATCTAGACATTCAAAGTTACATAAAGTCCCAACAAGCTGAAAGTTAGTATAATTTTTAAAAACATAATTATAAAAATTAAATAAAATAAATAAAATTTGAAAGTTCCCCATCATTCCTGTACCTGCAAAAAAAATTACTCAAGGTCAAAGGTAAAAAAATGAGTTTTTCGCGATTTTCACCAAAACAGTACAGTACAGTTTTATCATAAAACTACCCCAGACAAAAATTGTAGATCATAAAATTATGTATCAATATTAGGTAAAATATGTATCAATACTTTTTTCCTAAGAGCCCCCGTTTGTGAGATATAACGATTCAAAAAGTTGTAAAAGTTGTAATCGTCATAATATGCTCACGTTTCCACGCCACCTATGAGGTAATGTACTTAGCGCGTTTTTTTTAACGTGGTTTCCCCACTTGGCAGGAAGGTACATTGTGACTAGGAGACGTCAGCTTAAAAAGTATTTTTGGAAATTCCATCTTTCATTTATATTATTTTTTGTCAAAACTAAAATATGAATATATGGACTCCCATCGTTTGAAAATAAATGTTTTTTATTTTAAACTGGTATAAGACTCTAGCCACGCGCGCAATTGAACTGGAGGCAGATGTTTTCTCAAGGTTTCACTGGCGTACAAAATAAGGGACTAGGTTTCATTTTACCTGATCTTCTTATAGTTATACTTATTAAGTGTATTTTAAATATTAAGTGTAAGTTACAATCACGGATAGAAAAATATTTTTACATATATTACAGCTCCAGAGATGTATATACGTGGCATACTCATGCATATAATGACGATTACAACTTTTTGAATCGTTATATCTCAGAAACGGTGGCTCTTAGGAAAAAAGTATTGATGCATATTTTATAGATAATTTTATGATCAAAAATTTTTGTTAGGAGTAATTTTATGACAAAACTTACCGTTTTGCTAAAAATCGCGAGAAACTCATTTTTTTACCTTTGACCTTGAGTAAAATTTTATTTATATTTTCTACAATACAATTATACTAACTTTCAGCTTGTTGGGAATTAACGTAACTTCACTACTGTTTTTTGGTCTTAATTGACCGGACTATTTGCCTAGCAAAATAATAAATAAAATAACGCTCCGGGTCAATCTAGTTCCGCTACTCATCACTAGATGGTGTTCTTGACAATCGAGGGGTTTTTTTTAATTTGCCTAGCAAATGAACTTGTTGTTAAGCGTCGGACACACTGAAAAGCCGTAAGACGTGGAGGGAGCGCAGACGTAATGTCTTTTCATTTTTCATTGTATAGAAGCGTCGCGAAGCAGAACACACAGGAAAGACGGGGCGCGGACAGGGCACAGACACGTCGCTTACTATGGAACTCATAGGACGGACGGGGTAATGGCGCGAGCGGGCGAATCAGAGTGCGGGTGGGTTGCGGGACTCGCGCGTCGCCAGTGTTGCCATAGATACGGATTTGTTCGTATCTATCACGTCCGTACCTCGTCTTTTCTATATGTTTTCAAGTCCAGCGCCTTACGTCTCCAGCGCCTGAGAGTTACTTTTACCCCTTGAAGCACAATCTACTACATAATATGATAAAAGTGAATTCTTTTTTTTTTTGATTGGCTGCCAATATTATTTTGATTCTTTTTTTATTATTTTTGATTAAATTGCAATATAGCGCGGCAATGCCGCTAGCGCACTAGGCACCTTTGTGCCAGAAGCGTTAAGGGGCGGATTTTAAATGTTGACTGTGTTAAATTAATTTCGAATGTATGTAACTTATATTGACAATTAGTTCTGTTTCAACTCTTTATGAAATACACTTTTCTTTTTGATTCTACATAGCATAGATTATTACATTCATGTTCAGTTTTCAAAATGTTTTTTTTTTTCCTAGAGATTTTCTTTTCCACTTGGCACTCCCGAGACAATCAGGGTGATTCCATGACAAGCGCTACAATGCCATTTTTTTAAAGTTATCTTATTTTACATAGTTAGCTGCTAAAGTAAGTCTACACATATACATTGAATCATATGAATTGACTAAAAAATCTAACAAAAATATTTTTCTTACATTTTTTTCTTGTGTTGAAGTATGGGAAAAAAGAGAAGGGCCCTATTTTGAAGCTTAAGAATCCCCTTACCCTAGACTTTTCCATACAAACGTAGTCTACGCTTTATTTTGAAACGATATGTCAGATTTCAGTAAAAATTTGTAATTTTAAAGAAATTACAATTATCTAGGGTTATACCTATAAGGGTGTAGCAGTTTTCCATACTGATGGTCAAATATGATATAATACACTATATTTTCTTTTAAGTTCATAATTTACTGTCGGAAACCAATGATTGCAATTTCTTTAAAATTACATAATTTTGCCCATATCTGACATGCCGTTTCAAAATCAAACGTAGACTACGTTTGTATGGAAAGGTCTGATTCTGTCCAGGGTAAGGGGACTCTTAAGAGGCTACCTGAATTTTCCGGGGTCCAGTGCTGCCCCCATTTGAAATAAATCTATTGAAAGGAAACGGAGATTTCATTTAAAATTTTGTCTTGATCAGACATGGATAACCCTTCAAACTATTTCAAGAACTATTGTTTACAGTTTAAAGTGAGAACGTGAAGCTTTTCTACGCACAATTGCGAAAAACGGCCACTTTTGGCGTATGTGCGTAGAAAAGATTCATGTTCTCACTTCAAAGCGAATTGGGTCTTTTTAAAGGCAGTATGTTAGTCAACTCGGTTTTAGTAATATTTCGCAACACCTTGTATTTGTTTTTAAATTTTCTACCTTTTTTTTTGCTATGATTTAAATCACTTAAAAACTAAAGTAACGTTCAGCTCAAACTTTAATTCTACCCATAGTTGATTATGCGGATGTTTGTTATTGTGACCTGACACAAGTTCTAGACAAATTGGATCGTTTGGCCAATAACTGCAACAGATTTATTTTTAACATTCGTATATTTGATCAGTTCTCTTCATTTCACTCTCAGTTAGCATGGCTGCCTATCCCCTTACGTCGTAACGCACAGTATTCCAAAGACCCTTCGGACCGGACATTTTTAACTGACCCCATAGGTTGACGTAGTTTGTTATACTGAGCAATTGTCTAGAAGTAACCCCTATTCAAATATGGATAGTTTTCGAGAAAAAAATTCTTAAAGTTCGCTGTTCTGGAGAGACCTAAAATTAAAAATATTATTTATTTATACTTTGTTATTTTTTTTTTAACTATTTATTTCTAGTATGATGTGCCATTCAATGATGAGCTCTTATGGCTCTTATGACAAAAAATAGTTCGTGCGGAAACTGCATACTTTTTGAAAAAAAAAAATCAAAATCAAAAATTGTTTTTTTTTAATATCTTCTAAACTGTTAACAATTGTTATTTTATAAAAAGCCATAAGAGCTCATAATTGAATGGCACATCATACTAGAAATAAATAGTTGAAAAAAAAATAACAAAGTATAAATAAATAATATTTTTCATTTTTCGGTCCCTCCGGAACCGCGAATTTTAAGAATTTTTTTCTCGAAAACTATCCATATTTGAATAGGGGTTACTTCTAGACAATTGCTCAGTATAACAAACTACGTCAACCTACGGGGTCAGTTAAAAATGTCCGGTCCGAAGGGTCTTTGGAATACTGTGTAACGCTAAAATACTCTCTATACATTTTTCTATCTTGAATAATCCGCACTCTCCTAACTATCTTAAATCTAAATTTAACCTTCTCAGTTCCACTCACGCTCGCACACTTCGCTCCTCAAGCATTTTCATCCTTGATATCCCTCTTCATCACACTTCCTTCATGGGCAAGTCTTTCCATGTCCAGGGTTTCCTGCTATGGAATGCCCTTCCGGAGTCTATAAAAAGAGCTCCTAGTCGTTTGGCTTTCAAACGAGCGGTACATAAATTGTTTCTACAGCAGTCCTAGCACCAGTCATCCTGATATATGTATTAATTTGTATTTATTAATATTACATAGAGGTACATGTCTATTAATATGTATGTACATTGTATTTTATGTTTGTTTTATATAAATATATAATATGTTTAATGGTATTCTTGTATAATTATGTACTTATGTAGATATTTATATTTTGTTTACTTGTTCATGAATTTTATCACGCCAGCCACACATATTTTCCGCTTGATCTAATGGTTGACCGGGAGAGAATGCCATATGGCATTAGGACCGCCTCCTGTAATTTTTTTTTAAATTGTGCAATAAAGTTTAAATACATAAATAAATAATTTAATTTTGTTTGCATTTTCGGTGTTTTGCATAATTGTATATTTTGGTGTAGGTATTCACAAGGTTCACGAAACTATGCCTTCAGCCAAAAAAATAAGCCTGCAAAAAGAGAAGAGTAATCGCAAGAGACGTGTGGTCATGAAGTTAAATCCTTACTCAAAATTAATATCAAACAAAAAATCAAGGCAGGGGCGTATTTACCTTCTAAAGAGGCCTTGGCCCAGGGCGGAAAGTTGCGAGGCTTTCTCTGAGCGCCTTTTATTGTCAAGCTTACCTACAATATTTTTAACTAAATTTTTATTTTAATTAAAAGCAAATGAACGTTTCAGACCCTACCTATTATATACAATACCATACATTATGACACCGACTTTCGACGAATTTTTCGCAATTTGTACACAGAAAAAAATTAAATACTTACCTACCTAGTATATAAATGGTTTATTTTTAATTTCACACCACGGAAACACCTATTGCAGGCTTTTTTGTTCTTTAGTATAATACTTGTCCTCATTTAATGGGGCGGCAAAGTTAAATGGCCCGGGGCGCCAAATCTATAAATACGTTTTAGATCAAAGGATAAAATGCGAGCGTCCATAGCACGATTTAGGGCCAAACAGACGGGGCGCAAGTTGCACCGCGTAACAGCTAGAGATGAGCGGTGGATAAATCTTAATCTATCCATTTGAGTATTTGCTTAGTAGATTGCGTAATTACCCAATAAATATCTGTATCTATAGTAGATTGATTTATATGAGTAGTGACTCATGTTTGTAATCATTTTCATGTCAATTTTAAAACTTAAATCTAGTTTACAATTGAATTCTTGTCGGAAAGTGTGAGCATACTCTATGATATGCTTAAAATGTAGGTAAACGTCAAATGCGACGCTAAAGCATATGAAAATACCACACTAATCATACATTGAAAGTAGGCTTCTTTGACTCATTATCATTTTTGCTGGGAGGCGTGCAAAGACGTAATTATTTGTTAAAATAAGTAAACAGACATCAAATGCGATATCAATAAATGAGCATGCTCTATTTACTCTATTTATTCAATCGAGGGAGTTAATACTCAAATTGGTAGATTGAGTATTTATCCATCCACCGCACACCTCTAGCTGTTACGCGACGCAACTTGCGCCCCGTCTGTTCCAGCACTTAGAGCTAAACAAAAAGGGTATCGGCACATTTGCTAAGTATTGATATTTTTGTAAAGTAAAGTAAAGTAAACAGTTAAATTTAAAATTTAATTACATTGTTCGAGTTTCTACATCATTTACTTTATTTTGAGTTACAAAATATTTCAAACATTACAGTTTTCGTTTTAAAAAAAATCTCATTCGTACGCGTTACGCCCGATACATTAGCCTGTTACGCCCGTTACGCGCAGATATTAACGTAAATTTGAAATTAACGCTAGTTTTTCTTTAATAAATGATGGTGCGTTGTTAATTTGGCTACAGCTTAACGTTAATTTTTAATCAAAAAACAAAGGCAATTCGCAAAGTTTAGCAAAACTGTCACGCCATCCGGAAGTGTGAGGTAAAATCAAGTTACGCTCGTTACGGGTACTTGCAGTTGATTTTTTCGAAAACTTATAGGAAAATTAAATCAAAATTAAATCAATACAGGCTAAAAGGCTTTTAATTAAGTTATGCAATGAATATGCGTTCCTTATAAAACATTATTAAATTACCAGTTGAAAGTGTTAAACCTGTTACACCCGTTACATGGAATGACCCATCAGCAGTATCGTTTTTGTGTTAGGTTCGGAATACATGCTTAGTATTTGAATGATTCTTATATAAATAATACAGATGAGCTTACATAATTATGTCTTTTGTTTAGAGTTGTAGCGACTTGCGCTTAGAATTTATTGTTTAGTCTTCTAAGAACTATATAAACTAATAAGTTATATTTTTTATTCGTAGATTATAGTTTCAGTCATTAACAAGCAGTGTTGGGCAAAATTGTAATTAATTACTAAATAACCAATTACAGTAAAAATTGTAATTGAATTGAAAAGTAAATGCTAATTATTAATTGAAATTATGAATTGAAAAGTAATGCCTAATTACATAATAAATTAGTATTTCGTAATTAGCAATTACTCAATTAGTAATTAGCAATTAGTCAATTACATGTGGATGGGGATTATGATTATTATCGTTAATATATTTATTTGTTTCGATTTGTTAGCAAAATTTGTTGTAGGTATATATTTATTATAACTTTTTTTCTCTAAAAAATGAGAATCTAATGTCAAAAGTAAAAAATCATTTATTTATCTTTGGATACTTGTCATTTCTTTTTTCTTTCGATTTCTTAATAGTTAGTTCATTTACTTACAAATAAATTTACTGCCGCCTCCAAAGCGCAAGTACTAATCTATTCCATCTATTCTATTACTTAAAATCCCTATTTATTAAAAAAAATTTAATTTATCGAACAAGGTTTTATTTTTTAGAACCTCGTTTTCTTTGCGTTTTCAAGCATCTATAATTTATATCAAATCTCATTAAAATATG
This sequence comes from Acrobasis suavella, assembly GCA_943193695.1. Taxonomy (NCBI): domain Eukaryota; kingdom Metazoa; phylum Arthropoda; class Insecta; order Lepidoptera; family Pyralidae; genus Acrobasis; species Acrobasis suavella. The sequence continues at coordinate 9,142,164 of OW971945.1, read as the reverse complement.
AACGCTAATTTGACCATATCTGTCACCATCCATGCCTTAGCCCAGCGGTAATGATGACAGTCGGTAATTGGAGATTGAGATCTTTATTTTTTAATTTAATTTGTTTTCTTTTTATACAATTCAAGTTTTACCAGTAATTCAGGCCTTAATAATTATAGTTGAAAAAAACTAAAATCCAATATCCAATAGAATTTGAATATTTCGGACAAAACGACAAATGTCAAGTGAACTCGAGGGTAGACGATATGTTTTTGACTAACGGTACGGCTATGTAACGGTCACTGAGCTGGTATATCTTACAGAATTATGTAGTAAAAAGATTTTATTTAGTTATCATAAGTGGTAGGTACTTACATACGCAATACGCATACTTTTTGTATACGCTTATATTTTTAATATAATTTGAAGATAATATATAAATAAGGTAAGTTTATTTTGTTATATTTATAGTCTAGAATATATAAACAAGTATCTTATTATTTGTAAGAACAGAGAAAAAAGCATAGAATTTTAAAACAATTAATAACCTATCAATGAATATTCAATTAGATAAAATTATTGGGGTTAGTTTATTGCTGGAGAATCTTGTTTTAGTTATCGTATACATATAATACACCATAGGCATCATAGCTTACCATTAACGCGTTTATTTTTAATTGTTACAGTTATACTACATCTACTAAATAAATAATTACTAGTATGTTCCGTAATTTAATCGATTATGCCAGAGGTTCCCAAACTTATTTTTTCAAACGCCCACTTTAAAAAATCAGTTATTTTGTAGCGCCCCCCATTTTTTTCACCATAAAAACCTGAATCACATATTTGTTTTGCCTGTAGTTTAATTCAACCTATATTCTAAACGAGAGAGCAATAATAATACATACACCAGTACATTAGAGTATCTTTTATAAAAAATAATAATCAACATTGTTAATTTTAAATAAAAAAATAGCAATAATAATACAATTTTACAATAATAAAGAGTATTGGAAATGGGGACCTCACTTGCGAAACTTTAAAACACGAAATTTTTCAGTGTTTGATTCCTTTAACGATATAAATAGCGTTGTGAACGCATTAAAATAATAAATATTAATTACATTTTTAGTTTATATTTGTACAATAAAAAAGGATATAAATATGAACTAATAAATGGATGTTGTGTAGTAAGAGGATTTTAATTTCAGTGAATTTTAAAATATGAAATAGCTGAAGTTATAAATCACTCATTGCTTAAATCACATCAGCGCCCCCCAACTTTATTCTGGGCCCGTTACCGCCCCCCTTAAAGCCTCCAGCGCCCACAAGGGGGCGTTATCGCCCACTTTGGGAAAGACTGGATTATGCTATCAAAAGAGAAATAAGTAACATATCTTATTTTTATAGTGATCATAAAACCATGACTATTTATAAAGTCGAATGGAAACAAAAAGCTTTAATATATAAAAAGCTGAACCAAACACTTCGATTTTGATAAACAATGTTCTTTTTAATTAAGTACAAATATTTTAAGAGGTGATTCAGTCCATCATTTTGAACAACTTTTCCCAATAAATATATATCGAAATACGAATTTTTTTTTGCATTTTTCATAGTAACGATATCACGTGACTACTTCGATCTGTATGAGAACCTTAATATTTTTTTTCATATTTCGATATATATTTATTGAGCAAATTTGTTCAAAATGATGGGCTGAATAACCCCTTAAAATATTTGTACTTAATTAAAAAGGACATTGTATAAAGCGCCTTGGTGTTTTAGTGTCTGCATATTTATGAATAATGATATGAAATACCAACGGGAAATCATCACAGACAAAATGTAAAGTATGATCGTAATCTGTAAATGAATCTTATATATGTATATAACAAAATTAATGCTTACTAATAAATTACTTGAGACTGAGATCATTCGTATCTCATTTAGAGAGATTTTTTATAGATATCCTACGAATTTAAAAATGTAATTGAGTAATTAAAATTACGAATTATAACTACTCAACTACATAATTGCTGATGTAATTTCAATTACATGTAATTCGAAACTCCGTGTAATTTAAATTACAATAATTTGAATTAAAGTAGTTGAAATTGTAATTAAATTACAAAAGCAATTAATTACGCCCAACAACAACAAGTTTATTTGCCAGGCAGATTAAAAAACAACCCTGACTTTCATGCGTGGTGAACGCATGAGTCAGGGTTGATTTTAGTTTTAGTTTGCCCCAAAACTTTTAAAACGCCATACCTATTTTCATCAAACAGCTAAAAACCATCTCGATTAAGTCAGCTTGTAAACAAAAAAAAAACCTCACCAAAATTGGCCCATTCGTTTACACGCTAGGATTCCAGACAGATACACAGAAACGTCAAATTATGTATAAATGGTGGATCTATGGCCTTGCAAACTACAAAGAAAACAAAGTGGTCGTTGGTCAAGAAAAAGGACTTGTACACTGATGTAGATCATTTCACCAGGAAGTAGGTGATACATACACATAAATTGAAATTGATTGATGATTGTATATATGTATATCCGTGCGAAGTCGGAGCGCGCCGCTTCTGCCGCTAGTAGCATTATTCAGATTTATTCAGAAAATAATTCACTGTGCTTTTGTGCATACTATAATATTTTATACTACTATAATGATAATATTTTATCATGAAACAGAGAGAGAGAGTACATTACATACGTTGGCATCAGCGACGTTGACGCCTCTACAGTCAAGAGAATATGCTGTATGGCTGTATCTTATCGTAAAAAAACTTAAACACGTCTGACCGGACGAGTGGCGCGCGTCGGCATGACTCGTGAGAGCGAGTAACAATAAAAAAATGCGCTGTTGCCGCACCGGTCGCACTCAGTCTTTGTATCGGACAAACCAGAACAGGCGAGGCGCGTTGTTGCCGCTCAGTCATCCTGGCTTCAACAACCTACGCACACATAATGGGTATCTATAAAATGATGTTGAGTTACAGGCGGGCAGTTTGGTAAAATTATACATTGAACGACCAAATTGTGAAGAGAGCGAGGCAGTCACTCAAACTTTCCGAAATATATTTCGTAATATTAATAAGTATTAAGTATTTGGAATTTAATCTGACAAATAGGATATTTTAATACGTTATACTATAATTCATAATTAATATATTAGTTCGCCAATTAATATAGTAGTTCGCCCGAACTAAGAACTCGCGAACCCCATACCTCGGCAATCCCTTTGGCTCATGTTCGAACATAAAAATTCTATTGACTATATTTATGAGTATGAGTCTGTCTAACATTAAAATCTTACTTATTATTCGTTGGATCCGACCTATATACATGTCTCAAGTTATCGTCGAACAAACATATCATGTATACATATACATACATACCAACGCCGGATTATTCAAGTAGACTTGGTCGGGCACAGAATAAGTACTAGTAGGTACTCACGTACAGAATTCTTACTCAGAAAAGATATTCAAAGATATATCTACTTAATGTGGTTAGCGCTATGGTTAGGGGGCTACCCAATGATATTAATCATTGGGGCTACCTGAATTTATCGGGTTCCAGTGTTACCCTATTTGAAAGGAAACGGAGAATCATTTAAAATTTTGTTTTAATCAGACAATAGGTAAACCTTCAATCTATTTTATGAACAAGTGTTTACATTTTTAAAGTAAGTTCAACCATTCAAGTGCGGACCACGCCCAGTGTTGCTTAAGTTGCGAAGGCGCTAGCAATATATACTCCACCGAGCTCTGAGTTTGTAATGAATTCAGAGGTCCAAAGCGACTGTTTTTCGCTCATGTGCGTAGAAAAGCTTCACGTTCTCACTTTAAACGTTCATAAAATAGTTTGAAGGTAATCTAGGGTCTGATCAAGACAAAATTTTAAATGATATCTTCGTTTCTTTTAAAATGATTTATTTCAAATGGGGGCAGCACTGGACCCCGAAAAATTCAGGTAGCCCCTTAATTTAGCTCGCGTCAGAACTCCTCACCTCTTCGTTTAGATATCTAGACAACCATTGCAAGCCAATTTCATTGTTGTTATTTATGTAACTGAATTTTACCCTCCGGAGTGGTCGCCGCGCGCATCGTAATAATGTAGTATTTTTTTCGATACCTAAACGGGAGTGACACAGGTCTGACTCGGGAGAACTTCGCTCGCTCGTTCAATAATATTCTTTTATCTTTGACAGTATGATGGTCGATTTGCAATTTGTATTTTTCTTTTTTTTTTATAACCAAGTACACATAGGTACTTTATTAGTTATTACCCAGATATACCTATAAAACACATTTTGTTCCATACTTAATTTACCTTGGTCTATTTTCTAGGTACCTATTTAAAAAATTTAAACTAAACATTTTATTATCTACATGATTCTATTTACACTCTTCTTTTGTCTTATCCTTATTAATCCCATTGAAATTATGTTTGTTAAATGCGCGGGACCAAATTTTTATTTAACCTGCAATGCCAAAATTAAAAACTTGTTTTTATAAAACAAAATGTGAGTAGTGAACTAAAACTTAACTATAATAAGCACTAAGATATGATGAACATTGGACAGCTTCGAGCAAGAAATAATCAACGGTACCAAAGAGTGATTAAATCGGTCGATGTCTGGCGCGGCGCGGCGTTGCCGCATTTACTCTTACAACATGGCCGCGCTCACTGTACCCGTTTCCGTGTGAAACTCAACAACTGCGTCTGTGTGTTTGAGGTGGCAGTGGCAGTCAGCGCAACGGCTCGCTTCGAGGCAAACAGGCGGCCGAGGCGAACGGCAGGGGGCTGCAGGGGGAGGGAGATACCGGCTCGGTGGGTGACGTCAGTCTACTTTCTGAATAGCTACTTCACGGGTCGAGCTGAATTCTGCCGACTGCAGAATTTAAGTGAACACGTTTATATATTGTCGTTATTTCTATAAAAAATATAGTACCTATATGTATATAACCTAAATTTTATGCACATTGAGCATATATGGATATATTCTAACTGACAATTTACATAGAGCATTCTTGAAATCCTTCCGCAAACATCGATTGTAATTACACCTTGTCTATTTGAAAAACGATTTTTTTACCCCAAAACTTTTATCTGGTCATTCTTATTGGTTGAATTTACCCCGGCGGGTGGCGCGGCGCTTTTATTGGTTACATTGCATTACATTACGTGTTCTTAGAACGCGCTTGCAAGCTAGAGTTCAGTAATTAATTGAACAAGGGTTCTTTGTTCAATAGTTGATGTTATTTTTCAGAGTTGTTATAAGGTGCGGTAGGTAAAATTAGGTAAGGTTATAATTAAAATCAATATTGTGAGTGTTTTTAAAAAATCCTGTAACTACTATAATTTATTTTTACGAGAGCAAACAATGGCCGGAACTCGTGGTCAACGATATTTCGCTGTTTTATTATATTTATTAATGTATATGTATGTATCATAGATTCATAACTAATTTACCTATTTGATTTAGTTTATTGCGTTTGGAATTTAGATACTACATTTTTTGTATAGTTTTCATTTAAAAAGGTGATTGTATAAAATACTTACAATGTTTTTTAAGTAAATGTAGATATATATATTTGAAATAACATGGGAAAAAGAATAAAAAAAATATTTGCTTGTTGTATGTAGGGCTAAAATTTACAAAAATCGAGTATTTTCGAAAAATTGGCGCCAATAAATAAGCAGAATACAAAGAGAACCAAAAGTTACAGTACTAAAAAAAAGGTCAAAGAAAATCGATTTAACAAATGACACCTCGAAAACAACGGATAACTAGAAAAAATTGAAAACACAAGCAAAAACTAACCTTGAACCAAATTTAAAAATCAGTTTTTATGTCAAAATACACCTTCAGCCAAAGACAAAAGCCCACCAGTCCTTGTAGAAAGTAGACCTGTCATCATTAACAAAGACCAAAGAGCAAAAGAAGCAAAAAAGAGAAGTCAAAGACAGAGAAAAGACAAAAACAAGACATTAAAGACAATTAGTAGTACTATTATTACAAAACTGTATAAACGATATAAGAAATCGGTTGAAAAAAACGTTAAAAACGAGACTTGAAGTCTCGTTTTTGACGTTTGACTTTTCATGACGACGTCGTTTGTGTAGTTGACTTTTCATGAAAAAGTCAACTACAAGAAAACCACGAATAAAAAAGCCATCACAAAAACGAAATTGAAACAAGCGTTATCTGGAAGTTAAGTCGAGAAACTATGGAGATTCAAAAACAAAGTAGTCACCTATAAAAAAAAAACACGAAGCAACATTTCAAAATCAAAATCAAAGAATCGCAAAATGTAGTTACTAAGATTGGTTAAGGTGAAATGGTAGCAGAAGTGGCGCCCTCATTTGAAATAAATTGTTTAAAACTAAATATGGTGATAATTAAAAAATTTAATTGTACCAATGTCTAATAAGACCATTAAACTATTTTATGAATAACCTTTGAAATTATTATATTAGTCGTTTTAAAACGGGTTTTCGCCAAAAGTGGCCACTTTTGGAGAAAACCCGTTTTAAAACTAGACGGACTACCAATATTACTTTCAAAGGTTATTCATAAAATAATTTAAAGGTCTTTTTAGACATTAGTACAAATAAAATTTTTAAATATCACCATATTTAGTTTTAAACAATTTATTTCAAATGAGGGCGCCACTTCTGGTACCATTTCGCCTTAAGGATTTTTTGCCCTAACGGCAGTCTTGCAGCCGGAAAGGAAGAATTTATCAAAAGTTTTTGAAAACTGTTTTTTATTTGTAACCAGTAATCACTAATCAGTAATATTAGTACACTATTTAATCGGTTAGGGCCATTATTTGGGTTGTACCATCTAATTTATCAAACCGTGATACATGTGTCTCCACTCCACACTCTACGAAAACATGGACCTCAACACTTGCGGCTTTACAAAATGCAAAAATTCTTGCATCTTCTAATCAGTTAAGATTAAGATATTTTTTAATTGTTAAGAAATGTTAGATATTTGTACTTGAAAATACTTTAAGTTTCGAATTCTGTGCATCGCGATCGATCGCGGCCGCGCGTGGCCTACGACTGTCGTCGGTCGTTTGCGACAATAGTCGGAGTATGAAAAAGTATGGCACCGCTTCCGAGGCCCGCGGCCGACGAATGTCGTGAGCCGCGCTCGGCCGTGCGTGTCTTGAAGTTAGTCGGTGTCGTTCGTCAGTTCCCTCAAGACGTGTGTCTACACTGTTTACTGAAGTTAAAATCATGGTCGAAGTGTTATTGTCATTCTTGAACAATAAGAAGAGGAGGATGACAAGCTGCTGTTGCTATATATTATTGTAGCTACTTCTTCTCACGCTTGTATGAATTTTTGTAATCTCCATTACTCATATCATATATTATTGGATTTTGAGACAAAATTTATTTACTAAACAAATTTTATTTTCGGTCGAGGAAGACGAAATATTAATAAATTTTGTGTCTCAAAATCCAATAATCTATTTATATAAAAGCGAATTATATCATATAAGTAATGAAGATTACAAGAATTCAAACAAGCGTAGGAAGAAGTACGTAAATAATATTAACAACAGCAGCTCGTCATCCTCTTTTTCTTCTTAAAGAATGTCAATAAGCATCGACCATGATTTTAACTTCAGTAGACACATATCTAGAGGGAACTGACGAACAAAACCTTATAACTTCAAGACACGGCCGCGCGCGGCTCACAACATTCGTCGGCTGTGCGAGCCCTATCAGGCTAGCATGGGCAATTTAGCAAAATTAAAAAAAAAAGTGCCAAAGTTTGTAGCTTTTTAATTGCTAATTATTTGCCAAAATAACGATTTTTTTGCTCAAGCCGATCGCGAGAAATCGCAAATTATGCTACCTTGATATAAACGTAGCAGAGTATCTCAATAAATTGTATACTTTTCTCCTGAACATGACAGTAGATTTTGTTGCTAATTAGTTGCGATAAGTGAGAAATATCGGAAAATTCGAAAATATTTTTTTTTTAATTTTTCTAGTATGTTCTACCTTGAAACTCGTTTTTCCAGAAATAATGAGTGCTCTCAATTTGTTGCTGACCGAGAGAGTACTCAGTTAGTCCTAAAGAACCAGCAACAAAATAGTTGAAACCGATCAGCCGATTTTTTTAATTTTTTTCGATTTTCCTGGTCCTTGCTACCTTGAAACACGTTTTTCCTGAAATAATGAGTGCTCTCAATTTGTTGCTGACTGAGAGAGACTGGTCCTTGCTATCTTGAATACAGTTTTCCTTCGAAAGTAAAGTGCTCTGATTTTGTTGCTGAGCGAGAAAGTACTAAGTTACTCCTAATGAACCAGCAATAAAATAGTTGAAACCGATCGGCCGATTTTTATCATTTTTTTCCAATGCCAATTTTGTGAGTGACGGACGGTGACAGTGACGGATTTAGACTAATAGATGTCCTAAGCAATCCACGCCTGTGGTCGATCTTTAAACCTTTACCGTTTCTTAAAGTTTCTACAAAATTCTCTGCAAATAAATCTTTGGAAAGATAACTATTATTTTCCGTGACAAAATTACTTCCAGTCTTATTATAAAACAAGGTTTATAGATAGATCGAGTTTTAAAGTCGATCTAAACTATGTAACAAGGAAAATCTTATTATAAAACAAAGTTTATGTTTTGTTCTGAGGACGATCCTCGGTCTAAAGATAAACCAGCTAGGAGGCTAGTTTAAGCTACGATTAACCTTAAAACCGTGACAGAAATCAAAACAAAACATAAAAATTATTGTGAAATTTTAGTAAATCCGAAAGTTTACTTGATGGCTGATAATAAATTATTATTATATCCAGGAAATGTGTTAAAACTGCCATGATTATGATATAAAAGTGTTTTTATTGTTTTACAAGTTTCTATGACAAACACAATTTCAACACTTTTGTTCGTTTATTTCCATTCACAACATTAAAAACACGATTTTATATTTAAAACACAATACAACACACATATAAAAACAATATTTGTTAAGATTATTTACGATTTACAAATCATAGGTTAGGCTCCATGACAGTTTATTAAGACGAGTGCCCACAGACTAAATATAGAATTACGTTGTCAAAGTTGTCAACTTAGCTTCGTTCCGTTTTTTGAAACTGTAATTACTTTATTATTCTTTAATAATTGTTATTTAATAATCAGAGCAATAAATAAGAGGTTATTGATAAAATTATGTACGTTGCATAGTTTTGAATTAATTTTATTTAAACTTATTTCGCTTTTAATTAAAATCTTTTCGACGAAAATATATTATTATGAAAAATGGAACGATTTTCCTACTTCCGGTCAGACTAAGTTGGATCTATCGTATTCTGTGTTTGGTTCAGGTTTTGTAATAAAAGAAAGTCTAAAGTAGATTTATCGCTTGTTACCGTACTAAACCCCGACTTAGATAATACGGGACTAAACCACGATTATGGCCTTTTTTATAATAAGACTGTTCATCTCCAAAACAAAAACTATTTTTCTCTGTCAGTTTTGGTCGCAGCTTCTTTTTATTTTTATCGAATTTCTTCTCTTTTGTCAATTACTAAAATATTTTATTCGACTGAAAAAAGGATAAATACATTCCTGAAAGTATTTGAGAATGGAAATAACGAGTGCGTATTTGCGAATCGTTACATCGGTCAGCAACAAATTGAGAGCACTCTACCTTCGAGGAAAAACCATTTTCAAGATAGCAAGGACCGGAAAAATTAAAAAAAAATGTGAAAAATCGGCCGATCTGTTTCAACTATTTTGTTGCTGGTTCTTTATGAGTAACTGAGTACTTTCTTGGTCAGCAACAAATTGAGAGCACTCAGTATTCCAGGAAAAACGGGTTTCAAGATAGCAAGGACCAGGAAAATCGAAAACAATTTTGATAATCGGCCGATCGGTTTCAATTATTTTGTTGCTGGTTCTTTAGAAGTAACTGAGTGCTCTCTCGCTCAGCAAAAAAATCAGAGCACTCTACTTTTGAGGAAAAACTGTATTCAAGATAGCATGGACCGGAAAAATTAAAAAAAATTAAAAAATCGGCCGATCTGTTTCAACTATTTTGTTGCTGGTTCTTTAGAAGTAAATGAGTACTTTCTCGGTCAGCAACAAATTGAGAGCACTCATTATTTCAGGAAAAACAAGGTTCAAGATAGCAAGGACCAGGAAAATTGAAAAAAATGTTAAAAATTGGCCGATCGGTTTCAACTATTTTGTTGCTGGTTCTATAGGAGTAACTGAGTACTTTCTCGGTCAGCAACAAAATCAGAGCACTCTACTTTTGAAGAAAAACCGTTTTCAAGATAGCATGGACCGGAAAAATTGAAAAAAATGTTAAAAATCGGCTGATCGGTTTCAACTACTTTGTTGCTGGTTCTATAGGAGTAACTGAGTACTCTCTCGGTCAGCAACAAAATCAGAGCACTCTACTTTTGAAGACAAACCGTTTTCAAGATAGCATGGACCGGAAAAATTGAAAAAAATGTTGAAAATCGGCCGATCGGTTTCAACTATTTTATTGCTGGTTCATTAGGAGTAACTTAGTACTTTCTCGCTCAGCAACAAAATCAGAGCACTTTACTTTCGAAGGAAAACTGTATTCAAGATAGCAAGGACCAGGAAAATCGAAAAGAAATGTTGAAAATCGGCCGATCGGTTTCAACTATTTTGTTGCTGGTTCTTTAGGAGTAACTGAGTACTTTCTCGGTCAGCAACAAATTGAGAGCACCCATTATTTCAGGAAAAACAAGGCTCAAGATAGCAAGGACCAGGAAAATTGAAAAAAATTGGCCGATCGGTTTCAACTATTTTGTTGCTGGTTCTATAGGAGTAACGGAGTACTCTCTCGGTCAGCAACAAATTGAGAGCACTCTACCTTCGAGGAAAAACCGTTTTCAAGATTGAAAGGACCGGAAAAATTGAAAAAAATTTGAAAAATCGGCCGATCGGTTTCAACTATTTTGTTGCTGGTTCTTTAGGAGTCACTGAGTACTCTCTCAGTCAGCAACAAATTGAGAGCACTCATTATTTCAGGAAAAACGGGTTTTTAAGGTAGCAAGGACCAGGAAAATTGAAAAAATTTAAAAAAATCGGCTGATTGGTTCCAACTATTTTGTTGCTGATTCTTTAGGACTAACTGATTACTATCTCGGTCAGCAACAAATTGAGAGCACTCATTATTTCAGGAAAAACGGGTTTCAAGATAGCATATACTAGAAAAATTAAAAAAAAATATATTTTCGAATTTTCCGCTATTTGTCACTTATCGCAACTAATTAGCAACAAAATCTACTGTCATGGTCAGGAGAAAAGTATACAATTTATTGAGATACTCTGCTCAACTATTTTGTTGCTGATTCTTTAGGACTAACTGATTACTATCTCGGTCAGCAACAAATTGAGAGCACTCATTATTTCAGGAAAAACGGGTTTCAAGATAGCATATACTAGAAAAATTAAAAAAAAATATATTTTCGAATTTTCCGCTATTTGTCACTTATCGCAACTAATTAGCAACAAAATCTACTGTCATGGTCAGGAGAAAAGTATACAATTTATTGAGACACTCTGCTACGTTTATATCAAGGTAGCATAATTTGCGATTTCTCGCGATCGGCTTGAACAAAAAAATCGTTATTTTGGCAAATAATTAGCAATTAAAAAGCTACAAATTTTGGCACTTTTTTTTTTAATTTTGCTAAATTGCCCATGCTAGCCTGATAGGGCTGGCTGTGCGCGTCTGTCGCGGGCCTCGGAAGCGGTACCCTACTTTTTCATACTCTGACAATTGTCGCGAGCGATCGACGACAGTCGTAGAATTGAAACTTAAGCGCAATTTTTGTCCTTAGCAGAGGTGTAGTTATTATGGGACCGTTTCAGTCAGTTTTCTAGTAATATTTATTAACTGGTAGAACAGTACCGTTGCCTATGAAGTGTACAGTAAGGTGGCCGTCTTACCGTTACCTTGTACCTACGAGGGGGGGTCAAAAAGTTCGCGGAACGGAGGGGAAGGGGGGTGAAATAAAATACTGTACTATTTTTCTTTTTCAATATATTCCCCCTTAAGTCGAATACATTTTTCAGATCTCTCTATTAACTTATTAATACCGTCGAAAAAAAATGATTTGTCTTTGTCCTCAAAATAGGCCGAAATCGCCGACTTGACTTCTTCATCATCGGAAAATTTCTTCCCCCGAAGCTCTTTTTTTAATTTGGGAAATAAAAAATAATCACAGGGGGCTAAGTCTGGACTATAGGGAGGATGGTTTAACATTTCGAAGCCACAGTGATGAAGGGCAGCCATCGCAACGCGGCTCTTGTGTACCGGTGCGTTGTCATGCAAAAGCAGCACACCCTTTGTCAACTTTCCCCGCCTTTTCTCCTTGATTGCTTCTTTTAATTGTCTTAGTAGATTAGCGTAGTATTCTCCCGTTATAGAAACACCCTTATCTTTATAATCTATTAATAAAATACCCTCTGTATCCCAAAAAACAGTTGCCATGATTTTTCCAGCCGATTGTGACACCCTGTATTTCTTAGGGGGGGGCTGACCCTTTTTATGCCACTGCATAGACTCTTGCTTCGACTCAGGCTCATAATGATGAACCCAAGTTTCATCTGCAGTAACAAGTCTTGCAAAAATTCCTTCCTTGTCGGCGCTACAGAGGTCTAAAAACTCCTTTGAATACTCGACGCGCAGCTGTTTCTGTGGTGGTGTGAGCATTCTTGGCACCCATCTTGCGCTGACTTTTGACATCCCAAGATTGTCGTGTAGAATATTTAAAATGGTTGTAGGTGATACTCCAACCATTTCTGCAAGTTGTTTCTTCTTCAAACGAGTATCCTCCAGTATAAGATTCTCCACTTTTTCAACGATGTTTGAGGTGGTGGCCTCAATCGGCCGTCCTGAGCGAGGGTCGTCTTCAAGAGACTCTCTGCCTTGCTTGAAAAGGCTATTCCACTTGTACACCATGGTTTTCCCAGGGCAAGAGTCCCCGTATACTGATAACATTTCTTCCAAAATTTTCTGAGGTGGTTTTCCTTGCTTAGTGAGGAACTTTATGACGGCACGAAACTCGATTTTTTCCATGTTCAAGTTTTTCTTCCGGATTCACTTGTTTGATCGACGACAGGTCAAAGGTTATTGACACAATCAGGTTCAAACTTGGCATATATACTCACAAAGAGTTGCTCATTAGTTACTACCTGCGGCAGGTCCCCCACCCCCCGCTATCCCCTCCATTCCGCGAACTTTTTGACCCCCCCTCGTACTTACATCGGATTCGAAGTTTGGGTGGTTGCTTAGACTGCAAGCGGTTTTAAGTTGTTACATTGTTAAAACAAGTACTGCTATAGAAATACACTTTGTCTTTACATTCCCCCCCACATTTATCACCGAGGTTGCCAACGCCACAAATAGTTTCACTTGCCACCTTAGTAGCCGCCACGCCACTAAATATTTAAGACTTAATTGCCAGCTTTCCAACACAATAGATTTTTTAATTGTTTGACGGACACTATGTACGTACATGTGTCTGTCAAGGCGCTCAAAGTGTGACATGGAAAACAGGCGTGATTTAAAGCACGGGTCAAACCAGACGTTGCAGCGCAGCGCTTTGCGTAGCAATGTCACACCGGCCAGCCTATCATGTCAGTGATGTGCCGTGCCGCAACGTAACGGAGACTTCTGGACATCTGTCATTTTCGTTTAAGAAATAGAAGAAGTGAGCATAGCGTTAAACTTTTGCGCATTTTTAAGCGTTCCGTACAAAAATTTAACCCTTAAACGCTGGACAGATAAAAAAGACGTAAGACGTAGACGGGGCGCAGACACGCGGAGTAGACATATTCTGCGTCCGTTTCCAACAAAATGTATAGAAGCGTCGCAAAGCGGAAAAAAACGGGGCACCGATAGGGCACAGACACGACGCCTCGCCTGCGTCCTATGGTAAAACATATTGAACTGGCGGGGCACGAGCACCAACGAGCCACACGGGGTTGAGGAACTCGCGGGTCGCCAGAATTGCCATAGATACGGATTTGTTTGTATCTGTCACGTTCGTGCCTCGTCTTTTTTATATGTTAACACAGATGTGCTAAGTATATTATTATATTTTTTTAAATTAATAGCATTTTCGAAGGAACAATTAAGAAATCAAAGTTTTGCAAACCTCACTGTGTCACGGTACAGTAATGTCACTCGGCGCTGTCTTTGAAAAATATACCTAAGCCACGCGTGCGCTAGGGCTGCCCGCCTACAGTATTTTAATTTTATCCAGGTACCTACTTGATTGTTTAGTTTTGTGATTGTAAGTTTAATGAAAAAGGAAGCGTTAAATAAAAATACTTACATGATATGTTTCTTGATTATTAGTAGATTCAATAAACAAAAATTAAATTTAATAAACTTGTAAATTTGCTACAGAAAAATATATGCGCCTCGGCTAAGAAGTACGAAATGCTTAATTATTAAATTTTAATGTAGAAAAATATCCGCAACCGGAAAAAGTTTAGCCGAAAATACTTCTTAATGAATATAAATTCTTAATAACTAAACATATATTCATAGGTGAGATAGTGTATCTCGTGTGTCACGGGCTTCCACCTTATCCATTTATTTATTTTTAAAATCAGGTATAATATGTGTGTATATAGGAAAATACTTATCTATTAAAACTTTATAACTAAAATATGAAAACTATTTTTAGTCTTACCCTACCTTTTGGAGTTTTGAAGTAACATAAAAAAATCATCAAAATATCTTAGCTTTACTTATAAATACAAGCAACCGAAAACAACATGTTGTTTATGTTTTACCATATTATTATTTTACGAAAAAGATAATAAATAAATATTTACAAATCACACGCTTACTGCTCAACAAATCACCGTTCGCTATTGCGGCGCATCGCGACTGTTTGTACGCCGAGTCACGGAACAAGTATGCTGACCTTGGAGGCGCGTAGGTATAACTTGCGTTCCGACCGTTTGTATGAAGATACAATACTGTATATATCTGTACCGTGCTGTGTCATCCATCAAATATCAAATGAAAGGGCTCGTTATGAGGTTCTCAAATATATTTTTGTAAAATAAATACCTAGATTTGATTTTACTTGTGATTACAGGAAAACCTATAAGAATTCTATCAATTCAAAATTAACACATAAGCTGCCATGGGGGTCACCGGTGACCGCTACCATACTAAACCAATGGGGCCGCGCCGGTCAACGGTGCCCGGAAAGTTTGACCAGTTTATGAATGAGCGCTGAGCGCCGGCGGACACACGCACGCGGCTTATCTACAAATAAAGTGACCCGCACGGCGCGGGCGTCCAGGAACATTCCTTTGCGATTGGTTCTCATTTATTCCTTGAATTTTTTGAGTAAAGTGTGAATAGGAATATGTAAAAATGAATTTTTGCATCAATTTTTTTGTAGTCATTATTTATTACTAAAATCACATATTTTATAATAACAAATGATGTTTAATATTCTTTTGAGAAAATAATCCTGACAAATGAAATTAAAAAAAAATTTATTAAAAATAACATTTTTTTTTCTTCTCATTAAATCTAATGCTTTGCCTCACTGGCTTATGTATGTATAATTTAATTAGCAACAAAATCAAAAGAAAATACAAATAATAATAATCTAATAACGATGTTCCTTATTAAAACATGGTAAACAATAATGTGGCTGTGAAGGACAGTCGAGGCAAAAAGTTTTGATAAAACCGGTTACCGAGACAAAAAAAATATTATAATTTTGCAAATACGCGTCGTATCAAAAAACTGTTTGACATATATATTTATAGAGATATATGCTATTTATAACTCGAGTGGCCCAAACTGGGTAAACATATCAAATTACTTAGGCAGCTAATGTGTTAACTGGTAAGCCCAGTATATAATAGGTTCACTTACAGAAAATAGTTCACTAAACACCACTAGATGGCGCTTGTAGTAGATAACTCGCGTCTTACTGTGAAGATTTCAAATGTGATATTTTGTATTAATTTAAAAACTTTGGCAGTGTACGGAAACCTCTCCACGCGAGTTCAACTCGCACTTGGCCGGTTTTATAATTTTTCGTCTTTCGGTTCATATGAACACTTGTATTTCCGAACGAAATCTGTTAATTTTTCTTTTACGGGGACGCATGTAGCTGCGCAGCAACGCTGGACAACATCTTGCGTTTGGTTTGACATTTCTCATATTATTGCACTGGCTGTGGCACGCTTCGTCAGCGTGGACTTTAATTTATGAGCACTGTGATTTTGGTATGTTCAAGGAGAAAGGCAAAAACTTAGAATGTACCAGCTGCTCCTTTTTCCACGCAGATTGTAAAAGATCGAGAGAGTGGGCGAGATAGATTTGATTCATGTTGCGTAGCAATAGTGATGCATCTAGCAGCCCATTACTATTTGGATTCCCTTTTTTATCATCACGTTATGAGGCATCTGCCGAATTTTAGGTACTCCCAGGTAACTGCCAGGTGGGGCGTCTCGGGCTGTCTGGAGGTTCTTAGCGGCGTACTTTTGAGTACATACTAATTGCAAAAAGTCGTCGGTGAAGAACGCCAACTGCCGGCAACGGGGATGTCGTCGATGGAGGTACTACGAGTGTCAACGTGGAGAACATCAACTTTGACAGATTGGTATCTACGATCGCCACCGTGATCTATCGGTCCTCGTGGAAGGAGGTCACAATCCCAGGTAGTCTTGTCATGGTTGTTTTCCAATTCTATTGCAGCCCCTAACCTAACCTTTTCTTTATTTTTTCTTGTGAAAAAGACCTGCCATCTCTCTATCCAACCAACTGGAAGCCGGATGGAACCTAACCCTAACACCATCGATGAAATATTACTAGTATAGATTGCTAACCACGTACATTGAATTTGTACCTCCCCAAATTTCGCTTATATCTAGATGGCGCTACTGAGTATTGTTCGTCATAGGTTGCCATAAAAATTCCGCAGCAGAAAAGTGTCGCTAGCATCGTAGCTTGAACAACATACTAGTTAGTTTACATTTAGAGAACTAGATGGCACCACCATCTCTACAACACAAACGATCATTCGATTTATATTAGTAGACATCACACACGCACCGACGACTATGAAATTATTTTTCATCTCATCTACTCGAAAAACGATGTTTTTTTCTCCCAAAACATTTGGAGCTTACTGCTTATTCTCTCGGGACTAAAAAATGAAAAATATAATCTCTAGGGATCAAAACCAGTTTGAAAATTAAACACGAGTGTAATCTTAGATCTATGTAGAATTAAAAATAATGATGGCAGGTCAGCAAAAAAAAAAAGAAAAATTTTGTTTTAAAATAATAAATAAATGGGACAGACGTCGTGATTTTTTAAATTTGGAATACACATAGTCGTCAACATGAATGAATGTAAGTAAACATTTTGATATTTTTCGCTACGGAAAAAGTTTTTTTCTCCCAAAACATTTGGAGCTTACTGCTTATTCTCTCGGGACTAAAAAATTATAAATATAAATTTTGTTTTTAAATAATAAATAAATGGGACAGACGGCGTGATTTTTTAAATTTGGAATACACATAGTTGTCAACATGAATGAATGTAAGTAAACATTTTGATATTTTTCGCTTCGGAAAAAGAAATAAGTACCTATAAATCTTTTGTGCGTTTGTTTGTAATTAAACTTCTCCTAAATGGCTGGACCGAAATTGATGAAATTATTGTGTGTGTTCAAGTGGATTCGAGAATGGTTTAAATTTACAATTAGATGATTGTGCTTGTGTTTGTAATTAAACTTCTCCTAAACGGTTGGACCGATTTTGATGAATCCTCGAACAAATCGGAGCGTGCGTGTACGTCATAATGCTAATCCATTCATTCACTCATATAGCGTAAAGAGATGTCGAACCTTAGAGGTTATCGTGCTTATTTCGTACCATTATGTACAAATACTACAAAAAAAAAAAACCCCGAAAAAAAGTTTTTAAAAAGTTCCACATGGATGAAAACGACGAAATAAATGGCGTCAAGCAGTATGCGCTGAACTCATCCCAAAACAACATCAATTTTGGAAGAGCTCGGGGGCCAGGGGAACAACGCATTTCTAGCGATCCGGGTGAGGATCGCACTTGGATGGGTGACCACAAGTACCATAGCACTTTATCGAATTTCTCCGTTCTTCGCAATGCACGGGCCTTTGGTCCGAGCTGTAATTGTATGAAAGTCGTCAAGTTATGTCAGATGCCTTCAGGCAGCTTGAAAAATCTGACACCATTTTTAGCCACTCAAAACTAGGTACATAACACAACACCGATTTTGATGTAAAAATGTGAGAGAACCAGATCTAATTAATGTAAAACATGTTTTTAGACTAAAATATGGCGAAGTCTGACACATTTTTTTTATAAACATCCATTAGTACCTAAGTGTAAAGATACTCAGTATCGATACATCGAAAAGGAAATCACGGTGATCTTAGATTATAATCTAAATAATTTCAAAACAATTCTTTACTAGTCTTAATAAAAAAAAAGACCGGTTGCACTCCGGGAGTGCCGGCAGAAGTGAAAACTTGAATATTAACGTTGTGCATTTTTGATATTTCGGAATGGTTAGGGAATAATTTTGCACGAATTGCTTTAAGTATCAGTATAAAAGTACTATCATTTATGTGGTAGAATACAATATTTATTTATTGCGCTATCGTACACAAACATGACAATTTGTATTACATTAATTAAACACTTTATATACACGAATTTTACGAATACACAACAGTGTGGCCACTACACAGACGGTCGAGCCATCAGCGGTCACTGTCACCATCCATGGATGCGCGTGGCATGCTGTAACATAAACACACACGAACATTCGCGCAAGCGCCCTGCGCCGTCTAAACGAAACAGCAGGCGCAGGCATACATTTTCGCCACGCCGTAGAAAGAGAGTGGGATACTTCCTGTCCTACGCCGCGCCGGCTGTCTACTCTCCATCCGTCTTACGAATTTTCGATCAGGGTCACGTGTCTCGACGCCCTGACGCGAGTTTAACATTTTTTACCCATTACAAAGAAAGTGTACAACGCCGCTAAAGAAGTTTTCACTTCAAAAATGAAACAAATGATGTCCTTATTAATGAATCCAACACATTTATACCCAAAATATAAATTTTGAAATATCTCACGTGAGATAAGGATAGGGGGGAGGAGGTCGAGGAAAATTCACGATAAACCAGAGGGGCGAAAAATCCTCAAAAATGCCTCGCGTAATTACTAATTAGTAATCGCGCACAAAGGGTTTCGTACCATTATCTATAAAAACCACATTTGTTGTATGGAAGCCCCTTAAATATATGTTTTATTCTGTATTTAGAATTTTTTGTTATTGCGGCAACAGAAATACATCATCTGTCTGTAAAAATTTCAACTGTCTAGCTATCACGGTTTATGAGACACAGCCTGGTGACAGACAAAAAGACAGACAGACGGACAGCGGAGTTTTAGTAATAGGGTGCCGTTTATAGGGTTCCGTAGTAAACAAGGAACCCTTATAGTTTCGCCATGTCTGTCTGTCTGTCGGTCCGTCCGCGGTTTTTTACGCTGAAAACGTGGTAATATTTGGTTTTAATGTGTATATTTTTGTTAGAGTCAAAAGGGAGTCCCCCCCCCTCTATCTGCTAAACGGTTATATAAGGATAATAAGGATACGTGAAAAAAATCACAGCTATAGGTAGTATATATATTATAATATAACGAACTTTAAAGGAAAACTATCAGAGCTAATTAGGGTTTAAAAATTGAAAAATTATAGGTGATCAACTTGTAATATAAAAGAAAATTTAATACAAATTCAATAGAAAATTAGTTTTTAGACGTTTTCAATGGCATGAACTCAAAGTTGGTATTTGTAACTACGGAACCCTACGCTGCGCGTGGCCTGATACGCACTTGGCTAATTTTAACCCTTTGGTTACGGAACCATAAAATTAACGTGAGTGTCGACACTTGGTTGGAACGAAGGTGCTTTCGTAGTAAAGACGGAAAAAAGTGACGAAAAAATCTTAAAAGTTTTTATTAATACATAATATAATAACAATAATAAATTAAAGAACAATAAAATTAAAAAAGAATATTGACTTAAGTTAGAATCGAACCAGGGTTACCGTGAACATCGACTTTCAGTCGGATGCTTCGTCAACTGAGCTATGGATCCAATGATTATGTTTGTGAAATTACTTTTCACTTTAATTCGTGACGGAAAAATTGATTTTTTCGCCTAACCCCTATACGTACCGTCGTCCAAAGAGGAACTTTGTTCCAAAACATATGCATCTGAATTGATAATCTTTTTTTATGAAGTCGGTAAAAAATAAAGTTTTTTGAATCACGGAATACAGAATGCCCGATTTAATTCTAAGTATTTTTTTGGTAGGTAAGTACATACACAGAAAAGATAAAAATTAAAGGAATTGCGCCATCTAGTGAATTTGTGTGATACTACTATAATTACTAATTTGTGGTCACACGAGGTGTGCTTGATGGTTCTAATATTTATGACTGATTTACAAAATAAGTGAGATTGAAACTGTTAGCGACATCTAGTTAAGGAAAGGGAAAGGTCAAGTGCAGGCACGTTTTAATGTATGGAGGATAACTATCTATACTAGTAATATTTCATCGATGCCCTAAAGTTCTTTTTTTACGTAAGGCAAAGGTGCCTTCCGCCTACCGCCAGCCAGGGGAAACTGGATGGTCATGTGGGGCTCTCACATACTGAAAAACTCATGGTGTCAACGCCGTGAACGCTTTTGCCAGTCCCATGTGTGACTCTCGCTTCACAGACCTTATCAGCCAATTGAGAGGGTACTCTCAATTAGCGAGAGGAGTCGGAGTGGCCTACGGGGTGGCTTGTCGGCCTTCAATTCTACCTGCTAGGGTAAGGGCGCGTGTTGACACAAACGCGCCTTTCAACCCGGATGACTGTATTTGTCCAGCGACGGAATCCCGTTTCCATCGCCTGACTGGCCCACGTTATGGAGGAAGCAGTTGCTGGCCATAAGGCCGCCTTCTAAGCCCTGTGCATCGGCGGCGGATGGCCAGGTCAGTCGTTGCCTCCCGGTGGCTCTCCGCCGCCTCCTTGCGGAGGAATGACGCTCTCCGCAAAGGCCTGCACTGTTGTCCACGATGATTCGCTGACGACCATGTGACGAACCACGATTGACACCGAAAGGTCGTGCCCCTCTACCGCGCACAGTTCAGCGCCAGGCTGGGCAGTCCGCCAAGGTGTGAACCTAGTCTTACTAAATCAAAACACTAACTTCTCTCGTAGTCAAGGAGTACCAGGCGGCGCGGAACTCACCGTGCTTTTCGGATTCTTCCAAGCTGATTAGGGAGAAAAAAAACTTCTCCTTCCACGCAGATCGTAAAAGCCGATCAAAGTGAATGGGTGAAAATGTGAATCAGCAGCTAGCAAAATATCCTATCACTGCCTATTTTGATTTATTTTTTCAGCTTTCTCCCACAATTACGCTCAGAATGGCTGTTGGGTCTACCCTAGGCTCTGTCTGCAGAGGTAGAGCCTCTGCAGACAGAGCCTAACTCGCTTTCCGTTCTACTTTTTGGATGCGATACCCGACAGGGTTCATAGTGCACCTATTATAAGACCGTAACTTTTAGTTAGAACTGATGTTCATTATAATATGTGATAAGCCCAGAGCCGCATTTAAATTTGAAATTTTTAATCATCATTTTATATAACGATTAACGATTTTAGCCAATGCAACCGAACAGTTATTTTTAAAATCAATTTTTCGAACAAAAATGAAAGAGGTGATTTTTTAAATTCATATAACTTTTTTATTTATGAACGGTTTAAATGAAACAAACACTAAATCTTAAGTGAAGCTTATCCAAATACATTAGTGAAAACCGCAACCGAATCGGTTCAGCCGTTTCCGAGATTAGCGTGCACCAACGCACAGACAAAAAATCATTGTTTTGTGTTCTTTTTCGTTGATAAAAGCCCCCAACAGTATTTTTTCTCATTTATCTTCCATGTACAGACAGCAATCAGTTACGATCACTTTAGTACAATGAACTTTAAATAACACAAAAAACGAAATTTCGGCATTTCTTTACATCCAGCCGCTGAAATTGAAGCAAATGAATTAGAAGCAAAAAAAAATTTTTTTTGCTCTTTCTGATTTGGAAAAATTGCCGATGATGCGGGTCTGTAAAACTAGCAGTGCGAAATGGGCGGAAATTGAAAAAAAAAACTCATAATTTGTTGCTTATTAGTTGCTAATTAGTTGCAATAAAATCGTTGCTCATCGTAGCGTCACTTATTGTCACCCAAAGAGTCGGCAACTAAATAGACATCCGAAGATCGGGTGTCCCGTAAACGGGTAACTTAACAAATCGACCATGCTTGCATGCATGTCGATTTAAAAAAAAAATCGCCCAGTGAGTTAGCAACTAAATAGACACCCGAAGATCGGGTGGTGATAGACACCCGACGGCTAGGTACAGCAACGTATACTCACGACACCATCATAAAAAAAAGAATTGCCAAAAACAAAAAGTAAAATTTATAGCCACTGTGAAAACTTAAAGTACTAAAGTGTTAGAGAGTTACCATCAAACAAATTTATTTTTACCATGAAAATCAATATTTTCCTTTTGAAGACTTTTACATGGAATTACCCACATTCAAAGAAAGCTTACCTAAAAGCGACGGGACTTAACATGAGCTATGTATTTGTTTTAAATCAAATGTTATTTTATTAAAATAATATTAATCACCATAATTGCTTTAAAGCTCTTTATCAATAACTTATCCTTAAATACTTTCCAGTATACATGATCCTAATGGGTAATATGATACATAAAACACGATCGAATATCACAACATTTATTAACTTATATGAAGACTCAGTGATCAGTTTAATGAATAAATGTTGCCTATCCAGGAAGAACATGCCCATGATACAATTCGCTCGTGACATACTATTTAATTTAGCACATATATGTATCTAGCACGTATGTGTATGTATTGTACGTCTGTGGCGCACCGACGAGTAGTGGTGTCATGAAGGTTTGAGGTTAGGTGGTATGGACGCTAGGTGTTGTAACATTATTATGCAACGCGAAAGTTGCCGACTGCTGACGGGTCTACAGGGTGAGGGTGAGGCGAGGGCACCACCCCCCATGCAGCACAGCTTGGCCTCTCCCACTCCCCTCGCTCTATCGACCTGCGCGGGCAATCCGGGACGCCGTGGGGTCTGCGTCCGACCCGACCGAATTGGACCTCCTATTCACCTACCCCCACTTCATGCTAGGCCGTTCCATCTGATTCGTCTCCTAGGCACTGTGTCACCCTTATCGCAATACGGAAATAAAAATGTTGCCTACAGCATTCGTTGTTGTTCTTTACAACATGGTTTGATACTGAGGTTGTGCATTACTCTCGAGTCTCGACATCTCAGGGTCAAGCATTTTTCTGGACTTAAACTGTCTCTATTATATTCATATTGCATTAATACAATAATAAATAAAAGTACGAGAATTTTTCCTATTGAAAATTATATCTTATTGGATTTCGTTTAATTATAATTACAGTAGTCTACAGCCAAAATACAACAGAGTGGCTATATGTGTTTTTTATATTAGTTAATGTGTTCTAAATATCTATTCAGAATTAAAAAATCGATATCACGTAATATTTTTGAAATTTCGATATATTTTTTTACGGAATATCAAGCAATTTTCTTATTCTATTTGCAATTAATCGATATAAACTTTTACATATTTGTAAATCCAAGGTATCTGTAGCAAATTTCACGTGTCTGGTTTGCAGGGTTCGAGGATATATATCCGATGGCCGTGTGGTTTCCGGCAGAGTAGAATAGGGCCACTCCAAGTCCTCCCGTGGATGTCGTGGAAGGCGACTTAGGGAATACAAGCAAAACAAAGCTTATAAATATCAATGAGACCTCTCCAACCCGTCTGGCCAGCGTGGAGAGTGTAATCCAAGTCCTCTGGCTGCTCTGGCCAAGTATGGCTCTGGTAGTACAGAGATGGTCGTGCTCCTGCAGTGGAGAATAAAGACCTACGCCTACTCGGCCAGAAGGGCTTTGTCATATTATTATTAGTGTATTTTAATTAATAAGTAGGTACTTATAATTAATAAATAGGTAAGTATTAAAAAAAGCGAAGCCGGTGACTAACAAATCGGCCATGCTTGCTTGAATGACGATTTTTCCAAAGAAAAAATATGGATCAAACTTCTTGCTCATCGTAGCACGGATGAATGTCACCCGGAGAGTCAGCAAGTAATTAGAAACCCGAAGATCGGGTGTCCCGTGAACCGGTTACGTACAAATAATAACCAAAGGAAAAGAAACTACTGTGTTTCACCGCAGTGTATACTCGTTATATGTTTATCTGTTCTCTCATGCCTTCAATTTCAGCGGCTGGATGTAAAGAAATGCCGAAATTTCGTTTTTTGTGTTATTTAAAGTTCATTGTACTAAAGTGATCGTAACTGATTGCTGTCTGTACATGGAAGATAAATGAGAAAAAATACTGTTGGGGGCTTTTATCAACGAAAAAGAACACAAAACAATGATTTTTTGTCTGTGCGTTGGTGCACGCTAATCTCAGAAACGGCTGAACCGATTCGGTTGCGGTTTTCACTAATGTATTTGGATAAGCTTCACTTAAGATTTAGTGTTTGTTTCATTTAAACCGTTCATAAATAAAAAAGTTATATGAATTTAAAAAATCACCTCTTTCATTTTTGTTCGAAAAATTGATTTTAAAAATAACTGTTCGGTTGCATTGGCTAAAATCGTTAATCGTTATATGAAATGATGATTAAAAATTTCAAATTTAAATGCGGCTCTGGGCTTATCACATATTATAATGAACATCAGTTCTAACTAAAAGTTACCGTCTTATAATAGGTGCACTATGAACCCTGTCGGGTATCGCATCCAAAAAGTGGAACGGAAAGCGAGTTAGGCTCTGTCTGCAGACAGAGCCTAACTCGCTTTCCGTTCGAATCCGAACGATTTTAGCCAATGCAAGAAATCTTGGTCAAGAAAAAAATTTAAATGATATCTCCGTTTCAGGCGTGGAAACTGATTTCAAGGCCAAAAATACTGATTTCACTGACTAACCCTCTTAAATAGTGACCATTTACTACTGACCAATTCTCTCACTATCATATCAGTCACACCGACAAAGTGGTAAAATTATAACGTGTTTTTTTTTGTAGCTTCCGTACACATGTAAAGTGGAAATCAATATTTTTTTTCTTGACTAACCCATGGTGTGGATTATCGTTAAATAGTTAATTTAAAAAGATTTATATAAATGTATTTATATTAACATTTTATATATTTATGATATTATATTTACATATTTTATAGTGAGTTTGTGAACACCATTTTTTCATCAGGGATCCGTGCATATGCAAATGTTGTTAGAATGCAGTGAAAGAGGGCGTGAAAAATTAACAGCAATAGTATTTATTATAACGGAATTAAAGAAAAACTATCAGAGCTAAGAGGGGTTTAAAAACTAAAAAGTTGTACCTTTTTTCCTAACAGTCAACCAACAAATAAAATGTACTCGAGAAATAAAAATTTTATACAAATTCAATTAAATTATTTTTAAGGCTTTTTAGTCGTTAAACGTGAGGCGTGAAATCAAAGTCTGCATTCAAGACCGGCAAACTCTTGACCGGTTAGTTTATGAAGATTTGGAATGGTTTAAAAACAAAAATTATAAAAATACCGACTTTACTGACCATTTCTCGAAAAAACTGACTTTAACTGACCTTATCCAAAAATACTGACTTTTACTGACTTTACTGACCAACTTAGACCCCTGCCGTTTCCATTCTAATAATTTATTTTAAATGGGGTCATCATTGGACCCCAAAAAATACATGTTGCCCCCTTCACCTAGCATTCCCGAGTTCAAATCATGCTTGAACCCTTCTCGTGTAGACTCGCATACCTACTTTATCATGCCTCGACATTCAAAGTTCAACAGAATGAAATGTCAAACATCTCCCTCACTTAATAGCACAGCAGTAAATGTTTTAACATTTGCCTTTGCCTATCTCACAATAAACCTAGATTAGCCTTTGTCTTTATTGTATTCGATGAAATAAACGATATTATGTGATGTATAATATAATAGTACCTCATAGCTAGCAGGAATGTAGGCACTAAGCAGTCCTATAAAAATACAGGAACCATTTAAGCATCTTTTGAAAAGGCACGTTTATAATGAGAGAGCTATCGTCATAATTATAAAAACGCAGACTAACTTTAGGACTTGGTTGAAACCATTGTCACCCAAATAAGGCTGACAGTCACAAAGAAGAAGATGACATTGACGAAAGTCCTCTTGTTGTGGGCAGATAATGGTCTAAACTAAGCACTAAACTTCGTCCGCGTTTTATAATAATGGGGCAAAAGTTTTCAGCCGTGTCTTAAATTATAATGTACATAGGTCATCTATAATAATATTATATATAGATATAAATGGAACAGTAATATAAATAGCGTAATAAAATAATCGATAATAGTAAACTTGTTGAGTACAACCAAACAAAGCGACCTGTGGTGACTAATCGTGACTGTTCTTTATTTTAAAAGGATAAATATAATGCGAATAGTAAAAAAGCCAGTCTGTGCCCGGTTTCGAAAGCTCGGAGTGAAATGCCGGCGCAA
Source organism: Acrobasis suavella (assembly GCA_943193695.1). Taxonomy (NCBI): domain Eukaryota; kingdom Metazoa; phylum Arthropoda; class Insecta; order Lepidoptera; family Pyralidae; genus Acrobasis; species Acrobasis suavella. Next base: position 9,115,418 of record OW971945.1, on the reverse strand, counting down.
TGCCGTTCTGCGCATTATTACTCACCCCTGGTGGAGCCAGGGTGGCCGGCTGCCATCGATCGCACTACCGACTGCGCCCTACGACCGAGCGTACTTCGCGGCCCCTAGTAGGTATTCCGGTTGATATGACACCGCGTTTTTACATAGTTGCTCTAGTGATTATTTTAAGTAATAAATAAAACATTGTCATATAAGTAAATATTAGCTATAGCCCATTTGTTTAGGTATTTAAAAGAATGTTAACAATCTTGACATGTATTTTTATTAAAATACTAGCTGTAGCCCGCGACTTCATGGTTAATAATGGCGAAAATGGTTCTAATAGGATCTTTAATTGTGTTATTATATCCTGTTCCCGTTACCGTCATTTGCTAGGGCAAAAGAAAAAAAACGATCTATTTGTCTCATTGTTTGTCCCTCACTCAAAAAAATTTACGAAGTTTCATAATAATATAAATTTGCAACCCCTAATGCACCCAGGGGATGCAATTTTTTAAATCTAATTTCTGTATTATTATATTATATTGACCACTAATTCAAAAAGTCATGTGTCTCGCTTCAAAAATGACGAAAAATCATGTTAACTTGCAACCCCTATTTCACCCCTATAGGGACGTAATTTTTAAAAATCTAATAAATGCATTATTATTTTCTACTAACTACTTAAATAAATAAAAACTTCATGTGTCTCACTTTAAAAATTACGAAGTTCCATACAAACTGGCAACCCCTATTTACCCCCTAAGGGATGGAATTTCCAAAAATCCTTTCTTAGCGGACGTCTCCTAGTCACAATCTACCTTCCTGCCAAATTTCATCTTCATTGGCTAAGTAGTTTTCGAGAATTCGTGATGAGTGAGTGAGTGATTTTCGCTTTTATATATTTAGATTACTTTTGCAAATTACAAAAAAAATATATGTAATTTATAATATATAAAATAAATAATTTGTAACTTGCAAAGGTATTTATTTATAAAGTGTATATTTTAATAAAAATACATGTCTAGATTGTTTACATCGTTTTAAATACCTAACCAAATGGGCTATAGATGTATCCGTATTGAGGGGCCATCTCAGAATTATTGTTTACAAACTGTAAATTATTTTATATATTTTTTTTATTTATTTGCGAATAGGTGTGAATAAATAACTTTGCATCTTCCTTAATAAAAAGATCTTTAAAAATATTACGTAAAATTAATGTTTCTTTTTTATTACACAGGGCAACAAGGTTTTTGTTGCAATGAAACTAAAAGCTGTTTATTACTGAACTCAGTATGTATAATACGAACTCAGTACTAAAATATACCTAACAGCTCTCAATTTTATGATATTTGATGTAGAAACTGCAAATTTCATAATTTTCAAACAATGTTTACCTCAACTTTAAAAAAAAAATTTTAAATCTCCGTTTCATAAATACACGTGTGATATAGTAAAAGTCTTGCTCTTTGCTACAGCGTTTCAATCATTAGTAAATTTAATGTCAGTATGGAGATAAAGAAGATTTTGCTGAAGACTGAATTTCCCCATACTATTTGTATTGAAAATGGCATGGCAAATTCAACTTCACATATCTTTGAAAAAAAGAAAGGTAGGAACATGAATCATTCTGTTTTATAGACAAACGTGGAACTTAATTTTGCAATATAAAACAGAATATTTACATTTTTTTTTTAAATTACACTCCTTCAAAATATATTTATATAAAAATACTGAATATAAAGTTTTAAAAAAGAATATTTTCACAAATTTGAGCTGACGAGAACAAAACTAGGTTGATAAACATCATACAAAAGTCTACTGGAAATACCGATTTGATTTCGTGCAACATAAAATATATTAATTTTTGTTGCCCTGTGTTATTTTTTATTTATTAATTTTGTGATATCCAAAACCCATAAACATCCTTAGGTGTTGGACACAAAGAAAAGACGTAAGCCGCAGACGGGGCACGGACGGATAGTGCAAGGACGGGACGTCAGTTTCATAGATTTTGAATGAAACTGACGCGGAGCAGACATTTGTCTGCGCCCCGTCCACGTCTTACGTCATTTCTGTGTGTCCAGTGCCTTATAGGAACACTCGTGTGTCTGACAGTCAGTCCATCTGTAGACGAGGCACGGACGTAACAGATACAAACAAATCCGTATCTATGGCAACACTGGCGACGCCAGAGTCCTCCAACCCGCTCTCAACCCTGTTTCGTCCGTCTACTTGCGCCCTTGCCCCGTCCGTTCTGTGTTCTACCATGGGATGCGGACGACTAAGCGTCGTGTATGTGCCCGGTCCGCGCCCCGTCTTCCTTGTGTTTTACTTCGCGACGCTTCTATACATTTTGTATGAAAAAGTCGCGGAGGAGACATATCTGCGCCCCGTCCACGTGTCGTCTTTTCAGTGTGTCCAGCGCTTTGGCTTTGCTCGGTGTTTCTTTGTGTGATCGAATTAGAAAGAGGGAATTCGTAGGAGAACCAAATTCACAGGCATAGCCCAGCGGATTAGCTCGTTGAAGTGGCAGTTATATTACTAAGACTCCGCTGTCCGTCCGTCTGTTTGGCTGACCGTCCGTCACCAGGCTGTATCTCATGAACCGTGATAGCTAAACAGTTGACATTTTCACAAATGATGTATTTTTGTTGTTACTATAAAAACAAATACTAAAAACGAAATAATTTAAAAACAAAAGGGGGGTTCCATACAACAAACTTTATTTTTTACTCGATATTAATAACGGCAACAGGTAGACGCTTGAAATATTCACAGAACATTTAGTTGTTTATTTATTTTTAAAATAAAATAAATATTTAAGGGGGACTCCCATACAACAAACGTGATTTTTTTTATAGATAATGGTACGAAACCCTTCGTGCGCGAGTCCGACTCGCACTTGGCCGGGTTTTATTTACATTTGGAATGCATATCGTCGTCAACATGGATGAAAGTAGGTAAACATTTTCGTTTTCCCCGTTGTCCCCATTATGGGGACAACGGACACGTCATCAAATTTCGTTACTATTGTCCCCATTGTACGTTAAGTCAATGGGAACAACGTTCAGTTAAAATTTCACGTATTACACTCCTTCAAAATTCCACATTTTTTTTTTAAACGGGGCTAATATAGCGCAGTCGGTCTGACTAAACTACAACAAACGTGTTTTTTTTTTATAGATAATGGTACGAAACCCTTCGTGCGCAAGTCCGACTCGCACTTGACAATAGATAATACAATATTTAATATTTATATGTATTTGTAGAGGTATAATATTTCCTTCTCCTCCCATCTGTTTATTTGAACCGTTTCATAGAAGTACCTTACTTTTTTCTCACTTATCATATGATATAAAATAGTATAATTCGATTCCCACTTCTACATAAAGTAAGTATTATCAATATACGTAAAATCATAATTATTTCAATGTATTCTCCCTGTAAAGTCAATCTCACTTGAAATTTTATTGCAATGGGGACAACGAGAAGTAATTGAATATTTTTATTAAAATCCCGTTGTCTCCATTTGACGTCGGCTCCTCACGCAACAATACATACTGATTGTGTCAATCAAAGGGTCTAGCCGTACTTTCATAGCGAAACTGCCCCCGATAGGAACCTATATCGTAACCTATGTTATATTGTACAGGGTACTAATAGTAGTTGATCCAGGAGATATTAGCTCTATATCTTAGTCAATTGAGGAGCTATTTGAAAAAAAGAGTCTGGAGGCGACTTTTTTTCAAAATGGTATATTTTTGTTAATTTTAAAGCTAGAATAATGAATCCAATTCCGTTTGTTATCGTAAATTTTACAGATTATTTTAAAATAATTTGCTATGAGCCAGCCCTAAATAACGATATGAAAAAATGAAAAAAAAATTTTTTTAGGTTAATTTCTATTAGATCGAATTGAATTACCACTTAGAGAAAAATATATAATAATTGTCTATACCTTGCCTAACAGCATGCCAAGTTTCATTAAAATCCATTAGGTGCAACATGTTAAAAAAAAAAAAAATATAAGTGGACCGTCTATGACCACTTTGTTGACGCTTCCGAATTGTATTGAATCGGACTTTGCCCGCACGTACATGTTCCTACTCGATCACAGTGCATAGTCGTGGTACGCTTTCGTTGTTATTATTTGCGCAGTTTACAAATTCCTAATTCTGGGACGTATTGTTTGTTCATGTTTAAAAAAAAAAATATATATACAGGGTTATTTTTAATTAACTAGCATCCCTTTAGGTGCAAGTTCAGTCCATGATACTGAAACACTTTCCATAAAATAAATTATCGAAAAACGAAAAATAATATTCGACTTCTCATACATATCAGCACTCAGCCAAAAGAATTTTGTATGGGAAGTCGAATTTTATTTTTCGTTTTTCGATAATTTATTTTATGGAAAGTGCTTCAGTATCATGGACTGAACTTGCACCTAAAGGGATGCTAGTTAATTAAAAATAACCCTGTATATATTTTTAAACATGAACTATATAGTTGTTGGTTATCTAGTAAATATAGCAGTGACCTAAAAATATATCGACTATGTCTGGGAGATGTAGTAATTGTGGTTTTATATTGCGGAAGACTGGAAAACGAAAGAAAATAATCAAACGGAAGATGAAGTGTGTAAATACAATGTTCCTCAAATGAAGCTATTTAAAGTTGGAGATGTTCTGTGTCATAAATGTCGATTAATTCCGTATTCTAAATCACCGGCTACTAACGACACACGCTCAGGACCTTCCCATATTGATGTAGAAACAGAACAACGATATATATATATTTTTAAACATGAACAAACAATACGTCCCAGAATTAGGAATTTGTAAACTGCACAAATAATAACAACGAAAGCGTACCACGACTATGCACTGTGATCGAGTAGGAACATGTACGTGCGGGCAAAGTCCGATTCAATACCATTCGGAAGCGTCAACAAAGTGGTCATAGACGGTCCACTTATTTTTATTATTTCTTTTTAACATGTTGCACCTAATGGATTTTAATGAAACTTGGCATGCTGTTAGGCAAGGTATAGACAATTATTATATATTTTTCTCTAAGTGGTAATTCAATTCGATCTGAAAGAAATTAATTTAAAAATTTTTTTTTTTCATTTTTTCATATCGTTATTTAGGGCTGGCTCATAGCAAATTATTTTAAAATAATCTGTAAAATTTACGATAACAAACGGAATTGGATTCATTATTCTAGCTTTAAAATTAACAAAAATATACCATTTTGAAAAAAAGTCGCCTCCAGACAGTTTTTTTCAAATAGCTCCTCAATTGACTAAGATATAGAGCTAATATCTCCTGGATCAACTACTATTAGTACCCTGTACAATATAACATAGGTTACGATATAGGTTCCTATCGGGGGCAGTTTCGCTATGAAAGTACGGCTAGACCCTTTTTTTAAAATGCGAGTGGCTTCGTGCCGATGATATCCGCGTTACCAGGCCTGTGTTACTCCCCGTTTAGGTATCAAAAATATACCTACTTTTTTACTATGCAGGCGGCGACCACTTCGAAGGGGAAAATTCAGTTACATGAATCGTTTTTTCACACACTTTCCAATCTATTAATATGTTTTTTTTTGTAAAATGGAGACCAAATAGAGCTTCCATACTCATACAACGATATACATGAATCCCCCGTTTCATTCAGGATTCCACAGTAAAATCCCCCAACGGCGGAATCCTTTGTTTCCCTCTGGATTCAAAGTAGCGCCCTCGCCTTAAAAATATTACCTTTACACCTTGTAGCACAATCTTACGTGCAACGATTCTTGCAAACCTCTTTTTCTCTTTTATAATGCATACTGTCCGGTTATAGGTACTCCTACATCACCTTTCTTCAAAACATCTGCTATTTGGGCGCAGGAGTGCTAATTTTGAACGTGGGACTCACATTACGAATGGTTTGCGCAAGCGTTTCCAAACGGGCGCATTTTTGAATTCATCGTATGCGAAGGATTTGCACAAGTGGTTTGACCACTCGTAATTTTGACATTTGTGGCGCACAAATGTCAAAGAAACTTTCATGGAGAATCCGTTCCATTTCACACTACTTTTTTAATTTATGGTGATTTTCTTAGAAAACCATAGACTAATTTATGATATTTTCCGCGTAAAACAATATTACTTATCGCTGATACGACGGTTTCAAAAATACGATCAAATGGTATTTTACGCGAGCGATGAGTTGGAAAACTACACGTTTTGAGTTTCGCTGACTCCTTGAATGAAAAATAGCACTCCAGAACATTTGTCGAGGTCGACCCGGTCCGGTTCACGCATCCACATTCCATATCCGCACGATAAATATTTTTAGATAAATATTCTTAGACTTCTTTCATCCATCCCCTCAACATGTTTAAACCACCTTAACATTCCTCTCTTAATTTTTGTCACTACATCCTCCTTCAACTCTTCTGTCAACTGTACAAAAAACCCTTTTTTCAGCCAGGTTAAAAAAAAACCTTATTAAGGATAAAATTAAATCAACGTCTAATCTCAAATACAACAATTACAAAATATCGTCACGATGTTCAAACTACGCCGTACCGCGTCGACTTTACTATAAAATAAAAACAACAATTTATATTTGAGATAGCTCTTGCTGGTTATTTTTGCTCGTGGAAAGTTCGATGACCTCACACTCCCCGCCCGCGCACCCGTGCTGGTTTTGGAGCGCGACATTGCAAAACTGGTGGGGCATAGGAAATGTACGTTGGTGTTAACGCTTATGCATGATGGCTTAACGAAGTAAAATATTATTTCGTTAATGGGATATGCTATACACGCAGTTTTCCTTAAATTATTCAAATTCCACTAATGTTATAAAAGCGAAAGTTCGTACGGATGTTTGTTACTTTATGATGCTTCAAACAGTGAATGAAAACTTCAGGTAAAATATCTTGATAGCACTAAGTTAACAATAATCAAAAGTACATTTAAAATATACCTAATAGGTACAAAGCCATTTTTTCCAGCCAACCTTTGGTAAAGGAAGACTAAAATGTGTGAGAAAGCTGGCGCATTTAGAGAAAAACAGTTTTTAAGAATATAAGTATACAATTAAATAATGGATGAACACAGAACGTTAGCCATTTTATGTCCAGGAAAACTATAAGGTTCTTGTGGGATTGTCACATACCTTTTTGACCACGCGAGCAACAGCTAGTTTAGTTATATTTATTGTAAACAATTTATATTTAGCTATTATGAACAGCATCTATAATGTAAGAAAAATTAAAACATAAAAAGAATTCTGAATACACAGGTGAAGAATGGTAATGAGAATAAAAAGGACTAGGCGACGTCGGCGCAGCTGCGTTGCTCACATCACATGACGATGACACGAAACGGGCTCACCATGGCATTTACCCTGTGACATTACGAGTAGGAGACACCGGTTGAAGAAGCGTGGTGGCGGGCATAAAATTTCAAAGTAATGTTAACTCATCATACCTTCAAAGCAATGCAAATTTATAGTAGAATTTTCTTGAGAAATTAAAATATTATATATGATTTAAATTAGGTAATAATAATCTAATTTTGGTTCTGTAATAAATATTTTTATCACTTTGTACTTATTTACGATTTACCACATTATTTTAAGCCCTATGGCTCAATCCATCCTTTCGGGTGTTACGTTTTTTCAACCAAAACCTAATGTTAAATGTTTAAAAAAAAATTTAGCAATTTAAGTGCTTTTTTCTCTTGTTTTTAGTAGTATTATCTCAATTTATAATAAGTACAGTTTGGCATATATGATAACGATTTTATAAGTCGAAAAGTGTGCATTTCGGGTGTTTCACAAATCTGCCTCTGCCCGGACTATTGTTTGTTACTCTTATTTAAAGTTCAGCGAAATTTATTAGGCGCTGGACACATAGATAAAACGTAAAACGCGGACGGGGCACGGACACATCACAGGTGGGGCCTCGTCGCGACTTTTGAAAACAGATAGAAAAGACGAGGCACGGACGTGACAGATACAAATAAATCCGTATCTATGGTAACACCGCGACGCGCGAGTCCCTCTACACCGGCCCACAACCCCGATTCGCCCGCTCGCGCCTGTTCCCCGTCCGTTTTGTATGTTCACCATAGGACACAGACGCGTAAGCGTCATGTCTGTGCCCTGTCGGTGCCCCGTCTTTCTGTGTGTTCTGCTTTCCGACGCTTCTAAACATTTTGTATGAAACCAACGCGGAGCAGACGTATGTCTACGCGCCCTTCCACACGCTGTGTTTTCAAAAGTCGCAACGGCGTCCCGACTGTCTGTGCCCTGTCCGCGTCCTAGCCTTTTCTGTGTCCAGCGCCTAATAAACCTTGTTATCCCAAACCAAATTATTTATGACGCAAGCTATGAAGAATGTATTCGAAGTAAATGGCAGTGGCCATCACTTGCTAGTGCAACGCGGAGTGTTGGTTATGCAGTGGCAGCTTGTGCCGCCGCGCCGCTCTCGGTCGAAATTATTTCGGCTGCAAACTGCAACTGCACGTGCTGCGACAGCAGTTGGATTGGGAATAGTACCTTTGGTGAAACTTTTTGATGAGTATTAAAACGAGCTAACTAGGGGAACGTACAGTAAAAGCAGAAGCAAGGTCATACGGTGTACTTGGATTTCGATTGATATTAAATTCCATAAGATTGTAGGTATACGCACAAGAACTAAATGAAATCAAACCCGCGATTTTGGTTTGTAGTATGCTAGGAAATAAAGCGTAGTTACGCTGCATGTGATAAAAGTATGTTAAATACGAGACAACAAATAAGTATCTCCATTATTTAGACCGTGGCTGTAGCTAATAATATGCAAACAACTTTTTGGTAACACATGTCGGTGAGAGAAATTATAAATAGGCGCATTCGATACATATGCACATGGACTAAGACCAAAATTGATCTTAGTTCAAGGTTGTTTGTATGGTTATGATAATATACTTAAGGCGTAAAACACATACAAAAGAAGTAAGGTGAAGGCGTGGCGCAGATACGGCGCGGCGCAGGCATGATGCCGCTTCAAAACTATTTCACACAAAATGTATGAAGGTGACGCGACGTGAATTATACTGGAGCGGCACGCCGCCCCTTCGCCTGTCCCGTGAACTCCCGCGCCGTAAGCTGGCACAACTGGAGCGGCGCACTTTTTTTTGAAATCACATGTATAGGCTGGCCTGTCTCACTCCGCGTGTAGGTATTGAAAATATACCTACGCCTTGCGACCGCTTCAAGGGGGGAAATACAGCAGGGACGACTCGCTAACAAGCAGTGAGCAGTGACGCACGCGCAGTTCGTTAAACTGTGTTCACCACTTCGTCATCATGGAGAGAAAAAGAAAAAGCACAAAAGAAACTGCGCATTGTTTATTTGCTTAAGGATCGCGATCGATTTTTTTTAAGCTTCCTGTCTACTTTAAAGTGATTATTGTAAAATTATCATGTACGTACCTATATTATGAGTATATATGGTTATTACTTCGAAAAATGATTAATAAACGATATATACTCGTATATATCGTTAGTAGGTAGGTTTAATACTTATTTAGGATGACTAAAATCACATAACCATTAGGTAGGTGAATATAAGAATCTGACAACCAAGGATGCTCAAGACCGTGCAAAGTGGAGAAGAAAAAGTCGGAAAGCGGACCCCGGGCTTCTCAGCATTGCAGCTGAGGACGCAACTGGGAAAACGCTGAGATGAGGGAGAGGTGAATATAAGACTTTAACGGACGAAAATTAAAGGGATTTTTTGTTTGAGATTAACGATCAATTTATTTTTTTTCTGTGACACGGGCGCGACAGACGCCGATAGTAGTAACTAATAATAGTCAACCCTGGCGAACTGCTCACTCAATCGGTTTTTTATAGGTACCTACACATTATGAACAGTTTGTCTAGACTCTAGACAAACTGTTCATAATGTGTAGGTTACACTTATTACTCTAGACTCTAGAGTAATAAGTATGAAATTGGCTTGGAACTGAAATTCTAGGTATCGATTTCTGATACGAGCTAAATTAAACCACATCTCTAACAACGAGTAGATATTTCTTTAAATTTCTTTTTAAAGTAAGACTTCTGTACGTGAGTACTAGTACTTAGCCAAACGTTATTTACACGGCTGGTACCTAACCAATCTTGGCAATACAAAACTACGCAGTGCCACGCCGCGCGCTATGGGCAAGGTCGACCCCTCGGATCCTGTACTATTGTTGATGTTGCTATTGCTATTATTCCAAGATTGTACATACATTAATTATTACTCATTCATTACTAAGCACTGGACACATAGAAAAGACGTAAGACGTGGACGGGGCGCACACATATGTCTCCACCGCGTCTATTTCATACAAAATATATAGAACATTCGCAAAGCAGATCATAGAAAAGATGGAGCACCGACAGGGCAGACACGACGCTTAGGCGCATGACATACCGAAAAGACGTAAGTTGTGACTGAAAAGACGTAAGTTGTGGATGGGGCGCAGACATATGTCTTCTCCGTGTCTTTTTCAAATGTATGAAAGCGTCGCAAAGCAGAACACAGAAAAGACGGGGCGCCCGTCTTCTGTGTGTTTTGCTTTGCGACGCTCTCCGCGCCCCGTCCAAGACTTACATCTTTTCAGTGTGTCCTGTGTTTGTGCCTCAGGCGCTAGACACAAAGAAAAGACAGACTCAGACGGGGTACAGACAGGGCACAGCGGGGCACCATCGCGACTTTTGAAAACAGATAGAAAAGACGAGGCACGGACGTTACAGCTACTGACAGGTAATCCAATCCGATTCAAAGACACCGCTCGCTACTTTTCAAACGATTTATCTGGAGCCGCCGCCGCCCTGAACGTCTCGCTCATACTCATATATCTGTGGTCTCTCTCGCACACTCCGTGCTCGCCACATACGAGCAATCATCAGTATCAGTAACATGAATGTTAATCGATTTGTGATAAAAATTACAATCGATATCGGGACAGACAAACAGACATTGAACGAAATTATTAATTAAGAATAAGGTTTTTAAATTAAATTCAAAAATAAAACTATTATTGTTATGAAAAAAGATCTTATATATATTTTTTTTTATTGTATCTTATTCTTTGGGAAAAGTTTGTTGTAGCGTAACGGTTAATGGACCCCTCTATTTGTGAGGTCTACTGTTCACAGAAACACTAGTAATAACAAGTGTACTTATTTGCCAGCAAATTAAAAAAAATCGCCTCTTTCAAGCGTTTGATTATCCCAACAACTTTAAACGTCTAGACTCTAGACAAACTGTTCATAATGTGTAGGTTACACTTATTACTCTAGACTCTAGAGTAATAAGTATGAAATTGGCTTGGAACTGAAATTCTAGGTATCGATTTCTGATACGAGCTAAATTAAACCACATCTCTAACAACGAGTAGATATTTCTTTAAATTTCTTTTTAAAGTAAGACTTCTGTACGTGAGTACTAGTACTTTTATTCTGTGACATAGGTTGCCTCCGACGGCATTTCCTACTTCACCGGCACAGAATGAATTAGATGACGCACATACCTACCACGATTTGTATAAAAACCAAACGTGCCAACGTTTTTAATGCCGTCACAGGCAATTTTAGTGACGGGAAATCCAAGCCGATTCAAAGACACCGCTCGCTACTATTCAAACGTGTCCGTGGATCGTCACATATTTCCTATCACATGTAAGTTATTTAAAATTATGCGTAAATTCATATTAAAACCATTTTTTAAGTATTCCGAGCTGTGATTCCAAGATGATACCTAAATCACTATAGATAAACTACATTCACATTACATTGCCGCATTTGCTTTGAGCGTTTGATCGAACGTTTTGTGTTAAGAGACAATAAATATCGGGAAAAGCGATACTGTCGCGCATCGGTTCGACGCCGTTGTGCCCGCAAATTCTCATTCGTCTGACTTTTGCGACTAGTTTTGTTCGTTGTACAACATATACCGATAATCGATTTTAATCGATGATGGCAGGACGAATAATATTAACCATTGTAAAAAGCCAAGTTGGTAGATATTGAATTAAACAAGTTTATGTCTCTTGAGCGGATAGAACCATTTCAATGCGGTCGTTTTACGTAAAAGCAAGTTTCCTTGCTTGCTGTGTTTCTTAGGTATATTTGATAAAAAACGGGCCAGCCGTTTAAAGTTGTTGGGATAATCAAACGCTTGAAAGAGGCGATTTTTTTTAATTTGCTGGCAAATAAGTACACTTGTTATTACTAGTGTTTCTGTGAACAGTAGACCTCACAAATAGAGGGGTCCATTAACCGTTACGCTACAACAAACTTTTCCCAAAGAATAAGATACAATAAAAAAAAATATATATAAGATCTTTTTTCATAACAATAATAGTTTTATTTTTGAATTTAATTTAAAAACCTTATTCTTAATTAATAATTTCGTTCAATGTCTGTTTGTCTGTCCCGATATCGATTGTAATTTTTATCACAAATCGATTAACATTCATGTTACTGATACTGATGATTGCTCGTATGTGGCGAGCACGGAGTGTGCGAGAGAGACCACAGATATATGAGTATGAGCGAGACGTTCAGGGCGGCGGCGGCTCCAGATAAATCGTTTGAAAAGTAGCGAGCGGTGTCTTTGAATCGGATTGGATTACCTGTCAGTAGCTGTAACGTCCGTGCCTCGTCTTTTCTATCTGTTTTCAAAAGTCGCGATGGTGCCCCGCTGTGCCCTGTCTGTACCCCGTCTGAGTCTGTCTTTTCTTTGTGTCTAGCGCCTGAGGCACAAACACAGGACACACTGAAAAGATGTAAGTCTTGGACGGGGCGCGGAGAGCGTCGCAAAGCAAAACACACAGAAGACGGGCGCCCCGTCTTTTCTGTGTTCTGCTTTGCGACGCTTTCATACATTTGAAAAAGACACGGAGAAGACATATGTCTGCGCCCCATCCACAACTTACGTCTTTTCAGTCACAACTTACGTCTTTTCGGTATGTCATGCGCCTAAGCGTCGTGTCTGCCCTGTCGGTGCTCCATCTTTTCTATGATCTGCTTTGCGAATGTTCTATATATTTTGTATGAAATAGACGCGGTGGAGACATATGTGTGCGCCCCGTCCACGTCTTACGTCTTTTCTATGTGTCCAGTGCTTGGTAATGAATGAGTAATAATTAATGTATGTACAATCTTGGAATAATAGCAATAGCAACATCAACAATAGTACAGGATCCGAGGGGTCGACCTTGCCCATAGCGCGCGGCGTGGCACTGCGTAGTTTTGTATTGCCAAGATTGGTTAGGTACCAGCCGTGTAAATAACGTTTGGCTGCCTGCGTGCGTCGATTCGGGCGTTAGTATAAAGTCACACTACTGGATAGTTTAGTGTATTGTGCCTGTGACTTGGTGTGTGAGTCGAAAAATCGATTCCGGACTCGTGTCTACCGGTCAGGTAAGAATATTGAGTCGTGTATAAATTAACGGGACGAATTCGATTCATTTTACAACGTAGGTATGCATTTTTTTAAATAATAACCATGCTATGAGTATACGTATCAATTTTTATCAATTTAAAATTTGTGGTGCCATTTTTAAAACACTGAATCACTAAAACAACGGATTTTTATCTGTATAGAAGTTTAATGTAGTGTCCCATATCGTTTCAAAACTCCTCCTGTTCTGTTACGTTTTACGTAACCGAAATATACTCGGTTGTGAACGTAACAAAAAATGAGTATTCTCTGTATTCTGAATAAGAAAGGGAATACATAAATAATAGTATTATTTTATGTTTAATAAAGAGTTTACAAATAAACAAACAAGGAAATTTCGGTCCTTCTGTAAATTAGAATTTGAATATTCCTTACGTGGTCGTGGATTTCCAGCCATACAGAACCGACCTCAAATAGGGAGAATGCGAGCAAGATAATGAGCAGCAGCAGGCGAGCAAAACGTAAACAATACTATACGAATACTTTGACGCAAATATTCGTGCTAACCCTACAGGAAACATGACTCAGAAATGTCTACAAATAGGTAAAACGACGATATCTATTATATACTACTAGGCATATGATTCGAACCACTACGGCGGGCGGGCGGACAGACTAGTCAGGCAATGAAATGACAAAGCCAATTCAGTCATCGGTGCAAAGCAAAGCGCCTTGGGTCGCGTCTCTCGACTTCGATTACAACGTTGCAACACTTGCAACATGTCGCTGAAGAGCCGGGTCACCCGCCACCGCGCCGCTGCCGGGCTAGTGTAGGTACTTAGGTAGTAGACGAACCTTGTGCGAGAGGCTACTACTCCCCCGCATCTATAGTTCAATACAACTACTCTTTTACGTCATTGCCGCTTTGTTTCGTACTTATAGCTGTTGTCGAGTATAGAAGAATAATAATGAATTTACTAACGAAACCCGTATGGGTTTCGTTAGTAAACTTATTTATCTTAATAGGTACTTGAAATTGTAATCATTACTATTAGCTGTGCTATTAGTCTCACAATTATTTAGTAAAATTAATCCGCTTGCGGATACTAAAGGCATTGTAATTGATAAAAAAACATGCATTACCGTTTGAAGTGATCCCTTATCCGGTCTTCACGAATGTTATCGGGTAAATTTCCAACCCAAAGGTGCCGAGTCTCTCTAACCATCTTGCTTCAAACTCCACATTAGGAATCATTACCTACCCGTTCGCGTCACTACGTGGCAAAAATCAATTTTGCACACAACGGTGCTTCACACATTTTGATTTATCACTTTTAAACAACGATAAACATAGTTTAGGACACACTGAGTTACACTTTGTGATAAAAACAACACTATCTTTCACTTCACGACATTCGATAATCTCGTCACAAAATCCACTTCACTATAAACACACCACGTAATAGACGCGAGCGTACTCTTGCAGCTCTCGAATTGACAGTGAAGCCAGCCTCGACGCGAGTTTGCCGATAAGCTCCGCCTTCTGACCGCTGCCGCGCAAAGTGGAGTAGGGTGGCCAGCAACAAAAATCTAATTCACATGTTTTCTCCATATAATAGCTACCTAGGTGAAGTGAAGAAAGAAACAAAAAATGACGTTTCTTAACATGTTTTATCATATTCATAAAGACTTTTAATTTAGCATTATGATGATTGTATAAAAAATTATTAGTGAAAATGTTGAATCGTGACATCACCAAAAATATCTATTTACCAACCTATTTTCTTTAAAATTATTTTTTGGGAATGTAGAATCTGTATAATACATGTATGTGCATGTGTTGTTTACATAATAAGGAGATATGAATCCATAATAAAAAGTAATGGTGAATGGTTGATATAGCGGTCCGCTGGCCAGCTCTCCCTACAATGTTCTTTCTCTCTCGTATTAGCATGACGCTGTCTCACTTCCACTCACGCTTTACAATGACAGTGTTGCAGTAAAATAAAATTACCAAAAAATAAAGGTAAATTAATATTTTTTGGAGTTATTTTTATTCAATAGTTTTTTTTTAACTTTAATGTTCAATTGGTATGATTGATATTATTTTAAATTGATTTCGGATTTATAACGAGACACATGCTACATGCTACACATGTTACCACTTTCCCAAGAAACCTTGGTGGCATTCCACGGAAGACTTGGAAAAGACGGGTGAAATGCGAGGCGAAACAAGACCTCAAAAAATATTTGTTGAGATCCATTAAGTACTTACTTGATTGCAGAACGACGATACACGACACGAGTCAATGACGTTGGAAACGGCATAACGGAGAGCGATAACATGCAATCGATAAAGGATGGCGGGCTGCTGGCAGAGATCAAGAGATTTTATGGGCAGTTATAAATACAATGTCCTTTTTAATTAAGTACAAATATTTTAAGAGGTGATTCAGTCCATCATTTTGAACAACTTTTCCCAATAAATATATATTGAAATACGAAAAATTTTTTTGCATTTTTTTATAGTAACGATATCACGTGACTACTTCGATCTGTTTGAGAACCTAAATATTTTTTTTCGTATTTCGATATACATTTATTGGGCAAAGTTGTTCAAAATGATGGACTGAATAACCCCTTAAAATATTTATATATTTAATACATTAGTTGCAAAAACTAGCGTGAATGAATAAGGCTACAGATCCAAGAGCCAAGCTAACTTGGCTCTATACCGAAGAAAGGTATTCCGGGGCTTAAAAACAGAGGTTAATAATTTCAGGCTGATTTCGAAGCTTTGCATGATTTGCCCAGTTGTTTCTATTGTTCTTTTAAAGAAAAGTTGCACAAATAAATAATTATTATAAACAACGAGGATGTTGTTGGAAATTATCTCTTGTGTTTATTCGACACCTCAAGGGCGTAAGTAGTGGAAGATTGAGTTGTTATATTGTTTTGTGTTAGTGGAGTATTTAAAAATAATTTTAGAATTGCTTTATTTTCCATGGATTAATTAAGATAA
Source organism: Acrobasis suavella (assembly GCA_943193695.1). Classification (NCBI taxonomy): domain Eukaryota; kingdom Metazoa; phylum Arthropoda; class Insecta; order Lepidoptera; family Pyralidae; genus Acrobasis; species Acrobasis suavella. Next base: position 9,098,966 of record OW971945.1, on the reverse strand, counting down.
GTATATATCAATAACAATGACAATAAATTAATTATTAGACTATTATGGATATACGTAATTTTAAACGTGTTTAATCAGAAACAAACAGAAAATGCAGTCAGATTGCATTGCATTAGAAGTGAGATATTTATGCAGTTTTGATAGACGTTCTGCTAAACGACTAGTAAGTAGTATGCATGCACTACCTAATACGAATAATTTATCTGTTTTAGGGCGCGGGCGAGTAGTCTTTTGAGTTAAAATGAGATTATTGCCGAGTTAGAAAAGGATGAAGAAAGGGAAGTACCCAATGATATTGTCATCCTGCCTCCTGAAAATTGCAATGATGACGTCACGGATGAGGATTCAGGAGATGAAAATCATATTGATTTAAGTAATTTACCGGGAAGTCAGTTACAAGACAAGCTCATGCCGAAATAAGCTACTCATTAGCGACTAACGTTAATGATGTCGATGATAACATACCTTTGATACAGTTATCAAAAGGAAGACGTCTATTATCAGAAGAAGTGACTCCTTCTACTTCTCAGTCACCTTCAGATTCAATTGAGGAGATGGCGACTAGCGTAACAATTCAAAAAACAAAACTTACATTTGGGTTTCACGTGAGATTAACCTTCTTTTAAACAATGGTAGCATCGGCAGCAATGGGGAAAGGATGAAAATTTTAAAAAGACCCGAACCTTTTTTCGTTGCTAGGAATAACACTCCTATTTATCGTTAATAAATATCAGATTTTTCGGTCCACTCAATTAATTATAAAAAATAAAAATTTATTTTTAATCGCCATTTCATACACCATTTAGCTTAAACGTTGCCATTTCTTTTGCCCGAAAGAGGACCGAAATTGCAACAAAAAATTGGTATTTTTGTTTTTTATAATTAATTGACTGGACCGAAAAATCTTACGATTAGACAGTGTAATGTTATTTTATATCATTAGAAAAAATTCAGCCGTTTTTAGGGTTTCGTAGTAAACAAGGAACCCTTATACATAGGGCGCACTATAAGTTTCCGGAACTGGCCACTTACATAAACAATACTTAAAAATTTTTTGCAACATTTGAAAATAGAACTCTTTGGCTGTAGAATGCAGTTTTTTCATCCGACTGTCTTTTGTTTTTACCTTGTGGCGCCATTTAAAAAATTGTGTGTCTGCATCAACATGGATTTAACTCGGGAAAATTTTCGTAGTATGATTTTCTACGATTTTAAGTGTAATTTGACAGCTCAACAGAGCATCGCTCGGCTTGAAACAGCTTTTGGCAATGAAGCACCATGCAAGACAGCTGTTTATAGCTGGTTTGCAGAATTCAAGCGTGGTCGTATCAATCTCAGTGACGAATCTCGCGATGGTCGGCCGTCCACCGCTGTGACCAACAAAAACATCGATGCTGTGCGCCGTATGATTGAAACAGACAGGCATGTGACCTACCATGAAATTCGCGCATCCTTAGAAATAGGCATGAGTCAAATACAATTAATCCTACACAAACATTTGGGTGTGAGAAAGCTGTGCTCGCGGTGGATCCCACACAACTTGACCGAGGCTCAAAAAACGGACCGCGTCACTTGGTGCAGTGCCATGCTTACCAGATTCAACGAAGGTGCGTCAAATTTGGTGTGGGACATAGTAACAGGTGACGAAACATGGATTTATTGCTACGATCCCAAAACAAAGCAGCAATCGAGCGTATGGGTCTTTCAAGATGAGCCGAAACCAACCAAAGTGGCGCGCGTGAAAAGTGCATCTAAGCGGATGATTGCTTCTTTTTTTAATAAAACTGGACACGTAGCTACTGTTGCTTTAGAGAATCGTCGTACAGTGAATAGTGACTGGTACACGACCATTTGTTTGCCGGAAGTTATTGACGAACTCCGTAAAAATAACCGTAAACGCCGTATCATCCTGCACCAAGACAATGCTAGTTCTCACACGGCCAGACAGACAAACGACTTTTTGAAGGCGAAAAATGTAGGACTCATAAGTCATCCTGCATACAGTCCCGACCTGGCACCTTGTGACTTTTTTCTGGTCCCAAAAATTAAGAACCAATTACGCGGTCAACGATTTTCATCACCAGAAGAGGCTGTCGAGGAGTATGAAAAACACGTTTCAGAGGTCACCACAGAGGAGTGACACAAAAGTTTTCAAAACTGGTTTCATCGAATGAAAAAGTGCATAGACGCCAAGGGAGATTATTTTGAAAAACAATAAATTAATTTTGTACCTTTAATAGTATTTTTTCATATTCATTCCGGAAACTTATAGTGCGCCCCACGTAGTTTCGCCATGTCTGTCTGTCTGTCCGTCCGCGTTTTTACTCAGCGACTATAAGTACTAGAAAGCTGTGATTCGGCATGGATTATCTATTAATGATATTAATTATCTATGCGAAAAAAGTGGTAAAATAAAATACTGAAATTGTTTTTAAGGTTAGCTCCCATAGGTACCACTAAAGTGAAAAGCCATTTTTTTTTCTTTCGACTAACCAAGAATGTGGGGTATTGTTACATCTAATAGGTCTTTCAAAATATCATGAGCTTGTTAACAACGTTTTTCAATTTAGGGATCCGTTTTTGAAATATTTTGTTTTAAAGTGAACATTTTTGTTAGAGTCAAGTGTCTCCCCCATCTATCTGCTAAACGGTTATATACGGACACGTGAAAAAATTCACAGCTATAGTATATATAACAAACTTTAAAGGAAAACTATCAGAACTAAGTAGTGAAGCCGCAAGCTACGCACTTGACTCCGTTTGAATATTTTGTATTGCTCTTTGGCGATATAATTATAAAGGGCAACCGATAAGGTGGGGTTATAAATTCTGGGTCGGATCAACACGGTTAGGTTACAATTTACATAGTTTGGTTTGAGGGACAGTCGAATGATATCGGTAATCAAAACGAATACCAAAAATCTCTGGGATTGCGTGCATCTGTTGTGTTGCAGTATACAGATGTAATGCAACAAATATTTGGCAAAGTTCCATTTTATTTATTTTTTGATAACTTTTTTACGTCCATCCTTCTTATCGATGAACTTCGAGTGCGAGGGATAAAAGCTACAGGCACAGTTCATCAAAATCTGTCGCTAAATGCCCTCTGCCAGCTAAAAAGGATCCAAAAAGACACCACGAGGAACACACAAACATCAATCGACTAGAGCAGAACAAATTTTTGTTTGCAAGTGGAATGATAACATTGTTGTGATTGTTGCATCCAACTGCGATACGATTCATTAAAAGTAAAGAGATTTTCACAACAACAAAAAAAAAAACATACTTGGAGATCAACCTGCTATTGTAAAAAAGTACAACGAAAACATGGGCCCCCTGCACAGATCGGACCAGAACATTGGCTTGTACAGGACGTCTACGAGTATCAGAGAGAAGAAGTGGTATTTTCCGTTTATTTGTCACGGATTGGACATGTTGATACATAATTAATGATAATAATATAATAATAATAATAATAATTGTTTATTTTCTCTTTACAATTTATACATACATAAAAGCAGGTACACAAAAGTCAGAATATACAAGTTGCATTAAACAAGGTGGCCTATATATATATAGGCAGTAACAATGAACTTTTCTTGCATTAATGGCAAATATATAAGAAAAATAGGGGAGAGTGTGATTATCTACATTTCCGTCGGACTGTTGCAACTGCTATCTTGAAACACATAAAAAGAATACAAAAACGTATACGTACTAGGGTATCTCAAAGTTTTCGTGAAACCTCTCGATTTGATAGAAAATATTACATTAATAGGTACAGAGACACTCAACTTCGATGTATAGAATGTCCCAAAAAATCTAATTTCTATTCTATTGTCCAAAATGTAATGTGACTTTGCATGCAACAAAATTATGTTTTGAAACCTTCCATACTTAGGCGCTGGACAACACGGCGACGCGCAAGTTCCCCCACACCCGCGCTTAACCCCGATTCGCCCGCTCGCGTCTGTGCCCCGTCTGTTCTATGTGTTCTACCATACAGACGCGTAAGCGTCATGTCGGTGCCCCGTTTCTGTGTTCTGTGTGCGAACGATAAGAATAACATCTCTGTTTTCTCAGCTATGAAAATGGTACAATCACATAAAAAGTTGATGATTCTTAAAAATAATCGGCCAAGTGCGTGTCGGGCCACCCGCAGTTTAGGTTTCCGTAGTTACGAATGCCAACTTTGAGTTCATGCCACTTAAAACATCTAATATATGAAATTCGGCCGAATAATTGGTAAAAAATTTACCGAACCGAATATTCGGCCGAATAATTCGGCATGATTAAATCAGCCGAGGAAACAAATACTGGTAGAAACGTGTTTACGGGAAGCGCGCGGAATTGCGCCAGACCCTGCCGCCCGCTACCCCCGCGCTACGTGAAATGTCATTGCATCATTCAGTACAAGTGACTTGTCGCTATTACAATTTGATTGAGTCTCATATAAGATCCCCTTTTATCTTAGTTTGTAACTAGTATAATTGAGTAGCTTAGTTTATTAGTAACTTTATAAGTTTATTAGTAGAGAAAGTACAAACATTTTTTTTTTCAAAATCTAAGTATACAACAAGTACAAAACAAATTATTCATAAATAATCTACCTAAACGTTGTAATTTAGTAATGAAACTGTTTCTCACAATATTTACTGATTTCTAAACTAAATAACTTTCCTAGTTTGTGACATGTAATACTTAATTATATTTTTACAACTGAATTCTTATCAGCCCATTTAGGCAGCCTTTATCATGTTTTTATGACCATATTCTTTGTATGCTGTGACTGAAACTTAAACATCGATTACAAATAGAAAAAATTACAAAGACAAAATCATTAAGTTACACTTTAAATTGGTTACCGCATAAAATAATATAAACTTTGAGTACCACTTTGCCCAGTGACTTTGATGAGTTGAAAGAAAGAGAGGAGGCCTTTACCCAGCGGTGGGACATAAACGGCTGGGAAAAAAAACTTTGCCGAACATTCGGTGATTTAGCCGAATCTTCGGCAGAATACGAATATTCGGTAAACCTGCCGAATATGCCGAATTCCGAATATAATACGCATATTCGGCACATCACTACTAAAAACTAATTTTCAATTGAATTTGTATAAATTTTTCCTTTTCCGACTACATTTTGCAAAATTGATTGATCTTTTTAATTTGTAAACCCTACTTAGTGTCGATAGTTTTCCTTTAAATTTCATTATATACACTATAGCTGTGAATTTTTTCACGTGTCCATATACATATAACCGTTTAGCAGATAGAGGGGGGGACACTTGACTCTAACAATGTTTTTTTACTTAAAACCAAATATTTCAGAAACGGATTTCTAAATCGAAACACCATGTTAACAAGCTTATAATATTTTTGAAAGACGTATTTAACGATACCCCACATGATTGGTTAGTCGAGAAAAAAAATTGACTTTTCACTTTATTCGTATGGGAAAAAAATTGTTTTTCAATATTTTATTTTACCACTTTTTCCGCATAGTTAACATACATGCCTATGCCAAATCACAGCTTTCTAGTGCTTATAGTCGCTGAGTTAAACCGCGGACGGATAGACAGACATGGCGAAACTATAAGGGTTCCTTGTTTACTACGGAACCATAAAAAAGGATTCAAAAGATATAAAAGAGAAAATAATTTCGATTTAATTTCTCTCTTATATCGTTTGACATTTTTTTTCTCAGGCACTGGACACACAGACAAGACGTCAGACGCCGACTGGGCACGAACAGGGCACAAACAGGTCGCCGTCACGACCTTTAAAAACATATAGAAAAGCCGGGAAATTCGAGACACACGCAATTTTTTTAAAAGGTCGGTAGTAAAAAAGACACCTTATTCCGAGAAATAATATGGAATAAAAATACTCCAGTCTATATTATGTACCTACAAGTAAGTATTCCACTATCAGGTTTTAGTTTTGCCCTAGATTTTTTAAAATTACCTTAAATACCTCAAATTAATCACCGAAAATCCTTAATTTGGGGTGTAAATTTTAAAGAGTTAGAAACTAATAAAAAAATTAATTTTTGATTTTTTATTTTAATAAAGTGATACATACGAGTATAAAATTGCATGCAGTGGCCACACCCTGGAAAACCACGTCGGCTCGTGGGCGAAACTTGTTAGAGGGCTTGAGTATTTGATACACAAATGCGGTTCCTTCCCGCTAAGTGCAGAAAGCCTACCTCGGTAGCAAGGGCAACCTAACCTACTGCTGATAAGCAAATGGCATTGGCGGAGCTGGCGAGGTAGCAAGGCATTGTTGAAGATCTTAGGCGTATAGGCCGGTCGTAGCGGTTTTCCGTTCCATCGGGTAATGGAGAGAGAGGACGAGAGAGTGCTCCTTAATGGGAGCGGTTATTGGCAGAAACAGGGATTATACGGCACTTCATATTAGAATTGTGCCACTTCGTATCGTAGGTACACTTGTTCCCTAGACCAGCAGGTTTAAAATGGCCATTTCGATGAATTGCTCCGAAATCAATTCATCAGCCATATTCCTCGCAGAACTGCTAGAGATTCTCTAAAAATCGTAAAATGGTCACAAAATCTCCCAATTCCTCTTCAATTCAATTCAAATCGCAATACATATTTGGCGAGAAGGTTGCCGCACGAAAAAAATAAAAACCGGTTCTTTACCGGTTTATATTTTTGTTCATTTAAATACATTATATAACGTATTAACGTTGGTTTCATCTAAATTAACCATAATATGGCTAAATCAAGGAAAAAAACACGCATTTATCTAAGAATTAAACAGATATTTAATAAAATGTGTTTTCTTTTTGTTACTGGTAATAATAGGTATTTCACATGACATGACAGTGTCACTTTATTCCGTCAGGGTAAATAACGTACCTAGTTCTTCATTTTTTATTTATACAATGGCAAAAGCGACAATAGTAACTAAAACACGTCAATATCAATGATAAGTCAATGTCACTCACGTTTGAATTGAACCATCCGTGATTTAAATAAATTTGAAAGTTTTTTGCTTGAGAATTTGCGGTATTTTAGCTTGAGAAATTCTTGCAAAGTACGTATTATGTGATATTATTTGTTTCAAGTTTTACTAGGGCGTAAAATTACAGTTTTATAATAATATTGTTTTGTAGCAATGGAAAAACGCTCGTCACGCGTCTCGGAAGGTCGGTGGGAAATACTGTTGTCCTTCTTAGAGAGCCACCCTACTATGGCCCGGGCACGGGGCTATAACAATAGCGCCAAAGGTCGGCAGGAATCTGCGCGTCTTTGGCGGGAGTTGGCAGACATGTTAAATTCAGAGGGGTTAGGTACCACGAAAGCTTCTAAGGATTGGTCGGTCGTAAGTACTTTAAAGTAGAAAACAATATTTTGTATAATTAGGTAGCTACTTTCTAATATTTATTTGTGTAATCATTCTAATTTTGTCCACAGTATGTCAGCAACTACAAAAGTAAACTTAAAAAGGTGGTTGCTGATATAAATGCAGATGCCTCGGGAACAGGTGGCGGACCTCCTCACGACAGCAACCTGTCTGAAGCTGACATGAGGTTCCTAGCCATCTTGGGGCCAGGGTTTGGTCAGATGTCCCCAACTGTGCGAGTGAACCCATTCCCAGTAATAGCAATATTATTTAACTTAAAATGCCTGTTTTTAATATAATGTAAATGATTTATGATGATGACAAGTGGACCCTGGGCTTCTCAGCGTTACAGCTGAGGATGCAACTGGGAATACACTGAGATGAGAGAAATTTATGATGATGACGACCTCCATGGCAAAGTGGTTACTACACTAGTCTGCCATTCGGAGGATTTGGTCTACATCCCCAAATAGTCTAGGGTTTGGGGTGTTTATCTATGTAAGTATTTATCATTAAATATTATGGTGTTGAGTTTAAGGCTAGCTCAATCAGTGTGATTTGTCCCTTTATATTTTTTTTATTTTTATTTTAAAAAATCTTTTTAATTCAGGAACCACAACTATCAAGTAGTCAAGCAGCTCCTACTATTGAAGTGGACCCTTTAGCGGTAATAATTAAAATCTATAAATTTACTATGATGTCATTTTCATAACTGATATAATCATAAAAATATTATGTTTTGATTAGGAGCTACCAGATCACGACTACTTTAGAACAGTTACATTGAAGAGAACCGGCCAACAGCGGATGTTATAATAAAAGAGTAAGTTAGCAAAAGCAATAGGTACAAAACATGCCACTGATGGAAAAATGTCAGTTGCAATGTGTATCACTGTTACTCATTGAGTATTTTTTTCACAGTGTTTCTAATCTTGGTGTGACTCAATGGGAACAAACAAAGCTTTTCACATACTAGCTTTTAACCGTGACTTCGCCTGCGTAAAGTTAGTACAATTGTAATAATTATAAAGTAATAAATTACGCAGACTAAGTTAAATAAAAATTTTTTTTTGCAGACAAGTCAGGGTGGTTGGGTACGAGTCCAGGAGCCGAAGTCCACTATATCGTGAGCTACCTGAAAATGATGACGCTCCAGTCCCGCTCACCCCAGCCTCGGCCAGAGCAACTGAACCTTCTTTTCCACACCATACTAGGCATAATAGGTATCACAGTAAGTATACTTATTTACTAATTTTAAGGTTATTTTAGTTTGATTAATGCAATCAAAAACATAATAATATTTATTTATTGTTTTAGCTCGACCTTTAGCCCCTATAGACGAAGCCCGCAGAATATTATCCCAAGTTGAGATGCAGCGTGCTGCGGCTGATGCGGCACATTCTGAAGGACTGCGTTTAATAGCTCTCAATTTAGGAAGATTAGTAGATGTTATTGAGAAATATTTCTCACAGTAAAGGTACAGGTACACTGTAAACTACTTTAAGGATTCTGTAGTAAAAAGTTACAGTCTCTTATTTACTTCTTAGTTTCACCATGTCTTTCCGCAGTTCTACTCAGAGACTATTTGTACTAGAAAGCTGTAATTTGGCATGGGCGTGAATATTAATCATGCTGACAAAGTGGTAAAATAAATTCAAGAAATAATATTTTTTTTAGGTAGCTCCTAGTCGTTGTTAAGTGGGAGTGTAATTTTGCTTCTCGATTATTCCATCGTGTATTGTATACCGTAAAATAGAATGAAATTTCAGACTGAGCAATAGGCAATAAAATAGAATGTAAGGCATTTTTATTTTCTAAAATCTATTTTATTACGAGTATGTTCTTAATATTACTAACATTTTAATTTCTTCAGTTTTAATAAACCTTTAAGTAATTCATTTCTCAACTAAATAATTAATTACTCAACGGATATATGGAGTGCTGTATCCCCGTCATGTAACACTGTCTTATGTGGTACTTGACGGGAATACGGCGAGCCATTAAAGAGCCGTTAAGACACAGTGATACTTATTGGGAAGTATGTAAGTTGCAATGAGTAACATTGGAACTCATTCGGAAGTTTTTGCTCTTGCGTTACAGTGGTACTCAAGGTGTTACTAATCAGGAAGAAACGGATAAGATCGAGAAAAACGGACGAAAATAGCCTATTATCTCGCACAATTTTGTGCTCGCCGTAAGCGTAATCTATTATTTCTATACTGTGATCGAGCTGCCCGGTAGACTGCTTGATTTTGGACTCGTGCAGCCCAAAGTCTACCTATCAAAACTTGTCTCACTGTTTGCCCGGCTGTTAAAGAGTTATTTCTTGTACTTGTTTCTCTATGACTATTATGTATCTGTAACAATTACACATATACACATAATTAATAAATGACCCCTTGTATTTACAGATGCTGCATAGTTGATTTTGTAATGATTGTTAAGATGAAGAAAACGAAATGAAAATTGTTAAGATGAATAAGACTGAAAAAATAATAAGGTATGTCACTACAGTTACTTAAGTTATTCATTCAATCAAAACTAACCTGCCATTGTGCTTCTCTTTCTAATTCTTGAACTGTCAACTGCTGTACGGGCAGCCTAGCATTGTGGGCAATATTGTGCAATACTGCACAAGCATTTGTTATAAGTCCAGCTGTTGTTGGATGATAATGCATTTTTCTATCAACTAGCAGACATCGCCAACGTGCTTTCAGCACGCCGATACACCGCTCCACAGTGTTACGTGTGAGACAATGCAAGTCAGTATAATGTCGTTCTAGAGTATAATCTTCAGTATTGACAATAGGCGTTAGCATGGTCGGTCGTAGTGGGTAACCTGAATCACCTAAAACATATTTTTTTGTTATAGTCAGCTAAAAACAATTTGCATGTATGTAATTTGATTAACATATTAGTTACCTAAGAACCACACGGTTTCATTTTCAGACTGATGGAGTTCTTCTATGTACAGCTTCAATGGATGGTTACGCCAAATAAATGAATCATGGTCTGCACCTCCATGGCTAGCGTCAATATTTAAAATATTCAACTCGGAATCACACACCTGCAAAACGGATTATTATTCACATGATCTTATTAACCGAGCGAGGTAAGGTGTTTGTATGTATGTATGTTTGTTTAACAATTACTGGAGTATTTTTGATCGAAGGTTCATGGAATATGAGCCAAATCGGATCAGTCAAGGGGTTGCTGAGATATTAGTTTGTGATTTCAGTTCAAGGCAAACTACTAGTAGATAATTAAGAATCATAACAACAATAACTACTTTGTTATATTTATGACTATATTTTTGAATAAATAATTTTTAAAAGTAATGTTATTATCTTATTTAATGTACCCATTTTATTTTAAGTGACTTTCAAAATGGAGGAGGTTACTTTTATGTTTTTATGTATGTTCACCGATTATTTTAAGACCACTGCCTGGACTGATTTGGAAAATTCTTTTTTGGGCATACTCAGGTGGTCATATTCCAGGTGGTCTCATAGAAATTTTTTTCAAAGTCAATAGAGTAGTTTGGGGGTGAAGACAATATTTAGTTTTGAAAAATAATATTTCTACAATACTCTATTTTACTTAATAATTTAATTACACACCATACACATAATAATAAATATTAATATGTACTATCTACTCTATCTAGTATCTCTACCATAGTGGAGGAATATCTACAATTTGTGCATTTAATGAGTGATATCTCTTCCGGTTATAGTATCTGTCCTCATTGTTTGATGGCCTGACTATGCCAATGTGGGTGCCATCAACACACCCTATCACGCCAGGCATTCCAAACTTTTGGTAAAATCTATAAATAAAATTATTGTTATGTAAGTAATATACCTATGTATAGAATTAAGTTTATTTGGGTGTGGGAGAAAAAAAAAACATGAAATTTACCAATACCTTCACTTCCTGTGCAGATCATTCAGTTGTTCAAGGTAAAATTTGGAATTTATCCTAATAGACAATAGAATTTTTCAAAGTGCTATTTGGGATTTAGGGATACAGACGTGATAATATGTTAGTATGAAATTATTTGGAAAACCCTGAAGTCGAGCTGAAATATAGGTTCTAATAACTTACCCCGTTTTAATAATATTTCTTTCTTGCCTTGTCTGGGGAAACTTGATATAGCGATTCCTAAAGTGGTTGTTGTTGAGGGCCAGTGTCACAGCCCTCATGCAGTTAGATACACTAACTTGGTGCATGTTGTTGTAAGCACTAGCTCCTGTAAACCTTTGATAGTCACCAGAGGCATAAAAATTTAAAGCTGCTAACACCTAGAAGTTAAAAAAGCCAAGTCAATAATTTAAATGAATGAAATGAATATTTATGTAGGTACTTATTTGTTATAAAATATAGTATCGTTGAGTTAGTATCCCTTATACCAAGTGATATACTTACTTTGGAGCTAATACAATTTGTGTGATTTGTCCGTATATATTTATTTATTTGCTATAAATACATTATGTATGTGTAAATACTTACTTTCGTAGTCGTGCTTATACCTCCACTATTGCGAGATGGTAAATAGGGTTCTATTTCTTGAATAAGGTCCCGGCACACTGTTTTATTTATGCGGTAGAGCCCCATAAACTCATTGTCGGGCATTTGGAACCCTAGCTCCATTCGCCGCAAAGTGCCTCTCTGTTGATTGAAAAGTATGCCTTCCATAAGGCGGGCGTGTTCCAGATAGTTTTCGTACAGCCCCAGATCAGCCATTTTTTAAATTTCTTGAATAAACGAGAAGGAATTTAATATGATTATAATGATCTAAGAATATAGTAACTTTGAATGCGAAAACAAGTCAATTGTACGATTGACAGCCAAGATTTATTGTAAAAAGTTACTCGTGACTAACTTTTTATGATTCTCCCATTTGACATAAAAGCAATTCGGGCATTGTGACCCATTTTACGAATTTGCAAAGGAAACTGTCAAAAAAATGAATTGGGAAAAGTAATGTCGCTCGTGAAACATATATTTATTGCGCTAATGTGGCCATTTTACGATTTTCGATGTAATTCATATCTGTATCGTCTGGTGAAAAAGTCGGAGTGGCGGTTTTAAACCCCCTGTTAGAACTATTTGAGTCGCAGAGCCGAAGGTTCCGTCCCTTAGGATTTGAAATGGCTCCAATTTTCAAAATGGCGTCCAAATTTAATGTTTTGTTTTTCTAAATTCAATTATGCCGTCATGGGTATCGTTTTTGGGGTTCCCGTCGGTTAGGATATCAAAAATAATATCAAAAATAACTTTCAGTATTCAAAATATTCTAACTTTAGGCATAATTTATACTATTTTTCAGTCTTGAAAGATTTAAAAGTTTTGAAAGATTTTCTTAGTTATGTTGTCGTTTCCGGGGATATTTCAGGCTAGGATGACGGAAACAACCTTGATAAGAACTTGCTATGTCATTTAAAGTATGCAGAAGAAGATTTGGAAGATAATGGCTGTGGTTGAAAAAAGAGAGAAATTACATACTGATAGTTACTTATTTATTCAACGTAAAAGTATGATAGGCCGTTGGAAATAGACATTAAATTCGCAAAGCGTGATGTAGTTCAGCAGGTTTAAAATGGCCATTACGATGAATTGCTCCGAAATCAATTCATCAGCCATATTCCTCGCAGAACTGCTAGAGATTCTCTAAAAATCGTAAAATGGTCACAAAATCTCCCAATTCCTCTTCAATTCAATTCAAACCGCAATACATATTTGGCGAGAAGGTTGCCGCACGAAATAATTAGAAACCGGTACTCTACCGGTTCATATTTTTGTTCATTTTTATACTTTATTTAAAGTATAAACATTGTTTTTATGTATATTCAACTATAATATAGCTCAATCAAGTAAAAAACATGCATTTATCTTAGAATTAAACAGATATTTAATAAAATGTGTTTTCTTTTTGTTACTGGCAATAAAAAGTATGCCATGTGACATGACAGTGACACTTCTCCCTATTAATGTCAGGGTAAATAACAATAGTTTGTAATTCGTTTTCAATGGTCACAGAGTACTTTTGTATATACTGAAATAGAGACCTATCTTCGCGGTGTGAAGCGGAAATAAATTTTGCAATGCATAAATAACGCCATCTGTTATTTTTAGTAAGGATTAGATATATATATCTATACCACGAAGCCGTCTATGGTATACCTACTTTATAGTTTACCTACGTATGATGTTTTTGTTTTGGGAGATAAACCTGCCATACTTCACAATGTTTATGTAATTACGCCAAAGAGACAATTAATGGAGATGGCAGTCACACAATATTTTGGATTATAAATAATTAAGTACATAAACAATGCGAAATAGGCTTAAAATGAAAGCCTTATTTAAAATGTAATGAAAATCAATTATATTATCAAATCACACGATCATCGCAGAATATACATGGTTGAAATGACAAAACATATCCAAAATATAACACAGTTCTATTTGTCTCAGCACATACTTTATATATTTAGTAAGTTTTCTTGATTTTTGTTTCACACCAAAGTTCACATCACAACATTACAAACTAGTACCTACAAGTTTAAAACTTTATCAGTGTTGCCATTTACAGATATAGAAATTGTACCAAGACAAAATTGACGTTGATGTAATTTTACGGACATTTGTCTTTTTATGGTTTGTTAAATGTTTTTTTAGTTAAAATCATATTTATTGGTTTTATTTTCACCCTTATTTGTATCGAATTATATTTTTTTTTATTATTAAAATCTACTATCGTTAAAAAATGAGTAAGTAACTAGAGACATCTTTTCAAATTCTATTGAACTATTTAGTTACTTTTACTAGTTATGCCATCTGTTATTTCTAGTACGAACTTATATTATATGACCAAATAAAATGATCTTGGTTTATATAAGGATCATACAAAGATAGAATACATTTTGAATCGATATCATTAAACATCATAATTTCCTACTTTGTTGTACTAACATTAACCCCTCTGTCAATGATTTTCAGTAAAGGTTTTCAATTAGTTTTGCAATAATTTACTTTGATATTGTCTTGTAGCTATAGGAAAGTAGAAACAGGAATACGTATTGATAGAGTGTCACAAATTGCGCTAAAGGGCACACGCACGTAAGTACTCACACCTTTTTATTGAGATATTTATAAAAAGGTTACGTACGTTGTACAATTAGATTCATTTAAACCCTTTAATTTAGGAAGAAAGAAAAGAAAGAAAGAAAATCTTTTTTCGACAAGCTGGGTTTGCTCAGATGAAATGAACAATAAGAAGCAAAACAAGACTGAAGACAAAGATTAAAGCAAGAACAACATACAATTATTAGAATTAATCATTTTTATTTGTTATATTTATGTATAGAATTTTATTTAAGTACCTACCCATTTTGTTTTATTATACTTATACTGATTTAAAAGTCTAATATTATAACTGAATTATTCCCGGCTGGCATAAGATGCCAGTCAGAGATAAGAGAGAGATTTACCAACTGCTACTACTACTGTAGATAAGTAGTAACCTAACAACCTATCATAATAATAATAATAATAAACGTTTATTTTCTCTTCACAATAGAACAGAATTGACAAAAGTGTTACATTACGATAGGTATCAAGTAACTAATTACTTATCTCTATTTCGCAGTCTTGTTTAGTCATAGTAGACTTTGTGAAGAGACTATTCCCTAAAATAGGTCCCGTGAGGACCTGTGCTACAGGTGACTAGGCTCCTCCCTTGGAATACTTTTTATAGGAATTGCAGGTGTACCTACAAGTTTTGCCTAATAAATTAGTTTATTGTATGTGCTAATTGAGTTTAAGTATTTTAAATTGTAGGCGGAAGCACTATTCTAAATACTAAATTAAATTATGGCTGTTTAGTTAGCGTGAGTGTCAGTGTACTTGTGTGATTTGTATGTGTTTCTGTGCTACCCACATAAATACAATATCATTGACAGTGACTGTGACATAATCATAAGTGACATTCCACTGACGTTTACAGTGATACTTTAGTGTTGCCAGTACAAAACTTAACTACCAAATTGGAATAATTTTTCTTAAATGGAGAAAAGTATGGAATTGTTGTGGTTAAAATTAGATAAGAAGCTAGACCAACAAGCTGAACTAATAACTGAGACAGTGACTAAAAATATCATGGAGGCGATAGACCAGAAAATAAAAACAATTACAGAAGAAAACACATTACTTAAATCTGAAGTATCTACCTTAAAGCAAAAGCTTCAGTTTATAGAAACAGAGAAAAGGAAATATAACTTGGTATTGTTTGGGATTGAGGAGAGCGGAAAGTCAGAAGCGGAGCTAATAGACTACATCAAGGACACTATAATTGAATCGGGAACACACCTGGATAGCCAGGAAATCAAAAATGCTTATAGAATCGGCAAGAAAAATTGTAAAAACCGATCCGTTATAGTCTCCATCACATCCATGTGGAAAAAGCATCTGATATTGAAAAATAAAGCTAAACTACCAAAAGGAATTTATGTTAAGGAGGATTACACTAAAGAAGTTCTCGAAAAGCGGAAGCAGTTACAACCTCAAATGGAAGAAGAACGAAAAAAGGGTAACATTGCTTTTATTAAACATGATAAATTAATAGTCAAGAAACCAGCAGATAGAACCACTGATAAAAGGAAAAGGGAAGACTCAAGCTCACCAACCACCTCAAGGCAGAAAAAGATAAACACCAAAGGCATCCCAACACCCCCCACCAGCAAGGGAATAGCAAAAGAAGCCATAAAACCTAGCATTCTTAACTATGTTGGACGAGCAAGGGCTTCTTCTCCATCTGAGGCCTCAAAACACTGAGAAAGACCACCGGCAGCCAAAACCAATCGCAAGTAGTAACTAATATTAACAAAACAACTAAAAACGGAAAATGCACCCCAAGCCGGCTGGTCTCCGTGGGGGAAGATGACCAAAACCCTCCAACTAATCTATTGGAAAAGAAACGCCAAAGTAAAAATATAATATAACATTGCAACATATAATACACTAACCTTGAGAACCAATGAAACCCTAACAGAACTGATCATGGCTCTTAAGAAAATAGAATAGTCAATAGTGGGTCTGAGTGAAGTCCGACGCCTAGGGGAGAGTATAGAAGATCATGGAGATTTTGTATTCTACTATCGGGGAGACACACCGGGCATGTATGGAACCGGTTTTCTAATAAAGAAAGAATTAAAACCCTTTATTGACGAGTTCATTGGAGTCTCAGAGCGTATCGTAATGCTTAATTTAAAGCTACCTCCAAATAACGAAAAGTGGACAATTGACAACATTTCATTTTCTAAAAGGTATGAAAATTCGAGAATCATTTCGAGATTTGGCGATTCTGAACACGTAAAATATATTTTCAGATTTTTTTGAGTTATATTTTTAGAGATAAATGAAAAGAACTCAAAAGTACAAGGATATAGGCATTTAACAGGTTACGCCTTGCTTGAACATCTAAAAGTGAAAAAATTATGTCAAGCTGTCAGCTGTCATTTGACGCGTGCGTCAATCTGACAACTGACATCACGAGTGAGAGAGAGAGATAATAGTAGTGTTGTCTGTAGAAGAATCAGTTCGATAGGAAGACCATCTAATATCGATAGTTCTTTCAGTAAAGTAGACTTAGAATTGGAAAAAATACATATGCATTAAAATGTTTACATAGTTTGGTGACGAAATGCCAATATTTCCTTTATATGATTGATATTTCAGGTTAAATAAAAATAATGTTGACATCCAGGTCTTAAAAACTATAAAAAAATGAAGTAAGGAAAAATGCTACCCTAAAATGGGGCGACTTTCAAAACACAAGGTGACATTTATGATAGCTTTTTTTTTGGTTTTTTAATTAAATCTTCCCAATTTCTGAACGCATATTTTTTATTTATATTTTTGAAATAGCAATCCTGGTACGTCCGCCATCTTTTCACAACACGTGTACGCCGGAGCCTTTGTTTTTATTTTCAGTCAAATTCACCTCAATTAACTTTAAAACGCTGTAACTTAAAAAGTAAACAGTGAAACATTTTTTTCTTTGTGTTCTTAATTCCTGTAAGGGGCGACTATGAGAATCCGTTAAAAAACGTGGGTTACCCAAAAACCCCATTTCAAGTATAGAGATGATAAGGCAAAAATTTTTTTGTCGAATTTTTATGTAATTTTTAAGTAATTTTTTATGCCATTTGTTTTCCACATACCAAGTCGTCAATATTATATTTTTATGCCAACAAAAGCTGAGATAGAAGCGTTTGAATTTTTAAATTAATCAAATTAACCCTATTTTACGATACGTAAGTTTTTGTATCGATATCGATATCTTACTGCTACAAAACACAACTCTAGACGTCAGTAAAAGTTTTATTTTTTAATTATAATGTATGGCAAAGATGTAAACTCGTTACATCCTAACTCTTGTACTTACGCTCTTTTAGAATGGAGAGATTTTAAACAATTTAATTTAAGAAGAAATAATGAAAAGAAATGAAAAAGAAAAAATACGTATGTCCTTTTTTTTGAAGTTCTTTAAGGAAAAAATATAAAATATGAATATAAAATTTTTGAAATGTTGTCAATTGTGCAAATTTACTCTCCGACTGAACAATCTAGTAAAGCAGAAATCGACTCCTTTTATTCTATGCTGGTAGATGCAGTAAGAAACTACTCACATAGCAATTTAATAGTAATGGGAGACTTTAATGCTAGAACAGGAAAAAGAGGAGATGGAGAGGAAATTATATTAGGTCCGTACTGTACAGGGAAAAGAACTAGAAATGGAGAAAAGCTTATACAACTAGCTTATGAGATCAACTTAAAAATACTAAACACTGTATACAGGAAACGTGAAAGTAACAGATAGACTTGGATATCTCCAGAAGGGTACAAAAACGAAATAGACTACATATTAACAAATAAAAGTATAAGATTTGAAGATTGTAGAGTGGTAAATAACATTAATTTTAACACCAACCACAGAATGGTCAGAGCCAAATTACAATTAAACACTACAAAGAATAAAAGACCTTTCATGATGAAGCAAATCGACAATAGGGCACTTGAAAGTACCGATAAACTAAAAGAAAAGCTGGAACATTTCGTAGAAGATACAAAGGAATTAGATATACAAAGTAAATATAATAAATTTGAAGAACTTCTATACACAACTAAAAAAGGCAAATCTGAAAGCAGGAATGAAAAGATAAAATGGCTCACAAACAAAACTAAAGAATTACTGACAAAAAGAGCAGAATTAATATCTATCTCTAGAAAGACAAAAACCATAAGAAATGATATAAGCAAGGTAAGCAAAAAAATCAAAATACACCTGAGGAGAGACTATCAGAAATACAGAATGGAACATTTAGAGACTGAGAGAAAGACTGGAGGCACTAAAAAAGCAGCCAAACTACTACAAGTGAAACAAGACTAGATACCAAATTTGAAAGACAAGAACAACAAATGCGAGAAACGACGCCAAGACATCATGTCTATAGCAACTAACTTTTTCAAGGAACTTTACGCGAGAAAAGGCACCACACACATAACAATCCCAACAGAGGATAATCAAGTGCCAGACATCATAGATGCAGAAATAAAGTTGATTGAAAACTCAAAAGAAGGATAAAGCTCCAGGAGCAGACGGTATGAGCAACGAGTTTCTCATCCTTAATAAAGACCAATCCTCAAACATATCTTTAATGAAATACTACAAAGCGGGATAATACCTAGCCAATGGTCTACATCAAGCATTATACTGTTGCATAAAAAAGGAGATAAAAATGATATAAATAATTTTAGACCTATTAGCCTAATATCAAATATTTATAAAATTTTCGCTAAAATCATACTCAGCAGAATATCCATGACCCTTGAAGAAAATCAACCAAGAGAACAGGCAGGCTTCAGGAGCGGATACTCGACCTTAGACCATATTTATGTTATTAAGCAATTATTCGAAAAGGGTAAAGAATATAATATAACCTTTTATTGCTGCTTCGTGGATTACAGTAAAGCCTTCGACACAATTGAACATGATAGCATCTGGTAGGCATTTTTGAACCAGGGTGTTGAACATAAATATATCAAAATACTTAAAAACATTTACGATAGAAGCAAAGCGAAAATTAAATTAGAAAAGGAAGGTAAAGAGATTAAAATAGAAAGAGGGGTCCGCCAAGGAGACCCTATCTCACCGAAGCTCTTCACAGCAGTTCTAGAAGAAGTTTTTCGTAAGTTGGACTGGGATGAATGTGGACTGTCTATCAACGGCGAAAACATATCGCACTTGAGATTCGCAGACGATTTGATCATCCTGTCGCCAACTAGTGAGGGACTACAAGTGATGCTCAACGATCTAGATAGGGAAAGTCGTAAGGTGGGACTGAACATGAATGCGCAAAAGACCAAAGCTATGACCAATGGGGAACAAGAACCAATTTCAATTAATAATAACCAAATCGAATATGTAACTGAATATGTATATCTAGGCCAAACTATCTCTCCTTTGGATACAACAACAAAAGAAATAGACAGACGCATTGGTAATGCTTGGAAACAATACTGGAGCCAAAAGGAGATAATGAAAAATAAGGAAAGTAAGATGACCATCAAAAGGAAACTGTTTGATACCAGCATACTACCTGTACTCACATATGGCTGCCAAACATGGGCTCTCAACAAAGCGCACATGAAAAAGCTACAAACTTGCCAAAACTCTATGGACAGAAGCATGATGGGAAAAAGGCTGTCGGATAGAATAAGAATTGTAAACTTACGAAAATACACAAAGACAAAAGATGTCACAAGAACAGTTACAAAATTAAAATGGAAATGGACAGGACATACAATCAGAGGAAAAGAAAAATGGTCTAAATCGATAATGAACTGGTTCACAAGTTACAGAAAACGGAAACGAGGCAGGCCATCTCGAAGGTGGGTGGACGACATTAAAGCTGTTGCAGGCAGCACATGGACCAGAGTGGCTAAGGATAGAGAGAACTGGAGGCAGTTGGAGGAGGCCTTTGCCAACCTATGGCATACAGACAGAGGATGCGATGATAGTGTATAAGTGCATAGATTTAAGTATGGAATGTAAAAATACTGTCTGAATAAAGGCTATTTTATTTTATTTATTTTCTGTAGGCAAGGTTGATGTGTATGGGAGTGAGTTAGGACAATCAGGGATAGTGTAGGAAAAAGCGTTATTAGGGGCAGTTGTTATTAGCTGATTGGATTTAGAAGGGTTATCATGAGTTTTGATCATGAACTCATCGAATTGCTAAATATGGTCTTTGTCTTGTAATCATTTTATTTGCTGTATACCAGTCATAAAGTCATTCATGATAAGTATGACTGTATGTACTTAATTATTTATAAGGAAAACCCCAATAAATAATGTAAAAAGCAAGTTTTAAGTAATAAATAACTTTTGCCTTTTTGACAAAATTGTGCTCATATACCACTATTGGACATGAGATGGTAAAAATAGTTCAATTTCCTTTAAAAGAATCCGCCAATATAAGACTGCATAAACAAATTCACTTGTAGGCATTTACCTCTAGATGCCATGGCTACACCTCATTTGGCCCTAAGATCCTCTGCGAACTAAAAAAAATATTCTCCAGTACTAGAGAATGCTTCAATAAGTTATGAAGGCCTTAATCCTTATTTTTATAGGTTATGAATACAATTTATTTTCTACTTCAAGTGTCATTACGCGTAGATGTTTCGTAAAAAGTTACTCAAGACTTAACTTTTTATGACTCTCCTATTTGACACAAAAGCAATTCGGGCATTGTGACCCATTTTACGAATTTGCAAAGGAAACTGTCAAAAAAATGAATTGGGAAAAGTAATGTTGCTCGTGAAACATATATTTATTGCGCTAATGTGGCCATTTTACGATTTTCGATGTAATTCATATCTGTATCGTCTGGTGAAAAAGTCAGAGTGGCGGTTTTAAACCCCCTGCATTTTTTGGTATGTTGTGGGTCTGATAGGCTAGGTAAATTCAAATTTGCAACTCCGAAAAACCTGTGGAAGCTGAGAGAATCGTGAAAAACTTCGAAATTTTAGGACTTTTTTCATTCAATTTGCTCTCCAGGGTTAAAACTATGTATTTTTTGTGAACGATGTTTTTTACACTTATAAAGTTCTTATCAAGGTTGTTTCAGTTATCCTAATTCCTAGCCCGAAATATCCCCGGAAACGACAACCCAACTAAGAAAATCTATCAAAACTTTTAAATCTTTCAAGACTTGAAAAGTAGTGTAAAATCGGCCTAAATATATAGAATACTGAAAGTAGTTTTTGATATCCTAACCCTCGGGAACACCGAAAACGACACCCCTGACGTCATAATAGATTTTGGAAATAATAATCTTGGACACCATTTTAAAAATTAGCACCATTTCAAATCCTAAGGGACGGATCTTCCGGCTCTGCGACTAAAATCTCTCCAATAGCTCTAGGGAACAAGTGTACGAAGTGGCACAATTCTAATTCAAAATGCCGTTTTTCCCCTTCCTGCCGTTTTAACCGCTCCCACGTGTCTACGCGAATGCTCGAGCACTTTAATATTTCCTGGGCAAATGACTGGCGTACTGGCTTCGTTTCACGGACTCCAGACCTGAAAGTCCTGCGGCGAAGGGTAGACGCAGAGAGTTCCGGTTGTGATGCTAACTGGGCTTTGTTTGTCTGATGCCTGCATGCAGGCGGCTTAGGGAGAGTGGTTGCTTTTGCACGGGATCCGCTTTTTTCGTCTAATTTGTTTTGTCCTAATGTTCTTTGGCATACCAGTTTTAGCATGAAATATTTTGGCATAATCGTTCTCAGGCATAATTGTTTTTTGCATACGGATAATTTTGGCATAATTATATTTTGGGTTTATATGTTTTGGCATAATGTTAATTCGCATTATCTCCGTAGGCAGTAATAATAACTATGAGATGAATACTATTTTGGCATAATATTTTAAGGAATAACAGAAACAAAATTAAATTATTTAGAAGTGTCTATTTTCAATTTCATTTCATTTCTTTATTAGCACACAAAACAGATAACAATCGTATTTTGTTAAGTACAATCAATTTTTAGCGTCGATCTAGATTGTTTTTCTTACATGTTTATGCATAAAAAGTCTAAATACATATCAAATCACAAGGTAATGCGCAATAAATTGACACAATTCATTGATAAAATTAAAATATTAAAAGAGAAACTGAAAAAAATAGGTATAGAAATAGTGAAGTACAAAAAATAGTATAAAATCAGATAACCTATCATATACAAGATTTTATTATATTCGAATTTGATTTGTTCGAAAACGGCATACATGACGATGTTTTATGTGCCAGATAGCTTCTTTTACTTATTTTGGGTTTCTAGAAACTTAATTTACATATGTTTCGTTTTCTAGAAAAAACGTTGTCCGATTATCAAAAAAAAAATGTAATTTTATTTTGACAGATGTTTTACTAACAATCATTTTAATTCCTTAAAGTATTAAAGATAAGAAGTTACCTTTTAAAGATTACACAAAAACAACTTGACCACGATGGGTAGGTTAGGTTCGTTATGTTTTCTGTGACCAAAATACGAGCGACTCAAGCTTAGGGCGAAAGTAACACAGACACAAAACCAACTTTGCTGTGGATTGTAGGTAAGGTTTCCTGTGACCAAAACACAAGCGAGCAAGCGAAGTGAGCGAGCGACTCAAGCTTAGGGCAAAAGTAACATAGACACAAAAACAACTTTGCTGTGGAGTGAAGGTTAGGCTGTGATTAATAATATTGCCTCTTGGGTTAAAATTCTATGGCTCGACCACTCGTAATTTTGACATTTGTAGCGTAGTGGTGCGAAATTATGGTGTATTCAAACTCGGAAATTGTATAATTATTGTACAGCATTATATAACAAGGAAAAACCTATCTTCTATTTTTCCCTCCGATTTGAGTCGTCTACGGCGGGCGGGGGCGAGGAGGCTTTGTAAATATTAAATAGAAGTCTTGCCCATTAAAATAGTACCTACTACGGACATATGATATGGACACGGGCGATTAACGAAATATACGGTAAAGACAGGTCAGATAGGTGACAGTGACACTGACAAGTGCGAGTCGGACTCGCCCATGAAGGGTTCCGTTAGCGTTGCATAACAATCGATAGTTTGACTATCGATAGTTGACCTTGAAAAACAGTCATAATATCGATAGGACTATCGATAGTATCGATGGTCAATAGTTCGCAATACTATTGATGAAAGGCAAAACTATCGATAGTATCGATACTACTAAATTTAGATAGTATCGATACTATCGATACTTTTTAATTAATACTACCGATAGTATCGATACTTTAACTACTTTCTGCACGAAAAACTATCGATAGCTAAACTACTATCGATAGTATTATAATATCGATATTCCTCACAATACTATCGATAGTTTTTAATACAAATAGTACCTTTACCACAGTATAGACATACAGTATTCGCACTCGGCGCTGTCCTTGAAAAATATACCTACGCTACGCGTGCGCTAGGGCTGCCCGCCTACACTTTTGTGATTGTAATGTGAATGAAAAATGAAGCGTGAAATAAAAACACATGTTATGTTTTTTGTTTTTTAGTTTTAGTTGATTTAATAAAAAAAAACACACACACATGCATACTTATAAATTTGCGACAGAAAAATATTTCCGCATCGGCTGAAAAGTACGAAAGGCTTTATTATTAAATTTTAATGTATAACAAATCCGCATTCTGACAATCAGTGAACATTCATAAAAATATCTATGTTTTTTATTTTGTTTAATTGTCTATGTTTTGCTATATTATTCGTGGAATAATATAGCAAAACATAGACAATATTGTGCTGTTTTTGGTTGCTCAAATACATCATTAACCTGGAGATACTTTTTAGGTTACCCCAAAACACCGAAAGGTAAGACAAAAAATAGTTTTTATATAGGTACCTACTAGCACGTAATTTGTTTCATTTTTATTATGTAAGATTTCCTTTCTGCCACAAATTAAAATACCTGAACTTAAAAATAAATTAGTGGGTTAGTAATAATTTCAAAGGTTATTCATAAAATAGTTTAATGTTCTTTCTAAACATTTATACAAATAAAATTTTGAATTATTACCGTATTTAGTTTTAAACAATTTATTTCAAATGAGGGCACCACTTTAGCTACCACTTCGTCTTAAAAAGAAAATTAAATACACCTTTTGTATTAGTCTTTACTTTACTCGAATTTTTTCATCACACAAATGTCATATTTCGATAAGCGTCACAATATCCGGGTCTTTTAATTTCATAAACTTATTCAAAGTCACACATTTATCCATGCACAATATTGCGCGTTATTATGTTTTTTCCGTAGCAAAGAACACAAAAATCCTGACCTACATCATTGTAAAATATGTTGATGATGATTGTTTAATTAAATAGGTAAATGTTTTGTAATCGAGTAATGTGAGTCTTGTGTAGTATGGAGTATCTGTATCGTATTGTCGATGTTAGTTAAATTCACGTTTCATGCACTAGGAAAGACATCCAAATGGCATCAGTCTTTTTAATCCAACCAAGTTGGATTGGAACACAATGATACCAAGAAAAGGAACTATGACCAGATATTTAATTTCACAGGATTAAAAGACATCAATTTGACACTAATGACAATCATTTAGTTACACCACGATAAAACCAAGAAAAGAATACGATTACTTGTTTCAGTCGCTCATATAGCAAAAATCATTTTCGCCGTGTGAGTAAGATTGCAAATGTCATGTAAAATGACTAAATAATCTGGTATCTTTTTATATCTCTTATCTCTGGGTCGAGCCCACTCGTTGCAAATCATTCGCATACGATGATACGATCGATTCAAATGCGCCCGTTTGGAAACGCTCGCTCAAACCATTCGTAAAAAGTGCTTTCAAAAATGCGGCCCCTGAGTGGATTTTTTTTAAATAATTATTTTACGGCTCTGGATACTAGTCCTTTAGAGCCCATCCTTATTTTATTACTTCTTTATTCCTAACCCTAACCCTAACTATACAATCAAAGGTTGGTGTAGGTCCTTTGATTGCTTCAAGGGAGCTTCTGGCAACAAATCTACACGAGTCCACTGGTTTTCATAACCGAATGAGTGGCGGACGGCGTCTAAAGACGCACCTCACAGTCCGCACTATGAGTGTCCACTTTAACTATTTTACATATTGTCCATGAGCATGAGCATTTATAACACTAAACTACACCGATTTTATATAAAGTCCACTAGAATCAATTTGCAAAATAATTTAAAGCAAACTCCAACTGAACCCCTTGACTTCCCGCCAAACTCCTGAGTGGATGTAAAATCCACGGGTAAAATCAGTATGTCAGTGTCACTAATTATTTGACATATGTTTGACATACTATCTAATTTGTGATTGTGATTATTTGTGGTTTTCTATATAATTTGTGGTGGTTTTTGTCACAAATTAGATAGTTATTGTCAAGAAGGTTTTTGTGCTGTGTAGTACCTACATGGTACCTACCTATTTTACGTATTTTGTTTGATTTCTGATTTGACGAAATATATATTATAATTTTTACATCGCTAGATATTTCGAAGCCATGTTAAAATCGCGTAGTGTCTTACAAGCTACAACTAATTTGGTTTTGTTAAGATGTCGCTACTCCACTCAAATAAAAACGTCATTATCTGCTCCAGAAGGCATCTCTATTAGCGACAATTGTGTTAATAAACTGAAACAGTTATGTGATGGGAAGGACAGTTTCCTGAGACTTTGTGTGGAAAGCGGTGGCTGCTCAGGTTTCCAGTATAAGTTTGATTTGGACAGCAAAGTAGCAGATGACGATAGGTTTGTAATTCCTACAACTACAATAAGGGACAGACTACACGAACGATAGTTTACCAACCGAACAGTTTAGTCGGTTGTCAAAAATTAATGCAGCAGTTCTCGGGTGCGCACACGGCACCGACTCAACTGTTCAACGTTGCAATTGCAACCAATAGTATAAAATATCGATAGTCTATCGATACTATCGTGACCTCGAAAAACAGTAACAATATCGACAGGACTATCGATAGTATCGATAGTTTTTAATTTATACAATCGATAGTATCAATAGTATCGATAGTAAAGGTACTATTTGTATTAAAAACTATCGACAGTATTGTGAAGAATTTCGATATTATGATACTATCGATAGTAGTTTAGCTATCGATGGTTTTTCGTACAAAAAGTAGTTACAGTATCGATACTATCCATAGTATCAATTAAAAACTATCAATACTATCGATAGTATCTAAATTCTATAGTATCGATACTATCGATAGTTTTACCTTTCATCAATAGTATTGCAAACTATTGACAATTGATACTATCGATAGTCCTATTGACATTGTGACTGTTTTTCAAGGTCAACTATTGATAGTTAAACTATCGATTGTTATGCAACACTATGTTCAATAAATACAATCGAGACCGATCACCAACTAAATAGTTGGCCAATCGACGTAAACTCCACAGTTTTGTATGACAGTTCGCACACGTTCAATTGTTCAGTCGGCGATCGACTGTTCAGTTGGCCGTCAACTGTATCAGAGGAAGGACACTACCACGTGGTAAAAATGATAGATTCGCCAGCTTCACCCTCGTCGTTGCGCCTTCGTCAGCCGCAATCATAGAGGATATTGAAAAGTTTATAGAGATAGTGGAGGCTCGGCCGCCTTTATACAACAGATATTTTTTATAAAAGTTTTATATAAAAGTGTGCAGCTGCTTGGGTGATTTGTATGGGAATGTTGAATTTTTGTTTCGGTTATGTGGTTCTTTTTTGGTTCGATTTGTTACGGGTACCTATGTTCCTTCCACGTTGTGTAAATATAATATACAATGTCCTTTTTAATTAAGCACAAATATTTTAAGGGGCGATTCAGTCCATCATTTTGAACAATTTTTCCCAATAAATGTATACATAAATACGAAAAATAAAATTTAGGTTCTCATACAAATCGAAGTTGTCACGTGATATAGTTAGTACGTAAAATGCAAAAAAAAATTGCGTATTTCGATAAACATTTATTGGGAAAAGTTGTTCAAAATGATGGACTGAATCACCCCTTAAAATATTTGTGCTTAATTAAAAAGGACATTGTATATTGTGTAAATATAATATAATTTTGTTTTGTATATATTGGCTTTTTGGCCCAAAGTTAACGAAAATGTGTGGATTTGTCCCACTTTTCGCCTATTACCCAAAAATCGATTAAGTTTTATTTGTATTATTGTTTTTATATAATTTCATACTTGTTTCAGAATATTTGAAAAAGATGGTGTGAAAGTAGTAATAGATGAGACATCTCTAGAATATATCAAAGGATCGACAATTGATTACCATACAGAGTTAATAAGATCAGCTTTTCGAGTTGTTCAGAATCCAAATGCAGACCTTGGCTGTTCCTGTGGTGCCAGTTTCTCAATAAAAATAGATTAATGTAAGAAAATAAAAAAATGTCATAAATACCAACATTCTTGATAAAGAATTGTAGTCACTGATGTAAGTAGTCAATATTAATTTATTATTTGATAGTATGTTCCTTTGTAGTTAAATGAATTTATTTAAACACCTTTCCTGTATGATAGCTGCACAGGTCCGAGATTGGTCAGAAGCTTAAGGACCATTCATAAATTATGTCACACAGAGTTAATGACTTTGACTCCCTTTTCTTGTTACAGTTAGGGAATGCGATCTCGAATCGAAATTGACGAATCGAGATCTCGTCAAAAAATTTTAATACAAGAATGAGTCATTCGAGATCTTGTCCAGTTATCCGACGAGATCTCGCTTTAATCGAGATTTGACTTACTTTTAAAAAATACCTTCAATTTAACAAAAATTTTTAAATTGAATAAATACTACGTAAGTATGTGACTGTTATAATATTTTGGTAATAAAAATAACGGAGCAAAATTAGATTTCATTAAAGACTTTTATTAAAGCTTAAAAAAAAATCAGCTTTTATTAAAGACAAGGTAAGTATTACAAGAGATACAACAAAACAAATTAAATGTTATTGATTTGTAAATAACTTCTCTGGAAGCATAATGTATTCAAGGTATCATCAAACAACTGGAACTTATATCTGTAGCAATATATCCTGCGGCTGAGAAAGCCC
Organism: Acrobasis suavella; assembly: GCA_943193695.1. Classification (NCBI taxonomy): domain Eukaryota; kingdom Metazoa; phylum Arthropoda; class Insecta; order Lepidoptera; family Pyralidae; genus Acrobasis; species Acrobasis suavella. The sequence goes on along the minus strand of OW971945.1, from coordinate 9,070,374 downwards.
GCTCAGCCCCCGCACTGCTTAGAACTTACAGTAAGGGTTGGAATCTCACTTGTCAACAGGGAGCAGCACTTTTCTATGCTGCTATACTTTGTCGCTCAGAACTGTTATTTGCCAGAGCGAGAGAGAGAGCGACGGAACCCTATCGCACAAGCCATGCTATATAGCGTTCCGTCGCTCTATCTCGTTCTAGCTAATGACTGTTATGAGCGACAGAAAAGGATAGCAGCATAAAAACGTGCTGCTCCGTGCTGACAAGTGAGATCCAACCCTAAGAAGGCATGCGAACTTAAAGTACTGCCCTCTTTCTCCGGCGCACTCAAAAAGATTCATCCCTTTTTAATAAACACCTAGTTAACATGGATGTTATCATTTGGTATAGTTTTCAGTTGGCTATTTTTACATCCCCTTTAAACTTCTTCCAGTTCTTTTTGTAAAGACGCTTGCGCGCTCTGAGAAACTGCAAACGCGCGCTACTCTGCCGGCCCAGCTCAGATCAGACAGCACGCTGTTGTGCATCGATGAACACGTAGTCTTTTCATGCGCGCTCAATCTGGATCTCGAATGAAATCTCGATTGATGAGATCTCGAACGATATTTTAAAATCGAGATTACCTATCTACGAGATTAAATCTCGAAAAATTTCTCGAGATCTCGTGAGTTCGAGATTGCATTCCCTAGTTACAGTTGATCACAATTTTGAGACTTAACTAGTGCGCCATCACAAAAAACATTATTGGCATCTATTTTACAACTTCTTTTTCTATGTAGTATAAAATTTTACCACTACTGGACAATTATTAATAAAATCACCAGGTCCAAAATATTTTTTGTTTCATTTATAAAAAAATCAACAACTAAGTGAAACTACTAAATATTCAACTGATACAGCTGAAAAACAATTAAATTTAAAATTTATGTTTTTTATTGCTTAGATTAAGAGTATGTTTGTATTGTGATGTGATGGATGTGGCACGAATTTATGACCCGTCTCACCCCCTGTCAAACTTCTTTGATCTTGTCCTTCCCCTTAAGATGTGACGTAATTTATGGATAGCCTCTTATGAAGGTCTCAAAGTGTACTACATGTCCTACTAAGGATATGTGAATGTAAATATCATTGTATATTTAATGTGTATTTTATCTTTTTGCAATTAAAATATAGTGAAGTACTTTTTACGAAAACTGTTTTTTTATTCGTCCTATGGCGAAAGGCATGGTGTGATGCAGTGTCACCTCGCTGTAGGTTCACAATATTGTGTTGTTGAAAAAAAATCTGATGAAACTATTGTACTAGCAATAGTGTGTGTCTGTAGAAAACGATGACCTTGTAGAAAAGTATATTTTTTGAAAAATATAATGTAGTAGTTTGATCACAGCATTTTTTCAAAAACATTCACAATAATGTGAGCTGTTATTCCTTTGCTGTAATGCCTTTTGGTTAGCAGAATTTATTTATGTTATTGTTTTATTTACATTAAACAATTTATTTCGATATATGATTACCGAATACCGATACGGGCAAGTGGCTCCTTAACTTGAAATAAATCACTGTTATACTATTACGAACTTACCGCGATTAATATCGGCAGCCGAACATCCATCGCAGTTTCTCAGTCTTCCAGCTACCATGACGGCAGAAGGGTCGTCGAAGTATCTGGCTAAAAATGATATTAATCGCGGTAGGTCTTTACGTGAAAGCAAGTTCTCTTGTGGTTCTTCTAAGTTATGTTTTAAGAAAATCGGTTCAACCGTTTAAAAGTTATTGGGGGTTGACGCTTGAAAGCCAAGGTTTTTCCTAGCAAATAAAAGATGGCGCTACGGATATCAATTATAATATGTAGTTCCGTTATTCATCAATAGATGGCATTCTTGACTAGATGGCGTATTTTACACATGTATAAAGCATTTATCAGTACATAGAGATTGCCTTGATATTTTCACATTCCAAATAGAGGGCAAAAGCCCGTGAGCTAAATTTCTCTATGTGTAGTATAACTACATCACAGGTGAGAACAATCCCCAAATATTGACTTTGGGATGTGGTGGCTACTATCTGGCATAGACGTCAGATAGTAGATAGATGTGTGGTGTTCAAAATGGGACCCAGTGTTGTCATTAGTATTATATTATAAGCCTTTGACGGACTGAATCACCCTTTAAAATATTGTAAAAAGGACATTGCTCCTAGTCGTTCGGCTTTCAAACGAGCGGTACATAAATTGTTTCTATAGCAGTCCTAGTCCCAGTCATTCTGATGTATTTAGTATTTATTTTATATTGTTTTTTATCTATGCACGTTGCAGAGTGTGCATAGCGGTCGCTTTTAGATCTATTGTAGTGAGAGAGCTGTCATAGCCTTCCAAGTTCGCAGCTCATCTTGTAGGCAGAGCTGCTGTAAATCTATGGCGGCAACGTGGCGTCGTTCGATTCATACAAAATAAGGAAGAGCATTTTTCTGTCACTTGTGACGACGTCTACGCCACTTCCAGGAACGTTAGTTCCTGGAAGTTTGTGGTTACACAAACATGATAGAAAATACAACTATCCTTATAGCTGTAGACGTAAACGGACAGTGCTTTTCCAACATTTGTCAAAAATTCCCTTAGCTCACTATGGATTGGAGAAGCTTGAGTCTGGTGTATTCAATGGCCCCCAAAATTAGGCAACTTGAAAGACACCCAAAATTTAAAATTTCTATGAATGAGCTTGTATTAAGGGCTTTGACTGTTGTCGACTCTGTGATGCAAAACTTTCTCGAAAATAGAAATCTGAAAATTATATTGCGATTGTAAAAGACCTTTAACGATTGAAAAAATTAGGATACAATTGAGTATTTCTGGACAAGTTTGCTGATCTTGGAGATATGATCTAGCTAGCAGAGTGAGTATATGCATTATGCATCAAGATTTACGCGTCATGGAATCATAAATTTAATAGATTAATGTACGCCAAAAGTGGCCGTTTTTCGCAATTGTGCGTAGATAAGCTTCACGTTCTCACTTTAAACTGTAAACAGTACTTAGTTCAGAAAATTCAGGTATCCTCTTAGCTATAACCTTAACTGCTATTTTCACTTCTTCTAGAGCATATAGCGGCCGAAAACTGATATTGACACTACCTAACTGAATGAACGAACGACACACCAGTCTCTCCGATTCGTCAATGTTTTGCAGCGCAAGGTGCAAATTGTTAGGGTTCTGTACCCAAAGGGTAAAAACGGGACCCTATTACTTTGACTCAGTTGTTCGTTTGTCTGTCTGTCACCAGGCTGTATCTCATGAACCGTGATAGCTAGACAGTTGAAATTTTACAGATGATTTATTTCTGTTGCCGCTATAACGAGTAGCGAATTTACACATTTGCCGCCAGTAGTCTTCATATATTGCCGCGCCGCCCCTGAGCTGCGTTTACAAAATCAAAAACCAAAATGGTGGTTATCGGCGCAGGTACGAATAATGCGCCGGAGACCGCTGCCATTTTGGTTTAATTTACGTGTCGGTAATTTGTACAAAAATGCTTTGAAGTCCGCCAGTTTTGTTCAACTTATTTGTGTCGCATTGTACCTTCTTGATTGCCGCGATGCACAAAGGGGGGATTGCCAGTGCAACTGGCCTAAAATTTGCCGCCCCAAAATGTGCCGCCCTAGGCTTTAGCCTACTCAGCCTATTGGTAAATCAGCCACTAGCTATAACGACAATAATAAAATAAAATATTTGAGTGGGGCTCCCATACAACAAACGTGAAATTATAGTGTAAATATACGATTTAAGTTACGCGGCTTTTTTAGGTGAATAACATCGGCAAAAATTTACTGTGAAACACGTTAAAGTTGTTTTCAGAACAAAACTATGGTCCCTCAATTTATTTAAGATTTTATGAAAATTTAATGAATTTGTGCAGATCCAATATTATTATCTTAATTCTGATAACTAAAATGCTGATTTATGTTTATTATATCATATAGATAGAGCCCGTGTCACTTACACGTTGTATAAATGTACAGTACCTACCTACCTATACAATGTCCTTTTTAATTAAGTACAAATATTTTAAGAGGTGATTCAGTCCATCATTTTGAACAACTTTTCCCAATAAATATATATCAAAATACGAAAAATTTTTTTGCATTTTTCATAGTAACGATATCACGTGACTACTTCGATTTGTATGAGAACCTAAATATTTTTTTTCGTATTTCGATATACTGAATAACCCCTTAAAATATTTGTACTTAATTAAAAAGGACATTGTATATTACCTGTTACATAGGTGAATAATACTGTTGATAGATAGATAATACTTACATCTAAAATGATTATATAAAAAAAAAAGGAAGTTAACGTAGGTACTTATTTATTTAAAAAAAAAACTGCCATGCGAGTAAATCCAGACTCTAATATCAATGAAAAATTGATATTGGAGTCTGACACAAGTATTTTATATTTTAGAAAAAGATATAAGACAGGTATTTGTAAAAGCAAAAGAAGCAAAAGTACAGAATATTTTAAATAATAAGATTGACGGCTGTTGATTGTTGTTGTGATTGTGACCCACACGTTATCTACGGGCAGAGGCAACCTGGTTAAGGACTTGCCCTGTTACTGGAATTGACAGCCGATCTGAAAAAAAGTATAAAATAACTAGTAAATAAATTCATACTTATAGATATTATAGAATTTTTTTTATCTTTCAGTCGCAGAAAGTTCAATATATTAAAACGTCCACAATATTATTAGTTAGTTTTGCCATGGGGTGTGGGCTGAGTGGAATGCATTCTTTTAACCACCTCTTCCCTCTATACGAGCAGCATATTCTGTACAACGAAAACATCTACTGCGATGACTAACTCGCTCGCCTAGATAGGTGATTATGGGAAAATCCTCTCTGTATTGGGAGAAAGAGGCATTTAGCCCAGCAGTGAACGAGTAAAGGCGCTTTAAGAAGAAAAGTGAAAGTAAACTGAAAGCTGCTTACTGCTGCAATTCCGATGGGAACGCGAAGGCATCGTTGATCTTCTTGACATTATGTGGCGAGTACCGGTTGTAGAAGCCCCAGATGCTGTTCATCAGCTTGCTATTGTACTTTAGTGGAGATAGCTCCGTAACTGAAAGAAAATTGATAAATTAAATCTAGGTTTTCTGTCCACCCGCGGCAAGTATAAACTGGCTTGGTGCGTTTGTTTACTACAACGTAGTGATATTATTTATGGTTTACTAGTCAAAAAGATAATTCTGTCTATACTAAAGCGCTCGACACACAGAAAAGACGTAAGATGTAAAAGGGGCGCGACGTCGCGACATTTGAAATTGTATAGAAAAGACGAAGAACGGACGTAACAAACACGGCAAATTTACGTCCGTTCTTACACGGCAAATCCATATATATGGCAACACTGGCGACGAGCGAGCGAGCGAGACCCAGCAAAACAAAAAAAAAAAACATTTATTTCGCACACATAGAAGGCTTAGTGAAAAATACGTATTACCTGGAACAAGGTTTATGAAATTTCCGCAATATTCGTTTAATGAATAGTTAATAATAATACTAATTTTATTCAATAGCATGTAATCCGAGCCCTCAGGAGCTATCTCTCTCTTTTTGCTTTGCATCTTTTTCTAGAATTGTCCTGTTGTTTCAACAAGTTTTTCAAACAATGCTCGCGTTGACGATAGAGCGGCCGGGAAGGGCCCGGCCGCCTTGTTCAGACGCGTGCTGTGCCACGGTTGTTAATGCGTAAAAATGGAGTGGAACGATAAAATGGTGTTAAAATTTTTAGTTTTTTCTTTCTAGGTTTCTTTTTAGGTTTCAATAAATGCATTATGTAATTGTTAGCAAACGTTTTAAAGAAAAGAAAGTCGTCGTCCATATTTAAAACACGTAGATGACGCCATCTTGGATTATTGCCAGAAAGTTCGTAAAAAATAACTAAGCCGCTAGTGGGACCAGCGCTTTATTGCGATAACTTTTTAGTGTACAAAGCGTAAAGATTCGCCGCGAATTGCTTCGGGACGATAGGCACAAGTGCGGCCGAAGCATAACCGAAGTCCGAATATTTGGGACGATACCCGATAACGGCCGGTCACATTTGCGTGTATCGTGTAATAGCACGAAGCTTCGTAAGGATAGGCGCAGGTCCGGCCCAAGCAAAAGAAATAAACTGCTTTCCCGCGTTTTTTAGTGCAAAGGAAACTAAGCCCATACAGCCCCGTCATATTTTACGCAAAAAATGTAATACCGTAGTATTTTTATCGCAACGAAAATATAGCATATTTTCGTGTAATTTTATAGCAACATAATTTTAATAAATTTGTGGTTATTAGAATATAAATAATAATGCATTTTTTATAATGTGGTAGCATTGGCTGTATGACAAGGTATGGAATTAAACGGTTAATGTCTTTGCTAAATGTAAAAACAGAACTATCATCTGAAACGTCAATGACACTGTCTTGTCATTCTGAATACACTTAACTCGTCTTTTTGTTTTATGCAGCGGCCAGGAATGAATTTTCATACTACTTTCCTGGCCTAGTCCAGCAAAGTAATGCACGAGACAAGAATTACAAACTTCGTGTCTTCTTTTTACTACAATAATTCCTACATTTCCGAACATGTTTGAGAAAAAACCACTTATAGGTATGCAATTTGTGGTGGAACTATCGTTTTAAAATACGTACATGTAACATTGAAGAACTTGGTATCGGTAGTCTTGGACTTGGTTTTGGTGGTCAGTTTCATGTCCCCTTGCTGGGTTGCGCGGATGCGGCCCGCAGAGAACGCGGAGGGGGGGATTGCAGCCATCGTCTTCGCCTGACACGCTGAAAGGGCAATCACACATAGGTACATGCATCAATTAAATATTAGACCCTACGGAATCAGCTGTCCGTTTGTCAGCTGGCTGTACTTGTTTAAATACCTACCGTAGATAAGTTATTTTGGAAAATTGGAACACCGGGTGTAAGTATTTATATTTCATAAAAATTGGAATAAGCAGGTCTAAGAAATGTGGTTTTTTTTCCTTCAATTTTTGCCGTACAGTGTGTTTTAAAGCCCAAGGTTTAAAGGGTAGATATGAGGAGTTTGATGGTTAGGTTAGGTACCTATCTAAATATCTAAAAAAGAATAGGTACTTATTATATAAAATTGGTTGTGGTGTAGTGTGGGGGTGAAGTCGTTTTCTAATTATAAAAAAATATAAAGTGGGTCGAATCAGTGACGCAGCATGGATTGCATCATCGTGACCTGAATCTAAAAAGATTAATCAACATATTATTATCTATACGATAATAAGGAAAAGTCGTCAATATAATACATGTAGCAATGACACATACGTCATGTTCTTTGTTATCCAAAAACAAATAGTTATAAACTAATTAGGTATTTCTGACAAAATGTCTCTCTTCATTTTTAGGGTTCCGTAGGAAACATAGAACCCTAATAGTTTTGCCATGTTTCTCTCATTTAAAAATGTTCAATCAACTTGCCTCGTAGAGGTATCGTAAAGGGGGCAAGTATAAGAGTACTAAAATGAGTAAAAAGAAGTACCTTTACACAGATTGAAGAAGATATTCCCAAGTGTCGAATAGCTTCGAGTTTTGAGGGCGCCGATTACGGGGCCTCTGCAGACGCCGGTTGCGGTAGACAGCCTGGTAGTTCTCGACAGCACCATGAAATCTCTATAAGATGGAGGGCAGGAGGAAGTCACTGAGACTCGCGGACTGCAGCAAGGGAACTAGTGTTCCAACTTGGGACAGTAGGGTCACTGCTCAAAACTTTCAGACGGCTTTCCTATCACTAAGGCAAATGTTGTCACTTGGACTTGGACTGCAGACGCTGAACACGAGCGCATCAAGTCGCGACAAAGATGCCACTGTTCAAACTTCAAAATGGCTGCGTTTGATACGATGTGTCACGACCCTGTTATCATCCTGTGGTTGCCGAGGCGGTACATACGGGGGTCACTCTACAAGATAATGTCTTTATTAAAATCAAATTAGAACGAAATATAGAATAACTAGCGTCCCGCCCCGACTACACACAGTTATTTATGGTACATACAAACCTTCCTCTTGAATCACTCTCTGTTTACGAGAATCGATTTTTAAATCGTGTAGGTACCCTATAGTGGTAGGTAGGTATTTTAAAACCATTGAGGGCGTGCAAGGACAAGTTTTCGATTTAGTAATTTGTTTTGTTCGAGTATAGCGACCCCTGACACTCTAAAAGACACGTTTAATTGTAAAAATTATGTAGGTAGGTATGTACTGTCGCGTAAGGAGATGAATGACACTGTCAACGTCACGAATTCGAACAAAAAGAATTCAACTGAAGGAAAATTTCATCAATAGTGTCAGAGCACGATTGGTCTAGTCGTCTGAGCGATGGACTGTGAAGCCAGAGACCGCTGGTTCAAATCACAGTCACTAAGTGTTTTTGTTTTGAAAGAAGTTTCTAGATAATACTAGACTAAATGGAAAAGAAAATACGTGACAGAAAATGAGTGAGAGAGAAGGCGATAGAAAATTAGTAATTTGAGTTTGGAACATTGATGCGATTTTGTTCGAATTCGGGGGGTATATAAACGGAATAAGGCGCCGCCTAAGGCAGTTTAGTTGGAAAGTGAAATCCGAAGAAGAAAGAAGAAAAGAGAAAAGAAGAAGAAAAGAGAAAAGAAGAAGAAAAGAGAAAAGAAGAAGAAAAGAATAGTAGTGAGTAAAGTGAAACAGTGAGTAAAGTGAAGTAGTGAGTTAAGTGAAGTAGCGAGTTAAGTGAAGTGTTCAGTGCAGTGAAGTCCGCGCGTGTGACAGTGCAGTGACGTTTACGCGCGTGTGACAGTGCAGTGACGTTTCCGTGCGTGTGACAGTGCAGTGACGTTTCCGCGTGCGTGTCAGTGCTGTGACGTTTCCGCGGGCCTGACAGTGAAGTGACAGTTGGGAGTGCAAAGAGGACTGACGCTGTCAATTGTGAGTACTGCTTAAGTTGTAAATAAAGGCACCATTCAAAAGGATTGTTGTTTCCTTTCCTATCCCCAACCCACTCTCGTGACAATTGGTGTTAGAAGTGGGATAGAAAAGATGCTAGTCGTGCCTAGAAATGAGAAAGGGTAACCACCCGGGCGGGAGCTGCAGCCGCAGAGGAACAGCAACTCGAGGAGTCAAATCCCGGAGGAACCACGACCACGACAGCGGCCGTTCCATCCGCCGCTCCATTGGATATGAACGCGTTCCTACAGCAGATGACTATTATGATGCAAGAACAAACGCGTGCACTCCAGGAAGAACAAGCACGCCACCAGGAAGAGCAAGTACGCCGCCAGGAGGAGCAATTGCGCACGCTGCAGGAAGAGACAGCCCGCCGCCAGGAGGAGCAATTGCGCACGCTGCAGGAAGAGACAGCCTGCCGCCAGGAGGAGCAATTGCGCACGCTGCAGGAAGAGACAGCCCGCCGCCATGAGGAGCAAGCACGCCGTCAGGAGGAGCAATTGCGCACGCTGCAGGAAGAGACAGCCCGACTCCATGAGGAGCAAGCACGCCGTCAGGAGGAGCAATTGCGCACGCTGCAGGAAGAGACAGCCCGCCGCCAGGAGGAGCAAGCACGCCGCCAGGAGTAGCAATTGCGCACGCTTCAGGAAGAGACAGCACGCCGCCAGGAGGAGCAAGCACGCCGTCAGGAGGGGCAAGCACGCCGCCAGGAGGAGCAAGCACGACGCCAGGAGGAGCAACTTCAGCTCTTTTCCAAAGACGTTTTGGCTGCGGTTCAGGCTAATGCAGCCCGAATGGACGATTTTGAAAAGGAAGTTGCAGAACTTCTAAAAGCATCAGGCCCTGTCAGCATCAGTTCTGTAGTTGCCCCTTTTACCAAAAATTTAAAGGTGTCACCCTACGACGGTAAATCCTCCTGGGCTACCTTTAAACTGCAGCAGGAGACAATTAAAAAGGCCAGCTATTGGGATGAACAAGAGGCATAGTCTGCATTGACCCTAGCACTTCGAGATGTCGCTCTCTCCGTGTTGGAAGCACTCGGCGCCGGAAAGAAAGAAGTCACCTACGACGAACTTATAGGTGCTCTGGAAGCCAGATACGGTGACAGTCACCTAGAGCATGTATACAGGGCTCAACTTAAAGATCGTTGTCAGCGAGCTAGCTAGACCTTACAACAGTGGTCAGTTGAAGTGGAAAGACTGGTGCGCAAGGCATATCAATCATCACCATCCGTCGTGGAGGAGATGCTCTTGCAGGTTTTCATCGATGGAATACAGGATCCCGAAGTCAGGGCGGCTGTGCGACTGAATCATCACACCACCTTAAAAGAAGCAGTGGCTCACGCTTTGGAAGTAGAAGCGGTACGTCATGACTCTCGAGGTCTGAGACTACGGGAGGTTGTAGTCACAGAAAACAGCAGACGACGACCCTACAACCCGATGTGCTATGAGTGTGGAAAACGGGGCCATATTCGAAGCACTTGCCTGAAGCGTGAACGAACAACTTTCCGACGTCAGGTGGATGCAGCAGTTTCGACGTCGGAGCAGCCACAGGAAAAACTAGAGAAGGCCAGGGCTGCGGGGGAAGCGCTGGCCGGTAGTAGGAAAGCCCCAAAAATTCTTGTGAAGCAGACAAGCGACGGAAATACTTTGGTGATAGACGGTATGATCAATGGGAAACCTTGCCAGCTGACGTTGGATACTGGAGCCTCACGGACAGTCATCAGCAACCACAGACTTAAGAATATTGGAGGTCGGTATATTCAATCAAAAAAAAATCTCACGCTTACAACTGCTACCGGCCAACGAATCGTCTCAAGGAGAGAAAATTGTGGCCATTAATATCGGTGAAACACTTTATTGGCAAAGAGTGGTTATCGGAGGCATCTCTGACGACTGCATTATCGGTTTGGACTTCCTACAAAATCATCAGTGCAATATTATATTGAAAAATGGTGTTCTAAAACATGGCAATGATGAAATTCCGATGAAAGGAGGAAATTTCGGTAAGGTGTTATGTTTGCGGGACACTATCCTTAACCCGAGATCCCAGACGATCGTTCCTGTGATATTACCGCCTAATAATGGAAGGAGACCGCGGAGATGTGCCATTATAGAAGGAAGAATCCCAAATGCGCCATGGATCCCGGCCAGAACCTTGGTGGGAAGTGGCCAAGTTGCCTTAGTACGTGTTTTCAACCCTCATGACGTAAAGCAAACACTGCAAAAGGGAACGATTATCGGAAACTGACGAAGTAGCCTGGTTGAGGAAGTGTGAAGAGGGACAAAAGCAGAAAATCACGAATCAGGAAGAAAATGTAGCAAAGCTTCTGAAGGGTTGCAAAGGTAATCTTACTAAATTGCAATTAATAAAAGCAAGGAATTTCTTGTTAAGATATTCTAACTTGTTCTCAAAAAATGATGGAGATATTGGCAGAACCGATTTGGAGCAACATAAAATTGATACTGGAGATACAGCACCCATCCGACAGAGACTAAGACGTGTTCCTTTTGCCCGTGAGCAGGAAGTTGAGGACATGATTCAGGAGATGAAGAAGAATGGTTTGATAAAACCTTCATAAAGCCCATGGTGCTCTCCGGTTGTATTAGTGAAAAAGAAGGATGGATCGACTAGGTTCTGTGTCGACTATCGCCGACTGAACGATGTAACAAAAAAGGACAGTTACCCGCTCCCTAGAATCAACGACACTTTGGATTCACTTTGTGGCATGATTTGTTTCTCTACTCTTGATTTAAAAAGCGGGTATTGGCAAGTAGATTTGGATCCCAAGAAGAGAGAAGACTGCATTCTCGACCGGCAAGGGTTTATGGCAGTTCAAAACTATGCCATTTGAACTATGTAACGCGCCAGCAAAATTTGAAAGATTGATGGAACATGTGCTGGCAGGTATGCTAGGGGAAAACTGCTTGGTCTATTTAGATGACATCATTATAATGGGAAGAGATTTTGATGACCATCTCAAAAAGCTTGAAAACGTATTCTCAAAACTACAGAATGCAAATTTGAAGCTAAGTCCAAAGAAATGTTCATTTTTCAACGACAGGTCAACTACTTGGGTCACGTCATATCAGAACAAGGTATCGCCACTGACCTATCTAAAATAAGTGCAGTTAAAGATTGGCCAACGCCGACAGATAAGACACAGGTGAGAGCATTTTTGGGTCTATGCTCTTACTATCGAAGATTCGTAAGAGGGTTTTCCGACATCGCCAAGCCATTACATCGGTTGACTGAAGAGAAACGAGCATTTTCTTGGGATATAGACTGTAAGCAAGCTTTCCAGGACCTCAAAATGCGTTTATGTAAAACCCCAATCCTCGGATATCCTGACGTGAAAGGCAGGTTTATTGTGGACACTGACGCAAGTAACACCGGAATTGGAGGTGTTTTATCTCAGCAGAAAGGAGATCAGGAAGTCGTGATCGCCTATTTCAGCAAGTCCCTATCAATGCCGGAGAGAAATTACTGCGTAACTCGCAGAGAATTGTTGGCCGTGGTAAAGACATTGCAACATTTCAAGAAATATTTGTTCGGCCGCAAATTTCTGGTAAGGACTGATCACGCTGCATTAAAATGGTTATTGGAATTTAAAAATCCTGAAGGGCATGTAGCCAGGTGGATTGAGCTACTCCAGGAGTATGAGTTCGAAATTGAACATCGAGGAGGAAAGAGTCATGGTAACGCAGATGCCCTGTCTCGCAGACCTTGCTTGGAGGATTGCAAGCATTGCCATCGACAGGAAGAGAAGGAAAACATGAACATCAGGCTAATCCGTACTGATTCCATAAATGAAAATTGGACTAACGATGCCATGAAAAAGGCTTACGAAGATGATAAGGATTTTCAACCACTATTGAACTGGCTAAGAAGTGGAACTACTAAGCAAAAATGGTCAGAAGTTGTCAAATACAGTACGGCTACAAAGAGTCTTTGGGCGCAATGGGACAGCCTGGTGCTACATGATGGATTACTCTACCGAAAGTGGGAAAGTCCTCAAGGTAAAGATTGCCATCTACAACTGGTCATCCCCAGAGCAAAGATAAGCGAGATTTTAAAGGTTTTTCATTATGGCTCTTCGGGCGGACACCTGGGGATAAGAAGAACTCTCACAAAAATTAAAGAACGTTTCTACTGGTGACACTGCCGAGATGATGTAGAAGACTGGTGTCGTAAATGTCAGAGTTGTGCAGCTGTTAAGGGACCCCAGACTAGAAGCAAAGGAGCCATGAAGTTGTATAATGTTGGAGCTCCTTGGGAACGGGTGGCTCTTGACATAGCCAGACCATTTCCAATCACGAACGCTGGCAACCGGTACATTTTGGTAGTCATGGACTATTTCACGAAATGGCCTGAAGCATTTGCACTACCTAATCAGGAGGCTACCACCGTAGCGACGAAGCTTGTGAACGAAGTATTCTGTAGATTTGGTGTGCCATTGGAGATGCACAGTGATCAGGGACGAAACTTTGAGTCACAAGTGTTCCGAGAAGTCTGTGAAATTATGGGAATCCATAAGACTCGAACGACGCCGTATCACCCGCAGTCACATGGAATGGTTGAGAGGTTTAACCAAACATTGGAACGACATCTGGCAAAAGTAGTAGAAAGCCATCAGAAAAACTGGGACGAGTATATTGCGCTATTCCTCTTATCTTATAGGACTGCGGTTCATGAGACTACTACAGTTACTTCAGCGTATGCCAATTTTGGAAGAGAATTGAGATTACCAGCTGATTTACTATCGGGTTGCCCAGCAGATATCCCGAAAGGAATAACTGACTACGCCAATGATCTTCGGACTAAGATGGTTGACGTCTATGAGCAGATTAGAGAGGCTGGGTGTAAAGCTAGTGAACGGATTAAGACCCGCTACGATCGAAGAGCTAACGGTTTCAGTTTCGAGGAGGGAACTCTGGTCTGGCTTCATAATCCTGTGAGGCGGAAAGGGAAATCTCCAAAGCTACAACCAAGCTGGGAAGGACCTTACAAAATAGTCACCAGAATTAACGACGTCACCTTCCGGATTCAGCGTAATCCTCGCAGTCCAGCAAAAATAGTCCATGTGGACCGGTTGGCACGTTATTACGGAAGTAATGATGATCCGGACGATCATGTCTTGAGAAGGGGCAGTGTCGCGTAAGGAGATGAATGACACTGTCAACGTCACGAATTCGAACAAAAAGAATTCAACTGAAGGAAAATTTCATCAATAGCGTCAGAGCACGATTGGTCTAGTGGTCTGAGCGATGGACTGTGAATCCAGAGACTGCTGGTTCACACAGCCACTTATAGTGTTTTTGAAGTTTTGAAAGAAGTTTCTAGATAATACTAGACTAAATGGAAAAGAAAATACGGGACAGAAAATGAGTGAGAGAGAAGGCGATAGAAAATTAGTAATTTGAGTTTGGAACATTGATGCGATTTTGTTCGAATTCGGGGGGTATATAAGCGGAACAAGGCGCCGCCTAAGGCAGTTTAGTTGAAAAGTGAAATCCGAAGAAGAAAGAAGAAAAGAGAAAAAAAGAAGAAAAGAATAGTAGTGAGTAAAGTGAAACAGTGAGTAAAGTGAAGTAGTGAGTTAAGTGAAGTGTTCTGCAGGCCTACCGTCATCTCTTATAGCAGCACTTAAACTGAACTGTATTGTTTAATGCAACCATGACACCTTTATAGCAGGCCTTAAACAGGATTGTTTTGGTTGACGTCACAAAACCATTCACCTTTTTTTGTATGGACTATTCCTACCATCACGTCTATTTGACAGCACGAAAACGATTATTGCGCGTCTCAAGTGTCAAATAAAGCGATCCTTAAAAAGTTACTTTCCAGTAACTTATATGGAGGATTTTAGTTGGTTTTCTTGTGAATGTGAATATGTTTTTTCTTTACTTTAGATTTTTACAAAACAGTTAGTAGATAATTGAAGTAACGCTACCATGGGACCTTAATTAATCCTACTTAATACCTTTTATTGGAAATTTGGATTTCAAAAACAAAGTAAGATATATTACTTCATTATTTTAGTAAAACTTATGTGAAAAATTGTAAGTTATTCCAACTTACGTAACATATTTTTTTGTAAGTAATAACAATGCTAATCCTTGTAAAATATTTATTCACACACGAAAACAAATAACAACACATTCTTAAGTATAAATTATTTATTAAAATTACAACTACATACATTTATACATTTTGTCTTACAGGATTCTTTGGTTACTCTCTGAGAAGTACCATGATGACATCAATTAAAAAATACAAGACAGGATTCACTGGAGCCTATTATTAAATACAAACAAGACTGAGAGAGCCAGAGGATTACAGCCTCCTTTGGAACCTGTGATTGAACCAGTGAAATGGCAGAATGTTGAATTCCAAGCATTTTACAAGGCTAGCTCTGCTGCTAGGCTGGTTCGCTTTTTCACCAGAATACCTGAAAGAAAATAATAGTTTAGATTCATGTCGCAATCTACGAATATCAAATACATACCCATACTTTGTAATAAAATTCTTTGTGCACTACAATCACTGCGTACTTACTAAAACCTAGCCTTTATCTCGTTGAGTTAGTCTCGAACTTACTTTGTCTGTATATATTTATGTTATTTATAATAGCACTTAGTGAAGAAGCTGCAAGTTTGAACACATAATTATCTAAATATAAACTTTAAATAGGTATGTAGTTAAAATGTTACTTACGATATGGTTATTGATAAAATATATTTATGACAAGATACTGTGCTTTTGTACGATGAAGCCCACAGTAAAATTAACTTCCAAATACTAGTCGTTACCATCGTATAATAACTATTTATCACGGCAATTCGAAAAAGCACTATAATATGAAGTGATGGATATATTTTGTCAGGTGGTTGCTCGGCTTCCAGCATTAAAAACATAAAACATTTATGTTTTCACGAATTTACGATTTATTTATAATTTCGAAAACCAGACGCAGACATCCGTTCAAAACTTTCACTCACAATTTTTTTCGCACTCATTAAAATTTTAGCCATCTTTAATGGTCAATATCAAATTAAATTTATGTACATAATCAAAAGAAAACAAAGTAAATAACACTAACTTTTAGATATTATAATAAAATATGATAGGAATAATTTGTTTAACGTAAATAAAAAAACCGGTAAAAATAATAATTTTTTGTCAAGGATTTGAACGTCTTCGCAGTCTCATCACCAAAACAAGCCAGAGACAACAAACAGTTCACCATTCAGGAATAACCATTCAAAAAACGTTCAGCATTATGAAAGTCATGGTACGATTTAAAGTTGTCCTGCTTTTGACCTGCTTAAAAACTGCAACTCAACTGCCTTGTTTCTGAATGGTTTTATAAGTGTTGGTGGTAGCATTCCAGTGCAGTGAAGTCCGCGTGTGTGACAGTGCAGTGACGTTTCCGTGCGTGTGACAGTGCAGTGACGTTTCCGCGTGCGTGTCAGTGCTGTGACGTTTCCGCGGGCCTGACAGTGAAGTGACAGTTGGGAGTACAAAGAGGACTGACGCTGTCAATTGTGAGTACTGCTTGAGTTGTAAATAAAGGCACCATTCAATAGGATTGTTGTTTCCTTTCCTATCCCCAACCCACTCTCGTGACAGTACTAATATTGTAGGGAAAACTAAGTCGGCTAAGTTAGCGTTAGAGTAACAGCCGCCGTAAATAGCCGTCACTCTAAAATTTATTTATCTGAAGTTTTCTTGTGTGACTTCTAACTTTGGAGATATTCTGAGCGTGGCCCGACATTATCCGACTTATTAATTTTATTGACCAAAAATCTAAAATAAATATGTATTTAAAGAACACATTTATTAAAAAAAAATGCTTAGTTACACGAGAAGTTTATGAGCTGAGGTCAAGATTCCATATGAATTCTGACGAATGCGGTATCTGTCGAAAAGCCTTAATCATATGATAAGAATATAGTGTAGGTAGGTATTATATTTATTTAGGTAATTTTAAAATATTCCATTCTGTTTGAATGACAGTATTGTGATTTTTTTTCGAAGTGAAAACTTCTTTAGCGGCGTTGTACACTTTTTTTGTAATGGGTTAAAATTGTTAATCTCACGTCAGGGTGTCAGGGCGTCAGGACACGTGAATTGATCGAAAATTCGTAAGACGGATGGAGAGTAGACAGCCGGCGCGGCGCGGCGTAGGAGAGGAAGTATCCCCCTCTCTACGGCGCGGCGAAAATGTATGCCTGCGCCTGCTGTTTCGTGGCGGCGCAGGACGCTTGCGCGAATTTTCGTGTGTGTTTATGTTACAGCATGCCACGCGCATCCATGGGAATGCACAACGTTAAATTCAAGTTTTCACTTCTGCCGGCACTCCCGGAGTGCAACCTGTCGTTTTTTTTAATACCGCCTCGAGGATTTTTTGTTTAGATATTTGAGTACTATACCTGCTTCGAAACCCAACGAAAATCATGGCTATTAATTTCTTGTTGTCATCCTCGTGGCTTTCGAACCATGGAAGATAAAGCCACGAGTGGACACCCTTTCGGGATAGTAGGGTCTAACCGGGTACGGACCTAAGGTTTTTTTTTAACTTTGTGCTCGCGTGCAAAAATTCTCTCAACGAAAGCAGGTGGTGCTATTTAATAAATAACCGGCTAAGTCTTGTGCGAGTCGGACTCGCGCACGAAGGGTTCCGTACTATTATAAAAAAAAATACGTTTGCTGTATGGGAGCCCCATTTAAATATATATTCTATTCTGTTTTTAGTATTTGTTGTTATAGCGGCGACAGAAATACCTACAATACCTGTTAAAATTTCAACTGTACACAACAATAGCTAACACGATTCATGTATAACAAGTCTTTGCGACAGACATTCAGACAGACGGACGGACGGTCGGCGGAGTGTTAGTAATAGGGTTCCGTTTTTACCTTTTGGGTACGGAATCCTAAAAATTACCGCACAAAAGCACAAACTCAGAGGTAAAAGTCGCGCCTAGTGTGAATGGAACTCGTGCCTCACACAGTGACTAAACCACTTGGCCACCAGAGCATATTATATTGAAATTATTTGTAACTTAATATAATCACTTCCGCACTAATACCAGGCCTGTGTCACTCCCCGTTTATGTATCGAAAATATACCTACATTTTTACAATGCAGGCGGGGACTACTTCGAAGGGGAAAATTCAGTTACATGAATCGTTTGTCTAGAGTAATAAAAAATGAAATTGGCTTGCAATGGATGTCTAGGTATCTAAACGAAGCGGTGAGAACTTCTGACGCGAGCTAAATTAAACCATAGCGCTAACCACATGGAGTAGACATTTCTTTGAATTTCTCTTCTAAGTAAGACTTTTGCACGTGAGCTAGTACTTACTACGTCTTAAGTCAACAGCCCCCGACCTCTCCCCTCTACCGTACGCCCGGCGTGTGTACGATTGGAGGGGTTTGCCCTACAAATGATTTAAAAGTTTAAGGACCCGCTTTGTAACTACCGCCACATCATGTAATAAATCAGGCAGTTCTTGTTTTTAATTATGTTGAACCCTTATGACTTGAGATAAGCAACCCACTTGTATAGGTACTTACAACTATTTTTATAAGTATGTACAAAAACACAGTGGTCTGACCTTTGATATTTTTGAGTGTCAAAAAAAAAACAAAAACAAATAAACATAATGAGTAAATTAGATATTTTTTACATAAGAAAGTAACTTCTGTATTTTGTGCATGGTTCAAATGTTTTAAAAAAGTTTTCTTAATACAAATGTCACTAATTGCTATAACAATAAATAGGTTTTAAGTCAAGTAAACAGATATGAATTCCATGTCACAGGCTTTCTAAAAGAAGAAATATTTAGAATGTAGGTGTACAACAATGAAAATTAAATGAAATAGGTATGATTTTTTCTTACAGTACCTATAAGGGTGTTTTGTATACATAGCACAAACATGGCATTTTTGTAAAAATATTTCCAAACTTTTAAAAACACATACTTTATGTCACTCTGGTCGCGATGAGTCAATGACACGACACAACGAAATCTGTTCAGGTATTTCGAAGTTATGGCGGAAATAATACATTAACATATCACTACTTACACGAAACCCTGAAAACATGGTGTTCCTTTTTGGGGTAGTCGTGTAAAATAGTACTTTGATATATTTCAATTGCTGCCGCCGTCATCTACTTAATATCTTGTACAAACATCACGTCTGTGGCGACCTCTACGGCCACGGCAAGGAACTACAATAACTAACCTGTCAAGAGACAACCAGCAATATAGTTCACAAGAAGCATATGAGATGGCGCCAGCAGTATCCTACAACTCGATCTCAGAGTTCGCCCAATTCGCTGCATATATACAACTTCCGACGATATACCGTCGGAGCCGCGGTTCCCCAGGCGCAACAACATGCCTGGATTCGAGGCAATTCACTCTCCAGCGTGGCACTCCGGCAGTGAACATCATTCCGGCGCCAACAAGTCGAAAACGCTCTACACAGTCTCGACTCACCGCAGACTACGAGCACGCTCAGCACGGTCTCGACTCACCGCAGGCCACGAGCAAGCAATTCACTTCCAACTCACTGGAAGGCTCTCTACTCACTGGGACAGAATCATCTGGCACTTGCAAGCTACGACATGAAGCACAGACTGCACTTGAAAAAGCTATCAGACCTCCGGTCTTGGGAGGGAGTCCTGTGGCGACCTCTACGGCCACTGCAAGGAACTACAATAACTAACCTGTCAAGAGACAACCAGCAATATAGTTCACAAGAAGCATATGAGATGGCGCCAGCAGTATCCTACAACTCGATCTCAGAGTTCGCCCAATTTGCTGCATATATACAACTTCCGACGATACACCGTCGGAGCCGCGGTTCCCCAGGCGCAACAACATGCCTGGCTGGAAGATCTTCCCTTTGTGGCGGTCGAGCTACCTCGCTCCCGCTACACGTCCTTATACATATATAACGTGTAAATGACATTCCCGTAATAAATCTAACCACGCACTATACTAGATCAATAATAGTTGAATGAAATTAATGTAACAACCAAAACACAAAAAAAATTCGGCATTTCTATACAAAAATGTGCAGCCGCCCAGGCTATTTGTATGGGAACGACGGTTTTTTTTTATTGTTATTATAATTTCATTATACTATAATAGTGGTCTAGTAAAGCCTGTAGTTCGATTTATTACGGGTCGATCGATTTGTCCCTTCCACGTTGTATAAATTTTGATTATTATTAAGTGTCGTTTGAACTATTAATGGTCCAAATGAAACTTTAATATTAGCAGAGATCAGAATTAGGTAGAGTTATTTATGTAGGTACTTACACTGATTTCATACAGCGAAAGAATAAAGTGGATAGGCCTCCAATCCCAGGATTCATTTTAAAGAGCAAAAAAAACCCGTGATTTCTTAAATTAAAAGTTATTAACTTCTACACAATTTAAACCACTGCAAGCGCGACGTTGCCAATATGTAAAAACGAATAAAAATACTAAATAATAAATAAATAAATATATGGGGACAAATAACACTGATTGAGCTAGCCCCAAAGTAAGTTCGAGACTTGTGATGTGGGATACTAACTCAACGATACTATATTTTATAACAAATACATATATAGATAAACATCCAAGACCCAGGACAATTTGAAAAAGGCCATTTTCCAACTTGCCCTGACCGGGGATCGAACCCGGGACCTCTGGGTGGCGGACTGGCATGGTGTCCACTACGCTACGGAGGTCGTCAAATATATAATGTATATACTCATAAAAATATAAATACTAATGTATATACTCATAAAATTTTTATGTTAATCAACTTTGTTTTATTTGTCTTATCTGTCTCCAAAGTTTTTATTATTATTTATTTGTTATATTGTTGGCAACACGGGATTTTCCATTAGAAATCCTGGTAAGATCCATATTAATATCAACGTTTTGATGCAAGTACATAAATAACTCTACCTAATTCCGACCTCTGCTTAGTTTCGTTGGCACCATCAATGGTCCTGTTCGGGCTTATTTCAATGAATTTATATTATAACAATAATACAAAAGACGTCACAGATGCAACGAATTATTATTATAACTATGCCATGCCAATTAAATTGCAACATATTGCATATTTCCTTTGGAAAGGAGTTATCATTGTAAATCTGAACTGCATATTATCATCGTATAACTTATTGTTTTTCATGACTTGTTCTCAATACCAATTTATGACAAACGTGACCATTATAATAACATCGTTATCTTATATTTGTCAAACGGTAATTGAGACAACAATAGATTTGTTTTTGTCGATCACGCTTATATGGGAGTCACGGGATGCAGTGGGCATATTTAAACGGAGGGTTAAATTCTGAACACCTGAATACGTATTAATTTATTATAATATTGAAAATTACAACAGGTAAAATCAAAACTTGTACCGGTGGTGTAATCAGATTGCGAGGAATTTTTCCCTACTCGAGTAAAAAATAATCGGTGTGTTTTCAATAATAAAAACACATCGCTTCCTAGCTTCGTAAACAAATATAAGTAGGTACATCACGAGTCAGTTTGTGACCGTTTATATTTACGCGATACTTGTAAATGTCTCAAAAACGGAAAAGAAAAATAAAAACAAAGATATTAACATAATTTCATTATATTCACATAAATATTCTTAATTCAAGTCTGTATCCTTATCTACACAATATTGTACCGAAAAACTGTTGTTTTTTTAAACAATTTTTATAATACTGCAATGACTGAGAAAATACGAATAACATAGAAAATTAAAATAAAATTTTGAATGAAACCTTCAATTATAAACTGATGTTATTAGATTAGAATATAAGGAGCTGAGGTAGGTAAATAACAGTCAGTTAAAAAATTTATAACAATATGTATCAGAATACAATTGATTTAAAAGCTATAAATACAATTAGTCTTAATTTTGTATTAAAATTAATGTACATCAAGATATTCCGTCGAGATAAGTTTCGCAGAGAGATCTGTCGGCTGCATTGCCTGTTGATTTAGTCTAAAACAGTCAAAACAATTGTAAAGATCTTTGAAAAAAATAAAAATATCGTCACAAATGGATACAGAAACTAAAATAGTGAAGTAGATAATACATGCTTTATTGAATTACGACAGCCAATATTTTACTTTAGATTTATAAAAAAGTGTAAATTTATATTTAAAACGCATCAACTGCTCGATTTACCTACTTCTAATGTTACGCTTACAATGGCGTACGTATCGTTAGCACACTTAAATTCATCGTTTAAGTACCATGGTGCTTCTAACATACATTTAATTCGTAATAAATGCTGACTTTCACAAAAATATGTTAGAGCAACAACAAAAATATTTGCCCTGTAACCGCGGCCGGTGCAGCCTGATCAGGGAAACGAGCCAATAGCTGGTTTCGCGATAATGCTCGTGTTGTTACAACTAACAAAATATTTTAAATCGACGACAAATGTTCCAATGGTAACAAAGTACGTGGCACTGCGTTTGTACTCGGGATCAAGTTGTTTTCGGAGTGTTTACGTAGTTGTGGCGCTTCAACATTTTAACTATTCTAAATTACATGATATAAATAATCGCGATTGAATGAACGTCCGAGCGATCGAGTGACGCTGAGAATACTGATCGTCTCGGTCAGCATCGTGTTGACAACTATTACCTGGAACAAGCAGACTCGGTCAGAAGGTTAAGTATAAGGTACGTAAAACAATTTTCAAAACTAAACAACTTTAGCACAAACCGATTTAGATATAATTTCCATGTGACACCTGCAAGTATGCCCCTTCAAACATAAAAAGAATTTTCTAAATTGTTTCAGGCGTCATTAATCGGTAAACACACATAAATAAAACCGGCCCAGTGCGAGTCGGACTAGTGCACGAAGGGTTCCGTACCATTATGTATAAAAATCAAGATTTTTGTATAGAAACACCCTTAAAATATTTATTTTATTCTGTTTTTAGTATTTGTTGTTATAGCGTAACAAAAATGCATCTGTGAAAATTTCAACTGTTTAGCCATGACGGTTCATGGTATATAGCCCGGTGACAGAGAGACAGACGGACAGCTTAGTAATAGAGTTCCATTTTTAAACTTTGGGTACGGTACCATAGAATCATATACATTCGAATTGATAACCTCCTTTTTTAAAGTCAGTTATAGAATGAAGATATTTATATTTGCATTAATATATGATGTATTTCTGAAATCACTTGCCACATTACGAATGGTTTGAGCGAGCGTTTTCAAACGGTATTTAAAGCGAGCGGTGAGTTGGAAAACTACACGTTTTGTGTTTCGGTGAGTCCCTCAATGAAAAAAAGCGCTTGGCGCGTCTCACCTAGGGCTCGCTAGTACGTCCTGATGACGGGTGGCACGGTCTTGCACTCCTTCTGGTCGAGGGTCTCGTCGATGACGGGCCGGTACGTCAGCTTGGTCTCGCCGGTCTCCGCGTTCGTCTCGGCCAGGGTGTGCTTCCTCCAGTGTTTCTCGAAAGGCAGTTTAATCTGTCATATATAAGGTTTCCATTAGTTGTGTTGTTTGTTGTTTTTCGTGTGTGTTACTTACCTGTATTTTTTATATTCATATATGTACTTGGTATTATAAGTATTGTATTTTGGTCGTGTACGTACACCCTGTCTGCTAACGTTTCACTATATTCTCTCCATACATACATTTAACGACGACCTCCGTGGCGTAGTGGTCACCATGCTAGTCCGCCACCCAGAGGTCCCGGGATCGATCCCCGGTCAGGGCAAATTGGAAAATGGTCTTTTTCAAATTGTCCATTGTCCTGGGTCTTGGATGTTTATCTATATATGTATTTGTTATATAATATATATAGTATCGTTGAGTTGGAATCCCATAACACAAGTCTCAAACTTCTTTGGGGCTAACTCAATCAGTGTTCTTTGTCCCTATATATTTATTTATTATTTATTTAAATGTCTTTTCTGTGTATTTTTTTGATTATTGTTATTTATTAGTTTTACAATAAAGTATTACATAACATAAAATAAGTGGTAAATACTGGTGTCAGATTGGAGGCTACCTAAAGACATCTGAAATAGCTTGACAACTGCCATACAATGATGACAGCCACTAACGGGGAGCCAGCAACAGGGACTAACGGCTTATACGTGCCTTCCGAAGTAAGGAGGAGCTCAAGAAATTTTTGTGCCTTTTGTGGTCACCCATCCAAGTGGGAACCACGCCCGGTGTCGCTTTACTTAAAAAAAGAAAGCGCTAGTAATCACGCACTCCTGCCGGGCCAACGAGCTCCTAAAATATCTCCCAAGTTTCATTGCACTACTTCGGTCGTATATGCTAGTAAGTTAAACAAAAACAAACACTACGTTACGACATAAATTTCCTGCCATTTCATTGTACGGTAGTGGTGCAATGGTTTATGAGCGCACCCTGTAACCCAAAAGTTCCAGGTTCGATGCCCGCCCGGCCAACTTATACCTCTGAGTTCGTAAAATAATCTGATTCATGTATGGTCATTTTCATCGATCACTACTTGCTACCGGTAAAGGAAAACGACGTGAAGAAACCTGCATGCTAAATTCTTTAGTGTGTAAGAATGTTGTCACTTGATGACAGTCATTGAACAATGTCAGATGCCTTTTAGGCAGTTCGAAAAATTTTACACTAGTGCTATTAGCACACTCGGAAACAAGTATATTTGACAAAGGCAAATCTAAAATCCCCTGACTTTCAAGTGTTTACCCCATTAACTTTTGAACAGCTCAACCGATTTTGATCAAACATAGCTAAGAACCAACGCAAAGAAAGTGCTTTCACGTAAAAAAAGAAAGTGCTTTCACGTAAAAAAAAACGCGTCGAAATCAGTCCATCCGTTTGAAAGCTATGATGCCACAGACAGACATTGGATTTAAACTTAAAATACCCCTCTTTTTGCGTCGAGGGTTAAAAAGATCGTACGGTCAAAAACTCGAAACAATGAATTGGTTAAATAATTAAAAATTAAAACGATTCAATTCAACGAAACGTTTCAAAGTCATGTAATCTCTGTCCAGCTATTATGGTCAGTGACCTGACCCTCAGCAGAGACAAAAGTTCCTTCCTCTTAATAGAGATAGTAAGAAAAGTGCCCATGGACACCTTAGTCAACAACGTATAAAACTAGTTCAATTTTAAAGTATTTTATGCAACAGTTGTAAAAGACGTCAAAATATGTGCCTGGCACAGGTTACGATGCGAGCCTTGGCGAGCATCGTAAGAATACGCTATCGAGCATTTTTTGACGTACTTATACAACGTTGCATACAATACTTTTTAATAAAAAATTTAATAAAATGCAAAAATAAACAAAGAAAAATATGAACATGTTTGACATATTATGTTAGGCAGATACTAGGTACCTGTGGTAAACTTTATTTTTTTTTAAATAGACGTTTCCTTCCCATGACCATAAAAAGTTTTTTTTTTCTTTTGACTATAATGAATTTATTTCGGATAGCTGTATATATACATACAACTGTATGTATATATACAGTTGTTTGTTAAGTTGGTAGTTGAGCTTTCTTTTATTAAGTTAGTGTTGATTGAGTAAAACCTTAACCTAAGTGCATCTACACAGCACTATGGTGCATAGATCTAAAGAAAAATAAAATCTAGGTCTATGGCTAGGAGTATCTTTTGGGCGAAATAACGACACATGTGCATTAGGAATAAACTATAGACTTTTCTAAAATCTTATTATCTGTGTTCTAGTGTTCGGGACCATTTGAAAGACAAATTAATTTTTTCTACTCCTGTACTGTTATCTAAGTTTAGGTTAGATTGTAATATTATTAGCGTACTTATTTACTTTAGTAGGTACGTAAAGAAAGGAAAAATAATAGTGACCTGTCCTTCGAGAGGCTTGGAATAGTCGTACTCGTCGCGGCGCGTGCGGAAGTCCTCGCGCGCATGCGCACCGCGTGACTCGGGCCGCGCCAGCGCACCTTCCACGATCTGCACCGCGTTGATGAGCAGGTTCTGCAGCTCCAGCGTCTCCACCAGGTCGCTGTTCCAGATAAGCGAGCGGTCCGACACCTTCACGTCCTTGATCTGTTTGTAGATCTCGTGAATTTGTTTCTGACCTGTGAAAGCACGAACATACTTGACTTTTTTTCAAAACTATAAACCCATGCTTTGGAAGCGGCAGTTGTCTTAGCTCTAAGTAACTTTTTGACGTCAACAAAACAAAGTAACGATTATTAAGAGATATTATAAATATCCTATGGTATTAAAAATATATTTGAATTGAATTAAATCGAATTCACCACCAAACTACACCACCGATTTTAATAAAATTTATATGGGCCACATGACAAGTGTATCCTTTCAAACAAAAATAATAATAGGATAAGCGTTTTCGAATATTCGGTGAAAATACATTAAAAAAAAAGATCGCGACGGATTGATAACCTCCCATTTTTTTGAAGTCAGTTAGAAGGAGAGGTCAGAAGCACCCGTCACTGGCGGGCTTGTATAAAGAAAGTGATGAGTGTAGGCGGGAGAAGTTTGTCAAGATCGTAGCTAGTGGGATTCCATAATTCGATGTTGTTCTTTGGGAAAACTGTTCAGAATCATTAACTGAATTCACCTTTAAAAATAGTTTTTGTATGCTTTGTTAGACCCTGTATGATATTGATATCTTTTTGCTTAGCTTTTTTTTCTTGGGTAGTTTGCTAAAAATCATAGTAAGTTAATGAAACATCAAAAAATGATGTAGATTTCCCTAGATTATCAAGGATCATCGTTAATGTGATTAAAGAATTATAGATAAATTCAAGCCGAAAACTGATTTTGAGACCGTTATTTAACTCTTTATTCATACCTATTATATATATATTTTTTTCATGTATATTTGAGGTTAAAACGAAATAAAACAATACTTAAATTGGCAACGTACCTTCCTCGAGCGTGCTCTGCTGGCGGAACACGGCGGCGTTCTTCTGCATGCACTTCTGCATGCGCAGGCGCAGGTCCGCCGTCGAGATGCTGCCGTCCGCGTAGCGCACGCGGTCCAGGTTCGCGATGCTGCCCTCTCCGGTCGACTGAGATACATGATCGCGTATTGATGTTAACGATAATCAATAATAACATTGATATTTACCGTTTGGAATTAACTGACAAGTTTTAAAACAATATATTATCAACAACAATGAACTTATAAGTTTAAAGTGCTCCCCTAAGTAAAATTAAACGCGCCGTAACTCCACGGGGTTGCGTCGTTTTATTAAAGAGTTCCCATGGCCACCTTCGGCCTCTATGTCATCATAATATTGTATTGTCAGGCGATACACGAATGCATGCAAAATTTCAGCTCAATCGGAAACCAAGAGTAAGTCATATTTAACTTGCAAGATTTGATTACAGACAGACAGAACGGGTCAAGTAAATCTAAATAAAAACTTATAAAAATGAATGAATACCACATTCATATTATTAAAATATTCTAATTTTTATATAGCCCCTTATTAATTTAGTAAAATGAAGAAGAAATTTGGAGATATGGAAGAAACTCCTCATTGACAATAATGTCGGTTGGTTTTTTTGGGGTCCGACATTCAAAGTCAGATTTGCTAATGTGTAAAAAAGAAATTATCATACTACCAACATAGTTCGACGGTTTGTCTATGCTAGAAAGCCAACTAAAGTTCTATGTAAGATAAATATTTATTTATTTATAAAAACCTTATTAATCCACAATATACAATTATTTCCAACTAGCTTTTGCCCGCGGCTTCGCTCGCGTAGGGGTGTAATTTATCAAAATCCTTTCTTAGGGGATGCCTACGTCATAGTAGCTTTATGCATGCAAAGTCTCCGCCCGATCGGTTTAAAATTGGCAAATTGTATAGGTATTGTATTGAAAATATTACAAGTTGGCTTGCCACACTTGCACCCTTATTCCAATCTCTCACCATGTCCCAAAGGCAAACTGGTAGATAAAGCATTAGCATTAAGTTTGACCCATTGTAATCAATCCGTCATAAGATTGTGTGCAATAAACCTAAATAAATAAAAAGTTTCATACAAACTTTTATCCCCTATTTTATCCTCTTGGGGGTAGAATTGATCAAAATCCTTTATTAGCGGATGCCTACGTCATAACATCTACCTGCAACCCAAATTTCAACCCGAGTTTTTTTGTCCAGTGGTTTGGGCTGTGCGTTGATAGATTACTATGTCAGTCAGTCAGTCACCATTAAGTTATATATATTTAGAAGATAGAAGAAGAAGATTGGCGGACTTAACAGTAAGTGCTCACGTTTTTGAGTGGTGCCTGAGCGTCGCCCGGCTTGGCGATCTCTGCGATGGTGAGTGCGCAGGCGCGGCCGAACACGACCAGGTCGAGCAGCGAGTTGGCGCCGAGGCGGTTGGCGCCGTGCACGGACGCGCACGACGCCTCACCCGCCGCGAACAGGCCCGGCACGATGCGGTCCGCGCCGTTGTGGTGTGTTAAAACCTGAATAAATCATTACCATACTCCATACACCTAGAAATTTTCCCTCCAGCCGCTTTGGCAACTATGTTTCTTTGAAATTACATAATTTCGCCAATATCTGACATGCCGTTTTAAAATAAAAGCTAGACTACGTTTGTATGGGAAAATCTGATTGTGGCTAGGGTAAGGGGACGCTTAACAGATCAGCTGATCCGAGTTTATATGGAAATCAAAAAATAAATTTTATGTTCCATGGGACATGTTGTTCAGTATCATGAACTGAATTCACCATTAAAATACATATATTCATTAGGTATATTTTGTTACACTTAATATTTACGAGCCAGGCTCTGTCAGTGTCGAACGTGTAAAAAACATATTAATCATGTCTATATTTTTTTTCTTACGGGGTAAACAGAGCCTACAGGACACATGGCGGTGTAAGTGGAAAAGAGAATCAAAATACTAAACGGTAGCCACCTGTGGTAGCCACACTCGATATTTTTACTCATTCCCTCAATCAGCTTTTACGATCCGCGCGTGAAGATAAAAAGCGGGTATATTCGACTTTTATTCTCACAGACCAGTATGAACTATGAACATCTTTTTGTCGTAGAACGGCAAGCAGGTGCGGCAATATCCTTACTCTAGTTACTGTGAGTGAAACTAGATGGCGCTGTCCAAAATTAAAACTCGCTATGGTTTGGTTTGTGCAACGTCATGTGTAAGTAGGTGGTTCCGTAAAAAGTCGGAAAACATATATCGTGAGGAAACCTAGCGGATAAATTCCGCTTATTTATTGTCGAGAGTCATCAACGCAAGTTGAGAAGACTTTCATAAGTTCAAAAGTACCAAATTCCAATCCAAAACAAAGCATAGGTATATATGAATGAAGCTTGTTAAGTTTTTATTTCGTCAAGCGATTTTTAACTGCACTTTATGGAAAATACAGATACATTATCATCACGACTTTACCCTGACGGGGTAGAAAGAGCCCAGGGCCGTATGACTTAAACACCACGCTTAGAGCGAAGGTGGGCGTTAAGATGGAAAGGGAATCAAAATAGTGATGGGTTACCAGCCGCATCGCCTATTAAAATGATTCAAATCTCACCTCGCACCTGGTGAAAATATACACATAATACAGGTTGACTTTTTTCCCATCAGTATGTAATACTCTTATTAATCAGTCAAATTTTTGGAGCAAGTTCTGTCCATGACACTTAACTACTTTCTAAAAAAAAGTTTGAAAATCGATAAAAATTTTTCCTCATCCCATGCAAAGTTTTATTTATCTATTTTTTTTTTTTCGTTCTTCGTTAATTGTTTTTATGTAAAGTAGTTCAGTCTCATGGACGAAACTTTCTTCAAAAGGCTGGCTGGTGGTTAAAAAGTCACCCTGCACATACCTTTGACATATACTTGGTATACATTAGTGTCTTAGTCCTTTTCCTATCGGATCAATGCAGGAACACACCACACACAGAATTTTATTGCAATTTTCATATAAACGTCACCATACATATATTAATAGGCATGTGGACTGGGTAAAATATATTATATTATTTAAATTTGCCAAAAATAAAGGATCCGTATTTTTTCGTTCGGCAAAGTCGCTTGGGATGATTTACGTGACGTTTGGTTAGAAATCGTAGCTAATCGTGACGTCGAGCGAAATTTAAATGCGCTGTATCTTCGTCATTATTTGATTATCAGAGAAAAGAAAAATACTTATAGCATACTTTTTAATAATCTATTTAATGAACCAAAAAAATGTTTTGCCCACATCCCTATTCTGTGACGACACCGAAGATCAAACAAAGTTGATGATGCCACTAACCTCGCCCCTGTAGTTGGTGGGTGTGCCGCCCATGTTGTAGTGCACGGTGGGCAGCACGGGGATGGGCTCCTTGGTGACGTCGACGCCGGCGAAGATCATGGCGGTCTCGGAGATGCCGGGCAGGCGCTGCTTTAGCTGGTCGGGGGGTAAGTGGTGCAGTTGCAAGTGCACGTGGTCCTTCTCGGGGCCGCAGCCACGACCTACGACAGTTATGCTTTTAAAAGCAAACTAGCTGACCCAACTAGGGTTGCCATCTGTTAAAATAAAAAAGGCGGTCTCTGTGCTGAATAAAGCCCGGACATTTAGCCCCAAAACTTTTGTGAATAGTCGTGGTGAGACCTAAAAAAAATAATGCGCTTTGTCAAAAAGCCTGACGGGGACAGTATCGGGGTTGGATCAAAGTTTTGTGCAAGATAGTTGTTTGCGCTTAGGCAAAAAGCCTAACAAAAGCCGGACAGGCCGGTCGTTCTAAAGCTATGGAGTGACCATGGGAAATAGGGGTAAATTTTAATATATTATAGTTAGATAGATGTAGAAACCCTCCATAGAGACGATCGATTTTTAAATTCTTCAAGTGAAATTTTTGAAATTGGTGACAGGAACACACACAGATTAGTGTTGAATTTTGATTGAATTAAAATATATTATATTCAACCTATTATCAAGCAGATCCAACTAGTTTACAAGGGAACTGTCATTTTATATTTATATTTTTGTATCAGTTTTAGCTGTGACTAAAGTAGACGCGCAAAAGTTCCATAAAATAAAATGTAAGTCTACCTTTTATTGTTTTCAGATTTTTCAGATCCTTAAATGTTTCCCAATCTCTATGTTCTTGAAAACTTACCTTCCATGATTTCGACGGTCATTGCCCTGGACACGACGTCGCGGCTGGCCAGGTCCTTGGCCACGGGCGCGTACCGCTCCATGAAGCGCTCGCCCTTCGCGTTCACCAGAAACCCGCCCTCGCCACGGCAACCCTCCGTTATCAGGCAACCGGCGCCGTAGATGCCTGCCGAATGAACAAATGCATAAAACCTAAAGCATAAATGAACTTTAAAAAAAATACCCGGCCAAGTGCGAGCTGAACTCGCGTGGAGACGGTTCCGTAAAATGCCAAAGTTTTTTAAGTTAAAACATAATATCACATTTGAAATCCTTACAGTAACTACTACTAACGCTACCTAGTACTGTTTTAAAGAACTATTCTCCGTAAGTGTCCGTCTTAATAACACGTTCACTTTCGTAAAATAGTAGTATAATACGTTATTATTTAGAGTTTACCACTTTTTTTCAATTGATAGGATTCTTGTGGGTTTTCCTGAAATCTATAAGCAACGAACTATATTTTTTTCAAAATTTTCCCCTTTTTCTTTTTGGAGATTTGGGGGGGTCAATTTTCGTATTCTTTCATGAATAAAATCAAAATTATTTATTTAACAATAACAAAAAAAATATATTTGATTAAATATAATATATTGTATGGGATTTTTAAGAAATACAAAAGCGTGACGTCATACTTTTTGGAGTCCATTTCCTGCAATAATAAAATCTTAAATCTTGTTGAAAATGGAAATAATCAATGAATAGTGACACTATTTTGTGAAGTTTTTTTTTTTATGAACTGTACCATCGATGAAATATTACTAGTATAGATTGCTAACCACGTACATTGAATCTGTACCTCCCCAAATTTCGCTTATATCTAGATGGCGCTACTGAGTATTGTTCGTAATAGGTTGCCATAAAAAATCCGCAGCAGAAAAGTGTCGCTACCATCGTAGTTTGAACAACATACTAGTTAGTTTACATTTAGAGAACTAGATGGCACCACCATCTCTACAACACAAACGATCATTCGATTTATATTAGTAGACATCACACACGCACCGACGACTATGAAATTATTTTTCATCTCATATACTCGAAAAACGATGTTTTTTTCTCCCAAAACATTTGGAGCTTACTGCTTATTCTCTCGGGACTAAAAAATGAAAAATATAATCTCTAGGGATCAGAACCAGTTTGAAAATTAAACACGAGTGTAATCTTAAATCTATGTAGAATTAAAAATAATGATGGCAGTTCAGCAAAAAAAAAAAGAAAAATTTTGTTTTAAATATAATAAATAAATGGGACAGACGTGATTTTTTAAATTTGGAATACACATTGTCGTCAACATGAATGAATGTAGGTCAACATTTTAATATTTTTCGCTTCGGAAAAATAAATAAGTACCTATAAATCTTTTGTGCGTATGTTTGTAATTTAACTTCTCCTAAATGGCTGGACCGAAATTGATGAAATTATTGTGTGTGTTCAAGTGGATTCGAGAATGGTTTAAATTTACAATTAGATGATTGTGCTTGTGTTTGTAATTAAACTTCTCCTAAACGGCTGGACCGATTTTGATGAATCCTCGAACAAATCGGAGCGTGCGTGTGACGTCATAATGTTAATCCATTCACTCACTCTATAGCGTAAAGAGATGTCGAACCTTAGAGGTTATCGTGCTTATTTCGTACCATTATGTACAAATACTATAAAAAGGAACCCCCGAAAAAAGTTTTTAAAAAGTTCCACATGGATGAAAACGACGAAATAAATGGCGTCAAGCAGTATGCGCTGAACTCATCCCAAAACAACATCAATTTTGGAAGAGCTCGGGGGCCAGGGGAACAACGCATTTCTAGCGATCCGGGTGAGGTTCGCACTTGGATGGGTGACCACAAGTACCATAGCACTTTATCGAACTTCTCCGTTCTTCGCAATGCACGGGCCTTTGGTCCGAGCTGTTATTGTATGACAGTCGTCAAGTTATGTCAGATGCCTTCAGGCAGCTTGAAAAATCTGACACCATTTTTAGCCACTTTTTTATACGATAATTTTTCAAAACTAAAAACCGACTTCATCACAAAACTAGGTACATAACACAACACCGATTTTGATGTAAAAATGTGAGAGAACCAGATCTAATTAATGTAAAACATGTTTTTAGACTAAAATATGGCGAAGTCTGACACATTTTTTTTATAAACATCCATGAGTACCTACGTGTAAAGATACTCAGTATCGATATATCGAAAACGTAATCACGGTGATCTTAGATTATAATCTTAATAATTTCAAAACAATTCTTTACTAGTCTTAATAAAAAAAAGACGGGTTGCACTCCGGGAGTGCCGGCAGAAGTGAAAACTTGAATATTAACGTTGTGTATTTTTGATATTTTGGAATGGTAAGGGAATAATTTTGCACGAATTGCTTTAACTATCAGTATACGAGTACTATCATTTATGTGGTAGAATACAATATTTATTTATTGCGCTATCGTACACAAACATGACAATTTGTATTACATTAATTGAACGAATACACAGCAGTGTGGCCACTACACAGACGGTCGAGCCATCAGCTGTCACTCACCATCCATGGATGCGCGTGGCACGCTGTAACATAAACACACACGAACATTCGCGCAAGCGCCCTGCGACGCCTCAACGAATCAGCAGGCGCAGGCATACATTTTCGCCGCGCCGTAGAAAGAGAGGGGGATACTTCCTCTCCTACGCCGCGCCGGCTGTCTACTCTCCATCCGTCTTACGAATTTTCGATCAGGGTCACGTGTCCTGACGCCCTGACGCGAGTTTAACATTTTTTAGCCATTACTAAGAAAGTGTACAACGTTTTCACTTAAAAATGAAACAAATGATGTCCTTATTAATGAATCCAACACATTTATACTCAAAATATAAATCTTAAAATATCTCACGTGAGATAAGGATAGGGGGGAGGAGGTCGAGGAAAATTCACGATAAACTAGGGGGGCGAAAAATCCTCAGAAATGCCTCGCGTAATTACTAATTAGTAATCGCGCACAAAGGGTTTCATACCATTATCTATAAAAATCACATTTGTTTTATGGAAGCCCCTTAAATATATGTTTTATTCTGTATTTAGAATTTTTTGTTATTGCGGCAACAGAAATACATCATCTGTCTGTAAAAATTTCAACTGTCTAGCTATCACGGTTTATGAGACACAGCCTGGTGAAAGACAAACAGACAGACAGACGGACAGCGGAGTTTTAGTAATAGGGTGCCGTTTTTAGGGTTCCGTAGTAAACAAGGAACCCTTATAGTGTCGCCATGTCTGTCTGTCTGTCTGTCCTTCCGCGGTTTTTTACGCTGAAAACGTGGTAAAATAAAATACTAAGAAAAATATTTTTCTAGGGTAGCTCCTATACAAGTAAAGAGAAAAGTAATTTTTTTTCTCGACTAACCAATGATGTGGGGTATCGTTGAATAGGTCTCAAAAATATTATGAGCTTTTGAACACCGTCTTTAGATTGAGGGATCCGTTTTTGAAATATTTGGTTTTAAAGTGTATATTTTTGTTAGAGTCAAAAGGGAGTCCCCCCCCCCTCTATCTGCTAAACGGTTATATAAGGATAATAAGGATACGTGAAAAAAAATCACAGCTATAGGTAGTATATATATTATAATATAACGAACTTTAAAGGAAACCTATCAGAGCTAATTAGGGATTATAAATTAAAAAATTATAGGTAATTAGAAAATTAGTTTTTAGACGTTTTCAGTGGCATGAACTCAAAGTTGGTATTCGTAACTACGGAACCCTACGCTGCGGCCCGATACGCTCTTGACTAATTTAACCCTTTGGTTACGGAACCATAAAATTAACGTGAGTGTCGACACTTGGTTGGAACGAAGGTGCTTTCGTAGTAAAGACGGAAAAAAGTGACAGAAAAATCTTAAAAGTTTTTATTAATAATATAATAACAAAAATAATTTAAAGAACAATAAAATTAAAAAATGAAAAAAAGTCAAAAAAACTTTAAAAAGAATATTGACTTAAGTAAGAATCGAACCAGGGTTACCGTGAAATTCGACCTTCAATCGGATGCTTTGTCAATTGAGCTATGGGTCCATTGATTATGTTTGTGAAATTACTTTTCACTTTAATTCGTGACGAAAAAATTGATTTTTTCGCCTAACCCCTGTACGTACCGTCGTCCAAAGAGGAACTTTGTTCCAAAACATATGCATCAGAATTGATAATCTTTTTTTATGAAGTCGAAAAAAAAAAAAGTATTTTGAATCACCGAATACAGAATACCCGATTTAATTCTAAGTATTTTTTTGGTAGGTACATACACAGAAAAGATAAAAATTAAAGGAATTGCGCCATCTAGTGAATTTGTGTGATACTACTATAGTTACTAATTTGTGGTCACACGAGGTGTGCTTGATGGTTCTAATATTTACGACTGATTTACAAAATAAGTGAGATTGAAACTGGTAGCGACATCTAGTTAAGGAAAGAGAAAGGTCAAGTGCAGGCACGTTTTGATGTATGGAGGATAACTATCTATACTAGTAATATTTCATCGATGACTGTACCGAATAATCTGCCCAATTAATTCTATCAAATTTTGTTGATCCATTGACTATACAGAGTGTTCTATTTCCATGCCATAGCGTTAGTTGCTGCCTCCAGCATGTATAGGCATTTTTTGAATTAGCTCTACTCTACACATAAACACAATACTACCCCTGTTATTCCTACCTGCTGCTCACTACTCAGGTTAATCTGCAAATGGTATTTGCAGATTAACCTGAGTATAGGTGGGGGTGGGGCCAGGGGTTTATAGTTTTTGGCTATTTCCTATGACGGATGCGAAACACAACTATATTTAGCAGATATCTGAATAGCACTTATTGTAAAATGTAGAATCTTATTAATTTATATGTGATGCTCGAACCAATAGCCGTGGGCCATGGCGGTGCCGTCACTCGTGCAGGTGTAGACAGTGCCGTGTGTCGCGAGGTTGGACCAGATATTACCAGCAGCCTACCTGTGGGGTGGAACTGCACGAACTCCATGTCCTCGTTCTGCAGACCGGCGCGCGCGGCCATGGCGGTGCCGTCACTCGTGCAGGTGTAGACAGTGCCGTGGGTCGCGAGGTTGAACCAGATATTACCAGCAGCCTACCTGTGGGGTGGAACTGCACGAACTCCATGTCCTCGTTCTGCAGACCAGCGCGCGCGGCCATGGCGGTGCCGTCACTCGTGCAGGTGTAGACAGTGCCGTGGGTCGCGAGGTTGAACCAGATATTACCAGCAGCCTACCTGTGGGGTGGAACTGCACGAACTCCATGTCCTCGTTCTGTAGACCAGCGCGCGCGGCCATGGCGATGCCGTCACTCGTGCAGGTGTAGACAGTGCCGTGGGTCGCGAGGTTGAACCAGATATTACCAGCAGCCTACCTGTGGGGTGGAACTGCACAAACTCCATATCCTCGTTCTGCAGACCGGCGCGCGCGGCCATGGCGGTGCCGTCGCCCGTGCAGGTGTGTGCGGACGTGCAGCTGAAGTAAGCGCGCCCCGTGCCACCCGTCGCAAGGATCGTGTTCTTGGCTTGGAACCTGAACGGGGCAGAAAATAATAGTAATCACTACCTCGTATTTCAAACAAAGCCTACGTGTAATAGGATATAACAGTCTTTCCCAAAGTGGGCGATAACGCCCCCTTGTGGGCGCTGGAGGCTTTAAGGGGGGCGGTAACGGGCCCAGAATAAAGTTAGGGGGGCGCTGATGTGATTTAAGCAATGAGTGATTTATAACTTCAGCTATTTCATATTTTAAAATTCACTGTAATTAAAATCCTCTTACTACACAACATCCATTTATTAGTTCATATTTATATCCTTTTTTATTGTACAAATATAAACTAAAAATGTAATTAATATTTATTATTTTAATGCGTTCACTGAAAAAATTTCGTGTTTTAAAGTTTCGCAGGTGAGGTGTCCACTTCCAATACTCTTTATTATTGTAAAATTGTATTATTATTGCTATTTTTTTATTTAAAATTGACAATGTTGATTATTGTTATTTTTTATAAAAGATACTCTAATGTACTGGTGTATGTATTATTATTGCTCTCTCGTTTAGAATATAGGTTGAATTAAACTACAGGCAAGACAAATATGTGATTCAGGTTTTTGTGGTGAAAAAAATGGGGGGCGCTACAAAATAACTGATTTTTTAAAGTGAGCGTTTGACAAAATAAGTTTGGGAACCTCTGGGATATAACGACACATAAGAATAATTTCATAAGACTATCACATGCAGCTTTATTTTGCTAGGAAAGAACGGACAATCAGACAATCCAAGTCTTAACATCTTTTTCATTTATTTTAATTCACTTTTGTTTGATTCTAATAGTATTGATATTTTAACGTATTTGTAATTTCGGATATACATATATTTTCATTGTCTTCAAAGGCCATGACGGTCAACATGGTGTCCGACAAACAAAAATCTATTGTGCCTGCAAAATATACGTAAAAACAAGAATGACCTGTGAAGCGTTCCATCCTCGAGGTTAAGCGCGATGCAGCCCTTGCAGACACCGTCCTCCATCAGCAGGTCCATGGCGAAGTACTCGATGAAGTACTCGCAGTCGTAGCGCAGGGACTGTCCATACAGCGTGTGGAGGAGAGAGTGTCCGGTTCTGGAAATCAATGGAATGTTAGTTTCATTTATCCTATGTAAGTACGAACTTCTATACCCTTTTTGTGAGTGATTGTCCATCTTCTTATTCGCCGGTTGACGGGAAGTAAAAGAAGTAAATTGATAACGGCGGTCTTATCCCACCGCCGTTATCAATTTACTTCTTTTACTTACATTTTTATTTCATGTCATTGTGTGTTTTCATAGTACAATAAAGTTATTACAAACAAAATATAAATGAATTTCCAAGAAGGGTTGATGACAGACCGGTCGTAAGACAGCCAAATTATTTTAATAATTTTACGCCAAAAAGCTATTTAATGTCCTAAAGTACTAAAGAAGACACCAAATAACAGACTGTTCTGTTAGGACCAAATCTAACTATCTCCATAAACTTCACTTAGTTGCTTGCTAGCTCTTATTCACCTAGTACTTTTGACAGTTTATAAACAAAAATCTTAACAAAACATGGTAAACATAATAAAAAAAAGTGCATTGTTGTGTGCTAAACTACTGTAAGATAAGAATAATTCAAGGATCACCGCAAAGTCGGCTTATGAGAGATATGATAGTTCGTTGGAGTCAGGTTTGAATCCTAATACAAACCAATGAACCCTCTTGATTGCTGACACAAACTCACACAGATATGAATCTCAATAGAACTGCCGTAGCGGCGTAAATAAATGCAAGGACAAATAATCAAGGTGACATGAAGTGAATGTGTAATAACAAATCAGTATTGTATCCAAACCAAATTACATCATGTGACTATATGTCTGCCAAAATAATTGGAAGAACTCAAAGCGTTTTCTTTCTGCATGATAAGTGTCCAAAGTACTTAGTCTATGTTAGTAGTAATATGTTAAGTCTACTTGCCTTAATCGAACTCCAGTGTCTACCAAAGTCTCTTATGGTGAAGTAATAAAAATGCATTTTACTGTATAGTTTACCTGTCAGCCACAGCGCAGCATCTGTGAGCCTGGCCGCCTTTGCCGAACTTCAGGGACTGGCCACCGAAGGCCCTCTGGTAGATCCTACCCTCGGGTGTGCGGGAGAAGGGCATGCCGTAGTTGTCCAGCTCGATGACGGCGTGAGGCGCCTCCCTTGTCATGTAGTGAATGGCATCCTACGAATAATGGAAAATTACATTTGACTTGCATTTTGAAACGACAATTATCAATATAGGGTACTTTGTAGTGTAAAAAGAGATGTAGAAACATCATTCCATGATTTTCTAAGGATCAACTGCAGTTTCGCAATGCATAGTGGCTAAAATCTAGTAATACCTAGATTTTTAAAAGTTATCTTTGTGATAGGTAACGAAAGGAAACGACATTTAAATAGTTAGAGATGTTGACAAGAAACTTTCATAACATATTGTTATAGCTGATAAACGTTTCTTTAATCGCATTCCGCGAGCCTTTGTTTGCATTGCAAAGATTATACAAATAATACTTTATTTTATTATTCTCTCATCTTATGCATAATAATTGTCATTTTCCATAATAATGATGTTGAATTTAGTGTAACAATGCATCATAATATTTAGATATTTATTTATTATTTATTTATTTCTATATTATGTTAGAAATAAAAAGATAGATTAAGTTTAATTTTATAGGTATCTTATAATATAACTTGACTTTTGGAATATATATATGATGTTTTCATAAAAAAACCAAACACCGGTTTAAGAAGTGCAGATATTGCCGATATACCTACACATAAAATTTTTGTATAATTTTTTATATTAGTGAATTGTTATTTATTATATATGTTTAAGGGCGCCGATTTTTTTAATGTATACAATGGTACAGTACGTACATTTGTTGTCTCAAACCAACTAGGCTAGACCGTTTATCTGAGACCTGAATACCCAGTTTCGCAGTTAGGTACTTAGAATAGTATGTAATAGTGCATTAGCATAGCCATAACAAAATGCACGCGAAATGATAACGTGGTAAAGATGGCAAGGTTATCTTACTCAAACACGTCATCTAGCATGTATTACTTAACATAGTTTAAAAAAATATAATACGGATGATGGTAAGGTGCTTCTTATTACGATGAAAAAAATTTTTTTCGATTTTTCCACGCGTCACACCGTCATTTGATACTATACCTTAAGAAACTGTTTCAGTATTATTTTCAAATTTTTAAAGTTTCATTGAAGGGTCGCTACCAATATTCAAATTTTTGTTAAAAGCTCAAATTCACTGCAGAGCTTAGATTTATTTTTTCATGACACAGGGCATTTAAATCAAAATAAATTATTTTATTTCAAATAAATATTTATTACTAAAACCCTCAAATAATTTATTGAAAGATACAAGGGATGGTTTGTATTAA
This sequence comes from Acrobasis suavella, assembly GCA_943193695.1. Taxonomy (NCBI): domain Eukaryota; kingdom Metazoa; phylum Arthropoda; class Insecta; order Lepidoptera; family Pyralidae; genus Acrobasis; species Acrobasis suavella. The sequence continues at coordinate 9,030,170 of OW971945.1, read as the reverse complement.
TATAGGGTATTTTCAAATATACTCTGTAATCATCAAGAGCAAATCTTGCTTTTGTTCTTTTGAAATTGTAAATATCCAGTTTTAGTTAGTTTTTTTTAAGTTTGCATAACATAAGGTCATTTACTGATGGTTACTATCAAGTAGAGGCTTGTAACCAATATTTTTACCATATCATCACATAGAAAAAATATATTTCTTTCACAGATATCTTTTTTGGTTTTGTCGATTCTAATTCATGGTTAAAACGGGACAAAAATATCGCAATATTAGGTTTCTGCTATGTATATACATCAGGGTAGTCCAGCAGATCACCAGCAAAACCTTATTCAGTAACTCTAGCTAAGAGTATTATGATAAGATTAAAAAAAACTTCCACTATTCAATATTCATCTCATTTTTGTTCCGCAAGAGTAATCTTTTCTGTGGCCACTTGTACACTCATTGGTCACTCACCATTGTCAACTAAGGATTAGAACTTCAATTTTGTTTTCTTTTCACTATTTTTGGCTCCAAAAGAGCACAAATTCTACATAAATATCTTATACCGATTTTTACAGCAGTGGTGTCGAAAGGCTGAAATTCCATGGAGTTAGTGTACTCGTATTGCAGACATTTGACATGCTCCAGGAATGGGGAAGTAAAAGGAAGAAGACCTTTGTGCATATTTCACTATAAAACGTAACATAACTAGTAATTTTAATCAATTAAGGAGACTCCATAGTCAAATGTCCATACAATAATTTTTCAAAAGTTTGACAATTTGGTCTAAAAATTTGGTCTAAAAATAAAAATAAAAAACACTGGTTCATATTTTAAAATAGAAATTCAAATCACAACGTGACCGGGTAACATTTCAAAAGTCGAAAAATAAGAAGCACCCTAATGGATGAGCAGTAATAGTATTTTATGCAACAGTTGTATACGAATTATCAAAAAATGCGAGTAGCGCAGGTTACGATGCGAGCCTTGCCGAGCATCGTAAGGACTGTCTAAGGAGACGCCATCGAGCATTTTTTGACGTACTTATACAACGTTGCATACAATACGTTTTCTACGACTATATTTACAAAATAAAATACAAAATTACACAAATAATAATATGAAAATGTTTGACATATTATGTTAGGCAGATTTACCCTATATCTTCATGGCAGCACTACTTGTATATTCTAAATCTTTGATGGGCAGATACCAGTTACCTATGGTAAACTTATTTTTTTTTATATTGACGTTTATTTCCTATAGTGACAATATTTAAAAAAAGTTTTTCTTATTTTGATGCTAAAGAATTTATTTCGGAAAGTTTTACTTTTAATATAAATTGTATGAATTCAGTTGTTTATTCAGTTGGTAGTTGTGCTTTTTTTTGTTAAGTTAGTGTTGATCGAGTTAAACCTTAACCTAAGTGCATCTACATAGGCACTATCGTGCATAGACCTAAAGAAAAAAATTCTAGGTCTACGTATGAGTATCTATTTGGCGAAAAAACGACAGATGTGCTATATTATATTAGGACAGAGAGTATAGACTTTTCTGAAATCATATTCTCATTTATGTAGATTATTAAAAATAATAGTATGCATAATCTTTCTTTTCCCTGATTAGCAAATAATGACGAAGATACAGTGCATTTAAATTTCGTGGGACGTCATGATCAGGTACGACTTAAAAGTTGACGGACTTAATAAAATAATATATTTCTAATCCAGTTTACATTCCTATTCTAGTAACTCTTTACAGTCTTGCCTAGCCCTTCTATATTTTTAACCAAAATTTTCTGGAAAAATTCTTTTGCAAAAGTACTATTGTTATTGTTTGACATTTCTGATTTACAACATTTTGATATTAGAAGTTACATTTGTAATAAAAATTAACACTGGCAAGTAACTGTTGCACAAATTAATGAAAAACAAGAACTTTTCCATGAATTAATGAATGTTCAATATGTCATTTGTAATCAAACATAGTAAATGCATTCTCGTAAATGACATAATTTATTAGAGTTCATTGTACTTGCATTTGCATACAATATGTAAATAAAATCAGTATTGAGTCATTCCTTATTGCTAATACATACCTAGATCATCATTTACTAGGCTATTAGACAACTACAGTTGAATATAAATAGTATTTATCTAATAGTGTTAAGATTGACGATTCATTAAAGAAACTATTATTTATTTATTTATACTACAAAGGATTATATTATTTATGATAGACAAGAGCCACTGAGCTCTTAAATAAGAAGAAGAATATGATATGACATTTAAGTGTTATTCTTAATTTCAAGAATAAAACTTAAAACTAGTGTTAACCCGTCAACAACCGCAATTTTGCAAACCCATTGTTATCTATTGTTCTCTTGGTCGGATCCGACCGTCTGGAAGCTGACGGGTTAATTAGGTATAACATTAAAATATCTAAATAAGATTAGTTTCATTCGGATATTTTTGTTTGTCACTAATGTGTATCATTGGGTACTGAAACTACATACATACATAATATCACGTCTTTATCCCTGATTGGACAGACAGAGCATTTTGGGTCTTGCGACTCTAGGCAGACAGAGCCCAGGTCCATAAAACTCAAAGGCCACTTTTAGCGTGATGGTAGGCGAGAAGGTGTAAAAAGAAATTAAAATAGTGTAACTAATAATAGTAATAATGCATGTTTTGCATGTTAATAATTTACAACAAATTTTTATGCAGTTTCCTCATTCTTAAATTTAAGTGCGATGTAGTCAAATAATTTAGAGGAAAGTGATAGTAGTTTTCAGTAAGTATCACTTTTCTCACTAATAAATAAAGAAAGATGTTAAAAGAGTTATATACAGACTTTGTTTATTAATATTGATTGGTTTGATTGATGACAGTATGAGTAATATTGATATAAACTGATAACAGTAATTGATGGTTGTAATCTATCTTTTACCTTTTGCATAGGCTCTGCAAATATGACTAAGGATTAAGATAGCAAACTGATTTAAATAAAAAAATAATCAAAGATAAAAGTTATCCATTCATACCTGATCCCCAAGCCAATCAGAACCCTTCACTGTGTCATACATGTGCCAAAGCCAGTTGTCTTCCTCCATATTGCCTGGAAATACAAACTTTTTTATAAAAACAATTTATCAATGAAAAAAACTATGAAAGATTTCTAAACAAATTAATAAAAATAACAAGAAAACTAATTAAAACTAGACTAATTAGATATTTAAAGTACTTTAAATAAAAAATATAAGTTGATAGTTTAAAATACAAAGATAAAAGTGACTACTTTCTTTTGAATGTCATGGAAATATAGCATAAATTTTAAAAGACAGAATTACACTATTAAAAAAAACGAAGAGAGCATAGACTTCTGCTGAGTATTTTGCCACAGTTGATGTTTCCCTGTGTAAATATAAATGGATATAGGAATAAACAAAAATAAAGGTATTTGTAAGTTTACCTAGGGCAGCATTGATTCCGCCCTGGGCTGCGACAGTGTGGGACCTGGTAGGGAACAACTTTGTGACCACAGCTGTCTTGAAGCCCTCTTGTACCAGACCAAAGGCTGCTCGGAGTCCAGCACCTCCCGCTCCAATGACCAGGGCATCATGCTTGTGGTCAATAACCGTGTAGGCCTTAGTTGTGTTGGTGTTTGCTGACCCATCTTTCAGGGGCCTGGCACCTCCAACTGATACATGGAGGTTTCTGTACAAGTATGTAGCCTACAAAAAACATTAAGACATTGTTACTAGAAAATGTTTATCACCTAATAAAGAATTTTCTATTCTATTCTAAAAAGAATTATTATCATACAACATAAACATTGGAATAATTATTGAATATACAGGATAGATTTGTTCTTTGGATAGGTGTTGTTAATTAATGTTGTGCAATGGGTTGGTATAAATATTTTTTCTAGTATAGTTTTAGGAAGACAAGAAATATCCATTATTGGTGTTCATTTATCTTTTAAAAGGAATTTAGATACTATTTGACTTTTTTATAACTAAAAGTTAAGTTGTGGTAACGCTATGGAAATCATATGGAAACCGATCAGCAACATAATAAGTACCTACGTCTGTGTAACCACGAGAGGTGATTCTCTGTATTTTTTACTCAATACTATAGGCATGAACAACCTTAAATTCTATTAAATTTTGACTGAAGATTGAGCCCTATCTTTATTATAGTGTAAATCTCAATTTAAGGGATTTTCTCTCGTAAGAAAGTAGTAAAAAATTTGGTGGTCAGTATACCAAAACATATTACATAACAAATTCCAGAGTAAAGTAAAGTATAATATACCAACCAATGATGCCGGGCTCTTTGAAACGGCGACTTTAATTAATGCACTCATGATGGAACTCTCTATCCGCACCGGAGCACAATATTTTAGTTTATTTTTTGGAGAAATTCACATTTACGAGCACAATCAAATTTCGTTGCTGTCAAAATTCGTTTTGTTCACAGCTCGTGACTTTTTTATGTCAATTGCGTTTTGTTTTCAACATGGCGATGATATTTCTTGGCTTAGCTGACAGTAGGTAAGTAAAAAAAACGACAGTTTTTATCTGTCAATGTCAACACGTCAAATTAATTATAAGAATTTGGTTTTGGTTTGAGAATAATGGCAGCAAAGAATTATTTGCATTATGTCAAAGATTGAGACACACACAATACAATTTTTAGCATAAATTGTAAAGTGAATAACAATAGCGTGATCAATTTATAGTGTGTTAAAAAATAATATTCTCATTTCATATCCTCTGCATCAATGGCAGATAATCCGAGCAGTGACGGGCTTTCAGAAGCTGAGAGATTGCAAGGTACCTACCTAAATATATAAATGTTTGGTTTGGTAGATTATAATGATTCTAACAAGTATAATATTATGTACCTATTTAAATCTTAATTTGACAACTGTTCATCATTGATATTTTTATCTTGGTCTCCATACTCCGATGTAACCCAGTTGAATAAAGCATTTCTGAAATCACTGACCAATCTCTAGTAAGATCTAAGTCAGAATCATTGCTTTTCTTTTTTTATTGCTTTTAGAGGCAGAACTAGCACAAGAGTTAGATCATAGTGACTCAAATGAAGAGGATACACAGGAAATATCTCTTGAAATTGAGGAAAAGTTATTGAAAGATGAACCAGAGTGTAAGTCACCAGTTTGATTTCTCTATAAATGAATTGAATTCTTAGGGTTGGATCTCACTTATCAACATGGAACAGCATTTTTCTATGCTGCTTTCTTTTTCTGTCGCTCATAACTGTCATTTTCCAGAGCGAGAGACAGCGAGGGAATGCTATAGTACAACCAGTTCTATAGCATGCTATAGTGTTCCATCGCTCTCTCTCTCGCTCTGGAAAATGACAGTTTTGAGTGTCAGAAAAGGATAGCAGCATACAAAAGTTCTGTTCCGTGCTGACAAGTGAGATCTAACCCTTAGTACCAACCTACTTAAAAAAAACTGTTGAATGATTGCTACATAATATTAAACTGTGGAGTGAAGAATTAAATGTATAAACTTCTTGATGCTTTTTTTGTAGTATTTCTTATAATTATTTTTTTTCCAACTAATTAAGTTAACCTCTCTAAAACCAGATGGCAATAGAATATGCCATCCAAATCTTGCAAGATTACTACAAAGCACAAGTCTTGAATAATTAATCAGCCAACCTTAGTAACATATGGCTCTTACACTCATTATGCTAGCAAAGGTGGCGCACATCTACTTGGCGCAACCAAGTAGAGTTACACAACTGGCTAGAGCTTTAATCTATAAAAAGTTTGTTTTAAATATAAATACAATTTATTTGTTCACAGATACTACGCTTGTAAACTATGGAGAAAGTGTACAGAATACAAATCTTGAGAGTGACATTGTTGAAACATACTCAGACAGTTCTCAAAATGTGGAAACAGTCCACCGGGCTGATGAACTGGGAAATATTTACACTGACAATTCTGATAACTTCATAAGTTCACAGCCTGACACACTAACGGATGTCACCGACCAGTATGAACCATACATCAATGAATACTCCTTTGAAAATACCCATCTCATTGATACACCTCAGTCAGAAAACACTGAAAAGTATGATGTCAATACTTCCTTGAATAAGGATAGCATAGTGATGCCTGACATGAGTGAATTTCAGCAGAGAGAGACTACAACAAACTATGAATCTCAGATGACAGAAGAAATGTTGATGAGTGAAAGAGAAAGAGAGAAAAAGAGTAAAAAGGAGCTTGAAGAGGAGGAACGAGAAAAGATGCAGTAAGTTTCTTACTTTGAACCCATACCTGCAATGTTACCCGTATGTGTTATATGATATACAGTATTTTTAAGCTGTACCCATGTACTTGAAACTAATAAGGAGTAAAGATATGTTGAATAGAAATACAGTGACAAAATACTAGGCCTATCCCCACCAATGGCAAACAGGGCAAAAACAAAAAAATAAATCTTTATTTTACATTGCTGAAGGCAAAAGCAATAGAAGAGACAAATGGTAGGAATGGCAACTTTTACTCAAAGATCTGATAATGATCAGAATTAATTTGAAACTTTTATTTACAGAGTGCTAGTTTCAAACTTCACTGAAGAGCAGCTGGATAGGTACGAAATGTACCGACGAGCGGCCTTCCCGAAGGCGGCCGTGAAGCGGCTGATGCAGACCATCACCGGGTGCTCTGTGGGACAGAACGTGGTCATAGCCATGTCTGGTATTGCAAAAGTGTTTGTTGGAGAAGTTGTTGAGGAAGGTAAGTCACAGTTTTTTTTTATTTGTCTGTTGTATTGCCCATCGCCTCTGGGCAAACGCCCCTCCTTCATTTCAGGGTTCCATACCCAAAGATTATAAACGGGACCCTCTTACTAAGACTGCTGTTCATCTGCCTGTCTGTCACCAGGCTGTATCTCATGAACCCTGATAGCTAGGCAGCTGAAATTTTCACAGATGATTTATTTCGATTGCCGTTATAACAAAAAAAACAATACTAAAAACAGAATAAAATAAATACTTAAGTGGGGCTCCCATACAATAAATGTGATTTTTTATAGATATTGAAACAGAACCCTTCGTGCGCGAGTCTGAGTCACACTTAGCCAGTTATTCATTTTTGGTATGTGCTATACAGAAAGATTTTTGTCAAAAGTATGAATTTTGACGATAATTGAGTATTGAATGTCTTAACAGGTAGTTTTGTCTTTACAGCACTCGAAGTTTTGGAAAAATCTGGGGAAGCTGGTCCGTTACAGCCAAAACACCTCAGGGAAGCCTTGAGGAGGCTTAGGATGAGAGGAGCAATACCCACAAGAAAAGCACACCGGAGCTTTTTTAGACTCTAGCTTACTATGCCTGTCGTCATGTGTGTACATACTAACTTGTGTAAGTCTCAATGAATATTTAATTTTTATACTAACATGAACAATATTGATTTGATTGTTTTACTGAACTTGAAGTCCAAGGGACCTTATATACTTTAGTTATTGGTGATTGACTTATAAAATCGTAGATATTTAGTAATGGTAGGGGAGCCCATGAATCTAAATGGGGATTTACTTGAGCGTCATGGGGAAATGATGGATTTTGAAGATTAGATGATACATTATAATATGTTCCATTTCACCAGTGGGGGAAACTGCCTACAGGTTTTCAAAAGAACAAAAGTTTGGCTTGATGTTCTAGTCCTACTTGCCCAATTTGGGGGTTATTCTGAAGTGCGATTTCTGAAATGCGGAGTCACCTAAACGAATGGTTTTCCCATACAAAAACCATACGTTTAGGTGACTCCGCGTATCAGAAATCGCACTTCTGTTCACACCTTGACTTCCAGCATTGCAGACAATAGATTTTTAATTGTTTGTTGCACACCAGGTGACCGTCGTGGCGTTTAAAGACTTTCTTGAGTTAAATAAAAATTTTCAAAACCAGATTAATCTTAATTAAGTTTTAGCAAATTCTATTTTCCTCGACTAGTACTAACTTCGGTCTTAGGAAAAAAATATTATGAAAAAATGAGATTTTTTTTCGTAATACATACCTACGAAAAAATATTCTGCGAAAAAATTATATATTTTTTCGTAAGACCAAAGTACTAGTCAAGGAAAATTGATTATGCTCAAACGTGATTTTCGTCGTTTTATTACAGAGTTTTTATGAATTACCTCCTGGCTCCATCATCCATCAGACAAACATTATGATATCATTATATTGTACTGACATGACATGACTGTTTGTTCATTTCATGCGCTCGAGTAAATCTACAGAGTATATTAAAAAATCCCCTCTTGGGCTCCCTTACTATGAGTACAAACCCATTGTTTTTCAATTAATAGAATAGAAAATTCTTTAAAAGTGATAAAAAGTATTTTGTAAATATATTTTTTTTGTAAAAATAACTTTATTTTTAATGCTTTTACTATAAAAATCTTAGTTCTGCAATAACAAAAATAAATAAGTCACGCATAATATAACTACCTAACCTAAGGCAAGGGGAATAAGAAAAACTTTATTTAATAAAATGTTAATTTATTACATGATAAATTGTTATTTAATTAAAAACAATATACAACAGTAACTAAGGATTATTCGTAGTTCGAAAACTTTGAAAATAAAATCAGTCTTGTTAAATGGCCAACTACATTGTAGACGCGAGACTGGAAATCCTTGGAAAAGTTCAATACATTCAATAAAAAATAAAATGGCTTTCGTTAACAAAAACACGTGTACACAAATTCCATTCAAAACACAAAAATAAAGAATTGGCACTCAATAATTTTTACGAAAACAATCAATTTCTAATTATACAAAATTGTCACAATTATTTAATGAAAAGTTTTGACATAGCAATGTTTTATGATATCACAGTTTTTTATATTTCCAGGATTGCTCTGGCCGGTGTATTTGGCATTTCTTGTAACAGAAACGGAACAAATGCGAACAAACTAAATGATAAAACACATAGAATTGATAAATTATCTCTAGCTATGCAAGGAAGGCACAAATTATTTCACATTTGCATTTTGGTAACATTTGTAACGTAAATGTGTAATATATTAATATATTATAATATAAGCCATAATTATACGGGAGAACACTCCTCTTATAAAATATAAGCAATGGTTCAACATTGTCACATTGTGCGAATTCCAGACTACATGTGCAAAGGCAAAATTATAATAGGAATTCTAAAGGCACATTTCATAAGTTTCTACCACGTTATGTATGTCAATCTTTTTCGTAGATTTGATTCTAAGTAAGTGCTTGTTAAGTAGTTATGGTTCCGTTTTAAAAAAGAAGATATACAAGTAAGTAAATACTTTAACAATTAAAAAAGCATGTAATATTCGCGATGATAATATTGATAATTTAAAGACATATCCTAAAATAACTTTGCATTTTTTATGTAAGTTATACACAACATTTGCGTTAGTGAATACATATTTTTGCATTCTGATTGCATTGCGGTCTTTTCAACAAACCCAAATTATAGTTCACTAAATAAGCAAATGCGAAGTATAGGCGATAACTAAGCCTGTCCCATTTGCATAAAATAACGAAATGTGAGCACCCCTGTGCGGTCAATATCGAGTTGATATTTCGTCTTTGACTATTGAAACGAGGAGAAATCATACAAAATGTATGAACTTTAATTAAAAAGTACGAATATTTAATACGCCGTCACTATATTAGACTAGAAATCGTCTCACGAGGATTGACCGACCGACTAAGATAACTCCTGCGGTAGTTGTTTGGTGTGCTCTCGATGACGAAGGGCCGCTGTCCGTCAAGTTTTTCACTACAATGCGCGCACTATGGAAGTTTTCGGATACCTTGTTGCTTGAGATAACATGCCTCACCACACTGACAATCTATTTATTCATGACACCACACAGTACTACTCGTATATACCAGTTCCAGTCAATCAATCGGGCTATCGAAGCCTCACACTTGCAATCTCTTGACACCGCACTCGATGCAGAACTTGGCGGTGTCGACGGGGAACTTGCTGCCGCACTCGTGGCAGAAGCGCGACAGCCTCCGCGCGGCACTGTCGTGCGGCGCGCTGCGGCGCGGCAGCGACGATTCCGAGCCGCTGGAGCTGAGCTGCCCGCCTCCGCCGCGCCGCCACGTAGGGCTGCGACGCGACGACGCGCGAGAGCTCACGCGTTTCTCTGTATATTGAAATAACGAAACTGAAACGGTTTACCAACATTCCATCGTTTGTTCCCGATGAGTAACAATATTATTTTAATACATTAGGTATGTGTCCAATCTATTATACTTACAAACATATCACAAATTTTGAATTTACTTCATTACGTCACTTTTACTCAACGGGAATACAAAATTCCCGTCAAGTAACACTGTGTTTTAAGTGGTACTTGGCGGGAATACGGCGCATCGCTGAAGAGCTGTTAAGACACAGTAGTACTCATTGGGAAGAGTGTTAGTTGCAATGAGTGACACTGGTACTCATCGGGAAGTTTTTTCCCCTTAGAGTAGCAGTGGTACTCTAGAGGGTGTTACTCATCGGGAATAAACGCATTCGATTGGACCATGAACCGTTGGCCAACAGAATCTTTAAGCAATTAGCTTTCCATCCAAATGACTTTTCACCCACGAACGTTTCGCCAACATAACATGCATTCACTGACGTAAAGTAATGTTGGCGAAACTTTCGTATTGTCTGTTGACCAACGGTTTATGGACCAATCAAATGTTGGTAAACCGCTTTGTTTCTGAAATAACCCATGGTAGGTTATAACGATATTTTTCACCTTTTCACCTTTCTTTTTTGACTCCCGACAAAAAAGAAAGGTGTTATACACTAATATCTGTCTGTCTGTGTGTCTGTGGCATCGTAGCACTCGAGCGGATGGACCGATTTCGATGCGGCGTTTTTTTACGTGCAAGCAAGTTCCCTTGCGGTGGTTCTTAGCCATGTTTGAGGAAAATCGGTTCAGACGCTTAAAAGTTATTGGGGTATAGAGCTTGAAAGTCGGGGCTTTCCCTAAAAAATTATAGACGGCGCTATAATATAGGAACTAGTTAGTAGTTCCGCTATTCACCACTAGATGGCGTTCTAGATATTTTCGATCGGCGGATTTTTAATTTGATTTTTCAAATAAACTTGTTTACTAATGTGCAATGATCATTGTTTCTTAATCGAAAAATATTAGGTCTATGAAACAGCGGTCATAGAATTTAATTACACCTTCCTATTGACGAATATCAAACATATCTCTCGACATTGTCTTGTTGATGACCTGTATTTACCCGACTACGCCAGAAGGATATATGTTATGTGTTTCGAGTGTATGTATGTATATTTATTTGGCACGCTCTGTACGAGGGCTACGCCAAAAATAGAATACTTAGGAATAAATTAGAGTAAAACTTTTTTGGTGTTTGAAATGTAGTATTATTTCGAACACAATTCCATTTTTGAATTTTAAATAAAGTAAAAACGAAAAGAGTATTGACCATTTGAATTTGACAAGTCGGTGAGAAAAAATGGAGCTTACGCGGGAACATTTTCGTGCAATAATTTTTCATAACTTTCGTCGAGGTTTATCTCAAGAACAATGTCTCGCCGAGCTTGTTTCTATTTATGAACTTGAAGCACCTAGTAAAACGACTATATATCGTTGGTATTCTGAGTTTCGTCATAGAAGTTCCTCTCTTACCACAGTCCCTTCTACTGGTCGGCCAAAAACAGGGGTAACACAAGATAACATCGATGCTGTACGCCAATTAATAAAAGAAGATAGACATGTGACACACGAGCGGATTCGGGTTTCTCTCAGCATTGGTATGACAGCCATTCAGACCATTTTACATGATGAACTGGGTGTCAAGGAGTTAATTTCACGCTGGGTCACCGTTTGACCGAGGAACAAAAGTCGGCTCGTGTTAATTGGTGTCGGTCTGCTCTGCAACGGTTCAATAGAGGGAGCTCAAATGCAGTTTACAATATCGTCTCTGGGGATGAATCGTGGATTTATTTATATGAGCCCGAAAGAAAACATCAATCGCCAGTTTGGGTCTTCGAGGGCGAGGTCAAGCCAACAAAAGTTATTCGCTCGCGCAGCACGCAGCGTGTCGAAAAAATGGTCGCTTCGTTTGTATCAACTGGTCACGTGGCTACGATTCCTTTACAAGAACGAAGGACGGTTACTGCTGATTGGTACACAACAGTTTGTTTTCCGAAAGTCATAAGAGAACTTCGTAAAATTAATCCGAATTGTCGTATAATCCTTCACCACGATAATGCGAGCTCACATACCGCACGCAAAACAAGCGCGTTTTTAAATCTGGAAAACGTGGAGTTGATGGACCATCCTCCGTATAGCCCTGACCTGAGCCCCAATGATTATTTTACATTCCCAAGAATTTAAGATATACTACGTGGTCAACGGTTTCACGGCCCAGAAGAGGCGGTCGAAGCTTACAAATCAGCTGTTTTGACTGTATACACTTCAGACTGGAATTACTGTTTCAATAATTGGTTTGATCGAATGCAAAAGTGCATTGACTGTCACGGAGAATACTTCGAAAAACAATAAAAGTAAACAGTACTTTTTTCTATTCCCGATCTTTTCGGTATGGCCCTCGTAGCCTAAAAGGCTTGATGGATTTTAGCTTGAGAGGTGTCGTTCGCTTCGTCTTAATTGTCAACGTGAAACTGGTATTTAGCAACAAACAAAAAACCAATTTTTGGAAGCTACTAAGCTGATTAAAAATAAATTTGAATCATAATATTTAGCCGTACCTGGTACAGAATGATTTTCCTCCTTGTACGAGGTGTGCATTTCAATCTGGGGCAGCGGCTCGTCCAGCTCTGCCGACCGCTCCATCGCCAGGAACTCGTCGCTGGACACTGACCGCACGTCCTCCTTGTGACTGCCGCCCGAGTCCGAACCCGCGGGAATTTGCTCCAACGACGTCAAGCCGTTCGGATCTTTGGCATTACACAGCGACAACTTCGATGGAGATATTCTATTTAGGCTACAAAAGTAATACAAGTTATAATTATAAACCAGAACGTAGTTAAATGTTATATTTCAGGATCGCACAATTTGTATACAACTTGGAAGGGACACACCCGTAATAAATCGAATTACGGGCTATACTAGATCACTATGGTATAATAATAAGAAAATAACAGTCAAAACAAAAAAAAAAAACGGTTTTTCCATACAAGAGTGTCCAGCCGCCCGGGAAATCTGAATGGGAATGTCGAATATTTTTTTGTTTTTTGACTGTTACTATTATTATAGGTACTATAATGTGGTTTGATTTATTTCGAGCATGTCCCTTCAACGTTGTATATATAATGTTTTACTAAATAACATTTTACCTGACTAACCTGCTATATGCCGAGTCGTTGCTAGCTTTCCCATTAGGCGTATAATTCCCGTTGGATACATTTTCTGGTTTTCTGTTTATTCTATCCATCTTGATCCTTGGATCTCGTTTTGTAGTACCGTTGTGCGATGGATTGTTGTAATTAGTCATCTCTTTGCCCGCCTTGCTTTCGTGTTTCTCAGCCTCGTAAAACTTGTCAAAATCTTTCAGAGACTGCATTAAGTCTTGCTCCAACTGATCAGCCTTCTTACGACTCTTCGCGCTGTCCCCTTTATGCGATGTCTTCTTCTGAATGGAATCAAGGAGGGAAGTGGAACGCTTGACGGAGGATGGGAAAAGGTTCTCACTCACGATATTGTTACTGCTAAAAGTAAGAGACATCGATTTGTTAACTGGAATCATGCCGTTACTACTACTCTTCACTACTTTGGGAGACGAACAAATGCTGTTCATTTCTGAAACTCTATTACTATCAGTCAGTTCAGACTGTTTCACTACTCTAGTTGTGGAACTACATGTCCTTTTCTCGACCCTTTGCTTGTTTATTTCCTCATCAAATGAAGTCATAAATTCCTCGAGATCAAAGTCCTCGCATAGAGAATCATCATCTCTAATTGAGGTTTTTGAGGCTATACTTTGTTCTAAAGACGACATGATTTTATCATATTGTGCACTTAGATCATCTATTGTTGGGGCAGTAGACGTAATATTATTATTATTATTACTTTCTATTTTCTTAATCTTAAACTTAGATTCTATAACATCGTTTGAATCGTTGTTATTGATTTGGTTATTTGTGTTAAACGATTCGAACTTAGCAGGCAAATTTTCTGTCGTAAGTAGAGATTCCATGCTACTAATAATGTCTGGATTATTTAAAATTGTATTGACATTAATGGGCAAGTTATCATTTTCATTAATAAGTCTAGGGTCTATGTAGTTACTGTCAGTCATGGATGAATTATCATCTGTGAGGATGACATCAAGGTTAACAAAGTTTTTCTTTTCGTCATCTCTCTTTATTTTATCAAGTTTTACTGGTTGTTTTATTGTACTTCTTTGGAAGCTGTGGTACATTGATGTAGATATTTTTGGAATTTTATCTTTTGGCTTTGGTGTGTTGTAATTAGAGGCAGTGTAGCTCGAGAAAGACCTATTAAGACTGCTGTTGCGATTGAAATAGCTTTTATCCACAGTACTGACATTCTCTTTACTGGATTTTGTAAAAGTGGTGTTTAATTTTGTTTGACTAGATTTTTTGTCATTCCTATTTAATCTAAATGAACTGCATCTACTACCTATGGTATTGTTTGTGTTTTCATTGTTAGAGCTGCCGAAGGATTTCATTCTTTGTAGAGTGGGTGTTTTTTGATATGTTTTATTTAGCGTGTCTTTCATCATTTTAGTATTATCTGTTCTGAGGTATGAGGATGATGTCTTTTCTTTAGCGGGACGTAGGATAGGGAGGGTTCTGTTCGGATCTTTGGATGCATTATGTATTTTCTTAGGAATGTTTGTGTCTGAGGACATGAGTTCTTTCATTTGTCTAGCTGCTGATACGAACGGGTCGTAATTATCCTCAAGCCTGAAACATGTGAACAAATGGTTAGTAACATAAAACATGTCATTCACAGTTGATTAAGATTAATGTTAAATTACCTATATCTACTTATAAGTTAGTAATCAGGGCTTCAATAGGATAAGGATGGCGGTCTAACCTCTTATTTTCAATTCGTGGTAGCTTTAGTGGCGGCGCTTCAGATGTTATCGACTGACCATCACTATTGTCTTCCTGTTCATTTTTAACGATGAATGTATTTCCTCGATTCTGCTTACCCATCTTTTTGAATTTTTTGTCAGGCATTCTTTTTTTGTTGCATTTCTTGTTTTCGGGTTTGTTGTTTTCGGAAATACTCGGAAGTTTGAATTGAGGTATTTCATTTTCTGGTATATAATTTAGCTCAGTTGGTTTATTTTCCACCTGTTCATAGAATTTTAATTCGTATACAGTTATGTGTTCCATATCGCTAACCTTTCGACTGGCTTCATCGGTATCATTTGAAACGGTTTCAGTTTTACTTTTTTCTGGTTCCTTATTTGTACTTTTTAGCAGCTCTTTTAGATTGCTCTTTAGCTCTTTTAAAGTATCAGAAAATACACGTTTATCAGGATCTGCTGTAGATGTATCGATATTTTCTCGACTTATAATATTCATAGCTTCTATAGAATTCGTTTTGGGCGTGCACATATTTTCCATTTGTCTATTTAGTTCAATTTCGTTATCATTTTTGTCACTTATCATTTTATCTGTTAAACTTAGAAATTCTTCCAAATCTTCTGGATTTTCAGTAAACTTCGTATAGGTTTCACCACTACCATGACGACTGAAATTATTTTCTTCGGTGTATTCGCTTTCAACGTTGCGTTCCACGGAATCATCGAACGTCTCTGCACTCCTATCCCGATCGTAATTTATTTCTCCATTTTCGATAATCAGGATTTGGTTTCCATTACAGTACTTTTTAGAACTATCGTTTTTAAGATTGCTAGATTTTTTGTCAGATAAAAAATCTATTTTTTGACAGCTGTTATCAGTAGTTTCTGTTTTGCTTTTAAAAATGTTGGATGTTGATTCAGTAAAATCTGAAATGAACTGATCAGATGTACTTGGTGTAGTGTTATATTCTATCGTAGTATCTCCTTTAGAATAGCTCTCATTTACAAATTCTGTTTTTGCTTCTATATCGCATGAGCTAACGACAGTCAAGTTTTTATACAGTAATTCGATTTTCGGTTCAGGGGCATAAGATTCTGGTTTAAACACGTTATTCACATCTTTAGATTTAATTTTTCGTGATTTATAAGGTTTGTTCATTTCTGGATTTTCATAAATGATACATGGTATAGATGGGCACAACAACTCTGTATTTATTCCTATAGATTGACAGTTCTTATCATTTTTTTCCGATGTTACATCTTCAAGGCTGTCCAAACTCATACTACTTTCTTTGGTCAGTTTAACCGGATTTTTTCTTGTATTTGTTTTGTTCACTTTTTCTTTGCCCGTTGAACTATGTGAATTTTTTTCAGGGGTTTGAGCTTTAGATACTTTATTTTTAGCCACTTTTGATATTTCCTCACTTTTACATTCGGGCTTATCGTTTTCAATGTTTTTTTCTTGGTTTATTTTTCTTTTTGCCGGTTCTTTTTTTCTTGGAATTGGTAATTGACTTTTATCTGCAGTCTTTTTATCCGCAACTTCAACTTTTTCTTTGACAGCCTTATCTTTATATTTATTTGCAAGCTCTTCGAGTTTTTTTAATTGTTGTTGTTTATTCACAGTTAGTCTTGTTTTATTTTGACCTTGCGTCGCGCTTTTCTTTATGTTGGGATCGGTTTTACTTGGTTGGACAGAGGATGGATGGGATTCGTGGGATTTTCTACAATAAGGAAAGGAAGGTCAATGTTTGTAACGTAAATTTGTGATAACAAACAAGGAGACAGGAATATAACAGATTGACTTATACGATAAATAAATTATTAGAATGTAAGAAAAACAAAATAGACGAAAGAGATCAATAACAAAAAGCTTTGAACCTTCCTTTCCCCTTATTTGCTAATTTACAAGTATACGAAAACCTTCCGACACGTAAAGTATTGTATGGTAATAATTAATAATAACTCAGCGCAATCACATTCCGAAATCAATTTATTTTTAAACAATACACAATAGTTACACGTTCATACATACATGTCAAAAGGGTTTCGTGTTAAAACAAAAAGACGCGATATTTCCTATTCAATCGCTAAAAATACTTAATTCAAATACGTACCTCGAGCTGCTGAGGTCTCTGGCAAGTCTCGCTTGCCTCGCCTTTACGTTGGCGTCGCCTGAACTATTGTTGGAATTACGCGAATTCCTTATCACTGGCACGTGCGGGGAATCCTCATGATCGTTGCTGGATTGAGATTCTGTAAGTGAAAATATACGTATGTACAATGACCAAAAAGTATAAACAATTGCCAATCCTAAATACTAATCCTTAATTAGTCGGCTATAAAGTTGTATAGATATACTAACCTGAAGCCCTATTTCTGCCCGTCCTATAGTCGCCGTACTCACGCGGCGGCGGAGGCGATACGCCACGCGACGAATCCACTGACGCGGATCTGCTATTCGAAGACTTATCACGGGTTTGAGATGAACTGTGAATAACAAACACTGGTTTAACGTGAAGGAAATAATGAACCGAAAGAAGCAAAAAAGAAATTACTATTTATTTTAAGCCTTGTAGATATCATATGTTCGGCAAAGATATCCCTCTCGGTTTTTCATTTCTCCTTACTTTGCGCGTTTGATTTTCCTGGGTCAAAAATAAATTATGTGGTACTGTTAAGAAAATAATATCACTTATCACGATCATATCCACTTTCTTCGTGATTTTAGATTTATTATTGCAGAAAAACTGATATTAAGAGCGCTATTTGACTCCAAGTAACTGAGTCGGTTTCATACAAATCCCTTAGTAAACGTTTGTTTTGACGTTTAAAAAAAGTATGTGATTTGAATTGTTGGAAAATAGTGAATTTAGGGTTCTCGGGAATATTGAATCTCACTTGTCAGCACGGAGCAATACTTTTCTATACTGCTACCCTGAATAGATATCGGAGATATCGGAACGGATAGCGGTCCATCGCTCTGTCTCTCTCTGGCGAATAACGATTCTAAGCGACAGAAAAGGATAGCAGCAGGGCCGGGCCGTGAGTTTAGCGGGCCTTAGGCTACTACTACTTAGGGGCCCATCTAATTACTCAAAGTTTAGGAAAAGTAAGAAAATAATTAATAAAATAATAAGAAAAAAATAAGAAATTAATAATTAGTGTTTATAAAGTACAATCGTTAATAAATTAACAAATTATAAATTAACCATTCTGCTCTTTTCTTTGGCAAATTTTATAATTTTCTCCTCACATTCTAGATTCTTTGCTAAATTAACAATACAATACAATACAAATACTCTTTATTGCACCATAAACAAAAGGAAAAACAATAAACAGAAAAAAAGAAGACAGAATTATGATACAAAGGCGGACTTATCGCATAGCAATCTCTTCCAGTCAACCTTTGGATAGAGGGAGAAGTAAATATTAAAAAATAGGCGGTGCAGTATGTTAGATTTACTGTAAATAGTTACTATATAGAACCTGCCACAATATATACATACAAATACTTAAATACACGACATACATACCTACAAATTAATAGACATACATATATATTATAATTATAACAAAATAATGAAATATGAGCATAATGCGAAAGAATCCACTACAAAATTAATCATGAGTTGGACAGATAGTGAGCTTTTAATTGCGTTTTGAAGCTGCACAAAGTTTTAGCGCTACGGATATTAATAGGTAAGGCGTTCCACAATCGAACAGCTTGAACGGAGAAGGATTTAGAGTAGTATGTGGAAGAGTGGAGGGGGACTTGAAGACGGAGATTGTAGAAGCTGCGTAAGTTACGGTGTGAGACATCAGTTAGGAATATGAAACGCTCTTTTAGATAGCTGGGAGAAGAAGGTATAAATAGTATGGAGTATAAAAGGGAGAGGATATGATAATTACGACGAAGTCGAATAGGGAGCCACTTGAGTTGCGCGCGGAAGTTGGAAACATGATCATATTTACGTAGCCCAAATATGAACCTGATGCCAAAATTTTGAAGACGCTCAAGCTTTTCAAATTGCTCTTCAGTGAGGTCCAAGTAGCAGGGGTCTGCATAGTCGAGAATGGGGAGGATTAAGGACTGAGCGAGCAAAATTTTGGTCTCGATGGGTAGGAAGTTCCTCAGTCTTTTAAGGGATCCTGCAGCACCGAATTCCTTCTTACTGACTTCAGTAATTTGGGTCGACCACGATAGTATTCTATCAAAGTGAACCTCCAAGTTTTTTACACTCTCACTATACTCGACCCTGACGCCATCAAAGATAATGGAAGGAAGAGAAGGCCAATCAATCCTGGAGATAAGCCAATGGCTCCCTATAACAATAGCTTGGGTCTTCGATGGATTGACGGCAAGACCATGGGCTTTAGCCCAATCAGAGATGTATGCTAAAGCTTCATTGATTTTTCCTATCCCATTAGGAAGGTTGTCTATGGTCGTGCTACAGTATATTTGGAGATCGTCAGCATATAGATGATAGGAAGTACAGAGTTCGAAGGTGATAGAATTGATAAATAGTGCAAAAAGTAATGGAGATAGCACACCACTTTGTGGAACTCCTGAAGTAGTATCACACCAGGAGGAAAATCGGTCTTCAATTCGAACTCGTTGCTGGCGACCATGTAGATATGAATGAAACCAGTCGATTACTGAAGGAGATATGTTCAGTGTCCGCATCAGACCTAGTAGGATATCAAAGTCGACCATGTTGAACGCATTGCTAAAGTCGATCAAAGACATAACAGTTAGTTGCGTGCCATCCATGGCAAAGCGAATGTTATCGGTAACTTTCACCAGCGCGGTCGTCGTACTATGTCCTGCACGAAAGCCTGATTGAAAGGGATTAAGAAAGGAATTGAGTTGGTTCTGGACTAAACGTTCAAGAATTTTAGATAGGAAAGGTAGTATAGAAATCGGACGGAAGTCGGAAAATGAAGAGGGGTTAGCTGTTTTAGGAATAGGAGTCACATTTGCAGATTTCCAAACCGAAGGGAATGTTTTACATTAACATTTATGGACAAAATGGAGTTTGACATCGTCGTTCTGCATTTATTTTCTATATATGCCATCCTGGAATTTATTATCACATTGTATTTAGGAATATTTTAGGTGTTAACGATAATCGCGTCAGAAGAATGAAAACAATGTGAGCAAAATCGTTATTAAAATAATTAAATAACATGTAATTTTTTTTAGAAGATATTTATAACTCTAGAAAATGAAGAAAATCCGTAAAAAATCGACGGGGAAACGGATAGCGTTCCGTTTGATAGAGATACATACTGGGAGTTCGGGGTTGCCAACCCGTAGGCGGCAATTGCTCATTCGATCTGGATCAAGATCAGCTACATTCCTCCAAAACTCTGATTCTTACTATCCTAACCGTTATAAATAATTATAAATATTTAAATGATAAATAATTAGATTATAAAAGATTTTGACTGCCTCCGTGGTCCAGTGGTCAAGGCGTTCGCCTTGTGACCCGGAGGTCATGGGTTCGATTCCCACTGGGAAACATACTTTGTGCAAAGTTGTTTCCAGTCTAGATAGGATATTGCAGGCTTGAATCACCTGATTATCCGAAAAGAAAGATGATTCCGTGTTTCGGAAGGCACGTAAAACTGTGGGTCCCGAACGCTACCTAGCGTTTGATCATCAAACTATCCAAGGATTGGTTCCTGGTTTGCCCTTTGGGTTGTGGAGGTCAGACGGCAGTCGCTCTGTGTAAAAACCAGTAACCTCGTCAAATCTCCTTGGTTAGGTAGCGGACCCCGGGCTCTGAAGCGTTACTGCTGAGGATGCAACCGGGAATACGTTCGGATGATGATGATTTAAATAATGGTACGTATTACTAATTTAAGCAAGATAGAAAGAGACAGAGTCTGAGAGGGACACAGCGGAGCACGATCGAGATCAAATAAATAAATATATAGGGACAAATTACACTGATTGAGCTAGCCCCAAAGTAAGTTCGAGACTTGTGTTATGGGATACTAACTCAACGATACTGTATTTTATAACAAATACATATATAGATAAACATCCAAGACCCAGGACAATTTGAAAAAGGCCATTTTCCAACTTGCCCTGACCGGGGATCGAACCCGGGACCTCTGGGTGGCGGACTAGCATGGTGACCACTACGCCACGGAGGTCGTCAAAATGAATGTGTAATGGGCGATGGCTGCCGAACATTTCAACTGTCAGTTCGAAGTACCAACACCTGAGCGTAGACTTGAATGAAATTAATTGAATAGGTAAACTCATTCAATTAATTTAATTCAAGTCTACGCTTTAGAGAGCTAGATTAATCGCAAAATTCGCAGGGCTGTAAACCTCACCGTTAATTTAATAAAATTTTGTTTTTATTGTATTATCGTCTATTTTTGACTTTAACTTGACTTAGCTGGGGGGACTGGAACCCACGGGGCCCTGGGCTGAAGCCCAAAAAGCCATATGACAGATCCGGCCCTGGACAGCAGCATAGAAAAGTTCTGCTCCGTGCTGATAAGTGTGATCCAACCCTTAGTAAATAATCTATGCAGAGTATACATTCTTATCGTCACGACTTCTACGCCGTGATTTTGCAGGAACAGATTAGTTAAGAATCAGAAAACAATAGAGTAAAAAGTGGTTACCGTCGGCCGCGTACAGGCGGGGCCTTGTACTGTGTGCGCGCGTTGAGACGCTGCTTGGCGTCAGCGATATGCGGAGGCGGCTGCGCAGGCGCCGCTGGCAGGATCTTGGCCTTGTCGCCGCACCACTCCACGTGCCGCTCGAACGCGCGCACACCGAACGCCCGGCTGCAGTGCGGACACTTTTGTAGTTCTGCCATTGGCTGGAAAGAAAAATTGTTATAGAGGCACAGAATTAATATAAGTCTTACATACAGTACGGAATAAATAAATATATAGGGACAAATTACACTGATTGAGGTAGCCCCAAAGTAAGTTCGAGACTTGTGTTATGGGATACTAACTCAACGATACAATATTTTATAACAAATATATGTACAAAGCGGAAGGGACATACCCTTAATAAATCAAATCACAGGCTATACTAGATCACTTTAGTAAAATGAAATTAAAATAACAGCCAAAACACAAAAAAAAACCACGTTGTAGATAAACATCCAAGACCTAGGACAATTTGAAAAAGGTAATTTTCCAACTTGCTCTGACCGGGGATCGAACCCGGAACCTCTGGGTAGCGTACTAGCATGGTGACCACTACGCCACGGAGGACGTCAAAATCTCCTAAGATCCCGTGCAATATGCGTCCCCGAAACGAGGACGCATTTTGCGCGGGATCTTAGGAGATTCCTTCTGTATGTAATATGTACTTATATTAATTCTGTGATAGAGGGTAAGTAGAGACGCTGCCACAATTTGTTTTTACTTCTCCCATGCGGTAACCATTGTATTTTGTTCAATGAACTAAAATATATGATCATTTTAAGTCATATTTTTTATTTGAAAAAAGTATGACGCAAAAATAATTTGTATTGTACCTCGTACTCAAAAGACTGAAGACGGAACGTAAGTGGTACTCGATTCAACTGCAAGACCACAACAAAATGTGTACTTTGGTCAAAGCTTTATTATTGTGCTACACATTATTTCAATATCGAGCGGAGTATGCGACATATGCGACACAAATAAGTTGAACAAAAATGGAGGACATCAAAGCATTTTTGTACATATTCCCGGCATTTAGGTTGAACCAAAATGGCGGTTATCGGCGCAGGTACAAATAATGCGCCGACGGCCGCCATTTTGGTTTAATTTACGTATAGGGAATTTGTACAAAAATTGAGGTCCGCCATTTTTGTTTAACTTATTTGTGTAGCATTGTAGTAGATTAGACTAGGTTGAGTATATTATATGACGTAATGTGGCTTTGACACTAAACTCGGCCTTCATTATGTTTAAAATTTACATATGTTTTTCGTTCTGATCACCTAGTACTAGTACCTACTGTATTGCGTGTATATTTGATGTCATTCCATCAGATATAATTTTTTACCTACTATGTTGCATGTTTATTTGATGTCAGTCTGTCCGATATAATTGTAAATTTAATACAATAAGTAATTTTTGCAAGTAAAATCATCTTTGGTGATAGTTTTTTAGATCTTTAGTTGATAAAATTTTACAGATCAAGACCTTTGTCACTAAATACGAGACATTTTCTCGTCTTAATTTTCGCGATACGGCCTGGCCACGGGACATTCGCCGTGGCGAAAATTCGTGCGTCGCGAACGGCGGGGCGACCGGCGAGTAGAATAATAGTAGGGAAAAGTACCGACCATGCCACGCGCACCGGCGACCGGCGAGGCGACTGGCGAGATGCACCTGGCGAATCGCGCGGGCGACCGACGGCGCGGCGGGCGAGTGAAACAACACGGTATATCAGTATAGCGCATGCCACGGAGTTGGGCGGTAGTCGCGGCGAATAGTAGAAGGGACAACATTTTTATTTTAGAATGGATACCGAAATTTTTACAGAAATATTAGCTAGGCCACATTATATGGAAGTCTGGCCACCCATAGCACAAATTTAAAAATGTGATTAAAAAATGTGGGAAGTAATAAAAAAAATCCTGATTATGAAAGTAAGTACTATTTTTTATTAACAGGTAAAAATAATAAGTAAGAAAAATTTTTTGGGGTACAATCTGTATTTTTCGTATTTCTTATGAAATTCGCCATCTTCGATACGACTTCTATGTAAATCATGTACTCCACAATCTCTTCCAAACAATATGTCTTCGACCAAAAAATTACTACTTTGCAAGCAATATTGAGATAACTTTGATAGAGACATTACTCTCGGATCTCCGTCTGTTTTGGTCGCCGCGGCGAACGTGACTGCCCGTGGCCTGTAATTCGCGCCGCGCGATTAGACGCCCCGCCCGTCGTGCCGCCGTTCGCGCCGCCTGTCCCCGTGGCCAGGCTGATAGAGATCGTTAACGGTACCTTGTACATCGGTAACGTATACATATTATTAAAATATATAGAAGCAAAATTGTCGTAGCATTCTTAAATTAATAATACCTTAGTGATAGCTGTCCTAACGGATTGTGGCTTCGGTTTGGGCGTGATCTTAGCCGTGTTGGGCGGGCTCTTCTCCAGGAATGGGCTGTTTTCTGGAAGACCAAAATTCTTTGGCAAATACTGTTCCAGGTCTGTACCTGAAAAATCATTTTCAGTTCATTACACTCTGTAACTCTGTTTGCCATGAGTGAAGATACAAAATGATTGCACAGTCAGCATCTATGTATTTTTTTTTCGGCTATCGTACCGGAATTTAAAAATAAACGTTTTCATAAAAAAATTATAGGTACAGTTTTATTGGGTTTTTTATTTATAGATGCGGACCGTATGCAATGAGTATTGTTTGTAGTTTCATCATACGTAAAGTTAGTAAAGTACGGGTAGATATTTCTAAATTGTTATTTTGAAGACCTGTTGAATGTTTTAGCAATTCTTAGGTATTGTTTGTATTACCGTTAGGTACTGCAGTCTGCAATGCTTGTACAGTATTGTTAAACGTTGAAGCTGTTTTGCAACCGTTAAGCGGTCTTAAATTTATCAATTTGGTACTTCTTTCAAAGACGTGTTACCTGTGCTTGATGCTTACTTTGTCACACATTGCGTTTAATGACCTTCGTGCAATCATATGCAAATTGCATGACAAATGTATGTTTAACAAAAAAAATATCAGACGTTTTTTTAAGGTGCAGCCAAATTAGTCATCTATTCATCGGGGAGCTCGTTGGCCCTTTGCAATGAAACGCATTGCTAGCACTTTCGCAGCTTGTAAAGCGATCCCGGGCGTGGTCCACACTTGGATGGGTGACCTCAAGTGGCATAAGTAATAATTTCTCGAGCTTCGTGCAAAGTGGGAAGCACGTAAAGCCGTTGGTCACGGCTGTCAATGTATGGCAGTTGTCAAGCTATGTCAGATGTCTTTCGGCAGCTTGAAACTTCTCACTTACACACACGAAAAACAAAACAGCCTATCCATGAACATACCTACTTGGAGTCGGTGTTAAAGAGAAATAGCCAGGAAGTGAGATATGCTGAAGAGATTTATTTGGTCAGGCTAAGGCAAACTACGGCTATAGTTTCTAGTCTCTCTTTGCACATTTAGTTAACAAATTAAAAATGAAATATAGTAAAATTATACAGGAGAACACCACCTCTCCCATGTTAATTTTGTTGACTAAACAAACACATTTCAAACGTCACACGATACGGCAGTCCCAAGCATATATTTAATTATTTAATTAGTGACACACGAGTTTCTATGACCGTCAGTTAGGTGGGCGTGAGTTGCTAAATAGTACATAAACAAATATAATTTATGCAAATATGGGCCAAGTTTGTTACTAGTGTTGAGTTGAGACATGGTCGTGTCGTGTCACAATGATGCATTTGAATAGATATTTAGGTTTACATATTTTTAGGTTGTTATTTCTGCATTAGATGTTATTATTATTATTATTTATTAATAGCCATCGATGTCCCAGTATTGGGCAAAGGCCTCTCTCTCACTTCTCCATGACTCTCGATTTTGTGCTATTGATTGCCAATTTTTGTTGTATTTATTGATGTCATCACACCAGCGTATCCGAGGGCGGCCACGTTGGCGCTTGCCATTTGGGATCCAGTTGGTAACCCTTTTTGCCCATTGGTCTTGGCACATTCTGACTACATACCCAGCCCAGTCCCATTTTAAAGTTGCTGCTTTTTCTGCAACATCTATTATTTTGGTTTTTGAGCGCAGCGTGGTGTTTCGTAAGCGATCGGAGAGTTTAACGCCGAGAATACTACGCTCCATGCTTCCTTGGCAAACCTTTAGCATATGCTTTTGGATGTCGGTCAAAGCCCAAGTTTGTGCTCCATACGTGAGGATGGGAAAAATGCACACGTCCATAAGCTTTCTTTTAAGATGTAGTGGAAGTTTGCCTTTCATTAGATCTTTCATAGGCCAAAAGCTTTTCCAGGCATTTTCGACTCGTTTTTTGATCTCGTCGTCTTGTCTGGACTGGAATGAAACTATTTGGCCTAGATAAACATATTCCTGGACATATGCAATTGCTTCCCCCTCCACTAGCACCTGATGTTCGGTACTGTTTATCATTATTTTGGTCTTTGACATGTTCATCCGGAGTCCAGAACGTAGGTTAATAATTTATTGATAAGCCAAAGCAAGTTTTTAGTATATAGTCTCCTTAGTTTTTTATGCATTTGAGATTCAGTTTAATACAGTACTATGATTAAAGACATAAGGTAATAAGATTTGATAGAAAATTCACAGTACTTGAATCTGCGAAAAGATACAATGTAAGGAACTTGATATTATAATGCTAGACCTATGGGTCATAAATACGTCCTTAGCCATACGTTCAAGCAGTTACTCGTTACTCGTGAATCATCTTACTCTACTCATCTTACTTCCTCCTTTAATCATAGTATTCCACGTTAGCATTAATTAGTGCAGCATGGTGAAACTTAATTGAATTAGTTGTGTTAGTTGAAACGTTCACACAGTGTAGACAGTATCGGATGCTAAACGAACTGCAAACAAACAGACCGCCCACTCACCGCCGTTAGCACTAGCGCCACTCCCCGGAGTCAGCCCTTATTACCCACAAAAACAAAATATTCATATTTAACAACAAAATCATGCTAAAATATTTAAAATACATAAAACTGGTATAACTCCACACATTGTAACGATATTCATAAACTAATATAGGTAATAAAAATAAACTTCTTATACTTAAATACTTAATTCGCAAAAGTCTAATAATATCTACATGGAATATAAATTAATACGTAATAAAATTATTGAACCCGTTCACCACAGCGTTACAGCAAAATTCCTCCACCAATAGCATTTGCCCACTTACCTAACGTCCTACTCTATTACAACTTACCTTCGCGCCTCTGCCGCGAGGAATCGAAGGTCTTCCTCTTCTTGATAGTCATCTTCTCGCAAATCTTCTCGTGCTTAGCGAGAGATTGTGGTAGGAAAGTGCGGTTGCAGATCGGGCATGGCAGTAGCGGCTGTGGCCCTGAAGATATGGAACTCATGAACGTAATATATGATACTTAATTTTTTTTGTGTGCACAATCTTAAAAGAACCAGAAATCAGAAAGAATATGATAGTAGTTATCCTTCAACTACCAAGCCTTCTGGCTTATTACTTAATTATTATTGACGATGTAAATTTATTAGCCTCGACCTATCCCTGTGGGAAACAGATGCGATAAAATGTATGTATGTTTTGACGATGTTGCAGAGTTGTTTAGTGACATGTCCTAGCTAGCGGGCTACGAGAGCTGCCGGGGCTGAAGTGGCACCTTTGTGCATTGTGCAAGAAGCAGGAGTCTTCATCACGTCTCCTTTCAGCTACGAGCAACCAGTCACCACCAGAAATATTTTTAAAAAACTTTTACCACTACCTGGAGGTTCAGGCCCTACAGGTGCCACGGGATGGGTCGGCACGGGTGGTGAGGGCGGTGGACCGACACGCGTGGGCGGCGGCGTGCGCGGCAGCGGCCGGAATGTGTCGACGGACGACGACGCTGGTGCAGGCTCCGGCGACGGCGTCCGCGAAGATTTCGACGATTGCTGTTGGAGATGCCGCTTGCCTGAAATCAATCAAGAATAGGGGTGACGAAAGGGCTAAAAAAGTATAATTGTGATTAGTCCGTCTATTAGATTATCCAAAAATAATGGACTCATATTTTTCAGTTGGCAAAAAAGTAAAAACTCACAAAGATACGAAGCATCAAAGTTCCAGCGTGGGGACTTGCGACGTCACCTCTATGTAAAAATCGTACGTAGCCGTGACGTCATGTAAATTTTTCAATGCGCTGTATCTTTGTCATTTTTTGTTTCTCAGAGAAAAGAAAAATACGTGCGCAATATTTTTTTATAATCTAACCGATGGGCTAAAAATATCTTGCCATTCGTCCTGCATATTGCCTTCAATTTTCATGGAACTCCATAAATATCTGCACAGCATGCACGGGGCGATGAACGTCGAGGTAATTTACTTATCTACTTCTGTTTTAATTGAATTCCTTTAAGTATTTTTTTTTTAAATCCAAGCCAAACCGTAGCTTGTTCATAATACCTAAATGCACTGGCAGTAACTCACTTCCCTTTATGAATATAGTGACGTTTTGAGGACTTCCCCACGGGGGAAGCACCATGACATTGCCGAGATAGATAAACGGCTTTGGAGAAGCCCCAAAAGCACAGCCCAAAAGCGAAAAATTATACATCGTGGAAGGGACATACCCGTAATAAATCGAACCACGGGGTATACTAGATCACAAAAGAGTATAATGAAATTAAAATAACAATCAATAAAACAAACAAAAAAATTCGCCATTCTTATATAAAATGGCTGGACACTTTTGTATGGAAATGCCGATTTTTTTATGTTTTTTGACAGTCATTTTAATTTTATTGTACTGTGGTGATCTAGTATAGCCCCTGGTTCGATTTATAACGGGTATGTCCCTTCCACGTTGTATATAATGTTCTGAGCTTGTCCCTTTTCAGATACCTACAGATAGATAGGAATTATACAAATATCAGTAAGACAGGGACTATATAAACCTGCCGCACTATTTCTGCAGTCGTACGTGTTTTGCGGTGTTTACACAAGATAAAACTGCACATTATTATCTAAAAATAGCTATGATAAGAGATGATTTGTTCTGCATTCGCTGGGTTGCGTAATCTAGCACGATTTATTTTACAACGAAAATTCAAGTGGAATATTATATCTTGGTTGGATCCTCCACAACTGGACACGGGATAGAGGGAAAAATACTGGCTGAAATGCCTCTTCTCTCAATTCTACTTATCAAGTTCTTTGCCCAATATTAGTATTTATTCTGTACCAATATACTTTGATAGCAGAGCCAGATCTCTGAAATAACGAATATGCACGAATTTTCAGTAAGGTGCACTTGCCCACTAACTAAGTACCTACTGATGCTTCTAGTAACAAGTTGATTTGAAGGCAAATTAAAAACCCCCGACGATACCATCTAGTGATAAGTGGCGGAACAACATTACCTATATTCTAATCCGTAACGCCATCTTTTATTTTCCTGGTAAATGACAAACCTAAGCCGTAAGCGTTAACACCTAATATAATAACTTTTAAACAACTGAGCCGATTTTCATCAAACATGGCTAAGAACTATATCAAGGGAAGTTGCTTTCACGTAAAAAAAAATCGCATTGAAATTGGTTCATCCATTCGAGCGTTACGATGCCACAGACAGAGAGATGTTAGCGCCAAACTTATAACACCCCTCTTTTTTGTATGGGGTTAAAATTTTATTTCGTTCGTAACGCATTACAAAGTTACGGGCAGGTTGAACGGGTTCACTGGAATTGAAAAATACAATGAACATCTTGAAAGGCCTGAAAAAAAAAACGACGGTTTGCACTCCGGGAGTGCCGGCAGAAGTGAAAACTTAAATTAACGTTGTGCATTTTTGATATTATGGAATGGTTAGGGAATAATTTTGCACAAATTGCTTTAATTATCAGTATTAAAGTACTATCATTTATGTGGTAGAATACAATATTTATTATTGCGCTATCGTACACAAACATGATAATTTCTATTCGCCGCGCCTCTCTTACGCCGCGCCGGCTGTCTACTCTCCATTCGTCTTACGGATTTTCGATCAGGGTCACGTGTCCTGACGCCTGACGCGAGTTTAACATTTTTACCCGTTACAAAAAAAAGTGTACAACGCCGCCACTTCACTTCAAAAATATAGGTTATTTATAAGAAGTATTTTATATTATTTTCCCGCGAGCCAACATGTCATGAATCTCAAGGTTATCCTAATATCGATGTCGGAAACATGTAACACCTAAAGTTTTTGTACAGTCGCAAGGACACGCGTAATATGATGTAATGTGAGCCGGTGGCCACAACCTCCATATCGATTAGCTTTATTACGGCCTAGCCCACGCAATGCTGGGTAGCAGCTTTCCTGAAAAATATTCATAGCCATAGCACTACTGACCTCCATTCTGAGGTTGCTAATGAAGAAGCAAAAAATTTCGTGTGACCGATAACTCGGACGCTTAATTGTTTTGGATCTTATTAAATTCTCGGATCATTTATTTATTATAAGTAGCAAATATTTCGTTTTTTAACCCCCAGGCGAAAAAGAGGGGTCTTATAAGTTTCAAGTGTCTGTGTGTAGCGCCTCAACAAATGGGTGGATGTGGATGAGATTTTTTGTTTGTAGTCCAACTTGATCGAGATGATTTTTAGCTATGTTTTATGGAAATCGGTTCAGCGGATGACAAGTTATGGGGGGTGAGCAACCCGAAGTATTCAAATGCCAACCGAAGTATTCAAAAACAATGCTGAAGTGTCAAATGAAGGTTAAATTTGTAGATTAAG
Source organism: Acrobasis suavella (assembly GCA_943193695.1). NCBI lineage: Eukaryota > Metazoa > Arthropoda > Insecta > Lepidoptera > Pyralidae > Acrobasis > Acrobasis suavella. Next base: position 8,999,599 of record OW971945.1, on the reverse strand, counting down.
AAATCGGTTTTTAATGAAAATCGGTTCAGCTGGTCCAAAGTTATTGAAATTCGGGGGATTTGTTATTGCTGGGAAATAAACTTGTTAGATAAGCTGTGTTCTTAAGCTTGTGAAGAGACCTGATATATTATTGAACGCTTGAAATTCGGGGATTTGTTATTGCTGGGAAATAAACTTGTTAGATAAGCTGTGTTCTTAAGCTTGTGAAGAGACCTGATATATTATCGGGAAAGAGCAGTCAAAAATATATCCGTTCATATTATAGAATAATTATATCCTCTTTTTCGATACTGTATTTCATTATTCATTAAAATGCATTATTCATTAACACCTAACATAATTAAGGTAAGTTCAGCTCTGACACAAGTATGTCATATAGTGTCAAGGAGAATGGAGAATCGGAGACAAAGGCTATATAGTGTAAAACTTCGACCATGTGTATGTGTAATGTATGCTCGATTGATTATGGCGAGTAGGCATGAATGAATTAAGGTGCGTGGGCGCCGATATTCGTGGACAGTTTCGTTTGGAAGATTTTATAGTAATTACTTGCAAAAAATATAGGGAGGAAATAAAATATTCCTAAAATATTTAAAAAAATAGATTAGGTACCTATGAGCCTACCCAACTAAACGGTTTTTTAGGGTTATGTAGTAAACAAAGAACTCTTAATCAAGTCTACAAAGTGGTAAAATAAAATCACGTAAAAAATTTTTTTTGGTTACTCCCCTGTAGGTATGTGAAATGGGAGTAAATTTTTTTCTCTCTCGCGTGGGGGTTTCGGTGAATCGGTCTTTCAAAATTATTACGGCGTACTTTAGCTTGTGTACACCATCTTCCGATTTAGGGATTCATTTGTGACAAATTTGGTTCTTTTTGCAAATTTTTAAGAGTGAAGTGTGCCCCTATCCCCTCTATCTACTAAACGGTTGTATTTGGACATGTGAAAAAATTGACGGCAGTAGTATATACAATATGTAACAAAAACCCTGTCCGATCCTTGTAGGAGCAACTCAAACAGTCAATATGAACAACTTTTCCTATGGGCCCAATGCTTGAAACTCGAAGAAAAAAAATCGTCATTTTCATACTAATTGCCGGGCCGGCCGAACACTTTTGTATGGAAAGGTTGATTTTATTTTCAACTTGCAAGCATTTGTCCCATAGGAAAAGTTGTTCATATTGACGGTCTGAGTTGCTCCTACAAGGATCGGACAGGGTTTTTGTTACATATTGTATAACGAAATTTTTAGGAAAACTATTAGAGTAGTCTTTCCCAAAGTGGGCGATAACGCCCCCTTGTGGGCGCTGGAGGCTTTAAGGCGGTAACGGGCCCAGAATAAAGTTGGGGGGCGCTGATGTGATTTAAGCAATGAATGATTTATAACTTCAGCTATTTCATATTTTCAAATTCACTGAAATTAAAATCCTCTTACTACACAACATCCATTTATTAGTTCATATTTATATCCTTTTTTATTGTACAAATATAAACTAAAAATGTAATTAATATTTATTATTTTAATGCGTTCACAACGCTATTTATATCGTTAAAGGAATCAAACACTGAAAAAATTTCGTGTTTTAAAGTTTCGCAGGTGAGGTCCCCACTTCCGATACTCTTTATTATTGTAAAATTGTATTGTTATTGCTATTTTTTTATTTAAAATTAACAATGTTGATTATTGTTATTTTTTATAAAAGATACTCTAATGTACTGGTGTATGTATTATTATTGCTCTCTCTTGTAAAAAAGTCTAGTTTAGAATATAGGTTGAATTAAACTACAGGCAAGACAAATATGTGATTCAGGTTTTTATGGTGAAAAAAATGGGGGGCGCTACAAAATAACTGATTTTTTAAAGTGGGCGTTTGACAAAATAAGTTTGGGAACCTCTGTATTAGAGCTAAGTAGGGTTTATAAATTACCTAAAGAATTAAAGTTATGGGCCGTGACCAACTTACAAAATAGACTCGGAAAAGTAACATTTCAAACAAGTTCAATAGAAAATTAGTTTTGAGACGTTTTTAGTCCCGTGAATTCAAAGTTTCGCAACTACGGTGTACCGGACCGCACTTGGCTGGTTATTTTATATTTGAACCTTACTAATCTTTAATAGTAGTTTGTTTGTTTTGGTTTACATAAACTTCTCTTCATTTCCCTACGGACACGAATTATGACGATATAATGTGAATGATTTCAAATGCGAAAAGATCACAAAATTGGTAAATTAATTAAAAAAAAAAAAACAATATTATAAAGATACTTATAATAATATTTAAGTTATGCATATGATAGGCTATACATATAGATAGTAGAAGGATATTTATAATATGTCCGAGTGTCCGAAAAACCTGTTGATTTCCTGCTAATTATTCTAAGAGGCCGATGAGCGATGAGTGACGCTTCCTTCGCGGCATTCCTCAACTACACCGGTTATTCAAACGCCTTTTAATCTATTTAATCGTTTAACATAACACACATTATACAAAAACAAGACTGGTGACCTTCAGAAATTACCTACCTACAGACAAAAACAGGACTTTGCTTGATAAAAACTTACTGCTTATTCAGAAAATTCCTCTATCTAGGTGCAAAGAATACTGGCCTGGCTCATTGTGTTGTCTTTACTCTCAGAGATTTAATGATGCAGCAGCTCAGGTATAAAATTAAACGTTATTTTAAAAGGCATAATAACAAATAACGATAACGAGAGATTAACAACAGTCTGGAAACAGAGAGCGGTGCATTACCAAAAGATCCTGATCGAGAGGTTCGAGTGGGCATGACTGTACTTTTAATTGACATAGCCAGCCAACTAAACGGTTCTTAGCCCCGTTATTGGGTCATCTTGATACTGGAGAAATGCTATGAATGAGCTGTGTTAATACTGGTTATCTTGGCAACAATAAGCTTGGATAACGAGATAGATAACATTGATAACGATAAAACAAGAACTAAACTCTTTTGTGATTAGTACTTATTTATAGCTAAAAACTATGATATGACTTATGATTTAGTAGAAATATTTATGTCCTTGTACTAAAACCATTTATTTGCGCCGCGTATTACAATATTAAAAGCTGTTGTCATTTAAATTGAAATCGACAAAAGAAAATTCTCAGCGGCACACTGCAGTCACGTATAAAAACCAGAGATTTAAGGAGATCCTACCCTACTTATACAACGGACAAACTCGTAAAGTTCATTAAACAGCGTAGCCTGTCCATATTTTGAAGCAAATAAAGAGCCTTTGCCGTTTAAAATGCCGAATCCATCAAACGGTTTCGCCAATTTAACCTTTCAGAGAAGAACGCACGTTCCCAATACAGAGCAGGCAGCCGTCATGCGTACGGGCACAACACCTCCCGCGTGCCGCGAACACAAATGACTACAGGTTTTGTTAACGACTGGACTGCTAACAAGTGGATCGTTATGAGTGTTATGACTGTCTACAGGACAGGTAGATTCACGTGCAGTGCAAGTTATGAGACCTCTAAATTTAGATACAATATCAGGCAGAATGAAACGATATCGCCAATATTACCTTTCAGAGATCACTACACGTTCCGATAGAGCGGCCGTGATGCGCACGGGTACAGAACTGCACCTCCCGCGTGCCGCGAACTCTAATGAGATTGCTTTTTAACAAGCGGATTGCTGTCTACTAGACACATTTAATCGGATGCAATGCAAGTTATGAGAGACTAAATATAGATAAATGCCTTTATGAGGTGGGTATTATTTGAGCAGAATCAGAGAGCATTTAACAAGCAATACTGCTAAACATATTTCCACAATGTTCCCGGGATCTAAAGGTATTGTCTTTAAAGACGACTAATATTCATATTAACAAGTATATGTTTAACTTATTTTTAAAAATAATTGGTGAAATAAGTCAATTAAAGTAACAACCGCTCACACATTATCACTTATGCTACACTACCATACGTGTTATTTGATTAAATTTTAGCGTTATTGCTGATAATCTTGGTTTATCTAATGCCATTGCTGTAGCCTAGCAGCCTATTATTAAGATGAAAGTACAATCCCTCCAAAAACATACTTAAATGTGTGTAGCCAAGTCAAATGTCAAGATTGTTATATATAAATTTCAATATTCTCTAAAGAACTTTTCGACCATTTAGATCTCATTATTTTGTCGGATTTTGAACTTGACTCCCATTTTCAAATTTTTGTGTTTGGATGGATATCATTACCTGTGTCATTACTTTTTGCACAGCAGTATCAGAAAGAAGAAATGCTTGCTCGTATAATTTTGTTAGATTATATTATTTCAAAAATAATCAAATTTACAACTTCACTGTCTTTTAATTTTTTTTCCTTTATACGTGTAATAGTCTTCCTAGATGCCAAATATCAAATTTTCAGGTCATATAGACTTTCATTATCTACTTAGGTAACCTACTTAGGTTACTTTTTGAAGATGGATTACTGGTCAATCATATTTTTTCAAACGTTATTATATCAATAACTATTTGAAAATCTGAAATTGGATTCAAGATGAGCTAGAGGACTTTAATGTATGTGCTAAATTTCATGTATTTAAGTTACATAGGTTTCGAGTTGTGAAGGGGTCAAAAGTAGCTCGAAATCGTTCGTGCAAATAGTATTTACACGAACTATAAAAATATATTTATGTACTAAATATACACACGGCTGCTGTGTCGCCAGTTCTTTTTTTTGAACTTGACTCTGACACACTGCCGCTGTCTAGATTTGATCACAACAATTAGGTGTTTCGTCCTATTCTATGGGTTTGCGAAAACTTATTAAAAGTTATCACTAATCATGTAACATTAGATTCTTCAAAACGGCTTGGGGTTTTTAATGATGAACATTACTAAGCGTCAATTAGAAAAGCTAATAATGTCTACATGCAAGTTTATTGTAGGGAGAAATTGACAGTCAAAATGTGTCGAGGGGCGACACAGTGCAAAGCAGTGACTGGTACGACGTACCATTAAGCCAGCAGAGTCGGAAGGTGTTCTAAGAGGGAACAAACTCATGAAAGGGTCTGTAAATCACCTATCACGTCTTCGCCGAAACTACTATTAGTTAAGATTGAGGGACGATAGAGGTTTTGAATAATAAAATATGACAAGGATCATTCGGTGAACCGTAAAAATATTGGTCTTAAACGAAACGAACACGATGTATTGACGGTATGCGATGCGGTTAGTAAAATAGGGATAAATCTTTAATTTTAAATTTTATCTCACTTTTGTACAATCCATTACAAATCCTATTTTTGGATGATGTAGAATGTCTACAAAGTGCACCTGTTTGAAATACATTAAGTGTAGACGTGATCCAAAGTTTCTATAATTGTGTATATAGCTCACAATAGTTCTCTGCTGCTAGGTCAACAACACGTTACTGGGTACAAAGCCATAAATAAATCAGGTCAGAGCGGCATAGAAACCGTCAATGTACAATTGTACATAATATAACACACATATAGGACTTTATTTGCAAATACTAAGCAGTGAACTCTTGAACTTTCTAAATGACTCAGCGTATATTTTGATTAGTCCCTTCACATGTTCTCGTGTGCTGTGCTAGATTTTTAAAGTAATGACATACTTTTAAATACTTATTAAAATAACTAGAGGAAAGTTTTAACATATCAAAACCAAAACCCTCAATATCTTAAACCGATATATGCATTGTTGCTTCACAATTTAGAAGTTACAAGCCAAACCACTTTGCTGCAACTATTGCAAAACATGCTCTTAGATCCCCTTATAAAAGTGGTCTTAACCACAAATGGATTAACGATGCTGAGTATGTCACGTTTATAGGCCAATGCGTACAGTTTGAACAACAGTTATCCACTGTCTTTCGCTAGTTGTCATAGATTTTAATATATTACAAGAGCTGATAAACTTCCTCCATCTGGGCTCTATTTCACCAAACTTTACTACAAGTCGACAATTTGACAAAAAAAGGCGACATTGTCGTATATTTACGACAATTGGCGTTTCATAAAACTTGACAAATTCACAGTGGTGGATAGTAATACAATGGTAATTGTCAATGTTTTTTGTTTTCTCTGTTTCATAAAACTATTTTAAGACAAGTCTTGTGTAAAACACCTGACGGAGGCAGGCAACAAATATGGTAATTGTATGTAATAGGCAAATGAATGTGAAGTCATTGTCGAATCGAACGCTTATATTTAAACAACTACCCTCACAAAAACTCATACGTAATACAAGAATGAACTATATAATCAAAATGCACTGATATTTGTTATCACGGAGAACAAAATATACATCCATAACAAAAAAAAATTATATAAGTTTAAGAGTTAAAACCTGCCGGCCGGTCTTTTTTCCAAACTTTTTTGACAATTTAACACACATAACAGAGCTGTTGCACGGGTTTAAGAGCTCGATTTCTGTTTGTACGGTGTTGTAGTTGTTTATCCTATTTTATTTAAAATATGTTTTATATACCGTCACTTTACTTATGCGGAATTTTTCGTTAAAAGTAAAGTCAGTGACTTCAAAAGAAAAAATTATTCTTCCTCGAAAGTCCCTTTTGGCCTATTTTTTTCTTCTTAACTACTATTAACACTGCTAGATCCTAACATTTTGACAAGTGATTTAAATACGAATTACTCCAGCACTCGACAGTAGTTTCTTAAATCTGACACAGGCCCATACACCCAGTCCAAAATTTGCGACGATTCGACCAATTTGTAAATTAATATTGACAATTGAGTGTTTCTAAACGACAACTGTTGTAAAAACAGCGACAAGTTATCGTTTTTTCATTGTCGCCTGTAAATGTTTATGAAACACTAATAAAATTGTACAGGAATGTGGCTGGTGTTTTTCAGATGCCATAGAAACCTGATTTAGGTGAGGCTTTTGTGCAAAATTGTAATAGAAATTACATATTATATAACCATATGTGCAAATGATTAAAGTTAGCGTGGTCAACTTAGCAAGTCTTATTTGAAGGTAGGCAGGCATCATCTAAATCGACATGAAGAATTAACGAATTACATAACAGTTAACATTCTAAATTCTAATATCAGGTCGGGTCGGGACCGTTAATAGGGGAGTTTAATCTATTAATATTCTGTTGGCCCATCGGACCGGAAAGCATAGCAGTCAACGGAAAAGATCCGACTTTAAATCTTTACCGATGTCCTGCCAATCTTTTCAACCTTTGGGAATTTGACATTAATGATCTCATGTTTTAGTCTTTAAGTTACACTACAGGGCAAAGGTCTCCTTCATCTGCTTTAAAAAGATCAAACAGGTCTAATGGGATAAAGACAAACATAAATACAAAAAGCGATGGTCGGAAATTGCTTTTAAAACACCAAAGCTATCAAAGAGATTTCATGTCCACTAGAAAATCTGACGCCGCTATGAAGAAATAACCAAAATTACCCCAATTATTTCACAATTTAATGATTTGGATTAGAGAAGAAAGCGTGTCTGTGTTATATGAACTTTAATTATGAATCAAAATTCGCGTGAAACACGTAATAAAGCACAAAATTACTTCCTATTTTGTTATTTCAGTAAATATTGCCGATAAAGATTACGAATTTGAAATTTAAATTATTTTTGGAAACTTCATCTTTATCTTGGTAGATCTTTTTGAAAAGAAAACAATAAGGTACATATTCCTTTTTTTTCAAAATGATCTATATCTTATAATAATAAAGGTATCTAAAACTTCGTATTTACACGAAGTTTATAGTACATCACACTTAGTATAGGTATAAGTAATGTATTGACATATATGATGATATTGATGAGTCGATGACATTAAAAGGATCGTTAAATTAGGGTCTTAAGTTTTTATATAATGCAGACCGGTTTGACATTTTCTCACCGCATCCATTGACGATCAATCTCCTGCCAGTCTGGTCAACTCACGACGTCTTACGTGAGAATAGGATTAAAGAAAGTGGTCAAAGGGTTACATAAAGATCGCGATCACGACAATGTAGGTATTCGTCAATGTCGCACTTTCATGGTAATGTTAAAAACGTGTCCGTGAGAACTAACGTATGCAAACATTCTGATATAGATACTCCTAGTTTACTTGGCTCGTTTGCACCTCTTACGTAAACAAAGGTCAAGTTACCTCCTGAAGTTATTTGCTTTTTGCTCATTGAATAATGGAGCTTATAATAAAAAAGAAAAGTCTGAAAAGACAGTAAATTAAATAACATTCTTAGTTATGTATAGTGTTATAAAGTTAATAACAAAAGCACGATTACAAATTTGGATATTAAAAATGGATAGTGAAAGTAAAATAAATCATATTTCCAAAGGCCTTGCACCAATAAACAAATAGAAATCAGCTCTTTCTTCACGCTCGCCGCCGTTTCGATCTTCGATTCAGTGTGAGGGTCCGTTCACATGGAATAGAATGGAAAGAATCATCTGATACCCTTAGTAAATTGCCTTCGATTATCTCGTGCTCTTTCGTTCCGGGGTAGTCGAATAAAGTGCTTTTAAAATTTTGCTTTTATATATCTCAAGCATTTTTTGTGCGATTTGGAACCGCATTCTAAAAGAAAATTCTAATCGGTATTGAAGGATGTGTATTGTAGCTCTTATAGAAGCTTATGTGAAAGGACCCTAATAAGAGCATGAAATGAAAACTAATATTACGATCTTAAATGTCTCCTCGGATGTGGACGCGGTTAGAGTGCATTTACCGCAACCGGTTTCACAATCAACATATGAATACAATATGAATTCTTAAGTTCATTATTGACCCACTAATTTTAATGCATTATTTTAACTACAAACATTTTATTGAATCTTAATTCATTTATTTTGCGAAAATGCTTCGCGTGTAGGCGGTTCATCAGCGACAAAGAAATAAAATATTATAGTCATTTCATTTCATGAATATTTTCAGATATTAAATAATTTTTCAAAACTAAAAACCGACTTTAACGCCAAAAGTAAACAACCGATTTTAATAAAATTTCCACCTGACAAGTATCCACTTTCAAACAAAAAAGAGTTTTCTAAATTGGTCCAGGCAACTTCGAGTAATCGATGGAAATACATAAAAATAACCGGCCAAGTGCGAGTCGAAATCGAGCACGAAGGGTTGCATTATCTATAAAAAAAAAACACGTTTATGGCATGGGAGCCCCACTTAAATATTTATTTTATCATGTTTTTAAATATATCATCAGTGAAAATTTCAATATCACGGTTCATGAGATACAGCCTGGTGACAGACAGACGAACAGACGGACGGACAGCAGAGTCTAGTAGACAGAGTGGATGAGGCAAAAAATCTAGGCATTTTAATTGACGGTGAGCTTAGGTTCGAAAAACATGTCAGCAATATTGTTAAGAACTGTTTCTACCGTTTGAAAATATTATATAAAATAAGAAACTTGCTAACGGAGAAGGTACGAATTAGGTTATGCGAATCTTTAATTCTGTCGCGGCTTAACTACGGAGATATAGTCTATGGGCCTCGACTTTTAGAAAAGACACAACGTCTAATCCAACGTGTCCAAAACGCGTGTTGTAGATTTTGTTACAATATCCCGCCGCGAAGTTATATCACGCCGTATTTAAACAATGGTTCGATGCTAAATATGGTCTCCCGTAGACAGCTACATCTGGCAACTCTGCTATTTGAATTGATAAAAAATAGAACGCCAGAATATCTCTACACGAAGATTATGTTCAATCGAAATCCTAATGCAAGAACATGTCGTCCACCACTTCTCGTGTATCGTCACAAAACAGCTTCTTTCAGGGGCAGCTTCCGTTATCAGGCGACGAAATGTTGGAACAACATACCCCCTCCAATAAGACTTTGTACAACCATTTCGACTTTCAAAACAACGTTTCGTACCTATTTATTAGATCTACAAAAAAAAATTAATCCAAGACGTCGCTGGTAGCTGATGCTGTCGCTGAAAGTTCTTCCGGGCGTATGTAACTATCTATTAACTATTTATTATTATTTATTTTTCCCACACCCTGTTTGTCATTCTTCCTAACAGACATATGTGATAATGACAATGCCATTCGAAAGTATTTACGCAACAGCAATGCAATATATATATGTATTTGCCTAATATTTGTATTCTATTACACTATCTATTTATGTAAACATACACACAGCCTTATTTATTTATATTTTTTTACATTATTATTATTGGACCCGCACCACGCATCCCTTTAGGGCACAACTGAAAATCAGTGTATTGCTCTCGGGCAATATTACCACTGAGCTGTGGCCTATTTGTATTGCTGTAGCACACACAATGAAAATTGTGCAGGTAGGTAGAAGGATGTTTACTTTTTGTGTCTGATTTGTGTTTTTTTTTTATGTGTGTTATAGCAGCAAATAAATGTGTTTATCTATCTATCTAGTAATAGGGTCCCGTTTTTACCCTTTGGGTACGAAACCCAAATAAAACAAATTTTCCGACGAATTGATAACTCCTCCTTGTTTGAAGTCTATTAATTAGGACTTTAGTTAGATCTGACTCTTAATGTGTGTGAGAATTATGATGCAGGTACAATGTGTGACATTTAACCTAAGAGTTGATGATCTTAAAAACAATAACTACCCATAATCATAATAATGGCTACGAGTGAGCATTAGTCCCGGTTTAAAGATTACGTCAAATACGTCGCATAGTTACGGATTCCATTATATCTTTTAACTAAGATTTTATTCGAAGCGGTCGGATTTCTCCACTTTCATAATTAACATAGCATAATGTTATCGGATCCCGATTCGAGGAATCTGTAATGAAATTCACACAGCTTTGAGAACATGCATGCAGTACTGCAGTTTCAGAAACAAACATGGAATGTGGATAGTATCTAGCAATTACGCTGCTGAATCACGAATTCATGAAGTTCTCACGGAAAGACAGTGAGATAGACAGTGCTCGTACTTTAAATGCCACTGCACTGACTGCAGATGTTGAAACTGCTTATTTTGAAACGTATGAAGTATAAAGACATTACAGAAATGATTGAGTTTGACACAAAATAGATTGACACATATTTCTTACGTAAAGCTGGTATATCTAAGTTGTTAATAGTTCAATATCAATAAACTACACTGCAGTAGGTAACCTGTAAACAATTTACCCCAAATTTTAGGATCCATTTACCGAATTATTAAAAAGAAATATTTATAGAAAGACTGCACTTTTATATGTCATTCTTGGTAAGCAGTTGTCGTCATATTTCTTTTTCAACAAATCTGGCAGACACTGGCAGTCTAATCCAGCGAAGCAGTAGCTGATTCTCAAGAACAGCTATAAAAATTTATTGAACTACATTTAACCAACTCACAGATCTTTACTTTTTTTATTTATTTATTATTCTATATATTTTATTATTCTTACTATTGAACCTAAGAGTTTAAATAATAAGACATTATTAACCTACCTTCTTGTAATTTATGGGCGTCTACGAATGATCTTTAATTAAGCCTAGAATATACGACTGAACTGATGGCTGAAAGCTGATTATTTAGAGGAAGCAATTATATATATATATATATATATATATATATATATATATATATATATATATATATATAGATATCCCCACGGGCACTTAGTGGCTCAATCGTGCCATACGAGCAGCACTTTGTTGATCCTTTTTCATTTGTTGATCCGGCTTGATTTTCTGATTCCATTGCTGTTTTCTTTTGCAACACTGGCTCCGGTCGGAGCCATAAGTGTCAGGGCGACTAATAATAATAATTACGCCATTTTTATACAATTCCACCTTTTTCGCTTTCACCCACATGTTGATCCGATTCAAATGAGCCAATCAGAGCATATCATTCCTGTCGGAAACTGTGATTGGCTTCAGACGGCTACTCACTAAGTAGGTTCATAATATTTGGTGCAAGTTTTGCCTCGTCAAGCTTAGGCTCATTTGTTTTGTCTTGGCAAGCACTATTGTGCTACATGGTATCCAAACCTCGGAAATGGATGATAATTAATCGAAATGAAATGTGCTCTCCATTAACATTATAGGTATTACTTATAATTGACATTTAAAATAAACGTTATTCATTCAATTAATACTAATGATATTTAAGGATTATTTTTGATATGACAATGTATATTCATCCACATACTTTAATGTAGGTAAAAAAGGTGTTCATGTGACATTAAAATTTGATAAAGTGAAAAACATACTTTTGGTACGGAATCGTATTTATTGTAGAGATTTGTAATTCAAAAAACAAAAAGACAAAAAGATCAAAACAAAAAACAAAAAGATCAAAACAAAAAACAAAAAGATTTATAATTTTAAAAAATCCAGTATAAAAGCGTGGGTATTCTTTCATACTGGATTTTTATCATTACTTACGTCAATAATATTTATTTAAGGATTTGTAAAAAAAATATCACTTATAAAGTTTTTTAGCATTTAAGCATTTATTTGTATACAAGCAATAAGTATACAATGTGAATTACATAACACGAATTAATATTTGTATACATTATATGCTTAACCGAAAAACAATGTAACGAAAAATTCACAATTTAAAAAACTTTGTAAATTACCAATGACTTTACAAATCCTTCTTGTAAATATTATTGACGTATGAATTGATTTGCATCCATGTTCGTTTGTGAAGAATTGGCTCTTTGCCTAGTACCTCTACACACAAAGCTTTACCTGGTTTTTTTTTCTTCACTACAAATGGTTTTAAATGTCGCATCACGGCTGCAATCTCGGCCTTACTCCATATGTTATGACTTTTCTTTCGTCTTTTTCGCGTTTCCTCAACAACTTCTTCATCTGATTTCTCATCGTTCATAGTTTGTTGAGTACGTTTAGTTATTTTTATCTTTTTCGTAACTAGTTCTCTCTTTTGTCTATTTTGCTTTTGCTCATCTACTTCATCTGATTCTTCGTCATTTATGATGTTTTTGATACGTTTTGGTCTTTTTGGCTTCTTCTCAACTATTTGTTCATTTGATTCATCGTCGCTTATTATTTTTAGGTTTCTTTTTTGTTTCCTCTTTTCTTCACTAGATTCATCGCTCTCAGTATCTAATACCGATTTATGCCCACTTTTTAAAACGCTCATTGATTTCATAGAACCAAAAGTATTTTTTTTGTCTATTTAGTTTTTTTCGTATTCATTTTCATTATCTGTTTCTGATGATTTTTTTGTTATATTCATCTATATAGATTTGTTCATCACACACGTTTGCTTTAGTTTGTACATTGTTCTTACTCTCGTTGCTGTCATTTTTGTTGTCACTCTCATTCGCCATTTCATTGAGACTGGTATTGTCTGGTCTACTACTTTTAGCAGTGCTTTCTGTATATGTATCTTCTATTTCTAATAATCTACTTCCCACAAGACCTTTCTGAATGGCTTGTATCGGCAATCTATAATTACTTGCATGTACACTCAAATCATGACCAAGAAAAGTAGCCAAATGCTGGGTATAATTCTTATCTGTTTTGGTATGTACTTGTGAAATGGTTGCAATGTGGTGTCGTAACCCTGTGGAGGTGAGCATTTCAGGTTTTTTCAAAGTGCACATGCTTTTAATTATATTAGGGCATCGTCCTCCATTAAACGGTTCGTTTGTAAACGGACGTGCAAATAAATACTTATTATTTGATGAAATATTAAGGATTGATCGACAAGTTGTGAGTAAATCAATGTTCCGTCTCATTATTTTCGTCAGTAAAATGGGCACTGCTCTACCTCGCTTACCCGGTATTTGAAAAATGTCCAATTCTGAAATGGCATTTTTTTGATTTTCATCCAGAGATTCCAAAACTTTTGTCGGAATTTCGTCCGTTTTTCTATTAATATAAAATTCCAGTTCAGCCTCTGCAACATCGCCACTTCGCTTGCGATCTAACAGAATGATATGGGCAATTGTGACCTCACAAAGATTTTCATATGTGACAGCAGTAATATCCCTTTTTAGGACAACAAAGTATTTTTCTTCTAGCTCATGAATTTTAGCCATAACTTTTTCTATATCTTTCTCGTAAGGCATCACTTGCGGCTTCATCATGAGGTTACGCTTTCGCGTTTTTTCGGAATTCGAAGATATCTCCCATTGCCAATTTGATTCGAGTAGGATCTTGAATTCGTTAATTTGGTTTTTAATGTGGTCTTTGTGCGCTGTTGAAAGTTTACTGTCCATTATTGTATTTGTATATATTATTTCAATACAACCCAATATTTCGGGGCGAACTCTTGCAGCTATGCTGATTACCTTAACAAAGCCAGTTTCTTCATCAAATCCACTCATTTTTTTAACTGCTTCTATAAAATATTAATAATTGAACAATCTTAGGATTCTTTTCCCGTACAATCTTCAAAATGTGGGCCAGATCCCTCATTTTAGAACATATAGCTTTTCTACTTCTTTTTTCCTTTTTCTTTTTAAGAAGCCTACATCCGTAAGCAACGATTAAAGGGTCTTGTTGCACAATAAGTGAAATTTCATCATTACGCAGCCTTGTTAGAATATTTTCAATAAATTCTTTCGATACATGTGTAAAAGCCGGGAGTATGTTGATGGCGTGCCGAGCAAGGCTATTTTTAAAGATTAAATCTACTGCGTGGTCTTTATTACACTTTTTGCTGTGTCTGTAAAATGTAGACCTTCTGTAGGTTCCCAGACAAGTTTTGCATATTACAAAGCTGGAAGGGCTTTTAGTCAATTCTTCGCCACATTTCTGCCTCTTGGGAATAAGGTGGCCTTCATTGCTTGAGACTACCTTAGAATTATGAATGTAATTACCGCGATTTCGTAAATCATCTGTAAAAACTTGCCTGTTCTTTTTTTGAATTTTAGGATCGGGGTCTGTGATACTCATAAGTTTAATAACCTCTATTTCTTCAGAATGCTTTCTTTGCAAGTGACGCGTAAAATTTGTTACTAAATCTTCACAATAAATGCAACAATAACGTCTTTTCCAACTTCGTTGATACTTAGGTGTTGATGGCTCAATAATCTGGAGGAAATATTAATTAACTTTAATAGTACTTTAATATTATATGTGAAAGTGTTTTTGTTTGTATGTCTGTTTCTCAGTGTGTTTGTTTGTTTGTCTGTCTGTCTGTTTGGGCGTTTGTTTGTTTGTTCCTTCTCTCACGTCAATACTGAGCAACGGATTGATGTGGTTTTTTGTTTAGAGATAGTTAGAGACCTTGAGAGTGATATAGACTACTTTTTTCCTTGACACAAACGGAATTCAATGCGGGCGAAGCCGCGGGAACAGCTAGTAAACAATAATAGTACTTTGTTACATTAGGGCTGAAAGTTAGTAGTAACTTACTCACACATGTACTCCTCACCCACTAAACCACTCACAAGCTCACTCGCATCACTCACTCATATCACTCACTCACAGCACTCACCCACATCACTCATTTGTTCATTAATTGATATTTGATATCAGTTGAAAACGATCCTCCCTAGATCTGAAAAGTATCTACTTCTTTCGACCCGCTTCTCAGGCAACTTCAGACATACTTTCAAAGTATGAATAATGAAAAATAACTTACATCATCTGCAATATTTAGCTCCAAAGCATTTGTATCACCTATGCCATAAATTGAGTTAAAATGAAATATATTCTGAATCTTTAATTGTTTCATCCAATGACCTAAAAATAGAATACCTACGTATAAAAACACAAAACTCAGAAACACAAAATATTTTTTGTCAATTTTGGCCAATAAAAAAATACTAAATAAAAATCTCAAAAAAACTTAATACCTATTGTTTTTCTCGTCTAAATTTATAAAGTCCTTCTCGATTGATTCTTCGCAAATTAAAATTGAGCGTCGTGTCTGCTGTTTCTCGTAAACCTAAAAAAATTATAAACATTGCGAATTAAACGAAGAGCACAATGAGTAGTGATTTATCTAGAATAAAATTTATTAATATAAATGTGTAGTATTTACCTTTTCTGGTGTTTCCGAAGCTAAGACTCGTGGACAGGAAACCTAAAATTAAATAATAATAGTGTAAAAAAAAACACGCACGACACGAATAATTAAATAAACACCACGGCAAGTCAAGTAAAACGTTAGTATTATTTTACTTACTTTGGAAGTAATGTCACTGTTGTCAATCAGAGCTTGAACAGTAATTTTATTAATTGAACTTGATTTTTTGTCTCGCTTTGTGAAAATATTTTTTTTTTTTACGTTTTTTCTCACTATCTTCAATGTAATCGGAACCGTCTGTTGGAGAATAATCACCATCATCTCGATCACTTTGTTCATTGTAGTTGACGCTCTCATTTGACGATCTCAATTTCACATATTGACTCCACAAAAATATTTTTAAAGAGATTAGTTAGTACAAGCCCTGAAATTTATCTAATATCTTCTCATTACTACTACTAATATTATAAAGCTGAAGAGTTTGTATGTTGGTTTGAAGACGCTTATCTCTTAGACTACAAGTCCGATCATGAAAAAATGTAGGCCTATATTGCAGATAAAAAATCCCATAGGACCGAACCCGCGTAGCACGGCTAGTCTATAGATAAAAAATCGACCCAGTGCGGGTTGAACTCGCGCATGACTGGTTCAGTACCATCTAATCTAAACATATAATAAAATTGTAACTCTTTTTGACTTAACTTTCAATTGTAAATGGTCTGTCTGTACTTGAAAGATATTTAGTAAAAAAAATATTGAGGGTCTTTATAGGACCAATCTGTTCTACGAGCTATGTACCCCGCCTACTGCGACTTAAGTTTGGCAATTCTGCGGGCTATGTCGGTTACTTTAGTTCTCCTACGGATCTCCTCATTTCTGATTCGATCACGCAGGGAAACTCCGAGCATAGCGCCGCCCGTTGGGGCAGAAAAGTTCTCGAGTGGCGACCACGAACCGGAAAACGTAGTGTTGGCAGGCCTTCCACTCGGTGGACCGACGACCTGGTGAAGGTCGTGGGATGCGCATGGATGCGGGCAGCGCAGGACCGGTCGTTGAGGAAATCCTTGGGGGAGGCCTTTGTCCAGCAGTGGACGTCTTTCGGCTGAGAGAGATAGGACCAATAGAAGTCATAACGATTTTTTGTAGAATTTTTGTCTGTCTGTAAGTGTGTACGCGCATCACGCAAAAGCTGCTGTACGTAATTTGATGTGGTTTTCACAGTTAAACATGAAGGTCTAAGTTAAAATCTGGCATAGGTCCCATCTTGATACATCGCTTAAAACCTGAGACATTAACAATAGTAAATTACGGACGGACAACGTATTATTATTTTATTTTTTAATTTACTTACTATTGCTGTCCTTTGTCTAGTTTCTGTGTTATCATCATTTTGATGTCTTGAGCGCAACTCCTCTGATATATCTGAAGTTGCAGTGCTAAAATGTTAACAGTAGGTGTCAGTCAAGTATATGTCAGTCAGAACACATGGCAGTTGATTAAAAACTTCTCAGACCTACAGAATTCCTCGCGATGTTTTCTTTAATTACTTCGTACTTTTCAAATACGTAAGCATTTAAAAAAATACGAAAAGTTTTTTTTAATACCTATTTTTTCAAATACTTATCTCTCACTCACACCCGCGTACCCTTTTAATACGACTATGAAAAAAAACTTACCTTGTGGTTCCATAAATTAAACTTTGATCATTATTTATTGATTTTCCTGTTCCGGTAGGGTAGATAACGAAAGGAATATTGTCTTGATGGTCTTTAGAGTCTGACAGTAACATCACATTATTATTTACATTTTCATCTGGAACTTCAGTGTTTGCCTCATCTTTATCACTGTCATCTATAATTTCAGATCCTGAACTGCACAACATTCCATCGGGTAAAAGTCTTTCAAATATACTTAAATGGATAGTATCAGTCATTTCAAGCACCGAGGACGTAATTGATATGTTATCATTATTTGATGATATGTCATCCAATTCTGGTAAATGCGGAAAAAGTTTCGTTACAGAAGTACTTTCTCCCTTTTCTGCAATGAAACTCGATTTTTAATATAGCACCTAAACATTAAACTTTTTTAAGCACCAACACCTTAAATCTGTTTATTATTATGTTAGTCACCATTTACCACATAAACTAAAAAACGACTGTTATCGCTCGTCTGTAACAGGTCACGGAAGCACATGCTCAAGACGCTAACATGCTTTAATCCCATAGTTAACAACAGATGACAAGTAACATTCAAATAAGTAGATACATAGTTATGTTCACCTACACATCACTGTGAGCGCTCTTAAACAAGTTAGTCACAGACTTCTTTTTTTTGCCTGCAATCATTGGTCAAGTACCTATGGATACAGAACTGACAAGCGGATTAATCGATCAAAGTATTTAAGCCTACATTCAGGCAGTAGTAGATACAAAATACCTGAATTATTCTTCTGAATCAGGGCTTCGAAGTTTTACTAAAACATAACAAGTACATGTTTTAGCATCTAATTAACACTAACTTTACACACAGATCAAATAAACACAAACTTACCGGAATTTTCGTCGTTCATCGTCGTCTTTTAATTTCTCGAATTAAACAACAAGCACTCGTGCCGTGACCACTTCTCAATTCGAAATGAGACCGAGCGGTCCGTATCGGTCGACCTGTCGGTAGTGCGGGACGAAACAGCCCTCTCCGCTCCCGCGCACCAGCCTCCGCCCTCACCCCGCGTACGAAGTGGATCTTATAAGTTACCATCTTTACGAATATAAAATCAGCCGGATTAACAAATGTTGGCATTTCAAGAGCAATCCCATAATAATGCAATATATCATTGTATATAAAAAGGAGTCGTCAAAGTACAAAGTTCTGAATAAAGCGCGGAGCCAGAATGTGCCTACGAATTAAAAAAAAAGCGTTCGTTACGGATCTAATAATGTTCCGAAATTTTGGTAAATATATGTCAGTGAATATATATCGGAGCCAATAAATTTCAAGTTTTAAAAAATCTTGGAGTCACAAAGTGATTTTGAGTTTGAGAAAATTGACCGTTACGGAGCAAATTTTTTTCGAAATTCGAGCAAAATTTTTTATGGAGTAGAAAGGTACATTAACGAATATATCGGTCCGTCACTGTCCGTAGATGAGATATATTCGATTCCGAGCGAGATAGCAACAACAGGAGCCAAGTTATTGCAGGTTAAAGGTGGAGTCGATAATATTCTCAGCGCACTGCTGGATCAACAAAGGGCCCAAAGTAGTGTTTATATATATATATATATATATACAAAAATGGAAGTCTCCTTTCTTTTGCGTTTTTAGTGCTAATCACATAAACAACTGAAGCTATATTTTATGCGGCTTAGTGCATTTTCTTAGGAAGGCTTACTTACATATATAATACATATACTTAAGACATTGTATGCTAAATAATAAATATATTTTGCTATCCAATGTATGAGTACCTCCTTACTATCTAGATTTATGTGTTAGTAAATTACATTACAGGTGAGATCAAAGATGAAGTAGAGAAATGAACCTGGCTGGATACCTAAGTCACAGTTAGGTACAACAACGCAACTGTATATTCTGTATAGACGTGAAAATAAAACAATTTTAGGAATTAATCAAATACATACTAAATACGAACCTTATTTAATTACTCAACACCGTTTGTGTGACCTTCTAACTAAAGAGTATTTACCTTAGTAATATAAATATTGTCTTTTTCAAGCTTAACGCGCTTGAGCCAAGGAAAAATACTGAATAAAAATAAAATCAAAGTTCAAATTATAAACAGTGATATTGATATTGAAAATGTTTGACATTCGCATTCACAAGTGAACGCACGCTTTGCACTTTAAGTAACAAGCATATTTATTCAAGATAACCCTATCAATGAACTGGTTCAAATACAGAATAATTATGCAGATCTCACCTTTTTTGCGACGAAAACTAATGGGAATACCGCAAGGCATTTTGACGACTGTAACTCCACAATCACAAATGGAACATGCAACACTAAGAGCGATAACTTGGACACTGAAGTCGAACAATACGCGTCTGTAGTAGGCTTTCTGTCCAGTATTGTATTGTGTTCAGACCACGTGCTTATCAGTGCCGTTTCTAACTCTGTTTGCGCGTGAGCACTATCTCGGAGCTCGCTTGTTTCTGTTACAACCTCGCCGACAAGTTTGAGTAAATACCACATTAATAATAATGTATTCTTTTGAACTTCATAAATAATGTATGGCGTGGTAAATGTTATCGGAAGGGTTATTTTGCATAAACTTGGTTAATATTTATCAAACATTACTTCCTTGATTGATAATTAAGATTTTCTAAGAAAAGGCTGAAAGTTACATTAAAGAAATCATGTCACAAGTCTATAAGGTATATTTCACATTATGTTATATGCAGGTCCTAAATCATTTATGGGTAAGCAACACATTTAATCTTATTTATTTAATGTAAATTACATGATATAAAGCATGTATGCTTATATACATTTTATTATAGTAAAAACCAATTTAGAAATCAATTGATATCAAATAAGCAAATCGATTCTTGCGGTAAAGTGCATATATTTTTTTTTTACTGAAGACGCAACATCGTTTTTATTACCCTAATCTTACATCTCCTCTATCTATGTAGGTACGAGTATTTCTACCTTGTCTATGAATTAACCTACCTACTCAATCTCGGTACTTTTGAGTCTTTTGATATCATAGTCCAATACCATTGATTTAATCTTGACACGCTTATAAAAGAATCATATGTTTAACATTGCAAATACGTATAAAAGTCAAGCTTTTTATGATTCATGCTGTCTATTGTCAATAATTCTCAAAGTTACAGATCACGATGCGCCCTTTACTGACCCTTTTTAAAATCTCTAAATCGGGCTCGTTTTAGATTTCAAGAGCAGCTGTTCATGTTCTCAGCTAGGGATGCATTGAATTCAATAAAAAAAATCCCGCTACATCTGCTCGCGTGAAGAAACGCGACTATCGTTGTATATTCTTTGGTATAAAAAAGGCAGACCGTAAGCAATTCGACTATGCAATTAGTATCTAGAAACTTAACAATCGAAAACTGCTGGAACCGCTGCTAAAAATCCGAGAAATGGAGTGTTTAGAAAATATTATACATTATGTATTAGGCTAGATGAATGTGTTTTATAAAATTGGCAATTTACTTGTAATTTTTACCGATTTTTCAGGATTTTAGGTCACGGATATTTTTTACTAAGAATGCTAGGAGAAATTGTTAACAATTAAGCAGGACAGGACGTTAATAACAAAGTTATTATTTCATATTAACAATGATGATCGCTTAGAAACAATGCCTGCCTATTTACAATATCCGAGAAATAGAATTTAGTTAGTATGGAGTGTAGTTACAATACCTACCTAGCTAGTTTAAGCAAGATTTCACTAACAAAAATAACGTAAATATTCTTAACTCTTACAAATAATTATAATGTACTTATTTGCAAAATTATTATAAGTTCTCCTTTATTAATAAAATGGTTACCTTTTGGATTGCCATGTCATCAGAACGTCAATATTTAATTAAGGGTACCTAAAAAGATGTCAACTACTTCTTCATAACCAGTGAAGTAAAGAATTTCAAAATGAAATCATAATAACAAAAATATTGGCAACCAATTATATTTATTTACCTTTCTTTGAACCAAATAAAGACTTTAATTTGGAGATGGTCCTCTTCTTCATTTTGCCGCCGAGCACACGCACTGATCACAGACTGCACGCATCGGTCCACAACAGACAGAAATACACGCGGCACTGCGTCCTCAAGTTTTTCATGCACTCGAAGCTTTTGCTCCTTTTGCCGCTCTTATTTCCGTGCTACGAAAATAGGTCCAACGCAACACTTGCACAGCCGCAGGCGCATCACTCATACGCACACACCCTTCAATGCTCCAATATACTTTCAATTTATCAACACGTATACGCGTATGTTAAAAAATGTCACGCACCGCTAACCTATTTAGAAAATCCATACATTATTTGTTATTATTCACCTCGCTTTATCAACTTTTATCATATGCGGGCAAGCAACTGATAACGATACTAAATTATACGAGAACACAACTTATACACGACTCTACTGCTATCGCTCGGAAAGAATACTGAGTGGCAAATATTTGCCGATCTGTAAACGAGTACATAATACGTTAAACACGACAGGCGTAACAATATCAAAGGACGTCTCTAGCGAAGATTACACAACTCGCCCTCCGTTTATGATCAGCGATTTACGGACGTAGATAGTAAATATTTCAAGTAGCAACCATCGCATCGACGGCTATTCTTGGTCGTGCTACGAACGCAACTAAACACGCACCGGCGGCGTACGCGCAACCCACCATTATAATGGGCAACTGCGCTGACCGCACCGAACCGTCAATATCGTCACAAAAATTGTCAGAATCCTCTTCCGTTAACAGAATCCCGTTTCCGTCGAAACCCAATCAAGCGGCGAAATGGAATCGAGTCATAAAGATCGTTTGAAAACTTTCAATGGATGGCCCAGTGGTGACAGCACCGGAGACAACGCATCCGCCGTCTCCTTTTAAATATGGAATGTAACGAATGGCACTTTCGGGAAGAGACCGATTGGGAGAGCAGGCTGGCTCAGGCATAAATCACAAGGGTTAGACGGAAATAAAAAATACAATAAACTTTGAGGGTGAGCAGGACAGAAGTAGCAAAAAAAGTAAAAGAATTTACGGCCTACTCCTAGTCAATGTAGTGCAATGCAAACACTAAAATGCTTTTAAGATTAATAAATTATAACATTAATGAAACTACACGGGATAGGTTTAATCGACACGACAGCTCGAGGTTATACGAGTACCTATCCTAATCTGACGTCGTGAAGTTAAAGTTCAAATCATACTTATACACAGCGGTAAACGTTAATTTCTAGTACATATGTATGTTTCCACAGCGACCACTCAACTAAACGGTAGGTAATGTTGTATCCTTTTTAGTCCGGAGCCGTGACGAATTTCATCTTAATGATAATGATTTCCTCTGGCTGTTTCTGCCATTGTAACGTAGAACGTAGGTTATACTTAAGTATAAAATATATTAGTTTGTTTGTTTATTATAGTATAGGCAAAGTTATTTCCGTTCGGTAAAGTCGAATTTAGTCGGGCTAAAGCAATAATAAAAACTAAATATTTTTAGACAAATAAGGAGGTACGTTACGTACCTAAAATCTATCTATTTTCTATTATTTAAAATCTATCTGTATTCTACCTTAAACATGTACTAAAGAATTTATGAGAAACACTCATAGAAAATATGTCATTATTCATCTAATCAGTAGTGGTGTCGCAAAACTAAACAAAGCAGAAACCGTGGCACGAGTTAAACTGCAACTAAATTGTCTTGTGTATTGGAGTTTGTTTGGGTTTGTCTCACCGACTGCAGGCGAGTGCCACTTTCGACATATTCTCCGTAATGGCAAACACTTGACGTCTTCACGTCTCCACACGTGTGAAAAGTTAACGACGAAGATTGATGAGAGATGCACCTTTTATTTTATTGTTGTTTTTTGGAAACCATTTGGTTAAAATGACAAATTCTTATTGCTTATTTAAAAGAGCTTGATATTTTTTTAACTGACTTCAATAAAGGAGGAGTTTATCAATTCGTCGCAATCTTTTTTTATGAATGTTCACCGATTATTAGAAAACGCCCTTTTTGTTTGAAAGGGTATATAGGTACTTGTCAAGTAGTCTCATAGACATTTTGTCAAAATCGTTTGTGCAGTTTGGGGGTGAAGTCGGTTTTTAGTTTTGAAAAATTATTGATTGTATTATTATACAAAATTTCACGATCAACAAACAGTTTTAGAAGTTTTTTTCCTAGAACCTTAGTATTACAGAGAATATTAAATTTGGTCCGCATGGAGCCATGAGCATAGTTTGGCATGATAAACACAAATTGGTAAAATCTAATAATTAAATTAGAATTAAAGAAGATCAAAATCTATGTGAAATATAAAAAAATAATCCAATCGATGCTTACTGTGACAGTCGCACATACACGAGATGTGTCTAATAAATGTACATTAGAAACAGTTTCGTATGGACATTACTACATTATCCATAGACTAAAGGTCGGTAAACCCTGATGTGAGACAGAGAGAGTGTGGAGATTGCTGATACCTGATACATGCAGCAACTTGGGACGCAATGGCGCGAGACCGCCCGTTCGGACACACCACACTTGGATGCACAGATGCATACCCTGTCAGAACGGAGGGCTATGTATGCACATGTCAGGAAGGAAAGCGACTGGTAATTTGGTACAAAATTAGTGTAGAATTTTTAGGTCGCGTGATTCAGATAGAGAAAGTAATGACTATGAGCGAACTTAGTCCAATATGATCAAAAAACTAAACACTTGATAAATAAGTTCAGCGAGGTGGACACGGAAGGGCATTTCAAAACATTTTTATGTCCTCCCGAGCTAAAAAGCGGCTTTTTGCACCCGCTTCCTGGCCAGACGGAGACGTCAAATTGTTTATTATACACACCTCGGGCGGTGATAAAAGAAAGCCTCCAGTCACTTATTTATTAAAATACTATGAGGGTAAAGGTAAATTGGAGAAAATGTCATTGGTTATTAAAGACGCTACCCCGCTCATCTTAAGTGAAGCCTGAGCTTATTTCTCGTAGAAAAATACACCGTTTCGGAACGCTGGCAGCGAACAAAGAACTACAATAGGTTACAAAATCTGCAGGTGTAATTCCATATGAGAGCTGGTATCAAGTTAAAGCTTTGAAAGAAAACATTTCCTACTTCTTAATTGACCCTCACTTTATTAGAACTTCCGCCATTATAATATTTCAGTCGTTGGAATATCGAATTAAATGAATTGGGAATAAACATATTGCTACCAAAATTCTGACAATACAGACACCATAATATGAAATGTTGCACAAAATTTATTAGACAAATATCTGTATTGCATTCTGATTGCGCCACGCACGCACGACACAGGCCCCGATCATGAAGCACAATAATGAAGAGTGGTAAACCTACGTGAATTTGATACGCGTGACAACCCAGACACGAGATCAATAGTGATAGTTTGAGAACATAACGGTAGGAATCATTACAGTAATCTTGAGAATGTTTGATCCGTTCAACTTCTTAAATGTTAACTTTTAACTATGACAAAGCATTGTGTCTTGTCATGACTCATGACATAGAACATAATATCATCATTGTTAGCCGAGATCATGTTGTCAAAATCTGTGGATATAGGAAGCGTTAACTTTTAATAGAATGTAGGCATGGGACGAGTAAAATATTTTAAAAGTAATCTGTTAAATACAGTTATTTAATCTTACGCAAGTTCAAGAACAAGAATCTGAAGTTGCTACCAAAATTGGCAATCTGAAACCATAACTCACGTTTAATTGTCAATTAGGTTCATACGTGTGTATACCAACCAATCACAAGTCAACGATCTTACTGCAACGGAAACACGAACCTTGAGCATAACTTACATTTGTTATGTAGACATCAACCAAAGCAAACGAAAGCGGACTGACGTGACAACTCAACAAAAGCCTAAACCAGTCGAGTTTATGACCCATTATTATCAAAAACAAGGAACTGACGTAACAGGGTCACACGACCGCCGACCAGCTAAAGTCCAGACGATTGAGACAATAGACTGGTTTCACTTCACATGAACCCGTCGCAGCCAAATCAGGCTCAGATATCGGTCATTATGCAACATGACACAAAAATACAATGCAAATACAGACGGCGGAAGACGTTACTCATGAGTCTGCATTTAAAATGACTGAAGATTTCTGAAACCCTGGATATCAGATACCATGGATATCAGATTGATGTTGAAACTTCAAGACATTATCACATGCAATATTTGTTAGCCTTTCTTTCGTCACTCACACGTTGAACCATTTATTCGCAAAATTAGACATATACTTACTTGACATATACTTGTTTGAGATAGGTATAGAACAAAGTTGATATTTTTTTTTACCGAGGTTGTGATATAAGCAAGCGCGTGCTGAAAATTGTCTGAAATTACCTAATAGCAGAATCAATCGAGTAAACGATATCCATAATGCGTAGGTATGCCACAACTTAAGATGTTATTATATGCGAAACACGCAAATTAATGCTCTCATTATCACAGTTAAGTGATGGCAGTAGTTAGTTAAGAGGTAATTCTCGGGGCGGTGAATAACTGTCTATAATCAAACTGTTACGGTGATTGATCAGTGGCTATGTCATGCCGTGCGCGTCTTTATTGAACACTCACGATTTATTATGACTAAGCAGATAAAATCACTAGACTTATTGCAACATTACTGGTAATAGATCAGGGTATCCGATGGTCCTCCTCTAAAAAAATGCCTTTAGACTTTACGTATTAGAACATTTTTATTATTGTTTACGATTATTTTAAAAAAATGTCAAAAGCAAAACATTAACAGTATTTAAAGAAAATGCTAATTGATTAAGTTATATTAACATGTATAAAAGGCTGTCAAATAACAATTACATATCGGCACTTGCATTTAGCTATCTTCATATAGCTAATAAGAAATTCTTTTCGAAACTGTTTGATCATAAGGGTCAAAAATGTTAGCTACCTACGTGTTCTAAGTTAGAACTTCTAACAGTATATTAACCTTCGTTATTGTAAAGCAACAGGTGTAGTATATTGCCACAGAATCACTAGAGTAGGTATACATACCTACAGTACGGGGTTACGTGGGTGGTCGATAAACCTTCAAGTTTTGATTGTAAATTTTGACAAAATACGTACTTAACGTAATCAGTTTTTTATAGAAATGCTGAAGATTCCGACTCCAACATTGGAATCGCAATTACTGTAAAAAAAAATCAGGTGTCTGTAAGTCTTTATTATACGAAATGGAAAATATATAATACGCACGTATACGATAAAAAAAAATTGAAGATCGATGGAATACGCAATAATTATTTTCAATAGGCATAACGAATGGAAAAATATTATTAGCCCATCGGTTAGATTATTTAAAAATATTGTGCACATATTTTTCTTTAAGAAACAAAAAATTACAAAGATACAGCGAATTGAAATTTCGCATGACGTCACGGTTGCGTAAGTATGATTTTTACATAGAGGTGACGTCGCAAGCCCCACTCCGGAACTTTGATGCTTCGTATCTTTGTGAAATTTTACTTTTTTGGCAAACTGAAAAATATTTGTCCATTATACTTTTGTAACCCTGTCGTCACAATTATTACCACAAAACTGAAGAATAATACATACTAAAAGTTAGGTATAACATTAAGCAAAACCAAAATATATATACTCATGTTGAAAACCACAATTTGTATTGTGTTTATGTAAATGTGATTTCAATATTCTCGAAGGATTTTTCACTGTAAATGAGAACCCAGTACCCATTTAAATTTTCTGACAAAGACTGATGAGTATGCATAATGATTACCATGTTTTATTGTGCAGATAACTTTCAAATTGGGGCTATATTTAAGAATCTTGAACCATATTATATAGGTAGTAGGTAAGTACTAACTGTTCAATAAATTCGCCCAAAACTGTGCACATAGGAAATGGAAACTAACTGATGTGTGTGTGTGAATACAGGTGGATAATAAAGAAAACAAACCAAGCTTAAATTGACCTGCGATTTTGTAAAGTGGTATTTGAATATTTAAATTGTTGTCTCACCACCTACGGTAAGTCTACTGATGAAAAACATGAATAAAAAATGACTATTGCATATTGAGCAAAAAACATGTTATACAGTTTTTACATCGTAATCCAGTGTGGTGATGTTTAATATTGAGAATTTATGGACTTAATCTCAAAAGTTTAAGACGACTGCATAGCCTTCAATCTTATCGAGTACCTACCCAGGATATATGCGCATATGGAAAATCCAGGATATCTCAAAAACGCTAGCAGTTTATAAGTAACTTTTTTTCGTGAAACCCGAAAAAGTTTACTTAACAAAAATCTATTTTGATTTATAAAACAAATAAGGTAAGTATAGAACCTTCATGTTAATAAAAAAACTTAGGTATGAATTGTGTGTTTGAAGCTAAGCTACAAGCATTTTCAATAGAAAGCGCACTTGTTCAAAGATCCGAGGGCGAATGATTGATGATCCCAATTTCCTATTGATCGCTAATCTTGTACCGAAGTTTATTAATGAAAGTAGGGCGACGCATTTTCTGTAATTACGCAATTTTATTACAGTTACACGTATTAGATATGTATGACTATGAGTAATGTATGCATCTGTTTTTCTTTGTGCAAGAGCGATAGACTTCGATTCAAGTTGATTACAATTTAATTTAATTTAAGTATCTACGGATAAGATGTGGCCGATTGTTTCAGTAAAATACAAATCTAATTTCATTTTGGTCACCATTCACACTATATGCAGGTCCCCGGGCGGCGCTGCTGATTTTGATGCGGAAAAATTTCTCCGGGAAGGTTTATTACACCCATGCGAAGTTGGGGCCGCTAGGACTATAAAAGAAGTTACCTACTAAAGTGCTTGTAATTTTTTTGATGACGTCCAATTTTATCAATCATTTTACTAGGCGTATTGTTCAAATACTAACAGAGAAAGAGTCAATGCTCTTTCAATTAGAAAACGAGGACAAATTGCTATCATTAATAAGCAAACGATGCTTCGTCGATTGTATGGCAACGTTGAGTTCAACAAGCACTTGTTCAAGATCTCATGTATGGCAATTTAGATTGTACATGTCCGTGTCCCTTCATACACTATTATTAGGATACCTTAGCACTAATACATAAAACTTGTTTTAATTTAATCAAATTTAATTTCTGATACAATTCCTCAAAACATGTTTGTCATAGACCAGATCTTGGAGAGAGGCGATGACTCTCTGATATCTCATCATAAGATAACATAATAAATGTCACGTAAATTATATATGTATTTTGACACTCCAAAAATTGTACACCAAATTCAATCATAGTCCGTTAAGTAATGAAATAGTGTTCTAAAACTTCTAAACTAAGAAGTTCAATGATCTAGTCAGTGTTACTTAATTAATCAATGGAGTTAAGTACGTAACAATACAATGCCAAGGATCTTTAGATGTCTGTTTTCAAAAAGTTAAATTTTCAGAAACAGAGTTGCAGACGAGATGAAATTAAAAAAAAAAAAAACAATACTTATTATCTTATAACAGGAACCGGATGACACCGTTCAGAAACTCATCAACAGACTAAATTTTGTGGTAAGAGAAAGACAGTTTGTATTTGAACGCAATATAGCAAACAATTCACTGAGGTTAGGTGAAACTACGGGGATAAACCGAAATCTCTTCAACGGTCTTTAATAGTAGTAAACAACTAGGGAGCCTGCAGATTGTTTTGTTGAACAAAACAATCAAACAACAAAGTACCTACCTTAGTGTTTACGAGCGATGATGACCACGATTAAAATGCGTTTGAAATAACTTAGCTACGTGTGGGCGATCTGATCCTACGCACAAAATATTTGACGATGACCGTGTATTTCGTTGAATGAGTGTTTTATTAACACGAATGACATGAGATTAGAATGATGTTGATATTTGCGTCGAATTCGAATGCTTGAATATTTAAAAGGTAAGAATGAGAATCATCAATTCGGTATTAGGTACAAATATCAATTATTAGTATCCTTTTAAAAATCAGTTAAAATTGGTGTGGAAGGTTTAGACTAAAACAATATTTTATAGAACACGTATCTAATTTGGCAGATGTACGTACAAATGACGAGTATAGGAAAACTGTAACTAAAGAACTGTTGTATACCTAATAGTACCTAGTTAGTAGTGTATCATACACCGAGGGCGATCAAAGTAGGAAAATCTCAGATAATACGAAATAGTCGCCCATCTGAAAGCAAAGAAAGTGCTAAATATATGATGCGTGCGAGGCTTTTTTCATCATCGCTCGAGGTGTTAGTGCGAAGGTCCTAGAACTTATCCTGTGGTTGTGTGTACAATTTTTAGGGTTCCGTACCCAAAGGGTAAAAACGGGACCCTATTACTAAGATCCGTCTGTCTGTCTGTCCGTCTGTCACCAGGCCGTATCTCATGAATCGTGATAGCTAGACAGTGGCTCCCATACAACAAAAGGGGTTTTTAGCCGTTTTTTTTGCTTGATATTAATAACGGCAACAGGTAGACGCTTGAAATATTTACAGAATATTCAGTTGTAAATTCACTTTAAAATAAATAATTAAATTAAAATAAATATAAACGGCTCCTATACAACAAACGTGATTTTTAGGGTTCCGTAGTAAACAAGGAAACCCTTATAGTTTCTTCATGTCTGTCTGTCTGTCTGTCCGTCCTCGGTTTTACTCAGCGACTATTAATACTAGAAAGCTGTGACTTGGCATGGATATGTATATTAATTAGGCGGAAAAAGTGGTAAAATAAAATATTGAAAAATATTTTTTTTTAGTGTAGCTCTCATACAAGTAAAGTGAAAAGGCAATATTTTATTCTCGTCTAACCAGTCATGTTGGATAACGTTAAATAGGTCTTTCAAAAATATTATGAGGTGATGAACACCGTTTTTCGATTTAGGGATCCGTTTCTGAAATATTTGGTTTTAAAGTGAAAATTTTAGTTTGAATCAAGTGTCCCCCCCTCTATCTGCTAAACGGTTATATATAAACACGTGAAAAAATTCATAGCTATAGTATATATAACGAAATTTAAAGGAAAACTATCAGAGTTAAGTAGGGTTTACGATTTAAAAAGTTATAGACGATCAACTTATAAAATGTACTCGCAATATGAAAATTTCACACAAATCAATAGAAAATTAGTTTTTAGACGTTTTTAGTGGCATGAACTCAAAGTGGGCATTAGTAACTACGGAACCCTACACTGCGCGTGGCCCGACACGCACTTGGCCAATTTTGTTTATAAGTAGATTATGGTACGGAACCCTTCGCGCGCGAGTCCGACTCGCACTTAGCCGGTTATACGTCTACTTCTTCCTCTGGTCAGGAAGCACCTAAAACAACATGATATGTAATACGGGGATACGTAAACATTTCATATTTTGCTTTTCAGAAACCGGACTCGCAGAGCAGAGGTGATTAATGAATAAAATCTATAGGCGGCAAAGATAAAAAGTTGTAGAATAAGTTAACATGGTACCTGTACGATGAATTACATTACCACGGTCAGGGCAAGTTGGAAAATGGTTTTTCAAATTGTCCTGGGTCTTGGATGTTTATCTATATATGTATTTGTTATAAAATATAGTATCGTTGAGTTAGTATCCCATAACACAAGTCTCGAACTTACTTTGGGGCTAGCTCAATAGTTTAATTTGTCCCTATATATTTATTTATTTCTTTATTTACTTACCAGCAAGTACAGAGCGTTGAAAATATACATAGCTTTCACTAGATGACTAATGAATTTTTAATTCGATGATATCATTGCTCACCTGGAGGTATTGGATGAGTTTGCTTATAAAACGTATTTAAAAAATATCAGTATCTTTTAAATCTTGTATTAAATAACTGGCCAAGTACGTGTCGGGCCACGCGCAGTGTGGGGTTTCGTAGTTGCGAAACTTTGAGTTCACGCCACTAAAACGTCTAAAAACTAATTTTCTATTGAATTGTTAAGTTGGTCGCTTATAACTTTTTAATTTGTAAACCCTTCGGAGCTCTGATAGTTTTTTTTTAAACTTCGTTATATATACTATTGCTGTGATTTTTTTCACATTTCCATGTATAACCGTTCAATAGATGGAGGGGGGGACACTTGACTCTAACAAAAATAATTTTTGATTTATATTGGTTTTATATTTATACACTAATATTTCAGAAAAGGATCCCTAAATCGAAAAATTATGTTCACAAGCTCACAATATTTTTGAAAGACCTATTTAACGATACCCCACAGGATGGGTAAGTCGAGAAAAAAATTGACTCTTTACTTGTATGGGAAATGACCTAAAAATTTTTTTATGCCATTCCCGTCTCAAAAGTTTATTTTATTCACTGAAAACAGTGAATAAAATGCACTTTTACTCACTATTTTGATGTTTGAATTTAGAACAATTCACTCTTAATTTTAGTAATTGTTGCAATTGAAAATGGACATTAAGTCCATTTTAATTAATTTAACCTTCTTTTTCTTCATTAAATGTCTATTTTCGCTTAAATTTTTCTTTTTAACCAACTTCCAAAAGAGGAGTTTATCAATTCGTCGGAATTCTATGTTTTATATATGTTGATCGATTTATTCGAAGACGTTTGTACCGATTTAGAATATTTTTTTTTAAAGGAAAAATAATGGAACCATATTTTTATCCACCTGTCAGTTGGTTCCATAATTTTTTTATTTAAACCGGTTGTGTAGTTTGGTGCTGAAGTCGGTTTTTAGTTTTGAAAAATGATTCTCTTAGTCATGGTTTAAAGTATAGTATGCAATTCTTGAATAAAGCGGATTTACATCGAGGGCCATGAATCACTCGCATTGGTCAGGATTCTAACACTTGAATCACTCGCTACGCTCGTGATTCAATCATCGTAAATCACTCCCTACCGTCGTGATTCAATCGTTAGAATCCTTCACCTGCTCGTGATTCATCTATGGCCCTCGAAGTAAATTCGTCCTTTATTCACAAATTTCATAATATACTATTTTTCAATATTTTGTTATACCACTTTTTTAGCATGATTTGGTAAGATTTAGTAGTTGGAAAGCTGCAATTTGGTATAATATACATATATCACATGCCTATACCAGATTGTCAGTCTCTGAGTAAAAACCGCGAACGGACTGACAGACATGGCGAAACTATAAGAGTTCCTTGTTTACTACGGAACCCTAAATAGAGCGACGAACTATAGCGATCAAATCAAATTCAGCTTTATCAGATTATGTCTATTAAATTGACGTTGTTTACAACTACAAAGCAAGATAGGATAGGCTATAGAACAGAACATGGTGGAAATAAGAAAGCAAATTGAAAGTCTTCGGCGGCGGTATGACGAGCAAAATATTATCGGTTGCATTACGAAAATAAGTGCGTTAATAAAAACAAGATTTTAGATCCGAGATAAACTGAACAATATGGCAAGGAGATTTGTTAGACAAGCGACGGTAATTATGTTGGTAGTGATGCTGAGAT
Source organism: Acrobasis suavella (assembly GCA_943193695.1). Taxonomy (NCBI): domain Eukaryota; kingdom Metazoa; phylum Arthropoda; class Insecta; order Lepidoptera; family Pyralidae; genus Acrobasis; species Acrobasis suavella. The sequence goes on along the minus strand of OW971945.1, from coordinate 8,966,412 downwards.
TACAAGTTGAGATCATTCAATATGATTAAACGTACAATTAAGCAAATATTTTTATTACATAGGCATAGTTCTAAATATTAAGCATTGCAATGAGATTTTTTATTGATCTCATGAAGCTATATTTCTGTATTTTCTATGAATTGGTTATAATTAGAATAATCTGTTGTTTCTTATATTTGTTCTCTAGTCCAATATTTGTTTTTTTAACTTTACATCTTGTTTATTACTTAGTATTTAAAGAATGATAAGGACGTTTACACAAAATATGATACCTTGATTTTTCTTCAGATTTTGATTTCTAATATAATTTTATAACAGGCGTTTGGTTGGAAAGAGATGCTAAACACAGTGCGATTAGATCTCTCAGAAATGTTTACAATATATTTCCATGTTTACGATGGTCAAGTTAGCGTTTGCCGTAAAAGCCAATCACAAGATCCATGACTTGACTAAAGATCTTTGCAACTCATTAGTGTATCTTCGCTTAGTAATAGCCGGATCTTTTGTCCGCGCTCTTTATTTCAAGCAAGGCCAAGAGAGTGACTTTGCACAGGAAAGAAATAACTGTTTGTTTGACACAAATGATGCTAATCTGAATGATAGGTGGTAAGTGGTAAGAGATACAAATAACATTTTTTTGAACAAATATTTAAATAATTACACTCGTTATTTCAAAATCACTAATTGTTTAAAAAAAATTAGTGCATTGTGTTTGTGCTATCAACTCCTGCTACATTACCTACTGAAATTTAAAAAAAAATGATAGTTTGCTTCAGTTTAAATTACTTCTTCTTACGTCCGAAAAAAAAAAGAGGTGTGTTATAAGAACTTTGACGCTAATGTGTGTCTGTCTGTGGCCTCGTAGCACTCTGAACAGATAGACCGATTTCGATGCAGTTTTTTATGTGAAAGAAAATTCCCTTGCGGTGGTTTTTAGCTATGTTTGAATAAAATCGGTTCAGTCGCTTGAAAGTCATGGCTTTCCCTAAAAAAATATAGATGTCGCTATAATAGCGGAACTAACCATACGATATCAATTCGTATCGATAGTTCCGCTACATCACTAGCAGTGTTGGGCAAAATTTAATTGCAAGGTACATTTATAAATAACAATTGATTAATTGTTAATTGTTAAATATCAATTAACAATTGATTAATTGTTAAATGTAAAATATCAATTAACAATCATTAATTGTTTTCTGTTAGTTTTTCAATTAATAATTGTTCCTGCAATTAAACTTTAATCAAATGTAAATAGAAATAAGAGTAAGAGCTTACAATTTTGTCAAACGCAAAAGAAACGGACGGAAAGTTTCGCGGCGAAATAAGTAGCAACAAGAAATATCATTTACTAGCTTTAACCCGCGACTCGAAGACGAAGAAGTCGAAAATGGTTCTAATAGGATTTTGATTGGTTTTTACGTTATTAATGTTGTGATAACACTGATAACATATGAATTATTGTGTTAAAATGTTTGAATACTTATAAAATATAACATATTTTATTATAACGTAGGGATTTAAAGGCCTAGCAGACCCGGCGAACCTCCCTCTCCCGCTTCCTCTCCCGTTTCCTTCCCGTTCCCGTCATTTGCTAGACCGAGAGAGAGCGACGGAACGCTTCAAAATGGTCAAACTAATCTTGTTTGTCTATACAAACTTTGGACCCCCGTTTCAACCCCTTAGGGGATGAATTTTGAAAAATCCTAAAACACGTTTTTACTTATTTGAGGAGCTCGGTGGCCCGGTGGGAGTGCGCATTGGTAGCGCTTTCGCAAGTAAAGCGACACCGGGCGTGGTCCACACTTGGATGGGTGACCACAAGTGGCAAAAAAAAAACTCGAGCTCCTCCGTGCTTCGGAAGGCACGTATAAGCCGTTGGTCCTGGCTGTCATCATTGTTTGGCAGTCGTCAAGCTATGTCAGATGCCTTTAGGCAGCCTGAAAAATCTGACACCAGTGTTGGCCACTTACACACGCGAAAAACGAAACTTATTTGCCGCTGGGAGTACTCTTGCGAAGTTTGAAATAAAATGGTCAAACTAATCGTGTTTATCTATACAAAATTTGAACCCCAGTTTCACCCCGTTAGGGGGTGAATTTTAAAAAACCCTTTCTTAGGCACCCCTAGACCTCATAAGGAACCTATGTGCCAAATTTGGAGTCTTTAGACCCAGCGGGTTGAGCTGTGCGTAGATATGTCAGTCAGTCATTCAGTTTCTTCTTTTATATATATAGATATGTGCAGGTGCAGAGACTGCAGAAAAACATGATTATTAATTGTTAGTTTTAATTGCTTTTAACAATAATTAAAAATATTAGTTGAAATATTTTAATTGTATATTGCAATTAACATGACTTAATTTAAATAAATTAATTGTGATATGCAACTAACAGATTAATTACAATTAAATTAATTGTGATTAAATTAATTGCAATTAATTTTTCAATCAATTACTACGATGATTAAAATATTAATTGATTAATGCTCAACACTGATCACAAGATGGCGTTCTTGACATTTTCGGCGGTTTTTTGTTTATTTGCCTAAGCAAATAAAATTGTATATGACGATTGTCAACGGATTTTGCGGTCAAAGTAGGATGAATGGTAGACCGCGTTTTGTCGCGTTTGTAGTACGTGATACGAGTAGGCAAGGCGTATTTTATTATATATTTAGGAAATCTAATTAGAAGTACATATTTAGAAACTAAGGCATTATCATTTGAGGACAAAATAAAAGTTACTGTTAACACAGAAGGGAGTTTATCTGTCAGGCAAGAGTCAAAACTCGGTGACAATCTAAATGTTGACTGAAGAAACATCTTTAACCAATACTTTGACCTCTGTAATTCAAGAATTTATAGTTATAATACGTGGGGCGCACTATAAGTTTCCGGAATGAATATGAAAAAATACTATTAAAGGTACAAAATTAATTTATTGTTTTTCAAAATAATCTCCCTTGGCGTCTATGCACTTTTTCATTCGATGAAACCAGTTTTGAAAACTTTTGTGCCACTCCTCTGTGGTGACCTCTGAAACGTGTTTTTCATACTCCTCGACAGCCTCTTCTGGTGATGAAAATCGTTGACCGCGTAATTGGTTCTTAATTTTTGGGAACAGAAAAAAGTCACAAGGTGCCAGGTTGGGACTGTATGCAGGATGACTCATGAGTTCTACATTTTTCGCCTTCAAAAAGTCGTTTGTCTGTCTGGGCGTGTGAGAACTAGCATTGTCGTAGTGCAGGATGATACGGCGTTTACGGTTATTTTTACGGAGTTCGTCAATAACTTCCGGCAAACAAATGGTCGTGTACCAGTCACTATTCACTGTACGACGATTCTCTAAAGCAACAGTAGCCACGTGTCCAGTTTTATTAAAAAAAGAAGCAATCATCCGCTTAGATGCACTTTTCACGCGCGCCACTTTGGTTGGTTTCGGCTCATCTTGAAAGACCCATACGCTCGATTGCTGCTTTGTTTTGGGATCGTAGCAATAAATCCATGTTTCGTCACCTGTTACTATGTCCCACACCAAATTTGACGCACCTTCGTTGAATCTGGTAAGCATGGCACTGAACCAAGTGACGCGGTCCGTTTTTTGAGCCTCGGTCAAGTTGTGTGGGATCCACCGCGAGCACAGCTTTCTCACACCCAAATGTTTGTGTAGGATTAATTGTATTTGACTCATGCCTATTTCTAAGGATGCGCAAATTTCATGGTAGGTCACATGCCTGTCTGTTTCAATCATACGGCGCACAGCATCGATGTTTTTGTTGGTCACAGCGGTGGACGGCCGACCATCGCGAGATTCGTCACTGAGATTGATACGACCACGCTTGAATTCTGCAAACCAGCTATAAACAGTTGTCTTGCATGGTGTGTCATTGCCAAAAGCTGTTTCAAGCCGAGCGATGCTCTGTTGAGCTGTCAAATTACACTTAAAATCGTAGAAAATCATACTACGAAAATTTTCCCGAGTTAAATCCATGTTGATGCAGACACACAATTTTTTAAATGGCGCCACAAGGTAAAAACGAAAGACAGTCAGATGAAACAAACTGCATTCTACAGCCAAAGAGTTCTATTTTCAAATGTTGCAATAAATTTTTAAATATTGTTTATGTAAGTGGCCAGTTCCGGAAACTTATAGTGCGCCCTATGTATCAAACCCAAAGCTGTCCAATTTCAAAAGCAGAAAAAAAACATTAAGTTCAGTCAGAATGTATGCGGTTCAATTTACGTAATCTGCGTAATTAGAACTCCGATAACGGTTTAGTTATTCTATCTAATAGAGAAAAGTTTCTCACGCGACGCGACGACGCTTTATTTGCTTTTATTGTGCAACCATAACAACGATACGAATCGTTACTTTTAAATAAAATTTCATTTTTAAGCAGCATTCATGCGCTAATTTGTTTTCAACAGGTACCAACAAAGTGAAGAGATCCTGTGTTTTATTTAATAAACCACACACCGAGATTTTTTTAAAAGTTTGAACTTGGATATGTACTGCATCAGTGGTTTTTCTATAATTTCCTAGTAATAATGGATAAACCGCATCTGTGACAAAAACTAGCTCGCAATCTCGTAGAGCTAATTACCGACCTAGGCTCACTACGAGTAGCACGTCGTGTCTTGGTTTTTGTTGAGTTTTTAAGCAGAACGACGCGTAAGCTTTTAATTACGTAACGGATCTATAATATCTGCGGGTATTATTATTTCATAAACTACCGCTAGTATGAGCTTTAATATTGACTATAATTTAAAATCTTTTTAGTCGCCAATTTATCCTATAGGTACTTAGGTAGACTCCTCATTAAATTTAGGCAAGGTACGTAACCCCAAATAAAATGAGAATATGCATGTGCATATGCCTTAAATGCAAAACATATAGGGCAGTGACAATAATGCGGTTGGTTTAGTCCTCAGACCTCAGAAGTGGGATGAAATGGATTGATAATCTTTAAAGATACCACATACATAAATGTAATGACAGGCAGTGAAAGAAAATCGTAAGATAAATTACTGAGGACCCGCAGGTGGAAAATTCTACATTTTTCATAGCGTCGTTGCAATTGCAACTACCTAGCTCTTTTGATAAATTATTGATCAAGGGAACGGACATTATTCTGGATAAATGCGATAGGCTATCATATCAACCCGTCACTTTTTCTAATTTCTGATTGACGTCTTAGGCTTTTGCGACTCTTGGCTCAGACTACAACGTAACGGATAGAACGTGGACGTAGGTATATATACAGAGATGATTGTATTATATGAACCTATAACGACGTGATATGATTATATTCTTAGGATTGCACAAAGCTTGTCTTGTTTCGCCCTTCCACGAAGCAGGAAAATAGTAGACGGCCGAGGCTAGTTACGTGCCAATGAAACCTACTCCACAAAGGCATTACTGGGCGAGAATCGCGTGTTTGTTCTTTAATCGCGAACCACCTTCAACTCTATGAGGACAAAATATGGAGATGACAGAAGCATAGGCTTATTTGATTTACTTCAATTATTTTCTGGTAAGTATGGCAAGTAGCGAAAGTTCAGTAATAATTAAATATTGTTATTCGGGCGCCGCACTTGAACTTGTTTACGTGTATCTTAGTGCGGTTGCATCTTTAGCGGTGGAGCTTCGGAACTAAGGGTCTGCTTTTCGGCTCCGTTTTTTAAACAATTAAAGCAGACGTCGCGAATGTTTTACCGTAGCATTCGTTCCATTTTGAAGAATTTCACTTTAATGTTATAATAAACTCGTAAGAAAACCAAGGTAAAAGAAAACATCGGCAACCTAAGCGAAACAATACGCGTAACTACCTAAAATATGAGAGAGGAATTTCTCGTCGAAACGAAATGTATGCTACCGTCAAGCTTCCAAAGTGTATGTTAAGGTTGAACATTCCTCTCAAAAATAAGATGCTTAACTTCTGTGCTTTCTTATTTTGTGGCATGACGCAAACAATTGCGCGCCATTGCATATTTACAACCCATAGACGCCGCGATACAACATTGACTAGCAAAATGGACTAATAGCATCCAGCAAGCACCATATTTGCTTGACTTGCCTTGTTGCATTGCGGACGAGGATTGTCTATTGTTATTCCATGTCATGAAAAGCTAGATAACAGCTTGTTGTGATTGTTTCCATAGGCTTCTATCTATGCATGGATTAGATAATAAATAGTATACTCTAGCACTAAGTGTAAGCTATACAATGCCTACATAGAAGCCATGTTCGTTCATGTATAGATAGATAGGCCAAGTGGGGTTTAGCTAAAACAAATCTACTAAATAAGGAATACCTTAATAATTAAATAAAACACAAAGTAACTACAAAGCAGACTTTGCTGAAGCAATAAAAAAAAGTCTTAGCATGATACCTACATTCTTGTATTTAGTACACATAAGTAGTACAGGAGAAAAAAGCCAGACAGTTAGGTTCCTATCTCTCAGGTCTTACTTTTTGCTATGGCTAAGAAGTAGTTTTGTTATAGTACCAAGCAAGCATAATAATATTTTAATAGGTATGTTAAATAAGTCAATACTTAACATTTCTCCCTAGATATTAATTTATTTACTATTTATTTACATAGGTACCTATACTTAAGTAAAATGGAAAATATGCCACAAGAGTATGCTCCCTAACTCAGGCATAGAATTAAAATAAGCACTGAAACAGGTTTTTAAAGAAACCTTTAAAAACCTGAGTAATGGTCCATATTCATCTAAGTAGATGTAGACTTATCCATATCTAAGTACCCCTAGATAGGTTAGTATATTTAAGTTATATAAGGGAACCCTTTATAATAATACTTATGCCAGGCCTATGAAAGAGAATTCACCTAGGCTGGATCTGGGTAACTACATACCTTAGTTGGCTAGGTTTAGTGTCCAAAAGGTACTAGAACAGCATGATAAAAATACTTAACTACACACACACACACTGAGATGTTCAAATCCAAATAAAAATAAAATTCTTCTTATATTGGACATACAAAAAGTGAGAGCCATTGAATTATTGCTGTTTAAAATAATTGGTTAAGTCGTACATGTATAATGAAACCAAAATACTTTAATAAAATCGCTTTGCCTGTAAATAAAGTCCTAAACTAAGTACAACCCGTATGACCATAATATTAGTTGGGAGGGGTAAGTAATCGAGTAGTTGAAGAATTTAAAACTTAGGTAGCTCAATTTGATCAGGGTGTTAGTTCATTATGTTTAATAAGTAGACAGGGAGACGACAAATCGTCAAGTCCTTCTTCAAGGACTTTTGAGCATTAAACCTGTTTTAATTTCTTAGCCATTTTTGAATAATGGCGCGCATAATATAAGTTTTTAACATTGAAAAAAATCCTAATAAATGAAAATATATATTTACTAGGCTTACCTTCATATATCTCCATGTCGATTCCGGCCAAAAAATGAAAAGTTATTCTAAAATAAAAACGTTTCTATGACGACGCATGACAGCAAACTCTAATCAGAGCCAATACAATAAAAAAAACCTCGCAATTTTTAAAACGTGCACAGATAACAAATTTAAAGCAGCAGCAGTCTATACATGTACTAATGTAGATTGATTCGTATTCGTTAGATTCGTAATGAAAAAATTTGTAAACACGTAAAACTAGGTGATTAAAAAGTTCATTTCACAATCAGACAGTTATTCTATACTGATTATTAAGGCAGATATATATAAATCTAAATAAATAATAATTATTTGTTGCTATTGAAAGTAATACATATAATAGACAAATAAAATAAAACATATTTAAAAGCAGTTTATGTATATAAAATATAACGTTTGGGTGGGTTTGACCTTTTCTACCTGGATTTTATCATTTTTCATATCCACGTCATTATTTCGAACGTTGTACTTTCTTCGTGTTAAGATGATTCATGCTATCCAAGTCAACCAGTCAGACCAAGAAGAGTATAAATTCAGAATTTTCATTCCAATTTTCTTATTAAAACCAGTGTCAAGAGGTGTCAAGTCAACAGTAATATAAAATAACGAATAAAGTAAATACCATCGGCGCGCGCGGGTAGGTTGCGTTGATCAAACAATTTTTCACTTTACATCACTAGCTCATGACGAAAAAAAAAAAAACAGAAAACGAAACGTTGACTGACGTATGGTCGTCGTCGTCGGTGGTACATTTTAGCGTATTTCATTGTTAGTTTGCTCCAATATTTGCATTATTTTGTTAAATTAGTTTTGTGTACCAAATACTACAATGGGTCTCACAATATCAAGTGTCTTTACGAGGCTTTTTGGCAAGAAACAAATGCGTATACTTATGGGTAAGTGACATGACAGCTCATCGGTGGATTGCGTAGAATTGTTTCTTTTGCAGTTCCTACACTTCTACAAGCTCTTTTTATTGTTTCTTTGTTTTATAATTGTTATTTTCTTGCAGTTGGGCTTGATGCCGCTGGTAAAACTACTATACTTTATAAGTTAAAACTCGGTGAGATCGTGACCACAATACCAACGATCGGTTTCAACGTCGAGACTGTGGAGTACAAAAACATCAGCTTTACAGTGTGGGATGTCGGTGGCCAGGACAAGATCAGGCCCCTATGGCGCCATTACTACCAGAACACACAGGGACTAATTTTTGTCGTAGACTCTAGTGATACCAAGAGAATAGCAGAAGCAGAAAATGAGCTTGCAAATATGGTATGATTCTTGTAATTCTATTCTTGATAGACTAGTGTGGTTTGCATGTTGCGTTATTGCATCAAGCCTGCAACTTTTATAGGTCGAGCAAATTCAGGTCGTGCAATTCTTAAAGTTACGTAAATCATTCTTTGATTATCAATATATATCTTTTGTAGATACATATAATGTTATGTATGAAAAAATAAGTCTAGCTTAGTTTGTAGTAATTTAGCAGTAATTAATAAAATTCTGTTTTTCATGCTACACTTGAGTTTTATACATACACACACTTTTTAGAAATTATTGTTATATTTCTTTTTAGCTGAAAGAAGATGAGCTAAATGATGCAGTGATTCTGGTGTTTGCCAACAAACAAGACATGCCAAATGCTATGACAGCAGCTGAGCTCACGAATGCACTCAACCTGAATAACCTGCGGAACCGTCGTGTAAGTATCATTTGCATTTCATCTTTGTTGTATTTCACATCACTGAGTATGGTATTCATTATGTAAGATCAAATGTTCAAAAGATGGCACTTTGAGGCTGTGTTTCAAACTACTAAAGAATAATAGTAAGATGTTTATTTATTTCATTAAACTTATTGCAAAAAATAGAAATGCATGCTACATTTAAAAAATATATAAAATATCATTATTAATTTTCATAATTTTGTACAACACATTCCTTGCACACAGCTTATGCATCTCTCATCATCAAACATATATAACTTTGAAACTCTAGGCTGAGGATGGCCCAACACGCACTTGGCCAGTATTTTTTTTTTATAATAATACATATAACCTGCTTTATTATAAGATATATACAGATTTTCTTCATGGACGTCTTTATTTCGATATTATTTTTAAAATTGTGAAATAATGAGCTGTCACTATGGTGATGTGTAATTCAGAATGTGATGTGCATGTGTAAAGGTTTATCATTCCAGAGAGTGACTCATTCTTTGAAAGGTCAATATTATATGTAATGTATTGATGATCTAACCTGTGCAATACTTAATCAAAATTATCAAGATGTCATATTAGCAATTTTTTGTAGAATATTTATCAGCCAATTTTTTATTCACTCAAGAAAAAGAATTGGGTCTTGAAAGATGGCATAATTGGAGACTGCTAGCACAATGGTACTTAAATTTTTTCTGTGCTCCCAGATGGAGCTAAAATAGAATATAAGTACCTACCATCTTTGTCACCCATCACTATCCACGGGCTATAGAAGTTTTCTAATCATCTATCTAAATATATACTTGAAATAGGTACTACGAAAATGACAACCTGAAATTTTCGACAAAAACCGAAAATTCCATTTTCAAAATATATAGCCTTAAAGAGTGGCATTTGGTTCTTGCAAACCTCAAATTAGTCCATCCCTATCAAGATAAAGCTGTGCAAGTGTGTGCTAACTGCTAAACATGATGAAATAAATAATAATTATTCATAAAAATTTACAAATGCTTACTGAACTTATTTTAGTTATTTATTAATCATTAATCCTCAATCCAAATATTTATTCTTTCCAGTGGTATATCCAGGCGACATGTGCAACACAAGGGCAAGGCCTGTATGAGGGGCTAGACTGGCTCTCAAACGAATTGGCAAAGAAGTGAAACGCGTCATAGTTAATAGTCACGGGGAATCCATACAAATCACATTCCCATAACAAACAACAACTTCCCACATCATGATTGTTGTTTAAACTACATGAAACCAAGAGACTATGAAAATTTCTATGTAATTTATATTAATTAGGTTGATAGGGTCAATTTTCACCCATATTAAGTGAACTTATGTGAAAGCTAATCAATGCATAGTATTACATTTTTGGATCATTAATTTGGAATTTTGTTAATTAAAGGAAATGAATTAAGTATTAATTTAATTTCTGTTCATTCCATATTTATTTTTAAAATGTGGACCCATTATGTTTATAATTTTATATAATTATATTCAACAACTTTGAACTTGATTGTAACCTAACATTCTAATATAGGTTTGATGCACTTACATTTTCTCTGTATTGGTAAATGGTAATACATGTTTATATAGTGTGATAGTAAACTAAATACTATTTATATATTTTGTAAATTGAGAAATTGATGCATTTCTAAAAGTAACAGCACAACTATGTAACTATTAATACAGCATGTTCTTCTTTCTACAATCTCACTAAAATCCCAAACTATACAAAGTTTTTTATAAGGTTGGCAATATTCGAATATGTAGCATAATCTCGTTAAAATTTGCAAGGTTTTGATAGTTTCAGAAAGCTCCTATTGTAATAGTGACAATAATTTCTTCTTTTACATATATATCTATTTAAAAATCGCTAGAAATGTTTATTCCTCAATGTTTGAAATTTATTTAGTGTATAAGTTAATAACAATTCTGTTGCACATTTCTTTATGAAAAAGTAAGAATGTCTTAACAGATTAGAAGTCTGTATTTTTTTTCGTTACCTACCAAAATTTTATGAGATTTGTGCAACAGAGTGAACGTAAATAATCGAAAAGCCTTTTGTATACGTGAAAAGTTGTCACTGTTGATATAACCAAATATAACAACAAGATTCTGGTAGATGGGTATATTAATCTGTTGATAATAAATTGTCTTCCTCATTGGATACACTTTCTGACTCGATACAGGTATAGAAGCCATCTGTTAGGTTCTTAGTTGATTACTTCATAAGGTTGAAATATAATTAAAATGTATATAATGTAAAATGTCCTATTGGCCAAACATTTAATGTGTAATTCTTTCTATCCTGCTAATTATTTCGCGCTTTGGAGATGCATTCACGGTATGATAGTGGCAAATAAAAGTTAGCTGTAATTATATAAATTTTATTTCCAGTACACCTTTATAATGTTTTTTACAAAGTTACAAAAACAGATAATAAGGCACATTATACAATGTCCTTTTTAATTAAGTACAAATATTTTAAGGGGTGATTTAGTCCATCATTTTGAACAACTTTTCCCAATAAATGTTTATCGGAATATGCAATTCTTTTTTGCAATTTTCATACTAACTGCATCCCGTGACTACTTTGATTTGTATGAGAACCTAAAATTTTTTTTTCGTATTTCTGTATACATTTATTGGGAAAAGTTGTTTAAAATGATGGACTGAATCGCCCCTTAAAATCATCATCATCATCCGAGCGTTTTCCCGGTTGCATCCTCAGCAGTAACGCTTCAGAGCCCGAGGTCCGCTACCTAACCAAGGAGATTTGACGAGGTTACTGGTTTTTACACAGAGCGACTGCCGTCTGACCTCCGCAACCCAAAGGGCAAACCAGGAACCAATCCTTGGCTAGTTTGATGATCAAACGCTAGGTGGCGTTCGGGACCCACAGTTTTACGTGCCTTCCGAAACACGGAATCATCTTTCTTTTCGGATAATCAGGTGATTCAAGCCTGCAATATCCTATCCAGACTGGAAACAACTTTTAACAAAGTATGCTTCCCAGTGGGAATCGAACCCATGACCTCCGGGTCACAAGGCGAATGCCTTGACCACTGGACCACGGAGGCAGTCCGAATCGCCCCTTAAAATATTTGTACTTAATTAAAAAGGACATTGTATATAAGACTATTTGTATAGCGGTTTTCTAGATATAAAATCTAGGAATTATTTTAAATGCAGCTTGGAGAATAAGGAGTGAAGAGAGGAGCGTGAGGGATAGAAACGACTCGGCCATAGTCATTTACAGGATAAAGTGCTTGCTGGAACCAGCCAGTGGCATTTACCGGCCAAGGTCTAGACAGACAGACTGACCGCATTTCGACTGCAAAACTGTGGATTGCGGTTGGTTTGTAGTTTCATTGTAGTCGTGCCAACTGCACCTGAACTGCAGTTTTGGAATCGGAACGCAGACAAAATGCGGTCCGTCTGTCTAGACCCGCACGCAAGAAATGGTGTGGGGGGAATAAGGCGGCGGTGATAAAGAAAGTCTCAGATCGTATCGTGGGCAAAGGCTTTTTGTCAGTTTGGATATGTAGTAGATATTCTTTTATTTGTGACGCCATTCTGCTTTTCGTTTTTCAACAAAACTCTTAATACCTTCTTGACCATCATCAATATTTATATTCTCCACCATAATATCACCGCCTAATTTGTATGCTTCAAGCAGACCTAATTCGATTTGCTTATAATAAAATTCCTTGCCCAAAGCAATAACTCGGCGACTTTTGACTTTAAATTTGTCGACTTTCTTATTGACTTCGCTGTCTAATTTGTCTGCTGGGACCACCTTTGTGACTAGGCCACTTTTGTAAGCCTCTTGCGCAGTGATTGGTTCACCTGTTGGGTAAAATGGCTTCAAATTAGAAACGTACTAAGCAAAACTGGTCAATTTTATATTTGCAGCTGCAATATAGGATTGTTGCTGAACAGTAACTGAATTATGGCAACTTGGGTCAAAATCGATAATTTCTATTTTAGCCAGCCCTAAGTTGTAATCCTAGATGTTTTTTTTTTGGAAATTGATGGAAATTTACATGCTGCGGCTACAACTCTATATGTTCATAAATTTATATTTGTGGTATGTAGATTTGTTTCAATTTAAATTATACCCATGATTTTTAATGTAACTATTTCTAGACTTATCTCTTCATCAATGAGTTTTAATAGATGAAACATGGGACTAGTGGGTTAAGGGGCTACCTGAGGTCCAGTGCTGCCCCCATTTGAATTAATCAGTGGAAAAGAAACGGAGATATTATTTAAAATTTGTCTTTGATATGACCATAGATAACCATTCAAACTATTTTATGAACTTACTGTTTATATATTATGAAGTGAGAACGTGTAGCTTTTTATAGCATTTTTGCGAAAAACTGCCACTTTTAGCAAAAATGCTATAAAAAGCTACACATTCTCACTTTAAAATATAAACAGTAGTTTATAAAATAGTTTGAAGGTTTATCTAGGGTTATATCAAAGCCAAATTTTAAATAATATCTCAGTTTCTTTTCAAATGATTTATTTCAAGCACTGGACCTCAGGTAGCCCCTTAAATAGCTTTTTCCCAAGGTCATGACTTTTAGTGTAGATAAGTATATTGGAATAAAAAAATTACAAACCTGTGAAAAGCATATAAGTGGCCCGAGATTTAGGCATGCACCGACTTATTGCAATCCCAGGGGTAGAGCAAAATATTCCAAAATTTACTCTGTAAACATTTTTTTTTCATAAATTATTTTTTACATAAATTATAACAATACCAGTAGTCGAAGTTATCTGTAGTAGTTTAGTTTGTTTACCCAGGTGTTGAAAATTTACTCGTGTCTGAGCACACCAACATATCGCAAGTGGCGGCTAACTGACAACCTGCCGCCGCAGCAAAGCCGTTTACCTAGAAAATAATAACCTTTAAAAATTTAAGAATAACTTGCGTAGTTGCGTCCATTTTATGACTGAAGGAGAAAATAAACTTGTATTGAAGTCGGCAATCTATCTATATACATTAGTTCAGAGGCTTTTTCACATACCAATTTGTGTTGATCTAAACCTGTAATGTGGCTTTACCTGGTAAAGCCATAAGTTAAAAAATAAAAAAGCCATAAAAAATCATAAAGTTACTTTACCAAAAACTCTAGCTCTCAAATTCATAAAAATTCAAAAAAAAAAACGTTTGCATAACCTATTTCATTTAAAATATGTTTTGTCTCGCTCTTTCTATGTTAAATATTGAAAAGAGCGAAAGGGACCAAACAGGTTTTAACTAAGAAAAGGTTTAGCAAACTGTTGTTAATTTTTATTAATAAGAGGGCTAGTCTAATGGCTTTACCCGTCGAACTATACGAATCCTTGGGAGCTAAATATACTAATATAATATACATTTAGAAGAATTACCTTGGCAATAACTGGCACAGGACTTTGTACTATGGATTTCATTAATTCAGTGGCTTTTTCAAATACCAATTTGTGTTGATCCAAACCTGTAGAAGATTGCTGAAAATGGTCACTAACCGGTGAAATGAGTTTTAGTGTCGTTAATAATGATGCAGGTATTGTATACAACTTGTTCATCGATAGTTAGGTTTTAGGTTCTTATACAATATCGGTATGTACAGTGCTGCGCATGCGCATACTATATCCTCAAGTCGGTGACGAACTATTGCAATACTTAGATCTGCCTGCCCCAAGCAAGTACTTAAGCTATTAGCAGGTACTTTTTAAGGGGTTCCTTGAATTTTTCGAGGTCCAGTGCTGCCCCTATTTTAATTTAATTATTCAAGGAAACGGAGATATTATTTAAAATTTTATCTTGTCCAAGCCCTAGATGACCCTTCGAACTAATTTATGAACTACTTACTGACTACTGTCTATAGTGAGACCATGAAACTTTTCTTCGCACATTAGCGAAATACGGCCACTTTTGGCTGTGTGAAGAAAAGCTTCACGTTCTCACTTTAAAATTATGTACAGTAGGTTTTTCATAAAACAGTGTGAAGAGTTACCTAGGGTTCCATCAAGACAACATTTTAAATGATATCTCGATTTCGAGTAAATTACGGCTTTATAAATAAAAATTACATACGAAAAATCTTTACTCACGCATAGTAAGTAGTCAGGCGATATAAATTGAATTATTCTTTTTTAAAAAAATATGATTATTTTGTTGATTAAACATCAAACACTTTTTTAAGTAAAAAAGAGTGTTTGATGATGATGGTTTACAAAAAAATTGGTACCACTCTCTTATGTTGCTATCAAATAAATCATAAAATTCATATTTTGTTCACATGTCTTTTTTTCATTTATCACAAAACATTTGGAAACATGTACAGAAGGCTGGTTTAACAATCTTTTTGAAAAACTTCATGCTGTAGGCTCTCGGAAATAAAGGAAATTCTTCAATTTTATTCTTTGAAGACAAAGCATTGAAGCCAAATGACTTTTCACGAGCTTTTACGATGGTGTGCATAGAAGTCTACTAAGTAGCTTTTCAATGACGAGCTTTCGCGATGGCGTGCATCGCAGTCTTGTGGTATCGCAATGACGAGCTTTCGCGATGGCGTGCGTCGCAGTCTTGTGGCTTCTCAGTGATGGGACTATCGCGATGACGTGCATCGCAGTCTTGTGGTATCGCCGTAGCATTCATCGATGTTTTGTGTATCGCGATACCGTAATGTACTCCTCAATTTCCTTTTAACTGATTTATTTCAAATGGGGACAGCACTGGACCCCGAAAAATTCATGTATTTCAGTCACCTGGATGGAGCTGGTAAAAAAATAATTTCCTCTACAATTTTATCAATAAGTCCACAATTATCTGTTCAAGTGGTTTATGTTATCGAAATGAATCATTTGCACATGAGACAGTATTAGTTAGTTCACGAGCGTTCGAGCGTGTGAGGCAGTGGAAATGTTTCTCGGAACAGCGTCGTTTGCGACCATATTCTTTGAGAACACAAGCCTTCGAAACTATGAGGCAGTGGAAAAAATTTCGCAACGGCGTGCGTCGCAACAGCGGCGCTCGCAGCTACGTAGGAGACCCATTTCCCCACCCCCATACCCCAATATTACATCATTTCATATTTCATACAAACTATCACAGATATGCAAACTATCTTGCTTGAAAGATCTTAAAGTTACTTATTTGAACGGTACATACTATGTGATTCATCATCGGACACCTAGTTGTTAATCGTTCGGCGGTCAAGCGTCGAATACCACCGCCAAACGATCAACAACTTGTTTGATGCTTGAGGATGCCTCGTGGAGAGGCGAACACGTGTCGCGTATGCGGTGTCCGATGTTGCTGCAGCCGCAGCGGATGCAGCAGCATCAGCTGTTGGTGGCGGGTGCACACGGACTGTTGCTGGCAGAAATGCTGGGACTAACAGTAGTGGGTGGGCGCCGGCCGGCAATAGTTTGCATGAACTAACTGGTGGCGGAATCGCACAAAGTAATTTAAATCACATAGTATGTAACTTTGACTTCTGCAAAGTAACACCTGAATCTATTAACTATATTTGAAGGGTTTTACTCAATACTTACTAATTCTTTTAAATTGTGTCCTGCTGAGAAGACATTGCCTTTAGCACTCAAAACTATGGCTCTTAACGATATATCGTTTTTGTTTGCCGTGATAGCTTCCGTGAGATGGCTCATCATGTCCAGAGAAAGTGAATTCCTATTGATCAAAGAATTAGTTCGGTTGAGGAACTAGTTCCTAGATAATTATTATATTAGGTTGGGGAAAAAGTCTTTTCGCATATAGTATGTATGAACTTGTAATAAAACCACTTTGGCTATACTATTTGTACCTGGCTGGTTTTGGTATTATTTAAAAGTTTTAATTTTAAAGAAGATAATTCCAAATTCAAATTAGGAATATTCGTGATTTTCATTTGTTTTTCTTACCGTCAAGATGAGTGAATCTAATGAAGAAATTAGATATATTTTAAAATTTTACTACCAAAAAGGTAAAAATGCAACGCAAGCCGCGAAAAATATTTGCGATGTTTATGGACCTAGTGCAGTGTCTGTGAGAGTAGCACAAATTCGGTTTAAGCGTTTTCAATCCGGAAATTTTGATGTCAAAGATGCACGTCGCTCTGGTCGCCCTGTTACGGATAAAATGGATGCTATTTTTGAAAAAGTGGAGCAAATTCGGCATATCAGTAATTACGACGTAGCTGAAGAACTGGGAATTGACCACAAAACAGTTTTGGCGCATTTAAAAAAAAATTGGGTACACAAAAAAGCTCGATATTTGTACCTCAAGAGCTCTCTGAAAGAAACCTAATGAGAACCGTGTACTCATTTGTGATTCTTTATTACGACGTAATGAGACCGAACCATTTTTGAAGAAATTGATAACTGGTGATGAAAAGTGGATCACGTACGACAAGAACGTGCGAAAAAGGTCATGGTCAAAGGCCGGTCACTCTTATTTTATGATGCCACTGCCACACTTATTTTATGATGCCACTGCCTTACAACTCTTACAAGTCATATCTGATGGACTGATGGTTCTATATAAAGCAGGGGTATCTATTCTTTTTTCTTGTTTCGATTTATGTTTTGAGAAAAAGTAAGTTACCTAGAGTTGGCGAAACTACCTAATAGGAAAAAGTCTTTTCGCATTTTATATGAAAATTCAAAACATTTTTTAATATAGTTTATTTACATTTAACTAAAGTATGTAGGTACCATTTTGTTCAATAACTTTTTGCCATCTTATAGGTAGGGACATGATCCCATTGCTATAGAAATTTTGGGGCTTCTGATCAAAAAACTGCGTCAAGTAGTTTTGGCAGTCCTCTCGTGATGTTAACCTGACACTGCCTAAAGAATTCTGAAGAGACCGAAACAGGTGAAAATCTGAAGGTGCCAGGTCAGGACTATACGGCGGATGCATTAACACCTCCCAGCCAAACTCTCTTAATTTTTGCTGAGTGGTTAAAGATGTGTGAGGTCTAGCGTTATCATGATGAAAAACCACACCCCTTCTGTTGATTAATTACGGCCGCTTCCTCTCAACTTCTTGCTTTAATCTTATCAGTTGTTCGCAGTAGAGTTCTGAATCGATGGTCCTGCCTGGTGGTAACAGCTCATAATGAATAATGCCCTTCCAATCCCAACACACACACAGCATCACCTTGTTGCGAATTAGCCCGGGTTTCGCCACTGTGAAGCCTGATCGGCCTTTGACCATGACCTTTTCCCACGTTCTTGTCGTACGTGATCCACTTTTCATCATTAGTTATCAATTTCTTGAAAAATGGTTCGGTCTCATTACGTCGTAATAAAGAATCACAAATGAGTACACGGTTCATTAGGTTTTTTTCAGAGAGCTCGTGAGGTACCCAAATATCGAGCTTTTTTGTGTACCCATTTTTTTTCAAATGCGCCAAAACTGTTTTGTGGTCAATTCCCAGTTCTTCAGCTACGTCGTAACTACTGATATGCCGATCTTGCTCCACTTTTTCAAAAATAGCATCCATTTTATCCGTAACAGGGCGACCAGAGCGACGTGCATCTTTGACATCAAAATTTCCGGATTGAAAACGCTTAAACCAAATTTGTGCTACTCTCACAGACCCTGCACTAGGTCCATAAACATCGCAAACTTTTTTTCGCGGCTTGCGTTGGATTTTTACCCTTTGGTAGTAAAATTTTAAAATGTATCTAATTTCTTTATTAGATTCACTCATCTTGACGGTAAGAAAAACAAATGAAAATCACGAATTTTCCTAAATTGAATTTGGAATTATCTTCTTTAAAATTTAAACTTTTAAAGATACCAAAACCAGCCAGGTACAAATAGTATAGCCAAAGTGGTTTGATTACAAGTTCATACATACTATATGAGAAAAGACTTTTTCCCCAACCTAATATATTCGAAATATCTAAATAAGAATGTGGCGAAATTTTCTTTCACCCCTGGCGGCTGACACCAACTACACTACTGTGTATAGCGACGATGGACGGCTAGAATAATTTTTCGTAGTTACCTATTTTGCTACTTTTAAGATTATGCTTGGTGGAAGGTCTCCATCTTGGATTTTAATTATAATATTAGGGTGAAATGGATAAAATATGAAACACCACTCTCCGCTCACATACTCGCGTCGTCGACGGAGCCAACTAGGGCAGCTAACTTGAAATAGGAATGACAATTAGCCGAATGCTTGGTGATCGCTGGGCGAAAATAGCTACCGATTGAACGAATAACGTCACACGGGGACCAGGCCGTCCTAGGACTAGATGGTGCGACGAAATAAACAAGTACTTTAGCGACTGGAAGATAAGCTTTAGACCGACAGACATGGAAAAGAGAGAAAGATCCCTTTGTCCAACATTGGGACAGAAATGGCTTGTTATAATAATCCATAGTCCATAGTTGGACAACCTTGCCAAGCAGGACCATAGCCAGGGTGGGGGGTTGGGTTCCAACCCCCTCCCCCCCTTTAATCTCAAAGCCACCCAAAGGGGGCGTCCATCAATTACGTGAGGTGATCAGGGGGAAGGGGGTCAAGCAGTCTTACCAAATCTCACCTGGGAGAGCAGGCAGATTTAAGGGAGGGTTCGAAAATCATTATAGACGCCTCGCCTAATTAATGGACGCCCCAAACCAACATGGGTGTATAGGTAGGGTTTGGCTCGAACCCCCTCCGAAACATGTTTCTGGCTACAGCCATGCGCCCAAGTATTTAATAAATGACCAAGGACTGGTCAGGTTGTCTTCACTGCCAAGTAGGTATAGATACCCTACATTGCGATTGCCAGTCCATTGTATGGTAACCATTCGGAAGGAATATAAAATATACTAACTTGGTCTTTTCATGATTTAATGTAATTTCACGGGTACCATTGATCTCATCTGTTAGGACATATTGGCTGTTTTGTCGAGACAAATATGAAAACGTCCTTGAACATTTCGCCTGAAAAAAAAAAACATAAGAACTGTATTTTACCTGACAAAACCAAAACAAAATTGAGCCTAAGAGAAACCTAACCTAAAAATCACATTTACTCATAAGACTTAATCAAATAATTATCTTAAAATAATATATCTCAAACAAACAAAAATAGACACAGTAATTTTCATTCTTTCCCATGAATTATTTATAAAATTAATTAGTGATAATCAATAAAAACAATGTTTATACTACACATTCTTGTTTTCTATTACTATTTATAAATTGAAGGACTCATGTACTTACCAGGGATGTAGAAAACATTTCTTTTTAGCTATTATTCTTAGTACCTATTTTATAAGCGCCCAGTAACAGTTCTTATCATTTCTTATCAATCAACCATAGACCTAGATTTTTTTACTGCGTAAATGACGTGTTTATGTCAAACTTTTTACCTAGTCCTTAGGGTTGCCACTCATGAAAAAAATATACTATTTTAGAAATAAAACCACAAATTAATAATCATATTTTGGTTTGTTATATACTGTGGAAAAACAGGTTGCTTTCAGAAACCAACTGGGGAAGTGAAGAAATGTTTATTTCAAATTTTAAGGTAAAATTACACATCGTTATATCATCCACCCTGTCTTTTAGCGACACTCTTAATTATTATTTTATATTGCATATGTATGTAGTTATGTATGCTTAGTTTATTAATAATTTAATCTCTTAGTGTCAGGTTCGCATTCAGACGCGTCGGATTCGGTAGTGTCGTCATCATCGTAGTTGTCCACACCCTCGTCTTCGGCGGTAATGATGTCGATAACTGCTCTGTAATAAATCATATAACTTTAATTTATTGCACTGCCGTAAACCTTTACTACTTATAATGATTTATCGCCATTTAAAACAGACAACTTTTTTAAACTTAAATTTTATTGGTACTTTAGCTTGTATCGTTTGAAGTCCTAGGAAATGTTTAAATTTGACACACCAATGGTCTTTAAGTGAGGCATTAGTGAGGGCCAGTTGAATGCTTGATTTTGCCGCCCCTCTATATTTGGGGCTTGCGACCCTCAGGGCTCGACAAACTTAACACAGAAATCAGGTGATGCAATGGCACAAATCACCCTTAAAAGGGCTAGTAAGATAATAAAATAAAACACTCACTTTAAAACGTTTTCTTCAAACGTGCTATGTGTTGTGGAGTAAATACTGTTGGAAGTAATTTTCGCCGCCAACACTTCGTCCAATAATTTCCTAAGTTCAATGAGCATATCAGCTTGTTCTTTGCTACACCTCACTTTGAATTTTGAACATATAAAGCATTTTTCTTGCTCCACTAAAAACAAAAATACAATCGTTGAATATCGTACGATGGGTTAGGGAACGAATGTAACGTAATGTCAAGCTATAATTCCTACCGTAATGCGCATGCGCAATAAAGTTTCAGTTAGATTGTTAAAATATGTCGTTGTGAAATTGATAAAATATATAAAAATAAATAGGAACACGGTAGGGCCACTATTTCTTCGATAAATAGGTTATATACAAGATACGGCAAGTTGAGTATTTGTATACTATAGTATGTTTCAGTGGCTAACGCTTTGATAGAATCAGATTTTTCTAGCTTATAGACTTAGTTAACCTTTCGTATGCGGGACCGCTGTCTAATTTTGTGTTGCAGTGCAAATTATGGTTAAAGTAACATTTAATTTGATAAAAATTAATAAAACAATGACTGAATTTTAAAATTATATAACTAATTGACAATATATGACCATTTTTTTCTTTTAGAAATTTCGACCTATTATTTTTCTTAGACTTTTTAATTATGAAGTTGTGTTCAGAATGCTTACCACTTTAAAAATATTGTTTTACCGATATTTTTTTTAATGGTAGTTTTATTTATTTCGCAGCATATATGAATAACTAAGCTATGTATTGTCTGAGATTTTATTAGGTTTAACATTACTCATAAAAACTAATTTGAAATTGCACAAAAATTTTCACAGATTCGCCATTTGCATTCACAATCTAATTAACGTTTCTAAAACAATGGAAATTGTTTATTTACGTACCAAGTTTATCCTTTTACATGTAAACTGTAAAAAAATAGGATTCCCGAAAGTAAAATACTAGTTTTAGTCGAAATAACTGGAAGGCGGGCACAGCTGATAGGCATATATTTGTAACTATTGTATTGCCAGTTCCAAAATAAAATCATTACTAAAAACTACTGCACAGTGAAGAATATAAAAATATCTTTTATTTTATCTATGTTTCATATAAGCATTTCATAATAATTATTTATGAAAATGTATTTTAAAATCAGTAAAAAATCTCTCTTTGACTGTTTTAGTATGCATGTGTGCGTGTATTTACATGAGCGCTCGTATGCTAGAACACGGATCCGGTTGATGCATATTGTCACAGTCTGCTGGAACACGGATCCGTGCATGTACAGTAGCCTCGTGACGTCACGTGACGTCAGTAATTATATGGTGTGTATGTGTGCGTGTACATTGCAGATTGCCATGAAAACTATTGAATGTCATCAAAAATTTCAATTTTATAAAATAAAACACGTAGTAATTCATATTCTTAATAAAATTATCTTCAAATTGTATGATATTCATCACTAATCGTGTATAGTATAAGTATGAAAAAACGTTGAACAACCTAAAACAATCGTATTTTTTTCATAATTGCATTTGAAACATAATATATTTTACGAAATATCGGTACTATGATAAGTTTTCAACAATATACAATAGAATTTCACTTATATTGCAATAATATAACAATTTATTTAAAAAAAAAATCTTACGCAGACGGATGCAGCATTTGCGGTTAGACGGCCGAATTTGAATTTTGTTACAGGGTGTTTTTTGACATTATTGTCAGTGAGTGAATGCTGTCTATGGTTAGTTCATTAATTTAAGGATTTAAATATAGCAACTTTAAACGTTATAGTCATATAATAAAGCTTAAAATTAAACAAAAGTGACCGCAGACACGACAACGCGTATCCGTGTATCAAGCATACGAAAGGTTAAAAGCTCTAGTTAAGTGCCGCAACAGACGGGGCGCAAGTTGCATCGCGTAACAGCTAGAGATGGGCAGTGGATAGTACTCAATTTACCCATTTGAGTATTTCCTCACTAGATTTAATAAATAGAGTAAATAGAGCGTGCTCAAGTATTGACATTGCATTTGATGTCTGTTTACTTATTTTTACGTAAAATTACGTCTATGCACACCTCTCACCAAAAAATGATAATTAGTCAAAGAAGTCTATTTTCAGTGTATGATTATTGATTAGTATGGTATTTTCATATAATTTACCGTCGCATATAACGTTTACCTACATTTTAACCCGTCAACAACCGCGAATTTGCAAACCCATTGTTATTTATTGTTCTCTCGGTCGGATCCGACCTTCTGGAAGCTGACGGGTTAAGCATATTATGTCGTACGCACACACTTTCCGACAAGAATTGCAAGTGTATACTAGATTTAAGTTTCAAAATTGTCATTAAAACATGAAATAATGAATATGAATATAAATATGAGTCGCAACTCATATAAATCAATCTACTCACCAAATGGATAAATGAGGATATTTATCGGCTATTTACTCAATCTACTGAGTAAATACTCAAATGGGTTGATTGAGTATTTATGCATCGCCCATCACTAGCTGTTACGCGGCGCAACTTGTTACGGCCTTAAAGGACCGTCATCTACTCACGAAAACCAGAACATACCGACTATACACACTTACTTTCAATAACATTAAGTTCTCCAAAGAACAGCAGCGGCAGCGTGTGTACCAGGGTGATATCAATTAGGAAGAGATTCGACGACCGCTGCTTCAGCCAGTACACCAGCCAACCAGCGCCGGGGTTAGTACACACGACCTTCTTGCCACCCGGCTTGAAGCTGGCACACATCACGCTGCTCGGATGTAGGTCTATTTTACCGTCCTCTGGAGTATGGACTTTTATCCTTAAGCCTTTTTTATTGGAGCAATTCCTGAGACCTAGCCACCTGAAAGTACCTTAGTTGATGATTAGATGGTAGGTACGAGTATATACTGAATCCTTTTTTTTATTGGCCTATATTTGTGTCGCACGGTCGGGCAAATGCCTTGTTTCTTTAACTTCAAGTTGCCAAAAAAATGATTTATCTGTATATTTAGGTACAGGCGGTATAGCTGCTTTCCGCTACTACCAATAGAACCCTTTAACACGAGTGCAAATAATAAATGACACTCGTCCTTTAGACCCTTTAGTCGTGCAAAAAGACAAACTTACCTCACAGTAGCAATGTTCGGATACAAAGCAGCGGCGACCACAGCTTTGAAAAGGCTCAAATTATTGGCATTCCTGTTCTCCCACGGCGCCCTCACGTCTCCCGACGCCAAGAAGCCCATTTGCTTCAAATTGTCCCCCAATTGCTTCTTCATATCGACGAGGAGCTCTGTCGTATTGTGTGAGAGGAAGTTCTTGTATGCGAAGTTGTGTCTGTCTCTACTTGGCGTCCGTTCCCATTGGAGGATGGCTTCGGTCATGGCGACGTGGTCGCTTGGCTCGCCGAGAGCAAAGTTCTGTTTAGCTTTTTCTACTTCAGTCTCGAGGCCTGAAAAGCACAAATGTCTGAAATTGTGCAGCAATGGGCACTTGACTCTAACAAAAATTTGCAATATAAACACAAATATTTCAAAAACGGATCCCTAAATCCAAAAATTATTGTCGGATGTAAGGAGATGAATGACATTGTCAACGTCACGAATTCGAACAAAAAGAATTCAACTGAAGGAAAATTTCGTCAATAGCGTCAGAACACGATTGGCCTAGTGGTCTAAGCGATGGACTGTTAAATCTAGAGACCGCTGGTTCGAATCACAGCCACTTAGTGTTTTTGAAGTTTTGAAAGAAGTTTCTAGATTATACTAGACTAAATGGAAAAGAAAATACGGGACAGAAAATGAGTGAGAGAGAAGGCGATAGAAAATTAGTAAATTTGAGTTTCGAATATTGATGCGATTTTGTTCGAATTCGGGGGGTATATAAACGGAACAAGGCGCCACCTGAGGCAGTTTAGTTGGAAAGTGAAATCCGAAGAAGAAGGAAGAAAAGATAAAAGAAAATAATAGTAGTGAGTAAAGTGAAACAGTAAGTAAAGTGAAGTAAAAGTGAAGTGTTCAGTGCAGTGAAGTCCGCGCGTGTGACAGTGCAGTGACGTTTCCGCGCGTGTGACAGTGCAGTGACATTTCCGCGCGTGTGTCAGTGCAGTGACGTTTCCGGGCGCGTGTCAGTGCAGTGACATTTCCTCGCGCCTGACAGTGAAGTGACAGTTGGAGTTCAAAAAGGACTGACGCTGTCAATTGTGAGTACCGCTTGAGTTGTAAATAAAGGCACCATTCCATAGGATTGTTGTTTCCTTTCCTATTCCCAACCCACTCTCGTGACAATTGGTGTCAGAAGTGGGATAGGAAAGATGCCAGTCGTGCCTAGAAATGAGAAAGGGGTAACCACCGGGCGGCAGCTGCAGCGGCAGAGGAACAGCCGCTCGAAGAGTCCAATCCTGGAGGCGCCGCGACCACGAAGGCGGCCGCTCCACCAGCCGCTCCATTGGAAATGAACGCGTTCTTAAAGCAAATGACCGTTTTGATGCAAGAACAAGCACGCCGCCAAAAGGAGCAAATGCGCACGCTGCAGGAAGAGACAGCCCGCCGCCAGGAGGAGCAAGCACGCCGCCAGGAGGAGCAAGCACGACGCCAGGAGGAGCAAGCACGCCGCCAGGAGGAGCAAGCACGACGCCAGGAGGAGCAACTTCAGCTCTTTTCCAAAGACGTTTTGGCTGCGGTTCAGGCTAATGCAGCCCGAATGGACGACTTTGCAAAGAAAGTTGCAGAAGTAAAGGGGACGCTTCAACAGCTTGATAAGGAAATGAAACTTGAAGTAAAAGATCACTTCAACAACTTGATAAGGAAGTAAAACTTCTAAAAGCATTTGGCCCTGTCACTAGCTCTGTAGTCGCCCCTTTTACCAAAAATTTAAAGGTGCCACCCTACGACGGTAAATCCTCCTGGGCTGCCTTTAAACTGCAGCTGGAGACAATTAAAAAGGCCAGCCATTGGGATGAACAAGAGGCCCAGTCTGCATTGATCCTAGCACTTCGAGATGACGCACTCTCCGTGTTGGAAGCACTCGGCGCCCGAAGGAAAGAGGTCACCTACGACGAACTCATGGATGCTCTGGAAGCCAGATACAGTCACCTAGAGCATGTATACAGGGCTCAACTCAAAGATCGTTGTAAGCGAGCTAGCGAGACCTTACAACAGTGGTCCGTTGAAGTCGGAAGACTGGTGCACAAGGCATATCAATCATCACCATCCGTCGTAGAGGAGATGCTCTTGCAGGTTTTCATCGATGGAATACGGGATCCCGAAGTCAAGGCGGCTGTGCGACTAGATCACCACACCACCTTAAAGGAAGCAGTGGCTCACGCTTTGGAAGCAGAAGCGGTGCGTCATGACTCTCGAGGTCTGAAACACGGGAGGTTGTAGTCACAGAAAACAGCAGACGACAACCCTACAAGCCGATGTGCTATGAGTGTGGAGAACGGGGCCATATTCGAAGCACTTGCCTGAAGCGAGAACGTACAACTTTCCGACGTCAGGTGGATGCGGCTGTTTCGACGTCGGAGCAGCCACCGGAAAACTAGAGAAGGCCAGGGCTTCGGGGGAAGCGCTGGTCGGTAGTAGCAAAGCCCCAAGAATTCTTGTGAAGCAGACGAGCGACGGAAATACTTTAGTGATAGACGGTTTAATCAATGGGAAACCTTGCCAGCTGACGTTAGATACTGGAGCCTCACGGACAGTCATCAGCAACCACAGACTTAAAAATATTGGAGGTCGGTATATTCAATCAAAAAAAAATCTCACGCTTACAACTGCTACCGGCCAACGAATCCCATCTCAAGGAGGAAAAATTGTGGCCATTAAGATCGGGAAAACGCTTTATTGGCAAAGAGTGATTATCGCAGGCATCTCTGACGATTGTATTTTCGGTTTGGACTTCCTACAAAATCATCAATGCAAAATTGACTTGAAAAATGGTGTTCTAAAACATGGCAATGATGAAATTCCGATGAAAGGAGGAAATTTCGGTAAGGTATTATGTTTGATGGGACATTATCCTTAACCTGAGATCCCAGACGACGGTTCCTCTGATACTACCGCCTAAAAATGGAAGGAGACCGCGGAGATGTGCCATTATAGCGGGAGGAATCTCAGATGCGCCATGGATCCCGGCCAGAACCTTAGTTGGAAGTGGCCAAGTTGCCTTAGCACCTGTTTTCAACCCTCATCACGTGGAGCAAACACTGCAAAAGGGAACGGTTATCGGAAACTGTGACGAAATAGCCTGGTTGAGGAAGTGTGAAGCAATAAAAGCAAGGAACTTCTTGTTGACATATTCTAACTTGTTCTCAAAAAATTATGGAGATATTGGCAGAACGGATTTGGTCTTCTTCTTCGTCGTGTCTATGACTGAACTTCTCACGACTCACGACTTAGTTTTTGCATCTTTCAAACTGCGCCCACCTAAACGGAGACACAAAGTCATAATGTTGCGCAGTTATGTCAAAATTAATGAAGAGGCTTTTTTGACTGATTTTGCTCAAACAGACTGGGAAGCTATTTTGAGGATGTCTGATGTTGATTTGAAGGTAGCTGCCTTTAATGCTGCTCTCCTAGCCATTTTTGACAAACATGCACCTCTCCACCCTGTCAGAATGAAACACTTTCCAGCTCCTTGGTTAACTCCAGAAATAAAGCAACTAATGGCAAGAAGAGATAAGGCAAAGTTGAAATGGCGGCATAATCCATCAGCTTCCTGCCGTGATAGTGACATTGCACTTCGTAATATGTGTAATAAGAAATGTCGTGAAGCTAGGCGTAAACACATACATAATAATGTGGATCACTGCCCTCCAAATAAATTATGGAAATTCCTCAAGGGTTTAGGAGTAGGTAAACAGAATGGGGTTTTTGATCAACAATAAGATCTTAATGCATTGAACCGGCACTTCTGCACTTCTCCAGTCAATCTCTCTCCTAACACCAAGCTGGCTTCTCTGACTCGGTTGTTAGGTAAGGCTCCCCCGGATTGTCCCGGTTTAGCATTGATAAAATTACTGATGAAGAGGTGGTTAAAATTATTCGATCTATTAAGACCAGAGCAGTGGGCAATGACAATATATCTCTTGATATGATAAAACCAATAGCAACCTTAATCGCCCCAGTCATTACTGACATTATTAATTGCTCCTTGGATACGAGTGTTTTTCCTAGTGCATGGAAGTTTGGGCATATTATTCCCCTACCTAAACAATCCAATCCTTCTTCTCCTTCCCACTTTCGACCCATATCCATCCTTCCGCTTCTTTCCAAAGTGTTAGAACACCATGTTCAGCAATGTCTTTCCAAATACCTCGCTAGACATAATCTTTTAAGTCCGCTCCAGTCGGGTTTTCGCATTGGGCATAGTACGGCGTCAACACTTTTAAAAATAACGGACGACATTAGGTTCAATATTGACAATAAACCTATCCTGGTATTATTGGACTTCACCAGTGCATTCAACACGGTCGACTATGAGTTATTACTTGCCACAATGCAGTTATTTAATTTCTCTCCTACTACTATCTCATGGTTTCGATCATATTTGACAGGACGGAAACACTTGGTCAAGGTGGATGACAGTCGTTCTGACTGGTGTGATCTCTCGGCTGGTGTGCCTCAGGGAGGAATTCTTTAACCTATCCTTTTCTCCATCTTCATTAATGGCATTACATCCTACCTCTCTTCCTCTTATCACTTGTATGCTGACGATTTACAGATATATACGGCCGCCCCTTTCGATAGCTTCAATTTGGCGATCAGCACCATCAATTCTGACCTCGCGAATATTGCGGAATGGTCTCATAACTTCGGGCTTTTGGTCAACGCTGCTAAATCACAAGCAATAGTTATTGGCAGTCCCCATTTTATATCAAAATTTAAGTCCACATCCTTTCCCAATGTAGTCTTGGGTAATGATATCATTCCTTTTTCTTCTGTTGTTAAGAACTTGAGTGTTTTTATGGACGAAACCCTATCATGGTCACTCCAAGTTAATGAGGTTAGTCGAAAGATCGTCGCCTGTCTTCATTCTTTAGGTAGCTTGCAAAATTTTCTGCCTATGGAGACTAAAGCGATTTTGGCTCAATCTTTATTGATCCCTATTTTAGACTATTCGGACGTGGCCTTTTTAGATATCTCTGAAGAATTGACAACATTTCAAAAAATTTATATACATATTTTTTTTTCCTTAAAGAACTTAAAAAAAAGGACACACGTATTTTTTCTTTTTCGTTTCTTTTCATTATTTCTCCTAAAATTAAATTCTTAAAATCTCTCCATTCCAAAAGAGCGTAAGTACAAGAGTTAGGATGTAACGAGTTTACATCTTTGCCATAGGTACTTTATAATTAAAAATAAAACGTTTACTGACGTCTATAGAGTTGTGTTTTGTAGCAGTAACATATCGATATCAATAGTATTATTAATTACAAAAAGTAAAATTAAAGAAGTAGATATAATCTTAGTATTTTATATCTAAACATTAACTAACAAAAACTTACGTACCGTACAAAAAGGATTACTTTGATTAATTTAAAAATCAAACGCTTCTAACTCAGCTATTATTGGCAAAACAAAATACTATATAGACGACTTGACTCTCTCTCACTCGTGATGTCAGATTGACGCACGTGTCAATTGACAGCTGACAGTTTGTACATATCCTTGTTCTTTTGAGTTTTTTTCATTTATCTCTAAAAATATAACTCAAAAAATCTAAAAAAATATTTTACGTGTTCTGAATCGCAAAATCTCGAAATGATTTTCGAATTTTCGTACCTTTTTGAAAATGAAATGTTGTCAATTGGCTGACAAGTTGGAGCGCCTTCAGAATTTGTGTATTAGATATGTATTTGGGCTACGTAAGTTTGAACACATTACTGAGTACCGTTCTCTACTGAAATGGCTGCCTATAAGAACTCGTCGTAGTATCCATTTGCTTTCTTTTCTTTTTAATGTCCTCAACAACCCTACCTTTCCCAACTACCTCTATGAAAAATTTAAATTTCGAGATATTGATCCCCGCCTTCGTTCAAGCAATAACCTTCTTTTAGATTTTCCTAATCACTCCTCTCATACTTTTTCTAAATCTTTTGCTGTTATGGCTGCACAACTTTGGAACAGACTCCCTAAGGATATTAAAGAGTCGCGTACTCTGCATTCCTTCCAGAATAGGATTAAATTATTTTATGAAAGCTCCTGACTTGGATTGAATCAAATATGTATATTTTTATATATTATGTATGTATAACAGATATTGTAAGTATATATGTATATATATTATGTATGTGTATATCTATATGTATTAGGAAATTATGACTAGTATTAAGTGTTTTAGCGTGTAAGTATTGTACAATGTTCCACCCCACTTTTGTAGTTATCTCCTCTGGTTGTTGGGTTGACTAGAAGAGATCCCTGACAGGGATAAGTCCGCCTTTGTACTATTTTGTTTTTTTATTTTTACTGTATTTTAATTGTGTCTTTTTATGTACAATAAAGAATTTATCTATCTATCTATCTAACTTCTTCAAATTACATTTGACCAGTAGGAGGCCACAGCTACAGCATTGTCTGTGCACTGCATCAAATCGGCCATTGAACATGAAGCAGGGCATGAGGGACAGCGGAGAAGATGTGGCATTGTCTGTCTCGGTTGGCCGCACTGACACCTTGGGTTGTAGTTTGCCCTGTTGGTAAAACCCCATTTTTGTATATTGCTCCTGCAGCGTCCCACCTGGGTCCTCAGTCTGTTAAGTGACTTCCAAACTGACCATGGCTGGCCATGGCCTGAGGGCAGTGACTCTGCAGGAGCGATAAACCCTGGAGGTGGAGCTCGATTATTTTTCCATAGATTTAACTTGAAAAATCCGAAGTTAAAGGGCTAATTGCCTTGGTATTGAGCATGAAACTATTTCGGCTTACAAGTCTAGATGCATGTTTTGGTGGACAGTTATATAGAGGTTGCCTTTTATCCGTCTCTTGTTTTGATTTTTCGACCGAACACGCTGCTTCTCTGCGCACGTGGGGCGGAGCTATGCCTGCCAGAGGGTACAGCATTTCTGCTGGTGTTGGTCTTAAACATCCAGTTATAGCTCTACAAGTCTCGTTTAAAGCAATGTCAACCTGATTTGCGTGTGCCGACCGATTCCAAACAGGGCTTGCTTATTCTCCGGCTGAGAAACACAGAGACAAACCACTAGTACGCATGACGTTTGGAGCTGCTCCCCATGACGTTGTTGTTAGGCGTCTGAGAATATTATTTCTAGCGGTGACTTTTGCCTTTGTGTTGTGGCAGTGTTTTTTATAACTCAGGGTGCGATCGAGAGTAACACCGAGGTATTTTGAGCTTCCAGAGTACTCAATGCTAACACCTTGCAATATTATGTTAAGTGGTTGCCACTTAACATAATATGGCAGTATCAATTTTATGTTTCACCGATTTGGTGAAACATAAAATTGATACTGGAGATACAGCACCCATCCGGCAGAGACCAAGACGTGTCCCTTTTGCCCGTGAGCAGGAAGTTGAGGACATGATTCAGGAGATGAAGAAGAATGGTGTGATAGAACCTTCATCAAGCCCATGGTGCTCTCCGGTTGTATTAGTGAAAAAGAAGGATGGATTGACTAGGTCCTGTGTTGACTATCGGCGACTGAACGATGTGACTAAGAAGGACAGTTACCCGCTCCCTAGAATCAACGATACTTTGGATTCACTTTGTGGCATGACTTGGTTCTCTACTCTTGATTTAAAAAGCGGGTATTGGCAGGTAAATTTGGATCCCAAGGATAAAGAGAAGACTGCATTCTCGACCGGCAAGTATTTATGGCAGTTCAAAACTATGCCATTTGGACTATGTAACGCGCCAGCAACATTTGAAAGGTTGATGGAACATGTGCTGGCAGGAATGCTAGGAGAAAGCTGCTTGTTTATTTAGATGACATCATTATAATGGGAAGAGATTTTGATGACCATCTCAAAAAGCTTGAAAACGTATTCTCAAAACTACAGAATGCAAATTTGAAGCTAAGTCCAAAGAAATGTTCATTTTTTCAACGACAGGTCAACTACTTGGGTCACGTCATATCAGAACAAGGTATCGCCACTGACCCGTCTAAAATAAGTGCAGTTAAAGATTGGCCAACGCCGACAGATAAGACACAGGTGAGAGCATTTTTGGGTCTATGCTCTTACTACCGAAGATTTGTAAGAGGGTTTTCCGACATCGCCAAGCCATTACGTCGGTTGACCGAAGAGAAACGAGCATTTTCTTGGAATGAATATTGTGAGCGAGCCTTCCAGGACCTCAAAATGCGTTTATGTGAAACTCCAATCCTCGGATATCCTGACATGAAAGGCTAGTTTATTGTGGACGCTGACGCAAGTAACACCGGAATTGGAGGTGTTTTATCTCAGCAGAGAGGGGATCAGGAAGGAGAACGCCTATTTCAGCAAGTCTCTATCAAGGCCGGAGAGAAATTACTGCGTAACTTGCAGAGAATTGTTGGCCGTGGTAAAAACATTAAAACATTTCAAGAAATATTTGCCCGGCCGCAAATTTCTGGTAAGGACTGATAACGCTGCATTAAAATGGTTATTGGAATTTAAAAATCCTGAAGGGCAAGTAGCCAGGTGGATTGAGCTACTCCAGGAGTATGAGTTTGAAATTGAACATCGAAAAGGAAAGAGTCATGGTAACGCGGATGCACTGTCTCGCAGACCTTGTTTGGAAGATTGCAAGCATTGCCATCCACAGGGAGAGAAGGAAAACGTGAACATCAGGCTAATCCGAACTGATTCCATAGATGAGAAGTGGACTAACGATGCCATGAAAAAGGCTCAGGAGGACGATAAGGACTTTCAACCACTATTGATCTGGCTAAGAAATGGAACTACTAAGCCGAAGTGGTCAGAAGTGGCCAAATACAGTACGGCTACAAAGAGTCTTTGGGCGCAATGGGACAGCCTGGTGTTACATGATGGATTACTCTACCGAAAGTGGGAAAGTCCTCAAGGTAAAGATTGCCATCTACAACTGGTCATCCCCAGAGCAAAGATAAGCGAGATTTTAAAGGTTTTTCATGATGGTTCTTCGGACGGACACCTGGGTATAAGAAGAACTCTCACAAAAATTAAAGAACGTTTCTACTGGTGACACTGCTGAGATGATGTAGAAGACTGGTGTCGTAAATGTCAGAGTTGTGCAGCTGTTAAGGGACCCCAGACTAGAAGCATAGGAGCCATGAGGTTGTATAATGTTGGAGCTCATTGGGAACGGGTTGCTCAACATAGCCGGACCATTTCCAATCACGAACGCTGGCAACCGGTACATTTTGGTAGTCATGGACTACTTCACGAAATGGTCTGAAGCATTTGCACTACCTAATCAGGAGGCTATCACCGTAGCGACGAAGCTTGAGAACGAAGTATTCTGTAGATTTGGTGTCCCATTGGAGATGCACAATGATCAGGGACGAAACTTTGAGTCACAAGTGTTCCGAGAAGTCTGTGAAATTATGGGAATCCATAAGACTCGAACGACGCCGTATCACCCGCAGTCAGATGGAATGGTTGAGAGGTTTAACCAAACATTGGAACGACATCTGGAAAAAGTAGTAGAAAGGTATCAGAAAAACTGGGACGAGTATTTTGCGCTATACCTCTTATCTTATAGGACTGCGGTTCATGAGACTACTACAGTCACTCCAGCGTATGCCAATTTTGTAAGAGAATTGAGATTACCAGCTGATTTACTATCGGGTTTACAGCCGAAGATCATTAGCGTAGTCGGTTATTCCTTTCGGGTTATCTGGTGTCAGTGCAGTGACGTTTCCGGGCGCGTGTCATTGCAGTGACATTTCCTCGCGCCTGACAGTGAAGTGACAGTTGGAGTTCAAAAAGGACTGACGCTGTCAATTGTGAGTAGCCTCTTGAGTTGTAAATAAAGGCACCATTCCATAGGATTGTTGTTTCCTTTCCTATCCCCAACCCACTCTGATGACATTATGTTTGCAAGCTCAAATATTTTTGAAAGACCTATTCAACGATACCCCACACAATGGGTTAGTCGAGAAAAAAAACTTGACTCCTACTCCTACTTCACTTTTATAAGAGCTAACCTAATAGTATATTATGCAATTAGTGAATAAAAGACGGATTTAATTCGAGGGCCATAGATGAATCACGAGCAAGTAAAGGATTCTAACGATTGAATCCCGACCGTAGAGAGTGATTCATGATGATTGAACCACGAGCGAAGCGAGTAATTCAAGTGTTACAATCCCGAGCGACGAGTGTGATTCATGGCTCTCGATTAAATCCGTTTTATTCAAGAGTTGCATACTAAACTTTATACCATGACTACGAGAAAAAGAAAGATTAAACAAAACTATTTTTGTTCAATCTTCTTTTTAAACATTTAAACAAAAAAAGGAAGGTTAAATCAATTAAAATGCAAGTTGAAATTGGAACAGTTCAAGAACAGAACTCAAATCAAGAGTAATTTTTCTAAACTCAAACACCAAAATAGTGATTAAAAGCTTTTTATTCACTGTTTTTAGTGAATAAAATAAATTACCGAAATAGTGAGTAAAAGTGCGTTTTATTCACTGTTTTCAGTGAATAAAATAAACAACCAGAATAATGAGTGAAAGTGACTTTTATTCACTGTTTTCAGTGAATAAAATAAGCTTTTTAGAGGGGGAATGGTATAAAAAAATGTTTTTTCCAATATTTTATTTTATCACTGTTTTGCCATTATTAATATACATACACATACCAAATTACAGCTTTTTAGTAGTTATAATCGCTGAGTAAAACCGCGGACGGACAGACAGATAGACATAGCGAAACTATAAGGGTTCCTTGTTTACTACGGAACCCTAAAAATGGCCACCCCTCCACCATGTATTGAAAATAAGGGTTGGGCTACATCAGGCAGCTCGGAACAGCACTTTTCTATGCTGCTATCCCTTTCTGTCGCTCTAAACCGTCATTCGCTAGAGCGAGAGAGAGCAACTGAACGCTTCACCATGGCCGGTGCATCGCTCTCTAGCAAGCACCTAGTTATAGCAGCTAAGAAAAGTACTGTTCCGTCTTACAGATATAGCCCAACGTTAACAGCCATTTTGCTTGTGAGCGTTAACACAGTAGTGAAGTGATCTTTTTTTGACTAGAAGACGAGAATATAACTTGGGAGAAATAAATTTAAGAATACCCTTACTCTAAACTTTTCATACAAACGTAGTCTAGCTTTTATTTTGGAATGAAATGTGAGATTTCGGCAATATTTTGTAATTTTAAAGAAATTGCATATATCTAGGCATATAACTAGTTTTCGACAGTCAAATATAAACTTGAAAGAAAATATGAGAGTGTAGAAGTTTCCCATACAGACGGACAAATATTATATAACCGACTATATTATCTTTTAAGTTCATAGTTTGACTGTAAAAACTAGTTATACATAGGGCGCACTACAAGTTTCCGGAACTGGCCACTTACATAAACAATATTTAAAAATTTATTGCAACATTTGAAAATAGAACTCTTTGGCTGTAGAATGCAGTTTGTTTCATCTGACTGTCTTTTGTTTTTACCTTGTGGCGCCATTTAAAAAATTGTGTGTCTGCATCAACATGGATTTAACTCGGGAAAATTTTCGTAGTATGATTTTCTACGATTTTAAGTGTAATTTGACAGCTCAACAGAGCATCGCTCGGCTTGAAACAGCTTTTGGCAATGAAGCACCATGCAAGACAACTGTTTATAGCTGGTTTGCAGAATTCAAGCGTGGTCGTATCAATCTCAGTGACGAATCTCGCGATGGTCGGCCGTCCACCGCTGTGACCAACAAAAACATCGATGCTGTGCGCCGTATGATTGAAACAGACAGGCATGTGACCTACCATGAAATTCGCGCATCCTTAGAAATAGGCATGAGTCAAATACAATTAATCCTACACAAACATTTGGGTGTGAGAAAGCTGTGCTCGCGGTGGATCCCACACAACTTGACCGAGGCTCAAAAAACGGACCGCGTCACTTGGTGCAGTGCCATGCTTACCAGATTCAACGAAGGTGCGTCAAATTTGGTGTGGGACATAGTAACAGGTGACGAAACATGGATTTATTGCTACGATCCCAAAACAAAGCAGCAATCGAGCGTATGGGTCTTTCAAGATGAGCCGAAACCAACCAAAGTGGCGCGCGTGAAAAGTGCATCTAAGCGGATGATTGCTTTTTTTTTTAATAAAACTGGACACGTGGCTACTGTTGCTTTAGAGAATCGTCGTACAGTGAATAGTGACTGGTACACGACCATTTGTTTGCCGGAAGTTATTGACGAACTCCGTAAAAATAACCGTAAACGCCGTATCATCCTGCACCACGACAATGCTAGTTCTCACACGGCCAGACAGAAAAACGACTTTTTGAAGGCGAAAAATGTAGAACTCATGAGTCATCCTGCATACAGTCCCGACCTGGCACCTTGTGACTTTTTTCTGTTCCCAAAAATTAAGAACCAATTACGCGGTCAACGATTTTCATCACCAGAAGAGGCTGTCGAGGAGTATGAAAAACACGTTTCAGAGGTCACCACAGAGGAGTGGCACAAAAGTTTTCAAAACTGGTTTCATCGAATGAAAAAGTGCATAGACGCCAAGGGAGATTATTTTGAAAAACAATAAATTAATTTTGTACCTTTAATAGTATTTTTTCATATTCATTCCGGAAACTTATAGTGCGCCCCACGTATGCCTTAATATAAGCAGTTTCTTTGAAATTACATAATTTCGCCAATATCTAACATGCCGTTTCAAAATAAAAGCTATACTATGTTTGAATGGGAAGGCTGATTCTGTCTAGGATAAGGGGACTCTTAAGTTTGGGTTTTAGTAACTGAGGAGCTCGGTGGTCAGTGGGAGTACGCATTGCTAGCGCTTTTGCAAGTTAAGCAATGGCTGCAGGCTGCAGGTGGCTGCAGCCGCCTCGACAAGGCGAAAACGGGGGAAAGCTGTGAGGACGGGTACGGAGACGCATTATTCGCGGGACCTTAGGAGATTCCGTGTATGAAATACATCAATTACTTCTATGCTAGTACGTAAGTACATAATAGCTCGTTCCTGTTAACACATACCAATGGCCATCTGGAAGGGGTCCTTGAAGCTCCACACGGCGGCGAGGCTGGCGGCGCGGTCGAGGCAACCGAGCAGGGTGGCCAGCACCAGCAGCTTGCCCGCCGCGGGGTGCACGGGCAACCGCGCCAGGTGCCAGCCTAGGGGCGTCAGCGTTTCCTTGTCGTCT
This sequence comes from Acrobasis suavella, assembly GCA_943193695.1. Classification (NCBI taxonomy): domain Eukaryota; kingdom Metazoa; phylum Arthropoda; class Insecta; order Lepidoptera; family Pyralidae; genus Acrobasis; species Acrobasis suavella. Next base: position 8,928,836 of record OW971945.1, on the reverse strand, counting down.
AGCGCTCCGCATCTATCAGTTACACCACAGAATAAGTACTAGTGCTCACGTACAGAAGTCTTACTCAGAAAAGAAATTCAAAGAAATATCTACTTAATGTGGTTAACGCTATGGTTTAATTAAGCCCGCGTCAGAACTCCTCACCTCTTCAATTAGATACCTAGACATCCATTGCAAGACAATGGGGGTATCGCGTGTGGATTCGCCGTTAGAGGCGCTAATGTAGCGTGAGGTCTCCGAAATGTCAATTTTCACTGTTTCTGGGTGAGTTACGCGCGTTTATTACAATTTATAATTACGTTGTGAACTTTTTGTAATATTTTGAATTATTACTTATATTATTACGGCTCAATTATTTTCAGTACTTTCAAAACGAAGTTACAAAATAAGAGGTGCAAAACTAAGCGGGTTGAAGGAGCAGCTTATTAAAGTTAGTTTATTTACTGTTTAGGCGATTTACACACTACTCCTTACCCCGCTGTGTAGGATGGGGCCGGATTGTATGCAAGAACCTCAATTTGTATAGAAAATATGCAAAGTACAACACACTGACACCGCGTCTACGCGAGTGATTTTTGTATGGCGGCCCCGCGCTACGTGCGTTTATGCGGAGCGGTATGTCAATCGCTTTACAAACACATTTATTGGCAAAAGTATGCACATTTACCGAGTTTACGTCTATGTTTTTTCTTTTACAGACTTCTATAGACTATGATAGAAATCATAATTCTGTTGGAACTTTGATCAAAAATATGTAAAATTAACTTGTCGCGGTAAATCAAGTCTGATTCAAGCATGGACGTGTAATATTATCACAAAAAAAATGTTTTTACTTAATATTTTCTGCATTTGCTTCTTTAATGTACGCATAATCTTCAGGGCTGAACTGAATTGTTGTTTAGAAACATGCGAACGTTTGAAGTGGTATAATTTGTTCCACTGCTTTGAGACCGTTTTTTTTCTTCTGAAACTTATGTTTCCCTTTTTTTTCAGAACAAACTAAGATTGCGAGACACAATACTCGATATTTTTACGGTTTGGTGTTATGGTATGCAATATATACATTTTGTTTGAAACTAAAAACTTTGTCGCGTCCATAATAACAATGACTGATTATGACTGACAGCCGTACTTTGGACCTTACGCAACAGTGGCGCCAACTGGTGAGCATAAAAACGATAGCCCCATTTCATTCTTATTTTTTTTCTTATTTTTCTTCGAAGAAGCCGCCGCGCGCATAGTAATAATGTAGGTATATTTTGGATACCTAAACGGGGAGTGACACAGGCCTGGTTATACACACAAATTAACCCTTTCACCGCGGGACTTTATATCGGCTGTCGTGCCCCCAGCGCGAGGCATAGTGAATCTAAAATCAATACCTACAACCAAAAAGGGATGTGGATACTTAAGTTATTGGCAATATCAGCATTTTTCGTCGGAAATATCCGACGCTCGCGAAATGGGCACGAAAATGTTTGTAGGTCAAATCCGAAGTTCGCGGTGAAAGGGTTACGGCCGTAACAGACGGGGCGCAAGTTACGCCGCGTAACAGCTAGTAATGGGCGGTGCATGAATACTCAATCAACCCATTTGAGTATTTACTTAGTAAATTGAGTAAATACCCGATAAATATCCTTATTTATATCCTTATATACTTGGTGAATAGATTGATTTATATGAGTTGCGACTCATATTTATGTTCATATTCATTATTTCATGTTTTCATGTCAATTTTGAAACTTAAATCTAGTATACACTTGCAGTTCTTGCCGAAAAGTGTGTGCATACGCCATAATATGCTTAATATGTAGGCAAACGCTATATGCGACGCTAAAATATATGAAAATACCATACTAATCAATCATACACTGAAAGTAGGCTTCTTTGACTAATTATCATTTTTAGTGGGAGATGTGCAAAGACGTAATTTTATGTCAAAATAAGTAAACAGACATCAAACGCGATGTCAATATATGAGCACGCTCCATTACTCTATTTATTAAATCTAGTGAGTAAATACTCAAATGGGTAGATTGAGTACTATCCACTGCCCATCTCTAGCTGTTACGCGACGCAACTTGCGCCCCGTCTGTTGCGGCACGGTTAATCATGTTTTGACGTGTCTGCAAAGGCCTAACTAAAAATAATAACAATCATATAAGTAACTAGCCTTTATTTTATGCAGTAAATAGAATCATTATTTTAAGCACTTCTTACAAGAGTTTCACTACTTATATGAAGCATAGAAAAAAAACCTAAATAAAGGCCTAATTACTGAATAAATATATAGGGCCTGAAACAAAAAGGCTACCTTTGAGCGTAAAAAGGGAAACAACATAGTGATGGGTTGATTCAACGCTTCTTCTAATGACATGATTCCTAGATATTTTCGCCCGATAGTTTCTTACAATCTGCACGTTCCAAGTGGTGGTATTTCCTGAGCAACTGTTACCAGTTAGATATTCTAGAATCCAATGGTTTACAAGGTACCTATCTGGTAATAACATTAGGTACTTACTGCTGCAGATGCTTCACAGCTCTCCTGACAGTGGACATATCAGGCAAATCAGGCACCAACTTAAGCGCATTCTCCGCTTGGCCCAAGCGAAGCCGTTTGATCGTCAGTACTGGCTCCAGCAAGTTGCTCCTCTGCAGCTCCGGTAGAATCCGGTCCGCCAGCTTTTCGGCGCGGAATGACGTCAACAGGTGGTAGCAGATGCCGGGCTGGACACGACCGGCGCGACCACGCCTGCGAAGAAATTCTTACTTGCATATCACGTCTTTATGGTTTACGAGCTAGACATAGCCACAGAATTAATATAAGAATTACATACAGACCGGAATCTCCTAAAGTCCCGCGCTATATGTCCCCGTTCCCCAATCGCTCCATCTCCCCTCACCACTCCCCCGTTCTAGACTTGTCGAGGCGGCTGCAGGCGCATGCAGTCGTCCGCTCATAACTCTTCACAAGGCGCGAACGGGGAAGAGGTGCGGGGACGTGGAACGGGGTCGCATATTACGCGGGACCTTAGGAGATTCCGTTGTATATGTAATACCTATATTAATTAAGTGACATAGCTAAGAGTCATCATCATCATCGTCATCTCAGCCCCGCTTCCGCCCCCAGCTGAGCATAGGTCTCTCTTCGTCAATGCCACCCATCTCGGTTCGAAAGCTAAGAGTGACAGAACACGAAAGTCACGCTCAGTGAGATGGGTCTAAGATGGAAATTTCAGACCTGGTTTCAGACAGAAATAGTAGCACTATTTAGAAGCAGGGGTAAACGTACATTCCTTTGATTGACGATCTGCGCTAAGGGAATCAAGTAGTACATAAAATGTTTCTTTACTCCTCAGAGAAAATCTTCATTACATCGGACGATTATTCAAAAACATAGTAAAATGAGAAGAGGAAACCTTACCTTTGACCAGCATTGAATTTGTGACATCGCGCGGGCTCCAGCACTCCTCCGCCCCTCTTCGGCGCAGCGGGGAGGGCCCATGCCCATATATAAGGCGCGGCGGCCGGCGCTCGTCCTCTTTTTCTTCGGCTGCATCTCCAGCTAAGTAGTTCTTCTACCTAGAAGGGCTACTCAACGGATCTAGTGCCTATAACTCACGACCCTGACTACCTAATCTGTACCTAGTGTTCTTGTGAATCTTTGTAACTAATGTAATGTAATAGTTGTTCATTATACCTATCTCATTTGCCAATATCTAGTCTTTCCTTTATCTCATCTATCCTCCTAGATCCTAAATCTAGGTTTTACTAACCAAAACGGTACAAATTAGCAGCGTCTTTTGTACTGTTGATATTCATGGATCACTCATACATATTAATCAAGAAATCATGGCTTTGATGTCAGATACATCATACTCCAGTGTGCTAGATCGGGTAATAAAAAAAAGTTCATTATATTTGCAACATACCTTTGACGTAAATTAGCTTTTGAAATCCATTCCGTTTGCAGTGTACTAATGTGCTGCTCAACATTCAGTCCAGTGTATTTCATTTTGCCGCTGTCTATCACATAAACTATGTCATCTATGGTAATAGACGTCTCAGCTATATTCGTTGCAACTATTATCTTTCTTATATTGCCTGCAGGCCGTTCAAATATCTTGTGCTGGTCTACTGTGGGTAACCTTGAATGTAAGGGGTAGATATCGAATCGAAATCTAGGAAAGAATTCGCTTTGATTCATCAGTTTCATCAGCTTGGTAATTTCAGAGATTCCTGGCAAAAATACCAATATTGCTCCAGGTGGCCCTTTACATATATGAACTAGTAAATCAAATATTAGATCTATCTGTATATCTTCGATCCTGGGGTCAATTAGAGTGCGACAAACATCTAGATCTAATTTTTTTGTCTTCCTTTGAGAATCTACCCAGTCCCCTGAAAAAAAATATTTTAGTATATTATTTCTAAAGTAAAAGAAGGAATTGAATAGCAATGAACACAAAAGAGTATAGCTTATTATAAGTTCTTGGAATCTACTCTAACAATCCGGTGTTTGTATGTATGTGAGTATCTATGTTTCATCATCATAATATCATCAGCCCCAGGAAGTGACGGCCTCCCTCAAGGTTCTCCAATATGACTAATTGGAAGTGGCCCGCAGCAGCGTTTTTCTGCAACCTTGATAAGGTCATCCGACCACCTAGTTGGTAGGTGTCCTACGCTGCGCTTGTTGCGTACGCGGCCGCAATTCGAGATGAGATGGCGGCCATCGGTTCTTCGTGCTATGTGTACCTTCGTTCTTTTACGAATCTCCTCTTTTCTGATTTTATCACGTAGCATAGCCCTCTCCACAGCTTATTGGGCGACCTTGAGCCTTCTTATGAGACCCAAAGCGAGGGACCACGTTTTAGAGCCATAAGTCATCGGTGGTAACACACATTGATTAAACACTTTCGTCTTGAGGCACTTAGGTATTTTGGATGAGAGGAGTGTCCTCTCATCCAATGTGGACAACTCAAGTAATTTTAGTGGGGTCGTAATGAAATTTGGTAGGAGAGTAGATGTAGCCAACAGAATTTTTAAGTTCGAACATGAGCCGAATTTGCAAATGAAGTACGCGAGTTTACAGTTCGGGGTGAACTACTAAGTAGTAGGTAGTTCATTGGGACTTGGGAGAGGCCTATAGTCGAGAATTGTGATATAGGTTATAAATAAGAAGTCTTAAAACTCACCAACTTCAGCTCTATGCTGTATTTCCTTTTCCGACATTGTAGTCATGAACTTTTTTACATGCTTATGCCACCTCTTTGAATTACAATTCCCAAAGTTCCTTTGCTGTTGCGGCGGCAGCTGAAACTTTGTCATTTGCAGGATGTCCTCTAGGTAAATATCCTGTACAGGGTAAGCCAACCCTTCTATGTGCATCATAGGGCAGTTGTCGAAGTACACTGATAGTTTGTCAGCGTCAATGGTAGCGCTCATCAATATCAGCTTTAAATCTTCCCGTTTCCGAAGGATCTAAAAGTATAGTTGTTTCGATTGATGAGTAATATCATTATTTGGTACAATTACTACGAAATCGGTGCTTGCAATTCGTGTATAGATAGCGAACACTGGTGTCAGATTTTTTTGAGCTGCCTAAAGGCATCTGACATAGCTTAATGACTTTCATTACTCTTTTCATGCATACACTCTGGTTATGGGTACTCCTTACATCACCTTTCTTCAGAACATCTGCAATTTGGTAGCAGAATGTTTGTCAAACGAAGTCGACCCGGTCTGGTTCTCCATCAACATTCGCAAGATAAATATTTTGAGTTAGTCTTCTTTCATCCATCCTCTCAACATGTACAAAGTACCTTAACATTCCTGTCATTTAGTGGCAACAGTCATTATTACACTTTAGTTAACTAGTATGCCGATTTCATCGTGATGTTTTTCTTTATCGGAAGTAAGTGATGGTAGTTAAAATACAAGTTACACCTAGTCAGGAACGAGGCCATGCTTCCGAAACTCACAGCCTGTGCCTAAACCGCTTGGCTACCAGTACCACTGCTTCACCAGAGACAGGATTGGAATCCCATAATCACACTCTATGTGATAAATTCCACTCAGGCAGACTGTGATTAAACTGATACGCCTCTCTTACATAAACATCTCCTCTCAAAGGTCAACTGGAAGAGATTATTATAGACAACTCTTTTGAGGTAAGTAGTGCCTTTGTACAACTTTTATTTGATATACACTTTGTATAAATTTTTCGTATACATAAATTGGTAAATAAATAAATTAAACCTGAAGTATTATCAATCATTACCACCAACAGCCTTCCCACCACTGTATTCATAAAATAATACTGCATTTCCTAAATCAGTTATCGAAGTATATTGATTTAAGGATAAATAATAAGTCTACACTTCCTAATATGACTGATTTAAGAAGACAGAGTTCTTATGATTATAGCGTTTAAGTCTATAAAACATGTCCATAGAACAGAAAATTATGTATCTCATTTACCTTTTTGAGCATGCACATTGCAAAATCAGTATGTGTGTCTCTCTCATGCACCTCATCCAATATGATGTGACTGTATTTAGTGAGAGCCTGGTCGGTTTCCATCTCAACTAGAAGGATGCCTGTTGTACAGAAAGTTATACTGCCGCGCTCTCGACAGTCGACCCTAGAAATTGTAAACAAATTCTGTAGATAGCTGAGCAACTCCATCTAACTATCTAGCTAATAAGTACCTAAGTACTTATATGAAAGTGTGTAAGTTTCGATGTTGGATACTCAATTATGCAAAAATGGCTAAATAGTTTACCATGATATTTAGAACTAGCTTTAACCCGCGACTTCGTCCGCGTAGAATTCGAAATTTATTTGGTTTTTTACGTTATTAATTTTGTTATTATAACATACGAATTGTTATGTTAAAATGTTTGAATAATCATTAAATATAACAAGCTTTATTATAGTGTAGGGATTTAAAGGCCGCTTAGCAGACTCGGCGAACTTTGTTACGCCTGTACCTTTTCCCCTTCCCCAATTATGAAAAATCCTGGGTATACAGGTACTTACACATTTACCAGGAGTACTGCTGCGAAGTTTCGAATAAAATGGTTAAACTAATCTTGTTTCTCCATACGAACTTTGGACCCCCGTTTCACCCCCTTAGAGGGCGAATTTTGAAAAATCCTTACTTAGTTCGTCCCTAGACCTCATAAGGAACCTTTGTGCCAAATTTGGAGTCTCTAAGCCCAGGGTTTGGGCTGTGTCAGTCTCTATGTATCTATTTTTGTTAGCCAGTCAGTTTCTTCTGTTATATATTTAGAAGATGTAGATATACATTTATATATTAAAACTTTATTGATCCACAATATAAAATTGTTTACAATTTGCAGATTTACTCTCCCAGTCAACCATAAGGATAAACAGAGATTTTGTGATGTGTAATAATAATTAAGTAAATCTAACACTTAGATAATATACATACTTAAATTAGATAGGTAGCTTATTACTAACCTACATTAGCACATAGGTATTTTTTTATAATGGCAAATGATATGTGCATGCTGGCGACACTACAGATAAGCTTGTGAAACAGCTTTGAAGCCCACCACACACGGAGCTATAATATATATTAATATAATTTATAGCAAGACATACTTTCACATACTTTCACTACATATACTTTCAATAATAATTTTTCGCGACCACAGACGGAGTTATAATATATTTACTTGACGTCACGAAAATATGTCGACAGATATACGAGTAGCAAGGCATATTAAAATATATATTTTCGTATATTATGGCATATTAATATATTTTGACATATTTTCAGTATACGGCATGTTTCTTTTCTTTACCCGCGAGGGAACGGAGACGGTATATGCGTTTGGGGTGAGAGGATGTTTGTTTGTTTGTGTGTGCAACCCAATGTTGCCATTTATCTTCAAAACTACTTTTTCCGATTTTGATGCGGTTTTCAGTGATGGGTTTGGATTTGATTGGTGCATGTTCTTAGATAGGTGTTACGTTGACAACTCACCAGAGGGCGCTGCAGTAAACATTTGTTTGTGCAAAACCAAAACTACTAAACAAATTTAGATGCGGTTTTCAATAATGGGTTTTAGTGAGGATTCTTAAATAGATGTTACGGTGGTGACATGTTTGTAAGAGTACGTATGCTCCTCAAAGTTTTAAATAAAAGCAAAATTAAAATTTTTTAAATAACCCAGACGTTAAAATTTATTTGTAAAAAGATAAAATAATTAAAAAACTTAAAGGAAATAAAAAAACCCAAGAAAATCCGTCGGGGGATGCCATCACTATTTTAAATTTCAACATAAATATAAATTAGCAATAAAATATCTCCAAATTATTCACGTCACTATAAAATTACAAAATTGTGTTGTGCATACTGCAAGAAGTTCTCCAGAAATAATACTTTTGCGCATAACTGTATCTTGTTTAATTAAATCATTTCTTATCAATTCATGAAGCTCCATGAATGCTGACCTTGAACCTCTAAATTATTGTGCGTTTTTTTGATGATAAATCATGATATAAATTAAATTCGCCACGAGCATTTTTATGCTTTATATGTGATTCAATCCAGATGGTCCTTTTTTTTGTGGCTGACAATGCAACACGCATATCGAATTTAGCATCAGAATCATTTTCTGAAGAACTATCAATTAAATTCAATAGTAGTACACTTGTCGAATCCATATTAAAGTGCCAAATTTATATTCGGAGCAAATTAAGAACACTCTTTATCATAGATATACTTCAAGAACGAGCACTTGCGACAGCGACCGCAGAATGAGGGCGAAAATATATATTATAGTATAGCTTCCGTGAGTGTTGGCCTTGCGTTAATATATATTATAGCTCGCTTCAAAGTATTCATGCATATAAAGTCAGGCATGAGGGCGATGTGGATTGGCGTAAATTTTTCGTTTATACTATTTCAAGCAACCATAGTTTCACCTGAAGGTACTCTCTACATTTTGGCAAACAAATCTCAAATGAAAGGGCTTACAGGCCAAGGTAATAACAACATTTATTTTTAATTTCAGGAATTCTTAGATGACATTTTTTTACACTACTTATGTCTTTATGACCAATTTTACTTTCTAGTTTTACCCAAAGAGGATATAAGTTTTACCAAAATATTCAGGGAAGGGAATTTTTAGTTACCTTTCAAGTCTCATGCAGTATCCAACAGATTTCCCCAAATTCTCGCCCCTTTCTTGTGCCACCCGTTCAGCGAGAGACAAAGCAGCAATGCGTCTTGGTTGGGTGACCAGAATCTTAACATTAGCTCCTGTCAAGTTGGCCATAGCTGCATCTAAAATTATTTGGGGGACCTGAAAAAGTAGCATAGTAGAATTCTTCAACTTTGTCATTTTATAAATACTATCACATCTTAATTCCTTGTGGGGCAGAGAGAGTCCTATGGCTTTTGTGGCCCTTCGTAGACAGAACCAATATATATTGTTATTTTAATTAATATATTCTTTTATCTAATATTATTATGAGTAATATATCTTTCAAAATTACATATTTTGCACCTCCTTCAAAAGACTTCTTAATCTCAGCATCACCCGTAGGTCGACTGGTAGATAAAGCCTATGGCTTTAAATCCGCCTACTACATTTGTAATAAAGTTAAATAAATAAACCAATGACCACAAGACTCTAAGGCCACTTATGATGAGGGAAAAGGAATCAAATAAGTGATGGGCTGCTAGCCATCGCCTATCAACAGGCTTCACATTTTTGCCTATTCCTCAACCGGCTATTACGATCTGCGCTAAAAGAGAAGCAGCTAGAACATTCTAAGTCTTCTTTTCTCCCAGAACAGTATGGAAGAGATTATTTTATAACGATTTTAGTACCTGTGTTGACTTTCCACACCCAGTTTCCCCACTGATGACAATTGCTTGGTTATTCCTGATCACCTTCAACAACTCCTCTGATTTGTGGTAAGTTGGGAGTTTCTTTCTGAACTCCAGCCATTTCAAGTACTTTGGCTCTTTCACCATCATGAAATAATCTTCATTAATCGCCAAATTCATATCATTAATTTCAGGAGTTTGCTGATTTATTTTTATACCTCTAGCAAGACATTCATCAAGTTTTTGATCAAATGTACCAGTTATGATATCTTCATAGCCATATTTATAGTCTCCAGCTCCTCGAAGTGATAATTGTCTTGTGTCATCTCCATAATCCGAAAAGACCTCATTGTTAACAGGAATAAAGTCAGGAATTCTTGACATAGTTGCTTTGGGTTCTTCTGGTGAATCTTGAGGTAGTTTTGGTTTCTTAAATTGGAATTCTTTGTTCTTTTGAGGTTCAGGGTCCTCTTCTTCTTTGATAGAGATTTCATCTACATTCTCTTGTTTGATCTTTACTGGTCTCTCAGATAGACTCGATATAAGCTTCAAGTTTGCTGACAGCTTTTGTTCTACTGCCTTTGGTATTTTCAGGTTCTAGAATTGAACAAGAGCATTACTTCATAGGTCACCATATGATAGGACTGACAATTTGGTCAATCATAAATGAAGTATCTAAATGTTTCTCATGATAGAGATAAAACTAGCCAGACCATCTTCCCTCATTGAGTGACAAAATAATTTGTTACCTACCTAAAAAAAAAATTTAATGCAAGGGGCACTTATTATAAATTTATTATTATTGGACAAACGCAGCCTCCAGCAAACACTAGAAGATTATGTAAGTATAAAAAATCTGTAGTTACAATGTAATCGTCTGATTTTTGTTTCTTTTTCTCCCGTCTGCCTTCTACACTCTTGTGTCGCTGCAATTGTCGATCTCGGTAGTATAGACCGATTTCTCGCCCCCGCAAGTGTCTTGGACGACGCACAGGTGCAACAGACTCCTGTGAATCCTGTGATACATTATCTGGCTCATAACTTCTGTCTCCCCATGAGGGTCCTTGGCCATTGTGCCGGTACTGCCCATGGCGGCTTCTAGGCGACCAGCTGCTACCTCGTCGGGACATAGTTTAATTAACAAATCGGTGGAAGTATTATTTCATGTATCATTAAATTTAAACGATTAAATTTTATTTTATATTGTGCTTTAGAAAATCAATAATATATTATATATATATTTCAATGTTCGTTTCTGTTGTGTTTGTGACCACACAGAACCACAAATTATATAGTATGTCACAGAACAATATGTTTTATTAATGTTTATTCCAGAAAGGCTACCACCAACACTTATAAATCCATTCAGAAACAAGGAAGTTTTTAAGCAGGTCAAAAGCAGGACCACAGATTAGATACTAGCACAGAGTACTTTTGTATATGGATCGCTTTATTTGACACTTGAGACGCGCAATAATCGTTTTCGTGCTGTCAAATAGACGTGATGGTAGGAATAGTCCATAAAAAAAAGTTGAATGGTTTTGTGACGTCAACCAAAACAATCCTGTTTAAGGCCTGCTATAAAGGTGTCATGGTTGCGTTAAACAATACAGTTCAGTTTAAGTGCTGCTATAAGAGATGACGGTAGGCCTGCAGTTCAGTTTAAGTGCTGCTATAAGAGATAACGGTAGGATTTCAGTAAGCGTGTAGTTTTCCAACTCACCGCTCGCATAAAAAACCATTTGGCCGAATTTTTTAAACCGTCGTGTCAGCGAAAAATAATATTGTTTTACGCAGAAAATATGTCTATGGTTTCTAAGAATTTCACCACTTATAAAAAAGCAGCACGAAACGGAACGGATTCACGTTTATATTCTAACCCTCAAATTCATAAAAATAACAACCGTTTGCTAAACCTATTTTAGTTAAAACATGTTTTGTCCCTTTCCCTCTTTTGAGTATTTGACATTGAAAGAACGAGACAAAACATATTTTAAAAATAGGTTTAGCAACCGTTTGTATTTTTTTATGAATAAGGGGGTAAATCTTTGGGTCGAGACCACTCGCTCCAAATCCTTATCAAACTATCATTTCAAAAATGCGCCCGTTTAGAAACGCACGCGTAAACCATTCGTGATGTGACAAGTGATTTCAAAAATACTACCCGGGCGAATAGGACCCGTAAAGTGTGTGTGTGTCAAACAAACGGAATAAAAAATGTATCGTGTCATGTCATTAGTCTGTCAAAGTCCAAATACATCATAAATGTCAAAGGAAAAATGAAGGATTTTGAAATAAGAGAACAGAACAATTGCAAAATAAAACAAAATAAAAATAATTAATGATAGTTAGCTGCAATTTCAGTGCTGTATTGAATAAGTACTCTGCATTTATTCAATATGATATTAAGACCTGTAAGTAGCAGAGGATCATATAAATGAAATCGCCATGTGTTATATGCCATTCTGATTTCGATCTGTGAATTTATTTTTTAGGATCACTGGTCCATCCTTTGCCGAGGTCGTAAGAAAAAGATAGTATCCTTAGCTTTTTTATTAATCTTTCTCATAAATGCTATGATTTATGTTGCTACAGAACTGTACAACACTGTGAAGAAACGAAGGAGCGACGAAGAGTAAGTGTTGAAATCGCTTGTTGTTTCGAGGCTACACTAGATATTGCCCAAGTGTATAAACTTCCTAATTATTATAGAATTCACATTGTTCTGGCACTTGTTAAATATAGGCTGACTAACGGCGCAGTTTTTTTATGCATAACTTATCTGCAGGTTTGATTATAGAGCTTATTAATAATTTTGGCGAATGTGATATACTTAACTGGTCTAGCATAGCATCTTTGCAAAGATTATCTTAGATTCAAGAAGATAAGAAGATGCATTATATTGTATGTATTGTCAATGCCAATGATTTTATAGAACAGACTATACATTTTCAAAAGGTTAAAGTAATGCATGCCATAATTTTTGCCAGCTATGGTCTTAAGTATGACTTACAAATGCCAAAAACACTGTTGGTGTTACCCAATATGATTTGTCAGCTTAAAATAAATAAATGAAATGCTTCTTGTTAATTCCCTTGAAATATGCATTATTTTAGTAGATAGGTAGTTTTAATCAACTGAGAGTATGATTGATAATTTATAATAAATAAAATGTTGATTTGATATCACTTTTTTATTTCTTCACAATGTCATGTAAATAGAAAGAAAAAAAAATACAACATGGCTATCCAAATTAAACTAGAGATTTAAATAAGTCCTATAATTAGGAACAGATTTTCAAACAAAGAAGTAACTCCAATAATAATATCTTTTTCAGTTTTCACTATGATAATGATTCTTATGTGGATAAGAATGGAATGAGAGTTATTGTTGGCCACTACATAGGTGGGGGAGTTGATGGCAAGTTGCCTGAAGGTAAGTCACAGAAGCCTTATAAACTTTGCTAGTCAGTACACCCAGGCATGTAGCTTACACAAAAACATTTTGGGAAAAATCCTCTATGTATTAAAAAAAAAGAAAACTGCATCATTCCATGCTTTATTGTGTAGGAAATAAAAAACATCTATCAGGTTCAAACAGGTTATTGAGGAAAAGAGCATATACCTGAAAATTTGGTCTAAAGGTGATGATGCTAGCTGCTAGCCCTACCCATACTCATCATTATTTTGATTTCCTTTCCAACTACACATCTCAGTAAGTGTAGCCTTTGGGTAACATGGACCTAGGATTTTATTTTATTGATTTCCTTTATTCTACAAGCTTCACAGCTCTGGAATGCTTTACCCATTGACATCAAGGACATTTCCATTAAATTGTCTTTTAACCCATCAACTTCCAGATAGCCGAATCCGACCGAGAGAACAATTGATAACAGTTTGCAAAATTGCAGTTGTTGAAGAATTAAAAGAAAAGTGTACACCCTAACATTTTCACCATCATCATTCATTGTTTATATTTTTTAGATTGTATGTATGTTTATGTATGTATATACATATAATAAATGTAGGTATATTATTTATTAGGTATTTGTGATATATGTCGGATTTATTAAGGTCATTATTTAGCACCGCAACTTAATCTTTGTATATCCTTATGTTTGACTGGGAGAGAACGCTTTTAGCATAAGTCCGGCACTTTTAAGAATTGTATATATTGGACCAATATATTTTTAAAAATAAATAAAAATGTGGTTGTCATTTTGTACTTTAATTCAAAAACGACTCTGTGACATACTCAAGCAACACGCTAGCCCGCCATTCGATGGTTCCGGGTTCAATTCCCAGCCAGTGCAAGTTGGAAAATGACCTTTTTCAAATTGTCCTGGGTCTTGGGTGTTTATCCATATATGTATTTATCATAAAATATAGTAATCAGAGAATTATTATTCTATAACACATGTTAAAGCCTTTAGGATCATTGAGTTACTATTCTATAACACATGCTAAAGCTTTCTTTGGGGCTAGCGCAACCAGTGTAATTTGTCCCTATATAAATTATTTCTTTATTTTACTTTCAGAAGTGGTAAATGCAAACCGCTATTCACCTGTGCGAGGGGCAGGTGAAGGTGGCAGGCCAGTGGAGATATCCCAGAGGGAGTTAATTACGTCCAAAGAGCTGTTCAAGCTACACTACTATAATATAGTAGTTAGTGACAAGGTCTCTATCAATAGAAGTCTTCCTGACATGAGGTCGAAAAGGTATTACTTTTACTTATATCCAAGTGATTTTCAATATAATTGACTTTATATAGAGCTATGTTAACTGATTGACGAAACGAGCGCGAAGCATTATTGAGCAGCATTGAAGCGACACCAGACATGGTCTGCACTTGGATGGGTGACCACAAGCGGCATGAAAACTTCGAGCTTTTCCGTGCTTCGGAAGGCACGTATAAGCCGTTGGTTCCGGCCGTCATCGTTGTTGCCAGTTGTCAAGATATGTCAAATGCCTGTAGGCAGCTTTGAAAATCTGACACCAGTATCAACTTACACACACGAAGAAAAAAATCCTTGGCCTTAAAAATACTTTTTTTGTCTGTTCAGCTGGACTGTTTTTCTCAACAGGTTGGTTTTCGTGAAATTTTGTGAGCAGTTTGGATGGTTGGATTATTCCTGTGAATTCAGATTTTGGACATTTTTCAAAAATGGTGAA
The DNA here is from genome assembly GCA_943193695.1 of Acrobasis suavella. NCBI lineage: Eukaryota > Metazoa > Arthropoda > Insecta > Lepidoptera > Pyralidae > Acrobasis > Acrobasis suavella. Next base: position 8,913,793 of record OW971945.1, on the reverse strand, counting down.
GTCACAGAGTGTTCAAACGTATAAAATATCATTTATAGCTATGCAAAGGCAGATTCGCGTTGTAAGCCACATTCATTGAAGAATTGTGTTGTATTTAAAATATGTATACTATACTTATTGTTTGATTGCATGAGAGCATCACAACAATCAGATCATTTTGGCCACAGGAAGTCCATTAGTAGATTTCCTGATGATAATGGTGACAATGATGACTATATAAAATGTGACTATCCAAATGTCCAACTATTTAAATGCATGTTTTTATAAAGAAGGAAATTTATTGCAGAGATCTATTTACAATGTTATGCTAACCTTGCAAATTTGTTTTAAGATGACAAATGAAATTTTCGTAGTCGCATTTGACGTAGCTTCTCGAGTCTATCTCAATGTGCGTTGCAAAGCACAGAGCTTTTTTATATATGCTGCTTATTTATGGCGGTGATCCCACTGCACCGCGCACCGTTCAGGAGCGCGGGGCGGCAGATTTTTACATTGTATGCATGTATCTCAATTTGTATGCAAACTCCGTGACGGAGCGCGTTGCAGTGGGTTCACCGCCTATCGTCACCAATTCAATTTAGGGCCTCATCCGAGGTGACTTAAAAATGTGTAACTGCCCTTAATACTCATGTACCTAATATGACTTTGAATTATTTTATTGTTTCAGCTGTAAACAAGTAAAGTACCACGTGGAGAACTTGCCGACTGCTACTGTCATCATCGTATTCCATAATGAGGCATGGTCTACCCTGATGAGAACTGTTATGTCTGTGATACTCAGGTCTCCTGGACGTTTGATTAAGCAGGTATAATTTTTATACTATACTAACAATATGAAAAATATATAATTTTCAAACTACTTATGATCAGTCAAAACCAATTTAAAAGATTGGCAATACTAATGGAGGAAAAGAGGGTAGGACTGCCAGTAGGGTGCCACTCATTGGGGCACTTAAGGCTAATAAGTTTAGAATAATATACAATGGACATATCAGACAGGTTGAGTTAGCCTCAAAATAAATTTTTATTATGGTATGATGGATATGAGAGATGATGAATACGAGTAAATTAATTATATTTTTTAATAGTTATCAGCTTCTAATGAGACCTTTTGTCTTGACTTAACCGACTTTCAAAAAGAAGGAGGTTATCAATTCGATGGAATCTTTGTTTTTTTTTTATGTATGTTCACCGATCATTCGTAGACGCCTGGAGCGATTTGAGAAATTCATTTTTATTTGAATGTTTGGCGAGTGGTTGTGAAGTTAGTTGTGGGGATGAAGTCAGTTTGTAGTTTTGAAAAATATTGCGTCATGCCTTGCGTTGCCGCAGCTTTAAACATTGCTTCTTTTAGATAATCCTAGTGGACGACGCCAGCCAAAGAGCATACTTAGGGAAAGAGCTAGAGGACGCCATAGCCGACCTGGACAAGGTGCACCTGCTGAGGAATCCGAAGCGGACGGGGCTGGTGGGCGCGCGACTGATGGGCGCCCGGGCAGCCACTGGGGATGTGTTGGTGTTCCTCGACGCACATTGTGAGGTCAGTCTTCTTCTTCATCTTTGCGCGTTCCCGGTTGCGTCCTCATCTGTGCTGTTTCTCCGCGGTGCGTTTTCCCGATTTTACTTCTTCAAATATAATATACATGGTCACATTGTGAGGTAAATTTTTATTAATTAAAGAGAACTCGTTCATTTGCCGAATTGATGTGAATGCCGTCGGCGTGACACAAAGGCCGCGTCATCGTAATAGCCGATGACGTAAAAGACGGTATGTCAACCAATTGATCCTTATGTTTGCACCGCCAATTCCTAGAAGCTGAGATATTGTTTACCCTAACGCTGTTACTGTATATCTAATACATATTTTCATTAAATAGTTATGGCAAATTATATTCAAAGAATGCTATATACGAATAAGTACTTGTAATTTCCAGGTGACAATTGGTTGGCTTGAGCCTTTATTAGACAGAGCGGGCAGTGACGACGTGTTCATTTGCCCGCACATCGACCTCATCTCCGAAGACACGATGTCCTACGTCAAAAGCATCGACGATCACTGGGGTGCCTTCAGCTGGAATCTCCATTTCCGGTGGCTGCATCCCAGCAAGGAGATTGTAGATCAAATGGCAAAAGACCCCTCAAAACCGTATCCTACACCAGCCATGGCAGGAGGCCTTTTTGCTGTCAGAAGAAGCCTCTTCTGGCGTCTCGGAGGCTATGACGAAGGTATGCTTATATGGGGAACTGAAAATATAGAATTGTCTTGGCGCGCCTGGCAGTGTGGTGCCCGCGTGGAGATCACGTCGTGCTCTAGGGTCGGGCACATATTTAGGTCGCACAGCCCTTACGAATACCCAGGCGGCGTCGAGAATGTTCTCAACGTTAACTTCGCACGCGCTGTGGCCGTGTGGATGGATGAATGGGCTGATTTCTTCTTTAAGTTCCACCCGCAGGTCGCCGCTCTTCGTGACAAACAGCAGGTTGGCCACCGAGTAGAGCTTAGAAAGAATTTAAACTGCAAAAGTTTCAAGTGGTACTTAGACAATGTTTGGCCCCAGCATTTCTTCCCTACTGAGGAAAGATGGTTTGGGAGAATCAAGAACGATCGCGGCGGATGCTTGGGGTACTCTGGTTCTTTACATGGCGTGGGCGTACCTGCTTCGTCAATCGCTTGCGCCACCGGCTTGACCCTCGAAGGTTTGATTGTGTTCTCGCCAGAGGGGAAAATTATGGTCGACGACGGGCGATGTTTAGAGAAAGGGAACGGGCGCGCTCTCTGGAAGCATTGCAGTAGTAGCCCTAAACAGATCTGGGAGCAGCAAGGCCCGAGAATAAAGACTAATGCTGGCTTATGTTTGACATTACTAAAGTCTAAAGCTAGTGACGAGCCCGGCGATCCTGTGACAGCTGTCAAGTGTACCGTAGACCCTGGACAGATCTGGCATTTCGAACGAGTGCCTTGGCGTTAATTGTGATAAAACTACTAACATAGTATATAGGTAGAAATAAATTGACTGCATCACGTAACCTCGAATTTCGTCGTAAGATTTAATCTTGATCAGCTTAAAATTAATTTAGATCGCACGAAAGCACAATAATTTTTTATCTTTTAATTTGACGAAGCTCCAAATAAAATAAGTACTTATAAAAAATATGATTAATTATAAGCACGAATAACAATTGACAGCGCACAGCCTAGAATTAAAAAACGTAACTTGAACCTAAGTTTTAGAACCATTAAACGTACAAATTATATAATTTGGTAGGTAATACTCGCAATAATTGATAAAATCTGTGATTATATTAGACTTTATATCAATCGTACACCGCCAATATGACCATTAATGTGATTTTATTGTAGATAGTTTTTTTTTATCAAATAAGTATGATGGACCACCAATCAAACCAAAAGAAGGGTCATGGTTTTCGATGGTATAACTGTATATAGCTTTGGCACGCTCTACAGCTCAAACGACTTTATAGCAAACGGCTGCAGCTTAATTATTGTGACATTATTCTTAATTGTCAGAGTGAAACTAGGTATATAAAAACAAAACCTTGGCTCAAGTTCAAATTTCCATTTTCTCTGGTTGACTTAAACCCCACTTGGGAATGATACCTGAATTTTTCGGGGTCCAGTGCTGCCCCCATTTGTAATAAATCATTTGAAAAGAAACAGAGACATCATTTACAATTTTGTTTTGACCTTAATGAATGTTTTATGAACTACTGTTTACAGTTTAAAGTAAGAACGTAAAGCTTTTCTACGCACATTTGCGAAAAACGTCACTTTTGGTTTATGTCCGTAGAAAAGCTTGACATTCACTTTAAACTGTTAACAGTAGTTCATAAAATAGTTTGAGGGGTTATCTAAGATTTGGTCAAAACAAAATTTTAAATAATGTGTCCATTTTTTTTAATAATTTATTTAAAATGGGGGCAGTACTGGACCCCGGAAAATTCAGGTATCCCCTTAAATTATATTGCAAATTGATTCTAGTGGACTTTATGATATAAAATTGGTGTAGTTTGGTGTAATAAATGCTCATGCTCATGAACAATATGTGAAATGTTTAAATTGGACAGTCATAGTGCGACTGTAGTGATATTTATTTGAGGATTGTGGTGGGCGTCTTTAGGCGCCGTCCGCCACTCAATCGGCTATGAGGCAGTGGTCTCTTATAGATTTGGCGCCAGAAGCTCCCTTGAAGCAATCAAAGTTTGAACTTTGATCGTATAGTTAGGGTTAGGTAGTAAGAAGTGAAAAAATAAGATGGGTTCTAAAGGACGAGTATCCAGAGCCGTAAAATAACAAAATGACACTACATCCGTCCAATAGTCCTGTTATAATGTCAAGCCAAACTAGACTGTATTATGATTTCGTAGCGCTCAATGTTGTTAGACACTGCAACGGGGGCACGTAGTACGTACGTACATATCGTGTCGCTTTTAAAGTAAAAGTCCTTGTTCGCGGTTCGCTTGATTTGTGGTCGATTGTACTCAAGGCAGCTATTACGAATTATGAAGGTGAAGCTGTATAGCTCACGTGAAACTTTTAATTTGTATAAATAAAATATAAACCCTAAGCGTTTACACATTACGCCGCCGCGCGTATAAATTTTTAACCAACTTAAAAAAGGGAAGAGATTATTAATTCGACTAGTTTTTATTATTGATACTAAAAAACTCAACTTTTAGAAATCAATATTAATTTGGTGAAGACATGATGAACTTTGGAGATATGGAAGAAATTCCTGAAAGAAAATGAAGTCGGTTGTTTTTTTGTTAAAAAGTTAATTATTTTAGTATGTATTTGACAGTTTTTGTTATGCCAGCAAAAACCGCTGTCGCGGCGGCGTGATGTGTGAATGCTCTTAGGTATATTAAAATTGTTTAGTTAAAGGAAAATTAACATAAAACTAGTAAGTACCTATTTGAATATCCGCATAGTGTTGTGAGTCTCATTTAAGAGAAGTATTATTTTTAATGCATTTTCTTATACTCATATCTTAAATTTTTATAATTAAGTATGTATATAATATTATTATGTAATTAATACTCAATATTTCCTTTTTCTATTTACTGTTTTAATGTGAATACAAATACGAATTGATAACATACCTTTGTAATGAAGGCTTTTCACCATATGTGTAGGAATACACAAAAAATTGTGTTTTGGTATACATTCGTAATAGAAAGTTGTTCAGGACTAAACTGCTTTTTTAAAAGCGACCTTGTAGAGGTAGCGTCTGTTACTTTTATTTTTTAACCAACATTTAAAAAAGGAGAAAGTTATCTATTCGAAGTATATATATGATTTTTTATGTATGTTTCCCGATCACTCCACTACGTCTTCTAGTAAGCGGGAACCAATTTGGAAAATTCTTTATTTTTAATTTGAAACGGCATAGGTTCTTGCCGAATATAAAAATCGGTTGTGAAGTTTGGTATTGCAGTGGTTTTTAGTTTTGAAATTTATATTCGTTAATATACTCTTTTTTTCTTGTTCTAGTCTTCAATTAAATATGCGAAATACATTCCATTTCAGTTCCAGTATGTAACTACGATAGGCCTAATTGACAACTAAATGAGTAGCCGTCAGGCGCGGATTCAGCCCTCAAAAAAAGTTGTGGTCACAGTAACCCTAAAATCGGCCAAGTGCGAGTCTTAGTGTAATAAAATGTCGCTAATATTCAATTTATTTAGTGCATTTCTACAAAAAGATAATTTGACACCTTAAAAAGATTTTTTATTTTTATAGGGCATTGGATATAATACCATATTAATATAAGTTTGTACGCTATCGTGTTAGGGCTACTTATTTAGTTGCCAACAACTATGATAATCTTAAAATTTTGGATTTTTATAATAAATGACAAGCACTAACTGTATGTGTCAAACTTTATTTATTTATGTTTAGTAAATAAAAAATGTGTTTGTATATACATAATCTAATGTAATCTTCGTTAATTTTCCCCTATGTACGTACAGGTATGTACACTTTTGTCTTTGTCGATGCCAAGGTGTGGAAAATTAATTTCTTAAACAATGAATGACTGAAGTACTCTCTGACTGACTCTAGTAATGTCTTTTTTAAAAAAAAATGCTGACTTTAATTTGTAAATGTTTAAAATAGTTTGTTCATCGTTTAGACCATATGACCAATGGTTCATCGTTTCAGTAGTTTATGTTCAACATTATATCTTTTATATAAAATATGTATATATGTATTGCTTATGTATATATGTATTGTATGTGTATATGTATTCCTTAGATAGACTGGATCTAGATCCAGTCTAAGCAATATATATATAATTAGTAGCTTCCTTTTTAAAAATTACTAACATTTGTGAGAAAGGAGAGAAATGTTTATGGAACATAAAATCTGCGTATAAATTATTATTTCTAGAAGCTAAATCATTAATTTCCGTCTACCCCGCAGGACCCTGCGCATGATTGAATGGACAGCGTATTTACATCCACAGCATTTTGTATCTCTCGAATAGTTTAACTAAAAAAATTGTACCTTAAGGGTTTCAGAGAAAACTTTAAATATTTTCCAGCAAGACCCTCCTCAGTTTGCAGATCTTCAGACCAGTAGCATACGTTGTCGTAAAGCGGTGTATTTGTACCTCAGAATAATCTTAGTTTTCTATATAAATATAAATAAGTTTAAGAGGTATGCGCCGACAAATCTTCGATTATGCCAGTAGGACCCTTTTTTGTTTTGGGTCTTTCAGAACAATTCATCATATTTTTTACCAGCAGTCTAAATGTACTCTTCAAATCTCTTCTCGCTTTGATCAAATATTATAAGCTTTAACCGTAAAATTGTTTATTGTTCATCATGAGCATATAAAATTTAGTTTTTAAAGAAAACATAATTCATTCATGCTGGCCTATTTAGATGTATTTTTATATTTTACTTGAAAATAAAAGTCGTTATCGTGTAAAAGATTTAATTTAATTACTAATATACTCAATAATATAAACATCAAATACCTACCTTAGTTTTGTTGCTATATATGTAATTTAAAAATCAACTAAAACTACTGTTTTCGTTTTTCTATAAGCATCTAATTAAATTGACCTAGGTAAGTAAGTAAAATAAAAAGATTAACAAAAAAATAACTTAATAACATGTTGTTAAACTTAAAAATTAAATTTAACAAAGCATGAATAATTTAAAGGAAAAAATATTCAAATTGTTCGAAAAACAACGAAGACATAAAATACAAAAACAGATTTCTACATTTATACAGGGATTTAACATTAAATGTCGGATTAGAATCCCTAATAGAACATAGATACGCAGAAAAAGGTATAACTAAAATGAAAAAAGTATACGGACTTCCCATACAAATTTGACCATCTGATTGGAGAATTACTGGGAGGTCCAATATTTTTTTTAATTTTTCTCCTTTTTTCTTGCGCGTCTATATTCTTTTATGGATTCTGATTCGACATTAACATATTGCCAGGTTGTTCAGATTCATCCTGTTTAAATGAAGAAATCTATGTTTTTGTATTTTTTGCCTTTGTTTTTTTTTTTTTTCATTTGGAACAATTTAAATATTTCTTACGCCACTCTTGATCGGTCATTTTGGAAATCCTTGGGAGAAGCCTATGTCCACCAGTGGACGTTATGCGGCTAAAATTATAATGAAATATTTGTCCTTAAATTTTTAAAACATTGTTAAATTTATTTTTTTATGTTTTCAATCTGGTGTTTAGTTATTTTTTGTTAATCTATGTTTTTTTATTTAACTTACTTACCAAAGTCAATTTAATTAGATTGCTTATTGAAGCCCCTCACAATCACAAGAATCAAAAACACTTTTTTTTTCTTTAAAATATTTTTAATTTCATGCTATTTTTGTTGTTAAACTAAATACTGTCACAAGATAATGAATTTTATTTACAAGTAAAATATAAAAATACATCTTAATAGGCCAGCATGACTGAATTATGTTTCTTTAGAAGCTAAATTATAAATGGTCATGATGAACAATTTAAAACAATTTTCCGGTTAAAGCTTATAATATTTGATCAAAGCGAGAAGAGATTTGAAGAGTACATTGAGACAGTTGCTAATAAAAAAATTGAAGATTCGTCGGCGCATATCTTTTAAACTTATTCATATTCATATAAAAAACTAAGATAATTCTGAGGTACAAATACACCGCTATACGACAACGTATACTACTGGTCTGAAGACCTGCATACCGAGGAGGGGACATGCTCGAAAAGATTTCAACTTTTCTCTGAAATCCTTAAGGTACAATTATTTTACTTAAACTAAAGGTAGGTACAAAATGCTGTGTATGTAAATACTCTCCATTCAATTATGCGCAGGGTCCTGCTGGGTAGACGGACATAAATCATTAGGCTGGAATCACGCTATTTTTAATTCAAGTGCTGATTAATTGGTATATGGCTTTTTTTTACTATCTATAATTAACTTTATAAACAGGCATTAGACTACGTGGATTAGAGTGAATGAAAGGTGTTAAATTTGTTTATGACAAGTTTAATTAATGTAATTTCCGACAGATCTACCCTAATGTACGTTTGTAACAGTTGTTAGTGGCGTTATGAAGTTCAAAGCAATAAAACAATTTTACACGCATTTTACAGTTTTATTAAATAAAATGTATATGTACTTAAATTAATATATTGGACTTCCGAGAGCCTAAGTCCAATAAGTATTTCTTTAAAATCATAATGTTATGACTTAAATTAAATACTAAGGTGTAAGGAAAGGGTCACTAATTTTTAGCTAAGTTTAGAAATTGACAGATAAAACCTGAACATTCCAATTTTTTGGCAGAAACCCTAATTAAAAAAAATATTATAAGACAGTAACGAAGCCAAACAGATTTTTTATTCACTATTGATTTTGTAAAATGTAGTCAGCGGTACAGACATTTAAATGGAAAAAAACCTATGTAGTAAAAAAAAATTACTTTTAGTAAATTTCATCTGAATATATAACACAATATCAAGGCTATGAGAGGTACAGTCATCGTCACATGCAGGTGTGCAGCCGAGTTGCAGTTGTTCCGGTTGCAGATGTAGCAGCGGGCGTCGCTGTGGCCCCGGGATCTCTCCACAGACTCGAGGCCGACGCACACTGAATCCGCCTGCTGTCTAGGGACGCAGCCTTTTAGGATGTCCACTGTGTTGCCAACTGAAAAAGCAGAAAGTTTAATGTTTTGTGATGATAATCATTTGTTCCTAGGTACAAACATCTTACATCTTATGATAATACTTACAAATTCGGAGGGCAGGTAGTAGGTACGACATCGAATTCCGGGCGCTCCCGATAAGATGAGATAAGTTGATTTTAAAGCGTATGAAGATATTTTGTAATATAGGTACCGCATCGCAATAAAAAAATCTGACTTAAAAACATCAAACTATCCGATTGTATTTCACGCGGACGAAGTCGCGGACAACACTATTAGATAATAAATATGCACAGTACCTACAGGGCAGAGCCAGGTACCAGACTAACTTCCGGGGATTTTTATATACAATAATACAGCAGATGATCAAGCCCGCTTGAAATTAAATCGACACGCAAAAAATTATTGATAGAATACGGTTCAGTAAAACATTCTAGGTCTTTTAGTTGTATACATATTATCCATCAATATCTGAGACAAGGAAAACGAAGCAAAAAAGAAAAAAAAAGCAAAAGAAGCAAAGAAGTTAAAAAACGGTAGGTTTTTAATAGCGACACAAGCAGTAGCAAGCTAGCAAGATCTTTGGTGTGATTTTGCTACTGCTTTCTCATCAGGTTCGCTGTCAAGGTAAATTGTTTTACAGTTTTGTTTTTTAAATGAACGCCCTGGTTCACGTTTTCTTTAAAAGTAAAAATAAACATTTTCCTTTTTTCTCGGGCCGAGACGCCTGAAAGGTACCGGTAGGTACCTATAGTTCCTTATTTATTTTTTTACAGTGGCCAACACTGCTGAACGTTTTAGATGTTCGGGATCTTACGCAGAGGTAAGTATTTGTACAAAATCTTAAAAAAATATTGTGTAATAGAAAATTCCCTGGTTGGATTGCAGCAGGTGTTTCAATAAATGGACATAGAATAGAAATCCGAGGCATCTGGTAGTCGTAGCCCGCCTCATACATCAATCAATGTAAATGAGCCCTTAGGGTACGCGTCCATTGATAACTTTCTAATGGACGTCGATGATGTTGCGCTATCTAGCTCGATTTACTCGCTGAGTGGTACTAATACGCAGTTTTCCATATAATTCATTTTCTTGTAAGTGATGTTACGCCTACCCGCACCTGTACTGCTAATTTCTTTGGGAAAATCTTGGTGGTAATATATAGCTCAGATCTCTGATATTGACTCTTGTTCGTTAAGAAATGCGGGCTGAAGCGGGGAAAGAAAAATCGAGGAAATTGGCCTCAATTTCCGCGCTAGTCTAGGTGCTAGTATAGGGTAGAATGTACCAGCTGCTTTTCTTCCTCTGCAGACCTTATAAGCCGAACGAGGGAATGGAACGATTAAAATCTCAAGAAATCATGTTAATAGGCAATGTGGACTCTTTTGACCCCTTTTTTCATCTATCAACTCTACTACCAGGACTTGACACTGAAAAGAACAGTGGCATTTGCATCTTATGGCCATGGGCTCCATGATACAATAGCTCTAAAAAGCCCTTAGGAAGCTACTTACAAGTCTTATCATCCGGGGTAGCAATGAACTTCAAGCAGCGGTATTCTATAGGCACCCTGGAGCCAGTGTCGGGCGGTGGATGCCCGTGGTTGTAGATGCATTCAGGACTCACCCAGTTCGAGGGGTGGCATTCTATTGGGGTGCCTGGGGTGTACATTTCTTCAGGCCTGCAGCCCAGGCATTGTTTGAAGAAGCAGCTTTCTGGAGTCACTGGAAAGAGGTAAACATTTTTTTATCAGCTGTTCGGGGGGAGTTTCTTAATTAAGTGGGCAAGGCAACCCATTTTATGCATATTCATCTAAGTTAGGTATTTATTAATATTTATTTAAATAAAATAGCGCTACTGGGATAATTATGTTAACGTTATCTTTTGTTATTGAATCTTACTGTGGATATAATTGGCTCGTCCCAAATTGAAATGGCGCCCAAAGAAAATCACATGTAAGATCTGTTCTGATTTCTCCTTGCGTGAAATATTCGTTGCGTGCACTCCTTTAATTAAGAGTTTCCTTAATTATATGGAGAGTTCTGGGATACAGATATGTATACTGATAAACGAACCTTCTTTTTACACACAATAAACGTATAGGTTACACAAACAATAGTAAGCAAGCATGCGACGCTGTACATAATCTTATATTTCTACATTTTGCGGGGTTAGGTTCCTAGGTACTTAGTACTACAGAATACGTTATAGCAGTACTAGTACTTATTCTGTGGTAATACAAATATTTGAAAGATGTACCTAAAGTCGTATCGCTCACACAATCCTGTTAGTACTCGTAGATAGTATAAGTAGTTAAATATTGTCATAAGTATGTAAATACTACATTTTGGCAATTATTCTATGCTGATAATATAAACCATAACTTTGTTTTTAATGGCTGCAACCCGTCCTTCCATAAAACAAACGGCAGCTTAGGTTACTTACATATAATCAATTTACAGTAGTAGGTACCTTTAGTGTTATTATCACGGAATAAGTACTAGTATTCCCGTACAGAAGTCTTAAATCTTAAACGGAGAGTGACACAGGCCTGGTATAACTTAGATAAACTTTATGTTGTAAGTGTACTTACTCACGCCTAAGTATATCGTAATCGTGTTATTTTGATTGCTTTTTACAACAATAATTCAATAATTAAAATATACCTTTACTTAGATTAGGTATATTCTTATAGTTAGGTATATTCTTATAGTTAGGTACCTACTAAGTTCTGAAAAAAGGAGAGGTAAAAAGAACACGTAACCGAAGGGCATGTATGAAGAGATTGATGAGTGTAGATGAAGCGAAAAAGGTTTGTCAGGTACGTAGCAAGTGGAGGTCCGTAGTCTCTGCTTACCTCTGTGGGAAATGTATGTAGGTACGTACGATACCATTTTTAGAGTAAGTATACTTATTTTTAGTTGCTCTAATTATTATTTGGCCACTTTAAACACACAAATAGTAGGAACAGAGGAGGTACTTGAAGTAAAAAGTAAGTTAAGTCAAAGCTCTGTCAGTGTAGGACTTAGCACATATTTAGCAAGGTAACTGAAGTGGGTACGACAAGAAAGTAGAATCTCGTTGAGCCAAAATCAACATTAATTTAAAAATCGTTTTAAATAATCACGGAGTGCGAAGTCTGTAATGCGTAGTTATCCGAATGGTTTGACAAATAACGGCAGATGATAAGTAGTACTTAAAATGGAAAGAAAGTATTCTTATGATCGGGTTCAATCCGTGTTGGCATGTCGACGCATCGAGAGCGGATTCTCTCGCTTTCAATAATTGCGCGTACGCATCGTAAACTAAATACGGTACAGATATATTGTTAATGATATTAAAACAACATGGAAATGTGGTTCAGTTGTATGAGTAAAAATATCAAGTAAGATGAAGATGAAGTTACAAACGTCACGTCACATGTTATATTTATTTTGTCCCGCATACCTATTAAATGTCACTTATTGTTAAATAATTATCAATAAACGTTCGAGTGATTTTGTATCAATATCTTTTATTCAAAAGTAAAAATATAAATCCCAGCACTAGCTGCTAAATCATAGGTGCTCCTCGTGGACAAAAATGTAAAAATAAATTTAGGTCCACGAAGAGCCCCTACGAATATTAGGTTCTCTTCGTGGAAAAGGCCAGGTGCTATTCGCCAGGTATTCAGACGGGTGCTCTAAGTGGAATACCTCAAACATGGTTGGCTTACAGGTAGAAAAAGGATTCATTTGTTAGCCCATCGCTTTGTTAACAAATTGTTTATTTTTTTATAATGTGATTTATCCTTCTGTACCATTGTTACTTTATGTAGTTGGACGTGGCGATCCGGTAAAATGGCGCGAAACGCGAGAAAATGACGTATGATTGCGGCGGGCGGTTAAAACAAACGTGAAGTGCTCTGGAACGGTCATTACAAGTCGCTGATCGAAAGCCCCCTGCAACTGCACATCTCATGTTGTTGAAAGCTGTATGCAAATACGAACTAACAACAGTTACCGCAATTTTTTATTATTATTCTATCTTCGTCATAAGATTAATTTGTTTAAATGATTTAAATATTATATGATTTAAAGTTATTAGGTAATAACTTTAAATACATAAAGGTATTTAATCACATTAATAATTATTAACTAAACAGTTTTTACCGCTTACGTAACAAAAGACTGAAGATGAAGATAATATATGGATGATAGCTACGTGTAAAAATTGGTACAAGCAGTACAAATTTTTATTATTTATTTGCACAATCCACAAAATATTGCAGAATATTCGTACACCTATCATTTTGAAGACAGTACCACCACACGAACTGGCTAACACTAACATTCCACAATACCCATGCAGAGTCTTGTGCAAGCCTTCGTAGGCACCATTAGACTCGGGGTGATAGCTACAGATCTGTGTTTCAATTGCTCGGTGTTCAATCTTTGAGATTGTGTAAAAGTGATAAAATCTTTATTTTTTCTTATACGTGTCTGGTAGCTTGTCGCAATAGCAAAGTCGTAGAGTTACTTCGCAGATGCATCGACAACATCAACTATCGCACAATTATGTCACCCGCCCATCACGCACTTTCTCGGCGGTCGTTCAGTTTACGCATCATCGGCTAAGGCGGAGACCCGAGACCAACGCTGTTACCTAAAGCGTTTTGCAAAGCATCCTGCTTAATTTTATGTACTTTTTATTTTTCTTGCTTTCTTAATTTAAAAGAAGCTTGATAAACTAGCGGAATCCTGGTAATTAAACATGGCAAGCTAAGACCGTGGGTAGAACCTCAATTCAGTGACCCAAAGGAAGTGACTAGGATATTTAGTGAAAGCAACGTATGGGAAGAGCTACTTACCTTCTCATTTTGGCTTAGGATTGGAGTCGACTATTTTATCTATTCCATTTGCAATTTTCGAACTTCCTTACTACAGAATACTTATATTACGCGTGCGTGAGGCGTAGACCAGGAGTAAATTTCATGGGCATGAGAATGGGTCTCATGACTGTTAAGTCCTAGCTACAGGTAGCCTGGGAACTAGGTATTTAGGGACTAAGAGGAGCTAAAAGACAAACACGCGTGTTACTCAACGATAGTATATTCCAGACTGCCGAGAACGAATCGATGCGAACATACCCACACTAATAAATTCTTAAACTACCGACCTAAACACATACATTACACCTCCCCACTTAATCTACACACTGACTCTATACAACATAAATGTAAAACCAATTTAACATATTACATATCTATATTACTCACTGTTATACTTATATTTGAAACCAGAACAACTTATAAGAAGATAAGAAATAACATTTAAATATGAAAATAAATATCAAATTTGGAAAGATATATGAATAATATAAAGTAACGAATCAGTAATCAACTCCATATCTTAAAACACACACCGTCCCAAGCGTGTTGTTTCACAACACGCTTGGGACGGTTCACTTCGGGAGAAGACCTAGTAGAGGGCCCCGGTTCTAATATGTTATCTTTGAACTCTTCAATTATAGAACCCTTATCCTCCCTGTTTAAATTTGTTTCCTCAGAATGGTTAATAGCCTGATTACTTGGTAAAACGACGTCCTCCTCGCTCCCCCCCGGGCACTCCGCTATGGAGTACCGGGATTTGCGCCTTATCTGATCAATATGTCTGTGAATCTGTTGACCGTTACCATTTTCTATTATATACCTTCTAGAACCTTCAGTTCCTGTAATGTAAATGGAGGTACAGTCAAAACAGGTAGAGAGCGCGGGGGGAATACCACGTACATTGCAGACAGGGGAACCAGTGTTAGCGAGAAATTACAGTGGTAAGGATAAATGGGTTACTGGTACTGTCACAGGAACTGAAGGTTCTAGAAGGTATATAATAGAAAATGGTAACGGTCAACAGATTCACAGACATATTGATCAGATAAGGCGCAAATCCGGATACTACCGTCCTTCTTCATGACCGGCACGATCGGTGTGGCCCAGTCGGAGCGGTCCACGGGAGTGAGGATGCCGTCGCTCACCATCTGCGCGAGCGCGCGCTCCACCGGCTCCCGCAGCGCGTACGCCAGGGGCCGCGCGCGCATGAACACGGGCCGCGCCCCGTCACGAACATGTATGCTCACCGCGCCACCAGTGAACCGACCCAAGCCCTCCGCAAACACCTCACAATATCTGGAACTGAAATCGGAAAATTTAAAATTTTCTTTCGATACGTTGTTTACAGAGGTTCCAAGTTCCGGTAATTTTATTTTTAGTTCTAGTAACCACTGTCTACCTAATAAAGCCGTCTTGGCATCATGCACTACGTACAATTCTAGATGCTTTTCTTGTTTACCATATTTAACTAAAGGTCTTATTATACCCGCTGGACGAACTAATTCCCCTGTATAATATCTTAAAATTAATTTACTGTCAGTTATTTCTAAATTACTGAAATATCTTTTATAACACTCATGGCTTATACATGATACTGCGCTGCCTGTATCGCATTCCATAGCGATAATTTTACCATGTATATTTAATTTTACTATAAAAGGTTTGCAATAATCTACTGCTAACTGATTTATTGTAACTGTCATTACCTCGTCACTGTTTTCACTATCCTCGGTTGAGTCTTCCACCTTCGCCGTCGCTTCGACATTGTGATGCCCTCTCAAGTTAGGACACACGCGCCTTAAATGTCCTCGTTGGTTACACACGTAGCTTGCGAACTTGTACTGCCTTTGGTCGTGCTGACCGCCACAGACACGACAACGCTGCCCTAGCTGACGGCGAGCTGCCTTCTCTGCATCCGTCGGCGCGCCGGATCGCGTTAACGGTCCAGTGGAGTTGGCTCGCGCAGCCGCCTGTGTAGTGCCGGCCCGCGTGGTTGCACCAGAGCGCGCCGCTGCCGAGCCGGGGCGCACCGCCGCCGCGCCCTGCCGCCATGCACACGTCACCGCCTGACACGCCGCGACATCTGCTCCCATGCTCGTCCTCTCTGCGTGACCTTCCACTACTGCTGCATTTTTTTCAGCTGCCTCCATGCTGACGGCTAACCGATATGCTTTGGTGAAATCGAGCTTGTCCTCTTGAAATAATCGCTGTCGGATCAATTCACACTGGATACCGCAAACTAATTGATCCCTTAGACTCTCCTCTAACCAGTTCCCAAATTCACAGGTCTTCGAAAGTTTCTTTAACGCTGCTACATAGTCCGCCACTGATTCACCACTCGCTTGTTTCCGCTGCCTAAACTTGTAACGTTCCGCGAGAATACTCGGTTTAGGCTGTAAGTGACGTTCTAACACACTTATCAATTGTTCGAATGTTTTCTTTGACGGCTTTTCGGGCGTACACAAATCCACTAACAATTCGTAGCATTCTAACCCAATTACTGTTATCAACGTAGGCACTTTTAGTTCATCTGCAATTTTATTCACTAAAAAGTACTGTTCTAAGCGTTCCACGTATAACCGCCAATTATCCGACCGCACGTTGAATTCTGCTATTTTTCCTATAGACATTTTTACCACACGTACTTATACCTACAATAATCACGCACTGTTATTCGTAATCTCGTCGCCACTGTTAAGTCCTAGCTACAGGTAGCCTGGGAACTAGGTATTTAGGGACTAAGAGGAGCTAAAAGACAAACACGCGTGTTACTCAACGATAGTATATTCCAGACTGCCGAGAACGAATCGATGCGAACATACCCACACTAATAAATTCTTAAACTACCGACCTAAACACATACATTACAATGACCATGAAACTTCTGGACTAAGGTAGTCAATCGTCTATCAGATCTGTAACTTGCTTGCTTTCAGCCGAATAAACCAAACAAAAGTTTGACGTTTGTTCTCTTTCTTTTTCTCATCTTATTGCGTTTCCAGGTTGCATGTTCAGTTGTGTCGCTTCGAAGCTTGCGCTGCGAACCAAATATGGTTGTATGACTTTAGTCACCTAATCATACTGGTCGACCGTGGCAAGTAGAGGAAAACAAATGGAACCATTATTATGATTTAGGTAGCTGTGGTTTTACAACCAGTTACCACTTTATATTTTGACGTTGGTACTCGTTGGTGCAGTCGTAAGCATACATACCACATAATAAAATCTAGGAAAAGTGTCTAATAAGGGATTCTCATGTATTGCCAACCTTATTTAAAGTAATGCAGTTTATTAGATTAGTCTACTAATGGAAGTGGTGTGTGACAAACAAGATGACACTTTCTTGCGACTTTGTGGGTAACAGGATACTCTTTCTAGGTATTAAATACATACAGCTCAACACTTGTGTAAGTAATGTTTGCGAAATACGAGTAAAAACATGTTACATGATAGGTATAAAACAAACAGAGATAAGAATAGGCTGCGGTGAATCTTAACTAAGTAAATACATAATTATATACTTAATTAAAACCATCATACCCGTCGCAACCATCATACCCCACGCAGAAAAGATGTAGCATCAGATCAAATAAAACTACGAGTACTTACCGCATCTTGATTGCTGCAGTAGTAAATACAAACATAGGTAAGTGCAGCCAGTTTTGTCACCATATCAACACCAGATAACATCGCATCGGCCACAATGGTGACCCAAATTCATAGTGTGATGATCAACATAAAGCCTCGCCTACGCACCATGTCGTGACATACTAGCTGCGCATTGACAATGTAAATACGATTGTCAACAGTGGAATAAATAAATATTTATCCAGAGGCAATCGAGGCGAGATGAGTCGGGTGCCATTGTGTTAGTTTAGTGGTGCGCGGGCGAGTAGACCAAACCAGATGCCCATTCATAAGCCGAATTGAATTAAGGATGTGACGTAATCGGTGCAATCGACTTAATAACAAACATGCATAAAAAATCGATTCGAATGCATAACATCATTCTTTTTTGAAGTCGGTTAAAAAGAATGAGTAGTAATTTTTCGCTCTCTGCCTACCTATGTTCTACAAGAAACTACTACTGCCTAAGTCATCAATAATAATAAGAAAAGTCGTTTTTCATAACATTATTTTCTTTCTCTATGATCAATAAACTACTTTACGAAAATTCCGAGGGAATATTATTTCTGGTATTACTTAGAACTAAGAAATTTCTATGTAATAATTTCAAGATCAAATCATTATCTAGTACCTACCTAAAATATGACGAGCAGCAAGAGAATGTGGGAGCAATAAATAAATACATATATAGGGATAAATACCACATAAACCTATGTTTGTGACAAAAGTAAAAAAAGGAATAAATAAAAAAAGACAATAGATAAACAATGAAGTAATATGTGTTTAACAAAGACTGTTTCGAAATGAGGTCACACAATGCATTTAATTTTTTTTAAGCGTTACAAGCTTATGTAATTTTCATTTTATTACTGAACGAAAGCTTACCATAGGGCAATAACACGGCAGCACTAAAAATATACACGAACATCGTTCCAGAGTTCCAATAACAACATTTCATATGAGCACCACGGACGAATGCTTTTATCATACTAATCTAGGTGAAATCGCCATTATCTTTGTACCAGTTGCGCTATCATTGGGCAGTAAATTAATTTGACGTATTGTGTGGAAAAACTGTATCTTAAGAATTCGGGGAAAATTCTGAGTCTTAAAATTGATGTACGGAAATAAACGTAGGTATAGATTCATTCAATAGTTTAATATTATTAGTTCCAGAATAAAATTTGACACGGATTTATCCATTGGGAGCAATAAGTGTGTGCCTTGCTTAAAACGTTAGGATCATTGTTAATTGGTGTTCTATACTGAAAAGTTTGTTGAAGTATCAATTTTCTGAGACACGTATGCGTGTTCCATGCTGGTCATGGAATAAAGAAATAATTGGCCAAGTGCGTGTCGGGCCACGCGCTATGTAGGGTTCCGTAGTTACGAATGCCCACTTTGAGTTCATGCCACTAAAAACGTCTAAAAACTAATTTTCTATTGAATTTGTGTGAAATTTTTATTTTGGGAGAACATTTTATAAGTTGATCGCCTATAACGTTTTAAATTGTAAACCCTACTTAGCTCTGATAGTTTTCCTTTAAATTTCGTTATATATAATATAGCTGTGAATTTTTTCACGTGTTTATATTTAACCGTTCTGCAGATAGAGGGGGACTTGACTCAAAAAAAAATTTTCACTTTAGAACCAAATATTTCAGAAACGGATCCCTAAATCAAAAAACGTTGTTCACAATTTCATATTTTTGAACGACCTATTCAATGATATCAAACATGACTGTTTAGTAGAGAGAAAAAAAAGCCTTTTCACTTTTCTTGTACGGGAGCTACCCTGAAAACAATTCTTTTTTTTTACATTTTATTTTACTTTTTCCGCGTAATTAATATCCATGCCAAATCACAGCTTTCTAGTACTAATAGTCGCTGAGTAAAACCGCGGACGGACAGACAGACATAGTGAAACTGTAAGGGTTCCTTGTTTACTACGGAACCCTAAAAGACATAGAATGTACCAGCTGCTTCTATATCCGCGCAGATCGTAAAAACCTTACGAAACTGAATCATTATATCAATAGGCGATGCGGCTAGTAACCTACTTTCGCGAATTATAATGCGCTCATCCTGACGATCTCTATATATGTATTTATAGGCGTTTATCTATATATGTATTTGTTATTAAATATAGTATCGTTGAGTTAGTATCCCATAACACAAGTCTCGCACTTACTTTGGGGCTAGCTCAATCAGTGTAATTTGTCCCTATATATTTATTTATTTTATCTCTGTGGCCTATTGGTCATCATGTCACAATGTCACACCGGAGGTTCCGGGTTCGATCCCCGGTCAGGTCACGATGGAAAAAATGTTTTTTTCAGATTGGCCTGGGTCTTGGATGTTTATCTATATTCTTCTTCTTCTTCTCAGCATGTTTACGTCCACTGCTGGACATATGCCTCTTCTATGGATTTCCATTTAGATCTCTCTGCGGCGATTCTGGTCCAGGTCGGCCCTGCCGTCTTTTTAATGTCGTCCGACCATCTGGCTGCTGGTCTGCCTACGCTTCGTTTTCCTGTGCGGGGTCGCCAATACAGAACCCTCTGGCTCCATCGATCATCATCCCTGCGGCAGATGTGACCAGCCCATTGCCATTTCAAATGTGCAATTCGTTCACCAATATCTGTGACTTTTGTGCGTCGACGAATAATGTTGTTTCGTATTCGATCGCGCAGTGTGATACCGAGCATTGAGCGTTCCATGGCTCGTTGGGCGACTCTTAGTTGGTTTACCGTCCCGACAGTTAAGGTCCACGTTTCACAAGCATAAGTCATTACTGGAAGTACACACTGGTCAAACAATCGAGTCTTCAAACTTTGGGGCATCTTAGATCGCAAGACGTCTGTGAGTTTCCCAAAGGCTGCCCATCCCAGTTGTATGCGTCTATCTATTTCATTTTCCAGTGCATCCTTCTCTAGCCCAATCTTCTGACCTAAGTAGCCATACATCTCTACTTTCTCGACCGTCTTGCCGTTTATTGAAATCTGGCCAGTATCTGTGGGGCCCATCCACTTCGTCTTGTCCAGATTCATTTTCAGACCCACTTTTAGCGACGCCTGGCTTAGATCGTTGAGCATCTTTTCGAGATCTTCAGGCGTCTCTGCTAGTAAAACGATGTCATCAGCAAAGCGAAGATGGTTTAAGTATTGTCCGTCCACGTTGATGCCCACTTTATTCCACTCCAGTGTCTTAAATATATCTTCTAGGGCATTAGTGAAAAGCTTAGGGGATATTACATCTCCTTGGCGTACCCCTCTTTTGATTGCTACTGTTGTGGAAGAGCCTTGTGTTTGCATCGTCATCGTAGCTGACTGGTACAAATTCTTGAGTAGCTGGACATACCTGTAGTCAACACGGCACCGCTGCAGAGAGTCGAAGACGGCCCAATACTCCACAGAGTCAAACGCCTTCTCGTAATCCACGAAGCCAAGGTTTACCTTGGCTTCGTGGATTACGAAAAACACATGAGTACAACAAACCGGTTTACCGGTTTGTTGTACTCATGTGTTTTTTGTATCACTTGCCTTACGGTGAATATATGGTCGATTGTGCTGTATCCTGATCGGAAACCTGCCTGCTCTTTTGGTTGATGTTCGTCAAGCCGCTTTGTGAGACGTGTCGTGATGACACGCGAAAATACTTTATATATTTGGCTTAACAGCGCAATCGGGCGATAGTTTTTTAGATCTGTTTTAGAGCCCTTCTTATGGAATAAAACTACAAGACTATCCTGCCATCTCGTTGGGATTACGCCTGTAAAGAGCACCTCATTGAAGATCCATCGGAGTTCCTTGAGTATTGGACGTCCACCTGCCTTGAGGAGTTCCGTGGTTATGCCGTTTTCTCCTGGTACTTTATATTGCTTCAGTTGTTTAAGCGCTCGTTTTACCTCGTACATACTTATTTCTGGTATGTCTTCAGTATAATGTCTTACTAGAGGTGCTCTTCTATCGTTCTGGTCTAAAGTATCTGGCCTACTAGTATGTGTGTCATATAGTTCCCCATAGAATTTGGCCATTACTTCAAGTACGTCTAAAGTTTCTGTAACCGTTTTCCCCTCACTGTTCTCCAACGTGATTAATTGTGGTCTGCCGTTGTTCGTGGCTCTTTTAAATATCTTGGGGCCACGGTGCTTTTCTATGAGGCTTTGTATTCTCTCAGAGTTCCGTTTCCTTACGTCTGGTCTAATTGCCTTAGAAATATTTCTATTAAGG
The DNA here is from genome assembly GCA_943193695.1 of Acrobasis suavella. Classification (NCBI taxonomy): domain Eukaryota; kingdom Metazoa; phylum Arthropoda; class Insecta; order Lepidoptera; family Pyralidae; genus Acrobasis; species Acrobasis suavella. Next base: position 8,891,876 of record OW971945.1, on the reverse strand, counting down.
TCGCGGTGTTGCTGGGTGTTATAGCATTCTGAGGGAAGATTTCTCCGTTGTTCTAAGAGCAGCTCGGTTTTAGGGTCCAGTAGATCTTTATCTCGTGTTTTTCTGCGAAAAACGTCGCGTGCCGTGTTCGTTATGGTTGTAAGCAGAGTATTATATTTATTCTCCAGGTCTTGTTTGGAGTTTTCTGGGACTGGTTGATTTAATAATGAATCCAGCTTTTCCTCAAATTCCTTGTGTACTCCATTGGGGATGTGTAGGTTGGCCAGGGGTTTTCTGAGAAGTTTTTGTCTCTCCAGGTTAGTGTTAATTTTTATGACGCCTCTTACCATTCTGTGGTCACTCATTTTTAGTCTCTTGAGGACGGTCACATCTGTTATTATATGTTTATGATCTGAACATATAAAATCGATTTCATTTTTTACAACCCCGCCTGGCCCAGACCACGTCCACCTTCTTTGAGGTTTCTTGTAGAAAAAGGAATTCATGGCAAAGAGCTTCCTTGACTCCAGATAATTTGCCAGCATTTTACCTCGGTCGTTCCTTATTCCAATACCAAATGGACCCACATAGTTATCGTCATCCGTACCAGGACCCAATTTGGCATTGAAATCGCCCAATACTATATTAAATTTGGTCTTTTTTCCAGCTGCTAATGCCCTGTCTATGTCTTCATAAAAAGTTTCTACGTCAGCCAGCGTATGTTTTGTTGTTCTTGCCGGGGAATAGACTTGGACGATTTTGATGGAATACCGTTTGTTGATTTTCAATATTGCGTAGGCTACTCGTGGTGATATACTGCACAGTGTAGTTATATTATGTGCGATTCTTTTGTGTATGAGGAAGCCTACGCTACCGATTGCCGAACTAGTACTTCCCGTATAAAATAATACGTTGCCGGAGTTAAGTTTCAGCGTGTCTTCTCCATTTCGCCTTACCTCGCTCAGCCCAACTATATCCCACTTTATGTCCGTGAGGTCCTTTTCAAGTTCTTCCAGTTTTGCTTGCGTTCCGATCGTATTCGTGTTATACGTAGCCAAGTATAGTTGTGTGTGACAGCCGTATCGTACCCAGGGATTCTTTGCACCCCCTGCCACACCGTGACCATGACCGCTGTCGTAGCCAGGAATAGTGTGGCTGCTGGGGACTGGGGGCCGCTGTTTTTTGTACTTATCCATGAAGGTTAGTTGCCATAATCTCACCGCGTTGGCAAAACGACTTGGTGAGTCAGACATTTTTGAGGTGATTTAATTCCTCATGGCTGCTGTAGCCAGATTCGGGATAATTTACCGCCGCCCGATGCTCGGCGTTGGTGAATTTACAGCAGTTGAGATCACCTTCTGCCAACCCTCCTTCTTTCTCATCCGGGCTTGGGACCGGCAACGGCGAAGTTTATCTATATATGTACTCGTATTTGTTATAAAATATAGTATCGTTAAGTTAGTATCCCATAAAATAAGTCTCGAACTTATTTTGGGCTAGCTTTAATATCTGATTTGTCCAATATCATTTATATCGTGGCCTTTGAGTTTTATGGCGCCGGGCTTCGTCTGGTCCGTTAAAGATGTGGCAGTGTCTGTGTATTGGAAATTAAAAGAAAACTCTTTTTTACTGATAGCTGTAGCAGAATATAGGAGGAAGTAGAATATATAGGTGCTCATTTTACGAGTTAAACTTACCTGTGCTCTATTTTTGATCTCTTCACGTGGGCGGTGATAAATATTGCTTCCATTAATTAAAAGCACTGTGATTGATAACGACAGTTTTTTTAATGCAAAAGTTATGGTAATATTCATCAATTAAAAGTAAGGAAGCATTTTACGAGTTTCCCACTCTTCAAGGCCTTCGTAGGTAATTACGATGCTATAGGGGATAACAAAATTTGAATTTCTATCGATGAGACTACCGATTTTAAAGGGAGATTTGTTGTAAACTTATTGGTAATGCCATTAATTAAAAATCTACCAACAAAACCGTACTTAATTGCCTGTCAGGTTTTGGAAAAAGTAAATGGAGCAACGATGTCAGAATTTGTGACGAATTCTTTAAGGAATATGTGGGGCGATTCGTTTGAAGAAAAATTAAATAATGTGCTCATGCTATGTACAGGCAGCGTAGCATATATGTACCGAGCTGGACGGCTACTGAAAATAGACTTCCCTAACATGATTCACGTAACATGTTTGGCACATGCACTGACAAAGTTGCAGAACAAAATTTTTAAAAGAAATGTACCCTGTCTTGCCATTACCACCGCAACCTGTGATCACGCGGTGGGGTACATGGTTGCAAGCAGTAACATATTATACTTAGTAAACATTTTGAAAAGATTTCCAATGTACTAAATAGACTAGATAGCAGTGAGGCCTTAAGTATTACAAACGCTAAAAATGTTATGCGAAATGAAAACATATTATCTGAAATAAAGTTCATTCAAGATAATTTTTCGATTAAGTATAGAAAATGAATCTGACTCTTTCTGAAACTTTAGAAATATTGGACAATGTTAGGTGTGCTCTAAATTAGAGTTCTAACGAAATTGTACAAAATAAATTAGAAAATGTCTTACAACGAAATCCCGATTATGATGTTGTTAGAACGACGTGTGAAAATATTAAAAAGGGAATTGAAACAGATCATGAATCATTTTACAAATTTGCACCTCTCACTTCGGTAGACGTTGAACGATCCTTTTCCACTTACAAATGGATATTAAATGTACAAAGAAACCGGTTAAAAGAAGAGAACATAGAAAAACTGATGGTAATATATTTCAATTCCCTTAACAATCCAGGCGAAGGTCTCAACGCTCCCGAGTCAGAAATTGATTCTGAAAACGTTGATCCTTCTGAAAATATTAAGCTATCATTGGAAAGCTAGTAAATATATTAAGTAATGTAAAAAGTTAATAAATATATGTAAATAAAAAATGTTGTAAATAGTTAATAAATAAATAGAGTAATAGTGTAAATATGTAGTTAATATAGTATGTAAATAGCCAGTTAATTAGATTTAAAAATTGCTCTAAAGAAATTGTGTATTTATCGTTAGTCATATATTTGTAACAGTTTTACTTAGATTTGTTCAAGTAAGAACAAAGAAGTGATTGAAATAAATATTTTCTAATAAATTTTCTGCTTATATTTCATAGTAAACCCCTGAATACAGATCGATGCACGAAGGACGAACATTGTCACACAATACCTAATAGTAACAAGTCGGAATATAACTCCGTTGAGGTCAAGTAAGCCTGCAGGGCAAGTAAAAATGGAGCGACGCCATTAAAGTGAACGCCGCGCTTACATGCGCAAAAATGTTCGTTTTCCTTGCATCAATCTGTAGTAAAACTTTTAAACTTAAGAGACAGATAAAAAAAAAATTTAAACCGCATTAGCATTTTGCAGATATGTAAAATTCTGTGTTTGACCGACAAAGAACAATTAGGACTAAAAACCGAATTTTAACCGGAAAAGTACAAAACAAAAATTAATTTAGAACTGTATTAGCAGCTTGTAAATGTTTATAGTTCGGTGTTTCAAAGGTAAGAAACATGTAAAACAAAAAACAACCGAAACTAAACCGGTAAAATCCAAAACCGGTTAAACTTAAGTGGTTATAACAGCTCCATATTATGTCCCGCTGCAAACTTTAGGTATTTTCACACACCCAATTCCGATCTCTGGTAATTAGGTAGGTATACATATGTACTAACTATGTACAAGTACTGGTTGCTACCACTCATGTTTATACAAAGCCGGTTTTTCAACAAATAACTCCAACTTACACTCGATTATGTAAGACCTTCCTGAAACTATTATATGCATTTCATATAATAGTTTCGCGGTCATTGTGACCGCGAAACTATTAATTTAACTTTTACCGCGAACATCGGATTTATCCGACAAACATTGTCGTGCCCATTCCGCGAGTGTCGGATATTTCCGACAAAAAAAAAACGCTCGTATTGCACATAACTTAAGTATCCACATCCCTTTTCAGTTGTAGGTATTTATTTTAGATTTCATACCCCTCGCGCTGGGGGCACGGCAACTGCCCCTCGCGGTGAAAGGGTTAATAACGGTATTTTTATTAATATTACGGGACTTAACGCGCGTTCTATAATAACTTTGAGCCAGATATTTCGACGACCCTACTCCCTACTGCCGTGATGGTTATGATATTACTCGTGGGAAGTCCCACCAAATTAATAATTGTTCCTGAAACTACTTTAAGTCAACAGTGATATATCTACTCGTACTTATTATGGAACTTATGGTTTTAATTTTGGTAGGTTTGATCTTGTTTTTTTTTTAATGTACGAGTAGGTATCTTACCTACATAGGTACTCGTACATAGAAAAAAAAATTACATTTAACTTATTATAGATACATTTGCACATACTTATTTGAAATAAGTTCTATCATTCGATACAGTCTTATCTAAGATAAAGACATTTTATCGTAGGTTATAATATAAAATCGGTGTAATTTTAGCCTTTAGGTCAAAGAATCAATAACAAGGACGTTCTTAGATATCTTCAAGGACATTTGATGAGATTAAATCAAAACAAATACTTGACTTATGTCTGTCTCAGCACAGAAAGTTAGTATGGAAATACGGAACAATTATTTACTTAGAATGATGTAGGTATTTTTTCGGTTTTTGAAGGAACTAATTTTTATAAAATTTCTAGAGGACTAAACTGGTAGTTTATCCTTTCTACCAGTGGAAGTAGCTGAAATGATGATGTAATCCTTTCAACCTAAAACATTTTTTTAATAGTATTACAAATGACAAAAAAGAAATAATTTTCATTTTATCTGTATTTTCTGAATCTCTTCATTTTTAAGTTTCGGTAGGTTATTGTAAGTTATAGAGCCTGTCATATCTTAAAAACTCTGAAGGTATTACATAAAATTAACCTACAAACACGGAAAACGATGGAAATCCAAAGTTTAAGAGACTTATTCAAATAACGGCGCAAGCGCAGGATCTCGGTTCGTGCTTGCAGGACAAACGTGCCTGTCTGAATCGCACGCGATCTCAACGCGTCCTTCGCGATGCTATCTGAGGGTCACTGTGTCGGTCATCTCCACGTAGTTTCGCATTCCCCCGCCATGTCTCTTATCATCAAACCCATAAAAACTCAAACCTAAAACGGCATAGATGCGTGAGAATTATCGCGCTATTGACGGCTTTCCATTAATCCTTATCGAAGCAATAAAACTTCATTGATCACCAAATCGACCAAAAATTCAACATAAACCTTTGATTTATCACCACTAATGTGTTTACTTTGCATGCGTTATTTATAATTTCACCAAAATAGTGGATTTCATTTTAAAACATTTAAGAGAACACACAAATTAAGCTACTATATAAATAGGACCGCTAATCAAAGGACGGTAGCTCGGCCAAATGAAGGCCATAAATCTTCGAAAACCAGAAGATTCAATTACACGGCTACCGGAAGGCAAGAAGAGTGGCATTAACAAATTGTCCAAGATAAATAAAACCTTTTTGATCTTCAGAAGAGGCCCCGAACGGGTTCGTTTTATCGAATTCGGCGGCGTTTTTTCGTTTATCGAACAGTTAATGTATTGGTCAAGAATTAATTGGTCCTCTTGAGTGAAAGCCTCGCCGCTCCTAAATAAAGCTTGAAACACTTAAAAGCGGTAGATCAGTAGATAAAGGCTTGTGTGGCAGGGTATATCTGATCTTGGCTCATCTTGAGCCGATTAACGGGACCGCTGTACAATAAACGGTTTAGAGAGACTAATCGGCTGTGTCAATGTATTTTGGTTAATGATTCATCTTCTCTCGTAATCTTGATAATTCTTGTATAAATAAATAAATAAATATAAATGAGTTAAAAAATACAATCATGAAGTTATTCTTCTTATTTTGATGAAAAAAATAGAGCTGCCTAATGCATTTTTGTTTTTATGTATTGTGTAGCGGGAAGTCGCGTCGCAGCCCGGGTTTCCCTCTCCGCCTTTTATTTTCGTTTTCGTACAGCAACAGACATCAGTTTAGTCTTTCCTTTAGTTGTCGTCAAAAGAGAAATAAGGCGAGGGCATCCTCCTACGGGAATGGTGTGAAGTGCAACAGCCGGCATCCATCTGAATCTTAAGCCTTATCTATCGCGGCATCCGCACTACTGCATGCCGACACGACGTCGCCTGAGCTTGTACCACCTTTAGACGAAGGTATATCGTCAAAAACATACTTCAATGTTTTCTTCATCTTGAATTCTGTCTCAGTTGCTAAGAGTTATCTAAAAGTTTTTAATGAAGCATTAAGTATATCTATGTAGGTTGAGAAAATTCTTCCAATTCTGAGATCTCGCGTTTTGTCATGTACAGAATTTCTTGCGCTCCAATACTAAGATGTATCTAATGCGTGCTCTAACAGTACGCACCTGTGTCTAAGAAACGTAGTGCTGGTCGCAAAAACGTAAAACGGATTAGATATAATCTTAGGATTTTATTGACCATATTATTGCAAGGTGTAGTACAGAGCATCTTAGATCCAACTTAAGTTATGTCAATTGTTTTTGGCTCTGACTAATTTGTTTTATAAAGCTTTACAGCAAACAAATATTTAATTAATGAACCCTTCCAAAAATGTTAAATCCGGATTTGATTTTCTGAGACTTCTTCTTTATAATAATTTGTAAAAGACATGAGCTACAACTTTTGATGATTTGACGATGTCTTTCTACTTCATGATCTCAGTCTACAAGACAAACGCGATCTCGGACATTATTTTGCACGTATTTGGACCAAAATATATCTACAACAAATTTGGACCCTATGTTCATGATGTGGAAAGTCAGAATCCGGGATCGCGATCCAGATTTTAATGTTGTCGCCAGCGAGAGCCCTATTTGGCAGAGATTGTCTGAGTTTGGTAGTGACATGGCACCTCCTTCGATGAAGCGTGCTGCTATTCTACGTTGTTATCTAAGTACTTACTGTTGAAAGGTAAACTATTAGTATAGATAGTACATTTATACCTCTTCCTGGCCTGGGTAATTGAAATAAAGATTAAACTCATGTAGCAGGAATACGATAAGTATATGAATCAAACATACATTGTTTTAGACCACGTGCTTCTTTAAAGAGTCTAGTAAGGGGTTATCAACCCGAAAGGCAGTAAAACTAATCAATGTGAACAACTTTTAGTATGCGACCATTCCTAAAATCGTAAAAAAATCTGCAGCTCCATAAGTTTTGGCACAGTAGATATTTAATTTTGTATGGAGGTGAAGATTTTTTTAACGATTTCAGGCATGGACTCATAGTAAAAGTTGTTCACTTTGATTAGTATGTTTACTCCCTTTCGGGTTGATACCCCCTTTCTGTTACACTTTGTATATTATATATAACATTGTGTGCAGATCTGTTTACACACCTTATGCAGAAAAAAGTTCATAAAAGCTTTTGATCCATCCATCATCCTCTTTAAAAAGCATTATGTAGACATTTTTTGCAAGTTAATTGCATCTGGCGTGTCTGATACCAATTCAAAACAATCGTGCTGCATTTAAGACATTGCAGAATGTATCGGCGATGGACACCTGTAACCATCGCGTGACCAAAGGTGATGAAAAAATTGTGAACATTCCTCTTATTGTTACTAATAATAGTTCTCGATTGTCTGTCAATCACATAATATTGTGTGTGTGTGTTTGCCTAGTTAGTGCGTCTTATTATAATCATAAAAAGTAGTTCTACATATTTTTTTTAACTGACAAAAGTTTTTAATTTCTGTATAAATAATAAGATTTTTCTTAGATATTAGGTACATAAGTTAAAAGAAGATCTCTTGGACCAAAAGAAGAACGTCTTTTATCTGTAATGGTGCTGATAGAGCATATGGGGCTGACAGAGTATTTTGAATTTTGCCGTTCTAAGTAGACAGAGCCCAGATTCAAATGCCATTTTTGACCGCCTTACAAAAAGGAGGAGGTTATAAATTGGATGCGATCTTTTTTTATGCATATTCACCGATTATTCGAAAACGACTGGATCAATTTATTTATTTTTTGTTTGAAAGCGTTTACTTATCAGGTTATAAGAATACCATAGAAATTTTATCGTATCATTTGTGTACTTTGGAGGCGAAGTCGGTTTTTAGTTTTGAAAAATTATTTACGTAATGGTGGGCGAGAAGTTGGAAAAGGGAATCAAAGTCAATCAGAAAAGAGTCTCATAAATAAAATTGAGTTTAATAAGAATAATAAGGTATGTTTTAAAAATATAAAAAAAAAATACAAAATCTGAGACTAAGAATATTTAATGCCAGCGAACAAACTAACAAATCATCGGCGAAATAAAAGAGAGCCAATTGATTTAACCGCCGTTATATAAAAAGATGACCAATAAGTCTTTTGATTAAAAAGGCCATTGAGGAACTGTTACATTAATTTTCTGCCCACGGTTGATCATATCAAACGCTAAATATATGGCGGTAAGCATTCGTATCTATAGGTAGTTGTTTGATTAAAGACAGGTATGACCAGACGAGATTGCGAATTTTGGACATGTTGTGATAGTTTAGTTTTATTTATTGCACTCAAATTGTTGTGAAAGTGGTCAAGTCAAACAGATTGTTTGGATAATAAACATTAATCTAGGAAAAATTACAACACATGCTTGTAACTGACTTTTTACTGAGATATAGGTAGATAGCTGTATTTGTTTACGATAGAGTGTCTAACAAACAACCGAAAATCCACAGTAGATGGCGATTATGCAAAATAGAATATAACTATAGATAGGTAGGTACTAGTCATATTCTATTCTGCATGGTACCTAGTAGGTAGATACCTATTTATATTTAGATAACCGATAATTTTTAGTTCACCATTACAACAGGTCCTTCCGTGACCGTATTTGTTATCATAATGTACTTACTTTAAAAACACCGCCAGACCTACTCACACTCGTATTTACTTAAGTACTTATGTAGGTAAATACACCGATCTCTAATGTTTTTCAATAAAAAATAATCAAATATCAAATAAAATAGTGATTTGTCACTGGTCGTCCACCTGGCCCGCCGTTAGAAGAAAAGGTGGTGGTCGTTAATGTGTGCGGTTCTTTTGATGTCAACGGATGTGTATCCATAAACATTGCTGCTATAAACATCTGGTATTAGTACGGCCTGCAGTTCTTTTCCTACAATACTACTTGGAACGGAGCTCACCACATTTATCCGAATTATTCTTGTCCGATAAACTTTTTAACACAAAACCGCCGGTTATTGGTCGATTGAACCACAGACATAAAAAGGGCTTCCCTTTATTTGTCTGTGGGTTGAACAAATTATAATCTGTAGAGTAACGGTTTGTCTTGACCAAGCCCTCGATAACCCTTCACACTATTTTATGAAGTACTGTTTAAAGTTTGCACATTAGCGAAAACCAGCCACTTTTGGTTAATGTGCGTAGAAAAGCTTCATGTTCTCACTTTAAACTGTAAACAGTAGTTCAAAAATATTTTGAAGGTTTATCTAAAATTTTAAATGATATTTCCGTTTCCATTCAAGTAATTTATTTCAAATGGGGGCAGCACTGGACCCTGAAAAATTAATGAATTCTCTAGTGATATCTATATCCTGTTGATAGAAAGATGAAAATAATCCTTGAAGAGTTTGCTCAGGCCATGATCAATGGAACGACTTGTCCAGGAAATAATATAGAAAATACTTTTTCTGCTCTATTTAAATATGATAGATACATTTTGCCGACCTCGAGCCCCGAGATGACACAGTTAAGGATGCAACCAAGAACCCGCTGTAATGAGAGACAAAAATACAATTTTTAGGCGACACGTTATGTCGAAGGAAAAAAAAGCAATGATTTCTCTTTGGTACTACACTACAAGATACAATCCTTGCTGCATAAACTATTGCGGTCTTTTCTTACATTGTGCTTCCAGCCCGAAGCTTCCCCGCCCCGTACATGTTGTAATGTAGTCACTGTCCGACCAATAACCAATTAATAATTGAACGAGATGCACAATTACATGATGGCGGACCGATAATTTTTAGTTATTTCGCCATTTTTCACCATTATTACAGGTCCTCCTATGGCAGTGGTTATTATCATAATTTACTTTTAAAACACTGCATTGTTGCTATGTTAATTTCTGTAATTTCCCCAAACTCATAAGTTATTTATCCATCTTTCTTTAATCAATTTAAGAAGAGCATTATTTAAAAAAATGTTTTAAATGGTCGTCAGCCTAGCAACTGGTTCCACCTTTGTTGCATAGATTTTGGTGCTCTTAGTTATTATATAATATGAATCTCGGTATTAAATCCAAAGAATAAACTTTTATCTTCCTCCTCTTTACACTTTCTGTGATCTTTAAGTATACTTTTCTCTCTTCCTATGACTTGATCTTGCTGGCTCCATCTATTTATATTTATGCCTTAAAATATGTTTTCCCAAATAATATTTTACTAAATTTAAATAAGGACGATTTTTTCCCCATAAGTAGGGAAAATTCCCCACACCGACCTACAAAAATCGCCGCGTAAAAGTCGATGAGTGTTAATTGAATTCGGGGAGTCGGCAAATGAGAACTGGAGGCGCGAAAATTGGTCGGAGCACCGTTTAAAGTATCGTTAAGGCCTGTTGGGAGAAAATATTGTAATAGCGGTCAGCCTGCTAGTTTATGAGCCGAGGAAAGACGCCTACCTCCTGCAGATTCCTCGTTATTGGCACCCTAATGCGAATTTCACACTCGCGACGTGGCTCCTTGGATTAAATATAAAATTTGTTACTTTTTCTTTTGGTAAAGATTTCTGGAATTAATGGACATATTTAAGTAATAATAACAGTTAAAAATCCCCTTACCCTAGACTTTTCCATACAAACGTAGTCTAGCTTTTATTTTGAAATGACATGTGAGATTTCGGCAGTATTATGTAACTTTAAAGAAATTGCATGTATCTAAGCAAATGACTAGTTTTCGACAGTCAAATTTGAACTTGAAAGAAATACGAGAGTGTAGAAGTTTTCCATACTGATGGTCAAATATGATATGTTCGACTATATTCTCTTTTATGTTCATATTTTGACTGCTGAAAAATTAGTTATATACCTTTAAATATGCAATTTCTTTGAAATTACATAATTTCGCCAATATCTGACATGCCGTTTCAAAATACAAGCTAGACTACGTTTGTATGGGAAGGTTCGATTCTGTCTAGGGTAAGGGGACTCTTAAGCCAACTCTTTGTCATCTTGTCGCTCTCCCGGTTATATCCTCAGCTATGTTGCTTTGAAGTTCAGGGTGCGCTTTTCGGTTTTTGCTTCTAAGATGATGCCTGCCAAAGACCCTGTTGTATAGGATGTTTGTCTTTAATTAGTTGCCTTTACGATATCCATAGACAGAGATGGACTAGTATTCCTATCCTATTCTAGACTGAAAAACTAGAAAGCATAATTACTTAAAGTTATTAAAGTCGTGTTTCAAAAAATATAAAAAGCGTACTACGTATTAGGTAAATTCAATAAACTTGAAATTGAGTCCAATATAAGCTCTCTACCTACAACTGGTTACAGTGATATAGCTTGTCACTATTTTTCCCCAAAGATATGAGAATTTGTATTATTGCAGTTGTAAGGTGTGGAGTGTGAAACTAGCCTGCAGTTAACCTGTAGTTAAAGACCTGTCTTGAAGTCTTGACAGGCCAGTGATGCGAATATTGACGGCCCTCGGCACTCACTCATCGCACTTTACACCGAAAAGTGTTAATAAAAGGCGTTTCGAAAGCCATAAATCAGAATTCTGTTAACAAAAAAACCCATTTACATAAACCTTTTAGAATGCGATTGATTTCTTGTAAAAAGCCGATGTTTTACAAAAAACATCTGTGGGAACCCGTGCAACGCACCAAGCAAACACCCAAGTTGACGAAAAAGTTTAGGTTTTCAAAGTTTTAGGAAAGTCAAAGTCGTGATCTGGCCAATATTATCAGAAAAAAGAGCGAGAAAGCAAAGCACGGTCATAGAAATAACTGCTAAACTGTTGTTAAGAAGATATCAAGATCTGATGTAAAGTGGAAATCGACGGCCTTTCGGGCCGTCGACGTTCCACTTTCAATATCAAAAACTGTGGAAAGATTCTCCTTTTATTAAGTTGACATTTTCATACGTAGGTATAGCGTATACCTAACACTCAAGAGTAGATTCGTAAAAAAATGACATTAAACTTATGATGCTACATTATCATTAGATACGTACACTCATATCTGTTTATTATATAAATTTACAGTATTTCACGTTCCAACACCCATGTTTCTAAAGTAAATTTCCATGTAGCAATCAATGATGTTCTATAAAGCTGCAATAGAGTGGTAGCTCAGAAATGAGAGCAACAATGCTAACTTGAAGCAATTGTGAGGTAGCTCTCGTTTTACTGCGCGGTCCAGATAGAAACAACCAGTATTTTACGACTCATTTATCGTTTAAAAGTAGTTTACAAGGTTTAATAAGATAAAGACGCGCAACATGGCTAAGCGTGGCTCTAAACCAATATCTTGGAAGCTGGATGATTAAAAAATCATTCGGAGTTACAATGTACACAAATTTCTAAATTTATTTTTTCTATTTCTGTACTGTTATCTACTACACATTGCTGCTTTGTAATTCAAACGAGGTATATTCTGTATTTCAGAAACCTTCGCTAGAAAATTGGTACAATGCAACTGTTAACTAATTCACGTTCCGCCAGGCTAAAATTATACTGGTGAATGTTTACTTACTTTATTGAAAATTCTCTCCAAATACTCAAAAAATTTGGAAGGTGGGTAAACAGTCACCCTGTATAAATGGAATGAATTAATTAATAGTAATCTCTTTCATCGAAATCTGATTGGAATATTTGTACCCGACTGCGCAAGAAGGAGGATTATTTGGTATAAACTTTTGACTAAGACACAATAATTTTCAGTAGTGAAGTGCAATTAAAATGAGCCTTGCATGGATAAAATCGGTTCCAAAGGTCACGGTAACTGGGGCAAGTGGAGACAGCAGCCGATCACGTGCGTGTTTACGAAAATTACACAAAGAATTGAGTCTGATCGATTCCGAGCGGTTTCAATCATCGAGCGTCGGACGTGCTCGTGTGGTGTGTCAAGGTTGCCTGGAACTCTAGGCCTGGAATAGATTCAAAACTATTAATATCGATTCTTCGTTTATAGTTTTTATTTATATCTTATTCCTCTAATATCTTTATTTTCCATTTCTATGCTGGTCTAGAAGGAAAGGAAAAACGTAGAATATACCATTTGTTTCTCTTCACACGCAGTACGTAAAACCGATCGCGGGAATGGGCGATAAGCCATCAGAATGTGGCTTGTAACCTGTCACTATTCTGATACCCCCTTTTCTACAATCACGCTAAACATATCATTCAAAATTCAAAAATTCTTATACATTTAGGATAGAAATGTTTTTATTCTCTTCAAAGAACTACAAAGTTCACTGGTAGAATAAACTTTGAGAAATGTTTTACTCACCGGGCCGGATTAAGCTATCTGGAGGCCTCACGGCAACACAGGAGTGGAGGCCACCTGGACCTAAATTATAAAAAAAAAATTTGTGGAGTTTTTCAATGAATAATTTATTGTAAAACCAAGTAGATTCTTTAAGTATTCAACAAACACATATAAATGGAAACGAGATTTCTCTGAAATGAAATGTTAGGGTAACGCCGTGTGGTTTCCGGCAGAGTAGAATAGGACCACTTCAAGTCTTCCCGTGGATGTCGTAGAAGGTGACTTAGGAAATATACAAGCTAAACAAAGTTTAAACATCAATGAGACCTCTCCAACCCGTCTGACCAGCGTGGAGAGTGTAGGCCACATCCTCTGGCTGCTCTAGCCAAGTATGGGTCTGGTAATACAGAGAGAGTCGTGCTCCTGCAGTCGAGACCAAAAAGACCTGATGATGATGATGATGATGAAATTTCAGGGTTAACGAACGGAACCTTCCAAGCTTTTTTTTTCGAAGTCTCTATCGTGAGGCCCCGAGGCTGTAGCCCCAGTTGCCCTACCCTAAATCCGGCCCTGTATACTCATACTGACAAACTTCAGATTGTTTTCGACAATAAAAACAGCTTTGTTTTATGCTTCGGTCGCACTTGTGTATCGTCCCGAATCAATTCGCGGCGAATCTTCGTACATTTTGTACACTAAAAAGTTATGGCGATAAAGCGCTGGTCTCACTAGCGGCTTCGTTATTTTTCACGAACTAACTGTCAATACTCCAAGATGGCGTCATCTACGTGTTTTAAATATGGACGACGACTTTCTTTCCTTTAACATGTGTGCTAACAATTACATTATGCATTTTTGAAACCTAAATAGAAACCTAGAAAGATAAACCTAAAAATTTTAACACCATTTTATCGTTTCACTCCATTTTTACGTATTAACAACCGTGGCACCATTGCACAGCACGCGTTTGAACAAGTTGAAAACAAACGTCAAAATGAATAACGCTAGTACGACCGCGCAGAGCGAAGCAGGAACCTAATACAACCTTTCCCAAGTTCATAGAGAAAATCAAATCATCAAAATTTAACCATAATTCCACCATTGTATTGCTTGTAGGTAATAGTAGTAAAATAGGAAAGAAAGATATAATTTAATGTATAGAGATTTTAAGTAAACTTAATGTTTGTAAAATAATACTATGTGCGTTTCCTTATTTGAGTTGCCCGCCCCCATCAATAAATAAAAACATTCAATATTAATAAATTATTACATAACTTGACATGTTGTCATAGTGACAAATTAGTGTTTTTTGACACTAATAATTTTATAAGAGAATGTTTTTTGACTAAAGGTAATATATACCTACCCAAATATAAGAAATTAAAAATTGCTACATTGGTAGCTTATACTATTAAGTTTTGGACGAAATTACATTATGAACAAACTACTAGTTATAAGTTGTCTACCGAGTTACCAGAAAATTGTAAAAGTAATTCTGTAGACTTGACGGCAGATTTAAACTGCACTAAAGATAAAGTTAAGACAACATGGTCAATTATTAATAATGAGACAGGAAAAACCAATACTAGGGACTCAACATTCACATAAAAAATTGGAGATAAAACCGCTGAACCGGATATCGAAGTAGCTAATGAATTCAATATTTTTTTGCTAACATTTCCAAAGATATCACCCAGTCATTGCTTTCATGTCCGAACGCCGCCGATGAACTATTGAAAAGTAATTCATCTACGCCCAAACCAACTTTTACCTTTACTAGCATAACTCCATATGACATTATCTCAGCTTACAAGGCTCTTAATACTAAAAAAAATGAGGACCTATGGGGTATTTCGGTTTCCGTTTTGAGCAGTATCATCGACCTGATTGCTCCTCACTTATCTTTAATATTTAATAAATGTATTTCAGAAGGTGTTTTCCCTGATTTAATGAAAGCAAGTAAAGTTATACCACTGTTTAAACAGGGATCCAAAGATGATCCGAACAATTATAGACCAATTTCAATATTACCGGCTTTAAGTAAAATATTTGAAAAAATTATATTAGACCAGCTACTATCGTATTTTAATATTAATAAATTACTTCACTGTCGCCAATATGGATTTACAAAAGGCGCTCTGCCACTGATGCAGCAGCGACCTTAGTTAAAATTATTTACGAAGCCTGGGAGAATCGACAAGACGTTATAGGTATCTTTTGCGATCTGTCGAAGGCATTCGATTGTGTCGATCACATAATATTAAAAAATAAACGAAAATTTTATGGCGTTACTGATACTGCACTCTCTGTTATTTCATCTTATCTTGATAATAGAACTCAAAGAGTTGAGATCAACAGAGTATCCTCAAATAGTGCACCAGTGAGCATGGGTGTGCCTCAGGGTTCAATAATTGGTCCATTTTTGTTTTTGATTTATATTAATGACCTCCCCTGTCTTGCAGAAAAGTTGTGTGAAGTAGTATTGTTTGCTGATGATACATCTTTACTTTTTAAGGTTGACAGAAAATGCACAAACTATGACGATGTAAGCAATACTATGTCACAAGTACTTAGTTGGTTTACGACTAATAATCTAGCCTTAAACACACAAAAGACTAAGTGCGTTAATTTTTCACTATTGAATAAACCTAATACTTACATACCTTTGAGTCTTAATGGTCAAGTTCTAGAATGGGTACCCAACACCAAATTTTAGGCATAACTGTAGACTGGAACTTAAAATGGGATAAACATATTGAGGCCACTGCCAAGAAACTTAGTTCGGCAGCATATGCTGTGAGGAGGGTCAGACGGTGTACTAACGTTGAAACTGCTAGGCTAGTATACTTTAGTTATTTTCACAGCATAATGTCATATGGCTTGCTCTTATGAGGTAAAGCGGCTAACATACATGCTATCTCTGTGCTACAAAAGAGAGCAATTCGGTCGATCTACGGACTAAAATCACGCGATTCCTTAAGAGAGTTATTTAAATCTATAAATATTCTTACTGTGACATCTCAATTTATTTACGACAATCTTCTATTTGTTAAATCTAGGTTAAATAATTTCAAGAAAATAGTGATGTTCACAGTTATAATACTCGCAACAAAAATCAGCTTCATACGCCTAAATTTCGACTTGCTAAAACTAGAAAGTCACTCTTAGGTCTAGGTATAACATTATTTAATAAACTTCCCGAAGCGATCGTTAACCTACCAATGGCAAAATTTAAAACACATGTTAAAAAAGTTTTATTGAACAATGCGTACTATACTATCAATGATTATTTAAGAGATAAAAACGCGTGGATACTTCCTAAACATTTTCCATTAAACTCCACACATAAAACATAAATAGCTGCATTTTCTGTTACCATAATAAGCTTACTGTAAAAACATGTAAATGCTCTGCGATCAATAAGTGACCAACATATAATTAATATTTTCTCTTGACAAGGTCTGCGAGTTCGGGTTTTTCATGCTCACTAAAATGTCCAATCTGGTGGTGGCGTCGCTGGTCGGGTCGTTGGATTCCCTCTAATATGGTTGAGTTTAACGATGGCTGATCCGTGCGTTAACTCGTGAACGGGTGCTGCCGGGAGGGACTGGCCAGTTCGGCTTCGCTTTTTTTGACTACTTAATATTTTTTATTACGCAATTTATGTTTGTTTACTTGTTCGCAAGCATTACATGTTATAATGTGTCAACATTGTATAATATTATAAGTATTTAATAATTAAAAGACAACAATAATAAGCAAAGCCTTTCTGGCGAGTAGGCGACCAATACTGTGAAAATGAGTTTCTTTCGGCGTTTCTTCTCAGCAGTGGTCGTTACGAAGCGCTGGTATCGGTAGCTTTTCTTTAAAAATAAATCAAATTTTAATATACTTTACACGTTATATAAATTATACTTATTGACGTGTAAAAGTGCCTGTAAAGGTCTAATTACTGAATAAACATTTGAATCTTTGAATCTTGAATCTTTGCACCTCCAGACAACGGAAAAGGCCACGAGAACTAAGAGTAATTCATCAAAACAAACAAGGCCTTTCCAGCAAAGGACTACTTGTTGAACTAGTATTACAAGAATTATAAATAGATATATTGTGTTTGACTGAGCATTGGCTGCATGAGAGTGAGATGATGTTCAGCCTAAACAACTACGACATTGTTAGCTGCTTTAACATAAAGTCTACTACTCAAGGCGGTTCTATGATATTTTCAAAAAATGGATTTCGTGGCAAGGAGCGGAATGACATAGTTAGACTTTCTGTTGACCGAGAGCTAGAACATCATTTAATTGTAAGTGTATACAGTCCACCTGATAGCGATTTTAAGGGATTTTTGAAAGTAAAGGATCAGGTTCTTAAGTTAGCTTCAAATAGTAAAAAGATTTTAATTATTTGTGATGACTTCAATGTTGATATTCTTGTGCAGAATCCAAGAAGTACACAATTCTTAAACCTCTTTAAATGTTATGACTTAGAAAATGTTTTTCTTGAACCTACTAGAACCACCGCTACATCTGCCACATGTCTTGATAATTTCTTTACCGATATAAGTTATTTTCACAAATCTGTTATTAACAAGTTGCCATCTGATCATTCAGGTGTATTTATATCTTTTGTCAAGGAGTCCACCCGCTGCTTGAAAGATGATAAAACCATGTGTAGGCCAATTACTTCCAAAAAAAATTCGTAAGCTCAAAAAGAATTTTGAAAATAAATTATGTTCAGTCGTATACACTGGAAGCCCCCCTCATGATCACTACAATAAATTGTTTAGTACCGTGTCTAAGGACGATTTTGATAATATTACTTTCTTGGAAAATACAGTAGATTCAAAACTTCAATGGGATGTCCATATTTCTAAACTTGCTAATAGGCTTAGCTCAGCGGCTTACGCTATTAGAAGAATCAGACAATTGACAGATGTAGCAACTGCTAGACTAGTTTACTTTAGTTACTTTCATAGTCTGATGTCCTATGGGATTCTTCTCTGGGGGAGTGCTGCTGATATACAGACTATTTTTATTTTACAGAAAAGGGCAATTCGTTTTATTTATGATTTAGGATCGAGAGACTCCCTAAGAGATTTTTTTAAGAAAATTGATATACTCACTGTACCATCTCAGTACGTATTTGAAAATATAATGTATGTAAGAAAAAATATTGCCTTATTTAATAAAACAGGTGATATTACGGGTAGAAACTTACGTAACATAAATGTTTTAGTTACCTCGTATTATAGGCTGAAAACAGTTAGTAAATCTTTAAGAGAAACTGTATAAGTTTTATAATAAATTGCCAGAATCGGTCCTTGATATGCCAGATAGAAAATTTAAAGCTTATGTAAGGAAAGTACTTTGTGAGAAGGCTTATTACGGAACCGATGATTATCTTAAGGACAAGAACGTCTGGCTTGAGCTTGTCGCGGGTCCCTCTTAAAGGTTTTTATTTGTACACTCACAAATGACATAATTTTAGTACAATCGGTACATGTACTTTATTTAAAAATTGACATTAATTTCAAATTTGACATCATTCTTAATTAATAGTTATGACAAAGCAATGTATTCTCAGTCCACATATCTAACTTTAATATCAGTATAATTGTAAAGTTGACGTTTTTGGAGAAAATACTGCAGTACAGTTTGTTACCGCTTCTTCTGTACTTGCGCTTTGGAGGCGGCAGTAAACTTAGTTGTAAGTAAATGATCTGACGTCAACAACTAACCATTAAAAAATCGAAAGAAAGAAAAAAGAAATGACAATTATCAAGTGATATAAATATCCAAAGATAAATAAATGATTTTAGACTTTTTTTTTTGACTTTGAAGTGTTAGCGCGCTAAAACCTTTTAATGTACCGCCACCCGCGCGATAACGAAGACGAAGTCCGAAATATTCGGGACGATACCCGATAACGGCCGGTCACATTTGCGTGTATCGTGTAATAGCACGAATCTTCGTGACGATAGGCGCAGGTGCGGCCCAAGCATTATGTGTCTAATCGGGAGTTTGTCAGTACGAGTACGCTTTAGAATAAAGTACCTACGGTTATTCACAAAAGTTTTCCTGTTTACAATGGGTAGAATAAAACTAATTAATCGCACATTACAGTTTCTTGGTGCAAAAACTGATGATTTAATTAAAACACGATTTATTGGCCGGCGGTCAATAAACAAATCTCCAATTCGGAAGAAAAAACTCAACTTCCTTTTATAAAAAACTAATTCAAAATTACATCTTATATGTAATGAAATAATTTGATGCTTTGTGGAGAGTAGAGATTATTGTCTAGCCCTCATAATTATGTACATAAATCTGCTCTATACTATAGTGTGATTGCTTCTTATTTAAGACGTGCACTGAACTGGGTTGAAATATATTATTTCATTTAGTCCGTCAACTAGATTATCCAAAAATAATGGACCCATATTTTTTCGTTTAGCAAAGTAAGGAGACGCCATCGAGCATTTTTTATGTACTTATACAACATTGGATAAAATACTTTTCTACGACTACATTTATTAAATAAAATTCATAAATAAACAAAGAAAAATTTGAAAATTTTTGACATAATATGTTTGGCAGACTTTATATCTATGGTATTTTTAATAATATAATTAATTTTAATTGACGTTAACTTCCTAGTGACTATATTAAAGAAAAAAGTTCGTCTTATGTTGGCCGTAAGAATTTATTTCGGAAAGTTTTATTTTTAATATAAACTGTATGAGTTCAGTTGTTTGTTAAGTTGGTAGTTGTGCTATTTAGGATTCCGCACCCAAAGGGTAAAAATTTTATATTATTACTAAGATTCCCGTTGTCCGTCCGTCTATTCGTCGGTCTGTCACCAGGCTGTAATATCGTGAACCGTGATAGATGTTGAAATTTTTAACAGATAATGTATTTCTGTTGCCGCTTTAACAAAAAATACTAAAAACAGAATAGTTAAAGTATATATTTAAGTGGGGCTCCCATACAACAAAAGTGATAATGGTACGGAACCCTTCGTACGCGAGTCCGATTCGCAGGTCTATGGCTAGGCGTATCTTTTTGGCGAAATAACAACACATGTGCTGTTATGAGGAATAGACTATAGACTTTTCTGAAATCATATTATCAGTGATCTTCACGGGCACAGTTAGTATTATTATAATAAGTTACTTATATTTCTTTTGTAAGAATCGAATATAAGAAATAAATTACATAACCAAGTAGGTATTAAAAGGTATTATCTTAAAACGCTTTTTGTTTGGATAGCTTAATCATGTAGGTGTTTAATCCGACGTTAATAGCTAAGACATGATGTTTAGTTCAATCGCATACGGAAATTTTCAAGGATAATTTGTTTATAACTTTTTTTTCTTGTGTAAAAAGTTTAATTTTGACATAGAGGGGTGTTATTAATTGAATGTGTCTTGCCCCATTAATTATAAAAAAAATACAAACGTTTACTAAACCTAATTTAGTTAAAATATGTTACGTCTCGTTCTTTCAATGCAAAATATTAAAAAGAGGGAAAGGGACAAATCATGTTTTAATTAAAATAGGTTTAGCAAACCTGTGGGCTGATTTTGTTGCTTTTTTTTTGTTTGAAATTGATCAAGATAAATTAAAAATCTGATATCTGGAAATAAATGATTATTGATTCTTGATTGATGGTTCTTAGCTATGTTTGATGGAAATCGGTTTAGCGGTTCAAAAGTCATTAAGGGTGAACGCTAAAAAGCCGGGGGTTTTTTTTAATTTGCCAGGCAAATAAACTGGTTATTTACTACTTTTAATTTTAACTATCGCGTTGCATCATTACTAAATTAATGCATCGCGAAACATGGGCCGGTGTACGAGCCAAGCTCGCACATTTCGGCTACACGCGGCCACATATTATGTAGGTCGCGTGTCAGCGGTTTTACTTTACATTTTGAATCAAATACAACTAACAATAGAGATACTATCGAGCAGCGATCGAGAAAGGACCCGTCACACCCAACCCACCTACACCATGTAACACAACGACAATAAACAGTTTCTACGTGACGTGGTCTTGTGTCTCCATAACATCAAACAACCTCAACATCATCATTTCTTCATGTATGGTGCGGGCCTAGGTGACAACCGAAGCCTGCGCCGTACATAATGGTCCTTCGAGCCGGATGGATTTTGGGCCCCGTTGCGATACTTCGCGAATCGGTTCACTGGCCTCCCACAAGCGGGTCTCACCAGGTGAATTGAGAAGGCGCATATATCGCAGGGGCGCGAATACTCCAAACAAACCAGCGCAAACATGGCAGCACACGAAGTTGCTCTTTCAAGAAGATATCAAGATCCAGAACAAGTACCTATCATGTGTCAACCACCATCAGTGAAACCACAGTGTTATTTTCAACAAACATATACCTAACATCAATTAAGCAACTTCCGACGCTACCCTACGAGTGCAACCACAAAACATCAACAAACATTGAAGCTTCGCCGCACACAGTGGGAAGTCTTCGCCGTTCAGCTGGACATAACATAACATTTATCAAACATTGAAGCTTCGCCGCAAACAGTGGAAAGTCTTCGCCGTTCAGCTGGACATAACATAACATTTATCAAACATTGAAGCTTCGCCGCAAACAGTGGGAGGTCTTCGTTGTTCAGCTGGACATAACATAACATTTATCAAACATTGAAGCTTCGCCGCAAACAGTGGGAGGTCTTCGCCGTTCAGCTGGACATAAAATTGAAGCTACGCTGCGAGCAAGGTGGTGGAGTCTTCGCCTCGCCGAGCAGGACAGGAGAACATTCTATACAAGGAACACACGCCTAACTACAAACGCTCTGTGATCACTGAAGGTGGAACCAAACAGATCATCCAAAATACTTAGAAAGAGTAATTTATCATACTTTAAAAATTAAGAATCACGAGTTACGAGATATCATCATACAAACATACACACAACTGGTCAGATACGTTTTGAATCAATTCATTACGAACAATATAATACGATGCATAAGTACTTGCATTAGATTACATGTTAATGCACCATCGGAAGTTCAACGACACACATCGAACAAGGCCAGTGGAAAGAATTGCAAGCTAGCAAAACTGCGTGGCTACTTACTTCATCGGTCACCGGACACTTGGAATAATAAAATAAGTCACATCGAACGATAACAATTATCAACATGTTATCTCAAGATATCCTGATCGAGTGGCCCGGGTAGTGAGGATGCGCAGCAGCAGCAGGGGATAGACAACACCAGGACGATTCCAGGGATCTCTACGTCACATGATGTATCAAGAAGCGTGAACGAACATAACACAATATTTATTTACTCTATCATGTCAAGTGGCGGTTTCTTTCGATCTTTCTTTCATCTTTTGGGCTTGGGAGCATGTACGAGCCAAGCTCGCACATTTCGGCTACACGCGGCCACATATTATGTAGGTCGCGTGTCAGCGGTTTTACTTTACATTTTGAATCAAATACAACTAACAATAGAGATACTATCGAGCAGCGATCGAGAAAGGACCCGTCACACCCAACCCACCTACACCATGTAACACAACGACAATAAACAGTTTCTACGTGACGTGGTCTTGTGTCTCCATAACATCAAACAACCTCAACATCATCATCTCTTCATGTATGGTGCGGGCCTAGGTGACAACCGAAGCCTGCGCCGTACAGCCGGTTTGCTGGTCGAGCAAATGTTAGCGCTCGTTTTTTTTCTTACGTGATCTAGACTTACCCATACCAACACTGACCGCGTTGGCCACTACATTCCTGAGACGACACGACCTAGGTCATGTCGTCTGTCTGAGGGCCAAATAACACTACACTCGAATGTAGAGTTTTTGACCTTTTGATAGATCGACATGTTTGATACATACATTATCACGTCTTCAGGCTTTGTCGACAGAACCTAGAGCCGTTAGATTCAAAGGCCACATTTAGTATGCTAGTGGATGTTAATGAAGAAAACAGGAGTCAGCAAAGTGATGGGTTGCTAGCCGCATCGCCTATTAACTTGATTCGGATTCTCGCTCAAACTCACATTACTCAGAATTCACAATCTTCAAAGATTCAGTTGGTATACATTCTATGTTTTCTTTTTCTCCCAAACCAGCATGGAAGAAATAAAATGTCTAATAGATCTTACACACGACACTCGTCGATACAAAAAACAAAACGTTTTTCCACTGTTATCTGGTCTCATTGATTTTTATAGTATGTTATTAACACAATAAAAGATTAGGTTTATAATAGCTTTTCCTTTTTTCAAAGCTTGCTGTAATAAAAATAATATTTATTTACAAATTTTGAAAAAAGGAAAACCTACAAATCTAATTTTTACTTATGTTCACAAAATACAAAAGAAAACTTGAGATCAGATAACATTTATAAGTGGAAAAACATTTTCTCCATCTGCTGGAGCACGGCTATACTTCCCTCAATTGAGAAAAAATATAGCAAGCAGTAAGTAGCGCAGTTGTAATAGTTAAATGAATCAGTAGCAGCACTTAGTTTCATTGATTACTTTATTAAAATAGGTTACCAGGAAGTCTACCAGCGATTCAGTGTCTCTTGTATTTTTTATATTATCGAACGATGACATGCAAAAATTCAATAGATTGTTATCACGTCGCGACGCGGGGGAGTGCACCAAATAAGCGAAAGTATATCCATTACCTGTCAATCTGCAAAGATGTGATGGAAACAATAGCTTCTTGAAGCAATGTATCGAAGGTTTGCGTAATATTGTCATAACAGGCCACCTTGAGACCACCTTGAATGACTGTCAGATCAAAACTGCAAGCCAATAATGAGTCGGCAGTATTAAAAAAAATGAATAAAACTTTAGTTCAAAGAACTGCGCACATTTTACGATATAAGTTATTTGTTTTTTTCAATGTTTTAATTTATTTTTTAGGTAAATAGGATTTATGAGATTTTATATTTGTTTCGAAAGACGATTAAAATGACATTATTGATTTCATGAAAAGCCTCTATTAAAGTTTAGTTTTCAATAAAAGTCATCAAAGTAAATTACTTTTGTATTTTTCACGTTACTGGTATGACATGGCCCCAGTGAGCTGCACTATTCATTGCACTTGTGAAAAGTTTCATCCTAAGTGATGGATGTTGCCTGTGACTCCTGCTGAATAATTGTAAATTAAACGAGTTTCTTCACGATCTTTAGTAGAATAAGGCAATAAGTTTTATTGATTTAATAAATTGTACAGTAAATAAAAACTTAACTATAAAGAAATAAAAAAAATTATACTAAAAAAAACAATTTTAAGATCGTCAAGAACGCTTGACGATGATGACGCTTGGCGCACTGGCTCTGCGTTTGTAAGGCACTTCGATCCTCACTAAGCGCGATTTGTATCTCTGAGTTTGTGCTCATGTATCAATTTTACGGCTCCGTACCCAAAGCGTAAAAACGGGACCCTATTACTTAACTTCGCTGTCCGTCTGTCTGCCTATCACCAGGCAGGCAGTATCTCATGAACAGTGATAGCTAGAATGTTGAAATTTCCACAGATGATGTATTTCTTTTGCCGCTATAACAACAAATACTAAAAACAGAATAAAATAAATATTTAAGTGGGGCTCATACAACAAACGTGATCTTTAATAGACAATGGTACCACTTTATGCGCGAGTCTAACTCGCACTTGGCCGGTTATCTACCACCACTTGCTTTCGGTAAAGAGAAAAATCTTGAGTTTCTTTCGGCGTTTCTTCTCAGCAGTGGTTGTTACAAAGCGCTAGTATCGGTAGCTTTTCTTAAAAAATAAATTAAATTTTAATTTACTTTACACATAACGTAAATGATACTTATTGACGTGTAAAAATGCCTGGATAGGTCTAATTACTGAATAAACATTTAAACCTTTGAATCTATGAGGAAACCTGCACACTGGTTCACTAGTGTCATCGTCATCCGAGCGTATTCCCGGTTGCATCCTCAGCAGTAACGCTTCAGAGCCCGGGGTCCGCTGCCTAGTGTGTAATACAATACTGGTTCACTAGTGTGTAATACAATAATGAATGTTGTCACTAGATGACATTAGTCAGGCAGCTCGACGGATGCCTTTAGTAAGTTCAAAAAAACGGACACCAGTGTTAGTAATAACATAATCGATAAGTGAATAATAAAATATTCGTTTCTGCCTTTTATGATCCACCAGCTATACCAACCCTGATCTATGTACTCTGTCTCGGAGGTAGGCGTAAAAGTAGCAACGTATTGAAATGACAAAATTTTAAATTTGAGCCGACATCATAAGACGAAATTGTGGCTGGCAACACCACAGGTTTTATTCCTTTTAGATTGAGTTATAAATATTGAAGAGTATTGGAGAATACATGATGGAAACTTATGTAACGTACCGATAGAGATCGGCAGGCAAAGACAGGCGATTTAAATTGCAGCGCCATGACGGTGCAGCTTCGGACGATTTCTTTTCGCAATAACTTCGGTTTGTTTAAGTTAATTATAAGTATTTTAATTAGGTTATGTTTTAATGTCAAATTGTTATCAAAACCATACCAGTGTTAGCTTTAACACACTCTTTAAGAATAGTCCGGTAGCGCTAGCTAATTTTAAGGGTATAACTTACAAGAACTCTAGATATTCTTATTTCTTGCCTCTGAATAGAGTCGTATCTAAAGAGTTTATTATTTCGATTTGTGTCACTTTCGGGGTCTGCGTTTCAGGGAATTTATTGATTTGTGACTGTTTTATTTAATTCCATACTGAATCGACAAAATTGATTTAAAGTTGTAAAATGGAATAGTATTGTATCAAACGTAGCCAGACTAGTGTGCAAACCTATTTGTGTCACCCTTTGTCCACTGCAAACTGGCTAAGGGCCCATGTATAAAAACAGTACCAAAAAGATAATTAGTGTTGAAAAAAATAATACAACATATCAGTAACAACTAAATATACCCCTTGTATTCATTTGTGTCACATTAGTCCAGGGATTCTTATTTATTTTAATTATTTTGATTTTCCAAGCAAAATAAGCTTCAAAAGAAAATTAGAATCATTAGAGTTTATATATTTAGTATCATAAATTCATAAAAGATTGACATTCTGAGTTTGTGTCACTTTCATCAACAAAATAAGTATAAAACACAAAAAAACATGTTTGCCCTTAAAGTAGACAAGTGATCGACGGCGCGCGAAGGACGACGGCAAAGTGTCCGGTGCGGGGGTTATGTTTTTGCACACTCTAGACTACGATATTTCATTCAATTTATGAAGAGATAGATTATAAATCCTAACTTATGTCAAATAACGGAATACTGGCTCATATAAGGTACTTAAATATATGTTACTCCGTAAGAAGTTCGTGACATAATCACTTTCATAAATACGAACTGCTTAAATACTTACAAACTATGCTAACAAACGGTTTACTCAACTGTGCCTAACTAGCTGGAGATAACGTCGTTTATCGTTATTACGGCATAGTGCGTGTGGTACACGGTGTGGTGGCGCCTAGTATTATTACTTGTGACGAACAATAGGGTTCACACATTCCTACATGGGATGACAATAAATTGTAGTAGGTGAAAGTTATGTAATGTTGTATGGCAAAGAAACACTTGCAGTTATAAATATATAATGACAAATTATACAGAGTGCATTTGAAATAAGTAGCATTAATTTAACTTATTAACATACTCCCATAAAGGATATTTTGTACGGCAACAACACTGCAATTAATGCAGTAATTAAAAAGTATCAAAAAGTAATAAAAATTACCAAAGTATCAAAACACTTGATTAGATTGAGATTGAGATTGAGACGCGCGCACGTATTGTGTATACTTACGAGCCGTGAGGTCATAGAACCCGCCGCACACAGCCACGGACACAACTGAGCCACTGAGCGGGAGCGGGCGGCCGGCGTATAAAAGTAGACTTTAGAGTGGGTACGTGAATAAGGTTTAAAATCGAGTAGGGACGGGTGGAGTCACACGAACGCTTGAGAATGGTAGGTTATTCAAGGTTACGTTTGAAGTAGGAACGCGTGTTAGTGTACTTCGGTGTGACGAAATTGATACTATTATAATTTATTTATTTTTTTGTAAGTTTTATGACGATTAGATTTTTTTATTTATTTATAATTGCAGTAATGGTATCTATCAAAGAGTTACACTCTTTGATAGATACCATTACTGCAATTACCGCATTTTTAGAGGATTTCTTTAATATGATAATGACGACTTTTGACTGAAGTTTTATTAGTCTTTAAATACTTTGTAATTGAGTTTGTATCATGGGTATAATAGATACTTAAAAGGCTGCCAACGAATTCAATTCCACCCTGTATAGACTGAGCTAGCCCCAAAGTAAGTTTTCAAACTTGTGTCATGCGATACTATCACAATGATACTATATTTTATTGACCGAGCAAATGAAGTGTCTCAGTTTCGAAATTGGCTAAAAATGCTTTTGTCAGTTTGTCTGTCCGCCTGTTCTCGCCTACAGGTCGCATTTCTCAACAGATTCTAGTGAAATTTTGTGAGAAGGTTTGAATATTATAAAGCATTTTCTTGTCGACTCAGGTTTTTGAAATTTTTCGAAACTAAAAAAAATTTTTTTCGGCCATTTCAAAAAAATTTGGTAGCGGACCCCGGGCTCTGATTACCGCTGTGGATGGATGATGAATATTGTAGGTATTCCGACATGTTTTATGCAACTTAATTTCGCATTGGTCCTTAACTGTTTAAGTGTCCGGAAAGCGTCCACATATAATACATACA
This sequence comes from Acrobasis suavella, assembly GCA_943193695.1. Taxonomy (NCBI): domain Eukaryota; kingdom Metazoa; phylum Arthropoda; class Insecta; order Lepidoptera; family Pyralidae; genus Acrobasis; species Acrobasis suavella. The sequence goes on along the minus strand of OW971945.1, from coordinate 8,863,574 downwards.
GTACTATATTTCAACTCCATTTTACTTTCAATTAAGTAAAGCATTAAGAAAATATAAGATAAAAAAACAAATTAAATGAAAATTGTCGTATTAAAAATCTGCAAGACTGCAGTTCATTTCGCAAGTATTTTTTTTTTATTTTTACCATTACTAGCGATGGGCATCCACCCGGATATTTACCCAAGGTTGGGTATTTACCCGATGCGCACGGGGTAAATACCCGTATCTACTAGTTTGGGTGGGTAGATTGGGATATTTATTTAAAAATGAGTGGGAGTCTGCTAACTTTGTATATGAATGTGTGAAATGGTTATGCTATGTATTAATAAATAACATATATTGACATAGAATAAATATCAAAGATTAAAACCCCTAATGCTGTCCATATATACAGATTTCATCTTATTTTATTTCTGTTTGCTTATTATAACATATAATTGGGTCAAAAAACATTTTCCAGCAAAATAAATGAAAACTAACACCTGTCAATTTATGCGGCATATTTTTTGAGGGAAATATTATAACGAGTTGATAAGGGATCAAAGAAATCATCAATACGAATATATTTTGTTCGGGGACTAACCCTGAAATCAGTAGTTTTGGCTGTTTTATGAGCATTCATAAAAATTTACTCTACTTATACGTATGATGGTGCTCATATAAAGATATCGCATTTGATGTCTTTTTGCTTATTTTAACATATAATCAGGTGGACAAACACTTGCCAACAAAACATGTTAACTAAGACGTGTTAATTCGTATGTTATTCCCATACAACGGGTAGATTCCGATAAATACCCGGCATATTATTTTGTGGGAAATGTTATAACAAGTTTACGGGGTATTTAAGAACTCGTCAATACGAATATTTTTTGTTTCGGGACCAACCCCATAATCAGTAAATTTGGCTATTGTTTGAGCAGTAAAAAAAATGTACACTCCTTATATGTATGAGGATACTAATATATTGACATAGCATTTAATCTGTCTTAATTATTTCAACATATAATCCGCTAGTTTCCAACAAGTCTAATTAGAAACTTCTTTCTAAACGTCAAAACAAACATCGTCTATGGGATTTGAATGAAATAGCATGGCGTGACGTCAGAGTTTCTTAGAGTCAAATAGCGCTCATATTATCGGTTTTTCTGCCATATTACATCTAAAATCACGTTGAAAATGGATATGATCAATGTCAAGTGACATTATTTTGTGACTTTTATTCTCTTATCAGTACAAAATATTTTTTTTTGACAAAGCCGATCGAGGGAATGGGCTAAAATGCGAACCATGTTCATGGGTGATGCGGCTAGCAACCCATCATTGTTTCGATTCCTAGGGTTCCATAGCAAACCCTTATAGTTTCGTCTTAATAAAAATACTATCTATCCCAGCCACTTCTGCTTCAGTAGAGAGATCTTTTTTTACTTTCGCCAAAATACATTTGAAAAAAAAACAAATTGACGACAAACAGAGAGAGAGAGAGAGAAGAGTCAACTTACTATTTATATTCGCAAACAGAAACTTGTCAAGAAATTTACTAAATAACTTGATAGTAACATAGAAAAAATACTCAGAAAGTTACTGTATGGTAAGCTACTCAGTTACTTTTTGAAACTTACTCGGTAAGTTACTAGGAAAGTTGCTGTATGGTAAGATACTCAGTAAGTTTGTTGAAACTTACTCGGTAAGTTACTAGTAATATTAGGAAAAACATATTTAGAATTGTAATTTTGGTTGCATTTAAACTAGAGAAGTGGTAGAAGTCTTATCGGATCACTATAATCACAAATGAAATTTAAGAAAAAAAATTTTTTTTGATTATATTATTCTCCGATGCATGGTTGAATGAAATCAGGACGGTGGATGTCTGCTGCGCTAGTTGGATCCGGGAGGATTTTGGTGAGCCTTCAAGTTGTATTGGGTTAAAAAAACTATTGTGGCTTACAAGTCGGCTGGTATAGGGTTGAGCTCCATAAAGTGCCTAGGATCAGAAACCTGCTTTTTTATTTCAAGATCGCTGTTTCCATACAAAGGGTAAATTCGGATAAATATCCGGCAAACTATTTTGTGAGTAGTTTTGGCTCTTGGACGAGCAGTCAAAAAATACTTCTCTATTTTTTATATGAAGGTAAGGCTCATACAAGTACGTTGACATCTCATTTAAGGTCTTATAATAAGTTAAAGCAGCCTATTTTCATTGTATGATTAGTATGGTGGTTTCATATATTTTAGTATCGCATATGACGTGTACCTGAATTTTAAGCATATTATAGCACTAGTGATCTGCCGTTACCGGTAACATAATCGAGTCGAGTATTTTCCCAGTAACGTTACTGTTAACATTCCCAAAAAGTAGTAATATAAGGTAACATAGAAAAACAATTTTTTCAATATATTTCATTTGTGATTATCAGTGATACAATACGACTTCTACCACTTCCAGTTTAAATGCAACCAAAATTATAATTCTAAATATTATTTTACTAATATTACTAGTAACTTACCGAGTAAGTTTCGAGAAACTTACTGAGTAACTTACCATACAGTAACATTCTGGGTATTTTCTCTATGTTACTATCAAGTTATTTAGTAAATTTCTTGACAAGTTTCTGTTTGAGAATATAAAAAGTAAGTATTCTCTCTCTCTCTCTCTCTCTCTTTCTCTCTCTCTGTTTGTCGTCAATTTGTTTCTTTTTTTGGATGTATGTTGGCGAAAGTAAAAAAGATCTCTCTTCTGAAGCAGAAGTAGTTGGGATAGATAGTATTTTTATTGTTTATTGTCCCAAACACGATTTAGAGAAAAGCGTTTCCCACCATGAGAGTGATAATTTGCCAAATTACAGCTTTCTAGTACTCATAGTCTCTGAGTAAAACCGCAGACAGGGACGACGAAACTATAAGGGTTTGCTATGGATCCCTAGGAATCGAAACAATGATGGGTTGCTCGCCGCATCACCTATTAACATGGTTCGCATTTTCGCCTATTCCCTCGAATGGCTTTTACGATCTGCACGGGAAGAGAAGCAGCTTGAAAGAGTGTACGTGCGCATTTCAAGAAATATTCTTTAAAAAAATAACAAGACTAACAAGACGATATCTATTAAACAATATTACCAGCATTAGGGAATATTACCGGTAACAATAAAAACTTACTGGAAATATTCCCCTATAGTAAAGTACTGGTAACGGTAATTTAATGCGGGACATCACTAGTTTGCACGCGCTTTCCGACAGGTGTTGTGAAGAATTTACTTATAATATATAATTTAATCTAAGATTCAAGATTCAAAGATTCAAATGTTTATTCAGTAACTAGACCTTAACAGGCACTTTTACACTTCAATAAGTATAATTTATGTTACGTATAAAGTATATTAAAATTAAATTTATTTTTAAAGAAAAGCTACCGATACCAGCGCTTCGTAACGACCACTGCTGAGAAGAAACGCCAAAAGAAACTCATTTTCACAGTATTGGTCGCCTACTCGCCAGAAGGGCTTTGTCATATTATTTTTATTATCTTTTAATTAATAAATACTTATAATAAAATACAATGTTGACACATTATAACATGTAATGCTTGCGAACAAGTAAACAAATATAAATTGCGTAGAAAAAAACAAAAAAATATTAAATAGTCAAAAAAGCGAAGCCGAGTTGACCAGTCCCTCCCGGCAGCACCCGTTCACGAGTTGACGTACGGATCAGCCATCGTTAAACTCAACCATATTAGAGGGAATCCAACGACCCGACCAGCGAAGCCACCACCGGATTGGACATTTTAGCGAGCATGAAAAACCCGAACTCGCAGACCTTGTCAAGAGAAAATATTAGTTATATGTTGGTCACCTATTGATCGCAGAGCATTTACATGTTTTTAAAGTAAGCTTATTATGGTAACATAAAATGCAGCTATTTTATGTTTCATGTGTGGAGGGTAATGGAAAATGTTTAGGAAGTATCCAAGCGTTTTTATCTCTTAAATAATCATTGATAGTATAGTACGCATTATTCAATAAAACTTTTTTAACATATATTTTAAATTTTGCCATTGGTAGGTTAACGATCGCGTCGAGAAGTTTATTAAATGATGTTATACCTAGACCTAAGAGTGACTTTCTAGTTTTAGCAAGTCGAAATTTAGGCGTATGAAGCTGATTTTTGTTGCGCATATTATAACTGTGAACATCACTATTTTTCTTGAAATTATTTAACCTAGACTTAACAAAAAGAAGATTGTCGTGAATAAATTGAGATGTCACAGTAAGAATATTTATAGATTTAAATAACTCTCTTAAGGAATCGCGTGATTTTAGTCCGTATATCGACCGAATTGCTCTCTTTTGTAGCACAGAGATAGCATGTATGTTAGCCGCTTTACCCCATAAGAGCAAGCCATATGACATTATGCTATGAAAATAACTAAAGTATACTAGCCTAGCAGTTTTAACGTTAGTACACCGTCTGACCCTCCTCACAGCATATGCTGCCGAACTAAGTTTCTTGGAAGTGGTCTCAATATGTTTATCCCATTTTAAATTCTAGTCTACAGTTATGCCAAAAAATTTGGTGTTGGGTACCCGTTCTAGAACTTGGCCATTAAGACTCAAAGGTATGTGAGTATTGGGTTTATTCAATAGTGAAAAATTAACGCACTTAGTCTTTTGTGTGTTTAAGGCCAGATTATTAGTCGTGAACCAATCTACCCACCAAATGGGTAGATTGGGTATTTATATTTGCCTACCGCCCATCTTTACATTACTATTGCGTGTTCGATGTACCTTGCGTAATTTTATTCACAGCTTATTTTTACCCGACTGCCGAAGGAGGGAAATGTGTGTTACAAATTGCCTAATTTGTTTGTGAAAGTATGTCGGTAAGTAATTTTGTATGTATGTGGGTTTGTGCGTAAAATCTAAAAAGTGACTTAATATACAAGTGTGTATCCAAGTTTGAGAGGTTTTAACCTCCGAAAAAAAAAGAGGGGTATTATAAGTTTGACGCTAATGTCTTTCAGTCTATCCGTCTGTCTCTCTGTGTGCCTGTCTGTGGTATCTTAGCGCTCGAACAGATGGACCGATTTCAATGCGGCTTTGCGGTGGTTTATTTATTTAACTTTATTACATGAAATTGTAATTGATAGACTTAAGGCCGTAGGCCTTTTCCACCAGTCAACTTACAGGTGGTGCTGACAGGTGGTGCAAAAACTCCAAAATTAAAAACTCAGAGCACTTATATTATAACAAAATACTAACCTACGTGCATATCTACGTTACCACAGAATAATAAATAATATAATAATAGGTGGTTCTTAGCTGTGATTGATAAACATCGGTTGGGCCGTTTTGTAGTTTACTTCAGTCAAATATTTGATGTTGCTACGGATATTCACTCTACTATACAGTTCCTCCACCCATCACTAAATGGCGTTTACATATGAAACTATTGAAAGTCAGGATTTTTTTAATATTGCTGGCAAATAAACTTGTGTTTGTGTGAATTGAGTATATGTACGTATACCTAAACAAGTTTGTATAGGTTCATTGTCAAAAATAAACAGGAAGAACTGCATTTAATAGCTTGGTTGAATAAAACCCATGCTTATAATAAATAACCAAAATTGTGAACAACGTCCCTATTTTTTTAATGCCGATTGATACAGTCAACCATAACAATCAAATTTTTTAAATAAACATATCATTTTGTACAAATCTTACACGAGAAGATTCTCGCGTTCTCAGAAGAAAAATAATTAATAACGCGCGCTGCGGCCGGCACGGCGGACAGATACTGTGCCGGTATGTCACGCACACACCCGTCCCCGCGCACCCATGCGTGCCCCCACGCTCGCCCTGTCTTCTCGCGCACTTTGAGTTTTGGCGCGGAAATATTTAATTTTTTTCAAATAATAAGATTGCCTGGATGGAGATGACACAAACTACGAATTGTGGTTTATCACACTACAATAATGAAAAAGACGAAACTCTAATAACACTAATAATCTTTTGTGTTTTTTATAGAGTATTGAATTAAAAAAATAAAATACAATAAGATATCGTGGATGAAATGTGACACAAAACATTTTGAAACACATATATTAGTGCTCTATGGCGTGTAATACCTATTTATAAAATTCTAATATTCTTAAAGAGCTATTTGAGCGAAATATTAAGTATTCGTGAAATGACACTGATCCTGTGGCCAGATGATGACACAAAAAGCTTTTGTACATCAGACACCACGTAGTTATTGTCATGCAAGTGAAAAATTCATCTCTAATTTTCTTTTCATCTCATAATGTTCGAAAAGGCAAATACCTAAATTTCTACCCAAGCAAACATCGAAGATGACACAACGTCATGTTTTAGGTTGGTCAAGGGGTCTAGAAACTATATGCGAAAAATCGAAATATCTAATATTCTTGAAACTTAAAAACCTAGCGCTACCGGACTAGAAAGAGCGTCAGGCTGTGTCTGCCTGAGTAAATAATTAAAGACGGTGTGCTGAGTTAGTATATATGCATGTATGTTTCTATAATTAATAAATTACACTAGGTACAAACGGTATTTCGGAAAATAATAATAAAGAGAAAGCTGTATAAGTCGGAATTAATAATTAAACGATTTTATCTTCGTTGCCTTATCGATATGATCAATAATTAAAAGATTATCGAGGGAGCAGATAAAAAATATGGACAAAAATAAATCCATGTTCATTTTTAGGTGCATATGAAGCAAAAAGCCACCTAAAACTACCTACCTAATTTCCTATCACTTTTTTCTGTACAGAGAGGTTGCCTGGAAGAAATTGCTTAGCGATAAGGCCGCCTTTTGCGCATTTCCTAGTTTTTAAGATAATTATGTCCTGTATTTATTTATTTCGTGCAATAAAGTGTATTGTATTGTATTGTTAAAAAAAGATGTGCGGAAATATCTATTCCGTCAATGTTTCGTTTAAAAAAATTGAGCTATTCGTGTTGGAGAGATGGCTTTTAAGTTGACTCTCAAAGTGTTGACTCTCTTCTTCTTCCTTTTTCCTCCTCACCTTATCCCACTCTACGTGGGGTCGGGACAGCATGTGAGTCTTTTTCATTTCCCTCTGTTCTTTGTCCAGTCAGTAGTCACATTCTTTTTATCCATGACGTCCTTAACGCACTCCATCCTCCTTTTCTTTGGCCGTTCCCTGTTCCTATGTCCAATAATCTTCAAATTTAGCATCTTTTTTGTAACGTGGCTCTCCTCTCTCCTCATTACATGTCCATACCATCCTAGTCTATTGCTTCTTAGCTTTTCCGGGGCCACCTTAGTACTTCCTCTTACATATTCGTTTCTAATTCTGTCTTTTCTTGTCACTTCACTCATCCATCTTAACATTCTCATCTCCGCTGCGTGCAATCGTTTTTCATCTGTCACTTTGGTAGCCCAACATTCGTATAGAACAACTGGTCTCACTACGCTTTTATAAACTTTTTCTTTAAGGCGGCCCTTCCCGGCCGCTCTGTTTTCAACGCGAGTTGGTGTTTCATCCAGGGCAATGCTAGAAAAAAAGGCAAACCAAAAAGAGAGTGATAGCGCCTAAGGGCATGGTTTGCATTCTATTAAATGAAATTAGTATTATTATTAACTATCCATTAAACGAACATTAACTATTCATAGGGTGCGGAAATTTCATAAAACTTATTCCAGGAGATACGTGTTTATCATAAAGCCTTACAAGTATGTGAAATAAATGTTTTGTTATTTAATAGATTCAGGTGTTACTTTGCGGAAGTCAAAGTTACATACTACATGATTTGAATTACTTTGTGCAATTCTGCCACCAGTTAGTTCATGCAAACTATTGCCGGCCGGCGCCCATCCACTACTGTTAGTCCCAGCATACCTGCCACCAACAGCCCGTGTGCACCCGCCACCAACAGCTGATGCATGCTCCCTCCGATACTGCTGCATCCGCTGCGGCTGCAGCAATATCGGACACCGCATACGCGACACGTGTTTCGCCTCTCCACGAGGCATCTTCAGGCACCAAACAAGTTGTTGATCGTTCGGCAGTCAAGCGTCGAATCATAAAACTACACCGTATTGCCATCCTTTTATACTGTTAGAGAAGAGGGTGGGGGAGCGGAGTTACCCGAACTTTCTATAGTAAAAATATTTAATAAAGGGGAATTATTTACCTCAAGCTGTTTATTTATTAATTGAATATTAGATTTTTTAAATTTATTTATTTCTAGTTGCTCCCAAATACTCAATTTTAACCCTTTTTCTTCGGTGTGTAATGTTTTGTACGTATTATTTGATGATAAATTATGATTTTTGTCAAGAAGGTGTTCTGCAAAATTTGACCTTTCTGGGTGTTTGTTCTTATACGCATTTATGTGTTCATTATATCGAGTTTTAAAATTACGGCCGGTTTGTCCAATATAAACTTGTTGACAATCATCGCAAGTTAATTTGTATATACCAGATTTTTTGTCTGACTCAATTTTATCTTTTACGTTACAAAGAGATCTTAACGAATTTTTTGTTTTTAAGGCTACGAATACCTTATTATTTCTGAATATTTTAGACACTTTATCTGTAATTTTACCTAAATATGTTAAACTTGCTGTATATTTAGATTTTATATTTTGTGGTATTGCATATAAAAGTGGTTTGATCATATTCTGTCTTTTCTTACGTATAATGTTATCTATTAATTGTGTATTGTAACCATTCGACTTAGCTATTTGATATATAATGTTCAGTTCTTTATTATAATTACTTTTGCTTAGAGGAACCGTCATTAATCTATGTATCATTGACTGGTATGCAGCTAGTTTATGTTGCCATGGATGATTAGATGACGCAGGGATTGTTGTATCTGTATGTGTTGGCTTACGATAAATCTCAAAATCATGTTTTGTCTTATTTCTTGTTATATTCAAATCTAAGAAATGAAGAGAGTTGTTTTGTTCAAATTCTACTGTGAATTTAATTTTGGGATGAATTTTGTTTAATTTTGAAACAAATATATCTAACTGACGATTTGTACCTGTCCAACAAATAATTATGTCATCAACGTATCTATAATAATAAAAAATATTATTTGATTTCCCAATAATATTTTCTCTTTCATAACTATCCATAAATATGTCAGCCATAAGAGGACTCAAAGGAGATCCCATTGCTAAACCTTCTTTTTGAATATAATATTTGCCATCGAATTGAAAGTAGTTTTGGACCATACATAATTCTGTTAATTTTAGTATATCATTTATTTCACCCGGGTGGACCTTTTTCTTTTCAAGTTCAGATTTTAAAATAAATAAACAATCTTTATATGGAACATTTGTAAACAAACTTTCTACATCTAAAAAACTAATTTCGCGTTGATGGGAAGCTTGACTTCTTTGATATTTTCAATCAATTGTAAGCTATTCTTCAGGCTATGATTTGGTCTAAAATCTATCTTTTCTCTAATAAAATTATTAAGAAACTTTGCCAGTTCATATGTTGGAGCTCCTATATAAGATACTACTGGCCTTACTGGTATATTATCTTTATGTGTTTTAGGTTGGCCGTATAACATAGGAGCATGTGTATTCATTGGTATTACTTTTGTTTTTAAATACGAATTATCTGGAAAAATAAATTTTGTACTATTTACAGTTGACTTCAATTAAGCCAAATATTTTTTTGTGGGATCATGGTCTAAATTTTGGAACTTATCTTTCTGTAATATATCATTTACTTTAGAAATATAATCAGAACGATTCATAATGACTACTGTGTTACCCTTATAAATTCCAACAATATTGTACTTTCAAAAGCAGATAAGGCCAACCTAAAACACATAAAGATAATATACCAGTAAGGCCAGTAGTATCTTATATAGGAGCTCCAACATATGAACTGGCAAAGTTTCTTAATAATTTTATTAGAGAAAAGATAGATTTTAGACCAAATCATAGCCTGAAGAATAGCTTACAATTGATTGAAAATATCAAAGAAGTCAAGCTTCCCATCAACGCGAAATTAGTTTTTTAGATGTAGAAAGTTTGTTTACAAATGTTCCATATAAAGATTGTTTATTTATTTTAAAATCTGAACTTGAAAAGAAAAAGGTCCACCCGGGTGAAATAAATGATATACTAAAATTAACAGAATTATGTATGGTCCAAAACTACTTTCAATTCAATGGCAAATATTATATTCAAAAAGAAGGTTTAGCAATGGGATCTCCTTTGAGTCCTCTTATGGCTGACATATTTATGGATAGTTGTATCGGCGCGTGTAGATACTTTGATTTTTAGTGCCTCTGTGATTTGCCGTTAATGTTGATGATTTTGGTGATAAATAAAATGCAGTGATCAGGTTGAAAGTTCGATGACGAGTATATTCGATTTTAAATTTTACATTGTCTGGGGTTAAGGTATTGGGAACAAAATTGACCAATGGTATATACACATTAAGGAGTAGACCGAGCTTCATTGGTGGGCCATAGCTGACATTTCGTCACGTGATGAAGATGGGCGGATGGTTGCGAGGTTCTCCCGTCAGGGGGCTCCACAGCAGTAGGGTTGCCATTCGCGTAAACATGCCCGCGGCCTTGAAAGCATCAGCTTTTAAAAGGACTTTTCTGAGTCTTCATTCTCCACGAGAGGACAGATCTTTACATAGGGGCGTCTGATGATGCCCGAAGACGTCTGGATGTCAGCAACGCGGGAGATACCATCCTTTCCAGGTATGCTTTTGATGACTCGACCCAGTTGCCATTTTAAAGGTTTAAGATTATTGTCCTTCACGACGACAAGTGTATCCGGCCGCAACTCAGCTGTGTTCTCTCTCCATTTTATGCGCATCTGCAACTCGGAGATGTATTCTTTTGACCAGCGTACCCACTGCTGCTGCTGCCTACACTGCTCCACCCGTTGGTAACGATTGAGGCGATGCACTGGAGCATCCTGGATGTCTTCGGCATAAACAGGAGTGGTGAGAGGACGACCGATGAGGAAGTATCCTGGACTGAGTGGCTGCAGGTCGTTTGGATCCGTGGATAGCGGTATCAGCGGACGGGAGTTGAGTGCTGCTTCTATCTGGCTGAGCACCGTGGTAAATTCCTCGAAAGTGAGATGAGCGTTGCCTATCACACGTCGCAAGTGATATTTGCACGATTTCACTCCAGCCTCCCATAAACCCCCAAAATGCGGACTTTGGGGTACTATGAATGAAAATTTTATAGACTGACTGTGAGCATATTCAGTAATATCAGAACTACATTGACAAAGAAACTGAGCAAAATCATTACGAAGACCTACAAAGTTACGACCGTTGTCCGAAAATATTTCGGACGGCTTACCCCTTCGCGATATGAAGCGCTTTAGAGCAAGTAGATAAGCGTCAGTAGTGAGGTCACTAACTAGCTCTAAATGGATTGCGCGCGTAGCAAAACAAATAAATAGACAAATGTAGCTCTTCACCAATTGAGCACCTCTGCCCTTACGGTTAAGAATGAAAACGGGGCCTGCGAAATCACACCCGACTCGAAAAAATCGTTCCTTAGGCAGATTACCCATAAATGGGTTTAGCGTTTTTCCTCTAAGGCGCGTCGTACAGGTAACGCATTGATGAGACACCTTACGAGCCAAGTTTCTGCCTGACACAGGCCACCAATTTTCGCGTATACGATAAAGGAGTGCCTGTGGGCCTGAGTGCAGTGATTGGATGTGCTCATATCTAAATAACAAAATAGTAAAGTGGTGTTTACTACTCAAGAGTACAGGGTGTTTTTTGCCGTAGTCAAACTCGGGAGAATTTCTTATTCTACCACCCACGCGTATTACATGGTTATCATCCATAAATAAACTCAAACTGGCGAGCTTATGTTTTGGTTTGAGACCCCTTCCGTGCCGCAGTAAATTGTAGGTATCTTTAAATGATTCTCGTTGTGATAACTTAGCGAGCGTGCTACCTGCGTTCCTGAGCTCATCGACCGTGATCGCGCCCGACAGCTTACTTGTTTTGTTGCGCGTATTATGAATAAAACGAAGTAAATAAGCTGTAGAACGTAACATGCGATTGTATTGTGAAAAACTATGAAATGGAAATAATGTCTCCGTGTCATTATTATTAATTTTTACTATTAATGAATTAAATGAATTTAATTTTAGCTCAGGTAGCTCGGACGAAGAAATATTATGATTATTATGAATAAAATTATTAAGAAATTCTGCTTCGCGTAAAAAGTCGGGTCCGTTCCACCATAAACTTGATGAAGAAAGGTCTTTCACGTAAAAATCGTCGCGAACAAGCCTTTGCACTTTGAGGTCAGAGCATTCGGCTGCTAGCTGCTTTAGGCATCTAACGCTAAGATAAGCTGAGGAAGCTTGACCGTAGGTTACAGTGTTCAGGCGATAAAACTGGAGAGGCTGAGATGGATCCTCACGCCAGATGATGAGCTGGAGGTCGCGTTGAGAAGGTGTGACTAATACCTGCCTATACATTTTTTCGCAGTCCGAAATAGCGGTGTACCTAAACTGCCTAAAGCGTAGCAGTATGGCGAATAAATCACCTTGTATAGGGGGTCCTACCATCTCAAGGTCGTTCAAAGACTTAGAACTACTGGTTTTTGCACTCGCGTCGAACACAACACGTAGTTTTGTTGTAGTACTATGTTCGCGAAACACTCCATGGTGTGGAGTAAAATAATGAATATGTGAAGGTTTACTTACTTGAGTCATGTGACCCAGCTCGACATATTCTCGCATGAAATCAATATATAATTTTTTATAACTATCAGGCGCGCGTGATAACCTGCTTTCTAACGCAAGGAATCGACGTTCTGCCTGGGGAAGTGATTCGCCCAAAACCTCAGGTGATTCTTTAAGAGGAATTCGAACAATAAATCTGCCTTCACTATTGCGAATAGTAGTGGTAGCAAATAAATGCTCGCATGCCCGCTCTTCATCTGTAAGCGTATCAAGGGGTTTAGTTAGCTCTTCGAGCTCCCAGAACTTGCGTAATTGTAGGTCAATAGACTGAGAAAAGTTACACTGAACCTGCCCATTTTTGCGCGTATTGTGATGGATGGGTCCGGAAATAATCCAGCCTAGTTTGGTATTTTGAAGAAACGGACCGTTTGGTAAGCGCATCTTGCCATCGACTAATAAGTCCCAAAACTTATCAGCACCTATCAAAATATCAATTTTTTGGCAACCTAAAAAATCTGAATTTGCCAACTGTACATGGTCAGGAATCCTGAACTGCGCACTTTGTTCATGTATAGCTGGTAAAGTAGAAGTGATTTCTGGCAGAACGTAACACTTAATGCGCATCGAGTAGGTACTTAGGCGTGATTTAATACTGATATCACAAGTTTGCGTCGACTGCGATACTGAATTACCTACTCCTCGTATTTCATTAGTGGACTGTATTAATTGAATGTCTAAAAGTTTACAAAGTGATTGCGTAATGAAACAGCTTTGGCTACCACTGTCGAGTAAAGCGCATACCGTATGATATTTATTGTATTTATCTCGGATCTCGACTAGTGCAGTAGACAAAAGGACTGGTACACTTCCGCACTGTGTACTTGTGTGAGTGTTCGTATGGATATTGATTACTGGATTGTCAACTTTTTTATGAACGATTTGTGATTGAACCAGAGTGGGGCATTGCGCCGGTGCATCTTCCGAGGCCGCCTGCAGTCGGTCAGTATGGATCGCGTGGGAACTTGCGTTACAAATGGAAGTGTTATGCGTGTTAGGATGAATCAGTGTGTTGTGCTTTAGGTTGCATTGCCTGCACGGACCAAACCTACAGTCATTCTCACACAACTTGTGATCGTTTACGAATTTAATTTTGGATTGTAAATCCGAGTTTAAAAATTGTGTGCACGAATAAATTGGATGCTTACCCTTGCACATCAAGCAAGCTTTGTGTGAGAATCGCTCGGAGGACTGAGTCTTATTTGAAGAAACGTTGCACTGCGAAAAGTGAGATTTAGTGTGTGTGTTTGACTTTTTTTTATTAAAATTGCTCTGAATATCCTTGCCGTGCGAAAGTGCTAACGTTTCTAACAAATCAGCCCTGTCCCTGAGAAATTGCAACAACTGATCGACCTTCAACTTGACCTTCACGTCGGAGTTAGACAACAATGTGCCTTTATGCTGTTCCCACTCGAGTTCAGTAGTTTTATCTAACTTAGTGACTACAATGTATATGAGAAGCGTATCCCAATGTTCCGTAGGCTCACCTAGGGTTTTTAAACAGCGTAGGTTATTGATAATAGTGTCAATGAGTTTGCGCAAAAGTGAAGGTGACTCTTTAGTCAGTGCTTGTATAGAAAACAGTGCTTTGACGTGACTTTGCACCAATAACCTAGCGTTATCATACCTATTTAATAAAAGTTCCCATGCAACTGCGTAGTTGGCAGAAGAAAGTTCGATCCCACTTATGACCAATTCGGCACTGCCCGTTAGCGATGATTTTAAATAGTGGAACTTTTGAATGTCGCTAATTTCAGTGGAATTGTGCACCAGTGAAATGAATGTATCCCTGTAGGACAACCAAGATTCCAATGACGAGCCATCATACGACTTTAACGAAATGGTCGGTAATTTTACTGATGACTGTTTGCTAGAACAAGTGCCGTGATTGCATGATTTGGATCCGTTAGTAACCTCACTTTCATTGAGAATAGATTCAGCTCGGGCTAGTGTACTATAGTAGCTATCCTCAAACTGCTGACGTTGATCTAATTGATCTTCAATATAACTATCAGAAATATTCTCTTCAATTTTAGATTGAATGTTATCGAATTCAGAGAACAAACGATCCGCGCCTTTTATGCGTAATTTTAAATCTATTTTTGATTGAGAATCTGGGGTCGTAGCACTAACGGTTTCTAGGTAATTTGAAAATTTGGTAAGCCTTCCCTTTATGATACCCCGTTTTTTAATCAGATCACGAATGATTTGCTCAGTTTTTTCATCAGAAGAATATCTAAAAGGGGACGTAATAGAAACGAGGTATCTAAAATCGGTACAGACTGGTACGGATATACCATCTAACACAACTGAAGTGAAGCTGGAGGGACCACCAAAATAAAAAAAGAGTTGTTTAGTTTTTGACCTACTTGTTTTATATCCAAAGTTCTCCAATTTTGTTGCCACTTTACCAGTCTGCTCTGAACCTCGAGTCCCACTTCGAGAACTATGTCGTCCGTAAATAACATGCACCAAGGTGCTTCTTCCTGAATGTCTGACGTCCAATGCATCCATTACAAGTAGGAACAGATAAGGTCTTAATGCCAATCCCTGGTGCAAGCCTACCGCCAAGTGTTGACTCTCTATTAGTATCTAATGTTGATATAAGGCACTATTGTTGGTAAATATTTAATAAATATGAATTGTTTTACAGGATATCTTACATGACTATATTTAAATAACTGGAATAAAAAGGCAATTATAAATAAAAGCAGAGTTTATTTATTTATTCATACCTCGTTCGGCTACCTGTGATGAAGACCAAAAAGTGATGGACATAACAATTACATAAAATTTTATGTTGTTGCAGACGGGATCACTTTAATGAAAGCTACGTATATATATTTGGAAATCAATAAATTTGAGATGCCTTGATTATTCTGCATCTTTTAAACGAAATTAAACAAGTTTTAAAAATAAAAGAATTTTCTTTTTTAAAATTATACAACTTGGAAGGGACATACCTGTAATAAATCGAATCACGGGCTATATTAGATCACTATAGTATTATGCAATTAAAATAACATCCAAAAAGCAAAAAAAAATAAAATTTTTGCATCTCCATACAAAAGTATCCAGCCGCTCGGGCAATTTGTATGGGAATGTCGATTTCTTTTGCTTATTGACTGTTATTTTATTTCATAATACTAGAGTGAACTAGAACAGCCCGTGGTCTGATTTACTACGGGTATGTTCCTTACATGTTGTATAATTTTACATAAATAAAATTAGCTTGAATTTTTGCTATCATTCGAATTTTATAATATGACATAATTTTATATCATTTGACAACAAATACTATACATTTCAAAATACAAATATCTTGTTGTTAACGCGATGCAAGTAATTATCCATATGGAAGGGTGGCAATCTCTACGTATTTCACTATTCACTGCGAAATGAACAAATGAATTTAACCTTAGTAATTTTTGACAGTGATGTAAGCTACTTTTTATCCCCGACAAAAAAGGGGTGTTATAGGTGGCTAATGTCTGTCTGTCTGTGATATCATAGCGCTCAAACGGATGGATCTATTTCGATGCGGTATTTTTATGTGAGAACAAGTTCACTTGTGGGGGTTTTTAACTCCATCCATCCATTTTCAGCCCACATCAACCCACTGCTGGGCATAGGCCTCCCTTTTTTGCGCCATTTCCCACGGTCCTGTGCCATTCTCATCCACTGCTAACCCGTCAACCTTACAATATCGTCTGACCAACGTGCCGGTGGTTTCCCTACTGGTCTGTTCCCCTGTCTCGGCCTCCACTCGGTTACTGCTTTGGTCCATCGGCTGTCTTTTCTCCTAGCCAAGTGTCCTGCCCATTCCCATTTCAACCGCGTGATCCGTCTACCTACGTCTTCGACCTTAATTCTGCGGCGAATCTCTACGTTTGGTACACGGTCCATCAGCGTGATACCGAGCATGGTGCGCTCCATCGCTCTTTGTGCAACCTTTATTATGTGCATGTTATGCTTTGTAAGCGTCCACGTTTCAGCACCGTAAGTGAGTATGGGCAGAACACATTGGTTGAATACCTTGGTTTTCAGGCATTGTGGGAGTGAGGACTTAAAGATATCTTCAAGTTTTCCAAAAGCAGCACATCCCAGCCGAACCCGTCTCTCAATCTCTTTCTTTTGCCCGTTTGCATCAAAAGATAAACGATGTCCAAGATAGACATAATCTTTAACCACTTCCACTTCTGAATTACCTACGATTAAGTTAGGTACATTAACTTTTTGATTTGTCATGATCTTTGTCTTGGACATGTTCATCTTCAGGCCGACCATTAAGCACCTTTCTTGCAATTCGGCAAGCATTTCTTGGAGTTGAGAGACGCTCTCGGCCACGATCACGAGATCATCGGCAAAACGCAGATGCGATAAGTAGACTCCGTTGATTTTTAATCCCTTCATTCTCCAGTCCAAACCCTTCATTACGTCTTCCAAAACATTGGTGAAGAGCTTGGGGGAAATGGTATCGCCTTGTCGTACTCCTCGTTCTAGAGACACGAGGCCAGTTAACTCGTGCATACGCACCTGCATTGTGGCCGACCCGTAAAGCTCCCGGAGGATATCCACATATCGCTTGTCGATATTACAGCGATGAAGAGAGTGGAATAAGGCCCAGTGTTCGACCGTATCGAACGCCTTCTCATAGTCAACAAAGGCGAAACATAGAGGCTGTTGGTACTCTCTACACTTCTCCATCAGCTGTTTAACTGCGTGAATGTGGTCCATTGTTGAGTATCCACTCCGGAAGCCAGCTTGTTCTACAGGTTGATAAGCATCTAAGGAACTTGTCAGCCTGTTGCATAGGACCTTAGAAAATAGTTTATAAACCTGAGAGAGAAGGCTAATTGGGCGGTAGTTACAGAGCTTGGCTTTGTCTCCCTTTTTATGGATGATTGTGACCACAGCGTTTTTCCACGAACATGGTGTAGTCGCTTTAGCAAGCACCATGTTGAACAGTTTTACCAGAATCTGCAGTAACGTTTGTCCACCTGCTTGTAGCATCTCCACGTATATGCCATCTTCCCCAGATGCTTTGCCGGTTTTCATGTTTCTTAGAGCATAACTGACTTCACTCTCTAAGATAGGAAGTATACCGTCCTCATCGAGATGTTCGACGGGCTGTGCTCTGGGATCCGCAGCATCTGGTACTTCAGGCTCTGGTGATTGGGATGCGTACAGCTCCGCGTAAAACTCCTCAACGATATTAATGATGTGGTCACGATCAGTAACTACTTTGTCGTTTTTATCTTTGAGTTTGTTAATGACAGTTTTACTTCTATTGAGTTTACGTCGAAAAACTTTTGGCCCTTTATTTTGTTTAATGGTCTCCTCAATTACGCGTGTATTATAATTTCGTAAGTCTAATTGCCTTTTTAATTGTTTTATTAATTTTTTGTATCTCTCTCAGGTCACTTCTTGTACGGTTTTTCATTTCCCTTCGAAAAGAAAGCAGTAACAACGTGTCGGGCGAAAGCCTGGATTCTTTGGGCTTCTTCGCAGTGATGATTTTCTTTGTGGTATCACTTACTAACTTACATATAGCATCGTTTAGTGAGTCCACATCTAGGTTGTCTTCTTTGAGTTCGCTAAATCGTTTCTTCAGTTCGAGTTCAAATTTATCTTGAAGTTGGTAAAAGGCTTCCCTCTCATAGGTACGTTTGGGTTTATTTACGAGCTTGGCTCTTTCTTTGATGAGGTTGTACCGAAATGTGGCTCTCACTAAACGATGATCCTTGCTTGTTTTCAGTGTATTGAGTACTGTAACATCGGTGATGTTTGCTCTACTTGAGCAAAGAACGTAGTCTATCTCGTTGCGGACATTGCCCCCAGGGCTGGCCTAAGTCCATTTCCTCGATGGTCGCTTTTTGAAAAATGTATTCATAGCATATAGATGGTGCTTTTCAAGGAAATTGACGAGCATAATACCCCGGTCATTACGTTTGCCTAGACCAAACTGCCCAACCAACGTTTCACCTTGTTCTTTTTGCCCAATTTTAGCATTAAAATCTCCTAACACCACTGTGTAAAAGCAAGAATTCTCATTATACGCTGTCTCTACTTCCTCGTAGAAAGCTTCTACTTCCCGATCCGGAGATCGTGAGGTGGGTGCATATACCTGTACGATTTTTAGGGCATATTTTTTGTTGAGCGCGAGAATCACATAACACACTCGTGGTGATATACTTTTTATATTTTTAACCTTTGTGGAATATTGCTTGTTTATCAGAAATCCAACGCCTCCATAGCTTGAATCGTCGTGGCCTTTGTGATAAAACAGGTGGCCACCCTGGAGCGTTGCAAGTTCTTCTCCTGTTCTCCTTACCTCCGACAAACCCACAATATCCCACTTAATATGTTCCAGTTCTATCATCAGCTGTTCCAGTCGGTCATCAGTTCTCAAAGTGTCCGTGTTATACGTAGCCAGAGTCATTGTTTGGTGGCAGCCGGATCTCTGCCGGAGATTCAAAGCACCCTCTGCCCCGCCGGAACCGTAACCGCTGCCGGAGTCAGGAATAGCGGGGCTGCCGGGGACTGAGGCGGCCCTCAGTACTTTATTTGCGCAATTCATTCGAAAGGGGGTATTAGCCGATAAAACGCCGCGCTGGCCAGACGACTTGGCGAGTTGTATTGCTTCCTGTCACGTTGGCCTCTAGCACGCAAGTAACAGAATGTTTAACTATAATGTAACTTGCGTCCTACAGTTTACCGGGGGGACCACTTGGAGGTGCAACTAGGAATTGGGTACTCGCTAGTGATCGCATCGCAGTTAATTACAGATCATAAGATCAGCCATTTTCAGCAATCACCAGCGAAACCCATTTCCCCCCTATAATGGTTTTTAACTTTGTTTTAGGAAAACCAGTTCAGCAGCTTAAAAGTTATTGGGGGTTTCAGCTTAAACTTGGTTTTTTAAATTGATTTTTCAATTAAACATGTATCAAGAAATGATTATGATGTTTTTAACTTTTTTTAGTTTCCAGTGGATGAAAGTCAAAAAAGAAATCACTTATAGGAAAAGCCGTAAAAACTAGTATACACGCATAATATTTGCAGCTTTTCAATTATCATTTTTCAACAAGGCATCTGGAGATATTGTTCGATTAAGCCGGTCCTGTAATTCTGTAATATTTTTGATATTTTGATATTTGATTTACGAGGATGACCCCCGGCGAAAACGATTAAAATGTAAGCCTCTCCAACGATAAAACTTCTAAAGATTCACGCTGTTTCGTAATTCGTAAAAATATTCGTAAGAACGAAAATAGAAAGCCAAATAGCATGTGGGTACAAGGTTATGTCTCTTATATTTTCTTTGTTTCAAGGCCCATGGAGTAGTGATAGTGACTGATACAAATAATGGTATTTTATCAATGGAGGCTTAGGATTTAATTCATCTGACATTGACATGGCCATCTAGATATAATATAATGACACAGACCAAAGGATAGGTACGCGGAAAAATTAAATTAAATATAATTTTAAATTATGTTTTCATGATACGCTTCGGTATAAACGCAGATGCGCAGAAGAGTTATTTAGGGTTGTCAAATTACCGTTGTCGATTACCTTTATCTGGCAATCGTCCCATGCTTTTAACTGCTATTTATCACGGTAAAGACGCATGCGCCGCCCGTCGTCCATCATGGATCGATAAAACAAGGATGTTTTACAGTATAGTCATGTTTTATCCATGTAACATCGCTTTGGCGGACACGATGCGTCTTATTCGGCTCGAGAAAAAGCTTGTTTTAGCCTTTTTAATCTCATATTGATATGAATTTATATGTTAAAATATTTAAAATGGAATAGCGGTCATTTACTTCTAAGAGCTAGCCTTAAAATTATATCTACTATATACTAAACTGACATTTTACTCAGATTGGGGTTCAAAAGATTTTTTAAAGTAAAATACGATGTATATATTTATTTTAAGTAGTTTGAAAAGTAGTAATTTATTAGATATAATGTTAATAAGGACATTGAGTAATATGATAAACTAAGTAAAAAAAAAAAATTCGCTAGCAGAAGTTACAAGTATTTAGGTAAATTTAGTATTTATTATTTACTAACGACATAAGACCATGTAAAATAATGGTCATGGCGGTAAGGTAATTATAATCTGTGTGATACAGATATAAGAGTTAAGTAAAATAGTTTCCATTAGGCTTATACTGATTAATATAACAGGCAATCCAACAGCTTAACACAACTAATGTTAGTTCCATGTTCAACTAAATCCGTATTAGAACAGTAAGGAATCATTAGATATTCTGTGATATTAGATTTACCTGTACAAAATTTATAGCACTAGATATTTGTAATCCAAATAATGACCAAATGCATTTGAATTATTCACAGTTCGCTCCAGACTGTTAAAGGGCAGCGAGTGCGTCTCGATATGCCATAGAGAAGGAGTTGCCGCTTATCTATGGAATTTGACCGGCGCTGACTCACGCGGCTAGCGGCCACACCTGATGCGAGTGCCAACCCTAACGAACACCAAGCGTTCGAATTTTAAACTAAATTCAATTTGCCTGGGTATTCGCAATTTTAACTGGTAAATCATGATGTTTGATGATCATTATTGATCATCCACGAAAGGATTGATTTCGTACCGGGTCCATAACAGTAGGTACCTAAAATTAGTTCAGGGTAAATTTGATTGTTATTAAGTGTTCATAAAACGGAAAAATACTCGTATATGACGCACATATATGGAAAATGCTAAATTAGTATTTCGTACTTTATTCCGTTATTAGCAAGACATATTTTCATTTAGTAAGGTTTTTTTTTTTAAGGTAGATATGCTACTCAGAAACATACCAGAAATATTTTTAGGGGTATTTAATTTTACCTAGTTTTTACTTTTCAGTAGCAGGTAATACATACAATAATTTTCTAACATGGTATCAAAGTCCGGAATATAATTTGCAATAATGGCACTTTTAGAATTGTTATGTAAAATCTATTTGTGATTTCTGACACCAATGTTATTTGCATATCACTTATACGTTGCATGCTGATACCCTCTATTTCAATTTGCCCGCAACTAAAATTTCATAGTCTGTGTGTACGGGTCCAAATGAGATTTGTGGTCAAACAATTGATTCTATCTAGGTCTATACATTTTAACACTTTTACAACAGTCCTAAAACGACATAACACCGCAAATGATTGTTACCTTTAAATCATTACACTAAGATCTGAATTTCTCTGTCACAATATGTCGCTTAGATCATGTTATTTGTAGTATCTAAGGTTAATTTCACACCAGATTTGTATGACACGATAGTTTCCATTCGAATAAAATCAATCAGAGAAATAATTTACGCACCTACTTAACCGTGCGAGCGTGACTTTATACGTACTTTATTAGGTACATACTTTGATGTTAACCAATTTAAAATAGGATAGATACACATTACGTATTGTACAATATCCTAACGGGTCTTAAATTAAAATTCAGGCTTAAATAAACTTTCAAAAGTAACTAACCTACCTCTTTCCTGGATTACGAATGTATTAATATTATCGTTTGTCTTAACGTTTTATGAATTGCTACAGTAATTCATAAAATTCATGATCCACAGGCTACAAACACTGGATATATCGACATTTAAAAAATGTTGGGTTCTTCCAATTTCTAAATAAATATATGCAATACTTAAAGAACAACACAACAATTGATTAATGTACAAAAAAGGCATCAACATTTTTAATACTTAATACTTACACGTAACGTACAATATCGCCCCCAGCTTCACCTTAGGATCATTAGTCAAGTAAGTCAAATCAACCAAATGTAAGTAAATCTGCCCAAATGACGCCTAATTAAGTTTTCAAAAAGTAAACGCAAGTATCACACTAATAGCATCAGACTATCTTTTTTGGTGTCAATGATGAACGAAACGTATATTTTCACTCCCATTTACGGTACTGTAGCAATTTATGGAGTACAAACAGAATAAAAAATCCATTAAAAAGAAGAATCGTACGGGAAGGTACCTAATTATTATTTCCCCCTTTAAAATCAACGTAAATGGAAATAAATGCTTCGCAGTACGCAATTTGGGGTAATAATGACAATATTATGCCAAATGAAGACATTCCCCGAATGATTTTCGAAGTTTATTTGGTTTCCGTGCGCGAGAAACCTGGGAACTGCTGTTTTAAAGATGATGGTAAAATAGTCATAACTAGTAGTTATTAAATACTTACCTGATTGTACTGTACTTGAAGTGTACTTGAGTGTAAGTTGAGAAGATTTTTATGCATTAAGCCTTTTTTGATCCTTTCTCAGGTACATAACCTTTATAGGGTAGATATTAAAAGAGAGAGAGAGAGAGAGAGAGAGAGAGAGAGAGAGAGAGAGAGAGAGAAAGAGAGAGAGAGATCTATTAGTGAGCAAGGTATAGCACCTTCTTTCTGTTCATAAATTCAATAGATTGCGATCGTTCTGTTCAAATTCTAAATTTGGTTTCCTACTCGCGAGTTTTTTTTGTAACTATAAGAAAGTGTTTTGTCCCATGAATCATGATTCATTGGAATTATTGCTTCAAATAACATTTTAACATAAGTTCTTACCTAAATATAACCCTAGCTTCAGAAGTTTTTAACACAACTAGTGTCAACTTATATTTTATTTAATAAAAACGTAATCATGAATAAACAAATAAAGTTCTGCAAATCAAAATAAAATTTAAAGCGACAGAGTCAGTCGGATGACCGCTTCTTTACAAACCGACGCAAAATCTGATAAACGCGATATCGATCAATCCATCACGTGTTTTATTAGCGCCATAAATTTCTCAAAATTATCTCCAGGACCTCTCAGCTCTCGGAGGGTTCGTTACCGAATGGATACATATCTGGAATCTGGACACTCGTATGACTGTAAATTATGCACACACTCCTTTGTATAATTAAAATGAGACAGCTGTTTTTGCGTAAATGCGTTTCAATTATAGTAAAACAAACACTCAAACTTTCCATTTTTTAGGAATCATTTAAAAGATAAAAATAATGAAATAAGGATTGTGATGTCAGAATCAAACCAAAAGCTTTAGTTCATTAAAAATGATAACTAAAAAGAAAAGTATTCAAGGAAAACGGTTACCTCACGTTAACTAACATCTACATACTTGAGTTATGTGTATTTGTCAGAAATAACATGTACAACTATAAAAGAAAGATTGAACTTAGAAGCAACTTTAGAGATTTATACAGGCATGACTTATATCTACCCATTGTTAATAACGAAACGTTCAAAAAAAGTGCATTTATTTCCGGAATCAAAGTTTTTAATCATTTACCCACAAATATAAAAAGCATTTATGATATTAATTTATTTAAACGCACACTGAAACATTGGCTATCAGAACATGTATTTTATGATCTCAATGAATATTTTGACTATGTTACCAATAGGTCTGCACTGTTTTGATATCGTAAGCTTGAGATGTATCTAGCAATTAGTTTTATATCTTTTAGCTTTACTGTTGCATGCCCGAAAGGGTAAACTGTTGATACTTTTATTAATGTACCACCTATTTTTACACAGTTATACGCAATAAAGAATTTTGAAGTTTGAAAAAAAAAAAGAAGTTTAAAATCTGTAATTGATTAGGTAAGTATATAATATTTTGATTGAGGCAAACATAGCACCCATGCATGTCTAGTTAGCGTTATGCTAGGAATAACAATATGCTGAATTAAAGATGCTGATTTAAAATATGCCTATTGCCTACTTTCCAAAGATTGGTAATAATTGTATTATTACAAAAACAGCAATGTTAATAAAATCAATCATCTAAATTTCAGCAAAAGTATACCCAGCCGTAATCCAGTTATATGAACTGAGCAAAGATTCAAATGTTTAATTTAGTAATATTGAAATTGGTCTATATTTGTTCGGATCATCTTTGGATCCCTGTTTAAACAGTGGTATAACTTTACTTGGTTTCATCAAGTCAGGGAAAACATTTACCTATGTCGAGTTGGTAATGAACCCTACACAAAATTTCCAAACATTGTAACTAAGTAAATTATAGTTTGTACTTGACGTTAAGTATATATACTCAGGTATTCGTTCAAGATTATATGGAGTTGGGAGAGTGACGATTATGATAAAATTGGCGCTCGTTACTGTTTTATAATGAGCCAAAAAGATGACGCCCGAGGAGCATGCTGGCTTTTTAATTTTTGGATCAGCTTTTTTGGTATATATGTGTAGTTTGATATCGTAGAATTAAGACGACAACGAAACAAAAACATGATATTTGTATTTTATATTTTATAAAGTTTATCAAATCAATTTTATGTATTTTACAACTACATTATAAATTTTTTTTAAAAAATTGCGATTCTGCCAAAGTTTAATAAATTATCAAATACTGAATCCAGGTAAGTACGTATATAAAATAACGAAGTCAAGAGCAAGGAAAGGACCACTCATTCAAACTGCTAAATAAATAAATACATGTGCATTTTCCTCTTCATATCAACAATGAAGAGTCCTGGCGTCGCGATATCTTTATCTGTCTGTCTATCTGTACTTAATAAACTAGATCGTTTATGATGCGGTTTGGAAAGGATTAAATGAAGTTATATAACATATACAATATAAATGACAAGCCCGAGCGGGTCTCCACTTATTACTAGAGACCTACTCGTATAAAAATTAAATCAAATCACAGAATGGAGTTGTCGGTATCCTTCTACTTGCTTCAACTTGTCTGCTTCAGTTCCTTTTGACATATTATATCATTTTGAAAGCAAGGGAAAGCAACATTCTCTTTTTGACATTGATTTTAAGCAATCACGTAATGTGCGAAATTATTTTTGAGTTGAATTACGATAATTTGTCAGGTATCCTTTTTTCATTGTGATAAAAGGTTTAAAAATATTATAATAAGTTTTTTTTTATTCATTTTATTAAGTACTTGTCTAGTAGGTACCTAATAGTACTTTGAATTAAACATCGAGGTATTTTTTTAAAACGTTGCCTTAAGGCGGCCCTTCCCGGTCGCTCGATTTTCAACGCGAGCATAGTTTGAAAAGCTTGGTGTTTCATCCAGGGCAATGCTAGAAAAAGAGGCAAACCAAAAAGAGAGAGATAGCGCCTAAGGGCATGGTTTGCATTCTATTAAATGAAATAAGTATTATTATTAACTATCCATTGAATGAATATTAACTATTCATAGGGTGCGGAAATTTCATAAAACTTGTTTCAGGAGATGCGTGTTTATCAGTAAGTGTCCTAAATGTGGGCAGTCATCTTGACGTCAGAATGACTGCCCATTTTTTAAATTTATTTTCTCAATTATTAATTAGGTACCAAATATTTAAACAAAGGTATCAAATAGTAGCAAATAGGTATTACATTTTAGACATATTTTTAAAGTGATCGGTTATTTTGGCCAGTCATTCTGATGCACACCTTTATGAACGGTCGAAGTTCGGCTTTGTGCAAAAAAGCCGATTTTTGGAGGCTTACTTTGTTTTTCTAATTTTTTTTTAATTTCGGTATAAACCTAGAAATAGCACCCAAGATAATTAAGTAAGTTAATTATAAGTAAGTTTAAAAGTTTTTAAGAAAGATCAGATACAACGCCATAATCACATATGAGCGTTTGTATGAAAAGTAAGACGGGAAGGCTGCTCTTAAGAATGAATCTTGACAATATTTGTGTGGAAAATCTCTCTACAAAAATATCACCAAAAAAAAAAACAATTTATATCCACGAAAATTTGCAAAACATACAACTGTAAATTAAATTCCAAGCTTTGTGAACCAAATACCTTTGACCTATAGCGAGCATTTAAGCTTAACAAGCATAATGAGACGTGTAATAGTTTAATTGGAGGTGTGAAGCCTGAGTGGTTTAACAGCGCAGTATCGGCGGGTAAATCCGACCACGTTTTGTTTATACCTACCATCTATAAGAACAAATTCCTTGCTTGACTGGTAGAAAAGAAAAAAATCATAGCATTTCAGTTTAAAACGAGCATAATGAGAAGTGTAATAGTTTAATTGGAGGTGTGAAGCTTGAATGGTTTAACAGCGCGGTATCACAATTTATTATTACCTACCATCTATAAGAACATATTCCGTGCTTGTCTGGGAGAAAGGAAAAGATGGCAAGGAGACGCCTGGCTGAATTAACAACGCTGGTTTAGGGAGCCAATTTTTGTTGATAAATATGAAGATAATATCTAGTAGTACAAAATCTTTAAAAAAGGCTAATTCTTCATCAGAGGGATTCAAAATACAATGACTCGACTTTATATTAGCAGTACCTACAATTTTGGTTTATTAAATTAAAAAAAAAATATTGTGTTTATCCACGATTGATCGGAAATCACATAAGTTCCACTCAAGATACGAGGGCGTTAAATTGGGCTATTATTCATTGATTTATTTTTCCCAGGTTACCAGAGGAGAAATTCAAACGCAGTAAATTTTATAATAAAATATAAGAAGATAACAGTAAAATGTACAATTTACTTTTATAAACATGATTAGTTTTATCTATATAGATATTTTATATGAGAGTTACTTTTATTGGGCAGATTGCTGATGTTGATTGTGTAGTTGTATCTAAGAACAGTGAATAGCCGGCCCGTTGGTCTAGGGGTATGATTTTCGCTTAGGGTGCGAGAGGTCCCGGGTTCAAATCCCGGACGAGCCCAACATCTTTTTGTTCTAGAATAACTCTAGTTTTACACTATAAAGCATGTACAAATTAATATTACTTAGAGATTTAATTTTTTAATTAATTTGTTTTAAGTTCTTAACCCCATGCTAGCATTAGGAAAAACTATGAAGAACTTTGCTATTAACAGTACCTTTCTTTAGTTCTTTGAAAATACGTATGCAACTAACTAACAATAGTAACAGTGAATCTCAGACATTTTTTAAATTTCAGGATTCTTTCTATTTGCCACCCCAAGGCTAATAGATAATAACTCAAAGTAAAATTGCAGAGACATATGGGCTCTCAGTATCATCATTATCTCTTAATAATTCTAATTCTAGGCTAATTCTTGATGGGACTATATGGACTCGATAGCTTATGTGATTTATCAAAATACCATACTTGTAGAAGTTCGGAGAAAAACGTTGTATACTATAATAACCTTAAGACCAATTAAATCTTTTTGCCAAATCTATAATAGTTGAAGTTGAATATTTATTATTATTAATTATGAGTTGAAACCACGATTAATAATAATGTGTAAATAGGATTGACCCTATTTGAATACGAATCATATTTTTGTAATTTGAATGTAAGTACCTATGAATTGGCTTTTTTCAATCTGACGAATGAATTTCTATTTCTCTGGCTGCCATGTACAAACCCTACAAGATGCAACTGCAGATAGATGCGGCTGTCACGTCTCTGCTAAATTGCATCTGAGTGGCGCCCGGGGCTGCGATCGATTGTAGTGGTTACCGAGTACTGGAGAGACCTTCCTGCCTTCCAATTCTGTCTTCTCTTTTTGGGGTTCCGTAAAGTCTTTCCTTTCCGTTTCTAAGAAAGCTGTACCTCGAAGAGTATATGTATGTAGACTATAGAATATTATGTAGACTATAGAATACTATATAGAATAGTATGTAGACAATCAAAATTCAATATTTTAATACATCTCCAACTCAACTCGATTGTGTTTTTGTTTGAGGGGCCAAACAAAAACACAGCTGAAGGATGTTTAATAAAGTACCATTTAAATACAGAACTAGTCGCAGACAATGTGTCGAAGCGAATAAACCTCATTCAACAAAAATTTGCTTATCCTATACAAATCCCAATACTTGCACATAGCGCCGACATAGCCCAAAGATATTAATTCTCGCGACTCAAAACAAGTGATAGCTCGGAGTGATGCTCACCACGCTTTCTGGGTCATCAGAAGATGACCAACCACTTGCCCTAACAATTCTAGATATTTAGAATTATACATTAGTATTAATTATCATAATCCCTAATCGGAAATGGCAGCGGCTATAGCAGTATTTAAGTCATTGACAGTAAGTGTATTTCGGTTGCGCTTTGGGCCGCGGGCGCGCGTGGCCGCCGATGATTTATCAATAGTGGCTGCGATGGCTCACGACACGGCAACTCTTCCTGACTCACTGGTAAAGCATAAGAGACAGCGGGATAGGATATACCTAACCATATTCAAACCTCAGGTAGCTGCAATAGGAGTCATTTTGCTAGTTAGTAATGAAACGCGGCAGTGTGACCACTGATGACGACGATGATGATTTATCTAGAGACTACGATGTCAATTAGAATTGCCTTGAAAACAGATATCAAAATTTATAACTACATATTTTTCTACATCTTGAGATATTAATTCCAAAAATACAGTGACCAAACAAAATATTACATTTATGAAATAAAATTTCAAAAGATATATCTGCAAACATACTATCCACGTTATGCCATAAGCTGCATTCAATATGATTGGTATGCGTAGTTTAAGAGAATCATCCAAATTATTTTGCAGGAATAGGTTGGTTATATTGAAAGTTGGTAACTATTAATAATTATGTGATCAATAGATCAAATAACTATTAATACATTTACTAATAAGTAAATGTATATTTTTTTGAAGTCTCCTATGTACTAGGGCAACGCTGAACACTGTCCCTTGGGCAACTCTCCCCCTCCCAGCCTAGTTGCGCACGCGTCGCGTCTCACCACGCCCTGCGCGGTGCCTACCGGCGTAGATATATCATAGGTCATCTAGTCAGCGGAGTACTGGGGAATTCGCAAAAAGTACCCACTATTTCGACATTCTTGCAATAAATATAGTAATGCAGCTCTGAATATTAGACAATTACTTAAAGAATACTCCGAATATAGAGTGTAGGAATTTTTCTTATGATAGGTAGGTATGGTAGACTTACGAGTAAATGTAAGAGTAATAAGTGTAAGTGTTATAAGTGGAGAGTTATACATGACTTTTAAGTTTTTTAAAATTTTATGTTACATTGTTATTGTAGTCTTCCAAGCAAAGAAAATAAAATAAAAATTATCTTATTTTACAATCAAAGACTATAACGTCGGCTGGATGACGAGGAAAACTATAAAATGGCAAATTCTGAACTGACTTTAGTAACAGTAACTAGTAATCGTGCTAATGAATTTATTTCTGTTTTGCCTAAAGGCTGACTGGTAAAGAATGCATTAGTATTGAGCCCACTTTTTGTACCATAATGGTCAATTAATATTTAATAAATAAATAAGTAACAGTCACAGCAAAAGCTAAATACGCAGCAATAGTGTACTTATATGACAAATATTTTCCAGTTATTTTGGTTTAAAAACGAAACTATTTAGTCAATTTTCATAAAAATTCTTTGGGACAAATCTGAAACAAAACCGTTCATAAATGACTGAGTTCTATGAGGTATATTTTTTACAATACTTTGATTTTTTTTAGCGATTTATGTCCCATAGTGGGGCAAAAGCCTTCCTCTCTTTGATTCCAATTATTTATATCCTTAGCTGTTTTGCTCTATTCCTTGTCAAAACCGGACAACTCGTCCCTCCATCTCATCCTAGGTCTTCCTCTGGACCTCACTCTGTCTGTTAGAAGCCATGTTGTTGTTGTGTGGGCCCATCTTTCAAGGAACACGCGGCAAACGTGACTTTAAATTTATTAAGAGTTTATTATCATAAAAAATTTAAAACCCTCTCCGTTTTTGAAGTCGGTTGAAAAAGAGACTTTGAAGAGGTTCATTGAAAGCTGACGATGTTATTTATGTCTACATATGTTACGTAACTAAGGTCAAATAACCACATGATTCATCAGAATCTGTTTCCCATATAAATCCAGATCACACCGTCAAGAAAATAATTTCTAAGATTCCAACCCAAACAAGCGTGAAATCAGGGACGAGCATAAAGACACCGCGGTGATTACATCAAATTAGACATAGTCGATTAATATCCCCGTACAATGTGTTACACTGTAAATTTGTCGCCGGGTTATAGATAGGACGAGAGTGCGAATCCGGACAATGAGCGGCCGCTGAGTTATGGGCTAGATTGCCCATTAGTCTATCTGAAGCTGCGGTACAGTGCTTGGGAAATGAGAAGATTTCCTTTGCTAGAAGTGCCCGATTTTGTTGGTTTTAATAAAAGCATGTAGTTCACAATGACACGAGGAGCAACTGTATTTATCAATTAATAAAAGGTTATGGTGTCATTTTACAATAAAAAAAGAGGTGACAAAAATAATATAATTTACCTGGCGAAAATGTTTTTAGTCGTACACAAATACACGCTACCGAAAAAAAACATTAATGGTCACGCTTTTTCAAATTTCGAAGAATGTCAAACCAATCAATAATTGCTTAGAAAAAATATTGCAAATTAATCATTAGATCTACCTAGATCTATTGCAAAAAACTAAGTATTAAAGTTAATTTTGTTTGTAGAGTTGGAGATGATTATTCCAACGTTATAAAACAATCCTTATGTGTATATCTCACCCTTACCATTTGCATTCGACTGTCGTTTCCAACGGCGTCATATCAGTGTTCTGATTCTAAGAAATAATGGCTGACCGTCGGTAATTCACTAAGCGATGGTATCGCCGTCGATATGCCCTTTTTATGACCACTCCGCAGAAATAGAAATGGGAGAGCTGTTACAGTGCTGGGGGTCGAATTAATTACGACGTTGTTTTCATAACTTGGCGTTATGTGTACATCTGGGAGCACGGGAGTGCCTCCGTCAAGACAAGGTTCTTTTTACGAAGCGTTTCGTCATATTTTTGTATGCCCTTTTGTGACCACTCCGTAGATACAGATGTAGCGGGAGCGAGGTGATATGCTCGACCGCCACAAAGGGAAGATCTTCCCGCCAGGCATGTGCTTGCGCCTGGGGAACCGCGGCTCCAACGGTGTATCGTCGGAAGTTGTATATATGCAGCGAATCGGGCGAACTCTGAGATCGAGATGTAGGATACTGCTGGCACCATCTCATATGCTTCTTTAGAACTATATTGTCGGTTATCTCTTGATGGTTTGTTATTGTAGTTCCTCGTAGTGGCCGTAGAGTTCGCCACACAGAAAAAGAGAGCTGTACCTGCTCGTTGATAAGATTGCCAGTTGTTTACATTCTTTTCACTTTAACTCGGGGAATTTTAAGACCAGTTGTATATAAAAATTGTAAATTGTGCTACAAGGGGATAAGGTAATATTTTGACGGCGAGGGCGCTACTTTAAATCCAGAGCGAAACGAATGATTCCACAGTTGAATCACGAGCAGAGCGAGTGCTTCATGTATAGCCCGAGATAAAAATATTACCGTACCCGAGTAGCACACTCTACTTTTCATCTCCATCTATGAGAAAAACTAGCACATACAAACCAGAATATAAAGAACAGTAGAACTCCTACAATACCTAATCAGACTTCAACCGACAATTTAATACTGACCTTTGTTTGGTGTTGTTTTCATACAATAAATACTAAGAAATATTTTTTCGAAGACCACCAACTTAAGATAAAATGTTTACTCATAACTTTGTTAGCGTGGTCCTTCATATCTTTTAAGCTATTGCATATAGCTTTCATCAAGGGCCTTGAGCGCGGCCACCGAATCAAAAAATTCCGTAACCAAAATTATACCTAACACTCGTCTAACGTCGTTTCAATTCGAAACTTACGCGGCCAACAAGGCAAAGGTCAATCCAAGCCAAGGTGGAACAGCATATGCCGAGGGCTGAGTGGCTATGGGAGAGCATAGTCGTTTATATGCGAACTTTGGATACAGGGGGACCTCCAGTTTCAATTACCCTTGCCACGGTATGCGGGGCTCTAACGTGGTGGACTCCAAATCCGTTGCTACTCGTGGGAACCAAATCAGAGTTAAAATGAATAAAAATAAAAGAAAAACGTCTACCCAGTCTCCAACTGTTGTAGAAAACCACACAACCCCAAACTCTCCAATTATTCATCCACAGAACTTTGTCAATGCATCACAACCAACACCAGTCCGAAGAAGTAGTAGGAGGACTTGCAATAGATATAGAAGTACATCACCAACACAATCCACATCTGATGTAACTGAATCATACAGCCCTAGTACTATATCTTATACACCTTCATTAGCCTCTGTGGATGAAGATCCTTGTGATCTGATAGGCCCCAACCCCACCTTAGATGTTGCGCGGGGGGTTAATCCCTTGTTACCCGCGTCCACTAAGACTGGGAAAGCTAGAGTACGCATGAGTTGGACACCTGATATTAATAGATTCATCATGCGTACCTACTATCTATCAACTAACTTAGAGACAGACAAAACTTGTTGGAGAAAATATCTGCATGAAAAATTCATACAGCAATACCCGGGAATAAATGTATCTGAACAAAGAATAGCGGATCAAAAAAGAGTAATTGTAAAAAATAGATTTTTCTCAGAAGAAGAACTAAGACAAATTAAAGAAGAAGTTAGAATACAATTAGATAACGATAGGAGTATTAGTTTAGACCCTGAAAACAATACAATACAGCGATCAGTAACACCTAATCTTTTAGATCACAGTATTTCATTATTTTTACAAACTTACAGTTCTCAAACCCAGCAAGATCCTATGAATACACACAATACTTTTACACAAACATCACCTGACTCTACTCAGACACAAACGATCAGCTTACTACTTGAAAACGAAATTGAAACTTTTGAAGTACCCCTAAATGATTCCATAACAGATACACTAAGTGAAAAATTGAGTAGAGTTATTTTGCAATATTCCAGAATATTGCAAAATAACTCTACTCAATTTTTCATGGATTATGGATCCTGAACTACGGCCAAAACTCCCAAAATTAAGGTATAGTAAGAATCTTACAAAACTGGTCAACTTATTTAATGATAAAATACTTAACTGATTAATGTCACCTGATTCCCAACTAACCGACATTCACACACTTGTTTATTGTGCCGCATATGTTATTTCAGAAGAACTTGGGTATAAAATTTTACAGGAAACCACGCTGGCAAATAAGGCTAGAGAAAAACATAGAAAAGTTAAGAGCAGATATAGGTAGAGTGACACAATACTGCAATGGTAACAGATCAAATAGAGTAGTGAGAAAAGTTGAAGTAATATTTAAATCATATAATTTACACACAATACACGAAAGACTCAATGATAAACCAGAAGAATTCCTTGATACCCTTAAACAAAAATTAGGTCTAAAAGCACACAGACTCTCTAGATATAAAAAAGCATACCAAAGAAAAGAAGATAATACACTTTTTGCAACTAACGAAAAAACATTTTACAGAAACCTTAACTCTAGTAATAGCGAAAGACAGGAAAATATAGAGATACCAACAGATGACGATTTAAAAAATTTTTGGTCCAGCATATGGGAACAAGAAACTGAACATAAAACTGACGCGCACTGGATTGCCAAGGAAGAAGCAAAATGGGCAGACATAGAAGAAATGAGATTTAAAGAGGTCACAGAAGCTGAAATAGCAAGTATTAAATCGAAACTGCACAACTGGAAAGCTCCCGGAGTGGATAAAATACATAACTTTTGGTTTAAGAAATTTCACTCCCTCCATAAAATAATCGCAAAAAATTTTACAGACATCATACTAGGTAAACAATCAATACCAAAATTTTTCGCAATAGGTGTCACTTGTATGTTGCCGAAAGGTCAATATACACAACAACCATCGCAATACCGCCCAATAACTTGTTTGCCAACCATATACAAAATTCTCACGGCTACTACATAGGGCGCACTATAAGTTTCCGGAACTGGCCACTTACATAAACAATGTTTAAAAATTTATTGCAACATTTGAAAATAGAACTCTTTGGCTGTAGAATACAGTTTGTTTCATCTGACTGTCTTTTGTTTTTACCTTGTGGCGCTATTTAAAAAATTGTGTGTCTGCATCAACATGGATTTAACTCGGGAAAATTTTCGTAGTATGATTTTCTACGATTTTAAGTGTAATTTGACAGCTCAACAGAGCATCGCTCGGCTTGAAACAGCTTTTGGCAATGAAGCACCATGCAAGACAACTGTTTATAGCTGGTTTGCAGAATTCAAGCGTGGTCGTATCAATCTCAGTGACGAATCTCGCGATGGTCGGCCGTCCACCGCTGTGACCAACAAAAACATCGATGATGTGCGCCGTATGATTGAAACAGACAGGCATGTGACCTACCATGAAATTCGCGCATCCTTAGAAATAGGCATGAGTCAAATACAATTAATCCTACACAAACATTTGGGTGTGAGAAAGCTGTGCTCGCGGTGGATCCCACACAACTTGACCGAGGCTCAAAAAACGGACCGCGTCACTTGGTGCAGTGCCATGCTTACCAGATTCAACGAAGGTGCGTCAAATTTGGTGTGGGACATAGTAACAGGTGACAAAACATGGATTTATTGCTACGATCCCAAAACAAAGCAGCAATCGAGCGTATGGGTCTTTCAAGATGAGCCGAAACCAACCAAAGTGGCGCGCGTGAAAAGTGCATCTAAGCGGATGATTGCTTCTTTTTTTAATAAAACTGGACACGTGGCTACTGTTGCTTTAGAGAATCGTCGTACAGTGAATAGTGACTGGTACACGACCATTTGTTTGCCGGAAGTTATTGACGAACTCCGTAAAAATAACCGTAAACGCCGTATCCTCCTGCACCACGACAATGCTAGTTCTCACACGGCCAGACAGACAAACGACTTTTTGAAGGCGAAAAATGTAGAACTCATGAGTCATCCTGTATACAGTCCTGACCTGGCACCTTGTGACTTTTTTCTGTTCCCAAAAATTAAGAACCAATTACGCGGTCAACGATTTTTATCACCAGAAGAGGCTGTCGAGGAGTATGAAAAACACGTTTCAGAGGTCACCACAGAGGAGTGGCACAAAAGTTTTCAAAACTGGTTTCATCGAATGAAAAAGTGCATAGACGCCAAGGGAGATTATTTTGAAAAACAATAAATTAATTTTGTACCTTTAATAGTATTTTTTCATATTCATTCCGGAAACTTATAGTGCGCCCCACGTATAACATCAAAAATAACTACACACATAGAACAAAATAAAATAATGTCAGAGAAGCAAAAAGGTTGCAGGCGCAGACATATGGGATGTAAGGAGCAACTAATTATTGATTCCACAATACACAGACACGCATCACAGAAAAAAAGAAACATTCACTGCAGTTACATAGATTACAAAAAAGCCTATGACAGTATCTCGCATTCATGGCTGAAGCATGTTCTAAAAATATATAAAATTAACCCAAATATAATAAATTTTCTAAATAATATTATGCCCTTATGGAAAACAACATTAAAACTAAATTGTAAAGACAAGACAATAGCTACTGAGCCGATTGCCATAAAAAAAGGCATTTATCACTAAGCCCCTTATGGTTTTGTCTCGCTCTTAATCCGCTATCAAATTTACTAAATGATCAGAATGCCGGATACTGCCTTAAGTATGAAAACTCACAAACCTTAATTTCTCACCTAATTTACATGGACGACCTAAAAATTTATGGAAGAACAGATAAAGAGGTGCAAAAATTAGTAAAAACTACAGCAGAATTTAGTCAAGATATTCGAATGGAGTTTGGACTTGAAAAATGCAAAACCCTTCATATTATTAAAGGAAAAATACAAGCTGGAGACTACACTGTAAACGACAATGAAATCATATCTGCCTTGGAGCCTAACGAGTTATACAAATATTTAGGATATCATCAACAAAAAGGGTTAGACCATACTGATATTAAACAAAGGTTAACTAAAGAATTTAAACGTAGAACTACTAACATTTGTAATACTCAACTCACAGGCAAAAAACTAATAAAAGCTGTTAACACATATGCTGTACCGATTCTAACCTACTCTTTTGGTATAATTAAATGGACCAAGACCGATATGATTAACATTGAGCGAAATGTTAGGTCGATTTTTACAAAACATTATTACTTGCATCCAAAATCCGCTATAGAGAGGTTTACTATTTCAAGACCGAATGGTGGTAGAGGGATGATTAACTTACAGTCGCTATGGCAAAAACAAATTAACGACTTAATTCTTTTATAGGAAAGCCCAAAATAGTAGTATACATAAAGCAATAGCCCAAAATGACAACAATTGCACACCACTCAATTTAGCAGATTCATCTAACCCACCAAATTATAACTATAATGAACAAGAAAAAAATAAAATAGAAGACTGGAAAAAGAAAGTCCTACACGGCCGGCACCCGCACGATTTGGAACAACCTCATATTGATGCCGAAGCTTCAAATTAGTGGCTGAAAATAGGATCTCTTTTCCCAGAAACCGAAGGTTTTATGATCGCAATCCAGGATCAGGTTATCAACACACGAAACTACAGAAAACACATAATAAAAGATCCATCCATCACCAATGATAAATGCCGCAAATGCCATACACAATCCGAAACTATACAACACAAAACTGGTGGTTGTTCCACACTCACACAAACAGATTATACTTACAGACACAATCAGATAGCTAATATAATACACCAGGCTCTTGCACACAAATACTCACTCATACAAGATTCTAACACTCCATACTATAAATACACACCTACAACCATTTTAGAAAACCAAACCCATAAAATCTATTACGACCGAGCTATACTAACCGACCGGACAATACACTACAATAGGCCGGATATCACTGTACAGGACAAACACAACAAAATGACATATTTAATAGACATTGCCGTTCCTAATAGTCATAATATTACTAAAACTATCACAGAGAAAATAAGTAAATATACAGAGCTGCAGGACGAAATTCAGAGAATATGGAAACAAAATAAAGTTTACATTGTGCCAGTTGTGTTATCGACCACAGGAATAATACCTAAACACCTTCACCATAGCTTAAAACTATTAGATCTGAACCCAAATATTTACATAAATCTTTAGAAAGCCGCCATCCTCAACACTTGCCGTACAGTAAGAAAGTTTATGCAGATAGAAGAGACCAATCTTCCACCCCAAACTGATTCTTCAAGCAACCAAGCTTTACCTTAAAATAATATTTTAATATTTACTTGGTCCCAACCCATAAATATAAAAAAAAAATATACCAGCAAAAAGCTTAGAAAAAAGAAATATACGAAAATAATAATAATCATTTATTTCAGAATTAAATTCCATATTTTGTTAGTATACAAGTTATAACTACTGTTAGTAACAATTACACAAAAGATTGAAAAGAGATTTATATCATAAGCCTGGTCCACTGTTTCATCATATGGCTATCCTGACATAATGAAACAGTGGCCAGTAAACTGTTGTTACAGCCATCTCTTATTCGGCGCACCATTGAGGCCGCGCGCTTTCGCATGATAGCTTGAAAGCCATCCATACGCCTCGTTACAAACATTTCGGACGCACTGCAGTGTCTCGGCAAGTGCATCAATGCTCTAAGTCCATTATTATATTGGACTCGTAGGGCGCTGTATGCCTTTTTCGTATAATTATCAAAAAGGGCGCATGTGTAAAATGACGTGCAATATGTCTTAAATAACGTGATCTTAACAGATTCTGCACACTTTGCGAACCTTCGAGCCAACATATTACTTCGGACCGACAGCGCCCTACGCTCCCTTTC
Organism: Acrobasis suavella; assembly: GCA_943193695.1. Classification (NCBI taxonomy): domain Eukaryota; kingdom Metazoa; phylum Arthropoda; class Insecta; order Lepidoptera; family Pyralidae; genus Acrobasis; species Acrobasis suavella. The sequence continues at coordinate 8,825,146 of OW971945.1, read as the reverse complement.
TATATCCAAGTCATCTTTGAGTGATTCGTCAAGCCAGTGCCCCAGGTATTTGAACTGAGTGACCTGTTCTAACGCATTCCCATTGAGTAGTATCGGCGAAAAAGATTTATTTATTTTATTTCCCGCTTTGAACACCATTATCTTACTCTTACTTGCATTGAACCTGAGGCCGTGTGACTCAGCATACCTCTCACAGATGGCGAGCAGTTTGCGAATGGCACTGACAGAGGGCGCCAACAGTACTACGACATCGGCGTACCAAATGTTATTTATGAAGGTACCATGTACTGAACAACCGACTTCTGCACTGTTGAGTTCCTCTACCAGCCCATTCATGTACAGATTGAAGAGACCGGGAGATGTCATACCCCCCTGTCTTACCCCACACTCCAACCTGTACACTTCCGATAGCGCGCCCGCCCACCTTACATAATTATCTTGGTTATTGTACCAAAATTTAAACAAGCTTATCAACTCCCTTGGCATGTCCGTATCGTCAGCCAAACTCTGCCACAGCACATCATAAGATACCATATCGAAGGCCTGTGAGTAGTCTAAGAAACACCCACATACTGGAGTTTTTCTAGTGGTATAATACTGTACCGTATTATTCAAGCATAGGATAGCAGTTTCTGTGGACAGCCCAGGCCTGAAACCGAACTGGGCGTCGTGCAATATAATATGTTTTTTCAATTGCCTGTCAAGAATACCGTCCAGCACCTTAGCTATGATGGTGGCCAACGATATAGGCCTGTAGTTCTTTAAGCTAGATACATCGCCAGTCTTATTCTTTACAATGGGAACCACTATAGTTTTCATAAGGTTCTCAGGCAAGTAGGAATGTTTAATACATAAAGAATAAAACATGGCTAAGACCCGGGGCACATGCATGCACCAGCATGCACCAGGTGTTCCATGCTTAGCGAATCATGGCCAGGTTATTTGCCAGACTTCATATCTTTAATTACAGACACCACCTCCTTTGCGGTTATAACAATACTTTGCTCGATATGCGTCTGCGGTACTTGTACATCGGTAAGCGGGGCCTGCCCCGTCTCAAGAGGAGTTTTTACTTGGAAATGTTTTTTAAACAATTCGGCGATTTGAACAGGTTCGCTCACCCCTTCTACACTCGCAGGAAAACCAGGCCTGTGATTTAATTTGCTAGTTTCTTTCCAAAAAGATTTAAATTGTTTTGAAGAGTGATGAGTAGCAATTATTTCCATTTTAATTTTTTCTTGATTGTCCTGACACCGCTTAAGTTGTGATTTAAAATATTTTCTTTTTTCATTCATTAAACCAAACGACGGCCCGTATCTAGGTTTACCACTTAGCACCCAATTTTGAAAAGCAAGCCTGGCCTCCCCGTGCGCACTACTCACATATTTATTCCATCCTATAACATGTCTCTTTCTTTTACAACTATTTGCCTCTCTGTAGCTGTTTATAGATGCTTCAGTTAATATGGATACAATTTTCTTATACATATTTTCAATTAAAATTGTATGTTCCTTAATATTGCACAAATTACTAATACCACTACATAATTGACAATCTTCCGGAAAATCTATTTCTCTCAATTTTTGATTACAGATATTTTTATAAATTTCTATTTGCTGTTTAGTTCTGTCACCCCAAATTACTTTATTATGTTTAACATTATTCTGTAATATTTTATGGCGTATGCTATCTAAGTTACACTTGATTACTAACGGGAAATGATCAGACCATGATACACTATAGTCAACATGAACACTTACAACTGAGCAAAAAGCTGCTTCTGTTAATACGGAGTGATCCAGCCAGGACCGAGAACCGTGTGCATCACTTATAAATGTATACGTATCTGAGTCTATACCTAACATCTCAATATCCGCTATTCTCCACCTTTGTTCCACCCTAAAACTACAAAGTTCAATTCCAAAATCCTTACCTGGGTGGGCGTTAAAGTCCCCAAGTATAAAAGCATTTTCCACCGCACTTTCGTCAACAATGGCACTTATCTCACCCAGACACTCCGTAAACTCTGGCAAATTGTCCTTTTTGTCACATGGCATATACACTGAAAACACTAAAAAGGAAGCATTTGATGTGACCACTTTAATTGCTGATATACGATCACTTTTACACTCGACTACCTTGATAGACTGAAACAAACTTTTCCTCCATAAAATCGCCACACCACCGTGTTTTCTGCCGCGTATACCCACGCTCGTGTCCATAGCTGATTTTCCTGTGTAATCAAAATTCCTGTCGATAGTCCGCAGATACGGTATATCACGCGGCATAAGCCATGTTTCTTGTAGGCACACAATATCAGCTGACTGACATAACAATTTTATGTAATCTATCGATCTAGTAACATTCTTACAGTTAAAAGTAACCAACGTCTGACATTTGTTTATATTGTCTATATTGTTGTTGTAAAAGGAGCAAAAAAAAAATTTTTAGTTTCCATACTGGCCATTTGGTACCCGGCTAAAGTATACAGCGCCAGTACTAACAAGAGGAACTAATTTATCAGCTGGCTTAAAGTTGTGTGTCATTTACAAGTTTTACAACAGATGGCGCATTCATCACTATGCCTCGTGCGTATATGTTATTACTGACTTGTAATAGATGGCGATATTAACAATCAATCATGTAGACGTCATGGGGTCAATGCACCAGCAGCGAGCGGTTGGCTTTTTATTCCTTTCAAACACGTACCTATCGGTCGGATCCGGACGAAAGTACTAAGTCACGCGGTTAAGTAACGTAAAAAACACCAATCGGCCGGATCCGGCGGCGTTCGCCCGTCGATATAGCATGTGCTATATTCTTCCTGCTTGTTAAAAAAATATTTCTACCACAACGCCTTCTATGGTGTTTATATAAAACTAATCACTCCGATTTGATTTTAATATAAAGATCCCTAAATCCGCCTTGAGATGGCAGCAGAGGGTTACTATCGCATGATACGACGGCGAAGGTACCTAAACAGAGTTACGTCCGTTGGCCGCGTCCACAAGTCACCGTCAGTTCGAGCCCTCGACTAGTTGAACCTTAACGTGTATGTATATGGTACGACTGTACGAAGCTCGCACGGATCGAGACGAGCTGCTTCGAAATCGGACGAGTACATAAGCAGCTGTTTGTGAGAAAGTATATAGGTGTCTAGGTATCTATCATATCTTTATATATCATATCTTTATAATGCCACACTCATCGCATGTGCACCCCGTAAGTATACATGTAGGTATATATGTATACATAGGTGTACCTATGTACAACAGTGACTAGCAGTTGCTGGTGAATAGCTGTACGCGTAAAATTTGTGTAGGTATAAAGTGTTTTAAATATGAATAAACAAAGTGCATTTATTAATGAAGAAAGTGTTGAAAAAAAAGTGAAAGAAAATTAGTGAGTACTCTGTATACATACATTTTTAAGCTATTGCATAGCTTTTATCGCGGGTCTAACGAAAATTAAACCTAACCCTCGTCTAACGTCGTTTCAGTTCGAAAGACTTCGGCACGGTGTTTGTGTGCGTGCGACTAAACGTATGCGTGTAGAGAGTTGGGCATTATTCGAATAAAAATGTATCTAGATAATTGTTACATTTTGGAGTGTACCGTGTACGAGTTTTCTCTTTTTAACCGATTGCATCAAAAAAATTGGTCGCCGTTTTGAATTTTTTTTTCACTGGACCGATTGCCTTCAAAATCGAAATCTGGACGGCCATGTGGTCCCTCATATGGAATCTATGCTCAAAATGTAAAAAAAACAGGCCGCCATTTTTAACTTTTTTGTTACTGCACCAATTGCCTTCAAAATTGATATCTGGACGTCTCTGTGGTCCCTCATATTGAATTTATGCTCAAAATGTAAAAAAACTAGTCGCCATTTTTAACTCTTTTGTTACTGCGCCGATATCCTTCAAAATCGATATCTGGATGTCCCTGTGGTCTTTTATAATTTAAAATGAATCTATGCTCGAATTTGAAAAAGGTAGCCGCCATTTTGGACTCTTTTGTTTCTGGACCGATTGCCTTCAAATCGATATCTGTGATCACTTAATTATAAAGAATCTATGCTTGAAATTGAAAAAAAGGCCTATTTTGCCCAACTATGAGACTAGCTGCTAACTGCTCATAATAAAAATTCCTAAATAACCTACATGTATTGTAAGATAACAAAAATATTTTTAAACGAATTTAATTTCTCATTTATTCAATAAAAAAAAGGTTTTCTTATCGGTCACCACGCTCAAAAAGTGTAACTTGAATTAATATCAAAGAAAAAAAAAATACTACATAAATAAAAATAAAAAAATAATTTTATTGCATAAGTTGATAAAAAATGCTTTGCAATAGCTTTACCGCGGCAGTCCCCGAGTGCCACACGTTTTTTTTATTTTTATAAGTAAACTTGGTAACTATTCACTTGGCTTTAACTCACGAAAAAGTATTCATATTTACACAAATAATTAAATTTCAATACAAATAACCTAAAACTTTAGAAATTATTGGAATCAAAGAGAAAAATTACGCTTTTTTAATTAAACTTATTTCTTTTTCCGAGGCGAAGAACATAAAAATGTTTACCTACATTCATCCATGTTGACGACGACGATATATGTATTCCAAATTTGAAAAATCCAATTCAGTCTCTGAGTTATGTCTCTGTTTTTAAGTATGGAATAGGTTCAGAAAAAATATTTTGTGCTTCTAGGTTGGATTATTTTCAACATAACAAAATAAGGCGTGTTTTGGAGTTGAATAATGAAAGAATTCTTGGAGTTAGTATGTGCTAACTAATGAACAGTGGATTCAAATTCATACAGTTCTGTTTCTGATAAATGAGTATAATTGCCAAATCTAATTTAGGTCACGATGGTAATTCATTTCATACGTGTTATCTATTCAGCTATGCCTAAATAAATATTTGCCTATTCCGTTCGAGCACTTGTACGCTGATTACTTTGTGCCCGCTGAAAAGTAGAGCATACCATCCGTCACTCAACTTATTAAGGTGTGTTTAATATATTTCCAATTGGACCTGGACAGTGATATATGTAACGAAAGTATAGATGTGGTTATCATTCATGCATATATGGTATCATCAACATTTGTCAGTCATGCCTCAAGTCATACTGCTGGACAATACTTCTCTCAAAAATTTCGATGACTATAGATTGACTGGAGTTGTCCTGATTATTTCTAGTTTTGTTGAAAAAAAAAATATTCATTTCAACTTCAGTAAAGAAAACGGCTAGAAAGCTTTTCTACGCACATTAGTCAAAAGTGGCCGTTTTTAACTTATGTGTGTAGAAAAGATTCACGTTCTTAATTTCAACCGTAAACAGTAGTTCATAAAATAGTTTGACGGGTTATCTAAGGTCTGTTTAAGATAAAATTTTGATATCTCCGTTTTCTTTCAAATGATTTATTTAAAATGAACTGGACCCCGAAAAATTCAGGTAGCCCTTTAACCCAATATCTAAAAATGTGTAACGAATTATAATGATTTGATTAATATCGACATTTCATGTCTTTTAATCTGTTTGTGCTTAATCTAACTAAATGGTTAATTTCTAGAATATGCTCTATAACCACAGGTACTAATTGTTTAACTGTGCAATAACATTTTACATGATTCATTTTCTGAGAGTCATTGGATGGTCAATATGTGCCTATTCTTTAATTTGTGCTAGTATGCAAGTGTAACACAAGTATCTAATTGGCTGCTGAAACTAATTATAAAAAGCGCTACCTACCGCTTTCTTTGGACGGCGTTATGCAACGCATGCCATTAATATTAAAAAATTAAGAGGCGGACTGCCTCTAGGCAGTTTTTGAAAAAGTAATTGCAAAGTATTAAATGTAGACGAAACGTAACTCCAATAAGCAGTTATTGTTGCCAAATAGGTACCTACTACATACCTAGTTACTACTGATATTTCAGGAGAGCTACACCTACATTCCCACAAGTACACAACAAGTTACAAGTTTTTATGTTCGTATTAACTTTGCCGCTGAATGTGTTTAAAGTACGTACGTAAAATTTGAATTTTGGGCTGAGTTATAGAGTAGTAAAAGCTTCAAAAAGTTATTTAAAAAAAACTTATTTACTGTCGCTTGTTATTTGTTTTTCATGGGAGTAAGTGGCTGAAACTGGTGTCAGATTTTTTAGGCTGCGTAAAGGCTATCTGTCATAGCTTGGCGACTGCCACACTATGATGACAGCCGGGTCCAACTGCATATATGTGCCTTCCGAAGCACGGAGGAGCTCGAGAAATTTTGGTACTTGTGGTCCAAGTGTGGACCACAAGTCGGCTTTCGCTTGGTAGCAATTAGATATATGTATTACAATTTAGACATAATTAATTTGCCCAGTAATTTAATTCTTTTTAGAATACGTTAATCAATTCTGGTCGTTTCTTAACTGTCGTCTGAATTTAGAATATGACACAAAAATGTCATTTTGACGACCCCAAGGTTACGAAAGTAAATTAGTTGAGTGAGACCACCTCGGTTACAACTTTAAGGCTTCTCTGCAAGGATGACAAATATGTAGTCGCCAAACGAGTCACAATTTGCGGTCTGTGGGGCAAAAAACATAGAGCGTTGAGTTTCTCTTAGTAAGTACTTAGATTTAGATATATTTTAGTAAGTTTGAAAAATGTAAACATATAAACTCTATTAATAAGGTATATCTTGTACAGTAATAAAACACATAAAACTTGTTCAAAGACTGTTTTTGAATGATAATATCCAGGTAGAGAAGAAGAGAATCAGAAAAGAAACGACGCATTGCAATATCATTTAAAAATAACTCTGTCAAAGGGCAACATATTATGGGGCTGAGACTGAATCATAAACCCATGCCCAGTAGTCAACACATAAGAACTCAACAGATTTGCTACGAAATGCTACCCAAATCCACGTCCATGGAAAAAACAGTCCTTAACGTTCTTGCTAACAATCAATTTCAGAAGCCACTACCAACCTCTAGGTGTAACAAAATCGAAAGCGCAAGATGACCGATGTGCGAACGACAAAAACCCGATGAGTAAGGCTCGCCACAATGCCCTAGTACAATTAGTCGACAAGGAAATAGTCTCTCTGTCATCATAACAGGCAAAAACTGTCACGGAGTTTATGTTGCGTGAAATTGGCGTTTTTTTAACATATTACTCGTAGGATCGTGGCTGGTACCAGTAGCACCATTCACGAGGCTTTTGTCATCGACTCCGCGAGTGGAAAACGGAATTATACGCAAAACACTATTGTTTGGTTTCGACCTATTTTTCCAAAATATTTCTTGTGGCGTTTTATCTAAAGGGTATCAATGACCATAGTTATTTTGGGTGGAGCAAGATTATCTTTCACAGACCTGTTTTTATGTGATGATCCTACCAGTATACAGAGGTCTTTAGTTTAGAAGTGGTCTGAGATGGCTGTAAAAGAAGAAATTATTCACGGAGTTATAGCTTTTGCACCGCTACAAGTCCCGCCACCAAACACTACTCGCGCCATTGTAAGGGCCTTTACCACCAACATTGGCCCTAGTATACCCAGAAAGTAGGACAATTTGTAAATAGTTTAGGTATGTATGCAAATATTAGATACCATCTGATGTTAGAATATCTTGAATATTAAACTATTTCGAAGACTACACAAAGTGTCACATATGAAAGAAAAGATATATTAATGTTCTATATAAAAATACCATCCATCTAAATCACACCACTTCCAATGTTGCCTAATTCGAGCCTATTGCATGCCGTACTCCATATTCTAATTAATATTCATTATTTCGACGTCAGTAAGACGAATCTCCGAAAGTGCTAGCCTCGGGCACAAAAGTGTTCTTTCAACCTTCCGTGTTCTCAAGGCCGCCTTTAAGAAGCCTTACTTGTATAAAAAATATATAAAAAGGTGTCGCCAACCTAATCAGGTTAGTACAGGCAAGCAAACCAGTGTAATCCGTTCGCAAAAAACTGCTTATATTGTCTGGCTTTACTCTCACCTTATTGAACGGCAATGTTGTGGTAGAAGTCTGTAAAAAAGAATTCCGGCGCATTTTTACCTTTTGTAAAAAGTTGGTTTATTTTATACAATTTTCTAGGGAAATTGCTGAAAAGAAAGTAAGAAGAAAAATATATTTTGGTACAAAAAATACAAATTATGTACATGCTACAAAAAAAAACATTTCTTTTTAAATAAATAAACATATAGGGACAAATAACACTGATTGAGCTAGCCCCAAAGTAAGTTCGAGACTTGTGTTATGAGATACTAACTCAACGATACAATATTTTATAACAAATACATCCAAGACCCAGGACAATTTGAAAAGGCCATTTTCCAACTTGCCCTGACCTGGGATCGAACCCGGGACCTCTGGGTGGCGGACTAGCATTGTGACCACTAGGCCACGTTGGTCGTCATTATACAATAAACTCACCAAAATGGTCAACGCAACGCTTTTAATACTTGGTTCACAACGAATGTTGTGAAACAAGTATTAAAAAGTAGCAGGTATAACACCAAACAGGATCCTTAAGAGGATACACGATTTTTTCGGGGTCCAAAACGGAGATATAATTTAAAATTTTGGTGTCATAGGGCTCTAGATAACCCTTCAAACTATTTTATAAACTACTCTCCACAGTGTAAAGTGAGAACGTGAAGCTTTTCTGCGCACTTTTGGCAAATGTGCGTAGTTAGTGTTTGAAGGTTATCTAGAGTACTGAGACCGAAATTTTAAATGATATCTCCGTTTCCTTTTAATAATTTATTTTAAATTGAGGCAGCACTGGATCCCGAAAAATTCATGTATCTCCTTAACAATTTTCTTCGCAACTTTTATGGAAGAAACTAGTTCAATAAAATTATTCTACACGGAACCATTTGTACTCTTACTTTCAAGAAATAAAAATGTATTAAGCTGAACCACGTTTTTAAAAACCAATGTAGTTAATGGAAAGTGATGTGTTTTGCTTTCATTAAAAACAATACATTTGAGAATGCCTTTACTAGATGATGTAAATTACTAAGTTTACATAAACACTATAGTTCAATTTGCATAGGCTTTTTTGTTGTTAACAGAAGAAGACGTGATGGTCAAAAGGTCGACCTCTGTTTCGGTTTTCAATAGAATCGTTTAAGAGCAATTTAACCAATAAGAAATATACAAGCGCTTTGTACTAAAAAAGATTTTGCTTGAAAATTGATTTGTTATGTTTTTCACTTTTACTTACTTTTTCATTAGTTGTTGCAAACTGATTTGTTGCGTGTGATATCAGTAAAATAAAGTAAAATGATGCAGCCTTTTAAGTGGTTCGTAGTAAACAAGGAACTCTTATAGTTTCGCCATGTCTGTCTTTCCTCGGTTTTGGTCAGAGATTATTAGTACTAGAAAGCTGTGATATGGCATGGGTATGTTTATTTAGTCATGCCGAAAAAGAGGTAATATTAAATCGTGCAAAAAAATTTAGGTTAGCTCTTATACATGTAACGTGGGAGTCATTTATATTTTATTATAATCCATCGTTAGGGGTATCGCTGAATATGTGTGTGATAAACTCCATCGCTTTGATATTCGATTTCATTTTCAGTTACATGTTTTAGGTATAGGTAGATAATAGTGACGGGTGTCGCTTGTGCAAAGACGAGGCAAGGTTAAATTTCCTAAAATATTCAGTAATGACATTTTTTATTTGTTCGAAATTGGTCACACATTGGCAACGCGGAAGAAAAACCTCGGTTCGGATTTAGTTCGTCGGTACCTTCGTTTTCTTAAAAACATGGTCGGACTTTGTCATGGAATAAATACGTATGAAACCGAATAAATAAAAGATAGAAAAAAAATATATAAAAATACACATTGCAAAAAAATATATAGAAGTACACTACCTAATTAATTTATATATGAATCAGCTCATGCAAATGATTATCATCCCATTACACAAGTCTCGAACTAACTTTGGTGCTAGCTCAATCAGTGTTATTTGTTCCTATATATTTATTTTTATTTATTTTTATTTATATTACATTATTATTTTGTGACTTATTTTTTTTTTTACGGGACTAATGCAATGATCTTGTAAAAAAATTACTTTTCCATATTAACGTTGTCGGTTGGTCTAACACGTCTGGAAGAAAAAGAAAAATTTCGATCTTGTAAAAAAAGTATTTTAAGCTGTATGAGAGATGCGAGTCTTTTTAAGATTCCAGCTTGATCACGTAGGTATAAATAGTTATTCAGATCGATGGCCTGACCCCTAAAAATACTAAGAGGGGTGTAAATTACCCTAGCAATATTTAAAAAAATGGAAAAAATAAAATGCCAAGTTATCAGATAAAGGTAAGACCAAGACCTCTTGGCGGAATAGTATAGTAATAAAAACTGCATTAAATTATTTAACGGATATGCATCTACAATTGACAGGCACTTAGCCGCCCAGTAATTAGTGTCGAATATTGCTATTAATATAGTGTAACATGAGTATTAGTGTAAATTGTTATTAATTTGTTTGATTTTATCAGGCGTGTAACGAGGAGCGCCGGCGCGTGCGTACAGATGTATTGATGAGATTGTGGGAACGTATTAATGTAGTGTGGTGGGTAATGAGAACTATTTATAAGGTGTAATGAGATGATAATTCAATTAATTTTATATGTGTAAATTACAGTAATTATGAACAAGAATTTTCTCCCAATTTGAGAGCATTTTTCTGACCAGGGATCGAATACGGGACCTCCGTTGTGACTGCTTGGCATGATGAACACTAGACTTCAAAAGTCGTCAAATTATAAAAACAAATATTTAAACTCGGTGACCTTACACTGACTCCTCTCCCAAAGATTTTCGGAACAACCGATTGAAAGAGCCTGCATCCTGCATCCTGGTCTATACATAGAGCATATTGTGAATGAAGAGATTGTAAAATGGATTTATGTAGTACCTAAAGGTTGGAGCTTATACCTATAAAGTGGATTAGGTATTAGGCGAAGACGAGGCGGGTGTTAAATATACAAATCTCAATGACAACTGAATAGGTATAATCTGTTTATCGCGATCACGTTCGGTCAAGCACGAGTGCGCAGGCCTTGACGACTGATCCTGTGACACGAGATGTGACTTGCACAACTCTGCTCTGCTATTTTACAGCCGGTCACCCGATTGGCTTTGATGGCTTATGATGGTGCGAATATTCTTTGATTTGGCAAGGTCGTTAGAAAATTCTTCCTAGATTGGTTTAATTACCTATGTAAATTTTTCTTTTCTAGATATTTTGATAACCTATTAGGTGTAAAAATTCCTACCCAGAGCATGTTTTACGACATCAGCGATTGCAGACGATATGTTTAAATTTAGTATTTTTGTTAAATTGTCCTCGCAACTACACAAATACATATTAATGACATTAAATAAAACTCGTGCCTTTATCTTAAAATATGTGCTATAAATGTGTCTTACACGTAAGTAATTTAATATAACACTGCCAATTAGAAAAGCCTCAATATTACTCTAGCTCGAGGGCAAGTTATCGAACTCACCGCCGTTTTTAATCAGGTATGCATCTTATTGCCTCCAATTTGCATTAATCACAATTAATATCGCGAGAAACGCCGTCTATATCAGGAATTTGCAAAGAACGATGTACCAATGACATAATTTGCCGAAGCAAGTAAGGCTCTGCCACCGTTACTGATAAATCATGCAATTTTATGACGACAGTAGCCAATAAACCTATTTGTTCTCGTATAGCCTCACATAATCGAGCTGTACTTGACAGATATGGGTCTCTAAATCATCTGAGAATATTTTCTTTGATATTTATACCAGTCGAAGTCGAGCCTTAAATTGAATGCAAGAGATTTCAGTTTCTTAACCCGGCGCTGCGTTACATAATGTCCTTTGGTGGTTTATAGTGGATATGTGGCAGTAATTTTACGAGAGTCATCTCCGTGTGTGACTGATAGACCATAAATATCGACAGTCAAAATTTACCGGTTTGCCATGCGGTATGCTAAATATGTGCAATCGATCGGGACATGCTTAATTTTGTTGGTGATGGTTATAGCCGTATATTGCTAGCAAAGAGTAATAAAATACTAAGAGAACTATTCTGTTATATTAAACCAAACACGAAGTCGGTTATTTATAAATTGCTTTCAAAATTATCTTTTTTTTTGTTTTTAGCTTCTTTATTATTGCTCATCCTAGGATAAACTACCATATTTAAAAAAATTGATTTACTTCAATAATTGCTTAAACCATGATCCAGTTATAGAGATGAAGGCTTCTAATGTGCCACTTTTTCACCAATATCTTTGTTTTAGATGTTTAAATTGTATTTACGCAATTTTGACTAGATATGAAGAAGCCGGGTTTGACTAAATACCAATTTCAAATCATTCGTAGCTCCATGTTAGGACTGGTCACGCGCGCGCCTGATCTCCGACAAATCGAGATGAATTGCGAAGTTCTTTCTTCCCTACTGCAGCTGACATGTCGCTAATACTGCCCCATAATGCCACAAGCCACAACTCAGAACGTCCTAGCAAGGGGTTTGTACACACTGTCAAAAATAGTTTACCTTTTTCTTTCAACCTACTTTTCACCTGATGATAAGTTATAGCCCCCGAAGTACCTTGTAACAACAAATCAAAAGTTCTGATCCCAAGAGCTTGGCAACTCAGTGGCTCCAGTAATAGACGGATATCGGACAAATTTTTGTCATCAAGACATTTTGGGCCGTTAAAAGTGTCAAAATAAGGGTAACTACATTACGGGTACTAAGTCTGCACTGCAGTGAGACACAGGCAAAACAATTTTAAATGTAGTTGAAACTAAAGCACCCATAAGCCTCCATTTCTTTTAGAATTTTTTTTACTAATTACATTTTCAACATTTTAATAGTATTTAAAAACGGATGTTTGATTTTACCAGCAATATGTTGTTTTATTTTCCCCTATCAGCAACGCCGGTTCATTTTTGCTCATCCGTATTCATTGTGAACAACCCCTTTGAATCTTGCAAAACTCCTGCTGGGTGATCCGGCCGAATCATTCCGTGATACAGCATTAGCGGAATTTGCATTTATTTGCCTGTCATACGAAATGCCATTACGACTCGTATTGATTTATCGAATACCCAGTTTCGTCAATATTGGTATTTTGGTTTTTAGGTATTATTATAAAATACAGTAAACACTTGCCCCACTATTCATACAATCATATAAGCGTTTGCTAAACCTATTTTAGTAAAAATATATTTTGTCCCGTTCTTTCAATGTCAAATATTGAAAAGAGGGAAAAGGACAAAACATGTTTTTTATTAAAAATGGTTTCGCTAACGTTTATTAATTATTATGAATATGAGGGTTGGTATCTGAAGTTTATTCAAATATTTATAAGCAATTAAAAATCAGCAACATGCTTTGCCAAATAAGTACGTACCTATACCTAGGTATTATAAATTTTTGGTACATATATTTGTAACATTACGTGTATTATATAAATTAGTAAGTAGGTACCTGGTATAAACAATCATAAAAACCTTTCAAATATTAATATTTAAAATGAACAGAAACAAATGAGATCTTTAATTTTTTTTGGTGGCCGCTTTGGAATAGTTAAATATTTTAGAATCTTAAATGCAATTATGTAACAATGTAAGACCACTGTTAATTTAACCCAATATTGACACTTCAACTGCTTTTTGCAGTAACCCTTTCAATGCAGCTCATTTATAACAGGTCACCGTCTCAAAAGAGAAGGTTCACATTGTGGCATCAATTTTTTTGAATATGCGAGTCGATCAAACTATTTAAGAGTTTGTGAGCGGTTTGGCAGTCGTAAAGAAAAGCTCAATCACAAATAGTTATTAGTGTTTTTAAGAAAAATAATATAGCCTATGTACTTTATTTGTACACCTAGATAAAAGTTAAAATGTATAATAATGATTATGATATTGTGAATATGATTAAAATTAGGAAGATTCGGGCTAATAGGAAGTGAAAATACGTTATAAAATAGGTTGACAGACTATTAGTCTACTTAAATAGAACTTACAGTTTGTGTTAATACAGTTTTTAAATAAATTAAGTCAGCTGAGAAAAATAACGAGTAACGCAACCTGTACTTTTATAAGACAGGCCTAGTTTTGTAGGTCTACTGGGACAAATCCAATTTTGCGAGACGTCATATCGCCACTTGCCTCGCTCTGTTAACTAGCCCAATATGAACTAGGTTACTTTGAAAATACGTGTAAACATGTTTTACAAGTTGGACCGACGTCCTTAATTAAGGCAAAACGTCATCCGTCCACTGGATTAAAAGATCCGATTTGATTTTGATTGATATGGAGGTGAAACGGTGCACTTGCCCGCAAACTTCTTGCCTTTAATCTTTTGCTAAAGTTTGTTTACATACACCGATAAGTATTATTGTAAAAAGTTTAATTTTATCGTTTACATGCACTGAAAAAATTATGCTTTTATTTATTTATTTAAATTTTTTGTGCACAAAAATAGAGCTGTACACGTAGTGGACCTATAATGAAATACAGCATCTTCATCGACCAACTTTTTAACCTTTTCATTGTAGCCGATCTCATGAGGGATATCCTGCGCCCGAATATTGATCAGATGCCAGGTATTTAAAAAGCGTAGCACAAGAAGATTGTGATTGAGGTAAACTGAAGTTTGATGACAAAAATTATAATTTTGTCAATTCTGAAAACATACAATTTTTTTGGCATAAGTGTGGTGAAAGAAAGCATGCTTTTATATTACCACATGCTAATTAATGTTTTTGTTTTATAAATTTTATAATTTCCATTGCATTCATGTTAAAAGTAATGAAAATAAAAAACATGCAAGCTTTCCATTAAAATATCTTCGGGTATAAATGGACTGACAGGAGCTGCGCCTGTCGACGTTTCATGCTCAGCGCTACGTGGAATTAAATCCGACAACCATGGCTGTACGGAACTTTTAGTATTTTGCTACGCGGTTGGATAACTCGTGATATAAGTTTAATGGGAATAGCATTGGTGTCCTTTTTCCTGTTCGCTTTTGGGTCAGGACTCTGTCTGCTTAGAGCCTCATGACCCAAAATGTTCTTCTCATTAGGGATAAAGAAGTGATAGTGTATATAACACGTTGGAGTCAGATTTTTCAAGCGCCTTATGGCATCGGACTAAACTTAATGACTGTCATCGAGTGACAACAGTCATTTAGGGCGTGTTCAGACGACACGCGCATGCCAAGCCCACGCCTTGTGTACGACAAGCGCGGTTTCAATTTGTTGCATATAATTTGAGTCCCATCACAAATCAATACAACTCAAATTGAAATTACTGAAGTCCAGTCGGGGCGACTGCTGGGCGGGTGAAGGCGAAGGCAAGGCGAGCGCGTGGCGTAGGCGAGGCTTCGGTAAATGCAATTTGAGTAGTATTCATGTATGATAGGACTCAAATTATATGCAATAAATTTCAAAGCGCGCTAGGCATGCTCTTGGCATACGCTAGGCATGCACTAGGCGTGGGCTTAGCGTGCGAGCGTCTGAACATGCCTTTGTTCATACTAATGAACTAGTGTAAATAAAAAATGACTTTTTAGGATGTTTTCCTTCAAAAGCAGTAGTGGTCAATGAAAATGACCGTACAAGAGTCAGATTGTACTAAAAAATCAGAGATACATGTCGCACTGAGCAAGGATCACCCCAGGGATCTTTCAGTTGCAGGTTGCGCATCTAAACCAGTGGACCACTATCGCTTTAGTGTTACATGGAGATAAATTAAAGGATCTCAGATAAAGGAATGAAGAATAGTTGTGGAAGAAAATGACTAACATAGATTTATATTGAACAAAGGTATTAAGTACGTTATCATTTCATTATCATCATGATCATCAGATCTTTTTAGTCTCCAATGCAGGAGCACGACCCTATCTGTACTATTAGCCATACGTGGCCAGAGCAGCCAGAGGATTTGGCCTACACTCTGCACACTGCGCTGGACAGACGGGTTGGTGAGGTACTTACGTTATCATTTAAGTATTTATAAGCAAAGTGCATCCGGCTGTCACAATACTGGTACCATTGTGTAAATGACTGGTACAAGGCATTTTAAAGATCATCCAGTCGATTCCGTCGAGATGGCACTCGTCAATTGTTCTTGGGAATCTTTTATTTTTGTTTCGAGACAGTTGACACGTTCTCTGATTGGTTTGGTTCCTTGTAATGATGGTGTGAGTAAAATAAATCTTTATTTGCGTATTGTTATACAGAGTGAAAATTAATGGCAGATACGGCGTGTCATAATTCATAATTTTGTTAGTGTGTATACATGGCCAATAGTGGTGTCAGATCTTAAAACTGCCTAAAAGCATCTGACTCAGCTTGACAACAGCTGTCATCATTTGACAGCAGGGACATTCAAAGTTCCGAAGCATGGAGAAGCTGGAGAATTTTTAGGCCAGTGTGGTCCCGTCTGGCTACCGAGCTCCTCGATAAGCTCCACAAAAGAATATTGGTCAATATGAACATTCTTTCTTGGGGACCAATGCAAACTTGACAAAATTTACAACTTTTTATTTAAGTACAAGTGTGTGGTATTAGTGTTCCTGTGGCTTCAGTATTTTTGGTATTATAATTTTCGTTTCTTTTATATATTTGTCTTTTCCATATAAATCTTAGCTTAAGATCACAATCTAATCGCGATAAACTTTGTGCAATTTTTCTCAGCGCTTGGCATCTTAATTGCTTGTAACGACAACTCGACGATGCCACCCAAATGCGCATAGTTCGGGATCCACGAATCACTCTCATGACGCCCGAATTCACCTGATTCGCTCACCGTGGGAGTCGAGTAAAAGAGGTGGTTTCCTGTTTGGCCTTTTCACTTGATTCCTCACTTTATCTGAAAGTTTCTGCTTATTGTATAAATATAAAAATGGGAGTCAAGTTCCTTGTTATGATTATGATGTGCCTGTCGTGTTGAGTGTCGACTTCACCGACAAAAGATTGCCAAGTTCTGTACAGAATCCTGAAATTAATTATTTTTTAATGTAGAAGATATTCTTGTCCGTGATTTATGATTATCCTCTGTCCAATATGTACTAAAACTTGTTGGTCTTGCTAAACTTTCAGAGACAGTATGTAATAAAAGCTGTCAGTCTTGCATTTTTTTGCTTATAAACGACATTAATTATTATTTAATTATTTTGATAGATATAAAAGTCATATGGAAACTTTAAATTTATTTTAGCTTAAATAATGTATAGATGCAGTTTCAAAGAGCTGATTTCTTGTTCTGCTTTGTATGCCATCTAATGACTTATTTTGGCACCAGCTGAAAATCTGTGCTGAGGCAAACCGCCATGAGCTCATAGTTGAGCTGGTCGCCCTTTCGGCAATTCGTGGTTGTTATATTTATTGTAAGTACATGTAAGTTGTAATGGTTTTGATTGCCGAATAAAGCGTATCTTTCTTTCTTTCTTATAAATGTCTCCCGTAATAGTTGTAAAACCATTGAGAGAATGGTCGATTTACAAAAACAAATGTGTTAAAGGGAGCACAACGAAACGCATTTATTTGCACGAACATAGCTTGGGGGGCCACAATTAATTATCATGAGCCACTGACATTAACTGCTGCGACATTTTTTCACTTTTGCGAAAAAATTACAAAACTTAATTTCTTTGCGATAAATTGGAGCAAGGCGTCGGCGGACTTGTGTGTCGATGAATTATTTGGTTACGTAACCTGGCCCCAGTTTGGAACGCAATTATTAGAGCAGCCAGCAGTTCACTTGTTTCTCGTGACGAGAGCGAATAATCGAAGTATAATTTTGGTAAAACTTCGGCCTTTTGCGTAACAATGCCGCCCTCTCTCCGGTAACGTTGCGTGTAAGTAATTATTTTTCGATGTACAAAAATATGTTTACTTAACTTTTTTTTGAATAATTTGTTTTATTTTTAATCCACGTTTCGATATAAAATTTTATAATTTTAAATTATAATTTATAATATAAGTTTTAATTAAAAAAGGTCTACCAGTCGACTTCGCGCGCCAAGGTAATACATCTAAGGATATCTTTATCCGAAAACACGCTAAGATAAAATTTTAATGAGAGGGAGAAATTTTTAAATAAAGATTTAAATGCACCAGTAAGCACTCAATATGAAAAACCTCTTTTTCTTCACGTTTTGCCTCTCAATATAGTAAAGAGATTTAGTCTTGTATCCTTAAAATAGCTTAAATCTGTAGATAAGAATAAAAAATATTAAAACAAAACCGGTTTTCGATTGAAGAGATGTAAGGCTTCAATCACATAGCACGTGGGGCAGTGGACGGCCTCGCCTTAAAAGCCATTGTTACGGATGAACAGTTGTCTATAAATCAAAATCAGGGTTATTTATGATGGAAAGATCAACAGAGTGATTAAACACAAGCATATTAATAAGAAAAACAATATGAATTTATTTAACACACAAAAATATATACAAACTCTAGGTATAAACATTACAGAAATATGAGAAGGAAGAAAAAGAATTGAATTAAAACTAAACAAACTAAAATACAACATAAATAAAAAGTATATAAAACAAAAATAATTCGATAATAATAACTTACTCGTACATTAAATGATATAAGAAATTGAGGCCAAATCGCTGCCGATACAGGGCAAAGTACCCAAGAGACAGCCGGCATTTCCGCGCTGGATAGCAATACTTAAACGCTGTCTGAAATGCGCGCCGGCCCTTGAAACGTCGATCAGGCGTGCGGAAATTTCCTTAAAGATTTGACGAGCTTACGCACCCCAAGATTTTTATATCATGGTCTGCAAAAGCGACAAATATTTACGGCTCTCCCAGAGCCGAATGTTTGCGCCTCTTGATGCCGTCGCTGCCGCGCCCGCTTTTCGGGCAGTCGCTCGTACATGGGATGGTGTCTACGCATGTAGCATCGCACACAAGTGACCGCCTGTTCTTCCAAGGGATGAGCATCATGCCGTTAGGCCTCTTGCCACCGTCCCGCGCGATACCATTAGGATCGAGAATTTCAGGCACACCGGCACTGGCCAGAGCACGAAGGATGACGTTATTCAATTAAGGCGTGACGTGAAATACGCCCTGAGCTACGCCGATAGGCCAGGCCGTGGTGACCCAGGGGATCGACATCCCCACAACAGCGACAGCAATGTGGGTTATTCATTCTAGCCCCTCATCGGAGACTGACCACTAAACTGAAAGTGGTTCTCTACAAGAGGGTGCCTACAGCTGTCGACTTTATGGCATTTAACCAATATCCCGACTTCGGCTCACAGTTGGCTAAGAGACGAGACCTTTTCACCCCAATATAAGTATTCTTTAATAGTTGTTTCTGAATAAGCAAGCAGAGAGGCTCATTCTATTGCCGCTACGAAGCCGGATTCGAGGGTAGAGCATGGCCCGGACCGGTTGCACCGATCCAAGCATCCTTGGCCACAGCTAAGTCGTGCTATAGACTGCGAGGACAGGAATGCTGGAAGTGCGACACTTGAAAATTTTCTGATCCCAAGATCACCGTGGTAATGTTTGCTTATTAGATCCAACTTGTGTCATCTAGATTACAATTTAAAATATTGGTTAAAGTGTCTCGGTTTTTTATTTTATTATTGTGCAAAGTAAATAAGCATATATGCTTACATGTACATAAGTTAATGTACTTAGATACTAAAATCTTAATGGAAGTTAATTTGTTTTTAGAATATTTTTAATTTTCTACAGACGTACACCTTCATTTCTCGTACGTAATTTTTTTATGCTTTTGAATCTCAGCCAATCCATGACTAAACTTATGCATCAAAAATTTGTGTCTTACTTTAATGCTTCGGAAGGCCGGAATAAGCCGTTGGTTCATTGTATTACAGTCGGCAAGCTAAGTCAGATGCATTTAGGCAGCCTGAAAAATCTGACACTAGTTTTGGCCACTTACACAAACGAAAAACAAACAAAACGTAAATGATAACTGTTATGTATCAGGGTGACTTTTTAATCAATACAAAATTTTTTGGAGTAAGTCCTGTCCACGATACTGAACTACTTTTGGCTTCCCAAAAGTATTTAGATTTTTAATGGAAGGACGAAATTTTTTTAACGATTTTTCATAACGTTTTTATAGAAAGTAGGTCATCATCATGGACTGAACATGCTCCAAAAATTGGGCTGGTAAGTAAAATGTCACCATGTATTAATATCGTATAAAAAGTATCTTACACATATTTTTATAGAATACATTAACTTTAACATTATCGAATATATGTATACCATCCCCCCTCTATAACGTTTATTTTATTCACTGAGAACAGTGAATAAAATGCACTTTTACTCATACTCACTATTTTGATGTTTGAATTTAGAACAATTTACTCTTAATTTTAGTAATTGTTCCAATTTTAATGTCCATTTTAATTAATTTAACCTTCTTTTTTCTTTATTAAATGTCTATTTTTGCTTAAATTTTTCTTTTTAACCGACTTCCAAAAGAGTAGGTTATCAATTCGTCGGAATCTTATGTTTTATATTCGGTTCTCGATTTATTCGAAGACGTTTGTACCGATTTAGAATATTCTTTTTTTTTAAAGGGAATACCTGTCAGGTGGTGCCATATTTTTTTTATTAAAACCGGTTGTGTAGTTTGGTGGTGAAGTCGGTTTATAGTTTTGAAAAATTATTCTCGTAGTCATGTTATAAAGTATAGTAGGCAATTCTTGAATAAAGCAGATTTACATCGAGGGCCATGAATCACTCGCATTGCTCAGGATTCTAACACTTGAATCACTAGCTACGCTCGTGATTTAATCATCATGAATCACTCACTACGGTCGTGATTCATCTATGGCCCTCGAAGTAAATCCGTCCTTTATTCACTAATTGCATAATATACTATTATTTTACTAGTACAAACACTAAATTTTTTTTATTGATGTTGATTGCATGATATTTTAAAGTTCTTTTTCTCATTCATACTAGTACTGTAAATTATAATGATAAACAAACAGTTATTCAGATAGTTGACTATTTACGTTTTGTGTCAGACTTACATTAATTCTGTGGTGGCAGTCAACAAGCCCAATTTGATAAATATTTAAACTCCTTTGAGAAGGCCTGTCTACTACGAGTAGCGATGCTTTTGACAAAATCTTATCGTGGATGTTCTCAACGAACGTTATATAATTTGGTAATATTTACTTATTTTTAGAAGTAGGTAAGAATGTACTAAGGTAAATTCTTTGTAGGTTCTTTTTGCTTTTCATAAAATAGTAAATACTTTATTACTAAAATATCCAAATATTAAATCATTGACACCAAGATATTGAGCTATTCTTGAAAACGATTGGCTGCTAATTATTGAATTTTACAAGGCAAACAAACGAGTTCTTGTAGTAATAACTTAAAGTCTAATCATTATTTCAATTAAAACAATATCAGTAGACACTTTGTTTCTTTGGAAGATAAGTTTTTATTTTGGGTCATAGTTGTATTTTACTACATCTACGAGTGTAAGAGTCTTAAATAAATAAATAATTGACTGAATTTTCGTACAGTAAGAGTTAAGAAATTAAAATGTGCATGAGAAATCAATGTCACTTGACATTTATTTTCCAGCATGTCCATATTAAACCGTCGGAGCTGACCCAATGATTTATAGCGGCGCGTCTTCGTCGACTTGTTTTGAATTAAATAAAAATAAACAAAAGCCCGTTTTGTATGTCTGTTTGCCGCGACAGTAAACATTCTTGTGTTTCACGCCACTTATAGACATTAAATCGAACGAAACATAGATAATAGGTACGTTTATAGTATTATACGTATCTATGTCTTTGGAGTAAGCTCGCAAAGTATTATACAACTGGCCATTAAATTAACAAGGGTAGTATTTAGGTACTTAACATTTTTCTTATACATACTTCACAAAAACGATTAGTTTATAAAAAAAAGGCTAATATAAAGTTTTGAGAACGCTTCAAAAGCTGCATTATGTATAAACCATCTTTCCGCCAAAGGCAGCAATTTATATTTAAACACACTTAATTTTGCCACATTATTGGCCGATCCGAGTTCGCTGTATTGTTTGCCGATGAGTCGATTGCCCCACAGATAACCGCCCGACCCATCCAATAAATAACCAACCAGCAGATTAAGTGATTATTAAGCACAAAAACCGTGTAAAAATTACGACAAAAATTGATAAGAATTTCTTTTGTTGCCAAGTTGAAAGTAAATTGCGTCGTGTTGCATTAAAAACCGCTTTAAAAGAAGGGCGATCTTGCCAAACCTTGGAGAAAGGTAGCCTCCTTTAATAAAGGCGATTGGCGAATGGACTTATTTAAAGTTCGCAATAAAAGGAATTCCTTAATGATGCTGACGCCGATATTAATATTGGACGGAGCGGTTTGGCAGGCTCTTCTTAAAATGTAGTTATAAATTACGTTTTTGGAATCCACTGGTTTTGGCTCGAAGTATTCTTGTGTTACCTTACTGTTATTGAGAGCAGTCTTGTTTGAAATAGTGCTATAAGTAATTCTATAATTGTGGTTTTAATTATGTTATATAAAGGTAGGTCTTACATGTAATCGGAAGGCAGAAATATTTGAAAGTTTTTTTTGTAAATTATAATTATGTTCAGAAAAATACATTATCATAACTTTATAATTTTAATGTCTTTTAGTCATTGTAACTATACAAAAAAAGTTTGAGACCTGTCGTTTTCTATAAAAAATTGCTACCTACTAAAATATTACCCTATCTCGATTCTCAAATCTCAAGGGATACTAGGTAGCAAGACTGAGACAATTTTTTTTGTTTCGTTCAAATATTAGTAAAAAGGTAGCTAAAGAAAATCACACATTAATTAAATTAAACAATAAGACAATAATTTTGTTGTTAAGTTTTATATTTATTGCTGGAATCATTATTCTTCTTTAGTTTGTGGTCAACTGTGACGCCATCTTCTCTTTGATATTAAACCCGTGTTAGCATAAGTTGCGTGCTCCACTGTTAAGTTCATTTTCTAGCTTTATATATTATATTTTAAAGTTTTAAATGTAAAGAATTTTATTTAATCCTAATCTACTACTTAATCCTAATACCTGTCCGTAAAAATAAAATAATAGTTAAACAAATGACCTGGGATGAATTCCTCCCAGTAACAGGTAAGGGGTTATACAAGTTCCAAAATGAGTTTAAAATTATAAAAGGATTAAGGAGAACTAACTCGACAATACTAATTTTGTAAGGAATAGATTTTACTTATTGCTAGCGTTTCCCAAATCTGTCGTAATTTTAATTATACCAATGCAGAAAATACATTACTTAAAAATCTCCCAGGTTTTATTTAGAAGTACCCAAATGAAGAAATAACTAATACCCATGCAATCAGGAGATCGTAAAACTAGGAAAATCGTAAAACACAAAACCAAGAACAATTTAAAAATGGCCAATTTCAAACTTGGCCTAGCAAAGTTCATCGAAGCCAGAATCCCCGGAGTCGCGGTCTAGCTTCTAAACCATTAATTACGCCACAGTCGTTTAGAATTGAAGACTAAGAACTTGATTGAGTGTGAGTGCTTATTAAATTGGTTTTATTACTTTCAGGTGTAATGTTCTAGATCCATTGTACTAAACTACTAATTTTCTGATTCACTGTGGTCAGTTAAAGTTAAATCACGTCACTAGCACGTGCAACTTATAGTTTTAATTAGTTAGTATATGCGTACTTTTAATTAAACGATTAAATAAAAATATTTATTATTTTATCTTTTTAGGCAGTAAGTAGGAGGCTATATGTTTTTTTGCTTATTTCGGTAACTTCTTTTTTCAAACTTTTGAGTATTTGTTCCATATACAAAAGTATGAACATAAATTTGAGTATATCGGTATAGTTTCCTACTTGATAGTAATACTTAATAGTTTTAAGTCTAGTAGGTACATAAGATTTTTGTTTGTCGAATAAAGATTTTCTTTCTTTCTTTTTTTATAGTAATATTATAGTAGGTAGCTATGGCAACTATACGTGTAGAATTATGAGATTTACATTACTATGATTCTTGCGCCGTAGATTTCTATCGATATAACGACAATAATCGAGTATTTGCTCGATTACGGTAAACGTATAAGCCATAAAGATTTCGAACATCTCTATTTGATTGCCAGAAGCAGTAGGAAAGTTATAAGATAAACAATAAAACGTATATCATCTTTATCTCACAGTAAACATTTCCTTTATCGATATCGATCTATTTACAATTAGGGCTGAAAACTTATTCTATCGATACTTATTATGTTATGCCTTAATAAAAAAGATATAGTTATTTAAGTAATATAAGATGGAAAAATGAATTTGATAACAAAAATACTCGTGGAAGATTTAAATAATTGCCTTCCATTTAATGACTTTTATCACAAGACATCTATGTCCACTTATTAGTGAGGTGAGTACACAACATCGACAAAATTATCTCAACAACCAAATACCGTTTGCTACAACCCTATTACATATATCGACATTATGAGAATACCATCGCAGCGTAGTTTCTCCGAAAACGTATCGGGCATCGGTTTTATTGCCGGATGATTACGGAGATTGTAAGTGGTACAATTTAATGTAATTTTTTCGAAAATGTCGAATAAAGTGATCGAGATTAAAACATAATCGGACTCTGTTATTATGCATCGTATTCGGCCTCGCAACGATGTCCTGTGGACATCCATGACGGTTTGTAATATTAATAATACTTGTCGTGCCGGTATAAAAATATAAGTAGGTACCTTTGAGTTTGCAGATATATATTTTTTAAATTACAATACGCAGTTAGGAATGCAATAATATAGTAATCTGCGGAAATAGAACTAAATGTTTTTAGGCGGGCGTCAAGCTTTGTTCAGAGGTGTCAAAGATGCGTTGCCAACCCCGAAATTACTAATTAGAGTAAAAATACGGTTGGGCATAAACCCCCTTTTTCCGCTTTTCTGTACGATCATGTGCCAGTCTTATCGATGAAATATCTTTATACAGTCAACTGAAGTTGCAGTCGTTTACGAATTAACAGCTATAAACATTAAACATATCTACAATAAATAAAGAAATTCTATAGCTCTTTAGAGTGTTGACTATTAAACCAGAACTGGATTCTACAAACAATTCAGAATTATCAATTATTCTTTTATGGTACGATAGCCCGAACAGTTATTTTAATCCCAAGTGACATTTTATTAGACGGACGAACATACATTTCTATTCAACGCAAAAAGCTAGCCATTGTACTGTCAGGATAATATAATATTAACCTCGAAATAAAATAAAATAAATTTATACTTTAAAAGGAAGTTACAATATAGTGAGACTTTGTCTTAATATGTACTTATTGTAAATTGAAATTCCCTGCTCTTGGCGCGTTATCTGTCTATCCCTAATCGATAAGAAATCACTATCATTTGGAGCATTTCTACACATGTATATGACACATACCCAAGTAAAGCCAAGGCGGGCCTTCAGTAATATTATATATTTTAAGTTTATGGCATAAGATGAAGGTAGGTATGCTCTATTTTAGCAAATTCAATTCAAAATTTTAAACTCCGATACAAAGAATTGCCTAATTTCGCGACATGGCCTTAATTATAACTATTTATTCACGATACTTTTTCAAACTTAAGGAATCATAAGACTTTTTATAATCTATTTAACATTACGTACTTATAGTTATTCTAGTTACTTATTTAAAATGACTGAATGGAGGCGGCAAGCGGCAATTGATTCTGCGCGCGCCGGACCACTGCCATACCTTATAATTAGCCGATATCAATTCGATGCGATAGCGTGGCGGTCCCTTGCGAAACTCGTCCAGTTTCTAAGGGACCATATCGATCCTTACTCCACACCACATACGTATACACCAAAAAACTTACATGCCAAATTAAGACTTGAAGCGTTTGAGATTAAATCTGATTTCCAGTGTGCTCTATTTTACATTAATACCCTTCTACTCTATCACTACCATTGAACTATTGATAAAGTTACTACGAAAAGTATCCTTACATATTCACACAACTTTAACCCTTAGACGTTGCCAATAAAGTCCAGATTTGCCAAAGAAATTCAATGCGTTAATTCGTTTTGATTTTAAAGCGAATCACGCGTTAGAATCAGGATGCTGCAACTGCCCGGACGCGACTCTAATTACCACCGCCACTCAATATTGCAAAATGAAGCCTATTCTAGTACCCTTCGGCTATTACACCCGGTCTATTGTTACACAAAACACATTTAAGGCCGCGGACCGGTCGCTTCGACCTGGGTGTGACCGCTACCGACCACGGTACACAATTTACGTTATCAGCAATCGCCCGAAACAATTTCTAATTAATCGAAACACAATTCGTTAATTGCTCTTATGAAAGTTTAATTGCTCGATTACAACTATTAAATTATGTCAGGGCGAAAGAAGATTGGTCGAGTATGCGGCGAGTCGAGAAGGAAAGAGCAGTATAGACAATATCTAACTGGTCCATTTTATTGCCTTGGACGATTTTTTTCTTTGTGTTATTTTGGTATAAAAAAAAGGATCTGAATCAGTTGTATGGAACGTCAAAGATTGACCATGGTCATTAATAATTCTTTAATTTTGGCCAAGGCTCTTACAAGATAAAGAAAAAACTATGAATTTTTTTATAAGTAATATTCCTTATTCATTTGTGTAATTTTTTTATATACGGACAAATCACACAGATTGAGCTAGCCCCTTGAGACTTGTGTTATGAGATACTAACTCAACGATATTATATTTTGTAAAAAAATACATATTTAGATAAACATCCAAGACCCAGGTCAATCTGGAAAAGATCATTTTCCATCTTGATCTGACCGAGGCTGCCACTCCGAAGGTCCCGGGGACCTTCGGAGTGGCAGCCTGGCATGTTGACCATCAGGCCACAGAGGTCATATTTGACATGATGTTTTATATACACCCAAGAAGGTATCGCCACAGAGCGTTAGAAAGCATTTCTGACATGCACTGGTAATATTACGAATCACATCACCTATTTAAAAGCTTATTATAAAATATATAATTAAGGTAATATAAAGTATATTTTCTAACTAGCCCAATTTGAATTCGAATTGAAGCAGATGATTTAATTTGAATAAAAATACAATTATACGCAGTCGAACTATAAACATCAGTGAATTCTAATTTATCTATTTGAGATGGAAATCATTATTTAATACAGTTTTATTCATTGTAATGCTTATGTTACTTCGTGTTAAAGGTTTGATAGACAGTAATAAAATAAATTGGCACTTAGCAGAAATATATTATTAGTACTTTTTGTTTGGTAATACTTAATCATGATTTATTGCGAACAGTACCTACCTGTTAACTGTCTAGTACTTTGTCCGTATATATTTATTTATTTATGGCTCAGTTGTAAATTTTGTGGGTTCATTTAATGACTTCATTTAATCTTCGGACGTCATGGAATTTAACATAAATGATTATTTTTAAAACAAATATACTTTACTCGGGTAAGACAGAAACTAAGTGACTTAACTCACTTTAAGGTGTTTTAAAATGTTTTTATAATAATACAATACAAATACTCTTTATTGAACCATAAACAGAATAATGAGAAAGAAATATGATCTAATAGAGGAATCACATAGCAATTTCTTCCAGTCAACTATTGGTGAGAGGGAGGAGTGAATATTTAATTTTAACAGCTGGGAACAGTTTTAGATCTTTTAACTTATTCCATTACTAAATAATTAATCATCATTCTTGGTGGGTAAAAGAGAAATGCTTAAAAAAATTCTTAAAAATACCGATCTGCTGTTGTGAGCCCAACTTTTTTCCCGTGAGGTTGGTAGGCAACAATAATAGCAATAAAGAAATAGGAGGAAATGTGAGATACTTTTGTCCAGTAGAATTTACGAGCTGTAGCAAGAGTAAAATAATATATGTATAGATACTAGTCAAGAAATATTCTGTGAGAACCGTTCATCGATATAATTATTTTCAAATGGAGATGACTTTTAAAGTTTCAAAGAAGGTAGGTCTGTCAACATCAATAACATAAAGGTGAGATTTAAATAATGATTCCTCGCCAATATGTACTATATTTATTTCTTAGTAAAGAAAAATAAAGTAATCGCTTCACCCTTCCCTTTGTTCTTTTGTATGAAATTACCTCTATAATTGAATTCTCAAAACACGAAACACTCCATTTTGCTCATTATAATTGTGACCAGTATAAAGCGATACTGTTTACAATTCCTGATACGTCTGCCAAGAATTACCAGGAACGGGCTCAGTAGTGCCTTAATGATGTCAAAAGGCAACATAATGTGTATGCCATAAACGGCGCCCGCAGTTCGTTACTGTCGCAACGTCGCCTCTCTTCCCTGACATCTCACTGCCTACACCCAGCCCGCATTAACATGGCCATTATGTAAAACACTGGAACCACTCGTTAAAAAAAGAAATACGACCAATCACATTTACAGCTGCAATGAAAAAACCCGATTCGTCACCAAGATTTGGCATTATAAAAATGATGACGTTATGCTCAATAAAAAAACAGTAAACCGCCGTGTGCATAATTCACTTTGTCCTCTCGCAACAATCGTAATAAAAGAGGTTTTTTTTTTATTACCGATTGAGTTGAGGATCGAGCGAGAGGGGTGACCTCGACGTAGCCTCGTGCCTTGTCATTTGCTTCGTCAAGAGTCCGCGCCCAAATTAATTCGCCCGTATTTAGAAATGCGGCAGATTGAAACGTGTTTAGGTATTTCAGAGATAGAAAAAAAAGTCAGATAGTAAAATATAAG
Source organism: Acrobasis suavella (assembly GCA_943193695.1). Classification (NCBI taxonomy): domain Eukaryota; kingdom Metazoa; phylum Arthropoda; class Insecta; order Lepidoptera; family Pyralidae; genus Acrobasis; species Acrobasis suavella. The sequence goes on along the minus strand of OW971945.1, from coordinate 8,796,275 downwards.
CAGAAGCCAATCTTTACAGGTAGTACTTATTTAATACTCAATTCACATACGGTATACGCATAGCAGCACATGCGATAGTATTCAGTATTAAAAAAGAATTGGTCTTAGACCGCAAAAAGAAATAAAGTAGGTTCGTCTAACGTTTCTTTCTTTGTTATCCAGCAGGTACCTATAGGTATTAATATGAAATGGGCCACAACTTTTAATTTTTTGATTTTTATCGGTCCAAGCGGTTTATTTACTTAATTCATGATGTTCAGAATCTTTCGCGGCCTTCAAAGCTAGGGATACAACTGGGAACGCGCTAAGATTGGGAGCAGCAATTTTTTTTAACATGTTCTAAAGTTAACCTTCTCATCAAAACTATTGCATTTATAACTTTGTTTGCCGTGACTGTGTTACTGTGTATACAGGAATTATTAACTCCAAAGGCTACCTCCCTTATAACGAACGAATGGCCTCGATCGATCGTTATCTTAAGACTAGGAAATCTTTTTGAATTATCTGCTCGTGTATACAACTTTAATGTTTTATAAAAATAAATCCAGTTGATTGACACATCGACATATTTTGTTTGTGATATTAAACAAGATAAAGACGAAAAGATAAAGCTGTGTATGATGTTGACCTCTCATACTGCGCAGAAACATTCCCTAGTTTTATTTATTATTTTCTATAGTTTCGTTTATCACCCCTGTCCCAATGGCGGGCAAAGGCCCTTCTCATCTCTTTTCAGTACACTCTTCACCTTTGTCAGTATCGCCAGCGCTTCTTTGGCCAGCCTGGGCAACGCAAATCTATTAATATTATAAATGCGAAAGTTTTTATAGATTTTGTTTCGCCAAAACGGTTGAAAAGATTGGAATTAAAAGACATATCGATAACTTATTACCTGGATGAATACATAGGTTATTTTTAATCCCGGAAAAATGAGAGATTTCCTTGGGATAGATAGATTGTCAAACATGTACCCTTGCGGACAACGCCGCGGGATCAGCTAGTCATAATTAGGCAACAACTCACTTGTAATTGTGGACTATCTATCTTCCATCCTGCCCAAATTTCCTGCTCAGTTTCAACTTACTATAAATTATAAAAAAGTGTCATTCTCATAACGCCGCATCCGCATTAGAAAAACTGCTGATACCAGACTGACCAGTGTATTAAATTGGTATATGTATAACATCATCATCATCGAAAGCTGTTCACATCCCACTGCTGAGAATAGGCGTCAGTTTAAAATGTATGGATTATATATTTTTAATTTAAAAATATCTCGGACCCACAGAATTTGGTTATCTCATGTGTGTACTCAATTTGTAAAAGAGGAAATAAACCTATGACCTTACGATTGCGTACGTCCCCAACCCACTAATCAATTTTGCGTGAATCACTCTGCTTCCTGTCATTATTGCATCAGGTCACTTCTAGTGTAGAATTAAGTTTGATTAGCCGTATCCATGATCTACATAGTATGTTCTAATTTTAATGTATGAGATTTATTAGCCCTGAACATAATAACGAGCCTTGTTTTTAATGCAGCTGATGGTTAAAATGTAAAAAGAAAAGTTTATATCACTGCAAACTTATACTTTCTTACAGCTTACTTATATAATATAATAAATCAGAAGATAGAAATATATTTGAAAACTCATTACAAGCTTAAGATCACTTTAGTTGAATGGTTACAGAAGCTTAGCTACGAAAAAAACCGAAGCATTATAATACTATAAACCAGTAATATAAAAAGAAATACTAAATAAAATAAATTAATAATATTCTAATAAATTATAAAATTTAATACTATTATAATATATACAGGTACTTAAACAAAACAAATTACATATAATTATTAAAACAGTAAAAATATAATAAATAGTAGTAAATTATAATATAAATTTAATTTGATACAAAAGTCTTTATTTAGTGTAAAAACTTTAACAAACAACTTTTACTTATATTTTTTCCTGGCCTGCATGTAATTACTATTATTCACACATCATAACAACTGCAACATTCACGCACTAACAATGCATAAATACTCAAAAGACAAATTATTCTAATTTGAAATTAAATTCATGATGTAAAAGAGCGGGACTCCCCAGATACAGGTTTATTAAAACTTTATTGGTGGGCGCCTGCTACCTGTTGTTAAGTTTCAAAATATTTTTTAATGAATAAATAATTTTTAATTTTAATAAACTAAATTAACTGAAAGTATTTCACTATGCGATTTCTTCTGAAATAACAATACTATTTTAATTCCATTACTATAACTTGTTACAAAGTAAGGAGAGATTTATATCTTGCCCTTGATAAATTATTTAGCATAAAGAGAAATTATTGTTTCAGTAAACAAACCTAACCTACCTAATGTTTATTGTAAACATGACACCCACAGGGAACGATCCAATAGTTTGTTGATGTTACATTTTATAGGCAAACCAGAGCAGCAGAGGTTGAAAGCCTTTGCGTGTAGCGTTTAAACTAAAGATTGATGAGATGAAATGTACTACAGTGACAACAGCCGGCTAATAATGTCTAAGAAGATCACAGACTAATTAAGTAAATGGACTACGGATTCTCGTGCTCGGATAATATTCTGACCAGAGCAGTATGAATGTTGCTATTTCAACATGATTATGTTATACTCGTGTTTTTTTTACCTGCAAGTGCAATCTCCTAAAAATACTGTTTGTTCGTTCAAATGGTTTCTAGATTGTTGGCGCGTCGACAAAAACAGCACACTTGCAGGTAAAAAAACACGAGTATAACACTCGCGTTTTTATTTTACCTGGAAGTGCAATCCTCCAAAAAATACTGTTTGTTCGTTCAAATGGTTTGTAGACTGTCAGCGCGTCGACAAAGACAGCGTCTTTGAAGAAGCCAGCGCAGCCGTTGTCGGCGAAGTGGAAGGGTAAATTATGATAATCTACATAATTATGTCAACCTTAGCGAACAACTTCTATCGTAGAGCTACTTTGACTAGATACAGATATATAGACAATTTGTCTGTTGGTCGTCGTCAGGAAGCGTCGTTGAATACAGACAGATAGTAAGAAAAAATCAGATATGAGCGCCGAAGGACTTAAATTTGTACTGATTAAGGATTATTTGAACGCCATTGATTGTTTTACACCATACCCAGTACACGATACTCAATAATAATATTTTGGAGCAGTTATGCACGCCTTTTTATCAACACTACAGTATTTTTTAGTTTTGTCAATGGCCAAACTCATCCATCCATTATAAATTTACATAGCAATCACGTTTCGTTTGCGATGAGAGGTCTAAAAGACACGAAGGAAAGTAGAGTAAGGCAATTGCATCAATGTCAAATTGTTTAGTTTCTTGGTAAGTGGCGAATCAGAATTTATTTGATTAGATGATAATAAGTTATAGTTCTACTATTATGAGAGAAATTTGATTACGATTTATAATTTCTGCATCATAAGATATGTGACTTTAAAGAATAACTTTTTACTCAGATTGTATCTACAATATATTTAACATATTTACAGTAAAATGCCAATTTGGGTATGTCTACAATGTTCAGAATATTTCTATTCAACAAAAGAAAATAAATACCATCTCTCAGAACTCAGTCCTTTTTGCTCCCACTAATGGCTCCATGGTATCATTGCGCTGTGCCATTCAATCTTTGTAACCCATCCTGCTGTTCTTATACGCAATATCTTCTATGTTTTACACAGAATAATAAACCTTATGACTGTGCAAGTAATATAGGGTTTTAAATGGTAGATTTAGATTGATAAGACTTTTTAGATGGTGTAAAGAGCGCGTGGCTAGCTCGTGCCAATTTGTGAATAGCGCCGGACGCTCCAGGCAGCTTTCTTTCCTCCATTGCTAAACTTGTTAGGTGAATATCACTGCGGTGTTAAATAGGGCTTATAGCTTCTTCTATCGATATCGACTATTTGCATAATTGAATAACTCGTCAATTATGTAAATCGATATGAAATTGGACACTAACACATTTGATAGCAAAAAGGATTTAGTTATAATGTGCATGTGATTGTAACTTTAGGATATTTGAATGTAGCACTTAAGCGTATAGGTATGTATTTAGGTATAGGTACTTTATGGAAATTAAGTATTTGTGAATAAATTCCACGTCTTTGTTAAAGTGGTAAATAGGAAGATTTATAAAAATTTCATTCTATGATTGTGCTTTCTTTTTGTACGACTGTGTAGGTAAATTCAAAAGTAGAGTTTCCACTAACTACTCATCATTTAGTTGCCTAAAACATACTTTGCTCAATTCCAATAGATATTATTCGATAGCCAGGCACAGTATATCTGTGCAGGCACATCACTAGCTCACATGCGCCTGAGGCGTTACACCCGTATCTCCTACTGGCTGCCTCATTATGATGATTGATGCTGTGTGTGCATCAATATGTACCAAGCATCTCCCGGTCGCATATTGTCAAAATCTATGATCGAACGAGAGAGCAAAGTTCTTAGATTTCTACTTAGAAGTATATTAGGATAATATTTTTGTTTTTCGATATTCGGGTATCTTGGTCGGCGGATCATAACAATTAGTATGCTAAAATTAGGATAGTATTTTTGATTTTCGATAATTCGTGTATCTTTGGTCGGAGCATCATAAAAATTAGTATGCAAATAGGTGACACTAATAATTTTTATTTTTTAAAGTTCTAACATGGGTCAATGTGTGCCGAGATTGTAATTGTGTTCGCGAGTACGTGACGAACTACTAATTTTGTAGGGCTGACAGGCACATCACTGGGTAGCATTTCCCGGTTTCAAATAGACAAATTTTCATGTATCTGTATTTTATATCTTTGGACCTCAGAGTGAAACGATTAATGCAAAACAATCTAATGAGAAATTTACACTTTCAGTGTGTTAACAGAAAACTAGAACGTTTTAACCACTTAAAATAAATATGCTAAAAATCATTACAAAAATACCAAATGGCACATTCCAAACTTAACTATGTATATTTTATATGTTCAGAACAAGTCTACGTTCTGGATTGAGGAGTAGATTTTGCTGACTTGCCTCCCGGTCACGAGCGCGGAGTGGTGTAATGAAACGGTGAGGATGACTTCAGTAGATTTATTGCCGGCGATACGTATTGTGATTTAGTTGCAAGATTGATTTGGAAGTTATGTAAGGTTTATTATATACTATTTATGAGTAATTGTTGATATGAATAATTGTAAATATTAGCCTGCTCGTAATATGAGACAAGACGTGAAATTCTTCTTTACTCTTCTTCAAGTGGAAATCCATAGTCTCTGCCTACCCTCATGGGAAACAGGCGTGAAAATATGTATGTACCATGTATATGTATTCTTCATTATAATTTATTTGCAATGTGTGAATTGCGTGTTCCACTGCTGGGCTAAGGCTTCACCTCTTCCCTTCTAGTACTCGCTTTCTTTGGTTATATTATTAATAGTCCTAATTGTGTTTTCCTCAAATATTTTTAATCATACTTGTTTGATATAAAGCTTATTCAAGTCATCGTTATAAGATATTTTTTTATTGTGTTAGCAAAGTACAATATCAAAATTAAAGTACTCAATAACACGACAAATCAAATGATCTATACTTTAATATGATTGGTTTTCGACGTTTAATTACTGAGTTCATATGACTCCATCATGAGACTAAATGTAGGACATGTTTATATTGTAGGTACCTTCTGTCATCCTGTTATGCATGACATCTGTCGCGCTGAGAATCCCAAAATCTCTTGAGCTCCCCGACTATGACTTATAGGCAAAGCATGTTGAGTAATTCGGCATTAAATTATGATTCCAGTTATGAATACGCGGTGAATAATGAATAAGCGGCTTTAGATAGTCGTGTGTTGATAACAGTTGAATTAAGATGTGTGTCGTCTTCGTGGCCACGCCGCATGTGTCACTCCTAACAGCTTCTTTAGAATTAACCTCCGTAAAACTATGGTATATTATATGAGTCATTCATTTCATAAGAATAAATTGTGAAAGTTAGCTGGCGACTTGCGCTTATTCCATGGGATTTACTTGCATGTGTTTTTGTAGTCAATATTTATGCGGGATGGGGATTTTTAACTACCAAAGTATGTAATAAATAGCTACGGTATTTAACGAAGCATAAAATTCAATAAAAAGTTACGCTAAAGTTCCTTTTTTATAACATACAAAGTTACTTCCATCTTTAAAAAAAAATTGTGCATACTGTATTTTCATACAAACATGTTCATTCAGCTGACTTTCCAGTTGCAATGAGAAAGTATTTTTTTTAAAGTTCACATAATTGTTTACAAAAAAAGTGGTTTATTTAGCCGAGAGACCCTCTTTAGTTAGGTATACGTCAATAGTACATTTTAAACCCGGTATGACTAATCGACCAACTCTTAACATTTTCCAAACTAACAAACATTTGTGTGATTGTATCAAATCTTTAAATCAAACTAAGGCCTTTCCAAGTAACAAAGATGAGCGTTAACCAACACGCTTCAGAGTCAGTCAAAATAAATAAAATCAGATCACATGACATTCCATATTTTGCAAAAAGATGTAAGTCCTGTTTATTTTAAGCTCATCTGATGCAAGCGACCCTGAACACATCGATATAGCCTCGATTATGTCAATCTTTTTGATCCCTTTTATTGCGTGAGAAACTTCATAAAACGCCTGATGGCTTATAAGGCTTTATAGTCAATTGTCGAATTGAAACTCGTATAATATCTTGAGCATTTTAGGTCAAACATTTCGTCAAAACTTTAACTAAGAACCCAAGTAAGAAAAAGCGTTGCTTGCTTATTTATATTGATTAACTAGATTTTCGATCAAGTTAGCTACTCTACGCTGAAAATCAGCGCTCTGGTTCCGTAAATTCAGTAAATTACCAATTTTTGGGCAATTAACTATGCAGATAGATGTTCTAATTCTTTACTGAAAACCATATTAGAATCAAGTTTCCTAATAAACGTACTTTTTTCTGATATTTACAATAAAATAGTCCAGGATCTCTAGTCAATTGCAACCCATTGCGACCGTTTACTGGCTCGAATGCTCGATTCGAGCGAGCAAAAACGGCGACGTTTGCGACATCAAAACTGCAAGTCGTCAGATGAATAATACATCGATATGATGTGTTATCACCTTGTTGGAGCCTGTTAGACGTTTATCTGGTTTGATAACGAGTCGTTAGTTTAGTCCCAGAGAGAGATGGAATTTGAAGTAAGGAAACAAAATTTAATTTTAAGCATTGCAGACACGAAGCTAAGTATTTTTGTTCGAATGCAAAATGAATTTATTATTAATTTAACATTCATAACGTTTTTAACTCTGTTGTCCTAACGACACTAAGAAATTTCGTTTGCACCATCAATGGTTTTGACCAATGGTGAAAATGAGATGACGGGGTAATGTGAGTAGAATTTACAACTCTTAATTGATTTAAATGTAGTTGTTTTATAAACTAATATAAATGACGGCTTCGCAGCATTACAGCTGCGAATGCAACTGGGAATACGCTGAGATAAGAGAGAGAGAGAGTTTTATGAAGTAGCAATAGGTAAAACTCGAAAAATCAATTTATTCAAAGAAATATACATGGTTACAAAATAATACTACTTAATACCATTACATAAGAAAAAAACAATATATTAAAATGATATTAATAACAATAATATAGGCAGTGTAGCCAACGAGCAGCAAGTCACCATCTACCAGGCTAAATTGTTGTGAGAGATTTTTCTGTAGACGTCCGTATCTCACTCCATATTCCAGTTATTTGGTCCATTAACATCCCATCCAGACGGCCCAAACCAAGTAAATCCCTCCCTGGTAATAGTTCGGCGGCTGTGGAGGACTGTCCGTTATTGCATTTCAATAGAACATTAAGGGATAGACCTCCATAGATGCAGCCATCTCACTTTTTAGATAAAAAGGTACTAAAAGGCCTGTTCATGTTGGCTTTGGCCCCATGAACGCCTCAAAGGACTGGGTCCCCATAACCCGAGGCTGAAAAGCGTACCACAATAATACAAACCCTAATCAAAAATCCCACCCCGAATTGTACCCGGATCAAAAGTGCCCATTACGCTTGCTGCTTTTTCTCTTTGAATGGCTATGGATGTCCTTTGAGCCAGATACCACCCAGAGCGTTGGTCATACCCTCGATCCCGCAAGCGGTGCCCTATCTCATTAACTAAGTCCTTAGCTTCGGGACACCAAGGACCAGCTGTCTCGATAGCGACTGGTACAAAAAAATGGTAGATAAAATAGATTTCTAAATGATTATCTATAATGGACTCAAAAGCATGGACTATTTCGCAACTGAAGGGCTTATTTTTTATCTTAGCCGTTCCCGGCTGTATCTTTAGCTGTTCTGTTATTTTTTTTTGTTATTTAGTTTAAGTGTTATATAAGTGCATTTTCCAGCGATGACTACTTCAAAGATGATACTTTTTCAGTGGTCAATTGGTCATCCAAAAATGTGGGAGACAGTGAGAAATCAAGACAACGCTTTGGTTTGGCGGTTGTGTTGATCTCCCTGACTTATAAGTAAAATTGAAATAAAAGTTTCTAGACCTGTCTCTTGGACTATTTGATAACAAGTGTTTATTTATAAACAGAGGCGCGGGAACCGCTCAGCCTGCACTACGTGTCACCATTTCAAATAGCCTTAATGTGACATGACAGTAAATGTACAAAATGTGAAGAGAACAGAAGCTCTTCATACACTTAATACTGTAAGATAACGATATTTTTACGTTACCGGAAATGCAGCAAAGATATAGAGATAATAAAACAGTGTAGTAATTGGCTACCAATTTAGTGCTAGAGGTGTGACTATGTGTGACTTTTGACTAAGACGATGTGAATTACTGACGTACGTCTAAGGAGCTGTCGAGGGACTGGACGAATTATGCGAATCATTTTAGTAGGCAATGCGGCTAGCAACCCATCACTATTTTGATTCTTTATTTTATTTTATTTACCAATTTATGTACACGGAAATTTTATACCGATATACATCAAATAAAAGTTATACAAAGGCATAACTTATCTCAAAAGATATCTCTTCCAGTAGGCCTGTGAGAGGAAATGATTATGTAAGAGAGGCATACAGTCATGTTTATGCATAAGATAAAGGAAGAAGAAAATTAAAATTACATAAAACTACACTATTACAATATAAATTATAATTAAGATGATTCCAAAAAATAATGATTTTTACTCGTCTTTTAAACACAGAATTATTTTTTCTATCTTCTCGCCCACCATCACGGTTAAAGTGGCCTTTAAGTCTTGCGGCCCTGGGCCTGCCATAGTAGGGATAGAGACGTGATAGTATTTATATTATGTATCTCTCTCTACTCTAGATATTTTGTGACGAATATAAGTAAAAATGCGACATTGATGCGCCTCATTCAAAAACATTATGCGATGTTAAGATCCCGCGATAGCAACTCATACCCGTCGGAAGAAAGAGAATAACATGACAAGTGGGCTTGTTTATCTCACTTATGCATTATTTATGACCAATAAAAATTAAAATTCTTCTAGGCATTTGTTGTCAAGTAAATGTTTTTGAAGAAAAGTAAGCAAAATATTCACAGCTTTATATAACGGTGAACTTGACCTAATATCTCTTTTATTTTCTTTTCTCGAGAAAAATATTTTTTTGATTTATTTATTATTAGAAATGATACTTAAAAGTTAATTTGCAAGTTTGTATTTTGGTGCTAGTCATTGGACAGGGTGATAACAATCACTTGTTAATCCTTTATTAATTACTTAAAACATGTTTTGTTTTTTTCCCTCATTTCAATATTTGACAATAAAAGAACGAGACAAAACATATTTTAACTAAAATAGGTTTAGCAAACGTTAGTTTTTTATGAACAAGGGGAGCTCACGTAGGTCAAGTAAATAGAAACGTTGTTCACATTTAGATTGGCGACCAAAAGTGGCATTAAACTTGTAGTGTACTGGTTACACCAGTAGTAGGGATAAACGTCAGATGGTGTGACAGTCGGCCCGTTTAGTCTTAGAGTGGACGGCGTGCAGTGCGGACGTGTACTTGGAGTGATAGTGAGTCAATGTCATAGTGATAGTTATCGGGATATCACAAAACTTACTTAAGAAGTACATAAAGCTCTTCTCTGTCCCCGGCCGTTGTCATTAGATGACAGTCATTAAACAAAGATGCATTCAGGCAGCCTAAAAAAAGTGGGACTAGTGATGACACATGCAAAACTACATAGTGGATTTCTAGTACATCTGATGATGACGAGAACTATTGGTGACGAAATGCTTTTGCTCGTCTATCCAATTTAAAAAAGTTACATACATTTCCTTCCTATTTCAACAAAGACAAACTTTTAAAAACATTGTTTCATAATGTTAGTGAAGGTACAATTTTAGAGCCAAACGGAAATTAAATCAAGCAACACTTTTACAAGCGATAACAAATCCACCTCGGCAAATGGCTTTCTCATCTCACCACACAATAGAAGAGTAGAAACCAATCAGTGCGGTCGGCGACCACCACAAACCGCACTTGAGATCTTGTACCGTCTTTCTCCTAGTTACGTTGTAGTACAAGTCACAACAGAAGAGTAACTCTTGTAAGTTGTTCGTCTTGAACGGAAAACTTTAAAAAATTATGTAATTTCGATTAAATAACTGAATTATCCAGGTAAACTAGAAGAACTTTGCTTTGAAAGTACGTTCGACGAAGTTATATTATACTTACTTGATAAAATTAAGGTAGCGACCAAGGTGTATTGTGGCGAACCTCATCGTAAACAAGTTGTGGATATGGCCAAATTTTGTACAAGCGATGTGTGATTTAACTTATAGATATTTTAACAATAAAGGATGAAGTATTATAAGAATATAATGACTGTAATTATGAGATTTAATCAATGGGGATAATTAAGAGTAAAATTAATACATAATTTAATAAAAATCCGTCGTTTGTTTTCGCTTATAGTGGTCAACAATATAAAAAAATCACAATAAGTGAAAGTTACTTTCCGTAAAATTTAAGAACATATCATCAATTCATAGCAAACACTTTATGCATCATGAGTAAAATCAATTTTTGTAGCCTAATATATTTATAATTCCACTCGATTAGGAAATGTTCCAAGTTTAAGTACTGTCATTTATTTACTATGGTGTCTCCGTTAAGTTCGTGATGTAAAATAAATCATACGGCAATTTATCCGACATTGTAATTTTAGGTCTGTCATTTGGCCAGAGTATTTAGCATTTCCCGTCGGGTGTTCCTCGTATCAGGGGGGCGACGCGTGGTAACGTGATAGATATTAATGCGCGAGCGCATGTGAGTTTGTGATGTCTACGGGGTAATCGCTGATAATTTATAATGGTTATTGTGTAAGGACAAAATTACTTTGGTAATATTTTATGGGAATGTAGGTGTATTATTACGATTTAAAAGGTAAGCACATGTCAATTAAACGGATGAGATTCGTATAAAATTTTTTTTAGGAAAATAATTGTTTCAAGTTGTTTGTTGTTATCATGCAACATTTTTCTAATACCATGAGATATAATAAAAAAACATCTCTTAGTCATAACTCAACATATCTATAATAAAAAAAAAAGTATCTTATCAATTTATATCAAGTTATGATAGAAGCGTAGCGCAAAAGTTTAAATAAAACACATAATAAAAACATACACTTACAAAATTAAATAATTTACAATAACTACTTACAATAATGAATTTTAGTTTTACCAGGATTTATTAAACTTATAATAGAAACATCTTTTTTTAGTTTAGTAATTATTTTCAGGTTAGCTATGAATAATATTAGTAGAATCAATATCACCTAATTAGCAAACAAACCTGATCCTAGACAATTTGACTTTCCTTAACAATATTACGATAGCGATTGCACAAACCACCTCACAATGATTAATTTCTATTAGAGCTAGGAGCCAGAAGTAAATTGGTTCAATTTCATTGTTTATTTATGAGTTACGAATCACGAATGAAGTAATACAAAGTATGGATACACAGCTATGTCTATGTTATTTTTTGTAAGCACTGCTTCGGCCTGCAGGGAATGGCAGAAATGTGTAAAATTATAATTGTGATGCTTGAGTGAATAACATACTTCATTCGTTGGCAAGTGACAAACCTGTGCGAAAATTTGTAGCATACATATAAGTAGAACAGGTCAGTTTCTGTGACATAGGCGAAACACCTAAGTACCCGAACGAAAATGTTTTTTTAGCAAGCCAGCAATTTTTTTGTTATTTTTTCAATCGGTTAGATGTTTATTTCATAAAAATCAAATATAAAATAATAAAGTTTCATAACATTTAACTACGCACTCACTACACTATCTTGCTTATTGAGTATAATAATACTACGTGAGAATGATCCATGGATTTTTATAGCAGCAGCAAGAGACGACAGAAAGCACCCGGTCCATATCCAGAGAGGCAAACTTACGCTGGTCGCTCTTGTTTTATTTTCGCACTGTTAACAAGTTTTTTGCTACAGAAAAACGTACGCACTCATCTTGTGAGAAAGTAGAACCATTCGTGCGAGACACTAATGTAGAATAACATAGTGTTGAGACATTTTGCGATAAAAAACTGAAAGTGAAAAAAGGCAACTCATCTTTCAAGAATTCTTACTAGAATACTCCGAAGTGTACCTTCTTGTTTAATAAATAACCTACTTCGTAATTTCACTTCCTCATTTAATTATCCTTACTTCCTTACTAATATATAAATGCGAAAGTAACTCTGTCTGTCTGTTACCTCTTCACGCTTCAATCACTGAACCGATTTAGACGAAATTTGGTATGGATATAGTTTGAGACCCGGGAAGGACATACGATACTTTTTATGCCTTGCGGGCAACGCTAGTTAGCTAGTTTAAAAAATTATTAAATTAATTTAACATCGTGTCAAGAACTGACTGTGTTTCCTCCCTGAATTATGAAGGGCATAATTTTATCTTTTGTTTCTTTTACATTATGTCATTTTCGTGTAATCTCGTGTTCGTTCAGTTCGTCGTGTATCTGTATGTTTTGACTATCTTCTTTTTATTAATTTCGAATTACACGTATATAATAAACAAAAACTCGGTGAAATTATTTATCATAATCATGTTTTTATGATGATGACCGTCACTATAGCTGGTCGGTGCATCATTTGTTAGTTTGTTAGCTCATCTCATAAAGTGTTGTCTAAAAAAGTAGCATTCTATTTAATCTGCGTATCTCCATTAAGTGCCGCGTCTACAAACTAAAACATTATACATTCTTGTCTATAATCGGTGAAACCTGTCACCGGTCAAATGAAAAACAGTATCAGGGCAGCGTAGCGGGATGCTATCGAGAGTGAAACCAAGCGCCCCGGGCGAATAGAAATAGAACCACCAACATAACTAGATCTCTATGATTAGAGAATACTTCAAAATTTTCATTAAAATACTGCCAAAGGTAGGTCAAGTTACTTTGGACAAAGAAGTTTTCAATACCTTATTGAGACGGTCAAAGAAGCCTCGGGGTATCGAAGGGTGTTATTGCACCTTCTTTAACTAGTTTCGTTATATTGATATGTAATTGGTACTTCTTATTGTTGATGTGTTACGTCGATTTAAACTGTATCAATTTCGATTTCACTTTTATTTTATGTTAGTATATTTATTTTTGGCCTACGGAATGTTAAGTATACGATGTATAAGTATAAGGTAAGATATCAATATAAAGTATAAGATACTGGTGAGAATGGCATCTCTTATTGGTTTGGTTAATTTTCCAACAAGTCAAATCAGATTCTTTTTCTATATGTGTAAACAAATATTTCCTATGGGATTTGTATGAAATACTTAAGGCAGATGACGTCATAGTTTCTTGGAGTCAAATAACGCTCTTATTTACAGTTTTTCTGCTATAATAAATCTTAAATCACGTCAAAATGGAAATATCAAAGACATATGGCATTATTTGCGACGTTTTATTTTCTTATCAGTACAAAATAATTTATTTTTGGAAAATAACCAATTGCTTGATGACTTTTTAATACAATGTGCATTTTTTTTGAAGAATTGAATCTATGGCTGGCTTGTTGAGCTGATCACCTGACACCCGTACCGATACGTAAACAAAAACAAACTATTTTCTGACCAGTGGATGTATCTAGTACAATAATTATTTTTTTAACAAAGAAAATCAACCGACTTCCTTTCTATAATTTCTTTTAGGAGTTTCTTCCATATGTCCAAAGTTCTTCGTCAAATCTTTATCAAATTAATACGGGACTCACTACGTTCTAAAAGTAACGACGGGTTGCATTCCGGGAGAGCCAGCAGAAGTGAAAACTTGAATATTAACGTTGTGCATTTCCACGGATGCGCGTGGCACGCTGTAACATAAACACAAACGAACATTCGCGCAAGCGCCCTGCGCCATCTGACTGAACGAAACAGCAGGCGCAGGCATACATTCTCGCCGCGCCGTAGATAGAGAGGGGGATACTTCCTCTCCTACGCCGCGCCGCGCCGGCTGTCTTACGAATTTTCGATCAGGTCACGTGTCCTGACGCCCTGACGCCCTGAGGCGAGTTTAAGGCCAGTCATGACTAGCAAATACCTAATCACAAGCCACGCCCATTTACCCCGCTTCGTCCCTAATCGTGGTTATCCGATATACCTGTCTCTTTCAAACAGGCCTTGATTGATTAGCAGTGGCGCCATCTTCGTAAATCTATCAGAAACGATACCAAACGTGATAAGTCGGTAATATTTTGCGATAATTTTGAGATAGATGGCGTAAATTAATGTTATGATTCAAAATCTTTCCCTTTCGTTTTTTTTTCGTATTTGATATGTTTTTAAAAATTGAAGAAAAAGGATTCACTCTTAAAATATTTTATCTAGGTATTTAAGGATTGTATTTCACTTATCAGCACGGAGCAGAACTATAGAAAGTGCTGCTCCGTGCTTAAAAATATGACACAGTCAGCGTATAATCAATACGAGTAGGTACGAATACGATTAACCACTAATCCATGCTGCCTTGTAACTGGCAGGTCGAAATTTTCAATCTAGGTATGCCGTAAATTTTGTTTTTTAGTTCGAAATATGAATCCTTCTCTTTTTTTAATGAATTTATTACTTCTGATAAAAACACGTCAATAATTTAAATATCATAATAAAATTAAAAATGGACAAATCGAACATTTTAATTATTTAAAAATATTACATTTTTTTATTATCTTGATACACATTTTACACCTTGATCTTACGCAGTATTTGATTTTGGTTGCAAAAAAATATAATGTCTTTACAAGCCAATTTTATACCGACTTTCAAAAAGGAGGTTATCAATTCGTCGTGATCTTTTATTTCTTTTTTTTTTAAGTATGTTAACCGATTATTTGAAGACGCCTGGTCCAATTTGGAAAATTATTTTTTTTTGTTTGTAAGGGTATACTTGTCAGGTGGTCCCATGGAAATTTTATCAAAATTAGTTGTGCAGTTGGTGAAGTAAATTATTAGTTTTGAAAAAATATTTATGGAGGTAGTATAAGTAGTAAAAGTAAAGCGCACTTATATCGCGTGACAATGCTATATTGTAACGGCATGGATGGAGTTGATCTGATGCTGGAGCTGGAACGTGGCAATAAGAACGCGGTAATAAAACGACATAACCCTATCAAATTTGGGCTCGTTTGAGTCGTCTTGACGAGTACTTTCTCATCAGATGGTATCCAGGTTCTTAAGATTTAGCTGGAAGGTGGCCATAGGAACTTCGTAATCAAACGAAATAACCCCATCGAGTTAAGACTCATATCGTCTTGTCGAGTACTTTGTCTTTTAATGGTATCCAGGGTTGATGATGGAGCTGAAAGGTGGCCACAGGAACTCCGTAATAAAACCACATAACCTCATCAAATTTAGGCTCGTATGACTTGACACTTTGACTTTAGATGGTATCCAGGGTTGATGATGGAGCTGAAAAGTGGCCATAGGAACTCCATAATAAAACAACATAGCCTCATCGAGTTTGGGCTCGTATGATTCGTCTTGACGAGCACTTTGTCTTTAGATAGTATCCAGGGTTGATAATGAAGCTGAAAGGTGGCCATAGTAACTCTTTAATAAAACGAAATAACATGACTGATTTATTTGGCAAATTAAATAAGTATTCCACGGATAAATCTTTTGCAAATAAAATACTCCACCAATATAAATGTCTAGGTAGTGTGTAGGTATGGAAGGTAGGTTAAGTAGTGCACTGCAGTGACCATCACAAACACAATGTCAATGTCAATATCGTCAATGTCGTCCTCGTCGTTGAGGTCGTCAATTTCGTCGAGGTCGTAGATCAATCTTACAATGCCATCTAACCATGAATACAAAAGGAAGTGAAGGAGGCCTTCAAGATCGTCAAGGTAGTCGAGGTCGATGTCGAAATCGTCTAGGTCGCCAAGGTCAACGAGGCCACCGAGGTCTTCTAGACCGTCGAGGCTGTTGAGGAGTCTAGGTCGTCGAAGTTGATGTTGAGATCGTCGTGGTCGCTGAGGTCATCAAGCTCGTCGAGGTAAATGTCGAAGTCATCGAGTTCCTTTGGGTCGTCAAGATCGTCAAGGCTGTCGAGGTGTTCGAGGTCGTCGTAGTTGTCAATCACGCAGTAATATCGATCTCGACGACCCGACATTGACCTCGACTACCTAAACGAACTTAACGACTTCGACATTGACCTTGACGACCTCGACGACCTCAGAGACCACGAATACCTCAACGACTTCAACATCAACCTCTACGACCTTGACGACCTCGACATCGACTTCGACAACCTTGACGACCTCATTGACCTTGACGAGCTAGATGTTCTCGACGACCTTGACGATCTCGACATCGACCTCGACGACCTTGGCGATTTTAAAGACGTCATTGACCTAGTTGACCTCGACGCCCTGGACGACCTTAACATTGATCTCAACGATAACGACGACACTGACGAAATCGGTCTACGGTTGACGAAGATATCGCGTAACATACATACATAAAAAAAAAACATTCAGTCAAATTGATCCTCCTCCTTTTTTGAAATCGGTTAAAAATACAAACAAAAAACGAAATGTAAACCTTTTTATGCTCATTCCTTGAAAAGCGACAAATAGTTAACATAGGTACACTACGCGTTAGGGAGAACTATTCATCCACATGTCAGTTCGTATAAGGTCTAAATCAATTACTTTTCTTATGACACACATGCTGCTTGGGAAAATTTACAGTTTAATTAGAATTTGATATCGGGCATTTTAATGAACATAAATAAGCGAACATCCTGTGTAAATATAGTCATAGACATTTTTCTCATTCATCGGTAGATCTCTATCCTGCCTGGCTTCATTAAAATTAAGTGATAGAATATTTAATGATGCCCTAATACGACGATGGCATGGATATGCATGTTTGTATGGCTACTTGCATTGAATGCTTTTAGGTGACAGGAAAAAAAAATTGTGTTTGAATCTGTCACTGTTAAAATCTCTACTACTCACTAAAAGCAGTCCTGTGTCACTCCCCGTTTAGGTATTAAAAATATATCACTTCGAAGGGGTAAACCCAGTTACATGAATCGTTTGTCCAGAGTTATAAGAATGAAATTGGCTTGCAATTAATGTCTAGGTATCTAAACGAAATGGTGAGGAATTCTAGCGCTTACCACATTAAGTAGACATTTCTTTGAATTTCTTTTCTGAGTACGAGTACTCGTAAGTCTTCTATACGTGAGTACTAATACTTATTCTATGCTTAAATTGCTAATGTAGTAAAATATTTATTAAAAAAATAACGTTCATTTATCATAATACATACAAGAATTTTTCTACAAGAAGAGAGAATAGATTTAAGAGGGACCTTCTTGTCTGTGCATTTTAGCATTAAAATTTTTTGTTTGGCAAGAACTTTGGCGTTCGAAAAATATTTACAAAGTAAATACAAAATATTTACAAAGTTTGTTGCCAAATATGTACCATACTTTAAAATTAAGAACAAAATTCTTTTTTTGAATATATTTTTACGCATTAACAGGACTGAGAGAGCTCGGTTATCAAACTCTTATAATTGGTCGTGGTGGGTCCGAAAGACCCCGAAATATGCGCGTCCTCCGCTTCGTTACTCAGGAATCCGCTCTTATTTGCGAGTGGCCAGTAATGATATAAAACAACTTTTTATTTTCAAAAGGATGGACCGTTTCATTACGCATGCAGTGCTTTAACGGTTTTGTTACTAAATGTCGTCTTAAATAATTACTGAGATTAGATACATTTATAAAAGTAAGAAATTGAAAAAAATAAGATAATCTTAAATAAAATGGTGGCAGTCCAGCAATTAAGGTACTGGATGTTTATTAAGTAAGTACAAGTTTGGTCCTCACAAGGGGTGACATTTGCCTCTCAGTTTTTGTTCTCAGGTTTAGCGTATACTCGTATCTCTGGTAATTATATCTACCATTTCACGCTTCTACTGAAGAAACCATCTTAAGGTATATTTGTGTGGTAATGGAGATTATTCCATTATCTGTGTCAAAATTATGCATGTTTCTTGAAATGATTCCGACAACCAACAGCAACTATGGCTAAGAAAATCTCATATTTATGAACAAGATTTACAAGATAAAGGCATCATCTTAAAATTAAGTTTAAGTATCTCATTGTAATTTGAAAGTACCTAATTGGAAACGCAAATTACGTTAAATAAACGTTAAAAAACAAATTAAATTAAACGAGAATTAAATAAACTCATAAAACTCCCCGATACATATCGAGTACGCTACTTCAATTCGTAATGATGCTAATTTATTCTATGGGCGTTAACTCTGATGGCTGCACGTTAAGACCTCATATGGCTATGTTAGTTTTAGATCGAAAGATGGTCGTTAGACATTTTCTCGGGAAAAAACTAATCTAGAATTCGGACCCCGGTTTACACGGAGTTATTTAGTTTTTTCACACTAATCGTATATAGCTATAGAATGCTCAAACGCTCATATTGGCACGACTTTGCGGCGACAGGTTAATACATACTTCTCTTGCAATCTCAGAGATTCGGTAAGTTAAAAAAAATATAGCCTATTAGGTTAAGCTCGAGATGCAATCGGCCTACATTTTTTATTCTTCCTGTACAGTTCGCGAGAAGCAAACGCGGTTCATGCAAAAAGGCATAATTCTCACGGATGCACATGACGGGCTGCGCCCGCGCCGAAATCTTAAGTGACGCGCAACGTTTTATGACAGGGCATGCAGATCGTGTCTTACGGGATCGCGGGCTTTTGAAAAGCACGAATAATTAAGAAGAGCTTAAAAGTCTCCATCTCATTTATTTATAATTAAATTAAAAAGAAATCTGAAATGTTGAAATGGCATCCTTTTCATCATCAGTTGCATCACAAGTTGTATTTTTGGAAAAAATTACAATTTATTGTAATAAGCTACTAGATTTTTTCGTTCTAGGTAACTCAATCATTAGCTTGTAGATAAGGAATTTTTTTGTACTCCTGTACTGTTATCTGTCTTTTAAATGGTCCCGAACACTAATATAAGAACATAGATTATATGATTTCAGAAAAGTCTATAGTCTATTCCTAATATAATAGCACATGTGTCGTTATTTCGCCAAAACGATACTCCTAGCCATAGACCTATAACTTTTTTCTTTAGATCTACCATACTGCCAACATAATAAATCGTTATTTTAACATATGGTGCCATTTTTCAAACGTGGAGTCATTGAACAAACGGTTTTTTGTATGACAAAAATTCATTTAAGTGACTTCATGTTTAAAAAATGGCACTTTTGGTCACTAGGAAGACGTCAATAAAAAAAATTAAGTCTTCCATAGATACCTAGCATCTACCAAACAATATATGGTAGTATTTCGTACTTTTCTTTGTTTATTTTTGTATTTATTTTAGTAAATGTAGTAGTAGAAAAAGTATTGTATGCAACGTTGTATAAGTATGTCAAAAAATGCTCGATGGCGTCTCCTTACGATGCTCGCCAAGGCTCGCATCGTAACTTGCGCCACTCGCATTTTATGAACCTTCTTATAGAACTGTTGCATAAAGTACTATTTTATGATTTAAATGTTTAACTATTTGTTCTTCCTGTGTTAATTTTTTTAGGAAATGGATTTTTTATAAATCTAAGTACTACTAACTAGTAGTTACTAATGTAGTTTAAAATTATGTTTTTTTATGTATTAAAATAATTTGTGAAATACTACAGAAATTTATTAGCCTCAGAGTAAAAATCGGTCGATCTGAGTTCATTGGTATAGGAGTATGAAATTTTATTTCTTATTTAGCTAATTTATTTCTGTGGAAAGTTCAGTATCTGAACGTGCTTCAATAATAGAAGGTGTCATCGCTTCTCTACTCTTCTCCTGAACAACCCCAATAGTTAAAATTAAAGTGAACCTGCATGTGTAAGCCGATAATTTATTTATTTATTGCATTATATTTGTAGTGTTTTATCAATTACTGTATCAGAAGCCTACGTGAGGCCTTTCCGCACCGTGTAATTTAGCAACTGGACGACATTACGCAGTGTCGACGTTATCGACCACTACCCTATAATTAACATGTACTCGTATTACTGTACTACCACGTTTTGAGATTTGTGCCAATTGTTTAAAATGTTTTTAGAGTACAGGGGGTATTAAATACACGAGGTAGATATTGGTTAATTTGGCTTTTTTGATGCCAGCAGAATATCAAACGGACATTTACAAAATACTTCCTGTAATTCCATATACCTACATTAAATTAAATTTAAACGTCACACTGGTAATGTAAAACAAATATTAAACATATTTAGAAACCATAAAATAGTTTATTTAAATAATTACAAAACACTAATACTAAGTAACTATACGCAATGTCTACTTACTCTTACTTATAAGTAAAAGTACAATTAAACTTTAAAAAATAAGTGCCTTTTTAAGGATACCCTTTAAACACACGTGGTTTAATTTGTCGAATAGTTTTTATCAGAATATTTTTTTTTCTGAAAAAACCCTGTCTCGTCATATATCTGGTAGAAAGAGTTTCATAAAAAATTTTCAAGTGAAGAGATTGCCAGTGAATATCCCGCTTTACCGAGGTGGGTTGGTTCCAGTTTATACCAATAATTACAGGGCATCGGCCGCGGGCTACGCCACCTAATTTGTTTATTAAATTTACGAAAACAAAATACTTAGACCAACAGATGTATAGACAAGAGACTATGTCGAATCTCCGAAACATCAAACATCTCAATGGCATTGATTAAACCTTTCACCGCGAGACTTTATATCAGTTGCCGTGACCCCAGCGCGAGGGGTATGAAATCTAAAATAAGTACCTACAACCGAAAAGTGATGTGGATACTTAAGTTATGTGCAATATGAGCGTTTTTTTTTGTCGGAAATATCCGGCGCTCGCGGAATGGGCACGACAATGTTTGTCGGATAAATCCGACGTTCGCGGCGAAAGAGTTAAAATGTCAAGAAAGGTACTTCGTTCTTCTACAAAACTGCAGATCAGGTCGGTCTTCTGATCTTTCCCTTTAAACGGATGGCAGTTTGTTTTCTCCCCTTTAAATTGCTGACTCGAAACTCATTCTGGTCCATTATCGATCACACTGAGTTTCGACTCATTCCCTTTTTTGCACTTTACTTTACCTTATTACCTCTTTTTTATTTAGTTTTGTTACTCTTCACGTACAATATTTTTGAGATTGTTATATCTGTAGCTCTTTAATTTGTGTTGCGGATGTAAAATAATAATTTAATAACTTACGTAGGTGTTATCACATAATTTGAGAGCTGTTACTGTATAATAACTATGAATTTGTCATCGTTAATTGAAAAGTAAAAGTGGATTTAGATGTAGGCTCGATTAGATTTATGGATGGTACCCATATTAATTATTAACGTTTTATCCTTGGACCATGACATCATGATTGAAGGATACAATATAAGTATATGTCGGGACGTCGGGAGGCCGGGAACTCTTTTCGGGACGCTGGTCATCGAACTCGTCCGCACGTGTCTCCATCATGGGCGTTGACTTTCAGGAAACGTTGAAATAAGTGCAGCGAAGCTTGGATTCAACACTACTTTAATTATTACGAGACTTAGATTATTTAAACAATTAGTGATTACAATAATTAATTGCGATTTAAAGAGCTAATGGGTTTGCACATAAACACTGCGTGCGACCGCTGTCAAATTCAAAGTCAACCGTACTGTTCATTCCATCAGTCGCCCGCAATGACACGTACAACTCCATTCGGTGTTACCCGCTCTTAATTAAAATTAGTTACCAACAATGGTTTAAAAATTAATCGATGTCTACAAAAATAACCAAACACATTATCGATTGCTAGTGAAAAATTAATCAAATGATTTCCGTGTCTAATTTAATAAGCGCCGTTACGGCCGTCCTGCCTCTTCACACGTCCTCGGGTGAATAGGCAATGTCCTCCTCATCTGTGAACAACCAAGAGCAAGCTCAAGTAAACCTCTACACGCTCGGTCATTCTGACCGTGTATTATCGCACACACCAAAATCAAAAATAAAGATTTGGATCTATCAGCTAACTCAAAAACAAAATAATAACGCTATCTTATCTCTAAACTCTATTTATGACAAAATCCTCGATTTACCACACAGGTCCTACTACAAGCTATCATTACTTCTACTTAACTAGTGCCACACAGGCCAGTGCCACACAGGCCAGTGCCACACAGGCTAGTTGCCACACAGGCTGGTGCCACAAAGGCTAGTTGCCACACAGGTTAGTTGCCACACAGGCTAGTTGCCACACAGGCTAGTTGCCACACAGGCTAGTTGCCACACAGGCTAGTTGCCACACAGGCTAGTTGCCACACAGGCTAGTTGCCACACAGGCTGGTGCCACACAGGCTAGTTGCCACACAGGCTTTACTAAATGTCACACAGGCCGGCGCTACACAGGACCATGTCACACAGTCCTAGCTTTAACACTAAAATACGAGTAGTGAAATGAGCCTGGAACTACTTACTTGCGCCGTTAGCGGTACATTCTGACTCTATAGTGTTTGTGGGTGTTTCCAAGCCTACATTCAACTCCGATGGGACGTAACACTCAGGCATGGGTCGTATGCGATCGTGTGCATACTTATACGTCCTATTGGAGTTCAATGCTTTCAGTAAATACCTGTCACCGTCAAGTACCTCAGACACCTGATATGGTCCTTTGAATTTAGGTTCTAACTTTGTTTTATTGCGCTCATGGTACTCCAATAAAACATAGTCACCAACTTTAAAGTTCCTTACTTTCGCTTTATTTTTGTCAAATCTAGCTTTTTCTATTACGGCGCTTGACTCTATTTCCTGCGCCGCATGCTCTCTAACCAAATCTAAGTCTACATTTATCTCGTCTGTATCTAACGTCATAAGTTGCAAGGGTCTAGCAACCTTGCCTATTAAAAGCTCAAGTGGGCTCGCTTTAGTCACGCGACTCACAGTGCAATTAATTGCTAGCTGCACTTCTGGCAACGCAGTTTGCCATGACTTTTGGTTGCCGGCCTCTACTGCCGTAAGCATATTTTTTAATGTCGACATTACACGCTCTACTTGGCCGTTAGCACGACTAGAGCCCGTAGCGATGAGATGTAACCTAATATTATGAGCGACACAAAAATCCTTAAACTCCTTTCCAGCGAAGCATCGACCCTGATCGGCAATGATACGTGTAGGTGTGCCAAACAACGAAACGTTCGCCTGTAATGCTTTTATAGCGCTATTAGCGTCTATATTCGTAGTATGGTATAAAAGGACGTATTTTGTAAACGCATCTATTGACACAAATACGTACTCCTTAGAGTCTTGCTTGCCACTCAGCTTACCCGTTGCATCCATGTGAATAGTATGCCACGGGATAGTTACTTTAGGATACGGATGTAATTCCGCTTGCACTTTTCCTGAATGGGATTTAGATACTCTGCATGTAATGCAATTTTCTACAAACTTTCTAACATACTTGTTCATGTTAGGAAACCAGTAGTGACAATAAGCTTTTTCTAATGTTTTCTCCCACCCTAAATGCATTATGCTTTCGTGAATGTGGTTTATGATTGACCATTGAAACGCCCTTGGCACTATTGGTAACCAGACACTTCTATTGTTACGCTCTATCTTTTTATGCAAAACACCACGTCTTATTTCGTAAGTCTTAGCAAGATCATGGTCAATTTCATTATCCTGCAATTGAGTTAGAATTAAATTTATTTCACTATCTTTTTCCTGCTCAGCCTGCATCCACGTATCTGAGATTTCAGTTAAGTGTATCCGCTTTTGCTCTATTTTTGCTATTGGTAGTGTTGTACTGTCTGAGGGTAAAGGATTACGCGATAAGAAATCAACGTGCCCCATATTTTTACCAAGACGATGTTCAATGTCAAACTCAAAAGTTTGAAGGAAGCACCACCATCTATGCACTCGCGCAGTAAGATCTACTTTGGACTTAGACGCTTTGACTGCATTGCAGTCAGTCACTACCGTAAATTTCCGCCCATACAAATAGTGACGAAAATGCTTTACTGCGTTAACCACTGCGAGTGTCTCTAATTCATAGGAGTGATACCTGGATTCAGCACTGGAGGTTCGACGGCTGTAATATTCAATTACGTGCAATTTACCATCAATTTTCTGCATTAATATAGCGCCATAACCTTCAGCGCTGGCGTCAGTATGTAACTCTATCTGCTTAGTAGGATCGAAAATTGTCAACACCGGTGTATCCGTCAATATTTTAATAATATCCTGTCTTATGTGTTCAAAAGCCGGTGTCCAATTTACTTTCCCCTTTCCAGATGTAAGTCTATAGAGGGGAGCCGTTTTTTGAGAAAATCCTTGTATGAACTGTCTGAAATAAGAAGCCAAGCCTATAAACTGTCTAAGCTGTGTTACTGTCTCAGGTGGTGAAAGCTCTGTCAAAGCTTTGATTTTGCGTGGATTAGGTCTTATCTCACCGGCAGACACATGATACCCTAGGAATTCGATCTCGGTCTTCAAAAATGCACATTTTTTAAGGTTTAGCGAAAAACCGGCACTTGTCAGAGCTTTCAAAACCTGACGCAAACGATCTAGGCCTTCAGCAATAGTACTAGAAGGAATGATTACGTCATCAATATAAACTACAGCAAAAGACTCCGTCAAAGGCCCGAGAGCTTTATTTATTGCTCTTTGGTATACCGCAGGAGCGTTTCGGAGTCCAAACGGCATGGTCAAATATTCGAACTGACCCTCTTGACAAACAAAAGATGTGCGCTCTATCGACGCTTCTTGTACTGGTATTTGGTGGTATCCGCTAGCCATATCAAGCGAGGTGAAGTAGTTTGCCCCTACCAAACGTGCTATCTGATCTGAAATTAATGGCAATGGATAGCGATCAGGCACAGTATTGCCATTGAGTTCGCGATAATCGACACAAAGACGATCAGTGCCATCCTTCTTTTTAACTAATATTATTGGAGACGCAAAAGGCGAGGAACTCTCTCGAATTATATTAGCTTTTAAAAGTTCCTTGATTTTACTGCGCACTGATTCTCTTTCTTCGATACTTAAACGATAAGGTCGCCGTTGCACTGTACGATTTGGATCAATTAGTCTTATTTCTAAACTTCCTGTTGTTACTCTACCCGTTGGCGTACCTTCTACAAAATAACTCAAATTTTCTTCAAGTAGTGAAACTAACTGTTGTTTAAACTCATTGGAAATGTCGGTATTGATATTGTTAAAATCACTAACTTCCTGACCCACATCACACGTTAAAATGGTTTTAGTTTTCCTTAAAACAAGTTTGCTCTCACAAATTTCAACCGAAAATCCCATAGTGAGCAAGTCTCTCCCTATCATGATATCATTAAAAATGCAATAATCTGGCACAACATGCAACAACAACTGCATTGAATACCCCTGTATACACACTGTTGATAATATTTGAAAATTACACTTAACGTTAGATTGACCTATACCTATCAAAGTAACTAAGCTATAGTGACGCTTTCCTGGAAATCTATTAGCTAAACTTTCTTTAATTAGAGAGCACTCGGCACCGGAATCAAAACAAAATGAAAATTGCTCACCGGGTTCAATTGACAGGTAGTCCGTGGCTGGCTTCACGGTGCAAGTATTCACTTGATGCTTAATATTCCCACTGCTTGTGCTGGTTTCCTTTTTCGGGCAGCGTGTGGCGATGTGTCCAGACTCGTTGCAATAGTAGCACGTAGGCGGTGGCATCTTCTTTGGTACGCTGATGTCCTGAGCCGGTTGTGGTTTGTTCATCGCTGAAAACTGAGGTTTAGAATTAGTGCCTGCATAACGGGAGTCCTTGACTAGGCAGTCGTTTGCGACGTGGCCTAGTTTTCCGCAATTATAGCATTTCTTAGGTTCAAAACGCGGCTTCTTAGCATCACTTTGAGTATTTGACTTTTCTTGTACAGGAACTCCTCTCTTTCGATAGGCACACGCCATTAATTCTTGTTGCAATTTCACTCGTGTATCAATAGTTTCAGTATATGCTAGTCTTTGTAATCGTGGCTCTATTTTCACTGCGTGAGCCAACGTTACGGCAATAGCAATTTGTTCAACCGATAAAGAATGCCACTGGTTCATTAATGTACTTAGAAATCGGCTAGCGTAGGATGACATGCACTCTCCGTCTTTTGGGCTTTCGCTGAAGAGCCTACACAATGTGGCAGCTGGTGTTTCTACGCAATCGAATCGGGCAAGAAATAAATCCCTTAACTGAGGCCAGGTTATGCCAGCAAAAGTGTTTTGAGCCAACCACGCAGCAGCTGAGCCTTTAAGTGCTTTACTCATGGCGATAATCAAAGAACCACTAGATAACTGTTTTTCTTGCATGCATAAATCTACAGTATTGCACCATGATCGGGCGTCGGCATCTCGAGAATCTGGGTTGAATTCAGGAAATGCCAGCTTTGTATCAAACGAACTGGGTTCCTTTATTGCACGAATCAATTCCATCATACTCCGTTGTTGCATTTCAAACAACATTTTCCAACGTTCAGATTCATTATTTAGGTTAGTATCAATACTCTGACCTGCTTGACATTCCTGAGAAGTCCTTGGTAATCCCACTTCTGATGTCGGGACGTCGGGAAGCCGGGAACTCTTTTCGGGACGCTGGTCATCGAACTCGTCCGCACGTGTCTCCATCATGGGCGTTGACTTTCAGGAAACGTTGAAATAAGTGCAGCGAAGCTTGGATTCAACACTACTTTAATTATTACGAGACTTAGATTATTTAAACAATTAGTGATTACAATAATTAATTGCGATTTAAAGAGCTAATGGGTTTGCACATAAACACTGCGTGCGACCGCTGTCAAATTCAAAGTCAACCGTACCGTTCATTCCATCAGTCGCCCGCAATGACACGTACAACTCCATTCGGTGTTACCCGCTCTTAATTAAAATTAGTTACCAACAATGGTTTTAAAATTAATCGTTGTCTACAAAAATAACCAAACACATTATCGATTGCTAGTGAAATAATAAATCAAATGATTTCCGTGTCTAATTTAATAAGCGCCGTTATATATATTAATAAGAAGCAATACTATTTACTAAAAGCATATTCTTTTGTTCAGCATGGATCTTCTTCTCGAAATGGAAAGTTGGTTCACGCTGCCACCATGGTATTGACCTGAGTATAATGATGCAGTTAAACATACCCTGCTGACTGTCACCTTGTGTTGACAACCAAACGCTCAGAGGATCTTTGATTCTTGATTGTGGGTATACATTAAAAATCAAAGACTCTCTTCTTTTGGCGAAATACCTCATCTCACCAAACTTCACCAAGGAATTACTTTGAGCGCCCATAAAAATAACGTGTTATTTTATCGTGATATATTGATAACCGCTATAATTACTTACTCCACAGGCCCACATTGAACAAATCGCCCGCCATTACGTGTACGCGGCTGTATCTAGAGCGATAAGGTTTACAGTTTAGCACTGCACACTCTGCCTATAATTAATTTATCGCGGCCTCATCAAAATATCTCCGCGAGGCAAGTCCTTGCCAAAGCCGACCGGGCCGTAAGGTTGGGCAGACGAGATACTTTTTCTATTTTTTTTTTGGCGGTGTGGTATTATATAAATATTTTATTCGGTACAAATTTATGAGTAGTAACTAGAACTAGTTTTATACCAAAATGGCATCACTTAGCATATGGTAATGATCTGTTTTTACATCATGCTGCTGGTCTTTCGTGGTAATTGTCTAAAGACATTTTACACGTTACTGATGTTGTGTAGCTGGTTTTCTTATGATGTTTTCCTTAGCAACTAGTAGTCGATGAAAATGACCATACTTACCGTACCATGTCAGATTTTGTACTACTTACTCAGAATCAGAGATAAGCCCTTCCGGGGATCGAACCTGAGATTTTTCGGTTGTAAGTTGCGCTTAAAGAGCGCAAAATGGTAGTGAAGGACACTACCTCTTCATCAATAAGTGCCTGAATTCAAACGCAAGATACAGTTTTCTGTTTAATAGTTCGTCTATAAAGCTCTTACTAAAGCTGCATATATATGGCCATAATCGGCGCAGACGGCTATCATGCGAGTACGTAAAGGAAATGTCGATCAATGGCGGGCACTAAACGACCAATTAATAGTAATGCATGCGACGCAGAGATCACAATGACGACTACCACTACCTGCTTCTACTAAAGAATTTAGTACGCTACTGGCAAAGATAATATAATTACTTACATGATGTTGCCGGTAGGCACACAGAAATGGCAGCACACACGGCTAGCAAAACAAGTGACAAAGTAAACATGCATTAAAAATATTTATTGCATTTCATATAAGTTATATTTATTTAATTAGAGTACTACTTTATTGAAATAACAAACGAAAAATAATTAAGTTTAAAAGACGATGGGAAGGCATGCCACTGGGAACTTGAAAATAAGTTAAACGTACCTATAAGTACAGATGTCTAACTTTTATTTTTAGCATGTTGATGTATACCACTGCTGGACATAGGCCTCTTCCACAGATTTGCTCTTTTTCCATCGATCTATATTTATAGTACATAGATTTTATGAAGCACTCATCTCATTCTATTTTTATTGGAAATGTGGTAATAGGGGTGACGACAGGGTCAGAAAAGTATGATTGTAATTAGTCCGTCTTTTAGATTATTCAAAAATAATGCACTCATATTTTTCAGTTTACCAAAAAAGTTAAATATCACAAATATACGGAGCATCAAAGTTCCAGAATAGGGGCTTGCAACGTCACCTCTAAGTAAAAATTTCACTCCGAGAAAATAAAATACGTGTACAATATATATTTTAAATCTAATCAATGGGCTAAACTTATTTTTCCATTCGTCATGCCTATTAGAGCAAACAATGTTTTATTTTTATACACGATGTATACTATGAGCTTCTGAATTCTTACTCTTATATTCATAAAAGTCTGCCGTCAAATCAGTAATAATCAGCAATTTATTATCGGAAAAAACAGTGCTCCTTATATCAGTAGGTTTATATACTATATATATTTAGAAGTGTCCATTTTTAAAGAATGTAGTGGTAAACGTTATATACGTGTATAAAACGTAGTGGTTCTTTCTAGTATTTACACGATAATATTAGCTCGATACCTAATTAGATTTACGTAAAAAGGTGAACAACATACATGTGTCAGAGTGTCGCTCCACTCGTTTGCCAATGACTTTAAATTCAGAATGATAACATGGTAACATGCCAAAAGAAGTAAAACTAATGAGGATTTAAAACGAGCGAATCGCTTTAATGACACAGTATCTACAGCAACATGCAGCGAAACTTGAAATCATCTTACATGTACTTTATATAATCAGGTAAGGGAAATTGTATCAAAATTTCGGGGTGAGTTCACTCGTATCATTTGTGCAAGATCATTTATGACTGGACAGATCACGATTCTATGTTATTGATTAATAATGATTTAATTTGTGAAAAATAAAGTAGCTATTTCTTCATCCTTAACACATAATTGCAGTATCAAACGAGAAGTTTTGGTTATATTATGATATGCATAATTAAATTAAGTATAACATTATAAAACATTTCAACAAAGAAAATTCGATTTACAACTTAGTTAGCCCCATATGAATCTCTGATTTTAGTATCTATTGCAGAATATTAAGAACAATATTTTTTAAAATGTGAACTGCCATGATCCAATATCACCAATTGAGCTCCGAACGGTCGGAAAAAGGGAGGAAGACCAGAAAGATATGGGATTACACACTTTGAAAAAGAATGGCAGATCACGTCAGAGACCGCGATTTAAAACAGCGAAAGATGGAACCAGAAAGGGAAGGCTTTTGCCTTACAATGGGACTTATTATAGCCATTTAAAAATGAACTGCGCATAATAAGATGACTAGTAAAATTGATTATTCATAAAAATACTTTTGCTAAAATGATTCGTGTTTGTATAGATCATTAAATCAAAGTGGACACACTCGTCGCTATAAGGCCTGAAGATTTACATTATACAATCGAGTGGTCATGTCGGTAAGTGTAAGTACAGGGTTCGGAACATACCTGCTTTTAATGGGCAACGGAGTTTTTCGAATGAAATACGAACTTTAAAGTCGATCATGTATACAGGTTGTCCGAAAATTATAAAATAATAATAATAATAATAATAATATAAACTTTATTGACCAAAAACAGTTTTACATCAAAATAATACAGTCCCTGTCTCCTAAACTAGGCAAAACCTGTATGTTAAGAGAAAGTTCCTTCCCAATCAGGGGATTTAATCTTAACACTAGACTAAATTATTAGACAAAAATACAAAAAAAGAATGGATTTTAAATTAAATTTAGTATTCCTATAGTAATAACAGTTTAGAAAATAAAATAAAATAACAATGATGAAACTGGTTTGTGTGAGTGGGAGAGTGTGAGTTTTTATGTGTGTATGTATGTGAGGTTGTGTATGTCTTAGGATGTGTGAGGGTGAGTATGTGTTTACGCGATTGCGAATGTAAGGGTGGAGGGGGGGGGGGTATATAAATTGACATTTAAATAACCTTTTTGAAATATTTTTCTATATCCTCGTATTCTAAAACCTTCATCCAGTCTAATATAGGTTGTTTAAGTTGACGGTAATTTAGATGCATAATTTTAGTTTTATTATCTAGAATATTGTATAGTTTTGGTGCTAGATAAGAATAATTTCTTCGTGCAAATGCACTCCTAACAAAAGGAACTTGGCAATTATTAACTCGCTTTCGTCTCTTTTGTGGTGGCGGACGAGTGTAACGATGGTAGCGCCGAATGCATTGAAAAATAAACGCTTTACGCACAGACAGTACTTCAGTAATGTTTTAAAGCAAGGTAGTCGGATATCTGTAGGGTAGAGACAACAGGACTTTAAGGACAGCTCTTTGGGCACGTTCTATTTCAAGTATTATTGTCTTTGCAGCACCGCCCCATGATGTAATACAATAGGTTATAATAGATTGTCCCATAGCGACGTATGTTTGCAGAAGTAGTTTTACATCAGCATAAGAGCGTAGAGTTCTGAAAATGTACATTAGTTTTCGGACACGATTTGATAGATTCAATATATGTTGTTTCCAATTGAGGTTTTCGTCAATATCAATTCCCAGATATTTAATGTCAGAGACCTTGTCCAAGATTACGCAGTTGCAGTCCTTCGCATTAGTACAGTCCTCAGTGTGGTATTTACACTCAAAATGTAGTCCAGGATTTGTCGCCTTTGTTTTTGAGAAACACACATACTTGGTTTTTGAGGTGTGAGTAGGAAGTGTCAGTAAGCTTTCATCCAGCCACGTGCCAGCCATTTTTAAGCCTGTTTCAGTAATTTCTTTAATGTGTTTCCAGGATTTACCATGAAAGAGGAGGACAGTGTCGTCTGCGTACATTATAAGATCAGCTGCTAGGATATTTAAGTGACACATTTCATTTATATAGAGGAGAAAGAGCGTAGGGCCTAAGATGCTCCCCTGGGGTACTCCATATTCGCAATTGGCTTCATCACTTAAGTGATCTCCAACACGTACCACTTGTCTCCTATTACTCAAATAATCTCTAAACCATTGGAGCGCGGTACCTCTAATTCCTATACTTTCAAGACGTGTCAATAGTAGGGGAACAGAAACCGTGTCAAACGCTTTTTTGAGATCAAGGAATAGTCCCAGGCATCTGTCACCATCTTCCAGGTACGATGTTATTAAAGAGGTCAGTTTCAGAACAGCGTCTTCAGCTGACTTAGCTGGTCTAAAACCGTATTGGTTTTCAGAAAGTATATTATTGTTTTCCAAAAATTTACGAAGTCTATTGTTTGCAAGCTTTTCAATAATCTTAGACAAGGAAGACAGAAGCGCAATCGGTCTATAATTGGAGGGAATGCATTTATCACCTGATTTGTAAATCGGGCATATGATGGCTTTTTTAAAAGCTGATGGAAAAGTTCCTGACTGAAAACTTAAATTACAAATATGAGAAATTGGGCTCGCTAGTAGTTCCGCATACATTTTTAGAAAACTGGTTGAGATGTTGTCATAACCTGAAGCACTGGATGATTTTAAGTTTTTAATTATGTCATAAATTTCTTGGGGATCTGTCAAATGAAAAGCCATAGAGTGCAGTGGGCCTTGTCTTTTAGCTTTCTTCACCAGATCATCAATATTTTTGCCGAGTCTGTTTATAGTGACGTTGGCCAATTTTCTACCAGCTGACGTAAAATAATCATTGACTTCATTTAGCGATTCTTTAGGGCTTTTTTTAATAGATAGGAGTTCATTTGTTGGCACGTTTGTATCATTAGTATTACAAATTTCTTTAATCAGTTTCCATGTTTGCTTAGCATTTTTTGAAGAAATATTTAATTTATTCTTATAGTATTGAATTTTTAGTACTTTTATTAAATAATATTTAAAAAATGAACTTACTAAGTTTATCTATAATGTAATTCTCCATAATATAACTAGAAAAACTAAACAAATAACTTAAATTACTTATAAATAGACAAGCTCTGGCCAATCTAATTAAAATATAATATTGTAACTAATATTAAGTTGCCTGAAATAAAATGATTTGATTTGATTCAAAATCGCTGCCCCGTGTTACGAAATTATCAAATCCCGACCTGACTATTCGCGTTTTTGGCAATTTATAGATACTTTTTCAACCATTTATAAAGACAATTAAGAATGTCATCGTATATTATTCTTTTTGTATTTATTTTGCATAATATTTGATAACACATGTATTAAATTAATAATGCATGCAACTACAAGTTATATTTGCATCGAATCAATAAATCTTGTAACAAGCCTACCAGTCATAAAAATGTAATTGCAGTTGCTGTGAACATAGCCGGCCATCACGACGACACGTGTAACTAGTGTAATAAACTATTTTAAAATTATTATGTTCGCACCAGCTCTTGGCGTCAACTTCTAATTGGTTGTCTTCCGTCCTGAGACTTTCTACGTATAATTCTAATTGACGATGGTCAACTAAAGAGAAAATGCTTTTATATGTAAAAAGTACGGAATATTGTTACTTCGCACAACGGTTTGTCGCACAACTAAGGTACTTTCGGACAATATCCTTTTTTTTAATAACTAATGTAAATTGTAGCTTTATAAATACGGAAATACCCAGAATACTAGGTATTTTTTAGTTTCATATTAAATCATTATCTGACAAGATTATTATGATATATCTCACTTGCTACTTATATTAGAAAAAGTAGATATAAATCATACTTTCGAAACATCCTATATTATTGGTGCGTCTTGTTAGTGAGTTGGTCACTTCCACGGATTACTTTCATTGCGACTACTTTTGTTGTCACAGGCCTTATCTGACATTACTTTCTACAATTATCCAGATCAAAAGGTACTGCTCACCGGGAGATTATATTAATACCAATTTCCTACAGAGACTGGTTCCAATGTTATTTATTTTAATACGTTGGTATACAGTTACTCTATCATGACTACATCTCTTACAGATAGAAATATAGAGATCTGACCCTTACAGGGATAAGTAGTGTGATTCCTGTCATAAAGAAGTAGGTACCTAAGTAAGTAAGTTGTAAGTGGTGAGTAAAGGACTAAGCACAAATACCATGGTTGACAATAGGTGACGGTCAGGTTCATAACTTTTCACACAAATTAATTTCTAAGGAGGGTTGACATCTGGCAGCCGGCCGGTTTGAAAATATAGAGCCAATTCACTTAAAGGTGTAGGATTTTGCATTTTCGTAGCAAATTATTCTCGGGTGACTAAATGGTATGCATATCCTCGTTGGAGAAGAAAACACTGGAATGTACGTCCTGGGTTAAGAAGCAGTATAGCTGGGGATAGTTTGAGCCAAGTGACTAGCCCAAAGATCGCGCTTAGCAAGGCCCTAAAATAAATAGAAATCAAAAAATAGTTGCCACTATTTTGTGTTTTTGCTGGCTTTTCTGATGAAAGGTATCTCGATGTTGGCACATTTTCTTTTAGCTTAGCTCCAAGGTCTCCAAGACAATCAAAAGAAATTACGAGTAAATTACTATAAGATTTATTTTTTACAGAGAATTATATTAGTAAACTATTATAATTCTCTGTCTTCTAATATTTGCATAGACATATCATTGAGGCATTACGAAACAAGAATGTATTGCAGGACGTGTAGTAATAAATGGTAAATATGTATAACATAATTTATGTGAAAGGTCGTCTGGTAGGCACAATCGAAGGAGATAAGATGGACGAAATAAGACTGCGGTCAGTTGCGTGATTTGAGAGCGCACTTTGTGGTGACATGTCGCCACGGATGTAAAAATATGGAACTGACAAAGCTCAAGTATATAAAATGAATAGTTTTAAGGTGAGCTGAAAAAAAAGGGAGAGAGATGTGAAAATCCAAGGACCTTTATCTAACAATGGAACATAATCCTAAAGTAGCGTCTTGTCTATAACTTGTTCTTTTGGGGAAAGGATTTCATCTGCAGCTAGTATTTTGACAAATCTATAATTTCCCTAAAATAAAGCAATTGAAATACGATTCTAGACAACGAAGTATATTTAACTATATTATTTTTGCCTCATTTTCTGAATTCTGAAAGCAATTTTTTTTTATTGAAGTTTTTACAAGAACTACCTATAAACAAGTTGTCTTTAGTGTTCTTAGAGCTAAATTATCAAGTAACTTAAATATTAATAACAATATTTTTACCTCTCAACAATTGGCAATTCTAGACGAAATATCAGACATCAATGACCCCGAAACAGGTGGCCGATCCATCACCCGTGCTCAGCGAGGTGGCTAATTAACGGAAAGCAAGGTTACCTGATGAAACAGGCCTAGGCGACAAAAAGTTGATGAGTGTTGCGCAATAACAAAATGTCCTTTGTCAATCTTCTAATTGGGGCCAGCGAAGAGAACCCCATGCTTTTGGCGTTTATTTCTGCAGTAATTATTCCGATATATTATTATTTCGTTTTATTGCATAATGATTTGTATTTTTTTTTTCCTTTATTTTCAATCCACTGCTGGACTAAAGGTCTCTCCCAATAAAGGGAGTAAATATCCCACGAAACTGGCCGCTCTAGATCGGTCATTTTGGAAATCCTTATTATAGAAGAGCAGTGGACGTTATGCGGCTGAGATGATCCTACGATCATCGCGTTGGGAGACGGGTTGATGACCGCAGTAGACGCTATAAAATTTCTGCACAGAGGGTGCTTGCTACCCGTGGCGCTACTGACCGTACTTAGTTATGTTTCAGCCAGTAGTCACTTCATACGACACCCGTGGAAGAAAGAAGGCATGAAGTCAAATCATATTTTATTCTCTTTACTTAATTTATATAATCTGAATATTATGTAAATTAGCCAGAACATGTGACAGCGAAGGTCCTAATTTCTGAAATTAATTCGTTGATAAATGTTCCGATTTTACAAGACTATTGAATTCTACAGTCATCGTGCCGCAAAATTTGATGTAACCCCATTTTTCGTGTTCATAAACTATTTATTCAAGAAGGACAGCTACCAAAGTGATGCTGTAAGTGCCTGCTGTTTTGTTTTCTAATTTCAATACGACAAAGAATGAAAAAACTATTTTGCAAGCATTATTATTTTAAACCTATCAGTAATGGTATCGCATTTGCGTAACAGATTACCAAACGAAAATTATTTCGCACAAAAACGCGGCTTCGAAATTGACCACAAAAGTTCTGATTCCGAAAGCTATCGGTAGTTTTTCAAGCAATAAATAATGCAACGCAATGGTGGCACGCGCACACGCCGCTAACAAGCGCCGAGCCATCGTTGTGCAACCTGCCCCACCCTGCTTTGGCACTTTAGCGACGGAACATGTTATCAGACACGAGCGGGAATTAATGTATTAGTATATATAACTGAACTGGAACAAAACTGTTTTTAATTCCTCTAATCGTGGCTCAAATTTTAAAATTTGTCTTTCCAATATTTAGCTACTTTTACGCCTTCCGTCGAGGCTGATTATAGATCAAGCATGATAGGCTCAAAGGGCATGACAGAAAATGCTATATGGTCTGATTTCATTAAAAATATTTCAGGCATTAGAGGACTGCACCACACTGCAGTTTTTGATACCTTATTAGAGACTTCATGTCCAACCTGTCCCACTATTAGATATTTTACTAAGTATTCGTGTTACCGTTATACAATATTTTTTATACAATCATGTTATATGTTTTTGGCTTTTATATACTTAACTAGTATATGTATGTTTGAGATTGTAAAATTCTCTTTTTCACTCTATTCTCAATTAAAATTTGTCAGGTCCATTGTTTTACTGGTACCCTTCTACTTTCAAATAATTTCCATATTTTTATGGGACAAATTTGGTTTATTCGTTGACCTTATTTTCCAAAGAATCTCTCGCACTTGGGCCAGCTCCTAACTGATTCCGTTCGTGTCCAGTCTATGTTCACAATAGTACCTAAGTGCATACATTCGCTGGATCTAGACCAGGTCTGCTTGCCAACGCCTTGAATTTACATAAATACGTATCTTCATAGTATGTCTTCGTGTTTAGAAAAACAGCTGTATACTTACTTACTGTATTCAATCAAGATTGAGACATTACCTTTTTTTGCTTTCGGAGGCGGTTTGTTTTTGTGTTGTAGAATACTTAATTCCTTAATAGGAATGGGAATATTTGAAACAAAGACAAATGTTGTCAAAAAATCAATAATTATTAAGTAATTATTTTCATGCTGGTTTAGGAGAAAAGAAACTTACAGTGCTGCTTCCCTTCCCGGACAGATATTATTTGAAGGAATGGGCGAAAACGTAATCATTTTAATAGGTGATGCGCTTAGCGACATTACTACTTTGATTAATCGGGATGAAGACATGATAGTGTACGTATCATATAAGTATAATACTAGTAGTACTTTTAATTTTTAAGTCCAGAACCAGATTTGAGAAATTATCAAACATTGATTTTACATAAAACCTATACTGCTGAACTATATTTTTCCCAAAGATAGGTACTGGGTCCATCCAAGATACTATCTCATTATAATGATTTTTCGTTATTTTATCTTAAGACGCATTTCACATTTGGTTGGCTGTCTCGCTCGCACAATCAAATATTTTTAAAGATTATTAAAAAATATGACTCATTTGTAGAAGAGTGTTTCATTAACTTTCAATATAATGATATGTTAGATATTGTTAACATGTTTTTTATTGTTTATGTGTGTGGATATCGAGAATTAGGACATCAAAAATTTTAAATTTTGATGACCTAATTTTCGATGTAGTCAATGTCTACACAATATACAAACATGTCTAAAATATCCACAACATAATTATGTTGAATGATAATGAAAAACTTTTTTACAAATAAGATACATTTTTTAATAATCTTTAAAAATGATTGATTGTGCGAGCGAGACAGCCAACCAAATGTGAAATGCCTCTTAACAACAATTGTAATCGAAATTGCACATTATGAATCCCTACTTCACCAGTCGTAATGCTAATAAATGGACCTTACATAAGTGAAAGTATCGATCCGTCTGCACAGTGATACATTTTAATTGACAAAAAAACCAATTGACCGTCCATTGTCAGACGTGGAAGAAATGCCAGTTGCAATCCTGTCCTTCAAAAATGTCTACCTTTCTAATACGGGTGTTTCGAATCAGGTAATTGAGAACGATGTCCATTGTTAGCTAAGCTGTAATATAGGTACCTATCAAGCATGCTAATTACTATCAAGTGTCTGTCTGTTTATATAGTATAATCTCTACTGGCTTGATATAAATGTGATGTTACTTTGAAAAAATTAATTAAATTTCATATTTCCAGTTTGATTTTATGCGAAGGTAATGGTCATTTAAAATAAGCATACAAAGGCGCGTATGTATGCAAAATTTTCGGATAAAACCATGATTAATTATTTTTTATAAAATGTCTTTAGTATCTGTGGTCTTGCATGTTCTATTAATACGTATCTGAAACGTAGTCCCTTACTATGGGTCTCATAAGAAGGCTCAAGGTCGCTCAGCGCGCTATGGAGAGGGCAATGCTCGGTGTTTCTCTACGTGATCGAATCAGAAATTGGGAAATCCGTAGAAGAACAAAAGTCACTGATATAGCCCAGCTGATTAGCTCGTTGAAGTGGCAGTGGGCGGGACACATAGCGCGAACAATCGGTGGCCGGTGGGGAAAAAAGATTCTCGAATGGCGACCGCGTACTGGCAAGCGAAGCGTAGGACACCCACCCACAAGGTGGTCAGACGATCTGTCCAAGGTCGCTGGAAAGCGCTGGATGCAGGCCGCTCTTGATCGGTCATTTTGGAAATCCTTGGGAAAGGCCTATGTCCAGCTGTGGACGTTACGCGGCTGAAATGATACGGTAGTTTTTAATTTAGTCTTCTACTCGTATTCAGGGTGCGCATAGCAATATAAGACTATGACTCATCTTGCGTGCTTGCTTCGATTATGTTGTGTTTGTTTTTTTGTTTTAATTAGGTACAACTTTTTTCATTTTTTTTCCTGAAATAACATTGCATCCGGTAAACGGTACATTGATCCTTTGATTGGATTGAACATAGCATAGTAGCAGACATAAGGTGGGTGGACTATGGAAGGCCTTGCTCCTTCGAAGAGCATATTGATGACAAATTCCTTCTATTTACACAAACACCCATCGAACTGGAAATCACTGACGCGGCGGCGAATCACTCGCGCTACTATTTTGGCAGTACGGTCTCTCGCTTCTTCGATATCGGGAATCGACGACGTTAAAATAAGGTGGGTGTACCATGGAAGGCCACTCTAACAAATAAACAGTTATTATTCGTTTATTTACTGGATAAATGAAACTAACAAATATTTGAGTAATACTTTGTTTTATTACGTAACCGTAAACCACTATTTTCGCATTAAATCGCTATTTAGTAACTTTTAGTGTTAAATGACTGATTTATTATAATGGCCTTCTAAGGAGACTTGTTCCTAGCAAGGCCATTTGGAAGAGTTCAATGAAATTTAAGTTCAATCAATATTGATTAAATCTACAATAAAAAGAAGTGGTTTATATGTTACGTAATAAAACAAAGTATTACTTAAATATTTGTTAGTTTCATTTATCCAGTAAATAAACGAATAATAACTGTTTATTTGTTAGAGTGGCCTTCCATGTACACCCACCTTACAAGATATAATTTTAAGATAACGCCCCGCCATTATTGGATTTATTAACTGACTTAACTAAGATATATTAATTTAACAGAGTACGTGTGTTAATAAAGCTCACATAATAACTAATTTCAGATGATGATTTTTTTATGTTAAAATATATTTATACTAAAGTAATATTTTGTCTTAATTTATTCCTAAGCATAATTCGTGATATCTGTTATAATAAACTGGACCACGTTTTACCCAAGTAAAAGTCCAGATCTAATGATGTTGGTAGCTCATTCAACATTATTTAAAAAAATAGTGCAAACCTCTTTCAAATGCTAGTATCTTTACGTAATTAAGTCAATAAATCCAACGATTTGCCAATACGGCGGGCTCGATGTTTCTGGGCGGTTCGTTTGTCGCAAATTAATGGTCATAAAGCATAATCATATCGTAAACGCTCGTGCGCTGCGCAAGCGACGCGCCCGCGGCGCCCTTCGGAACCAAGATGGCGACGACGATTTAAATTGTATTAGCTGGGGCGGGTGACCTTAGAACTACATGGAGTTAGAATTTGCCCTGAGTTTTGAATAAGCAGCTTGATTGATCATACCTACAAAATGGCGACCTGTACAAAATGATCATCTGTACATACGAGAGTGGGTAATAGAAATAGACAGATCAATAGGAAGATCATCATTGAGATAGGCCGGTGACAATGGGGAGTAATGGGAAATACCTGAATATGTAAGGCTCAAGACCAAAGAGAATGGCATGCATATGAGAAAACCTGCACTCAGCACTGAGTGGAGAAAAGTTGAAGATGAATCATAAAACAGTGTGAATCCAAGCCTAGATTCTTGAGAACAGCTATCTGCTAACTTTGAAAACCCTGCTTAAAAGCTCCCAAGAGTCTACAAGTTAAGGTTGAAGTCCTCGTGCCTATTGCCTATTGCTTTGATTCATTAATAGAAGAGGGGAAATCATAAGTCTGACTTGAATGAAAGATAAGTCAACTCAAGTGGTTGGTACAAAGCACGTACACATAGTGTGTCAGGTCAGACATTTTAAGGTTTGTTTTATCCAATGTTTATTTTAAATTGCTTACATTAACAGAGTGTAGTACTTACACACTTACTAATGAATAGGTTTTTTAGTTTTACATTCGATATTAATTTGTTCGTTGCTCTGCAAACTCTATTCGTTGCCATACTCTTGTCCACGCCACGCCATATCAGTATTCAGTAGTTTCTCTTTGAATCGAGGGTAGATAAGTAAAATAACAACCTATTTATTGGCCTTAGACCCTTACCTACCTACAGTAAAATATTGTACTTATTTATACGAAAACTAATGGTTGCTAGCAGCTATGCTTGTATCAGAATGTAATGGCGCTAGCCATCAAAAGAGTTTCCAAGTTTAATGCATCTCGAGTGAGGATCTCATGAAATAAATTTTAACTTCTTCCTAAGCTTCCCTTCATAGCCGGGAAAGTATTTGAGTCTTTTTTACTTCCACATCTATCCTATCATTTCATAATTAACATCAACTATCACTTTAGGTTTATCCATATAGTATACAAGGGCGGATCCAGCTTTGGTGCCCGGGGGGTCACAGAGTCGTGATCAAATCACAAGAAGTTAATTTAATTTTTATAATCATAGATACAAGTAAAAAAGTAAAAAGTAGGTATTTTATTAATGTATGTAAATACTTACTGTACTTAAAAATACATATATTTAAATAACTGGCACGACCCCCATTACCCTCTCCCTGGATTCGCCCTTGATAGTATTCTTCTTCTGTTATAGTTGGTAGATATATTTTGTATTTCTTCCTTACTGTACTCAACAGATTGTAT
The DNA here is from genome assembly GCA_943193695.1 of Acrobasis suavella. Taxonomy (NCBI): domain Eukaryota; kingdom Metazoa; phylum Arthropoda; class Insecta; order Lepidoptera; family Pyralidae; genus Acrobasis; species Acrobasis suavella. The sequence goes on along the minus strand of OW971945.1, from coordinate 8,754,625 downwards.
TAATACAAGATACTATTGAAAAATCCTATTTTTATTGTTTCATAAATCTTAAACTCAGATCGGTTCGTATACAGAAATGATAGATGGGATAATATGACACCAACAAATTAAATAGGTTGTTCATTTTGATAATTGAACTAACCACTTTTTATACAAATATGCTTTGGAAAATTCATCATCATTGACTAGGATGTTTTATATTATGTCAGATTCCAAATCATTCATTTTTCATAAATATTAATAATTTCAGACTAAGGTATTTCTTATATGCAATCATAAAAATAAAAGGTAAGGGCTGGGTAAATTGAAAATACCAAGTTCAATTTATTGTTATTTAATTCATTTTGACAAGGTAAATCGGTGACCTTTGAACGACTTAAAGGTATCAAAAGTACAAAAAATAAAGGTAATAATCTCTATTAAGTACTTATCCATTTTATGATAAGTGAAGTAGCATCTCATGTCAGCATTTGGTACGAGTAAAGTACGTATACAGTAAAAAAAACGGAATTCTCCAATTGATAAAAAAAACATCATTAACATTACTTGTAATGTACAGAACAAAAAAAATAACGTTGGGGGTTGACTACAAACTAAAAAACACATAAAGAAATACATAATATAATATTCGTCCTCCCTATTATAGGTATACAAATCAGCGATTTCGTATGGGATTGATTAGTTTTGTATTTCTCTACATATTCTTATGAAAGCAACATCTTGTTCGATATTTGAAATATATGTCTACTAAAATATTGATACCGATGCATTACTAAAGTCTTTAAACCTTGTGATACTTTATACTCGTAACAACAATAGAGATCTATCTATACTTAAAGGAACGTTTGAACAAACACAATTCTACGAAGATGAGAAAGATATCATCAAATTAACGCGAGATTCATTGAGGATTCCAAAGTAATAAATAATAAAATCACAGATTTAAAATTATCCTTAATTTAGTAATTTGGAGAGCATGATTACATCACTTGTACAATTAATTATTTTTTGTATAACCCCTAGTTGTTTGTTTTAATTTCTAGTTTAAAAATCTCAAAATATGATAAAAATATATCTAATTTGCGTAATATTCTGAAACTTAACAATTGTGACGTCACATCTGCGAACACAGTATATTTGTGACAGCAACTCGACGCCGAAACGAAATAATTTACGCAACATTCAGTATACACATAAAATTCAGAGCATGTAGAAAACTTCTCTAACAATTTATAAAAATATTTATAATATTTTCAATAAGCAACAAGTTATATTTTTATTGGTAACCGGCGTTTCCTTTCAGACTAATAATAGTAATATATTACAATAGATAAAGCAAATTTACACAAATAATACAGAGAAATACTTACATTCGTACAACAGTGCCATATCAATAGACAAATGCTAAGCTTAAATTTAATTTGACATATGAAATATTCATTGTATCGTATCGTATTTATTAAAATTTGTTCTCTTATAATAATCAGTTAGCTAATATTATATTGAAAATCATGAGTGATATGTTTATGAGTAAAAAAAGACTTACTGAGTCAAATTAAATTTTCGTTACATTTTTTATCGAAATTGGCACAATTTAAAATATCATTACGTTGTAATTCTATTACATCGAACACTCTCGGAACACTAAAATTATTACTTATTTTATGTCTTCAGACAAGGAATACGTCCTTAAATTCTAGTAGCATATCCTATCGGTAGTGGAAATTCGGTATTCACTCTAACTACACTAGTCTACTTTGAACAAAGGCTTTTATTTACATGAGATACAATATCACGTTATATGTTACATCGTAATTTGCGTATACTATGACTGGTGATTAATCGACAAATCACAAATCACTTTCTCTTATTTGTCTGCCATAAGTATAAACAATAAGTACAAAAATTATTTTCTGTAGTAAATCTACGTTCTGTCTCAGCATAGTTCAGCGCAGTAAAAGCGTTTTGGTTTCAGTAAATGACAGGTGTTTTATTCACCTTGTTCATAGGAATATACCACAAATGTAAATTCATCTCAACCACAATTATATCAAGTCCCATAAAATACACAAGAGTCATTTGGATGCTTCGACCAGATTATTGTAACTGCGCAGTTTTGCCACTATCAGGTATGGTCAGCGGCCGTGGCGGCGGCGGCAGCGGCGCGGCGAGCCGCTGGCGCCACCCGCCCCATAAAAGACCTGATCTCTTCAAAGTACGTTTCGTCGGGAGACCTCCGGCGACCATCGTCCCCGTTCTCCGCTTCGTGCTTCTTCAAATGCCGGTCGAGGTTCGTCTGCTGACCGAAGCAGCGGTCGCAGTGACGACACCGAAACGGCCGCTCTTTGTTGTGTATATTCCGCACGTGTCGCTGTAAATTCGAAGATATCGAGAACGACCGCTCGCAGTACTTGCAACGATATGGTTGTTCACCGGTGTGAGTCCGTAAGTGTCGCGTCAGGTTGGCACTACGAGGGAACGCTTTGCCGCAGTACGAGCATGTATACCGGTCTCTCGCTCTAGGAGCTCCTGGGTTTGGAGGTAAAGGCGGTGCTCTGGGTGCGCCGGGAGCGAGTAACGTCGCTGCCGCCGCAGGAAGGAACGGGTATCGGCCAAACGAGGCCGGTAAAGCTAACGGGAGTCTTCGGCAGAACTGCAGCAGAGCTGGGTGCGCCGGGTGGGCGGGGTGCGTCGGGTGCGGCGGTGGAGATGGTACGATGAGGTTGCAGTTTTCATCTTCGTGCAGTCTTTGTGGGCGTTTGTGAGTGACTCTGAGGTCGAGAGGCTCGTCAGCCCGCGGAGAGCCGAGGGGGCTGGAGTGGTGGTCGAGCGGCGAGGGCGGGGGAGAGGCTAGGCGGCGCGGCGCCGCGTGCTTTTCGCGCATGGCGGCCGCCGCGCACGCGCTCATCGGGCTCGTGCGCCACCGACCTGAAACAATGAAACGAAAGTGTTACTATTGGATTGATTGATTATTATCTAACTTTTTGCAGCAAAGACGAAACACGTTTTAACGAGTTTATCAGAACTGTCAGGAATTGTACATCTTAGGGCCGTAACAGACGGGGCGCAAGTTGCGCCGCGTAACAGCTAGTAAGTTGAGTTGCATAAATACTCAATCAACCCATTTGAATATTTTCTCAGAAGATTGAGTAAATACCCGATAAATATCCTAATTTATCCATTTGGTGAGTAGATTGATTTATATGAGTTGCGACTTATATTTATATTCATATTCATTATTTCATGTTTTCATGACAATTTTGAAACTTAAATCTAGTATACACTTGCAATTCTTGTCGGAAAGTGTGTGCATACGCCATAATATGCTTAAAATGTCGGTTAACGTTAAATGATTAAATGCGACGCTAAAATTCATGAAAATACCATACAAATCATACACTGAAAGTAGGCTTCTTTGACTAATTATCATTTTTTGCTGGGAGGTGTGCAAAGACGTAATTTTATGTTAAAATAACTAAACAGACATCAAATGCGATGTCAATATATGAGCACGCTGTATTTACTCTATTTATTAAATCTAGTGAGTAAATACTCAAATGGGTTGATTGAGTACTATCCACTATCCCATCTCTAGCTGTTACGCGACGCAACTTGCGTCCCGTCTGTTGCGGCACTTAGATGAAATTAATAAATAAATAAATTTGGGTCGAATATTTTGATTGGAAACGCGCTAAGAAGTCAATGCGCTGAGGTGTATGAAACAACATTCAACTGATGAATGCGAGAAAACTCAAGTCAACTAACTACTTAATTTTTTGTTAACTTCTTTTACTGATTACAGATAACTATCACAAAAAAGAGTTTCTCAAGTACCGATCTTTTAAAACTGTATTTTTATAAATTAAGTAAATCAATCGACGCCCCATCCATCAATCCACCCTCAGCCTTGACAGCATCCCAGTATGCTAAACCGTTGCGAAAGACGACGGGAGAGCTGATCGATGTCACCGTCGCTCCTACGCACGGGGCACACCCACGGCATTTCGACACAACTGGAGCACGCTACCGAAACGATGCTCAATTTAATCATTAACGTTACTTTATTGGCCGTTCATGTAACCGTAACTATCGGGTACAAATGCAGCTGACGTGTTATTGCGTATGCTAGTTTGCATAAGTTGGATCGTAATAACTGATATAGAGTATCGGTTTGAAGAAAGTGAAATAAGTAATCCTATGAGTACATGCTTTATATGTGCCAAGTCAAAGGGCTCTTATTTTGTTCCATAGATGTTATAAATGAGAGACTAAATTTATTTTTATTTTGTAAATATGTTGCTTGAAATGAAACTGCAAGCAAATAAAAAAAAGACGCCTAAATTGTTTGATAACCTAGTAATTATGTAACCATTAAAGAAAACCCTATCCGTCTTATTATAAAAAAACAAGACTAACTTTGTTACTAGGTTTAAACCATTATCCGCCCAAAATGTAGTTGACATTCACAGGTGAGATAGTGTGATAGTTTTAGATAATGCGGGCGGATAATGGTTTAAACCTAGTAACAAAGTTAGTCTGGGTTTTATAATAAGACGGTATATGTCGAACTTTTTGTAGGCCAAGCCTAAACCGCTCCAAGCCTATACGTAACAAGTGGACATTGTTAAATTTTTACCTGAAGATTAATGTGTAAATCTTAATTTTTTAGGGTTCCGTGTCCAAATGGAAAAAACAGGACCCTATTACTAAGACTTCGCTGACCATGTGTCTGTTCGTCTGTCACCAGGCTGTATCTCACGAACCGTGATAGCTAGACCGTTGTTTTCACAGATGATGTATTTCTGTTGTCGCTACAACGAATACTAAAAATGGATTAAAATAAATAGTTTAGGGGGCTCCCATACAACAAACACGATTTTTTACCGTTTTTCGCTTAACGTTAAAGACGGCAACAAGTATATATACGCTTTAAATATTCACAGAAAATTCAGTTCAAAAATAAATAATGAAATTAAAATAAAACAAATGTTTAAGGGAGGCTCCCGATGGAGGGAGAAAGGAGGAAATGGTACGGAACCCTTCGTCTGACTCGAACTTTGCCAGTTATTTTATTTAGATGTAAATTCCTGAACAGTTTTGAGTGAGTTAGAGAGAGAGAGAGAGAGAGTTTTTCGCTTTACCAAAAGCCTATGGGTTAATCACATTCATTCACACAAATCATAAGCATGAGTTTGAATCACGAATTCACCAAATACGGCATCAGGATATCTCCCGACCCCCGTTCCTTGGATTTATGTCGGTGCTTTTAGCGCGCGCTGCAAATTAGCCGCGTGGCATAGGCGTGAGTGTACAAATTTGTACTAGCTTTCTGTAAACGAAAAAGGAGGAGGTTATCCCTTAGTCGCGATCTTTTTAGGGTTCCGTACAAAAAATGAAAAAACGAAACCTTTATAGGATCACTCAGGCGTCTATCTGTCAGAGCCAATTTGCTCCGAATCTACCGGACAAAATCAGGTGAAATTTGGTAGGATAGTGTAATCCTGTGGCCCAAATACAGATCTTTTTCGGGGGACAAATTAGGTAATTAAATTAAATGTTTTGCAAACCTTATTGTGTCATATATCAAATGAAAGGGCTCGTTATGAGGATCTCAAATGTATTGTTATTGTTTTCATTTTATTCATGAAAGAAAACGAAATTTTACCATTCCCCATCTGATCTCCAAAACTACTAAGTCTAAAACTTAAAGAAAAAAAAACAAAATATAGTTCATTTGGTACAGGAAAACTTATAATAATTCTATCAATTGAAAATAAAGTGGTAAACTCAATATAATACTTTCACTTATGGAAAACAGTTCACTAAAACACCACTAGATGGCGCTAGTAGTAGATAACTCGCGTCTTACTGTGAAGATTTCAAATGTGATATTTTGTATTAATTTAAAAACTTTGGCACTGTACGGAACTGTCTCCACGCGCATTCAACTCGCACTTGGCCGGTTTATTTTTATTTGTTCACCGATTATTCGAAAACGCTGAAAATTAAAGGTTACTTGTCAGGTGGTCCCATAAAAAAAATATTAAAATTGGTTGTATAGTTTGGGGTTGAAGTCGGTTTTTATGTTAGAAAAATTATAGATCGAAAGCTAGCCTTAAAATTAGCTTTAAAGTTACCGTAAAAAGTATTTAAGGAATTTTTAAAATTTTGATGTTTGTCAATTTTCCTCTCGCTTTCTTGCAATCTGTCGAATTTAAGCGCATTTTATTTGATTTGACCAATGAGCGCGGTTGCAAAGGTGAGATATCAGATTTAGCTATACACATCATATGAGTAAAAGTATATTTCTAAGTAAGGCTTACTCGTTTTTAAATCATCATAAGGTGTGCTTTGGTCTCCATTGCAAAAGCACGACCCTCTCTGTACTGCTAGAGTTATGCTTGGCCTGTATACAGAGGGTTTGGCCTTGGCTCTCCACGCCGGCTAGAAGTCAATTAGAGAGGATGTTTTTAAGTATTTTATAATTAAACTTATAATTAGTATAGGTTTTTCATTTATGGTTCACATAAAATGAAGAAAAAGGTTTTTATTATGCATTTGAGATGCGGGGACTCTTTGTTCTTAGAACTGCACCCACTCCGAATTAGTATCTTCTTCTTTCATTTAATAGGTTTCAGCATTTCGTAAATTTATTATTTTGACTGAGCTTTAAGAACCAAACCTAGGTAAGTTCTTAAATTCTTAATATTTTTTATTTTATTTTTATTTATTTAATTTACTGCACTTAAAATCTTAAGATTTTAGTACAAAAGGTACAACTTAATGCTAAGCATTGTCTACCAGTTCACCTTTGGGACGTAGCAGATAAAAATGGTAGATGGGGTGCAAATTTAATTAGATAAGTATATCGAAAGGAATACATTTAGATGTATTTAATTACATAAACTATACATAATATAAAAATAAGTATTTAAATTTGACACTATAATTAAGTAATAAATACAAACTATAAACTTACATGTATATAAATACGTATAATAAACATAAATAAAAATATAAATAGTAAATATGAGCGTGCAACTATATAACTTTCTATAAGATTTATATAAGTGCAGCTAACATTACTGCCATCAAAACAACAGTGTTACCTAATTCCATAAAGAAAAAGAACGTGTACAATGTCACCACAATCGTGACCGGCCACAATAACAATCGATCAGCCTAATAAGTAGTAATGAAACTAATGCAGTGTACACTAACATATCACCTGACTCCATCTTACTGCAAAATAACGAGGGGCAGAAAGGAGGGCGTATTTGTACTTATTTTTTATTAGGATACATAGAAGCGAGATTCACTAGCCTTCTTTAAATTTAATTTAAAAAGCTTTTAAAAAAATACATTTTTACAATCTTTTCTTTAGTTTCGCCTATCACGTTGTGTGTCTTTCTTTTTGCAAGTTATATTTGGCCCACATCCCGGTTTTCGATTAGGCTGAGCACTCATACAGCATCTGCATGGTTTTTCGTGTCCATAACAGGCGAAATCGACTCATTTCTAGATCGTTACTTTTGTCCAAGTATGCCCTTGCTTACATCTGACATTGAGCTCTCTACAAAAAAACGTTTTGAGCCACCTGTTACTCGTCGGAAAATGTTGGGGGATATAATATATAGCTAAATATCATCACTTTTATTAATTTCTTGTCGAACATGACTAAAAATTACAAGACAAGACATGTCATGAAAAAGTGACACGCACATGTTTTACACCAAGTAAAAGATTTTTTATTTAGTAGAAATATACAATTCCTGTGGGAACTCCACTTCTAGACATGTCTAACACTAATTGTATGTTTCACATCTAATACCTCTTTAATGTGCAACGTAGCGCACGCCACTCACAGTCGTGACGACACGTGGGATGCTCAGCCCAGATCAATCATTACAATGAAGTTGTCCAATTTATGGAACATATTATTTTTGTAATGGCCGATATGCGGCGTGGGCGCAAGCGAAAGGAACGTGGGGCGACACTGGCTGGTGACAATTGCACTCGTTTTCTATTTGCGCTCCTAAAGTATTAAAACATTATATGGCCCTGTCATGTCTTCATTTATTATGAGCTGCCGACATTCATATGTAAAACTATTTTGACATAAATTTAAAATAAAGTGAGTTATAACATTGCTTCGCAAAAAAGACTTCAACGCATCTGGATTTCAAATAATTTAAATTGTTTATACCTTAAGCTCAGAGTCAGAGACTTTAAAATAAAAATTCTATAACCATTTAATAAGCGTCCCGTCAAATGATTATATTTATTTTTTATTATTAGTCTAAAAGTTTAATAACTGTATTGCGAATCAGGATATTTAGCACATATCCTAATAACTGTAATAAGTAATCTTTCTGACTTTTACTCATGTTTCTTCTATTTCACCTTTATCCCTATTTCATTCACAACACGACGAAACAATACAATCGATGCAAACAACCCGATAACACACCCAACGAAGCGAGATCTGAATTAATTACCTCAAAGTCTTTATAACTTACACTTCGTGGCTATTAGCCATAGGATAATTGCCGCACATGAAGATAGCATCAGATGACTATCCTCATATGGTATAACTGAGGGTATAATCCATATCAGCCACGCGTTAAAGTGCAGTAAAAGTCACAACTTGCACGTTTTGCAAGTAGCTGTAGGTTAACGTAAACTACTATGTATACAAAACTTCACGCGATGGTTACTTTGGAATTTAGAGGTGTTAGAAAGGTGGCGATATGGCTGATTTATCTCCGTTGCATTTTATATTTACGTAGACTCTTATTATGGTCAAAATAGGTAAAAAGATAAGGCTGATTTATTTCCACTGCATTACATATTAAAGTCTCTTTTGTGTAAAGTAGGTAAATGTCGACAAGAGTTAGTGGTGACATTTGAAATTTCTTGGTAAATTTTACACTACTATAAATAAGTAATGATGAAATATATTATGTTATAGTACACTCCATTTCACATTTTGACGAACTAGAAATATTCAGATAAACAGTAGGAGAATGAATCGGGATAAATATGTAAACATATAAAACATTTTTGCCTCGTCAGTCCCCAAGTACCGAGTTTTATCAAAGTTGTTGGACAATTGCTACTTTAAAGTAAAGGACAACTTAAATCGTCAACACATTTACATAGTAATTATTATTTAATTCAGTTAGATTTTAAACATGATTTAAATCACAAAGTTTTGTTAAAAACTAAAGCAGCAGTGAACGAGCACAGAAGATATTCTGCAGCATATCTCTTATATTCTATGACCTGATCTAACCCTAGAGTTGGCAACGTTCCTCTGGCAGTCACGATACGCTAATTACGGGTAATTAACGACGTTCGGAAGTGGCGTGACGCGGGAGGCGGGGCGACCACGACGCTAATGCAAACAGCCGCATCACCGGCCAATGAGCGGCATCTCCCCGCGCCGCCTCGTGATATATTAGCATTTGAATCGCTTATTCGTTCTACACTCGCTCACTTTTGTACCATTTCATGCGTAAACTACTCGTCTCACTGGTTTCTTATGTAAACCATATAAATTATCACTGATTTACTATGTACGTAGTCGATTATCGAATTCAAATGTTATGGCTGGCACTCGATAAATTTCGCGTCTGACGATAAATTGTTTTATTTATCAGCGAATAATAATGTAGGTATTTTCAAAGCAATGTGAATAGAAATGAGACATCGTTATTTTACACGTAACTAGTATTGTGGTAAATAGATTACAAACACGTAGTTGCTATATGGTCTAAGTACTTGCCAGACATACTTTGATAATTTCAACCAATATTGCGGGGAATATGATATAAAATTAATATTTTTGTCCAGTAGCGCGTTTAGATAAGGAGCAGATCTTTGCACATTTATTACAAGATTAAAAGTCAACAGTCGCGTCAAGTCGCGTGCCACGTATGCGCTTGAAACGCGATTATGTGGGTGCCCTTAGAGTCGTGCGCTGTAAATCACACCTACCTACTACAACATAAATCATTATTACTTCTAAGCAAAGGTAAGCTTTAAGCGACCAATGAGATAAGTCCCGGAAGGTTGGCAGCCGTGGCGTAAATGGGTGGCATCTGGTATCTAATAAACTGCCTCAAGCTGATCATATCTACTTTTAACGCCCCTCTGATGTTGATATAAATTAAAATAAACATACACAATGTACGATATTAAATGCAAAGAATCAACCAATAGAGTGTGTTCCGCTTCATGCTCGCATGCGCAATATGATCGCTCTACATACCTACTCGTAAAATATGAACTCGCTGGCACAGAGCCTATTTCAAAACGAGTTAAAGAACATAGGAGATTCATAAAAAAATAACTTGGCTTCGGCAACAATAGGTCTAGAAATTGCAGATTGCACCACACTACGATTGCCACTGCGTATCGATAAAAAACCGCATTGCTGAGAATCGACGCTGCCTCATTTCATTGAATGAACTCTCAATTAAGTTACGGTCGCACGATCCTTACGAAAACTAAAAAAGACATTGAATGGACAGCAGAGGAAACTGACATTTAAAAAGATTTCATATCCACAGGTATGGCATTGATATTGCTTAGTAATTGCACGTCCGGACGTCAATAGAGTTTGTATCGATACATATTTAGTCAAAAAGTTATATCGAGTTACTATGTTAGTAGTAAAAACTATGCGCGCAAAAGCATTACTAAATTCAACGTCAGCTATCTCATAAGTCAAATAGTCCATACATTCCATCCTATATTCTCTCATACGACCGGACTGGTAGCAGATTCACACGCAGCTGCTTTTTTATACTGCATCGTATCGACAAGCACAATCTATGATTTATTTCACATCACTATTTTAGGAAACATGTCGCGCCGATCGCCTTATGGCAAGATATGAAATTACTATGATCTATGGACCAAGAACGTTAATGTTCCGATGGATCGATTTTGTTCAGTTCTGACGGTTGAAATTGACGATTATCGATTTGATTGTGTCTAATGGAATCAATAAATTAGTTAAATTGTATTTGTTTGTAAGTCACGTACAGTTTCAGTAGCAGTAGCGCAGAATTTACATTAACGGTAATTTTAAAGCGATTTGCAACAGTTTGCTGATATCCGAATCGGCGTAGAAATAATTAAGAATTGATATCGCGCCGCGTTTATGGGCCAATCAGAGTGGAATTCTATGTATTTTAGAGTGGAAATAAATCTGAGCAGTGATTCTGACCAATGGCTGGTTCATTTGACACGCATGCGCACTTACGACTGTAAAAATGTTTCGCATGGGAACCGGGGCGGTGCGGCGTGAGAACCGCCGGAAATCTCCTTTTTTCGAAGTTTGAGCATGCAATTCTGCTGATTAGTTATGTGCACTGCGTCTGCAGTTGACTGATGTTCATTCTTAGCGCATTTGATGCGGCAAGGAGCGTAAATATCTTATAAGGAGCGGAAATTACTATGACATTGACGTGAACATAATCGCAGCATAATCGGAATTCCGAATGCGCTCATTACTCTCGGTAGCATATCAAAAAATATTAAATGATAAATATTGACCTTATCACTATGCACTAGCAGCAGTGAAAGTTCGATTTATTTTTATAACGTAATCACAAAATGAATTTGAATAAAACTAGGCGTACATTAAATATTTAGACCATATTTACCCTTTGTTTTAAGCCGATAATATTTTTAAAAATTTATTTCGGATGATTCTGCTAATTAAAAAAAAAAATCATAATATATATCGTAAACAGGTGGAAAACATTGATAAAAGATCACCCACTTGGGATGCACATTGCACGCCCAAAGGCCAGTTATTTAAAATAATTCCCTCTACTTAGGTTTGCGATAGGAACAACGTACCAGAATAACGCACCCTATTATGTATTCAGAATATAATCTGTATGAAATGCTGTACAGAACGCGGCGAGATAACAAAACTAGCTGTCTTATAATTTATTGTTCTCCATTTGCAGAGCAAAATACGCGGCCAGAAAGTCAACTCTACTTATTTGTGAAACTGTAGAGAAAAGTCACACATTTCTTAATTTATTCATTGGTCGTCGTTTTAGTAAAAACTCTGGTTGCTTGACTTCAGTGAGTATGACATTTAAAGCAAATTAAATAAATAAATAGTTAGGGACAAGACAGATTGAGCTAGCTCCGAAGTTAGTTTTTATTAAACTTGCGTGTTATGGAATACTAACTCAAAGATATGATTTATAATGAATACGTATTTAGATAAACACCGAAAACCAGGACAGTTTGGAAAATGATTTTTTTACTTGCCCTAGCTGGGGATTGAACCCAGAACCTCCGAGTGGCGGACTAGCGTGGTTACCACTACGCCACGGAGGTTGTAAATGTGTATATTATGAAAGGTGAGATTTTATTAATATACACTGGTATTGTTTGCAAAAAAAAACATGAAAATGAGCGATTGAAACAAGACTCTGGGTTTGTTATACTCAAAGCTATATGCAGATAACATTCTGGTAGTATTTATCTATGATATTGCTGCGTTTGGCACCGCTGCATTTCATTTGCATTGAATATTCGGATTTGTTTGACATGTTCAGTATTAAAATGATGTATCGTGGTTGATTGCGGTCTGGATTTGAACCCACTTAACATAGGAAAACCTACACGATTGCACTCTAGTTAAAAAAAATAATATACCTAAATAACAACGTCTAAAAAGTCGCTTTCAGTTTTATAAAACAATTTGAAATTCAGCTATATAACGTCTACGTCCAGTCCTGTCAATTTAACAGGTTTCCAGTCGCATGTACCATATATGGTTCATGACCATTGTTTAACTATTGTCTTTTATTAATGGACAGCGAACGGGTTAATTTAAATGTACGTACATTTCAAATTATACAAGGTTTTATCCATGAAATACTTTTATCCAGTACTTACACATATTTTAGCTCAAGTTCAAGAAAAAAATGTAACATTTAAGTTAGTTTAGTCATTTGAAGAGATATAAAAAGGGAAAACTTTGGATTGTAGTAACCGGTTGGAGAAAATTATCATCATTATCATTATATCAGCCACAAGAAGTTCACTGCTGAACTTAGTCCTCCCCTAAGAATTTCCAAATAAACCGATTCTAAGCTTCCCACATACAGCGAGGCAAATTTTAACAAAAGGCAAATTATCGTAGATAGTTTCTATAAAATTTCCTGCATTTGGAATGAAAACACCGTAATTTGCTAAAGTTTAACAATCTTCAACTTTCTTATGTGGCCGTCACTACAAGACAAATTGTGTGCATTGCTGTGAAAAAAAAAAACGAAATGTCACTTGCTTGTTACATAATATTCCTAAACAAGTTCAAGCGTTGATTACGTTAGTTTGGAATAATTAATTAAAAGCCCCAAGAACATGTCATGAGAATTGATTCAATTATGAATTTATAAATCATTACTGCTACTAAAATTTTTGATCTAAAACATATATGCCATGCTTAGTAGACGCCGTGCTTAGATCTAAAAAATATATGCCTTGCTTATAAGAGAGTAAAATTTAAATTGTCAAACTCCTTTCCTCTCCTACGGGTGTTGTAAAAGGCTATAAGGGAGATATGGGTAAACTCTGTACAACGCCTTTCTACTTTATCTACTGCGATCACCAACTAGGCCGATTAGTGATCGCAGCGTGGTGATTATGGACAAATTCTACTTTCTTTTTCTTCTTTGCGTTTCGGTGGTTCTTTTCCTTTATATTTGATCAGCAAATATAAATTCTCCCTTTTTGCGAGAGACGTTTGGTACAATAGTGGATTAATATTTTGTACAGACTGGTAAAAAAGAAATAATTACTTGATGAATAAAAACATTTTAAGCTTTTAGCACAGAATAAGTACTAGTACTCCCGTACAGAAGTCTTACTCAGAAAAGAAATTCAAAGGAATATCTACTTAATGTGGTTAGGGCTATGGTTTAATTTAGCTCACGCCAGATCTCCTCACCTCTGCGTTTAAATACCTAGACTTCCATTGCAAGCCAATTTCATTCTTATCACTCTGAACAAACGATTCATGTAACTGAATTTTCCCCTTCGAAGTGGTCGCCGCGCGCATAGTAATAATGTAGGTATATTTACGATACCTACACGGGGAGTGACACAGGTCTGCTTTTAGTATTATTAGTAAGAATAAAATAAAAAGGTTAAATAATAAAAAAAAGAAATGGTGAAAAAGTCCCGTTTGCGTGGTAATTTTTCATGATTTCTTATTTTATTAGTTAGTTTTAGTACCTACTTTATTACTGAATCTAGAATACCTAAAGCCGTATAATAATAGTATAGAGGTTGTTGTCGAGTATTGAATGGCAGAATAACATACCATAGCGGTAATAATATTGAATAGTAGACAGGGATGGCCGACGACCACTTGCCGTACTAAACGCGACATACTTATTTTATCAGATCATCCAGGTAATGAGTAACCCCTGTGTCTACATTTAAGAGCCAAGCTCTTGACCGTGTCATATATAATGGATGAATGAATGAATGAAAAACTCTTTATTGCACCAATACAAAAAATATATATAAAGGAGGTTTTACAATTGAAAATACATAGGTACAATAATACACGGTCTTTTCGCTCAGAGCGATCTCTTCCAGACAACCAGTGGATGAAGAGGAATGACGGCACGTCAGAAAAAAAATATACTAAAAAACACTAATTAATCTCTCTGGCCGGTCAGTTAACACTGATTTAAAAAGAAAAATCGTTTAAGTGAACCATTTTAGGCTCCCGGTAGAAATAATACTATATCTCCGAGGTCATAATGGAGTACTAAGATAGTATTTTATTTTCGCAGACTGAAAATTTGCGTCACAGTCTAGCCACGATACAGGTCGTCGCTGGTCGCCAACGCGGTTTACGTAGGTGGTCACACCTTTATCAAGGCACAATACCGAGCATCCCGTTGGATTTTATTAGACGTCCCTTTCATAAATAAGGGAACTGTCGCGCCACAAGCGGGACAAGAGATACTCCGGACATCAGATGTTAATGCTATTTAACGACCTCTGAGATTTGATTCACAATCGCGAATTAAGTTTACTTCTAAATATTTTAAAGAGACGTTTATTATCTTTGGTTTTGTAAGTATGTTCAACACATTCCGGGACAGCTACCGCTGTAGACGTAATAGGGAATATACATGAAAAACATATTTGTTATCTAACCAGTTTTTCCATAAATATTCAAAAGTAAATTACTAACAGAGAAAACAAAATAAGAATTGGTTAAAAAACTAACGAGATATAACAATTTTACGAAAATATGTCTATGTCATTCGCAATAACGCTATTTTTATGACAAATGTAGAGATGAGGTGGACTTTGACGTCACTAGTCCATATCGGACTTCTCTTTCTAATTGAAACTTTAAAGTATCACATGTTCGTCGCTGATTAAGATATTTTATAAATTCTTTCATATTTGTTTGCTATGGTAAATTAGGATTTTATTAAACAAATAAAAAAAAAATCGTGCATATTCCCTATTCAATTGTTCTGGCTGTGTGTCCTGGAATGTGCTTATATCGCATTCAATACATGAAATAGTGCTAAAGATATTTTATGTTTTATAATTATTTCAAGTTAAGCTAAAAGTTACTTGATAATCTATATAACAAGATACTAATTTGACTGCATATATTGCCAACCACATGACATAGTTTAGTAAGTATATATATTCGTCCTTCTTTATTATTACCTATTTCATTTTAAGATTAGGTTATTTAATCATTAATCAATACTAATCATATTACATTTTAGAATAAAATTAATATGCATCTGTATATTGATTACTTATCTAAGTATCTTTCGAAAAGTTGCTTGATTTGGGATGTCAATAAAAAAGTAATGTACGTAAATATAAACATAAAAAAAGAACCTAACAAGGTCTGTAAATTATAACCAGATTTATGAAATAATAAGGCTAGTTCACACTGAACTAAATTTGATACATGAATGCACCGCAAATAATTAAGACCAATCTCGATCGGTTAATATAATGATAGCTTCAGATATACACCTACTTATTAATTTTGATGCAAGTGGTGTGCAAATTATACACCTGATATCAAAAATAGAAATGTATCTAGGTTGTATTGGACTGTCATTACGGGTTCATAAAATTTTAACAAGCAACTCTAGCTGTCTATCTGCATAATTTACAAGTATTTAGGACAATACATAATTACTAAGTAGGTATTACGACAGTAGACATAATGAGGCTGTTTAATATACCTTTTTATCCGACTCCCAAAAAGAAGGTTTTTTATGTATGTTCGCAGATTTATTCGAAGACTCCTGGAATGATTTGGAAAATCCTTTTCTTGTTTGAAAGAGCATACTTGTCAAGTGGTCCTATAGAAATTTTTCGGTTCTAAAAATGAAAATCGATTGTGTAGTTTGGGGTAAAGTCAGTTTTTAGTTTTGAAAAATTATATATATTTGTGATAAAATGTTTCCTAGCTCTCTTTCAAGTAGTTGAAATGAGTCTTAGCAAAGTCAATGTGCCACATTTGCTAAAAAAATTATTTTTTATAAATTGAATCATTTATAGATATACACTTCCCTATCTTTATTTTCAACGTAATTAAGAGAGCTGACCCCGCATAAAACGGGATAGTGCTAGGATAAAGAAGAACTTTGTCTTCTTCGGAGTAGACCGTTTAGCAAGTTGTAAACTAAACTGAAATCCGAATCAGGTTAACAGCGCAAAGACATTTAATCGAACAAAACTTGCAGGTCCCATTCAAACCAACATGGAAGTAAGTGAACATACTGGCACACTCATGTCTTTATCCGTGATGAGGCAAAAAGAACACTTTAGGTCTTGCGGTTCTAAGCAGGCAGACCCTAGGGTTGCAAGACCTAAAAGGCCACTTATAGCGTGATGAAGAACGAAGAGGTGGAAAAATGAATCAAAATAGTGATGGATTTATAGCCGCATCGCCTATGAACGCCTATGTTAGTATATCATTTAGTAAATAAACAAGTATGTGTGACATATATCGTTTGTAAAGAGTAGTTCTATGCCACAGTTGTCCTCAACCTGCATGTCATACCTTGTCGACATCTGAGGCCACCGGATGCTCCAACCAACGATCACTACAGTGTCGCGCTGGTCATACACGACTTATCCAATAAATTAACACCTACAATAATTACATTGACGCTTGACGAGCGAAAGTGAAACTGTCAGAATGTAGTTTATCCTATTCTGGCGTGTTTTTTGTTTGAACGAATTTCAAAATGTCTGACAGCTTTTTGAGTGCAATCGTGTTCGGTGATGTAACATTTTGGATTAGTTCGCTGTTTGTTTTTCAAGCACGATTACTGTCGATTACGCTACAATTTGTTTGTTTGTAATAACTATATGGTGCCAAAAAAAAAACATTATAGAGATAATATACGAAGGAGTAAAAATACAAAGGTGGACTTATCCCATATAGGGATCTCTTTCAGTCAAACTGCAATAGATTGAGAGGATGTTTACTTAATTAAAAAGCAGAAGCAAGTACGTGCAAATTTAACTATAAGATCATACTTACATCGCTACACACATCCATACATATTTATTTTTTATATATGTATTATTATATATATGTATTTATCCTGCATACATACATATTGAATACATATTACCGATAAGTACCTAATTCAGTCCAAGTGTGACGCAACCAGAGAGGACTTTAATAACCTAATTTTACAAGTGTCCAGTGAAGGTGCCATCTTTACTTCAGCAGAAAGCGATTTGTATTTAGTTATGTCTTATTCTTATTAAAGTTTTAATCTGTTTTTGCTGAAATATAAAACAAAAACATTATACATTTTGCATTCTAACAAAATGTCCAAGTAGCAAAATCTAAATGATGTTTCTGCGCCGGAATGGCTCGAATGTAATTTTGGTCCTTGTTGTGTGAAAGTTATTATTAGTTATTATTATAAATAATTTATTATTATTTTGTAAGTTTGGTACATTATGACGCTATCATTGAATATATTGATATGTAAGCTCAAGTATAACTTGATCCCAATCAGCGCGAGTAAATTTTAACGATAGCCTAGAAATAAGTTGAGTGGACGTTAAAATGATTAATGATGCCCACTTATGGACCGCAGTCTGTGTTATCTTCCTAGATCTAGGTGTAAGTGTCGCAATTGGAGGGCATTAATTATTTGCAAACACATTCCGAAGCGGAGGAGTATCCAATTTAGCCATTTTTTGTAAGCGAGTGTACCATTGAAACCATTGCTCGGATCGGATATCGTCGACTTTTTACTGAGTAATATGTTGATGGGTTCGTGGTTCTAGACTTACTAGATAAGTTTCATTTCTGGTTTAATTTGATTATTAATTAATAATTTTTCGTTAATATTTTTTCAACTTTGAAAATCAAACCGAAATGTAAAAATGACCAATTATTGAAATACAATGTATAAAAAAAATGTTACACTATAATATTTATAAAAAAGAACTTCAATAATCCAGCCAGAAATGCGGAGCATATAGGTCGGCGCCATCCATCTTGGTATTGCGTGCTGCTCTCTCTTCCAGGTGCGACCCGTAACTTTGATGATGTCAAAAAAAGGCCGCCGTTTGCGCATTTCCTACTTTTTATGATAATAATGTCCGGTATTTTGTGCAAGGGGTATTATATTGTATGTCGTCAACCCATTTGATTTGATTACATTTCAACAAAAATAATATATATTGACCATGCCCTTCACGATTTAATCGGTCTTTCTATAACATCCTGTATATAAATCATCGTTTATGTCGTAACGTTTGTTTATTACATCAAGGGGCGTAGATAATCCTAGGAGCATAAACATCTTGACCTTCTTTGTTCCACTTACGTGTGTTATGGTAATAAACCAGTTAGCATTGTTGCTGAGGATCGGCTCTGACCCCGTCGTTATTGCTAAGAGCATGTGTCACATATCGTCATAAAGTAAGTACATAGTGATTTAAATATTTGTATACCAAGACATATAAAAGATGGCATCTCCATATAACTCCACCGACAAGACCCAGAAAAAGTAGTGACGATAGCACTGTTATTTATACAAATGTGGTATTTAAAGATTTTTAAATGATAATTAAAAATCTTTTTATTTTTTACCGCAAAACAAATAAATTTGACTCATCGAACTTATTTTATTTACCGGATGTAATATTTGAAACTTAGTGATATTTAAATTCTTATCAATATCATTAGTAAATAGTACCATTTATATGTGTGTAGTACGTGTAAATTTATTATATTGGGATTGGGCATTACATCAGCGGAACCTACGTTCTGTAGAAAGTAACCACAGTGGAATCTCAAAAGCAAAAAAAAAAATCGATGTATTAAACCTCACTCCAATAATCGCAACTATGTAGTGAGTTTGGACATCAAAGTCCAAGCTCTTAACGAAAATGTTTAATGCTAATACAATGAAACAGCATGCAACCGCGGCCATAAATAGATATTATCTCTGTTTCTCCGCGATTCGAGTGTAAAGCCCACGCAGCTGTCAAGCCACGTCGGGGGACAGCCCTAAGTTTGTAACCCTGTCATCAGATCGTCAGAACATGGCCATGATCAGTCAAGCTTCTTGCGAAATATACTAACCTTGGGTGGCGCTACATTGCATATTGTCTTTATTTTCTAACTAGCTGCGCCCTGCGGTGTTACCCGCGGGAAAAGTAACCTATGTGTTAATCCAGGGTGTCAGCTTCCTCCCCCCCAATGGGTTCCCGGTTTGTCGTACCGGGGGGGCTCAGTACCCGTGGTAGTCTCGAGCCACGGGGAAGCTAAGAGGAACCCGCGAGGGGGCGCTCCTGTTGTCGTCTACCAGCAGTGAGCGCTCACATTGGGGCGGCGGGGGAGTGGGAAGTTCTCCCCCCACCCGGGGAGGGGCGCTCCCGCGGGCTCGGCTTCGGCCTTGAGCCTGTAGGGATGCGCCCAATGGGGAGCGGGGGAGTGGGAAGTTCTCCCCCCACCCGGGGTGGAGCCGCCGGGAGGGGAATGTTTCATTGCTCTCCCGGCACTTCAGGCGGGACCACACCGCCATGGTTGTGGTTGGATATCGGTCGCGGAGGAGGAGGAGTGTCGGTGTTACGTTGCCGCTCTCCCTATCCTCCGCGACCGAGCGGTGCCGCACCGCGTTTGCGGCGAGAGGTAAGCGGCGGAGCCTATCATCTTCTTCGCCGCTGGGAGCCGGTTTATCTGGCTCCCATGGGTCCACAGGCGGTGGACTGCGTGGGAGTATGCCGCCTTTCAATTGGCCCGAGGAGGTACGGCGCGTCCGAGAGTTCCGGACGCGCCGACTTGGTAAGTGGGGGGGCGCTTAGACGTCCCCGAGGAGGGGCCGCTTTGGCGGCCAGCCGCGCCGGGGTTCGCGGTTGTATTTCCGTTCCCGTGCCCCGGCAAAAGCGGTTGTGATGGAACTCCGGAGGTTTTTTAGTGGGTAGGCACGTCACTCTGGCGTGGAGTCCCACATAACCCGACAGCCTCCCCCGCAGGCTGACGGGTATCCGTAAAAGGGATCTTTTCTCCGTAAAAAAAAGGGTGTCAGCTTCCTGCATACCAAATTTTATAAAAATTGGCCCAGCCGCTGTGCATGAAGAAGTAACAAACATACACACACACTCACAAACTTTTGCCTTTATAATATTTGTGTGATGACTATAGATAACTTTAGGTAGTTTAAGAAATACGAAAGCGGCCACTTAAATACACACACAAAAAATAAAAACAATAATTGCAGATTTCTTTATTGAGTCTGTCCTACAAAAAGGGATGCTGAAGACCATGTTAAGTACAGTAGAAAAAAATCTTGTACGGTATTCTTTTTAGCTTTTTATTCTCCAGTATGAAGTGGCTTTTTCAGTAAAAAGTGAGCAAGAATATTCCAGAACTGATAAATTGAATTGGCTGAACGATCGATCCCAACTAAGAAGTCTCCGGCCCTTATTTTTTTTGTAGTTAATAAGCATTTAACTCCGAAGGCCTTCCAGTAAATTAATGGCAGTTATGTGGGCGCCTGACATCGATCGGTGACGAGATACCGCGATAAAAACTGGACTGATGTCTCTATCGCTTTTAAAACGTAATGCGCATGTTTGTTAATTAAATTACTTACATAACTATTTCTTAGTAATAATTTGAAGATATGTATGACAGTAGAATTTACGCAAGTTACTGGTTCAACACGACAAAATATGTAGTAGTGTTTACATATTTTGTACCCTCAAATTCATAAAAAATAACAAGCGTTTGCTAAACCTTTTTTAGTTAAAACATGTTTTGTCCCTTTCCCTCTTTTGAATATTTGACGATGAAAGAACGAGACAAAACGTATTTTAGCTAAAATAAGTTTAGCATACGTTTATATTTTTTTGTGAATAAGGGGGTAAATAAATACACAGTAAAACTGTGCTTAATAATCCAAAAGTACAAAACTGTGCTTAAAGCCCAGAACGTATTAGCTATCCATTAAAAAAATAACCGTCCAAGTGCGAGTCGGACTCGCGCACGAAGGGTTCCGTACCATTATCTATAAATTTATTTTAAAGTGCATATACAACTAAATATTCAGTGAATATTTCAAGCGTCCATCTATTGCCATTATCAATATTGAGCAAGAAACCTGTAGTCCTACCAGTTTGTTCTGTCAGTAGGATTACCGGGAATTTTTGTCTCCATAGACCTATCAGAAGAACTACTGGTAGGTCTATTTAATTCCCAGTAGTCTTACCAAATCCTTCTTTATCTCTATTGACCTTATTTACAATCTTTATTTAGGAGTTTTGTTTTGTTCGTTAGTTTTGTTGTAAACAAGAAAGTTTTCGTACTTATGTTTAACATACGTCGGCCAAAGATAGTTAAAAGAAGCTATTTATACAGAGACATGCAAAATAAATATAAAACACATTCAATTAATAACAACGATAAATCGTTTAATCCATTCAATGAGTAGTCAATCACGATCCTGCTCATATATCAACATATAAGTCATATATCTATCAAGCAAGTGAAATCACGGGCATTTAGTAGTAGGCGCATCACTTCGAGGTAAATCATCATTATTCTGTATGTATATTATATGTTATCATAGCTGAAACTCGGGCAAGGCTGATCTCCCTTGCAACGGTTATACAGTCATAGTATGTTGTATGTGTATAGTTATATGTTGAAGGCGCGTGACTTAGTGTTTCAATAACAGATATTGTGATAGGGTGTCAATAATAGATATTAACTTTAAATGTAAATCTTTTTGGGGTTCCGTACCCAAAGGGTAAAAACCCTATCGCTGTCTGCCTGTTTGTCTATATCAGGCTGTATCTCATGAACCGTGATAGCAAGACAGTTGAAATTTTCACAGAAATTCTAAAAACAAAATAAATATTTAAGAGGGGCTCCCATACAACAAACTTGATTTTTTAAGATAATGGTGCCGAACCCTTCGCATTTGGCCGGTTTTTTTATATATTTGCTTATTAGTACTTAATTACAAAATAAACTTCATAGTTTAAAAATAAATAAATAAATATAGAGGGACAAATAACACTGAGCTAGCCCCAAAGTAAGTTGGAGACTTGTGTTATGGGATACTAACTCAACGATACTATATTTTCTAACAATTTAAGAACAGCCTGGTTTATTCTAATACAATATATTTATTTGCGGTTCCTAATTGATTATTTATTATTAATTAAATATTGTACTCTGTTACATCTAGTTTTCTTAGAAAAAAAAAAACAGATATTCTGGCTAATAAATAATGGAATTAAAACTTTTTTTAGTAATAATTCATATTCCGTAAAAACAGTATATTTTACATTTTGATGACTCTTTTGGTAAAGTCGTTAGTGCTGCAGTGTACCTCCTTTTTCCTAAACTTGTACTCCAGGCTGTAAAATAACCTATAGTTTTATTATTATTTTATTTCTCATTGATAATTTTTTTGTCGTTTTTTTATAGATGGGTTGTACTGGATGATTAAGTAATTTACGATAAATAATCAAGATTCGAGATACTCGCATCTTCCGCGATTCGTATTCCGCAATCTATAAACTTGCGTATGGAAATGGAGCGATAAGCCTAACGCTGTTGCATCGAGTTTTATCTAGCTCACTACTTATATCCTCATAACCAGTGGCCCGCAAATGGGTCATGTATGTAAATGTCTCAATAGCTTATCAGGACTTGCGGCCGTCATATCTGCATGTATTAGAGCATCTGTGCTTTAAAGCTGGCTATGCACGCGCTTTACAACAGCTATTCAATGTGCGATTGGTTTTATAACAACTGCATAACGTTGACGTCAAGCAGGCTGATCTTATATGTACAGCTATTCGTTTTTATTATTCGAGATTGTTCTATTCTAATTTGTAAGTCTTTGGCATCTTTGGGTGAACATTGACATGTAGGGCACGGGATGGGAATATGGCCATCTGCTTAATATGTTCGCACGTTATGTATGCACGTTCCTTTTTTGAGTGTGTACATATTTTTTAAAGTTCTTTATTATTGCAAAATTTCATATGCCATGTATATTATAGTTTAATAAACGTATGTCACAAAAAAAGCATTTCATTGCTCTCATCTTAATGCAGGCCGCTCTAGATCGGTCATTTTGAAAATCCTTAGGAGAGGCCTATGTCCTGCAGTGGACGTTATGCGGCTGAAATGATGATGATGATAATCTTAAGGGGATACATGAATGAACATCAGTATTATTTATTACCTCTACACTGTCTAATTTAGCTTTTGTTATTCTCGACCCAAATTATTACTGTCAGGAGCTTAGTAGCTTTTTTATAGCTTGACAAATATACTGTTTAATAAACAGCTACAATTTATGATGCGTGCAGCATTGTCATAATTTTATTTATTATATATATTATTATATTATAATATTATATTACAGTGTATGTTGAATAACTGGATGCTCTGATTATGGTATGCAGTTGTATGCAGGCGACACGTGGGCCTCATTCCATGTTATAGGCTCGTATTTAACCCATGCTGCGTTTATTATAGTGCAAAAATAATAACCACGAAGACACAATTAGTAGCATTTATGGTATGCTTTTGAAGTATTTTTAATTTAATTTCATTTAATTTTTGCACATACAATTGCATATTTCGAGTTTGATTATTATATATTGTAAAAAAAAATAACTAATAATTACTTACAAGCCGTTGGTCTCATCTGTCATCATTGTATGGCAATCGTCAGGCTACACGTATGTCACATGACTTTCGGCAGCTTGAAAACTTGATAGTCACTTAGACACACGAAAAACCACAAACAACGTTTAAGATGTAACTTATAAGTTGTAAATTATACATAAATAAAACTTATTATTTAAAAAAATGTTGAATCTAGTCAAAGACTAAATAAAAGACTTTTATAATCTACTTGTACGTGTGATATTGGCAACAGTGTAATTTGTTTTGGAACTACCTATATATGCTATATTTTGTTATAGAACTAAAATCTTTTATTTTTTGTTCCGATGAATGTAACAGTGATTTTCGAATAAGTATACATTATAAATCGATGACATGTGGGTTTCTAGATAAAATAATAATGATTGTAAGCCCAATTTAATGAGATTGATGAGCGCTCTGTGTCTAGACATTCTTAGAAGGTCTAGCGTAGACCAGACACGGTGACACAGAAATATCTAGTCTTTGATTAGAATAGAAAAGTTACGTTTTTATAGAACAGTAGGTCTTTGTTTGTTGGTATTGTCACATGTATTGTGTAAAGATTTATCTTCGAGTATGTGACAGGTTGCGCATAATTTATATTGAGTGAACATACTAAAAATATTGATGTCGTATATCATAAAATATCCATTGCATGAACATGCAATCGATATTTCTTGATATAAGTTTATAGGTATTGTCATGGGCTGGCCAAAGGCCTCTCCCTTAGCTTATTATTTACATACCTTTCATACATATCCTCGGATCTCGTTGGAATAGTTAATAATAATCCAACATATATAATAATATTATAATAGTCGGCAGAGTGTGTGTTTTGTTCTTAAACTTTGTAGGTGCAATTTCCGTAAAGATCATCTATCACACTCTTCATTAATCTACATACAGGAGTATTCAAAAACAATCAACTGTAGCGGTACCCTGATGCAGCGTGAAGATCTTGACCCGGGCGATTATAGCCCGTTGGGCGATTAAGCCCTCACAATGGCTGTAGGTGGCTATAATGCAGCCCTACTGTAAGTTGAGATTGATCAATCTTAGGGAGAGCGGAGAGGCGAGTGTTCGAAAATGTTATGAGATAGCATTGCTTTTATCTATTTATTTATTAGTTTTTATTCATCATCTGACGAATGGAAGAATAAATTAGAACATAAGTGCGACAGGACCTATTAAATTTGGCAAGTTCAGTGATTGAGCCACGCATCGTTGATATACCTAGTTGATGAGATACTTTTTGAAGGACTTTATGTTGTTTAGCTTTATAATCGATTAAGTTTAGAGCTATTAACGTCGATAAATGTCAAGATATAGTACCTATATGATAATGTATTTACTAGGTAGGTATGCTTCATTATTTCGTTTCTGGGTCAGATAGAGCGTTTAAGTTTTGCCGAATATTTTCTGTAGCTGATCAATTGGTTAGTATTGTTTTTTACATATGCACACCCACACAACCTATTGGACAATTTGGACATCTAAGGCACAATGTACAACAAACGCCAATACAACCCGGCAGCCCATATGAAAAGGATTGTGTCATGTCGGCAATGTTGGCAGCATGTCGGCGGCTTGCGTACGCGCTCTCCCGGCGACACTCGAGATATAAGGCAGAAAACGTTCCTGATGTCGAGCCGCCTACATGCCATGTCGCCAACATCGGTCTCCAACTTGCAATGAGTGTAGCCGCTAACCTAGTCGGCCGACAAAAAGTTGCCGACATAAGGCGAGTCCGCGGCTTTGGTGTGTATTGAGCTTGACTAGGCCTAGTCGCTCACCCAATGTGAATCTTGCTCAACTGGCTCTCGCTCTAATGGCTAGTGGTGGCAGACTAGAAACGCATTGAAGGTCGAATGCAGCACTGATTAGGCGGGAAAATAATTGTTGATTCTGCGCCTATTGTCGGCCAATGGGCCATTCCAGTAATGATACATTGTGTCGTACAGTATGTAATGTTTTCTGCCAATCCTACCATTTAGACTGACTACAGTGTTTTCTCCTTACTTTGTTGCTGAGCTTTATGTTTGGGAAATTATTATAAAGCGACTAAAATTATTCTAAAGAGATTCCTGTAAATACAAAACGTTGTTCAACTTATTTTTACTTTATTAGCTCTATCGGTAAAAGTAAGTAAATATTTTCAGATAAAAGGATTTTTACAAAACTCTTCTTCAATATTATGAAAAAATAGCGGCATATTTATTGTTATATTATTTTTATTGAGACTCTAATATTGTGACACAGTTGTATATATCATTGTCAAGAAGATCTCATTTTGCGAGACATTTTGATTTAGATCTACTTTAAAAATAACATAATACAACTACCTATCGAATATATTCTAGGATCGATAAAAATGATCACCCCCTAATCATCCTGATTTTTTCGTCTAAGATATTAATCATAAGTACCTACAATGTAGTGGTTTATGCTATCATAAGTTTATAATTATTTCCGATGGGTAAAAAAGGCAGGCCATTACTTATAACCTCGTAGTAAAATTATTCAGCAATGCGATTGAAGTGATATCACATCGTGTTCGGTCAAAATTACATAAACAGGAGGCAATAAAGATTATTGCAAGAATAAACAGTAGTAGAATGTTAGTGGCGACATAAAATCACACCTTATTTACCGGTAAAACTATAAAACACATGATTGTGATATTTCCGATGCTATTATTATGGCAGTAGGATATTATTAAAATATTTTTTGTTAAAGTTACAACATCGTTAGGATACTATAAAAATAAATTAAGGTTATGATGACTTTTAATTTTGTTTAAAATGACGATTCAAAAAGAAACTTTCAAGGTACTTACTATTTTATTATTTTTACACTATTAAGTCCCACTGTTAAATGCTCTCCCAATAAGTGTTGTTAACCATATAAAAATAATCGTGAAAAGTAGATACTAATTGTACTCGTTCCAAGTAAAATATACATATTGTAACTTAATATATTTAACATTTGCTAAACTTGGAAAGGTTAATAAAAAGGACTATTAATTTTAAGACCATATAGTAAAAATAAAAGCTTATTAAGCAAATAAAGAATAGAATAGAATTGATTATAGAAAGGTTTTGCCTATAATCACGACGCTGGGCAGGGTTTGTTGATAACAATAGATGGTATGAAGTTTTCGCACAGATAACGCTGCTGCCCGTTCTCTGTTATCTGCATTTCCCTTTGTATTTTACGACAACCGTGGGAGAAGAAAAGGCTAGTCACAAATCGTATTCTACTCTGCCGTCACCGCACGGAAAAACTATCTAGATATGCAAAACAAAATTTTACTGTCACTCTAAGGTTATATACTTTGATATAAGGGTCGAACGAAATATACTGAAACCATTTTACGGGTGGATTCAGTCTATGATACTAACAACTTTTTCCAAGGAACATATATCAAAATGAGATTAAAAAAAAATCTGTACAGTCAACTTGTACGGGAAAGCAAGCATAATTTTTCATATTTCGATATAACTTGCTTGGTGTATGTTGTTCAGTTCAGTTTATTTTTTTACACGTTATTTATTTATTTTTTATATATTTGTGCTGTGAACGAGTATAGAGACTACTGGAAGGGGTAGAGTTTTCACTCAATAATATTTCCTTTATTCCGTATTTCATACGCAACACTGGTTAGGAAATCAGCGATTTATGAATGAGTTAGAATATGAATATGGCCATTTCATTGCATACTCATCATATAAATTCTATTGAATTCATTTCCCCGAAGATATTGCTAGACGTCAAATATTGACGACGGCCATTTGCCATCAATATACAACAAAGCGAGGCCATATAATAAGAACATTATGGCTCGTAACATATTTATTTAAACAGCCTGCTATATTTTACTAAAATTTCACATAGTGCAGTCCTGCTCAACCTTTTCCTTAAAATTGCCACAAAAATAGAATATATCATATTATTATTGACCTGTATTGGATGCTTCTCCTAGGTCTTATAATCGGACATCCTAGACACTAAAACGAAATGTTGAATCCTGATTAATGAAGCTGCTTTATCACAGCAGCACGACATAACAACCGCCAAAAAATCCTAGTGTCTACAGGTAGCAATTAAAATCATTGGCATTCACAGGTAACATGAGTATCTCTACACTTAAAATAATGCCAACGAATTCAATTCCGCTATCTATTTTTAATGATTTATGATATAGTTAGGTACATCTCGTATTTTAACAACAGTGCCATCTAACTTTCATTAGATCCACAGAAATATTTAAATGCTCTAAACTTATGCCATCTGTCCAGTTGCGAATCTGTCCACTTGCTACGGAATGATATATGTAATCACGCCTGGGTTCTATCAAGGTATAATAAAAATCTTCATGGTCCACATGGAACAACAGCAGGTTGACTATCCCCAACATAGGTACGAATAAAACAAATATTGCGCCACTGATATCTGGTGTAAAGGACGTTATTCATAGATCGGTTCCTCATTTCGACACAACTGGTTCCTCTTCGGTGACACAATAAAGGCTGGTATACACGGTGCGGGTGTGAAATGAGTGGGTGAGTACACGCAGCGGGGCGACAAGCTGAATGAAGTGATGCAAAATATGTCTGGTCGTCAGACTGTTGAACTTTTGTTATTAATATTTGTGATATTGTATGCTTTACAATTTTCTAAAGTTTCTTTTTTATAAAACGCGTAAGTACAATTTTTACCTAACGTTTTTTGTAATGATTCTACTTGTACAGTGCGTCTTATCTTGATGTCACTCGACAATCATCGCAATCAATTGGAAATGTATAAAAAGTGATAATTGCCGAGTGACATAAGATAAACGAAGGAGTAATTTTGTAGTTTTTTATTCTGAAATAAAAATTTTAATTGTACTTCTATAAAATTGCTGTGTGAAGATGAACAAAACATGAAACAAAAAATGTAGAATATAGTATTTATATCAATGTTAAAATACTTATATCATTACAAAAACCTAGAGTAACATTTTTGATTTAACGTTCGATGATGAAGTACTGACAAGAAAGAACCTACTTATTGCCACCATCTCTTAGTAGCACCATCAAATGTCAGGGTTAAGAAATGTCCCCAATAGCTGAGCTGGTATCGATTTCACATTACTACTAAACCTAGCCTTAACGAGCAATATTGGCTGCAAATTAACAATAGCACACAATGCTGCCCACATGAGCCTTGGCATTACAGACGCCAGGCAGATTCCTGACGACGATACCAATTGTCGTGTGTTAATGTCGAATAGATGAGCAAACGCATTGTTAGCGGGAACTATTTGTTACACGCGCCATTCATGTGTATAACTATGTTATCTAGATTAAGTTATGTAACACCGTTTTAAAAATTTAGAAATCAATATGTATTTCTTACCGGCCTACAGTGTCCGATTGTTCAAGGCGTTCGTTGTGATCTGGGGTCGTGAGTTCAAATCCCACTGGAAAGCATACTTTGTGGAAAGTTGTTTCCAGTCAAATATTACAGGCTTGAATAACTTGACTATCCGAAAAGAAAAATGATTCCGTGCTCTAGAAGGCACGTAAAAGCTATGGGTCCCAAACGCCATCTAGCGTTTGCTCAAAGCTTTCCAAGGATTGGTTCTAGTTTACCCTTGTCAAATCACCTAGTTTGGGTAGCGGACCCCGGGCTCTGAAGCGTTACCGCTGAGGATGCAACCGAGAATACGCTCGGATGATGATGAGTGTTAGATTGTTGAGCATAGGCTTCAAGTACATGCTTCCACACATCTCTTCTCTCTTTAGACCTTATCCTATCTACTTGGCCCCGGCTTTCCTGGTCCTTCTTTTCTATTTTGCCTGGTTCTGGGCTGCGGTGATGTCCGACTGTGCTTGTTTCAAGTAATTTTGACCATCTCTTCCAAACATCTCTATGTTATCCAAAAATATGTTGAAGTGAAGAACCAGGTTTATTTATATACAAATAATTAATATTGATCATCGTACGTGTAATTTTTCTTTTATACGACAATTTTATCAAAACCGTCTGTTAAGTTATATTTTTATCTTTACAGGAACTTCAAAGTTAGCGCCAATAACGTAATAAAATATGCAAAAGTGGAGGCGATGTATGTCGCAGTGGTTTTTTGGTCCAAAAATAAATTTTTGTAACAGGTAAATTCGATATCTAATAGGTTTTAGACGTGGTATATTTTAATATTTTTTTTTTTATCAGTTTCCTATTCAATAATCCCGAAGGCCATTGTTATTTCCAAATTAATGACTTGTCAAGCTGCCTTGACGCATTTTGACAAACGGATACTCGCTTTGGTTAATCAGTGATTTAGAGATAGTATTATGAATATTTTTAATATTTGTCTTTTTACTATTCAATATTATTCTCAAGGCAGGCGGGATGTCAATGTTTAGATTACTGCATTGGGTAGTGTTCTGATGTGACCTTATTTTGGCTTAGACTTTCAAATAAGTAAGCTAATTAAGATATATTGATTCATTGAAACTTATTTTTTACTTTACTTTTATTATGGCTTTTGATTTTTCATTTACTAATTGCATCTCTTTTGTTAATTGAGTGATAAAATTTGCGAACCTGTGAGTGATATTCTAGCTGCAGTCCCTAGAATGCCACAAACTTTCAAAGCGTTATTTTTAGTTAAGTTAATTCATAATTTTCATCGTCCACCAATTAAAGAAAATGTCTTAAAATCTTCAGAAACGACATGGATAACATTTATTCTATGATCTTTAAAGTCATCCGCATAATGATCACGACCCTTATCAATAAAATGAACAACATTCACTGAAGGTAAAGCATCGATATACTTTGCTAAGTAATTGCTACGTAGTTGGTACTCATAGATATCATTGAACCTTAGAAGTAAGCATAGACATAGCGTTTTATACAAACTGTTTTCAAGTTTATCGAGCAATTACCATCAATCCACTTAAAGTACCGAGTTTCTATTCAAATCAGCTATCCTTTTTCAGTAATTGAAGTAAATTATTTAAGGCTCTGTGACTGTACTAATTAAGTTGTTTTGAAGATAAATGATGAAAATGTGTGTTCTATTCAAAATTTCAGAAACACACAGTTCAGTAAGAAAGCCATCAAGAACTAAATATTTGAAAGGTATTTCACTGGAACAAAAATAAGCAAACATACCTCTTACTGACGAATTCGAATCTAAATCGGTTTGTTGAATTGGGTTGTTTAAAGTGTCAGGTATATTATATTTATTGACATAAAGATCTATTAAAACACATATTGCACTTAGTCAATTTAAGTTTTCAATTCTATTTTTTATTCTAAGATTTGAGACTTCCCTAAAATCAAAACTCAGTAGGAACCCATGAGCATTCAGCGCCTTAAGTGATAACTTAGAATTGAACTGAAGACTTCGTGCAATCTTTCAAAGTCTGGTTGGATCTGAATAATTTCGCTTCAAATCATGTAGCATTTATAGTGAAACGGTCCGAGTGATGCACGCGTTTCTGGTTGAATGGGTCATGAATTCCTCAATGTTGTCTCGTCAACTGGATCACTGATATCAGCATTAGAGGCAATTTCCTATAAGTGAAATTACCGTTCTTGCCGTCCAAGCTCGTTGGACATGCGTGTGTATGGAAATTACTCGAGAAATTATGCGTGTAGAATTATTGCGCACAGGAATTCAGGGTCTATTTATATTAACTTTTTTTTTAAATCAAAACCCTTTTTTCGTTTGTTTAGTCTGCTGGTCTGTTTCCTAACTACCATTAAAACGCTAAAATAATGGATTTAAATACAATTCAAAGGTTATACAACAAGGTACAATGTTATTTGATTTGTAAATTAATATTTTGTATTTAAGTACACGTTTATTCGTTTAAGTTAGTACTTGTAATACCTTAAATTTTGTTATAATATTTAAGAAACTCGTATATCATAAATAGCATTTCTTTCATAAAATTTTTATGCAAGGGTATTAATTACTAAACTGAGTTTTGATGTAGGAATTGAGTTTATTAGGTAAGATTTTAAAACGTCATCTTCATGGGTTACAAAGTAAACAAAGAATAATATGTAGTAATAGGTTTCTATGTCATGCCTATCAAAAAAGTCTTTAATTTTTGCCATTGCCACAGGTACTGACACGTAATATGTTTTTTAATTTATCTCAGAAATACCAGCATGAAATAAAAACTACGCGCTAAAAAAAGCTCAATGGTATCAGCGCATCAGTGCAAATTCTGGAGTGAAAGGTTTCACCTTATAAGGGCTTCATTAATGCGAAAAAATGGCAATGATGTTACCTCACCGACGTTTATAAAGGAACCCCTTAATTAATAATTGCTCGGAGGATCATTGTAGATTGTGGACCTGTATGCAGTGGTGTATCATGAGATTTAATGCCACGGCAATATAAGATTTTGTAGCCCCTTTTTCTTAAAGTGAATTTTTTATAGAAAATAAAAGTGTAATGATTACGATCTTTAAATCTCCTTCTTCCTTTTCTTCCAAAGGTATTCGTTACAATTATAACTTGCTTTACATGTAGATAGGACTTCAGACTGTAAAGGAATTATTTTTTCGCTATGAACTGATTATAATTATGAATTTTAGCTTTTCTTACGAAGATTACGCTAAGATTCACGTTTTCTTTTGTAACTTATATAACGAAATGAAATATGTAAGGACAAATCACATATTGAGAGAAAATTGTTATTAATGCACATTCAAGAACTAAAACGAATCCAAGAACCAATGACTACGATCGTTTCCATCTTGACTGAATCTAACGCATCGAATCCCTTGTTTAAGAGGCAAGAGCGTTATCACAGAGCGGTGTCTTGCTACTTCGTCGTCAGCGGTTTCTTGCTATTTTGTCGTCTTGGGCCTCGTGTCATGATGAAATACGCCACTGCCTGTGTGCACTTGATGGACAAAGTTTCGCCATACCTCCAATAATCCTTATAAAATTGCAATATTATTGTGCAACAGTCGTTCGGTGTCGGTATAATTGAGCCGGCATGACTCGCAGGATATTTTCCCCAAATTTCTTAATGCCGATTCAAGGAACGAAACGCAATGTTCAAACAGATTAATTGATTTAATGCAGGTTGCATGATTGCGTTGTCATGACGGGACGAGTTTGTATAACTTCGCAAGTTAACAATGTTTTTGTTTGTAAATGAAAGATAAGCATTGAAGCGTAAACTGCTGAGACACTGCACTTTTAAGTGCATTAATTTGCTTTACATTTAGTATATTTACTAGCAGTCCGCCTTGGGTTTGCATAGGTATGTACACCATATAATTATTAAGTATATTATACAGTATGCACCAAGTTAACCACGCGTGTAATTTTAATGCAGTAAAAATATGGTTAATAAAGTAAAAACTCTAAATTTTTGCTTTCTTATAAGGATATGTAACAAAAATATTAATTACTACTAGTTGAATTTATGAATAGTTATTGAAAGTTTTCCTGTATTTGAAGTTTTGAATAAAATAGTCATAGCAGTTTACGTTATATTGTCAAGAATAACAAAGAATAAACTAACATTAAACTCAATTGAGATGGAGTATGATAGTAAGCAGTCTCGAATCCAAAATGAAACAAATATCCAAGCCGCTGAAGCACTCAAATACTTAAAGTGTCATTAAAATCAATCATTAGTATCTCTTTACTAAAGAGACTTACGAATATTTAAGTAGTTGCAATAGTGATGGAACTAATATAACTGAAGGCAACAAATATTAGAGGATAAAATATTATTTTATTTCGAGCCATCATGAGTCCCACTGCTGGGCAAAGGCCTCC
The DNA here is from genome assembly GCA_943193695.1 of Acrobasis suavella. NCBI lineage: Eukaryota > Metazoa > Arthropoda > Insecta > Lepidoptera > Pyralidae > Acrobasis > Acrobasis suavella. The sequence continues at coordinate 8,720,567 of OW971945.1, read as the reverse complement.
CTTTACTTTTTCCATTCTGCCCGCTCCTGCGATATTTCGTTTCATTCGTATTAAACGACTTCGCATTCTGGGTTTAGTAGGACTCTAGCAAGAGATAATTTATAAATAAAATATATAATTTTTTATCATAAAGTGACCACTGCGTCAATATTGCTTAAAATATAATAAGTTGAGTAAAAGTATCGAAAATTGTAAGTACAATAAAAAATATCGATAAAATTAGCTAATGTAAATATAAGATACTGTTATTAAAAAATATAAAAACCTTATGGATCCTACTTAATGACAGTCTTTTAAAAAGGAACCAAATGGTTTGACGTACCTACTTTGATTCGTGGAACCAAGACATATTATTTATATCGGCTTAACCGATTTCCATTAAACATAGAAAAGAACCACCGTAAGAGAATTTGTTTTCACGTAAAAAACCGCATCGAAATCGGTCCATCCATTTAGGCGCTGCGATGTCACAAACAGAAACACAGACAGACAGACAGTCAGTCAGATATTAGAGTCAAACTTATAATATCTTTGTAGGAGGGTAAAAAGTAAAAAGAATAAATCATCAGTTTTTTTATGTCGAGAAAATGATCGACTTTTATAGAAAATGCTTATTTTCTGTTATGTATTAATAACATCACTAAAATAACGTAAAGCATTACTAATGGCTATGCGCTTGTGCACAATGGCGCGGGGGCGTTTGCTTCTGATGTTCCGCCGCTGTCGATTGCTGCTAACTGCTGGTAAAGGCTAGGGGCAACAAGAATTAGAAGTGGATTTATATGGCTTAACAAATTTTTATGAAAGTATTTTAAGAACTTATTGCCGACCAACTTTTCTCCAAAGAACGCAAATATTTATATTAAGGAGTGGTATTTTATCACTGTATTTTTGTTATATTTTCCGTTATTTATTTTGTTGATAATCCAAAAAAAATAAATACAAAACCTCTGATATTCAAATTCACGTTTATACTAAGAACAGTTTTTTTTTTCAATTGCTCACTTTATGTAAAGAACCCTCCCTGTTATATAAGTTAGTATATTTACAATGAGAAATAGCTTTCTATAGAAATTCGTATAGATAAGCTTGAATGAATATAATTTAGAGTTTATCTCAGCAAACTTACCAGGTTAATCCACCAATAGTTCTAATTAATATTTAATTGATTTCAATAGAAACAGTTGAAAAAAACAAATTGAAATATATGTACTCCAACCTTACGAAGTCATTGAGATGCATTAGTGCGTGCTAAACTCCTATAAATAACTACTAACTAAAATGTTTAGTTCTACTCTGTTATCGAACGCTATACACAAACTATAGTGAGTAGAAAAGAAAAAAAAGCAAATTAATGAATATACTATTTGCTTTTATCTTTTATTAATTACTTATACAATACTTTGTATACATAACTACAAATATAAGTAAAAGTTGGCCCTAATGTTTTTAAAGAATTACTTAAATGTCTATAATTGGCCACCTTCCTGTAATAATAAATTTTAGTGTCCAAGTGCGAGTAAGATGAGTAAGTATATGAGAATTCCGTACCTTTCTTTTGCCTAATTACTTTTACTAATACGAAATTGGACAGCTCCCACTACATTCTTCAGGAATTCTATTTTTAATTTGTAGACGAAGCGTTTTGCGGCTTAATTAATGAAAATTTTTACAAAGCACGTTGCTGATATTTATTTTGTTGTCTAGATAATTACTTGATTAATTTGTGTTCTTGTATAAATAAAAAAATTCTTGAGTTCTGGGATACTAACACAGATTTATATGAAAAAAAAACGAGTGAAATTATAAGGAGAACCTTTAAACGATTACTACTTAAATTTCCAACATATAGTATGTACATTTATTTATCTATCCCTTTTTCGTAATCCTAAATTTCGTTCCAAACTTTTGCATCTATATTATTATAATAGTTTCACATTTTCCGGCACTGATCCCTAAAACAAGAAGCAAAACTAGTTACGAAATAAATCTACTACTCGTATTTGCAATGTCCGCTACGCATTAGGCAGCTAAACGGAAATCGTCTGATCATCGATCAAATTTGCGATAAAACTGTAACAACATCTGCATTCCTTCGACTCATTAACTTTTATTTATGTAAGGCAAATCTGTCAAAACTACATTTTTTTATTGAAACTAATCAATTTATTTTATTGTATCTCATATAATGGGATACAAACATGCTTGCGTGATTTTAATGAAAAAGACAAAAAAGTAGATGTTATATATATATATATATATATATATATATGAATTTTTAACTTACCCTACGTCGTTTATTTTTATAATTGTCATGGAACAAAGATTTAAAACAAATTTTACAAAAAAAAGCAAACGCCAACACAAGTCACATTACGAAACATGACACATACGGTATCTTTATAAAAAATGGAATCACTTAGCGTTCCGCGAAGTGCTCCAGATAGGCACATCACTACAAACGTCACGTAATCCGATACCATAATAGGCGAGTTTAATCAAGAAGCGCCAAAAGACTTTCTCTCAGCGAAGGAAGCACTCCTGGAAAGCCTTCGAGCGACACCATTATGCCTTACTCGGCTCGCTCGCACCTGTTTTACATACTCATCTGGTCCATCCGGCGTGCACTAATTCCGAGGGATGGGACGGTGTCGATGTTTTTATTTATCGGCTATTATTTTTATATTATAGGCTATTATTTTTAAAGATATATTTTTAAAAATAATAAATGCCATACTTCGTTGAGTTCCTACCTGGCTATATATACATGTCAATAAGTTATATGGGATTTATTTAGGGTTTTGTTACTGTAACGGATGTTTCTAGCGTACTAATACAATTTTTTTGATCAACATAATTATACTACCTAACATAGTATATTTATCTCAATTAAGTTTACTTATAATTATATTTTTTTAAAGTGTAACAAAAAGAGATATAAGTTGCAATGAAGAGTCTTATCAAGGAGTTACAAGCCAATAGCAATACTATTGAAGTAAATTTATATCGTGTTTTGACAGTTGTTGTAATCGATTGACAGATATTTATAAGTAACTAAGTCATAAGCAACCTCAATTGAGTTGTCTAAATCTAATGTTTATATATATATATATATATACAGAAAAAATGTCACCTAAATCAACGTCAAAGTCCTCAAAGTGAGCCACATCAAAATAGTGACATGCGGCCCTAAAATGATCGATAGATATTGCTCAGTACTATGACAAGTAATTAATTATAAGATCGTTGTCATCGATTCTCCTCTAAAGGCCAGGAATCCCTTATGATCTTTATAAACGATGCACAGAAGATGTCGTCATCCATTTACGGTGAAACTGCTCTTTATTTAGTCACAATCTCGCACATTTATAGACTTTTACGAGCAACCTAGAACACCGCGATCAGAGATAAGCTTGCTTAGGTTTTTGCCAACTTAATAATCAACTAAATTGTACCTTATTTTATCTATATCGATATTTAATTGAATTATAGTGCAAAATTTGATCTACTTTATTTGTATGTCATTAAAATTGTCGTTCATAATTTTAATGAGATTGCTGAGAATTAAATCAATAATTAAGACACAAATTTCGATAATGATACAAATTGTACTACAAATTTACGTAAAATTATATGCGAAAATTTTACTGGGAAGTTTCGACCACACGCGATACCATCATTATTAGCACCCATTTTACATAGAGCCCTTTTTTCGTATCATCTTTGTGGAAACACCATGTCATTGAGATGAAAGGTGGTAAATTAAGGGGTCCAGTGGAGCTGGGCGACATGTTTCAGAAGGTGGGCACAATACTCCAATTTGTGAAAAAATCTGTTCTCTCTCAATAATAAGGAACGAACTTTCCCTTCTTTTATGATGGTCTGAGGACCTACCGCGTCAGGAAGTGCATTTCTTTTTTATGTCATATTGTGTTTCTTGTAAGATTGATGGGTATAAATTGTCGATCATGGAGCTTGATAGCGTCTGGCAGAAAGATTTTTTTAAAGATTTACTACGTTATTCTCACGATGTAATGATCAATCATGAGTAGTTCATATATTAAATCTAAATATAAAGATCAATTGAACAAGTTGTGCACTGTCACAGTTATACACAATTTTTATTTAGGAAGAAAGTAATTGATTTATTACTAAAAATTCTTGGACACTGTACAGGGTCAGTGTCCAAGAATTTTTATCAAATAAATATGGACGATGAGATATTAATCTAAAATATTGACAGGATTTTATTATTATTTTTTTAGAGATATTTCTTATTATTATATATCTGTAATGTATTTAATTAAATTATATTTATTTTAAAAGACGACGCCCCTTTACAGCTGAAAATAGTTATAAGTTATTTAGTGACACTACACTAATTTGTTTTTATTATTTATTAACCAATTTATGTACACGAAAATGCATATCGAGAATACATCAAATAAATGTTGTACAAAGGCCCCACTTATCTCAAAGGAGATCTCTTACAGTAGACCTGTGAGAGGAGATGCTTATGTAAGAGAGGCATACATGCGTTTACTAAATACCTTTTACTAATTTAAATGTTTTAATTATGTCTTTATATTATGACTATTATATTACAATGTAATTAATATGTATATACAAAATTGTAAACATTTTTGTACAACATGCAACATATATGTAATAGATATATGAAAATGTACGTTCCTCAAATTTGTTAATAAAGATATTCTATTCTATTCTATTTTTTTTATGAACACAGAAAACAAAACCGGCTGCTTCATTAACTACCTTTATCATATAACTTAGTCTACAATCAGACGTTGACTAATAACCAAAACGTCGAAGAGCAGCTTCATAATAGAAAGTTAATTGTCGCTCGATAATTTATACAAGGATTTGATCTTTTAGCAAATTAATGGTACTTTCTTTCGAGGCTTCATAAATTTTAGTCCTGCCTAATAAGGTACAGTTTTGAGCGATGTTTGCGCAACCATTTGTCGACATAATTCGATTTCACGGAGCCATGTCGTTAATTAGGATTAGTAGGATCGATTCATCGAGCTGGCCGACTGGTTCTTACGGTGAAATTTTGCAGGCGTGCGCAACCATTTGGAGCATCTTATTATTTATTTATTTTTATTCTATTGACAATTTTTTAGGGTAACAACTTAACGCTTAGCACTGCCTATAAGTTTTAAATTTTAGCTCTTATTAATAGTTCATTAAATTGAAATATATTTAGTTTAGTACGATGGACTAAAATATACTGAAATTTATTTAGTTTCAGTATATTTTAGTCCATCGTACTAAACTCCTTTTTCCTAGTAACATATATAAAATTATTTTGTTGTTTTCCATACAAAGTTGGATCAGCAGATCGGTCAACTTGTATGGGAGGCCAAAAATTATTTTTTATATTCGATATATGTTCTCTTCTTGGGCAAAGTAATTCAGTATCATTGACTGAATTCACCCTTAAAATAGTTTCAATATATTTTGTTAGACCCTGTAAAATATATTATTATTTATTGCACTCCTCGTTAGCGGAGCTTTAAGGTAGTGCTCAACTCTCAAAATGTCAGGCTCATACATTTTTCTGGACTGAAACTGTCTCTATAGCATAACATATAAAAAAAATATTATTTAAGATTTTCGTCCGGACATCTGTGTTGACGTGTGTGTCACGATTACGCTTATTTGTACCATTTTTTTAATAGCTTCATCACGTCACAGGGTTATTCTATTGAAAATTACTATCCAATTGCGTTGTTAAATTATAACTAATAACATACTCAAATTACCTTTAGAAAACGACAAAAACATATGAGACCATTGTTGTCTGCCTTTTATTTACTTTTACGATTCTGAATACAAGTCGTTTGAGTAAGTCTTTTTCAATTTTTTTGTTAGCTCGCGTATTTCACGCGATTGTTCTGCGTATTATCAGATTATACGCGTAAGCCCCATGTCAATTTTTTTTAAATAAGCTTTATGAGGCGTTCCCTTTTGAATTTTTCAAACTATTTTTTTATATATAAAGCTTGTTTATAACTTTACATAAACAGTTTCAATAAGGAATATGATAAGGAAAATTTTGATAACTTGTGTTGTCATTTCATTAAGATTTTGTAAATTGTTTTGTTATATATTTTGTTTATTAGTTACATACAATAATAAGATATCTACATATATCAATATTAACATAGAAAGATCGATCACACAAAGTTTGTATGCATTTCGCGTTAAAATTTTACATCCATCTTCAACTTACCTAGCCATTCCCGTTCTGAGTCGTCCGTTTTTTGTGGTACTAATAAACTTAAATGGTACAATTACCTGAAACAAAAATATATCTAAATTAAAATTGTTTCCAATAGAAAATACTTCAGTCATCTAAGTATTCTAGACGTATAACAAAATGTATACTATTCGGATAAATATATTAATTATTATTTCTATATAAAAATGTTGAGAATGAGTGAGAATTTCTCTGGCGCATGGCAGCACGTCGCGCGCTGAATTTAGATGCCGCTCTGACACTCTTGTTAGGGACATCTGCACTGCAGACCGTTTTCACTGCGCGCTGTATAAGTTTTAAACAAGGCTTAGGGTCTAAGTCATAATATGAAGATATTTATTCTATGAGCTCACTACACGTCTTATCCTAATGATCTAAAGAAATATTTAGTAGAGGATGTTACAAAAAAATATTTTTTGAGAGATTATAATATCCTCATACAAAAAAAGCAAAAAAAACCTAAAAAATATATTGTTAAATTTTTCATGAAGTTTTTGCAAGGTCTAGTAGTCTGTTGAGTAAAAAAAGATTGGTCAAGTTTCCTTACGATATCGGATGCAGAAAATGCACATTCACTGCGATAATAACCTCAATTGAAAAAAAGCTCTCACGCTTTTGCAAAATAACGTCAAATTGATACAATTCTGTGACATGAGTTTTCTTATGTCCGTGTTCCCACAGTTAAATGGGCAATCGATTTTAAGAGTGAGATCGACGTCAATGTTGCTTAATTTTTATTGATACGAGTTACTTTTAAAGGACTTCGCGGTAGCTGGATATGACCGAATCAATTTTTATAAAGTTGAAAAAAAAATTGCTGACTTTGCCTGAATGCAGTCGAGAACTGAGAAGCATGTAGTTTTTTACGTCCATTGGATTTTTGATTTTACTGTCTTTTTTATGAATTTCCTGAGATGGATAGATTAGATAGGTATGGTATGTACCTCTTAAAAATTTAAATAAATGACTATTTTGCTAAAAAATCTTAAAATATTTTGGAGACAATTCAATGTGTGTAATTTTCCCTACTCCAAGCTATTCATGCATTTCTTTTTTTTCTGATTAAATACTCAAATGTTCTCGAAACAGCTGTAAATAACGAAAAATTATGTACACATGTTGAATCCATTCTTTTTACAACAACGTTTGTAGTTCTCAGATAAAATTTCGAAGTAGGCATACGACTCTCGATAAAAGTACTCAATGTGAGCCAATAAATAACTCCAGTGAAGAGAAACCTCATCCTTAGCTCTAACTGGACGCTATTTATACTGACCGTTAATGCCTTTCGGATTACTATGTTTAACATATCATTTTATAGCCCTCGTAGCCTGTTAAAACATCATTAGGTATTATCCGCTTTAATGGTTATTGATTTTATATTAAACTTTATGAAGTACACTTTTAAAGTTATTGGGGACCGTTAGAGTGATGTTGTAAATTAATTTGTGGGGTTACAACTTGTTTATAGTTTGTTTTTATTAGAACAGTGGATATATTTAATAATGAGATGGCTATTCATGCTGTATAAAGACTTGATTTGTAATTATTGAAAATATATATTTAATTAGGTTAATTATCATCATAATTTCAATTACTTATTTAGGTTAGCAAAATGATAAGATTTTAAAAAATGGTACCTAATTCATCGTTATTATATTCCCTGTTGCATTCTCAGCGATAACGGTCCTTAGCCTGGGGTCCGCTGCAACAAAGAATAGTACCTAATGGGGAGGTGGACAAAAATAAATGTTTTTGGCTCATTGGATAGATTATTAAAAAGTATGGTATACGTAGTTTTTCTTCTTTCTGATATGCAAATAATGTCGAAGATACAGCGCATTTCAATTTCGCGTGACGTTACGATCAGCTACGATTTTTAACCAAAGGTGACACAAATCACCCCCACTCCAAAACTTCGAAGCGCTATATCTTTGTAAATGTTTACTACTTAGATAAACGATTAAATATGGGTCCTTTATTTTTGGATAATCTAGTTAACAGACAAAATTAAATAATTTATTCTTACCTAGTCCACATGCCTATAATCTTTTAAAATTAAAAAAAAAGAAAAGTAAATATATCTGTCCAGATGTAATCGTCAAAATCAAATTAGCAATATTATGATGAAACATTCGTAATTTACAAAGCTTTTTACAAAGTGATTGTGATTAATTAATATTGGTATAAGGTCTCAATAAAAGATTTACGTAAGAATAAATCACTGATTAATACCGTCGTATTTTGGCAGTCGTAATTACGACGCAATTTTTACGATTATCTGTTTGCGTAAGAATTCTGATAATGTTAACATCAGAAACAGTGGCCACCTATAATTTAATCGGAGGTTGTTAAGCATGTAAGAAAAACAGGGTTCCGTAAAATTTATGTATATCATTAAGGCTTTTCTCGCACCAACGTGGTATTTTAACGAATGCTTAATTTCAGCTAAATCGCCCTAATTGTTACAGAAAAGGCTTCCGCCCGAAATACGTAGGTGTGCTTTATTGATTGCCTCTTAACGATACTTGCTTTTTACTCCAATTTAATTGGTGGTTTAATCGCTTTTAATCCTTTAGTATCGGGATGGTGTATTTTACTCGCTCCATACGAGTACCGTTCCGTTTGTTTGTGTTTGTATATCTTTAATAACTACCAGACTAATTAATCTTAACTTGACACATTGTCTAAATTTCAACTTTAATTGTTCTAGTAAATGTGTCTATAAATATTTTAGATGTTCTTAGTTTGCAATTTTTTTAGGATTCCGTACCGTACCCAAAGGGTTGGAACGCGACCCTGTTACTAAGACTTTGCTGTTCGTCCGTTTGTGTGTCTGTCTGTCACCAGGCAGGTTATTTTCCAGTATTATAAAGTGAAAAAGTGTAGATGCCAAACTTTTTTTCGTTTTAACAAGTACCTAAGTTATTATGACCCGAATATGCTTTTAATAATATATTATATTAACAAAAGCATATTTATTTTGTTACTCATTATGTCAACTTACGTTTCAGAATAATACTTTTCATCGCTTATCATATTATGTGAGAGTTCAATTTTATTTTTGAAAATACTTTTGTATGGACCGCGTGAATTGCCCCAATCTCCTTTATCTCTCAAAATGTCACTGATGAAAGATTAAACACCAACGCAATTAAAATGCACAAAACGTTAAAATTGCAGGTCAATTGGTCTCAGTGTAAATTAATGTACAGGCGGCATCATGCTACCGAATTTATTGTAATTTCGCTCCTATTACCGCTGCGTAAAGGTGGTTGTAGAGGGCTTGACCTGCAGTTCTCTGTCCAGGCAACTGGTGTAAAAGGTAACATACAAGCGGATACGATTGAAAACTAATGTATCTCAGCAGCCAATAAAGTACAGTGCACACTTGCGTAAGGAGAGCATGCCTCGTTACAGTTGCCTGCATAAATAAGGTTTCTGTGGTGAGCATGAAACATGCGTGTGAAATTGTGGCGTGCGTGTGGAAAATTATTTTTATTGGGGTCCAGGCAGGCGTATGGTAGGTGCGATTGATGATTTCAGACACGTTTAATAGTGCAGTAGCAGAGTTATCGTTACAACACTGGGTATTATCTCTAGATCTCTGTTTATCCTTATGGTTGACTGGGAGAGAACGCTTTTAGCGTTAAGTACGCCAATTGTAAACAATTGTATATTAAAGATCAATAAAGTTTTATAATTAAATAAAAAAAAAAATTGTACCATAACAAATGCGATGGAATATTAGACGGTAAATTTTGGTGATTATTTTCTTATTTTTTTTATTAACATAAAATAAAACATAACTGCATAATCCTTACATAAAAATACCTACAAATAGGGCCGAGTATAGCAAAATTAGTCGTCTTTACCTATGTGTTTCCGTTTTAGTTTATTTTATAGACGTTTTTGTCTATGCATATCTTTATAAAATCGCACCTAAAAATAATTAAAAAACGTCACAACGACACATAATTTAATATAAAATGAGAGTAATCGCAGCGGCATCGCAAAAGCTTATTCCAATTAAAACATAATATTGTGAAAACCACCGAGATGCCTCGGCTTATGATTATTATCATTCGTTACCCTCCAAAGGGTTATTCATCAACTGGACACACGTATGTCCAGTTCAGTTGGTAATTTTTTTTAAGGTCGTTTGTTTCTTTCGTGTGTGTAAGTGGCCAACACTGGCCACTTACAAAACAGATTTTTCAAGCTGCCTTAAGGCATCTGACATAGCTTAACGACTGCCATACAATGATGACAGCCGGGACCAACGGCTTATACGTGCCTTCTGAAGCACTTGTGGTCACCAATCCAAGTGCAGGCCATGTCCGGTGTCGCTTTACTTGCGATAGCGCTAGTAACGCGCACTCTCGTCGAGCCACCGAGCTCCTCGGTTCTCCTGCGGTCGTTACCGGACACATGTTTAATTTCTAGTTTTTTATTATCTGCATCAATGACATCAACAATCAGACTTGATTATATCTCTTCACCATTTTTTTCTAAGTAAGTATACCCAAATAAGCGGATTGATACGAAAGCAGACCGAAGTTGCCGATGGTCATATCAGTCGTAGAGCAAAAAAATATGGGACTGTCGACCGTGGATGGGCCGCAGAAGTCGCGGCAGTCCAATGACACGGTGGATAGACGGCATTGTTAAAGCCACTGGTCCACTATGGAAAAGAAAGGCACAAAATCGTAAGAAATGGCGTGCAATGGAGGAGGTCTATATCCTGCAGTGGATAGATTAGGCTGTAAAAGAAGATAAGAAGAAGAAGAAGAAGAAGTATACCCAAACAGTAAAAAACATATTCACCGTTGAAATGTGTATAAATAAAAGTTTTACAAATGGTCGCACGTGTATGCAAATTAGTATGTCCAGATTCTGAATAACCCTTCAACTTATGATTATTATTCACATTCGCTTTAATAAATGCCTGGAATGAGAATAGCTCCGTAATAACGTCGTTTATTTTTATATGTCTTTTATCACTTGGGACTTGAAATTTATGTTTTTTGTATATTAAGATCCTGGGTCATGAACGAAATATCAGGTTTAATTAATTGTCATTTTTGAAATACACTTTTACCAAATTATCGTTTCGCAAACTTAAAAAAAAAGAATAACGAGTAAAAATTTTCTCGATACGAAATAACTTGATTCCTTAACTATAACTTCTTAATTCATTTCGCTACTTTCCAACAACTCAAATCAGATACTTTTTTCAAAACGTCAAAACAAACATTTTCTATGGGATTTGTATGAAAAACAGGCTAATGACGTCATAGTTTCTTGGAGTAATAATAAAAATAGCGCTCTTAATATTAGTTTTTCTGCAATAATAAACTTAAAATCACTTTGAAAATGGATTTGATCAATTAGTTAGTTTTTTTTTCTTAATAGTACCAAACAATTTATTTTTGACCCAGGAAAATACCCAATTGGAAGAACCACTTTCCGAAAATCCATTTAATTATTCGTTTTATAAAGAAAATTAAAAAGAGGTTAGGGCCCTTACCGACGAGCGACGGTAAGTCCGCGACACCTGTCGGCGACGGTTGCAGTGTGTCGCGGGCATACTGTCACTCGTCTGTAAGAGTGGTAAGGCAAAGTGAAGAATGTTAGTTTGTTTGTTTGTTATAACTTTATTGTACTATGAAAATACAAAATTACATAAAATAACAATACAAAGAGTAAATTGACAACGGTGGACTTATCCCATAACGGAATCTCTTCCAGTCAACCGGCGAATAAGAAAATAGGACAAGAAGGGTTATAGAAGTTCGTATTTACATAGGACAATTGAAACTATCATTAAATCTAACTAAAATAACTACACATGTATACTTACAACTAGATATATACTTACATAAACATTCATAAATATACATTTTTATTTTATTTATTACCATATAAAAGGTCTTACAAAACATTGAGTAGGTGATACTTAGCATAGTGAAACCACTAAGGTTTGAGATTATATTAAGAACAGTTTACGTCTATCAATCAATATACATCATAAAAACAATACTCCGTCCTGTGGGTGAGTAATTCCAATGTAACAAATGACAAACATAAAGAAAAAAAAGAAAGAAAGATCAAGAAGAATTGGACAAATATATGTGGTTCGGTTATTATTTCGTTACAATTATGCCGTGTTCTGAAGGGAACTAAGGAAATGTTCTTTAAGTTTATTTTCAATAGTTTTTCTCGTCAATTTATCCCGTAATCCCAAAGGAAATTTATTAATGAGTCGAGTGATAAATAAACATATATAGACGTATATACATATATATGTATATATACATTACCATACATATAAATATTTACAAGAAAGCTAAGTAGAACACTTATAATTTGCTTATATGCTTCAAATGTTGCTAGACACAAAAACAAAAAAGGCTCGCTTCAATACAATTTTATAACTGTAATGAGTAATTAATATACTTAATTAGTACTTGTATATTAATTAAGAGAAAAAGTAATAAATCGAAACATACTTGAGTTAAAAAAGGTAAATAAAATTAACGAGTGTATGCAACAGTAACCGAATAAACTTATACAGTTTATTTTATAGGTATTGGTTTTAGGAAACAAGCAATAAAAGTGGCCGTAAGCAGTCGTAAATCTTCGCTTTCTGCTTAAAAGTGCAGGCAAGCTTTTGAAAATTTAAAGTGAGAACGTGAATCTTTTCTACGTACATTAGTAAAAAGCGGCCGTTTTTCACTTATGTGCGTAGAAAAGCTTCACGTTCTTAAACAGTAGTTCATAAAATAGTTTGAAGAATTATCTAGGGCTTGGTCAAGACAAAATTTTAAAATATATCTCCGTTTCCTTTCAATTGATTTATTTCGAATGGTTAGCGCCGGACTCCGAAAAATTCATGTATCCTTAACAATGTTACTTGCCCTGGCTACGCTATATGTTTCTTAACAATGCCTTCCGAAAGATATACCCTATTTATATAATTGTGAAATTTGAAACAGAGTAGTAAACTTAATCTGCATTAAAAAACTACGAGTATTTATTGACTTAGTGAGCGAAGCGAACGAAGGTCTCCGTTTCAGCTTCGGCAAAAATAAATAGTATTTGAATTCGTGATGTCCAGTTTTCTGGTTGTTCTCACATACAAGGTCGCATTTCTAAACCGATTTTCGTGAAATTATGTGAAAGGGTTCGATAATTATGTAAAAAAATAAAATAATTGTCGAGCAACTTTTAAGAAAATTATCAAAATGACGGTTTAATGGTTGAAAACTTAGAAAAAATAACATATTCCCAAAAAATTTAAAAAAGTCTTAATTTTTTTTTGTTACCTTTACAATTAAGTTACAACTTTTTTGTCCGATAAACTTCAACAGGTTGGGGTGACTCACGAGGTCTACAGCTCACAGAGCTCCTAGTATTATAATGTACAGAAACAGTAGCACGAAACCGTTTTAATGGTTTTGCTATAGTTTTACCAGTGAAACTCCTCCAATATTTTATCTCCTCTCTTGGCACATAATATACAAAATTAAACGTAGTTTCAACAAGTCCTTGATAGATTGCGACACGTATTAAAACGACGCATACAGCCTATAATTATTTGATAAAATTGCTCCAATTTACTGAGGATTGAATAATTTACATTTAATCGGGCTCTGATGGCAGAATGATAACATCGCTTCAACAGCTACAACCTCTTTAGTATTCTAATTATTATCTAGATGTTACAAGTAAGACATTCATTCCGCATGCATGTCTTTAATAATGTTACATATGAATCTATAACTTGGAATCTTTTACAAACAAAAGATTTTGATTTAATTAACTCCAAAATTAATGGAAATCTCTCTTTATCAAACATTGTGCTAGATTTTGTTAAAACGAAAATAATAAAGACATTTATGTTATAACTAGCTTTAACCCGCGACTTCGTCCACGTAGAAGTCGAAAATGGTTTTAATAAGATTTTTACGTTATTAATGTTGTTATTGTTGTTGTTTTTACGTTATTAACATATGAATTATTATGTTAAAATGTTTGAATTAACTTATAAAATAAAAAATGTTATTTTATTATAAAGTAGGGATTTAAAGGCCTAGCAGACCCGGCGAACCTCCCTCTCCCGTTTCCTTCCCGTTCCCATCATTTGCTAGACCGAGAAAGACCGACGGAACGTTTCAAAATGGTTAAACTAATCTTGTTTCTCCATACAAACTTCGGAGCCCCATTTCACCCCTTTAGAGGTTGAATTTAGAAAAATCCTAAAATACGTACTTACTCATTTACCGTCAGGAGTACTCCTGCGAAGTTTCGAATATAATAGTCTAACTAATCTTGTCACTCCATACAAACTTTGGACCCCCGTTTGACCCCATTTGGAGGTGAGTTTTGAAAAATCCTTTCTTAATGCACTCTTAGACCTCATAAGGAACCTATGTGCCAAATTTGGAGTCTTTAGACCCAGCGGTTTAGGCTAGTCAGTCAGTCAGTCAGTCATTCAGTTTCTTCTTTTATATATATAGATATATCATAATTTTGATTTTAAGAATACATTGAGCACATGTGTACTATATTAAAATAAATATATGACTTTATTTAGAGATTTGTGAAATATCTTGTTTATTATTTATTCCTGCATATAAATAACTCAATAAAACAAAACTGATGACTTACATGTTCTCATATGATTTTAATTACACATTCACTTAAGAGCTGGCCAGACAGATGGCTGGAATATTGAGAGAATATTAAGAGATCTCACAATATCGCATGAAGATCTCAGACTGACAGATAACAGTAATTAAGAGATGTGGGCCAAGGCAGTGATTTGTTTTGGGCATAGCTGGAATTGGATACTTTTACTCAATTAATGTCGTATTTGGTGAAAACGAAAAATAATAAAAAATATCACGTCTGCGTGGATAGGATTAAGGGTCGCAGTATTTGTATAAAAGCACGATGCCTCAAGGTGATAAGTCATGATGATACAATAACGTAATTCTTAAATTATACGATTTCTCAGATTTATATCCATTCAGTTTCTTTGCTTTTGCGATTTGTGATATGTGCGGAAAAATAAAATTTAGATTTATATTTTTTATTTTGTTTTGGAAAAAGGAGAACTATTACAATTTGAGTAGTTGATTAAAAAGTTTTCTTTTATTATACATTTTTATAGCTTTAATGATCCAAGGGCTCCGTATACACTGAGAGATAAAAAATGTACCCCTGGAAGGATGTAATATAATGTAAAGGATATTGTGTTGATAGAAAAATAGACATTTCATTCTGTTTGATATAAATCGAGAATCCGAGCAACGGCTCTGTCGCGATATAAAAAAAGTCGAAAATAAACGTAACCACGAAAGTAAATGTTAATGGGAGTTTACGTGGAAAGGTCCATGCAGATAAGACTGTAATGTAATGTATTGGTGTAATTAAACGCGGTCTGTTTGAGTGTACTAATGATTTCAGTGTGTTTATGGGGTGGGTGTTAAGAAATATTCTTCAATTAGATAAAAAATCAAAAAAATAATTTACGAAAATCGAGTACAGGTATATTTCTTTCACAACTGATAAAAAGCTTCTCAGTTTATCTTATAACTAGCTGCGCGCCGCGGTGTTATCCGCGGTATATATATAAAAAGTTAGCTAGCCTGTGTTTTCATTCAGGGTGTTAGCTTCCTGCATACCAAATTTTATTAAAATTGGTCCAGCTGTTTGCGTGTAAAGAAGTAACAAACATACACACACCCTCACAAACTTTTGCTTACAAATATTAGTGTGATTACAATAAATACATATGAATGTAATTGACATAAATTTAGCACAAATCAGTCACATCTATCAAAAATGTTATTCATGTCTTTTGACATAGGTATAATTTAGAGAAAATTGTTTTTAATAGGTAAAAAAGTTTCTGCAATAATTTATTGATTGTTCAATACGGTTTCAATGTTCATAATAAATAAAAGTGTTCTCTCATGAGTGGTTTTCAAATATCGTGACATTCATATATATAAATATTTAATCAAGTGATTAAAAAATTTTGGTTGTCATTTCACAGAAATCAACTAGTGATGTAATTTAAGGGGCCGCTTACAGTTTACGAGATCGTAAGTGAATTTTAAAAGTGAATCTCGTTAAGTGGGCGGTTTACGGGTTGCAAGGGGAATCATTTGGCGTTTTAGTGCTTTCTGTAGCAACGTGCTAAAGGTGTGTGTTCATAATGAGAAAAAAAATCTTCAGTGATTACAATAAAGACTCTAAAAATACAATAATAAGAACTTTATACTCTTAAAACTCGTCATCATCATCATCTATATTTAAGAGCTTGCTCTTGTCGGTGGAGTATGATTATTCTAAAACAGACAAATTGAGGAACATTCAACTCTAGTGAGATTATTCATTGTGCTAATTGTTCTGTTATGGAACGCAACACAACATTAGTTTCAGTGAATCTATATACAGCGTTACTGGTAACTAACTCTAAACCTCTTAACGTCGGAATCAGAATCGTAACATAATATAGATCTGCCAGAAAAAAAATATAACTCCATAGAAACTCTACCTGGTGATCAGTGAATTTGTATGGGAGGCCCATTTTTATTCTGCAATTATTGTCTTTTTTCTTGCAGATCTATAATGTATTGGGGAGTTTGATTCTGATGTTAAGAGCATATGCGTTAGTACCAGCAACCCTGTATAATACGATTATGTGAGTTAGATACGGCAACATATTATTTCATATTATATATCCACCGATTCAACAAAAAAACCCTTGAGTTGAGAGACTACTTAAGACCTAGGTGTAACTGAACATAAAAAAGTATCTTTCTTCGAGATGTTGCTTTGACAACTTCACACTGCTGACATATTAAAACCGAATGTTTTTTAATAAGCATGCTCCTTTAGACCTGCGGCATAAATGTTGACTGATTGCATCGCTTTATTGCTCAAATAACTCGAATAAAAATATGGAATATACTTAATGCTGCATACTTTAATTGTGAAAAATTACCCGTTATTTAAAGTTTTAGAAATATTCAGGTGTTTATCATTTATTTTTTATTTAATATGATTCCAAACACGTAATTTTTTTATTTTGTTTTTCTGTAATCTTAGTACAATGATTAAATAGAAACCAACTTTCATTTACGTATACCAACTCAGAACAACTTATAAATGAGTCAAAGTTTAACTTGAAACTATTCAGTTATGATGTTTTATCACTTCATATAATGGCGCTTCCTTAATATACTGTTATTACACTGGAACATATTTAAGTAGTATAAATCGTCCATTCCATTGATTTAGCTACTCGACCAGACCAAACGGTCCTTATCGATGAATCGGGAAGCAAGCGGTGAAAGTATGCAAGCGGGGCAGAACAAGGCACAACGGTGCATTCTGCGACACTGCCCCCTGTCCACTATACTAAGGGCCACGGTCCACAGCTGAGCGAGGCTAAGCTATATGCTAACATTCAAGTTAATTGTGTAATGAGTGCCACTACTACTTTCCTCTCCCACAAGGGTGGTGACTAAGGGAGGAATAGGAGAACGGGCAGCAGCGTCCTCTATTTTATTTTTATCTCCTGCGATCAGCAACTCGTCTGAACAGCCTGTTGATTATGGGGGAAAATCCTTCCTTTATTGGGAGACTAGACTAAAGCTATATTCCTAATACTGCTTTTGTCTTGGTAGTTGAACAGTGTAAGAAATATAGAACTATTAAATTCCAGGGAATGCCTTTGGCCAAATATGGGACTAAAACGGCTAGTTAAAAAAATTATTGTTTTTTATTTGTTAATAAAATACATGTTCTAGCGGAATTGCAAAATTGTCGTATTCGGCTTTTAGTGTCTGAAAGTCAAGTCAATTCATTCTTTGGGTTTATCTTAAGAATTTCGAAAGGATAATCTGGAACTATAAAAAAAGAAGATAAATAAATTCACTTGATTACGACGAGTATTTTTAACCGACTTCAAAAAAAGAAGGTGGTTAACAATTCGTCGCTATCCTTTATTTTTTTTATGTATGTTCACTGATTACTCAAAGACGCGTGGACCGATTTGGAAAAATATTTTTTTGTTTGAATGGATATACTGTCTAGGTGGTCCCAGAGTAATTTTATTAAAATCGGTTGTGTAGTTTGGGGGTGAAGTCGGTTTTTAGTTTTAAAAATTATGGATAAATAAAATAAAAATAAATAAATAAAATAAATATATAGGGACAAATAACACTGATTGAGCTAGCCCCAAAATTAAGTTCGAGAGTTGTCAAGTGAAGCTAACTTTTGGTGGACAGCGAGCTGTATCGATAACTCGATACACTACTTCCTAGTCGGCCATTGTTTAGCGTAGGAATGGCTATTTGATAAGGCGAATATATCAATATAGTTACAGGATTTCGAGCAATGTTTTCAAGCAATAATGACTTAGATTAGGATGTGAATCTGGGTAACTGCCCAAAGACACGATTCTAAAATAACTATTAAAGTACTACTAAAGTATCGTGTTTGTTAGTGACAATTTTATTCAAATTGTGAGGGTACCTCCTACCCGCGTTTCCTACCTCGTGTATTGTGTTTGTGTGTGATACTTTGCTTTGCCTACTTTAAAACTTTGTACGCGTAACTGTTTTTTTTATTATACTCAAATAGTGTGTGTGTTCTCATGTAAGTGAAATGTAAAATTTCTTTATGAGAATAAATATCTTAAACCTTGTACTAATATCACCACTCGATTATAATATTGTACTAAAAGCCTATGTAAGTACTAGCTTATACTATATACCTACATATACATGTAGGTAATCGGCACTCTCCGAATTTGAAGGATTTTCTTTTAATTTCTTTGGAATGATACACCTGATCTACTTAAACAATAAATAAATATACACAGACGGAGCTAGCCAGTCAAGAAGGGTTCCCTTCTCGGGAACCCTTCTTATATTTAAAAGTAACGCCGTCTTTAATTCTACATAAGACATCCTCACTTAACCAACTTAAGCAGGCTTTAATTTTGTTGATAGATATCTAAATTATGTACGCTACGCATCTCTCAACATCATATGTTTACCTTATAAATAACTATGTAGCGGAAATGAGTATTACTACCCACTTCAGGTGGTCCACTCGATAATAGTTCTTAACTCACAATAAAATGACCACATAATTGAATTGATCGCACCAATTAAGTTGTTCAACTAGTTGAAGCGTCCATCCGACCTTTCACTCTCATTAAAGTTAAGTACCAATAAATAACCACATTAGAACGACCTGAGATTAACTCATAAATTCTTTATTTGCTATTCAGTTTTTAAGGACCCGGAGTCAAATAGAATTTAAACCATTCAAATCTAAAAACCGGACAGCAGTGCGCTGCAGTTTACAAAGTTCAAATTGTGTCATAAACTACTAATATTTTATTATTTAATGTTATGTATCATCAATAGCCGTTATGATCAGTTCTGACTCAAATATATTGGTTGAAAGCTATTTACGAGTACTAAAAATACTTCATCCAAGATATCTACAGTCAGAGTTGGTACCTAAGTTGTAATTTTCGTCGTTTGTTAGTACAAAATATTATATTTTTGAGTTAGATAGTCATGGTCATTAGTGAATAAGTAACCAAACTAGCAGTTGAAATATGAACACCTACACCAGAAAACTAGCTGGTCGTCATAAAGCTGAGTTTCCACTGGAGTGGAGACGAGATCTGTTCCGAGTACGTGATGTTGCTAAAGCTGTTTGACATGTGTGATGTTATTGGTGAATAATTTATCTTTGCATATCTTTATTTATTTATTTATCAGGTTATAGAGCAGCTTAAAGCTGTGTCAATTTCAAATATTGCTGTACTTTGTTTATTGGTTTCTTTACCAATGCACTAATTGTTCACTGTAATTGTTTTAGTCACTTTACTTGTACGTACCCAATTATCCAGTCTATTTTAAAGCAGTTCGTAGATATAGCAAACATTACTTCCTGTCAGTCAGCCTGTTCCAATTGTGAACCACACAGTTGCTAAAAAAGTATTCAGTAAAAAAAAAAACTCATTCGAAACAAAGTCTTAGTTCACATTCCCATAAAGTTTGTAGACTAGTCCTCATAACCTAGAGATAAGAAACCCAAGAACCATCAATAGCCGTTAAGGCTTATCATTTACTACATTAGTAAGAATAGCCAGCTTAGAGCATCTATAAACATTACAAAGCCTCTCAAGAACATAACTTGAAATTCGATAGGCCCTAACTAAAGTTATGTTATAGCTGCGCCTTGGAGAACAAACGGTTTTCTGAGCTAATGAAGCTAAATTCTCCTTTTCTCTGAGACACTTTAAATGTAATACAATTTAATACTGATCCTTATCGTCAATGAACTGTTACAAAGGAATTAGAAAGCAATTAGACTGTTTACGAAGTTTAGCGGCCTATATTGTTGATTTGAATACACCTGATGTAATATAAGTATCATCAAAGATAAGATTTACAACAAATTAATAAGATTTAATATTAAGAATGTTAAAAAATAAGTAAAGGTTACAATATATTTTTCAAATTATTTAAAGTACTTATTTTTTTGGTCATTCAACAAGCTTTTATTTTTATTTGTTATGTATGTTGTTCCACTTGTCTCAATTCATCGGTGACGTATGAATAAGAGCATAGCTCTTAAATAATATAGGTATGTATATTTTGCCATATGCCATTAAAAACAGGTATGTTGTTCGTTTAAATATTATCATACTTTAAGCTTTTAGATACCTACTGTTTTAATTAAAGAAGGATCTTATCACAGTATATTATTTTTTTACTTTACGATCCAATGACAATAAGGTTAATGCATTTTGATTGATTTGTGAGTCATCAATTATTTTCAACGCATCGTTCTTAAGGCGGCCCTTCCCGGCGGCTATGTCGTCGACGCGAGCATAGTTCGAAAAGCTTGTTTTTTCATCCAGGGCAAAGCTACAAAAATAAGCAAACCAAAAGGAGACAGATAGCGCCTTGAGGCACGGTTTGCACAGTATTGAATGAAATTAGTATTATTATTAACTATCCATTGAACGAATATTAACTATTCATAAGGTGAAATTTCATAAAACTTTTTCCAGGATAAACGTTTTTGTCAGTAAGCCTTACAAGTTTGTGAAATAAATGTTTTTAATTTAAAATTTTCATTACATTTGCGAAGTTGTTATCGAAATATATTTTTTATTTTTACAATTTATGAGTACTTTATGAACAGTCGAAGTTCAGGTAAAATTTGTGCAAAAAAGCAGATTTTTGGAGGCGTATACTGTTACTCCAACAACTACTGTTAACTTGTTATTCCAAATATTCATTTTTCATTTCGATAGAAACCTAGAAATAGTGCACAAGATATCTGTAAGCTCAAAAGTTTTTAAGAAAGATCACTTACATCGCAATAATTACGTTCGAGCGTTTGTAAGAAAAGTAAGACGGGAAGGCTGCTCTTAAGCTGAGGAATCATATTTAATTTTATTAATGACATCATTGGTGTAATATTTCACAAATTTCATCCATCTTCCACAGGTCTTGTAGGCGTTTGATTCATGAGGAGGTTTAATTAACTTATATTCTTTAGTGTATAGGTATGCGTATTGAATATACTGATTACATGATGATCAATTTTTATTTTATTTGTATAAAAGACTTTTTGCATATAAAAAATAAGCAAAATAATGAAGTGGTATTAAAAGCACTTAGAGAAATTGTTAAAAATTTCATTGAATTTAAAAGATAGCCGTATGACATTTATAAACATATTCAAAGTGTAGGTTTCGCTTAAGGAAAATGATTCGCAAAAAGCGAGAACTTGTGAAGATTCGTGGTGACTAATTATTTTTTTTTGCCATGAAGAAACACTAAAGTTCATCTTATTTGTTAATAAAAGTGTAAAAATTATTCGAACAATTGGTTTTTAAATTTCCATAAATTACAAAGGTTATTTATTATATTGTATTAAGAATAATAATTAAAATGGATAAGTACTTGAAGATTTAGGTAAAATACCTATAGAATATTTGAAGACATATTAGATCTTTATTAGAAAATGTAGGGGTTTACTTTCATAGTTTTTCGTTTTTTGCCTAAAAATAGTTTTAACTTTACTCGTTACAGGATAAACAAAGTCTGGCTCTCAAACTAAAGACTACTGTCTAGCATATTTTTTTTCTTTGTAGAAATTTGGTAATATGGTTTGGGACATTATTATTAATAGCCAGTATCATAATAAAGACTAAACCTTGCATCAAACCCCTCATTGAGAGCATCGTGACCGCAAGGTGCCTGTGATTTCGATGATAAATGTCCCACGAGTCCACGCCGGCGCGAGCGCACAAAAGGCGTATTAAGTATTAAGTTACGCACAAAGAGTTTGATTTATTACTTCATCGGGCACCCTTTGAATAAGTTTTTGAATGTGTTTTCGGGTCATCCGACGCACTCCCACTCACGACCTGCCTGCAGCTACTCCTCAATGAAGACATTGCAATGAATATGCCATAAATCAATTTTTATTTCTAGTTGAAATATTGTATGAAAAATTACGTGGAGGCCAGCAAATGTATAACAATTTTTTTAATGTCAATATATTTCATTAAAAATTTTACAGACTTTTAAGTATAGTACACATTGCAATTGAATAAGAAATAATGCCTATTACAGTAAAAATTGAACTAAATGTTAACTTTTTAACTTTAGCTTAAAAATGGTAAGGTTGGTACATATTGAGAGTTAATTATTTTTTAATGGAACTCCACACTTAAATTTTATTTTAAATATTGAGAAAAACATATGACTTGGAATAGCGATAAATACTAATAGAATAATAATACTGGAAAAGCGGAAATTTAAAATTTTCGCCATTGTTTTTAGTATTCCAAGGCATAAATACATGTTATAATATTTTCTTTCACTATTTTTTTTAATACTTTCAACGTTTCAAAATTGTAAGCTGAATTAAGCAATGTTTTCCATAAGCAGTTTGCAAATATTTTGATTTAATTATCAAGACCTTGACACCAAATTCCTATTTCCTATAATTGTGCAAATTAAATTGTTACTCATACTCATCCAAGACATGGCACCCACACAGCTCCATTCCGGCATACTACAGTAATGGCGAGCAATTTGAGACCATTTTTCACCGTATTTGTACAATCGGTGTGTCAGTTTTTGAAATGTCAAGGAAACAAAAGGGAAATGACCATGACTCAATAAATTCTTCGATTTTATGCAATTTTCCATAAAACGGGGGTTTTAATATAAATAAAGCATTGCAAAGCTATTTGTATTGACAAATAAAAGTTATGGTAAAATGTTTGGTTTGGCCTAATTAAATACAAAAGCATGGTCAACCATCTTTCTAAAAAAAGTTTTTCTTATACTTTGCAGTACCTTGTATTTAATATTTCTTGATAGTGACTAGAAAAGAATACAAAACCCATTAAAAGTACTTGCTACCTACGTCAAAATATTAGATAGGTAGTATTATATAGTATTGCAATTGAAAATAGTTACCATATATGTTACTAATAAAATATGATATCAAGGCATTGTTCACAAGTAACAATTGTCAATATAAGCAGCTCTCTTTCTAATGTTTTTGTTCACACCACATCGAATACAAGATTAAGTAGTCTAGCATATTTTATATTCAATGTAGTGAGACTAAATAACTAATCACGGTCAACAGTACATACAAGTTCGATCTATAATTAGGGTCTGCTCGAAAAATCTGTTTAAGTTACATCTATGTTAATATTAACACAAAGTTAATACAGATTCTTCGAGCTGCCGAAAACAATTTGACGTGTGATTTAATGACTGTCATCTAGGAAAAGCAGCTATTATTACATACTAGTGAACAGATGTGCAGATTTCCTTACGCTGTTTTCGTTCACGGGAAGCAAGTGGAAGTAGTTGAAAATGACCATACATGACTACAAACTTAGATTACAGTAGAGCCTAATGAGAATCGAACTCGTGCCTTATAGACTCAGAGCCAGTATCGTAACCACTTGGCCACCACCGCTATACATAAAGCTTGTACAAGTCCTACCAGTACCTAGCAACCGATTTGCTCAGCTCAGCTTTAGTAATAAGTGTCAAGTTACAATTTCAAAGCGCAGACATGAAATAAGCCGTGGAGCCTTTGACACTTTATGAGAGTTCGATGAGGACTTATTAGACTCCGCTCACCACATAAAATAATATTAGTTACCATTACGAATATTAAATTAAACGACTGCAACTATCGATAATGTTTATGAGGATAGCCGCTGATATTTATATGATTTTGACAAGGAATTAATATGATCGTGTTGTTTATTAGCAGGTTTTAATAGTTTCTAAATATAGAAATGCGCAGGAGACACGTATGGTGGGTTATTCAGTAACTAGAGACATGTATGGCAAGTAAAACATAAAAGAAATTACTTTTTGTTGTTATAAAATTGATATACTAAAGCTCTTAGTGTCTAAGTATGTTCTTGTTTAGTCTGTTATTTGGAAGTTGAAATAAATTTTGATTAGTACATTTTGATTCTTTTTTGTTATGCAATATGCATCTTTAAAAAGTACTTTGGTTAATCCAAAGATTATTAAATAAAATAGCCACGGATCAACAGAAAAAAGGACAATTTAGCTTATTCTTTTGCGACTAAACTTTAATTAAATAATATTTTTTAACTGCCTTCAGAAAAGCGGCTATCTAATCAAAAATATTTTTTTTTTAGTATGTTCCCCGATTACTTGAAGACGCCTAGAAAGGGCATACTTGTTCAATAGAAATTTTATCAAATCTGTTTGTGTAATTTGGGGTGGAAGACAGTTTTACAAAGGGAAGCAGACCAAATATTACATACGTAGAATGCGGGGCAATTTTTCACTCGTAGGTTATTTTTTTATTGCATAATATATTTATAAAGAGTTATTGCAGGTGTTGGTATACTACGTTTTCTCTCACATTCATAATTATAGTACTTTACTATTTATAAAGAAAAACAACAAAACTTATGTAGCTTAAGTGTTAATTCATACCATGTGTCATTCTTTGTAATAAAACAATAATGTTTAGTCTGCTTCCTTGTCGTCTGTGTCCATCATATTGTGTCCAGTTTCGTCCGTTTCATTACAGAATAAGCCTTTCTTGACTACGTACACTGATGTATGCTTGTTTAACACGCCATTGGCGTTATTAACACCAGAAGTGCCAGAAGTGTTGTTGTTAGTCACGATGGTGTACTTGTACAGATGAACTAGCATTTATAAATAGAATTCTAGATAGTTGCAGATTAGTTAGATAGTGCTAGTCGAGGTTATTAGTTTGGCACGCGATATTTTAATAATAGATATTTATATTTTATTTCATTACTTCATGGGTTTTCTAGAGGTTTCATTTTGAAATTATGTTCAGTCAAGAAAATCATACATTTATTTAACAGTGTAACCAGGCATTTTACTTAATAAATGTATGATAGGCGATCAAACGATAAAATTAAGCTAGAAAAGTAGAGAATTTTTGGAAACGTGTTGCCATAAGAATTACAAGTAGTTATATATTCTATAGACGTGTTTGTCAAACTTGGTGTTTTTTTTAATAAACAGATTTAATAAATATCAGTCTTGCTGCTGTATTCAAATAAAAATGCAATTCATAATAACCTTAAATTAGTTGTATAGTTAACGCTACTGATTTAAGAAACACTTTATTCTGTCAATTGCTTTTATTTAGTCTGCACTCCTTGAATTTATAGCATACACACTGTGTGACTGAATTTGGACGGTAGATTTTTTATGAATATGAGTAGAGGTGATGATCACCTTACACTGCGAAAAAAAATGTGTTGTATCGACCGTGAACAGCAGTGACATTCTTTCGCACTAGCATTTATCGAAGAAGTCTTCTATCGCTCTACGCACTACCATTCTGTTGTACTTTCATTGATGGCAAAAGCAATCTGTCGACTAACAATTTATTCGTAATTACGATATATCGAACCACAGTTCTTCTCACGTTTGTATTTGGAGATTCAGTTAGGCACTCATTGTAAAGTGACACTATTTTACAATAAAGGTTTAATATGATTAGGTTAAAAAAACAACTAATCTAAAATCCAGCCCATAAACACCAAGCAATTCGATACTCGTTACCCGATACTATTTAAACACTAGAACAAACTGCACTTCAACAATCTCGATCTTCGTCCAGACCTGTTGAAGCAGACCACATTTACTTTCTACGATCTCAGAGCGGATTCCTCGAGAATTGATAGCATTTTAAGCGGATCTACTTGCGTTCTGTAGATATCTCATACTTCACAATCAGCTAAATAATCATTACTGTAGTTATCTTCTCGAGTTTATTGGTAGTACTGTAGTAAAATACTGTTGGGTGAAGTATCGTGCTTTTGAAATGGGCCGAATGATTTTAAAACGAAGTTCTTATTTACCGGTTTTAGAAGAGGATTTTCTATGCTGATCCAGAAGAAAGAAAAAAATATATAATATATTATTTTATATTTTTACCCGACTGGGTCAGAAGAAGGTTTATGTTTTTCGAGTGTATGTACAGTCAGGCTTCAAAAATGGAGTCATAATTTCTCATACTAGTTGTATGAAAAATTGTGACTCCATTTTTGAAGCATACCGTACGTATTAATGTATGGATATTTCTACAGGACGCTCTGCAGCCTAAACGGCTTGATAGAAGTGTCATTAGATTCGTCTTAAATCTGAAAGTAAATAAAAAATTAAACAAAAGTAAAAGATTCAATTTTCCAGTCTGTCTGGTTTTTGTTTTTTTTTTTTTTAATAATTACTTGTTACTGACATGTTAAAGCTGAGTTAGGAAATGGGCAAGAATCAAAATCAAATCGATAGGTGCAACTATCTACGCATGATTATATTTGATTCCCGTTTCTACACTTTTCACGTCAATTGTAACGCTAAACGGGTCCTTTTGGACTTTAGACACTAAAGTCCCAATAACTTTTAATACATGAAAAGGGCAGAAAATCCTTGGGAGATGCCTAGTAGTGGGTTTTTTGTGGCTGATATGATTATAATGATAACCTGAAAAGAGCCAATGCATGTCTAAGGTACATTTACCATCGCACCGAGTTATGTCCAATGGTAAATGTTCCTTCTAGCATACCTTATACCATACCTTTTCTTTATATAGATACTTTCTTCATATACGATATATATGTAAAGTGTAGTGTAAACCAAAAATATTACCAAACAGTAGCTCTGCATTGATTTACCTGAAACAATAAATAAAGTCTTATTAATTAATCCAATAATTTGAATATTGCTCTGGATACGTCCATTAATTACGTAAAGTGGCTTGATGAAATACTAAATCACTCCCGATTGCATGTATTCCGATATTGCAATAAATGAAGGCTTAAATTTCGAAATAACAATCGCAGATTGTCGTTGATTTGAACTGTCACTACATTATTGCGTTTTAATTAATATGTAAATTAACTTTAAGACTGCAACAGTGAGCTGAAAAAATTTTGGTCAATTAATAGCATATAAGTACATATATGTGATATTATTTTTATTAACTGTACATATAAATGTGACAGTATCCTACATTATTTTATCAAATGGAAATAAGAGGGGAAAATAGTTTATAACATTGTTTTTGTCATGGACGAAATGTTATACTGTGATTATATATTTCAATTTATACGTATTTATAAAGAATGCTAATACAAAATCAGTTCAAAGTTTAAAATTGGCATCTTAAGATATGAGATAAGATAATAAAATATTAGATACACGATAATTTATAACGCAATAAACACGATCCGTTTTACACAACATAGAGCGCGTTGATGTCTTTTGCTTGAAATTGTATTTCTTCATTATGAAAGTGTTTGTTTATTTTATTTATTTATCTAACTTTACACAAATACAAGTGCAATGGTGGACTTAAAGCCTAAAGCCGTGTCTACCAGTCAAACAAACGGGTGATATGGACGAAAAACTTCAAAAAAGGTTTATTTACAATCCAAAAATAATAAATGAAGAAAATAAAAAATATATGTCTTACATGTACAAGACAGGCCCACGCCAAACCTTGTCTAGTTTTTAAAAAAATGTCTCTTATTTAAGCATCAAAATTCTAACAATACCCTTAAAGAAACCTCGTCTACTTGATGTTCGTCAGTAACAGTAAATCTTAATGTTTAGGGCTAAGCTGAAACTTATACGATACTCCATCAATGAGCCAAACGACTTACTGTCAAAGTGTAACTCTCGATCTATCGGATTACAGGAATTTCTTGACTTGGTTCATTATTTATTTATTTATAAAAACTTTATTGATCCACAATATACAATCTGCTATATTCCAACAAGTCAAAATAGTTACTTTTTTCTAAACGTCAATACAAATTTTTTTATGGGATTTGTATGAAATACAGGCATACAGGATGTCTTCATAGTTCCTTAGGGGAAAATAACGCTCTTTTTATTCGTTTTTCTGCAGTAATAAATCTAATATCACTTTAAAATGGATACGTTCAAAGACAAATGATATTATTTTGCGATGTTTTATTTTCTAATCAGTACAAAATAATTTATTTTTGGCCCAGAAAAATACCCATTTGGATGTTCTCTCTCAGTCATACTATACATATGCACTGACATATTGTACCCATTAAAATTAAAATAAAAAATAATTAAATTTGATTATTTATGTCATATAGTTACTTTTCATGTCTTAAAATTTAAGTCTCAATGTAATACAGGTACATTATCACTTCTTTGAACCTAACGAGGTAGACGGGGTCCAGGAAGTAACCGTACTAGGGAGTAACAATAGTGGTCGTAAGATTCCAAAGGCTCCTTTTGGCCTAATAGTAGGGGTAGGGAAAGAAAAAGGTAAAAATATAATGTCTAACCAGCATTGTAAGACTCTTATGAGCAAAAAAAGATTTAAAATGTTGCCTATGCTCGGAACTTGTTTGTTTGTTTTTCGTATATGTAAATGGCCAACACTGGTGTTAGATTTTCCAGGCTGCCTAAAGGCATCTGACATAGCTTGACGACTGCCATACAATGATGACAGCCGGGACCAACGGCTTATACGTGCCTTCCGAAGCATGGAAGAGCTCGAGAAATTTTTGTGCCACTTGTGGTCACCCATCCAAGTGCGGACCACGCCCGGTGTCGCTTAACTTGCGAAAGCGCTAGTAATGCGCACTTCCGCCGGGCCACCGAGCTCGTCAGAACTTAGAACTTTGAACTTACGATGTAAGTTTGAATAATACCTATATTGTAACTCCTTGACAGATTTGGTTCATGGCTGAACTAAACAATTTAAATGTCTTATCTGCACGTAGAAAACTAAAAATATTACTTCGTCGTTATTATCTATTATAAAAAAAATTAAAGTAACTGGTTCCGGCTGCCATAATTGTGTGGCAGTCTTCAAGCTATTTCAGATGCCTTTACTCAGCTTGAAAAGTCTAACGCCAGTGTGTCCACTTACACATACGAAAATCTAAAGATTGAAAACTAAATAAATGTAATAAAACAGTTGAATAAAATCAGTATAAATGTACCCTTACATATTGCGAGACTGTCAAAGCAGATGGACAGCTTTCGATTGGGTATTTATTGCCTTTAATTGATAGAAAATATATGCGACCGGCAGTAATGGTGACTAATGGCCACACCGGCCTCGGTCCTTCGAGCTATCGAAAGTAAGAAAATAAAGAGCAGGTTCCCATTCTTGTCTTTTTATTTAAATTATTTGTTTTATGTCGAAAGCAAATATTTTTGTTTGTAACAGTTACATTACTTATCACAAATAATTGTTTGAAATACAAGTACATACATATGACAATGCACTTTTGGCGCTGTCTATGTCAAAAGAAATGTAATGTCTAAAAAATGTACAAGGCACTACTTATCTTAAAAGAGTTAGATTCTCTTCCAGTAGACCTGTAGTGTAGGTTTTTATTTACAACAACAATCAAAAAATATATATCTATTAAATTTTTAAAAACTAACTTTTACAGAAAAACACTACTCACTACATTACTCTACACACTAATATTTACAAATAAAAAAAGGAGGGGTAATTCTTTTATTGCAGCAACGTGCCCAGAAGGCTGACAGCAGTGCCACGTTGCATAGTAAGGCTTATTGACCTAGATATAGGCAAACCCTCTGGTCACAGAAAGCTTCAATCAGTTTCCATGAGATAGCTTAGTATATATTTTTTAAATTTTCGGCATTCTTTCTTAGTGATGGTCATTCCCGTATTATACAGATCTGTGGTCGTTGCGAAGCGCTAGCACCCTAGTTTCTTTTTTGAAATAATAATAATTAGTAATTTAAATATTCATATTTTAAACATAGCGAAAAATATTTTTTTTATTATTTACCCGCAAGTAATTTGATATCTTCTCGAGCGATGACAAAGAAAACTTTGTATCACATTTTAGCATTTTTTTTTTTGGCAAATTCCTGTGATCCAAGGCACTTTTGTTTAACTTTCTCTTTTTGGTTTCAGTGTAGTTCCAGTTGCATCCTCAGAAGTAATGCTTTGAAGGCGTACGCTTTCCAGCTTTTTTTTTCTTCACTTCGCACTTTTTTGACGACGTCAAACCAGCATTTATTGGTCTACCGCGTCTACCGGGATATACATATTTATCTTGTTGCATTCTCTTTTGTGTATATTCCTCTACTTCACATATATTGGCTGTCATTGGTTTGAAGAAGCATCATAACACTGATGAGCATCGCCTTGGGCCATGTTAGTTATACCACGCAATTTATAACAAGTTTATTGTAAGTAACAACATCCCATAACTTACAACTGTTTGCGCACTTAGAATTCAAATGATTGGTATACTTAAGTATTTGTTTATATTGGACCAGGAATATGTAGGAATAATTTAACCTTCATTAAGTTTTAACGTAACTGTGAAATCAAATAATTTTAAATGGAATTTCTAGCTACAGCTTATTATATAACTTTATTTTTTTTTAAAAGTTAAACATCATTTTGCTTTGTCGACTTGTATTTTCGTGAATCACGTATTTAAATCGCCCTAAAAATGTTTGATATAAAAAGTTGTGGAAACAGACTTTTGTCTCAGCCTTATTAGACCATCATATAAAGATGTAGATATTAATGCAATCTTTTTATTTCTTGGCACTAAATATTTCTAACGTAATTAATTCTTGTAATATATATAAAACATTTTTAAAAGCCTAACCATAATTGCCTGCTGGCAACGGGGCAAGGCACAAGCTACATTATTAAAACAAACGTACTATAAACTTATGGTTGTGATAACAAATTATATTATCAGTTTAAGTGATGACAAAATAAAATAAAAAACAGATAATACAGGTTTTATAGTTTATAAAATAAATATTATCAAGTTTTTATTTACAAAAAATGATGTATGAACTGAAAGAATGCAATCTTATTGTTTTCGCTTGAGATAATACTAAATAGAATGAATAGTTAATAAAAATGATTTGAGAGATGGATCGACGAGCGAGAAACATCGAAAAGTCATTAGTGAGCGGACGATTCTGCTACGAGGTCAACGATTATCTATCTATTTTTTTCACGTACTAATTTTTTACCACAACGATCATAATCATTTTCAGCCTACATTAACCCATTGTTAGGCATATTCCTACTTTTTTTGCTTTAGTAGTTTAAATTAAATTTCACTTTTTGATAATTCACAAAAATTTAAAATATGATAAATATATAAATAAATATATAGGGACAAATTACACTGATTGAGCTTGCCCCAAAGTAAGTTCGAGACTTGTGTTATGGGATACTAATTCAACGATACCATTCTTTATGACAAATACATATATAGATAAACACCACAAGACCCAGGACAATTTAAAAAATGCCCTTTTCCAACTTGCCTTGACCGGGATTGAACCCGGAACCTCTGGGTGGCGGACTAGCATGGTGACCACTACGCCACGGAGGTGAACAAAAAATCATATTTCATTTTCATTTCAGATCAGTTTTGTAACTGAACTGCAGTGCTATGTACTACATTTATTGAAAATAGTTAGTTAAGTCAACAAGTGACAACATTCTCAAAGGAAAATATGTCAAAATATGAAAAAGCTCCCGAGTAATTCTCTATGTTACTTGTGGAATATAATCACTTTTATGAACTGATATTGTTCTGCTGCCTGATACTGCCGGAAAGCCACTCTGCCGGAAGGCCGTGTGGCTTTCCGGCAGAGTAGAATAGGGCCACTCCAAG
The DNA here is from genome assembly GCA_943193695.1 of Acrobasis suavella. NCBI lineage: Eukaryota > Metazoa > Arthropoda > Insecta > Lepidoptera > Pyralidae > Acrobasis > Acrobasis suavella. Next base: position 8,687,970 of record OW971945.1, on the reverse strand, counting down.
TCCTCCCATGGATGTCGTAGAAGGCGACTTAGGGAATACAAGCTAAACAAAGCATATAAACATCAATGAGACCTCTCCAACCCGTCCGGCCAGCGTGGAGAATGTAGGCCAAGTCCTCTGGCTACTCTGGCCAAGTATGGCTCTGGTAGTACAGAGAGGGTCGTGCTCCTGCAGTGGAGACAAAAAGACCCGATGATGATGAACTGATATTGCAGTAAAAATTGCGCTTTAAAAAAGAACTCGTTCTGTATTTATCAAAAATGATCTTTTATGCTACGCACATAAAATTTTTGTAATCTTACGCTCACCAATATCTCTAACCAACAGAATCACCCTTCACATCATTAGCGGCGCTTGCGGTACGCGTGCGCCGATGCGCTATTAAATTCGAAACTCTGTATATTTGCCGCTTGGTATTCTATCTTACAGAAGCTTATTTATTTGCGGTTTAGTAAGAGATGATGTCAGTGATCTACTAATTTGGACTGAGATTTTACGAAATGAATCTCTATTTTTAAACAACTTTTTTATATTACGAGTGTAGATAATGCCTTGAAGTTACTTCACTACTACCTTAATTACTATAAAATACATTGTTGTTTTATTATTGAAAAAGATAAGGTACTTTTTACTGACTTTAAATTTTGCATTTTTTATTTGTATTATTTTTTAATGAAATTTATAAATAATAAATGATTAAAGTTTATTAAAACAACTAATAGAATTATGATGTAATATTTTGAAAAAAAGTAAGTATTTACTATTCACAAGCACTCCGATAGGCAAAAATGAAATCAAATTTAAAATCAACCTCCATCATAGTCGTACAAAAGCTTATTTCCAAGATCCAATAATAGCCACAGTTTGAAAGCAAATCTTCAGTGAATACTTGCCTTGAGGTGATATAGAGCAGCGACGTAATTTGGCTATCCTACGCCCACGCGGCACCATCAATCATCGCTTCTTGACATTGCTTTCGCAAGGGTTAACATTTGACCAAGCGTCTGGACGAGAAGCTATTAGTTTTTAATCTGTGAGGAATGAGGTCTGGCCAGAATTAATGGTGAATAAGTTCAATGTTGCAATTTGGCATTGGTGCAGAATTTTTCGTATTCATATACTTATGTTAAAAAATTTGATTATCATAAAAAATTAAAGAAGATATATTTACATAGATGCTAATGTTGCTTAAAATATAATCTAGTTAGTTTGTCCTATTTAAATGTGAAAATGATGATCAAAATTTAACACATTTTGGGACAGTTATGGCTTTGGTCGTAATTCAATTGTTATTTTTATTGTGGCTGGGTATCCCGGAATGTCTTAAGATTCAAGGAAGACTACAATGTGCGCCAGAGAGGAATAAACTGACTTATCTAAGATATAAAATCAGGGAAAATGACTGTATTGTTCATTTTGGTTAAACAACCAATATATAAGACGACGAGTATGTTTAAATAATGTGTTCAATTAAATGCATCTTTCAATTATTTGCTACAATTGCAAGATTACAGCAAATTAATTGTCTTTATTATGGTTTATTTAACGCTGACGACGTCCTATAACAATTTTGTCTACAACATTGTCTCTGTATAGAAAATACGTCAAATTGCTGGGCCTTATATGGCGACAGACCACTGTAGCGGTTGTCTACGTCCAATAAATAATGATTATAATGCAACCAGCTAAAATATACTCAAAATGCAATAGTATTTGTAGTCGGTACGTTGTTGAGTAAAATGAAGACTTAACAGACAGAACAGTATTTGTATTGCACTGTTGAACACATTTGTTTTTTTAATTATAAGGGTCCCTGCCCATCCCCAAGTTAATCAAATTGAAAACGATCCTAGTTACGCTGGGTCTTGGAAGTTTAAGTTATCCGTGTTCCGAGTCTTAGGTGATACGACAAAACTGTGACAACAATTTGTTTATGTTTATAAAAATATACGAGTTTACAAGTTTAAAACCGGTACAAAACTTATAATAAAACATAAAAAGTTGTAAAAACTTTTAAGATGTTGCATAACATTATTTTTAAAAAAATTTGTACGAGTATCATTTTATTAAATTAATATAAATCTATAGGGACAAATAACACTGATTTAGCCCCAAAGTAAGTTCGAGACTTGTGTTATGGGATACTAACTCAACCATGACCCAGGATAATTTTAAAAAGACCATTTTCCAACTTGTCCTGACTGGGGATCGAACCCGGAACCTCTGGATGCTAGCCCGGGTGTGACCTGTCAAAATCACCTGATTTGTATTTTACTTAATAAGATTAGATTTTCGTATAAATACATAAATATATATAAAGACTAGCATGGTGAACACTACACCACGGAGATCGTCATATTTATTTGATTTTGATTATTAATATATTTATTTGATTTAGATATCATTCATATGACTATCATATTGGAAATTATTTGAAAGTCATTTTGCAAGCCTGTCCAGATCCTTAATTTCCTATCTGCATCATTAGTCCAGAATTCCCAGTCATCTTGCAAGCCATCGATATTAGTGTAATATTTATTAATATGTATTTATAAATCATACCTCGACATAAGAAAGTGCTGTTTATAATTTTGATCGATTAGAAGAGTGGTCTTACGAAGCAAAAGAGCAGAAATAATAAAATAACTGTGACAGTAGAAAGTACCTTAATATTAACAACAAATATTTTTATCTAAAAGTAATACGATAAAGTGTGATTTTGAGACCTTCTAACCACAAATCTTTAAATTAACTTACTTTTAACTTATAATTTATATAACTTTATAAAAAATAAGTTACTTTATCCTTAAAAATACTATTTTAATTTTTCAGTTAAGTAATTTTCTTGATACCAATTTACACATAACCATACTACATCATGAGTACGAACTTACGATTTTTACTATTAAAAAGAAGAATCGGAGTACAGTAGAGACTCGATTATCCGGACCTCAGTCATACGGATTCGCGATTATCCGGATTGCAAACCGCGGTGACGTAACTTCGTAGTCTAATCCGTCCGTGCGTCGCACGGACATGTCGGAACAGGCACCATCCGTCCGCGGCCCGCGCGATCTCTGCTCTACACGTTTCGTTATTGTTTTCGTTAGTCACTTACCAATTGTTACGCTGCTGAGTCGTGTCACGTTTGTTTTTAAAAATGTCAAAGCGTTAAAGAGTGGTATTATCGCTTAAAGATAAAATATATATTATTGATTCATTAAAAAAAGGAGAAACTGGTTGTATGTTAGCTAATAAATATGGTGAAGGTACTTCCACGATAAGTGATATTAAGAAGAATACCGATTCAATGTTGAAGTACACCTGCAAATTAGATAGTGAAGATGGGAGTAAACATCGAAAAGTGATGAAAAAACTGAAAAATGTACTTTTGGAAGAAGCTTTATATTGTTGGTTTTTACAAAAACGATCAACTGGGCAACCAATATCTGGTCCTTTGCTTTGTGAAAAATTGTTTACGCCAAATGACAATTACCAAATATTTTAAACTAAAGATGATTAAGATTGCAATATTTTAATAATTAAATGAAGAAAATATGTATAATATGTAAGTAGATATATATGTATATCAACTCCCTCTCTCTCCTACTTCCTGACTGCGAATATCTCTTACACTCCCTATCCGTATCTACGAGTCCAAATGGTTTCTCGAGCTGTGAGAGTGGTATAACGAGGTTTGGCATCGCCAAGCTCGACGCACTGAAGACGGTACACATACCGGCTTTGGTCTGCAAGCGTGGTGATGCACTTTCCAAGGTAGACCTCATTCATAAACTCTTGCAGCGTAACTGCTGGCTGGGCGGACTCAGAACAGAACAGAATATGTAAGTAGATATATATGTACGCACGAAAATGTATCTTTATTCTTTTAATAAACATTGATTTTTGTTGATAAGTTCGATTTGTATTTGTTATTTTGAATAAAGACCTAACATTATGTGTTAATAATAAGTATGTACAAAAATCACTTTTCTACATGCATTCAATTATCTGGATTTTCAATTATCCGAATGCCTAACGACAACAATTAGTCCGGTTAAATCGAGTCTCTACTGTAGTAGTATCTTGGCACTTAACAGTAGAATGTAAGTGTTACAATATTCTCATATATTACCCATTTTCAGCACACGTAGGTGATATACTCGAAGCAATGGGCATTGCAAATTGTAGCTTTTCGTAACACCAGGCCAATTCATCATGAATGTGGACGGATCGCCCACGCGTGGCTCTGCGTCGCTAATGTATCATAGCTTAGCGACGATGCCACAAATATAGATAGCTAGATCCGACTTCCAGTACAATCTACAAACGTAAACGTAGATGTTGCTGATATTTGAAACATCATCATATTCAGCCCACATCAACCCACGCTAGGTATAGGTCTCCTTTTTTTTTTCATTCATCCACTGCTTACCCGTAAACCTTATAATATCGTCTGACTAGCGGGCAAGTGGTTTCCGTAGTGGTATGTTTCCCTGTCACGGCCGCCGCTTGGTTACTGCTTTGGCTGTCTTCTCTTCTATCCAAGTGTCCCGCCCATTCCCACTTCAACTGCGTGATCCGTCTACACACGTCTTCGGCCTTAGTTCTGCGGCTAATCTCTACGTTTGGTACATGGTCGATACACGAATTCAGTGGGGGATTACGTGGTTAAATTATTTGATAATTTTACTAAACCTATCATTTTTTCGGAAGTGTTCTATGTGTTAATCTATGTAATAAACTACATACATTCCAAATTCATTCCAATCTGTCCAGACATTGTATCGTGTAAGCGAAACAAACATCCATACAAACTTTCACATTTATAATATCAGTAGAATAAATTACCTATCCTTTTGTTTCTCTATATTTTGTGACGATGCTCTGTGAAATAGGCTGTAGTTCACTTGGACTACAGATAAAGTACTGCCATAGATTGTGTACTTGGACGTTGGAATTTAGCACAATAATGCAATGTTGAAATGGATTGTTCGTTTTAATTTTGTAAAGAACATCGGTATTTTCAAAACCGGTTAAACTTTTATAAAGATAAATAACATATCTTTACATTAAAGGTAGTAAATACTATTTGGCAAGAACATATCCTCCCATAAAAGAAAAGTTATATATTTTACTCAAATATTTCAATTTTGTAATCTTTCCAACCTTACCTTATAAAATTTTAAAATATTTGTGACATTAACAATATAATGAATAATTAATAAGTAAATATTTCCGAAATAATAACTAATCAAGTAAGAAATAACTTACAGACCATACATACCACTTACACACACGAAAAACAAAGCGTCATTACGTTTTTTTTTTTTCTTAAAATTACTTTCGTAAAGATAAATATCAATGTACCATTTTTTAAAACTGAAGTGGCAGCATTTCATGTACATAGGGCGCACTATAAGTTTCCGGAACTGGCCACTTACATAAACAATATTTAAAAATTTATTGCAACATTTGAAAATAGAACTCTTTGGCTGTAGAATGCAGTTTGTATCAACATGGATTTAACTCGGGAAAATTTTCGTAGTATGATTTTCTACGATTTTAAGTGTAATTTGACAGCTCAACAGAGCATCGCTCGGCTTGAAACAGCTTTTGGCAATGAAGCACCATGCAAGACAACTGTTTATAGCTGGTTTGCAGAATTCAAGCGTGGTCGTATCAATCTCAGTGACGAATCTCGCGATGGTCTGCCGTCCACCGCTGTGACCAACAAAAACATCATTGCTGTGCGCCGTATGATTGAAACAGACAGGCATGTGACCTACCATGAAATTCGCGCATCCTTAGAAATAGGCATGAGTCAAATACAATCAATCCTACACAAACATTTGGGTGTGAGAAAGCTGTGCTCGCGGTGGATCCCACACAACTTGACCGAGGCTCAAAAAACGGACCGCGTCACTTGGTGCAGTGCCATGCTTACCAGATTCAACGAAGGTGCGTCAAATTTGGTGTGGGACATAGTAACAGGTGACGAAACATGGATTTATTGCTACGATCCCAAAACAAAGCAGCAATCGAGCGTATGGGTCTTTCAAGATGAGCCGAAACCAACCAAAGTGGCGCGCGTGAAAAGTGCATCTAAGCGGATGATTGCTTCTTTTTTTAATAAAACTGGACACGTGGCTACTGTTGCTTTAGAGAATCGTCGTACAGTGAATAGTGACTGGTACACGACCATTTGTTTGCCGGAAGTTATTGACGAACTCCGTAAAAATAACCGTAAACGCCGTATCATCCTGCACCACGACAATGCTAGTTATCACACGGCCAGACAGACAAACGACTTTTTGAAGGCGAAAAATGTAGAACTCATGAGTCATCCTGCTTACAGTCCCGACCTGGCACCTTGTGACTTTTTTCTGTTCCCAAAAATTAAGAACCAATTACGCGGTCAACGATTTTCATCACCAGAAGAGGCTGTCGAGGAGTATGAAAAACACGTTTCAGAGGTCACCACAGAGGAGTGGCACAAAAGTTTTCAAAACTGGTTTCATCGAATGAAAAAGTGCATAGACGCCAAGGGTGATTATTTTGAAAAACAATAAATTAATTTTGTACCTTTAATAGTATTTTTTCATATTCATTCCGGAAACTTATAGTGCGCAAAATTATCACAGTAAAACATAAATCATTCACTTGTTAGCTTACTAGCTAGCAACAATTTCAGTAAGTACATTTTATTGGGATCTAATTATATGTTTTAAATGAATGCAGTTATCATCTAACATAAAATCCACCTGTACAAGTATTTACACATTAAATGTGGCTTCTTTCAGGCATAGCTCCATTAAATATTCATAGGCGCGATGATCTTGATAAATGTTTTGCGATCAACCTACTCATCGATGATATAATTGAAGTATTACATATGGAAATGACGTTAAGAAATATGTAATAATGTAACTTCACCTATTGCCATACCCATTCTTCATAAAAAGCTAAAAGCCCAAATAATAACTTTTAAAGATTAAAACTAGAAGTAACTTATTTTAAAATCTATTAAAAATAAAATTTAATTAAAAAATAATAACAATGGAATCACAAATTTTATGTAAAATTACAAAATGTAAACTTAATCCTTTAAATGAAACTAAAATATTTACTGCTACTTTGCCATGTAAGAAGGTACGATAATATCATAAATAAATCTTTACAAAATCTATGTCATCTCTTTGCATGTTTTCTCAGTGATTACGATTAGTTTAATGTTATAGGAGGTCCAGTGTATTGAATAAAATATTTGTAAACAAGTGCTCATAATGTATCATAATGTATCGATTAAATTCGAATTGTATCGAGTAGATCGTTAACTATTAGGAAACATTCAAGAAGTACTTTATTAGGTGGCTATAATATTTTCTTAATATACCTAAGATATTTTTCCAAGATAAGTTCATAGCTCAAGTAATTTGGATTCGAATAGTTATAAAAATACCCTTTTAGATCAGACTTGTCTACTAATAGAATATTCCATTTTATTATATTTGTCGGTAGAAGACATATACATATATTGACTGATCGATCAACGCAAAGCAAGCAACAGCTAAGTCTAGTAACATTAAATTTTGCACAGATTTTCTTTCAATAACCTATGTGCACTAAAAAAGTTTTCTGGAATTCCCCCCTAAGGGGTTGAAATTTTGTAAGAAACTTAGTCAATTGTGAAGTTAGAAATGTAAACAATAACATCATGGTTTAAAACAAAAGTTGACTGTTTAACTATTTAAAAGAAAAAAACATCCTTTATAGATACAAAATATGGGATAAAAAGTTGTATGAAATTAAGCTTAAAACGGCAGAACAGCGGGAACATGTGAAGTTCTCGAGGGATTGTCATCAATTTTATTTACCACGCGAACAAGGCCGTGAGATTCAGCTCATGTCAAAATAAAAGAGATTCGAAGGAGTAGTGACGCTGTGTAAGTAAAGTTCTTGTAATTAATCTTATGGTTTCTATATCTATGGAAGTAGTTCATCGAATTCCAAGTGTAAGAATGTAGGCGAAACATTATTCAAATATGCGCTAGCAGACTAAAGATATGTTTGGATAACAAATAGCTGGTTGTCACTCATTATTCCTTGATTGACTACACAAAACAGAGTTATACTGGTTATACATAGTGTTAAAGAAACGAGAAATAATTCTTGAGTTTAATACGTACCCAATCTAAGAAATAGTATTGCCTGGTCATAGAAAAATTGGCATTCTACTCGTCGATATATCTTCATGAATCTAAAACGGGAAAAATACTCCATACTAATTGAGAACGATTGCTAGATATTTTTATGTTTTTCCTTAGCATTTTACATGCAAATCACGCAATAAGCTATACAAAAAAATAAGTTTGATACACCATGGTACAAAAAATTACTTCTTTTTTCTTACAAGCTGTAAGTTTCTTCGCCTTGTCAGTAAATCTATCACCACACTACTCCAAAAGCATAACTGCTAGCAAAACCAAGTTGGTGAGTGATAATGTTAGGCTGTCCCGACGCGCAACGAAGCACGGAATGACAACTGCCGGCGGCGCCCGGCGGCCAGCTTTGTGCAAATATGTTATCTGTACTTGCTAGCGAAGCTGCGTGAAAAGAACCATTTCGATCATAAGGGCTAAGTCTTTATAACTGTGGTATAATTTTTCAAACACGGAGTCTCTAAAAGAACGGTCTTTTGTATTAAAAGGGTTAATTGTTAATTGTTAACCATGCGTTTAGGTGACACCGCGTTTCAAAATGACACTTCTGGAACGACAGTTGTTTATGGATGTAAATTAAAAGGTAAAGAGTTGATTTAAAATAAAGAGCTTCTTCTTATTGTGTCGTTGGATCAAACTTTAGATCTTATTCTAAATAGTATTTCATTACAAAATTATATTGTATTTAGCTGTGTAATACGAGTTAAGATTAATTAATTAATTACAATTGTTAAGATGATTACAAAATGTTTGTACCAGAAGCGGGCACCGGCGCTTTTATTATAATAAATGCTTTAAACTCTAAATAATAAAGTAATTTTATATTTAGAAATTGATAGAATTATCTAAAAAAACAGTTGTTAGCACCCCTGTGCTATAGTTGCGCGTGCGCCGCGGGGTGCGGCGTCACTTCCTCAGTCGATCGCCGGCCGCCGCCGCCGGCAGTCGTGCCCTTCTGTAATGGGTTCACTAGTCCCGTTCCACACCGCTGTCATTACATCCCGAACCCATAATAAAACTTATCGCATCGTGTAATGCCTTTTACTACAATGCAACATGCCTGGTGTTATATAATAGTTTGTTTTATTGGGCTTAAATATCAAGAGCTGTTGAAAGATGTAACCAGGCATCGCTGTTTGTTTACTATCAAAATTGAGCTATTTGTTTTATAAGTGAATAGTGTGGTATCATAACCATCATATCCTGTTCTATGTTCTATGTAAACTAATGATAAGATTAGCTAAACTACATACATACATATAATCACGTTTTTCCCACAGGGGTAGGTAGAGACTTTGTAAATTTTTGCTTCATCTACACACAAAAAGTACAGAACATAAAAAAGGACATGTCCACTTAAAACTTATTTACGGTAATTACAGGTAGTTGATGAGTCGTCTAGTAAGTTTGTGACATTTTCCATAAACGCAACGCGAAAACAACTTAAAAAAGGCATGTCTTAAAAAAAAAAACTTAGCTTAGACTAGTTTTTGATATAATTAAAGTTAACAAAGCAGTAAATGGAACACGGTATTTACTAGAAAAAAATAACTAAATTAAACATGGCCCGGGCTCTGGGCTCGCCAATAATTATTATTTGCAAATAGTTTTCTAAAAAAAATGCAACTAAGTTAGAGGGTGAATGGAAGACTGTTAGTCAATTTTGTAACGTGTATTTTTCCGAATGCCACCCACCACTATAACACAGATAAACTCGTAATTAAAAAAAAAACATACATACATATTTTTACGCCTGTTTCCCATAGGGGTAGGCAGAGACTATAGATTTCCACTTGCTACGATCCTTGCAAACCTCTTCTGCTTCGTCAACACTCATTACTCTTTTCATACATGCTCTCCGGTTATAAGTACTCCTTACTTCACCTTGAAAAAATGAACTTAAAAGTTAAAAATGCTCCTCAAGACAAATCAAATGAGCCCAAATTCGATGGGGGATCTGATACCGAAAAGTGGGTCAAATTTAGCTTGCAAGATTTGACTACAGATAGACAGACAGACAACGGGACAGGTGAAATTATTAAAAGCTAACACCATCCTACTAAATGTCATTCTTTCCTCTGCTTTTGGATTGACTGGAAGAGATCTCATCAAGGTATAAGTCCTCCTTTGTATTGTTTCTTTTTGTATTTGTATTGTGTCCTTTTTGTACAATAAAGAATTTACATGAACATAAAAAGCTTGTAATAAAATAGAATTTTTCATGACTAAAAACCGACTTCACGCCCAAACCACACGACCAATCCACTTGACAAGTGTGCTCTTTCAAACAAAAATACAATTTTCCAAATCGTTCCAGGCGTCTTTGAATAATCGGTGAACATATACAAAAAAAGAAATATTCCAACAAATTGATAACCTACTCCTTTTTGGAAGTCGGTTAAAAAGTATTCGGAGGCACCATCCTTTCAGGTAAACTAACTTACGTAGTTGTCGACTTACATAAACATTTAATGTATGTAATGTGATGCAGTGCAGCATCTTGGCTACTATGCAAAGTTTACTACATAATGATTTCAGCATAGTACGAGTATCTACACAAAAACCGCAATCACAAATACAATACGCTTGGCAAATAAAGGGATGTAATAAAAACCGATGCAACAAAAGGGAATGTTGTGTAATCAATAAAGATATCGACTAGTGTCGTAAAAGACTTGCGAGTGTCTTTTGGTGCTATCGAGACTGAAGTCGAACTTCCGGATCTAATTTTAAACTTTATATCATACTAGCTTTTACCCGAGACTTTGTCCGCGTTAATTTAGTACTTTATAATAAAGACCCATACAAAGTTCACTCCCTTGGGTCTCAAACTTTATGCATACCAAATTTCATCCTGATCAGTTTAGTGGATGAAGCGGAACAGGCAGACAAACTGACAGACTTACTTTCGCATTTATATTTAAGTAAGGAGTAAGAATGAGTTCTGTAAAGTTCGTTGATCTTTTTATAGTTTAAGATTTTGAATGATTCTTGGACTTTCGTGTGTTTGTGTATTTATATTTATATATAATATATTTTTGATGTTTGATTTATGCAGGGACCCGAGTCTTAATATTCATTTCTAATTAAGATGTCTATGTGGAATCTTTAATGTAAAAAGGCTCTAGGGAAGTATTTAAATTAAGACTGGAGTCTTGATTTGAGACCATAAAGACTAAAACGTATCGTTTTTTTTTTAATTAGAGACCCTAAAGGCTTAACTGCATCGCTATTTTTTTGATTAGAGACCAAACTCAAACGCATCGATTCTTTTGCAACACTAAATCGATTTGCGACACTGAATCACTTGGTGACACGAGCGACGCACAGAGCACAGCGGGTCGTCCGGCAACTGAGGCGATCTCTATCAAGTTAATTGATATAGTTTGTCACGCCACCAGGTGCCTTCTATAGTAGTCGCAGGTTGTGTAATTATAAAAAAAAAAGATATTTATGTCACGGAATTATAACGCCATAATTCACAGAAAAACTTTCACTTTATTATATTACTTGCATTTTTGTTTATTATGACTTTGGTGATCTAATGGTATTTTTAAATTCGATTTCATTTTATCTTCGAGCATTTGAAAGAGATTTTTGTTCTAAATTTAATATAAAAGCTTATTATAATTAAAGTAAGGTACGATAACCGGGTTCATAATAAATAATAATAGTAAAGAAATCGTTCCTTTTGTATGTCTACTACTATATAAGAGCCCTTAGAGAGGATTTGCACTATTTATTTGGGATTTTGTTTTAACACTGTCTAATAAAGAGATAAAGATGTGATACTCGTAATAGTGTCAGTACGCTCTAAATAAGAAGCAGTAGAACGTAATCATAATTTTTTATACAAATCATTAGATATAAGGTATTTTATTAGCTTTCATTTGCATGTCATAAATTCATTTCAGGGTCGGGACACTGCGCGGCAAGAAACTCGACGCAATCTAGAGCAATGGCGCGTAACGGGCAGTGAAAACTCAAACAGCCAGCTATTAGAAGCCTGCAGCCACAACCGACAATTTGAGCTGATCTATATCATCTGGGATCGCCGGCGGATAATGTGGGAAATTTTCACTATCCGACAGAACCCGCAATTTGATAACGAAGGTCTTGGTGTGGTATCCTTAAAAAATAAACGGACACATTTGTAAAAATGTTATCTACAAAAACAAATCATAATTATAAACTCATTTCTTTTTAAGCAAAGCTGTTTTTCAACGAATGTTAGTTTATATATTTTAAAAGAAACCTAATTAAAAGTAAACCATACTATACTATAAAGTAAACCTACACAAAATTAAAAAAAAAGTCGCCCATGCTGCATGGTAGTCGCGAGAACGATGGCTGCGTTCCCTCGCAAGATAGCAATGCTGATTGCTGATCTGTTGAATGAAAAAGCTTCTTTCAGTTGCGGAGAAATCTCATTAAAAAATCTTGCAGGGTTGAATTAAGCATATTTTCTTTAGTCTTTGTAAGTCTGTGTGAAGAAGATAAAAAAAAACATAAGATAAGATAAGGTAATATTTTATTTGCAATAATTGGAGTGGAAATTTTATAAAACTTGTTCCAGGATATTCCTTTTTTTCAGTTAGGCTTTCAAATGTGTGAAATAAATTTATTTTATTTAAAATTTTCATTACATTTTCGAAAAAATATTTTGATAATAACTATCAAAATATTTTTTTTACTTTTACTATTTATGAGTTCTTTATGAACGGTCGGAATGCAGGTTAAATTTGAGCAAAAAAGCAGATTTTCGGAGGCGTATACTGAACTTGTTCTTCCAAATTTTAATTTTTTATTTCGATAGAAACCTAGAAATAGTACACAAGATATCTGTTAGTCTAAAAGTTATCGAGAAAGATCAGTTAAAACGCCATAATTACGTACGAGCGTTTGTATAAAAAAGTAAGACGGGAAGGCTGCTCTTAACTTTACATTCTAAAAAGTTCTTAATTGAATAAAACTTTCTTTTAAGCAGCCATTTGCGCAGACGTGATTTGAATTTATTTAACGGGAGCTCTTTAAGTGCAGATGGCAATTTATTATAAATATCTTTACACATGGCAGAACATAACATATTATTATATTACATTTAGAATTCTAGATCAGCATTTGGGAAGACAGGATTTATTTACTCTGCGAATGCTTTCAGCTTAAAAGACATTGCGCCGGAGCTGCGCTTAACTTCAGTGGAACTCGGCTCGAAAAGATATTTAGAAATGTTTACTCAGAATGTTTTCATTTCAAAAAAAAAACATATACATTTTCGAATAGAGAACCTCATTGTTTTTGAATAGAAAATAAATTTTAAAATTTCCTGTAACTGATGTAGCTAACTCTAGTGCTAGAGAGAACATACCTCTCATCAGTACTATTAAAACCGACAGTATTCGTTGTGAAAACCAGTAGGAAAAGTAGTTTAACCACCTTTTTAATTCGCGATTATCGAGTGCCTATCAGTCCGATCGAATTAAGACCTAGCTTTATGCAAATAGGGCGCTAAAAATGGATCACTGCGCGCTAGTCGCGCTTGGACTTTCATGCATTTGAATTGAAGTGTTAATTATATTGGCTCTTCTAATTCGATAATTACTTTATCATGATTTATAAGTGTTGGCAATTGATACAATTTAGATCTTTAGCATAATCTTTACGGATTTTGATATTTTTATAACAATGACTTCCCCGTGACTAACATTAAAAAATTATTAAATTTACGGTAACTTAATTAGCCAAATTATGGCTAAGTGATCTATGCCTAATATCCTAGATATGACATCAAATATTAGACAAATCCGAAAGTTAAAATAATTCAAAAACAGATGGTCGAAAAATTTACATAAAGATTAACATCAAACTTTAATAAATTAAAACTAAAAAGCAGACTTAATTTACAGCTCTGCATCGTCTACTATTTAAAAAGTTGTCAAAATATTATGTTACTACTAGTTTTATAAACTAAAGATGAGTCACACTAACCTTAGTAGACACGAAACATCAGATACAGTTTTAATGGTGTGAACACACGCTGCGACACTCGGAGGACATGGAAAAGGCCTCTTTAATTATGTGTACTTTTCGCGGGTCGGAGGTGTACGAGCTTCTAAGAAAATGTGGAGACATCGTCGACATGTAATCACGAATAAAGTAACTGTGAGTTCACACAATAAAAAGCTGTAATTCATACGTGCTAACTGGACGTCATTGCTGAAGACGATTTCAAGAATTTATTTTCATTTTTTATGTTTTTTATCATGATTTTTAAGTGGTTAAATTTGGAATATATACATTTTAAAACTTAAAAAGTAAAAGGCCGTATTTTATGTAGTATACTAGCGAGTATGTATTACAGGTATAAACTAAGTATTAACTATTCCATACTCTACTCATTGGTGAAATCAGCATCAAAATAGCCTCAATTTAGCTTGTATCGACCAACAGATAGACAAATATACCCGTGGGGGACTTTATTTTTAATAAATAAAATAAAAAATATATAGAAAGAATGAATCAATTAATTATATCGATATATTTTTCATGCATGACTGTAATTTTTTTCCAATTAGCAGTTTATAGTGATAAATGAGTATTGGTATTTTCTAGAAACGGTTAATTCCGAATACCAGAAGCCTAAAAAGGTTTTATGCAAAATTAGACAACGTGAATGACCTCGTCGAAGCGTCGGAAGCGGCGGTTTCTTTGAGAGAACATTAATTTCTTAATCCTAATTGAATTTGTTTGTTCCGAGGCGCGACCCGATAACGCAATACATTTAGGGCTGCCGCATGATAGTGGATAGTGTTTTTTAATCTATATTGTTGCACACCAAACTCTTCACAAAGATCTACATATGTGAAACTCTTGTATATTTAATTCTGTGTATTACGAGTATGTCACCTTGTGATGAGTAAATATTATTATATTAAAACTGCTGAGCAAAGATCTTAACCTCCTTACCTGAGGTGCGTAGAAAACGAGGCAGTCCTAGGAAACGTGGGTGTGATGACATCAGATGTGCTGAGAAGAATTGGTCATCTAAAATTGGGATGAGTGCATAGTATTACGGATGGATAATAAATGTGAGTTAATATCGCAATTTATTTAAATAATTTTAAAATCTTACCAATATTATACATGGGAAAGTTTAGATATTAGTTATTTATATAGTTGCGGATATAAATCACGAAAACAAGGGATTAAAATGAAATTTAGAATTTAGATTGCTTGTTGCCTGGAAAAACATAAGAAACTTCTTTCACAGTAACATGTAAGAATAAGTAGAAAATGTGATATTGTGAAATTATCGCAGGTAACAGCTAAAGTACTACCACGACCAGTCGTGGCCGTGGTCGCAACGCAACTTTGGTCACAGAAGCTACTGTTGGGCTGTGGCCAAGTTGGCGGCCACTATATAAACTTTACGTAGGTTGGTCGCAGCGACCAATTGTTCGGGCCCGGAGTGCCACCAGCGGCAAAAAAAAAATTAGTTGATTGAATATTGCCAGCCCTAACTCAATCTCCCGCAATCTCTCGCTGACCGATTGTTCGGGTTGAGCCAGCTAATAACCTATGAAGGTTGCAATACTTCTATTTATTGATTAGCCATCTCTTTGTGCTTAAAGGTGAAGTTTAGCCGATAAACATTAAATTAATGGTTGTTTTGACGGGATGAGTAAGCTAACTGGAATTAAAATTTGCAAAATCGTTATCAGATATGTTATATTCTACTCACCGTGAGATTAAAACAAAAAGTAGTTACAAATAATATTATTTTTTGACTAGTGGTTAATTTACTCCGAATTTATGGAGTTTAAAGTACGTGGAGAGTTTACAACATCTCCCACAGAGTAGGTACTCTTTTATTGAAGAATCAATAATTTTTTGTCACTATTAACAGAATAAAAATAATATTCTAAAACCTACAAATTACCAGTGTTTCGAAATTGCCTTAAAATTTTTGAAGATTTGCCTAAGTACAGAAATTTTATTTAATAATGTATAATTTTCATTGTATTTTATTCTTAGCTTTTATTTTATGTACATATTTTAAATAACTCATTTATTGTGATGTTTTAATTTTGATGATGTTTTATTTAAATTAATAGGAAAACATTTTAGTTTAATTTTATTAATTAAAATCATCCTCCATGAGTCATCCTATCAACTAATATATGGATAATTGATACTTTCTATTAAAAAGATATTGAGTTTACAATAAAATATTTATTTTATTCAAAGTCCAACATCATTCAAAAAGTCACAAATCACTTTAAAAACAGATATTATCTAACAAATTAATTAACTTAATACATCATATAACATCAAAATCAAACATAATTTGCAAAGATCTGAATATGTTTAAATTTATATTTAGTATGTTAACAAGGTGTAAATTAGTAATAAATATTGAAATGAAGCGTTACTAAAATAGATACTATAGATAGAATAAAATTTTGTATATTAGTCACGAATTATGTAAATTATGTTAAAAAGTGCAAATTATAAGATCAGACACGATTTTATAATGGAATGAGTTAGAAATACTAGAACAATAGTCCTATGTATGAAATGCCAAACAGATTTTGTATACACAATTTAGGTCAGATATGTGTACTATAAAACAATAAAACAGGTGTGTCCCAGTCGAAAATCATCAAATTCTTTTTTTAGACCATTCAATATCCTATAAGCACTAATGAGCATGGCTCAAAATCAAATGCCAAAATATCTCAATGGATAAATAGGTAATGTATTTTTATATCAAACGCAAATATAATATTTTTAAAGTGCGTGTTAATTAAAACAAGGTCATTCTACTTCGTCCACTCGACGATATGAAGCCATTTAGTCGAGAAGCCATCTTTTTTCACACGGTAACAAAATGCTGTATCCATTTCACCGCTATAACAAGCAAAGGCGGCACATTAACAGACCATTTGGCATTTCACAGCTTGAAATAATGTCGAATGAAACTAAACATCGTAACAGATGTGTCGTTTTATAAATAAAAGTGCGTTTCGGCTTTATAACTACATCGTCCTAAGAATTATTCAGTCAATTTTTGTCTGCAGTTTAATTTTTAATTATAATATACTCTAGTCAAAACAATAGCAATGTATTTCGTCCGAGTTAGTACTAGCGTAGACATGTCTTTTTATTATTCTCACAACTGTTTGTCGGTCATCACATCAGTTAATGTACACATAGTACCTAGTACTACGAACTACTGGTGTACTACTTCTATTTTTTTCGTACAATATGATAAAACCGTCTGAGAATAATCTCAGAAGTGACGTTACTCAGATATAATTTTTATACTGTCGCTCTCTATAGATCCGAAGTGTTATTTATTCCAATCCTACCACAACGAAAATTTTATGGCTTAGTGAAGTATCACCGTATTTTCTTGAATCAACTTAATTAGATCTTCGCCATTGTCTTCAAAACAACGTTGTGAATTGACGTGGCTATCGATCCGCTCTCCGAGGATTAAAAAGTTATCCTTCTCTTAATATGAATATTTTGTAATAAAACTCCGATAAAGAATAACGAAACAACATTTTACGTCCAAAAACTTTTTAAAATAAAGCAGAATGTTTCGAAATTTTTATGTTTCCCGCAGTTATGAAATTAAAAGTCTGATTGAAAGCAAACGATGCGAATATCGCGATAAATCTGGTATAACTTTAATTACGCAAGCCATTTAAAACCAATCGCGGTCGGTTTCCGCTTAACTAAGTGTTAAGGAAGGTCGGATTTCATTTAGAGAAAATAATTTGGTTCTTTAGATTAGCAATTGCGCGGCATAACAGTTAAATCTTCATTTCTTTTGTTATAATTGTATTGCTTTGGTTTTGTTTAATGAATGTAAAGGAATGTAAAATATAATTTATTTATTTAATATAATTCTCCTTCAGAATAAAATAAAAAACAAAGTAATCGATCAATAATTAAATAGAAAATATATTTTAGACTATACAAATAATCAAAGTCTTATCTTCTCCCTATACGAGTATAAGTTCTGTTATTTAACAGAAGGCTTTGTAGTGTGTGTCAGTTCTTCCCTACTAGATAATAGTACAATATTATAATATATATGTTTGTAGCAAACAGGTTGCGCTATAATTTAAAAAAAAATCTTTGACTTTTTCATTTATGTACACCTGATTGTACACGTTTTGTTATACCTGACGTTCAGAGATTGTAACTCGATCGTCTCATTTCTTAGTATGTGTTGCACAGTGTTTGTATGAATACAACTGGTTGGATGAAGTTACAAAATATTTAAACATTATACTTACCTCTGAAATTTTTTTTTATCGACCATGCAAAATTAGGTCAAACCACCTGAGGGTCAAACTATCTGTTGTAAACAAAGACTTTCGAGGTTAATTTCACAGAGCAGACAACCGCAAAGGGACGAACGTGTCGTCACTGAGGAAGCGAAAGCGAATCAATCGCCTTATCGACAGTGTGCGTGACCGAGGCCATTGTTAGGAAAGGGAAAATGGGACGAATGCACCACGAAAATAAAAGAATGGGCCGGCAGCGCGCTCCGCTGATCGTTTTTCGACATTTTGTCGCAATCATCGCCGTGACGCATCGAGAGTCGCGTGCCACTTCTATGCTTCGTAGCTCGGTGTTATGATCGATTAAGATTACAAGTATAGACACCTAAAATCATGGCACCACAATTTTTTTCATATCTATCTTATAGACGGTATAATTGACGATCTCCGTGGCGTAGTGGTCACCATGCTAGTCCGCCACCAGAATCCCGGGTTCGATCCCCGGTCAAGGTAAGTTGGAAAAATGCCTTTTTCAAATTTTCCTGGGTCTTGGATGTTTATCTATATATGTATTTGTTATAAAATATAGTATCGTTGAATTAGTATCCCATAATAAAAGTCTCGAACTTACTTTGGGGCTAGCTCATTCAGTGTTATTTGTCTCTATATATTTATTTATTTATTTAAGTAAACTATCACATCTTTGTCCCTTACGGAGTGAACAAAGCAAAGGACCGCAAGAAACAAAGGTCATATTCAACTAACATGGCCTTTGTATTGATGTGGTCAATATAGAGGGACCACATGTCCGTTGACGTTTAACCGGTAAAGTAAGGTCTATTATATTAACTTAGCTGTCGAATTTTAAATTGGCATGTTGGCGCCATAGAAATGTAGCCCCATTGAAATATCTCTTTTGAAGCAATTAAAGTATTTCAAAATAGATTTTAGAACGCATAAAACAAAGATCGAAAACTGGTATACGTTACTGGTACTAACATATACCAGTTTTCGATCTTTGTTTAAGCCTACATAGAAAGCGTTATTAAGAAAAGTTTAAAATAAAAGAAGATCTTGGTTTACCTCTAATTCAATTCTTGTATTTGTACGTAAATAAATCTAAAATCTACTGTATGTATACTTTTTTATTGAGGTTCATCATTTTCTAATTACCTTTTTTATGCTTCTGTATCTCAAACGTTATTAATATAAAAAGTGTAGGTACCAATCAAGTTATCATTAATTTATTAGCGAGGTGTAGTAAAATCTTTAAGCGCAAATCATTCAGAAATTATCCAATTATGTATTAATTGGCTAATTGTCCAGTTCAAACGGTAAAGTGTTTATCTGGTAGTTATTCATAATTAAAATTTAGAGATACAGATTTTACACTTGGCTGATATTACGGGACTAACTGTTACTATTATATTATTTTAAAAAATGATGAGGAATGATTTTAAACTTATAAAAATGAGTTATTAAAATCCATTGACCGTTATGAAGTCCTTTACGAACAATTAGTGATTGTTATATTATTTATTATTGATTCAATTCGAAAATTTTAAATGCGTACTTTAAATTATTTAATTAATTAAAAAAAATACAAGAAACGGTGAATGTACTCCTCTTTATTAAAATATAATCTTCTGCCAATATAATCACCTTGAGTACATATTTTAATTCATTTCTAATAGTGTATCGCGTGTTACTTCGTGTTGCACTTATAACGGGCTTCAGAATCCGAGATCACAGAAAAAAGCAGATATGGTATATATTGTAGCCCACAATCGATTAACGTTGAATGAACGAAAAGCTAGCTATTTATGAGTTAATTTAGTCTTCAAATTGAAATGTTTTATAAAAAATATAATTAAAATAACAGTCTAAAATTATTATTAATGTTTTATTTCTCTTTTTTTTTTCTATACAACCCAGGTGCAATTTAAAGTAATGGTTTTCATAAAAGGTGAAGAGGTACGTAAAATACTTTAAGCACCTACATATCTAGCAGCTGGTGCTTAAGCACTAGCGGCTAGATATGTAGGTGTAGGTATATACACCACCTGTGTTTATTACTATATGAGCTAATTAAATGATGTAAAATACAGGTGGTAACTATTTTTTTTTATAGTAAAACGTCTTCTAATTTCCACAATCTCAGCCTGAGGCGAGGCGGCGGCAACGAGGCAAGGCGGCGAGGCAGGCACGCGCTCTCCGAGCATCAATTACGAGGTCGTGATCGCTCCCGCACTCGACCAATATAAATAAAACTGGTCAGCGCACGCCATGCCGCTACCACCATTTCACAGTGGCGCAATTGTAAAATGCTAGATCGGAAAGGTCTCGGGTTCAAGCAGCTTATCTTTGCGTCAAGTATAACGTTAGAATGGGTAGTTATGGGCACGTGCGCGGCTAACTAAGGCAGTGATGTATGTAGGCATCGATTCATAAGTTCTCTGGGTGCTCTATCGAATCTTTAACTCTATTTCACGGTCTGTGCTCTCTGTTTACATAAAAAATGAAAACTGATTCTCTAAATAAATAATATTCTCTAGATAAATCAGCATAAATATGGACCAGTCAACCGCTATTTCTGGTTCTTCTTACACTAGCTTCATTGAATTAAACATTTAAAACTAGACTTCTTTATGACTATGTCGTAAAAGGTTTTCCAGTTAAATTTGCACGATTTCTTAATTGTTTGCATACCTCTGTAACAAACAATCTTTTTGCTGTATCTTTATTGCACGTTCTCTTACCGTACCGTTTGAATCACTTCAGTCAGAAAGGGGTCAAAGAGAGTAGTAGTGTGGAAACTCCACCTGTCCCAGCTCCGTAGGTGTGCTTCCACATGAAGTATGCAGATAGAAGTAGTCGAAGAGCGAGAGATCGAGAGAAGAGGGAAACAAGGGTTAGTAAATTTATTTGTTATTATTCTAAGATGTCGTCGAGGAAAGAGTCAGAATCATGCGGAAGGAATGTGTATAGAATTGAAATTTGAAAAGGTGGTCAGAATGAAATTATTGAGGAAGGAGGTTTGTAAGAACATGCAGGACGGAGATTTGTAGCGATTTATGATAGTGCTATTTATTTACTTGAATTCCATAACATCTTCAGTATTCCACTTAAAACCTTATATTCACCACTAACGACTACTATCGTGTGTCCAAATCTTTAATTTTATACCAATCTAATCACATGTAATTCGGAAAGTAGATTTACGATGCCAAAACAAGACATATCAAGGTATAACTGTTCATAAGATGAACAGTTTTCTATTTTATTACACTAAGTAGTAGTGACATAAAAAAGAGGTCTTAATGACTATATAAATATTTGACATTGTCGAAAGTGTGGTGTTAATCGTGTAACGAGCATTTCAAGTGATCGACGATTGCAGTTCATAGAATTGTCTATTCCTTCGTTTATTATGGAGTTTAAAAACATATTTTTAATTACAAAGTATTATTACATTGGCCTTAAAAAGCATACGAGTGTCTCCATTCGTAATATTATGAATGATCCTAGAAGTTATCATTCGTCAGAAACCTAAAAATATAATCAATGAAACAGTTTTTTCGTTTTCGAAAAATCTCAGCTTATTGTTTTAAGGTTTTGATGATATTAAGAATTTTTTAACTTTATTATACAAGTTGGGGCTGGCACCGCATGCAACTGTTATTTTGCTCTATCACCATTCGTATTGAAAAATGTAGCTGTAATTAGACTAATTAGATTAATAAAGTATTTATTTATTAATTTTTTTTTATTGATCTACAATATACAATTGTGGACTTACCGGTAAAGAATTTTATCGTCGTTTCAACTACGCTTTCAGTAAATTGTAATGTCGATAAAACGTAAATTAATATCGAAAGTTGCTACGCGTGAGTGGTTCGTGAGTACTTCCAAAAGGCTCTGCCCAAAATCAATTTTGGATTACCGTTGAATAGGCCTCACGTAACAAACATTTTCATTATTTGCTCACTTTAAGTGACGATAGCTATATTTGGTAAGTTTTCATTTGTTTTTTTTTTTTTCATATTTCTCTAGGTGGTTAATACATTGAAATAATCTACATTTTTTTAAATAAATAGGCACTGTGCACCTTTCGCATTCCAATTAGCTGCAGGCGGTCACTCCGAAATTCAGCCAAAAAGTACATATAGATATGTATTAAACTTACACACTATACTATATTACGCCGTAGGTAAACCTATCCTTTAACATTATACCTACCGGCTTCCATGCTGGTCTAAGAGAGAGACAAAAACGTTGTAGAATGAACCAGCTGCTTCTCTTCCCGCGCAGATCGTAAAAACCGATCGAGAGAATAGGAGGCTTTGTCTGCGTCGTAAGGAAAATAGATGTGATAATGTATCTGTATTAAACTTAACACAGGCAAAAAATGAACGGCATTTGAAATTGTTCACTTCCACTCGAGAGCATGCCTAGAAAGCTTTGTCTTAAAAGCCAAACCGGCTTCACTGACACTTGTATTTATTAAGGAACTCGGCGATTTACTTGAAATATGCGCGGATAGCGTCCGTCCTTCACAGACGTTATCTAGATTCATAGTTACATCGACTTTCCTGGCTAATCTAGAAACTTAAATGGAAAAAATTATGAATGTATATGTCAAGAACTGCACTTTCGTTCTTTATGTATTCATTTTAATCTTAATCAACTTTTTCGTTCCTTAAAAAATACTTGCTAATAAAAGTTGTGACATAATCATTCATTTCCACCTTAAGCGGGTTTACTTACTTACAAGATGTATGCACGAAGTTACTTAATCTAAATAGCTGCAAGTTTTATAACATTAAAATTAAAAAACTATCTACTATCATCAATATCGACAAAATATGAATGAAGTTATTGAAAGCAAAAGCGATCTTAATTTATAACGAATGTTCATTGATCGAATTTACATACGAGATGCGTTAGCTTCATAGTTACCATACAAATCTCATTTTAATAATAACCCGAGAAAATTGATACAACAGTCATTTTAGTCTATTTCTCTGACGTTTATTGTTTTATGTATTTATTACAATTGCCATCTGAATGCCCATTCGAAACTCATCAGTTTTAATGGTGTGATGATATCACGAGTAATTTCATTGGTGTTTTATTATTCTATTTGATTTATGGCTTTTTAAATGTCGGATCAAAATAGATATAATTGAGCCCATGATCTAAACACTTTTGAAATTGCAAATATAAAGTTGTTAGCTGAATTACCACTAAGGGTTCGTACAGACCAGTGACAGTAAGCTCGCGACATAGGTCGGCGACCGTTGCCGATTCGTGTCGCGCGACGGTCGCCTACTGTCGCAAACGGTCACTTCACACATGTCAATCTATCACAAACTGTCAAAAATTGCCGCGCGTTAGTGCGTCGCGCGACAGTCGCCGACATACGCCCGACAGTTTTTGTCAGTATGTGATAGATTGACAAGTGTCACGTGACCGTTTGAGATGGTCACCGACGGTAGCCGACCGCCACCGACCGTCGCCGACCACATGGGTCGCAGGCATACTGTCGCTGGTCTGTAAGAGCGCTGATTTCTGTGATATTAGTCGCCAATATGTGATTTTTTATGGTGATGGCACAAAAAAGCACGTTAAAAACTGTGTCTGGTTTTTAAAAATGGCCCACTTGTCATTTTTATTTTCATCAACATATCAGCCACAGAAAGTCCACTGCTGGACGTAAGCCTCAACTTTAACAACTTTATTCATCTAAGAAAAAAATTACACATTAGATTTATCCGATATTTTAAATATAGATGTGACCGTTATACATGTAACCGACACCACACGAGAACAGAGTAAGTACGCAATGGTAGCGGCGCACCGCGCAATATTCAATTGTAGGAAACCGCAAATGGTGGATCCGTTGCTTTCGCGGTGTATCGACACAGCTTCAATGAAAGTGGGCTAGTGATTCACAGAGCTGTTCGAGCTTGGCTAATAGCACGTTTTAGATGCGTTTGTGATAAAGATCACAGGGTTTGATTGTTGTCAGAAAACTATTCTTTACCTATTTAGAGGCAACAATTTTTGCGTTTTTGATTAACACAAATCTCTAGTAGTTTAAAATGATTACTTACTTACTACGGTGTCGCAGCGACCCGAAGTGGATCTTGGCCTCCGACACTAGATGGCGCCATTTGTAAAATGATTAAATACTTTTTTTTTAAATAGGTAATAAACTAGAAACTTAAGTTTTTAGTTGCTGGCTCATCGCCTATTTAAATGAATTAAGTGTTATTTGGTTTTGTTTTATGTTAATTTCAATTTAGTTGGTTTAAGTATTTGAATTAAGTTTTTTTAAATAACTTTTAGTGTAATATTTCAAAATACATACATGCTATCACGGGGCAGACAAAGCACTTTGGGTCTTGCCGCTCTAAGCAAACAGAGCCCAGGGTCGCATGACTCAGAGGCCACTTTTAGCGTGATGGTGGACGAAAGGGTGAAAAAATGAATCAAATAATGATGAGTTGCTAGCCACATCACCTATTTAAATGATTCGCAATTTGACCAGTCCCTCAGTCGGCTTCTACGATCTGCGCTGGAAAAGAAGCAGCTGGCACATTCTAAGTTTTTTTCTTTTCTCTCAGGCGAGTACAGAAGATATTTCAAAATAAATCTAAATTTTTATAAAAAAGGGGTTAAATTCATTATATTGTAAAGAAGCTGCGCACCGCGGTATTACCCGCGGTAAAGAAGCCTATTTGTTAATCCAGGGTATCAGCTTCCTGCATACCAAATTTTATCAAAATTGGTCCAGCTGTTTGTGCGTGAAGAAGTAACAAACATACACACAGACACCCACAAACTTTCGCCTTTATAATATTTGTGAGATTATAATACTATAATAAAGTGTGATTATGTCTTTTGTGTCCTGCAATGTTAGGTACCAACGCCTTCTTTGCTAAGAATACGTGCGTAGTATCTGTGATTTTTATAGGGAAGCTAATAAAGTAAATGTACTAACGGCCGACTGTCCACTCATTGTACGAGTATCAACAGGTAGCCCTATCCTCTTGCCGCGATTTCTCTAATAAAATAGTCTACTGCCCGCCGATAATTTATATTCTATTAACGGTTTCGCTCGAGGTGAGCTTTTGTTATGTTCCGAAAGATGTATAGTATCATGACCACCCCTCTGGCGAGCCGATACGGGTCTCAGGTCCGATTTCAGCTTAAGATAAATTTTGCAAGCGATAAGTGAGAGTTATTTGCTCTAGTTTGATCAGACGGGTTCTGTAAAGCGTCAAGTTTGTCTGAGATATACAAAATTGAAAAGTGGCGCTTTTTGATCTGTTTTAAGAATATAATTTAAAAATCGACTCATGCTTTATTAGGTGACGACAAAAATGTTAAGTTTGATCAGAAATGTGCTGGTACTGGCAGTTAAATATGGATAAATATGCTAAGCAAACAATATAGCTTTTCATATTTAATTCAAAAACATGAATGTTAATAAAAGTAGCTGCTATTATTTGATTTTAATTATCTGAATGTAAATATGTTATAACGATAAATTATACTCATTATAAGTAACACATGTCATTATTTTGCCTCAATCACTCGTAGTGCTCTATTGTGTACATAGTTAATGTTTAGTAGGTTCTTTGTATTAATTTCTAAATAACATATTAGTATAACATTAACATTGAGATAGTACTTAAACTGGAATTTTCTAAATACAATTAGAAATTTTTGGTAACGATCAATAAATTTTAAATTAAGTAAAGAATAACATCAACCGAAGTTACAACCTCATTGGTTTTGACAAAGCAATCACGGACATTTTATAGTCGATCGTAATTGGTCATTTGACTAGTCAGTTCTGTTTAATGAAAATTCCTGCGCAATTATACTACTTCCCGTGTTGGCAATATCGATTAGAAATCATAAATGTATGAGTTTGACTCGGAATGTTTGCCTGATATCCCGTCATTACGCTCACCACATCTCATTTTTTAAGAAGGGTTTTCTCGTCCCTACAATACATTACCTTTTTTTTCTTAGGCCACCTTTTGTGCATTTTCTAGTTTAAAGATAATTTCATATATATGCTTTTATCAGCACCACCTGTAGGTTGACTGGTGTAAAAGGCCTTAAGTCCACCTGTTACAATTTTGTTATAAAGTTTTAGAACCTATAATATTAAAGTCAATGTAATAAGATTTAAAGAATTAAAAGGCCTATAATATTATTAGAGAACCTTTCCTTTGAGAGAAGTTTTCCTTCTAATCAAAACCTGATTTTTTAGTAAATGATACACTAACTGTTTATTTAATATGTTACACGAGCAATATAGAACAAATAATAATTCAATTTAATTAAACTAAAAGCTAAGTATATAATAAAAACTAATACTAAAAATAGAAACCTCAATTTATTTATATAAAAAATATTATTTTTTAGTTGCTAAGGAATACAAAGTAAGTAAGTACTTTCAAAATTCAAGTACAATGTTTTGTAAATGAATATAATTTCAAGCATAAGATTTTTTACTAAAAATTAAAAATCAAGGGATATGAACAGAAGATATTGCAATAATTAAGTATTGTTTATGTTTATATACAGATCATAATACGCATATATTACAGTTCCAATTTGCTCTAAAATTGCTATCGTAAATTGAATTTAATTATATGTTTTACTCTGACAATAACCGTCTCAGTAGGTACTTACTCGTAAAGTTTCGAGCGGTAAAACATAATAACAGTAGTAAATAATTTTACATAGGCGAACCATTATTATTATTATAGTTCATTTACAAATTGAGGAAGAATAACTTTACAATAATTTGTTTTGACGATCGTTGCATAATTATAAATTTTGTTCACATAAAGTTTGCTTTTTTTGCAATAATAATGGATTAATTTATACTTTACCCTAAAAACGATATAACCAAAAAATATAGTTTTATTAACATCCGACGGAAAAAGGGGGTGTCTGTGGCATCCTAGCACTCGAACGGATGCACCAGGTTTTTTTTACGTGAAAGCAGGCTTCCTTGCGGTGCGATGTTTTATAATTTGCCTAGAAAATAAATTTGTTTATCATGCTAATGAATTATTAATATTCAAGCTATGTGAAATATTGAAATAATTTAGTATAAAAAACGACGCCGGTTTTTAAAAAGTCACCCTGTATACAAAGAATACATATAATAGAAATTGTATATACGAAGGCATTTCATATCTTAAAAGCGATTCCATTATTTTCATAACATATTATTCAATTTACTTAGTAGCGCACTTGGCCTTTTCTACACTTTCTCATTAATAGTACAGGATATTCAATTTAGAAAATAAATGAGGCAAGAATTCAGTAGAGCCTTATTATAAACGTGTCGTGCGCGACGCTACATGGCTTGACCCCGGTGCGATTAGTCGCAAGTCGCTACCAGGACCTAATGTACTCTAGTGCCACGAACATGCACCACACACACTGGAAGAGATACGGCTATCTGTGTACTGTGTTCAGTTTACACGCCGTAAAGATTTATTAGAGGTAGGTACTTAAATATATGAAAATATTCGAAATCTATAATATATTTAGAAATTTTGAAAATCAATTCTTTTCTTCTGTTATGTTTAGCCTTGTTAGCTTGTCAAAAACATGTTATGATTTTTAAGTTTCTTATGACCTTAAAATTAAATTTCCCAGAAAGTATACTAATAAAATTTATAGAACAAAACTTGTATCAATCAAATAATCTTTAGAAATAGTAATCATTTATTTATCAGATAAACGCCGTATGTGGTCAGTGTTTGTGCACACCTGTAATCAAGATCATATTTAAGGCAACTAGAAAACCAAGCATTGCCATAAACAAATGTGGCTTAGTCTTATCATACTACTTTCGCGATCAAAATTAATTGTGAAACTTAAAGTGAGTCTAAAATGGTCAAGATGTCAAGCCTAAAATATGGAGACATCATAAAATCTAAATCGAGTTATAAATCTGTACTTTCTAAAAATGTAGGAAATAAATTCTAGAAGTGTATTTACCTCTGTACGATATTCTAATTCTGTTTAAGTATGCTGGGTTAGTTTTGCCACTTTATATTTTATCAGAAATTTCCAAAATAGTCAAAAATATCAATGGTGATCCTTATCTAATGTATAAGGACGTTTCAAATAAATAAAACTATGTATAAGTTAAAAAATAAGATAGCGATATTTTACTTAGGAATTAAAACTTCGTAGAGCTTTTTAAAAATCACTAAATAAGTTGCAAAAATGAAATTAAAATAGGGTAAAATGTGCAATAGAAAATGACGACGTGCCCATTCTCTGATGGTCAATTCTCGAAATATGTAGGTGGTTTATTTTAAATAAGTTCCATATAATATATGTGTATTCACTAAGTCTATTCGGGTACCAATGAGAAAGCGCCGACGGTCTCACTCGGTACTGGCAACTGCTTGCACGCATTACATGCGCCGATATAATCGCCGGCAATTGACCACCGTGGAGAAATTTCCCGAGGAATTCCACACATTTTCCGCAGTGGATCTGTGCAAATTGGAGCCATTTTACATAACACGCCACTTTTGTGGTGATACTTATATGGCAACCGTAAAAACGGGACAGTTTTATGTCAAAGATGCTTTCTATGAATGTTTTTCTAATAATATGCGGATTTTATTATCGAGTATGTTAATGCCACTGGTGGCAGATTTTTCAAACTACTTGAAAGACATTTTTGACGTAGCTCAATGCGAACTCGCACCGCTCGGCCACCACCATTTCAAATATATACATAGTATATCAGCTGTGGCAGTGGGTTTTGGTCCCCGTGGGAATTTAAGGTTAAAAACTATTTTATGTCCTTCCCCGGGTCTCGAACTAAGTATATCCATACCAAATTTCATCTAAATAGGTTCAGTGGTTGAAGCGCGAAGAGGTAACAAACAAATAAATATACAAACTCACTTTCGCAATATACATGCGGATGTATATGCAAAGCAAACAGGGGCCTAGTGCACGCTTGGATTGATGACCAAAAGTTTTATAAAGTACTGCGTATTACATGTACCCTTCAGGATGTACTTTAAGCCTTTCGTTATTGATGGCAGTCGCTAATCTAAGTCTAGCCTAGGCAACTTGAGATAAATATAATACCAATTTTAACAACTTTAATATGAACCATTTGGGTTAATACCAAAAACAAAACATTTTAAGGGAAAGGCTACAGAAATACGAGTAAGTATGTATTAAAATTCGATATATTTAAAGTTTGATTTCTAGTTAACATTTTTAATTATACAATGTGTATTTTTTATACTTGATCAAACGAAATGTGCAGATATTAGACGAAATATTAATGACAAAAAACGAAAAAAAAGTTCGTTATATTAGTTATTTAAAAATCCAGGTTGTTAAATTTTTCGTCAATTATTTTTAACTAATTTCCTATTTGGTATTGTAAATTATTTTTTACTTTTTAGCTTCTTAAACTGTGTTTTTAAATGTGACAACTATGAAGAAAATATGCCGTTTACTTAAAGAAAAGAAAATAAAAATCAATTCAAGACCTTTAGCAAAAAAAAAATTAAGTGTTGATAATTATATTTTTTTCGGTTTTTTATCACTAATATTTCGTTTTATATTCGCAGATTTCGTTTGATCAAGTATAAAAAATACACATTGTATATAATTTTTATTATTTATTTTTCAATATGATTTTGATGTTATCGCCGCAAGTACCGTAATACTAATAACATTTCTAATAATCATTGTGATTTGTTGTTCATATTGACACAAATAGGTGTAATCTAAAACCATCAAATATTAAAATTAAAACATAATACCATCTTGAATCACAAGTTCATATTTATAATTCAAGGTGGTACTTTGAACTAGTTCATCTAAATATAACTTTAACCTATAAAGTTACATATTCTCTTCTCGTACTAGTCTCACGTCGCAGTCGTCTGCCGCCGCATATCTGCCATCTGCAGAGCTAAGATATAATCTAATAATTTAGAATCTAGGCCCGCGATTTCTATGCGATGAAAGAACTACTTACTGGACTATTAAAGTCTCGTTACAGGTAATAAAAGTTAATTTATGAAGATCTATAGTTAAATGTGACACGAATAACTCTAATTTTATAAAAGAAAAGTAAAATTATACTTTTCTTTTGCAGATACTACTTGTCACATTAGTTATTATTTGCGCAAAAAATCGCACACAATGAGTATTGTGGCGAGAATATGGCCAATTTACACAGTGCAAGTTTCTTGCCTGCTGCATACAATAGGCATAACGAATGGAAAAATATTTTGAAGTCCATCGGTTAGAGTTTAAAAAAATATGGTACATATATTTTTTCTTTTCTCTAAGAAACAAAATAAGACATAGATACATCGCATTGAAATTTCGAATGACGTCACGGCTACGTACGATTTTTATATAGAGGTGACGTCGCAAGCCCCCACTCAGGAACTTTGATGCTTCGTATCTTTGTGAATTTTTACTTTTTTGGCGACTGAAAAAATATGAGACCATTTTTTTTGGATAATCTAAAAGACGGACTCATTAAACTATACTTTTCTAACCCTGTTGCCACCCCTATTAAATTGAAGGAATAGATAATTTGCATAGTCTTAGATATACATCAGCCATAAAAATTATTTATTGATTTCAATATAATGGTATGCACATTATATTGAAATCAATAAATTATTTTTCAGTCAAGAAACTTGCATCGTCGAAACGGGTCTTGGAGATTATTATTATCATTTTTTTCATAAAAACATACATACACGTACACTATTGCGCTTTTTTCACTATTGGGACAGACAAAGCACTTTGGGTCTTAAGGCTTTAAGTAACAGAACACAGGCCCAGACTCAAATTAAAAAGGGAATTAAAATAGTCATGGCTCGCTAGCATCACCACAAGGCATCTTCTTTTATGCTTGGTCTGGAAGATAAGAAAAAACTTAGAATGTACCAACTGCGCTTCTCCTCAAGGCGTTTTTTATTATAGACCAAGATGGGTATTATATCGAACAGTTGGTTCTACTCTCACCTAGATTCTTCGAGTCGTAAATTTTCTGAAAAGGCAAAGAGCTAGCTAGTAACTTATCTCCATCCCTCTTGTTTTAAAATAATAATTCTATACAATATCGCCGGGGGGGATACTTATATCTTGCTAAGCGATGCTTTCGACTTTTGGCGAGACTTTGAAAGAAGTGGTTTGTGTGTCTGTTGAAAATAGCATTTGTATGGTTGACCACAAGTGGCAAAAAATTACCGAGCTCCTCCGTGCTTTGGCCTTTGCTTAACGTGCCTTACGTTAAGCCTTTGGTTACGGTTGTCATCATTTTATGGTAGTCATCTAGCTATGTCAGATGCCTTTAAGTAGCCTAAAAATCTGACACCAGGATTGGCCACTTACTTAAAAACGAAACCAAACTCTCATAATATACATTGTAAAAGCATTTATACATTCTAAACTAAATTAGATCTAAATATCGATAGAAACAAATAACATCACGGTGCAAAGCGAGGCATAATAACTACCTTCAAACATCAATAGCACTTACATAGCCCGAATTCCGATATGTGCGAACATTGCAACTAATATAGCTAATTGTGGCTGTCAATTTGAATCCCAAATTGTTGCTCTCCTAGAGTTGAACCCTATCATTTAAATTCCTTCACTAGAGGTCACGTGGATTTGACGTTGTAATGAAGAAGGTTGTAAGTTGTAATGAGTGGTAGGCACGCTAGGATAGTTTGTGTTGACTAAGCTTAACTTAACTAAGGATGATTTAAGCATTTGACGCTTTTAGTATCTATCTTTTAGTATGCATGCATTTTTCCTTTTTTATTAAAGTTTTCATTAAATAAAATTGGCTATTAAAGTATCTTTAGATTTTAGAATTCTTAAGAAGTAATAGTGTGATTTGCTGGTGAGATACGTGCATATAGAAAAGAAGTAATGAAAAAAATGAATATTGTTTGTACAGTAAAGAATATTTTGAATAAACATTTATCCATAACGTACCTATATATATAAGAAGGACTTTAGAAGGTACGTAATTTGGTAAACCTATCCTATAATATAAACATATTACTATAAACAATGGTAAATATTTTGATTTTGTCACTCATACAATATAGTAAAAAAAAAAATTATTGAAAGAGAAAAACAATTACTAAAAAATGACTTGCCTATTAGCGCTTGGACGTGGTAACTGGGTATAATCTCATTTGCGGTAGACAGCTTGGCGGCGGTTTTTTCACACTGAAAAGAAAAGAAAGAACACACTTTAAAATACCTTTATACCAAAAATATTTCGTTAAAAGTACAGATTCACGTTTTACGACTTTTTTTATAAACTTATGGCGCAACCATCTTTTCGAGTGAGTTGCTTAACTTTACTTAAATCATATTGGGCTCCTCTTGTGGACCCAAAAGCGTCATCGCGATCACATTTCCTCTTTTTCTGCTGCAACAGTCCGAAATAGAAAAAAGACATGTTTTCAAGTGTCACATAACTTCTTAAAGGGTTTCACCAATTTTCGTAGGGTTCCACCAATTCCCATTATCTGGCAATTATTATTGTTTGTTTGTAGTTGACCTTAATAAGTGCGAGTGAAATTTGTAGGCTTTGATGGCAAATAAAGCGGCTTGTTGGTATAATCACGGTGATTGACGAAAGAGTAATAACGGTTTATAATAAGATGTTGCAAGATTCATCAAGTTGCGCAAGCGTCGCTCCCGAAGTCGCCAAATATTGTTGAATTACAAAAGTTGAAGCCAATTATTTCATGGTAGTATTGCGGAATCGTCGGCGATTCAGTCGCATCGTGACGCGGTCCTGCCGATCCGATACTAGAAATCGGCCATCGAGAATTAATTGCGTGATCTCTGAACCGTTACCAAATGTTTGCAGAGCCTGCTTTGTGGCTCTTGTCTTGTCTTTAAATAGATGATTCATGGGTATATCCTTTAGTTTGCATAAGGGCAATAGAGAGTTTCTTAAAATTAAAAGTATTTCAAAGAAAGTCAACTGCTGCTTTAATAAGTGGTTTTTATCTTACCTGCTGACTTTTATTTTAATTTTAAACAAGCAAAAGAAGAACTTATTTACAAGACTTAAATCTAAAGAATGCCGAAAAGGTGGCCAGCTCTGCTTTGTGGTGTAGTAACCACAGCGCTGATTTGAGCAATATGAGCGTTTGCTCCTTATCAATATAATGATCGTATTTAAATATATATTTTAGTAATAAAAAGATTTTTTTAAAATAAATTACAAATTATAAAACAAGTAAAAATAACAACTAGATATTTCTTAATTTGTGTTTTTCCTTTTATATTTTAACATTTTAAACAAAAATTAGACAGAAATTGCGTCATGTACTTTGTATGGGAATTGATCCTCATGCTTTAGAAGGCCGCCAATAAAAAAAAAATTATTTATATTTTGTGCAAGAAAGCATGTTACGCGACAGTAACGATTAAAAAAAATAATGGCTCTGTAATTTTTTTAACGATCACATTTATACCATCGTAAATTAGGACAGTTAATTTTTAAATTGATATTGTGGCTCATTGTTTGTTCATAATTTATGGTTACAAATAAAATGTAAACCTTTTAAGTGTTTATAACATTATGATGAAATATTTTATAATAACCAAAAATACCTATGTTTATGTAAATTAATTACCAACACAACATTAAAATTTTATCCAAAAATGCTAGGTATTCTGCGTTAACTATAGGTAAAAATAGGTTGGTGGATAGGCTGTTTTCGAAAACGGAGAATGTAGGTACCGTTGTCGCTTTATACATAAAAAATATCAAGTTCACTAAAATCTTAATTTGATAACTAAAGAGAATATTACATATTGCCCTTTAAGTAGGCAGTAAAGGAATCGAGCTTTTGCCACATTGATTATAAAATTATTTGTGTAATTTGGGGTCAAGCACTATAAAACTAGTTTTTATAAGTGACGAACTGATAAAAAAGAGATTGGTTGATATTTTAAGTTATAAGGTGCTAATTAGGTGTTAATACAAAATAAAAATTTAATAAATTGCTCATTAACCCACAGTTACGTAAAGATCGCGTGCGCATTTAGAAAAGCAATATTTCTCAATTAATAAAAATTAAACTAAAATGAGTTAAAGTATAAACAAGACATACTAATTAGTGAAATGTCGTTTATGTAACAAATATTATATTTAATCCCATTTTGATTATGGAGATAAAAAACAAGTATTAAACTGGTCCATCCCGATAATTACAGATACAAAATCTGATGAAATTACATTAAACGTCAAGTATATGGAAGATACAGAACTTGATTTTAAGAGATTATAAAAGTAACAGTGGCGGCCTTTTTTTAGTATTATTTCTGCCTATTAACGGGAATTTTACGAGGTTTATGCAAACATAAAATATTTGTTTGTGTGCCGTCTTAACGGATAAAAACTTACAAACTTAAATTGTGATGTCTTTCAATGACGTTTAAGAATTAAATCTATATTTTTATGCACAAACGAGTCGATGATTCTTCTAACATTATAACCAGCTAAACTGTAATAAAAACATGATATTCATTTGATTAATTGTTTTAAAAAATACATAATTATAAAAGTAACATTTCGCGTAAGTAAAACAGTTTATTTTGGCACAAACTGAGATTGCAAATCATTGAAAAACATGGACTTGTAGAGACAAACTAGATTTATTAAAATATGCGTTAACCAGACGATTTTCACACCTCTTAAGATTTATCTGCTCATCAGTGTGCGAAATCTGAGATCGAATGAAGTTGTATCCGCGGCCTTATACGGTGTCTGTGGGGACCATCAAATCTATCGCCCGGCTACAGTGATGAAATTATAGGCTCACTTTGTGTATTTATGCGCATACGAGGCCTGGTACGTTCTCATTCGCGCTAACAATTAAAATAGCCACCAGTTTCTTTTTATGATTATTTTTTGCTGCACTTCAGCTTGGTGGCCGGGATGTACCCATTACTAGCGTTTTGTATGGAGCCAATTGGATGGAACCACAAGGCATAAAAAATTTCGAGCTTCTCAATTAAACCCTTGATCCTGGCTGTCGTCATTATATGTCAGACGGACAGCTATGATATAAGATGCCTTTAGGCAGCTAGCAAAATATAACACCGGTCTAGGCTGTAAGTCTTTTTGTGCGTGTAATATATGAGAAACACGAAAACAACGCATTCGATGCTTTCAATTTTAAGAGATTTCGCTATCTACGCTATGACTTTCGTATTGCTTTAATAAAATATGTAAGTAGTTTTCAAGAAATAAGTAGGAACTTTTAAAGTTTTTAATACTTACTTACAAAAACTACAAGTTACTAATCGTATCAACGGGTTGTGTCACTTTTTAAAACACGTGTAGTCTGTATTTTTATAATATTTACAAAGTAGCAGCGGGAGCGTACCTAAGAAAATAATTCCTCTATAGGCATGGAATCGATTCTCGGTTTATGATGCGCGCGCGCCAGTTTATGGCTCATAGACATTGCGTGTACTTTGATTCACAGCATTTTGTGCATATTATTTAAAGCTGACAAATTGAAAACTGTATATTATGATGCGTAATGGTATGCTAGTTTTATATGTATTCGATAAAATTTAATATTCAAATATATGTCTTTCACTTCAGTGATTAATGATTAAATTACAAATAAGGATAAATTTTCTCTAGTTCATTTAAACAGGAGTAGAATATTTACCTTGGATTTTTTTTTGTTTAGTAAATATTTTCTTTTAGTAATTATTGTCTCATTTCATTTTTAAAAGGACTGTTTCTTTTATTCCTGCTAATATCTCAAAATACATGATTTTTTAATCAGGTTTTTTGTGTTACTGTTGGGCAAAGAACTGCCTAATTTCACGATTGTATATTCAGACTATCTTGAAAATAAAAAAATACAATACAAAAATATCCCTCCGTCTGACGCACTCGGGTAAAACTATTACATCATCAAATGACCAACACTAAAGTAATAAAAACCTGCGCGATTAGGCTGAAAAAATATTTTGTGACACTTTTTTAAAAATGCATTATAGTAATATGGAGCTAAACACTACAGCAAGACGTGTTAATTACAGGTGGAGGAAAATATTAACAGATTGGTGGCTTATTAATAGTAAGTGCAGCGCAGGTCGTACATTAGGAAGATTAGTCGCCTACATCTGAAATTTCGTGGGTCAAACGTGGATGAGATTAGCTCAGGATCGTAGTAAATGGCATTCACTGAGAGAGGCCTATTCTCAGCAGTGTGAGGTGCAAGACTGTGGATTATATAAATATAAATAAACAAATATTTAGGGACATATCATACAGATTGAGCTAGCACCAAAGTAAGTTCGAGACTTGTGTTATGGGATACTAATTCAACGATACTCTATTTTGTTTCTTTGTTTGTAATTCATTTATTGTACTTGAAAACACACAATTACATATAACAATAAAATAAATACTGAGTTAAATGACAACGACGGACTTAACCCATTATGGAATCTCTTCCAGTCAACTGGCGATTAAGAAGATAGGTCCAAATACATATATAGATAATCATATTAAGTCAATGTGAAAAAGATCATTCTTCATCATTTTTCCGAATGATGATGATACCGATATCATAATAACACTACGTTATAACTTAAATGCATAAAAAGATGTGGTTTTACAACAGGTACATCTATAAAAATATCACAACACTAATGTCCAACAAATCGGTCCAATATGAAATTTCATAACAAATGATGATGCGGCGTTGCCTAACAAGATGGATGCCATTGATGGCGTGTGCCTCAATGAACTGAGAAACAAAGGCCCAAACTATCGCGGGCTCCATTAGAGATTCGGACGAACACTGACATACTGCCAAGTAGAACCAGGCACGTGCCATGATTCTTATTAAGAAACACATTCTCTTTATTTAAGAAATTATATAACATGTATTAATTATAAATAAATATTTTAATAAAAAACTTAAACTACTAAAATTAATTAAATCTAAACTAAAACTGAAAGAAAACTAAAATAAATAAAACAAACTTAACACGGAAAACTTCCTCAAATTATTTAGAATCTATTTATAGTGACATCGATTTAATTTAGTTACGAAAAGTGAATTTCATATATAAACAAAAAAGAAACTAACTAAAACTAAACTAATAACTTAAATTACTTACTTATAAATAAAAAAGCCGAAACGTGCCCGTAGAAGGCTGGCAGCATTGTCACGTTGTATGGCAATGTTTATCTTTCGAGCCAGATAAAGGCCAGCCCTCTAGTCACGCGTGATTTCAGTCAATTTTCGGGCGACAGTATTATATTATCCTCAAATACATCTAATCGAGGCAAAGTACCCAGAACTATAGCAGCGTTGCCTTGCTGAATAGCAAGGCTAATTCTTTGGCCCACTAGTTTTAATCTCAAACATGTACTTTATATTACAGAAAACACTTATCATAATGAATGATGTCAGCTTGATTCACCTAGTTTCAATATCATTATAGGTTTTTAATTGAAACCTCTAGTTTCAGTTCCTTATATATTTCATTAACAAATGATGCGGCGTTGCCTAACAAGATGGATGCCATTGATGGCGTGTGCCTCAATGAACTGAGAAACAAAGGCACAAACTATCGCGGGCTCCATTAGAGATTCAGACGAACACTGACATACTGCCAAATAGAACTGTACAAGGCACGTGCCATGATTCTTATTAAAAAAACATTAGGCATATGCCGACTAGTTTTACTCACTGTCTTTTCCTCTTCAGTGATACATATAAATATATGTATATATTGTATAAATATTTTTAATAAATCTTCTTTTGATTAGTTTAAGTACTTTAATCAACTTCGGCGAATCACTGGGCAATCCCCACACTGAGCTACACCGTTTTGTAATACTGTAGCACACACATGCCCGCACTTAATTTATTTTAGGTTATGTTTTTCTTTTTTATGTATCGTAGTGTGCAATAAATAGTTTATCTATCAATCAGTAAAAAAAAAAAGAAAATCATTTGGCTTATGCCGACTAGTTTTAGACTGATATATGTGCTTTATATTACACTTTTCATAATGAATAACGTCAGCTTGATTTGCCTAAATCCGATCTCATTATAAATTTCTTATTGAAGCCACTAGTTACAGTTCCATGTATATTTCATTAACAAATGATGCGGCGTTGCCTAACAAGATGGATGCCATTGATGGCGTGTGCCTCAATGAACTGAGAAACAAAGGCCCAAACTATCGCGGGCTCCATTAGAGATTCGGACGAACACTGACATACTGC
The DNA here is from genome assembly GCA_943193695.1 of Acrobasis suavella. Classification (NCBI taxonomy): domain Eukaryota; kingdom Metazoa; phylum Arthropoda; class Insecta; order Lepidoptera; family Pyralidae; genus Acrobasis; species Acrobasis suavella. The sequence continues at coordinate 8,649,094 of OW971945.1, read as the reverse complement.
CAAGTAGAACCAGGCACGTGCCATGATTCTTATTAAGAAACACATTCTCTTTATTTAAGAAATTATATAACATGTATTAATTATAAATAAATATTTTAATAAAAAACTTAAACTACTAAAATTAATTAAATCTAAACTAAAACTGAAAGAAAACTAAAATAAATAAAACAAACTTAACACGGAAAACTTCCTCAAATTATTTAGAATCTATTTATAGTGACATCGATTTAATTTAGTTACGAAAAGTGAATTTCATATATAAACAAAAAAGAAACTAACTAAAACTAAACTAATAACTTAAATTACTTACTTATAAATAAAAAAGCCGAAACGTGCCCGTAGAAGGCTGGCAGCATTGTCACGTTGTATGGCAATGTTTATCTTTCGAGCCAGATAAAGGCCAGCCCTCTAGTCACGCGTGATTTCAGTCAATTTTCGGGCGACAGTATTATATTATCCTCAAATACATCTAATCGAGGCAAAGTACCCAGAACTATAGCAGCGTTGCCTTGCTGAATAGCAAGGCTAATTCTTTGGCCCACTAGTTTTAATCTCAAACATGTACTTTATATTACAGAAAACACTTATCATAATGAATGATGTCAGCTTGATTCACCTAGTTTCAATATCATTATAGGTTTTTAATTGAAACCTCTAGTTTCAGTTCCTTATATATTTCATTAACAAATGATGCGGCGTTGCCTAACAAGATGGATGCCATTGATGGCGTGTGCCTCAATGAACTGAGAAACAAAGGCACAAACTATCGCGGGCTCCATTAGAGATTCAGACGAACACTGACATACTGCCAAATAGAACTGTACAAGGCACGTGCCATGATTCTTATTAAAAAAACATTAGGCATATGCCGACTAGTTTTACTCACTGTCTTTTCCTCTTCAGTGATACATATAAATATATGTATATATTGTATAAATATTTTTAATAAATCTTCTTTTGATTAGTTTAGGTACTTTAATCAACTTCGGCGAATCACTGGGCAATCCCCACACTGAGCTACACCGTTTTGTAATACTGTAGCACACACATGCCCGCACTTAATTTATTTTAGGTTATGTTTTTCTTTTTTATGTATCGTAGTGTGCAATAAATAGTTTATCTATCAATCAGTAAAAAAAAAAAAGAAAATCATTTGGCTTATGCCGACTAGTTTTAGACTGATATATGTGCTTTATATTACACTTTTCATAATGAATAACGTCAGCTTGATTTGCCTAAATCCGATCTCATTATAAATTTCTTATTGAAGCCACTAGTTACAGTTCCATGTATATTTCATTAACAAATGATGCGGCGTTGCCTAACAAGATGGGTGCCATTGATGGTGTGTGCCTCAATGAACTGAGAAACAAAGGCACAAACTATCGCGGGCTCCATTAGAGATTCGGATGAACGTTACACACTGTCAATTATTACATTCAACAGTATACGGCACGTGCCAAAGAACTTTTTGGTTTCTCCTGGCAAACAGTTTTAGAGGTAGTCCTTATTTAAAAAATGTAGGTATATATTCATCGCGAAGTTTATAGTTCCTATTAATTTATAAGTAAATATTGTTTATAAATCGATAGAATAGTTTAAAATATTGTATAAAGCTAATTGCAATTTGGTTAAACAAAACGCGCATACATAAGACATCAACGTGCACGTGTTGCATTGGAACAGTTTTTATTTTAAGGTTTTTAGAATCTACGCCGATACGCGACGAACCGATGGCCGATAGGGCAAAAAGGTTCTCGTATGGCGACCACGTACTAGCAAGCGAAGCGTAAGACACCCAATGGTCTGACGACCTGACGAAGGTCGCTGGATGCAGGCTGCTCTAGATCGGTAATTTTGGAATTTTTTTTGACAAAATAAAAAAGTACCGGCCAAGTACGAATTGGATTCGCAAACCAAAGTTTCTGTACCATTATCTATAAAAAATCACATTTGTTGTATGGCAGTCACCTTAAATATTAATTTTATTCTGTTTTTTTTTCTTTGTAGTATTTTCACAGATATATGTATTTCTGTATGCAACAGAAATACATCATAATCTATGAAAGAGAAAAGACATACAGACATACAGACAGACAGACAGTCTAGCAGCGGAGTCTTAGTAATAAAGTCCCGTTTTTACCCTTTGGGTACGAAACCCTAAAGAACCGTTTCTTCTTTATTTCCAAAGACGATCTTTAAGCCCGTGTGTATCATACGTTATACATCTGATACAATAGCCGATGATTCCAATACATAATGCGTAGAAGCTATTAATCGCCACTGAAGATTGATTTGACAACCTGATGCATTTTATATATAGGTCAAGGTGCCCTATGAGGTAATCAGAACCTTTTCGACAAATGCCCGATACAAAGGTTAATAGATAAATGAATTTTGAAGCTATTGTGATGAAGTTCAATCGAACTGGTTCGTATTTTAAAAAAAGTGTGATTGGTCATTAATAAAAAAATAACTGGTACATATAGTTTTTTAAAAGCTATTGTATATTTATAACAATTTAGACTGCCGCGATTGAATGACATTTAGCTTAACAATTATGACATGTTTGATTATATTGTAGGACTGTGATTTAAAAAAACTTGAGGAAAATGTTAGAAATTTTAAAATTATATTCCTGAATGAAGCCACTTTTTAAAAAAAAAGTTTCTAAGTTTATGTTAAAAATAGTTTCTCTCTCTCATCTCAGCGTTTTCCCAGTTGCGTCCTCAGCTGCAAGGCTGAAAAGCCCGGGGTCTGCTTTCCGACTTTTTCTTCTCCACTTTGCATCCTTGGTTGTAAGACGATTAGCACACATATCCATCCTTGACTACGTCAAGCTAGCACTTCTTGTGTGTACCCCGCCTGCCGGGCCCCGGCGGAGGTGGTATGGCTATACATTTGTTTCCCACGTAAGTTAAAAATACATGTGACTGTTATTTTTATGAGTTTCATAACATAATAATTAACACAATATCCATAACAATCTAAAAATTGGTAGTCCCGAAGTATGTAAAAAACTATGGTAATAGAGTTTTTGAAGTATTTAAATTAAGCATCTATGTCTGAGAGTAATACTTATTAATTAACTTTAACAAAAAATTGAGAAGCTTGGCGGCGGGAGTACACATTACTAGCGCTTTAGCAAGTTAAGCGACATCGGGCGCGGTCCATACTTAGATGGTTGACTATAAGTGGCAAAACAAATTTCTTGAGCTCCTCCGTGCTTTGAAAGACAAGTTAAGCCGTTGGTCCTGACTGTAATTAAATAGCTTTGTTAAGGATGACGGCACATAACGGACGGCGGTGGCGGCTGTGCGAGCGAGCGGGGAGTGCGCGGATGCATCGATGTATTGAGACAATATCGGCGGTACTTCTTAAAATTCGATAGCAAGCACAGCGCATAATCCAATCATTGTACTACTCTTATTTGGAAATTGGAATAAAAGCAATATTACTATCAAGGAGTTGGCCTTAATTCATTACGTCTCCAACAAGCTTATAATTTTTCAAAACTAAAAATCGACTTGACCTCCGAACCGGTTGTGTCCTATATTGATAAAAAAATTACGGGACTTTTTGACAAGTATACCCATTCAAACAAAAAGAAAGAATTTTTAAAATCGGTTCAGGCGTTTCCAAGAAATCGGTGAACATACATAAAAAAAAAAATCATAAAAGCTCGCGACGGATTGATAACCTCCTCTTTTTTGCGGTTGTGTATTAAAATCGTTGGTGTCCGATTTTGATAAAAAAATTTAAAAGACTTCTTGACAAGTATACGCTTTCAAACAAAAAAAGAATTTTTAAAATCGGTTTAGGTGTCCTTGAATAATCGGTGAACATACACAATAAAAACAAAAAAGATCGTGATGAATTGATAAACTCCTCTTTTTTGGAAGTCGGCAAAAAATCTGACGTCAGCGTTGGCCACTTACACACACGAAAAACAATCATCAAAAAAATTACGTACTAAATAATGTGATATTTATGTATTGACGAGCCTTGAAAACAGAGATGCCAAAACATTTCAACACAGCAAGCTAACAATAAGCTGCTTAACATCTGCCCCTAATAACTGCCTTGTAAACGTGACTCTAACTTTGATTACACGTGTGGAGACCAATAAGACATAAAGTTACGCAATTTCCTCCGGTGATGCGAGACGTCAATGTTAAGTAACGGTCGCAAGGCCGATCGATAATAATTGGGTATTTTCCTGGAGCAAAAATAAATTGTTCTGTACTGTTAAAAAAATTAAAACATTTAAAAGTGATTTTAGATTTAGTATTGCAGAAAAAACTGATAGTATGAGCGCTATTTGACTCCAAGAAACTGTGACGTCATCTGCCTGTATTTCATACAAATCCCACAGAAAAGGTTTGTTTTGACGTTTAGAAAAAATATCTGATTTGACTTGTTGGAAAATTGCGGATTGTTTAAGTTGGAACCAATTTGGGATGATTTTTAACCGACTTCCAAAAAGGAGCGGGTTATCAAGACGTTGCCATCTTTTTTTTTTTTTGAAAGTGTACTTATATACTTCTCAGGTGGTCCCATAAAATTTTCATCAAAATTGGTTGTGCAGTTGGGTGGTGAAGTTGGTTTTTAGTTTTGACAAATTATGGTTCATGCATTTTAGATTCGAAGTGGATTCCGGGCTAGAATAGAAGCACTCTTTCTCTTCCTGTAGATGTAGTAAGAGGTGGCTTAAGGACTGATATAAAAGTTCTTTGTTACATCAACTGTAAGAGCAACACATAAATTTCGTCCGGTGAGGTTTAAGACGTCGATGTTAACGATCGCAAGGCTGATCGATAATTGGGTAGTTTTCTTAGTCAAAAATAAATTATTTGGTACTGTTAAGAAAATAAAACGTCACTAAATAATGTCAATTTTCATGATCACATCCATTTTCAACTTGACTTTAGCTTAATTATTGCAGAAAACTGATATTAAGAGCACTTTTTGACTCCAAGAAACTATGACGTCATTAGTGTATACCTCATAGAAATCCCATAGAAAATGTTTGTTTTGACGTTTAGAAAAAAAATTGTTATTTGAGTTGTTGGGAAAGTAGCAAATTGTTCAAGTTGGAACAAATTTGGAATGATTTTGCTTGTTAAATTTTGGATTCGCAATGGTCGTTTGGTTTTCGAACTAGTTTATCAGTCTATCCCTTGCTGTAGATGTCTTTAGAGGCGACTTCTTGTTTTTTGCTGTCGATATCCACTCAAATCTAAATATTCTTCAAGGCCCAGTACTAAGCTACCTGTACTGCATTAGGACTAGCGTTGTAATAATAATAATATTTAGAGGCGACTACTATACTGACTTCAAATGAATAAATAAATGCGCGGTTTCGACCTTGATATGGCAATTGCAATTATTTTTAAACATCACAATAAAGCAAACAGTTATCCGTACTTTTGCCATCAATCGTGATTTAACACAGGCGAAAAAAATAAAATATTTATGTCAACGTTTCGTGGGTTATTGCCGAATTGCCATATCCTGAACGTTTACGAGTGGTGCTCTAAAGAGAAGGGTCCTTATTATGATGCGGGCCTTTTTATAAGTTTCGAAAGTGAAGTTATGTAACTGATCGCTTTTACGACACAGGTTTATGCAGGACTGCTGTTTGGTTGTAATTTTTAAAAATAAATTCATACATATTGGGCGTATTGATGAAGGAGTAATTAGTTTAATAAAATAATTTACAAGTTTAAAACTTATTTTTATGAAATCGAACAAAGTGTATTTAAATGAAAGTCATGTATGTTTAAGGGGCAACATAAATTTTGCGGGGTCCAGTGCTGCCCATTTGAAATGAAACAGAACTATCATTAAAATTTTTTTCTTAACCAAGCCATAGATAGCCCTTCAAACTATTTTAGTAACTACTGTTTACATTTTAAAGTAAAATGAGCCAAAAGTTACCGTTTTTCGCTGGTGTGCGTAGAAAAGTCTCACGTTCTTACACGAAACTGTAAACAGTACTTCATAAAATAGTTTGAAGGGTTTTATCTAAGGCTTTGTCAAGAATGAATTTTTATTGTCCCAGTGTTGCCTAAATTTGAAATAAATTATTTGAAAGGAATATCATTTAAAATTTTTCTCACGCGGCTTTCGATAACCCTTTCAAACTATTTTATGGATACTGTTTACAGTGAGAACATGAAGCTTTTCTTAGCATTTTTGCAAAAAACATTTGGCAAAAATGCATTCTTAGCACTTTTGCCAAAAATGTTAAGAAAAGCTTCATGTTCTCTCTCTATGTTTCCGTTTCCTCTTAAATAATTTTATTTCAAATGCAGCACTGGACCCCAAAAATAATCATGTATCCCCTTAATTGAGATGTTTCGTTAATGACAGATATTTTTTTATTAAAGTTACCTAATACAAGCGAGGATACGAACAAGTACACATATCCTGATATGTATGAGATCAGATTATTAACCAATCTGTTGATAAATAAATCAAATTTAAGCAAGTGTTAATTCAATAAGGATATCCACTGGTGGTCTGACTCATTTGGATGCACTTTGACAGCAACATCACCGGATTTCCGTCGAAACTTGGCTCTGCAACAGCTGCGCAAGGTCGAGTGAAGCAAGTCGTAATATCTCGCTAATTCGGTGATTGCTTAAGTAAAATAACAAGTGATAATTGTATGACAAATGCTTTTTGAATACACATTTGGGGATATATTTGCCTTCGTCAACAATATTTTTACAAGCTTTTATTGTCAAAGTCAATGAACCGTTCTGATGGTGGAGCTAGGATATAGTCAACATAACTCAGTTACAAAATAACATAATCTCATTAAGTAAGACTCGTGTGATTTGTCTTGCCGATCATAGGGTCTGATCACGGAGACTGGAGGTGGTCGATGGAACTCAGTTACAAAACAACGCAACTCTATTGAGTCCGGGCTTATTTTATTGGGGAAAATAAGTACTTTGGCCTCACAATAAAAGCTTGTACAAAAATGAAACTTTTTCAAAAAACTTATTTTTATTCACTCTTCTTACACCGGCACAATCAAAATTGTTTGGGATTGTTTAAAGAAGACTCAAAGAATAATAACAAGAAATAAAACTTAGATAACTTTTTAACACAGTTGTAGCCAAGAGCCATCTCGATCACATCAGAATTTCAACAAAAAAAAAACTCTTAATCGGCGTTCCGGTTTGTTTAGGGGCTACGACAGACACACAGACACGTCAAATTTATAACACCTCTCTGTTTTGTCGGGGGTTAAAAATAGCAAAGGATAAAGACGTACGCAATTCAGCCGCATTTAATTAATAAGTTAATATTCAATTACACTTTGTTTCTTAATTCACAGAAATAGAATGGGATCTTTGCAAGAATTCAGGCGAGAATTTCACGGAAAATGCGTTAGTCATAGCCATTAAGGCCGTTTTTCCTCGCAGTTATAAGGAAGTCAGACTGTCGCTACATGACGTCGAGAATCATCGCAATTTTATTACTAATGTCTATAGAGGTAGTGTCAGCAACATCACCGACGATTTGTTACTTATTTTATATCAAGAAAAAAGCACAGCTTCATCCCTCATGAAGCTGTGCTTTTTTTCTTGATATAAAATAAGTAAGACTTTTTATCAAGAAAATAATATTTCATGGCTACTCGTCTACGTAAGTAGATATCAATTATATACACATACATAAACAAATAACTACATTTCACTTTGTTATACAATAATTGATGTTTTCAGGAAAGTAGTTAAAAGCTGTTAAAATGGATTTACCATTTTTAATAAAAATTAATGAAACATTCTTAACGTAATTAATTTCAAGAGATTAAAAAAAGAACTAAGCGACAAACAGAGACACAAGTAAGTTTTTATATAAGTATTAAAATCTTAGAGACAGCTTCAGGCCACTTGGTTCTGTCTTACAAGAATTAAAAGGAAATTTTATTTTGCGATAACTACTTTATAAATAAAAAATACCTACTTTACGATTTTAACAAAATAAGTTAAGTAAACTAATTGGACCACTTATAATTTAATAAACCGACTAAAAACATAAAAATAAACATGTCACTTAAATTTGCAATTTAGTAACATTTTGACAGAATAACACAATATAATATTGAACCCTTTTAATGCTGCATCTGTACTGATAACAATCACTTAACACTTTATCTTATTTACTGTAATTAGGCCTCGGATACCGCAAGCCTCTCGAATAAAATGTATTTTTATTTTGCTGTCGCTACGACCTGACATTCTGACACGATGCGGCCACTGCAAATGTTTTTGGTTATTGTCCAGTAGCATTACACAGCTTGTAAAAATACCCAGTTGACTATACTTGAAGGTTTATTCTGAATTTAGATTGTTTTTATATTATTTTATATAATAAGAGAGATTTTCATATTATCTTTAGATTAATTTAGCATTGACGAACGTTGCTGGCTCTAGGCCGGATTAAAAACAAGATAGGAATGTTTAGAAACTTTAAGGGTTTCTCAAAAGGGTTCCACTTATATCTTTGTCTTAGAAGTTCCACGTTGATTGGTACTAAAATAGATCGGTAAAAGATTACACGATATTTAAATGTAACATAATTATTTTTAATTTAACTGCATTTATTTTTTATTAACATGGTAGAGTTAGACCTGGCCCCGACAGACTATTGTTATATTTTCATGTATCTTCCGTCTCGTTTCAGAATGGACCCTCTGAACCAGTTTCGCTCTGCTACCGCGTTGACAAACTTAATTGTCATTGTCATTGTGTAACGCGGTGAGCTGTCAGCGGTATACGAGTAAAAATGAAATATAAAGCCTAGGGAATTACCGCTTTTATAATACGGGCTGTAAAATATGATTTTTGTCTTATTTCTCCATACGTATTCATTTGAAGGTCAAAGTCTGTTATTCTTTGTTTTACTTTCGTTTATTATTCAACTAATAAAAGTAGGTATAAAAGTTATGACTTAACGCCTAATAAAACAAAGTTGCATTTGTCACGTAACCGACAACGGCGGTTCCATTTCTACGCCACCTTTAAAAGCCACGTATTTAGCAGTATGATACATATGTCAGTGTATTGAATTTAGTTACCTTTTATCCACAGTCATTTTCGTATTTTAATAGAAAATATAGTATATTTGCGATATCGTGCAAACTCGGCGATACTTTATCATAGCCACAAATCATAAAGGTAAACAAATTATTCATGCACATAATAAAGAGGCGAGAATCGTGAGCCCAGCATTTCTTCAGCTCCTCGTTACTGGTATTATTATGTGGAATATCGATAGCAATGTTATGAAATCGATTACATTTCATATCAAAATATAGTCGTTGACAACACCTTAATACTTGTAATATCGTGCTAATAAAATTAGAAGTTAAACAAGAAAAACTTGACTATACGAATCTGAAGTGAAATTTGGAGTTGTCTTTCTGTTATTCTACCTTGCGTTAAATGTATTCTATAATGTAATAAAGGGATAACTATGTTATGTATTTTGTTTGTAAAAAAATATTTACAAATAAGAGAAACTAAAGAATCAAAACTTTATTAAAATGATTTTTGGACAAGATTAGTAAATATAATTTTTAAGAGTTAAAAATCCCTATAAAATTGACTTTAAAAAAATGTTACGTCTCAATGACTATACTTTTATTTTATTAAAACAAATTTAATGAGGACTGAGCGTGAGCACAGTTATGAAAAAAATGTTCTAATTTTGCAATTTTGAGTACTAAAAATGATCAGTCTGTGATATAAATCATTCAGAATAATAAATGCAATTATACTTGCCATATACATAAGACAAACAAGATTAAATGTCTACATAAATAAATACCTAAACTCTAATTTTAACATTGCATACCATGATTGCTTCGGTGCGCCCGCGCCGCCGCGCCGCCTTACTTAATAGGGTTGTGACATTCTCCAAAGCTATAAAACATAGCACAAATTATCGTCGCGTGCCCAGGGGTGTGCTAATTATTGCGCGTACATATTTTATGGTTCCGCACGTAATAAGTGAAATTTTACGTTCTCAAAGATGTCAGAGATAAAATTATGTAACTAGATACGCATCTGTTGGTTTAGATTTAAAATTGTGATTTTATCTATTTATGTCTCGAAATGTAATTACTCGTTCATTAAAAAAGTATGTTTACGTTTTTCGATAGTAAACTATTTTGAAATGGTGAAAGATTAATTTTGTCTTAAATAATTGAAAATAAAGATTAGTAAAGTTTAACTCTTGCAAGATAAATAATTAGCATAACATCTGTGTGTGTAAACGTAGACCATTAGAAATAAATATCTTGTTAGTTTCTTTTATCTTTATTCTTCAATTTCCTTTAATATATATGTATGTGAATTGTGTAGGTAAGCATGCTAGACTCATCTCCGCACCTATATCACTCAGAGTGGACTGGTTGGGCTTCCTATACACACAGGATATTGCTCCATATTCACCATTCATTAACTTAATGGCTTTCGGCTGATGATTTCTCTTGCGAAACTGTATTTGCTAGAAAAAACATTGATTGATTTGCGATTGTAGCAACTAACATTTCCTAGACTGTATTATTTATAAATCTGTCGGTGAACACAATGAACGTCCTTTGAAAAATTAAAATAAAATCAGACGCATGAGGTAATCGTTTATAAAGCACAGGTATTTATTTTATTATATTAAATGTCAGTAATAACAGCTCGACATACCTATTTAACATACTAATCTCTGATTGTTAACATAAGATGCTTCAAAAGTACCGACGGATTAAGACATTCATTACAAATACAACTTTAATTCCTAAATAATAGGTTGTTATTTTGAGGATTTTGTTCAGTTAAAAATCGTGCTTACGGTAGCTGTAATCAAGGGTCATAGAGATCAAACGTGATCGAAAACTGATATTAAAGATTGTAACAAGAGTGACGCATGCGTGAATGAGATATAACGGTGCGGTGGCGCAAGAAACATCACTTTGAAACTTTAGTACACCGCTGGACAAGGATATTTGGAACTTTGATAAATAAAATATTCAATATAAGGAATATTTCGTTTTTTTTTTTTAAGTTTTAGAGGAATTCTAGGAATAAGGCTGCTTATCTTTGAAGAATAAAAAATCTATATTTTTTATCATACCAATAAATATTTAGATAAATGTGGTAGCAGTTTTATTTTTAATCTTCAATTATCTAAAACGAAAGACAAAAATATAACGTTCCAGTGCATCATTGTAATCGTACTAGTTTAAAAGGCGTGGTACAGTTCCAGTACATCAAAATGCATTTCAACGGCAACCTTTTCAGCAAATTTGTCCATTAAATTTAGAATAATTTATATTGATACATATAAAAAAAATATTTATTATTTTGTAGCTAAAGACAAATTTAATACTCATATCAAGTAGCTGTGCGTGAATTTGATACTATGGCTCACATCTTTAAAACATTATTATATCAGTACTTATACATTTACTGAAAAAAAGTGAAAGCCCATTATCAGCAAATTTCCACTTGATGTGACGTCAAACGAGCCATTAAAGTAATCTGGTAATGTCAAGTCTAATCTTTAAAACCACAGTATAAGTTAAAACAGTGTACAATAAATAAAAGCGATTCTTTGATGTTGCCGCCGCGAATTCGAAATACCCTGCACATTCGAGTCCAATTAAACGCGAAAAATATCGTGGCCTCCAAAAACGCATGTTTGGTTGGGTTCATCAAAATTTTTCTTTCATTGTTTTAATTTTGCTTTTTTGATGATATGATACGGTTGTTAATTTTTTGCTCTTTAGTAATTGTCTGTGGTTTGTCGCACGAGTGAGACTAAACGTTTTTTTTTTCACTTACAGTTGTATAGTTATTTTGTATTACATCTTATGAGAGTGATAATTGCAGTTACTTAAAATATTTGATTAGCGTTACTAAAGTAGTATTTAGGAAAATGATCTTAATATTTTACAAACAACTGAAAACATTTTAGTTATCTAACCTCCACTCAGTAACTCCATTAGTGATTTGATCTGATGATGACTTCAGTTTAAGCTAAGCATTATTGTACCCCTTTTTACTTACGAGTACCTTTAAAGTGTTTCACGAAATTACCGAGCATTTGAAATGTTAAAAGCTTTTGCGAGTTTTTTGCCGTGCAGAAAGGAGAAAACGTCGACATACTTATTTAAAACAATTTATGCTTGAATGCTATGAAGCATCGTTTGCTCTTCCTTATTTTTCATTATACAATCATTTATAATTAACACCCACGAGATTAAGTCCATGTTTGAGCATTTAAAAACAGAAGTACTCAATTTCTTGGAATATCTCTACAAAGTTGGCAACATGACGACTGGGAGTAGGTGGTGTTGCCCTATAAAGAATTTAAAATAAGTAATATAACCGCGTAGGTCAGGATTATAGGCTTTTTATCAGTGTGACCTTTAAAAAGATCATTTACTTCTTTTGATGTCCACATCCTTAGTAAAATAAATGATGCGTGAGCTGAATTTAAAATAAGTTAAAAAATAACTTTATATAAATTTTACCGAATAGTCAACATAAGGTTATGAAAAATATTTTATTTTGGAGATAATGCATCTTGATAATAAAATAAAAATGATCACATCAGTTGGCCTTGCAATAATTTGCATATATTTTACTTCAATATTAAATAAGATAAAATAAGTAGGTCTCATAACACTGAATAAATGAACTAATTACATAGTTTTTTTATGCATTTATATGTTTATTACTTTCGGGTAGCTTTTAAAGCTACAATCAGTTTAAATGCGTCTCTGATTCGTAAAAAGATACAGATTTCTAAACACTTTTTTCTTAAAATAATATACCTACTAATAAGTAAATTATAAAGACTTAATGACACAAAAGATCAAGCAAAAAGTCAAACTTTACGAAACAGCGAGAGCGAAAAGTGTTAGTAAATAGAAACATAAAATATATAATATAATAATAAATATACATAAATATTATATGTTTCTATTTACTACCACTTTTCGCTCTCGCTGATTAAAAATATCCTTTATGTTTGTGTCAGATAAATGTATTTTTACCTTTATCTAACACAAACATAAAGTATATTTTTATATAAGTGTATTAAATCATTTCATAATCTTGCCATGTATTCGCTGACCATGTAAATATGTCATTTTAATCGCTTATTAAAAATGGAGCATTCAACAAGATAACTGATCATAATGTAACGTAGTACCTTATTGCCTCAATGTCAATCAGTGCCCTTTTTGCATTTGGGTATTTTGCATTACAATAAAAATGGTATTCATGCTAATCAAGCGATAAGACTAATGTTTTTGATAGTAAGTTCACTGAAATATTCGCTAGATACTATAAATTAATTATCTAGTAAATTCTCCTTGCAGATCCCACCTAAGAACTGTCCTTAAATTCCCTCCTCACAACACAACACTGCTACCTTTTACTACTCCGTTTTGGTACATGCAATCAGACTATGGAACTCATTACCACCAGCTATACGTGAATCTAAAACGATTTCTGTATTTAAAAGATTATTATTTATTGGAATCATCTTAACTGTAATTTATATTGTTAATATTAAGTATATATTATATTTCCTTCTAAAAGACGTATTATTTATTAAAGTATAGGATATAATAAGTATGTATATATATGTTTATTTGTAGTTTGCGTAGTTTTATGTAATTTTTATTTTCTTCTTCATTTATCCTTTGTGTGAACACGCCTGTATGCCCTCTTACATAAACATCTCCTCTCAAAAGCCTACTGGAAGAGATCTCTTATGAGATAAGTAATGCCTTATATTCTCTGTATAAATTTTTTGTGTTCATAAATTGCTATAAAAAAATATATTTCACTTTTTTTCATGTGAACTAGTGAGAATGAGAATAGGTTCGTTCATTGGACGATAATTTATTTACTTTTTTTTAATACTGGGTAAAACATACCCTTGCATCCTCTATCCCTACGTCCCTATTCTTTGTTTCTATTACGACACATTTAATTATTGTGTTCTGATTTCGAAAACGATGATTTACAAAAATGATAATTCTGGTCTCAAAAGGATACGATATAAAGTCGTAACAAACATAATTATCTTTACACAGCAGCGTCCAAAGGTCAAATTGCTGTCACTCCTGTCACCTAATTCCACAAAAAGTCACACTACGCAGGTATTAACATCTCCATATACCGTTTTTATAATCAGACAAGCCGGAGACATCGGACGCTCCAAAGCCCCGTGCGAAGTGACAGTTGATTCGATCCACAAGATTTACCTCTCCACCTTATACAACCTTACTTTGAAAACAATAAGGTTAAAGATAGAAATGTTGAGGTGTAAAGATAAGATGGCCGAAAACATGTCTCATCTCAAATGGATCAGAGCATCTTGGCCCGTGAGAATTAATTTCGTGGAGTAACGACCTTCATGTTACTACGAGTATAATCTGGTGTTATGGTGGGAAAATTAGTCAAATGTAACGTAAACTGGCTCTGTTTTGTATACTACATCTTGATCATGATATTAACTTTGTTGTATATTTTCTTCTCACCTTGCCCTTCTCGTTATGTTTTTAGCTTTATGCTATGAATGTGTAAATATTTGACCTTTTAATAACTTTTTCATTTTTTCACTTCATTAGACATACACATACTATTACGTTTCTATGCCTAATGGGAAAGACATAGTATTTTAGGTCTTTTACTCAAAAGCCACTTTTAGCGGGATAGTGGGCGAGAAGGTGGAAAAGTAATATAAATGGTGATGAGTTGCTAGTCGCTTATTCCCTTGATTGGCTTCTACGATCTGCGCAGGAAGAGAAACATCTGGTACATTATAAGTTTTTTCTTTTCTCCCAGATCAGCATAGAAGTGTACTAGATTTTAGAAAAAGATAGGTAAAGAAGATTTAAATAATTTGGCATTGTTATAAACAAAAATATGGGAATACGGAGCAATGGACGGAGATGATTAAAATGTGACAGTTATTTTTTTTATCATTTGTTTCAGAAAGCAGTAGTCTCACAAACAAATATGCCGAAAACTGTGCGAAGTGTCATCGAAGTAACATCTAAAAGATACAACCAGGAATACTATAGGCTAAGTTTAGGGAAGAAACTTCATTTTTTTGTAAGCCAATTAGGTGCCATTGTTGGGCAATAACTGGGCCCCTCTCTTTCTTTCCATACATCCCGGTCCTCTGATTTCACCCTCCACTCTTCTCAAAATGGATCAAATTATTAGCCCATAAATTTTTCGGTATGGTCCTGGCCATCTTTCATCTTCGGCCATTTGGAAAAACAAATAAGTTAAGATATTTTCGATAAACGCTAATATAGCATAACCATAAGCCATGAGAACGAATTTACTACAGAGATGATTCTCATTCAAGCTAATTAAAATTTATAGCCGTGCGAAAATATGCGTTTTACGAGTTTATTTAGTTAGGGCTATTTTTAAAACTGGAGCAATCTATTGTTTAAATTCTTATCTGTGAAGTGATGATCTTGCTCATCACCTTGAAAATGGTTTTGTTTTATTTACTTACACAGTTTTTTTTTGGATCATCTTAAAAGTGTTTACGTTTTAGGGTACCTACTAACACCTATCTTATTACAAATCTCTAACATAATCACTAGTTAAAAAAGACTTTGTGGTAGTGATGTGATAACATGTTATTGTCGAATATTTATTGGATAGGCATGCTTCATCCTAGTCTTCATCGTCGCTTTCCATCAGGTGAGATTGAGGACAAATGCCTAAACCAATATATTGTAAAAAAAAAGATTATTTTTACAGGGTTTCAAGATAAGACTTAAGTACTCAAACTAAATAATGAAATTAGAATATCGCCAGAAAACCAATAAAAACCAACTATTTTAACAAAACAAATAAATCATTGTAGATAACAATTTAAAAATTAGTTATAATAAAAAAAAACCTTGAAACTTTTTTAATTATTTCTCTCCTTTTTATCCCTCATATTTCTTCACGCTTTGCACACAAAGAATTAATTAACATCAAAACGTCATATCTTTCTTTCCACAAAATATTAGTTTCCGCCGTCGATCTAGATTGAAGATCAAAATAAGTCGTACGGTTTTTTAGTCGGAAGTACCAAGTAACGTGACACTGGTAAGAAACAGCGCGCGGGTGGTCCCGTCTGATGTCTTCCCGTAATTAAACCGACTGATTATGCATGTAGCAAGATACTTTATGAAGTCGAGGGTTATCAGCTATAAGTTAAATAAATAGGTTCGAAAAGACAACGTGAGAATAAAATATGCAATGACAATGAGGAACATTAGCAAAGTAAATTTTGTCAAAAATGCAACATAATTAAAGGTAATTTTTACTTTTTTTTACTTGCACACAAGAAAGAGTGTTAGATTCAAAAGGATATGGGGCGTACTCCGGCAAATCGTACCTTGTCTAACATAAATCAAACATTTAAAACGGTACCGTATAAAAGCAATTAAATTAGTATCATTGCCAACATAAACATAGCAAAAGGACACTCTATTCACATTTTAATGTGGCCATATAATTGTGGTAGTACATCTGGCAGACCACGCCCTGCGAACTGGGCTGGTGAAGGCACGCGGCGCACGCGCAGCTCGTGTTTATACTATAGCAACAAGGACAAGAGAAAAACTCATACTATGAGTGTATGGGGCTATTCAGGTTTTTAAACTACGTCTGTTAAATTCTGCAATGTGTTTGGAACTAAATCTTAAAAAAATGTGTAATCAATTTATTTATAAATACCTATTTTAATCTTAGTAAGACTTTAAACCGAAATTTATCTCATTATCTAGATACTTTTATAAAAGTGATAAGGCGAGCTGTAATAGAAAATAATGTAAAATATTGTAAATGAGAAACTGTCTCTAGTTTTTGTCGTACAACATGAAAGAGTGACTAATAACGGCTGTTACTTATTTACCATGAAATAAGGTTTTCGAGGGAGTCAGGCATTCAAAGTACGAGCTAAACTATAATAAAAACTTATGTATAAAGAATAGGATTCAAAAGTATTGGCATGGTAAAAAATTAATAAAGAAGATTTTTTCACATAAATCCACACACATCAATGTAAACGCCTCCTTACGAACAGCAAGAAAGCCGAGACTCCTTCATCCAGTTATGGCATCTGTCTATGATATTATTGACACAAAAAGCTACCCGTCAGCTTTTCACTGCGCCTTATACAGCGCCACAATCCGATTGCAATGTGGCATTGGCGGGAAATGTACTTAATGATAACTACACTCCTCTTAATGGCATCGAAAAAATCTCACCCTTAGTCAAATCCAGGAGTAATATCAGTTTCGGGAGAAAAGAAAGTCGTCTTCTTATTCTTTTCGTTGCATGGGATGTTCAACAGGGTGTAACAAAATATATTTTAGTATTCCATTCAAATTGCCCGATCAGCTGATCCGAGTTTCTATGGAAAGCCAAAAATAGTTCAGTATCTGTTTCTCGGGAAAAATTCATCAGTATCAATAGAAATATATTTTTTTAGATTTTATATAGCTTAAGTACTCGTCAAAAGCTAAAAAATGATAGTTCGATGACTGATTTATGAGCGTTAAGTCATCTTCAAACGAGTCGACCAAAGCCCATTGTTCCTTCCTAACAAATGAACACTGCGTTAGCTAATATTTGAACGCTAAAAATAATACGCAACATTTTTTCTGCGAAAGTTGATAGATAGATCTAGGCGCGCCGACATCGACCATAACACTTGGGCGGTTAATACCCAGCGCTTAAAGAACGTAATTTTGCAGCAATGTTACGCTTGATTTCTGTTCGACTGTACATTGACAGTTAATAATTAGAGTCCACGCTTAAATATTGTGATGCAAAGATAAGTTATCAGGTGTTTAGAAATAGCAGACAATTGCAAAGCCAAGGTCGCGCGAAAGAAGTTTCGGCTGAGATGCGTAGCTTTACGAAACTGCTTCTATGATCAGATAACGTCTGTAAAGCTTCACCACACAACAGAGGTATTAAAGGTGGATAAGATCACGAACGTATTGCAATATGTATCAGTACTTTAGTAAAGGTATTTTGTGTTTTAGGACTGCATCTTCTAGGCTACTGTTTTTGTTGTAAGATGCTTGCTTTTTTGTCAGTGATGATATCGGTTTTTATTAGTTATATCACGAATAGATTTTTTTAAATTATATTGGTTATATTACAGTCAGTCTTAACGCCTACGTTAGTGACGACAACAGAAATTTTGGTAGGTACTATACCTATGTGCATTCTACTTCCCATTTAAATATATTGAAAATATTGTAAGTCCTTGGAAAAAAATTTAAAAATTAAAGATCCTCACCTCACCTGTAACATGAATAAATTAATTTTGTGTCCATACATAACACATTCCGGAACATTCAGCAAGTCACAACAGAAATAACAATTGAATTACGTCCACAGCTGTGATAAGTGTCCCGGAATCTGTTAATTATTCTAAAGGCCCATTTACACGGTGCGAGTTTCTTGTCTATTGTACAAACAATTAAATTGAAGGACCTTAAGGTTGCCTGATAAAGATTGCTGTGCGTTGTCTCTATACAGACGTGTCTCAATTATTATGTGTAGCCTTTATTGAAAGTGATCTTGCTCCTGCCTTAAAATCGTCCGTTACGCAACAGTAATAATTACTAAAGAATGTTGCAACTTCGTGTCGTTAGGATCAATATCAGTAACAAAGAGATCGATTTCTGTGACTCATCAAGGCCCGAGGTGAAGGCGCTCCGCTATCCCTTGACCGCTCCCTGCAACCTTGCTTTCGACGTGATCGAGAGATAATGTCCAAACGTGATTGGTGCGATGAAATCTACGCATGTACTTCTTCAGTTGAGGTGTCCAGCGGCATGCGCTTTGATAGGGTTACAAAGGCTGGATAAGAACTGGACGCAGATGGGTTGACGAGTATGTGCGTGCAATATTATAACGTCTAACAGAATATAGTTTACATTTATTTCATTTGTATGTTTATAATATTCTATGTCAATTTATAATGTAAAATTGTTATTTGACCCAAATAAATGAAAAAAAAATTGTAAACCTACATTTTGGGTGATTTTAGTCCATGATACTGAGCAAATTTCCCCGAGGACCATATTATATTGAAATATGAAAATAAACGATTTTGCTCTCCATTGGTACCTACCCGGATCAGCCGATCGGTCAAGTAGTATGAAATTTTCATATTTCGATATACATATGTTTCTTGAGAAAAATTGTTTAGTATCGTAATAGTATCTTATAATAGTTTTAATTTTGTTTGAAGTATACATAATATATGGCATTATATCATTAGCCCAGATACAGGTTTATAAAAACTTAATTAGTGGGCCCCTGCTACCTGTTGTTCAGTGTAGATATTTTTATTTTTAGAAGAATATTTTTTTTAAATTTTTTATCGCTTTTTTGATGTTTGCTACACCGGTGTACACCTTGGACCTGCTTTTTATATCTAAATTCACCAATATGTTATGATTGTGAAAAAATCCAAGAGTGACAGATGTGGAATAGATAAATATTTTATTTAGGAATTCCCATTATACGACCCACGGTAAAAAGAAAATATGTATACTTTGCGTGTCGAAATGTTGAGCCAAAAGTCAACATTCCTCTAGCAACCCGAAAAAGTTGTAGTCAAACAAAAGGACGTTATTTATAGGTCTTCTTTTCTTATTTATTAAACTTGCAAGATGTTCGCATTTCAGGCTCCTAGTAGAGCATTAAATTAAATGTATTATGAAACAACCTCGCTCTTTTATTCGCTTGTCAAAGCCGATACAATCGATTCAATCGATTGAATCGAAAGTATCGAGAGATTTTATCACATGTCGCTCCAAGGTCAAGTCCTGTAGGTATTGAGGTGAACAGCTGATCGGATAATATCGATCCATTAGCGTGATTTGTCGCATCTCTTTTGCATATTTCTAATGGGTTAATCCTCTTAATCTGAACAGTGATCTCCCAGATGTTTTAGATTGAGGTTTGAAAAATATGGACATGTCAGGTTGAGAGATACCTAAATTAAACCTTATAGTATAAGAATTAAAAGTTATGACTCGAAAAAAAATGTCTAAATTGTTAGACGTAGACATACGCTCGGATGCGCAAGCTATGCAGTCTAGTAGCCTATCGCAGAATTTTTAAGTTCATCTGATTTCTTGTCTATTTAATTTAATTTGTTTTATGAGCTACTTCAACATGTTCTGCAACACGTGTTTATAGTTTATGCAGTAATGTAGCATGCTTTATATTATTTCATACATTTTTTATTTTATAAACGGGGTTTGTTTTATAAATTAAAAACAATGTTTAACATAGAGGCCGCGGTATCATTTAGCTCTTCGGGATCTAAGAGGTTAAAAGAAATTATATGTTACTCTAACGGAAACTGAAAACTACAAAATTATGTTTATGGGGAAACATACTTTTGTAGTTTTCCTTGAGGTTCTTACACGAAGGATCGTCACTTTCTTCAAAGCACATATAAACAAACAGCAAGATCCCAGACTAAGCTTCGCACGCGAAGATGATATCTGAACCGCCTGGGGGCGTTACGAAAACCACTTACCTTTCAGTTGCCATCGCAGCACACGTATTATTTTGGCTACTCCATATCCCAATTATAATTTTAAGCCATATTTATTTTTGCTCGTAACATCTGATCATTCACTTCCTGTGGCTTCGACGAACTTCTAATAGATACGCAGATTAAAAAAAAAAAGTTTTCTGAATTGAAAGCTATTACAAAAACTAATATAGAAGAGGACTGGGTTTAAAAATATATTGTACAAGCTTTTGCCCGCGGCTTCGCTCGCGTAGGGGTGTAATTTATCAAAATCCTTTCTTAGGAGATGCCTACGTCATAGTAGCTTTATGCATGCAAAATCTCAGCCCGATCGGTTTAAAATTGACAAAGTTTCATACAAACTTTCATCCCCTATTTTATCCCCTTGGGGGTAGAATTGATCAAAATCCTTTCTTAGCGGATACTTACGTCATAACATCTACCTGCATGCCAAATTTCAGCCCGATCCGTTCAGTGGTTTGGGCTGTGCGTTGATAGATCACTATGTCAGTCAGTCAGTCACCTTTGAGTTATATATATTTAGAAGATAGAAGAAGAAGATTTATTAAGTCCGTCAATTAGATTATAAAAAAAAAACTAATCCATATTTTGTCGTTTAGCGAAATAGCGAAAATTCACAAATATATAGCCCATCAAAGTTTTGGAATGGGGTGATTTACGTCACCGTCTAGTTAAAATCGTACTTGACCGTGACGTCATGCGAAATTTAAATGCGCTGTATCTTCGTCAGTATTTGCTAATCAGAGAAAAGAAAATATACTTATATCTACAATATTTCGAATAATCTACATAATTATATAATGACCAAAAAAATTGCCCTCATTCGAATTCACCAATTAGAATACTAGATTGTGAGAGAAGGAATTTATTTATTTAATTTATTGCAATTTAATCGTAAGATTATAGTACAAAAGGTACATTTTAATGCTAAGTATTGTCTACTGGTTCACCTACCATCACGCAATGTAGTGAAAAAGATGGAAGATGGGGTGCAAATTTAATTAGATAAGTATATTAAAAGAAATAAATTGTAAATAAGTAGATACATTTAGTGCGGAGATGGTAAAATACAGAAAATAATGTTAAGTAGAGAAAAAAAGAAGTAAAGAACGGTGGCGTGATAGTATAAAAATGCAAAAATTAAGGAATTTCAATTAGTTATATGCAATCATACAGTACAATAAATAAGTGCCTAGTTTTATGCTAAACCTAGCCCACGAAGGAATGCCATTCTTCGTTTGTTATATAACTGCCTATTGAACGTTTATACTCGTATTAGCGTCACTTCTCCTTTAGAATAGACATAGTGCTTGTCTATTCTAAGTGATATACATCTTAGTACTACAATAACTCTAAACACAACGCCATATTGTCAGTAAAATCTAAGTTAAAGGGTGCCTTGTCTCATTCACAGATTGATATGAAAAGCTCTCTGACAAAAGCTCATATATTACTTAAATATATAGCTTTCAAAGATTGATGTAATGACCTTTAGTATTGTCTCAGGTCTTTAGTTTTCCTAATAAGACAATAAATTTTATATTTGTATCTATTTTTAGTGTAACCAATAACACAGGAGGGAACATAATTATGTATGCGTATATTTTGAAGGACTTATTTTACATTACATGATTTAATGTATATGAAATTATGGATGTCCTTCTTATACTTTAGCCAATGACCTGAAACATGCTATTTTTTATCATGAATAATGGTTCATGAAGAAAAATGACCTCTTTCAATCCTTTTCATGAGGAATAAATCCACTATAACATAGTTATGGCGAAAGACAAAAAAATCGAGACATATAATATAGTAAATGCACCCCACCCCGCAGTACCTAATTTCCCTTTACTATTTTCTACATAGCGAGGTTGCCTGGAAGAAATTGCTTCGCGATAAGGCCGCCTTTTGCGCATTTCCTAGTTTTTTATTAAGATAAATATGTCCTGTATTTATTTATTTTGTGCAATAAAGGGTATTTTATTGTAAATGTACAACATGAAAAAACTATATTACTTGATCAGTATACACTATGACAACAGCGGCGTCTCTATTTTAAATTTATACAGGGTCGAACAGAATATACTGAAACTATGTTTAAGGCTGAATTCAGTCTATGACATTGAACAAACCAGAAATATGTAAACATGAAAATATCTTTTGCCACCCATATAAGTTGACTGAACAGCTGATCCTAGTTTTTATTTATTTTAATTAATCTCTATTGTTAATTAAATACAAATTGTACCGAACAATACGTGAACTTAACGCTAAACGCGTTGTCTACAAGTAAATCTTTGGGTTGGTTGCAAGTTAAAAGTATAGTACATAAAAACGATAAATACAATAATGTAATATTTTCCATATACATTTATACACACATAATAATTAACATAACATATATTAGTTTCTATGGAAAAGAAAATATTTTTTTCATATTGGACTGAACCTAAATAAAATAAATAAAAAAATATATACGGACAAATAACACTGATTGAGCTAGCCCCAAAGTAAGTTCGAAACTTGTGTTATTTATGGTATACTAACTCAACGATACTATATTTTATTACAAATACATAATAAATAAACAACTAAAACCCAGGACATTTTGAAAAAGGCCATTTTCCAACTTGCCCTGACCGGGGATCGAACCCGGAACATCTGGGTGTCGGACTAGCATGGTGACCACGACGCCACGGAGGTCGTCAAAGCTTACCCTAAAGTAGTTGCAGTATATTTGTTAGACATTACATAAGCTGAAATAACTGTATAACTAAATCTTTGTAAACTACTGAGATATTGGTACAAATTCCTGCTTGCGGTCTAACACACCGCTTTTTACATAACGGATGGTTGTAAAACTGCATTCCATAGATTCACTCATCAATATAATACATATATTAAGACAAATCACTGCCCATCAGTGCCTTGAAATAGGAAGAAATAGTTATGTTATCAGAACAAAGTTTAATTTCTTTTGTGTTTTCTACATCTCCTCTGTGCTACTATGAGACTCTAGAAACCGAATGAAGAATATTATAAAACTTGTCGTCAATTGTTACTGACAATCAGTTCTTAACACACGCTTCAGTTATTTTAAATTGTCAACTTAGTGAATGAAATCAAACACTTGACGCTTTTACCGTACGCTAACCTATAGAGAACCTTGTGGTAGCTCGTCCGGGGAAGTACCACACTCTCACAGAAAATCGACGTCTGAGTTGTAGCGTCGCCGCTTCTATGCTTCGTTCAGTGAGTTAGAGTCCCCCTACATTTTCCCTTCCTGAAAGGCCGGCAACGTTTCTATTACACCCCTGGTATTGCAGTTGTCCATGGACAGCGGTGATCACTTACCATCAGGAGACCCGCTTGTTCGTTCGCCGCACTATGACATAAAAAAAGAGAGGACATCTTCTGAGAGTCAGAAATTGTTGCAAAAAGGATGTAAATTGGTTTGCTAAGTATTACAGTTGTTTGGTACGTGCGAATGGTAAACTTAGACCTGCAAACTTCCACAGCCCAATTTAACACTAACCATTAGGTCATATGCCTGTTTGCAAGGAGTTGCTATTTTTTTACATGGAGTTGTAAAAAAACACCTGTATCAAGACAAATCACTACCCATCAGTATGTTGAAAGGCTCGAGGACACAAACAGTTGGGAAACAGTTTAAAGCGTACAATTAATACAAAGGTACTGTTTTGGTTTCCCACTGCTATCGGCGCCATCTATATCGTTATGTGTAACAATAAGACCATTATTGTTAGTAGTGATGATTGTGTTTTCTTTATTTCAAGTTTCAAGGTGATGTTTTGATGGTTTAATTGGTTTGAGAGCACCCGTCGTTAATCTTTTGCTCTACAACTGTAATTAATTTTAGTTCAGGTTTATTTTTAAACAGTTGCTAAAGAGTAAAGAGTAATTGCTTCTTAATAATGTAAGCGCTTAAATGGTTATTAAGATATTCGTATTTCTTAAAAGCTTTTGTCTTGGTAATAAATTATTAATTTAATTTTTTATGATGACAGTTTGAAATGAATTTTTATATCTCTTTATATTGATATTGCGGAGATGCTTTATTAATTAAAACCTTGTGTTACTTATTTAATTACGAAAAAGAAACCATACATTGTTATTTGAACTGCATATAGATAGAACTTTGACGAGTAGCTATGCGAGTGGTGCACGCCACTTGAGTCGCAGACATAATCTTTTTAGCAAATGGTAAATCTTTATGTCATTGTTTTAGTACTTTTTGTTTAAGTAAAATAATAAATAGAAGCAAAAACTTCTAACTTGATGGTATGTTACCATAGATATCAATGGACTTGACAACCCAACGTCATAAAAACGCGCGTTAACCCGATTTTATTTCTAGATTAAGATTTAAGTTAATAAATGTATTCTACATACAAACATAAGAATATCACGTCTTTATCCTTAATGGAGCAGACAGATTTTTTTAAGTCTTGCAGTTCTAAGCAGCCAGGGCCCAAGGCCGCAAGACTCAGACGCCATTTTTAGTGTGATGATGGGCGAGAAAGTGGAAAAAGGAATCTAAATAGTGATAAGTTGCTAGCCGCATCACCTATTCACATGATTCGCATTTTTTTTTGTAAAACCCTTAATATTTCATTATAATAAGTTCAAATAGTTATTAATTGTAGGTAATATTCTTAAATGGCCGATACTAGAACCGTTTACATAGCAGGGCGCCATTATGTTGCACCTAACTGCACCCACAATTATAGGCCGTTATTTGGTACAGAGGACACACCCAGACTCGTTAGTGACTAGCCTTGTGCCTTGTTTGAACACTATTTTAAGATTGGTTTGAGAGGCATTGTCATAAAAGTTTAATGCGATGACATAAAAGTTGTCGCATGTTGGTAAATCATGTGTATGATCGACATATACTTAAATATGATTACCTTCTTCAAAAATTCTACTATCCCAGAAAGTTGTCTGGTCAGCAGAAATATATTTTTCTAAAAATACAGACTTCGTTTCTTTAAAAAAAATGATTTATGTTAACGGGCTAACAAACCCTTTCAATGTACTGACATATTTGATATCAAGTTTCAAACTATGTACTGAATTTAAATTTGATACATGGGAATTAACAAATAAATAAGTTACGTTATGGTTAATTTGCGTGTATAACACTTACTGATTTCAATTACTAGCTCAAGCACTAAGCCGCGTGCAAACACTCCTGTCACTAACTCCAATACTGTCCTAAGCTTGGCATTACGACAGAGTACCAACTCATTGTATGTAAAGCGAGCACTTCATCTTTCACAGCCCGCGTGTTGGATTTATTAGCCTCCTCCCCAGCGACTAGATACTGCTATCTATGTCTGATTGAATTAAAGCCTGCCAGTTGTGTCACGGACTTACTTACATCTTGTCCCAAGAAATTTGGCCCGAATTCTTGGTTTGATATTGCCTACGCCCGATGGCAAATGTCCTGACCAAAATATTATTTTAGTGATCGATAAGTGAATATTCAGATTGCACTTGTTATAAACCTTAAGACAAACCAGAAGATTACGAGTACATAATATTTAGGCTGAAACTCCATTGAAGCTGAGTGTGATTGTACTTCGTTTTGGTAACCAAATGATTTGCGACGTCATTAGACAGTTAAACAAACTCTACCACTTTCGCTATGTTAATAATGAAACGTCGTTGGTTGATAAAAATAGCACGTCCTTGCTCAGCTTTGGTGGATTTCGGCCTTAATGACACTTAATGATACTTAATGACACTTAGTTATGGTGAGTTAATAGAAAAAGGATGTAATTTGCTTAAAAAACGCACTATACTTAGCTATAAGAACAGATGATGATCAGATAGTAAGGATTAAAATACAAGGGAGGCCTATGTCCAGCTACTGCAATGGGTTGACGTAGGCTAAGAAATCATCCCCCCCAATGGGTTCCCGGTTTGTCGTACCGGGGGGGGCTCAGTACCCGTGGTAGCCTCGAGCCACGGGGAAGCTAAGCGGAACCCGCGAGGGGGCGCTCCTGTTGTCGTCAACCAGCAGTGAGCGTCCACATTGGGGCGGCGGGGGAGTGGGAAGATCTCCCCCCCCCCCCGGAGAGGGGCGCTCTTGCGGGCTCGGCTTCGGCCTTGAGCCTGTAGGGATGCGCCCAATGGGGCGGCGGGGGAGTGGGAAGTTCTCACGAGAGAACTTCCCACAAACAAAATGTGATCAGAGTATTCAACGATAAAAAATGTTATTTAATTCATCCTCGAACAAAAAATGCGACTTTATTATCGGGCCAGGGTATTAATAAACCAAGCTGAACATGTGATTGTGATAACCGAATATGTGACGTCAAGAAATAGATACCTACGCTTTCAAGTGACGCGTGTCACGAAACGGGAATTAATTGACGCGGACTTGTGGAGATGTGGAGTTATCTCGGGTATTTTAGATTGTTATTTTAGTTTCTTAGGATAGCACATAAGAGTGTCAAAGGTCCGTTTAAATGAAGGAGAATTGTTGAAATCTATCAAGAACTAAAATATAAATTAAAAATGTAATTAAAATATAAAATAAAAAAAATATAATATAAAATAAATATAAAATATTCTTCACTTGGCATGGTGCTAAGAACACAGGCTGCATTCCCGCGCTGAACGGCTACGGCCATTCTCTGTGCAAGATATGACTACACTGAGAGATTAATGTTAATTTCTGCTATGTTAAAGATATTTTTAAAAGTATAACGATTTATCATTGAGCTTGCAATTTTCTTTGCTATATTTGGCAAAGGTTTTGCATGGCAAAACTCAACTGTAACTCACAGTAAAAAACTAAAAGGTTTTCGAATAGATAATGTTCAATAGGGATTTTTCTTTTGTTAAATAATCAGTAACACGTTTAATGTCAAAGTTCTTGAAGACCTTCGGTTTACTAGATGCTATCGCCAAGAGCGTGTATAAATGAATTTACTGTTAAAAAGTTACCTCATTTCATCGCATCTGGTAACTATCTCGGAAGTTATAACCAAATGGAGTCTCACCAAAGAATTTAACGAACTTGACCTTTTGACATAGTTATCGTAAATAATTATATAATCATACTTGAAGATTAGAAGTATGATAACATAATTATTTATAATCTTTTGGATAGTAAAATATAAATTTACTAGAAGTTCTTGTAAATTTATATTTTACTATCCCAAGAATATATTTTTGATATGTTAGGAACAAGTAAAAATTAACCGTAGTTTTATCTCCTACAAGGGATGTAGGTAAGATGTAAAATAAACTACCTTAATATAACCTAAGCACTGAAAGCTTAATTTATAATTATCATTCACCATATAAATATTCATGAGACGTACTACAAAATCCATTCAATGTCATGTTCTTAGTTTAAAACTTTCATCAATGACGCAACGCAACCTCCATTCGCATTTAAGCTCTAAGAGTAACAATAGATGAGCACGCGCTTAAAGCGACTCCCCAAGGCGCGAGACGACCTCTGACCTCTGCCTCGACGCGTGCCTCGCCTCTGATTGGTGAGCGTTTTGTAACAGTCAATCTTCTATTATGGTATCACTTTTAAACAATGGTGGTATGACGGCACTGTTTTTTCTTCAAGTATCTGTTTGTGTATAGTTTTTGTGATTGACTACTTAACCAGCACTGTTATATTGTTAGCAATTATGTAACAATACTGGAAATATTCATAGCGTTGAGTGAGTAAGTAATTCTAAGCCACCTACAAATATACAGTAAAATATGAAAAACAGGGCTAGTTCCAGTGGATTTACCAAGTTAGTTCTCCCAGAAAGACTACTGGGATTAGATTAAGTAAGTAACTAACAACGACCCAGAGCAAAAAGCTAAAAAAGTTTGTAATAAAAAAAAGAGAAACATTTTCTTAGTAGCAAACTATTGCTTTAGTTTAGCTCCTTGCGGAACGTAAGATCTGCATAAACTGAGTAAATTGATCCTTAAAATATTCTAGTATTTTTTTAAAATTAACGTACCTTTCAAAGGCTTTTTGCATGACTATTGAAATAAGAACAAGAATAAGATAACAAGTAAATTATATTTTACAAATATTTGCAAGTTTTTTTTACTAAGCCGTTGACAAATGAAATAATCACGAAACGGCTACTTTTACGGTTTCCGTATCAAATTACTGTTTTCTTCGAATTGTATTCAATTTAAATGGTCTATTATCATCAACCAGAAGTAGATATACATTTATACTTATTTCTAAGAATAGGTCAGTTGGTAATGTCGGCGTGCGTTTGCCAAAACATTTTAATAATATCAAGACATTTATATTGAACAAAGTGCATTATGTTTGCTGTTGCGTGACTGACTAAAGCCAAGCCTAGACTGGACTAGGAAATGGATTGTTTTCTTTGACATGATAAATTAGGGCGTGGATAAATCTAAGTATTTGTCCACTAATATCATTATGTAAAACTTGTATTTTGCCCCGAACTGTGAACTCGCGGACCCCACATCTCTGTAATCCCTTTACTGATTTGGCTCATGTTTGAACTTAAAAATTCTGTTGGTTACGTTGACACCCCTACTGGTAAATTTAATTAAGCCCATGTCAAAGATCCATCAAACAAAAATACATACAAACGGCTCAGAATATTAAAGAAGACTTCGAGAACTTCACTGGCTTCGTTCACTCATTCATCCCAAAAACGGGACACTATGATTGAGACTCCACTGTCCGTCGGCCTGTCTGACTGTCACTAGGCTGTACCTCAGGAACCGTGATAGCTAGATGGTTAATATTTTTTCACAATTTCTGTTGCCTCTACAACAGAAAATACTAAAAACAGAATTGAATAAATATTTAAGATGGGCTCCCATACAACAAACGTGAACATTTTTATAGATAAAGTTACGGAACCCTTCGTGCGCAAGTCCGACTCGCATTTGGCTGGTTTTATTTAAATTTCATTCATTATCGTTTTGTCTTTTCTCAATTGTTGGGTGTTCTGATCTTATAACGTTTTCTTTTTTATGGAAGCTCTACAATAATAGTTTATCTCTTTAGAATCAAATCTTAGCACTAAGCTTAGCGTATAACGTTTATAGCTTAGCGTACGTTTGGATATTTGCATCACTTGAATATTGTTAATTTTTCTTTCAATTTCATAATAGTTGTTGACGTCAGAAAATGTTCTGTTAATTTTGAATATTGTTAATTTTTCTTTCAATTTCATAATAGTTGTTGACGTCAGAAAATGTTCTTACGTCAACAACTATTATGAAATCGAAAGAAAAATTAACAATATTCAAGTGATGCAAATATTCAAAGATAAATAAAAAAAGAACAGCTTTGAATTTGGCTTTAAATCATGAACGTCGTGCATACAGGTTGTTATAATAACTCTTTTAAATGTCCAACAAAATAGTATTAGAATTTCAGAACTCTGAAATTGAAATAACATATATAAATAGACCAAAAAAAAAGAAAACTGTTTGTTAAATTATATTCAGTGTACTACTTATTTCTGCGATATATATTTTTGAACCTTGAGATACATAGGTATTTAGATTAAAACAAACCTTGATATTAATGAATTTGTTATGTACTGCATTAAAATACTGTCAACATGTCAAATAACGGTATCAAAACTGTAATTACACATGTAATGTATAATTTATGTTTTAAATTGTTCGTTTTATCGACCAGTTTCAGGTTTATATATATGATATTTGAAGAAATTTAGTCTTATGATTATTTTCAAAGTTTGAGATATTGTGAAATATTTACATTATTGTATGTTTGTTTTGATTATGTCTTTAAAATGTAATCATTTAAGCATCTATATATTTCGCGTACTTAACTTCTAATATATAGCAAAGAAAAATACAGTTTCATTTTCAATCCATGACATTTTCATAAGATAAGCGAACTATCCTACTTTTTTACACAACGTCTAACAAAATGTACTTGTACCTATTTAAGGGTACATTCAGTCTAAGATATTGAATAACGTTACACAAGAGATAGAACGTTACGTTAAAGATTTTCAGGACTCAATTCTCCCTTAAAATAGTTTGAGTAAGTATTGTTAGACTCTGTTTCATTTTCTGCAGTGTGTTTCAGGCTTTACTCAAAGGAAATGCGATCACGTACGGCCTTCGACCATACGGCGACAATACTGCTTGCATTGTTCAGTGACATTTTAGCCTTGCTAATGACAAGCAATTTTGATTTTGAAACAACACATTAGACGAATTTATGACGTCCTGAATTTGAACCAAATAACTGTATTGAAATGTTAACTCAAACAGAGCAGTGTTTCGAAACTATAATGACTATTAAATCTGGGCATTTTAGCTTGAAGTGCTAAGCATACAAGAGATGATAGTTTAACTAATTTGTGTAACAATTAAATATATCCCCACTTTCTAGCGTCACCCTAAATTTTAAATAGCTGTACCGATTCCCATCAAACAAAGCTAAGAATCGTCTCGATCAAGTCAGTTTTCAAATATAAAAAACCGCATCAAAATCACAGACAGACACACATAGAAATAGACACGTCACATTTATAACACCCCTCGTTTTATCAGTGGTTAAAATGCTCACAATATAATTAAGTGAAAATTACTTAAACTAGCTCCTACTCCCTGCTACTATGTGAAATTTCAACAGAGATGTGCCAAATTCGCTCACAAACGCTGTTACGCAAACAGAGACCATCAAAATGTCGATGCTTTCAAGGGTAACGGCATCGTAAGCCCATCTTATCTCTTGTGGGCTTAGACTGTCAAACCAGCGGTCAAACTAGCTGTCAAACTGCCTGTCATGCAGCCCGTCTGCCGACATGACAATGACAGGAACAGTGAAAGATGTCAACAGCCGTGGGACATGGCAGGCGTCTTAATTTTGTAGACGACACGTGGAAAGCTTAGAATTTCTTGTAAGAGAAAAACGCCAGATGGTTTTACAATTTACAATAGACTACTAGCTACGAGTACTTACGTTTATTTTTTTGATTACAAAAGCAAGTGAATTGTACACATTTAAATTAGATAAATTGGGTGTTTAGGTTTAGCCTCAAAAAAATAGAAAATTATAACACATGTAAACTACATTTTAACTTCGAAGATTATTGTATTTCCTCGCCAGAATAAAAACCAATACGTAATTTTGTATTTAAATAAAAATACTTTTTCTTAACAGATAATAAAGTTTTAATACTTAGAACGGATGAATACAATTAACACAATTGCATGAATTGACACTGTAATAACAAAATAATAAAATTACAGTTGTTATTGTCACTTTCAAAATGCAATTTTACGAAATCGAAAGTCACAAGATTAATTGTTTGGGACATTGAACATAAAAAAATTAATCGACGAATCAAATCAGGAACTTAAATACAGCCGCCCTGTCCATCATTTTAAATGAAAGCGAAGTTAAGCGGGAAGTAGGTATCACTTTTATGAAGAAAAAAACTTTCGAAGTGTTGTTTGTCAAACGGAATTGAAAGTCTGATAGAGATTAAGCCAGGCGTTATTTGGCCGAAATCAGTTCGTTTAATCTTTTATAACCTACAAGTCAATATTTATAAATTGAACCAATTAAGTTTTTATAACAGTCAACATAAAGTTCAAAATGTATTATCACATTTTTGGTTAGATACGCGGACGTGACTGCATATCAAACTGACAGATTCGATGCACGCAGAAATCTAACATCATATAAAGTTAAATAACGAGTTTTTGAAGGATTTAGTCTTATGCAACATGATGAAACAAGGCACCTGTTTATGTTTGTACTAGTAGAATTAGAATTATCAAACATCAGAAAAAAAATTATATCGTATAAAAATGTAATATCTTCGTATAAGTACTTTAAGTTTTGCATTAATCTTAAAATTTTTAATACTTACAAACAATGTAGGTAATACACAGATATACCGATACACCATTACTTCTATAATGGGGCAGGGGAGCCCAGGGCCAAAACACCCAAAGGCTTTAATGCATTGGTGGGTTGCTAGCCGAATCGCCTATTGATATGATTAAAAAACTAGCTTATTCCCTCGTTTGGCTTTTACAATCTTTCTTCTTTCGCAGATTGTAAGAGTCAATCAAGGGAAAAGAAAAGCAGCTAGCTCATTTTATGTGTTTAGGGTACCGTATCTGAAGGGTAAAAACAGGACCCTATTACTAAGACTTCGCTGTCTGTTTGTATGTCACCAGGTTGTATCTCAAGAATCGCGATAGCTAGACAGTTAAAATTTCCACAAATGATGTATTTCTGTTACCGCTATAACAAGAAATAATAAAAACAAAATAAAATAAATATTTAAGGGGGCTCCCCTCCCATACAACCAACGTGTTTTTTGCCTTTTTTATACATAATGGTACGGAACCCTTCATGTGCGAGTCCGACTCGCACTTGGCCGGCTATTTTTTCTTTTCTCCCAGACCAGCATTGAAGTACACGTTTCACAAAAATAAATTACCATACATATTTTCATTACCGAACCACATAAGTATAAAAACTATTTAACTCGATAATAATTAGACTTATTTGTGGTGATCAACATAACTAGTTCTAACAGAATAACGAGTTTAGGCTTTGATTTATTGGTCTCAAAATGAACATCCTCTATATCCATTCATAGGCGGTTGTTAATCTTTTATAGGGCTATTATGCTGGGTGATAA
This sequence comes from Acrobasis suavella, assembly GCA_943193695.1. Classification (NCBI taxonomy): domain Eukaryota; kingdom Metazoa; phylum Arthropoda; class Insecta; order Lepidoptera; family Pyralidae; genus Acrobasis; species Acrobasis suavella. Next base: position 8,615,756 of record OW971945.1, on the reverse strand, counting down.
CGATCGCCTCAACACAAATGTTCTGTTGAACTTCAATTTCTAGAATTAATATAAAACGTAAGTCCATGCGGTAGGAGGATCCGCGGTGTTTCTTGTAAAATTTCATTCACAGAATCATCATCATATCAGCCTCAGGAAGTTAACTGATGGACACAGGCCTCCTCCGAGGATTACAATACGAATCCAATTTATTACACCATTCTAGACACACAAAACAGACGATCTGACCAAGGTCGCTGGAAAGCGCTGGATGCAGGCCGCTCTTGATCGGTCATTTTGGAAATCCTTGGGAGAGGCCTATGTCCAGCAGTGGACGTTTTGCGGCTGAAATGATGATGATGAGACGCACAAAAATTACAAAAGAACCAGAAACAATATAGGCACAAAAGCAAGAGTTTCCAAAACGACCGATCGGAAGCGGCCAAATTCATGGCAAGTATTAAATACCTATTTACAAATAAGGTATTAATTATACAATTCAATTTATTATGCTAAATTGAATATGTATTCAATTCAGGATAATGAGGAAGGTAAGGAGAGGTCTCCCTATTGCACTTCGCAAAGCAAAATATGATTTAAAAATAGGGAAGGTTATCAATAAATAAATATAAATATATACGGACAAATCACACAGACTGAGCTAGCCTAAAAGTAAGTTCGAGACTTGTGTTATGGGATACTAACTCAACGATACTGTATTTTATAACAAATACACTATTTAGATAACTATCCAAGATCCAGGTCAATCTGAAAAAGATCATTTTTCATCTTGACCTGACCGAGGATCGAACCTCGGACTAACAGTGTGGCATGATGATCAATTGGCCACAGTGGTTGTCAAATACTTATTACTACATTACCTGTTTAAATGATGAGCAGAATCGTCAACTATGAGCGTAATTACCTGCAAAAGAAGGTGAAAAGGATTATTAATAAATTACAACTAGTATTATCGTATCAGAAAAATTGCATTATATTTATTTGATGCATTAACGTGCATCGAATAAATATAATGCATGTTTTTTGTTTAGTATCGTTTACTGAAGCAACCTTAAAATATTTCCTTTAAACGCAGCTTCATTCACTATTAATTCCCTTTAGAATTCCGCATCTCAATCAAAACCATTAGTGGAAAGGAAGTAGCTAATAGACTCCGGTAGCTCCTCGGATGGTGTTAAGAAATAATTACTATCGGTCACGCCTCCCCTGATTGCTTTTCGTAAGCCCTCATAAATTATAACATATACACATCAATTCCTGAACATGTGTTTCTCATTAGAAATAATCAATGGCGTAGCTAGAATTATTAGTGAGGCGGGAACAGCCATCCTATGATGTAACCACATTTTAATGTCTTCTTTGTGTGTATATTTATTATTTATTTATGTACCAATTTATGTACACGAAATATTTTTATACAGAGAATACATTAAATAAATGTACAAAGACACTATTTATCTCAAAAGAGATCTCTTCCAGTAAGCCTGTGAGGGGAGATTTTTATGTAAGAGTGTATATTTTATTATTGATTTTCTTTACCGACTTCAAAAAAGGATGAGGTTATCAATTCATCGGAATCTTTTTTTTTATGTATGTTCACTGATTACTCGAAAACGTCTGGACTAACTCAGAAAATGCTTTTTTGTTTGAAGGGGCATACTTGTCTGGTGACCCCACAGAAATTTAATCCAAATCGGTTGTGTAGTTCATAATATGTAGTTCAGAGAAGTTATTTTGGTGTACAATAAAGTATTACTTAGAAAGATAGACGTGTATTTGGTTCTTACTCCTATTAACAAAAGATAAAACTTTTTCTCGTTCTTTATTAAAATATCGCGTGAATTGCATTGGCCCTTCGTTTGCTGGAATATCAGACACATAAGTAAAACATTTTGGTGCAGATCTGCTCATCCTTATACAAGAGGTTAAAATAAGGTGCAATCAAAAACAACAATAATTCTAAACTAAAAATAAAGGTTTACATAAGAAAAATAAATAACCTGAGTTAAAGTAAGACGAATACGCGCAAAAACGATGTAACTACTTTAACTCAGTTACTTTATTTTTTCTTATGTACACCTTTATTTTTAGTGCCAGGGTACGAGCGAGCCTTGAGTATTAACAATTTTTGAGGGGTGGGCAAAGACTCACTCTTAACTACGCCGTAGAAATAGTATGGGCGTAGTTGCTCAATCCGCTTTACAATTCAAATGAACCAATGAGGATATTACATTGTAATTGTTAATAAGATGTGCCTAAATTAATGATTCGGTAATTAGAGGTTTTGGTAATAATTACGTGTAAGGCGCCGGTGTTCATAAAATGTCAATCGTCTCTATTGGCATTAAGTAGTTTAAAATAATTGGCGTTTGCACATGAGGATAAATAATTTTACGACATTAATTATTGCTTTATGCTGGTTGCAGAATATAACAAGTAACATGAATTTAACTTGCTCATCATCATCATTATCATTAGCTCTCAATGACCCACTGCTGGGCACAACTTGCTCACTAGACTGAATTTCAACAAGTTGATTCGCAGGCAAATTATAAACCCCCGAAGTGATAGGTGGTGAAACTACATAATATTATTTTCCAGGTAAAACACAAATCCCAGCTTTTAAGCGTTAATACCTAATATCTTTTAAATGACTTTCCGATTTTCATAAAACATGGCTAAGAACTACCGCAAGAAAAGTTACTTTCACATTTAAAAAACCGCATCGAAATCAAACCATCCGTTTGAGCGCTACGGTGCCACAGACACACAGACAGACGTTAGCGTCAAACTTATAACACCACTTTTTTTGTAGGGGGGTTAAAAACTTAAAGCACACAATAATATTCCAAATACATACGAGTATTTTATTAATTGCGATGCGTCCTTTGAAGGGCTAGTAAGAGTATACAGTTGAACCTATGACGGAACAATGAACGTCAATAAAGCTACTCTCTCCGCGTACACAAAAACTTAGTGCTTAACATTTTGTGACTTAATTCTGATGCGTTGTAACTACCTGTAAGACAGGATGTGCTGGTTAATAAATAATGGACGGAGGACGTACAGTGAGCAAAACAGATCAGGTCGCAAAGGATGTAGTTTTGCCAGATTGCTGAGTCCGTGTGAAGTGGCCCAAAGCGCATTATTTTACATTGGTTATAGCTAAGCAGGGTTGGTAGGCTATTTTGATTTCTGTTTTTCTTTTATCAAACGAGTTTTTTTAGTTTAAATTTGCGTTACTATATTTACGTAAGCAAAGCGAAATGGAATAGAGTTTAGCAGTTACGGTTAGTGAACCCGAGGACTATAGGCATTTAGCCTTTTTTTAAAGCCGAGACTCTTAATTAATGGGCTTGACTGGCTAAATACTTATAAAGGCTATTAGTCCTTTAGGCTAGGCCTGTTCAATAGGCTAAGCCTCAAGGACTATAAGTCTTTATAGGCTTTTGGTTCGATGTTGTTTTGGCGATATTTAAGGAAAATATAAAATTTATTTTCTTTTTCCAAAATTAATTAAAAATAAATAAATCCTTTATTTATAATTATGATGGCTTACTCAGGCTGATACTAAAAAATGGCTTTAGCCTTAACATAAGCCTATTACTCTAAAAAAATATACATAAGGCTTATATGTTTTTAAAAATGATATAGCCCTAAAAAAGGACCGACAGGCTTAAATTTAGGGCTAAAAGCCTATAGTCTTCGGGAAAACTAGTTATGGTATGTCTAATCGTACCGGATTACTGTACGGTTCGAATAACTCATGTTAAAAAAATTAAAGAATACGTCAATTATAATATTATTATAAAGTTTAGTTTAATTGTTAATATTTTAATAGTTTTGTTTTATCTTTAATGGTTTATTTTTTACGAGTACAAAGAATTGCGCCAAAAGCTGTCAAATTAAAACTTTTTGCATCAATTATTTTTTAATTTAAAAGTAATTATAAGTAGCTAAATTTATTTATGAAGTAGACCACCTATCAAGTTGGTTAGTAACAAATGTAATGGCTTATAAATAGAGTGTAAGCTACGAAAGATAAATGACTTTAAAAAAATGTTGACGATGCTTTAATTAATGATGTGTTGCTTCAATGGCTACCGAGACGAAATAAATATAATATAATGAAAATAAAAAGTTAGGCAATAAAAATATAAGAAGTATATGAACTTGTTATGCCAATAAGAAAAAGTACCTTAGAAAAAGAGACATAAGTGGTGTGATATGTGTAGCTAGGAAATATTTACATTAGGAGCGTAGCGAAAGTGCGAAATTCGGCGTTTTGATCAACGGGTGGCGCAAAAGAACGACGATAAACGGTGACACTCGTTTGGGAGCATTAGAGATACAGCTGTAGATATCATCTCACGAAGCTACGCTCTTTTATGCAATACCCGGCACGTAAGTTGAACAAAAATGGCGGCCATCGGCGCATTTTAATTGGAAATAAAGGTGTTAAAAGAGATTTCTTGGTCTTTCTTCAAAGCCGAAATCATTTCTATCTGAAGTTGGGATAGAAATGTTATAGAAATGTGATTATAGACGGACAAACGACGTACAACAACGACCGCCATTTTTGTTCAACTTACGTGCCGGGAATTGTAATTAGTATATACCAGAGAATCTGACTGATGGCCGAGTGGTCAACAGTCATGGTCAAATTCCAAAACACACTAAAAACCATGCATGCCACTTCGTTTCTGTTACATTTTTGAATGAGATGGGAAGATATAGCTAGTGTGTATGTCAGACTAATCGTTCTTTATCTTAAAACAACGTTTAGCCGGATCGCTGAGCTATCTGCCATCGCCTGGGAGCCGTTCACACGGACGCTCGCCGGACGGATTGTTAGCAAAATGTAATGTCAAGATGCTCTTGTGTAACCTACTGTTTGACATTCGGATTTGCATTGAATTTTTGCGTGCATTTTTAAGGTCCTCCATTGTTTTGCGTATTTAGTAGCACATACATACAATACATTGACGACCTCCGTGGCGTAGTGGTCACCATGCCAGTTCGCCACCCAGAGGTCCCGGGTTCGATCCCCGGTCAGGGCAAGTTTGAAAAATGGTCTTTTTCAAATTGTCCTGGGTCTTGGATGTTTATCTATATATGTATATATTATAAAATATAGTATCGTTGAGTTTGTATCCCATAACACAACTTCGAACTTACTTTGGGGCTAGCTCAATCAGTGTTATTTGTCCCAATATATTTATTTATTATTATTTATTATTGTTAACTAAATAAAAATTCAGATGTTTATTTAGTAATAAGACCTTTTCAGACACTGTTACACGTCAATAATTATAGTGTACATTACGCGTAATATAACATTATATTTAAATTATTTTTAAAGAAGAATATCTTATAATTAAATGAAAAAGAATAGTTAACTCATATAACGAGAACTTATATTAGAAACAATTTATTGTACTTATTCAGGGTGTTTAAATTTTCTTAACTCATGTCAAAGCAGCTACATAAACAAATTGTTATTTTTATCAGTGTCCTATTAAATACAAATTTCATCATCATCATCATTTCAGCTTTTCACTATTTCTTGATTTTTATTAAACTTATAATAATATTTATTTTATTCAGTGAAGTACATTTGAAATAGAAAAAATATATTTATCATGATATAATCTAAATAGATATCGTTGTTATAATATAAATAAAAATATACTCGTAATATCGATATAGTTATAATGGAATAATCCAAATTGTAATTTATATTGTTAAAATTGAGTATTCGTTCCTAGATAACATATATATTTGTTTAAGTATATGTGTTTGTATGTTAATTTGTAGTTATAATGTGTAGGTTTATAACTTTTTAATTTTATTCTTTCTATAACCTACTTATGAACACGCCTGTATGCCTCTTACATAAACATCTCATCTCACAGGCCTACTGGAAGAGATCTCTTTTGAGATAAGTAGTGCCTTTGTACAACTTGTATTTTACGTATTCTATGTATACATGTTCCGTGAACATAAATTGGTAAATAAATAATAGCAGCTGCTAAATATAAAGTATTATTTAAATTAATATATAGTTAGCTCAAATTGGTCATCAACTTATCTATTGCTTTTAATATATTAATTATAAATACCGTCTTTGTTTCTTCAATGATTATAATGATTTGGGCGTTTCAATAATAAATAATAACATATTAGGCTTCTGATTGGCCAGTGACCTTTAAAATGACCTTTTTAAGTATTTTATTATTACAGTGCGTAATTAAAGTAGAACATTATTACGATACTCCAAATCAGAGGCCTTGTGGGCGGTTGATTTTTTATTATGTAAGTAAGTATGTCCTCCTCTATATGTAATTTAAAAGAGTTTATTTTCATCGATTGATCTGCATAAATAGGTATTCAATAATTAAGTAGGTATTTAATAATTATAATTACATTGATATCTTTTGCAATACTATAATGAAATGATATTTACCTATGTGTTTTAGAATTGTATGTACATTGTACCTCAAATAATTGTTAAGAAATGTATTACAAATAACCGAGGTTTGATCTGTTTGTTTGTTATCACTTAATTGTAATAATAATAATAAAGAAACAGATTAAAAAAAATCATACTAATATTAAAAAGGTGAAAGTTTCTGAGTGTGTATGTCTTCTTCACGCGCAAACGGCTGGATTATCTTTTGATAAAAATTGGTATGCAGGAAGCTAACACCCTGGATTAACACATAGGCTACTTTTTATATATACTGCGGATAACACCGTGGGGTGCAGCTAGAATATTATAAAATTGTTATACTTATTTTGTAAAAACGTAGAAGGATAAATAAAAAATCGTAAATTAATTTTAAAGTGCAACGTTTATTTAGAAAGAGCGTTTTCACTTACGCTTTGGTTTTGTGAGTTGGTAGTTGTACTGGTTACCCTTACACCCTAAGCGTAACCGTGACAAGTTTAATTTCTAGGCAAATTAAAAAAAAAACCGACTGTTAAGAACGCTATCTAGTCATGAGTAGCGGGACTACCGATACGACTTGATATCCGTAGCGTCATCTATTATTGGCTAGAAAAAGCCCAGACTTTTAAGCGTTCACCCCCAATAACTTTTGAACGAGTGAAGCAATTTTCATCAAACAAAGCTAAGAACCACCGCAAGCTTGCTCACACGTAGATAAAACCGCATCGAAATCGGTTAATCCGTTCGAGAGCTACGATGACACATACAGACAGACAAACCGTCAGACATTACCGACAAACTTATAACACCCCTTATTCGGGTCGGAGTTAATTAAATCAAAACGCGCGAGGCCGAAGCGGCGAAAACCGCTGCTAAATCGGCGTAATATGCTTTAAGAACCATCCAACAAGAAAGTGTATTCAAGACATTCTTGAAGTTCTGACCAAAAAGTAAGCAATCTTTTTACTGTTATCTATTTATAAACATGCTTTCAAAAACATTGCAACTCTTTGCAACTGCAACAACAACAGCCAAATTGCTCATGTCAAATTACAAAAACTCGACTCGCAGCGATTGTCGAACTATAATAATATTCATTACGATACACTACCATATAATTTGACAGAACACGAACGCGGCACGCGTCCCCGACGACGCAAAATCTGTTTTAGATTACACTAATTTGTCTGTACTCCATTCATAGTTCATGTGTGGGAAATGTTATGAAATTGAAAATGATCATATTTCTTTTAAAAGACACTAGGCTATTGCACAAAGATTCACCTAGTTTTCGTCGTTAGCTATTCATTATGTGCCGTGGGAGATTTTTTGTGAAGCCATTGTTATGGTTTTGATTGGCGCATTCCTCTGACTTGGACGATGTTCAATTTTATATGAGCCATGTAATTTGACGTGTTCGGACTATCGTGACAGTTTTTGTTGTAGAAGTTGACCTAGAACTTTCCAAGGTTTTAAGGACAAAACTTTTATCAATTAGTAGGCAGGTTATTTTACTAAAATAAAACAGCATTAAAATAAATTATAAAAATTGGTTTTATTTTGAAATATTTATAAAACTGTATTACCTATTTGATTAAGAAAAAAAAAGAATAAAAAATTAACTACGATCATCGTTTAAAAAATAACTTGTGTAATTTAGAATAGCAAGTTTAAATTATCAAATAAACAAAGCTAAATTTCTGATGTAAGTTGTGTATGATGAAAATAAAAATTGAACTAAGTTATTTAAAAATTTTGATGGTCGTAAAAAACAGACTAAAAATGCTCGCTGGTGCTATCATTTGTCTTCGAACTTCATCTAACGAAGAAAAAGCCTATAAGAAAATCTGTACAAACTTAACTTTAAAAGAAATGTCCGAGGGATAGAATTTTTTTTTTGATAAAAACTTACGTGCGGCACTAATATAATTAATATTTAAAAATCGGGTCAATTCACATACCGATCACCTACTGGCTGACATGTTTCGACCTCATTCGGAGGTCTTCCTCAGGGCAAATGTTGACACGTTCCGAGCCGTACTGATGAGGATGAAACATCCAGTAGCTGACTGGGTACGTGAGTAGAACCGTTTTCTGAAATATTAGTTTATTATTTATATTCATAGTTTAACCTAGTTTTCTTTTTTTTTTTTACGTAATATTTCTAACAACTAGGTCATACTCCAAATATAAATTCGACGTGAGACATAAACAAACGCAGTGCACAATATTTGCTCTACTTCGCCCTGGCTGTTGAAGGCTGTATGATAATTTTGGCGGGCTTCCATACCGTCTACACGTGCAATATGACAGAACGGAATAAGAAGAGAACAGAAGCAAAGCTCATATATCATTCATGTGTGTATTTTTCTCCGCCTAACGAGTCATCTTGTGGCGAGTTATAAGTACATATTTGATAAGTATATGGCAAACATGTTTTAAAAGTATATTTTGCTCTATATGTTCTTTACTAAGAAATGGTGTCGCATTTCTTGGCAAAGACTTGGAAATATCATATCATAGTAAAAAATAATATTCACTACCTACTCTAGGAGAAATCGACATGTTTCAATAAGGAATAGAGTTCAGCACTAGTATTCAAATTCGTATGCCTCTATTTTTACTTTTTCTTGTATATTCTCAAACTAAATTGTGTTGTTTCGTATGTTTAATATAGGTAATCATTGAGTGTAAATTATAAGTAAGTTTATAATTTTGACTCTCACTCCGCACTACCTAATTTCCCATCCCTTTTTTCTGTATAAACGAGGTTGCCCGGAAAAAAATTCTTAGCGATAAGGCCGTCGTTGTAGCATTTTCTATTTTTTTTGTGCAATAAAGGGTATTTTATTGTAAATTTCTTAAAATGACCATGTTGTTTTTCTTTTAATATCTTCGAAATTTTGTAGGATTGGAATGTTCATCATGCAAAATTTAGTAAAAAGTACGTTTGTCTGTCTACTTTTGTTTTGCTTGGTACAAATAATTTTTCATCGATAAGGTTTGAAAATAGCTAATAGGCTTACTTCTGTAGCGTTTTGATTTTGTGATATGCGCTACGAGTATTATACGTAGTAATCAAGACTGCATAAATGAATCTCAACGTGGAATAGTTATCTGTGCTTCATTGAATAATAATGCTTTATTAAAACTGTCGAACATAGATTTTAGTCTTGGTATTCAATAGTTTAAACTACATATTTAATTAAAATTGATTCAAAATTTTAGTTATACCAATTATAAACAATATAATTGGTATAACTAAAATTTAGAATCACTTAATATAATTATAAAAATAACAATTATAAACAATTACGATACCTGTGCCGATATTTTATTTTTGTTTCGTTCTCTTTTCTTTATCCCATGTGCGGACTCTTTTTTTTTTCACCCTATTGTGGAATACCAAAATCGTTTTTAAACCGCAAAAAGAAGGGTTTAATAAGTTTGACGACAATGTTTGTGCGTCGTAGGTCTTGAAAGAACGGACCGATTTCGATGCAGTTTTTTCACGTGAAAGCTATGTTTGATGAAAATCGGTTTAACCGTTCAAAATTTATTGGAGGTGAACGCTTGACATTCAGGGGTTTTTAATTTGCCTAGCAAATAAGCTAGTCAAATGGATGAGATGAATTTTTGAACTCTAGCGTCTGCATGTCAACATACCATATAGTGCGTTCTCGTTCCTAGTGGCCATAAATCAGAAATATTAATTTAAATGCGTCGTTAGCTATCGATGCAAATGCACAGATAGACATTCACAAAATTTTAATATCTGCAATTCTGCAATACAGTATTGCAACCAATTAAGTTACATTGAAATCTGCAGTTGACATGAACAAAACCTGTAAATTAAACTAGAAAAGTAGGTATACTAATTTATATTTACTCCATTTTTAAAGTTTATAATTATAATTTATTAAACTGTATTTTTATATAAAAAGCATTATAGGTAAAAGAAACTATTACTCATAGCCAAGTAATGTAGGCATTTAAATAACACACTTGAATCACACTAATAACAGTTTTCTTCCGTTGATTTTCCTTTATAATATTTTTTTATAAAATGTAATGTGTAACTATTATATTATATTTATTAACTTACTAACATATAGTATATTTGAGTGTATCTTAATCTGTAAGATTATTTCTATAATGTAATTATATTTTTAGAAAGTAATTTGTTTGAACTCATTACAGCCGCTATGGCGAGTTGAATATTAAATAATGTGTAATTAGTATGAAATAACGTAGCGTTTTCTATAACATTATTATTTTAGTGTGCACTAAATCATAAATTCCTATCATTTATAGTGTCGTATAACCAACCAATTATGTTTAATTTATATGATTTAATCAAAATGTTTATAATGATCATAAAAGGGTGTATCATAGAAGTTATGCGCTTAAACATACACATCTGTTAAGGTTTTGATTTCAATAATCTATTAGTGCTATTTTTGTATCATATATTACTAAATCTAAATAATTAAATGTGCGTATATTTAAATGACTTTTTATTTAGGCACACCTACGTTTGTTTAGACTAAAATTTAAATTTTACTTTTTCACAACTCAAAACATGGTGAGTTATTCTTGCGATCATCACAAACAAAAAAAAAACAAGTTTAAGCTTAATTAATCCAGCAAAAACAGGCTGAAAGATAAAAGCATACAACTGAAAATGAAATTAAAAACAGATTAACTCGCATTATAAAAATGTTTTATAGCTGCTATTCAGCTGTTAGTCTCCTATTAAATCAATTGACTTCAAAAAGGTGTGAGTTAACTCACGAACAATAAACATTAGCCATTTCAGAATTACTGCCCATTGATAAATAGTATATCAATGAAGTGATCTAGATTCGAACCGTTTCCAAATCCGTAACCGATTATTTCATAAAATTCGGTTACGCCAATTAACTGATATTACGCAATAACAATTTTTCTCGATTTCTTACGCCGCGGGAACAGCTGTTATTCTGTTAAGCGCTGTTCAGACTACGCTTTAATATATCGCCTCATAGCACGGCTTAGGTGTCGATCATAATACAATTATCTATTTATTTTTCTTTTAATTTTCTTGTCTGGTTCAATTTCGCTACCAACCGCTAGATTGGTAATCCTTATTGTGAGGCTCATTACAGGTATTACCTTAGCTTTATGTTATAATGTAAACATAACACGCGAACAAAGTTTTCAATGTCGACTTGGACATCCTGGCCTTTTTATAAACATTTGTATGACGTCAAATTGAGTATTTTTGATCTGAACTTCGAATATTAAATAAATAGCGAGTAAATGAGACAAAACCATTCTTGGGTTCGGATTTAAACAAAACAGTCAAGCGGTCGACGTGATTTGATGGACTTGCAAATTTACAATTTAACCCTTAGCTGCAAATAAGTAACTTTGATGATTTTAAACTACTATGATGACGTCACCATACTATAATATACCGTGGCATAGCATAGCGTGTCTGAACGGCTATTGTCGACTCGCACGATAGCTCTCATTGAAACGGTTGAAATGAAATCGCGAGTGATCGTTATTATCTAGGTTTTTAGACGACTTGCGAACTGTATTGCTTTTTGTCAGAATTCGATTTCGATGTGCTTGCCTCCTTGAATAAAGAGCGTGTTGAGCTGTAATTATTTTTGTAATTCTATTATTATTTAGTTTCGAAAGGTCAAAAACTAAGTTAGTGGGCCTGAAATGATGGCGCCATACATTAAATTCATTTTCAATTTTCTTCGTAATAAGTATGGCGAAGCCCACTTAAAATTTAATCACCAATTAATCGAATTAGATTTAACAAAAAAATCGTACCCAGATATACAGTTACTGTTTAATTGTTGTTACCTTTATGGAAGATAAATAATTTTATTGAATGCGGAATTAACAAGCCTGTAATTTAGACTGAAAATCAATGGCATATACGTACCTATTGATACCTCCATTACTTACCGTATAGATATAGCTAAGAGTCGTAAGGCCAAAGGTATTCGTATATCGTATCGGCCTAAAAGCTTTAAGCATATCATAATACGACATAATAGTAAATCATGTATATGGCGACCTCCGTGGCGTAATGGTCAACACGCTAGTCCGCCAATCCGGAGGTTCTGTGTTGGATCCTCAGTCAGGGCAAGTTGGAAAATGGCCTTTTTCAAATTGTCCTGGGTCTTGGGTGTTTATCTATATATGTATTTATCATAAAATATAGTATCTTTGGGTTAGTATCCCATAACACACGCTTAAGCTTACTTTGGGGCTAGCTCAATTTGTATGATGCGTCCCTATATATTTATTTATTAATAAGATATTGCAAATACTACAAAAAAGTTTGAAAAAGAAAAACAATTCAAGAAAGAGTTGATTCGAACAGCAATAGTCACAGTCGCCATTAAAAATATACATTTGTAGACCTCTGGTTGTTGTTATGTATATTAGCCTTTTGTTTTTCATTTATCATGAATAAAATCATCATCCGACAAAAAGTTAACTGCTCAAGTACACAAATGATTACGCCAATTTCATGGTCGATTTCAAAGCTGTTGATTACTTGTAATCTGTCGAACACCGAAATGAACAATGAAGCTATTATCAACCAATAACCACCGAGAATTCACCTCAGTCGAATTAGCCACGAATTCTGCAACGTTTCCCTTCACACCTTCATTAGCTTCCTCAAGGTGTGTCAAATTAACTCTGATCACAACGAGACTAAGGCTTCAGCTTTATTTACAGGTTTCGTTGATCTAAAATCTAAATGAATGATTTAAACAAAACGTCAAACATACGAATTATGTCTTGATGCAATTAAAATTTTATGAAACAGGAAAGAAACTTGCACTGTATGCGCCTTGAAATAAAACATTTGTTCCAAGAAATAATCTAGAACAGTTTTTTACAATACTAATCCTGGGTCTTGGGTGCTTATCTATATATGTATTTGTTATAGTATCGTTGAGTTAGTATCCCATAACGCCAGTCTCAAACTTACTTTGGGGTAGCTCAATCAGTGTAATTTGTCGCCATATATTTATATATTTATTTGTTTATATGAAAGCAAATCAGTAATTCCTTTGCTTTGAAACTAAACTTTTTAGTTTATGAAACCTATGATAAGATAAAGGTAAATGTATGCAAAAAATTTATTGTCGATCATATTTGGAGTCATATGATCGCTTTTATCAAGGCTCTAGCCTTACAGAGCCCTAATGTTGGCATTCACGTGTGTGAATTCGCAATAACAATAAGTTCTCACACTCCCGATTGTCATCGGCTAAACTTGCATTTACGCAACAGAAGACGTATGCCGTGTACTAGTCCTAGATAACGAAAGTGATGTTTTTACCACCACGTGGGACAATATGGCTCCTAAAGTAGGTAAGATGGCTGTGATAGTAACCTAAAGCGTCATCTAGACTAAAATGCAAACGAACAAAGCTGTTCGTTGCGTCCTAGTATAAGAATGAACTGAAACAAAACAACATTTTTGTCGCGTAGTTTTTAGGAAATAAAAACTCGTAACCCTCCTTCTGGTGCAGTCGGGTAAAAATAATATGTTTAGAACTTATAGGTAGTAGGTGTTTAGTAGGCGTACTCAACTTTCTTAGAACACAGAGCTCCTAAATTCCTTTTAACCTAATTTCCAATTTGTCATTGCGATTTTCATGTGACTACAAAAAGAACTGCTGTCTGAAAAGGGGAGTTAAAAATACACTATTGCGACTCTATTCCTAATGGGGCAGACTTTGGGTCTTGCAGCTTTAAGCAAACAGAGTCTAGGGCCGCAAGATCCAAAGCCACTTTTGGCGTGAAGGTGGAAAAAAAAAAACAAAGTAATTATAGGGTTGTAAGCCGTATTGTCTAATAACATGATTCGCATTTTGGCCCATAACCTCGATCTGCGCGGGAAAAGAAGCAGTTTTTACATCTTAAGTTTTTCTATTCTCCCAGACTACCATGGAAGAAAAAGAAGAGTTAAATAAACTTTATGAACATATTTTTCTGTATAATATCCTATCACACTAATAATATACAATCACACTAATATTATAAAGGCGAAAGTTTGTAAGTGTATGTGTGTGTGAGTGTGTGTGTGTGTGTGTGTGTGTGTGTATGTTAGTTACTTCTTCACGCGCTTGCGGCTGCACTAATTTTGATAAAATTTGGTATGCAGGAAGCTGACACCCTGGATTAACACTGAAAAAATTAACACATAGGCTACTTTTCCGCGGGTAACACCGCGGGGCGCAGCTAGTTATTATAATAATTTCAAAACTGAGACTGATGTTTTAATAAATCTACGAGTCTTTGATGAACAAGTCTTTAGAGTGCGTGTGAACCAATTTAAATAAGTTTTTAAAACATGCGATTTGATCACCTGGTAATTTAATTAAATTATGTGTGAGAATATAAAATTCCTTTAAAAGCCGCTTCTCAGAGTTTTTGTCACATTAGAATGCTTATTTATGCAAATTGGTGTTAGATGTCATGATTAAATAAATTATGTGACTTAATTAATTTCTTTCGGAACAAATAGCTATTTATTGGGCTTCATTGAAAAGTTTAGAATTCTATAATTTTTTTTTTATGGCTGGCTCTTTGGATTGGTAGGCGTGTCTCAACCGCGAGTGGTTCGGGCCGCAGTCCGAATCACCCATGTACTGTTTCTGAAGGGGGTCATTCGCACCGCAGGGGTTAAAGCATTACCCAATGCTCTTTTCGTAGGTCCGCTTTGCACCAATTATTTATTTGTATAGATGGATAGAAAAGTGGTTGATTAAAAATAAAAAATGTAATATAATACCTACACAATTATCATAATTATGCATTTTATAATAAATATACAAATCAAACTTGGTATAATCAAAGGATGTGTAATAAAACTACATAATGTTATCTGTCCCAATTCAATCCACAAGAGAACTGTTTCGTTTCCTATCGTGGTCCGAATCACCCAACAATCCGGCTCTTTATGGCTCTCGGCTATATTAATTAGTTTTTCTTTTGTATTTGCCTCTACTTTATACCTGCGATCTTTTGTGACGTATTAGCTACTCCTCGCGGTGTTACCCGCGGAAAAGTAGTTAAACCAATGTGTTAATCCAGGGTGTCAGCTTGCCGCATACCAAATTTTATCAAAATTGGTCCAGCCGTTTGAGCGTGAAGAAGTAACAAACAAACTTTTGCCTTTATAATATTAGTGTGATT
Organism: Acrobasis suavella; assembly: GCA_943193695.1. Classification (NCBI taxonomy): domain Eukaryota; kingdom Metazoa; phylum Arthropoda; class Insecta; order Lepidoptera; family Pyralidae; genus Acrobasis; species Acrobasis suavella. The sequence goes on along the minus strand of OW971945.1, from coordinate 8,600,083 downwards.
TAAAGTTACATTCAGAAAATTTAATTTACAGTTACAGTATAAATAAAAATGAATTTATATTTTATTATAGTTGCCTTTGAGTATGTTTCTTTGACTTTTTGTCCTCTAGCTAGATGGACTTTTATGCAATTTTTTAACCAACTTCAAAAGCAGCGGGTTATTAATTCAAATTTGTATATTTCCATTCGTATATTTAAGAAGTCTCATCGATTTAAAAAAAGAATCGTTTGAAAGGACATACTTGGCAAATGGTCCCATAGATTTTTTTATCAAAATTGTTGTGTAGTTTAGTGTTGCAGTCCTCTAACCATTATTATTTACAAAGAATTTTATAACCGCCAGTCATCAAAACTGGTCTCCTGTAATGAATAAAGTAGCAAAAATTACTACTTTTTTCGCTACCAAAACTCATTTTGTGAGAGATACATACCTTTTGCTACTTTATCTTAAAAGAGACTAAGAATTTAAAATATAAAATGACACCAGAAGTCATAGAACTACGGGAACATGAAATGACAACCAGTTAGTTTAATGTGGTTTGAGGCACATAAAATTACGCTTATTGCACTGTACCTACTAATTTTATTTTATTAAATGTCACTTTGCTGAGCTTGTTAGCATTTTATTGTTTTTATTTGCGTTGTGTTTAAATTAGATCAGATTTATTTAAATGAGAATATTATATTTTGCAATGGAGACATTTCTATAGCAACTCGTAGATCTAACTAGCTTTATAAATATATTATAAGTCAAAATGAGCATTGTTATTTCTGGCCTTGAATAAGACCACTCCATCTCATCCTGTCGTAAAAGGCGATTACCGGACTAATCACTAATATCTCGTGCATTCCTTTCATTTCCGTGCTTAGGATGGTACGTATGAGCCATTGGTCCCCGCTGTCATCATTTTATGGTGTCGCCAAGACATGTTAGATGGCTTTAGGCGGCCTGAAAAATCTGACACCAGTGTTGGCTACTTACACACACGAAAAACAACAACAACTCCATTCCTAAGAGGGTTCACGTCGGGCGGTAGCCTTTAATAAAAATGTTTGTACAAATGCATTCCCAGGTAGGGATGACGTCAGACGTATGTACGAGAACTCGTAATGGATGGTTATATGGGTTCTAGTTTCTTCTTCACCACGCACAGTTTTTTGGATATAACATTTTCATTCAATACCCTGGTGACCATTGCTTCCATGCTGGTAAGGAAAGTGTCCTTTGAGTCTTGCGGCCCTGGGCTCTGTCTATTTAGAGCCGCAAGATGCAAATGCCCTGTCTGCCCCTTTAGGGATAAAGACATGATAATATGTATGTATGTACATGTATCGGATGATCATTGACAACCGTATCTTGGAGAAAATAAATATATACGATAATTCACACAGATTGAGCTAGCCCCAAGTAAGTTCGAGTCTTGTGTTATGAGATACTAACTAAACGATACTGTATTTTATAACAAATACATACATAGATAAACATCCAAGACCCAGGTCAATCCGAAAAAGATCTTTTTCCATCTTGACCTAACCAGGGATCGAACTTCGGTGTGACATTATGTCATAATGACCACTAGGCCACAGAGGTCGTCAAACATACAAAAAAAAATACCAGGAAACGTGTCCGTGCACGACGATCATCGGATGCAACCGGGAATACGCTAAGATAGAAAGAGTTAACGCTAAGTAAGTAGAAATTTGAAACAAGCTGTATTGACTGCGTTTCTATCTATAACTCGTATTAGAAACATTAAACATGGTTATCAGTATATAGATCGAAGGCTCTACTAACAGGTATATACGAGTATATGGCTCGAGGCTACGACATCTTGCGTCCGTCGGTGTGTATGCGGATTTCCGGTACAGGAGAAAGCATTTTAATTGTTTTATTGAACAAATAGTGATGTACGCAATTAGCGTTAACGGTGAAGAATAAATTGCTTTTAGTTTTTGAATCGATGACTTGTTTTGTAACTTGTAGTTTAATCTGAATATAGTGACAATGCTCTTCTGGCACATAGGCGACCAAAACTTTTTAAGTAAGTTTTGTTTTCGGTGTTTTTTCTCAGCAGTGGTCGTTGCGAAAAGCTGCCGGTATTTTTTCTTTAAAAAAATAATAATTTAAATATAAATAAGTAAACATTACGCGTCATGTACACTAAAATTATTGACGTGTAAAGCGTATATTACTAAAGTAATGATTTGATTTGATATCAAAGCGATCAAATTTTCCATATTTGTGTATAAATTTTTTATTACATAAATTGAATATTTTCAGAATATGATCAGTAGTAGAATAAATATCTACCTAGTTAGAATGGTACAGGTAGTCACTCCTTAAAGGATGCCATTTATCACACTAGGGATGCAACTACATGCAAGAACAATGAACACTCCTGCTTAGCAAAACATTGTCCTGTAATATATATTGACATTTGCAATATTAATGATATCGTATAATGGCTCCACGTTCCGCTCATATGATGTCGTAAGATAGAACAAAACTAGTGCCAGTAAGGAAATAAAATCTATAGATGAATGGACTTAGCATCGCATTCGCTTCATTTTAAACGCATTGTAGTCAATATCAGCCGCAGTCTCTTATTTCTTACTGCGGGGAAAGGTCTCCCTCAACCGTAGTACTTATTTTTTTCTTCAGTAGTATGAGCAGTAATCTAGTATTTTTATCACCAGCTCTAATTTATTCTTTTTCATAGAATTCTTGATATTTTTTTTTATTATTTCAATTATTACTAATTCCCTAACCAATGGCAGAAGATCGCCGAAGATAGCGATATGTGGAAAGACAATGGGGAAGCCATTGCCCAGCAGTGGGACACTATACCTACAGGTTAGTGAAAAAAACCCTAACCTGTTCTTTCGCCCAATGGTGAGCATATGCCTGTCTTAGTCAATGCCACTAATCTCAGTCCTGTGGTGGTCTTATCCAGACGCGACGCGCTACTAGAATCTATCGTCAACCTATCTCATTACAGGACGTCAGTTGCTTCTTATATTCTTTACTACTAAGTACTAGGTATTTACGGATATAGTGATGTAGTCATATCTCAATCGTGTAAGCATTTAAAGCATTCTTAAACAATTGCATGCAAAAAAGACATTTTTAAACTTATTTGAGTTAAATTCATTGTCTAAATGGGCGTTTCTGTGAATACAAAATGCAGACATTTATGAAGCTTTATTTCTAGCGTCTTTCTGTTTCGTGTGCTTTGTAAACGATGCCTCTTATTATCCTAACAAACTGTGAAGCACGTCTCTTTTTTTGGTGTAATTATGACCGGCGATCGTGCTAATGTCTAGGTTATTTGTCAGTATTATGACATTATCCAGCTCTAGTAGTGTAGGGTAGTCACTAAGGAAATAAAGCGATATTTTTCTCGGTACCTTTGTTTTGACGTTAGCTCCAGCTATTTCTTTTTACTATAAGAATGCATGAAATTTAACAGGGACCAACGAACACGTACCCTAAGGTATTTGGAACCCAAGCCAACCTCACCTACTCGAGGTGTATCCTGATAAATAACGGACCAGGCTCTGGTGACCCATCAACCTGCACTGGACCAGCGCGGTGGGTAACGGTCTAAACCCCCACCCCTTCTATAAGAAGGCACATTGTTCACCTGATGGTAAGTTACGGGGATACCTGAATTTTTCAGGGTCCAATGCTGCCGCCATTTTAAATAAATAATTTGATAAGAAATGGAGACATCATTTCAAATTTTGTTCTGTTCAGGCACTAGATAACCCTTCAAACTATTTTATGAACCTGTTTACAGTTTAAAGTGAAAACGTGAAGCTTTTCTACGCACATACGACAAAAGTGGCCGTTTTTCGAATTTTGTTCTGACTAGGCACTAGATAACCCTTCAAACTATTTTATGAACTAATGTTTACAGTTTGAAGTGAAAACGTGAAGCTTTTCTATGCAAATACGTCAAAAGTGGCCGTTTTTCGAATTTTGGTCTGACCAGGCACTAGATAACCCTTCAAACTATTTTATGAACTTTTGTTTACAGTTTAAAGTAAAAACGTGAAGCTTTTCTACGCAAATACGTCAACAGTAGTTCATAAATAGTTTGAAGGTTATCAAGGCCTAGTCAAGACAAAATTTTTAATGATGTCCCCGTTTTCTATCAAATTATTTATTTCGAAAGGGGGCAGCACTGGACCCCGGAAAATTCAGGTATCCTCTTAAGTGGGCTTGTGTATTAGTAATTCAAACGTAAGTATTTTTTTGGCTTTCTTGTCAAAAGTTGTGACATATCCGACCGCACAGCTTTAAACCTTCACAAGAATCAAGAAGATTTCTGACCGCAAGGTGTTGTCTTCCGGCGTCACGCGGGAGGCTACCGGACACCGTGATATCGTGAACAGACTATACGTGCAAAATAGTGTTACTGTAAGGTATTTATAAATATGGGACTACAATGCAAATGTGTATTTCGCTGCCTGAAATAAGGTTTACTATTATTATTATAGCGTAATGACTGTCATCTTGCTTTTGCGTTCCATGGCTTAATGCGTTCCTTGAGGCACGGATTTCTGCACAATGTTTTATTTATCGAAAGCAGTGATCGATGAAATTTACTTATGAGATTATCTGACAAGTTAAAAAGTCCAGAGCCAACTTTCGCTTGTGGATGATGACCTACTGTACACAGCTTTAGGTATCATATTAAACAGCTTAAACATCTGCCTAAATTCTTGCTATTTATTATGGACAAACCAAGCTCTTCATCTATTTGTAATAGTAAAGTTTGCACCTTCCCTTTTTTCATTACAGTATTTTCAAGTTACATGGAAGAGAGTGCAGTGCAGTAGCAGCCAACTTTTGGAATCTGTTTTCTATGATCTAATTCTTGGAGCTTTAACTACTTGAAACTACTCAAATATTGCGTTGCATCATTACTAAATTAATGGAACACAAAGATTAGTCCGGGTAGGAGGCAGCTTAACTTCGCTTCTTCAGTCGGGCTCAGACCACGTTTGATGCTTAACGAAACGTCAACCAAAATAAATGTGTAAAAAAGGAGGTATGTTTCGCGGTAATTCCCGTATGCATTAATTTAGCTTTGTTTTAGTACAATAAAGATACTATCTAAATGCAGCTATGTTAACGCATACTGGCTATAGTCGCTTAGATACGAACTGACCTCAGCGTTTGGCTGCACATTATGATAATGTATCTGAAAATTATGCGAGGTGTCTATAACGTCTGTGCATTTTTTTACGATCTGAATTTCATGGAGTGATGTACTTGAATGCAGACTATTTCGAATTTCCTTGAATTTTTAGTAGTCTGCGTCTGAATGCTCTTTTAGGCATGGTTACTGAGCAAGCCAAGTGAAATTTCAATTCTTTTCTCGTGTTTTAGAGTTGAGAATTGCGTGTAGATAAAACATTGGCCTAGGTTTTGTGGTATTCACTTGTAGAACCGAATTTGGTTAGCGTCTGCAGTGTGATTCATGTGTCTGCTGCAGTAGACTAATAAAGTATGTAGCATGGAAATTTATAAAGGATCAAAACAAAATTTGTCTTGTCATGGACTTCAATGGCAGTGGGTTATAATTTTTTTGAGGCTCATTGTAACTTGTAAATAAAGTACTTTAAAAAATTACCACAGCAAAGCAAAATTGCAATGAAGCGGAGATTTTTTCCATAGCATATCTTAAAACGTTCTTTACTTTTTAGTCGTTTCTTATTTTGTGATGCATCTAAATTTTGTTTAGGTAACTAGCCATTTCCACTTTAAATAAATCAGTTTTTGATAATATATTCTAAAAAAAGGGTCACCATAATTCTGATTTAAAGCAGAGGTAACGCGCAGTGATGAACGAGTGAAATCGCGTGGATAATGATCAATTTTATCATATTTTTTGTGACTAAAAAACCAACTTTTATGATTCTTTAGGTCTAGTTCTTGTCAGTGTATTTCTTAAAACAAAATATGTGTTAGTAAGTACTATATTTTAGTAAAATATCACTGACGTGTTGACTAATTTATCTATAATCATGCTACTAGTTTTTAATATAAAACTAATTTAATGGCTATCAAGACTAGTTTTCCAGTGATATCGATCGCAACTTAGATTTTATTTAATCGAAAATGGTGTAATTATGCGATCTAGGCTGTATGTTAGATCAAAGATTCAGATAAAACTAATTATCGTAGGCTTCATTAAACTTTATAGTATGTGTAGCTGTTTAGAAATTTATTTTCATCATTACTAATTAAACCATATCCATGGAGTTTTAAGTTCGCAGAGAGGCTGTATAATTTTTATTGCGTGGTTTTATATGTCAATAATTTTTAAATACTTTACTTCCAAAGAAGTTGTAGCTTTTATATTTTTGTAGCATCGAAATTATCGTTGTACAAGAAATTAGAAAGTAGGTAGGTATTTGTTAATTATTATTGAAACGTTGTTTATACTCGTATCATACTGCGTCCAGGCTACGCTCAGCCATTCTTCATAAGCATAACAAAACCTTTAGAAATATTTATTTTATTAAAGAAAATATATCAAAATCTATTCAGTACTTTACTAGTACTTAGCGGAAAGATGTTCCCAAAAAACCTATTTTTTTTCGTTTTTACTAGATTTTATTAAAGATATGTTGTGTAAATACTTGCTCTTAAAATATTTTTGTTAATGTGTAATGTTAGAATTTATATGTTTAAGCACAGAAACAACCAGTATCACATTTGATTTTTTGCGTTTGTGGAGTACTATCAAAGTGGCCGTACCATAACAAGTAAGTACTTACAGAAGATGACTCAAAACTAGGTCATAATTCATATAAACAACGATTGTCGTTTACAAAGCAGTTCATCTAACACTAGGAAGACAATACGCCTGCGCTGCGCCGGCCCGATAATTAGAATAAGCAATTATATGCAAATGCTAAGCGACAAATGGCTCGTTTTGTAACCGCCACTCCTACTCGAGATAGTCGGGGATGTAGGTTGTCAACAGATTTTTTTTTTATTTCAATTCGTAGTGACGGAATGAGTGAGAATTCCAATCATGTTATAAGACACTACGGCTATACCTACTGTGATAGGTGACCCCTATATAAGGTGGAAAAAGGGAATCAAAATAATAAGATTCTCTTTTCTTATCTTCATGCCTACTATCACGCTAAACGTGATTATTTATCAAATTCATAGCCCTTTGCACACAAAAATCTTATTATCGCATACCTTCAACATAAAAACAATAAAAGTTTGATAAAGTTTTACTGTACACAAGAAACTTTTGTTCAACTACATTTAGGATATTCTCATCAAAACGATTTTTTAACCGACTTCAAAAAAGGAGGAGTTTATCAATTCGAATGTGTATATTATTATTTTTTCTGTATGTTTCCTGATTATTTAAAGACGCCTGGACCAATATAAAAAATATAGTTTTTTTTTTTTGTTTGGAAGTGTATAGTTTTTATTAGGGTGGTCTCATAGAAATTTTATCAAAATCAGTTGTGTTGTGTAGTTTACTGTAGAAATATTTTTTTTTGTTTTAAAAATTATATAGTGAAACATTCAACATACATACTAGGAACAGAGTGTGGCCATACATACTGGCCCAAAATTATACACAGAAACGATTTAGTTTCGGACTTGCTAAGAACAAGACAAGTTTTAAATAAGTAAAACGAGACGTAAGTACACTATTTAACATGTGTCGGTCGATTGCAGTTTTGGTCTTATCCACATAGCTACTCTCAGTTAAGGATCACATCAGAAATAAGAACCATTACGATTAGAATGTTATTCCGGAAATGTACAAGATAGAAAAACATCCTTTACAGCTATACCTATATACTTGGACCTTAACTAGATCTGGTGAATAGTCATTCATAACATAGGCATAGATAGTAGGAGCATAGATCTAGTTTAATTCGAACACTCAGCCAACTTATAATTTTTTGGTTTATTAATAATATTTTGTTAACTTTATAGAATTTTTACTAATGTATTAACATAGTTACGTACCCATTTCAATTAACTTACTCAAAAAGTTTTATAATGATCCAATTCTGTGCACTACATATATATTTTACAGAAATTTCTACTTTCAAGAACTCATATTAGTTTGCAGTGACAAGTTTTACTGCCCATCTGGTTCTTTCGTATCGGTTTTAGGTACCTATATCTTAAGGTTTAGGTACATTTAATGTTGATTTAATATTGTTTCTTTACGGTATATCTCTCTCTCTCTCATGTTAGCACGTCCTTAGCATTAGTAACATTTTTTTTTCATCTCCGATCGACCGACATATGGTTTTAATTTCCATAATTATTTACTCCAGATCAAAAAACATTGAATGTATCAGCCGCTTCTTTTTTGCAGATCGTAAAGATGATGAATGAATGAATGCCTAACACCTTGTCGCGACTTTTTAGTCTATTTTATTTCGAGTCTTACGGCTCCGGGCTCTGTTACCCCGTTAAGGTTAGAGACGTAATAATATATTTGTACCACATGTTAGCGGATTACCTGTGAAAATTTTCATTCCGAACGAAAATATTGAAACGAAAGGTCCAAAAGAACAGCTTCAATAAAAGCGGGTTATTTAAAAAATTGTACAATAGCAGATTATATGAATCGACCCTAATGATTACTAGAACGCTTCAGAGGAACTATAAAAATAGTTAGGCTGTTTAGAATCGTGTAGACCTCCTAGAGATCTTAAGATCTTATCGGACGTAAGTAGCAAGAACCAGTTACAAATGACAGCTTGATCGAACATGTGAAAAGGCATTGTGCCGCAGAAAAAAAACTGTAGGAGATCGCAGTAATATTCTTTCATAAGACCTAGTTTCAGATTTAAGGTCAAGTAAAAAAAGTGATCTATGTAGTTTTGTAGGAATCTTTATGTGTAGACATATATAAATCACACTAATATTATAAAGGCGAAAGTTTGTGAGTGTGTATGTTTGTTACTTCTTCAGGTGCAAACGGTTGGATTAATTTTGATAAAATTTGAGCAAGAAGCTGACACCCTGAAATAACACATAGGCTAATTTTTCCGTGGGTAACACCGCGTGGCGCAGCTAGTAGGAAATATAGAGTTACTTTATACGTTTACATATTAACTAGGAGATGTAACTTAATAGGGAAATAGGCGTATGGCCTAATAATTGTTAGTGGGTACCGTAGTCTGTGAATTAAACGCACCATTGTGCGACATGCACATAGATTTTTGAAAATATCCATGTAAGACATGATAACAGATGGCGGGATGACATCGGGGGTTTCTTGAGTGAGGTTAGTGATAGGAGTAAAAAGTAAAGGAAGACCTTTGCCTAACAATAGGACAAAACATTTGGCTAATAAAAAAATATATACATTCGAATTGATAACCTGCCTTTTTGAAGTCGGTAAGAAATGACAGCGACTTTCACGCTAAGCCGAGGCTCAGAGTGGAATGAGGAAAGGAAGAAATTTTAAAAACAAACTGTATCATTTCAAACAGAAATAACAGATGTTCACAATTACCCCATGGAATGTTCGGCTGTTTGAACAACAACAGTAGTTTCTATTGACTACCATTAATCAGCCCGAAGGTATATTGGACCACTAACTAAAGTGACTAGATGTGGCGAGATTTTTGATTTGTTATATAAATGTAAATTTCGGAATAAGTATGTTTAGTTAATTAAATATTTTTAATAAAATAGAATAATAAAAGATTGAATATACAATACGACTCGATTCGATAAGAAGAATAAATATATACCATTAGATAAACTAGATAATATTATGTTGTTATTCATAAAAAAGTTTTTATCTACGATAGCAAAATATATTGCAAACATGACAATTAAAAACATTTTCTGCCTGTCTATTTATTATTTAACTCTATGTAGTCCCTAGTCCCTAGTATTTAAACTCGTTATCATTTGCAACGAAAACTGTTTCGATAAAGTAATGTAATTGATTGTCTATTGTTTTTCTTATGATCCCAAAACCGAAAGAATTTTTAATTATATGATACTCCTTTAAAGGACTATTAAGGGTTTTCAGACTTGACAACTACAGATTGTAGCCACAGCGTATGTAAATCTACAAACTAGAACTCGATACAACTCTATTTCTTACTTAACTGTATGCAGTGAAAGTGAAAAGTTTAATTATTATTTTTCTCGTAAGATGACACAGCATTTATTTTTTCGGATCCAATCTTCATCTGTGTGAAAGAGATATTGAATAACAAGAAAACGAACGTGATCGACTTTCGGTGCCGTGTCGCCTCGATTAGATTCTATTGCCAAAAAAAAGACAACAAGCTGTTTATTATTATGCGAACTGTTTAACTATGTCTTGATTTATTTTACTCATTTGTTACAACTTCACGTGTTTTATAAAAAAAGTATACATAAATAAAAAGTTTTTAAGCACATATAAAATAATAGATATATATATATATATATATATATATATATTTTTTTTTTATGAACTCTACGAATCAATAATCAAGCACCATCATTTTCCCTTTGTCTATCCTGGAGATGATTGAAAGAATATATTGATATTATAAACGTTACTTATAAGTCCTCCTTTGTACGAGAACTTGGTTGTCCTTTTTTTATTTATGTGATATTCATATTTATTATTATATGACACAAAAAAGTGTATTATTTTTTATTTGATTCGGCTAAATGCACATTTTTGGGGGTCCAAAATTTATATACTAAAATCAAGTAAAATGTGTGTATTGATTTTAAAGGCACTTGTGCAAATGAGATTTAAATGTAAAAATCTGCTACTGTCTTGTACATATACAGTTTTCGTTTATCTACTAAAGTACCGCCGCGTTTGCAAAAGTATTTGTGTCATCAAAGACGATAAGTTAAGGAAAAAAGTACTTTTCACAGTTCACATAGCGTCTCACATAAACATTCAATTTAATACCTTTCAGTGATGTAAGAGTAAGATAAGAACAATTTTGCGTACAGTTGCCGCCATTTTGTTTCTTTTGGAAGGCGAAAAAATTAAAGAGTGTAACAGAGGTCCTCTCTGTTATCCTCTTAAATTTGTTCGCCTTCCTTCTTTACGTAATATTTGGAGAAGAAGACATATCTCAGTTGCAAATATCCTTAAGTTGCGCCGCATACAATGCGCCTTAAAAAAGAATAACGAGATAAATTTTATATCTGAAACATAATATTGTATGTTCGTAGTTTAATTAGTTAAATAATTTAGTTTAGTTAGTTCGTAGTTAAGAAACTCATTTTAACAATTCTTAAATTAGTGTAATTGACTCATCTGTAGACTGGTTTTAGTTTAGGTGATATATTTTAGTCCAAGTTTGAATATATATTTTTTTAAACAAAAGCTTGATAATTTGGAGAATATAATCATTTCACTGCGTACTTGATACTTACTCAACTTTTGCACGTAGGCGTTTCGGTTTGACATAAAACCTACGGCAGGCAGGCAATATCTACCTACTTTAACTGTTGCAGAAGTTAATAAAAAGATATCCTTCTGTCTTGTTTCTTTTTTTCTGGTAGCCGTGTGATGTAGGTTGTCTTTTAAGGAGCTGATACATGTGGGTATCGGACTTTAAGGTCGGTTGCACATTAAGAACGATAATGGACCAGTTTCTCGGCTCGGATTCAGTCCGTAATATTCGGTCGGATTACAACATGTTAAGTAAATGATGATTGAATTTCATTTTATGTACCTACTACTAGCTGCTACCCGCGGTGTTGCCCGTGTGGTCAAGTCGGCAGGTTGTTATTTATTAATCTCAATAATCCGCTAGTTTTTTTTTTATTTGTTTACGGCTCTTCTGGATACCAGTCCTTTTAAGCCTATCTAAATGTTTTCACTTCTTTCATACTACTAACTTTAACTATCGGTCATAGGTTGTTGTAGGTCCTTTGATTGCTTCAAGGGAGCTTCTAGCGACAAATCTACTCGTATAGGAGTCCACTGGCTTTCATACCGATTGAGTGACTACTACTACTATGACTGTCCACTTTTCACATAATGTCCATGAGTACGAGCATTTATAACACAAAATTACACCAATTGTATATTACAAAATCCACTAGAATCAATTTGCAAAATAATTTAAAGCAAACTCCAACTGAACCCCTTGACTTCCCGCCAAAATCTCAATCCGCTAGTTTTTTTTTTGTAATTATTTTACGGCTCTGGATACTAATCCTTTAGAGCTAACTATCTTTATTTTCATCACTTCTTTATTCTTAACCCTAACTATGCGATCAAAGGTTGGTGTAGGTCTTTTGATTGCTATAAGGAAGCTTCTGGTGACAAATCTATACGAGTCCACTGGTTTTCATAGCCGATTGAGTGGCGGACGGCGCCTAAAGACGCCCACCACAGTCCGCAAATAAATATCACTGCAGCCGCACTATGAGTGTCCACTTTAACCATTTCACATATTGTCCATGAGCATAAGCATTTATAACACTTAACTACACCGATTTCAAATTAAAAAGTTAACTAAAATCAATTTGCAAAACAATTTAAAGCCCCCCTTGACTTCCCGCCAAAAACTCAATCCGCTAGTTACCAACAAGTCAAATCAGATATACTTTTTTCTAAACGTCAAAACATTGTCTATGGTTTTTGTATGAAAAAGCACGTCATAGTTTCTTGAAGGCAAATACCGCTCTTATTATCTGTTTTTCTGCGTTGATAAATATCAATGACGAGTGACATTATTTTGTGACGCTTTATTTTACTTAAATAGCTTTATCGAGTTTTGGTAATGTTACATATAAGTTAAAACTTAAACATGAAATAATTGAAAATATATTCCGTAAAAAAAATTAATACAAGTATCGTCAAAAAATGCATGAACGTCGTGGAAAACTCGGTCGGAACGGAATTTAAAAAAAAAGATCGTGACATTAAAGTGATACAAAAATCTTATACTTTTTTTCGCCTAGCCCAAGTCGCCAAGTCCATAACTGCCGAAAAGGAACTTCGTTCCAAAAGATCAAGCAAACCACTATAAACTAAAGCCACTGGAAAAACTGTTATATAAGCTGTAAAACTGTAATATTTACTCCCTAATTTATTTTTATTTATTTAGTCTTTTAAAATGCACTCTGAATTGCTAAGCAGCTCAATTAAGGATGCAACAATAGATTTAAGCAAGTATATAAGTAAGTGGCCAACACTGATGTTAGATTTTTCAGGCTGCCTAAAAGCATCTGACATAGCTTGATGACTGCCATACAATGATGACAGCTGGGCCAACGGCTATACGTGCCTTCCAAAGCACGGAGGAGCTCGAGAAAATTTTATGCCACTTGTGATTACACATTTAACTACGAACTACGTCCAGTGTCACTTTACTTGCGCTAGTAATGCGTAATAATAGTAATGTTTAAGCGCTAAAACTTGTTAAATTAAGAAGTCAAATTATGTAATGAATTGTCAAACCCATCCCAATATCAGTAGATAGTTTACACGTATAAAAATTTTTTTCACTACTTGAAATGTTAATGTTATACATATTTCCTATTAGTAATAAAAGTCCTTATTAGGTAAAATACAAATATGGATAATTGTAATACAGATCAACACTAGTGGAACAATGGTACTTAATAAACATAAATAAAACTTATCTCACTCTAAGTGTCGCAGCACTGATTGTAATCTGATACGATACGACTAGTTTATATAGCTTACTCATTTCTGTATAAAGCCTCATAGAGAAAGATCTTTCAAAGTTTTAGTTAAATGGTTTTACTTTGACAGATTTTTTATAAGATAAATCTTTGAAGGATTTGTAAAAGTGTTATGTGTCATAATAAATTTTAAATTGAGTTGTATATCTGCTAAGAATAGAGTCAGAAATAACTTGTAAAGTTAAGACCTTACAATGCTTTCTTAAAGTCTAAAATTTAAGCAAAATTAGGATTATGTTCTTTATAGTTTATTTATTAACTTGTGTAACTTTAAAAACTATTTTAGTGAATAACTTTTTTAGGAACATAAAAATATCGCGTTAACGAAAAGCCGCTGTTTCTTGCGTAACATTCAATTTTATAATTTAATATTTCTGCACAAAGCGACCATTGTACTATTTTATAAATATATATACTATATAGCACTGAAATGGTATTATTCCAAAATGTCTTCTTAATTTTAAAATCAATGGAATAAGTACTGACAATAGACTGACAAAAAACAGCCGACGGCGGGCGGCCATCTCACTTTCTGGTTTACTAGGTCGGATAATCTCGTTTATTTTTTTATCTTTTTTGACTATTTGTCGTATAATGAGTGAAAATGCTAGTGAAACCGTGCCCTTCACTTCTATTTTGTCGGTTTTTGTAAGGTTCAAGGTGGCCCTGTGCCGTCGGAAAAGTTTGCGCGTGCGCTTTTTTAGCTACACATTGTGACACTCGTTATTCTTTTACTTATGGTTCTATTAATTTCGACTTTTTCTATATTTATTATAAAGAAAAAAAATGAATGGCACTAATAAATAATATTTTTTATGTCAGTAACCCACGTAAATAACTTAAAAGATTGGTCTGTTCTGCATTTTCGGCAATGTGTTTAATATGATTTATTTCTGCAAAATATCTTTGAACACTTAATAAAACTCAAATGAATTTCGTTACTTTACTTGGGTTTATGTTTAAATTATGTTCAAAGTAATAAAAATATCAAAAGTATTTTTTAATAGAACCCATATTTATTAATGATGTAGGTTTACAATTGTTTTGTATAAACATGGGTTATATCTATCTTATTACATTTTTTTTATTTCTTTCAGGATACTTAAAAAACACTTCTCATCATAATCTTATTTTTAAGAAACTTTGACATTACATCGGGAGGGTGTTACAAAATGTAATTACACATAAAATATTTGAATAGATGCATCATGCAACAAAAAACAAATACGATTCCCCGGTTTCGAAGTTTCGGAGCTAATAAATAATATAAACTTATGAATTATATATCCGCTGATCACGAATAAAACATAGCGTACTTCGAATCATCGCTATCGCAGTTTTATTGGTCAAATTAATTTAACATATCCTTAATATTGACAATGTCAAGTAAAGGATACATTTTAAGTCTCGTCATAAATTAGGTAAGATTTTAATTAATAAAGTTAACTTTGGGACTTAATTTAGTTAATTGACTTGTTAAATGAAATCAAACCTGTAGGGCTATAAAATCATCGTTAAATAAGACATACAGATTGTTATATCGTTAATTATACCCTTGAAAACTTATTGACCTGAAATTATCACAGTACCCAATTAATTCGAATTTGTTATTATGCATAGTAAACACACGCTTTTTGAATTTAAGTGCACGCGTTCAGTTTTTATGACATTCGAATTTTCTTTTTTGAAATATCTTACCATTTTAATTAAGCGACTTAATTTTAATGACATTTTGTGAAGTTCTTTTAAATTATGTGCATATATTTCTTATTTTTTATAAAAAATAATTTTATTTTGAATAAATATTATCAGTAATTAAAAATGGTTATTATTAAATATAACTGAAAGTGTATCATTACAATTAATAAAATGGGTTCAATAGATTTAAATGTATTTTTAAGAAAAGAAGTCATTTAATAATTTTTAGAACTTTCAAAGTATGATTTTCTTGTTTGAAATTTTCTCGTTAAACGCAATATCCAGTAAATATTGTGATAAAATACTGATTAAAATATATAAGATGAGATCTTTATGTAGACAACTATAACTTCAGATACGAATCAGCTTAAATTATTAAGTAAAGTAATATTTAACTTTACTTGTGAATATTACGCACGTGCGATTAAACTCATTAAAGCTTGCGCATTTAAAACTTTTATAATTTTATGTTTCCCTTTAGGAAAAAAATATATGTTTGCTAATTTAATCGGAAGACCTAATCAATTATTTTTAAGGTTCTTTTAATTTAAATTCACTGTCTGTAACTCCTGAATAGAAAAAAGAAAAACACATGTTTACGTTTCGAGTAAACTTTTTAAATCCATGGTTTAACACAAGGCACGAACCTGCAAAGGCCGAAGAAAAGCCCGAAGAGAACTCTTTCACCCACAGTTTTAAAAATCCCAAACTGCAAGCACAAACACACACAATTGTTTCCAAAAAAAAGATCGGCACTAAGTTCACCGTCACTGGTCTATCACTCCGAGCTTTAAGCTTGCGCGTGCGCAGTCCACCAGCGTCGCGTTATCAGAGCGACCGCGCAACAACAACAGAGCCTGCGAGTACTCAATAATAACAAGAAAAGAAAACGGTCCAGTTTCAGCGGGGCTTCCGGATGGCGCGGGCGTCGTGCCGTCCCCCTCTGACGTAAGGCGGTGTTTCGCTCTCCCTTTCTAACGGGATCGAGGTGAGTTTGAACGATAGCGCGCAGTCGCAAGCGCGACGCCGCCCCATGAGGTCGTGGCGGCGGACCTTGCGCGACACTGCAACCGGCGTGAATGAGATCGATGACGAATGCTCAAGGGAAAATAACTTCGAGTAAGTTTTTGAACGAGCTATTGAAAATAACTCAATATTTGATCGGAACTGTAATAAAAAAATTGATTTGTACATAAGTAAATATATATGGGCCAGTAATATACTTGTATGTTTTGTTGCCGGGAATAAATGAATTATTATTAGTATTAAGCTAAATTAGTTGAAGGATTGCCGGTATAAATGGGGTTATTAGAAGTCGCTAACTAACCCGAAAGGCCCCGTTACCGACCCTAAAGAAATCTTCTCGTAGTTTTATTAGTTTAAAGCTTGCTCTATATATTTAAATGTCTCTACTATATATAAGTTAATATAAGATAGATAGTTACGGTCTTTGGCCTTAGTTATCAAAAGCTCTTGAAAACAATAATTTTGATTAGAGTTTTAAATTCGTTGTGTAGAAAAGGTCAATTTTTTTTATGAAAACTGACAATATGAAAATAATTAATAACGAACTTATGAATAAAATTTCAGACAACTTCCTCTGAACACATAAATATAATTTAGATGAAGTATGTGTAGTGGTAAGCTTTAAGCTAATAGTTATGTTGCGCGTTCGGTTATGTTTTTGCCGAAGCTTCGCGTTGATGTCTTTTGTATGGACGTGAATATTCATTATACATTAGTTCGTTGGGTGAGCTCGGATCCATATAGTTTATCAATTTGTGTTGTGTGTGACTTTTTTAAATTTGATAATCTATTTCGAAGCTGAAAATGTTTTGAAAATGGCATTTTAATAATAATAACGAATAATATTTAATATTCGGTCTAGAGTTATCAAATATACGTCCTTTGATAATTTTTATCCCGAAAAAATGAGGTTCACGTGGGATTTTCAAAACGGTATGAGTTTTAGAATTGAAAATTTATTAAACTATCATCATTATATGTCTATCTTCAAGCTATGAAAGATACCTATATCGGTAGACGATACAGCTTAAAAAGCTTGACACATGTTTTTTTTTAAAAACCAAATTAAGCTGTAGAGTCAAATTAAAATATAACTTCTATAAACGATTAACTAAAATTTTGTTATATATTTGCGATTAAGTAATTAGCTATTTTTTAAAACTACGGCGTTGATATAAAAAAAAATTGGTAACTGTTCTTCGTAATGATTGCTGTTTCCTTCTCCATGATTAACTGTCACTTAATTTAGATTTATACGTGAATTTAATTTACTTAATTGAAATACTGGAGACAAATTTAAATAAAATAAACTAATTATTTATAATGTCTGTTTTGATTAAATATAACAATCTATCATTTTTGTAAAGCAATTATTTTTAATGTGTGTATCAATTTTTGATAATATCTTTATCTAAGTCAAGGCAAATTGAAAAGTCTAGACATAATTTGAAGTTGATGTGCAAACGCGCAATTTAAATTTAAAGGTCATCAAAATATTTTAGTAAATGTCCGAAAGATGAACATGATGTTATAAATGGTATCAAAACGTTTTTTCAGAGTTAACAATTTGCGTAAGGGCCAGGCCTGTGACACTCCCCGTTTAGGTATCGAAAATATACCTACATTATTATTTCTCGCGCAACGACCACTCCGGAGTGGAAAATTCAGTTATATGAATCGTATGTCCAGAGAAATAAAAATGAAATTGGCCTGAAATGGATTCTAGGTACATATCTAAACGAATAGGTGCGGAGTTCTGACGCGAGCTAAATTAAACCATACAAGTATCTTTGTTTACACACCTACCACATTGTTCTACCACATTGAGTAGATATTTCTTTAAATTTCTTTGCTGAGTGAGAGTTCTGTACGTGAGTACTAGTACTTATTCTGTAATGAGGCATAGACAAGACTACGAAACTGCCAACCTTACTAAGGAACATTGCTTCGACAGGTACCTAGCCTTTGATATTAAGGGCGGCCAATCCGTCTCACTTTTCATACAAACGTTCATACGTGATTATAGCGATATAACTGATCTTTCTTGGAAACTTTTGAAGAAACAGGTATCTTGTGCGCTATTTCTAGGATTAAATTAAAGTTTGATTCAGCATAAGCCTCCAAAAATCAAACCGTTTATAAAGAACTCATAAATTGTAGAGGTAAAAATATATTTCAACAGAAACTTTGCAAATGTAATGAAAATTTTAAATAAAAAACATTTATTTCATACGCTTTTAAGGCTTACTGAAAAACACGTGTCACCTGGAACAAGTTTTATGAAATTTCCGCTCCCCTTGAATAGTTAATATTCGTTCAATTGATAGTTAATAATAATTCTAATCATTCAATAGAATGCAAACTGAGCCCCGTTTTTACTTTGCCCCTTTTTCTAGCATTTCCCTGGACGACACAACAAGCTTTTCAAACTTGCTCGCGTTGTCAAAAGAGCCGCCTTAAAACACTTTTCCATCGCGTGGAACGCATGCTTGTTAGCTTACTTAACATTTTAAGAATAAATTATAGATACATTATCATGTCTTTATTCCTAACAGGGTACACAGCCCCTAGAGCCTTAACACCCAAAATAATAAATTTATGTCATTAAAATGGTGTCAATAACATCAAGCAATTCTCTCTACCCAAAATACGTTCCCTGGAAGAGAACACTTTTAGCGTTAAGAGCGGCCTTCCCGTCTTACTTTTCATACAAACGCTCGTACGTGATTATGGCGTTGTATCTGATATTTCATGAAAACTTTTGAACTCACAGGTATCTTGTGTTTCAATCGAAATATAAAATTAAAATTTAGAAAACCAAAGTCAGTATTAGCTTCCAAAAATCTGCTTATTTGCACAAATTATAGTACTCATGAATTGTAAAAATAAAGAATATATTTTGATACAAACCTTGCAAATGTAATGAAAATTTTGAATACAAAACATTTATTTCACACACTTGTAAGGCTTACTGATAAACACGTATCACCTGGAACAAGTTTTATGAAATTTCCACACCCTATGAATTGTTAATATTTGTTTTATGGATAGTTAATAATAATACCAATTTCATTTAATAGAATGTAAGCCGTGCTCTTAGGTGCTATCTCTCTCTTTTTGGTTTGCCTCTTTTTCTAGCATTGCCCTCGATGAAACAACAAGCTTTTCAAACTATGCTCGCGTTGACGACAGAGCGGTCGAGAAGAGCCGCCTTAAGTCCGCCAGTAGTAAATAATTGTATATTGTGGATCAATAAAGTTTTTATTAATGAATAAGTAATAACAACGAAACTAGAATACCTCTCCTTTGTATATCTATAGCTGCAGATATGAATCCTAAGTCTGCGAATCGTTGATTTATCAAACTACATTGAATTAATCTAGGTATCAATTTTTCTTTTAAATCTTTATTGAGCACATTGGTACAAAAGTTGGACGACTTAATGCTTTTCCTACCAGTTAGCATTTAGGAAAAAACGAAATTAATTCATCTTCGATAGCCGCTTAAAGATCATGTAACTAATTACTTACACTATATACATTATATGTTTCTTTCTTCCAATAACCTTATATTTTTAATTCTGTAAAATCTGTCCGTAATTTCTAGATAAAAAACAAAGTTGGGAACAATTTAAGATTAAGGTCAAAGGTTGTTCTTAAGTTACAAAAATATACCCAAAGTAACCCACGTTCAACACATTTATTAAAATTTTACTAGCGTTTATTTTGAAATTTGCGTAAAACTTTAAATTTACTGTGTGCACAAAATATTTTTATTAAATAATATCTCGCACGCCATAAATTAAGCCAAGGTACACATTAAGGCTGGCGTTCTTTTAATAAAAGCAAATAAAAGATCTTTTGGCCAAATACTGAACGTGAACAAACAGTTTGCCGCCCGCGGCCCACAGATAAAATAAAGAGCATCCAGAATTGACGCAATTTTGTCCAGACTTATCAGATACAACTCCGTTTGTTTTAATAATTTCTTACTACCGCTTATCTTCGAAATAAAAGCTCTAGGGCGTGTTCTTTGCTGTTTTACATAAGAAATTTTAAAAGATTATTAATAGAGAGATATGGTACAGAATATTTTATTTTCTTCCTATTTCTATTGTATGGGAGTAGACGTTGTCTCTGCTACGCATTAGACTCCATGACCCACTACGTACATTATGTCCTCATCCCTGTGAACCTGAATTAACCATTCGGAAAACATGACGTATCAACACACCTAAACTTATATACATGTGATATTTATCTGTACTTACATAATTTTGTTTCACAAGTATGCCGAAGCCTTATTAAAATGCAATAAAACTGTAGTAATCGGTTTACAAGAATCGCCCAAAATTTTGTACAAAGTAAATTGCAATACATACAGCTCATCTAAAGTCAAGTACGCCTATCTAACGATTTTTGTTTGTATGTACAACTAGAGAACGGAGTTCGCCCCAAACTGTGATCTCACGAAACCCATATTGGGCAACTAGTTAACTGAAAGAAATAAAGAAAGCTTCATTTGGCAACCAAAATTATGACAAGTTACCTAAAGTTTTCATATAATTTTTGTATGCAAATTGTATAAGGAGGGTCAAAAATGCGAGCGACGTTTCTATTATGTTGGCAGTATGGTAGATCTAAAGAAAAAAAAGTTGTAGGTCTAGGCTAGGAGTATCTTTTTGGGCAAATAACGACACATATGCTGTAATGAGGAATAGACTATAGATTTTTCTGAAATCGTATATTATCAATGTACTGTTCGTGACTATTTATAAGACAGATAAAAGTACAGCAGTACAAAAATAACCATAAATCTATTAGTAGATATACCTATAATGAAAACAACAACTCCTTTTACCGAAAGGGCGGTTAGCTTAGCTATGTGCTAATGGTAAGGTGCCACAGCGCTAATTTTCAGCTGGTATTAAAGTAAGTTGGTTAGATGCTCCTTTTAAAAAAAACTAAAAAAAAAAAACAAAATAAGAAATCAGCTCTGTAATTGACTGCGGATCATGTTTGAACTTATCAATTTATTGGTTACGTCTGCACTCCTACTTAAATAAAAATAAATATATACGTATAAATTAGACAGGTGGAGCTAGCCCCAAAGAAAGTTCGAGACTTGTGTTATGGGATACTAAGTCAACGATACTATATTTCATAACCAATACATATATAGATACACATCCAAGACCCAGGTCAATCTGAAAAAGACCATTTTCCATCTTGACCTGACCGGGGATGGAACCCGGGACCTCCAGTATGACAGCCAGGCGTGGTGACCACTAAGCTACAGAGCCGTTAAACCCAATTTTATAAAGCTAAGATCAAAGATATACAAACCAAATATCAAAAATATACAGACATACATACTCGTACTTACATATAAACACAAGATTGCTGAAGTAGAATGAGAACTTAGCTGGTTCTTTCAATGAATTACGTTAAATGTTATGTATAAATGTTACTTTAAATAGGACTTCTTAAATCAGGTCCTAAGGCCTCCAGGTGGGGCAAAGGACTTCGAGTATGCTTGTCATCGCGATAGCTATTGTTATAATTTCTCCAAACTATAAACCAACTCCACCCCCAAAACACACTAACGATTTAAAAAAAAAGAATTTTTCAAATCAGGTGAGACGTCTTCGAATTATCGGTGAACATACATAAGAAAAAAAAAATATCGCAACGTATTGATAACCTTCCCTTTTTGGAAGTCTGTTAAAAAGAGGAAAGGACAGTTAAGCCAGGTGCCCAGGTCTGCTTATCTTCAAGACAACATTAAAACCATCATTTTTAACATCCGTGTGTCTCGTAAATTTTAACCTGTTGTTTGGAAATTACTAAGCTCATTATGTTAACATTAAAACTGCAGTCCATCTACCATGCAGGAATACAAAACATAACAAGAGCACATTATTGTAGAAGCATGTTGCGGATTACAAATTGATTTCTTTTTAACGCAGAAAGAGATCAGTATATTTTTAATGACCTAGATTTTTTTAAACTATTGTAAATAGAAAAGGAAAGATGGTTGGACAACTAATAAAATGTGACAATCTCTTCAGAATTATTAGTAGAAGAGTTATAGTAGAGGTAGAAGGAAATATACAAGAGAGACGAGGAAAGGGAAGACCGAAAAAGAAGTTTTCCAACAAATTGTAGAAAAGTTAGGAGTAAGGTCCTACCAGGGCACTAAAAGAATGGCAGAGAGTAGAGAAGAATGGAGGCGACTCCATTGAACCCAACTCGTATGAGCAAGCTCTTACATTACAAGAACTTTTTAAGACTCTTTGAGTCAATTTTCCCATGATCATGGGCAAATCCCGTGGTGATCACCACGCTGGGCAATAGGAAAGGAGATCGCAAAATCTGGTACACAGGAAGTTGCTGTCCATTCTTTATACATGAGCATTTCTTAGTCACCCTTTACGGCACCCGTGGAAGAGAAAAGAGGGTATTGTTTTTTTTTTACTTTGCCGTCATCTCACGGCTTATATGAGTGGATTGTCTGCGACACTGAAATTTGTTTACCAAGTGACAAACATGTGTCAATCAATAACTTTTTTGTTTTCTTTTTAGGCATATGAACTTACACTAAGCGCACTTAATGTGTGTGAAGATAAGCAATGTTTTTTTTTTCTGTTTTGGTGCTATTGTTAGTTTTAGAAGTTTGATTTTACCTCCCTGCTGGCGGGTAGATGTATGCAGTGAGTTGCAGTTTTAAGTTATTATTAGGCAACTATTATAATCTTATATTTTTTTATTTTTATAAACGTACATATTTATATATGTCTAGCGAACAAGATGATAGTTTTCACTCAGTATCATCTTATAGTAGTGAAAGTGACAGTTTTTATTCCATCCCAATGCCTCTCAACGAAACGTTAGAGAATTCATTTAATGATGTACCAAAAAACTTTAATGTTGTTCACTTGAACGCCCAAAGCATTCCGGGTCATTATCCTGACTTATTGTCAACATTTGATTGCAAGTCCATTGATGCCATTTTAGTCTCAGAATCCTGGCTACAGCCTTGCCTCCCATCTACTTCTTACTCACTTCCTGGCTTCCACCTGATTCGCAATGACCGCGTTGGTAAGGGAGGTGGCAGTGTTGCTATATATCTTCGTTCACATATACCTTTTAAGGTTCTTCGCGTTTCTCAGGTCTCTGATTATTCTTTGGAAGCAGAATACCTCTTCATTGAAGTCACCCTAATGCACACACAATTTCTTCTTGAAGTTTTCTACAGCTCTTCTGACTCCATTAATTATTTTTCTTCCTTGGAAAAGCTGCTTGAAGAATTATCACCAGTTTATAGTCATACAATAATTATGGGTGACTTCAACACCTGCCTACTCAAGAATGACCTTCGAGCTCATAATCTCAGCTCCACCATTGACGCCTGTAACTTATCCTTGGTTCCACTTCAAGCTACTCACTTCTTCCCTAACTGTAAACCGTCTCTATTAGATCTCATTTTAGTGTCCTCTTTGGATCATGTAGCAAAGTATGGTCAAATTAACGCTGACATCTTCTCTTACCATCATCTTCTTTTTCTCTCCTACAAAGTTCGTCCACCTAAACCAAGATCCAAAATCCTCTTTCAGCGCAATTTTAGATCTATCAAAACTGAACTGTTACGTGAAGATGCTTTGAACAGTGACTGGAATGCGATTGCTAATCTTGACTCTGTTGACGAACAAGTGGAATTGTTTAATAAAATGATTATCAGCCTTTATGATATACATGCCCCTTTGCGTCCTATTAGAGTTAAACATCTCCCAGCGCCTTGGCTTACAGACGAGATCAGGGTAGCTATTGCCAAAAAACTCAGAGCCAAGACTAAGTTTAAAGCTGATCCGGACAAGTACCGTGATAAATATATCAAAGCTCGTAACGCCTGCAACAGGATGTGTAGAGATGCACAGCGCCGTCATGTCCACCAGTCCGTTGAAAACGGGGATCCAGCTAAAGTTTGGAAATTTCTTAGGTCTATGGGAGTGGGAAAGAGCCATCAAAATGTCTCCAATGATCTTGATATTAACCTTCTTAATAAACATTTCTCAACATCTACAGATTTTGGTGGCAATGATAAAAGTAAGATATTTAACCACCTATCTTCAATTCCCTCCCCTGACTATCCTTCTTTCTCTTTTAGTCCTATAACTGAATGTGATGTTCAAGAGTGCATAAATTCGGTAACATCTAATGCCGTAGGTTCGGATGATATCAGTCGTAAAATGTTCCTTCCTATCCTAGACATTATACTTCCTATTATTACTCTTATCCTTAATAAGTCCTTATCCTCTGGCATATTTCCGTCTGCTTGGAAAAGTTCCTTTATCACTCCATTACCCAAAAAAGCTAACCCTTCTTCCTTCTCTGACTTCCGTCCAATATCTATACTTCCCTTCCTCTCGAAAATCCTTAAGCGTGTTGTCCATAAACAACTCGGTCCCTTTCTGCGTAAAAACTCCATCCTCAACCCTTTCCAATCCGGTTTTAGAACAGGTCACAGCACTACTACAGCGTTAGTTAAAATCACTGATGACATTCGAGCCGGCATGGACAATAAGCAATTAACTGTTATGTCATTATTAGACTTTTCTAATGCATTCAACACTGTTGATTTCGAGGTTCTTTTAGCTACCATGCGCTCGCTGAACATATCTCCATCAGTTGTTGACTGGTTTCACTCTTATCTATATGGTCGCCGACAATGTTTACGTATTGAAAGTAAATCATCGACGTGGTGTCAAACATCGTCCGGTGTGCCTCAAGGTGGTGTTCTTTCTCCATTGTTATTCGCATTATTTATTAATTCTATTTCTAATCATCTTCGCTCATCTTACCACCTGTATGCAGATGACCTCCAAATCTATTGCCATGTTAGTCTGGATAACCTCAGTTCAGGGATTGATTTAATCAACGGTGACTTATCGCGTATATCTGAATGGAGTAAGTCTCATGGGCTTATAGTTAATCCTTCTAAAACACAGGCTATAAGAAGTGTGCGTAGCACAGTCTCCTTTAAACTCTCAATTCCTGTACTCATTTCTATTCTAATTCTTTCTCAGTTCAGGCAGTAAAACTTTGGAATGCTTTGCCACTGGATATTCGTAAAGTGGAATCATTGAAAAATTCAAAGATTTGGTAACGTCTCATTACCTTTCCTCTAGCTCTAACTAATATCTCTTTACTTCTTTTCTTTTTACTGGCTACTTTCATTTACTTTTTTTTTTAATGTTCGTACAAATTTTATGGTTTATGTATTTCTATTACTTTATTGTTCATTTATTTGTTATAGTATGTACTCCTATTATTTATTGGTATACTTATATTCTTCTACACTGTAATACTCTAACTGCGCCAACTCCCCCACATCTTTTATAGTTTTCTTTACCCAAAGGTTGGCTGGAAGAAATCGCTTTAGTGATAAGCCCGCCTTTGTACCTACTAGATTTTAAATGTACTTTTGATTATTGTCATACTTGTTGGTGCAATAAAGAAATTTTATCTTATCTTATCTTATCTTATAATAAAAATTTATACATAGAACTTAGCTACTACTGCGTCAAAGTTTAGTTACTTTAATTTAGGGGAGTAGAGAAATCCCAGCGGAGGATTATGAAACTCCAGTAATAAAGAAAACCCAAATTTTGTTTTATCTTGAATGCATAAAATTACGCCCCAAGTAAATTATAAAATACAAATTTTTATAATGATATAGTTTCATAATTAAATTGTTGTTAATATGACTTTTTATTTGAGTTTTTTTAAATTGGTTGCATGAGAACTTCACAGAAATACTAATTAGTAATTTCTGACAAACAACAGTAATAACAAATAATTACATTTATTAAGAAAGATCAATGAAATTAGCCGTAAAAGAACCAACTTTTTGAGTGAAAGTGTAGCGCCCTGATTGAGGCAATTTACAGTGATGTAACTCACGTACGAATGTATTGATGCCATAAATGCAAGTACAATGTTAAGGATATGAGGAATCTGTAAAGAAGTTTTTTGGATAAATATAATATGAATAAAGGTCAAATTTTGGTGAATTTGAAATAAAAAAAAGGTATAACGTGTTTTAAGAATTTCATAAAATAAGTGATAAGTATTTGTATATAGTAGTTTTACGTTTTTCAATATACTTTTTTTTACTACACTTAATATCTATATGTTAGCATCGTAATATATTTAAAAAGTCTAATTTATCTTTAATCACTGAGGATTAAAATGAACTTGCTATTGAGACGTTACCATCGCCGCCAACCTATGCTCCCCGAGTTTTTCTGCTGTTAGGAAGTCATCCATGTAGGCACTTAGTTTACGGGTTTTGCGGTTTTCGGGATGTTGGGCGCGGCAAACCGGCGCACGCGCCGGATGTCGTGCTGAACACCTCGAAAAGTATCTGGTAAATATTTATGTATATTCAGTTTTGGCATATTAGGAGCATAGAGTAGGATATAAAAAACAAAAAAAATGAGCTTGATACCAAAGATCCGACTCAAAAAAAAAGGCTTTGAAATAGTTTCCATATTACTGAATTTAGTTTATATAACTTTGTTTACCTTTTCTAGTTACCACATAGATAACATCGTTCATTTACTTCCATGTGTTCTAATTAGGCTTCCAAAAACAAAAGCACTTAACCACCCCTAACTCCATTTAGTTTTTACCTTCATGTCAATTTGGCCAGATAATATCATTCAGGCCTAGTTGATTGACAGCCCATAGTTCGATGCGTTAATAATTCCAGACAAAGAAAAAAATCTCACATCCGTTATCTCTGTTGCTAACAGCTTGTACACAACTATCGAGAAACGAGAAGAGTAACATATGAACCGACAGCTTTTTTTGTTCAAGTTAGCTTCTGCCGTAAATTTCGGCAGCGTTGGTGTAGTTTAGCTACTGTGTGCTACGGATTGACATTCCAAATTATAAAATCATTAAAGTGAGTATGATGGCGATGAAACCTAGAGATAATAAATAAGTCCAACTTCGGTACATTACTTCAAAAATCTTTAAAATTATACTGATTTTTGTTTGTACGTATTTATATACCATTTTGATAATGAATAAAACATACAAGTAAAGCTACATAGGGCATATATAATATAATAGCATAAAACGTATAAGTAGATAGGTAATACTTTATATTTTACATGATAATCAAAGTTATACATTATCGCTAATAAATTTATTTCTGTATTTCCTTAAGGCTGACTGATAGGGAATGCTTTAGTATTAAGTTCACCTTTTGTACCATTATGGTCAATAAAGATTTTATATATAAATGGTTTAAGTAAGCGACATTATTTTGACATTTGTTACATTTTTATTATCAATTTGTACTGTTCATTCTGTGCCAGCGAACTATTATACCGAAATAATAGTTCTGTTCTGTACTCATTTTATTTTTGCAGCTTGATAAATTTTTGTTTGCGTAACTGACAATGAACTGTAAAATTGAAATTTGGTTTCACTTTTGTGGGTTGCGTTCTTTGAAAATTGACTACGTGACGTGTAAACGAGAAGCATTTTAGATCTGCAGATTGTTATGTATGCTTCAATTAGACTTTTAGACTTATTTACTAAAACCTACGACGCGGCTTCAAAAAGTTAATCAAAAATGGTCACGCATCTTTCTTCATACCCACATGTCACCCACATTGACCTATATTCGTTACGAAAGAAATACATATCCCTATTTCTTTTATTTTCGTGATAGAAAAAGGCAAACTACAAAACCTACCTATCTAATTTAAAGTAATAAAATAATAAGCCGCGTTCGACTTTTTTTGGATATCAAACAGTATATTGTGTCAATTATTTATTCAATGTACTACTGAAAGTGTACCTATTCAGTTCTAAGGGTAATCCCGGGGACCTAGAATTTTTAAATACTATATGACCTTTTTTATACTGATTATATGTTATACTTATAGAATACGGTTTATTACTAATAAACCGTGCTACTTTTTACAAACTAACAAGTCAAAATAAATATTATAAAATAAATAAAAAAGACAGAAATTTTATTTTTATTACATATTTTTTTTTTAAATCAAACATAAATTAATTTAATAACAAACAAATTAAAATAAAATAAAAATAGACTGACAATATGCTAATAATATAGACAAGCTATAAAAGTTGACAAGTTTATTGATTATCTGTGTTATTACACAGTTCATTACATGGCACGGGTCCCTACGTCAAAAATACGTCAAACTCTAAATTATCCAGAAAACTAATTTCGTGTAACAAATTGATTCCCATTACAGGCGGCAGATAAAGATCATAATCTATTTTCCACGCCGATTTGCGCTTGCCCAATAATTATAAATCATAACAAAATTGATTCTACGCAATTAAGATAAATTAAGTTTTGACGCGGCAATAGTACATTTTCTGTGTAGTGGTCTTTGTTGGGTGTTTAGTGAAATCGATTAAAGATTTTTATCGGGCTTGTGACATTTTCAGCAGAGCCAACTTACATACATACTTACATACCACAATCACCTTCACCGTATAAGCAAAAGGTTAAATAAATATCTAATATTTATTTAACCTTTCTCAATCTGTGTGATTTGTCCCTATGGACAAATCACACAGATTGAGCTAATAAAATAAATAAATATATAGAGACAAATTACACTAATTGAGCTAGCCCTAAAGTAAGTTCACAGCTTGTGTTATGGGATACTTTGTCAACGATACTATATATTTTACAACAAATACATATATAGATAAACACCCAAGACCTAGGACAATTTGAAAAAGGCCGTTTTACCAACTTGCCCTGACCGGGGATTGAACCCGGAACCTCTGGATGGCGGACTAGCATGGTGATCACTACGGTCCATGGAGGTCGTCAAAAGAAAGCTATCCGCAAAGAAAGCTTAAGCTTACTTTTGCTAGTAGAAAACTCTTTTAACACAAGTTAAATAGAAAGCATAATACGAATACATAATAACGCGCATCGTTTTCTCATAAATATTTTGGATTTGCACGAGAAATTATGTCTAAAAAGAAAAAAAATTCAATAGCTTGATAAGTGTTCAACTATAGAAATGTCCAAAACGAAAAACCTTTAATTTTAGTGGTCACCGGTTCAAGTGGTGCGGAATAGCATCCTTTGTTGTTGCGTCTTCCAAAATTCTTCTTTTTTAACATATATTATAAAAGAATTGATTTTAAAATAAATTTAAAAAGAAAGATATGTAGGTAAGAAGATTTTTTGATTCTTGTTTAATGAAATGCATTTAGTTGCGAATTTTTATTAAAGAAGTATAAAAATTAAAAAATAAAGTTTTATATGTTTACAGGGTTATGTTCGTGAGAACTGAAAAGGCACTTAAAATGTATGTATATTTGAGTAATTACGATCTCAATTTGCAGGAGTCATATTTAAAATGTAACAATGCCCAATTTATAATTAGTCCTTAATTATTGTTTGATCGCCGGTAAAAGAGTTGGAGATAGCATTAAAAAGATTAATTACATATGCAAACTTTGATTTGTAAATCTGAAGATGTAGCAG
The DNA here is from genome assembly GCA_943193695.1 of Acrobasis suavella. Taxonomy (NCBI): domain Eukaryota; kingdom Metazoa; phylum Arthropoda; class Insecta; order Lepidoptera; family Pyralidae; genus Acrobasis; species Acrobasis suavella. The sequence goes on along the minus strand of OW971945.1, from coordinate 8,570,098 downwards.
CGTAATGACATAGTGAAAAGCCAATACATTAAATTGCTTCGACCATATCGCCGTGTGGATATGGTCGCGTACGTTCATGTACTCGTAGTAAGTAAAGAATTAAGTAGCATGATGATTACATCATCGTCTTGGCGTTTGATTTTCCGAAACAAATTGGTTTATAATTGCAATCTATATATATATGAGACTCGTGTTATGGGATACTAACTCAACGATACTATATTTTATTACAAATACATATATATAAAAACATCCAAGACCCAAGACAATTTGAAAAAGGCCATTTTCCAACTTGCCCTGACCGAGGATCGAACCCGGGACCTCTGAGTGGCAGACTAGCATTTTGAACACTCTACGCTACGGAGGTCTTCAAACTAAAACAAGAAGATAACTACCTGTAAAAAGTTTCTTACTGGCTGTTCATGATGAGCTAAAATTTTGCATACACATGTAAGTAAACTGAAACGACTATACAATACAATGTGAAAGATGATCTGAAGATGTAGCCAAAGTGTGGCCACGGAAACGAAACGATGCAAATCTGTCGAGTAGGAGCTTTTTTTTTTAACAAACACTTTATTTTAGACAATATCTAAGGTATACTTAGGAAATTGGAATAAAGTCGCTTTATTCCAATTTTCGCTTTTACGAAAATGAAAGTAAATAGAGTTTTTTTTTTGTAATGCAGCATCCTTAGAATCTATAACATCGTTGACCTTAACGGGTAATTATGACGCCCGAATGGGCTAAATATTCCCTTCAATACTAAAGTTTGATAAACGATCATTCAAGTTAAAATGCACTTAATTCTTTTATTTCCACTTATATAAATTACATTAAAAGGAGTTTGTTATTTGGTGCAGTCCAATATTTCGGGCGTTTTATCGAAAATTTATTGAAAATTTGCTGTTGGCCGTAATTCATTCGCTTGCATGTCTCGAGTACCTTATCTAGAAAAAACTAGCCTGCCATTGAGCACACAGAGCCACTTTCCCATGAACTTTGAAAACGAAAAAAAGTAATTTTTAATTTAGCAAATATCCTCTCAATTTATCGCAGGTTGACTGGAAGAGATCCCTATATGGGATAAGTCCGCCATTGTACTCATTACTCATTATCATTGTATATTTGCTTTTTCGATTTTTTTGTATTTTATTTTGTTTTTTGGTACAGTAAAGTTATTACAAACAAACAAAGAACATGTTATATACATAAATAAATACGCAAAACCATGGTATAGACGATTTTTGACAGCATGAAACTTTTTTTTGGGTTTTTAGGCATCCAAGATGCAGTGCGAAAGTTCTCAGACTTTCTTTTTCTCGTGGTAATTTTCATCATTTCTTATTTCATCATTTAGTTTGAGAGCATGGAATTTGTAAACAATACCAAGTATTTGTAAACATAATTAAATGAAAAAAGGCGGTGGAGCAGTACCATGCCTTTTCGATACATATTCAGCAGGCACTAACGAACGTAGTGATTTTAAAGATCTATGGTTTCCTCAATGGAACGTCGATGGCTAGAGCTCACTCACGATTAACTGAAAAGATTAAATCCTTTGACACAATTTATGAGAGCGTATTTGGCAATATTGAACGAAAACTAAACGGAGAGAATTAATAAGATCTTTTTTTTTCATTAATGTAGGTACGAGTATATATCTAATTCACATTTTTGCATTAAACATTATAAGTTAGTCTAGGTACTTCATCTTTGATTCTTCTGCAAAATACTGTTTTCTCGCTATTACAACAACAAAAACAACAAGGTAAGAATTGCTGATTTATATTTCCTTTTTTTCGTGTCGATATCTCAGTATAAGCAACGATGACACAAACCAAGAGGTGTAACAAACTATACATACTTATAAGTACATCTATTAAGACTACAGCGCATAAGTTGTATTTGTTTGAAAATTTAAATTTCACGTATCACAAATGAATACGTACTGCATATTTTTTAAATAAAAAATGACTAACAATCCTTTATTTATATCAGTTAGAATTAATCAAATATACCCAAACAATTAAAGGAATCTGACCTTATTAGCATCGGAACGTTTGAAACCCGAGACAGACACAAAAACAACGGCTAAGGTTATTGTTATTAATATCCAAGCTACATTTGAGCATATTAACTACTAATATAATGTGCGTGCAAGTCGGCAGGAGGTCGCGGCTTATAATTTACTATCACCAGTAGTGCGTCTATATCATAGTTGTAGTCATCGCCAGGTAAGGCGTGGTTGTACTGGATATAGAGTAGGTCAGTACAGAAGTACAGGCGTTAGGGCAGGCCGGTGTCACTCCCCATTTAGGTATCGAAAATATACCTACATTATTTTTATGAGCGGTGACGACATCAAAGGGGAAAATTCAGTTACATGAATCGTTTGTCCAGAGTAATAATAATGAAATTGGCTTGCAATGGATGTCTAGGTATCTAAACGAAGAGGTGAGGAGTTCTGACGCAAGATAAATTAATCATAGCGCTAACCGCATTAAGTAGATATTCTTTTGAATTTCTTTTCTGAGTAAGACTTCTGTACGTGAGTACTAGTACTTATTCTGTGGTTAAGGTTCTCCTTTGAGAAAAATGTTTTTTTTTATACCAGCTTTTATTGAGCTTGCCCTGTTTGTTGTTTGTTTGCTTAGGTCAAATCTTGCAAGAACCACCTTCCATTGAGACGAAATTTGGTAGATATGCTATAATGTAAATTAAATGAATATTATTGTGACAAGAAGCTGATCTGATGATGGAGCCGGAAGGTGGTGTATAGAAACCCTGTAATAAAACGACGCAACCCCATCAAATTTGGGATTTGTCTTGATTAGAACTTACGCCTTAAAAGTGAGTACATAATTCTATAAAAATTAGGAACTTCAGAATTAGTTGTCATATTTATTTTAATCAGTAAAATGTTAAATCAAGGTAAACAGCTCTAGCAGTAACAGACTGGACTTGTACGTCTTTTTTTTTTGTTTCTACTACAGGATCACGACCTTCTCTGTACTATTATAGCCATACTTGGCCACAGCAGCCAGAGGATTTGGCTTACACTCGCCACGTTGGCCAGACGGTTTGGAGAGATCTCTGTGATGTTTATGTATAAAACTTTGTTTCCTTACACGACATCAATGCGAAGACATGGAGTAGACCTATTCTACTCTGCCGGAAACCACACGGCATACAAAAGAGTATTGTAAAATTAATATGAGAAGCTCGGTGGCCCTGCGGGCACCGTGGTGGTTGCAAGTAAAGCGACACCGGGCGTGGTCGGCACATCAATGGGTGACCACAAATGGCACAAAAATTTCTCGAGCTCCTCCGTGCTTCAGAAGGCACGTTTAAGCCGTTGGTCCCGACTGTCAACAATGACTCATTTGAAGAAAAGTGTTTTTAATATATTATAATGTTAGATATTGTAGACATGTTTTTTTATTTAAATAAGGTCATCAAAAATCTAAAATTTTGATAACCTAATTTTCGATGTAGTCAATGTCTACACAATATAAAAACATGTCTACAATATCTAACATATAATATATTAAAAAGTTTATGAAACACTTTTCTTCAAATGATGCACATTTTTTAACAATCTTTAAAAATGTTTGATTGTGCGAGCGAGACAGCCAACCAAATGTGAAAAGCCTCTTAAGCTGCCCGAAAAATCTGATACCTGTGTTGGCTACTTACACAATGAAAAATAAACACAACCTTAAATATGAAACGGACTTTCTATACAGATTTTTTTATTTTGTGTATCAGAGCGGATGTAGCAGCCTCGGCGCCGCAGATCGACGTTTGATGATAACCGAATTTGAAATAAAAATCCTGAGTGAAAAGGTCACCGCTACACCGCTATTTATGTCGAAAATAATATTATCAATACCGCAACATATTAAGCTGTTTGGTACTTTAAAATTTAAAATAAACTTTTTTTATTAATAAGGTTTTCGTTATTTAATTGCAATATACGTATATACGGTACGCTTCAAAAATGGAGTCATAATCTCTCATACTAATTTTATGAGAAATAATGACATCATTTTTAAAGCCTGACCGTACTTATGTTTGCGTTTCGTTCCGTTTCAAAAACTGCAAAATATTTAATATAAAAATTAATAAAACTCTTGGTAATATCCAATCAAGATGAAATGTATACTTATAGCTTCGAATTTCGTATGTAGTTCTGATGACAATGTACACACAATGTAAAGTGCTATTCAGCTGATTTCCTGTTGAAACTATTTAGGATTCAGGGACAGCAAAATTAATAAATACATTAAAATATACGAAACGGTAAACAAACAAATATACTATATATAATAATATACTAAATATAATAATACTTATATACTCCTAAAAACACGTACTCACTAATGCATATAAAGTGCAAACATAAGTCCTAAATTTAATGAATCATGATGTTGACATGTAAAAAAAAATAAAGACTAATCTAAGAGATGACAGTGTACTCTTGAAGGGAAATTATGTAGAAATTTCTCTGATATCAACGAGCAAAGCATTCCAGAGTCGTGAATATAATTTGTAGGTATTATGCGTATGCATTAATGATTTCTAGTTATGAATTTCAATCGTGTCGTGGTAGAGTTTTACCCTTGGAGCAAACTGGACCACCTATTGCTTAATACAGCCCATTTATTTATAGAATTATTACTTACACATTTTGCAATAATACGTAGACAAGACTTGCTCGTTTGGATTATATTACCTGAAAGAATTACATTACCTACTTCTTTATTTAAAAGCAGCCATTAAGTTAACATTTCCCAACACAGGTCCTCCGTCATTAAGGTTTATAGCTCAATCAGCCTGTAGGGTACAGTAAAAGATATAATATACAATCTAGAATGCCTACGAAGTGGCAAAGACGTTACCAAAAAAGATACCTAAAGTTATAGGTGTCCCTTTCTAGTTTATTGCACTGGCAGTTTGTGGAAAAGGGATGTCTCTTACTTAAAAGTATATTTTTAAGAACGTCGTTGGGTAATTAAACATAAACATTATGGAAATATAAACTTTAAGTACGAGGCATTAAGTTCAATTTTTAATGTTGTTTTTTTTTTTAGATTATTACTTGCAGTCATTCTAGATTGTATTACAATTTCTTTGGGTACAACCTACTTGTGTTTCTTCATTTATTGACAACGATGAAAACGACCTTTTTTACCTTGTACCAATAAGGCTCTTTGAGTCACTTTAATATGCCCACTATTATGGTTTAATTATCACTGTGATTTTACCAAAATTGGAAACAATGCCATTAACAGCCTCTCATCATAGTTTTTGTATGTTTTATTTAAGTGTAGTGGACGTCAAAAAAGGATAACGTTTTCATTTCAAGGCTAATGTTTGTTTATTTGCTAATTTCTTAATCGTACAAGTTAAAACAGAAAGAATATAGTCTATCTAGATCAAATCCAAAAGAAAAAAATTCGGCAAAACAGGCGTATTCTGTAAATGATTATTTTATACCCATCAAGTATGAAAATATATAGAGCTTAAAGCAAACATATTAAAATGACACAACCGCGCCATTTGTCTAAAGACGTATGGAAGATATATCATTACCATTATACAATACCAATTGCACATAAATAAATACAGTACATAATCTTAAAAACCAGAAAATGCGCAAAGGCTGCCCTATCGCTAAGCTATTTTTCCAGGCAACCTTTTCTATGTAAATTAATTATTTGACTTATTGTCCTATGTACAGGGGGTTGCTCCAGTACTTTTCCATGTCATTACTGTCTTGAGCAACGTGCTTCACTTCAAGACAGTCCGATTATCTTGTTTTGTAATAGCGATACATATAATTATTATGTTATTACCCAAAATTTAGACTATCTTCCTATATTCACACTTGACCAAAACACGACCATGTAAAAATAATTGAGAGTCACGTACTTATGCAAAACAACTTTTCTATAATCTCTGGAATTAATACTCGACAACATTTCCCGGTATAAGTCAAAAGGATACGGTCTAAGGTGTAAATTATGACGTAATAAATTACGGGTAATTAATGTTGTCAAGTCCGCTTGTTCGTAAAGTACCTATCATATCCGTAAGTACTGATTTAATAATTAATTTAACAAGAAACAGTGGCGGATATTTGTCACGCCATCTTTATGTAGTGATTATTTATCAAAGGTGACTATATATGAACGATAGCTTGGAAAGACTTCTGCGGATACTTACCACGCAAATTACTAAGATATTAACTGAATTATATCTAGATTATGCAGAGCAAAAATCAATGTAAAGAAAGTAAAATATTTTGGATTGGTAACCAGTTACGAAAAGGTAGAAACACTAGCGAAGAATTAAAGAATATTTAGAGTTCTTTTGTTTTGTTTTGAAGATAAGCTAGGGATCACATAGATAAGATCCGCACTTGTTTTAGGTTTTTGTTTATACAATGTGGAAGGGACATACCCGTAATAAATTGAACCACGTGCTAAACTAAATCACTGTAGTATAATGAAATTAAAATAACAGCCAAAACACAAAAAATAAAATCGGCATTTCCATAGAAAAGTGTGCAGCCGCCTGGGAAAATTGAATGGGAATGTCGAAGTGGGTTGTTATTTTAATTTCAAGTATAGCCCGTGCTTTCATGGCAGTGCTATGCGCCTTTGTAACTGGACGCGCATCTCTCCGCTAACGAATTATAATTTTTAATTCGCGATACGCGCGGCTTTAGCCGCTGCCCGCCTTCGCCATGAGTTCCAAAAAACTTGTGGTCAACGAATTGCTTGCGTTTCTGTGGAAGCAGCTGGATTGCATGGACGAGGTCAGTGTGATCCAGATTTGTACCAGCAACTGGAACGAGGACGAAATCCGTAGTGCAAAAGTGCTACTATATGAGACGCTTGGAAAGAGCGACCGAATGACGTCTCGCAGGAGAGATGAAAAGGGAGAGAAGAGTCTCCAGGACACCATAAGGTTGTTCAAGGAGACCGACCCGGATGAGTGGCCTGTGGAGTTTGTCTGCAAGGATCTACACCGCCTACCACCCGTCACGTTCGATCACGTCGATGTTACCAGGTTGTTAAAGGACATAACGACGCTGAAGTCAAACCTGGCAGATATTCGGTTGAAGTTTGAGGCTTCTCAAACAGTCATCGCTGATTTGCGCTCGGAAATAATGGAATTAAAAACCATTAATTCCGTAAGTAGGTCACAAGAAGTCTCAAAACCCAACACGTGTAGCGGTGTACTCAATGCATCGCACTCAAGATTCGCGTCAGCGAAATTGGATGATTGGCGAATCCTCCAATTTCGGTCATTGCCGCCGTCGAACGGATTACGTCACCCCGTCCCGCTCCTCGTGCATTTCCTGCACCTGTGGTGACGAACGTAAGCACGTCAACACCTCGTGCTTACGCGAAGGTCGCTAGCCAACCTCCCGGGCAACAGCAACCATCTGAGAAGAAGTCGGCGCCATCAAAAGTGCCACCTTCCGAAACAGTTCCGGAGAAGGGACCCGTCGACGATGAGGGCTTCACCAAAGTTGAAAGAAAGTGCAAGAAGCCTTCTCGACGAAACAAGTGCGGTACTGCGCTCAGCAGCCCCAACATGTTGCTGCGTGCTGCCGTATCGACGACGTTGCTCTACGTATCCCGCCTTCACTATTCTACGAAGAGTGAAGATTTGGTGGAGTATATGAGAATCAAGACCAAGTTCACCTTAAGAGTCGTAAAGTTGGAATAGTGTCACAACGTGAATTTTAATTCATATGTGGTGCGAGTTCCAACCGCACAGTTGGAGACCTTCTCTCAAGAGGATTTCTGGCCGAGAGGTGTCGTCTTCCGGCGTTATCGCGGGAGGCTTCCCGATACCGCGACATCGTGCAATGCGTCACAGACATTACGTACAAAATAGTAGTATGTTTAAGTTTTATATTATAAGTATGTTAGTCTGGAAGGTATATATAAATATGGGCCAATAATGTACTCATATGTTTTGTTGCCTGAAATAAACGAATTATTTTTATTATTATTTATATTTGTTTATATTTTCTCTCAAAATAGGGTATTTTGAGGAGGTTTATTGCGTACGCGGGCTTGTGGCCAAACGTAAGCAATTTAGAGAATAGAAAAGATGAATAGAGATTTAAATATAGGCTACGATTCAGTGGAAATTATTATTATTATTACGGGTAGGTATGTCCCTTCCACGTTGTATGTATAAGTAAACAATTAGATAAATGAAATCAGGAATAATAAGATTAAGATGATATGATGTGATCATGTGCAAGTCTTTTTGGTAAGGTGCTGTCTCGTATGATATAGAAGAAATATATTTCTGTTAAATTTATTATCTTAAATATATTTTGTTCATATTTTTAAGACAGTCTACATATTTCAATAATGTTTCAATAGAAAGAATACAATGCCATCTCTAGTGATCCCGCTATCCAACCTTTAAAATATGTCAATAAATGTATAAAGACAAATCATTCGATTGTGTGCTAGGCTTGTACAAAAGATGATAAGGAGCACATTGTCTAGCCTAAAAACTTCTATTGTCTAGAATTTTATGTCTGCGGAGATGATGTCAGAATTTATTAAGACTTATATGTTTCTAATTTATTTCCAACACCATACCTAATATTCGAATAGCTTTGAAAACAATATTGATGAGGTAGTAAAACGTATTTAAAAATAATTAGTACTTTGCAGGCCGCTTCTGATCATTCGTTTTGGAAATCATTATGTATGTCCAGCAGTGGACTTCCTGTAGCTGATATGATGATGACGATGAATTTCTACTTTAGATACTTGCACACTGTACACCAAGCTGTGTTTACACCAAAGAAGTACGTCTTAAGAAAAAAAAGGTATCAAGGAGCCAGCTAAAAGGAATGACGGCAAGTGGTTTAAGACTATCATTCCTGGGACTAGGAGGACCCAGGTCTTTCATACGTATGTGTTGAGTGACCTAAAGACTTCAATTGTTGGGAATTGTACCTATATTATAAACCATATAATATAAAACTTAAAAATAACTAGTATTATTTTTAAATTTTATGTTATATGTAGTGGTATGTTAGTCTGTAAAGTATATATAAATATGGGCCAATAATGTACTTGTATGTTTTGTTGCCTGCAATAAACTTTATTTATATTATTATGTTCTTTCAAGGTTTATCCTTCATGAGACGAATCCCGGACCTTTGAGGCTTGCATGGGGAAACAGGTCTGACATGTAGAGGCCTTATGAGAGGTTTTTGCTATAATTGTGATGGACCACCCAATAGTACTGACAGTAAGGGCACCATAATAATATTCTCACTGCCAATTCCCAGTAAGTGCAGGCAGGACTTTGGAAGGACAATGGAAAAACTACTTTGGGACTATTGGGGTGATATGTTAGTGGATAGGAAAATGGGCTATGGGAAGGACTATAACACCTCCCCGATCGATGATTAAAAACACGGATAAATAGGCAGGTGGGACTCGCCACTTTAGTCAACGGGCCCCTGAAAAAAGGCTGGGCGATAATTTGTAGCAAGGAGCGCAACGCTAGTTGAGTGACTTAAGGGTGGAGAGGTGTCACTGGACTTTAAACGACCATCACTTGCATCCTTAGGTTCCCATCAGGTACACCCACTCGCCACTGACGTTTCTCATCCACCCTACGAGCATACAGCTCTCGCGACTCTACTCTGGCCGGCCAATTAATGCAAGACAGAGGTAGGGGTTCCTGTTACCTCATCGGTTCCCACTCCACCCGGCCCACAAAGGCAAGATGGAGACGACGACGACGAAGGATATTATTATTATTATGTTGCTGTGAGTAAGATACAATGACGCAAACAAAATAAGGCTTACAATACTTTAGGATCTAACATGAAATCAAACAAAAGTTCGTTGACGTGCAATATTCATCAGAGTTTCGAGTTGACAACAAATTCGTAATTGACAAAAACTATTGTTTTTTATCCACAACTGTTTACTTCCTCAATAACTAACTATGTTTTATCGAGTTATAATCAGAGAACAGAGGAATTCCGAATCACAGTTCTGATTAAACTAGGTATCTTTATCAGAAACCGCGTCACTAATGACAGCGTCCTTCGCAGCATAATATTAGAAGCAGGATCTGTAATGGCCAACAATTGGACCGATGTACTGCGGGGTGAAGGCGAGGGGGGAAGGCGTGGTCGGCGCCGGCCGCTCTCCTTGACTTCAGCGTCAAACATCGCATGATCTCTGCTGTGCAAAGCGAGCTGACAGTTTACATACTTCCAATTTTTCTTCTTTTTTCATGTATGTAACAGACCAACACTGGTGTCATATTTTAGGCAGATGACATACCTTAACGACTTGGCAGTTGCTTTGTCATATGCCGAAACTCAAATGGCTGTGATGATGACAACCGGGATCATCAGAGCTATCAGCTTACCCTGTCTTCCGAAGCTTAGAAAACTTCCGTGGCATAACGCTAAACACGATAATTATCCACTATGGTTTTAAATATGGTCCTATAAAAAGGCAAAAGGCAAAAGGCAAAAGGAAATGGGACTTGGAAATTCATCAACAATTACTTGAACTAACTTTGCGACTAGCCCAATCTGTGATGTGAAATTGAACTAATTCCAGTGTTTCGTAGAAGGTTAAAATCTCTTTTTTCGCGTCTTTAGCAGTTTATGTTCGTATTGCGTACCAGTGGATCAGGCAGATGGGGCAAGCCATGGTTAGTGCCGATTTCTCACTTTGACAGAAACGACTAATTCAGTAGCTATAGATTTGTTTGGTCGTTGATGTATAATAGTATAAGAAATCCCAAATCAAACCTGAAATAAAATATAGTATCAAGAATGTCTGGTCGCAGTCGGGCGCGGTGAATGTGGCGAGCGCAGTGACGCGGGCGCTGATAACGCGACGTTATCACGTTCGGTTTGTGCTAGTACTAACTCTATTTTTGTTAGTAGTTTACTATATCCTAGAGCGTTCCCAGTTAAACCTTACTGTTGCATCGAAACTAGGAGTGCGTGTTTGGTTTTTTGGAACAGATTTGGAAAATTCTTTTGTTTGAAAGGGTAATACTCGTCAGGCGGTCCTACAGAAATTTTATCAAAATCAGTTGTGAATTTTAGGGGTGAAGTCGGTTTTAAGTTTTATAACTTATTCTTCTAGAAAGATGATTAATTGTAACCCAAGGATGTCGAAGACTCCTCAAAGTGGAACAGAAAAAACTTAAATATATTGACTGTTATTGCATATATTTTATAAACCTATCTACTCCTGTCGTAAACAGGCGTGATACAATAATTGTACTTATGTATGATTTTTTTTCTTCTATCAATATTTGAAACATCTAATTTCGATGCATTAATGTAAACTAATGCATATTTAAGATGACAATGGTATGATTTTATGATACACTTTGTAATATTAGCTCATTATAACATAGTATTGCAAAATAATGATGTCGAGCATACCTAAGCGTTAATTCTAATCAATTGATAGTGATATAAATTTATTGCAGTGTCTATTTGCTTGTATATAGATTTTGTTTGTTTTTAATGCAGCGTAGAAAAAAATATCTTTAGATGAACCGTTTTGATTGAACTTGACTTTCATCTCATAAATACAGGAGTTTTTTTTCTAGCCATTCATATCCAATGGTTGTGTCATTTTAGGCCTCACCTTTGATCGTTTCCCGTCTTCTAGAATCCACATGGCTAAATACAGAAATACAGGTTATGAAATAAATTACTAACATAAATCAATTGTATTCTTGTGACTGTAGTTTCAGTTAAAAAAAAATTCAAGCACATCCTTAATAAAACCAAAAATGGTATGGACAAACTTGGTAAATTTCCAAACAGAGTAAATTGTACTATTTTAAATCAGAATTAAGGTCCTAAAGACACAGAAATTTAGAAAAACAGACTACGTAAAAAAAACTTTGTGAAAATAAACAAGAATGTTTATACTTTATACATTTAACCTTAGTTTTATAATGGAGCGCCTATATCCAGTTATGTGACTGGGCAAGGCGTTTGACTCGCAAAACTCTTTTGTAAAGATTCATCTCAGATATTAATAAACAACTAACTCATTTAAGACCATTCGAAACTAACTCAAGTTCAACTTCATAAATAATTATTCAATAATATTTTTGTTACTTTGAAAATATAGGTAAACCCGCAGCCAGCTCTAGTTGTAAAGTACCCTGAAAGTCTAGGCAGTAATAAAATAATTATCTCCGTAAGTGTACACGCTGTTATGTTATAATGATCTAATTACAGAAGCGTGTGTGAGACAGGCAGACAGAGCGACGACTGGCATGCGTGGATACCATACAATGATGAATTTATATGCACTTACCACTAGCATCGAGAAACAAGGCATAACAAAGAGTAAGTATCGAATAGTCCGTTTTTTAAGGAGAAAGAGAAAAAAATGGCCCAGTGCGTGTCGGGCCACGCGCAGTGTAGGGTTCCGTAGTTACGAATGCCAACTTTGGGTTTATGCCACTGAAAACGCCTAAAAACTAATTTTCTATTGAATTTGTACGAAATTTCCTTTTCCGAGTACATTTTATAAGTTTATCGCCTATAACTTTCTAATTTGTTAACCCTACTTAGCTCTGATAGTTTTCCTTTATAGTTCGTTATATATACTATTGCTGCAATTTTTTTTATTTCAAAAACGGATCCCTAAATCGAAAAACGGTGTTTGCAAACTTATTATAATAGGTAGGGGAAAAAGTATTTTCGCATTTTATATGAAAATTCAAAACATTTTTTAATATAGTTTATTTACATTTAACTAAAGTATGTAGGTACCATTTTGTTCGATAACTTTTTGACATCTTATAGGTAGGGACATGATCCCATTGCTATAGAAATTTTGGGGCTTCTGATCAAAAAACTGCGTCAAGTAGTTTTGGTAGTCCTCTCGTGATGTTAACCTGACACTGCCTAAAGAATTCTGAAGAGACCGAAACAGGTGGAAATCTGAAGGTGCCAGGTCAGGACTATACAGCGGATGCATTAATACCTCCCAGCCAAACTCTTTTAATTTTTGCTGAGTGGTTAAAGATGTGTGAGGTCTAGCGTTATCATGATGAAAAACCACACCCCTTCTGTTGATTAATTCCGGCCGCTTTCTCTCAACTTCTTGCTTTAATCTTATCAGTTGTTCGCAGTAGAGTTCTGAATCGATGGTCCTGCGTGGTGGTAACAGCTCATGCAAATGAATAATGCCCTTCCAATCCCACCACACACACAGCATCACCTTGTTGCGAGTTAACCCGGGTTTCGCCACAGTCTGTGAAGCCTGACCGGCCTTTGACCATGACCTTTTTCGCACGTTCTTGTCGTACGTGATTCACTTTTCATCACCAGTTATCAATTTCAAAAATGGTTCGTTCTAATTACGTCCTAATAAAGAATCACAAATGAGTACACGGTTCATCAGGTTTCTTTCAGAGAGCTCGTAAGATACTCAAATATCGAAATTTTTTGTGTACCCATTTTTTTTCAAATGCGCCAAAACTGTTTTGTGGTCAATTCCTAGTTCTTCAGCTACGTCTTAACTACTGATATGCCGATCTTGCTCCACTTTTTCAAAAATAGCATCCATTTTATCCGTAACAGGGCGACCAGAGCGACGTGCATCTTTGACATTAAAATTTCCGGATTGAAAACGCTTACACCAAATTTGTGCTACTCTCACAGACACTGCACTAGGTCCCTAAAAATCGCAAATTTTTTTCGCGGCTCGCTTTGCCTTTTTACTTTTTTGGTAGTAAAATTTTAAAATGTATCTAATTTCTTCATTAGATTCACTCATCTTGACGGTAAGAAAAACAAATGAAAATCACGCATTTTCCTAATTTGAATTTGGAATTATCTTCTTTAAAATTTAAACTTTTAAATGATACCAAAACCAGCCAGGTACAAATAGTATAGCCAAAGTGGTTTTATTACAAGTTCATACATACTATATGCGAAAAGACTTTTTCCCCAACCTAATATTTTGAAAGACCTATTCAGCGATACCACTCATGATTGGTTAGTCGAGAAAAAAAATGAATTTTCATTTTACTTTTATGGGAGCTACCCAAAAAAAATTTTACCACTTTTTCCACATAATTAATATACATTCTCATGCCAAATGACAGCTTTCTAGTACTTATAGTCGCTGAGTTAAACCGCGGACGGACAGACAGACAGACAAACAGACATGGCGAAACTATAAGGGTTCCTTGTTTACTACGGAACCCTAAAAATGGATCACTTCAAGATGCTTGTAATTCGACACTATCGCGAGAAAGCAATGCTGCAATAATAGTATAAGTATGTTTAATATACGTATTTATATACATGTAAGTTAATAATCTGCATTTATTACTTAATTTTTAAATATTTATATTTATATAGTATTATATTTAAATATTTATATTTATGTTGTGTATAGTTTATGTAATTAAATACATCTTAATTCATTACTTTCGATATACTTATCTAATTAAATTTGCACCCCATCTACCATTTTTTCTGCTACGTCCCAAAGGTGAACTGGTAGACAATTCTTAGTTCAGCAATGCCACTTGGTACAAATGTTATACATGTCCAGCCAAGCCCAAAACGCCCGGGAGCCAGACTGAACTCTGCGTCAGCGGGGTCAAAGAACAGAGCTACCGGTGCTCCGAAAAAAAATTCTGGTGGATTTGTTTGAACCTTTGAGTCAAGTTTGGTTTCGAAATCAATATAGCTCTCGGGCGTTTTGCTAGTAGACTCGGAGAACCTCGTTCGCTTTGCTCATTCAACCAAAAAGCAATTCTTTTAGCATAAAATGAATGTAAATAAAGTGCTGAAGAGCGATCAAAGAATACAATGTTATCAGATTGATAGAACACCTCAGATACCCCGAGATAATGACATATCATATTCCTGAGCCTTTTTCTGTAGCCTTCCGCATTGTTACCTGATCAATTAGAGCCAGATATTGATACTCTGACGACACGACACTGTTGCGACGGTTATGGAATCACAGTTTTTGTGTTTGTACTTAATAATATTGTTGTGAACTCTGAAGTACAATGCAACACAAATAAGTTTAACAAAAATGGCGAACTTCAAAGTATCTTTGTACAAATTCCCGACACGTAAATTAAAACAAAATGGCGGTCGCCGGCGC
Organism: Acrobasis suavella; assembly: GCA_943193695.1. Taxonomy (NCBI): domain Eukaryota; kingdom Metazoa; phylum Arthropoda; class Insecta; order Lepidoptera; family Pyralidae; genus Acrobasis; species Acrobasis suavella. The sequence continues at coordinate 8,554,904 of OW971945.1, read as the reverse complement.
ATTATTTGTACCTGCGCCGATAACCGCCATTTTGGTTCAACAGACGTGCCTGAAATTTGTACAAAAATGCTTTGAAGTCCTCCATTTTTGTTCTGTGTATACGTACTTATTTCTTTTATTTTTTTTGCATGTGTCATTGTTTTTTTAAACAACATGAAAAGAATATTAACATCTGCCTTTGTAAAAGCTACTTTCTCAGCCTCCAGCCTTTATAAACCTCCTTCATAGCTCTTGACTGTACTAGCTGCAATTACTTCATATCGTATTAGGCTTTGCATAAACGCCGCTCAGTATGACGTCAGAGTATCCAACGGCGACGATAGATGGTACAATTATGAGCATTCATATTCATTATATTACAGCTATTGAGATTAAGGCTGAGTACATATAGGTTAATGTATTTTTAAAACACCATGACTCTTATATGGTCATGAGACTACACAAAATTCTTTAAGTTAATTTATTTGTAAGGGCTGGAAAAGCTTTCTCTAAAGGGGCATGGATTATTCCTTCATTGCTACAAGCAATTACTTATTAGATAGGGTAACCACCGACCATCAGGTGGGATATGTGTCTGTGAGTACGTAGTCAATTTAAGCACTAAAAGCTTACTAAATGAGGCGATTTTGGTGTACAAGAAATTTTTACTCCTGTACTCCGAATCTAAAATAACTTATGACTAGCTTTCTATCCTAGCTGAAAATAATCTTACTGTAACTTTTGGGTTGGTTGGAGAGTTATTTGTTCGTCTCACGCTATCTCACTTTTTAGATAAAAAGGTACTAAAAGGCCTCTTCATGTTGGCTTTGGCCCCATGAACGCCTCAAAGGACCGGGTTCTTATGGATCCGTGGCTGAAAAGCGTACCAACATAATAATAAAATATTTTTTTATCAGCATGTATTTTTACTACATGAGTACTCTGAACTTTTAAAAATTGTTTGGAAGAATATTTCTAAATACCCCTTAAAATATTTGTAAATAAGAAATTACACTGGTCAACAAAAAAACAACTTTTGCAAACCCATGAAAGGAATTCAACTAATTTTAAGAGAACATTAAAAAACGTTCACAGTGGAATAATTTTATCCCTTAGTTAGCTCGGGTTTACCGTGGATATCAATAAGACTTGCAGCTCAGTTAAATGTTTACTTATATTAAAACACATTTATTAATTTTAAAAGTGTAAAGTTGAACTACTTTTTCTTCTATAATCGAGATCTATAGCTTCTCTTCTTAACGTCCAACAATAGTCTGCTAGCATAGCTGGGCTCCACTTCCCCTGATAACGCTGTTCTATGCCTTCTATATTCTGCCGGAAACGCTCACCGTGTTTATCACTAACGTCTCCCATACATTGAGGTAGAAAATTTAAATGTGAGTCCAGAATATGTATTTTGAGATACATTTTACAGCCAATCACGCACAAAGCTTCAATCATATCTTTTACAAGTGTTTTCTGGTAGTCTTCTACACCCATAAGAGTGATCATAGTTCTCAGCTCTCACATTTCCTATAAAATTTGTAAAAACATGTACCATGGATTTCTAAGCCTTGCTTTCTTCTTTCTTCAATTGATCAATGATAAAACACTTAGATATAAATCGATGTAAATAAAAACAAACACGTAGAACTTAATTAATAAACTAAAAATTCACTTAATAAAAAATACACTACGAGTATTCAAAATATTGGTTAGCTACAGATTTAACACTCTACACGTTCAGTAGATTCAGATTTAATACTGTACACAAGTTTGTTTCTGTATATCATACTCATTAGATATGTGCCATTGAACAAAACAAAACACGTTCGTGGGTATGCGCGTCGTTATCACTCAATATGTACGAGTATTACAACAAGCACACCATGAGCATAACTCAGAAAATCGAACTAAGCCAGCTGTGAAACGTCTATAGTTGATGAATAGTCACCGCGTACTTCTTGATATTACAACTCATTATCACTGGGCAAAAACCTTGTTGACCAGTGTTATTAACACATTAAACGGGTTACTCACGTAAAGAGTCAGCTACTGGCTCAGGCGAATGTGACTAGGAGACGCGCGTACACGATGCCCCCCCCCCCCCCCGAGACACACTGCTAATAATAAGTAATTAATTTAATTGGCTAATTATCTTACCTTACTATTCGCTATCTAATAAATCTGCTACTTTTTGTAATCAAAGCTTTATAAAGTAAGATTACACCAGTAAAATATAAGGAAACTTCACATTATGCAGAGTAACGCCACTCCTATACCTATTGAACACTGAATCTGTTTATGTTGTTTGATTATATATGATTAAAATGTATTTAAAATATTACAAACAGGTATTCAGAGTACTCCGATTATGCAAGAATTTATAAATTTACATGAAGATATTTTGCGTTTTGAATTTAGTTTAGTTAAACATACGAGTATTTAGGGATGGGGAAAAATTTTACTTAGCATTAGGACACTATAGGCTAATTAAATGTAAAATTCTTCGCCCAAAATTCTTTTAAAAAGTTTTTAAACATATTTTTATTTTATTTTTCTCTATATTTTTAGCATTAGCTTTTATTTTTGAAATCTATAATATGTATATCTGATATAATAAAACATCAAATATATGTACAATTCAATTTACTTTTAATAACACTGTATCTATTTTTGTTCTCGTATGCAAGTGTCGAAGTCAAAATTGTCTGCCTAAGTCATGTAACATTAGGCTTTTACTTATGTCACTATGGTCATCAATCCAGTGAATTCCAGTGTGAACCTTGCTCAACTGATCTGGGTTTGCTGGTTCTTATAAGAGCTATGTATGCGCACGCAAGGCCATATTAAAATTAAACAGAAAATAAAAGATATGTTTCAATGACTTAATTTTTTATTGTAAAGATCTTTGTAAACTAAAAAAATTTGAGTTATCTGCAAAATGTCAAATGTCTGACTGAGCTTGACTCATACAATATATTTGTAGAAATTAAATGCTAGCTGTCCAACTAGATGGGTGGATAAGGTTTACTAAATCACTTCCTTAAATACCCGCCTGTTTGGGACAAGAGTTATTGTGGCTATAGATGTGATGTAGATAATGATAAAGTGACATTTCAAGTGCCTATATCATGCTTGAGTTATACGATTTCAAAACACACAATAAGTTGGTAAAATATACCTACATGCACTAAATAAAGAGATGGTAATGGACAGAAACAGTAGAAGTAGTACTAAGCAGACAGTGTACCAGTGGCGTTGGGTGAGAATTTGAACTAAGTACAGCTATGAAACGAATTAAATACCGACGTACCTAATTAGGTTTTATAAAGGTTAATAAACCGTTCAATGTCCGGCGTATTTTTAATTTTTATTATAATTGACTTAGTGTGAGTAATATGTCTCTGACCGTGTTTATACAAAATGCATCATTGTGAGTGTATTTGAATGTTTGAGTGGGTGAGTTTACGGCTTCTGAAAATAGTAAATGGATATTTTAATGCGCGATGCGTCGTTACAATACAATACCCTTTATTGCACAAAATAAATAAACACAGGACATAATTATCTTAAAAATTAGGAAATGCGCAAATGGCGGCCTTATCGCTAAGTAATTTCTTCCAGGCAACCTCGCAATATAGAAAATAGTAATGGGAAATTAGGTAGTGCGGGGTGGTCAATATAAACATACTTATATATAATAATAATAATAAACATACATATACATCTTACATAAATCAGTACAAAATGAAGGTTATAATTGTTATTAGTAATAAATGCGTATATTTTAAAAACCTTTAGGGAACTCGATGGGAATCGACTTTTAAGGACGCCCCGCTGCTGCAGTGTATGCAGTGTCCCATAGTCGCAAGACCTAAAGGCCACTTTTGACGTGACGGTGGGCGAGATGGTGGAAGACACAAAATCACTAATGTGATTCATTTTCTATCTCTATGGGTTGCTAACAAAATCGCATATGAACGTTATTCGTATTTTCGGTCATACCCTAGATTGGCTTTAACGATCTTCTCAGTAAGGAGCTGGCTAATCCTAAGTTTTATTTTCTTTTCTCCCAGACGAGCATGGAAGTATGTAATATAATAACAATGCCAGGATATTAAATTCAAACCAGCCCACACCTAATTATCATATTAAGTTATTCAGATCTCCGTATCATCGATATCCAAGCCTTATTTGTAATTACTTGTTCTACTCCACTTAACCATTCAACTATAAATGCCAATAAATTACCCAGTTTCCTATGTAATAAAACTGGTGCGAAGATAATAATTATTGATGGAAAAATTCAATTAACTGAATTTGTCGTAAGTCAGTTGAATTTACGATCCTTGATAAGCAATGCTGTAATGTATGATTGGATTTTATAATGTCTTATTTACATAAATTATGTGTGCATAGTTGTATGATAAATCTTACAGTTATTTGTCAACGTTGATATTATTCTAGCAAAATATTTTGTCTCCAATCTTGCTCACTTATTTTGAAAAATGATCCCCCGGTATGATCTGTAATCACAGAAGTCGATGAGAGTTTATGCTATAACTATAATTACGTTTTTATATTTTCTTGAATAATAAGAAAATAACATTAAAAAATTCTAAATATTATAAGTAAGTAATTATTAACCGATAAGTACTTTTTAAAGGGATATGTACAAAAAATGTCAATGAAGGTTTTTGTCTCAAACCAGCAATGGTCTCATAACGTGTAAGGAATTTTTATGATTCTAATTTTAATGACTTTTTTTTTCTTATTTATAAAAAAAAATGTTTTTAATATTAGACAAAATAATAAAAGAGAAACTGTTCCAGTAGACCTACCAAGTTTTCCCACCAGCAGTTATATACAAGTATATGTTGATTATCATAAAAAAAAAACAAAATTTCCTTGCATTACATAAATAAATAAATATCTATAGGGACAAATAACACTGATTGAGCTAGCCCCAAAGTAAGTTCGAGACTTGAGTTATGGGTTACTAACTCAACGATACTATATTTTATAACAAATACATATAAGTATAAATAAACATCCAAGACCCAAGACAATTTGAAAAAGGCCATTTGCCAACTTGCCCTGACGGGGATCGAACCCGGGACCTCTGGGTGGCGGACTAGCTTGGTGGTGGTCACCATGCTAGTCCGCCACCCAGAGGTACGATACATAGAAACTACTCAAAGTATTATTTAGTAGTTATGCTGATAATTAGCAGTGATTTTATTACTTTATAAGTAAGTATATGTTGCACTGTCGTACATTTTACCATATTGTCTCCTCAAACTACAGAAGTTAAAATGTATATTCTTATATAGCTATTATTTTTCATTGAAATGAGCATTTATTTGCAGTGTAACATGAAACAGATGCAATTTGTTGTTCTAATATATAAATTGACGCTAAGTGTTTCACATAAAATAAATTTTATTGAATGAAAAAAATATATGTAGGTATTTACATAAATTGTCTATCAAAATGGAAATGACTTAATTATAAAGCAATTTACATAATCGTATTGCTTTTCTTTGAGATAGTGCGATTTATTTATTCAATTCCTAAGTATTATTGATGTTTAATTGGATATAGCTTGTTTATTTACCAATATAATACTAAATTAATAACCAATAAGAATTATATTTTGAAAACAGAAATAGTTTTATTTTTGTTTTGGAATATTGTTTTCATGAAGTTAGAAGTACATAACAGGAAACAAAAGGAGGTTTTAACTTTGAGACCTAAATTGCCAGCTTAAAATAATAATAAAAAACACCTAAAGCCTTGAATTTCACTTTATGATTTGCCTAAAATAGCATATTTTTTATCAAAATTATTAGTAAAGTAATTTTCATTTTTTAGTTTCACCAAATGTTATTTACAAACTAGTACTTTAGTAATTATTAAATTTTGCTACGTGAATGATAGAAACAAACCAACTTACTTCTGCAGCTTGATATTTGACACTCGTACTATGCCGATGGGTAAGCTGATCGTCTTGACACCCCACACCGTTCACCATCCGCGACGATACAGCACAAGTTAAGGTGCAATTCCGAAGAGTGCTGCATAATTTTTTAAAGATTTTTTACCGCTTTTGAGCCTATCTTTAGTTTCTCGTTTCTTTAGTTCTAACAAGTTTCAATAAAAGGTTGGTGTAGGTTCTTTAATTACGTCAAGGGAGCTTCTGGCAATAAATCTATACGAGTCCACTGGTTTTCATAGACGATTGTGTGACGGCCAATACAGTCGAGTCCTCTAAACAAACATCACTACAGCCGTACTATGACTGTCCACTTTAACTATTTTACATATTGTTCATGACCATGAGCATTTATAACACCAAATTTCACCATTTTTTTATTATATAGTCCACTAAAATAATTTAAAGCAAATCCCAACTGAACCCCTTGACTTCCCGCCAAAAACTCCAATAGCAGTTCGCTGCTGATAGTATGTATTTAATTTGAGTTGTAAGTGTTGCTTCTGAAGTCTGCTAACGTTAGTATCATGCTAGTATCATGTCAGTAAGTTGGCCGGACACTGCTCGCCATCTGCAATACACTATACAAAACAAGTTGCATTTTTATTAGTTGATTTTCATGTTACCTAAATTTTGCTTGAAAAATCATCACCATTCATTCAACAAAACTCAGGTAAGTATTAAAGTTAAGTTAATAATCTCCATTTCTGGTGCTTTAGAGTTGCACTCTGTACTAGTGGTTATTTTCAGAATCACACCTTATTGGTACAGTACAGAGCACACGTCTCATGCATATCAGGTTTTAGAACATTCTTCAGAAATCTGAAACATGTTATATTTTAACCTAAATTTTACCAGTAAGACAAATAAAATAGGCCAGAAAAAAGGGGAAAGAACGGTATGCTACGACTATTTTGAAGGTTAATTTTTACAGAGTGACTTCAATTACATATAATATTATATTATGGAAGGTACAGTTAAATTATTCTTTTTACAGAAATATGGCCTTTTTTATAGCTTAAATAGGTCAAATTGTTAGATAAAAGCTTCAATTTATATTTAAAAGCAAATAAGGACTTAAGTATTATTAATATTTGCCAATTTTGCCATTTGTTTTATCAGTATTCCGTTACCCACTAACATGTATGTGTCCCAAATTTTTAGGACATTTACTTTCATTCCAATCTATTAAATCAATTCTAGACGCGTGTGAAAATGGAATGATCTAATTAGATCGAATTGTTGCAATACTCTTCGCATGTCGCCTCGCATTTAGCAAAAACCAGAGTCAAGTGCGAGTTGGACTTGCAAGCCGAAGATTCTGTACCGCTTGGACTCAGGAACCAATTACTTTTTTATGATAAAAATAATAAATAGATAATAATTGAAGTTTCATACAGATATCTTATATGGTTTAAAAATAACCGGCCAAGTGCGAGTTGGACTCGCTGGGAGCTTAAATATTTATATTTCAATTTAATTATTTATTATTAATTTGAAACACAAACAACAAAATGTTCTATGAATATTACCTGTTGCCGTTATTAAATTGAGCAAATGATGGAAAAAAATCACGTTAGTTGTATGGGAGCCCCTGTGAAATATTTATTTTATTCTGTTTTTAGTTATAGCAGCAACAGAAATACATCATCTGTGAAAATTTCGACGTCTAGCTATCACAGTTCATGAGATACAGCCTGGAGATAGAAGACAGACGGATGGACGGACGGGGTGACGGACGGACAGCGGAGTCTTAGCAAAGGGGTCCCATTTTTACCCTTTGGATACGGAACCCTGAAAAAAGTACACCTTTACAGAGAGTGCACGAATAGGTATTTTATTACGTGTCTTCGGACCAAAAGTATATTGTATACATGTCATCATCTCGGGCGTTAAAGAAAGCCTCGAATCACATACTTAGCTTGTCTTCGGATCAGGTGACTAATTCCTGTCAATTCCGTTTTTTTTTTAGTTTCACCTCCTTCGGTTTATAATCTACTAATTCATCAGAAACAATATTTCCAAACAAATAACCCATATTTGTTAAATTTTAATATTTTTGCTATTAAAATTAAAATATTTTATGGAAACATCTAGATATAAATCCAGAAGAATGTACAGACAGACCAGTTTACAATTTTTCTGCTTATGGATCCCTAAAAGCTAACGCAAGTTTTTACGCGCGTGTAGAAATGCATTGTGTTGGGTTACACAGTTTAACGTAATTCCGATAGGTCGTACGATTGCACAGCATTGCACGGAGTGGGCGGTGACACGCAAACATCGTTGGTTGCATGCAAATGTGTGCAGGACTTTGTCCGATAGTGTACAGGATCAGGAATTCTGTTGATTTGTGTGGCCATTGTCACTTAGTTGGAGATTTACTCTTAGGTAATTGTACAACGTCGCGCTTATTATCTAAGTTAAAATATTGTACCTAACTAAAGCCTAAATTTCTCTACCAGCTGGCTAATAATGAATGTTTGGAATGCACTTCATAGGCTCGTCCAGTCCATGAATTTTAACGACATTTACAACTGGATCGAATTTTATATAACAAAAAAATAACCCTTTATCATGTTGCAGCTTTTTTTGTAAGGAAATGGACATTGCGTCGCGTCGATAGACTGAATACTTCCGACATCTAAAGAAAATATAGCTTATGATAATAACAGTGCGTTCATATTTCACGAACAAAAGACCATCTTTATCTCTTACTGATACACCCAGTCCACGGAACATCTCCCGTCATACCTCACGTCTACGACATCCTACTCTAGAGACGATATAATGGATCTCAATCAAAGGGCTTTGGCGAAATTCTGGGTCAATACAATTTAAGTTACATTTCACTGCCATTGAAACGACAAAAGGAAGAGGAAGAGCAAGATTGGCTTCTGTCATTTTATTTTGACATATTTTTGATTTATCTACATAAACCCTTCCGCCGTCAACTAAGAGAATAGTGCTAGTGCCTAGTGATAATGTTTAATTCATACCTACAAGCACTATAGCTTTCCTAGCATCAGAAAATGACTAGGTGCAGCATCACAGCCGGAGGACATGTTTGACATTAGCTCGGAACATTGACGATTCGTGTCCATGTTTGCCTGCAAACGAGCCTTGCTGTAACTTCTATAATCTATGCCTGGGCATACTTCTTACTTATTTATCGGTATGAACCTGGTGCTTATTGTGAAATGTCATGAATAATGCAACATCTAGTCTGTTTGTTTTCTTTTTTGTTGTTTTGGTAAAAAGGTACTGAAATAATGTTACCAACCCAGATGCACTTATTTCCGACTTTTCTTTTTTTACGTCACACAGTTTTCGGTGCAGTGTCGGTGACATTTCTTATGTAAGGGTGGCAACCTTGTCTCAAACCAAGATTATTTTGTCCGCACGAAGTGGTAGAAAACATAAAGATTAACAGCTGGTATCTTGAAAATCGAACCCGTTAAACTTTCAAAAGGTTTTAGAACCCTTCAATACTTCAAAAGTTTCATCACTTTGCGCATCCATCTAGAATTTTAAACTTACAGGTTGGATAAAATAAATGGAAGGTAGAACGTAACGTTAATTAGTTTAATAGAAGTATGTAAGTTTATTAGTTCAGGATACATTAATGCAATGGTAAGCGTAAACTACCAATTAAATTGAAATTACTGTGTGAACAACTAATAAATATTTCTAATACACCTACCAATAACATTAAAGTTATCAAATAACTTTAATGTTATTGGTACACAGGCTTGCTCATCTAATATATAACTTTTACAACAGTGGTTGTAAGTACTACACTTTTTTCTTCTTATATCAAAACCTGGGTTCTTATCGTCGTAGTGCTTTCTATGTCTCTCTTTCTTCCGCTAAGTTCTTAACCTCCTATCCTCCTTACTACAATGTATCTACAAAATGTTAATTGTTAAAATAACAGAAAAAATATTTATAATTATATAAATACCCATTAATATTCTACATAGGATCACGTTTTTATCCCTGATGGGGCAGACAAAGCTTTTTGGGTTTTGCTACTAAGCACACAAAGGCCATAACCTCAACACCCAAAGGCCACTTTTAGCTTGATAGTGGGCGAGCGAATTATTACCTTATTTTGCTTTTTTACAGATAATATAATAAATAATATTAAACTTAAAATGCAATTATCAATAAACAATACAATTATCACGCCTGTTTCCCACAGGGGTAGGCAGAGACTATAGCTACGATCCTGACAGACCTCCTTCACTTCATCTACACTCATCACTCTCTTCATGCATGCTCGCTGGTTACGGGTACTTCTTACCTCTGCAATTAATTAAAAGAAAAATTACTTAGAACCTTAAAGCTTGCGATCTTAGCTTGCAAGAAACACGACCCGATGGACCAGAAGTCTTCAGGCTACGATAATTAAGTCAATGCAAATGACCGCAGAGCCTCGTTGCCGCCGTATCTTCACGCCTGCGGCGACGGTTCACCCCGCATTAGTCTCACAGTATAAAGGAAAAGGTCTAAGTAAGTATTTCTTGTGTTGGCAAACGATCGGGGCATAAGTTGCCCTATGAAAACGTATGAACATCTCAACGGACAAAAACTGTTCAGGTTACGATTAATAAGTGAATCGCATCTCGCAGTACAAAGGAAAAGGTCTGAGTATCAACCTCGTGGGTAAGAAAGCAATTGGGGAAGTAATAAGTGCAAGGTTTTTTATAGAAGCGCACCAACAACTCATCAGGCAGTAATTCTGCAGGCAAAAATAATGCAATTGACATGAAAACAATGCAGCGACGACGCCGACTGTTCACTGAGTCTGAGTACTTAGCGATCCAAAAATAGATAGTATCCAGATCTAAGGAACACTTATGTTAAAACTGAGGACATAAAAACCATTATAAAAATATGTTCCAGCATATTTTAACAAGTATAAATAAGATAAAATATTATTTATAGTATTACTTTCACTGTGAAAACGTCCGTCAGATGCTGCGCATTTTAATTTGTACTCCACTTCCCGCCATTAACCGTCGAACAGGGATACTCGAACACGAAACGTTTTAAGTAATTGAATATTTTATAGTTATGGGTTAAGGGTAATCAGACGTATACAATTAATATTTCAAACAATAATGGACCATTTTATCGGTTATAATACGCCTAAGAACTAAATAAACTTAACGTTTTACGATAAATATAATTATTTTGAGAATTAGAGGGGTATTATGTCCGTTTTATGTTAATAGGTTAAAATAAAGCAAGTGATTACCTATTCTATATTGCAGTTATTACCCGTAGTTTTATCTGTCTCGTACGAGTATATTTTAGAATTTATTCAGATATAGGTATAGAGATTAAAAAAAAATCCTTTTGAAGAGATTATAACATTAATGGAAGGGTCAAACATTTTTTTTGGAATGTGCTTTATCTATGTCCAAATAGAAAAGCTTTTCCCGAGTCAAAGTTCCAGTATCTATGTATTTTTTTAATAATTGTTCTAATAACTCGAGTACCGTGCTCTTAATCGTTATTAAATTTTTAAGGCTGGTAGAAGAGATAGAAAAAGTAAGTACTTTAATAAAATGTATACAAAATTATTGTAACATGACACAGCATTATTTACTGTCGGCAAATGTCAGCAGCGTCATGGGGCAGCCACTGATGGGTTCAGCAATTGGCGTGAAGTAAAGACATTACAGTATTGGTGGAAAAAGAGATGTAGAAAGTACCACCTACTTAAATGTACTTTACATTCATGTAGGTAGTTATCACTATCAAAAGTGTCCTATTAAAAGAAATCATTTTATCTTTTTTTAGCCGACTTCCAAAAAGGAGGAGGTTATGAATTCGTCGTGATCTTTTTTTATGTATGTTTAACGATTCTGCAAAATCGCCTGGCTCGATTTGGTTGTTTTGCTTGTTTTAAAGTGGTTCTATAGAAATTTTATCAAAATCGATTGTGTAGTTTAAGGGTGAAGTCGGATTTTAGTTTTAAAAAAATATTTATATATCATCAAATTTTTCAATTGATTATATTTTCATATTACGAGTATTAACCCTTCATCTGTTGCGAATAATAAAACAATAGATAAACAATTGACCTGGGAAGAATTCCTCCCAGTGACAGGTAAGGGGTTAATTATAGTTCAGAATTCATACCACTTATGTGCTCGCCAGTACGGCACCTGTCGATCGCGGCACTCCCGTTACAGCGTCCTAGCTTCCTGCGTCTTGATATACGCGCGTATAAACAAACCTAGGGAAATCTAACGAGCCAGCTGACATAATGGGACAGGGTATAAAGATGTCGCAATAGCTTTATGCCTGTTAGTATGATGGGTAGCTTATGAGGATCTATTTATATTATAGGCCAATTAGGATGCGTTTTATGATTGAGAGAGGCACTAGGTTGATTTGATTATTTATTGAGACAGGTATATTATGATTACTAAGACGATGGCAAACAAAAAAATGAAGTAAAACACAATGTTACTAGGTAAGTCTCTAACGAAACAATATTTCCCACGAAATATTTACTATACGAATAAACATATACTTAAGTTTTGTCTTGAGTACAAGTTGACCTACCAACAGCTGCCGCAATATCTTATCAAATTAGTGTATCTACTAATTTGATGATTTTCAGTCCATAATTAATATTTTAAGGTTACTTTTTTATAAATTTACTTGATTTTTAATATATCAAGTAATTATGCAGAGAATTAGTATTACAATGTATTCATATCCATTTTGGCGAGACATAGCAAGCAATATCTATAAATTTCCAAAGATTTCTTTTTTATTTCAATAAAAAGGACGTTTATTTTAATTTTGCTTTTTTCTTTTTGTTATACAAAGCAAACACACTTACTGCTTTTTTCGTTTATCTCAACATCGTTTAAGCTTCCGTTTGCGAGATGCATTGCACCTGCCGGGCTGCATACTCCTGCATTAATAACTTCATCTCCTACGAGTAACTGTTGTCTGGCTGTCTGTCTGTCGGTACTCTTGATTTAGATATCCTCCAACTATTTCCTTTCTAATAGATTTTCTGTTTTGTAAATATATTAAGTGATATTCTTGGTGCAGGGTATGCCGATCAATTTAATATTTAAACAATTTTACAAACGCAGCACCAAGCTTGCGACCTACTTTTTCTACATTGACATTATGAAAATCCAAATGGCATTTATTTTTTAGCGTAAGAAAAATAACGAGGCGTAAGATCAAAATCCATGCAGCCAAAACCCACAACCCACAACCCACAACCATTCATGGTTGCGTTCGACGGAAAGAAAAAAATCACAACGTGACAATAAAATCACTCTGAAAATTCGATCGTTTTTGATTTCATACATATAGTCTTAGCGACCGGGTTTGTTTGACATGTTTGACATTCCATCCTTAACTCGCACTCTTCAGTAGATACATTCTAGGAAATAGACGTAATAGTTTGTGAGGTGCAAAATTATTCTTTGTTTTTCTCCATTTCGTTCTGTATGAAGAAAATCAAAATCAACGATTGACAATACTGTGAAAATGTGTAGGAATTTAGTCGCGTTCCCGGTTGCACTCAGCTTCGCTGTTTTGGATTGAGGGTTAATAAATTTTACAAACGCAGTACCAAGCTTGCGACCTACTTTTTACCCGACTGCGCCAGAAGGAGGGTTATATTTTATATATATGTATATATATGCCCTTTCTGCTCGGAAAACCCATTCATAACGATTCAAAATCAAATTCAAATATATCTTTATTATCAAAGGATTTTATTTTTATTTTATTTATTTCGGAAAACTTACAGCCATTTTATATCTATGTAGACAACAAATAGTTACAAAACTTATCCGTTAAAAAGTTTCCACTTTTAGAAAAAATATAGCACTTAAACCATTTTTATTACACTATTTTAACTTAAAGGACACAATAGTTCAATGTGATAAACTGAAACTAAAAACTGAAATTGTGCAATACAACATAGCATCAAATTTTAAAGAAATAAAAATTACAATTACAATAGAGGACGTAAAGAGGGTTATTTATAGTATTTCTTAATAATCGTCACTTTGTTTTGTTGCAAAATTATTAATGTCAAAAAGTTACTTAAAATTAAGTTTACTTCTGCTTCCAAAGCGCTTGTGCAGAAGAAGCGGTAACAAACTGCAATGCAGCATTTTTACACTCACAATCCCGGTACCGAAACCGGTTATATCGGTTAACCCTTTTTCGGTTAACCCACACAGCAAGGGTACCTAACAGTAACCCTTATCTGAATAGGTTAATTAGGTTTTCGGTGATGCAAAGCCGTTTGATTGAGTCATGCAAGCGCTTTTGCAGGGGTAGGTACCGTAACCGAGTGACGAGGAATGAAAATCGTGTAGTATCATGCAGAAACCGATATGTCGATTAGTTAAAGTCAACAGTTATTATAGGTTAACAGGCTATTTCGGTTAACCAGAATATATGTTAACCCATTTACAATTTGGTTAATAATAGATTATTTCAGTTAGGTTAACCTAATTAGTCCGAACCCTGTTTTCTGCTCTTCTCTCCAAATATAAAATACAAATCAAAGGATGTGTAAGTATACTGAAAAATCTTATCAAGGAAGTACCTATTTTCGTCTTTTTGATTTAATTACTGTTTACCATTTTTAGTATTTAAAGAATTTTGCGTTTGTCGTATGATTTTAATAGATTTCACCTCCACGGTTCGATGTTACAATAACGCATGCAATAACAATCGAAAAGATCGCTCCTATGCATAGCAGGCTTTATTCTCAATCTGAATTTGAAATGGCACGCCAGTCTCAAAGTGAACAGCGGTACCAACATAATCGTAGCAGCGCATCGGGCACATTAGCACCAGAGGTGTCGCCGGCTCTGACCCGCTCTTAATGAAGCGATGAAACGGGCTAACTGCAGCTCATCGCATGTCACCATCTACGGTGTTTGTCTTAGTTTCGAACAACATCTATACCAAATTTCTTCAAATCGGATCAGTGGTTAAAGCGTAAAGAGGTAACAGACAGACAGAGTTACTTTCGCATTTATAATATTAAATATGGATGTGCGGCCAACATGAGCCGCATTTTATAAAATTAATTTTATTCCACAGGGAAATAATTCGAACTCCTAAGCAAAATTTCGCTCAGATTGTAAAATAGAGGTAGCTTGCAATAGCATCGTATAAGGCCGGCCGCGTCGCCTCGAGGTGCATACGGTAGCTTCGTGTGTGGCATCCCGATACTCAAATAATGTACGAGTTGGCTAGCGGCGGTGGTAGGTCGATCGCGGTCAGTGCGCCAAACAAAAGAGGGCACGATGTTTAGCAAAAGTCTTCGAGTACATACCCAAATGGAAACGAGGCAGCTTCTAGATGCATATAGTAGCGTCGTGTGAAGCATTCCGATTAAATTATATTTATAACTCATTCCCAACTTATTCAAATAATGAATGAGTTGGGTACCTGCAGGGCATTCGCTCAGGGGCTTTGGAGACATGGACACTAGATAAGATTTTTTTTTTATCTACGAAGTTAACATTTTTATGTTTGTTGCACATTTATTAAAGTTCCAACATAAATAATATAGACATTAGTAGATAGTGTAAATGCAAACAAACATAAAAGGTAGTTTGGCAAATATTTATTTAAAAATTGAAGTCATTCCTTTCCCTATCTATTACGAGAAAATTGCCTCAGGCATTCCTATAGCATCCCCTATTTCTATAGGTTAGTAGGGGTTTATTAGAGGGTTGATATGGTATGGGTAGTGTAGGTAAGGAAATTGAGGTGGAGCGCAGTTTCAATCTCAGTTAGGGACGCAGAAATTGCTACGGCCGGTACTGGCTGGACGCTCTTCATATCTCAACGGGAAGTAGTTTGCATGCAGCAAACACCTATCTTTTCGAATAATCTGTAAACGGGAGCACTGTCCCTTAAGCTGTCCCATCTTTTCATCAATTCTTAAGAGAAACTAAAGTTTACTCTTATTGCTTTAAGGTTACAATTTATTTGAACAGGAAAAGTTCTTGATATCTTTCTAAAGTAGACATGTCATGCCGAGCACATTATTATTTATCGTAAATTCGTAATTACGTAAGTATATTGAACAAGAGTTGCATCGAATATTCTAATGTTATACATTAAAAAGTGATTTCTTGATACAAATAAAACAGGTTTAAGTTTTACCTGACGGCTCCGAAACTCCACTTCGATACTAAAGAAGAAGTGGGATAGAAAATTAAGTATTTTTTAGTTATTTTACAGAGAAATTTATTTTATTTATTATTTACCATCTTTATTATTGCGTATAGAGAATAAGGTTAAGTACGGTTGATCATATAAAAAGGGGTGACTTAGCCGGTGAATGTGTAGAACTTTTTTTTTAACTCTTCAACTGACAACACAATTTGTATTGTAATATTAAATTATTGGGGACCCTGTAAAGCATCGGTCCCATAAGAAAAAATGTAAATTGGCTAGTTAATCATACCTATCGATAAAAGACTAATCATGCATGCGTCTTAGTGCAATTTTTTTAAATTATTTTGATACCTAATAATATATTTAACACACCACAGACAGTCTAGATCAAATGCGATAACGTCAAGGAAATATCATTGTAAGCTGTTAATTACTATGATTTGAAAGTAATCTTTTACTGTTACTTTAAGGCTGCATACCGACGAAACATAATTATGTTTTTTATTTTATATAATAATAAAAAAAAAATGATAACCGTCACTGTTTCAGCTTTGGGCAAAGACATCTCTCTTCTTCTTCCAAGACTCTCGGAGTTATGGTATGTCATGTATTTTTGTTCAGGTTGCCACTCCAGCGAGTTCGTGGCTGGCCACGCTGTCGCTTGTCATTTGTTATCCACTCGGTGACTGCCTAATTTGGTCCATTGATCCTGAGACTGGCTAAAGCCCAGCTCTCACCCACTTTTGCTGCCTTTTCAGCCACATTGATTTTAGTTTGGGAGCGCAGCATAGCATTACGGATACGGTCAGAAACTATATGTGAAGATAGGAAGAATGCACATGTCTGCATGAGCTTTCGTTAAGGGGCTATGGAAATATGCCTTTACTAGACCAAAAACTCTTCCAGGTAGTCTTTAGTAGATATGTACCATAAATAGTTATTAATTTAATGAATAAAGTTTTGATATATAATCCTTACCATATCAGCTACGAAACGTCTAATTGATACTAGACTAAAGGTCTATCTAATAAAGAGAGGATTGCCCAAAATCATCACATTATGCTATGGCAGATGGGTTGGTGATTGCAATAAATATTATAAAGTCTTTGGATAGAGGATGCTGCTGCCCTTTCTCTGTTACTTATACCTCCCTTAGTCGAGTCTTACGACACTCTCGAGAGGAGGGTGGTGACAAATCGCATTTTACTCTGTCATCACCACACGGGCGGAAGAATTTACATTTTAAGCATTTTCAGATTACATCCCAGACTTGTGTTATGGATTACTAACTCAACGATACTGTATTGTACAACAAACACATGTATAGATAAATATCCAAGACCCAGGCTCGTAATATGAAAAGATCATTTTCAAACTTGTCCTGAACGGGAAATACACCCAGGACCTCCAGTGTATCAGCCTGGTATGATGGCCACTATGCCACAATAATTAGACCTTTACAGACACGTTTATAAGTATAATTTAAATTTTATTTAAAAATATTACATATATATCACAATTTAGTTTATTTTAAAATATAACACGTCATGCTTGCGAACGACTTAACAAAAATAAAAAACGTAATAAGAAATACTTAGTAGAAAAAAAAGCGATGCCAAGCTGACCAGTCCCTCCAGGCAGCATTCGTTCACGAGTGAAAGTTAAAGTCAAAGTCAAATTTTAAATTTTTTTATTCAATGTAGTATAAATTTATCTCTTCTTGAAGGTATTTTTTTTTTAATATTACTTTAATGCAAAAGCTAAAAACTACTAGCGTTTCGGATCGACCACTACTGGGAAGATTACGCCGAAATGAACCCGGTTGTTGAAGCAAGGAGCAGCCATTGTTAAACTCAACCATAGTAAAGGCAATCCAACGACGCGACCAGCGACGCCACCATCAGATTGGACATTTTAGTGAGCATGAAAAGCCCGATGGCGCAGACCTTGTCTAAAGACAATATAAGATATATGTTGATCAACTATTGATCGCAGAGCTTTACATGTTTTACAGTAAGCTAATTTACACAAAAAAAGAGCTATCTTATGTTTTATGTGTGGAATGTAATGGAACATTTACAAGAAGAGCTCACGCAGTACGCATTACACATGCATTTTAAAGAGTGATTTTCTGGCTTGATCAAGTCGAAATTTAGGCATATGAAGCTTATTTTTGTTACGAGTGTTACATACCTTTAACATCATCATTTTTCTTGAAACTGATCACATGCTTCACCTAGATTTAAAGAAAAAAGAAGATTATAGTAAATAATTGAGATATCCCAGTAAGAATATTTAAAGATTTAAATAACTCTCTTAAGGAATCGCGTGGTTTTAGTCCATAAATCGACCGAATTGCTCTCTTTTGTAGCACAGAAATAGTATTTATGTTGGCCGTTTTACCCCATAAGAGCAATCCATACGACATTCTGCTGTGAAATTATCTAAAGTATACTAAGTCTAGCAATTTTAACGTAGGTGCACCGTCTGACTCTCGTCACAAGCATATGCTGCCGAACTAAATTTCTTAGCAGTGGCCTCAATACGTTTATCCCATTTAACTTGCAGTCTACAGTTATGCCTAAAAGCTTGGTATTGGGTACCCATACAAGAACTTGGACATTAAGACTCAGAGCTATGTGAGTAAGGTTTTCTCAAGAGTGAAAAACTAACGCACATCAACGCAACAATCTGGCCTTAAACATCCTTTGTGTATTTAAGGCCAGATTGTTAGTTTTTTTTTTTTTCTTTTTTTTTAATAGGGACAAATTACACTGATTGAGCTAGCCCCAAAGTAAGTTCGAAACTTGTGTTATGGGATACTAACTCAACGATACTATATTTTATAACAAATACATATATAGATAAACAGCCAAGACCAAGGACAATTTGAAAAAGGCCATTTTCCAACTTGCCCTGACCGGGGATCGAACCCGGGACCTTTGGGTGGCGGGCTAGCATGGTGACCACTACGCCACGGAGGTTGTCGTAAACCAACTGAGTACTGGTGCCATAGTATTGCTTACATCGTCATAGTTTGTGCATTTTCTGCCAACCTTAAAAAGTGAAGATGTGTCTTCAGCAAACAATACTACTTCACACAACTTTTCTGCACTCCCCTGTTGCAGAAAAGTTGTGTAAAGTAGTATTGTTATTAATATAAATCAGAAACAAAAATGGACTAATTATTGAGCCCTGTGGCACACCCATGCTCAAAGGTGCACTTTTTAAGGCTATTTTGTTGATTTAAAATCTTTGAGTTTTATTATTATTTGATCGACACAGTCGAATACTTTAGACAGATCACAAAAGATGCCTATAACGTATTGTCGATTCTCCCAGGCTTTGTAAATAACTTTAGAAGATTCTATCGCTTAGCTATATAAGTAACTCCAAAATGAGCAACACACCCCTTATCATAAATCAATACCTTTCCACTGCGCGTCAGTAGCATACCAAAAGTGGGCAAAGTGGGACCACCCATGACCTCGGAAGCGGAACCACCCACACCACATCACGACCTTCCTATCACCTAGATCTTAATTATGAACGTGCCTATCATCATCTTAAATTTTCTACCTTAAAAGGTCTATAAAGTCACTAAGTATACGCAATTTATACGAGATTACGGGCAAAGTTATGTCACGACATCTCCGGACACTTCTGTTAGGTTTAGCGCGTGCCATACTTTTTAAGTCGTGATTCCTTTAAGTCCACGAAAACGATGTCCATTAACAACAAAAATTGTTTGACGAAATGCTAGACCATTTATCGGGAATTACAGGAAAAGGCGACGTGAATTAATAGCGAACTTTTCAAAATGCATGACGTGAGTGAAAGCCAAAAAATCTGTACGACATTTTAAAATAATATTATAAATTACACTTCGGAAGTACGTCACGTTAATCTATTCTTGAATTCACAATTTAACACTTAAACGTGTTAAACCTTCAAGTGGTTTACTCTTGCGAAATAGCGTATAATTACACAGATTTTAATCGATAACATTAAAATGCCAGTTGTAGTATTAATCTGTTATATTGGAATGACAAAAACAAATGACAATCACGATTGAATTTGCAAGAAAACTCGCTTAATTGGTGAGGCGGAAAGGGCGCGCGGCGGCACCGGTATCGAGAACGTATCGACTAATTCTGCAAAGAGTATCGAATAATCCTCAAGTTGTCGGCGGCGGGTATCGCTGTGCCCGCTATGGTCACATCACGCGCACTATCACTGTTATAACGCAGTTACCTGCGGGTGTACGCTCCTACACTGGCCGGTACTGCCCTGTACTGCAGCCGATTATTTTGATACTTGGAAGTACAGTATATGTAAGTCTTAACTCAAGTGACGTCGACGGCGGCAGCTATCACTATGCCCGTTATGGTCACATCACATTATTCTTATAACAGTGTTACCTGCGTTATACGTGTTATAACAGTTGTATAACGCAGTTACCTGCAAGTGTATGCTCCTACACTTACCGATACTACCCTCTATTGCACCTGATTATTTTTATACTTGGAAGTATAGTCCCTATTATCGCCAATAAAGCCAGCGAACGTACTATAACTGTAGTACAAGTGGACTAAAAGACAACACTTACGAGTAGCAAGATGGTGGACTTGTGGGTATTGAACGGGAAGCCAAGTAGGCCGGTTTTATTTTCTAAATACCGCAAGTGTCAAAATTTGTCAGCCACGTTTCACACAGCCCGCAAGTCTGATTGCCCTCCCTACAGATAAGGTAAATAGCTTATACAATTGTACTGGGAGGCTCCAAGCTTTTGTTAAGGAAGTGGCCTAATGGCATCAGAGTAGCCACTGAGCCAACCAACATGGTGCCAATTGGCGTATGTTTGAACCAAAATGGTGTGACAATTGCCCACTCATTCAGTCTAATTTGAATTCTGTAAAGGCTAAACGGTTATTCCATTTCATAGTAATTCAATGTTTTGTTATGCTAAAATTGGTGGCTGATTTACAGTGTTTGGGAGTAAAATGCAAAATGGATACTTAGGCCAATAATAACTGTGACTTATAATAATAACAGTCAATCTGTCTGCGATCACGAAGGATGACGATCCTATCTAAAACTTTAGACGTAACAAAAAAGTTTCGTTCTAAGTCCTGTTTATATATAGGTACATGAATGATGATTAAATTGTGTTGTTATTTAACAATTTGACCATAATATATTAATTAACCTGAAGATATTGTTTAAAGTGAAAATTTGCAACGATAAAAAACCATATCTGTTAAGTGTAACGATAGTTGGGTACGTGACAACCGCGAGCAAATCCCTCGTGAAAATTAATACTTACGTGTATCTATCTAATGGTTCGTTAGAGGTCTCATGGAGTAACTGCCGTAATTAAATTTGCATAGAAATACCCCTAAATTAGTCTGGCTGATTGGCTTGGTGTGGTGTCGTCATAGACTGAAGAGTGCAGAATGTGCATTGTTTATTATTTAAAAACTATTTATCTAAGATTTGTGTAAATATGAAGCCGTTCCGTATATATCTTTATAATTATATGCTATACTGCCTGTATTTTCAAAAATGTACCCATTTCTATTAAAAAGATTTATACGTTAGACGTTTATTTATGACGTTTATATAAGTATATAGAAGTTTTTTTGAGCTTTTAGGATGAATACCTAATTCATCCTAAAAGCTTAAAACGTTCTCAGCCTAGCAAGAATTCTTTATTAATTCTGAAAAAAAGTCATACCCCTAATCCTAGTATTAACCGTAACATTTGTGTATCCTTTGATGATTTTTCTTTCCTCCTAAATTCTACAACCCTGCCGTCATGTCTATCGGATACCAACAAGTGAGTGAAAATTATGTGCAAATTTTGAAATGGAAAACTTAGATATATAGTAATATTACTAGTTTGAAAAAAAAACCTATAAAATAAATGAGATTAAAGTAATGATCATATTGTAACAAAAACACATACACATTTTCTCAGCTATATCAAATCTTCATATTTATACAACAGCTGAAATGTGTGAAAATGACCTAAAAGGATTCAGGCTTTTAAAAAAAAATTTTGATCTGTGGCCACTATTGGGCATAAATGGACATTAAAATATAGGAAAGGGCCGAGTGCAGTCACGACGCGCATTCTAGACCGTTTGGATGCATTCTGCATTGTCAATAAATATTTTCGATAGCTAAAACAATGTGCTAATTTGCAGTTTACTTTATATTTATCAGTACTACCTTATCTACTATCTATACTTTAACAGTTAATAGAGTTAAGAATGTAAAAATTGGTTTCTACGAAGATAAAACCAATCAAGTAGGTACTTAAAGAGGGTTGACTGCTTCTTTGTTCAACGATTATCATAAGTATTTTTGTTTTTTCAGTCAAAATGTTTTAGTGCTTCTTTTTTTAATAGTCGACTTAGTTTTATTTTTTGGTTTATTTTATAGCATTAATAATTTCGAGCTCCTCCGTTTGGGAAGGCACGTAAAGACGTTGGTCCCGTCTATTATCATACTATGGCAGGCGTTAAGCTAAACTAAGAGCAGATGCCTTTCAGCTTCTTAAAAAAATATTTTTCTTGGGTGTAAGTGGCCAACACTGCTAAGAGCAGTGTTGGCCACTTACACTCAAGAAAAACAAACATTATATATTTCACTGGGTTTGACATTACGGCAGTTACAGGTACACTAAACAAATACTCTGTTATCGCTACGTATGCACTCACGATTGTCGTCGACGCTTGCCGATAAGAAACATTAGGTACGGTCTAAAATAACGAAAACTATCGAGATCCACGAAAGCAATAATTTCTGTTCCGCAATAAACTTTATCGATTCTCTTATTAAATTTAATATTTTGTGCCACACACGACTTCTTTGTTTACGTTTTGTCGCGCGCGATTCGATATCGTTTCTAGATTCCGAATAAGTCGTGGTGGTTCGTTAGAGAATAGTGCGCTAGATAAACTTTTACTTAGAAATTTATGGTACTTTTTCGTTATTTATATATTCACATAATTTTTTGTCTTATTTTTGTGGCACAAATTTGTAACGATAGATTAATGAAAAACAATAAATACGTAAATTGTTGAAAATTCTCAGGTGTCGTTCATGATTTTCAATTATTTTGTAAATGTAAAGTGCAAGGGCCAGTAGAACTCTTGTCTATGAAAAACTTTCCATAAAAACAACAACAATATATGACTTTCTATGCAAAATAAGCTACAGTCCGACACCGAACATAGTTATTAGAGTCTCACCATACTTGCGCAACATTCTGCGCGATTTTTTTGTTCTTTTCATACTTCTATCATGTAAATGATATGTAATTAAAGTAAATATTGATAGGGCGGAAATAATAATGTTTCGCTCAAAATTCGACAGGTGTGGCGAGTTAGCACAGGAAGCTGCCAATGGTCCTAAATACCACCTAAAATACTTAACGTTACAAGAAGCAGAAGCCTTGCATGTTGTAGCCCGTACTAAACGAACTAAAACAAATCTACAACTAAATGTGAAGAATGTGCGAATAACTTTTTCAAACATTTACTAAATCATTTTTACAATTACTAATTTAAATATTATTACATTATTTCTCTAGACGAAACCAAAAACCGAAATGAGAATATATGTATTTTTAATTTGTTTTAATTACATAAATGTTAACGCACGCGACTTTATTCTATCAGGTAAAGGCAAAGGTAATTTCAAAATATTTTTTATTAGTAAGTATTTGTAATAATTGAATTGAAAAAAAAAAATTTATAGCTCTAAATAGAATTATGGGTCTGAATGTTTCAAGAAATCATGAAAACATCATATTATTGCTTTTTAAAGTGGAAAGTATTCTCCATGATTGTAAACTACTTCCACTATATATACGTTTGATTTTGCTACAACAATAAAATTATGTTAAGAGAATATCATCAAAATTTAAAAACATTATGTATTTATAGAAATACAGACGCATAAGTGCATTTTGGTTGCTTTTTTACGATTATAAGTAGATAAACATGCATATAACTCTTTAGATAGCAAGTATTTTTGATGTTTTATACACTTACCCTCATATTCATAAAAATTGACAGTCATTTGCTAAACCTGTTTCAGCTAAAATATCTTTTGTTCCTTTCCATCTTTTCAATATTTGACATAGTAAGAACGAGACAAAACACATTTTAGCTAAAAGAACTTTAGCAAACGTTTGATAACTTTTATGAATATGGGGGTAAATTTTAAACGCATTCTTAGCCAACTGTTTTCTGTATGTGCTGCTCATATTATTGAAACAGTTATAACAGACATTTGGTGTAACAATGATTTGGTTTTTCAGTGCCTTACTCAATGAACAAAATTAATGCCCATCATATTGTTAAAGCCTACAAAACCCGTAAGTTTATCTATCATCTCTTTGTTCTATCCATTTGTATGAAAAGGAATGTTGAAAAAATATTATATTGATTTAGTGCGTCAATTACACTATCTTAAAATAATGGACCCGCATTTTTTCGTTCAGCAAAGTAGTAAACATTCACAATGGTACAGCGCATTAAAGGAGATTTTCGTCACTGTATAATAAAAATAGTACTTAATCGTAACGTCATGCGAAATTTAAATACGCGGTATCTTCGTCAGTATTTGCTAACCAGAGAAAATATAATATACAAGCAATATATATTTTTACAATAATTTTCCTAATGAGCCAAAATAGTAAATTGTGCTACCAGGGGTAAACGTAATATTTTTAAGGCGAGGCCGCAACTTTGAATCCAGAGCGAAACTAATTATTCCAGAGTTAAATCACGAGCGAACGACATGTGTTTCTACGGTGGAATCCTGAGTATAGCGAGGAATTCATGTAGAGAAAAAAATATTACCGTATCCGAGTAGCACACTTTACTTTTCATCTCCATCTATGAGAAAAACTAGTAAATACAAAACAGAATATAAAGAAAAGTAGAACATCTACAATACCTTCAAAGTTATTCAAACTTGCGCCCTCGCCTTATAAATATTACTTTTACCCCTTGAAGCACAATCTACTATTAGTCTACATCCTTATTATCTTTGTGTGGCAACGTAGTAACTTATAATTTTTGTTTTGTTATCATTAAAAAAGGTGCAGCCAATGAAAAAGGTAAATATTAAAAATATATCAATAATGAAAAAAAGTTTATGTAGATGTCTGTCTGTTTCCTTTAATAAATAATGGAATTAAATAGTAGATAAGGCTCTTCTGAGCTTTTGTCTGAATAAAAAAAAAACCTTCGACTCCAAACATCACGGTGGGTCTCAAAGTTTTACTGAAAATCTTATTTAACTTATTTCAGTAAAGTATAGAATATAAGACGCAGTCAGACTTTCAGATGAGACATCTCATAAAAAGCATACCTATATCGATAATATCGATAGCTCAAGCTATCAAGTTAGATCTGGTTCAACTTGATTGATGTTTTTATTTCAGGGCGTGCCTTAGGTGGATTTCTTGATGAGTATATAGGACCACTTCAAGTTTTAAAAGGTAGAATCTTCTAGAAAAACAAATAATTATTAATAACTAGCTGATGCCCGCGACTTCGTTCGCGTGGACTTTATGACTCCGGCGTATAAATATAAATAAAAACTAATGAGAGAGAGAGAGAGAGAGAGAGAGACAGAGGGAGAAAGTACTTGTAACAGTGTTAGGAGTTAAAAGTCAATATTATTTTAATTCTTTCCTTCGGGAGCCAATATGAAAAGAGCTGAAGTGTTACTAACCCTGGAGAAAGCCACAATAAGTAGGCCATGCGAAAAACCAGTCCTTAGATCGACATCAGCAGCTTTAAGCCTCTAAAACTGTGACTTATTTTCATAGCAAAGCAAGTTAACATATGGAACTGTGTATTTTCAAAAGGAAAATTGTTGGGGATGAGTGGCATACGCGGAATAAATACAGTTTCGCTGGCATCACTCACTTACTGTGAGCTTTAAGTGTCTCAGCAGACTATGCCGAAGTTTAGTGGCTAAAGTTCAGTGTCTAAAGTTCGGTGGGGATGACACACTAAATAAGCTGAAGTTCAGCTGCTGAAGTTCGGTGGAAACGCCGGACAGTAGTGATGTGCCGATATAAGAATTTAATCTTTCGTCTTTGGCGCGTCTGCGGCGAACGGAAACGGGACCGGAAATGGGAACGGAAGTGGAAGAGGGAACGGGAACGGGAACGGGAGCGGAAGCGGCAGCGGTGGCGGCAGCAGCGGCGGCGTCGGCAGCGGCGGCGGAGGAGTCGGCGGCGTCGGCGGCGGCAGCGGCGGCAGCGGCGGCGGCGGCGGCGGCGGAAGCGGCGGCGGCGACGTCGGCGGAAGCGGTGGCGGCGGCGGCGGCGGCGGCGGCGGCGGCGGCGGCGGCGGCGTCGGCGGCGGCGGCGGCAGCGGCGGCGGCGGCGGCGGCGGCGGCGGCAGCGTCGGCGGTGGCGGCGGCGGCGGTGGCGGCGGCGGCGGCGGCGGCGTCGGCGGCGGCGGCGGCAGCGGCGGCGGCGACGTCGGCGGAAGCGGTGGCGGCGGCGGCGGCGGGGGCGGCGGCGGCGGCGGCGGCGGCGTCGGCGGTGGCGGAGGCGTCGGCAGCGTCGGCGGCGGCGGCGGCGGCGGGAGCGGGAGCAGGAGTGGGAGCGGAAGTGGGAGCGGGAGCGGAACGGGTACGGGTACGGGTACGGGTACGGGTACGGGTACGGGTACGGGTACGGGTCCGATTCAGGCAAAAGCATCGGAAGTTCGGCGTTATGTGATGCTAGTAATGCAAATAACATTGCAGGCATGCATTGGCTGAAATTCAGCCGCTGAACTTCGGCATACAATGCTGAGACATTAAGTTGGGTTCCGTTACACAGTTTCGGCGGAGTCAAATTTCGCATCAGCATTATTGGCCCTCCGACATTAAGACTTATTTTGTGAGCCGTGAGTCCATTTGCTGCAAGTGAATTAAGAAACTCAACTGGATAATTGGTGGCGTCGTCAACTACACTATCCAAGAAATCTAAATATATATCTATATATCTAAATATATATAACTCAAAGGTGACTGACTGACTGACATAGTGATCTATCAACGCACAGCCCAAACCACTGGACGGATCGGGCTGAAATTTGGCATGCAGGTAGATGTTATGACGTAGGCATCCGCTAAGATAGGATTTTGATCAATTCTACCCCCAAGGGGATAAAATAGGGGATGAAAGTTTGTATGAAACTTTGTCAATTTTAAACCGATCGGGCTGAGACTTTGCATGCATAAAGCTACTATGACGTAGTCATCCCCTAAGAAAGGATTTTGATAAATTACACCCCTACGCGAGCGAAGCCGCGGGCACAAGCTAGTTAACAATAATTTGCGTCATAAGTTCTTTATTAATTGATTTTTAATTTTTTGGTGTCAATATGGCGCGTTCACATAACCAAGAATTTTCTGGTGTGTTATGCTCTGAAGGTCCGCAAATACTGAACTTATAAGTTCTACTTCGGATGAAACAACTTTTTTTTTGAAAAAATTTCAATGTAATAAAACATCATCTATAAAAATTTCAACTGTCTAGCTATAATGGTTAATGAGATACAGCCTGGTGACAGACAGACAGACAAACAGTCGGACGGTCTAAGTAATAGGGTCCCGTTTCTACCCTACCCTATGGAACCCTAAAAATCGAATAAAATAAGTATTTATCGGGGGCTCCCATACTACAAACGTGATTTTTCATAGATTATGGTACGGAACCCTTCGCGCGCGTCCGACTCGCGCTTGGCCAGTTGTATTATAACTCAACAAAAAGTTCTCATCAGACTTAACAACTTTTGCTAAGGCGGCATTTTAATATTTCTTATAGTTTAGCTGGACCATTATAGTTCTGCATCATGTGTTCCATTTTCCAAAATCAATTATAGCCTATATGTTGCCCAGGATTCACAGCTATATAACAAAAAAAGTTTCATTCGAATCCGTCCAGTATTTCCGGAGATTAGCGTGTACAAACAGACAAACAGACAAACAGACAAACAGACAGACATTTTTTTTATTTTCTTACTCTATTACTATATCTCCATCGCCCCAAATATTTTTTTTTGAAAAATTTTCAATGTACAGACACATTTTTTTTACTCATTTATTATAGTATAGATTATACATACATGCATACACATTATCACGCCTGTTTTCCACTGTGGACAAAGACTATGGACTTCCACTTGTTACAATCCTGACAGACCTCTTTCACTTCACCTACACTCATCACTCTATTTATAATTTAAGTCATCCTCACCATCATTTCAGTCGCATAACTTCCACTGCAGGACATAGGCCTCTCCCAAGGATTTCCAAAATGACCGATCTAGAGCGGCCTGCATCCAGCGCTTTCCAGCGACCTTAGTCAGGTCATCAGACCACCTTGTCGCTTGCCAGTACGAGGTCGCCATTCGAGAACTTTTTGCCCTATCGGCCATCGGTTCGTCGCGCTATGTGTCCCGCCCACTGCCACTTCAACGAACTAATCCGCTTAGCTGTGTCAGTAGCTTTTGTTCTCCTACGAATTCCTCCTGGAAACTCCGGGCATAGCCCTCTCCATAGCACGTTGAGTGACCTTAAGCCTTCTTATGAGACCCATAGTAAGGGACCACGTTTCAGAGCCATAAGTCATCACTGGTAACAGACATTGATTACTTTAAGTATAATTAATTTTTTTGAGAAAATTTAATTTGACACAAAAGCCCATTTCCTTTAGATAGGTAATGAATTATTTTTTTCAGATCAATTTCCAAATCATCAGTTAGAAATTCAAGTTGAAATTGAGAGAGACGTTAACTCACACCTAAAAACTATGTCTTCGACTAAACAGAGCAGACGAGCAGCGAACGCTATGAACAAGAAAACTGGCAAAGAAGGTAAATTTGTGCATGTATCTAAAGGTCAACAACTAAATAAGGAGCCCAAAATGATGGCACCACCGGTTGTTATTTAATCTGTGTTATAGGTGGTCCTATGTTATATTTAGTTCCGATATCTTCCACAATATGGCGAAGCCCCCTAAGTTATTTGTTAACCTATATTTATCTTTGGCATCGAAAAACATATCTCTTATTTGGCAGGCTAATAAAAAGTTAATCTTCCAGTCCAATCCTGAACTAAAGTCTTCTTTCAATACAGGAACGATTTGCCCATAATCCTCATACTATTATAAGCTAGCCGAAGATGAGACCCCAAAATAATAAAAGTTGACGGTAAGGGTTGGCCCTGCCCCGCACAGACCGATGAAACACTGCCTGAGAAGCTGTTTTTGTCCCTCTCGCCCACACAGATATTCTGTGTCCACCTGAGCTTACCGTCTCAAAGTATAGTCATTGTAAGTCAGTCATCTCCTAAGGGTAGATTTAAGCCAAAAACGGATGCTATGGGGTTTTATAAAGAATTCCAATAAAATAGCACGACTTCTGAAGTCCTACTCAAATGGGAATAATTATCAATTCACAGTCATTAAAATCCACAAAAATACTAAATAAAAGCTAATGCAATGTTACCCGCGTAGCGGCCGGTATAAGACTGTTTCAAAATTAAACGGCGCTTACCTCTATTGTGATGTGACGTAAACAAGGCAAGCTAGAGGGAGTTACTTGTGCCTTTAGATCACTTGACTATCCATAAATTATGAACTCACTGACAAATAACTAAGCGTATAGTATAAATTATATAAAAAACAAATGAGATTAATAACATATCTAATACTATGGAGGCGGATTGGTGATCGCATGAGGTGATCGTGCCCGTTGATGGCATAAAAACTTTGCATAGAGGATGCTTCTGCCCGGTCCCATTACCTAAACTTACCTTATTCGCTTCTCATGACAGTCGGTGAAGAGAAAAATAGTGGCGTCAAATACCGTCACTAAATGATCAAAAAAGTATGTGCAGCCGAAACTAAGGCAGAATGTACAGAATTCTCTAACCCAAATCCTAGCCCCTGACACATGTTCCGTAATTTATGTCAGAAATTATTCTTCTCGTGTGTGTGTTGTTACTAACTTAGTCGTCAGATTTATCGGGCTGCCTAAAATGCATCTGACGGAGCTCAAACACTGTCTTGATGACAGGGTTTGAGTTGTTACTTAAATATTATTATAAGTAGGTACGTTATGTGTATCATTGCTTAGTATAGTTAAAAAGTAGGTGACAGTTACAAGCAGCTTTTTATTAGACTTTGTTAGATTTATTTAATGAAACTTTCAACCTCAATATAGGTATAAGCTAGTAGTAAAAACTTTTTGGCGATGTGAAATTTATAAATCATAAGCCTATGTGAAATGTTTAAGACTATTTGTTTCTCTAAATAAATAAATAAAAACAACATTATACACTAGTGAACTAAGTGTAGTGCAGTTTTCCTCACTATGTTTTTTCTTTAAAAATTCTTCCAAAAATGGAAGTTCTGAGTATAAATTACGTGTCAACTGCAAGAGATACGATAGTAAAAGGTCGTTTATTTTTTTAACAGATCCTCCTCCTACAACCACTAAAGCACCTCCAGTAACACAAACTGTTGAGAAAAAGCCGATCTACGCGGAAGATCTACAAAAGGCCATGGAAAACATACTACAGAAGCTGACGACATCTACTGCTAAACGTGGACCAGTATATCCGCCTAATCCTAAAGGTATTTTTAATATGCTACCTTAATTTTTTAGCGTTAGAATAGGTTTGTGTGTAGAACTAAAAACAATACAGGCCTGTGTCACTCCCCGTTAAGGTATCGAAATATACCTACATTATTACTATGTGCGCGGCGAACACTTCGAAGGGGAAAATTCAATTACATGAATCATTTGTTCAGAGTAATAAAAATGATATTGGCTGGCAATGGATGTCTAGGTATCTAAACAAAAAGGTGAAAAGTTTTGACGCGAGCTAAATTAACAATAGCGCTAACCACATAAAGTAGTACATTCCTTTGAATTTCTTTTCTGAGTTTGTTTGTTTTTCATGTATGTAAGTGGCCAACACTGGTGTCAGATTTTTCAGGCTGCCTAAAGGCATCTGACATAGCTTGACGACTGCCATACAATGATGACAGCCGGGACCAACGGCTTATACGTGCCTTACGAAGCACGAAGGAGCTCGAGAAATTTTTGTGCCACTTGTGGTCACCCATCCAAGTGCAGACCACGCCCAGTGTCGCTTAACTTGCGAAAGTGCTAGTAATGCGCACTCCCGCCGCGCCACCGAGCTCCTCGATACCCTCGTACCGTTCCAT
The DNA here is from genome assembly GCA_943193695.1 of Acrobasis suavella. Lineage (NCBI taxonomy): Eukaryota > Metazoa > Arthropoda > Insecta > Lepidoptera > Pyralidae > Acrobasis > Acrobasis suavella. The sequence goes on along the minus strand of OW971945.1, from coordinate 8,523,465 downwards.
CTTCAAGTCACCAAGTCAAAGGCTGCCGCAGCAGCAGCTGCAGCAGGGAGCCTCAAAAGGCGTAAGTATGTAGATATTGGAGAAAAATACATATTTGAGCCTTTTGGGGTAGAAACTTTTGGTGTGGGGTCCTTCAGCACATAATATATTCAAATTTATATCAAAACGTTTGTTCGAGGTATCCCGTGACTAAAAGGCTGGGAACTACGTGGCTCAAAGAATCAGCATTGCCGTACTACATGGCAATGCTACCGAGGGGTGATATTTTAGTGGGACTACATAATTTGTAATATTTTTTATTTTTTTGTTTTAGGTTGTTTTAGTATTTAGTTTTAATTTAAATTTTACAATTTATAGTTTTCTTTAGATAAGTTTAGGTCATTAAAATCAAAAGTAATGTAAAGTAGACATTTAAAATATTATATATATTTATGATTTTCAAAATGAAAGTTGAGTTGAGGATAATCCTCAACCTGTCAAGTACATGACCGAAATAAAAACTTTTACGGCACTTAAACGCATTAAGTAAGTATCAGAACATAACATAAAAAAGCGCATTTTTTATAAGTGCTATCTATATATATAAAAGAAGAAACTGAATGACTGACTGACCGACTGACATATCAACGCACAGCCCAAACCGCTGGGTCTAAAGACTCCAAATTTGGCACATAGATTTCTTATAAGGTCTAAGGGTGCACTAAGAAAGGATTTTTCAAAATTCACCCCCTAAAGGGATGAAACGGGGGTCCTAAGTTTGTATGGATAAACAGGATTAGTTTGACCATTTTATGTGAAACTTCGCGAGAGTACTTCCGGCGGTAAATAAGTAAAAACGTGTTTCAGAATTTTTCAAAATTCATCCTTTAAGACGGTGAAATGGGGGTCCAAAGTTTTTATGGAGAAACAAGATTAGTTTGACCATTTTATTCAAAAATTTCGATAAAGTTTTCCCGGCTTTAAATAAATAATACAAATTTCAGGTTTTTTCAAAATTCATCCCTTAAGGGGGTGAAATGGGGGTCCAAAGTTTGTATGGAGAAAAAGATTAGTTTGACCATTTTATTCGAAACTTCGCAAGAATACTCCCGGCGGTAAAAAAGTGAATATATATTTTAGGATTATTCAAAATTCATCCCCTAAGGGGGTGAAACGGTCTAAAGTTTGTATAGACGAACAAGGTTAGTTTGACCATTTTGAAGCGCTCCGTCGCTCTCTTTCGGTCTAGCAAATGACAGGGAACAGGGAACAGGGAACAGGGAGAGAGAGATCCCTATAAGAACCATTTTCGACATAGAATTAGCGTGACTGACATAGATATATATAGAGACTGATCGATCAACGCGCAGCTGAAACCGCAGGGTCTAGAGACTCCAAATTTGGCACATAGGTTTTTTATGAGGTTTAGGAGTACACTAAGAAAGGATTTTTCAAAACTCACCCCCGAAGGGGGTCAAACGGGGATCCAAACTTTGTAAAGAGTGACAAGATTAGTTAGACTTTTTTAGACGAAACTTCGCAGGAGTACTCCTGACGGTAAATGAGTAAGTATGAATTTCAGGGTTTTTCTAAATTAAATCTCTGAGGAGGTGAAATGGGGGTCCAAAGTTTGTATGGAGAAACAAGATTAGTTTAACCATTTTGAAGTGTTCCGTTGCTCTCTCTCGGTCTAGCAAATGACGGGAACGGGAACGGGAAGGAAACGGGAGAGGGAGGTTTGCCGGGTCTGCTAGGCCTTGCAATCCCTACGTTACAATAAAAAATGTTATATTTTATAAGTATTTTAACATTTTAACATAATAATTCATATGTTATCACAACATTAATAACGTAAAAATCATATTAGAACCATTTTCGACTTCTACGCGGACGAAGTCGCGGGTTAAAGCTAGTATAATATAAATGAATTTTTAATATCGATTTGACACAGTTTTTCAGCTGATTTGGACCGAAATTAATATTTCTTACGCAATGTAAAAACAATATAACTAAAACAATATTTCGGTCTTAATTCTATTTGCGATGGGCGGAAGGTGCAATCTGACTAGACAAAATCCGTAATACCTATACATATGTTGTAGTTTTAAAGTCACTCCTATTAAAGAAAAGGGTAACAGAAAGTAGAGTCCGATGGTATAGCCATGTAATGCAAAGAGACGAGCATCATCTAGTGAAGAAAGCTCTGTGCCTGCCTGAACGTAAGAGGGGCCCAGGTCACCTACCTGGTGAACCAGTATGACAAAGCATCTAAAATGGGAGTTACTACCCTCCTCTATCAAGGGACAGATTATCTTGGCAACGAGTAACTATGAGAGAGCCGACCTCGCATGAACCGGGATAGTGCTAGGACAAATAAGAAGTTCTATTAGCCTTTTATCTAAAGTCACCTTCTCTTTTCTAGGTAAGCTTTTTGCCGGGTGTATGTAGATTTGGAGCCAAGGCCCTTTTACCCGACGACGGCAAAGCAAAGAGAAAAGATAATGATTTTAGCAGCCAATGTGTGCACCTATGTATTTATGCATGTGGATATTTATGTTTTTTTACCGTATCGCTTATTTAATTTTGACTAATGAGATGTCAATCGATTCATAATTATTGTCCGGGTGACATAAGCCACAGTTTGTCTGCAATAAATGTATTATAATGAATGTTACATGAGTACAAAAAAGTGCGTGTAAGAATTTTTTTTTGTTTCGATTTCGAGTTGGGTATCAAATGGAAGGTCTTAATTAATGCATTTCAAAAATATGTAAGGATACATAGTTAGCCGTAAATTGATCCCATAGTCGGGTATTAGTTTTTAAACGCATGTCTTATTCTTCTCCATTTTTCACCGTCTTCGTTATCCTTAGTCATCCATTAGTATTATTGACCTCCAACTTTCTTTTTTTTTGAGTTTTGGTTTTTGTTACAGAGCGTTTGCGCCAAGCGGCAAGAAAACCTCCAATCAATATCCAACCATTAATTGAGTTGTTGGGGAAAGGTAAGTTTTCTTCGAACATTTATATGGATTTAGTTAGATTCATACTGTTTTATTCTATCACACCTACAAAATCAAAATATCCCTTTTTAACCAAAATAAATAATGCTATCTATAACAATGCTACCCATTTTAAAAGCACTGATTTTTCTTTTAAATTCATCAAGTTTGAACTCTTTAAAATTTGAAGATTTATCCCTATCTAAGGACTGGTTCAAAAGGCAAGATGTTTTATGAATTCTTTAGTTTGAATTTATTTTAGAACTAGCTGCATCCCGCGGTGTAACCCGGTGGTATACATATATACAAAAAGTAGCCTATGTGTTAATCCAGTACCAATTTTTATCAAAACAAAACACAAACGCACACACACACCACACACACACACACACACAGACATAAACACTAATTTTAGTGTGATAATTCATAAAACCTTTCTTTTTCAGGCGTGAAAATCCAACATCAAGTTCCACAGCCGACAGATACCAATTTAAATTGGATTCAAATAAAAGTTCCGAAACCATGATAAAGTTACCCTTTTTATTTTCAACATTAGAATATTGCTTCGAAACCTAAAATTTGGGCCATAACTTTTATTAACATTTGGTGCTGAAGAATATTAAAAAAAATCTTGTTTTAATGCTTACGAGAAAAGCTATTATAAGCACTTTTAAATTTTTAGACACAGGTATGGTATCATTTTACTGAATTGTGTGGTATCATTTTATCAAAAATATTTATTTATAAAGCACAAGCATAGCTAATATTTTCTTAATTGTATTTTTAGGATTCCGTACAACAATGAAATAACCGGCCAAGTGCATGTTGGACTCGCGTACGAAGGGTTCCGTACCATCATCTATAAAAAATCACATTTGCTGTATGAACTGTTAAGGTACCGCGGTTCTTGAACCTTAAAAGACGAAGAAGATGAAATTGGCCATAAAAACTGCCCCCCCCCAATGAGCCTAAAATTTTGAAAAAATACAAAATATAATGCATTGCTTGTAGATTACACGAAAATCTATAAGAATTGTAAATACGGCAATGGAAAATAAAAGTGGTTAACTTAATAAAATACGTTCTATATGATAAATAGTTCACTAAAGCACCTCTAGATGGTGCTATTATTAGTTAACTCGAGTCTTACTATGACGAATTCAAATGTTACATTTTATATTAATTTAAAAAAATTCTGCTTGGTACGAAACCGTCTCCACGGGAGTTCAACTCGCACTCGGCGGATTTTTTGTCTAGATATCTAATTTAATAATCTAGACAAAAAATACAAGTTTGATTTTTATTATTATTGAGACTTATTTAATCCTACTTTACAATACAATACAAGGCGGTTACATTGTATTGTGTATTAAATAAGTCCTAATCATAAGGCACGACTCTAAGTTAAATAGTCAGTTTAGTCATAATCACTCCGGTTTAGTATGACTTAAAATAATCGTTTGTTAGCTTGTTCGTTATTATTCCAGTAAATTACATGACCACAGCAGTAGTAATTAGTTTTACTATCTACACAATCAATCTAAAAATCCGCAATATTCATTTCAAGGACGCATATGACCAAAATACATAGCTTGTCGAAACTCTGTCACGCAGTACGTTATCAAACAAAGAACGAAACCAATCAATTACTTGCACATGAACAATTATTTAAAACCTTCTTGACCTCAGACCGCGGAGGCACTCCAAAATTAACCGACAAGTTATTTATGAGCCTCGTTCAAAGTAATTCTATGTAATATTATTAACTCATCGAAGTATTATAACTGACGTTTTATGCATGTTGTATTCATAGTTAAACAAGTTTTTTGATACTTAGATGTTATTTAGACAGTAGAAACGCATTCAAAAGTCATAGGAATTGCATCATCATAATATCATAAACAGTGTATTTATAACATAGAAAATCTTTTGTCGATATTTTGCTTTTATCAGCACCACCTGTTGGTTGACTGGTAGAAACGACCTTGGGCCTTAAGTCTGCCTGTAACATTTATTTAATAAAGTTTAAAAAAAGGGAAAATAAGTATAATAACGGTATTTTAAACATAAAACCGCAAACCCTTTAAAAATGTGCCAAATTTAATATTATTTTTGCTTGTAAACATAATTTAATATAATAGTGTAATTAATATCACATTATTTTTTACCGCTTAAATTTTGAATAAGTACCTATTATCTATATAGTATAACTCCGAACATTCACAAAATACTAAACAGAGTACCTATAAGAAAATGAACAGTATTATTTTACCTACATTATATTAGGCTGAGCAGATCACTCCTCTATTATGACTCATAGTAACAACTTTATAGTATAAATGCATTATTACTACTCGTAATATAACAGGGCGTTCAGGTGACTAATATACTATGAAATATTTGAGAGAGACAAATAAATTACGGCTTACACAAAGAACATCTACTGGCATCGGGAACGCATTCACTTACTCACCAGATTATTAACGCAATGAACAATCGTACAACCTAACTAGTCTTGACTATGAATAGAACTCTTGTTATGCACAGGGCTATCACAAATAAGGTTATCGTTTTTCTATTCAACTTTTATTGTTTTATCAGCTGTCATATTGATCATATAAAAATAACATGAAGTTTATTATAACTAACACATACCTTAGTTTTATGCCACTCACACGGGAATTTAAAATTTTACCGAAATAAAAGTATCCTGTATCAAAATAAGCCCTTTGCCTAAGCCCATAAGGTATATTTTTTATTTCCAATACATTTTTCCGTATTTTATGTTCCAGTAACTTACAGTTATAATTGTTACACTTACATTAAAGGTGTATGATTTATCTGAACTTTGAAATTTATGAAATATTCGTAGTAAAATAAAATTCCAATGTTCATTCTTACCTTCCGTGAAGTTCCGTGTTGCTCTATGTTCTTACCTGATTATGGGCGTAAACGAAAAAAGAAATTGTTTTGTTCCTGGTTAACAAATAGGATACTTTAAAAACTTTAAATAAATATTGCCCTTTTGACCAACGCTTCAGGTAACAGCTAATCAGTTACTAATAGTTTCAGTCAGAGACTCAGAGTCACTTAATACCAGTGATTCGAATTGCTTCGTGTGCTTCTGTCTCTAGTTCGTTCATACAAACTATTGCCGGTTGTTTTCAATATTAGATGTCGCATACGCAACACATGTTTCCCTTCTCTACGAGGTATCCTCAGGCACCAAACAAGTTGTAAACAAGTGTTTGGATGAACAAACTGGTGCTAAAGGAAGCACTCGAATTAATTTAAATCTCGTAGTTTATAACAGATAATTCTTAATAACTGCCCGTAGCCATCCCTAATAGTTATGCAAGCTTGACCTCCCGTGCGCAGATCTTTATCTAATCTGGGGCTCGAATAGCGAGCAATGCAATTAAACTATTAGGGGGCATTGCGATGAATACGCGCCTCTTTGTTCTGATTTAGAGTCCAGTGACATGACCTATTAGGACTCAAAGGAATTTCTGCGCTTATTTTGAAATGGAAAGATACAAATCTTATTAGCATGATATTGCAACATAGTAGTTCATACTAGGATCTTAGAAGTCCTGATTGTTGTCTGTAAATTGTTATGTCGCCCATATAGGTCTCAGAAATACCGGATATCAGATCAAAGTTTTTTTTTGTTTTTGATACGATGCTTTTGTACTAAGTATCTATCTAGTACCAAGGTATAGTCGTTCAATGTAACAAAAACGTCCTTAAGTAGACTATCTATTTATCTCCATAATATTTTAAAGCATACAGTCCACATATTTATTGTAACTTGTTTAAAGTGGGTAGTAACTTAGAGAGTGTAACATATAAAATTATGGAAACTCTGCTTTGGAACTCTGCTCTAAGCGCAGTCCGATACGCATTTTGCCGATTTACGAGTATATCTACTATCACTACGTACTATTTACCAACAGGTCATGAAATAAACAACACTCACCGTTCCAAATACTTTCGGAAATAACATCTTTATTTTTACAACTCTAAAAGGAGATTGGTGGCCCGGTGGGAGTGCGCATTCCAAGCGCTTTCGCAAGTAAAGCGACATCGGGCGTTCTCCGCAAGTCCGCACCAGGATGGGAGACCACAAGTGGTATTAAAAATTCTCATGCTCCTCCGTGCTTCGCAAGGCACGTATAAGTCGTTAGTCCCAGCTGTCATCATTGAATGGCGTCGTCAAGCTATGTCAGATGCCAATAGGCAGCCTGAAAAAACTGACACCACTTTTGGCCACTTCAACACACGAAAAACAAACAAACAAAAAGCATTCTATATGTTAAAATTACCTATTTACTTAACAGTCGTCTAACTATGAGTAGTAGCTAAAAAAAAATCTTAGCACCGGTGTGTACTACTTACGCATACGAAAAACAATAACAACCATCCCAGAGTAGAATGAAGTACTTGATACTCCTTTTACGTATTTTGATCTTTTAATATGGCTTCATGTTAACGCTATAATGGTAATTAATAGCTAAAGACATAATTTGTGACATAATTTTGGCAACTTCTAAGTGTTACTTGTGCAATTACATTAGCATTAAAATCAAGAACTGGCGACATTTTTATTTGACACTTAATCACAAATGTAATAGGTTTAATTAATCTTAGTAATAAATGTGCCAAAATATTCGATGTGCTCACAGTATAATGAGTTTATAGTGTTCGAGTTGTAAGAACGAGTATTTATAGTAAGTATACTTACCGGTTACTTAGTAAGTGATATAAATTAACAATTATAATGAAACTAAATTTTTAATATTTATTACATTATGTGATAACGATTATAATAGGTAAATACTACAGTGTTTTATGTTTATACCATAACTGATTTATAACGTGATTGTGATCGAGTTCGTGATTAATGGAATCAAATAGTGATGAGTTGCTAACCTTCTGCTAGATACTTCTGTGAAGAGTTGCTGATAGGCTATTGACATAATTATGCAAGATTTGCCATCAACTTCTCTAATGAAAAAGAAAAAAAACATCTGTTTAATATTTCTAGGGTTTGTCTAACAATGAGTAAATGTGGCAGTACTTGCTATCAGTCAACTGTTTAAATGTGAACGTATCTTTATAATGATTCATGTAACAAGTGATATATTTCACAGTTGTTATAATTATTATAGTAGAATCTAATAATTAATCGTAATAAGTAATGCTTCAATTAAAATCTAATTTGAAAAAATGGCCGCTGGTTAGACAATAAAAAATGCAATGTTAATTGATCGTACCATGAGGTTCAGTAATTTTATTCTCGTTTATAATGTAACATATTTACTTTAATGATAGAGTTGCTTCTTAAAATTTAATAAATTTACCAGAGTTGACTAGATATTAGGCAATACAAGGTGTGCACTACACACTACAGACTGTGTTGTAGAAGTTACCTACTAAACTTTAAATTTTTATTTTAATTGTTGTTATAACACTTTTTTTTAGATATCTGTAATATCTGAAAAAAAGTCTAATAGAACAAATATTTAAAGTTCAAATAGAGCAGATATAGTAGAAGAGATTATGAGGTTTGGCTAAGCGTTCATTTATCTACGTGTTATATGATATGGTATGCTTAAAAAGCATTATTAGGTAGAAAAGATTAAGTAACGTTTGTTATTTCTTCTTCAATTCTTTACCAGCTAACAGCTGCGTGGCATGGTGTATTAAAGAAAAGGCATAAGGAATATCATGCCTGATCGTATATTTTTTTTAACACACTGCTCGTAAATTGGATCTAATTTCACCTGTTTTAGTTATATATAAAGCAGCTCATAAAACACGCGCGCTGTATAAACGCAAATAGAGAAGTTATATTCTATAACCGCACTATTTACTAAATTCGTTTTTTTTTTCAACTTTCGAACAGACCCGCAAGCCGCCGCGCGGTTCTAGCCAGTACTGTAGGCCTCACGCCGGGCTAATTTTAATTTTTTTTACGGCGGGAAAGCAATAGTTTGCATTATAGTGGTCGAGTTTATTTAAAATCAAATAATTTTGTTTATTAGGTGTTTTTCCTCGCAAGTGTGTTGAAACACGTCGTACGATAAACGTGTGTATATTGGTTAAACAAACACACTCGGCTCTATTACGCCTTAGCCTGCGGCTCGGGTTTAAATTCCACCTCGTGTGTAATAACTACCAAAGCGCACTTATATAGTAATGTACTATAATCGAATAAGGTATATTATTTGTATATATTTACAAAACTTCCCCTCGTTTATCTCCCCTGAGGCTCTCTGAATTAAAAGTGCTGCCATTCATAATTATAAACTTGAGGAGCCAGCCTTGACATTCATTATTGTTAAACAAAGGTCTTTATAATTAACATTAGATGCTTGATTTGATTTAGTGCTAATCATTCTTTAGCTTTTTTATAGTCTGGAACTTTACATTACTTCCGATTTGCCAAGCGTCAAATTTTATTTGTCTCATTATCATTCGAGTGTATTTTCCCGGTTGCATCCTCAGCAGTAACGTCAAATTTTATTTTTCCATCCAGTACTAACTAAGTAGATGTTGTTTGCTTAGATGAAGTTGTGTTCATTGCAAGGTTTTGAGCTGGTTGAGGCGTACCCTTTTCGTTTTAGTTTCTCATCACAGAATTAACAACCAAATTAGAAAAAGTTGCGTGTTGACTTGAACATGTATTAAGTACTTTTTATGAAAACTAACAATACGAGAAAAGGTAGGTATTATATTCAATAATTCATATAGATGTGTATTCTGAAAAATATTATCGTATTTAGGTATTCCTACTTATCTAGAAACTTTGGAAATATAGCAATTTGTTACAACAATAATTTCTCTTGTAACTGTTCGGACAAATGTTATTTTAATCACAAAGCGGCAGTGTCAGATTCCCAGAATGTGCATTCCTAAAAAGGCTAGCACAATATACTAGGCGAGTCGGCTTCAGGACACAGCGCGCGTAAATCAGATTGCATGGACACTGCACCATTTTGAACAGTTCTCGGTATTGAGTTACGTCAGTTATGGTTGTCGATTTAGATACGACCCGATGATTTTGTTAAAAAAAAAAAAAGAAAAAGAAAACGCAAAGTCAGATCTACATGAAACAGATAAAGGAGAAGGTGAACGTCGTCGTATCTAGCAGCTTGCAGCTTGCAGACGAGAAAGACGAATGGAAGAAACTTTATACTTAATCGACAACAACTAGGTGATTAGATACAGTATATATTTGTGTCTAGATATAAAAGTACCTAGTTCAATTTATTTTCGTTTGTATACCTACATACTTGCCTACATGTTCAATTTAGAATTATGATCAATATTAAAATGAATTATTCATCCAACCTCATCTCTCATAAGCTATGCCTAAAATATATAATCTAAAAAGATACATTTGTCAAATTGCATTCAGTAGTCTAATGGCGTGTTGAAATCAAAACGAAGTCTATTAAATGATGTCCTAGCTGATTACATTACTCATTGAGATTAAGCTAAAAGCTTAAACACATAGCCGCGTTACGGCACATCGCGGCAACGCAACGCGCCGTTGAGCGTTTTGTAGCGGTGCCTTTCCCCCAAAATATCGTTTCTAAACAGCAAAAAATCATTTTATTTTTTAACACTGTAAGCTATGTATCGAATATTTGTATAAACTGCACATCACTGTTGTTTTTTTAAGCTAGAATGTGCAGCGCGGCACGCAATGCATATTTCTGCGTTGCGGCAGCGGTGCCGCCGATATTGGCGTTGCGGCGCCGTTATGTGTTTCGGTCCTAAGAAGATATATTTGACCTTAGCATAATCTTGATAGGCCCCCGCGGCGATGTATCATTAGATTAGCACCAACGAAAGGAAATAATACCGGGTGTACCTATATAACCACCAGCATACCTATATTTGAGTGGATGACACGCCTCATTAATATGAACTTTTGATTTGAAAAGGTGTCATTTTCTTTTCTACATCGCACGATTCCCGTTTCTTTGGTTCTTAGTTGTGAGACTATTGGCAAATGAATCACAATCCAACCAGCCGACCAGTGATGTGCGGTTTCTGGAAATTTTTAATAATATTAACTTAATTTATGAATATATCCCCGTAAACATTCCTAAAAATGGAAAATTATGGGAATATTTACGAGAATTGGGACTATTCCCGTAAATTTCCTGCGGCACATTACTAATTGTAGCCGATTGCAAACGCGCGCGTTTTATGCACTTTGTTGCGACTACGACCAAGCCACCATAGTCGTACTATGAAAATGTTAGTCTAGAGCCGTGGATGAGAGAGATATGCGATGTCCTTTCCGAGAATACGCTAAGTTCGCGCGCGCCCCGAAGCTACGCCATAACATGACTTCAATATCGGGAGCTGCAATGAACTTCGACATTTCCACATAGGGCTCCAATGGTCGACTTTCACCATAATCGGCCAATTTACGGGTGTCAGCCGTCCGGCCAGTGCCTGCTAAACTGTCTCAATTAGAGCCCGGATAGATGACCCTGCAATTTCGTCAGGTAACACCGGCAAAATTGCTACTCGTACTAGGCTAAGTGCAATAGGGCGTTCACATAAAATGTTATGGATGCCGGCGAATCGTATCGTCTTAGGGGTCACGTACGTCAAAAGGTTATTATTGGTGATGCTTCCTTGAGATATGGACAGTACTAGGAAAATTATTGTAGCTTTATTTTGGCAAAATTTTAATTCTTAATAAAATGTAGAAGTTGATAGCTCAATAGTTACTTGGCTATAAAATAAAATAAAACAATTGAAATAAATACTGAATTGCTAAACTAGTGGTTGACTACATCATAGATTTTTAATCTTACACATTAAGTACCTATAAATCTATGAAACGCAATCGTAAATATCAGAACTGGACTACGATGTACATAGATCTAATCCGTACAACTGCGACTAAACGTATATACGTACACTGCAAATAGATCAAAGTTTTTTAAAATCAAAAATAAACTAAAAAGTGTAAAATGTAGGTAAGTACCAATTACTTCTTCTTCAACGTAGATCAAATCATCGTCTTTTCAACCTAAAGTTTTGATATCTCGCAACACTGTCTACTCTTCAAATAAAAATTATCGTGAAGACTTTTTAGGACACTTACGGCTATAAACGTATCCCACTCAATTACTTTTTATTGTATCTGAGTTTTTCGTAAGATATAAAATAAGATAGACAAACTATTTAATACCTTAATATACACATCGATCTATACATAAATTTCAAAATAATATGGTGACCATCAAAACCGTTTGGGTGGCGTATACTGTCGGATCAGAGCGACCGCGCCCAGGCGCACGCGCAGCGGCGCACTAGAGTGATCTATTTTTTTTATGATTTTTTTAACAGGCAGAACGCGGTGACCAGAGCGGTGAGCGCGGTCGAGAATCAGGTTCTGATTGCATTGATTCATTGCGAAAATTCCACGCAGAAGTTATTCTTGGTGGAAGGTTTCGCAACTTTATGACAGCTCTCATATTGCGCTACTTGTTTGATTCAGACAATCTGATATGACATTATTGGTAATACTTTTTCTTTTTGATGTCTGCGCTGGCGCTGGACCGGACATAAGTATTTAATGTTTGAATGTTTTATTAAGTTGATGTGATTGTTTAAGCTGCCAAATGCAAAAAAAATATTTCTGAAAATATTTTATTAACTTTCCGAACATACAATGTTATTATTCATTGTAGATTATCTATTTTATATAGATTACTTGGGAGTTAGGACACACCAAGCGTGTCAATTAGTCGAAACGTTATACGTAGAGGTTCTTCTAGCTTTCGTAAAAAAAGTAATATAATATCCGACCTACCCCGCCAGGGTTTATAAAAGTCATACGTGACTAGCTGATTAAAAATTATTAGTAAAAAAATATAACTAGATATACCGAAGTACAATGTACATACATAAACCTGTTTTTGGATAAGTTATCACAAGTATGCAATTTCAACTCAATCGTTTGATATAACTGGTGAACATTGAGTTGCAAGATTTGACCTAAACAAACATATACATACATACGAACAAGATACGTTGCAAGTTAAAGAAGTAAAAAGAACTGCATTCTTATAATACACATTTACAAAATAGTCACGTAGGTATAAATTGGAAGTCGGCGAATGCAAGCTTCCAATATTAAAGATAGTCATTATAAATAAATAAATAAATCAACGTAGACTACGTGCCACAGATGTAATAATCATGCAGAGGCGTGTCCGAGCGTGCGATGGAGCAGATACCGCGACCTTCGGGCCCGACCTCGCTCCCGCGGGTGATGTCCATTCTTGCCGTATCTAATTACGTTCATCTACCTGTGTATTGTTTTAGGAAATTATCATTGATGTAATGTCGAATAGTATTACATTACTTATTTGTTATAAGATAAGGTAGATATTAGAGGTTAAGAAAGGTATACGGAAAGATGAACGAATGATAAAGAATATGTCTACCACTATAAATATCTGGCCTTCTCATTTCGAAACCTATTCAAGGATAAACCTTTCATTGGTATATGCAAGAAAGGGTTTAGGCTACATAACATCAACTTCTTCAAAGTACCTCTACGTATTGTATCTGTATCACCACGAAAGCCTTCCAAAGGACCGGGGAAAGGATCCGTGATTCCAAAGAAATACTGCTAAAATCGTTGAACTTTACATAAAGCTTCTAAAACTTAATAAGGTTACTGTAACATGCGTCTAAAAACCAGTCACCTCGTCAAATCACCTAGTTAGGTAGCAAAACCTGGGTCCTGAAGCTGAGGATGCAACCGGGAATACGCTCGAATGATGATGACTTACTTTGCCATATGTCTAACATGTGAATTGTAACATTCCTTGAAAAAGTTTCAGCAGTGGACTTCCTGCGGCTAAAAAGATGATGCTGATGATGAATATAACTATATATTTGGAACTTTTTCTGGTTGCTTCGAAAGGTTTGGTAGGTACAGCAAAAATATTATGGACATATCCAAGTACTAAATGCACACGAAATTTAATGATCTGATTATATCTTAAACCCCACTTGATACTTCTATTTATTACCAATAGCTACGTAATCTTTCAGTTTTATCTTCAACAATAAGCTAATTGTATTGTAACATTTTGATATATCCAATGTCCGACTTCATTCATTAAATAATAGGCTTTATCTCAGGAAAATCGCTGAATTACTTAGACAATGAGCCGGATTTGTTAAATATTACTAAGTGCATTGATCATAAAGACAAAGACTAAAAAGTAAGTAGAGAGCAAATAACCTTATTTTATGTAAACATGGGTATTATAATTAATTTTATACCATTCCCCCTTTAAAAAGTTTATTTTATTCACTGAAAACAGTGAATAAAAAGCACTTTTACTCACTATTTTGGTTGTTTATTTTATTCACTAAAAACAGTGAATAAAATGCACTTTTACTCACTATTTTGATGTTTGAATTTAGAACAATTTACTCTTAATTTTAGTAATTGTTCCAATTTTAATGTGTTTAATTAGTTTAACCTTCTTTTTTCTTCATTAAATGTCTATTTTCGCTTTAATTTTTCTTTTTAACCGAATTCCAAAAGAGGAGGTTATCAATTATATGTTGATCGATTTATTCGAAGACGTTTGTACCGATTTAGAATATTCTTTTCTTTTTAAAGGGAATACTTGTCAGGTGGTCCCATTTTTTGTTACTAAAACCGGTTGTATCGTTGAAGTCGGTTTTTAATTTTGAAAAATTATTCTCGTAGTCATGGTATAAAGTGTAGTATACAATTCTTGAATAAAGCGGATTTACATCAAGAGCCTTGAATCACTCGCATTGCTCAGGATTCTAACACTTGAATCACTCGCTACGCTCGTGATTCAGTCATCATGAAACACTTCCTACGGTCGTGATTCAGTCGTTAGAATCCTTCACCTGCTCGTGATTCATATATGGTCCTCGAAGTAAATCCGTCCTTTATTCACTAATTGCATAATATACTATTATTACAGCTATAGTTATTTATAGTGTAGTATTTTTGTTGTGTCCGGTTGAGGGCGCCACAAAGTGTTACTTAATTATTTGTTTTATGTTACTTAGAAAAAGGCGCCATAGCTAAACTTTGCAACAAAAGCGAATAACATCATAGATTTATCCGTTTCACTAGAGTGGAGACATGACTATGTTAGCGGAACGTCATACATCTTCACGATAATTCAATCTACTTTCAATCAAATGTGTTTGATTTTAGGTCAACATCATTTATAATAGCTCGTTAATATTACTACTTTTGCATAGTAGATTATTAACCAAGGGGTAATCGGTGTCCAATAAATAGGTGTCTTCTATCACGGGTGACGACTTAAATCGCGAGCGCAACGTAGGACTCGAGGTTTACTCCCGAGCGGAGCGAGGGATTTAAAAACTTAAATCACGAGCGAAGCGAGGAATTTAGGACGAGTCTTTAGTGTAGCGACGGATTTAAGTTCACCCAAGACTAAGACAGCTTTATCACCGAGGAAAATACTCTACTTTTCGTACCATTTGCGAAAAAATAAAGACAATAGTAACAAGAGATAAGCATTTATCAAAAGATATATAATACTTTGATTATTTTTTATCCAGATACATAAAAAATACAAAATGTTTTACGTTGTAAATAAATATATGTTGTACGCAAAAAACTTGGCTGTATGTGTGAGACGCAAATGACCCTTTGCTTTTTCTTTTTGGAAAACTAAACAGCTGGTGTAAACAAATAATGACATGACTTGATTTAGTATTTTATTTATGAAATTTAACTGGTTTTGTGGATTTTGCGAATACATGTTATCGATTCAAAATCGTTATTTTTTTACGCTTAACATTATAGAAATGATTTGTGTTTAATATAAATTTCAGTAAGTATTCTAAACTTAAACCACATTCTCCCTCTAGAGAATGAATGAAATTCAGTACAATTTTCTTTCCCTGTTTTCATTTTTGGTCTAGAGGCTGAATAAATTCAGTACATTCTTCTTTCCCTGTTTTTAACAGATTAAAAATGACTATTGTTATGTTCGCTTTTTGTGCCATAGAATGTGACTTCTTTGAGCAAGTGGTACGAAAAATAAATTATCTGATGTATGCTGTATAAAATGCAAAAATAAATCTAAAGCTATGTGACTACCACTAATATTTGTAAAGAAGTTTTTCTCGCCTATTTTACCACTACAACCACTGTATCAAAGTAATTTAACCCTAAAAGTTTGCAGTATGTATCTAAATGTTGATTCCATATTTCGGAAGACACGTGTAAACTATGGGTCCTGAAAGCCATCTAGCGGTCGCTCAAACTTATCTAAGGTATGGTTCTGGTTTTCTCTTTGGGTTGCGGAGGTCAGGCGGCAGTCGCTCTGTGTAAAAACCAGTAAGCTCGTCAAATCGGTGAATTCGGTGATAAGTAGCAGACCCCGGGCTCTGCAGTGCTACCGCTGAGATTCTCGGATGATGATGATGTACCTATCTTATTGTTATTTAGTCTTTGGTTAAATAACTTAAGCAATTAAGAAACCTGCCATAATCATTTGGATATTTTGCTTACCTACACATTTTAAATAGCGTCTAATCAAGTAATAAATTGATCAAAAATACTATGTGTTTTACGGCTATGCGCCATAAAATTGCTCTAACTAGATGAGGTTTGGTTCGGTTAGTGTCAAATCGTTAAAATTATAGCTTCTTACTAAGTTGCAAATGGTCATGAGCTTCTAGTTGTTTCTTTGAGAGCGATCTTTGCCGCCACACAGATTATTATGTACAACGTGGAAGAAAAATACCCGTAATAAATTGAACCACGAGCTATACTAGATCACTATAGTATGATGGAATTAAAATAACAGTCAATAACAAGTTCAAAAACTAAAAAATTCGGCATTTCCTTACTAAAGTGTGCAAACGCCCGGGTAGTTTGTATGAGAATGTCGAAGTTTTTATTTTGTTTTTGAATGTTAACTTTATTATTTGTTTAATTTTATTATACTATAGTGATCTAGTATAGCCCGTGGTTTGATTTATTACGGGAATGTCCCTTCCACGTTGTATACAATTACTACAGGAACAAACGAGGTATTTCTTGACATTTATATGACACATAAGCTTTTACCCGTATCTTCTTTCCTTCCTTTATGACACCCCAGCCAAATATCTGTCAGCAAATTTGTGTTGCTTTGTTTCAAAAAAGTGTAATTCATTACAAAATATTATTAAATATCATTTCATTCGTACTTTTAGATAAAAATTAAATAGGTAAGCAAACTCTCTACATGCTGAATTCAAAGCAAGTATAGTATTTAGAGACAGTTTCAAATATCGATTGAGTATTATAATTATTGCACTAGTGACCTATCAATCACTTTATCCTTAACGTTAGTATGCCAATGTTCCTAGTTTGTAGATTAAGTGATCTAAGAGAACACAGAATGCAGACAGACAGACAATGCTCACGATCACGATCAATCTATTTTGTAAATAATTGTGTGTCAGGTTGTAATTTAGGATAAGCATTATTTGTTTTTCTAACAACAAATAGTCATTCTCAAATAAATTTACCATTGTATACTTCAGTTAATTCAAAAGAAACAATCTATTCATTTTAACGTACTTACATATGTTTTAAAATTAGAAAAATATTGAAAATGTTTTTCTTTTGCTGAGCTTATCATCTACCCATAGAGATGACGATTTGGTAGGTAAATATTTTTAATGCATAATTGCATTAAATTAAAATACTTGCTTTCAAATAAATATTCCTGGTTAATATTTATTTTTTGTGAAGCATACTTTGCCGCCACTTTTTGATACGGCTCGCAATTCTGCAAATCGTGACATTTAAACTTAAATTAAAATTAATTATTTATACTACTTAACAAATTCAGTTTTATGATCTACATAATTCGTTGAGCTTGAGTATTGCCAAACTGAATTAACTTGAAGTTTCTTAAAATAAAGTCTCGTAAATTATTTCAAGTGAGAGATTACTAAGAGCAAAGGTCGGCCATTCTCCGATTTTTACTGTTCTGAAGCACAAAATAGAGATAATGGAGAAGGATAATCATCATCATCATCATCAGGTCTTTTTGTCTCCACTGAAGGAGCACAACCCTCTCTGTACTACCAGAGCCATACTTAGCCAGAGCAGCCAGAGGACATGGCCTACACTCTCCACGCTGGCCAGACGAGTTAGAGAGGTCTCATTGATGTTTATAAGCTTTGTTTAGCTTGTATTCCCTAAGTCGCCTTCTACGACATCCACGGGAGGACTTGGAGTGGCCTTAATCTACTCTGCCGGAAACCACACAGCCTTATATAAGAGAAGGATAATAAAAGAATAGTAATATTATTGTAATTCAAATCATACACAGTTCTGACCACGACTTTAAGTATGAATCGGTACTTCAGACACCCCAAAATTTTAGATTGAAGACAAGAAAATTTATTTTTATTTTATTAAATTTTATTATTCCAAAGTACAAATATACTTTTAACAAATGGCGGACTTAATGCTAAAAACATTTCGTCCCAGTCAACCATAGGGATAAACAGAGAAAATTATGGGGCACAAAAAGGACACTATACTTACTTACGAGTACATTATAAAATATGACTATATAATATATAATTATATTATACTAGCTTTGTCCCGTGACTTCGTCCGCGTAGAGGTCAAAAATGGTTCTTATAGGAATTTTGATTGGCTTTTTACGTTAACTTAAATACTTTTAAATTATAACATTATTTATTATAACGTAGGGATTTAACGGCCTAGCCTCGCTCTCACTCTCACTCTCGCTCTCGCTCTCCTTCTCCCTCTCCTTATCGCAATTAGACTAATATCTCACGTAGCATAATATTTGTATTTTCTTCATTTTGAACCGCAAGCCACAAGTTTATGAACACGACTGAAGTAATTTGCTCTTGTTTAAGCTCCGACCTTGTGTCGTAATTTAAAAAGCGATGTCATTGCAAATTTCTCATTTTTATCAAGTCACATGTTTAATTTGTCACTTAACTGGCTCCGCCTGACTGTTGCTACTCGAGCGTGAAAAGTAAGGACAGTCGTTTGCTACTCGGAAGCCAGGTTTAAGGGCAGGTGACCTGGGCATTGGGCGCTGAAGTTTGGGGGCCAAAAAGTGGTATTTGCTTGGGGCTGTTCTGAGATGTCTGCGGAGAGCGATTTTCCATTTTTTCAGGACAGGGCAGTTTATTATACTGTACTTACTACATTTTAAGAGGGCTTACCCCAAATAACGGGACAGGGCATAGCAAATGAAGATATACGAGTATCATAGGATTTTGCATTGTATAAATCTTAACCCATATTATGGTATTTTTATTCAAATAGAGTAACAAAATAAATAAGAT
Organism: Acrobasis suavella; assembly: GCA_943193695.1. Taxonomy (NCBI): domain Eukaryota; kingdom Metazoa; phylum Arthropoda; class Insecta; order Lepidoptera; family Pyralidae; genus Acrobasis; species Acrobasis suavella. The sequence goes on along the minus strand of OW971945.1, from coordinate 8,504,078 downwards.
ATTTTTTCATTAATTTTTATTTTTTTTCTTCGCTTCTCTAATTATTCTTTGCATTTAGTCTTCCTATAACACAAGTCTCGAACTTACTTTGGGGCTAGCTCAATCTGTGTGATTTGTCCGTATAATATGTTTGTATTTATATTAATTCGTATAATACTAAATTCTTAAGCTAAACAATATCACCGATAGAATATTATTCTCTGATCTGATTCATAAAAGTCATTCTTGATCATCTTTAACAGTCAGTGAAGAAAAATGTTATGAGAAAACCAGTGCTCCAAAAGTCAATAAAGCCATTAGTCCCTCTTGCAATCACTCTATTTTTTGCTATACTGAAAAACCACTACTATATACTACGTTGCCACATCTTCTCGGCTGTCCCTCATGTCTTATTTTATGTTGGATAGCCGTCTTAATCTCAAAGATTCAGAATATGCTTTTTACTGATCAGGAGTAATTTAACCTCTTTTTTTACGGACAAATCACACAGATTACTGGCCGATTGACTGGAAGAGATGATAAATCTGCCGTTGTTTGTATACTTTTCTGATTTGTATCTGTGTTTTCTCTTATGTACAATAAAGCTTTATAAACAAACAAACAGATTGAGCTAGCCCCAAAGTAAGCTCGAAACTTGTGTTATGGAATACTAACTCAACGATACTAAGTTTTATATCAACCAAGACCCAGGTTAATCTAAAAAACATCATTTTCCATCTTAACATGACCGATGATTGAACCAGGGACCTCCGGTGTGACTACTCAGGATGCAAAATGAAAAAAAAATAATTTGATTTTTTTTCACAACATTGAAAAAAAAACATGAGAAAAAACTTAGTACCCTTGTTTTTTTTATAAATTATTAAATAGAAAATTTAATAATTTATTGATGTATATATAGGGACAAATAACAATGATTGAGCTAGCCCCAAAGTAAGTTCGAAATTTGTGTTATGGGATACTAACTCAACGATACTATATTTTATAACAAATACATAAATAGATAAACATCCAAGACCCAGGACGATTCGAAAAAGGCCATTTTCCAACTTGCCTTGACCGGGGATCGAACCCGGGACCTCTGGGTGGCGGACTAGCATGGTGACCATTACGCCATTTCATTGCTTTCTAATTTCTTATATTTTACTAAAATTACGTATCGAATTACTTAATTTAGACTTTTTTGATGTTTTTAGACAAAAATTTTTTTAAATTGTTTCATTACTAATGAATGTCTCTGTCTCCCGGACCGTGAAATCCCCGTTCGGTTTATGTTTGTACCAAGTTGTACCGGGAATCCCGGTGCGCAATTTGAATGTTGCCTATATATTCATGTAAACTTGGTACTATTCCACCAAAAAAGTATGGTAGGTTCATAAGTAAATAAAAAACTCTAATTATAAACTAAGTATAATAAATAAGTATAAACTCTAAGTATTAATCTTTTACGGAAACAGTTTTTTTTGCACTCAAAACTGTTTTTTTTGCAGGACTGGTGACTACCTGGCGTGATGACCACTAGGCCACAGAGGTCGTCATCCTTGGGAATGCTTATGGAGCACAAAACTGTAAAGGTATATTTCAGTCATCGAGACGACAAAAAAGACTTTTCAATCAAGTAAGTACATACTTCGATATGTTATCAACACACGTAAAAGAGAAGAAAATAAATACTTGCCTAACTAGAAAAAAACTTGAGACCTATGTGGCCAATTGGTCATCATGCCAGGCTGGTCACACCCGAGGTCCCGGGTTCGATCCCCAGTCAGGCCAAGATGCAAAATGTTGTTTTTACAGATTGACCTGGATGTTTATTAATATAATGTAGGTATATGTAATAAAATACAGTATCGTTAAGTTAGTATTCCATAGCACAAGTCTCGAACTTACTAACTTTGGGACTAATTCAATTTGTGTGATTTGTCCGTATATCATTATATTTAACTGATCTAAAGTTATACAAAATAAATTTATCCATAATGAGTGCATGCATGCATGAGATGCATGCACCCAAAATATTAAGTTAAACGATCGACTTGAATTTGAATATCACGTCATTACCGTATAATGGAGATAAAACATTTTATAGGAAGCTTTACTAGCTCAAATCGTAATAAGCCTCTGTAATCAGATACTAAAACACTTTTAATTTTGCCTGACCTTCAGAAGTCGCCGTTCACGAACAGTGAAAATGAGAGGCAGATAAACAATCTAGTGATCGTGCTCCACCTACCTGCAATTGAAGAGTTTGCGAGGGTACAGGTATGAGTAAAAGTGGTTGCACTAATATAGATAGAGATTTTTTGCGAGATTGTTCGGTGACGTCGTGTTCTATGTGTCGCACTTTCAAAAATTTAATAAAAGATGTCAACAGCTAAATTAGTGGGCCTGAAACGATGGCGCCACCGTTTGTTTTTTATTTTTTTATTATTTAACCTTTATTGTACAAAATACATTTTGTAAAGCACAAGAGGCGGACTTAATGCTAAAAGCATTATCTAACAGCCAACCTTTGGGTTGTAAGAGAAACTTAAGTGGGTGTAAAATAATATGATAGATAAAAAGGAAAGTAATTGGTTAAAATAAACTTAAGATAATAAGATAGGTAAAAGGGAAAGTGATTGGTTATAACTCAATTAGATAAATGTTTAAAATTACTAAATAACATAAACTACTGTAGGTATATAGATGATGCCATGTTAAATTTAGTTCCATTTTTTTCCGCAATATAACATGGCCTACTAACTTATTTGTTAGCCTATAGTATAGGTATATTGTTAAAACTAACGACAACTCCAGGAATTTAAATCAGAAACTTTTTTCTATACTTCAAAACAAACGGTTTTTATGGGATTTGTATGAAATGTAGACTTATGATGTCATAGTTTGGAGACAAATAGCGCTCTTAATATTAGTTTTTCTGCAATAATAAATATAAATCACGTCAAAAATGCATATGATTAGTTACATTATTTTGTGCCGTTTTATTTTCTCAACAGTAACAAATAATTTATTTTTGAAACAGGAAAGTACCCAATTCATTAAAAAATATATAACTTATGGTTATTCATTATTTAGACGGGATGATCATATTATATTCTTAACAAGTATGAAAACGTTGGAAAATCGGCATTGACAATTAATTTTACTTTTATAATGTAAAAAGGAAAAAATAAAAAGAACTTGTGCAACTCATGTATAATAAATATAACATATAATATATGTTATACACTAATCAACATAAGTAAAAATAATTTTATTCAATTTAGTTTGATTAAAACTTTTCTGACACTTTTGTACCCGGTTGTAATGACTCCACGATCAATACCGAGTAGACGGGCCGCGAAGGCTGCCGTGCGCCCGCGCCGCCGTCAAAGGCACGTGCGCCTTTATTCGGCTATTAATATTAATATAGCAAATATGGAAATAGTACGGCCATTTTTTATTCATTTTTTATACACGTCACTTTTGAATTCAATCTAATGAATCATGTGCTAGGGAAATGATATGCAGAAGATATTATATGATTAATTGGTATCTGATTTGTATGTTGATATTTTGGTATTTTATGTTATTATCGTCTATAACTACATAGCTTTAATTATTACTTTGAAAAATAAAGGTAAAAGTAGACAAATATTATAAAAGAGTTACTTCTTTATAATATACTATGCTATACTTACTATTATTAAACTATACTATAATATACTATACTTTATTATAGTGTTTATTATTTATTATTGTTGTAGCAAATATAAATTACCTACTTATTGTAATCAGTTATCAAATCAGTTTAATTTTAATATGAAACAACCTAAGCAAAAATACATGATTTGAGTTTAATTTAATAAGTATTTATTACCTACTTTCTTTTTTTAGGCAACATTACAATGGTCAAGAGATTTTCTTGCATATTAATGAAAATACTGTTTCAATTGCTGTTTTACATTTCTAATGGACAAATCGCTAAAATTCTTTATTTTTCTCTATCGTTACAACAAAAAATGCCGTAATCTGACTTTTGCAAGTTCAGTTATTGAGGCCTACGTCTTTCAAATTCATGCCATTCACGGCACGATCTATAAAAAAATGAATCGATCGTGCCCGAAATAATCGGCGGTGGACAAAAACGTTCGCGTTTGACCGCGTTCAATATCGTTAAAATTTTTCGGGTTTTTATCGATGATATACTTGAAATTTTGTACAAATAATAATAAAACGTCACTTTCCAACTAAAATATACTTAGTTTATAGAATATTTCAAATAATGTCATCAAAAAAAAATAAGTTAAAAATCTTTTTAACTACTTTTTACGTCTACTGGAACTTGCTCGAAATTGTTTGTAATTACATTTAAAAAAAATGTTGTAGTACCTAGGTAGAAGTCGAATGTTTTTAATGGTAACAAAAATTACAAATTTATTTCTACTTAATAAAAAAACTCACGTGCAAAAAATTACCATTACAGAATAACCTGTACACACTTTGCCTATCAAAATAAACATACAAAAAAAAACTATTTATGCAACGTACTGCATCTACATTTTGCAAGCTGAAATATTAAACAAAACGTTTGGTTATTGCGATGGGTTTCACGAGAATCGATCACGCGAATCAAGATTACGAAAAAATCTATTATTTGACAGGCCGTGGAATATTATAACTCGCCTCTCACCTCGATTTTGTCGTTTTTGAATAAGATTTCGATTATATCTTCGCTTTGTGTACTGAAATGGATTCAATAGCACAGATTCTGACAGGTAGTTTCAAGATAAGGATGAAAGAGACCGCACCCTATATCTTTTTGAAATATATTTTGATGTGCAAATAAAGCGCAGAATCAGAATTAAATCATTAAGTTCTTTGAATATGGATGCAATATTGTACATACCTATTTTACAATGCTGTGCATATAGGCACCTACATATTCTACCACTTGGGAGTAAGAATAGATACATGTACGAATATATAACAGAAACGCCGTAGAAACTATTGGAGAACTTACTACTTTTTGACAATTTGTATCATAGTATTGTAATCGATGTTTCGATGAATATGCTTAAGAGCGGCCTTCCCGTCTTACTTTTTATACAAACGCTCGTACATGATTATGGCTTTGTATCTGATCTTTCTTGAAAACTTTTTAACTCACAGGTATTTTAGGCGTTATTTCTAGGTTTCTATCGAAATAAAAAATTGAAATTTAGTAAAACAAAGTCAGTATAAGCCTCCAAAATCTGCTTTTTTGCACAAATTTTAGCTGAACTTCGACCGTTCATAAAGTACTCATAAATTGTAAAAGTAAAGAAAATATTTCGATACAAACCTCGCAAATATAATGAAAATTTAGAATACAAAACATTTATTTCACATACTTGTAAGGCTTACTGATAAACACGTATCACCTGGAACAAGTTTTATGAAATTTCCGCACCCTATGAATAGTTAATATTCGTTCAACGGATAGTTAATAATAATACTAATTTCATTTAATAGAATGCAAACCATGCCCTTAGGCGCTATCTCTCTCTTTTTGGTTTGCCTCTTTTTCTAGCATTGCCCTGGGTGAAACACCAAGCTTTCCAAACTATGCTCGCGTTGAAAACAGAGTGGCCGGTAAGGGCCGCCTTAAGTATATTTTATACTACATTTTTCCGTCATTACATTTCTTTTTATCTAATTTTTCCAGGATCTTAAAGCCCCTATTACACAGGCTCCAGGGTCCAAGACTTCTTCAGTTTCTGTTTAAACATACATGATGTACTCTGTTTATAAAAAGGCCCTGTAGGTCTACAAATCACATTCAATAATTAGTCTAGCATAGTGACTTAAAAGACCACACCAAAAATATATAGATACGCTTATGTTTATACTAAATTTTCCTCAAAACGAAAAACAGAAACCCGGCAAGCCTAAAAAGATGTGGAGACACGAGCTTGAATCATATTGTATATCGAGAGGGTTGGAATGCTTTGCCCAACTGTGGGACAGTATATGCTAAAAATAGAAATAGAATAGAATTAAGCTAAAAGCTACAAAACATACATACCGGGTCTGAATTTGGACCTGTAACTCCGGCATTCGAATTCAAAAGTGACAGTAGTATAGCGACACAATATGAAAGCACAGGTAATTTATTTACTCACTGGGGCATGACGGCACACAATGAAATTAATCTGCGCTACGGGTTTCTCTTCTTTGTTCCCGATATTTTAATATGTTCTGTGGTGATTGAACGGCTTATGAAATTCGTATGCAAATGCTTGGCGGAACCACAGGTTTTTTTGTGTTAGTACACTTAAAATCTTAAAAAAATAAATTTCTAAAAGAAAAAAAGTCGTTAAGTATATATATATGCTATTTAGTTTCGAAGAAATTTCTTCCAGCAGACCCGCAGGCTGTATTCCACAAAAATATGTACCTTATTAATGTATATTTTAGTGATATATTATTATTTTATAATATATGTATTTTATATAAATATCTAAATTTCGAATCATTTAGTTTCGTCAGCACTTATAACTAGTGGCTCTGTGAGCTGTAGACCTAGCGAGTTGGTTTTTGCATAGATATACTGATCATGTATAACTCATATAAGGATCCCTTGAAGAAGGGTAACTAAAAAGTTTTATGAAAGTTTTGAATATTTTTCGAATTGGCTGAACTATGATTTTATAAACTCATACAGTTTAATTTTACTAATCCTGAAATCAAAACTTCATTTTTGTTTGCTTTTTGCTAATTATTTGTAATAAAGCCTACCTTAACTAAGACACTTTCATTCAAGAGTAAGGCAGGTACTTATTTTTCTTTATTCTTGAGCGAAAATATCGTCTATCAGATTATAAGCACAAAAAATAGTTCAGCTGTACCTACTGTACTCTATTTAACACACTGTTGCACAATTACTAAATATTAAATTAAATTAAAACAGCACAATAGGTATTTATGCTTTTTTTTAATATTTGTAATATATGCCATAACCATGATTTCAGTATAGTTTATAAGGCTCATTATGCAAAGCGGCACGCGCCTGCATAGGTGCGGCGCATCGTGACGTGACGATTGCCTCCGCTCCTGCGCACTAAACTTTTAACATAGCAAATTAAATTTACAGATTGCTAAGACAACCATGATTTTTATCCTATCATATTTAGAAATGTGGGTTTTGGGATGAAATGGGGCCTCAGTTTAAACATACCTATTATATTCGACAGACTATCTATATATCTTGGTTTAATTAAACCATTATTCACCCAAATAAAGTAGACAGCGACAAAAGAGAAGACGACTTATTTCGGGAGGTCTTTTACGTTTGGGTGGACGGTGTAATGTAAAACTTTTTGTATAAGAGCTGTCTTTTATAAAAAGCCGTCTCGTGACCCAGTTCCACTGCGGTCTGACCTAAAAACTATCTAAGGGATAAGAAATCAAAAATCACAACCTGGGAAATTCTGGGAAAATGATATTGAAATATTTTGACGCTTATACGAGAGAGTGATAGTCATCTATCCGACTATAATATTCTTTTCGGTATTTGGCATCCTTGGGTAAACATTCACATGCATATACTATAGAAAAAAGCGGGACCGAAGCACATATTTGAAGATAGAACCGAGGACGCGCTAACATCAAGTGATAAATCATCGTACTTATTCTCAAATTCTTATTATAATTTCATTAACTTTTAACTTGTTTAATATTTTAATTCACTTGACAAAGGCTATTCTTTAACCACGTAGCCCAGCCCTATCTATGCCGATGTGGATCTGGGCGCGGGCTTACAATTTGTGTAGCTCGTGCCGAGATAACGCTGAATACATTCGCTTTGTGCCCCAGTTTTGTATTGAACAGACACAATAAAAATTTAAACAGAAGGTCTACTGAGATATTTCGCTATCTATGCTGAGTAGGTCTACTCTACCGACAAGAACATCATCACTTTCATCATTTTCCTGGCTACTTCCCTATTTGGGGTCGGCTTTGTATGTCAACTGTTTCTACTTCTTTCTGTTATTCACCATATTTGCACTAACCCCTCGTTCCTTCATATCTGTCCTTACGCATTATTTCCACGTCTTTCTTGGTTTTCGTATCAATCTCCAGTCCTCTACCTCCAAATGGTCCATCCTCTTAGCCAGATGTTCGGTATCCCTCCTCATGACGTGGCCAAGCCACGTAAGACTATGGCTTTTTAACTAGTCTACTATTGGAGCAACTTTTAAACTTCCTTTTATATATTTTTATGTATTTTCGTTACACCGCACATCCACCTGATATTAATTATAGACATATTCTCATGTCCGCCATATGCTCCTCCTTCTTGTTGGAAGCCCAACATTCCGCCCCATAGAGCAGAGCAGGTTATTACGGTTTTATAAATCTTTCCCTTAAGCCGCAACGGGAATCGCTTATCACAATTTGTTCCTGTGACTTACTGCAACTTAAGCCATTCGGTATTTATCCTCTTGGTGACATCTTTATACACGTTTTCATCGCTCTACAAGATTGATCCCAGGTACTTAAAGTTAGGCATCTTGGTCCAGTGGTCAAGGCGTTCGCCTTGTGACCCGGAGGTCATGGGTTCGATTCCCACTTAGTTAGGGAAACATACTTTGTGCAAAGTTGTTTCCAGTCTGGATAGAATATTGCAGGCTTGAATCACCTGATTATCCGAAAAGAAAGATGATTCCGTGTTTCGGAAGGCACGTGAAACTGTGGGTCCCAAACGCCACCTAGCGTTTGATCATCAAACTATCCAAGGATTGGTTCCTGGTTTGCCCTTTGGGTTGTGGAGGTCAGACGGCAGCCACTCTGTGTAAAAACTAGAACGTCGTCAAATCTCCTTGGTTAGGTAGCGGACCCCGGGCTCTGAAGCGTTACTGCTGAGGATGCAACCGGGAATACGCTCGGATGATGATGACTTAAAGTTAGACATCTCCCAGCGTTTTTTGCCATTTGTGCAGTTTGTCTTGGATTTTTTAGCCTTCTTCTTCTATAAGTACGACGTCGTCCGCACGTACAAGTTCGTACTTGTACGTGTACAAGTACTTGTCACGTACAAGAACTTGCAAATTATCAGCACGTACTCCACCGACAAGAACATAGGTCTTTAATTATAAAGGATCCAGAGTAGGTCCAAAAGCTCTCGATATCTATAGCTAAATACATATGCATATTAAAAGCATATGCTTTTAACCCAATTTTATAAAAGACAGATTACAACATTGAAACAGAAGGTCTTCTGATTATCAGTATCTCGTTTATGTTCTTAGGTCTAGTCATCATCGTTTTAGGTTTTTATTTGTGTGCTGTGAAATTTCAAAATAAATTATTCACAAACTAGTCATAGTAACGAAGTAAGAATGAATGTAAACTGAATATAAACAACAACATTCTCATGGATGGTTGACTTCGAGTAGCGGCCGGTTGAGAAACCTTTCGCACAAATGTATTCACAAAAAGAGTCTACGTCAGACAGACTGACGTTATTTTTCCGGCTTTTTTACTTAGCATACTTTGGCGATCAGACTAAAGACATAAATTGTTTTACAAGATTTAACCGGAAATCAAGCTAAGAATGCAAAAAGAACACGGCAAGATGCTAAAGAAATGTATATCAACTCAATCCAGATCATATAGCAATTAGAATGCCTCAAATTCTCGCCTTAATTCGAATGCCTAGTAACAAAATGGGTTTTCTGAGCTTCCTTATGTTATGTCACGGAGATACACAAATGGCATGCTTTTGTAACATCGTTATCGTCATTTCGCTATATTCCAATTGATAGCTAATTTATGATAGGATATTATATTCATGTATTCGAGATTCTGAAATTATTGACGAATATTGATGGACAGGCTTTGAAAATCTATAAGTCTTATTAGCATTCCTAGTATTCACAATATTATAGATTGTGGCCGATACCTCGAATCATATTGTTGTCGCTAAGGGAATGAATATTAACTAAGGGATTATCATACTCTAAATAAGCAATGGAGACTAGGAACAATTCAACGATTGAGATTTCCTTTCAAACTAATGAACCAATTCTAAAAAAAAATATTATAAGATCAATCTGATATCTTAGTCTAGTCTATGATCCTTTTTTAAACGTAACATTTTTTTCAAAACGGTATATAACTATATATAAGAAGAAATTCTGAAGTACCAAAAATACAGCAGAATTGAAAACCTTCTTTAACTTTTTTGAAGTCCGTCATCCGAGTTTACATTCTTATTGCGTATTTTCCTCAACATAAGTTTAAGTACCTAGCAGTTATGGTGAGTATAAACAGTTGCTTTTTTTTTGTACAAAGTACGATTCGACGACCCTAAAATATGTAGCTACATAGAGTAATAGGTCGGTGTTAAAATTCTTACCATAGTCAGGTTATAGGAAATTTAATTAAGTAATTAATATTTCGATATTCAACCAAAATGACTTCCATGCCACCATTGAAACGCCCATCATCTTAATATATTGTGTTCAAACGTCAATAACTCTTCATCCATACAGCACAATAGTTACATTATATCAGAAATTAAGACTATAACCGCTATACAACTAATTAGCATTAAATTGGCGACAAGTTAGCTATAGAAATGCAATTTTACTGCGCCCTGCCATACTTAGCCACATAATGATATTGAATCTATCGGACTATCTGACAATTACGTATCGATTAAGCTATTTTGGGGCTTATCTGGTTGTTACAAAGTTGATAATGCTCTATAAATGTCATATAACTTATCGATAAAAGATGCGAAGATTCGCACTGCCTTATCTAATGTCGTTTAAATGTTATGCTACATAGCAAAGGCGTAATGTTTTGCTAATAATATATTATTCCTTTTCTGGATCAGTGTCTTGTTTTTGCCGTATTTCTATTTGAAATGGTTTGTTTTTGAATGTTACTGCCTCAACTTCCAGTTATTGCAAAGTTATCAAACAAAAATGTTTGTATAGTGTTTAAAAATAGAATTTTTCTTAAACATTTTCAGAAATGTGAGCATTAGTGTAGTAAAAAGAATCTACGAAGTTTGTAACTACAGTGTTGTTTGTAAGGACGAAGGTATTCGGGATAGAAATGGTACCACAGACTGCTCGAATAATACTCTCTGTATTTTAGGTTTCATAAGATTATATAGGCATGATGAGTACACATACACATAGGTAAGTATAACATAGGTACATTACATAGATAACACACTACACCTCCCAAGGAGGTGTAAAAATAAAATAAAATTACAATTTTTGTTTTATTTTTATAATTCTTAAACGCAAATAAACACAACATTGCAGTGAATAAGTAATTATGTCATAAAATTTATACAATAGATTACATTACTGTGGAAATTGCATATTTATAATACAATAAAAATATATTTAGTAACATGATTATTAGTTATGGTAAAGTTAAGTTCTGTTTTTGTGAACAGTGTCAATTTTTCCATTCTTCAATATTTTAACATTAGGTGACTCATCAGAAATAACTCTGTATGGTTCATTATAAACATTATCTAATTTCTTTCTCGTATTATTTTTAATTATAACTAAGTCATCAGGATGGTAAGTTGTTGGGTTTACATTTTTATCATAACGTTCTTTTTGTTCTAATTTACTTTTGAGTAGGTTGTCTCTTGCTTCTTTTAACGAGTTTTGAAGTCTGAATTTCAACTCTAATGGATAATAATCGTAATTATAGAGCGGATCAATATTCATACTTGTAAATTTACTAGGTAAACAACACTTCTTACCATAAACTAAACTCATAAGGAGTATATTTAGTAAGTGAATGAACCGAAGTATTTTAACAAAAAGACCAAAATGGGAGCCATGTACTCCAGGACTCAGGATGATTGTCAGTTTGAATACGTAGATACTAATTTAAATGTTTATGTGTGTTCTCCAGGGCACCAATACTCTGGTGATAAAAAGCACTAGAGTTTAATTGTTTATTATTTAAAAGTTTACATACCTCCCTAAAAATCGTTGAGAGAAACTCTGTCGCTCGATCCGTCGCTATCACCTTCGGAACTCCATACCTTAATATAAAGTTATTCACTAATGTTCTCGCAACTTCTTCCGTTCTCTTAGTAACTAAGGGATACGCCTCAATGTATTTAGTAAGTTCACATTGTAATGTGAGAATATAACTATAATTATAATTATCTTTGTCTAGAGGACCTACTAAATCAATATAAATTTTGTCAAACGCACTATGCGCTGTGGTAGTTATTTCCATTGGTTGTTTTATATTATGTGTAGAATATTTTTGTTTTTGACACTTTTCGCATCGTTTGACAAATTGTTTAATGTCATTTTCTAATCCTACCCAATAATAATATTTTTTTATGTTATTGAACATTCATCTCACACCCGCGTGGCCACTCGTGGGTAAGAGATGAAAGTCATTTAAAATAACTAGTTTATCATCTTTATTTTCTATTCGATGTACATCCTTTACTATATGTAATTGAGGACCACTCCAATTCTTTATTTTATTTATCTCATTTAATAGTTTATCTATAAAAATATTATTTTTATTGCTTTTAATTAAATATATTTCAGCAATATTTATGCTTTTGCAAAAATCTTGTAACTCTCTCACTAACTCGGCTCGCGAGATTTGCGATGGAGAAGATACATATTTGACATAGAGAGTCCTTTCCGCAGGAACATATATAAAAATCTTACTTTCTTTATTTATTAAATTTTTTTTTCTTAATTCCTCTAATTTGAATGTATCTATAAAACGCAATTCTACTGATTCTTCAACGATACGAGAGTGACTATTGTTTGGTTGATCAGGCCAAACTGTAGAAGTACTACTCGTTTCATTACTCGATAAATTGTCAGTCAAGTTTCTTCTCTGAGCCTTAGTCATAACTGAGACACACATTTCATGCATTTGTTTTAAATCTTTGCATGTTATGGAAATTCGAGACAATGCGTCTGCAGCCGCATTTTCCGAACCCTTAACATGTTCTATAGTAAAATCATATTCTGAATTTAAATAATCTGCTTAATGGGTTTTTCATATTGAACAAAGAAATTAAAGGTCTATGGTCTGTTAAAATTTTAAAATGTTTACCATATAAATACGGCCTAAAATATTTGATTGCCCACACTATGGCTAATAATTCTTTATCAATTGTTGGGTATTTTACTTCAGATTTATTAAGTGTCCTACTAGCGAAACAAACCGGCCTACCATTTTGATTAGACAAAATTGCACCGATTGCATAGTTAGAAGCATCGGTTTGAACAATGAACTCATTTGTAGTGATACTATTGTTTTCTTTAGTTTTTCAAATGAGGATTGACACTTTTCATCCCATTTAAAAGAAGCATTTTTACGACATAATTTATTAAGTGGGTAAGCTAACTCCGCGAAGTTAGGAATAAATTTTCTATAAAAATTAACAAATGCTACAAACCTCCTAGTTTCATCTACATTTGTCGGACAAGGGTAGTTCTGTACAATTTTTATTTTATCTGGGTCAGGTAATATGCCGTCCCCTGATACTACATGGCCTAAATATAGCAACTCTTTCTTTAAGAAATTACATTTTTGAGGATTAAGTTTTAAATTAACTTTTCGTAATCGCTCAAATACATCCTGTAATTTTTTATTATGAGTAGTTAAAATTCTACCAAATACCACCAAATCGTCTAAATAAATCAGACATTTTTCTTGTGTTAAACCAGTCATAGCCATAGTCATCATCCTAGAAAAAGATCCTGGACTCGTCTTCAAGCCCATTGGCATTCGAGTCATCTGATATTGTCCCGAACAAAATGCAGTGTATTTTCTGCTACTTTGTTCAAGGCCAATGTTATAGTAGCCTTGATACATGTCTAAATGAGAAAAATAAATTGAGCCAGATAGAGAATCAAGAACTTCAGAAATATTCGGTAGTGGAAACGTCTTCAATACAATTATTTAATTTATGATAATCTATAACTAGTCGCCACTTTTTTCGACCAGATTTATCAGTCTTTTTCGGAACTAATAAAACGGGACTAGACCATTCGCTACGACATGGTTCTAAGACCCCTTCACTCATCATTTTATCAATTTGTTGCTTAATTTCGCCTTTTTGAGAATGTGGTAAACGATATGGTTTAGTAAAGACAGGAGAGACGTTTGGTTTCAAACCAATCGAGTGTTTGTAAATACTGGTAGTAGACAACTTGTCTCCTGGCAAATAAAAAATATCAGAGTATTTAGCACACAAATTCTCAATAGATATTTGTTCTTCCATATTAAGATGTTTTAAGTTTAAAACTGAAAATAATCGCTTTACTCGACTCGCATCGTTATCTGATTTATCAAAACTGCAAATATTATAGTCACTTAATTTTTCTATACATGGATTAATTTCACTTAAGGTACAAGGCTTATCAGTTGTATTTAATATTTTAATAGGTATTAAACCGTTAACTGGCTTTGCTATACAACTAGCCAAAAATATTCCCTCACTGATTTCCTTACAATATACAACACATTCGTCAGTAAAATCTGTTTGAAAATAATATATAGATTCACATCTCGATGGAATTTCTATTGAGTTATTATATTTAAGTAAAGGTAAGATTATTTTAAAATTATTATGAGCCAATAATGTCAAAGTATCATTACTAAAATCTAATATGGATCTATGTCTATTAATAAAATCCTGACCAATAATGCCATTTGCCCTATGTCAGAGAATCGAAAATATAAAACTTGTTCGGTATAAGATGATGATCACCCAAAGTCAACGTTAAATAAACATACCCTATTGCATGGGCTTTACCACCAATTCCATTTATGATTATGTCCTCCTTATGGACTGGAATGTTTTGTTCTAGTACGTACTTATGTTTTAAAGCTGAAATTGTAGCGCCGGTATCAACTAACCACGAATATGGTTTGGTATTTGAGGTCAACTTAATATAATAATTAGTATCGGTTGCTAAAATAATCTTATTATTCACGAAAAAACTGATTTAAGGTGTCATTATTTTCCAATTCCGTAAGAATTCGAACCGTATGCTTATTTTGTTCATTTTGGTATATCCCTTGGTTACTACAATTTCTATAATATGGTTTACCTCTACCACGCGATGATCCTCGGCCACGCTGTGTCGCTCCGCGGCTCTGCTGCTGCGCCTGCGCACCCTCACGCTGATTGTGATATCCGCGACTAGAACTGAAATCAGTTTTACGACCTCTATTAAAGTATGCCCGATTATAATAATTATTTAGAGCACCACGATAATCTAAGATCTGTCTTCCTCTATGAGATAGATATATACCTAGAATTTCTCCGGAACCTGAAGACGTACCAGCCGTGGATGTCTCCTCATCCTTCGCACCTTGTATTGCGTCCTTCATTGACTCGTAGTTCCTAGCTGCAATTATAGTTGAAAGACGCCGGTTTCGCAAGCCATCGGAAAATCTTTTTATGACCATCTTTTCATTTAAAGGTTTGATAATTTTATATGTTTCCAAATTTCCTTTGGCTTGTGATACCGTAAGGTCCACAAAAAGTTCTGAAAGTTGATTTCCGTAGTCCTGAATTGACAAATCATTTTGCCTTATTGTTGTATTTTATTCTGAATCGCAATAGGTGACTTTTAGGGCAGTAACACTGCGCATATCAATAATTAAATCCTCAACTTTTGCATACTTGGATTTTAATTGTAATTTAGCATGCTGAGACAACCTGCTCTTTAATACAAACTGGATTAAGTTCTTTTTACATTCATTGCTAGCAAGAAGCGAGCTATAATATTCTATGTTGTCAATCAATTGTTTATAAGAACATTCATTATCAGTTGTTATCATAGGCAATAAACTAAGAGCTACTTTCAAATTAAAAGACTCCATCTTTTTATCCTGGTTGCTACTGTTACCATTAGTATTGGTAAATGAACACAATTCTACAATTCGATTATACAACGATACAAAATCAACACTAAATTTATCAAATAATATTTTTTCGTTTTCCCTCTTCAATATCCTCCGATATTAATTGAATTACATGAGTATATTTATCATAAACTTCATTTGCTTCAGATAACTTTTCCTCTATTATTTTCCCTTGTCTACGGTCCGGGCCAATTTTAATTAAATATGTTTTAATACCTTTAAGTTCCTCATATAAAGATTCTAAGTTATATGCCATAACTTACCATCTTACCTTACTTATAACATTAGCATTATAACACGTTAGCATTATATATTTCCACTAATACGTATACAGAGCCTAAGATAAAAAAAAAACTTATAAGAATTATAAAGTTCAAAGTCCATTGCCCGCGCTTGTCGTTTGCCGATAAAAATTACGTCATTAGCTCTAGCCGCACACTTTTTTTTTATTTTCACTTACTTTTTATTTAACCTCAACCGAATTTCACATATATCTCAATTTATTTATTTTTAACACTTTGACCGGTGATCGCAACTGCAGGCATTTTAGTTATACTGGTAACCGCTGTCTTTGTTTTATGTCACTCGTGTAGTCCTTTCCTAGGGGAATGGCCAAACTGCCTTGAACTCGACCTCCGTAAAATAGCACTCCTATATAACTCCTGATATATCCAACGAACATGGCACCGTCGGTACATACGTATAATGAAATAGAGAACGCCGATCCTCAGTATCAGCACCGCAATGGTCAGCAGTATGGTGAGTAAGTATAACATAGGTACATTACATAGATTACACACTACATGTTTATGTTTGTTTGGTTATACTTTACTGGCCTAGGCCAGGAAAGTAGTATGAAAATTCATTCCTGGCCGCTATTCAAAACAAGAAGACGACAGTCGGAATGACAAGACATTGAAGTTTCAAATGACAGTTCTGTTTTTACATTTGGCAAAGACATTTAGCGTTTAATTTCATTACTTGTCATACAGCCAATTGCTACCACACTATAAAAAATGCACTCGTCGAGCATTTTTATGAATATGACCACAATTTTATTAATATGTATAATTTTCGTTGCGAGAGAAAAAAATAATCTACAGTATTACATTTTATAAAAACAAATTCTAAAACGTAATAATGTAAATATTTAAGTGGGGCTCCCATACAAAAAACGTGTGTTTTTATAGATAATGGTACGGAACCCTTCGCGCGCGAGTCCGACTCGCACTATTTTGAATTGACTTTTGTTATGTTTCTATTATTTTTTTTTCCATTTCTCTATTACCGACGGACAGACAGACAGTCTGTCTGTCCGTCTATCTGTCCGTCTGGCTGTCCGTCTATCTGTACGTCTTTCTGTCCGACTGTTTGTCCGTCTATCTGTCCGTCTGTCTGCCCGTCTATCTGTCCATCTGTCTGTTCGTCTGTCTGTCCGTCTGTGTGTCCGTCTGCGTGTCCGTCTGTCTTTCCGTTTGTCTGTGCGTCTGTTTGTCTGTTCATCTGTCTGTTTGTTACCATGCTGTATCTCATGAACCGTGATAGCTAGACAGTTTATATAGATAATGTATATTTATAGATATTGTATTTTCGTTGCTGCTATAACAAAAAATTGTCAAAAACAGTCTGAGATAAATATTTAATAGGGGCTCCTATTTAACAAACGATATTTTTTTATAGATAATGGGACGGAACCCTGAGTGCGCGAGTCCGACTCGAAATTAGCCCGTTATTTTAATTAATTCTTTCGGCAGCTTTTATAAGTTTGAATTATTTTTAAATTATAAGAATGTTATGTTTTCTGATGCGATACGTTTACATGTAATATACTACGATGCTTATTGTCAAATACGGTTCGTATAGGAAATCTCTGAGAATGGATACGTTTTTTATCGAGTTTTCGTCGTAATGGCTCGGGAGTGACTGACAAAAAGTAGCTTTGTCAATATTAGGAAGTAATTAAGTCGCTTTTGACAGTCCAATTAAATGTCTGATGCTATGTATGCGGTAGTCGATGCATCGATTGTGATCGCTAACAAAAGTGTGCGATATTAGATTTTTTATTAAAAATTCAAAAAATGAAAAAAAAATACAATTATTAACACTAACGCATGATGATTTCAAAGTGATAAAAGATCAATTAAAGTGCTGGTCACCGCTCCTAACATTCACCTCAATAATGATCATCTACCTAAGCCGATAGATACTAATCGGCCTATTCCGTCTACACTACCGTAGGCAAACCAACTTCCGATATATAAACTACCTTATACGTATTGAAGTATAATTATGATTCAATGCATTTATGGCCCAAAGAGTAAGAGCGATCAGAAACGCTTAAAAAAAATTTTGAAACGAGCTTGAACACCTCTATACTGAAACTCAGAAAATGTATGAAGGTTTGCGTTGCGATGGAGCACAGAAACAAGGTAAGAAATTATCTGCCACAGCCAATTCACAGTTTAATAATTTTTGAAATTGCGTCAATATTCATTTTTGTGACCGCCGCTCGTCACCACAAAATAACTTAGGCTTTTTTCACATTACACAATATAGTTACGTGCAAAACGGTAATTACCCGCCCAATCTCCTTCCGTATACGTCGCTAACAATGAAATCTTTATCGATTCGAAAACGATTTCGATATCGAATTAGATCGCGGTCAGTTTTTTTATTACACAAACACGCAATGTGACTGTGGTTTAATTAATTTTCGAAATAGGATCTCGTGTCTTACTGATAGGTTTGTTACGTCATAGTTCATCAATCGATCCACGATGATAACAGTTATATAACTTTTGATTTTGATGGACGGCGAGACCATGAAATTAAAACAAAATGACGTTTCTATTGGAGTGAATGAAAGCATATGCAACGGTTAGAACGACACAGCTATCAGATTTATGAATGAAAGAACCGGTTCCTCTCAATCTCATTAAACCAGAATGAATTTCTTTAAATAACTTTATTTATGTAAAATTTAATTATTATTTTATATTTTAATATTTAATTATAATAGTCAATTCTTTTTCTTTTCTAGGTGCCTCTCTAGGAAGTACAAGTTGCCGATCGATCAGATTGTTATAGTCCTTTTTGTTCTTAATTCCATAAAAGATAAACGTAAGCTCAGTGGAACAATTCAGCTGCGCTCGCTGTCCCAGTCCAGTCTCTTTTGTTTCCTGATTCATATATTTTTTTTTCTTTGACTTTTCGAATTTTGAATCCTACCTAGTCTATTTGGCGTTAACGTTACTAACTCAACGTTAGTATGTATAAAGGTAAGTATGCTTTTGATATTAGACGTCAATTTTTTTTTCAGAGACCCAAGCGCCTACCCGCCGCACCGCGTCAGTGAACTATCCGCGTTTTTCAATTTTATTTTATTTATAAAGATTTTGAATCTGCCTATAAAACACAAAAAAAACTCAACTAATCAGCCTCATACGTAACAAAATATTTCTGCAGAAAACTTATCAGAGGAATAAACAGTTAAGTACATACATAATTGAACAAATATTTTTAAACACCTACAAGTATTAAACACTGATACACAGATCGATATTTCTGATAGTATCATAATCGTAATTGCAATAATAACACTCTCATTATAATAATAGATTAAATCACAATTTGTCACGAACTCTAATATGCAATAACAATGGATATATCTAAATGTTTAGTAATACTGCATTGATCTCTTGATATTGCAGTGTCAACGTGGTCAGATATCGGTAAAATAAAACCAGTACTTGGGTAGTATTTAGTAAGTATTTATTCCTAAATAATATGTACATTATATAAATAACTTGGTAAAGGCTTTCATAGGCGAGGAACACTGCCGATTCAACAAACTAGAATTTCTTATACTTAATACAAAGTATACAGGGTGATTTTTTAACCACTGTCTGTCTATGTGTGTGGCTTTGTAGCGGTTGAACGGAAAAACCGATTTCAATGATTTTTTTATGTGAAAGCAACTTCCTTTGCGGTGGTTCTTAATTATATTTGATGAAAATCGGTTCAGTCGTTTAAAAGTTATTAGGTATTATAAAAGGTGGGATTTGTAATTTGCCTAGAAAATAATCTATGGCGCTTCGGATTAGAATATTATGTAGTTCTGCCACTTATCACTAGATGGTGTCGTCGTCTGGGATTTTTAATTTGCGTGCAAATCAACTTGTTCCAAATTAATAGCGTTTTGGAACACCACGCCTGAGAAGTTCCATCAGGAAAAAAATACAGTAGGGTATAGGTTAATACCTAAATAAACTGCAAAACTTGCCAGAAATTTTCAGAAGTCTAAGTCAAAATCACATGTTTATGTTTGGATGTTTATATCACTTGATACAAATTGACTATTTGTTTTTGGAAATAAATTATACTCTACTTTCTAAAAGTTAGGCTCTTGTCGGTGTCCTTTACAGAAAAAGCCGCACACAAGGACTACTTTTGGCAGAGATTCATGGATGGTTTGCCATTGCATTCTCCATTTTTTCACAAAGTATGCTCCCCAGTGGGTTACGAACCCATTACCTCAGCATCATAAGGCGAACGCCTTGACCACTAGACCACGGAGACAGTCTTTCGAATTGATAACCTTATCCTTTTTTTTCAGTCGGTTAAAAATGACCACATAAATAAAATAAATATATAGGAACAAATAACACTGATTGAACTAGCCCCAAAGTAAGTTCGAGACTTAGTAATAGACAAAGTAAGTTAGATCGTATATAGACCGTATATGAGTCAGAAGTCTGAATCTTAGGGCGAGTATTGAAACTTGGATCCTTTCGGTTCTTAGTTGCTCTCTTAAACCACTAGACCACTACCGCTTCTGCTCTATAAGAGTGTATATTAACTCTAACCCTTCGTTTATAGGATTTAAGAACTCGTTGTAATCTATTTTGTTTTACTAATATAACAACAGCTTACAGTCTACCGACTGCCTTTTGCCTATGATTGTAATCAGTTGCTATCTTCGCATTCTATTGCTATGGGCTTTACACTGGAATTTACTTAAAATTAATTCCACACTTGCTGCTGCGTTTACTCAACCTCCCACCAATAATAGTCAGCTACCCGTTCCAACCATGAAAATAAGATTTATCAGACTTATCTCACTTCAAAGTCAAAATCGACCGATGGGGCATAAAGTTAATTAGACCAAGCGTTACCTAACCAGTTTAAAAAGGCCTATCGCGGTATTTGAATCCAAATGGGACGTCGAAAGATGTATGTTTTTGAAGAGGTCATTGTTAGTCGGCCGTGTTGCATGTCAAGCTATGAGCGTAGCATGAATGATCGCGCGTGTAGTATCGAGGTATCCGTTGCACAACTAAGTAATAGTAATTACAACAGATGGCTATTGTTCAAAGTGACCGATCGGCCTCAGCGTCGCCCGACCTTCGGACGACGCGAGAGCACGATTTTTGACCATTGTTACAAATTTAATAGAGCAGTTAATACCACCACTAAGAATAAAAGTAGACACGTATCATATTTTTTTCCTCATGAATAGTGGACTAATGTGAAAAGTATTATTTTATTGTTATCCTCACCTTTTGCGATTTTTATAAATTACAAAAGTTAATTTCCTGCTCTTTATCTTCTTCTATATTTTCATATTCATAAATTCTTAGCTATCCACCTATAAAAATATTAAAAGGTTTTTTTTGTAAGTATCATTAAACGTTATGAGCGGTAATTTTCATTTGACGGATGAGTGTTCCAAGTAAATGAAGAATGATAGTCATCAATGACTGTTCTGCTCTTTCAACAGTGGTTTCAAAATATGACCTTGCCACTTTATGAATGAAAAATTGTTAGTAATTTATTATTTTCAAGCAAAACAAATAGTTTGTTTTTATTTATTTTATGCAATTTATATAACTGGTTGTAATTAAATTATATTTTTTATTACTATTTTTATTTCAGATATTTTAAAATATAAAATAAAAGTTTTGTAAGTACTTTTTCCTTTCATCATAGACCAGAAGAATTAAATAGGTATTCATTTTTTTGAGCCAAGTTTGTTCCGCTTGTTTAGGTCAAAAGGACTTGACGGATTGCAATTAAATTCAGCATGTAGATAGATTATCACCTGAATTAACACATAAGATACTTATCATTTGAAAAAAAAAAGTTACCTCGAAGCTGTAAAATAACGAATTACTCTTGACCACGCGGGGCGGCCGGGAAACGCTGCGGGCAACACCAAGTACAAACAAATGTCTTTTAACGAACATCCATGTATCTGGGAGGTAAAATCATCTCTGTACAAATTCAACAGCAGAATCGATTGTTCGCCTCGATATTGACACTCATTAGTCTATTTATTACGATTACAGATTAGTTATCTTAAATATTGCCTCCTGCTAATGACGCCGAGTACGTTTGGCAAACGTTGCGGAAGCGAGGTGCGGTCGGAGTGACCACGAACGTTTCAAAACGATATCAAATATACTGCACCTCAGACTATTGTTCTTGGAGCTCAGTGGCTTGATGCAAGTACACATTACTAGCGTTTTTGCAAGTTAGGCAAATGGGCGTGGTCCGCACTTGTAACATATCTTGGCTCCTGTGCTTGGTAGGCATTTTCAGCTGTTCCAGCTGTCATCATTAAGGTGAACACACACTTACCCGAGCCGAACGCGCCGAACGAGCCGAACGAAACGAATTTTCGAATTTGTTATATGAAATACTATGAAACCTCGCACACCTGTCCGCGTCGAATCGTCCGAATCTGAAAGAAACACAGATATCCTAGGCGAATTCAGATGACGTCATCAGATTCGGCGCGGGTGATGCGATCGAATCGATTGAATCGTCTCACTTGATCGAATTGATTGACACACTCGTCATTTTGACAATGACGAGTGTGTGCGCAAAAGCAACGAGAGTTATGCGATCGAGTTACTTACTTCGATTTATTTTAAATGTTACAAAAATGAGTGATTCTAACATAATTGATTAAATAAAGCCCTAACAATAAAAATCTAGTCAAGATTTATCACAATTCACATGTAATAACAGTGCGACAAGTGTAAAGAAAATGGAAACAATTCTTTAGGCGCGCTCGATTCTTTCGTCGCGGTCGATTCTTTCGGTGCGGATAGATATGCTAGGCCTTAAAAACTTCGATCGATTCGACGCGTTCGGCTCGGATAAATGTGAGTTCACCATTATACGGCAAGTTATATCAGATGCCTGTAGCCAGGTTGCAAATCTGATACCAGGCTTGGCTACTCACGCACCCGACAAACAAACATACTACTCGTATTCATGACGGTTACAGATTAATTTATCTTAATCTTGTTAATGACGCCGTGTGCGTTTGGCCAACATTGCATATGCAAGGTGCAATCCCATTGAGACCAACTTTTCAAAACGATATTGAATGTATAGACATTTGATTTAATACTATGTAGTATGCAACTATGCATTTGTGGGGATTAATGTCTTTTTTAAGTACCCAAAGGGTAAAAACCCTATTACTAAGACTCTGCTGTCCGTCCGTCCGTATGTCCGTCTGTCACCAAGCAGTACCTCATGAACCGTAATAGCTAGACAGTTGAAATTTTCACAGATGATGTATTTCTTGTCCCGCTATAACAACATATATATAACTAAAAACAAAATAAAATAAATATTTAAGGGGGCTCTCATACAACAAACGTGATTGTTTTGCCCTTTTTTGCTCGAAATTAAAAACGGCAACTAGTGGACGCTTAAAATATTCTCTAATATTCTCTATACTTAAATGAAATTAAAGTAAATATTTGAAGGGGGCTTCGATACAATAAAGGTGATTTCTGTAGATAATGGTACGGAACCGTTCGTGCGCAAGTCCTACTCGCACTTGGCCGGTTATTTGTCTACAGTGGCGAACATAGGCGTTATTTCCAAGCTGCTAAAAGGCATCTGACGTATCTAGCTTTACAACAGCTTAATAATTACAGGATTAACGGCTGTCTTGCAAAGCATGGAAGAGCTCGAGATATCTTTTCTTCTTTTATACAAATGCAAGCACGAGTCCTTTACTTAAGCATTTGTTAATATGAGTACTCACCTGTTAATTACCTTTTAGTTAAAAATTAGTACACCTAAAATTGACTATCTATCCTATAAATAACAAGTAATTATTTAAAAAATATATTTTCAAACAAACTTTTATCTAAAGTGCTCCTCAAGACGAATCAAACGAGCCCAAACTCGACGGGGTTGCGTCGTTTCATTACAGAGTTCCTATGAGCACCTTCCGGCTCTATCATCAAATCACCTCCATGTCATTATAATATTGTATTGTCACGCGATATACGTATGCGTGCAAAATTTCAGCTCAATTGGAAACCGGGAAGTGGGTCAAATTTAACTTGCAAGGTTTCATTACAGACAGACGGACAGACCGACAGACAACGGGACAGGTGAAATTAAACAAAAGCTTGTAAAACATGGTCGTATAAAGGAAAGTTTTCCATTTACAGCCTTCAAAAATGTTTGAAATTATGTAAAGTGCATATCCTTAAACGATTGTAAAAATTGTAAGTAATTAACTTAAAGATAATTTCTTAATTTGCTCCAATTAATGTTGATATTTGTTTCCCGTGTACCTAAACCAATTTTAGTTTTCAAATGTACTTTATTTAAGTGTAAACGGCAGTGTTAATTAATGTTCTGATATAATCTGGTTCAAATTATGGAGTTAAGCAATTTTAGGCTTAACTTAGGTCAATTTTTTTATAAAACCTATTAACTTACAGCTAACAGTACTTTTATACATAGTTTTTTTTTATCAACAACGTCAGCATGTATAACAAAATTGAATAAAAATATGTGACTAATTTTGTACTTTTAAAATATCTTTATAAATAGTCATTCGGTATTTCCAAAACAATTGTAAAAGTACCTGGGTTTATACAGAAAAACATAGTATTATTAAAATTCCCTTATATTTCACCTCGGAAATACCTAAATAGCTTATGACGTCCTTGAACGAAAGCAAGTCTAAAAATAAACCCAGGAAAAGTACAGTGAGGATATACTGCGGATTCGGATTGACCTTTCTAGGAAATCACACATCCTTGTAAAGATAAAAACTATTTATGCGACCAAATGAAGGACGTTAATAATGACCAATGTGTTGATACTGTTGATGTATCGACATCATTTTTGTCATTACCGGTTCTATAAATACATTCATTTTTATTCCGCATCTTACATGCCATGTGCGCGAGTGAAGTATGTATTAATTTTTGTATTTAATCGTAATAGTTTTTCAAAACTTAAACCCGATTTTACTAAAATTTCTATGGGATCAAGACAAAAGAGAAATTTCTAAATCGTCTAATTGTCCACCCAAAGAATTTTCTAAATAGGTCTAGGCGTCTTCGAGTAATAGGGAAACATACTTTAAAAAAAACACATATATACCTATATCCATTCGAATTGATAACCTTCTTTTGTTTAAGTCAGTTAGAATCAAACAGTAATGAAAAGTTAAATATTTTATGATAAAACATATTTCTCAAGATTTGTGACTAAATAATCTTGAACTCAGAAGAAAAACAAGTCTTGCATATTAAAAAAAAAAACATGTACTCATTCTGTAACATTGATAACGTGGCTGTTGTTGTTTTTTTTTTCTTTACAGCTTACTGTTTTTTTTTTCTAATTATTATTACCGAAATAAGTTTCGCACAAATTTTATTACATCATTTCAGAAACTCTGACATGACTTGATTTCCTTGTTTTGTCAACATTTGTACAATTATTTTCGTGATTGATAATAATAATTGCCCATTATTAAATAGTATTATGATATAAATTCTCTCAATTTCGCACAATATTCTTCAATTAATGAACAATAAATGCATTTTCGCACAATATTTCTTGCAATTTATACGTTTTTTTTATTGCTTTCGAAATAATTTTAGTGCAAGTCGTAAAACTGCGTGTTTATTGCGTCGTGTGGTTACTTTTTGTTGGACGTTGCGAAAAATGTGCAATTTAAATAAATCTGTGCAAATGAAATGAAATCGCGATTTTCACTTCGGCAATGTATTCTATTATTGGAATAAACCTAGTTGCTAACGTAAATATCTTTTTACGTACTGGAGTGATTTAATCTAATAAAACCTATTTCCGAACTATATTTATTTTTTAATGACTACATTTCGGAATACCTATAAACAAAAATGCCTAGTTTTATTTATATCTTATTAACCTAAGCCAAAGAAAAAATGGATTGCTCACCAAGTCAGCATAGCTATTCAGAGGGGAA
Source organism: Acrobasis suavella (assembly GCA_943193695.1). NCBI lineage: Eukaryota > Metazoa > Arthropoda > Insecta > Lepidoptera > Pyralidae > Acrobasis > Acrobasis suavella. The sequence goes on along the minus strand of OW971945.1, from coordinate 8,477,875 downwards.
ATGCGGCAGGCGTTCCGGGCACCATGCAGCACGGTCAAAATCTTTCAGATTTTTAAATTAAGATTCCCCTTACCCTAGACTTTTTCCATACAAAGGTAGTCTAGCTTTTATTTTGAAATGACATGTGAGATTTCGCCAGTATTTTGAAATTTTAAAGAAATTGGATATATCTAGGCATATAACTAGTTTTTGACAGTCAAACTTGAAATTGAAAGAAAATATGAGAGTGTAGAAGTTCTCCATACTGAAGGTCAAATATGATATGACCCGCTATATTCTCTTTTAAGTCGACATGCCGTTGCAAAATAAAAGCTAGTCTACGTTTGTATGGGAAATTCTGATTCTGCCTAGAGTAAGGGGACTCTTAATACTTAAGAATAAGATTTATATTTAGTTTGTACGGTTATAGTTAACTATTATAATTTTCCGATGTCTCATTTGCACCTTTGGCTAGAACCATTGATGGTGCAAACGTAAATAATAAGTTTTATTTGGACCATTACTTTGTGATTTTTTTCTCTTAATAAAGTAGGTAGGTATATTTAATGCCAAGCCAGCAAAAATAAAGTGAAATAAACATTTCACATAAGTACCTACATTATATACTTTGTTTGTGTAATGATTGATTTGACTTAGATATCACACATCATATATAGGTACCTAATGCATCAATTATAAACCAGTTACCTAGATTGGATAAGTATATTTTTTAATTTTATATTACTGACATCGATTCGTCTCAATCAATTTACAAATAAATTAAAGCACGAAATGATAACAAAGATAATTTTTATTCCAGTAATTTATATGAATTGCAGTGTGCATAACGAAAAAATAATGACATACCCTCGTCCGCGCGTGCGCATTAACTTTTGGAGACCCCAGTGATCTAAGGGCGATTACACACAGTGCCGTTTAACAGCGTATTTTTTTCTTATTGTTGGGATTTCTTGAAATTTTTTATTTATTTATTTTGTTTTGATTAATTAAGTAATTTTGTTGCTGTAAACTTTTCTTTAATAATTGTCACTTAATTTATTTCTAAAGAAAATATTAAAAATCTTTCCTAGGTATTTTTGTGATAACATTGCGCTGAATCCAGGTAAATGATCTCAGCACGTCACTAATTTGACGATTAAAAATTTATATATGTAATTAAAAATGTCGGCGTCAAAAGCAAGACAGAAAGTCCAAAATAGAACTATCTGGATAAAAATATTCTTAGCCATTAACAACTACGCACCTTGTGCATAAATATATCTTAAAGAAAGATAATCTCCTCCACTGTATCATTATTAACACATCAAAACAAAATCGGACGTCTGAACCGCTGCAAAAAATCACCGTGCATGAACGCCCTACCATTGGACACCCGAAAGATCTTGCTTAAGAGAAAAGCGGCCGCGGTAGCCTCGCTCCACATATCTTAAATAATTTGGTGACCTTCAAGCGACCTAAGTATACCTCTTTTAATTATTATCATAAAGGATTGGTTGACATCGGCTCGTCAGACCGAGGCCGGTTCGAGAAAATAATTATTAGGTGCGATCACTATCATCAGCTCTCCTTGAATGTATTCAATCACTGTTTTGACTAGAGGTACTTATTAATAGTCAAACTCGTCTATTGCACATATTTCAGTAATCATCCAACTTGGAAATAATTATCAGTACCCCAATAAAGATAAGTTTTAGTAAGAAGTGCTCACTGAACGGTTCCACGCAAAGTAAAAAAAGTAAAAACTTACTTTAATTTCAAGTTGATTTTATTTTTATTACTTATTGATTGAAGGTTTAAAACTGAAGTTTTTAGCTACAACTCATTGACAGGTAGACAGACGGACAGATTTAGTTCAGATTGCATAATAGGATCCCAGCTGCATTACAGCAAAACCATCATCCTCCTTCTTGGGTACTCGAGTAAAGAGAAAGTTGCGCCCTAGAATTTTTACAAATAATATAATTAGCAAACGTGTCTGGAGCAAGGTTCGGCTGACATTTCGAATTTTGACCGTTTTCACTTGGTCCAATTTTAATAGGCGGCTATCAGAGAACCAGATTTTATTTCTTCGGTCAAATTAACCTGCCGACGCGAATCGGAAATATGATGAATCGAATTAAAACTTCATTCGTAATTTTGGTATGTTTCTCTCTCATGACCTCTGACATGGTAAAGAATCGGATTCAATTGAAAATATAAATTCTTTTTTCATGTGAATCTGTACATTTTTGTTCATGCAGTCTTTATCCTTAAATAAATTAGGTACTTTTTCTCATTCAACAAAAAGATATCAGATTATTTTTTTGAATTATTAAGTAATTTTTAAACTTGACTTTGTTTAAAGGAAAATAAAACACAAGTTCTTCATAATTTTATAAAACAAAAAAGTAGGCTAGCCTTTGGTAAACCGCTAATTTCCACGACATATTCTAAGAACAACCACAACTTTGCTTCCTTTATTCATATTATCTGCATATAATATCTTCTTGTCTTTTTTAATTCTAAGAACATGTGTCCTTGCGTTCTTTGGATATTTTTTTCCTTTCTGCCCGATGCTTAGTTTGACAGGAGGAATGTCTGGGGTCGTGGCTTGGTGCGACATGCTGCGTGATCTCGAGCTTGAGCTCTCGAGGCGTAAAAATTGATTTGTATTTGTGTGAGTGCTTCACAGACAGTGCATAATGAGATTCGGCTAGGAGCAGCGGTAGTAACATTTGGTTTTGTTTGCAGCAAGATAGTGAATGGAGAAAGGATCAGGACGTTCTATTTCTTTACAAACCATAGTACTTACATACAAATGACGACCTCCGTAGCGTAGTGGTCACCATGCTAGTCCGCCACCCAGAGGTTCTGGGTTCGATCCCCGGTCAGGGCAAGTTGGAAAATTGCCTTTTTCAAATTATCCTGGGTATGCAATATGTAACAGGGTTTTTGTTACATATTATATTCCCAGGACAATTTGAAAAAGGCCATTTTCCAACTTGCAGAAATTTCATATAGTATTATCTTTTAATATTAATAAATTAAAAATAAGATGAAGCACTCGCACAAATGATGATGATGATGTACTGATGACTTGCTGCCAACGGCAAACCTTTTCATTTTCTTGAGACTTGATTTTTAAGAATCGGTTGTATGGTGCACAATGTGACTAACTTAAAAAAATATTTATTTAGGTACCTAAATAAATATTTTTCCTACATACCTATGTACTTTACACACACAAATGCAAAACTGTCGTTACCTACGCCTTGAGGGCCGTACTTAAAAGACCACTGAACATTGACCTCTCTCTGACTACTGAAGTCCCGTTTCTTTATTATTTCTCAATCAATTGGACAAATAAGACAGGTCTACTTAATTTGGTCATAACATAATCCTAGTCGCTGTCGTCTCAATGCCGTCTCGGCCACGAAGATCCAAATTTTTTCATTGTGTATTTTAATGATAATTAATTGTTCGTTGTTAATATGTGGGTTTGTCAATCGGAACGCATTAGCGTCAATTTGCGATTAAATAATTATTAGGTTACCTTGTGACCTTTTCGTGTTAATATTTAGATGGAATCTTGTTCATTGTATGATTGATTGTAATTTAAAGAACAAAACGGAAAGGATTCTGTCATAAAAAGGTACCTGAGAGACATTCAGATACACGAAAATGCATTGACTTTTCTCTTACTAAAGAGAGTTTCTAATAAGCTAAAATAACTTGCCAAGGAAAGATGTAGATTTTTGTATAAATTCTTAATTAGTCTTATTTTCACATTCTTTTATCATTTTTTTGTTGGAGATCCAAATATTGTCATTGCTACAAGATTAAGCAAAGATTCAAAAATTCAAAGATTCAAATGTTTATTCAGTAATAAGACCTTTACAAGCACTTTTGCACTTTTAAGATTTTTTTCCGTTTTTAAGTATAATTTACGTTACCTGTAAAGTATATTAAAATTTAATTTATTTTTAAAGAAAAGCTACCGATACCAGCGCTTCGTAACGACCACTGCTGAGAAGAAACGCCGAAAGAAACTTATTTTCACAGTATTGGTCGCCTACTCGCTAGAAGGGCTTTATCATATTATTCTTATTGTCTTTAAATGCATAAATACTTCTAATACAATATAATATAATGTTATAACATTTTATGCTTGCGAACAAGTAAAGAAAAAACATAAATTGCGTAATAAAAATAAAAAATATTAAGTAGTAAAAAAAGCGAAGCCGAGCTGACCAGTCCCTCCCGGCAGAAAAACAGGTCTCCCAAGCAAATAAAATTCTGTTCTAACAAACTTAAATGTACTTCAAGCATAAATACAGCTATATTTACTGTTATTCTCAAATTTGTCCCATAAAGTAAAATAATCCTGAAATAGGTAGTACTCGTATCGCGAATAAAACTTGGAATTAATATGGAAGGTCGTAAAATGCTATACAATTATAACTGATCCAAATAACGGTTAAAGTATTATAGTAACACATAACAACACTAGATGCGCAACTGCATACAATAATTTATAATATTTTATAGTACAGTCGCCGATACTAATAGACGATATTTTGCCATATTCATTTTTGTTGAGGGTTATTCACTATCTATACCTCGGTGCGGATATTTAAAGAATTATGAGCACAGCCTTTTATCTGGCTGGTAAACTTGATTTATGAACTAAATAAAGAAATTTCTTATGCTTTTATTGTTGATAACTAGACATAAACAAAGAAACTTAAATTTATTTTGCGAGTGGAGACCTATTACTTTCAAAGTGTTATTTATTATGTTTTAACTGTTTCAAGCATATTTGTGAAATATGTCATAAACTACATACGTACTCGTAGACATACAATATATTTACAAACAAAGAGATTAAATTACGCTGTAAACACAAACCCATGACACTTTTGCAATAAATTTATCATTAAAAATTTACCTAAAGTTCAGCGCCATTTCTCCCCAAATTGGATAATTTGATTTAAAAAGGATGTTGCTTTAACTCTATATTCAATTTTAAAATATTCAAAATTCTTTAGCAGTTCTGAATACAACAGTATTGTTTCCTTTAATATTCAGTTACAGAATAAACCTCCGTCGATATTCATACGGCGGCGACAGACCAAATTACTTAGAACTCTTGTACCGAGAAATTACCAATATTTTGATTTATTATTCTGAGTGCGAGAGGTCTTATTATAATGGATTGATTATAGTTAGATCTGAAATCGTGACCGACTGAGTATATGCAAATAATTATGATTGATGTGAGTATATCTTTCGCCGAAATGTGATTGGGGGTGTCCTTCTGTGCGTCCACTTGTAGATTTCTTTGGACAAACTATAATTGATATATGATTGATAAGATATATTCTTAGGATAATTTATATGAACGAAATATGCTGTTACTCTAAATACATGAGCTACTATTGTATTTATTCTATGCACATCTGTAGAAAAAATAAAAACAAATGAAACCACTGATTCCTTTCCAGCGCAGATAGTAAAAGCTGAATAAGAGAATGTATAAGAACCTGAAGAATAACATCAAGGCATGATGCCGCTAGCAACTCTATTGATTCTCGTTATAGTCACAATTTTTTACAAAGCAAATTTTTAGATTTCAGCCACATAAGTTGTAGATTGACTTACAATATCTAGTACAAAAATATAAATTTATCAGTAATCATATAATTTGTAAGTATAATCATGGGTTTCTAACCCATGAAAATAATTAGTACTGTTAATTTCCAAAATGCTTCTTTCTTTTTTTTGTGAAGTACCTTTAAGACTATTAAAAGTAACAATTCAATAAACAAAGTCCGGAAAAGTTTAAGAGGTTGGGTTTTTACTTCACTACCGCAAATAATTAGCTTACGACCTTCAACGAAAGTAAGTACTAATATAGGAAAAAGTACAGCAGGATATTTTACCGGATTCATTGCATTCTAGGAAATCCTTTGGTGCAATGGAAGCCATAATTCGTCTGAAATGCATTTAGTCCAATTTACACAACCAAATGACCCTTTCACTCGACCGCCAGTGCAAATGGTACGAAAAATATTTTAATTAAGTCACTGAACGAGAGACCTCCGTCCATTTTGTGCGCTATATAAATATATTTCGCGACTTTTTTGCCTCGTATTGCGAAATTTATGTGCATTTCGGGTACTTGGGTGGTTGGAGTCAGTGATTTTAGGTTTATTGTGGCGATTTAGCCAGTGTCAAGAAATGTTTAAGTTTATGTTTACAATGTCTATGATAAAATGAATATACGATACTCACGTAGAAAGTCAGCTATTAGCTGACATGTTTTGTCCTCATCCAGAGCTCTTCCTCAGGGCGAATGTGATTAGAGACGCACACGCAACATCGTCCCGACACACACTATGCATAGTTTTTTATGTTCAAAAAAAAGTCGGAAACATACAAAAGAGTGTTAAATCTTTCATTTTAAACTTAAATCAGACGATGTTTGCATGTTGCGTCCAAAAGACGTCTAACAAAGAGAATATTTAAATACTACAAAAGTAATTAAGAATATTTTGCTAAATAAAGTTTCCCTCTGTGCGAAATATTTACGACCTCGCAATAAATCCTAAGATAACATAATACTAAGGCACTATACAGTACCTAGAGCATAGAAAGTACAATTAAAGTATGATGGATGGCCACTAACAAGAGCAATGATGGCCATTGGCCATATGCTAGCATTCAATGTAACAGCGGTTGATCTTTGACACCGATCAGCATGGAAGCGATTAGGATGGACTCTAAGGTAACGACTAGGTAGTACGGTACGTTCTATTGATCTAAGCAGCTCTCAAGTCACGTAGACTTAACTACCGAATCGTTACTTTTTTACGCAAAAAAAACTTTATATCAGGATGGCATCCTTTTCACTTTTTTATAAGAATTTTATTCAAAATCTATATCCGTTCCTAATTGTATCCTCGCACTCAAAAGTAGTTCTTTTAACGAGAAAAGATGAAGAGACGAAAAAAAATAATCTCAAAGTATATTAATTTAAATAATGATTTAATTATGCCATTTTAAGGTTCACAACCAGGTTCATGCATACAACCTGCTTTTTGTTGTTCTCTCTTCTTGGAACACTGATAAGATCCTCCCCGAGTGACGTACTGAGTCTTTGACTGATCCTTTCGCCACGGAATGGCAATAAAAAAGAAACGGAGCCTCCTCAGAGCCAAACCAACAAAAATGGCAATTTTAGCGCCAAACAATAAGAGACATACTCGTAAGACGACTTAAACTCGGCTAATGAAAGGGGAATTAGTTTGGCCATATACTGGTCCACAATCCTATAAAAAGCCATTTCGACTCGCTAAGAAGAAGAAGAAAGAACGCTGTGTATAGTTGAAATCCTTACTAAAAAACTACAGGTTACTGGAAGAGATCTCATTTGAGATAAGTTTTGCCTTTGTACAATTTTTATGTTATGTATTCTCTGTATACATTTTTCATGTATCTACATAATTTGGTAAATAAATAAAAAAAAATGATAAAGTTAAATACTTTTTTGTCAATACCTCTTACGTTATACGACCTACTTGGTTAAGTTAATTGGTTGACACCTAACACCCGGCTTTTTTTAAATATTCTATCAGGCGTCATCAGTAGCTACATATAAGTCGTCCAGGGTGCAGGTAGTAGGGCACCCGCGGCAAGATAGCAGGCGCGCTATAGCTTGTGGGTAGGAGCCACATTCGCAAACCTTTTGAGAGCTAGCAATCATCTTCTACCTAGACAAAAGCTCTCCACAGCTACCTACTTGGGTTCGCAGCCTGTTAAGCGACCTCCAAGCAGGACAGGGCAAATCATGTCCAGGAGGTAGTTTCTCTTTTGGTGAAAGAAAATTGGGAACGGTTGGCCCCTTTCCCAGAGCTTCATCCTGGCTTCTTTGATATCACAGTCCAGGGTCGTTGTGATTCGCAAGAACCCCCTATTCGATTCGATGGTAACCGGCTGTGATAAATATATACTAGGCACGTAGCACCTTTCATTTGATATATCACCAGATGGACGCAAAACACATGTATGCAAATGAGCGACCTTCGTTCGTAGATCTTATCTCCTAATATTTTAACTAATGTTTAGTAGGAAGAAACGCAACTGAAGGATTTCCTACATCTCGCGTTATCATTATTCATATTTTGTGACATATTTTAATGGACTTTTGGAGTATGTGCATTAAAAATTCATAATTTGTCAGTCTAGTGACTTTTATAATTTTGTTACTTTTAACTTTGTAGTAAAACATCAAAACCATATTTGTTGAGCTATTATATGTCTTTGTTATTTTATTGAATTTGGACTCGCTCTTTATAAGAAGTTATAGTATTACCTACTTTTAAGGTTTCCTTTGCTATTATATGTTTATATATTCTTACCTTAAACAAAACTAATTAGAAAATGCCAGCACACAGGCCACGACACTCATGGAAACACAACGAAAGTTTGATGTATTGGAGAAAAACAAGTTAAAAAGTTGAAAAAAAGTTAGACACACAAAAAGGAAGAAGGTGCTCTATTCGAAGGTGTATGTTTTTTTATTTATGTTACTATATTTATGTTTCCCGAAGATCCCTAAACCAGTCCGGATTTTTTTTATTTGAATAGGCATACTTGCAACGTGATCTAGAAATCTATAAATTTTATCAAAATCGGTAGTGTAATTTGACGTTGAAGTCGGTTTTTAGTTTCCAAAAAATATATTCTCAAAATCCATGTTGAACTTTTTAAGCACCCCTGAAATTCACAAAAATTGCAATAATATTAAAATATATTTAAGATCCATTGTTTGTCTTAACAACTCAATAACCATTCAATCCATTCATTGCCCATTCAAGGGCACAATAATTCTCGAGGATAAACCAAGATACGAGTAGCACATAAAGGTAACATTGTTAGCACTAATTACCGCACCCGGGCCCGCCCGGCGCATCGCCTCTGGCTGCCCATTGTCTACACTGAGTCAACTGTGGAAATACTCTGTTAGCGGATACGGAATCGATTGTAAATTATCCTTGTACTCAGCATTCGCAAGCAAACTTTTCAGGAAAAAGTTTAAGGTACTTTAATACTTCTCTTTTCGATGTTTTAGACATTGCTTCTGAAAAATTCTTTAAAATTTAATAGGCAAACAATTATAATAATTATTTTCTTCCTGCTGTAAAAAATAAAACTAATACACGTACACGGATTGATGAAAAATCTTTCGATACTCATTGTTTTGTACATTGGCTGGTAATTTTTTAAATTATTATGTCCAAAACTGAACGAAGTTTAAACCTTTTGATTATTTGCGTAACCTAACGTTTATTTTTATATGTCACTTGTTTTTCTTAGCCAGGTTAGTATATTTTGTAACACCCTACATGGTTTTTTTGGCATAAGTATGTAATTAAAGACGACTTCTCAAGGCGGCGGCGCCTCCCATTTTTTTATGGTTGGTATTTTCGAGTATATTTATAATATTCAAACATATTTTAGTACTTTTTGGTTATGATACAAATCATAAGAAACGACACCAAGATAAAAGTAAAAAAGTTTGTATCAAAGGAAATAAAACAATTTTAAGCAAAGTCACGGAAAGAGAAAGTTTGTATTTCCCCATATTTTAAGGTAGATCAAGGTGAGTTTTTTTATTATTTGTAGTTATTTATATTATTTGTAGTGACTCTTGAAATGCTCTCGGCTCTTAAATTTTGCAAACGGGAATCAGAACGTAGTTTCGGTGACCACAACAAGTGGCATAAAAATTCCTCGACGTCTTCCGAGCTTTGCAAGGCACATTAATCCGTTGGTCCTGACTGTCATCATTTTATGGTAGTCTCGAGATATTTCAGATACTAAATGTTGCACAAAAAATCTGATTCCTCAGTTTGCTAGTTACATCCGCAAAAACAACAACCAGCCAGTTGACTTCTATTTTACGATATGTGCGGGAGGAAAACAGAAACTGGAAAATATATTCTACATTTTTTTTAGGTCCTTGACCGGTTCTCTTCTACAGCCTATATCATTCTGCTGGACTAAATAACTCATCATCATCCGAACATATTTTTCCGGTTGAATCCTCAGTAGTAACGCTTCAGAGCCCGCGGCCTGTTACTTAACCAAGAAGATTTGACTAGGTTACTGATTTTTACACAGAGCGACTGCCGTCTGACCTCCGCAACCCAATGGGTAAACCAGAACCAATCCTTGGATAGTTTGATGATTAAATGGGGTTTGGGATATATACGTGCCTTCCGAACCCCGGAATCATCTTTCTTTTCGGATAATCAGGTGATTCAAGCCTGCAATATTCTAACCAAACTTGAAACAACTTTTCACAAAGTATGCTTCCCTTGGGCTTCGAACCCTTGACCTCCGGGTCACAAGGCCTTGACCACTGGACCACGGAGGCAGTCAACTGCTAGACTAAATCCTCTCCCAATAAAAATATGACATGCCCATAATCACCACGCTGGGCAAACGGGTTGGTGATCACAGTGGATGGCATAAAGTAGTTATATGATGACCTCTGTGGCCTAGTGGTCATCAAGCCACACCGGAGGTCCTGGTTCGATCCTTAATCAGGTCAAGATGGAAAATTATCTTTTTCAGATTGAACTGGGTCTTAGAGTTTATCTATATGTGTATTTTTCATAAAATATAGTATCGTTGAGTTAGTATCCCATAACACAAGTCTCGAACTTACTTTGGAGCTAGTTATATAAATTGAAAAAATGCACAGACGTCGCTGCTGCTCATTCCCTATTATATTTACATCCCTTAGTTGTCTCTTACAAAACCCATAAGTGAGAATACGGGTGGTGACAAACTGAAACAATTTAACCCTGCCGTCTCCACACGGCTAATAAGTAACATTACGATACGAGTGATACACAAAAAACTACAAGATCTTTAAATTGTTACAACTAACTGCATTGTTATCTCTATATTGTTTTTCTTATTTAAACCCGATACAGAAACAAACCTACATGTTTATGCAAACATAATCACCGCAGATTATTCAATTTAACGTGATTGCGGCAACTATTTATCGTTTACTATCATTGCACGTGCGCGTCGCTGTCGCAAGTGTGCACCCGGGCTTATTATTATGGTTATTTCATGAATCACCTGACGATTTGGGAATAGAAGTGTTGGGAAAAGCTTATTTAGTTAGGGAAGTTATAGAGAAAGTGGCCTTTTAAATTATTTATTTGTTTTGTAGAAAATAACATATCAAGAGTTACAGCCTATTTTAAATATTCAAAGGTAAGTATCACAACCAAGAAGTAAAGTGGTGAAATAATAAGTCAAATTTTAAATTAAAGATTCTATTTAATTAAAATAAGTTAAGTTTTTATCGCTAAAGATATAAAAAAAATCTTTTATGTTTTTATTTTGTTACGCGTATAAAAGAAATTATTTATGAAAGAGAGTAAACGTGTTTTATATTTTTAATGCTGATTGCATAAAACTGTAAATCATGTGACGTATTGACAATGTGTAAGGTGTTATTAGATCTATATTTTTTTTTAATTTTATTATTAGATGTACTGTAATTGTATGTTGTAAGTACTGTAAATCTATTATTAGAATGTTTATTTTTTACATGTGTGCCGAACATCAAATACACATACAACTTTTAAAAGAAATCACTTGTTTATAGTTAGTTGACGCAAGTACAAATTGTTCATGCAAGTACAGGTACAGCTTAAGATTATGGTTATTTCATGAATCACCTAACGATTTTGGGCACAGGTGAATCAGCTAGTGGTTGTAATGTTAAAGGTACGGTGTGACACCAAAAGGAGATATTTTGCGTGTTATTGTTGATTATATTGCAAAAGACCAGAAAAATTGTTAATATAGGAAAATAAAAGGCAAGGAAAAGTCTAGGTGTAGGAATTATATTTACAACGAAACATACGGTAACATTTTTAAACGACTTTGGAAAAACGCGATCTAATAATCAATTGGGTGAGGTTGGATTTATTTTCCTATCCATATTATGTAGCGAAATATGAAGAAAAAAAATTACAACGTTATAATAGCAAGTTATACTTAAAGTTAATATATCTTGGGAAAAAAAATCAATTTAAGTAACACTGAAGGTATAATTTATTTTGTGTATTTTGACTGTCTAGTGTAAGAAGCAAGGAGAAAGAAATTTTAGTTATCTTAGTAAATTTTTTTTCGTAGTATCTTCTAGATGTATTGATTGTGAATACACATTCACATAAGTTGTATCAAACAGCATACAAATAAACCTACATATATAATATCTATCAATCATGTCAGAAGTATTATATAGACTCAAGAATTAAGGACGTACGATGGGAGAAAATTTCATTGATTTGTTCGATAGATGAAAAGCATTACACGCTAAAGTATTACCCTTCAAGGCTGCCTCCAATAAGCGTACCTAATAGTCTAAGAGGTGACAAGATTTTTGGTTACGATCATGGATACGGTTAGATTTACTTCAATGGATTGTAGAGTAGACCCTTAATGTGAATGCTGCCTATCTGCCTGCTCTCAGTGGTTGCTACATCGAAGCATAGCGCTTACAAGAGGCTTCATTGTTATGAAAAATTATTAATCTGTGATTTTATGTTTACCCAAAAGATGATTATATATGGAAGTTGAATTACTACAAATTGTATTTGGTCGATTTAATTCTTTATTTTATTGATTACCTAACGGTTGAATTTTCTATAACTAAGCGCCTTGCGTATAACTAAGCCCTGGAATACAACCACTGAGAGCCGGAAAACCAACTCGTTTCAGAGACCTCATACTTCAATAAGTATGTACTAAAACTTACCATACCTCTGTTTTTTTTTTTTTGTAGCAATGAAGCTTCTTGTAAGCGCTATAACTCGAAGTATCATCCAATGAGAGTAGGCAGACAGATATCATTCACATTAGGGGACTACTCTGATCCCATTGAAGAAAATCTAACCGCATCCATGATCGTTATCAAAAATCTTGTCACCTCTCAGTCTATAACGAAATTAACTTGTGCAATTTAATGCTCATTGTCTTGCTCACTGAATTTGTGACATCTCTTTTACAAAATAACGCTGATTCGACTGAACGCCTGCAGATGTTTCGTAATTTTTCAAATCATTGTATAGAAAGGTTTATCTATAGATAAAAAAATTAAAGATGTTATTAAAATATTTGTTATATAATTACATACCTCTCTACCGCGTTTGGATTAAGGGGATACCTGAATTTTCTGGGGTCCAGTGCTGCCCCCATTTGGAATAAATCATTTGATAGGAAACGGAGATATCATTTAAAATTTTGTCTTGACCAGGCACTAGATAACCCTTCAAACTATTTTATGAACTACTGTTTACAGTAGTAAGTGAGAACGTGAAACTTTTCTACGCACATACGCCATAAGTGCCCGTTTCTCGCAATTGTGCCTAGAAAAGCTTCACGTTCTCAAATGATGACTCTGTTTCCTATCAAATGATTTATTTTAAATGGGGGCAGCATCGGAACCCGGAAAATTTAGTTACTTCAGCATGAATATTGACAACAGCGACTATAATATCAGTGGCTGACAAATCTTAAATCACCTTATGAGAATAGGGGATATGAACTAGGTTAAAAATAAATAATTTTGAATTGAAATAAAATAAAATGTCACAAGATAATGTCACTTGACATTGATCATATCCATTTTGAACGTAATTTTAGATTTATAATTGCAGAAAAGCTTTATTTAATTTAAAAGAAAATGTTTGTTTTGACGTTTAAAAAAAGTAGGAACGTTGAAGTTGTAGGAAACTATCGTATTTCTGCAGTGGCTCTTTTTCTCTCTTTCCAGGTCAGATTGCTTCAAAACCCGGAATTCACTTTCCTGGCTTTGCTTCTCTGATTTGCAAGGTCTTCGGTATTCTTGGTTGTGCCTTTGAGTCCCTACCAGGCACGTCATCCTTAGCAAATATTTCATAAAACATATACCTAACATCACCAAAACTGTGTGATGCTATACTCTGTTAAAAATTTAATGTCATCGTTACGCACAAAATTGGTTCCGCACATTTAGCGAATTTCCACGCACAAACGGCTCCGCTCCGCTCTACTTCCTCGTTACGTTACTGCTAGAATACGCATTGTAACCTTTGTGGCCCAACTTCAGACGTGATTCTGCAAAATGAGGTCTATTGCGTACAGTTAAGGGTGTCGCCAGTAGCCCAGTTCCGCAGTACGTACGCGCCGAAAAGCCTTTAAGTACTTACTGACTGTCAGTTCAGTGTTAAATTACGTCGTAATTTTCATCCGCAATTTCGATACAAAAGTGATAGAAAGTATGCAAAAAAAAACACGCGTGTCAGATGCGGGAACTTATAATAACGTAGGTGTAATATTCTGTCTGGTGTGACGCAAAAAGTATTTCGGGCATAATCCTAACTTTTTACTCATAATTTCAGCCGCATAACGTCCACAGCTGGACAAAGGCCTCTCCCAAGGATTTCCAAAATGACCGATCAAGAGCGGCCTGCATCCAGCGCTTTCCAGCGATCTTGGTCAGGTCGTGTGACAACCTTGTGGGTGGCTTTTTACTTGGAATGTTTTAAATAACTGAATGAAGAATTTAAATCACAACTTTTATAAAATATGTTTTTCAGCATACGAAAATATGTTAACATTTTTTCGACAGAGTGAAGTGAAACATATAATGATTACTACTATTAATACTGAATCAACAGTTATAAAGCTTTATGCTTTCGAATGAGAGGAAAGCGTACAATATGCTGTTATGATCGCGTAACCGCTGGCAATGAGAGCTAAGTACAGCATTGTTCTGTTAAGATAACCCATGGCTTGTCTTATACGTAATCAAATACAATTACCCACAATAAACACCTGTACTTACCAGCATGAGCTCAAAATATTAAAGAAATAGAAATAACGTCTCAAACATGTTCTTTTTAACCCCCGAAAAAAATGTGTTATAAGTTGAATCGTAGCGCTCAATTGGATGGACCGATTTCAATACGGTTTTACGTGAAAGCAACTTTCCTTGCGGTGGTTCTGAGCCATGTTTGATGAAAATCAGTACAGTCGTTTAAATGTTATTAGGCGTTAACGCTTGAAAGCTGGGGTCTGTAATTTACCTGGAAAATAATAAATAGCGCTACGGATTGGAATATTATGTAGTTTTGCCACTTATCACTGGATGGTATCGTCGGGGGTTTGCAAATCAACTACTGAAGCCTACTAATGATGAGATGGGGCTAAGCGCAGTTTTATTCAGTAAGATAACCTATACTGTGGTGTATCTAAAACTCGTGATTCGACTCTAGGATATTCTATCCCGAGTTCTCACTGTCAGGTTCTTCATATCTATATGGATATTGAAAAAAAAAATACGATAACAGTAATATTCTAATCCAAAAATATTAGGTAAATAGGCTTCCAACTACTACATTTTTTTTCGATATCATTAAACCTAATCATAATATACATACCTACGTCAGAACAGTAGGCTAGCACGTCGTATATGGTACATTACCAGGGACCGAGGAACGAGAAAACTAATTAAGTTGGTTATTTTCAATAATAACCATGTAAAAAATATATAGCACTTTTTTATTCGCTTATTTCATTTCCAAAAGTATTTAAAAAGGAAAGGTTTTTGATTTTAAAAATAATACACATGCAAAGCACAGTTTCAACCTAGTTCAAAACACAAAGATTTTGAAATGGAACTGTCACTATGATTGTCACTTTGCGGTTTGCGAGACAGTCGCGTCTGAAGGCGGATTACACTGAATTCCATGTCAGTGCAACTCGCTCGCTAATAACATTTGACAGATATCTAGCCTAACAACAAGTCTGTTAAGTTCTCATATTTATAGTTTGATCATAGAGCTAGTTGTCTTTACTATTTCGCTACAAGCTGTACTGTGATTGTAACTATTTGTATTATTTACATGATGCAATCACGCATAAGCATTATGCTCTTTTTTTGTAATTTTGAATTTAATGTGTATGTTGTTGTTGAAACCTTCATTTTATTTATACAATTATAATTTATAGGAGGAACACTTATAGGCATTATATAATGTGTAAGTACAATAGCGGACTTATTTTACAATGAAATCTCTCCCAGTCAGCTATCTAAGTATCAGCGAAAGGATATAATACATGCTCATTTATTATATCCATTCGTTGAACCTTTGTTACTAACAACTTAAACATTGTTTACAAACTATATTTAGTTCAAAAAATAACCACATTTTGTGCTTCTAACTTACCAAGTTTGTATTCTAAAGCTACCTTCCTTGAATTAGTCTATTAGGTCGGCACAGTGATTTTTAAGAAAATGGCTATAACTATACTTAGGTTCTATGATGCAGAAGATTAAGAAAGTTTATTAGTAAAGTTTGCACCTAAAAATCACATTGAACATCGAATATTTTTTCTCAAAACGCAATGATGAATACTTACTTACAAAAATAGTTAACGGAATCCACTTTCATTCCCTAATGAAGACACTGCAATTTGGCTGCTGTCATGAGTTTATCTTTTTCTGTTTAATTTATACTTGCAGTGCAGTACAGTCCATTAATTTTAAGAGGAAATTAAATTGCATACAATCCATCGCCGAATACTGAAACTGATGGCCGGTCGTCACTTTAACATGTAATTTATTGTGCTGAGTAAGTTTTATTTTATATTACTTATGATAGAAACAAGATTAATATTTTCCATAGATGATATACTTTTATGTGACACTGATATTTACTGTCAACGTATTAATTTGATGATGTACTGGTAATGATTTTAGGATTCAAATAATACGAAACTGCAAACAAACGTAGAAAAATACTTATTTTTTATGTTGGATAAGTATAATATTTATGAAATGAATTCATAAAACATGTACGGGTACTTTCTGTTGTAATTATTCATTTATTACGTATTATTTAAAAATCCCATTTCTCCGAATACATTATCTCAAGTCATCGTCGAATAATCATAAATACATACTAGTACAAACACCGGATTGTTCATTTAAGACCCTGATCCCTTTGCTCGCTTCGCTTACGATACTTTGCCCTTACTAAATTAAATCGTTGTAGTAAAAGCCCTTTAAATTGTTACCGTCTAGAGCCCAGCCTCACATGGATAAATATATTTATTAAGGAGGACTATTAGAGACAGTATATCTTTTACAACGGGCAGATAATAGTCCTTATTAAGTTGCCGTTCTTGATATTATAAATCATAATACTTGTATCACAAACTATGGACAGATCAGGAAAGAGGTATCATAAATGTGCGCACTAGCAAAGCTTTTAAAATATTTCCAATACAAAAAAGTTCAATCTGTGACACTGAACAACTTTTTTCATGCAATATTTATTATTTAACATTACTGCTAAAGTTTCACTATATTCTCTCCATCCATCGGTTGTCTAAAAGAAATTAGGTAAGACCGCCCATTACATTTAAATGTAAATTTATGTGTGTATTATATATTTTGACAAAAAACACTGATTGAGTTAGCTCCAAAGTAAGTTTGAGACTTGTGTAATGGGTTACTAACTCAACGATACTATATTTTATAAGAATTATATATATATATATATATATATATATTTATATATATATATATCATCATCATCCGAGCGTATTCCCGGTTGCATCCTCAGCAGTAACGCTTCAGAGCCCGGGGTCCGCTACCTAACCAAGGAGATTTGACGAGGTAACTGGTTTTTACACAGTGCGACTGCCGTCTGACCTCCACAACCCAAAGGGCAAACCAGGAACCAATCCTTGGATAGTTTGATGATCAAACGCTAGGTGGCGTTCGGGTCCCAAAGTTTTACGTGCCTTCCGAAACACGGAATCATCTTTCTTTTCGGATAATCAGGTGATTCAAGCCTGCAATATCCTGTCCAGACTGGAAACAACTTTGCACAAAGTATGTTTCCCAGTGGGAATCGAACCCATGACCTCCGGGTCACAAGGCGAATGCCTTGACCACTGGACCACGGAGGCAGTCATATATATATATATATATATATATATATATATATAGAATAGAATAGAATAGAATATGGTCTATTAGCGAAATATGTACAGTTACAATTTTACAAATTGGCACATTCATTATAATCTAAATATGACGCTAATCCGACGTCCACTCAGCATGTGTCGAGGCATTTTACAACACCCCAACGCTGGTCTTCCGGGGACACCGGCCCAACAAGAAGTACCACTGCGCACTGCAACGACACGCCGAACCGTGTACATGTCATTCGATATCTTGTATATTCTAAATCTTTGATTTCGAAGCAGAAGCACCACTGCATGCAACAATATCATTATGACGTACAGTGATACCCCAAAACAAAGCAGCATACTAACAAGACTGTGTGAAATGATTATAAAAATAACATATGTTTAAAATAACAAAACACTTAACGCTTGCAAAAGGGATTATAGTAATTGTAATTAAATAAATAACTTGAATATATATATATATATAGATAAACTCTGGGTGACGGACTAGCATGGTGACCACTACGCCACGGAGGTCGTCAAATAATGTATAACTTTCTTATTTGATGGATTATGAAAAATAAAATAAATGCCGGAGGAAAAGATAAATTATAATAAACAATACCATACTAAGAACGATTGGGCGTATTCATAATAAGATTGGCAGAACTTTAGCAATTTGTGAGAAGATTAATATAAAATTTATTAAATGAGTAACAGTAACGAATCTGAAGTCATCATTCATGACGAAATGACTGCAATCACTATATGACATTCATTTAGTTACATTAGATACCTTCAGGCAAAAGAGATCGTTATTAATTTACACACTAGATTCTTATCTTTCTTTTTATATAATAGGTTGGGGAAAAAGTCTTTTCGCGTTTTATATAAAAATTCAAAACATTTTTAAAATAGTTTATTTACATTTAACTAAAGTATGTAGGTACCATTTTGTTCGATAACTTTTTGCCATCTTATAGGTAAGGACATGATTCCATTGCTATAGAAATTTTGGGGCTTCTGATCAAAAAACTGTGTCAAGTAGTTTTGGCCGTCCTCTCGTGATGTTAACCTGACACTGCCTAAAGAATTCTGAAGAGACCGAAACAGGTGGAAATCTGAAGGTGCCAGGTCAGGACTATACGGCGGATGCATTAACATCTCCCAGCCAAACTCTCTTAATTTTTGCTGAGTGGTTAAAGATGTGTGAGGTCTAGCGTTATCATGATGAAAAACCACACCCTTCTGTTGATTAATTCCGGCCGCTTTCTTTCAACTTCTTGCTTTAATCTTATCAGTTGTTCGCAGTAGAGTTCTGAATTGATGGTCCTGCCGGGTGGTAACAGCTCATAATGAATAATGCCCTTCCAATCCCACCACACACACAGCATCACCTTGTTGCGAGTTAACCTGGGTTTCGCCACAGTCTGTGAAGCCTGACCGGCCTATGACCATGACCTTTTTCGCACGTTCTAGTCGTACATGATCCACTTTTTATCACCAGTTATTTCTTCAAAAATGGTTCAGTCTCATTACGTCGTAATAAAGAATCACAAATGAGTACACGGTTCATTAGGTTTCTTTCAGAGAGCTCGTGAGGTACCCAAATATCGAGTTTTTTTGTGTACCCATTGTTTTTCAAATGCGCCAAAACTGTTTTGTGGTCAATTCCCAGTTCTTCAGCTACGTCGTAACTACTGATATGCCGATCTTGCTCCACTTTTTCAAAAATAGCATCCATTTTATCCGTAACAGGGCGACCAGAGCGACGTGCATCTTTGACATCAAAATTTCCGGATTGAAAACGCTTAAACCAAATTTGTGCTACTCTCACAGACACTGCACTAGGTCCATAAACATCGCAATTTTTTTTTTCGCGGCTTGCTTTGCATTTTTACCTTTTTGGTAGTAAAATTTTAAAATGTATCTAATTTCTTCATTAGATTCACTCATCTTGACGGTAAGAAAAACAAATGAAAATCACGCATTTTCCTAATTTGAATTTGGAATTATCTTCTTTAAAATTTAAACTTTTAAATGATACCAAAACCAGCCAGGTACAAATAGTATAGAGAAAGTTTTATTACAAGTTCATTCATACTATATGCGAAAAGACTTTTTCCCCAACCTAATATGTATATTGTCTCTCTCATATTATAATATAAGTACTTAATGGCAGAGAAAACTACTTTTTTGTTTACAAAGATCAACCTGATATGATTCTGTACTGTTTTTATTTTGTGATCATATTAAAACATTCGACAGTTTCTGCTTCCGAGTTCAAACGAAAGAGGTGAGGTCAATTCAGTATATTAAAGGTAGATGGTTGATTAATCTTTATTTATTGGATCATTTTATCAAACATAACATGTTGCTGTGTGTACAAGACTTTATGACTTCATGATTTTATATAAGTTCAAAATACATAATTTTCATCATGTTTACATGACAAACGACTAATTCAGAGGTAAGACTGTTCTGACGAATGTTCGTACAGAAATCCGAAGTACAGTAATTGTTTAGCTTTATCCAATGCATACCCTGCCTAGTTATAGAGATATTTCAATGAACTTCACTAAGTAGTTACGATCCTGAGCAACGTTTCTTACAGAAATCTTCTTAAATCAGCATTACAGTATCAGGTATTTTAACCCAACTACCTAGCTAATATACCTGACGAAATAGGAAAGACACGTGTCGAACGAGTTTTGCTGATAAGATATAATTACATAATAGTTGCAAAAACAAGATATATTCGCTGTATAGAAGTGCAGGCTACAGAAGGCTTAATAAAGTATACTAGCAGATGTAAATGGAACGACCGCGGCCCGAGGCTAGGGCGGGGTCCGGCAACACTTTCATATTATTACGACCGCATTGCCCGCACACATACAAAACACACACACAGATACACCCAAGATTAGATCGCGAATTAAGAGGTAGCAGAAGGATAACTTATATTTGCTTTTTAACTTTATTTAAAAAAAAAACGTTACACTTTTACATCCTTACGTCCGCATTGCTCGCAAGACACACAGAGAAACATTTGAGATTAGATCAAGAATAAAGAGATGGCAGAAGGTTAACCCATATATTTGCCATTTTAAGCTGATCCTACTATATCTCAAACTGACATTTTGATTCATATTGTTTACTTACTAGTCACTAGAAATAAAATCCAACAGTTAAATTTCATTGTCATTCTAACTAAATATATAAAATTATTGAAGCTTTTGGTAAAAGTTGATAAAAGCGTGTATTAATACAAAATATTTTAGGTTAAATATCTTTGTTAAACATAAATAAATATGTACTACTTATTAATAGAGAGGCCTATTCTGCACATTGGGAAATGGAAGAGTGCCGATGGCAGCTTTTCTTGAATATTGATACCTCTTGAAAAAATAACAATTCAAATATCAATTATCGTTACACATAATGTATACTTACTAAACTTAATTACGTGTCAAAGTGCCTGCAAAAACCTATAACAATACAAAATTATTATTTGATACTATATTAAATAAATAAATATATATGACAAAATCACACAGATTAAGCTAGCCCTAAAATAAGTTTGAGATTTGTGTTATGGGATTAACTCAACGATACTATATTGTATAACAAATACATTATAGATAAACATCCAAGACCCAGGACAATTTAAAAAAGGCCATTTTCCAACTTGCCCTGACCGGGGATCGAACTAGCATGGTGACCACTACGCCACGGAGGCCGTCAACAAGTAAGTCAAAAGATACTTATGCACAAGTGAGTACGTAGCTAAGTGTCTTATAAGGCTCTTACAGAAGAGCGACAGTATGCCCGCGACACATACATACATACATACATGCATACATACATACATACATACATACATACATACATACATACATACATACATACATACATACATACATACATACATACATACATACATACATACATACAAACATACATACATACTCTTGAAAAACACAACCCTCCTTTTGGCGCAGTCGGGTAATTAAATATGAAAGGTCGTATCCGTCACATTTTTAAGTTGCGATCAGATCGAGGCGCGCACGCGATCCAACCACTTTCAATGATTCGTTAGCAAAATCATTAGATGTAATACCGGCGCATTGTAATACGTGTTTATGGCTATTTAAATGATTTATTTTTATTGATTGTTTTTGCCTTGTTGCGAGACAGAAAATAATGATGGTTGCTCGAAATAAGGCTACTATTGCGAAGGTGATCGCTACTATGTTATTTGTTTGGTAATGGAAGTTCGAGAAAATGAGTTGTCAGGTGGGTTAAGCTGGGGTATTCATCATCTGTGCTTGGACAGTATGTTGACTGCTGGCGGCAATAGTTTGACTGATGAGAGTTGGCGAAGAATTTCAAGTGTAACTATTAGACGGCTGATACGTGTATGTAATTGATATAATGATAGTCAAAAATGTATTTAAAATGACACTGTGCAATTTTTTGCTGCTATTTTGCACTAGCTACTTGAAAACGCCAAAAACTAAGGTTTAATCTATCGATTTGATGTCTCCTGTGAAATCGATGATAAAATGAATTACCAAATAACCGGTTAGGTACAAGTCTGATTTGCCCACGAAAGGTTCCTGACCATTGTCAATAAAAATCACGTTTATTGTAAAGACGACCTCCGTGGCGTAGTGGTCACCATGCTAGTCCGCCACCCAGAGGTCCCGGGTTCGATCCCCGGTCAGGACAAGTTGGAAAATGGCCTTTTTCAAATTGTCCTGGGTCTTGAATGTTTATCTATATATGTATTTGTTATAAAATATAGTATCGTTGAGTTAGTATCCCGTAACACAAGTCTCGAACTTACTTTAGGGCTAGCTCAATCAGTGTTATTTATCCCTATATATTTATTTATTTAAAGGAGCCCCACTTAAATATTTATTTTATTCTGTTTTTATTATTTATTGTTATGCCGGCAACAGAAAAACATCATCGGTGAAAATTTTAACTGTCTAGCTATCACGGTTTTTACAGATACAGCCCGGTGACCGACAGATGGACGGATGGACGGACAGTGGAGTTTTAGTAATAGGGCCTTTGGGTACGGAATCCAAAAAAAAAAATGGAATGTCTGTATAGTAAAAAACTAAGTGGTTATCAAATTCATGTTCCCTGCATACCTTCGTCATTTATAAACCGATTTTAAAGTCTACCAAAATTGATACCAGTACTAGGCTGTTGTGTATTATAACTTACCTACTTAGTTTCTTAGGCGCCACAACCCTTTATAGAGGTCTTGGCCTCTACAACGATTCGTCGCCATTTCGGTTTGTCTCTGGCCTGCCTGCTCCATGCCATTTATTTTCCTTTCGGTCTTCTTCGACTCCATCTCACGAGCGCTTCCTGGGTCTACCCCGGGGTCTTTTGGTTGTGATGTCCAATTAGTTACTATTTTCACTGCCCTGCAATTATCCATCCTTTCGAGAAGACCTGCAGTCCTGCAGACCTGTAGAGGTCATCTTAGTCGTTGCGACTTGCAGTACCGCACAATCGTTTTCTGATGGATGAAGTCATCAAGTTCATGATTCATTATTTGGCGGTAGGATAGATCGCTCTCTTGTATGGGATCAAACATTTGATTTACCATTGCTGTATTATAAGACTTACACAATGCATTTGTGTCTATTTAATCTTGTAAAAACTATACTGTTCCACTGCTGGACAAAGGCCTCCCTCACCCATTTCCTTCCAGAAACGAATACTTTACTATCTTGAAAGCATCAAAGTATATTTTTTTTATTTACCTTGTTTGATATTATTGTAACTAGCAGTATTACTTTAACAATTACCAGTAGTGGAACCTGAATAATGTTCACAATTTACGCCACCACGATACTTTGAATTTATGTAATTTATTTTATGATTTCATGTAAATAATATCTCTGGGCGTGGCCGCTATAACAAAGAATACTAAAAACAAAACAAAAAAATATTAACTGGAGCTCCCATACAAAAACGTGATTTTTTTATTGATTGTAAGGAACCCCTCGTGTGCGAATTTGGCTCGCATTTGACCAGTTTTTGTGTAAATAGAAGTAAAATATCTGCACTGCAGAATTTTAATAAATATTGCAAGCCATTATGTCATATTTTATTTATATTTTATACTTCTAAAACAAAAATTGAAAGAACAACAGTATCTTTAAAGTCAAAGTCAAAGTAAAAAAAAACTATGCTAGTATTTCATGAAAAAGTGCGATCCCCTTATATATGGTGTGAAGTTGAGAAGTGGGTTGTGAAAATATGATATTCAAATAATTGGCCAAGTGCGCGTCGGGCCACGCGCAGTGTAGGGTTCCGTAGTTACGAATACCAACTTTGAGTTCATGCCACTGAAAACGTCTAAAAAATATTTTTTTATTGAATTTGTACGAAATTTTCCTTTTCGGAGTACATTTTATAAGTTAATCGCCTACAACTTTTTAATTTGTGAACACAACTTAGCTCTGATAGTTTTCCTTTAAAGTTCGTTATATATTCTATAGCTGTGAATTTTTTCACGTGTTCATATTTAACCGTATAGCAGATAGAGGGGGGTTCATTTTAAAACCAAATATTAAAAAAACAAAAACCCTAAATCGAAAAACGTGTTCACAAACAAGCTCATAATATTTTTGAAAGACCTATTCAACGATATCCCACACGACTGGTTAGTTGAGAAAAAAATTTACTTTTCACTTTACTAGTATGAGAGCTACTCTATAAAATATTTTCAATATTTTTTTTTTACAACTTTTTCGCATAATTATATACATATCCATGCCAAATCACAGCTTCCTAGTACTAATAGTCGCTGAGTAAATCCACGGACAGATAGACAGACAGACAGACATGGCGAAACTATGAGGGTTCCTTGTATATTACGGAACCCTAAAAAGGCTCAAAAGACGCGTATTTACAAAAGCTGTAACATGCAAAAAAAAATATTCGAGAAAATAAAAACCAAAAAATAATGGCCGAAATAGTGAAAATATAATTCATTTTTTTTCCAAATTTTTGATTTTGGCGCTCGATATTTTGAAAACGAAGAATGATATCAAAAATTTGAGAAAGACCAACACTTGTGACACTTTATTATTAATCTCTTCAGATGTGTTAGTTTTCCTATCTACGCTGAAAACTAGCTTAGTATCATCAGCAAAAAGTACTGACTTTTACATAATATGGTAAATCATTGATATATTAGGAATAACAAAGGACCTAAGGGATCTGGGGAACACCCATCACTACGGTTTATCATTTGGTATAATTATTTGTGATGCTCATATGCATTTGTTTCGGAATTTTTTATTATTATATTCAGTCCATACTAAAGACATCAACGAGCGCTCTCATGAAAGACAACAGCGTGTATAGTCCGTCTGTTGTCGATTATCTCAGAAACTACTTAGACAAATTTTCATTCAGTTTTCATGAAAATTAGTCTTTTACGGTCAACCATATTTCTGTCCATACATGCACTATCATGTCTTAATACTTAATGGGACAGATGAGCATTTCGAGTCTTTCGGCTCTAAGCAAACAGCAAGACTTAAAAGGCCACTTAAGGGGCTACCTGAATTTACCGGGGTCCAGTGCTGCCCCTATTTGAAATAAATCTATTGAAAGTAAACAGAGATTTCATTAAAAATTTTGTCTTGATCAGACCCTAGATAACCCTTCAAACTATTTTATGAACTATTGTTTACAGTTTAAAGTGAGAACGTGAAGCTTTTCTACGCACAATTGCGAAAAACGGCCACGTCCTCACTTTAAACTGTAAAAAGTAGTTCATAAAATAGTTTATTTATAATTTTATTTATTCATTAGATCTGTATTCAAACACTAATGCATTCTCTCCCAGTCAACCTTTAGGAAAAACAGAAAATTAATATAGACGGTTTTGAATGAACCTTTACATTTATAAATATTTATATACTACATATATACTTACCCCCTTATTCATAAAAAATACAAGTGTGTGCTAAACCTATTTCAGCTAAAATATGATCTGTCTCGTTCTTTCTATGTCAAATAATGAAAAGAGGGAAAGAAACAAAATAGGTTTTAGCTAAATAGGTTTTGTAAATGGTTGTTATTTTTTATGAATAAGAGGGTTAATATATAATTATATAGCAATCTGTACGGGGATATTATATACAATCTGCTGGTATATTCTAAGCTATTATTATTCAGAATAATTCCGGTTCATCTCACTAATAAACCATTTTCCAACATAAATGCTTTATTACAGCCAGTAATACGAAGTAATTGAGAGAATTACCGAAAACAGGCAGGATCGAATTACATTCGAGACACAATCGTCATGCAATAGTGGTAAATTCTGGGTAATAAAATTTTACAGTTGTGCACAATTACCAGTGTGAATGTGCATCTCAATTGCTTTATCCTGAGATCACCTACGTTTATAAAGATGGCTTCATATTGGGCTACTTATTTTTATACTTTCTATTCCTTCTCATCGTAATGGTTTTCTTTCTAAGTCTTTCGCCATTACGGCAGTAAGACTCTGGAACGTGCTTCTCAAATCCATTCGAACTGCTCCTAGTCACGCTAGTTTTAATATACGAGTGTTTTAGCACTTTTTGTCCGATATATAAGAGTAGATTTAAAAATTTGCTGCATATATTTATATTTATGTATAGTATATATTTAGTATTGTATATGTAATGCATATTATCATGTATGTATATAGGAAATATTATATTATTGTATTTATCTTTTTTACTGGTAGACAACGCTTTTAGCGTTAAGTTCGCCTATTGTTTTGTACAATTTGTATTTGATGAACAATAAAGATTATATGAAATAAAAAAACAAAAGTCAATTCTAAATACCCGGTCAAGTGCGAATCGGACTCGTGCACTAAGGGTTCCGTACCGTTATCTATAAAAAGTCACGTTTGTTGTAAATATTAACTTTATTCCGTTTTTAGTATTTGTTATTATAGAAGCAACAGAAATACATCACCAGTGAAAATATCAACTGCTTAGCTATCACGGTTCATGAAATACAGCCAGGTGACAGACAGACAGACAGATGGACGGACGGACGGACAGCAGAGTCTTAGTAACAGGGTCCCGTTTTTACCCTTTGGGTACGGAACCCTAAAAAATTTTTTGCTTATTTACTATCGTAGTAGCACACTTTAAAGTGGATGATTTAGTTATACACATACAAATGAAAGAGACAAGTTAAAAAAAAAGCTTTAAAAGAATGAAAATTATAAGGCAAGTAAATTGTATTTCATAAGAAGCATTTTGGCTTCTGGCACTTTGGATTATCGATGTTTATGAAAATTTAAAAAAATACTATTCGATAACAAATAAATAATAAATATATACGCAAAAATTACACTGATTGAGCTAGTCCCAAAGTAAGTTCGAGACTTTATGTTATGGGATACTAACTCAACGATACTAGATTTTATAACAAATACATAAATAGATAAATACTCAAGACACAGAACACTTTTAAAAAAGGCCATTTTCCAACTTGCCCTGACCGGGGATCAAACCCGGAATCTCTGGGTGGCGGACTAGCATGGTGACCACTAAGCCACGGAGGACTTCTACTGGGAGGCGTATAATAACCATGGTCTTCTCATTAAGTCTAAATGGTTTCAGTGTTGTTTCAATTTCATATCATCCTTGATGATTTGAAACAACACTGAAACCATTTAGACTTAATGAGAAGACCATGGTTATTATACGCCTGTAACTACCGTATAGTATTTCGAAAAGAGTATTTTTGCCACCTCTAAAATGCATTTACTTTTGAATTGTCGAAAAACTCATTTCACAACGCTATACAAATAAAGCCATTATAATTATAATAAAAAGTCATGACTGCTTATTATATCTGGAATGGGTTATTTACTTTTGTACAAAATATTATCAGATTATTTTAATGTAATCCATTTTCTGTTTTGTAATTATTTTTGAACAAGTTTGTTTGCCAGGTAAATTAAAAAACTCTTGACTTTAAAGCGTTGAGTCCTAATAACTTTTGAACGGCTGAACCGATGTCCATCAAACATAGCTAAAAACCATCTGACAAGGTTTTCGATTAAAAAATATCGCATTGAAATCTAATTTTTCGTTTAGAAGCTACGACGCCACAGACAGACACACAGACACGCCAAAGATAACTTTCTTTTCGGAAACCCCCTCTTCTTGCATCGAGGGCTAAAAATACAGCAAAATAAAAAGTTAATTTCCAACGAAAGTGTGCCATCCTCGGGCACCTATCAAACACTCGAGTCCGAGTACAGTCGGCCGCGCCGCCGGGAGCATTAACGCACTTTCGGCGCCGACTGTCTTCTTCTGCCAACCATTCATTAAGTTCGCATGCAGCGAACGCTCGATTATTGCAATTATTTAAATTCACACCTTCGAAACGCGAAAAAGCCTCTTTTTGCATTAAATGTTTCGTAAGCGCGAGGAAATGACGTCTCATTCGAAAGGTATAATTAGGGACAACCTTGGTCATTGGAGTTTGTTCTTATTTGGACCTGGTACTTGGGGCGAAACCCTATCTAAAAGCAAACTCTTTTTTACAAAACATTGCAAAGTTGTCTTTTTTATCTGTTCATTGAAAGCAAAACGATAAATTTCTTTCAATCTAAGGCGAGAAGTAATTATAGGTCATATCACGCGTGTCATTATGATAGTGACATTTTACATGGATTGTACAACACGAACATATGTACATAAGTCCAGCAACAAATGCACCAAACGCAACACACCGTTACAAAAAAAACTTAGCTCTCAATGCGTGTAAATACATATCTTTTGGATCTCTAATCACTAGAAAATATTTGGTTGGGAGACTGAAAACTTTTCAAAATGTAGTAAGTACAGTTTTCCTTAGGGGTAACATTAGTAACTAAAGGGCCAATGGTTGGTCGAAAGCGGAATGTACCATCACTGGACCGGATTTATACGCTCCTGACATTGTGATGTTGACGCGGTAATTGTGAGATGTTTCGACATGTGACGCGGCTGTAGTATAACTTGTATGAGCTTTATTGACAGCGATAATCTGGCTGAAAGTTTTGACACTCCATCCATTCAAAATCCATTGACGAGGGAACGATTTCGAATTTCTTTTAAAATAGCGTGTCGAACTCGGAAATATCTCAGATATATTAGGGTTCTTACAAACGTGCGATAGTATGCCCGCGACGCCTTTCGCCGACGGTTGATGACCGTCAGTGACCGTCGCCGAAGTGTGTTGCGCGACCGTCAATAACCGTCGCGAGATCGCGTGACACTGGTCGGTGATAGCGGACATACTGTTGCTCGTTTGTTAGAGCCCTAAAGGGTAATTTTACTAATGTACAATGAACGGTACCGTGGTTTAATAAAATTAAGATGTCCAAAATGACAAAATTGTACTGTCAAAAAGTCTAGCTAGTACATAACCACCGATTACATTGCTTTTCTTTTAAATATGTAGAAGATCATGAGTTACCATATACATCTTTGTTCTGATAATTTGTGAGCCAGGTAGATAACCAACGTATACTGTAATTAGTTGACTATGTATTTAATAAAGCTATTGTGAGAAACGCAATATATTATATCAATTCTAGACAAAAAAAAAGAGATGGATGCAATCAAAGTAAAAAATCAAATACATTGCATACAGGTGGATGCAATGTATTTGTGATGCTAGTCTAATAGTCTTATTGAAATATATATATATATATATATATATATTTAGACATACTATGCCGACTCCAATTAGTGGGACAAGTAAAAAAGATAAAGACTCAGTAGCAATATTTATAAGGCTGATAAAATAAAAGTGAAGTATCCAAATGAAATTCAGGGAATGCCTATCCATCACATTTCATAATTATGCAGTGTTTGAGTTTAAGCTTGATTGAATACATACTAATTAATTGCTCATTAGGAACACGAGACACTAACACAAATTAAAAGCTTACAGAATCAATAAGCGATGTGCGATTTAGTAAAGTATTAATGTTAAGCTTATGTATGAGGAATTCTTAACATTCATTTTACCTACATGATGTTAAATTCATCATAATTTTATTGAGAAGGACATAAGTACCAAATTTTTGTGACTAAAACAAAATAAGGAAGTGAATCAGCAAAACTGACCAAAAAACCTGCTCTAAAAAATTTTGTTTTTTTTTTTTATTTCTCGACTCTTGATTATTCTTTTGTACTTTATTTATTTTGTGATTCGAATCACCCGATTGACACGTAACATGGAGTCAATTATAAAATATTTTCCAAACTTATTAGTTTTGAGTACCTATGACGAGCGATGTTGTAGGAAAGGCAACTATATGTACTTGAACATAATCTGTGACTGTATGCTAATGCGGTGCCCGTGTAGCGGTGAGTATTTATTTAATATTCGCTTACTATTTTCTTTCAACCATTTCATGTTGAAGAAAACCTAAATCCCATATTTTATTTTAAACTATCGAATGTCAATATGAAGTTTTTAATTCACCAACACCTATTTACATACTTACTTAACACAACAATAATTTCCGCAAAAACATGCAGCCGCCCGGGCACGTTGTACGGAAGTGATGCTTTTTTATGTTTTTTTTTTTTTTCTTACTCTTTTAATTACTTTAAACTATATAGTGATCTAGTATATCCCGTGGATCGAATTACTCATATGTCCCTTACACTCACAAAGCACACATGATTTACGGAATATTATGTGACATACCAACTTTTT
Source organism: Acrobasis suavella (assembly GCA_943193695.1). Lineage (NCBI taxonomy): Eukaryota > Metazoa > Arthropoda > Insecta > Lepidoptera > Pyralidae > Acrobasis > Acrobasis suavella. Next base: position 8,447,065 of record OW971945.1, on the reverse strand, counting down.
CTTTTTTTTTTCATAATAGGGAATATACATGAAAAAATATGTATTATTTAACCACTTTATCCATAAATATTCAAAAGTAAAGTTGAATCTTCTGTGGCAAATATATAAATAATATAGACTTTGACGTCACCGTTCCATATCGGACTTCTCGTTCTTATTGAAATTCTTCTTATAAATCTTATATTGTTAGTATAATGAATACTATAAATTTTTTGTTACAGATAATTAAGTATGTCTTAAACACTGTGTAAAATTAAATAAAAAATATGATTTCTAAATACCTGCCTAGTCACGTGCCTTCTTATTACCAATTCCGTCAATATCTTCATCGCATAACTCCTCAGCCTTGCGATAATTCTGATTGATAACCTGCAGTTGCCACTAACCCAGGTGAAAGGTCCGACCGGCCTCGATCTCTCATAAATCTCCCTTTGGCTCTTAATTGCTGAAAATAAAACTGGTTCGCTACTTGACAACTTGAGAGTATTCCGTAACCAACCAAAAGTTATCTTTTTCAATATTGTACCTTCCATGCCGATCTGCGGATGGAAGGAGTATGGGAATAACGTTTAATGTCCCACATTTTTATCCTCCGCGAAAAAAATTATCTTGTTTGCGAAGGTCTATGATATACAAAATAATCCTTAAAGTAAACATGGTTGCACCAACCAAATGGAAGGCGCCACATTAAGCCCCTATAATTAGACAAGGCTCGGTTATATTCTTAATTAACAAACATTCAAGATATCAGATTCATTATTTGTTTATATGTTTATTGATACATTATCATTGACTTTTGCCTTTAAATTTTATTGATTCCCACCGATTTGGTAACGTTATTAGCTTCCGGCCAGAACATTAATTAATTTGTCAATAGGTAATACAAAAACAATGCATTATAAACTTTTTTATTTTATTTTTTTTTCTGCACAGTCACATTTTTATTTATTTCTCCATCATCACGCTATCATACAGCCTTTGGATCTTGCAGCCTTACACTTATGTTCATAAAAATTAACAAACATTTGCTAAATCTATTTTAGTTAAAATATGTTTTGTCTCGTTCTTTTATTGCCAAATATTGAACTGAGGGTAAGAGACAAAACATGTTATAAGTAAAATAGGTTTGCAAGTGGTTGTTAATTTTTATGTATATGAGGGCTAGACTCTATCAACCTTTGTGATAGTGTACTTATATGCATGCTTATTTAGCTATCGCCTCCGTAGAAATAAGAATTTGAAACAATAGTTTCTAAATTGTAGGATATTTAAATAAAATGGAAACTAAACATCAAGTTTACCTTGTTATTCCTTCTTCACTAGTTACTAAAAGTAAAAGTAGATGTTTTTTCCTATGAAAATTCTCCATCATTATCGCCAGATTAACATGTGCAAATACTAAATCCATAATTATGTCTCTAGCCACGCTCCGCTAAGCATCATTAGCCGGCGAAAATAAAAGACCATAGATCACTTATATACTCGTAAATAGATAGCGATGGAACAAGCTACTTATTAAGAATAGCAACTGCATAATATTATTCAACTAAAAAAAGTAAAACATAGGTATAGATTACTAAGTGTAAGCAAAATATGGTGGAGATACGAGTATGCTTGGGGTTTTTTAAAGCCCTTATTTGTGATATCTTACTCGAAAGTTTTATTTGTTTCTTTGTTTATTTGTTTAATTCTTCTTACGCTATTATTACAGGTTTACCCAATACAATAGCATAGTCACACACATAAATTTTATCTATTATTACTATTTATATTACATAAAACAAATACAACTGCCTTTGTGAATTCCGTCAATGAGCAACTGAATAGGTCAATGTTTTCTGCTACCTTATTTAACGTGTGTAGGGTTTGAATGATTGGCGCCATTTATATGATATTCGTGCGCCCCTGTGGTATCGGTGTGGTTATTATAGCCACTTGTTATATATAGCGTTGTTTTATATTTACGGCTTTTTGTTACAAACGCGTTTGGCAGTGCTCTCAATAAATAATAATCAATATTAGATACATTCAATCAGAAACATATTCGCGCGACAAACATAACCTTCTTTTTGCAGTCGGCTGAAAATAGTCTAGTTATCCACGCGTTTGAAATTCAAATTGGTCAGATCAGCGGCACGGGCGCGGGCGCAGCACCGGCGCGCGCCGCTCGCTCCAATTTCGCAACCGTGTAGACGTCGCGAGCGTCGCAGGCGCAGTATATCACGTCGGATATATTTAGTGGCCGGCCGCCGCCCCGTCAGTGACAGCCTTATCTGTTATCAGTATAAGGATAGATACCTTATTGGAGACTGCCCGTATCTATAGTTCGGTGGGTGGCCTTGCACGTAGAATGGGCTTTTGTTGCCTTTAATTGCTGCAGTTAATCTTTTGTTCATGATTATTGAATTTGGGTTCAAAAATAGACTTGCCTTAAACCTACCTAGATTGTTTATGATAAGATAGCTACAGCACGTTCCAAGTACTTCTGGAAATAGATAAACGATTAAAAGAGGATCATGAAGTTAACTTCATGTAGAACTTATTATTCCTTTTTTATATATTTTCATGGTTTTAAATATTTATTTGTCTAATTTTCATAGATTTTACATTAAATCTATCTAAACACTACATATATACTTACATAGATTATACAAAATATATTTTTATTTTGTATAATCTAAGTATATATGTATGTAACTATGTACATACAACAATAAATTAAACGAACATAGTATAACTAACAGAATTGTATAAACTGTGTGGTTTTTTTAAATATATTACTGATGTCAGTTGTAACTTATAAATATTACAATGCCGGAAAATCGCGCAAATGGTTGTTAATATTTAACATGTAAAACACAAAGTGATTAGCTTTGTAGTTAGTAACGATGAAGTGGCTGACGAATGAATGATATACGAGTGTGTATTCTGGTTAAGAAAATTGAAACGGCTGATGGTAACTTATTGGTGTGTATTCTAGTTTATTTAATTGCTTGCAAGACTTGAACAAATAGTGCAATTTGTACCTATATGTTAGATAAGTGATGTTTCTTGTAGTCATTGTTAACTTTTCTACTCTATACAGGGTCACTGGTAACTAACTCATAAACTCTTAACATCGAAATCAGACTCCCCAGCACATTATAGATCTGCAAGAAAAAAGGCGAAAATTGCAGAAAAAAATTGGCCTCCCATACAAATTCACTGATCACCTGGTCGAGTTTCTATGAAGAGTCCATTTTTTTTCTTAGATTTTTTTTATTTTTTTCTTGCAGATCTATATTATGTTAGGATTCTGATTACGATGTTAAGAGGTTTTGCGTTAGTTACCAGTAACCCTGTATAGGTTTCTGTAATATAATAGGTTTAGGTAAATAAATACATATTTCCAGTGTGCAAATTAAGATATAAACTACATCCTTCGAGATAAAGTTATAACTTCTACGTGCAATCAGCTTCTTATTGAGTCAAAATAGTTCTATATTTTTTTAATTTTGAATTTATTTTGAACAAAGTAAAAACACATTATACAGATGCAGATATCATTATCTCTTGACTTATATCAAGTCATGGTGACTAGGAAGGTGGAAAAATCAATGTTTTTTGGCCCCAAAAGTAAATACCTAGGGCTTATCATAGCTTGCAATTTGATTAAAATATGATACAGATTTAAGTTAATTGCCGACTATGAGTGCAGCACTGTTACGCCAGTGAAAGGGAGGGTAGCCATCTATTTTATAGACGGACCAACACACTTACACATTTTATCAGTACTGGTGTGCGCCTACTCTGGGTGCATAATAGTCTGCCACAGACACAAGAGTCTCAAAGAAGTGATACATGATTTAACTCAATAGCTTGCGGAGTTTTTTACATAGGGATTCTATAATTTGAATGGTACACTAATTAAAGGTAGGTACAAATGTCAGTGAAAGTGAGGGTGAGTTATTTAATAGATGCACCAACACACACATTTTATCAGGTGTGCGCCAACTCTAGGTGCAACAGTTGGCGACAAACGGAAGAATCTAGAAGAAGTGACACTCTGTAGTTTAAAGATTATAATGTATTATTAATCCATCAAAAACTAAATAAGTGTAAGTCAAGCTCACGTTTAAAGTTCGGAACCCTTTTTTAAAATCGGAGTATATTTCACTATTTGAAGTACCTTTATTTTTATTTTTGTGTATCATTTTATTCATGGTCGGCCCTTTTGGGCTTCGATGTAATTTTACCCAAGATTTTTTTAGTATTAAATAGTAATGCAATAGGTTAAAGAGTTACAAAGTCATCGAATCAGACCGAATATCCTAACATTAGCAAGACGAACAAAAATATAAAATCAGTTTGAGATTTTTAAGACCGATTTTAAGAAATAATAAGAATGAATATCGAGGTACTAAACAGGGCACTGTGGCGACAATCAGGCCAGTTCGTGGATAAAAAAGGCGTCTTTACCGTCTCTTTGCATATTGTAAGTCTGCGATGCATATTGCGACAAGGGTTAGTGCCCTGGGCGTGTCCAAGGCAACGGCGGGAATTGATATCGGCGACTGGACTACATCACGAGGCGGGAGATAGTCACGGAAGCTGTATTGTTAATTTATTAATCTGTAAAGTCTTGTGGGAGGTCTTCTAAAATTTTAAGTAATTCAGAGTTATAATAATTGAACAAGCGAGCCAAACGATCTCAATCGTCGTTTATAGGGACATGTGGAAAGATCAGGGGGAGGCCTTTGCCCAGCTGTGGGATACTACACCTACACCTACTGGCTAATAAAAATAGGATAAATTTCATAAGTGGAATACGCAAATGGTGTGAAAGTGACTACACATCAAAGAAATTTCAAAATGCTTATGGAAAAATATTCTCGATCTCCCATATAAAGCAGCCAGTTGCTCAAGTTATAAATATATAAGGACAAAATATCATACAGATTGAGCTAGCCCTAAATAAGTTTCTATGGAAAAGTCGATTGTTTTCGTATGTAGATATTTCTTTCTAGAATACTATGAACTGAGCATGTACAATGATTTATTCCGCCTTTTTAAAACATCCTGGATAGCCGCATCGTTTATATTATCTATAGGTATATTTTGTATATATTAGGTCAAAATGAAATGATTATCTTTATAATTTAAATACCTACCTTGATTCTCGAAAAAGCAAACAGTTACTTTATTTATGTTGCTTAGAAAAGCTATTTTTGCGATTTATGAGTATAACAATGAAATAAATAATGAAATAATGTCTTAACATTCCTTATATTTTTTTACTATATCAGCTTAATTTTGACATGCAATATAGCTCATAGAATTTGAAAGGTAGTACGAACAACTTAAGAATTACATTTGAATAAAATGGTTAGATGTTTTTCTTTGATTTTGAAAAAATATTTCCGATTAGAATTTTTTGCATTGTCACTCCAAAGACAGTCTATTGTAATGAACAAAATTAAAAAATGTAGAGCTGTATTCTCGTTGTTTATTCCACAAATTGTAGAAAAACCGTGTCAAAGCCAGGTTACTTAGTAACACATTGATTATTCATAACGAAATGTAAATGAAGGTATAATGAGATCAAAATGAGCGCAACTAGGCTTGTAATCGATCCAAATCGATCCAATCGGTATTCGCATCGATAGTATCGCCGATTCGGCGTCTTTATATCGCATTTACGTCTTTATTTAGGTACTATTTGCTTTAGTGATTTTACTAAATTGGAATAAATGTAATGACACTTAAATTATTAGTTGTAATGTTGTGGAGTTTTTTTTTATTTAACACTAAGAGCCTTGATAAAATATACAAATGGATATTCCAAGGGGAAAGGATATTAATAAAATAGGAAATTAAAGTTCAAATTAGAATTTTGTTGCCAACCGCATCGCCCGTTGACGTAATTGAGATTTAGAAAAAGAATCAGTTGGCACATTCTACGCTTTTGTTTTTTTTTTTTTTTTCAAAGTAACATGATAGAATATCCTATTATGAAAATTAATAAATACCTTTTACCATAAGGACTTTCATTTTTCCGCGTGATTTAGTAACAGATATTAAAGCTCACAAACTTCCATACTATTATACTATACACAATTCACAATTATAAAATGAGTAGAATAATTTTAGAAAGGAATAGTAACAGATTGTAATTTTTTTCTATAAAAATCCTATAGAAATAGCATAGAAAAAGAAAGAAGTCTTTAGAATGATTAGATAATTTCCAACTTAAAATTTATTGGCCTCACTCAAATAACGGTTGTATTTTATTTAATTCTTTTCTAATTGAGTCATAAAAGTAATATTTATGTCTTCATATAAGTTATGTGTTATGATTTATAACCAAATGAATATCTTTTAAATTGTTGATCATTGAACATAATCAAATGAATATCTTTCGATGCTTTAAATTCATAAACATTTGCTTGATAACTAACTGCCTATCCTAAGGCATTTTGTTCCATTTATATCTAGGTTGAATCGAAAATATTTTGGTCAATATCCGTATTGCTAACTGTCAAGATTATCTTGTTAAGCTTTTATAGGTATATAATGACGATGCTGAGGGCCCATATATTTTAATTCTAAGTGCTCTAACAGATAAGCGACATATAAGGTACTGTCGCTTGTCTGGAGCTATTAACTGTCTTAGCACAAACTCCATACTGCAGAGCCAGAACAGGCCTGGGTTACTTACTCCCCGTTTAAGTATAGAAAACATACCTACATTAATACTATGCGCACGGCAGCCACTCCGGAGTGGGAAATTCAGTTGTTTGAGTCATTTGCCAGTAATAAAAATGAAACTGGCTGCATTGGATTTCTAGGTATCTAAACGAATAAGTGCTGAGTTCTGACGCGAGCTAAATTAAAATATATCACTAACCACATTGAGTAGATATTTCTCTGAATTTCTTTGCTGAGTAAGACTTCTGTACGTGAGTACTAGTACTTGCTTGGTGACAGGTATGTATGTATATATGTTTATTGTGTAACACCTATATATGTAAACGATGTACCCTCAACTAAACAAGATGAGAAGATACTCGTATTGGATACGCTATACATGCACTCACATATACTACTACTCACACACGCACACGCGCACGCACACGCACACGCACACGCACACGCACACGCACACGCACACGCACACGCACACGCACACTCACACTCACACGCACACGCACACGCACAAACACACACACACATACGAACACACACACACACACGAACACAAATATTTTTTTCTAGATTCTTTATTGTCTTTACTTTATACTTAAAAGGTATTTTTTTATTTGGTAATTATTTAAACCCAGAAAATATTATATAAAAGTGAAAAATAAGGGGGGGAAATTCAAACTTACACAACGCGTCACTATTGGTCGAAACAAAATGTGACGTCATTGGTTACCGCTTGCATTTATCGGCGTCGATATTCATACTGTGTTAATAGTGTTTTTAAGAAAAATTGTTTAAATCTGTATTTCTGTGTGGTTACTTTGTGAATATACATATATTTGTAGTCAATCTAAGACGATGACAGAAACTGGTTTTGTCAAAGCACAATCGGATAATCTATCGAAAATAGATGCATTTATGATGTCGGCATATTTTACATTAGACCGAGATTTTGCGAGATTTTTCATTTCTTAAATATTACTTTCATGATAGCATACTCTGAAAGAGCTGCTTAACTACGGCCATTCTCTCACCTGGTGGTGGCATATTCGGTTTCTGACATAAAAATATATGAGGAACAACTCGGGGACGGGACACGGGACACGGGACATGGGACACGGGACACGGGACACGGGACATGGGACACGGGACACGGGTCACGGGACACGGGACACGGGACACGGGACATGGGACACGGGACACGGGACACGGGACACGGGACACGAAACCCGGGACCCGGGACACGGGACACGGGACACGGGACACGGGACACGGGACACGGGACACGGGACACGGGACACGGGACACGGGACACGGGACACGGGACGCGGGACGCGGGACGCGGGACGCGGGACGCGGGACGCGGGACGCGGGTCACGGGACACGGGACACGGGACACGGAGAGTTCTATGAGAATCATTTTTAACTTCTACACGGACGAAGTCTCGGGTTAAAGCTAGTATTCAATATAATTAACTGTATCTTCTTTAACCTGAAATTAATTATCAATCATCAAAATTTCGTAAAACCGCAATAGGAATAAGGAAGCTCTTTAAAGAATTTTTTAATGAACTTTTGTACTTGTGAACTAGGTTAGTTTTAGACCGAATCTTCTACTGCTTAATAGCTATTTCACACTAAGCTGTACATAAATAGAATACTTAGTTAAATGATCTTCACAACAAAATACAACCGATAATAGAGATATGTATTTTTTATTTTCATTATCTTACACTATTGTTTTCGTAATTTTGCATCAAAATTCAAATTCAAAATTCAAATGTTTATTCAGTAATAAGACCTTTACAGGCACTTTTACACGTCAATAAGTATAATTTACATTACGTGTAGTTTATATTGAAATTTAATTTATTTTGAGTAACTGAAACGCTATTATAGTAAACAAACAGGACTTAACCAATAACGTCATCATAAGCGCGCGCAAAATGGTGGCGTTTGAACGGCTCAAATTTATTCAATGTTTTAAATTTCACTTTGAAAAATATCTTGACTATTTTCAAGCCTATTTATATTTTTTTCTTTGTTATAAAGATTTAAATGATTAATTTAAGACAAAAAAAAATCATGCATATTATTGGCATTAAGTAATAGCTCATAAGATAAAATAATAATATTGTAAAATGCTGTTGATTCTGTAAAGAATAAACAAAAATTAAAAAAATGCATGTCATCATCACCAATTATAATTCTTAATCTCTATTATAAGCATTAAATTTCAACATTAACAGCGAAATTTCAATGTGCTATATCTTTGTCATTCTTTGTTTCTCAGAGAAAAGAAAAAAATACATGTACAATATTTTTTGATAATCTAACCGATGGGCTAAAAATATTTTTCCATTGTCATGCCTATTCAGTATACCTATACTATATAGTAAATAGCTTGAATTAAAAATCGGAGACCGGTGTTGATCACTTATACACACGAAAAAGCCAACTATACTTTTTACCTGCGTGCATCACAGAATCAATCACTCTACAGCGGAAGTCCGCTAGAATAGTTCACAAATGGACTTGTCTAAACATTGATGAATAATACATTGTTTTTCTTTTCGTTTTATAGGTCTCTGTCTCTCTCAGCTCAACGTATTCTCAGTTGCATCCTCACTCAGCTGTAATGCTGCAAAGCACTGACTCCACTTTCCGACTTTTTCTGCTCCACTTTACACGGTCTTGAGCATCCTTCGTTGTAAGACCATTAGTCTCATCTCTTGGGTCTAACACGCCTGCCAGGTCCTGGAAGAGGCAACATGGCTATACATTTGTTTCCCACATATGCTTGATTACTATAATATGACTATTTTTAGTGTATACAACAATTAATTGTCATTGTCTCTTTGAGCCGAGACATGAGCACTCACTAAGGAGGCTGTACACAAACTCAGAGTCGCACAGAGAGCTACGGAACGTGCTATTCTTGGCATCAGGTTACTGGATCGTGTTCTTAACACCGTGATCCGAGACCATACTAAAGTACGAGATTTTAGAAAAGCGGTCATGCACTTAAAGTGAATCTGAGCTGGGCACCTGGCTCGACGGAGTGATGGCAGGTGCAGCTGGGCTTTAATCGAATGGTGGTACAGAGCAGGTAAAAGAAGCGTTAAACATCCAACAATGAGATGAGTTGACGACACAGTCATGGGTCGCACCTGGTTTAGAGCAGCACAGGACCGAAATGCGGCGTCCGCGAAGGGAGGCTTCTGCTCCACAGTGGACGGAAGAAAGGAGATGAGTTGAGATGAGTCTCATTGAGTTGCTAAATATAGAACATTATTATACCTAAGATCGTATGGGCTCTTATTATGACTGACAGTTAGCAACAAAAAAATTAGAATCTTTGAATCAAAATTCATAAAAATATATACAGAAAACGTTATACCTACTACAAAAAATACCGGCATCTATTAGAACTTGATTTATATGTGATAAAAACTGGATAATTAAAAGTAAATTAGTGAATGCATAATGAAATCCTCAATGAATTGGCCCACACAATCAGTTGATAAATCTTCAAGCAGATTCGCTTAGAGGTAATAAATTCCTCGATGGGCCGTGATTAATAAAGGTAGGTAACTCAAAAATGAAGAGAATCGATCCATCATGTGGGTGTTTAATTTGTGCACTCGCTCATTTATCTTGGACATACATTAAAGGGATAATAGATATGACACTTTCATACATTAGTGCTGTCGACGTCCACACAAACTTACATATTACGCCGGTTCCCCCACGGGGGTAGGCAGAGGCTATGGACCTCCACTTACTACAATCCTGACAGACATCTCTCGCTCATCTAAGCACACTCGTCACTCTCTTCATGCTCGCCAGTTATGAGTTCATCTGACGTCTAATGTTATTACTTACTTGCAACGTCCACAGTACTTTGTACCGTCATTTGCCAGAGCGAGAGAGACCTATAGCACCGACCGTGCTATAGAATTCCGTCGCTCTCTCTCGCTCAAGACGTGTGAGACCCAACCCTTAGTCGTCTCTTACGATATCCACGGTAAAAAGATGGCGGTCTTTTTCTAGACCGGAAGCCACACAAACAAGTTACAGGAAGGAAGGAAGTGAGCCAAGCGTCTCTGTTGCTTGTAGTTTAGTTAAAAATGTAAAGTGCATAAGTTATTCTTCTATAATTTCTGTATTGCGTGCCTCGAGCCACGGTAATGATTCCGGTCAATAGGTCCGTTTTATAGTCGTTGGTGGAATTATTGATTTCTCTATAGAGATCTGTGGTAGGTTGTTAGAGAATAGATGAATTGCTTGAAAATTCTAGCGTGATAATTAGTAAGCGATATTTTGAAGTTATACACTTCATGTTATGGGTTAATGCAATGTTGTTAAAAAAATGTAATGTAAATATTTTAAATTACATACTAATTTGGTACACATTGCGTATAATTGTAATATGAATTTATAAACATTAAAATAGATGAAGGGCTTTCTAGGGAGCATGCCGTTATGTCACCCCCATACGGGTGGCACCCAGGGCGGGGGGCCATCTTAAGGGGATACCTGAATTTTCCGGGGTCCAGTGCTGCCCCCATTTTAAATAAATCATTTAAAATTCGGACATCATTTAAAATTTTGCCTTGACCAAGCTCTAGATAAACTATTTTATAAACTACTATTTACAGTTTAAGGTGAGAAGAACGTGAAGCTTTTCTACGCACAATTTCGAAAAACAGCGATATTTGGCGTATGTGCGTAGAAAAGCGGCACGTTTTCACTTTAAACTGTAAACAGTAGTTCATAAAATAGTTTGAAGTGTTAACTACAGCCTGTTCAAGACAAAATTTATATTATATCTCTGTTTCCTTTTAAATGATTTAATTTAAATGGGGGCAGCACTGGACCCCGAAAAATTCAGGTAGCCTCTTAAGATGACTTCAGAAAGCTACTCTGGGATATTTTCAATTAGGCTTACTTTTACATAACTTCTGTATGCCACAGAAGTTTGCTGAAAAAACGCGTGAAGAATATTCTTGGCGCGGTGGCCTAATACGGATGAAGTTAAGGCGTGTATCATTGAACCCTATCACTGAATGTAATAAATGTCAAACATCCGCCAACATGTCATAATAAGGTGACTTTACAATAATTAGCCTACGTATGTTAATTACGCTTCTTGCAGGTCCTCAGTCCACTTTCTAATAAAGTGGGGCTGATACGAGTGATTATTATCTTGATAGATTTATAGGCTTCATAAGACTTTTATACATTTCTAAAGTTATTGCCTCCTTCCTATGAAATTATTCTTAAAATGCTAGGCGTCACTCTTAAGACGAAGTGGTAGCTAAAGTGGCGCCCTCATTTGAAATAAATTGTTTAAAACTAAATATGGTAATAATCAAAAATTGTATTTGTATAAATGTCTAGAAAGACCTTTAAACTATTTTATGAATAACCTTTGAAAGTAATATTGGTAGTCCGTCTAGTTTTAAAACTGTTTTTCGCCAAAAGTGGCCACATTTGGCGAGAAACAGTTTTAAAACTAGACTGACTATTAGTAATAATTTCAAAGGTTATTCATTAAATAGTTGAAAGGTCTTTTTAGACATTTATACAAATAATTTTTTTAATTATTATCATATTTAGTTTTAAACAATTTATTTCAAATGAGGGCGCCACTTTAGCTACCACTTCGTCTTAATGAATTATGTCCTTTTTTACATAGGGTACTTCGTAAGAAAGAAAGAAGAATATTTTATTCGGTGCCAATTATGTTTTTAGCTTAAACATTTACTTATAAGTGTAATTATAAGATATCTTAAAGTAAATTACAAAATCTATATATATGGTTTGTTTAGTTTTCCTTTGTGAATGCTACTATGCTAATAAATGTAAAATTTCAGATATTTCGATAGTGGTTACTATTTTTTCAATTTATTATTCGAATTTTTAACATAAAAATTATTAATATCTCAAAAGCATGACGTTTTTGTGGGTTTTCCTGTTGCCTAATAACGAACACTTTCTTTGCGTTTGGCCACCTGGATAAAACCCCGGCGCGGGTAACAGCTATTCATAAATAAAAGTATGTATATAAGTTTTCACAAACCGCACATACATCAAAGCTGGCATAGAGCACGTCTCAATCGCATAACGGTGCAGCAAAATCGAACCGGCTACCTTATTGGAAGGCCCCACACCACGTTGATAAACAACGACCCTAAACAGCTTCCAAATCACCAGGGTCTACACCATAGAGAATAGACTTTATTCCCGATAGAGCTGTAAGGTTTTAGATTTTATAGGTCAAGACAGGTCGAGTTGTAAAGATGCATGAAATGACCTTTATACGTAGTAGGGTTGCCAGTCTCCAAAATCTAAAATAAAATATTGGCAATGCATTACTTCAAAATATTTTTGCTGTCTCATAGATGAACGAAAATTTCTTACTTCTTTCTCAATAGTCTCAAGATCGCCTCGTCATTTTCAAACACATGGCACCTTTTCTAAAACCAGGCCTCTTCCGATAAAGGAAGAATTAACCCACCACGACCATAATCACCACGCTAGGCAAGCCAGTTAGTGACCTGATTAGATTAGATAGTATATAGTCGTTGCACAAAGGACACTACCTACGGTATGTTACTTGACTATTACTTCTTATTCGTTTCATACTATAGTATAAAAATTACTATATCTATCTTCTATCTTTATAATACCCTGAGCTATTACGGCTAGAGTTAGAAAATAGAACTAATATATAATTACACAAATAACGATCAGGAAGCTCTAGCCATTCCGCATACTACATTCACTAGCCTATCCCTTGTGACCCTCAGGCATGAACAGAACGGTAATATGGAATACAACTGACCACCGCATTTCTGGGAATATTGCATTATGAGTATTATTATAATGTACTTATTTGCATAACTCTTCACTGTTTTGTAGACGAGTACTGTCAGTAGAAAAAATATGTCTTGAATTAAAAGCGTTTTAACATTAGTCAAACGCTTTTATTTAGTGACATACATATTTTTGCTGCTGACCATTGCAATTCAAAGATTTTTTCTTGTAATGAAACAAACTCGTTTACTGCGATACTTATAGATAAAACGTGAGGACAGTAATTTTAATTTACATATTCAGAAATAGTTAGCCGTGAGAAAGAGGTAGCTTTTGTGATTTTATTCGGAAGCAGAAATAATGAACCGAAGGTTTTGGTAAATAATGGAAAAGCTTTCTCCCAACAACCAAGACTAATTAATAATGAAACATATTAGCGAAGAAAACAAAATATTCCATTTGTTCTAAATACCTCAAAATACTCAATTTTATTTAAGAGACCTTTGAATCGTTTGACAGAAAAGGTTAACAAAACAAATGTTACTAAATATGAAGGTTCATAGAGGTCTTCACAGACACACTTTGACGGTATAGTAATCTCAGAAGTAATCATATGCTCACAAATGTTTACTAATGTCTAGTTTTATTGTTTTACTGACAACACTTGTAGCAACCCCGATCATGCCCTCCTATCACGAATCAAGAATCAGCTCACATTGTTTAGAGGCTCGTTTATTTAACATTATTGTTCTGATCATCTCCCGCCGGTAGCATCCGATATGGCGTCATCTGATAGCCATGTGCAGCAACCGGCCTTATCCAGGCTTCTTATATTGTATAATATTATCGTAAAAGAAGGGCCTGTTGTTTTGTGTTCAATTGTTGTAAACAATAATAAGGTCTTCATCATTTATTAATAACATAATTAAAAATAATAAAAATTAACAGCCAAGTGCGTGTCAGGCCAGGCGCAGTGTAGGGTTCCGTAGTTGCGAATGCCGACTTTCAGCGATTTTTGGAAATACGGTCTTGTTTTCAATTAGGATTTGTAAATACTACTTGGGTCTGATAGTTTTACTTTTAACTTTGTTATATATAATACTTACTGTCCATATTATATGGACAGTAAGTATTATATATTTCTATCAGGGAAACGGTTGTATAATACAACCGTTTCCCTGATAGAAACTGTACTCCAACAAAATTTGACACTGAACTTAAAAATAACAATAATATTGCACAAACGGATCCCTAAATTGAAAAATGGTTTTCGCAAACTCACAATATTTTTTGAAAGACCTATCAATGACACCTTACAATATGGTACATTTGAGAACAAAAAAAAACTCTTTACATTAACCAAATTTTTTTTCAACATTTTTTTTATCTCTTGCTAAGTGTGTTTGACATATATATTGACATTTAAAAATACTTCATATTTTCAATGTGCGTTATTTTACTGTTAATTTTATAAACTTTCATTTTACTTGCAAACTTTTTTATATGTCACAGTTTGTTTGTATATTAGTAACTTAGCAAGTAACTAAGAGCGGTGAGATGGTCTTTGGGGATCGAATCCCCCCTCCCCTCCATCACCTGTCAGCTCATGCATCACCGCAGTCAGTTAGAGCCCCCTAACATTATTCAATACAGGTCCCCTCCAGTGCAAGCTACGCCACTGATGTAAGCGATAACGCACAGTTGTCAAAGCCAAAAGTCATTTATTTACTATTGATAATTATATCACTTGATATCTGTATTTTTTTCTTTTGATTTCATTATAGCTAGTTTGTGACATCTGGTCATTTACTTGCTTAGCGCAAGTACAAAAGAAACGGCAACAAACTGTACTGAAGCTTTTCTCCAAAAACGTCAACGCAGTGATACCCAGGTTCGAATCATTCAACTGTACGTACATTTCATAATAATCAAGTACCTACGTAGGTACCTACTAAACGACGTTATTAAATGAATCAATAATGGTTCGGTTTCTATTTGACACAAATAGATTCATCTGTTAGCTATTATTCACAAGTTAGTTATTTAATCAAGACAAGTCCGCGTGGGCTTTCGGCGGCGATGTCCTGCGGCGCACATCTGTTTAATAAAGATGAAGTCAGACTGATACATACATACATACTATCATGTCCTTATCCCTAGCGGGGAAGACAGGGCATTTTGGGTCTTGCGCCTCTAATTAGACAGAGCATAAGGCTATATGGCTCTAAGGCAACTTTTATAGTGTGATGATGGGAAAACGAATCAAAATAGTGATGGATTACTAGCCGTATCACCTATAAACATTACCGCCGACAGAAATGTATTGTGCTATCTGCTCCTCCGTTTAAGCCCGTTTATTATTGTCTCGAAATATTAAAGAAATAAGTACCAGTGTAGCTGCAGCCTAGTGAGTTCAGCAAGTCCACGGCTTCTTAAAATAAATCCTCAGCGCAGCGGCCTTAGTACGATGTTTTATCTGAGAGGTCTTTACGTATCTTCCCTCTGTAACGACAAGATAAAATTCATGAATGGACACGTAGTAAAATGAGTCGTCACACGCAAGCAGGTTTTAAACCGTGTTTCTAATGTCTGCTAAGAAAATATAATAATTTTAAATTAAAAAGAATGATATAAGTATGTAATAATTCCTAGAAAAATATTGCAACCAAAGAGTATTTAAAATAATTAAAATGAAATGTTATAAAAATGAATGTGCAACAGAACGTTTCAACTCATGTCGCACAACCAACATAAAGGAAAATACCACCGCCGAGTACGTATGCATTCACCGCCGCCGGAGTGGTTGTAGGATTCATCAAAAGATGGCGCTATAGTTTCGTAATTAAATGTATCTATGTATCTGTATTTATTCACTTCACTTTTAATTCTGAATAGGAACACCCTGATTTCTTTCATATTTCTAAGAGCAAATGTGGGAACATATAGGTATTCATTTACTTTTATCTATATATTTACTCATTCATTCCTTCATTCATTCATTATATTCATCCAACATTTCTACTTTCACCACTACTCTCACGAAAAACGCACTCACATACATCACTCCGCATACACACATACACCTATTTTATTATATCGAGTTTGTAACTAAGTTAAAACATCTTTTGTTTATCGTATTATATGTTAGAAGTTATATTTGATTATTATGGTCCATGGTGATCTGTATTACAGGTTTCTTCTGAGACCTACTTCAGACACCATTCTCTCACAATTTCTAGCTTAGGAAAACTGTTCTTTAGATTTAAGGAAAACTGTATAAATCGTGTGAGATGAATAAAAAAATTATTATTATTATTCACTTTATTTATTTTAAATATTCTTAGATTAGATTTTTTTATACAATATCTATAAATAGTAAATTATAAAAAAAAAACAAAATATACACACTTTATAAAAAAACCTTATCTAGCTGCCTACTTGCAGCGGGGCTTTAAGGCCCAAGCTACCGGCGGTTAGGGCCGCAGAGAGAGAAACCTCCTGACAATGCGTGCCGTGTCCAGGAGTACTGCCTTCTGTATCTGACCTTTGATCCAGCCATCTAGCGAGAGAGTCTTGAGGTGTTGATCAAGACTCTTCGCTATAAGACCGTTCGCCGATACGACTATCGGGACAGCGATCGTTGAATCTACATTTCACATGGCAGTCACCTCGTGGGCCAAGTCAAGGTACTTACTAAGCTTGTCCTCGGCCTTCACGAGGTTTTCGTCATGCGGGATGGTGATGTCAACAAGCACTGTCTGGCGCATCAATCGATCTGTCAGCACGATATCAGGCTTATTGGCAACAATAGTCCTATCCGTGATGACAGATCGATTCCAATAGAGCGTGGTACGACCATGTTCGCGAACCGGCATTGGTGTGTACTTATAGTAAGTACGGTACCTCAGATTCTACAAGTCCGTATCGAAGAGCAAGCTGCTGGTGAATAATTCTGGCTACGAGGCTATGTCTGTGCAAGTATTCACCGTTAGCCAGATGAGAACAACCAGAGATTATATGCCTGATAGACTCCCCGGGACGTCGACATGCACGACAGACGTCAACCGTACCGTCCCTCAGGATATATCTCCGATAGTTGTTCGTCATCATGACTTCGTCTGCAATTGCACAGGCAAAACCTTCGGTTTCCCCAAAGAGGTCACCGAAACGTAGCCAGTTCACCGACGCGAGCTGATCCACATCGGACCCTGTTAAGGCCCGATAGAATCGCCGTGGAGCTCCTTGCTCTTCCATACGTTCATGCAATAGTCGGTACTTAACACCGTTGGTTTGCGCCAGTTCTCATTTGCCAAGAAGAGCGGCGTGGGGCCCTTGTCTACTGCCACAACATCATAAGTAAACCCACACTAATTGTTAAGGAAATACTCCCTAAGGCTGCACATCTCGCGGTTGTGGAGAGTCTTGACATTTAAGAAGCCTCGACCAGACAGATGAGCGTGGGTGTAGCATACGATATGTTGTGAGCAGTAGGCGGACCCTTATATCCAGAGCATCCAGCTCAGTCTGAGTCCACCTTAGTATGCCAAAGGAGTATATGAGTAGGGGCATCACCTAGGCGTTAAAGGCATGCGTCTTATTTCCTCCCGACAAAAGACTTTTAAGTACTTTTGTCAGTCGACTAAAGAAGCGCTCCTTCACCGTCTCTTTTATGTCCCCATCCATAATACCCAATGACTGTGACATACCAAGGTATTTGTAGGTTTCCGACTCCGAGAGAGTCTTGATAGTTATTGTCTCAGAAAGCTGTAAATTTGTAGAATTTACAACCTTCCCCCGCTGTACATGCATAACCGCACACTTATCTACACCAAACTCTATCTTGATGGCACTACTAAAAACTTCTGTAATTTTTAGTAGTTTCACCAAGTCAGCTCGTTTTTGTGTTAATAGCTTTAGGTCATCCATATACAGTAGGTGAGAAATAACTTTACCCTCTCTTCTGAGCCGGTAGCCCAGTCCTGAGTCCTTTAGCAAAGTGCTCAGAGGATTCAGGGCTAGACAGAACCATAACGGACTCAAACTGTCACCCTGGAAGATGCCTCGCTCAATCCTTAAATAGTCTGACGGATCTGAGGGACTATTTCCACAACCCGGTTGACAAAGGACTGTGATCCACTGCCTCATACAAGTGCTCAGAAAGGATCTTAAAGTTGTATCAACTTTGTGCATCTCCAATATCCTTTCCAGCCATGAATGAGGCACCGAATCATAGGCCTTGTTATAATCAATCCAAGCAGTAGAAAGAGCCGCCTTATTCCGTCGAACTTGTTGGCTAATGGTCATGTCGATGAGGAGGAGCTTTTTAGTACCACGGGACCCAACCCTACATCCATTTTAAGTTGGGGCCAAAATTTTATTCGCAACAATGTGCTTATTAATTTTTGTTCCCAAAATGGATGTAAGGAGCTTGTATAATGTAGGCAAGCACGTGATGGGTTTGTAGTTTTTCGGATCCATGGTACTACCTGACTTATAGAGCAGGAAGGTTATACCCGTTGTAAGGAACGTGGGAAGTGAACCAAGCTCTAGGGCGTGTTGAAATTGCTCCGCCAAGTGTTCGTGTGAGTTTCGAAACCATTTTATCCAAAAGTTGTGCAATCCATCCGGCCCAGGAGATTTCCAGTTATGTGCCGTATGAATTGCACAACTTACGTCATCGGGGCTGATAGTGACAGCCCCCATGGCTTCGATATCCTCACACTCACGCCCGACGACACTAATCCAATCGCCCTCCGTGTGTTCAACCGGCACCGACCAGATACTACGCCAGAAATTAATCACAGCTGTGGCATCCGGTGATTGCCCGTCGGACACACGTCGGTCAGTTCCCTCCCATTTCCGGTATACCTTCTTTTGATCACTTTGGAATAGGCGATTCTGCTGGAATCGATCCACGCGCTCCCTGTAACGACGAATACGACCCACCCACGCATAGACTTTCTGCTTCAAAAAGTCAATGCGCTCAAATTATTATTATTCTTAATAATTAAATATATTTTTAAATTTGTAAACTTCAATAATATGCATTTAATATTAATTCAATGGAATAACTGTTTAAAATACGATTAAAAATGGTTCAATTGAGTCTTATGTGGGTCTAGCAAATCGGCGACAAATTTACATGATTTCACGTTGCCAACCGTCGATATGTCTACTTTGACCTGTCAAAACCATGCTCGCACGGGAGTTAGGCATAAGATAAAATACGTTTTATGAATAAAAGTTATTTTGTCGCTCAATTTTGTATATGTTTGTTGCGGTAAATTACGCGAAATGCGACAAATTTGAAGGATAAAATTTGTCGCCCTAATCATACTTGCCTCGCTGGCCGTGTCCGCACCGACAGAAATGTAGTGTGCTCTCTACTCCTCCGTTTGAGCGTGTTTATTATTGTCTCGAATATATGTAAATACCGAAGAAATAGGCAACAGTGTAGCTGCAGTCTAGCAAAGTCAGCCAGTCTGGCTCCCCTAGATTAGTTCCTAAGCGCTGGCCGTGGCCGCGCCGACAGAAATGTATTGTGTGCTCCTTGCTCCTCCGTTTGAGTTTATTATGGAAAATTGGAAATTAACAGGGATATACTGAAGAAATAAGCAACAGTGTAGCTGCAGCCTAGCGAAGACAGCAAGTCTGGCTCCCTGAGATAAATCCCTCAGCGTTGTCAGAAATGTATTGTGGTCTCTAGTCCTCCGTTTGAGCGCGTTTATTATGGTCTGGAATATATGTAACTAAAATAGTTAATACCAATGAAATAAGCAACAGTGTAGCTAGATGCTAGCAAAGTCAGCAAGTCTGGCTCCCCTAGATTAATTCCTCAGCGCTGGCCGTGGCCGCGCCGACAGATATGTATTGTGCTCCTTGCTCCTCTGTTTGAGCGCGTTCATTATGGAAAATAGGAAATTAACAGGGATGTACTAAAGAAATAAGCAACAGTGTAGCTGCAGCCTAGCGAAGTCAGCAAGTCCGGCTCCCTGAGATAAATCCCTCAGCGCTGGCCGTGTCCGCTCCGACAGAAATGTATTGTGCTCTCTGCTTCTCTGTTAATATAGCCCATTATTTTCAGCTGAGTTATTACATGAAAGATCACGAGTAGTAGTTAGTATCTTTTTCAAGATGTATCTTATTTCTTTTACAGTTAAGAGCTGCGCTTTTGTTGGTAGAGTGCTTTCCATGTCCCTCTTCCTTTCGCTAAGTTCTTAACCTCGTTATATGTTTTCACTTTTATTTTTATCAGATTTACTCGTATCATTTATAAATACATGTATTGAGAAAGGTAAAAACGTCGTATGTACTAGCTGCTTCTCTTTCAGCACAGGACGTCAGCCATCCGAGGGAATACTCAAGGATCTGGATTTTATAAACACACCATAATGATAACCTCCGTGGCGTAGTGGTCACCATGCTAGTCCGCCACCCAGAGGTCCCGGGTTCGATCCTCGGTCAGGGCAAGTTGGAAAATGTCCTTTTTCAAATTGTTTTGGGTCTTGGATGTTTATCTATATATGTATTTGTTATAAAATATGACATCGTTGAGTTAGTATCCCATAACACAAGTCTCGAACTTACTTTGGGGCTAGCTCACCCAGTGTTATATTTGTCCCTATATATTTATTTATTTTATTTAAAAAATAAAAGATTCCAACTAATTGAGAACCTCCTTCTATTTCAAGTCGGTTAAATAGAGCTTTAAATGAGTAATTGAGTAGGTGTAAATAACTCAAATAATGATATCCATCTACTTGTCCCGATAACAAGCGTGAAAACACTTAGCCCCTGGCAACCTTTTATCTGGAAAGTTAATAGAAATAACGAGACCGGAGAAAATGGCCCAATTTTATTTGAAATTAGCCACTTATTTGTTGTACCATAACTAGACCGCAATTGGGTTTTATGGTTTTGAGTAACACGTTTGATGTAATTTAGAAATAATTTTTAGAATTTGTCATAAATATATCAAATAAAAATGATAATTAAGTTTTTAAAGAGCATAAAAAATTATTAGAAGTCTTAAAAAAATTCTAAATATCTCAGAAGATACATATTAAATTTATGTTTACCTACTGTCAAGAAATGTTATCTATTGTATACTGAGATCCGCAACTGAAGGTTCTATTCGAAGCAAGAATTCGAGACAAAATACACAACACACGCCGTTAACATGTCAAGTTTAAAAATCATATTTCCTAAGTTAGATTAGGTATTATTCGTTTTTATACCAAAATCAATTAGAATTTCGGAGCGACAATCCGCTATTTTCCAACAAGTCAAATCAGATACTTTTTTTAAACGTCATAACAAACATGTTTTATGGGATTTGTATGAAATACAGGCAGATGACATCATAGTTTCTTGAAGTCAAATAGCGCATTTATTATCAGCTTTTCTAGAATAATTAATCTCAAATCACGATAAAATCGATATGTTCAATGACAAGTGACATTATTTTGCGACTTTTTACTTTCTTATCGGTACAAAATAATTTATTTTTTTACCCAGGAAAATACCCAATTGGTTTTAAAAAACAATAACAAATATCTTTTTAGAACTTTTAGCTGCAATTACGCACCACAATTCAATTCTCTCTCACACTCTCCAAATTTGTAAAACAGAAAATACAGGTGTCCTATAATTTATACCCAGTTAAGTTCCGGATAGCATTATACCCAGTGTTCGGGACGTCTGTTGCCATAGCGGGCAACACTAACTACAATACCATAAGAAAAGGCTCCTTACCCGTCCTGCCCAATACGGCAGTTAAATTTAAGGGTATACCGTAATACTGTTGAATCGAATACTTGATTTTTTCTAGGGTTCTGTACCTTTACTGTGCCAATGGAACTCTATTACTAACTTCTGCTATCTCTCATTCCATCCCGTCGATTATTCGGTCAGTCAGCGGCCTGTATCCCATATATCAACATTATAGTTAATTTGGCACAACGATTGGAATCGTCGGTTAGATTATAAAAAAATATTGTACATGTATTTTTTCTTTTCTCTGAGAAACAAAAATGACGAACATACAGCGCATTTAAATTCCGTATGACGTCACGTCTAAGTATGATTTTTACATAGTGATGACGTCGCAAGCCCCCACTCTGAAACTAAGATCCTCTGTATCTTTGTGAATTTTTACTTTTTTTGATAAACTGAAAAATATGGGTTCATTATTTTTAGATAAACTAAAAAAATGGACTTATAAGAATAATACTTTTCTGACTCTGTCTTTACCCCTAATGGTACTGAACTTATGCAAGTACGATTCGCACTTGGTTGACTTTTAATTGACTTCAATGATCTGCGCAGAAGACAGTAATTGGTATATTCTATATTTTCCTTGCCCCAAAGCTAGCATTAAAGACACTTGGGCACTATCACTTAATAACTTTGAAAAAAAAAATAGACTTTGATGCCATTCGGAAGGTGGCAAACCTTTAAAAGTTGTGTGAACCTTTTTGTTCTAGATTATATAAACTGCTTCATTTACATATTTTAACATCTCTAGGAAAAAATAGTTCTATTTATAGTTAAAGCTCCATGCTCTCCAAACAAAGCCACCTTGATCATATAGCGTAAGTAGTATTAAGTGGCATCGGGAATGGTAACAAGGCACCATACACAACACATAGCATTCTTGCATATAAGGCTCTCAGGCCATTCTTAGCCCATTGAGATGTTAGGTCGTCTGACAGATGCTATAAAGTAAAGAGGCTACGTATAAGACTCTTCATAGATATACTATTAGGTACGTTGATACTGGGAGAGGACTTTATAGGCTTGTAAACTCAAAGGTACTTTCTTTACGGAACGGCTGAGCAACTCTGTTGCACTCACGTGGGTGAAAAATGAACATGCATATTTAGCAAATTTAAAAAAAAATGTTCAAAATATTTTTTTAGTAAGTATAGTTTGGCAAACATGTAGACGACAAGCAAAAAGGCTTAAACAGCTAATCATTAGATTTTTTTATAAACAAAATATTTTATTATTAGATTTCGTTATGTAAGGACATTAGCTCATTATCATCATCATCATTTTAGCCGCATAACGTCCCAAGGTATTCCAAAATAACCGATCAAGAGCGACCTGCATCCAGCGCTATCCAGCGACCTTGGTCAGGTCGTATAACCACCTCGTGGGTGGGTGTCCTACGCTTCGTTTGCCAGTACTAGGTCGCCATTCGAGAACGTTTTTGCCCCATCGACCATTGATTCTTCGCGCTATGTGTCCCGCCCACTGCCACTTCAACGAGCTAATCCGCTGGGCTACTGTCAGTGACTTTTGTTCTATGATATTCCTCATTTCTGATTCGATCATGTAGAGCTGACATTAGCAATTAACAATAAAATTAAATCAGCAATTTCAACCTTGTTGGTCAGTTAGTTTCAAACTGACTTGACTTGTCGTCAGTTAGTTTCAAACACTTTCTAGTGATAACACCAGTTTGATGCGTAATAAAGAAGATGTAAAAATTGAAAAAAAAAAACATAATTAGACACAGTTCCTATTCTATACTCTTTTTTATTTGGACATGTGGTGTTTCGCGGTATTTCAATAGAATGTTACCGATGCTCTGCGGAAACCAGTCAGCCTTAATTAGGTATGTATTATACACATCTATACTGTTTAAATAACCATTTTAAACACTTGCGCACAGTTTAAGGTTTTAGAATAAGTAGAGAAGAATCCATATGTAAATGTGTCTTCAATCCAAGAAAAACTCAACTTTAAGTACTATATTTTAAAGTTTTGTGAGTTTATCTATGTGTAGATATAAACCTTTTGCTTTCTGAGAGATTATTTTTTGTCACCTAACGAGCAACTTTACAATTCAGTCTCTTTTCATAATCTATTAATTTCCCCAAAATACTACGCTGCTTTTTTTCCCCTGTATTGAGAACTAGGTTGATAAATAAGTTTGCTGTGTGGTAACGGCAGATTAGAGTACAATTTGTCACTCCTGTCCTCTCCCACGGATGTCGTAAGAGGCGCCTAAAGGAAGTAAAAGTAACAGAGTAGGGCATAGTACATTACTGCAGAGGACGGGAAATATGGCGTTGCGGGACGAGTAGTTTCTAAGGCCGAGCGTCAGCGAGGCCTTGACAATTACGAGTCCGGCAAAGCCATTCCCGCCGAGGCATGTATGCTTTTCTCTATAAATGTGAGGAAATAATTACAGAAATCACCAGAAATATGCAAATATTAAACGACAGCAGTTAATGTTTACTGCAAAGAGTATATACATCAATCACGTGCTTTGAAAGAAAAGAAACTGATTTCCCGCGTTTTTTAGTGCAAAGGAAACATAGCCCATACAGCCCTGTCAAATTACACGCAAAAAAAATTAATACCGTAGATTATTGTTTTTTTTCTCTCGCAACAAAAAACATTTTCGTGTGATTAATACATACATTATAATAAAATTGTGGGCATATCCATATTAATGCTCAAAGAGCGCTGATTTTATTATTGTTAGCAATTGGCTGTATGATAAGTGATGAAATTAAATGCTTAATGTCTTTGCCAAATGTAAAAACAGAACTGTCACATGAAACGTCAATGTCACTGTCTTGTAATTCTGAATACACTTTATTCGTCTTTTTGTTTTGAGCAGCGGCCAGTAATGAATTTTCATAATACTTTCCTGGCCTAGTCCAGCAAAGTAATGCACGAGCCAAGAATTACAAACTTCGTGGCTTCTTTTTACAACAATAATTCCTACGTTTCCAAACATGTTTGAGAAAAAGTTATTAAAGTCATATAAGGTGGGTGGACCATGGAAGGCCATGCTCCTTCGAAGGCCAATTATTAAAATTTCGTAGTTATTGCCATGCGATGACAAATTCCTTCTATTTACACAAACACCCATCGAACTGGAAATCACAGACGCGGCGGCGAATCACTCGCGCTACTATTTTGGCAGTACGGTCCCTCGCTTCTTCGATATCGGGAATCGACGACGTCAAAATAAGGTGGGTGTACCAAGGAAGGCCACTCTAACAAATAAACAGTTATTATTCGTTTATTTACTGAATAAATGAATCTAACAAATATTTAAGTAATACTTTGTTTTATTACGTAACATATAAACCACTTTTTTTAATTGCAGATTTTATCGCTATTTAGTAACTTTTAGTGTTAAATGACTGATTTATTATAATGGCCTTCTAAGGAGCCTTGTTCCTAGCAAGGCTATTTGGAAGAGTTCAATATAACTTAAGTTCAATCAATATTGATTAAATCTACAATAAAAAGAAGTGGTTTATATGTTACGTAATAAAACAAAGTATTACTTAAATATTTGTTAGTTTCATTTATTGAGCAAATAAACGAATAATAACTGTTTATTTTTTAGAGTGGCCTTCCATGGTACACCCACCTTAGTTAGTATAGCGACCACGAAGGTACTAATGAAACCCATTAGATCTGGTTCGGATCGATAATGGATGATTTATTTGATTATTACAGAGTATTTATACTAAAACATTATACAGTGTTAAATTGATCTACAAGTCCAGTTAATACGTGATGTGCTAAATTAACAAAATAAATTATTTGCTTATTAATTAAATATATATCCTGGTTCACATCACGTACGACTATAAAAGTGCTGTCATAGTTAGTTTCAGTTATATAATTAATAATAAAAATAAATCTTTCTTTCTTTCAAAGCATCCATTGCGCAACGAAAATAAACTATACACTGCTATTACCAACTCGTCTGCCCAGCGTGGTGATTATGAGTAAACCCTTCCTATAATCGGAAATCAATAAAAATGATACATAATATGGTATGATTCAACAGTTTGCCTTATCAGGCATGCAATAGTGAAATAACTATGTAATATAATGACACATTTAAGTAGGTAAACGAAATATTTTTTCTAGGAAAGGCCTATACTCTAGTAGTGGACGGATATAGGACCGTTTCTCTATTAAATATTTGTCAACCGCTTTTTTACTGACAAGATTTTGATAAGGCTACTTAAATTATAATAATAAATGTAAAACATCTGGCTGCATTCTCGCGCTATATGGCTACTGCAATTCTCTTCGCCACAAAGGTTAAAACAAATAGGTAAGTAAGAATGAGGTAGGTATCGCCTTAGGTTTCATGGCTATCTTTTGTTCTACGATTATAATGAGGCTGTTTAACGGATCTAGATAAAGACGCCTACTAAATGTTAGGTTGGGGTCAGAATTTCAGATTATCGGGATTCGGATCTCACGAGTGGCCCCTGTGCCGCCGTTAAATTCATTTATTTGCTATGCAAATATTGTTCTATTTAATATTGTTCGGGTTTTGCTGAATACATAATACAAACATTGGTTTGTATTATGTATTGAGCATATTTGCAGGTACCAACAACTTTTACGAAGTAGGTATTTAATTTATGTTTAAAGTTTTCTGTCTTCTCTTTTTAAGGTACATCTCCAACTAGAAAAGGTTGGCGTTTAACTCTTCTTGGTTTTTAACTCAGCGGAATAGCTCAGCGGCGGTCACCACCCAGGTCCACTCTTCGATGTTTCGTAGCCAGGATTTCTTTCTTCTCCCTGTCTTTTTTCGGCGACTTTGCCCATCCTTATAAGCTGAAAGAGTTCGTATCACAACGTTAAATTTTCAAGGGACGCATTATTTTTAACAGTAAAAAACTTTACGAACTACTGAGATAATTTTACAGATCAAATTTTGCGCGGAACCCTAATTTCTAGTTCTTTTTTTTGAAAAAGTAAGTTTGTTATTCCTTATAACATTAGCTAATTGCGAGTGTAGAGTTCCGTTGCCAGACATTAGCCCAAAGATTTCTTTTCATAAATTACGTTTTTATCATCACCGTATAGACTTTCATATCCATATAAAAAACAAACTTTTATTTTCGTTTCACAAATAGACACTTCATTTTATTTATTCATACGTATTGATTTACAATTAACCAACAAATAATTCAACTTAACAATTTTCTCACATGATGTAATAATGCAAGAAACAACGGCAGCCCATATAAGTAAAGCGAAATTAATTTCTGTCACTACCACTACCGACGTTACGATATGTCATTCAATTCTCACATTTTATTAATTGTCAACAGCAATAAAACACATCGTTAAATTGTGCATTATGAGATAACTGTCAATAATATTATTTATGAGTTAGCTTGGTATGCGCTTGCAAGCAAAAACCTCATTATTTTCCCGATAATCGTGTGCGTGACTCGATAAAAATACCTAACTAAAAAGTCATCAAGAACGAATTGAGCTTGTATGGGGCTGGGTTCCGCACACCTCTCTGTAAGATTCTTCATGAAAAGACTTAGGTTAGGTTAGGCAAGACTCGATAAAAATGCCTAACTAAATGAGCGAATTGAGCTTGTATAGTAATGGGTTCCGAACACCTCTCTGTAAGATTTTTCATGAGAAGACTGAGGTTTGCTTAAGTTTTCCATTGGTCCATAAGCGGTTTTGGTTCCTTTTCATAATTTTACACGTCGTAATTTTAGAGGTAAGGCAAGAATGTCCTATTTTTGCCAACGTGTTTTTATAATATCCTCTCAAATTCACATTTACATTTTATATTGCATGTATTTATATACATCTGTAGCCATGTTGATATTGAACACTAAATTATGAAATGGGAACTAGTTGTTACATATAGAAACTGTAAAATAAATTGAGGATGTGTGAATCAGTGAAGGTCCGTTTTTCCTAGTGAGATACAGAATCCTAAACATAATATGTTAGACATGAGTGTCTCAATGAAACTGCAGAATGACGTCACGAATTGTTAGAAATCTCGACCTTGACATAACGAGACAGATCCGAACGCGTGTCAAATCAACGCGTGATCCTAATCTCCATACAGTCACCTTTCACACCGTCTCGATGTGACCGATACATCTTTTCATAGTATAAAATATTTATTTGCAGAAAGTCAACCTCAAAAGCTCAGTACCGGTTAATGATTTACTTTGTCTAGCTGTTTTCGGCAAACCATGCTGTCTACAAATGTCGTATCATTTTATAAATTTAATACTTACATACCGTTAAATGGCAAATTGTGCTTTCTGTTTAAAATTAATTCTTACAAGTCATTGTAAGAATTAACTTTAACAGTGATATACTGTCCAGTAAGTATTTCGTAAAGTAAACATAATACTTATCTCTAGTCAGTCTCATTTCCTTTCTGTAAGGGTAATGGAAACATACAACATACAGCTATAATGACTAGTTGACGCTGTCCTGATCTAGCTCCAGTTAAGATCCCATTAACCATGGTAACCTTAATGCAGATTCTTCACCATCAACACCATCGTTAGTTACTATTATGGCTATGTTTATTTTTGTCTCAAATAGCTTCTATCCAGACACCCGGGCTAACATACCCTGGAGATTCCCAACAAATTACCTGTAGATATTGAGTTCGTAACTAAGGTGCGAAAGACATAAGTATGAAAAACGATGACGCGAGAGGCTGGAGTTGCAAACAGTAGTAAATTGCAGAGGCTAAACGTCTCTTTTTTTTACGCGATCTAGATTGAAAACCCCTATTGGTTGAAGTTTACCTTCGGATTAATTTCTTTTATAATTTTAAGCAAGCGTTACATCATTCTGTAATATCATCAATCAAACACTACAAGGGCGGTATGCAGATTTTATTCAAATCTGAAGATTACCGAGGCCTACCCACATGACAATCGTAGACCATACTCCCCTTCCCTTCAAAAAGAAAACCAAATCAACACCGCATACTTAAGGTTGCTATTTGAACCTCTGGAGATTAAAGTGACACTAGTCAAATGCGTTAGCTCGTTTTGCATACAAAGCATTATAAATATTTCCTATGGCTAAGTCCTACCCTCGGGTTTTGAAAGTCGGATGACACACGTTGATGCGTCTAACTATATTTTATACGTCAAAGCAGATGTAAATGTATGTAAAATAGAATCTTCTGGTTATGAAATACGATTCTTGGGAGAAATGCAAAAGGATTGGGTACATTATCTACCAAGTCGGTAGTTTGTTTGTTGGGGAGAGACAAGTTGACATCTTGTTTATATTTGCTTAAGTACTACGTTGTCTCTACTGCAATCTACAATCTTGATTTTAGTTCTTAGCATAGACCTTAAAATATTTTGTTAATTGCATTGATTGCATTTTAGTTGTCTATGCGACTTCAACTGTTCTACTTCACAATTTTTTTTTGTGGTAGGCAACACTGGTGTCAGATTTTTCAACCAGCCGAACGGCATCTGATATAGCTTGACGAATGCCATGCAACGACGGCAGGCGAGACCAACGGCTTAACGTGTTTTCCGCAGCACGGAGGAGCTCAACAATTAATTGGCTACTTGTGATCACACATCCAAGTGCGGACCATGCCCGGGGCTTCTTAACTTGTGAAAGCACTAGCAATGCTTATTTCACCGGGCCAACGAGTTCCTCAACTGCTCCACCTAGTTCCCAAAACATTTAAGTTTTATCGGATCAGATTTCCATTGTAGATCGGTCAGATACAGATGTACCGACAAACCGCAACCAGTTTCCTTCATCGACAGCGAACGAGTAGTTGTTAGGTCTAAAACAGTTAATATTGAAATGGGCCGGGCGAAACACTTGTTCGATTTGACAGGTGATAGGAACGCGCCGGTGAAATATGGCGGCTGGCGTACGTCGATATCGCGCAGCTGCCGACTGTGGCCGCCGCGCCGACGTGCTACGGCTTGCTAGAAATAGTGGTGTAAGTACTCTTAGATTGGCCACGAACGACAGTGCAAGTTGACAAAGGGGGTTTCTCTATAAAATAAATCGATAGTCGTCCGATAGTGACGACCTATTTCTATGTCAAACCAAACTATACTTTATCATTATACTTGTACGCTCATGTTGCTTAAAACGCGAATACGCAGTAACGTCTGTCTCGCGTATCGCTATTGGAGTAACCCCCCAGGTTTACAGGGTCACTGGTAGGTCATCACTTTTTATACAAATAAATAGGCAAGCTGGTCGGGTCACATAGTAGTAAGTAGGTACCGTAGCCTGTAATTGTGCTGCAAATGCTCTTTACTCCGCCATTTTTAATAGTAAATTACGATATAAGTGTGTTATGGTGGTTATAACACACGAGGTGGAGTTTAGGCCCAAGCCGCAGACGAGGGCGTTATAGAGCCGAGTTTGTTTAACTAATACGAACGTATATCGTACGATATTTTTAAACACACTTGCGAGGAAAAATTCCTAATAAACTGAATTCTTTAATTTTAAATAAAAACCTGAAAAGTAAAAAAAAACATTAAGAATATTAAAAAAGCAGTATGATTTCGAAGTAAGGATATTTTATAGATATTATAACTACTAGTCGCGTTGTCTTATTAAATACATGCATAATATTGTAATTGAGTAATGAGGGTTTTAGTGAAAGCACCATCCTACACGCGTGCGCGCATACACGTTGACAATTTCGGGATGTGGCGAGATATTTGGATATTTGTTAATCAATTGTGCAAAAACAGCTGATCGGATAACAATGAAATTTGGAATGTAGATAAGTAGCTTAAAAAGTTTGTATTTCCATTTTTTTGTTCTCCGTGTTATTGTCAAATAACGAGAGGCATTGCCATAGTTAAGTAGTAAAAAAATATAATTTTATCATAAAAATCATTTTCGGTAATTATATTATACTCATTTTTGGATCTAGACTGATTATTAGCCATATAGGTAAGTATATCCAATTAAAACTATGCAAATATTTTAATTTAAGTAGTTTAAATGACTATGTACAAAAGAAACGACAACACACCATTTTATAGCATTTTAAAGACCTCCTGCCTACGTAAATTCCTAGTACACTATTTCTATCAGCTCATTGTATACAGTAAACAGATACTGTTTTATCTAGATTTTAGCCCGATTGGCCGTCTATTACATGTTTTCCGGTATGCAACATACCAATTGAGTACCTTTCTTCCCGTAAATTGTAATTATGTGTATAAGGCTATTTAAATAGACCTATAAATTTATTAAAACGTTATTAAATATTGGTAGGATACTAAATTATGACAAAAGATGTGTAGTAAGGAAAGGTTTTTAAGAAACTGAATGATATGGTGTTCCAAGTTAGTACTTCTGTAACTGCAGAACCTATATCGATAAAATTTCAGTGTGTCATTACTTGGAAAATATGCATAATGTACTGATAATTATCATGATTTAAATGTAAAGAATTCACACAGATTACAGTAGTTTGTCTTAATTAATTTATCACACATCCATGGACAAGAATCTATTGCCCTAATCATTGTGAAACTAAAACGGTTTACCGACAATCGATTGGTCCACGTACCGCTGATCAACAGAATCTTTAAACCATAGACATACAAAGGGAGGCAGACCAAGTATCACATACTTTGAACGCCTGGCAATTTTTCGATCGTAGCCAATTTTTTAAATTGCCTAAATAATATATTTATTAATAGTTATTGCGGGTGTTTTGTATACTAAGTACTCTTTTACGTTCATAATTATACTCTACTATTTTTGTTTCAAATATTACCAATTATATTAAAGAAAAACAACAAAATTCATGTAGCTTAAGCGTAAATTCAGGCCACGAGGCATTCTATATACTATACACTAATGTTTAGTCTGCTCCCCTTTATATGTATGTGCTTTAAACAATCAACTTTTCATCATCAAAGGACTTTTCACCCACGAACGTTTCGCTAACATTACATCAGTGAATGCTTAACCAACAGAATGTTTTGACGAATAGGTTATATTTTAAAAATGGCTCTAAGCTCTCTAACGATATCAAAAAGGTACGCGTTATTGTGTTTTAAGCAAATTGTATTTCGAGTGAATTATAATCGACCGATTTGGCTATAAAAATTGGATCGTGGTCAAATGATACCGTAATACTTAAAAAAATTAGACTATTTTGGACAAAACTTACTTCGGTAGGTCTATTGAGTCAGACAAGCTCGATAATGTCGTAAGTATTTGCGTTTTAATTTTCAAAGAAGTTTACATAGGTAGATATTTATTTTAGTCTAGTCTAGCTAATCTCCTCAAGCCGACGACGCAATTACACTGATTTGAATATTCTGTGCCGAATTTGAATTTGAAATCGTGACTCATACAATGAAGACATTGTACCGGCAGAATTCGAGGCATGCAGATCTGACCTGGTTGTCAACGAGTCCGGGACAAGAAATAATTAATCATAGAGATAATGTGTGGCCTTTATTTTCTTCATTTATTTTAATTCTTAAGCCAGGTTTGTTTGTTGTAGTTTTAACAAACTAGTTTGGAAAATAAACCCGTTATAAATTCATTTACGTCAAAAATGGCAATGTTTCAAGTTAAACCTATACCTAAGATACATAAACTTTTCGGGACCCAGTGCTGCCTCATTTAAAATAAATAATTTGAAAATAAACGGAGATATACCTAAGCTTTTCTTTGCACATTTGCCTAAAGTAGCCGTTTTTTGCAAATGTGCGAAGAAAAGCTTCACGTTCTCATTCTCACTTTAAACTGTGAACACTAGTTCATTAAATAGTTTGAAGGGTTATTAGGGTTATAAGGGCTAGAGCTTACTCAACACAATATTTAAAATAATATCTCCGTTTTCTTTCAAATAATTTGATGACTCCGAAAAAATCATGATTCTGAAGCCAGGCATAGAATAAATTAGTCATTTAGGAATACCTGATTATATAAGAATAGATATGAGGGAATCACAGAAAAATAAAAATAAAATAGATTTCTGTCTTTGTTTCAAAAAATAATTCATAAACGTAAATTTGGAGGTTATTTGAACGAAGTAAACTATATTGGGTTGGAAACGTAGGTTTAGTCCGGTGTTAATCGGAAACTTTTCATAACGCTTTTTCATTTTGTTACAGTTTCTACCCAACTACCTCCGTGGTCCAGTGGTGAAGGCCTTCCCTTGTGATCCGGAGGTTGTGGGTTCGAATGCCACTGGAAAGAATACTTTGGAAGAAGTAGTTTTCAGTCTGGTTAGGATATTGCAAGCTTGATTCACCTGATTATCCGAAAGATGTTTCGAAAAGCACGTATAAACTGTGGTTCCCAAACGCCATCTAGCGTTTGCAAGCGGTCTACCCTTTGAGTTGCGAAGGTCAGACGGCAGTGCAAAAACCAGTAACCTTTTCAAATCACCTAGTAGGGTTGATGTAAACTCACCACCATTGTAAATCAATACCTAAAAAAGGATGTGTAAATTCACCACCTATTATTTATTAAATAATTTTTTGTTGTATATTCACCACCTACTGTTTTGTTCCTAGCGTGCATTGCATAGTATAAGCAACGTACCTACGCGCGTGATTTACCCTTGGTCCCCGCAAACCGAACCCTTAACTATTTTCTCTAGGGCGGATTTTATCAGATATTTAATAAAAATTACAAACATCTACATGCGCAGTACTAACCACGCAAGTTACGATGTGGCGTAACCTTTATACACAAATTGATTAACAAATATTATTAGTATTTTTCCAACGGTTCTTTGAAAAAACCAATAAAAAAGTCATGCGGTGATATGATTTTTCGACAAGTAAAATAGTAATAATAATAAATATACAGGGACAAATAACACTTATTGAGCTAGCCCCAAAGTAAGTTCGAAACTTGTGTTATTAAATACTAACTCAACGATACTATATTTTAAAACAAATACATATATAGATAAACATCCAAGACCCAGGACAATTTGAAAAAGGCTATTTTCAAACTCTCGGGGATCGAACCCGGGACCTCTGGGTGGCGGACTAGCATGGTGACCACTACGCCACGGAGGTCGTCAAATGAATAAACAAGTGGTGAATTTACTCAGAATGTATGGGATTAATAATGAGGTAGTGAGTTTACAATGGTGATGTGTTTACAACTACCCGTTTCGGTAGCGGACCCCGGGCTCTAGGTAAAGCGGTACTGCTGAAGATGCCACAAGAAATACGCTTGGATGATGATGATGACAGTTTCTACCTGCCCGCAAGCCGTATTATAAAACTTTAATCTCATTTTCCTAATGCTTTAAACGCTAGTGGAACAAATACGCTGAGACTGTATTTCAAACTTTCATTTGAAACTTGCTGTCTAGTATGAAAGTATGAGTGGTTATTATAGTTACTCCGTAATCAGTAGCCAGTAATAACATGTCTCTTCCAGTCGCACCTTCAGAAGGTATTTGGTGAGGAGCTGTGGTTATCCCTTCTGTAATAACGCATTACATCTGGTTATTGACGATGCTTTTAAATCAATTTGCTGATAAAACTATTATCTTTGTGTCTGGGTCGTAAACCATATTGTTGCGTCGTTATGGTTTACACCATAATTAATGAACGCGGCAGGCCCATGGGGCACGTGTTGCTCTTTAGTATCTAATAGCTAGCAATCATTGTTTTTCGAAATTGGGACCTTGTCGAAATAATTAACTGTGGAAATTGAGAATGACACCCACTATCACAATTTTTATCCCTTTCCACCTTACCGCAATTACGCTTAAAGTGGCCTTTGGGTCTTGCGGCCCTGGGAGTCTAGTCTCCTAAGAGCCGCAATCCCCCAAAATGCTCTGGCCCCATAAAGGACAAATATCTATGTAGGTATGGATTTAATTTCTGTAACCAAAATGTTTATATACCGTAAGTATATGGTCAAGTTTATATACTGTAACTCCCATATTCATATAAATTAACAGATGTTTGCTAAACCTCTTTTAGTTAAAATATGTTCTGTCTCGTTCTTATTTTGTCAAATATGAGAAGAGGTAAAGAGAAAAAAGATGTTTTAACTAAAATAGGTTTAACAAACGGTTGTTATTTTTTATGAATATGAGGGTAAGTATATGGTCTTTCAAGACATACAGGCTAGTAAAAAAGTATATGTTATAAAGAGTTTCCTTAGATTCAGCTAGATCCAGAAAAAACTATAGAAAGATCAATTTTGTAGGATTATCATGACGTTGGAAAAACATACAGTCTTCATGATAAAGGTCTATTTAGATGGAAGCACAGCTAGTCGACTTATTGCTAATTAAAAAGAAGATGTCTAGCCTTGTGGCTGGTCAATGTATGGGCCTTTTAGCTTTAAGAAAAAAATATTTTACATACTGCGCATTATTTCTACGTGATGATTTTTCTAAACTAAAAACCAACTTCACCCCCAAACTACACAACTAATTTTGATATTAATGGGATTTGATTTTTATGGGAGCACCTGACAAGCATGCCCATCAAAAAAAAAAGAATATTTCAATTTGTTCCAGGTGTCTTCGAGAATTCGGTGAACATACATAAAAAAAAAACATAAAAGATAACCGCCTCCTTTTTTGAAGCCTGTTAAAAATTATAAACATACACGTATCTAGTTATGCTCCGGTGTGCATTTAAAATCGAGGTAAGCCCTCAAGTTATTTGAGACATAACTTTACAAGCTGGGAAATCGATCGGCGAACTACAAAAGCGATCTAGACAGCAAACGAGATGCCTACAGCAATGTACGCAACTGTGGCGATGTGTCCCAACCGACCTCACAACCGACCCTTATACCGCATTGTGGACTGGTTAGGCAAAGGATATTATGCAATTAATGTGTTCAGGGCACTATTGTATCATTTTCTATAGTTAATTTAATTGCCTAATTAGAATTAAAACCTTTTCCGACAAAATATACAAAGCCTTATAGTAATATTTAGAAACGATGCCATAGACTACCTTAAATAATACCTAAAGTGAGTACCTCTTGCGCCTTTTTGATTATTTTTAAGATAATCCTGAATAGACAACACTTGATGTATATAAGTGTTTGTCAGTATTTCTTGCGCTGCGCTTTTAGGGACTAATAAAATTGTATCCAATTTTGTTGTATAGTTTCTGCATCCCAAATACGTTTGTGCTATCGACTGATAGTTATTATGCAGTCTGTAATCAGTCCACTGATGGACCGAAAGGAACCTAATCCTTTAGTAGGAGAAGCCGAAAGGCCTCTCCTACTAAAAGGAGGATTTGCTCATAATCACAACGCTTAGCAGTCGGATTGGTGATCGCTGTGGATGGTATAGAGACTCTGTACAGAGGACGCCACTGCCCTTTCTCTGTTATCTTTACCTTTCGTAGCCGCCTCTTATGACATCTGTGGGAGAGGGAGGGGATAACAAGTCATATTTTACTCTGCCGTCACGGCAGTGCATATTCACAAAGTACACACACACACAGTAGTAAGTTCCGAATTGGGTCTCAATAGAAAAATAAACAACATAGATATTAAATACGTAGTTGCTCTATTACTTCTTCACCGCTTACTACCTCAGTCAGAACCGTAAGGCCCGAAGACCACGTTAAGCACCTAATAATGTCGTGAAGATGTCATAATAACGCGTGCAATAAAGTCGTTTAAAAGAAACACCAAGAATACCTTTCCCAAATAATGAGACAAATAAAATACCTCTATTCCACGAGCAGGAATATTTATTGCCAACAAAGGTGATACTTACAGTTCAGTGTCGCAATTAGTCTCCAAGAATCTTACGACAACTCTTCAATCGCACAATGGATGCTGGCGAAACGAGCCTACCACCTTAACAAGAAAGTACAATCCGGACGACGGCAACAAAATAATAAATTCAACTTTATCGGGCTAAGTGGCCTATTCAATAGAAACATTGCGAAAACCCAGTTACGATACAAATTGTGTTGGAATAGGAGAAAGAGGCTGTCCGATTTTAGAATTCGATGCGTAATACATAGATAATGCAAACCGTTGTGATCGTTTTTGTTTGTTTGTAATTTTGAAACTTTATTGTACCAAAATTAATTTCGCCAAAAAACAAAAAAAAATACAAAATATTCGAAAGAGCAGATATAAAATAGCAGACGTATCCCATATAATGATATGATTTTTTCTGCTTATCGCTACTGATGAATGGGAGAGAATGATTTCTTAAAATACTAGCTGGGTGACCGTTTTTTTTTATGAACATTATTTTTTAGCCTCGTCACTCCCTAAATACCGCGTTTCATCAAAATCGTTGGAGTTTCCGAGATCTTTATTGTATAATTATTTTGTTTATACAAGAATCGCTCGTTTCAAATATAGGATTTTTTGGAAAAAATAAAGCGATATGTATGTCCTATGTCCAGCAGTGGACGGTATGCGGCTGAAAGACGACAGTGAAAATGTTATATGAAAAACCGAGAAGAGGCCTTTGCCCAACGATAAGATCTAATAAATAGGTACCTACTTTATTTTATTACGAAATCAAGATGATACCTATGAAAAAGTATTAGGACTTTTCTTACTATTTCTGAGTTTACACGATGGTTTGTTCTCGTATATAAGTCATTTAAAGTACTATGTAAAAAAAAGGAATTTTAATTTCAATATTGAATCAACCTTACGATTGAATTGGCGTAGTGTGATTCACACTTATGCTCGGCATGTCAAGCCTTGTGTATAGGCTTAGCTTTAGCTAGCCCGAACAAAACCTTCTGTCACAGGACCGACATAATGACATGTGAACAAGCAATTATCGCATTCGGATTTATTGTACACGTCATTTATACGCAGCCGAGGTATATTTCAATTTGACGCATGCTTAATGAAATATTAATGCATGCTTACCCTTACCTGGATCAAGCAAATGTCCTTATAAGTAACAACCAGACGTTTTTACTAAAATATTCCTGTTCATTTCGTTACATTAAGCTAATTTGCAATTTTTAATTACATCTAAGTAAGTTTTTCGTTTAATATCCATATTGGTTGATAGCTTGTTCCTGTATAAGTTTTCTTCATATTGATATTTCTCATAATACATAATTTCGTGTTTGATTGGTACTCGTAATAACCTCAACTATAAACTACAAAAAAATTGAGGAGGAAAAATTCTTTGTAAGTTATATTACATATATATATATATATATATATATATATATATATATATATATATATATATATATATATATATATATATATATATATATGTGTGTATATATATATACATATATATTTATTTATACAATGTCCTTTTTAAATAAGTACAAATATTTTAAGGGGCGATTCAGTCCATCATTTTGAACAACTTTTCCCAATAAATGTAAACAGTAATACGAAAAAAAAATTTTAGGTTCTCATACAAATCGAAGTAGTCACGTGATATAGTTAGTATGAAAAATGCAAAAAAAATTGCGTATTTCGATAAACATTTATTGGGAAAAGTTGTTCAAAATGATGGACTAAATCACCCCTTAAAATATTTGTACTAATATATAAGGATACTAATAAATAAGTATATAATTAATTAATGAATAAATACAAATCTAGATCCTCTAGATTTGTATTTATTCATTAAGTTATGGTAACCATGACCTTCCAACACCAGGCGGGTAGTATGCTCGTTTACCAACTTATTCTTATAAAAATTAAACATCAAAGCCTGTCTCTCAATGAACCTCTTTGTATAAAGAACCACCAATCATTCATCGCCTTAAGGACGAAACCAATTACCAGGTAGCTAAGAATTTAAATTTATTACCATCTAAAGACTGATGCGCATCAAGAATAAATTCTAAAATGGCGAACCTTTTACGGCAACCCAAACAACCCGATAATTACTCTAAATCTACTAACTAAACGTTTATTTCCTTACAAACTTTACAATCCATCACTTCACGAGTACTCGTAAACATCGAGTGAGTAACGCATTCCGAAAATCCATTAACCGATTAAAATAGATTAAATCGATCCTTGTATATCGTTTACATCGATCGTAGACCGAGCATGGTTACCTGCAGTAGTGTTGTGACATCTTCAACATTCTGAACATAGCGACGCGTACGAGTGGACTAGTCGCGTTATTGGAGAGGTGTGTTCTCTTTTGTACCCTTATAGTCCCCTAACTAGTCCTGACTCTGAGAAATGATTTTGTGCCAAGTGGCCAATTTGTGATCGAGCTAGTGCTCGCAAATTACAAGGTGGACAGCTTCCAGATGGTATCATGAGAGTAAGAACCCTTACAAATGAGCGACAGTATGCTCGCGACGCAGGCGTCGGCGACCAACCCGTGTCAAAAGTCAAAAACCATTTATTTAACTTTGGACATTCATATCACTTGATTATAATTGTCAATATGACACAAGTCGGCGACAGTCGGACTGCGTCGCGGGCATACTGTCGCTTATCTGTAAGAGCGCTTACAACTCCAGATTTCCACAAGCAGCGACCCTGAGTTATTGTACGCGCCTGCCAGCCAGAACCTTTTTATATTAAACTCGGTGACCAATTTGCGTTTCAAATGTTTTATAACAGCGGGATTCTACACTGCAGCGCTCGTGTTTGTATGGAGGTGGATAATGCGGATTGCATCGAATGATTGCTACAATACAGTAAACGGAATGACAGACTGTATCTGGTCTAGTCCACACTAGGTACAGTAGAACAATACTTAGGAAACAAATTTTAGAAAACAAAAGATTTTTTACATTTCTTCTATTTACGATTATTAAAATAAAGAAAATAGTATAGATGTGTGTGTATTGTAAAATACTTAATTTTCTGACACATAACAGCTCTAAAGTATTCAATATACGAGTATTTTGTGAAGTTGTTCGGTCCACCAAATAGTCTAATAGTGAAGAAGTCTAACTTTATAACATTGGAATGAACCGATTTCGTTAGGACGTTCCTATGTTGATTAAAACATTTATGGATTGCAATTATGGCTAGAAATGGTTCGGTTGCCCGATGTTGCAGCCATCTGGCCTTATGGGATGCTGCTGGGAGCGACTTGATGCGATATGCTTCCGAAAAAAAGGTGCTATTCCTTGGTATAAAACTATAAAATTTTCTCTTGCTCTCTTTCGACGCGCCTATCTTAAAACATTAATAAATTAGGTTGTTATTTATGTGCAGTAATATTATACACAATTTAATAACGCATGTTATTCACATTTGACTTAATATTGGCTCAAACGTTCCTTAAAAATAAAAACTTAAGGAAAAAGATCTTGAATTTAAAGAACTTAATACTCGTAAGAATTTTACATTTCACT
Source organism: Acrobasis suavella (assembly GCA_943193695.1). NCBI lineage: Eukaryota > Metazoa > Arthropoda > Insecta > Lepidoptera > Pyralidae > Acrobasis > Acrobasis suavella. The sequence continues at coordinate 8,406,473 of OW971945.1, read as the reverse complement.
TAAAATGAAATATATACATGCTAAAGTGCTATTAATTGGAGGAGGAAAGAAACGTGCACACCACTTAACTATTTAAGTTGTTTTGTGTTTATTTCACATGATTCCGACATCTCATACGTAAAAAGAAGTAAAACTTGCGTTAGGTTTTTCCTGCAAAATTTACGCAAACGAAACGCAGATAAAATCTTACTTTTTATCAATAAATTCCATCAGTTAACAGAGGAAATGTCACCTAAATTCTTATAAAGATGCTTCATATCTTATACGTATTTCCAACAAGCGTGTTGAAACATAACACAGAATGTGCGTAGAGAATCTAGGGGCAAAAAACAAGGTCCCATCCACACCGGACGGTTTTTTATTCGTGTAATTGCTTGTGTGTCCTTATAAAGTGTTGATAGCTGATTAAATAGTGCTAGTGTAGCTTAATACTGCGTAATTAAACATTCAGTTGCACTAATTGATGCTTTAGTAGATATTGGTAGGGCTGGCGATTCGCGGAAAACCATGAGCTGTGTTTTTATGGGAAAGGTAAGGCATTAGGCATATATTACTTTAAGGTATTCTTAGGTAAATATTGAAACGGATTGAAAGTAAGTGCTTTTATTATTAGGTATTTCTTAAAGTCTCTCTAAATTATTTTGTTTGATTTTTTATCGTTAAATAATCAAAACGTTACGATTATTACGTTTTTTAACAATTGTTTCGTTATTTAGCTATGCTACACACATGAATTAAAATTTATAGCTAATCAACTTAATTTATTTAATGTTTAGGATTTTTTTCTGCACATAAAAAACATATCTTTAAGAAATGCTTTGTGCAAATTTAAAAAAACAAAGTTTTTTTTTTAATAATTTATAGTTTAATAGCTCCATTGTGAGAATAAATACTAAAAAGGATTTATAAAATGAAATGAAATTTATGGTTTCACAAATTAACTAGTCTCTCTAGTCCCCTCGACGTTATCGTTCAAATCAACTCGTGAACGATAACGTCGAGGGGACTACTATACTCGGCGCCAATTCTTTATATTAAGCGGCCCTTCCCAGCCGCTCTGTCGTCAACGCGAGCATTGTATGAAAAGCTTGTTGTTTCATCCAGGCTAATGCTAGAAAAACAGGCAAAGTGAAAAGGGAGAGATAGTGCCTGAGCGGTCGGTTTGCAGTGTATTGAATGAAATTATTATAATTATAAATTAGTCATTAAACGAAAAATAGTGCGGTAATTTCATAAAATTTGTTCCAGGTAAAATACGTGTTTTCCAGTTAGCCTTACAAGTTTGTGAAATAAATGATTTTCATTAAATTAACAAGGTTTTTATCAAAATATTTTTTGTACTTTACAATTAATTAATACTTTATGAACTGCCGAAAATCAGGTCATTTCGATAGAAACCTAGAAATAGTGCACAAGATACATTTTAGTAAGACGGGTTGTCCGCTCTTGCATTTTTTCTTCAAGCAAAGTTAGGTGTGAAAATCATTTGAATGTTCAAATATTTTTGTAACTGATCCTGACCTGTATGATAACCACCCTACAAGAGAGTAAGCAAACCTATTCCAAATTGTATTTTGTAGCCCTTTTTACTAAAATATTTAATTTCTAAATAAATATCTTATTCTTTGATTCATTATATGCATTCATCAGACGGACCTCTAAAAATCTGCAAACGTTACACATAACTTAAGATTAATTAACTCTAATTAAACTCCTTATCTTGGATAGTTAGTGTGAACATTTTGTAACGTTTCCAATGACACAAAAAGTGCTATCTAATACGTGTATGCTAGTACATTAAGACATTTCCTTTTTATTAAAAAAAATGATATGCATCTTATTATCATTTTGCTAACCATACCTTTTGGGTTTTGTGATGGCCCTGTTTACTGCGTAAGAATAAAGCATGGATAATAGGATAAAGGATTGATCAATCGCCTAAAATATTTTGTTATAATGAAGACTTACATGTACATGACATAATTTTTCAAATCTAAAAACCGACTTCACCCCCAACTACACAACCGATTTTGATAAATTCCTATGGGATTACCTGAATAGTATACTCTTTCAACAAAGAAAAAATCATCTCGAGCCAGCCGTTTTCGAATAGTCGGTGAACAGACATAATAAAAAGATCGCGACGAATTCCTAGCCTCCTATTTTTTGGAAGTCGGTTAAAAACAATATAACCTATCACTCGTTACCAAATTACATTTACTATTTAAGACTACCTAACCATCATATGTGAGGACTTGAAGTCTTGTAATCCTTGACGTTGTCTACCCCGTGATATATTTTATAAAGTAGCTGAAAGAGAAATTATTTTGTCTAGAGTACACAAATATAACGTGTATTTAAGAGTCCCCTTACCCTAGACTTTTGCACACAAACTTAGTCTACGTTTTATTTTGAAACGACATTTCAGATTTCGGTAAAAATTTGTAATTTAAAAAAAATTGCAAATATTATTGGTTTCCTACAATAAAATTATGAACTGAAAAGAAAATATAAAGTGTAGAAGTTTTCTCAAATATCTGATGGTCAAATATGATATGATTCACTATATTCTCTTTTAAGTTCGTATTTTAACTGTGAAAACTAGTTATATGCCTAAATATATGCAATTTCTTTGAAATTACATAATTTCGTCCATATCTGACATGTCGTTTCAAAATAAAAGCTAGACTGCGTTTGTATGGGAAAGTCTGATTCTGTTTAGGGTAAGGGGACTTTGAAACTTCCAATATTAATAATTCATCTAACCCTCGAGGGCTTTCTGGCTAGTAGTCAAAACGCTAGTAGCGTAACTTTTCGTTTTATTAATAATTGGAATATAAATAAAAATTACACTCAATGTACTTATTAAAACTTATTGACGTGTAAAAGTGCCTGCAAAGACCTAATTAATTAATAGATAAATATTTGATTCTTAGATTCTGAACCCAAAATGCTCTCTCTAAATGGATCATTGGGGATAAAGACATAATGTATAGATGTAAGTATTTTCAACCCAAGCTCAAATCGAATAAGTCAATTCAATTTTTTCTTCTTTTTATGCCTCAGTGGGCGATCCAGTAAATAAAGAAATCACTTTTTTGCATAAATTGAACGACGCTATCGATTAAAGCTTAAAATCGACTGAATCATTTGGCCTGCGTCCTAAGCGAAGGTTATGACATCGATTGATACAGGACATCGTAAATTGGATCATAAAACAATGTCTTTCCGCCTCACGGTAGCGTTCTTGGTAATATGATTCATTTGTTAATTAGCTTATAGTGTTGTACCGTCAGCAAAGTTAAACGTGCAATACTTCTTCAGAACTACTACTTACTACTACTTCAGAATACAAAATCCTACTGAGTATTTTTCAAACTAAAAAATTTTATATACTTTAGGGGGGATACATGTTTTTTCGAAGTCAAGTGCTGCCCACATTTGAAATAAATTACTTATTTGAAAGAAAACGGAGATACTATTTAAAATTGTGTCTTTAGTTTACCCTAGATAACACTTCAAACTATTTTAGAACAACTGTTTACAGTTCAAAGTGAGAACCTGGAGCTTTTCTTCGTACATTCGCCAATAGTGCCCGTTTTTCGATGATTGAAATGCAATAAGGGGAGTTATCGTATAATCACCACACTGGGCTGACGGGTTGATGATCACAGGAGATTAATAAAGTCTTTTCACAGATGACGCTGATGTCCCTTCTCTATAACCTACATCTCCCTTGCTCGCCCCTTATAAAACTCGTGAGAGAGGAAAGGAGTGGTGACAAATCGTATTCCACTCTTCAGACACCAGTCACCCCATGTCCAATCTCACAAAAAATCCAATCCAATCCAATCCAACAAGTATCTCATGCAATAGATATACTCCATATAAAAGCGAGTAAAGCCTGTAGAACTATAGAAAATTTGGTTAGGTTAGGTTAAATGTAAACAATCTTGATATAGCTTTTTATTGAAATATATTCACTTATAAATTAATTTATGTGCTCATTACAAATTATTCAAAACATAATTTACAATATGAAATAATTAATTTGTAAAGGTATTGATTTATAAAGTGTATATTTCAGTAAAAAGACGTCTCAAGATTGTTTACCTTTATTTAAATACCCAAAGAAATAGGGTATAAAAGTAAAGAACTCTCGCTGAGCTGAGCTACAAATAAGATCGCGAGCGACACGTCATGCGGATTGTGGAGATTAGGTCAGTCCGCGGAGACACGGTGACGACACTGCATTCGACGCCAGCAAAAAAAGTCTTTAGAACTCTATAACAGTACAAGAATTCTTGCAGAGCCGAGCTACAAATAAGATCGCGAGCGACACGTCATGCGGATTGTGGAAATTAGGTCAATCCGCAGAGACACGGTGACGACACTGCATTCGACGCCAGCAAATAAAGTCTTTAGAACTCTATAACAGTACAAGAACTCTCGCAGAGCCGAGCTACAAATAAGATCGCGAACGACACGTCATGCGGATTGTGGAGATTAGGACAGTCACCGGACATACGATGACAACACAGCAATAGACGCCAGTATATGGCCTGACTAAAAGAGCGATTATAGCTAATTTGCACCAAAACGCTGGATACAGACAGCTTGTATTAGGTAACCTAATATGACTGACCGCCGCGAGGCCGCTGCCCAAGCAGACCAAACTCTGAGAGATTTTTTTAAATAGTAAGTGACTTTCTCACATGTTGAATCAGGACACCCATCCCTTGTTTTAAAATTTATGTTTTATTCATCCATGAATAAAGAGTGTCCAAATGCACAGACTATAACGAGAATAAGCTGCGGAACACACGAGCTCGCGTGCCGGGGTTGCGACACCGCCGCGCCCAGCCAGTGATGTGCGTGGCGCCACTCGATATCGATTTATCGACACACTTCCGCGTTCTATCGTGCTCTCATTTGTGGTTTGATACTCTTACTATTATAAGGTCGTCATTTAGTCGAATGTCGATATATGTACCTACGTGGGACAAATTTTACTTATTAGCTGATTAAATTTAAAATTTAAAAATTATTAAGTTATGGCTATAGGTATTATTAGATTTAATAAACCCTTTCCGAGACAAAAGGCACATTAAAAAGGTTATTTGAAGTACCGTTCTGGGTGTCCCGCAAGGTATATTTAATACATAATATGACGATATTGAAATAATTTCTTTTTATATCTCAAGACATTACAATACTCATAATATTTACTTAAAATGACCAACAAATAAAGGCTCAGTTAATTCTTGTAAAGTCCATCACTACGTCTAAGAGATAGTACAATAAAATGTTTGTATTTTAAGCTCTGGTAGCACGCGCTGAGCCTTCGTAAAGATTTCCACTTATTTCATTGTTACACATTTGGAGTATTTAAATGGTGCATGCACCGCAATATATGTGCCCTTTTCTCTAACTCGTAGATTAATTCCTAAATATAGTAGGTGTATACGTACGTGTTCCTATATACAATGTGTATTTTTTATACTTGATCAAACGAAATCTGTGATATTAGACAAAATGTTAAAATGATATATTTATTTATTCTAAAGGTCGTGTTTTGATTTTTATTTTTTTCGCTTTAAGTAAACGGCGTATATTCTTCAAAGTTGTCTCATTTGAAAACTAAAAAATTTAAGAGCTAAGAAAGTAAAAACAATTAACAATACCAAACAGGAAACTAGTTAAAAAATAATTGACGAAAAAATTAAAACGCCTGGATTTTTTAAATAACTAACATAAAGTTTTTTTTTTCGGTTTTTAACGATTATATTTCGTCTAATATCCGCACATTTTGTTTGATCAAGTATAAAAAATACACATTGTATAAAGAGAGAATCATTATTTATAGCTGATAAAAAAAACAGGAGATATTATTACAAGGGGTCTATTATTTATTAAATAAAAAAGACTATGCAAATGAAGTTGTAAAGCCGGTGTAAAAACAGCTTGTCTCACTAATCATATACACGTGGGTTGACATGGATTATAACAATACATCAATGATTTTACTTTCCGAGGTCAGCATTATCAAAAACAATACGGAGAACTATATATTTCCATATAGCTATAATTGTATTTATTCTACTAAGTTTACTTTTCTGTGACAAATATGACTACCAATTCATAATTTTTGTATAATTTTGTTACTCTATGCTACCAAACAACGTTAACCACCATTTTTAATCTACAATCCTTTAATTAATATACTCGTAATGTTTAGATTTAAGATGAAAAGGAATGATGACCCCTATATGCATCTTCGTGAACTTTAAACGGTGTGCTAACTACGGACTTGTTACAGTGTAACTTAGCTTTAACGAGATTAGGGCGGTCACGAATTACATCTCATTGTTTTATTAATTGTGTTGGCACTACTGCCGCTGAAGATTTCTTGTACCGATATCGTGTCGCGTTAAGCCGGTGTTCACAGCACTAGTAAAGCCGAATTAAATATATTTCCATCGGGTATATATTTAAAATTTTACGTCTTTATTCCTAATGGGATACACAGAGCCTCGGGCCGTTAAACCGAAAGAACACGTGTAGAGCTGAAGGCATGAAAATGGAATACAGGAATCAAAATAGTGATGGGTTACCGCATCACTTATTGATGTGATTCATTTTCTCGCCCATTTCCTTTATCGGCTTTTACGTTCTGTACGGGAAGATAAGCCGCTGGTTTGATAGAATTATTTTCATATATTCATAATCAACAAAACTTACTTACTCGTATACTCGTAATTATAATTTTACAATACAAAATCCAAAAAATGTTTTGTTTCACTAAAATATATTTTTTTTTGGGTAATCATTGTTATGTTCTGGCAGTAGACTTATTGCCTGGCTTCTATTTTTTTTAATATATATATTTTTGCTTTGTTATATAAAAGGCAAGTTGCTACCTGTATTGTAAATAAAACAGTCCGAAAATGAAGCTCAAAATGTGATCCGATCTTACAAGTTATTACTTTACAAGGGTTTACGCAATAAACACAAATGCAACAATCTTAAAAGCTTATATTATCTGATTGACTCAAATGATATGAATGAACCCTTAATAATGATATAATCGGCACAGCACGATCCATCACGGACTGTCAAAAGTACTTAATCAAGTGAACCTTGTATGTTACAAGTATTTTGAAACTTCACACGAAATGATGCTAATTAGTTCATTAATGTCGGGTTATCGATTTACCACCTGTTGATAGGAAATGATAACGGTCAAGCGCGAGTTAGATTCGTGAAAGGGTTCATTTTATCTCCAAGAAAAAACTAAGAATGTACCAGCTGCGTCTCTTCCCGCGCAGATCTTAAAAGCTGACCGCGGGCATAAATGCGAATGTTGGTATGCGATGGGGCAAATCAATCCTTCAATTTTGATTCCTTCTCCACCTTTGCGCGCACCATAGCACTAAAACAACTTAAAACTTTTCTTTAAATCCTTTAAGACTTAGAGTAGCCAAACCCAAAATGTTCTGTCAGCGCTGTCAGAGATAAAGGAATAATATTTTGTTACGTGTGTGTGTGTGTTTCATTTGATTCATCTAAATCAGTGTCTGTCTACTAAGTAAAATTGGAATCACCTTCCCAATTTTTTTCATACACATGAGCGTAGATCACATAATAATGCATTATAATAATTTATGTAACAGTTGGTCCTACAAATAGCACCGGAATGTTCATACAAAAACGTATTTTTTTAAAAGAAAAATCCGCACTTTTTTTGTCACATAACAGCCATCGATAGCAAAGCTTAGTGTTGAGCAGCGGTTCTTAACAATTAGATAGACAGATACAAATTCTTCCGCTCTACTCATTGAAGTATGCGTGCCAAACTTCTTGCTTTGACACTTTGTTCTTAACTGCGTGATACGACCCCTGCCTTTTCTCTAAGTTGATCCACATAATTCTTCTTTGGTCTTTCTGTACCTCTAACGCCCTTAATCCTTACCTAGAAGGTATTTAAAAAAGTTATGACGTATTCAATGCTCAATTATTATTCCCTTCATTATCTTCTTCCAACTCAAGCAGTCTTGTTTTTTTTAATATTCTTTCTAACACCTCTTCATTGGTTTTTGTTGTTGTACTGTACGTGAAACCAAACGCAGCTTTTAACATAAAATGTCATGTTTCGATACTTTTCTCTGTATCTGTCACTTGTGTGTTTTGCCGCCATTAAAAGATATTTTTGTCAATACAATATTTTTATATTTCTGCTCCCTGCTAGGCTTTTGGCTTACTTCTGACACTCTGCTATCTGTTTCAACAGGTTATGATCCCAGATTTTGCGTTCCACGAGTACTAATCGCGTCTACATCGTAGTACTTTCGTTTTTCGAGGGAGCAGAAATTTGCGACTCGTGGCGTGGCCTGCCGGTAACCTCTTTCGATCGGACTTGGACATTTGCTTTGGACTTCTTCAGTTTGTATTATAATAGCAATCATGTCTATGAGATTGGACAAAGTGGTAGTGGAAAAATTAGAAGGCGATTCGAATAGGATTTCATGGAAATTCGACATTGACCTGCAACTCACTTTGCACAAAGTTGCGGACCATGTTACCGGTGTAGCTGTGAAACCTGAAGATTCTCAATTTTAGAAGCTATTGCAAGGTATTTGATTGGTTCTACTGTGAGTCATGAGCCAAAGCAGCATCTTTTGAATTGTAAGACAGCTAAAGAGATGTGGGATATTTTACATTTTGTTTATGAGCAAAAGAATGACAGACGCTTAGGTCTCTTATATTGCGAGCTGTTTACCTACAAAAAAGAGCATTCTGATAGTATCGCTATGCATGTCTCCAAATTACAGCGATTGTTTGGACAATTAAACAATGAGTTAAAGGAAAAAAAATGTACTTTGCCTAATTCATTATTGCTTAATCGAATATTAAACACCCTTCCCAGTGATTATTTGGAATTTAGAAATGCATGGGAATCGGTTCCTTCTAATGATAGAAATGTCACAGTATTAATGGAAAGGCTTCGCCTGCATAAACAAAGGCTTCAAGAGACTCATTCAAAAGAAGTTCCCGATTTGGCTTTGGTTGCTACTAATAATAACAATAACAAAAAGACTTTGCCTACATGCCATTACTGCAAAAAGAAGGGTCATGTAAAAAAGTTTTGCTTTAAATTAAAAAACAAAAATAAAGGTACTTTAAATGCCAAGGAAGGGCAGGCATTTATGGTAAATAATAATGAAAGCATCAATAATGAGCATTGGATAATACATTCTGGAGCATCTCACCATTTGACAAGAAACCGAGAGTGGTTCACTGAATATGAGAATTTTGAGAAACCAGTACCCCTGCACCTTGGTGATGGTAGAAAAATGCATGCTTTTGGAGTTGGAAAAATTAAAGTGCAAATGTTGATTAATAGTAAATGGGAAAATGCTTACTTAAAAGATGCTTGGGATGTACCGGATTGCAAGCAAAATTTATTTTCTTCAGGATCGGCATTACAAAATGGCCTTATTGAAATTGCTGACTGGAATAAGCGAGTATTTAAAAATGAAAATGGTGACATCAAAGCTATTGGAATTAAAGGCAAAGGTACTTTGTATAATTTGTTGTTAAGATTTATTTCACCAGTGAACTCATGTATGTTAACAGAGGAAATTGATCTTTAAATTTGGCATGAGAGGTTTTGTCATCAAAATATGCGTCATGTTGAAACTGCATTGAAGAAAAGGGGCATAAATGTGAAGCCTTCTACGAAAACTTGTAGTGGTTGTATGTATGGTAAAATGACACGATTACCATTTCATTCTAGAGAAATTAGAGCAACATCTGCTGGACAAATTGTACATGCTGATGTTTGTGGTCCATTACCGGTAAAGTCTATTAATGGATCCAGATACATTGTTTGTTATAAAGATGATTACACAAAGTACAGAAACGTTTATTTTTTAAAAGAGAAATCTGAAGTGGTTAATACTACAAGAGAATATTTACAAGAGGCTAAGGTTAATGGTCATTTAGTAAAGGAGCTGATTACTGATGGTGGAAAGGAGTTTGTTAATGTAGAAATGGAAAAGATATTAAGTTCATTTGGCGTTAATCACAGAGTTACTATTCTATACAGCCCACAGCAAAATGGAGGTGCCGAAAGAGAAAATCGCATACTTATTGAGGATGCTAGGAGTATGTTATTTGCCAATAATTTTGAAAAGTTTCTTTGGGCTGAGGCAGTCAATACTGCGGCATACGTTTTGAATAGAACTGGCCCCACTGGAATAAATATTAAATCTTCTCCTTATGGTTTGTGGTTTGGAAGAGAACCAGACATCAGTCATCTAAAAATTTTTGGTACTAAATGTTATGTGCATATACCTGATCAGAAAAGAAGAAAATTAGATAAAAAAGCAATTAAAGGCTATTTAGTTGGATATGTTCATGATAAAGATGGATATAGAATATGGACAGAAGAGAAGAAAATAATACTGTCAAGAGATGTGAAATTTTTACCGGAAGAAACGTGTACAGAATTTTTTGCAAGTGAAAAGTTTTTTGGTAATAAAGAAGTTGATCCGGTAGAGCTTATCACACCTGAAGCTGAATCCGTGCTGCCAACTTATCCTTATGTTTCTCATGACAACAAGTCTGAGGAGCATGTGCCTGCAGAGCTTGAGGTGCTAGTACATGGTGAGGATGATGACAGTACAGGTGAGGCTGAACATTTTTATCCTGCTGCTGATTTAAACGACCCTATTGATCAAAGCGGAGTGTGTCCTATTGATAGTGTAAATCAATCCAGTAACATCAATGGTAATGATGAGTGTTCCCGTAGATATCCATTGCGTGATAGAAAAAAGAAAGAATATTCAGACTATCATGTGTATGCATGCATTAATGAATCTTACACGTGTTCAAACTTTAGTGACATTAATAGTTTGCCAGATCATTGGAAACATGCAGTTAATGAGGAACTTTCTTCACTTAAAGAAAATAATACTTGGACTGTTGTTGATCTACCTAAAAATGTGTCCCCAATAGATAGTAAGTGGGTGTTTAAAGTGAAGAGAGACAGTGATGGCAATATTGTCAAATATAAAGCTAGATTAGTGGCTCGGGGATATAATCAAAAGTTTGGTATCGATTATTTTGATACATATTCTCCGGTGGTCCGCACTAGTGTACTGAGAATTTTATTTTCTATAGCAATACAGTTTGACTGGTTTATTTTTCATTGGGATGTTGTCACTGCTTTTCTTCATGGGACTCTTAATGAAAATGTCTATATGTACTTACCGAAAGGTTTATTAATTGAAAATACTGATAATGATAAAAGTTCATGTAAAGTAGTAAAGTTGAACAAAGCTTTGTATGGGTTGAAGCAAGCTGCTTCTTGTTGGAACCAAAAAATTCACAAAGCTTTGATCAACATTGGTTTTAAGCAGTCGAACTTTGAACCTTGTATTTACATTTTAAAACAGAATAAATTGTTATTAATTTTAGCAATCTATGTCGATGATATTTTTATATTTGGTGATAATTTCGATATGAAAGATAAAATTTTCTCTATGTTACAAAACAAATTTAAATTAAAGGATTTAGGTCCTATTGAACATGCTTTAAGTTTTAAATTTAAACGAGAAAAAGAAGACGAGAATGTTTGTTGATCAGAAACAATACATAGAGAAGGTCTGGGCTATATATGGCATGACAGATTGTAAGCCAGCGAGCTCACCGATGGCACAAGGTCTGAAATTGAGCAAAAATAAAGGTCCCGTCGATCCTAAAATTCCATATCAAAATCTCATTGGCAGTCTGATGTATATCTCTATTAACACTAGACCTGATATACTGCATTCTGTTTGTTTACTTTCTCAGTTCAATAATTCTTATTCTATTGAACACTTTAGACATGCGAAGAGAATTTTAAGGTATCTTAAAGGAACAATTAATGTGTGTATGGTTTATAGTAAATCTAATACTTTTGATCTATATGGCTATGTCGATTCTGATTGGGCCAATTCTGATAACAGGAGATCATATTCTGGTCTTTTTAAACTTGGAAATAATGTAGTGTCTTTTGAAACTAAGAAACAAACTTGTGTTTGTCTGTTATCCACAGAAGCAGAATATGTTGCTCTTGCTCAAGGTGCCAAGGAAGCAACCTTTCTTCAAAAAATCATTATGGAAATAGATAATGACTTAATTAAAATTCCAACTGTTATCTATAATGATAATCAGCCATGTCACAAGATTGCATGTAACACAGTTAATAATAACCGAACCAAACATATTGATGTGAAGTTTCACTTCGTTCGAGAAGCTGTATTAAATAAAAGCATTATGATATCTTATTTGTCAACAGAGGAAATGTTAGCAGACTTGTTTACAAACTTTAGAAAACTTGCTAAATTTATGCACAGTTTAGCATTATACTAAATTTTAAGGTTTTTATTTTGAATTTTCTTGTTCTGTTCTCATTATATTTTATGAGTTAAAAACTGGTTTGAGGGGGTGCGTTGTTGTACTGTACGTGAAACCAAACGCAGCTTTTAACATAAAATGTCATGTTTCGATACTTTTCTCTGTATCTGTCACTTGTGTGTTTTGCCGCCATTAAAAGATATTTTTGTCAATACAATATTTTTATATTTCTGCTCCCTGCTAGGCTTCTGGCTTACTTCTGACACTCTGCTATCTGTTTCAACAGTTTTCTCTTCAGTTCAACAGATCCTCCATTCTTCTCCGAAATTACAGATACAGATAGTACCTCTATACTCAATTATCATCAAACCAAGTTCGCAAAGACAATAAAATAACAAATAATAAAGTAGCCGTATTTATATAACTGACTTAATTACTCTACAATAGATACATAAACTGACAGCAGATCATATTTTTTCCATCCATCCGCGTTTAACCCATACATCCGCAATGTCATACAAGTCATACAACGCGTCACGTCGAGTAGGTACCTAATTAAAACGGATGTGGCTCAAATATTATCATTTCTGATTTATAAGAACAGGTGGGCGTGTATCGGTAGTTAATAAATAGTAATCATAATTTACTAATAATTTCCAACCTTAGACTTAGGGCTGGTTCATACAAACCGAAGTTACATTTGTTAACTATATGTATATGTAGATGTAAAGGCTAACTATCAAATAATATACTTCTCGAATGATATTTTATTCTAAATTACTTGACAAATGAAAAAAAAATCTATGAAGTATTTCAATCATCTAAATCATCATCTTATAATATTTTTATTAATATACGATTTCATCGATTAATTAGATAGTCTTACTATTAATATACTTTCAAACAAGATTTTATTTATTTTTCTCAACCTATTATATCATTCATTTCGAAAAAAAAATTTTACCAAAGTATTCATTAAAATTCCGTACATCTTTATTGTAAAGAAAAAAACTTGACAGTAATTAATGAAGGCGGATTCATGGCGTCAAGGAACCAGTGTTCCCATGAAAAAGCTGTCATGAAACCCATACCCGTCTCGACAGTGAGGAATTGAACAATAAAATAATTTGGAACAAAAATTACATTTACTTCACTGTAGAACAAAACTTTTAAAAGTTTTTCTTTAATTTTGAATCTTACTACAAGGAGCGAAGATTAATTTAAAGGATTCGTTGAATAAAAACTGGTACACTTAATGACACTAAAGTTGAATCAATATCTTGACATTTTGTCACATCTCGATCGCAATATTAAAATGCTTCGCGTTCCCATTCTCAAGATTTCAATTCAAAAACCGTACGTCAGTGAAAAGTTAATGAAGTTCTTAACGACGACGGACGGACAGAAAGAGATTTATTGCCGGTATAATGACTGGTGGTTGTACGAAAAAAAATGTACAATATACTTATTGTACGATCGTATTTAATTGCTGTGAGCGGGTTCCACAGAAGTCGCGTAAAGGCATACACACTATTACTAAAATAAGCAGTACCTAATGCATCACAAGAGTATCGCTTATTTTATTAATTGTATTAATGTAAAAAATTCTCCATTTGACTATTAAATCCAGCTTTTTCAAAATTCAAATGTTTTTTCAGCATTAAGACCTTTACAGGCACATTTACATGTCAAAAAGTAAATTTACACTACGTGTAGTGTAAATTAAAATTTAATTTAATTTTAAAAAAAAGCTACCAATACCAGCTCTTTGCAACAACTACTGCTGAGAAGAAACGCCGAAAGAAACTCATTTTCACAATATTGGTGCCTAATTGCCAGAAGGGCTTTGTCATGTTATTATTATGTTTTTACATTAAACATGTAATACTTGCAAACAAATGAACAAGCATAAATTATGTAATTAAAAATACTAAGAAATTAAAATTTTAGTTTAGTGAACAACTTAAACCCAAACCTAATGTTCCAAAAGTATCGCATACCTATAGTTTTAGAAATGCCCACCGTTAAAGTCATGGGACAAAAAAATCTTCCATGCTGGCCTGGGAGAAAGTAAAAAATCTTAAATATACCAGCTGCTTCACTTCTCTTGCATATCGTAAAAGCCGATCGAAGGAACGGGCGAGATTTGAATCATGTTAATAGGCAATTCATGATAATTTTGTTTTTTTGTAATAACTTTGTTGTACCAAAAAAAATACATTACAAAGTTAACATACGAAAAAGCAAATATACAAAGGCATTTTGATTGTTTCTTCATCTTAACGTCCGTCATCACGCTAAGCGTGGCGGTGGCCTTTGGGGATAAAGACGTGAAAATGTATCTGCATCTAAATGTTAATACATACTATTAACAACATTATTACAGTCATCTTCCAGTTTTCAAAATACCTTTTTAATTGCCTAAACACCTAGCTCATAGTTAAATCTAGATTAACCACAGGCGTGCCGCTCTCAATTGGCGCTATTATAGGGTCTGCCATCGAGCGGTCAGTAATCAGCGTAATTACCCTTGCGTCCTTGTCCAGTCCTTGCTTTCACTGATAACGCTTCGAGGTTATCTCTAATATAAGGTTTTAAAGGTTACTCTTTGATCCTCATAACGTTGAGGTTACCAACAAGACTTTGTTGCCGGCCTCCAAATTTTTACTGACGAACGAAGATAGCGCTTGCTATCTTTCAGGACGAGTACGATTTTCAAACGACTAAACTCGTTTTAACTGCGGTTTTGCCCGAAAATACTGCACTGCAAGTTAATGTATCCATCAAACCTACTGGCTATAAGCTTTATGGTTAATTAAAGCAAGTTGTGCAAGCCAAGACGTAAGCAGTCCACGCCCACAAACAATGAGAGAAAATGATGCCTCTTTTGCAAATTTTCTATAAATAATTTTAAATTTAAAGAATCATTCAATACGAGCATATAACCCAGGCATTATTTGCTCGTATAGCAAATAACTCAGGCATTTCGATATAAACCTCGCAAATGTAATGAAATTTTTAATTTAAAAACATTTATTTCACTAATTTTAGGCATTATTTGCTCGTATAGCAAATAACCCAGGCATTATTTGCTCGTATTGAATGATTCTTTAAATTTAAAATTAGTTATTGAAAATTTGCAAAAGATACAAAGGTAGTAGTTTTCAATGTACATATAATTAACAGGCTGTAATTGTTACATTAGTAAAGAAATATCTAAAAGTATTTTTATTTTTTACTAAGGATCGTATCTTATATTAGTAAGTATAATTGTACTCAAAGAGTATTACGAGCGAATTTTCTTTTGTGTCCTCTGACATGAATTGTGTAACAATCTATATTATGTCCATTGACGTACAAAACAAGTTATTTCAATACCAACTTTTTTTATAAACTGAATAGTGAATTTCGTTGAACACATTTGGTATTTGTTATCGCATTAGTGCGTATTAACATTTCAGTGCTCGCCTAAAAGGCCGCCTCCGCTGGCCGGAGACAGAACGGGAATGCTCTTTAAGTTGGCAACACACCAAGTACTATTAAAGAAATAAACATTACTTTGTTAAGAGCGGCCAACCCGTCTTCCTTTTCATACAAACGGTACGGGATATGGCGTTGTAACTTTTGTCTGATCGTTCTTGAAAAATTTGAACTAACAGGCAGGAAATTAAAAAATAAAAATTGTATAAAAATATTCAGTATAAGCCTTTTTTGCACAAATTTTACCTAAATTTCAAGCGTTCATAAAGTACTCATAAATTGTACAGGTAAAAAAATATTTCGATATAAACCTCGCAAATGTAATGAAATTTTTAATTTAAAAACATTAATTTCACACACTTGCAAGGCTTACCTACTGAAAAACACGTATTAACTGGAACCAGTTTTATGAAATTTCCGCACCCTATGAATAGTTAATATTCGTTCAATAGAATGCAAACCGAGCCTTCAGGCGCTATATTCCTGTTTTTGCATTGCCTTTTTTTCTAGCATTGCCCTGGATGAAACAACAAGCTCTTTAAACTATGCCCTCTTTGACGATAAAATGGTACGGGAAGGGCCGCCGTAAGGCCCCCACTTCATTTAAGATGGGCGAGGATGAGCTGTGTTTTGACAACCAATAGGATTATGATATTACTAAATGAATATACCTACTATCTCTATTTCTTTCTTTTTGACTGTTTTAGTCGTCTGTTTGTTGTGCGTGTAAGTGGCAAACACTGGTATCAGATTTTTCAAGCTGCCTTAAGGCATCTGATCTCACATAGCTTGATGAATATATATATGATGACAGCCAGGACCAACGGAGTACCAAAGCACGAAGGAGCTCGATAAATTTTCATCATAACCCATCTAAGTGCGGATCACGCCGGTGTCACTTAACTTGTGAAAGCACTGGTAATTCGCACTCTTTACG
The DNA here is from genome assembly GCA_943193695.1 of Acrobasis suavella. Classification (NCBI taxonomy): domain Eukaryota; kingdom Metazoa; phylum Arthropoda; class Insecta; order Lepidoptera; family Pyralidae; genus Acrobasis; species Acrobasis suavella. Next base: position 8,389,654 of record OW971945.1, on the reverse strand, counting down.
GGCCACCAAGCTCCTAAATGTGGCAGTAACGGTTGCTAAATATAGCCCATCCTTGCTAATCTCCGATGGAGTCTTAGCCTTAGTTAGGAACACATTCGCTTGTATCTCCAATGAATGCCTAGATTGGAGATTGAAATGGATCACCTCCAATATAAGTCAATAAAGGGGAAAGCTCTTTCTCAGCAGTGAGATAGTGAATGTGAAAAATAAACAGACAGAAAAGCACCTAGGTAAACGTCGACACTTGACAAGTTTCCAACAATGAACATTACGATAGAAACGGCTAACAGCAAATATACATTTGCAAATTACGTTCCCATATGATAATTTACATTACTATAAATTATATTTCACACGTGTTAACAAAACGTAACTTATATGCAATAAATTAGCCCACTATGCTTCCACCTTTGGGCGCCCACGCTTTCCATAAAATGGTCCACAAGTGACACGGGGTCCATTGTGCGTCCTACAAGTCCTAGCTGTGGACCGGGTATACAAGAAACGTCCTATTAGTTGCTTTGAATTTCTGCGTATTATTTATTAAGGTCCGAAATCTTTGTTTGAATATACACACCACACCGAAAAAGATGGTGCGGTCTCAGCATAAGCACAGGGGGTGACATTTTTCAAACGCGGAGTTGTTAACGGTTTTTTGTATGGAAAAAGCAATCGACTCCGCGTTTCAAAAATGGCACTTAAGGTTGAACTAGTCGCGGGCTCAAACTCAAAGGTGGGCGCGGCATAAAAGCATGCTGTCTTACCTAAGATTTTGTTCGGGCGAACCATTGAGGTGAAATGCAATCGTTCATGGTAAACCGAGCGCGTAAAAATATACGTAAAGCAAAAGAGAGGAAAAGAGGTTTTTTGCAAAAACTACCACATTAAACAATTTCGAATTAAGTTTATTAAAATCTATAATTAAGCTGTGTACGGATATCGTTTTGTAGATTTACACTTCTTTAATCATTAATTTATGCCAAAATTTGCGTAAAAATAAGCAAAAAAAAAAATAATTTTTGATTGCTTATAACTTTTTAATAGATTTTTATTTTACTACTCTGTTTCCGTACATACATAATTTATAATGAGACAAAACGATATCATGTTACATTTTGAATGTACAATGTCAAATAGTGGAGGAAATCCCCTACGAAATTTGTATAGAAAAAGTATCGACTAGTTCAACCTTAAGTGCATGTTGCGGATACATTTCTGTGATCGTTTTGATGAAGAAGGGTTACGGATACTTCAATGTGAAATATCATAGAGACTAAACAATAATTACAAAAGTTAATTTACTTGATGTAAACTGAGTGTGTCATGAATAATTAATTAAAACATAGAACAATACTGGAGTTAAATGCAACCAATGGGATTAAAATAACACTTATGTTGACAGCGGACATTTGCTTTGCTGTCAACGTAAGTATTGCATAAAAAAAGGATTATTTTAATGCTGTCAAAGAGTCAAATAATGAACTACCTTGGTATCAAAAAAATTGGTAAGTATATACGCTCTACGCCGTGTAATTATTTTAAATCATAGTTTAAGTGTCTATTTACTATTCATAAATTGGATCAATCATTTAGTAGATAACACAGATCCGTTCCAAGGACTGTCATTTAAATCCGGGTTGAGGCAAATTGTGCTTTGATAACATTAACTACTCGTATAACTGTTATTATCGTCACCGTCTAATAAAATCACTTGTTTATACTGGATATCTATGCTTTCTTTGTTGTAAGTACAAGTGTCCGTTTTGTACCACGCCATCGTCGATTCGCCTTTCCTGACACTCGCCCTGAAGATGATCGTCTAAATCGAGTAAACTTAGTCGGCCTTTTCCTATATTACATAAATCAACCATCTTAAATGAATTTACGAGTATATCTCACGTGAGTGTTAATATATAACCCTACTTTTTTAACAGAAAGGCTGATTTTTAATCAAATCTTTAAATAAAATATATTTAAATTTTATTCAAAGATTTGGGAACTTTCCTTGGTCAAAAATAAATTATTTGGTAGTGTTGAAAAAATAAAACATCACAATATAATGTCACTTGTCATGTCATATCCACTTTCAACGTTATTATAGATTTAATATTGCAAGCTGATATTAAAAGCACTATTTGACTTAAAGAAACTATGATGTCATTAGCACATATTTCATACAAATCCCAAGGAAAATATTTGTAATGACGCTTAGAAAAAAATATGTGATTTGAGATTTTGAAATATTTGAAAAAATTATATTAGACCAGCTAGTATCGTATTTTAATATTAATAAATTAACCACTGTCGCCAATTTGAATTTAAAAAAGGGCACTCTACCACTGATGCAGCAGCGACCTTAGTTCAAATTATTTACGAAGCCTGGGAGAATCGACATGACGTTATAGGCATCTTTTGCGATCTGTCGAAAGCATTCGACTGTGTCGATCACATAATATTAAAAAATAAACTAAAATTTTATGGCGTTACTGATACTGCACTCTCAGTTATTTCATCTTATTTTGATAATAGAACTCAAAGAGTTGAAATCAACAGAGTATCCTCAAATAGTGCACCAATAAATGGTCCCTTTGTTTTTGATTTATATTGATGACCTCTTGCAGAAAAGTTGTGTGAAGTAGTATTGTTTGCTGACGACACATCTTTTCTTTTTAAGGTTGACAGAAAATGCACAAACTATGACGATGTAAGCAATACTATGTCACGAGTACTTAGTTGGTTTACGACTAATAATCTGGCCTTAAACATACAAAAGACTAAGTGCGTTAATTTTTCACTATTGAATAAACCCAATACTCACATACCTTTAACTCTTAATGGCCAAGTTCTAGAATGGGTACCCAACACCAAATTTTTAGGCATAACTGTAGACTGGAACTTAAAATGGGATAAACATATTGAGGCCACTGCCAAGAAACTTAGTTCGGCAGCATATGCTGTGAGGAGGGTCAGACGGTGTACTAACGTTGAAACTGCTAGGCTAGTATACTTTAGTTATTTTCACAGTATAATGTCATATGAAAGAGAGCAATTTGGTCGATCAACGGACTAAAATCACGCGATTCCTTAAGAGAGTTATTAAAATCTATAAATATTCTTACTGTGACATCTCAATTTATTTACGACAATCTTCTGTTTGTTAAATCTAGGTTAAATGATTTCAAGAAACACTGTAAAAAATCTAATCGAATTAAAAGAGATTTTAATTCGATTAGATTTTTTTTTAATTTTCACGATACGTGGTTATTTTTGACATTTTATTATATCATAGGTTAATAAAATAAAAAATAACCACCACCATAAGTTTATAAAAACACAGATCTATAAAAATAAAAGAAATCGATAAGTTGTACCGTTTTATTTTCAATCCATTACAATACAGATATCTCGCGATTGGATTTAAAATTAAATTACAGTGTAGATTCGCTTGTGCGATTAAACGACTTAAATTATTCTATCTAGTGCCAAGTGATACGTTACAAATGGATTTAATATCAGAAATATTGCGTTTAGGTAAGTATATTACAAGAAGAATAAAGTACAATAAATTCAAAATGTATATTACAATCTTTCTAAACATCTATACAGTGTTGATTATGATAGCTACCTATATAAATCACTTACTAATGAAAATAACAAGTTATTTGATAGTAGAGAGCCTCTTCATGTAACAATACCTCTTCATGCAGGAATTAGTGGTTATCCAAAAAGGTTTTTGAGCAGAAAAAAGAATGCATTGAGCAGATCTCTTTAGGTACTCCAAAACAACTGTAATATATGTTAATTTATGACAACTTTAATATGATATAATGAAAAGAGCATAATACAGAAAAAACTATAAACTCATTTTTATTTTTATTAGTAAGTTATTTCAGATTGGATTGTTGATGAAAGTAAAAAAAAATCCCTTGTATTCATTAAAATTAACAACCTTTTGCTAAACCTATTTTAGTAAAAATCATGTTTTGCACTTTATCTTTTCAACATTTGTCATTGAATGAACGAGAAAAACATATTTTAACTAAAATAGGTTTAACAAACGTTTGTGATAAGTTATGAATATGAGGGTTACTCAGCTAAGTACATTATACTTATTACTGACTCATAAACAATGTCTAAACATTTGAGCTTTCATTTCTAAATACATGATATGCTTCTGTTAATTTTGTAATTACTATTTACATTAATAACTGTATAAATAACAAATTTAACAAAAATATCTTTATCTACGGACGTGCTACCTAAGAAACTTCATAAAAGCCAAATATTTTGTTGTACTTACATAAATTGCAATTTTATAAAAGAAATATTTAGTTAATTTTTAAAGTATATAAAGACAAGCTTTGGTAGGTTTCGACTAAAAGATAAAAAATCATTTCCATAAATTTCAAATAAATAATTTTAAAATTCCACCAAAAAGTATACAAGAAGTAACAAACTCATAGATTGTGGAAATATTAAAAGATATGTACAATTTTATTTACCTAAACATATATTAATCTTACATGTAAACTAGGAACGAATAATGATTAACATTATTAACAATAATTAATTAATTAACTTACTAGTACGTTTTTGTCATGAAAATTGTATTGTTAAGAATATAGTGGAACTGATTAATTTAATTATTTTTTAATTCAATATAGCCATTCTTTTAGTCTATGAATTTATTTTTAATTCTTAATCTATTTATTGATGATAAAACTAGGTTTTTGATGTGATAAAAATTTTCGTATAGTATATAAAAAGATTTGAATAATCATAATTGGATTATTTTGTTTATAAATTTTAAAGGTTGAGTGTGTTTTTACTTAGTGTTATTACTATGTAACAATACAGCCGCCTGTGTTATATAATAGTATAAGCTGTGTTATATGCTATAAATAAATATAAACAATTTATTTATCTCCAAATTTTTAAGGATCTATTTTACATGTACTGCACAGCTTATATCTTTACACAGTACCAAATATTTTGCTCGATGCATATAGTCAATGATATGGGACGGCTGTATCAAGTCGTTGTTATTCAAAAGGCTGCTGCCACAGCGGCGGCGGTGGGGGCAGCGAGAACAGCGGGGGCTATGTGGAGATGGCCAGCGAAGGGCGCGGCAGCGGGTGCCGGGCCGAGTGCGGCGCTGCGTGCTGAGCTCCATGAGGGGACGACGGAGGAGGCGTTGCTGCACCAGGAGAACACGTCACTTTATCCATAAACGTCCTTATTTCGTCAAAAGAGGCATCTTCACGCTCGGTGTCCGCTGAACTCGGCGAATCGCCACCCTCCGACCCGTGCTTCTTCAAGTGCCGGTCTAGATTAGTCTGCTGACCGAAACACCTGTCACACAACTGACATCTAAACGGTCTTTCTTTGTTGTGAATATTCCTGACATGTCGCTGAAGGTTAGAAGAAATGGAAAACGATCGCTCGCAGTACTTACATTTGTAAGGCTGTTCTCCGGTATGTGTCCTTAGATGGCGCGTAAGGTTAGCGCTGCGTGGGAATACCTTTCCGCAGAATTTACATGCGTATCTGTCTCGTAGCTTTCCAGAACCAGCACTTAGTTCTCGAAACTTAGCATATGCACTCGGTTGCCGCTCTGGGCCATCAGTACCGAGAAGTGGGGATAAAAAATTGAATGGACTCGGGACGTAGGGCGAGTGAGTTGAGCTCAGAAGCGAGTCAGCTGAATGAAAGGGGGGAAATCTTGGTCGATACATAGCATCGATTATATTGTTATGCTGCGGGTGGACGGGCATCGGGAACGCTATAGGTTGGGACACCATTGCCGGTGAATCCTCTCGCTTTGTCTCTACTCCTTCTACGTCTACATCTGTTGTGTCATTTTCAGGTGTTTTACTTCTCTCTATAGGACTTTCTGGTGGAGAATAAGATTTTACCGACGAATTACGAAAGGAACGGTCATCATTTTCTACTTCAGAATCATGCTTGTCATTTTGTTTCCGTGATACAGATAAATCCAACGGTTGATCGCCTTGGTCTTTCTTTGTATCCTCTTCCACGTCAGAATATTCCGAATTCTTATCTTCACTAGTTACACTTTTTGATAAATCTTTAGGAGACGGGGAAACCGATTTGTGTCTCTTAATGTCATTGTTATTGAATTTCAGTGAAAAATTAAATGGCGACTTTCGTTTTAAATCTTCTCTTGCGAAATTGAATGGTACCATGGGAGATGTCATTGTCATAATTGGTGAAGGGCGCTGTTGTGAAATGTCTTCTGATGATGGTGGTGGTGATTGCTTCGAATATAAACTTTGGGACTTGTTTGGAGTAGCCCTTTCTGAACTATCGTTGTTTCTCCTGTTGCTGTCGAAGTCCTCCTTATTTCTTTTATCATCTAAAGAAGTTGAGCTATCAATGCTTTTAACAGACATCCGTCCTTCTTGTTGTTTGGATGCCAAGTTTGCATTTGATAAAGCAATGTCGTGTTCTATTGCCAGTCTTGCTCCTTGAACATTGAAAAGTAGTGGGTTCAAAAATTCTGGTTGACAGGCAGCTGCAGCAGCGGAGAATAGTGCTGGATAATAACTGTTGTATGGTAGAGGCAATGCAGGCCCTCTGTACAAGGGGAATGGGTTAGGGTTGTTTGGGTTGTTCATCCCGACGTTTGGTAGGGGCGGTATCTGAGGGAGTCCTTGGGGCATCTGTCCGCGAAGGTTGACGCTGGCAGACGCGGTGTCACAAAATCGTTTGTGTTTAGTGAGCGAGGCGTAGGACGTAAAGGACTGACCGCACTTGCCGCACTCTACGAGGGCTCTGCAGGCGACGTGCATTCGCTTGTGACGGCACAGGTTGGAGAACTGGGTGTAAGCCTGGAAAATACAAATACGAAACTGTCAATACTAGTGTCGGTTACTTTTGCATAGGAAAATTAATGAGATACTTGTTACATATTTTTGTAAACGCATAAAGGTTTTCCAAATGTTCTTTCTTTATGACAGTGTCTTTTCTTTGATTTGGCTTAAAGTTTCAAAATGTGTACTTAATTATTGCTTTGTTTTTCTTTTTATAAAATGGTCGCTTACCTTAAAGCAGACCTTGCACTGGAATGGCTTGACGCTGGAGTGGATATGCGTATGCTGCTTCAGGCCCGATGAGGTCGCGAAGGTCTTGCCACACTCGGGGCACGCGTGGCTCCGGGCACCCACGTGTTGCGCGCGGATGTGGCGCTGGAGGTTGGAAGGATCGGTAAATACCTGCAATGACGTCAGGTTTCGGCTACCATAAATACTTTGTCTCAGATAATAGAGCATAATTTTAAGGACAAACAAGACATACTTTATTTATTAAATCTTTATTGACCATAATGGTACAAAAGGTGGACTTTTTATTTTAAATTTGACTTGAGACAATAGTAGTAAAAATAGATTTCGAAATTAGCGTATTGTGAATTCTGAGAAGCTAAATGTGTTTAATATGCAAAATTGGACCAAAAGCAAAATAGAATTATAATTATTTTTTAATGCTAATATACTTCCCAACTGTGGGAATAGGCTAATAAAAAATAAAAATTAACTAATCCTAAGAAAAAATATTTGTGAACACACCTTAGGACAGTTTTCGCAGGGGTATTTTCTGATGTCAGTATGGGCGAGAGCTCGATGGCGTAGCAGCAACGCTCGGGAGCTGTACGCACGGTTGCAAAGCTCGCAGTGGAAGGCACCGGGCGTCTGTCCGTGAGCCTGGATCAGGTGACGGTCGAGACTAGAAAAAAGGGTAACTGTTTAATTCAATGTATTTTTATAGTGATTTGTGTTGACCAACACAACTATTACACTTTTTACCTCAATGTCTATGTATTGTGATTTCGTTAAGTTCATCCCCAATTAAAAAGTAAAATAAAATGTCAATATATCTCTCTCGTTCTCTCATCCTAGTTCGTCCCCATTTGCATGATTGGCTATTCGGATTCAATTCGTATTAGACAACAGACATTAACAGATTCGTAGCTCATAGTCGCTTTCAAGCTTTTTTTATCTCACTTCACCCGGTTGGGCGCAATTTACTATACATCTCGTTGGGGAAAACTAGGATATAACCATATACCTATTCAACACTACCCCTGTCATTCTCAATATCACTCCTTAGGTTGACTGGTAAATAAGGCCTTAGGATTTAAGTCTGCCATTATACTCGTATTTGTGTATAAAATTAAATAAATAGCCCTAGACAATAATTATTTTTGTTTCAATATTCAAGTGTTGGATCTTGACAGATCCAGATTTTTCAAAATATTCTTGAAAGTTATATAGAAATACAGTAGCTTAATTTTGGAAGCCACACTGCAGTTGAGATTAAGACAAATTAGGGCTCCTGCGCGACTATCTAAATTAAGTTTGAGCCCGTTCTTGCTGTTAAAAAGATACATAGAAGTCATAAAATCTGCATTTCGCAACGCACCTGATAGTATATTCAAAGTAAACTCAATTTAGCGGACATCTGTCGAGTACGGAAAAACAGTCCGTCGCCTGCGCCGGTTCTTACAATAATTATCACGAGACATCGCTGAATGCCACATTTATTCCGTACAGAGCCGGATGAGATGGAACAACGGGATTTCCTAACGTGAGAGACTTTTTTCGTTGTTCATGTGTGTCATCTACTTTTTTTATCTACAATAAGTAAAGGGAATCCCCACCATAGTGAGTAATCATATTTAAAAAAAAGAAGGAAAAAATGGGAATAGCTTCGTAACAATATTTCAAAAGTTTGTAAGTAGAAAATAGGGAAAATTCTGTTTTTGTTATTTAAATAAATATACAGAAAGAAATCACACTGATTGAGCTAGCCCCAAAGTAAGCTTAAGCTTGTGTTATAGGATATTAACTCAACGATACTATATTTTATAATAAATACATAATATAAAGGTACACACCTAAGACCCAGGGCAGTTTTGAAAGGCCATTTTTCAACTTGCCCTGGCTGGGGATCAAACCCAGAACCTTCGGATTGGCGGGCTAGCGTGTTGACCATTATGCCACGGAGGTCGTCAATTTATTTGTCTCTATTTATTTATTTATTCATTGACAATTGTGTCGCTTTGTTTGTTAATATTTTATTATTTTTTTTACTAATTATGTTAACATAAACATTGGTAATCTTCAGTGATCATCAAATTTATTGAGCATTAATTAAATAATAAGGTATACCTCATATCCTTGGACCGGCTAATTGATACTTATACAGCCCTTTGCTTCACATGATTTGCATATTAATCTCAAAGCTGTTTTCGGTAATGGCCGCTACCGACTTGTAAAGTAAATTAAGCTTTATCATGTTATAAACGAGCCAATGAGTCCAATTAAAAATGAATTACTTTTTTGATTGTATAATCCTCAAAACTGTAAATAAGAACAACCTACATCCATTAACGAGAAATTACTCAAGTATTTTCTGATGTCAGTATGGGTAGTGTATTTTCTGATGTCACTTCACAAAATATTCATCGAATTCAACTTTAATATAAATCATATTGCAATGGAAATAAGAATCATTAAATGCGTATTTTTAAACGTAACTCAAATATTACGAAAATTGCTTTAGGCGGATTCGGTGGCTTGTCTGTCATATTAAGTGCCCTTTGCTTTGTTGCACTTAATCACTTGGTATAAATACCTATGTGATATAAATATGTGCAAAAATAATCAGGAAGTATTTGAGATATATATGTATGTGCAATTAGCTATTTAGTTGTCAATATCTACGTATATGAAGTAGCTCATACACGAACCTACATACGTCGTACTAAATATAGACGAACTAGACACATTTGTTAAAAACATGATGTTTTTTGTCAATTATATTAGAAAGGAAAATTAAAAGGAAGGAGAGGCATAATCAATTTCAGAAAACCTATGTAGTGTAGAAGTTAGATTAGTTGCTCTGCAAAGGAGGCAAGAGGAAGACCGTAGGGTTTTCATTTTGTATAGATTTGAATAAAAAAACTCTAACTGCTCGTATTTAGCTTGACAATTGAGAATTAGGTACTTTTCTCCGTAGGTGTGAGTGAGTATATCTACTTTTGCAATATCCTACATCATATTCAATGAAATAATATCAATAGACGATAGGCTATGGAGCCTATGCCGTAGCTTATGATAAGCCTTCCGTCTATAAGTATTGAAATATCCTAAGATACGAGTATGTTCTGTACAGACGTAACATTTTCCATTTCCAGGAAAAGCTAAGTTACCAGTTCATCCATAAATATAAAATCTTCCTTATAGATAGACCTATGTTAATTTTCAATCGATCGGTGATAAAATCAATGTCATCAACAACTTCATTAGAAAGTGAGAGGGTACTAACGAACTGGACTAAGCGACAGTGCTCCTGGTGGGCGCAAAATGAGCAATTCACATAATGTATAGAAGTCGCAATTGAGTAATTTGTATTGAAGTGTCTCAAATAAAAGTATAGAAAATTATAGGTCTGTTTGTTGCAATTTTAATAATAGCTAAAAAATAACTGTAGAGAGTTTTTAAACGAAAATAGTGTAGCTGGACAATATGCCACTTTTGTTAGGTACGTTTGTGTAAGTGTCAGATAATATTTGAATGCATCTGATGGTTTATGAGCAGTCCAACGAAGTCTTTATTTTTAGTACCTACTCGAAAAATATATGAAACTAAGTCTAATATAATCTCTTCTACACCGCAAAGACTATTTAGATAAATAAGCACTTTTGTTTCAATTGATTTAATTTAATTTTATTATTTAAATTGATATTTTCACTAATTTTAAATTAAAAATATTATTTGATTGACATCTGTTTAGTATATTTGCAATACTCCTTTAGTTTCTATGATTTGAATATCAACCTAGGATTGGGCTTATGGCCTATGTCTAGCAGTGGATGTTATGCGGCTGAAATGATGATGATACCTAAGATTTGTATGTATTATGTTAAACGCATAGTTAGCAAGTAAATGTTTCAATCTATGGATAATCTACACATTTTACGAATTGAACATATTGCGTCAAACCTTTTCCGGCCAAGTTACTGGAAAGACAAAGTCAACATCTATATGTACGGAGATTGCCAACGCAGTAACTTACGATCTCGTCCGTACATAATTCAAACTGGTTCAGCAGCTATAGAAATTGTATGAATCCGTTTTTGATATATTTTAAGCCATCTTCATTAATGCGATGAGTCGAGTAAAACTACTTGTAAACATTCATCGATATGTAAATCAAATCAATTAACTCAATAATTTAACTTGTAAATGGATTTTATTATTTTATGTTAGGTCGATTCAATAAATACTTATGAAGAGCTAAGAAGATATAACATATGCAGTTCTATTACGAGATTTATTTCCGGAAATATTCAATACTCCAAAAGAATGAAAAGAGAAAGCAAATGTTACAATTTAAAAGTTATGGAATTTATAATACATTCCAACTACGGACCTGTTACGGAATAGCTCATTCTTCATATACATCATTTTATTTCCGCAAATTTAAGTAAACTCTGTCGACAGAACAATTTATTCAAACGTCCGATGGAAAACGTATATCATTTGCAAAAACGGTCTCAGTGACTCTCCTTGGCATAACTGGTCTACCACACGCAACCCTTGATGCCTGCGGCGCTTTTCTAGCTTTGCACCTGCCGTATTTCAACTCACGACATTAACTATTACAATTGATTTCATTGCTGCTTCGATTCGCGGAATGACTTTCAACTGTGGAACGTTTGGAGAAATGTTTGTTATGTATTTCAAAGTTATTGTAGTTGTCAAGTTATTCAGATGACGCTTTTTCACTGTTGCGGACGGGCGGCCCGTCGCCGTATCTTTTAATTAATCTAGGAATAAAATCTAACGTCAGTAATAGTTCCGTCGCTTACATGCTGTTAGTTCATCCATTTGATTGCGGAGTGGTACTGGTTAGGTAAGGTTAGGTTAGCCAGCAATAAAAGCTTTTTGCAGCAAGTTTAGTCCATGATAATGAACTACTTTCCTTAAAAACAATGATCAAAATACAAAACAAAAATTTATTTAGCGCTAATTTGCATGAAAAGTCGAAATTTATGTGTCTTTTTCCGATAATGTTTTTATGGAAAGTAGTACAGTATCATAGACTGAACTTACTCCAAAAAGGTTGCTGGTGTATAAAAGTAACCCTGTATACCTTACTATACAATATGTAACAAAAACCCTGTCCGATCCTTGTAAGAGCAACAATATGAACAACTGTTTCTATAGGACCGATGCTTGAAACTGTAAAAAAACTACATTTTCATACAAAAGAGTTCGATCGGCGCGGCAATTTGTATGAAAATGTCGAAATAAAAAAAATGTTGAGAGATTGATGAGTGAAAGACTTTTTGAGAAACAAATTAAAAAAAACTGACACTAGTGCCAATACTGGAATTCAGATTTTTAGCCGGCTATAAGGCATCTGTATGTCTAAAGCCTTTTAGCTGCCTAAAATTCTCAATTAACATCTATTATCTAAAAATGACACTCTGGGACCAACGGCTGAACTTCATTTATGTAATTTTTTGTCACCAGCTGAACCACGCCCGTGGGCCATTTTACTCCACCGAGCCAAAAACCTAATGAAATTATGAAATGTACCAATTAACTCATCAAATCCAATGACATGTTTTAAAGAAAATTGTAGACAGTTCGGCACATCTGTTGTGTAGTACCTACGAGGGGGGGTCAAAAAGTTCGCGGAATGGAGGGGATAGCGGGGGGTGGGGGACCTGCCGCAGGTAGTAACTAATGAGCAACTCTTTGTGAGTATATATGCCAAGTTTGAACCTGATTGTGTCAATAACCTTTGACCTGTCGTCGATCAAACAAGTGAATCCGGAAGAAAAACTTGAACATGGAAAAAATCGAGTTTCGTGCCGTCATAAAGTTCCTCACTAAGCAAGGAAAACCACCTCAGAAAATTTTGGAAGAAATGTTATCAGTATACGGGGACTCTTGCCCTGGGAAAACCATGGTGTACAAGTGGAATAGCCTTTTCAAGCAAGGCAGAGAGTCTCTTGAAGACGACCCTCGCTCAGGACGGCCGATTGAGGCCACCACCTCAAACATCGTTGAAAAAGTGGAGAATCTTATACTGGAGGATACTCGTTTGAAGAAGAAACAACTTGCAGAAATGGTTGGAGTATCACCTACAACCATTTTAAATATTCTACACGACAATCTTGGGATGTCAAAAGTCAGCGCAAGATGGGTGCCAAGAATGCTCACACCACCACAGAAACAGCTGCGCGTCGAGTATTCAAAGGAGTTTTTAGACCTCTGTAGCGCCGACAAGGAAGGAATTTTTGCAAGACTTGTTACTGCAGATGAAACTTGGGTTCATCATTATGAGCCTGAGTCGAAGCAAGAGTCTATGCAGTGGCATAAAAAGGGTCAGCCCCCCCCTAAGAAATACAGGGTGTCACAATCGGCTGGAAAAATCATGGCAACTGTTTTTTGGGATACAGAGGGTATTTTATTAATAGATTATAAAGATAAGGGTGTTTCTATAACGGGAGAATACTACGCTAATCTACTAAGACAATTAAAAGAAGCAATCAAGGAGAAAAGGCGGGGAAAGTTGACAAAGGGTGTGCTGCTTTTGCATGACAACGCACCGGTACACAAGAGCCGCGTTGCGATGGCTGCCCTTCATCACTGTGGCTTCGAAATGTTAAACCATCCTCCCTATAGTCCAGACTTAGCCCCCTGTGATTATTTTTTATTTCCCAAATTAAAAAAAGAGCTTCGGGGGAAGAAATTTTCCGATGATGAAGAAGTCAAGTCGGCGATTTCGGCCTATTTTGAGGACAAAGACAAATCATTTTTTTTCGACGGTATTAATAAGTTAATAGAGAGATCTGAAAAATGTATTCGACTTAAGGGGGAATATATTGAAAAAGAAAAATAGTACAGTATTTTATTTCACCCCCCTTCCCCTCCGTTCCGCGAACTTTTTGACCCCCCCTCGTACTAGTAGCAAACACGCAATGACCCGAGTCTCTCGACGAAATAGGGCCCGCAGGCTGCCACGCAACAGGCTTCTATCGTGCGTACTGATCTTTGTTACACTTGTTTAGGGATCCGTAGGCATATAACCTTATCCTGCCGTTGATATAAAATACATAAAAAGGAGTAGTGTGTTTGAGAGTATTTAGGTCGTTGTATTCAAGTCTCAATAAGAGAGTTAAATTATCATCATCATCATTTCAGCCGCATAACGTCCACTGTTGGACATAGGCCTAGAGGATTTCCAAAATGACCGATCAAGAGCGGTCTACATCCAGCGCTTTCCAGCGACCTTGGTCAGATCGTCTGACCACCTTGTGGGTGGGTGTCCTACGCTCCGCTTGCCAGTACGCGGTCGCCATTCGAGAACCTTTTTAAATTAGATAATTTGTTATTCGACTCTAATAAAAAAAAATTACATATTATATTCACAACTTATATGAGAAAGGTAATGGAAAAGAATGTAAATAGACTCGGGTAAGTATTAAAGAAGTTAAGAGCGACAGTGTGAAGAAATTACAATACTATTGTTTATGTTTTCAAGTCTGTTTACACGTTCGGGATATTTACTGTGAATATTGCAATAAAATTTACTTTGCAAACGTACTTACAAGTTCAATGGAATATGTTATCCTTTTTATTTGACTTAAACAAGTTAAAAAGAATAAATATTAACTACTAGCAGCCAACTAACTAATTAAATGCCTGATTTACGTACACTTTGATATTATTTTTATTTATTAAGCATACTGAACCCGGGTTGCTAAAATCTTTTCTTGCACTATTGTCCATTATTACAGTGCACAGCATCTAAGTAAACGTCTTTACAGAGATCGATTGTGTACCTCTTAATTGCATATTACGTAATTCTTATCTATTGAAAGCACCATTAACAGTGCAATGTTACAATTATAACCACATGCCCACTTATGAACTATTGTTTCATCAATGGGAGTTGCTTAAGCAGGTGGACTTATCGAGATAAAATTTGAGATACTAAGCAGCGGATATATTTTAATTTTTCAATTAAAATCCAGCGTTGGCAGGGGGTTAACTTTTTTATTTTGACATAAAGTTTATTTTATTGCGATATTTACATTGTATAAGATAAAGCAAATATTTTTTTTAAATTAAAAAAGAAGTATATGTATGTCATTTATTCATTGATATATTTTTCAAAACAAACGTAAGTGTTCCATATAACAACTAAGTGCAATACATGCACCTCAATCTCCGAGATCTTTTTCACGAATTGATAACATCCAATGAACAACTTTCGTTCGCAGTCTATCTATTAGCCACACCCACACCGGCCACCGATACCAAACAGGCCGCTAAAATGTTACACAAGTGCACAAATTTCTTAAAAAACCCCCTACTTTTCAGAATTTTGGTCAGTAATCCTGTTTACCATGCAAAACGCAACTACCTCGATAAGATGAACCGTGGTTCTGTAAATCCTAAAAAGATAACGTGAAAGTTTTTCCTTCACTATTTACATAAACATACCTTCTTACGTCTTATATTTCATATGTAACTTGTAATTGCTGAACATACATTAAAATATAAAGGTACTTCTAGGTGCCTAAAAGTAAATACACTTATTCTGAACACGAAATAAAAATTGCAAAATAATTTCAATTAAAAAAGACTGAGACATTCATTTCAATTCCAATTTACTTAATATTCACGTAATATTTAACATTTAGTGCTAAGTAACTTTCTGTATCAAAATCCGGTAAAAACTGAATGCTCTCGTTCCACATACTAAATGGCAATAAATCACTGAAAACAAGTTGTTAAAGAATAAATAACGAACATTTATATTAAATTGTGACCTTTACGCCCAATTGAACTTGTGAAACGACGGTACATATTGTGAACTTTAACATATATTAAGGTGATCATAAGTAGATCGCTTTTGGCGGTAAATATATTGCGTGTTATGTAAAAGTGTAGCAGTTGATGTCAATTACAAGAAGGGCATTTTATTAAACAATATTGAAGTTTTCTTTTACGAATATTAAAATGAATTTTATTAAACTCTATCAAAATTGATGTTACTCTCATTGAAACATGAAACTATTCAGATAAAAATAAATATATCTATACATAGATCAATGTAACATTTTAGTAGCCGCTGCACTAATGATGTACTACCATGAATCGTGGTTACATTTCAATAATCGAATGTAGATCCGTAGCTACAATCGGTTGAGAAATTCCATAACTCGCTTGTTGTCGAGATACAGATAACAAAACAATATAACATATAAATGAAAGCAGTTACTCGATTAAGTTCTTTGAGTAACATTGTGTGTGACACTTAATTATTTTAATTTGAATTTATTTTCTACACATTTATTTTCAACCTCTGACGGAAAGTAGATGTGTATTTCTAATATAAACAACTTTATTGATATTTGCATATACTATATCTTTGATTGATACCTACGCCATAAAACACAAGGCGTTGAAATTATAGTATCATAAACTAGATAGACGTTAGATCAACAAAAAAGTGCAAGGAGCAAGCAGTCATCATTACAGCACCATTAATAAAGTAACGCATGTAACTTAAAACGGAATATGATCTTTATCGCACTTAGAATACGGTCTGAATTATAAATTTAAACTAATAAAGTGCTGATCACGGTACTGCTTTGGCTTTGCAACTTCCGATCGATCTGATATCGATTCGAGGTGTGACAGAAATGATCATTCCATTGACAATCGGGTTGTGACGAAAGTAAAAGTATCGATAAGGGATTACAATAGTTTCGTAATGATACAACCGAACAGGTATTGGGAGCATTCGTGACGGTATAATTTGTGGTATCGATATAAGTATCGGTAGTGAATTTTTTCTATGATTGGTTGCAAGTGCAGCAATCGCTGGCTTGATGTCGTTAGGGATGATATAAGCCAATGGTGTTACAACTAGGACGCCTAATACTTTGCAAAATGTATAAGAAAATATAGGAAAGCCGATCACGGGCTCCGAAGAGTTATAGCTAAGGATGTACCTAATCAGACAAGCGCTACGATTGAAAAGAGAAGTTAGAAATGCACACTTGTACTCGTAACTGTTAACTTTAATAGAAAAACACTGATTATTTATGGTACTTTTCTATATTTTAAAATGTTGAATATATATGCGCATAGTTTTAGTCTCTGGTTATATATGTCTGTGTGAATATGTTTGTTATGCTCTAAAATTATACAAATTTATCGAAAGACCCCGTCTTTGACTGGAATAGTAAGGGATCAGAATCCGATCAGTACGCTTTTGATGAACTAGTCACAAAATGTACGCTTTTAAATGGCTTTCGTGATTTCAACACTCGACATTAAAACAAAACAGAAAACCTAGTAATTACTGACTGATGTGCCACAAATGTTGGAAACGTTTAAAACAATAGTGATGGCGCAATAAGCGACGATACGTCAAAGTGTGCATGTCGATAATCTCGATAGTGCATTATTGATGAGAATGATGCCGCTTCGATAGAATATGATGACACACCATTGCGGCCTTTTGCTGGTTGTCAGCCGATAAAGGTTTTATTTGTAAATGTTTCCTTAACGTGATATGTATTTTGAGTATTTTTATGAAATAAAGACTTACTTGCAAATAAATAAAATCAATTAAGCTGAAATTTAAACCCTCATTTCAGCAATTAGTCATCCCTCAGATTATTTGCTCATTATCTGAGGTCGGCTGACTTTCTGTTTATTGCTTTTATATTTTGTACCATCTTCATTATAAAGGTCTTGGTTTTATCAACCCCTTCATATATACTCGTAATTATATAATTGCGATTATATATGAATTTTATAAGTATATATGAATGGCCATATTATACATATAATATGGCCTGCCATTTATTAGTTTTATAGTGTGTATTTATCGAATAAAAGCAGTTTATGAAGGTTTAAAAAAGATGCACTCAAAGGATTTTCGCAATCCCTCACGCTACAGAAGTCGATCTATTCCACCGTCTTGAAACTATTAACCTCCCGCCATTAATATTGTTTGGTCGGAGTCCGGCGCCGATTTATTTAGAGATGTGCCCGTTCGATAAGATGATTTGTTGTCGAGCGTGGCATGACTTGGGCACGCGACGAGCCATCTTAACGTTACGTCACAGTTAGACAATGTTGATCGAAAAGTTTAATTAGTAGATGTAGAAGAGCTCGGTGGTCTAGTGGAAGTAAGTTAAGCAAACTGGGGCGTCGTCCGCACTTAAATGGGTGACCATATAAAAATATCTCAAACTTCTTCGTGGTTTAGAAGGTACATGTCTGTCATCATTAGAAGGCAGACGTCAAGCTATGTCGGATCAGATATCAAGCCGATACGTCAAGCTTAAATTTAAGGCAGGTTGAAAAATCTGTCAACTATGTTGGCCAATACACACAAAAAATGGAACTTTTGTTAGGTTCAAGTTCTGTGTAGATTTATTTAGAGATGTCCGTTCAATATTATGATATGTTCGCAATATTAATGTGACGTCACGGTTAGACGATTTTAGAAGATATCGGCTTATGAAATATTGCAAATGAGTAGTATAGCTTCTGGCAGAAAATATACCTAGATTTTTTTCTTATTAATAAAAAAATCATAACATGTAGAAAACAGAAAGTTGGTGAGAAGCTTGGTGTTCCGGCGGCAGTGCGCATTACTAGTGATTTCACAAGTAAAGCTACACCGGGCGTGGTCCACACTTGGATGGGTGATCACAAGTGGCATAGAAAAATCTCGAGCTCCTCCGTGCTTTGAAAGACACGTATAAGCCGTTGGTCTCGGCTGTCGTGACTGTATGGCAGTCGTCAAGCTATGTCAAATGCTTATAGGCAGCCTGAAAAAACTGACACCAGTGTTGGCCACTTACACACACGAAAAACAACAACAAACAATCAAGCGCACCCCTCGTTCCTAAGCAGCGCAGCTAAGAATGCAACTGAGAACGCTGATATCTCAACTTTATACGATATGCGTTTCAAGACGTCTCACTTCGGAAATTGATGTGCGCTTTCCGGCTTTTTTGTTGATATGCAAGTTGAGATGCATGTCAATGGCACTCTAATATGCCGAAAACCTTGCGGAATGGAAATGAAAACTACTTACGCGTCTATATTAGGGAAGGGTGCGTCACAGAAGGAACACCTCGGCTCCGAGTCCTCCCGATCGTCCTCCTCAGGCTGCGAGAACTTGTTGCTGGAGCTCTGGTGCTCTGGAAATAAACAAACACAAATTAAACCAGAATGATCAAACCAAGGAGATATGCCATTTGAGCCGTGTGGCTTCTAGGACACCACTCCATCTCTTTCTATGGGTCTTGTAAGAGGCGACTAAAGGACCAAATATAATCTTCTCCAACCTACTAAAACTGCATTTTGAAATGTGACTGCATAAAAAAATGGATTAGTATTATTTGACAACCTACTTTGGATATTTAAAAATGTTGACTAAGCATAGTTCAATTAGTTATTTTCGTATACATTATAGCCCTTTTGACACACTAGGCACTTGTTTGTTTGTAATAACTTTATTGTACTAAGAAAACACACAATTATATAAAATAACAACATAAAGAGTAAACTGACAACGGCGGACTTATCCCATAATGGAATCTCTTCCAGGCACTTTTTAAATTAACATGATCACTAAATGTTTAATATTGGTCTTGTCTAGTAATGTTTTTAAATTTGAATATTATATCACAATCACCTCTTTTTTATATAATTAATATTTTTAAAAACTAACTTTTAATAGAAATACGTGTAACCATCGACGTTGTGAAAAATGTTAATATTGTATCGCTACACCTAAACAGGGTACGTGTATCACGTACAGCACCAATGGGAACTGCACCTATATTTGTCATCTTGTATGCAACATGTTAGCGATGAATAAATGAATATGAATAAATTCCTAAGGAGGGTTAACTTTGGGTGGCGGCTAGTTGTAAATTTTTTTGCACAAATTAATTCCCAAAGAGGGTTCACGTCAAGAAGGCGATCAGTTGCAAAACTAGAGCTGAATCATTTAAAACTGTTTCAGCTATTTCATTTCCACTTCGCAAACTTTTTGGAATCCTTGGGTGATCAGTAACATGCATATTGTATTTCTAGAAATACAATATACATTTCGATGGATCTAAAATTCCAAAGAATCCAAAAGGATAGTTATCCTTAGAGAAAAGACCGCAGAATCCAAGAAACATTGACAATGATGGGTAGGCGCTTAGGTGAGGGGAACAAAATCTCCAAAAAAAATTCATTACATGACATATCAGTCCTTTGTAAACCTGATTACATAATGTACCCTTTGGCGCCACAGTATAACTATAGCAGATGAACAAGCCACAACACACAGAGCGGCATGTAAATCAATAGAAAGCGCAATTAAACGCGAGCGCTTTCCTAACAGGACGCATAAGTCTGTGTCGGCGATGCTGCATATTGACACCAGTTAATTTGTTATTTATTGCCAACTGGAAAGGTTACTCTATGATGCAGTGTGCACTTTTACATTGGAGTATCTAGATCTTTTGAATGTTATGGGTATAGGTTATAATATATACCCCTGGGCTTCATGTGTCATTTATTCACTACTGGATTTGCGGAAAAACGATAATGTGCTTATGAACTTACTTATTTAAATCTTTTTATTATTTGAATTAAGTAACATGCTTCGTCATAAAGTACTAAAGTACATCCACAACATGCTTCGTCAACTTACTTACTTACTTTGTAAATTGCATTGTTAATGATTTAAGAAAATTATCAAATAATTAAAATTTAAATAAATCTGTGAGAGGATTTCAATAATTTCCGTAATCAGTTTCCTTTAAGACGAGTATAAGTCTACTATTTAGTAGACTTTTAGGCAAAGTACATTTAAGACATGCACAATCTCTTCACAAACAAGACATAATTCAACTTTAACCCTTCAAATACCTTCAATCTGACATCATAGACAATTTATTCAAACAAAAGTGTGTACAATAAACAATCTGTTCAATATTTCTCGAGCCGTCGGAAGTATTGCATTGACACATGCAAAATTAATTCGAGTCACGAGAGGAACCACGCCCCAAGCATTGTCTAGCACGTGGCATCTGATATCAAGGATGTCTGTATAAAGATGGCGTCTTTTGGTCTTGTTTTGTCTGTGGAAGTTATTAGCTATTGTCGAAGATAAGTGGGTGATGCTGAGTGTGACTGAGACAATAAAGTTTGCGCCCATTTCCTTTTCTTGCATTACAGACTAAAGGGCAAAAAGTAATTATCTAGTCGTGGACCTCGTGACACACTACTAGCACTTCCTAAAAGTGTATTTTCACTAAAAAAAGGATATCAAATACATATTTTCACGAGTTGCGACAAGAGTATATTTTTTATTGATGTTAAAATTATTTATGTGGTTGTGAAACCAAATCAATATTATGAGTTAATAGTATTTTATGCAACAGTTGTATAAGGAGAGTTAAAAAATGCGAGTGGCGCAGGTTACGATGCGAGCCTTGGCGAGCATCGTAAATTGACGCCATCGAGCATTTTTTGACTACTTATACAACGTTGCATACAATACTTTTTTACGACTACATTTACTAAAATATATACAAAAATAAACAAAGAAAAGTACGAAATACTACCATATGTTTGGTAGATACTAGGTATCTATGGGAGACTTAATTTTTTTTTATTGACGTCTTTTCAGTGACGTTTGTTCAGTGACACCACGTTTGAAAAATGGCACCATATGTTAAAATAACGATTTTATTATGTTGTCAGTATGGTAGATCTAAAGAAAATAGTTATAGGTCTATGGCTAGAAGTATCGTTTTGGCGAAATAACGACACATGTGCTATTATATTAGGAATAGACTATAGACTTTTCTGAAATCATATTATCTATGTTCTTATATTAGTGTTCGGGGCCATTTAAAAGACAGATAACAGTACAGGAGTAGAAAAAATATTTTAAAAAATCCTTATATTAATAGTTAGACACGTGTCTAATTTGCTGTAACTTTCCTTTTTGTAGGTTGTAACAGAAAAATTTTAAGGGGCTTAAGATCCCATTGCGAGCTTGTATGATATATCTTCTCTGTGGTATTTAGTAAATAGGTGTTCTTGGCAGAATACAGAAGTCATTGTTTCATGATTGTTGCACCGAGCAGAAAGTAAGTTATTTTTACACGATTGCTTATTTGAGAAATTTTCGTATCACTTCAATATTTCATTTTTAAGATTAAGTTACCTATAGTGCAGTGGGCCAACATGACAACACCTGGCACGGCCCTGATTTAAATGAAATCTTTTTAAGTTTACATTTTCATGTTAATATTATTTTCAGTTTAAGAGAAAATTCAAGATATAGGTAGCGGTCTGGCCCAAGTATCTTGTTGGCCCACTGTACAATTATTAGGTTAGCAACTGCTTGCTCATGCTTTTCAGTGAAAATTAGCTCTGTTTACTTTTTTTTCTCTACGGCCAGTATTTTTTAAGCAATGCCTACACATATCACACGCAAACAGTGTATTTCTATACGAGCGGCCAGGTTCGCCTACTAAACGCTGACGTGCCAGCATTGTCACAGGTCGCGCAATTAAAAAAAAAACCGGCCTAGTGCGTATTGAACTTGCGTGGAGAGATCCGTACAATGCCGAAGATTTTTCGTAAGTGAACGTATATTATTGGAGTTTACCACTTTATTTTCAATTGATAGAATTCCTATATTATTTAACCTGTAATTTACAAGCAAATAACTATGTTTTGTATTTTTTTTTTTCAGAATTTTAGGCTCTGTACTTTCTGAGATCACAGCGGGGAATGGTCAATTTTCGTCTTCTTTTATGAATAAAATCAAGACTATTTATTGTACAATAATAATAAAAAACATATTTGAGATCCTCATAACGAGCCCTTTCATTTAATATGTGACAGAGTAAGGTTTGCATTTTTTTTTAATTCCGAATTTTTCCCTCAAAAATTACACTATTTAAAAAATATATTTATTGACTTATTTTTCCTGTAATCAACAAGCAGTGAACTATATTTTGTATTTTTTTTTAAAATTTTATGCTCAATAGTTTTGGAGATCAGGACGGGGGATTGTCAATTTTCGTCTTCTTTTATAAATAAAATCAAAACTATTTATTTTACAATAATATCAATCCTAATGTGTCCCTCGAAAATGACCCCTATTTAAAAAAAAAATATTTACTTTGCACATCTGTGATTGGGTCATAGGATTACACCATCGCACCAAATTTCACCTGATTTGGTCGGAGATTCGAAGCAAATTAACTGTGACAGACGCACGAGTGATCCTAGAGATCGAGTAGTTCCATTTCTTAATTTTTTTGTACGGAACCCTAAATAATTACTAAAACATAGCAGTAAAGGATTTCCATACATTTTTCTGCTCTTGAACAGCAAAGTTCAGCTTTGTGCTGGATATGTCGTGCAGTTATAATAGAATTGCAGTGTAGTTGGAAGAAAATATTACAAACTTTATATGTGAGGAAAATTTCTTGCTCTACTTGAATTTAAAACAAATTAATTCTAATCACGATCGACGCCACACCCGGTGTAACAAGTGGTAGTGGCATCCGAGTGGTATCTAGATGATGTCATTGTGATGTCAAGAGTCAGGACAGTCTGGTCTACAAAGGTAGAAACACGTTAGAAAGCAGGGTCGTGGCCGTGGTGAAGAGGTCATATTGTTTTATCAGTTAGAATTATATTTCATTGTATCGTAACCCATATATAATAAGATAAACATGCAAAAACTTTTCTTTATTAACGTTTTTCTTCGTATATTCGGATATTATTTTTTATGTTTGGATTGCACTTAACGTCATCCAAAATCTTCTTAATTTTAGGAATAATAAAGCTGTTTTTTTTCTGCTTATAAACGTGGCATAGAAAAGACATATCAAAAGAAAATCAAATCCACTAACTAAGTTAATTTAATTAAACGAATTTAAACTAATTTTGCATGAACTATGGATGCAGCTCATTACTTTAAGATTTTTTTTCTACATCTATTGGGTGTAGAGAGAAGTACTGCTTTATTAACCTATTACCTAACAACTGTACACTTCATATGTAGATACATATCACATACCTTCAAGTACTTGGTTACCACAATAGAACCGAACCGAAAAAAAAAACAAAAGACGACACTTCACAGACAGTTCAGAGGTCACTCTATTTGCCGCCGGTATAGCACTGAAGTGTTGGTTACAAATTATCAGGGGCAGCAACCCCCACCCCACCTGTCCGCGAGGGTTAATATGCTCACTTGACTCGGGGAAAGTCATCAAGCGTGATGTAATGTTTGTGGTTACAGACAATTGATTTGGCATTTTTTGGTAAAAAAACAGGAGCGGAACTAAAAGAATTTTTTTTTTTCAATATGTACCGCAAAATATGATCACATAGTAAGTATAGAGAGATAAGATAAGTGTTTCAATGTGAGGTGTACCTATTAAACCTGGTAGGTATTATAGGACCGATCAGATATTCTAAAAAAGTACTAAAATACAACTACGACAAACCCTCTGAAAAAAATGTCCTAAAAACAGTCGTAAGAATGAAAGGGTATATATGTGTGACGTATCTTTGATTATCCTTTTTTTTAATAAATGAATACTTAAGCATCTAAATAGTTATACCTATTGGTTAAACACATAACAGCGAAGGAAAATATTTGAAAACTAGTACCTACCAAAAATATCTGACTAAGAGTACAAATTAATGAAGCTATTCAGTCTTAAAATCAAAACTGTCAGCAGTATGAAGAGCTTCATTAAAAGGCCATTTTAAAATAATAAAGCTATGTGGATGGCACGCACGCCAACTATTAGTGGACTGCCGGGTCGGTTTTATCAATCAACGGTAGGTGACATCCAACACATCGATTTAGTGTACACTATCAGATTGTGGCATCAATAAACTGGTGGTATTCTCGTAAATAACTTTTTTGTATGGAGAGTTACCATATGAACTTGACATTACCGTCGATATGTGTGATACGATACGTCATTAAATAGGATAACCAAGACGAATTCTAATTTAAATAAAGCCTCTAATGTCTAATCATAAGGTTGTTTAAATACGTTACTGACAAGAAAAATACTAGAACGTAGATCCAAATATTGAAGGCTGCTAACCGCAATCAAAGACATTGTGATTTGATCAAATTGATCTGCAATTAAAACAATTGAAAATCTTTCAATTGTTTCGAATTTGGTATTAGAATTTCTAGTATTGCACCAAAAATGATTTAATCTCTACTGGGTCTAAAGGGTCTGCAAGCCATTTAACTTGTTTCTAACTTTTGGTGACCTATAAACCACTTGTAAGCGCTTGAGCTTTATTTTAGGTCGCACCACAACTATCTTATCAACACAAAACTTTGATTGCATATCCCCGACGGGCTTTTGGGACTAAATGTCCGGCCTTATTCAGCACAGTGTCCAGCTTTTTTATTTTTACAGATGGCAACCCTATTCTTAATATATATAATTTGCAAGTTACAAACGCCAGATCTATTGACCAACTAGTGCATAATAAATGACACGAACGCGCTTACTTCCTCCTTATCTATCTTAGTCATCTATGTTTTATTTACCCACCTTCTATGCCAACACCCAAATTAATTGATTCACAATTCGCAGGGTGTACGAGCGTTAAGTTTTCCCACGACGTCGACAGATGGCGGCGGCGCGCGCGCACCGTGACGGTGCCTTACCGATCTTTCCCTACTTCCCTACCAAATGGACTAACTGACGACACCTGTTATTTCTCGCAATGGGATTGTTGGCTTCAATTTGAATCGCTATTGTTTTATTGTTGTTAGGAAGTAAAGAAATAAGCATTAATACTTTTATTTATTTGCTTTTACTAAAATTATTTTAGGTTGTAGGAGCCCATAGACCACCTACCTAACCATTTTTCATCAGGACCATCATCGTATTCCTTTGCTTATTTTATATTATGTATTATTCAGGGTTATTTTTAATTAACTAGCATTCCTTTAGGTGCAAGTTCAGTCCATGATACTGAAGTACTTTCCATAAAATAAATTATCGATAAACGAAAAAAAATTCGACTTCCCATACAAAATTCATTTGGCTGAGCGCTGATATGTATGGGAAGTCGAATTTTATTTTTCGTTTTGTTTTATGGAAAGTGCTTCAGTATCATGGACTGAACTTGCACCTAAAGGGATGCTTGTTAATTAAAAATAACCCTGTATAGTTTTTGAGACTAAGATCGAAGAAATTTGATGACTGTATTATGTAAATACCTCAGTACAATTGCCAAGTTTGGCTTACTATCTACTAAAACAAACATTCTTTTTTATTGCTAAAATGACTCTTCGTCTACTTAA
Organism: Acrobasis suavella; assembly: GCA_943193695.1. Taxonomy (NCBI): domain Eukaryota; kingdom Metazoa; phylum Arthropoda; class Insecta; order Lepidoptera; family Pyralidae; genus Acrobasis; species Acrobasis suavella. The sequence goes on along the minus strand of OW971945.1, from coordinate 8,363,203 downwards.
TTAGGTAGATACCTGGGTTAAGCTAGAAACACATTGTAATATTGATAACCTTTGCTAATCAAACAAACATCGTCTGGGAATATCTAGTAAAAAGGATTTTACGTACTGCAATACATAACATTACAGCATCCCTATCAACGGTCCGAGGCGCCATACATCTCATTCGCGTCAGGTGCGTGTTCCCGTTATGGCCCGCGGTGTGAATAACGCACAACGTGATTGTACTGGAAATTAGAATGCAGTTTTAACACTTTAATTTGTAATAGGGATACTTATTTTCTTTTATCTTTCTCTGTTCATGTTGAAATTTTGAGATTTACAATACTAAAATAATTTTCATTCAAGTTACTAATGTCTGTACTTACCTAATTTATTTATTTATTAAAATCTTTATTCACCACAATGATACAAAAGTTGAACTTAATGCTATTGCATTCTCTACCAGTCAACCGGTAGGAAACCAGAAAAAAAAACTTTTAATTGCGATAGACGCTAAAAGATGTAAGTACTTAAAATAAACTATATTTTATTTATTTAGATACATTCGTACAGTACACATACACATAAATTAAACAAACACAAGTATATATATATATATATATATATATATATATATATATATATATATATATAATAACCGCCTTATATATATATATATATATATATGTATATATATATATATATATATATAAGGCGAATATTTCAAAATAAACATGTATATACGTATAATATACATATTTATTTTGAATATTGATCGAATGATTTTTTATAATTATCATTTTATTTTTTCGCAGCTGCACGATCCCTATTATCTCATCTCATAGATATATGATAATGATAAGCCACTACATGACTCAGATTAATTTACCAGAAGCATATTCAAAGCAGATTATCGAGCAATCCGTACTAACATTTGGGAGTCACGAAAACGCATATCCATTGTGGCCAAAAATTATTCAATTTCGCGTGACATCAAGATAGGCGATCTGATCGTTGCGCGAAAATGGGATGAAAAGAATAGCTCCCGGTTCAAATTAACCCTTTACTGGGGGCGGAGTTATTAAATTGAAATATTTTTATTTTATTGCCCGTAATATTTATTTGATTGTCAAATAAATAGGCAATGTGGGACGCCGAGCGATTGTAGTCGCTTAATGGGGGGACACGACTATTGTTGTTGGTTAATTTTTTGATTAATCATCCCGTTTCATAGGGAATCGTCGCGACTATGACGTTTCAATTTTTGCACCGCTTTTGTTGTGCAATGGCGCGTGGCTCGAACAATATGTAAGTGGTTTTGAGTTTGGGTTTCTTGCTAATATACTTACTTTAATACCTACTAATGCCTAAATGAGTGAAACTAAGAAAAAAAGGTTACTAAAATTTACTATCACTTTCATAGTTCTATTAATACGATTCAGATAAGTCTAACATGAGCACACTTCTCAAAAAAAATCATTCTTAAAAATCAAGTATATACAAGTAATATTAGTACTTTTATATATTTTTTGACTCGAGAAGAAAAAGTTCTTACGTTAGTACTTATTTACTAAATATAAAAATTGGACAAAATTAAATGTGCAAATCAAAAATTAAAATAGGGATTTTAAATCACTATGTTAAAAATAGGATTATATTTTGCCCTGTAATTATAACTATACGAGATTTAATCGTGCGTAGTGATAAGACTTCTGCATGCGACAATAGTGCATGCGCTCGCGTCGGACAAAGCCACGTCATCAATTTTAATCTGCGCGACAATTGCGCGATGACAAATGTCAACTGTGTCAACGCTCACTCATTCATTACGCGCACGCGTCCACGAAAAAAGGCATGGCTAATAAAGGGTTAGATTTTATTATTATTGCGTATGAGTATGACAGACGGATTATAATTTTTGAGTTTTATTTAATTTCGAAGGGACAAATATGGTGTTAACTTAACTACTGAATAACCCAAAAATGAGATTTTTTTATTTAACCCAACGAAGGTAAAATCGTATTTGGGAAAGAATAAGTGATAATTAATTGACTTTTTTAAAGAGCACATTCTATAAAGACTAGAATAAATGCCATGGCATGGCAAATGTAAGCGAACACCCCATATGAATGTGAAAAGATTGAATAAAACAGATGAAACAAAAGTTTTAGAGACTTACTTATCAACCACGCAAGAACCATTGAACAGGATTGGACAAAATTTGACAGGTTTTTGAAGTAATGGAGCCACAGAAAAAGCTACTACAATTACAAATGATTAAAGTCACGTAGAGAAAACGATTGTAATCATAATACAAGCTTGTCATCGCTATTATCATAAACATTAACGCCATTAACAAATACTGCCTTTCCATTTGTTATTACCGAGCACCTTCGTACAAGCTTCGCACAGATAGCGATCGACTTAAACAATGCGAGACTGGAGAAATCCTTGCAGAATCCATAACTCATACGAAGATAAAGTTTGCAGCAATCAATCTTATACTTTCTAGGACTGTTATCTGTTGGAAGGGATAGTCTTTGGTCTTCTGATGCGGTGTCATTGAACGGATAAGTAGTTCTATGATGAATTTAAAACAACGAAAAAAATTAAGGTGGCTTTTTTCGAAAATTCTGTTTTTTTTTTATTTTAGCCATATAAAAAAGCAAATACATTTTTGTTATTTTTCCCATGTTATTTGGACTATTATTAAAGTTTTATGAAAATTGAAAAGTTCATGCATTTAAGGGAGTAAATAAAACCTTAATTTCTTATGGTTTCACGAAATATAGCATGACATTGAGTAAAAATACTTAAATCGCTTGCAAAAGATGTAACCTTTGATTGATTACAAAGATGTCATTACCATCGAAAGCATCGAAAATCGAAACGAACCCTTCCAGAGACTGGAATGTGTGAACTTGCCAATAATCCTGGTCATCAATCATGTTGCACAACCGGGCATCATGACGAATGTGAGCAAATCGATCCTAATTATCGATATTAAGAGTCATTGTGAGAGCCATGAGAGATATGAGGGTAAAAGTGTCTTTGCCAAATGACCGTTTCGTCTACTACGACTAAACGCAATTGCTCAGTATTTGAATATTATTTTTGTCTTAAATCTTAGCATTGTGTTCATATATTTACTGCTTAGGATCCCACATTTCAGCATTTTCTTTTACAACATTTTTATAACCTACAAGCGTTAAAGAAAGAGCACTCTTGAAGGATGAGCACTACAGAATATATATATAACACGTCGAATCGGAATTCAGTTCTACAATAAGTAGATATAATATTGAGTGCCCAAAAGCACTGGGTTTCGATTCAACGTATCCACTGTAGGTGTGCCTTATCTACGTACTTGTAAGCATGTACCAGGGATTTTATTTATTTCACGAACCGAATTGACTGTTAAAATTAAGTAAAATTAATAATTATATTTTTTTTTGTCACAGAAGTTATTATTTTGTGTGACTCTTTATACATAGTTATATGCTACTGTATTTAGTACTTGCACATTAATATGCAATTAGTCTAACAATTCCCTGTTAACCCTGCATCAGCGTAATATTATTAAACAACACATAATTACGCACAATTGGAATCGCGTAAATCATGACGCCGACGCCCGCACCCGCCGGAAGCGCGCGCAGGAAGTCTGAAGACCCTTGCTTTGCGTTACATTAGTTTACTTACTAGATGCGGTCTATACCATTATGTACTATTAATACTGGACCATGTTTTAAAGACAATAACGCCTACTACCGGAAGTGCACGTAGGAAGTCTGAAGACCCTTTACTTACATTAATTTCATATTGGTGTATTTACTAGATGCGATCTAAAAAACTGCTGTTAAAAAATGAATAACTTTTCAAATGTCCCTATATCTCATTCTAAGATCTCATTTGAAGAGTTATTTATAAGAAAAAAAATAAAGTTGAACTATTTGTAAGATTTTTTTAAATCAGTGAACTAAGATTTTTTTAAACTTTATTATTATTTGTCAATTTTCCTCTGTAGATTTCTCTGTAAATGCAGTGATATAAAATAGGTTTAATATTAGGACGTTTTGGAGAAATCTTGATGTATATTTTTGTTAAACTCAATTTATTGTCTAGAATTAATACGAACTTTCTGTCATTTCCAGATTTCTCTAAAGCGACACACGACAACCCCACGGTAATACAAGCATATGCGTGATTTTTCACAGGCCCACACGGCGCATACGTCGCGCGTCGCGATTTATCTAAATTAAACATCGCATGCGCGTGGCACCGGTGTGACCAAACGGTTTTTTGTTTTATACAGCGTGTGAAGGGTTAAGATTGAGTATGGATTTAATAAGCTCTATAAGGATAACAAGTTATTGATGTACTGACGAGATATACAGGTTAATCTTATTTTCTTCATTCAGGATCAAAAGATTTTAAATGTAAATAAACCCTTTCGTACCTCTACCTATGAATATATGCAAAAGTCTAGACCAATAATAAAATAAATACTGGAGACTATTGGCTATTAGTTATATTTTGTTTTTTTTTTCTGTTCTGTGGTTTTCTGTGTATTTGTGCCCACTTTCTACCCGTGTTACAAATATTCCTTTCATAAAAAGCTTGCTTGGAAGACATATGCCTCTATGGGTTATTTTTCATTTTTTGGAAGAGACTCCTGCTGATCTCTTGATAGTCTGTATTTTACGTCAGGTTTTTTACGTGTAGGTAGTCTATAGCCACTATAGCATACATTGCGAAGCTGAAAATACATCACCATATTTGACCATTAAACAAACATTCGCACGCGCCGTTTTTCGACAACTAAGTATGGCAATTAAACGGGACTACGAGCATAGACGTGATCTTCATATGCCACGTTTACTTTTAAAATCTGCTTCTTGTTCGAGTTACAAATCAGAACTACCTGTATACATAGGCTGGTGGGGCCAGGGGTCAACATGTCAGGGCAGGGTGCACGAAGGCAGGTGACTCCAATTAACTGCGAATCACCAGGGCGTGAAGCCCGTGATTCAACTGATGCGAAACTAGAACTACCATGCACGGAACGTTATGACTTTTTTATCGGGACGTCTAAATTTTCCAGATTATACTAGGTAATTAAAAAACTTAAGAATAGCAATTAAATACTGAAGTAATAGACCTGTTTTTCATAGAGAATCATCTTTTGGTACTCTTTTTTTGTTTATTTTCGAACTATTTCAAAAGATATTATGAAAGTAAATTGGTTTTCAAAGTAACATTACTAACGCCTTACCTGTTACTGGGAGGAATTCCTCCCAGGTCAATTGTTTATCTATTGTTTTATTTATAAGGACAGGTAAAGGGTTAATGAACTCCTAAGATTAATTAAAGATATATATATATATATATATATATATATATATATATATATATATATATATATATATATATATATATCAGCAGGGTAATAGAAGAGGTTAATAAATAAAAATAATAACTCTTTTCAGTACTTTAGATGTAAAATCATAGCTTGAAATGCGTTACATAGAATGTTAATTAACATGAATTTATTGAAATTAATTAGAATATTGAAATTAGTTCGTAAATATATTTGTTTTCTCTCAAATTGAGTAAACTTACCACTATTGGGCAGTACATCTTGCAATGGCAGCGGAGTCCTGGGTCCGAGTAGAAGTTCCTGCCCCGACGGGATCTCCCGTAGCACCTTGTACCAAACCTGGAACATACAGCGCAGCACATATAAGGACAGACAAGGACAGAGAATGAAATATATATAGAGACACAACGATTGGTCCGTGTATATTTAATTCTCAAATGTTTTTTTTACGAAGGTCTTAAAACTTAATGATGTAATTTTACAGGACTTTTTAAAATGAAAAGTTGGTTTATTTATCTTTAATTCTAAGATAGTTTTCTCGTGTTCTCTTTTAATTTGTTTGTTATATAAGTATAGTGTAAAGTGAATTTTAATAAAGGTTAAAATGTTCTTGTTGGGTTCCTGTATAAAATTGAAATTGGAAAAAAAAAAACCATCAAGTGGTATCGAAGTAATGAGAACATTTTTGTATTTGCTTATAAAATAGATAAATGTTCTTCATTAAATGCTTTATTTTATAAGCACAAAATGGCAATTTCTAAAAGCTAGTGATTCTATCATATTCCAGTTTGGGTATATACCCAAACTGGAATATGATAGAATCACTAGCTTTTAGTTAAAATTATCATCAATATGTAACTGGCACATATGTGCCAGTTACATATTGATGATAATTTTAACAAGCAAATTATGGACATTCCTGGATTCTTAAAAATGCCTATCAGTGTTTTAGTAATTCAATAAAAAAAAATAGTCATTAAAAAAGAAGTTAATATTATAGGTAGTCACAGATTCGAATCACGGGGGGCGCGAGTGTCTAATCGCGCATCTGTCTCCCCTGACCGGAAGCGGGCCGCAGTTGGTACCGCCGATTTTCAGCTACCGGAAGTACCGTACTGTTCCACATTCAAATTTCATTGGGGTCGCACAATGCCATGTTATATTGGGGTCGTATAATGACTCGTTGTCATTGTGGAGATATTTGGAGGTTAATTGGTAAAGTTTTGGGATTGAATACTTGGTATTTTGCGATATTTCAACTCAGTCTGTCTTTTCTTGTTTTTTGGGGTTCCTTAGTAAACAAGGAACCCCTATAGGTTTGCCGTGTCCGTCTGTCTGTCCGCCCGCAGTTCTACTCAGAGACTATAACTACTATTAGAAAACTTTAATTACACAACAAAGTAGTATTTTTTTTTTGTGGTAGCTCCCTAATCCTCGTGGTGTAGTGACGGCATTTTACACAACATGTCAGCAACCATTTCTTCTTTTAAAATCTAGGATAGTGTTGTCGTCTGGAGATAGTGCCTACATGTAGTGACTGATAAAAAAAAAATTAACTGTAATGTAACTTGAGGACGATCATACTTCGCCAGCATGTAGTAGGTGTTGTATGTTGACGTCATGGTTGTAGTTCGTGGAGCGGACGAACTTCAGCCAGTTGGACTTTTCGGTGGTGCCATCCAGCCAGCCCCGGATGCCGTTCTTGCCGACCACCTGGAATAAAATGTTTTTATAAAGTAAAAAAAGACACTAGTCAGTCACTTAGAAATCAGGACTCAAAATAAATTAAATTAAAAAATACATTTCTCCTTTTGACGAGCAGCTGATCACATATATAAGCTACGAATTTCTCCTAGTACGCAGTACGGGGTCCAGTGCTACCCCTAATTGAAATAAATAATTTGAAAGGAAACAGAGATATCATTAAAATTTGTTTCTTGACCAAACCCTAGATAACTCTTCAAACTATTTTTAACCGACTTCGAAAAAAGAGGAGGTTATATGTTCAACTGTATATATTTTTTTTATGTATGTTCGCCGATTTCTCCGTCAGTTGTGGACCGTTTTTAAAAATTATTTTTTTATGAACTACTGTTTACAATTTAAAGTGAGAACGTAAAGCTTTTCTACGCACATTAGCCAAAAGTGGTAGTTTTTCGCAAATGTGCGTAGAAAAGCTTCACCCCGAAAAATTCATGTACCCCTTAACCATTTTTTGGAATAGTCAAGCTAAACGACAACTGTATTAATGATGAATTCATCATGAATTTTAGATTATCATTAGTTCAATAAGCATGATTATTAATCATGAATTAATCATAACTTATTAAACAAGAAAATTAAGGAATTCATAAAAAAGCGACATCTATGTTTTTATTCTTGAACTTGTACAATTAAGTAAAAGCAGTGTGGGAAGCAACCACATTGCACGATGCATGACTGCTCTATGCCACGAAAAAAAAATAACAATGTAATATCCTTTTTTCATTTAGATCGTAGATCGTAACTTATAAATAATTGGTATAAAATCAGATTTTATATTATTGCAGTCCATTTTTTGTTATTTACCTACATAGATACTCAAACAAAATCTTAATTTAAAAAAAAAGAAAGAGATAAAATAAGATCAAAATAATAATTATCATAAACCTTACAATACTCATAATCTTAACCTTACAATAAGGCATTTATTTAACATAACAGATATTATTCGTTTTATACTACGCCTTTACTAGCGCCACCTAGCCGCACCTGTCAACATTGCTAATTTGACCGTGTGGCGTCCACGATAGATGGCGCCATTAGTCCCTGTCGAGATGCACCGGCCCTTTGCCATTAGTCAATGGACACCCCAGACCCCACTTCATCCATGCATGATGATTCAATTTTCATAGGTGTCAAGATATTAATCACATTTTATAGGGAATCGACTGTTTGATAAATTGTGCAATCTTATAAGATTTAGGGTTACATAAGTGGGTAGCTACGTTTAACAAAGTGAAAAGATAGAGATACTATACATATACTTAGAAACTTTTTTTTTATATTTATAGAAGTAAGTACGTAAGTATTCTGATTTAATCAATTTTCATTATAGATTGTATCATTGTTCAAGTAGTCAGCTTTCACGTGTAATGATAGATTATTACTAAATGTCATAAACGCGGTATCTAAGTAGGTACCTTATATTGTCTACCTTCGCAACATATAAAAGGCTTCTGCAATAATTTCATATTATTTAGTTAACAAGCCAATTCACATTAGATACCTTTTCTTTTGATATATTTTCTCAGTCACTCTACCTTCTTCAGGTACGTAGAAAATATGCTTCTTATTCATAAGTAAGGATAAAAGCGTTATTCAAATCATTTCCAAACATCATCCCGTTCCATTACCAACAAATAGGCAACTGTAAATCATACAAATTATGAAAATTATCCGACTCATCAGTCGCAACAAGCTGTGCGCCATATTTCAAGTGGGGCGGTGCGGTGGTCTCCGGTAACAAGTGTCCAGCGATTCGCATCCTTGAATGGGCGCCGTTCATCGATGACTGATGGTCTACATGTGCCGCCGGCAGCCGCCAACTCATCGCCTAAAGTGAGGGCTGACAAAAACCGACGTATTTTCATTAGTTTTGGGAATATTCTTCAGTCTAGGTGTATCTTATTGATAGTGTAAAGTGAACTTGTGTCCAGCGATGCGTTTCTTTGAATGGGCGCCGTTCATTGATGACTGATGGGCTACATATGCCACCGGCACTAGCCAACTCATCGCCTATAGTGAGGGCTGACAGAAACCGATATATTTTCATAGTTTTGGGAATATTCTTCAGTCTAGGTGTATCTTATTGATAGTGTAAGGTGCACTTGTGTTCAGCGATTTATTTCCCTGACTGGGCGCCGTTCATCGATGACTGATGGGCTACATGTGCCGCCGGCACCCGCCAATTCATCACCCATGGTGCAGGGCTGACGGAGACTAGAGATATTTTCATCACTTTTTCTGATCATTTTAGCCTAATATTTAAGTCTTAAGGTGTTCTAATATTAGCTCTTGTATGTAACACAATTTTCTTTAAATTGAATGATGTGTCTGCCGTTAGGTCAAGTATCCGCCTCTTTTGGATACGTTTCAAATATTCAGTTCAATATATTTCCTAGATCACTCGCGCCAGCCCTAGCTCAAGACAAGGGTCTCCTTACCCTAAGATAATTATCTTTTTTACAGCACCCGAGTTTTAATACCGTGATAAATGCCGCGGAAGGCTTGCTTGTGACGCGTACCAAGGGTTGCCGAACGCCACTTTTGATTAATACCTCACTTGTACCGTTTTGCGCAACAGATGCTTTTTATTTTCTTTTTTTATCTTGTTTTAATTTTACGCTGATAACATTGCCTGTACCTAAACAGTGTGATGCAATAAGTGCAATACACAAAATGAGCGGATGACGTAAAATTATCAAATCACAATTATTGTTTTTTTTTATACCTTCCTTTGCTTTCTCTTTTTGTTTAGTTTAATGCTATTTCTTCTTATAACATCTTTCTTTCACTTTTTTTTTTTTTATTAAACTTCATCCATCATACTCGTAAGAGCAGTTTTATTTTTTCATGTTTATTTAATTACTGAATTTCTATAGATATAATACAGAAAATCAATAAGAAATAATTACTATACTATATATAGGTATTTGATTATTTTGCGTCATAACATTTCAAACATTTTTAACATTTTCATTTTTTGACATTTGACTTATCAGACATTTTATTACTACATTTTCTAAAGATTTCGTACTACTCACAAGATGCATTGCATTGCTATCCTATTAAATGGGCAATTTGCTAGGTTATTACTTTTCTGTTTTGCTTATCGATTGTCCTTGTGCGATAATATCCGTACGCGATTTTAGTGATCATTATGATTGCTTTGTTATTGCCATGTAATTGGTTTTCGTCTTATGCTGCGTCTTATCATACAAACCAATGCTTCTAAGTACAATCTTTATGTCTTATATCGTTACTTACTATTTGAGTAGGTAAAGACCAAGAAGAAAACCAAAATGAAAAGTTTTTGTTAATCGTGATATAAAGTTGCTACATATAAACATGTAAATGTCATTTATTGAATAATAATGTAATCAGAGTGATGAATTGAATTAAGGTACTTACTATATTGAGGTAAAAATATTATGTACAGTTTATTAAAAAAATAAAAAATTGAAAATTATGTTTCAATTTTTTAACGAGTAATGTTGATTTTTTGAACAAGAATAAATCAAGGCGTTAAAACGAATCTATAGAAAAATTGATTCAGAGTAATGAACTTCCCTTCTCTTACAGATTTAAACGAAAAATTAAATTCTAATAACATTCTTGCTTAAAATATTTACATTTAAATAAGTACTAGCAATGCAGGCCGGTCATTTTGAAAATCCTTGGGAGAGGCCTATGTCCTGCAGTAGGCGTCTGAAATGATGATGATGGTGAAGTACAAAAAAAAAGATACCAGAGTAGGTGCGACCCTTAGGTTCCTAGTACAAAACATACACTATCATGTCTTTAGACCTAATAATGTTAATGTTTTCAATATCTGCATTCCCTCGATGGCATCCTAGGATCTGTGGTGCCATTTTTCAAACGCGGAGTCACTAAACGTACGGTATTTTGTTTGTAAAAACCATTTGTTTTGATGACTCCGCGTTTCAAAAATGGCACTTTTGCAGGGAAAGAGAAGTATTTTTTTTCCAGATCAACTTGGAAGAAACCCACTACAACAAGCCTATAAACAAGCAATCGGCACATCAAGTATCATACCGCCGATCAATAGAGCCACCCATTATTTACCAAGCAATAGATCAAGTTAAAAAGCCCTAATTTCCAGTTAGGCAAACACGAAACCCTCTATCAAGTAGGCACACATCTTCGTATAATACGGCCAATTACGACATTATGGCTCAATCGATGTATGCAGACGGAATTGAGTGTCTACTGAAAATTGCCGGTTGCAACCCTCGATAAGTGATGCATCCTCACTGCCCTATGTTTTTTCTATTTGAATATTAAGTGTTGGCTTGGTGCTCGGTGTTGTATAATAATGACATTACGCTACATGTCTTTTATTAGTGTGTGTGTCTAACTGTCGGTTAGGTGATATTATACAGAATAAAATAAGTGAAAATATTTATAAGGCTTATCACAAGAAGTATGGGTAAGATACATTTGCAGCCCGACATAATTACCTATTGATTTCAATCATAATACCTGATTTAGTGTCCAGTTTTGGCATATCGAAGTTTAGGTACAACTTCAAATATGCTCATGTTAAAGAGCTTTAGCAATAAAGATGTCTGTTTTTCTAAAGTTTTTTTCTAATTCAATTTCTACCAGTTGCAACTGGTAAAGATTGCATAAGAAGAAGTTCAAAGGATTGGCTTTAAACTTTTTCTGTTCCGTGCTTTGAACCATTATGGTCAATAAATGTAAAAAAATCCGATAGCTCACGTAGACAATACTTAAGCACATTGGCACAAGGCACGTCATCAGCATAAGTCACGTCTGATGAGACAATTTACTATCTGTGCGGTTATATTTATGTCTGTTCTGAACTTCAGTCTTCTATCATCATACAAGTTCAAGGATAAGTACATGTGATATAATGCCTCCTAGACACGTCGTAGACGGCTTGTCTCCACTTGAAAAATGACGTTTTGTTTTAAAAGGATTTACTAACTACTTAGCTGAGTATATATTAAGATGTTTACATTGAACGCACGTTCAATTAATACGTGTCAAGTGATGTAGGTAATACTTCTTCATATTTACAACGACTTCGTTTTGAAGTTATAAAACCACCAAGAAAATCAGTTTAGAAGTTCCTTAAACCTATACTTAGTTTCAGTTTTAGATGCACTCGAATTTTCGTTTTTTTTTTCAATCATGAAGCTCTAAAATATATCTATAAGGTATAAGTTACATGGTTTGTGCCGTCTTAGATAATAATAAACATTCATAAAGTCGGTAGATGCAGAAACCATAAACTATGTAAAAAAATATCAAGTTAGAACCGCACCTAGCTCACTAAATCGCGTACATAGACTAGGTACCACATAGACGATCCAATTTGGCGCAGGCGTGGTAAATAAGCGCGCACACAAATTGTTATCTTGTGAAACGAGTCGTGTGATGCGGGCAACGACGCGTGATCACCACAAGCCGAGCTCTTCAGTGGCAGGGATGGGGCGATGTTAGGGCAATATCGATGAAAATTTCGCTTTATTTCTTGTGACGAAACAATATGTCATATTTCAGCTGCATGTCCACTGCTTGACACAGGCCTCTTCGCAGGATTTCCAAAATGACCGATTTAGAGCGTAGCAACTACCTTATCAATATGTAGTTGTTGCAATTTGGTGCAGGTGTGATAAATAAGCATAAGCAAATCGTTATCTTAAAAAAGTAATGTAATGTGAACAGTAAGGCGTGATCACTGCAAGCCGAGATCTTCAGCTTTTAGTTTTAGATAAGTGATAAAAGGCAATGCAAAGGCAATAATAATATTGATCGAAAACATCGATATCGCCTTTGCTTTACTTAGTGTCGAACTTTATAAATATAGTCCGTAGAACCTATATTTAGAAGAAAACTTTCAAAGTCATACTAAAGGCATACTCGTACTTATAGCAAATAAATTTTAAAATGCAACGATTCTTTGAAATTTTTTAGTCTTAAATCTAGTGCATCAGTCAGGTAGCATAACCTCGACGCCAGCACATCACTACAATTTATGAAATGTAATTTTCTGACGCGAGCGAGTCGCGAACATTTGTAGCTTTCCCGAGAGTAGCGGGGAAATTGCGATCTCCTTGTCGAGAGCAAAACGTGAGATCTATGAGCAGGTCGGGAAAATTGCAGTTTTTATAGTGCTTGCTCTATTTTCAATGCGCTTTTCGACATAAATTTTAGTAAACTGTATACAAAATTATAAGTTTCAAAATCATATTGACTTACTTGAAGTCACCTTAGATAATACTAAGACGAAAATTTGAGTTAGTTGTACATGCTAGGTCCTAGTTTCTGAGTGTATTTGATAGACGTCAAAACTTAACATAGGTACAAAGGAAAATGTATGAAATAAAAATTCACTTATGCCACCACCACGATTACAACCTCACCTAGATTAGTATTAAGTTAGCGGCTGTAAATTAAACACAAGCAGTACCTATGTACTCAATTTGTTACTTTGTTTTTGTGTTTGTATTATGTGCACATTTTATAAATAAAATAATTTTTCAAAGCTAAAAACCAACTTCACCCAAACTACATAACCGATTTTAAAAAAATTATTATGGGACCACCTGGCCAGTATACCCATTGAAACAAAAAAATAATTTTCCAAATCGGTCCACGCGTCTTCGAGTAATCAGAAAACATACATAAAAAAAATTAATAAATGATCGCGACGAATTGATAACCTCCTCCTTTTTTTGAAGTCGGTTAATAAATAAGCACACCGAATATACCATATTCAAAGACAATTGTGTGAACTACTTTTAAATAAGATTAATGACACACAAAAGGATTCTTTACAACCCCATCTAATTACACTAACAAATGGCTTAACGAAACGTTTCCGGGCGGAAAAATTTCCGTTTGTCCGGAAAAAATGTTAGAAAGACCCTCTTTCTTGTTTTTTAGCATCTTGATCACATTTCAGCTGCGTTTCCTCTCGTGTCCGTTTATCGGACAGGAAAAGTATGGCTTCCTGCGAGGAAAGCCGACCACACTTTTATTTAGTGTTTTTTGTAAGCCGTTCTTTTGTCTTGTCAGATTAGATGTAAGATAGTGACGTATTGCAAACAGAGTTTATGTCTAAAGCCTTACCAATGTTATAGAATAGTTATAGAATGTTATAGAAAATGTACCTTATTTTATGAGATGCTTGCGAAATATCATAAGTTTTGCAAGTCATTTGACATAAGTATAAAAATAACACGATTAGAGTTTTTTTTTTTAGATAAAAAATGTCTATCACTTCAATTGTCGAATAATTAGTAGTAATACGAAAGCAGGAACTAGGTAAAAATATACAAGTTAATGAAGATTCGATTAGCTTTGTCAAATGGACATTGTTTGTTTAAATTCTTAAAAGTCGGCGGTCGTCGGTGTCTTCTAAGTCATTTCTTTATTCATTTGAACTCAAATCCCCTGCATGTCGACAATTAGTCACGGATTTAAAATCATTAACGCATTCGCGTATTCACCGTTTGTCACACGTCCCCATAAATAACCTGCGGATCGCCCGTGGATCTGCATCCGACGGCATTGTCACAGGATTCCAGCAAATTATGAAGAAATTACCAACTCCTTCTTCGGTCACGTTTCGACCATTAAACTGGAGACAAAACCTAATGCCTGACACGACAAAATATCCACGAAAAGCTATCATTGCGCAAAAAAGTCCAAAAAACCAATTTACACTTGCAGCCAAAATTTTGGGGACACATTAAATTTTCAACTCTATTTCGTGAACAATAAGAGTTTGATGTGTAACTATGGTTATAGTGTTGTGGCAGTGGGTGTTATGAATACGATAGTCTATTGATGTAGCATCGCTCCCCATTGATGAACACAAAAGGTCCTATCGATTGTGCAGTGATCGGTGAACAATCGCTGCTCCCAATTGTGGATTCTTGTTTTGTTATATCAACACCGACACAAAGGTGTGAGGCTGATGGATATATTAGACTACTGTTACTGAAGCTTAGTGAGACAGTTATTCTATTTGCAAGTTTTTAATCATCAAAAAAAAAAACAAGTGTTTAGTTAAATTAAAAAAGAGATATTGGTTCCTGTGTTAAATAAAGATAAAATTAAATAATTATTGATACTCACAAATCTTTAAAAACACAAGGTTATTTTTATTTTTTACTACATCATAAATCATAATACATAAATGGATCAATCTAACAAAATAAATTAATTAGCTAGTGCCATCCTTTTTAGGGTTCCGTACCCAAAGGTAAAACGGGACTCTATTACTAAGACTCCGCTGTCTGTCGGTCTGTCTGTCACCAGGCTGTATCTCATTACCCGTGATAGCTGGACAGTTGAAATATTTTTCAGATGATGTATTTCTGTTGCCGCTTTGACAACAAATACTAAAAACAAAATAAAATAAATATATTAAGGGGGGTCCCATACAAAAACATGATTTTTTATAGATTTCGGTACGGAACCCTTGGTGTGCTGGTCCGACTCACACTTGACCAGTTTTTTTATGTTTTATATATTCAAAAACAATATTATTTATAATATCATAAAATTTTTTGTTACGGTCACTTGACGCATGACCTTTCCTATTCTTATCGCTTCAATTAGTAAACTCATAGTGTAATACAAATATTTCTGCAACTGCTACATGAAACCAAACATATATCCTTTGGGAACTATCACATCTTAGGTAGCGACACATCTGTACGTGTTAAAACGGATTAACGAGAAGATTACACGAAAAAAACGCGCACCGACAAAGACACCGACATTTCGTCACGGTGACAATTGGTGGGATCCGGAATTATTCGGCTATTTGTTGCCTTTTTTTAGTTGCTGCCGTTTTTACTTTTCGAATGTGGAGCAGTATAGCGAGATTACAATCATTACCTACGTCATTGGAAAAAGTAAAAAGTACCCGTAATCGAAAGGCATGTATGAAGAGATTGATGAGTGTAGATGAAGCGAGAGAGGTTTGTCAGGATCATAGCAAGTGGAGGTCCATAGTCTCTGCCTACCTCTGTGAAAATAGGCGTGATATTATGTATGTATGTATTGGATGTGAAAATTTGAAAAAGTTCAAAAGTGTTGTAATGTGTTACATTCAAAAATATATATATATATATATGTAATTGCTTAATTTTTAGTTAAAACCTTAGTAATACTTATGCATAAAGTTATTCACACCTTTATACTTTTAGGGTTCCGTACCTAAAGGGTAAAAACGGGACACTATTACTAAGACTCCGCTGTCCGTCTGTCTGTCCGTTTTTCTGTTACTAGGCTGAACAGAATAAAATACTGTCTCATAAACCGTGATAGCTAGACAGTTGAAATTTTCACAGGTGATGTATTTCTGTTTTCGCTATAACAACAAATACTAAAACCAGAATAAAATAAATATTAACCCGGGGTCATGGGGGTGGAAAAGTGTAACACGGACGTTGGGGTGGGTCTCACAGACCCGATTATTTAAAATGAAATTTATTCCAATACCTAATTAATTATAAACAAAATAGTGGTCCATGTTTTAGTTCCTTATGTATTTGCGTAAATAAATAAAACAAAAATATATTAAACTATATTTTAGTCATATTTATGAGAGCATTAAAGAAACAACGACAAATATCAACAAAATATTTCTCTTCTACTTAAATGTTAATTTAATAATAATTAACAATCAGTCTTAATATTTAAATGGCACTATTTTAAAGAAAACTAAAATATCTTTAGAAATAACAAACAAAAAATCACTCCAAATCATTATCTTTGGCACAGTCAGCACAGAAAGGTACAATATGTTCTAAGCAAATAAATTTATTGCAATTCTCACAGGTGTAATTTGTTTTACGGTCTTTCTTAGCTGGACACACTTGGCACCGTTTGCGAACATTAGGCTTTTTTGCAGGAGGTTCCCCTGAAGATTCACCAACAAATTTTCCAATTTTTTTTCGCAGTTCACGTGTAAGCTCTGATACATTATGGCGCTGTTTTAGGTGTTCTGTGACAAGACCGAGGCCTAGGTTTTTTATGAATCGTCTTCGTTTTGTTTTTGGACAATTATTATTAATTTTGTATATTATTAGGCCATTAATGGCAGCTATGTTCAATGAGGTATAAAAAATTGTAAGTGGCCACCTTTTAGAATTACGACTTACGTCGTACGTAGCACATAGCTCGTCGGCTACATCTACACCACACTTAGTCTTGTTATAATATGTATTTATTTCGGGTTTGCGTTGTCCCCCTGTTGTTTCATCAATGGCGTCGTCGTGATGTAAGCTAGACATCAGCAATACTATCTTGTTTTTTTTAGGCACGTGACTGACTAGTGTGACATCCTTTTGAAAACCAAATCGAGATGAGAAAACTTCAACGCCGCGAGTTTTAGTGAATTCTGCTGGAATTTGTCTTTTATTTTTCCGCACGGTACCAACTGATGTCAACTTATGTTCTTTGAGCAAATGCTCCACCAGTTCATAACTAGTGAACCAGTTATCAAAGGTAACATTTCTATTTGTTCTAGTGATAGGCTGCACAATCCGGTCAACAACATCAAAGGGCTTGTTACTTTTGGAAAAAGGGCCTTCAGGCTGCTTTCCAGGATATATCTCTAAGTTTTTGATATAAAAATTTCTTGCGTCTACCAGAGCAATGATTTTTATTCCGTATTTGGCAGGTTTGGATGGAATATATTGGCGAAATTTACACCTGCCCCGGAAAGCCACAAGCATTTCGTCAATTGTTAGACAATCACTTGGTATATAAGTTTTTTTACAGTTTTCTACTAATGCTTCAAAAAATTCTCTAATTGCAGCCAAATTGTCTAATTGCATTCTTTGTTGACGGGTAGAAATATCATCAAAGCTCAAAGAACTTTGAATAAAATGAAATCTCTGTAAAGACATTACAAGCCGGAAAATGTCTACCCCTGTCCCATCAGTAGCCCATAAATCGCTCAAATTTTGTCTGCCTGATCGATAAAGACCGCTTAGATAAAGAAGGCCTATGAAAGCTTTCAATTCAATCATAGTGCATTCTTTTACATGGGTGTACTTAGATAAATTAGTACATGAAGCTATTTTAGGTCTAATGCGTGCATTAGTATGCATAAGTATGATTTGCAGCATATCCTCAGTGATGAAAAGATTCCAGCATTCCACTTCAGACATAGCCGATTTTGCTTCTGTTACTACACCTGGCAATTGATGAATTATATTTTCTGCTCTGGTTCTAACATTTTGTCGATAAGGCGTCATATACCACATTGTACCGTCTTTGCCACGATAAAAATCCGAAGAACACTCACGATTTGCGTTTGAAGAACTAGGCGATCCAGATGTACAATGCTCCTCCAGCGAACGATTTCTATCCGATAGCGAAGATAGCGGAATGTCATCATCATCAGACTCGGAGATATCTTGTTCTGTGTCACTAGGATTACTGCGTTCACTTACGTGATCTTCTTCCTCGCACATTTCCTGGTCTGACATCGCTGAATCAGAGTCCGACTCTTGTAAAATCGAAAGAATGCGCTGTCGTTCTGCCTCTTCTCGGTCCATTTTTTACTAAGTACCTACAAAAAAGCCAAAAAAAAAATTTACTATATATTATCAACTTTAATTGTAAACAACAACAAAAAACAAATATAAAAGCATAAAATACAAAGAAAATAATTAAAATAAAATCTTCGTGATATGTCTCAAAATTGTTACACTGACTGCGGGGATGGGTCTCACATACCTTTTTCAAGTTTGTCCACTTGTAACACCCAGTACGGCTGTCGCACGACTAATGCATTACCTGTGACGCATAGAACAACTCAAGAGCTCCAGCTATTGAGAAGAACGGCAACGTCGCACGCATAGTTACCGAACTAGAAGCAAAATAAAATGGGCCGGGTCTCACAGACCCAACCCCCATGACGCCGGGTTAAAGTGGGGCTTCCATACAACGAAAGGATTTTTTTCTAGATAATGGTACGGAACCCTTCGTGCGCGTGTCTGACTTGGACATTGGCTGCTGTTTTTTACCTTTATCGCTTTTAAGAACCGCGCTATACATTAACATAATCTATTTAATTACTAGACCTATAATAATGTATGTTATATCACAGCCTTTATTAATATCATGACGTTTTACGTTGTTTAAAAATGTTGCTTAACCAACAAACAACAAACATATTTTGACCCAATACAAACACAAAAGAAAAAGTTTCCTTTGTTGAGTTCGCTCCACTCCATTGATCAAATATTGAGGTGCCAATTCAGAAATAGCATCTACGCCAACCAAGTTGGCATCAAACGCATCAACACCGCCTCTGCCGAGCTTCTATAAACAACGAACCTAACCCAATAACCAGCGAATATCGCATTGCTTTCTGCGTATTCCATATTTTGTCTACAACTCTGGCGATGGCATGCAACTGACCAATGGAGAAAGGTCCTTTCCGATTCCACTTCTGATGTCGATGAGGGGTCAATATAAAATGGAGGGGTGTAACATTGTGGTGAGAACGTGCCGTGGCTTCAACTCCGCAAGCTATTATTGTTCTGACCAGCACATATGAAATATTGCTTCACAGTGTACCGCACTGTTTTTGCGAATGCGGATTTCGTTGGGAAAAATATTGGCGCAAATAAGAAGCCGCGGGACGATTCGTGAGCGAACTTTGCAATGAGAAATTGCTGTAGTTATGTTTCTTGGACGTGTTTTGAAGCACTTATTTTCCGTGTGAGGAAATGTGAGAAAATGTGACATAGGGTTGAAAAAAAGTAGCGAGATCATAGTGCCGTCCACGTCGTCACTAAGTGCGGATCGATATTTTTTCATCATCATCATCATCATCATTTCAGCCGCATAACGTCCACTGTGGGACATAGGCCTCTCCCAAGAATTTCCAAAATGACCAATCTAGAGCGGCCTGCATCCAGCGCTTTCCAGCGACCTTGTTCAGGTCGTCGGACCACCTTGTGGGTGGGGTCCTACGCTTCGCATGTCAGAACATATTCGAGAACCTTTTTGCCCTATGTGTACCGCACACTGCCACTTCAACGAACTAATCCGCTGGGCTATGTCAGTGGCTTTTGTTCTCCTACGGATTTCCTCATTTCTGATTCGATCACGTAGGGAAACAAAGAGCATAGCCCTCTCCATAGCTCGTCGATATTATTTCATAACTTTTAAATATGTAAGCTTTTGTTCTCCTACGGATTTCCTCATTTCTGATTCGATCACATAGGGAAACAAAGAGCATAGCCCTCTCCATAGCTCGTCGATATTATTTCATAACTTTTAAATATGTAAGTAGGTAGTAGGTATAACGTAATAAATATGTACAAAACTCTGCAACCTTCCTACCTACTTATTTATACTTCACAAACATAATGGTATAGCTATGATATTGCTATTATAATTAAGTAGGTCATGCGATTTTAATTACCTACCTACGTTAAAAACTTACCTACTCGTAGGTCTAATCAATTCATTTCCTATGTTTATTTACCTATTAGAATCTGTACTTGTATCAATTCTAAACATGCAAAACTGTTCTTTTAGGTAGTGATAAGTAGGTAAGTAAACATTTTTTAATTATTTTTACTCAAACTTTTGAATGGATCTGTACAGTTTCCACAGTGTCTTCAGGTCAAGATCTAAAATACTTTGAGAACGTAAAGTGATAATGTAGCCTGTAATATTTACTTTGTTGACGTGTAAAAGTGCCTGTAAAATCCAATTACTGAATAAACATTTGAATCTTTGAATTTCTTCTTCTTGTCAAATAAACTAATAGCTTTCATTGGTGTCAGATTTTCTCATCTGAACTGCCTAAAGGCATCTGACGTAGCTCAATGACTGTCATTAACAACAATAATAATAATATGACAAAGCCCTTTTGGCAAGTAGGCGACCAATACTGTAAAAATGAGTTTCTTTCGGCGTTTCTTCTCAGCAATGGTCGTTACGTAGCGCTGGTATCGGTAGCTTTTCTTTAAAAATAAATTAAATTTTAATATACTTTACACGTAACGTAAATTATACTTATTGACGTGTAAAAGTGCCTGTAAAGGTCTAATTACTGAATGAACATTTGAATCTTCGAATCAAGTGACAACAGTCATTATAACAATCTAATGAACTAGTGTGCAGGTTTCCCAGTACGTGGAGGTGGTTGAAAATGTCCATAAATGACTCAGAGATATAAGTCGCGTCTGCTGAGGAACTCGTGCTTCACATACGCACCAACAATACCTACACCACAGAATCAATATAAGTATTACATACTAAAAGGAATCTCCTAAGCGACCGAGCAATATGCGTCCTCGTTCCCCGTCCTCAAACGTCGCTCCCGTTTTTGCCTAGTCGAGGCGGTTGTAGGCGCCTGCAGCCGCATGCGAAAACCCTCTACACGACGCGCACGGGGGAGAGGTGCAAGGACGGAGGACGGGAACGCATATTGCGCGGGATCTTAATAGATTCTGTTCTGTTCCTAAAACCAACCTAAACCACTTAACCACCACGACTTGCGTTTGTCCAACACCGCTCCATTATTTTATTTTACGACTGAACCATCATATCTCAACTCTACTTCAATAAATATATCTACGGAATCGCATTGCACCCCAAGCAAGGAGCATCAAAACATATCTGTTATTATTACACTTATCAGCTAATCTGCCGTACAATGGGCTAATCCCAGGCGCGGTAAGAATTTATCTTACACCGTGGCATTGTTACTCGCTGTGCGGCAACCCCGGTCGATTGGGGTGCTAAATTTTTGTTATAACAAAAAAGCGGTGAGTAACTTTTACGTGCAGTTTTTCTTGCGCAGAAAGGGTATAGTCGCAGAATTAATCAGGACTAACGTATATATCTCTAGTATCTTTTTACTACTACTCTAGCTTTTCGGGATGGGAAATTAATTAAACTAGTGGCTTTGTGAGCTTTGGACCTCGCGAGTCTGCATTGCATCACACCGCTGATCAGTTAAAGTTTATCTCGGACAAAAAGTTGAAAAAAAACTTAGGTATGATATTTTTGAACACTTTTCTTTAAGTTTTCAACCCCGATATTTTTGCCATTATGAAAAACGTCGAGAAACTGAATCATCATAAATATTTATATAATTATTGAACCACCACTGAAAAAATTTCACGAGAATCGGTTGAGAAATGCAACCTGCAGGCGAGATCAGCCTGAAAACTGGATATCGGACATGAGCCACAGTCACACGAAAAATTTTGCCGATACTAAAACGTAGACGTAGATTCTAATTAGGTCGACTTACACAATGCACGTTTCTTGTTTGTTGCATACAATAAATTGGAGTAACAGATACCTTACCCATAATTGGTCTAAACAAGCAAGAATTTTGCACTGTGGATGGGCCTTCAATTAACAATCTTTTTAGATGTTTATTATATTACTTATGTAGGCTTTTGTTTGTGATAGTCAACTAATATTTTACTAGCAATACGTTTGGCTGGCGATGTTTTATGCAATCAGGTCTTAAATTAAATGTTTTACAAATTAGTTCAAATTTTGAAATTAATTTTATCGAGTGAGTGGTTGTCGAGTTCCACTGATCTGACCAATGATAACTTTCTTTAAGTCTGGCCAGATTTTACTGCCACAAAAGTATAGGTGACATAATTATCTAACTATACACAATATGAATAACTTAAATTAATAAATAGTTGTTACAAACCAAATTAGAAATCAAAAAACGATGTATAGGTAATTCTATTTTCTGGATTTATTGACAAGAATATAGAATTATTGAAACTAGAGACATAACATGTTTCGTTTATCTCTTCTCGTTGACAAAAACTATCAGTATTGAGTATTGACATCCATCTGCCCGCTTTGCAAGCCGAGATCACGAATCAAATAGACCTTGAGGTATGTTTTCTTTATCACCTACCAAAAAATCACGTGTGGTGATATGTGAGCATAAGTGTATGATTTTTTTCATGAACTCAATTATTGTACAGCTACCACCAATATTGTTATATCAGAACATTAAGTTCCCGTTTATTGAAAATATGTATTGATTAGAAATATAGTCTTTATAAAGTGAGTTTTGCCTATAGTTGACACTACACAAAGCTACCCATGAATATTGCTCTGACCCAGGAATCTGCTCGCTCATCTTTACATTATTTTTAGCACTACTATTGCCCCATATTATTTATATGTAGCTCGTGTAGCTCGATAGAGGCTTTACAAATTTTAGACCGAAATACATACCAGTTTGTAACATATTAAAAGGCGATTTGTTATGTTTCTTGAATCTACTCATACTACAAAAGGTTAAGACTACCTTTCGATTATACATAATTTGGACGCATATATTAATTTAAAAACAATCCACAAAACTTCGTAGGATATTTTACGTTTTACACTACCATGATTCACAAACTGCAGACTCAAAGGGAATACACTAACAGTAGCAATGTGCACAATAACAATATTTCATAGTTATTATTCCGAATATGACAATAGTACAACGCCTACCGTAATGAAGATGTAATGGGGCTGTAATCCTTTCCGAAGGGGGTGGCCAGTCGGATGTCACGATATGACAGATATTGTGACAGATCTCCTGACACTAATGCAACGGACTCAGTCAGCTAATAACGCTTTTTAAATTTTAATTCTTGCAATTAATAGAGACGGATTTGTAGGTTGCATCTGCGAATCGATCAATCTTTGCGTTTAATTTTTATAAAACGCATATCCGAATGTTAAATTTATATATAGATACTGTGTTCGGGCTCCAACTAGTGAGACTAAACGGCAATAATTAGATACACCTTATTTTACGTTGCATTTCCAAATATGTCGTTTTGAAGTAAACTTTAATATAAATATTTTTTAAATATTAAACTGTCTATATTTGTTAGACCTAAACCATCTTAAATATGAGGTTTTCATTTAGGATCTAAATAAAAATTATATGTAAACAAAACTTTACATGAAGCAAGCAATTTTTACCGTTAACAAAGAACTCATATAAAAATTAAATGAAAATATAAGTCCATTTAACGATCGCACATTGTTATCCTTTCCCAAATTAAACATACTATTGACGTATTACACAGGCACCGACGCTTCGGAACGAAAAATCAACAGCGAAGCATGATTTATTCACGACCAATTCTCTCCGTCAAACCAAATATAACTGGTACAATCCAGTTTTTAATTCAGAAGGTATTGGTTTTTGCAATAATAATTAGCGGTACCCATTACTTGCCAATTTCTCATCAATTTTGACAGTTAATCCTAGAGGGATACGAATTATACAGATCAGCAATTTGATTGACACTTTTAAGATGATTCTTTGTAACAAACAAGTTTATCTAACATTGAATTCATCTGTTAGATATACTTTTGAATAAATATTTTTTATCGATATGAATAAATTATATTTGCATGTGGTTACTTAGGGGTTCATAATTTAACAGATAACTGCACACTTTTTTACCATTCTTGATTGGAGATCTCTATAAAATATGAAAAGTGAAAAAGACGTCACGTTTTTAAACTGGTGAGAAAATATTTGCAGATTCACGAAGCGAAGTATCTACTTAATTGAATAAAAGATTTATTGCCAAATTGTACAAAAAAGGAGATGCGTTTCAAGAGATTTGGAGATATTTTTATTTGTAAAAAACTTGCCAATCAAGTTACCATTTTAAAGTGACATCTTTGAGATTTTACCGTTATCGTCTTTTTGATGAAAAAAGTGTAAATTGGATAAAAAATTGTTGACGGGGGTCACGCCTAAACCAAAATTAGGGTTTCTTCATTCGCAACCTTTTCAATGCACTTTGACATGGGCTGTTCAATTCTTTGATTACCCGGATTGCGTATTTTTATGTTTTGAAGATTTTTATTGAGATATCGATTTAGGTAACGGTGGTTAGATAAATGTTACCATAGCGGATTTACAATGGAACCCTTTAAGTTTACTTCGACATGTGAAATTTTTGAATTGTCAACTTAATCCAGCAAGGGTTCATACGGGTAGACGATTGAAGATTCAGCAGCTGTAGTTTGGATTTTAAATGCACTTATGGAAGTAATGAGGGACTTTTTATTTTAAATTAACTTTTCGTTTAAATTTCTTTTTAAAGAATTTAATTTAAGAGTTTAAGCGACGAGTCTTCTACTTCATGTAACGAGTCAAAACTGTGTCTAGTCAAACGCACTACTTTACTGTTCTTTGTAAGAAATGAGTTGTGTGTTTGTTTTTCGTGTGTGTAAGCGGCCAACACTGGTGTCAGATTTTTCAAGCTGCCTCAATTCATCTGACACAGCTTAACGACTGCCGTACAATGATGACAGCCGGCATCAACGGCTTATATGACCTTCCGAAGCACGGAGGAATACGGAAAAATGAGTAAAATCTCTTCAACATTATCTTCATAATGTAAAACCATTTTACTCTATAATAATAGTAGCATACAATTCACCTAATGCTGATCTTTATCACGTGAAAAGATACATATACACTATATTTTTTTCATCCCGACTGTCCGATGTACGGAACTTCGAAATTTGCTGTGAAGAAACTTCGATCCACATTTAGCGTGAGCACGATTAGAATTTTCGAAATGTGCTTTTTAGGATCAGCGAAAGATAAGACAAGATAAGATAATATTTTATTTGCAATAAAAAGTAGCTTATACCTATTTAGCCATATTAAATAGCATGCAAATTAAAGTTTTCTGACGTATACATCATTAATTTATTCATGCATCGAATTCACAATCTTTAACTATACATTCTAAAAACTTCTTAATTGAATAAAACTTTCTTTTAAGCAGCCATTTGCGCAGACATGATTTAAATTTACGGGGAAACAGGAGCTCTTTTAGTGCAGATGGCAATTTATTATAAATCTCTTTACACATGTAATAACAGTTATTTTTAAATTTTTACTTTTTGGCACTAGATTTAATACGAGTCTATTACAATTTCGTGTTATTCGTAAGAAGAAATGTCTAGCTTGAACAAATAAATGCGCATTTTGTTTTACAAAGATGCTTATTTCAACATATATAAGCATGGCAGGGTTAGTATATTTAGTGATTTGAAACAAGGTCTACTTGAAATATATGATGGTATGTCGCAAATTGCCCTGATGCATCTCTTCTGTGCCCGACACACTCTTTGTATATTAGTACCGTTTCCCCAAATAATTAAACCATATCTTATTATAGACTCTGCATATCCAAAATACGCTGTTAAAGCTGTATTTTTATTTGCTACTCTATTCAGTTTAGAAATGGCATATGCAAATTTGTTTATATTACCACAGACTTTGTGTATTTGTCGCTTCCAATTTAACTTCGTATCAATAATTAAACCTAAAAAAGTCGTATTACTTGCTAAGTTTTTTCTTTTTTACCAAACCAGTATTGAAGAGAACGCATATAAGTATTTATCTAAAATAGTTATGATAAATCACGCAACCTCCAATACCCGAATGTCACTAACAGGGTGTTAACAGCTAGCCACACGGCATCAAAGGCGCTTTACGCCCAGTGGTTCGGAAGCCGCGCCTGTGGTCAGCGCTTGCGACTAATGACGTGCCTTATGTGGACGTGCCGCAATTGGCACTTTTACCAACTGTCACGTACTTACGATCAAGTGTCGACACAGCAATTTGAAAGGTGAAATGTCTTGATAAATAAACACCAGGACTTTCGTTACACTTCAATTGATTTTAATACATCTAGTGTTTTCAACAACGACATGTATACTAATTTTACTGAATGAATAACTGAAACATGATCACGTCTTCCTCCGTAAAGAGGCAGGAAAAGACTGGGGCCGTAAATTTACCGTGCCTGAATTTACCGGGGTCCAGTGAGAACGTGAAGCTTTTCTACGCACATAAGCCAAAAGTGGCCGTTTTTTGCAAATGTGTGTAGAAAAGCTTCACGTTCTCACTTAAAACTGTAAACAGTAGTTCATAAAATAGTTTGAAGTGCTATCTAGTGCCTGGTCACGACAAAATTTTAAATGATGTCTCCATTTCCTTTTATATAATTTATTTCAAATGCAGCACTGGACCTGAACACACCTACTGCGAATACATATCCGTCGTAGAAAACACTGGATATACTTATGTGATTTCAAATCCAAATTACTGCTTCAAATTGACAAAGTAATACATGTGATACATACATACATACTGTCACGTCTTTAATTCTTATAGGGAAGATAGAACATTTTGCATCTTGCGGCTGATGCGGCTCTAAGCAAGCAGAGCCCAGGGTCGTCAGAAGGTAAAAATAAATAACCGGCCAAGTGCGAGTCGGACTCGCACTCAAAGGGTTCCGTACCATTATTTATAAAAAAATACGTTTGTTGTCTGGAAGCCTCACTTAAATATTTATTTTATTCAAATTTTTGTAATAGCGGCAACAGAAATACATCACGTGTGAAATTTTCAACTATCTAGCTATTACGGTTAGTGAGATACAGCCTGGTAGCAGACAGACAGCCTAGCGGGCGGACAGCTGAGTCTTAGTAATAGGGTCCCGATTCTACCGTTTGAGTACGGAACCCTTAAAAACAATCAATGAATGATAGTATTATCCTATATTTAATATTATTAGTACTTACGTAAGTTTTTATGAATGTATGGATGTTTGTTTCGTTTTTACGCCAATACGGCTGAACGGATTTAAATGAAATTTAGTATGTAGATATCTGAATTGACACATAGGATACTCTTTATTTTGTAAAAATAATGGTGGTACCCATAGAATTACAATAATTTTGATCACGCGGGCAACACCGCTATGGCAGCAGCTAGTAGCTTACTAAACAGCAGATAGATATCTTTGCATAGCAGAAGTTCGAAGGCGGTGCTCAAAGGTGGGCGTTTATCCTATCTGCAATTGTCATAATAGACCGGACGTGCAAATCGGGATGCGCAATGCGCATACGCATATCAAGTGTCTGACACTCGAGACATCGCTCGCGTGGGTGTCGAGTTGCACTGAAACCACTATTGTTTACAGACGGACATTTAGTTCCGGTCTACAACGGTCCCTTGTGTTGACATCACTGTCTGTTCGGACAGAAGGATAGACATTGATAATGGTTTTATGAGTAATGGTGAGTGTAATATTATGTAGCGTAATAGGTTTGACAATGTATTCTGAAATGTTTTCTTTTTAACTAGCTTTTTTTACTTGCAATGTTTATTAAGGTTAAACTAGCTGCACGCGCGGTGTATGTAAAAAAGAGCCTATGTTTTAATCCAGGATGTCACCTTCCTGCATACCAAATTTTATCAAAATTGGATAATTATTGAATAAACATTTGAATTTTTTTACATGTCTTAATGATAACTTAATTTGCGCAATTCAAATGATTTTAAAATAATTTATACTCCGCCTTGTTTATCAAAAGTCAAACAGCACATAATATAACGTGCTACATGCACACATAAAACCTTACACCACAGAGTAATAATGTACTACGAAATTATATTACAGATTAACCTAACCTAACATATTTTCCAGATTCACGGAAACAGTCAAAGAAAACCAAAAAATTCAAAAGATGTATAATTTAAATTTTACTGTATTATACCGTGTATGTAACACTAATAAAAAAATTACAAATATGTACGAGTTTTGGTGCATACTTGTGTTCATGTAGCTAAATAAATTGTTAAGTTTTAAAAGTGTGTATAGAAATAAACAATTTTCCTTTCTTTTTTAGTTTCTGTGTTTATCATTTAGTTTCTCGATAGGATGTGATAGTATTTCTTAAAAGTGTGACACTAGGCGAGTGACTCTTACTATCAAGTGTCAATATTTTGTCTACAAAACTTTATAAAAAAGCCTACTTGCTCATCTAAAATTGCAAGTCGGTAATTTTATACTTTTAGATGTGCGTTATCCAAGAATCACCAACAATTGATTTCCGTTTCCTTAACAGATAACCGCGGTTCGCGCCACACCCTAGCCCCTTGCGAAATTAAAGCATTCAATTCAGGTAACCATAGGCAGATTCGCAGAATGTAGGAACGCAATAATCCATGATCAAGATATCGTTTTAAAATACTTTCAAAAAAGTTTTATGGTATCTCTAGTAATCTACTTATCCACTTTGTTCCATGTCTGAGTACTCAAAAAATATTAGGATAAGGTAGATGTCTCTAGGATTAGTTTAAAATAATATTTTATTTTTTAAGAATATGTAGATCAATACTTACTATTATTATTATATGTACTTACTTTGTTCCATGTCTGAGTACTCAAAAAATATTAGGATAAAGGTCTCTAGGATTACTTTAAAATAATATTTTATTTTTCAAGAATATGTAGATCAATGCGTAGGTATAAATATTTACCCTGTGACAGAACATTTTTGACAAATATAAAACCTGATACATATTTCAAAAATGAATTGTAAGGTTCATGAATACTCGTCTATTAAAATACAAGATTATCACTTATCTTAATTTCTCAAAAACATTTAAACTTACTTTTTACTTATCAACACAAAAATTCATCTCACACTAATAAGACTTAACAAAAACTTGACGAAGCGTGTAAGTCATCACTTAAATCACAAAAAAGACAAGTAAAAAGCCACGGAGAGATCAATAAAATCGACACTTTATTGCCTCCGTGTTTGACGTTCCTCAATTTCGACTTAATTTATAACAAGCGAACGTTTCTGACACCTAATTTTCAATCGGGTACAAGTAGTTCATTCAAAAGTTAGCTTAACAAGTAAGAAAGAGCGCCTTGTCATCATGATTCAAAAAAAAAAACTTACCTCCCAGGCGAACTTGGAGTCCAAAGGTTGCGTTCCCCACTTGCCGATGAATGGGCCATATTTTGTTCCAACCAAAATATTAGATCTTGCAAATACACCTCCATTTTTAAGTATCAATTCACTAGGTATATTTAAATGTTCTTTTTCATCTTCTGGTGGTTCTTTGATATCTTTTGGACTTTTGTCTGGGACTAGGTACCTCTGGCTGTGTAGGTCTAGAGGTCTTTGTAAGAATCCAGGACCGTACTCAGGGTAGTTTGAGGGAAGATAGGTGTCTGATAGACCGAAGTCTAGAGAGCCGTAATATTCTTTTATGTCCGCTCCTGGAGGCATATTCTCCTGTTTGATGTGAACTAGTGTAGGGGCTGACTCGGAAGCTGCGGAGTCGGTGGGGCTCGGCGGTGGACTGCCAGACTCCTGGCTGTCAGCTGCTGTGAAAAGAAAAATACATTAGAATCACGTTTTTATAAAAAAAAATCGTAAAGAGAATCATGGTTGTACTGTACAGCAGAATGGTTTTTGAAATAGCTTGGGACGAGTAATATGTAGTAGGTAGATATAAATAATAGTAATGACAATCACAGTTTCTATATTTTAATTATTAGTAGGAGCAATTTTTGTTGTGAAGTTGTTTCATAGTTTTTTTGTTTTCGACTATGAAGATATCTAAGATAATTCTTTGCCCAGTTGAAATTTTTATTAACTAATTTGATATTATTTATAAAATATATTGCACGTGCAATTATGATAATTACAACAGCTTAGCAATACGGCACTTAAATATCCAGCAAAAAAGTAAAGACGGGGTAAAAAACCGCATAAAATGAAGACGTGCAAGACGCTCTTTGTGTCTGTTTCCGCTCCGCACAAAGCATTTCCGCTTGTCTCTTGTGTCTCAGATCATCCCTATGAAATGCAAATCCAGACAGTATTTGTTTTCTGTATTTTTTGTTTTGGATTAATTGTACTCGTATGTGATTGCCCTCTTGCCTGTGATATCTATCTCTATAGCAGACAATATTAATCTTTAATATTTTTATTAGAATGTTTAAATTAAACAAAAAACAAACTCAAGTAATATACAACTGAATTGGACTCTATTAAAAAAAATGCATATACCTATTTCTTTAAATAAAAGTCAAAAGACAAAAACCTTCTGCCTGTTAGGGATAGTGTATTTGTATCATTTTTGATAGTCATTTAAATATACTTACTTTCTGAATATAATTTCAACAACTACTTATTATGAAATCGAAAGAAGAAAAAAAAGACAATTATCAAGTGATACAAATATCCAAAGATAAATAAATGACTTTTGACTTTTTACTTTGACTTATGCTCCATCGGACCGTAAGACCAAAAACCATATTTAGCAATGGTTTAAAAAGTTATTTTTAAAATTTTACATCCCTAATGCGATCCTAAGCAATACATTACCGAGTAACTTATGGAACTAATACTTCCATAACAATGTTTAACGAAGGAAACAAATTCGTAACACGCGTGTCATCAATAAAATAGCACCCCAAGCAAATACAGCTGAAAGAGACACTCCATAAATCATAACGCACCCTATTAGTGCTAATATACTTGTTAAAACAACCCCTATCTTGTCCATACGTCTTCCTAGCACGTGACACTAAAAAAACGCCATAAAATTAGTCGCTTGATAAACGTTGTTAAAAAAGTGAATTATAACTGCTTTACATCACAAAAGCGGGCAACCATAATGTACAGGATGCGTCTCGTAGAAAGGAGGTCGTATAGTTGCTATGCGAATTCACCTGTCGATATGAGCATAGATAAATAAAAGGAGCAAACAAAGCGTCCGAATTTGTAATAATTTATATAGTTGCTCTCATATTCATAAAAAAATATCAATCATTTGGTAAACCTATTTTATTTAAAATATGTTTTATCCTTATCTCTCATTTAAATATTTGACAGAGTAAGAACAAGACAAAACCTTTAGCAACTGATTGATATATTTTATGGATAAGAGGGGTTGTGTTTTTATTTAAAATAAGAATCTCTAAAAGGATCTCGGTGGCTCGGAGGGAGAATGTATTACAAGCGCTTCGACACCGTGCGTGGTCCGCCTATGGGTCACCACAAGTGGCATAAAAAATTCTCGAACTCCTCCGTGCTTCTAAAGGCACGTCAAGCCGTTGTCCCGGCTGTTATCAATTCATGGCAGGCGCTAAGCTATGTCAGATGCCTTTAGGCAGCTTAAAAATTTTACACCCGTTGTTGTAAGTTTTTAAGCTTCAATTGGCCACTTACACACACGTGCCCATCGTGTGGACCACGAGCGGACAACATTTTTTTTGGAGAAAAATAAAAGTTTGTTGAATAGGTTACACGATCAATATAGAACTAATAATAATTAAATAAAAAAAACTAAAATCTATACTTTGAATTAAAACTTATACTAAAAATTAAAACTATATTAGTATAATATGTTGAACAATAACTTGAGTAGCTTCGATTGAAAATTCATATACATACATAATTAACAGGCAAGTAAATGAGAGCCATAGACGCGTATTACCCGGAAAATTTATAATGCATACCTACAATTTGAATTGGCCAAGAAATTGTAAGACGGGTTGCGCGTTCACAGTTCGGGGCTATTTAATAAAAATTTATTTTTAACTAGTTGTTTTCTTTTTCAAGTGTTTCTGGCGACACAGATGGGTTGTCGTAAAAAGGAATTTCAAATTCAAATTAGCTGTAGTGAATCGCGTTTGTCGCGAACGCTGCGTGAGCGGACAATACGGACGAGCCGTCGTTAAATCTTTGGTTTCCGTAGAACCCACCCGATTTAAAATAAGAACATAGTTTGAACAAAAATTTGCGTGGAGACGACGATGTTTTACATATTTAACGTATGTAAGAACTTGTGTTGTCACAAAACGGGTCCAGTCAATACGGGCCAAATTGGGGAAAAAATCAACGAGGGCAGTAAGTGTTGTCATTGATGAACACGGTCTAATTTAAGAAGCCCGAACTAGAGAAGTGCGCTTTTTAATTGTGTAAAATAAATGTAAAAATCTTGCTTACTAAGTAGTTGCGTTTACGATTATTTGATACTAACTCGTAGTAACTTGCTAAAAATATTAAAGCAAAATCAAAAGACTCAAAATTAGCCTCAAAATAATGTCTTAAAAAAAATTACAGGTAACACAAAATATATGTACACAAAACCCAGTTTACTAGGAAAACATAAATTACTGGCGATAAAATAGAGCTGTTGATGTTCTTATTCTTGGTTCTTATAAGAAATAATATTTTAAAATCAACAGTTAGCATCGTCTCCGTGACTCTGTGCGTCAGACCTCACTGCAAGCCGATTTCACGAGTTAGCCATGCGACTGACAATAACCAGGGTTTACGCCGTTGTCACCGAGTTCACGGTCCTCGTAAACTGCCGCTAACGAGCTATAAATCATAACACAACTGACACAAGGTTTAAAATTGTTTGGTGAGTATTTTTAACTGGCCAGGGGAAGGCCAGGCTCATGTGTTAAGAAAACATCTTGTCTGTACACGAAAAATAAATATTAATGAAAGAAATTTCACTGTACAAGACAAGAAGATGAAATGTTAATGACAGAAATGCCGTGTCGGCGGATTTTAATTTGCTAGAACTTTATGTTAAATTATTAGATTTTAAAGAATTTGAAATTATTTTAATTAATTTCAATTAATGTAGATAAGTTCTGAGAAAAGACATACATTAACAAAAAAAAATAGTTTTAATAATTCATTTTAATTTGAATTATGCTTCAAATGATAACAAACAGTAATTATTAAACTACCATTTTTTTTATTATTACCAAAGTTAATAAATGAAAGACATTGGTTTACTATTAACATTTACCAATATTAATTAAATCACGTTATATTCATTATAATAAACGATATTATATCTTTTAATGATAAGAAATAAAAATTAACAGTTATAAAAACAGGCAGGTGCCTGTTTTTATACATCATATTTTATTCGTACATATACTAAAAGTCATTACTGTCTTATAAGTCACTAGACATTGTCTGGCATTGTGTGCGATCAAAAGTTGTCTGAAGGTGGAAGGCGTGAAATGCCTCATCCGAATTCATTGCAGAACAATGGTGTAGAATTTCGAAGAAACCTAGACTTTCTAACATTTCTGTTAAGGAAATTATAGGTCAAAATTTCGCTTTTAAAATGGGTTTTAAGCTTTAATTTGCTTTTAGCAAAATTTTACATACTGAACGAGTGTACGTAGTGACCTATGTGAATCCAGAGTTTGTATGTAGTTAGTCCATCAAAAATATATTTGATCAAAGAAATTATTTATTGACATAAAAATTGGACTTGCTTTGTTTATTTATAACCAACTTCAAAAAAGGAGGAGGTCTTCAAATCTTTCTTTGTAGGTATGTATGTTCACCGATAATATGAAGACGCCCAACCCGATTTGAAAAAGAATATTTTATTATTTGTAAGGGCATACTTGTCAGGTTGTCCCATAGAGATTTTATCAAAATCGGTTGTGTAGTTTAGGGGTGAAGTCGGTTTTTAGTTTTGAAAAACTAAAAATCTGTAACTCTGCCAACTTCAATTCAAACATATAAAAACACACTCAAAGGAAATTTTATTATGTTTAACTATATCTCTTAACACTAGAGTATTATATACAATTCTTAAGTTGCGTTAACAACTTAAACAAACAAACTTTCCAACCCGGCGGCGACCGCCAAAAGACGGCACCAATTTGAGGTTTCGATAAAAAAATGATTTTGGTTTTCGCACACCCTTAACAGAATCGAAGATAACACTTGAAACTAAAAAAGTGGTTAGCAGAGTATTTGTTTATCGTTGAAACTAGCGACTTTTTTTAGATTTCCAAGATAAGATTTTTTTCTAATGATTGTTATCTAAGAAATAGCAGTAGGTAAATATCTACTACCCCACTGAATTGTATTTGTTTCCATCTTTTTCACAGTACAATTTCCAAATCCATTTAGAAGTTAGAATTATAAAAAAAATTTAGGATTCTCAACGATACTATATTTGATAAAAAATACATATATGGATAAAGATAAACATCCAAGACCCAGGACAAAGATGGACATCAGGACATGATAAAGTTAATTTTCCATGTTAACCTGAACGGGTACCGAACCCGGGACCTCCGGTGTGGCAGCCTGGCATGATGCAACGACGCCACAGAGGTCGCCAAAAATAAAAAAAGATAAAAGTTTTATTTTAATATCTCTGTACTATAAATATCAAAAAACTGATGAAATTTACTAACGAAATACTTTAAAACGATGATTGATAGCATCATACCACCTTCAGTAAATATAACTTGACCTTATTGAGAGGACTTTATTACATAACGACAATTAAGTACATAATTTAATATACATGTCCTAATTTGTTTTAAGAATACTTTCAATTAAATTGTCCTTTAAAAAAAATCATTCGTTTTAAAATTATTACATGTATACATATTCTATAAAAAAGTGCTACTTACTAATATAAAGTCATGATTTAAAGTCATCATTGATTAAATACACAAAGAACAGTAGAACGTTAGGTATTAGGTAAAAATCGTATCCTCTTACCAGATATCTTCATTTTCGGACTGGTATCAAAATTTAACATTCGGCGAAATTGTAGCATTTTCTTTCATGGTCCATAGCACTTACAGTCAATTTCAAAGCATTCATAAGTCGGTATAATATTAACAAAATCACTTCTTAATTTCAGTGGCTATTCTAATTCTATAAAAAATTAAATTAACGTTACAATTACTTTTTCATACACATAAAAACTTAATTAGTATTTTTTGTCCACAGGATTTTACACTCATTAAAATTAGAACACCATCGCGTTCGAAATTCAAATTGTATAGTGATGAACGTGTGTCGAATAGTCGCTTGTTAATCGAATATGTCAGTCAGGCACCGCGCGGCGCGGCGAACGGTGCCAGAATAACGGGAGGAAGCGAGAGCAAGCTCATCCCTAGAATCCCGAATCATACCCTCGCCCGGGTTTGATTCCCCGCCCCGCGCACCCCCGTCCCGCCCCGTCCATATCTTTGTTACCCCTCTCTCTCTCTTTCAGCTTTTACAAGGTTGTCTGAAAATAATTCTCCGCTTTTTCAGTCGACAAAGCAAACTTGGGAATAAAACGTGAACTGTTACACCAATCTGGTTTTGGTTTCAAAGTTATATTTTAAACTCTGCTTTCAGTAACTTTGTAATGCACAACAATAATTATGTATTTTTTATAACTAAGCTTTTTCATAGTTGAAAAGCTATGTACCAATTATTATCTGTACGTCAACACAACTGCGAGTTTTCATAACTTTCGGATTCCTGATCCTGAAAGTCCTCATAGGAAAGAGATCTTGATTAACTAAAAAAATAATTGATAATTGCTTAACTAGCTCTTCTTTTTTTTTATTTAAGTACAGGAGTAATAAGTGATACAGTATAGATATACCTACCTACATATCCAATGAAACTGTTAAGCATTGAAATATTTAATTGGCATACAAAAATTTATAGACGTCATAAATTATAACAATGGATTCAACTAACGTAACATGAAACTTACAAAGAATGAAATTAAACAGTAGCTTTATTGATGTCCAGGCTATAAGTGCAATATTTTACAGCGAGATCGACCTACAAACAGTAGTCCTTCAGTTATCAGGAGAGCCTATAACAAATCACTTGTACGACCCGACCAGAATTGTTAGAGCTCAGCAATTTCACCTGATTACCCCTTTGTATGAAGATTTGTTGACGAACTTAGAGGCAAGGAGTTTCAGTTATAAATGGTCGGTGATACGAGACAAGGCGTCGATTAAGAAAACAAACCAGATTGGATGGATATTGTAATCTCTGTGGCTTGTCAACGTAGCGTAGTCAGTATAAGTAAGCTATCATAAGTATAGTGTATTTATAAATAATTGTGTTACATGTAGGATTTGTAAACTCAAATACAAATATTACTGCAAAAGTAAAGTCAATTATTAAAATTACTATAGAATTTTTATATTCTAATATCCTCAATTATATTTATTACAAATATTTTCCATTGAGATAGAAAGATATACTCCAATGGATTAAAGAATATATATTTGAATTGACTAACATCCAAGCACACTCCACTGTATAAGATGAATACAAGTCTTATTAAAAAAGTTTTTTAATTGGAGCCAACGCCGTCAATTCTTTCACAAAATTTCCACGGCTGAAAATAGTAAGGTAAGTGAGACGGCAGATAACTAGATAATGCTCAAGATCTGTGTGAGGCGCCGTGATTGGTCGACGATGAGTGAGGGCGTGGCTGCGCGCGGATGCGCCAATGGGATGACCCTTATTATCTGCTCCGTGGAGTCTGCTCTAGTGATGTAAGTACAGGTGGCTAGTGGCCTGAATCGAGAGCGCCATCGCTCTATCTATGTGTATGAATATAGGGCACTCGCGTTCTAATTTTAAATTCCTGAAACGCTGCTGGTCGGTTAATTTATAAAGTTGGTTCTTTTTACTCGTCTAATTATAGAAAAAAAAATAGGAAGTTTTATTTTCTATTTAATGCGTTTACCTACATATGCTTTTATAATTTTTGTAATGACTTCTAAACTAAAATATGTAATGAATACTTTATTTAATTAATAAAAAACCTTGATTGAAATAGACTCATGAGTAAATTATGGGATATACCTACCTCGTACGTAAATTGTAAGCATTATACTAACTCTATCATACGCAATGGTCAAGTTAACATGGAAATATATTTACTAGACAGCCAATAAAAGTAAGAATGTGCGTAATTCTAATTCATGGCCAGACATCAAACTATGTATAAATAAACTTACATAAGTACATAAGATCCTTAACAAAATAAGTATTCAATTATTCATGAATCAATGACTTAAGATGCAAAACGATAAAATCATAACTTCAATACCTTAGGCAACAGGAATTTAATTAAATCTTGACACATGGATAGTTAGGTAGACATTAGCAACCCGATATCAAATCAAAGGCGACAACTAGAATCGATTTGTGACAGACACGACGGCTGATAATCGATTATAATCCATTTCCGTGCAATGCAGATGTCATAATCGATTGAACACACCTCGCCTTTATCGGAGAACCCAGCTCTATGAGATCAGTTTCGTGATAAGAATAAATTCTTATACACAATTGTAACTAATTTATGTATAAACTGATAAATAAAGTTACTTATACTTTTTGTAATATTAGATTGGAATAAAATACTGCTTGTTTCATCTCATTGTAACTGTCACTCTATCTATTAGGTTGGGGAAAAAGTCTTTTCGCATATAGTATGTATGAACTTGTAATAAAACCACTTTGGCTATACTATTTGTATCTGGCTGGTTTTGGTATCATGTAAAAGTTAAAATTTTAAAGAAGATAATTCCAAATTCAAATTAGGAAAATGCGTGATTTCATTTATTTTTCTTACCGTCAAGATGAGTGAATCTAATGAAGAAATTAGATATATTTTGAAATTTACTACCAAAAAGGTTAAAATGCAACGCAAGCCGCGAAAAATTTGCAATGTTTATGGACCTAGTGCAGTGTCTGTGAGAGTAGCACAAATTTGGTTTAAGCGTTTTCAATCCGGAAATTTTGATGTCAAAGATGCACGTCACTCTGGTCGCCCTGTTACGGATAAAATGGATGCAATTTTTGAAAAAGTGGAGCAAGATCGGCATATCAGTAGTTACGACGTAGCTGAAGAACTGGGAATTGACCACAAAACAGTTTTGGTGCATTTGAAAAAAATGGGTACACATAAAAGCTCGATATTTGGGTACCTCACGACCTCTCTCAAAGAAACCTAATGATTCTTTATTATATATTTGTGATTCTTTATTACGACGTAATGAGACCGATCCATTTTTGAAGAAATTGATAACTGGTGATGAAAAGTGGATCACGTACGACAATAACGTGCGAAAAAGGTCATGGTCAAAGGCCGGTCAGGCTTCACAGACTGTGGCGAAACCCGGGTTAACTCGCAACAAGGTGATGCTGTGTGTGTGGTGGGATTGGAAGGGCATTATTCATTATGAGCTGTTACCACCACGCAGGACCATCGATTTAGAACTCTACTGCGAACAACTGATAAGATTAAAGCAAGAAGTTGAGAGAAAGTGGCCGGAATTAATCAACAGAAGGGGTGTGGTTTTTCATCGTGATAACGCTAGACCTCACACATCTTTAACCACTCAGCAAAAATTAAGAGAGTTTGGCTGGGAGGTGTTAATGCATCCGCCGTATAGTCCTGACCTGGCACCTTCAGATTTCCACCTGTTTCGGTCTCTTCAGAATTCTTTAGGCAGTGTCAGGTTAACATCACGAGAGGACTGCCAAAACTACTTGACGGAGTTTTTTGATCAGAAGCCCCAAAATTTCTATAGCAATGGGATCATGTCCCTACCTATAAGATGACAAAAAGTTATCGAACAAAATGATACCTACATACTTTAGTTAAATGTAAATAAACCATATTAAAAAATGTATTCAATTTTCATATAAAATGCGAAAAGACTTTTTCCCCAACCTATTATTATGTAAATATGTGTATCTACTTAATTTTGAACAAGACGTAGTTTTAAAAACCAAAACCCGACTACGGGAAGATTCTTGCTGAAATCTTTATCCATACAAAGCATGCGGTTATGTTATCAATTGTAAATTAACAACAAAGTCGTTTATACATGGAATTTCACAAAAATCCTGAGGAAATGGCCAAATACATTAACAATCTGCCTCTAAAAGTTAGCCCAAATAGTCTAGACTTTAGCTTTAGGTACTTATTAACTGGCCATACAATTTAATTAAAATTGACGTGAAATTAATTCATTATGAAACTTTTATACGACTTTTACCTAGTAACGTGTTTGAAAAAGCCTCCTTAGTAACCTTCTGTAATATGTTACGTAGTTTTTCCCTTTATCGCACAATTTTATATTCGAACATGAGCCTAAATTCAGCCAAACAAAAGTTTGATGAGATATGGGGTTGTAAGAACGACCTCGAGTAAACCAGCCGGTTTTAGATTCAGATTCAGAGTTTTATTGCAAGTCACAGTTTTTAAGGTGTTACATAAATTAAATAGGTACAAGTGACGCCCTGCTAGGGCACTGCAAACAATAAGGGCAGCTAGATGCCATTTTACTTAAATATATTAAATTAAATTTCATCATAAACATTTATATTTTTCAATCAAATTATAATGTCATCAAAAGTACATTTACATATATAGGCATGCAGACTGAGAGTAAGCTACAATTTGTCATTGAGGAATGCGGATACACTATAATAGCATTTTTTAACGAGAAACAGTTTAAGGGTTGTGTTGAATGTAGTATTTTCTATAATATTTTTTATGTGATTAGGAATATGGTTGTATATTTTCATCACCATATGATGGGGACTAGAGGAACTTAATTGCATTTTAGTGGGTGGTATCTCTAACTTATTTAAATTTCTATCGTTTCTTTTATTGTTATTTTCCATTTTTTTATACAGGTGTTCGTGCTTTCTTAAAAATTTACATGATTCCAGGATATAGATCGATGTGATAGTTAAAATTTGATGTTTTATAAAATAAGGCCTACGTGATTCCCTTTGATCTATATTTACGAGTATTCGTATGCATTTCTTTTGTAGCGAGAATATATAGTCCACTTCACAGCAATTACCCCACAGGACAATGCCGTAAGACAACCTGGAGTGGGCGTACGCATAGTAGGCTGCGAGTGATGTTTTGAAGTCGGTAACACGTTTTAATTGGTTAAGAGCGTATGTAAAAGACGATAATTTATTTATTAGTTTTTGTATATATGGCTTCCAGGTCATGTGTGTATCTAAATCAATTCCAAGTAATGTAGCAATGTTAACTGTTTCTAATTTAGTATCTTTGAACTGATATGTTATTTGTAGTGGACTTTTTTGGTAGAGTTTAAATTGTATTAATTTTGTTTTGTTTAAATTATGTACTAAATTATGTTCTTCTAGCCAGGTATTAATTTTACCCAGGGTATAGGTTAATTTATTTTCTAAGTCACTGCTGTTTGTACAAGACAGCAAAACCTAAACATCATCTGCAAATAGAACGCTATCATCGCTAATTTCATTAGGTAGGTCGTTCACATAGATGAGGAACAACAAACAGCCAAGGACGGAGCCCTGTGGGATAGAGCCGGTCGACGGTACTCGGTCCGATTTGACGAATTCGATTTTCCCAGTTTCAAAATTAGTATGTTTTATTTCGACACATTGAAAGCGTTTCTTAAGATATGATTTAAACCATTGATAGGCGGGACCTCTAATACCAGACTCATATAATTTAGTTAGTAGAATATCATGAGAAACTCTATCATAGGCTTTGCTCATGTCCAATAGGTCCTATGGCATATTCCTTTTTTTCAATTTTCTCAAAAACTTTCTGTACATATTTATAAATTGCCAAAGTTGTGGAGTGCTTTTTCCGGAATCCGTATTGTTTGTCGTGAGGAATTTTATATTTTTCATAAAAATTGCATAATTGCTTTACCATTTCCGTTTCAAATACCTTTGCAGATACTGGTAGAAGAGATATGGGGCGGTAGTTATTTATGCCTGTCGTAGGCCCTTTTTTATGGATAGGTTTTATAACGGAAACTTTTAAGATATCGGAAAATATGCCTTCTGCGAATGATTGATTTATCAGCATAACGTAAGGAGCGGTGAGTGTATCCGCACAGGTTCTCAGCAGCGTCGCAGGGATTTCATCAACACCAAAAGAATTTTTATTTTTGAGTGTTTTTAATATTTTATTTACCACTTTATGATCAACAGGACTTAAGAAAAAGGTGTTCATTATTCTATTTTGTCGTCTTGTTCATAGTCTTTTTTTGATTATTATAATTTTGATTTCCAATGGATATAAAATAGTTGTTAAATTCTTCCGCCACTCTTCTGGGATCGTCTACAATTTCATTATTTGGGAATTTTAATTTTATATTGGGTGTACTTTTATTATTTTTATTAGTTTCTCTTTGTATTATTTTCCACATGCATTTAGTTTTGTTTTCCGAAGCTTTTATCTTACGTTCATTTATTAACCGTTTTGTTTGCTTTACAGCCTTTTTTAGAGTTTTACAATATATTTTATAGTCTCTACGTAGGATTTTATTTCGTGTTTGTGAAATTAATTGTTTCAGCAGTTTCTTATTTCTGCAAGATATTTTTATTCCTGGAGTCAAATAAGTTTTTTTGTATTTTGTTCTATATTTAATAATTGTTTTTGGTATACATGCATTTAGGGTATTAAACATAATTTCATTAAATATATTATAATTCTCGTTTATATTTTTCGTTGGGCTTAGTATTTTATGCCAATGTATTTTTGAAATTTCATTTTTAAACATGTTTATGCTGTCGCCGTTAAAAATTCTTTTTTCTAAATAATAAAATTTAATGTTTTGTGTGCGTAATGATGTTGAGAAAATAACCCCTTTGTGATCTGAAAAACTGAACTCGTGAACTTCAGCTATACCTGACTTAAAATTTGAAAATACAAAATCTTTGCACCTTCTACTGGTTTTAGTTATTCTTGTAGGTTGCCTTACTTTTTGGTGAAAGTTGTGTGTTAACATTAGGTTAGCGAGCCTATTTTTTTCTTTTTTATCCAAAAAATCTATGTTAAAGTCACCCGTAATTATTATATTTTTATGAATGTCTTTTTTATTGATTAATTTTCTGAACTACTAGAACGGTCTGAACTACTAGATAGTTTTTAACCTATGTTGTCCCACTACCGGTCAAAGGTCTCCACCATATCCATATTTTCCATCCACTCATCACGATCTGCGCGCCCATTGACCTTTTGGGTAGATGACTTGGTGAAAAATAAATTATTAGGTAAGTACAGTTCATAAAATAAAACGTCACAAAATAGTTACACTGTTTTTTTGATCATATACATTTTCAACAAGATTTTAGATTAATTAATGCAGTAAAACTGATATTAAGAGTGCCATTTGACTCCAAAAAAGCATGACGTCACGCTTTCGTATTTCATACAAAATTTCATACAAAATGTTTGTCTTGATGTTTAGAAAAAAGTGCCTTTTTCATCTAAAATAGCGTATCCCCCTCAAAACATCTATATTACAACTACATATTTTTTATAAAATCTATTAAGTATATATTTTGCTTTTATACTATACAGCCCTTTTATTTAGCCATTGATATATTTATAGGTTTTTCTGAAGTGAAGAGTTCTTTAGGCGCGTTGGGCATTTTCTGAGATGGGAATAAAACCACTGAATTCGCGTCACTGTTACAGTAACCGGAGTGCGACTGTTTTTTTTAATACTTATTGATTTTAAGGCTTTAGTTTGTAAAAAGATGGCAGCCTTGTCGTTATCTAACCTATTTCACTTGCCTACATTAAAGGGAGTTACTGTTGCGCAACCGCTGTCAATTTTTGTATATTAATTTTATATAGGTTATGAAAATGTTAGGCTAAGTAGAAAGCAAATTCTGCAAATATGATTCGGTTATTCATTCATATTGCAGTGTCTGCCTCGTAACAGTGATAAATGTTATTATAACTCACCTGATACCGCGGCTTGTCGCCGTCGCCTTCTAATAAATTCATGAAGTATATTAAAAGATATAAATTCTCATACGGCATGAATTTTTAGCGTTGGTTTATGCGGAAAAGATACTGCGAAAATGAAAATGGCTCTTTTAATATGTGTAAGTCTACTTTAACCTAAAAAGATTTTGTATGGTTTGGTTTATTTAGGTATACGAGTTAGTACCTACAAGGTGGTCAGACGACGTGGCCAAGGTCGCTGGAAAGCGCTGGATGAGGCAGCTCTAGATCGGTCATTTTGGAAATCCTTGCGAGAGGCCTGTGTCCAGTAAGTAGACGTTTTGTGGCTAATTATAATGATGATGATAATATTTTTTTTTTTTATAAATATATAGTTACAAATTACACAGATTGAGCTAGCCCCAAAGAAAGTCCGAGACCTGTGTTATGGGATATGATGATGACTATTGCTTACGACTTTAAGCTTATATTCTAGTTTCAATAATTAATTGAACAGGCGTCATGGAATTCAAGCTTGATCTGTTACAATAAATTAAATTATATAATATATGAGTAGATAATGAAGGGACAGATAAGAATAATCTAGACTGATTAAGTACATCTAAATAAGCATCTTATCTCATCTTATAGGCGAGGAAAATGATGATGATGATGATCTGCCTAGTGTCTTCTGTGGACAAACTATTACAAAACAGAAAAGTTAACCAAATGTATAGGACGCTATGATAGGAGTCAAAGATAACTTAAGAACATTTGAGAATGTTTTTGAGAGTTGTGGAAGGAAAGAGGGGGGACTTTGCTCAGCAGTGAGACATATATTTAAATAAAATATATTTTGGAGCACCAAAATAAATTAAGAATTTCTCATAATTAACTGCAGCTTTATACGCATGCAATAAGTATTCTT
This sequence comes from Acrobasis suavella, assembly GCA_943193695.1. Lineage (NCBI taxonomy): Eukaryota > Metazoa > Arthropoda > Insecta > Lepidoptera > Pyralidae > Acrobasis > Acrobasis suavella. Next base: position 8,318,695 of record OW971945.1, on the reverse strand, counting down.
CAAACTCATCTGGCACAACTTTTTGAAAAACTGGCAGAGCGTAAACACGACGCCGATGCAGCCAAAATGCAGCACAAATATATTTCAGTGATTTTATATATAAATAATGAAGAGATATACATACGTAATGTCGAATATTTTTCGTATTTATAAAGTAAGTATAATTTCCCTTTATACTCAGTACCTGTGACTACTCTTAAATCGAATAGATAGCTATGGGAGATTAAACCGACTAGAGGACGTCTAAAATTATGTACTTTTTCGACGAGCATTCAATAATAATTGTTTTTATGACAACAGAGAAGTATTCAAGGGCAAAAATAAATAATTTTGTAATGAAATGACAATAAAACATCACAAAATAATGTCACATATCATTGATCATATCTATTTTCAACGTGATTTTATTATAATTAATCAATGCAGAAAAACTAATAAATAAGAGAGCTATTTGACTTTATGAAACTGTGACTTAAGGACGTGCTATTACATATTAATCCTAAAGAGAATATTTGTTTAGAAAAAAAGCTGGCCAAGTGCGAGTCGGACTCGCGCACAAAGAGTCCCGTACCATTACCTATAAAAATCACGTTTGTTGTATGACAGCCCCATTTAAATATTTATTTTATTCTATTTTTTGTATTTCTTGTTATAGCGGCAACAGAAATACATCATCGGTCAAAATTTCAGCTGTCTAGCTATCACGGTTCATGAGATACAGCCTGGTGACAGACAAACGAACGGACGGAAGGACAGCGGAGTCCTTGAAATAAGGACCCGTTTTTACCCTTTGGGTAGTGGAAAGTAGCGGTACTTATCTTTTTTTCTGGAGGATTTTTAGATAGGTATTTAACTTTAAGGAATTTGTTCCTAAAAGTTAGATACCTATATATTTTTACTTATTGGTAATCAAAAAGCCTCCAGAAAAAAAGATTATAACCGCCAGTTTCCAATCAAAATAAGGCTTGCTTTTTTAATGTAGCATATTTCCTGAAGTTTTTGGAAGGAGATATGTAACTTGAAAATGTATGAAAAGCATTTGGTTTGTACATCTTTGAAGAGCAAATTAATACAAACTATAATCAATGTGGTTTCTAATATAATAAATAAATAACTAATAAATATATGGGGACAAATTACACTGATTGAACTAGTCTCAAAGTAAGTTCTAGACTTGTGTTATGAGATACCAACTCAACGATCAATATTTTATAATAAATATATATATAGATAAACATCAAAGACCCAGGACAATTTAAAAAAGGCTATTTTCCAACTTGTCCTGACCGAGGATCGAATCCGAAAACTCTGGGTGGCGTACAAGCATGGTGACCACTACGCCACGGAGGTCGTTTATTCCTTATATGGAAATAAAGAAAGACTTAAACTACACCGAAAAAATTATATCTTCTCCTTTTCAATAATTTCATTAGTCCAATATACATTTGGAGGTATATGCGTGGATACCATTGAATTCCCGTTTCATGACTCAATCGTCTGGTAAATTTTAAAACTGATAAAGGATTAGGCATTGCCCATATGACTAACATATACGCAGAGTTAACAACAAGACGCGAAGTCACTAAACGAACAGTTTGTATGGAAAAACCGTTGACTCCAGGTTTCAAAAATGGCAATTCTGACCTTCCTAATTTTCTCACTTATCATTTATGTGCCATTAACTAGTGATAGTATGTACTTTCAGTTTATGCATACTCAGTAGTCTAAAAACAGGGCCGATTTACTGGCACTGAAACCACAAAAAAAGCTCCATACGATTTTCCTTTGCGATTTCAGAGATGGTCCCATAGTAAAAGTTGTTCAAATTGATCAGTACGTTTACTCCCTTTCTGGTTGACATCCCTTTTTCGTTACATGTTGTAAAACGTAAGTAACGTTATATAACGTAAATAAACCGTTTAAATTATTCATAATTAAATTATCTCACGTTTGATTTAATACAATAATATTTTTTACTTGTTTTCAGATTGTATCGATCTGTACCATTCATGGTCTTGTAAGCTACTCGTAAATACCTATAGTTACAAGTACATAGAACTTGGCCATACTTACTAAATCAACAAAACGTCATATAACATCGCAACTCTGCAACTCGCAGCTGTAGTCAGCTCTGCACTGAATACGAATCACAGTTCACAGCAGAACTGTGGCTGAATAGGGCTACCTCCCGACGTTAACCGTGGCCGACTTGGTAGATATAAGTACGTGTATATTAGTTATTAAGTTAGTTATAGTATTTTCTGCAACAATTGTATAAAACGGGTCAAGAAATGCTAGTGGCGCAGATTACGATGCGAGAGCCTTGGCGAGCATCGTATCTGATTTGAGTTGTTAGAAAGCAGTGAATTGGGTATTTTCCTGGTTCAAAAAAAAATTATTTTATACTGTGAAAAAAATTAAACGTCGCAAAATAATGTCACTCGTCATTGAACATATTCATTTTAACGTGATTTTCGATTTATTATTACAAAAAAAATGATAATAAGAGCGCTATTTGCCTCCAATAAACTATGACGTCATCTGCCTGTATTTCATACAAATCCCATAGAAAAAGTTTGTTTTGACGTTTAGAAAAAAGTATCTGATTTGACTTGTTGGAATATTGGCGGATTATGACATACCTACGAGTATATGTAATCTGTGGCATTGGCAGCCCTGCCAGTCGGTGCTTGCGAACTGCCCCCAATACCTCCCTTTGTCCGGTCGCCTCCCTACGGCGGAATGCCGGGCATAAGTTTTGTTCGTAAGTGGCTACACGGACATATTTTTATGTCGTTTTATTAGAACCTCTCAATATCCATCAAAGGAGGGTAGGAACGCGAGCCCAGACGTGCTAACTGAAATTGCTTGTAGAGTCAGGAAAGTTTATAGATTCGAACACGATCGTTTTTATTCATTTGAATGCGTAAAATTAAAGTCGAAAAAGTGATCAGAAATATTTTTTATTTCTAATGTGCATATTATAATAAATAATTTGTTTATTCAGACTACATGGTCCACTTTATGTAAGTAACAATTATTCTTAAAATTATGTTAGTAATGTTTTAAGTACATTTATTTCACAGCTCCTATTACAATTTTGCTCCAGAATATTAGGAACATCTGAAATGTGATCCGAAAGTTTATGAGTGACCAGTAATACTTGCCTTAGTCTCCTTCTGTGTCTACCTATGCATGTATTTGAATGTGTGATAAGTTAAAAAATAGTACATTACTGCAGAGGCCGGGAAGAATGGCGTTGACGGACGAGTAGTTTTCAAGGCCGAGCGTCAGCGAGGCCTTGACAATAATTACGAGTCCGGCAATGATATTCCCGCCGAGGCATGTATAGTGCTTTTCTCAATAAATGTGAGGAAATCATTAAAGAAATAACCAGAAATATGCAATATTTACAAATAGCAATTAATGTTTGCTGCAAAGAGTATCTTCGTAATTTGAAAGAAAAGAAACTGCTTTCCCGCGTTTTTTAATGCAAAGAAAACATAGCCCATACGGAGCGGTCATATGATACCGTAAAAAATGTAATACCGTAGATAACTTTTTCTATCGCAACGAAAATTAAGCATATTTTCTTGTGATTTTATAACAACATTATAAAATAAAAATAACAAGAAATGATGCTGGAAGAGTGCATTTTTTATTATGTGGTAGCAATGGCTGTATGACAAGTTATGGAATTAAACGCTTAATATCTTTGCTAAATGTAAAATCAGAATTGTCACCTGAAACGTCAATGTCACTGTCTTGTCATTCTGAATACACTTTTTTTTCTTCTTGTTTTGAGCAGCGGCTAGGAATGAATTTTCGTACTACTTTCCTGGCCTAGTCCAGCAAAGTAATGCACGAGCTAAGAATTACAAACTTCGTGTCTTCTTTTTACTACAATAATGCCTACATTTCCGAGCATGTTTGAGAAAAATATGTTTTTTGGCTTCTTCTTATTTTATGTATGACAATAACTAAAACATATTCAGGATTTTTAAAATCATTTTTCTTACTTTAAGAATATTAGTAATTTATTGGTCGTACGTAACGTCGGTACGTAACGTCAAACAAAATAACAACTTAATACTAACATAAAGTGAGCTATGTCAGAAGCCTTTAGGCAGCTCGAAAATTTTTACACTAAAGTTAACAATCGATAAGAAGAAGAAGACTAACACAACGATTGCTGGTACTTAATCTATAGATTTCTTTTCATAAATAACGACCACACTAACCTTTCAGAAGGTAGAAGGGAATGCATTGTGTCCGTATCGCCTCGAAAAAGCACTTTATATTCGCTAAAGTGCCTCACTGTCCATTGCTTTCGAGATAAGAGAACTTTAAAATGTCTCCGTAGAGCCGTAATCGATCTATTTTTCAATTCGATTGCACTGACAAAGAACGCGATAGTGGGTGGCAGAACCTTTTCAATTTAATAGTTTTGGAGATGGAACTTCATTTCAACTAAAGATTTTATACACAAAAACCATAATCAGGAAAATGTTTCTTGACATAAAAACTACTTTGAGTAGGTACTATTTAATTAGTAGGTATATTTTAAAATAGTGAATTAAAATATTGTAATGAAATTATAAAGTAGGTAAGTATATAATGCCATTGGATAATGTATAGTTTCTCCATCTACTGTGACATAATAATAAAATACGGCAAAATAAAATTTGTTATTAAAAAGCAAAAAAACAATCAGTGTTCTTTCCAACGCATTTGCTATGAAGTCAAATTTTCTAAAGGATATGACAGCCGCTTCCAATCGGTCGTTTTGGAAATTGGTCGTCTTTGGGGAAGGCATGTACCTACCGCAGTGGATTTTCGACAGGCAGCAGGTTATGTTGCAAGCCTGCTACCCCTCTTCCTTGATACAAGATCTACATGGTAACAGAAGTAGCTAATCATTTTCTATTGCAGAGCTCCCAAAAACTACAATCTTGCGTCCAAACAACTCAACACATACAATCTTCACACCACTCGAATCACCGCGCTAACCGGTGAATTTAAATCGACGGTACAAAGGGGCGACCATTTCAATTTTGAGTGAGGCGAGCTCTAAATCGAACGATAGCCACTCCATGCCTCCTGGGGCGACTGGATAGAATTTATAGGCGCAATAAAATAGCATTAGAAACTGCTATTTAACGTCCAAATGGAGACATGTTTGCGACTAGACTTTTTAAAAAAAGATTGCATATGTGATGTTAATTCAATTCTGCATATGTGCTTATTCGTTGTCTTTAACTTCACCCCCTAACTTTAAAACAGTACAAAAATAAGAATCTGCTTGCACAAAAATGTTTATTGGGACCTGGTTGGATTATAAGCCTTTGTATATATACTACCTGGGCGAAAAAAATTTTTTTCCTCGTTACTCCCTAAATACTGAGTTCCATCAAAATCTTTGGAGTCGTTGCCGAGATCTTTATTACACGTTCAAATCAAGAATTGCTCGTGTAAAGTATAGGAATATTATATGTATTGTTCAGATGTATTCGTAATGTCATAATAAAATAGACTCAAAGATGCTATAGTATCCAGTAGGACACAGTCAGTAAATTTGTTGTATTAAAAATTTATCATGCACATTAAAATTAAACTTAAAAAAGATATAAAAGGTTAACTTATGCCATCATCCTTAAAAACATTCGACAACAAACACTTTCGTGACTCGCGCCATTCCCACTCGTTTGAACAAAATTTCAATTGATTAGTGAGTAAAACACTTTGATAGCGGGGCGTCGGGGCGTCGGAACACAGTATCATGTCAAATTAAGTAATCGTGGTGTAATTGGGCCGACGATCAGAGTACAAGGGCTCATCAATCAACGCTCCCCTACTACTTACAGTTGAACTCGGCTTTTGAGGGCGCAAGAGATGGAATTTTGCGGAAAAATCAAGTTTGTTAACTACAGGTAGTGTAAAATTTTAAATCATCAAGTTGAATTTATAAAAAATAAATAAATATAAATATATGCGGATAAATCACACAGATTGAGCTAGCCCCATAGTAAGTTTGAAGCTTGTGTTATGGGATACTAAATCAACGATACTATATTTTATAATAATATAAACGCATCCAAGACCCAGATCTATCAGAAAAAGATAATTTTCCATCTTGACCTGATCGGGGATCGAACCCGGGACCTCCAGTATGACTGCCTGGCACGATGACCACTAGGCCACACAGGTCGTCTTCAACCACAACTTCACCAATCAACTGAATTCAGCGATTGAATCCTATGAGAAGCTATAAGTTAGCACTGGAAAACGAAAATGACAATGTTAACGTTAGGTATAATGCAATAAATTATAAATTAAACAAGTTTTTAAACAAAACATGCTTCCGATTTTAAACGCGATTTTTTTGCGTGTTTGCTCGATGTCATGTTTATCTTCAGTCATCAGTACTTATTCCTAGGTGCTAGAATCAGATTTCCATTAAAAGATTTTTATTTTGTTTTTGTTAAAAAAGTTATAATAATAAGACCACGCGATGTCAATGCCAATGTAGACTATTTTGACCACATTCTATGTTTGTGATTACCTCCCAGAGTGATAGGCAAATGAACTGAATGAGTTCGCAACTTTTTTTTCGTGTGTGTAACTGGCCAACACTGGTGTCAGATTTTTCAGGCTGCCTAAAAGGAATCTGACATAGCTTGACAAAAAAAAGTTCGCAACTTGCACCACACTCCCAATGTACAGCCAGAGTTATCCTCACTTAAGTTTCAGTAGTCATTAGATGAAATCTCGCTAATGCGTCTTGTGGTTGCTGACGCTCCAAACAGAGCGGGCGGTTGATTATGTCTTGCCGATTACAAACAGTCATAAATCAAGTTGCATTCGTGATCTTATTTTTATTTAATTTTCAGTTACTTTGAATAAGAAAAACGGTTGATAAATTTCTTGTTGGTTTGGGAGCAAATAAAATAAGTACTTAGCCTATTCGCGTCCGATATTCAATCCCATTTGTTTGATTCCTAAATATTTCAGCTTGGAACTCAACCTTCCTTCGCCAGAGGCATCTTTTCTGAAATTTAATGTAACAAAGGAAAATGCCTTCTTTTTCGCAGATATAACTTCTATATGAAGTACTTATCTAATCACATTTCATAATAACTGCATATATAATATATTGCCAACTGCATATATAATATATTGCAACTGCAGCATAGAATATTGCCAAGTATATTGCTGTAGCATAGAAGTTGAATGGTAAACCTGAAAACCTGAAAAAGGTATACCTATTTTTGTTCCCATTTCTACTCGTAGTATGCAGTAATACATAACATTAGATAGTTTTGCCCTTTTTGGAAGTAGTTATAAATTCACATCACCAAAGAGAACAAAAGTGATAAAATGGCAACACCCCAACCCATAGACTTGGACGAGAAACTGACTCTACGGGATCGGCCCTATAGCACAAAGGGCCTTCGCAAATTATAGGCCGGCCCAGCAATTACGGGCCCTAACAACTGATACATTTGTATGACAATGATGTTTTTCTGCGAAATTTGATACTGCCGGCTGCTGCGCGCAATTTTGATAGCGCATTCTCATGATGTGTAAAGTCATATTTATGTTTTCTGGTGTTGTCGTTATCCTAATTTCTATAATATTCCCCATCCTAATCTAAGCACGGCACAGTTTCTAATTGAATCCGTAGCTAGGCTTATTCGAAACCTGGGATCCACTTTTCCACTTTTTCTTTAACAAGTATATGTAGAGAAGAAAAATTCAGAATCAAACAAAAATTGTCTGTAATTTTTACGATCTGCGAAATATGAACTAAGTGTGAATACGATACAATTATTTATTATTCTATTTTTTTTCCACACTGACAAATCACACTGATTGAGCTAACCCCAAAGTAAGTTCGAGACTTGTTTTATGGGAAACTAGCTCAAAGATACTATATTTTATAACAAATACATATATAGATAAACATCCAATGACCACGAGGCCACAAAGGTCATCAACGTATAGTACGAGTACTTAAGAAATAGAAATTAATTTGGGATTGAAGTGATCTATAATGTTTCAAAAATAATTTACTACCATGCTAGTAAGTAAAGGCAAGATTCAAAAACACATTATGTATTCGCATTTACTCCAGTAATTGATTAATGGATAAATACCACGTAAAAACCTACAACTATGTTTGTTTTGTACTATGATAATTCCATTGGCCCAATTTTTCTTTGATAGGTATGTACTTAAATTATAATAATAAGGAAAAGTTCATATATATGTCGAAATCCTATACTTATTAAGTGTAGGCAATGATCAAAGAGTTAACAAAGTTTGATATCACATTTGAAATAATTTAAATTTCGACACAATTTCATATTAATACTATCCAGTGTTTCTATGAAGGGACGTTAAAATTATAGTAAAAAGAGAAGTATCTACAACTCCTAATCTTTATTCTACTTTTTTAATGTTACTCTCTTATTACTCTACTCAATCCAGTAAAACTTATTTACATAAGTGTTAACAATGGTGTAGTGTGCTTGTCTAGTTAGATTTTCTAAATTTCATTTCGTATTTATTCTCATCCATTCCTAGTTACGTTCTTACACATTCAGTACACGTAGGAAATACCAGTGACATAATTTTAGTAACGAGCGTTGTATCCTTTTAGAGCTGTTACAAACGAGCGACAGTATGTCCGTGACACGTGTCGGTAACCGTCGGCGATAGTTCGTGACAGGAGTGACAATCGGCGACAGGTATGTCGGGCACACTGTGTCATTCGTCTGATAGAGCCCTTATTGTATGAAATAAAAATTATTTCTGATTAATTAAGTTTGAATGAGACAGTCGGGAAACTTTTCATTAACGGTATATAGACTAAAATCCTTGTAGTTCCAATTCCTAATCTCACCTCACAATCCATATTCATTGTTTAAAAATGATTATGTTGTATAAACCACTTCTTTATTGTCTCTTTTTTGTGTAATCGCTAACACTTTTCCGTGAAGCAAACTGAGGATGCCGGCGGAAGGTCTAAGGTCACAGGGCCAGATGTCATTGTTGATTCCAACGAAAGACCACTGCATCGCGACCTAAGAGATTTAATTACCAGAATTATTACTATCTTAACTCATTCCTGTGACATGATAATGGGACATTCATTTATGATAACACACATAAGTCATAATCGCTGTCAGTTCCTCGATGTATTCAGAAATATGGCAGCAATATATTACAAAATATTCTCAATTCTGACAAGATACGATAAAATAATGGTTGTTAGGATTTTTTACGACGCGGTTTATAGGTAGCTCGTTATCCTTATCTGTATTTCGTATTTTTTTATTTGAAATGAATAGATAAACTCACTTCAATGCGCGAAATAATGTAAAACTATGTGAGTTTGTTAATTTAATCTAACAAAGATATTAGGTAGCACATCAGAAACAAACAAAACATTTTTAGATGAACTAATTTCAAAATGCCTCTATTTTAACAAGTTAGTATGGATTTTTTCCTTCGCTTTGAATTTGCGGATTGAAGTAATAAAGTGCATGAAGACAGTTTACTTTACCTGGCTTAGCTTATTAACATATTATATTTTTTTCTGAAAAGTTGAGGGTGTCATGAGATACTTACTGTTGCTCGCGTTTAAAAGAGTTATTCCTCCGAGAAAATCCACGAAAATGATAGGTGGACAAAAAAAGTAAAGTGGCTGGAAATAACTAGTTTAAGACATTACAAAAAAGAATGTAATGGAAGAAGATGGAGGAGACCTATAAAATTTGTCATTTTATTTAGGTTCCCATATATGTCAAGTTCTCTATTTTAAGACTCGACTTTATTATTATTTTTATATTATTATAGTCACAAGTAAAGTTCCAAAATTGCGGACATGTACGAAAAGTATATGAAATCAAAAACATCCATTTCTTTTCGGGCCAGATAATAGAGCCGTCAGGGTGCGAATCTCCCACTGCGCGCTGTCAACGTTCAATCGTCAAAGGGTTCAGGCAAGGCGCGAATTAAAGCAGCCAGCGGGAGGCGACGATTGATCTCCGACTATGTCTGGATCGAGGATGTGGATGGGCCGCGTCTCGAGCTGAGTAACGGTTTGTGTGCAATTTTCTTTATTGATCTGAATGTAAACTGTAAATTAATTAGGTTTTTGCATATTGTATCAGCCGGGACACAGGAGATGACGATTGATCTTCTATTGGTGTGTCTGGGTTGAGGATGTGGATGGACCATGTTCTAATTTTAGTAACGGTCTGTGTGCAAAAAAATTGTTACTTTTCTTGATTGATTTGACTGTGCATTCATTATAGACAAAGAGACACAGCAATCCGACCGTACTTATTTTTTCACTAATTAATTATTTGCGTACGAGTCGCCTTGTCGATTAAAGAAGCTTAACCGATCGGACTTTCCGAACGTGTACCCGTGTCTGGCAGGATTTTAGGCAAGGACGATCGGTCTGGCTGCTTTAATCAACAAGGCTTGGATAGCCAATGGGAGTACTAAATGACCCTGAAGTAAACAATGTGGTTACTATATGATAAAACTGATAGGGAAACATTTATACCTACCCACTTAAGTAAATAAATATATACGGACAAATCGCACAGATTGAGCTAGCGCCAAGGAAAGTTCGAGACTTGTGTTATGGGATACTAACTCAACGATATTATATTTTATAACAAATACATACATAGATAGGTAAACATCCTAGACCCAGTTCAATCTTAAAAAGATCATTTTCCATTTTGACCTGATCGGGATCGAACCCGGGACCTACAGAGTGACAGCGTTGTATGATGACCACTAGGCCACTAAAGGTCGTCAGCCTAACGTTCAGGGGTTTCTGTTTACAATGTACGTCTTTAACACTAGGGTTAAAAAAGCCCCGCTTCTTTTAAGGAACCTCATGCCTCCTAGAAAATTCATTATTACCTCAACATTTGCGTATGTAAGAGGAAATTTTTCCTCACGTGTCCGTATTCTATAAAGTGGTTCATAATTTCATTGTATAATTGTGTACGCAAACAGTTTGTAAACTTTCCCTTGAAGGTAATCTATTGTGTTCGTCCAAGTTTATCTGAACATTATATTCAGGGTCAGTTATGATTTAGGGGCCCCAATAGAATTACGTAATCATTTTGGAAATAATTACTGGAATAATCGCGCACGTTTACGCTATTCAAGAAATAGGTAACCTTACGACATCACTATAATACAATCTTAGAGAACGAATACAGGCCAAAACGGCTGCATACATAACATTGTCAGAAAAATTTCGTCCTGTTTACGTGAAATTATGGATTGAATCTTGCAGACGGAGCCCTCCTGCTTCTCAGAAAATCTATTCCGAGAGATTGAAGCATGTTTCTGGACTAAAATAGGACCATTTCTTCCTCTAGATGTCGTAGAAAGGCGCGCGCCTGGATAGAGACTAACATCTTGTGCAACAGCTGTGATCCCAATGAGGTTTAGCGTTATGTCAGGTAGGCGGTTGCTCGATAACCAAATCGTTTTCACGGTTTACTTTTTTTCTCCACTTTGCGTGGTTTTATTACCCTTGGTTAGAACTAATTTGCATATCAGCAAAAAAAAAAGCTGAAAAGCGCACTCTGAGTCACACCTAAGCAGCATAGTTAGAAGGATAAACCGGGAAAGCGATAAGATGTAGTAAACTGCAGCTTGAGATTTTTCAAAAGTAGTGTTAAACATTTCCACAGAACAGATTTTTTTTTTCAATTTTTAGCCGGGATATGCATTTTTGTTACGTTATTACGCCTATTGGAACCCATTTGTACAAATAATGTTTAAAAATATACAATTAAAAGTTATTTGTGGTCATCCATATTTAAAATTCCAGCTAATAACGGTCATGTAAGCACAATACATAATGAACACGTAGATTATTAATTAAAATACTATCTGGTGTCAAAGGCCAGGAGGAAACCATGTTTTTAAATTGTACTGACGCCGTAAACACCATCGTTAAAATATTCCTAATCATCTGCAGCTTTATCATACATACAAACATTTAATTACGGGAAACAGTGTTAGTGTCCCCTATAAAAATAAAAGTTATCAATAGTTAATTCATTTTTATCTCATTTGTAATTATCAACAAAATAATTCTACCCATAAAGTTATCTGTCATGATAAAAAAGTTTGATTTTCGTTTAAAACAGACCTATTTTATGCCACGAAGTTATAAGCCAGTAACCTTAAAATTTCGAAAAAGTTTGAATTTTATGCTTACATCTTTTTCTTGGAGGTCTCATTTCCATCAATCGGACCAAGACGTTTTAAACCGATTGTCGACTCAAAACCACTAGTAATAGAGTTGAGAATGGTATTATAGGTTGCTAAGGTTGGAAGATGTAAAATTTATAATTGAAGCTCGTAAATTAAGGTGACATCGACAGTTGTGGCTCTGGAGGGGAGCGTCGCGACGCGAAGCCATGCCAATATTTTATCGAAAAGGTAATTATTTTATCGGCACTGGGGTAACAGATGAAACTCAAATGTATTTCTTATTCTTTGTATTAGGGAATTCATGATTAATGACAATTATCGTATCGGTTTTAGATTGGAGTGGAAAATTACACAGAGCTTATTTTTAAACACTTTAATTTTAATACGTAATTTAGTAAATTCTTCATATTACTTATTTTATTAAAGGTATAAGAGTAAAAACGATAGATCATGATTTTGGTTTTGTCATTTAACTCTTGGCCCTAAACATAAAAAAAGTCACGCCATATTGAAAGAAAAATAGCATTAGAACAAGAAAAGATGTATTTTAAAATAGGTGAATGGAATATGTGTGAAATGTTTTTTGGCAAAGAAATGTCGAAAAAGAACATAAAAATACGATAAACAATAAGCACATCATACTCTTTTTTTTTTAAACTAAATAGGGAAAGCCTAAATAGTTTTTAATAAAATTGCAACACGAAAACTTGCAAATCCAGTCAGTCATGACAAATCACCCAGACTAAACGCACTCAAACAAAGATATGATTAAACTGCCAACCGCCACAACTTTATTTTATAAAATAAAATCTTTTGACGAGGGTGCCCCATTAATTTCGGCGACAATGTGATAAATAATGAGCGAGGTGTAATGTGGGGGCGGCATCCCTTGCTCGGCTTTGCTCCCTGATGGACTGGTTTTGAAGTTTTGACAGCTCACATCCTAATTTTCCTTCTGTCGAGTGTCGGTCGCCACTTTTCAATAAGAGTTTTCTTTGTGGCAATATTTCAATTTTAACTTTTTATAAACGTTTGCTCTTTGAGGGGCCGAGGGAGTTTCTCCTTGAAAAATTATCGCTTTAAGTTATTTTCCTAAGATTTACATTATAGATACCTACCTACTTGTAATTTTAACAGTCACTTTCTTTAATTTATTTGATGAGTTCTTTATTTTGTACATATATTGTTTTAGAATAATAATAGATGTACGAGTATAGATACTAGATGATAAATTACAAATTCTGCAAACTGACATCAAACACAACTAATCAATTCTTATAATAACTTTATTCTCAAGATATTTTAGAAAATGTTCTCATTTCAAACATTAATAATGAAAAGTCACTGGAGGAAAATATAACCCCAGATAATTAATAAAATAATTAGTCAATTTAGAAATAAATTCTTTCATATTCCAAGATATATTCTAGAATCCAATCAAGGCACTGAATGAACAAATTAAATGGACGTCACTAGCGCAGACTTTCATATCGATATGCTCACCATGTAACTAATTTCCTATAACCAGTGTCTTTACACTAATCAAATGCAATACATTCTAATTTCTTACGAGGTATAGGGTACGCAAAGCTAAGAGCCAAAAGACTGAAAGGCCATTCAGCGTAAAGGTAGCCTTGCAGGTAAAAAGTGAAATAAAAGTAAAGGATTGCTAGCCATGATTGTGCAGATTGTTGCTCGTTACCTCAATGTCAAAAATACTTTTCTTTATTTAGCCATTTAGATCCTATGGATGAGCAAAAGCCTCCCCTTCCATAAATTCTTTATCTATTCAAAAGTATTTGATTCGTACATCGTTGATGAAGTAATAAGTCAACAGATATCGGCTGCATTCGGGGGCAGTAAATCAACTCTCCGCGTGATCCGTAAAAAATCGCTTATTTTAAAATCTGCCATTTTTACACATCTCTGTGCTGCATGTATGTGTCAGAGGGTATGATGGGGTTCAGAAGTTAATTTAATCGCGCTGCAAACAAAAGGCCACAGGTATATTTCGTGGTAACTTATATGTAATCTGTGACTTTGTTTACAGCATCACTCTAAAAGTAGTCTTTAGGTTTTATAGTTCTGGACTCTGTCTGCTCCGCAAGGGGTAAAGACTTGATTAGTTTTGTATGTATTAATATTTAAAAAAATGAATTGAACCCAGGAACCTAGATTGAATTACAACTAGCTTTTGTTGACTGTATTTAAATTTTCCGTTGTATTTACTGTTATAGCTGAGATGTTTATGCTCAGTCTTTTAGTCGTCTCTTGCGACATCCACAGGATGTGATGGAGTGGTCCTATTCTAGGCGGGAAGCCACACAGTACAATGTTACAATGTAACAATGTTAGACGTAATTTGTTAAGTTATATGATAACTAGCTGTACCCGTCAGCTTCGCTCCCCGTTGGAATTTTGGGATAAAAACTGTCCTATAACCTTCCCTGGGTCTTAAACTATATCCTGCCAAATTTCATCCAAACATAGTTTTAGTGGTTGAAGCGTGAAATGATAACAAACAATTTTACAAACTCACTTTCGCATTTATAATTTTAGTTAGAAAAACTTCACCCCCAAAATACACAATCGATTTTGAAAAAAAATTCTATGGTATGGATAAATATATATTTTTAAACAAAAAAGAATTTTTCAAATCAGTCCAAGCGTCTTTGAATAATCGGTGAACATACGTAAAAAAAAAACAACGAATTGAAAATAATAACTAGTTCCTTTTTGAAAGTCAGTTAAAAATAGAAAGAAAACTTAAAGCAGCGAAAAGCACTGGTTGTTCAATTTGTGTTCCGAGTCATGCCTCGTGTCCATATATCATGCAGGGCTCATCACGTTTTTAATAAAATCCGGCAGGCAGTTGTTTGCGCCCGGTTTTTATTGCACCGCTATGAATACTAACTTGTGTAGTTGGCTCCATAATTTTTTTAAAAAGGTCTTGCTATATGAATATATTAGGTTTAAGGAAAAAAATCAGCAGAAAAGAAACCTAGAGGTTCATAGAAACGAGACATGCAAAAAAATAAGAAATTAAGATGAGATGTAAAAGACATCAAAGTCTTTCAATCCAAATATACATACAATATGTTACACAAAAGTTTTTCCTGGATGAATATTTGCGAGACACCAGCCAGTCAGTGGCTGACTTGACTATATATACTTTGAAATGTACATTTCAGATAAATACACGTTATCTCACGATTTATTATACAATTGGCCAAGTGTCCTGATACTACTTTACTCACGCATACTTTACTGTAGTCAAATAAAAAACACGGAAATTTATGATTAGATAAGTTTTATCTTTATGACAAGTTTTAAAATTTCCAATTAGACAATGAATTTAATCTCATACATAAATCGAATGAAATTGAGTCTACAAATCTCACATTTCCTATTGCCAATGCTATAGCAGACTATACTCGTCTTATTATTATTCCTTACGTGTACCAATTTAGATTTCTTCATCTGCCACCAAATTATAGTAATTATAAACCATGGGAGCACTCCAAACCTCTCAGATTCCTGTCCAAATATACGTTAGGGGCCGTTATGGGTTCCACAATCAAAAGAATTCTATCGACCAACCTGGACCCCATATCTATTCTCCATAGCCCCTACCTTGAGAAATCTATTTATAAAGAAAATTAAACTTTATCGTAAAAGTATAAGACTTGATTTTGAAGAGAGTTTAACTTGGAATAGTATGAAAGTTGAGTGTCTACCAAAGAAATCGTCAATAAACAAAAGTTTAAGTTAAATTAATGCTCCACATCTATGTTCTGATTGAAGTACGGGGTGTTTATTACATTGTGAAAATATGAATACTGATTTTATTAAAAAAGGAAATCTAAAATAAGAAGTGTAATTGTTTTATGACGTTTGCTTCACATTTAAAGAATTTTTATTTTCGGAAAATGATCTTTTAATACTGTTTTAAAGAAATCCATAATCTATTTAAATGATGAAAGATTACTTTTATCTATTTTTTTATTTAATTTATTATGTTTTGTCAAATAAATAATTAATATAGATAACAACGTATCTAGACTTATTTGTCTTTTGTGATGTAAAATAATAAATTTATTTACGTACGCTGATGGAAAACGTACCACGTGCATTTACTTTATTGAAAAACACACACAGTGCGTTTTCTTCATCTCTAGGAAACCATGAATAACTATCGCCATTTAATAATCAACAAATCATGAACACCATGTATTACCCCCGAAGAACAAAACGCAACTCACTTGATAAAGCCCTTGAAATAAGAAAGGCATCCGCACACAGAAGTCAGTCGGGATTCGAACCCACGACCCGATTGTTTTCGACCCCGACCGTTTGCAGGACAAAAGATGGCCTGATAAAATCATTCCCGGTATAATACAACTCATTTGTACTGATTCTTTGATTTCGTAGACTAAATTAATTTAGTAAATTATTTGCTATAGGTAGGACACTAAGATTATGTTTCACAATCCTCTGGCTACTCTGGCTAAGTATGGCTCTGGTAGTGATGAGAGGGTCGTTCTCCTGCAGTGAAGACTAAAAGAGAACTGATGATGATAAAATGTATCGTTACATATTATGACAAAATTAAGATAAGCAATACATGTAAGTTTAGATTTAGAGATGCAATAGAAATAATTACAAATATACGGTACTCGATGACTAAACATTCAGCCCTAAGCCAAATGGTAAAATGCTAAAAACTTGGAATATAATAATTAATCATTATTTTTGACTGTGTGTTCAGTGTAAAATTTATATTGTAATAAAATTTCAAAATTATCAAATAGACTATTTCAACAATTTATTTGACAGTGAGTAAGATTTTTTATCACAGTTCACAATACACCATAAGTTCATTTATCTTTACTTGCTATTTTTCTTTCTTTACTATTTTTAAAAGCCAAACAAGCTAGCCAAACGTTTTTAAAAATTCTGAGTCAAGCGTCTGTGACAAAAAATTTAAAAAACGTTTCGGTGTTACAACCCTTTTTTCTTGCATTTTCAAATCCCCGTATCACGCACCGTTGCATCCTACATTACAAAAAATCTCGTTTTGCAATCAAAATATGACACAGGGGGTCACGCCGCGGCATTACCCTTTCGTTAAAGCATTTTTTCTGCATATTTCTTCTTTTCCGACTTTTTTTTACGCTTTGTGTGAAATTTCGCACGGTTGCTTGTGACAATCGGGGTGTCGCGGCAATTTGAATGTGTCACTAATTTCGGTTTTGGAAACCTTTAAAGCTGACAATAACATTATTACACCTATCTTGGGACGTCTTTATCTTCTACCTGTCTGGGTCTCAAAAGGGTTGATCCTTCACTGACCTTTTGACATAGATTTGGGGTTATTTTTTGCGAAATATGTGAATCTGCGGAAAGATAACTCAATCAAGGTTTATTGTTAAATCTTATCTCTTCGGCTGTGAATTATTACATTTCTATTTTGTGTTATTGTTATTACTTTTGTATTCGATGAAAGTTCACTACTATTATTTTGATTTAAGAAAACCTTGTAAGATGTTTGCTACCATAAGTAAGTTTCTCATAAAAACTAAGTAAGTACTATGGATTGTAAACAATTTTGTTAGCTAAATTAATTTAAAAAAAAGATAACGGGTCTACTAGGTTCTTACAAATTACTAAGTTTTAATTTTGATGTTGTTACAAACATTCTTTAATATTTGCCTACTGGGAATTTCCAACAAATACAATTGAGATAACGTTACCCACCAAACTCAATATACTTAGCATTCAAATGCATTATACAAATCGGAAATAACACGGACATTACAACTCAAATTGTATTATATCGTGGACACCCACTGAGATCCATAGGTGTGTTTTAAAAAATCTTGTCGTCAAGCTGTTCCTTACAATCAAAAATGAACCATAGATTTATATAGTTTAAGATTGAAAGTCGGTTGGCTAAAAGTTGTAAAGGCATAGCCACAGGGCGTATCTGTTTTGTCAAGGTAGTGATGTGAATAATTTCGCTGAATCCTTTCAGCGATTATCATTTGAATGACAATAAAAGTCATGTTATGAGGGGAAGGACAATGGGGACGAAATAATAAGGCGTGCATAGTTCGCCAAACATTTATAAGAAACATCTTAATAAGTCAACCACTACAGCGTTGAGAGCTGTTTCATTGAAATATGGATGTCCAATTGCTTCTTTTTTCTACGTGACATTGTATTTAGATAATGATACGTTCTGACTAGTTTATATGTTTTCAAAGGCTTCAACCTTTGAATCCAACCTGTAAAATTATTTTTCTTGAGACATAGACGAGTTACCTCTCTAATTTTGGCAAATGAAGATGTTTCTTTAAAAAAAATCATATGATTATTTGACAAACATATAAAGTATCTACATAGATATAACAATGAGGAGCATAAAACAATACTTTTTTTTTATTTATTTTAGGTTGATTTATTTATATATCAATTTTTATTAAGCAAATTCCAATGATTCGGTTAGCATGGAAAGAAAAAAAATCCACAAAACAGGTATAAAAAGAAAATCTTCATCATAAGTTCCTTACAGGTACTAAAACTGTTAACTCTATGTAGTAGGTACGATAAATAAAAGAAATCCCAAATGAATATTTATCGATAATGTGTCTACAAAACACCTACGTCTACGAGCCTACGAGTCGCTACGACACGCCTACGCCGTAGACACAGATCGATCTGCGGCTACAAGTGACAAAGTTTTTCAAGATGGCGCCGGGCGAGGGGGATGCGGGATGCTCATATTTTTTACTGTCGGTCGGGGTGAGCAGTGGAGCCGATCGGTACAGCGCTCTCCACTCTGTGCCTAAAAGGTTTCATCTAAAGACGTTGATCTACGTGTGAGTACGTATGTACACGTGTAGGTAAGCACTCTGACTTGCGTTTTATGCTTTGTTTATGGGGGAAAAATGCGGCGGTGTTGCAAGTGACAATTTAAAATGGGTTTTCTTATTTTTTTAAGTTTACTCATTTACTCATTTATTAATCGCTAAAATGTTGCATAAGCTGACAAAATATAAGTGCAGTAATACATGTACCCATTTTGGGTGTGGCGATGCAAACATAAAATTTAACAATATTAGTAAATGTACCCGTTAAATACATTTTTAAATTTTAAGATTATTATATACTTTATAGAGTTTAAAAGTTTAATAAAATTGACAATGAAAAAAAAAAGGTTAAAGTATGTCAAGGGCTATCATGCAGGTAAAAAGAAGTCCGTAAGCATGCTTAGTAAAAATTCTTAAGTTCTAAAAACGTCCAAGGTAGTCAAACAATAGGTAGCTACTTATCTATTAAGTCACATTTTTATCACATTAAGTTATTGCACATTATAGTACAAAAGATACAACTTAATGTTAAGCATTGTCTACCAGTTCATCGTTGTGGCTGGTCAATAGTCTGTGTTTATATATTCCCAAAACATATTAGATTTTTTTGAAACGAAAAAAACATTCTTTGATCGACTTGGCTAGTTGAATTAGATTGGTTTTAAAATAATAACATGTTCCGGAAGATAAAAAAAAGATTGCCAAATTCTATTAGACAATTAGCTTATGTAATTATTGATATTTTATGCAGTTCTGACTGACTGAACACATGCTCAGCCATAATTGCATACATACATATTATCACGTCTTTATCCTTAATGGGGTAGACAGAGCATTTTGTATCTAGCGGCTCAAAGCATACGACGATCTAGCGACTCAAAAACCACTTTTAGCATAATTACATGAACGCACAGTATAATGATCATTATAATTATTAAATTCACCTGTCCACTTAATCATTGCGGTAATCTTACTTACTTAGTCAAGTCTTTTATATCATACAAGGTGCTTCGTGATAAAATATGATAAGATAAAAAATATAGCTTAATCATTGCAGAAAATACGGCTCTGTAATGATATCCTCGATACTTTTAAAATACAGAAACAATAAATTGTTGATTTCTTTATTTTTCCTTCAGATGGAATAATTAATTTTTTTTAGCATAATCGAAATGGTAAAAATAAACCTATATTTCATAGTATTTTTTTAATTTCTGACTATAAAGTAATGAAGAAGATACAACCCATTTAAATTTTGTATGACGTCACAGCTTTTTACCCACTATTTTTACAGGAAGGTGACGTCACAAGCCCCTTCTCGGGAAATTTGATGATGTATATTTGTAAATTTTCACTAATTTGATAAACCATTATTTTTGTTGGATAAAGTAACTGACGGACTAAGTAGAATTATAGTTTTCCGACCCAGTCTACATTCCTTCTAATATATAATGCTTCTAATATAGGATCATTCCTAGTTTCTTGCATTTCACTTCCGTATTTTAAAAGGCATTTACCAGATAGAATTAATAATTTCTTGTCCAATTATTATAACAAAATATATAAACCATATTTGTATATACTGATAACTTATTCACATTAAATAATATCAAAAGTTTGTAAATTCCATAATGATAAGCTCACACTAATGAATCACGGGTCACATCCTACCAGATCATGGCTACCTACCACCTACATTATATTTTTGTGATACAAAATACATTATTTTAATGAGCCAACTTTTACAACGTGTTCAGTCCACCATACTGATGAGATTTCCTAAATAATGTGATTACTATCCTGTTAAAATTATCTCTGTAGAATATAAATACAGCAGTATGGCGCCGAGACTTAGATGCTCATTAAAAAAAAACAAGTGGAGAGTCGCACAGAGAGCCATGGAAAGTGCAATCATCATCATCATAATCAGCCACAGAAAGTACTGCTGGACAAAGGCCTCCCCCAAGGATTACTAAAATAAATGACAAATGCAAAGCTTAGCATCAAATTATAAGGCCGAGTTCCTGATAACGTGATGCGACAACGCTGGTAAATTCATGACTGTATTTTCGTTATTCTGTACGAGTACCTTGGTAGATACTGGTTGGTCTGTGATATTATCGTCCTTGGTGTTATTGAACATGTTACATAAGTACGAAAAAAGTTTGATTTTTCAAACTTCAAATTGTAAAATCGACCGATCTGGTTTCTACAAAAAAGTAAAAAAAAAAGTACTTAAGCATTTTTAAATTTCTTTCATGTGTTACCTGTTCAATATTACGAACTGAGTATGCTTTAAAATTATATTTAATCATTCTGAAACACCATGTATATTGTACGAAAGCGATGACTTTACTACATTAAGGTTAGATACACAGTTAGTAACTAGATAAACGGACAGAAGCCGACCGCCGCCGCAAACATCCTGTAGCTATTTACCGGGGCGGTCTACGTGCAAACGGTTGTAGATGGAAAATAATTTTCTTGATAGCATACAAACGATATATTATTAATAATAATTTCTTATGTGCAAATCTGCTACCTACTCATACTTAAAACATATATGTGTTGAATACATATTTTGGAAACAGAAGTAATACGTAGATTAAAATCAAAAGAAAAATGTATTAAGTATATTTTTTGCATATTTTCAATTTAGTTTTATATAGTCTAAAAAATAATAAAAAAAAGTCACCTTACATATATAGATATGTATTCCCCAGAGAGAAACAATGCATTAAAATACATTAGGCATTGAACTATAATCAAATAAGGGTTTAAGTTACTTCCAAATCATTCAGTAGTAAAATGTACTAAGAGAAAGGTTTTATTATGCTTTACTCTAGTTATCTGAGGCATAAAAATCAGCTACCCCATTTTAACTGTAATACCTGGCTACAAGCAATGTACACAAATTCGGGAGTAGCTTGAAATTAATTTCATATAGCCCAGGGCGGGAGCGCGGCGTAAGGCGGGGCGCGGGGGCAGGAGACACGTGCGGCGGCGGATAATCATGTGTATCCACAGCCTTAGGCCAACGCTAATCAAATCATGAATTAGATATTATAGTGCAATTTGGTAATCTATAGTTTGTGGTTTGGAGAATCAATTGCACCTAACCTATGTCTTGTTGTACTTATTAGAATTGGGTATTTTCCTTGTTTAAAAATAATTTATTTTTTACTGATAAGAAAATAAAAAGTCAAAAAATAATGTCTTCGAACCATAGACTTAAAAAAAATTTTACTACGTAAATAAACAGAACTAGCAAAGTGAGACAAAAAATACGTTAATGGTTGGCCTCACAAGAGCAATAGAGATAGCGATTAGATTGACGTGTGACCAACTTTTGAATGAGTCGACTCCTAGAAACCAGACCTATATTGTGTCACACGAAAATTGGATTTTTCTAATTGTAAACTGTGTTAATTCATAACTTTTCTTACCTTAGAAAGATGATATAGTGCAGCTTTATCGACTGTGATACAACAACAAACTATAATCCCAATAAATACACTTTTTACAGGTAATTTTGCTAGACACGTTCTTTACCTTTTCGTCAATATTTTCTTCGTAACTTCACCAAAAAACCATTTAAAATCATGCATTTTATATTTTTATTTAGAGATAACACAATATTTATTAGTTATTTAAGGAATTCAGTAATTTATTGCATATAATAATAAAATTATATGATTCTGCTAGGGCTTGACTAATTATTGACGTCATTTTATGTCGTGAAAATATATATCGATAAAAAATCAAAAAGGATTTTGTTAAGTTACTTGAACCTATGACTCTGACGTCGGCATGTGTCGCTGTGCGCATACTACAACGACTCTAGTTCAGGTCAGTAAACATTAGTAAGTGCCTTAGGAAATTAATATATTAGGAAAAATGCCTGAGAGAAAAAGAGAGTATAAGGTATGGTACGCCTCAGAAGTGGAGTCCCAATTTCTCATACTAATTGTATGAGAAATGAGACTCCATTTTTTAGGCTTATCGTACATTATTGATTTTATCTTTTGCATGTGTCAGTGGCCAATATTGGTAATTTTTCAAGCAGGCTAAGGACCTGTGACGTTGTTGACCTAATAGCTAATGAATAAATTTTAATGTAAACAGATAATTTTTCCTAAACGTAAATACTTCTTATATACCTCTTGTACATTCATAGTTATCAAAATTGCATCAATTCACACATGAGACAAGCGTTTTCCATGTAGAATCCATCTAGCGATTCACCGCATCGGCGCGCAACAAAGGAGAGTTTAAAACAAAAAAAAAGAACAAAGGCAAAACAATGGGCACGGTAATGTGCGAGTTTGGCCCATTATGGGAAATGTATGGGAAGAAGCGGCGTTTAATTCAAGAGGATTTTGTTTGACCACTCGTTGTGGGATCGTGTTTCATTATTATTAAATTGGTAGCGATTTGATTGCTAATTGTACCATCTGTTTTTTTTGTGTGACTATTAACTGCAATTTTTTTAAATCAACAATATTTGCCACTTTTTTCTAAAAAATCGGAGTGCTAGTGCCATATACCTAACAACAGAAGTAAACGACGAGTAGAAAGCATATAGGCAACAAATAAACTGATTGACATTTAAATGTTAAATTCTACAACCCACAGCTACACAACAATACAAAATAATAGTTAGTCTCCTTATAATACCAATAAAATTTCGTTTCATGTCTTACATAGGTATATTAATTTTTAGTTTAAAATTATATAATAAGTAAAACCATTTTCCGCATTCGTGAATCTGCGTTAGGGTTGTCAAAACTCCCCTCGAATTGATAAAATAGCTAGACGCACAAATACCCGCCAAAACGATAGAAACCCTACAAAAGGCTGAAGGCACTCGACAACTCTCAGCCTAAACGCTTTAACTATGTCCCAACCCCATACTTCAGGATTGCTCACTCCACTTGTCTCCAAAAACCCGTGAATATTTCACACAATTTTACGCCTAACTGCGAGGGAGAAAGAGCTGATATGGCGTGCAGTTGTCGAGATAATGATGGCACTTGAGCCGATGGGTTGGTATTGCTTCTAATTGGTGGTGGTCCTCTTGCAAAACTGTTGCACGCACTACCCCTATGTATATGATAAAAAAGGGCAGAATGTAGGTAGTATCTAACCTTTTTATATACTAGTGAAATATCATCTTACTTACTGGTGAAATATATCTACCTGAATTATCTGCCCCCATTTGAAATAAATATTTTAAAATTTTGTCTTGACCAGGCACTAGATAACTCTTCAAACTATTTTATGAACTACTGTTTACAGTTTAAAATGAGAACGGGAAGCTTTACTACGCACATAAGCTAAAAGTGGCCGTTTTTCGCAAATGTGCGTAGAAAAGCTTCACGTTCTCACTGTAACCTGTAAACAGTAGTTCATAAAATAGTTTGAAGAGTTATCTAGTGCCTGGTCAAGACAAAATTTTAAAATATTTATTTCAAATGGGGGCAGATAATTCAGGTAGATATATTTCACCAGTAAGTAAGATGATATTTCACCAGTATATAAAAAGGAGTTATCTAGAGCCTGGTCAAGACAAAATTTTAAATGATGTCTCCGTTTCCTTTTACATAATTTATTTCAAATTGGGGCAGCACTGGACCCCGGCAAAATTCAGGTATCCCCTTAATGAGAGTTTATGTGACCAACGACTTAAGTAGTTTTGGCTCTTGATCGATTGAGCCCCGGTGTTTCATTTCAGCCATTGGCCAGAACCACTGATGGTCCAAACGAAACTTCTTTAGTTCAAGAAGATGATCAAAAAAAGATCTACTTACAAGATTAGAATGGATATATTCTTAAGCGTTTATTTGCGTTTTTGAACTGCACTTTTTGTCGGGATAGAAAGTATTGAGTGTTATGTAAATCAGCATTCATAGCAAGGCATGTACAGTATATATCTCGCTATACATAATAATTACTAGCGAAATGGGACTAGTTTATCGCGCGGTATAAACTTTATACATGGCTTATTCACGATGCCATGCTAAGGGGGCCAGGTCATAAGTATAACTATCTACACATCATATTTTATTTCCATCCGTGGATTGAAAGCGGAATAATCATCATTTTCACTCTAAATTTAATTCCTAACAAGCTTTCACGTTTATAATATTAACGGAAATGAGGTATTCATAATTATTGCAATGTGATGGCAAACAGTTAGTAACGAAGAATGAAGTTATACAAATGACGTTTATCATTTAGGTACTAAATCATGTAAGTCATAGTGACTGATTGATTACTATATAAGTTTACTAAATTACATGTTCTAAAATGTCTTATTAGTTAGTAGTATTTCTGGACAAAGACTTCTAATTGGCGACCGCGACCAATCGCACATGAAACAAAGTGAGAGTATTGGCTATAAGTGCGACTCAAGTCAAGTAAAGGTCTTTTCTCACTTACTATATGTGTGATAAAGTTACTTTAGTGTTTTCATCTTAACTCTCTTGGCCAGCACCTAAGCTAGCAGGCAAATAGGTTTTTTTTTACGAATGAAATTGTCGAATAAAGGCTAGTAGTGGCATTTTATATACGCTATACGCAAAAAGAAGACGTGAAATTAGGTTGTTAGGTATTTTGGTATTCTATGGTATAGGTACTTATATGATATAGGTACTCGTATTTCGTGATTTGCCTGTCCGATACAAATCTCGCTATTAAGAAATTGTATTTGTAAAATCGGTAGACCACTATTTTGCCGATATGAAAATTGATAAAAAATCGATTTAGCATCGCTGGCAGTAAGTAGATAGTATCATGTGCTGCAGATCTTAAAGCGTTTACACACACGGCAGCAGCCGCGCCACTGCCGTCGTTGCGGGCGGCGCAAAATGCAATCAGCAACGGCGGTACTAACGCGCACTAATCGCGCACTTGTAATTTTGCATAGAAATTGAAACTTTACACACGACCAACACGCACCCCTGCCGCCGCGGCGGCTTCGTGTCTAACCGCTTTATTCATAAACATTTGGCAAACCTCTTTTAGTTAAAATATGTTTTGTCTAGTTCTTGCAATGTCAAATACTGAAAAGAGGAAAAAGGACAAAACATATTTTAACTAAAACAGGTTTATCAAACTTTGTTAATCTTTATGAATATGAGGGTAAGAGTCAATACACATGCAAACAAAATCCAAGCGCGCCGCGACGCCGTGGACGCTGCTGCATGTATGAAAATGCTCTTACTAGTGTGCGAGGGCGTTTATTGACGATCGTGCTCCACAGCGCATTCCTGCGGACGCGACCCGCGACTTTTTACGACCGCCGTTAATGACATACGACCACTACGACTTCGTTTTAATGACATGCGACCAGGAAGAGATTCGATCCAGGCCATTTTATAGCGTTCCGATGGAATGAATAGTAGTGGGGCAGAAATGAGTGTTTGTTTTTGTTATCTCACGCCACAAATGCAGATTACAGAAAAGAGAAACATCGCTTTATTCGCCATACTATTTATTGCCAGCAAAGCGTAGCAGCTCAGGATGTCACAAAGATAAGAATCATAAGTCTCTCTCTTTTTTTTTCTTATATCAACAATGTAGAAAGAAATTCTCATTTTTTGAAATAGCAATTTTTGGGTCCATATCTTTTGTTGTAATTTATGATTAATGTCTTTGACAATTGATCGTATTCTTATATAAAGACGAAAGTGAATTTAGCCGCAGGTTTCCGGCAGAGTAGAATAAAACCACTCCAAGTCTTCCCGTGGGTGTCGTAGAAGGCGACTTAGGCAACTAAATACAAGCTTAACAAAGCTTACAAACGTCAGTGAGACCTCTCCCATCCGTCTGGCCAACGTGGAGAGTGTGGGCCAAATCATATGTCTTGCTTTGGCAAATATACGGCTCTGGTGTGCGTGTGGGGACAAAAAACATTTAAGGCTACAAATCCTATGTCCTATTCTTATTATATTTATAAGAATGTTTTAGTATTGAATAGTATTTTTTTTATTGAAATAACTTTATTTCTCAAGAAAAACAATACATAATGAAGTCACAAGTATGAATACTTCTAATCGGAGATAAAAAAGTAACGTGAATCCTTATCAGTTATAAGGAAATGGATACAGATACAAGCCTTGCCTCGCATTCTGCCATTCCGATAAACTAGTGCGTGTCGAATCTTTTGTTTTAATGACTTGATAACGAAAACAATAAGAATATTTTTCTTAATTTTCTTTTCATAAGTTCAGATTCAGTATATATATAATTCAGATTTCCTTGAAGATATTTACCAATTACCTCAAATAAGGAAGAAAATTACGTTTGGTTTGCACTTTTTACAATTAAATGATAATAATATTAATTTACGCGTAAACATAAAGTACATATACAAATAATTAAGTTTGAATGAATTAAGATAATTTTTTCCTTGTTATATTTCTATATTAATTTTTACTAAGGTTAAAAAAATTACAGGAAAAATTCAAACTAAAAACGAAATTAAATCTAAATTAAAACTAAAGTACAAACTAAACTAAAAACTAAATAAATAAAAATAAATAACTTACAAATAAAAAATGTCGTGCAGATCATTGCCCTGCGGTAAAGTGCCCAAAAGGCTGGCAGCATTGCCACGCTGGATGGCAATGCTTATTCGTTGGGCGAAGTAATTGCCAGCCCTTTGGTCACCTGACACCTCGACCAACTTTTGATTAAAAAATTTAAACAGATTATGGGTTGAGGCCCCCACGGACCTAAGGTCTCAACCCCAAACGGCTCAAATATGAAGCCGTTCCCTAGGCATTCATACTTGCGCCGTTTTAGGGTTTCCGCAGTGGCTGCAGCTGCGCCAGCCTTGGAGCTGGTACCGTGGATATGGGAGGCCGCCAGAGTGTCGACACACGTAGCGTCCCACACCAACGACTTTCCCAACTTCCACGGCACAAGCGTCATACCATCCGGTCTCTTGTCATCATCGCGAGCCAAACCATTTGGTTCTAAAATGGCTGGCAACCCGCTGGTGACAAGAGCGCGGTGTATAAAATTATTTAAATTGGCATGACGTGCCATTCTGCCGGCGCTCTTAGAGCACGAGAGTCCGTGGTGGCCGAACTGGTCGACAGTGTCACCACAAAGGCAATGATGCGGGACGTTTGTTTTGGCTCCTAAACGTAAGCATGTCGCCAAGCGAAAGGTATGGTCATCGAGGAAAGTCCCAATGACCAAGAAGGCAGGACCTGCAATGCAATGCAGCAGTGGCAATAAGACGAGCGCGCTCTACAGAGTTGCTAACAGAAGATTGTAGGAGATTACTCTGTCTCTGCGAGAAAGGATGTTCGGGCAATTTTGAATTTAGGGATGCCTCGGACCACGCGGTCTTGGCCTCCGTTGCATGAGATATTTCCAAAGTAGAATGTTTTAAAATTTTGTTGAATAGTATTTGAATACTATGAACGGAAGACAAAAAGGCAGGCAAGGCAACACTGGAAATTTTGCGGATTCCTAGTCCTCCTAACCTGACCGGCAAGGAGGCTTGATTCCAAATAGACTGTTGATATAAATCGGTATTCAGAATAGTTGATAACGAATTTTGGATTATGCCGTCTAATTTTGAGAGTAGGTCCACAGATAGCTGCACCGTAGGTTGTAGGTAAAGTTGGGAACAAAAAGGCAGTATTTAAGTATAGTAAAGGCAAAATGGGAATGTAAATTCGAAAGGCGTTTGGCAGCCAATTGGAAATTTAGAATTTTTGTGTCAATAAAATTTGGAAAAGACTCGTCAAAAATTGGGGATCCTAGGAGGTGAAGAGTGGATTTATCAATAATTTTGATGTCAGGAGCGAGTGCATTAAATTGAGAAGTAATTTTAATCTATACTATAATCTATATTATAATAAAAGAGTAAAACAAATGTGTCTGTACATTAAAAATTTTTCAAAAAAAAATATTTGGGGCGATGGAGATATAGTAATAGAGTAAGAAAATAAAAAAAAAATGTCTGTCTGTTTGTCTGTTTGTCTGTTTGTCTGTTTGTACACGCTAATCTCAGGAAATACTGGACGGATTCGAATGAAACTTTTTTTGTTATATAGCTGTGAAGCCTGGGCAACATATAGGCTATAATTGATTTTGGAAAATGGAACACATGATGCAGAACTATAATGGTCCAGCTAAACTATAAGAAATATTAAAATGCCGCCTTAGCAAAAGTTGTTAAGTCTGATGAGAACTTTTTGTTGAGTTATAATACAACTGGCCAAGCGCGAGTCGGACGCGCACGAAGGGTTCCGTACCATAATCTATGAAAAATCACGTTTGTAGTATGGGAGCCCCTATAAATACTTATTTTATTCGACTTTTAGGGTTCCTTACCCTAATGGGTAGAAACGGGACCCTATTACTTAGACCGTCCGACTGTTTGTCTGTCTGTCTGTCACCAGGCTGTATCTCATGAACCATTATAGCTAGACAGTTGAAATTTTTATAGATGATGTTTTTTTGTTGCCGCTGAACAAAAACATACTAAATCTATACTATAATAAAAGAGTAAAAAAAATGTGCCTATACATTGAAAATATATTATTAAAAATAAGTTGTTTCGTCCGAAGAAGAACTTATAAGTTCAGTATTTGCGGACCTTCAGAGCATAACACACCAGAAAAATTCTTGGTTATGTGAACGCGCCATACTGACACCAAAACATTAACAATACAAATCAATTAATAAAGAACTTATGACGCAAATTATTGTTAATTTCTTGGATATTGTTGTTGACGACGCCACCAATTATCCAGTTGAGTTTCTTAATTCATTTGCAGCAAATGGACTCTCGGCTCGCAAAATAAGTCTTAATGTCGGAGGGCCAATAATGCTGATGCGAAATTTGACTCCGCTGAAACTGTGTAACGGAACCCAACTTAGTGTCTCAGCACTGTATGCCGAAGTTCAGCGGCTGAATTTCAGCCAATGCATGCCTGCAATGTTATTTGCATTACTAGCAACACATAATGCCGAACATCCGATGCTTTTGCCTGAATCGGACCCGTACCCGTACCCGTACCCGTAATCGTACCCGTACCCGTAATCGTACCCGTACCCGTACCCGTACCCGTACCCGTACCCGTACCCGTACCCGTACCCGTACCCGTACCCGTACCCGTACCCGTACCCGTACCCGTACCCGTACCCGTACCCGTACCCGTACCCGTACCCGTACCCGTACCCGTACCCGCCGCCGCCGCCGCCGCTTCCGCCGACGCCTCCGCCACCGCCGCCGCCGCCGACGCCTCCGCCACCGCCGCCGCCGCCGACGCCTCCGCCACCGCCGCCGCCGCCGACGCCTCCGCTGCCGCCAACGCCGCCACTGCCGCCGCCGCCGCCGCCACCGCCGCTCCCGCCGCCGCTGCCGCCGCCGCCGCCGCCACTGCTTCCGCCGCTTCCGCCGACGCCGCCGCCGCTTCCGCCACTGCCGCCGCCGCCGCCACTGCTTCCGCCGCTTCCGCCGACGCCGCCGCCGCTTCCGTCGCAGCTGCCGCCGCCGCCGCCACTGCCGCCGCCGCTCCCGCCGCCACCGCCACCACCGCCGCTCCCGCCGCCGACGCCGCCGCCGCCGACGCCGCCGCCACCGCCGCTTCCGCTGCCGCCGCCGCCGCCGCCACTGCCGCCGCCGCTGCCACCGCCGCTGCCGCCGCCACCCCCGCCGCCGCTGCCACCGCCACTGCCGCCGCCGCTCCCGCCGCCGCTGCCACCGCCGCTGCCGCCGCCGCCGCCACTGTCGCCGCCGCTTCCGCCGACGCCGCCGCCGCCGCTTTCGCCGCCGCCGCCGTTGCCGCTTCCGCTCCCGCTCCCGCTTACGCTCCCGCTTCCGCTCCCGTTCCCTCTTCCACTTCCGTTCCCTCTTCCGCTCCCGTTTCCGTTCGCTGCAGACGCGCCAAAGACGGAAGATTAAATTCTCACATCGGCACATCACTAAACCCTATGCAGTCTGGTTTCCGGCCCCACAGTACATGCACCGCTCTCGCTAAAATCACTGATGACATACGTCTTGGTATGGACGAAGGGTTACTAACTGTTTTGTGTTTATTAGATTTTAGTAATGCTTTCAATACCGTCGACTTCGATATTCTTCTCGCAATACTGAGCTCTATTAACGTATCTCCAACAGCGATTGAATGGTTTCGTAGCTATCTCCATGGGCGTCGTCAGCGGGTTCGCCTTGGTGACTCTTCGTTCAGAGTGGTCTAACACGTCCGCTGGTGTTCCGCAGGGAGGCGTCCTGTCCCCCCTTCTTTTTTCAATTTTTATCAATTCTATTTCTAAAAATATTTCTTCTTCATATCACCTATATGCTGACGACCTGCAAATTTACTCTCAATCTTCTGTTCAAAATCTTAGCCACGCTGTAAATACTATCAATACGAACATAAATTATATATCTCAGTGGAGTAATGCTCATGGTTTAAAAGTCAACCCATTAAAAACTCAAGCGATGATTGTTGGCAGTTCTAGAATGCTTCCCAAAATTGACTGGACATCACTGCCTAGTGTTGTATTTGAAGGAGTTACAATTCCGTTCAGTAAGAACCTAAAGAACTTGGGGTTAATCATGGATGAGAGTCTTTCATGGGGTCCTCAAATGAATAGTGTTGGTAGCAAACTATTTGGGACCGCGGCATTGCTTCGAAGGCTCCGTAACTTTCTTCCTATGGCTACTAAAGTTACACTAGCTCAATCCCTTTTATTGCCAATTTTAGACTACGCCGATGCCTGTTATCTTGATCTCACTGAGTATCAGCTAGATAAACTTGAGAGACTTCAAAATGTTTGTATCAGATTCATATTTGGTTTGCGTAAATATGATCACGTCTCTGAATTCAGAACTAAACTCAAGTGGCTTTCCATACGACTTCGCCGGAATGCTCACATGCTTACCCTTTTCTACAATATTCTTTTTAACCCAAATTCACCACAATATCTTAAAGAACGTTTTCTCTTTTATAAAGATAAAGATTCAACCACCCGCCAATTAAGGTCATCTTTTAATCTCACACTGTGTACACCAGTTCATCGGTCCTCCTTTTACGCTAACTCATTCACTGTACAAGCGGCGAGACCTGTTACACTGTACCCTCGTTACGTGATTTCTATATATATATATATATATATATATATATATATATATATAGTATTATATAATGTGTATAATATGTATACAATTCATAAAATATGTATTTATTTACCTGTATGTATATATCTGTACGTATGTATTTTTATCTTTATATATGTACTTGGTATTGTAAGTTTTATATTTTGGTCGTGTACACCCCGTCTGCTAACGTTTCACTGTATTCTCTCCATCCATCGGTTGTTTGGAAGAAATCGCTTTAAGCGATAAGACCGCCCGTTGTACATTTAAATGTCTTTTCTGTGTGTATTTCTTTTTTGATTATTGTTATATTTTTTTTGGTGTACAATAAAGTATTACATAACATAACATAACATACTGTCCGGCGTTTCCACCGAACTTCAGCGGCTGAACTTCAGCTTATTTAGTGTGTCATCCCCACCGAACTTTAGACACTGAACTTTAGCCGCTAAACTTCGGCATAGTCTGCTGAGACACTTCAAGTTTACTGTGAGTGGTGCCAGTGAAACTGTATTTATTCCGCGTATGCCACTCATCCCCAACAATTTTCCTTTTGAAAATACACAGTTCCATGTGTTTACTTGCTTCGCTATGAAAATAAGTCACAGTTTTAGAGGCTTAAAGCTGCTGATGTCGATCTAAGGACTGGTTTTTCGCATGGCCAACTTAATGTGGCTTTTTCCAGGGTTAGTAACACTTCGGCTCTTTTCATATTGGCTCCCGAAGGAAAGAATTAAAATAATATTGACTTTTAACTCCTAACACTGTTACAAGTACTTTCTTATCTCTCTCTCTATCTTTCCCTCTCTCTCTCTCTCTCTCTCATTAGTTGTTATTTATATTAATACGCCGGAGTCATAAAGTCCACGCGAACGAAGTCGCGGGCATCAGCTAGTCTTAGATAAAAGTGGCATTTCATTATCTAGAAATAGCTCACATTTCGAAAAGTTTAAATTTAGCCCGATGGACTCAAGATCAGTCCTTAAAGTGCTTAAATCTGCCAAAACTGTAGAGGCATCTCCTCCTAGAGTCCCGTCATCTAAATAGAAGACATTAAATGTAGACTTTAGTTTTTTAATTATTGGGTGAATTGCAAGGCTGAAAATGACCAGACCCAAGGAGTCGCCTTGCTGACAACCTATTTCTGAGCACAAAACGTTATTTTGGTACATTAATTTGGAATTTTGGCTGTAGCATTGCCAGAGAAAATTGTAAACGGAAGGGATTTTATTTTTTACCTGTATCAGCATGGAGCCCTTTAAAACCGAATTGAAGGCATTTTTAATGTCCACCTTCAGCAGGACCCCTTCTGTCTGTACGTTTAGGAATGTACGCAGAGAGTGGACGGCGGCTTCGCAACCACCTTTGGACCCAAACCCTAGCTGTATTGGCTGAAAATAATCGCTAAGAGTTGTTGCCACTGCTTTACAACATATTTTGGCCGTAAGTCTGCGGAAAGTAGGGCCTACAGCAATAGGTCTGATGCCACCGTCCTTTTTTTTAAGAGCAATAAGGTTTGCACCATATAACATACCTGTAATCATAAAGTTTACCAAGGCTGTCAAGTCCTGCAGAAGTGTCCCGCCAGAGTGGTTACCGTCACCGTTTAAAAGGTCTTTTAGGTGTTGTGGGGTTAAACCATCTAGTCCACCAGCTGAGCCACCTCTGAAGGACATAACAGCCCTATAAACATCTTTCTCAATTGCTTTAAGAGCTACCTCACTGCCATTGGGTGGGTCAGGTAAGTTTGGGTCTGCCGCTGAAGGTTTAGAAGTTGAATTAGGCCTAATCCAATGGGGGATTGGTACAATTTTGTTTAATTTTAGAAGTTAAATTTTGGCTATCACATTTATTTTCCTGACTTACATGTAGAGTTCTAAAAGCAAATATCAACAAGTGCTCCCAAGCCTGCGTGGTATTGTCCTGTACTGTTTTGCGGATAATTTGTAACAGTGTTTGGGACACTGTTCTTCGGGCACCTTTAGGGATGCGTTTTATAACTGGCCTGGTACTTTTAAAATGTTATAAAATTTCATGAAAGGAATGATTGCTAGGGTGATTGGATAATGTGGGCTGGTTGGTTAAGTTTGATGGTGTAGGACAAAGAGGGTCACCAACTAGTACATTCTTATGAGCTCTCGCAATGTGAATTTTTAGACCTCATTGTCCTTTGAACGACCGGGGCTGGGAGCACTGAGAACACTGAATGAAGCCCTCGGACGACAAAGTTTGAATTGGGACTACATCATCTGGCGATACCCTGTCGCCTAACGACAACAATAAATATTACTTACATTTAGGAAAAACATAAAAACACTTAATACAATATATACAAAACACATCTTGACATAATATATAAAACTGACCACGGAGTACTTTTGTAATTGACTTATCCTTCACTAGGCCGCATGCGTACAAGCTCTGAGGGGCGCAGGTCGAGGCGACCATGATTTTTCTTTTTATTAGCTTTATGGTCTGTTTATTTATGCTGGGATAAGTGTAGAGATGATTTCGTACGGCTATCGGATCTTTGTGGATTGGAGGAAATACGGAAAATACAATGAAGTTCTGCTGTGAAATGTCAACTGTCGAAAATCGATTTTAATGGACTTTATAATATGAAATTATTGGTGCACTTAGGTATTTTAATGCTCATGCTTATCAGTAAAGCCCTTACTTCGATTTATTACATAATTTTTTCTTAGGGCTCTTATGTTTCTATATTAATTAATTTCTTTAAAAATGGATATGATCAATGACAAGTGACAGTTTCAATTTCTGTAATATTTATTTCTATCTTACATTAGTAAACGATTGATTTTCAAACGCCAAAAAAGACGGAATTATACTGTTAAATATGTTTTGGAAATATGTAGACAGGGAAAATATAGGGTTTTGTTTTTATTTTTTTAACAAAACAATAGTACATACTTTGGTAATCATAAGAATAACAATGCATATATTTAGTCATATTATAAAAAAAACAGATACCCATAATAAAATTTGGATATCCTAACGGAGTAAATATTATATCACGTCGATAAGCTGATATATTTATCTAAGGATTTTACATATTCGACGTCAATTTCGATCAAGGTAAAGTAGAAAATCATACCCAATGTTTACTAGTTATACCTAGTACTTCTTTACTAGATATAATTATTTAAAAATTACCAGTTTATTACGACTATTTCACATATTTTAAATACGGACAAATAATAACTTATCACCTGTGACGTTATTTATAAAATTTACTTATTAACATGAGAGTATAAAAAATAGCAAATATTCAAATAGTTTACGAGATCTGATAAATTTACGAGGTCTGAAACCATAGGTCCGAACCCAGGGCTACGTTGACCCACGTGATCCACGTAGCCCTATGTTGTTTTATCAGGACATTCGGTGTTATACTAGGATATAAAGATATTTGATAAGATAGCCTATAAGTATATTCACGAGTATACACGTAATCACAAAGGTAATAATGTTTGATTATGACTAGCGATACATACATACATATTATCACGCCTGTTTCTCGAATTCACCAATTGTACGAGAATGTTTAAAACAATAAATAAAAATCTTTAAAATCTTAAACCCAAAATAAAATGCCACATTTTTTATCAGCGTCTTTAAATACACATTCAAACAAACTTATATGTAAATGCCCAATTGGATAAAAATAATGTTTCCGAATAGTGAAAAATATGTCAACAATTTGATGTCATAAGGTTCTATCTATACCAAGTACTTAGTAATAGTACAAATCAAAAGTTTCATTAGAAATCTCTCTTTATACATCAATGTGACGTCAAATAGTATACCCTACCTGCACCGCTATCATACCATAATTATCTAACCACTAAATCTTTATATAAGAGTTATCAAACTCACCGCTTAAGAAGTAAGCTTTGTCAAACAGAAGTCTTAGTTTTTTATGGTTCTTTCACTAGTATACCGACACTAACAATCCATCTTAATATGTATCAGTACATAATTAAATTATTGAAAAGCAGCAAAAACGACCACTGCCCCGAATGGTATTCTCATCACTGCCAAAAATATCTTTGCTCATCTATCTAACAGATAAGTTTTTGATTAATTCAATTGGCCCTGATAAAGATTATCGTCAAATCGTCTTTCAGTGTCAAAACAAGATAGTTTGTCATTTAGGGCTCTTTCAGACGAGCGAGAGTGCGACAGACAATCTGCGACGGTCGCGCGACAATTTGCGAATTGCGACATTAGTCGGAGTACCATTTTTCGACAAGGGAGTCAGCGAAACTAAACGTTCTAAGTTCGTTCTACGTTAAAAACAAAAAGCCAAAAAAATTCTAAAAATTTAAACATAAATAAAAAATCTGCGTGAAATAGTACGAGGTTTACTTTTCTTTACCTATTAGGTTGGGGAAAAAGTCTTTTCGCATATAGTATGTATGAACTTGTAATAAAACCACTTTGGCTATACTATTTGTACCTGGCTGGTTTTGGTATCATTTAAAAGTTAAAATTTTAAAGAAGATAATCCCAAATTCAAATTAGGAAAATGCGTGATTTTCATTTGTTTTTCTTACCGTCAAGATGAGTGAATCTAATGAAGAAATTAGATACATTTTAAAATTTTACTACCAAAAAGGTAAAAATGCAACGCAAGCCGCGAAAAAACTTTGCGATGTTTATGGACCTAGTGCAGTGTCTGTGAGAGTAGCACAAATTTGGTTTAAGCGTTTTCAATCCGGAAATTTTGATGTCAAAGATGCACGTCGCTCTGTTACGGATAAAATGGATGCTATTTTTGAAAAAGTAAAGCAAGATCGGCATATCAGTAGTTACGACGTAGCTGAAGAACTGGGAATTGACCACAAAACAGTTTTGGCGCATTTGAAAAAAAAAATGGGTACACAAAAAAGCTCGATATTTGGGTACCTCACGAGCTCTCTGAAAGAAACCTAATGAACCGTGTACTCATTTGTGATTCTTTATTACGACGTAATGAGACCGAACCTTTTTTGAAGAAATTGATAACTGGTGATGAATAGTGGATCACGTACGACAAGAACGTGCGAAAAAGGTCATTGTCAAAGGCCGGTCAGGCTTCACAGACTGTGGCGAAACCCGGGTTAACTCGCAACAAGGTGATGCTGTGTGTGTGGTGGGATTGGAAGGGCATTATTCATTATGAGCTGTTACCACCAGGCAGGACCATCGATTCAGAACTCTACTGCGAACAACTGATAAGATTAAAGCAAGAAGTTGCGAGAAAGCGGCCGGAATTGATCAACAGAAGGGGTGTGGTTTTTCATCATGATAACGCTAGACCTCACACATCTTTAACCACTCAGCAAAAATTAAGAGAGTTTGGCTGGGAGGTGTTAATGCATCCGCCGTATAATCCTGACCTGGCACCTTCAGATTTTCACCTGTTTCGGTCTCTTCAGAATTCTTTAGGCAGTGTCAGGTTAACATCACGAGAGGACTGCCAAAACTACTTGACGCAGTTTATTGATCAGAAGCCCCAAAATTTCTATAGCAATGGGATCATGTCCATACCTATAAGATGGCAAAAAGTTATCGAACAAAATGGTACCTAAATAAACTATATTGAAAAAATATTTTGAATTTTCATTTAAAATGCGAAAAGACTTTTTCCCCAACCTATTATATTTTTTTTATAATCCTACCATTGATACATGAAATCTTGGTGAGCCCTTGTTTCAAGTAGTAAACATTACATTCTGTAAGTACATTATGGATATTCAGCCCTGCAGAATACGGGAAGCTTAATCAAGTGATGCAAGCCATCAGATTCCGTTTCAGTTCTTACAAAATACTTATTTTCAACTATTCATAATTAATTATACCATCACTGATTTTAAAGTACAGTACCTGCATTTTCGTCGTTGGCAGCAGATGGATCTAGGTCATCTGTTCCTGAAAAAAAATTAAAACATTAATACAATGTTTGTAATGTAATTCACGCTGGTCTGGGTAAAAAACGTAATATGTAGTAGCTACACTTCACGCACACCATCACGCTAAAATTGCCTTTGAGTCTTACAGCCATAGGCTCTGTCTTTAGGGATAAAGACGAGATAATATAACGTTAGCGAACCAAAATGAAAGGAAATTACAAAATTATATGCAACGTTTATGTTTAAATATAATTTGGAATAAGAAATGCTATTTTCAAAGATCGTTTTTTCTCAGTTGGGTTTATTATTTTTTTCAAGCTTTTATTTAATTTCACCTGTCCCTGTATATCGATCTGTCTGCCTGTCTGTAATCAAATCTTGTAAGTTAAATTTGACCCACTTCCCGGTTTTCCAATTGAGAGAGAGACTAAAATTTTGCACCCATACGTATATATCGCGTGACAATGTAATATTATGATGACATGCAGCTGATCTGATGATGGAGTTGGAAGGTGGCCATGGGAACTCTGTAATGAAACTACGCAACCCCATCGAGTTTGGACTCGTTTGATTTGTCTTGATGAGTACTAGCTTGTTCTAAAAATATTTCTTTAAATAATTACTTGTTAAATAATTACTTGGTACTTACATTCATTATGACAACATTTACATTGATATAACAGGGTAGACAGAGCCTAGGGCTGAAAAATCGAAATGCTAAGTTTAGCGAGGCCTTTGTTGGGCGTAACGTGATTGAAAAATATAATCTTAATAGTGACGGGTTGATAGCCGCAGGTTTTGTTAATTTAATCATGAACACAATGAGGACATATTGTGAAAAAAGATAAATCTTTTGTCACAAATTAGAAAAAAATAAAAAAGATGTATGTCCTAATGATAAGACATTCTTCTGTCCGTGTTAAAAATAGTACCCATCGGTAAGCATCTTATTTTAAGAAATGACTGTGCAGTGTTATCACTTGGATGAACTTTGTATTTCTAGATAACAATCATATGTATCTGCATTGACTGTCGTTTGGGCGTCATAGATTGTTCGATCAAGGTCTAGATAAGACTCCGATAAATGTGTATTATGATAGAATAAATAAATAACCATCAAAAGTACGAACACGGATCAAAATGCCTCGGCTAGGAAAGTTTTGCTGCATTAATTCCTTTAAAAAGCTCGATATTAAAGATATCATTTCTTTATATACCTACCAATAATATCTTTATGATCCAGAACATACATAGACATATGCTTCATCATCTGAAATTATCATAAGTACATGAATACTACGTAGATTTAACAGATATAGACACATTATCACATCTTTATTCTTAACTGAAAAGACAGAGCCCAGGATCGTAAGACAAAAAGGCCACGTACGTTTAATATACTGTTAGGCGTAAAAATGATAAAAGGAAATTATTTTTTAGGGTTCCGTAGCCAAATGGCAAAAACGGAACCCTTATGGATTCGTCATGTCTATCTGTCGGTCTGACTGTCCGTCCGTATGTCACAGCCACTTTTTTCTGAAACTATACTTTTGAAACTTGGTAAGTAGATGTATTCTGTGAACCGCATTTAAATTTTCATTCAAAAATATTTCAAAAAGCAATAAATTTTAGGGGTTCCCCATATTTAGAACTAAAACTCAAAAAAAAAATTTTTCATCTCATCCATGCGTCTTGGTTATCTATGGATAGGTCTTTAAAAAATGATATTTAGATTTCTAATATATTTTTTCTAAACTGAATAGTTTGCGCGAGAGACACTTCCAAAGTGGTAAAATGTGTGTCCCCCTCCTGTAACTTCTAAAATAAGAGAATGATAAAACTAAAAAAAAATATATGATGTATGCATGCATGCAATACCACCATGCAAACTTCCACCGAAAATTGGTTCGAACGAGATCTAGTAAGTAGTCTTTTTTTAATACGTTTATTAAAAAACGATCAAAGTTACAACGAACTATAAGAACTTTTATACTATGTTTCTTGCTGCTACGGAACCCTTCATGGCCAGTCCGACTCGCACTTTGCCGCTTTTTTTAGATTACGCAGTTTTTAACACATTTCAAAAGCTAGCTCTACTATTAGACCTCTAAGTTACTTAGACGTACGAATAGGAGTACCTAATCAGATACTAAGAAGCAGGTAATCTATGCTCTAAAGAAGTTTAGAGCATAGATTATTAAATAAATGCCCAAGTGAACATAACTCAAGAGTTATGTTCACTTGGGCATTTATTTAATCCTTCAGAGATTCAATTATTAAAACCACACAATGGATCTAATCACACGCGGCCGGCTATTTCTATCCTTATCATCCTCGCCGTTTCTTACTCGTAACACGGAGGAATCTCTTACTTCGTAATCCTACGAAGTACAAAGAGATAAATATGAACTATGACTTTCTAACAAGATTAAAATTAAACACCCTGTTTTAAATTTAATAGGTACCTAATAAACTGTTTTGCCATGTTAAGGGAATATTTGAAGTTTTCGGACTCCAGTCTGCCCCCATTTGAAATAAACTATTTGCAATAAAATGGAGATATTATTTAAATTTTGCCTTGCCCAAGCCCTAGAAAACCCTTGAAACTATTTTATTAACTACTGTTTACAGTTTAAAGTAAGAACATGAAGCTTTTCTTCGCACAATTGCGAAAAACAGCCACTTTTGTCTAATCAGCGTAGTTAAGCTTCACTTTCTCCCTCGGCAAGCCATGTGTAGTATCCCCTTAACAAGGCTTGCTTAATTTATGCGTTTTGCTTAAATTATGAGTAATTCATAAACTTAATTAAATGTAGAGCTGCTCATTTCGAAACCCCACAAAGGATATAATCATATCTAAATTGCGTTCATCAGCTTACCAAACATCTTGAGCCGCAACGGTACAGCCGAACACCTTTCCACCTCCAGACAATACGGCACGCGACGGCATTCAAAGCGAATGCACTCAAACCATCATTACGGAAGAACAAGACGTCACAGCTGCCTTCCTACTTCCTCTGCATACAAACGTAATTCAAGATGGTCGCTTTTGTCTGGTTTATTTTAGGCATTCATTATAGTACTCAATTTGGCGCGTGTTATCTTTGTGTGAGGATGTGGACGCGTGCCGTAGACATGCTATTATGTTGTGATAGAGGGATGTTTAATCATTTTAAGTTGCTATGGAACAACAATGTTGAGGGCACGGATTTAAAAAGTTTCATGGTAGAGGATATGACGTAGTTGATATTTTATTCAAGGTAAATTTTTCTTCTATTTTACTAGTCCGTAACTTACAAACCCTTGTCAAACCGCCAGTTGTAGCACTTGTAGCCCATCAATAGATGTACTTACGATAGCAGCAATTTTTAAAGCATTTAAACTTTGCGTCCAAGAAAAGTTTACAAGTTTGTAAGGCTCGCATCTCTCACATTGGAACTGTCCTTATTTGAAACATGTAGTTGCGTTTGGTTGGAAAAATACTTGTTTTCCTGATAGAGATGAGTTGTACTGTTTTAATATGATGATAATCAAAAATGGTAAAAAAGGAATCAAAATCTAAAAAAAAACAAAGCGTAAGAGCATATCAAATCTGTGATCTGTCACTTTCCATTCGGCGAAACAAATGCCATCTTCTTCAGAAATTTATCATTAAGAAACTCCCTTCCATAAAATTTCGCAAACCGCTACATTAAATCGTATCGCATTACATAAAGTATTCCCTTACAGCAGTTCAAATAATAACCCTCAAAAGCTAAGGTCGAAAAATCGCGTTCATTAAAAACCAGTTCCAAGATGGCGATTGCAAGACGCCATCTGTCGGGGGCGGTGCGCGACGTCTTCCGTTGCATTGTGCGCGCACCGGTCTGCGGCTCTGTGCACGCGCCAGTATGCAACACTAGTTTGGGGTTTATTATTAAAATTTTGTTCTAATAACTGTAGAATAATTGATTAAATCGTTGCACATTTATGTTAACTTGATTGCTGTTAGTCAAAAAAAAAGTCAAAAATATTTTATTTATCTTTGGATATTTATATCACTTGATAATTGTCATTTCTTTTTTCTTTCGATTTCTTAATAGTTAGTTGTTGACGTCAGATCATTTACGTACAACTAAGTTTACTGCCGCCTCCAAAGCGCAAGTACAGAAGAAGCGGTAACAAACTGTACTGCAGCATTTTCTCCAAAACGTCAACCTTACAATTATACTGATATTAAAATTAGACGTGTGGACTGAGAATACATTGCTATGTCATAATTATTAATTAAAAATGTCAAATTTGAAATTAATGTCAATTTGTATAAAATTCATGTACTGATTGTACTCAAATTATGTCATTTGTGAGTGTACAAATATAAACCTTTAAAAGGGACCCGCGCCAACCTCAAGCCAGACGTTTTTGTCTTTAAGATAATCATCGGTTCCGTAATAAGCCTTCTCACAAAGTACTTTCT
The DNA here is from genome assembly GCA_943193695.1 of Acrobasis suavella. NCBI lineage: Eukaryota > Metazoa > Arthropoda > Insecta > Lepidoptera > Pyralidae > Acrobasis > Acrobasis suavella. The sequence goes on along the minus strand of OW971945.1, from coordinate 8,276,062 downwards.
TTACATAAGCTTTAAATTTTCTATCTGGCATATCAAGGACCGATTCTGGCAATTTATTATAAAACTTTATACAGTTTCCCTTAAACGATTTACTGACTGTTTTCAGCCTATAATACGGGGTAACTAAAACATTTATTTTACGTAAGTTTCTACCCGTAATATCACCTGTTTTATTAAGTAAGGCAATATTTTTCCTCACATACGTTATATTTTCAAATATGTGCTGGGATGGTACAGTGAGTATATCAATTTTCTTAAAAAAACTCTTAGGGAGTCTCTCTTAGTCATTGTGGAATAAGCAATGATAATGAGATTTATACAACGTGGAAGGGACATACCCATAATAAATCGAACCACGGGCTATACAAGATCACTATAGTATTATGATTATGAATAATGAAATTAAAATAACAGTGAAAAAATAAAATAAAAGGTTTGCCTGCCCATACAAATTGCCCGGGCGGCAACACAATTTGGTATGGGAATGCCAATTTTTTTTTTGTTTTTTTGCCTGATATTTTAATTTTATTATACTATAGTGATATAGTGTAGCCCGTGGTTCGATTTATTACGGGTATGTCCCTTCCACATTGTTTAAAGACATTTTCTTGACGGCTATTGTCTTTCATATACCTAAGCGAATTTTCCAATGACGCTTTTCCTTGTCATTAGCATGTTTAGGACGTGATTTTGGAAACTGCTATGAGTCAGATTAAAATTTTAACTGTCAGTAATACAATTTGATATATATATATATTTTTTTTTAATATATCATTGTGGTTCTGATAATGTTGTCTTGTGAAGTGAAATATGTACTTACAATACAAATATTTCTCTTGAACTCAAAAAATCTTCAAAGTACCTCCTGTAATTTTAACACCAACGTTGATAATGATTAATGAAAGCGATTTCTGCCCTACATACGTTATAAGTACAATGGAAAAAAAATATTAACCCACAAGCGCTGGTTGGTATCATTTCGACCGGCACCCTTGTTTGCACGGAAGCTAAGCCGGTGTAACGGTGTTGTCACAATATATGTGTCGTTCTGGACTGTCACAAATCTACTTATCTACCAGAACCACGCCTGTGTTATACTTGGTTTAGCCGTGGACATCTGTGATATTTGTGCTTAACTTTTGCATATTTAGGGCATAACTGTTAATATCTTAATTGATATAGCCATTACGTACATAATATAGAGGGGCAAGATTTATATGAGCATCAATCAACACAAACTAATATACCCAATTACATACATATAAAGTTTTGAATATTTTATTTGTTTTTTTTTAAAGGATTCCAAATGTATCTGAAAAATTTCCTTAGCATTGATCGCTCTATCAAATTGTTTGAAAACACCAAAAAAATTTTGATGTTTTCAGGGACCGTCATACTGAACTTCGACTTTTAAAATATCGATGTACGGAACTTCGAAAGTTTCTGTATGAGACTTCAAAATTTGCTACATCCATATTTTGAAATTCGGAGTTCAGTCTATCAGAAAACGACTGCCATCGTTTTTAGGGTTCATGTATGAAAGTATATAGAGTGAGTTTCTTTATTGCACAAACATTCCGAAGTGCCTTCATTGTTTTTTTTTTACTTTATTTACACTTTATTGCATATGACGTGTCCTTATTAATGGACTTATATTTATATTACGTATGCGTAGATCTAACTGATGTTTAAAATTATTTCTTAGCACCTTGTCTTAAAAGAACTTAACATTCATCTTAGGGTTTAACTGGAAATTTACCAGGAATCTCACACAAGGCTTCAATCTAAGAATCTAGAAATCTTAACTAACACACACAACACTTCGTTATGTTCAAGTTACATAACATGAAAGCATACGCACACAGACTCCAGATGAGAGTATTTATCGTATTGGAGGCACGGGCATTGTCCATTGTATAGACGCCTTGGCCATTGTTCGAGTTATGTACACACCCATGCCCGGCCACATCGATCCACTTACATGTACACTGTTATGACTTCCAATATACTGATACAATTCTAGCTACGCCGAGAAATCTCTTTGTGTAAATGACCGCTCTAAAATAGATTTTGTATTAGCTTTAGATTTTGTATTATACCCCATTTGGAACCCCATACATGCATAATACCTCCTCACGCATAAGGGTAATAACTTCTAGGTATATTTTTAGGAATAGGCAATATTTTATTTTATAATTAAATTTTAATTATATTTTACATAAGATACAATAATACAATTTAATATTATGTACACTAACGTGAGATAACGTATTTAGGTATATAATAAATTATATAAAATCGACTGTATTTTATTAAATATCATTTTAGATTTAATAATATGTATGAATATTAAGTAGTTTGTAAATACCTACTTATTACAGTGAAACCTCCTTATCAAAGTTAATTAAATAGATGCTATAGTTTCAGGAATTCACTAAGATATGAGCCTATAGAAAATTATACTCGGTTCCCAAAACTAATATTAATTATTCTCTAGCGTTATCAAATAACATATAGGTAAGACTCCACAGTTACAAATATTACACGAATGAACATGACAAATCCGTCCCCTAGACGGAGAGATTTACAGTTTATCCTACAATTTAATATACTTCCGAGTATAAATTGTCAGATTCCTTCTTGTAATAACAGCGTGGCGCTGTCAGCTGAACAACGAAATCCACCCAAATACAAATTAAAGTAAGAAACAAATGTGACACTTTGTATATCGAAAATACAGCTGGCTAAACAAACGGCCAATAGTTAAGAAGGGAAGGATATATAAGTACGCTGTACAAAAAATCTGACATGTAAACTTTGATTATATAGATGCTAATGATTTTCAATAACATTGACAAAAAATCCTACCAAATTTTTTTTTCAAAAAAAAAATAGATACCTAATGTAATATTACAGGTATTTTAATGTTCTTAATCAACATCATACAATACTAGATAAAAATACGGGTCTTCTTGATATATCTGTTTCTGCGAAAGCAAATTTTGATTAGCAAAACTTACACTAGATTTAAATCAAGGCTATAAAACGTTTGGTGCTGCTACCAAGTACTTTAAAAGTTGTCCTTCCCTTGTCGTCCCTATTTTGTGACCCATATTAAAATTTGTGCAGTATGGATCTGCACGATATTCGCTTTTCGTCACCAAATTACATGATTTATTGTCATCTCGGATCAAGCGGCAATTTGGTTTGGGTGGATGATCCACACGGGTGTAATTTTTGGGTCGAGATTTCAAAGTTTGGATAGTGAAGGTATTACAAAACACATTTCTTTATTATGAAAGAGTGTTTTAATTTACGAATCAGATACAAAAATCGCTGCGAAACTTCAAGTATCAGTTTCATACCTGCTTAAACTGTTGAAAAATCTGTATCCGTACATTGTGATCCTTTTTTTAGAAAGAGAAGACCTTTGAAGTCTAAAACTATGTGTACGATAATATAAAAACACTTATAACCACACATACGACGCGAAAGTTTCATTAAGCGATCGTTGAATGATGTTCATACAAAATTTCCTGTAGTGTGAATAGCGTAAAACTACAGAGGGATATAGAGGCAATATTGTTCGAAAATATTATAATAAACTATGGAGCGATATTATAAATGTGACAGACCGCGTGTCGCTGCGACCCCACAACACCATTTAAGGGTTAACAGAGGGTCGTCTTTGTAAACTGAAAGGATTACTCAAACAATAAGTCGGAACATTCATCACATTTGTTCACGCCCAATGTACTAATAAAGATTAATAAAAGATATGATAAAGTCCGCTATTCAGTTGACGAACTAATTTATTTTTCGTTCTCAAGTGTTACCAGGATTTTTTCAAACTTTTTGGAGATGCATCCCTCGATTTCTATAAGCCTATCAAGTAAGGAGATAAAATAGAAATGGTATTAAAGTAAGACTACATGACCTTGCAGGCATGCGTATGCTCTTAAATTCTCACAACTAGGATGAGCTCACTTTCCATATTTGTAATTCCCGTTTTCATCAGTGAGCATTCTTCAAATTCTTAACTTCTGAATGTTACCTTCATAGTACTTACATATATCATTAAAACAATAGGTTTCCTTCCGTGCTGGACTGAGTGAAAATAATAAACATAAAATGAACAAGCTGCCCCTCTTACGGCGCAGATAACAAAAGCCGGTCAAAGGAATGGTCAACAGGTGATGAAGCTAACAACCCATCTCTAATTTCGATTCTCTTTTTCCAGCTTCATGAACACCATGGCGATAAAACTGACATTTTGATGGGAAATGTGTCTGAATTACTTGACATAACCTCCTGTGTTTTATTTCATTATATCCATCATGAATATAATGAAAACAACAATCAAGCAACAGCTTTGTCAGATTCAGCTAGTCATATTTCGTCAACTTTACAGTAACGTCATATTCCGAATCAATCTTCCACGTCTCCTGCAGCCGCCCCTGCATTTCCCAACAAGCAATAACGCGACTCCACTGACATCAAACACGAATTAACTTTCAGCGTCAACCCTCCCACTATCCTAAGACACGGACACGATCAGTTAAGTGGTCGATCGGACCCCGCGGCGATTTAATTCACTTCTCACGTGACGGAGGGTTAGCGGATTAACTGACACGCGACTACAGATATTGTCGATTTGGGGATCAGATGAGATATACTAGAGTAATGATGCTAGCATAATTGTTCAGAGGATTTGCCAACTTACTTATACGTCCATTTGAGTGATTAATATTGTCTTAAGATATTATGTGATAATGGGGAAACGTATATGTTGTCGCCTAAGAGGCTTTTATAAAGGACACTTATACTCGTATTTAAGAAGGAAGTTCACGCACTTGTCCATACAATGACATAATTTTCTTTAAACTAAAAACCGACTTCACCCCCAAACTACACAACCGATTTTGATAAAGTTTCTATGAGACTACCTGACAAGTATACCCTATCAAACAGAAAAAGATTTTTTTAAATCGGTCCGGGCGTCTTCAAATAATCGGTGAACATACATTAAGAAAAAACATAAAAGATCGCGACAATTGATAACCTCCTCCTTTTTGGAAGTCGGTTAAAAAGAGAAAACGTTTTTCCACTCCTTTAATGTTATCTGATCTTTTAATTAAAATATAAAATAACGAAGAACGTACCGCGATCAGATTGCAGCCGTTCTTAAAAAAGGAGAGGTCAGAAGTACCCGTAACCGGCGGGAATTTTTGAAGAGAGTGATGAGTGTAGATGAAGCGAATGAGTTCTCTCAGGATCGTAGCAAGTGGAAGTCCATAGTCTCTGCCTACCCCTGTGGGAAACAAGGGTGATAGTATGTATGTATAAAATAAAATAGATTTGCAAATTTTGAAATTAGGAAAACTAATGATCCTAGCTTTTTATTGTGTCAACAACACACTGAAAATTCGTTGAAATCAAATAACATTTAAGAGAGCAAAAATTCTTCTTTATCTGCTTTTTTCGTATGGACGGAGTGCGTGCTATACTGGTTAATACCGGTTGTGGTAATCCGTATTTTTTATATGCATGGATCAAAATATCAAAAAGTTAATTAAGAACCTATATGTGTAATATCTAAATTTGTGTATTTAGATACGGATATCTACGAAATATAAAAGAAAACACTCGGTTAACATATTCTAGATGAAAAGTATGTGATTTGAAATATTCGCTATGATTTTTAATAAATTATTTTTTTTGCATTAACAATATTCCTCTCGTTTGAACGAAAAGCCAAAAAATAAATGTAACCATTATTTTCATCAGGTCAGTGATAGATTTTACGAGTGTCTACGAGTAGTAGAATACACTTGTCTATGATAGCACTTAATGTTAAAAAATATAATAAAATACCTACTTATCATTTGTAGATGTCCGATAGAATATGTTGTAAAATTAATGCAGTTTAAGCATAACAACCAATTTTATGTCAGTAACAAAAAAAAAAACACAAATAGAGTCGTCACATTTTTTGCACGAAATGGGGTTCCCGGGCTCCCTCTGCAGTGAATTAGCGAAACATTATGGTGATATCATAACTCGGAGAGCGTACTGTCTGATCTCGTTGATGATTTAGTGGCGGGCGGAAGCAAATATTCATTTGAATATTTTTTTTTGTAGGAACTAGGTTCGTGAGAAGCTATAAATCTAAAGGTTAATAAAAAAAATTTTTAGACCTATGTTGACGTTCTTGTTAATTGAATGTTTAATGAAAAATAGGTAAAAAAAAACAACCAAGCTACAAGTTTACAAACCTAATAACCTTTACTTAGGAACCTAGTTCCTACAAATTCGGCCTCAACATTATAGTGATTATTCTTTATTTGCATATCTAATTCACTATTATCTTATTTATTGTTAACCAATCTACTTTTTTTCTTAAAAGTTTTGAACATTTTTCTAACTTTATATATTTAAAAATTTGTAGAAAATTCGTAGCACAGTTGCCATAGACGTCTAAATTCGTAGCATATCATAGCCGGGCACGCACCGTGACTAACCGAAGTGCGAATAGGGTTCCGCGACACATGTCTCCCATAGACAATAATTCACGCAATTGATCCAAATCCTAACACAATGGACTTATTGATCACACATGTCCTACGCGGTCTGCGCAAACACAGATATGAAATAAATGGCGTATTGCCATTATCAGTAATGGGGTCATTAGGAGCTGTTTTTTGGGGTAATTTGTAGCTTTATTTGTTAAAATAATATCTGGGGGTCACGTCTCTTAACCGACTTCCAAAAAGGAAGAGGTTGTCAATTTTTTTTTTGTATATTCACCGATTATTCGAATAAAATCCTATTTTTTCTTGAAAGGGAAAGGAACTAAATATAAATCAATGAACTCTGCCACTTACATGTATTGTAATGAAGTGAAATAATAAATAAAATAAAAAATCTTGTCAGGTGGTCCCATGGGAAATTTTATCAAAATCGGTTGTGTAGTTTGGGATTAAAGTCGGTTTTTAGTTTTGAAAAACTATTTGAAATAAGACATATTCTGTTAGCTTAGTGTTATTTATTTATTTACGAGTAGATATCAATTATATGAAAATTTAAATGTTAGAGGAAATTATGAAGGTATTGACACAGTTTAGAATTTGATGTGTAAACTTGTACGGAAAGACATTGTTCAAATTTTACTATATGTTCATCTCACCTTTTAATAGTTTCGACATATTAAATAAAATAGAGTCCTACCATAATAAACTTTTTTTTATCTTAGGTACTTAAGAGTCCCTAGACAGAATCAGACTTTCCCATACAAACCTAGTCTAGCTTTTATTTTGAAACAGCATGTCAGATATTGGTGAAATTGTGTAATTTCAAAGAAATTGCATATATTAAGGCATATAACTAGTTTTCACAGACAAAGTATAAACTTAACTTACTTAAAAATTAAATGGAATTAAATGGAACACTTCTACACTCTCTTATTTTCTTTCAAAGTCATACTTGACTGTCGAAAACTAATTACATACCTAGATATATGCAATATCTTTAAAATTACAAAATACTGCCGAAATCTCACATGAAATTTCAAAATAAAAGCTAGACTACGTTTGTATAGAAAAGTCTAGGGTAAGGGACTTAACTCGTGTAACAGACTATTGCTGTGGTTAAAGGATATTCTTACAGCATTGATTTATTTGTTCGAAAACCTTGCCTAATTAAAACTTATTATATATTTATAAATTCTTTTCATTTGTCTAAAGTTCGATGAATGACGTGGTATTGCACAAATCATAATACACGCCGCAGCTGCCGCTGACGAGGGGTCATGGACTTGGTGTCATAAGTAACGTTAAGTTGCACCAATCTTGTTGGTTGGTTCAAAACCCATTAACTGTCTTTCTTATTGACGAAATCGATGATGAAAATCTTCCTTTAGTGAATATTTAGATGGACTATTAAAACTTTACAAAAAATACATGTTGTCTTTCTTAAATGCGAAGAATAATAACACAAATAACGAAGAAATATTGCTTGCCCAATATTCCTTTACTATTAAATGTCAAAACACATTATTATTAATTTTTGTTTGCCGAACAAAGATTTTCTTTCTTTCTTTCAGTAAATCAATAATTATCCTATGACTTCTTAAAACAACTAATTATTTCACAGAAAAGATGCGGTGGCATCAGAAAAATACAAAACTATTTGAGTAGTACTGTGTTGTGTTTGTTTTTGCCATGACGTCATACATTTACAAGTGTATTTACTTTTTGCTAGTTTTACGTTTGCAGCCATTCGGTATTTCCTCGTCAGCATGTCAAAACAAACACAAGTAAATTACTTACCTAAAAGACTCCAAAATAATAAATCATTTCGAAGCCCGCACGGCGACATCGCGGACATATAAAACAATAGGCTGTTTGAACACTGTCGCCCTTGCCAGTTGTATGGCCTCATACAATTTGCTTGAGACGAGTTGGCGCTTTGTGCCCATAATTACGACGCGACGGCTTCCGTCTGAGAATTACGCAATGTTTTGACTTTACAACCGTTATTGTGTCAAAATATACCTAGTCCATTTTAACAACTCATTGTGTTCAAATATATTCTATTTTGACGTCCATTTTTGTTTAAAATTTAGGCTATTTTGCTTACAGTTTATGTAAGAACTTGACTATTTTAATATGCTAAAGTGGAGTACGTATTAGATACTATTTAGCAGTTAAACGTGCTCATTACAGTTTTTTGTTACACGCAGCTTTTATCTAATTATCGACAAATATCTTTAGAAATGCACTGGTTTATTACTATTTTAACTTTTGGCTTTTGATCTCTAGGCATTGATATTTCTTTTTTTTAGTTGACGGAAATATTTTCTGGCAGACAAAAGTTTTTAACTCAAGTATTATAAAAAAAAATAGTATTATGAAGCTCCCATCAGTCCGGTCCATATTTTTTGTTTGCTAAACCTGTCATCTCATGTAAAAATCTTACTTTTTGTCGCACTAATTTAAATTACAAATATTTGGTAAATTTACAAATTATTAAAATTTATTATTTTAATTATATAAATGACAGAATTTTCTCGAAAGTCTCTGTTATTAACTTATTACATACTCGAATTGTACCGAGATTTCCTAGTTAATGTTAAGAAATTCGTAACATTGGAAATTAATTACTTATTATTACAAATCTTTTCAAGCATATGACTTCATACGTTTCATAACTGGAATCTGATTAGATTTTGAGATTCTGGAACATTCTCATTAGAATCGGGTTTCGATTTCCCGAAGTTTCTTTAGGAACAATTAAAGTTTATTTGAGGATTCGTTGTCGGGTGTTGTGACGTCATCTGGCGACGCGACAGGGATTATTGTTATTAATTAGAGAGCCTGAAACGAAGTAGGACGCCAATCACTCCGCCATCGTTTGCTCGACTTCAGCCGTCTTGAGAACGTCTTTGTTTTACATCTCGCACGTAGAGTTACGAACTTCCTTGTTTTATGTGAGATGTCCTGGTGGACAACTTATTCTTATGTTAATTTTGTTAAAAATATCTAATATTAAAATACAGAATAACGACACACGCCTTGCAAATTTTGGTTATCTCTACATTGAAAACTAAATCTTAAATAAAATAAGTTTGTCTTTTTTTATAAAGAGATAGAAAGCCTAATAAAATATGTGCCTTTATTTTGTATTTATTTTTAAATTACCCAAATGGAAAAATTTGATATATGATAGTTTATTATCTAATAATAGGATGTTTTTGTATAATTGCTGAATTTTTGATTGTTTATATGGAACGTTCAAATACCTTAAGTATTAAAATAAAAAATATATTTGAAAAGTTTCATTTACATTACTTACTTATACTCCTATATCTATGGGATACATAATTCAGATGTCTCGCCAAGTTTTGTCACTGGGTTAATTATAATAAAATTTTATTTTTAATTATCAATTAAATATAGATAAATTAAATTAAGTAGAAATAGCGCTTTATTTCTCTTTGTCCTGTCTAAACCTTCACAATTCTGGACTCGTCACTCCCTTAGCGATAATGGAGTGGGATAATTTTAATCGTGCGCGAATTGTTAAGCGTAATGTCCCGAGCACGCGGCGCCTGAACTTGGTTAACGGCCTTAAAGGCGCGATCTTCCAAGTTCATCAGTTAATTATCGCAAATCTAAGAGATGTGTGCCTTAATGAAATGTGGGTGAGGAGTATTGACGTCTTGAGCCGAGTGCAACGCATTGCGTATTTAAGATTTAATTAAGTTAGGTTAGTGTGGTAATGCGAGTAGGGTTGCGTTGCGATAGAGAAACTTTGGATACTTACTTCTTATACCTAATTGTAATTTTATCAGTTCAAAAATTTCTACGTTCTAAATACTAAGTATTGACAATTATTCGGCCACACTCGTTGCTTTGTTGTTAGCCTCTTCTTCTATTTCTTGTTATAACTGTACTTAATTACAAAGATTTAAGTCATGACATTATTTGGGATACTGCTAAGGTATTCATATTCCAAATGTTATTAGATTAAATAAACCGAAACATACTAGTATTCCTGCGTAACTTTTACCAGTTGAAAAGATTAACTAATTTATTTTATCTTAGTATTTTGACAAAAAAGTAATATTTTTTTAAGTAAAAGAAACTCAGGCTTTTTGTATCCTTATCTAAAAATTACGAACCTAATGCATGTTTTTCATTTAATTATTCCCACCAAAATTTACAACAAAATACCTGCGTGCGAGTCCCCTCTGTCCCATTAAATCAGAAGGAATTTCTTTAATTCCTGTGCAATTAAGAGACGGGCCAGAGGCGCGCAACGCCAAGTGTCATCGTAAGTTTCAGAACGTCATTAAAGGCATCTGCAGCGCGGTAAATAACGAAAAAAGGCCGTTGGGGGGAGAAAAAAGGGGGTTTGAGATGAGAGATTTTATTTAACAAAGTCTATATTAACCCGATGCAATTAGAGAGAGTTAACGAGCAAGCAGTAATGACTGGTGGGTGACTATTCTCGGATTACTGACATTAAGTACCGCTCGACAAATTTAGAACGCACCGTTTGACTTTTCAATGTTGCAAGCATTGAACTCGTCTTTAGTATTGGCAATGTTAAAGTTATAGATTTTATTTATTGTAATTTTAAACAGGTTCTTTTACATAGTAAAATAAAAGCTATATTTGAGTCAAATAGACGTTATTATTTTAATGCCTATAGAACTTGAGTTATAAGTAAACATCAGTAGAGAAAAGCCATATTTAAATATACTGTAGTTAAATTGCTGTCAATCATTTTATGATCAATCTTATTAAAAAAAATGAGTTTAAAACAATATGACTTTATTATGATGATTCATGTTCCATAGTGTCTTCTATGGCATTATATTCATTGGCATTACCCTCGAAAAGAATCCAAGGTCTAATACCGCATTAAACAGCAATCTTCATCATTTATCAAATAAAATCATCAAATACTGCAATTTATTTACACATTCGAGCGAAAACAAAATGTTTGCATTATTTTCCTTACTTCAAGAATAGCCGCCTCGGCCCCGTTGACACATTACCAGAGAGTGATGCGAATTCAAAACTGCTTCGAAATAAGTATAATAACAGTTACGAGTATTTATCGTTTAATTACCCGACGTCCGGCTCTCACCATTAGCTTAAACACCCTGTATTCTTTATGCGGCAGTCAGCTTGGCCTTAAAAATTACAGCTTCTATTCAGTCCTTTTGTATTTAAGATAAATTGGTTTTCTGAAGTACTTACATACAAGTACGAATTACGAACGAGTCTTTGTTTTGTTCTTTTCTTATGGTTTTACTTAGTTAGTGGGGTATATTATATCGCTTTTGATTCGCTCTCTTTCTCTCTTTTCTCTATCTCTCTCTCTCTCTCTCTCTCTCTCTCTCTCTCTCTCTCTCTCTCTCTCTCTCTCTAACTCTCTCGATTTATTCACCTTTAAGCACTCAAGGTCCATTACATAAGATAGTTTTAAGTACTGTACTAATATAATTACGTGGTAATATTGCCATTCTTACTGCGAATTTCTTGCTCACAAGACTGCAAGAAATGGCCATCTAGTGTCGGAGGCCAATATCCACTTCAGGTCGCTACGTCACCGTAGTAGTATTGACAGAATAAAATATATTTAGGTATCAATTTATGTTCACGTGTTCAAATTATTAACTCGTTAGGAATTCGGAAACAGCTAATAAATACGAAACACAAACATAATAAAAAAATATAAATTACCTTAAGAATTGTTCTGCGTCAGCAACGTGAACCCACATTTTTAAACCCCGACGAAAACGAAGGGTGTTATCATTTTGACGTGTCTGTGTATTTCTGTGGCATCGTAGCGCCCAAACCAATGGGCCGATTTAGACTTTTTAGTTTAAAAGCTGACTTGATCAAGATGGTTCTCAGCTATATTTGATGGAAATCGGTTCAGCGGTTTAAAAGTTGGGGGGTGACAGTTTAAAAGACGGGGGATTTTTTAATTTGCCTGGCAAAAAATCTTGTTTACTATTAGAAACATTACATTAGACAAGAAATATTGATAAACATTGAAGGTCCAATCTTTCCATGGTAATATAAGTATCTGCATTAACAATTTTTTTTAAACATTTTTCTTATTTTTATTTTTATTATAAAAAAAAACATTTTGTCATACAAGCTTTTATTGTAAGTCCTAAGTACTTATTGACAAATATAATAATCCCAAATTCGATGGGGTTGCGCCACTTTACTACAGAGTTCCTATAGTCACCTTCCAGCTCCATCATCAGATCACCTCCTCGTACGAAATTTGTCTAATTCAACTTGCAAGATTACAAACAACGGGACAGGTGAAATTAAATAAAAGCTTGTAAAAATTATTACTATTAAACCAAGTTTTTCTGGAAACCTACTGAAAACAAAGGAAAAGCTTTCATTCCTAGTTATGCTAGCGGGTATTTCTTAAGGAAGCACTGCGATAGTGGTATCATTAGGCAAATTGGCCTAGCGTGATGGCCGTGCACTCCACTGTTTATTGCACCCAATTTGAAACATCGTTAATTTGAGCCTCTATTGACTGAATCATTTTGATTGTGGTGGGGGTAAGGTAAATTGGATTCAAAACGCGAAAACTGCAAATTAGTTTATTATGTCTACTGTACAAACTAATGTAAACAATGTCTGCATACCCTGTGCTTTTTTATCATTCAATGTGTTTTTATTGTCACTTATATTTTTAAATTACTTATAAGTCGTATGTGATGTAGTTATGTTGTAACAAAGTTACAAGAAACCTCATCCTTCATGTTCCGTTTACCTTTATCCATTTCTAACTATCCTCAACTTTCTTAAAATAATTTCATTTTCAAATTCATTTTTTAAATTTTAGATTCCTTCCTCATCATTCTACATTCATTCCACTACCATCTCTCGAGCTGATTCTATATCAGTATAGTTTTATATATATAACAATATTATAAATTTATAATAAATAAAATAACTCTGGACTATTTTATTGTGCTCTCAAGCTCTCCACTACTTACCTACGTACCGTACCTTTTCATGTGGGAGCACTAGCTGCGCACTAGATGGGGCAGTTGGAGCTCCTACAAAGTATGTATAATCTTTTAAAATATCGCCATTGTATATTTGTCCTTTGATGCAATAAAGTTATTACAAACAAACAAGCAAACAAGTCGTTCTTATGATTGGTATACTATATATTAAAGAACGTAATTGAAGGAGCAATAGATTTCACAACTTTTTCGTAGCATCTCGTAGTACTTTTGATGCTTCAAAGGTCGTAATCGCGTCTACGAGTGTCTTACTTTAAACTTTATCTTCTCAGTAAAGGTAGTATAAATAAGGCATAGATATTGAGATTAATGTTTCTCGTTCCTTTCCCGTAAAATGCATGGCTTATTTAGAATAATTGTACATATATTATTTAGAATAATTGTACGCTACTTCAACAACAATAAACTAACTACACGAAATTCAGAAGGCCCAATTTCTAACTTCTGAATTTCTCATTAGAAAGTACATTAGATATTACGTCTTTACCCTGAATGGAACAGACAGAGCATTTCGGGTCTTGATAATATACTGAAAATAATTTTTCTTTTACAAAATGATGATATCAGTAATATAAATCAATCACAACTTGAATTATTATATTGTTATGCCCTACAATCAATTACTTGGGAAATATTGACGTTATGGCGTAACGGATCCGTTTGACTCCTAACCTCCTTGAGGGAATCACCAGTTTATCTGGACCTTTATAGTTTCATACATTTTACGGGAAATTATATGAACGGAGGGGTCAAGTAGGATTGGATAAAATGCGGGTGCAGTAAATGACATGCGCCATCTGGCGGGCGTTATAAAAACTACCCTCTTGTCGGCCAATATTCGTGTAGTTGTGATAGTTTCTTGTAAGGGTTCCGTTTGTCTGGGGTTCGCTTCCCCTGATGCGAGCCTTCTGTTTTGATTTAGGATGTGAATGAGATTATTAAGTCATGATCGAAATGTGTTATTTTGTTTATTAAGGGCTTCTTTTTCCTACCGATCAACTGTAAAAGAATTGGTAAACTGTCCTTATAAAAATTAACATACCAAAATGTGGACAGTAATTCATCCCAGATGAGTTTTGCTAAATTATATAGATTGTTAAATTGAATTATTGCAGAAATAAGTCGTATAGTAATAATAAACTTAGTATAAGGATATGTAATTATTTCGCGTCTCGTAAATGGCTTTCAGATCTGTGGAAAGTATCAGAAAAAAGTTCTGACTGGAAAGATTCTAAGTAGAATTAATTCTTTCTAATAGAATTATAACGGAATTGCCATTTATTTAACCGTTAACTTTTAAGTCAAATAATAAAATTAAATTGAATCAATTCTTCTTCTTATATTCTTCTCTCTTCTATTCTATTCTTCTCTCTATCTATTCTATTCTTATTCTTTAATTACTTTCTTAATGGCGTCCACTTATAATAGCGCAACTATCTAACAATATCATTGAAACAAAACACTTAACGTGTTGACTTTCCAATCACGACCCCAAACTTACAAAATAATTAAAAGCCAATATTTAACATCGCGTGATACCTATCTCTAAGTCAATTAAGAGGTTCCGAATTTCACGTAAAATTGCTGTCTTGTTTTCCGCCGTTCCTATCTCCATATTCAATCTGACTGCGTGGTCAGAAATTACCCCCTTTTACGAATATTTCACCCCCCAGGGGGACACTTGACCCCCCTATCTGGATACATCATCTACCCTTAAAATATGAACTAATGGGCATAACAAATATATAGCGCGGAACAGGATATGGCATGTTAGTGATTTGCCTCTTCTTCTACTTTTAGTACCTCTCTATTACAACTATGACATAGCAATGTATTCTCAGTCCACATATCTAACTGTAATATCAGTATAATTGTAAGGTTGACGTTTTTGGAGAAAATGCTGCATTACAGTTTATTACCGCTTCTTCTGTACTTGCGCTTTGGAGGCGACAGTAAACTTAGTTGTAAGTCAATGATCTGACGTCAACAACTAACTATTAAGAAATCGAAAGAAAAAAGAAATGACAATTATCAAGTGATATAAATATCCAAAGATAAATAAATGATTTTTGACTTTGACTATAACTGGATGTTGGCCGTCAGCTTCCCAACCATCTCTCTATCCATTGATTTGCTTCACTTCAAGCTTAATGTAGGAAAAAGTATAGGTGGAAAGAGTACCTGACCAAAACTGCTGGAAAGCGCTGTAGGCCGCTCTAAACTGGTAATTTTGGAGCTACATCAGTGGACGTTATGCGTCTAAATTGATGATAAAGATTATGTATTATTATTAATACTAATGTAAGTTGCTTATTTTGTTCTATCCTTTGCGATCTCAACAGTTAGTGTGAAATCGTTACTAGCCATGTCACGATTTACACATTCCATTGAGTTGTTCTTAATTTCTCTAGTTTTGTACGTTAAACCGTTAGAAGCTTTGTCAGACCACTTTAGATAGCTTGAGAAAATTCGTTGTTCATACGAAGCAGATTGCCACTTCCAGTAACTTTATACCAAGAGCAATACAAACTTTATTTACTCCCACACAATGCACTTGATTCGCATTAAGTGCCTCTTTCTAACAATTACGTGATATTTCTGAATGACATCATAAAATGTTTTCCCATCATGACTTATGGTGGATAAAAACGTCGTTAATTTAATAGCTGATTTTGCGGTGATCATTGAGACACTTGTTGCTTTTAAATATAATCATATTTTATTTAACACAAGCATCAAATATTATTTGCAATGTCCAAAAGTAAACAAAATTTTGCTATTTCATATCATACCACCTAATTTAATTAGATCAATTACTGACAGTAGTAGGATTCTGTGTTAATAATTAAAATTGGACTATAGATGTTTTATAGTTATTCATTTTTAGTACCACATAAAATTTTCAAATATACCTAATTATTGATTTTTATACATATTTTTTATGAAAGAAATTCGACAATAAGCAGAAAAGTTTATTTCTTTATTTTCAGTGTAATGTCCCAAAAAAAGCAGGCAAGCTCTTTTTCATTCCAACAAATTGTCTTGACCTAAATATTGTTATGGAAAATATGAAAATGAGATTCATTAAAGCCTTAGTCAGCTTGTCCCCTAATGATGTCTGTCCGGTCAAAGACCTTGTCTTGAATCATAACTGCCCCCTGGAGGTGGATAGTGACTTGCTACTTCGGGGTAGAAGGGTGTTGTCTTTGCCACTCGCCTTGGATAAAATCTTTATTGTGTTATGTTTAATAACACAAAATGGAGTAAAGTTTTGTACTTTGTTATATTGTTTGATACTTAGTAAATCTTTTGTATTTACTTTACCACTTCGGCATTTTAACAACTTAAGGTAAACTTAAGGTAAGGTAACTTGAGCTAACTTACTAACAAAGCTTGTTTTATGATACAAAACTGACAAACTAAGCAAGCACTCTGCTGATTTTTCGAATCTGTTGACTTTTGTTGTATACAAGAAAGATTATCGACAAATAAAAGGACAAATTACACAGATGCAACTCAAAAAGTAAGTTTAAAACGTGTGGTATGGAATATTAACTCAACGATATCATAGGTATCATGAGAATTTAAATAGGACAAATAACAATGATTGAGCTAGCCCCAAAGTAAGTTCGAGACTTGTGTTATGGGATACTTACTCAACGATACTATATTTTATAACATATACATATATAAATAAACATCCAAGACCCAGGACAATTTGAAAATGACCATTTTCCAACTTGCCCCGACCGGGGATCGAACCCGGGACCTCTGGGTGGCGGCGAAAAGGGTTGATGCAGTCAAAGAAGATTCCAAATTAGTGTTTATAAAACAAACTAGTGTTAATAAAACTAACTTGAATACCTATACTTCTCCATAGGTATAATTGAAAACCAGCCAACAGCGTCGCATAAAGCCTATGTACTAGCATGTAACCATGTAATCTGGGCCTATAAAGCGGCCGTGATAACTCGTCCGATAGTGAAGCAATTTCTGAACACAGTAATGACACCTATTAGGCCGAGCGGCCGACATCCTGTCGCATAATAGCCCGAGGGCGGGACAACCTACTTCGGAATACTTCATTTGTTAGCCGCTTCAGCTTTGAAACACATTTACTTACATAGGTTTTGATTAATCATTAAATAAGTAATTTTATTTAGTTTAGTCGCACGAATATTCTGGCTTGTCGACAATGATGCCATAGACTCACAGCCAGCGATTCTACGCCGTACGAAGTGAAAAAATAAGTCAACTCCGAGCTTAGAGGCATCGCTGCTGGATGCTACTAAGAAGGCGATAAGATGAGAGAAAATTAATTTTTCGTACCTTTTGGTCATAAGTAATGAAAATATTTTTTTTAAATATTTATCGTTTAAAAAAATAACAAAGTTATTTTTAGAGATTTTTCTGCGTATGCTTTAGAATACAGGTTAGGTAGTAAGTAAATAAATTAAAATAATTTAAAAATAAAGGTAAATAAAAAAGGGGTATTAAAAATAAAAGTAAATAACATACGAGGTATGGCACTAGCCTCTATCAAAGATATAAAAGGCTCTTTAATGTGTATATCTCCTACTGTTTGTTTGTTTTTCGTGTGTAATTGGCCAAAACTAGTTTCAATTTTTTCTTGCTTCCTAAAGGCATCTGACATAGCTTGACAACCGCCATACCATGATGACAGCCGGGACCAACGGCTTATATGTGCCTTCCGAAGCACGGAAGAGCTCGAGAATTTTTTTGCCACTTGTGGTCACCCATCTAAGTGCGAACCACGCTGGTATCGCTTTACTTGCGAAAGCGCTAGTAATGCGCACTCCCGCCGGGCCACCGAGCTCCTCTTAGATATCTCCTACTAGATAGAGTATAGATTCGCAAGACATAAACGCCATACGTAGAGTCCCATCATCTCGCTAAGTGTCACCAACTGTCCCGACAAATGAAATTATTACAAATTCGCACCTAAAATACTGTCTTATAACATCGTTTGTCTATCTTCTTCTGATCAACTTTGTTAACAAAGTGCTAGATTATTCGGGCTGCCTAAAGGCATCCGACATAAATCTTGTCTGTTAAGAAAATTCATTTTCCAACAAAACGTGGTCCAAAAAAGATAGCATATTAACCACAAAACCGACAGAATTGTATAATGTATGCAATACTTCCTTCCAGCTATGATAATGAGCGAGAAATAATTACGGCGGGCGGTGTGAGTCGGATATCCTTGCATGATATCGTTAGGGCATTTTCGTTATCAGTGTTTGGTCAATTCTTTTTAATAATTTGGAAACTAGTAAAAGTTATTAGATTCAGGTGTTACTTTGCGGAAGTCAAAGTTACATACTATATGATTTAAATTAGACCGTACTTTACCTCCAGTAATTCAAATCATATAGTATGTAACTAGTAAATTTACAATTTATATTAATTGCTAGAGTTCCTTTTAAGCAAAATTATGCTTATGCGAGGAGCCTTCGCTCCGTTTTATATGCCTACCCTCATGCATAAAAAATAACAACCGTTTGCTTAACCTATTTTAATCAAAACATGTTTTGTCCCTTTCCCTCTTTTGAATATTTGACATTGAAAGAACGAGATAAATCATATTTTAACTAAAATAGATTAAGCAAACGTTTGTATTTTTATGAATAAGGGGGCTAGGCTATAACCAAAGTCTTAGAAAAAAATATATTTCAGATAGACCTGGATCTTTGATGTTTATATATGTATGTATTTGTTATAAAATATAGTATCATTGAGCTATAAGTCTATAACACAAGTCTCGAACTTACTCTGGGGCTTGTATATATCTAATATATCTATCTATTTGTTTACAACAAATGAATAATTATATTTATTATGTCTAAGTATCTAGTTAATCTAGATACTTGAACAGCCATTTACTCAAACACTGTGGTTAGCGGTCAACAACCCATAATTTATAGAACCACAAATGTAATAGATGTGACATCGTGAAAACAAACGAAAGTCGTTAACAATTAATAAAGGTGGAATGAGCTCAAATACCACGTAAAAGTGTGCGCCGGTACACAAATACATAACACGCTAAATACGAAATTAAATCAATTTCTCTAAGCAGACCACTCATGCTCTAAGTTCGGGCTTGTTACCTGACTGCGCCAGAAGGAGGGTTATGTTTTTCAAGAGTATTTATGTATAATTGTTTGGGACGCTCTGCAGCCTGAACGGTTTGATGGATTTTAGCTTGAGAGGTGTCGTTAGATTTGTATTTACTGTGAAAGTGACACTGGGTATATCAAAATAATAAAAAAATATAATAGCGGATTTTTGGCGACAAATTCTAATGTTTGGCTTGCTCTGCAGTCTGAACGGCTCGATGGATTATAAACGGAGAGGTGACTGAAGTTCGATTCGTATTTACTGTGGGATTGACACAGGGTATATAAAAAGGCAGTCGGGTTTTTGTTTTTTTTTTTTATAATGACTACTTGTTTACTCTATGAATTCACACAAAGATCTCACACCAAAGGATCACAAATATTTTGTTTGCTCAAATTAACATTTATCTAATTTGGTGATAAGAAATATGCATAAGAATAGGCCGTAACAACACTTCTGAGGCTCCTTAGGTGATGTTCATGGGCAATGTCATCATTATAACATTTACCATTAGTGCTTACGTCATATTCTCATAAGTATATTTGAAACGAACAGTTAGGGCGGCCCTTCCCGGCGGCTCTGTCGTCAACGCGAGCGTTTTTCGAAAAGCTTGTTTTTTCATCCAGGGCAATTCTAGAAAAAAAAGCTAACCAGAAAGAGAGAGATAGCGCCTTAGCGCACGGTTTGCACTGCATTGAATGAAATTAGTATTATTATTAACTATCCATTGAATGAATATTAACTATTCATAGGGTGCAGAAATTTCATAAAACTTGTTCCAGGATATACGTTTTTGTCAGTAAGCCTTACAAGTTTGTGAAATAAATGTTTTTTATTTAAAATTTTCATTACATTTTCGAGGTTTTTATCGAAATACTTTTTTATTTTTACAATTTATGAGTACTTTATGAACGGTCGAAGTTCAGGTAAAATTTGTGCAAAAAAGCAGCTTTTTGGAGGCTTATACTGAACTTGTTTTTCCAAATATTCATTTTTTATTTCAATAGAAACCTAGAAATAGTGCACCAGATATCTGTTAGCTCAAAAGTTTTTAAGAAAGATCACCTAAAACGCCATAATCGCGTACGAGCGCTTGTAGGAAAAGTAAGGCGGGAAGGCCGCTCTTAAGAGCACCAGATAAGCTGCAATACTTTAATCAAATATCAGAGCATGTAAAAAGACAGCTCTTTGGAGTTTACGCACCATATTATAGCAAAATAAAGAAAGTAGACTATAAATAAAAAAATATGCCAAACACTTTAATAATCTGATAATCCTGAAAATTGCAGTCCTGACGTTGAGAAATGAACTCAGATTCTACTGTACTGCTATAGGCTTATATACACGGTAGGGCTATCAAAAAACATAATCATCTACTTTATTTATTACTACCCAATTACAATTATTAATCTCTCACGAATAGAACCGCCCAACGTTAAGTCTAGACGCCCAATCTCAGGTAAGATCTTATTCGAAATAGCTCCATAATTAGAGTCGAGCGGGGACAATAAAAGCAGGATCCGTATGTCGTGTGAGGCGTTCGCGAGACATGCGACACGTCGCGTGACGAACGTTGTCGTGTCGCTGCGACAATAAAATTATAAGTCGGCCGCAGTGACAATCCAGTGATTTACGTCGGCACACACGCGAATATTCTAATATGAAAAGTCTTCAAGCATTTTGCTTAGTATATATAGGGACAGAAAGTCATGTAAGTTGGAATTGATTTACACAATGAGTGGTCTTTTTATCTCAATAAATGCAAGCCCATGTGAAAACTTAATGTTTATTATACGTATTTATATTCATGTAAATTTATAATTTGCATTTATTACTTAAATATTTAATATTTATATAAATATGTTGTGTAAAGTTTATGTAATTAAATACATCCTAATTTATTCTTTTCGATATACTTCTTAAATTTGTACCCCATCTACCATTTTATTAGGTAGACAATGCTTAGCATTAAGTTGTACCTTTTGAACTGTAATGTGAAGATTATAAGTGCAATAAATTAAAAAAAAAAACTATTGTGTATCAAAATAATATTATGACTTATTTATTTAGCCAGTGTGATACTTAAATTGTACAATATGCCAACCAAAACTTACAAGTATTTTTTTCTGTTTTATTATTTTTACATACATGAATGCAAAGTCATCAAGTTCATAACATATTTCAGTCAAAAAAAAATCAATAAGGTAAATCATCCAAGATTTCAGCAGCACAATAAAATATATCAAACGGACTAATTTATATTACCTAACTGTAGTGTAGTACATAAGGACACTTTTAAGTGCTATTAAGATAATACCTATTAACTTGTGTTATTTAGATATCGGCTTGCCAGTTATACCTACATAACGTCTTATCGCCACCCGATTGGCATACAAACAAACTGGTCGGCACAGTGTTGCTACAACATCATCCGTTGATGTTGCCCAAAGTGACAAAATTAAAATGTTATTATTTATAGATTAAATTTAAATATTTAATAATATGTATACACTACATTATTTATTCACTGTATGAAGAGAGGTCTATGCTTAGCAGTGGGCGGGAGAAGGGCTGGGATGATGATGTGTACACTACACCTACTATAACTGCATAAGTTTACTTTCTATCTTCACAACGCTTTCGTAATTTTACTGTGACACAAAAACATAGAGGCGGACAGGTTAATGAAGAAAATGTGTTTCCAGCGAGATAGAAGGCGACGTCGACACGCGCGCGGGCAATTATAAAGGTTTTTGCCGCTTGCCGGCGGTCTAGCTTAGATCTAGTGATAAATATTAAGTAGGCCTTCAGCCAGAATCACATGGGCTTTTGAATAGGGCTGGACAAGAAGATTGTATGTTATAGGGAGAGATGACAAGAAGTATGCGATTCTTCTTATTGAGTGGTAATAGTTCTAGTGTAGTTTCAATTTCAAATTATCTTTGACCAGTATGTGGCCATGGCGATCCGTTTGTCATCATTAGCCTCAATAAGGTCCTTTACGTTACAAGACGTAAGACAATTCGAACACAAGATAACGCATTGACGACACTATTTCGAAGCCCATGGCAACAATACGATCACCTATGACAACCTCCTTGACGTAATGGTCAACACGCTAGACCGCCAAGGAAAGTTGGAAAATGGCCTTTTTCAAATTGTCCTGGGCCTTGGGTGTTTATCTATATGTGTATTTATCATAAAATATAGTATCGTTAGGTTAGTATCTCATAACACAAGCTTAAGCTTACTTTGGGGCTAGCTCAATCTGTGTGATTTGTCCGCATATATTTATTTGTCCGTATATATATTTTACCTCCAAAATTTTAAATTGTTATAACCCATTTGTCTACCCCCTACCACCCACCCCCTTCTCTCCTTATACTATCTTTAATTTCTGGCAGCCCTATTTTAATATTGTCGTGACCAACCAGATCCACGTTCAAGGCGGTAATGATAATGAAATAACAAAAATATGAGGTTGCTTTTTGTGGGCTAATTATTTTTTTACTAACACTAAAAGGCCCAAGTCTGTTACATTATCAAACGGAGTGATCGCTTTTTTATCACCGCAGTTAGTTACCATAATCATATTTTAATTATGTCGCAAATAGATGGTTTGTTATGGCATTTCATTAAGCCGTAATGAAAAAGTTCTAAAGTCTGAAATGATAAATTTATTTAACAAGTTTATTTGATGAGAAATTTAAAAAAAAAGCCCGGACTTTTAAGCGTTTACCCCCCATATCTTTAACCGCACACCAATGCCAAAACACCAATTAGGAGTCTGAAGTGGTCGTTATGATCGAAATCGGTCGGACATTAACATTAACAACACAACTTTAACCGCTGAACCGATTTCCATTAAACATGGCAAAAACTATATCGATGAAGCAAAATAAAACCGCATCAAAATCAGCTCATTCGTTTAGGCTCTACGACACACAGACACATAGACACGTCAACCTATAATACACCTCTTTTTTATCGGAGGTAAAAAATAATAACTATACCATTTGAAGTCCTCCCTACGTAATTCTACTAACGCTATTTTTTAATACTTGAAGTGTTTTTAAATTTATTTGTAGGTACTTATTTAGTTTTATTTCGTTTAATTATTTTTAATTTAGGCACAGTAAGCATATTGTTTCTTTTTGTTCCTTAAATATATATTAAATTTATAATGTACTTAAGTTTTATGATTAAAAATAGAAACTAAATTTATATTCGGAGAAAGGTTTTCGCTGGCCCTTTTTGAGGACCATCAGACTATTGAGTTTTGACTTGTCAGCCTTACTCTCTTTTTGTTCCTATTTTCCTCTTTGACGCACGTAAAAAAACATGATCGGCACATGAAAGAACTGAAATTAGCTGAATTAAACTAGACCCTCCTAAACTGTATGAAAAAAAGTTTCCTTCAATTCAATTCAATTCAATTCATTTATTCAAATATCCCAGACAATTTTAGTCCAACATTTGTAAGTAATAAAATTATATGACTTAGAAACTAAATGTTAGTATATATCAGCATTTTTGGTTGTTATTAAATTTCTATCAATAATTTTAAATTCCTTATCTAAATTTATAAAATTTTAAATTTAATATTTTCTTTTCTCGCGGATTACTGAGACATGCAAGGCGACCCAACTAGACATAAAGGGTCCGTCCATGCGATCCCCAACAACTGCCAAGAGGCTGTTGCTGCTGTCACGTGTCCGCTGCATCATGGAGGCTGCGCGTTTTCGCATAGTAGCATGAAAGCCATCCACGTGTGCTTCGGCAAACATGTTTGATGCACTGCAGAAGCGGGGCAGCCACAGCAACCTCCTAAACGCGTTGTTGTATTGAACGCGAAGGGACTTTAGAGAACGTTGGGAGGACCTTACCCACAGGCTGCAGGTATAAAAGGACGTACAGTATGCTCTAAAAAGAGTCAAATCGTTACAACACTTGTGAAAATAATTTCACCACAATCCTCGTAGATTACCGTAATACCGCATTTGCCCTCATAATTTGAATACGCTACAGCAAAAAGGCAGTCTTCCGTTCATTACCGCAGTCGTTTCAGAAGCCACGAATTCCCGCACGGAAGGAAAACCGAATGACTCGGAAGAGATAACACGTAATGGCCGCTGTCCGCTGCAGCCTTAATAACACCACTCTATTACTTTTGAATTACCTTTTATTGTTCTATGACTAACTATTGGAATATAAAAAATCTCAAAATAAGTATGTATCTCAAAAAAAGTAATATGAAAATGTACCCATGCTTTATCATTCCTCATTTTATTTTGAATGACTTCTTTTGCTCTAAGACTTAGTAAAAAAAAAATGCGTTGAATATGTGTTAACGACGCCATTTTGCACGAACTCATAAGTACAAAATGGCTTGTATCATAATAATCAAAACTAATTTCAAACACAGTTTACACTGATAAAACGTTTCCTTGGGATGGGAAGGCCTATGTTCAGCAGTAAACTTCTTGATTGGATCTGATGGTAAGACACTTTTCTATTACTCTTTACTTTTCAACATGTATATTGGAAAACTGACTTGGTGTATTGTTAATTCTAAGAATCTTAGAACTCGAACAAAAATAAAGCTCAAAATGTTTAAAACTAAAGGCGTGTTTACTAATTTGATATAAAGATTTTATACTCTTTGAACACTGAAACAGTAACTTTGGTTTTAAAACCTTCTTAAAATATGATTTATGTATTTTATATTTTCAAAGGCAAATTAAGTACCTGAAGCCAACTTCCCACAGAAATTAAAAGCCACCAATGATAATGCGACGCCATTAATGACCGGTATCTACATCTAAATGGAGGTTAATTGTCGGAGGGCCGGCCCTCATGTAAATCAGGCCTATCTGATGCCACTTTCTTTGTTTGTACTATTCATGTGTGCAAATTGAAACTTAATTGTTGTGTCCTACAAAAACGAGAAATGTAAGAGCTTTGTAAATTTTAGATTCTAAGGTTTTATGGGTCTAGTAGTAGTACTAAGTATATACTTAGTACATTATCGTACAGTCGACACCAACTTGACGATGCGACTCACCCATAACGTAGTATAACTTAACTGAGATCTCAAAAATAATTTTGAATTTTTGATGCAAAAATATATAATATTTCTAGTTCAATACTTGACCTATTAAAGATGGTAAATGGGTATACTTTCTCTGATTGGCTTGTGTCAAAATAGGATAAGCATATCAAAACTTACTACGTGTTTGATTACAAGTAAGCACTTTACCTTGCTTTTATAGTAGATTTTTGGATTTCATGCAAACGAATTCCAACGAAACTTAAAATCTGACTGATATAAGACAGCCTAAGGTTTAAAACCTAAGTTCATTAAGTAAACTACTTAAAGTTCACTTTATTTAAATTAATAATTATTTAGGTTTACGTCAGAATCAAGTTAATACAAAATACTACTTCTTCGCCATTTTGAAAATTTTGAAAAACGAAGGACAAAACTATCTATACAATATGTTACAAAAACCCTGTCCGATCTTTGTAGGAGCAACTCAGACCGTCAATATGAACAACTTTTCCTATGGGACCAATAATTGAAACTCGAAAAAGACACTTTCATACAAAAGTGTTTGGCCGGCCCGGCAATTTGTATGAAAATGCCGATGTTTTCTTCGAGTTTCAATCATTGTTCCCATAGGAAAAGTTGTTCATATTGATGATCTGAGTTGCTCCTACAAGGATCGGACAGGGTTTTTGGTACATTTTATATAATTATCGAACCTGCTTACAAAATTTAACTAGAATCGGTTCAGGAATGCGACTTATAGGCAAGAATCTGGAATTAGGACACACGAAAGAATTTTTGCCGTAGGTGAATGGAAGACGCTTCGCTCACTCGGTCAATTTAGTTGGAAAAAGTTCTAACTTGAGTAGCTCATTACAAGAGCTTTCCGTTTCCTATTGCTAAGAAATTTAAATTGTGCTGATAATCTAATCATAGTCGTTGATCAACATTAAACGGAAGCTACTACA
Organism: Acrobasis suavella; assembly: GCA_943193695.1. Lineage (NCBI taxonomy): Eukaryota > Metazoa > Arthropoda > Insecta > Lepidoptera > Pyralidae > Acrobasis > Acrobasis suavella. The sequence continues at coordinate 8,249,328 of OW971945.1, read as the reverse complement.
GTCGTACAGAAATAAATGACGATTTATTTCCTAATTAAAAAGCCGCAGTCAGAAGTTTGGCTCCGGTTTTTAATGCTTGAAACCGGTTAGTGAAAAATAACGATTTTTTTTAAGAAATTAGTCGTCATTTTCATTTATTAACACCTTACTGCCAGCATTGCAGACACAAATTAATGGTTTGCTGGACACCAGGGGACCGTCATTGCGTTTAAAGTAGTTTCTATTAGGTTAATAAGAATTTTTAAGCCTGTCTTTTATTGAGTAGCTTAAAATAATATATTTTAAAGATTGAACAAAGCTTTTTCATATTTCTCTAATGGTTAAGATGTGGGGATATTTGGGATATATCACAGATAGAGCAATGATTATTTCGCCGTTTAAAAAATTCCAAATACTCGCAGTAAACGTAGTAATTACAAACAAAGCACTAACACCGAATATCTATACGTAGCACACATTCCATAATCTTTTTTATTCCTGCGCACACAGTTAGCGATAATATCCAAGATTGGCCGCCACACGCCGCCACGCATCGCATCGCGGAGCCATAAGTCACCGGTCACGAATCAGATTGCTGCTAATTGACGTGAGTACCACTGCCCAGCCTTAATAAGCATTTATAACGATATAACGGCTATTATCAAAAATACTTAACCTATTTATTATGTAGTATCGGCTGTTAAAGTGTTACTAAAAGCTTTGTAGATTGCTGAAGAATTAACAAACGAATCAGCCTGGTTATCGAAGCGTGTAACTGAATAAACTTACGATAGAATATCTTTCATAAGTGGTATGGTTTGGTTGCCTCTATGAGATTGCTTCGGCGATCAGGCCGCCTCTTGTACCTCATTACCTATATTATGTTGTCCTTATTTTATAAGTAGTTTCTTGTATTGTAGCTTAAGCTATGCTGCTTTAGCTTCCTATTGCGCTTTCAGGCTTTATCCTCTTTTTATATGATATCTATTCATGATTTCAGATCGCCCAAGGTATCAAGGACCTTGCCTGAATCCTGAGACAAAAATGAAGGTCCTTCCTCAAAATGTTGTACTTAAAAATTGTATGGAAAATTCATATTAGAAAATACAAGGTGTACCTAATGTCTGCGCAACTATTGTATTAGGTTAACCTGTACATAAAGATATCAGATTGTAGAAATAAAATAAAAAAATAAGTAATAGTTCCTTGAGATGAGCGTAAGGCCAGCATTCTTATGCGGCTGATGACCAGAATTTACATTTAAGCCTTGAAATATAAATTAGACATTTCAAATAAATGGCTCGGTAAGCTAAACATTTTTAGAAGAACACTTAAGTGAAGAAATTTAAAGTACATATCCCTTTGTAAGCCAGGTTATAAGATTTATATACTCATATTATTTGTTACAACGTATATTTATTGTCATTAATGCATGTATAAAAACGTACATACTTTCTTACCCTTAAATAAAACAATCATTATGGGCAGTAAATCAGTCTGCATTGGAAAATGGCTCATAATTTTGATACAGCAATTATAGTTTTATAGTGCTCATAAGTGCTTTCTTGATATTATGAAGATTTTGATATTATAGCATACGATTTACTTAATTACGTACTAACTTATTTATTATGATAAACGAATAATGAAGCTTAGATGGACACACATAAAATCCGCTTGCCGTTCCATTTTTCTTTTGCGATACCCGACAGGGTTCATAGTGTACCTTATAATATGACAGTGACTTTTAGTAGTTAGAACTGATGTAGGTACATTATGAAATGCAATAAATAAATAAATTGAAATTGAAACATATAAAAAAATATTACCGAGTGTTTTTGTATTTTTGCGTCGCAATTATGTCAGAGCTTCCGTTTTGACAAAAAAAGATATTAGATTTTCACAAAGATTCAAGATTCAAATGTTTATTCAGTAATTAGACCTTTACAGGCACTTTTACACGTCAATAAGTATAATTTATGTTACGTGTAAAGTATATTAAAATTTAATTTATTTTTTAAAGAAAAGCTACCGATACCAGCGCTTCGTAACGACCACTGCTGAGAAGAAACGCCGAAAGAAACTCATTTTCACAGTATTGGTCGCCTACTCGCCAGAAGGGCTTTGTCATATTATTATAATTGTCTTTTAATTAATAAATACTTATAATATAATACAATGTTGACACATTATAACATGTTATGCTTGCGAACAAGTAAACTAACATAAATTGCGTAATAAAAAATATTAAGTAGTCAAAAAAAGCGAAGCCGAGCTGACCAGTCCCTCCCGGCAGCACCCGTTCACGAGTTGACGCACGGATCAGCCATCGTTAAACTCAACCATATTAGAGGGAATCCAACGACCCGACCAGCGACGCCACCACCGGATTGGACATTTTAGTGAGCATGAAAAACCCGAACTCGCAGACCTTGTCAAGAGAAAATATTAATTATATGTTGGTCACTTATTGATCGCAGAGCATTTACATGTTTTTACAGTAAGCTTATTATGGTAACAGAAAATGCAGCTATTTATGTTTCATGTGTGGAGTGTAATGGAAAATGTTTAGGAAGTATCCACGCGTTTTTATCTCTTAAATAATCATTGATAGTATAGTATGCATTGTTCAATAAAACTTTTTAACATGTGTTTTAAATTTTGCCATTGGTAGGTTAACGATCGCTTCGGGAAGTTTATTAAATAATGTTATACCTAGACCTAAGAGTGACTTTCTAGTTTTAGCAAGTCGAAATTTAGGCGTATGAAGCTGATTTTTGTTGCGAGTATTATAACTGTGAACATCACTATTTTTCTTGAAATTATTTAACCTAGATTTAACAAATAGAAGATTTTCGTAAATAAATTGAGATGTCACAGTAAGAATATTTATAGATTTAAATAACTCTCTTAAGGAATCGCGTGATTTTAGTCCGTAGATCGACCGAATTGCTCTCTTTTGTAGCACAGAGATAGCATGTATGTTAGCCGCTTTACCCCATAAGAGCAAGCCATATGACATTATGCTGTGAAAATAACTAAAGTATACTAGCCTAGCAGTTTCAACGTTAGTACACCGTCTGACCCTCCTCACGACTAATAACAACCTATTAATTACATTTTAAAATTTGCACGCCTCATAAGCAGAGCGTTGAGGTAGTGCTCTACTTTCGACATGCCAGGGTCAAACTTAAAATAAATACTTTTAAGCCTACACATCGATGGCTCCTAAGTATACTGAGTCAACTAACAATTTTCCACAATTTTACTTTTTAGTATATTAACAACAATTAAATAGCATTCTTTTAATTACCTGTGTAAAAAAAAATATAGTCAATAAATAACTAAGAAAAAATGGCGTATACTTGATCAAGAAAAATTATAAATTTAGTGAATGAAAAATATGATTACTGTATGGGTAACAAGGAAAATACTTCTGAAGTTTGTGATAATGTTCAAAATGAAGCGCAAAGAGGTGAGTATATTAAAATAATTATTTATTTGCTTATAAAAATAGTTTACTGCGTAATTTATTTCATTGTTATACTATTTTAAATGTGTAACCGCGTATAATGGTCAAACTGTAGATAGATCAGTATACGACAAACAATTTTTACGAAGTATAAATTTGACTCATTTTACTGGTTTCTTTAAACAGATTTCAGAATTCTAATTGGTTAAAACATTGTTATTAAGTTAATGTATTAATCATTACAATTATTTAATAAAATAAAATAAGGATTCTAACTCCAAACTGTCTATTTGTTGCTTTTTACACCTACACCGCTAAACGGAATTTGATGAAATTTGGTAAAGAGAATCATTATAATATAGGCGATGCGGCTAGCAACCCAGCACTTTTATGGGTCCTTTTTGTAAGTAATGTCCACTATTACACTAAATGTGGCCCTGGTACTTATTGTTCTTGTTTCTGTCTATCCCATAAAGGATAGACGTGATTGTGTATTGGTATCTGTATATTATTGTATAAAATATATGTTTTTATTTCAGATTCTCCTTTGCCTTCAGATGCAAATTTTACCCACAAAGAGTTATCAATATTCAATGAAATTGATTTGGAAGATACTGACATCTTACATAATCAACCAATCAACTCTTCTATTTTTCCGAATGATATTCCCGAACTTACACTAACTTCTAACAATAAACACTTAAATAAAGAACTTTGTAATAAAACTGGGCCATTGCTACCGACTACCTCTTCATCGCCATCAATAATTGAAGGTTCTCGACCAAGCCCACCGAATGCATATTTTTTTTATAAAAATACAGATAATTCAAGGATTAAAGAAAAGCCTAGTACCAATAATAGTTCTGAAAAAAACTACGATGATACTCCAATGCCATCACCTTTCGTTGATTTTTGTCCTTCGCCTATTTTTGCTGACGCCTTTTGTCTTGAGAGTCCTGTCTCTACACCTGCAACTACTATTAACAATACAGACTCTCCAGTAACTACTCCAACATGTAGGAGCCGCAAACGAATTTCGGAAATTAAAGAAAAGAAAGATAGGCAAAAGAGAACGTTGTCTAAATGATTGGAAGGATGAAGTTAGAAAACGGAATATCAACAGAGGCTTACAATATATTAGTAGAAATGGAAAAGTGCATAATAAAAAACTACTAAAGTCTCCATGTCCTACAACGTGTAGAAAGAAATGTTATGAAAAAATATCGGAAGAGACTAGATCTAAGATATTTAAAATGTTTTGGGACATTGGAGATCATTTCAGGCAGTGGGACATTTTGACGAGATATGCTACTAAAGATATGAAGAAGAGGATAACAACAGATAAAGAAAATACTAAAAGACTGAGTTCTATTTCTTACACTTTACCTATTTATGAAACGGACAACGTTGTTATAAGGAATATTCCGGTATGTAAAACTATGTTTTTAAATACCTTGTCTATAAGTTTCAATTTCTTATATACAGCTTTATTAAAACTAGAAAAAAGTCAAGGAGCTATACAGTCTGACCAACGAGGAAAACATGTTCACCATCTAAAAAAAAATAACTGATGACGTGAAACGTAGTGTACTTGATCATGTTAAAAGTTTTTCGCCTGTGGTATCACATCATGCTCGTTAAGATTCCAGCAAACACTATATTGATGGATCTTTATCGTTTCCTAAAATGTTTAAATTGTATGAAGAATGGTTTGATCCCAATAAGTATACGAATAAAGTAACTAGCGTACGGCAATATCGTGATATAATCAATAAAAACATAAACATTAGTTTCCACAAGCCGAAAAAAGATGTGTGTGAAGAATGTCACATTTTTGAAAACAATAAACAGCATACAGGTGAAGAAACAGCAAATCAGGAACTGCACTTGAAACAAAAAGACTTGGCAAGAAAGTTGAAAGCAGAAGACAAAGAATTATCACAACAAAAATCTGAAATCCTAACAGCAGCTTATGATCTCCAAAAGTGCTTAAATGTATCTCATGGGAACATTAACACATTTTATTATAAACGAAAATTTACCGTTTAAAATTTTACTATTTTTGATATAGGATGTCGTCAGGGTTATTGCTTTTCTCGGCACCAACAAACTGCTAAAAGAGGAGCAAATGAAATTGCTAGCTGTGTGTATAAATTTATTGACCAAACTGTTAAAGCAGGTATAAAAGATTACCGATTCTGGTCTGATAACAGCGGTGATCAGAATCGGAATAGGATCGTTTTTTTTAATGTACATGATGGCAAGTTATAAATACAAAATTGATATTAGTCATCGTTTTTTGATAGTTGGTCACACACAAAATGAGGGAGACAGTATGCATGCACTTATAAAAAGACAGACGAAAGATAAAATACTTTATACACCTGCTCAATGGTGTATGGCATTTCAATTTGCTAAAACAGATGATAAACCTTACAAGGTCACTGAAGTGTCTCAAGATATTGTAATGAACTTCAAAGGAATGCTTAAAAGAGTAAACAACTGGACTTATGCCTATGACGGATCTAAAATGGCATGGAATAAACTAATCGAAATAAAAATTGAAGCAGAAAATCCTTACAAATTATATTATAAAACTAGTTACATGGAAGACTTTTATAGCTGGATTGACTGTGCTAATAAACCTAAAGTAACAAGTAACAAAACAATCCCTAATATAGATTTCAGTGATCTTCGCCCTGCTTACGGTAGGCAAATCCCAATAAATAAAAAAAAATATAAAGATTTAATGGACATGTGCCACAAACTGGTGATACCTAAGGAATGTCATTTGTTTTTTTTTTCTAATTTGATTCAAAGTGATAGTAATAGAGTTGAAAGCGATTCAGAATAAGAAAAAATATAACTATATTTTAAATTGGCTAGATATTTTTACGTAACTATTAAGTTACTCATAAGTTAATTTTGACACTGATTTTATTTTCATGAATAATTACTTAGTATCAATGATAAGAAGAATTGAAGACTTATTGTGATTTTCTTTATAAATAATTAAGATAACTGTTTCTAAAATATTGTGATTTCAAGCATTTCATGAATAATTAATACTAATATTATCTCCTATTTTTCGAAAAAAATCTGAAACGTGCAATTGATAATTACGATTATTTTGTATTTTAGTTACCTAAGACTACCTAAGTCTTTGTGATTGCTGTCTAGTATTGTTGTTTTTTGTTTATTTCATGGAAATTTTAAAGTTTTGTTTATGTTACCTACCTATACCTTCTTGATATTCTTCAATAAGAATAAAATGTTTAAACAATTAAAAGTGTTTTTATTTTTTTATTTTACCTATTTTGATACTCACCTGACTCAATATAATGATAGGTCGGTTTTAAAATTATGGCAATGTACAAAATATAAATTAATGATAGACGAGATAGAGATTACAATACATATGAAATCTAATAAGACGATAAAAATATTTTTTATCATTCTTAGTAAGCAAAATGTCCCCAAAACGTAGATTCAATAATACGACGTATAAACATATAAGTGGTAGTTAGTCCATTTTTAACATACATTTAATCTATGTATACTAGTCTATCTACATAATCTCATAAATAAATAAAATAATATTAAATTTATTTTGCACACTTCAAAGACCTTATTTTATTAAACTATCTATGATTAGTTATTTTTTCGTGATTGTATTGAAATTTGAAATATAACCATTCGTTCTTCTTATCGCCGTACTGTCAAGTTATTAGAAGTACAGTTGACTCCGTATACTTAGGAGCCATCGACATATTAACAGGCGTTGCGGATAGCATCACTAATTCACTATTTCGATTCCTTTCTTCCATCTGCACGCCCCTCATGACGTTTGGTAAACTACACGTAATGTAAATTATACTTATTGACGTGTAAAAGTGCCTGTTAAGGGGCTACATGAATTTTCCGTGGTCCAGTGCTGCCCCCATTTGAAATAAATCATTTAAAAGGAAACGGAGATATCATTTATAATTTGGCCTTCATCAGACCCTAGATAACCCTTCAAACTATTTTATAAACTACTGTTTACAGTTTAAAGTGAGAACGTGAAGCTTTTCTACGCACAATTGCGAAAAACGGCCACTTTTGGCGTATGTGCGTAGAAAAGCTTCACGTTCTCACTTTAAACTGTAAACAGTAGTTCATTAAATAGTTTAAAGGGTTATCTAGGATCTGATCAAGGCCAAATTTTAAATGATGTCTCCGTTTCCTATCAAATGATTTGTTTTAAATGGGGGCAGCACTGGACCCCGGAAAATTCATGTAGCCCCTTAAGGTCTAATTACTGAATAACATTTGAATTTTGAATTTGTATTTTGGATATTGCGGCCCAAAGCTCTGTCTAAGCATGAAGACGTGATAGTGTTTCTGTATTTACTTACACCCCATATTTTTACCGTAATTAAGTAGAAAATAAGTTAAAAACAAAAACAATTTTTAAAAATATCAAAAACAAAATGTATCAGATTTGCTTATAAAGAGTTTTTTTTTTTAAATCTTTAGACTTTTTTGCCCCGATTTTCGGGGCAGGTTTCGTTTCGGCAATATATCTAATCTACATTTGGCAATATAGCTTAATTTGGCAAGAAGAGAAATTCTGGCAATCTAGCTACTAGCCAAAGATTCGCAACAAGTACATAGTGTCCCAGAATATAGAGATATTCTTAAAAGGCATTTTGAGTTTGTAATACGGAACGGATTATCTCAGTAAATAAATTAGGAAATTCAAAAAACTGCTAGTAAAGTAAACCTACAAATTTAAAACAATCAAATGATCTTGTTTCTATTAATAAGTATTTCCTTTTGTACTTAAAAATAAATTTCCTAGGCAGGCTATTCAATATGAAGGTGTGCGCTCGTCATGGCGTGTTATAGGCTAAAACTACATTGAAGCTGGGCTTCATGTACTGTATTTGAACAACCAACGATATTTCGTTATCAACATATCGAAACAGAAAAATCCCTGTCGGTGATTTCGGAATCCTATCGGTTGTCAAAACACAACATATTTTGCTCAGCTGCTGTTCAGTGGAATCTCAATTTTTCGTTCTGTAACATCGGTGTAGCAAATAAAAAGTATGCTTCAAAACGACATTGAACTTAACATTATTATTTGCCTCACAGTCTCAGAAATTCCAGCAATGTGCAGTGACATTGAAGTTAGCAATGAAATCTCAGGAAACCTCACGTTACTGGCACGTCAATGTGCATGGCATTAATTATGGAGATGTCGTCGAGTTGAGCAAATAGCAGGAACATTAATCAAAGCTAAATAAAATTGTTATTTTTCACCATTTTAACTTCCTTGTATTGGCTTACATATATGCCCACATTTGTATTCCAAACATTGCTTATTAAAAAAAAAATATTTCCTTTCGTCCAACAAGGATCATGATTTACATTTTTGTGTTAGTACCAGAAAAAAAAACTAGTATTACTATACTATTACCAAAACTAAAGGTCTTTGTTTTTCAGTAAGTACATGAATCATTGAGCAGTGATTCAGATACTGGAAATCAAGCCTATTTGCCAACGTTTTAAGGATGCTGTTGTAGCCGTTTTAGTTGGATGTTGATTCGGTTGCTACTTGGATAGAGTCACAAAAATCTTCTGCTTCAGTCCGCTGACACTTAATGCTTGTGTAAGTGTGAAACCTCAGACCATGGATCTAACATCTGTGTCTCTAACAATGCACGTGTTTGCACTTTCCTTATCCATATATTTTTGGGTACGTGCGTATATAGCAACAAATTAATAAATTTATGTTTCTTTTATCCACGTTTTATGTGTTATTACATTCCACTGAGTTACCCTGTAACACACACATTTGACTCGACATGCTAAAGGTTTCCGCGATCAGTATCAAGATTTTATAAACCTGAGTAAGTCCCACTTTCCTTCAAAAATCTTAAAAAAAAGCTTTCAGAAAAAGGTAACCTTTTAGCTTATCCTACCACCTCATCTGAGAATTCCGTGCCTGTTGATACCTAATTAGGCACTTCCTACGTCAAGTAGGCCACATGTCTACTGCCCTTCAGCACGAATGGCCGAAAATCTGTTAATTGCTGCGTGTTTCTGTTTCTTTTCGATTGCTCAGTTCCAATCGTCACGCTAGATGTGCGTGACGCGTGTAGATAAACGAATCATATAAAATATAATGGAATCTTATATAAATAGCAGTAAAAGGGTTTTAGTACCTTAGTCTTTCTTAATTTTTAATTCCTTTATATTCCATGGGCTCCAAATCAGCATGACTTTGGATGCAACCGAAAAAGATGAGGAATTCCATGAACACCTCAGTGCGGTGAGAAAAGTCAAAGTCAAATTGTTTTTATTCAATGAAGGATAAATTTATCTTTTATTCAAGAACATTTTTCAAAATTATCTTAATGCAAAAGCTACAAACTACGAGCATTGACAAAATGCATATCTTTCTGAGCTTTCCATTACTTTATTACTAGCTGCGCTTCGCGGTGTTATCCGCTGTTTATCAGATACACTAAAACCACTCTAATATATATAAAAAGTAGCCTATGTGTTAATGCAGGGTATCAACTTCATATCAAATTTTATCAAAATTGGTCCAGCCGTTTGCGCGTGAAGAAGTAACAAATATACACACACACACACACAAACTTTAGCCTTTATAATATTCGTGTGATAAAACATCGTGGGTTTCTATTGTTACATTCTTGTACGGCCATGAAAAAAACCTATGAACTTCACAAGCTCTAGAGTAGGAAGCTTCAGCAAAAAAATGCATGGTTAAATGCTTGTGCGAAGCGCTTCCTGACCTCGGTCTTTCTTCTCATGGGGTTATAAAGCGAGTAATCAAAGACCGAGCTTTATATAGATATAATCCAAAGAACAATAGACTGGTCAGGCGAACAACAACTCGTGTGCTAAGAATGCAGATATGGCGTTGTTACTGCAGTCATTGGCTCCTACGGCTTCATTAGTGCCGATACCGCCAATTACTGGAGTCAAGCAATTAAATGTTTACGATGCTCGCGATCAAGTATCGATTATAATGTAAATCATAAATCTACGTGTGGCAGACGTAAACCTTAATTGGTTTCAGGGTTTGCCGCTGCCTACAAAATTTAAAACTGTATCTGCCTACAAATATCTGTGTGGTAGGGATATCTAATTGTGTCTTACACAATAAGATATCCCTACCACACATAATATATAAGGCTTCAAATTGAATAAAATCTTCTGGTGTCTTTTTTGTTTTTCTGAATTAAAATAATGATGTACTCTAACTGGTTATGACGTAAATTGCTGGTGGAATCACGATAAATGTAAAAATATTTTGTTTAAGCTTTGATTTCTATTTAAATTATTTTCTGGTTCTCTACGCAACGAATACTTATAAAAGCTACTTGTAAAATCATATGTGCAGCTAGGTACTATACAAATCATGTTGACTCTATTTTATTTATATAAGTACTTATATATAGTTTATCTGAGGTGTGATGTGCATACATTAACTTAATTAGTATAATTATCATTATACTTAGACTCAGACTAAAGAAACTCTAGAAAATCTAACAAGTAACAAATTCAGAAAAATTGCATCGTCCATATTTTATACTTAAACTTAAATATATTACTTTATAAATAAAAACAAGCAAAGGTAAAATTGGTCAAAGACGAAGTTTGACATAAAATTTTGATTTATCGGTAGATAAATTAGTGAACCAGTCAGCTAGATTAGGTTTTTTATAATATGTGTATATATTGTAGTATATTTTACAACTAACTTTTTTTAGATATAGTATATAAATAACCTAGTCTAAGTCTAATAAATGAAGTGGATAAATGTCCGTATATTAATAGTTTGTGCCACGTGGCTACTATTTTTAAGTTAGACATATTAATATCACATTTCTTGAGCATAGCATATCTTGATACAAAACAAAGATCAGATTCAGCCATTCAATGCGGCAGTAAATTATTTGTAACAATGGCTCTTCCGAGCGTGGTGCGTGCCAATCTTACAAACAAAGATTGTTTTGTCCCTTGTCAACAAGGGACAAAACAATCTTTGTTTCCCTTGTCTACCAATAGGGGAATAAAGTTACCTTTTGAGATGAGAATTGATGACCTTTCGTAAGTGTTGAGCGAAGTGTTTCGTAACTGAATCTTAACTTTGGCTCTCATAATTAAACAAATGTTATACAAGAATCAAGTTGAGATCTAAATTAACTCTCTTTGACATTCTATATATTTATTTATTTACCAATTTATGTTCACGGAAATTTATACATTAAATAAAAGTTGTACAAAGGCCCTACTTATCTCAAAAGAGATCTCTTCCAGTAGGCCTGTGAGAGATGTTTATGTAAGAGAGGTATACAGACGTCTTTATGACAATATCTACTTATGACAATTTTAATTCAAGTTTTCACCTTACTTTCTAACCACCGCGGGGATACATGAATTTTTTGGGGGCCAGTGCTGTCCCCATTTGAAATAAATTATTTGAAAGGAAATGGATATCATTTAAAAGCATGATCAAGACTAAATTTTAAATGATACTTCCGTTTCCTTAGAAATAATTTATTTCAAATGGAGGCAGCACTGGACCCTGAAAAATTTATGTAGGTATCCCCTAAATTAATCGCCCGTTCTTCTGAGATGTCGCATATGTACCATGTCAAGATGCATATAAAATGTAGCAAATAAAGCCATACTATATTTGGGTCTTGGCTGTTTATCTATATATGTATTTGTTATAAAATATTGTATCGTTGAAATAGTATCCCATATCACAAGTCTCGAACTTACTTTGGGAATAGCTCAATCAGTGTAATTTGTCCCTATATATTTATTTATTTATTTTATTTACTTCTGAACGACCATAGCTGTCAAAGATTAAATTACTTAAACATGTAGCTACAACAGGAAAAACCGGAAAGATAAACCATACAGGAAAACCAGGATTCCTTCACGAAAACGAGATAAACCATAGATAACCTATTCGAGGTTAGATTTAGAACTGACATCACTTCCGTTGGGGAAAACGTACCGACTGCTTATAGAGAACTCAATGGTTATCTGCAAGTATAAAACCAAATATATTGGAGTACCTACATAATACTGTACAACTCAAGGACAAAAAGCTATAATAGACTTTTTAGATTTCATATTGTAAGATAGGTATGTTCCTTGGGAAGTTTGTCATAAGTTCAGCTCTGATGAGCTGATCGGTCGAAGAATAAAGACAGCATAATCACTTTCTATACACATTGCTTGCACTGTAAAAATGATATCAGATCTTATTTAGTTCCGTCCAGTGATCAAAGCGTTAGCTTTGTGATCCAGAAGTCGTGGGTTGGAATCCCACTGGGAACCACACTTTGTGAAAAGTTTTTTCCAGTCTGGTTAGGATATTGCAGGACCTGAACGGCATCTAGCGTTTGCTCAAACCTTTCCAAGGATGGGTTCTGGTCTACCCTTTGGGTCAGATGGCCGTCACTCTATGTAAAATAAAAACCAGTAACCTCGTCAAATCACCTTGGTTGGGTAGCGGACCCCGGGCTCTGAAGCGTTACCGCTGAGGGTGCAACCAGGAAAACGCTCGGATGATGATAATGTAGAGCCAATTTAAGCTCCAAATCCTACCCACCCTAACCTAACACTCTCTAAATCTCGACATAATGTAAAGCGTTCTGCCTGAATCCTGTACTTAATTTTTCTACAAACCCTACCTTAGTCAAAATTGCCGTTTATTTTAAGGAATGGGGCAAATCTAGCAGATTTTTTGTTGATTTTTAAGTTGTCTTTATGCTAATCCAAGTACTTTGTCATAAAAAAATACCGTGGCATAGAAAACTTGGGAACTTCGTCTTTAATAATGTCTTTACACAAACTTAACGAATTAGTCCACCGGGATCCCCTAGCCTGATTTCTCAGGGGATTCACCTGAACTCATCTCTTCATCAAAACTACACTTCTTAACAATTTGTAGTAAGATTAAAATTCACGCAGATCATCCTTGTAAATTAACAAATGTTATCAAATTAAGGAAAAAGTTTTGTCGAAATATTTTAATTTAATGACTTGAGTATTGTTTTATTTGGCGCCAGAAGTCGCGATAAGAATATAATGTAGACACGATAGGTTATGTTATTTCATATCTTATTGATTGGATTAATTTTTACAATTATTAGTGTAGATATAATCATTGGTTTTGAACTTTATGTTGAAGGTATAAGATTCAAATTTAATCTGGTAACTATTATTACACTGCCCTATTAAGGGTTAATAAATAAGTTAAGTAATTAGGTATTGCGTTTGATTCAGAATATATTTTTATCCAACTTATTTATTTGTCTTTAGATACTTTAACTTCTTAATGAGAAAAAATCAATGGCAATAAAAATCTGAATGTTTTAAAAAATCAACAAAAAATTTAAGTCCAAACTTTATCGCGGAACAAAAATAAAAATATAATAATATAAGATACCTAGAGTTTGCATATTTTTAGGGGTTTGAAATCCTGACAAGGAACCTGAAAGGAAGGAAATGTCTTGTGGCTTAGCTAAACTATTAGTACTAAAACGCCGTAATTTAATGAGTATAAATGGGTATTATTAGGCTTTGTCACATAATAAGTACTAGTACTCACGTACAGAAGTCTAACTTAGAAGAGAAATTTAAAAAAAAAAACTACTCAATGTGGTTAGCGCTATGGTTTAATTTAGCTCGCGTCAGAAGTTCTCACCGCTTTGTTTAGATCTAGACATCCATTTCAAGCCAATTTCATTATTATTACTTAAGACAAACGATTCATGTATATATTTTCGATACCTAAACGAGGAGTGACACAGGCCTGGTCCAGTGAGAGTCTTTATCAGATTTCTTAACGAGATTTTCCGAAAATGAATTCACACAAGTCCATCCATCCTTGACGAGATAATGAACAACTACGAAGAAGGAAATGCGATTTCTCACACTTATCTCCGGAGGTGTTCGATTCAGACACAATGGGAGCGATTCCCTCGCGTGACGTCACATCTATCATTGTGTCACTATGATAAAGCGATAGTCTGGCGATAGTTGGAATTTTACTTACTAAAACGATTTACTCCGTAGTACTTATTTAGTAAGTACCAACTACTTCTACATATTTTTTTTTATTAAACATCATATAGATACTTGGGATACTCAGAAAGATTAGCGAAAATAAAAAATAGGGTTCTAATGATACTTTTTTTATTAAATCTTTTTAAAGTACTCTCCACCACCCTCTATACAAAGTTTCATGCATCTGAACCAATTTTCGAAACACTTTTTCCAGTCCGCTGCAGACACCTCGTATATAGCCTGCTCAAACGCTAGCAGCGCATCTGCCGGCAACGAAAATTGTATCCCTTTGAGCAGATTTTTTTATTTTAGGAAATTAAAAGAAGTGACATGGTGCCAGGGGGAAATGACCCAGGAGTTTCATCGGCATGCTGTCCAGGAAGTCCCTCGTTTAGAGCGCGGGGTGGGCGGGCGCGTTGTCGTGGTGGAGCAGAAGCCCGCGGAGCCCTGTGTTTGGTCGCTTGTTGCTCACAGCAGAGAAAACTTCTGGCAAGCATTTGGTAATATACTTTTTGGCGTTGATGCTTCTTTGATTCTGTAAAGCGATTAACACCAAGTAGCCAGTCAAATTGAAAAAGTTCACTATCAAAATCTTCACCCCGCTTCTAGATCGCTTCACTTTGGTAGGCGTTGATTCGTTTTGAAACACCCAAACTGTTGACTGGCGCTTCGTTTCTGAATCGTATTGATAAATCCAGGACCTGTAATGATGTTGTAAACACGCCGAGACGAGCCTGTTCGAGTTTGTTTATCATATCGCGGCACCATTCCACCCGGGCTTGCTTCTGAGCATCTGTAAGGTTGTGCCGCACCCATCGTGAAAACTATCCTCCTCACGCGAAAATGCACGTGTAAAATCTCGTGAACGTTTCTGATCCAATCCAAAGTTTCAGGCGACACTTGAAATCGTAAAAAATCATAGCGCAAATATGTTCTCGGCTCAGATCCATTTTTCAATGAGACAATTAGTCCGCAAACAAATAGGAGGGAAATTTTAAAATTGAAACGTACCTTTTTTTATTTACTTTAAAATAATTATATTTTCAGAACAGATTGTAATCTGGCCAGTCTCACATACATAAAAACTTTTATTCGCAATACTTTCTAATTTGACGTAACTTCTTAAACAATGTAGACAATGCATTACTTTGCACTCTGTTTAGCAATACTTTACGCTAAGCGTGCCCTTTGGGTCTTACGACCCCGGGCTCTGTCTACCTCGTCAGGGATAAAAATGTGATACTTAATCTGTATTTTTATTTTCGTGCTCAAATTTTTTTAATAAGTTTAGCGCTAAGAAAGACCATTAGAAAGGTCGAGTACGAATATATAGAACAAAAAAGTTCTGCACTCGTGTTTAATCAAAATTAAGTTTGAATGAAATAAAGGATCTTGGCTTTTATTATATGCACTAAATAATGCGTGAGCGTGCTGGAAAAAAAAGCAAATATTTTATAGTTGCGTTTTTTTCAGACAGAGTAAGATGGATTAATCCAGCCAAAACCATGATTACTTTTATAGCTCATTTACCTGAAACATTGCTTACGTCAGATCCTACAAGACATAATGAAGTAAACTGATTGATCACATTGACCCGCACGGTTCGTGTCTCGAAGCTATTATCATAATAATGGCGGCGCGACGCTCGGAAGGTAGATAGCATCGCATCGCGCGCACTGGACAATAACCCTTACCAGCATTCATTTATAATAATTAGCATAAAACACTAACCTGATATGAATTTTGATATTTTCTATGGTTTACGCGCGCGTATGTATCTATGAGCAGGCTTCAGATTGTTCGAGTCGGTTTTCGAGCTTTAAAACAGCTAAAATCACCGTACACTAGGACCATGTGGCAATACCATGTAGAAGGCATGCCTATGTAACTTCAGTGAGTTCATGCAGTTTCATTAATGTATCATATCCCTTATGTTCATTATGTGCCTTTTAACGTTAGTAACTAAAAATACGAGATATATATTAAAAAAAGTTAGTCAAAGAGGCGAAAGGAGGTCAATACGAAAAGCCTTTAAATTATTGTTTTTTTGATGCACATAACCAAGCGCACGATCATCATGTCAATACAACTACTACATACATAACCTAAATCACAAAACAAGAAGCTTATAATTTCCTTTAACTAAGTAAATATTAAATCATCTTACTTTATTACCTTATGTTTTGTGTTATAATTAGATGAGAGAGATGTTGATAGATTATATAACCATAAACTGTACGCTGTTGCATTAGTTAATAATAGTGTATACACATATATTGAACAATAAATAATAAACTCTGATTAGATTTTTTGCCTGAAAATTTGCGTTTGTTTGCTGTTACTAAAGCTTCCGATCGAGCTGACTCGCACCATCCACTCGACCAATTTAAAAAGGTCTAGTAACTTAGGTAGTTGCGGCTAAAGTGTGCGTTTGCGGGCGAAGACGTAATTTGCTTATTATTACGCACTATAAATCAGTTTGCTTAAAGTCTTGCTTCCGCGATATTTTCTGTTAGTGGCAATGATAAACGTGGCCTTAGTCAGGATATTAACTAAATTTAAGTAACAGCCTTAGTGAAAAAACGTTTCTATACCTACCTACCTACCTCATCCAAACCATCTTATAGTACAAGCCTCCAAAAAATCTGCTTATTAGCACAATATTTTCCTAAACTTCGACCGTTCATGAAGTACTTATAAATTGTGAAAGTAAAAAAAAAATTTCGATATAGACCTCGCAATTGTAATAAAAAAAAATATTTTAACACACTTGTAACGGCCTGCTGAAAAAGACGTATTACCTACCTGGAACAAGTTTTATAAAATTTCCGCGCCCTAATAATAAATAAATAATATAAGGTAATATTTTTTTAATTTATAGTTAATAATGATATTAATTTTATTCAAAAAATGCAAACCGAGCCCTCAAGCGCTATTTCTCCCTTTTTGCTTTGCCTCTTTCTCTAGCATTGCCCTGGCTGAAACAATAAGCTTTTCAAACTAAACTCGCGTTGACGATAGGGCGGCCGGAAAATGCCGCCTTAACGGTGTAAGTGCTGAAAAGCTTAGATATAGACCTTGACCTTCCGCCTGCTGGTCTGGGAGAAACGAAGATCGTAAAAGTCAATCGAGGGAATGGGCGGCGAATGGAATTATGTTTATAGGCGATGGGGCTAGCAAACCACTATTGTTCCATCATCATGCTAAACGTGGCCTTTGGGTTTTAAGGCATTGGGCCCTGTCTACCGCGTCTCTGAACCGGTCTGTAGACCGAGTATCCTTCCTCTTTGTCATTTAGGTTCATTCAAACAAGAAATCCTCACTTAATTATCATTAATATTCATTGTAAGTATTCGCCATCTCCGAATCCTTGACCTCTTCTTAAGAAATATCCTCCGAGTGTTGGCAGTTTTACTCAATCAGCGCTGCACATTATGGTGACCTTTGGAAGCCAATCTGAGCTTTACCAATAAACAGAAACCAATCGATGACCGAGCTTTCAGGGTAACTTTATATACCTACACCAATATCTTATACTATTACTAGGTAAACATGTCAAGGTCTTGAGATGAATTGTGTCTTGGGTAGGTATTGGTTAGAATGAAAATGTCATTATGGAAATTCTTGTCTTTGTAAAATGTCACACCATGTATTATTTATTTGTGATAACAGGAACTGCAAATAAACTCAGATTTACTCCAATTGACAGTTTAATAATTTTTAAAAAGTAACCGACTTCGTAATCTAAATACTGTAAGGTTGGGGAGTCTCCATCATTTCTCCAAAGTTTTCATTATATTTTTTACCAAATCAATTTGAGACCAACTAGATCAAAAATCGAAATCAAACATATTTTTTATTTTATTACCAATTTTTGTAATAAAATTAATAAATAAATTATGACACGGAAAATGTATACAGAGAATACATAAAATAATAGTTGTACAAAGGCACGACTTATCTCAAAAGAGATTTCTTCCAGTAGGCCTGTGAGATGAGATGTTTATGTAAGAGAGGCAATTTGCGAAGATATAGTAATAAACATACATACAAAAACAATACTCCTCCGAATTGATAACTTCCGCCCTTCTCCCTATTTGAAGTAAGTTAAGATTGAGCAAACCATTTTTACGGATGGAGTCAGAATTTTATAAGAAAATAGCCATTGAACAAAAAATACAGCAATGTACAACTCGTTATGTCTAGTCGAGTGTGGAGTGAGCAGAGCGTAACGTGAGTCACAGATAACGTATCACCAAACAAACACCCCGTATCGGATTGAGATCATCAACACAAAAGAAATAAACTACAGAACCTACACTGCATGTAACTATATCTACTGCTCATAGTAGTTACACTGTCACAGAAAAAGTACTTAAGTTTTCATGTCTGTTTGTCTGTTCTGCACAATACTGTTGTAAGGTGCCACAGTCTAATTAAAAAATAGTACCTACTCGTACTTACGACTTTTTTTAATATTTTCCCTTTAGACTGACGGTAAATAAATTAATTTATTTTGTTATGTTAGTTATGTAAATTCTTTAGTGTACAAAAAGGACACAACACCAATACAAAAGAAAACATTACAAATTTGTTTTTGATTTACCATTTGAAATTTGATATTGTTTTACTCATCTAAATGATTTGTCTAAATGATTACACAGCGGTAACCAACTCACTTCTAAAACTTCTTCGTAAACTCATCATAACATAAACAATCAACATAAACAACAAACATACATAGAGTTTATGATATATGAATAAGCATAACTAGGTACTTGATGGCTTTCAAAGCGGCAACCACAAAAGCATAAACCACAACGGATCACCGGAGTCAAACCAGGTGTTTCTTCTTCTTAGCGATACGGGTGTAAGATTTTACGAGCTGCTTAAAGCATCTGAGTGATAGATACGGAACAAACATACGGGTTACACTTCTACACCTTGGCATTTTATGTCAGCGATGTGTGTTGTGTCCTTGTAACAGTGAGTCATTGGTTAGATTATATGTATTTAAGTCGAGAAAGGCGGTTTTTATTTTACACATTGCAAAAGTACAAAAGAAAACAAACTGTGTCTAATTATTAAATGGTTTAAATATTAGGTTGGGGAAAAAGTCTATTCGCATATAGTATGTATGAACTTGTAATAAAACCATTTGGCTATACTATTTGTACCTGGCTGGTTTTGGTATCATTTAAAAGTTTAAATTTTAAAGAAGATAATTCCAAATTCAAATTAGGAAAATGCGTGATTTTCATTTGTTTTTCTTACCGTCAAGGTGAGTGAATCTAATGAAGAAATTAGATACATTTTAAAATTTTACTACCAAAAAGGTAAAAATGCAACGCAAGCTGCGAAAAAAATTTGCGATGATTATGGACCTAGTGCAGTGTCTGTGAGAGTAGCACAAATTTGGTGTAAGCGTTTGCAATCCGGAAATTTTGATGTCAAAGATGCACGTCGCATTGGTCGCCCTGTTACGGATAAAATGGATGCTATTATTGAAAAAGTGGAGCATAATAGGCATATCAGTAGTTACGACGTAGCTGAAGAACTGGGAATTGATCACAAAACAGTTTTGGCGCATTTGAAAAAAAGAAGTAATGAGACCGAACCATTTTTCAAGAAATTGATAACTGGTGATGAAAAGTGGATCACGTACGACAAGAACGTGCGAAAAAGGTCATGTTCAAAGGCCGGTCAGGCTTCACAGACTGTGGTGAAACCCGGGTTAACTCGCAACAAGGTGATGCTGTGTGTGTGGTGGGATTGGAAGGGCATTATTCATTATGAGCTGTTATCAACAGGCAGGACCATCGATTCAAAACTCTACTGCGAACAACTGATAAGATTAAAGCAAGAAGTTGAGAGAAAGCGGCCGGAATTAATCAACAGAAGGGGTGTGGTTTTTCATCATGATAACCTCCTCCACATCTCACACATCTTTAACCACTCAGCAAAAATTAAGAGAGTTTGGCTGGGAGGTGTTAATGCATCCGCCGTATAGTCCTGACCCACCTTCAGATTTCCACGACATCTGTTTCGGTCTCTTCAGAACTCTTTAGGCAGTGTCAGGTTAACATCACGAGAGGACGGCCAAAACTACTTGACGCAGTTTTTTGATCAGAAGCCCCAAAATTTCTATAGCAATGGGATCATGTCCCTACCTATAAGACGGCAAAAAGTTATCGAACAAAATGGTACCTACATACTTTAATTAAATGTAAATAAACTATATTAAAAAATGTTTTGAATTTTAAATATTAAATGCGAAAAGACTTTTTCCCCAACCTATTATTTGTATGTTCACAAAATATTTTAACTTGTCTCAGAAGTGCCATTAGCTATGCCTACCCATCGCCTTATAAACACAATTATTATTTCTCTTTATTGTCCTAATGACAAAGGCGCTATAGGTATTTATCACATCATACTAATATTATAAAAGCGAACGTTTGTAAGTGTGTATGTTTGTTACTTCTTCACGCGCAAACGGCTGGACCAATTTTGATAAAATTTGGTTTGCAGGAAGCTGATACCCTGGATTAACACATAGGCTACTTTTTCCGCGGGTAACACCGCGGGGCGCAGCTAGTTAAAACATTAAAATCTTTTATTACTTTTATTTACATAATAAAGTAGTACGTAATGAATTAAATGTGACTTATAAGCAATAAATATTTTTAAAGCATATTCAACAATTTCTTTGTCACTTGTTTGCTAGTCGTGTGTGCTGCCATCTCTGTGTGCCTACCCGCAACTCCAGTTTTGTCTACTTATTCGCCCTCCAATAGTTTCAATGGCGTTAGGTATCTGTTACGTTCTTCTTCTTCTTGTCGAGTCAAAATGGTTCAAGTATAGTTTCTAATTCAAATGTCATTTGACCAGTAAGTGGCCACGGCGATCCCTATGTCGTTAGCCTTATTTAAATCCTCGATGGTACACGACGTAAGGCATTCTGTTACGTTAATAATTATATTATCTTTGCGTAAGCCCTACCCAGTTAAACGAAGCACGCGCTCCATCCATAAAAAAAAATTCTGTTGAAGAAAACATTTTTCCACTCCTAAATATTATCTGATTTCAATTATTTTTGAGAATGTTGTTGAAATAATAAAAAAGTATGTTTATAAGAGTCTCCTTTTTTCAAAATTTACAAATCTAAAAAATCATTGAGATCAGATAAAATTTATGAGTGACCGAACATTTTCTCTTTTTGTATAGACAAGTACGCGCTAGACTTCCCTTTTAAATAATAAAGGCTCTTACGACTCTTCGTTATGGGATAATGTATAGATAGCCATTATGAGTACCAAAATATGTAACAGAAAGATTTTTTAATTTTCTAACAAAAAAATACACTTTTATTTCAAACTTAAAAACAAAATATGTTGAACTATTTTTTTTCTTTTTTTAGTTTTATCTAGCTTATTTAATTCTCCTTTTACTTATTCTGAATAACACAGAGACTCTTTAAACAACGTACTTTCTTAATATTAGCTACAATATTAAGGGCCAATAGATTAAATACCTTACAGGTGAATAAACATAAATATTTATTTAGTATATACGTTAACCTAAAATATATAATCTATATATATATATATATATATATATATATCAAAGGAAAAGTTCCCACTTACTGACATATAGACGCACGCACAGCGTAACCGCTAATAAAATAGAAAAGTGAAATTTGGCACATAGGTTCCTTATGAAGTCTACGTGTGCACTTAGAAATGATTTTTCAAAACTCAATGCTAGTATAGTACCTATAAATTGACTATGTATTGTTTTCGTAAAACATTGCACTGTATAATACAATGTAATGAGGCGATGCGGCTAACAACCCATCACTATTTAGGTATTCCTTATTTTCACTTCAAGCCCACCCAAAGTCAACTGAACGTGATGATAGGTCATTACGTTTAAAGTGGCAAGTTTAATGACCCATAACGCTCTATCTGCCTCATTCGGGATAAAAACGTGATAGTGCACAGTTTTCCCCAACGTCCCCGTTCCGTTGCACGCTGCGAGTTATTAATTTCAGGCTCAAAGAGAAGCCCCGCGCGACCTCGTTTCATTTTCCAGCTATTTGCGTCGCGACTTGCGACTAATAGTTGTCTGCAACTTATTAAGTTTGTGTGGGCTTGTAGATTGAAATACAGCTTATATAAACAACACCTAAGTATGTTCCATCAACGTGATTTCCATGGAATTATAGCGTTGCGTGTCCATCCGGATGTGTTTTAGTTTCTTTTAGGAAACCAGTGTAAGTACTTATAGGTAAGTAGTGAAGACACATTTTCTAATCAGAAAAGTGTTGGTGATATAATTATATGTCACCACCGTTGTTCCTTACCATCGTAATCGTATGAGGTGGCCCGGCGGGAGTTCGCATTACTAGCGCTTTAAAAAGTAAAGCTACACCGGGCGTCGTCCGGACATGGATAGGTGACCATAGGACCACCATTGGTATAAAAATGACTAGAATTTCTCCATGCTTCGGAAGGCACGTAAAAGCTGTTGGTCCCGGCTGTCATAATTGTACGGCAGTCGTCTAGCTATGTCAGACGCATTTAGGCTGCCTGAAAAATCTGACACCAGTGTTGGCCTCTTACACACATGAAAAACAAACAAACATCGTAAGAACTAAGGCAGTAAGGCAAGGTATCTAGTTATGAGTTTACGTGAAGTGAAAGAGGTCTAGGCTGTCACGATCGAAGCAAGTGGAGGTCCATAGTCTCTGGCTACCCCTATGGATAACAGACGTGATAATATGAATATATGTAAGAACTAAAGGACATATACTTAATATAGAATGGACAGCAGCATCCTATATCATACCGTCTACTGTGATCACCAACACACCTGCCCAGCGTAGAGGCTAATATGGGCAAATTCTCCATTTATTGGGAAAGGCTTCTATAGTACCGATATAGGCTGTTGGAAAATAAACAAAAAAAGAAAATATTTAAGGTTATAATCGTGAATTATAAGAGGGTAATTACTTCGTTTTTGTCAAAAATAATTACACTTTGAGTAGTAATTTTAATGACGGGGGAAACAAACAAACAAGACAAAACTAGGAGATGGGCCGATGAGTTAAAATCATTTCAAAAGAAATGGGCCAACAAGAATAAGGAAGAAAAGAATATTGGAAGAAAAGGTATGAGGCATTTTCCCAACACTTCATAGCTCAAAGCTAATGATATCCGTTACATTGGTACGTGATATGCTTCTCTTTTCTTAGAATTTTCGCTTTAAATCCTCCATTTTCCTTTGTAGAAGACTATAAAACACGTAAGCTGTCTGTAGCCCGTATGTTTTCAAACAGCGGCCGCACAATGAGGGCATGTTATGGAAATGCTCACTCGGAACACAAGCACATTTCTAAACATCTGTCAATATATGCTCAGGCTTACTGCCTAGGAAATGAGAAGGTTCTAGATAAGAAATGACGTCATTTTATCCCATTGCACTAACTTGACGCAGAGCAGACACGGTTCGCCACTTCGCATTGTCTTTGACATTCTTAGGAGTAACTCACACCGGAACTGCAGCGAGTGGTAACCTACTTCACTGACAAACCATAGCCGACTGTCTCGCGACAGTTCGTGACAGAAGTGGCAGTCACTGACGGTCACCGACAGGTGTCGCGGGCATCTGTCACTCGTCTATTAGTGCACTTATGTGACTATTAACATGCATATCATCTTTGGAGAAGTAAAAGCAGGAAATTGCACCTTTTACCTAAGGATATAACCGGGAACGCTGCAAGATGAATAGGAACATGATATGTTCTCAAATGGTGGTAGCACTGGAAGTCTACGAATAGGGCCAAATAAAACCGGCCAAGAGATCATAGAGCTAGCATAAACTTAGCTTCATCTTTAAGTTTGTCGTGTAGTGGCAAACGGACAGTGTCATGATATAAGTATATATATTATATGTTCGGTTAATATTTCAGGTACGGACTGAAAACACCTAAAAACAATAAGTAACTGCGAGCAGCCTTCTGAATCAACCGCTCATGACTTTATACATACTTCGCCTCGCGAACTAGTTGCATTCCTTTTGACCTTTTGACCAATCTTAGGCCATTCATGATAATGAACATTTATGTATTGAACCTATCCACACGTGCACGTATCACAAGCTTGAATAAAAAAAAAAGTATTAATTCCCCTTTTCAGATGGTCGGTTCAACCAAATCACCTTTAGAGCAGGTTAAAGATTCATCATCATTAATACATTTATGATAATTCTTATAATAAGACACCATATACAATGTGGAAGGGACATACCCGTAATAAATTAAACCACGGGCTATACTAGATCACTATAATATAATGAAATTAAAATAACAGTCAAAAACATAACAAAAAATATTATACTATAGCGATCTAGTATAGCGTTGTTTAGATAAAATGATATAAAGATGCTTCTAACTTTTAATGTACTTATGCTTGGAGGCATTGACCACTGGTGACATTTATTAAACATGGCTTAGTAAGGACCATTGTGTAGAAGCTTAAAACTTTATAGCCGAGCCTGGCTCTATAGGCTATTGAAACTCAATCTTAATGGTGCCGGAAAACAATTTTCAGGTGAACGAGGCTTTATCGACCTTTATCATGGCGTTAACGGGGGCTTTGTGTAAACATCTGCCGATTGGACTGAAAGCTACCACAGAGTACAACATACCACAGATGTCGAACAATTTTTTTTTAAACTCTGTTTCATATCTTCATCATATCAATATCTTAATCATCTTGATAAAGAAAAGATGTAACGTGTCTGGCATGGCTGTGGCAGTAAAACGGAGGCGATAAGTACATATATCGGCCAGTATCTGTAAGTACAGTTACGTAAGTACTTACATTCTAAGGTGGACCTAAGGCCTATCTTTTTTGCTGTAAAACGCTGGCTTTACGGGGACAGCACTGAACTTTGTTTCATACCTTCACCATCGCCATACACCAATATGTTTTATCCCTGACGGGGCAGACAGAGTCGGAGGACGCGGCAGCACTTTAGCTAGATTGTGGGCCAATGAAAGAAAAAAAAATCAGACGAAATGGACGATGGCTTCAACAATATTTCTCCTGAGCTTTGAGAAGCGCTTGGTGCCCTAAGGCTTTGACTCCTTTGCTTTTGGCGACGTCCGTGGCGTAGTGTTTACCATGCTAGTCCGCCACCCAGAGGTTCCGGGTTCGATTGCCGGTCTGGGCAAGTTGGAAAATGGCCTTTTTCATATTGTCCTGGGTTTTGGGTGTTTATCTATATATGTATTTGTTATAAAATATGGTATCGTTAAATAAGTATCCCATACCACAAGTCTCGAACTTACTTTGGGACTAGCTCAATCAGTGTAATTTGTTCCTATATAGGTATTTATTTATTAATTATTTGTTGGAGATATATGTAGGTATATTGCAAATACTTTAATAAGTTCGCCTCGTGTTTTATATTTCCAAACCATCTAAATCTGTCTTCCTATAAGAAAGGTAGCATTGACGAAAACCAGAATCAACCAACAGATAAGACTACCCCCCAACGCACACATATTGCATATGTTTAACAGTAATGACAAGTAATGTTTTAAGACGGTGGTAGTTAGTAGGTGCACTTCCCGCACTGAAAGCTTGAAGTTTTCTTTCAAAGCACGTAAAGTATCATTCTTAATATCACGCAGACGTTCAGTTAAAGTCAACAGCACTCGTGTGACTCAAGGGAACGTAAGCACAGCGTCGTAATTTCTCCAATGAACAAAACAAAGCTGAAAAGAACACGGAGCAAGACGTCGTTTCTTAATTTACGAGGGTGTTGTGTGGCGACTGGCGAGCTCGTCATATCCGCGACGCCATCTGCAGAGTATACCGCAGGTAAGTTACGAGCCTCCGCCAGGCACGCACGCCGCACACTTGCGCGCGCGCACGCACACTACGCCTCGCCGACTGTCCACCGGCCGAACAATCGATCGTAAATCTGCTTCGATAAAATTATAGGAGGGAACACAATGGATGTCGCCCGACTTCTCCACGCCACTACACAACCTCTTCCCAGGGAAGAGAGTCCTCTTTCAAGTGTTACTCGCTCGCTCCCGGAGTACCCGCGCTTCGCTCCGTCTCCGAGATAAAGTCGACATTCGCACGTGTACAGACAAGAAGTGTTTATTTTGAGAAAGCCACCGCACGCGATACTTGCCTCTCTTCCACTCGTATTTAGAATTACAATCGCATGGGAAAGTGTCAGCTCTCATAATTGCGAAATTCACGCTTGGTAGTGCGGTACAAAAATAAGATTATGGATTCTGGTGAGCTCAGTATTGTGATTCGAGGATCCGTCCATAGGTATGTCTGCGGTTTACGACTACTATTCCTGGAGGAATAAACCGCCGTGGTTATTGAATATTACCGGTTATTTATGGAAGACAGCGGTATTGTCCGCAGCGAGCTGGCTATTCGGCGCGTTTGGTTGCCGCGCCGGCCGGCAAACCGATATAATAACCGCCGGCAGATAATGCCCATGCTAAGTAAATTCTATTACGTATGCAAAACGCGTCATTATTTTATCAATAGAACCGTTCCCACGACTTAACATTAGTAAGCCTTTCATGTTAATGAGCATGGATGTACTATCCAAACGTGCACGAATCACAAGCTAAAATAAACAAAGAAATTAAGTAGGTGCCATTCATAACTTTTACAATGCCCAGACTCATAGGAACTGCACATAACACGAGTGTAACCACAACAGAGGAAAAAGAGGTGGGTAACTGTATTTCCTCCTTATTTTTCTCATGCTCGCTATGTGAAAACCTAAAACAGCATATAGTGAAATAGTAACTCATAGTGCACTTATTTACTTAGCTCAGTCACGTTGTCAACGTCATTCGTAAAAAAAAGTAATTATTTAAAAATATATTTTTAAAACCAGCTTTTATCTTCAGTACTTCTCAGAGTTCCTATGGCCACCTTCTAACTCCATCATCAGATCAGCTCCATGTCAACATAGTATTTCATTCTTAGGCGATACGTATATCGCCTAAGAGTAGAGTAGGAGTGCAAAATTTCAGCTAAATTGGAAACCGGGAAGACAGACAGACAGACCGACAGACAACGGGACAGGTGAAACAAAATAAAATCTTGTAATAAATAAGCATTTGTTTTGACAAGAATAGATGGAATATGCTCTTTAGCTGAACTTACCTACCAGTTGATAAACACTTGATGCCATCAAGAATTCGAACCCAAATCTCGGGCACCAAATTCAAAAGGAGCAGCAATGATACTTAATTAATTAGCGTTTGCAAGTGACTAACTTTACCAAACACAATAGACCATTCTTTATAATTTTCACGTCTGTATCTTCCATATTTGAAGCCATAAAGCCATAAGTCCTATCACTTTGAGACCACCCATATATCTTTGATTCTAGAGCGTGGAAGGAATATCTAGAGTTGGTTACGGTAAATAAAACTGTGATAAAACATGGCGGTGGCATTTCGAAACGCATTCGTGCTACAGTTTAATGACGAGCGATAAAATCTACAGATATGGACGTGGACTGTATCAATTGCTGTGTTCTGGGGCGTTTTCAAACAAAACGTCTAGTGGATGCCCACGCAAAGTTGTGCACTAACTGTTGTTTCATTTAAAATCTGCTCTTCTTAAATCAGTAACATGCTCCCATTTGTAGAAGAACTGACTTTTAACTTTTAGAAAAATATACGCTTCCAAAATTTTATGTCTTGATCTTGTAACTGATTTCAATTATGAAATTAAAATACATGATTAAATATGAATGATTATTGTGAACCTATGAAATCGTCGGGTTCGATAACTAATATGACATTGAACAATATCGTAATACGTTGATCGAGAAGAAAAAAAAAACATTAATTGTATTAGATGTCGATCAATGGAATGAGCACAAACCTAGAAATCCTTCTAAATAGGGATGGACCAACAACCAGTCGCTAATTCTGCTACACGTGTGGAAAACGAGTAGGGTATCTTCTGACTTTTGTTACGCTTACAGATACAGATACAAACACATTAACACGTCTTAATCTCTGACGGGGTAGACAGAGTCCAGGGCCATGAGTTCCAAAGGCCACGCTTAGGGTAATAGTAGGCGTTAAGATGGGCAAAACATCAAAGTAGACATTTATAGTAGGTATTTCACTTTTTCTTTTTATTAATTTGTAAATATGTAAATTATCCTATCTTAGTTATTTAAATAAAAGTAGACATGGGTTGCTATAGCCGCATAGGCTATTGAATTCCCTCGATCGGCTTTTATGATCTGCGCGGGAAGAGAAGAAGCTGGTACATTCTACGTTTCTTTTTTTCCTAGACCAGCATGGCAGACGCTCTTTTTTACCCTTGCAATTACCCTTTACACCCTTTAGATTTTTGATACCCTTGTAACTGTATATCCCTTAAGGGATAAATATGTGTTAGTTAGACCTATATATGTCGATCTAAATGCATATAAAAAGAAGCCATAAAAATGAAGAAACATGCAAATCGAATCTTTATCGAGAAAATAAAACGTGCAACTCGTCCATATATTTCCCTGTCAAACCATAATGCGAGTGCAACGAAAATAATAAAATGGCGACATAAAACTCCTTCAAATAAGTGTCTACGTTGCATGCTATAAAGCCAGCCGTAAAACAGATGATTGCGTTGTGCAACCGCTGTCGGTGTCCTGATAACGTATTGTTTAGAAATACTCTGCGATGGAAGGAAAAAGTTTCTAAACTACCACTATTTAGGCACAGACTCATTAGGCAGACTGTTCGAATTTTTCAACTCAACCTAAAATGTCACTCTATGTATAGGGATACAAAATGCTTATAGATACATTATTATGTCCTCGTTCCTCCATCCATCGTTAGTGATAAGGTATTGTCTCTATGTATCAAAGTACGACAGTAAAAAATCCTTTTATTTTTTGTGGGTTTATTTGCCGAGTGAATACCTTAAATGTCACTCTATGAATAGAGATACAATATACTTATAGACACATTACTACTTCCTTATCCTTCTTTAGGGATAAGGTATTGTCTCTATATATCACAGTACGAAAGTAAAAAACGCTGATAATTTTTTTGTGGGCTTATTTGCCGAGTGATATAATGAAAAAAAAAGCGGTACAAAGTAATGAAGCGTAACTTAGTTAGACCTAAAATCTCTGAATATGTGTGTAAAGATAATTTTGGGCTGACGGGGGGCCATGTGACGCGTTTAGATGGAGAAATGGAATCAAAATATCGATGGATTGCTAGTCGCACTATTAACATGATTTTCATCATCATCATATCAGCCACAGGAAGTCCACTGCTGGATATAGGCTTTCCCCAAGGATTTCCAAAACGACTGATCGGAAGCGGCCTGCATCCAGCGCATTCCTGCAACCTTACTCAGATCATCTGACCATCTAGCAGGTGGGTGTCCATAACATGATTTTGATTCTCACAAATTCTCTCAAGAGAAGTTTATTTCAGGTTGTATCAGTAAAGTGCTCAAAAAAGAATGCAAGTAAAGTGCTCGCAAAAGAATGCATAGAAATATAAAATTCTTTATTCAGTGATCAACAAACTTTGATTTAGGTAAATAATACACGTAGTTATCTACGTGTATTATTTACCTAAATCAAAGTTTTAACGAATATGCATGATAAATTGATAGATACCTACTGTAGTTGTCCCTGATATGAGTAAGGCATATTTAACAGACTTAAAAAAAGAAGTAGGGTTTTCACTTCGACCAGTCTGTTTTCTATGTAACATACATAATGTTACGCGATAACTTCGCCACTTGTGAACCGATTAGGATTTTTTTTTTAATTTTATTTAAGTCTTTGTGTGAAAGTGATTCCATATTCATTAAGTAAAATTTTAATTAAATGAAAGAAACTCCAGAAAGAAATTTACTTCGGTTGTTTAACCGAAGTAAATTTCTTGTGTTGTGTTGAAAAGAAAATAAGACAGAAAAGTCTTTTTGCTGGATGAAAAATAAAGACTTGGTAAATTTTTTCAACTGTGAGTATTAAAATGGCAATCTGTATTGATGCACTAAATAAGTAGACCTAAAATCTTTTTACAAAACTGCGATCTGAATGAATCAACGTTCAATTAATGACATAAACAAAGAAGGTGGTTCACCTTTCAAGGAATGAGCTACATCGATTCAGGAGTAACTCTAATTTGGACCAGGATTTCCCCCGCGCCACAAATAGAAATTACCATGAACTTTGTTTTTGTTTCTAGCATTCATCTCCATACTTACTGGACTAAATATGTCCTTAGATTATTTTTTATCCATCCATAAATATCTCCGGCACAGGTATGCCTATAGAAAAGTGCACAGGCTATTTTTAACGCCCTGTGCAAAAAGAGGGGTGTTATAAATTTGACGCCAATGTCTGTATGTCTTTTTGTGGCATCGTGGCTCTCTAACGGATAGACTAATTTTGATGCAGTTTTGACGTGAAAGCAAGTTTCCTTAGGTTTGGTTTTTAACCATGTTCTGGAAAATCGATTCAGCAGTTCATAAGTTTTAGGGATGGACGCTTGAAAGTCGATGTATTTTTAATTTGCCTAGCAAAATAAACTTGTTAACTTATATGTAGAGCACTTCTTTGGGTTTATCTTTAGGTTTCATTTTTCGAGAACCTCTTTGTCTTGGTGTTCTCATCGAGTGAAAGTTCAGTCACCCCCGTAATACAAATTTAAATCTAGATTATACGTTTAGGTAAGTACTTACGTATCCAGGCAGCGTCGGCATAGGAATTTGTTTATTCAGTCCAGTGTACTGAAATTATTAACGTCTTTGGTTTCTCGTCCATATAAGAACGTAACTGTGTATAAATAAATTATTCTTATTAACAATAATATTTTGTACCTAGCTAGGCCAATATATAAAGGTCAATAAGGGAAGTAAAATGCTTTATCTCTATATTTAAATAAATGTACTTTTTTAAGTTTTAAAATATATTTATTAGTCAGGTGTGTACCTAGTTCTTCATGAACTGATAGGTACTAAGTAGACAATTATGACTATAAAATTATATTTCGAGTTAATCTACTATGTTGACTGAAAATATGGTAAAGACAGTGATAGCAAGAGGTGTAAATATTAAAATTAGACTCTACCTAAATTTTATAAAAAATTACTTTAAACTGTTACCAGAACAAGTAAGAATTACATATCAGTAGACAAAAAAAAGCAACAGATACGTAACTTAAGAAATGTTAAAAACTTAAATGCCAATTAAGAGTTAAGTATATCAAGACAAAGCTTAAGTTGGAAAATATCTGTCGTAATGCAAAACAAAAGCTCTCGTCAGTCTACGTAGTAAATACTTGAAAGTAAATAATGAAAAGCCTCTGTGTTCATCCAATGACAACTGACAGAGGAGGGAACATCCCTCTGTAACATCATTCAACGAAAAGTAAACTGAAAGTGCATGGATTAGAGTACATTTTGTCGTGAATCAGTGCAGAGGATGGCCCTTGCTATCTTGTCAGGCGGGGGAGGCGCCGACCAATGGCGGCGCGAGCCGAGCGCATCACACTGTCCTTATCTTGTATGCTTATTGCGCATCCTCGCTCACTTTCAGCTTGAATTTGGGACGCTTTCCTCGGAAAATTCAAGTGTATATTTGTTGGGAAATAAAATCTTTTTGGTTTGATTTAACTTTTTCTTCAAAAAGTTCTTGCTGGGCGGTATTTTATTCAAGTAGTTGTTTGCTAGCTGTTGTTTTTGTTGCGTTTAAGTTTTCTTTGTTTTGAGATTAACACCACAAGTGTAATCTCAAAAAGAACGTCATGTTGTGCATATTGTTTACGGATTAAAAGACTCACCTTGCGCCTGCAGCCGCCTCGCAACCGCCTTGGAACGCATCGCCTCCACGACGCGATGGTAAACGAGACAGTCCTCAATTATTAACTTCGATCGATGACACACCGACACCGGACAACGGACAACGAACCTTTTTCGAAAAGTTTTTGAAATTGGAACTTATTTTTTTCTGCGCGCGCTGGAAGGAGGAGGGCGGGCGCAGTGTGGCGCGGGCGGGCGTCGGGACGGACGTCTCCCGTAGGATGAGGGGTAGACGTGTGGTCGTCGAGGAGCGCGGCGTGTCACGCGAGCGGTCGGCAGGACACTGCGTTCACGTGTTACCGCGACGCGGGGAAAGCGATTTTCACGCGGGAAACGATAGTGACCGGCGACCGCGCTGTCTCACCCACGGCCGCTCAACAACTGTCAGATTGACAGGGTGCCTTCGAGCCGCCACCCACCGCCGTACTAACGAGCAGTATCGAGCCACACGACCGTTTTCCACGAACGCGATTATGAATAGGAAAAATGCGACATAGCTACATTTCTTTATAGCACAGCCCTACGTCGTAAATTCCTACACGGAGGTGTAACTGTCAAACTAGCTATGGAGTTCCACCTAACCTCTGGAAATGCTCTGAAAACTTTTACAGCCATAACTTACATTACGCATGGAGTCAAAACTTCTTAAAGATTCTTCTCAACTCTCTACCTACGTTCTATAAAATAGAACATACATACCTACATGAACCACATGTTAACATGTGTATACACAGATCCCTTTTGTACAAAGTTAACCTCTACTGAGATTCATAGCTTATGGGCGGTCCGAAAACTTTATTTGGACTAGTTTGTTCACTACACACTCTTTACTTAGCTCGTAAGAAAATCTTATACGCTTTGAAGAGGCGATGCCAAAGCATAACTCGCTCTCGTGACAATTTAAGAACATTGACAAGTGAAATATCGTTGGAAGCGTAGACCTACTAAATCTAAGGTATTGACGGCGCCCGCACTAACTTCAAAAGAGCGTCTTCTACAACGTGTAACCGAAAGGGGTTTCAACCCGAAAGGAAGTAAACATACTAATCTATGTGAACAATTTTTACTATGGGACCATCCCTGAAATCGTTAAAAAAACCTGCTATACATGAATCTAAAATGATTTCTGTATTTAAAACATGAGTAAAAGATCATTATTTTTGTTGGAATCATCTTAATTGTAATTGACCGAGTGAGCGAAGCGTCTCGTTTCGACTAGCTGAAAATTCTTTTGTCCGTCTGTCTGTTCTCGCCTACAGGTCGCATTTCTAAACCGATTCTCATGACATTTTCTGAGCAGGTTCGGTAATTATATAAATAAATTTTAGTCGAGCCAGTATTTCGAAACAATTAAAAATGGCGGAAATATGGGTTTTCGAATATGAAAAAATCTCAGATATTTCAAAAAAAAAAACAAAAATGTCTTAGCCTTTTTTTATTTTTATGAAGACACAACTTTTTTGTGTAAACAACTTTTTTTTATACGATAAACTTGAACGTGTTTATAGTCGGCGATTCGCCCAAAAGTTGTCTAAAATTCGATTTTCTGTATATTTTGTATTAGTGCATTCAGTATGATGTCGTAAATACAGATGTATGAGATGACAAGTACGAAAATAGTGGGTAGTAACTGTGACGTTGGCGATACAGTTTTTTTTTTTTATAAATAGTCATACCATGTGCGATATCAAATGAAAGGGCTTTATGAGTAAATTACACAGTAATAAACTTTACTCCCGTATTGGTCAAACCCACAGACTATATGTAGTACAAAAGTTAAATATAAATTGAAATGAAAGAAGTTGAAGTAGACGAGGGAGTGAAATACCCAGGGAACATATATCGAAATATGAAAAATGTTTGATACTGCGCATCTTTTTTATTTTATTTTTTATTTTAGGATTCAAAGTTTATTCAATATTTTCACTAGTAGGTTGGTTTCAAAACTCTTAAATGGCTTTACTAAGCCAGGGAAATCGTAAAATATTGGTTATTTCGTGGTTGTATAAGGCTCGCGAGGTCTACTGTTCTCACGAAGCACTAGTTTATATTGTTTGTTCATATTTTGTCTTTATTAAATTTCCTTCTGAATAGACATATGTATTTATTTAAGTACAGAATATATGTATTTATACGTATATTTATTTATAGTTAGTGTAGTTTTATGTAATTCTAATTTTCTTCTTTCTTTATCCTGTATGCCTCTCTTGCATAAACATCTCTTTTCACAGGCTTACTGGAAGAGATCTCTTTTGAGATACCTTGCCTTTTACAACATTTATTTGATGTATTCTCTGTATACATATAACACAATAAATAAAAAAATCTGCAGCTCCATACATTTTGGCACGGTAGGTAAGTGGGACACTAAGAAAGTTCTGCAAAAATAAAAAATAGGGTTCTAATGATAATTTTTTCTAATGGTAATCAAAGTACTCCCCACAAGCTTCTATGCAAAGTTTCATGCGTTTGAACCAATTTTCGAAACACTTTTTCCAGTCCGCTGCAGTTGAAGCAAACGCTGACATGCAGAAGATGCGCTGTCAGCGTTTGCTTACAGCGCATCTTCCGGCGACGAAAATTGTATCCCTTTGAGCAGATTTTTTATTTTCGGAAATAAAAAGAAGTCACATGGTGCTAGATAAGGGCTGTAAGGAGGGTGACTCAGGAGTTTGACCGGCGTGCTGTCCAGGAAGTCCCTCATTTTGAGCGCGGTGTGGGCGGGCGCGTTGTCGTGGTGAAGCAGTAGCCCGCGGAGCCTTGTGTTTGGTAGCTTGTTGCTCACAATAGA
The DNA here is from genome assembly GCA_943193695.1 of Acrobasis suavella. Classification (NCBI taxonomy): domain Eukaryota; kingdom Metazoa; phylum Arthropoda; class Insecta; order Lepidoptera; family Pyralidae; genus Acrobasis; species Acrobasis suavella. The sequence goes on along the minus strand of OW971945.1, from coordinate 8,214,074 downwards.
GAAAATTTCTGACAAGTATTTGGTTGTATATAATTTGGCGTTGATGCTTCTTTGACACTAAGTAGCCAGTCAAATTGAAAAAGCTCGCTAGCAAAATCTTCCCCCCGCTGCTAGATCGCTTCACTTTGGTAGGCGTTGATCCGTTTTGAAACACCAAAACCGTCAACTGGCGCTACGTTACTGGATCGTATTGATAAATCCAGGACTCATCATCTGTAATGATGTCGTAAACACGCCGAGAAGAGCCTGCTTCAAATTTGTTTATCTCATCGCGGCACCATTCCACCCGGGCTTGCTTCTGAACATCTGTAAGGTTGTGCGGCACCTGTCATGAAACTATTCTCCTCACACGAAGATGCACGTATAGAATCTCGTGAACGCTTCCTGATCCAATCTGCAGGATGTGTTGAATCTCCTGTTACGTAACTCGCCTATTGTCGTGGATTAAATTTTTCACTGCTAGCACGTTTTCTTCCGTAACAGCCGTCAAAGGGCGACCACTTCTTTCCTCATCCCCCAAAGTTAGTCGACCGCGATTGAATTCTTAATACCAACGATACACGGTTGCCTTCGAAGGGCCTTCACCCATATTCGGTTTCAGGCGACACTTGAAATCGTAAAAAATCATATGAAAAATTTAAAAAACTGGCCAAGTGCTAGTCGGACTCGCGCACCTAGGGTTCCATGCAAACCTGTAATTTGATTTCGTTAAAGCCTAAAGGTATTATAGACCTGATATTTGATATTAATTTCAATTTAATACCTCTACGCGTTTATGAGGAAAGGAATAGTAAGTTTAAAATAATTAAAAATATATTTTTTAAATGATGTAACTAAAAATTTACGGTTCTCGCAATTTCTCCTTTATCTGTGCTATAAGATGTTGCTTCGTACCAAATTTCAAGATTCTGAGTTTACGGGAAGTACCCTGTAGGTTTTGATTCCCTTACGAGTATCGAAAATTTGCGGAAATTTGCGGCATAAACGGCTGTATCTCTTGATTGCGTTGGACTACAAGTTTGATTTTTTCACAGCTCTAAGGGACAGCAGACTTGAGTATTTAATATAAACAGCTTGATACCTTCAGGCGTTCCTCAGAAAAAGGGTCTTGACAAACAGACTGACAGACGGACGGACAACGAAGTGATCCTGTAAGGGTTCCGTTTTTCCTTTCGAGGTAAGGAACCCTAAAAAGAATCATCCCATGTCGGACATCAAATGATAGGCAGTGATAGGCTTGATGCGCATTGGCACATGACTGCGGTCATGTGCCAATGCGCACGCCGGGCGGTATCATGTCGAGAAAACCGAGTTAGGTTAGGTACGCTGATAACGTCCTTTGCGACTGCGGTGCCATTCTGTCGATGGACCACCTTCTATCATGTCCGAACGTCGTGTACCATCGAGGACTAAAATAAGGCTTACGACAGAGGACACGAAAAAGTTCACCCCGAACTGTGAACTCGCTAACCCCATATCTCAGCAATCCCTTGACCGATTTAGCTCACACTCGTAATTAAAACTCTATTTACTATGTCTACACACCTACCAAATTTCATGAAGCTCCGATCAAAGCTATATATATATATATATATATATATATATATATATATATATAATGCACTTTTATATATTAATGTTTATATGTATGTTTAGTGCATAATATGTATGTATGTATGTTTATGCACATTTTTTTATTAATTTTGATGCATATTTGCCCATAAGTGTTGTACAATGTTCCACTCTATTAAATGTCACTCTTTCCTCTGGTTTTGGGTTGACTGGAAGAGATCCCTTAAAGGGATAAGTCCGCCTTTGTAATGTTTTCTTTTGTATTTGTGTTGTGTCCTTTTTGTACAATAAAGAATTTACATAACATAACATAACATAAACGCCGGATCATTCAAGTAGACTCGAAGAACTTCGCTCCCTTGTTTAATTATTTATTACCTGTATGCATCTCATGTGACGACTTTCGTGGCGTATTGTTTAAAGCACTTAGTCCATCACTCGGAGGTTCTAGGCTCGATCCCCAGCCAGGGCAAATAAAAATACAACCTTTTTAGGGTTCCGTACTTAAAGGGTAAAAACGGGACCCAATTACTAAGACTCCGCTGACCGTCTGTCTGTCTATCACCAGGCTGTGTCTCATGAACCGTGATAGCTAGACAGTTGAAGTTTTCACAGATGTTGTATTTCTGTTGCCGCTATAACAACAAATACTAAAACAGTATAAAAGAAATATTTACGTGATTTTTTATATAACCTATCATGTGAGAGTCCCACTCGCACTTAGCCAGTTATTTGTTCAAATTGTCCTGGGTCTTGGATGTTATCTAGGTATACCTTCTTCTTCTTGTTAAAGAGCTAAGCTCTTGTCTGTGGAGCAACCAATTTATATACCTACATAATTTTATTCTAATTAAGGTATTTAAGTATACCTATAATATCACCTAAATACTTTGGGGCTTGGGCCTAGCTCATCAGTGTCACTATCTATTTATTTTTTTATTTACTCCTCTAACCACATTGACTGTTTATTTAAGTAAGATAGAAAACAGTTCAAGGAAAATTATTAAAAGAACTTTAAACATTTATCAGAGTGAAGAACCTTAAAGCACGAAAGGCTCAGGGGGTGGTGGGGGCAGAAGCCGTAAATATGATTATCAACGGGGGAGGCGACGCGGACTAATCATATTCTCTGCAATTTACATAAATATTAGCGTGCGCCGTGACGTGACATACTCTAGATGTAGGTAGAGTGCCGTAATAGAGGAACAAACAACTTTTTTTTATTACGACTCGGGTTTTAAAGGACTGTCCCAAAAAAGAAGTGTAAAGGTTTGAATGTATGAGTTACTTAAATCTGGCATAAACAATATTTGTGTCATAGCATAGGTAAAATTCTTTTATTATCTAGAGACATAGATATTTTTTGAAATGTAAGGAATAAATCTAAGCGTGGTTTAGATTTAAAAAAAATCAAATAATGACAAGTTTCTAACTCCATCGCCTATTGACATGAGGTTTTATAGTAAATAAATAAATTCCTCCAGATTTTTGTCCATCCTTCGATCGACTTTTTGCAATCAGGGCTAAAAGAACAGCAGCTGATGTTTAAAGATGTTCGGCAGTGGACTTCCTGTGGCTGATATGATGATGATGATGATATAAAGAAACTTTCTACTTTTTCGTTGGTACCGTCTACCCTACCGCGTAAGAAATAAAGACCTGATTTGTATGTATTTTGTTCTTCTATGCCAAGGTTCAAACTCTATGTTGGCAGTACACAGGCCGAGCGGTCATTAGGAGAGTCCACTTCGACTTGGTTTTAATGAAGCCGAGGCCGATGGTAGATACGACTTAGACTTTGTCTTTTTTATGAGTGATTAATGTTCGCGGTGGACGCCCTGTTTGCTATGCATATAAAACAAGGGTTGTCGATTTTCGTTCGGGATAAGGGTACGAGCCTGCTAATTGAAGTTTTCGTTCATTTTCCTTATTACTTTTGATGGAAATTGCCTTCACTTCAAGTGTGACGGCTTGTAAGTAGTTACGAGTTTGATAGTAGGTATGAGCGAAGCGTCTCAGTTTTGCGATCGGCCAAAAATGCTTTTGCTCGTCTGGTCTCGCTTTCAGTTCGCATTTTACAACCGATTTTGACGGAAACTGGCACACTAGTTTCTTGATTTATTTAATTTTTAGTCGATCGCGATTTTTAATTAGGGGGAAAGGGGGGACGCTTGCAGTAGCATCATTTATCAAGAAGACTTTAATCATATTTGAGAGGCACACTAAGGACATTTGGTTTTTTTTTCGCAATATCTAGTGTACAATTACTGCAGGATGGGGGAAAAGGGGAAGAAAGACTCGAGTGATCTAATGTTCTCCAGAACAACTAGTATTTTTTTGTAATTTAAGATAATATTTAGATTTAAGCACAGCCTTAAGTTTCCCAAGTAACATTAATAGCTTCCTGTTTCAATGATGATTGTATCCATATTTTTGTTCTACTTAATGTGTTTACCTATTTATATGCATACATACACAAACACGTGTTTTCCTATTAGGGCAGACAAAGCATTTTGAGTCTTACGGCTCTAGGCAGACAGAGCCCAGTGCCGCAAAACTCAAAGGCCACTTTTAGCGTTATGGCGGCCGAGAAGGTGGAAAAAAAAATATGATGGGTTATGATTCGCATTTTAGCCGGTTAGATCGAGTGGCTTTAATAGAATGAAATTCAATGAAAGAGAAGCCGCTGGTTTGTTAGTTTTTCGTATGTGTAAGTGGCCAACACTTGTGTCAGATTTTCCAAGCTGCCTAAAGGCATCTGACACAGCTTAACGACTGCCATACAATGATGACAGCCGGGACCAACGGCTTTATGTGCCTTTCGAAGCAAGGAGGAGCTCGGGAAAATTTTATGCCACTTTTGGTCATCCATCCAAGTGCGGACCACACACCGTGTCGCTTTACTTGCGAAAGCGTGAGTAATGCGCACTCCTACCGGGCAACCGAACTCTTCCGCCACTGGTACATTCTAAATCTTTTTCATTTTTTCCAAACCGGCATAGAAGAATATTAATTTGAAGTAGGTAGGTACTACACTTACTATCAGGCAACAAGAGCATAGGTATTGTAACCAGTACCCAGATGGTTGGCCCAAGGCCCAAATGATAAAGGGAATTTAACATGATGAAACATTATTTAGCCCATTCTATAGAAGTATAGTCATCTGTATAAAAGAAATGCCAGGTTTACACCTATCCATTGATCACTTACATCTACGATGCAGCATGTACAATTATATTTACTTACAATCTATGTTTTTCTTTGCTTCCAGATCAGAATGGAAGAATTCACTCATTGTCTTATGAAATCCAGCATAACCGATTCAAAACACAACCTCACATTAATTACAAAATCCATTCAATCCCTCATGACTTGATAATTACATTTCAAAAACAGTTCGCAATCCTCAAAACACAATACGACCCCGTTACCTCCAGCTGTAATAAATTATTAATTACAACACCTTAAACGAAGGCTACACTTACCCTTCCTATAAATTAAGGGGACAGATGTTAACAGACTCTAAACAAACCCCAAATACCCCAACCCACCCACAGCCTCCTATCTGTGTTACCACAACTGCAGGTGAACAACACATAGACAATCAAGTAATGCAATAATGCACTTTAGGACTATCCGGAGAAAAATCATTTTCTTTTACAACGCGTTTTGTCTATACCGCACCGAAACTGTTTCTTCCTTATATTATATCGTACGAAGACGTTTTCCGAATTCAAATAGCAACATCCTTTATTCAAAATCAAACAATTTTCAACTCTAACGATACTTAATATTTGGTACAGTTTTGTTTGTAGTGCTTGTGATATAAGACAGTTTAGTGATAAGAGACATGTGATATGATATCAAGGCGAGACAGAAAGGGACAGTAGAGCGCAGGCTCCTCGGCAGACGTCGCGGTTGCCGTGGCAACACATCGATTCGCCCCACCCCTCCCGGCCCCCGCCCGTATTCAGGTCATCTGAAGGCAGCATCTGAAAGACGGTGGAATGAGATCTAATTAGGTAGATTCGTCAATGTTTTAGGAGCATTGCACAGATTGCTCTTTGTAAACTGTTGCACAGTTTTTTTTTAAATAACATACGCTTCCTTACGAGCTCGTGACGCACATGATACGTGGCATCATCGCCCATGGACATATTTAAGCAAGCCCTAAAAACTAGCCTATATACTCGAAAAGTTGTAATTTCTCTGCATTAGCCAAAGGCCAGCGTACACCTACGATACGAACATCGTCTATTATCATAATACAAGTACATATGTTTTATGTACTTACTTAATCGTTTCAAAAGTCAAAAGTCATAAATCATTTATTTATCTTTGGATATTTATATCACTTGATAATTGTCATTTCTTTTTTCTTTCGATTTCTTAATAGTTAGTTGTTGGCGTCAGATCGTTTACTTACAGAAGCGGTAGCAAATTGTACTGCAGCATTTTCTCCAAAAACGTCAACCTTACAATATTATACTGATATTAAAGTAAGATATGTGGACTGAGAAAACATTGCTATGACATAATTATTAATTAAATATGATGTCAAATTTGAAATTAATGTCAAATTATGACATTTGTGAGTGTACAAATACAAACCTTTAAAAGGGACCCGCGCCAAGCTCAAGCCAGATGTTCTTGTCTTTAAAATAAACATCGGTTCCGTAATAAGCCTTCTCAAAAAGTACTTTCTTTACATGAGCTTTAAATTTTCTATCTGGCATATCAAAGACCGATTCTGGCAATTTATTATAAAACTTTATACAGTTTCCCTTAAACGATTTACTGACTGTTTTCAGCCTATAATACGGGGTAACAAAATTACCAAAAGGATTACAGGACAGTCCTTTTTTACTAACCTACGTTCGAGATTTTATAAGTACTGGTAGGTATAAATATAGGGATTATACATCTGCGGTCAAAAATGCATTTCTGCTCAGTAAGATCGTTGACAGGTCTAATTACGAGTAAAACAGTGTCGTTGTTATGATGACATTGTAGTTATATAACTACAACGTAGGTTTATCGAAGCCACATAAGCCATATCATATCGCTTCGGAAACGACTAATCGTATTGTATTGTATTGTCGTAGTCACGCTGCATCGTAGCAATATCGTAGCCATATCGTACCCGCTTCGTAGAGGACTAATCGTATATCGTTTATTCATTTCGTAGCCAACCGTCGTAGCACAACGTCATAGAAATATCGTACCCGGTTTATAAAATACTAATCATACAGTAGTGTCGTAGCCACACCCCTTCGTAGCACTCGTAGTACAATGTTGAAGACATAATAATTATCATAACCCGCTTCGTAGAAGACCAGTCGTATTGAAAGTTAGTAGCCACAACGCGTCGTCGTAGCAATGTCGTGGCCACATCGTATCCACTTCGTAGATGACAAAAATGTCGTAAGCAAGTCGTGGGCTTATTGAATTCGTGTCGTGGTGTACTGCACGTATTTACCGCCAGTATCATTCACTCTCCTGATACTGCATCTTACTACATACACAATCGTCCAGAAACAGCAATGAGTAGAAATCTAATTGTACTTAATACGCTCAATCGTCAAAATGTACTAATGGTTAAAAAGTTAATTATTGAGTTGGCAAAGTATCAACGTGTCAAAATCCTCAACGTATCAATGCTTTAATGTAACTGCGACAAAATGTTCGGGTAAGTAAGTACTTACGTGTCTGGCAACGCACAATGTAGGGTTAAAAAGTAATTAATGCCGACTTTGAGTTCGCGTTTTAAAAATAATTTTCTATAAAACCGCTTCTATTTTACCACTTTTTCGGCGTGATTAAAATACATACCCGTGCCAAAACTAATATTGTAAAACTATAAGGGTTCTTTGTAACTACAGAACCCTACAAATACTTTATTTTTTTAAATCATATCGTGATTCCAAGATATTTTAAGAAATTGGCTATATAAAATGAATACCAAAAGTTCTTCATACAGCTTATTAAAATCGATTAAGCATTATCAACAATCGTAACATTTAATTTCATTAATTTGATCGATTCGATTTGGCGACATTGCGTGCCCACTGCCTGCGTGAGGCCCTTAATTGCCACGCCACATAAATATGCCCAATTATGGCTTTAATCCCTAATTCAATAAGCAGCCTTTAACACTAGACCAGCTTTGGTTAAATACTTCGTTAACTTTTATAGAATCAAAGTATAATGTTTTTTGTGCTTTCAAAATAAAATTAGTATCAAAGGAAATAATAATTTATGGATAGAATCTCACATACTGGAACTTTACTCCGTAAAATAACACGAAAGTCGTACGATACATTCACGTTCTCACGGCTCTAAGCAGACAGAACCCAGGGCCGCAAAACCCAAAGGCCATTGTTCACGCATAGAACATACAACTCAGCAGTGCAGTGACCGACCCAAAACGCATACTTGCAGCGCAGTCAAGAAAATTTAGGTTTCATACAAAGAAATATTGTTATGATTTACTCACACCAATGTAAATACATGTGGTAAAAGTACTTTGTTATTTTGTAAATAAATTCTCTTTGGTATCAGACAATCGACGTGTTTTCTTGTCTGGGATCTTGACGGATCCATCTACCAATACTTTCCTCCTACTACGGCCAAGACACCCTTAGTCGTCAGTTTACTGATCAGTCTTGTGAGTCTGCTTGACTGGTAGTAGGAAAATCCTGGCCAGTGCACATTGCACCCCGTGCACTACACCTTGTTCCTGCCCACTGTCCGTCTAATATCTTAGATCTCATGGTATTAGACTTCCTTGCCTATCTATTTACGTATATATTATTAACTTATGGTTAGGGCTAGGGTGTTAGGTGTTAGGTGCTAGGGTTGTTTGTAGGTAATAGTTATCCCTCTAAATAATAAGTTCATGTACAGTTAGCTTAGCTATTACAGCACACAACATTACTACGCAGATACACTTTGATTCACACTACATATACTTAACAATCACACTAACAAATAGCTAGTTGATTGTACAAACACTTTTAGCGTGATGATGGTGTACGTAGTCCGATAGTATTGTCCTATTTCTGTGTCAAACGAATTTAAACTATTACATGATTTTGTAACGCTCAATGTTGGTTGATAGTGTTTGTTTTTCGTGTGGCCAACACTGGTGTCAGATTTTCCAAGCCGCCAAAAGGCATCTGACATAGCTTAACGACTGCCGTACAATAATGACAGCCGGGATCAACGGCTTATACTTGCCTTCCAAAGCACGGAGGAGCGCGAGACATTTTTATGCCACTTGTGGTTACAAATCCGTGTAGACCACGCCCGGTGTCGCTTTAATTGTGAAAGCGCTAATAATGCGCACTGGGCCCCCGAGCACCTTATAATAAAAAGTAAAAAAACTAAAACCCAACTACGACAAAAAACGACCCTGAAAAAGTATAAAACAAGATTTTTAGAATACTGAACTGAACAAAGTTGCTAATGTAGTTGCAAGTAAATGGACACAGTAGACTCTACCAAGATGCCTTCGTTGTAAATTGACAATAATGTCATACAATACTATTCTGAAGTATGCAATATTCACTATGTAGAGATAAATTTTCATGTTTGGAAAGGCGTAGTCACACGTTACATATACCTACCTACTGTAGCACTTTGACAATGTGTGACTACGCCTTTCCAAACATGAAAATTTATCTCTACATAGTGAATATTGCATACTTCAGAATAGTATTGTATGACATTATTGTCAATTTACAACGAAGGCATCTTGGTAGAGTCTACTGTGTCCATTTACTTGCAACTACATTAGCAACTTTGTTCAGTTCAGTATTCTAAAAATCTTGTTTTATACTTTTTCAGTGTCGTTTTTTGTCGTAGTTGGGTTTTAGTTTTTTTACTTTTTATTATTTGTACTATTTTGGTGTTAAAGTGTTTTTGTGGCGCATAATATTAACAAAAGTTAAATTGATGAACTAAAAACTAGGTAGTTGACATACGACATCTCTTTTGACTTATGTATCGGTAACGTTCACACTGCTCTACATTGCATAAAGCGATTCACAGTTCCCGTGATCCGCGCTTTACTCTTATCGCTCATATTTAACATCATTAAAGCATTCTTGTAATTATGTACAAGCATAAAGTACTCGTAAAGCTCTTTCAAGTGATACCAAACACGGTATATTTATTTTAATTTTATATTAATATAGAACTTTTTGTCCGCTAGAGGGCACAATACTAAATTTAGTGACAAGCTTTATAACTCATAACCAACAGAATATCAAGGCCCTTCTAATGGTACTGCAGTGGTCTTATTCTGATAAGTAGTAAAGAAGCTATGAACGAAAAGATGTGAATTATATGCAATCAGCCCATGAATACAGGTAAAGTCACAAGAAAATGCTAGTAATATATATATATTCAAAATGTACAAGTAAAGCGCTTTCAAATGATACCAAACACGGCATATTTATCTTAACTTTATTTTTTTACTCTGTATGTTTTGTCCGCTAGAGGGCGCCACATTAGATTTTGTAAAACCCCATATAGCCTATAACCAGCGGACAATTAAGACGCTTCTAATGATATGTCATTTGTCGAATTCTGATAAGTAGTTTAGAAGTTACGAGGGAACAGATGAACATACATACATACATACATACATAGCCTGTCAAAATCATAACCCTCCTTTTGCTTTGCCGTAGTCGGGTAAAAATACGATTGACTTCAAATACTATGAAGCCTTGTTAAAAAGGCTTCATCGAATTTGAAGTCAAAACAAGTAACATTACCATAAATCGACCTATAGGCAAGTATAAAAATATAATTTCGGCATTTCGTGTATAACGGTAAATGGTAAATTGCCTCTTCGATTCCACTTTGATGTTCAGCGAAATGTCGACCCAATTCATGTCTCAAAGACACGTCAGGGCCGGGGCTTGACAAAGGCAAGAGGCTGGACCTAATAGGGCCTCTCAAGGAAACGGGCTATAGAATAGAGATTGTAGAGATGTGAAACAGTGTGGCGGAAATTCGAGCGATTGCACAATAATACGCCGCCTAACCCAATCATTTTAGCGTTTCACCTCGGTTGAGAGATAATAAGCTGAAAACTCCTATATAAGGTGTATAGGAGTTTTCAGCTTATTCAGCCTTTTGGCGTTCTAAAAGTTCTGTCAAAAGTTCTATCAAAAGTCTCATGTCTGCGTCGTAAGTTATTCAAGGTCACAAAAACGGTCTTTCGCGATTATCTCCGTTTGTATTGCTCAAATGCTATTAACACTTAGTATAATCAAAATGATAGAGTGTAAAATTTGCAACAATTCACTCACTGCGAATAAATTATTCATTGTTAATAATATATAAAGATTTTATAACTTTTCTGTATAGCTGAGCATTGCGCTGCGCGCTTTTTGCTCCCTTATCTATCTCAAAAACGGTTGAGCGTATGAAAAAAGGTTTAGAACATAAATTGTTGCAAATTTTGCGCTCAACAATTTGGATCATAAGTATTAACATTAGAGTAATAGAAACATAAACATATTTTATTTGCAACAAATGTGAAGGCACATATATAGGTGGTAATTACAATAATAAGTAAATGTCACACATTTCACCATATCAGGCTTACAAATTTCGTTTAACTTAAAAACCTTAAAGCTTAAGTGCAATGAAATTATTTCACATTTCATTTTAATAAACATGCAAGCTAAAATTTTTATCCATCATTATCTGTCAAATACTCCTGCACTGAATAATAACATTTATCTATTAGAAATTTCCGCAATATAATAGATATTGCGGAAATTTCTAATCGAGATAATCAGGAAACATTTTTGTGACCTTTGACCTTAATTTTAACCTTCCTAAATTTTCCAGGGTCCAGTGCTGCCCCCATATAAAATAAATCATTTGAAAAGAAACGAAGATATCATTTAAAATTTTGTCTTAATCTGACCCAAAATAACCCTTCAAACTATTTTATGAACTACGCACTTTTGGCTAATTTGCGTAGAAAAGCTTCACCTTAAGGGGCTTCTGAAAATTCAGGTGGAACTAGTCAATAGCTTTCCATACAAATTTTGAAGGAGGTTTACTTCACTGTTTGACATCGTACATCCAAACTTAAACATGATATCGATTTGTTTCGTTATTAATGTTGTCTGTATGGAAACAGAGTTGTAAAATAAAAAGCCATTAAAAAGTTTTGAGCCCACAAAGATCTGTTGTTCTTGCTAAGTTTAGCGCAAATTTGGGCGTAAAACAAGTAATAAAAGAAGTGTAGAATCTCAAAATGAAAGTCAGCACTGACAAAGTTCAGTTATTGAAGATTTCAATGAACTTTGTAATTGATTTATGTAAGTAATAGTTCTTTCTAAAACTCCAGTCATATTGGTAGTTCCGCTACTCATCAGTAGATGGCCTTCATGATAGCCGGGTTTTTTTTTTATTTGCCTAGCAAAAAAAACTTTTTAGTGTTTGTCACACTGCCGCAGCGTCGCAGCGCCTTACGGCGAATCCCTCGGCCGCGTGGCGGCGTTATGTGTGAACACTATTCGAAACAGTGGTATCTTCAAACCATAAACAAAGGTTTTTTTTCTACTAGAGGCAGTATGAAATTATACGCTTACTGATTTCTTGTCTAACATGTTAGTGGCCAGGACTGGTGTCAGTTTTTCAAGCTACTAAAAATCTGATATAGCTTGGCGGAGATGACACACCATGCATAATATATCTCGAATTCCTTCATGATTCATAGGGCACGTTAAGCTCTGTGTCCCGCAGCTAATTAACGCGTCTTCTGTAAATTACCAATCTTTTAGGTACTTACCTATCGCCAAAGTTTAACAAAGTAATTGGCCTAGATGTGGATACCTACTATATTTAGTTGCGAAATGGGAATTGGATATACCAGGGAGGAAGATTTTTTAACAAGGCTTAAAACCTTAATGTAACTGGTTGGATCACTTCTACTTTTCCTTTCTTGTGTGAAACAGGGCCGACTCCTCGGCCGAGGCGCCCTTTCGGCGCTCCTTTGACGTGCCCGACCGAATGAAGGCAATTTAAAAAGGCAAGGTGACGTCAGCCGTTTACCTATGTAAAGGTAAATATTTTATTGGAATTGTTAAGTACTCAAAGTACTTTAATGCAGCTAGCAACCCATCACTGTTTCGATTCCTTTTTCCATCGGTAAAAGTGGCCTTTTGATTTTGCAACCCTGGGCTCTGTCTGCTTAAAGCTACAAAACACGAAAGTCTCAGACTTCGCAAGAACGTCATATTGTAGGTATTAGTAGTATTGATTAGCTACTTATATACTTGTTTGTTTTTCGTGTATGTATGTGGCCAACACTGGTGTCAGATTGTTCAAGCTGCCTAAAGACATCTGACATAGCTTAACGACAGCCATGCAATGATGACAGCCGGGACCAACGGCTTATACGTACGAAGCACGGTGGAGCTCGAGAAATTTTTATGCTATCCAAGTGCGAACCACTCCCCGTGCCGCTTTACACGAAAGCGAACTACTACAACTAAACTAAATTAACCAAGTATATTACTAGTGAAGGCGCTAGTAATATACAATGCGATACAAATAAGTTGAACAAAATTCGCGGACATCAAAGCATTTTTGTACAAATTCCCGACACGTAAATTGACCCAAAATGACAGTCGTCGGCGCATTATTTGTACCTGCACCGATAACCGCCATTTCGGTTCAACCTACGTGCCGGGAATTTGTACGAAAATGCTTTGAAGTCCGCCATTTTTGTTCAACTTATTTGTGTCGCATTGTACTTAGTTAATTTAGCCTATGAATTCTCCCCTCTCTTACGTATCGTACTAACATTAGTAAAGAATCATTTTTTCTTCTTAATTTTTTTTCTTTACGCCCCCTTCACTAATAGCTACACTGCTTAATAAGCAGGTACTTCTTGTAGTAGTAACTACAAGAAGGCCAAGTTATTACAAACAAACATCCAGCGTTTTCGTGTTATAAAAAAAATATTTTTTCACTAACCCAAGGAAGGAAGATTCATCAGATATCTATGGAATTTATGTGTGCTTTTAACACTCTATTCAATTTCTAAGTTAAGAGAGAACCGTCACATGGATAGCGGTTTCTTACAAAAACACGGACACAGACTGCTAAACACATAACCGTCCTTTTGTTGTCGGAAAAAGGACACCTCTCCAAGTTAACTAAGCATGAAATTGAGCGCACTGCATGAACTCCGGCAAAACATATTCTAACGTTAGTGACGCTCGTAAACTTAATATTGGAAACACATGGGTACGTCTTCACTTTATGCTAAATTGTGTGATACTTTCAAGCTCACTTCCCTTTCAGATTTGGCTAAGCTCTAAGTTTTGTTGCTGTAAAAACAATTAATAATTAGGTAGATATGTAATTGTCCTTCGTACTATTGATTAACAAAGCGCGCCAACGACCACAGTGTTGCAGGGGAGTAACAAAATTGAAATTTTGAAAATGTTTACTAGGTACGTAAAAAAAAATCAGAGTAATCTTCGATAAATTCTACATCTGGTATGAAAAAAGTCGAGGGTATTTTAAAATAAACTTGAGAGATAGGCACGTCTAAACATCGATGATGCATTACTTGCGATTTCGACTGCGTGAAAACGCTTACTTTGGAATTAAAGTATTTTTCTATATTATTAAAATAAAAAGAAAAAATAACATGGAATCTATTTAAACAGGTATGTTTCTTTCTTATAAAAATAAATATTTGTCAATAGCTTTCATATTTGTATTAGAAAAAGAATGTTAAAATAATTGCTGCAAAAATTACGTGTTTTATTCATATTTTAGTGATTTTGTTTTGGTTCTCAACATTTCTCCAGAACGAAAATATTTTTATAATATTATACAGACTTTCTACTATTAGGATACATAACGAAAGTTTGCACATTTTTGCACTTTTTTTTTATTGGCATTTAACTTCTTGCAGAAAATTCGCTGGAAATAACAAGGCGTGATTTAGCGGACTTTCTGTTTAATGATCCGGCTAAAAACACAGCAATCTGAATGATTATATAATAAAACAAACAAACTGTGTCTTAAATCAATTGTCTGCATTAAAAAAAACAAGTTAGGTAATTTATTTTTTAGAAGGTGCAAGATGAGGTACACAAGTTTACATCAGCAAAAAAATAAATTTTGTATGGAGTATGAGGCGTGGTTGAATGAAAATTAAATCTTTCCCATGTTTAAAAATGTGTACGACTATAGACCTGGTCGTCCAATAGCAACATTTGATCAAGTTTGCGAGCGATCAAAAAGGCGCAAAGTTGACCATTTGCTGGAACTTGGGAGTGGGAGCGAACTATCAAATGCTGCTTGTATATTATATATTTTTACAGTATATGTATTTTTGTTGCCTCAATAACAAAAAATACTAAAAAAAAAAAAAAAATAAAAATAATGAAGGGCAGCTCCTATGCAACAAGCATGATTTTTTGCCTTTTTTTGCTCGATATTAACGGCAATAGGCAAATACTTGAAATATTCACAGTATATTAATTTGTATATTTACGTCAAAAATTAATATTTTAAGTAGGGCTCCCATACAACAATGATAAAAACAATACGTGATTTTTAGATAGATGATGATACGGAACCCTTCGTGTGCTAGTCCGACTCACATTTGGCTTTGTTTTTACGCAAAGTTTTCCATGCATTCACTGTAAAGTGCTATTTAAGACAAAGTAAATGAACCCAAACAAAATAAAGTTGTCTTATTTAATTGAGAAGGATACAATGCACATCAAACAAAGGCTTTTTTAAATTATAAAGTACGTTATTTCAAATAAAATATATTTTTTCTGTATAGTTTAACTATTTTTACATCATAATCAAGCACTAATCAAAGTCAAATAATTTTGTCACATAGTTTGTATGGGGCCGCAACACTGTGCGATGGTCCTGAATGTGAGAGTTGTTCCTCTTTTACACAAGTTTATTTTCCAGACATTTTGAAATCCCCCGACTTTCAAGCGTTTAATAAAATATAACTTTAAAACCACTAAAACGATTTCCATTAAACATAGCTACGAACCACCTCTATCAATTTAGCTTTCAAATAAATAGGTAAGCATCAAAATCGGCCCATTCTTTTAGGCGCTAAGACAGATACACAGACACAAATACACGTCAAAAATATCATTTTCGTCGGTAATTACGAATAGGTAGGTAGAACGAACCAACGTAAAATAATTATTCCACATATTAATTATAAATGCTGGTCCAGGATAAAAAAAAAAACTTAGAATAACCAGCCGCTTCTCTCCCCGCGCAGATCGTAAATGCCCATCGATGAAATGGACAAGATTTGAATCATGGTAATAGGCGATCCGGCTAGCAACCCATCATAATTGGGTAGACTGGGTCAAAAATAAGTGATTCGGTAGGTAAGTAAGTACATAAGTACAGCTAATAAAATATAATGTCACAAAATGGTGACTTTTTTATTGAGCATCATTTTCGACATGATTTTAGATTTATAATGCAGAAATACTTATAATAAGAGAGCTATTTAATTATAAAATATAATGACGTCACGGTCCTGGTATTCATACAAATCCTGGAAAATGTTCGTTTTGATGATTAGTACAAGGTGTCTGATTTGACTTGTCATCTAGCGGATTCATTTCTAAAAGCGCTATCTATTTTTTAATTATGTACTATTTATTATGCAGAGACATCTATTTGATTTATCACAAACTAGCGCGACAGCGATTCCAGCTGGAAACTGCTTCAATAGGATTGAATAGTGCTACAAAATTCTGACAGATGGCGTTACAAAATAAAGTTGTTTTATCATATAGTGTTGTTCAATTGTAATTTTAAATCCAATGATATAAAAAAAAATTGAATTTCTGTCACTATTTACTTTTGCACCATTTCATAACAAACATAATCGTATAAACGAATATTACTAGTTAAAATACTACTTGTGTATAAATTATTAAAGCGTTTTAATATTATTAATAAAGAAACAAATTTATTTTGTGTTAATAATATACAAAATGTAATAAAAACCTTGTCCGATCCTTCTAGGAGCAACTCAGGCCGTTAATATGAACAACTTTTCCTATGGGACCAATGCTGGAAACTCACAAAAAGTTCGACATTTTCATGCAAAAAACTTTTGTATGAAAATGACGATTTTTTTCGAGTTTCAATCATTGGTCCCATAGGAAAAGTTGTTCATATTGACGGTCTCAGTTGCTCCTACAAAGATCGGACAGGGTTTTTGTTACATATTGTATAATGCTTGAGTTTCATTTTATAACATGCTAAACTAAACACTAGTCAAATTACCTATTTATACAATTGAATTGAATTAATACTATAAAATTATGATTACGAGGCGATTACTAGCAATTAGTTATCTAACTTTTAGCTTTACTATTGCATGTCTGAAAGGGTAAACTGTTGATCCTTTTTACTGTACCATCTATTTAAACACAGTTTCAGCAATTAAGAATTTTGAAGATTGAAAATTGAGATTTTTTATAAGACTTACTTTATACTTTTATTAATAAATTGCCAGAAAATAGATGAATCGAATGACAAAATAACCTTTTTTCAAAGTAAAATAACTTATTTTAAAAAAGTAGTACTTTATTTACAATATTCATTAAAACGATTATGTTTGAATTAAAAATCCATTAAGCAATTTTGGCTATAGGGCTTGTCTCTTTTTGAAATCGGATAAATGCGTTTATTATCTCTTTGTAAATTAACGCTGTCGATTTCGATTACCAGATTTATTAATCGTATTCATTATCGCAACACTATTATTGACGAAAAATAATAATTCGGCTACTTTACCGACAAAACAGAGTATTGAACGCATGCGCGTCACGCACTTCTTTCTCTTTTCTTTTCTATTGGTTTGTTTTGTGATTTGTGTCATGTCCCGAACCCTTGCTTGTATTATCCCGCTTGTGTATTTTATGTTCGTAAATTAATAACCAGAATAATAAAGTTTTGATGGTAGATCTTGTAAATAAACTATTTATAGTATTGTGATGATAAGTGCTGTGTGTAACTGTAATCTGTCCTGGGAAACTAAAGCGGCACCGTGGAGTCACGAAAACGAAGGTAAAAAACTGTTTTCATTGTTTCTGCAGACGCTTACACTTTGTATAAAAATCTGAAATCGGTAAAGAATACAAGTTTTTTAATTAAGTATACTTTCCACGTCATATTCCTTCAGTTGAATTTGCAATTTTTGGTTACTTGTAAAATATGAGAGAGTAATAAAAAGTTAGCGCTGCGCACATGGGTCGATAACGTATTATAATTAGATGGGAGTTTTGGGGTGCTTGGACTTAATTTAAATACACAGGAATACGGTATTCCAAATTTCCAACGTTCAAATCATAAACACAGTTTTAGTTGTCTCCATAGTAACATATTTGAGGGAAGATGAAAATAGAACGAAGAAGTAAACAAGTACCCCACGCCATTGCCTTTTATAAACACAGCTTGCAGTAAATATTTTACCATGTAGACCCCACTTGCATTCCTTTTAATAACTACTCTTTTCATTTTTGTCAATATCTTATGAATAAGTTTTTCTATTCTATACCAAGTAAAAAAAAGTTAATTGTTCATAATAAATAATATGCATTTAATTTTGGTATATTTAGTTTTTTTTTTCATCCTTATAAGTATGGTACGCCTCAGTAGTGGATTTATGACTCTAAGTACATTGTACTATACATACAATGTACTTAGAGTCATAAATCCCAAAATGCTCTGTCTGCCTTCTACAAACAAGATTACTAGCATGTTTGCTGACCTAGTTACTAGGTACTATTGACTGGTTTGGATCGGTGATTATGATTTTATTCATAGATTGAACTCCCCATAGTAATAAAATATTGCTCCTACGACTATGAGGCCATCTTATCTAGCTTTATTTGGATATTTTTTTTAACAATCATATTGTGAAAGTGCAATGAATGATCTTGACACAACCAATAATGGTACCTGCACATATGTCAACATAAATGCTTTATGGTATTGAGAAATAATAAAGCCACTGCTCACTTTTATTTCTCAAATCACAAATATAGTTTAGTACCGCGATATCACTCCGTGATCTTGAATCCACCAGTTTCACAACTTATGTAACGTAACATATTTCCAAAGTAGACCCTTCCAATCCGCGCAACATAATTTCTGATATGTCAAGTGTCAAATTGACATTGGCATGGGCAAGCTGCCTATCATCACAGTGCATTTAAGTAAAGGAATCTAGGTTTATTCATACAGCCAAATTAAATAAAGCTTCAACATATAATAAAAAAATTTATAACATCCATCAAAAATTTTGTGGTCACCAAAACCACAACTTTTTTTTCACTAACCTAATTTGTCCCATTGTTAGGCAAAGGTCTCTCCCATCTTCTTCCACTTATCTCTTTCTTGTGTAAGGCTCGACCATCCTTTTTGGAATGCATCGAGATCGCCTGGCCAGCGCTTTCCTGGCCTACCAGGGCGACAGTAACCATCTTTAGGCAACCACTCTGTTGTGATTCTGGCCCATCTCTTGCTGTGCATCGTACTGATATGCCTTGCCCAATTCCATTTCTGCCACCACTAAACAAAAATATTCCATTTGTAAATAAACATCAGAATTTAGCCCAGAATCATGTTCTTTAAAAAATATTTTATAAACAAATTATTAAGACGAAGTGGTAGCTAAAGTGGCGCCCTCATTTGAAATAAATTGTTTAAAACTAAATATGGTGATAATTAAAAATTTGATTTGTATCAATGTCTAGAAAGACCTTTAAACTATTTTATGAATAACCTTTGAAAGTAATATTGGTAGTCCGTCTAGTTTTAAAACTGTTTTTCGTTTTAGTTTTAAAACTAGACAGACTATTAGTAATAATTTCAAAGGTTATTGATAAAATAGTTTAAAGGTCTTTCTAGAAATTGATACAAATCAATTTTTTAATTATCACCATATTTAGTTTTAAACAATTTATTTCAAATGAGGGCGCCACTTTAGCTACCACTTCGTCTTAATACATATACTTAAATACAAACTTCACAAGGAAATAACCTGATTACCTATTTATGCAATTAAACTGAATGAATACAATAAAATAATGAATATAAGTCAACAATTTCTGGGATTTTCAGAGGTCTACTAGAGTAGTTCAAAAAGTAGGTACCTATGTATTTCCCCTATTGATTTGGACATAAAAAAAAAACAATTTCATTTTTAGCCGAACATATTATGTTTTTATTATGATAATCTTTAAATATAAAAGAAGAAACTGAATGAATGACTGACTGACTGGCATGTCAACACACAGCCCAAACCGCTGGGTCTAGAGACTCCAAATTTGGCACATAGGTTCCTTATGAGGTCTATGGGGGCACTAAGAAAGGATTTCTCAAAAGTCACCTCCTAAGAGGTTGAAACTGGGGTCCAAAGTTTGTATGGAGAAACAAGATTAGTTAGACCATTTTATTTGAAACTTCGCAGGAGTACTCCTGGCGGTAAATGAGTAAGTATGTGTTTCAGGATTTTTCAAAATTCAACCCCTAAGGGAGTGAAACGAGGGTCAAAAAATTGTATGGAGAAACATGATTAGTTTGAACAATTGAGTTTCGTCGCTCTCTGTCCGTCTAGGGGACTAATGACGGGAACGGGAACGGGAAACGGAACTGGAGCCAAAACCGGAACGGAGACCGGAAAATATTTTAACATAATAATATAGGTATATGTTATAACAACATTTATAACGAAAACAGCTAATTAAAATTCCTATTGAAACCATTTTCAACTTCTACGCGGACGAAGTCGCGAGTAAAAACTAGTGAATGTATAAATAATTATATGATGCTATATTTAAGGCTGTTTAATATTACAAAATGTTTTTTCTATTTCAGGTATTTTATTGATTATAATGTTAGCTGTATACCTGTCTTGAGGAAAGGTATGTAATCTATACTATAATAAAAGAGTAAAAAAAATGTGTCTGTACATTGAAAATTTTTCAAAAAAAAATATTTGTGGCGATGGAGATATAGTAATAGAGTAAGAAAATAAAAAAAAATGTCTGTCTGTTTGTCTGTTTGTCTGTTTGTACACGCTAATCTCCGGAAATACTGGACGGATTCGAATGAAACTTTTTTTGTTATATAGCTGTGAAGCCTGGGCAACATATAGGCTATAATTGATTTTGGAAAATGGAACACATGATGCCGAACTATAATGGTCCAGCTAAACTATAAAAAATATTAAAATGCCGCCTTAGCAAAAGTTGTTAAGTCTGATGAGAACTTTTTGTTGAGTTATAATACAACTGGCCAAGCGCGAGTCGGACGCGCGCGAAGGGTTCCGTACCATAATCTATGAAAAATCACGTTTGTAGTATGGGAGCCCCCCATAAATACTTATTTTATTCGATTTTTAGGGTTCCTTACCCAAATGGGTAGAAACGGGACCCTATTACTTAGACCGTCCGACTGTTAGTCTGTCAGTCTGTCTGTCACCAGGCTGTATCTCATGAACCATTATAGCTAGACAGTTGAAATTTTTATAGATGATGTTTTTTTGTTGTCGTTGAACAAAAACATACTAAATCTATACTACAAATAAAAGAGTAAAAAAATGTGACTGTATATTGAAAATTTTTCCAAAAAAAAGTTGTTTCGTCCGAAGAAGAACTTATAAGTTCAGAATTTGCGGACCTTCAGAGCATAACACACCAGAAAAATTCTTGGATATGTGAACGCACCATATTGACACCAAAAAATTAAAAATCAATTATTATAGAACTTATGACGCAAATTATTGTTAATTTCTTGGATAGAGTTGTTGACGACACCACCAATTATCCAGTTGAGTTTCTTAATTCACTTGCAGCAAATGGACTCTCGGCTCACAAAATAAGTCTTAATGTCGGAGGGCCAATAATGTGAATGCGCAATTTGACTCCGCCGAAACTGTGTAACGGAACCCAACTTAGTGTCTCAGCACTGTATGCCGAAGTTCAGCGGCTGAATTTCAGCCAATGCATGCCTGCAATGTTATTTGCATTACTAGCAACACATAATGCCGAACTTCCGATGCTTTTGCCTGAATCGGACCCGTACCCGTACTCCCTCTTCCGCTCCCGCCGCCGCTCCCGCCGCCGCTCCCGCCGCCGCTCCCGCCGCCGCCGCCGCCGCCGCCACCGCCGCTCCCGCTCTCGCCGCCGCCGCTACCGCCGCTGCCACCGCCGCCGCCACTGCCGCCGCCGCTTCCGCCGCCACCGCCGCTGCCACCGCCGCTGCCGTTTCTGCTCCCGCTCCCGCTTCCGCTCCCGTTCCCTCTTCCACGTACCCGTTCCCGTACCCGTTTCGCTCTCGCTCCCACTCCTGCTCCCGCTCCCGTTCCCGCTCCCACTCCCGCTCCCGCCGCCGCTCCCACCGCTGCCGCCGCCGACGCCGCCGCTGCTGCTGCCGCCGCTCCCGCCCCCGCCGCTCCCGCCGCCGCCTTCACCGCCACTGCCGCCGCCGCTTCCACCGCCGCCGACGCCTCCGCCGCCGCCGCCGCCTCCGACGCCTCCGCCGCCGCCGCCACCGCCGCTGCCGCCGACGCCTCCGCCGCCGCTGCCACTTCCGCTCCCGCTCCCGCTCCCGCTCCCGCTTCCGTTCCCTTTTCCACTTCCGTTCCCTCTTCCGCTCCCGTGTCCGTTCGCCGCAGACGCGCCAAAGACGGAAGATTAAATTCTCATATCGGCACATCACTACAGTCCGGCGTTTCCACCGAACTTCAGCGGCTGAACTTCAGCTTATTTAGTGTGTCATCCCCACCGAACTTTAGACACTGAACTTCAGCCGCTTAACTTCGGCATAGTCTGCTGAGACACTTAAAGTTTACTGTGAGTGGTGCCAGTGAAACTGTATTTATTCCGCGTATAACAATTTTCCTTTTGAAAATACACAGTTTTACAAATACATAGTGTTTACTTGCTTTCCTATGAAAATGAGTCACAGTTTTAGAGGCTTAAAGCTGCTGATGTCGATCTAAGGACTGCTTTTTCGCATGGCCAACTTAATGTGGCTTTCTTCAGGGTTAGTAACACTTCAGCTCTTTTCATATTGGCTCCCGAAGGAAAGAATTAAAATAATATTGACTTTTAACTCCTAACACTGTTACAAGTACTTTCTTATCTCTCTCTATCTTTCTCTCTCATTAGTTGTTATTTATATTAATACGCCGGAGTCATAAAGTCCACGCGAACGAAGTCGCGGGCATCAGCTAGTTTATTTATAAAAACTTTCTTGTTCCACAATAAACAATTGTTATCAATTGCATATCGAATTGTATGTACACTGCCAAAAATTCAACATTTCTCACTAATAACAAATAAAGTAACAATGCATATTAGTAGCTCACATATTGCTTGTTGCAAATAAGTTATGTTTGACTTATGAATGTTATGAGTCATAACAAAGACTTGTATACTTAAACTGTTTTTATGCAAAAAAAAATAATACTTATATTTTGTATCTTAATTCAAAATATGTATAGGTAAGAACCTACTTACTTACTTAATTTTGTCTCATTGTGGACACCTTCGAAGACGGAATTGATATTTTTTCTTTTTCCTTATTTAATTAAGGTTATAATTTACCTATAAAATGGGAATTTTATGAAACTCATGGCCCGAAAAAATGTGAAGCGAGCAGCGCCTCAAGTATGATTGCATTAAATAAATTTAACTTCACTCTCAAATAGACTGCTACATGAACCATTCAAAAAATAATAAACGTAAAACTCGGGCCAACAACTCTTAAAATACCTATGTGAATGTGTATGAATGTTATTATATTCAGCAGTCTACCTGCTCGGTCGGTCGCCCGGGAGCGACTCAGCAAAAAAGTAAAAAGATAATTTTTCGTGGAGTCGGGCTTCAGACGAGAAAGAACAAAGGTTTTACGCTCTTACCTAGTTATAGCTAGTTATTCGGGCTCCCTGCAGGTGTAACCTGTTATCTTTTACCGAGAATTTCTTTCTTTATTTTCCGTGAAGATCACGCCAGAAAAATTCTATGGCATTTTGTGTAGATAGATGTTGTCGAGTTATAATTGTACCTACTTACCAAGCTTACGACACAACAGACATTTTCTGTTAATATCGTAACGTTTTGTTTCTTCACCTTTTTATCTGAGGAATAAAGCGGATTAACTATTTAAAGCGTCAAGCTTAGAATGGTAAATCGCGGTTAAACGGCGGCGCTTCGTTTATTAAATGGATTATTAAATCAAGGATTCCTCTTCAGTATTGTTTTAATTATATTCTGTAAAACTGGCAGACGACACTTAGCTTAGAGTTATTACTTATAACTTTAGAAGTGAATGTCAGTGTTCATCCGGCTTCGATAAGACCAGTCATCACGTAAGCGAATGGTAAAAAACTTGCCTGGTGGCATTCACCTGATGCCCTTGAACTGTCCGACGGTCACCAGCGGAGAGTCGGAGGACCAGCTGTTCTAAGCCTTGAATCTACTAGTACATTCAACCTAGGACTCTAAGGATTTCTCCTATCTACCACGATTATTACATACAACAGAATTAAGTTAACAGGAAGTACGATGATGATAACGCTTCTATGCCACAGGGACTATTTCGTTTTGTATTGTATATGTGACGGTCATTAATCTTTATTGTTTTCATCTCAAGATGCCGCTCGTTAGAACATTTTACGGTCGAAGTGTTTACTGCTCGTAATTTCTTCCTCCATCTAAGATAACCATATTCTATAAAATTTTGATTTCGCAATCTTTATTGAATCCGGTTTTTCGAAACAAGGATTTTGTCCAAGAATTATTTGAAATCCATCTAAAGTGTGGATCATCGAGATTCGTCTACGTATTCCTAATAATATAGTAGTTCTTGTATTGAATTCTTATTTGGACGTTTTTCAGAAGTGCCTGGGGCCAGGGTTAACGTTGATAATTTTAAATGGTCTTCATATTCCCACACCTTTAATATATGTAGGTACATTTAAAACATCTACTCCATTGAACGAATACTATAGTGTAAATCAAACAGTAAAATAAACTTCTATAAAGAAATTAAAAGATGCCACTAAAGCAGATGTAACTTTAAATGGCATTTGCTTCCGAGACTTCCTTCGTGTCGTGAAAGACCCTCGGATTGGGTCTCTGTTAGGGAGGGATCTAAAGTGATCAACCAAGTAACTTTTTTCTAGATTCACTCTCACGCACCAGATTTTCTGGATAAGTGAGATATCCTTTTTGTTAATTGAATGGTTTGAATTGACAAATAATATTAAATTAACACTATATTACTTTAATTAACATAACCAAATAATTTCTTTGTTTTCTAATCAACATAATACTACTTTTGTGTGTTCTAATCAACAAATACTCCGGGGGTGTACAAATCGTACTCAACTGACATTACACATTATTAATGAGTTATTATAACACTGACTACAAACAATAATAGCAAGGTATAGATATTTAATAAGATTCCGCAACACGACTCCTGTGGGCATTGGGTCTATCAAGTTGCCATTTTGACGATGATTAATTGAGTTAGCGAATGAATTGTGCTACCAGAGCCCGATACTTGTTACTCGGCTCCATTGTTAGTGTTGTTTGTTACCAGGCCGGTTTCCTTGATTTAAGAATTCGTGTCTTGTTCAAGGATCTGATTGTGAAAGCCTATTGGATTTATAAATTCAACTGTTTGTTCCATTTTGATTTGAAAATTCTGTTTCCGTATGTAAATTCAAACGATGTCACCATCTTTTAGTGTTGGCGCTGTTGTATATATGTAAACACATATACTGTACAGTTATTTAGTATTACGCCATCTGAAACCTCGGGTGTTAGCGTTTGTTTGTGAACGTAGTTATGGACATAATTTGCCATTTGTGTAGGTTCCCGAGTGGGTCGTAATATCGCATTGTTACCGCCGAACCCATTAACAAACGCCGAGAACCCAAAAGGGTCTGTAATTATAATCTGTACACAATTGTTTCTTATATGATGTCATCGACTGAACCTACCATTTGATAGAGCCTCCATTGGTATTCTGAAGGTGACATTTCCTATAGAACATACTACTAACTATTTAAAGTTATGAATTATAGCGCTTCTGCCGTGGCTAGACTTTGCTTAAAAGTTCGCACCGTAGTTTGTATGTGCATTTTCATTAACCTTCTCCCGAAAGAATGTTCTGCATAACTCCGTTGTGTAAATATCAAGTCTCAGTTATAATTTCTTGAAACACTTTACGCCTTCAAGTTGCTTCTTCTCATTGTTGCTTCTCGGTAAGTGGCGGTTGAAGATCCGTTGCGACTTTCGAAGTTGGATCTCTTCCAACTCAGCATTGACATAGTCCTTAACTTATTCCATGAAGATCCATTTCCCTCCTTTATCCCTTGCCTTTACCTTGTGAATATCTCTAAATAACAGAACGTCTCAAGTATCACAAATAAATATGACGTGGGTGTAAATTATACCTAAATCAAAAGCAACAGTTTCATGCCAGAGGAAACTGAAGTGCAAAACGAAAAAGAAAATACTGTGAAAATGAGTTTCTTTCGGCGTTTCTTCTCAGCAGTGGTCGTTACGAAGCGCTGGTATCGGTAGCTTTTCTTTAAAAATAAATTAAATTTTAATATACTTTACACGTACCATAAATTATACTTATTGACGTGTAAAAGTGCCTGTAAAGGTCTAATTACTGAATAAACATTTGAATCTTTGAAAGATACAGTAAGAAAAGAACCCTCTGCAATCCGATCACGTACGGGTTGTCAACTTTCGCAATGCTACCTCGTGTCACTCGCGCGGTAAGTACACATGAAGGCTACGACACCCGAGGTTGTGAAGATGTGTACCGTACCTTATTCACTACAGTACTGAATTATTCACTGTACAATTAGCAGCACCTGCCAACCAGGTCCTTATTATTATAGTCGTAAACTCTATAACAGTTTGTAAAATACAGTCCCATAGCGTGTGTGGTAATGATTATAATTGTATTATGTTAACGTTTTATTAAAGTAATTAATTTTATTTATTGTGATTGAAGTAGAATATAAGATTTATTTATAACAAATAATAATTTTACTACGGACATGTTTTTAAATTAAAAGATCTTAAATTAAAAGAGCTTATTAGTAGCTAATTCTAAATATCGACGTTTGATTTCGCGTTTAACTCTGTGCTTCTAAAATAGATTTCCTTTACTGATTCATTCAGTTGGAATCGGGAACATTCGTGTTGGTTACTGTTTACGAGATTGAGCAATAGTAAGACGGTGACAGCAGCAAGGTCCCGCCGGTCGCATGTCCTCTATCATCCTTATTTCGCTGAACCATTCACTCGCTTGCACCAAATTTCACCTTGTGGTGTCGCTGTGTATGTAGTACTGAGGTCGCATCACGTGTAATGTACTTATTATGCCAACAAATTATTTTTACAAATTTATGCTTTTTTTCTGGGTTCCGTATCCGAAGAGGAAAAACGGGACCCTATTACTAAGACTCGGCTGTCTGTCTGTCTGTCTTTCATCAGGTTTGTATCTCATGAACCGTGACATTTAAAATTTTCCCAGACGATGTATTTCTTTAGCCGCTAATAACAACAAATACTAAAAACAATAACATAAATATTTATATGAGGCTCCCGGGAATATAACAAACGCGCGAGTCCGACTCGCACTTGGTCAGTTATTTTTTACTTTCTATATTCACAAATCTTATTAAGACGAAGTGGTAGCTAAAGTGGCGCCCTCATTTGAAATAAATTGTTTACAACTAAATAAGGTGATAATTAAAAATTTGATTTGTATAAATGTCTAGAAAGACCTTAAAACTATTTTATGACTAACCTTTGAAAGTAATATTGTTATATGTTTTAAAACTGGCCACTTTTGGCGAAAAACAGTTTTAAAACTAGACAGACTATTCATAATAATTTCAAAGGTTACTCATAAAATAGTTCAAAGGTCTTTCTAGACATTTATACAAATCAAATTTTTAATTATCACCTTATTTAGTTTTAAACAATTTATTTCAAATGAGGGCGCCACTTGAGCTACCACTTCGTCTTAAAATACAAACTTTCTTTTTTTTGAACCCTGCTAGTCCTGCTTACCTGAAGTCTTATTGTTAGTTTCAGGGTGATACCCATCTCGGAGATCTTTGTTCTTTTAACAATTTCAACCTTTTTTTGCCAGTTTACC
Source organism: Acrobasis suavella (assembly GCA_943193695.1). Lineage (NCBI taxonomy): Eukaryota > Metazoa > Arthropoda > Insecta > Lepidoptera > Pyralidae > Acrobasis > Acrobasis suavella. The sequence continues at coordinate 8,186,243 of OW971945.1, read as the reverse complement.
AGAGTGGGTACATTCTTTTATTGTCTAGACTATAAAACTGTGAAACGATTTACCAGTTGATGTCCAGAAGGCTAACACCCGCTTTTCATTTAAGAAATAGGTGAAGGCACATCAATATCATCACTTCAAAAACTGTCAGATAGATCATAATGTATTTATATAGATATTGTTTATCTATATATATATATATATATATATATATATATATATATAAGAAGAAACTGAATGAATGACTGACTGACGGACATATCAACGCACAGCCCATCAACCGCTGGATCAAGTGAAACAAGAAACAAGATTAGTTAGACAACATTTTATTCGAAACTTCGCAGGAGTACTCCTGGCGATAAATAAGTAATAACGTGTTTCAGGATTTTTCAAATTTCAACCCCTAGAGGTATTAAATGGGGTGATCTACTACATAGGCCATGCTGAAGCGTTCTGTCGTTCTCTCTCGCTCTATTAAATGACGGGAACGGGCACGGGAAAGGGAACGATAACTGGAATAGGCGGAACAAAGCTCGCCGGGTCCGCTAGGCCTTTAAATCTCTACACTATAATAAAGATAAAAACATTTTAACACTATCTTTCATATGTTGTAACAAAATTTAATAACGTAAAAAACCAATTAAAAATCCTATTAGAACCATTATCGTCTTTTACGCGGACGAAGTCGCGGGTTAAAGCTAGTTTTTGTACATACTTAATAATGTGTTTTGTATGTTTACAGTTTTGATTATTATTTTTACAGTTTTGATTATTATTTTTACAGTTTTGATTATTATTTTTACAGTTTTGATTATTATTTTTACAGTTTTGATTATTATTTTTACACATACTAGTCTTTTTCACCATATACCTATTCAAGTTAAGCACTACCCCTGTCATTCTCCACATCACCCGTTTCTTCGACTAGATAAGGCCTTAATTCTGCCATTACACTTGTATATTTGTTTATAAGATTTGATTAATAAAAATACAGGATTCGAGGACGTCTTTTCTCCCTGAATAAAATGCGATGAGTATGAGAGTGACACTGATAGATGTAGTGTGACAGCATACATAAGCGATGGTGTTAGAGCGTTGAGACTGCGCGCTTGTGAAAGAATTGCATTAGCGAATTCAAATCCATAATATATTCCGATTTTCCAATGTAACTCGTGCATTCATTAAATTTCACTCGCTTTCGGTAAGGGAAAACACGTAAATCCATAAGTATTCAAGCGATTATAGGCAGTATAAAGTTGAAAAGGCATTACCAGCAAGTCGTTTTCTATGTGTCGTCACACCCTGTCCCAAGACAGATAACAATCACGAACTTGGTTTTATGGAATACGACGCAGAATGATAGACCTGATCTCCGGGTAGAGTAAAGCCTGTGATAGTTAAAATCTTTGCTCTCTTAGCGTAAATAGAACAATATTTTGATGCTTCATATAGTATAATTCAGGAATAAATCCTGTCTATGGAACTAATGACAATGATAGTCAAATGGCTACATCCCCGGACACGCATGGCACTTGTTTTTGTAATGCTATTAAACGTTATTATGTCCTTTAATAAATGAACCAAAAAGATGATGTTATGAGAAATTGCAATAATTTATTTTTCAAATGTATGTACCTGCAAATAACCTGTAAACTGGTGATATGTTCTGAAAATTCACTAATTATGTTTTATTATTTGTATAATATATTCTTTGTATCTGGTTATAGGGCTTCTGAAACGCGTTTCGATTGTATGTTTGATTAGGTTCCAGAAATGTATCCCGTTTTGTAGCTCTTTTGGTTGTATACAATCAATTTAGCTACGTTCACGTACACAATAATCGTTATTGCTGATTAAACTAGTTATGATAATCACTCTTAATTCGTATCAATCAATCAAAACTGTCATCTCAAAATGAGCCCTCCTTTCTGATAATTTCATAATCAAGCCCTAGTGCTTACCGTGTAGCACGATAAGTTTAGCATCTTATCAATATGAACCTTGACTTACTCTACAGGGCGGTTCCCGCGACTGCTAACTCATAATTGTCTCAGATTAGCACGGGTGACGACGATTAAAACCTTATTCTACTTTTGCGAGATAAACGCCACACCGTTTTAGAAGTACCTAACAAAGATTTAAACTGTTTAAAACTATCCCGAGTCTTGGTCACTTCAATCAATAAAGGAATTACTTGAACATCAAGCAAGACGATTGATGACAATGCTTTTGTTTTGGAGATAAATTTCGCGAATTCGAAGAATCGAAGTTCTTGACTACACAATTAATTGTCATTTTTTTTGAATAGGTTCTCTCCATGAAATGTAGCTCAATAAATTGATTTGTAATGTTTTCGGATCTTCAAAAAATAATTACAATTCTATGTATACCTACCTAGTTTGTCTTTATTCAAATTGTGATATATGTGCCTACAATATGAATAAATCTTTCAATAAAACCAATATTTATACTTACTTACTGACTATTACTTTGGTTGAATGTTCGGGTCAACTAGTGTAGTCTGATGTTAGATATATTTAGGTTACTTTCAGTCTCGGTAAAAAGCGACATCAGTCGTAATTTCTTTCGTCGTTCTACGAACGGGATTCGTCAGATTTTTTTCCGGATACAGACCGAAATAGAGCAATTTGTCGGTCCCTAGATCCCCGAACGTAAACAGGGACAACTCTGAAGGGCTTACCATAGAATTTGGAGGATTTGTTAAGCCTAGCCCAAAAGAATCGATCAATTAGTTAGACCTTAGACCTAAATGTATCGTCATCGATCTTTATAAGATTTGTATAAATATCTTGCATCAAAATTTTAATGTCACAACTTCGTCAAAGATTTCTTTGTCACGTACTTTGACAATAGGTAGCTGGATGGAACTATTGTTTATAATGACTACTTCTGTTATTTTCTCTATCTGTAAGAAACCAACACCTCGAATGGAATGTTTTATAGGCAATGTTATACGTACGTGCCGGGAGTGTCAAATTGTTCTTCGATTTAGGACTTGAAAATGAAAACAACGTGGACGAACAAAGGAAAGATGACTACCCTACATTTATTTCACTTAATAGCTTCGTCCTTCCTTGTCATTGTTTACCATAGTAATCGTTCGAACTTCATTAGAATTAAGATTAGCTCACTCCTTAATGAACTATTAAAATTTCAAAATTTTCGTATCTTATACATTATTGTATGTGTAATCCAGGAAAAACTATTTGATTATATGTCTTGCTTCTAATGTCGAATCAGATATCATAATAACATAAGCCATTATATTTTCAAAGAAAAATATTTGACCAGCATCGCGGAAACCTTTCATGCAGTGATGAATTTCGTCAGATTATGTCGTTTCGCAGTAGGTTCCCGATAGCAGGGTTCGGCATCGTAGGGTGGCTCTGGCACATGGCATGGCAAAGCGGAGCGCGGGGGTGGGCGCAGGCGGCGCCGCGGCGCGTTGCGAGCGGAGCGCGACTGTCAGACGTCAGTCCCACACCGAGCGACTAACAGACCGAGCGCCTTGCGCCGCGCCGTCACGCGCCTGCGAACATTCAATCGCATGTTCGCCACCCTCCACACCGGTAAACTATTTTAGTTTTCGGCTACCCTTCGCGACTTAGTCGCTCAGTGCACAAAACGAAACAGCATCAGCGAGAAATATTTGGCCCTAAATAAAAAGTTTATCGACCCTAACGCTGCCGCCATAACAACCCTTATTCACTTTAGTCGCAGTCGCTCCCTCGAATTATCGACTCCCCTAAATTTTGTCGAAAAATCCGACTCTGTTTGGCTCTTTTATTGTTCTAGGTTTGGAGATCTCTATATCCTAAAATAAAATTTCTATATTAGTCTGAAAAAATCTCTTTTAAAACAACCGGCAGTCTCCGTTTCCTACATCGTTTAATTAGTTTATTGAGTTGTCAATTATTTTTTCTTACACCATTTACCGGAAAGCTTTGCCTGTCGAGGCTGCAAGTGTAAGACAAAGTTGCTAAACGATTTTGCGTCACCGTTATCTGTAACCAGGTCAATCAAGGCGCTGAACCATGACTCTGCGTTGACATTGGCGCCTTGGTTGTGTCTGTGTGAGTGAATGTGACACTGGTGTTTGGACTTGCCGAAGAGACCGAAGTGAGGTGCATGGTAGCGCGTGGTTGCCGCTGCAGCGGATGTGCACACCGCTGCCGCTCTGGTGGTTGGTGCCTGCTGGAATGCCAGCAGCTCTTGACCTAACTAGGTAACATTATTCTTAAACCCTTAAATAGTTGATTTAAACGCTTGATCTTACGTGCATGCAATGCAGCAAGTGTTACTTTTAATGTTCGAGTTACAAAGTTTTTCACTGAATTTAATTATTGAACACACATAATATATATAATGCGGATAGTTTAACAATACTGCTTCTATACATGCATAATAGTATGTTTATTGTATACATACTTAGTACATACTAATGTAAATATTTAAATACTCAAAAAATATCTAAGCCTACATTCTCCTATCGGAATTCCTAACTTCTAAATTAATTAATATATCTCCCGTGGCCCGTGGACCACCCACGCAGGGCTAAAAAGCAAAAAAAAAAATATTTATACAGACAGCGCCACGCCGAAGTTATTAGATTCTTGAGCTTTAAAACCCAAACTGTAGAAAAAAGATGAAGGTCAACAAAAGTACAGATAAAGCTTCGGCGAAAAGTTCTGTTGATTACATAAAATTGTTTTGTACAATGCGAGTATGGCACGAAAACGTTGAAAGTATCAATTACGATATATTCGCAGAGCTACGGATGCTTATTTAGAAAAAGCAAGTACATTTAATGATTTCCTGTTACAACATGTACATTATAAGATCGATCGCCGCGTAGGTCACTAAAATTTTCATAGATATGACCCCATATACATCAAATCACATATTGGTAGGACGACTGTCTGCTGGTAGTTCTTTTGGCAACAGTATATTTGCCATTAGAAAAATCCTCAAGATTTACGTACTGATTGTTTTTACTTCTGGGGACGGCAATTACCAAGGGTAGGGTACGGTCAAATCGTTCAAATTAAGCCGAATTACCTTAGAGTGCTTATCTTTGACTTTTCTGAAACCCAAACTTTGGATCAGTAGGCATACAATTTGTTCAAAACAGCTGATATCAATATAATACTTATCAAAATAATTTCCTTTTCGATCTGGAAAGTACTATTGATGATTTGACGACCTCTGTGGGTGGTCATCATACCAGGGGACCCGAGTTCGATCGCCGGTTAGATAAGTTTTTTTTTGGAAAAATTACACTGATTGATCTAGCCATTTGTATCATGGGATGCTAACTCAACGATACTATAGTTTACAACAAATACATATAAAGATAAACACCCAAGACCAGGACAATTTGAAAAAGACCATTTTCCAACTTGCCCTGACCGGGAATCGAACCCGGAAGCTCTGGGTGGATTAGCATGGTGACCAATACGCCACGGAGGTCGACAATGGATGGAAAATGATCTTTTTCAGATTGACCTGGGTCTTGGATATGAACCTGTAAATGTATTTGATATAAAATGTAGTATCGTTGAGTTAGTATCCCATACATAACACAAGTCTCGAACTTACTTTAGCTAGCTCAATCTGTGTAAGTCCGTATATATTTATTTATTCATGCAGACATATCCGCATAATGACGTATTCTCTTCATAAAATAACGAAGCTTCCTCATTTGAGAACTTTAAGAAATTAATTGATTTACGTCGACTATAAACAAGATCATTTGATATGCTAACTATTAAATTACCTAAGTTCAAAGTGTCATGGACTTCCTTGTATTACGAAAACATAATGCTAGAAGTCAAACACACAAACTCTTAACTAATATTTTCAGTTGTAAAATAAATTCAAATAGGAATAAATAGCAAATATTAAACGAATATTGGTAATAATATTTACTAATTTTGTTTCAATTTAGTTTCTCCTATTATTAAGTAAAGGTATCTCATGTCCTTCCATATCTTCTTATAGCACATCCGATTCCGATTCACAAGGTTGCTGATGTCGTCACGCCATCATGTCCGTGGTCTTCCTCTCCTACGTCGAACGTGCGAAGTTGAGATACCTCTTCATATCCGAGCGATCATGGTGCATTCGGCAGATGTGACGACCTGTCCAATTTGTCGCTAGCTTAAGTTTAGATTTGGTCCATATTTGTCTCACCCAGAATGCAACGCTTTTTGTCAAATCTTGAGTTTGAACTATACACGTAGAACCGCAGGCAGACACCTTGCTTGAGGTAATACTCTAGTTGCAAATATTTATTTACGATGGGAATATATCCACAATGGTACTGTAGAACAAAAAGTTCTTAGGGAAGTTGCGTGTAAATATATACTTTGAGTTCACAATAATAATAGGCTTGATTTCAAATTTGGATTTCATCGTGTATAGGTTTTATTCCGTCATATATATGTGTTACTCGTCTGTTGCCAGAATCCTCCCCAGCTCTGCATTTGAATCAATTTACTTTGCATGTCCATACTCTGTTAGATATTTCATAAACATGCATTTAAGTACATAAGTTCTTACAATATTATTTTCTCAGAGTCTCTTGCAGATTTGACTACAAATATTGAGATGATGAAAATATTTTGGCAGTTATGTGCTGGGTTAATAATGACTACATCTTTCATAAACATTGAATGATCGATATGATAACAAAAACAAATCTGATATCATGCCCCAGCATAATACTCGTATATGAAAACGAAAATAAATGATCGTTTATTAAACAGTGATTGAATATCGAAATGTTTTTGTATCTGCTGTCCTTGGTAATAATTATACCACATTTTTTAAACGCTTCCTAGTACTATTTTATTCTACAATAGCGATTGTCTTAAGTAGGTACCATGTCCATGCACTTAGGTTTTATAATTATTGTAGTCAGTGGCGTATAAGACATATTTGTCACCACTCAGAATAATTCCATTGCTGTTTGTCATGGATGGAGCATACACGTTCAATTCTACATTTTGGCTGTACAAGTGGCCAGATTGTGGAATGCCTTGCCTCCATTTAACGTGCGCAATCACTTTTTTTTTGTTTTTATTTTTGTTTTATTTGGAACTTTATTCGTCAACCCTCGTTACGTGATTCTATATTATAATATTTATACCATTTATAATACAGTGTGTATTTTTTATACTTGATCAAACGAAATGTGCGGATATCAACGAAATATTATCGATAAAAACCGGAAAAAAAATCGTCATTAACACTTTTTTTTTTTGTAAAGGTCGTGTTTCGAATTTTTAATTTTTTCTTTTTAAGTAAACGGCGTATTTTCTTCCCTGTACAACCCGTCTGCTAACGTTTCACTATATTTTCTCCATCCACTGGTTGTCTGGAAAAAATCGCTTTTGGCGATAAGACCGCCTGTTGTACATTTAAATATTATTATTATTATTTTTGCGTACAATAAATTATTGCTTATTGCTTTGGCACGTACATACATGAAACTGTTTTATAGTGTTTAGGGAAAAACACGTCCATTTTAGTTATCTTGCAAGATAATCAATAAATTACACGTTTGCCGTTTGCCAGGATTTAATATGTTTACTTACTTATACGTCATACCACCCGCGTCGTTAACGTACACTAAGAAATCGGAGATTCTATGTTCGTGGTAATCCGTCCAAGAATTACGTACGTTACAGTAAGCACGACCATTGTTCCAGCTGAACTCGTCGCCACTATGACAATTTTCATCTTCTTGCAGTTTGAAGACAAATCGTTCTGGTTTTAAGTTGTCTCTACAGAGGATCGTTATACAACCGCAATCTATCTGCCCTCCTCCAGGAGTTGTAGCGTCTACGTCTAGCCGTCGTCCCCAGTTACCAGTGTAACGAATATATACAATTTTCTCAACGCCCGTAGACGAGATAGCTGCCGAGCTGAAATGTGGCTCTAAGCTCTTTTTATTGGTGTACCTTTCGGTATCTAAATTATCATTGTTTTAGTTTTTCTTATTGGTGTAATGTTTGTTCTTTTACTCGACTATGAGAAAGCTTCAAAAGGGTTATAATATACTTATTTGATCTTCTAAAATGTTAAGTTTACTTTTGGAGTTGATTTTACTGGTTTTTTTTTAACTCAAAGCTTCACTGAATGGTGATACTTGATGATAAGTGTCATGATAGCCTAAGAACACCAACAGCCCAAAATTCGAATTGCCCAATAGATTCACTAACCATTCTCACCCTTGAAAATCAGGAATATTATTTCAAGAAATTCCTTTGTCGGTGTATTGAGAAAGTTTCTCTCGTAAGCAACCTTGACATTTATATCGCTTTATGTGGAAAACTACTTTGATCACAGTATTCTCTACTGACCCCAATAAGTTTTATTTCTGCTTTTCTAATAATTATTTTTTCTGTTACTAGCAGTTGAATAAACAGTATAATTTCCGATTTTACGAAGTAGCTATTAGTTCGTTTCCTATCACCGCTTTGTTACAATACTTAATTACTTAGAATAACAATCTGCAATTTACCATGGAAAAGTTTCGCAACTAGATCACGCCACTTTTTATAGGGCCCGGTGTTCAATCTATCCGAGTAATTCATTTTTCGACCGGCCAATCGATCGGAACATTTAATATTGCGTTACTCTAATTCCATTATTTCTCTTTTGAGCTGTGCTACATCGCGAAGAGGAATGAATGTGGATAAGCTTTATTAATTCCGTAATCCATTGCTTCTGATAACTTAGATTCTGTTTCACTTTGCGGTATTGTTTATAAAGAATTTGACGGCTCTTCAAAAACCACGGTCCTGTTCTCTAATGATGAGTAATTTGTGTATAATTAGCATGAAACAGTAATTTTACTCAATGAACTGGTTTGAAAATATGCTAATGTGTGCCTTCGGTCACATTAAACGTTCACCTAAGGGGGATCGGCATCCGCTCTCGTCCCGTTTCCTCGAACCGCGTACGTTTTAACCGAGTTCAGTGTACCGGTGTGAGCGTGTAAACACATGTAGGGAGTGCCAGAGAACGTCTGAGAGACACTCGACTCGTTGGACCGGAGCACTAGCGTTTTCTGTGTGTTCGCACACCACACACCTCCCGCTAGCCCATCACATACTGTCGTCTTTGAAGTACGTCTTTTTGTCTTAGATTTTTGGTGCATGTGCGTCCGTGAGTCGACCGGTGACGACGTTAACCATTAGTACAGATAAAACAAACATTATAATCGTAATTAACATTTTCGAGAAAACGGAAACCGGAATAGATGTGACCACTAAATGCGAGGTTGTTGACGACACTTGAAATATTTCCTAGCTATTCATATTCAAGGCTTAGGTTGTTTGAACATGTGTATAGATTAATTCCACTGTCTTGTACAAATGTTCCTGTAATATCTTAATTAACTTTTTTGACTTAGCGACCAGAAGTGAAACGTGGCTTCGGAAACAAGAAAACGCTGTTCGGATGTGCGTGCTGTCATGTTTAAGCGATACGTAAATGAATTAATAAAATGAGAAAGATAATTCTCTGCCCACTTTGTCGTTCTGTGATTTATAGATTTTGATTTTGACCAAAAATTGGAATTTATAAAAAAACATAGAGAAAATAAATTCAAAGAAATATCACACTAAATAAGTGGTGGTAGGCGGCGCATATAGCTCTTTTAGGATAAGTTGCATTGTAGTATCATACAGAAATCATACAAAGATGCTCTCATTGTAAAACGCTAAAGTAGAACATATCTCAGATTATAGCTTAAAATCGTCCTCCCATGGTATTACTGACGCCATTTGCCTTGTAATCCTTTATCGGCATATAGAATCGAACAGAGAGAAGGACCGTTGCAATTGATCACCGACATGTAAAACGTTACAAAGTATCCCTTCACATTCTCTCCTATCTTGGCATGGTAATGTGTACAAATTTTGATGAAGATAAATGAAACGGTTCAGATATTCGTAATAATTGCTTTGTACACTGATTGTGCTGCTTATATTTTTTGCTATATTAAATTTTTTTTAACATTAATGTGTTACTTTAAGGCGGCCCTTCCCGGCCGCTCCGTTTTCAACGCGAGCATAGTTTGAAAAGCTTGATGTTTCATCCAGGGAAATGCTAGAAGAAGAGGCAAACCAAAAAGAGAGAGATAGCGCCTAAGGGCATGGTTTGCATTATATTAAATGAAATTATTATGTTGGTACGCTTTTCAGCCACGGGTCCATGGGGGCCCGGTCCTTTGAGGCGTTCATGGGGCCAAAGCCAACATGAAGAGGCCTTTTAGTACCTTTTTATCTAAAAAGTGAGATGGCTGCATCTATGGAGGTCTATCCCTTTATTATTAACAATCCATTGAACGAATATTAACTATTCATAGGATGCGGAAATTTCATAAAACTTGTTCCAGGTGATACGTGTTTATCAGTAAGCCTTACAAGAATGTGAAATAAATGTTTTGTATTAAAAATTTTCATTACATTTGCGAGGTTTGTATCGAAATATTTTCTTTACTTTTACAATTAAAGAGTACTTTATGAACGGTCAAAGTTCAGCTAAAATTTGAGCAAAAAAGCAGATTTTTAGAGGCTTATTCTAACTATGTTTTTCTAAATTTCAATTTTTTATTTCGATAGAAACCTAGAAATAGCGCCCAAGATACATGTGAGTTCAAAAGTTTTCAAGAAAGATCAGATACAACGCCATAATCACGTACGAGCGTTTGTATGAAAAGTAAGACGGAAAGGCCCCTCTTAATACTTATATTCAATCACAGATACCCGAATCAAATAAGAAGATACATCTTCTATTTATTGGAATATTCTCATTTTGAACCATAAGGGTTATTTATACCAAATAGGTTTTATGGAGTTCCAGCCTCTGCAATATGCAGCAGTTTGATTCTATTTCTTTGCATCCTGAAATATATCATGGAGAATGTGACAAACTTCAGGTTTATTATTTGCTTTCATGATTGAGGCATACTATCTATAAATTTGATAACTCCCGGAATCCAAGGTTAACTAATAAAGATGGTTTTGTGCCTTATATTTAATGATCCATTTCGTCATGTCATTATTTCCATCAATAATATTTTAAAAAAAGTCTTGTATCTTTTCTACTAGCTCCTGTGCTTCAGCGAAAACGTTTTCTCTACCACGACTTACACATACAATAGACTATGAAAACACTTAGCACAATCAAAGATTTCTTAAAATTTTACTGGTCTCAGGGCGAGTTGCTCATTATTCTCGTAAATCTAATTGTATGAATAACATAAAAAATCGACGATTCTAATAGAAATTGAAAGGTTCATTATCATATTTACTATTATGCAAATATATAAATGAGGAAGTCGTTGTGATAATAATAAATGGACTGTCATATTCATATATTTTAAAGGTGACGATTAGTTATTAATTCAAATAGGAGTTATACGTATACGTAAATATTCAAAACTGCCATTGTCCAAGTACGGTTATACACAAAAAAAAGAAACTCAAGGGTTAACAAACCCCTTATATTCTTTTCTGTACTTTCATTTATCTTGTTGCCATCTTCTTACTTTACGAGTTTACACGATAGACCTAAAACTTTATGATAGACTGGCCTATGTCGGGTTACAACACTTCAGCCCAAATTGACGTACCCAAGTTTGAACGTCGACGCCGCTCACTTTTACGTGCTTTCACTAAGCGAAAAACATTTTCACGCCCTGAATGTCAGCCAATTTCATTTGTAGCTACTTTTATTTTTCAGCAAAATTGAATCTTGACGTTAAGTAGAAAATATATTTAAAAATTGACGGAAACTTTAGGAGGATATATTCTTTACAGCCCCTATATCAGTTTATTGATAGGCTTCTCCCAATATAAAGGATGGATTTGCCCATAATCACAACACTTAATGGGTTGTTGATCGCAGTAGATGGCATAAAGTCTTTGCGCAGAGGACGTTGCAGACCGTTCTCTTTTACCTACACCTCTCGTAGTCACCTCTTACGACATCCGTGGGAACAGGAAATCGACGAATCGTATTATTTTCTGTCGTCACTCGTCACGGCAAATAATAATGCTAACTATTATTCTTTTCTTTCCAAAAATGTACTGTTAGGGTTCCGTAGTAAACAAGAAACCCTTATAGTTTCGCCATGTCTGTCTGTCTGTCCGTCCGCGGTTTTACTCAGCGACTATAGGTACTAGAAAGCTGTAATTTGGAATAAGTATGTATATTAATTATGCGGAAAAAATGGTAAAATAAAATATTGAAAAAAATATTTTTAGTGTAGCTCCCATACTAGTAAAGTCAAAAGTCAATTTTATTTTATTTTCTCGACTAACCGATTATGTGGGGTATAGTTGAATAGGCTTTTCAAAAATATTATGAGCTTGTGAGCACTTTCTGTAATATTTGGTTTTAAAGTGATTTTTTTTGTTAGAGTCAAGTTCAGTTCAGTTTTTAGACGTTTTTAGTGGCATGAACTCAAAGTTGCCATTCGTTACTACGGAACCCTACACTGCGCGTGGCCCGACACGCACTCGGCCAATTTTTATTTTTTATCTGAACTTGCAAGACATTTGGAACTGTTCTATGTCATCTAAGCTCTGAGGAATAAAACCACAATTTAGCATCTATTCCACTTCAATACAAATTGTTATGGTTAATTTAATACAGTGACGTGCTATCGGTTGATAATAATTTATTGTGGGTATAATAGCAGTTAATTGAGATAAAATGATTTAACTGTTTTCATTATTCTACAATTTGTACAAACTTAACGTTAACACCTTTATTTCGCAAGTTATTTGTGGATGCCTTGTGACCAAAATATGCATTGAGTTAATGAGAAGGGATGATGTAGATGCCAGTTATTTTATGATTATTGAGAAACTATTGTTTATATGATTTTTATTCATTGTTTACAATAGAAGTTGTCACTTCAAATCGGAAATTTTGGAAATTCTTGAGGAAATTTATTTACATCTGTGAACTAGGGCTGATGTGATATCACTTTAGTTGCAAAACAGTCTCGTGACTGAGACGCCATTGACGACTAAAGTTATCTAAATTGTACTAATTTTACTAGGCTTGTTATCGGGGTTAGGTAAAGCAACGTGAAAAAGGTTAACATTAGTATGAAGCATTAGTACCTTAAGAGGTAACCTCAAGGGGTTCCCATTTCGAAGCAAGAAAAATACATTTTATTGGTGGAATTTTTAAATAAGGTCTTAAAATGCCGTCTGGTTGTTTATCGCCAGAATTAGAAGCCGGACCATTATTCGGGTATATAGCGCTTGACACGGGTCTGAAAATTCTTCAAATCCGCCTCACTTAAATGTTATCCGGTAAAAGTTAAAAACTTTCGCGAGGATCATTACGCCTCGCAATACAGATGTGGACGATGTAAAATCTGATTTATTTGACGGCCACCGGCTTAAGGTTACCGCTGTTTGCTGCCTCAATATTAATACATGAAAGGTTTCGTAACTTAGCTCAAATCAAATAGATCTCACGCGACCTCTGTATAAACCTTAATCATCATTTTAAATATGTATATGTACTCTTATCTATTCTTATTCCTTATGAACCTTCACAAACATTACTCATACACTATACAGAATAGATTTACATCAAGGAAAACACATACTTACCTATTCGCTGCGCGTTTTGTTTGCGTTGGCACTCTTAAATGTTAACATCAGATTTTGGTAATTCTTGGAGCACAGACTTGATTTAGCAATCTAGATACACAAAAAGTAATGAACGTGAATATTTATAAAAAGTACCTGTTTTGAAGCTTTATTGTCGGAATTGTCTGTACAATCAACTCGGCAGCATCGTGTTAATTCGTACTAGTAGGCGGCAGTCGACGATCGGCTAGGCGTTTCCGCGTTCGTCAGCCTTCTGTCAGCGGCACACGCTGCAAGGTCGTGCGAACCGCGGACTTCTTTGTCTCTACAGACGTGGGCAATCACAAAAAACCTCCCGCGGTTGTTCACACTTGCCGGGTATACCCACTCGATTCTATGATCCATAGTTACTGAAACGTCATTTCACAATTGGTATTAATTATTTGAATCAGCGTCACCAAGAAAATCGCGTGTTCAGATGGTTTCCGTTTCCATCATAGTTATATCAGAATGTACAATTCAACAGAAAAAAAATGATGGTCAGTTCCATGAAGTAACTATTATTACTGATATTGTCCACGCACCGATATTATCGAAAAGTTTCACTATACATGCATTTCACAATTAATAAATAAGACGACATTTAATTAATTAATTATTTTTGTGGGCCGATTTTAAAATGGATAAAAATATTATTTTACCAAAACTGATATATGTGTATATTTTAAAGGTCAGTTCATTCCCACGCATATTTTCACCATTCCAGACTTATTAAGTACCTACTATCGACACGCTAAGAAGAAGAAATATTACATTTATTTTCATTGAGGTGAATAAAGTCTATATCAACAGATCTTAAGTTATGCTGTACATACACTTTGTCAGTTATATTTACTATACATCGTAAGTATGATACCACCACAGCACTTTACAGAAATTTTATGTAACAAGATCCTTGTTTCGTTTGTCGCCTTTAGACCAACGATAACAACATCGGTGACAGTCTTTGTTCGCAATCAAACACGTGCGAAACACAATACATACTTACTTGATTTATATGGGTAACTTTTCTTGAAATCTCTGCTATAGTCATCACGTTCATTGAGCTATTTGTGATGCAGTCACCATTGATAGTCTTAGGCAAAGATTTAAATTCTTCATTTTTATCTTCAGGATGATTGATCATTTTTTTGTGTAAGTTGTGTCGTGTGTAAGTACACACAACACTGACGTCAGATTATTCAAGTTGCCTAAAGGCATCTGACATGGCTTGACGAGTACAACGATGTCATCATGGACCAACCCTGGACCAACGACAAAAAGGAGACCGAGAAATTTGTATGCCACTGGTGGTGAGCCAACTATGAACCACGCCCGAAGATGCTTAACTTGCGAAAGCGCTAGTAATGCGTAGTTACTCCCACCGAGCTCCTCGTGTAGCTATCTATATATCGTTCACAAACTATGCTAAAACCTCGCTTTCTCTTTACTAACTTTTAAATCTAGTTATTGGTTTTAAAATTCAAGGGCCTAAAGGGCCATTCATCACGTTTACCTATACGAGTATCATAATTTGTCGGAAGTTCTTTACAGGTGAATAGCAAAACACACCTATTTTTGGTTGGTTTTTATAGTCGCAGCCCAAGGATTTTTCTCTTATTCTTATTGAATTTTCTTAGTCTTATTGAATGGAAAATATTCAAAGATTCAGCTGGCCTAAATAATTATTATTACTATAATTATCAGAAATTCAAGATGTGTTAATGTTTACTATCAAACTCAACTAAGTAACTAACCAATCTGAATATCTGTCTCTTCTCTACTAAGAAGATTTCATCGCATGCCGTATATTGTCGTTTAACCATTAACCTCTGCTCAGCTGGCAGATTATGACATAAATTCCCGATGCATATTATAATGAAAGCCAGAGACAATAATTGTACATAATACCTACGTGGATTGCGCAATGCGATTAACTCATACTCATGTTTGTAAACTGCATTTTTATCTCGTAACGCAAGGCGTAAGCTGATGTCACAGTTAATAAAAACATTGGTTTGTGCCATGTAATTGAATAGTAAGTTTATGTTCTATAGTTAGCAGAATAGTTGTTGCAAAGAAACAGTTGTAGGTTACCCGGACGCAGCGCGGCGCGCCCCTCTCGTGCGTTGAACCGCCGGTTATATTTAACTGCGACAACACGTGTGCGCCGGCAGCACGACAACCGAGCTCTCCAACTTGGAAACCAATTTAAACCACCAAATTATTCAAGAATTCAGGAAACCCTTGCTCTATACAATGAACATAAACAAATCGCTTTGCGAGACTCATTCATTTCTCCTGCGTCCGAGTTTCAAAAGAGTGCAGGAAACGTTCTTTTCAAATTGCATTCACAGTTTAGACGGTATTCACTCGCCAAAAGTACATTATTGGTAGGCCTGCAAATGTCCTTTTCCGCTGCACATTGTAGGGAACAAGGTGTTGGTATTCTTGGCAAGGTACCTGAAGATCCACAATAACGTTCAATGAACCCACTGTGACGCCCACCCAGTCTGTCATTGTGACGCTTGGAGTACACTATTGTCACTTCCTGAGTCGCGTGGAGTGCGTACAATGCCAGTCTATCTCATACGAATGAAATATATGTACTTACCTGTACCAAAAGCCATTATAAGTTTTTCGGATTCTTTTACGCTTTTATTATATTTTTGCGGTTTGCAATTCATTTGACTCAATAATCTATTAAATCATTTCATGAGTAATTTAGGCACACATTTTACTTCTTATATTTTTCATGAATTTACGAAAATATTACTTTCCTGTATACGTTAAACCATGAAACTTTACAAAACGATCATTTATTTGACTATTATATTGATCTAAAGTTTTCTTAGTTTTGGGGTCCCTCCAGTTACTCTTCAGTCGCCATGGAGTACTACTACCGGAGTTCAAAGTGGCGGCAATATTGATCGTGATGTAAGAAGTCGTATTAGTCCTGGTTAGGCAAAATGGCGACAGGTCACTGGAGTGATCTGTGATCAACGAATGCTACTTAAACTAAAGGGTAAGATTTATAAGAGTGTTGTAAGACCAGTGGTACTGCATCTACGGTTTGGAGTGTTGGGCTACAAAGGTGACCGAAGACAGAAAACTGCATGTTGCTGAAATGCAAATGCTGAGATGGATGACTGGAGTCACCAGAAAAGATTAAATAAGAAATGAATACGTGAAGGGTTGTACCTAAGTAGCGCCAATAACCTTTGATTAAAATAAATTATTTATTTGCTTTTGTCATAACAATATTCGATAATATCTTTGAACAATTCTTTACACCCGATATATAGTTATAATAAAGTAGGTATCCACTTATTTATTCAAAATCTATTTCAATCGAATATATCTGAACTAGTCCTAGCTTTATTTGGTTAGATTTGGTTATTATTCGCTATTTTATTTTAATCAAAGCCAATAACTGAAAAATTAAAAGTAACCGATAAGGATGTTATGATCAAGGAATGATAAGAGAGGAAAATAATGTGGGTACATTTGTGGGTGCAGAAATAGAGAGAGTCCAAAAATGTGGCTGGAATGTGTAAAAAATTTGATGGAAAGTTACGTGTGACAGTAGAAATGACGAAGGATAGAGATACATGGAAGCGACTTACACGCTGTGCCGACACAAAGTGGGTCAAGGGAAGAAAGAAGAAGAAGATCTAAAGTTGTCTTAGCTTAACAAACCAAATCTTCGGACAAAAATATTCAACATTACCGCTACCCCTTTTCGGGACATTTACGTTCATAGGTACGCTTATTATTGTTATAGTATAGTCGCAAAACTATTCTTGCACTTTATTGCGTCCCGCAAAGTGTTACAGACACATACAGTATAATGTCAGACCCATGAAAACTCTTAGCTGAAAACATAAAACATAGGCTCTTAGCAAATTAACAGACCTTACAGACCGACAACAAATAACAATTCAGTACTACTAGGTACAGTACATTATCTTCTTCGTCTGTCTGTATATATAAAAGCGATAATCACTTTCTCACTCATCACGAAATCTCGAAAACTACTAAGCCAATGAAGATGAAATTTGGCAAGAAGGATGGAATTTTCGGAAATGCCATCCCTAGGGGGCTGAAATAGGGGTTGCCAATTTGTGTGAAACTTCGTAATTTTTAAAGTGAGACACATGAAATTTTTAATTTATTTTAGTAGTTAGTAGAAAATAATAATACTTTTATTACATTTTGAAAATGACATCCCTATAGGGGTGAGCGAGACACATGGCATTTTTTAAATTAGGGATTAGTAAAAAATCCATTAATTGGATTTAAAAAAATTGCATCCCCGGAGGTGCATTAGCAGTTGCAAATATATATTATTATGAAACTTCGTAATTATTTGACTGTATGACAAAAAAAAATTGAGATAAATAGATCCGTCGCTCTCTTTTGCTTAAGCAAATGACGATGATGGGAATGGCAACGGGAACGGGACCGGAAACAAGCGGAACAAAGTTCTTCGGGTCTGCTAGCCGCTTTAAATCCTCTACACTATTATAAAGATTGTTATATCTATTGAATACCTAAGTATTCAAACATTTTAAATTCTTAATATAATAATTCATATGTAGTGTCATAACAAAATTAATAACGTAAAAATACAATTAAAAATACTATCAGTAACATTTTCTACTTCTACGCGGACGAAGTCGCGGGTTAAAGCTAGTTATTCCATATATATATTCACATAAAATCAATATTGCGTTATCAAGATCGCCATTCAACATGCAAATGCTTTAACCCGCTTAGTACAAAACTTAGATAATCGCGATTGTATACAGCGCTAGCAAATGGGTATTTTGCATGAGTTTTGTTGCTTGTATTCACGGTTATGAAGAAAAGGAACTATAAGTTGAACTATTTTCAGTAAAAGCAATTCAACTTGATGGACAAAAATTCTACTTACAACAGTGGATCGTAAACTAAAAGTTGAGTTGAGACAAAGGCATTCAATAAGCTTACCACTGTTATATCATCATTTTCTTTTTATCTCAGCCTTATTGAAAACTTTGAGACTTGGCCACGTAACTGTAAGGTTTTCGGAGCCACGTCCACTAACTCTCAAAAAGAAACAAGAAGACATTTAAATCCACAAAATACATAATAGATATCGAGATGAATATTGTAGTGGCAGGTAGAACCGAATGGCTACGAAATAATATAATTAGTGTATACATACATACATACAAGACAGTCATACGTTTATAAAGTTATGTAAAAAAGCGTTTAAACTGAATATTTATTCGAAAATGCCTATATAAGAGATGTTGGAATTTTGAAATATAATTTTTTGGTGCTTTGTTCATTAATCGATGCAAATTTTCAATTTCAATACGCGAATATCGAGCCTTGGATCGGAATTTCGATTAAGTTTCTTGTACTGTAAAGGGGTCATCTTAAGCGCTTTTAAGAAATATGAAAATTCTTAAAAGCCTATAAAAACATATCAAGTTACATTAAGTATATTATTATTAGACGACATTACCAAAGGGACGACCGACATGCCTATGAAAACTGTCACGTCATAGTCGAACAATGAGACTAAATAACCTCATAATCCGCCATTTGTGTCATTTGTACGAGTATAAAACTATCTAACAAATGATCATTTTATTTGTGGTTAATTCTGATAAATTGGAGGCACGGGCAGATTTTACAAGTTTAATATTGTTTAGTAAACTGAGGATTTTAAATATGTTTTTGTGACCTGCACTGCACCTGCAGGTGCTAACGAGAGTTTAATGCTGAGCACCTTAGATCATTAAATGATCTAAGCTGAACACGCATGACTCATGGCGGTTAACAAAAGCACAGCTTATTTTATTATATTCCCAACTTCTACAGCGATATTAACTAACTAGCGATTTTGGCGATTTTAAAAGCAAGGTAATTCTATCAAGCGTTTTATTTAATAAAAATAATATCTCCTAAAATTTATTTGGTACCACGTAATTAACTCGATAGCACTATGGACGAATTCGAATTCAGGCATACTATTCCGAAATTCTAAGCGCCGTGACCGTGAGTAGCTTCAAAGTCCAAATGTGCAAAGTACTTAAAACTATATTCCAAAGCGACGCAGATTCACAGACAACCAGAGAACTAAGTGAAGCTATCGATTTGGGAGCCGTCGTAACTACTTAAACCATAAAACCACCAACTTCGCATATTATGCATTAAGACATGTTAAGGACAGTGTCACACGCTCGCCAATATTTATTATAATAAATTTAAATAGACGTCATTTTTTTTAATTTTCTGTCTATTGTAGATAACCTTAGAAGCATTGATTTGTATGAAGATACATGTATGGGATTTTCATTTATATCTCTCAATTGTTGCATAGCAAAAAATAGGCTCACGAATTTAGAGAGCCCGCGGTGCGAACTCGGCGCTTGGGTATTGATCGGTGTGCGCGCGCAGCGTCTGCCCAAGTGTACACAGACGGTCGCTGAAGCGATCCACTGGCGTGCCACAACTGAAGAGAACACTTAGTCACATCAGAGTGCCATCGACGGATAAGATCCTGCCATAATAGCTCCAGCCACCTTGATTATATCAGATACAGCGGATTACGAATCCATTCCATCCGTATAAGTGGAACAAGCTGCTTTCATTTATTGTTGAAACCTGAGATGGCGTAACGTATTATGTAGCATAAGTGTCCTGAAAAGCGATGGAAAAATTTGAGTTTCATAATTTATTAGACTTACTTCTATATCTTTCATTGTCTTGCAACATTTCGTACATTAGCGAATGACGTGATCTGAGTCTGAGTCAGTCTCTAGTTCTTGAGATTTTTTCATTCTGGCATTTAGCGAAATAAGCCCATTACATTATAGTCTGCTGTTTCAAAATTAAAAACATTGCAAATTGTTGCTGTCTCTTATCTTTTCCAAATAATTCTCAACAACTTAATCCCGGATTACTATGTCTTATTTCAAGGTTCCTCGTCTAAACAAGCTGTGAGGGTTATTGTAGAAATGTACCGATCAGCTGTGTGGGCCGGCCCTCCCCACGAGGCGCCGCTTATCTGGCGCCCTCCCGTGTGATTAATCACCCCGTTTCTTTAGACCCTCGCGCCTCGCCGCGCCCCGACAGATGAAGCCGGCCGTGGCTACATTTGTCTTGAGATCCTCTGACCACTTCGCTACAATGTGGTTTCCTCTTATTGGAACTGTCTAATCTCATAAGTAATTGTTTTTAAATCATCGCTTTGTGACTTCGTACACGTTGGTTAATGTTAGGTGTGTTTGTTATATTTTAATGTAGTTTATGCATGCACGTTGCATTAGTTAATTACGAGTATACTGAAGTATTATTAAAACCTCGTTTAGTTAAACCGCGTCATATCAACTAAGTACCAGTAGTTTAGTGGAGAGGATAGAAGTCATTCAGATAAGTCACTAACTGAATACCTATTTATATTTCTAGTCTTCAAAGCCAAAAAAGACGTAAATTTTTTTTATTGTTAAAAAAAATATGGAGGACCAATTTAATAGATCACATTTGACACTTCATTAAGAGGCTACCTGAATTTGTCGGGATCCAGTACTTTCCCTATTTGAAATAAATTATTTGAAAAGAAACGGAGATATCTTTTATAATTTTGTCTTGATCAGATCTTACCTAACCCTTCAAACTATTTTATGAACTACTGTTTACAGTTTAAGGTGAGAAAGTGAAGCTTTCCTACGCACATAAGACAAAAGTGGCCGTTTTTCGCTAATGTGCGTAGGTTAAATATCATACTACATGATTTGAATTACTTTGTGCAATTCCGCCACCAGTTAGTTTATGCGAACTATTGCCGGCCGGCGCCCACCCACTACTGTTAGCTGCAACCTCGGACACCGCATATGCGGTGTCCGAGGTTGCTGCAGCCGCAGCGGATGCAGCAGTATTGGAGGGAGCATGCATCAGCTGTTGGTGGCGGGTGCACACGGGCTGTTGGTGGCAGGTATGCTGGGACTAACAGTAGTGGGTGGTAGTATGTAACTTTGACTTCCGCAAAGTAACACCTGAATCTATTAACTAAATGATTTATTTCAAGGCAGAGTTGGACAAAACTTATTCGAATAACGAATAACGTATAAATTTCTGAGTTTTATTCGTTATTCACGAATAATTCATTCGCGAATGAATTATTCGCGAATAAATTTGCCACGAATAAATATCATGATTTTATTCGTTATTCTAAATAACGAATAATATATTTTATTGAAAACTCAACTCACACATTTTGACCTATTGCATCGGAAAGAGGGTTACATTTTCGAGTGTAAGACTGTATTCGAGGTTGATTTTGATCAAATTACAGCTTCTCTTACATTGAAATTAACAATACTAATTACACACTTGTAGAAATAAGCAGCACCTATTTAAATATTATTTCTATTTTAAGTTGTTTTTCTATTGTTTCTAAAATAAAGAAATACATACATATTACATAAAACGCAACGCATTTTTACTGTGTTTGTTATTGTCTGGTTGTTTTGGGTTTGTTGTTATGTTTGTTGCTTATTAATATTTGAGGTTGTGGATGATTTTTGGTGATTGTGGGTGGTTGTTGGTAGTTTTGGTGGTTGCTGAAAGTTACTACAAGTTTTTCGTAGTTTTTGAGGTTTTGCTGGTTTTTGATCATTATTCTATTAATAAATGATCGAAATTGAAAAAATGGTCGCCATTTTGAAATTTTTTGTTACTGCACCGGTTGCCTTCAAAATCGATATCTGGGGGTCCCTTTAGTCTTTTATAATGAATCTATGCTCGAATTTGAGAAAGGTAGCTGCCATTTTGAACTTATTTGTTTCTGGACCGATTGCCTTCGAAATCGATATCTAGGGGTCCCTGTGGTCTGTTATAATGAATCTATGCTCGAATTTTAAAAAGGTAGCGGTAATTTTGAACTTTTTTGTTTCTGGACCGATTGCCTTCAAAATCGATACCTTGAGATCCCTGTGTTCTCTTATAATGAATCTATGCTCGAATTTGAAAAAGGTAGTCGCCATTTTGAACTCTTTTGTTACTGGACCGATTGCCTTCAAAATCGATATCTGGACGTCGCTGTGGCCTCATATTGAATCTATGCTCAAAATTTAAAAAAACTGGCCGCCATTTTTAGCTTTTTTGTTACTGGACTGATTGCCTTCAAAATCGACATCTGGACGTCTCTGTGGTCCCTCATATTGAATCTATGCTCAAAATGAAAAAAAAAACTGGCCGCCATTTTGAACTTTTTTGTTACTGCGCCGATTGCCTTCAAAATTGATATCTGGGGTTTCCTGTGGTCTTTTATAATGAATCTATGCTCGAATTTGAAAAAAGGTAGCCGCCATTTTGAACTTTTTTGTTTCTGGACCGATTGCTTTCAAAGCGAGCATAGATTCATTATAAGAGATCACAGGGATCCTCTGATATCGATTTTGAAGGCAATCGGTCCAGAAAGAGAAAAGTTCAAAATGCTGGCTACTTTTGTCAAACTCGAGCACAAATTCATTATAAGAGATCACAGGGACCCCTTGATATCGATTTTGAAGGCAATCGGTCCAAAAACAGAAAAGTTCAAAATACCGGCTACCTTTTTCAAATTCGAGCATATATTCATTATAAAAGACCACGGGGACCCCCAGATATTGATTTTGAAGGCAATCAATTCAGAAACAAAAAAGTTCAAAATGGCGGCTACCTTTTTCAAATTCGAGCACAGATTCATTATAAGTGACCACAGGTACCCCCAGATATCGATTTTGAAGAAAAAAGTTCAAAATGGTAGCTACCTTTTTTTAAATTTAAGCATAAATTCATTATAAAAGACCACAAGGACCCCCAGATATCGATTTTGAAGGCAATCAGTCCAGAAACAAAAAAGTTCAAAATGGCGGCTACTTTTTTCAAATTCGAGCACAGATTCATTATAAGTGACTACATGGACCCCCCGATATCAATTTTGAAGGCAATCGGTCCAGAAACAAAAAAAGTTAAAAATGGCGGCTTCCTTTTTCAAATTCGAGCACAGATTCATTATAAGAGACCACACCAGATAGCGATTTTGAAGGCAATCGGTCCAGTGAAAAAAAAATCAAAATGGCGACCAATTTTTTCGATGCAATCGGTTAAAAAGAGAACACTCGTACACTCCATGTAACTCTTCCCGACGCAATCGGTTAAAAAGAGAAAGGTAAGTTAAAAAAAATATTCGTTATTTAGAATTCTATTCGAATAAAGAATTATCTAGATAAATTTTATTCGAATAATGCCCAACTCTGTTTCAAGGGCAGCACTGAACCCCGAAAAATTCAGGTAACCCCTTAAAATTCAACAACGTAACCTTGTCACGGCGAGAATAAAATATTATTTATTTTATCGAAGTTAAAACTGCACAATTTTTTTTTAAATTACGATTACATATTTACTGTAATAATGACAAAAGAAGGTAATTTTAAGATTTTTTTGCGACGACTTCTGGCCTTGTGGTCACCATGCCAGGCTGCCACTCCGAAGGTCCCGGGTTTGAACCCCGATCAGGTCAAGGTAAAAAATGATCTTTTTCTGATTGACCTGGTTGTTGGATGTTTATCTTTATATGTAGTCGTTATAAAATAAAGTATCGTTGAGTTAGTATCCCATAAACACAATTCTCGAACTTACTTAGGGCCTAGCTCAATCTGTGTGATTGGTCCGTATATTTTTATTTATTACTTTCATTAATAAACCATTCAAACATTTTAAACAATTACTGTTCAAATGAGTAATGAACAATGATGCATCAGTGAACCCTTTTTCTTTTGAAACCCTAGAGATATTGCCCAACAAAATCGTAAGATGGTAAGTAGATTTGAATGCAGTGATAATGTACATGTTAAGGAATATTTCACCACAAATGAATAACCACATTACCATATTGTGATTATAATACAAACATGTTATTATTATCGGGTCATGCAGCGCGGAACAGTACGGAACCATTCCTCAGTACTGCTGAAATGCTAATTCTGCTACGAACTGCGTATGCAGAAGACTGGAGAAAGATCGTAGAGAAAACAAAGAAAATAATTTTACGAGATTTGGAATAAAATGTGAACAATGTTATTGAAAATGAATTAATATCTCTGAGTGTTGACAGCAGGGAGTAAGATGACAATACTAGTTACAGTTTTGATAGTTCAACTGAATAAATGCATTTTTTTGTTATATTTTGTACTTGTCTTATTTTGTTTCTTAAAGTTACGATAGAAAATAATAATGGGGCCGGTATTCGAGGGCTATTTTTTTTATGAAACTACAGTACATATTTATTAGCACTTTTTCATACAAAGTGAATTCAATTCACATATGTTTAAAGTCTGTATCGATTCGTTCACTTTAATCGATGTTTGTAAGCAGGTCACCTAATCACCTCACTATAAAGTTAAACTGACAGATGTCAAATGTCATCTTTTAAATTGGCCCTACATAAACTATCTTTGGCGATTACTTTGTCAAGATCTAATCAAAGGTAATTTCTTAGTTAACGTAAGATGTAAACGACTTCTCAATATTAATTTTAAAGGAGATATTATGTAGAAGCCTCTTTATTTTCATACTAATGGTAAAGCTGCGTTGATTAAATCGGCTGCTATTTAATTAAACAATATTTAATATGAAACAGAGATCAAATCTCGCCCGTAGCCCACAGAGTAGAAAGATATCGGATTGCCAAATATTACTGGGAACGCCCTAAGGGTCTCAGGAGCTCGACGTCGAGTAAACTGGGTAAGGTTTTTACGAAGAGACCCAACGAGAAGACCTTTCGGGATTAATCTCCTGAAATGGAGCTCTGCTTTGTTTTTTTAATCCTAAAGTTCAACCTTTATGTTAGAGATCCCGCTTGTACTACTCTGTCCTGTAGTTAATAAAAATGCGTCTTATTTCTGTTGGAATTATTTGTGATTCTTTGTAATAATATATGAACTGAATATATCTTATAAATCTTTGTGATCATTAGCAACGAATGCATGTGTTTAAACAAATAAAAACATAACAATTTTATAAATCTTGGGTAATATAAGACAAATCAGTATCAGTTATATTGGCCATGATTAAAGTTATATTACTGCCTCCGTGGTCCAGTGGTCAAGGCGTTCGCCTTGTGACCCGGAGGTCATGGGTTCGATTCCCACTGGGAAACATACTTTGTGCAAAGTTGTTTCCAGTCTGGATAGGATATTGCAGGCTTGAATCACCTGATTATCCGAAAAGAAAGATGATTCCGTGTTTCGGAAGGCACGTAAAACTGTGGGTCCCGAACGCCACCTAGCGTTTGATCATCAAACTATCCAAGGATTGGTTTCTGGTTTGCCCTTTGGGTTGTGGAGGTCAGACGGCAGTCGCTCTGTGTAAAAACCAGTAACCTCGTCAAATCTCCTTGGTTAGGTAGCGGACCCCGGGCTCTGAAGCGTTACTGCTGAAGATGCAACCGGGAATACGCTCGGATGATGATGATTAAAGTTATATTATCTGCCTTTACCCATTTACCACGGATAATTCGACCATTTTGAAACTAATATAACTTTGGGTCCGATGATAACGCGCCACTTGCGCCACTATAAAAGTACGTAATGGCGTTACTATGCTGCTGCAAAATTTGATTTAAAGCGGACACTATGGGCGTTTCCAATATCGTCGTGGGCAGGACCGTCGATGATCCATTAATATTGACGCTGTTTATTTTAAAGTGGGAAATATTGGAAGTGATGCGACCAATATATTACCGTTAATTGATGCCACGACAATGACCGTGTTATTAGTCCATCAGTGGCAATGTGACCGTAAACGAGCTTATTTGTATTTATGGCTCGCATGAAAGCAGTTGTAAATTCAACATCAGCCAAAGCTTATGTTCATGAATTTTAAATATTCGGATCATGTCTGTAGTATTCAGCTACCGTACTACCGTAGTGTATCTATGTTATGGACCAAGTGATAAATTGGGACATTTTTCATAATGCCCGGGCATTATAAGTAATGAAAAGCTACTTTTATCCATTAATTATAATTTGAACTTCCTTAACACTTGCCTAGATATTATGATTATTGTCATATGGTTTTCAGGCAATCTGATAATGCACAAGTACACTGCACGCGGGGGATTGCCACCTACAGTTGATTTATCTAAGGTGTAAGACCGAGTGACGAAAGCGACCAATTTGGCTACCCCGAATTATGTTCAATTTTCTTATTCGATATCGAGTGGGTATCAAATGAAAGGTCTTGGTACTCACGTAGTCGAGTATTATTTTTTTAAACGTATGTCTTGTTACATTTACAGGGCGCATAGCTCGAAAATAGTTACTAATTGGATAAAGAGTATAGAATCAAAGTTATAGAGAATTTATAAGCTTTTATTCAATCTTATAACATTTTTCGCTACGACGTATCGTTTTTGAGATATAAGAGAAAAACCAAAAATTGAGATCTTCCCCCCTCTCCTCGCTTCGGCTCACCTATACGTCAGGACTTTTAGTATGTTTACACGCTTAGCGTCCTCAACAAGTTCCTGTAGGAATCTCTTAGGTTCACGCTCATGCACTCTTCAACTACTTCGTTGACCGAACTATAAACAAAAGGGACAATGATTCCTCAATCAATAGAAATAATACCTCGTCATGATACTTACAATGGACCTCGGTAATACACGATGCCTTGCCTAACCTTGCCGTTCGCCGTGGCAAACGTTACCGGCTATTGGTGATAGCTTATGCCTCATCTACTCGTTGCTAACCACACGAGGCCGCGCCACTACAGGTTTTGGCAGGCAGGCATTATTCATTTTTAACTTGACTAGATTATTGACTATCATAAGACTTTATTTAGTTTCACCTGTCCCGTGATATGTCTGTCTGTCTGTCTGTAATCAAATCTTGCAAGTTAAATTTGACCTACTTGCCGGTTTCCGATTGCACTGAAATTTTGCACTCATACGAATATCGCGTGATAATGCAATATTATAATGTCATGGAGCTGATCTGATAATGGAGCTGAAAGGTGGTCATGGCATATCTGATAAACAACATAACCCCAGCGAGTTTGGTCTCGATTGATTTGTTTTGAGAAGCACTTTAACCCTTTTTAGGTCATTGTTATCACAAAAGCTTGCTTTGAAAAAAAAAATACTTGTTTTATTTATAATACTATATTTAGACTATTTGATTTAAAACAACATTTAAGATAAAAATTACAATTTGGTCTTAATGTATTGCTTGTATCAAGGAAACCAATATTTATGTAACAAAAATAAGTACTGAACAAATTGTATTTGTAATAAACAAACAAAATAAATAATTATTAGCGATAGCGCCCTCAATTTATGAATGACTAGTAATCCAATGAACGGACTCTGCCTCCTCAAATATTATTAAGTTAGAAGCTCTTATGCAATGTTTATGCGGATACGTAAATACTTAAGCAACAGCCTCCAACCTACCGCCCTCTTGTACACGGTCTAGGTCACGATTATAATGATTATAATATTCATACGTAATTATAAGACTAACCAAATAAACCGAGTATGTTATATTCGTCAAGTACTTTATTATAATACGAGTGTATTTACATTATTAAAATACTTAAAATTAATCGTTTTCGACACTTCGATACTATTCATTCAGTTATAATCGGTTAATAATATCCAAGGATTACAACTTCTTATTTAATTAATTAATAATGTTTTTAATGTTTAGTTAAGCCTAAGTCTTCTTCGATTTCTTTTTAATTTACAGATCTTAGTGAAACCGTAGGCTTATATAAGCGTTGAAACTATTTTCGCAGTAAAGTTAGCGCTTTTATTGTAATATAAGGATAACACGTAGTGTCTAGTATGCGACATTTTTATTCATGACTATCATCACGCACCACTTTGATCCAAACTGCGTTCTCGCCGTAAAACGTGCCGACCGAGAAGCAGCTGGTTTGTCAAAAATATTCACTTCCTCCTCATTTCAGTCACGTAAAAGAAGCAGATGGAGATAAAACACAGAAATAAAGAATGAGAATTTCATTCCTTTTCCGCATTTGAATATATTTGACCTTCTTAGCAAATATCTAGTGTGACGTAGATGAGAATACATATTAAGACCATCATTACCATCAATGGTATTATTGTTATTCATCCCATGTATTCGTCATAACATAACACAGGTAAATGAACTCGTATTCGTGTCAAATCGTTTGTTGTCTTTCCTATACCTATTTATCATGTCACTAATCCGGCATGTGAAAAATTCGAGAAAAAGCCCAGGACTAAAGTAACTATTTATATCTTTTGTACGTGTAGTTGACACGTTGTTTCGTGTGTGTAAGTGGCCAACACTAGTGTCATGTTTTTCAAGCTTCCTAGAGGTCTTATATAGATATTTTTCTGGGTTGTTATTTATGCGACTAACATTTTTCCTTCCTTTTTTGTTCCAGGTAATTCATGCTTTAACGTTCACACATGATATATATTCCAACGGATGTGTAAGTATTAATGTCGCATATTGTACTAAAAAGTGAATAGAAGACTTGTTTTAGATAGGGAGTTCAATTAAATATGTATATGTACTAGCTAGCTTCATCCAATTTTACAGTTATTTTATCTTATCTTGCTATGGGGTCTACATTTGAAAGCACGCCGAAACTTTAGGTTATATTGTAGGAACTTACCCCCTTGTCTTACTGATTTCTGAAGAATTTTACTTGTTTATTTGTTTAATTCTTACGCTATCTTTACAGGTTTTCCCAATACAATAGCATAGTCGTATAAATTTTATCTATTATTAATACTCACATTATAGAAAATGACAAAACAAATAAACTGCCTATGAGAATTCCGTCAATGAGCAGCTGAACAGGTCAATGTTTTCTGCTAGGTACGTTATTTAACGTGTGTAGGGTTTGGGTGAGTGGCGCCATTTTTATGATATTCGTTCGCCCCTGAAGTATCTTACAGTTACTTATTTAGTACTCGTAGAAACTTGAGAACACGACCTTACCATACTGATTACGTACGCCACTAGTCGCAAACTTATAAATTCTATTATACGGGCGTCGCCGTCAAGGCTAACGCGCAAGGTTTTTGTGTACATTAAGAAAAAACCTTTTTTAAACGGCGACCGAAAATGGAAGGTCCTCGGAATGGTCGGCCTACATGAACTTGTATGTAGATATGTGCACATTCTTGTTGAATACCTTTAGTTAGTACAGTTCAGTTTACATCGGTTAAACTAGAAGGCTAATAAGTAGACAAAAATCGCTTTTTTCCTTTAAAAATTCAACGTTCCTTTCTGTGATATATACACGTACCTATATCCATATGGAGTAAGTAGCGTTCTGATACTCAAGATTGGAACGATCGGGAGAGAACGTGACGATAACTGCGACACCTGTCTCCACAGCGGTGAATAACGGCCTTGCATACATGGAAAAAGTTGAACATAGCGGTGCATCTCCACTGCTACTCGATCTCCGAGACCATTTTACATACGTGTATGTGTGCCAGTATGATTTACGAGTATCTATTGAAACGATGAAACGACTACACTGCAATCGATTTCAGTATGTAGTAGATACTGTACTAGACACACGAGATGAAATAGAAATGGCGTACAGAAAAGAAAACTCAGTCTCGTCTGAAAAGGAAACCTCGAGATACCTGTCTTCTGGTGAGTGCTAGGGCTAGCATAGAATATACAATTAAATATAATACCTACTAGCTAGAATTATACAAGCAGGTCATGCTTTTTATAAAAACAAATATAGTTACGGTTTAGCTTGCAATATTTGACTCATCAATCTACCTTATGTGAAAGTTATAACTATATAACATAAATGTTTTAAAAAATAATATTTAGGGCTATCTTCGACCAAATGTGTCGCCTTTATATATCGATATTAATACATTTCATGTATTCGTTTAATGATATCCAGGATCTTCATTTTACTAAACAATTAAAATACAATAATACAGATAAAATATTTTCATAGACACTAAAAAAATCATAGTGGTTACTACCAAGCTCAGCAAGACTCGAACATTGCATATATTATTAAGTTTCCGTTACAAGTACATTTATCATAATTGGTTTTTGACGTTGCTGATAAAATAACCACAGATCAATTTACGTACATTTGATGTTTATTATAACCTTACGGAGTACATTTGATATTTTTCTAAGATTTCTTTCTGGTAACTTTATACCAGTTTGACTTTCCGTTATGAAGTTAATTTTATGATGGGGAATTTGTTTCCGTGTAAAATTGTAACCTGTTGAAGTAGTGTTGGAAGCATATGATCGATACGACAAAATATCTAACGGGTCGAGCCGCGTGGGGGAAATGGACCGAGAGCCTGTGCACGCGCACCGCTATAATAGATAGTCATACGTCCCAGTTGGATTCGGCGCGTTGCACTGAGCACGTGTATTTATGATATTTTGGTGTCGCAACACTCGAACAACTGTATCGCGGCTAATTTAATTTGTGACTTGGATGTTATATGTATGTTTGGAGTGTCAAATAAGTGAGACGCTGCCAGTTTTTGTGACCGTTAGTGTTAACTATGATTGGAACTATGCACGTTTTATTGCCCATTTGTCCCATTTGAGGTATGTCTGTTGTATTCACAACCTAAATTTTTATTTACACTTTAATCTTATCTGGCCGTGCATTTATACTTTTATTTGCTGATAACGGAAACGTTTCACACGTGGGGTTTCTAGATATGTATGGTGTTACTACTGTCACACTTCATGATCTTCAGTGCTTAGATAATTTTTATTTTATTAATTGTTTTTTTGTTGACATCTACCACTATCTTAATTAATTCCAGGTTCTTTGTTTGATTTTGATAGCATTCTGAATACAAAGTTTCTTTCTCAATTCTCATCTTTCTTGTTGTCCACATTAGTAGTGATTCAAATTTTGAGTATACATACTTTACAAAATTATAACGTCATTATAATTTGCGGTTTCGATGTCACTGGCAGTATAAAATTAGATCGGATTACCTATGAGCCTCGACAACCACATTACCGAATATAACCTGATCAAGTGATCACAACCTGGCGTTCACCTGGAAAATCTAAGCTGTAATAGACAGGCAATAAGAACCAGAGATCGTATTCATGTTTAATTCGTCAAATCAAATGTTTAATAAGAATCTACCCTTTCCTTTTTATGACCTTATTTTATTATATAGTTCGAGATTATTTGCTCAAAATAGAACACAAATAATATAAAAATTCTCGTACAGCAAGACTTAAATTTTCTTGACCTGTGAGACTCACTTTAGCTATGCTATGTTTTTGTATCATATATATTAAATCATCCTATTATGATAAAAAAAACTCACACATCCACTTAAGATACACGGACACTTAAGATAACAATTCAAATTAAGTAGGTACTTAATTTGAATTGTTATCGATTTTCGATACATCTCAACAGACACTACACTATACATAGGTATGTATAGTGTCTGTTGAGACGTATCGACGAACGTGTTAAGTTGTAATGTCCATTTTTTTGCTGTTACCATAACATATATACGCAATTTAATTCCGTTATTAAAACTTGTGTTTGTTTCAATGTTTCCAATCCAATTATATGACACCATATACAAGAACTAGATCGTCTGACACGGCGTTATCTCTGACCTCTGGCATAAGTTCTACAAATAACAGACGGCATACGATACCCTTCCAGAAATACGCACGCACGAGTAGCTTGTTTCGCTTATCTGTTATCAGCGCGGATGTAATATGTCGCCTGTGACCCTACTTGGGGTCGCTCTGACGTCTCTTGCGATTTTGTGTCGTAGCCTGCAACTGACTTTTTAAAGATACTTACCCGCTGTACTTTCGCCATGTTCTTTACAGAAAATGTATAGCGCAATATCATGTTGACATTTAAACGAATTCCTTTCTCGTCAGTCACGTCTGGCCTTGCCATTACGAATAAATTTCACATACAATTAGTTGATTCCTTGTATGCAATTTTCACAGAAAATTGATTTTCACCTTTTGTTTAGTTACGTAGACACTACAATATCCCTCTTATCATTCATCCGGCCTGGGACGCAGCGTAAAATTTGGTTTACAATGCGACATGAATTTGCGTGTGGCGATTCGCGAGGTAAACATAGTTACTGAAAGTGGAAAGCCTTGGTATTATCGGGTAGGGAGCACGAACGTTATGTGTGCTTATTTAGCTACACAAGCTCCGCTGTACGTGATTGTGCAAATGTTTATGCTGCCGTTCATTTTTAGCTTTCAGGCATTCCGTTTTCGTTCACCATAGCCTAATCTTTAATCTGTCTTCATTTGTATCGATAGTTACTTAGTTTATTGTCAGCCAGCGTCACATAAGATGTTTGGGGTAATGAGGGCACGTACGGCGGCTTGACAAGTAACAAATACCAAGGGCGCGCACATGACTGGTGATTTTGTATGTACTACTAATAGGTGATTTTTGTGATTACATGTATTATTTTGCTACTTTTCATCGCTTGCTTAATATGTTCTCATAATATTTTTTTTATTCTTTAGACACCTTAATTCTAGCACAGGAACAAGTGAGGTCATTGTGCTGGAAATTTCATATTTGTACCTTTAATATCTAGTTTGTCAGGTATCATAATCTCTTTATGCGAGTTTAACAAAGTTCTAATGAGAATTTCTAGCAACAAGTTGGTTTGCCTGTAGGATATCGATGAAAATTACAGTGACGTCATTTATGATCCCAAGGTGAAATGCTTATTACTACGGATATTTGATCTCAGTATCAAGGTAATAAAACACGCACATCAGTAGACTGTTAAATAAATTGCGTGTGATCTGCGTAAAGATCTATAACGAGCTACAAAAATAACAAATTATACCAAAGGAAAAATCTTTTTATTAGTACTTAATAAACAAACAAAAGTATATTTCCTTTCAACAAGCTTGTTTATTATTCAACATTTCTTTCCGTATTCTTGGAGTATTTTGCTGATTTACTGACGTAGTCTGTTAAAAAACTTTAAAAAAAAAGAAGAAGTGATCTAAAAATCAAAACGTTGTTTTGTTGTTGGATCCTTAACATAAAAATCCTTAATACTCGTTCATATTTGGGTTGCCCTTGGCAAACTCGAACTCTCATTAAGTTTTTCCTTCGTCAAAAGCTGCTGAATAATTCTGGTGGTGCCCTATATTAATGCGCCAAAAGGGCTTGCACAGCACACGCTACATTTCGTGTTCATTTAATAATGTTTTAAAAGCTTTGATGGCTGATAAAATATATTTAGTGCTCGGGCAGCGGGCACTCGTTGGTGCTCGGGCACAGGGCACACGTCCGTTTAAACAAGCATCGATTCTTCAATAAAAGCCAAGGCCGGCTTCTCAAAAAATGTTATGTTATATTTGAAGCATTGAAAATACTAGTCTTGCAACTTGAATTTCTACAGTCTAGCAAAACAACATCAGAAAACACTAGAATATTAAAAAGTTAACAGTATATAATCAATTATTATTATACTAGATGATGCCCGCGAATTGAATTAAGTAAGTAGTCTTTACTTGGGGAGCCAATATGAAAAATTACTGAAGCGTTACTAACCCTGAAAAAATCCACATAAAGTTGGCCATGCGAAAAACCAGACCTTAAGTCGACACCGGCGGCTTAAATAAACGTGGTCACAGGGAACTGTCTATGCTTAAATTTAAAAGGAAAATTGTTGGGGATGAGTAGTATACACGGAATAAACACAGTTTCAGTGGCAGCACTCCCAGTGACAATCTCAGCTTCAAGTATATTTCGTTGCAAAGCATTGACTTTAAGTAGGGTTCCGATACATAGTTTCGGCGGAGTCAAATTTCGCATCAGCATTATCGGCACTCCGACATTAAGTCTTATTTTGTGAGCAGAGAGACCACTCGCTGCAAGTGAATTTAGAAACTCAACTGAATAATTGGTGGCGTCGTCCTGATCAATTACACTATCCAAGAAAGTATAAACCACTTCATCGCCAATTATATACGTCATAAGTTTTTCATTAATCGCTGCGCATTATTCATTTTTTGATGTCAATACGGCGCATTCACATACCAAAGGTATTTCGGGTTTGTTATGCTCTGAAGGTCCGCAAATACCGACCGTACAAGTTCTTCAGAGGAAACAACTTTGCCAAGTATTTCGGGAAGACTCACCTGACCCATTTTCTTCAAGAATATAATTAATTCAAGAATATATCTTCAAGAAATATTCTTGAAAACTTTTGGGCATGTGAACTACCGCCAAGCTGGGCTCTCATATTAATGGTCAATCTGAGCTTTTGTATTTGAAGCCACAGATAAGACTGTTTTAATAAGGAGTTAATCTCATCTGCCCTAGTGCCCCGACTTAGAACTGGAAGGGTTTGATGAAAATCTCCCCACAGCAAAAATGTGACATTGCCCATTGGCTTGTCATCTCGACGAATGTCTTGCAACGTTCTGTCTACAGCTTCTACTGCCTTTTTGTTGGCCACTATGCATTCATCTCAAACGATTAAACAGCAAATGGGCGTTTTAGCCAGTTTAGCCAAATACGTTATACTGTTGCCGCCTTCTCCTCGTGGACTTACCCCCAGCTTATGTTATTATATTATGCTTAACATCCACATCAGATGATCATCGAGTTTTTTTATAATATAATAATTGTTTATTTCAGATATCAAAGATCCATAAAATGTTAGTATAACTTAAATTAGATTAGTAATTAATTAGGAGCATTATTAAAATCAAAACAAAAATAAAATCAAATTAAATCATATAAAGACAAAATAAATTCATAATAAAATCATAATAAAGTGTGGGTTTCTAAAATTACCCTTCTTACAAGACTCGTCCAAAGCGGAGACGTATACCTATCTGCTAGGGTTTGCAGAATGCTGTTTGGACTGCCACGCATTTTAAATATCAACGATGTGGTTTTTTTGCGAATAATGGCTGCAAAGCCATCAACTTGATATTCAGCAAACATCGCCGATGCACTACAAAAACGAGGCAATCCCAACAACATCCTGAATGTATCATTATATTGGACTCGTAGGGTGTCCAGAGACTTTTTGGTGTAGTTGACCCACAGATTTCCCGTGTACAGGTTTTGGCAATACGATTTAAAAAGGGTCACCTTTACCTCTTTAACAAATGTTTATGTAAACAAATTTAACTTGGTTTGACATCAGATGTTCCAAATCACAGATTTTTAGGGTTCCGTACCCAATATAAAAATGTTCACCAGGGTAAACTACCTTTGCAAAGGTGTCATTTTTATAGTTAAGCTAGCCCATTATGGCCCTGTATCAGGTGTTCCATATTACAAAATCAATGATAGCCTATTTTTTTTGGGAATTTATTCAATGTAAGGACACATTTTTTTTTACTGTTTTATTAAATGTTATTAAATTATTATATTAAATTAATAATTCTTCTCATTATTTTAATGCGCGTTCCAAATATCTGACTGGACTTCCTCCACTGGAAAATGATTAAAATGCTTACGGCTTACCTTCTTTTAATTTATCGAAAATTTTGTATAATTTGATCACAATACACACGATGAAGCTAAACAATATTTTAATATTAACAGATTTTTACTTTTGGTTTCTTATGGTTCACGTAAACAAAATTACTTACATTTTGTCTTTATTTAAGAGTAGATTACGTCGTAAATTCGTAACATAATGCTAGTTAAATTTTGACTGGCATTATATTACGAATTTACGATGTAAACTACTCTTAAATATTGACAAAATGTAATTTTATTACGTGAACTTTCATAACGTAGTATAGTTTACAGTCGTCTGTGGACTGAAATGTGTAATAAATATTACATGTTACAATTCCTGCTGCACTTTGGATCGTTTTTAGAATTTAGGGTGGATATCAACAGAATAAAGTTATGAGTAAAATATATATTTTAATATTTCAAATTATATCTTTAAGAAAGGACATGGGAACTGTTCGTTTTGCGCCTTTATCATAATAGTATCTAATCATAATAGTAATGAAATTAATCATTATAACTATTTATAACATTTAAATGTAAATCCATCAGTATCTTATTAATTTTAATTTTGTCTCAACCTAATAATATTATTTATTTAAATAAAAATATTAGTTTGAATTGATTTGTTAGTAACGATTTTACAATTGTTGTTTCACTTTTATTTCCCTACTAAAAACAAATGATGAACCGGACTGATGCCTTCAACTGCCCTATCTTCTCTTATCCTTTATTGATCACTTTTGTAAACAACTTCTTTACTCCAAAATATTTATTTTATTTTACAAGCTGAAGCCCACGGCCTTGTCCGCGTGATAATTTTTAGGGTTCCGTACGTCTGAATACAAAAACGGAACCCTTATAGGATCACTCGTGTGTCTGTCCGTCCGTCGCTTACAGTCAATTATCTCCGAATCTATTAAACCGATTAAGTTGAAATTTGGTACACATATCAATTCCTGTGACCCAAACACAGAGGTGTGACGTGAGCAGATGAAATCTGTATATGGGGGGTCATTTTTGGGGGGGAAGGGGAAAATTAAAAAAAAAAATTCTGAAAACTGCATCGTGTGGCATATCAAATGAAAGGTCTTGTCGAGAAGATCTTAAATGTATTTTTTTGTAATTTTAAAATAAATAGTTTCCGAGTTATTCAAGAAAATAGACGAAAATTGACCATTCCCCCCCCCTTATCTCCGAAACTACTGAACCTAAAATTTTGAAAAAAATACAGAAATTAGTTTTCTCCTTATAGATTATAGGAAAACCTATAAGAAGTCCATGATATTAAAATAACATGGTAAATCACTCAATATTGTGCGTACCAACTTACATTTGCAGGTGGAATGTGTGGGAGAACATATTTTTTAACTCCAATGTTAAGTTTTGAAAATAAAGTGGAACACTCAATATAATACGTTCACTTACGAAAAATCTTTGATATTGTACGGAACCCTCTCCACGCGAGTTTAACTCGCACTTGGCCAGTTTTTTTTGATAATCCCACGTGTACCGCACATTTTCCCGTTGTTTCATACAAACTTTCACTCCCTATTTTATCACCTTAAAGAAAGAGTTTAAAAAAATAGTGAGACAGAAAAAAAATTTTTGAACCATGAACTCATGAGTGCTCAAGTTTCTTACAAACTTTCAACCCTCATTTTTTAGTGCATGCACACTTACGTCATTAAAATAACGTTTGTGCAAAAAAATTTAAGCTTGTAGACCCAGCAGTTTCAGCTGTGCTTTGATCGATTTATACAAAGTTACTCCTTAGGGTTCCGTACCCAAAGGTTCTAAACGGGACCCTATTACTAAGATTCCTCTGTCCGTCTGTCTGTCACCAGGCTGTATCTCATGAACCGTGATAGCTACACAGTTGAAATTTCCACACATGATGAATTTCTGTTGTCGCTATAACATCAAATACTAAAAAAATATATTAACGTGGGGCTTTCATACAACAAACGCGATTTAATAGATAATGGTACGGAATCTTTCTTGCGCGAGTCCGACTCGCACTTGGGCGGTTATTAAACACCAATAACCTTTTTGGTTCAAATTCAGAACCACTCCATCTCTTCCTGTGGATATCGTAACGTAAGAGGCGACTAAAGGAAAACAGCACTTAAAGCTCGTACTACAATAGCATTTCCAAGGAGGGTTGACGTCAGGCAGGCGGCCAGTCGTAAAAATAAGCAAAATCAAATATGGAACGTCAAAAAAGAGTCAGTTATAGACATAGGGAGCCACCGCAAAATGGCAAGCAGTCCAAAACCACCCTGTCCGACTCCTGTGACAAATGGGCCAGGGCTACCGTGTGAGGGGTGGACACGGCCAAAGACGCGAGCCCCAACCCAGAAACGCCGCTTTGTAACGTGGAACATTGGCACGCTAACTGGACGCGAGATGGTAGCTCGTCGGCCAGCTCCTTATTTTCCAGGCGAAAAGTGATCGTGGCGTTCCTGCAAGAGACTTGGTCGGCAGAACCCTGTCCAGTGGGAATGGTTACAAGTTGATCTAAACAAACTTCAGGATAGCGTCTATGGAAGGGGTTATGACTCATCTGATAAGTGCCTAAAAAAATGCGGTAACGGACTGTCCTACTGAACGTCGATAGTCATGACATCGATGTACTGTATGCAGAAAGTAAATAAAAACGATCAACGTGAACTAGAAGGTATGCTATAACGAATTACTCAATATCGAATGTGACAAGACAGTTATTATTTTTTTTCTAAACGCTCATAAGACTAAATTTTATTGATCTTCTTTAATTACAAAAAAATAAAATATTTTAAATGTGGGTGCCACTGGATCGCGTTTTAAATATCTCCGTTCTGACTTGAATTGAATCATCCCGTCTCGGTCCTCAGTGGAACAGAGATCACGAATGTTTACGCGAATTTCGTCACCTAAATCACTTTTTTTGCGTTTCTAGTGACCTCCATTGCGTAACACATCGGTTCCTCTTCCTAGTCGTATCCAGTTCTTTGTGATCTGCCCTACTTCCGCCGGTCAACCGTTTGCCCGCCCTCGTTCGGGTAAAAAGTTTCCATTATGTTGATGACTTCAGCGTTATCTAGCTGAATGTACTTGATTACTGCAATCATTATAATAGTATTCTTTTAACGTTTAATTGGACGGAAATATTCCAAAATGAAAGGAGATTCCAATAATGTCATTATCGGTCAAAATAATCAACTAATTATGAATAAACTATATTCTAATCTATATTTTACCAACTTACTATTACCAATGCGGAAACACATGTGTGTAAATGACACAACATTACAATCTAATTATGAACTCCATTCTAAATCTGGTAGTTATATCGTTTCTTTTTTAACATTACATTGTACTGAAATAAAGTAGATAGGAAATTTTATTTTAGTAAAATGAAATATGGAAAAACATATTTTATTCCAACCACAAAGAATACTATGAAATTGATATTAACTTACAAAACGACGGTTTAATTTGGGTATGTCCAGGATTTATGGAGGCTCGTGAATGCATATAAATATCAAAGGAGAGACGGGCCGAAAATTTATATATCTTTTTTTATATCTAGCGGGAATTCTGCAACGGTGGCGAGCTTTCATTTCGCTGAAAAGCGCAATTTTCCCCATTCACCACGGCTGCCTAGTGAAATCGTTATCGTTTGTTCGTTGCGGCAGGCAGGGCCCATTTCCTAATAGCGGCTTCGCGTGCATTTAGCTTTTTTTTATTACTTACCCACCTTTACAAATACCTATTCCATTTAACTGCTAATTTATTTAATCTTATTAATAATATTAATTGTTGTTACCCGCATAGTATTGTAGAAAGTAGTATTTGGAAGTCATTAAAGTATAACGTTACAAACTGTTATCAACAAATCCATGTTGCCATAATGAAACTTGTCAGATTGTAGGCATATATAGATTGTGAACAACTTCTAAGGATCCTAAAACTCCATTTACTATAATCCTCTCCTATTATTCGCACAAATTACGAGGTATTTTTATACCTATTTTATGAAAAAATTATCCCGGGACTGGGTTGAAAAATTCGAGACTGGTCCCGGAACTAAAAATCTTACGAGATCAAAAACCCTAGTAGATCCTAAGGAACTTGGTCTACCCGATTTTTTTTTGTCCTGATTGTGCTTGCCATAATGATCTTCTAGATAAATCAAGGTGTTGTGGCGCTTGTA
The DNA here is from genome assembly GCA_943193695.1 of Acrobasis suavella. Lineage (NCBI taxonomy): Eukaryota > Metazoa > Arthropoda > Insecta > Lepidoptera > Pyralidae > Acrobasis > Acrobasis suavella. Next base: position 8,145,800 of record OW971945.1, on the reverse strand, counting down.
GATTTGTTCTGCACCTGCTGAACCGCGTCTTTAATTAAGTACAATCAATTGAAATATTTATTCACATCAATCTTGGCGCATTAATGTGTTTACTGGCATGTCGCACGCAAACGAAAACGCGTAATTTATAAAATTATTCTTCTTTATGTGCAGCTGCTGAGTTTACAATAATTACATTGATTACAGCTATGAGTTCATCAACAAAGAATAATTTGAACAAAACAACTTAAATTGGATTATACAAGGTAACATAATGCCCATATTAGACATCAAAGAACCGCTAGATCAAGTTTTCCACAATAATATAACATCTAAGCGAGTGGAAGTAGCAGTTACCCCATTATGTAAGTATCGATTGCGTTGTATACCTTGTTCCGTCAAGTTGCGTCGCTGCATGCAACTGATAATTACAAGAGCAATTTATAATATTCTTAGAAACGCTGTTTATATTCACCTGGTATAATTCAAAATACCATTTTCAATTTTCTATAAGCAGACCACTTACACTGAGCATTGAAATAATCATAATAATATCGTCCATAATCCATTTATCCTTTCAATGCTCATTGGTAGTGGTCGTTCAACAAATCGTCAATCGAATTTTCTCACAACATATTATTTAGTTCATTATCCGAATAATTTTTAACCGACTTTCAAAAAAGGAGGAGGTAATTAATTCGTCGGAATCTTTTTTTTTATGCATGTTCATCATGAAGACGCCTGGACCGATTTGTAAAATTCTTTTTTCGTTCGAAAGGGCGTGATAATACACCGATTTCGTTATTTCTAAGGTTTATCTGAAAAAAAAGATATTTTAAACAAAAATTGATTTTTCCAAATAATAAATTTTAACTAAAAAAAGATTTTTAAATACATTTGTATTTCATTTTAACATGTTTCTTTTCGTTTGTACCTTAAGGAGTTGAGAAACACAGTGGGTTTAAGATATGACCTATGTAGTTTTTAAGCCCAATTCGCTACATATAACAATGGACTATTAATAAATATTTTACTAATGATGATAAATAAGTACTATAATTTTGTCAAAATTTTCATTAGGAACTTCATAAAACTAAAATCAAATCATGTCCATACATACGTATAGTAGATGAAGGAAGTAGCTGCAGAAATTGTTAATATGCAGGTGATTGATGATGAATAACGATGCTGACAAAGTAAGTACTAGATGACGTAGATGCCGACGTTATTATTAATTTATGTTATTATCCTCTAGTCAGACCTGCAAAGTGTATTTTCCTACTACATTAATGACTTCGTACCTAATTACGTTTTATATTTTATTCTTTTCTAGACAACAAAGTTATGCCGTCAGGAAATCTAAGTAATATCCTTTTTACAATTGCTATATTGCAATAAATAATTTTGACTTGACTTTATCAGGTTTGAAACAATAGCTTGCTACTTGGGGCTCGTGTCGAATCCCAATCCTCCCTTTTGTACGTTTGTTTTCGTTTGCCTTAACAATCCTAGTAGACCACTAAGTGCCGCAACAGACGGGGCGCAAGTTGCGTCGCGTAACAGCTAGAGATGGGCAGTAGATAGTACTCAATGTACCCATTTGAGTATTTACTCACTAGATTTGATAAATAGAGTAAATAGAGTGTGCTCAAGTATTGACATCGAATTTGATGTCTGTTTGCTTATTTTTACGTAAAATTACGTCTATGCACACCTCCCACCAAAAAATGATAATTAGTCAAAGAAGTAATGAGTGGTCATTAGTATGGTTTTTTCATAATTCAGCGTCGCATATAACGTACATACATTTTATCTACATTTTAAGCATATTATGGCGTACGCACACACTTTCCGACAAGAATTGCAAGTGTATACTAGATTTAAGTTTCAAAATTGTCATGAAAACATGAAATAATGAATATGAATATAAATATGAGTCGCAACTCATATAAATCAATCTACTCACCAAATGGATAAATGAGGATATTTATCCGGTATTTACTCAATCTACTAAGTAAATACTCAAATGGGTTGATTGAGTATTTATGCATCGCCCATCACTAGCTGTTACACGGCGCAACTTGCGCCGCGTCTGGTACGGCCCTAATAGTCTGGAACAGCGTAGTACTAACATGACGATTTTTAATTGCACTCTCTCGCTCAAATCTCGGTCAAATCGGTTCAGTACATACAAAAAAAGACCGTAAGTTAAAAACTGAGCGGTCGTCATCTTTGAGTACCATGATCAGTACATTACAAGGAATCCAACGACACCACTTATACGAGTAGGTATAAAGAACAAGTACAAATAAAACTCTGTTTCTAGAGGACTTTTGACGAAGAATGCTCTAAACTAAATGCAAGAGTAGTAAGAAAAAGCGTACATCTATAACGAAGCAGTAGAAACCGCTAATTAGATAATCTATATTTTAATAGTTGGTTGAAAACATTGATGTTCCCATGTATGGGAGATTAGTTTCACTCAACCTCTCGAGTATCAACCGTATCAACTAAATTTCTTCTTTATGCATTTTGTCTAAAATTTGTACAAAATATCGTCTTTTTATTTTTTTATTCATAATAGAGTATCGATTCATACGCAACGTAGCTATTTGAACATATTAGTACTTATATAATGTCATTATGGCAGTTTTCACCGACTATTGAATCAAATCAAATCGCGACGGCTTTTTCTAATGTATTTTTAGATATCTACTTTTAAAATGAGACATCTGCGAGGCAAGTATGATTAGGGCGACAAATTTTATCCTTCAAATTTGTCGCATTTCGCGTAATTTACCGCAACAAACATACGACAAAATTGAGCGACAAAATAACTTTCATTCATCAAACATATTTTATCTCATGCCCAACTCCCGTGCCAGCATGGTTTTGACAGGTCAAAGTAGACATATCGACGGTTGGCAACGTGAAATCATGTTTTGTCGCCGATTTGCTAAACCCACATAAGACTCAATTAAACCATTTTTAATCGTATTTTAAACAGTTATCATATTAAATATCCAAAGGCCATGCACTCCTACCCGCTCAGTTCCTGACTTATAGTCCAGTCGGCAAGTAAAAAAATAGGGGATTACCTGGAATCAAATCCGAATTTAATAAAATTTTGTGATATTGTTTGAGGACGGTGCGGGGTATGGAACCTAAGTTTTTGACCTCAAGGCGCCTGAGGAAACTTGGAGGGGGTTAGGGGGAACAGAAACATCGAAAACTTCGGATTTTAGCAGATTTTCGCTTATATCTTCTAAACCATGCACTTCTCTAGAAAAGTGTTAACAACAAACTTTTTTAACTTTTAATAACCAACATGTTTATGTATACTATACACACTTTGTATACCCACTGACATCCCGACACCATGACTCCTCCACCCCCTGACAACCAAAATCGAAGGAAATTTAATACCCTACAACTTTGTCGTCAACGCTTTTCTAGAGAAGCGCATCGTTTAGAAGGTATAAGGGAATATCTGTGAAAACTAGGGGACGAGGCAAAAACATTTTCGAGGTTTTTCAACCACCGAATAATATCCAAAAATTTCATTAAATTCGGAATTACGTCCAGGTCGAAAGTACTTGTCGACTGGACTATTAGGACAATAAACTAAATTACTCAAGAACAACAGGGAGAGGCTACAATGACATTTCGGTAGCTTAGAAAAATTAAGAGGGTCGTTTTGAGATCCGGCGGGGATTCTTTTTGTGCGCCCGCCGTTCCGGAGAAAAGTGGATGAGGGACAGGGCACAGGAAATACTCTGGATATAATCCATTTTATGCTATTTACACAGACACGCTCTTGTAAATTCCCGCGTCTCGGTGAGTTTTTGTTTGCTAACAATGTATTTTGATGGTAATATCAAATGGTTAAATAAAATTTTATTATTACTAAATGTTTAGGATTCGTGCAGTAGTAACTTACCATAAGACATGATGATGATTACTCAGGGAAGGGTATACGACGACGACGTAGCTCCACACCAGACAGGTGAAGGAACTTTGTGACGTCACACGCTCGCAGGTGTGAGCTTTGTTCGTGGCCGATCTCAAATCCCGCATAATACCTGCGGACGTAAGAAAACTGTTTTGCCCAAAGAATTCAACGTTGGATAGATTTTATGACTAGCATTTCAAAATTTATACATAACTGTTGTACAAATAATTCTATAATTTGTAAAGAATATCTACGTATAAAATTTCGTTTTCTTTAATTATTTTTAGGCATCCATACCCAAAGGGTAAATGGGACCCTATTACTAAGACTCCGCTGTCCGTCCGTCTGTCTGTCTGTCACCAGGCTGTATCTCACTCATGAATGGTGATAGCTAGACAGTTGAAGTTTTCACAGATGATGTGTTTATGTTGCCTCTATAATAACAAATACTAAAAATAAAATAAATATTTAAGGGGGGCTCCCATACAATAAACGCGATTATTTTATAGATAATGGTACGGAACCCTTTGTGCACGAGTCCGAATCGCATTTGGCCGGTTATTATTATTTTTATATTAGGATATTTTTAGTATCGATGTCGTCGAATTCATTCATATCTTGCGACTCTTCATGGCATTTTATTGGCATTATATTTTATAGGAAAAATTTTCGAGTGCGCGTTCTGCTAAGGCTTTTTCAGGCCTGCGTACTTTTAAATGCTGTGCAAATGGATTGATCACTAAAATAGACAAGTAAAACAAGCTTTTTATTTATATAAGTTTTTCGTCAATGATTATACCTGCTTTTGTTTTCAATGATTGGGGAAAAAGTATTTTCGCATTTTATATGAAAATTAAAAACATTTTTTAATATAGTTTAGTTACATTTAACTAAAGTATGTAGGTACCATTTTGTTCGAAAACTTTTTGCCATCTTATAGGTAGGGACATAATCCCATTGCTATAGAAATTTTGGGGCTTCTGATCAAAAAACTGCTTCAAGTAGTTTTAGCAGTCCTCTCGTGATGTTAACCTGACACTGCCTAAAGAATTCTGAAGAGACCGAAACAGGTGGAAATCTGAAGGTGCCAGGTCAGGACTATACGGCGGATGCATGAACACCTCCCACCCAAACTCTCTTAATTTTTGCTGAGTGGTTAAAGATGTGTGAGGTCTAGCGTTATCATGATGAAAAACCACACCCCTTCTGTTAATTAATTCCGGCCGCTTTCTCTCAACTTCTTGCTTTAATCTTATCAGTTGTTCGCAGTAAAGTTCTGAATCGATGGTCCTGCCTGGTGGTAACAGCTCATAATGAATAATGCCCTTCCAATCCCACCACACACACAGCATCACCTTGTTGCGAGTTAACCCGGGTTTCGCCACAGTCTGTGAAGCCTGACCGGCCTTTGACCATGACCTTTTTCGCACGTTCTTGTCGTACGTGATCCACATTTCATCACCAGTTATCAATTTCTTCAAAAATGGTTCGGTCTCATTACGTCGTAATAAAGAATCACAAATGAGTACACGGTTCATTAGGTTTCTTTCAGAGAGCTCGTGACGTGCATCTTTGACATCAAAATTTCCGGATTGAAAACGCTTAAACCAAATTTGTGCTACTCTCACAGACACTGCACTAGGTCCATAAACATCGCAAATTTTTTTCGCGGCTTGCGTTGCGTACCTATTTGGTAGTAAAATTTTAAAATGTATCTAATTTCTTCATTAGATTCACTCATCTTGACGGTAAGAAAAACAAATGAAAATCACACATTTTCCTAATTTGAATTTGGAATTATCTTCTTTAAAATTTAAACTTTTAAATGATACCAAAACCAGCCAGGCACAAATAGTATAGCCAAAGTGGTTTTATTACAAGTTCATACATACTACATGCGAAAAGACTTTTTCCCCAACCTAATAGTTTATGTGCCGGAACAGACGGGGCGCAAGTTGCGTCTCAACGCAACTCGCGCTGCGTTACGCGTGCTCGCACGGGCCCGCACAGAGGTGGTAGTGTTAGAAAGCTGGACAAAAATGTTCAGAATTATTTTTTATATACAGAGCAGACCTTGTTTTATTAAAAGATATTAGAAAAGATACATTTTGATGTCTTTTTCTATGTACATTTACTTACAATTTTTTGGTCTTATCGCTAAAAACGATTTCCTCCACACAAACGATGGATGGAGAGAATATGGAAAAACGACCCATTATAATTTCAAAAGGACAACGTCTGTTTTGTATTTAAAAATAAGTCTTTCAAAAAATTTTTGTCCCGCTCTCTAACACACCATCTCTAAGCGGGCGTCTGAATTAATTAATTATATCAGTGGATTGTCCAGTCAATGGCTTCGTCTGAATGAAGACAATACACTGTAATCATTTTCATGAGGACAATCCACTGTAGTGGCCACTAAGACAATTCTTGTCCTGGATTGTCCTGTCAATGGCTTCGTATAAATGAAAACGAACCACTGCAGTAGATTGTTCTCAGAACAATGATCAAGACAATCATATGGAATGGGCCATTTTCAAACAGGACACTACGCAATTCGAATTAGACAAGACAATGAATTGTCCTGTCAATGGCTTCGTATGAATGAAGACATTCCACTGCAGCGGGTTGCCCTCAGAAAAAAATTACAGTGGATTTTCTTCATTAAGACTAAGCCACTGACCGGACCACCCACTGTGGGAATTCATTGTCTTAGTGGACTGTCTACAATTAGACAAACAGGACAGCCAAGACAATGATCGTCGTCATTCAGACGAAGTCATTGACATGAGAATCTACTAAGACAATATTGTCTTTCGGCCAGCTAAACTGACCAAATAATCTGTGTGCGACACTATACTCGTATACCTTCTAAGTGCATCTTGCGCGGGTAGAGCGGCCACACAGAGCGCGAGTTGCGCGGCGCAACTTGCGCTGTTACGCGACGCAACTTGCGTCTCGTTTGCTTCGACCCTATGAGAAAATTTTCTCTCATGTTGGCAAGTCAAAACTTACCTACTGAACAAAAGGTAGTTCGGTCCATACTACGCATTGAAGTGGTTAATTGTTAAAGCACGAGTATTGGTGAAAGTTGACCAAGTCTTCGGAAATGAGTCATATTTGAACGAACAATATTCACATGTAAATTAGGTTGAATACGTAACTCTGGCTTTACAGTTTCTTTTCAATTTTCAAAACTGCGCTTTCTAATTTACGCTTTAGGATGTGCCGATGAAATAATGAGTTTTATGAGATTAATAGGATAAATTCCTTAAAATGACAATATAATATATATTTATGTAAGTTTGTATGTATAGGGTGGGAATGGTGGGATATGGGATTTGTTTTCTTGTAGTCGGTGGTCTCACTAACAAAATATACTATTACTATTTTAAGGGTTAGTTTTGCCGAAGCGGCCGGAGGGGTTCAGTTACTAAACAACTTTCCTCAAGGAGCGTATAACAAAAACCGAAAAAGTTTTTTACTCTCATACTAGTTAACCGATCAGCTGATCCCAGTATCGTGTGAAAGTAAAAAAACAAAACACATTTCGTCATCAGTATCTATGCTCCTTTGAGAAATTTTTTTAGTATCATGGACTTAATCTACCTTTAAAATACTTAAAAAAATTGTGAGACGTTATAAAAAACTCAACGTTGATGAAAAAATTGTTCATATAAGTTTTCAAAATTAAAAACCAACTTCACCCCCAAACTACACAACTGTTTTAGATTTAAAAATTATAGGACCACCTAAGATGTATAACCCTACCAAAAAATAGCAGATTGTGCTACAAGGGGATAAGCTAATATTTTGAAGGCGAGGGCGCTACTTTGAATCCAAAGCGAAACGAAGGATTTCACAGTTGAATTGTTGATTCACGAGCGTAGCGAGTGATTCTACGGTGGAATCCTGAGTAAAGCGAGGGATTCATGTATATCGCGTGAGATAAAAATACTTATTATCTTACCCGAGTAGCACACTCTACTTTTCATCTCCATCTATGAGAAAAACTAGCAAATACAAAACAGAATATAAAGAAAAGAATAGAATACCCACAATACTTAATCAGAATTCATCCGACAATTGAATACTACTGTGTTTGGTGTCGTTTTCGTACAATAAATACTAAGAGATTTTTTTTTTCAAGACCTCCAGCTTATGATAACATTTTGAGTTATAACTTTGTTTGCGTGATCCTTCATGTCTTTTTATTGTTATAATTAAACTTGATATCTATTCACTATCGGCTTAAACTTACGAAACATTATTAACATTTACACAAATAATTACATATCAAATATCAGACAACAACAAATAACCTAAAACTTTTGTAATTACTTGAATCAAAGAGAAAAATTGCGCTTTTTTAATTATACTTATTTGTTTTTCCGAAGCGAACAACATAATTTTTTACCTACAGTCATCCATGTTGACGACAACACGTAGTCCAAATTTGAAAAAAAAAATCACGAAGTCTGTGCCATTTATTTTTTATTTAAAAACAAAATTCTTCTTTTTTTTCTGGATTGCCAACATTATTTTTGATTCTACATAGATTACACTCGTGTTCAGTTTTCAAATTGGTTTTAATCCCTAGAGATTTTCTTTTACACGTTTTAATCCCGAGAGAATAATCAGTAACTTTAGCTTCAAACGTTTTGGGATGAAAACATCGTTTTTTGAGTAGATGAGATGAAAAAAATATTTTCATATCGGTCCACACGTTTTCTAATAATCGGTGAACTTACAATAAAAAAAAGATCACGACAAATTGATAACCTCCTTCTTATTGGAAGTCGGTTAAAAATGATTTCTCAAAAGTCAATATTCGTGTAGCTCCGAGCTAGATTTTCTTTAAAGTAATGATTCATTAATTATTATGAATAAGCATTACATGTAATAAGTTTATACCAAAGTTATTTACATGTAAAATGCCCACAAAGGCCTTATTGCGGAATTAACATTTGATTCTTGATTCTGAGTAACTTGTAAACTTGTGTAGCACTTGGTAAACATTCTTTTGCATCAAGATTCCCCTTACCCTAGACTTTACATACAAACGTAGTCTAGCTTTTATTTTGAAATGACATGTGAGATATCGGCAGCATTTTGGAATTTTAAAAAATTGCATGTCTAGGCACATAACTAGTTTTGAACGATCAAATATGAACTTGAAAGAAAATATGAGAGTGTAGGAGTTTTCCATACTTATGGTCAAATGTGATATGATACACTATATTCTATTTTAAGTTCATATTTCAACTGTGAAAACTAGTTAAATGCCTTAATATATGCAATTTCTTTGAAATTACATATTTTTTCGCCAATATCCGACATTCTGTTTCAAAATAAAAGCTAAAATACGTTTGTATGGGCAAGTCTGATTCTGACTAGGGTAAGGGGACTCTTAAATAAAAACATTACACTTAAATACTTGTTATCAAAATGTCATAAACGTATGTTATGTAATAAGTGTAGCAAAGCAGAGAGTTGGGTGAATTTCAAATAGGACTTTACAGATGTGATGTGGTTTCGCGAGCAGACTGGGTCCGAGGGTCGATCTGCCGGGCGCGTACCTGCGCGTGCGCCACGATGCGCACCTCCGCTTCGCCGCTCCTCGGAAACGGCAGGTAGCTCGCGCGCCGCCGACCATCGCTCAGTGCGCGCGTTCTCTCGCCGCTGGTGGTAGTGTACGTAGTGCGCGAGCGCATGCGCGTTCCGCAAGCATGGTGCTGTCTTAGAGCTGGTGAACGTGAAGTGGTTAATGCAGTGCAAATTTTTTGACGAAATGTCCTGTGACAGGAGAACCAGGGCCGCGCGTTTCCTCGATCTGCGGTGAGTTAGCATCGTCTCACCATGCTTCCTGTCACGGACGCCAATCCTTTGTTGAATCCTCGCTTGAAGTGACGTGCATCCGTCTCTTTTTATCGCGTCCTACCTGCCGCTGCAAAGCCGACAGATGTTCTTAGTGATTGTGTTGTTTGAATATTTGAGTTTCTTACAAGAAACTAAGAGTCATGTGCGAATAAACAAGCTATGAGATTTGATGTTGCAGTTTTGATAGTGGTATGAAATGCAGCGTAAAAAGTAAATTGTAGTAAATGAAAATTTTAAGTTATATTTCAAGTACAAAGTCATTAGTGTTACGACCTTGACAGACTAAGTTACGAAACCACCGGCCCGAGTACACGTAATCTTGACGAAATTGGCGGTCACGATTTTCTCTTCAAGCCTTCATAGGGTCCTAAACCTTCGGCCATTGTTATTAAATGTCTTATTAAATCCTCCTTTATACTAACTGGTATGAAAAAAAAATTGTGTTTCACAAGTTGTAGTGGCGCTAACACAAACATCAAGAAGTGTGTACAGTGTACTTCGCGACGCCTTCTTTCTGGTGGGATTGTGGAATGCAGGCGTTATTGTGGAAGTAGCACAAGCCAGACGCAGAACCGCAAATGTGGGGCGCAGGCGCACTCCCCGCCTCGCCTCCCGGCCTTGAAAGGCTCTTGACCAGGCCAGCGTCGCCGATGCCGTATTTATTGCAACCTCCACGATCCGTACCGCCGAGGTTATTGACGCCTGGTTGCTTACCCTCACACGACAACTATTTATTTTTCATGGGAAGTCTACTACGAACAACGACTAGCCAGGCTAATGCTCGCCTTCTCCTTGAAGCGATTGTTCTCACGACGATCTTGTAATGAACAACTACAATGCTCATTACGTCATTGCTAAGCGAGTTTCCGCCTTCAATGTTTGGTAGTTAACGATGTGAGTCACGCAACTGCCACGCTTCATAATAAATATACGTTGTTTAGGTTGCAGAGTTTAGTGTTGCTTTAGGTGCATTGTCCTTGTTGGCCAAAACTGACAGAGCTACTTATTAGGCGTAGGCATGTAGGTACTGAACAAAGTTTTTGACTCACAGCCACAAGCACGGTCTAAAAATATACTCGTCAAGCGAGCACCTACTCAGGATCGATGCCCAGGCAGTCCTAGGTCAAGGACGATTGTCTAGTTCTTCGCTCCCTGTAAACGGCTCATTGACAAAGCTTTACATTTTACTTATATTATCTTTTAATCATAAGAAAACTTAATCACGATTATTTAATTTATTTTTTTCTTTTCAAGCAGTAGTACTCAATTCATTTTGTAATAGCTTAGTTTCATTAGGAATTAGAGTTTATTCCAAATATCAATCAGAATGTTTAATGAACATACTTTCGATTCAAGTAATTCAATATTTTTGGATATTTGCACAAAAAGAGTTAATCAGCTGTCTGAGTGCCATACGGCAACGAGATCTACACTTCATAAAGCAAATGAGGCCGGCATATGTTGCCGCTTTCACTCCCTACACCACAATCGTTACGTATCGTACAATATAAAGTCTTGACAAAAAACATCCATTCTATTTTCTTACAAGGATTTTTACTTGTGCAAAGAATATCATAAAAGAGAGAAGAGAGAGAGAGAAGCAGATTGACAAAGTAGGCAGAATGCGTGCGTGTCTATGTATACAACATAAATCACTATTCATGATAGTAACAACAAATTCACATCACAATTTTGTTTTATTCTCGTACAAAAAGTTTGAATAAACATACATTTCTGTTAGCAAAGATATTTACTTACTTACATCGTTTGTGTTTTCATCGAACTCTACGTTCATTTCGTTGTTAACAAACAAAATATCAAATCCTTTATCTAATTTATCTTAATGTATAGTGATGGGTTATCTAACAAAAAGTTCAGTTAATTAGAATTTAGAATAAAGAGTGGGACACGCAGCCACACGCGCTGCGGCCCTGGTGCTTCGAGGGTAGTTTTTTGTCAGCAGCAGCTGGTAACCCCATGAGTGACTCACGTCCTGTGTCTGTGCCCCACTGTAGGGCGGGGTGCATGTCATTGACCCCACTCGCAGCCCCAAGCTCGCAACATATGAACGCCACATACAATCCATTGCCCTTTGTTGCTCTCTATTATTTATAGCATTTTGTTAGCACAATGCGTTGGTGCTTTTTCATCTCTACAGATTATCCATTTTGCATGGAAAAATAATGTGTGAAACAACACAAAAAACTGAAAAAAAAAACTCAAGAGTCTATACCCTTCTAGAGTCTTTTCTTCTTCTTTAGCCTTTTAGTTCAGCTTCGATTGGTATTAGGTATTAATTAAAGAGTTCAAAAATCAAAAGTTTTTTAGTAATGACATTGAAACCATGGTCGATAGCCGCAAGGCGTTGGTTCGACCACCACTATACCACATACCGGTTTCTTCCAAGTCTCACACCGCATTGTTGATCCTTCCACAGAAAAACAAATGAAACGATCTTTTTTATCGCTTCACAGGCGCATTCCATGTAATTCTTATTCTTGGTACTATTTTGATACCAATATCTTTATTTTATTTAGAAAATTATAGTCCGAGTATAATATAAATATTTTAATCTATTTTAAACAAGATGATGATATGTACTCACGGAAGTGCCTGAACCTCGTCATCTACGTAGTTCACGCCTCACCGACGCGATTTGCATAGCAAATAGTACAATTTCCTGTCATTGCTTGTATCCAACTTATAAGTTCTCCAACATTCACTGCTGTCAAGTCACTAGGTCTCGCCTGCCTATTTTTCGTTAATTTAGACTGAGTATACGAACATCCTGCTCGAAAGATTATCATAATTTAAAAAAATTAAACTATTTTTTATCACATCAATTTCACAGTCATGTTACACATAAACGTCATAACATTAAACCGGCCATATAAATTTGCATTTAATTTAGGTACATAATTTGTATGCAATATACTTGAAATTTTCGTGCCGCCAATACTTATCTATGTTTTCAAACTAAAGGCTACTTTCCTTGATGGAGGTACCTTCGTAGTCGCACATTACGGCGAGCTGACGGCTAAGGTACGCGGCCATGAATTATTCAGATCGCGGGCACCCTTCGGTGGTCCGATGCGCCCTGAAACACACAGATACTTGAGGTTTACTGAGGATCTGACATAAAAGGTGATTCTAAATTCTAAATTGAAGAGCAATTAGTATTTCAAATGAAACAAATTCTACATTTTGATATTTTAAAATGACATCATAAGACTTTTGAATATAAGAAACTCTGGCAAAATGTAAACTTCTACTGTGTATTTTGTATTGAGGACTCTGTACAGAAAGCTGCCTCTACGTTGAACAGTCGGAAACCTTTTCAACAAAGTTTTATGTACTCATATGTGTCAAAAATGCTCTTAAACTTTTAGTGGGTAATACACATTACACAACCACAGCAACTGTCGGAGGAAAGTAGGATTCTTTCAAACATTAGTATTATGAGATATATCTGTAACGATGACGTTGTATGAAGTGCGAGTCGGGGTCGCGCACGAAGGATTTCGTACCATTAACTATATAATTTTTTTTTGTTTGGGAGCCCCACTTAAATATTTATTTTATTTCCTTTTAGGGTTCCGTACCCAAGGGTTAAAACGGGACCCTATTCGCTCCGCTCCGCTGACCGTCTGTCTGTTACCAGGCTGTATCTCATGCTAGCTAGAGAGCTGATGTCAGCTAGAGGGTTGAAATTTTAACAGATGATGTATTTCTGTTGCCGCTATAACAACAAATACTAATAAGTAATTATTAGAAAAAGAAAAAACCCGACTGCCTTTTTATTTTGTTTTTTATATTATTATTTTTTTTATACACTCAGTGTCACTCACAGTAAATACGAATCTTCAGCGAATCTCAAGCGAAATTCCATCGAGCCTTTCAGGCTGCAGAACATATCTCTCGAAAAACATAACCCTCCTTCTGGCGCAGTCGGGTAAAAACAATAAAATAAATATTTTAGTGGGGGCTCCCATACAACGTGATTTTTTACAGATAATAATGTACGGAATCCTTCGTGCGCGAGTCTGACTCGCACTTGGCCGGTTATTAGTATTTGTTGTTTAGCGGCAACAGCAATACATCATCTGTGAAAATTTCAACTGTCTAGCTGTCACAGTTCATGATACAGCCTGGTGGCAGACAGACGGACAGTGGAGTCTTAGTAATAAGGTCCCGTTTTTACCCTTTGGGTCCGGAACCCAAAAAAGTAATGATAATTGATTTATACAATAGGTAAAAAAAGTGTTAATCACATTACCTGCGACTTCTCGAGTTTCTGCTTAGCTGAATTGTAAAAAAATGCAAAATATGTCATCATCATATCAGCCACAGGAGGCCTCCCCCAAGGTTTTCCAAACCGACCGATTGGAAGCAGCCTGCATTCATCGTTTTCCTGCAACCTTGTTAAGGTCATTCGAACTCCTAGGGTGCCCTACGCTGCGCTTGCCGGTACGTGACCGCCATTCGAGAACTATTCTGCCCCATCGGCCATCCCTTCTTTGTGCTATGTGCCCCGCCCATCGCGATTTCAATGAATATCCACTGGGCTATGGTAACCTTAGTTCTAAGAATCTCCTTATTTCTGATTCGATCACGTAGAGTCACAGCCCATTAGGCGACCTTGAGCCTTCTTTTAAGACCCATAATAAGGGACCACGTTTCAGAGTCATAACATAAGTCATCACAGGTACCTTAAACTCATTGATTAAACACTTTCCCCTTGAGGCACTCAGGTATTCTGGACGATAGGACACTGCGTAATAGCACGCTGCCCAGCCGAGTCGGATTCTTCGAAAGACCTATATCTGCACTTCATCAATATTATTCCTTCTGTTAATCAGGCATTTTCTTCGTCATCCTTGTAGGTTTTGATAGTATGCTCGCATGACGTATCTTTGTTCTTTCTTTACAGACTAAAACAGTCAAAATATTAACACAAACGATTCTCAAACAATTTAGTTTTTATTTTCGCCAATTTTAAGGTTATCTGGTTTTATTTGGTTTTGTCCATCAAATTATAGCAACATTTTCATTGTGTAACATGATGTTATTTTCTTTTTTGAAAACTAATCGTGAAGCAAAAAGGTCTACTCGCTTATTCATACTGCTATAATTCTTTGGTTATTTTTCTACAATAGCTTAGCATAGAAAAACATCGTACATGGTACTCTGTTGTCAATAACTTTTTTGCTTTACTGCAGATTTTCTATGCTCTTAAGATTTTCTATTCTATGCTCGTCGGATATTATACATACTTATGCATGTATATTTGCTACTTTCGCGCTCCGAGGCGTATTCAGATTACTTTGTTTCCCGAACATGAATACATTTTAACTCGATATTAAGTTATTCATTTCTCATTAGATATACATTAGAGATGTTTCCCAAAGAAGATATTGCTAAGTTACCCATTCGGCCTCATTCAGTGGCGCTAAAGGCATTTAGATGCGGCGGAGGGTGTGCTTATCTGGCGGACGAGCGGGGTCTGGGGGTGGCTTTATTTTCGCACCGTCCTCTCCAACCACTTAGAAGATTGCTCCG
Organism: Acrobasis suavella; assembly: GCA_943193695.1. NCBI lineage: Eukaryota > Metazoa > Arthropoda > Insecta > Lepidoptera > Pyralidae > Acrobasis > Acrobasis suavella. Next base: position 8,130,430 of record OW971945.1, on the reverse strand, counting down.
CTATGTCTTCGCGCTATACTTCTTTGTAGTCAGTCTTGTCTTGTGCTTCGCTAGCTGCCAAATTCGGTTTCCGATTTGCCAATTCCTTCCTTGACACAAAATATTAAATTTTCCTATCTGTAATTATTCTCCATATCATTGAGGATATTCCGTAATTTTCATTCAATAATTTTAGTATGTCTTAGCATATTGCATGCGCAGCAAACAAGGTGGAACCTCGTTGTATTTAATAACTTCGCATTGCTTGCTTGCTATGTAATAACTAGCGATGCACAAACGTATAGCTAATTCATATGGCACGTTTAAGGCCTACACAACTCCTGGCACCAAGGCCGTACTTAAATTGTTTTTGCCTTCGCCGTGTTGTTATAAGCTATTGTGTACCAATGTTGAGACAACTTCAATGACCTAGTTTCTCCTTGATATAACTTCCTCGTCTTAATGTTGTTGTCATTTTATTTACATACGAATGCGCATATATTTCGCATATCTTGTGATACATGGTGGAAAGGGTTAGGTAAGTATGTGGGATTCATCAAATCTGTGCTGTCTAGGCTTGGCGCAGGCGTGGCGGCGAAAGCAGCGCTCCCTTGACATGCTACGGCGCGCGCGCATTGCAGTCAAGGCCCTCGACTACCGGTGCATGCCCGACCCGCTTGAACCACGCTATGCACCGCACTAATGAACAAACAATATCGCCATCGCCTCAAACATTATCTACCATTATTTGTTGCCAATTTTTACTATTCATCATTACTCACGTCTAGTCTATGGTGGGACACCGTGTAACGAAATTAATTCCAATTTAATTTATTATCATTTGAATGTTGAATTGATTTTCCAGTAAACTATGATGCATGTTCGTTCTATGTCGTGGTATTCATATTCGTTCTATTTCTAGATATTGATTAGATACTACTTCTATTTACATTGGAATTTTATATTTCAGAATTTAAGATAAAGCTTAACTAATGGTAGACTTTACATTTCACATAGGATATTGAAATGCATTTCTTCAACCACATTGAGCTATCTTTGTTATCATATATTAATATTTAAGTATAATCCAAAAAACATCATTATAAATAATATTTATTTTGTGACATTTAAAAAGATCCCTCACCGCCTTTTGCTAACCCTCTTTCACACCTGAGTACATGTCAACTTGTCAAGCAGCCTGCTATTCTTCAAAAACCAATTTTTTCTTCGTCAATACAAACGACATTTGCATTTACCAGATTAACTTTGAGTAAATTTTCTATCTGAATACGAAAGACCGTGGCATCGTTGAAGTAGTGTGCATCGTTCATCCTTGACTTGACGAATGCAGCGGCGCAACATAAGCGGCCGCTTGTTACGTAATCACCAACCACTGGTATCACCGGCCCTTGTATCGTTTTGCACAACAAATCAAGACAAAAGGTGAATTCAACGAGACTTCATATTCCTACTCCTATAGGAAAACGAGTCACTAAGTTATAAGTAGTTTGCTTGGTAGTTCGTAGAAATACCGACGCAACCTAAATCATCCTTTCCGTTATTTCGACAGTATGCAGATCCGCATCCATAGAAGAGCAGGAGTCGGTTGGAGGACAGAACTCACTAGTAGGACCAGAGGATGAAATACAGTTAGAATCTGAAGTATGTAAGCATGTTGACTGAAAATATTTAGAAAAAGACTCACAAAAAAAAAGTTCGGCCATTATATTTCATTGCAGAAGGCAACGTCGTCGATCTTTATAAAATAACCAAAACGCCTTAGGATTGTTCTTGATTGAATCTTCGAATTTAATAAGTATGTATTATAGCATTCAATTTCAAGCAACTTAGCCCTCTCTGTCAGAATATTTAGTGTTAATTTGTCGGTTAATCTGAAACAATTTTGATACCTTGTCAACACTTTATATCTCTCCTTAAGAACTTTTTTTAGGGGCGTGGAGTACCAGACAGGGAATGATTTTGTAACATAGCGGAGCTCTATTTTTGGTACATATTTCGCCTGTGATTTGTAAAGAGTATCGTAGAAAATTTGTACGGCATCATCTAAAGGTTTATTGCCAATTTGCGTAAACCAATCAATTAAATTTAATTCCTCCTTCATATCATCAAAGTTCGCTTTATTGTAACAATACTTAATTCGTGGCGCAGGTGTCACAAAATTATAGTTTTTTTTTAAGTCTGGGAATATCAAAATAGCCTCGTAGTTGGGATCGAGGAGAACAAGGGCATGATCAGTGCGAGTTAAGGTGGCATTATGGCTCGATAGCACTAGGTCGAGAAGCGTGCCATGCAAGTTACAAATAGGAACCGTTATATTGATGGAAGCTAATAAGACTCAGTGTGTCAATCAAAGCATGTTCAATATCACTGCAAACATTAAAAGGTTCACAATACAGCTCTTTTGGTGAAAGATTTCACTAAATGGTACTCATGTTAAAATCCCCCATGATTATAAACTGATCCTGGTCATTAGCTAGAACAATTTTATTTAATTTATTTAAAAGTTATACAACTGTTGTGCAAAGGTATTGTCTTGATTTTGGTACATAAATACAGTATGCCAATATGAACACGGCGAGAGTGGGTACTGTCTGGAAGTAAAATGATCCACAGATCCTCTGCCGACGATGACCAGTCAGCCCGCGGAATTACTTGAAACTCCTTTCGAGTTGCAAGGAACAACCTCCACCCATTTTTGTCCTGTCATCGAATAATTACGATCGTGTCTCCACAGTACATAATTAATGTTAAATAACTCTGAGTCATTAATGCCGTCCAACAGCCAGGACTCGGGTATACCTATAACATCACACGAATTGAGTTCAATATTACGGCGAAAAATAGACGTTTTAGTTCTCAAACCACGCACATTTTGATAGTATATTAATAACTTATGAAAGTGGGTCGTCAAAAGTTACCGAAATTCACAAAAAAATACAAAGAAAAACATGTATTACAGTTTGTGAACTGACCGGAACTAAGATGGAATAATGTTGTCAAAAATCTTAATTAAACATAATTGTGTCACTAACCTGACTTAAATAAAAGTATGTAATCTCAAAAGCCAAGTAATAGCTAGAGGCAGGAAGGCGTTTGATAGACACGTGCGAAGTTCTTGGAACCGCAAGTTTGTGCCGGGAAAACTGCTAAGTAGGTTTTTCCTTGACACGAGTTGCAACACGGCAACAGATACAAGGTTGCTGAGACACGCCCTGGCGATTATTTAATTGTTATTTAAACCAGAGATAGTGCATCGCAGCCATGTCGAGGTCTGCGCGCAAGAAATCTGAGCTAACTGGGTAATTAAGACGCAATCAAGATAAGGGCGAACGCAAACTGAATCGTCGAAGAGCCTTTGTGTGTATTTACCTGTGCTTTAAAATAATTTGCATTATTCTGATCGTACAAGCAGATATTCACTACGAATCATACGTATCAGCATTTGTTTGGATTACATTCAAATATTATTAATCATTTCTATTAATTGAAATATGAACATTATTGTATATGCGCATTTAAAATTAACTGCATGATGACACAGATCTGTCATTACCTCACGATACACTCCCTGAACCCCAAAGAAATGATATCCTACGGACACGTTCAGGTCGTGTTGTGCGGTTTCCTAGGCATCTATTATCGCCCTTGACGGTCTCTGGAGGGGGGTGATGTGGCCTGCACTGCCACTTATTATATTATACATTTTATACTTGTATTTTGTATGTACATATATTTTGTATAAATAAGTTGTAAATATTGTAAATTTTCATGAATCGCAACATACAAGCGCACATACATTCTTTTACATGTATTTAAATATATTGTCATTTAAGAGACCGCTGCGCGCATGCGTGGCCATCAACCGTTTTTATGAAGACGGTGTCGCCACGCCTGACGTGCGGCGGCTAGTCGAATTACTATTTTTTGCTTTCGCTTTTTGTTTTAAAATTTTCCTGTGATAAATAAATTTTAATAGGGAATTGTAAAAACTTTTGCAGAGCATCTCGTATCCATAACTCCGATTACATCATTCACCTTCTGTATATATAACATTTGTTTGTGCTAGTGTGAAGTGTACATAAATAAACTGTAAATAGTGATCTCCTTCTTTTCCTTCCTTCCTGTGTACATAACTTACGACTAGCGCAGGATCAGATGTTATGGCTAGTCGTAAGCTATGTACACAGGAATGGCGCGGTCGCAGCTTGAAATTTTGGAGGGGGTCACTCACTACACTAATAAAAAATTGGTATCTGGAATAAAATAAACATTTTTGCGTAAAAACACCACTAGATGTCAGCAAACTATAAATTTATCTTTTATTTTCTGTTAGGGGATAGCTAGAAATTTCCTTTTATTATTTGGCAAATTTTTGAGATTTTTCAATTTGACCTTAGATTTTGGGGGGGGTCATGTCCCCTGTGACCCCCCCCCTTTCGGACCGCGCCTGACACAGGAAGGAAGGAAAAGAAGGAGATCACTATTTACAGTTTATTTATGTACACTTCATACTAGCACAAACAAATGTTATATATACAGAAGGTGAATGATGTTATCGGAGTTATGGATACGAGATGCTCTGCAAAAGTTTTTACAATTCCCTATTAAAGTTTATTTATCACAGGAAAATTTTAAAACAAAAAGCGAAAGCAAAAAATAGTAACTCGACTAGCCGCCGCACGTCAGGCGTGGCGATACCGCCTTCATAAAAACGGTTGATGGCCACGCATGCGCGCAGCGGTCTTTCATAAATGACAATATTAAATATATTGTCATTTTAATACATGTAAAAGAATGTATGTCCGCTTGTATGTTGCGATTCATGAAAATTTACAATATTTACAACTTATTCATACAAAATATATGTACATACAAAATACAAGTATAAAAGGAGTGGCAATGCAGGCCACATCTCGTGAAACCCTCACCATTTCTCTATCGGACTACGAGGCGCGGACAGGGGTTTCACCCCTTTGTCGTTGAAATACCTAAGTCTCGAACTAAACGCTTCGACAATTCCTTTTTGGTTCGAGTAGCTAAGGTGTGGAATGAACTGCCTGCGTTTATATTCCCAGAGAAGTACAGCCCCGGGACATTCAAAAGTAGATTGAATGGGTATCTTTTGGATAGGCATGCTTCATCCTAGTCTTCATCGTCGCTTACCATCAGGTGAGATTGAGGACAAATGCCTAAACCAATATATTGTAAAAAAAAAAATAACCTGCATAACAACTCGAATCCTATTTAACCTAAATCATGAAACGAATGAAGACTTTAACATACGTTTTAAGTCGTCTAGGTTATCTTGAATCCAAAATTGCAATAATGTAGTTCCAACGAGGGTTGTTACGATTGTCAAATATTCTACATACGCGAATGCGAATACGAATGTTTAGGCTGCGATTGTGCGAATGCGAATGTAGACATCAAATATTACAAAAAACATACATATGAATTAATTATTTTTATCATTTAGGCGTAATAAATCGCAATATTTTACTTATCTTTTCCGGTGCCATAATGGAAAACTGTCTAATTATCCCAAAATAGTTTAAAATACATTTAACTATTCGTTTATCTAAATAAGCAATTACAGCAGACTGCAACTAAAACAAAAGAAACCAAGTAATCACAAAAATCTCACGTAAAATAAACGCTTCATATTGGTCAAAATAATCACGTTACGCGCAAATCTTCGAAACGCAGAGTTGCGGGCGGCGCGGTGGCGCGTCCGCGAGGCCGATGGATAATTTGGACTTGTCAAGACCTGCACACATTCGCATTCGCAATAACATTCGCATTGATTGATGCGAACGCAAATGTTTTTAACAATGCGAACCATTCGCATATGCGAATGCGAATATTCGTAACATCCTTATGCTTCGGCCGCACTTGTGCCTATAGTCCCGAAGCTATTCGCGGCGAATCTTCGTACGTTTTGTACACTAAAAAGTTATCGGGATACAGCGCTGGTCACACTAGCGGCTTCGTTATTTTTCACGAACTATCTGGCAATAATCCAAGATGGCATCATCTACGTGTTTTAAATATGGACGATAACTTTCTTTTCTTTAACATGTGTGCTAACAATTACATAATGCATTTATTGAAACGTAAAAATAAACCTAGAAAAAAAAAGCTAAAAATGTTAACTCCGTTTTATCGTTCCACTCCATTTTTACGCATTAACAACCGTGGCACTGTCGCACAGCACGCGTCTGAACAATTTGAAAACAAACGTCAATATAAATAACGCAAGTGCGACCACGCAGAGCGAATGGTTAGCGTGCTTAAATCCTTTGATGTATCGCCACCCGCCCTGTAACCAACACGAAGACCGAATATTCGGGACGATACCCGATAACGGCCGGTCACATTTGCGTGTATCGTGTAATAGCACGAAGCTTCGGGACGATAGGCGCAGGTCCGGCCCAAGCATTAGTTCTTAAAGTTATTGATATAATAACGTTTAAAAAACCTGGGAAAATATCATTGACCACTTACTCGTATTCATGTATGATATGATAACCTTCTTCCTCTATTGACCTGGAAAGTTGATATTTGTCATCTAGGTAGACTATTACGCGTTAACAAAGGATAAATAAATAAAAAGGAATTTCATAATTTTTTTTTTCATTACTAAAAAACGGTATATTGAACAAACAATGAATACAACGTATTAAGTTATCGATAAAACAGTTTATAAAAAACATGTTTCAATGTGTGTTGGTCGCAGTTCTAACATAACCTAACCTATAGGTTTGCTCTAACCTAGTAAAATCGATAGAACTTTCCTAGTACTCGCTTTTTAATTCAATTAATTGATTTTATTACGTAAAGCGCCTATCAAAAGTGTACAAGCAAAAATATCTTGTTCTTTCTTCTTCTATCTGTAACTGCTGTGCAAAAAGAAATATCCCACCAAAACATGACTATGAAAATAAGAGCAAGTTCAAAATCCAAACAAAAATGTTCCTCCAAGTTCTGCAGAGTATCCTGAAATTTATTTACGAGAATCTTAACATTTGACTTGGCTAGTTTGAGCATGCCTACTTATATTTGTCTATTTAACTTTTCATCTTCACTTTATACGTTATCGTTTTTACATTGTAAGGTTATATTCCTCTAAATATCAGAATAGCGGGTAAAAAATTTGCCAGGTCAAATGTTAATAAAATAAATAAATATAAATTGATATGTACTGAAAAAAAAAATTGTCGGATTTTGAATTTGGTACCTATTTTCACGTTCATTTATGTTTTTGGTGGTGGAATAAAACTACTTTTGTCTTGTCTATTTACGAGCAGTTAGTGCAATTATTTACAACCTATATGTTAAAGAGAAGCTTTTCGTAAAAAAATGATAGTAATTAATAACTCCAAATCTAGCATCCCTTCATTCGCACTCAATTCATATGTGACAACTACATTAATTCGATGTATCGGTGTTGGTCGAATCCCATGAACTTTGAGTTTTTAATGCTACCAGTTCAGTAGGTATACTCAATTGTTAATATGTCCCTAGATGGTTCGGTCGTCCGGTTACTGAGCGTTTCGCAAGATGACCCTTATCGTAGCCCCACTTTCTACATTCACCCCGCGATATATTAAAATGCAACATGCACTTCTTCTGATTTCTCGTTTTTGTTTCGATCGCTGGTTGCCAGATCGTGTAATTTATTAAGTTGAAATAAGGAAATCTCATTTGCAGAATGATCCCCAATTAAGCGCTGTTTGACATTGTAACGTTTTAAATTCGGTTAAATAATAAATGTACGTGCCGTGATCCAATTAACAATTAATCCGCCCTCCACAGACTCGTTCAGTATTCAATTCAGTTTCGGGGCAACGTTTCAATTTCACTCGTAGATGTTGTTTTTATTTGTATACTTAATTAAACGTTGCCAAATCAGCTTTTAAATTAATGCTTTGATAATTTCTTTATTTATTGATCTTACAATAATCTGCAAAATAGTTGCATTGCAATTCAGTGCATCAAAAAAACCTGAATGGAATATACCTTTGCTTATTATACAAATACTTGGTAATATTTACGGTTAGAGAACCGAATGTGGGAATCCTACCCGTTGTGGCGTCCCGAGCGTGGTGTATATCAAACAACGTAATGTAAAGCTCTGCTGAGCGAGGCCGTGAAACAATTGAGCCGAACCAACGAACCAGTTCCGAGCGGCCGACATAGGTACTCTGGATCTACATTTATCATCCGCCTACTCAAATGAATTGCATTAGACAGTGGAGAAAGACAAGTCGTTGACTTTTGTGACACGGACGTTCAGTGTGAGGGATTCGATATTTACAAAAGTGACGACCATGTAGTACCTAGTGCGCGTCATTCGACTAGTTCATTGTTCGGGTGCGTTGGCACACGCTCATGTTGTCGGCCTAGCAACGTTCGCCTGTTCCATTCACCTCTCACCGAGCGTGAACGTTGCTGCGCATAGCCACACCAACACTAATATTTCCATCAGATCCTTAAAAAAAACTACATATTTGATAAATTTATCAAAGAACTAGCGAAGTACTTTATTATACCTTGGCTATGTTCTACATACTATCAACAAGTTTTACGCAAGTCAATATTTTTCGATTACTAGATATGAATGAATTTCAGTAATGGATTATCCACGTGTGTCGCTATTCTTGGACTGCAATGACGTCACATCACTAACACTAATGGCACAATGGCAGTCGTTTTGTTTGTTTACCGCCGCGTATGCACGTGAAATAGCCAACCTTTTGATATAGGACTAGGGATTGCAATCCAGCGGCGGTTTCAATCCAGCTGGATTCTTGCTGGATTGACCTGAATCCAGCTGGATCCAGCGCGGATCCAGCAAAATGTGGAACGAAAATAAAAAGACGACATTTTTAAGACTTTTTTATTAATTTGTACTTTTTACGATAATCTATGAAATCTTTAACTTTTTTGGTGATATCTTATATCAATTTGCTTTGGTTTCTTAATCATTTGAGATCAAAATAATCAACTTAAAATTAAATAACATATAACCTCATATAACATTTTAGATAATGTTTCTAATTGAGCAATATCTTATTACGTTTATGTTTAATGATAGGACGGCTAATTAGTAGCAATCAGTCTTACAAATTCTTTTAAAATTGACTACAAAAAAGGATCTTTATAATAATACTTTTTAATCTTCAATCTATTTATGGTATCAAAAGAAGCTCCGAAATAATCTTCTCCGCACTCGTTAATCGTTAATATATGTTATGAAAATCGAAAGCTGATAATTAGGTAGTTTAAAATCTGACGATAAGAGACTAACTATTTCTTTATTTGAATTCTCTGGAAGTAAGACCAAGAAAACAAATTTTATCTATAGTCTTATCTCCCAACCTGCTTCGCACAGTACTGCATATGTAGCCGGCTGCTGAAAATGCCCTTTCGGCCTCTACACTGGTCGGTTTTAGGGTCATTAAATAGTCATAAACCATAGATAAATGTTCACCTCGCACTCCTTCGGTCTCATAAACGCTCATTTCTTTTTCAGAACCTTTTCGTAATTAAATTGACCACTTGACTTTTGTTTATTAAAGTTCTTCTTCTTTCTTTTAAGTTCCATCTGAAGCTCTTGCTCTAAAGTCATTTTCAAGGGTTCTGCGTCATCATCTAGACTTTCATTCGCACATGCGGCAGGTACTATGGTGACTGAACGGCAACGTCGCCGCGCCATTTTAAAAATGGCGGCAACTCAAAACTAAACAATAGAAATTGATACGTTTGCGGATCCGCATCACTGGATCCAGCACACAGTGCTGGATCCAGCATGTTTAAAAAGGCGCTGGATCCAGCTGGATTGCTGTATGCTGGATCCAGCAATTGCAATCCCTATATAGGACATTTATAGAATTATTCGACGAACTCTGTGGTCATCATGCCACGCTGACACATCGGAGATCTCGGGTTCGAGCCCCGGTCAGGTCAAGATGGTAAATTATCTTTTTCAGATTAACCTCGGGTATTGAATGGTACCTACAAATGTATTTGTTATAAAATATAGTATCGTACTTATTTTAGGGCTAGCTCAATTATTTATTGATGTGATTTGTCCGCACATATATATATTTATTCCCGCACTATCTAAATAACTCGTATAGTACATAATGGAAACCCATCACTTTATCGCAATTCACTTCAACGATTTTCAATCCCCCATAAAACTATTCGCAGATCTTTTACTACAATATTTAACAAATCCTAAAATTTACATCGAAATTACATTTACCCTTAGATCATTTAATACAGGATAAGCCCATGGGGGTGAAAGTGCCATACATTGTGAATTTTTCGTTTTGAAGGACGTTATCTATTAATCTTACTCTGAATTAAATATATAAAGCACTTTTAGAGCCGTACCGTAACAGCTAGTAATGGGCGATGCATAAATACTCAATCAACCCATTTGAGTATTTACTCAGTAGATTGAGTAAATACCTGATAAATATCCTTATTTAGCCATTTGGTGAGTAGATTGATTTATACGAGTTGCGACTCATATTTATATTGATATTCATTATTTCATGTTTTCATGACAATTTTGAAACATATATCTAGTATACACTTGCAATTCTTGTCGGAAAGTGTGTGCGTACGCCATAATATGCTTAAAATGTAGGTAAACGTTATATGCGACGCTAAATTATATAAAAATACCATACTAATCATACACTGAAAGTAGACTTCTTTGACTAATAATCATTTTTTGGTGGGAGGTGTGCATAGACGTAATTTTACGTAAAAATAAGTAAACAGACATCAAATTCGATTTCAATACTTGAGCATGCTCTATTTACTCTATTTATTAAATCTAGTAAGTAAATACTCAAATGGGTAGATTGAGTACTATCCACTGCCCATCTGTAGCTGTTACGCGACGCAACTTGCGCCCCGTCTGTTGCGGCACTTGGTTATTAGTTTGTTCGAATTTGTAAAGATGTCGCACTACATGCTTTCTCATTTTACGGTTTTACGGTATAGTTATAACCAATAATTATTTCGCACGCTAAATGTGAAGCCTGTTTGGTGTAACGGTTTACGCGATCGAAACCAATCAGGAGTCTACAGGTTCAAATCTCCTCAAAGGCTAAACATACCTATAAAAATCTTTTATTTGTTTTTCTTTTCATTTAGATTTAAAGTATAAGCAATAATTTCGCGCGCCTAGTACTAAGCCTAATTGGCGTAGCGGTTAATGCAATGGACTCAAAGTCATGAGAACTCAGGAATCTCAGGTTCAAATCCTACCTCACTGCAAAAAAAATTTATATTTGATATTTTGTTTTATTTTGGAATAACATTAATAGATAGATAGATAGACACCACGTTTGCAGGTTTGCAGCTTAAATTGTTGGCAGAAAAATTACACGAGATGGATCTTTATTTCAGTTATATTATAGTACTCTATGGATAAGCCTTACCTGCGCGTTCCCCTCTGCCAAAGTATAAGAACAAAAATCTAATACGTTTATAAAAACTAGTTGCGTAATCGATTATGATCATTATGTGAATCGGTAAGGCATCGAAAAGACGTCTAAAAGTGCTCCGTTTGCCATGTTATGCAATTTTCTCGTGTTAAAAGAGGTCAAACTCATTCAATCTTCCAAAAGATGTCATAACCTTTCATTAGTAAGTATTTATTTTATTTTATTAACATTGTTTTCTATTTAAATGTAATTTCTGAAAAATCGAAGAAATATCTATTAGTATCGATTACGGAAAAAATAATCGAATCACGTTTGCAACGGATTTCCTTCCAGCCCATAAAATAATTTAAGATCGCATACGAGACTAGTTCATTAACCCCCGTTTTAAATGTATCAATTACATTCTTAAGGTTCTGTAATAAGGTTCCAGTTTGAAAAACGATTAGTTGATGACGTAGGTGCATTTATAGCGACACAAATTATTTCTGTGAATGTGTGATTTTGTTTAGATGAAGTAGTAGCTTACCCCAGCACCAAAAGCGAAAAAAAGTTTTGTAAGAAGATTTGTCTGTGTAACTCATCCTGAATTAAATGATCTAAGCATTTACCCGATTATTTATTTTACAAACTCAGTGTATCGTTATTTCTTTTCATATTTTATCGAAATAATGTAACATCTAAGTATGGTTTATGTTAAAACTGCGACCAACACACGCACGAGCCGAGCGAGCGAAGCGAGGCAAGTATTAGGAAAGTTCTATCCGTTTTACTAGGTTAGAGCAAACCTATAGGCAGGGCTGGGAAAAATACATGCTTTGCTTTAATTGACATACAAATTAAAAAATATCTACTGTATTGCAAGTAATTAAAATACGAAATACAAAATATCTTTAAGTAAGGTATTTAAAATATATAAAATACAAAAAACAGTATTTTAGCTACTTTTTTAGTAATTGAAAATCGAAATACAAATTACAAAATAAGTAATCTAGACCAGCACGGGCTAAAAAGTAACAAGTAGGGAAGCAGGAATAATTAATCAGTAAAACCAGAGTTTCCTTTCATGAACACTAGATTTTTAAAAGTAGTTTCATACAAACAGTCTTTTGTTGGAGTGTGAATATAACCTGATAAAGAAAACAATCTTTCTACAGGTCCTGATCAGAACAAACTTGTGTTAAATTGTATGAACACATTTTTTATATTTGGATAGCCCTCAAGAATAGAACGCTCTTTGCTTCATTTAGGAAGCTGACTCTTAACTCCATTTTAGATGTCACACACTCAAGATCGCTAAATGAAGGTTAAATGTATTTTAATGTTAAAATGTATTTTGAAGCCTCAAGTATTTGAAATACTAATTGCAAAATACCTCGGCGACAGGTATTTGAAATACGAATTACAAATTACATTCTTAGGAAGTAATTTAAATACAAATACCAAATACGTATTTGTATTTCAATTACGTACTTTAAATTACTCGTACAAGTAATTCAAATACTGCCCAACCCTGCCTATAGGTTAGGTTATGTTAGAACTGCGACCTACACACAATGAAACATGTTTTTATGAACAGTTTTATCGATAACTTAATACTTTGTATTAATTGTTTGTTCAATATACCGTTTTTTAGTAACAAAAACAATTTTAAAATATGTTTTCCTTTAGATATTTGAAACTGCGATGGTCAACTATTCTATTAATCAAGAAAAATATATATTAAAAATCGTGGAATAGTTTTCTGGGAAATGAAATTCGATATCAAAAGATTTTTTTTCTAATAGGCACCCGCACATAATAAATGACAATTAGTGCTGCAACAGACGGGGCGCAAGTTGCGTCGCGTAACAGCTAGAGATGGACAGTGGATAGTACTCAATCTACCCATTTGAGTATTTACTCAGTAGATTTAATAAATAGAGTAAATAGAGCGTGTTCATATATTGACATCGCCTTTGATGACTGTTTACTTCTTTTAACATAAAATTACGTCTTTGCACACCTCCCACCAAAAAATTATAATTAGTCAAAGAAGCCTACTTTCAGTGTGTGATTAGTACGGTATTTTCATATATTTTAGCGTCGCATATAACGTTTACCTACATTTTAAGCATATTATGGCGTATGCACACACTTTCCGACAAGAGCTGCAAGTGTATACTAGATTTAAGTTGCAAAATTGTCATGAAAACATGAAATAATGAATATGAATATAAATATAAATATAAATATGAGTCGCAACTCATATAAATCAATCTAATCACCAAATGGATAAATAAGGATATTTATCGGGTATTTACTCAATCTACTGAGTAAATACTCAAATGGGTTGATTGAGTTGCACCGCCCATCACTAGCTGTTACGCGGCGCAACTTGCGCCCCGTCTGTTACGGCCCTTATATTCGTTATCCCCTATTAATATTATAAGCCTACGTTAGTCATATTTATGAAACTAGCTTCAAGAAATTTTTATCTGCTGTAGAAAATATGAATTTAAAATGCATAATTACTTACAAACTCCTACGATTTATGTATGGCATACAAGCTTTATGGCGAAAAGACGACACGGTCCAAGTTCACAGTTTATCAACAGCGTTTGGCGCTCTAGGGGTATTAAGTTGTTAAACAGCAATGCCTGCGTGGAGCGCCGAACGGGCCGGGAGGGGGACACATTCACTGCCTTTCACTTCCCGCTTTTGTCATGCAGTCGCTCTAGGCAACGGAAAGGCAGACGGCCTTGTGGTTTGCGTGCATGCTAGGCGTCCCTTCCCATCTTAGATATGGTAAAAGAGCATCCTCCATTAATAACAACATGCAGTGGGCTTTGGCGTCACGAATGATAAATATTATTGTGATTCAAGCAGCTCGAGACATATGTATAATCAAGGATTTGCCGTACCATTACATGACATCATGGTCAAGGATAAAATAAATAGCAATTAAATCGTCAGTAATAGAACATTCGCATGTGTTGTCGAAGCGAGGCTCCAGGGCCGTGTTAACCTTGGCTTTTGAGCGGTGACTTTCACGGTTAGACGGCCGCCGAGTTACATAAGATGCGCGGGCTATCCGCAGCCGACGCCCCGGCATCTGCTATGACGACATAGATGCCACTCACTAACACACAAACCGGTTTCTCGTACTCCGGTAATAGAATTAAGTAATAATTATAATACAAATTGGATACAGAATAGTCAGTCAAGCCGCATTCGTGTCTGCTACTTCCCTGAAGGTTTTAAAATATTAAATCGTCAATACAATTTGATAGGCAATTAGGATTATATTCAGTGGCGTAATCTGTTACCTAATAATTGCCCTTGTCTTTGGTATATTCAACAATTTTACAGATCAAGGCTAATTTAGAAACAAGACCGTCAAAAAAAGTTTTACTTAAACTCAAATTTAACCTTAATGTTTTTAAGCTTAAATTTGACATAAAACAAAAAATAATGTTGATACTTATTTTGTCTTCAGGTACAAGAGCGGGGTGCGCTCAGTGAGGGGCGGGGGCGGCGGCGGCGCGGAGGAGGCGCGGCGCGGCGGCCTCAAGGCGCTGCCCAAGCGCGCCCGCACTCGCTGCAGGGGCATGAACATGGGGCAAAAGCTGTCCGGCGGTGTGAAGTCGGTGTCGCGCGAGTGCACGGCGCCTTTCAAAGCTGTGGTGGCCCGGGAGCTGGCGCCGGAGTCGCCTCGACCAGCGCGACTCGATGCGTTGCTAGACGCGCCGCCAGCGCATGCTGACCTACAGCTCAAACACGCATGGAATCCAGAAGACAGGTAATTGTGATTTAGATACGTCTCCTTTGCAAGTCTATGTTTATTATGCATATTGCTGTCCATGAGCAGACCTCCTCTGTCCAGAAAGCAAGTCTCGAAACATGCACATCATTTGAATTAATATATAGAAATCGCATTTTCCTTTTTATTTGTGTTGATAATATCAATGTTTAAACCACTTTGCAGAATTTAGTAAAGATCATTAAATATATAGTTGAAGTTCTTGTCCCGAAAGTCAAATTGTGGTCTGCATTTGCGAATGTTTAGCATTCATCGTATTTTCATCATCAATGTAAGTACACCCCTCTAGAGTAGATTCCTTTAGTTTTGCTTTCATTCCTCAGCATGATAATACTAGATAAAACAATTTCTTTCATTCAGGTTAACTTATCACGGAGCGAAGTTTTAACAAAAACTTTCCGTTAAACCCAGTAAAGATAAAAGCTGATGTTGCTTCTAATTTATTTATTCGAGGCGTCAATGAAGTCCACTTAATCGGGACAATTTAAATTAATCTTCATTGCACAAATATTTCACACTATTCAATTCGCCATAGATATAAAACTAGTAATTAGATGAGTTTCTTTCTCTGTTACTTCATGAAAACAATAGTTTCTGTGGTATCGCAACGGTCATCAATGACGCCAATGGATGCAAACACTTCCGACATTGCAGCTCAATTTTACAAGACTAATTGAGATTCACTGCAGACGCCAACTTGATTTCCGCTCCGCAACAATTCAATAGAAATAAGTTTTGTAATGCACCCTACTTTTTAAACGAGATTTGATGTTTCACATATAAATAATCTCATCGCTCTTTCGGCACGTGTCTCGATCGATTGTGTACTCCCTTGGATCGATTGTGTACTCTCCCTGGTAAATGTGGTATGTTACTTTGGCTGTCTTTTGAAAGCTATGTTTACTTCAAGATATCAATAATCAATATTCCTTAGTTCTCTTTAATTTATTATATTTTTATGCTTTGTATCGACAATTTTGTCTACATGTTAGTCTATCTATAATAATGTCGATCATCTAAGCGAAATATGGGCTTTTTTGGTACCGTGATCAGCTTTAGGTAAAAAGTTGAGGGATCCTTTAATCTTTTCTTTCAGACTAAACCATTTTGTTTTATATTTTCCAGATCACTAAACATATTTGTAAAAGAAGAAGACGCATTAACCTTCCATCGGCACCCGGTGGCGCAAAGCACAGACTGTATCAGAGGGCGAGTGGGTTACTCCCGTGGGCTCCACTGCTGGGAAGTAGTGTGGCCAGCGCGGCAACGCGGCACACATGCTGTGGTCGGGGTGGCAACAGCGCACGCGCCGTTGCACTCTGTCGGGTACCAGAGCCTAGTCGGTGCGACGGACCAGAGTTGGGGGTGGGATTTGGGAAGAAATAAAGTAAGTACATTGTTCTTTCGTGTCATCTTCTTACATAGTCATTTAAAAAGGCACTATTGTCAGTTCGTGTATTTTCATACGCTTACTGATTTTTACACATAATATTATCCTACAGCGAAGTAAATTTTTTCTTTGGTTACTTTACTTCGCTAATCGCTTCCATTTTTTATTATTATTTATGTACTACAAAATGTGAAATTATTGTGAATTCACGTGTAATTTAAGTATTCAACTAAAAAGTCTTCTCTAAATTTTGAATGTATTAGTATTGTATCTACTATTTATTCACTTGCTAATCCGAATTTCATTTGTATTATGTTTGTTGTTAAACTAAAGGGTCTTTCAACAAGGACGGACCGATGTTGAAATTGAATAAAACAAGCTGTGTGTGAGAGGGTATTAACGTAATTTTATTTTATTCGAAAGGCCTATATTAATGCCTTCATTTATGGAATATGACATCGTTTAAATGTCCAACGCGGCTTTGAACAGTGGCACGGATCCGAGAGATCCAATTTTCTATGACTCTGCTGCAAAAATCCGGCTAAATCTGAGCAATGGCCTGCGTTATGTCGAATTTCAAGGCATCAATCGATTACGGTTTATTGGCATAGACTTGTGACTTCAGGAAACCCCACAAAAAAAAGTCTAACGGAGTCAAATCGCACGATCTTGGTGGCCAATTCACGTTACCTCTGCGAGAGATGTCCCTTCCCTCAAACCGTTCATGCAGAATGTCCATCGTGTCGTTCGCTGTGTGACACGTAGCGCCGTCTTGCGGGAACCACATGTCATCTACGTCCATATCGTTCAATTCAGGCCAAAAGAAATTGTTTATCGTTGACCTGTAGCGCTTGCCGTTGAAGGTGATGGCTTCGCCATCGTCGTTTTCGCCGAAGACCAAAATCCGCACCAAACAGTCACTTTTTGTGGATGCATTGCCACCTGGTGAACCTCATGTTCACGACCAAAACCCGGTCGTCCCATATTCGGCAATTTTGCTTGTTGACATAGCCATTTATCCAAAAATGCGCCTCGACGCTAAAGATTATTTTGCGCCCAAAATCAGGGTTCTCTTCCAAACGTTCTGAAGCCCAGTTAGCGAACAAACGGCGTTGTCTATGGTCATTCACTTTAAGCTCTTGGGTTAGTTGGATCTTGTACGCTTGTAGGCCCAAGTCCCGACGCAGAATTCGCCAAGTTGAAGTCTGCGAAAGGCCGAGTTCTTGTGCACAGCGAGAAATCGACTGCCTCGGAGTCTCCTTCACACTCTCACGGACAGCGGCGATGTTTTCGGCTGATCTAGCGTTCCTTTGACGTAAGGGTGTTGGTTGGTTGTTTACTGAACCGGTCGTCTCGAATTTGGCCACCAAACGTTGGAGACTCGTCTTCCAAGGGCCACCGCGTCTGCCGTAAAATGGACGCAATGCGCGCAACGTTTGCACTAACGAACATTTATTTTGATAATAAAGTTTTATCATTTGGACGTGCTCCTCAATCGTGTAACTTACCATGGTAATTTGGCGTCAATGACTAAATAAAAAACTACAGATGTCACAAAAACAACATGGCCGCCACAAACTGTCACCATCGACCCGCCCTATTTAAAAGACCCTACAAATAAAAGTGATCGCATCTAACATCATGTTCTTGGTTCCTTTATTCTTCACCGGGACAATTTATATTTTGTCTTGTATTTTTTTTTAATTCCAAGATTTTATTATAAGGTCTCCTGTGCTCCGTTAAGTCGGTCAGCGTCCACTTCTTTATTAGACTTCTTCTCAATTCCAGGTGTATCACAATGCAAAAGGCACGGGAGGTAGCGGTACGACGTACCCTGCGCTACTGCGGCCCAACGAGCAGTTCCTAGTGCCCGATAGACTACTGGTGGTCCTGGACATGGACGAAGGCACGTTAGCGTTCTGCGCGGACGGCCGGTACCTGGGGGTGGCGGCGCGGGGGCTGCGCGGCAAGACGCTCTACCCCATCGTGTCCGCAGTTTGGGGACATGCAGAAATCACAATGAAGTATATCGGCGGGCTTGATCGTAAGTATTTTTTCTTTTATTTTAACTTTAACATCCACCAGGTTATTCGGTTGGTTGGTCTATTGGTTATTCGGTTACGGCGCTCGTCCGTTACCTGAAGGTTCCATTACTAGCACAGGCTTTATGATTTTACGCATTTTGATAGGGATTTGTTTACGTTCTGAGTATGTTGTGCCTGTCTCTGCGTTTATGCTTATCGGATTAACGCTATGGATCCACTATAAAGGTGCATTGCTTAGTAAAAGCCCATGGGTGTTGTTATTAATTTATTATATGTATTTTTGGGTTAAATCTTACGTTTAATTTTCGGCATCGTATCGTCAATTAGTTCAATTACCACCGGTGTCAATATTAGTATAAAAGGAATATAATAATCAGACTGGGCTGTACCTCTTTCAGGAATATTTTTTATACATAAATAAGTCGCTCACAGGCAGGATTAATTTAAGAATCATTTGTTTCACAATTGATTTCAAATAGTACTCATCATAAAAATTACTCTTGTGGCACTATGTACTATTTTTTTAATGCTATGCATACATACGCAGATGGGTAGATCCTTTGTGAGTCATTGCGAGTCAACATGGCCTAATTCTGATTCATCCCGCATTCGTCTAGTGGTTTTCTTTTTTTTTTTTTTTATTAAGGCAATAATGTGCCAACGCTGTTTTTATTTTTTTCCTTAAAAACGATTTTTGACATCCTTAAATACAATATCATGGATTCTTGGTTACTGATATGTTACAAAACAAAGCAATCCTTTATAGCTTCGAATCCTGCTTTTAACTTTGATGATACTAGTAAAGATCTGGTTCTTGTGTATTGGGCTGCGCTGACAATTTTGATGTAAGGATAATGACCTCCTTGACGTAAAATAAATAAAAAAAAACCGCAAGGTGTGTCATGTTGGTAATTCTTCTGGGGTAATTCTTCGCGTGAGTCGTTACCTTATAAAATTCGGATTTACAATGTTCCTTTCGTTATGCCTATCAGCAGCATCATTGAAATCATTGTGGATACTGGACTTGAGAGTGGTGCAAGTCCGATTAGTTCAGCGTGTCAGACATCTGCCCCTTAATCGTTGTTGTATGATGTGATTGTGACGACGGTCGCAGGTTTGATATCTGCAGTTCTGATTCATTAATTTTTTTCCTTGCCAATTCCCTATTTGGGGTCGGCTCTGTACGTCAACTATTTGCACTTCTTTCTGTCATTCACCATATTTGCACTAGCCCCTCGTTCCTTCATATCTGTCCTTACATATTCTGTCCACGTCTTTCTCGGCCTTTTTATCCCTCTGCAGCCCTCCTCCTGCAGATGGTCTATCCTCTTAAGCGCCAATTTTCTAACAAAACATGTTATCAAAATATGTTAGCAAAACCGGCAGTCCGCTGCGTCTAGTTGTTATTGTTTTTGTTAACATTTCAAAAATGAGTTCTGACGAAGAAGACGTGGAAGCTTTTATAGCAATAGTAGATTTGGTTCTCCAAAGAAGAAACAAAAATAGATTCCGGGTCCGAGCGACAATCTTTCGGCTATCTTCGAACGACAATGGATTCTTCCTCTAGTGGGCGCGAACACAAAATGCGTCGCTTCTCCTCCCCGCAGGCGAACGCGGGGGATGTTATGCATTCGTCTTGGCAAATATATTATTGTGTTTATACTAACAAAACTGTTAGGCCACGCCCCTATTCGGTTAACAAACAATGTTATCCTGTTAGCAAACACGAAAACACGCCGCAGCGGACCCGGCTTTAACTAGATGTTTGGCATCCCTCCCCATGACGTGGCCATACCACGTGAGACGATGGCTTGTCCACTATTGAAGCAATTTTTAAACTTCCTCCAATATTTTCGTTTAAGATCCTTTTTATTTTCGTTACATCGCACATCCACCTTAGCCAGGCCTGTTACATGAATCGTTTGTCCAGAGTAATAAGAAGGAGGAGTTCTGACGCGAGCTAAATTAAGGAGCCATTTGCATTTTCAGGGCTTCATTTGAAATAAATTTGGTCTTGATCAGACCGTAGATAACCTTTCAAACTATTTAAAGAACAAATTTTTATAGTTTAAAGTGAGAACGTAAAGTTTTTCTACGCACATTTGCGAAAAACGGCCTCTTTTGTCTAATGTGCGTAGAAAAGCTTTAGGTTCTCACTTTAAACTGTAAACAGAAGTTCATAAAATAGGAAGGGTTATCTTCTAAGGTAAGGGTCTGATCAAGACACAATTTTGTGAGTCTGTACGTGAGTACTAGTACTTATTCTGTGCCTTAGCATTGTCCTCTCCGCCCCATGCGGTTCTGATGTTGTGTATTTATTTGCAGCGGAGCCGCTGCCGCTGATGGAGCTGTGCCGGCGCGTGATCCGGCAGCGCGTGGGGCGCGCGCGGCTGGCCGCAGCGGCCGAGCGGCTGGCGCTGCCGCCCGCGCTCACCGCGTACCTGCTGTACCGCGCGCCCTAGCCCGCACCCGCCCCCGCCGCCCCCGCCGCCACGCACACCACAACACCTGACACCCTGTGTCCAGTAGCGTTGCATAACTACCGATAGTTTGACTATCGATATTTGACCTCGAAAAACAGTCACAATATCGATAGTACCCAATAACCGGTACTATCGATAGTATCGATACCGCATCGACGATATTCGATTCTATAGATAGTGTCTAAATTCAATAGTATCGACACTATCAATAGTTTTACCTTGCGAGTATTGCAAACTATTGACAATCGATACTATCAATATTGTGACTGTTTTTCAAGGCCACGATAGTATCGATATTTTATACTATTGCTTGCAACACTAATTCCCAGACACCGCAACATTCGCTAGCTGAAATTTACGACTTGACAAATTCAATTCTAAACGATGAATGAGACGTCGCCGCTACGGAAACACACGCAACGATAAATCGTACCGATTTGAACTACGCTATATTCCTGGACGTCTGGATGTATCAAAATAGATTTGAATCCATGTGTTATTTAGATATGTATATTTACCATTGAGTTGTCGAATTAAAATTATGTGTGGTTCGATCGGCACAAATTAATCGCTATGATTTATCGTTGCGTGAAAAAGCATACTCAGCAATAATATTTTATTACGAATAGGATTTAGTCAGCCGCCTTCGACGTCATTTCACTTTTGTTCCTGTGAAAAAGTAATTCAATTCTAAAAAATATTCAAATATTAGCCAATGTTAATTAAAGAAATCGGCAACATCGCCAGACACGGGAGTATGCATGAAAAAAATATATGGTATCTAACCAGTTCATCCATAAATATTCAAAAGTAAAGTACTAACATTGAAAACAAAATAAAAATTGGTTGAAAAACGAACGAGATATAAAGATTTTACGAAAATATGCCTACCTCACTCGCAAAAACGCTATTTTCTATGACAAATGATAGATGATATGGACTTTCACTTCACCAGTCCATATCGAACTTCTCTTTCTAATTGAAACTTCAAAGTATCACAGGTTTGTCGCTGGTTAAGATATTTATAAATTATTTCATATGTATTTGTTTTCTGTGGTTAATAAGGATTTGATTAAGCAAATAAAAAAATACGTGCATATTCCCTTTTTTGATATGCATCCCTATTGATACTTTTTTATGCATTCATTTGAAGAGCAAAATGTCTATTTAACCTTTATTGCTCCAAATGTTTATTCAAATCATCTTTTATTTCAAAAGTATTACCCGTTCTAACTAATGGGAATCTAATTTAAATTATAGTGCTTTTTAGGGACAATTATAGTAAAATGATCGAGTGCGACTGCTAAAATATTAAAAATAGTATAAAATAATTGTCATTCTGTTCCACTAGCGTTATAATGATTGTCTAGAGGGTCTGGTTAGTCGAGATTGCGCTTGCTCCCTTACCACGGCGTTGTTTACACGAGACAATTCGACAGTGCATATGCCAAAGGTATGTTACACTACACATATCGCCTGGATAATTGATTGTTTATTGGTCTCATATAACAGCTTATCCAGGGCTCTGTAGGCTAAGCGGACGGGTTGAAAGGTTTTCTATGACAGGCCTGTCTCCATCCGATATTTACAATGTAACTTAAAGTTTTTCACGACTGCGTTTTCTTATGTGTAAGTGGTAAGGGACCGTTGTAACATTTCCACAGTCCGTCCGTTAGCCTCGTCTGCCTATCACGATAGGAAGTTCAAGAAGCCAACATTATACTTAAAAGTCCAAGAACTTGTCTCAATTTCATAAATATTTTTTAGCTTCTTATCGGTAGTCAAAACTGGCCAAAAATACTTTGACTGATCTTGATTAGCAAGATCATGCTGTCTATCTGTAATTAGTACTGAAATTCCGATCCAGGAAAACGTATGCTAATATTAGATGTATAAACCGGCCTCGATCGATAACGGTTCTGGGCAAATAGCGAGATACATTGACTAGCCTTCGGGCCACGAGACATGCGTGCCGCGACAATCGGTAGCCATTTTTAGGTGTAATTATTTTGACACACACTGCAACGGTGCCGTTACATATATGACATTACCCTTACTTTTATTTAAATGTTATCTGTGATAATTATACTTTAATAACAAATTGAAATCAGCCCGTTTGTACTGAATTCAATGCAGTTTTCTGTTTCACTCGAGTGTTGCATTGATGTCGAAATTATTCGAGCCTCGTCGCCTTGACTATCCGACTCGATGGTGGGCGAATATGGTACTACTCTGTTACCGATATACAGTTTATGAACGTTTTATATACGACACTATTGTAAGTTGGGGATATCACGCACTAATAGTACAAGCCCACGACCAATGGACGCAAATAATTGATGAATTCGTGATAGAATAAGTCGACTTGGACTGTCAGTGTGCGAGATCCCTTTGACGTGGCAGTCGATTGCTAAATTTATGTTAACACCGATCAACTGTAATGCAAGCCATATTGATCTCTTAGAAAATACGATCTCTGGGTTGACGCCGGTTATCGCAGAGAAGCGTATTTTACTTGTTAAGAAATATTTTAGAAGATCGACAAGTAACTCATGAGCCTCGGCAAGTACTAATGTAACTAGATGTCATCGTTCTTATACAATAGCGTTGCGATCCGATGCGAAGCGCGTATCGTTCACTAGGCCAGTGTATCGTTGGCAATCTTACATACTATTTTATAGCTCATTAAGTGACTGGATTATTTTTAGTTTAGTATGTTTAATTCCTAATGTAAAAATGTGTGCGTGTGAAATGTATATATCTACGACTATACGCATTGTATCCAAATGAATGTGTCACCCAGGGGTTATGTTAGCTGTACATTCTGAGACTAGCGTGTTTAGATTGATATATTGCGGAATAATATCTCCTCGTTATGTCTTCTTTTGCGACTTTTAGACTAATAGGTATAAATGCAATAAATTAATGAAAATAGTATTTTCAAAGCACTGTACTAATCGAGTCGTCAGCCATTTTGACCCAAATTAGTTATAATATCTTAACCTTATAAAGATGTGTAAGTACTTCCATTTTAATAAGAATTTTTCATATGTAGATCCTACGGCAAGGTAGACATCCCTTGAGGGCTCACTTTGTACAATGTTGCTATTCACGTTTCATCTCGCATCTCATTAATTTGTAAATTAATCTCGAATATCATAGTTTTGACGTGGCGTGGCCGGCGTTGCGACGAATGCATTTTGTACTGTGAGGAGTTAACGTGAATACCAACATCCTGTGAGAATGACTATTGACAAACTGCCAAACGTGTGCGAGTGAGAGAGAACGATAGCACGCCTGGCGACGAATGCATGCGCGTGTTTGTGATACGTATCGACGTGCGGTAGACGAATATTTACGTTGTGTAAGAGATATAATCATGATAATATTACACCAAGCTCGATGTATTGTTGACGCGGTCCTTTGCGCTAAACCCACTGAGGACCAACAGTCTCGTTTCGAAACACCGCTTATTTATCTTTTGTATTGTAAAGCTTCCTTTCCCGTTCTCGCTCTATATCCTACAAACGGGGGTTTACCGCAAAGGATCAAGTATATTAGCAAAAATAACCGTTCGAATTCAATAAACCGTCAAATTTAATTCTGTATATATATAAAAGATAATCATTTTTGCAGTGTTTAAATGACTTTATTATAAGTGGAAATGCATTTTAGTTTTATAAGTTGTAGGCAATATTTTTAAATGGTCATTTCTAACGGATCACGATCAAAAAGTGAATCTCGTAGACGCAATGATTAAAAAAAATAGGAAAAACGATTGGAATAAATATTACTGGTTAAGAAAATAATAAATGATATGAAT
The DNA here is from genome assembly GCA_943193695.1 of Acrobasis suavella. NCBI lineage: Eukaryota > Metazoa > Arthropoda > Insecta > Lepidoptera > Pyralidae > Acrobasis > Acrobasis suavella. The sequence goes on along the minus strand of OW971945.1, from coordinate 8,105,422 downwards.
TAAGAATTTGCTTTTATTGCTACATCACATTACTTTCATCTCAATTGGTTTCTCACACTGTTGTTTTATTTCATACTTGGACGGATAACGCGAATATAAATAAACTTTTAAATGCAAAATAGTACATAACGATGTAAGTGCGTTATGGTGGTTAGAATACCAGAGGCAGATTTTTGGCCTGAGCCGCACGCGAGGGCGTAATGGGGCCGAGTGTGTTTAACCAATATACGCACGTATATCGTACGATGTTTTTCAACACACTTGCTAGGAAAAATACCTAGTAAACTGAATTCTTTGATTTTAAATAAACTCGACCACTATAATGCACAATGTTGCTTTCTATTTATTTACTTTTTAAAATCGACGCGGCCGCCAGTACATAAATTTAACTCGTTCACCGCGAGACTTTATATCAGTTGTCGTGCCCATCTACAATACGAGCATTTTTTTTGTCGGAAATATCCGACGCTCGCGGAATGGTCACGACAATGTTTGTCGGATTAATTCGACGTTCGCGGTGAAAGGGTTAAAAAACAAAATCAATTTTAGCTTATAGTGCGGTTATACAACTTGGAAGGGACCTACCCGTAATAAATCGACCCAAGGGTTATACAAGATCACTGTAGTATAATGAAATTAAAATAACAGGCAAAACGCGAAAAAATAATCGGCATTTCCATACAAAAGTGTGCAGACGGTCGGGCAATATGTACGGCAGTGCCGAATTTGTTTTTTGGATTTTTTTCTTGACTTTATTTTAATTTCATTATACTATAGTGATCTATTATAGCCCGTGGTTCGATTTATTACGGATATGTCCCTCCCTTACACGTTGTAGAATATAACTTCACTAATTGCGTTTATAACACACGCAAGTTTTATGAGCTGTTTTATATATCTAAAACCGGTGAAATTAGATCCACTTTACGAGCAAGTGTGTTGAGAAAACTATTTTTAATTAAATCAGATTAAGAAATAATAAAATACCGCCTCACTGAACGGGGTGTAACTTATTATTTGTCATTATGATAAAATTCTATATGTATAATTAGACCACAAATCAGTATTTCATTATACAAAGTATCAAAAATACAAAATTCATAGAATTATAAAGGCACACCCTACTATATCTAAACTATTCTACTAGTTCAAAATCTAGCAACTACTAATACTTAATACAATATTCTGGTGGAAATACAATTATGAATCCAACAATATTCTTGAAGGTGCTTCAGGAATATTGTCGAGTTTTATGTGCGTGTGCTCTGAGGGCCACTCTCTCAGAATTTTTCGAAAACATGCTCAGGATTTAGTGAACATTCCCAAAGAATTGTGAAAGTTGGAACCAGATTTTGTGAAAATCAAATAAGCGAGTTATGGGATTTAAAGTTGGACCCTCAGTCCACACATAGAGGATTGAGGGTCCACTTGTACCAGATAAACTAAGGGCACTAAAGAAAAAGTATTTACGCCGAAATGTAAGATAATGCTAAACAAAAATTGTGGAAACAAGATATTATATCAAAACATTGTATTATTTTTTATGTCTCCCTCCGTTCAAAATGGACCCTCACGTGGAAAGTTTATTACGCTAATAATAACAAAATCAGTAACTTTTGGCTACTCTTTGAAATACTATATTATGGTAAACAATTTGTGACATTTTATGAAAGTCATAACAGATCACGATATCACGTTGGTTAAAAATTATCACCTTGTAAAAATTCGGACCCTCAATCCTCCACTTTTTTGTTTTCGTTTTATTTCGCTTAACATATATGCTCAGGATTGAGCATGTTTTCAAAGAATTCTGAGAAAGTGGCCCTCAAAGCACACGCTCATCGAGTTTTATCTCTAACATCTGTCGAAATAAAAAACATTCAGCAAAAAGCACTACAATTTTCGGAATAAACTTTCATTAATTTAAAATAATGTACGCCTTTGTGAAGAAAATAAATAAATAAATAATTATAGTGACCCTGGATGCTTCATACATACCAGTACAATTTATAGTAAAGACAAAAATATGATAGAAAGAAGCAATAAATAGCTGTGCGAACATACGACATCGCACTTTGAAATGGACAACTCAAAAAAACAATATAGGTAAAATGAAGATTGATGATTTTGGCGAGAACATTATCATATTTTTGCAAGCGTATGTATTCTTTGGTACTACAGACACATAGACTTACTAAGATATAACCTAAACAGCATTCAAAATGCAAAAAATATCTGTCCAGCAGTACATTCTTCGCCTTACCTTATGTTGGCTCTCTAAAGGCATACTAGATGGCAGTTCTAAAAAACAGAAAGAAACAATGAAGACAGTCTAATATCAGCTCTACAACTTTTTACTATTAATGTGTCAGGTGAAAATAAATATTGAATGGAGATTAGGTACTAGGTACAAATTGTTGTTGTGAATAAAGTTTTTCATTCATTACGCGTTGTTTTTTTGTAACATACTGATCAGTTTATGGCGGACAGAGCTAAAGCTTTGTCTCAAAATTAAGACATAACAACCAGTGGTATTACACTGTCACTGCAAAGGAATGAAATGAGCGAAGCCACTGAGGCGATAGTAATTCAATTTTACCGAGCCAAGTTTCAAGACCACTCTCCCTGCAATACGCGTGACGAATATTAGCACAGCCATTCTTACTAAACCAACTACTACAAGACTTCGATATATAGGTGGAATAAGCGGACGTCTATAAAGACCTTTAAATTTTTACAAAATAAATAAATCCGGTAAATACCTGTATTCTTAGTAGGCCAATGAGGGTTTTCAAATATATGGGACACCAGTGAAGTTAGATCCAATAAAAAGGCAGTGATACACATGCCTGTAAATCGCATGCCAGGTGCTGGCAAACTAGCATGACGGTTACTGGCATTCCGTGAATAAATAATAAATAAATAGGGACAAATAACACTGATTGAGCTAGCTCCAAAGTAAGTTCAAGACTTGTGTTATGGAATACTAACTCAACGATACTATATTTTATAACAAATAAGTATATAGATAAACAACCAAGATAATAAATAAGTATATAGGCAATTTGAAAAAGGCCATTTTCCAACTTCCAGACCGGGGATCGAACCCGGGACCGCTGGGTGGCGGACAAGCATGGTGACCACTACGCCACGGAGGTCGTGAAGCAGAGATACCCCTGCCTGTGGTTGGCATACTAGTTTCTAGAATCTAGCTTGTTTGTGCCGGTGACGTTCCACAAAATAATAATAAATTAATTACAGCGAAGAAGACACATTTTACAAAAACGCTTGTTCACGATATAGTGTGACGAATATTAAAGTTTTTTTTTCATCGCCCCAATGAACTTTTTTTTTTTGATAATTCGAAAATTCAACAAAAACTACTGAAGTCAAAACAAAAAGTCTGCAAGTTACTGGAAAATCCGTAACGACGTGCACGTGACTAGAATGCGAGTCTCCCTGCCCGATTCCCCGCAATAGCAAAAACCAAACGAGCTGTGATCTCCTAGCATGCGAGCTACAGACAGACGTTAGATACACATGCCAGTTATAGCTCGTTTTTACCCGTAACTGGCACGCTTTTGTGCGAGTAACAAGCATGTGTATCCCCCTGCTAAAAGCTGCAGTTGTTAGATACATTTGACGGAACAAAAAACCAACTGATGGTCCAATCACAAGTATCACAACTGTTAATTGGACCTGACGTCACTGTGCTGCCATCTAGATCCGTATTTTTTAAAACCCTCAATCAGGGAATTCACATAGGTGGTCCGCAAATCCTAATAAATCACAACAGCGCTAGCACTAGCAAACACAAACTCCTTATACTTGACACTGCTTGTCATATCATACCAGAAAAAACTAGCCGGGCGACCAAGCAGTGGCTGCATGAAACCCCTCCTCCACATGAAGGTGTAAGTAAAACGTTTGCATTTACTAGATGAACGTTGTCGTGAATAAATTACTACTGACTACTTACTGAACTAATCAAGAAGCGTGTGATGTTCCACGACAGTATCATCGCAGATTATAATGGTGTTTTCGTCGGCGAAGTCTTGCGGCATGTCTATTTGGGCCTTCAACTCGTGCAAACCGCCCAGCAGTTCGTTTAGCGACGACTGGAAGAAGCAAAAGAGGATTATCTTTTGAAACTTTTCATTACTATGAAAAAGCAACCTTTACCCTCTGCCCTATCTTGTAGACTAACAATCACCATAAAAAAAAATTGTAGTAAAGTTATTTCATAATAACAATAGATTAAGTAGGTATTTAACTTCTGGCTTGCTGCATTTATTTGCTTGAATGCTTGGCGAATCTAATAAAATTTTATAGATTATATACTAACTTAGTATTTTTTAAGATACATCAAGCATTCCAACCAATAATTTTAATGCTCTTAGAAGATGCCCCTTAAAAGGCTCGTTTTGCACCTAGCCGGCTCTACTATATTACGGTAGAATATCTTTATCGTTCGCAAATATAGGTATGTACAATCTATCATTTTATGTATCTTTCTTTGTTTAATTTCATGCTATCATAAAATTGGTTTTATCTAAATAGGTACTTATTGTAAGGAACAAATAGTATAACCATTTGTGGTTGGCGCGAAATTTAGCGCTTTTTTCTAAAAAGCCATTTTGGCGCTTTCTAGCGCTTTTTTTATAGCGCTGACAGCGCGTTTTCGCTAAAACTAGTTGGCAGCACTGCCAAGTTTCATACAAATCAAACCTCATTTAAACGCCTGAGGGAATGAATTTCCAAAAATCCTTTCTTAGTGCACACTAACGTCATATAAGGAACGATTGTGCAAAATTTCATGTTTCCAGACCCAGCGTTTTCAGCTCTATATGGATCAACCAGTCAGTCAGCCAGTTAGTTTCTTCTTTTATATAAAAAGTTAGATAGATATAACAACTAGCATAGATAACATACCTTAGTTTCGTTGAAATCTGCTAACTGCTCATCCATACTAGGGTCTTCTCCCTCGTACTGGTCCGTGAGCACTCGCAACTGCTCAGGAAGCAGACTGGCGTCCACTTCTCCAGCTTCATTCCGAAGCACTCTATAATTTGAATGAGATATTTTTTCTTTAGTTACATTGCATCTTTAATATCATGCTGTGCAAATTGCATATTGTTTATAGCTAAGTCAAGAAACGGAACTTATTACACTTATTAGTATACGCATGTTTTAAAGAGGCAGTTATTTGACAAACATACAGGAAACTAATATTTTTCCGGGATAAAATGGGTATGATCAATACGGTTTTATTTCTAGCTATACCGCCTCACTGCTAGGCAAAGGCCTCCCTCTAGTACGCAACTGGTCTCTGTTATGCGTGTTAGACTTCCAGGTCTTCTCGAAAGACGCCAGATCATCACAACACTTTTTTTCTTGAGCGCGCTCTTTTGCGACGCCAGCTGCAATCGTTCTGTACCCCAGCCCCACCAATCTGATATTAATTTACAAGGACGGCTATGATTATTTTTTAAAAATTAATTTACTTCTTAGAAGCTGTTTAATACCGAATCATCATATCCATTTGCAACGTGATTTTAGATTCGTCGTGGTATAATCTAGTGCGTCCTCTCAATCTGTCGCAGGTTGACTGGAAGAGATCCCTATATGGGATAAGTCCGCCATTGTGTATGTTGTGTACATGTACAGTCAGGCTTCAAAAAGAGTCATAATCCATTTTTAAAGCGTACCGTACATTGTTTGCTGTTTCGAATTTTCGTACTTTTTCTTGTTCATTGGTACAACAATATCAGAAAAATAAATATTAGATACCGTTATACATAATACATATTTATTTATTTGTGCTTTGTGAAATATCTAATTATTACTTCAATTACTTCAAACAATAATAATCTATGATGTTTACATTTAGTAATACGTTACAATATATGGATTAAAACAACCGTACGCGGCAACCGTCGAATCAAGAAGGCCAGGGACCGGGCGTCACTGCCGCTTCTCTGATTGGGTTGCCTGCTGCGTCCCGATGTTGCCGACTGCGGCACGGTGTTGCCAAGTGTTAGCGCCAGTAAGGCGTTTACAATAAAAGTATTACAAACAAAACACAAAAATAATCCGCTATTTTCCAACAAGTCAAATAAGATACTTTTTTCTAAACGTCAAAACAAATATTTTCTATGGGATTTGTATGAAATACAGGCAGATGACGTCATAGTTTCTTGGTGTCAAACAGCGCTTTTATTGTCAGTTTTTCTGCAATAACAAATCTAAAATCACGTTAAAATCGATATGTTCAATGACAACTGACATTATTTTGCGATGTTTTATTTTCTTATCAGTACAAAATAATTTATTTTTGACCCAAGAAAATACCCAATTGATGAAAATACCTGAGGATCCTCCTCCTGGTGAGTTCGGCGCCGGTGAGCACGGTGACGGTGGCGAGCGCGGCCTCGGCGCAGTCGCGCGCGCGCCGCTCCACGCGCGGCCAGTCCACGTGCAGCGACAGCTCGTGCTTGCTGCGCGCGCGCACCACGCGCCGCCCGCCCTCCAGTCGGGACGACTCCGCCGCGAACAGGAATTGAACTGGAAAGATACACGTTTCAACAACTAAAACCCAACTACGAGAAAACATTTACTGAAACAATGATACACACATACATATTTTCACGCCTGTTTCCCACAGGGGTAGACAGAGACTAAGGACCTCCACTTGCTACGATCCTGACAGACCTCTTTCGCTTCATATACACTCATCACTCTCTTCATGCATGCCCGCCGGTAATACATAGGGCGCACTATAAGTTTCCGAAACTGGCCACTTACATAAACAATATTTAAAAATTTATTGCAACATTTGAAAATAGAACTCTTTGGCTGTAGAATGCAGTTTGTTTCATCTGACTGTCTTTTGTTTTTACCTTGTGGCGCCATTTAAAAAATTGTGTCTGAATCAACATGGATTTAACTCGGGAAAATTTTCGTAGTATGATTTTCTACGATTTTAAGTGTAATTTGACAGCTCAACAGAGCATCGCTCGGCTTGAAACAGCTTTTGGCAATGAAGCACCATGCAAGACAACTGTTTATAGCTGGTTTGCAGAATTCAAGCGTGGTCGTATCAATCTCAGTGACGAATCTCGCGATGGTCGGCCGTCCACCGCTGTGACCAACAAAAACATCGATGCTGTGCGCCGTATGATTGAAACAGACAGGCATGTGACCTACCATGAAATTCGCGCATCCTTAGAAATAGGCATGAGTCAAATACAATTAATCCTACACAAACATTTGGGTGTGAGAAAGCTGTGGTCGCGGTGGATCCCACACAACTTGACCGAGGCTCAAAAAACGGACCGCGTCACTTGGTGCAGTGCCATGCTTACCAGATTCAACGAAGGTGCGTCAAATTTGGTGTGGGACATAGTAACAGGTGACGAAACATGGATTTATTGCTACGATCCCAAAACAAAGCAGCAATCGAGCGTATGGGTCTTTCAAGATGAGCCGAAACCAACCAAAGTGGCGCGCGTGAAAAGTGCATCTAAGCGGATGATTGCCTCTTTTTTTAATAAAACTGGACACGTGGCTACTGTTGCTTTAGAGAATCGTCGTACAGTGAATAGTGACTGGTACACGACCATTTGTTTGCCGGAAGTTATTGACGAACTCCGTAAAAATAACCGTAAACGCCGTATCATCCTGCACCACGACAATGCTAGTTCTCACACGGCCAGACAGATTCAACGATTTTCATCACCAGAAGAGGCTGTCGAGGAGTATGAAAAACACGTTTCAGAGGTCACCACAAAGGAGTGGCACAAAAGTTTTCAAAACTGGTTTCATCGAATGAAAAAGTGCATAGACGCCAAGGGAGATTATTTTGAAAAACATAAATTAATTTTGTACCTTTAATAATATTTTTTCATATTCATTCCGGAAACTTATAGTGCGCCCCACGTAGTAATCCAGCATATACTCGCATCGAAACCAAAAGGGAGCCATTAAGAGACTTTCCCAGGCCAGACTTTCCCATACAAACGTAGTCTAGCTTTATTTTGAAACAGCATGTCAGATATTAGCGAAATTATTCAAAGAAATTGCCTATATTAAGGCATATAACTAGTTTTCACAGTCAAAATATAGACTTAAAAGAGAATATAGTGTATCATATTATTTTGACCATCGGTATGGAAAAAATCTACACCTCTCATATTTTATTTAAAGTTCATATTTGACCGTCTAAAACTAGTTATGTTAGACATATGCAATTCCTTTAAAATTACAAAATACTGCCTAAATCTCACATTTAATTTCAAAATAAAAGCTAGACTACGTTTGTATGGAAAAGACTAGGGTAAGGAGATTCTTAAGCCTTCCCTTTGTCTTCGCCGCAGTCGGGTAATTTTCAATTTTTCTTGCAAATAAACTCGTGTATGAAAATGTTATAAAACAGAAAGAGCTATCCGTGGGAACCTTTTATTGGCCTTCCGATATTCATTCAAATGTTTGTTCAATATTGTAGTAGTTGTTCGCTCCCCTTGAAAACAATAGTACTCGTACATTACGATATAAGTGCGTTATGGTATGCGTTATATACGCACGTATATCGTACAACGTTTTTCAATCCACTTGCAAGGAAATATACCTAATAAACAGTTTTTTTCTCAAACATGCTCGGAAATGTAGGTATTATCGTAGTAAAAAGAAGACACGAAGTTTGTAATTCTTGGCTCGTGCATTACTTTGCAGGACTAGGCCAGGAAAGTAGTATGAAAATTCATTCCTAGCCGCTGCTCAAAACAAAAAGACGAATTAAGTGTATTCAGAATGACAAGACAGTGACATTGACGTTTCAGATGACAATTCTGTTTTTACATTTAGCAAAGACATTAAGCATTTAATTCCATAATTTGTTATACAGCCAATTGCTACCACAGTTTCTTTTCTTTCAAAGTACGAAGATACTCTTTGCAGTAAGTAAACATTAATTGCTTTCGGTAAATATTTGCATATTTCTGGTTATTTCTTTAATGATTTTCTCACATTTATTGAGAAACGCACTATACATGCCTCGGCGGGAATGGCATTGCCGGACTCGTAATTATTGTTAGAACTACTCGTCCGTCAACGCCATATTTCCCGGCCTCTGCAGTAATGTACTATTATTTATTTTAAATAAACTCAACCATAGAACTGTGATGCACAATGTTGCGTTACCGTAGTTTTACTTATTAAAATCTACGCGGCGCGCTGCCTAAATCATTATTTTAACATATGGTGCCATTTTTCGTGGAGTGTGAGTAACGTGGAGTCACTGAACAAACGGTTTTTTGTATGAAAAAACATTCGTTTAAGTGACTCCATGTCCACTCTACTTTTGGTCACTAGGAAGACGTCAATAAAAAAAATTAAGTCTTCCATAGATACCTAGTATCTAGCAAACATATGGTAGTATTTCATCCTTTTCTTTGTCTATTTATGGATTTATTTTAGTAAATGTACCTAGTCGTAGAAAAAGTATTGTATGCAACGTTGTATAAGTATGTCAAAAAATGCTCGATGGCGTCTCCTTACGATGCTCGCCAAGGCTCGCATCGTAACCTGCGCCGCTCGCATTTTATGAACCTTCTTATACAACTGTTGCATAAAATACTATTAAAGCATATAGTGCGGTTATAGAATAACTTCACTATTTGCGTTCATAACGCACGCGTGTTTCATGAGCTGCTTAATATATCTAAAACCAGTGAAATTAGATCCACTTTACGAGCAAGTGTGTTGAAATTGAAAATAAATTATTTTTCAAAACTAAAAACCGACTTCACCCCCAAACTACACACCGATTTTGATAAAATTTCCATGGTACCACCTGGAAAGTATACCCTTTCAAACAAAAAAATTGGCCAAGTGCGTGTCGGGCCACGCGCAGTGTAGGGTTCCGTAGTTACGAATGCCAACTTTGAGTTCATGCCACTAAAAACGTCTAAAAACTAATATTCTATTGAATTTATATGACATTTTCCTTTGGCGAGTACATTTTATAAGTTGATCGCCTATAACTTTTTAATTTGTAAACCCATATACTTAGCTCTAATAGTTTTCTTTTAAATTTCGTTATATTAACTATAGCTGCGAATTTTTTCACGTGTCCATATATAACCGTTTAGCAGATAGAGGGGGGGACACTTGACTCTTAACAAAAATTTTCACTTTAAAACCAAATAATTCAGAAACGGATCCCTAAATCGAAAAACTATGTTCACAAGCTCATAATATTTTTGAAAGACCTATTCAACGATACCCCACATGATTGGTTAGTCGACAAAATAAAATTGACTTTTGACATTACTTGTATGGGAGCTACACAAAAAAAAAGTTTTCGATATTTTATTTTACCACTTTATCCGCATAATTAATATACATACCTATACCAAATTACAGCTTTCTAGAACTTATAGTCGCTGAGTAAAACCGCGGACGGACAGACAGACAGACAGACAGACAGACATGGCGAAACTATAAGGGTTCCTTGTTTACTACGGAACCGTAAAAAGATGTTTTTAAATCGGTCGAAGCGTCTTTGAAAGATCGGTGAACATACATAAAAAAAAGGATCGCGACGAATTGATAACCTCCTCCTTTTTTAGAAGTCGGTTAATAAAATGGCTACTAACGGTGGAAATGCAGTGTGGCGCAGACGAAGGCGGGCGCGGAGCACTTGTTGAAGAGCCGCAGCTGCACGGGGCAGCGCGGCGTGGCGCGCACCAGCGCCATGTGCCCGTACGTCACCAGCCCGTTCCAGCGCAAAGGCTCGCCGCTCGAGCACCCGTACAAGCGGACCTACAATATGTAATACGGTATGCCGAATTAAGTTAATCACGTACACAGCCTAGACGAGTTTATGTGAAAAATCAAATTAAAAACCCCCACCGAAAATATCAAGAACGCCATCTAATGATAAATGGAAATAACGATACAATTTGATATTGTATTATAGCGCCATCTATATATTTTTAGGGAAAGCCTTGACTTTCAAGCTGTAACCCCCAATTACTTTTAAGCGGCTGGACCGATTTTCCTCAAGCATACATCTAAGAACCACCGCAAGGGAACTCACTTTCACATAAAAAAAAACAGCATTGAAATCAGTCAATCCGTTCGAGCGCTACGATGCCACAGACATTAGCGTCAAACTTATAACACCCCTCTTTTTTGTCGGGAGTTAAAAATTCGCCTATATTGTAAAGAGCTTGAATTATGTGTGACATTTTTCATGGTTGCTGGTAAAGTGTATTTCACCTCAGCTGCCCCGTCGCCAAGCACGTTTGGTTAGCCGCCACCCGCGATTGTCACCAACCTTTGATCTCTAGTGCAAAGCGTCTTTACTTTGAAGATATTTAATTTTATGTATCTTGTTATAAACTACTATTATTATAGAAATACTAATAAATAATTATTAACTTGCATTTCTATAATAATAGTCGATAGTTTTTAAAACTACAGCATAATGAGGGAAATTAAACACGAGTGTGTGTTTGCGCTGAGCGCGTTTGAGCTGCAGACGAGGTAAAAATCGGTTCAAAGTTTATAATTCGAAATTTACGATATGAGATTAGATACATATGATTTACAGTCATTTTTATACCTAGTAATTTTTCTGAAGGTCCTTCCTTAGTCGCCAAAAGGTATACATACTTAGCAATCACATGGTAACACAATCACAATGTTACAAAACTTGAAATGTTGCTTTTAATAAACAAATGTTGCCTAAGGCACGAAACGTAGCAAGCGCCCGGAACGCGCGTCCGAGGCGCGCGCCTGTGACACTTGGTTAATATTTATGGAATAATATGTAACGAAACATAGCAAGCGTCCGAGGCGCCACGTTGTGCCTCGGACGCTTGCTATATTTCGTTACATACTGTTCCCTACAATTTAACTGAGCGCCTAAGGGGCGCGCCCGGCGCACGCCTCTGGTGCGCTTTCCGGGCGCTTGCTATGTTACGTGCCTAATGAATATAGATATCGTTTTTAGTGATCTCGCAAGTTTTAATTTTTTAATAAATTGTGTTATGTATGAGTGTGACCCTGTCATTTCTTTTTATGAAGTAAGTTTTAAATGGATTTGTTTCCTTGATCACCAGGTCTTTTTTTTATTTTCCACTGCAGGAGCACGACCCTCTCTGTACTACCAGAGCAACCAGAGAATTTGCCAGAGGGGAAAGTGTTTTTCCAACAATACATTTATAAAATATAGATAAAACCCTTACAGATCTCGAAACGTCGCTGTTTTTATCATTTGTCAAATACAAAATGGCGGAGTGAGGCGCGCACGAACTCGGGTTGAACATCACAGGCAGAAGTCTGGTTTCGTTCGGGGTGAACGGAATCATGTACGGCCCTCTCGTCTCCCCTCCCGGCAAGTCTAGAGAGAAGCCCTCCCCTCTGATAAAGCACTTCACGTGAATCTTCTTATCCACAGAGTTCCTCAGGCTGAGCTGTTTTCTACCAGGGCGAACCCAGGAGAGGATGTTATGGTTACATTTCACAGGGAATTTCTTCAATTTCTCGGAACCACCGACTATTTCTATCTTAGTTTTGTAACCACTTGCAACGTCTTCAAAGTTCAGAATGCTGTAAAAAGTTAATTATTTTGGTTTTACGGTATCTAATAAGTCATCAAACCAACACCAAATAATGTCCTCATCTCAATACGATTCCGGTTGCATCGTTTTCTTTTGAGCCGGTTATGCAGGTTAAGTGGCAAAATCCGAACCATTAACATGATAGGCTATCGTTTTACCAGCTGCCACTTGACGTCTGTAAACCAGCCTTCAGCAGTTACGAATCGTGTTGTAGCACTTGTAGCACGATATATTTGAACTCCACAGATATATAGATAAAGATAGGAAAACTCATTTATTTGGGGCTCTAAGACACATCCAAAAAAATATATTTACCGAAATTTTATAAACTTTCGCAGAACAAATATTCTTCCACTTACTTGAGCAATTATCAATGTGTGTGCTACAGCAATACAAAGGACACAGTTGCCCAGGAGCAATACCACAGTTTGAGGTGGACTGGTCTAATTCTAATCCGAAAATCACTTCTCCTGATTTTGTGAACCTAATAAATTAATTGCTACAAGTGCTGACCTGTCTAGCCAAAATATAAGACAGCGAATACACCTGAGGCCCAAAAAGAAAAGGAATGACTTACGCATCAGTAACGCAGTCTTCTGGACCCGTGTAAATCAAAGCTAGCGTTTTACTCTCTCCAGGGCGCAAGTCAAACTTACACGGAGACACTTTGAACGGAATCTTGCTGCCCGATGCTGTTACCGCACCAAATCTTGAGAACCACATGCCTTGAATAGTGCCCGTGTTATGGACGGTTATATAAGTTACTTCTGGAAAGGAAAATCAATATTTATTTTTAATTAAAGTCAGTTTTCATGTTTGTATGTTAGGTCGGAACTTCGGATCATTGGAAGATTTTGATGTGGATTTCACTAATGTACTGTATATTACTATCATTTTTTTGAATGAAAAAAAAAATATACGTGGTTTAACAAGATACAGTTTGGGTCCAGGATCTCAATTGTGATGTATTGAATAAAGATAACTTACACCGCGCACGGAGTGGGGGTAGTACGTATTGGGTTGCCACCGAGTGCGGACGTGCGCGGGTGTCAAGTGTATACATTTAATTTGTGTTATTATTTCACCCTAGACCCCAGATAAATAACAGGACATCACACGTGGCGACGAGCCCTCAAGTAAGTGGAAATCAATAATAATAAGTGGTGTCATAAAAGAAAAAAAGGAGAGGGAAATTACGAACCCACGTGCAAAAAACTTTATTTAGCCCTCTAACATGTTGAAGTGAGAAAAATAGTGCAATTATTCATAGTAACATAATCTTAGTGTTGTACCGCGACAATAGTAACAAATATGTAAGTTGTACTTAAATGTAACAATTTCATATAAGTGCAATATTAACGGACAATATTGCCACAGTTCGATCATAACCATCATTCAATAAATATAGTCCGCCTATTAATTACGAGCTATGCGACGTTGCTGCCGTAATATAATTATGAAACTACCTACTTATTAGTATTTAGCTATAATAAATAAAGAATATGCCTAAAAGAGAGTACACAATTATATTTAACTCATTTAAAAATAAAGATAAGAGTATTAATCTGTTTAATAAGTTACTTATTTAAAATATATTACCGCCTAAATTTTAACCTACCTCATAAAAAGAGGTTATCAATTAATTAATAAACATTGCACATGTTTATATATATTTTTAAACCAATGGAAAAATTAAGGGTATTAAAGCATTCATAAAATAAAATATTATTATAGCAATATTTTTAACCGAGTTCATCAAAGGAGGTTATCAGTTTTAATGTCACTCTTATTCAAATTCAATCAGATTATAATGACTACTTTTATATATGGAATTAACTGCACTATTTTTAACCAAATTCTGTCAAGTGAGTCATTAATTATAGAAGATGAAGTTTAATGAATGTATCTGAAAATATTTATTGAACTTAGTAATTAGTGAAATAATATACTCACATATGACTGTGTCGTTGTTTTCATTACTTTCTTGACAGATTAAACACTCGCAAAATAAACAAGATAATGTACCAAGGGTATCACAATATTGCCAAGGAGCATATATGTATATGTTTTATATACAGGATACAAAAAGTACCAAGGAGTACAAAGGTGTAATTTTGCCAAGGTGCATTCAAGGTGTAAGTGAAAAACCAGGCGACCAACTTTCGTATAATAATCTCATCCTTTTATTGCCCGTGCTATTTTAAAGATATTCGAGGCACCAATTACAAATCATGAATTCGTGCATTTAATTAAAATATTTTATTTGTATATATTCATCTAAATCATACGTGTAGCAAACAACGAACATGGTTTTTCACTTACAATGAAATACAACAAACACCAAATTATGATGGCGCCAAGGGCGCAATACAAATGACCTGATATTGTTTCAGGTCCCCCTGATAAAATGTCCAATTTACCTGCGATAAAACCGTTGCGACGGCGATCCAATGTCACTGGGTTCACGATGGGACCAGTGGAAGCGTGCTCTGGAGATTTATCTCCTTGCGGTGGGTATAGATACCCCGATAAAAAAACGAGCTGTGCTTCTACACATGGGAGGAACAGCCTTACAGGAAATTTACTACAATACGCCGGGTGCGCATATTGATGACGGTAGCACAGCAGATAGAACTAATGTCTACCAAACTGCGATTGATAAACTTAACGAGTATTTCCAGCCAAAGCAGAGCAAGGTCTACGAACGGCACATATTTCGTCTATTAAAGCAAAAGCAGGGTGAAAAATTTGACAAATTCCTAGTCAGACTGCGTCAGCAAAGCAGAAAATGTCAGTTCGCAAATGCTGATGACGATTTAATCGATCAAATCACCGAGAAATGTAATTCGACGGAACTCAAGAAAAAGATTCTAACCTTAGGCGACACTGTTACCTTGGATAAAGTAATAACAGAGGCCAATGCAATAGAGTCCGTACAAAGACAACTATCAGACTTTGACGGAAAGGCCCAACAATCTCCGTCGCAAGTTAACAGAATTGAATCACGATACTACAACAGTTCTAATAAGAATAGTTGCTTCCGTTGCGGCAGTGATAAACATAACGGCGATAGTCCATCGTGTCCCGCAAAAGACAAAAAAATGTTCAAAATGCGGTTATATTGGACATTTTATGGCACATTGCCGAACACGGGCCAACAAACGGAAAGCTACTCACATGAGTGGAAGTAAACTACCAACAACTAACAAAAAAAGTAAACAAAGTTTCGACCCAAAAACTTCGATTAAATCAAACGACGATAAAAAGACTGGACACTCTTCATCACCTTCAGGGTCAAATATCAATTATATATTCTACCTGGGCGGAGACGAAAAAATTAAATGCGACATAGGTGGAGTCAGCAATTTAGAATTATTAATTGATTCTGGGAGTGGTTCCAACATATTGAGTGATAAAACTTGGAATTATTTAAAGAATTGTAATATACACATTACTGATCAAGATGCAAATCCGGACAAGATATTTATGGCATATGGGAGTAGTGTACCGCTAACAGTTCTTGGTTCATTCCAAGCTGTAGTAAAAATAGGATCAACAGAAAAATCAAGCACATTTTATGTCATTAAAAATGGTACCCGGGACTTGCTTGGTCGAGAAACTGCTATTGACCTCAAGGTTCTCAAGCTAGGACAAGATATTAACTCGGTAAGTAAGCCACAAAATATAACAGCTTTTCCTAAAATCAAGGATATCGTACTTGATATCGCTATTGACGACAAAATTACTCCAGTAAGTCAGCCATGCCGTAGGATTCCAGTGCCTTTAGAGGAAAAAGTAAATCAACGGATTGATGAATTAATAAAATTAGACATTATTGAGCCTGTTGACAAACCCTGTCGGTGGGTATCACCTATCGTTCCGGTCTTAAAAAGTGACGGGGAAGTTCGTCTATGCGTGGACATGAGAGTTGCCAATAAAGCAATCCTCCGAGAGCACTATCCCCTTCCTACTATGGACCAACTTCTCCCCAAGTTCAGAAAAGCACAAGTGTTTTCAAAATTGGACATCAAGGATGCGTTCTGTTACGCGGAGGAGTTTAGAAGTCTTTTTAAAAAAAAACTATTTTAACACCGCGTAGTTTATTTTAATCAAAAAAGCCACTTTATATAAAATCACTAATAAATGGATAAAGATTTGGTTAAATGATAGAGTGATCTTTCGGCAACCGCTCGGGTAGAGATCTTGGCACGGACTGACTACCGGAGCTACCTCTGAGACTTATTAAGGAAGAAGGGTTGCTGAGTAAACCCGAAGGGTTGCTCAGTCAGCACTTTAATTAGCATACGGAGGATGTAACACCTCCCCCTTTAAGAGGAGACTTTGGGGTTGATTCAAAGTCTCTGTTAAACTTTTGTTCTAAGAGGAGCATTGGGGCTTGTCATTTCTATGTCATCGTCTTGTAAAATATTAGTAAAGTAAAATATTTGAAAAAATTATATTAGACCAGCTAGTATCGTATTTTAATATTAATAAATTACTTCACTGTCGCCAATATGGATTTACAAAAGGGCGCTCTACCACTGATGCAGCAGCGACCTTAGTTAAAATTATTTACGAAGCCTGGGAGAATCGACAAGACGTTATAGGTATCTTTTGCGATCTGTCGAAGGCATTCGATTGTGTCGATCACATAATATTAAAAAATAAACTAAAATTTTATGGCGTTACTGATACTGCACTCTCTGTTATTTCATCTTATCTTGATAATAGAACTCAAAGAGTTGAAATCAACAGAGTATCCTCAGATAGTGCACCTGTGAGCATGGGTGTGCCTCAGGGTTCAATAATTGGTCCATTTTTGTTTTTGATTTATATTAATGACCTCCCCTGTCTTGCAGAAAAGTTGTGTGAAGTAGTATTGTTTGCTGATGATACATCTTTACTTTTTAAGGTTGACAGAAAATGCACAAACTATGACGATGTAAGCAATACTATGTCACAAGTACTTAGTTGGTTTACGACTAATAATCTGGCCTTAAACACACAAAAGACTAAGTGCGTTAATTTTTCACTATTGAATAAACCTAATACTCACATACCTTTGAGTCTTAATGGTCAAGTTCTAGAATGGGTACCCAACACCAAATTTTTAGGCATAACTGTAGACTGGTACTTAAAATGGGATAAACATATTGAGGCCACTGCCAAGAAACTTAGTTCGGCAGCATATGCTGTGAGGAGGGTCAGACGGTGTACTAACGTTGAAACTGCTAGGCTAGTATACTTTAGTTATTTTCACAGCATAATGTCATATGGCTTGCTCTTATGGGGTAAAGCGGCTAACATACATGCTATCTCTGTGCTACAAAAGAGAGCAATTCGGTCGATCTACGGACTAAAATCACGCGATTCCTTAAGAGAGTTATTTAAATCTATAAATATTCTTACTGTGACATCTCAATTTATTTACGAAAATCTTCTATTTGTTAAATCTAGGTTAAATAATTTCAAGAAAAATAGTGATGTTCACAGTTATAATACTCGCAACAAAAATCAGCTTCATACGCCTAAATTTCGACTTGCTAAAACTAGAAAGTCACTCTTAGGTCTAGGTATAACATTATTTAATAAACTTCCCGAAGCGATCGTTACCCTACCAATGGCAAAATTTAAAACACATGTTAAAAAAGTTTTATTGAACAATGCATACTATACTATCAATGATTATTTAAGAGATAAAAACGCGTGGATACTTCCTAAACATTTTCCATTACACTCCACACATGAAACATAAATAGCTGCATTTTCTGTTACCATAATAAGCTTACTGTAAAAACATGTAAATGCTCTGCGATCAATAAGTGACCAACATATAATTAATATTTTCTCTTGACAAGGTCTGCGAGTTCGGGTTTTTCATGCTCACTAAAATGTCCAATCCGGTGGTGGCGTCGCTGGTCGGGTCGTTGGATTCCCTCTAATATGGTTGAGTTTAACGATGGCTGATCCGTGCGTCAACTCGTGAACGGGTGCTGCCGGGAGGGACTGGTCAGCTCGGCTTCGCTTTTTTTGACTACTTAATATTTTTTATTACGCAATTTATGTTAGTTTACTTGTTCGCAAGCATAACATGTTATAATGTGTCAACATTGTATTATATTATAAGTATTTATTAATTAAAAGACAATTATAATAATATGACAAAGCCCTTCTGGCGAGTAGGCGACCAATACTGTGAAAATGAGTTTCTTTCGGCGTTTCTTCTCAGCAGTGGTCGTTACGAAGCGCTGGTATCGGTAGCTTTTCTTTAAAAAATAAATTAAATTTTAATATACTTTACACGTAACATAAATTATACTTATTGACGTGTAAAAGTGCCTGTAAAGGTCTAATTACTGAATAAACATTTGAATCTTTGAATCTTTGAATCTTTGTACGTCTGTTGTATCCATAACTTTAGGGGTACGTTTAGGTGTCTTATTAGATTTGAACGGAAGTTGAAATGGACGGTTGCTGCCAGATTTACATTTTTTAATAATAATGTATACTAGATATGAAAGTATTAAAATTAAAAGTACAATAATAACTATAGAATAATGTGTCCCATATTTAACAATATGTGGGCTTTGATATTCAATAGCTTCTAAATCATTCAAAAGAGATTTTATCTTAGTATTACTCTTAGAATTAATATCATCTAAATCTATGTCATGTAGGTGTACAGGAGGTACATCTTTTATTACACTAATCTTATTTTGGTTACAACAAGTGTCGTCGATCAAGTTAAAATCCGGAAAATGGTTAATGGGAGAAGTTATATTTAGAACATTATATTTTGGAATCAAGGTAGTACTTTTACAGTATCCTATGCAGTTTTTAGGGACAGTGAGTATTCCTGTTCCTAATATATTTGTTTCATATAATTTTGAGTTAATACAGTCGATTGATATTTTGTTAGGAGCTGATTGTATGTAAATCCATTTATTGTTCATTAGTGGTTTCCAGATATCTAATGTCCCTAATATTGTTTTTGTTTTGCATTGTACTGGTTTTTCACTGATCACCTTTTATAATAGTTCACTCTCACAAATTGGTTTCGCATCGATTGAGTAAACCTTTTCGATGTCACAGATGTAGGTCTCCGCGTTTACTTGTTTACAAACATCCAGGTTATCTAGACTACAGTAATATGTTTTGTCTTTGGTCATTGCTATGTATTTTTTGTCAGGTACAATCAGACCGAACGAGTTTGGTTCCTTGGAATTATGTGGTGTTCGTAATGCTATATTATGAAATAATGCATATTCTCTCGTAGTTACCAACGGCACTTGAAGAACAAATATAATCTTATTATTAACATAGTAACATACTAACTTAGATATACTTAAGATAACATGTACGGAACTAATGTCTAAAGTTACAGGCAGCTCAAGGTCACTGGGCAAATGTCTGTAGTTATCAACGAGCTCTTGATGTAGTTGATTAGGTGTTATAATTGCGGGGTGTAAAGTATTTTGATTACTAAATAGTATGCTGTTAATAATGTCTTCTAATTGAAATGAGAGAGTAAGTATTGAGGTTTCCAACATATCAAAGACTCTATTAAGATTGGAGGCTAATTGTAGTTCGTTAGTAATTCCGGTGATATTTGCGATATTGAGTGAGAGCTTGTTAATAGCTTCATTCAAATTTTCTTCATTTTCTCTTATTTTATGTATGGTTTCATTATAGTGTGATAATACTGATGTAGTGACCAAAATGTTCTCTTTTACAAGTGAAGCTAATTGTTTTTGATTGTTTTGGATTGCAGTTATTGCTTGTTCGTAATTTAAACCATCGTTTTCATCTAAAGTGCCGAAAATATGCTTAAATATTGTACCTATACCTCCTATCCATGCACGTTTAGCTCTCTTATCTATTAAGTGTGAAATAGACATAAAATCTCTTCTCATATCCTGAAATCGTGCCATGAGTGGTTGAATTAAACTATTACATTCAGTAATTGTTTCCGGTGTGTGTGTTTCATAACACAGCCGTGATAAATCTCCTAAGGCGAGTTTGATGTTTTGTATATGGGGTCGGAAATGTGAAATATCTACTGGTATAACAATTTTCAACTGAACATTATTAATTTTTAGTATTCCTAAGTAGTCATAGTAGAGGCCCGAGCTGGAGGTAATTGGTTGGATGAAATCTCCATGAGATTGCCCTCGAGCTGAGCTGCAAATAACAATTATAATTAACATAAACTAAAGGTAAGTTAACCTTGCTATTTATTTCTAAATGTACTTATATTTAGAGATTTATTTACATGTCTGCTCCGACGTTAGCAGGTTTCACTTGATCAAAGTGATGGGTAATATGACGCCGATTTATCAATAGAGTAAGTGTATTATTACCATTTATTCTAACTACTTTATAAGGCCCTTTCCAGGACGGTGAGAGTGCTTTACGCATTCTTAAATGATTTTTCAAATACACATAGTCACCTACTCTGTACTTGACAGAGCGAGTATGTGAATCATAGTAAGTTTTGGAAGATTCCTTAGATTTTCTTATGTATTCTAGAGCCTTCTCTCGAGAATATTTTAGTCTATTCTGAAGCATACGCACATAATCAGGGTACGTCGCTCCAGGAGACTCTTCATATATAGAAGTTGGGATTACAGGTTTGCGTCCAAACATTAGTTCATAAGGTGTAAAGTGAGTTGTTGAATGAGTGGTAGTATTATATGTAAGCATGGCGGTGTATACATAACGGGGCCAATTTGTTTGTTCTTTATTCGTGAAGGATCTAAGGTATTCCTTGAGAGTCGAGTGACTTCTCTCAAGGGCACCTTGAGTTTGCGGATGATAAGGGGAAGCCCATAGGTTTTTTATTTTAAGGAATTCACAGGTTTTCTTAAAGAGTTCAGAAGTGAAATTTGTTCCCTGATCTGTAAGAATCATTTTAGGGATCCCAAATATAGATATATAGTGTAATAAACATTCACTGGTTTCCTCAGCAGTAGTACTTCGAATTGGATATGCGGAAGAGAATTTTGTAAGGTCATCTTGAATGGTTAAGATGTATTTAAGTTTGGCAGGTCCAGCTTCAGGCAATTGCCCGACAATGTCAAGGGCTATTCGTTGACAAGGCTCAGTTGAGGTACTTGTAATCTGCATAGGGGCACGGTTTATTTGTCTAAGGGCTTTATTTGTCTGACATTGTGGACACTTTTTGACGTACTCTTCTACATCGCTTCGCATGTTTTTCCAATAAAACATCTCCTGGATTCGTTTGAGCATGCGATTCATTCCGAGGTGTCCAGCAATGGGGATATTATGGTTTTCTTTTAGGATTTTTGGGACTTCCGAGAGAGATGGGTATATGATTTTATCTTTATACACATGTATTTTAATTCCTGTATTATTAAATAAATAAAGCAACATGTTATATATTTTAGTAAATTGATGTGTATCGAAAGGGTTTCTGAATTCTGTAATTGCTATATCGGTGTTATTTTTATCATATTTTGTAATTAGTTCATCTCTGAGGGATTTGAGGCTTTCGTAGATGTCCTTGTAACAGGATTTATCAAAATGATATACCTTGAAGAAGAGTAGGTAATATGATTTATCTCCATGAGAGAAAGATATAAATGAGTTTAAAGTTCTTTCTTTGTCTAAAATCTCAGAGCTTTCAGGTGTAATTTCCAAAACGGATTGTACATAGGGATTAGATTCGTCAAGGTCAATAGAAGTGGGTATGATAATGACCTTACATTCTGATTTGATTATGTTTTGATTATGTTCCTGGATATAAGTATTAAAGGTACTATTTTTGTTGGTTGAAAATTTTAGGAATGTGGAATAATCTCCATCAGTCAGATCTACTTGACTGCTGGTAGATGGTATCTGGGTGGCATCATCTTGAATATTTTCAGGAGATGTTCCTTCTAGTATTTGTTCAGGTGAGACAGCTGGGTCAGGATTTGTCACTTGTTCTGGAACAACTTCAGGTGAGATTCTGTTAGGTTCGTTTTCAATCTCGTCTCTAAGGATATCAGGAACATTAGGTGGTAGAGGTTCGGGTAATGGTGGTAGGTCTTCATTATTATCAAGGAGACCTAGTGGTGAGTTGATATCCGGTAATGAGAGTGAATCTTCATTTAGATTAAAAGGAGAGGGTTAATCTATCTCGCCTGGATTAAATGATGCCGGGGATATTAATAAATCCATGAGATCTCTATCGAGTTCTGGAGTAGGCTCTTCATTTATTCTGGGTTCTACAGTGGGAGTAGTTTCAGGTTGAACGGGGTTAACCGGGTATCTGGAAAGTGCATCAGCATTTGAATTTATTTTACCCTTTTTATATTTTATATCGTACTCGAATTCTTCTAATTTTAGACGCCAACGGAAAAGGCGTGATCCTGGGTCTTTACATTTGAATAACCACTCTAAAGGTTTGTGGTCAGTGACGACAGTGAAGCGGTGACCATAAATATACGGCCTAAAGGTTTTAGTTCCAAATATTACTGCTAGGCATTCCTTTTCGGTCACGCTGTAGTTGCATTCGGCTTTATTGAGCGTGCGAGACGCATAGGCAATAGGACGATCCTGTCCAATAGGACCTTGGGATAGAATGGCTGATATAGCATAGTTAGAGGCATCACAGGTCAAGAGGAAGGGTTGTGAGAAGTCCGGATATGCTAAAATTGGGGCGGATACGAGTTTATCCTTTAAGGATTCGAATGCTAATTGTTGTTCATTATGCCATTTGAATGTAATATCCTTCTTCAGCAGGGTTGTAAGGGGTTTAGCTAGTTTTGCGAATTCTGGTATGAATTTTCGATAGTAAGATACCAGTCCGAGAAATGATTTTATATCCTTAGGAGATTGGGGTTTTGGAAAGTCGGAAACGGCTTTTATTTTGTCAGGGTTTGGCTTAACCCCATTTTCGCTAATTAAATGCCCAAGGTAAGCTACCTCCTTCCTGAGGAATTCGCATTTTTCAGGTTGAAGTTTTAGGTTAAAATCACGTATTCTCTCAAAGACGGCCCTTATATTATCAATGTGCGAGAGTAAATCATGGCTATATATCACTATGTCGTCCAGGTAAACAAAGCAACGGGTGCCCTGGAGGCCAGAGAGGCAATTATTCATAAGTTTTTGGAAGGTAGATGGTCCATTTTTGAGACCAAAAGCCATGCGGTTGAACTGGTAGTGTCCTTGAGGAACGGAAAAGGCAGTTTTAGGAGCATCTTCGGGAGACATAAGGATTTGATGGAAACCGGAAGATAGATCGAGAGTTGTAAAGTATTTGCTATTTCCTAACTGATCAAGTATCTCAGATATTTGTGGCATGGGATATAATTCCCCAATAGTAACATCGTTAAGTTTACGGTAATCTATAACGATGCGCCATTTACGATGGCCTTGGGAATCTAGTTTTTTGGGAACTATCCAAATAGGAGAGCTCCAGGGGGAAGATGAGGGTTCTATTATGTTTTCTTTGAGCATTTTATTAATTTGAGTTTCTACTTCCTTTTTATGGAATTCTGGAAATCTGTAAGACTTAGTATGTATAGGGACATCAGTATTTGTTTTGATCTGATGTTGGATTGCAGGGGTGAATGTAAGCTGATCATCAGGTAAGTGAAATATATCTGAATATTGAGAACAGAGCTCTATTATGGCATCTGCTTCTTCTTGGTTTAAATGATCAGTTCTTAATGAATTAATTACTTCGTTGGTTCTTTTAGTAGTTGTCTGGGAATTCACATAAGGTGAGGTCGAGTTAAAGCATAAAGGCTCAATATTAAGACTCAGATTAGTTTTGATATTGGCAAAGGTTTCAGAAGTATTAGCTACTGTTAGGTTGACCCGGTTGTTATCTTTAACTTTGACTATGCAGTTAGCTATCAATAGACTGTCAGACAGGTGCTGGTCTGCAATAATACCTTCCTTAAGGTCGGTTTTACGAATGGAGCACTCAATAACAGCTTCTGTACGTGGAGGAATTACGTAGAATGGTTCAGAGAATTGTAATTTGATGTCTACTTTCCCTACTCTGAGAGTGTCGCGGGTATAGTCAATTTTACAACCGAATTTAGTTAATAAGTCGGTGCCTATTATACCATCGTATGGTAGGTTAATATTTTTTATTACATGGAATTTAAAAGATAAGGATTTCTTGTCGTTTAAGTTTAGTTTGAGTTGGAAGTGACCTTCGGTTTGAGTTGTTTCATCACTAGGGTCTATGCCTTTTATTTTTATTGATTCCTTAATTAAATTTTTATTTTGTTTAATACTGGTTTCTTTTATAAGGCATATGCTTGATCCTGAGTCTACAAGCAGGGATAAAGGAATGTCAGAAGCTGGTGAGTTTAATAGGACATGAGGTAGCAACCTTTTAGTAGTATCTATGTTTATTTCATAGATGGGATTTTGAATTGGATTGTTGGACTGGGCCTGGTTACCCGTATGCCTTGGGTTTAGAAGATGAGCACTTGCTTGGGGCTGGATACCCTTGTGGCTCGGATTTAGAAGGTGAGCACTTGCTTGGGGCTGGCTACCCTTGTGGCTCGGATTAAGAAGGTGAGCACTTGCTTGGGGCTGGCTACCCTTGTGGCTCGAATTTAGAAGGTGAGCACTTGTTTGGGGCTGGTTACCCTTGTTGTGGCTCGGATTTGGAGGATGAGCACTTGTTTGGGGCTGGTTACCCTTGTTGTGGCTCGGATTTGGAGGATGAGCACTTGTTTGGGGCTGGTTACCCTTGTTGTGGCTCGGATTTGGAGGATGAGCACTTGTTTGGGGCTGGTTACCCTTGTTGTGGCTCGGATTTGGAGGATGAGCACTTGTTTGGGGCTGGTTACCCTTGTTGTGGCTCGGATTTGGAGGATGAGCACTTGTTTGGGGCTGGTTACCCTTGTTGTGGCTCGGATTTGAGGTGTCGTTATGATTTATCTGAGGGTTCAGTAATGGAGATATATTGGGTCTCACGAGACACCGCCGTGAGCCCATTATTCGTTTAAATCTTCGTGGGAGCCTAACTCCTCCTGAGAGTTCTCCTCGTCAGGCTGCTCAAGAAAGTTCACCCGTGGCTTAAAAGCATTAGGTGGTTGGGTTTGTGAAATTTTGAAACGGTTATTATTATATTCACGTTTCCTGCATGTGGAAATTTCGTGCCCTGAGGCTTTACAGTAACGACAGAACAGATTAGAAGTCCCTTGTGCTACTGGACTAGAAGATTTTTGTGCTGAGAGCGTATTATTGAAGTTGGGCCTTGAGGAATTGAGCTTGAATTTATTATTATTGGTGTTATTATTTGGTTTATTATCGGGCTGTGTACGTTTATATAATGTCTGCTGGATACGTTCTTCTGATATAGCAAAATTGATAGCTTCATTTAATGTTTTCGGAGATTTGCATCTGACTATATTCGAAATACGTGGGTGGAGTCCCATTATGAAATGATGAAGCGCCAAGTCTTCCATTGCCGCGGTACGGCCGGCAAGTTCTTTGGATTTGGATGTGGACATAGATATCTCGGTTAATAGCTGTGAGAGGTATGTCTCTGTTCTTAACGCGTAAACATTAACTGTCTCTTGAAGACCCTGTTTATTTTCTTGTAGGTCAGTCAGTAAATGTGAATAGTGTTTTCTTTCGCTAAACTGGGTTTTTAAGAACTCTTTCAATTGGTCCCATGATGTAAACTCTTTAATTGAGCAAGCGATTTCTGCCTTACCATTAAGTTGGCTTAAGATGTATTTGAATAGGATAGGTTTTTGGATTTCTGTAGCTAGGTTAAGAGCATTGTCACAGTTTACGAGAAATGAGTTTAAAGTCTCGCGGCTACCATCATATGATTTGATGAATTTAAACAGTACATTAAGCTCTAGGCTAGACATGGTTATTGCGGCGAGTGTTCTTCTAGTAATACGAGGAGAGCTAGGAGCGGATTTTGATTTTTCCGCTATGATTTCTTCGTCGGTAGCTTTTGTTTCAGGAATATCAAGAAATACTTCTTCTTCTGCGTTTAATTCTTTTGGCATAATTTGGTTCACTTAAAACTCAATTGAGCTTTACAAAATTAATAAAATAATAAATAGTACAAAGAAATAATACAAGTAAGTTACGGGACCCTAAAAGCGTTACGGCTAGCTAGACTAAACAATGACCAAAGACTTACAGGATGTGGGCGACTGATAAGAACGCGACGGCGGCTGGAAACATTCCGATGTAGGTCACGGTTACGGCGTAGGATGCCTTACTTGGTTGATTAATCTCGGCGTTTACGAAATCTCGATCTCCGAGGTCGTGGATACAACTGGTACGGCTGCGTCAGGACGTCGAGCTGGAGTGGATCACCCTTCGCACAAGGGTAGGGGTTGCGGCTCAGGATGCAACCACCGTAGGGGCTGTGTCAGGGCGTCAGGTTGGAGTAGGGCGCCCTTCGTACAAGGGCAGGGGTTGCGGTTCAGGATGCAACCACTGTAGGATGACCCCTTTCGGGATCTTTCACTATGATGGATGAGTTGCAACGAAATTTTATAATTTTAATTGCACTTTCGTCACTGCACTTTTCACTGCACTGATTTATTTGGATTTGTAGGATCCGGGGTGAGTCCGTGAGCGGGTTGCGGGTTTAGGCACTAGATTTTCTGGATCCCACCGCTGCCACCAAAATGTTACGCGGAGGAGTTTAGAAGTCTTTTTAAAAAAAAACTATTTTAACACCGCGTAGTTTATTTTAATCAAAAAAGCTACTTTATATAAAATCACTAATAAATGGATAAAGATTTGGTTAAATGATAGAGTGATCTTTCGGCAACCGCTCGGGTAGAGATCTTGGCACGGACTGACTACCGGAGCTACCTCTGAGACTTATTAAGGAAGAAGGGTTGCTGAGTAAACCCGAAGGGTTGCTCAGTCAGCACTTTAATTAGCATACGGAGGATGTAACAGTTCCATCAATTCGAAATAAGTGAGGAAAGTAGGTATATTACTACCTTCATTACATCGCGAGGTCTCTTCCGATACAAAAGACTAATGTTTGGCATCTCTTGTGCGCCAGAACTTTTTAAAAAAACTTTGGAAAAAATATTATTACCTTGTGAAGGGACACTTAACTGTATTGATGATATTATAGTATTTGGATGTGATGAAGCTGAACACCAGGCTCGGCTGTCCCATGTCCTGAAAGTTCTAAAAAATTACAACGTGTCTCTTAATGAAAAAAAATGCATTTATAATGCGAAAGTTGTACAATTCCTTGGCCACGAGCTATCGGCGGCTGGTGTCAAACCCTTAGATTCGTATGTTAAAAGCGTTGAAACCTTCAGGGAACCCAAAACGATTGAAGAAACCCAAAGTTTCCTGGGTTTGCTTAATTATGTAAATAAATGGATTCCCAACTTCTCAACACTTACAGAACCCATTAGGAAAATGTTAACTCTAAAAGTAGGGCAAAAATCTGATATTACTGCATATTGGCAAAGTGAACAAAAGGAAGCTTTCGACGAGCTTAAAGTACAATTGCAAAATATACAAACATTAGGATATTATGACCCCGAAGACAAAACACAAGTGTGGGCAGACGCTAGTCCTGTCGGTCTAGGTGCTGTCTTAGTACAGATTGACAGTAGAGGACCCCGAGTTATTGCATTTGGGAATAGAAGTCTCTCAGATGTTGAGAAAAGATACTGTCAAACTGAAAAAGAGGCCTTGGCCTTAGTATGGGCAGTAGAGCATTTTCATGTTTACCTATATGGCAGAAAATCCTTTGATCTTATCACCGACCACAAGCCTCTAGAGGTAATTTTCGGACCGCGTTCAAAGCCTTGCGCGAGGATTGAGCGTTGGGTGTTAAGATTGCAGTCTTATAATTACTCTGTAGTATACAAGCCAGGGAAAACAAATATAGCAGACCCGTTTTCTAGGCTATGTCAATCCACTGCAAACAAGCCTTTTGAAGACGAATCGCACGTTAATCAACTTGTCGAATATTCGAGACCGAATGCAATACCTATGCAAATGTTAATTGAAGCCTCGGAAGCAGATGAAGATATAATACTAATTAAAGAAGCCTTAAATACAAACATTTGGGATCCTCGAATAATCAGTTATCGTGTATTTCAAACAGAACTCTGGACACATAACAGTATCCTACTCAGAGGCGATAGAATCATAATTCCTATGAGTCTACGGAAACAGGTTTTGGAGGCAGCGCACGAAGGCCATCCAGGTATCGTGGCTATGAAAGCTCCAAAATCACCACCAAAGTGGACCAAAATGGATAAAGATGCAGAAGCAAAAGTCAAAAGCTGCCGGGGATGTACACTGGTTTCTGCTGGAAACCCACCCTTGCCTTTGAAAAGACGGGATCTTCCACACCAAGCCTGGCAAGATGTAGCAGTAGACTTCCTGGGACCACTTCCCTCGGGACATTATCTGCTTGTAGTCATTGATTACTATAGTAGATATAAGGAAATAAAAACTATGAAATCAATTACTGCAAATGATACAGCAAAAGTCCTAAGGGAGATGTTTTCAAGGCTTGGAATTCCTACAACTATTACGGCGGACAATGGCAGACAATTTGTTAGTCAAGAGTTTAGAGATTTTTGCCGGGAATTAGGTATCCAAATATTGAGTACAACACCTTACACCCCCCAAGAAAATGGCGAAGTAGAACGTCAAAACCGCGATATCCTTAAAAGACTACGAATAAGTCAAAGTCTCAAGTCAGACTGGCAATCAGACCTTCTAGATTATTTAATGATGTACAACAGCACGCCACATAGTACTACTGGTAAAACCCCAGGTGAACTTTTCTTTTGCAGGAGAGACAAAATACCATTATTAACGCAAACTAGGAATGAAAGAGACGGTGAAATTAGAGACAAAGACAAAATCATGAAAGACAAAGGGAAAATATATGAAGACAGGAAACGGAAAGCAACTGATTATGAAATAGGAATAGGAGAGAAAGTATACGTAAAAAATTTAATGAAAGAAAATAAACTGACAGCGCCATTTAACTCCACACCTCACACAGTACTGAGCTCAAGTGGTAATGAGTACAATGTTAGGAATGATGAAACAGGTCGCGAGTATAGAAGGAACTTGATACACCTCAAGAAAGTCGAAGGGAAATGGCAAATCCAAAATTCCGAAAGACCTATGGAGAATGAGACTGAATTAGAAGAGAAAGATGATACGGAGTATATAAGTGATTAGAAATATAAAATATATATCGTACTCGTACTGAGAGATTTGCAGATTGCAGCTCGCTGATTTTCTTAATTTTTTAATTTATATAAATGGTTAAGTAATGTAATTATGATTGAATATTATAAATAAATGTTTGTTGATTCTGAATTCAAAAATTAGTACCATTATTCTAGTGATGTATATTACTAACAAATTTTGTTAAAAAGGAAGAGGTGTGATGTATTGAATAAAGATAACTTACACCGCGCACGGAGTGGGGGTAGTACGTATTGGGTTGCCACCGAGTGCGGACGTGCGCGGGTGTCAAGTGTATACATTTAATTTGTGTTATTATTTCACCCTAGACCCCAGATAAATAACAGGACATCACATCAATGATAAAGGGGGCTTTCTATATATATTTCGGTTGGTTCAGCGTAAGGCAAGCTAGGTAAATACAGTCTAGCAGCGCTCTTTAGTACTTTTTGTAAACTTAGTTTTAGGGCTAGCTCCATCTGTGCGATTTGTCCGTATACATTTATTTATTTATATTAGCCACTTACCGTTACTAAGTTCCAATTTATTACCCGGCGACACTTCAGCTATCATTAGATGGACAGATCCGACCGTGCCTATAAGGTCCACCTTCCTCAATGTTGTTGTCAATCCATAGAGGTTCACGTTCAGCGCTCCATTGAAAGTAACTAAAGCATCCGCTGTAAAATTTAAATATTTTTGTTAATAAATCCATGCTTCCATTGTACATATACACAAACAGACCCCAGCGGCCTTAGGATGGCTTTTAAACCAAGATCCATACATATCTTACCTCTGTAAAAATGTTTATGACAAGATAAAATTAATGAATGAAAATAGAAAAGATGCATAATGAGTCGATTTTGATAAATGTCTCCGATTTTGTAAGCATTTACGTAAAAAAGGCTTTTAAGCACAATTATATATTTTTTTACGATTGAAAAAGTCAATTTTAGAAGTAATAAAAAGTTTAAATATTATTATAAGAAATAATATTACCATAGGATTTTCTTAAAAAATAATAGCAACTTTTGTTATGAGGCCAATCCTGTTAACGCAATATTTGACATAGCACCCGATCTATTCATACATCACGACTACAAATGTGATATAAGTGACGTCACTCCTATCCGGTTTTTCTAAGGCGCTCCGAGACGCCGTCCAAAGGCGGACGTGACTTTGTAACCTTTATATCTTAAAGAAATTTTTGATTAGCAAAGTAATTTTATCTTGGAAATGCCTATTTTAGGAACTCTTTCCATAGCACAACGAAAAAAATTATAATGACTAATGAACGACTCATTTGTCATTTTATTACTTCGTTTACACGCAGGCAGTCCTATGTTACTCCCCGTTTAGATATTGAAAATATACCTACATTATTAATATACGCGCGGCGATCACTTCTAAGGGGAATATTCAGTTACATGAATCGTTTGTACGGAGTATCTAAACGAAGAGGCGAGGACTTCTGACGCGAACTAAATTAAACCATAGTGCTAACCACATTGAGCAGATATTTCTTTGAAATTATTTTCTAAGTAAAACTTCTGTACGTGAGTACTAGTACTTATTCTGTAACACAGGTTGTTTTAAAATAAATGAATTAACTACATAAGTATGTAATAATTCCTAATAAAATTTTTGCAATCAACATGTTTTAGTTATTATTAAACGATATATGTCAATAAAATGAATGTGTAACTAAACGCCAATTTTAGACCATTTTTATTCTTCTTCTGCCTTATATTCCACTATTAATGTGGGGTTGGCACAACATGTCTGTTTACATCATGCTGTGGAAAAAGGTTTTGGCTAAATGTTTTACGTACCATTATCTATAAAAAATCACGGTTGTTGTATGGGAGCACCTCCTAAATATATTTAGTATTCGTAGTTACAGCAGCAACAGAAATACATTATGTGTGAAAATGTTAACTGTCTAGCTATCACGGTTCATGACATTACAGCGTGGTAACAGACAGACAGACCGACACACAGACAGACGGACAGATGGACAGTGGAGTCTTAGTAATAGGATCCCGTTTTTACTCTTTGGGTACGGAACCCTAAAAACTTTCGCCGCAAAAGTCATGTTACGATGGGCCTGTACCTAGGTGGTGAAAGGAATCAAATCAGTGGCGGGTTGCTACCACATGCATGACAAGGTAGTAAAATACTTACGCAATTGTATGTCTGACAACTTGGGCGCTTTGAACGTTACGGTAACTCTGATGGCATTGCCGCTCGTTAGTCTACATAACTGCTTATTCCCTTTGTTCTTCCCTTTCCCTTGTATCTCCTCCGTGGACCCCTGACGCTCCATCAACACTTTGTTCACATCACTCTTTTTTATCTTCTGCACATTTTTGATCGCAAACAAACTGTCCCCTTCAACTACAGACAAATCCAACTGAAGGTCTACTTCGCAATCACTTATAAGAACAAAAGCTTTAGTTAACGCAGTTTTCTCTTGAATCGGTGGGAATGTTACTTTATTGAGTCCATCGCTGGACATAGCTTGGACAACTGGCATTTTCACATCAATAGATATATTTCCTTTTTGCGTTTTCTCTAGATCAATAGACGCGTCTCTGAGTAACATGGTGAAAGGAAGAGTCGTGCTCATTTCGACGTTAGAAGCGATGTGAATAGTAAACTGTTCCAATTTATCTGGTGCCAGGAGTAAGGGGAACCGGGGGAGTTCGATGGTAAGGTCTTTGCCGTCGTTCGGGAGCTCTTCGAATTGAAATTTGGCACTAAGCCAGGTGTCCGTTTGAAGTGTGGTTGTTACAGTCACAGGACAGCTTACACCTTTAAGAAAATAAAAACTGATACTTATACAAGTATTTACTTACTACTAACACCTGGAAAGCTGTAAAAGTTATAGACGAAATAGAAAGATAGACATATAAGGATTAGGTGAAATAAGGTGGTAAGGAAGCGGAGATTTCTGGAAAAAGAATTACAGAATAATATAGAGGAGAAGAGCAAGGTGCAAATAGAAAAGCCATAATATTAAATAACAAATGGGGAAATTTAATCGAAAACACCATACTTTGCAGTGACAGGATTACAGCAATAAAAATATAAAAAAGAAAACAAGTATACATATAGCAAACAGTAAGCATAAGCACAATGTTTCGATTAATTGTGTGGGCCTTATAAATACATACATATTATTTTCACTTACCTACGTATCCTTTAGCTGCCGTGACAGATATATCGGCCCATTTTTCTGAAAACAATTTCAAAGAATTATATTGAAAACTTATAAATAATACATACATACATCAGTAGCTTATATATAATATTATATAGAAATTAATATTTGCAGAATTTCACGTTAGTCTGTTAATTTGTATAGTAATTTATTGCGTGTTAGTTGCGTTTAGCTATTTGTTATTTTGCCCTCAAATGTTGTAGGGGTAGCACCACGCCAGCCGAATTTACGTCACCGAACTTATGACGGCTGAATATATCACGTATTTGGTTGCTATTATACTACTATATAAATATTTTAAAAAAACTAGATGCACATATAAAAAAATACAAATAGACCTTAGAGAAAAATTTTACGCAAGGTAAGTAATTTCAGCCGCCGAATTTCAGTCGCGTATAGTCCGATCTAAATAAACCACAAACCTTTAGCCAAAGACACATTTAAGTGCTTATGACGCAACAACTCGTGCCAATTTACAGACTTATCTAGCTCTTTATAATAATCGTTATTTGAAGATAGCTTTTGTACCTCGCCTGAAAATTACAACTACGTATATAATGTAGTAATAAATATAAATAAATATCATAAATAATGCACTAAAAAATCTGCAAAACTTATGTAACAATATTTATTGTTTGTTAAATGTATATAATGACTAACAAAATATACTAAACCTAAAGGGTAGAAAATTCAGTCAATATGAAAAATATTGCTTTGCTTTCCATACAAACTCAGATCAGCTGATCACTATTCTTTTTCAAAATTCTTTTTCATACTACGATATATGCTTTATGAGGAAAGTTTTTCAGTAGCATGGTCTGAAATCGGTTTTAAAATATTTTTAGTAACTATAGGTATATTTTGTTAGTATATGTATACTATTGGTACGTTTACTTGCGCTTAAGATAATAAAGATAGAATAGCATTTATTTAAAATATGATATATGTAACAAAACGACTAGAACATCTTAAAAACCTGTCAAGTGCGTGTCAGGCCACGCGCAGTGCAGGATTCCATAGTTAAGAATGCCGACTTAAAATTCACGCGACTAAAAACGCCAAAAAAACTAATTTTCTGTATAATTTGATTGTGATGAATTTTTCCTTTTCCGAGTCATTTCATAAGTCGGTCGCCTATAACTTAACCCTAATTATCACTGATAGTTTTCTTTTAAACTTCGTTATATATAACATGGAAGGGATATACCCGTAATAAATCGAAATACAGGCTTTACAAGATCTATATAATTCAATTAAAATAACAATCAATAAACAAAAAAAAAATGACATTCCCATATCAACTGCGCACTTTTGTGTGGAAATGCCGAAATTTTTTTGTGTCTTGGCTGTTAAATTAATTTCATTATACAGACATACTATAGTGATGTACAGCCTGTGGCTCGATTTATTACGGGTATGTCTCTTCCACGTTGTATAGTAGTGCCGTGGATGTTTTTACGAATTTATATACAAATACAACCGTTTAGCAGATGGATACTTGATTCTAACAAAAAATTGCAGTCAAATATTTCAGAAAAGGATCCCTAAATCAAAAAATGGTGTTCACAAGATTTCTAATGAAAAATCACACCTTTCTAATACTCTAAGTAGAACCGCGGACAGACATACCGACAGACAGATAGATAGACAAACAGACAGCCATGGCGAAACTACAAGGGTTCCTTGTTTACTATGGCACCCTAAAAAGCAATAATAGCATACTACCACATAGATAAAGTAACCAATTTACCGTTGCTTGTGTGTGAAGGACTGTCACTATATTTAAAACTGGCAAAGTTATCCTGTACAGTACTTAAAGTGGACTGACTGTTACTCGACGGGGACCTCGACCGCACAGATATAGGCTCCTTCACATCTTCCAAAGCAATTTTCTGTACTTTATTAAAGTTGAGCGTATCTTCTGTGAGTAGAACCGTCGGTAATACCTTCGTATCTTCACCTTTTACTTTTCCAACTGATATTACAGTATTGACACTGCCAGCGGTGCTGGCGGTGGCCATGTTTTTGGTATCCTTCAATTGTAACACAAACTCCGACGTGTCGGATGGTTTTACCCCTGGTATGTTCATTTGCACCTCGGTGAGCGGTTCCTTGTTGGAGTATTTTATCATCTCTGATACACTGACTTCGGTAATTGATTGTTTTTCTGCAAATTTAGGACGTATATGGTGTCATGAGGTTGTGGCGATATCTACGCCACTCAATGATATACAATGAAAAACAAAAACAAATGACCATAATGCAGAAACGGGAATAGTTTATATTAAGCATACGAGATGGCGCTGACACATCCTACATCTCGATATCAAAGTTCCTACGTTTGGCTGTATATTATATAGTTTAAAATAATTTTTCAATAAGAAAAACGGACTAGACCCCAAAATAATTTTTATATATATATATTTAAACATGAACAAACAATACGTCCCAGAATTAGGAATTTGTAAACTGCGCAAATAATAACAACGAAAGCGTACCACGACTATGCACTGTGATCGAGTAGGAACATGCACGTGCGGGCAAAGTCCGATTCAATACAATTCGGAAGCGTCAACAAAGTGGTCATAGACGGTCCACGTATTTTTTTTTTAACATGTTGCACCTAATGGATTTTAATGAAACTTGGCATGCTGTTAGGCAAGGTATAGACAATTATTATATATTTTTCTCTAAGTGGTAATTCAATTCGATCTGATAGAAATTAATTAAAAAAATTTTTTTTTTTTTCATTTTTTCATATCGTTATTTAGGGCTGGCTCATAGCAAATTATTTTAAAATAATCTGTAAAATTTACGATAACAAACGGAATTGGATTCATTATTCTAGCATTAAAATTAACAAAAATATACCATTTTGAAAAAAAGTCGCCTCCAGACACTTTTTTTCAAATAGCTCCTCAATTGACTAAGATATAGAGCTAATATCTCCTGGATCAACTACTATTAGTACCCTGTACAATATAACATAGGTTACGATATAGGTTCCTATCGGGGGCAGTTTCGCTATGAAAGTACGGCTAGACCCTTTGTTCAGTATCATGGAATATTGAACCACTTTCCCCCAAGAACTATTTTACCTTAAAATAGTTTAAGTTCTTTATTATTATTTATTTATTTTCTAGAAAATAACAAGATACATTTTTATGCAATCGAAAACCACGAAGCATTCTTAGCTTATAATATACCACCTCCGACAATACGCCGTCGTAGCCTAGTTCCCCAGAGGCAACACCATGCCTGGCGGGAAGATCTCTTTGTGGAGGGTCACCCACCGGGTTGACACTCGTGATTAGGCTCTGATATCCACTTCTCTGCAGGCGGATTTATGAATACCTGTTTGCCTACTTAAGTATCCTATCACAAACATTTACCTGATGTACGGAAACCGTTTTTGGACAATTTTTATCAGTGTCCCATGGCTGCATGCAACCAGCAAAGATAAAAGAACATCACTGCTCCATGCGTAAAATCCTCGTTCATTCGTCAGTCACACACCGTGCCTGCGACGGAGATGGACAGACTCTTATATATTACAGAGAATGTTTATCTACAAAGTCAAAACTTGACTCACCTAAGAATTCTTTAATCCTAGATATACTGAAAGAACATTCCTCTTTTGTGTCTTCGTGTGTTAGTTTCAAAGAATTTTCTATTGCAAACTTTTGAATTGCTTTTGGCAGTGGAAACTTCGCTTTGTCCTGTACTTTATTTGCGGTGGTATTATCCTGCTTCTCCATCCCACTGAATATATTTTGAATGTCTTTCTTAGATTTAAAGTTAGTTCTCTTTTCCAAAGTTTTAGTATTGTTCATAGAGTTCAGAAGATTTTTTTCTGGGTTTCGTGGCTGTTTCACGGGCACGCTATCTAATTGATCCATTTTATAAAGAGATGCATTGTTTTGATCCATTTGGAAGCTGGATGATACTGGAACAACAAAAAAATCATAATTATGAGGACTTTGCCACGAAATATATTTTTACTTACATGAAACATTTTGTTTCAAATGTACATATATGCACTTAAATAACTGGCCAAGTGCGAGTCGGACTCGCGCACGTAGGGATCCATACCATTAACTATGAAAAATTACGTTTGTTGTATGGGAGCCGTATTTACATATTTATTTTATTCTGTTTTTAGTATTTGTTGTTATAGCAGCAACAGAATTTTTAAATGTCTAGCTATCACGGTTAATGAGATACAGCCTAGTGGCAGACAAACAGACAGACAGAAAGCGGAGTCTTAGTAATAGGATCCCGTTTTTACCCTTTGAGTACGGAACCCTAACAATGAACAGATCTAGAGGCGAGTGGCTCCACAAATAGCCAATTATAAAGGGGTGCAATATCTATCCCGATGTAGCCATTGAGCCGAAAATAAGATGAGACTGTACATGAAATAATCAGATATTATTAAAGTACTTGCCTTCAGTAATACTTGGTTGATAAGATCTTTCAGGACTTTCAGTTTTTCCAAGGATCGCACCAAAATCTGGACACCTATTTAAGAAATATGTTCCCATTGACAGATTGGTATTGCTTGCCCTGAAACCAAAATATTTTTCGAGAATGAAATTGTGAGCCTAGTACTAGTTTGCTGGAGCCTATCTGTGTGTTCACAGACCATTTTAAATGCTTTAAAATAAATAAAATCTGGCCAAGGGCGAGTTGAACTCGCGTAGAGAGGGTTCTGTACAATGCCAAAGATTTTACGTAAATGAACGTATTATATTGAGTTTACCAATTTATTTTAAATTGATAGCATTCTTATATTATTTTTCCCGTTAACTAAAAGCAAACTTTATTTTATAATATTTTTCAAAATTTTAGGCTCAGTCGTTTCGGAGATCAGGGGGGGGGAATTGGTCAATTTTCCTTTTCGTTCATGAATAAATCAAAACTATTTATTTTAAAATAATAACAAAATTATATTTGAGAGCCTCATAACAAGCCCTTTCGTTTGATATATGACACAGTTAGGTTTGCAAAACCCTTTTTAAAAAGTTTCTCATTTGTCTCTCGAACATGAACCTTACTTTAAGAAAATATTTATTTACTTATTTTTCCTGTAATCTACTAGCAATAAACTATATTGTGTATTTTTTTTTTCAATATTTTTACCTCATTGTTTCGTAGATCAGTGGGGGAGGGGAGGGAATAGTCAATTTTTGTCTTCTTTCATAAATAAAACAAAACTATTTATTTTAAAACAATAACAAAAAATATATTTGAGATCCTCTTAACAAGCCCTTTCATTTGATAAATTTCCTAATTTGTCCCTTGAAAACGACCCTTATTTAAAAAAAATATATATTTTTTTACTTTGCACTTTTGTGTTTGGGTTACACCATCCTACCAAATTTCATTTGATTTGGTCCAGGAGATTCGGAGCAAATTGTCTGTGACAGATGGACGGACAGACAGACGCACGAGTGATCCTATAAGGGATCCGTTTTTTCATATTTTGTTTGTACGGAACCCTTAAAAATAATTGGTTTTAAAGCATTTTGGATATTCAGTATGTATAACCTTTTAAATTAATTTATTAACTATATACAACGGGTTTTGGAAATCGTTAGGAGAGGCCTATGTCCTGCAGTGGACGTTATGCGGCTGAAATGATGATACAACGGGTTGATAAATGGTTCAGAAAAGTAATTATCTATAGAGTGCCTACTTCAGTTAGATCACCCAAAAATAATGGACGCATATTTTTAGTTTATCAAAACAGTAAAAATTCACGTTTCAGTGTTTTTGATGGCCAGAAAAAAAATCGTGAGCCAAATTTTTCATAATGGGTTAAATATGTTTCAGTCATCATGTTTATTATATGGAAGTTTTATGTCAAGTTCTAAAATCCAACACTTGCGTTTCAACCCTCTTTAACTTTGTGTGTTTTGTGTGTTTGTACACAGCCTCATAAACTTATGAGGGTTAAAATGTTATCGTATCACTAAAGATCACTGTGTTACTAAGAAAAGTACTTACATGCTGTCTATTGTTTTATGCTGGTTAGCATGAACTGGTAGAGGACCTTCCCTCTTGATGAAAGAGGATTCGTCAGCTGTG
This sequence comes from Acrobasis suavella, assembly GCA_943193695.1. Classification (NCBI taxonomy): domain Eukaryota; kingdom Metazoa; phylum Arthropoda; class Insecta; order Lepidoptera; family Pyralidae; genus Acrobasis; species Acrobasis suavella. Next base: position 8,066,290 of record OW971945.1, on the reverse strand, counting down.
AGATTCTAAAAATAAAACAGAAACAAATTAATAATGTCTCATTTTTATGTTTGATGAAATTCGGTTCAGCTGTTTAAGTTATTGGGGTTAACGCTTGAAGGTCAGGGTTTTTCCTAGCAAAAATAAAAGATACTCATCATTAAATGGCGTTCTTGATAAACTTGTTTATAGATCTTTATATTATGGAGCTCACATTATTAAATCATGCAGCAATGGCTATTGAGTCACGTGGGTCTTTTTAGGGTTCCGTAGTAAACAAGGAACCCTTATAGTTTCGCCATGTCTGTCTGTCCGTCCGCGGTTTTACTCAGCAACTATAAGTACTAGAAAGCTGTGATTTGGCAAGAATATGTGTATTACGAGTAATTAGGCGGAAAAAACGGTGAAATAAAATATCGAAATCATTTTTTTTAGGGTAGCTCCCTTAGAAGTAAAGTGAAAAATAAATTTTTTTCTCGACTAACCAATCATGTTGGGTATCGTTGAATATTGTGAGTTTGTCAACACCGTTTTTTGATACTGGGATCCGTTTCTGTAATATTTGCTTTTAAAGTGAAAAAAATTGTTAGAGTCAAGTGCCCCCCCCCCCCCCCCCTCTATCTGTAAATAATAATAATTTCTTTATTCATCTCACTCAATTTATACAGTTTTCCTTAAATCTAAAGAACTGTTTTCCTAAGCTAGAAATTGTGAGAGAGTGGTGTCTGAAGTAGGTCTCAGAAGAAACCTGTAATACAGATCACCATGGATCACACAAGGTTCGAGTAGAAAACATTTAGAAAATAGACAATGTGATAATGTGCCGGGAGATGATAATAATAAAATATAACTTCTAACATATAATACGATAAACAAAAGATGTTTTATCTTAGTTACAAACTCGATATAAAGGTGTTTGTGTGTATGCGGAGTGATGTATGTGAGTGCGTTTTTCGGGAGAGTAGAGGTGAAAGTTTAAATGTTGGATGAATATGATGAATGAATGAGTGAGTAAATATATAGATAAAAGTAAATGAATGAATACCTATATGTTCCCACATTTGCTCTTAGAAATATGAAAGAAATCAGGGTGTTCCTATTCAGAATTAAAAGTGAAGTGAATAAATACAGATAGATACATTTAAATCAGTGTACTATTTTAATGGTGTAAGAAGCTTTTCAGTATCCTCATAGTTTAATGTTCTTAGATAGTCAGAGACTGTACGCTTACAGTTGTATTTTAGCAAGGGATAGATGGTCAGATTTTTATTGAGTTGGTTATATAGAAAAGGTCCAAGAAAAGGAAAGAAATTATGCATACGGATGGTACGGAAGGCCTGGGATCGACATACGATGTCCGCTCTGCGGCGGTTTCTCAATAGATCTGGATCAAAAACCAGTAGAGAGTGTTGCTGAAGAATTATATGAAGAATGAAAGTTTGTCGGACTGTCAAAACATCCCACTTACTGTATAGTTTTTGAGTGGGATACTGATAGGGTAGACCAAGTCCAACCTTTAGAATCAACCGTTGAGCTCTCTCTAGTTCAATGATATGACAATTAGCGGCACCGCCCCATGATTTAATACAATCCTTACTTCCTTACTAATATTATAAATGTGAAAGCGTGGATGTTTGTTACGCTTTCACGCAAAAACTACTTGACGAATAATCATGAAATTTTGTACACATATTCTGGGAGGTACTAGAAGTAACATAGGGTACTTTTTATTAAAAAATAAAAATATTTAAAAAAAATAAAAAAAAATTGTCAACAAATATCAACATTTTGCTACTTTAGCGCCATCTAACATACAGTAATGAAGTTCAAACCCTAAATATGATGTGAAAGCGTGGATGTTTGTTACGCTTTTACGCAAAAACTACTTGACGAATAATCATGAAATTTTGTACACATATTCTGGGAGGTACTAGAAGTAACATAGGGTTACTAACTACACTATCCAATTATTTAATGGATTCGATGCGAGCGAAGCCGCGGGTAAAAGCTAGTATTCTATAATAGACTGACAAAGAGCATAATAAACCATACGAATTGTTTTGAAGTCAGCCACATGTCGCAGATTCCTAAATATATAAACTAGTTTACGTAGCCTGTTCACTAGAATATCTATATGCGGTTTAAAATTGAGTGTCTGATCGACTATAACGCCTAAGTATTATAAACTACTAGTTCTCTCAATAGTGGGACAGGAACACGAGGCTGATCTATTAGTGCAGGTATGGGCCTTGATGGTATATGAATCATGGGGTAGGAAATCTGATCTAAACGCATGTGTTAAGAATTTAGTTTTACTGACGTTAATAGTAAGTATATTAGCATGCAACCACGAACACACTGCATCAAATCCATTTTGAGCTTTAGTAAACACATCCTGCCATGATACACCACTAAAAAAGAGTGCTGTATCGTCGGCGTACGTTAAAATTTGACAGCCAGGCAATTGTAAATTGCATAGTCCATTAATATACACTAGAAACAACGTGGGACCAAGTACGCTGCCCTGAGGAACCCCGTATGTTACAGGCAATTCATCACTGAGCCACTGGTCAATCTTGACACGTTGCTTTCTGTTGGTTAAGTAGCTAGAAAATAATTTCAACGCTAGACCTCTTACTCCTAGTTGTTCAAGTTTGGATAACAGGAGGGGAATAGAAATTGTGTCGAAAGCTTTAGCTAAATCAATAAATATTGTAACAGACTTTAAATTATCATCAAGATTTTTTTAAAAATTGTAAAAGGCGTTTATTTATAAGTTTCTCGAGAATTTTTGATAAAACGGTTAAAATAGATATAGGCCTATAATTAGCAGCACAGTTTCTATCCCCAGCCTTATGAATTGGTTTTATAAGAGCCACCTTAAATGCCTCAGGGAAAACCCCGGTTGAGAGCGCTAAGTTACAAATATGGGTAATCGGACTTGCAAGAACGTCAATATACCTTTTGAGTATGTAACCAGAAATCTGGTCAATACCTACAGCGCTTGTGTCTTTTAAGCTTCTAATTATGTTTTTCACCTCATCCACGTCAGTAGGGAATAAAAAACATGTCTGAGTTGGGGATGCTGTAACGGATGTAGTATTTGTAACGTTCTCTTTATTTTGTTCTAATAGCACCTTCTCAGCAAGTTCCCTGCCAACGTTAGCAAAATATTCATTAACGGTATTAGTACTCTGGATTGGATTTTCCGAAGAGATGAGATTGGGAGAGTGGTCACTAGCTTTTTTGATACCTCCTATAGTTTTGATTACACCCCAAAGCTGTTTTTTATTACCTTTCGCTTTGTTAAGTTCTTGCTTCTCGTAACTTTTTTTGACTCTTTTAAGAAGAGCATTGCAAAAGTTTCTATACCTTTTAAAAGTTAACCTTAGGATGTCATTGTTGGGATCTTTTTTGAGTTTTTTGTGCAAATTATCTCTATTTCTCATAGATCTCAATAGCCCCTTAGTTATCCATGGTTTACAGATCAATTTACGCCTAGGAATTTTACCAATATGAGTGTGAGCTTTAATTGAAGAGTTTAATTGAGTAACAAGATGATCTGTGGCCTCATTGACTTCATCAAACTCGAGAATTTGTTGAAAATCTATATTACTGATGGATTTATCTAGTCCATTATAGTCTAGCCGATGACCAGTATTCTGTAAGTAATCTATTTTATGTTTTAAATTCATATATAAACCAACACACTCATGATCTGTAACAGAGGTTTCAAAAACGAAACAGGAGGCATCTAATTTAGTTTTGATCATCATATGATCAAGGCACGTACCTGAGAGAGGGCGGGTGATAAAGGTGTGACATGGTAAGAGAGAATGGCTAGCTAGTATATTCAAATAATCGTTACAGTATTTATCAACAGAACTAGGTTTGATATCTATATTTATGTCACCACAAAGAATTATATTTCTGTAGGAAGAAAGTTTACAAATGACAGTATTTAATGATAACAGGAAGTCTGAGGCATCAATGGAGTGAGGAGGTCGATAGATGGCAACAATACAGGTATATTGATTGAGCTTAAGTACTAAACAATTAGCGCCGACTATCAGTGGTTCTTCATATGTTAAATTTATTTGCTTCTTATAGTATACAACTACACCTTCGTTTTGGGTGTGATTTCTAGAAGTTGCAATGTAATTGTAGCCGTCGAGTTGTTCAAAGGATTTAAGTGAGTTCAGCCAACACTCCGTCAAAACTAGAAAATCCCAACTGGTCTCAGATCTATTCAAAACAGTAATAAAACTATCAAAATTATGATTGATGCTTCTAATATTCTGAGAAATAAGTCTAAGCGTCAAATCATTAAATTTTTGTACATGATTATTAATTTTGTCAATGTCACACATACACGCATCGGCAACCGTTATCGAATCCAGTCCCAGGCTAATACTTTTCATGGTATCGCTACCCATATTTCCCCGAACGAGGAAAACTGAAAGAATTTTCCTCACTCAGCGGAACAACAATGAAAGCATTATTACAACCATGGAAAAAATAACCCAGGACCAGACCGCAAAAGTCCTGCGATACGTGTAAGGTGACTAAAAACAGAGAAAGGAGCTTCATGGGAAATGGAAAGTGTGAATCATTTGTACAGTGTAAGTTTGAGAAGTGAGTGTGTTGTATGGAATCGAGTATGTAAATATAAAAATAACTAAGAACAAAAAGAACACAATGAAAATCAAAAAACAATAGGGAATATGGAACACGCCGGTCCAAAAGACGACGCTCGTCGGTGGAGACTAGTCACAGTGTGCTAGTGACAGCCAGGAGGTCGGATTCTTCTTTTATACTGACAGGTTTACCCGCTTCCTCTTTTTTGACAAAGAGTTTCCCGAAATACGTCCAGGCAGCAGCAAGTTTTTTGTTACGGACATTTTCACGCGCCAAGAAGAAAAGGTGTCTAGTTTTAGAAGTCAATGACTCAGATAGGTAGACAGTTTGTACAGGTCCTGGTAGATTGAGATGATCCGAATTGAGTGTCTGTTCCCTTTGTTGTCTCTTAGCCCTGTTATAAGATTTAAATCACGAGATGAGGGCTTCTTTCCGAAGAGCTGTGGTGAGGTCCACTACAATAGCTTCAGACTTAACCCTGTGGATATTATTAAATTCGGTATCCAACAGAGGCTTTTCCATACCCACAGTGACAGAGATGTCCTTAACCATTCTGATTAGGGACCCCTTATTCTCATCTTTTTGTTTGGGTAGATTGCGGATTTCAAACACGCCTTTTAAGGAAGCAGATTGAAGGGTTTCTAACTTATCTTCCAAGCTAGCAATGCGACTTCTAAATATACTGTATTCTTGCTCCAAGAGGGTAATTTTTAATAATAATAAGTTCTGCTTATCAGACATACTTTGGATAATTTTTTGATTATATAAGAACAAAATTACAGCTATGGGATATATAACGAAATTTAAAGGAAAACTTAAATGAAATTTAAAGGAAAACAAGAAATTGTGCAGATTGTTAAGGAATTATTTATCGTGTATTAAATTATTTTGCAATGTTTTTATCAATTATTATTCATACATGTCGTCTATCTCTAGTTTTTCATTTTTATATCGCATACAATTTATTGCTGACATTTTTAAAATAGAGAGGCGCCATTTAACTGTTTTGAAATTTTATTTAATTAATTGTTATTATAAAGAAATTTCTTATAATTTTGCAATAAGTTTCATTCGACAAAAAAACTTAACATTAGGTCTTTTGAATCGGGGTCCCTTGGTAATCGCCGTCGTCATGATGAGTTTAGAGTTGCAATGGAGCGCCACGCGGTGGACATTATGGCTATTAATGAGACGTGGCTGTATGAGGGCGAGGATGCTCGTGCTCCCTCATTACCTGGTTTCAGGCTGCGTCACTCAGCGCGATTATTGAATGCTCCGCGGAAACGTGGAGGCGGAGTTGGATTTTACATAAGACGCGAAATCCGTGCACAAATCCTGGAACATCCACCAACTCCGCATGTCGATCAGATGTGGCTTAGTATAAAAATTAGTGGCCAAAAGATTGCTATTGGGACTGCCTATAGGCCACAGTGGATAAGTGCCGACACTTTTATTGATGCAATTACGGAATCTGTGTCTTATTTCTCGTTATATGATCATGTAGTTTTGGTTGGTGATTTTAACATGGATCTTTTAAAGCCTAATCAAAATGAATCCATCAAACTTTTGAGCTTCCTTGATTGTATGAGTCTTAATCAATATGTTAAAGATGCAACTCATTTCACTGACCATTCGGCCACCTTAATAGATGTTGTTTGTAGTAGAGTGCGAAGATTATAAACCTTGTTGTAGACTATATACCGGATTTAAGCCATCACGCATTTATATCATTTGAGCTTAATATAAAGCAACCTAAAGCAAAGTCTCATTGGATCACATATAGACCTCTAAAGGACATAGACATTGATGAGTTTAATCGTGATGTAAATTTAATTTTGTGGGAGGATTTGCTTTGCGACAACCTTAATGATTCGGTTGCTGCTTTTAATGAACAAATACATGTTTTGTTTGACCACCATGCACCTATCAAAACATCCTACGTTAAAAAGCAGAGTTACTAGTTTTAGGACTAATGATAGATAGCCAATTAACGTGGAAAGCTCACGCTGAAGAGGTATGCAAAAAGCTTAGTAAATCGGCATATGCATTATTTAAATTGTCCAAAAAAGTCAAGCTAGAGGTAGTTCTTGTAGCGTATCATGGTCTAGTTACACCTACATTACAATACGGTGTAATATTTTGGGGCAATTCAACCGAAAAAACGAATATATTTAAACACCAGAAACGATGCTTGCGTTCAATGTGTGGATTAAAAACAGAAGAGAGCTGTGTACCCTTGTTTAAGTCCCTAAAATTACTAACGTTACCATGTATTTATATTTTAGAAATTTGTGTATTTGTCAAATCTAATCCACATCTTTTCGTTACAATACAAGAGTCAAGACAAAGGACAGAACGTATTCGATCACAATACAAGTTTAAATTAGTAACTGGTGGCCATAACACAGCACTTATGAAAAAAAGCTGTTTAGGCATGGCACCTGTGATTTACAATAAATTACCAGATATATTTAAGGAGTTGAATACGAAATCATTCAAATATCAATTAAAATCATTCTTGACGAAAAAATGTTATTACTCCATTGACGATTTCTTAAATGATAATATTTGATGACTGAAGTAAATTATGAATTTTAATTGCCTGATATTAATTGTGTGTATTTAGTTTGTTTATTATTTATTATTGTATGTCCAGTATGGGCCGAGCATGGTGGACTTTAAACCTGTAACACCGTATTTACCTGTGTTGTACAATAAAGAGATTTTGTATTTGTATTTTGTATTTACCCTTGGATTACGCAAACCATAAAGGACATGATGCGACTAAGAGATGAAGCACACTCTAGGAGTCGTAATACTAATTCTAATAAAGATAAACAGACGTACAAGGAACTAAAAAAAATTGTAAATGTGGCTATATACAATGAAAAAGCAGCTTTCTTCCGTCATAAAATTGACAAAAATTTAAAAAACTCGCGAGTGCTTTGGAAAAATATTAAACAACAAGTTGATTTTAAAAGACAGCAATCTGACTTACCTGATAATATCAATGATCCTGATGCTATTAACAAGCATTTCCTGGTAGTCCCGGGAAATTTTTCTATAGATATACCACATTTAATGAATTTTTGTTTCAATAGATTTTGTCATTCTACATTTAGTCTTCAACCAGTTGATGAAGAAACAGTATTTAATATTATAAAACAAATTACAACCAACGCCCAGGGTGTTGATGGTATATCGTCGGATATGATTTTACTCACACTGCCGCGTACACTTCCTGTTATTACAGCTTTAGTAAATAAGTCTATTGAGAGTGGTGAGTTTCCAGATCTATGGAAAAAAGCTATAGTTCGACCTTTGCCAAAAATAACCAACCCTAAAGAATTTAAAGATCTTAGACCAATCAGTATTTTACCATATCTATCTAAAATATTAGAAAAAATTGTGTGCATACAATTAGTAAAATATTTAATAGCTAACGATATACTGCCTTCCAAGCAGAGTGGGTTTCGAGCAGGAAGAAGCACGGCCACGGCACTCCTGAATGTAGTAGATGACATATTAGCTGGAAGGGATGTAGGTGAAGCTTCTATTCTCGTTTTACTGGATTACTCATGTGCTTTTGACACTATTAATCATACGTTACTTCTCGCTAGACTCGTGTTTTATGGTTTTGATGGTGCCACTGTGAAATGGTTTCGTAGCTATCTTTCTGGTCGATGTCAGAAGGTTGAAGTTACTTACAGTGACGGCACTAAACGATTCTCTGAGGATCTTCCAGTGACAGTACACCCCTGACGGTGTACCACAGGGGTCTATATTGGGGCCAATACTTTTCATATTGTCTACGGCAGACTTACCAGACTTCATAAACAATAGTGAACATCATCTATATGCGGATGATTTGCTAATTTACCAGAGTTTTAAGCCCAACGACACTTGCTCTGCAGTCGAGAGAATCAATGAGGATTTGGAACGGGTGGCTGAGTGGTCGGATGCTAATGGGCCAGTCTTAAATCCAAATAAAACAAAGTTTCTCGTGTTGGGTATAAGGGCTCAAATATCTAATACATTATCTCACACACCAAGTCTTAAATTAAAAGACACTCATATTGACCAAGTAACGGAAGCAAAAAATTTAGGTGTAACTATGGACAGTGACCTTAAGTTTGAAAAACATGTCCGTGAAGTAGTCAAAAATTGTTACTATAGGTTGAAAGTCTTGTACCAGATACGAGATTACTTAAATGTGGAATCACGAATGTACTTATGTGAAGCACTTGTTTTGTCTAAACTTAATTATGCCGATGTAGTAATGGGAAACTGCTTGTTGGTGCGCACTCAAAAACTTATACAACGTGTGCAAAATTCATGTGCCAGATTTTGCTTCCCCATTCCTCGTAGAGCACACATCACTCCTTATCTGAACAGGAATGAGCTCATGAACATGAATTCTCAGCGTACACTTCACTTTGCAGTACTTCTGTTCGGTGTAATTATAAACAAAAGTCCGTCTTATTTGTACAATAAATTGCAGTTTACTAATCGTGCAAGAGTACCAGATCGCCTTATGTGCCCCAGACACAAGACCGCTGCTTTTCGAGGCAGCTTTAGATATGCTGCTACTAGATGCTGGAACAACATCCCTCCGCCGATTAGGAATTCGATTTCTGTTAAATCTTTTAAATATAAACTCAAAGAGAGAATTTTACGAAAGGGTCAAAATAATTGTAGCATTATCTATTTATTGTACAAGTAGGTCAATAAGTGTAATTATAAAATATTCACAAGTTTAATGTTATAAATATTATAATCTATGTTCAAATTTTAATATTATTTAAATTCATATACTTAATTCTCTAATTTATTTTGTAATTTATTTTGTTGTCGCAATTTCATGTATTTTAATTCTAATTTATTGATATTTACTTATTTTTTTTTTTTCGGCTTCCGCGGAAGACCAGCGTCGTGGCTCGTACCACGGTCCACGACACATGCCGAGCGTGGCCGTTTTGGTACATACTTGTATTCATGCAGCCAAACAAATTGTTAAGTTTTATAAGTGTGCTACCAAATAAACAATTTTTCTTTCTTTCTTTCTTTCTTTCAAACTATCAGAGCTAAGTAGGGTTTACAAATTAAAAAGTTATAGGCGATTAACTTATAAAATATACTCGGAAAAGGAAAATTTCATACAAGTTCAATAGAAAATTAGTTTTAAGACGTTTTTAGTGGCATGAACTCAAAGTTGGCGTTCGTAACTACGGAACCCTACTCCGCCTGGCCCGACACGCACCTGGCCAATTATTTTTTAATTTAGTTGAAAACATGATCAAAGAAATCGTCTTACATAAATACTATTAGTGATAATAACATTATGCATCAATTTATATTATAACCTAATTTTATAAAGAATTTTGACAAAAAATACCTTTGAGTGCATAGAAAAATCAGTTGCAATGGAATGTCTCAGGATATCATTTACTTCAGTTGTTTGTTTGTCCATGTCATTAAAAAAACTGTCGATGGCTATTGAGTGCCGTCCATCTATTGACTGGGTAGCACCCCAACTTGCTTGATATTCATCTAACATCTGGGTCGGAGCCACACTTGCCATGGGTTTTATTTCATCTGCTCCTGTGGACCTTCCAGTCAACTCGCCTGGATTAAACGCGGTCTGGGGAAAAGTTAAGGTTTTCCTAAGGTTTATCAATAATTTCTATCTTATATCTATTGGAAGCATAACGCAGAGAACAATAACTATGAAAGTGCCAAATATGTAAACTGAAATAATACTTACAGATTTACTCAAAGACATTCCAAGGACTGAATCACCAAAACCTGAAATAATCAAAATTATTCTCTATGAATATTGCTAAATAACGGCGATTTGACGGTTTCGCTGAATTCTCTGCACTTTCGTCCGAAACTATCGGGTCGCCACTCTTACCCATTGACTCTGATGATGATCGTCTAAGTGGGTATATCTCATTCGTCGCCATGGAGAATAAATGGGACAATTTTTAGTTTTGTGTTTCGATTGTCACCACCGCGTTATCCCCACTGGAGATGATTCTATTATTTTACAGACTTCCATTATAATTCCTAATTGCCCCTGGGGTGACGAAGGGTTCCCATTTTCCCCAGTTATGTTAAATAGAATAGTTGATAATGATTTTCAAATGAAAGATGGAAATGAGAGCTTTATGTATATTGAAATAAATGAAAGTTACATGTATGTCAAATCTTATCTATCTCGTATGCCGTACAAAGACGATCATTCAAACATCGAATGTTGGATTTTTAATAAATTAAGCGAAGTTATCCACTTAGTTAATTTATAGATGTAGGTACTTACATGTAACTTTTATTTCAATATACTTACATAAAGCGCTCCTTTCCAACCAATCCTAAAATTAAAGGTACTGTAAAAAAATCATTATTATGTAGCTATTCTATTTAACATAACTAGTGACGCAATAATATCCGTTTCATTTGCCACCGCTGGGGTGCAATAGGAATCACAAAAACAAAAATTCCCATTCGTGGTGACAACGGACATACACAAAACTTAAAAATTGTCCCATCGTCCCCAATGGAAACGAGTGTGTGGGAATTTCTATTACTTCACAGTCAGCGTCTCGCTCGTCTCGTCTGCGGGAACGCAGATCTGTGCGACACTAAATTCACGTCATCTGCTAGAGCGCAGATGTGCGCGCGTATACAGTGTGTTATATTTTTGTGTATCGCAGATCTGCGCGCGTGTACATTATGTTCGATATTAGGGTCCTTTATAGGATCACTCGTGCGTCCGTCTGTCGCAGCCAATTTCGAATCTACTGGACCAAATTAGGTGAAATTTGGAAGGATGGTGTAATCCTCACACTTTTGAGTCGTAAAGTCATACTATACATACTAAATGTAAATACTTACCCTCAAATTCATAAAGAATAACAAGCGTTTGCTAAACCTATTTTAGTTAAAACATGTTTCGTCCCTTTCCCTCTTTTCAATATTTGACGTTGAATGAACGAGACAAAACATATTTTAACTAAACTAGGTTTGGCAAAAGTTTGTAATTTTTTATGAATAAGGGGGTAAATGTCTACATAAATACTGTTATTATTGTTTGTGTTGGTTGTTTTTATTTTCAAATGTTATTAATTATTATTTTCAAAATAATTTTCTTGGGGTTAGATAATACGAGGATATTATAACTTATTTGAGTGATATTTTTCAAAAAATGATTCAATGGTATCTTAGCTGGAGGAGCCCAAACATAGTATGTTTCGAAAATGCATTTTTAATGTAATTTAAAACAAGTGTCTAAATGTAACGATGTGATATATTTTTAGAATCGGCACAGTAATCCCTTTCAATTAATGACACAAATTATAGGTTTCAGATTTATTTTTCCATCCAAAAAAAAAGATGACTAAGGACCCTCACCCGATTGACGCAGTTGGACCTAGCTCAGTGGTTAGAAGTCGTGGCGCAACGATTGCTTATTATATAATCTACAAATTATATGACAGAAATACTCAAAAAATGCATGTTTACTGAGAAATTCACGGAAATACTCTCGGCTAAATTAAAAACCGGCCATGTGTGACTTTGAACTCGCGTGGAGAGGGTTCCGTACAATGCCAAGATTTTCCGTGAGTGAACGTATTATATTGAGTTTATCACTTTATTTTCAATTGATAGAATTCTTATTTTTCCTTGTAATCTACAAGCAATTAGACTACATTTTGTATTTTTTTTTTTCCCCAATTTTATGCTCAGTAGTTTCGGAGATCAGGGAGAGGAATTGTCAATTTTCGTCTTCTTTCATAAATAAAAACAAAACTTTTTTTTACAATAATCACAAAAATATAATTGAGATATTTTATTGTAAACTAAAAATAATACTCATTTTATATATGAGGTACTACGGACGCACAGTAAGGCTTGTAAAACTTTTTTAATTTCCTAATTTTGTCCTCCGAACATGACCTCTGTTTCAAAAAAATATTTATGTACTTTGCACATCTATGTTTGGGACATAGGATTACACCACCCTACCAAATTTCACCTGATTTGGTCCAGTAAATTCGGAGCAAATTGGCTGCGACATACGGACGGACAGACAGACGCACGAATGATCCTATAAGGGTTCCTTTTTTCATTTTTTGTATGGAACCCGGAAAATCTATATTTCATAAGATAACTCTCCTTCAATAGCAAATAGATGGCAACTGTCAATGAAAAAAAACTTAATTACATTATATTCTTTCAAATTACGGTTACAGTTGGAAATTGGTGCTGTACTTAAGTACGTATAAAAAAGGCGCAAAAATGAAACTGAGCGGTCGCCATCTTTGATTACCGATTCCACTCGCCTCCACATTTTATCACTCGACGACCGACAGTTCCGTGAACATAAGTAATCCAACGGTATCGTCGGTATAGAGTGATTACTGATTACAAATGCCAAAAAAATCCATTTCGTACTACGCTGTACCAGACCAGTACTAAATTTAGTTCCATGGGAGTGTTGACGTATTAGTAAATATTTTTGTTTTGTTTTGCAGTCCACCCACAACTAAATATGTAGATGCATTTAGTTAAAACCGGTACAAAATGCTGAATGTTATGTGATTACTGTTATTATTAATTTTTTTCTAGCCAACCTTTGGGTGAATAATTAGGTCAATATTTTATAAAAGAAACAATACAATTAACTTCTACTTACTTAAATTGTTTATTTGTGATAAGAAACATGGCATAAGTACACATTAGAAATTACATAATATTATCTACACAGGGTAAACATAATATTTTTTCATACTTTACACAATTAATCTATATGGAAGTAAAAAAAAGACAACCGAACGACTATAGTATCGGTTCGATTCATACATAATGTATTACAATACAATTATAATTTTTATATTACAACTAGCTGTGCCCGCGACTTCGTCCGCGTGAAAATCCGTTCAGCAGTTTCGGACATTCGGGTGTACAGTGTGTATACAGACACTGACATACAAACAAAAATCTTAAAAATATTTTTATTGTTCTGTAACTCCTTATATATCTTGCTCACGAATACATACTTTGATATCTGTATTTGGTGCCCGCGACTTCGTCCGTGTAAAATTCAGTTTTCTTACACTCCCTTGTTGATGACATGACAAATTTAAAAATTTTGTCAGATTAGTCTGTATATTTACGGGTCGGTTTTTTTATTGTGATGCGGTATACTTTTAATTTTGCAAATGTGACAGTTTATAACAGTAGTTCCCAAACTTATTTTGTCTACTGCCCACTTTGAGAATAAATATTTTTTTAGCGCCCCCATTTTTTCACCTATTGAAAAACCACTATAACTTCAAATTAAATTAATTAATTATTGTGACCTATATATGTATATTAACGGAGAATTCTAAACGAAACTTTTACTATAACCCGCAACTTGAAACCTGAGCGCAGTAGGTAACATACAACGGCGCTTAGGTCTCAAGTTAACTCTTACGGGCTCCACCTGCCAATAAGAATGATTATTGAAACGCAACTTTATAGTATTAAAACAGAGTATCTTTTATTAAAAATATAACTAAAATAATCAATCCTTATATATATAAAAACTAATGTGAAGGATGAATCTGATGCTGTTTAATAAGTTTGTTGATATCAGGTTCCAATTTACTCAAGAACAGTCGCAAGTCGCCACGTTCGGTAACAAGCAAACGATTTCTCTTTTTAGTAAGCAGTGTTGTCACAGCACTAAATCCACGTTCACACAAATATGACGATGGGAATGCTATCAAGAATCGTTGAACGATTGACCACAATCCAGGGTACAATTGCGGGATCGGTTTTTGTAGCCAAAATTCTTGGTAACCATTTTTGAACTTGATTTTTATTTCCTCGTTTGTTGTCAATTCTATAAGTTCTTCTTCCAGCTGAGGTGACATTGCTGTGTTGACATTTAAAAACGGATCCAACACTCAGTCTGGTATTTCCAAGTTCAAAATGTCCTGGTATCGTTCGGTGAAGTCAATGTAGAGGTTTTCCAAATATTGGCAGTAGGCAAACAATTCGTCGTTACTGCATGATACTGATAAATTTGGAAAATTGTGAAACGCACGTCTGCCCAGATTCTTTTTGTGTAGAAGCAGTTTGGCTGCGAAAGCAGCAACGACGTTTTTTGTTTTAATTAAATTTAGTTTATCGCCTTGCAGTTGGAGATTCATGTCGTTGAACAATTTATACAGGTCTGTCATGTAAGCTATATCATTCTTTGATGTTATGAGCTTGTCGTGCAATTCTGTATCTTTAGTTTCCAAGAACTCTATAACAGAGTCAAACAAGTTGTAAAATCGAGTCAGACAATTGCCTCTTGATAGCCAACGAACTTCAGTATGAAACAACAAACGGTTGAAATCCTCGTCATTAGTAACACAAAGCTGATGAAATAATCTATCATTCAAAGAGCTGTTGCGGATTTTATTGACTGCTTTGATAACATATTGCAGTGATTGAAATAGTTTTTTTCACTTAAGTTTCTAGCAACTAAATGTTGTCTATGAATAACGCAATGTACACCAAGGACATCTGGAATTTTATTTTTTAAGTACGCTATGAAGCCTTTATGGCACCCTGTCATAGCCGGAGCGCCATCTGTAGCAACTGAAATAATATTTTTCAAAGGAATCTCTTTCTCATCGCAAAACTTTTCTAATGTATTGAATATGGTTTCCCCTTTTGTATCGGTCTCTAAATTTCTAGCAAATAATAGTTCTTCACATATTTTCTCATCTTTAATAAACCTCACGTAAGACAACAACAATGCTTCATTAGTTGGTAAAGTGGACTCATCGAGCTGAATTGAGAATTGACTTGTCCTCAGGTGATCGCACAATGATTCTTCAATGTTTTCAGCCATTTCATCAATTCGTCTTTGCACAGAATTATTACTCAAAGGAATTTTTCGGATAATATCTGCGGCCGGTTTATGAAGCACAGTAGTTATTACTTCATTTATTGCTGGCAATATTAACTCTTCTCCGATGTTATGTGGTTTGCTTTTTCGAGCAATTAACAAAGAGATATTGTACGAAGCTCGAAGTCCGTCGTCATCTTGCTTAGCAGCCGCCGAAAATAGTTTTGCTACACTTGGCTGAGTATTATGCTTCTTCTCTAGGTCTTGAAAATATGCTACATTCTTGTCTTTCTTATCTGGATGCATTTTATTCAAATGATCTTGCAGCCTTGAAGGCTTCATTGCTATATTCGAAAATGTTTTTAGACATAGAAGACACAAAGGCGACGATGGTTTTGTGGGATTTTCAATAAATCCGAATTTAATATATTCCGCACAGTATTGCCGTCTCTTCTTTTTAACTTCCGACATTGTTTTACTTTGAGAAATACGTTCAACTTCGCGAGTAGTGTAGAGGAGGCGTAAGTACTGCTCATCTATTGCGCGCGAAACCACAAATGAAAATAAAATAAATATTACATTGTTTATATAGGAATGCTTAAGCAGCACGCACCGACAGGAATAAAACAAACATGCATAAACTCGTTCATCTCATTCGACGCTCAATCGTACTCAACAAGTCCGAACAAGTATTCAATGAACCAGCCAACTGATACAGGAATGCACAATTCGGGTTATTTAACAAAAACTTGTTAAAACATGATAGATATCTACGAGTACTAATAACTATTAAAATGCGAAAGTGTGTCTGTTGCCTTTTTATTTGTTTGTTTGTGTCTACTTTCATTACGAAACGGAGCGACCAATTGACATGATTTTCTTTTTTTTTATATTCAATAAAATAGGACAGATATATGAACTACGCGGAGAGAAATATAGAACCGAGTTTGAGCAATCTTTTAATTCATATTAGTTGATGTTTACAAGTTGTTGTTGAGAGTCGAGAGCTCTTGCAGTCGTTGTTTAAGAGGCCTCCTAGCTAAATAAAGCTCCTAGCAAAAATAAAAACATTTTCTTTCTGGGTCTCTTACCGCCCCCTTGAGACCTGCAGCGCCCACGAGGGGGCGTTATCGCCCACTTTGGGAAAGACTGGTTTATAAGGATCTATAGATGTATGGATATCAGTTACTCATTCATACAACTTATGAATGGATTATAATGAACACTTACAATAATAATCATAACCTTTGTGTATAAAAATATATGTAAGCAGACAAAGTCAGCAGTCACACGTAACTCCCTATCTGTAAAAGTCTCCGAGGCGCGAGATAGCGAATGACGTTCACGATCAGCACCTAGTCGAGACTCCCTTTGAGTGGAACTCTCCGAGGCGCGAGTCAATGAATTTCATTCTCAATTAACACTTAGTCGTGCCTGTTTTTTGTCATTAGATTCTTGGGATCTACTCATCCGCTTTCTTTTCGCTAAGCCTTACCTGCGCGTTCCCCTCTGCCAAAGTATAAAATCAAGATTCTAATACGTTCATAAAAACTAGTTGCGTAATCGATTATGATCGCAAGTGCTCAGTTAAAATTGCCATGTTATGCAATTTTCTCGTGTAGAAAGAGGTCAAACACATTCAATCTTCTAAAAGATGGCATAAACTTTCATTTGTAAGTTTTTTTTTTAATTAACTTTTCTATTTCAATGTTATTTCTGAAAAATCGATGGAATATCTATTATGATGGAGTATCGATTACGAAAAAAAATATCGAATTACGTTTGCAACTGATTTCCTTCCATCCTATAAAATGATCTAAGATCCCATACGATTTTCTCCCTTATTAACTGCCAAACCACAGCAAAATGATCTATAATCCCATAACACATACTTGACATATTTCATTTTTCGATGTTATTATTTTTCACTTTCCCATGACACGGACACGGTTAAAATGTATCAATTACATTCTTAAGGTTCGGTAATTAGGTTCAAATTTGAAAAACGACTAGTTGATGACGTAGGCGCACTCCCTAAGAGACTATGGTATTTTTGATTTGCAACCTTCGTCTTTATTCCCTGTGCATTAGACTTGAATATAGTATCTCTTTCTTGCGAAGAGTCTATTATTATGTGTATTTACACATTAATTTCAGTGTGAGCTTTACATGTGTGCAGAAAATAAGCTAGTGTTTGACTTTTTTGTAAGTGTGCGTTTATAGCGACACAAATTCATTTAGAGAATGTGTGATTTTTTTAAGATGTTGTAGTAGCGTACCCCCAGAAGCGGCAGAAAGTTTTGTAAGTAGATTTGTCTGCGTAACTTATCCTGTTTTAAATGATCTAAGGATCAATCTCCAGAACTCAAACCACTGACAATAAATAACCAACACAATAAAAATGCGTTGCGGTATGCAATATGATTGTATATATTTATTTTTAATTTCGTAATGTTAATAGTTAATTTACATATAGAAACAATAGAAAAACAATTTAAAATAGAAATAATATTTAAATAGGTGCTGTTTATTTCTACAAGTGTGTATTCGTGTTGTTGATTTCAATGTATTGTTTCAAACAAATTTTGAACCTGCAGTCCAAAAGAGAAGGTGTAGTTTGATCAACATCGAATACAGTCATCTACTCGAAAATGTAACCCTCTTTCCGACGCAATAAGTTAAAATGTGTGAATTGAGTTTTCAATAAAATACTTATACTTAATTAGAATAACGAATAAAAACATGATATTTGTTTGTAGCAAATTTTGATGAGCAGATAGTGCGCGTGGTGTTACGTAAGGATGAACCAGTCTGGTCACGAATAAAAATATCTTCAAATATGTCTCGAATATTTATTTCCACATCACATAAAATGCCAATATAATATTCACGTCCAAAATACATAGGATGCAACACGATTATATATACATAAAATTAGGAAACAGAGTTATAGTGAGCAGGCGGTTTTTGTAAGTAAGAAAGACAACTAGACCATTGTCAAAATCAAATGACAGATAGACGTCATGTGTCAACGTCAACAAATGTAAAGCATAGATTATAATTTCAACAAATTTATTCATGAATAATTCATTCGCGAATAAATTATTCGTAAATAACGAATAAAATCAGAAATTTATTCATTATTCTAATAAATTTTGCCCAGCTGGTCCTCAGGCGCTATCTCTCTCTTTTTGCTTTGGCTCTTTTTCTAGCATTGCCCAGGATGTAACGAGCTTTCCAAACCATGCTCGCGTTAAAGATAGAGCGGCCGGGAAGGGACCCCTTGATTGCCTGATTTGAAATTGTTTAGTTAACATTTTGCGTTTGGCTTTTGGTCTAAGTCCGACATACGAAACACAAATAACTATAATGAAAAAGCTAACAGAACAAACAGAAAAAAATTGTCTATCGTCAATCTCACATCAGAAATCCCATACTTTTAATGACTTTGTGTATCAAATTTCCTAAGGATATGTAATTTTCTAAACCTTAAAAGATATTAAACATACATAGGTAATAAACAATGCATGAATCATAATTTTTTAAATAATAGCCACTTTAATGTAGATCCTAACTTTCAGCATCCTTGCGCAGGCAAAAAATATTGGATCGCAATCCTTCTCAAATAAACATTACACAGTATTTTTTTAGGGTTTCATACCCAAAGGGTAAAAACGGGACTCTATTACTAAGACTCCGCTGTCCATCTGTCTGTCAGTCTTTCAACAAGCTGTATCTCATGAACCGTGAAAGCTTGACAGTTAAAATTTTCACAGATAATGTTAGTATTTTTGTTGCCTTTATAACAAAAAATTAAAATATAATAAAATAAATATTTAAGAGGTGCTCCCATACAACTAATGCCATATTTTTGGCTTTTTTTGCTTGATATTAATAACAGCAACAGGTAGACGCTTAAAATGTTTGTTTCATAATGTTACCACAGAGTAATAAATCATATACTACGTAAAAGTGATACTGTGTCACTAACACATAATTGCTATCATTTTTGATACGTAATTGGTCCCTCAAATATTTTTGATACCCGCATTAATAATTGTAAAATAACTTGTTTCGTAATGATGATATGTTATTATTACAAATATCCATTCCATACTTGCAGGAATAAGTAAATGTTTGTACCTACTTAGGTATAATTAAGTTATCATGTATTTCTCATTATAAGTGAATTGTATTCTTTTTATGATAAATAAATTTTTTTAAACCGTAAACCGTAAAATATTCACAGAATATTCAGTTGTATATTTACTTTAAAAATAAATAACTAAATTAAAATAAAATAGATATCTAAGGAGGACTCCCATACAACATGATTATTTATAGATAATGGTGCAGAACCCTTCTTGCACGAGTTCGACTCGCACTTGGCCAGTTATTTGCGCTTTTCCTTTCCATCACAAAAACGATAGATGAAATCCATGGAAAAAAACGCGCGTATATCACTGCTCATTAGCAAATTTACTTAATTTTCCCCTTCGAAGTGGTCGCCCTGCATGTATAGGTTTGGCTGATGACAAGCCTAGTTTTGGCTACTGAGCTGCCTAAACAGTAACCTCTGAAATATCCTAACTTGGTGTTAGGCATGGCATGTCACATAGACAGATCTCATGATGTCATATTTATTTAGATTTTGCTGCTTCTGGTAATAAAATTAAACACATCAGATTTCTCTTTGCGACCACCGCAAGAGCCTACATGCCCACTATAATTGATCACTATAGTGGATCTGTGCTTGCACATAATGATCACTCAATATCATTGCCACAATTGTCTTCTAGATTTCTTCTAGGCAAATATGTTTTTTTGGATGTCTGCTAAATTTACAGTCATAAAGAATCTATGTATTTACATACCTTCAACTTTCTCCAGATCCAGAATCCCAGATGATGTGTTTGCAGTAGTTGATTCTTTTGCAGCAGGATGAGAAGCCAACCTGCAGTGTAGATTTTATTTCCAAAATTAGATTTATGCAACATATCTTGCTTTCAATAAGTAATTTAAATTTATATTGTTACTACTTATCAGAAAAAGTACTGAAGAAAAGTAGATCTGAAGAATTCTAGGTCTATGATAAGACCCAAAAGCCATTTTAAAATGATAGTTCCTAACGTGTAAGTATATTTTTTGTTTTTGTAAAAACTTGTAAGTATAAGTTGCTCCAAATAAAGATTTTACTAATTTCTGCTTCATAGTTTGTATATCCGAGCGTATATACTTACCTTACATGCAGGGAATAGGGCACAAATTGTAAAGATATGTCGAATAGGGTAACCTACATGGAATAAAGTTAGGTACTGACCTTTTCAAGTCATCATCATCAAGGAGTAAACGCCGAGGCAAATTATTGAGAGGTCTATCTTCAGCTAAATTTATAAGTCTCTCTATTCTATTGGGAGTGAGAGGGTTGGTATCCATTTTAAACAATTGTTACTTAATTTTATATAGAATAATTCACTTCACGGGCAAGAAAATCAAGAAATTCGTTGAAATTCAAATCTAACAAAATGTAAATTGATAAACGAGACAGTGACAGACCTGACAGTCACAGTCAATCAAATGTCAATATTGACTTGGGTAAAGTGACAAATTTTTATTATTTTTTTTTCTTGTTGTTGGCGATTAAACTTCGTTGAAGCTTATTTTGCCGGTGTCTAGTTAACCAATGGCGCGGGCACTTTATTCCTAACCCTATTTTTTTTTTTTACGGAGGAAAGATCCCTGTTACGGATACCCGTCAGCCTGCGGGGGAGGCTGTCGGGTTATGTGGGACTCCACGCCAGAGCGACGTGCCTACCCACTAAAAAACCTCCGGAGTTGCATCTCAACCGCTTTTGCCGGGGACACGGGAACGGAAATACATCCGCGAACCCCGGCGCGGCTGGCCGCCAAAGCGGCCCCTCCTCGGGGGCGTCACAGCGCCCCCCCACTCACCAAGTCGGCGCATCCGGAACTCACGGAACTCGGCCCAATTGAGAGGCGGCAAACTCCCACGCAGTCCACCGCCTGTGGACCCATGGGAGCCAGATAAACCGGCTCCCAGCGGCGGAGAAGATGAAAGGCTCCGCCGCTTGCCTCTCGCCGCAAACGCGGTGCGGCACCGCTCGGTCGCGGAGGATAGGGAGAGCGGCAACGTAACAGCGACACTCCTCCTCCTCCGCGACCGATCTCCTACCACAGCCACAGCGGTGTGGCCCCGCCTGAAGCGCCGGGAGGGCAATGAAACATTCCCCTCCCGGCGGCCCCACCCCGGGTGGGGGGAGAACTTCCCACTCCCCCGCCGCCCCATTGGGCGCATCCCTACAGGCTCAAGGCCGAAGCCGAGCCCGCGGGAGCGCCCCTCCTCGGGTGGGGGGAGAACTTCCCACTCCCCCGCCGCCCCAATGTGGGCGCTCTCTGCTGGTGGACGACAGCAGGAGCGCCCCCTCGCGGGTTCCTCTTAGCTTCCCCGTGGCCACCGACTACCACGGGTACTGAGCCCCCCCGGTACGACAAACCGGGAACCCATTGGGGGGGCTTTATTCCTAACCCTAACCTAACTATACAATCAAATGTTGGTGTAGGTCGGGAGTTTCTCCCCCCCAATGGGTTCCCGGTTTGTCGTACCGGGGGGGCTCAGTACCCGTGGTAGCCTCGAGCCACGGGGAAGCTAAGAGGAACCCGCGAGGGGGCGCTCCTGCTGTCGTCAACCAGCAGTGAGCGCCCACATTGGGGCGGCGGGGGAGTGGGAAGATCTCCCCCCACCCGGGGAGGGGCGCTCCCGCAGGCTCGGCTTCGGCCTTGAGCCTGTAGGGATGCGCCCAATGGGGCGGCGGGGGAGTGGGAAGTTCTCCCCCCACCCGGGGTGGGGCCGCCGGGAGGGGAATGTTTCATTGCCCTCCCGGCGCTTCAGGCGGGGCCACACCGCCGTGGCTGTGGTTGGATAATCGGTCGCGAAGGAGGAGGAGGGTCGGTGTTACGTTGCCGCTCTCCCTATCCTCCGCGACCGAGCGGTGCCGCACCGCGTTTGCGGCGAGAGGTAAGCGGCGGAGCCTTTCATCTTCTCCGCCGCTGGGAGCCGGTTTATCTGGCTCCCATGGGTCCACAGGCGGTGGACTGCGTGGGAGTTTGCCGCCTCTCAATTGGGCCGAGGAGGTATGGCGCGTCCGTGAGTTCCGGACGCGCCGACTTGGTGAGTGGGGGGGCGCTGTGACGGCCCCGAGGAGGGGCCGCTTTGGCGGCCAGCCGCGCCGGGGTTCGCGGATGTATTTCCGTTCCCGTGTCCCCGGCAAAAGCGGTTGAGATGGAACTCCGGAGGTTTTTTAGTGGGTAGGCACGTCGATCTGGCGTGGAGTCCCACATAACCCGACAGCCTCCCCCGCAGGCTGACGGGTATCCGTAACAGGGATCTTTCCTCCGTAAAAAAAAAAACGTCGGGAGCTTCTAGCAACAAAAATATACGAGTCCACTGGTTTTCATAGCCGAATGAGTGGCGGACGGCGTCTAAAGACGCCCACCACCACAGAGTACTTTGTATATCCCACCACAGTCCGCAATTAATATCACTACAGCCGTACTATGAGTGTCCACTTTAACCATTTTACATAGTGTCCATGAGCATGAGCATTTATAACACTAAACTACACCGATTTTATATTATAAAGTCCACTAGAATCAATTTGCAAAATAATTTAAAGCAAACTCCAACTGAACCCCTTGACTTTCCGCCAAAAACTCCAAGTGACAGATTATCGTTATTATTTGGATTTGGACCATAGAATGGTAATAAAATTCCCATAGAGTCGGTCCAAAGAAATTGCAAACTAGAAAAACTACGAGTACCTACTAGAGATGGGCATCTACCCGGGTATTTACCCGTTTGGGTGGGTAGATTGGAATATTTATTAAAAAACTTGTACATGTCCTCCAATTATATGTAGAAATGTGTGGATTGGTAATAAAATATATAAATCAATGAATATATCTCAAATCATACTTAACAAACATTAAAATCACGAGTGCTATCCATCATATTACACATACTGATTTCATCTTATTTGATGTCTTTTTGCTTATTTCAAATATAATAATTTAAATCTAAAAACATTTGCCAGCAAAAAATGAAAACTTAGACATGTCAATTCGTATTGTTCCCATACAACGCAACGGGTAGATTGGGGTAAATACCCGGCATGCTATTCATAGGGAAATGATATAACAAGTTGATAGGAGATCAAAGACCTCGTCAATACGAATATCTTTTGTTCGGGGACCAACCCCGAAATCAGTAGTTTTGGCTCTTGAATGGACAGTCAAAAAAGCCTACTCCCTATGTTTGTATGAGGGTGCTCATATATTGACATCGCATTTGATGTCTGTTTGCTAATTTCAACATATAATTAGATCTAAAAACATTTGCCAGCAAAAAATGGAAACTTAAACCTGTCAATTCGTATTGTTCCCATACAACTAGGCTCCAACGGAAGACCAGCGCTGGCAGTCCTCACAGCCAGCATACACTGGTTGGAGCCTTTTTGAAGTACACCACTACCAGGTTTATTTGTGATCTCTTTTTATGTTATATACTTTTTTTTTGTGTATCTCAAATAAAACATTTTATTATTATGTTGGTACGCTTTTTAGCCACGGGTCCATCGCGACCCGCGGGTCTACCACAAATTGTCCTTTAAGGCGTTCATGGGGTCAAAGCCAACATGAAGAGGCCTTTTAGTACCTTATCTAAAAAGTGAGATGGCTGCATCTATGGAGGTCTATCCCTTAATGTACCATTGAGATGCACTAACGGACAGTCTTCCACAGCTGCCGAACTATAGCCAGGGAGGGATTTACTTGGTTCGGGCTTTATGGATGGGATGTTAGTGAACCGGATAACTGGATTATGGAGTGAGATACGAACATCTACCTAAAAATACCTCACAACAATTTTAGCCTGGTAGATAGTGACTCGCTGCTCGTTGGCTACACTGCCTGTGGGCACCCTAACTAGCCACGATAATGCGGCCAGGGCGCAACACAATGTGAGCAGCTGAGGGTGTCGAGAGGTGCGGCTCCGGTTTCACCATCACGGGGCTTACCCCTGAGAGCGGGTTTCCCCGTTATTACGCCATTACGTGCAATACACTTCCACCCTGGAGCGTATGTTCTGCGCGACTCCACTCTGGCCGGCCAGTTAAGGCAAGACAGAGGCGGGGGGTGTGTAACTGCGTGTATGTGTGTGTGTAAGCGCATGTGTGTATGGTCCCCCTGGAGGTAGGGTACGTGGTGTCGCCACTCACCATCAGCTCGCCACAAGCTGCCCTGCGTTGACTGACTGCACTGGGAATCCAGTGGGCGATGGGGTCGTCACGTCCCGACGCCTTTTTATTATATTACTATTATTGGGGTAAATACCCGGCATGCTATTCAGAGGGAAATAGTATAACAAGTTTATAGAAGATCAAAGTTCTCGTCAAAATGAAAATCTTTTGTTTCGGGATCCATTCAATGATCTAAGCCAAGAATCTAAGAATCGTTCACGCTCGCGTGTTTGGGAGATAAAAAACG
This sequence comes from Acrobasis suavella, assembly GCA_943193695.1. Lineage (NCBI taxonomy): Eukaryota > Metazoa > Arthropoda > Insecta > Lepidoptera > Pyralidae > Acrobasis > Acrobasis suavella. The sequence continues at coordinate 8,041,221 of OW971945.1, read as the reverse complement.
TAGATAGTACCTTAGCTGCTTCTCTTTCCGCGCAGATCGTAAAAGCCGATCGAAGGTTTTTTTCCTCACGAATCTGAATCATGACAGCTACCTGTTCCCGTTATTTTTTATTCTATCTACCTTTCCTCGCTTACATGCATTGCTGTCGTGGGTTTCGAGTTGGTCAGACAGATAAGTATGGGTAAGGGCACTTCAAAATAAGAAACTATACTATATTCAATTAGAACATTTATTTTAATTTTAAATAATACCCTCAATGTGGGTAGTATTCTAGTTTTGTGTATGGTAATTGGTAATTAATAACATAGGTTATGTATGAAAAGAGAAACTTAAACAGGTAATAATTTTAATATGCATCAGACATACATGTAGGTACATATAAAAAACCAGTAATAATACAAATAACCGGACAAGTTCGAGTCGGAATCGCACACGAAGTGTTCCGTACCATAATCTATAAAAAAATTACATTTGTTTTATGGGAGGCCCACTTTAATATTTATTTTAATCTATTTTTAGTATTTGTTGTTATAGCGGCAACAGAAATACATCTGTAAAATTCCAACTGTCTAGCTATCAGGGTTCATGAGATACAGCCTGGTGAGACAGACAGAATAGGGTCCCGTTTATACCCTTTGTGTATGGAACCCTTTAAATCTCTTAAATAATTATTCAGGGGAAAATATCAGCACCTCAGCTAGCTTAAAACCGTTGGATCTCTATACATATTCGAGCACAGCATAATTTTCTACCTGGCTTGGTAAAACATTATGACATACTGCCAGAAGGTTTGCGGATATTCCGAATTATAGCCCCATCATTATCGACACAAAAAAAAGCATGCATCACAAATGCACATGAATCATCTATTTCTCCATGATGAAAAAAGAATATGTAGAACTAGATGTACTCTGTATATACATATATAAAACAAAATAAATATACATTTTTTACTGTAACAGTAGGTAGGTGAACTGTACAAGCTTCTGTCTAGCTTCCACTTCATACATGATTGCCCTTTAAGGACGAGACTCCAGTAAAGCTGAGTGATGATGCATTGTGTTTTAAAAACCAATTAGTGTGATAATATTAGCAAGTGCAGATCGAGAATTCGTAGCATAAGTAACGAAATATTGCAAAAAATAATTTTAAATAAAAGATTGATGGCTCACTCAGGTGAGACAACCTTATGATTGGTTAAGTTTATATTTTTGATATTCTGTATTTCACAATATTGTCTTACTATTATTTGTTTGCAATGGTGGCTTTTGGCCTTTCAGCCTTGGGTTGCAGCCCAAAAAGCCATTAGGTAGATCTGGCTCTGAACATCTGGTTATTGACAAATTAAAAAAGATACAAGACTTGACTGTACACAGCATCCACTCACTTGGCTTCAATTTACTCTCGACTTTACAAAAAATATTTAACACAGTGCAAGGGTACAATTCTAAGCAATCTACAATCCAAATGGCTGTACTAGCTCAGCAATAAAAACTGTTTTAAATCTTACATTAAATAATCATTATTATAATCTAAACTAAGTTTAGCTAGAATTTGGTCCTGTCAAAGGTAAAGCATTAATTTCTTTGTTGAGTCTGATCTGCTCATTGATGACTTTCCAAGCATCCTCTTTCTCTTTCTTTGTGATGGGCCGTTTCTTCTGTTTGGCAGCTACCATCTTTTTATACACTTCAATACATTCAATATCAACTTGATCCAGTTGTTTCTTCAAATTCAATCTAATCATTTCCTGCTTACAAAGCCCAATGAGATTCTTTAAATTTTTACAGTTGTCCTTTCTCACAGCCGTAAGTTCAGTCTGGCATTTCTTAATTTCAGCCAAGATTTCATCATCTGCTGGGTTTGTGAGAGGCGGTAAGTCTTCAAGATCCAGTATGCCTTGTTCCACTAACTCCTTCCTCAAGCACTTTTCCAAAGTCAAGGAGTTTTTGTAGCTATTTTTTGTAGTGGCAGACTGCTGCTTAATTTTAATGTCAGGTACTTCATATGACATAACATTTTCTTCCATTAATGCTGAAACAAGTCTTTGCGTCAAGGGGCCTGTGATTATGTTGTCATTTGATTTCTCTAATTTCTTACGAATAATGGATGCATCCGGTGACATGCCAGTTTTTTGTTTATTGGCATTTGATGCATTCTGATCCTCAGCAAGATGTTCATCAGCCCAAACTTCAGAATAATGTCTGCCAAGAGGAGGAATTGGCGGCAGAGTGGTATTGCTACTGGTAGCTAACAGAGACTCTAGAAACTTAATATCATCCAGAGTTATAGGAGCACAGTAAGGATCTACAGAGTTCCAAAATTTATATGGAATATTATTCTTTGGCAAAGCAAATTGAGTTATATCCAACTTAACGGAATTATCTGAATTCATATTATGATCATTAGCATAATTATGGGAAGCACTTGATGCATTTGAGTAGTTTTTGAATTTAGGCACTTTTGGTTGGTTTGAGAGCTTTGTGTGTTCCTTAGTTTTGACAGTTTCCAAGAATTTCCGTTTGACAGGGTATTGCAGTTGTTTGCCAGCTGCTTTGCCTTTCTTTTCTCGCTTAGATTCGTTAGTATCAATACTTTCTATTTCAGACTGGAAGTATCTAACTCGAAGGGCTGTGTTGCAGAGCAGTGATTCTAGTTCCAGTTGTAAAGAATCAAGTTCGTCCATTCCGATCGGTTCATCAGCAGATCTCGCTGCTATTGCTGTGAATCGGGGTAAACTAACAGCATTGTCCTGGATTTTGATGTATGGTATAGGGCACATATCCACTTTAGTTTTACCCACCGAAACTGCTCCTGGTATCTTTGCTGGTTTGTTGTATGGTGATATTCCTGGACTAGAAGGTTTTCCATTATCATGACCCTTACTAGCCAGGCGTCCTTTGCTGTTATGGTGCATCCTTTTCCCTAACATCTTCAAGATCTATTTAAATTTACCCGCGATAACAATGAAGATATGCATATACACACAAAACGGACTTCCGTATTCACCCCTAAGAACTTCTGGTATTTACAAGAAACACCACTTGATTAAGGACGAATGTTTACAGCTAATATTCAATATGAAAACAAACTGTACAGAGATTATATTTTGTGGTAATCTACGATTTAATAAAAGTAATAAAACACGACAAAATGGCGTCGCGTTACTTGACGTATGCAGCGTTGCCAACCTTTGTTGCCAAAATTACGTCAAATTTACCCTAAAATTACCGTACCATTACCGTACACTACACTCCATTTTTTGGGATTTTTTCAGTTTTCATGTATCAGCAGTATTGCTTTTGAAATTGAAACATGTTGTGCATGATTTTTAGTGCTTACTGTTACGGATTTAAAAAAAATAATCGAGTAAACATTGATTTTTTTCTTTCAAATTTTCGAACAATTTTAATATTCCAAAAAAATTGGTTATTTGTTAATAGATTTTTCACCTTTTTTTAACGAAATATACCTTTTAACTCTCGCCCTCTCCACCCCTTTCCCCTCAATGCGAAGTCCGGAGTGATTTTATGTAATTTATGATAAAAGCGCAATCTAGTAGTAGATAGAGTTACATACTAATGCTTCGGCTGCATCTGTGCCTATCATCCCGAAGCAATTCGCGACGAATCTTCGTACATTTGGTACACTAAAAAGTTATCGCGATAAAACGCTGGTCACACTAGCGGCTTCGTTATTTTGCACGAACTATCTGGCAATAATCCAAGATGGCGTAATCTACGTGTTTTAAATATGGACGACGACTTTCTTTTCTTTAACATGTGTGCAGTGCATTTATTGAAACCTAAAGAAACCTAGTAAGAAAAACCTAAAAATGTTAACACCATTTTATTGTTCCACTGCATTTTTACGCATTAACAACCGTGGTATCGTCGCACAGCACGCGTCTGAATACGTTGAAAACAAACGTCAAAATGAACAACGCTAGTCCGACCACGCAGAGCGAAGTGTCAGCGCGCTAAAACCTTTTGATGTACCACCACCCGCGCGATAACGAAGACTAAGTCCGAATATTCGGGACGATACCCGATAACGGCCGGTCACATTTGCGTATATCGTTTGATAGCACGAAGTATAAATAATTATTTATATTATTATGCTTGGGCCGCACCTGCGCGTATCGCCACAAAGCTTCGTGCTATTAAACGATACACGCAAATGTGACCGTACGCAAACTTTGTTGCTTGTCAATAACAACCTGACCATGAAAACGAATATGACTCCGCATGATACGAAACTAAGTGTATGTAGATAGATTTATTATAATAAATCTATCTACATACACTACACGAAACTAAGTGTATGTAGATAGATTTATTATAATAAATCTATCTACATACACTTAGTTTCGTATCATGCGGAGTCATATTCGTTTTCATGGTCAAGTTGTTATTGACAAGCAACAAAGTTGCCGCGATTGAACGTGTGTGTCAAACGAAACGGAAAGAAAAAAACGCGTTTAATTATTGCAATTTTTTATGAGTGTTGCATATTACTGTACTTTTTGTAAGATTATTAATTCTAGTCTTAAATTTACCTTACATTTGTCACACGATAATTATTGCCGTAAGAGCCATGAAATTACCGTATGAATACGGTAATTACCGTACGGTTGGCAACACTGGACGTATGTTACGTCCATATTGACGTTCACTCTTCATTCGTCACTCATCTCACTTTGACATTGACAGTGACAGTCTTGTCTTGCGAAATATTTTGTTGCCCTTAAAAAGAGAAGTAGGTAGTGCCAAAGAGCAAAAAAAATTTTTATAGCCCTTGTATCTTTGGGTAGTGCTAAAATCATTCATTTCTATAAGGCTAGAATATAATTATATAAAGTTGTAAAATCAAAATACTATCCATAACTAGACCGCGAGTTTAAGGCTCAACTCAAATTGGGACGGAAGCGAAGGGAAGAGAATGGAAGCGAAATGGCGGGAAATTTCAGTGTCATATGATTTTAAACTTTATTTCTATCACTATAATCTATAGTACCTTTTGACAAACTTGAAAAAGTCGCGCGGCAGCACGCGAATCACACAACTTCTCTTTAATTCTCTTCGCGAGCGGCCCTTAATGATCAAATACAAAATACCCATTTTCACTACCAAACACTACCTACTTTCCTTATTAAATGTAGAATCATAATTAAATGTAGAATGTAAATTGGCACGTAGGCTTCTGCCCGTAGTTCGCATACCAGCACAAAGCATGCCAGCAGGCCTACCGTCATCTCTTATAGCAGCACTTAAACTGAACTGTATTGTTTAATGCAACCATGACACCTTTATAGCAGGCCTTAAACAGGATTGTTTTGGTTGACGTCACAAAACCATTCACCTTCTTTTGTATGGACTATTCCTACAATCACGTCTATTTGACAGCACGAAAACGATTATTGCGCGTCTCATGTGTCAAATAAAGCGATCCTTAAAAAGTTACTTTCCAGTAACTTATATGGAGGATTTTAGTTGGTTTTCTTGTGTGTGAATATGTTTTTTCTTTACTTTAGATTTTTACAAAACAGTTAGTAGATAATTGAAGTAACGCTACCATGGGACCTTAATTAATCCTACTTAATACCTTTCATTGGAAATTTGGATTTCAAAAACAAAGTAAGATATATTACTTCATTATTTTAGTACAACTTATGTGAAAAATAGTAAGTTATTCCAACTTACGTAACATATTTTTTTGTAAGTAATAACAATGCTAATCCTTGTAAAATATTTATTCACACACGATAACAAATAACAACACATTCTTAAGTATCAGTTATTTATTAAAATTACAACTACATACATTTATACATTTTGTCTTACAGGATTCTTTGGTTACTCTCTGAAAAGTACCATGATGACATCAATTAAAAAATACAAGACAGGATTCACTGGAGCCTATTATTAAATACAAACAAGACTGAGAGAGCCAGAGGATTACAGCCTCCTTTGGAACCTGTGATTGAACCAGTGAAATGGCAGAATGTTGAATTCCAAGCATTTTACAAGGCTAGCTCTGTTGCTAGACTGGTTCGCTTTTTCACCAGAATACCTGAAAGAAAATAATAGTTTAGATTCATGTCGCAATCTACGAATATCAAATACATACCCATACTTTGTAATAAAATTCTTTGTGCACTACAATCACTGCGTACTTACTAAAACCTAGCCTTTATCTCGTTGAGTTAGTCTCGAACTTACTTTGTCTGTATATATTTATGTTATTTAGCACTTAGTGAAGAAGCTGCAAATTTGAACACATAATTATCTAAATATAAACTTTGAATAGGTATGTAGTTAAAATGTTACTTACGACATGGTTATTGATAAAATATATTTATGACAAGACACTGTGCTTTTGTACGATGAAACCCACAGTAAAATTAACTTCCAAACACTAGTCGTTACCATCGTATAATAACTATTTATCACAGCAATTCGAAAAAGCACTATAATATGAAGTGATGGATATATTTTGTCAGGTGGTTGCTCGGCTTCCAGCATTAAAAACAAAACATTTATGTTTTCACGAATTTACGATTTATTTATAATTTCGAAAACCAGACGCAGACATCCGTTCAAAACTTTCACTCACAATTTTTTTCGCACTCATTAAAATTTTAGCCATCTTTAATGGTCAATATCAAATTAAATTTATGTACATAATCAAAAGCAAACAAAGTAAATAACACTAACTTTTAGATATTTAAATAAAATATGATAGTAATAATTTTGATTTACGTAAATAAAAAAACCGGTAAAAATAATAATTTTTTTGTCAAGGATTTGAACGTCTTCGCAGTCTCATCACCAAAACAAGCCAGAGACAACAAACAGTTCACCATTCAGGAATAACCATTCAAAAAACGTTCAGCATTATGAACGTCACGGTACGATTTAAAGTTGTCCTGCTTTTGACCTGCTTAAAAACTGCATCTCAACTGCCTTGTTTCTGAATGGTTTTATAAGTGTTGGTGGTAGCATTCCAGGAGATCGCAGATAATTTGATTTTTTCCCTTTGCTCGAAAATGGGGAATGAGGCTTACTTGCATGCTAGGCACGCGCACGTCGTTATGTGTTTGCCAGTAGCTCGCAAACTTTTTGATTTGAGTTCATAGTTTTTGTCATATTTTCAGAATTTTGAAAAAAATAGCTCGTTGGGGCGATGAAAAAAACTTTTATTATTCGTTTTACTATATCGTGTCGTGAGTAGAGATGGGTCGGGGTTTTTGCCCAGTGGGCGAAAACTAGGGCCGAATGGGCCGAAATAATTTACGCCCGATATACCTACGCTTGATAAACGCCCTTTTGCTGGGCCGAAAAAAACTTACTCATATTACAATAATTTTCACTTGACCTATGAACTATATATCATAATACTAATAATAAACTGTCTTGAAACGGATAATAAACCATTTTAGGATGAGATATAATTGCTGTTGTAGCTAGGGGGTCTACTCCTGACTAAGCAACTCTTTAAAAGTCACCAGTTTGAGAATGAAACTAAATGTAAGCGATCATTATAGATAGATACAAATGTTTTGATGTCAATATATGAGCACCCTCGTACATATATAGAGAGTAAGCATATTTGACTGATCATCCAAGAGCCGAAACTATTAATTCCGGGTTGGTCCTGAAATTAAAGATATTCGTATTGAGGAGTCCTTCGAACCCCTATCAACTTGATATAACATTCCTATTAAATAGCATGCTGGGAATTTACCCCAAACCTAACTGTCTTTAGTATGGAAACATACTAATTGACAGGTCAAAGCTTATACTTTTTGCTGCCAAATGTTTCATCATCATCATCATTTCAGCCGCATAACGTCTACTGCTAGACATAGGCCTTTCTCAAGGATTTCGAAGACGACCGATTAAGAGCGGCCTGCATCCAGCGCCTTCCAACGACCTTGGTCAGGTCGGGGTGGGTTTCCTACGTTTCGCTTGCCAGTACGCGGTCGCCATTCGAGAACCTTTTTGCCCCACCGGCCATCGGGTCTTCGCGCTATGTGTCCCACCCACTGCCACTTTAACGAACTAATCCGCTGTGACTTTTGTTCTCCTACGAATCTCCTCATTTCTGATTCGATGACGTAAAGAAACATCAAGCATAGCCCTTTCCATAGCGCGCTCAGCTACCTTGAGCCATCTTATGAGACCCATAGTAAGGGACCACGTTTCAAAGCCATAAGTCATCACTGGTAACACACATTGATTAAACACTTTAATCTTGAGGCACTGAGGTATTTTGGACGAGAAGACGCTGCGTAGCTTACCGAACGCTGTCCAACCGAGTCGGTTTTGTCGAAAGGCCTCTTCCTCGAAGCTGGAACTTCCTGCCTGGATCATAGAACCCAGGTAGATATACTGGTAGGAAATAGAAAAAATAAATATACGCCGGCATTAACGCGCGATGTCCTGCGTTACATAATAAATACGCGCAAAAAGCATATTTTATTTTATTTTTTATTTTATTTTATTTGCTTGGAAGATTATCGACTACAATAACAGTGTAACATTAAATTTAAAAAACTTGAAGTCATTTATAAATCTCCACTTATAATATTTACATAAGCGATAAATGAACCGACATGTTAACGACAGTCTAAAAACTTATTAATGCGTAAATACAACATATTATGTACTATAAAAAAATGCTGCAATTGAATAGGTGAGAAGTGAAGCTAAGAGAAAGAATTACTGATTAATGATGAATGTGTATAATGGATAAAGCTGAATGCACTAATTCTGGTCAGAAAATGATTTATTAATGAAGGCTTTTTTCCATGCCACTGTCTTCAAACCTAGGATGTCCATGTCTGTATCAGAGGAGAACCTATTATAGTTATTACAGGCTCTAAGTAAGAAAGAATTTTGTCGATAATTAGTAGCTGCTGCGGGCGTGATGAATGTGGGAATGTTTCTGAACATTATCTGAGGAGCATATATTCCGATGAGTTCGAGAAGCTGAGGGCATTCAGTATGTGAATTTACGACACGGTGCAGAAAGACAAGATCCAATAGCTCACGACGATTGACCAATGGTAATAGATGGTGCTTTTTGCATGACAAGTTATAGTCTGTTAAACTAGATTTAGTGCGATGGTTAATATACTTCATAAACTTCATTTGAATATTTTCTAGGCGGTCGATATAACATTTGTATAACGTATTCCATACTTGTGATGCGTATTCCAAGTGAGTTCTCTCATATGTACAATTAAGAATCTTGAGTGTCTTCACTTGGTTAAAATCTTTAGAGTTTCTTAGAATAAAGCCAAGACCTTTAAAAGCTTTTTTAATGATAGAGTCAACATGGTCACTGAAGGACAATTTACTGTCTAGTATCACTCCTAAGTCCCGAACGTTACTACATTTCTTTAGTGGTTGGTTATTAAGAGTGTAGTTAAAGTTGATAGGAAAGAATTTCCTAGTGAAAGTAATAGTAGAACATTTTGAAGCGTTAAGGTCCAATTTATTATTTTTGCAGTAGGTTTCAAGCATCATCTGATCTCTTCAGCATCATTTAATGTAGAAACAGCTCTGAAAATTTTCATATCGTCAGCGAAACATAACACTGAAGAATTACGAAAGCATGAGTCAATATCTGATATGAAAATAATAAACAATAAGGGGCCTAACAGTGACCCTTGAGGGACCCCACTTGGTACACGGGTCCAAGAAGAACTATAGTTACCTAAGATTTCAACTTGCGATCTGTTTTGCAAATATGAAGCAAACCATCTAAGTAAATCACCACGGATCCCCGCAAAAGAAAGCTTTTGTAAAAGGATTTTATGATCGATGCGATCAAAGGCCTTGCTATAGTCCGTGTAAATCACGTCTGTCTGAACACCATTTTCCATATTATGGGTAAGATTGTTGAAGAAATTTGAAGTAGTTGATCTGCCAGCTAGGAATCCGTGTTGATTTGGCGAAAATGAATTTTTAAGTGAGGAGTATATTTGATCATATATTATTCCTTCCAATACCTTCACTATAATACACAATTTAGAGATGGGACGATAATTTTCCACGTTATTCTTTGCTCCTTTTTTGTGGATAGGGGTTATGAAGGCGCTTTTCCAAATGCTTGGAACCTTACCCTCGGCAATAGATCTTTGGAAGAGAAGTGTCAGAGGCCTAGCAAGCTCTTTCGCGCATCTAACAAGAAATATGTCTGGTATATGGTCAGGTCCCGCCGATTTAGTAAGGTCCAGACTACGCAACCTATCATAAACCATCTTCTCCGTTATTTCGATAGTATGCAGATCAGCGTCCATAGAAGAGCAGGAGTCGGTTGGAGGACAGAAGTCGCTAGTAGGACCAGAGGATGAAGTACTGTTAGAATCTGAAGTTTGTAAAAATGTTGACTGAAAATAATTAGAAAAAGATTCACAGATGTCCTCACCTGTGTTGAAAGTTCGGCCATTATATTTCATTACAGAAGGCAACGTCGTCGATTTTTGTCGTTCTTTATAAAATGAACAAAAAGCCTTAGGGATGTCCTTAATTGAGTCTTCGACTTTTAATATATATGTGTTATAGCATTCTATTTCAAGCAACTTAGCTCTCTCTGTAAGAATATTTAATGTTAATTTGTCAGATAATCTAGAATAATTTTGATACCTTTTAAATATTTTATATCTCTCCCTAAGAACTTTTTTTAGGGGCGTGGAATACTAGACAGGGAACGATTTTTTAATGTAGCGAAGTTCTATTTTTGGTACATATGTATCCCGTAATTTACAAAGAGTATCGTAGAAAAATTGTACGGCATCATCAAACGGTTTATTGCCCATTTGCGTAAACCATTCAATCGAATTTAATTCCTCCTTCATCCCATCAAAATTCGCTTTATTGTAACAGTACTTAATTCGTGGCGCTGGTATAACAAAATTATAGTTTTTTAAGCATGATCCTTTAGCAGTCGGTTAATAATATTTTGACGAAAATGTAAAGTCTTGTATTATTTAATCGATAAATATAGTTAAAGTAGTCATTTTTTACGTTTAAGGTAAACGCCCGGTGAATATGGTGAAATGGACATTTACTGGTTATAAATGGTCGAGTATCGGGCGTTTATTATTTTCGACTTTTAGTCCTGGCCGAAACCCATCTCTAGTCGTGAGTCGTCTCGTGACCAAGCGTGTTTGTGGAAATGGTACGTCACTGACACGAAGAAGGTTGATTCTAGAAATTGGTATGCTAACAACAGGCATGCATGTGTATCGCTGCTTCACGGAATGCCAGTAACCGGCAATACGTTTACCAGCGCCTTGCAGGCCATTACAGCACTACTTGTCTAAGTCTTTGATACAGGCATGTGTCATAGAACTATAAGATGCAAAGAAGGAGTACTAAATTAGCACACGATTCAATATAACCATCTTTTCTTTTCTAAAGGCATATGTAATGCGTTAGAGCGAGATCTCAATACATATTTTATTTCTTTTTTCTGTAGGTTGTCACAAGCCTTTTTGCACACTAGTGTTGTACATTATCGATATTTTCTCGTTTAGATAATTTTAATACACATAATTTGCTGATTAACGCATAGATACGTATTTTTTCTGATCGAAAGGTTCCGGGTTCCAATCCCAATAACTACCTTCAAAACAATAGCACCGATCAGTTCTTAAGTCTGAAATGAGAGAAGAAGGAGAAGAAAAAACATTACATGATTTTATTTATACCTATGTATAAATTAATTTAATACTTAAAAAAGAAATTTAAATACACCTTTTATATTAGTCTTCACTCGAATTTCTTTATCACAAAAATATCATACATATTTCGACAAGCGTCACATTTTCCGGGTCTTTTATTTTCATACGTAAACTTATTCAAAGTCACACATTTATCCATGCACAATATTGCGCGTTATTATGTTTTTTCCGTAGCAAAGAACACAAAAATCCTGACCTACATCATTGAAAAATATGTTGATGATGATTGTTTAGTTAAATAGGTAAATGTTTTGTAAACGAGTATTGTAAGTCTTGTGTAGTATGGAGTATCGTATTGTCGATGTTAGATATGTGCACGTTTCATGCACTAGGAAAGACATCCAAATGGCTGTCTTTTAATCCAACCAAGTTGGATTGGAATACAATGATACCAAGAAAAGGAACTATGACCAGATAATTTCACAGGATTAAAATACATCAGTTTGACACTAATGACACTCATTTATGCTTCGGCCGCACTTGTGCCTATCGTCCCGAAGCTATTCGCGGCGAATCTTCGTACGTTTTGTACACGAAAAAGTTATCGCGTTAAAGCGCTGGTCACACTAGCGGCTTCGTTATTTTTCACGAACTATCTGGCAATAATCCAAGATGGCGTCATCTACGTGTTTTAAATATGGACGACGACTTTCTTTTCTTTAACATGTGTGCTAACAATTACATAATGCATTTATTGAAACGTAAAAATAAACCTAGAAAGAAAAAGCTAAAAATTTTAACACTAATTTATCGTTCCACTCTATTTTTACGCATTAACAACCGTTGCATCGTCGCACAGCATGCGTCCGAACAAGTTGAAAACAAACGTCAAAATGAACAACGCAAGTGCGACCACGCAGAGCGAATTGTTAGCGTGTATAAATCCTAAGATGTATCGCCACCCGCGCGATAACTAACACGAAGTCCGAATATTCGGGACGATACCCGATAAGGGCCGGTCACATTTGCGTGTATCGTGTAGCTGCACGAAGCTTCATGACGATAGGCACAGGTCCGGCCCAAGCATTAGTGACACCATGATAAAACCAAGAACAGAATACGATTACTTGTTTCAGTTGCTCATATAGCAAAAACCATTTTCGCCATGTAAGTAAGATTGCTAATGTCAGTTATTATTACTTATGCTTCGGCCGCACTTGTGCCTATCGTCCCGAAGCAATTCGCGGCGAATCTTCGTACGTTTTGTACACGAAAAAGTTATCGCGATAAAGCGGTGGTCGCACTAGCGGCTTCCTTATTTTTCACGAACTATCTGGCAATAATCCAACATGGCGTCATCTACGTGTTTTAAATATGGACGACGACTTTCTTTTCTTTAACACGTGTGCTATCAATTACATAATGCATTGATTGAAACCTAAAAAGAAACCTAGAAAGAAAAAGCTAAAAATTTTAACACCATTTTATCGTTTCACTCCATTTTTACGCATTAACAACCTTGTCACAGCACTCGTCTGAACAAGTTAAAAACAAACGTTTTAATGAATAACGCAAGTGCGACCATGCAGAGCGAATGGTTAGCGTGCTTAAATCCTTTGATGTATCGCCACCCGCGCGATAACCAACACGAAGTCCGAATATTCGGGACGACACCCGTTAACGGACGGTCACATTTGCGTGTATCATGTAATAGCATGAAGTTTCTTGTAAATGTGAATATGTTTTTTCTTTAGATTTTTACAAAACAGTTAGTAGATAATTGAAGTAACGCTACCATGGGACCTTAATTAATCCTACGACGACATGGTTATTGATAAAATATAATCATATATTTATGACAAGACACTGTGCTTTTGTACGATGAAGCCTACAATAAAATTAACTTCCAAACACTAGTCGTTACCATCGTATAATAACTGTTTATCATGGCAATTCGGAAAAGCACGATAATATTGTCACGAGAGTGGGTTGGGGATAGGAAAGGAAACAACAATTCTATTGAATGGTGCCTTTATTACAACTCAAGCAGTACTCACAATTGTCAGCGTCAGTCCTCTTTGCACTCCAACTGTCACTTCACTGTCAGGCCCGCGGAAACGTCACAGCACTGACACGCACGCGGAAACGTCACTTCACTGTCACACGCACGGAAACGTCACTGCACTGTCACACGCGCGTAAACGTCACTGCACTGTCACACGCGCGGTCTTCACTGCACTGAACACTTCACTTTTACTCACTACTTCACTTTACTCACTACTATTATTTTCTTTTCTCTTTTCTTCCTTCTTCTTCGGATTTCACTTTCCAACTAAACTGCCCCAGGCGGCGCCTTGTTCCGTTTATATACCCCCCGAATTCGAACAAAATCGCATCAATGTTCGAAACTCAAATTACTATTTTTCTATCGCCTTCTCTCTCACTCATTTTCTGTCCCATATTTTCTTTTCCATTTAGTCTAGTATAATCTAGAAAATTCTTTCAAAACTTCAAAAAACACTAAGTGGCTGTGATTCGAACCAGCGGTCTCTAGAGATACAGTCCATCCTTAGACCACTATGCCAATCTTGTTCTGACGCTATTGACGAAATTTTCCTTCAGTTGAATTCTTTTTGTTCGAATTCGTGACGTTGACAATGTCATTCATCTCCTTACGCGACAATATGAAGTGATGGATATATTTTGTCAGGTGGTTGCTCGGCTTCCAGCATTAAAAACATAAAACATTTATGTTTTCAAGAATTTCCGATTTATTTATAATTTCGAAAACCGGACGCAGACATCCGTTCATAACTTTCATTCACAATTTTTTTCGCACTCATTAAAATTTTAGCCATCTTTAAAGGTCAATATCAAATTAAATTTATGTACATAATCAAATGAAACCAAAGTAAATATTACTAACTTTTAGATATTTAAATAAAAATGATAGAAATAATTTTGTTTAACGTAAATAAAAAAACCGCTAAAAATAATAATTTTTTGTCAAGGATTTGAACGTCTTCGCAGTCTCATCACCAAAACAAGCCAGAGACAACAAACAGTTCACCATTCAAAAAACGTTCAGGAAGGCTACCACCAACACTTATAAAACCATTCAGAACAAGGCAGTTGAGGTGCAGTTTTTAAGCAGGTCAAAAGCAGGACAACTTTAAAACCTACCATTACGTTCATAATGCTGAACGTTTTTTGAATGGTTATTCCTGAATGGTAAACTGTTTGTTGTCTCTGGCTTGTTTTGGTGATGAGACTGCGAAGACGTTCAAATCCTTGACAAAAAAATATTATTTTTACCGGTTTTTTTATTTACGTTAAACAAAATTATTTCTATCATTTTTATTTAAATATCTAAAAGTTTGTATTATTTACTTTGTTTTCATTTATTAATAATAGCACTTAGTGAAGAAGCTGCAAGTTTGAACACATAATTATCTAAATATAAACTTTGAATAGGTATGTAGTTAAAATGTTACTAACGACATGGTTATTGATAAAATATATTTATGACAAGACACTGTGCTTTTGTACGATGAAGCCCACAATAAAATTAACTTCCAAACACTAGTCGTTACCATCGTATAATAACTGTTTATCACGGCTATTCGGAAAAGCACGATAATATGAAGTGATGGATATATTTTGTCAGGTGGTTACTCGGCTTCCAGCAGTTTTCACGAATTTACGATTTATTTATAGTTTCGAAAACCAGACGCAGACATCCGTTCAAAACTTTCATTCACAATTTTTTTCGCACTCATTAAAATTTTAGCCATCTTTAATGTTCAATATCAAATTAAAATTATGTACATAATCAAATGAAAACAAAGTAAATAACACTAACTTTTAGATATTTAAATAAAAATTATAGAAATAATTTTGTTTAACGTTAATAAAAAAACCGGTAAAAATAACAATTTTTTGTTAAGGATTTGAACGTCTTCGCAGTCTTATCACCAAAACAAGCCAGAGATTCAAAGATTCAAAGATTCAAATGTTTATTCAGTAATTAGACCTTTACAGGCAGTTTTACACGTCACAAAGACAACAAACAGTTCACCATTCAGGAATAACCATGCAAAAAACGTTCAGCATTATGAACGTCATGGTAGGATTTAAAGTTGTCCTGCTTTTGACTGCTTAAAAACTGCACCTCATCTGCCTGAATGGTTTTATAAGTGTTGGTGGAAACCTTCGGTATCTTTTTATATCTCTTATCTCTGGTATGTGTAAACAAATTAAAAATCTTTATGTCATATTGACATACATGATATGACAGATGTGAAATGACACAGATGACACTTAAGATATGACACTTGTGTCACTGTGACACAATGACAAAATGGTGTTTCGTAATTTTTCTTTCGGTGCCTTCTTCACGATGTTAAAATAGTGTGAAGTTCTTCAGATTAAAATGGTCTTTTACTGAGAATTTAGATACGAACTGAAGGTAGCACATGTGGACCGAAGTGATATGTTTTCAAAATAAACAACAAGATTACTAACGATGCGCCTCTTCACTCTTGATTTCTGATACGAATGGCAAAATTCCACCATGGGAGAAGTAATGAAATGTCCTCTCTGTTGTACTCAGACCTTTGACTCTAAATATGCACTTATTGAGCATTTAGCAGGTGTGCTGTCGAACATAAGATGCCCTATATGTGATAATAAATGGTCTTCCATAGCTCACCTTATTGAGCACCTAAACCTGGATAACTGCTCAGCTCAAATGTTTAATGCTCAGACTTCAGAAAGCCATCAAGATGATATGATTGATATCAAGCCATGTACTGGAGGATCTGGAGAGCAAATTAATGGTGATTTGAACCAGTATCTTTACTTTAACACATGATTTATTTTAGTTTTAAATGTGGAGTACTTGGGGAAGATCTATGTCAAGCAAGTCTATGGCTTATGTCAATATTGTCCTCATCATATTAGCCACATGAAACCCACTGCTGTACATAGGCTTCCTCCAAGGACATCCAAAATGAATGAAATGTCAAAGTGATCCAGGCTGGATCCGCTATAGTGGGCACGGTAGATCACCTGATGTGATCACAATGATTTATCCAGGCCACAAACAAGTTATTCCAGATCAATCAAAACACTAAAGTAATATGTTGTATTTTACTAAACTTAATTTTACAAAACTAAGATAAGGCAGAGGTCATCTTCTTCTGCCTTATCCTTTTCCCCCTATTTATGAAGGGTCCTCAAAGCATTGTGAGTTTTTCCCATTTTGTTTTATCTCCAGTTAACCTGTTTGTCACTCCCTACTTATGTCCTTTACACATTCCATTGAATGTTTCTTTGGTCTCCCTGTGTTTTGATGTCCTTTGACATGCATTTTCAGAACCTGCCTGGTTATATGGCTTTACTCTCTTCTCTTAACATGTTCATACGAACCTAAACTGTAACTTTTTAATTTTTCTGTACATTCCATCCAATGTTTCTTTGGTCTCCCTGTGTTTTGATGTCCTTTGACATGCATTTTCAGAACCTGCCTGGTTATATGGCTTTCCTCTCTTCTCTTAACATGTTCATATGAACCTAAACTGTTACTTTTTAATTTTTCTGTCATAGGTGCCACTTTTTATGAAATTATCACTGCAATTATACAACAAAAATATAATAATATAACCTTTATTCAGACAATGTTTTACAATACATCTATGTATGTATGTACTTATATGTATACTTTCATCGCCTCCTCTGTCTGTATTCCAAAAGTTTGTACGGGCTTCCTCCAACAGCCACCATTTCTCTCTATCCTTAGCCACTCTGGTCCATGTGCTGCCTGCAACAGCTTAAATTCTACTACTGAGGAGACCAGGCATGTATGAAACAGGTTCCCAAATTCCTAGAAATGGTCATTTATATTTGACTAATATCTTGTTATTAGTTAAGTAATCATTTTGCAAGGTTTGAAAAAACTAGTCTAGTGACCAGTAAAACTACTTAATTACAATTTGGGGAGCAGCAGCTAAATCAAACCTAAGACCTCCAAAAAATCTCAAAATAAGGTTATAAAAACTCTATTTGGATACCACTACCTAACTTCAACAGAAAAAGTATGTAAACAAAATTAATGATTATTGCTCAGATAAATATAACACCTGCATTTTATTAAGAAAAATTCTTACCAAAAACATACACTCACAAATTGTATTCACAAAAAAAGTACGAACTCAAAAAAGACTAACAAGACAAGCAAATTATGTCTGTGTACACCTAGAACAAACTATGGGTAACAAAGGGGTTCAATTTTACAACAAATTACTAAAAGATATAAAAGAAATGAAGTCATTGAATTTATTTAAAAATTACTTAGCAATCACATTTTGAAAGACACTTCATTGCTGTCATAATAACATTAACAAATAATAATATACACAAATACGCACACAAATATTACTAGTTTCTTAATAAATTTTAAATTAAAAAGTATAAAAAAAATTAAAAAAATATTAAAAATGGTATAATTACCCAAAGTCATATAAAATAAAAGTAACAACTTATTATGATACAATTATAATAAAATATTAAAAAAATTATAATATGCAGAAATCAATTAATTTATAATAAAATCCAAGTAGTAATAATAAAATTGAATAAAAGAAAACAAAATGCATTCCTGTTATCTTAATTTTAATATTTACATAAATAATAAATTCCATCTAATATAATTAACAAATAAATACAATTCATTAACATTAAAATTATAAATCGAAAAAATAATATGTGTTATTTGATTTCACTCGCTGTCTAATTATATTTTTTGTAATTATGTTATTTAAGTTTCTCTGTAAGTGTATGTTATTTCTTTTGAGAAATAAAGAATCTTTAGCCATAATAAATTTGTTTGCACAGATTTGGCTAGTTTTGGTTTCGAAATAAGTTGAGGGTATGTTTATTTGATGAGAAAATATGAAAAAATTACAACGAAAATAATAAAAACTAAAATTTTATTTTCCCATTACTAACTTTTCCTACATAACATTAAAAAATCAATTAAAGAGCAGAATTACATGATTGGGACCCAATCACAAAGATTAGTTAGTCTAGACCTTAAATTTATTGAAAAAAATAATATTGTGACATATTGTTTCTTTCCTATAGATAATGAAAATCAAGATGACGGACTTACCCAAATAAGTGATAAAGAAGCCAATGAAAGTTTAGATATGGCAGATAACAAAATGTATGCGGAACTGATCAACAAGCACATGATGAAGCCATGTCTTCAGACAGAGTTGAAGTTTGTAGAGGAAAATGGTCAAAGCCGGTACGTGTTTATGGAAGAGATGGAGTCAGACTTGGACACTGGCAGCAAAGTGGTCACGAAATTGAATCATGATGGGACTATATCAATGACTACTGTTACAGGTAAAGTGGTAATTAAATGTGCTATTTCCCATACATATCTATCGTATCTTTATGCTTAATGGGGCAGATAGAACATTTTGGGTCTTGCAGTTCTAAGCAAGTAGAGCCAAGGACTGCAAGGCCCAAAGGCAACTTTTGGCATGCTGGTGGGCAAGAAGGTGGAAAAGAGAATCAATATAATGAGGTGTTGCTAGCTGCATCACCTATTAACATGATTTGCATTGCCCATTCCCTCCATCAGAGTGGAACGAGAAGCTGGTACATTCTAAGTGTATTCCTTTCTCCCAGACCAGCATTGAAGTGGACTTTTCCCTATTCTCCTTGCTGATAGAATACAATACAGTACAATAGGAGTGACACACAGGTATAAAACCAATTCTTTAATCAACTTTAATAATTTGGGAAGAAGAAGAAACTGCTGCTAGCTGTTTTATATTTCTATGTTTTTCATTCAGATCAACTTGAAGAGAGTTAAATGTATATGTGGCTCAATAACATTGATTGATGTAAAAGACGAAAGTGTTTAATCAATGTGTGTTACCAGTGATGACTTATGGCTCTGAAACATGGTCCCTTACCATGGGTCTCATAAGAAGGCATAAGGTCGCTCAACGGGCTATGTAGAGGACTATGCTCGATGTTTCTCTACGCGATCGAATCAGAAATGAGGAGATTCGTAAGAGAACCAAGGTCACTGACATAGCCAAGTGGATTAGCTCATTGAAGTGGCAGTGGGCGGGACACATAGCGCGAAAGACCGATGGCCGATGGGGCAGAAAGGTTCTCGAAAGGCGGCCTCGTATCGGCAAGTGCAGCGTAGGACACCCACCTGCTAGATGGTCAGATGACCTGAGCAAGGTTGCAGGAAAGCGCTGGATGCTGGCAGCTACCGATTAATCGTTTTGGAAATCCTTGGGGGAGGCCTATGTCCAGCAGTGGACTTCCTGTGACCGATATGATGATGATGATGATGTAAAAATCGAGCCAGGTCAAATGTTAATTTCAGGATTCTATACAAAATTTTTTGCTTGTATAATTTTGATTGCTTTACTTAATAAAATCGATTAATTAAAAAAAAAACAATGAATTTTACAGTTTTTTTGATTGTTTCCTTTGTATACACGCAATAGTCTACCTAGATGGCCAATATCTACTTTCCAGGTCATATGGGAGTTGATTATCATTTTGATCATGGAAAAGTGAATCAATGGTATTTTTCCGTTTTTTTTTTAACGTAATTATATCAATAACTGTTTGAGCTACATTATTGAAATTTTGGATTTAAGATTAGCTAGAGGACTAAAATGTATGTGCTTAATTTTATGTTTTTTTGGTTAAATAGATTTTGATTTGTGATTGGTCAAAAGTAGCTCGAAAAGGTTCGTGATATACACACGGCTACTGCGTCACCACTTTTTTTCTCTGAACTTGGCTCTGACACGCTGCCGCGTGTCTAGATAGTAATTTTTATATAAATGCAATTATTTCAGACATGAAAATGGATACAGATAATATGATAACTCCTTCAGAAAATGAATCGGAGGAAAATCAAGAAGAGATTTATAGCTGCAACTCATGTGGAGTGTCGTTCTCTTCTGTGATTGAACATATACAAAAATATCACAATGATCAAGACGTGGTGCTCGAGGTAACATTTACTAGTTAAAGCTTAGATCATTTAATACAGGATGAGTTACGCAGACAAACCTTCTTACAAAACTTTCTGCCGCTTGTGGTGCGGGGGTAAGCTACTACTACATCTAAACAAAATTACACATTCACAGAAATAATTTGTGTCGCTATATATGCACACTACAAAAAACTCAAACACTAGCTTATTTTCTGCACACCAATAAAGCTCACACTGAAAAAAATTTGAAAATACACATAATAATACACTCTTCTCTCTCTCAGAAAGAGAGAGAAGACAAAAAAATTATCAACTCTAATGCACAGGGAATAAAGACGAAGGTTGTTAATCATAAATACATAGTCTCCTGAGGAGTGCGCCTTAGTCTAGTGAGGAGTGCGCAGCAGTGCGCTATAGTCTCGTGGGGAGTGCGCCTACGTCATCAACTAATCGTTTTTCAAATTGGAACCTTATTACAGAACCTTAAGAATGTAATTGATACATTTAAAACGGGGCTTAAAGATCTAGTCTCGTATGCGATCTTAGATTATTTTATGGGCTGGACGGAAATCAGTTGCAAACGTGATTCGATTATTTTTTCCGTAATCGATGCTAATAGAATTTCTTAGTTTTTTCATAAATTACATTTAAATAGAAAACAACGTTAATAAAATAAAAAAAATTCTTACTAATTAAAGATTATGCTATCTTTTGGAAGATGAAATGTGTTTGACCTCTTTTTACACGAGAAAATTGCATAACAGTGCATTTTAAACGGAGCACTTTTAGACGTCTTTTCGATGCCTTACCGATTCACATAATGATCATAATGGCAAAATTTAAAACACATGTTAAAAAAGTTTTATTGAACAATGCGTACTATACTATCAATGATTATTTAAGAGATAAAAACGCGTGGATACTCCCTAAAAATTTTCCATTACACTCCACACATGAAACATAAATAGCTGCATTTTCTGTTACCATAATAAGCTTACTGTAAAAACATGTAAATGCTCTGCGATCAATAAGTGACCAACATATAATTAATATTTTCTCTTGACAAGGTCTGCGAGTTCGGGTTTTTCATGCTCACTAAAATGTCCAACCCGGTGGTGGCGTCGCTGGTCGGGTCGTTGGATTCCCTCTAATATGGTTGAGTTTAACGATGGCTGATCCGTGCGTCAACTCGTGAACGGGTGCTGCCGGGAGGGACTGGTCAGCTCGGCTTCGCTTTTTTTTTTGACTACTTAATATTTTTTATTACGCAATTTATGTTTGTTTACTTGTTCGCAAGCATTACATGTTATAATGTGTCAACATTGTATTATATTATAAGTATTTATTAATTAAAAGACAATTATAATAATATGACAAAGCGCTTCTGGCGAGTAGGCGACCAATACTGTGAAAATGAGTTTCTTTCGGCGTTTCTTCTCAGCAGTGGTCGTTACGAAGCTCTGGTATCGGTAGCTTTTCTTTAAAAATAAATTAAATTTTAATATACTTTACACGTAACATAAATTATACTTATTGACGTGTAAAAGTGCCTGTAAAGGTCTAATTACTGAATAAACATTTGAATCTTTGAATCTAATCGATTACGCAACTAGTTTTTATGAACGTATTAGATTTTTGTTCTTATACTTTGGCAGAAGGGAACGCGCAGGTAAGGCTTATCCTGTATTAAATGATCTAAGAGTTAAAGTGAAGATTTAATGGTAGGTAGTTTGTTTAAAAAAGCTGTTAAAATTACAAATTAAAATTAATAATTAAAAGACATACTTAATAAAAATATGACAAAGCCCTTCTGGCGAGTAGGCGACCAATAAAGTGAAAATGAGTTTCTTTCGGCGTTTTTTCTAAGCAGAGGTTGGTACGAAGCGCTGGTATCGGTAGCTTTTCTTATAAATAAATTAAATTTTAATATACACTACAAGTAATGTAAATTATACTTATTGAAGTGTTAAAGTGCCTGTAAAGGTCTAATTACTGAATAAATTGATTGCTAAAAAATGATGAAAAATAAAAAGAGTAGATTATAAGGATGTTTTTCGAGTGTGCACCATTGAGGAAACAGATTCATTGGTATTGCCTAAGTTCAGAAATTGTATCATAAATTCATAACATATGTAATTAGATAGAGGAAAGTTTAGTATTATGACCACCAGTGTACAGTTATGGTATAAAATGTAAAAATTAAGAACAGCTGGCATGCATGCCAATAACTTTGTTATTTTTACTCATAGCAATGTAGTATGGTCGTCACAGAATAAGAATTAAGAACTAGTACTCACATACAGAAGTCTTACTCAGAGAAGACATTGAAAGAAATACCTACTTAATGTGGTTAGCGCTATGGTTTAATTTAGCTCGCGTCAGAACTCCTCACCTCTTCGTTTAGATACGTAGACATCCATTGCCACCCAATTTCATTCTTATTACTCTGGACAAACGATTTTTGTAACTGAATTGTCCTTTCCGGAGTGGTCGCCGCGCGTATAGTAACAATGTAGGTATATTTTCGATACCTAAACGGGGAGTGACACAGGCCTGGTATGGTGATTAGCTAAAATATTCTTTTTACACTTTTTTATTTGATTTTCAGGAGCCAATAGATTCAGAAGATGTCTCTGTTCTTCAGCAAACCCACAGTGCAGAAGTAGAATATGACCCCATGATGACAGAAGGCAGTATAAACAACAGTAATTTCACGTCGCGACGCATGATCACGGATACCGGCGATATAGTAGAGGCTCCCATTGCAATGAAGGCTACGGGTAAGAATTTACAGAGACCTGTATTTCTCAGTGTACAATGCTCCACCATCGGATTTTGAGTCAGAGTCCAATACTGCACTGCATTGAAAGTATATTATATATCATTTAATAAAGTTGATTTTCATCTTTTTTAGGGTTCCGTAAAAAACCGGAACCCTTATAGGACCACTAGTTCGTCTGTCTGTCTGTCCGCCCGTCTGTCACAGCCAATTTGATCTGAATCTACTGGACCAAATCAGGTGAAACTTGGTGGGATGGTGTAATCCTATAATCCAAACACAGATGTGCAAAATAAATAAATATATTTGTTAAAAAATAAAGCGTCATTTCCGGGAGATAAATTAGAAAATTAAAAAAAAAATTGCAGATGTAATGTTTTGATTTTGTTCATGAAAGAAGACGAAAATTTACCCCCCTGATCTTCGAAACTACTAAACCTAAAATTTTGAAAAAAATACAAAATATATTTTATTGCTTGTAAATTAGTTAGATTACAGAAAAACCTATAAGAATAATTCTATAAATTGAAAATAAAGTGGTAAATTCAATATAATACGAACACCACGCAGAGTCGTATCTGATGCAACGCTTATTGCTGGCAATACAGCAGGGAAATGCCTCAAGCGTCATGAGTACATTAGCATCGGGTACGATTCGGGGTGGACTGTTAGACAGACGTACTCAACGTCAAAATTAATTGACATTGTTATTTAAATAAAGTAATATATTGACAAATACGTTTACTTACGGAAAACTGTTCACTAAATAGTGCAAGTAGTAGTTAACTCGCATCTAACTGTGAGGATTTCAAATGTGATAGTTTGTATTAATTTAAAAGCTTTGGCATCATACGGAAACCTCTCCACGCGAGTTCAATTCGCACTTGGCCGGTAAAAAAAATAAGTAGCGTCTTATGAGTACACACAATGTACGTGATGCGCGGGACGGCCGTTTCTGTCGTACGCGTAATAGCAATAGCCTCATTTACTCTCAGTGAAGGATGATAATAAATTGATTTTGTTACATTCCATGCTCTTTAATGCTAGTTTAGAAGAAAAGAATAAACTTTGAATGAAAGTATGCTGCTTCTCTGCAGATTGAAAAAGCCGATCGTGGGTTTGGGCAAAACTGAATCAGAAACAGGCGATGTTCCTAGTAACCCTTTATTTAGATTTTTTCCACTTTTTCGACCACTGTCACGCTAAAAGTGGTCTTTGGGTCCTGCGGCCTTGGGCTCTGCCTACTTAGAGCCACAATACCCTGCTCTGTCCCAATAAAGACGTGATTTTGTATAAATTGTTCCATTTAATTTTCGGCAGAGGGTCCTTTAATCCCTCATTTAAATACTATATTTAAAAAATCACCGTGTTTTTGATGCAGATGATGTCGATTTGTACCACAAGGTGGTGGTGAAGCAAGTGCAAACCCAGACCGGCGACAAAATGAAGATGTTCCACTGCATTACTTGCAATGTTTACTTTTCCTCGCTGTCAGACTTTAAAATACACCCCTGTACTCGTAAGTACTTTATACATTTTTTAATGACATTTATTATAGGTCAACAACCAAGGACCTAAAGTGATGCCCCACCGTCGTTTATTTAATCTGTGTTATGGGAATTTAGTTTCGATTTTCCCAGTCTAGTCAATCGCCTATTTAAGTTATCCTTTGATCGATTAATACGATCTGCGCAGTAAGATCTTGTGCATTGTAAGTCATACAAGCCGTGTGGAAGTGGAATTCATACATCTTCCGTGTTTTTGTTTCACTGTTTCAGTTGCATCAGAGAAGGCAAAGGAACCTGAGAAGGCAGCCAAAGGTCCGGCAAGGCGGTACGTTCAAATAGACAAGTTTTGTGACAGTCACATCAAAGACATCAAGCCAAGTAATGGTAAGTAGTAAAGCTGATTAATAAATGTGCTCTTTAGCCTCGGCCTTCATTAGAATATTTATTTGTTGTATTTGGGTAGGTACAATTTAGTTCTTGTTTGTTGGAAAAAAAAGTGCTGGTAAGCGGACTCGGGCGTCGAAGCGGCATAAAGTGCAACCAAGAATGCTATAATGCTTGTTGATCCATTTTAACAGTACTTCCAGGCCTATTTTATTTATTTAAGTATTAAATCTTTATTGGCCATAATGGTATTAAAGGCGAACTTAATGCTAATGCATTCTCTACCAGTCAGCCTTTAGGAAAAACAGAAATAAATTTATGAGCGATAGGCGCTTAAAAATACACTATAAAACTATTATATCTACCTATTAATGATACCTATTATATCACTAACACGTTTATTCTTTCCAATTTGATGGTTTGTATTCTTTATTTTCTAGAAAAAGATGGTCCATTCCACAAAGCAGTAGTGAAAGAGATCGAATCGAGTGGAGGCGAAAAAGTGAAGATGTATCAGTGCATTGTGTGTCATATCTGCGTCACGGATTTGGCAGATATGAAGACTGCGCCGTGCAAATCTTGTAAGTGATATTTTTGGTTGGATCTCACTTGTCAGCACGAAGCAGCACTTTTCTATGCTGCTATCCTTTTCTGACGCTCAAAACCGTCATTTGCCAGAGCGAGAGAGAGCGACGGAACGCTAACGCACCGGCCGTCGCTCTCTCTCGTTCTTCTCTCATACAAAACATAGTTTAAAAGAGGTTTAGCAAACGTTTGTTATTTTTTATGAATTTGGAATAGTGGCTTCATTTGGTATTTGCTATACAAAGTATTTTTATTTCGGACAGATTACCTGAAAATGGTTTTAGCACATTGACTTGGTAGATTTACTAGATTACTTCGTCTACTTTTTGGAAATATAAGTTTTAAATTCATAGCAATAAAGTCGATTTTAAGATTGAAGATTTTTTGATGGCAATGGTAAAGTAAGTCTGAATGGGTAACTGCCATCTAGCGACAGTAGAAGAAGAGTCCAACAACGGTGTGATGTCCTTTACTATCCTATCGGCACGGCTGGTGGAACACTTCACTGGCAAACCATATTCACCTTTATTTCTATCTCCAAAATGTATAGAACAATGAAAGAGCGGCCGTCTGAAGCGATACGCTAAATGTATCCCCTTTTCTCATGTACTAAGGTTTAAACCTAGGCACACATTATATTGTTCTTTATATGTATCTGTTGTAGTTATTTGTAAGGATTGTGCTATATGTATCATTTTAAAATATTTGTAACTTGCATGCTGGTCTGGGAGAAAAGAAAAACGAAGAATGTACTAGCTTCTTTTCTTCCCGCGCATATGGGTAAAGCCGATCGAGGGAACGGTCATGTTTTATAAGGGATGCGGTTTGCAACCGGTACTATTGGTTCCTCTTTCCACCTTCTCGCCCGCCATCACGCTTAAAGTGGCCTTTGAGTCTTGTTGCTCAGGGCTCTCTGCTGAGAGCGGGAAAACCCAAAATGCTCCGCCTGTCCCATTAGGGATAGACGTGATAGTATGCATGTATGTTAAGAT
This sequence comes from Acrobasis suavella, assembly GCA_943193695.1. NCBI lineage: Eukaryota > Metazoa > Arthropoda > Insecta > Lepidoptera > Pyralidae > Acrobasis > Acrobasis suavella. Next base: position 8,014,238 of record OW971945.1, on the reverse strand, counting down.
ATTGCTTTAGTTAAAATTAGATAAGGCCTTACCCCCTTATTCATAAAAAAAATATAAACGTTTGCTAAACCTATTTTAGTTAAAATATGTTTTGTCTCGTTCTTTCAACGTTAAATATTCAAAAGAGGGAAAGGGACAAAACATGTTTTAACTAAAATAGGTTTAGCAATCGTTTATATTTTTTTTGAATTTGAGGGTTAGAATCCCCATATCCTACACTTTTCCATACAAACGTAGTCTGCGTTTTATTTTGAAAAATTTGTAATCTTAATGAAATTGTAATAACTGGAAAGAAAATATAAGGGTGTAGAAGTTTTCCATAGTGATGGTCAAATAAGATATGATACACTATATTCTCTTTCAAGTTTATATTCTAACTGTGAATACTAGTTATATGCCTAAATATATGAAATTTCTTTGAAATGACATAATTTCGCCCATATATGACACGTCGTCTCAAAATAAAACGCAGACTACGTTTTTATAGGAAAGTCTGATTCTGTCTAGGGTAAGGGGACTCTTAGGTAATAGACAATAAACAATAGTTCTGTCCGTTTCAGTGAAATATTCTTGCCCACACTGCCCAGTGGCGTATGAGAACGCGAAGTCCCTTTGTGCTCACATGAAGGTACACAAAGTACATAAAGGTATGCAAAGTACACCGGTTGCAACAGAAAGGCGAATTTATTAATCAGTTGATCGAGTTTAAATATTATGAAAAAGATTTTATTATTTAATTTCTTTGTCTTTCCTGGATAAGCTGTTTAAGTAACCGACCTCCAAAAAGGAGGAGGTAATCAATACATCGCGAACTTTTATGTTTTTTTTTATGTATGTTCACCCTTTATTCGAAGACGCCTGAACCGATTAAGAAAAATCTTTGTTAGTTTAAAAGGTATACTTGTTAGGTGGTCTAATAGAAATTTTATCAAAATCGGTTGTGTAGTCCGGGGGTGAAGTCGGTTTTTAATTTTGAAAAAATATATCACGGAATTTCGCCTTTCTGTAACACCCAGCATAGTTTTTTTTTTAAATTGTACATTTATACGATTTTGACAAACTGTACACAGTAGAATAACTCAATTTTCTGTTTCAGAACCTAACGCAGAGCCCACGACGTACAACTGTGAGATCTGCTGCACAATGTTCCTAACTAACAAATCGTTGAAATTGCACAAAAGAATGCACGACCCTATCAAGTGAGCATATTGTTTTTCTTTACTATTACTACCTATATTAGTTGACCACTGCTAGACTTGCAACCTCTTCCAATTAGTGTTGCATAACTATCGAAAGTTCACCTTGGAAAACAGTCACAATATCGTTAGGACTACCGATATTATCGATTTATCGATACTATTAATAGTGTTAATAGAAAACCGTCAATACTATTGATAGTATAGAAATTCAGTAGTATCTATACTATCAATATTGTGACTTTTTTCATATATATAAATATATATATATATATATATGAAAAAAGTCACAATAATAAAATATTATACGTTATAATGCGACAAGTAATACTGATTGAGCTAGCCCCAAAGATAGTATCGATAGTATCTATACACTCGATATTTTATACTATTACTTGCAACACTAATTCGCCTGTCAACTAATTTTAAAAAATCATCTGATTTGCATATAATATCGTTGAAATAGCCTCTAGGAAAAGTTTTCTCTAAACGGATTTTAAAATAAGGTCTTACTTGTTTTTAGTCTATTTGTTTAGGTATTTAAAAGAATGTAAACAATCTACAATAAAAACAATTGACATGTCTTTTTATTGAAATATACACTTTATAAATCAATACCTTTGCATTTCACAAATTATTTTTTTACAAATAGATTTTAAGAATTCCACCATAAAATATAGCCTCATTTTAGGCTAGAAAATTTTACATAATATGTAATATAATATTCGTTCGTCCCGACAGATCCCGTCCGATAGATCCCCCAGTCCGAACAATAGACGGCAACACAGAAGTCACAGACGAGGCTCGGTACTTGTGCAACATTTGCAATAAGCTTATCCCCGAAGACTATCGCACCATCCATCAACATTCACACAAGTCGAGCAATAAAATGAACTGCACTATATGCAATAAGAAGTTTACTTCCGACGAATATTTGGAGATGCATATGAAGGCGCATAACATGAACAAGGTAAGTTGAACTTTATTGTATTGACACACTATCCTATGTAAAGTTGATCCCCGACAACTATGTACACAAGTTGAGGAATAAACTGCACTTTTTTATTTCCACTGGAATGCACACAGATAACTGGACCAAAACAAAACTTAGAATGTACCAGCTGCTTCTCTTCCTGTTTAGATCCTTAAAGCCGATCCGAATGGGCAGGAATCTGAATCATCATCACCTTTTTTTTAATATACTCCTACCATTACGCTAAACGTGGGCTTTGGGTCTTACGACCCTGGGCTCTGTCTAACCCGTTAGGGATAAAGACAAAAAAATGTGAAAATGTATCAATATCTTATGCTAGTATGCAATACCCTTAATAAATCGAACCACGGGCTATACTAGTTCAATATAGTATAATGAAATTTAAATTACAGTTAAAAAAAAAATAAAAAAAGGAGTGTAGCTGTTCGGGTAATTTGTATGGGAATGTAGTTTTTTTATTTGGACTGTTATTTTATTATCATTATACTATAATGATCTTGTATAGCCTGTGGTTTGATTTATGTCCCTTCCACGTTGTATAAGTCGCTTGCCTAGATGCTATATTTCATCAAAATTATTATTTCAGATACCTGAAAACAAGACTGGCAAAGCACTTCCATACAGCTGTGTGTTCTGCCCTCGTCGGTTTGCAAGGCCGCACGAAAAGGTCAAGCACGAAAGAATTCACACAGGTATTTGAAAGGGTCTTTTTATTTTAATTAATCGAATATATAATTTATTTAAAAAAAAAATGTTATATATATAACAGGATTTAAAATTGGATCGTAAACAATTGATCTTAGGAATATTTTTTATACTATAGTTTGATTTTTCTATGAATCAGCGATTGAACGAGCGAGCGAAGCTAGAGAAGTTCTCTGAGTTTACTTGAACAATCCGACGTTTGTAAGTTTGTTCGACGATAACTCGATTAGTTTTAAGCGGAACTTAATAAAATTTAGTAGGCGTGTAGAATTTTTAAGTTCGAACATGGGCCAAATCGGCCACGGGGTTGCGAGATATGGGGTTTTACTAGTATAAGCTTAGAAAACTTCGTTACTGCATACGTACCAAATAGCTAAATATATTATTCTATACAGGAGAGAAACCGCACAGCTGTGAGATATGCGGTAAGAGCTTCCGCGTGTCATACTGCCTGACTCTCCACATGCGGACGCACACCGGCGCGCGGCCCTATGAGTGTCCACACTGCGGCAAGCGGTAAGTTACGTTTTACTTGTATTTGTACTTGTGTATTTAAGATAGAAACCGCACAGCTGTGAGATATGCGGCAAGGGTTTCCGCGTGTCGTACTGCCTGATTCTGCATATGACGCATGCTAGCACACGCCCCTACGAGTGTCTAGACTCCGGCAAGCGGTGAATGACGCCTACTTGTATCTGTACTTGTGTATTTAGGATAGAAACCGCACACCTGTGAGAAATGCGACAAGGGTTTTAATGGGTCGTACTGCTTGACTCCCCATTTATGGACGCACGCCGGCGTGCGGCCCTACGAGTGTCCACACTGCGGCAAACGGTAAGTGACGCCTACTTGTATCTGTACTTGTATATTTAGGATAGAAACTGCACAGCTGCGAGATATGCGGCAAGAGTTTTCGCGTGTTGTACTGCCTGACTCTGCATATGACGCATGCTAGCGCACGCCCCTACGAGTGTCCACACTGCGGTAAAGGGTGAGTAACGCCTACTTGTATCTGTACTTGTTTATTTAAGACAGAAACTGCACAGCTGTGAGATATGCGGCAAGAGTTTCCACGTGTCGTACTGCCTGACTCTGCATATGACGCACGCTAGCGCGCGCCCCTACGGGTGTCCATACTGCGGCAAGCGGTGAATGACACCTACTTGTATCTGTACTTGCGTATCTAGGATAGAAACCGCACAGCTGTGAGATATGCGGCAAGAGTTTTCGCGTGTTGTACTACCTGACTCTACATACGACGCATGCTAGCGCACGATCCTACGAGTGTCCACACTGCGGCAAGGGGTGAGTGATGCCTAGTTGTATCTGTACTTGTGTATTTAAGACAGAAACTGCACAGCTGTGAGATATGCGGCAAGAGTTTCCGCGTGTCGTTCTGCCTGACTCTGCATATGACGCACGCTAGCGAGTAGCGCGCGCCTCTATGAATGTCCACACTGCGGCAAGCGGAGAGTGACGCGTGTCGCACTGCCTGACTCTCCAATGTGGACGCGTACTGGCGCGCCGCGCTACGAGTCTCCACACTGCGGCAAGCATTGAGTGACGCTTTATTTGCATACATTTTTATTTTAAATTTCCAAGATGGCCGTAAAATTTAAACCACATTCAATTTTAATGAAATCCAGTATACATGGGTTTTTTTTACTTGCGGAAAAAGAATCAGACATTTTTTTTGGGAATTCAAGATGACGTCTTGATTTTAGAATGAACTATTTCGTTCATAATGACCTACTGGAACATCCCATGGTTCTGAAATTTTGTATAATGTGGCAAAACCCCCGCGAAAATCGAAACTGCATTCAAATTTTGAAATCGAGATGGCCGTCCACACATTTTTTATGTTTCCCTTACTGACTGCATTTTTATCCATTTTCTCAACTGGAAACATATCTTAGTCAACCTCAACAGCTGTACGAAAAACCGCGGGCTGCTTGCATTCCACGCAACGCCTGAAAGGTTAGTATTTAATTATACTTATTTGTGAAAAGTAATCCTATTATCTTGTAGTTTATTTTCTGTCGGACAGTTACTTAATTACAAATACTAACCTGAAGTCCCTACAGCCACTAAGTCAATGGATTTGCTCATAAAATTATTTCACAACACACGTGTATCGTTTGAGTATCCTAATAGTCTCGCTGACGTTTTACGCGGCATCGTTATGCAGTCCCGACAGTTGGCCGGAAATAAGAAATGCTGCTTCTCGATACTCTCGTAAAATTTTGCAATATGCACATGTGATACCGCCAAAATATCTCAATATTATTAATGTAATGATATAAAACACGCATATTTATGCAATACAATACTCATTATTTATTTATTTTTACGTAAAACATATGCTTTACGTGCTTTAGCTTAGTTATTAAATTAAAAATAAATGATAAAATAATAGACAACCCGAAAGAAGTGTGCAATATATTTAACGAAATATTTACCAATTCTGGCAAACAGACTAATATAAATGCAAATAACACAAACAAGGCACAAATAAAGGATTCAGTAATAAATTCAATATACTTAAAACCAGTGGATGAAAAGGAAATAATATAAAAAAGAACAAACAATGTGACGGTGTTTTTAACCATATATTTAAATCGTTTAGAGTAGATACACATATTGTAATTGTAGCAAGTAAAATTAATACTTATTGTTACTTATTTTAAAATTTGCTATACCTGAAGAAGTCAATAAGAAGGACTGTATTAATTAATAAGACCATATTGTAATAAACTCTTATTAAGCAAATAAAGAATTGAATTGAATATTTGGAATTTTAATGGTTCGTATATGACGATTTCGAGGGACTGGATGAAGCCGGGATATACCTAAAAAATTGTTTGTTACATATATTTAATGTACAAAATACACATACATACAAATAAATATATATCAAATATAAATACAAAGGCGAAATTATGCAAAAAAAATGTTAAAAATCTCCATATATTTAAATTACCCCCCCCCCCCCATACTTTGCACGGAGCGAATTTAACGCCGAATATAAACTTTATATGGTTACTTTCCATAACAAATAAACGCATCAAAACGTCCAAATGCCAATGCTGAAACCATTAGTATTCTTATAGTTCCGATGGCGTCTCGTCCGCCATTACAGAGTTAAAGATGGAGTAACGACCCCGTTCTTAGAGCTGGTCTCAATATTGAGAAGCATTCTCGGCAACTCCGGTAAACTGCATATAAAATGGCTTGACGACCACTTGGGCCAGTAATGTGCAGTTTATGGCGGGAACAAAATATGGCTGCTAATGCTGCTCTCGCCTGGCAGTAGTTCATGAAGATATTGTGCTAATAAATCTTTCTACTGACAACAATAATACACGATAGTCAAGCTTGAGCATTCTGCTCATATAATGGCCGCACTCAATAATTTCACGGTGAAAGTTAGCTGTAATATATTTAGACTTGTTAAATAAATATATACGGGCCAATCCCACAGATTGAGCTAGCCTTAAAGTAAGTTCGAGACTTGTGTTTGTGTTATGGTATACTAACTAAACGAGAGATACTATATTTATAACAAATACAAATATAAACATCCAAGACCCAGGTAAATCTGAAAAAGATCATTTTCCATCTTAACCTGGTCGGGGATCGATCCCGAAACCTCAGGTGTGACAACCTGGCATGGTAACCACTAGCCCAAAGATGTCGTCAAATATCTATGAAAATTCAAAGCTTTGATTAGTTTTGAGTTTGTGATCATTATGGGAGTCTGGGGCTCTCAGCATTATAGATTTTAATATGAATTCTATGGATGGCCGTCGCGACGTTGATGCTTTTCAGCGTGGATGGTCAGCAATGGCAATAGACAGATGGAAGGAAATGAGAGAGTTTGCCCATCCTTTGCCCATCAGTGGGACGAAACAAGTAAAATAAAAAAAAATTCAAAGGAAGTGTATATAGATCTAAGTATTGTTGAAACACCTGATCAATGTCAATGTAAAACACTAGGTCGTTTCTAATTTATTACAATCTGTGTAATTTGTCCCTATATATTTATTTATTAGGGAAATCTTCGCTAGAAGACTACTGATGGCTAAACTCAAACTTAACTCAAAATTTTTTTATTCAATGTAGTAGGATAAATTTATCTCTTATTGAATGAAGGTCATTTTTTTAAATATTATTTTAGGGCAAAAGCTAAAAAGTAGGTAATAGCGTTTTGGAACAGCCACTGCTGGGAAAATTACGCCTACCCAGCCTGATGGGCTATGTTAAAATAACAATACAGATTTACATCTTAAGCTAAACATTATATTATACATTGAAAATATACAAGTATTTCAAGATGACGATGAAGCTCATGATATTTTTTGTCCACAGGTTCAAAGCACACAGCGTATATAACCACCACCTCCTGACGCACTCAGAAAAGCGAGCGTACAAGTGCCCGATCTGCCCAAAAGCGTTCAAGACGTCCGTACAGCTCGCGGGACATAAGAAATGTCACACCAAACCGTTTTCCTGCCAGCATTGTAACAGGTAAGAAATTTTGGACCTATGTCGTCTACTACGTCGATATTTTATGTTGATGCCTGCTACATACAAATGCCTATAAATTGAAGTAATATATGGCTTTGTATTGTCTTAACTATACCCTAATTTATTGGCACTGTGTAAAATTGTGAGTGTGTGCTATAGTGCCCGTGGTGCCCTTTGCGGCTTCTTTTCGTTTCAAAGATGAAATTTGTTTAATTCTTTCAAGTTTTCCCAATACAATAGCATAGTCACATATATTTTTAACCCCCGAGGGAAAAAGAGTGGTGTTATAAGTTTGACGCTAACGTCTGACTGTCTGCTTCTCTGTCTGTCTGTGGCATCCTATTGCTCGAACGGATGCACCGATTTCAACGCAGTTCAATTTTTTCACGTGAAAGCAGGTTTCCTTGCGGTGGTTCTTAGCTACGAGTATGTTTGGTAAAAATCGATCCAGCAGTTTAGACAATATCAGCTCTTTATCACCATCTAAACCATGGTTTCCAACTAGATGGCACTATCTAGCGTATTAAAGTTAAAGGTAATTTCAAATTTTAGTGTAACTCATCTTTAGCTCAGTTGAATGAGCGTATGGCTTGTATACTCGAAGTCACCGGTTCAAGACCCAGCATGTGTTTTTTTTCTATTGTTTAATTTATTATAATGTATAGTATCCTTTATTTATTAATAAAAAAGTGTAAGATTTTTCCCTCACGAATTAATGTTTTACTATGAAAGGTATCCATAAAAGTTCCGTAACAAAAAAATGTCGTTGCAGTCATAGCTGTATTCAGAGGCAATAGTTTTACATGGAAGATAATGAGAAAAAATATTGCTGGGGGCTTTATCAACGAAATAAAACACAAAAAATGATTTTTAAAATTTTTGTCTTTTTGTCTGTGCATTTGTGCACGCTAAAAATTAAGAATATCGATGGTTTTGGAGCATCCCTAAAATTATTATTTTTTGGTCACTGATAGATGATGCTGTTAAAATTTGAACAAATTTTTAACCCCCTATAGAATAGAGAGGTTATTATAAGATTGACGCTATAATGTCCGTCTGTCGGTTTGTCTGTTCGGTTAGATATTATGTAGTTCCGCCACTTACCACTTGATAGTGTCGTCGGGGGTTTTTTGCCTAGCAAAAAAACTGGTATCTATTATTATTACTCACATTATACAAAACAAATAAAACTGTCTATGTGAATACCGACAATGGGCAGCTGAATAGGACAATGTTTTCTGCTAGTGTAGGGTCTGGGTGGGAGCGCCATTTTTATATTCTAAAATTATTATTTTCCACTGTTATTGTACGCCCCTGAGGTGTCGCGAATAGGGAGGGTTGAAGCTTTCGCCACAAGTAAGTACCGGTATAGGCACTCTCGGTGTCTCAGATATTCTTACTTACTGCCTGAACACATACGGAACATAAAAACTATATCGCGATAAAGCAATTGGATTATTTCAATGGTCACCCGAGAATGTACAAGACCATTTCAAAACGTTGAGCTAAATGTATACCACGTATATGTATACTTAGAACATATAGCTCAATGTTTCAGGTCGATATACTCGTAAGTTAACGTTTGTATCTTTCCCAGGCCCTTTGCATCTCTATACGCGGTCCGCGTGCACATGGAAACGCACGCACGGCAAAACAACCTGAAGTTCACTTGTCCTCTTTGTGGTGCGAGGTACGCCCGAGCGTTCGCTCTGAAGGACCATGTGAAACAACAACACCATCTTGAAGCCGACGCTTTAGAAAAATTGGTGAGAGAAATTAATATTACTTTTAGGCATAGACACCAACATTACAAATCGCATTGGAAACTCCACGCTGCGTTCCAACACATAATTAATATAGTATTACATCTGTAATACTAGTAATTTAATATGTAATACATATGTTAGTTCTGTGGTTCCAAAACGAGTTACGACACTAGTTCGACAGTATAGATAGGCCAAATTGACCACGTAAGTACATATATATTTTTGCAAGCAAAATCCAGTAATAGTCAACGGCTAAATCCTTCCTAAGTCCGTTAAGTTAACCGTCTGATTAGCGATGTAACCTAAAGTCACGCATTAAAATCAGTTGATTTCAAAAGTTGATAAATTCGGTCCTTATGGGTATAATTCTACGCGGAGATCGCGTAACGACTTGAATGCAAGTATGAGCGACTAGTGGGCTTAAAGCACAGAATAAGTACTAGTACTCACGTACAGAAGTCTCATTCAGCAAATAAATTGCAAGATCATCTGGTTAACTATATGGTTTAAGTTAGCTCGCATCATAACTCAGCACCTTGATACCTATAAATCCAAGCCAATTATTCTTAGTATTCTGGACAAACGATACATGTAACCGAATATCATTGCGCAGCGGTCACCGCGTGCATAGTATTAAAGTAGGTATAATTTCGATATTTAAACGGGAAATGACGTATTTTATAGGTCTGCTTATAGTGAAAATACTGAACTTAAGTGTTGGCTGGGCAGCAGTTATAATTTTCTTTATTTTCACTTGCTTTTCCCTGAGTCAGTAACGTAACTGTAAAGGACAGATACATACCTGCATTGATCCAACGAATGCTTTTATTGTGAGGTCTATTTGTTTACTGCAAATTAGAATTTGGTATCATAACACATGGATATTATTGTTCCAACAGCCTGGAGTGGAGAAAGACTGGGTAGTTGCCGATAGTGTGGAATCGGAATTGATCGAGACGCAGAATATGAAGCACGACATCCAAGAGGTGGACATACCTACGTCTAAAGAGAATTCGTTGGTGAGTTAATTAAAATTAACCCAAATGCAAAGTTTAGCCCTCTCATTTATAAAAAAATCTAACTTTTTTAAAGCTGTCGTGGTTAAAATTCTCTCATTTTAATCTTTGAGATAAGAACTAAGAACCAAACAAAATATATTTTGACTAAAATAGATTTAGCAAAATCTTGATCTCTTATATATTTCACTATACTATAGCAGGTACATAAAATGAAATATATCATAAAATAACTCAATAACATAGATTTGACAAAAATGTGGCCCTTCCCCATTGCAGCGCCCGTCAGGGTCCTTAATTGTTACTTATTTTGTTAATAAAGATCTGTATGATACATCAAGGAAGCAATAAATGATATGATATGCTATGATTTATCTTATCATTTTTAGCGTTTAAAATGTAATATTATTGTTTTGTTCAGAATATTCTTCATTCGTAAAGTTGTTTATCTACACTCATGCTATAAATCCTCTATAAAAGTTTCTGAAGCAGTTAGCTTATTGCCAACATTAAAACACCTAGTGTCATAGTAACCGTTATATCGCCCAAACGAGTGTTATAATGTTGAACTAAATTTCATTATGCAATACAAACTCAATCCCTTCCTTACTCATCAAACAGCCACATATTATGAATTTCAAAAAAGAACATTTTCATGTAAGCGCCGTTCACTACCACAGCTCCGTAATTTAAAAAAGGAACGAATTGGTTATTCGAATTCACGTAGTATCCCGCCATTTTCGTTCGATATTTACTAATATCGAACAAAAATAATTTGCTGTCCAATAATTTGCCGTGGATCGTACCCAAAATTTAAATAATTATTATTACAATAAATAATTTCATTATTACCTATGAATACATAGTTAGTTTGTATTAGATACTCAGCATAAACTTACCAGGAATTTACATAGAGTTCTTACAACACTGTACAACATCCTATGGAATTAGAACCCTTTATAGACCACAATGTTGCAACAAAACTTTATCTACACCCATATCATGGGTGTAGATAAAGTTTTGTATGCAACTATAATAATTAGGTATTAAACACCCATGTGATACTATTATCACCCATTATTACCCCCACATAAACCCACATTCGTGTTTTAATACCCCTTATTATACTACAGTTGCATAAATAACTATATTAAAGTCACACAAATCCATTATTTTTAAGTTTACCTGTCGGAAAAAAAATAATACAATAGTTCAACTGAAAAATTTTACTTGAGTGCATATGGTTCCTTTGACAAGCTAAGTCTAAGGCGTTGGACACACTTAAAAGATGTAAGACGTGGACGGGGCGCCCGTCTTTTCTGGGTGTTCTGCTTTTCGACGCTTCTTATACATTTTGTATGAAACGGACGCAGAGCAGACATATGTCTGCGCCCCGTCCACGTCTTACGTCTTTTCTCTGTGTCCAGCGTTGAGGGATAAAGACTTTATTATTATTCGTTAGGAATACCATACACTTATACAACGTGCAAGAGACATACAAGTAATAAATCGAACCACGAGCTATACTATATCACAACAGTGTAATGAAATTAAAATAACAGTCAATAAAATGAAAAAAAAACTTGCATTTCCACACAAAAGTGTGCAGCCTCCCGCGGGCAGTTTGTATGGGCATATCAAAACTTATTTTTGTTTTTTGACTGTTATTTTAATTGCAGTGTATTCTGTAGTGATCTAGTATAGCCCGTGGTTTGATTTATTACGGGTATGTCCCTTCCACGTTGTTTAGTTAATTTTAAACATATTACGAGGGATCTCATTATTTTAATCGAGCAACTCTTATAAAATATATACCTAAATGAATAAAAACCTATATAATGAGAATCTTGGAAACGGTTTAAACGAATCCGTTGAAATTTTGTATATACCGAGCTAGCTAGATATAATTTCAAGAGAACTGCGTTTCTTGGTCGCGTTAACTTGCCACGTACTTAATGTTGTTCTTACATCGAATATATAAAATATATTTTAAATTTGTTTTCAGATAACTATCCTCGACATGAATGAAGAGATGATTGTGCCTTGAACGTCGCGTGCGATACACAATCGGTTGTATAGTTGTGTTTAAATCTAAAGGACATTCTCGTGTATGTACTCCACTCTATTTTTATTTATACAGGATAATTCTCAAACAATGCGCAAATTTTCACAGCATATCCAGTGCATAAATGCCCGTTTACATAGTGCTGGTTTGTGGCCTGTTGCATACAATGTAATAAAAGTAATAAATGATTCGTATGGTTTACATTTTGTTCACACTAAGCGAGTCGTTTATTGCTCCAACTTAGACGGCTGTAGCCTACAATTGTGTATTTTCCTGGGTCAAAATAAAATTATTTTGTACTGATAAGAAAATAAAATGTCGCAAAACAATGTCACTTAACTTTGAACATATCCATTTTAAAGTGATTTTAGATTTATTATTGCAAAAAAACTGATGATAAGAGCGCTATTTGACTCCAAGAAACTATGACGTCATCTGCCTGTATTTCGTACATATCTCATAGAAAATGATGATTTTTACGTTTAGAAAAAAAATGGAGCCGTCACGGGACGCCTGGTAGATGTGAAACATCGACGTTATTTCGTAAAAGTAGTATGCAGAAAAGAACAGATTGTGGTAGGAACTAAAAATGTCAATAAAATAAAAAAAAAAAATATAACGATTTTTTTTTCTAGATAACGATGATTTTTTATTAAATAAACATTCATTTTCATTAAATACAAAAATTTACATATTTATTTCAAATCGAAACTACTCAATTAGTTTAATCAGTGACTTCGGTAATAGTTACATTCGATGTTGCCTCTGAGAACGGTATTACTGTGACAATTGGTCGATGGTAACTGAAGTACGATACGAAAGTATTGGACATAACATTATTAAGATATCTAATAAATACAGCATCTATTGTTGTTCCGTATCTGGTGGTAGGTTCTCTTGGATTGTTATTAATTTCCAATTGAAATTCTTCTTGAAGAAACGTAATTAATGGCGTTGATTCATCTTTTGCAAAATTTACATTGAAATCCCCAGCTAAAATCAATGGTAGTTGGTTTTTATTGGTTTTGAAAATTATTGAACCTCGGTGACTGTACGGAAATAATCTCTCGTGTAAAAATAAAATGATATCATTTATTTTTTTATTAGGAGAAATGTACACAACAACCATCATCAATTCACTTCCATCTTCTAGTTTCACGTGTGAAGCACACATATCGCCAATAGATGTTTGGGAGACATGAACTTCTGTAGCGTTTTGAATTACTAAATCCATGTTGAATGTAGTAATATGTGAAGTATTGTTGTTTTTATAAATGGCAACTCCAGCTGCTCTAACATTTTGTATCTTAAATTTAGCTATACAGTGAAAATTAGGTAAGTCAACTGATTCATCTGCTGGAAGCCATGTTTCAGTTAGTAATAAAAAGTTACTCCGTTGACAAATAGAATCTTGTAAATCAGTAGTATGTTTTCTGAGACTTTGGCAGTTTAAAGTATAAATGGTTAATTTATTTCTGGAGTTCATAAATTCAAGGATCAGTCCTTGCAATGTAGCAAGTTTGTTTAAAGCTAATCTTTTGAATTCTTGCTGTAAACTTGAAACTGATGGATCTACTCTCCTTCCATGATAAAATCTTAAGTTATTCTGACTGTTACATATAAATAACCCTTCAATACTTGTTACTCGTGTTAAAGCTACGTAAAGTAATGGAATAGAATGACTTTTATTATACTCATAGACCACCTCGTCATATGTACCTCCTTGAGACTTATGAATAGTCATAGCACATCCTGATATCAATGGAAAATGATTTCTTTTTCCCACAATGGTTTTATTATTATTGAGTGGTATACTTGAAGTTCGACGTATGATAGGTACTGCACGTCTATCGATATTATGTTCCGCAAGAAAAGCAGCGGCTTTTCTTCTAGCCACCATACCAGTGTTTTGATCTGGAAAAACGAGCCATATGCGAGTTACTTGATTTTCATCATTTTGTTCGATATGAACCAGCTTTCCAACGGCGCCGTTAGCTAAGCCATCTACCACGTCTATGTTAGTTGTAATAATGTAAGGTTTTCCAATAACAAAAATAATTTCATATGGCAAACCTCCAGTATCAATCACTGACAACTTGTGGAATTTTTGTCTCATGTTTGCTTCTTGCTCATGATTAGTACAACCAGAAATAATGTCCATTGCAATTGAATCTATTTTATTTTCAGTTTGTAAAGCTAGTGCGTTATATGCGTTAACTGATGCATTATCATGAAATAATCGTATACCACTTGGACAGAGGCGCAAGGCTTCTTCCTTCGTAAAAAATCTAGACTCGATAACCGCTAATTCATCATCATTTAAAATAACACCACTGCCAATTTTTGTGAGAATAGAAGAAAACATTTCGTTATCTTGACGCATTATTTGAGTTAACTCGTAGAATTTTAATCCTCGCCATAGTAAAGGTCCAATCATCCGTTGTTTAGACTGCTTATAGATTGGAGTTGCACGGACTGGAGGTAATTGCCGCAAATCTCCAATAAAAATAATGTCTAGACCACCAAAATTTTCATCAAAATTTCCGGTTATTTGCTTTAGTCTTGCGTCTATTTGGTTCAAGAGCTCGGCACCAATCATACTGATTTCGTCAATTATTAAAACTTTGACATATTTAAATAAGCATCGATATTGTTGTGCTGTTTCTATTGACAACGGAATTAGTTTTGACAATGATATTTTCAATGCAGTATGAACAGTAGTTCCGTTAATAGCTACTGCAGCTTTGCCAGTCGAAGCACACGTAATGTATGAATTGCAGAACCCATCATTATCAGAAAATCTGTTATATATTTCCATTATCAATTTTATTACAAATGTTTTTCCACATCCAGCTGGCCCAGTAAAAAATAATTGTAAAGGTGATCTCTCTGCAGATAAGTTGTGATGAATGACGTGTAGCAGCAAATCTTTTTGTTTTTCATTAGCGCTTCTCATGAGTTCGCAAAAACGATCATTACTCATGATATTTTCTCTTCTTTTGGCTATGGCTCCCAAGTTTTTAAGCGTAGCTATGCGTAAATCTTCATTAACCGCAGCATTCGGATTTCTGTACAATTCTTCAAAGGGGTTTGGCTCTGGAAATCTTGTAGCAACGTCTCGAGCTTCTGATTCGTCATCTATTAGCTCGCCTTCATGACATAATTCTCGGCATATATCAATTGTCTTTTGAATATCAATATTTGACTCGAATTCTTTCCTTTTCTCTAAAATTTCGTTTTCGTGTTCATCATATATAGTTGTAAATTTCATATCTGCTAATATTTCGGTGTCTTCATTTCTAAATGGTATATGTAACGTCACCATTTCTCTTCTGTACTCGTTGTAATCCTGAGTCATGTCATAATTTCTATAACGAATAACTTGAGGCTGCTTCTTTCTGACGTACTCTCCCTTTCCGTTTTTAGTATAGTGCGAAACAAATTGGGCTAAAGAAATTCCTTCCAATTCTTCTGGCCGTTTTTGATACTTGTCATGCCAATCTTCCTTCCAAATATCAGTAGAGTCGTCATCAAGTTCATCAATTTGTTTTTGTGTTTTTTTTATCCTCTGTCGTTCAATAGGCCAACAAGTGTTAATATACTGAATCGCTACTGACGATTTAGACATTGGTAACCTTAAAAGATACCAAGCAGCTTCTTGACTACTCATCTCAATAGTATTCAGCATGTCAACGCTCATTTTACGAGTTATTTCAACAATATCGAATTCAGGATTCTCATTCATAACTTCTATTATTTGGCGTTGTAAATTGCTAATTCCTCTGTTGGTTTTGTTTACATATTCGACGACATATGCCGCGCAAGAATATTCTTCAGTAATTATCTGAAAATCCATATTTGACTTTAAGACATTAAAAACAAATGGATTGAAAGTATTGTGCCATTTTTCGGACGGATGTCGTTTATAAAATATTCTTGGTCTACTAATACCAGATCTTAGTATATCTTTGTATTCTTCATCTGATCTGATATTATTACTTTCATAATAATCATCAATACTGTCATAGTCATTACTTTCTAAGTTAATTCTAATTTCATTATATCTTTTCAAGTGTTCTTTGTAAAGTGGATTCGTTTTTTCCATCGGTATTAAAATCATTGTAGATTTACAAGGCATGAATGGCGCTTCAAATCGGCACTTTTGCACAGAATTAGAGCCAATTTTTTTGTAGCACGTGAATGTATGCTTATGCGTAAGTAATTTTATATTTCCCGATGCTTCCGACGTTGATACTGATACTAAACTGTTAATCATTTCTATTGCTTGTTTTTGCTCTTCTCCAAGTATATCTTTGGGAGCGTTATCCAGCCATAAAAGAATATGCGCATGTGGACTTCCTCGATGTTGAAATTCAATCCTCAAAAAGTAGTTAATAACTTTAAACTTACCAAAAGGACTGAACTTCTTTGATTGTAAAATTGTCATTATTACATTAACTAATTTGTTAAAATAAATAGCACATGTTACAGCATCGTTGTTAATTAATGAACTTTTTTGGATAAAACTTAGTTCCGATGCGATAAAATTTTGCATATCTTCTTTTTCTTCAGCTAATTTATGTAACAATGTTAATAAATCCGGCCACCCTATTTCATTTGCGCTTAGTGTCATGAATGCAGTTGGCTTCCCAAGCTGCCGAATCATTGCGAATAAATCTTTTTTTCTTGTAGACCAATACCAAACTGAATTCGGGATTGACCGTAGAAAAGCTAAATTAGACTCTATGCAGTTATGAATATACTCTTCGGATTGAACTTGTTCCTTAGTTATATTGGTATCTGTACCAACATGCCTAAACGCGATCGTTAAACAGTCACGAACTCGCAGTCTCATTATTTTTACAGCCATATATAACAAATGATAGGGATTGACTCCTCGCCGATCCTTACGTCGCAGTTCACTAGATGCCATCATAAAAGGTGTAGCTTTGACTGTATCCCTAAATTTTCTAAAGTGTCCCATATAAATACTCGGAAATGATAGCTCTTCAGCGTGCTCATCGAATAATAAACTTTGTGGGATATTGTGTTGCCCTGGCGCTAATCTTAAATATTTTTCTTCGTTCCATACCAAAGTTTGTTGTTGAGCAGTTAGGCTTTCTTCAATATCGATGTTTTCACTAAATTCGTCAATGTTCTGTTGTGTAATCAGTGGTGTTTCTTGATTAAAAAATGATTCATCAATTGTTATTTTATAATGCAGATATAAAGGTGTATGAGTCAAATAATCCAACCATTGTCTAATTGATCCGATGTTAATTAGGCCATGAACAAAACTACTTTTATGAATCATTTTTTTTTTAATATGTACATAAATGCAATGTTCATCATTGACATCTCTTGGAAGTGATCGTACCATTGTATCCACAGAAACAGGAACATTGATAATTTGTCCGTATATGCCGAATTGTCCTTGAACGTGCCTTAATCTTCTTATTTGCATAAAGGGAATTCGAGGAGAAATAAGCCTTTCAGTGATGAAATCTATTTTTGGTAAATGTTGTGGTATTTTTGGATAGTGAAATCCATTATAAACAGAAAAATTAGGAATGTTATTTTTATCTAATGCTGATTTACAAGTAGAGCAAACTTTGAGTGTATCCACATTTTGCCCGTTAGTTATTGTGTTAATAATACTTCCAGATGCAGATGGTTTCTTTAAATCTTTCTCAAACCAAAGTCGATCGCAGATTGAGCAAGCATGTCCAAATTCATTATTTTTAAAGTTATCGTTAAAATATTCATGAGCTGATTTATGGTATCTAAATCGACTGTAGTTATTCGGAATTTCCGAAGAATTTGCACTTGATTGACTTCGTCCAATTTGCTGAGATACTTCAACTACTCCATGCTGCATTTCTTCTAAACTAGCTATATTTTGAGAATTTGTACTTATTTCATCTATTATTGGATCGTTAATTATTCCTGTAAATTCGATGTTAGGAGAAGCAGCTAATTCTGTAATCACATCTGCATTTTGTAGACGCCTCCTTCTTTCCGCTTCACGTTGTTTCAATTTATCCCTGTTCTGCTCCCTGTATCTTTGTTGACGTTCTCTTTTTTTTTGGAGAGCGTTTTGTTCATTACCTTGATCATTGCTTTGAATAGATGATGGTTGTATTTCTTCCAAACCAGATGAACTTTGAGCAGTAATTATTTCTTCATTATTCAGTTCTATTCTATTCGTGTTTGAAGAGGTAGATGGTCCGGCAATACTTTGTGAAAAATGTATGCGTTCTCTTCTTTCCGCTTCACGCTGCTTCAATTTGTCTCTGTTCTGCTCCCTGTATCGTTTTTGACGTTCTCTTTTATTATTATTTACTCTAAAAAAAAAAATATATATATATATATGTGTTAAAATAAGCTTAATTAAAAATTGGTAGATTCAGGTACTATTAGATTAATAAAATCTTACATCACATTAATAGTATGTCTTGTGTTTAATTGACCTTGGTGATGTCCAGTTTCAATAATAATATCTTGTGACCCCTGTGATGATTGTTGGGTTCTAAAACATTTATAAAAATAATATTAAGTTTTTAAAATATTAAGTTAAATATTAAGTTATTAAAATATGCAGAAAAAAATTTTAAATGGCTTCAATATATTAGTGAACTCATTGTTGGGTTCTAAAACATTTATAAAAATAATATTAAGTTTTTAAAATATTAAGTTAAATATTAAGTTATTAAAATATGCAGAAAAAAATTTTAAATGGCTTCAATATATTAGTGAACTCAAGAATCTTAGCTAGTTATTTCAATATACTACTAAAGATCGTAAATTATAAATATAAATAATGAATGTTTCACTATAAACTCCATTATGATTAGAAAAATTAATTAATTTTTTAAAGTTTAAATTAATAACAAATAAGAAAAAGATTCGTGCGCTGCACGCCATCAGCTGATTTTAAAATAAAGTTCTGTCAGTCTTAATAAATTTATTCTCTAAGCAATTGTTTTAATGCATTAATTTCAATAAGAATGAAATTAAAATTAATAATTAATTTAAAAACATGATATGCAATGAAATTTATGTGAATTTTAATCTACCTAGAGAGTAGATTTTACATTTACTGGCGCTCAATACACACCAAATATACGCGTGCTAAATGCACAGATAAATGCATACTTTAATTATAAAAATATAATTAACTTACTGATGACTTGATAATGTGTCATAGTGTGATTTTGCTTTCTTTGCAGGAGGCTGATCACTTCCACTCTCTAAATTATCACGGTCAGACATTTTATTATCAGAACAGAAAAATGATTTATTTACCAGAAAAACACAGGTTATGAGTACTGTAATAAACAGAGTATACATTATAGGTATCCGAGCTCAGTGGAGCGAAAGAGATGGCTTAACGCCGGATCGAGTGAGAGAGAAACGCACAGTCGATTGCGCGTGGCGACGCGTCGCCACGCCAGAAATCGGTCTCACGTGCGCCTATAGATGTTTCACATCAAAAGTATCTGATTTGACTTGTTGGAAAATAGCGGATTGTGGGCAACAGGCAATGGGCCATAATACTAATTGCATCCTAAAAGAAAATATGGCAAAATATAAAATAAGCCTTATAAGCTTAATTAAATTTAATTAACTCATAGCGAGTCTATGGGAAGTTTGTTGTGTTTGTAATTGGAAACAATATTTCTTGGAAAACACAAATTAGTATCGTAACGGAACTTGTCCTAAAAACTTGCGTACTGGAAACAGGATTCCTGTGTATTGATTTACTATGTATATGAATCAAATTGATAATACAAGGTTGGTCAAATTGTGAGCCAATGAACTCTATGTAAATAGTATTTAATTTTTTTTCTTATATAGAATATACAATCAACAGCATATCAAGCTTCACCAAATTACTTAAATTCATTGCAATTTTGCCTTTGTACGAGTTGAAAGAAGCGCAAAAAGTAACTGACATCGCAATGAACTGTACTTACTATGTTTTTAGTTAAGGGGATACTGGAATTTTCTGGGTTCAGTGCTGCCCCATTTGAAAAAGATTATACAATGTGTCCGGTCAGCGGTGTCGGAGACTTTGGGGGGATGAAATACGGTATTTTTTATCGACAAATCACCCCTCATAAGTAGTTTTTCTCCTACCATAATAAGATGGCAGCCATTTTGTTTTTTTTTTAATCGAAGCACGAGTTTTATACTAAATTAGCCATAGCTCCCTATGTAGAGGTCCTAGAAACACAAAATAAGTCTCATTCGAAAGCGAAACATGTAGACCATAAACTATTGGTAAAAAAAATGCTAATTTTATTTATAAAAAGAACCAAAAAAATTGCTAAAAGAAAATAATTATGTAATTATTTTGCATTTTTTTTACAATATTAGGTTTAAAAAAAATCTAAGCTGTTGGCCTACATTTTTTTTATGTCTAAACGATAGAACAGTATGTCCCTTAAATAAAACAGCATACATCTTAGCCCTAAGTTACATAGTTCAGAAGCTATGATGGTTTGAATAGACCCCTTATTGTCTAATCCGGCAGTTGAGAAAGAAATAAAACAAAATACTTAGTCTTCACGACATTTATTTTGGCAATAAAAAAAAAAA
The DNA here is from genome assembly GCA_943193695.1 of Acrobasis suavella. NCBI lineage: Eukaryota > Metazoa > Arthropoda > Insecta > Lepidoptera > Pyralidae > Acrobasis > Acrobasis suavella. The sequence continues at coordinate 7,993,368 of OW971945.1, read as the reverse complement.
CAATGTTTTAACCATTGTTGTAGAGACTAATTAGGACCTGGTGATGAAGATGATGATGATAACCATTGTTCGAAATGGCCTCCGTGGTGTTGCAGACATGCTGTTGCTCTTACTGCTACATGTTGCGTAGAGCGTCTTATCATCGCTTTGTCATTCTTTAATTCATTTCCGACTTGAATAATTTTGTTAATTAGCTCCTCGCGTGTATTTGGCACGTCGACATAGACTTTCTGTTTCATTGTACCCCACAAGAAAAAATCAAGTGGGGTCAAGTCCGGTGAACGCGGTGGCCAAGCGATTGTTCCACCGCGTCCAATCCACGGCGTATAAAATTCATTTAAATGGCTTCGTACATTCGCAGCGAAGTGTGCCGGAGCTCCGTCCAGTTGTAGAGTCATGCCTATCCTATAAATCAGTAGTATTTCCATTAAAGCATCCAGAAAGTCGGTTTCCAAGAACTCTAGAAATCTAGGGCCATTCATTGTGCCTGGCAAAATTAGTGGGCCAATTAAAATATCATCAATCATTCCTGCCCACACATTTACTGAAAATTGGTGTTAAAAACTGCTTGGTCTCACAGCATGAGGATTATCATGGAGCCAAAGATGCTCATTGCGATGGTTAATGTAAAGTATTTTGTTTTATTTCTTTCTCAACTGCCGGATTAGAATAAGGGGTCTATTCAAACCATCATAGCTTCTGAACTATGTATTTTAGGGCTAAGATGTATGCTGTTTTATTTAGGGGACATACTGTTCTATCGTCTAGACATTAAAAAAATGTAGGCCAACAGCTTAGATTTTTTTTTAAACCTAATATTGTAAAAAAAATGCAAAATAATTACATAATTATTTTCTTTTAGCAATTTTTTTGGTTCTTTTTATAAATAAAATTAGCATTTTTTTACCAATAGTTTATGGTCTACATGTTTCGCTTTCGAATGAGACTTATTTTGTGTTTCTAGGACCTCTACATAGGGAGCTATGGCTAATTTAGTACAAAACTCGTGCTTTGATTAAAAAGAAAAACAAAATGGCTGCCATTTTATTATGGTAGGAGAAAAACTACTTATGAGGGGTGATTTGTCGATAAAAATACCGTATTTCATCCCCCCAAAGTCTCCGACACCGCTGACCAGACACATTGTATAAGAACGTGAAGCTTTTCTACGCAGATTTGCGAAAAACGGCCGCTTTTGGCTAATGTGCGTAGAAAAGCATAACGTTCTCAGTTTGAACTGTAAATTAGTAATTCATAGAATAGTTTGAAGGGTTATCTAGGGCTTGGTCAAGACAAAATTTTAAAAGATATCTTCGTTTCCTTTCAAGAAAAAAATATTTCAAATATGGGCAGCACTGGACCCGAAAAGTACAAGTATTAAATAAAATGCATTTGTCCTGCCTGATTCTTTTACCTACATATTTCATTTTTTTGTTAAATTTTTCTTTACGAATTAATTGTCTAGTAGTACCTAAGTATGTAAATATGTGTATTATTGCAATGAGGCGTTGGGTTTCTGAATGAGTTTTAGACTATTTTGTTACTTGTTAATTATGACTTCTACCAAACTTTTTGAAACAGCTTTTGTAAAGTTAGTAATATTGTATTATAAACAATTTCATTTGTGTGAAATAAGTTCCTAAACGATCTTTGCCTACAATATACATATGATAAGTTTTAGAAACTATTTTACCCTAGTCCCAAAATAAATAACTTGTCAAAAAGATACGTTATTAAATAAAAAGCATTTGTTACAAACACATTAAATAAGGAGTCGTTAAGGTAAATGTAAATATAATCGAGAAATTAACGACCAAATACTAAAACGCATTAAGTCATTAAATTTAAAATCTTATTCTGTTTGCATTTTTGTCAGACAGGGATAGCATGAGGTTTACGGATAAAAATGCTTTGTATTTGCCCTTTTGAGTAAATACTTTGAGCTTTGTGCATAAACAGAATACAAATTTTATAAGATCACAGTTTTGGATGTCAGCTTTGTGAAAAAAAAAATCATACATATCTGATATAATGCACTTCAAAACATTGTCCGATATTCTTATAAAAATGAGGTTTTGATGATTTTTGTTTAAAATATTGTATTATTATTTGCAATAGTTGACGGCTCATAAATGAGCAGGTATATTTACAAAAACAAATTGAAATTTTGAATATTTAAAGACAGAAACTGTGCTGTTTTTCAAACACAATGTCAGATTACAGAATAGCTATCGAAAGTGATTCTACTTATAAGGTGAAGAATATTTTATTTCAATACATTGATTTATATCGATTTTACATTTATTTTTATTATTAATATTTTGTTTTATGTAATATGTTTATAAGCTGAAGTTATTTAAGGAACTTATGTAAATTAGTAATCTGTTATATTAAATTAAAGTTGGAAATAAATTCATTAAGTAATTTTATTATATTTTTAAGAAAATTTAAACAGTATAACGGTTTAATACTTACACGTAATAATAAAAATGTTACAAATTTTTGGTATACAGCTGTATTCATCTCCATGTCATTGTCATTGCAGAAACAGATCTATCAAATAACGATGGATTTATACGAAATATCTACAATAACTGTACAATCTCTAATTAAACCTACTTAATCAACTATCACATTTATTTATATCATCATAATTCACTAAAATAAATTTATAATTAATAATGGAATAAAATAAGCGTCTTTTCGTATTGATAACATTGTTCACATATCACGTTTGTCCATTTGTCCACTCGCCTTCCATTCTCCACACGGAAAAGGCGTAGCTTAGCTTGTCCTGTGCCAGGTACTTGCCGTGGTCACCGCCGGCGTCGGTGCTATTCTCGTTGTTGGTCGCCGACTCACTGTTTGATAGGATTTGGTATAAAAACTCGATGTACTGCGTCGCGAGCTGTAGCGTCTGTATCTTTGATAGCTTGTCGCTGGGTAACGATGGAATGATTTCTCTTAAGCTCGCGAACGCCTCGTTCAAGCTCTGCGTCCGCTGCCGCTCCCGAACGTTCGCCATCACTCGCTGAATCTGCATCTCTTCGAACGATTGCGTCTTCTTCCGCGCCGATTTCGAACGCTTTCTCGATCGCCTTTGTTCTTCACTCTCAGAACTCCGCTCGTCCGAAGTTGTCTGATAAACTTCCACTAGTTTTGGCACTTCGTTGTTTTCATAGTAGCTTCTAACTCGGTCCTGGGAGTTGGAGTCGTCGAAATAGAAACTTTTAGGCACTTGTCGTTGGTACTGTTGCTCGTATGGCGAATAAAGCTGTGGTTGATGATCCCGGTCGTCACCCTCGAACGAGACGTTGGCGGGCCAATGTTGCGGCACGGGCCGCTCGTGTCCATTGCTTAGGTCCATCAGATGCGTGGGCGAAGATGGCGCGAAAGCCGGCGCTTCGTGGTGCCGCTCGACCTCGATCGGCGCGTACCTGAAGTATTCTTCATCTTCGTGATACTCGAGATCTTCCTCTCGTTTGATGGGTATCGGTATATCACAAGTTTCGTAGTTCATTTTCCGTCAGCGTTTTCGAGGAGTGTGACGTGCGCGACATGAGACTCTCAGGCGGACTGCAGCCACCGACTGCGAAGTCCTGCGCCTGGGCCGCCTCCGCCCCAAGCCGTCCTTTCATTGACAAGATACAAAAAATAACCATCTCCACCGCGCCGCCTCCCAGGGCGCCGCCTCCGCGCAGGACGCGCGAGTGAGACAGAGACAGAAATAACAAAGCCGCGATCGTTTCTGTTTATCTTGTCCATCATCTCTGAAAACGTATTTACCGATACATAGGTAGGTAGATAGATGTGCTCGTCGCCATAGCCGATCGCATCGGTTAACTCACATCCTGTGAGACTTCGCCGAAGCGGCGTTCATAGATGGACAAAGAAAATATTCAAAATCATTATTGACGTGTTTTTGAAATGCGAAACCATAAATGGAATATTTTCGTCTTTATGTTCTAACTGATGTCGATGAAAATATTTTAAAATTTAAAAAGCCGTTTTGTGCACAAGTCCCAATAAAACCGACTTTAATGGCCATTATAATATTTCACGTGACATAAAGTTCGGCGCCACCCTTGCTCGTTTTTTGTGAGCCTGCCGCGTCGTCCTGCCGAGGCGGTTATCCTAAAAATATCTCTGACGCAATGTGACCAAGGAGCTTCGATGCGATCCCACGGGCGCCCGACCAGCTTACGTTATAAATATTTAATTTATTTATCTTGCTCCCAATAACAAAGATAGGTATGACAGCGCCTGCGCAGTGTTAGCCGGGCTACGGCTGACATTCTGTGTTGTATCATAGATCGTTAACAAGTCATCATAGATTCTACCGCTTAATTTTTTAAATTTATTTAATGCTCTCTTCGGCATCTTTTGAAAAATGTCCACGAACGTGCGTTAAGGATTTCAAATCTAACAAGCTTCAATCCAGAAAATAAACAATGCGACACAAAAATAAAACAATTCACGCGATGTAAATTCAAACAAATACACACACAACTTGCCTATTTCGGGGCAGTTACCACACCGTGACGAAGACATGTTATTATTAGCTTCATTATCCATATTCTAAAAATACTGGCCATTTATTCTACAAATTATGATCAGAAACAAAAGAAAACATTTATTTTGTTATTTGAAGGATAACGATTTGTTTATTAATAACGAAAAGCACTTACATCCATTACAATAATAATAGAATATTATTGGCATGGAATCGGTAACATTTTTACAATGTTCATATGATTCAAATATATTTAACATACATAGGTATTTCCTACCTTCCTACTTATTTTAATTTTAAATAAGCTCACAGGTAGATACTACTCTCGTTCTTATGTTATGTTGGGTGAACTTTTGTATTTTTTTAATTCTTGGCAACAAACAGTCGTGAACAATTTATAACAACATTAGTAAAATTTTAAGATGTTTATATAATAGACCTAAACAGTGCCTGTAATTTGAGGATTTTAACAATAATTAACTTTATTGTAGCAGACGCGAATAAAAAGATGTACCTTGTTAAAAAAGACAAAACGAACACGAGTAATTATGTGTGTTATAATAACTTATAATGTAGGTAGTAGATATGAACCAAAGCTTCATTAATTCAATTTATTTTTTAAACTTGGTCTTGCTAGCTTACGCCGCAAATACCTATGTTTTATTTTACGCAAGAGACTGAACTGTCTGCTTAGAACGGCAAGACCCATAATTTTTCAAAACTAAAAACCGACTTCACCCTCAAACTACTCAACTTCTAAATAATAAAAGTATATATTTTTCATGTCATGTCATTACATTAAAAAAAGATTCCGACGAATTGATAACCTTTTTGGAAATCGGTTAAATATGCCGTTTGCCCCATGGTAGCCATCTACCATGGGGCAAACGGCATATTTATAACTATTATAACCGATTATAATAGTATGTTGGAGACTGCACTGCACATATGTATACTTAGTGTTCCCGAGAACTATAGGCTTTTAGCCCTAAATTTAAGCCTATCGGTCCTTTTTTAGGGCTATGTCATGTTTAAAAGCCTATGAGCCTAAAAAGATTTTTTTTTACTGTAGGTTTTATTTAGAGTAATAGGCTTATGTTTAGGCTGAAGCCATTTTTTTGTATCAGCCTGAGTAAGCCATCATAATTATGAATAAAAGATTCATTTTATTTTTGGGTAATTTTGAAAAAAGAAAAGAAAATGTATATTTTACTTAAATATCGCCAAAACAACATCGAACCAAAAGCCTATAAAGACCTTTAGGCTTGGCCTATTCAACAGGCGTAGCCTAAAGGACAAGTCAAGCCCCGTAATTAAGAGTCTAGGTTTCAAAAAAAAAGGTATGTTCAAAAAACTCTATTCATTTACCAAGATCTATGATCATCACATTCAATTAGATAAGTAGGTACTTACACGAACACTTATTCTTACATAATTTTCACATCACTTAGCAAAAAGTGTCAAAATTGCAGTCGGTGAGTTCAAATTAGCCGACATCTGGTCTCAATGTCAAGGGATTCCCTAAATAAAATTTCATTGATGAGCTAAACTGCTCTCACCGTTATCTGTTATTGCTCTTTAGTTCTCACGGTAAAAAGTTAAACACCTCCGAAGACCTGAGATTATGGCAGAGAATTGTAGTGAGTTTACTTGGTGTGTTGTATTAATGAACCTAATGGTTTTACGAACGTTGTATAAGGTTTATGGCCTAAAGATAAGTATATGCCTATCGTGGAACCACAGAACTGTATCAAGGTGAAGCCATTCGAGGCTATTATTTTATGCAAGGGTCGAAAGTCGAACCTGAGTCGATTTTTTACGAACACAGAACCGCGTGTCTATTAAAACTTGTTGGTTGAAAAATTTGATGGTAGTTCAGCTAGCTCTTTATTGTACCAAAAATAATGTAATGATAAAAATGGTATTTATACCTGATAGTGTGCATGTGTTGCCTTATCAAATGTTGCAAATATGTATCTACATACACGTATTTTAAAAAAACAAACCTTAAAAAAATATAGGTTTATGTTCATGTAAGGTAAAGGTTTAATTTGCAGGAGACCAGCTCACAAAATACAAAACTCCTATTTTTAAGATGGTGACTAGTATAGGTAATAATATTGGTAGGTACTTGAAAATTTACAAAAGGAGGGGCTTGTTATCTACATAGTTGGGTACCCACCTCATTTTTTTTCTTATTAATGGGATGTGGATCTAGGTATATATATGAATTCGATGTGTATCTATCTATTCATGTATTTGTTATAAAATATAGTTTTTTGAGTTAGTATCCCATAACACAAGTCTCGTACTAAGGTAAGTACTTTCGGGCTAGCTCAATCTGTGTAATTTGCACTTATATATTTATTTATTTATCTTTACCTAGGCACATCAGTAGGTAATATTATTTTTATTATAAATATATTTATAGGTATAGATATTTTAAGAATATGTATAAAGGTGTCATAGTTAATCCCATAATGTAGGTGGCAGATAAACACCATCCCCTTGTTAGGGGTTCTGCAGCTGTTTTAACTTGCAACGAGATTATGGCTTCGGTTTATTTTCTTAAGAGTTTTACGGCTCTGTGGTTTATTCTCGCTTTTTTGTTCTGTAAGTGACACCTGCGAGATACGAGTGAGAACGACACTTGGTATCTTATGGTGATCAGGTCGTTGACAATATTTAAGATATAGGTAATTTGTAAAACAACATCACCTAGTAAAGAAAGTACAAGTGACTATAAGTACAATGTCTAATAGATTAGGTAAGTATATGTATAATAAGTAGGAAGTAGGTATAGAAGATAATAGGGTAGGCACCTGGTGATTCTATAGGTTCTTATTAGGTATTAAATCAATTGATTTAAGTATGTATAATGTAGTATTCGATGCGTCTTGTTAACGCCTTTGTTAGAAAATATGGGTAAAATAAATATATACGAACAAATTACACTGATTGAGTTAGCCCCAAAGTAAGTTCGAGACTTATGTTATGGGATACTAACTCAACGATACGATCAAATACATATGTATAGAGATAAACATCCAAGACCCAGGATAATTTGATAAAGGCCATTTACCAACTTGCCAGGGATAGAAACTGGAACCTCTGGGTGGCGGACTAGCATTGTGACCACTACGCCACGGAGGTCGTCAAATATGTAAGTACTTACCTACCTAAGTATGTAGTTGACATTGAATCATTGAAGGTAATTTTACTTACCTAAATAATAATTTAATTTTTTGATTCACTAACATCAAAAAATCGTGGAAAAACATTATTAATAGTAGGTAAGTACTTACATATCTATTAATAATGTTTTCCACGATTTTTATACACATAAACCCACCAACAACGTTAATGTAATAAAATAACGTACATACTTTTAAATACATACATAGATTTGTTGTTATAATATTTATTGAATTCCAGCATGGCCGCTAGAAACCGCACGGACAATCCGCCGGACGTAGACTCCGCCCTCCATTATTGCACCTGCCAAGTGCAGCGAATCACGATCTCACGGTACGGCCCGTACGCCTTCCGATCTCGAATTCAGGTAGAATCATTCAGAGGCGGAATTAATTGTCACGAATTTATCTATTTGCATTTAGTATAGTATATATCACATCGCTCTGTTTCGCGGCTATAAATTATACATGTAAACTATCCTCTTGAATAACTAATCTATAAATGAAAAATCCTCTGCATAGTTTAAAAGATCTAAGCGTAAGTACTTACATACCTATATACATACAAAGGTATCCATATGGCAGAAAAGGACTTTGTTTTATCCTTACTATGTATGTATTGATTGATACGAGTATAGATACCTAGTTAGTGGTTACATATTATTTTGTACTAAAGCTTTGCAAGGTTGCAGAAAAGCGCTGCATGCAGGCTGCTTCCGATTGGTCGTTTTGGAAATCCTAGGGGAGGCCTATATGTCTAGCAGTGCACTTCCTGATGATGATGATGTACTACGGCTTAATGTATGCTCCAGTGCTGTGTTAATTTGCAGTTTGAGTTGCCAAATATATTGATCTGAGAGGAAAATAAGGTTGATTGCAAAAGTCGACCAAGGGAATTTTAAGCAAAAACCATGGCTGTTGTCTCTTTATGCAAAGGGTCACAGCCTGTCCCGATTACTTATATCCAGAATCTGTGATGGTTCAACACGTACTGATTAAAGTAGTTATCCACCATTTCCACCTATGCCTTACATCTAGGTAAACTACTTACTTTTAAATGTGGTCATTGTCTATTAGATGGGAAAAGGGAGTATGCGTTTCTGTGTCTTTTTTAGTTTTATTTAACAATCTTTAATCTAACTTAACATTGATATCATCTTAGTAGAAAGGTAGGATAAGTAAGCCAGTACTTACGTACCTACCTACCTATACAACTACCTCTCTAAGTAGGTAAGTATATAGGTACGTACTAACCTATTTACATAAGATTTCGAGAGTAAAGTCAATTATTTTTTGTATCTATAAATACATATTCAGACAGGAAGTAATCATGGAATGACGGGACGCAATGATTCTATTTTTTCAGACGGTCAAGCAATAAAGCAAACTTGGAAACGCTTTCCCACGCGCAACCCCACATCTGCGCGCCGTATGCCAAAAATACCCTCTGCCCAGCTATGACCATTGTTTCACTGGATAATAAAAACGAAGATTAGGTTCTAAACGGCAATATTGTAATAAATAATAAGTCTTGGAAATGTTCAGTGCCATAAAACATCTGTGGAGGCCTCCGCAGCTGCGCTCCAAGGAAAATACGTCACACGTGTGCCCGATCCATAGTCAAACCTGCCCGGGATCGCTACCTGCGCGCCCGCCCGACTGATAACGGCCCTTTGTGGCACTAATGCGAAATCCTAATTTGTAGGTATTAATGAATATTTTGAACACCTGCATCCAAAATAATAGGTAGGTATCAACGCTTTTAGTAACACCTGGTGTGTTTTTTGTGTGAAAAACAATGCAATTTCTGGGTAGATAATAGAATGAGGTGGTTTATTCGTAAACACTTATTGTTAATGCCAACTTTCGTGATAACTAAATACTTAATCCGATAACCGACCGTGACGTTGGAATGGATTTACTATTTTAAGTAGGTAAACGAGTAAGGATTGCTTCTACTTGATTAAAAGTGGTTACATACCTACGTACCTACTAGTATTATATTGTAACTTTTGGTAGCAAAGTAAGTACCTAACACTGATACTATTATCATTTTATGCACATGAAATAATAATGCGCACTGAATAAAATTGTGCTTAACTGTTAAGACGAAGTGGTAGCTCAAGTGGCGCCCTCATTTGAAATAAATTGTTTAAAACTAAATAAGGTAATAATTAAAAATTTGATTTGTAAAAATGTCTAGAAAGACCTTTAAACGATTTTATGAGTAACCTTTGAAATTATTACGAATAGTCCGTCTAGTTTAAAAACTGTTTTTCGCCAAAAGTGGCCACTTTTGGCGAAAAACAGTTTTAAAGCTAGACGGACTACCAATAATACTTTCAAAGGTTAGTCATAAAATAGTTTAAATGTCTTTCTAGACATTTATACAAATATAATTTTTAATTATCACCTTGTTTAGTTTTAAACAATTTATTTCAAATGAGGGCGCCACTTTAGCTACCACTTCGTCTTAAGTGCTACTAAATTACTAAATTTTACTTACTATGGACGTATGTTTTTGAAATTTAAAGATTTATATGAACGATGAACGGGCATCATATTTAGTAATTGTAAAAATTAAAATAGATCTGCTTTAGTTCAAAGTTATAAGCAATCAAAGAGTCATAATCTCATTACCGGTGATGTCCCATTTCCCAGATTTCAATATATTTTCTTATTTTATTTTATTTACTCACATACCTTTGAGTCTTAATGGTCAAGTTCTAGAATGGGTACCCAACACCAAATTTTTAGGCATAACTGTAGACTGGAACTTAAAATGGGATAAACATATTGAGGCCACTGCCAAGAAACTTAGTTCGGCAGCATATGCTGTGAGGAGGGTCAGACGGTGTACTAACGTTGAAACTGCTAGGCTAGTATACTTTAGTTATTTTCACAGCATAATGTCATATGGCTTGCTCTTATGGGGTAAAGCGGCTAACATACATGCTATCTCTGTGCTACAAAAGAGAGCAATTCGGTCGATCTACGGACTAAAATCACGCGATTCCTTAAGAGAGTTATTTAAATCTATAAATATTCTTACTGTGACATCTCAATTTATTTACGAAAATCTTCTATTTGTTAAATCTAGGTTAAATAATTTCAAGAAAAATAGTGATGTTCACAGTTATAATACTCGCAACAAAAATCAGCTTCATACGCCTAAATTTCGACTTGCTAAAACTAGAAAGTCACTCTTAGGTCTAGGTATAACATTGTTTAATAAACTTCCCGAAGCGATCGTTAACCTACCAATGGCAAAATTTAAAACACATGTTAAAAAAGTTTTATTGAACAATGCATACTATACTATCAATGATTATTTAAGAGATAAAAACGCGTGGATACTTCCTAAACATTTTCCATTACACTCCACACATGAAACATAAATAGCTGCATTTTCTGTTACCATAATAAGCTTACTGTAAAAACATGTAAATGCTCTGCGATCAATAAGTGACCAACATATAATTAATATTTTCTCTTGACAAGGTCTGCGAGTTCGGGTTTTTCATGCTCACTAAAATGTCCAATGCGGTGGTGGCGTCGCTGGTCGGGTCGTTGGATTCCCTCTAATATGGTTGAGTTTAACGATGGCTGATCCGTGCGTCAACTCGTGAACGGGTGCTGCCGGGAGGGACTGGTCAGCTCGGCTTCGCTTTTTTTGACTACTTAATATTTTTTATTACGCAATTTATGTTAGTTTACTTGTTCGCAAGCATAACATGTTATAATGTGTCAACATTGTATTATATTATAAGTATTTATTAATTAAAAGACAATTATAATAATATGACAAAGCCCTTCTGGCGAGTAGGCGACCAATACTGTGAAAATGAGTTTCTTTCGGCGTTTCTTCTCAGCAGTGGTCGTTACGAAGCGCTGGTATCGGTAGCTTTTCTTTAAAAAATAAATTAAATTTTAATATACTTTACACGTAACATAAATTATACTTATTGACGTGTAAAAGTGCCTGTAAAGGTCTAATTACTGAATAAACATTTGAATCTTGAATCTTTTATTTTATTATGAAACGGGGTTAAAAAACGGGATCCTTAGTCTTAATTTAATAAATAGACTACTATATTTGCCATTTAATTAAAACTACACAAAGATCATAAAAAGTTTATTTTGTAGGCTCGGAAAAATGTCCTTGGGTTTAGTTAATTACATACTTAGATTTCATTACCATTCAAAGACATTTATAACTACCGTTTTCGCAATAAATTGACTAGCTTTTTTCTTGAAAAGTAGTGATCCGGCGTGCGTGTTTCTTTTATACGTGTTTTAAATATCCCAAATACTACAAAAAGTAGTGTTTTTGAGAAATGATTTTTCGTTATTCGCGGACAACCCGATATACACGAAATCAATGAATGACCCTCTATAGAATTACCTAATATCAAACATTGTGTCGTTGAAAATAATCTAGTTCTGTGGTAAGTATCCAAAAATACGAGTATTTCTTGTATATACTCGTACACCACTTACACCGGGCCTAGCTCAATGTGTGTGGTTATTATTTTATAACTACTTATATATGTCTTATCTAATACTATTACGCTTTATACTCTTGCTGTTAACATTTGCGCACTAGAAAAAACAGCATCAGTATAATCCATTGTAAAATATATATAAGTGAGTAAGTAACTAGTATTCCTTAATATAAGCACGTAAACAATTTACATTGCGCTCTTTATGTGTGTTTTGTCATCCGCATCGTTTATTTAAGACGAAGTGGTAGCTAAAGTGGCGCCCTCATTTTAAATAAATTGTTTAAAACTAAATATGGTGATAATAAAAAATTTGATTTGTATAAATGTCTCGAAAGACCTTTAAACTATTATATGAATAACCTTTGAAATTATTACTAATAGTCCGTCTAGTTTTAAAACTGTTTTTCCCCAAAAGTGGCCACTTTTGGCGAAAAACAGTTTTAAAGCTAGACGGACTACCAATATTACTTTCAAAGGTTATTCATAAAATAGTTTAAAGGTCTTTCTAGACATTTATACAAATCAAATTTTTAATTATCACCATATTTTGTTTTAAACAATTTATTTCTAATGAGGGCGCCACTTTAGCTACCACTTCGTCTTAAGCTAGAAAACAAAAAAATAATATGTGCAATTCCACGGCCACACTATGGCTTCGGGCTCCGGGTACACCTCCGGCGAGCGTGCACAGATGCGGCCCATGTGTGGCGTTTTCTCCGCGCCAGCGACGCCGCCCGCCGCCCTTGCCAGGGGCACCATGTACCACCCGCCGTTGGGGACAATGCTTAAAAACTTAGAAGGTAGAATACTTAGGTACTAACCTTAATGTTCCTAAAAAATCTGCACTCCTTAAATTGGTACATACCTAGTCTAGTCATCAAATTAGGTAATAGGAGAGCAGATTCTATAGGAATATGACACGAAGGCTAGTAAGTACCGATAATTTCTTTTTATTCTAGAAATGTAATGAAATGAAAGATTTTGTACTAGTGCTAAAAAAGAAAAGTAAAAAGTAGAGATATAAAATTTAACCAAACAACCAAAAATATAATTAGATAACTAGATTGAGTGAATTCTAGACGTTGAAATGGTTCTGAAAATAAAAGACCCTGGGGAACTTCTTTTACATAAGTATTTGTGGTGATGGGTTGCCAGTCGCATCGACTATTAACTTGATTCGAATTTTCGCATATTCCCTCGATCGGCTTCTACTATCTGTGCGGGAAGAGAAGCAGATGGTACATACTTAAATTTTTGTTTTTTCCAGACCAACATGGAAAGAGCTCTACATTCAAATGTAGAGACGTAGAGATAAATAAATGGTAGTAAATTGGTCTGCCCGTAGCTCTCCTGGTACCAATATTGAATTCTCTTGTTTCACGATAAATTTCTTGGGGCTTTTAATTTTTTATATCGACATCATAGGTACCTACGTGTGTCCTAACGAGGAGCTCTGCGTGGTCACCGCATCACCCGGCATTGTCCGGCGTTCATACGAATTATTTTGTTTCAGCTGCGGATGCCCGTAACGCAACCCCAGCATTCCTACCTACTCGGAACTGTGCCAACTAATTACATGAATAAATCTAAATCTCGCATTATCCACCGAACGCCCAATTTAATTTACGAGCCTAGCAAAGGAGTGATTGAAAGTTTGAAAGGTGAGTTTGGACGCGATCCAGCGCTATTTTATAATGGACTTCATATTTTTATGACAAATGAGCCAAAACATTTTGATATGTTTACTTCCACGCGACAAAAGAATTGACATAGATTTTGTTACGTTCGTAAAAGCCGACTACGAACCGTAAACTGAGTAGCAAGCGTCAACATTTCTCGTTGTGCCCATTTTTTTTTCTCCACCTTGAATCACAACATCTGATTAAAATGCTGAAGTTTAATTCAATCAACTTACTTAGTAAATATTCTCATTAGACTATATTACCTACACCGATTAATACCTATATTATTAGTGCAGTCATTGAAGCGAAAAATACGGTCTTACCTCCGAATTTTTTTACTGTGAACCGATTTGCATGAAATTTTGGAATTAGGCTCATCTTACCCTTAACTTCAAAAGTGAAAATGATCTGAACTCCGCCTATTATTTTTAAGGGGTGTAAACAACCCCTTAATGGAAATATTGACATTGAGCCATTTTATCGCTAGAAAACATGTCTAATAGTAAGTGGTGAAATTGTAAAGTGTTTTCTAACACTGAAATGGCACTTATGAAACCCATTGATTTAAAAGAAAAAAAATTAGATGCTCCTCTTATTTGCAATACAGCTCACTTATTTTACGTGCAAAAGACTTTTAATAGTGCTCATTTTAAAGCTTATTTCAAGCACTACAAAACCCTTTTTTATTAGAATGCATAAAATGCATCTGCTCGCCGCTAGATGGCATTGACCGCATCGATTAAATTTCAGACAAAATAAAAAACGGCTTTGATCTTGAATATCTAGCTTAATATTGCACTTAGAATACTTTATAAAAATCCAAATTGTTCATTTTTTTACCTGCTACAATTTTGTTCTCTATAAAATTTCGATTGAAAATGACCGATGAAAAACGTGAAAAAATTGCGAATTTTCAATTGAAATAAAATCCAATAATAACTTGAAAAGTATTGGATTTTTCGAAAAACTTCATTAATGATTTTTTGCTTAAAATTAGGCCTATCGATATCCGAGGATATTTTGAAAAAAAATTCACCCCCGAAAAGGGGTGGCAACCACCCCCAAGGTGGTTGCGAAGTTCAAATCATTTTCACTTTTGAAGTTAAGGGTAAGATGAACCTAATTCCAAAATTGTATGCAATTCGGTTCACAGTAAAAAAAATCGGAGCAATAATGCTTCAATGACTGCACTATATGTAGTAGCATCACAGAACAAGTAATAGAAGGTACGAAGTATAGTATAGTACCTAATCTTACATTTTGATATTAGAAGTTTGATCATGCAGGTTCACGTCTGACTGTCTAGAGCATTGATATTAATCAATCTAGCCAGTGTGAAGTTTTTGACTCTCTTGTGTCTGGTTTTTGGAGTTTTTGACTCCCTCTAAACTCAGATGGAGTCAAAAACTCCAAAGGCCAATGTTTCTCGGTTCCATATTTCGACACTTCCGATACCTATTGCCTAAGTCAGTCAACCTAAGAACATGTAAGCATACAAGTAAGTATCATGACAATAATATTAGCTCATGAATGGTATTTACGAGCCTTCGACCCGTTTGCAGTGCTGTCGATGTCGTCGCGGCAGATGTGACTTGCTAATTCTGGCTATTGCAGTTGCATGCTGTTACAGTTTCCTGTATTGATCCCTTGCAATATTTTCTTTGTTTCTTGCCGACTCAATGATTGTTATAACGTAAGTGGTGTAGCTACCAAGGAGCTAGACGGTGCCGTGCATCAGGGGCCCCTAGCTCAGGAGGGCCACGGACCATGATCAACAAAACCTTGTCTTAATAAAAACTAGTTGCAATTCTCCCACCTTCGGAATGTAAATAAAATAGATCACAGTGAATCAAATCCTTTGTAAGTACCTATGCTAAGAATTGCTCGATTTTGCCTTTGCCACACCCTAAAAGCACGCTCTTTGTCCACTTTACAATATGCAACAAAAACACTGTCCGATCCTTGTAGGAGCAACTCGGTCTGAGTTGCTCCTACAAGGATCGGACAGTGTCAATATGCACAAATTTTCCTATGGAACCAATGCTTGGAACTCGAAAAATAAAAACAACATTTTCATACTACTAATGACATTGTATGAAAATAACGATTTTTTTTCGTCAATACATCCCAAAGGAAAAGTTGTTCATATTAACGGTCCGAGTTGCTCCTACAAGAATTGGGCAGGGTTTTTGTTACATATTGTATAGTTCGAGAGCCCAAGTTTTTTTGCATCAGGGCGTTTTGTTTCCTAGCTGCGCTCCCCGATGACATATACGTATAAGTATGCATATGATGTGCATACGCACGATTGGGTTTATTTCCTTAGGCGTTATGTGTTTCGAAATGATCGCGAAAATAAGTGTATTTTCTTTGAAAGCGTGCGGCGTTGATACATTTAGTGGCTGCTTCCGTTGGCATGGCACTAAAGATTCGCTCCAAACGAACGGAGACGTCGATACCAATAAAGTTTAAATTTACTTGCAGAAATAATAATATTAACTACCGGCTATAAATGAATTTGGAATCAAAATGGGTCCCAAATAACAATCGGTCATATGAGTAAGAAAAATGTAGAGCATTGTTTTTATTAAGTATACTTAGGTACCTACTTAGTTAAATGAGTTCTGGTAAAGCTTTGTAAGTTCTACAGACACCGAGCAGAAAGACTAATATGCACAGCCTGTGCTAATATCTAAGCGCACGGTAGTGCGCAGGCCAAGTTCCAGCAACAGGCCACGGCAGTGCACTATTTACACGAACCGTTTCGACCCACTTTTGACCCCCCTGTAGTTTAGTGCCCATTGCAAGTACAGAGATAAAATTGTACCTACGTAATCATATACTAGTACTAAAGCAGTTTACTAATTTTCATAGATATAGCTTTAGTAGATCCTGAAATATGGCCCTGTGAAAATAGCCAATTTTGGCACTGACTGACTGACTGACTCACTGACCGGTAATCAAAACCTCTAGGCCACTTCCAATTGTCCTAGAGTTATGAAATTTGGCACGCAGGTCGTGTTTTATATGTAGAACAAAAGTTAAGAAATTTAAGAAATAGGTCAAGCATGAGTTGGCTCAATCGAATATAGAATTTTTAATAAAAATATTTATGAACCAGTGATACAATGAGAATACGATGAGAAGGGGCTATAAATCAGTCTTCTATTTTTAATGACTTCTAAGGTTAACAATGGACGGAGGCGTGGCACAAAAAGAAAAAAATAGGTACGATTTCTTGAAAAAAAGTATTGAAAACCCACCAAAAATATACCTGTTAAAAAGGGGGCCAAGTTCGTATCGGCTAATTTTTCGCCTAAAAAAGGGTTGAAATCCAATCCAATGCCAAGTTTAGATGCACTTTACAGTGTGTACAGCACGAAAACCTGCCAAGTTCAAATTTAGGTACTTGGTTAAAAATATCTAAAATTATAATACTTCTAAATTTGAACTTGGCAGGTTTTCGTGCTGTACGTAACACTTGATTAATTGTATAATTAAATTAGCAGTGGATCAGGCTGTTGATGAAGATGATTATGATCGATTTTAAAGTGCATCTAAACTTGGCATTGGATTGGATTTCAACCCCATTTTTAGGCGAAAAATTAGCCGATAGGAACTTGGCTCCCTTTTTAACAGGTATGTTTTTGGAGGGATGTATACATACACGCTGGGCGGGGGTACTATAGAATAGGTACCTACAAAAGTGTGAATGGATTGTTTTTTTAGGGCCACTTAAAATATGGCACACAAAAGAAAATGGTTTAACAATTTAAACTCTTTCTCTCATTATGCGTTTTTTTGATTATTAATTAAATCTTTGCTTTTATACTTTTGCTGCACTGAGTAAGTACTTATATAAAGTTCAGTAAAAACAACTGTACTAGATAAAGGTAGGTACGCATTAATCAGTTTGATATAATATTTCAAAACTAAAAACCGACTTCACCCCAAACTATATTTACATCCGATTTTAATAACAAAAATATGAGACCACCTGACAAGTACAGCCTTTCAATAAAAAAAAAGAATGTTTCAATTCGGTCTAGGAGTATTCGAATAAATCGTTGAATAAACATTAAAAAAAACTAGTTCCGACGAATTGATAACCTCCTCCTTTTTGGAAGTCGGTTAAAAATCCCTAATAATATTACGTAGTAATGTGCTACATTTCAATGCAAACTAAAGGATCGAGTGATGATCTCACTTATCATTTGGCATCGAGGACTACCCGGGGAATGGTTTCTGTCACGTTGTATTAATGTGCGTCTGGTCTGGGAGTATGGTATAGATTGTATGGTTCATTCCTATTACGTCATTCAGATCCCTTGCAGAGCAGACTTACATACAGACGGACCCTTGTTGTATCGGGTTACCGGTTAGTTGCTAAACGTTATCATTATATACATACATTTTATATCGAAGATGATTAGCCACTGAGAAGTCCATCTTCCAGTAGCCGTATACATTGGAATGAGCGGAACTAGGTACTTTTATTTAATATGTATGATATTCTTCAATTCTCTATTTTTATTTTTAGCTGAATAAATATTTCTTTCTTTTCTGAAGTATTTAATAAATTACTTAATCATACTTCTGATAGTATCAGATGCGGAGCTAGACGTAAGCGACAAGACAATCAACATATGCCAAAGTCAACGGCCTCGCGGTCTGTAGGGCCTCGCACGAGTTGCACGTGAAGACCGACTAACCTTTTTAGGTGATCTCGCGTCAGAATGCAATTTTTCTATTAACCTCGTCCAATTAAAACTTTGATCTTGCTCTACTACCGCTTCTGATTCAAGATTCCACTTAGCCTGCCCTTAAAAGGATACCTGAATTTTCCGGGGTCCAGTGCTGCCCCCATTTCAAATGAATCATTTGATAGGAAACGGAGACATCATTTAAAATGTTGTCCTGACCAGGCTCTAGATAACCCTTCAAACTATTTTATAAATTACTGTTTACAATAAAGTGAGAACGTAAAGCTTTCCTACGCATTGCACAATTGCGAAAAACGGCCACTTTTGGTGTATGTGCGTAGAAAAGCTTCACGTTCTCACTTTAAACTGTAAACAAGTAAATAAATAAATATATAGGGACACATAACACTGATTGAGCTAGCCCCAAAGTAAGTTCGAGACTTGTGTTATGGGATACTAACTCAACGATACTATATTTTATAACAAATACATATATAGATAAACATCCAAGACCCAGGATAATTTGAAAAAGGCCATTTTCCTACTTGCCATGACCGGGGATCGAACCCGGGACCTCTGGGTGGCGAACTAGCATGGTGACCACTACGCCACGGAGGTCGTCAAAAAAAGTAGTTCATAAAATAGTAAAGGGTTATATCTAGAGCCTGTCAAGACAAAATTTTAAATTATAGCTCCGTTTCCTTTTAAATGATTTAATTCAAATGGGGGGCAGCACTGGACCCCGAAAAATTCAGGTAGCCCATTAACTAGGTACTTTCGGTAAAGTTGGTAAAAGTGGCAAAAAAGTCTGTCGGTCTGTGTACTACATCTACCACGGATAAACTTAAAAACTACATATTTCGATGCGGTTTTCACAACATGTATAGCATATCTCTAGGAAGGTTTATATGTGTATAAGTAGGTCCTACCTGTGCGAAGCTGGGGCATATGTCTAAGTAATAATGTATACTTAAATAAACTATTTCATGGGTGAATTCAGTCCATGATCTGACTGAACAACTTTCCCTAAGAAACATATTTATATTTTAATATTAAAGAAATTTCATCTCATCTACTCAAAAAACGATGTTTTCATCCCAAAACATTTGGAGCTATTGATTATTCTCTCGGAACTAAAACGTGAAAAAGAAAATCTCTAGGGATTAAAACCAATTAGAAAACTGAACACGAGTGTAATCTATGTAAAATCAAAAATTATGTTATCAGTCCAGCAAAAAAAAGAAGAATTTCGTTTTTAAGATAAAAATATAAATGGCACAGACGTCGTGATTTTTTAAATTTGGAATACTAATCGTCGCCAACATAGATGAATGTACGTAAAAAAAAATATGTTCTTCGCTTCACAAAAAGATAAAAGATACAACTCTTTGATTCAAGTAATTACAGAAGTTTTAGGTTATTTGTATTGATATGTAATTATTTGTGTGAATGTGAATACTTTTTCGTAAGTTTAAGCCGATATTGAATAGGTATCAAGTTTAATTATACAAAATAAAAAGATATGAAGGAAGTTAGCACGTCATAATCGTGCTATACCGCTGAAATAGCAACAACTACGTACTGCAAGACCGTCCAGTCAGCAGATTGCCCAACAGCCGGCCCACTGACTCCAATTTCATTTTGTATTTTCAATATTCCATAATTGTCAGTCTTTGTTGAGTTTTCAAATAAATAACATTATTTTTAGCTTAAATATTTTTTTTAAAAAGTCGCTCGAAGATCGCCCCTAGATATCTGGCGCAGTCGGTAGGATCGCGGCACTCTAGGACTTTCGAGATAAGACCTCTCGTGTGAATAGACTCTTCGCCGACCAGAGTGAACGGTTTCAATCGTTGTCATCCGCGATAAGAAGAACCTCGTGGCGGTCACGTAAACGCGGCTTCAACTTGCGGGAATCCGGAGAATTGGAGACCTGTACTCAACAAGACCCGAGCAGGAGATGCAGAGGATGCTGTGTTGGTGAGTGCTCTTTTGCTTCCCAAGTACATTCCTTTCTGCTCTATTTCCTCTCGTTTAATCTTAAGATATTGTTTTGCGTGTGTCTATCTATAGGCTCATATCGCTGTAGATTATAAACTAAAATTTTTAATCAAATCTAGGTTTAAGTGCACACGCCTATTTTACTTTTAGAAAATGGAGTTCCAAACAGATTATAAGATGATTTCGGAACTTATGCCCAAGTATGATGGGAACCCCAAGAGGTTACAGTTTTATATTAAAGAAATGGATAATTTTATGGGGATGATTAGACCCAATGAGGGTGCAGCCCCCTTAGCACTAGTATGTTTAATTAAAAGTAAGATAAGTGGTGCAGCTATAGATGCCCTTGCACATGAAGGTACCCTTAATAGTTGGTCAGAAATAAAACGTGCTTTAATAACGCGCTTAGGAGAGCCTAGGAACGAAATACAAGTTATGCAGGAGCTCACGCGCACCCGGCGCAATAAAAACGAGGATGCTGAGTTCTTTGGCAAACGTATTAGAGATGTGCTCGACACTCTGTATATGGTAGGTCAGCATACAGATAAAAGTTATTACGAGAACATGGCTATAGAACAGTATGTAAATCAATTAGAGTTCCAAGTATCCGTAGGGGTGTGAATTAATAAACCCTCATCCTTAGAGCTTGCAATAGTCACTGCACGGGCAGAAGAAAGAAAAACCGGTTATAGACAGGGACCTAACTTTAACAACCCCTCTAGTAACCCCCAAAATAAGAAACCTGAAAATAATTTTAAATCAAATAATAATCAAAATAACTTTCAGCGTCAATTTAACAACCAACCCTTTGTTAGACCATATAATTTTACACCTCAGCCACATTTTGCACCCCCTAATAATTTCGTACCCCAGCGTAACAACCTAACCCCTGAACAGAAACAGCAGTTAGTAAACTCATTGTTACCCTGGAAGAATAGACACCCTCAAGGTAATTTTAGAAGTAATTCAGGCAATTTTAAGAACTCAGGCTTCCAAAGGCAGCCGAACATTCCGCAGCAACAAGTCAACCCGCCTCAGATTTCCTCTGACGTCACCATGCGATCGGTTAACAAGCCGATGCCGCCGCAATTTGCATTTGAGGGACTATTTTATTCGCCATACGAAGGTAATGTAAATTACTATCCACCTCAATATTATTACCCTATGGAGTACTACCCTAATGCGGACGAGCAAGATGTTAACTACCCGTCTACGAGCACAGAGGAGGATCAAACAACTACCCCTCAGGATTTTCAAGAGGACCAGGAGCCCGACGAGCGGAGTTGATAAAGTTAAACCATCAAGATAAAGATCATCTTCCATACATCGAGATACCGGAATTCCAAGGTAAATTCCTTATAGATACGGGTGCCTCGCGTTCTATGATATCGCCTGACGTCATACAAAACACAGTATTCGAACATTGCGTCGACTTCGAGCCTTTCGAGGTAAAGACAGCTCACGCAGTAACTCGACACCTTGTACGTTGCACATTTACCACTACCACCGGTCTTTAATAGTGATGTAAGTCACAAGTATCTCATCTTCGAGTTTGATCCGAAATATAAAGGTCTTATAGGGCTAGATTTATTAAAATCGCTCTCTAGTAATATTGATTTAAAAAATAAGGTACTACGCACATCCACCACAATAATACCTATTCATTTAGATTATCCTATTAAGAAAATTCGAGTAGATCCTCACTGCCGGAAAATTATTAAAGTTAAAACTAACTATACCGATGGTACTTATATACACGATGACCATGAGTGGATGCCAGGGTTAACATCCCCTTCAGCTATAGTTCAAGTAACTAATGGCTCATTCTTTACTGAGGTTCTTAACTTAAATCCGGAAAAGAAAATTATTTTAAATAAAACCCCTATTGTTTTACAACCCTTTGTTGAAAAAGAAACCCCTAATATTCATTGCACATTAAACTCAATTCAAACGCAACCGGATATTGATAGAGAGCTTTGTGAAAATTTAAAGAAAATTAGAACTAAACATTTGAATGAGGAAGAGAAACGTGAGATAGAAAGATTATGTTATCAATATAGAGATATCTTTTATTCGGAAAATATACCCCTTACTTTTACACATGCTGTGAAACATGAGTTAAGGCTTACAGACGATACCCCTATTTTTGTACGCAGTTATAGGCAGGCCCCTCAGCAAAGGGATGAAATAAAAAATCAGATAAACAACTTACTGAAACAAGGTATTATTCGCGAAAGCGTATCCCCATGGTCAGCCCCTGTCCATATCGTACCTAAGAAGCCAGATGCTTCTGGCAAGGTTAAATGGCGTCTTGTTATAGATTATAGGAGGCTCAATGACAGAATTTTAGAGGACAAGTACCCCCTACCTAATATAAGTGACATCTTGGATAGGTTAGGGCGCGCTCAATACTTTAGCACCCTCGACTTAGCGAGCGGGTACCATCAAGTGGAAATGCACCCCCGCGATGTGGAAAAAAGTGCATTTTCTATAGAAAGAGAACATTACGAATTTCCTCGCATGCCCCTTGGTCTTAAGAACGCCCCTAGCACCTTCCAGAGACTGATGGATTACATCCTACGAGGCATAGATAACGTATTTACGTATTTAGATGACGTCATCATCGCCTCTACATCCCTTCAGGAACATATGCTCAAGCTTAAATAAGTATTCGATCGTTTAAAACTTCATAACCTAAAAATTCAACTAGATAAATCAGAGTTCCTTCAGAAACACGTACAATTCTTGGGTCATGAGCTTACTTCAACTGGCCTTAAGCCTAATCAAGATAAAATTAAAGCTGTTCTTAACTTTCCCATCTCTACTACACAAAAAGAAATAAAATCCCTTTCAGGTTTAGTGGGTTATTATAGAAAGTTCATTAAGGACTTCGCTAATATGACTAAGCCTATGCCTTAAGAAAAATCATAAAGTAGAACACACCCCCGAATTTCTAGAATCGTTTAGTTAATGTAAACAGGTACTTACCAACGACCCTATATTACAGTTTCCCGATTTCGATCAACCCTTTATCCTAACAACAGATGCGTCTAATTTCGCTCTAGGAGCAGTCTTATCCCAAGGCAAAATAGGATTAGATAAGCCCGTAGCTTACGCGTCTAGGACCCATCCGAGACAGAGTCCCGTTACTCTACAATAGAGAAGGAGTTATTAGCCATTGTGTGGGCCGTAAAGTACTTCCGACCCTATCTGTACGGTCGTAAATTTACTATCTATACCGACCACCGCCCTCTCACATGGCTTATGTCCCTTAAATACCCAAACTCAAAGTTAACTAGATGGAGACTTAAACTAGCCGAATATGACTATAATGTTGTATATAAAAAAGGCTCTCAAAATACAAATGCCGATGCCTTATCTCGAGCTAAAATATTTCATAACAGTGTAGACTTACTAGCAGTTAATTTTGAAGATATGTAATGAGGACGATGAGATAATACCTAGGATTTTTGAGAACGTCCGTCGTGAGATGGAACGTGAAGCTGAGAATAACAACGATCAGCCTAACTCAGTAGAGTCCGTTGCCCCACCTCAAGCAGATACAACATCTGATAGTATGAGTGTAGTTTCATTAGATCCCAATCAGTTAGTTTCTACGAACCATAGCCAGCCTGACAATGAAAACATTGGCATCCCTATAATAGATGACGCTATAGAGAGACAGCAAAAGCAGTTTTATATACGATCTACCCCAGGTTCTACATATAGAGTCGAAATTAGAACTACCAACTCAAAAACTACGATTAAAGACGTGTTTATCCCTGTAAATAACACAGAACAGGAGATAATTAGATTCCTTAAGGAACATACCATAGCCGATAGAGTATTTCATTGTTACTTTATAGATGAACATCTGTACCTTGCTTTCTCGAGAGTATATACCACTATCTTTAACGATAGAGGCCCTAAACTAATAAGATGCACATGCCGTGTAACTCTTGTAGAAAATAAATCTGAGCAATTGGATCTTATTAAGAAATATCATGAGGGAAAGAACATACATCGTGGTATACAGGAGACCTATAAACACATGCGTAGGAATTATTATTGGCCCAATATGTTATTAACTATCCAAACATATATTAATAAATGCGATACTTGCCTTAAAGCTAAATATGAGCGTAACCTCTTAAGGCCACCCTTAATGGTAACAGAAACACCAACTAAGCCTATGCAACATCTCTTCATGGATCTGTATTCCACAGGTGGTGAACTATTCCTAACTATAATAGATAATTTCTCAAAATTTGCTCAAGCAGTACCTATGCTAGGCTCAAGTAGCATTCATGTAGCAGATGCTCTCTTAAAAGTATTTTTTATCTTAGGACTACCCCTTAAAATAACAACAGATTCAGACACTAAATTTGATAACGATGTTTTAAAAGAAATATGTGCATTCCACAATATAGAAATACACTTAACTACCCCTTACAACCCTAATTCAAATTCCCCTATAGAACGTTTTCATTTAACTATTGGTGAAATTATAAGAATCCAGCGTATGGCCAATAAAGATGATACTATTCAACTTATAATAAGATATGCAGCGACAGGTTACTCCCCATATGAGTTACTCTATGGACATACAGCAGCTAGGAACCCTTTAGAGATTTACTACCCTAAAGAATTTTACCAAGACTTTGTGCTTATGCATAGAGCGAACGCAGAAGCTGTGCAGGAGTGTGTAGCGGCGCACCTCTCTAAAAACAAAGAGCAGGTGATAGCAAAGCGGAACCAAGCAGCGGAAGAAAGTCAGCTAAAGGTAGGTGAAACAGTTTATAAGCAGGTAGCCAAGACAGTGCGAAACGACAAGACCAAGCCTGTGTTCAAAGGTCCGTATAAGATCATTCACTTACATCCTAACAACGTGGCTGAGATAATAGGTAACCACCCTAACTCCAAATCGATAAGAGTCCATTTCAAGTTATTACGAAGGCCTCACCTTGTTCCAGGGCAATCCTCTTCGGAGCCCTCGTGCTCTCAGCAACAGCCACCGTGAACATTACTCCAGTAGATAACTCCAACGGCCTATTACTCTTAAAACAAGGCATTGTTCTCAAACAAATGGATACTGTTAATTTAGTGTGTAACTATAATATAACTTACCTTCATTTGACCACCCTTAAACTTGCAGGTCTATATGCAAGCACTAAGTCTGTAGATCCTAACATTATTTCAGATCAGAGATCAGAGATCATATACAGATCAGATTGAGCATAAAATAAATATTATTAATAACAAATTAATATTTTTGGCACCTTACAGTAGAGTAAAGCGTGGTTTATTTAATGGATTAGGATCTGTAGTTAAACTTATAACTGGTAATTTAGATTATAATGATGCTTTGAAAATACATACATACATACATAATATCACGCCTATTTCCCACAGGGGTAGGCAGAGACTATGGACCTCCACTTGCTACGATCCTGACAAACCTCTTTCGCTTCATCTATACTCATCAATCTCTTCATACATGCCCTTCGGTTACGGGTACTTTTTACCCCTCCTTTTTTCAGAACGTCTGCAATCTGGTCGCAGAATGTTCGCCGAGGCCGACCCTTCCCTACTGTTCCTTTCACATTTGCCTTATAAATATTTTTTGTTAACATGTTTTCATCCATCCTTTCTACATGCCCAAACCACCTTAACATCCCTTTTTCTATTTTTGTCACAACATTCTCTTTCACTCCACACCGCTCCCTTATGACATCATTCCTCATTCGATCTTTCAAATTAACACCACACATACTCCTCAGCGCTCGCATTTCAACTGCATTTATTCTACTTTCATGCTTTCTCTGCCATACCCAACTCTCACTAACGTACATTAAAGTAGGTATTAGTACTCCTTTATGAACAGCAAGTCGTGCATTGTGTGATACCTTCCTACTGCTCATAAAGGAATGCAACGCTCCATTCACTTGGTTACCCGCATTCACTCTTTTTTCAACATCACCCTCGTGCTTGCCATCTTTCGTAAACATACATCCCAAGTATACAAACTCCTTCACTTGCTCAACTTTCACTCCATTTAGTAAAATATTGCATTCTGCTGAACTATCATCCCTTTCAAAAACCATAACTTTTGTTTTACTGACATTAACTTTCATACCCTTTTTCTCTAATGCATCATTCATAACAGTTATCATCTTCTGTAATTTGAAAATAGAACAGGAAATATCCAATATTAAGAATAAAATGCATAACGTTCACGAAAAATCAATAGTAATAGCTCAAAAGGCTATCACAGAGTTGCTAAACAACTAAATATAATAAATGAGAATCAAAATAAATTAGAACTTTTAATAAAAAATATAACTATAAACTCTAACCTAGTTTACAAACATTTTAATCTTTTACAGGTGCATATATGCACCTGTAAAAGATTAAAATATATCTGTATATATATTTATATATATACAAATAGATTTCAGCTTGCAGATAATTTTAGACAAACTTATGTTATTAGAAGATGCAATGGCATTTGCACAGATAGGTATTATGCACCCTAGTTAATTCTAAAAGTTTAATAGCCGACATGCTGGACATACAAAGAAATTTTAGTTTTACAGCTGTCGATCCAATTAGCTTAGAAAATATACATAGCATAGAGAAATCTATAGAGGTTAAAGCCTATAGTACCAAACACTCGCTAAATTTTATCTTAGAATCAACCCCTAACGACCTCATTCATATATACTCCATCCCCAATAACCAAAATCTCACTATAATTCCTTAGTCCAAATACCTAGTACTTGGTGGCGGAGAATATTCATACATCAATGAAGAATGCCAAATCACATTACGGATGAAGCCCAAGTCTGCAAACAACTCATCACGAGACCACTAGATGACTCGGGAGACTGCGTGACATCTATAGTTCAACATCAACCGCATCATCTCACGTGTTCCTACGCGAAGATGGAGCTCAAGAAAGGAAAAATCCAGAACATCAGCCCCAACAGCTGGCTTCTCATCACCAATCAACATGAAGTCCTAAAAGCGACGTGCGGTAACGAAGTATTATACCATACTCTCACGAAGACGCAACTCATCTCAATCTCGAACGAATGTCACGCCGAAGTACTCAATACGACATTACAGACACATAGTAACGCAGTGACCATACATGACGTCATCCCACTACCTGAACAACAATAAGTGCCGAATGAAATAAGACTCGAAGTGCAACTAGAAGACATTTCACTTGACAACATACATAATCTTATAAATAAAGCTCAGAATATACAAGATGTAGACTATTATAGAGATGCATTCGTGTCATTAACTCCGAGCTGGACCACGATCATCCTTTACATCATTGGAGCTACTCTCCTGGCCTGGAAGACATATAAATACTACTTGGAAAGAAAAACCACCCCATTGCCTGAACCAGCGGCACCAGAAGAGCCCGCCAAACGAACCGGTGGAACACGGTTCTATCTTAAGGAGGGAGGAGTTAGCACGTCATAATCGTGCTATACCGCTGAAATAGCAACAACTACGTACTGCAAGACCGTCCAGTCAGCAGATTGCCCAACAGCCGGCCCAGTGACTCCAATTTCATTTTGTATTTTCAATATTCCATAATTGTCAGTCTTTGTTGAGTTTTCAAATAAATAACATTATTTTTAGATTAAATAATTTTTTTTTAAAAGTCGCTCGAAGATCGCCCCTACATATCTAGGACCACGCAAACAAAGTTATAACTCAACATTTTATCATAAGTTGGTGGTCTTGTTAAAATTATTTCTTAGTATTTATTGTACAAACGACACCATACACAGGTTAGTATTAAATTGTCGGATGAAGTCTGATTAAATATTGTGGGTATTCTACTTTTCTTTATATTCTGTTTTGTATTTGCTAGTTTTTCTCTTAGATGGAGATGAAAAGTAGAGTGTGCTACTCGGGTACGGTAATATTTTTATCTTGGGCGATATAGATGAATCCCTCGCTTCACTCAGGATTCAAAGTAGCGCCCTCGCCTTCAAAATATTACCTTATCCCCTTCGATATGTTTCTTGGGGAAAGTTGTTCAAAGACTTGGTTTGGTGAATACAGCCTTAGAATGACCCTGTAGGTATAGTAAAACGACAGAACATGGTTGTAGCTAGTACCTTACATTACAATTAAAAACAAATTAGCAATAGCTGTACATTTGTGTTTCCTTACTATGGATATCATAAGGCTTAAGGTCGCTCAAAGCGCTATGGAGAGGGCTATGCTCGGTGTTTTTCTTAACACCACAGCAAATCTCAATGAGGAAATCCGTAGGAGAACAAAAGTTACGGACATAGCCCAGCGAATCAGACCACTCAAACCACTCTTTGAAGTGGTAGTGGGCGGGACACATAGCGCGACGAATCGAGATGACCGATGGGTCAAAAGTTCTCGAATGCCTGACGAGGTCCACGTACTGGCAAGTAAAGCGAAGGACACGTACTCACAAGGAGGTAAGACGACCTGACCAAGGTCGCTGGAAAGCGCAGAATGCAGGACGCTATTATACGTACTTACTTATAGCTCGGTTTCTTGGGAGAGGCCTATGCCCAGCAGTGAACGTTATGCGGCTAAAATAATGATGATTTTTAACGGCGGTCTTAAGAGTCCTCTGATCTTAGAAAGAAACAGACTTTCACTTACAAACGTAGTCTAGCTTTTATTTTGAAACGGCATGTCAGATACACATATACATATGTAAAATAAAACAATATCGAATGAAATGACCACCTTCAAGCTCCATCAGGAGATTAGCTCCATGTCATCATAATATGGCATTGTCACGCGATATACAAAGTGGAAGGGACATACCCGTAATAAAACGAACTAC
Source organism: Acrobasis suavella (assembly GCA_943193695.1). Taxonomy (NCBI): domain Eukaryota; kingdom Metazoa; phylum Arthropoda; class Insecta; order Lepidoptera; family Pyralidae; genus Acrobasis; species Acrobasis suavella. Next base: position 7,963,913 of record OW971945.1, on the reverse strand, counting down.
GGGCTATACTAGATCACTATTATAGTATAATGAAATTAAAATAAAGACAAAAAACAAAAAACATTTTGGATTTCCCATTCAAATTGCCCGGGCGGCAGCACACTTTAGTTTTTGTTTCTTGACTGTTATTTTTATTTCACTATACTATAGTGATCAAGTATCAAAGAAATGACATATAAATTTCTTTGTCAAGTATAGCCTGTGGTTCGATTTATTACAGGTATCCAGTCCCTTCCACGTTGTATGTATGCGTGTAAAATTGCAGCTAAATCGGAAACCGGGAAGTGGGTCAAATTTAACTTGCAAGATTTGTTTAGAGACAGACAGACAGATAACGGGATCAGTGAAACTAAAAATATAAGCTTGTAAAAAATGAACTTCAATAATAGATAAATATATACTAGGCACATTGAATAAAAAAATTGAGTCATGTTTGAGCATTGGGTAACCTTACCTACTTTACATACAATTACCTAACTGCCATACCATAAATATAGCTGTTTAAGATTTACATGTTTAAATCTTCAAAATATTCCCTCCATCTACCGCTAAAAAGTGTTTTGAAACGTATAATGGTCTTATTTCTGTTTAGTTCTGACAGTTTGTTTATCTTTAGCCGCATTTACGATCGTACGATTAATTATTAGCCGTCCAGCAAGTGACAGCCTGTCTCCGGCAACTAAATAAAATTATATGAAGCTAAATACGATATTTGTACTGTTTCGTCATTAACTGCCTACTGATTTATGATTAAGATTTTTCTTTAAGTATTTATTATATACGCAGGTACTCACAGATAGTAACTAAGAGGGTAGGTAGGAGTCTCCTACCCTCTTAGTTACTGCACATGATTGTATTTAACAATAATTTACGTAGTAGATACTCTCAGGTAGTAATAAAAAAGGTAAGTCCACAGACGAAGTAGTTGGGTAAGTCTCATACCTTCCTAGTTACTAGTGTCACTATACTACTTACCTACTAAATAGATGTACAAATTGGTTTTAAAAAAGCATTTAAATACAAAATGCAAAATACTTTTCAGATTTACTATTTTAAATGCAAAATAGGTATTTTCAAAATAAAATACTTTTTGACCAAATCTCAGATATTTTTATTTCTTTTCGGTATTTATCATAAGAAATAGAGACACAATGCCGAGCCGAACAAAAACGTCTAATAATATGGCACCTTATGCATGACATTTTGGTCATATTTATCATTACGAGTTATTAAGTTATTAAATTCTGTTCTGTTATTAATAATAATAATCCTCACCTTATAGTTATTTATGCAACTGTAGTATAATAATGGGTATTATAACACGAACGAGGGTTAATCACACGAGGCGAAGCCGAGTGTGATACTGATAATAGTATCACATGAGTGTTTTAATACTTAATTATTACAGTTGCATACAAAACTTTATCTACACCCATGATATGAATCCTCTATAAAAAGTTTAAATCCATAGGGTGTTGTACAGTGTTGTAAGAACTCTACGTAAATTCCTGGTAAGTTTGTTGCTAAGTATCTAATACAAACTAACTATGAATGTTAGGTAATAATAAAATTATTTATTGTAATAATAATTTAAATTTTGGATCGTACAAATTATTGGAAAGCAATTTTTTTTGTTCGATATTATTAGTAAATATCCAACGAAAATGGCGGGATACGACGTAAATTCGAATAACGAATAAGTTCCTTTTTTAAATTATGGAGCTGTGATGGTAGTGAAAGGCGCGTACATGACGATATTCTTTTTTTGAAATTCATAATATGTGGCTGTTACATGAGTAAAAAAGGGATTGAGTTTGCGTTGCATAATGAAATTTAATAGAACATTATAACACTCGTTTGGGTGTTATAATGGTTACTATGACACTGGGTGTTTTAATGTTGGCAATAAGCTGTTTCAGAAACTTTTATAGAGGATTTATAGTATGGGTGTAGATAAAATAATATAATAAACTGGACTATCGAAAAGAGACACTAGTCAGACAAGGCGCGCACTCTGAAGTGCCATTTTTGAAACGCGGAGTCATCTAAACGAATGGTTTTTTTTTTATACAAGAAACCGTTCGTTTAGTGACTCTGCTTTTGAAAAATTGCACCACTGACCAAAGAAAAAAAAAGGGCGCGCATGGCTTAGCAGGCGCCTCTATCGGTCAAATTCGGCAATACAAGCGTCATTCGTTCATTTCATTTTGTTTGACTGGTAATGTTGGCTAAAATTAATCACAAAGGATTTTGCATTTTGAAATGTATATTAAAAAAGCAAAATACATCTCAAAAGGTATTTCAAATAAAATACAAAATGTTTTTTACTAAAAGGCATTTAAATGCAGAATACAAAATAGGTATTTTGCATTTTAAATAGAAGTATTTCAAATAAATCCAATCTTTGCTACTAGAATAGGTGATATACCTAATTTTTTTTTCTTTTTTTTACTTTTTATTGTATTTGTATCGCAAATTACCTAACATTTAAAATTTTATTACTTGTTCTACCAAATAAATACCTATATTATCTTTTTTAGGGTTTCATATCCAAAGGGTAAAAAAAAACTCCGCTGTGTGTTCGTCTGTCTGACTGTCACCAGACTGCGTCTCATCTGAATCTAGACCTAGTCAGTTGAAATTTTCACAGATTGTATTTCTTCCTGTTGCCGACTTGCCGCTATAGCAATTAATACTAAATATAGAATAAAATACATATTTAAGGGGAGCTCCCATACAACAAACGTAAACTTTTATAGATAATGGTACGGAACTCCTCGTGCGCGTGCCCGACTCGCACTTAGCCAGTTTTCTTTAGTAATCGGGTATGTAAATGTAGTGCATTTGTAATGATGAAAACGCATTTATTGAGTTTTCAGACGTCTATATCTGTTTCATATTCATTCAAAACTATTCGGTCGATGTTCTCGAAAAACATAATACTTTTTCTTACTTCTGGTTGAAAAGGCATTATCATCGTTCTTTGTTGTTTATTTCATGAATGGCAACTCGAAAACGGCTGTCAAGTCAATGCCAAAACCTTGAGACGTGCTGAAGTGCGATTTCTGAAACGCGGAGTCACCTAAACGAATGGTTTTTCCATACAAAAACCATACGTTTAGGTGACTCCGCGTTTCAGAAATCGCACTTCTGACATGACAGATGTCTCCTCTAAAAAAAAATATCGGTTGCTGTGCCGTTTGTTTGATGTGCTTGCTTGCGCTTATATTCTTTTATTATATTTCCTTCAATTATGAATTAACTCTTTTGTGCTAAACAACCATGGCTGCCGGAGAATCATTTTTATCATGTGCTGCGACAGTGGAGTGGACAACGGCACAAGGATCAATTCTGAGAAAGGTTGCTTTTAAAACTGCATCACTGAGGCTAATTCGCAATGAATTCAGAGAAATGTATATGGAAATATCTAGTGATAAAAGCACCGACATTCGTTTAGCATTAAAAGGTATAAATGTGTTCAAAAAGTTCATGGCAGAAGGTAAAGCCAGCGTGAAATTTCAAGAGGTTGGATGCACACTTTTCATATCCAACGCTCCTCCTACGAATCTCGTTACATTCCTGAGAACAATATTTGTGAAGATGACTGGTGATAAAGAAAAGAGTACTGATACGACACCTTCTAAGCAAAGCATGAGAGCCAAGTTGTTGAGTGGAAAAGCCCAGAGTTTCGAAGAGATAAGTCCAGTTACAGTGGGGGATTTACAGACTGCAAAGAGTAAAATACCAAAATCTACGCTCACTACACCATCACCACCTTCGAAAAAGCGGAAATCTGAAGATCAAGCCCGAGGGCCAGCACCAAAGAAATTATACTCTCCTTCCCCTCTGACTACTACAAGTTCTTTAAACCCTGAACAGCAAAGAGTTCTAGAGGCATGTGTGAGTGGGAAGAATATATTTTTCACAGGATCTGCTGGGACTGGCAAGAGTTTCCTGCTGAAGAGGATTGTGGCAGCTCTACCTCCAGATGTGACAATGCCTACAGCCTCAACTGGAGTAGCAGCTTGTCATATTGGTAAATATTTTATTTGTTCTATTTACAACAAAGTATTTACTTGTTACAATCTTAAATCTCTGATCTGGTGTTAGACAAAAATAACATTTTTATAAATTTATATTACAGGTGGAACAACTCTTCATGCCTTTGCTGGAATTGGAGATGGAAGCGGCTCCTTAGAAGTGCTAAGTGAGAGAGCTATGAGACTTCCCATGGTTGCTCAAAAATGGAGAAAATGCAAACATCTCATTATTGATGAGATCTCAATGGTTGATGGAACCTTCTTTGAGGTACAATTAATATTTTATTGTAACAAATTAACTTTTACCAACAGGAGTTTGGACTAGTTAACCTGTCAAGTGACCAGGAAAGGGTCTCCTATAATAGATCATAACTAGTGGTTGGATACTTGGGTGCTTATTTGCCTAAACTTCATGCAGTACATAACACAGTGTCGATACAACCACCAACCTGATAAAAATGAATATCAATCTCTCTTAATGCAACATTGCTTTTACGGTCATAAACTCTTTGTAAGTAGCCCCATTGAAAGTATGTAAGCAGTATGCAATTATATTATTATTTAGTCACAATGACTTCTAAAAAAATTATAATTAGGAAACTTTTTAAAAGTCAGCACTATGTACATACTAATAGTAATTTCATGTACATGTACGTCTATAGAGAAACCATAATAGCATTAAGTTGCATTAAGAGAGTTATTTATTGATACTGATACTATTACTACTGATACTACTGATATTTATTTTTATCAGGTTGGTGGTTGTAAAACACTGTGTTATGTACTGTGTGAAGTTGAGGCAAATAAGAGCCCAATTATCTGCTCACTAATCATAACATTGCTGTAGGTGAAGCCTGTTAGCTAGATGCTCGATGGGTTAATAGAACTGTTGTCACCATGAGTTACACTAAAACCCATCACCAAGACACATAAGAAAGAAAGCAACAGACACATGTTCTTCCCTCCAATAAGCATAGACTTTTCAAACAAAATTCTAGAGTTGCTTTTAATTGTTTATTTTACTTTCAGAAATTAGAAGCTGTAGCAAGACATGTGAGGAAGAATGAGAAACCTTTTGGTGGTATACAACTTATTCTTTGTGGTGATTTCCTGCAGCTACCCCCAGTGGTGGATAAAGGGAAGTCTAAGAGGTTCTGTTTCCAAAGTCCTTGCTGGGAAAGATGTATTGATATGTGCTTCGAATTGAAAGAAGTACACCGACAAACAGATAAGGATTTCATTTCCATACTTAACAGTATAAGAATCGGAAGAGTGACTAAGGAAATTAGTGACACTCTACTAGGAACCGCTAAACAGAAAATTGAAAGTGATGGGATATTAGCTACACGATTATGTTCACACACAAATGACTCTAAGATGATAAATGACTCAAAATTGGACAATTTAAAGGGAGAAGCGAAAGTGTTTTCTTCCCAAGACAGTGACAACTCGACAAAATTACTTGACATGCAAACTATTGCTCCTTCCACATTAATATTGAAAGTTGGAGCACAAGTAATGTTACTTAAAAATATCAATGTAAATGCTGGTCTAGTCAATGGTGCAAGGGGAGTAGTGGTTAGATTTGAAGAAGGGTTGCCAGTTGTAAGATTCAAAAATAAAAAAGAATACACAGCAAGAGCTGAACGGTGGTATGTTAAGAATTCTAATGGATCTTTATTGTGTCGTCGACAAGTTCCTTTGAACTTAGCTTGGGCATTTTCTATACACAAGTCACAAGGTCTAACTCTAGACTGCGTAGAGATGTCTCTGTCAAAAATATTTGAAGCTGGTCAAGCTTATGTTGCACTAAGTAGAGCACAAAGTTTAGAAACGTTGAGAGTTTTAGATTTCGACTCTCGACATGTCTGGGCTGATCCTAATGTACTGGAATTTTACCAGAAGTTTAGGCGGCGCCTTCAACAAATGGAAATCATCCCGCTTGGTAGACCACTAGCAGATAAAACCAATTCTAAAAAGAAGGGAAAATTAAGAGAAATTCTGGAGAAGCAATTACGTAAGAAATAGGCAGATATCTTTCTTCCAATTACATATGCTACATAGAGACTTAAATGTTTGCAGTTGTACGCAAATAGGAACTTTTATTTTTAAGACTGAATCATTTATTATAATTAATGTCTGTGAAGTAAATTATTACCTGATTTAATTAAATAAAGTTTTCTATTTATCCTTTCAATGCCTTTTATTGCAAAATCTTATCAGTCAATCACATTACAGTTTAATTATTTATAAAGAAAAAAGTATGTTTATAAGTTATCTAGATTCAACAGCAGTGAGGATTTCTATCTGCTCTTCAAGAGAAGCATGCTTTTCTTGCAGACATTTTACAATATACTTCATGCCATCAATATTGTGCTCCATCTCCTTTTTGCTAGTTCTTGTTTGTTCCAAGTTCTTCTGAAGAGTATCAATGTGCCTCTTTTGTTGGGATATTTGCTCTGTAAGTCTAGCATTCAGATGCTCTTGTTTTTTTATCTCTAGCCATAGTTTAACTTCTAATGGGGTGTCAGTTCTGTACTTCAAGTTATCAGAAAAAAACATGTCTACGTTTGGCTCTTTCAGCCGGCTCCTGCAGTTCCTGATATCAGCATTTATCTCCGACTGAGTCATTCGGCTCAGAACTCTATCCAGTTTAGATTTTGACTTTGCAGATAATGAAGTATTCTGAAACAGAATAATAATTTTGGATACTGGTAAATTAAAAAAATGTGTTCCTAGATCAGTGAACATAGGAATGTTTATGGGGTCCAGTTAACACAGGCCCAACTTGATTTCTTAGAACAATGGTCAGGGATCAGCTAAATGCTAAGGTAATCTTGCTAGCCAGGAATCTAGAATGTAACTTTTGTAGTGCACATGTATGTATAATCATTTCATAAACCAATATTCTCTACTTCTTTTCATTTCAGCCTACATCAGCCCACTGCTGGACATAGGCATCCCTTTTTAGCGAAATTCCACTTCCCACGTTCCTGTGCCATTAAAAAGGAAACCTTTAGAATTCTTGTGTAAAAAGGAAAGAGATAATTAATTTATTTAATGAAATTAATTTATTCAGACTATTTTTTCCACTTAATGGCACACCTCATAATCTTCTATATATATATATATATATATATATACATTTATATATATATATATATATACATTTATATATATATATATATATATATATATATATATATATATATATAAGGAGAAGTTCCCACTGACTGATATAAAGACGCACGCACAGCCGTAATTGCTGATGATAGAAACGTGAAATTTGGCACATTAGTTCCTTATGAGGTCTTAAGGTGCACTAAGAAAGGAATTTCTAAAACTGACTTCCTAAAGGGGAACGGGGGTCTAGTAGTAGTAAGTACTATAAAGTTTGAATAAAAAATATTTTATTCAAACTTCTAGTACTCCTGGTGGTAAATGAGTAAATACGCATTACGCGAGTGCGATACGCGGCCAGGGAGCAGGACGGAGGAAGTAGTCATCGGGAAACTCTTTCTGCATATGTATATATATATGTGCGCATGCACACACAGCCGTAACTGCTAATGATAAAAACGTGAGGGCTAAGGGTGCAATAAGAAAGGATTTTTCAAAAATGGTCCAAAGTCTATATGAAGAAATAAGATGACTTTAACCATTTTATTCGAAACTTCGCAAGAGTACTCTTGGTGGTAATTTTCAAAATTCAACCCCTAGAGGAATGAAATGGGGCGAAGGAAAACGGTAAGGCGGAACAAAGTTCGCCGGGTCTGCTAGGCCTTTAAGTTCCTACACTATAATAAAGATTGTTATATTTTATAAATATTCAAACATTTTAACATATTAATTCATATGTTATAAGAAATTAATAACTTAAAACCAATTAAAAATCCTATTAAAACCATTTTTGCCTTCTACGTGAACGAAGTCGCGGGTTAAAACTAGTACCACATAATGAATGGCACAATTCAAGTGTGTAACCTGACCTAAACAATGAAGTGTCATCTGGATCTTTTGCGACAAAGCATAATCATTTAAGGATTATAATAAAAGTGGTAATTTTTTACCATAGCTGCTTTGGATGTGAAATTGTTGAAAATGGTTGGTACAGCATTCGCTTTTAATTTCCTTTGGGAGTCAAAATATTTGTTCTCAAAATGCCTCGAACATATCCTGCTTTTGGACCAATCCAACATGCTGCATTTATTCTTCAATGCCTGTAGCCATTTGTTCCTCATGTCAGTGTTTTGTGGACATCTGCAATGAAAAGTTCTTGTAAATTTTCTGCTTTTCTTGCCTATTGGTTGCAATTTGATTGAAGCAATCACACTAATGTTATAAAGGCGAAAGTTTTCGTATGTGTTTGTATGTTTGTTACTTCTTCATGCGCAAATGGCTGGACCAATTTTGATAGAGTTTGGTATACAGAAGGCTGAAACATGGGCTACTTTTTCTGCTGGTGATAGTAAATTAATAAAATAAACAAGACAACAAACTGGCAGCATTGCCACATTGCCAATTAATAATAAATCATTTGTGGTTAATGATTTGTTTGAACCGTTTAAGTCTTCCTTTTGTTTTAATTTAATTGTATGTAAGAGGCAAAACACTTGCACTTTGTAAATAGGCCTTAAGTCTCGTGTCATTGCGCCACTAGTGAACCGACTAAGCAAGAGTGGCCACGACTTGTGACATATCGGCGATGTGATGCCGGCTATAGTGGCTAGGCTCAGTGGCTGCCAGTGCTACCCTAAGTTCAATGGATTTGGCGTATCACTGGTCAGTTTCCTTATGCATATTTTAATCTTTTGGTCTACAACGCACGGAAGCATGTCGCGTCGCGTCTGTAGCGGTATATGTATATTATATAGTTGCCTATCGGAGGCTGTAATGAGTTACAAGCAAATAACGCCTGGCGAAGGCGGCGACGGTAACAATCACAAAGTGCAACTTACGAATAGAATATTACACTCGGAGGTTTATTGTAAAGAGTCATTTTGCAATTGGTTATAGCACAGTGTATAACCGACATTATGCTTGTTGTTTTAATAAATTTACGCTCTTATTTTGTATATAATGCGACCGTACGACACCGGTCGTGCGCACAAATTAGATGTGATCACAGACGAAGTAGTGATCAGGATCAGACAGACATGTCGGTCACAGACGAAGTAAGTAGTGATCAGTGCAGTGGTCTCGAACGTTATAGTGCGAAATCGGTATATCTACCCACTAAAATCGGTATATTTGTACCTAAAATCGTTATATTATAAAAAATATATATTCAATCAAATTCACTTATTTGTCAAAAAATAAGCGAACATTCTACTCAATAAATAAAATAAATTAACTGGGTTCCTCGCCAGAAGACATTTTAACTTAATAATAGACAAGTGACCTTATTACATCGAGTTGTAGGACTCAAGGTTATTCCGAAAAATATATGGAATATTTTGTAATAAACTAATTACTTACCCATACTTACTTACTATTGATAGATTTCCCTTAACGTAAAATATACTTAAATGTAGAGGATTGTAACTTACAAGTGTAAATACGGTAAAAAGACGGGAAATTTCAAAAAAATTGACGCATTTCGGTAGGTTAATGATATAAAATCGGCAAAATAAATCGGGAAAATTTCTATGTATTCTCTGAAATCGTGAAAAATTCGTTTTATTTCGGTAGGACAGAACCGATTTCGGTAGAAATACCGAAAAATCGGTAGGTGCGAGACCACTGGATCAGTGCGTGATCACAACAGTAATGTCAAGAAGTCAACTGTCAAAGTCAAAATTTGATTGTCAATGTCAACAAGTTTATTAACCAATTAAAAAATCCATCGAGGATCGACGACACCATAAATTCCATCCAACCGAGTGGAATTGATATCCGTAGCGCCATCAATTATTTGCGAGGTAATAAATTAAAACAAAACCGTCTTTCAAACATTAACTCCAATAATTTTTTAACCTTAAAAAGCTTAAAAAATTAGCCAATTTTTTAAGCAAACAGGTTCTTGTTTGATGAAAATCGGTGCGATTTTCATCAAACAAGAACCTGTTTGCTTTCACGTTTAAAAAACCGCATCGAAATCGGTTCATCCATTCGAGAGCTACAATGACACAGACAGACACAAGGCCAGACTGACAGACAGACACTAGCGTCAAACTTATCACACTTTTTGTCGGGGGTTAACAATAAAATTTTCTCGACGAAGAGAGATGTTTCTTAAACAGTTTTATCTTTATAAGTCGGCCTTTCTCTTATATCCCAGACCTAGTTTTTTTTACTAAATCTTTGCTTTATCCCAATGCCTCAGACGAATTAGTGCCCAATGCTTTTGATGTTCCATCAAAATCAGAAGAGGTGACATTTAACCATATCTAACAAGCGCTCCAAAAGTTGATTTACCTGGTTACTGGTGCAATTTTTCAGGCGCAGGCAGGTCGGACAAACAGTTTTTTAATGGAAAAAACTGTTCGTTTAGTGACTCGACTCGACTTTGCGTTTCAAAAATAGCACTTCAGATTCTCCACCTTGTACTTTCCCAATTATTCTCAGGTTAATACTCGAGTTGCAGCCACATATTTACAAATCCAAGTTTTCTTTCACCTATCTTAATATTTCCAGGCTATATGACTGAAACTGTATTAGTAGGTAGCTTTTATTTAAACTAAAAGCTAAAAAAATTTTTCTAGCCTCTCTATCTGTGATCTTGATATAAGGTTAACCGTGTATACAAAAGTACTCTGTGAAAGTTAATCAAAACCATGTTAATTTGACTTTGATTTGTTAATATGACATTCATACCAACCAACCAATCAAGCTTTGAAGCAACACCATTCTAATGTTTCCATAAACAGGGCCTGCAATGCGCCCCATTCTAGTATGGTCAACACAAATTGGCGCCTGAGGCGCGCCTTTTTATCCGGCGCCCGGAGCGGTCGCCGAACCCTAAACCGCTATAGTGGCTAAGCTATGTCAGACAGATGCCTTCAGTTGGTCTTAAAATTGAAAATAGTTAAACACAACCTGTCCTGAACCAGTCGGGTAATAAAAATCAATCATAAATATAATTATTTTAATTTTCTATATAATATTTTAAATTTAAATATATTAGATTACAATAATACATTACGATATATAATGCGTTATGGTGGTTATAACACACGAGGCGGAATTTCAGCCCAAACTGAAGGCGAGGGAGTAATATAGCCGAGTGTGTTTAATCAATATACGCAAGTATATCGTACGACGTTTTTGAATACACTTGCGAGGAAAAGACCTAATAAACCGAATTCTTTAATTTTAAATTGTGGTTGTAGGACTAGGCGATGAATAACAACTCACTTCTTTTAACTTCATATATTCGAGGTTAAACAGGATACATTTATACATAGAAGACATATATTATATTAGGTTGGGGAAAAAGTCTTCGCATATAGTATGTATGAACTTGTAATAAAACCACTTTGGCTATACTATTTGTACCTGGCTGGTTTTGGTAACATTTAAAAGTTTAAATTTTAAAGTAGATAATTCCAAATTCAAATTAGGAAAATGCGTGATTTTCATTTGTTTTTCTTACCGTCAAGATGAGTGAATCTAATGAAGAAATTAGATATATTTTAAAATTTTACTACCAAAAAGGTAAAAATACAACGCAAGCCGCGAAAAAAATTTTCTATGTTTATGGACCTAGTGCAGAGTCTGTGAGAGTAGAACAAATTTGGTTTAAGCGTTTTCAATCCGGAAATTTTGATGTTAAAGATGCACGTCGCTCTGGTCGCCCTGTTACGGATAAAATGGATGCTATTTTTGAAAAAATGGAGCAAGATCAGCGTAGTTACGACGTAGCTGAAGAACTGGGAATTGACCACAAAACAGTTTTGGCGCATTTGAAAAAAAATGGGTACACAAAAAAGCTCAATATTTGGGTACCTCACGAGCTCTCTGAAAGAAACCTAATGAACTGTGTACTCATTTGTGATTCTTTATTACGAGGTAATGAGACCGAACCATTTTTTAAAGAAATTGATAACTGGTGATGAAAAGTGGATCACGTACGACAAGAACGTGCGAAAAAGGTCATGGTCAAAGGCCGGTCAGGCTTCAGACTGTGGCGAAACCCGGGTTAACTCGCAACAAGGTGATGCTGTGTGTGTGGTGGGATTGGAAGGGCATTATTCATTATGAGCTGTTACCACCAGGCAGGACCATCGATTCAGAACTCTACTGCGAACAACTGATAAGATTAAAGCATGAAGTTGAGAGAATGCGGCCGGAATTAATCAACAGAAGGGGTGTGGTTTTTCATCATGATAACGCTAGACCTCACACATCTTTAACCACTCAGCAAAAATTAAGAGAGTTTGGCTGGGAGGTGTTAATGCATCCGCCGTATAGTCCTGACCTGGCACCTTCAGATTTCCTCCTGTTTCGGTCTCTTCAGAATTCTTTAGGCAGTGTCAGGTTAACATCACGAGAGGACTGCCACAACTACTTGACGCAGTTTTTTGATCAGAAGCCCCAAAATTTCTATAGCAATGGGATCATGTCCTTACCTATAAGATGGCAAAAAGTTATCGAACAAAATGGTACCTACATACTTTAGTTAAATGTAAATAAACTATATTAAAAAATGTTTTGAATTTTCATATAAAATGCGAAAAGACTTTTTCCCAAACCTATTAAATAGGCGATGCCTCAAAATAAACTCAACCATAAAACTGTAATGCACTGATGCTTTCCCACCGTTTTACTTTTTAAAATCACTACTGACTACGGGCTGGAGCCGCGCGGAGGCCAGATAGAAATGTGAAAAATAACATTTAAGCTAATAAATAAGAAATAGTGCGGTTATAGAATATAACTTCGCTATTTCCGTTTACAACACGCATATTTTATAAACTGCTTTTTATATCTAAAACCGGTGATATTAGATCCACTTTACGAGCAAGTGTGTTAAAAATATAGATTTCAGTCAGTGACGCTTATAGCTACGGGCGGTATGAAACGCCAGACGTGTGCGCGGTCGTCGCTAGCGGTGTGGTCGTCGAGCGCGGGCTGCGAGCTCGAGCACTGGATGTCCACCTTGTACTCGCCGGGCGTCAGGAACACCACCGTGCACTCGTGGTACGCCTTGGCGGACTCCGCGAGAGTTGATAGCACCACTCTGAAACGAGATGCGTAATCATAAAAAACATTCATAGTTCCAACCTAAAATTACCATCAGAACACCCCAGAATAATTCAATTAATATACCCCGCCGTTTCTTGGTAAATATTGATATTGGAATGACTGAGACTCGCAGTTTTGTTCTAGTCGCACTAGTACCATCAATATATCAATGGTGCTACTGCGACTTTAACAGTTGTAGTAATACCAGAATGAACGATCTTGTCGCACAAACGTCACATTTTTGTAGGGATTGGAACATTTAATTTATCTACTTCATATGCTCACCAAAACCTTTATACATCTTTTAGTTTCACGGACGAATTTAGAATTATATACAGTTTTTTGTAATTATTGTGGGAAAATTATGATAAGTCATAATTCATAATAATCATAACTAACGAACGCCGGTATTTTTACTGGCTTTTATTTATCCCATTTTTTTTACATACATACATACATATTATCACGCCTGTTTCCCACAGGGGTAGGCAGAGACTAAGGACCTCCACTTGCTACGATCCTGACAGACCTCTTTCGCTTCATCTACACTCATCACTCTCTTCATGCATGCCCGCCGGTTACGGGTACTTCTAACCTCTCCTTTTTTAAGAACGTCTGCAATTTGATCGCGGTACGTTCGTCGAGGACGACCCTGACCCGCTCTTCCACTCAAGTTTGCTTTGTAGACTCTTTTAGTGAATCTCCTTTCATCCATCCTTTCTACATGTCCGAACCATGTCAACATTCCTTTCTCAATTTTTGTTACTACATCTTTCAGTCCACACTGCTCCCTTATGACATCATTTCTAATCCGATCTTTCAAAGTAACACCACACATACTCCTCAGCGCTCTCATTTATACTGCATTTATTCTACTTTCGTGCCTTTTCTGCCATACCCAACTCTCACTTCCATACACCAGCGTCGGTATCAGCACTCCATTATGAACAGCCAAACGTGCTGTGTTTGACACTTTCGTGCTGTTCATAAAGGAGTGTAGTGCCCCATTCACTTGATTTTCCGCATTCACTCTTCTTTCTATATCACTCTCGTGCTTTCCATCTCTTGTAAACTTACATCCCAAATAAACAAACTCTTCCACTTGCTCCACTGTACACCCATTTACCACAATATTGCATTCTGTTATACATTCATCCCTCTCGAATACCATTACTTTCGTTTTACTCACATTAATTTTCATTCCCTTTTTCTCCAAAGCTTCATTCAAAACGGTTACCATTTTCTGTAATTCCTCCTCTGAGTCTGCAAGTAATACTTGGTCATCAGTATAAAGGAGGCACTTTATAAGTAACTCATCCATTCTAACACCACATTCAACATCTTTCAGATTTGTCAAACAACTGTCCATGAATAGGTTAAACAGCCAAGGTGACGCTACACATCCCTGTCTAACACCCTTTTCAATATTAAACCAGTCTGTGTATTCGCCACCAAGTCTGACACAAGCACTGGAATCGCTATAAAGTGATTTCAGTGCTCGGACCAGCTGACCGTTCAGCCCATACTCAGACAGTGTCGACCACAACTCATTCCTCACCACTCTGTCATAGGCCTTTTCCAGATCTATGAAGACGCTATAGCCTTTTCGACCTTTAGCCAAAAGTTTTTCTAGAATGCATCTTACGGAAAAGACCTGATCCGCGCAACCCATTCCCTTTCTGAATCCTGCTTGAACATCCCATATCTTTCCATCAGTATCTTTTATCACTCTTTCAATCAAAACCTTAGCATACAACTTACCGACAATGCTGAGAAGGCTAATGCCTCGGTAGTTCTTGCAGTCTTGCTGTGAGCCTTTGCCTTTATAGAGGGGCACAATGACCGCTTTACACCAATCCTTCGGTACCATGCCTTTTTCAAAGCACATATTAAAAAGGCGACACAGCTGACTTGCCACGATGCCCTGTCCGGCCTTCAGCATTTCAGTATTAATTCTATCATATCCCCCAGCCTTTCTCATTTTCATTCCATTTAATGCTTTCACGACTTCCTTCATTTTTATTTTATCATCACCACAAACTCGCAACTCAATCTCATGCATGTCTTCATTCGTCTTATTTACTTTTCTTTCGTCTTTTTCAAACAATCCTTCAAAATACTCCTTCCATACCTCTAAGACACACTTTTCCTCGATTAACAATCTTCCATTCTTGTCTCGGATCTTGGTTAGCTCTGAGGTCGCTGACTTTCCTCTAGCAGTTTTGACAGCTTTCCAGAAGTATTTGATATTACTTTTAAAGTTTTGAGACAATCTTCTATCAAAATCATCTTTTTGTTCCTCTTTCTTCTTTTTAACTATTTCTTTAACGATTACATTCATCTTCTTGTATTCTTCTCTTGCAGCAGAAACAACTTCATTATTTTTTATCACATTTTTATCAGTTAGTAGTGATTATCTTTGACTAATTGTCAGATAATATAACTCAAGTACATACATACTCGTACATACGTATTATCATGCCTGTTTCCCACAGGGGTAGGCAGAGACTATGGACCTGTGACTATGACCTATGACTGCTACGATCCTGACAGACCTCTTTTGCTTCATCTACACTCATCACTCTCTTCATGCATGCCCGCCGGTTACGGGTACTTCTGACCTCTCTTTTTTTAAGAACGTCTGCAATCTGATCGCGGTACGATCATCGAGGAAGACCCTGCCCACTCTTCCACTAACATTCACTTTGTAGACCCTTTTTTTGTAGATAAATTAAAAGTATCAATCCCTCTAAGTAAGTAATGTCAATGTGACAAGATAACGGGGTCTATTTCATCAAAATCGTTTCAGCCGAATGACGTCTACTGATGTCAAGACATGGCTTCCAGTTGAAAATAGAACCACTCCATCTCTTCCTGTGAGTGTCGTAAGATGTGCCTAAAGGATTAAACACAAGCATCTCGTGTTACCACTGCATTCCCGAGGAGGGTTGACGTCGGGTGGTGGCCGGTTGTAAAACTCTTCGCACAAATGTAATGTCAAAAAATGTTGGGCGGCCGATCGTAAACTATAGCCAAATCAACTGTTCCGGCTATTTCATATGCATATTTGAACATTGAGCATTTGAGCATTGACACATGCATATTTGAAAGAGCGAGAGAAGTTCTCAGTCTATATGGACAATCCGGCGTTTGTATGAATGCATGTTTATTCGACGATAACTTGAGTAGGTGTTGGTGTATAGCCAATAGAATTTTTAAGTTTGAATATGAGCCAAATCTGGTTTGCCGAGATATGGCGCTCACAGTACGCGAACTACTAGTCTATTTTGAGAAGAAAAAGCGGTAAAGCGCACCCCGGGCTCCGAAGCAGCATAGCTGAGGATGCTACCGGGAACGCGCTTAGAAGAAGACATCTGATATTAACATCGTGTGGCTTGTGGCCTTTATTTTTAACAGTGCCACAGAATGAATATGAGACGTATTATTCGATTGTCTTGTATGATTCGATATATCGATTGAATTTAGATACTATCGACAGTATCGATACTATTGATAGTCCTATCGATATTGTGACTGTTTTTCAAGGCTACGATAGTATCGATAGACTATCGATATTTTATACTATTGCTTGCAACACTAGTTTCTTCTGCGGCAAACTGACTTGTTGTTGCCAGCGGTGGCGAGCCGGCTGTCGAGCTTGTAGCACAGCTCGCCGTTGTTGTAGTCCTGGTAGAACTGCACGGAGAGGCACAGCTTGTGCAGCGGCCGCGGCAGGTGGTTGCTCACGGCCACGCCTAGCGACAGGCACTCGCCCGCCGAGCACGTGTACTCTTCTTGCGGCTTTATTTGTTGCTGGTTCAGGCTCACTTCTGCATCAATTGAAGGAAATTTAAATAAGTTGGTTGGTATTACACGTGCGACACAATACTCTTAATTTACATACTTAAGTACAACTAAGTCTAAGAGAAAATTACTAACAAAAAGTAAAAAATCATTTATTTATCTTTGAAATTGTATCACTTGATAATCGTCAATATTTCTTTCTTTTTTCGATTCCTAATAGGTAGTTGTTGACTTCAGATCAGTTACAGTTACCTAAGCGCAAGTACAGAAGAAGCGGTAACAACCTGTAATTTGCATTTTCTCCAAAAACGTCAACTTACAATTATACTGATATTAAAATTAGATATGTGGACTGAGAATACATTGATATGTCATAAACAACAATAATAGTTATATTATATGTGCGTTGCGTGCGCATATGTTGCCAAAAGAAGGCTGCTTAGCATGACGCTGCAGCGCATAGAACTGTGGCTCTGTCATTTTGCAGTCCCTTACTACAGAAGAAATTGCTTTAAACATAGCATTGCATGCGTGATAGTTGTGCTGATGTACGTGATCATAAAATCGCGCGATCTTATTGACATTTCCGCAGTAGTTATATGGGATAGCATGGTATGCCTCCTGCTGCCTTTTACAACAAAGAGCTAAATCCCTGGCGAGTAACATGTATTTCAAGGCGGACCGCTCGGCGCACCCGCACCTTAGGGTAACGGGCACCTGCACGCGCGTCCCGCTGGATGGCACTTACAAGCCCTCGCCCCGTCAAGCTGTCATCCCGTTGCCTTGTCAGCCGAGCAAGGCCCCGCTCGAACTGAACCCCTAGGACTGATGTAGCCTGACGTACCACCAGCATGAGACCGTAAGAAATTATTGCGAATCACTGTTTTAAAAAAATTGAAGGCAGCAAACCGCTGAAAAGGGCTACACCACAGCAACCCCGCTTTCACTGAAAGGTGGTCGAGAATACTCGAGAAGATACTCACCCCAGTTGAGAGGCGACATCCTGACGATGTCGAGCATGGCCTGCGACAGCGTGATGCCCTTGACGGAGGCCTGCCCGCGTATGTCGCTCTGCAGCAGGTGCCACGTCAGCAGCACGTTGTTGGTGATGTGCTCCGAGCACAGCAGCTCCAGGCTGTTGCTCGACGTGCCGGTGCTTATTGATTTGGATTCCAGGTCTAAAAGTAAACTGAGTTTTGAGAATTGAGAATAGGATTTATGATATAGAATTGATGAGTTATTTTTTAAGGACATCACAACGCGTCTCATCGAGGCAACTGGTGACCCGAGGGCTGGTAGATTTTTTGCTCAGAGAATAAGTATCGCTATTCAGCGAGAGAATGCTGCCAGCTTGTTGGGTACGTTCGAAGAGATATTTTATTTATAAACAGCTGTATTTTATAATGTAATTTTTGTTTTGAATAAAGACGATAGTTCCTATTGATTTGAGAATAGGTAGTGTCTGAAATGTTCGCCATGCAAACTTAAACACTAGCTCCGCCCATGGGCGGTCCAAGGGCGCCCGAACACATTCCTTGTTCTCTATCAGGATATGCTTCCGTGTTGCGTGCTCTTCAGAAGTAAAAGATCTTGCGAAGTACAACTCTTTTAAAGTCACACATAATTATTAATTTTATTAGTTACGTTTTTCATCACGCTATATATTATATAGCGTAATGAAAAACGTAACCATAAATTAATTATTATGTGTGACTTTAAAAGAGTTGTACTTGTACTGTACCTTCTACACGAACAATCGGTAATACAGAACGAAACCATCTGTCCAAGGTTAAAATAACTCATTTTATATTAAAAATCAAATTTTACGTGTGGCGGTACATAAGCCAGTACGTACTAAAGGCTTTGTGTCACTTTGATCTCTTTTGTTCTTAGCTGCGTTATCAAATTATTTGTCGCACTCGGCCATGGTGGTCTTTTTAACAGCAAAATAAGTTATAGGTCTGTAACTATAAAAACTGCCTTCCTAAACTTGAACTATGGTGATCGCTTACCGTCCTCAGGCGGTTTAGAAGGTACCGCGTTGAAGGGACAGCGGTCCAGCGGCACGGGCACCCGACAGCACTCCTTGCTTTCTATCAGGATGTGCTTGCCCGTCGCGTACTGGAAGTCCATCTCTTCGGAAGTTAGGTTGGTGACGTCCAGGACTAGGTACAGTTGTGATGGGCTGCAATTGGTTTTTTATTATTTTCTATATTTCAGAGTTCCATTGAACATGTACTTGTTTATAGAAAACAAATCTATCGTCGATGCTTTCGTATTATGTTACATGCTATATTTTATAGATGTTTTTATTACAGTCAAAAATTACGTCGCGTTTTTCACGAAGACATAAATTAGCTGCGGAACTTCAGCGGCGCAACTTAGGCCAAGTTTGTTTATACACTGACATGAGCGACGCCCGGAGGAGGATGAGTTTTCATAGCCTACATAAATGTCTTCAGGTTAGGTGTGCACTCCGCAGCTTAGGTATGTAGCTAGGCCGCCCGACAATCGCGGCTTATTCACAAATATAAAGTTGAATTTCTTGAAATATTTAACGCTGGAGGTAAAGGGATACGGACCGTTACGTCATAAGGTACATTTTGCCTCATTGGCGCACGCTAGGCTAGTCGAAAATCATATGGGCGGTGTGCAAACTCATCACCATCCGAGCGTATATTCCCGGTTGCATCCACAGCAGTAACGCTTCAGAGCCCGGGGTCCGCTAACAAGGAGATTTTGAGGTTCCTGCCGTTCCCTGTCCCTGACTGCCGTCTGACCTCCGCAACCCAAAGAGTTAACCAGAACCAATCCTTGGATAGGATTAAGCAACCGATAGATGGCCCACTGTTTAAACGTGCCATCCAATACACGGAATCATCTTTCTTTTCTGATATTCAGGTGACTCAAGCCCGCAACACCCTTACCAGACTGGAGACAACTTATCACAAAGTATGCTTCCCAGTGGAATTCGCACCCATATCTCCGGGTTACGAGGCGAATGCGTTGACCACTGGACTACGGAGGCAGTCCGGCGTGCAGACTAAATGTGACTTTAATACGCTGTAACTGGGTTTAATTTACCAAATTCCTATCCAAGAGTAATTCTTCTGTACTTTAGTACTAATATGTATACTGTGATATCGTGTATATAAAATCGCACTCACATTTCAGCAGGAAGCACGTCCCAATGCGTGATGGACACGCTGGGAAGCAGCTCCAAGTTGATCTGTACCGTTGATTGCCGGCAGTGCATTTCCTTGCCTACTCCTCCAGAGTACCTGATTATTACCTGAAAATCGGATTTTAGCTAAAAGTTGCACATTGAATAATTTGACCATATTTATTCGTTTTCGATTTTTGATAATTGTACCTGGGCTTCAATTTGTCTTCCCCTAGATGGTGGCATCACGGAAATAGGAGCTGACCAACTAGTAGTATGAGAATTTGTTGATCTGAAATAAATGAAAATAATTAGGCACTTACTCATAATATTTTTATGAAAGAAAAGCAGATTCTTGGGTAAAAAGTAAATTATTTGTTTCGAGCCAACAGAAATAAATTATAGTCACCTAAAACTTCCAGAAGTCCTATTGGGCAAAAGGCTACTGCTTAGCGACGTGTGCGGATTAGAACTCTGGGTAGGAAGTGACGTCTGGGCATGGGGCACCGGGGAGCCCACTCTCGAAGGGTAGTTGGAAGTCAAACTGTTGGGGAACAGGTTGTCGGCCCCGGTCCCGCCTAGATCCAGAAAGTCTGCCTCTCCGTATAGCTTCATGTTGATAGTGGCTGTCTCGTTTGGGGGGATGGGGAGCTGTGACTGGATGTCTTCGTTGGAGTACTGGAATACTTTTGATTGTAACTGGCTGTCCGTGTTCGACTGGAATAGATTTTATGGGTTAACATTAAGGCAGAAATAGACGATGCAGAAGTTGAGAGGCGTGTTGACAAAATGTATCTTGCGGACACTTCCCTTAGGGTATTGGTCGGATATAGTTTTATAGGATAAGCTAACTATTTCCGGTTATAAGTCCCCAGCTCGGGTATATTTGATATACCGGGATACGGGTATATTTAGGAAGTAATGATTTTAAGAGATGGACAGCCCACTGCCGTTTCTTGAGCATGTAAGTACTTTTTTTTAGTTAACCATATTTGATGATGCACATCTGTTATCAACCCGTGTCATCAAATTAACTTTAGAATAGGCAACAGGTATATGCGAGGAAATACTGCCAACATTCTTGCCATCATGCCTCACGGTCGTTATCTGTTTTCTTCTAGTAGTTTTTTAAAATTATTTATATAATTATCTTATCTAATAAATAAAAAATACCTGAATAGCAATATCCAAATACTCAATAGGCACATTACTCGTGTTAGTAATACTCATGGTACACTCTGTACTCTCTCCATTATGCAGGGATATATTCGTGGCACTGCCCGGGTTTTCGAGGCTCGACAGAATACTGCCCGCGGGGGACACCACAGTCTCGATAGTAATGGTGGGTAGGCTCGGTATGACCTCGATGGTGAACGAAGCGGGGAATTTGTTTGGCATTAGCATGTTTTTTAGACGGCAATTCGACTTCACTCCGAGGGTATGTGTGGAGTAACCCAGGATTTGTAGTTCGCCGACCTCTTTCGGTGTTCCGTGAAGGTTTACTGTAAAAAAAAGTTAATAGTTTTCTGATGAGGATCGGGGCAGATTGACACAGAAGTTCTGTGCGTGCATTTGGGCACATAGTAAATAAGTATACATACAAATAAGTAAATAATGTTTTTAATAAAAATACGTATTTCAATGGTAATAATAATAATACATATTTCTTCCATCTAAAGGAGAAAATTCAAATTGGGCCCAAAGTCAAAGTTCCAGCTATCAGACGGCTATGATTTCTATTGTTAGTACTACGAATGGTGACGTTTGTTAGTATGGCATGAAAACTGTAGGGTTATTCCAACACTTTGTTATTGACATTTAAAGATTTGTTTTCTCCATACTTTTTTTCTAAGTGCCGGCCAGATTCCGGCCATGCAGCAGATGGTTAGCACTAGTGACGGTGAGCATTTGTTAGTATGGCATGAAACCAGTAGGGTGATTCCACAATGATTTATGGGCACCTGAAAAGTGAACTTCTTATACATTTAAAAAAAAGTGCCGGCTTTCAGGCGGCCACATTTTCAATTGTTAGTACTACTAATAGCGAGCATTTGTTATTATGTCATGAAACCTGTAGGGTTATTCCACAACTTTTTATTGACATTCCAAGAATTGACTTTTTCATATTTTTTTTCTAAGTGCCGGCCAGATTCCGGCCATACAACAAATGGTTGGCACTAGTGACGGCGAGCATTTGTTAGTATGGCATGATTCCACAATGATTTATGGGCACCTGAAAAATGAATTTTTTATACATTTAAAAAAAGTGCCGGCTTTCAGGCGGCCACATTTTCAATTGATAGTATTAGCTACTATTAGCGAGCATTTGTTAGTATGTCATGAAACCTGAAGGCTTATTCCACAAGTTTTTATTGACATTCAAAGATTTGTTGTTTTTATACTTCTTTTCTTAGTCCCGGCCAGATTCTGGCAATGCAGCAGATGGTTAGTACTGCTGACGGCAAGCATTTGTTAGTATATAAAGCCAGTAGGTTGATTCCACAGTGATTTATGAGCATCTGAAAAGTAAAATTTTTATACGTTAAAAAAAGGGGCCGGCTTTCTGGCGGCTACAATTTCAGTTGTAAGTACTACTAATGGTAAGCATTTGTTAGTATGGCATGAAACCTGTAGGGTTATTCCTCAACTTTTTATTGACATTTAAAGATTGTATGGCCGCAATCTGGCCGTGACTTTAAAAAAAGTATGGAGAAAACAAATCTTTGAATGTCAATAAAAAGTTGAGGAATAACCCTTCAGACCTTAAGTTTCAAGCTTTACTAACAGATGCTCACTATTAAAAGTATGTACTTACAATTGAAATTGTAGCCGCTTGAAAGCCGGCACTTTTTTAAAACGTATGAAAAGTTCACTTTTCAGATGCCCATTAATTATTATGGAATTACCCTACTGGTTTCATGCCATACTAAAAAATGCTCGCCGTCACTAGTGCTAACCATCTGCTGCATGGCCGGAATCTGGCCGGGACTAAGAAAAAAAATATATGAAAAATCAAATCTTTGAATGTCAATAAAAAGTTGATAAACAAACAACCGAGATTTCGTGTTGTACTAACAAATGCTCACCATTAGTTGTACTCACAATTGAAATCGTGGCCGATTGAAAGCCGGCACTATTTTTAAAAACGTATGAAAAGTTCACTTTTCAAAGATTCAAAGATTCAAATGTTTATTCAGTAATTAGACCTTTACAGGCACTTTTACACGTCAATAAGTATAATTTATGTTACGTGTAAAGTATATTAAAATTTAATTTATTTTTAAAGAAAAGCTATCGATACCAGCCCTTCGTAACGACCACTGCTGAGAAAAAACGCCGAAAGAAACTCATTTTCACAGTATTGGTCGCCTACTCGCCAGAAGGGCTTTGTCATATTATTATTATTGTCTTTTAATTAATACATACTTATAATATAATACAATGTTGACACATTATAACATGTAATGCTTGCGAACAAGTAAACAAACATAAATTGCGTAATAAAAATATTAAGTAGTCAAAAAAAAGCGAAGCCGAGCTAACCAGTCCCTCCCGGCAGCACCCGTTCACGAGTTGACGCACGGATCAGCCATCGTTAAACTCAACCATATTAGAGGGAATTCAACGACCCGACCAGCGACGCCACCACCGGATTGGACATTTTAGTGAGCATGAAAAACCCGAACTCGCAAACCTAAAATATTAATTATATGTTGGTCACTTATTGATCGCAGAGCATTTACATGTTTTTACAGTAAGCTTATTATGGTAACAGAAAATGCAGCTATTTATGTTTCATGTGTGGAGTGTAATGGAAAATATTTAGGAAGTATCCACGCGTTTTTATCTCTTAACTAATCATTGATAATATAGTACGCATTGTTCAATAAAACTTTTTTAACATGTGTTTTAAATTTTGCCATTGGTAGGTTAACGATCGCTTCGGGAAGTTTATTAAAAATGTTATACCTAGACCTAAGAGTGACTTTCTAGTTTTAGCAAGTCGAAATTTAGGCGTATGAAGCTGATTTTTGGTGCGAGTATTATAACTGTGAACATCACTATTTTTCTTGAAATTATTTAACCTAGATTTAACAAATAGAAGATTGTCGTAAATAAATTGAGATGTCACAGTAAGAATATTTATAGATTTAAATAACTCTTTTAAAGAATCGCGTGATTTTAGTCCGTAGATCGACCGAATTGCTCTCTTTTGTAGCACAGAGATAGCATGTATGTTAGCTGCTTTACCCTATAAGAGCAAGCCATATGACATTATGCTGTGAAAATAACCAAAGTATACTTGCCTAGCAGTTTCAACGTTAGTACACCGTCTGACCCTCCTCACAGCATATGCTGCCGAACTAAGTTTCTTGGCAGTGGCCTCAATATAAAATAAAATAGTCATTTAAAATAAAATAGTCATTTATTACAGTAATCTTTGTTACAACATGATGCTAGGACTTCCCAGTGAGTAATCTAATGATACTCGTGATGGGAATGACCCGCTGCTTCCTATATAGGTATACATTAAGACTACAATTGTGAATGTACTATATTTATACAAATAGAAAAGAAAACAAAGATGAGCATTCTTTTTTTTTTCCTTGTGTCAGTGTAAAGATTTGGAAGTGTGACAGTGTTTGTGCGTATGGATGCGTGGGAGTGTTGGTGCGTATGTATATGATAATACGACGTCAGAAAACAGACTTAGTAGGTACTGTACATAAAACCATATGTGTAACTATAGTGTGCTATTCAAACAACATTCACGTGAATACTGTAAAAACAAACTGCAGATACTAATGGCAAAATGTTGATTATGCCTACAAACTATTTCCTCAATACTACTTATGTAGGCAGAATCCAGAAAACAACAGCTGATTGATGAGTATAGGTTATGATAGTTTTAGAATGAATGTACATTAATCACTGTATTTACGATTTGTATATTAAAATCTAGATAATAAAAGGTACTTAAAGCTAATACTCATCTGGTTTTCGTAGTAATCCGTCCGCAATTATAGGGATTTTTAAACAACCATCGTTGCTTGTAGCCGGTGAGCTGTCAAACTTTTTCTTCAATATATGAACGATTTATCGAAGACTTTTTGTCACAAACACTTTTACGAATTAATTATAGTATAGACATTGTGTTTAAAGGTAAATTTACTAGATATTTATTGAAATTATTATAATTTAAATTTAATTTATTACACAGCAGTTTTTTGACGTCTGCCGATCAGTATAGCCCGCGCGAAAAAAAAAAAGATTTCAGATGCTCATAATTCATTATGGAATCACCCTACTGGTTTCATGCCATACAAACAAATGCTCGTCGTCACTAATGCTAACCATCTACTGCATGGCCGGAATTTGGCCGGGACTAAGAAAAGTATATATGAAAAAACAAATCTTTGAATGTCAATAAAAAGTTGAGGAATAACCCTACAGGTTTCATGCCATACTAACAAATGCTCAACGTCACTAGTGCTAACCATTTGCTGCATGACCATACTGGCCGGCACTTAGTGAAAAAGTATGAAGAAAACAAATCTTTGAATGTCAATAAAAAGTTTTGGAATAACCCTACAGTTTTCATGCCATACTAACAAATGCTTACTATTAGTAGAAAGTACCTCAGTTGTGCGACAAACCGTTGCCCGGCAGACCTTTGACCGACATAACATTTGATCGGCACTACTATTGCTCGACATCAATTTTCTACGACCGACGTTTGACTGACATAGCTTTTGATCTGCATTACTACTGCTCGACATCAATTTGGCCCGACGAATATTTAAGCATCAGTTACTTTACCGACATCAAGGTTTTGCCCAAAAAGATTAACCAAAACTTATTCTGGTTGGTGAATCAACTGCAATAGTTGATTTGTCCTTAAAGAAATATCTAAATTTCAATATTATTTAGCCGTGTGGTGACGGCAGAAAAGTAAACGATGGGAAAACAAAAAAGATAAGAGAATTAAATGAAATGAGTTGCAATAAAGCCGTCTTTTGAAATCTGTTTTATGTATCTATTATTCTGTATAATCACAATCAAATAAACTGTCATAAATGACAACGAAATCCTTAATTTTTCATCTTTGCATATCTAAAACTAGCTGGGCGACCCAGCTTTGCTCGGCAATTTTTTTATAAAATACCTATGTAGGTACTTAGTCAAAAAAATACCCTACCTAACATACTTTTATCTGTTATTTAGACGCCAACTCATGTCAAAGTCAAGTCAAATACATCTTTATTATCATAGGATATTTACCATATCTTTTAATAATCATCACTTTGTTTTGTTGCACAATTGTTAACTTCCAAAAGTTACTTAAAGCTAAGTTTACTGCTGCCTCCAAAGCGCTAGGGCAGAAGAAGCGGTAACAAACTGCAGAAATATTATAAAAAAACAATAAAACTTTTTAATTTCCAAATTGTTGAAGTAAATCTTTATTATATAAAGGTATTTTTATCGATTGATATTATTATTTCATCTTCATTTTATTTCATGTGACCCTACAGAATCGATTTGGCTAAGTATGGACAGCCAAATCGTCAAACGTTATGTTTTAAACCATATGGCTGCTATTAGGCAGACAAATTAAAATATGGCGCCACATCTCGATCTGGCCTGGTTTATCACGATCGGCTCATGACATATAAATGGAGGTATAGAATTGCTCGTTTAAAGTATAGGATAAATCACAAACGCACATGAAAGTAAGAAAAGATATAGACCATCAATTTTATTATTCAATTTTACTAGGAATAGTTATGTCGGTCAAAGGTCTGCCGGGCAACGGTTTGTCGCCCAACTTAGGTACTTTCCTATTAGTAGTACTAACAACAGGAATCATAGCCGCCTTATAGCTCGAATTTTGACTTTGGGCCCAAACATGTATGGCGCCTGTATGGTCTCCTTAGGGATGAAAGAAAAAACGTAGAATGTACCAGCTGCTTTTTAAAAAGGTTAACAAATAAGTTAGTGGACCTCCATGTATAGCTCCATATTGTAAAAAAAAAACATGACTTCGCCCCTCAGAATAATAACTAATATTATTTTGAGCTTCGCTCATAACACAGCTGTCAAGAAGCGCCATTATTTCAGGCCCACTAACTTAATTGTTGACCTATATCTGTATTATAATGGTCATGTAAGCCAGGGATATGATAGAAAGTTACAGGTCGACTTTTTTGATCTAGTAGTTTAACATGGTGTAAATATCTAAGATTACAATATAATAACCGTTGTGTGTGTGTATTCTACTGAGAAATAAAAATCTCACTAAATCCCTAATGGATCTGGTCAATGGATCTATAGATAATAATCGTGGACCATTACCTGTAGTAGGGGTGTCTGGTGTGAGTATGATCGTCTCTGGGATCGACTCGAACACCACGCCGGAAGTGAGGAGCCGCATGTTGGACACCTTCAGCTCGAACGGCAGCGGGTTCGTGAGCTTCATTTGCACCTCGCATATGTCATCTTCTACCCAAAGGTATTCTGTAAGAAATAACAGGAGTTATGGCTTATTTCTTGTTTTTTAAGCAGCAGAAGCATAGGCTCCCGAGGGTCATACAAATATGTACAAGTACATAAACGCGTGGTCTCTCTTCATACTCTCCCTAAGGACAGTGATTATGTACAGTTATGTAAAGTTTAAGATAGCCAATTTTAGACACACACTCATTAAAAAGGGAACGATGAAATCGTTTCACAAGGCCATTGAAAGCTGGGTTTTTGTCCAAATGTTGACGAGTTGTAATAACTCCACTGTTACAGACACGAATTTTTTACCGACTTCAAAAAAGGAGGAGGTTATCAATTCGACCCGTATGATTTTTTAAATGTATGTTACGCGATATCTTCGCCACTTGTAAACCGATTTTGATGATTCCTTCTTTAATTGAAAGCCAAGTTGGTCCTATATTAATTTGAAGAAGAACTTTGTAGATGTCGAAGAATCACCTGGAAGAAAATTTTTGTTAAATATTTAATAATGACTTACCCATTTTCCCTTCATCCTTCTTTGTTTTCCTTTCTAAGCTGCCGAAGTGAATAGGCGTGAAAATAAATGGTCCTGATTGTGCTTTCAGTTTCACCAGGTGCGGGGCTCGAGGAGCTGGTGGGGGGCGGGGGATGAAGGCGCGGCACTGCGGCACGTGGGACAGGTTGGCGGGCGGGATGACCTCGCCGGTCTCGAGGACCAGCGGCACGGGCCCGCCTTCGCACTGGGCTGACAGAGCCTGTGAACGTTTCAGGTCACTGCTATGTCAACTAATAATATTACTGTCAAATTTATTATTCTATCGCTATCTAAAACATCTTCCATGACGAGTGCAAATAAAATAACAGCTTCATAGCATGACACGATTAATTAATTTTCAGGATTATTTTTTACCATCATCCAAATGAATTATATAAATACAAAGGTATTTTACATGTCGGGAATTTGTACAAAAATGCTTTGAAGTCCGCCATTTTTACCCGACTGCGCCAGAAGGAGGGTTATGTTTTTCGAGGCCTGAACGGCTCGATGGATTTAAGCTTGAGAGGTGTCGTTAGATTTATATTTACTGTGAGAGTGACAATGGGTACAAAAAAATAATAATAACAACATAGAAAAAGCAGTAGGGTTTTTTGATTTGTAATAATTACTTGTTGTACAACTTATTTGTGTCGCATTGTAGGTACCTGCAACTGTATAGCGTTGTCGCGTTGCTCCTGCCGCGACAGGTGCGGCCACATGGTCTGCAGCAGGAACGTCATGTGCCGCGTGGCCAGCGCAGGGTGGCCCATGCGCCGCGCCGCTACCACCAGCTCGTGGAGCAGCTGGATTTGTAGCGCCGGCCAACCTGACAACAAAAAAGGCGTGTGTCAACCATTTTAAATAAAACTGCCTCCGTGGTCAAGTCGTTCGCCTTGTGACCCGGAGGTCATGGGTTTGTAGGGATAAATTACACTGATTGAGCTAGCCCGGAAGTAAGTTCGAGACTTGTGCTATGGGATACTAACTCAACGATACTATATTTTATAACAAATACATATATAGATAAGCACCCAAGACCCAGGAAAATTTGAAAAGTACCATTTTCCAACTAGCCATGACCAGGGATCGAATCCGGAACCTCTGGGTGGCAGACTAGCATGGTAACCACTACGCCACGGAGGTCGTAGTTGGTCGGAGAATGATATCATAATACGAATAATAATATTATTGTAGGTAAAGATGGTGGTGCCTTCTATTGCTTCTCAATACAATTTTCTTGAATGGTATAAAAATGGAAACCCAAATAGTGCCATCTAGATGTAAACCATGGTTAAGATGTGATGAAGAGATGATACTCTTTAAACTACTGGATCGATTTTTACCAAACATAGCTAAGACCACCGCAAGGAAACTTGCTTTCACGTAAAAAAACTCATCGAAATCCGTTCGAGAGCTACGATGCCACAGACAGACAGACAGACGTTAGCGTCAAACTTATAACACTCCTCTTTTTAATGTTAGGGGTTAAAAAAGGCAAAGGTCAACAATTTAAAAAAAAAATCCCTTCTAGATTATGTCGCTCTTAGGTCGAAATTTAGGCGGGTGAAGCTGATTTTTGTTGCGAGTATTATAACTGTGAACATCACTATTTTTCTTGAAATTATTTAACCTTGATTTAACAAATAGAAGATTGTCGTAAATAAATTGAGATGTCACAGTAAGAATATTTATAGATTGAAATAACTTTCTTAGGAAATGGCGTGGTTTTAGTCCGTAGATCGACCGAATTGCTCTCTTTTGTAGCACAGAGGTAGCATGTATGTTAGCCGCTTTACCCCATAAGAGCAAGCCATATGACATTATGCTGTGAAAATAAATAAAGTATTCTTGCCTAGCAGTTGCAACGTTAGTACACCGTCTGACCCTCCTCACAGCATATGCTGCCGAACTAAGTTTCTTGGCAGTGGCCACAATATGTTTATCTCATTTTTGTTCCAGTCTACAGTTATGCCTAAAAATTTGGCGTTGGGTACCCATTCTAGAACTTGGCCATTAAGACTCAAAGGTATGTGAGTATTGGGTTTATTTAATAGTGAAAAATTAACGCACTTAGTCTTTTGTGTGCTTAAGGCGGCCCTTCCCGGCCGCTTTGTTTTCATAGTTTGAAAAGCTTGGTGTTTCATCCAGGGCAATGCTAGAAAAAGAGGCAAACCAAAAAGAGAGAAATAGCGCCTAAATGCGTGGTTTGCATTCTATTAAATAAAATTAGTATTATTATTAACTATCCATTGAACGAATGTTAACTATTCATAGGGTGCGGAAATTTCATAAAACTTGTTCCAGGTGATACGTGTTTATCAGTAAGCCTTACAAGTATGTGTAATAAAAGTTTTGTATTCAAAATTTTCATTACATTTGCGAGGTTTGTATCGAAATATTTTCTTTACTTTTACAATTTATGAGTACTTTATGAACGGTCGAAGTTAAGCT
The DNA here is from genome assembly GCA_943193695.1 of Acrobasis suavella. Lineage (NCBI taxonomy): Eukaryota > Metazoa > Arthropoda > Insecta > Lepidoptera > Pyralidae > Acrobasis > Acrobasis suavella. The sequence goes on along the minus strand of OW971945.1, from coordinate 7,933,228 downwards.
AAAATTTGTGCAAAAAAGCAGATTTTTGGAGGCTTATACTGACTTTGCTTTTCTAAATTTCAATTTTTTATTTCGAAAGAAACATAGAAATAGCGCACAAGTTACCTGTGAGTTCAAGAGTGTTCAAGAAAAATCTGTTACAACGCCATAAGCACTTAAGAGCGTTTGTATGAAAAGTAAGACGGGAAGGCCGCTCTTAAGGCCAGATTATTAGTCGTAAACCAACTAAGTACTTGTGAAGCTGAACTATCTATTAGCAGAATTGATGAACACAAGTTAATTTGCCAGGCAGATTTAAAATAAAATCTACTCTCATGCGATCACCATTTAAGCCTTAAAATTTAAGCCGCTGAACCGATTTATTATTTATTTATAAAAACTTTATTGATCCACAATAAAAAATTGTTTACAATTGGTGGACTTTACGCTTAAAGCGTTCTTTTCCTGTCAACCATAAGGATATACAGAGATCTAGTTTCTTAACAAGCTAAAAACCATCTCCATCAAGTCTGCTTTCAAACAAAAACAACCGCATAAAAATCGGCCCATTCATTTAGGTACTTCGATGCCACAGACAGACCACAAAGACACGTCAAACTAACAACACCCCTCTTTTTCGCCGGGGGTAAATACATACCGACTTGATGTTGGATCACGTAGTTTGGGTCCAAACTGAGCTTATGTCCTGGGAAGCTGTGCAGCATGAGGTAGTAGCATCTCTGCCAGTCCGGATTAGGATTGTGCGCGCTCACTTGCCGCGTTGCCGCAAGACGCTGGCAGAATGCTGCCTTGCGCAGAAAACCTAGGATACAAATAGTATGAGAAAATAAAACAAGCCAAGCGCGTGTCTAAGTGTAAGGTTCTGTAGTTGCGAATGCCGCTTTGAGTTCACGGGACTAAGAACATCTAAAAAACTAATATTTTATTGAATTTGTATGAAATTTTACTTTACAGAGTTCATAAAAAAATTACTTCCACTTTACATTTAGTTAGGAGCTACCCCAAACCATCATTTTGTCGGCATGATTAATATACATACCCATGCCAAAATACAGCTTTCTTGTACTTGTAGTCTTTGAGTAGAACTGCGGACAGACAGAGACATGGCGAAACTATAAGGGTTCCTTGTTTATTATGGAACCCTAAAAAAGTAAAATAATGTCTCTTTTTGACGTTTGACTTCTGTAGTCTATACAAGTGTAACAGAAAGGGGGTATCAACCCGAAAGGGAGTAAACAAACTAATCAATGTGAGCAACTTTTACTACGAGACCATCTGTAAAATAATTAAAAAAAAATATCTGCCGCTCCATACATTTTGGCAGGGTAGGTATTTAATTTATTGGTTCATGTACACTTGAAAATTTACAAATCAAACCTTATAAAACTAAACATAGTACATAGGTGCTTCTTATTTCTAAAGAAATTTCTTCCAGCAGACCCGCGAGATGAAATGGGAAGAAAGAGGTAATTAGCGTGTACAATACAAATATAAATAAATACTTATACCTACAAGAAATATAAATAAATTAATAGACATACCTACATCGACGTACGTAATAAACTTACATAAATATATACTGATATATACAATTAATGAATTAATTTTATAATTTAATAATTTTTTCTAATTAAATTTAATAAATCTTCACCTCCATATGAGTGGTGTAGATTTTTTTTTACGATTTCAGGGATGGTTCCATAGTAAAAGTTGTTTTTATTGATTTTTAACTCCCTTTCGAGTTGATACCCCCTTTCCGTTACACATTGTATTCGGTATGGGGTAGTGCCAATATAATTCAAAGTATTGATTTTAAACTAGACTGAAATGGGTTTCCTTGGTATTTTTTATCAACATTCTTTAGTTAGTTAATGACTTGGTAATGATAATAATTTGTTTGCATTTTAAAATGTATTAATTCGCTACTTTATTAATGTTATTAAATCTTCTTTACTTTAGTAACAAATGATACACTAAAAATACTTACCAATGTCTTTGTATAGTTCCGCGAGCGTATCAAATCTCTGAATCTTCTCCTGCTCGCTCAAAGTCAAATTAATAAATATTACGTTCTGAAGAAAACTCGACGCGTGAAGACTGTTATTCTGTTCCACGGCTATCCGCGCCGCCTTGAAGCAAGCCTCAGTCTCCACTATACCTGCATTCTGATATTTGCTGTAATGTATTATAGCTTTCCGATATTTCTCAGCTATTTCTTCACCGTTTAGAAGATACTGGTTATTGATTTGAGAAGGTTGTCGAGGCATCGACAGCTCTGTTCCTAGAAAGGACTTCTGACTCTGGTATTCGATATCACTTGAAGAAGCTAATGATTCCGAATCTGCATTATCAGTTTCTGATTGTCGCGATGAAGATTCCACGCTGTCTGATGAAGACGGTGTTAATTCACTGGGTGGATTTACGGGACTAGAGGTTTTAGAAGAGCGTAGAGGTGATGACGTCATTTTGTATTTTCGAAACGGGTCGGCGGGTGACTGGTACAAGGATAAAGGCTTGGTCTTGCTTGGTGAGCTCTCTTGTAAACTCGCGTTTCTTTGTAGTGGCATAGGGTTGCGGAGATTCGGATAGAGAAGTATTGCTGATGCGGCGCATAGACCTGTAATAAGAATAAGACTTCACACTATAATCCTCTGGTTCGAATGTGTAGAGCATTTTATGATCTTGTTCTCTACCACAAATCCATTGATATTCTTGGAGTCACAATGTATTCAAAAACAAAAATTTTTCAGATTTGAGATATCATACAGTTTAAAAATAAGTGTTTATTTTTTACTTGTACTGTGTACAGTGACACCAACAGTAGCAACTGTTGGTGTCACTGTGTGAAATTGTACTCAGTGGCTTTCTTGGTAACGTTTATGGAGAGGTCTGCTAATGTCTTCTCCATTTTTCTTTTGAACTAAATGGCGCCACTGCGCCCAGCACATCGCCTCCGTGCTAAATAAATTATTAAAAATATTTTTGCTAGCAGTATTTAGTGTATCTTGTGTCAAATAAATAAAATACGCGTTCCGGCTGCTGGAAGTAATACTTGTTTCCTGAAAAGAAGTTTGGAAACAACACAACAGCTGGATTCCCAATGGAAGTTGCCGTCGGTTTGGCTACCTAACCATGGAATTACCTATGGTTTTTGCCGATGCGTTGGATACATTTGATTCAACAACGCAAGTGTAAATAAGTGTGCAGTGATTGTGAATTACAATAATTTTATATCTATTACAAAAATTGATAATTTGTGATTGAAGGTGGTTTGAAGTGAATGCGTATTTCTTATCACACCCGTCTGTTGCAATTCTGTGATGGTCAATCGTGTTTGAGATGATAACTACTAAATTCAAAACTACATTTGCAACTGTCGTAGCTCAGTGGATACAGTAATAGACTTCAATGTAATACGAGCAACATCGGCGACGCGGGTTCGATTCCAGGGACTGGCAGAGACTCTGTAAGACTGTTCTTTTTTTTTTGTTTTAGTTTGTGTGTTGATTTTTTGTTTTTCTTTTTTTTTAATTATTATTATTTTTTGTGTATGTGTGAATTTTTTTTTTAATGTTATATTGTCTTTGACAAAACTTCGGTTGATTTTTAAGGTTTTTTTTTTACAAGATTTTATTTTGATGCTTTTTTTTATTTATTGATATTATTTGACATATTTTTATAAGTATTTGTATGACATTGCCTAGCCTTATTTATTCTGATATTTTTGTTGATAATATTCCAATTGGTTTTTAATTTTATTAATACAATTTTAATGTATGTGTAGCATGTCATATATATTGTTTTATAATGAGTGGATCACAGAGATCTACGTGTCCACATTGCCCCGAATCTTCGCGTCTTTTCATAACTCCCCGTGGTCTTAATGTTCATATTAGTCGCGTGCACAGAACTCTGTCTCAGCATCCGATCCCAGTCGTTTCGGCTCAAACGCAGTCAACAACAGCTGCACCAAGTTTTGAAGACCTTCCACGTTTTAAAAAAAACGTGCGAGTTCTTAAACATATCCCTAAAGGGGCTAGATGTTTGGCGGCTGGAAAGTTATGCGAAATTATTGAGCAATGTCTCGTTTCAAACGAAAAAGATGACTGGTATACCTTTTTAACTTTTGCCTATTTTTCTTTAAGAGTACCAGATGGAAACGACAATAAGACCCTGACTACAAAGGTAAAACAAAATATTTCGGAGCCTTCTATTAGAGTACATTGTGAACTTGGTTATGATCAAAATAGAACTAGCTCACGTCGTAAGCGTATTGAGGCAAAGGTGTATGATGGAGATTTGAGGGGTGCTGTTAGGATATTAACATCAGACCTTGACTTGGCTCCAAACGATACGGATAGTTTAAACGCCTTAAAAAATAAACACCCTGCACCGTCACGTCCTTTGTCATTGCCACCTGAGCCAAATAATGCGTGTCTAGCGCTAGTAGTTACAAGCAATGAGGTGCTAGAAGCAATAGGCTCTTTTCACAGTAGTTCAGCGGCTGGATTAGATGGAATTCGACCTATTCATCTTAAAGAACTCACTTCTCCATCGGCAGGAGATAGTGGAGTGCGCCTATTGGAAACTTTGACTAAGTTGTGCAATTTCTTGCTAAAGGGTCAACTTAATGTAGAAGTTTGCCCTTTTTTATACGGTGCTTCATTGTGTGCGCTAGGAAAAAAAGATGGGGGCGTGAGACCAATCGCAGTGGGAAATGCTATACGTCGGCTAGTGGCCAAGCTTGGTTGTCGTGCCGTGAAAACAGATACTTCTCGGTTATTACAACCTCACCAATTGGGCTTTGGAACGCAGTTAGGTTGCGAAGCAGCTATACATGCGACTAGAACATTTGCTATGTCCATTATGGGTCACGATGGAGTCATTTTAAAGCTTGATTTACAAAACGCTTTCAATTGTGTAGAAAGAGATGTAATATTGTCCGAGATACGTCAAAATGTTCCCAGTTTGTATCCATTTTTGCACCAGTGCTATGTATCACCCAGTCAGCTATTCTTCGGTGCTACTCCTATATATTCGCAAGTGGGAGTGCAACAGGGAGATCCATTGGGCCCATTGCTCTTTAGCTTGGCAATACAAAAAGTTGTCTCTTCACTTAAATCGCCATTAAATATTTGGTATCTCGATGATGGTACTATTGGGGGAAGTCCTGCAGAAGTAGAAAACGATCTTCACATAATTATAGCTAAGTTTAGAGAGCTAGGCCTCGAGGTTAATACAAACAAATGTGAACTCTTTTCGTGGAATAACAACCCTTCGCATTTTGGCAACCTTTCTTCATTGCTTCAGGGTATTAGGGTAGTAAGTAGGGCGGATTTAAATCTATTGGGTGCTCCCATATTTCCAGAAGCGGTACCATCCACCATTCTTCTCAAAAACGACTTATTGAAGAAGTCTGAGTCTACTTTGAGAGAACTGCCGGCTCATGTTGCTTTGACGCTTTTTAAAAGCTGTTTGTCAGTGCCAAGGTTGACATATGCGCTAAGGACTGCTCCAGTTTGGCTTTTTCCTAACGAAGTATCTACTATGGATATTACTATAAAGGAGATACTCGAGAGTATTTTGAATGTTAGCTTGAATGACAGTCAGTGGCGACAAGCATCGCTGCCAGTTAGGCATGGGGGTCTAGGTATCCGGCGAGTACAAGATACTGGTCTTCCAGCTTTCTTGGCATCATCGCATGGGGTAGTTGAGCTCGTCACTCGTATTTTGCCTTCACACGGTGATGACTTTTCTTTGCCCTTTGTAGATGAAGCCCTTGTTGAATGGCAAGTCCGAAACACTCGTCATAATCTTCCTGACCAGCCACGGATTCAAAGACAGTGGGATGACATTCTAGCCAAGAGAAGCATTGAAGATCTTGTAAACAACAGTTCTGGTGTAGATTTGGCAAGATTAAAATCAGTTTTAACTCCAGAATCGGGTGCCTGGCTTCATGCGTTGCCTTCGCCGCAACTAGGCACTTTCATGGACGACAACTCTATACGTATAGCGGCAGCTCTCAGAATAGGGTGTAGCATATGTGAGCAGCATCAATGTACATGTGGAGCGCTTGTAGATGACAAAGGCCTTCACGGTTTGAGTTGCATCAGGAGTGCTGGCAGGTTCCCTAGACATCACGCGCTAAATGATGTCATTCGTAGGGCTATGGTGAGCGCCAATATCCCATGTGTATTAGAACCACCTGGATTAAGTCGTACAGATGGCAAAAGGCCTGATGGCCTGACCCTAATTCCTTGGCAAAGGGGTCGCTGTCTATTGTGGGACGCAACCTGCGTCAGTACGTTCGCCGCCTCCCACCTTAAGGACACTGTCCGGATTGAAAGAGCAGCTGCTGAGAATGCTGCGAAACAAAAACATGCCAAATATGCTCCCCTTGAATCAACATACATTTTTGTGCCAGTAGCTTTTGAGACCACGGGTGCTTGGGGGAACGAGGCTCGAACATTTATTAGGGATTTGGGCCGACGCATTTTTGAAAAGACAGGAGATAATCGCTCCATGTCGTTTCTTGCTCAGAGGATTTCAATCGCTATACAACGTGGAAATGCTGCTAGCATTATGGGAACCTTTGAGCCAGGGACGATTAGGGGCGGTTTATTAGATTGATAATTTTGACGAAGCATGTTGCGGATACTTATTTGTATTTAGGTAAGTACAACTTTTGACGAAGCATGTTGCGGATACTTATTTGTAATTTTTTTTTATTGTATTTCATATAAGTCTTTAAATAAAATAATTTAATTTCTAAACTAGTTACTTTGATATACTTACTTACTATTTTTAAGACTTTTGCAGCAATTGCACTTCCCTATATAACATTTTGTATTAAGCTCTCAACTGCTTTTAAACTTAAACTTCCTGTATGCACATGTTTTGAGTTGTTGCCTTGCTATAATATTTTATAACTTTGGTGACAATTTGTTATGTGTATCTCATTGAAATAAAATAAATTAAATAAACCGAAATAATAATTTTGCCATTTTCTTCTCGAATACGTTTATGAGGATTGTGGGCAGTTGTGGTTTAAGGCTGCTTTATAAGATGTCAATGGTTTGAAGAAGGAAATTTAGAATTAATGAATGAAAAAAAGATTGTTTACCCAATTTGTCATATGAACATTTACTTGTGGAATACGAAAAGGATTGCTGTTCAAAAGCTTTTTAAATAAATTTAGCAGTTTATAAAATTTTACCTTCTTTAGCTGCAGCTAGCCAGAGCCAGTCATTGACAGACTTGAGTATTTCTGCCGCATTATGGTACAAGCTCAAGCTGTCGGCCACCAGCCCAGTCTGCAGCGTAAGATCTGCCAGGTTCTTCGTCACGCGGCCCATGCAGCGCTTCTTGTTGTTACGAGATTCCATGTCCAGGCCTAAGATGGAAACACCAGATCATAGATGTATAGAAAAGCGAAGATTTTCTCTACATGTTCAACACTTGAAAGTATTAATTGAGAAATACGTGTATGGAAAATTCAATACTGGTATGGGAGAAAAAAAAGAGTTCAGCTTGTGAATGTACGGATTAGCTTCCCGCGCAGATCGTAAGGGCCGATCGAGGGAATGGCTGAGTAAAGAATCTGAATGATGTTAATAGGCGATGTGGCTGGCAACCCAACATCACTATTCTGAATTCTATTCTCCACTTTCATGCCTACAATCACTCTTGAGTCTACCGGCCCCTTTTACTCACCAACAAAATCTTTCTTCTCAAATGGAGCTAAAAGAAGTGATACTTTCTCAAGTTTTTCCTTAGCACGCTCAAGTCTCTTAGACTCCACCAACCAGTAGAGAGAGTTTATCAAATCTGCCACATTTTGCTCCAGATCTGTCACCGGGTCATTCTCTCCGTAGAACATGGCATGAGTTTTAAAATTGGATGGAGTTGTGAAATTTTCCTCCTGAACTGGATATGAGGCGGTTGAGGAAGCTGACTGCGGAAAGCTTTCTGATGATGAGAGACTGTCTGGTTGTTCACTGGGTATAGAAGTCCTAAAATATAAAAAAAAACCTTTAAAATATGTTGTTCAATATTCGAAAATGATATATCTAGTGTTAGTTGTGCTTTCTTACCGTGTATAAATATTCGTTTAAAAAAACTCCAGACTTTGCCAGTGGTGATTTGGGTAGCGATATTTTGTTTAGATTAATTTAATAATAATTTCGTTTGATTAATTCTGATTTAGCATTAACATTTTATGATTTTTTTATGAATAAAATAGCTGTTCATAGTATTTTACTTCTTTTATTACCAAAGATGATTTCTGTATTACCTACTCTATGCTTTTAAAGTTCGAAAAGGGGATTATTGCTACTACTTTTCAGGAAAAGTTCTAGGAAGATCCTTTTTAGAAGTCAATTTAAAAGTGAATTAAATGCACAAGTTTATATAACAGTAAGTAAACTTACTATTTTCTCATATCACTTACTTGTCACTAGCACTTCCATCCCTAAACACTTTGTCATCTTCGAACATGCTGTACGTCTCTGGTTCCTGCTCCGGCTTCTTCATGTTGCTGTTGGGGCCAAACATGAATGCTCGAGAGTCAAATAGCGTGTTGATGTACTTCACTTTCAATGACTCGTGAACTCGACACACTTCATTCAGTTCTACTTGGTTTGTGAACTTACTTAGTGTTATCAGGCCTAAGAGACGTCTGAAAGGAGAATTATTTAAAAGGTTAAAATTTAATAGTTATGTTACTTTGTGCAATTCAGTTATCAAGTCATACAAATATCCAAAGATAAATAAATGATTTTTATTTTAACTAAGAATATTGTGTATATATTAAAGTTTATTTCATTAAAAAATTACCTTATTTATTAAATCGAACATGTATATTTTACCAAATTTTATACAGCAGGTTGAGCTCAATATTGCAAGTGAAAGAAGTATAAATTTCTCTTATAGTTTGTAGCATTGCATAAATATAAAAAAATATCTTTGTACAAAATTTATTTTACTGTTCAGTGTAAAAAAAAAAATTGTACTAACATGAGTAAGTTTAAACATATTTAGTTACAAAAATTACTAAAATGTATTAATAGGTGTAGGGCATACCTATGAGTTTGAAAGTCTCCCCAGTCATTGTTCTCCACAGGATAATCTCGGACATAGCGCACCCAAATATCTCTTACTTGACCATTGGAATCTATAAAATAAGGACAATTTTGAGTGTTGGTGTAAGTTCAGCATGCACAAGATTTTCGTAGTTAAACATCAACAAACAATCACAAATTAACAACAATGTAGTCATTGTATGAGGAAGACAAATTATAATTAAACAACATAATTGCAATACTAATTAATACAGCAATGGGAAGCTGCTTAAAGCAGCTACAGTAAAAAAAAACAGTTACATACCAGTAACTTTGATGTTATTGACCTTTTGTATCCGCTCCCACAGTTTGTTGAAGTTTTTCAACATTCCGCCTATACCTTTCACCAGCACCAGCAGGCAGGCATGGTGCTGGGCGTGCTGCGAGTAGTCAGGGTGCGACATCACCGACTCTCCAGGTGCGTGAGATAGAATGTAGCTCACAGAGGAGCGCATTGATAACTCATTTGATGGTAACTGGGATGAAGACACGTAATTACGTTTGTTTGCAAGCCATTTGCAAGGCAATTTAATGTCATTAAATTAATAACTAAAACACTGACACACAAGAAAAACCAAATTTATAGATGAAAGGATTTATTAAATTTTATCAGAAATTAGCAAACAACAAACCAAAAGTACTCTGTGCAACAAACTTAGCTCGGCTGGGCGTATTTTGACATTGACAACAATGAAAAGTGGAAAAGGCTAACTGACGCTGACAGCTGTACTTTTTTAAATCATTGACAGAAAAAGTTTTGTTTAAAAATAATAACGATACTGCTGCAATTTTTGTGTATTCAGCCATTTTTGAATCACGGAGTCACCAAATGAATGGTATTTTTCTGTGGTATTGCTTGGGCCGCACCTGCGTGCAAGGGCCTGACACGCTTTGATAGAGCGAGATAGTCTTATTGAGATTTCTAAAGGAAGAAAAAGAAAAGAGTGCCATGTTTTGTCTCTACATCACATACATTTGCGTGTATCGTGTTACGTGTATAGCACGAAGCACGAAGCTTCGTGCCGAAAGGCGCAGGTGCGGCCCCAGCAATACTTCCTTCATTTAGTGACGTCGCGTTTGAAAAATGGCACCAATGATAAATCAATTTTTGAACGATACACCGGCTGTCATTGTATTATAACCTCAATTAAGGCGTTCTTCATTCATAACAAGTACATAATTTTTAATTGTTTTGTTTTGGAAAACTCTGGGGAATACTTATATTGGAGCATAATGTCTTCAAAAGAAGGAACTGATAAGGGCAAGGTATTTTTCATGTAATGTAATAATCCGTTGTAAGTCCGTAAGCTAGGTGCTTACAGACAGGCGCCAAACCGAAAAACAAAATGATTTGAACCTTGTATAATGATTTTCAACAATTAAATACTTTGTTGTAAAAGCTTTGGGGGGTTTTTAACAATTTAATTAATCTGGTTCCTGCAAAAGTTTCCTGAGAATAATTTATATTATCACTAACATTTTAGGGTGGCCAAGGAGCAGGGGACAACAAAGAAAAGCGCAGGAAGGAGTCTATTCTTGATCTCAGCAAATATTTGGAGAAAAGCATACGAGTCAAATTCGCTGGAGGGCGGGAAGCGGCGGGTATCCTGAAAGGTTACGATCCTCTACTGAATCTTGTACTGGACAATACAACAGAGTTTCTCCGAGGTTAGTGCTTGCAGTAGAACTAGTTGCTTTTACCACTCTTATGTTATACTTAGAGCTAGATCCTCATTGGTGTGTTTATGTGGTAATGCACACAGTAACAACTGTTAATGTTACTGTGATTGAAACTGTTAATGTACAATAAAGATATATTACATTACAACAACAACTTTTAGCAGAGATCATGAACTAGTTGGCGACTTATTATCTTTATACTAAGTCTCACAAAATATACTTAAACTAAGGGTGAATTCACTCCATGATACTGAACAACTTTCCCCCCAAGAAACAACAGTTGACTGATCAGCTGAATCAAATTTGTTTGGAAAGCAAAAAAAAAATATTTTTTTATATTTCATTTCAAAATATCATTATATATCCTAGCTAGGGGAAACTTATTCACTATCATTGACTGAATTCACCCTCTTAATAGTTTGAGTATATTGTGTTAGACATTATAATGGTAAAATTGTACTTTATTCTATACTAATGCATGTTAAGAATTATATTTATAGCCATTCAAATTTGAAATGCTGAGTTCAACCAAGTTTGGATTATTTATAAAACTGAAATCTAATATTATTCAGTCAACTTGTTTATAACTTTAAAGATAAGAAATCAAAACATGAAGTAGGTTTGGAGAACAGTGCTGAGTTTTAATATTATTTATTTTTCGATTTATTATATAGTATAATAATATTTTTCTTCTTTTTCAGACCCTGATGATCCTTACAAACTTCTAGATGACACTAGAGCTCTAGGTCTCGTAGTATGCCGTGGCACATCAGTAGTCCTAATATGTCCAATGGATGGCATGGAAGCCATACCCAATCCTTTCATCACGCAAGAGGGATAGGTTTATTACATTTTTATTCCTTAAATTAAGCTTGTAAGTAAATATAAGATTTCTATACATATTTTTCACAGACTGTTTTTGTTTAATGTTCCATGTCATAGTTTCCTAAGATATTTTAGAATTGAGAAGGTGGACTAATTTTCATTGAGATTGAGATTGACTAATTTGTAGATCATTTTGATCTCATTGAAATCAAATTTGAATTAATTAAAATAAATAATAAGAATTTGGAGAAGTTAAACTTGCAATGTGACTTATTTTTTGGATCGAATAGGTCAGTAATTCTAAATACAGAATAAAAAACTTAGTTCTATCCATAATTACATCTATTTAATAAATTATTGCACACTTTACCACATACAACATTAACAATAATAAAATAAAATATCAATACTGTTAGAAAAGTAAAGAATTAAGTGATACTTGACAATGTAGCTTATTTGGGGGAGGCCTATTGTATGTACTAGCAGTGTGTGACTTGTCAGGCTTCTGTTCACAATCAGTCACTGTGAATGTGTATGTAACAATGTAAAATATTCACATACTTACTATACTTACTATGTAAAATATTCACATACTTACAGCATAGCACAGAACAAAATGTGTAATTTTTTTTTTCTTCAGTCATGTATATAATGTTTTTATGTCATGTTTTACTTCTAAACCTATTCTTGGTAACTAAAATTTCTTAATTTACACTATCTACAAATCATTCGAAACCAAATTCATTTCGTAGCCAAGGATATGTCTTTGGACAGGAGTTACATGTGATCATGTACTTGTCGTGCTGTAGCACTTTAGAGGGTAGTTTGCAAGTTTTAGGCTTCGCGCAAGCGATTTCAATTTCTTCGAAGCGGCGGTCCCTGCACTGCCAAGGCTCAAATTTCCTCAGCTGCAGCACGGGAGTCGGTCGCCGTATCCAGTCGATCACTTCGCGATATGTGACGAAGTAAACATCTGGCAGCTTCAGTAGCTCGTTTATAAATCTCTGGAAGGATAAATAGATTGCAAAATTCGTATTTGGTATTTTTACTTTTCTTTGAAATGTTTAAACATGGATCTATTTCTCCATCCCACAACTTCTTTTCAATGCACAAGAAATAATTTTTTTTTAAGTAACCCCTGGCACAACTGTAGATAAGAACTATTACAATCACTTCAGTTTTTTTAAAAAATCCATCATAATCGGTCCTTTCGTTTAGGAGCTTCTGCATGACACAGACAGACACACAGACACGTCAAACTTATAACGTCCCTCTTTTTGCGTAGAAGGTTAAAATTGAATGTAGATTTATTCATAAATAAATAATTTGTTATTGAAACATTCTTCTTGTATTTAAAAAAAAAAACTGATTTTTTACATTTCTTTACTTCGGGTCAGTATCGGGTCAGTAAAGTAACCAAGAAGTCAATCATAAGAAATGTTTTAGTCACATACCTTTATAGCCAGTAAATAATCATTATTCTTCAGCCACGCCGAGTTGAGGTGTATCCCGAACGGCGCCCTGTTCTTCAAGTAGTGTCTCTTGAAGTTGTTCAGCAGCACGTTGTACACGTCGTCCCGGGTGAAGTTGGACGGGCAGAACTCCAGCATCGCGCAGTTGTGGTCGCCGTGCTTCAGCGGGTTGATCACCATCTCCCACAGGCCGGCGTAGCTGCGCGTTGGGCAGTACTGGTTGTGTCCTGAATCAAATATGTACTTATAGTTACATGAAATATTATTTTCGCAGCATGTCAGATTTTGATCGGGTGTTCTCGTATGTACTTACTATCTTCTTTTAGCAAGTGCAAGTAATAGGGATAAAGTCGTTGGATTTCATCTAAAAAGGGGATAAGGTAGATAGATCGATAAATCGTTTACTTGTGAAAACTGCGCACACATACTCACATACAAGGAAATACACGAATGACTTTTGTGTATTATATTAAATAAAAGTATAAAATGATATAATTATTTTATCACTCTTTGAAAATAGCTTATGTATTGTGTGAGGTTGATCAGACAGAGTCTATTAAAATAGACAATGGGCTAGCAACCTATATCTGATTCCTGTGTTAATCTTCCTACATGCCCATCAACTTGCTAATCGTGGGTTTTAGCCATTACATAGAGCAATATTTTATTTTATTCTACTATAGTATACATATAGCTCAATGGTTTTGGCCCTTCAGTCTTTGTACCAGTAAGGAATACAAACAGACAGTATCTGATAAGACAAGTTTCCTACCCGTAAATTCCGTGGTCAGATTTTGCGCACCTGCTATTGTTTTGCTCTCTCTTCGTTATTAATTGAAACTCACCTGAACCACTACCCCGACAAACAATTATTGTAACAAACAATGCAGTAATGTACTACCTAGTGACAAGAAGTGAAGATAGAATCGCGATTAATATCTCTTGGTATATGCGGTTTCCGCATTCCTCGCGCTAACGAAAGAGCATCCCGCAAAATGCAATCGCCAGATGCGTAGACTTGGTTTTCTCGTAATTGTTACTTAACGCCATTCACACGTTCTAGTTGTATTGTAAGATTAATGACATATTGAAGACGTCCTAACAAAAAATAAGTGTCTCCATATGTACTGAACTGATCGTCTTGACTGGCATCTTTATTTCTTGTTTTCCATCTTGCGTAATTCGTATAGTAATATAAAATGTCGATGTTTCCTGCAGTTTCTAGTCTGCTCAAGCCCCGGACGTAAAGGTCAGAGGGACGGCATAATCGAATGTTTGCAACCCCTTCTCCTTCCGCCCCCTGGCTAGTTACAGGTGGCAAACTGATGTGCATATCCTTGTCGCCACCAGAAATAATGGGACATGAAGCGGCTTTTAGGCCCTTCTATGTCTAGATTCGGTACTGTATCCATTTCTTGACATCCTGATGAGACTCGAGTTTATTGGTCATACATGACTGCTTCTGCATTCTCGTCAAGTCCCAATGCCAATCATTGGTTGGGACTTGACCAATTTAACGACCATCCCTATATGGGCATTGGCCTATAGGCATGGTGGGTTGCGACACTTGCAACTTGCGAGCAAAGCTCACATACAAATAAGGCGAAGGATTTCTATAATTAGGTACAATCCTCATCAGTCCTCGTGGACACGGTCGTGGATATCAAGTGTGATTGCTAACTAAAGTTAAGACATACCAGTGCACCTATGGGGCATCTTGTAGTCTAGAGTGTAAGGCCAGTAGGGTGGATCGGCGTACGGCGCGACCACCGTGGCGTCGTACACGAAGCCAAACTCTTGCATCATCAGGAACTGGCGGTTCCAGCCCACCGATAAGTACGGAACCCGCATGCCTCTGTAAAAGCAAGTTTGTGAGACAAGGATCGCGAAGGACTTTAGACTTCCGTTAATATTTTGTTCTTTAGATAAGGATTATAACTTTTCTGATCCACAACTACACAAATCAAAGCGCTAGAAATGACAATTTACCTGAAGTCTTCCATACGCACACTCGCAAATCGGTTGATGACATTGGCTTGTCCAACCATCTCATCAAACCAGTCCTCCACTGTCGCATTTTTCGACCACCATTCTTCTGGTCCACGGAGGCTGCAATGTTATTTTCATTGTTTACCGTTACAAAGAAAGCAAAGTTCATAAATTCAGAAATACCTTCATGGTTATTGGAAACCTGTTCAACCTGTCATCGAATTTCCGCGTGCGAAAATATCGCGTTTATCTCGCGACTAATCAAAAGACTACATCGAGGGAGACACCGAAACTCTTTGTGTACCTAGTGCTTACTTACGTTGCTTACGTCGTTACCGTGTGGTGACTAAGAGTAGAATTGTCACCTATTTTTCTTTCACGGATGTCATTAGAGGCGACTAGGGTTGTAGGTGAATAACAAGAAGCAGCATCCTCTGGTGATAACGCTTCATACCATCTTCTGTGATCATCAACCAGGCTGCCTAGAGTGGTTATTATTCTTTCCTTTATTGAAAGATGCCTTTAGTTCAGCAGTAGACTGATCATCATCATCATCTTCTTCGCCTTCTACCTATTTGGGGTCAGCTCTGTATTTCAACCCCCTCATAGTTTTCTGTCAGTTACCATATCTCTCCTTTATGTCCCGCTTCACACAGTGTCCCGCTTCAGCAGTATGGACTGACATAGGCTGGTAACAAGTACTTACGTGATAGAATTAACAGCTATCTCATGTCCATCGTTCCACAGTTTCTGGACGTGCCTATAGTTGGTGTAGAGATGTGACACGAAGAACGTCGCCTTGATCGGGCATCCATTTGGATTCCTCCGCTCTGGCGTGAACAGCTGGTTAGTGTACGCGTCCCAGTTCTCGTGGTTTACGGGCCCGTCGAACGTTAATGTTATCATTTGAGGGGTCTGCGGGAAAAGATTGGTTTTTCAGCATAATAATACTTTGACAATAACAACACAATAGAAATAGGTACTCGTATTTTCTTTAGTCAACCAAATCAATAAATAAAATCTATTGCCAATTATTCAATTCAAAGAATTGCTACATAAAACTGAAACAGGACATGATTCAAGGTTTTGTGACTGTGATATCATGTCTTTATACTTATAGATCGCTTGAATGTCGATCGATTAAGAATTTACTTTATCGCATAAACGTTATTTTTACTGACCTGACTAGGTACAAGGTTTCCAGGTGTTTCAGTACCATTATTGCTGCAGAAGCAGTCGGGTAACTGGCACATCTTTGGGTCGCAACGCTCTGCCGCGTTCGGGTCGTAGTTGACGTCGCACCAGCCCTGATTAAGTTTTCGTTATTTCTCATCATTATTATACTCGTATTTTCTCATGAAACAAAAGAAAGTAAAACTGTTTTGGAAAGTTATATACTACGAGTATTATGGCCGATGAAAAGCTTTTATTTGAGCTATAAAGTTTTAATTGTATTTGATGACTATGGTAATGCTTTTACCAAAACTTTATGAATTGATGTGTTATGAAATATGGAAAATAACGCTGTTTGTAGATATGGTGAAATAAATTGTATCTCACTCAATTGTTGTGAAAGTTAATGGACGCTTGCGGTTCAAATTATTCAAAGAAACGAGCTTACGTTACATATTAACTCGTAAGCATTATGCTACACTTTACCAGTGAAAAGCATGACGTGGCTTGGTTGTCACACCACACATGCATAAGTCAGCTTAAGTGGCTTATGTAATGCGTTTATTAGATAACCGAATAAGTGTAAAGTTTTCCTTTTGTGTTAAAATATCTGCCAAACTAGAAGTTTTTAAAAGATTAAGTAGGTACCTAGTTTGTCTTTTGATGAAATGGTTTTTTATTATTTTTTGTTTTCGTTACCTGGTGGTAAATTATTTTAGCAACTTGAAAGGCTAGATGGGAAAATCTGTTTGATTATTCGATTAAATAGGTAGTTATAGGTAATTGATTGATAAGTTACGTTGTGGAAGTCAAAGTTACATTTTTGATTAAAATTACTTTATGTGATTCCTGTAGTCGTTGGCTACAATTTGCATGAAATAACTGGTAGCGAAAGCATTAGATCAAACAGTTATAACTTATAATTCGATTAAAAACAGAGCTTCTTTCTTAAATAGGTAGGGTACCTCATCTGACGAGTCGTCACAGTCGAGAGAGCCATCGCAAAAGTACTCTGCCGGCAAACAGGTCCCATCTGCACATCCCAGGTGGGTATCGTTGGCGCAAGCCGCCATGTCTAGAAGCGGCTTGGGTACCAGGGTTTCTGGAATAGCAAAACGTCGATCAAGTGCCTTAGTTGATATATATGCCTTAATAATATTACGCCGCAGTGGTAGGCAGGTACATGGTATGGAGTCTATGGATATCTAACCGCACTCACCAGCCAGTCAGACCTGTTTAGCTTTGCCTTTACTTATTTAAGTATCTATCTATATGGTCCAAGCTACACTCGTATTGTTAGGTTGGAGGTGAGTTCCGTGAGATACTGATCAGTGGGTGAGGGATCCGCGATTCTTATGCAGACAGGCTTGATTTCCTTTTAGTGTTCTTGCCCATTCAAATAAATTTTGGATGCACAGAAAGAGTTACATATTGAGGCTCAATGTGGAATGGCTTGTACTGTAAGTTTGTTTATTTGTTGTTTGTTTATAAAGTTTTATTTTACATAAGAAAGAATACGGATACAAATCAGAAAAGTAAATATACAGTTAAGTATAGGTAGGTACTACTTTCTGCCTTTTCCCCTGATTATGTACCTGTAGTAAGATCACAGTTGTGGACATTCTGTCGTTTGTCACATAACTGTCTGTTGACATCAAACAGCAAGTCTTGCGAACAGTGGAACTCGAACACATCCCCGTCGAGGCACAAGTAGTATTTGGCACATTCGTCGCTTGTCCATGTCAGTTCTTCAGGCCGGTCTGGATTTCTGAAAAGTGATTGCTTTAGAGGGCTACCCTAATACGCCTTTCTGTCATGGAATCGGACTATGGTGGCAGTAACTAGACAATTGATTTTGTTAGTTCGCAAAACTTCCGCACGCCTTATTTGCTAGGATCTCTGTGGCTAGGATAACCACCACCGAGAACTCAACAAGCAATTGGTGATGCTGGGCGTAACCGACTTGAATGTTATCGTAAGGGCAATGTATATCTAATGTTTACGCTGCTATTTGCATTTTTAGTTAGGTAAGTAAGTATGTGGTTTTGCTGTACTTGTTAATGAGGCAATATGGAAGTTCTTAAGGATGTGTATATTTGGTTGGTAACATATTCCGTAAAAGTGTTGATGATGGTTCCTCGGCCCTTTAGTAACAATAGGTATATATGTACAGAGTTTTCTCTCTTTCACACTATTCGCGAAACTAATAACTAACAAAATTTTAATTAGAAGATTAGAGACGAAAAAGCATTAATTACATAAAAGTCTCGAAACCGCTTGCTGGTCTGGTATTTGATCTCAAGTAAATTTGTGTCGTCAGATCAAGATCGAAATAACCTTTGTCGGCAAATATTGCGTACGAACATTTGCACAGAACCAGCGAAAGTGAATTTCTCAGACGCAATAGGAAATGGTGTGAAGTATCAGCGTGGTGGCGCTGAGTCAAGGTTGAGGCGAAAGTCGTGCGGGGTCGACGTCCTCGCGCTGGCGGGAAACGAATCCTCTATGCCTTTGCGCACTGCCGCATCACGTCATCCGTCATGCTGCGGTTCTTCGCGTGCATTTTTGCGCGGTGCGGAAGACTGCTTAATGCGATATTCAATCGGGTTAGCTGGTAATTTACTGACTGAAACCTACATATTTGACTCGTTTCAGTTCTGATTTGCATAAGTTTCGAGATGTTTTGGTAAAGTTGTTGGGATAGCTTGACGTGCCAGCTATGTCCATATGGTTATAATTAATGACGACCTCCGTAATGTAATGGTTAACACGCTAGTCAGCCAATCCGGAGGTTTTGGGTTCGTTTCCCAGACAGGGCCAGTTGGAAAATGGCATTTTTCAAATTGTTCTAGGTCTTGGGTGTATACATATATGTATATATCATAAAATACACTATCATTGGGTTCGTATCCCATAACATAAGTTTATGCTTACTTTGGGGCTAGGTCAATGTGTATGTAGCTATTTTTTTTTATTGAGGTATGGTAGGTAATCCTTCATTATATTTGGAATAATCACGCTGAGTCCCCATGAATAGGAAACTTTAATTATAAACTTAGCTGTAATATAGTAACTGTACCTAGCTGTTTTTATTTTTATTTTATACATTCGGATGGCCAACAGCTACAAAATTTTTCATGCTCTATCATAGTCGTTTCTCTATTCTATCTAGACCATATTTAGTCTTGTCTATCTTAAACTAACGGCTGAAGTACACAGTTCAGCCGTTAGTCTAAGATAGACTAGACAGAGAAAAAAGAATGGTTGCTAATAGCAAAAAATTTTGTTACATGTTATCAAAATCGAGTGACTGCTGAACTCAGGGCTACTATATTTAAAATGTGTTTTAATTAAAAGTTGTAATTTGGGACATGCAACTAACATGGTTCTGCTAATTAGAACAAAAGTTTGGTATCTAAGTACTACCACATCGCATCATAAGTAGCAAAACAGGCTAAGCTATTTTTTTAGTACTGTATTTTTTTTTCTGTGCAAAAAATGAATCGAGTTAAAGTAAAAACAAAATATTCAATGTAGGATAAATTTATCTCTTGTTAAAGGTCATTTTTTTAAATATAAAGTGCAAAAGCTAAAAACTACTAGCGTTTCGGAACGACCACTGCTGGGAAGATTACACCGAAAGAAACCCAGTTCAGTATTGGTCCCTACCCAGCCTGATGGGCTATGTTTCAGTTACAATACAGATTTACACTTAAGCAAGCTCAGTATACATTATATTATACATCTAAATAATACAACTAAAATTTGCAGTCAACTATTTTCAAGAATTTTGATCAGATAAATAGTCATTTACACGATAATAAGCATTTTTAAATAAATGCTTTTTAACGGCAGTCTTAAACTTAGATAATGGTAACGCTACTACATTATCTGGAATTTTATTATAGAAAAGCAAGCTGAGACCCACAAAAGACTTTTTTGTTTTTTCTAACCGAAAAGCTGAGATAGCGAATTTATTTTTATTTCTAGTGTTAATACTATGAATATCATAATTTTTCTTATATGTCTGTATATTCTGACGCACGTACATAATGTTCGCATAGATGAATTGCGAAGGGAGAGTCAAAATATTTATGTCTTTAAAAAGTTCCCTTAGAGACTCTCTAGCACCTAGTTTATATATTGACCTAACAGCGCGTTTTTGTAAAACAAATATGGTATTTATTTCTGCAGCATTACCCCATAGCAATATTCCATAGGACATAACACTATGGAAGTAACTAAAATATACCAAACGCGCTGTATCAACGTCCGTCATCTGCCTAATTCTTCTAACCACGTAGGCTGCAGAGCTAAGTTTTCCAGCTAATTTTTTAATATGGGCACCCCATTGCAACACGGAATCAAGCGTTATTCCCAGAAACGTGTTATCTACCATATTTACAGCTTCCTTATTAATAAGTAATCGTGTTGGAACTTTTTTAGCATTGATGAAATTTGGTTGGATGGTGTTATCCTATAAACCAAACACAGATGCGAAAAGTAAATAAATATTTTGATAAAATAAGGGTCATTTGCGGGAGACAAAATTAGGAAATTTTAAAAAAAGTTTTGCAAACCTTACTGGGTCATATATCTAATGAAAGGGCTTGTTATGAGGATCTCAAATATATTTTGTTAGTATTGTAAAATAAATAGTTTTGATTTTATTCATGAAAGAAGACGAAAATTGACCATCCTCCCAATCTGATCTCCGAAACTACTGAGCATATTTTTTTTTAAATAGGTACAATATCCATATAGTTCATTGCTTGTAGATTACAGGCAAACCTATAACATATTTTCAATTAAAAGAAAAGTGGTAAACTCAATATAATACGTTCACTTGGAAAATAGTTCACTAAAACACCTAGATAGCGCTAGTAGTAGTTAACTTGCGTCTTACTGTGAGGATTTAAAATGTGATATTTTGTATTAATTAAAAAACTTTGGCATCGTACGGAACCCTCTCCACGCGAGTTCAACTCGCACTTGGCCGGTTTTTTTTGTGTAAATGACTGACATTCACAATAAGATTTAAGTTCATGACATTCTAAGTAGGTACTTCTTCTGTTTTATGAGGTACTTATTGATATTTTTCAGATTTGGAATTCATTTGTCATGTTCATGTTGTGTCGCACGATATCGAGAGATGCATTTAGATTCTAGTTTCACACATAGAAACACGTATATCGAAGCAGACGTAGACTAATGAATATCGGCGCTCGAGTAGGTAACCTGCTAACAAGTTGGTAACTATACCTCCTACATATACCCACCTAACTGCAGGCGTTGTCGTGCTTGACTGGAGCTTTTCAAGATTTCACTTTTTAAACACATGGTACCATAGTTTGCTCCATACCCTATTAGGCTCCTATAAATTATCATCCTATCGCGATCCAATTCTTCCCAAAAAATGATGTGGTCGACACATCTAGCCGCCGGACGACCAAAATTGCGTTTCCTATTTCTAGGGTACCGCTTGTACCGCTTGTTGACAACCTTGCTCCACCTATTACCATTCCTTCTAGTCAGGTCCTGCACAGTTATATTTTTAATTTGCAACTTTGGAGAGCAACTTTCGTTTGACGCCAGATCTTTCTTCTTCTTGCGGTTGTTGCGAACTCGGTCTTAGCAGTTCGATGCCGAGCATGATTCGCTCCATTCATGGCTCTCTGCGCAAATGCAATACTGGTGCATACACATTCACCTAATGGATGTTTATTATGTAAAAGAAAGCTGACTTTGGTTGTGAAATTGATACAAAAAAGAAAGCAAACATTTAGAACAGACGAATTGGTGAATTATGCATGAAATGAGCCATGAATTCCTAATCCGCGAATCGATGATGATTCGCAATTCATCGAATCATCTCATCAGACGCTGAAAAGATGACAGCAGACATGTAGCAGATCGACAGATTGATAAATAACGAATCCTACATGGATCGGACATGGTTTTTGTTACATATTGTATACAGATAAATTAAAATCTATTCCCTACTTATTGTTTACTACAACTATACCTAAGTAGCTGTTACTTGCAGTGGCAGCGCAAGACCTAGACTTAATGTGGGCAAAGTACATTTCGCGAGGCCCTCTGATAGGGAAAGGGAGTATAAAAAAAAAATTAAAGTTCAAACAAACCAAAATTTTTACTATACTTCTTTGGAACATTAAACAAAAATGAAAAAATAAAATAAAGAAACAGAAATTTTCTACTGATTTTACTGATTTGGTTCGTAACTTATATGCTATATCTACTCCAATAGATAAAACTACCAAAGCTGCTTCATTCTCATACATATTTCGTACACCAGAGAGTGGAAATAAGAAAACCCTTGTGGCGTGCGTGTACTTTTGGATTTTCCATACTTTTTCAAATTTACTTTCGGTTGTGAGGCGCGAGGCCCTTTGCACCGCGAGGCCGTGGGCGGTGGCCCACACCGCCCACGCCTTACGCCGCCTCTGGTTACTTGCGGCTTTATGGTCAAATTATTTGACAAACCTTCGGGAATTATTTAGTTTCCCATCACTTTTATTCTCTATAAAGAGGTTGCCTGGAAGAAATTGCTTAGAGATAAGGCCGTCTTATGCGCATTTCCTAGGTTTTAAGATAATTATGTCCTGTATTTATTTATTTTGTGCAATAAAGGGTAATAAAAAATAATCATCTCATGCTTATTTTCAACAATAAAGAAATTTGATTTGGGGTGTGTTAGTTCTAAGTACTCAACTACACAAACGGGATAAAGAAATCCTACTAGCTTCAGGATCTGATCGTCAAGATTTGCCTTTTGGTCTAAGATTCGAATTAGAAAAGATTTGCACTTATCTATTTAATGTCTAACCTACCTGGATTTTTCGGGCTCCAGTCCTGCCCCATTTGAAAAGAAACGGAGATATATAAAATGTTGTCTTGATCAGACCCTAGATAAGAATTACTGTTTATAGTTTTAAGTGAGAAAGTGAAGCTTTTCTACGCTCTTTAGCCAAAATTGACCGTTTTTCGCTAATATAATATACGTAGAAAAGATAATGAACTGTAATAGTGTGCAGCCTAGGATTCCTCATAATGTTTTCCTTCATTGAAAGTAGGTAGCGATCGCTAAGCCAAAAAGCTGACTACGAAGATTGAATTTTGTCTTGACTGGAATAGTATGTTTTGATGAAAAATATTGCTAGGAAAAAATATAATAAGCAGCAGTGTTGTCAGCCCACATAAATAAACCAAACCTGTAAAATCTCCCATCTGTATAACATTTTATATCATCCAGGCTCCTCCTCGAAACATGTTTACTTCGTACTCCTGCAAATCACAAAGTATTTTAAACTTCACTCACGCGAATATAAAACAAAAAAAAAATTTTTTTAATGCAATTTACGGCATTAAGTACCTAAAACTGTGAAAATAACGATCGTAAGAGCGACCAAGCACGGCTTGTGTCGAGCCATGTCGCGAGCCCGGTTCCGCAGCACCACTGAATATCAGTAGTGCTCATTCATCGTCCACCAGTCCACCAATATACTTTCTTCCGCTGACTGACCGCCGCGAGTATGGGGGAAAGCAAACACGCGGTCATGGTACTGCGTAGCCAACTTTTAATCTTGTATACCTACGTTGTTAACTAACGTGAATGAAAATTTCGATATTGCGAAATTTTGTACAGGCCAATAATTGCGTTCCAGGCTTGCACTGCACTGAATTTAAGCATGTATCTATTGTAACTACAGTGCGTGGAAGTCTGGTAGCTTTGGTATACACTGAAATATGGAATGGAAATAGGCCAGGAATAAAAAAATACAGGGGAAATAATATGTACTTTAGAAGCTTAATTTTTTTTTGTTTAAAAGGGCTTGCTTGTCAGGTGATCCCATAGTTTTATCAAAATCATTTTGGTATTGAAGTCGGTTTTTAGTTTTAAAAAATATTGTCTCTTTGTTAACAAATACCCTAAGTATAATGGGTGTTATTCAACCATTATACTTAGGGTATTATACAACCCCCCCCCCCGGGGGGGGGGGGGTTGAATGTACATTTTTTTTCAGGGAGTGCTGAGGGTGTAGGTTGGGCCTACACCCTCAGCACACCCCCACCCTTGAGGACTTTTAGTATGATCATCTGGACACCACAAGCTCTAAGTGTGCCAATTTTTAAAACTAAATGAATTATTTCCCCTGATTATCTATTTTTGGCTTAATTTGAGTAGGCTAAACTAAAAAACATTGAATACACCGGTTTCTTCTCCCTCTATTAAGGTTAAAAATTGGTATTATATATCATTAATTCACAATTGGTATATAAAGTTACAAAAATGCATTTTGCTCAGGTAATTCAATTACACACAGTGGCAACACATCAAATTGACAAATGTCATATTGGCACAATTGGCAGCCCGCCCTGTCATCGTTATCGTCGTCTCGCTCACTCTTATAGCGCTATTTCGTTCGATGAAGAAATGACTGTGGTTTACAAACTTTTGCGCGCTACTAAACCAATAGTAAACAGAAGATCAATACAATTCATTATTCTTTTTGCGTTTGCATATTTAGGAATTACAGTGATTTTAAAGCTATTTCGTTCACGTTAAGTAGGTATGACGTGACATATTTGGCCTTTCATTTGCCGGCACGGCCCTATTATGAAATCAAAAGAAAAAATTGACAATTATCAAGTGATATTTGATACAAATATCTAAAGATAAATAAATGATTTTTGTCTTTGATTTTGACTTGTGATCCATCGAAATTGGACGGGTCGCCACGCTTTCACAGGCTAAGCTACTCTGGACGTGGTCACTAATAGGATGGGTTACCAACTGACTAAGTTTTAACGAGCCAAGCAACCTCGATAGTGGTCGCAAACTTGGATGGGTGACCACAAGTGGAATAAAAGTGTGTGAAGTAGAAAGAAGGATAATGCCGTCTAATGCCTAAAGCTAGACAAATCAGATACAAGTGTTGGCGTTTACATATACATCCATTACAAGCCAATATCATTCATTTTACTCTAGAGCAGTCTTTCCCAAAGTGGGCGATAACGCCCCCTTGTGGGCGCTGGAGGCTTTAACGGGCCCAGAATAAAGTTGGGGAGCGCTGATGTGATTTAAGCAATGAGTGATTTATAACTTCAGCTATTTCATATTTTAAAATTCACTGAAATTAAAATCCTCTTACTACACAACATCCATTTATTAGTTCATATTTGTAAAAATGTAATTAATATATATTATTTTAATGCGTTCACAACGCTATTTATATCGTTAAAGGAATCAAACACTGAAAAAATTTCGTGTTTTAAAGTT
Source organism: Acrobasis suavella (assembly GCA_943193695.1). Classification (NCBI taxonomy): domain Eukaryota; kingdom Metazoa; phylum Arthropoda; class Insecta; order Lepidoptera; family Pyralidae; genus Acrobasis; species Acrobasis suavella. The sequence goes on along the minus strand of OW971945.1, from coordinate 7,907,666 downwards.
TCGCAGGTGAGGTCCCCACTTCCGATACTCTTTATTATTGTATTATTATTGCTATTTTTTTATTTAAAATTAACAATGTTAATTATTGTTATTTTTTATAAAAGATACTCTAATGTACTCTGGTGTATGTATTATTATTGCTCTCTCTTGTAAAAAAGTCTAGTTTAGAATATAGGTTGAATTAAACTACAGGCAAGACAAATATGTGATTCAGGTTTTTATGGTGAAAAAAAATGGGGGGCGCTACAAAATAACAGATTTTTTAAAGTGGGCGTTTGACAAAATAAGTTTGGGAACCTCTGCTCTAGAGTCTAGAGTTACATACATTATGGTATTATATGAATTGTTTGTTTAGAGTCTAGACAAACAATTCATATAATACCATAATGTATGTAGGTATATTTTGGATACCTAAACGGGAAGTGAGTGATACAGGCCTGGCTTAGCGCTCGCTCGTTTGTGAAATGTTAAAAGCCTAGGTAACACAAGCCGGACACCATTTATTTTGGCCGGACACACAATCACAAAAACCTAACTACCTATGTCCGGCTTTATCCGGACACCTAGCAACGCTACCCTCGATGGTAACATGAGATGTGAGAACTATTCTACATCAATTTTTAGTTCTTGTTTTCTATTTTTTTTGTTTAGCCATTAGTTTTTGCGACTCTTGGCTCTGTCTATCCCATAAAGAATCAAATGCGTAATAATATGGATGTCTATAACCAGACAGAGAGGTTTATTGCTAAGTCAAAATAGTGATGGTTGCATTGCAAGCCACATCACTGATTAGTATTTTTCTTCGTCCATTCCTTCGACCTGCTTCTAGGATCTGCGCGGGAAGAGACAGCTCACACAGCTAATACCTACATTCTAAGTTTTTTGTTCTTTTATTCAAGACTAGCATGGAAAATATGTACTATCAGTATCATATATCATAAAGCGATCATATACGTAGGTACCTACATAAAATAAGTGAATGTTGATCGACTTGTAGGCAAAGACCCCTCTAGGCATTTTAGATAACTCATCATTGCCTACTTTTAGCTGTCAAAGGTGACGTAGTTGAAAAAGAAAATCATTTGACGTGGACTTGACGTGCGTGCCGGCGCCGGCGATATTGATAAAATAAAAAATTTAAGAAGTTGAACTTTGTGTCGATTTTCTAATTTTGTATATGAATTAGAATTGTGGAAATATATTGTCAAAAAATCTGAAAAATGAGATGTATTAATGCGGTTCTTCAAATATTATTCTTGTTGAACGTTTGTTTCGCGACGTTGTCACCGCCCACTGACAAGAAAACACAGAAGTCGGTGAAAACCCAGGAAGGGCCGAGGAAAAACAATGTTTTGGAACGGAAACTCGTTTCCGAAACTCCTTTGGCGAAGGATATTATAAAGTACCATGGCACGTATCACCAAGACGTCTCTACTCGTAATTTTAAGGGATCTGTGCTAGGATACGTTACCCCTGTAAGTATTGTTTACATCCTCGATGCATTTATCGATTTCTTTTGCACTGTCTTAAACAATCGATGTAAACACTAACTAATAACTTGGAGTTTTTACTTTTTTCCTGCCCAGCAAATACATTTTAATTGCATTTATCAGTCATGACCTACCCATGTGTGTTATCAATATCACCATTTTTTATTGTGATAACGAAATCTCGTTAATTAGGAATCAAGGTTTAGGCATTTGTCTATAATCCCGTATAGACAGGATTTAAGTTAATATACTGGGTATGTTGTTAAGTTTTATTTAAATTCGAAAATTACTCTTTACATCAGTATTTGTTACTTATTGTTTTCTTTTCACTTAGCTTTTATTATATTTGCTTATATGAAAATTATGTTTATTTTTGTTACTGTATGTGTATTTTTTCTAGTGGAATAACAAAGGTTATGACGTAGCCAAGACCTGGGCAGGCAAGTTCAAATACATCTCGCCCGTGTGGCTGCAAGTAAAGCGCCAGGCTCCCAATGTCTACATCATCACGGGGCTGCACGATGTAGACCACGCCTGGATGAAGTCCGTCAGGCAGAAAGGTGCAAGCAATAATTTAAAAAGTAAGTTTTTACATTGTTGGTAAGCCCTAAAAAGTGTGCAAATTTGAAATGCTAATTATAAACTTTGGCTTTGGTGTCGTTCAAAAATATTGATGTGAAATATTTTGAAATATTACATTTTCATCACACACTTTTCTCATTAGGTATTTTTGTTTCGTAGAAACATACTGCTAGTATTTCTTTTCATTGTGCAGTTTTACCCAGAATCATCTTTGAGAACTGGCAGACGTCTGACTTGAAGGCTTTCTTCTTGGAGCCGACGTCCCACTCAGAGCAGAAGGCACTCGTGGACGAGATTAAGAAGGCCTGCAAGCAATGGAAGTTTGATGGGATTGTGCTGGAGATGTTCTCTCAGATCGGAAAGTATGCTGAGAGATCTGTGAAGTTTATCCAGCAATTTGGTAAGTAGCCATATTTTCTATTTTTAACTCCCAATCCAAAAGATAGGTGTTTTAAGTTTGATGTCAATGTCTGACTGTGTGTATGGCATTGCAGCTCTCGAAAGAAAGTTTCCTTGAGGTGGTTCTCAAAGAGATATACAGATCTGTGGTTCTTAGCTATGTTTATGAAAATCAGTTCAGCCACTCAAAAGTTTAATATTGGGACACTTTCAAAAAACAAAGTCCTAGGTTTAATTTAATCCGTCTTATTATAAAACCCAGACTAAGTTTGTTACTAGGTTTAAACCATTGTCCGACCAAATCAAGTTGACATCTGGTAATATCACACTATGTCACCTGTCAATGTCATCTTCGTTTTGGTCGGCGAATGGTTTAAACCTAGTAACAAAGTTAGTCCTGTATTTATAATAAGACGGAATAAGTTTAATTTGCCTGGTAAATATTATATATATAGAATTGAAACATTACTTACTTTTACTAATTTAAAGTTTATAAAACGTTATTTCTAGTTCTGATTTTTATAATTTTAATTCAAACTTTTGCAGGCATGGAGATGACTGAGGATGATTACCTATTGATTCTTGTGTACCCGCCATTCCGTGGCTATCCAGCCGACGAGTTCTATGTCCAAGCCTACAACGATATTTATCCATATGTCGAAGCTGTATCAGTGATGACATACGACTTCTCTAGTCCTCAAAAACCAGGTACAATGCTTCTTATATATATCATCAACACAGAAGTCTATACATTTTTACTTGATGTATGATGTGTCAGCATTTTACAAATCGCACACTTTGCAAATCTATTTGTACATACAAATGTGAATTACATGGAATGTGCATAGATGTGCATGTTGCTGATGACTTATTTAACAAAGATTTAGATTATACAAGTAGTATATTTGAAGTTGGGCGATAATTTTACACCGATTTTAAAATTGCGCCTATCATTCTAATTTTTGACATCATGTATTTAGTTTGAATTTTCATGAGAAGGACACACAAATTAGTAGTAAAATCGAAGACGAAAATTATTTCTTAACCATTCTATAGAGATTCAATTCAATTCAAATATGTTCAAATATATCTTTATTATCATAGGATATTTATAATATCTCTTAATAATCGTTATCTTTTTTAAATAGGTCAAAAATTGCCTGAAAAACTGAAACTTTATGTCAATGTAATAAGGTTGATTTTCCCCATGGGTCCGGGTGGGGAATGAGAGGTCAAATTACTAGCAGCAACATATTTTCTTACAGGCCCTAATGCCCCATTGTATTGGATGAGGCTGTGTCTCGACAAGCTAGTCGACAGTGATGATAATTCTTTAAGGCGCTCCAAGATACTACTTGGCTTGAATTTCTATGGAAATTCTTATACAGCAAATGGAGGTGGGCCAATAGTTGGCACAGAATACATTGAGTTGCTGAAGAATGCCAAGAATAATCAAGCTCTCTCCTATAACAACAATACAGCAGAAAATTACATTGAGATAAGGTAAGATTTTTTTAATTGGCTATAATTCCATAGGTATGTTTGAGACTATTGTCTCAAGTTTTGTATTCTTTAGCAATGACCTTCCATACAAATGTGTATGGAAGGTCATTGTTCTAATTCTATTTTCAAAAGCAATAATGGACATTCCATTTTGACCAGTCTAAAACTGCTTATTTTAAACCTTTGTCAAAAATGAGGGTGTTATAATTATGACGCTAATGTCTATCTGTGTGTATGTCTGTGGCTCTTGTTGGTTTCGAACGGATGGATTGATTTTGATGTGGTTTTTTTTACGTGAAAGCAAGTTCCCTTGTGGTTCTTCTTAGCTATTATGTTTGATGAAAATCGGTTCAGCCGTTTAAAAATTATTGGGGGTTTACGCTTGAAAGTCGGGGTTTTTCCAATTTTTACCTGGCAAATAAAAGAAGGCGCTACGGACATAAATTCCACTTAACATCGGTTGGAATATGTAGGTGGCCACTCATTACAAGATGTTGACGGTCATCGAGGTTTTATTTTTAATTTGACTCACAAGTAAACTTTTTATACCAGTCTCAGTATCATGCGGTTGCTCTGAGTTTAATGGTTTAAAATGTTTTTATGTACATTAAATAATTATAGGTGTTCTCTCCCTTAGGACATCTCAAGGCGCTAAGAAGATTTTCTTCCCCACGCTGCACTCCATACAAAAGAGGCTAGACCTAGCGCGGGAGTTCGGCACTGGAGTGGCCATTTGGGAGCTAGGACAGGGTTTAGACTATTTCTATGATTTGTTTTGATCTCTTGTGATATTATCTTTAAGTTAATAAATAGCGTTTAATGTACTTAACATGTTTTTATTAACTTTTTACCCGACTACGGCAAAGCAAAAGGAGGGTTATGATTTTGACAGGCTATGTATGTATGTATGTATGTATGTTCATCTGTTCCCTTGTAACTTCTAAACTACTTATCAGAATTCGACAAATGACATATCATTAGAAGCGTCTTAATTGTCCGCTGGTTATAGGCTACATGGGGTTTCACAAAATCTAACGTGGCGCCCTCTAGCGGACAAAACATACAGAGTAAAAAAATAAAGTTAAGATAAATATGCCGTGTTTGGTATCATTTGAAAGCGCTTTACTTGTACATTTTGAATATATATATATATATATTACTAGCATTTGCTTGTGACTTTACCTGTATTCATGGGCTGATTGCATATAATTCACATCTTTTCGTTCATAGCTTCTTTACTACTTATCAGAATAAGACCACTGCAGTACCATTAGAAGGGCCTTGATATTCTGTTGGTTATGAGCTATAAAGCTTGTCACCAAATTTAGTATTGCGCCATCTAGCGAACAAAAAGTTCTATGTTAATATAAAATTAAAATAAATATACCGTGTTTGGTATCACTTGAAAGAGCTTCACGAGTACTTTATGCTTGTACATAATTACAAGAATGCTTTAATGATGTTAAATATGAGCGATAAGAGTAAAGCGCGGATCACGGGAACTGTGAATCGCTTTATGCAATGTAGAGCAGTGTGAACGTTAATAGAATATATCATTAGTTCATCAATTTAACTTTTGTTAATATTATGCGCCACAAATACACTTTAACACCAAAATAGTACAAATAATAAAAAGTTAAAAAACTAAAACCCAACTACGACAAAAACGACGCTGAAAAAGTATAAAACAAGATTTTCAGAATTCTGAACTGAACAAAGTTGATAATGTAGTTGCAAGTAAATGGACACAGTAGACTCTACCAAGATGCCTTCGTTGTAAATTGACAATAATGTCATACAATACTATTCTGAAGTATGCAATATTCACTATGTAGAGATAAATTTGGAATTTTTGGAAAGGCGTAGTCACACGTTACATATACCTACCTACCGTAGCACTTTGACAACGTGTGACTACGCCTTTCCAAACATGAAAATTTATCTCTATATAGTGAATATTGCATACTTCAGAATAGTATTGTATGACATTATTGTCAATTTACAACAAAGGCATCTTGGTAGAGTCTACTGTGTCCATTTACTTGCAACTACATTAGCAACTTTGTTCAGTTCAGTATTCTGAAAATCTTGTTTTATACTTTTTCAGCGTCGTTTTTGTCGTAGTTGGGTTTTAGTTTTTGGAACGAAGTTCCTTACGCGCTTGGAGGAGATAGGGATTTTGCTGCGCGACCAAACTGAAAAAAATGTGATAGTAAAACCGTAAGGATGACCTCGTTAAATAAAACCGTTAAATGAGACGTGCGCAGGCGCGACAGTCGTATACACAAGCGAGTAGTGTATAATACCTTTCTCTTCCTCCCTCTTTCTTTTCGTTCTCTCATCTCTTCTCTCTCTATTACCACTCCACCCCTCCAATGCATAGTATATACTCATGAATTCATGGACAAGCACGTGGCGAATACTCACATTATAGATACATTTTACTCGTGAGTAGCCACGTTTATTTCTACATTAGCCGAAGGAACTTCGTTCCTACCTGGTGTCCCACGACACCACATTTTAATATTTAACTTTTTGACGTGACAACGTCTTATAAATTGGTTTGCCGGGTGACACTTCAAGAAACTGCGTTACGCTCCGCTCACGTTATGCGCTCACAATGAGAGCGAGTGAGAGGCACGCGTCCCTTCCACTCGGGCATGGTTAGCCCGCCTAAGAGCGAGAGAGACAGACATAAAAAGTGATCGATGTTGCGGTCACAGACACTGCTCGAGTTCACTCAAAGTCGTTGTCACGTAAAACTTTCGCCCGTATACCGACTTTACAGGCAACCAATTTTTTTTTATTATTGCTTGTCATGTCAGTATATGTATTACAAATAGCTTATAACATATAGGGTGACTTTTGACCGACCAGACAAATTTTTAGAGTAAGTTCTGTCCATGATGCTGTACTAAGTTCCAGAAAAACGAAGAACAACGAAAAAAAATGGGCTTCTAATACAAATCAGCGCTTGGCCGAACGAATTTTGAATGAGAGGCGGATTTTTTTAGGTTTTTAATATCTTTTTTAAAGACACTAGTTCAGTATCATGGACTGAACTTGCTTCGAGAATTTGGCTGGTGGGCAAAAAGTCACCCTGTATGGTTATACAGGGTACGCATATTTCTCCTTAAGTCGTCTCAGGACCTTTACTAAGCGGCACAATATGCATACCTACTTCGTGTCCACGTAGCAGAAACCACATAAAGAACTACGAAAAGATTATAAAGTCCATTTTGGTTTGATATTGAAATATGACGACACTATCGGACGACTGTCGTGTTTTTATTGGAGTAAAGCTCCAGTTATCTGGTTTTGAGTTGGATGTGTTTCAATGTTTTATTAGATGTTTTTTTATACATTCTCCTACATTACACAATTACATTATGTTGATGTAAATTGTCCTTAATAAAATTAAATGCATCAGGTTTTGAATTAATAAATACTTTATTTGATTTTTTAATCTCATGAGATTACTTTACAATACTTATTCAAAACTATAAAAAATTCAAAAGCTGTCTTTTAAAGATCTTACAAAATGTTTTCCATTTTAAGTGTCTAACTTGTTTATTTTTATGCTTATTTAAATAAGCATACATTTGCCGATATTGGCAAAATAGCCGTTACGTTCTATCTACCGACTAACAATTCCTGAAAGTATTACGTTATTTACACTAGTACCACAGAACTGATATAAGTATTACATACAGAATAAAATCTCCTAAGATTTCACGTAATATGCGTCCCCGTTCCCCGTCCTCACACAGTTCTCCTGCAGTTTCCCGCTCATAACCCTTCACACTGCGCGACCGGGTAGAGGTGCATGTACCGGGGGCGGGGAGTCCCCGCTGCCCGCTGGGGACGCATATTGCGCGGGATCTTAGAAGATTCCGTTCCGAATGTAATATCAAAGACAATAATTACTAGTAATCCTTATATTAATTGTGTGTTAGTACAATATGTTCTTATAAGTAATAACTAAAAAAACAAGCTAACAACAGCATTAGCCTACTTCCGTGGCCATAGTATCCTCTAATATTATTTTACCCTGTACATATATAACTATTTCCGTAAGCCACCAGCCACTTTGGGTCTCCCTTTGAACTCCATCATGGATTGCGGCCCCTTCATGATTCGGTACATGAGGTCCCAACACATTTTGGCAGGCAGCAAACTGTAACAGTAAAAAAAATACAAATTAAAAATTATAAAAACTGTGGTTCATAGTTTGGTAGCAATTGTGGCACAGACAGATTTCGAACTTATGCTTAGAACATTATATCTTCCTTTTGCATCGAATAAAGGATCAAGCTCAGTACATTTATTATTTTTTAATTGTATGTAGGATGTGATAACTTATTTTTTCTTTTTTAACTGGCTAATAGCAGTAGACATCGCGTGACTCACAGCCTAAGCCCCTAGGGTCATTTAAAACGCCGAGTCACTAAACGAATATTTATCATACAAAGAACAGTCCGTTCAATGAATCTGCGTTTCAAAAATGGCCGCAGCACGGGTGGGTTTTTGAATGAAATACCATTCAAAAATGACAACTTCCGTAGTCCAGTAGTCAAAGCATTCGCCTTGTGACCCGAAGGTCATGGGTCCAAATCCCTCTGGGAAGCATACTTTGTGAAAAGTTGTTTCCTGTCTGGTTAGGATATTGCAGGCTTGAATTATCCGAAAAGAAAGATCCATTCATTCCGTGTTTCGAAAGGCACGTATAAACTGTGGGTCCCGAACGCCATCTAGCGTTTGAACATCAAACTATCCAAGGATTGGTTCTGGTTTACCTTTTGAGTTGCGGAGGTCTGACGGCAGTCGCTCTGTGTAAAAAACCTCGTCAAATCTCCTTGGTTAGGTAGCGGACCCCTGGTTCTGAAGCGTTACCGCTAAGGATGCAACCGGGAAAATACGCTCGGATGATAAATAAAGGTCGTAGATAAAGTATAGGGACAAATCACACAGATTGAGCTAGCCCCAAAGTAAGCTTGCTTGTGTTATGGTATACTAACCCAACGATACTATATTTTATGATAATTATATATATATAGATATACATCCAAGACGCAGGACAATTTAAAAAAGGCCATTTTCCAACTTGCCCTAGCTGGGGATCGCATCCAGAACCTCCGGGTTGGTGGACTAGCGTGTTGACCATTAGGCCACAGAGGTCATCAAATGATGATACTATTCAAAAATGGTACTCTAGATCTCACCATTTGAGCGGCAGCAAGTACCGCACGGAGCCGGGCATGATGCAGTTGACCTCGTTCTTGCGGATGGAGTCGATCATAGTCTCGGCCACGTACGCCGGCTCCAGCATGGGCATCAGCCGCGGCGTCACGCCGTGGAACATGCCCGTGTTGATGTAGTAGGGGCACACGAGCGTCGCGTGGATTGTGTTGTATCCATGGGCCTGTGGTTATTGACATATAACATTTATTTATTTTCTACCTATGCTATACATAACCTTCTTCTACATTAAAAAAAAAATCTGTTTTCCTAAAGGAGACTGGTAGAGAATGCATTAGCATTAAGCTCACCTTTAGTACTATTGTGGTCAACAAAGATTTAATAAATAAACTACGAGCGCCAACCCCTTTAGCATGGCACCGTAGACACACCCAGATATTATAATAGAGCGAGATAATCATAGGATAGATGACACAGAATAAGCACTAGTACGTTGCTAGTAGGTACGCCATGATACGGGGGCTGGTCGGCCAAGAAAAGATGGTGTGACAAACTTAAACTGTTATGGTTATGTTAGTGAATGGTGATAAAAAGCGACGGACAAACAAATGGAAGTGAGAGAAAGAGGCCATTGCCCAGCATTGCAACACAAATGGCTTTCTATTTATTAACTACAATTTAAGGAAGACTTCCAGCTATAAATACAAATTATATAGAAACAATAAGAAACAGAAAGCCATATAATAAAACATAACTTGAAACACGCAGTAAAAAAATCTAGGTCTTTGCTTGAAAAAACTAACATACTTATGAAATTGAACAGGTCTTGGTCAAAGATCGCATCTAGTAACTCTGACAGGTTTATATGGTTAGACTCCCAGTAGGGCTTTTTTTATCTCCGTGAGTTTCAAAGTATCTCACTAAGCTATGGTTTCTTGTTTCCGGTAAAAGAAAATGCTGAAAATGCTTTGAGGAAAAGGTATGACAAAACAAATTATCTGTACTGTTATGTTTTTAAACATTACGGGACTATTCTAGTATTTTTATGTAGGTACCTACCGAAAGTAAAAATTGTGTTGAAATTGAAGATTCATAAATTGATTATCTAAGTTTATCGGGTATTGCCGAAAACAACCATTTCGTACAAGTAAAGATACGGTTGTGTTTTAACAATGTAGGTATCTACTGACCTACTCACCGAAAGCATAGAATAATGAATACCGAAAGTCTGCAATTTGCGTAGTAATTTCTTGCATCTACGTGAGTGGTATGCAATATTAGGGACGTTGGGCGTAGACATGTGGTAAGACCTAAATACTATATACTGATGGTGGTTTTCCACTAGGCTATCTAATATTCAGATGCTGATTTTATTGATAAAATTTCTTTACAACAGATTTTTATTGTAACAAAACGGGTAACGTACTTTTAAGGGGTGACTTTTTATCCAACAGTCAAATTTTGGAGCAATTTCAGTCCATGATACTGAACTACTTTCTATAGAAAAAGTAATTAAAAATTAAAAAAGAGTTTCGCGGTCACAATGACTGTTATTAGTATTAGGTACGGGACTTATCGCGATTAATATAATTTTCAACACCCGACAAAAAAGAGGGGTGTTATTAGTTTGACGCTAACATCTGTCTGTTTGTCTGTGGCATCGTAGCGCTCGAACGGATGGACCGATTTCAATGCGGTTTTGTTACGTGAAGCAGCTTCCTTTGCGATGGTTCTTAGCCATGTTTGATGAAAATCGGCTCTGTCGTTTAAAAGATAGGTGTTGACGCTTGAAAGCTGGGATTTGTCTACCTGGAAAATAATAGATGGCGCTACGGATTAGAATTTTATGTAGTTCCACCACTTATCACTAGATGGTCGGGGGTTTTTTAATTTGCCTGCAAATCAACTTGTTAGCCAGATGTTTCGACAACCCTTCTACCGTCATGGTCGCGGGGAGTCCCGTAGTACTAATAACAGTCACCCTGCTTACATATGTATATGAATTGAAATCTCCATCAAAATTTAAGACGGAGGTAGCCCATGCTGCCCATGTTGGGATTGGGTACCTACCCTCAGTTCTGTGAACAGGCTCTCGTGGAAGCCCACCGTGGCGAACTTCGTGCCGCTATAGTCGGTGCAGCGATAGGTGCCCAGCAGGCCCGCCACGGATCCCACGGTCACGATGTGGCCTTTGCCGGTCTTTATCATGTCTGGGAGGAAAGACTTCACCGTCTGGAACCAAATATATACACAGGAAGATATGAACTATGACTTAGTGATTTGTATTGGCCACTCACACATACGAAAAACAACAAGCAAACACTAAAGCGCCGGACACACTGAAAAGACGTAAGACGTGGACGGGGCGCAGACATGTCTCTTCCGCGTCTTTTTCATACAAGAAGCGTCGCGATACAGAACACAAAGAAAAACGGGGGCCGGGGCGCAGACAGGGCACGGTCACGCACGACGCTTACGTCCTATCATGGTAGAACATGGAACGGACAGGGCAAGGGCGGGAGCAAACAAAACAGGGTTGGGGCGGTTTAGGGGACTTGCACGTCGCCAGTGTTGCCATAGATACGGATTTGTTTGTATCTGACACGTCCGTACCTCGTCTGTTCTATGTGTTTCGCGACGGCGCCCCGTTTGTGCCCTGTCCGTGCCCCGTCTGCGTCTTACGTCTTTTCTTATGTCTAGCGCTTTACACGTAGCGGCTTCGTGTAGGCGCGTCACATTTGCCCTGATGAAGACTTGTCGGCCAGTAGGTAGCTGACTCTCTACGTGAGTAACCCGTGCTTGTCAATAACAAACAAACAAGTGATTTGTTTGAGTAGGTAGGTATTTCAAAAACAGAAAATGCTTATTTCGTTGTTGGATCACATCATCTTCATATTATTAGCGCTTTTGCAAGTTAAGCGCCACCGAACATGGTCTTGCACTTGGGTGGTTGACCACAAAGTGGCATTGAAAAAATTCTCGAGCTCCTCCGTGTTTCGGAAGGCAAATTACATGGCAGTCGTCTAGCTATGTTAAATGTCTTTAAGCGGCTTGAAAATCTGACAGTAGTGTTGGCCACTTACACACACGAAAGATAATGAACATGAACATAAAAATTATTTCAAATAAAGTACCACGTTATACCTAAACTGTAGATAATAATTTATATGCGTGCTTCATTAGGTATTCGCTAGCAAACAGATTCCATGTAATTAAGTAACTAATTAATAAACTTCACGTTGGCTCGTATCAGCATTCATATTATCACGCCTGTTTCTCACAGGAGTATATGCATTGAGGCAAAAAAAATAAAAACAAGATTTGCCTGGGCAGATCACGATATGCTGATATTACATATTAGGCTGAAGTTATAATGGTTTTGGTCGCCGAATAAAGCTTTTCTTTTTTTCTTTTCTTTTCTTTATTTAATTCCCCGCTATTAGGACACTAGGGCAAAACCATTCTGTAGGATGACTTTCTCACATGTGTTCTCGGTCGGCCCAGTCTAAAGATTGGTTTGGTCCACGACATACATTAGGTTCGTAGTAAAGGTACGCTGGGTACATCGTTATAATGACTAAAACAATTAAAACTCACCCAATAATGCGACAAGATGTTGACTTTGTACGTGGTCTCGATCGCGTTGTCGGAGGATTCCAACAGAGTATCGCCGAAGACCGTGCCGGCATTGTTGATCAACACGTCAACTTTACCAACCTGCAACAAACATTCAATTGTTACTGAACTTATTAATTATAAAAATAATTTCTATCAAGTAAAGTATTTTTAGAGTTTCGTTGTAAACAAGGAACCCTTATAGTTTCGCGATGTCTGTCTGTCTGTCAGTCCGTCCGCGCTTTTACTCAGCGACTATAAGTACTAGAAAGCTGTGATTTGTCATGCATATGTATTATAATTATGCGGAAAAAGTGGTAAAATAAAATACTATAAACAATTTTTTTTGGGTAGCCCCCATACCTACAAGTAAAGTGAAACGTCATATTTTTTTTCTCGACGAACCAATCATGTGGGGTTTCGTTGAATAAGTCTTTCAAAAGTATTATGAGCTTGTGAACACCGTTTTTGATTTAGGGATCCATTTTTAGGGTTCCGTAGTAAACAAGGAACACTTATAGTTTCGCCAAAGTCAAAGTCAAAGTCAAAAGTCAAAGTCATTTTTTTTTTCAATGTAGGATAAATTTATTTCTTATTGAAGGTCATTTTTTTAAATATTATTTTAGTGCTTAAGCTAAAAACTACTAGCGTTTCGGAACGACCACTGCTGGGAAGATTACGCCGAAAGAAACCCAGTTCAGTATTGGTCCCTACCCAGCCTGATGGGCTATATTACAGTTACAATACAGATTTACACTTTAGCTAGGTATACCATATATTTAAACAATACAAAAAATGAATCGAGTTAAAGTGAAAAAAAAAAATTATTCAATGTAGGATAAATTTATCTCTTATTATAGGTCATTTTTTTTAATATAATTTTAGTGCAAAGGCTAAAAACTACTAGCGTTTCGGAACGACCTCTGCTGGGAAGATTACACCGAAAGAAACCCAGTTCACTATTGGTCCCTACCCAGCCTGATGGGCTATGTTTCAGTTACAATACAGATTTACACTTAAGCAAGCTCAGTATACATTATATTATACATCTAAATAATACAATTAAAATATGCAGTCACCTGATTCCAAGAATTGTGATCAGACAATGATAGATAGTCATTTACATGATAATACGCATTTTTCATTAAATGATTTTTAATGGCAGTCTTAAACTTAGATAATGGTAACGCTACTACATTATCTGGAATCCTATTATAGAGGCGTTAGCCAAGACCCACAAAAGATTTTTTGTTTTTTGCAACCGAAAAGCTGAGATAGCTAATTTATTTTTATTTCTAGTGTTTATACTATGAATATCACTATTTTTCTTATATACTCGTAAATGTATATTTTGACGCACGTACATAATGTTCGCATAGATGAATTGCGAAGGGAGAGTCAAAAATTAATGTTTTTAAAAAGTTCCCTTAGAGACTCTCTAGCACCTAATTTATATATCATATCATATCATATCATCATATCATATCATTTATTGCTTCCTTAATGTATCATACAGGTCTTTATTAACAAAATAAGTAACAAATAAGGACCCTGACGGGCGCTGCAATGGGGAAGGGCCACATTTTTGTCAAATCTATGTTATTGAATTATTTTATGATATATTTCAATTTATGTACCTATATAATATCCATGCAAGTTATATTTTATTCGTCGTATTTTAAGTTTATTCATTAATAATAAGTTAATAGATGTAAAACTTTTACATTGATAATAGTTAATATATGTCAATTTTTTTATACATGTCAGGAATTATTATTAATTTAATATATTGCCTTTACGGTGTAATTTTGTCTTCCAAATATTCGTTTATTGTGTAATAGTATTTATTAGTCAATAGTTCTTTGAGTTTGTGTAGAAACGTTTTATTATTCTCTATGTCTTTGATGGCGGTTGGGAGTTTGTCGTAGAGCTTTATAGACATGACTAGAGGGCTAGATGAATGAAGCTGGAGACGCGAAGTAGGTAGTTGTAGCTTATTTTGATGCCTGAGTGTATATTTTGTTACTAAGTCTCTTCGTTTTTTGAAAAATTAAGGATATTTTCGGACAAATTTGCATGCGTGTAGGATGTAGATGCATGGCAAAGTTAAAATTTTGTATCTTTTAAAATAAGGTTTGCAGCTGTCTCTTTTTTTTATATTTGCTATTATACGCAACAATCTTTTTTGCATGGTAAATACTTCATCGCAATCGGTTCCGTTGCCCCACAAAAATGTACCATAACTTAGCCATGAGTACCACGTTAGATGTAGGCGTAGTAAGTGACAATAGCTGTTTCGATGTCCGTTGATTTTTTTACCTCCCTAAGCGCATACGCAAACTTAGATAATTTTGCGCGTAGTTTTTTTGTATGAGACTTCCAATTTATGTGACTATCTATGTCAATGCCTAGCAAAGTAAATTCATTTACCACCTCTAAATCGATACCATTGAAGCTCATTTTAACCTCTAATGGTGGTTTTTGGTACGGGTGAAAGACCATTAATTTTGTTTTTAAATAATTTAATTCTAAGTTGTGCTCATTTAGCCAGTTAGATGTTTTTGTGAGAATGTCAGTAAGTTGTTCGCGCAAATTTTTATTACCTTGGGTGGACGTTAAGATGGAAATATCATCGGCAAATAGAACACAATGTTCTTTCATTATTTTTGGAAGGTCGTTGATGTATATTACGAATAAAAGGCACCCGAGGACACTTCCTTGGGGGATAGAAGAAACAACTGACTTACAGTTTGATCGAATAATTTGAACTGTACTTGTTTCGTGATTGAAATATTCGACTTCCACGAATTGTTTCCTGTCTTTTAAATATGAACTGAACCATTTATGTGCAATACCTCTAATTCCAATGCCATATAGTTTTTTTAGAAGGATATCATATTGGACCATGTCGTATGCTTTCGTCATATCCAACAGTAATCCAATGCAATATAAACCTCTATCTAGCGTTTTTAGAGCTTCTTGGACGTATTTGAAGACTGCCAATATTGTCGAACGGTTTTTACAGAATCCATTCTGACATTCATCAAAAAGTTTATATTTTTCACAGAAGCTGTAGACGCGGTCAGCCATGACTTTTTCAAATATTTTGGAAGCTGTTGGCAATAGTGCTATGGGGCGGTAATTATTGAGGTCAGTTTGTTCGTTTTTTTTGTGAATAGGTTTTATGATAGTAATTTTCAGTAGGTCGGGAAAAGTTCCTTCATTCAATGACTGGTTTATTAGTATAGTAAATGGTAGAGATAGTTCTTCCGCACATTCTCTGAACAAGTTCGGGGGCAGTTCATCTATACCGTGGCTTCTTTTGTTTTTTAAGTTTCTGATAATATTATGTATTTCTTTGGTATCAACAGGTCGAATGAATATGCTATTTTCCGAAGGGCAATATACAGGGCGTGACGAATTTGTTCCCGTTCGTTTTTCGCCTATACTGGCAAAGAAATCATTAAATTTGTTAGCTATTTCCACTGGGTCTGTGATAACTTTTTTGTTTATATGCAATTCCATATTGTTTTTTTCTTTAACTGGTTTTTATTTGTACACTCATTGACAACACTCCACATGGTTTTGACTTTATTAGTTGATTTTTTTATTCGTTTTTTATAGTACAATTTCTTTGAGGTAGATACTGTTTTCTTTAACATATATTCATATTTTTTATAATAATTATTTAGTATTTCATTATTTGTTCTCAGGTTAAGAAGTTTCAATAATCTTTTATTTTTACACGATTTTTTTATTCCTACAGTTAGCCAGTGCTTCTTAATATATGGATCTAACAGCACGTTTTTGTAAAACAAATATAGTATTTATGTCTGCTGCATTACCCCATAGCAATATTCCATAGGACATAACACTATGGAAGTAACTAAAATATACCAAAAGCGCTGTATCAACGTCCGTCATCTGCCTAATTCTCCTAACCGCGTAGGCTGCAGAGCTAAGCTTTCCAGCTATTTTTTTAATATGGGCACCCCATTGCAACCCGGAATCAAGCGTTATTCCCAGAAACGTTGTGTTATCTACCATTTCTACTGCTTCCTTATTAATAAGTTATCGTGTTGGAACTTTTGTAACATTCGGTAAGCAGAACTTTACACATTTAGTTTTGTTTGCATTTAATACTAAATTATTTGTCGTAAACCATTCCAACACTTGCGACAATGTATTATTAATCTCATCAGAGGCGTCAGTTTTCCTATCTACGCTAAAAACAATGTAGTAGTATCGAAGTATCGTCAGCAAAAAGTACAGACTTACAGTTTTTTACATAATATGGTAAATCATTGATATATATGGCGAATAACAAAGGACCTAAGATGGAACCCTGGGGCACACCCATCACTACGGTTGATCCTTCAGATTTCACTTGATTTAAACTAACTTTTTGAATACGGCTACTCAAATAAAATTTAATCAATTCGAGAGCTTTCCCTTTTATTCCAGAGTGCTCAAGTTTGGATAGAAGGGTTTCGTGGTCTACACAATCAAATGCCTTGGAGAGGTCACAAAACACACCAATTGCATTCTGACAACACTCCCAAGCATCATAGATGTTTTGTGTCATGTCTGTCTGTCTGTCTGTCCGTCCGCGGTTTTACTCAGCGACTATAAGTACTGGACAGCTGTGATTTGGCATGGATACGTATATTAATTATGCGGAAAAAGTGGTAGAATATAATACTATTTTTTTTTCCGTGTAGCTCCCATACAATTAAAGTAAAAAGTATTTGGGTACCCAACATGTGGGGTATCGTTGAATAGGTCTTTCAAAAATATTATGAGCTTGTTAACACCGTTCTTCAATTTAGGGATCTGTTATTGAAATATTCGGTTTTAAAGTGAATATTTTTGTTAAAGTCAAGTGTCCCCCCCATCTATCTGCTAAACGGTTATATATGGTCTCGTGAAAATTACAGCTATAGTATATATAACAAACTTTAAAGGAAAACTATCAGAGCTTAGTAAGGTTTACAAATTAAAAAGTTATAGGCGATCATCTTATAAAATGTATTGGGAAAAAGAAAATTTCATACAAATTCAATAGAAAATTAGTTTTTAGACGTTTTTAGTGGCATGAACTCAAAGTTGGCATTTGTTACTATGGAACCCTACACTGGGCGTGGCCCGATACGCACTTGGCCAATTATTAAATATTTGGTTTTAAATTTAACATTTTTGTTGGAGTCAAGTGTCCTCTCCCTCTATCTGCTAAACGGTTATATAAGGACACGTGAAACAATTCACAGCTATAGTATATATAACAAACTTTAAAGGAAAACTATCAGTGCTATCAGAGTTAAGTAGGGTTTATAAATTAAAAAAGTTAAAGACGATCAACTTATAACATGTACTCGGAAAAGGAAAATTTCTTACAAATTCAATAGAAAATTAGTTTTTAGACGTTTTCAGTGGCATGAACTCAAAGTGGGCATTCGTAACTACGGAACCCTACACTGCATGTGGCCCGACACGCACTTGGCTAATTATTTAATCCTGCACGCATTGAATTATAATTATTATACATTGTTCAAGGCTTCAGTTTGTTTACGAGTAAAAACAACTGCAATACATTTATTGCCTAAAGGTTAAACATAATTTTTACAAAATTTGAAATTACGTAAAATCTGTAATTTTAACCAATTTTCATAATACTTCAAGTTCAGCCATATTATGTCGTCTAAGTATATATAAATGTACCTACCTAAGTTTGTGTAGTTTAACAAAATCAAAGTTGTGTTTGAGAAAATCGCACACATTCTAACATGCTACAGCATTACAAACAAATCTATGATGATGATACGAGTATATATACGTAGTTCTAACAGACTTAGATTTTTTTACACAGTTTCCTTATTAACTATGTTACTAACTAAATTTTTTATTTGATAGCCTAATTTCACGACACGCAGGTAAGGACTCTTCGAGCTTTCAACTTATTAAAAGTTACGATGTGAATTTACTCTGGACTATACGTCGTTTTGTGTTCATCATAATGTCTAACATCATAATATCTAACAATATCTGTGTAATATGTAATGTTTTAATCAATGCTTAAAACATTAATAAGCAGTGAGATTAATTGGAGAGTCACGAAGGAAACTTTTCTTCAGGTGTGAGTTATTCAGCTTTAGCCAAAAATAATTTGGTATAATAAACACATTTTTTTTGAAAATTTTTCTCCATTGTTTTCTTACCTCTTTTTTAACTTTTTCAGCGGCGACATACACAGCGGCTCTATCGGCAAGGTCAACCACGTAACTGGCGATGTCGTAGCCCTCCTGCGTCACATCTGTCACGGTCTTCTGCAAGCCTGGTAATTCAATTATTTAGTATTAATATAATGACGTCGTTTCACAATTTTCTTGTTAGGTAATTGAAAAAACACTGAATAGTGTTGATTAAGGCAATTTAGGGAATCGTAAGCAATTATCATTAATTAAGTAAGTACTTTAATTTTATTATGAGTTATATCCATTATAATATAAACGATAGTTTCTGCACGTAAGATAAAATAATAGATATTTTATGATCTTATAAATGCCATCCCGTCATTATACTTACTGTTTACATAAAGTGTTTTAAATCCCTTTTCTTAAGTATTTATATAATTTGCAATAGGTACCTACCTTATATTGCAAATTACTTTACCAAAATACCTTGGAATTTGAATAACTGGTGCGAGTGCAAATCATTAGAAGGGCTTGCGGTGTTATAGCGGTAATAAATCTAGGCTTACGGTCATGAATCATGAATCAAAAAAATGCAGTCTCGTGTTATATATACCTATCCACCCAGGATATAAAGGGCCACCAGTCCGTAGGGAAACGCTACAAAACTGCATTTTTGTGGCTAACTCCCAGTTTATAATTTATTTTGACGAATTAAACGATAAGATTCACCATACCTTCTAAATTAATCAATTAATTAAAAACAGCCAGTTTATTTAAGCCCCCTTATTAAATAAAATATACAAGTGTTTGAAACTTATTTTAGTTAAAATATGTTCTGCCTCGTTCATTCAATATCATATATTAGAAAGAGGGAAAGGGACAAAACATGTTTTAATCAAAATAGGTTAAGCAAACCGTTAAAACGGAAGAAAAATTACTCTTTTTTTCTTTTGGTAGGTAATCTTCAGCAATACCTAGGGAATACCTAACTATATTTCGGATATGATTTTCCTCACCTTTTAAATTGATATCCCAAACCACGACCTTGGCTCCGAGCCTCGCCAACTTGATCGCCAGCTCCCTCCCCACTCCGCCCGCCCCCCCGGTCACCAGCACCACATCTCCTTTCAAACTCTTCATTGGCCTGATGGCATTAGGCACGAGAGTCCAGAACAGAGATTCGAGGATATAATAGCATGATAAGACGAGGAAAAGAACGGTGTCCTTTGCGATGTCGAACACCCTCGTCATTTGTGGAGGTGGGTTTATCCTTGTTCCTTCTAACATTGTTTGTTTCTGTAACAAAAATAAGATAAATAAAATTAATGTATAGACAAATTGCACAGATTGAGCTAGCCCCAAAGTTTTAGACTTGAGTTATGGAATAATAGCTAAGAAGTTATAACAAGTCTAAAACTTAAGCCTTGTCATTTGGGATGATGTAGGTATTTCGAAGTTAAGACGGAAACTCACATATGTAGGTACTATACATAAATGAACCCTGAAAACATTACACTCCTTTTTTGGGGCAGTTGCCTAAACAGCTATGCACCATATCACAATAAAATAATAGACTGGTTAGAAAAATAAAGCTGCAGTAGCCAGTACTAATAAATTCTATCATTTGTTGGTTTTTAGACTTATTATCCGCACTGTACGGTTTACGCTATGTATTATTTTACATTCACCTACGACAATGTTGTTTTAATGGTATAATTTTATCATTATTACATGGTACTCGCAAAATGAAATTACATCTACTTAAATGGTAAAATATAAACTTTAGCGTGGGTTTAAATATAAACTTTAGCCTAAATTTTATACGAAATGATACAAAAGTGGAGGTATAACGTTTTAGAGTTAATTTTATTGATTACAGTTTTTTAAGTTAGAATGACTAAAATACCTTAGCTTGTGCTATTGTGTATTAACAATATAATATGCAAATATAAGGAAAGTACGATATCGTCCTCCCAGCCACAAAACTATCACAGGGTAGCTCTAGCTCTATTTATAATGCTCTGTACCAGTATTAGTATCGTATAAGTATATACATACAATATGTAACAAAAACCCTGTCCGATCCTTGTAGGAGCAACTCAGACCGTCAATATGAACAACTTTTCCTATGGGACAAATGCTTGAAAATCGAAAACAAAATCGACATTTTCATGCAAAAGTTTTCGGCCGGCCTGGCAGATTGTATGAAAATGACGATTTTTTTTCGAGTTTCAAGCATTGGTCCCATAGGAAAAGTTGTTCATATTGACGGTCTGAGTTGCTCCTACAAGGATCGGACAGGGTTTTGTTACATATTGTATATGTGAATCATATATCTCCGCGGTTTGTCGATTTCAATTATATGGCTGCAATTTTAACTGTAACTACCTGTGCAAAATATCGAGGATATAGGAATAATTTGGGGT
This sequence comes from Acrobasis suavella, assembly GCA_943193695.1. Classification (NCBI taxonomy): domain Eukaryota; kingdom Metazoa; phylum Arthropoda; class Insecta; order Lepidoptera; family Pyralidae; genus Acrobasis; species Acrobasis suavella. The sequence continues at coordinate 7,886,261 of OW971945.1, read as the reverse complement.
GTTCAGTATATGTGTCTTTGTGCGGTTCGTGTTCACTCTACACTTGCACATGTATACACGTTCAAACGCATACCTACATGTTTACAATTATAAGCCGTGAGTCTTGAGGTCGAACCAAGAACTCGTAAAGGAAAGACTAGCCATGGGACATCACGATTTCTATAGTTCTGAAAACTATTCGACAGTTTTGGTCTGTCTCGCATTTTTGAATGTATGTATTTAATTTAGGTCACTAGGTGATTTACCATTTATTAAATCATACGAGTGTCTAGAAATAGTATAGGTATACTACCTATAATAAAAATATATCATATTTTATAGACACGTAATAATTTAATGTCCTTCCAGCGAAGGAAAGATTGGGAATGTTGGCTAGGATTGTTATGCTAAATTTTGATATTCAAAGTACAGAAGACGAAAACACAAGATAGGACCAAGCCCTATAGCTTATTTTCCTCAAATATTAAAAATATCAAGTTAATTAATCTCCAAGTTTGGTGCTTTTATATTTTGTGCTCCCTTGTAATGCAACCACTATCATAATCCGTCACGACTGGCGTCCAACTAAGTAGTTTGGTAGTTGGTCACTGCCTCTATTTCGTAACTTTATTCCATTCATTTTCCTAATGCCTTGGGAGCAGTGCCAATTGACTTGTCTCTATTGCGTGTTACTTCAATTATTTACGACTCAAGATTCCCTATGTAATTATATATTGTAGGAAAATGAACATAAATCCATAAATTATAAAATTAACCCTTTCACTGCGAACGTCGGATTTATCCGACAAACATTGTCGTGCCCATTTCCCGAGCGTCGGATATTTCCGACAAAACAATGCCCGTTTTGCACATAACTGAAGTATCCACATCCCTTTTTGGTTGTAGGTATTTATTTTAGATTTACTACTCCTTGCGCTGGGGGCAGGACCACTGATATAAAGTTTCGCAGTGAAACGGTTAAGCTTTTAACAGACCCTGTCTTTTGTTGTACTTATAGAAAATGAACAACATGTACTAACTTTTGTTTTATTACAAAACCTACATAAACCGAAAAGGTACAAATGTTCATTTTCTCTTCCACTCCCAAAAAAATCTTTTAGGACCCTTACATTTTATATGTAAGTACGAGTATAGACCGGTACACGTATAGCTAAGCAATTAGATACTCAATATGTCTTTTATCTTTTTAATAAATATAAAGGACTCCTCTAAAATCGTTTTATTACTTGCCTATGATATGTTACGGATTACGGAAATTCGGACGCTTTACAATGTTTTCATGATCGAATAGCGAACGAGAAAAATAATTATTGTAAATTACAATTTACAACATGTTTTTTCCTACCAAACATGCGAGCGTAGAAAGTGGATGAAAGAAAGCCGTTATCCGATAGAATCGTGTTTGGGACATATTTGCACAAATAGATGCGTCTGCTACAAATGTATGTGGGACATTGTAGGATATACTAGTGGTGCCAAATGAATTGAATTAATCAACTACTGCATATCTTGAAAGCGTCTAAAGACTTAGAAATAGTAATGTAGCAGATATTCTTAGTCATTTTTTTTTATCAACTAGCTGCGCTCAGCAGTGTTACCCGCGGTACATACGTGTATAAAAAGTAGCCTATGTGTTAATCCAGGGTGTCAGCTTTTTGCATACCAAATTTTATCAAAATTGATCCAGCCGTTTGCGCGTGAAGAAGTAACAAATATACACACACGCACACACACACACACTCTCAAACTTTCGCCTTTATAATATTAGTGTAATAAAACCGTAAAATTGTCCCTTTAAGGGAGAAGTCCATTCATCAAGGGCTTTTGTATACTATATTATACCTATTTAACAACACCAGTGTTGGCCACTTACCGACGAGAACAAGCGCTAGATACAACGCCCAGTCTACGCTCTTGCCTCTCATTAGGGTAAGGTTCGATCTTCAGTCAGGAATAGAAAAAGTTTTTTTGGACTGTCCTTAGACTTTGATGATATACGAGTAAATTGATGATCTATAAAATGCGCTTGTAATGTTTCTATTTATGGCGGGGGGGACAAACAAATACCTATGTATGTATTTAGTTATTTATCATGAACATCGAAAATCAATATACGAGTATCATTAATCAAGATATTTGAACAATAATACATATGAGACGATGTCGATTCGACGAGACATACACGGAGTCAACAATACAAGTACATACCTAGTCGCATAATAACGAAGACTACCAAATTAATTAACATACGAAATGCGATGATATAATTATAAGTCTTTGTTTGCCATCGGCATCTCCGGCGACACTTTTAAACGAATGCACCCAAATAAACATCGGAAAAACAAATGACAATCGAAAAAACAAATGACAATCAGTAAGTAAACCAATAGATTTTTTACAGACAAGAATGTGTTTTTTTATGGGTTCCGTACCCAAAGGGTAAAAACGGACCCTATTACTAGGACTCCGCTGTCCGTCTGTTCGTCCGTCCGTCTGCCTGTCTCTAGGCTGTATCTCATGAAGTCATAAACCATGATAGCCAGACAGTTGAAATTTTCACAGATGATGTATTTCTGTTGCCGCTTTAACAACAAATATTAAAAACATAATAAAATAAATATTTAAGTGGGGCTCCCATACAATCGACGTATTTTTTTAGATTTAATAGATTATACTCTTCGTGCGTGAATGTCGTCATTTAGAAATCTACTTATAAAATTTTATTTAAAACATATACATACTTGCTTAAGATTAATCTCAAAGAAATTAAAGGAAGTTTTTCAAACCAAAATAATAATTAAATTATGTTATTTAACTGTTATTATTTACATTATAAAAATATTATGTTATTAAATTATTTTAGTTATTCTGTTCAAACAATGTAGGTTTATTTGAACAGATTTTTTATTGATTATAAATGATCAACATTGGACTTCTGTGACAACTAGACAATATTTTACTAGAGAAAAAATGCTCTTTTAAAATTAACAACAAACATATTATGTACATACAATAAAAATAAGAATCTTATCTTATATATTTTATAAAAACAGTTCATCGTTAGTAAATAGTATATAACTATTTATATACTATTTACTAACTAAACTATAAAAATATTTACATTATAGTAGGTATTTAACGATTAATCTTCAATATATTTGAGCTGATTTTACGTATTTTTTATAAATAATTAAGTTAATAAAAAGTTGATAAGTACCTTATAGTGTACATTTGAGCTGTTTTTACGTTTTTGTTATAAACAATTAAGTTAATAAAAACTTGATAAGTACTAAGAATAACAGAAAATGAAAAAAAAAAAAAACAGTTAGTAAATACAAATACAAACCTCAAAAATCCGTCCTTCCTTACTAATAAAATATTTAAATTGGTATCAAAGCACTGCACGCAACAAAGTAAATTTATTTCTTACTGTATGCACGTCGATGCGCGTACACAGGCCGCAACTCGACTGCGCTCCACGCTTTCTCTGCTAACGGTACATCTACCTCTTTTCTTAGCGGCCTTGCCTTAGAAACCAGTGCATATTTATTTTTATTTTATCTACTTTATTGGTAGATAGCCTATTTGGATTTTTAGTAATTTAACTACATTAAAACGTGCTTGTACTTTCAATCATTCGAAATTAGGATTCAGGACAGGCTGGCTATAAAACATTTCTAGAGTAAAACAATTTGTCCTATTAACCTAGTTATCAAAAAATATATGAGAGTTCTGTCTCATCATATCTCATAAATGACGATAAAAGATTTTTACAAAACAACTCTTTTTACTTTTAAATAAAGTATTTGCTATGTACTACCTATGTTTATCGTTACTTTCCGTCCGCGCGCGGTCGAACTAAATAGTTATATATTTTAATTCTATTTGATTGGGTATAAAATTACGATTTATGGCTTATTAACTTATTATGTACCAAACAATAAATATTGTTGAAGCCGCAGCTAGCCGGTGTATCTAAACGGATGCATGCACTGCGTTGTTTAGGAACCTGTGGTAGGTACCGTTTGAAGCGAGTAATTATTGGCGATATTTCTTCACTAAAAAGTACATTGCGTATTTGTATAAATGTTATGTATGTAAATCCAGTAAATTATACTTATTTTATTAATGATCGAAGTCCCCTGGCGTGTATATCTGACTGGTTCTTACTTTCTACACGATAAATTCATAAACTGACAGCGTTATTTTGAAGCAGTTTTAACGAATGTAGAGCACAAATTATGTTATTGGTAGCGAATAGGTTTAGTTTGACCTTCAGGAAACTTTCGAGGTCTTTTGTTAGTGGTGCATAATCACTTGCTCTTTATCATATGACCCTAAACTCTGTGTACCCTATAAAAGTTTGTATGTAGGTAAGAACAAAATCAATTGATAGGTCATCCACAAAATGCACAATGCATTCAGTTAATGGTTAATGCATATTTTTATGGCGCAGTCATAAGTCATGCGAAACTTTCTTCGCGCTATTATTGAAGATGAGCAATATAACGAAACTCATTCTCTGCGAGCTCTTAGCGATTAATTATCTGTACATTTGTTGGATTTATTACCTTTTCCCCATGTTGCTAGAGTATGTTCTACCTCGGTTCACTGGTGTTAAGCAATAACCATAACATAGACCTTTATGGTGTCATTCATTGAGGCATTATTTCATTGCTCTTGCAAAGCTGTGGTACAAATAAGAAAAGTTACAGAATGATTGTCCGATATTTGAGAGATTTGAAGTCCTGAACCCAGTAGTAGTATGCATTATTCCTGATGTTGTTCTTGATCACACTTAACAGTATCAGGTGTGCAGTGTGCTGCATCATCGTTCATCGAGTAGAAAAAAATCGAATAATGAATACAGGATTTATTAATTTGTACTATGCTGTATGTTCTTATTTTCTTACAAGCAAGAAAAAAGGGAGGAGTATCATAAATAAATATAAATGTATATACAGACAAATCACACATATTGAGCTAACTCCAAAGTAAGTTCGAGACTTGTGTTATGGAATCGTTGAGTTAGTACTATATGTACAGTCGAATATGGAGTATCGTTGAGTTAGTACTCAACGATACTACATATATGTTATAATAAATACATATATAGATAAACATCCAAGACTGGGTCTTGAAATCCGAAAAAAAAAGTATTTCTCTCTTGACCTTAAATGATAACCACTAGGCCACAGAAGTCGTCGTCATCAGAAAAAACTTATATTTTTGCTCTTTATCCCGTTAAAGTAGAACTAAAACCTACGAAAAACGAAAGTATTTAATTAAAATCTATATACCACAATTATAAATAGGAATGATAACAACAACGATTTAGCCCTAGTTTAGCACCTGTTTCCCTAGCCCATTTAAGCTGTTGCTATAAGTATATCATAGTGAATAAATTAGATATCCACCATTAGATAATTACTGTGTGTCATATTTTTACTCTTTTCAATTTGTTATTAAGGCGACAAGCAGCAGGCGTCAATCTTACGTGCCGACATTAACTATGCGCATGCGACGGTGGCAAACAATTACTGCGATTTGTATGCTCCTCATGTGCTTGTAATCGTCATTATCGGAGGCCGCACGAGACCCTGGTTTAGATCTACGGTTATAGGTGGCCAGTTGTTACCGAATTTACTTTGTACGCAAATAAAATGTTTATGGTAAAATAAAAGAGGATGGAAGTCACAGCTGAGATAGGTAGACTCGGCCTATTCGCCGATTTATAATTTTTATAAACTAAAAACGGACTTCACCACAAAACTTAGGCGATTTTGATAAAATTTCTATGGGACCACCTGACAAGTTTAGCCATTAAAACAAAAACGGTTCGTCTTCGAATAATCCGTGAACATACATAAAAAAAGATCGCGACGAATTGATAACCTCCTGCATTTCAGAAGTCGGTAAATACACTTTTGTAGAAACCATTATCTAGATTTACTCGATTAGGTATATAACCAGTCAAAAATGATCGATGTTTTGTTAATAAGTAAATGGTGTTCACGGTACCATACGAAAAATTTGATCGATATCATGCATTTATGTTGCAATTTTTGGATACATACACATGACGAGAATATCTCGGGCAACTTTCACTTGATTTATGTCATGAATGAACTTTTGTTAATCGAACCGCAATACAATTTGACGTAATTCCTTTACGATTATTAATTAAGGACCATGTGCTGTCACATGGTATATTTTCGCTTCTACCTGCTACTACTACTACTACCAGATATCACAATAGATCTATGGTTGTTTATAAAATAACACTGAGTTACAAATGAAAAAAAAAATAGTTTTCTTGTTTAAACCTATCGTTTAATTAACATACAATACAAATTTTCTTTTCATCACGTCTCATTTTTCTTCGGCGAAGAAAGAATGTCTTTTAATTTTTAAATATAATTTGACGTAATACAATTGAATGGCCATAACACATTTTAAAGAAATCGAATAAAATTAACCCGATTTTTTTACATTAATCAAGTGTAATTTTATCATTTAGGTAAAACAAACTCAAAAAAGGATCATCTTATAAAATTTTAACACAAAATATCATGAAACTTTGTGATTTTTTTTTAATCGTGAGGTACTGGTTTCGACATTGAAGGAACGTCAGGATACTTGAATTCTAAATATTTAATGTTGTGCTTGGTTTTCTTTAAAAATCACGTATGTCAGTCATGCAAAAGTAGCAATCATTATAATGATTACTAGGTTCACGCCATAAAGCTAGTACGGCAAATGGCATTGAGGTCTTGTTCCCATTCAACCAAGATAAGAGAGTAGCATAGCATGTAACACAAAAAACTTCGGTATCCATGGTTTATCTTGATTAATAACACGGCTTAAATAGTAGGTAAATATGTATTTCTCACTTTTTCGGAAACATTTTTTTGATTGTGATTTCACATTAAACTGTCCGAAAACGTAATAAAACTTATTTGGTGCATTTAAGCAGTTACGACGACCACTTAGTCCAGTATTCATAATGGATTTTCAAATAAATATGTACAAAGATGTTGACGTTATCGAATAAAAACGATTAATAAATAAAACAAATCAATAAAAATGTGCAATACATCGAAAACGGTAACTGTTTCTTTTACGCCTAAAATGAGGGTAGTAGAAATAATAATTTGACGTGTACTTTGAAAACTAGACGTGATGAATACCAACCATATTTGGAACAATCTATGCCTCATACCTATTTCAGCCAACAGTTCAGAATTCAGTGTAATAGAAAGGGCTAATTGTCTGTTATAATAAATGGTAATTATCATTATATATACGATACTACAGTTTATAACAATTGAGGGTGCTACTTCTGCACGGCTTTAAGTGTTCCTCTAGGTTACATATCTTAAAGACGAATTTCTGCTATACGAATTTTATATGTTCGAAATGATTTCTCGTTTTTTTATTTTCTATATTTTCATTTCACCGAAATTTCATTTCAAAACTTATTGAGAAACCGATTTTCAATTATATTTTCTTTCAAAATCTATATGTTTTGAAATCCTTCTTGATTTCTGCCCGAAGTTACTAATGGAAGATGATTTAGGTGTCATAAACATATATTCTAAATTATCTAAAGTTTTGTTTTTAGTTGACACCTTAATCTATCATCTCTTTTTAACAAACAAAACGGCTATATTTGTAACACCACTATAGTTACTAAAGGCTCTCTACGTTGGCATTCGCCGGCCGCTACCGCGGCACGCTCGCTTCGCAAGCTCGGCTCGGGTGGTCGCAGTTCTAACATAACCTAACCTATAGTTTTGCTATAACTATATTATGGTGTCTTTGTTATTTTCGCCCTAAGTTTGAGTATAAAAATACGTTGGTTGACCCCTAACATAAAATAATAGCAATATAATATAAACAATATTAACATAAAATATTTGGTTGAAATTACAAAATGAATTTAAATGATACTGCTTATCTTGTAAAGCTGTGAAAGACTTTTTAGTTATTAAATATTTATTCATATCATCAACAAGGCCTTCAACCGTATCATATTTCCGCGATAACTTAAGTTGAGCACTCTCCGATAACCTGGTTTTTAGTATGAAACTAATAAGTGTAGATTTTGACTTGTCATCGAGTAAAGAACTATACATTTCTATTGAAGAAATTAATTGCTTAGTGACTTTTTCTCTATCATCCATTACAGGAAGCAGCGAAGTAGCAGTTTTCACGCTAAATGATTCCATGTTTTCGCTTAATAAAGATACACTACTCAACTGTTTAATATCTTCAAATATGTTTTTAACTCGTTCGCAATAACTATTTATTAAAGTTAGTTCATTTTCGCTAAGATCTTCTATGCTACTACGTACAATTAATAAATCTTCTTCAAAGTTTTGTAAAATTACTTCTGCTTCCTTAAGTTTTATGGATACCTTTTTACATATTTGTCGTCTTGATGGACCTAATTTAATCAAATACTTTCTTATTTCTACTAATGCATTACAGTAACCATATAATTGTTCTGCCATGAATATCTAAATTATTTAAAAGAGATAACATACCTGGTGATACAACTAAACTAGGCTGAGTACTTAATGTCTTTTAAGAGTTCATTTTCACACAAAAAACAACATTGTAGCGGATTAACTCTTGATGATGACGAACCGAATTCACTTACTTTACACAAACTATGGAATTACACATACATTTTATTTATATACCTATAAACGCATATTTTGACACTTTATTCGCCATTTCACTCGCAATTTTACTTGCCATTTCACTCGCCACTGTAATGCGCCGTATTATGCCAGTCGTATCCCTGCTTTATCTCCAGAGCCATCCATAGGAATTTCTCTACGTCGGAACCAGCTGTTTGACCTCCTTAACGTATTTTCCTGGATCTCTCGTCGTATCCAAGCTCGGTGACACTTTCCATATCTCCGATATCCAAAGTAGCAAACGCCCAGTAGCATTATAATACATGTCGGAGCGTAATATGCAATGGCTGTATAAAACTAGATTCCTTTACTTTGAATAATTCGATGACGTTTGGCAGTAATTCTGTGTCAATGTCATTTTAGAGTTGACGAAGAAAGAATAGAGGACGCGGTATGAGTTCAATGTAAAATTCCCGTTTTAAGATTTTACACGCGCAAAGAGAAAGTTGTTTACTACAAAATGCAACAGTTGGATTTGAAATGGCAATATTCGTTAGCAACAAGTTATAAGACCGGTCGACCTAGCGACAGGGACAGTCTTGTTCAGGCGGCCGTATCGTGCACAACTCGTTTGTGTAGTTTGCTGTAGCTTGGCCATGACTCATTTAATTGTGATTATTGTAATAGATGTGGATTGGTGAACCGATTTATTACAATGACAGTTTGTTTAAGCAAGACGGAAAGCCCAGGTGTATACACAGTATTCAATTCTGTGGGGCCAGGGAATCCAGACATGGTGGTTGCGATTCATGATTCAGTGCGGAGGCGGGGCACTGGATTTCCGTCACATTTTTATAAGGCTCACGTAAGATCTCTCATGTGGCGGCATCGGTAAGGTGACGTGACTGTAAGTAAGTTTTCATCCTGACATCAGTTTGTTCTCGTACTGTAAGTAACTAAGTGGGTAGTTTACGTCACTTGAGATATCAGATGCCGATCACGCCACGCTCTGCCCCCTTTTATTCATCCGTCTGCGACATCAGAAGTGAGATCTGGACTTGTAGCTCACATTTGAGGTAAGATTTGTATCTGGAGCTCACATCGGAAGAAGATCCTGTTGAATGCTACTTGTGGTTTGCCCGTTGTTCAGAGCGTTAGTTCTCGAGGTAAGGTTTTAAAGTGTTAACAAGTGATTACAATGTGCCAAGTAGATGGGTACCGCGTGTTGCGGCCGGATAGGAGCTAGCAGCGGTACGCAGCAGGTGCTGGAAATTTCTGGTGAAGTAAAGAAAAAATGTGAGCGGATCTCGTGTATGTGTATCTGTGCTCGCGGCACATGGCTTGTCTGCTGGATCGCCAATAAAATTTGGTGAGTTTTCATTTTATATTCGACTTTAAAGCAGAGTGCAATTAATTTTAAATCCTTTAGTTTTTAAGTGTAAAGTTTTATGAAATCTAGTCTTTTGACCACTATTCAAGCAGTAAATTGGTTTTGAGTACGCTGGTTTTACGAAGAGTGTAACATTTGCTAAACTTAGTAAGCTAACGATCGGTTGGAGCCGGAATATTGGTTGTTGTGTAGAAGCAACATGAGGTTATCGTCACTGGAGGTGGCATGAGTCGCTGTCGGTTGACGCCCGAAGTTATTGTCAATGAGGTGGCATAAGTCGGTATCGGAAGGAGCCGACCGTGGCGCCAGATTACCATTCGTAGCAAATTGAGTCATTTTTAAGTATTGAGAATTATGAACTTGCAATACAGTACTGTGGCGCGTGAATACTGGTCAAAGATGATATTAGGTACTCATTCTTTGTATAGTAGTAGAGATAACCTCTCCCAGCATTTTCTCAATATTGGACTTACGGTGGTTGATGATGAAAAGGCGGTGATGATGATGACAATATCATCATTGATAGCGGGTAATGATGATGCTAAGGTGGTAACGGCTACGTCGGCAAGTCTACAATGGTCATGGTCATGGTGTTGACATGATTTAAAGAGGGCTTTTCACTGTTTACTATGTGCGTAATATTATTTTAAAACTACCCTTTCATTGCTGTGTTGTTTGAAGTAAAATCCCGTTACTTGAATAAATTTTAATCTAGACAGTTCAAGACGAGTAATCATTCTGATAATTTACTTTTCGAAAAGATTTTACAAACACGTTACAATAATCCGATAAGCAATACCACTTTTATTTTTAGGAAGTCTATACCAAATAGGTTAGATTGCAAATGCGTTAACAATATTCTTATTGCGATAGCCTTAGTGCAAAACCTCTGTAAATGTCTCTGTACAGGTTTATTTTTGTTGACTACTAGTTACCCAGTTAAGATGTATTTTGTCGTATTTCCCCTTCAGCCATTTGCCGATTGGTGAGCTACGTGATGAGTGCTTTCCATTTATGACGATTTTGCACCTGTTCAAGTACTTTAGAGATCAGTATACTTTCTGGGCATTAAATTAAAAGCGAATGAGTAAGTGTGAGCCCATTGACCACTATTTAGTCGAGTTACTAAATTGTAGTTGTTTGCTCTGGGGAGGCAACATGGTGAGCGTCACTCGATAGAGGTGGCAAGGTAATCGTCACTCGGGGAGTGGCATGAGTCGCTATCGCTCGATTTAGGTGGTAGCGGCGATAGAGTTTGAGATATCGTCACCTGATGCAGGTGGCATGAGTCGCTATCGCTCGATTTAGGTGGTAGCGACGGCCGTTTTGAGATATCGTCACTTAATACAAGTGGCATGAGTTCTACCGCTCGAATTAGGCGATAGGACGACCGCTTCTGAGATTACGTCACTTTGCGAAAGTGGCATGAGTCTTATCGCTCGAATTAGGCGATAGGACGACCGCTTCTGAGATTACGTCACCTTGCGAAGGTGGCATGAGTCCTTTTGCTCGAATTAGGCGATAGGACGACCGCTTTTGAGATTACGTCACCTTGCGAAGGTGGCATGAGTCCTTTTGCTCGAATTAGGCGATAGGACGACCGCTTCTGAGATTACGTCACTTTGCGAAAGTGGCATGAGTCTTATCGCTCGAATTAGGCGATAGGACGACCGCTTCTGAGATTACGTCACCTTGCGAAGGTGGCATGAGTCTTATCGCTCAAATTAGGCGATAGGACGACCGCTTCTAAGATTACGTCACCTTGCGAAGGTGGCATGAGTCCTTTTGCTCGAATTAGGCGGTAGGACGACCGCTTCTGAGATTACGTCACCTTGCGAAGGTGGCATGAGTCCTTTTGCTCGAATTAGGTGATAGGACGACCGCTTCTGAGATTACGTCACCTTGCGAAGGTGGCATGAGTCCTTTTGCTCGAATTAGGCGATAGGACGACCGCTTCTGAGATTACGTCACCTTGCGAAGGTGGCATGAGTCCTTTTGCTCGAATTAGGCGATAGGACGATCGCTTCTGAGATTACGTCACTTTGCGAAAGTGGCATGAGTCTTATCGCTCGAATTAGGCGATAGGATGACCGCTTCTGAGATTACGTCACCTTGCGAAGGTGGCATGAGTCCTTTTGCTCGAATTAGGCGATAGGACGACCGCTTCTGAGATTACGTCACCTTGCGAAGGTGGCATGAGTCCTTTTGCTCGAATTAGGCGATAGGACGACCGCTTCTGAGATTACGTCACCTTGCGAAGGTGGCATGAGTCCTTTTGCTCGAATTAGGCGATAGGACGACCGCTTCTGAGATTACGTCACTTTGCGAAGGTAGCATGAGTCCTTTTGCTCGAATTAGGCAATTGTGACGACTGTTTTTGTGAGATGTCGTCTCTTTGTAAAAGTGGCATGAGTCTTATCGCTCGAATTAGGTGATAGAGATGACCATGATCGATAGAGTCGACAGGAGTAATTTAACAGAGCAAGTAGATTCTTAAGAATGGTTAATTTTTGAAGTGTGGTTGAATAGTGAGTGAATAATGGTCAGTGGTCAGTTCATAGTTGGTAAAAAGTTTGTGATTATGCCTAGTAATGATGTAAGCTTAATTATTAGAGAAAAAGGTTTTGGTTTATTAAAAGAGTTTGTTTTAAGCCCTGTTTTAAATCCTTTGATCAGGATAGGCCGAGTAGAGATGATTTGATATTGCAGTTAGGTTAAATTATTTTCAAATGCGTCACACTGGGACGTGTGACTTGTCAGAATGGCCGTGTCGGAGCGTAATATGCAATGGCTGTATAAAACTAGATTCCTTTACTTTGAATAATTCGATTACGTTTGGCAGTAATTCTGTGTCAATGTCATTTTAGAGTTGACGAAGAAAGAATAGAGGACGCGGTATGAGTTCAATGTAAAATTCCCGTTTTAAGATTTTACACGCGCAAAGAGAAAGTTGTACAAAATGCAACGGTTGGATTTGAAATGGCAATATTCGTTAGCAACAAGTTATAAGACCGGTCGACCTAGCGACAGGGAGAGTCAAGTTCAGGCGGCCGTATCGTGCACAACTCGTTTGTGTAGTTTGTTGTAGCTTGGCCATGACTCATTTAATTGTGATTATTGTAATAGATGTGGATTGGTGAACCGATTTATTACAATGACAGTTTGTTTAAGCAAGACGGAAAGCCCAGGTGTATACACAGTATTCAATTCTGTGGGGCCAGGGAATCCAGACATGGTGGTTGCGATTCATGATTCAGTGCGGAGGCGGGGCACTGGATTTCCGTCACATTTTTATAAGGCTCACGTAAGATCTCTCATGTGGCGGCATCGGTAAGGTGACGTGACTGTAAGTAAGTTTTCATCCTGACATCAGTTTGTTCTCGTACTGTAAGTAACTAAGTGGGTAGTTTACGTCACTTGAGATATCAGATGCCGATCACGCCACGCTCTGCCCCCTTTTATTCATCCGTCTGCGACATACATATCACGCCAAGAATACAGGTACCATAACAAACGTGGTATTTCAGTTGCTCCAATGACGAATTATTATCGCCCCCGCTTGCGTTTTGAGCAATTACAATATGCTTCTCCTTGGACTGCTGTTTTCCCATTTTTTTCTTGTAATTCACTGATACCGCGATATTGTTCAGTACGAGCACTGTCGTAAAATAATTTTAACGTGCACATAATGACTAAAGTCCACTGATACACAGTCCTAATTAGGCGAACGGAATGTAGCGCGCAGCGCGAACCCGATCGCTCACTAGCAGGGTCGGGTCGATGTAAGGATGGGAGTACTTGGAGAGAAATGAAAGATGTTACTTGTCCGACGAATCGATATATTGTCCACTAAATAATGGATACATGAATCTTAAATACTAGATTACATGACTATACTACAGTCTTTATTATTTTCGCCCTAGGCTTAAGCGATGTTTTGGTCACATGATACCCTAACGAACCTAATCTACCCATCGTGGACAAGTTGTTTTGTGGCGGGGGCCTAGCCCCCGAGCCCCTTGATTAGGGGGGCTTCGCCCCCCGTACTTTTTTATTTGGTACCTATCCTTTTTATTTTCTTCTCAACTTTTTCGATTTGTCGACTGTAAGTAGTTATTAAAAATCTATGTAAATAAAAATATGAAAAAATGTTACTTCTATGGTTAATACTTCCAGAAAATTGAATTATTCTTACCAAAACATCTAACAAAATAAAATTACATGTTTTGATTTTCAGTCGACAGTTGTTCAAGAAGACGAAAAATATGTTTATTAAGTTTATAGAAGCATAAAATATGGTAAAAAAGCCATTTGGCATTTAAAACTTTATTGTACCATTTTTAAACAACTGAAATTCTAAGAGAAAAAAATTGTGTGTATGATAGGTTACCGTTCCTCTACTTTGAAATAAAATATCCGTCCTAATACAATGTCGAAATTAAAATGCTCTGATGTGAATGCAGTGTTTTGTAAGTCTATGTTATTATTTGAAAGTAACGCTAATTTATTTAACCAAGGTCTTCTAAAAATAAGATATAACTAGTTCTACTCGCATAGTGACCTTAATCACTCATTAGATATGAGCAATTTGAAAAATCTGACGGGAAGATTAATATAGTAAGTCCATGACAGGCCTCTGGATTTAGCGACTTATAGTTTTGTCTATTCCTGAGTGATATGGACGTGATATTTAATTCTGTATGTAAGTATATACGGGGTCCAACAAAATGCACGCAAGAGAACGTAATGTTTTTTCCCGCAAATTAGTCAAAAGTGGCCGTTTTTCGCTGATGTGCGAAGAAAAGTTTTACGTTCTTTACATTAGTTCATAATATAGTTTGAAGGGTTATCTAGTGTCTGAGCAAGACAAAATTTTAAATGGTATCTCCGTTTCCTTTCAAATGGGGGCAGCACCGGACCCCGAAAAATTCGGGTAGCCCCTTAAGACTTCTAGACGATCGGCATGGGCAATAGTTTCAACCACTATTTATTCAGGTGCGTTGATGTCTTTTGTATGTAGGAGCTTACAATTATTTAAAAGACAGTTATTACTGATTCCTTTCATTTTAAGAGTATTGTTAATAAAACGAGAACTCGTTATCCATAAAATATTTGACTAGTAACCAGTAGTAGTAGGTGGGTTCAACTCTCTAATGTATTGATGAACACTACTCGTAGCGCCCTCTGACGGAAAATATTTACATCGGCTAAACAAGTGAAGGTTGCTGATTTGAGGTTTTAATGCCTTGTTCTGCTGCATGCTGCTTGTTGCTTGTATATATTCACAGATGTAGTGTGTGTTTAAATGAGCAGGTGGCACTACAATCTCGATTGGGAGATGACTTGTTTCTCAAACAATACTTATTTTCGCTTAGTTTTTTTTTTTTACGTGATAAACGGGAACCTGGGATCATATCACAGCTATACCAAGATTGTAGGTGAAATCGTAAAGAAAATAGTGCACAAATAGTCGCTGTGGAGTTGCTACTTGCGGCTAGATTTTCCAGGGTTTCACCAGTTTTCTTCATAGTTTTTAAGATCTGCAAAGAAATTAGTCATAAACTTAAACTTAAATTTAAATTGAACGTTGAATTAAAATTGTTAAAAACTTCTTTGGTCTTCAATGTCACCAGAAAGTTAATTTTCTATCTGGTCAAGAAGAAAAGAAAAAGATAGAACTTCCAAGTGCTTCTCTCTGTACATTCAGGAAATGGGACAAAAATTTCAAAAAATCTGTCATAGGTCATAGGTAAAGCGGGTAGAAATCCGTCACGATTTTTACCGCTTTTTCTACCTACACTATCACGCTGAATATGGCCTTAGACTCTTTCTACCCTTAAGTTTTAAAAACATGATTTGGAGTTATTTACAAAGTTAATGTGGTGTCTGTGGTACTTATTATTTTATTGACATTGACTTGGGTAGTGGCAGGTGTCAAAAAAGTAACACCACCAAAAATTGCCCCATTTGAATCTACGTTACCGATACGAATAATAAGAACTTGGTTTAATTTTCATTTCTACAGTTCTGTTATGCCTTCCTCTTATTAAATAAAATCTTCGCGCGTTTTATATTATTCAATAAGTTAACTCCACCGAATTAATTCAAACAGCAACTAGCCTTACAATCAGCTGTTGTAAAACTTTCCTAAATCTATTTTATTCGAGAAGTTATTGTCGCTGTGGGACGAAGTCACCCCAGCTCGTTCGTCCGTGAAGGTCGTCTTCAGACGAGGGTCCGAGGTTCGCCGGCGCATGCGCGCTGCCTGCCGCTGTCACCGTTCAGTCGATCTGCAGCCGCGCTCCGACACTGGCCGACTCCATAGCCAAATCACAAAAACGTCTCGCGCCCAAAAAAAAAAAAAACAAATAAGTAGAACCAAAACCGGCCAGTGACTTCCGAATAAAATAGTGAAGTGTGAGTGGTCAGCTGATCACCGAATTGCATGGCATTGCATTTCCCGAACACATTTAGGTGAGTTTTAATCGAGTAGGTATGCAGTCGTTAATTTTGTGTCGAATCACATTAGTTTTCGCATAGTTGGGACAAGATTGAAAGTATTTCAAGGATTTCGTCGCTCATTGGACTCATATCGAAATAAATTTTACAGTGTAATTCAATAGTATTTATGTACAATATACCTAGGTATGCTAGGTACTATTGCAACATGGTTCGTTTTTTTAATAACTAATTAAAATGACGTCGATACGGTTTTGATTTAATATCTCATGAATTATGGTTGGTGATTAAAATAATATGCTGAGATAATGAGCTATATGACTATGACTACACTGAAGGTCTACCAATAACAATTATTAAATTTAAAAAAATCCCCTTAACAACCCAACCCATATTCCAGCCAATGTTAAATGGAATTGATATCCATACACCATCTATTGTTTGCTAGGAAAACAGAAAGACCGACAGACATTAGCGTCAAACTTATAGCACCCGTCTTTTTTTTTCGGGGGTCAAAAACAAAGTTCATGTAAGTACTTACGTATGCAACAAAATAAACTGAATAAATGTAGATACAACTTGAACACATACAACTGTACCTGTAATTTTTCATTAGAAATTTCTTTCATCGAGCTTCTAGCTCAATTTGCAGAAATAGTATTTTCCCTACCCTTCACCTATACGTAAAGCCCCAAAAAAGGTTATTCAATTTCCTATCCTTTCATTCATTATCTATTGAATGAGCTCATAAAAGGCTCATTAACGTTTGACCAATCTTGTAAAATACATTCAGAAGAAATATGTGTGATAAAACGTGTCCAACGTTTATGAAAACCGCATCAAAATCACCACAGTAGTTTCCGAGTACTAAGTATAAACAGACACCGGACCGTTAACTTTAATTTATATAAGCTTTGATAGGTGAATATGGATAAAACCAAGGAATATCATTCTGACTTTATACATACATACGTCTTTATCCCTGCATAGCTATACCTATTTTGAGTCTTGCGGCTCTAAGCAGACAGAGCCCAGTGCCTTAATATCCAAAGACCACTTTTACCGTGATGATGGGCGATAAGATGGAAAAAGGTATCAAAATAGTGATGGGTTGCTAGCCAAATCGCCTATTAACATGATTCAAATGAAAAAAAAGGAAAAACCAGCTGCTTGGTTTATAGCTGGAAACTATTCAAGAAGATAATTTTAACTTTAACATTCCACAAGAGCAGTAAAAATCCTTATTGCTATGAGAGCTAAAAACCGTTTTCCCTTTTTACGAAATTCAAATAATTTCTACGAAACTGCTTAATTGGTAATTAAAACAACGTCTTTGTTCTTATTTCATGGTTAATAACGATCATTATCCTTCACCATTGAACGCTCACCGCGTTGAAGTTGTTTGTAGAATGGCAGTATAAACACAAACCGGTATATTTGATAAACAAAGGTCATTAGAACAACTACCTACCACATCTAACAAAGGTAGTTCATTCCATCCATTTTGAACAATGATTGACAAAATTGTACCAAGAAAAAAAATCTCTTAAAAAATCTCATGATCGATCTTTTATGGATAAAATCTTTCATTATATCTATAGTAATTCATGTATAAAGTCTGTGCTTTCCTGTGGCATTGACTGACTAAACTGAAAATTAAGTTAGCACATTATTTTCATCGACTACTACTAGCTTCCGGTGAAAGACCGTGAGGAATCTTGCTTATATTTTTACTCACCATCATCATCTGAGCGTATTCCTGTTACATCCTTATTGCAGGGGTCACGATTAAGAGACCGGAATACGTTACCTAACCTATGTGATTTGACAAGGTAACTGGTTTTTTACACAAAGCGACTGCACTCTGATCTCCGCAACCCAAAGGGTAGACCAGAACCAATCCTTAGATAGGTTTGAGCAAGCGCTAGATGGCTTCGGGACTTACAGTTTATTTTTGGATAATCAGGTGATTCAAGCCTGCAATATCCTAACCAGATGGGAACAAATTTTTCACAAAGTATGTTTCTCAGTGTTTATTCTCATTCTCATTATTCGAACCCACGACCTCCGGGATAACAAGACGAACGACTTGGAAAAAGAAAGGAAAACCAAATGCTTTCGGTTCAAAGAAAATTAAAGAGATGTGGGATAACGTCGTATTCTCTCTCATCTCAGCATAATCCCATTAACACATCATCTTAGACATGTTATCTACTGAAAATCATTTTATATTTACCTATTATTATTAAAAAATAAGGAAATAACAAAAAATTAAGTTAGTTTCACTCCAAAGAGGACAACTGGGGCAGATTTTTTCTAAGTAGCGAACGTTTAAACAAATTCAGACACTAGTGGAAACAAAATGTGAGACACGAATGCCTGTTATTGCAGGATATCAGTCACATTTTTCAAAGATTTTACAATTTCGATCATTCCGCCTCAACTTATTAAATACTACTCGATTTGTCGGGCAGCACAGGTCAATAATCTTCAATGATTCAGTGCGGTCTTATTCCAAAGTAATATGATTTAAAACTTTAGTAATGAATTAGAACGTTTGTTTTACTTTTATCTTTTCTTTGTTTGAAAATAGATGATTAGCTTATTAGGGTTTGTTCCATTGGCTTCGGATAGGAAGCTGCTTTCAACGTTATTTATTTATTATAATGTGCATTTATTAATTATATAGGTATGCTAATTAATTAATTTATGTTTCTTGTAGGTATAAGTATTTATTTGTTTTTGTATTGAATACACCAATTAACTATTTCTTCCTATTCTCTGTCGCGGGTCTGCTGGAAAAATAACTTTTGGAAATAAGTTGCACCTAAGTACTATATTTATTTTTATAAGACCTTATTTGTACATTTTCAAATTTAGATGAAACTATAAAATAAAATAAATTATTTAATTGTCACTGTAGGTATTTCTAAAAGAATAAGCACTGCACTTAAATCACCTTAAGGCTATAAAGCAAGCTACAAGCAGATTTATCACGTGTGCTTTAGGTACCTGGGCGCATTACCTGTTAAGTGTGCTTATCATTATGTGTGTGAGGGTAGGTAGGTACTCAGTCTAGAGTACAAATAAAAATAAAACAAATGACAACGTCTTTATTAAACTCGCAAATTAAAGAAATTGATGTCATTGTATCGATATCTACCAACATATGTATACTTGGGTTAAAGTAGGCCACGTCAATATTTTGACGCCAATGCATATCAAATTACACTTTAACTGCACTATTGTCTTATTTATATAAAACTGCAAATATCTATATCAAGTGACCTTTGAAATGCATTTAAAAGGAAAGTAGCTGATATGACTGATAAGTTAATATTAATTTTGGGTTGATGTTACTAGAGCGAGTTTTGAAGGTTAATTTGACCTTCAAGAAACGTTTCGTCATGTCCGTTTCTTGGTCTGATAATTATATATTACGAGATGTCTAGTATATGCGAGTTGTATGATATTTGCGTACCTGCGTCCTTCTGAAGGCACGCCGCAAAAGCGCGTAGTCGCGTGGCGCGGTACAGGCGCAGGCTATAGCTGGGTTTTGAAACAACTGGGAAGGTCGCCCGGTCCGCCGGTGGCGTGTCGGTCTATCCACTGTGGTCATCTTGAGGAGATAACTAATAAATTATTGTGTACAGTCTTCATCTAGTACTAAGCGTCATTATTTTGCCTAAAATTATAGCTTTTGTAAAAAAATCTCATACATAGACTTTTAAATATAATCCACCATTGCGTGCACAAGTACTTACACCGGAAGTGTAAATAAGTTTAAATAATAATAAGATTGCTTTAGTATTACCTAGTAAGAGCCTGAACTCGTAATTATCATGAACGTTAACTATGATATCTATACAAAGTGAATGCACACTTGCCTAACGAATTGCAGTTTGCAGACAGCTCTTGACAATACCTAGGCGATAATAATAAAACATCTATTATATTTTATTAGCGATTCTATAAACGTAAAACAATAACCAGCAACAGTAGCCGCAGTAAATTTACTTTAATTGTAGAAACCATGCTCATTTTTATGATTATTAATACCAACAATGACCAACACACGCAGTGAAAGCGGAGAAAGTCGTCGCAAAAAAGTGTAGAGGAAGATATATCGAAAATGCTGACCCATTGCGTTTTTGGGCCAAATGCAAGATGCGTGTCCGCCCAGCTGAACCCGTTCCGAAACAAAATGTTTTGTGACATTAATTGGACATATAACCTATGTAGATTTATTGCCGATAAGTTTCGGAATGTTAACGAAAGTTTAAACTTTAGTGGAAACACAACTTTCCCAAATTAATAACTTAAATGTGGATGTTTAGTTTCAGATGCATTATTTTTTTTAAATTTTATCTAGATGCTTAAAGTATATCTAACATAGTTGTCTATTTTGCTGCCTTTGTCTGATCACAAATAATTTTTCGATAGTGTTCACTGTATTCTTGTTACACTTATGCATATATAATTGCATAGGCATATGGGCACAATAGTGTCCCCGGCGCCAAGTTGAGCAAAGGCAAACAAACAAACATATAGGTACAGCCATAGCATACTTTTCTCAAAGCCATTCGACATTGATATCCCTGTAACTTCTAGTGGAAGCCGCAACAACCTAACTTTTCAGTTCCTATACCTAGATATAGCTATATTCCAAAATTACACATTATAGATAATGTCTGTAGTTTGCGAACAATCACTAGCCAAAGTACCTCCGATGATTTTAATACTTAAATAGTACCTATATGATAAAATGTTAATGTAATACCTAAGAGCAGTGTTTAATTGTAGGTCACACGAAAATACACTTTAAATGATGCTGTGGTTTCCCAATGTGAAGTAAGATAAATACGCATGACTTATTTCTTGCTGTATTGCGGTTAGATTACATGCATCGAGTTGCACTCTGCAGTTCACCTCGCTTTGTACGGCATTGAGGAAAGAAAAAAGATCTAACATAAAATACATAAACATGGGTCTTGTTCTTGTCTATGGTTTTAAATAACTTTGTTAAGGGATCGTATATTTAATTTTTTTAAATATTTATTTACTTTGCACATCTGTGTTTGGGTCATAGGATTACACCATCTTACCAAATTTCACCTGATTTGGTCCAGTAGATTCGGGTTGTTGTTCATTTGCCACAAAGTTAATTCGTCACGAAAAAAGTAGGTGTAAATTTGCCACACCTTTATTTTTTTAAAGTTAATTCGTCACGTTTTGATATCGAGAATTGTAAATTCGTCACATCGATTATTTTCTTATAGACAGCAAAAGAAATAAATAAACAACAATTCAAATAAAAACATTTATTTCCTAATCATAGTTTTAGGTTTTCAACCTTACATCTAACAAACACAAAAATCACAGTTCAATTTGTTGGATTTACTTATATCATAAGGAAAAGCAAATCAAAGATAAATTTGCTAAAAACCAAGGAATGTTTGAATCATCTATTTTGGATATTTTCTAAAAATTCACAGCAATTATCAAAAAGTTTTACTTAACTTCTACATAATCGTAAAAATTATAGTTCTCTTTAAAAATACTTATAAAATAAAGTGATAGCGGCTGATTTATTTGCTTAGAACAGTCGCGATAAAAATAAAACGTGATTAAAAACAAATTGTTTCAGTACAGATATTTGTGATTGTATCTATCTGTGATATTCAAGTTCAAAACAGAAAATAATAAGCAAAATATATGTTTAATTTCACAAATGAAACGATTCAACCACACCGCCGCTGCCGTCCGGGCCGTCGGCCATTTTGTTTAAAGTTTGTCATGCGTCATGTCTAGTTAAGCATCATAAAAGGGTATTAATTACAATAATATCGTTAGTTTTTAACTGTACATTCGCTAATTAATTTAATAAGGATATGTGCCTCTTTTATTTCAATTCTTATTTAATTATATTTTGGAATTCAGATTAGATCTTAGTGCAGTTTAACTTGCGAGATTATAATTACTAGAATCAATCAAATCAACACTTTATTGACATTTCAGTAAAGATAATCAGGGTTCAGTGTAACATTACAACAATAATTTAGTTTTTAAAAATAGGTCATTAGCTTTCAAAAGTTACATCATATCACAACAAAGTAATAAATGCCACTGAAACTAAATTCCCTCTAATACTCTAAAGAGTAAATAATAAACTTATAGTAATGCATTGTATAGTAGCATAAAATAATAAAATACACCATATCCTCCCGAACTTGTTCCCCGCTGTTTACGATCCATTTTTTTAAAGATATGCCAAATTAATATAGAAAATAATGCAGACCAATTTTGCTATACATCATGTCACCACCCAAAGGCAAGGTCATGTGAATCACTGAACTGAAAAAAAGTTAGATGCATTGAGCGATAGGATTGGTTGTTACGCCTAGAAAGAGATAGATGCACCGAGCAAGCGAGCGCATAATAGCATGTGCAGGGGCGCTGTCTAGTACCTATGTTTTTATTAATTTTCCCAGATTATCTTGTCCTAATATAGTTGCATACTTTAAACATTTGCAATAAATATCTATATTTTATTTTGACCGCTGAACAATCACTTTGCTTGCTGTCGGTACTTTACTACTTATGGTAAATTTACAATAACCCGTACCTACCTGTGACGAACTAACACATAATTTTTAATGCATGTGACGAATTAACTTTCAATGTATGAAGTTTTAAAAACGTGACGAATTAACTTTGTGGCAAATGTACAACAACCCGTAGATTCGGAGCAAATTGACTGTGATAGACAGTCGGACGGACGCACGAGTTATCCTGTAAGGGTTCCGTTTTTTAATTTTTTTTACGGCACCCTAAAATTGCCTCTTTATGTAAACTTAGCTGACTTTTTTATGGAAAAGTAAAATGTTAAAGTATTACACACCTATGCCATATAATACCAAATATACAATCCCTCTATTATTATAACTCTTTCAATGTTATTAATCCTCGGCAAAAAATGCTCGCATCCTGCAACCGGCACATAAAATGTTTTTATTGTTTTTCTTGGTCTGTTTACAATAAACGAAATCGTGAATTAAACATGCACTTTCCAAATTCAGCTCTAAAAGGTCACTAAATAAATAAATATCTACTTAAAAGTGAACAGTGACTCATTTATTTTTTATTATTTATATCGAAAAGTAAAATAATCTGAATCCGAAAACAAAAACATTTTTTAATCCACTCAAATAAAGACAGGTAATAGGTACACATATAAGCATTTCAAATCTGGTAGAAAGGGAAATTGTCAACTAACAGGAACAGGCTTTTGACACCTCATACCAACATTTAGCATGTGGATACATTTATAACAAGTGGCTCCGTGAGCTGTAGATCTCGCCAGCCACTCGACCTGTTGAAGATTATCCGATAAAAATGCGTGAGTGTTGTGGAAAACTTGGTACGAACGAAATTTCATCAATAATTAAAAAGAATAAAAAAACAAATAAAAAAAAATAATAATAATATTTTAAAAATCTGAACCATTCTCGAATCCACTTGAACACACGCAAAAAGTCATCAAAATCGGTCCAGCCGTTTAGGAGAAGTTAAATTACAAACAAACGTAAAATCATCTAATTGTTAATCTAATCCATCCTCGAATCTACTTGAACACGAAAAATTCATCAAAATCGGTCCAGCCGCTTAGGAAAGCTTAATTACAAACACACGCAAATTTATCTAATTGTAAATCTAAACCATTAAAAAAAAATGACTAAAATATGATATTTTTAAAGTTTTCAATCCCCATACTTCCTACATTTTTAAAAAATTTCGAAAAACTGAATCAACAAAAAATTCTATATAATTTCCGAATCTTCTCAATCTTCGAGAATCGGTTGAGAAATGCGACCTGTAGGCGAGAACAACTGAACCAACTGAAAGCCGGACAAAAGCATTTTTGGCCAATCTCGAAGCTGAGACGCTTCGCTCGCTCGGTCAATTACATTTAGAAAAAAGATTAATGGTTTATTTATTTAACAAAAAAATATTGCTGTTTGCAGAAAAAGATTATAACCTAACCCATTAGCAATTATTAAGTAAGTTATATGACCTAATAGTGGTTCTGAATTCCCTAGAAGTTGTAAAACAAATACAATTTTGGTCATGTCACCAAAGTGGCAATCTACTGGATGTAAAACAATTGATTTTATTTTTAGCTTTCGACACGATAAGAAAACTTAGTCTTAATTTTACTCTTTTATGTAGGTATATGTTAGCCTAAAGTCATCTTTTAGTTCGTGTCACTTTGATATACCATAAAAATCACAAGGTGTCATTGAAAGTACGCTTAAAATATTTTTATTGTGTATTTTATGCAGAGTAATGCTTCATAACATGATACCTACATGGCTTGGATTGACAACAAAGACGCAGGTATCATTTTCTATCATATGATCATAACATAACATGATTCTTTTTTCATATGTCAGAATCATTAGTGGGTGTGCGTGCATGAATAAGTATATTCTTTTCTGCAAGTCTTTTCTGTATCTTTCGGTTTAAAAAAATTACTTCATCTTTATCAGGGTTTTAATCATTATCATTATATTTTTTTGATTAATTGACCAATATTATACATATCCCAAGAATATCACAAAATGTACTGCATAAAAATGCTAATTTTCAATGAACAGCATTTAGAACATGATGCGAGGTAGGTACCATGTAGGTACGATCACCCCATGCGATCACCCAAATAGGTACATATGATGACCGCCATAGATATTTTTTTTAGTGTTACCTATTAAAATTATCATATGACAAAAAAGTTCTGAACCTGCGAATTCTCTCTCAACTTAGATATCTTAGCGTGTATGTATATATAAATAAATATATTATAAATTTTTTCTACTCCTGTACTGTTATCTGTCTTTTAAATGGTCCCGAACACTAATAAAAGAACATAGATTAAATGATTTCAGAAAAGTCTATGGTCTATTTCTAATATAATAGCACATGTGTCGTTATTTCGTCGAAACGATACTCCTAGCCATAGACCTATAATTTTTTTTTTCTTTAGTAATATAAAAATACTGCTAACATAATAAAATCGTTATTTAACATATGGTGCCATTTTTCAAACGTGGAGTCACTGAACAAACGGTTTTTTGTATGAAAAACATTCGTTTAAGTGACTTCATGTTTCAAAAATGGCACTTTTAGTCACTAGGAAGACGTCAATAAAAAAATAATTAAGTCTTCCATAGATACCTAGTATCTACCAAATATATGGTAGTATTTCGTACTTTTCTTTGTTTATTTTTGTATTTATTTTAGTAAATGTAGTCGTAGAAAAAGTATTGTATGCAACGTTGTATAAGTAGTCAAAAAATGCTCGATGGCGTCAATTTACGATGCTCGCCAAGGCTCGCATCGTAACCTGCGCCACTCGCATTTTTTAACCCTCCTTATACAACTGTTGCATAAAATACTATTATATTTCGTTTGACATTCTCGAACCACTTCCCAAAAATTTCAAGTTATCAACATTGTTTCGCATATTGGGCTATTATTTTCGTATTGTCAAATCGTTGTGGAACTAATTTTATAGGGCGGGACAACCTGTAGCTTGTTGAAACGTTGCTAACGCAGAGCTATACTTATTTATGGAGTCTTGTAGTTGTTATACAGTTCTTTAACTGACAGCTTAAATAATAGCTATAATTATGTAAAGTGAAAAAAAACCATGATAATACTATTTCGTTAATAATTATATCGCTTTGTATAAAAAGAAGAAATAAATTCATTTTTCTACTCCTGTACTGTTATCTGTCTTTTAAATGGTCACGAACACTAATATAATAACATAGATTATATGATTTCAGAAAAGTCTATAGTCTATTCCTAATATGTCTTATATATTCCTAATAGCACATGTGTCGTTATTTCGCCAAAACGATACTCCTAACCATATACCTATAACTTTTTTTCTTTAAATCTACCATACTGCCAATATAATAAAATCGTTATTTTAACATATGGTGCCATATTTCAGACGTGGAGTCACTGCACAAACTCCATGTTTCAAAAATGGCACTTTTGGTCACTAGGAAGACGTCAATAAAAAAATTAAGTCTTCCATAGATACCTAGTATCTAGCAAATATATGGTAGTATTTCATACTTTTCTTTGTTTATTTTTGGATTTATTTCAGTAAATGTTGTCGTAGAAAAAGTATTGTATGCAACGTTGTATAAGTATGTTAAAAAATGCTCGATGGCGTCTCCTTACGATGCTCGTCAAGGCTCGCATAGTAACCTGCGCCACTCGCATTTTATGAACCTTCTTATACAACTGTTGCATAAAATACTATTATACCATTCCCTCTCTAAAAAAAAAATAATTTATTTACTGAAAACTGTAAATAAAAATAACTTTTACTCACTATTTTGGTTATTTATTTTATTTACTGAAAACAGCGGATAAAAAGCACTTTTACTCACTATTTTGGTAATTTATTTTCTTCTCTAAAAACAGTGAATAAAAAGCACTTTTATTTTGGTGTTTGAGTTTATAATAATTACTCTTAATTATAGCAATTTTAATGTGCATTTTAATTGATTTAACCTTCCTTTTTCTTCATTTAATGTCTATTTTCGCTTTAGGTAATCTTTCTTTTTCTCGTAGTCATGGTATAAAGTATAGTACCTATGCTAATAAAACGGATTTATATCGAGGGCCAAGAATCACTCGCGTATTCTAATTATACTATAATAAATTCGTTCTTTATTCACTAATTGCATAATATACTTATTATTTGGTAGGTTATCATCATAGAAACATTAAAACTAGAAAATAAAGTAAAAATTTTTAAGGTTAATCACGACTATACATAAACTGATAGAGTACCCTTGACCTCCCAAACTAAACAAATCTGAAACGCTAATAAATAAATCATAGCTTTATATCGCGTCGAAAGGTGATTCCGATTGCCACATCGCTTATTGACAATTCTTCGTCAGACGTGAATGTTAGATATAAAGAAATATTTCAAGGGCCTTCAAATGAAATATTCTCATATCGTGAGTAAATTTGAAGGTTATAGTTAATGTTCATATAAGAGGCGACTCAATGCAATTGTTTTATGAAACTCATTGTTAAATTGAGTAGCTGACAACATTGTGGCTGTATTTTATTTTTCTTTCATCAAGGCACTTGAAAATAATAAACTTTAAATCATTAAGAATATAAAACATATCTTTATTGCTTACCATAAAATAAAGAATTTAAATACTAAGTAAACGCTTTTAACATTTTAGACACCTAACTGATGGATGAATAGATATCAAACATGTTAGAAACAAACACGTGCATCTACAATATTCTATAACATTTTGATTGTTAATCTAGCTTTTTAACTTCATTCCTATATAAGTAAAAAGACTAATAACTTCTATTTTTTATTTCTGTCGCGTCAAGGCCTTGATTTAAACAGAGCTTATTACGAATAATTGCAGTATTACGCAATCGTAATTCTACCTACTGAAATCACATCGCTATTATGTTGTTTTACCGTGATCATTAAAGTCATCAAGTCATGTGACGCTAGTCAATCTAAGATGAATTTATCGGTGTCATTAAAGGTTAGTCTCAATTAATAGGTATTGAAGGCCACTCATGCGGTATAAGGTACCAGGGCTGCAGGCATGCAGTGAAGTTTGTGCAATTCGTTGCATTCACCGGCCGGCGCTGAGCATTGCGACACCGCTGGATGCATGAAGGAGAAGGAGCGAACTGCATCCACTCACTTACTATGTCATCGATTTGATAAACTTTCCGCGGTATTGGGCTACAACCGGCGTTATTATGTTGCTCAATGTGTAGGAACCGCTCTAATAATGTATCTAATAACCATATCCTGCCCACTCTACAAAGTCCCAACAAAGTATTAATTTAAAACATTGAAGAATCAAGGTTTCGGTATGGAAATGCAAATCGGATGCGAAATTAAGAAACGAATATACTTAAGGTAAAGACAGGGCATTAGTGGCGCCTTCGTTTGATATATACTTTTTAATCGTAAGTGTGGTGAAAATTATCATTTTTCAAAATGTTATGAATCAGCTCATTTAGTTTTAGGTCTATCTAATGCATAACGTTTTGCAAAATGTTAATTTTCACCGCATTTACATTTGTTTTGACCTTAATGGACTGGCAATTTCATCTGGCAAAAACATTTTCCAATTTTATTGGTCTATATTTTAATAATATGTAATATAGACTAATATCACCAAGGTAAAAATGCAAAATAGTCGTTATTTAATTAAATTCATAAATTAAATTTTTATAACTTATGAAATCGCATTGACTTGAGGCGTCGCAGTTAGAAATCTATGTTGATACACAAGTGATAGACACACACGTAAAGTGATAGACGTGACAGTTCACGTTTTTATCCCTAATTGAGCTCGGGCCTGTTGTGCCCATTAAGTATTCATTGAAATACTTATTTACAAATGTATTAGGTCCTTACGTATGAAATTGGGGTTTTGTCGTACTGGCCACTTTAATCATTATTCATATGTATATAATAGTTTTTTAATTCTTCACCTCATACCATCTACACTTACCGGGCCAAAATGTATGGAGCTGCTGAATTTAATTTAATTTTCACTATTTCAGGGATGGTCCCATAGTAAAAGTTATTCACATTAATTAGTATGCTTACTCCCTTTGATTTTATACCCCCTTTCCGTTACACATTGTATATGTATCATTTTGTCGATGACTTTTTGCCATCTTGTATGTAACTTCTAGCGTTATCGTGATGAAAGACCACACCCATTCTTTTCTCAATTTCTTGCTTGACTCTTATCAGTAACTGGCAGTAGAGCTCTGATTCGATGGTTCTGCCCAGCGGTAAAAGCTCATAATGAACAATGCCGTACGAATCTCACCATATAGACAGTATCACCTCATTGCGAGTTAACCTGGGTTTTGACACATTCTATGAAGCCTGACTAATCTTTGACCTTTTCATTTTTTATCACCAGTTATCAATCTCTTCAAAAATGGTTTGGTTTCATTACGTCTTAATATAAAATTGCAAGTGAGTACACGGTTCATTATGTTTCTTTCAGAAAGCTCGCGTGGCACCCAATTAACTAGCTATTTATATACATACTCAGATTATTTCAAATGAGTCAAAAATGGTTTGTGATCAATTCTCAGTTCTTCGGCTATGTCGTAACAACTGATATGACGATCTTGCTCCAGTTTTTCAAAAATGGCGTCCCTTTTATCCGTAACGGGGCGACCAGAGCATGCATCTTTGACATCAAAATTCTTGGATTGAAAACGCTTTAACCAACTTTGTGCTACTCTTACTGATACTGCATTGGTCCATAAACGTCTCACTTTTTTTTGCGGCTTGCGTTACATTTTTTCATATACAATGTATCGAATTTCTTCATTAGATTCACTAAGTAGTTATATTATTATACCATGGATTCACTGATTTTGACAGAAAGACAAACAAATGAAAAAAATATTAAATAATAAAACAATATTTTACTGATTTGTTACTTCTTTTGAAATGTTACCTTTTTTTTGTCATCAAAATCAGTCTGATACAAAAAGCCAAAGAGATTCTATTACAGGTTTATACATACTATATACGAAAAGACTTTTTACCTGACCTAATATAATGAAAATCTTTTTTTAGCCGTAAGTTTTAGCGAATCGTAACTGTTAATGTTTGTTCTGTTTAAGCGAATGTAACTGATTGAAACAGACAGGCATGTGACCTACCATGAAATTCGCGCATCCTTAGAAATAGGCATGAGTCAAATACAATTAATCCTACACAAACATTTGGGTGTGAGAAAGCTGTGCTCGCGGTGGATCCCACACAACTTGACCGAGGCTCAAAAAACGGACCGCGTCACTTGGTGCAGTGCCATGCTTACCAGATTCAACGAAGGTGCGTCAAATTTGGTGTGGGACATAGTAAAAGGTGATGAAACATGGATTTATTGCTACGATCCCAAAACAAAGCAGCAATCGAGCGTATGGGTCTTTCAAGATGAGCCGAAACCAACCAAAGTGGCGCGCGTGAAAAGTGCATCTAAGCGGAAGATTGCTTCTTTTTTTAATAAAACTGGACACGTGGCTACTGTTGCTTTAGAGAATCGTCGTACAGTGAATAGTGACTGGTACACGACCATTTGTTTGCCGGAAGTTATTGACGAACTCCGTAAAAATAACCGTAAACGCCGTATCATCCTGCACCACGACAATGCTAGTTCTCACACGGCCAGACAGACAAACGACTTTTTAAGGCGAAAAATGTAGAACTCATGAGTCATCCTGCATACAGTCCCGACCTGGCACCTTGTGAATTTTTTCTGTTCCCAAAAATTAAGAACCAATTACGCGGTCAACGATTTTCATCACCAGAAGAGGCTGTCGAGGAATATGAAAAACACGTTTCAGAGGTCACCACAGAGGAGTGGCACAAAAGTTTTCAAAACTGGTTTCATCGAATGAAAAAGTGCATAGACGCCAAGGGAAATTATTTTGAAAAACAACAAATTAATTTTGTACCTTTAATAGTATTTTTTCATATTCATTCCGGAAACTTATAGTGCGCCCCACGTAACTGGAGCAAGCTGAAATCGTTGAAGGTAACTATCCATTCTAGTGCTCCTTTAAAAATAATGATGTTAAATTACCTACCTAAATATGTATGTGACTGGTGACTGACTGATAAATAAATTTGGTAACCAGTCCACTCATTTCCTTACGATGCCGGAAGTTGTTTTTTGATTTCCTGTAGACTTGTATGAACAAGTTTGCAGGAAGACCTTGTGAAACTAACTCCTGTAGTATACCTATTTATATCTCTGCTATTTCCAACTATGTTGCAATAAATCACCTTCAGCCTATACAACTGGATAAAACTCTATTAAGAATCATCATTTTTATAAGTCACGAAACTTATACACCTACTGTTTTCACAACTGGATAAAACTATATGAAGTATCGTAATGTTTATAAATCGCGCAAATTAGTTTGATTGCATATTATGACATGATTCACGCGATTATTTGCTGTAAAATTTCAAATTTTTACGGGACTTTGTATGTGATGATGTGGGTAATATGTAGGTTGTCCGAAGAGTCAAGTGCAGGTTTCATTTTTTACTATCATAGACATACGATATCTTTTTCTGAAGAAAACTGAAGATCTACTCACTCCTCCTTGAAATTTACTGCACACTTTGATTAAAATAAATTTTAATCAAAGCCTGCACAGTTAGATTAGATCAGTTAGGTTACTATTAGAAATATATTTTAAGCTTAGTCTTTAATATAACTACATATACATAGTGATTAGATTAGCATTTATCTTAGACTCTTAGCTTTCATAGACAGTCATAGGTAGGTCGACGTATAAATTGTTAACAAGATTTTCCGTTTTCGTTACAGGTAGCAAATGGACTGCCCAATGCCAGTGGAGAGTGTCAAGTGATGATTAGTGCCACAGCAATCTCTTAACAGTCCACAAAATCCTAAAATGTCTACAGAAACGCAGGAGTACATGAACGGGCTGAGGCCCGGGCCTCTGACCAGAGAAATTCCAGAGTGTATGCGTGAGAAATATACCGTGCTGCAATCTCTTTTCGACGTTATAGTGTTTGTTATAATCGGCATAGGGAACATAATCAAGGCTATATACCAGAGTATAGTGGGACACCGCAAGCGGGACCTGAAAGGAGGGAT
This sequence comes from Acrobasis suavella, assembly GCA_943193695.1. Lineage (NCBI taxonomy): Eukaryota > Metazoa > Arthropoda > Insecta > Lepidoptera > Pyralidae > Acrobasis > Acrobasis suavella. The sequence continues at coordinate 7,854,018 of OW971945.1, read as the reverse complement.
CGCGCTAGTGACGGGCGGCGGCGGAGGCCTAGGCAGCCTAGTCGCCCTGCGCCTGTCCAGACTCGGATGCACAATAGTGCTATGGGACATCAATAAGCAAGGTCAGTGTTATAATACATACTCACGCAGCATGCAAATTGATGTTTAATTTGATGATGCATTCGAATACATTTATCGATACATTTTCGATGATGGTTAAGTATGTTGTTTAATACCATCATTTGTTTGTCGGTTTCGTAAGAAATGTTGTGGACAATAAAGAACCATTTAAAATCACATACATCATAACCCTAAACATTTAATACTGTAGATGCACAGAAGTCTAAAGAAAGGTCGGCTGTTTCTATAATTCACTTGGTTAGCGACTTCGCTTCAAAGATAAAGACTTTGAAAAAAATTGGTGCTGGGGCCTATCTAATAAACGTGACAAACCGACAATTATGCCAGTTTTTGATAAATATGTTGAATTGTTGCGACAAGGGCGTTTAATAAGTGACAATTAAGTCTAAATGTGGCAGGTAAAATAGTGACAAAATTGTAAGACTTAAAACCTGGTTAATAAAAGTGACTAATGTCGGATTTTACCTGTCGAGTTTCCAAGCAAATATTTATTGAATCATTTTTCTGTATTTAAACTGTCTCTATTATATTCATATTGCACTAATACAATAATATAAGTACAGAGATATGAAGAACAACCCTTTTATAAACTCATTGAATACCTACTTGTAGAAAATATTTGACAATCATAAAATGTACAAAAAAAAAATTATCCTGGATGCCCTGATGTCTGTATTGACACATTTGCCACGATTACGGTCGAAGTACTTAATGTATTGGCTTAGTACCATTTTTTTAAATAGCTTCATCACGTCGCGTGATTTTTTTCTATTGAAAATTTCTATCAAATTCAGTGCCGTTTAATTATAACTAATTATAATTATAAATAAATAATATATTTTTAACGAGCTTTATTATGCGTGCACTTTTGGATTTTCCACTCTTATTTTACTTTCGTTTTGGTTCTATTTTTGTGTGCTACAACGGACGGAATATTCTATCATTTGTACTGTACAAAGACGCACATTTAACTTTCCTTTATATATATAAAGGAAAGTTAAATGTGCGTCTTTGTACAGTTGGCACCAAATATTCATCTTCACTGCTACATCGTCGGTGACATTAACACAGTTTTTTTAATTATTATTTAGGTAACTGCCTTTTATTATACGATACAATAAAATACCCTTTATTGCACAAAATAAATAAATACAGGACATAATTATCTTAAAAACTAGGAAATGCGCAAAAGGCGGCCTTATCGCTAAGCAATTTCTTCCAGGCAACCTCGCCTTGCCTCGCTTGTTATAAAATAATTATAGTAAACATATGTACGTATAAATCATATTATATATTTAGTCGGTATGTCTTGACACTCTTGACATTGTGTAAGGATGCTTGTCGCAAATCTCTGACAAATCAACAAATATGTCCCCCTGTCCTGACAATTCATAGAATAAAACATTTCTTTTCACTTTTTCCAGACATATTAGAACGTATTGCCTGTCACGAGAAATAGTTTATTAAACAGGAATATGTCAAAATGTGATGACAATTCGACATTACGTAGTATTTGAATTCTCTTTGATATTGGTATATTTTCCACCACGACAAATCTTTATTAAACAAAAAATTGATAAAATGTCTGCTTTAGTAGAATGTTCCAGTAATTGATTGCATAATATTAAAAATGTTAATGATTTTTCACTACCGACTCCGTAAACTTGACATACCGGATACATACATGCCGGGACCTTTAAAAAATGTCTTAAGGCTTAAAAGGTAATCTTTTGAGCCTGTTATAATATAAAGGTATACCTAGGGATAAAGCTTAAACCTGAATGTTTGTGCATCAATAACCGAGTACGCAATGAAGTCAAGTACGAGTACCTATGAGACGATGTCTCAACACCAAAACCTCACGCACTAATGTTATCTATAAGCAAATCTCTTATTCATATGTATTTTGTTGCAAAATTACTTCAGAAGTAGAAATCACAAAGAGCAATGAAATACAAAATAATTTGCAATTAAAATTTTGAACAAATGCGTTGTGACAGACTGCATTGCCGAATACTTCCGACGACACCTCTTGTCTCATAAAATTGACTTAAGAACCTTATGACCTCACGGTTCTTTTTGTATTACGTCACGAGTGTTAGGATTGTCGTTGGACTGAGTTACCATACATAATTTATATATTTAACCTTTTTTGTACAAAATATAGTTTTTTAGCGCAATAGGCGGATAATGTTTTAGAGTCGCGCGAAAACAGGTACAATGCGACAAAATAAGTTGAATAAAAATGGCGGACATTAAAGCATTTTTGTACAAATTCCCGACACGTAAATTGAACAGAAATGGCCGTCGCCGGCGCATTATTTGTACTTGCGCCGTTGACCGCCATTTTGGTTCAAATTACGTGCCAGGAATTTATACAAAACTGCTTTGAAGTCCACCATTTTTGTTCAACTTATTTGTGTCGCATTGTAGCAATATCGTTAAGGCGTAGGTAGTTGTTTTGTTTAACAGGGTGTTCAGGATGTGCACAATGCACATGTATACTTTAATATTATCATCAACAGTTTTCAGGTAGGTTTCACTTTTGGGCATAAGCTTCCTTTTATCTGCGCCATCCTGCTCTGTTATTGGCCAATAAAACAAACTTTTCACAATCCAACCTACATCATTTAAACATAAATCCTTTTTAAAAATAAAAATTTACGTAACGTGACCGTACAGATACTTTTTTTTTTTTAAATGTTGTAGTACTTTGTTATAAGGCGTAACTTAAGAAGTTTTAGTATATTTCATAACCTCTATAATGAATTTTAAAAACAAAAAAAAACTGCTCTTACATAGCGCCGGTTTTAGTGTTTTTTTATATTATTTACTTAAACACATTTTGTTTTTGAAGGAGGAGAGTATTACCGTGACTTAGTTACGTGAAACAGCTACCTTTTGCTAGCATCTAAATCTTTATTTACTTTTAACGCCACTTTGGAAATCAGTAGAGACACGCTCTTAATATATGACGCTTACAACTGTTAGGTGTTTGTTACACGTTAATGCTATTGTCGTGTCTCGTCGTGTAACTCTGTATTTATTTACTGCCGTTATTATTCAAACAACCCAGCAGGTAACATTAATACAAGTCAATTCAATTATGTACATTTATAAAACATACAACAGACAGTGCTCAGCAGGAAGATAGAGTTTTTTGATTTAAAGTTTTTAAAAGCGGCATTCATTAGGAGACGACAGGAAATAATAATTTTTTAACAAAATAAACTACCGATTTCATTTTCTTTCATATCTCCAAAGTTTTTCATCATATCTGAATCAAATTAATATGGAACCAACTTGGTACTAAAAAAGGTTTTCAAATAAAAAAAGTCATCAAAATTGGTTTACAAGTCAAGGCGAAGATGTCGCCTAATATACATACAAAATAACCGGCCAAGTGCGAGTCGGACTCGAGCACGAAGGGTCTCTTACCATTATCAATAAAAAAATCATTTTTTTTTATACAATGCAAATTTATACAAACTACTAGAAAAGAGATTAACTAGAAATACAGAGTTACATAAAGAGTACAAAAAGGTTATTGACGATTACCTGAGTCAAGATCACATGAGAGATATTACAAATGAGAGTGAGTTAAATGATCCGTACGTTATTTACCTCCCACATCATCACTTCATATTGAGAGAAGATAAGCAGACGACTAAAGCAAGAGTTGTTTTCGACGCATCGTGAAAGGGAGTAAATAACGTGTCACTGAACGATAATCTACTTGTAGGCCCAAAATTACAGCATGATATGCGGCATATTTTGATGAGATGGAGGCGTCATCCTATTTGTTTTGTGGCTGATTTGGTAAAAATGTATCGTCAGATAAAGGTCCACCCTGACGATACAGATTTTCAACGAATCCTATGGCGCGCGCAACCGCAGGAACAGATAAAATACTACAGACTATTGAGACTTACCTTTGGTACTGCAAGTGCATCATATTTGGCAGTTAAATCCCTCCAACAGCTAGCTAAAGATGAAGGTTCTACATATCTTGTTGCAGCTAAAATAACGTTAGAAGATTATTATATGGACGATTTACGTACCGGATGTGAGACCGAAGAGCAGGCTGTAGAGATCTATGATGAGATGAGGAAGTTGATGGGTGCAGGAGGGTTTGAACTCCAAAAATGGTGCAGCAATTGCATCCCAATATTGGAATTTATCAATCAGGAGAATCAGAGATCGAATTCGTCTGTTATTTTTATGCAAAATGACATGATGAAGGTATTGGGTATTTCATGGAATAAACATTCGGATAGTTTTGAATACACGCTCCGATTACCGAACGAAAATGGGATAATCACTAAAAGAAAAGTGTTGTCAGACATAGCTAGACTGTATGATCCTTTAGGATGGATCGCGCCAGTGACTATCGGAGCCAAAGCGTTTATTCAAAAACTATGGAAATCAGGACTAGAGTGGGATGAGTCACTTACGCCGGAGTTATTAGAGGAGTGGCACAGGTACAGAAAGGATTTGGAGAACGTTCAAAGCGTACTTATACCGAGATGGTTGGGATTACATTCAGGTGATCATACCGAATTACATGCATTTGCAGACGCTTCGCAAATTGGGTATGCGGCGGTGGTCTACCTTAAAACAAGAGATAGCGCTGGCAACGTGTTCGTCAATTTGGTGAGTTCCAAAACAAAAGTAGCACCTGTTGAAAAGGAGATTTCCATACCACGAATGGAATTGTGTGCTGCGTTGTTAGCCAGCAAATTGCTACACGAGGTATCCCAAATAATGAACATACCTAAAACTCAATTATATGTTTGGTCTGATAGTACCGTAGTCTTGGCATGGATTGCAGGAGAGCCCAGTCGCTGGACTACATTTGTGAGCAACAGAGTCTCGGAGATTCTAACAATGACCTATCGTGATCAGTGGAATCATGTTAGCACTAACCATAATCCAGCTGACTGTGCCTCGAGAGGATTGTCAGTCACAGAGTTGGTCAATCATGAGTTGTGGTGGCACGGCCCTCATTGGCTCAAAAGTGAGAAATATATCCAATTTACCAAAAAATGTTCAGAGTTCTTAACAATGGAAGAACAGAGGTATAAAGGTTTTATCGTACTGTAGAAAATTTTTAGATTTGAGATTGCCAAAAGAACAGAGAATTAATCTTTCTGAAATTGTAACCGCGGAAGAAACAAAAATAGTTTTAAAAATTTGTATTAAGGAAACACAGAAGTTTCATTTTGAGGAGGAAATAAAACAGTTGAGGTTTCATGGCAGTGTCCCTAAAAAGAGTCTACTACACACTCTTTGTCCTATTCTTGATCAGAATGGAATCGTAAGGGTTAGAATAAAAGAAGCTGATGTCGAATACAGTAAAAAACATCCGGTGATTATGCCTAGTGAGAGCCATCTTACTAGGTTAATAGTTTTGGATGCGCATCACAGGACCCTCCATGGCGGTCCTCAGATTATGTTAAATTTTTTGTGGTCAAATTACTGGATTATTCGAGCCAGACATTTGTTTAAGAAATGTTATAAATCCTGTGTTTTCTGTTTGAGATATTCTCAAGTGCAACATAATCCTTTCATGGGTCAGCTTCCCGAATCCAGATTAAAACCTTCAAGGCCATTCAAATCTTCAGGGGTCGATTTCACAGGCCATATTAACATTAGATTTTCACCTGGAAGAGGATCCAAGTCTTATAAGGGTTATATTTGTGTGTTTATTTGCATGGTTTCAAAAGCCATTCACCTTGAAGCCGTGTCGGATCTGACAGCTAAGGGTTTCATAGCCGCCTTTAAAAGATTTGTTTCGAGACGGGGCAAATGTCAAAGTCTTTACAGCGACAATGGCACCAACTTTGTTGGAGCTTATAAAGAGTTAAAAGAGATGTTTAATCGATCTATGTCTCAACTACCTGATGACACTAGCTCTCGAGGGTACATCGTGACACTTTATACCTCCCCACTCTCCGAATTTCGGAGGCCTATGGGAAGCGGGGGTTCGATCAACCAAGCCGCATCTTATAAGAGTAGTGGGTGACACTACACTCACATTCGAAGAGCTTTCCACAGTGTTAACGCAAATCGAGGCGTGCCTCAATTCGCGGCCGCTGTCGTATCTTAGTGACGATATAGATGACCCTTTACCTTTAACTCCCGGTCATTTTCTAATTGGAGAGCCACTTGTGGTGATCCCAGATGAGTACGCGGATAATGACAATATTTCTGGAATGCAGCGATGGAAGTTTACACACAAAATGGTAAACGATTTTTGGAAAAGGTGGTCAGATGAATACATTGTCACACTAAATCAGACATATAAATGGACCTCAAAAAGGAATGAACCTGAGTTGAATGATGTTGTCATTATAAGAGATCATATATTGCCACCTGCTAAATGGTTATTAGGAAAAATTGTACAAAAGCATCCAGGCAAGGATAATATAACCAGAGTTGTGACAGTTAAAACTAAAAACGGGATTTTAAAACGTCCTTGTAATAAATTGTGTTTTTTGCCAAGGTCTGATGTTGTTTCTACGTAAAATAATATCCTTGCATAATGCAATAATAATTCAGAGTCTGTTATATTTAATGAATAAAAATAGTTGTTTACATCGTTCCTTTTATTAGGTAGCCATGTTATGCCAAGGTATCTAGTTCATACTTTTATGTTTACAAATTTATTTATAGCGTTAAGTGGTTTTAAAGAGATATTGCATGGTGGACGGTAATTTATAATTTGTTATATTTTATTTACTCTATGTTATTAGAGACATATTTTTTTGTTGGCATCGCTCAGTGCCGTTTCTCTTGTGTTTAAGTTAGTTGCTAAAACTCTTTTGAGTTGTATAGTATATTTTTTTGTTTGTGAAAGAACGATGTTCTTTGGTGGGCGGGATGTCCGAAATATGTACATTATTTCTTTAACTTGGTATTAGTTGCAAAAAATTCCACTAGATGGTGCTGTACCAAGTTAAAATGCGCTATAGAGATTTTTCGTAAAATTACTAAGGGTTCGAATACTTTCGCTAATAAGTTTTTTCAAGCAGCAGCAACACAGTGGTTTGATTTACACCACATAAAAATGTGTCTGGCAAATGCACACCTTTTCAAGTCGAATTCGATTGAAACAAATATATTCAGTTTGATATCAATATGGCAATGAAACAATAAGACTAATAAAGTACTCGTAATTAAAATACATGTCTATCATGCAATTGTTTTGTTACGAGTAGTTATGACTGATTCGTGATGGAATACAATAGACTTCAACGGGCCATTGCAGTAGCCACTAAACAACACCGGTTATAGCATAGAAGTTATTTTTATAAATTTTCGCCGTTGAGAGATTTTTTAAACTGATTTCAATTAGGTAGATAATTAAGAAGGAAAGAAAATAAAGGAGAGATTTTGAAGTCTAAACACAAATGAATGATATGAAGTAAGCAAATAAGTTTATTTTTTATCTTCCTTTTTTCGTATGCCGTCAAGGTAATCTATGTAAATACACTACGCAGTAAAAAACCTAGGTCTATGAATAGACTTGTTTAAAACAGGATATAAATATGCTGAATATATTTCTGAACAAAACTACAACAAAAACGCGAATTATTTTTATATAAATCAGCATAACTATATTACTAATCACAAAAAATAATGAATATCTATTTAAGGCGAAGGTCAAGCTCCAAACCGATTTCTTTGTAATAATGAGCATGTATATATGATACACAAATAGACAATATTGACTGTGGACTAGGAGTTGTCGTAATAGGCCTCGTGTTTGCTCTAACACTTGGAACTAAGGCCAAAGTCGTTGCAACAGCTGATCCGCCCGTCCCTGCCTACATTCCGAGCCCAGATACGCCCTTTGCATTGTCATCAACAAACATTGATTTTGGGGTCCAACTGGTAGTTGCTGGTTACGTAAAACGATTTCTATTACGACCACTTGTCCCTCAATACCTTCATTGGATATTTAAAAGTTGGCCGAGCCTTATTTTTTTAAACATTTTATACAGCTGGTGTGAAGTGCGCGCCTCCGGGAGGTTACGGGTGATCCAAGGGCTGGCTGTTATTTCGCCCAAAGAATTTCTATCGCAGTGCAGAGAGGCAATGCTGCTAGCTTACTGGGCACCCTGGCTCGCGGCGACGCGTTGGAATCTCTATTTTATTTGTAAATTTTGTATATATTTTATTAATAATTGTATTTGAAATATATTTTTATAATGAAATAAAGAAGAAAACTTTTAATGGCAAAAGTCAAATTTGTCATAATAGATCGAGATAATTGTATTGGTTTGTAGTAAGTGTGAATCTTTCTAGATAATTGGCAAAAGAAATTGCTACTAGCGATAAAATATTGACATTAACTTTTAATCTCTAGACCTTTCTTGTGTTTGTCAAATTGTGAGGCAATAACAAAAATTGCGTTAGTAAATTTAAATAACATATATTAAAAATATGTACAAATGTAAATTATGTGCAAGTGCAACGTCCTTGCTGAATTTCTCAAATTCTGACGTGTTTTTTTATGTACGTTAACATTTGTTAAGTTAAACACGCTGGCCAAATTGTACAATAATGGCCACCACCACGATTGTTATCTGTCCAAAGGCTTGGATCAATACTAATTAATTTTCTTCTAAGACTCTAAGTTCTTTACCCGACTTATCAGAGCGAGACTGCGTTCTCAGGTGACGGCCCGCTATCTCAGCACGATCTCCCGCCCTAGACACGTAAATGACTTTCTCATATTCATGTCTCGCTAATTCTCTCAACAAAATGTTTGAATAACTTTATTATTGTTATTTCGTAATCGTAGAAAACCTTCAACGCGAATTTCACAACATTACATATTACGCAAAACAGGCGTCTAGAGTAAAAAGTACTTATATCCGTTTTTTGAAGAATGAGATGTTGTATTTAAAAATGTATCTAGCTAAGTCTTTGTCGTGCTTATGGTTAAGGTACTTTACTGGCCTTCTCGATGAGATATAAAAGGTATTTAATAGTCGTGTGGAAATAGCAAAGCAACCAAACAACGAGTATAGGTATTAATACAATTCGCTAACTGTAAATGATAATTACAATACAATTCAATACAATACAATACAATTCAATACAATACAATTCAATACAATACAATACAATACAATAAAATACAATACAATAAAATACAATACAAACAACTTTATTGCACCAAAAGACGTTTACAATTTCAGAGTACTTATAAATAAAATAAGGACAAATACAATGAGGTACAACAAGCGTCTTTATCGCCTAAGCAATCTCTTACAAGCAACCAAATAGGGGCAGTTAAATTTATTAAAAACTTTATAAGCTGCTGACATGGCACACCCGCACATCATGTTTTCAAATGTCAAGATTTCGCATAATGTGCCTCCATGAAATTGATTCCAAAGACGTATTAACCTCTGGCTTTAACACAACCGATAAATTAATATGCGTAACGTCAGCTTACAATCTTCAAGAAAGACTCAAACAAAACATTTACTAAATCATTGATAAACCGTACCAGGGTTTTTACACAGCCGAAAGACAATTTAGCTTGACATGAAATCAGTTTCTACTTGCCTGAATCGTTTTACGTTAGGTGCTTAAATAATAATTACTGTACAATTAGATGTAACATCCGAGTTAGCAAATGATCTATGGCCAACATAAGTAAACCTTGGAAGTGATTCGCCAATTTTGTCAAGATTACTTTCAATCACTCTCTACAATGCTGCGGCCACCGGAGCGAGGCGAGACCTTGTGTATTTGTTTGTTTTGCGTCTGTTCCACAGGCAACTAACAAGTTTTAACACGAATAAACCTCATTGAATTTGTACTTAGTTCATCCTTAGTTCTCCTCGATCTGTGAATTTGCGATCTATTTAAAACGCCGTCGGAAACTTCTTGACTGATTTGGCTCATATTTAAACCTGAAAATATGTTGGTCTCATCGGTCTCATCTAATCGTCCACTAATTTAATGGTTGCGGTCGTTAAAAATTCTTCCAATTTGGTCTGGAATTTCCAGCTATTTCTACTTCCACACAGTAAAGTCGATCGAGGGAATGGGCGGCTTGCATAATCATATTGATCCAATTTCTTGAAAAGCTTTATTCTCTTCACTCGGTCGTTTAAAAACTAAGAAAACGTTTCTAAAATCTTGCATTTGCCTCCACAAACCATCGCAGTGACTTTAATTGACAGTCAACATCACTCGAGTAATTGATACTATTGTAATGTATTGCCAAGATGTCATTTTCAATTTATAACTTATACTTATTGTTATTCATATTTAGGTACTTACGTGTTCAATTTAAATACAATAGGCACTAACATACTCGTACCTTCAAAAGTTTAGCTAACAAGGTCATTAAACATGACATGCTTTGTCAGAAAAACTTTTAAGACAACAAATTGTTCACGTAATACTACGTTTATCACACTAATATTAAGAAGGCGAAGGCAAGTCTTTGAGTGTGTGTGTATGTGTATGTTTGTTACTTCTTCACAAGGCTTCAAACGGATGGACCAATTTTGTCAAATTTTTTATTTTTATTTTTTATTTATTTCAACAAACTTAAATCTATCATTACAGTTATAACCAATACGATAGAAAAGCAATCAATTATTGTAACACATTATATACAAAGCTGTTCTTATGAATTCGCTCATATTTGATATGCAGGAAGCTGACACCCTTAACACATAGGCTACTTTTTATATCCGCGGGTAACACCGCGTGGCGGAGCTAGTTATAAATATATTTAACCGTCCATTACCTACATCTGAACAAGAGGAGAAATTTATTAAACGCACCTTGTATATGTATTGAAATTTGCAATAAATAGGTGAGTAGGGTAAACCTTTAAAAGTACTATACTTTCCGCTGTATGAAATTTGCTGTACTAAAAATATTTTCACCAATGATTTAGATTTTTTACTATTCTTAGTTTAGTTCTGAACAGATGTGATAGCTAAACAAACGTTTCATAATACCCTATAATACCAAAATCGATGACACATCGAGTCTACTTCCCTGACCTACTTTGCTTACCTCATAAATACTCATAATCTACCTACCGACGTCACTCACACAATATTTACTATCACGTATCTACAGTAAGCATTTCTTGGGTCTCACAACACTAGGTACTCGAAGTTTAATCTTACGTGACTTTTACGACTACTCGATGTGTTTTGGTTACATTCAACAGAGGAAATACAGATGGTTGAGATGGTAAAGGCAAAACTACTAAAACTGGAAATGATTTTGAATCATATGGCTAGTCATATACGATAATATTTTATATACCTACTAGTAGTTCGTCCCGAAATGTTAATTAGCAGACCCCATATCTCGGACATGTTTCAAGATATTAATAATCACCACTTTGTTTTGTTGCACAATTGATGACGTCAAATACAAATAGTTACTTACAGCTAAGTTGACTGCCGCTTTCTTGGCGCTAGTACAGAAGATAAAAAAAAAATTTATTTCGGGGTAAAATACAGCTTACGTCACTAGCCGCTCCGTTGTCTAAAATATGCAATCACGTCAATTTGTTGCTCAAAATCAACACAAATCTATTAAAAATAGCTATTGTCGTTAAAGGTGTGTCTTTAAAATTAACGTCTCTTGAAAGAAAATCCATTCATTTCAAGTATTATTTGTACACATACATATTGGCGTACCTAGGCCCTTTTTCTAGGGGATGGAGTAAATGACTATTCTTGGTTCTATATGGTCGCCATACTTATTATAAAATAATGTCCTCCGGTGCGAATGTCTGTCTGTTTGTCTGTACTCGATTAACTTTGAAACAATTGCCTGATTTTGATACATGCAGTCATTAAGAATCCCCTTACCCTAGACTTTTCTATACAAACGTAGACTACGTTTTATTTTAAAACGACATGTAAGATTTCGGTAAAAAAAATAATTTTAAAGAAATTGCAATTATCTAGGATTATAATTGGTTTCCACAGTAAAATTATGAACTGAAAAGAAAATATAAGGGTGAAGAAGTTACTATGTTGTCTTTTAAGTTCATAATTTTACAATCGGAAACCAATTATAACCCCAGCAATTTCTTTAAAATTACACAATTTTGCCCATATCCGACATGTCGTTTCAAAATAAAAGCTAGACTACGTTTGTATGAGAAAGTCCGATTCTGTCCAGGGTAAAGGGACTCTTAACATGTAGAGCATTAAGGGTGAAGAAGTTACTATGTTGTCTTTTAAGTTCATAATTTTACAATCGGAAACCAATTATAACCCCAGCAATTTCTTTAAAATTACACAATTTATATCCGACATGTCGTTTCAAAATAAAAGCTAGACTACGTTTGTATGAGAAAGTCCGATTCTGTCCAGGGTAAAGGGACTCTTAACATGTAGAGCATTTCTCCAGGATGGTTTATTTATATTATAGGTATGCAAAGTCAGGCCTCTATTATTATAAATAACGTACTTAAGGTAAATACTCAAATACTCTTTTTTTTATTTCGAGTGTGGTGCCAAATTTTGGAATATTTCAACATTGATTGGGGTAGTCAAAGAAGTTTTAATGTTAAGGAGAACCTTGGCTCTATTTCCCTAGGACAGGATTAAGACGTTTTCATGCGTGTATGTCTCAGATCATAATATATACGGTTCATAAGATATACGGATCTGTGGTGTGTATATTGCCCACCCTTGCGCCACTAGCTACGCTCGTGTTCGTGCAGTATGGTCTTTTCAAATTAGACCTATTGTCAGTATAGTAATAAAGTTGCGTAACGCGACACATCTTCCTCACGCATGCGGTTGTGTCAGTTACTATTGTGTCAACCATTGTTGCATGAGTTGCATCGACAGTTCATTTCAGAACCCATTCTGGAGTTAGTAATGACTTTCCAAGTTGTGATTGAACTATTGCGCCACGGCATCACGCGACCTTCCTCATAGAGCGATAATGAAATGAATAGGTACATATTACAATAGTGGACAGACTATCAACTATGAATTAAATAAAGTGAGAAGTTAAAACTACCTTGAGCTGCAGCTACCGATGAACCCCTCGGGAGGCGTATACATAGGTTGTTCAATAAGTCTAGACTTTTTATTAACGCTCAGCGTAAACCAACAAATTCGGTTTTTATTATTAAGGGGCTACCTGAATTTTTCGGGGTCCAGTGCTGCCCCCATTTGAAATAAATCATTTCAAAAGAAACGAAGATATTATTTAAAATTTGGTCTTGATCAGACCCTGGATAACCCTTCAAACTATAGGACTGGACTTATTTGTACGACGTGCCCACTAAATCCCAAAGTAAAATATGGGTCTTTGAAGATGAAGAGCAACCGACTCAAGTCCGAAAATTCAAATCCGCCCAGAAACGAATGATTATTAAAATCTGTTATGCTTAGTGGACAAAAGACGGTCACTAGTGAATGGTATACCAAGATTTGCTTTCCTCAATTGTTCGAAGAACTGAAAAGTCGACTGCCGAACCCGGGATCATGGTTCCTACACCACAACAATGCGCCTGCTCATAGAGCTGGTGTTACTTTGCAGTTCCTTAGAGATTTCGGCATCAAAGTACTCGAACACCCTCCCTACCGTCGCGATCTCGCGCCCTGTGACTTTGGGTTATTTTCTTATGTCAAGAACCATTTAAAATACCGCAAGTTTTTAACAGAAGAGGAGTTAGTTGGTGCGTTTGAGGAAGAACTTGAAATAAGTCCTAAAGACAGTGGGACAGTTGGATAAATAAGTGGTTAGTGCGTATGAACAAATACATAAACTGTGACGGAGTTTATTTCGAAAAATATAAATATATGTGATCAGAGGACAAGACTTATTAAACACCCTATATGTTATTTTTTTTTGTGTAGTTAAGTGATTTTTAGTTTTGTTTAGTTGTTCTTTATTGTTGTGTAATTGTAAGTATTTATGTAAGAATTAAAAGCTTACTATCTATATCTACTTACTTTTAAATGTACCATGAAGTCGGTAGGTACTTATATATTACGTTCTTCAGATTTTCTTCTTAGTAGCCTATATCAGTACACTGCTTAATTAAAAGCCTCCCTCACAATAAAGGGAAGATTTTCCATCATCACATAGCTGGGGCTACTGATTGGTGATCGCAGTAAATGGTATCTTTATTTATTTAATAATTAGATTGCATTGCTTGTGTTTAAACATGTAAGAACCCACGGTTGACTGGGAGAAGATGCTTTTAGCATTATGTTCACCATTTGTTAAAAGTAGATATGTTTTTATTTTAGAACAATAAAGTGTAATAAATAAATGAAAAATAGTTGCATGGAGTACGCTGAGTACGCTGCATCCAGTTCACTGTTACCTATATTTCTTTTCGTTTTACTCTACAGTTCTGTGGATTGAAGACACTCTTACTAGAATAATAGGGTGGTGACATATCATACTTTGCTGTCAATGCAGTTATTTGTAATATGTTCCATAAGGAGTTGAAGAATCTGCCACATCCATGTGGACCGATGATACTTGATACTCAACACTCCAACTCTTAGCTTCCATCTACTTATTTTTATAGGCATTTAGACAGAAGTAATTTCTGATGTCAGTGATTTTATATCAATAACTAAGACAATGATTACTTATATAGTATTTGCTTGTACCTACATATATATATATATATATATATATATATATATATATATATATATATATATATATATATATAACACTAATGATTTATTTAACATGATTAGTTATATAAGTTATTAAATATGACACAATTACATGCTGTTATATGGGATGCTAGAACACTCCGTATTAATTAACACACGTTCCATAAATAACAGATCATACTGAGGTCGTAGGTATATAGGTAGGTAAGATTTATTGGTAGATATTTACAGAATGAGTTGGTTAACATGTTTATCGCGGAAATATACCTACACATTTACGAAGATCATACAATAACGTAATTTTATATGTCTAATGCTACGATGGCTCTGATAACATTTGGTGCTTTGGTACTACTTTGAGTGAATACATAGTTATGATATTCAAAATTATGTGTTAATCGGTCGTTTCATTGTAAAAGCCCACTTTTTTTCTTTGCCACACTCATATAACAATAACTATCTTGTGTAGAATCCACATTGCATGAACCTTAACCTTATAATTGCGGGCAAGGATTATTACTTTAACACACGCGATGCAATACATGCATGTAGTGCCGGCCGCAGTCAACCATGTGCCCCAGGCGAATACATTTTGAGCACCCTTCATGCAACGTGGTCATACAATCATGCAAGTCATGTCACGAGTTCGATCGTCACTAGGCCCGACTTGTACCTTCGGGTTTGTACTCATGTACGGTCATTCATCAACGACCACCTCATGCTTTCGGTAAAGGAAATGCCATTCACCTGACGTATCTCATTTACTGTCATCAGGATGACAGTAAATGAGTTTAGGGTTTGCCTTAAGAGGCAGCTCTAGAAATCTGACACTAGTGTTAGTAATAATATAACACACTCGATTAGAAGAAAAAGTATCTAAGTGATGTTTTGCAACTTTAACACGGGTGCTTTAATCAGTAAAAAGTGTGTAAAACTGCCGTACTAATCCCTATGAATTAACGGAGCTGTATTTTTAAATTTGACTGAGTATTTTGTTGCTAATTCTGGATGCAAAGGTTTGAGAAACTTCTTTATGCTCTGCCCCTGCTCATGTTTACCGTTCCTAAGCCATAGCCTGAACAAGTCCTATAAATACCAGCACCACATGCACGCCTACTGTAATTACTGCCTCATATAACTCTTAGTCACTTTGCATTTACGCCGAGAGTAATTAGAACTTGATTACTTTTATCGCATTAATTTGGTTGTTATCTCGTCGGCTATATAACAATGAGAAGTTAATGTGGTATGAAACACGTGCGTTGCACCTACTTTAATTCATCCGGTAGTGTTGAAGACCTCCGACTGAGCTAATATACGATATTATAACGATCTTATCTCTTTAAATTGTTTTATATCCCACTGCAATAGCTTATGAGGAATTTCATATCTGCAAAGATAAGCTGAAATAGTAGATAGATCTCCAAAAAAAAATGTATTTGCTCTATGTTGCAAATTTTCCTTTATCTAATGCTTAAGGTTGAACGGAAAAACACTATTTTCGATAAGATCATCTTTGTGTTTTTATCTTAATGTAATCTGTACCTAATGTAAATTATGTGTAGGTATAATTATCTATTTAGCTCGATGCCCGTGGAGATGTAAGAAGTAACACAATTCATCATAAAATATGATGCATTAAATACAATTATTTCCAGGTGAGTGACTCGAAGGTCACGGTGTTTACTATTTCTTATCATGATTAATGTTACGTAATTTTTCGGCAAGAAAATAGGTATTTGAAAACGAACATTCGTAGGTACGATTTTTCGTAAAACTTTGTAGTTGTTTTGATTACATTCTTATAAATACGTTGAAATTGATTAAGAATGAGAGGGCAAAAATAATAGGCATAGTAAATTGCTTCTTGAATGCAGAGTTATTTATTTTTAACTATCCATAAAGAAGTTTTATAGAGGCAGTTGTATGTATACTCTAGTTTTTAAGATTTGTTTACGGAGTCTGAGTGCATAACATAGACTAAATATGATCTGACCTTATACATAAATATGTTTAAAAGCACACACAAGCCGAGGTTTTTTCTGCAAACAAGGATCTCGTGTGAAGATGCCGAGATTATCTAGTTATGGTTATGGGCTTATGAGTATGAGCTTTCGTCATCATTCGACTATATCAGAGGTTCCCAAACTTATTTTCTCAAACGCCCACTTTAAAAAATCAGTTATTTTGTAGCGCCCCCCATTTTTTTCACCATAAAAACCTAAATCACATATTTGTCTTGCCTGTAGTTTAATTCAACCTATATTCTAAACTAGACTTTTTTACAAGAGAGAGCAATAATAATACATACACCAGTACATTAGAGTATCTTTTATAAAAAAATAACAATAATCAACATTGTTAATTTTAAATAAAAAAATAGCAATAATAATACAATTTTACAATAATAAAGAGTATCGGAAGTGGGGATCTCACCTGCGAAACTTTAAAACACGAAATCTTTTCAGTGTTTGATTCCTTTTACGATATAAATAGTGTTGTGAACTTATTAAAATAATAAATATTAATTACATTTTTAGTTTATATTTGTACAATAAAAAAGGATATAAATATGAACTAATAAATGGATGTTGTGTAGTAAGAGGATTTTAATTTTAGTGAATTTTAAAATATGAAATAGCTGAAGTTATAAATCACTCATTGCTTAAATCACATCAGCGCCCCCCAGCTTTATTCTGGGCCCGTTACCGCCCCCCTTAAAGCCTCCAGCGCCCACAAGGGGGCGTTATCGCCCACTTTGGGAAAGACTGGACTATATAAATATTTATGGCTTTGAATTTATTAACTACGCTTGTTTTTTGTATTTACTTTTTAGACCTTGAAAATGTAATTTCAATCTAATAACTGAACACTATAGTATATTATTAACGACGGAAATTAGTCTTTTTTCACATTTATGATTCTATGATTTTAGACCGGTTTTATCCAAGGGCCGATACAGGGTGGATAGGACGATAATGTTATTTCCAGAACCATACACTAGAAAAGAACTATAAAGGTCGGTTCTTGTTTCTATAAAGCAATGTTCAGTACAGTAACAAAATTATCCAAGGAATACAATCCAGAACAGAATATATATAATTACTCGTACTTCTCTTTTTACTACGGAAAACTATGCAGGAATACTAAAACTAGAACAAATTTTGCAAGAAATTATGTAAGCTTTGTTAGCTTAGGACAATAGCACGTACGACAATTTTCCTATTATTTTTCTGACTCAGACACGTGTGTGGTCGCCTTCGAATAATAGCTTAGTCTTTTTATTATTGAAAACCTACGGCAGTGTTGTTTAACCATGAATATATTTGGTTATTGTCCCAAGTTTTCACACCGACGTTTAGAAATTCTAGTCGCTACTTTGGTCTGTTAGTCATATTTGTTAGCACTGTTTGTGTAGTCAATTGCCTTTAGCTCGTCTCTTTTCGCCATTTTCTCTGAGTTCGGGACAACTTTTAAGTTTTTTATTAGTTTCAACCGCAAAACTAGGATTTTATTTTACTTTATATAGTATGATTTCAAAACCTAAACCCATACCTACTACAGATTTTTCGTTGATAATCAGAACGGTGACGATATGACAGTAAAGTTTTTAAACCTTCTTTTTATTTTTTTATGATGTCTCCCTCAATGATGACTACAAAAATATATCCTGTAGAACCCAAAAATAAAGCTCCATATTTTTATTTTCTTTCACTTCAACTATATTTTTAGTCTGAGAATAAACAAAATAGGTACACAACACATACACCAATGGATGATGGACTAGTAATTTTCACTATTTTAGATTCCCCTTTAAAGTAAACAAATTGATCAATAGGCTTGAATTTTAGCCCACGCGTAGACTGCAAATCCCATATTCACAATTAAGTTCTATACATGACGCATAAATATGTACCTAAAATAGTTAAAGTAGTAGATACAAATATTAACGACCTAAAAATATTGTAATAGAGAAGGTCGCCAGTTGCAAAATAAACAATCCTTGTTTATTTATTATAAGTCTAAAATGTCAGGTCCACGCTCACCTCCTTTAGCTGCGTGGTTTTGAGTAATAGAATTATTTTTCAATCGTACAAACATTAGGATATTCTATGTAGATAGTAATGATAAGTTGTAAACTCATCGTCTCTTTTGGAGATCCTGATTTTTTTTCAACTTATTGAATCTTCAATTCAAATACATCTTTATTATCGTAGGATATTTATATACGTTGACGTCAAATCATTACTTACAGCTAAGTTTAATGCCGCTTCGTAGGCGCTAGTGCAGAAGAAATGGCAGCAAACTGCACTGCAGCAATTTCTTCAAGTTTTATTCAATTGTGATTACAATTAGATATGTCGACTTGAAAGACTAATCAAATTTTAAAGAAAGTACTAACTCAATAGCAAGCTCATTTAATTTCTCCATCAATTGACTGTGAATAATATATTAAAATATGGTTTCTGATTAACCCACATTATGAGGGTGAAGATACATACAGATTTAATGTGAAATATATTAATCACACTAATATTATAAAGGCGAAAGATTGTTAGTGTGGGTGTGTATGTTTGTTACTTCTCACGCGCAAACGGCTGGACCAATTTTGATAAAATTTGGTGTGCAGAAAGCTGACACCCTGAATAAACACGTAGACTACTTTTTCAGCGGGTAACACTGCAGAGCGCAGCTAATCAAACATAATTATACTCTCTCAAAGGTCTATCTACTTGGAGCCGCAACAGAATCATTACGAAAATTACTAGAATCCAGCAGCTAATACGCTTCAATGATTGCAATGAAGCAGCTGCGCTGCGTTCGATCTCAATAGAACTTGAATTCACTTGATTCGATAGACTCTGGCTTGATACTGTTGCTGCATAATGCAGACGGCTCCGATGGAACGGCATGGAAATTATATCTATTCAATCATTGCCTTGAAATGATAATGAAAATTGTTAATGCATCTATAGGTACTAAACATTTTAATGCCTACTTTCAGCACTTTATATTTACATTATTATAGTAAATCCGGCTTAATTATACAATTAATGATTAATATTTATGCGCTGACGAGATTTTAGGTAGGTCTTCAATAGTAGCTTAGTTTTAGTTTACAGCCTGGATTAAGAAGTCTAGAAATTGTCCCAAATTGGCTTGTTAACTAAATAATATAAAATTTTTGTAGATGGTTTTAATAGAAAATATAGACGATTTTAAGAAGGTAATTTGAATTTTTTTATTCCAAGTGTTATCAGGTTTTTTTTATATAATTTCAAACTTTGCACCGGAAGTGACGACACACAGCAATCAAAGTTTATATTTTTCCTATGCCTGCACAGAAAAAAAACAATGACAACGGTCATTTGTCAATGTCACTTGTTTAAATTATTTTTGTAATGTTAGTTGTAGTCGTTTGACATATATTGTTATAGGGAGATAACAGTGAAAGTAACAATACCATGGAATTATATGTACTTCGTTAGACAGTACAGTACTGAAAGCGGAAATGGCCAATCTTCATCGTGACTTCATTTCCTCAAATAAGTTGACCTTGCTTGAAATATGAAGGTCGTTTGTACTTTTGCAAATATCTAAATAAGTAAGACCTTATTTTAAAATCTGATTAGAGAAAGCTTTTATTAGCTATTCCTCGAAAATGTTGCAAATTAGATCTTTTTTCTAATTTCTTGACAAGCATATTCCTTCCATTTCCCCGAAAATGATGACAAAAATTTCTCTAACAAAACTAATATAATGGTACTTAGCATTAGCAATTACTATCCCAAAATCACTGATACAACCTCACACTACTGTTCTCAAGACATCATTTTATTCCTTGGAAGGTCAAATGAGCAGAAGTGACATTTTTTACTAGTAAGTATTTGGTTTCAGTCCGACGAATTAGGAAGTGGATAACTCTGGAAGTAGTCATTTTAGAAGAGTTTGGAAGGTTTTCAAATAAATATGTCATTTTGTTTAATGAAACTTCTACAGTTCCGGGGTAAACGTTTACCTACGTATCTACATACGTACTAGAATAGTACCTACGTACTATTCTAGTAATTACATATAAGACTTCTTTTCATTTTATTTTTTTACACTCTGACGAAAAACACTAACTATTCTTCCACCATACCCTTTACCTTTAGGTTTACTGGCCTAAAAGATTAAGGTGCTATAAACTTTCAATAAATGATGAGTGTGCTTTTCACAAAACCACTATAATGAGTTATTTTATAGTTATCAAAACATGCTGTTCATAAAATTTCTACTACCTACGCTATTTAGTATAACTTTCTATGTCATTAGATACTTTGTTCGTAAATGCGACAATCGTCTCATTAATGGTGTCAATAAATTCTTATCGTACCCACATGCCATGCCACGTTCAACAACCTGATTGATGCAGCTTTTTTGGGACCCGTCACTTTCTTTTGGTACTTTTCCCTTTCTCCTCAAGAGATCGTGCATCTCGTATATAAAAATCAGACAATGATATTCTTTCTGTAGATGAATATATTTTAGAACCTATTGAAATCGACAAATGTGGAGATATATTTATTTTGAATGGCGTAGATAGTAAAGAAGTGCTTTTTTTTTGTCGTCGCATTCAGAATGATAATTTTTTTTTTTTCAATTTTTTCCAGCATATTTTTAACTATTAATAACTAAGGTACTAGCGGCCGCTCGATTGTGTTATTTATTATATATATAAACCTTTCTCTTGAATCATTCTTATTTAAGATGAACACTGCATAAAATATCCGCTCGTAGTTTGAAAGATCAAGAGAACAGAGGGATAAAGGGCAAGAAGTGACTTATATTATGTTATGTATCGATTGATTTGACCGCTTACATCTACATATAATTACTGTATAAATTCGGAAATATATCTTAAACTCAATTTATTTAACTCAGATTTTCTTCGAGTGGTCTTAAAGTCTAGATATCCACGTTATATAGATATCTCAGTCACTTACGTCAAGTTTAAGAATAACTATTTTACTCACAGTCATCGTTTTTAATCGAACATACTATTTGCGCCGGCCGATCACAGGATAGCCTATTTATGGAGATTAGAAATTCTGATCACAATAGCATTATGTTAATCGTATACTTTACATACATATGTGTATGATTTGTATTCTAGTTTTAGAACAAGTCATATGAAGCTATTTAAATAAACTGACTAATGTTTGTTTATGTTTTTCGAGTGTGTAAGTGCTGGCCACTGGTGTCAGATTTTTCAAGCTGCCTAATGTCATCAAACATTGTTTGACGACTGCCGTACAACCACCAGCTGGGACGTAGATTCTGAAGCATGGAGGGAAATTGATTGATATAGAAATTAATTGGTATTAAAAGATACACGATGAAAAGGTATGGTTTTGTGATAACATGGTTGGTCTCATGATAATTTCCAAATTTCGAATCTATGATCAGATATTCCTACTTCACTAAACATAGAGCATAGGTATAGTATACCATAGACTCGTGATAATGTATACGTGCCATAGCATGGAGCAGGTAGGATTATTCCTAATTCTCACGTGCTTGAGCTATTCAGCCGCCACGCACTGCCCTACATTTGGAGCCAAGTGCGAACATTATATTTAATGTGAATGTATTTTCTATGTATCATTATTAGCGGATGTGGTATATTGAAAAAAATCTAAAAAAAAATATTCCACGACGTCTTGTGAAAATGGACGAAAAAATTTTCGAGGGACACCCAATAGAGCATGAAATACATGGAAATCGAGGCAAAAATATCTTATGCCAACCTTAAGCAGTTGAAATAAATTGCACAGAATAGACTTCTTTGGAAAAGTCAATTTATTATCTGTTTCGCTTTTTCTTTCCGCGTACGTTTTTGAATTAACCAAAGAATTAAAATCCAACGGACCTTTTTTCTATGCGTTTAGCTCAATCTAAGTATACCCTAACTATTAAGCAATTACTACTGAAATTTTCGTAGTAAAATAGTAAGCAAAGGAAGCTACATTACTTAATACGTTAACCATATTGTTTCGTTAACTCTTAGAATTTATCGTTTATATTATTATGAAACGATACAGAGAGTTTATAATTAATGAACGAACTGAATGACGTGAAAGCAAATTAAGTCAAGAACAACATTGCACGTAACTTCATTATTCACATAATAAATGTATAGTAAAATGACAGATCTGCTCGTAAAGTCGACTGGCTAACATTGACCTAGTGGTCACTATGCAAACTGGACACAACGCTGTCAAGAGAATTTTGATAAAAATGTTGAAGACAATTTATTATGACTACTTACAAAGGGTTAAAAACCAGCTAACTTAAAATATAAATAGCGAACCAAAAAGGCAACAAGCGAAAGCCTTCATTCCTTTTCAAGTGCGGTTCACTTTCAGAAACTATGAAATTCGGCCGTTTTCCAATCGCACCCAAATAAAAATAACCGATAACCGAATTATATAGCGAACTGTCAAGGTGAACCGGATTCCGGCGGTTTACGCAACCTGAACGAATGTCGTGTTCGATGAATTGAATCAGGTGCAACTGATTTCAAGAGTATTGGGCCAAGAGCGCCGTATCTTGTAGACGTCACGCTACTGCGCCTCGCTTTGCACGCAGCCTCATCAATGACGGCCTGATTGGTCAAGAAATGTTAAATTAGCTCTTTGTTGTGGTAATCGTACCCCGAAAACTTATTAAGCTTGCTTTAGCCGTATTTTTTAACCGAAAAGGAGGAGTTTATCAACTTATATAAAAAGCAGATGCTTTTTATATAAGTTTCTTTTTTATAAAAGCAGATGCTTTTTATAAAAGTTTCCCGATTTTTCGAGGACGCCTGGACCGATTCAGAAAATTCTTCCATTTCTTTAAGTTGTACCATAGAAATTTTATCAAATCCAGTTATATAGATTGGTGTTAATGTCAGTTTTTAGTTTTGAAAAAATATTTTAACTCGTATATATGTAGATACTGATAAAATCAGTTGTTCATATAAGTAGGTACTTATAATCATTCGAACTAAAAAAATCTATCTTTATTTAAACGTAGCAAATTACCAATTTATTGTTGTTACAAACAGTGTGTAGTAGGCAGTGTGTAGTAGTTAGAACCCATTATAATAAAATTATCTTAACTTAATTAAAAAATCCAGATGTCTCATATAAATATTTACATACAAGGTCAATCAAGATTTCAAACGATCTTTTAACTAAACCAAACCTATACTTATAAATTAAAAAATGCAGCGTTGCTACAAATCTCTACAATAATCAAGTATAAAAGGTGGTGTATGAGTAGCTTTTCTCTAAAATGACGCACGTATCTCGTAACCTTAGAAACTTAATTGGGAACGTGTGACTTCAATGAGTTAGTGAGCAATTTAGCGAATCGCAAGTTCGCAACCGCGACCTCGTGCGAAAACGCGAAATTATAATCTCATTCGTGAAAGATGCGTGCGATTGCGAAATAGTTACCTACATGCGGAAATGTTTCCTGCGCAGCGGAGCGGTGTGCGGGCGCATGCTCGCGGCAATGACATACTTTAGCTAGTGGTAGACAGTACACTTAGCGAAATATACGTTTGATAGATGGACGTTCTAAAGTAACTTTCGGCTACCATCGTTAGATTTAGTTTCTATTGAACGAACAAAAAAGAAAGATTCAACTGAGACAAAACTTAAATTCTAAAAAATAAGTTAACAACTTCATCATCATCATCAATGTATTTAAGAACTATGTTCTTGTTCGTGGTATTCGTGGTATTTTCCGCATGCCTCCCAATCTTCAGCCAAATGCTTGACTTCGCTATACCACACAACTTTTGCCTTTTCCTTTACTTCATCGTTGAACATCCTTCTTGGCCTTCATTTTCTTATCCTTGCTTCAATCTTTAACAAACAATAGTAAAACAATTGATGTCTTAAATTCATATATGATTGGGACAGCAAAGTTGCTAAGGTGTCAAATTATCATTTTTCTTTTTATCAGTTTAGTTATTATTCTTATTATCTACGTAACTATCAACTACGATTAGTATTAGTAAATTTATTTTGTCCGAAAATCAACAGCATATCTGGCTATCGAAATCAATTACAAATTTAGGTGTTGATGTTTTTGTACAATACAAATTGAAATGAAGTAATTTATCGTTATGTCCAGAGCTAGCTAATAAATTATTCTTTTTTTATTAGCCTATGGTGTCCCATCGATGGGCAATGGCCTCCTCTCTAGACTTTCATTTGTCTCTATCAAATAATTCACTTAATAAAAAAAATAGAACGTCGACATTGTAAACATACTCGTAAGATGTATCGTGCGTCATATACGTCAATATGTTAGAAATAATTTTAGCAAAAATTTTACTCATTTACAAAATTATATGTCGTCGACTATATATCTCTACTAACCAACCACACACTTATACATCCACTGAATAAAAGCAACAACATTTTTTGTCGTTTAGCATAATTGAAATACTTAATCTTTTATCCACCGTGACGTCGTCGTGACAATGAATATCAGCCCCTATTATATATTGGTTACGTGGGAACGTGTAGCTGTTTGAGTATTCACGTTGTAGGTACTTTATAGCTACTTACAAATACCGCGAAAAACGTAGACTGTGAGTGCAGGTTGTCTAGCTACTCGTATTGCAAAAGAGGTGTTGCACAGACATAAGGATTCATTCTACTCCATCATGAGTCAAAATTGGTTTGCTATTATCAGCTTTTGTGTAGCAAAATATTTTGCGCGCTTTAAAGACAGTGTATATGTAGTTAAGATAAACATACCAAGACCTATGACGATTTGTTAAAGCCAATTTCTATGTTTTTCTGACTGTGGATTGAACTTAGAACCTACGGACTCCGGAACGACTGATTAATATATTAACCATTACTATATGAAGGCCATCAAATAAATAGAGAAGTACCTACATACTTAGTTATAAAAACTCGCTCCTGACAAACATACATTTTAACTAAAAATACCAAACTATACACAACCGAGTTTGAAAATTTCAATGGAACCACTACAAGTTTGCCCTTTAAAACATAAAAGAAAAAATTGGTCCTGGCGTCTTAGAATAATCGGTAAACTAAACATACATAAAAAATAACCGGCCAAGTGCGTGTCAGGCCACGCGCAGTGTAGGGTTCCGTAGCTGCGAATGCCCACTTTGAATTCACGCCACTAAAAAACGTCTAAAACTATTTTTCTATTGAATTTGTATGAACTTTTTGAGTTTCCTTTTAGGAGTACATTTTTGTTCGCTTATAAGATGACAAGTTGGTCGCTTATAAGTTTTTAATTTGTAAACCCTTCATAGCTCTGTTTTCCTTTAAACTCCGTTATATATACTACTGCTGTTCTGTTCTGTTCTGTTCGTTATATATACTACTGCTGGGAATTTTTTCACATGTTCCATATCGTAACCGTAACCGTTTAATAAATAGAGGATACACTTGACTCTAACAAAAATTTGCGATATAAAACCAAAAATTTCAGAAACGGATTCCTAAATCGAAAAAAGATGTTTACAAGCTCACAATATTTTCGAAAGACCTATTCAACAATACCCCACACGATGAATTAGTGGAGAAAAAAAATGACTCCCAATTTACTTGTTTACAATTTAATTTACTCTAAAAAATATATTTTTCAATATTTTATTTTACCACTTTTTTGGCATGATTGAGATACATACCTATTCCAAATTACAGCTATCTAGTACTTATAGTGTCTGAGTAAAGCCGCGGACGGACAGACAGACAGACATGTCGAAACTATAAGATTTCCTTGTTTACTACAGAACCCTTAAAAGATTCTGACGAATTTGAAGAAGGTTAAAAATAGAGCATTGACTGTGGTCACTTTTTGTTTTTACACATATGACGCATATATAATTACATCATACTCAAAAATAGGTAACTTGTTTATTTAAAAAATAATTTTAAACGAGTTGACATTCAAATTAAAGAGACATAGACTAGGGAAACAAATACTCTAAGGCCGAGTTCAGCGAGCTTATGGGCATGGCCTTTTGCGTACAAATACCAGTCGACACTAGCATATACACATTCGGATCTTCCTTTTTATGCTATGTATATCTATGAAGTAACATGTCAAAGAACTTTCTGCAAATAACTTGACAGTAACGGTCAACTGTCCTCTTCACCACTTTCTCGGCCAAAATCTTACAAAAACTAACGGCCTCGGGCTAATGGTTTTAAGTCAGTGCCGACGCCGGTTGAAGCAGCGCTGGTGATTGCTAGAAATAGCCGGGCAAGATTGCTAGAAATACTTCTTTGTTAAAATACTTTATCCGACGATTATAGACGACCTCCGTGGTGTAGTGGTCACCATGCTAGTCCGCTACCCAGAGGTCCTGGGTTCGTTCCCCGGTCTTGGATGTTTATCTATATATGTATTTGTTATAAAATATAGTATCGTTGAGTTGGTATCCCATAACACAAGTCTCGGACTTACTTTGGGGCTGGCTCAATATGAGTGATTTGTCCCTATATATTTATATATAATAGTTAAATAAAAAAATAGTTTCTAAAATGTAAGTAAAACTTAAGAAATATTGCTTATTTTATTTTTAAAATAAAATAGGCAGTGATGGAACAAGAATGATGATTTTTTCATTATCCGAGAGTATTTTCCCGGTTGCATCCTCAGCAAAGCCCAAAGCCCCGGGCTCTGAAGCGTTACAGCAGTTGCAGTAACGCTTCAGAGCCCGGGGTCCGCTACCTAACCAAGGAGATTTGACGAGGTTACTGGTTTTTGCTCATGTTGATTAAAAGGCTTAAAATTCATAGTAATTATATCTCTACACCTGTTCTATATAAAATCTTTAAGTAATTTTCTAATCTGCCTACTTGTAATTTAGAAAATACATTTTATCTACATGACGAATGAAAAGATGGCTTAAATATTTGTCTACTGACTGGATTTTCCTAAAATATCAGCAACCAACACGTCACTATTTTGCGCGCTCCCGACACTTGAGACGATATTCGTCCTCGATATTCTTTATTGCCGCCCCGTTCTGTCTAGCGACCCTGGGCGATGGCCAACCGCGCCATACCCCAACGCCGCTTCTGTTCAAAGCTACCGACTTCATTATAGAAAGTATGTGTTCTTTCCACTCACTGTCTCTCAAGTTCAAGAGCGGCCAGGGTCGGCGACCCTCAGCTGTCGTGAACAATTTTTCACTTCAATTCAGAAGTACCTGTTACTTGCGTAATTATGCAGACAAGTGAGCTGTCACATTGTTTAAACTTTTGACATGCGTGATGGTTTAGTAAACAAT
This sequence comes from Acrobasis suavella, assembly GCA_943193695.1. Classification (NCBI taxonomy): domain Eukaryota; kingdom Metazoa; phylum Arthropoda; class Insecta; order Lepidoptera; family Pyralidae; genus Acrobasis; species Acrobasis suavella. Next base: position 7,825,911 of record OW971945.1, on the reverse strand, counting down.
CCATCTTCCTAAAGTTAACTTAAACTTTGGTATTCTGTTCAAATGCTGCTAGTCAGCCAAGTCTTCCATGGCTACGTAGATCTATGTTTTTTGGTTTTTTGTATTTGGTTAGCTACGTACGTTATTATTTATATTTTTAAGTGTCTTCAAAGACACAAATAATATAATAATGGAAAGGTCAAATCATGTCTCATTAATATGAATAAGTCTGAGTTCTGGCATCGTTTCTGTTTCGGCACTCGGTTGCTAATGCATTTGCTCTTGACATTTATTTATTACAATTTATATCCCACCAAAACATTTTCATGTAAAGTAATGCCAAGATGAGAAGGTAAATATTGCTTGCTCTGTAAAATATAACCAGATCTCATGGAGAGCCAAGCTCCTAACTCTACACGCCCTAACCTAATGCTCACCAACTTTGCTCATAGCGTGTATTAGTTCTCCGTGAATCCTGTAATAGTTCTCTACAAATCCTACACATTAGTCAAAATGCGTGGTCTGGCCGTTTAATAACTTAATTATTGTCATGTCATATTTTTTTAAAGTTTTGTATGTATCACTTTTGTTGTATGGTCTTGTCCCTACAATTATAAAAGTAGTATGAGTAGCGAAAAGGTACATTCCTATTAATTTAAAGTTATTCTGCATGTCCGCTGAGCAATTAATCTTTTGAACACCTATCCAATCAGAATGTACCCTACATTTTTAGTCGATCGAACGACTCTGCCTACATTTATTACTCAGTTAATGTACCTATTATGTTGTTACGTACAGTTTTGATGCTGCTATATCATTTAAATATGTAAACAACTGAACTGTCTCATGATTCTTATATGAATGAACAAATTAATTGTATAACGATTGTTCTTTTTCACGGACAGCGAAGTTGTTAAGATGTAATTTTTATATCACGACCATCTTTACAATAGTAAATAAATAAGTATAAATAAGTAAGACATAAAAAGCTTCATATTTTACAGGTTTGTTATTGATGAACAAATATTTGGGTTAGATTAGTAATCATTTGTTTCATTGTTACAGGATTGGAAGACACGGTGAAACTGGTGAAGGGCATCGGTGGCAAGTGTCATGGTTACGTGGTGAATCTGGCCAACCGGGAGGACATCTACCGGGTGGCGAAGCGAGTGGAACAAGAAGTGGGCAGGGTGAGTGATTTTTCTCCTACTCATATAAGCGATCTGCTGATCTATCATCAATCTGCCTTACCTTTTCCCATTTTATTTGGGGACGGCGCAGTATGTCTTATCTCTCCATGTCGCTCTATTCCCCGTCATTACCCATACCCATGTCATGCATGACTTGCTTCCTTTACCTCTATGTCCATTTACCTACATATTTAGTGTCTTTTGCGTTACATGTTGTCTTTCTCCCCGCATAACGTGTCCAATGCGTTACTTCTTATGTACTTGTGCCAATCTGTTGCTTCTTACCTTGTCTGTTATAGGTGCAACCTTCAAGCTACCTCTTATGTTCCCGTTTCTCACCTTATCTTTCGGCACTCCGCACATCCATCTCAAAATCCTCATTTCTGCAAAATGGAGCCTCTTCTCGTCCTGCACTTTTGTAGCCCAGCATTCTTAACCGTATGACATTACCGGTCGTATAACGGATTTATATATTTTTCCCTAAGTTAAGGTATTTTTGGATCACTTGTTCTGCTAGTCAAACAAGGGCTGATTTAAATAATTTTTGGCTGAAGTCCAGGGCCCCACGATATATTTGGCCCCTAGCTTTCTTAAAGGCCCATTAAGACTGTGCAAGCTCTTACCGGTTGAAGCACTTATTGAAGCAACGAATTATTTCTACGGCTGACGTTTCGTTAAGACCATGTTAGTTATCTATTGCTTTAATAAATGGTATGCAACAAGCAAGAAACTTGCATCGTCTAAATGGGCCATTATAATCCAATTCTACAACATATGAAAAAAAATGTATTATTAACTAAAAAATCAAAGGCCTAAAAATATTCTAAAGGTTTCTACGCCGCAATCAATACATTTTTATGTCCTACAAATGCTATTAGTGTGTAAAGTCTGCCAAACAATAATGACACGTTGCTAGAGATTTTTTGCAAAATGTCATTAGAGAACTAGCCAAGCCCAAAAGTATATTAGCCCAAGGCCCCAGACATTCACGATCGGACCATGTTTAAGCGGCTTCCGACTCTGAATTCTATATATCTGGAATATTCCTTATGCAACCCAGAATTTCCGGGTTGCATAAGGAATAGAACACAATAAAAGCTAAGGAACCGTGCCGCTTGGAGCCCAGGATGTGATTTCTGGGTTTTTTTCCTCAATAATGATATGATCTTGTCAAGTGGTGAAGAAACAGCCAGATTTATTAAAACTACTTATTTGGACGTGGGTTACTACCGGCTGCCTGCCTGACGTCATCCTTCCTTAGGAAAATATTTGTGCATAAAGAATACAACCAGCTGAACCGGCTTATGTCGGATTCGGAAGATATTAATGTTTGTCTGGATAGAGATGTAGATATTTATTGATTAATCTCTGTCTCTGAATCTCAATTCCAGTCACTTTATAAGTTTGGAGTGGCACTGGTGAAAGTCTTGGAAAACAAATATTTACTTGATATGATTAAAGTAAAATAGTAATTTAAAGTGGTATACAAAACAAGACTCAATATACAACAGTTGACGACCTCCGTGGCGTAGTGGTCACCATGCTAGTCCACCACCCAGAGGTCCCGGGTTCGATTCCCGGTCAGGGCAAGTTGGAAAATGGCCTTTTTCAAATTGTCCTGGGTCTTAGATGTTTATCTATATATGTATTTGTTATAAAATAAAGTATCGTTGAGTTAGAATCCCATAACACAAGTGTCGAACTTACTTTGGGGCTAGCTCAATCAGTGTGATTTATCCGTATATATTTATTTATTTATTATTAATAAACAACAGTAAAAAATATTATACTCAAACATTTATAATACAAATAGAAGATGACATGCCAGTAATTACACATCATCGGATGATCGTTAAATCGTCATTACGGGACATTTTATCATTAGAAAAGATTATTATGCATCAGCCTCCATATCCATACAAAAGGGCCAACAGTGTCAATGTACGCTTCGATAAATATTTAAATGTATTCATATAAAAACGCAGTGGTAAATAACTCAGAGCAAACAATATAAGTTCTTAGTGAGGTATTGTTGGCGAGTCAAGCATAAAGATTTATTTTTCACACATGAATTAGTCATGCGCAAATTTAAACGTACTTTTTGTCGTTTGTTTTAAGGATCTTAAAAAATGTGCACGCCTCATTCCCGCGAATGAGCAAGTTAATTTGAAATAATGATTTCGAGAACAAAAGACATCAATGAGCCAATTTGAAAATGATGTCACGAATCAAAAATTTAAACCTTGAATCATCATCATCATTCTCAGCCTTGAACCTCCCACTGCTGGAAATAGACTTCTCTAAATGAATAACATTTGAAAACTTTGATTCCTTATTTATTAATCTTCAATGCTAGTCTACGAGCATAATATATCGAAAGTAGCATTTTTCTCTCGCGTAGACTGTAGAAATTGTTCAAGAGAATCGGCGTTGACATAATAACGCTTGAAAATTGGCGATACACAAGCAACCTCATCACTATACTTATTTTTATTCCGGTTTTCCATCTTAGACCCACTATGCTGCGTCTCTTGAGTGTTTCTACTCTGTGAGTGATTAGACGTGAGAGTATGAATGTTGACAATCATTATTATTGTTTTGATGATTTAAATAAAAATCGGAGGGATAACTCCCAAATATTTTTCAATCCAACAAAGAACCTTCATCGTGTATGTATGTTTGCTTCCTGACGCGCACATATGTTCAATACGCATCACTGCGAACTTGGTAAATCAACATTGCTCAGCCACTCTACCGCGTTCGCAGTTTAATTTGTTTGTACAGAAATGATTAATAGAAACTTTATACTGAGAAAAAGTACATTACTATATATGTGTGTAAGTTCTTAATTGCACATTAAAAGTTTATGACTAATTTAATGGTTGATTGAGAGAGAATGCTGACCGTGTGTATTTTTATTGTAGAACAATAATTACATATAGTGTATATAAAACTAATCGAACAATCATTATGAAAGTACATCGGACATTAAAAATTGACATTTAAAGTAATACATATAACAAAATAACCTGACATGTAAAATATTTGTAAGTAAAATAACTGAAATATTGCCATAGGTAATAAATAAATAATAAAAAAGTACAAAAAATAAAATGTCTACAAAAATACAAAACTAAATGGCGTTTTGTTATAAATAAAATGTGAATAACAAATCGAATTTTATTCAGTAGGTTATATAGCTAGTTGTATAGTTATAATAAAATCTTTATGTTCGAGTAGGTATTGCAAACTGTATAATACTTATATAAATGTTTAGGTCTTTAACTATGAAATTGCCGTTTTGCATAAAAAAATTTCAACGAATTTTTTTTTATGTATTTTTTATTTGTATTAATCGAAGTATTCACCCATGCAATCAACGCATCTTTGCCAACGCAGTGGCAGTTTATCGATGCCCTTCTTAAAGAAATCAGCTGGACGGGAGGCAACAAATTCTTCAAAGGCATTTTGTACGGCCTCTCGGGTATTGAATTTTTTTCCCGCCAAGAAGTTATCCAAATTCTGGAAAAAGTAGTAGTCTGTAGGCGCAAGGTCTGGTGAGTAGGGCGGATGACGGAGAGCTTGCAACCCCAGTTCTTGCAACTTGGAGACCGTCTGCTGTGCAGTATGAGGTTGCGTTGTCGTGCAGGAGCAGCGGAGAGGAGCGATTGACCAATGCTGGTTGGAGATGTGCTAGCTTCTCCATCATTGTGTTCAGTTCTTCACAGTACACATCTGCAGTAATGCTGACCCCGTTTGGTAAGAAGCTGAGATGAATCACACCGGCGCTAGACCACCAAACAGTAACCATCACTTTTCTAGGGGTAAGTTTTCGTTTAGGGCATTGTTTAGGTGCTGAACCAGGATCCAACCAACTTGCTGAGCGCTTGCGGTTATCAAACAGAATCCATTTTTCATCGCAGGTAACAATGCGGTTTAAAATTCCTTCATTTGTGTGTCTGTTGAGCAGTGCAAGGCACGTCTCGACGCGTACTTCGTGCTTGCGATCATTGAGTTTGTGGGGCACCCATTTGTAAAGCTTTTTTACCTTGCCAATTTGACGCAAATGGACCGATATTGTTTTGACGCTAACGTCGAAAGCTGCTGCTAATTCAGCCGTAGATTGTGTATCATCAGCTTCCACAATCGCCTTTAATTCGTCCATGTCGACCAAAGTCTTCGGACGACCGCGAGGTTCATTTTTCAGGTTTCCAGAACGGAAGCGAGCAAACCAATAACAGGTGGTGCGTTGGTTTGTAGTGTTAACTCCGTAAAAGTCGTTGATGTTGCGTGCCGCTTGTGCCGCGTTGCTGCCACGACGGTACTCATATTCCATAATTACTCGAATTTTTAACGTATTCATGATGACGAAAAAGATATAAATGCGATGAAAATGTAACACTAATCAATAAACAAATGATCTTTTGGAAAAAGAATTCCATGTTTTTAAAATAATATTAATTTAATTTGAAATGGCCAGTACTGCAGAACGGCAATTTCATAGGTAAAGACCTATTATTCAGACAAGAACAAAAACGAGTATAAAACACAAGGGTGGATTTTGTATGCATGCTCATCGAAATCACGACGCATGCTACAAAAAGTGCTACAAACAAAACTTCATTAAAATAGTCAAAGATGTTTTCAAAATGTTACAAAAAGCTAAGTAGACAGTAACCATTTCGGCTCGATAAGAAAAAAGAGCACCACATACAAATACTAAATCATGAGAAAAAGGCCATTTAAATATTATATTATAAATACTTAAGTACCTGACCTGCCTGTCTATTGTGTTGCAACTTTTGACTCGAGGCTCTGTCTGTCAGATCAGAAATTAAACGTGGTTTATCTATTTCCAGGTGACGTTACTGATTAACAATGCAGGGGTGGTATCGGGGCAGTATCTGCTGGACACCCCAGACCACCTCATCCAGAGGACATTTGACGTAAACGTACTTGCTCACTTCTGGGTAAGTAACCATGTACATACATATATATATGTACGAGTGTATAACTTAACTATATCTTTAGAAAAATAGGCATTTTTTGCATCCAATTCTTGTAATTAATAGAACTTACCTCAAAAAAGAATTGTCTAGGTCCAATCCATTATTTTCTTGGCGACGTGACTAACTTCTTGTTTTACTGTGTGTTCTATGGTGTCAGTTGAAGTGTTAACTAAATACCTCGATTTTACGCTAGACTTGTTGACGAGTAGGCACAATTGATAAATATTAAATTTAAGTTTTAAGTAGACTATGATGTAGATAATAGATTTTGACGCTTGAATAGTTGACGTGAAGACAAATTTGAAAAATATTAAATTTAAGTTGTAAGTTGACTTATTTGATGTAGATAAATAGATTTTGACGCTTGACTAGTTGAAGTGTAGGTAGACAAATTTAATAAATATTAAACTAAGTTTTATCTATATTTTGAATAGATCTTGACGAATTTTGACGCTTGACTTTATGACGTGTAGTAAACATTAGTTTAAGATTTATTTTGAGTATACTTTGATGTGGATATAATATTGAAATTCTGAGAAACGTTCTGACATTGGTTTGATGACTGACCCTAATGAACTGGGAAATCACGCATCGTCTGAAGTTTTACGATAATGATCATGACATTGTATGAATTAATCACGTGAAATACCTATAATTTGCATAAATTGCAACTTATATGTGTAGACCTTATAACATTGTAAGTAATACTAAAGACCGAGGTGTACCACGAAAAAAGTGTTAAAATATTCTGAATAATATTAAAGGCCATGCGGTTATCAAACCCTACAATATATATCATATGATAACACTATTTTGATTTTTAATCTTCCCGCCACCGTCACGTTAAATTTGGCCTTTTTGTCTTAAGGCCCTAGGCCTTGTCTACCCCGTTAGGGATACAGATGTGATAATATATCTATGCGACTATCTATACAACAGAATCAAATTGATTCTGTTTCATTATGAAACTTCTGGGTGAATCTCATTTCTCTTGCTACTTCCAGACAGTCAAAGCTTTCCTGCCAGCCATGATTGAGCACAACGACGGCCACATAGTGACCATAGCGTCCATGGCTGGCCACATCGGGGTATCTAAGCTGGTCGACTACTGCTCCTCCAAGGCCGCCGCCTGTGGCTTCGACGAGTCCCTTAGGATGGAGCTGAACGAAAAAGGCATCACAGGGGTCTCCACCTCACTCATCTGCCCCTTTTTTATAAGGTCTACGGGCATGTTCGAAGATGTTAATGCAAGGTGAGTATGCCACTTTATTATGTTATGGTCACATTTGTTTTCTGTAGTTTCAATAGGGTGGTATCCAGGATTTAAAAAAAATTTTTTTTTTGTACTATTACGGAATATAACGTCACAAAATAATGGCATTTGTTGTTGATCCAATGATCCAAGATATCCATTTTCAACAAAGATTTGATTTTCCACAGATTTAGAATATACAAGTAGTTATTTTCAACGTAATTAAATCGATAATAGGAGCGCTATTTGACTCCAAGAAACTATGTCGTCACGACGTGCTTTTTCATCCTTTAGACAACGTTTGTTTTGAAGTTTAGAAAAAAGTGTCTGATTTGACTTGTTAGACACTAGCGGATGCATAAATTGTCAAAATTTCGAACGTTGTAGTTGGTCGATCCACGCGTCACTAAGCTTCATTTCAACCGAAAAGGCATAGGGCAGCACAGACTGTAAAGTAATAACCAGAGGTCGGAATTAGGTAGAGTTATTTATGTACTTACACTGATTTCATACAGCGAAAGAATAAAGTGGATATGTCTCATATCCCGGAATTAATTTTAATGAGCAGAAAAATCCCGTGATTTCTTAAATAAAAAGTTATTTACTTCTACACAATTTAAACCACTGCTTGCGCGACGTTGCCGATATGTAAAAATGAATAAAAATACTACCGTTAATACTAATAAAAATTGTATTTTTATTATCTTTGTTTTATTTGTCTTATCAATCCCTGAGGTTTTTATTATTATTTATTTGTAATATTGTTGGCAACACGGGATTGTCCATTAGAAATACCAGGAAGATCCATATTAATATCAACATTTCGATGCAAGTACAGAAATAACTCTACCTAATTCCGACCTCTGGTAATAACTACAGTATAATATGATCACAGAAATCACGTTTGTCGAAGTATATGGGTACCTACTTCCTCAGAAGTTTTTTATTTAACAAATTGATTTCTGCCTTCAATAAAAGATATCAACGAGCTACTCGTAGCTCGTCACATTTTAGAAGTTTATTACTCGGGACTATTACTAATAAATATTATAAAAATTACGCACATATGTATATGTTCTCATCTTATAAGTAGTACCTAATATTTTTTATATGCACTTAGCACCGTAATCCAATCTTAATTTAAATGAAACTAAAATAAACATACACCACCGACAAAAATAATAATTTCCATAATTCCACCTAATATTACTCCTCGAAAGAGTATCAATAAGGCCAGCTGCATTGCGACCATTAATGGCAATGCCGAATCAATTTTTGTGCCAGCCCTTTGGTATCCAGCTCGGTAGAAAACTATATTTCTACGTAGAACAGAGCGTGATACATTAATAGTAGAATCAATCTAAACTATCATTCTTAATAATCGATTTAATCTAGGACGATACTGATTGCTTGTTTAACGAGTTCTTACCGAGTTTGGACACGTGACATATACTAATAATTATCTTAATTGACCACGTGTTAAGAAATGATATCCTTGCTTTTAGTACAGCACGAGCACAAAAAGTAGGTCAAGTTAGATCTATGTTATTATTACTGATTACCGTTATTATAAATACTCGTCAAGTTAGCAATTCCTTCAGTTCTGGTCTAGGAGATAAGAACAGTTTCAGAATATAGCTGTTTCTCTTCTCGCGCAGATCGTAGAACCCGATTGAATAACTGGGAAAGGTGTTTAGCATATTTAGGTGACCATTGACATGCATATTAAATTTGGAGAAGAAGAAGCGGGAAAGCGCACCTTAGGCTGCACAGTTGAGGATACAAAGAAGTAAGATTATAATACAATCTTACTTCTTCTTAATCTTAATGCGTTTCCCGATGCTGTTTCAGGGTGCACTTTCCCGCTTTTACTTATCCAAATATACTTACAACGTGGAAAGAACGTACCCGTAATAAATCAAACCACAGACTGTACAAGATCACGTTAGAATAGTGAAATTAAAATAACAGTCACAAAGCAAAAAAAATGCCATTCCCATACAAATTGCCCGAGCGACCGCACACTTTTGTATGGAAATGCCATTTTTTTCTTTTTGACTGTTACTTTAATTTCATTATACTACGGTGATCTAGTATAATCCGTGGTTCGATTTATTACGGGTATGTTCCTTCCACGTTGTATACAATGTGTATTTTTTATACTTGATCAAACGAAGTGTGCGGATATTAGACGAAATATTATCTATAAAAAATTATGTTTGTCATTTAAAAAATCCTGGCACTTTAATTTTTTAATTAATTATTTTTTAACTAATTACCTGTTTGGTATTGTTAATTATTTTTCTTTCTTTCTTTCTTAGCTTCTTAAACTTTGTAGCTTTCAAATGAGACCACTTTGAAGAAAATACGCCGTTTACATAAAGAGAAAAAATAAAAATCTAAACACGACCTTTACAAAAAAACAAAATAAAGTGTTAATAACGATTTTTTTCCGGTTTTTTTATCGATAATATTTCATCTTACATCCGCACATTTCGTTTGATCAAGTATAAAAAATACACATTGTATAAGTATTGAAGTTTTTGGTGATTTCCAGATTAGTGCCGCAGCTGAACTCCAACGATGTAGCAGACCGCGTGGTGTCCGCGATTCGCACCAACGAGGCCATCGCTCTCATTCCGGGCTTCTTCAGGATCCTTTTGCCCATGAGATGGTGAATATCAAACAAACGATTGCATTTCATATCCTTAAAACATAGTCTCTTCTATCGCTACGTATAAACTGTAAAACCGGAGGTCCCTGGTTCTATCCCTGGTCAGGTCAAGATGGAAAATGATCTTTTTAGATTGACCTAGGTATTTAATGTTTATCTATATATGTATTTGTTATAAAATAAAGTTGAGTTAGTATTCCATAACACTAGTTTCGAACTTACTTTGGGGCTAGCTCTATCTGTGTGATTGGTCCGTATATATTTATTCTATTATGAGAATTTAGTTTTAAAGCACCTAAAGTTTATGAAAATGTTAAATTGATTCAATGTACACTTTTATTAACACAGTTAGGTAACTAAATTCATTAAAATATCTTACTGTTTCACCTCTTAGACCGAGTAAGTACGTTTTTTTTTATTTACTTATTACTACATAGGGCGCACTATAAGTTTCCGGAACTGGCCACTTACATAAACAATATTTAAAAATTTATTGCAACATTTGAAAATAGAACTCTTTGGCTGTAGAATGCAGTTTGTTTCATCTAACTGTCTTTTGTATTTACCTTGTGGCGCTATTTAAAAAATTGTGTGTCTGCATCAACATGGATTTAACTCGGGAAAATTTTCGTAGTATGATTTTCTACGATTTTAAGTGTAATTTGACAGCTCAACAGAGCATCGCTTAGCTTGAAACAGCTTTTAGCAATGAAGCACCATGCAAGAAAACTGTTTATAGCTGGTTTGCAGAATTCAAGCGAGATCGTATCAATCTCAGTGACGAATCTCGCGATGGTCGGCCGTCCACCGCTGTGACCAACAAAAACATCGATGCTGTGCGCCGTATGATTGAAACAGACAGGCATGTGACCTACCATGAAATTCGCGCATCCTTAGAAATAGGCATGAGTCAAATACAATTAATCCTACACAAACATTTGGGTGTGAGAAAGCTGTGCTCGCGGTGGATCCCACACAACTTGACCGAGGCTCAAAAAACGGACCGCGTCACTTGGTGCAGTGCCATGCTTACCAGATTCAACGAAGGTGCGTCAAATTGGTGTGGGACATAGTAACAGGTGACGAAACATGGATTTATTACTACGATCCCAAAACAAAGCAGCAATCGAGCGTATGGGTCTTTCAAGATGGGCCGAAACCAACCAAAGTGGCGCGCGTGAAAAGTGCATCTAAGCGGATGATTGCTTCTTTTTTTAATAAAACTGGACACGTGGCTACTGTTGCTTTAGAGAATCGTCGTACAGTGAATAGTGACTGGTATACGACCATTTGTTTGCCGGAAGTTATTGACGAACTCCGTAAAAATAACCGTAAACGCCGTATCATCCTGCACCACGACAATGCTAGTTCTCACACGGCCAGACAGACAAACGACTTTTTGAAGGCGAAAAATGTAGAACTCATGAGTCATCCTGCATACAGTCCCGACCTGGCACCTTGTGACTTTTTTCTGTTCCCAAATATTAAGAACCAATTACGCGGTCAACGATTTTCATCACCAGAAGAGGCTGTCGAGGAGTATGAAAAACACGTTTCAGAGGTCACCACAGAGGAGTGGCACAAAAGTTTTCAAAACTGGTTTCATCGAATGAAAAAGTGCATAGACGCCAAGGGAGATTATTTTGAAAAACAATTAATTAATTTTGTACCTTTAATAGTATTTTTTCATATTCATTCCGGAAACTTATAGTGCGCCCCACGTATCCCTTATTTATAATGATCACTATCCCTTGAGTTCTGTGATATGATAATTTGATTAAATTACTTAGGTATAACTTACCATTCTCCCTTAAAATTAGCCCTTATACCATTGAATACCTATTCGATGGTACAAAGAGTAATTTTAATACTTTGCTTCGTTACCTATCAAGTTTGCTTTAATTTTACTAACTCAGTTAAAGAGGCGAATCGAAGATATTTCAATGAATCCATATATAAGGCACACTTATTAATATGTATGGGGAAATAAGTAAGGAACTACAAATAGAAATGAAAACCAATTAGAAGACTGCAGCCGTAGGTAATGACTAATAAGGTGTAAGGTAATCGGTGTTTATTATACGAACGGATAGTTCGAGAAAAAATACGATGTTATGGTTTTAGGCCAAACGCAAATTTAATATTATGACATTTTACTACATGTTATATTCCAACGCCGCTGACCTTAACATGATTCAACTATTTAATTTGTATACATTAATGTTTTAAGTGGTGTAGGTAAACATCAAACAAAACTTAAAATGCATGGAGTATTATAGTACTTCCTGCAGCAGAAATGATAATCTATCACAGAGTTCTACTTCTTTTGGAGCAGAAACGTGACTACCAGTTACATATTGGTAACCATTCATGAGTTGACGTAAAGTTAAAAACTTTGAGGTTAAAAAAATTGCAAAAATTTGTTTGACTAAATGAACACAATAATTTTCAGGATTTTCCCGTGGAAGGTCCTAGCGGATTTCGTGCGAGTGATCGTGCCCGACGCGATGCCTACCGCCCCGCATGGCCCCGCGAGCCCCGCCGACGATGTGCCAAAACTCTCGTCTCTCCCCCTGAAGGGCGAGTCTCGACCCATGTCGCTCGTACCGCCCGAGCGACACGACCGACAAGTCTGATTATCTTTAATTATTATATCAAATAGACTCAAGTGAAAAATTTGCCACTCTAAGCTATATACAGTCGTATAGCTGTGAGTGACTTCTTCGACGTTCAATAATATACCTACCTACTTGAATATGCTGTGGTTGTGGTTAGTTGATAACAATTTTCGATGTGTATAAGGTTGGCTGTATATATCCCCGCGGCTTATTGTGATTTGCCAGATTAGTATACGTAAGAGATTGGTATAAATTACGAAGTGACCTTACGGTAAGTCGCCTTGCTTATTCAAACGTTCTAATACTTAGTCAGTCACTAACCAAAGTGATACAAAAATAGATAGACACTAACGTCACATTTAAAGAGAGATTTTAAAGAAATTACAAAATTATGTTTATTTAATTATAAGCTAGATTAATGTCATATTATATGTGACAATTTATCTGTGGTATTTAGTCAATATTAAGGTTAAATGTGTTAAAATCTGTACCTACGTAGGTATGTAGCTATTGTGGTGTGATTATAAATTCTTATCAATTGGAAATGGCCTTTAAATATCAAATATGAAATATGCAAAATATCTACCTGTGTAAGTATATAATTAATTGTATACTTATTTAAGATAATTATGGTGATTGATATTGTAAATATGTGGTGACATTTTAAATATATTTACATCTAGATTAAACACCACTGAAAGTGCTGTGTTTGTGACAAAGTGAAATAAATTTCAAAAAATTACACGCCGTTGACGGTCTGTGCGTTTATCTTAACTTACTTCTGTTTTAGGCTAAGCTGAGACTACTAAAGCTGACTGAGGATGTGCTATGATATAACAACCAATAATAATAACAGAGATAGAGATAACATATCTCAGAGTTATTAGTGAGTGACATCGCAATCTATAGGTTGTTAAAAACACAGCACATCCTCGTGCAGCTGAAGTGGAGTCTGGCCCTTATTTCTTAACGGTTAAAGAATTTAAATATATCTAATTAAGAACTTTGAATCGATACAGACAGCTAATATTGAAATATGATCATTTCCAGCTTCATATCTAGTTTTTCCTTAATTGACAAGGTTAAAAGTTAATTTAAAAAATAAAATGGCAAAATTATTGCCAGTTAATATTTGCTCAATTTGCCGAAAATAACATGTAAATATACTTAGAACGACAAAGTATATAATAAACATAGGGTAGGCATGTTCAATTATATATATATATATATATATATATATATGTTATTAAATTATAACCGTTTGTTTTTTTTTACTTACCTGTATGTACTTATACGGGAATTAACGCGAAACATATCTTTTTATACCCGGACGATACGTCAGCAAAAATAAAAAAAGGAATCTATGTTTCGCTTGTTATTTGTCTTTCTAAACTGATTTGTTAATATAATCAAAATAATACCTATATTTCAATTGAATTACAGGGAAACAAATTGTTATGAACTTATTAAAAAGTTACCAATTATTATAATGTTAAGTCATCAATATTAAAATTAACCTCAGCGTAATCTTAAATTACAAAATGATTAGATTTTAAGATTGAGCTCGAGGTTAATAAATACTAATATACTTATAATGTGTACTTATAATATTGTATAAAGGTCGGTATGGTACCTTTTCATAATTAATTTATTTTACTTCATGTTTGTTTTGTTCAAATAAAGACCATGTATTATGTAGTATAATACAAAGTTTTAACACTGAGAGCGTAAAATAAATAAATGTCTTAGAATGCAGGGTATAGTCACCCGAACCGAAGGTGAAGGTAATAAATAAGTACCTATGCGATCTGAGGGTTTCCTTATCACCGCCCGAAGTGTATTACTTACCATCAGTTTTTAATATTATATCTCGACTGGAAGAAGTACACGTTGGAAAGGCGAGGTTGTCATTGCCACCTGTAAGACACGTAAATAGTATATATTCATCACATTATAAAAGAATCTCACGCATGAATCTATTTATGCACCATGTTTCCTTAAGTTTCAATATGGCCTGGTCTTATGTACTTATATTTTTGGTGAGAGATATAATTTAATGCATTTACATTGATGATTGTTATTATTTTTAATTCTGACATTGTTATTTAATTTGCACATCATGAATTACCTGTAGGAACTTTAGAAAAGGCCATATAATTATTATATAATTATACATCTCACAATTCTCACATAAAAAATATGTCTAAGAAGTCATGATCGAAGAAATCAGCAACCTTGCCTTTTTTCTACCAAAACTAAAGTGTGAAATACCTCATCTGTTCTTCTGAACAGAGGACATTTTATCCTGTAGACACGTAATTATTTTGTCACAAGATTAGTTAATGATAATTATTGATAATGAACGAATTTTCACAAGCTATTTCAAACTTATGACGAAATGCTTATAAACTTACTACAAAAATATGTATTATGAACGTAAAAAATCCGAACTCTGTGCTGGACGGACATTTAGCCCCAAAAGCTCGATGGGGATATGAAATCATATCAAAGTTTTATGCAAGATAGTTGTGGTGTGATAAAAAAAGCGCACGCGCTTTGTCAAAAAGCCTGACGAGGATACAGTGACGGGGCTATACTTATATCAAAATTTTGTGTAGAATGAGGTAAGACCTGTGAGAAAAAAGGTCGTGCACATAATCAAAAAGCCGAACAAAAGCCGGACATACACACATACCTATTGGGCCGGACGCAACTATATACGGGGAATAAATCGTTCAGTTACCTATTGTAAAAACAGCAAGTCGTTAGAAGAAACGCAGGCACTTGTATTATCTGAAATCAATTAGGTATTCAAGATGTGTAAAATAAACTACTAGAAAATATAATTCCAAAGCCGACAAATTATATCCAGGAAAAATAAATAAAACAAGACCATTTAAAACGTGTTTTAATTTAATAACACATTTATAAAAATCTTAATAACTAACAAAAAATATAAATTAGGAACTAATTTAACAGATATAATACCTACTTGTTAGATTGTATTGTAAGTACAAAGTATTAGAGTTGTTATGCAAAAATGCAAAAGACTAGTGAAATCTTCAATGTAACTATTGTATTATTTAATATTTATATTGTATTATTTAATATTTTTACCTAGTTCATAAAAGACGTAGTGTGTTACACTTACAAAAACCTGAGTTGCTCAGGTGTGTTTTTGCTACAAAAATTCTTATGTGATGGTGTTTCTTTAATAAGTTGCGAGTGTACCAGTAAACACACATTTTGTTTTAAAGAAAAGTATTCACAAAACATTTTGTTTAATTAAACATAATAACTCGTAAGTACATAGCTTATTCTTTGGACTTAGACACCATTTAGGATAAGAGTAATTCGTAAAAATTTTAAAAGAATAAAAGTAAAAGCTCGCACTGCATTGAAATTGCTTACATACCTTTATACATTATATTATTATGTGATGCTGATAAAAATAGTAAGTACTTACTATTAAAAGTTGCTAAGGCGAAATTCACTGCCCCCGTGGTCCAGTGGTCATGGGTTCAAATCCTACTGGGAAGCATAGTTGTTTCCAGTCTCGTTAGGATATTGCAAGCTTGAATCACCTGATTATCCGAAAATAAAGATGATTACGTGTTTCGGATGGCACGTATAAACTGTGGGTCCCGAACGCCATCTAGCGTTTGATCATCAAACTATCCAAGGATTGGTTCTGGTTTACCAGATCTGGTCTATAAACACCATCTGGTGTAAAAACCAGTAACCTCGTCAAATCTCTTCTTTCTGTTCTGTTGACCCCAGGCTTCTGAGCGTTACTGCTTAGGATGCAACCGGGGAAATACGCTCGGAGGATGATGATGAAGAAGGTGCATTTCAATACTACAAATACTCGGAAATATAAAATAACAAAGGTGCATTCAATAGCGCATTAAGTTTAACTTTTTGTATGTTACAAGAAAATCTTATATTGCACAAATACCTACACACCGCACTGGATTCAGACTGGAATGCTTAATATGAATAGAGTAAACTTATTATTAGGTATGGACTATTGGTTCATATGATATATATATTAGGTAAAACCTTTGATTTTCATATATAAATTACGAAATGGTTAGAGTGGGCGAATTTTAGCCATAAAACATGGTATTATATAGATTATGTTCTTATATCAAATCTTTACAAGTAATTTGGTCGGGTTACTAAATTATATACCAAACGTTCTTCTTCTTTTTTGCCTGTCGATAGTTAATTTCTATATTCTATCAGCCCAATATTGAGCTACTTTAAACAGTCATGTCGTGTCTTTAATCATTATTACTCCATCTTATCTCTAGGGTAACCTTCAGGCATCGTGAACTGAGAAATTGGTGATTTATAAATCGGGTTTAGCTCCTGATAGTCCAACCTGCTCATTTCCGCTTCCTGAACAAACTTGGCGTACGCTCTTCTATCAGACATGATTTGAGCACTTTTGACAAAGAGAATGATGATGATGCCCGCCGCTATCACACAAAACATGATGATCAGACCGACGTTCATGAACCTGGCGCTGCTGACATCGGAGCATTCCTTGCTGCGAATGACGATCTCCATGTCGATGGAGTCCTTCGTGGCGGCGGCGTATGTGTATCGGTATTCGCAGTCGTTGATCCGAAAAACGCAGCTAATGTCGTTGGCATTTGCTGTTTCTGAAACAAACATGAACTTGTTCAGATAAAATCATCTGCATATGTAGCAAACGTCCTATTTAAAGATATAATTTTCTTATAAAAAATTACTTGGTCTAAAGCTTTTTCTCTATCCAGCGTGAGAACATGACAAGTGGAGGAATGCAACTGAATAAATTTGCAAATCAGTTTGTTAAATACATACGCAAAATAATGCATCGTTAACGAAATTAGCAAATCAATTTTGAAATAACTCTTCTACTGTATTTCCACCTTCTGAATAAAGGTTTTTTTTTCATACTTAAAGTTTAACGTACTACTATGAATATTCATACATAAATTCCTTCTAAAACAGCTGCGATAGCAAAGCCTTTTTGCAATTATCTTGCCACAGACCGCAGTCTAAAACCACACTATCGTTTGTTCAACTGCTCTTGTCCACCAAAAGGCGGTCGGTGGTTAGCTAAGCGTCGTAATTAGCCCACATGGACCAGATGACTGCAAATGACACTTTCTTTGGTTTCATCTAACCACTCGCAATTTCAATCTTGATCACGTCGTTAATGTGCCTCGTTTACAAAGGTGTTCGCCTACGCCATTACCATTTTAATCGAAAGAGAATCGCTGCAATAAAGTTTTACTTTCTCGAAGGTATTTTATTGATCGACAAGCCTACGGAACTTTAAACGGAAATGGTATTTACTAGTTTGGGTACTTACTTATAAAGGTTATAGGTTATGTTAAAGCATGAGAGGTCAAATGATCCTTTTTGTCATTTTATTTCTCCTATGAATGGTAAAAGCTCGTGTAGTTTAAAGATGCAAGAAAGTGTTTGCCTGTCCTTGATTATTATTTTTGTTTGATATCATTGGATATACACTGGGTGACTATCGACATGCTTAACTTTGGAGAGGAAAAAGTCGGAAAGCGGACTGGCAACTGGGAATATGTTAACATCATAGGAAGGAGAAATTCAGATTAAAACACCTGTACTGTTCATGTTCACGATGACGGTATAGTTAGCGCTGGAGATGGTACAGATGTCGATACATGTCTCGTTTAGATGGCACGCCACGCACGGCTCGGCGGTAGCGCAGAGAGGGTTCTGACAAGTTGAACAGGTCTCGCAGAAATGCCCCTTGTATCTCGTTGGCGTTTCGTCGTCGGTGAACGAGCATTCACATTTGCCTGGAAATAAAAGGGTGCTGTAAATTTGAATGTAAGTAACAGCTGGACTGAAGACCTCTGACGACGCCTGTACGAAAGGATAGGGTTGCTGACAAAGTGTATTCTATTGTGTCGTCATCATGCGGCATCCCTGCAGCCATCCCTCTTTCATATCAAGTGTATTATTACTAAAATTGGTGTCAGATTCTTCACGGAGCTGTCTAAAAGCCTTTGACGTAGCTCGCCATAAAAAGTGGTTACTCACCGCACTCGCACGAGCCGTGCCCCGAGCACAATTCTTCCCCGCCAGGCGCAATACAAGTCTCATTGCCCTGCAAGCAGTCGCAAGCGGGGCCGCCCCAGCCATCCACGCAGAGGCATTGACCGCACACACAGGACCCACGTCCTGGGCCACCGCACTCTGAATTATTTTCACTGAAACACATGTTTTGAATTGGATCGATTTTGAATTGGATCTAGCTTTTTAGCTAAGTTAAAGCTCCAACGGCCAATGCAGACAAAATTAGTAGCGGTAATTCCCGTTGTGGTTGTAAAACAGTAAGCATTATTTATAATTAGCCAAAACTTCAAAGCGTTTACCGAGACTTAATGTTGTGAGTTGTGATAAATAGACGGAAAGTACCACAGTTATCTAAGAGTAACACTTTGTTACCGTTTTGAATCCATAAATCTGAAATCTACAGAGCAAATTGGGAATGGTAGTTTACGTCGTTGCTACATTTATATTGAGAAATGATTTCGGATATGTTTTTTCTCTACTTCACGCGGTAGTTAGCAACGTTACGTAATCGTTAGCGTGCTTTCCAAAAGAAAGCGCATCCCTAACTCCAAAGCGGCACAGATAAAGATGCAACTGTGCAACCAGACAGAAGATTCATATAGGTAGAGTTCTATATCTACACGAGTCGAACATCTTAGATTTGCAACTTACATGCTGATTTCGCAGGTTTGGCACTGGCAGTACCGGCCTTCGAAGCCTGGATCACAGTGGCACTTCCCGCACAGACAATCGCCAGCCCCAGAGCAGGTCCGAGTGGCGTCCGGGCTTCGGCACTGCATCATCAGCTCCGCAGACGCGGCGTCGTCTGTTATAGAACAGGTGCAGGTTGGACCCGACCTGGAATTGGAGATTTTATTGATCAATTCTTGTCAGACACCTGATAGATCTCAGACAGAAAATTATCACAGTTTTTAGAGATGTAAAGTGTCACATTCAAAAACTGTGATAACATTTTTTAAAATAAAAATTCTGACCCAACAAGACTCACGCCTACAAAACATTAGTAGCCAAATTTTTTTCTTACCAGCCTTTATCACACTGACAGACCCCGCACACCCGATGCGAGTTTTTGGGGCATGTTAGGGAGATATCCTTGAGCTGATCTCCAGTACAGTTGCAGCCGCACTGGATCTGAACTTCCAAAGTAAGGGCGTCCTGGCCCAGTTGACTCTCCAAGATACGGATCTCATCGTAATACTGCAATATGGATAAAAGACATTCGTGCAGAAATTATTGCCATCAGAAAGTGATCCCACCATACCTAATTTTTTGGCTCGAACGACCAAAAATCATCGATACGAAAAAATATTCGACTGAATAATGAATACAGATACTGAAATATGGTGATTTACAAAGGCCGCCCCAGCATCGCATGGGTGTATAAATTTTAAACAGTTAACTTATTGCATCAATCTATGTATGTATTAAATATAATTTATATATTGAAAACCGAATTAAAATCCGTTGCGTAGTAGATCTGAGCACGTCGATACATACCTAACCTATACATAGGAGTACAGACGGAGGAAAGCACGTTATTTTTATATTATTGTATAAATAAAATAATTTGTGGGCTATTTACCTGCGATACATGCAAATATATATCTATATCGAGAATTGATGCTATTGACCGCTCGTGGCCTTTACGGATCTGCCGAACCGAAAGATTTGTTACCGACCGTTTCAATTGAATCATAGGAATTTTATAGCCCATTCAATGCTTAATAGAGCGTAGATTCTTATCCCAGTAGGTACCATTAAGATTATCTATAAACTCTAAGAAATTTTTTTAAGTATACTTTTTACAGTACAGTACATAACGTTGACAAATTTCCCTAATATGAATGATAAAGATTTCGATATCCAATGATCATCTTCGCGCATATTTATGTTGTTAAAATTGTTGTGAAATTATGTCTTTTTATCGTATGCGTCAAACCGGAATTTGTCCAGGATCATGGACGGCCGGTATTGAAAAAAACTTTCCTGTACGGATAAGTAGGTGTACAAGTTACCCACCGTTTTAAAATCGGGACAGGATTCTAGCGTAATATGAGCTTCATAATTCAATGTCATCCCATATTCGACGCTCGTACACCGCGTCCTTTCTATAAGATGTCCACCAGGTTCACCGCAATCACTAAAGTATTTGATCTTCATCGGTCCCAAATTGGAATTGTCTTCGAAATCGACGACGCTGACGATATCTTCGTACCCCATTTTGACTAGTTTTAAAATATTGGAGCTGTCACTCTCGAGCTTGGCCACGTATGTGAAGTCTTTGAGCAACTCGTGGAGCTGGTCGTAGTGCCTCTTGACGTTATCGGTCACGGCGAAGATGACGTTCACCTGCAAATAGGCTCACAATTGGAGCATGCAAATTCTAGCGAAATGCTGCATTAGTTGCAGTAGATTTGTCTTGTCAGTGCGATCGTTTGTAAGCGAAACGATAATTAGGCAGGTAAAGTAACTAACGCATATATTTTGGTGCGTATGGCAAGGAATGCATGCGGTTCTAAGCTAATTCTATCTTTTGTATGTTGTTTACTTCATACCATAGGTAAGTTTTCTACAAAAATACTATAAATAAATATATACGGACAAATCACACAGATTGAGCTAGCCCCAAAGTAAGCTTAAGCTTATGTTATGAGATACTAACCCGACGATACTATATTTTATGATAAATGTATTTATAGACCCAAGACCCAGGACAATTTGAAAAAGGCAATTTTCCAACTTGCTGGAGATCGAACCATTACGACCATTACGCCACGGAGGTCGTCCTCTACTTAGTTAATCTAAAAGATTTTTTAAAACGCACATAGGACTGGCTATGACTAGCATGTACGTGCATGAAATAATCAAATATAGATAATCAAGTTGCATTGTTTGTCTATAACCGACTTACTACTAATTGACGTCCACGATAATGTTTATCTCCTAAAACATACATATTTGATCTTCTTTTTAGGAAATAACGTATTTCATTGCTTATTCGAGTATTAGCAGAAAATAAGACAAAATACAGCATTGTGAGTTTTTATAAATAATTGGCCAAGTGCGTGTCGGGCCACGTGCAGTGTAGGGTTCCGTAGTAACAAATGCCAACTTTAGGTTTATGCAACTGAAAACGCCTAAAAACGAATTTTCTGAATTTGTACGAAATTTTCCTTTGCCGAGTACATTTTGTAGGTTGATCGCTTATAACTTTTTAATTTGGAAACCCTACTTAGCTCTGATAGTTTTCCCTTAAATTTTCGTTCGTTATATATACTATTGCTATGAATTTTTTCATGTGTCCATATATAACCGTTTAGCAGATAGATGGGGGGGACACTTGACTCTAACAAAAATGTTCACTTCAAAACCAAATATTTCAAAAACGGATCGCTAAATTGAAAAACGGTGTTAACAAGCTCAAAATATTTTTGAAAAACCTATTCAACAATACCCCACATGCTCGGTTAATCGAGAAAAACAAATTGACTTTTCACTTTACTTGTATGGAAGCAACACTAAAAAAATTTTTTTTTTCAGTATTTTATTTTACTTCTTTTTTCGCATAATTGATATACATATTCATGCAAAATCACAGCTTTCTAGTACTTATAGTCGCTGAGTAAAACCGCGGACAGACAGACAGACAGACATGGCGAAACTATAAGGGTTCCTTGTTTACTACGGAACCCTAAAAAGTATACCTATCACGGTCAATAACAGTTAAGGCAGTAAGTTATCTACATGTTATATTTACCTTAGATTCATCTAACATTCTGTACACCTGCGCTATGGACGGGTAGTCGTATGTCAAGGCTTCAGAGTAGTAGCCTTTCTCGTCCAAATGACATGCCTCGTCGTTTCGCCTTACTGTGCCGCCTACGAAACATTTTAAAAATCAATTGCCAGATCTACCTACTACTACTAGTTGCAAGCACATTATAAGTATCTGTACTTAGTCCATTTGTTTAGGTATTTAAAAGAATGTAAACAATCTTGACTGTCTTTTTATTGAAATATACACTTTAGAAATCGTTACCTTTGCAAGTTAAAATAAATGATGTAATTATAATTTATAAAATAAATAATTTGCGAATGTGTTGATTTATTAAGTGTATATTTCAATAAAAAAGATGTCAAGATTGTTCACATTCTTTTAAATACCTAAACAAATGGACTTTAAGATTATTACTTAAAGAGGCGAGTCAGCACGTTACGCAGTAGGTATGTACAACTTTTCCTAAGGGATGTAGGAAATCGAACTTACTAAGTAATGTTCAGCTGACCAAGCGTTTTGTATGGGAATATCAATGTTTTTTCGAGTTCCCTATTTGTTCGCACTATGTGCTGATAGTACATTTCCATTTTTTAGATATTTAACAATTCCCTATACTAATGCAAACTGACAAGCATCAGCTACACGCTTAAATGAGAATCGTACTTAAAAGGTTTGACGATCATATGTACGCTGATGAACGCGGCTTGCTCATTTTATAAGCGCGTGGTGCTCTAAGAACTGATTTATCTTTCTCCTTTTTATCTAAGCTTGTCCCTGTTGCATCCTTAAATTTGCTGTTCGTAGCCGGTCAGATCGTCTTCGCTATGTAAAATTGTCCTTCTTCTTGTTGCTCCATTAAGTATACTCACTAATCTTGCCATCCCCTGCCGTGTGCATCAACCCGTCCGATAATAATATGACGATCTTCCTCGCCCGTGGCGCCCAGCCGATGACGTCAGCGCACGCCACAGTCTGAACTAGGGCCTCCAGCTGGGCCTCAGCATTATCCAGGTTTGCGGTCACTGAACTCTTGTTCACCTTCTCTATGAAGTCGTTTACCTGAAGAGGTGTATTTTCAAATTTACCAAAATTTATATTAGTTGAACCTATTGTTTTTCTTCCTGTTAAAATGAATAGTTTATTTGAAATTCTTTAATTAGTTACCTAATCTAATAAGTAGTTAAATTATTTTTTAGTTTGTTAGGAAAAACTCACTACTTAGTTATAGTTAATAAGTGCCTATTCTAAGTATACCATGGATATTTTCGACAAACTACTAATAAGAATTTAGGTTGAAAGCAACAGAACTATTTAGTTGACAAATGGCAAATACCTAGTAAAACCCTAAGTACATTTTCATGTAAGCAGTTACAAACTAAGTAAACTTCGACAACAGTGAGATACTTACAATGATTTCGATAACCATAAGTAATTTTACAGCTCTTTTTAACCTTGGGATTCTTGTAGGTTTAGGTGATCTAGTCTGAAAGTAGGTAACACAGTAGCAATAGGTATCTACCTAATTAGCAACTAATTATGTTGATATTCAACTGTCAGTAAAGACTAGTACAGTTTCGTGTAAAAACTTAGCCTGGAAACTTAAGAAGTAAAATTTACTTCAGCAGTGAAGGACAAAATAATGTCGATAACTGCAGATCCATTCCTCCGGCATCAGAGTTTTGTGTGCAAGGACCTAGTCAGGTAATAACATGGATCAAACTAATAAAGCTACTTCAGCACTTATGATGCCGATAAGGAAAGCCCAGCCAGGCACAGCTATATGAAGCAAGATTAGGAAAAGGTGACAGTAGTGTCTTATCAAGATGTCAAGAGGTTGGCGGAAAATAAAATAGAATGGAAGAAACTCACACTCACTCACTCTTAATTTATGATGATGATGGTGCCGATAGTTGTGGGTACTACTAGATAGCTGCAAATCTCGTCCCTAATTTCAACTTTTCAAGTTGCTCATCAATTAAGGCCCATTTACGAAGTGCAAATTTCTTGCCTGTTACATACAATTTAAACTAAACAGTTAATGTTTTGTATGGTTGATATTCTGTTTAGACCATGCAACTGATAAAATTTTGTTTTTCTGTGTAAACTGGCATTTAGCCTGGACACGTATTTATTTACCTCAGCAGTAAGGGATAAATGATGTCGATAGCTGTAGGTCATATCACAGCTTTCGCCCTCCAGCGCGCAGGGGTTCTTCAGTCGGCCGCGGTCCATGTAGGCGTAGGGCATCATTGGCTTGTCGGCGAAGCTGCCAAAACCTAGCCTGGAAATGAGGACGTTTTAACATGGAAACTTTTCGTTCCCTTCGAAATCCCTCGAGAATCGGATTCGTTCTTTTCGAATCCGATTCTCGAGGGATGCATACAAGAAAAGTCGCCGGAAAAGAGCTATGACTAAATGCAAAAAACAAATGAGAGTACAAGAATTTATTTAAAAAAAATTACTTATCGTATATGAGTAGAAAACATACCTATATGTAGGATAGGCACTCGTAAATTTATGAGTTATGAAAATAAAACGTCGCAAAATAATGTCACTTGTCTTTGCACAAATCCATTTTAAAGTGATTTTAGATATTATTATTGCAGAAAAACTGATAATAAGACACAGACTACTCAACCTACAAGATCACGCTTTGCCGAGGCCCGGCGCTCGCCATGCCTAGGTTATATCATGACCTATAAGCGGCCCCGCCCCCTTTTTGCTCTTTATTCTGCGACTAATATTCAATGCGTGAACAGTGTGTGTGCTCTTAAAGAAAAATTAAATACAGTATTTAAAATGCCGTGTTGTACTGTGAAACTATGTCGTACGTCAAGTGCAACTTCCAGTCTCATGAAAGACGGCATTACATTTCACCGGGAAGTAATAATAACATAGAAAAACTGTGATAAAATTTTGGAAATATAATTTCCAGAAAAAACATTTCCCTTATTTTTAAGGGTACCCGTTGATGTCTTTTTTTAAAGTCTCTTTCTCTCTTCATGTGATTAGCATAAGGTTGTCTCGCTCTGTCTATTTGATAGTGACGAGACACAACGTAAATATAAGGAATTAATTATCGACAACATTTTAAATATTTTATTTTAAAATTAATTTTATTATATAGATAAACATTAAGTATATGTATTTCAGATTGCTTGATATTTAAATCTGGTTAGTACAAGACCGCCCCTATTAAAAAAGTGTAATGATTACAAGGTTTATGTATGTAGTTTTGTAATTTTTTTATGTATAGTATATATCATCATCATAACATCAGCCATAGGAAGTCCACTGCTAGACATAGGTTTCCCCAAAGTATTTTGAAAACGATCGATTGAAAGCGGCTTGCATCCATAATTTTCTTGCAATCTTGCTGAGGTCGTCTGTCGCTGTGCGCTTGCCGATAAATATAATGTGAGTTTATTTAGTCTGTCATAACTTCGTATAGGTAAACCTATGAAGATTATGTTAAAAAAAATCACAAACCGTGTTTAGACGATTGCAATTACTTTATTTCACATGTGTTTTTTAATTATATTATAACAAGAATTAGTATTTGTGCATCGACCTTATTTTTTTTGCTGATGATGTTACTATATAATAGAAATAAACATTTATTTTTATTTTTCCATTTTATCGTAAACTCAACGGTGTTTATCGATAGCAAGACAAAGTCACTATCACTATGGAGTTACCGGTGATATGTACCTGCGATCGTCAATCTAGGCGTGACCTTGAGCGAGCCAATGAAAACTATCGGACCTTGCCCCGCACCCCGCCAACTTTTGGCGATTTCGTTTTAGTAATAAAGTCCATGAAAGCGTGGTCTTTAGGTTATGTGGTCTGTGTAATAAGACCACATAACCTAAACCTTAATATTTGACTCCAAGGAACTATGACGTCTTCTGTCTGTAGCTCACACAAATCCTAAAATGTTTTGACGTTTAGAAAAATCATCGGAAAATAGCGGATTCATTTTTTTCTCGCTCTTAATCATATTCATTATTTTTTTTCCCTCACAAAAACCTAAAGCTTAGAGGGAGTTTCGACTTTCACACCCTCATTGCGGGAAATATCTGTTGTGTTGGTCTTACCTTACCAAGCGCCTACTACCTACAATTATAATTATTTTGTACTTTAATAAAACGTAGAAAAACCGCACAAAGTTTAGAAATGGTGAAGAACTCCGGGGTACATTGGTAATACATAACAATGGCGAGCTTTTTCTGCACGTATGAATCAAAATTACACAGAGCCCTGCTGGACGGATAAAAGTTTTAATGCTAAATTCTCCTGAACTGCTAAAGATTTCTTGGAATGAATACATGAATTTTTGTCCAAATGGATGAGGTACATTGGATTTTGTTAATATTTTCGCGCTAGATCGAAGTACATCTTTAAGGTGCATCTTAGAATTAGAAGGGGAATAGTTACTATGTCTTTACATTGACGAGGTTATCGAAAAGGCATTAAATCAACCTGTACCTACTAATGTTGTTATAATGAAGGATCCTTGCGCAAAGATACTGTACGCAAACACTTTGGTTACAACTTTCAATACTTTATGGGAAACCTCAAGTCACTTAGATAAATAATTTCTTTACTTATACATATAATAAAACAGTAAAAAAATTAGTCTGTACATTGAATATCTTTCCAAAAATAAAATTGGGGCCATGAAGACATAGTAATAGAGTAAGAATTTTAAAAAATGTCAGTCTGTTTGTAAACGCTCATCTTCGGAACGGATTCGAATAAAACTTTTTTTGTTATATAGCTGTTAAGCCTGGGCAACATATAGGCTACTGATTTTGGAAAATTGAACACATGAAGCAAAGCTATAATGCAAATATAGCAAATAATGTAGCAAAAATTGTTTAGCCTGATGATCATTTTTTGTTGAGGTATAATAAAACTGGCCAAGTGCGAGGGTTGCACTAAGGGTTCCGTACCATAATCTATGAAAAATCACGTTTGTAGTATCTCTATCCCGACTTCCCGAGCAAACTGACGAGATCCACTCATGAAACCCTCGATGTCATCCCGCCATTTCTTCCTCGGTCTGTCTACGTTTACGCCCATCTGGTACCCACACTTTGACCCTCTCTGCCCACCTATCTCAGACAAGAATACAAACCTAAAATTATCCGTCAGATTCTTCAACATGGCGAGCAGATCGTCTCCCAGCGAGACTAGAGTCTTCTTGTCATCCTTCATGGACCATGTGAGGTCCATCAGGTAGTACAGGTCTAGTGGGTAGTTCTTCGCAGGCCTGAATTTGAACTGTATCTTTTTCGTCTCTCCTGCAAAAATCACAATTCTCTAAATCTCACTATGTTCTCGTAACAGAATCGTATGAACTATTATAATAATCTTAAGTACGAGAATAAGTTTAAAACCTTTTGGACACAATAAGCTGTTCATTTTTTAAATACTGCTG
Organism: Acrobasis suavella; assembly: GCA_943193695.1. NCBI lineage: Eukaryota > Metazoa > Arthropoda > Insecta > Lepidoptera > Pyralidae > Acrobasis > Acrobasis suavella. The sequence continues at coordinate 7,797,851 of OW971945.1, read as the reverse complement.
TTCAAACTTTTATATTTTAACAAATAGTTACTGTTATACTTATACATACGACCTGCTATGAAATCGAAAGAAAAAACTGACAATTATCAAGTGATACAATTATCCAAAGATAAATAAATGATTTTTGACTTTTGCCTTTTAACTTTCATACTTAACAGCAACAAGTAAAACCTAATTATTTATATTCTCTTTGTTATCTAGCACCTGTTCGAAGTTAAAAACCCAAGTCGCATCTTCGATCAAAGATACTCCTATAAAGGTATATTACATAGAAACAACGAAATATCCAAGAAGATGCTATGTCCAGTTATTATAAGTACATAAATCATGCGTTCAAAGCACGATAGTTTAAAAAACCAATAATCCAAGTAAAGTCTAAAAACTTCGCCTTTTCGTTTAGCAAAACAACAACAACAATGATGAGAAGGATTCCAAAGAAATCACTCACTGGGCTTGAGGGACAGACGCAGCTTCTGTGGTTGTATCTGCACCACGTCTTCTACGCCATCAGGCTGAACATCTTGAAGAGTGCGGTTCTCTACTGTCTCCCACAGTGACGTCAGGGGTCTCTGGATCATACCCTGCCCGCATCCAGCTGCGACCAGACTGAAATAGATTTACAAGCTTTTATTTAGTTTCACCTGTCCCGTTGCTTGTGTGTCTGTAAGCAAAACTTGCAAGTTAGACCTACTTCCCATTATTCGATTAAGCTGAAACTTCATATACATATGTAAGTTGGGTGACAAGTAAATATTATGGAACCAATGACCTGATTTCATGGTGAAGCCGGAAGGTGGCTATGGCATCTCTGTAATAAAAAAACATAACCCAACCGAATTTGGACTCGATTGATTTTTTTTGAGGAGCACTTCAAACTTTTTATTCACTGTTTTAGATAGGAATAAAAGCTTGTTTTTATTTTAATAATAACTTTTTTTTGGATTTGAAAACTATGACATTGATTTAACAACTATTACAAAAAAAGTAAAAAAAACTAAAACCCAACTACGACAAAAAACGACGCTGAAAAAGTATAAAACAAGATTTTCAGAATACTGAACTGAACAAAGTTGCTAATGTAGTTGCAAGTAAATGGACACAGTTGACTATACCAAGATGCCTTCGTTGTAAATTGACAATAATGTCATACAATACTATTCTGAAGTATGCAATATTCACTATATAGAGATAAATTTTCATGTTTGGAAAGGCGTAGTCTCACGTTGTCAAAGTGCTACGGTAGGTATATCTAACGTGTGACTTTTGCTTTGCCGTAGTCGGGTAAAAACATTCATTTCTACAGGGTAATCTTTGAGATTATCTTTGGAAGGGTGATTTTATTGTAGGTTTCATTTTTCTATCACGTAGAGTAGTTCTGATGTACCTTCCCGCGCAAAATTGAGGCAGGTGGAATACTCAATTACGTATTTTTATAAGTATGTTGTCATATTTTAGTTCCAAAGTATACATATGTAACTTTTAATACTTCATTAGACTATTTACCTCCAACAAATTACCTACTAGGTAAGTTATCAACTAAGCGCCTACCTATTTATAAAGCAACTCCTATGTACTTATAAGAATGAGATCATTTACCTAATGTCCAAATTGACTAATTTAATTAACTATGTAGGCTTGAAACACAGTATCCTACAAATATTAAGGTACCATTTCGAACACATATATACAATACAACATGTAAGTTACTCGTTCAATGCGAAGTTGTAAATCCATAGACCTACATTTTTTACGTAAATCTAATCACAGGCTATACTCTATCACTATAATATACTTAATTAAATTAAAATTACAGGCAAAAAAAAAATTACCTCCGCGTTTCCTTACAAATGTGTGCCGTCGCCAGGGCAATTTGTATGTGAATGTTGTTTTTTTTTTCTGTAACTTAATAGTAAAGTATAGCCAGATGTTTGATTTATCGCCTATGTCACTTCCACGTTGTATATTGAACCACAAAAGTACTCTGAGACCTACTCGGAGTACCTATGTGGTTCAATTTATGTTACATATCACCATAAGGTACCGTATAGTTACACACCACCTATGTGGTATAATATATGAGGTACCTACCTCAATCACGAACTCACGACACGACGGCTGATAACATAGTTGAACATTTCTCCAGCCTTTCGTGGGTTAAAATAAAACAACAAGTCATCGTAATGAAAATAGCCGCTCTCTTATGATGGACCGTCATTATGCCTCGCGTATGATGTAGGATAAGCTTTGTGATCTTCTTTATCCTTTCAAGTTACAAAAATAACACTACACATGCCAGAGCGGCTTAACCAACTTATATATGAAGAAGGTTCCCAATCCAAATGAATATAGGATAGTTGGGTTACATACTTTTTGTCTTTTTGAACGTTAATAAGCAAAATACTGAGATGTCATTTTTTCTAGTAAAGTACCAAACTACAGAACCGGCTTAGATAAAATGTGTATGAGAGCAATCTGAAAGAAACAAAAAAAAAGATCTTTTTCCGAATCTAAATGACAAATCGATAACTTCCTTGTTTATTTTTGGCCTCTCTACGAGTTTATTTGCAAGGCAATCTACAGATTTAAAAATACTCCCGACGACACCGTCTAGTGATGAGTGGCGCAACTACATATTTCAACCGAACTTAAATGGAATTGATATTCGTAGCGCCATCTATTTATTTGTCATGTAAATTACAAATCCCCGACTCCAATAACTTTTAAATGGCCTATACTATTTTCATCAAACATAATTAAGGACCACCGCAAGGGAACTTGCTTCCACGTAAAAAAACGCATCGAAGTTAGTCCATCCGTTCGAGAGCTACGATGATACACACAGATACACAAACAGACAGACAGACATTAGCATTAAACTTATTACACACCTTTCTTTTTGTCGGGGGTTAAAGAGGAGGAAGCAAGGGAGCATACGTATCGCAAGATTGGTCCGACATTTTTGCGATGATTTTTTGCAGTGATAGAAATGACACGTCTATCAATGTTTGAGCTTTAAATTGTTTCTTAGTTTAAAGTGAGAATTTGTGAGTAACATTCATTTAAAGAATAAAGGACAATAGATCAAACAGCAATTAACTACATGTATAGTTAACAACGAACGACAACAATAACATTGATCTATCTCCATCGCCATCAATTCCAAATTACATTTATCTCGTCGATTACGGCCGTGAACAGAATTGAACAAATAACATTCGGGACACCCACTGTTTTACCACGAGTGAACCACGACAGCCCACGGAACTGCGGGCGATGATTGTACTTTTTGTTTTCGTTTGGTCAGATAATTCGGGCTTTGTGGTGCGCTGTGCCGCATAAATCTTGAAGAAAGCTCTATTATTCGTGTAAAAAGGTCTATAAGTACATATTAAATGACCAAACGAGTCTTAACACATTAACAAACGTCATCATCATCAGTGCTAAGAATAGGCTTCTCTTAACAAATGCAAAGCAAAAATTTTATAAGCAAAACTACCCTTCACGAGCCTATTTTCTTTTTTTTTAGGTTTCCGTAACCAAAGGATAAAAACGGGACGCTATTACTAAGACTTCGCTGTCCATCCGTCTGTCTGTCTGTCACCAGGCTGTATATCAAGAACTGTGATAGCTAGACAGTTGAAATTTTCACAGATTATGTATTACTATAAACATAATAATATAAATATTTAAGTGGGGCTCTTATAAAACAAACTTTATTTTTTGTAGATAATGGTAAGGAACTCTTCGTGCGAGAGTCCGACTCTATATCAGTCCACTGCTGGACTTAGGGCTCTCCCAATTAAGGGAGAATTTTCCAATAATCAACATCCTGGGCAGACGGGATGGTGATCGCAGAAGATGGTATATCTTTGTTTAATATATCTCCCTTAGTCGCCTCTTGTGGTACCCGTGGGAAATGGTGATGGTGACAAATCGCATTCTACTGTGCTGTCACCACACGGCAATTGACACTGTATAAGACTGCGTAATCTCTACCATTCATATTATTTTCGGTGGCGCTTTGTGGGTAGCGTCATATTGAGGTATGTTTATAACATACTTAATCAAATCGTTTTTTTAAGAAAACAAATGAAAATCGCGGAAAGAGTCGTGTGCTGCTTTTTTAAAGCGTAAGGCCATACAGTGTACATAAACGTAATGTACGGGCATTATACGCTTATACCAATTGAAGCAGGCCTTATCCTAAAGGTACAGTGCGTATAAAAGCTAATATCGCATTAGGCAACGTAACGTTCATTGAGGCCCATTGTGCAGCGGTCATCACAGGCGTGGTCACGTGGTGCAACCTTCACAATCAATAATCAATCAAACGACGATCTCTTGATTAGTAGGTAGGGCCAGACCAGCACCGTTGCAGTACAAATTATCGAACTTACAAAAGAAAAGCGAACTATGTAGTTTAATGGTTAAGCTAGTCCGCCACTCCGTCCTTATCTAAAAAAACTTTCTCTCTTTATCAGTCGCATGCTGAACTAAAGAAAGGTTTACCCTTTATCAACACGCTGAGCAGGCGAGTTGGTGATCGCTTTAGATGGTTTAAAGTCGTTGCTCAGATGATGCTGCTGCCCATTGTCTATTTAAGTTGAAAAATGCCTTTAGTCCAGCAGTAGTCTGTGTCCTACTGCGTGGGGTCTTAACCCCACGCAGAGTGAGATATGATGAGAAAGAAGAAGAGTTCATTTGTACCTAGACTATTCTGACTAGTAGAGCCATTCTGACTAGTAAACGCCTATTGTCGATTACAAAGTAGGAAAGCAAAATCCTTCCTTCCACAAAATGCAATCCTGAGCTTTGTGACTCTAGTGCGATGTCGAAAAAACGTGAGTTACTTCTGTAAACTCTGCATATTGAGTTTTTACCGTGAGAAACTTAAGTCGCATCAAAAGCATCGTGGCTCGTGATTCATACCAATTGTTTAGGGAAATACTTAACAAGTAGTTTTTACCCGACTACGGCAAAGCAAAAGGATATACCTACCTACCGTAGCACTTTGACAACGTGAGACTACGCCTTTCCAAACATGAAAATTTATCTCTACATAGTGAATATTGCATACTTCAGAATAGTATTGTATGACATTATTGTCGATTTACAACGAAGGCATCTTGGTAGAGTCTACTGTGTCCATTTACTTGCAACTACATTAGCAACTTTGTTCAGTTCAGTAATCTGAAAATCTTGTTTTATACTTTTTCAGCGTCGTTTTTTGTCGTAGTTGGGTTTTAGTTTTTTTACTTTTTATTATTTTCTGTACATACACACTTTCACATCTTTATCGAGTAATCGAGTGTATCAGTCGGCTTTTACGATCTGCGTGGGGTAACAGAAGCTAGAAAGTACATTCTACGTATTTCTTTTCTCTCAAATCAGCATTGAATAACTTTTTTTACTTCTGTAGACTCTCTATATTTGTGTTTGTAGTTCGATCGTGGGAATCTCGAGCCCATCAAATACAAGTCCATGGCTTATGATGTGACGCCAAATATAAAGTCATGCGCATAAATTGCGCTCGTTTAGTAGTACGACTTTTATCAAGATGTTTATCAGGCCTCTGATGGAAGTAGATAAATTAATTACTGACGTATTTTTCACAGAAGTTAATGATTCTACTATAATTTTCACTGTCATCATTTAAAATTCATTTTTGTTTAAGTAAGTACTGTTAATCAACATGGGTTCCAACAGACGGAGTGAGGTCGAGAGGAAGACCTAGGATGAGATGAAGGGACGAGCTGTCCGATTTTGACAAGGAATGGATTGAAACAGCTGAAGATAGAAGTAATAGAAAACAAAAAAAGGAAGCTTTTGCCCAACTATAGGACCTAAATGGCTAATAAAAAAGTACTATTTACATTTTAACAAAACTCACTAGTTATGTTTTAATTTTTAAATGAATTTATCCGAATAATATGATCATGTTTACCATTTATGATCACTGTCTCACAACCCTATATATTCTTAATAAAAGTCTGCACGTTATAGCACAAGATCGTTCTGTTTTTCTTTTTTAATCTATATATATAAAAGAAAGTCGTGTTAGTTACACCACTTATAACTCAAGAACGGCAGAACAGATTTGGCTGAAAATTGGTAGGGAGGTAGCTTAGAGCCAGGAGACGGACATATGTAGGATACTTTTTATCCCGTTCGACAGCGTTCCTGTGTGCGGAACAAAGTTCGCCGGGTCAGCTAGTTTTAATTAAAATATGTTTTCCTTATCTCTCATTTCAATATTTGACAAAGTAAGAATGAGGCAAAGCCTATTATATAGGTTTAGAAAACGTTATTTTTTATGGATGAAGAGGAAACTAGCTTTGGTAAAATGTGGTATTAAATACCTTTCGTCATCATTGCACCTCGGAACCCTGCTGTCGAAGTAAGGGTCGGCGCACCAGCGGCAGTGCGAGGCCGCAGTGAGGCACGGCCCACATTCCTCCTTCTCTATGCATGCTAACTTGTTATTCAGCAGCTGCTGTTGACCTAAAACAGAGGCAAGATAAATAAATAACTTTTAGATTTAAAAAAATATTTGGGAATAATATGAAGAACTTTTAATTGCTAATGCATTATTTGTTAGTTTTTCGTGCGTGTTCACTGATATTTATTGTTCCCTTCACTGATATCGAGTTGCCAAAAGGCATCTAGATTTAAACTAAACGCTTTATTTCTGTTGTCTGCGCACATCCTTGTAACAAAAATTTCGGAATGAAAAGTATACTATAAGTTAAATTGAGTGATCTGCTTAGTGTAAAAAATGTATGTAGGTACCTTGGTTGATTTGTAGTAAAGGAATATATTTTAAATGGGTTGGGCTCGCAAACATCAAAGTTGGGATCAAACATTTTCCTATGCCCATTTAATATACTTATCTTTAATTTTTCTGATTTCAAAACTTGTTAAGTGTAAGTAACGTCAAAACCGTAAGGTATAAAAATGTAAGCTCTACAATAGAAAGCACTTACTAACGGCTTGTAACCAGTAAGCTATCATAACAAAAACAAACAAAAGTTCAACAAAAAGCATCTAATGCCGAAAATAGAGTCAAGTATAAGTCTATAAGTGTTAGCTTGTTGACACAATTTGTGTGGGCGACGCCGTGTGATTATGAGAGTCGGGGAAGATTAACGCGGCCTAGCGACATAACACTCGTAATATACCCTGGTATTACTATACTTATAACTTTGACCCGTTAATCTTATGATATAACATGTGTACTTCAAATTACGTTCGCATAGCTACTTATAAATTAAATAGATAACTACTCGTAATACAAAGCTTTACAAAGAAAATCTCTCTGACTAAAAGTTTATTTTATATAAGCAAAGTATAAGATAAAACAGCTTTTGCGTTCAAGAAGACACACAAAAAACAGAATATTATTGAGACATTTAGTGTAGGCCAGAAAAACACCAACAATAGGAGGAAAGCCGGGGAAGATAACAAGAGAAAATTTAGTTATACTCAAAAGTAAGAAGATCGTCTGTTGACATGGTCTTTCTAAATTGTATTTATAATGATTCTCGATATTATTCGGTTTTTATAAAATAAGTCTTTGATTGATGGTTTCTCCCAAATTAGTCGTAACCGTAAATCATATTTTTATGACTGTTCATTTTAAACTAGCAATCCATGCATAGCCGAATCACTAGGTAGTATAAGAGACTCTGCACATCAGGTGGTCGTCACCCGATAAATGAGACACATTTGAACAAGCCACTACACTAGTATATGTTTCTGGACCTCCATATTTCTTCTTTTGTAATATTTTAAATGAATTCAAATCTTTCATATATTTACTTCAATAGATTTAACAATATAAGCTTACTGAAATAGAATTACTAAAACGGCAGATTCAATTCATGATTCTGATTGAAAGTTATGTAAAATTAACTGAAAGCATCTCGCTCGGCGACTAATAGTTGCAATTGCTAGGCGATAGTATCTAATGTGCGGAGGCCTTTACACGGCACGTGTCCATATAAGGGCGTGACTTACTTATAGATACCGCGATAACGCCACCGTGTGCCGCAGCCCAATCATGCATCCGACGATTGACCTATTAATTTATATTAGGCAAAGTTATGATCGTTGAATGCAAATAAAGTAACCGTTTATGCTTAGGCAAGTACTTCCGTTTGTGCCTCGGTAAAGTATGTCCTTTATGAGTACTTACTTACAATTTTTTTTTCAATTTATTTGGGTAAGCAAACATTGGTTATAGTACATTGTATAATACTTAAAAATCTTACAAAATAAACAATTGAATGTGTCATCAAAATTGCAGGTACAAATTACACTTATTGAGCTAGCCTTAAAGTAAGTTCGAGACTTGTGTTATGGGATACTAACTCAGCGATGCTATATTTTATAACAAATACATATAAAGACAACAACAACAACAACATCCAATACCCAGGACAATTAAAAAAGGCCATTCACCAACTTGCCTTGACCGGGGACTGAACTCTTTTTAGTTTAACTACATGTTTAACCCCTAAGTATTTGAAACTCATATAAGTAAAATGCAATTCGAATTATTCAGTAAACTTGTTTTGAAAATATCGATAAATATTATATAAAAGGAACCAACGCATACTCTTCATGTACATGCAAGTAGGTATATGACTATAAGTATACGAGTACCAATGACGATGATGTGTTTACAAAGATCTGCAGAAAGCAAATCAGACATCGCTTCATCGGTGATGCGGATCGCGGAGCACCAAAACGCATTTCCTTGTTTTATTTCGAGATTTGGAATGTCTGTGAATGAATGAGTTTACAACTGAACTGATGCGGAAGTCCTAGATAGTTTTTCCTTACAATCTTGGGAAGCGTAATTTTTGGCATAAAGTGTAAATAATCTCGGTACTAATAAACTGAGATGAAAAATGCCTTCGACGACCTGCCTAATTTTTTTATAAATACAATAAGTACCTACCTATCTAATACATTTCAATGCATTAGATAGGTAGGAAGACAAAATTTAATACTCTTAAACTTTGTCTTATAACTATTACAATATACACATAGGTACCTACTACAATTAGCATCACTCTATAAATAAATATAAACGGACAAATACGGCGGACAAATCACACAGATTGAGCTAGCCTCAAAGTAAGTTCGAGAATTGTGTTATGGGATACTAACTCAACGATAATATATTTTATAACAATTACATATATAGATTAACATACAAGACCCAAGTCAATCTGAAAGCGATCATTTTCCATCTTGACCTGACCAGGAATCGAACCCGGGACCTCCATTGTGACAGCGTGGCATGATGACCACTAGGCCAGAAAGGTCGTCAAATTGAGTACTCTATCTGTTTACCTGACAGTAGATACTATATAAGACCCAGTTCTGCTATACATGCTGTTTGATAATAATGCAGAAATAGAGACACTATAGACATCGTGTAATATTCTGCCAAGCGATGATACAGGGCTGGGCAAACGCATTTCCGTGTTTTATTTTTAGATTTCCGAGTAATAATTGTAGAGATTTGAAATCAGAGACTTTCCAATTCTGAATAAATTGACAACTGATGCGGACATTAGCAAAAAATACTTAAGTTTTAAATTCACAATAAAAATATTTCTAACAACAAACGAACTTTTCAAAATAACTTAGAATTTTTAATGTTTGATACCTAGTATTACCGTCATATTCATAAAAACTAACAACTGTTTGCTAAACCTATTTTAGTTAAATATGTTTTGCCTTTTTTCAATATTTGCCATTGGAAAAACGAGACAAAACATATTTTAACTAAACAAAGGTATAGCAAACGTCTGTATTTTTTTTTACGAATAAGGAGGGTTAGTTTTTACGTTTATGTACAATAGTAACTTTGTGGGACACTCAGTCAGGCAAGTTAAAATTAACAATAAAAACTCTTCTATAAACTACAAAAACCGAATGTTACTCTATCAAAGGCTCTCGTTTAAGTAAGTGATAATATTATAAGGGTTTTATTTTAGTAACAAAAGTATAATGCAAATATACGGTGTAAAACTTTTATGAACGGAAGTCTTCAATAAATACATAGGGACAAATAACACTGATTGAGCAAGCCCTAAAGTAAGTTCGAGACTTGTATTATGGGACACTAACTCAACGATACTATATTTTATAGCAAATACATTTATTGATAAAACTCCAAGACCCAGGACAATTTGAAAAAGGCCATTTTCCAACTTGACCTGACCAGGGATCGAACCCGGGACCGCTGGGTGGCGGACTAGCATGGTGACCACTACCCCACAGAGGTTATCAATCATCGTTTTCAAAGTCATGGATGTAAACAAGTATTTTCACTAGTTGTAAATTTATTGTAACGATTGTGAGAGCATTGCAACTTTTATGGTAGAAAGTAGGCTTGTCTATTTTGAGTGCGAGTGTGAAATTTGTAGAAAAACTAATGATGTCATTAGTATAGTCATAGCGAACACAGCCCAACCCAACTGCCCACGCAACTGCCTACTTGTTTATTTGTTTACCTATTTATTACATGTTGATAATATTTTGTTGATTGTTAGATACAATGTGTTTAGCACTTACATTTAACTTTGGGTACTTCTAACAGTTCAAGTTTCTAATATAGATACTACATCTAGTTAACAACTACTTTGAACTTTAACTCACTTTTAAAGTTAGGTACGAATGTATATAATATTAGGCAGTGGTTGGCACTTAAGTTCTTTAAAAGTTAAAGTTACTTACGTTAGTAAAATTATATTATACATAAACTATAAAAATTAATTACATACGCAATTGAATACAAGGCAGTTAGTATGCACTTGTAACATAATGTTGACAAATAATGTTTTATTAATAAAAGGAAGTAAATTACCTTTACATATTTATTATTAAGATGTTATTTTTTTGTCAGTCAACACTTCTACTAGTATAACTGCATTCTACTAATTTCTCACAAGTGGTACGTTGTTTAGGGTTCCGTACCCAAAGTGTGAAAACGGGACCCTGTTACTAAGACTCCGCTGTCCGTCCGTCCGTCCGTCCGTCTGTCTGTTTGTCACCAGGCTGTATCTCATGAAGCATGCCAGCTAGACAGTTAAATTTTCACAGATGATGTATTTCTGTTGCCGCTATAACAACAAATACAAACAGAATAAAATAAATATTTAAGTGATGCTCCCATACACCAAACGTGTTTTTTTATGGATAATGGTACGGAACCCTTCGACTCGCACTTGGCCAGTTATTTAATTATTTTTACGCTCGTCTTCGTAAGCACGTGTGATGTCAACGAATTCCTTGAAAGTTTAAAATACCATCCTCTCACTATCCTCCCAACTGCATTTATAAATAACAGTGTCAATCCCATTTAGTTTTCCTAATTTAGTAAACTAATTCATGTAACAGGTGGGTTTCGGCGCCCGCGTCTGTTTTAGCTATTTCGGATGCTCGCATAAAACAATCCTCCGCTTTTGAAGTCGGCTAACACGCTAGCTCCGATAAGGAATCAGTTTTATTTTGTTTTAATTACGAGTTCACAACAAATATACGGCGTCTGTTAGATTCAGTCGTAAAACTCAGTCAGACTACAAACAAGAATGATGAAATAAATGCTGAAAGTAAATGTTTGTTTAAATTACGCAAACACTAGAACGGATTTGAAAATGAAAATTTACTAGCATTTATACAGAAATCCTAACATGAAATGCTTTTCAAATCAGTAATCAATGTTCCTGAGGGATGCACTCTTGCTCGTGGTTGGAGTATGCGACGACACCATCCACGTGCCTATCATACATACTTTAAAAATGTGCACGTGTGTTTGTTTGTCCATCTTTTACGTTACGAATCAATGAATCGATGTTAATTATTTCATGCAGATATTTAAGATACTGGGGAACAGGGAGAGTAACATATATGGTACCTAAGTTATTGTATATAATATCCTGGGATAAAGTCCCGTCCTGAGGGATGCATGCAAACCAAGTCACGGGCTAGCAACTTTATACGTACAAGTTGACACTTCTCACTTTAGACCTAAAAATTAATTTAAAAATCTAATTCAACTTTCAGGCGTTTCAGCAGATCGGAATGTTTTCTTATCAGTACACAATCGACTGTATTAGAAACAACGTCAATATCAAACATATGGGCCAATAGCTCACCTTGACCGCTCACATCCAAAACGAAAAGAACCACAATGAAAACACACAATTTTCCGAAACACAATGCAGTCATGATCAACGGTAATGGTAATCACAATAATCACATTTGGTAATCGTAATCGCACGAGTGAAAATCAACTGGCGGCCTGCGATCGGTTTCGCGATGAGTAAGTGATAAGGGCTGATAAGGAGATAAGGGCGAGCGCGGGCGCGCGGGCGCGCTCTGCCGCGACGGCCGCGTCTCTTCGCAGCGGCATCTGACACACCTCTGGTGTGCCTCTGCTCTGGGTCACCGTGGCAAAACAAACGTTGAAGCAAACGGTGATAGTTTTCCTTTTTCAGATCGAAAATTTGTCACCCGAAATTTTTGTCTCGAGACAGATAATTATTAAGATATGATGCGTAGAGCTGACGTACCCACACTTGTAATTAGGAGCGAGAGTTGTACCAACGACTATACTTACTGTGCATTGATTGTTACTTATTGAAAAAAATATTGGTATAGTAATATAGTACTAGCTGGGAGACCATTATAAATCTTGTGAAATCTTATATCAGCACAGTTTTTTTTTTTTCAGATTGTACGTACGAGTTGGTACTTGGATTATGTTTTTGAATATAAACCATAACTAAAGTGATAAATAGAAATCGATTCTACCTTTAACTCATTTACAGTTTTTCTGTCGTTTCTATTTCCTTTTATTATTTTGTTACGCTCCTTTAATACCTCTTCTTGTTTATTCTAAATCTTTATTTAATATCTATATTTACTATGTTTCTTTTTATTATCTAGTTTTTAAATATTAATTTAAATTATTCTTAATTGCTCTGAAATACTGAAAGGGTATACTTGCCAGATGGTCCCATGGAAATTTTATCAAAATCAGATGTGTAGTTTGGAGGTGAAGTCGGTTTTTAGTTTTAAAAAATTATCGATCAGTGTTAACCGACCAACAGGTGGTACGAATTCTAAACGTGAAGTAGATAAGACGGGGCACTTGAAAATGTTATTTTTCGTAAAAAAGAAATGTGGTGTCGTGGGACACCAGGTAGGAACGAAGTTCCTTCGGCTAATGTAGAATCGACACAATTTGCAAAAGAATTGTGTATACGACTGTCGCGCCTGCGCACGTCTCATTTATTGGTTTTATTTAACGAGGTCATCCTTACGGTTTTACTATCACATTTTTTTCAGTTCGGTCGCGCAGCAAAATCGTTATCTCCTCCAAGCCTGCCGTAAGGAACTTCGTTCCAAAAAAAAACTTCTTAAAATATGTATAAACTCATATAAATACCACGATTTTTCTAATTCTATTTCTGGTATACCAAGATAGAAGGCTCCAAAAAGAATTATGGGTCTGACGTGCGTGATGCGATCACTCCTCAGTTTAATCATGAACATCTATTTATGGTGCTTTCCATAATTAGCTAGACTATCGAATTGTACGATCTACGCGGGAGGAGAAGCAGCTGGCTCATTGCATTTCAATTCCTTTCTTAAATCAGCAGGACACATGGGCTGACCATGACAGTAAGAAAATTACTAAAATCGATGAGGACATTACTCCCAGGGAAATAAAAAAAAAAAGATCGCTTGCAGATGAGCGCTCTAAGTGAACTTTTTTTTATTAGCTTGTAGTTGTTCCACTGCTGGGCAAAGGCATGTTTTGAAATTATTTCAAAAACTAAAGCAGATAACCAATTTACCGCATTCTACCATACGACATTTTTCCTTATAAATAAGTAACCTTAAGTACTCTTAAATATTAAATTATCAATCTAAAAACTATTAAAAGCTTCAGAAATAAGGCGACAAAACCGTTGTCCTTTAGCACCGTCCTTCGTAATCACTAATTACAGCATTCAGCGTCGCTCGCAAGACACACGGCGCCCAGTCACGCATCAAACCGCTCCTTAATCCACCAACTATGTTGCCTAACCCTCTATGCAGCGGTAATAGAGGCGAGATTGCAATGATTTAATGATCTGTTGCTGGCACGCCAGGATAACCTGGCCTTCACCTCTCCACGAAATCCTAACGCGCGTGAGAATCCATGGCTCATGTTCCAGTGGATAGGCAGTGGGCGTACACTCGAGGCCAAAACGCTAAAACGCAATGAACAACAGCATTGATATTTTTGATAAGGATTTTGTAGATTCACCAGCATTGCTCAAATACTCATAAACGTCACATCAAGCACTCAATGTAGGAGCTCGTTTATTTAAAGTTGCGGCATAATTGTATGAGGTAACAGGTAGCTATATCAAAATATGTAAAATAGTTATTTTACTGCAATTTTTCACCATGTTTATAAGATTTTGACTAAGTATAAAGTATTCTGATAATATTTTCTTAAGAGACATTTGGTTATAAGTACGAGGAAAATAATAGACTAGAAAATTATTTTGTGCTTAAAAAAATATTGGTCTAGTATTTCTATAAAAATTTAAATATATCTTTTTTTATCATATGATACTTATGGGTAGACTATCGAACCACAGACCGATTATTATTAGAAAACCAAGTAAATAACTACATGAAAATAGCTATCTAAAGAAACATTTTAGGGACAAATTTGTTGGTACAAATTTTATAAGATCTAAGTGTCTTAAAAAAATATAACATCAGTGTTTAAACTTAAGTTCGGCAGGCACAATTTTTGGTATTCTATGTAGGCGGCAAGCAGTCTACTTCTGTATATGACAATGTAAATGCCTCCATGCTAAATAGAGGCTGCAAAGAATAGATACTTACGCAAACGTTTTATGTTCCATTAAACAACCATGAATAAAAATGCAAAATTTTTTTTTTAAAGTGACATCATATTTACTAGTGTTTTATGAATAAATTAGTTCCTATGCCTCTTGAGTCATCTCATGATAGTGCATTACCTACGTGTATGTAGGTACTTAGTAGATAACTGACTAACTCTACTAAGAAATAATACGCGTTGTCTTAGGTAGAAATAAATAAGGATATTATTGGACAGTGGGTCTCTGAGAGTTGTTGATGATGATGATTATTGAACACTGCTACATGATGTTAAAAACAATGTCGCGCCATAATATAATATTCACAAACAAAAATTTGTTGAGTCCGAGTCGAGCCATGCTCAGAGTAGAGTTCCGAATTTACAAAATGGGGACTTTATTTTCCATAATTTAACAAGTTTTCTCCTTTTTTTAAACAAGTCACAACTTTATCTTAGTACTTGTTTATTAAGGATTGTGTATTTTGTACGAATTGTTTTATGTTTATCTGCTCAGCCTAGCGGGGCCCTAAAGAAAAATGTTTAGTATACCCTAAAGAAGTTGAAAGACTCTAAACATGTATTAATCTTGCTTTAGTTCAAAAAACCCCTGTTGAAAGTCTCTAAACATGTATTATTCTTGCTTTAGTGACTATTTTTCGTACGCAATATTTGTACGTATTAAAGATTGAACCTAGGTACCTTCTTTTCTTTCACAGCAACGTAAGGGTTTATCAGATAGTTAAACAAATATACGAGTATGCAGGTGGCACCACAATTTTAAATACACTAACATATATGTCAACGATTACTTAGGAAGTAGGTTCGTCACCGACTGTATCGTATGCGAGGTGTTCACTTAACTCACCCGCAAGTGGGTTCAAATGTTGAGTGTCACAGAGTGTATTTGAGTGAAAGACTAACTAACTGTACTTAGCAGGTTAAAGCCTGTTTTAAAATTACGTTCACAGCCAGCCCTTTCCAGAGTGTTTACTTTGGTGATTTATATCTTTGCTAAGTAATTACGCACCCACTTTAAAATAACTGGAAGGACACCGTGTAGTTTTGTGGTTTTATTTAAAAAATATATATTGAAAGGAGAATAAAATAACTTTGCTACATATGACTTCGTGTACTTAGGTACACATTATTATTATCATACAATCGGGTAATGAACAAATGTATTCACGCGCATATTAAGTACCTACCTAACACATTAATGAAAAATCCCAATTAATATATTAATTGGGTAGGATACGTATCCTTTTTTTCCTTGCATGCGAGTTATCAACTCTATTTTTTGGCTTTAATCACTTTTACCGGCGACTCAGTAGGTAATGGCGATAGCACTTTCGATGTTCCTTGATTTGACTTCTTCTTATTCCGTTTCTTCAAGCCAGCATAGTCGCGAGTTTTCTCAAGCAGTTCAAAATAGTGGTTTACAGGAGCAAACCATCCAAACCCTTGCTCCGCTGTTCCTAACCAGGTGTGTTCGTTGGGATCAGTTAACTCAAGGTTTCCAACCAGACAGTTATCGATAAAATTACAACTCAACACACTAGCATCAGGGTAGATGTATTTTCCTCTGCCGTTGTAACTCCAGTCTTTGATGTAACCTTCGTATTTAGCACCATCTTTGTAGGCGATGGAAACCACTTCAGCCATGGTAAATTTATCCCCTTCCCAAAGTCCTGAGTATACGTCCCCCTCTGCTGTCTTGTACTCACCCAGGCCTGTAAAGATGACAAGATTGTTTTTGTATACCTAACTTTATTCAAAATAAAACTAAGGTTACTAAAACATTTCTTTCAACGCACCACATCGAGGCAACGGTATAAATATATACTGGCAGCATTTATTCTTTTCTGCCAGTAGGTATATTTTTGCTGAGAAAAAAGTTTGAACATAGGTATAAACTTAGTTACTGCCAACTCTAGGGTCACCAGTTGGCAGGCCTTGATGAGACGCGTCGTGATGTCCTTAAAAAATATGTTTTTTGTTGTGTTTTTCGTGTAAGGTGGTTTTTATTAATTTAAGCAGTAAAACGGTCATTTAAGTTCTGTTAAGTAAATAACTACGTTAAAGTAGGACTACCTTTCAAATCACGGTAAAGATTGCAACATCTCTGTATGTTACCAACCAATTCCACTTACTAATAGGTAAATTAACATAACCTTAATTTAGGTTGACCCAACTGTACCTACCTTCCTCAATTTCATGACTTAAGACTTAGGTACCATGTAAACCTGGGTAAAAAATCAACTCGGCTCTGAGCAGACAGAGACTCAATGGCCTTTTTTTAACGGGATGGTCGGCGAAGAGGTGGAACAAGGAATCAAAATATGGTTTGGGTTTGGCCGCGCCTATTAACATAATTCGCATTTGTTTACATTTCCTCGACAAGCTTTAACGATCTGCAAGACAAGAGAAGCAGCTAATAGAAATATTCTATATATTATATAATTTCTAGCATGGAAATAAAAAAGTAAGTGCTTAGGTACCTATAAAATACAATACAGGATACGATCTCTTACTGCGTTCCAAAGTAATTTTATATTACTTTGGATAAAGTAACACAACATATAAGATACGATTCGATTCAACTGGTACTCGTACAAACGTTTAAAATTGCTCTTTCGAAAATTAATTTCTTTTATATTTTTTGCTTTCCTTCTCATATTGCATTTTCGTAGTTTATTTCCGTAGTTAGTTGTACTTAGATGACTTAAAAATGGTTATAATTGTGTATTTTGTATTAGAAACAAATTTAGGCAGGAAAACTCAACATTTTAGTAGGTGGGTATAATTTCTTAGTATCTGGGGTAGGACATAAGTTTCCTCATATTCTACCCTAGGTAGAACTCTATCTAGAGTTCATAGCTGATGTTATGCTGAGGCTCTATGCCTCTATCTCGTTCAAGTCTCGTTCAACAAGAATCGTTGACATCAGAATTTAGGCTCGCTTTGGTCATTTATCAGCCATTGCTTTGTCTAATGTACCGTGTCGCGATCCATTCCACTCCATATCACCATCGTCACGCCCTGATTGCTGCAATTGAAGCGTTTGTATGCAATGCCGTGTTTTTCTAAGTATACACAGCGGCTAGATCTTATTTATATTCTCTCTGCGTAATTTCCCACGGGCTCCTACTCGCAACTACGAGTAGTAAACAAACAACTGTTGACACTAGTAAATAAATCGGTCATGCAATGTGCGGGTCGGAATTGTCCATGAAGGATTCCGTACCGTACTACCGTGCAATGTTTTTACAAGCTTTTTTTTTAACTTGCAATATATCTTGTATATTTGTTAAGGTCAAATCTTATAACTCTATTTTCAACCAGTTAAGGGCTTATTATTCACACACGGCAGCTATAATGTAATAAGTCGGATAGGTATATATATAAACATATGTATAATATAAATATATAAATCTAGCCTCAAAGTAAGTTCGAGACGTGTTATGGGATACTCAACGATACTATATTTTATAACAAATACATATATAGAAGACCTAGGACAATTTGAAAAAGGCCGTTTTCCAACTTGATCGAATCCGGGACAATACAATATTATGAAGTCTGTTCTGATGATGAAGGCGGAACTTATTCGGAACTAGTTATAAAACAACTAACTTATTGAGTAGGATTCGTTTGATTTAGTTTGTATTTTATGGTAGACGATACCTAGTGTCTGATTACGGAGATGGAAGGTGGTCGATGGAATTCAGTTATAAAACGACGCAACTCCATCGAGTTTGGGCTTATTTAATTTGTCTTAATAAGAACTTTGGCCTAAAACTAAAAGCTTGTAAATTTTTTTTTATTAAATACGTATCTCGTTATTACCATTATAAAGATCGAGTCAAAAACGCAAAAGCAACACAGTTTATATTTGCTCTTTCGTATGTTATGTTTGTAATGTATTTGTTTTGGTACAATAAAGTTATTACAAAAGAAACAGTTTCTTGTATGACGCCCCCTTTAATTTTAAAATTCATTATTATTATGAGTGTTTGTTTTTAGTAAAAATCGGTAAAAATTCAAGTGTTTTCTATTACGTGTGTGTTCTAAACGGTTTAAGACATAAAGCCCTGCCTATAACAGACTGACAGACGGACAGACGAACGGACAGTGGTGTCTCAATATTAGCGTCCCGTCCATGTCCCGAGCAACTTTGGGCACAGAACCCTAAAAATTATACAAGTTAGGTACAACATTGCTTGACCGCTAAGAATATCAATTTTATTTTAGGAATAATTTTAAAAGTAGCTATTTATATTCAGAGGCTTTGAAGTTTTTGAAATGAGTTTTCGGTACCCAGAAACCTTAGCAGAAAATTAATAAAACCTATTTCTATTTTGGTACCTCCAAAGAATGGGCATGATTTCGATTGATTACGACCATAGACTTAGATTTTTTTTTACTGCGTAAGATTACGACGACTTCCGTGGCATAGAGGTGCTAGGCCGCCGCGCCGTTGGGAGGTTCCGTGTTCGATGCCCGACCAGAGCAAGTTGTAAAATGTCTTCTTTTCAAATTGCCCTGGGTCTTGGTGGTTTATAAACGTACATACATATACCCTATCACCTTTTTATTCTTAAATGTAGCAGCTTCTTATCGGGGGTTTTGTAAATCCTTGGGGGAGGCCTATGACCAGCAGTTGACTTTCTGTGGCTGATATGACGATCATGATGTTTATTTTTCTATATATGTATTTGTTATTAAAATAATATCGTTGGATTAGTATCCCATAACACAAGTCTCGAACATACTTTAGGGCTAGCTCAGTTTGTGTGATTTGTCCGTAAGTTTATATATATTTGATGATAGTATCGTTGAGATACTGACCCAGTTCAGGCACAAGAGCGCAGCGGAGATGATTTTTTTATGATACTCGAAAATAAAGTTTAAACTATTAGCATAGACTGCGAAACGCGAATATGCTCGCGTAGTCTGGTCTGGTCTCTGAAAGCGTCTATTTTGTCATGTTTAAACGTTAAACACCTTAGGCTATGGTCTTCTTCTCGAATCGAAAGGCTATAATAAATTTTACCAGTGTTTGGCCACGGCAACTCCCTGACCATTTCCCTCATTAAGGTCCTGAAATGTGCAGGAAGTGGGGATTTTTGGGCAGGACAATAAATGAGTCATTGATTGGATAGCACCACACTCGCTTTTTTCGTTTTGGAGAACGCCACCTAACTCGGTTCTCTTGACGTCTCTCAACGCCAGTCGGAGTCTATTTAACGACTTCCAGACTCCCCAGGGGAGCTCGGTATCCGGTGGAAGTTTCTCCGCAGGCGGAATATCAGATGGTGAATCTGGAAATGTATGGCCCCATAGCTCTACTCTTAATCTAGCGGCTTCTTTGGCATCAAGGGCTGGCTGTCTGAGAAAACTGTTTCGGTTTTTCAGATGTGTGAGTAGTGGTACACGGCCATAGACTGGATACCTGCCGTCGTGTATCTGCCTATGCCTCTCCAAAGCACAAGCCACGTTCCTTGGTACACTAGGCGGAGCTATTCCGGCAAGTACACTTGGGGCAAAGGTGTTGGCTCTAAGGTACCAGTGATAATGCGGCAGGAGGCATTAAGTGCCACTTCCACCTTCTTGGCGTGAGCAGTGCGCGCCCAGACATCGGCATGCGTATTCGCCGGATGAGAAACACAAGGCTAGGCAACTTGTACGGAGGGTATGAGGTGAATGCGCCCCAGGAAGTAGAAGTGAGACGGCGCAGGCTATGGTAATACGGTTTTATTTCAATAGAGTTAGTAAATTGCTTGAGCATTTTTTCTCTTTGTCTGAACTGACCCTTAGTATCCCATAACACAAAGCTTAAGCTTACTTTGGGGCTCAATCTGTGTGATTTGTCTCTATATAGGTATAAGTATATTTATTTACCTATTGCGTTAAATACCAACCATTCATTTTGATGCTCTTATCCTTCTTCTTAGCCTCGAAGCCGCCTGCGTACTCATCGCCCGTGTGGTGCTGGAAGAAGCCCTCGTCCTGCACCACTAACACTTCCTTCTGAGGCTTCTTCGGCTCCGTCGAATCAGAGTAGTCCTCCATGCTAGTGTCTGTCATGGCGGTTGCTAAGGGAGAGAAAAATGTTCTGTCATGCAGAGGTTTATATTTTACACCGCCGTCAAAAAAGAGGGGTGTTATAAGTTTGACGCTTCTGTCTATCTGTGGTATCGTAGCGCTCCATGGATGGACTAATTTCAATGCGGTATTTTTACGTAAAAGCAATTCCTTTGCGGTGGTTATTAACTGTTTCATGAAAATTGGTTCAGGCGTTTAAAAGTTATTGGGGGTAGCGTTTGAAAGTCAGAGCTTTCTCTAGCAAGTAATAGATGGCGCTACGGATATCAGTCGTATCGTTCGTTCCGCTACTTATGACTAGATGAAGTTCTTGACTACGGTCAAGCAGTAAGCAGGTAAGCGTTTTTTTTTTTAATTTGCATTTCAAATAAACTTCTAATATAACTAAGAAAGCAAGCAGCGGACGGCCCACCTGGTGGTAAGTGGTGACCGGAGCCTGTGGACGCGCAATACCAGTAGTGCCACGCGCGTTGTTGACCGGCCCTGAAGGAAGAATTATGACTCAGTGCAACGGGTGCAGCTAAACCGTCACGACACTGCTCCCAAAACTCACCCTGAAGATGATCGTCTAAATCATGAGTTAATTACTGCGTATATTATGATCCGTTTTTAAAAAACCTTAAAAAATTAAAGGAAAATAGTAACTTCGTTAATTTATGAAAGCTTGCAGTAAAATGCGTCAGCAGGATGTGTAGAGGTAGCTAACGCGCTGGAAACACGAAAAAGACGTAAGAAAGCAGAACGCACGGATGTGGTCTGTGACGCACGGAAAAGACAGCCCCGTCTTTTCTCTGCTTTGCGACGCTTTTATAAATTTTGTATGAAAAAGACGCGAAGGAGAAATATGTTTGCGCTCCGTCCACGTCTTAATGTATTTTCCGTATGTCCAGCGCTTAACTAAGTACAAACTTGTCGCATTTTTAGACATGATGCCGTGTAGACTATCGACCTATATAAGTACGTTTGAGACTATTAATAGATTATTTAATATAATAAATTAATTATAAATAACATATTATAATTTAATTTAATACTTATCTAATAGATATGTCTAGTAGGTCCATAAGACTTTTGTTTGCCGAATAAAGATTTTCTTTCTTTCTTTTCTTTCATTCAATACTTGGATCCACCGTTGTGGGCCGGATGGGCATATTGCCCACGCCTACAACCACAATAGGTTGATGTCATATTTGTGTTCATATAATATTATCAGATGCCAATATCAAGCAAATAAAATAAAAAATCTTGGTCAGTGCGTCATACACTTTGTAAACAACTTTTTCGACGAAAATCGCCCAAATGCTAGACGGAGAATGAACAATTGATATCATAGACCTAGATTCTTTTCTACTGATCGATATAGTGAGCATTACTTAGGTAGATTTATGACTATAACTAGATAAATACCTATCGATCATTCGTACAAAAATGACAGACAAAAATCTATAAGAGTATATAATATAGGTAGATCTAGTAAATTGATGAATGATAGAGATCAGAGAAAGTAGATCATATAAGTATTTACTAGATCTACCTACTCTACAATAGCACAGAATAAGTACTAATACCTACTTACAGGTAGGTATCTACCTACTCTTGTAGATTTTTGTCAGAAACTTCAACATTTAGGTATCTAAATACCAAAGAAAAAATGAATACGGTAAATACCTTGCGCTAAAGACTGCACTAACAAAGATTATATGGCACTAATCTAATAAACTACTTATTTTGCGGCGGACGCGTGACATTATGTCCGTGACATGGACATGAACATTGCGCTAATTTTTTAGCACGCAATGTCTTTCCAGCCATGACCTATTAAGAAACTAAAAGGATCGATGCGAGAATAGGTAATTTTTAATCCCAGGACCTTCCAAAGGACATCCTCTGTCTGACGTAGATAGGTACTTACCTTAGCATGTTTTGTTTTAGTAATCGGTCGCATAACATACCTAATTTTTCAAAACTAAAAACCTTCTTCACCCCCAATCTAAACAACCGATTTTGATAAAATGTCTATGGAACCACCTGACAAGTATGCCCTTTGAAACAAATTAGAAGAATTGTCAAATCAGTCCAGGAGTACCTACTTATATTAATTCTGTGTACTTATATTAATTCTGTGTGACTATAGTATGTACAGGTATCCTTTACATCATTCGGGAGACTGCGCGGCGGCGAAGTGAACGGAAGGCCGGTCCTCTTACGAGCGTCTGCCACCAACGTCCTTGCATTGATTGATCTGTAAGACGGCATTTGAATTAAAGATTAACCTAATGGCTTCGGCATCATGGCCCGAAGTCTCAGAGTCAACCAAACCAACCTGGGTGTGTAGGTAGGTACATACCTATTTTACATACATACTTAATCGTACCTGCTATACTTCCAAATGTAGGAACATAACTATTTCAAACTTCAAAATTCTTTATTGCATAAACTATGTACAAATAGGTGGTACAATATTAAATTAAAATAGTATCAACAGTTTACCCTTTCAGGCATGCAATAGTAAAGCATAGACAAACTAATAACTAGATATAATCTTATGCTTATAAAATTATAACAACGCAGACCTACGGTCTACGGGTATCATACTCGAAGTATTCATTAAGATTGTAGCGCCTCCTTGTTTGATCGACCGCAAGGTTTGACAAATGTCGTAATAAAAATAAAAAAAGTGGAGTGTCCTGGCTGTCACATCAAGAAAATTACTTTTGACAATACAGAAATAAAAATAATTTTTGTGAATTACAATAAAAGTTAATTCAAAGAACTTTCAGCCTTTATTTTCTTCAATCAAGCAGCGCTTCATTGGTGACCCGCACGGGAACAAAATCGCACGAGAAGAACGTAAGCGCTTGAAATAAAATGAGTACGGAGAACGTACCGATAGCAAAAGAGGCGATGGAAGCCTTTCGAGTCGGCGTGCGCCCCCCTTCTACCTAGAGAAACCTGCTCTGTGGTTTGCGCATCTAGAAGGACAGTTTCAGCTCGCGAATATCACCGTGGACGACACGAAATACTTCTACGTGATCGCCCAACTGGATTCACAGTACGCCGCAGAGGTTGAGGATATTATTACCTCCCCGCCAGTGACGGACAAGTATCAAAAATTAAAGGCGGAATTAATCAAACGGCTGTCTGCGTCCAAGGAGCGGAAGGTAAAGCAGCTACTTGTCCACGCGGAGTTGGGTGACCGTAAGCCGTCCCAGTTTCTGCGCCACCTGCAAAATCTGGCCGGACCAGGTGTGCCAGACGACTTCCTTCGTACCATATGGACAAGCAGATTACCTACAGGTACTCAAACCATAGTGGCGTCGCAGCCAAACGCTACGCTGGAAGAATTGTCAGAACTGGCAGATCGTGTATGGGAGACCATGCCCATTGGGACACGGGTGGAAAGCACCTCTCAAAACTCACCCATGGAGGAGATGGCTAAGCAAATTATGCAACTCTCGAAGCAAGTTGAGGTTTTAACAATGGAAGTCAACTCCAGGTCTCGCTCCCGCTCTAGATACGGTCGCGACAATAGACGCCGAGGAAATAGCAAATCTACTAGATCTCAGTCAAGTTACCGCAAACATCCTCAATGCTGGTACCATTTCAAATTTGGCTCGAAGTCTACGAGATGTGTAAAGCCTTGTGATTACCGACCGGAACAGAAAAACTTTCAAGGCAGTCGGTAATGGCGACGAACGATTGCCACACGTCAGGTCGCCTGTTCGTCGCAGACCGAAGATCGGAAGTGCAATACCTCGTCGATACTGGTAGCGATGTCTGTGTCTTTCCAAAATCCCTTCTTCACGAACGCCGACCTCAAACAAATTATCAGCTGTTTGCCGCAAATGGATCGCTCATAACTACATATGGCTACGTGCAGATTCATCTCAACTTTGGACTTCGACGAGACTACAGCTGGCAATTCATCGTAGCGGACGTGACAAAACCTATTATTGGCGTTGACTTTCTATTTTTCTACAAATTTAGCAGTCGATTGCCGGAACAAACGTCTAATAGATAACACTACGACTTTAACTGCAATAGCCTCGTCGGTTCAAACCTCAGAAGCAATCTATTCGGTTAAAACACTCGGTGGTGACTCAAAATACCACGATATTCTCCGACGTTTTCCTGAGATTACTCGTCCATCTGGAGTACTGCAGAAGCCGAGCCATCAAACATTACATCATATCAGGACTACACCTGGACCACCTGTTCATTGTACTCCTCGTCGTTTGGCACCAGAAAAACTGAAAATAGCAAAACAGGAATTTGAGAGCATGATGAAATGTGGAACAGCTAGACCGTCTGAAAGTCCATGGTAATCACCACTCCACCTGGCGCCGAAAAAAGACAATAGCTGGCGGCCCTGTGGAGATTATCGAATGCTGAATGCCAGAACCATCCCGGACAGATACCCAATCAGACATATTCATGATTTTGCTCACAGCATATCTGGCTCTACTATATTCTCAACAATCGATTTAGTGAAGGCGTATAATCAAATTCCAGTATTTTCAGATGATATTCCAAAAACAGCTATTACCACGCCATTTGGTATGTTTGAATTTCCTTACATGACGTTTAGCTTAAGGAACGCGGCGCAAACCTTCCAACGTTTCATGGATGAAGTTACCCGCGGATTGGATTTTGTTTATGTATATTTGGACGATATTCTGATTTTTTAAAAGATGAAATTACGCATCAATCACATCTCGAGCAAGTGTTTACCAAGCTCAAAGAATATGGCCTTGTCATAAATTGTGCCAAATGCGTCTTTGGAGTATCTGAAATAAAGTTTCTGGGATATCTCATTTCAGAAAATGGAACAAAACCTTTAGATTCGAAAGTAGAAGCTATACAAACATATCCAACACCAAAGACAGCAAAGGAGCTAAGACGTTTTTTGGGTGTTATTAACTTTTACCGGAGATTCATCCCAAATGCGGCGAAACATCAAGCCCCAATGAATGACTTGTTGACAGATAAAGTTAAAGGCTCGCAACCGATAAATTTAGCAGGAGATTCTTTACAGGCATTCGAGAATTGTAAAAAAAGCCTTTGTGAAGCGACACTTTTGGCTCATCCGGATTGCGATGCTAAACTAGCCTTAGTTACCGACGCCTCAGACACGGCATTAGGTGCAGTCGTAAACAATATAAAAAAAAAATGGCAGCCGCTGGCTTTCTTTTCCAAAAAGCTGAGTGATACACAAAAAAAGTACTCGCCTTATGATCGCGAACTCCTAGCAATTTACTGCGCGATAAAACACTTTAGGCATTTGTTAGAAGCCAGAATATTTACAATATTTACTGACCACAAGCCACTGTGTTTTGCATTCAACACCAGGAAAGATAACTGCTCGCCACGTCAGTTTAGACACTTGGATTTTATTTCACAATTCTCCACAGATATAAAACATATATCAGGGAAAAATAACGTTGTTGCAGATACGCTCTCCAGAATTGAAGAACTGCAACAACCGGTTAGTTTAACCCTCCTTGCTGAACAGCAAAATGATGATCCCGAGTTAAAAGAGATTCTCGATTGCCCTCGGGAAGACACGTCGCTAAGAATTAAAAAGGTGAGAATACCTGGGACTGATATAGATGTGTACTGTGATGTCAGCACAACGGTTCCTAGACCATATGTCACACCAGAGTTGCGGCGCCAAGTCTTTACCAGCCTAATTCGCTAAGCCACCCTGGAATCAACGCTTCAACAGATGTGACGGACTTTGCAGTGCGTTTGAGAAAATTTACAAAAGATCTCCAACCAGTTCCAACATCACAGCATGGCAAGAAGACTATATTTGTATTTAAAGATTTAGCATCTGCCAGGCATGTGTTTCTTCGTGAAGATGCATTAAGGGGTGCTTTACAAGCTGCTTACACAGGACCGCATGAGGTGTTGCAACGAGGCGATAAGATTTTTAAGATCAGAAAGAATAATAAAATAATTAATGTCTCTATTGATCGTCTCAAGTCGGCCTATCTACTCGAAGAGAAAGAGAATACTCCAAGCTCTCTGCGATCTGAAGATAAGCAGACTAAAAGTGGGCGGCACATACGCTTTCCCGATTATTATCGCCCGTAACCTGGTCTCTGGAGGGGAGTGATGTAGCGCCTCCTTGTTTGATCGACCGCAAGGTTTGACAAATGTCGTAATAAAAATAAAAAAGTGGAGTGTCCTGGCTGTCACATCAAGAAAATTACTTTTGACAATACAGAAATAAAATAATTTTTGTGAATTACAATAAAAGTTAATTCAAAGAACTTTCAGCCTTTATTTTCTTCAATCAAGCAGCGCTTCAAGATCATAAAATACACGTTCTAATAACCAGCTTTTTAATGAGCGTTTAAATAAATCGCAATCGTATACTATACTCTTTATATTTGTAGGCAAATGATTGAACACTTTGATTCCAGAGATAAAAGCACTTTTTTTGAATGTTTCGTTATTTATAATGGGTAAATATAGATCATGGCTTTACAAGTCCCTCAAGTTACTTCTAAGTTCAATCTTTCTTTTAAAGTTGAACATGTTTTTTCTTATCAAATACACATAATTCAAGTATGTAAATGTTAGTCAACGTAAGATAACCATTTTCCTTGAATACATTTCTCAATGTCTCATCAGAGTACATGTTGTAAATAATTCTTAAACATCTTTTCTGTAGGAGAAAAGTAGTTTGGACATCTACAGAATTTCCCCAGTATATAATCCCGTAGGTGAGTTGTGGATAGACATTACCATAGTAGGCAGCCCGTGTTACTTCCAATTAAGAATTTTCAGACAGTATAGACAGAGCAAAACAGTAACTAGATATTTTTTTATTTATTTTATCAATATGCGATTTCCAATTTAAATTGCAATCTATTGTGACACCTAAAAAGTTATTATTTTCTACTTCTTCAATTTTTGTGTTTGAGTCGTGTATATTTAAATTGTATTTATCTCTATGATAGCTACGGAACTGTATTAATTTAGTTTTTGTGAGGTTTACTTTAAGATTTATTGTTTTAAGCCACTCAATAGTATTATTTAATGTGTTATTTATTTCTTCTTCATATTTATTTTTATCATTTCTGCCTTCGGATATAAAAATTGTTGCATCATCTGCGAACATGACGCATTTATGTTTCGTAATAAGTGGCAGCTCGTTAATATAAATTAGAAAAAGTAATGGGCCTAATATACTCCCTTGTGGTACGCCTTGAATTACATCTGCTACTTGTGATTGGATTTCTTCTATAGTTTTACTAGTGGGGTTATACTTATCGATAACTGAAACTTGCTTTCTGTTTGATAAATATGATTGAATTAAATTAAGTGGCAGGCCTCGTATTCCTGCATTTTCAAGTTGATTTAAAAGTAAATGGTGTTGTACACAATCAAAGGCTTGAGACAAATCTAAAAATAACCCTATGCACATTGATTTGTTATTTAACGAGTCCCATATGTCTTTAAGAATTATAAATATTGCTGTATTTGTTGACCTTTTTCCGGAACCCGAATTGATTCGGATTTAGAATATTGTTACTTTCAAAAAAGTTGGTTAACCGCTCTTCTATTACTTTTTCAAATATTTTTGAAAACGTACATAGTAATGCAATGGGTCTGTAGTTATTTAGACTGAGAAGGTAAATAAGGGGATCACTTATATAATTGACATTTTTATTAATTGTATTGGTATATTATCATACCCAGTGCTTTTTTTATTCTTTAATTTTGTTACAATATAGTAAAGTTCATCTTTATCAACAGGTTTTAGGTATATACTTTTATTATGTGTTGGTGTAAGTACAAGATTTCAATTTACTGGTTGTTTTATTTTTGAATTGTTGTTAATAAAAAAGTTGTTAAAAGATTCAGAAATAATAGACGGGTTTTCGGTAGTCTTATTATTTACAAGTAACTGTTCAACTGTATTCTTTATATTGTTTGTGGGAGTTGTACATTTTTTTATTAAATTCCATGTTGCTCTATTTTTATTATCACTGTTTTTAATGACTTTTAGGTTTTGTTTTTGTTTAGCTTTACGTATAATTTAAATAGAGAACAATATTTTTTATATTTTTCATTAAGCTTTGGGTCGTTCTTTTTGATCACCTCATTGTACAATCTTCTTTTATTTTTGCTTGTAGTGCGAATTCCTTTCGTATGCCAGTTTTCCTTCTTTCTGTAAGTGATTTTAACCCGTTCTAATGGTATACATAAATCGAATAACATTTTGAATAAGTCAAAAAAAGTTTAATAAGCCTTATTGACATTATTATTTAAGTAAACTTCCGAGAAACTTAGTTGAGATAGGTATTTTAAAAATATATCTTTGTATTTATTTACATTTCTTTTATAGACATTACTTAGGTATGTATTGGACATTACAAGTGACTACGAGGTGCCTTTAGTACTATGAAGTAAACTAATTTCAATGCGCATTGAAGCTTTAAAATCAACAAAACACGGCGTTCACCGCGGCATTAAGTATACGAAAGGTATAGCTAGGTATACCTACACTAGGGTTGCCAACCGTACTCTAAAATAGAGTATTGTCCTCTATATCATGTGGTCGTACTCTATAATCTATAACACTAATAAAGTACGCTAAAATACTCTTTTTTACAAAATGTTCAGTGCACGTCTGTAATAATACGCAAAAACCTTAATTAGAATAAAAAAGTCCACTATTTAGACATAGACATGGATACTTTATATTCAGAAGTAACAATTTTAAAATTGCTCCAGGCCGAATTGTTTAATAACGCAGACTTTATACAAAAATGCACCGCTGAAAAATGGCAATATATTTTTAAAAAATGTCCTCAAGAATTTGATTGTTTAAAAAAAATTATTAGCTATATACTCTCTGTTCCCACCACTTCAGCATTTACAGAAAGAGTCTTTTCGGTCATGAATGTGAAGTGGCGAGAAGAGAGAAACAGAGCTTCATTGAATTTAATCAAAAATGAGCTCTTGATACATATAAATTTAGAGTTAGAATGTTTAGACTCATTCAATACCTTTAAAAAAAATGAAAATTTGTTATGTGCCGCAAGAAGTACTAAAAAATACCTTTTTAAAAGATAAAAATAAATGATACTCTTTTTTATAAGTGCATACTCTTTATTTACCTCCTTTAAAATCAGATATACTTTATTTCTGCTAAAAAAAGTTGGCAACCCTAACCTACACGCCTATTTGCGTATTTTATTAGTATTTGCCTAAATAACAAACGTGGATCATATAAAAAATTTGACTTCCTGTTTAGGGTTCCGTAGTATACAAGGAATCCTTAAAGTTTCGCCATGTCTGTATGTCTGTCTGTCCATCCGCGGTTTTACTCAGCGACTATAAGTACTAGAAAGTTTTTTTCTAGACTTACCAAGCATATGGGTATCGTTGAATAGGTCGTTCAAAAATATTGTGAGCATGTTAACACCGTTTTTAATTTTAGGAATCCGTTTTGGAAATATTTAGTTTTAAAGTAATCATTTTTGTTAGAAATTTAAAGGAAAACTATCAGAGCTAAGTAGGGTTTACAAATTAAAAAGTAATAGGCGGATCACGCGGTTGAAGTGGGAATGGGCAGAACACTTGGCTAGGAGAAAAGACAGCCGATGGACCAAAGCAGTAACCGAGTGGTGGCCGAGACAGAGGAACAGACCAGTAGGAAAACCACCGGCACGTTGGTCAGACGATATTGTAAGGTTGTCAGGTAAGCAGTGGATGAGAATGGCACAGGACCGTGGGAAATGGCGCAAAAAAGGGAGGCCTATGCCCCCGCAGTGGGTTGATGTGGGCTGAAAATGGAGGCGATAATCTTATAAAATGTACTTGGAAAAGGAAAAATTCGCACAAATTCAATAGAAAATTAGATTTTGGACGTTTTTAGTGGCATGAACTCAAATATTATATATGTAGTTGGCATTCGTTACTACGGAACCCTATACAGCGCGTGACCCGACACGCATTTGGCCAATTGTTTCTTCATGTTAACGGGTTCCCGGTTGCATCCTCAGCTGTGCTGTTTCGAAGTTTCGGGGTCCGATTTTCCCGCTTTTTCTTCTTCAAATATAACTGCATGTCAATAGTCCCCAAGTATTTCGAAGATCATCTGAAATCGAAAAGAAATAGCCGAAACGGTTAAGGGTTGGAGCTCATTTGTCAGAACGGAGTAACACTTTTCCATGTTGCTATCCTTTTCTGTGGCTCAGAACCGTCATTTGCCAGAGCGAGAGAGAGCGACGGAGCGGGACGGGATACCGTGCGACAGCATGCTATAGCAGCATCGAAAAGTGCTGCTCCGTGCTGAAAAATAAGATCCAACCCTAAAGCGATTTGGCTAAACCTGACCCCTCTTTGGGAAATATTACTACGACCTAAAAAAATATGCTATTACATGAAATCTGTTTACCCGTGTTTTTGGTTTGTTGCAAAGCCTAAAAAAATATAAAAAAAATCTAGAATTTTGGTCACACGCATTAAGGTCAGTTTTTTGTTTTGAATAATTATATAATCTGCTTTCAGTTCTGAAAACTATGGATGAGATGATATGCGTCGCGCGGGCTAGATTTGCTCACTTTTGGCCTCGTACACAGGTATATTTATTTAATCATTTATGTATCTCTACACTATTCGTTTAGCAACAGAGTGGCAGCGCGAGTTCTGCTTTACGGTCATAAACTTTGAGAAGGCCTTTGACACGCTGCAGTGGCCCAATATTTGGAATGTTCTTGACGAAATTGGAGTCCCGAATAAGATCAGAGTCTGATTTCGGAGGATATCGCCGTACACGCTGGAGTCAAGCAGGGCTGTCTTCTTTCACCCCTTCTTTTTCTGATCATACTGGATGGCGTAATGCACAAGGTGAACGACGGCAAGCGACGCAGTATAGAGCGGGGGCTGTCCAATCAACTGCATGAATGAATGTCCGTCTACCCAGCAGGACACTGCGCATAATTGAATGGACAGCTATAAGTATTTACTTACATCCATAGCATTTTGTACCTCTCGAATAGTTTAAGTAAAAAAATTGTGCCTTTCTTTTTTTTGTGTTTCCTTGTTTTTTTTTTTTGTGTTTTCTTGGTTTGAAAGAAAACTTGAAATCTTTTCCAGCAGGACCCTCCTTAGTTTGCAAGTCTTCAGACCTATACCATGCCAGCTTTGAGCACAAATCATCATATTTTTTAGCAGCAGTCTAAATGTACTCTTCTAATCTCTTCTCGCTTTCATCAAATATTTTGCAACTTTAACCGTAACATTGTTTTAAAATTGTTATCATATAAAATTTAATTTCTAAAGAAAACATAATTTATTCATGCGAGCCTAGATGTATTTTTATATTTTATATTTAGGCGGGAATGCGCATTACTAGCGCTCTCGCAAGTAAAGTGACACCGGGCGTGGTCCGCACTTGGATGTGTAACCAAGTGGCATAAAAAATTCTCGAGCTCGAAAAATCGGACATCAGTGTTGACCACTTACACACACGAAAAGCAATTATCTATAAAAAATACGTTTGTTGAATGGGAGGCCCGCTTAAATATTTATTTTATTCTGTTTTTATTATTATTTTTGTTGGTGTTTATGTGATACAGCCTGGTGACTAACGGACGGACAGTGGAGTCTTATTATTAGGGTCCCATTTTTACCCTTTGTATACGGAACCCTAAAAATGTTTTCGTTTTTGTGAGGTTGTGAAGGGCTTCAATCAGTAATCTAATTAAATTGACCTAGGTAGGTACGTTTCATAAAAAAAACACATTATTATGTGTTAAAAAAAACAATATGAAATATAGTAATATATATACTAAATAAATTTAACAAAGCTTTTAAAATTTAAAGAATGAAATATTCCAATAGTGGTTACAACAGGGTTTGAAAAGTATAATTAGTCCGTCTTTTAGATTATCCAAAAATAATAGACTCATAGTATATTTTTCGATTTCCAAAAAAGTAAAAATTCACAAAGATACGAATCATCTAAGTTCCGGAGTGGGGGCTAGAGACATCAGCTCTATGTAAAAATCGTACGTAGCCGTGACGTCATGCGAAATTTCAACGCGCTGTATCTTTGTCATTTATTGTTTCTCAGAGAAAATAAAAAATACATGTAAAATATTTTAATAATCTTACTAAAAGGCTAAAAATATTTTTTTCATTCGTATTCATTTCCTGTTGTTTGAAAAAATAAAACAAGCTCATAAAATACAGAAACATGGATCACTTCATTTATACAGGTGGTTCTAAACAACCTGGCAATATTTTAATGTCGGAATTACAATCCCTAATAAAATATAGACACGCAAGAAAAAAGGTATAAAATGACAAAAATATATGGATTGTTGAATTAGTATGGGAGGTCCAACATTGGTTTTTAATTTTTCGCCTTTTTAGGGTTCCGTAGTAAACAAGGAACCATTATAGTTTTTTATGTTTATATTCTATTAGGGATTCCGATTCCGACATTAAGGGGCTACCTGAATTTTTCGGGGTCCAGTGCTGCCTCCATTTGAAATAAATCATTTTGAAAAGAAATGGAGACATTTAAAATTTGGTCTTGATCAGACCCTGGATAACCCTTCAAAACTATTTTATGAACTACTGTTTACATTTTTAAGTGAGAACGTGAAGCTTTTCTACGCACATACGCCAAAAGTGGCCGTTTTTCGCAATTGTGCGTAGAAAAGCTTCACGTTCTCACTTTAAACTGTAAACAGTAGTTTATAAAATAGTTTGAAGGATTATCTAGGGTCTGATCAAGGCCAAATTTTAAATGATATCTCCGTTTCCTTTTAAATGATTTATTTCAAATGGGGGCAGCACTGGACCCGGGAAAATTCATGTAGCCCCTTAACATATTGCCAAGTTGTTCAGAATCACCCTGTATAAATGATGAAATCTATGATTATGAATTTTATTCCTTTATATTATTTTTTTCTTAAAAATTTAAATGTTTTTTCCTTAATTTTTTGGCTTTGTAAAGATTATTTTTTAAGTTTACAATATGGTATTTACAAAGCGACACAAATAAGTTGAACAAAAATTGCGGACTTCAAAGTATTTTTATACCCAGTACGTAGTTTGAACCGAAATGGCGGTTATAGGCGTAGGTACAAATAATTTTTTATATAACTTACATAGCTCAATTTAATTAGATTGCTAAGATTGCTGACTGAAACCCCTCACAATCACACAAAACCGAATTTCTTTTATATCTTATAAATGTTTTTAATTTGTATGCTATTTTTAGGACTTTTTAAACTACATATCAAGTAACAACATGAAGATATTTGCTCTTCTATTATTATTAAGTATATCAGTTATTAAATACTGTCACACGATAGAGACTCAAGTAAAATATAAAAATACATCTAAATAGGCCAGCATGAATGAATTATGCTTTCATTGGAAACTTAATTTTATATGCTCATAATAAACAATTTAAAGCAATTTTACGGCTAAAGCACAAAATTATTGATTAAAGTGAGAAGAGATTTGAAGAGTACATTTAGACTGCTGCTAAAAATATGATGATTTGTATTGAATGACTCAAAACAAAAAAGAGTCCTGCTGGCATACTCGAAGATTTGTCGGCGCATATCTCTTAAACTAATCATATTAACATAAAGAAAATAAAATGATTCCGAGGTACAAATACACCTCTATACGGCAACGTATACTACTGGTCTAAAGACCTGCAAACTAAGGAGGGTCCTGTTGACAAAGATTTCAAGTTTTCTCTGAAACCCTTGAGGTACAAAACGCTGTGAATGTAAATACTTAGCTGTCCATTCAATCATGCGCAGGGTCCTCCTGGGTAGACGGACATACTGTATGACCTAGACTACGCTGACGGCGTGAGTTTCCTTAGCCATAAAGTAACTGACATGTAGGTGAGGCTGCCAAAGTTGGTCTTAAGATCAACTCAAGGAAGACCCAAGAGATGCGCACAGAATAGACCCCGCGACCACTAATGCTGGGTGCACCCGATATAGCGAGGCCTGTAACTTCGCTCGCTCGTTAATAAAATAAAATTTATTATAAATAAAATTACTTTATTCTTCTAACATTCATAAACTTGTCTGGCAGCGTAAAGCGGCGGTAACAAAAATCAACACGATTCTCTTACTTGCCAAACAATCCATGTTATGTACACTCTACGTCTATACCGGCAATTATACACGGAAAATAAATAAAGGAATAACAAATAGATCTTCGCTCCAATAGTTATACTATACCCAGACTAATACAATGCCATGATTTACGGAAAATATATGATTGGTGACATTTTGTACAATATAGTTCAAAAAGTGTAAAAAAGGAATAAGCAAAAACACTGTTTGAAAACTTCAGCTATACAAATATTCATTGTACGATCATTCCTTAACACTAAATAAATAATCAGTTATAATATCGTAACGGCTAGTCCTTCACATTAAAAATAAACCTCAGTGTAAGGTTTAAATCTGTGTGAAGCTGTGAAGTAAATACTCAATATAAAACAGTACAAAACACACTTCGATCGGAATTATTTTACCTTTGACATGGTATTTAAAATCTGAAATCGTCTTTTAATTTAAATCGAAATAGATTCACGGCACTTTAATATAGCTAAGATTCGTATCAGATATCAAAATGGATTGCAAAGTAGATTTTAGATACGACTGTAACTTTGAGCGGTATGGTTTGTTTTTGTCAGTTACTATTTTAGGAATGCAATAAGCAAGAACATTTTAAGCTTTAAGTACCAAAAAGGTCTCGTGTGTGTAGCATTATTCAACTTGATAGAATAAAATTTTCAGAATCTTGGAAGGACACGCTGTCACAAGTATAAAATCTCATAACAATTTGCTAAATGAATATTCTGAATAATAAATCAAAAAAAAATATTACCGTAATAAATAAATAATATCTAACATTTTGGACTTAGTACAAACTATACTTTGTCTTATCACGGACTATGGGCACGGAAATAAATGCAAACAGCCTATTCATAGAGCGACGAGTTTGTTTCATTCATTTAGGTATCAGCTAATAGCCTAATACCTTAAGATATTCAGCGCAATATTAAACATAAATTCACGAATCAAGTCAATGCACGAATTAATGTTATATTTTCCCTGATAACCCCGAGGCAACATTTGTACTGCGCGAACGACTAGCGCCATTCTTTACTCTACACAGTAAACGAGCAAAACGACTTCTTAAATCAAGCTTTTTTTATTTAAAAAAAAAAATAAATATAAATAAACAATAAGAGTACATACTTATAAAGAATGACATTTAAAAAATAAATCTTTATATGAGTACTTATAAGAATAACATAAAAAAACCTTTAATCATTTTTGAGAGAAAACCTGTAATTTACAGTTGAAATAGCACATTCTAAGTTTCCAAAAAATACTGTAGGTTTTATTGTGAAAATTCCATACAGTTGAAAATTCACAGCCCCGACTTTCTACTATTTATTTCAATTCAACTTCATTATAATTATTTTCATTATTGCACCAAAAATATTTACTTTCCACTAGTCTGAGTTTAACACTCCAGAACTGTAAACCAACTTCAAAAACGTCGCTCTATAAATACATACGAGTACATTTATCCCTATAAGTACTTATATCCACTTAGCAAATTGTATAAGTAATCTAGCAAATTGTATAAGTAATGTAGTCAACCGCTGCAGTCGCGGGTTCACATGACAAGATGCACGGGGTCTTCGAGGTTCTCTTTGAGTGCCTTCATCCACTGCGCGCCCACCGCGCCGTCGATCACTCTGTGGTCAGCCGATGCTGTTACTGTAATGAACTTCGCTGTTCGGAACCTGAAAAAACAAGTAGTAAAATATAAATATAGATCAGAAAGTAGACATCCAAGATTTACTGCAAAAAAGTTACCTAAATAAAAGATTAAAATTTTTGATACCTTTTTAGCTTGTTTCATTTTCCACCCTAATTTCATGTGAGATGTTTAGAAAACATATTTTTTGCTGTCAAACTACTGGGATTTACAGTTAGCTAAAGTTTCATCAAACTTTTTTAATCCAATGATTGAACTACTGTATAAAAATCTGCTAGTCAATTAAGTAAGAATAATGATAAGTTTTATAAAAAACTACATGCGTGTTTCACACATTAATACTTCGTGTTTTTACATGAAGCATCAGTTCTAAAAAGTTCATAATTTCAAAACAGGGTAGGTAGGTCTATTGCATACTATTAGTATTATTAGACACCTCCGTGGCGTAGTGTTCACCATGCTAGTCCGTCACCCAGAGGTCCCGGGCACGAACCCCGGTCAGGGCAAGTTGGGAAAAGGCCTTTTCAAATTATCCTGGGTCTTAGATGTTTATCTATTTATGTATTTGTTATAAAATATAGTGTCATTGAGTAAGTATCCTATAACACAAGTCTCGAACTTACTTTGGGGCTAGCTCAATCAGTGTTATTTGTCCCTATATATTTATTTATTATTTTTATTAGGTCTATTGCATATTATTCGTTTAGTGTTATACTTTATACAGTTAACTATGAGTTACCTTACACGCACATTTATGTAGCGGTAATACTGGCTAATATTGCAAAACATGTGAAAAGTACGAAGAGTTGTAGTACTTACAATTTCTATTCAAAAGTTAACAAAGGAGCGATTCTCATACCTACTTATATTTTATTGTTGGTTTAAAAGAAGTAACTCTAAAATGAAGGCATAATTTAAAAAGACGACAATCTGTCCCTATAGGTAGCATGGCACCGCGCGACGTGTTCTACAATCGAATTCGTTATTATTACATAGCGAGCTACCAATAGATGATAGCGCTCGATAAACGCTATCGCCGCTGCCATGCTACTGAGGCTGGAATCATGAAGAATGAATGTGAAGTCGTATACGAACTATTTAATAACAATAGCCTTGCAAAAAAATAAAGTCGTTTAAGTTTTATTAACATCAGTTGTGTAGTAAGCTGTTCCAAACTACACAACTGATATTGATAAAGTTTCTATGAGACAACCTGACAAGTATGTTTTCAAACAAAAAAATATTTTTTCCCATTGGTCCTCCAGGCGTCTTCGATTAATGCGAGAACATACATAAAAAGTATACATACATACGAATTAATAACATCCTTCCATCCTTTTTTTAAGGTCAGTTAAAAAGTATAAAAAAGTCGTCCTCACCCTTTTTCTGCGTTTTTATCTTCGATCACAAGGTCCTGCAGGCCTCCGCACGCCAATATTAACGACTGGGGAGGGTTGATGATCGCGTTGAACATCGTAATACCTGAAAAATTAATACAACTTCGAATTAAAATTTGGGATCGTAATGAAATATTAGGTTGGGGAAAAAGTCTTTTCGCATATAGTATGTATGAACTTGTAATAAAACCACTTTGGCTATACTATTTGTACCTGGCTGGTTTTGGTATCATTTAAAAGTTTAAATTTTAAAGAAGATAATTCCAAATTCAAATTAGGAAAATGCGTGATTTTCATTTGATGAGTGTGTTGAA
This sequence comes from Acrobasis suavella, assembly GCA_943193695.1. NCBI lineage: Eukaryota > Metazoa > Arthropoda > Insecta > Lepidoptera > Pyralidae > Acrobasis > Acrobasis suavella. Next base: position 7,759,305 of record OW971945.1, on the reverse strand, counting down.
GATTCCTACTAAAAATGAAGAGCAATGATGCAAAATTTATGATTCGCACTTCTTTTAATTAAGGACAATTGTACTTGATACATTGAAGATTTTGCATGTCACTCAGTGCACTTTAAAAGCTTGTCTCATACGGACCGTACCAGTTAATTTTATATAAGTATTTTTTAAAAAGCTGTAATTTTTACACTAATTACTAGATATAGTAATACACCAGCATATTTGTACTTCTCCTGGTTTTATTTCGACAAGAAGACCTGGGGAGCACTTGTGTCATCAGACATAAATTGGCGACCGTGACAGGACGAAGAGTCACTCGCTAATTCCCAGCTGTTGCAGAGAAGCCACGCAGCGTGTCCAGAGTCCTGAGTTAGGACGCCCGTGCAGCCGATCTCCGCGACAGCAGCTAGGAGCAGAAGCAGGCAGTCTACACCGGCCCCGGTTCGAGTCGCGCCCAGCATAGTCAGCATCGCCTCGAGCCGCAGCGAGCTATTCAGATAAGTGCCCTTCCTTCCTTAACCATTCTTTCTTTCCATCCATAATTCCTCCTTGATTGTTTAGGTCTCCATTTGTGTAAATAGTGGTTAATTTCCAGCATAGCTACTGATTACGTAGCATTCATTTGTTCTCGGAACGTTACAAATCGTTCAGCATTCCACTGATTTCTTTCTTCCTGTAAATAATCTTCAAACTAAAACAAAGGTAAAGCATTATACGCTTATTTCCGACATAAATTGTCACTATTTTAATGAATTTAATAGAAACTTGTAATAGTGTTTCTACCTCCAAATTTATTGTGTTGACCATTTTGCGTCCAAATCCCAATTTTGGCTATTTTCATCTTCTATTTCCACTCACATTTCACGCCGATCATTCCAGGGGATCGCGGGCATCGACGGGCTAGATTAATTCTGGTGCGTCGTACGTCACGAGATTCTGCATGAGACGGTAATACGAAGCCGCGAACCAAGACCGGTTTCTGCGTGCTCTCGGTCGGTACTCAGTTACTTTCAATTATTTATTGGTTGATTTTGCCTGTTTATCTAAAATATTTAATCACTTCCAATTCCGTAGTTATAGATGTGTAGGTACATCATTTCAAATCTGCCTTAATTGTAGTTCTATTCAAATTAAATCGAATTTGTTCTTTAAGTATAATTCGGTATGTCACAAAACGGGAATGGTGATGATGCCAAGGCATTGTCGTCACTGATAACAAGACGCAGTTCTATTAAAGGTCAAATCACAAAATTTCGTAATTATTTAGATCGGATTTCTCAATTAGAAACCTTAACTTCTACGGATATCACTGAGTTATCTCTTAAATTGAACAAATTTGAAAACATATCAATCAAGTTTGATGATTTACAAAGCCAAATTGAGGTTCTAAATTCCCAAAATTTGTCCGCTGAATTAGATGAGCGTGATAAAATTGATGAGGATTTCCTCTCTTCTATGGTCATTGCAAAGGGATTGCTTGAGAAGCATAGTAAGCTTTCACAGTCTTCAACTGAGTTAAATAATTCTCAAAATGTCAGTACTTGTCATGCCGATTGCCATGATCATAATGAGAGCAGATTGTTGAAATTGCCTTCTTTGAATATAAATAAATTCCGAGGCGAATTTATTTTTTGGCCGGAATTCAAGGACACATTCCTGTCCCTAGTTCACAACAATGCACGAATTAGCCCTATCAATAAGTACCATTATTTGTTGTCATACCTAGAGGGCGACGCCGCGAGAATCATATCAGGATTACCAATATCGGCAACTAATTACGAACATGCGTGGAATCTTTTGCTAGATCGCTACGATAACAAAAGATTGTTAACAACTCATCACGTGAATGCACTTTTTAATTTGCAACCTGTCTCGCGCGAGTCCGATCGTTCCTTGCGTTACATAATAGATAACGTTGTAAAGAATTTGCGCGCTCTTTCCGGTTTGGGGCAAGATACCGACAAATGGGACTTGCTTATTATTCATCTTGTGTGTTTAAAACTAGATTCACAAACACTCGCCAGGTGGGAAGAGTATCGTAATACGTTAGATGAAGACATCACATTTAAACACTTTCAAAAATTCATTTATTATCGGGCTGACGTACTTGAGTCATTAAATAAAAATAAATCTGATAATGTTCTTCCAAATAAATCGAATAATAACCACTCTAAATCGTCTCAAAATAAATCATCAAATGTCAGGTCGTTTGCATGCACTCAGCCGAGTACTTCACATACCTACACTTGTGCAACTTGCAAAGGCAGCCATAGGATATACGATTGTCCCTCCTTTAAAAACATGAGTGTCAAGGAACGCATTGCTGAAGTAGCCAGGTTGAATCTGTGTGCTAATTGTCTCAGGTCAGGTCATGATGTCAACTCTTGTCGATTGGGACCTTGCCGGGAGTGCAAACGTAAGCACAACACTCTTCTGCATATAGTCAGCAACAAGCAGTTAGATAAGCTGCCTGATTCTACTGTTTCAACCTTTTCTAAGCAACCTTTCAATCAAGTTCTTTTATCAACAGCAGTCATTGAGGTAATCAATCCAAATAAAAACATAAAAAAGAGAGCTCGTGCTATTCTGGACTCTGGAAGTCAGTCTTCCTTTATCACCGAATCCCTTGCTCAAATCCTTCAACTCGACTCTCGTCCTATACAACCTATCAATCTTATTGGTATAGGCAACAACTCTTCAGGTCAGATTACCAAGAGTTGCATTGCACAAATCAATTCTACAAACAGCTCATACAGCCTCACTATTAATTTATTACAACTAAAACAATTAACTGGTCAACTTCCTAAAATTCCAGTCCAATGTGACAATTTCGATATACCCCCGAATATGGTATTAGCTGATCCCAGGTTTTATGAACCTTCTGATATTGACGTCCTGCTTGGAGCCGATGTGTTTTGGGAAATACTAGGTTCACAGCAACTTTCTTTAGGCCCAGGATGTCCTAAGTTACATAACAGTAGTTTCGGTTGGCTTTTATCGGGGACCATACCTCATACAATTACAAACAATAATTCATCACATTTTTCAAATGTACATTGCAATCATTCTTCTATTACTAACTCATCATACGATGATATTCATAATGATTTAGTTAAATTCTGGGAAGTCGAAAATATCCCCTTTAAATCCTCTCTAAGTTCTATCGAAAAGGAATGTGAACAACATTTCATATCTAACACCACCCGTCTACCTTCCGGTCGATTTTGTGTCAGACTCCCATTGATTGACTCGCCGGACTGTTTAGGCGATACATACACAATCGCTAAAAAAAATATTTTTTAGTTTGGAACGTCGGTTTCGTAAAGAACCTGATCTTAAGGATCAATATGTCAACTTCATTCGTGAATACGAAGAGTTGGGCCATTTAAGGGAGTGTCCCACTATAAAGCCACAGCCATCTTATTATTTGACACATCATCCTGTTTACAAACAAGAAAGTGAGTCCACTAAATTGCGAGTCGTGTTCAATGGTTCCCTGTGCACATCTTCAGGACTATCAGTTAACCAACTTCAAATGGTCGGTGCCAATATGCAAGACTCACTCTTTTCTATTTTAATTCGTTCAAGGCAGCATCAGTACATTCTCGTAGCTGACATAGCTAAAATGTACCGCCAAATCGAATTGCACGAGGATGATTGTAATCTGCAATTAATATTATGGCGCGAGAGTGAGCACCTACCCTTTCGCACTTTACAGTTACGCACCGTTACCTACGGATTCGCCAGCGCTAGCTATCTCAGCACGCGTTGTTTATGGCAGTTGGGCGAAGAATGCAATGATCCTATGATTCGCGAAATCATACAACACGATATGTATATCGACGATTTAATTACGTCATCAGATTCCGAAACTGAATTAAAATATATACAAAAATCTGTCTCTCAAGCTCTTGCCTCTGGTTGTTTTCCTCTGAGAAAATATAAATCAAATTCTCAGACTGTTCTCCAATCTCTTCCCATTGACACAAACGAAAACTTAGCGCTTAGCAGTTCTTCCAGCACCCTAGGTTTGGGCTGGAATCCAGATTCGGATGAATTATATTTTTCAATTAATCTCGACCCCCAGGAACCGGATACCACAGTTACAAAACGAATAATTTTATCCACTTCTTTTAAAATCTTTGACCCTTTGGGACTTCTTAGTCCATGTGTCATTATTCCCAAAATGCTATTGCAACAACTATGGCTTGCAAAGTTAGACTGGGATGAACCCGTACCCAAAGAAATAAAACAGTCTTGGTTTAAATTCGCAAACCATGTTTCGTCTTTAAATGACGTACACATACCTAGGCACGTCTTATGCAAATCTGCTAGCAAGGTGGAAATCCATGTTTTTTGTGACGCATCACAGAAGGCTTACGGTTCCTGTGTGTACATGACCTCCGAGGATGACTCAGGAAGAGTTTACGCTCGTCTTCTGTGTTCCAAGTCAAAATTGGCTCCACTTCGACCTTATACATCCACCATCCCCCGTTTGGAACTGGCCTCAGGTTTACTAGGCGCAAGGCTCTGTCAATCCGTCATCGAGTCACTACGAGACCCAGTCCATCGCATCATATATTGGACCGACTCGAGTGTCGTTTTGGGTTGGTTACGCACAAGCCCAAGAAATCTAAAAACGTTCGTGGCCAATCGAGTTTCCGAGATATGCGAACTCACAAATGCAAACAGTTGGAGACACGTACCCACTAGCGAGAATCCGGCTGACTTGATAACCCGCGGTGTAAATCCCGACGAAATACAACACAAATCTTTATGGTGGTTTGGTCCTAAATTTTTATCTCAACCTGAATCGTCTTGGCCTGTATTACACAAGAAAATTTCAGAATCTGACTTACCCGAAATCAAATGTAACTCAATTATTTCACTACCTTCAGTAAATTTTATTTGTTTCGAAAGATTTTCTTCAATAATTAAGTTAAAACATGTATTTGCGTATGTACTTCGCTTCATAAATAATTTGAAAAATGCTAAAAATAATTGCAAAATTACGGGAAATCTTACTTTAACTGAATTAAAACAATCATTTCATCTATTATGTTCTATATCTCAACAAGAGTCTTTTCCGGATGAATTTAATCAATTACGCTCTGGCAAACAATTATCAAATAAATCTAAAATTTTATGCTTAGCACCATTTTTTGAATCCAAAACTAATCTTATTCGAGTAGGTGGGCGTTTAGATGCCTCCGAGTATACTTACGAACAAAAACATCCCATATTGCTACATTCATCTCATTACCTCACTAAGTTATGTTTTAAATACGAGCACTTACGTAATCTGCATGCCGGCCCACAGCTGTTACTGGCTTGCGTGCGCCAAAGTGTGTGGCCAGTGAACGGTAGGCATTTAGCGAGGCGCACCGTGCATCAATGCACTCTGTGCCGGCGCGCGGCAGGTAGAACGTTAGTCCCTATGATGGGTAACCTACCTTCTCAGCGCGTTTCTCCCGATTTTCCATATAAGGCCGTCGGCACCGATTTCGGAGGCCCTTTTTATATTCTAAACCGCAAAGGGCGCGGTGCTACTGTTATAAAAGCATATTTATGTATTTTTGTATGTCTACGTTATAAATGTGTGCATCTCGAGCTGGTTAGCGATCTTACAAAGGATGCCTTTATTCTTACGCTTAGAAGATTTATTTCTCGTCGCGGTAAACCTTCAGATATTTATTGCGATAATGGACGCAACTACGTAGCCGCCGCTAAGGAAATTGGTTATTTCATTAAAGGCATTTCCACATCCTTATCCGACTTTGCAAATGAGGAACAAATAAATTTTCATTTTTCCCCTAATTATGGGCCGAATTTTAATGGGTTGTTCGAAGCAACCATAAAGTCTGCCAAATTTCACGTCAAGCGCGTCATGGGTAACACCCACCTCACATATGAGGAGCTGTCAACCCTATTTGCACAAGTGGAGGCCGTATTGAACAGTCGTCCACTGTGCCCCATTTCTTCCAACCCTAACGACCTCCTTTTCCTCACTCCAGGTCACTATCTGATCGGCCGCCCACTCACCGCGCTGCCACCACCGCCTTCCATCGAGGACGCCCGCATCACATCACTTCAGCGTTATGCAAGACTAGAAAAAATTCGTCTTCACTTCTGGAGGAGATGGCAACATGAATACCTGCACGAACTGCAGTCTCGCAGTAAGTGGAGGAAGAATTGTCCAAAATTATCAGTGGGAGACATGGTCATCATACATGAAGAGAACTGCCCCCCTCTTTCTTGGAAAATGGGACGTGTTCATCAGCTGTTTCCTGGACCCGATGGCATATCCAGAGTAGCCGATGTACGGACGATACGAGGAATCCAGAGAAGGCCTCTGACCCGATTGAGTCCTCTACCCATGACTGACAGCGATGACTAATAATTATGGTCAGTTTAAAGCCATAATGGATGCTTTAAACGCGGGGGAATATGTTGAAGATTCCTACTAAAAATGAAGAGCAATGATGCAAAATTTATGATTCGCACTTCTTTTAATTAAGGACAATTGTACTTGATACATTGAAGATTTTGCATGTCACTCAGTGCACTTTAAAAGCTTGTCTCATACGGACCGTACCAGTTAATTTTATATAAGTATTTTTTAAAAAGCTGTAATTTTTACACTAATTACTAGATATAGTAATACACCAGCATATTTGTACTTCTCCTGGTTTTATTTCGACAAGAAGACCTGGGGAGCACTTGTGTCATCAGACAGAGTGAATCTAATGAAAGGTAAAAATGCAAAGCAAGCCGCGAAAAAAATTTGCGATGTTTATGGACCTAGTGCAGTGTCTGTGAGAGTAGCACAAATTTGTTTTAAGCGTTTTCAATCTGTAAATTTAGAAGTCAAAGATGCACGTTGCTCTGGTCGCACTATTATGGATAAAATGGATGCTATTTTTGAAAAAGTGGAGCAAGATCGGCATGTCAGTAGTTACGACGTAGCTGAAGAACTGGGAATTGACCACAAAACAGTTTTGGCGCATTTGAAAAAAAATGGGTACACAAAAATGCTCGATATTTGGGTAGCTCACGAGCTCTCTGAAAGAAACCTAATGAACCGTGTACTCATTTGTGATTCTTTATTACGACGTAATGAGACCGAACCATTTTTGAAGAAATTGATAACTGGTGATGAAAAGTGGATCACGTACGACAAAATCGTGCGAAAAAGGTCATGGTCAAAGGCCGGTCAGGCTTCACAGACTGTGGCGAAACCCGGGTTAACTCGCAACAAGGTGATGTTCTGTGTGTGGTGGGATTGGAAGGGCATTATTCATTATGAGCTGTTACCACCAGGCAGGACCATCGATTCAGAACTCTACTGCGAACAACTGATAAGATTAAAGCAAGAAGTTGAGAGAAAGCGGCCGGAATTAATCAACAGAAGGGGTGTGGTTTTTCATCATGATAATGCTAGACCTCACACATCTTTAACCAATCAGCAAAAATTAAGAGAGTTTGGCTGGGAGGTGTTAATGCATCCGCCGTATAGTCCTGACCTGGCACCTTCTGATATCCACCTGTTTCGGTCTCTTCAGAATTCTTTAGGCAGTGTTAACATCACGAGAGTACTGCTAAAACTACTTGACGCAGTTTTTTGATCAGAAGCCCCAAAATTTATATAGCAATGGGATCATGTCCCTACCTAGAAGATGGCAAAAAGTTATCGAACAAAATGGTACCTACATACTTTAGTTAAATGTACATAAACTATATTAAAAATGTTTTGAATTTTCATATAAAATGCGAAAAGACTTTTTCCCCAACCTATTATGTGATCATAATGAAACCTAAGTGTGATTAGCACTTCAAGAATTTAACAAAACCCAATTTACCCCACAAAGAAAAATTTTAGAATGTCCCAGCTGTCTCCCTTCCCCCGTAAATCGTAAAAGACCATCGAGGGTATGGGCGAGCAAGACTCGAATTCTGTTAACAGGCAATGCTGCTAGCAACCCATTACTATTTTGATTCCCTTTTTACATCTTTTACCATAACGCTAAACATGGCCTATGGGTCTAACGACCCAGAGCTCTGTCTTCCCCGTTAGGAATAAAGTTGTTATAATGTATCCGTATCGGTGTACTCTACGTGATCGAATCTGAAATGAGAAACTTCGTAGGAGAACAAGTCACTAAGAGCCCAGCGAATTAGTTCGAAGTGGCAGTAGGCGGGACACATAGCGCGATGAACCGATGGCCGATGGGGCAAAACGATTCTCGAATGACGACCACGTACTGGCAAAGGAAACATAGGACACCCACCCACAAGTTAGTCAGACAACCTGACGAACTGACTGAGACTGAGCTCTAGATCGATCATTTTGGAAATTCTTGGGAGAGGCCTATGTCCAGCAGTGGACGTAATGCGGCTGAAAAGATGAATATATCTATACAAGCCATCACAGATTTTCCTACGAGATAGTGATGACACCACAAAGTAGGGCTGACGTCTATGTTCGATAAGTTCGATAACGTCTTATACTCCTAAAACGATGAACGCCGGCTGCACGCACGAAAAATTGTCACGTTCCACCGGAGCCGAGCGTGCAAGCGAAAGCGTGGAACGAGCGACAGAGATACACGATCGGCCTAAGCGTTTGGGTTATTACTTATCTATCATGACAATATCACGTAAAATTATGGTCCGTAAACAGACTTTACAGACAACCAGTTTTTTTTTTATATTGACTGCCCCGCACTACCTAATTTCCCATCACTTTTTTCTATTAAGAGAGGTTGCTTGCCTGGAAGAAATTGCTTAGCCATAAAGCCGCCTTTTGCGCATTTCCTAGTTTTTAAGATAATTATGTCTTGTATTTATTTATTTTGAGCATTAAATTGTATTGTATATTGTATTGTTATTAACTAAATACTTACCAAACATTCCCAGATTGGACAACGTGACGGTGCCGCCCTGGTACTCCTGCGGCTGGAGTTTCCCTTCCTTAGCCTTCGCGGCGAGCTCCTTCATGTTCCTCGAGATCTGGATGACGCCGATGGAGTCAGCGTTAAAAACTATGGGGGTGATGAGGCCAGAAGGGGTCGCCACTGCTACGCTTACATCTACATTCGAGAACCTGGAGAAATATATTTTTAGTTTCTTTGCCTTAGGCGTTTTTATAATTTAAGATTTGTCTTGTCTTGATTTTTTTTGTGTAAATGTACTTTAAATGGCAATAAATATTTTTTTAGAAGCTGAACATTTTTTTTGTAAAAATCTGATCATACGTTTTTCGTCATCGAAATCGAGAGAATAGGGAGGTATCTTGAAAAAAAATACTTTATGAATTAATTGAATCATACTTATATGTTATTGGGAGACTTGTAGTCTAGGACTTCTAGCAGTGGACTATTAAGAGTGATAGAAGACATAAATTTTATAAATTAAATATTTGATGATTGAAGGACCTTTAGGTTTTAATCTCAGTAACTTACTGTCTTATGTAAGAGTCCATCCAATAAGCGTTGACAGCCGGTACTCTCTTGCAAGCCGATGCGACGGCTTTCACGATGAAATCGTTTACGGAAACCTGTGGATAGTCGACATATTATCAATATTTGCCTTCTGGTATACAAGCACCTTTTGTTTTAGGTTTATTGTAAGTGTAATGCATACTCAGTTATGGACAATTAGTAAGTGAGGAATAGTTTATTTATTTATTGTCTATTTGCTGACCGACTATTCAATTTCTCATTCATGGATTTCATAAGGCAATGTCTTCGAAACATATACAGTCCTGATTTATGAGAGATTATGGTAGCTGAGTTGCCGATTTGACGACCTCCGAGGCATAGTGCTATTCCGCCACCCAGAGATCCCGGGTTCGATTCCCGGTCAGGGCAAGCTGGAAAATGGTCTTTTCCAAATTGTCCTGGGTCTTGGATGTTCATCTCTATACGTATTTGTAATAAAATATAGTATCGCGCTTTTTTCTCAAAGCGCAAGATAAGGAGCAAATGTCGATAAATAGTACATTACCGCAGAGGCCGGGAAATATGGCGTTGACGGACGCCTTGACAATAAGTACGAGTCCGGCAATGATATTCCCGCCGAGGCATGTATAGTGCTTTTCTCAATAAATGTGAGGAAATCATTAAAGAAATAACCAGAAATATGCAAATATTTACCGAAAGCAATTAATCTTTAGATACTGCAAAGAGTATCTTCATACTTTAAAAGAAAAGAAACTGCTTTCCCTCGTTTTTTAGTGCAAAAGAAACATAGCCCATACGGCCCGGTCATATTTTACAGAAAAAAATGTAATACCGTATTTTTTTTTTCTTTCGCAATGAATATTAAGGGTATTTTTGCGTGATTTTATAAAAACATTATTTGAATAAAGTGGTCTTAGAATATAAATAACAATAAATAATGCTAGAAGAGTTCATTTTTTATTATGTGACAGCAATTGGCTGTATGACAAGTTATGGAATTAAACGCTTAAGAGTCCCCTAACCCTGGACAGAATCAGACTTTCCCATACAAACGTAGTCTACGGTTTATTTTTAAACGACATGTCGGATATAGGCAAAATTATGTAAATTTAAAAAAAATGCAATTTTCAAGGGTTATTATTAGTTGTTAAATAATGAACTTAAGAGAGAATATAGTGTATTATATCATATTTGACCATCAGTATGGAAAACTTCTACACCCTTATATTTTCTTTCCAGTTCAAAATTTTACGTCGGAAACCAATTATAACCCTAGATAATAGCAATTTTTTTAGAATTACAAATTTTTACCCAAATCTGACATGTCGTTTTAAAATAAAACCTAGACTACGTTTGTATGGAAATGTTTAGGGTAAGGGGATTCTTAATGTCTTTGCTAAATGTAAAAACAGAATTGTCATCTGAAACGTCAATGTCACTGTCTTGTCATTCTGAATACACTTTATACGTCTTTTTGTTTTGAGCAGCGACCAGGAATAAATTTTCTTACTACTTTCCTGGCCTAGTCCAGCAAAGTAATGCACAAACCAGGAATTACAAACTGCGCGTCTTCTTTTTACTACAACAATGCCTAAATTTCCGAGTTTGAGAAAAATATTATTAAAACCAACCTTAAGACCCGCCTTCTCGGCGTCCAATTTCTCGTTGATAGATTTTCTCAATGCCAACGTCTTCTCAATGTTGACAGTCATAGCCAGCTGGTAGTGAGGGATAGACTGCTTGGAGGCGGTCAGTCTCTTGGCGATGGTCTCCCGCATGCCGGACAGGGGGATGTCCACGTAGGAAGCGCCGGGCGCCGGCGCACTCGGGGACGGCGCGCCGGCGGACGGGCCCGCGGCCGCGAGCCCTGACAGATCACCACTCTTCAGTGAACCGTACAGCCCTGACCCTTGCCCTATAGTTGGCATGAGATAACATTAGTCGCAATTTTGTGCTCATTTCTCCACTTAGATACATAGATACTCGTATAAATAATATCTTCTGAGATAGAGAAGTAAAATATTTTTTGTTAAGAATACAAGTTAACAGTGTGCTTAATATATCATACCATCTAAATAAGGCTAGGGTGCTTACTGTACTTTCTTTTTTCATGCCATAAATTTGAACGGATAGGTCCAAATTCTATTGGTGCAAGTATAGAATTTAAAATATCACAATAATGCGCTTGTAGAACACTAAATATTTCTTAACTGACTTAAAGTTAATACGTAAGCGCAGATCGCACCAGGGCGCGTGGTGGTCTCGGAATAAAGAGGAAACTACTACTATTATATGGACAAGGACAATGATCTACATACATATTATTGCATTTAAGTACTATCAATATTTATGTAAGTACAAGTATGTTATGTTATCATGTACTTTGATAATATTGATGTTAAAAGACAAGGAAGGTTAACTAACAAGGAACTTTATTGATTGAACATACACGAGCCTCTTTTTAGGTTTTATTTCTTTTGTTTAAATGCCTGAGCGATAGTTGCTCAGAAATAAATATGTAACTAAAAATATAACCGAATTTTCTGAAGGTATAGTAAATATAGGTATTAAATTGACCGGGTTACTTTTTGACTAAAATTACATTCAAGATAATAAAGAAATAGATAAGCAACTTTTAAAGAAGGTAGACAGGCAGAAATTTTTTCACCGATACTAATATTTTGTAGAAAAAAGTTTTGATAAAAATAAAAACTAATGATCTCATTTCAAAAATTCCTTCACCTATTGCTATGATAAGAACAAAATTTATACATGACACCTGTATATATGACTCATAGCATGGAAATAAATGTATGAGTCTTTGAAAAAAAATCTGCATTATCAGATAGTAACATGGCTATATTATAAGCGCGGGTGCAGGCGACGCGCGAAATACAGGCTAGTATTTAATAAACCAGGAGAAACAAGTATGATAGCTTACCTCCAAGCCTGATGTTCTTGATCTCAGCTAACCTCTTGGCCATGGGGCTAGCGTACACCCGGCCGCCGTCCGGCGCGGCGGGGGCGGCCGACGCCGCGGCAGCTTTCGGCGCGGCAGCTTTCGGCGCGGGAGACGCCGCTGGGGCTTCACGACATTTATTATTTATATAAATAATTTTTCAAAACTAAAAACCGACTTCACCCCCAAACTACACAACCGATTTTGATCAAATTTCCATGGTACCACCTGGAATGTATACCCTTTCAAACAAAAAAGATTTTTTTAAATCGGTTCAGGCGTCTTTGAATAATCGGTGAACATACATAAAAAAATAAAGGATCGCGACGAATTGATAACCTCCTCCTCCTTTTTTGGAAGTCGGTTAAAAATCCTCGTAAAAATAACAGGGGCTTACTCCAAAAGCGGTTCGCGAGACGGACGTTTCCGTGTCAAGCAAAATTGAGCATTAATACAACGTGGAAGGGACATACGCGTAATAAATCAAACCACAGGCTTAACTAGATCACTATGGTATTATGAAATTAAAATAACAGTCAAAAAACAAAAAGAAATTCGGCATTTCCATACAAAAGTGTCCAGCCGCCCGGGCAATATGTATGGGATTGTCGATTTTTTTAAATGTTTTTGGCTGTTATTTTAAATTCATTATACTATAGTGATCTAGTGTACCTCGTGGTTTGATTTATTACGGGTGTGTCCCTTCCACGTTGTATATGATGATTAAGACTAATTTGGTTTATTATTTTATGAAGTAACCCCCAAAGTTTGCTAACCCTATTTTAGTTTAAATTTGATTTGTCTCGTTCTTTCAACGTCAAATATACGCATGTTACGAGTAAAGAATTTAAACGTATCATAAATCACTTTGACGAACTCCGTGGCGTAGTGGAAACCAAGCTAGTCCGCCACTCGGAGGTTCGGCGTTGGATCTCCGGCCAGGGCGAGTTGGAAAGGCCTTTTTCAAATTGTCCTGGATCTTGGTTGTTTATCTATTTATGTATTTATCGTAAAATATAGTATCGTCGAGTTAGTATCCCATAACCCTTAACTTACTTTGGGGCTAGATCAATTATTGTGATTTGTTCTATATACAAATACCTGTATTTTTTTATTAATTTATCAACATTAAGCAAGTCTAAAAGAATGATGAAAGATGGGCTCACATAAGAACCATGTGGATTCCAAGAGACGGGAAACGATTAAGGGGAGGGCCTAAAATTGGATGGAGTAACGACCTGTCTGCTTTTGACAAAGATTGGAAAGAAGTAGCTAAAGATGAAAATAGCTGGAAACAACAAGGGGAGGCCTTTGCCCAACTATGGGACCTGAATGGCTAGTAAAAAAAGTCTAGTTTAAAAAGTGATCACCTTTCCGTTTGGCTTTGCCGTATTCAGGTAAAAATATAGTATTCTAGCATTTAGCTAGAAAAATATAATTAAATATAAATAAAACTTAATTAGGTCAAATATAAACGGAAATATTTACCCTCCGCCTTAGGCGCTGCTGGTTTCGCTGGCGCACTCGTTGCTGTGAAGGCAATGAACTGAATGTATTCTTACATAACTAAACAACTTACATATCACAAATATGTAATATAGAAACAACTTACTACAGAATTCTTTACATTTTATTTACTTGAGAATCTACCTATATTACATTTTTATTACCCATTTATAAATTCTAGAATACATTTTATTGTTATAAGTAATATGTTATTATGTCCCATCACACCTCACATCTCCTACATCACAATGGTGATGTATGAAAAGGGACAAAGCAATATTATAATATTACTGATAATATTGTAATTAGATAATAACGATAATTAATATATGAATGCGAAATAATAATATTTTGTAGTATCAAAGCAAAAAAACGTTATATTTTGGTTTCTCTTCTGTGTATGTTATGTCTTTAGTTTTATAAATAAATGTTTAATTTTTATGAACCCTAACACGCTGGACACAGACTTTTGAAAACAGAAAAGACGAGGCACGGACGTGACACATACAAACTAATCCGTATTCATGGCAACAACGCGACGCGTTCGAGTCGCGTCGCGTAGATTCGTCGTCGTCGTCGTCCGGGGGGTGGGAGGCCCCGCTCACAACCCACGGCACAGACGCGGTACCGGACCACGGTAAGCGTCGTCGTGTTTTGCTTTGCGAAGCTTCTATACATTTTGTATGAAACGGATGCGAAGCAGACACATGTCTGCGTTCCGTCCACGTCTTACGTCTTTTCTGTGTATGTGTCTAAGTTGTAGATAGATACAAAACCGAATGCTGGTAATGAGACAATGATAAATTATAAGGTAAAGCAATCAAACTTACAATCATCCTTGAAGTCTTTGAAGGCGGCAACATCGGCTTGCTTCTCTACAATGATGCACAACAGCTTGCCAACAGGCACCCCCTTGGTCCCAGTTGGAATCAGGATCTTAGCTAAGTAACCCTCTTCTGGGGTCTCAAAACCCATGGTGGCTTTGTCTGTCTCAATTTCACATAGCAGGTCACCTAAAAAAAAACTTCAAATAAAAATATTTATCAAATATCTGCTCCTTAAATGTTATAAAGTACAATGCTATGAATTTAAGACATTTTTTTACATATCACGGATAGGTCTACTAATTGTAAGCTTATTGAAGTAAATTATTTTTCGCAGCCATTTTAGAACCGAATCGCAAGTAAAGTACCTAAATATGTGAGTGAAGAATATATTCATCAGTGCCCTTGGATTGTGTAAGTGACACGAGTTGGCTGAACGAGCTTTGCTCGGTTACTTTTTTTATTGAAAATTCTTTAGCCTTGTCACTCCCTAAATACAGAGTTTCATCAAAATCGTTGTAGCCGTGTCAGTGATATTCATTATATATTTAAGAATTGCTTGTTTAAAGTATGTATAGCATTTTTTGGATGTAAAACTGATGTAACATGGATGTAGGATAATCAAGGAAGTATCCATTTTCCTCGTCAGCTCATTAAGAGCATTCTTAAACAGGGAAAATAGATTGACGGAAGTCCAGCACACAATATAATCAGTCAGGAATATTATAAATTGCACAAGAGACTACTTTATGTTCTCTTCAATGTCTCCGATTTTCTGTCAATAAATCAATACACTATTCTTTAATATAGATCAATTAATAATTTAAGGAAATAATCTGAATTTTAAACTGGAAGTTGGTAGCACAGTGTTGTTTACACATTTATAGGACCAAGACAGGTATCAAAGACATGGTACAAATCAGTTGAAAATTGAGAAACACACAATTCTTGATCATCTATATGTTTGTTGACTGACTCAATCATAACATTTGAAAGACTTTTGTATTGAAGTGCCATATTTGAAAGACTGAAAGATAAATTTAGACTATGAATTAACATTTATCTTACCCAGACTGATAAGAGATAAGGTTTAGACAGTGATGATAAGAGGTACTACTATAGGTACCAGGAGCGAAGATACCATATAACTCAATTCCCTTCAGCTTGCCCTAGCGGATTTTTATTTATACATTATTTTTATTATAAACAAATTATACTTAGATCATCTCCGCACTCCTTGCTTGAAAAACATTTTTTTTCCATTCTCATAAGCTGACTCATTCACGGCTTCGTAGATTGCACACACTATATAAAAATACACACATAATAATATATTATGTATGTCATTTGATGTCGCGAATTTGCGATGTATGATGTAAGGTTAAGGTACTTTATTACATATTGAATTCCTCTAATGGCCAGCTGTACCGAGCCAAAATACCACACACTCCCACTGATAGGTACTGCAATAGGTACTTGCCTTCATTGAGCTTGTCCCCTTCTTTCTTCTCCCAACTAACAATGGAACCACTTTCCATGGTGGGGGAAAGTGCAGGTAGGTTCACTTTGATGTGAGAGGGTAGGCTCGAGTAATGCCTCGCTTGAGCTGTCCATTGTGGAGCAGCCAATACTGTTTTGCATTGGGCTGGTGACAGTAATCTGGATAACGAGAATTTCATTTCAGTAGGTTATTACTGTTATAAACTGATCTATATGTCTGTAATCTATAAGGATGTTTTATATGCATAAAGCTACTACAGGGGAATAATTCTCGTGTAACCCTGTGTGCCTTTTTTTTAAACTGAGTCCATGTGTTTGATAGGTACTTATATTAATTATGTTACATCTACTGTTTTAGCGTAATTTAATTCGTCTTGACATGTAAATACATAGTGGCCTCACAGTTAAAAGTTTGCATAAAAAAAATGGACGATCAAGACAACAAGTTTAAATTATAATGCACCGCACGCGGTAAATTATAAAATTATAAATATAGTTGTAAGGTATTGTACATTGCCTTTTGTGCTATTATTCTAATTTGAACCATATGGCTTTTACTAACGGCATTCATTAAACTGCAATACATAGTAGGCTTTGGTAGTATTGACCATATGTCAAACCAACCACTTGTTACTAAGAAAAACCGTCCCTAATTTGGTAATAACAAAGATGAAATTTGCTTGAGATCTGATCAGCTAACCCCTTCATAAGGCTTTCCGCTGTGAAAGGGTTTGATAAGCTATTAAATGGAAACACCTTCAAACCCAATCAAAGGGATATTCTTTCGAAATAGCGCTTGAAAAGCAAACTGAACGGCTTTTTCGCCGAACGACTTTGGCAAGTAAACTCTTTCAAAAAACCCCCTCCAAAACCCCTGAAGGGGATAGCAGTCCTGTCCCTGGTTTCATGGCTGGCTGGAAATAGTGCCAAGTTTAAATAAACGGCTACTGCGAGTTGAACTTGTGTGGAGAGGGTTCCATACAATGCCATATAATTATCCGTAAGTGAACATATTATATTGAGTTTAGCACTTTATTTTCGATTGATAGAATTCTTGCAGGTTTTCTTTTTCAAATCAGGTGTATTTATTCAAAATTTTAGGCCCTGTAGTTTAGGAGATCAGGGGGAGAAGGGTCATTTTCGGGGGACAACCCCATACAAATATGGTAGATTACAGAAAAACCTGTAACATTTCTTTTAAAAAAAAACATTTATCTACTTTGCACATCTGTGTTTAGGTCATAGGATTACACCATCCAACCAAATTTCACCTGATTTGGTCAAGTACATTCAGAGCAAATTTACTGTGAGACGAGCAGACAGACAGACAAACTAGTAATCCTATAAAGTTTCTGTTTTTTTATTTTTTGTACGGAACCCTAAACCTTAGGATACTCTCATCTGTTTATCTAATGCAATGAGTTGTTGTAAAGAAAAATATGTCTGCATATATCTTGGGATACAGTGACACAGGTGCACAAATTGTATAATAGTACCAAACTTTGTATTAGACCTTATTGAAAGGACCCATTTCACTTTAGAATGTAAAAAAAATTGTTTACACATAAATTTATAATTTAGGTTTACCTACCTACACGTGGGGTTACCGGCGCCTTCGGCATGTTTTAGCTCATGACAGTCCCCAAGGTGAAGAGCGTTGACGTTTTGGTTATGCAACTCGCATAGCGAATCTTTTTGCGAGTAATTACAATGAATTTGATGATTTATACTAAAGATTTTGCAACAGTACTCGAAAAAGGACAATACGCAGCAAATATAATGACGATAAACTAAGTATTTACTAGTCAAAACTCACTTATTCGACTGTTTCCTCCTGGCCAACTCTGTGCCTATGCATCTTGTTACGTTCAACCGGACAGCTTTACTTAAGCCACCACTAATGGCTTGAGTCTGAAGAATCGTTCGCAGCATATTTATTTAGTAGGTAGGTACTAATTTTACTAAATCTAATCCGTCCAGGTGATCGGGACGGCTTAATATCCGTGCGAGCGATTTGATCGACCTTTTCCAACTTGTAGGTCGTTGAAACTGTCAATGTCGCGCATCTATAACACGTGATGACAGTTTACTTTTTTATTTTTCACTCGTAGCGTCATAAACTCATAGCTTATTTTTTAATTGCCTTAAATAAAAATTCATAAAGAATATTACTTTACTATTTTTATGTCAAATACTACCAATTATGATAAAGAAAAAATTAAAACTTATCAAAACTAATGTAGTATGAAAATTCATGCCACACCACGCGGCATTCTTTAAAATATGCTTCGGCCGCATCTATTGTCCCGATCCCGAAGTAATGCGCGGCGAAGCTTCGTACCGTACGTTTTGTACACTATAAAGTTATCGCGATAAAGCTATGGTGCTGGTCATATTAGCAGCTTCGTTATTTTTCACGAACCATCGTGCAATAATCCGAAATGGCGTCACCTAAGCATTTTTATTGACCGAGCGAGCGAAGCGAGCGAGGTCTCCGTTTCAACTTGGCCAAAAATGCTTTGGTATGTCTGTGTGTTCAACTCTAGAGGTCGCATTTCTCAACCGATTCCCGTAAAATTTTGGGAGCAAGTTCGATAAACATATGGAAACATATAGTCTAGCCATTTTTTGCAAATTTAAAAAAATGACGTAGTTGGCACAATGGGCCTAAGCGCCTTTGGATTTTATGGCTCTTACGACCATTTTGTGTTTGACGTATATTTTCACCAGCATTGTCAAAAGATGAAAAGTCCAGTTTATTTTAAAAGATCTGATCAACTTAAGTGTCTAGAGTTCTAATCTCACCGAAAGGTGTTTTCTTTTTAGTTTAATTATTATTATTTTTATTTTGCGACCGGCATTTTAAAGTTTATTTGAAAAGTTTTTTAAAAGTACGAGTATGTATACAAACATTCGTTAAGTCTACTTTACCAAAATTACCAGTTTACCAAAATTCATTTTCATAACTAAACTAAAAAGTTTTATTTGACCATCTTTTATTATAAAACCAAAGTAAACGAGCCTAAACTCGATGGGATTACGTTGTTTCATTAAAGAGTTCGTATGACCGCTTCCCAGCACCAAGACATCATAATATTGCATTGCCACGCGATATATACATGTGTGCAAAATTTCAGCTTAATTGGAAACCGGAAAGTAGATCAAACTTATCTTACGAGATTTGACCCAAACATACATACATACATACATTCCAAGTTAAATAAAAGCTGGTAAAAGAAAAAAAAATACTGAATTGATTATTATAATTAAATAATTTACTTCATCGTTGTTTGTATAAACGCCAAGGTTTTGGAATTGTCACTAGATAGTGTTGTCATAAATTAGAACGCGCTATAAAAGTTTTTTAACGAGATGTTAAATATTGAATTATATTGCGAAGTATGCTAGCAAAGTTGAGTCCGGCTTAGGGGTCCTGCTGCTCTTAAAAATGACGAAGACGGGGCGAAAACAGTAGTTCAAAAACTTTTTGTCCCCATTACCGCGTAACGAGACTTTTCGGCCCAAGAAACGGCTCAAATTGTAATGGGTTGGGCTCTGTAGCACTGCTCAAGAGCCTTTGTAACAATAAATGTAGATAAAAAGCAGTGGGTGCCATCAGTGAGTACCGATGGGTAGCTGACGTTTCATAAAAGTGCCTTCGATGCTTATCATTTACGCCCAAGAGAACATGAGACTATGTCTCTGTTTGAACATACATCCAAATACTACAAAAAGGAGTGAAAAATGGGTGAAAAGAAGAACACCATGTACAGTTCGGGGTTTCCCAAGCATCGCAAAGATCAAGGAGATGCATATTTTCGACAGCAAGTTCTCATCTATGTGCCATGGAGATCAGAGGAGGCGTTGATTAATCAAGATACATGGGAGATCTTATAATACAATCTGGTGGAGAAGCCAGATGACCTGTTGGTTCTGCCTCGAGTCGAAGAAAAGTATGAAGATATTGAGGAAGATGATAAGGTTTGTAATATTGTGGATAAGTGGATGGTTGCCGCTGGTATGGGTCCTAATGGTGAATCAGAACTTTAAGTAGAAATAGGAATGAGAGAAATTGACAGAAAATATTCTTGGGGAGAAGCATTTGACAAATTTGACGACCCCATGAATTTACCAGGATTTGTTACATTAGAAAAGACAAAGGATTGTTCAGAGAATACAATTTGGAAAGATCCAAGAGTAACATTTTCTAATGAGCAAATGACGGTACTATTATTTTTATCTGAACATATTTCGTGCATTTCACACAATTTAGAAGAATAGGGGACGAAAACCTTCATCAATTTCAGGAGAATATCATTTCATAATAATTGACGAAATGAGTATGGTTGGCTGTTCAATGCAAAAAAAATTTATTTGAGGTGCAGGGAAGCTAAGCCCGTATTTTCTCATTTGCCTTTTGGAAATATAACTGTTTCTATTGGATGACATAAAAAAACTACCACCAGTGCTTGATCTCCCAGTTTATGGAACAGGATTTTCCGGTATGCTGGCTGATCAGGGCCAGGTACTTTACAAAGAGATTACATCCTGCGTCATTTTGTCAACATCTTATCGGCAAGGAGAAGCAGATCAAGTACATTTCAGAGACATTCCGCATCGTTTGACCATCGGTAACTCAAAGAAAAGTGATTTGGAAAAATTATTGATGTGTAAAAAAAGAAGGTTATGTGACACGGAGCAACGGCTTTTTTCCGATGAATGAGGCTTTATCAAGAAAACAGAGATGTAAGTTTATATAATTTTGCTAAACTAAAGGATCTTCACATGCCCACGGCTAAGGTTTCGGCTGATCATAACAATAAAGAGGATCTACAGGCATGTGTAGTTCAACAAGCCCAAGGTTTAAAGAAAACTCTGTACCAAATTCGTTTTTAACATGGCGCCAACGCAGAAAGTTGTCGCCATGTTAAAAACGAATTTGTGGGTAAAAGAAGGCTTAGTAAATGCAACTGTTGCTGATTTGGTGTATGCTCCTAATCATTTGGTGCATCACCTACTGATCGTCATTTGGTAGTTATGTTCAGATTTGACAACTACATTGGCCCAACCATAATGGGATCAGTGCCTATTGCCGCTGTCAAGCGAACTTGGCGTTCTAAAGAGAGCACATGTTCTAGGACTCAATTTCTTTTCAATTCTTACATGAGCATGGGCACTGGGCAGTCTCCATTCATAAGTCACAGGGATTAACTTTACCCAGGGTAGTGGTCGACCTTGGGTCTAGAGAATTGGCTGTAGGTTGCTCTTACGTCTTACTTTCTCGGGCTCGAAGACTTACTGATCTCATCTTGGAGCCCTTCGATTTTGAAAGTTTGACAGAATCAGGTCTACGAAACTTCTTCTGTTAAGAATAGAGGAGGAAAAAAGATTAGCGGAACGAACATTATCAAGATTTTAATATTCAATGAAAAACATATGGTGCAAAAGTTCCTTCGATCTGCAGTCTTTATAAGCTCGGGAGGTCTACAGCTCACAGAGCCACTAGTTTTATTTCAGATTTAGTTTCTTTCATTTTCTTTTTCTTTAGGTTTTAGTTTAGATTTAATTAATTTAAGCATTTTAAGTTCTTTTTTGTTAAAATATTTATTTACATCCTATTGTCACGAGAGTGGGTTGGGGATAGGAAAGGAAACAACCATGGGGGTGAAAGTCCCATACATTGCGAATTTTTCGTTTGGAACGACGTTATCTATTACTCTTATAACGGACTAAATATCAAAAGAACTTTTAGTTAATAGTTTCCTATAATTTGTATAGATGTCGCACGACATGCTTTCTCATTCTACAGTTTTACGGTATAGTAACCAATAGTTTTGAGAACGTAGTACGAATCCTGAATGGTGTAACGGTTTGGGAGTCCCAAACTAATCAGAAGACCTCAGATTCAATTCCCCACAATGGTAAAAACATTCAGAGTCTTTTTATTAGTTTTTCTATTAATTTAGTGTTAACTTTATTAGCTGAGATAAAACTCATTTTAAATCTCCATAGACAAGATTTTTTATTATATATTACTGTCAATTTGTCATTGTAATAATGTCGAATTTTTAAGTTAATTAAAACCTATGTAAAGGTTTTGTCTTATTTCAATTTAATTAACTTAATATTATCTAGTTTCAATCATGGAAAAATATTTGCGCCCCGAAAGGTTTGATATTGAGCCTTCTGACTCTTCTGCAGCACAAGCTTGGGAGCATTGGATGAAAACATTTGACAGCTTTCTAGTATGTTGCAAACCAGACGCATTGGATAAAACACCAGACGCACAGCTGGAATGGACAACGCTCAAACTCCATCTACTTATCAACCACGTTTCTCCAAATATTTATTTATTTATTAGTGAAGCTAAAACTTACGATGAAGCTATTAACTTACTGGACAAACTGTATGTAAAACCTAAAAACATTATTTTTGCCAGACATTCACTAGCAATCAGAAAACAACGGTCTGACGAAAACGTTGATACTTATTTACAGATACTTAAACAGCTATCCAAAGAGTGCTCCTTTACTGCTATAGATGCGGAAACGAATCGAAATGACAACATACGAGATGCATTTATATCTGGATTATTGTCAAATAAAATTAAACAAAGATTACTGGAAAATTTGAGTTTAGCTCTCGATGAAGCTTATAATCAAGCAATATCTTTAGAGGCAGCTGAGGCTCATTCATTAAGTTTTAATAATGTATCATCTGTAAATGCCATTCAAACTGAATCTACTCAAGCTGAGTTTAAGAAAGAAGAGAACTGTGCGGCTGCTGCCAACTTTCAGAAAGGTAAATGTTTCTTTTGTGGAGGACAAGTTCATGTTCGTAAAAACTGTCCAGCATTAGGAGAAACATGTCAACTCTGCAACAAAAAGGGACATTTAGCCACTGTCTGTAGGAATTCTTCTAAAGTATTTGCTTCTACGTCTGGTAAAAATTCAGATTTATCAGCATGTATTATAGCAGCATCGCCCTCATCGTTGTGTAAAGCAACAGTCCCTGCTTATATCCGAGGAATTAGAGCAGAAGCACTATTAGACACGGGAAGTTTAAGCAGTTTCATTAATGACAGTTTTTCTAAACTGTGTGGATTGAAAAAGAAGTTTTGCAATCAATCTATCTTCATGGCTTCACTTAATCATACGTCACAAGTAGAAGGCCAGACGTGCCAAACAATATCTATTGACAATCATAAATATGATAATGTCAACCTACTAATCGATAAAAATCTTTGTGCAGATATGATTATTGGTCACGATGTTCTAAAGCAGCATTCATCATTAGATTTCGCATTTGGTGAACCAAAGGAACCTCTTCATGTATGCAATGTTGCTGAAGCATCAGTACCAGCTGTAGCACTCTTCACAAATTTATCTCCGGATTGCAGACCCATCGCTATTAAGTCTCGCAGACATAGTGATGAGGATAACAAGTTTATCAAAAAAGAAATTGAAGAATTGCTTGCTGAAGGAGTAATAGAGGAAAGTAAATCCCCGTGGAGAGCCCAGGTACTTGTAACTAAAAGTGACACTCATAGAAAACGGCTGGTAATTGATTACTCACAAACTATTAACCGATACACTGAATTAGATGCATATCCTCTACCAAATAACGAAGAACTAATATTAAAAGTTGCCAAAAATGTCTATTTTAGTACTTTAGATTTAAAAAGCGCCTTTCATCAAGTGCCTATTCTCTCAAAAGACAAAATATATACAGCCTTTGAAGCCATAGGCAACTTATACCAATTTAGACGTATACCATTTGGAGTTACTA
The DNA here is from genome assembly GCA_943193695.1 of Acrobasis suavella. NCBI lineage: Eukaryota > Metazoa > Arthropoda > Insecta > Lepidoptera > Pyralidae > Acrobasis > Acrobasis suavella. The sequence continues at coordinate 7,735,270 of OW971945.1, read as the reverse complement.
ACGGAGTATCAAGTTTTCAACGTACTATTGATTGGATCATCAGAAAAGAAGGACTTCAAAACACATATGCTTATCTTGATGATATTACCGTTGGAGGCCGTACACGGGAAGAACATGACAAAAATTTAGAGTGTTTCATGAATGCTGTCAAGAAATATGGTCTCACACTCAGTTTGCAAAAATGTAAGTTTTCACAAGATTCAGTCAATATACTAGGATATACTATCGAGAATCATATAATCAAGCCTGACAGTGAGCGCCTTAAACCACTTTTGAGTTTGCCTCCACCGCGAGACTTGCAATCTTTAAGAAGAACTTTTGGAATGTTTGCCCATTATTCCAAATGGATACCAAATTTTTCTGAGAGAATTCACTTACTCTCAAAAACGACAAAATTTCCTTTATCTAGAGATCAAATAACATGTTTTGAAGGACTCAAAGAAAGCATTGCAAAGTCATCAATTCATGCAATTGATGATAAGTTATCTTTCACTGTTGAGACGGATGCATCTGATCACTCAATTGCAGCTGTACTTTCACAGGATTCTCGACCCGTAGCATTCTTTTCTAGAACATTACAATCAAGCGAATTAAATCATTCTGCGATAGAAAAGGAAGCTTATGCCATTGTTGAATCACTAAAGAAATGGAGACATTTTCTTATTGGTAGAGAATTTAAATTAATTACTGATCAACAGTCCGTATCGTTTATGTTTAGTAAGAAACACTCAAGCAAGATCAAAAATGAAAAGATTCAAAGATGGCGATTAGAACTTGCTCCATTTAAATATGAAATTATATACAGGCCTGGAAAAGAGAATTATGCTGCAGATGCACTTTCTCGAATATGCGCCTCACTGGAATTTAACAGCGGAAAATTACTTTCATTACATGAAGCTCTATGTCATCCAGGAGTAACAAGGATGTTTCATTGGGTACGTTCCAAAAATCTCCCCATTTCAATCGATGAAGTCAGGAAAATGACAAATTCTTGCCGTACTTGCTGTGAAATTAAGCCAAGGTTTACTCGAAACAGCCAACCAAGAAATCTTATAAAGGCAATGGCACCCTTCGAAAGATTAAGTATCGATTTTAAAGGTCCTGTCCCAACTAATTCAAGCAATCGATTTATTCTTACAGTTATTGACGAGTTCTCTCGTTTTCCTTTTGCTTTCCCTTGTTCAGACGTTAGCTCCAAAACTGTTATTAAACACCTTAATAATTTGTTTATGATATTTGGCATGCCTTCATATGTCCACTCCGATAGGGGTTCTGCTTTTCTATCTGCTGAAGTGCAGGAATTTCTACATTGTAGAGGCATAGCCACTAGCCGTACTACCGCCTACAATCCGCAAGGTAATGGACAAGTCGAGAAATTGAACTCAACCTTGTGGAAAACAATACTTTTGGCCCTTAAAACGAAGAATCTCCCAGTAGAGTCTTGGAAGCAAGTATTGCCCCAAGCTCTTCATTCCATTCGCTCTCTTTTATGCACTGCTACAAATTGCACACCTCATGAAAGGATGTTCTTACACCCACGTAGATCCTGCAATGGAACCTCTATTCCAACCTGGTTAACGAGCACTGGACAAATTTTAATGAAAAAGTGTAATCGTGCCAATAAATATCCACCAGTAGTAGAGGAAGTGGAACTATTACACAGCAATCCAGATTTTTCTTATGTAAGACTTCCAGACGGTCGTGAAACTACAGTTTCAAATCGTCATCTTGCATCTTTGGGAACTGAAGGAGAAGACCTGCAGTTTTATGACATTTCTCAGACCGCAGATCATGTCGAGATTGAGAAGACCGCAACGCCGCTCTCTCATCCAGTTGTTTCAGAAAGTAGTGTGGGTGAATGAGATAAAACTCATTTTAAATCTCCATAGACAAGATTTTTTATTATATATTACTGTCAATTTGTCATTGTAATAATGTCGAATTTTTAAGTTAATTAAAACCTATGTAAAGGTTTTGTCTTATTTCATTAGCCATAATTTCGCATGTCCAGTACCAAGCCTGAATGGTGTAGTGGTTAACGCAATAGACTCAAATTAACAGAGATCTCAGGAATATTTTAAATCACATTTCAATGCAAATAAATTTTATATTTGAATTTTATTTTATTTTGGAATAACATTAATAGATGACACTACATTTGCAGGTTTGCAGCTTAAATTGTTGGCACAAAAGTTACGCGAGATGGCTCTCTATTTCAGTTATATTATAGTACTCTATGGAAACAACTATCCTATGGAATAGTGCCTTTATTTACAATACAACCGTACTCACAGTTGACAGCGTCAGTCCTCTTTTCACGCCAACTGTCACTTAACTGTCAGTCGCGCAGAAACGTCACTGCACTGACACGCGCGTGGAAACGTCACTGCACTGTCACATGCGCGGAAACGTCACTGCACTGTCACACGCGCGGAAACGTCACTGCACTGTCACACGCGCGGACTTCACTGCACTGAACATACACTTCAATTACTCACTACTTCACTTTACTCACTGTTTCACTTTAGTCACTAGTATTCTTTTCTTCTTTTCTCTTTTCTTCCTTCTTCGCATTTTACTTTCCAACTAAAACTGCCTTAGGCGGCGCCTTGTTCCGTTTATATACCCCCGAATTCGAACAAAATCGCATCAATGTTCGAAACTCAAATTTTCTATCGCCTTGTCTCTCTCACTCATTTTCCGTGATTTGAACCAGCGGTCTCTGGATTCACAGTCCATCGCTCAGACCACTAGGCCAATCGTGCTCTGACGCTTTTGTTGAAATTTTCCTTCAGTTGAATTCTTTTTGTTCGAATTCGTGACGTTGACAGTCATCATTCATCTCCTTACGCGACACTATGTATATTACCTTTATTTCATAATAAAAATCTAGGCATTTAAATATAGACGACAACTTTCTTTACTTTTACATGTGTGCTAACAATTAAATAATACATTTATTGAAACCTAAAAAGAAAAATATCTAACACCATTTTATCGTTCCACTCCATTTTTACATATTAACAACCCGTGGCACCGTCGCACAGCACGCGTCTGAAGCTGAACAAGTTGAAAACAAACGCCAAAATGAACAGCACTTTTCCGACCATGCAGAGCGAATTCTTATTGTCTAATAGCACGAAGCTTCGTGCCGATAGGCGCAGGTGCGGCCCTAGCATTATACAATAATGAGAATTTAGGAGAAGTCGTGCGCCTTCTCTTTTTTTCTCTTGCCGAGCCGGATTTTGCCATTCTCGGTGGCCTAAGATACAAGTAGATAGTGCTATACTGTATACTGTCCATCGTAGACAAACTTGCTTGATTTTAAGGCTCAACCAACTCACACCGCCGGAGAAGCGAAGCGATTATAAGCAGAGATCGGATAATCGGATGCATATTTACCTAAAGTTGACCGGCGGCTTAGTATGGAAAGCACTTCTTTATCGTAAAGATTTCGGGATTTCGGAATTGATGCGTTTAATGTTCGGAATATAGAATTAAATGTATTTTAATTACGTTTGTAGTGTTTTCTATTACAATATATTATTTGTATGTACATTACTTGTATGGAAAAAAACCCGAATGTTTCGGGATGAATACCGTTAGCGTTTTGGTTATAAATATAATTGAATGCACACTCAAATAAAGGTTTTTAAATGAGGAGCCGTAATTATTTGCGTTGAGAACAATATTTGAATAACATTGTAAAGCTTGTGCACTTAGCTGCACATTTACTAACGTTAAGATTTTAACTATTATAGAATATATCGAAAAATAAATGGAGATCAATTTCAGTTTTGAATTTACAATTCTCGTTATGTTTAAAAAAGCGTTATAAATGTGAATGTGCGAGTGAGACGGATAGGTAACTTTGGCTGCTTGTGCGAGTGAGACGGCATTCTCAAAACCGGTTTGTGTGCAGGTAGGTGCAAGAAACCCCGGTAATGCATGTCTTTTGTTATCTTATCTATCTATTAGTTACTTGAAAATATTCGTCGCTTTGCTTGCCATGCGTACGGGTGTGTTTTGTGTTCCTTTGCAATTTTCTAACGATTTGGCTATTCAACAACGGATTCTGATTTGCATCGTGATTTGGTTTTGGATTTTAGTTTTTCTTGAAACGACGTCTTGTGCTACGGATCTCGGAACTCTGCGTTGCGTCTTGTATTTACAAGGTAAGGATTATTGTATTTTACAAAAAAATGTATTAATTAATTGTATGTACCTATTGCGCTTACACATTGTATTCTGCAACTTGTTCTAAAACAGTTCATACGAGTATTTGCAATACAATACAGAGTGTTAAAATAATTAACGAATAGTCTTCTTTTCAGCCATAATGGCGGAATCAACTCAAAAAGAAGACATAGCTCAATCATGGATAAGAAATTACCCAGAGATGTTTTACGATCCGGCAACTAGCAGTATAACTTGCACAAAATGTGAGACACGTTTAAGTGCAAAGAAAACTATTTTCAACCGACATCTGAAGTCACAAAAACATCGTGGTGTTCAAGCAGCAGCGCCAAGTGATTTTTATTTTGATCTGGTTCATTTTCTAATTATGTGCAACATACCATGGTCAAAAGTTGACAACCCTAATTTTCGCAATTTTTTCGAAAAATACGTTTGTAAATGTAACAACAAAGACAGAACCATTCCAAGTGAGTCTTTGCTGAGAAAGAAGTACTTGAGTGAAATTTACGACAATAAAATGAAACGTATCCAAAGTAAAATACAAAACAAAAAGATTTGGATATCGTTAGACGAAACCACTGACAGTCTGGGTCGATTTGTTGTAAACTTTTTAGTAAAACCTCTAAGTGAAAATGTTTCAGAACCAATATACTTGCTAACCTGTCAAGCTTTAGATGTGGTTAATGGTCGCTCAGTAGCAGAGTTTGTGATTCAATGTTTAAAAAACTTATGGGGATGTCAATTCGAAAATAAAGTACAAGATGTTTTAATATTATGTACCGATAGCGTAGCATATATGTTACTAGCTGGCAAAATATTAAAAAACACGTTTCCCAATTTAAAACATTTCACTTGTTTAGCTCACGCCTTGCATAGGTTAACAGAAACATTACGTTTAAACTATAGTGATGTAGACATTTTAATTAATAATGTGAAGAAAATATTTTTAAAATCCCCTAACAGGATTCGAATTTTTAAGGAGTTACATCCAAATTTATCCTTGCCTCCAGAACCAGTTATTACTAGGTGGGGAACATGGTTGGAGGCAGCCTTTTACTATGCCAAACATTTAGACAAAATTTCAAGTGTTGTCGCTCTTTTGGATAGCAATGAAGCAATATCTATTAGAAATGTCAAGGCAGTGCTAGCTAAACCAAATTTAAAGATTGATTTAAACTATTTAAGCGAAAATTTCGAAATTTTAAATACTTCAATTGTTAAGCTGGAAAAACGCGACCTATCTATAAGTGAAGTGTTTGAAATATTTGATGATGTAAGATTTACTATTAATGAAACTTTAAATAATACGTTAATAAACAAAATGGAACAACTTATGGACAGAAACCCCGATTTTGATGTTTTAAGGGAAATAAGTGAAAAAATGAGTACAGACAATTGTGCTAGTATATATAAATTTGCGCCACTTACATCAGTAGATGTGGAAAGATCATTTTCTATATTTAAATGGATCTTAAATGTTAAAAGAAATAGACTGACTATTGAAAATTTGGAGAAAATTATTGTTATTTATTGCAATTCTTTAGATGTCAATAGAGTTAGCAATAAAGAACAGTCACAGGAATCTGACGAAAAACCATCATGTTCAACACAAACATCAGATTCCAGTGACCAAATCATAGAGATAGATAGTGATTAAGATTGTTATCAAAACACTATGTATATATAATTTTCTTATTCTTTAACTTAAGAGTTCAACTCTTGTCGGTGGAGCAACTTTATTTAATAAAAAAAATAATGTATTTTTGTCTTTTTTTAGCACATGCTACCCTTCCTCTTTCACCTTTCAAATACTTAATACATTTGCATCGACGTTTAAAATTCAGTTTAAGTGCAGATGCTTGCGAATATCCATTATGAATTAATTTATGATGTTCGAAGCTTAGTAGCTAGTTATTTTATAAAAAAAAAATATATATTTTATAATTATAAATTAATATTATAATCTGATAGGTAGGTAACCAACTAACTCGTAAATTCGTAATTTGTTTTATATCCGATTAGTTCAAAATCCCTGATTTTTTTCGAATCCCGACATTGAAAAAGACAATTCCGAAAAAAGAAGCCGTCTCCATATTTTCTTAGCCAAAAAATAAGTTTAGGTAAATATGCATCCGATTATCCGAACTCTGATTATAAGATAAGACTAGCGAACGGCAGCTACCGGCGCGGCAAGAGAAGCAAAGAAAAGGCGACGCGACGCCTTCTCTTTCCTTCGCTTGCCGCACCGGTTCGCTTGTCTTCTGTTTTCTTCGCTTCGCCGGTGGTTTGAGTTGAGCCTTAGTAGGTAATGTACAACAAATAAAACGGGAACCTAGATTGAATGAATTTACTAAGTTCAATCAATCAAATTCAAGGCAACCTTGATTTCAAAATAAAAAAAATAGAACAAAGATTTAGAATACAAATAGAAAGACCAATTATCCATAGCACGGCTATAAAATAAAATATCAGCTTTTGTCTGTGGAAATCTGTTAGTCAGTGTCAATGTGTCAAAGTCAAATAAAATAGACTTGTTTTCTTGCCTCTTTCTTTTCTTACAAAAGTGTTGTGGAGCTAGGTTATTTTTAAAAATGGTAAGGAATTAATTCATAAGTATCTTAGCAATCTGGGTATCTCAATGTTATCTGTAAAGCGCAAAAGTTTATTTGTGAAGTGCTACGTATAATGTGATGTGTATTTAATATGTTTTTCGTGAAATTATTGTAAATTCGTGCTTGTAAAACGAACATCTCACCTATAAACAATGATTATTTTCAGGCCAAACGCACGAAGAAGGTTGGGATTACCGGCAAATATGGAACTCGTTATGGTGCTTCCCTGCGTAAAATGGTTAAGAAAATGGAAGTGACCCAACACGCTAAATACACTTGCTCTTTCTGCGGAAAGGTTAGCATTTTTATGCATGTTTACTAAAAATATTTCGAAAATTAGTAAATTTTTTGCAACTTTGACCTCAAGTTGTTAGGAATTCATTGACTTTCGATAACAGAGTAATGTAAACAAAGTAGGAACTTAATGCCTCCAATTCATACTATGGACTTTCCCATACTAATCTATTATAATTATAATAATGCCTTCTATAATTGAGAAAAATAGTTGTAATGCAATGAGACATAAATTCTATTTCATCTAATCAATGCTGAATTTATAGTGCCCAGTTGTATTTGCATGTTACTTTAGATAAACCATGATATACATTTAATGTGATAGAATTAAATATTTAAGCCCTGGTTGCATACAAGGCATGTTTTTATTTGCAAAAATGTTTCTAAACCACAAAACAGTAAGCGGCCGGGTCGCGCGCCTTTGGCGCTCATTTAAAATTAACCTAGCAAGCCGGGCGTTTGCTATGTTTCGGTCCCAAAACTCAAATAGTCACCTCTCAAACCCTGCAAAAGTGTGAGTAATCAGTATATTTTTGCATTGCAGATTAGTTCATGATTTTATATGCAATCTCAAGTCTGTAACCCCCTTTTTAATATCTTTGGGTATGCATATAATATGTTTTAAAAGCTTGTGAAGAAAATGCATATATGTATTTCTGGATAGCTTTAAGTGTAGAGGGCTCTAGAACAAAATGTTGTATGTGGTATTTCTTCCAAATATATATATTATTTTCAGTAATGATTATATATTTCCTTTCAGGATGCCATGAAACGCTCCTGCGTTGGGATCTGGTCATGCAAGCGTTGCAAGAGGACAGTAGCTGGAGGCGCCTGGGTGTTCTCTACAACTGCTGCCTCTTCCTGCAGATCAGCCGTGAGGAGGTTACGTGAAGTCAAGTAAACATCGGACACTAGAATAAGGCAATAAACATAAAACTAAATTCAGTTAGTTTTATTTCTTGTCTTGTTTCCTGCCCTAATTTCATTATTGTTACTTATTGTAACTTCTAGGCCTATTTGTTTAACTTTCTATATTAGGACACTTGAAAAAACTGGCACTATTATTGGCCACTTATCTTCATCAGCAGTAGCCCTAATATATCCATTTCTGGATGTAGGCCTCCTACATTTCTCTCCAACATTGGCAGACTCTGGCTTTTGCCATCCAATTTGGGCCTGCTTGTCTTTAGATATCATCGACCCATCCCATCGGTCAGCTCTGGGTCTGACGGGGTTGTGGTCTTCATTCAAGAAGCCTTTTTGTCCATCCCTCAAAGCTTATTCGAGCACTATGTCCCGCCCATCACCACTTGCGCTTCGCCATTACTCTACCACATCTTGCTGCTGTGTTTTTGATTGGCCAAAAACAAAAAACACGTTGGCAACTTATTACTCAAAAAAAAAATTTTGATTTCGTAAATAATTTGATTTGGCTACACCTGTGTCATCTTAAACTTGAGTAGGACTTACTAAATTTTCTGCTACTTTTGGGGAAGGGTAAAAAAAATCTCACATTCACAAAAATAATCAATGTCGCTATAAACGCACACTTACAGAAAAATTATTTTCTGCACACCAGTAAAGCTCACACTAGAACAAAATTGTGCATAAATAATACATTCTTGACAAGAGAGAGAAAATAAAAAAAATATATATAGGGACAAATCACACAGATTGAGCTAGCCCCAAAGTAAGCTTAAGCTTGTGTTATGGGATACTAACCCAACGATACTATATTTTATGATAAATTTATATATAGATAATCACCCAAGACCAAGGACAATTTAAAGCGCCTGTAATACAATAAAAGCAATGTAAGTTGAACATGAATGAACTTCGCCTTGACAAAACCTTCAGGTACAATTTTCCAAATTGAAATAATTCCTTAATTCCACTGGGTTGGTGATTAATACATATTTATAGTGCATAGAGGGCATGTCACCGCATACTTTTAAATTATATATTTGAAAAATATTAGTACCTAAAACGTACATTTTTATTGATTTTCTATGTGTAACACAAAATATACGACTGATCTTTATAAAAAATTATCTGTTCAGGTGGTTTATGTTATCGAAATGAATCAATTGCACATGAGATAGGTAGTATTAGTTAGTTCACGAGCGTTCGAGTGTGTGAGGCAATGGAAATGTTTTTCGAAACAGCGTCGTTCGCGACCACATCCTTCGAGCCCACAAGACTTCGAAACTATGAGGCAGTGGAAAAAAAAATCGCAACGGCGTGCGTGGCAACTGCGTAACGTGGCTAACGTAAGGGACCCTGTTTACCTGCCCTGCCCCCGACTACATGTACACAAAAATTGCTGTCGGACTTGTGTCTGAAACAACCAAAAGATCAAAACTTGGAACAAGGATTTAATGCATGTTTCGGGTAAAGGAGTTTATAATCTATTAGTAAAAATAGAAGACCGTTTGGAATTCATATCCGAGAGGTGAGTTTCTGTATAAAAACACTACAATTACTAAGGTAATTCAGAATTTAAATATACTATCTCCTTAAACCTAGGTAATATATTATATACTATGTATTCCTACGTTTATCTATGAACTTATAATGTTGTAAGTTAGGTAAGTACCTATCTAATTAAACTTTATTTTTTGCTTACAGAAATCAGTCAATTTCGCCGATCAACCAGCTTTTAGCCACATTAAGATATTATGCTACAAATAATTCACAATTGACAATTGGGGATTTCAGTGGGCTCAGCACACCCACAGCACACAGGATAATCCATAAAGTTAGTGCTACCATAGCAGCATTAAACAAGGAATACATAAAATTTCCAAATACCCGTCAGGAAATTCGACAGTCAAAATGAATTTTATCATATAGCACGATTTCCTAGAGTGATTGGGGCAATGGACTGCACACACATTCGGATTTCTTCACCGGGCGGTGACCAGGCTGAACTATTTAGAAACCGTAAAGGTTACTTTTCTATTAATGTCCAGACCATATGCAATGCAAATTTGGAGATTATAGATATCGTCGCAAGATGGCCTGGCTCAGCACATGACAGCACTATTTTCAATAATTGCTGTCGCAAATCTAAGTTTGAAAGAGGTGATTATGGTGAAGGAATTTTGCTTGTAGATGGTGGATATGCTTCCACATCCTATTGTATGCCTCCACTCGAAAATCCTAGAACACCAGTGGAGCACCTCTACAATGAGTCTCAAATAAGGACAAGAAATCCTGTCGAAAGGTCTTATGGGGTTTGGAAAAGGAGATTTCCAGTATTAGCTTTAGGGCTACGAGTTAAGTTAGAGAAGGCCTTAGTTATAATTATGGCAACTGCTGTGCTGCATATGCTGCGTCAACGAGGAGAAACCCTTCCACCTGATGACCTGGAGTTGGAGCTTCCAGCACCTTGGGAGGTGCTCTTACAGAATGGGCAAATAGGATGTGAGACTGGGCAATCAAGTACTCCTCAGCGGAATAGAGCCAGGGAGTTTCTAATAAATGGCCATTTTAGAAATCTTATGTAGATAGTTTATTATTGTAAGAAAAAATTATTCATTCTCTAATAAAGTATTTGTACATATTTCTTCTTTTTTGTTTTAATAACAAAACATACATAAAGGTAAATTGATAACACCCCTTTTGGGGGTATAAAATTGTATTCTTTATGTATTAGATAATGCTCAACATAATCTTTCATTACTTATTGCTTTTTGACACTGGTTATTTTTGTATGTTGATTTCGATCTGTTAGTTGGGATCTGGTGATCTGTTAATCAGGTTTATCCTACTTCAGACAGTTGCTCCTTACACACAGATTCCAATACCTTATGTATGATACCCTCCATGTATTGACATATGTATAAGGGTCTTGTTTGTGAGGCCAAATAAAGATTTTTATTATTATTTATTTATTTATTTAGAATTTTTAAATTTTCTTTGTATGTATTTACTACGCCTCAATTGTGCTAACAATAATTGAGTTTTTATTTTCTCTTGTTTCAATATTTCATTTTTAACTTTTAATTCTATATCAAAGAGTTTTTTTGCTTCCTCTCTTTCCTCAGCAGCAAAACTCATCTGCATTTCGGTAGCTTTAATTTTTTTTCGATGTAACTCTTCTAGTGTCTGCGAAGTTGATGGAGCCGGTAAAGCAGGTCTGCGTTTGGAACTCCAAGTTTTATTTTTTTCCAAACCACCATTTTCTTCAAATATTTTAACAGATCGCAAAGGAGTAGATTTAGGAGTCTGCAGCATTTTTGGGGTGTAGTCTCCCCAATCCTAAAAAAAATACATATTTATTAATGAAGACAATGTTAACTTTCTTGGCCAATTGCCCAATAATATATAAAATAATTTAAAGATTACATACAGCAGTGTCTCCTTGTGATTCGCCATCATTTGGTTCAGTTATAGCAATATCCAAAAGAAGAGGTGTGGAGTTAGTAACCACAGGGTTTGGAACAAATGCGCCAGATAAATCAGGAACTGAAAATATTTTCAAATAATAATTAATGTTGTAGTGTCAAAACATAAATAAGTCTACCATATTACTCTACATACTTTGTCATACATAAACCTGTCAAACAAATCTATGGAAACTGGTACAACCAACACTCCAGTAGCGATGACATTATGATAAAGGTATAATATATCTTTAGATATGTCAATATAACTACGTCATTAATAAATATTGTTCCAATTTAAAAGACCTATCTAATGAGATACATGCATAGCTAACCTTTGGTATATATATACCAAAGGTTGCTGGAAGAAATTGCTTTAGTGACAAGCCCGGCTTTGTAACTACTATATTTTAAAACTACTTTTGATTATTGTCATACTCAGTTGCAGTAAAGAAATTATCTTAATCTTATCTTTTATCTTAAACATGTCATTGCTATTGGCGGGAAGTAACAATTTGCCCATTTATTTCAGCTCAGTAGGTTAGAAATAACTGGTATAAAACATAAGCTCAGTTATCAAGCATATGTAACCAGCAGTTAATTCTTAGAACCAGTTTTATCTGAACCAAAGGAATAAAATTCAATTGCATGATTTCACATACTTGTACAGACAAACATTGCAAGGTTAATGAAAGCTTTTAAAAACACACAACATTTATGGTTTTGATCTTCAAAAAAAGACAAAATATCCTACGATACCAAACTGGCAGGTCAATAATGGGTACTCACTTTTAACAGAAGCCAACGAGTTGCTCTTCAATTACAGCATGATTGTTGTCGATGGTTACGGTATCATTGTCATATTCATTAACAAGACCAACAACCAATGTAGAAATCATAGACATGATTCTATTGAACAGAGGGTCATCACATTTAGGCTTTGCAGGTCCACCCCCTAAACAAAAAACCATATGTATACCAAAAAACAAAATATATATGCAGTTAGGTATACGAATATCTCTGGTAACTCCATATCTACTTAGATTTTATCAGAAAGATAGCTTTAGCTGAGGAATTAAACATGTAATATGAAGATTTTACCTGTTTGCATCATGCTTTGCCTTGTAGCAGACCACTCTTTTTTTGTGGATTTTTTCAAGCTTTCCCACTGAGCTTTTAAATTTTCGGATGTCCTATGGCCAAAACTGGTTTGGGAATTAAATTCATCCGATATTTTGACCCACTCGGCATTTTTTTGTTTCATTGTAACTCCGTCGGTACGTTTATTCTCCACTATACTGAAATGTTCAGTTACCAGATCCACCAGTAATATCTTTTCTGGCATTTGCCAGTTAGGATTGCGTTTTCTGTCGGATATTATTTTATTTGTAAACTACCAAAAACCGAGGAAAAATGCTTTTGTTTGCTAGAGGCAGTGCACTGAGCAGAGAGGTGAGAGAGGTTATGTTTGTTTTAGCTGAAATTAGCTTCTTTCAAACTGACGTATAATTCCACTAAATTAAAAAGTCTGTGTATGTTCAATGTTGCATAGAAGAGATGTGGTATGCAATTTAGGAGTATTACATTTCGATGCGTTCATTTTGGTTCATTCATTCGACACAGATAAAGTAAAATGTTATTCCAAAGAATAGTTATTCTAAGATTAACTTATTCGTAGTTTAGTATGGTGAAATGCAATTTGAATTATCTGAGAGTAAATGTAGCGTATAAGTTTAGTACTAGTATAGTTATTCTTGGATAATTAAGCCATTGGTGAAATCGCCCCTTACTGGTTTATTTTAGTAATGGGTTTCTATTACTAAAGTCATATAAAATGAACCAGCTGTTTACATGCAGATCCTAAAAAATGAAAAGAATATAGTCAGAAACATTATTTTTGGGTATAACACTTTTTACTTCCATGCTGGTTTGGGAGAAAAGAAAAAATAAATGTACCAGCTCTCTTTCCGCGCAGATCGTAGGAGCCGATCGAGGGAATAGGTGAAAATGCGAATCATGCTCATGCCGTTGTCTCGGGGCCGCACAGTCGGTCAAGAAAATATTTAAATTAATTATGTATACTAACATAGTTCGTAAGTTTTGTAATACTAACACTAAATGGATAAATAAATAAATTAATAAATAAATTTTTATTTTTTATTAGGCGCTGCACCTAGAAATCCAGCACTATTTTCATTTCTTCTATCTTCTCGCTTACCGTCACGCTAAAAGTGGTCTTTGAGTCTTGCGGCCCTAAATTCTTTGCTTAGAGCCGCAAGACCCAAAATGCTCTCTCTGCCCCCTGAGGGATAAAAGACGTGATAGTATGTATGAATATTTAACCCTTTACCGCGAGACTTTATATCAGTTGCCGTGCCCCCAGCGCGAGGGGTATGAAATTAAAATAAATACCTACAACCAAAAAGGGATGTGGATACTTAAGTTATGTGCACTACGAGCGTCTTTTTGTCGGAAATTTCCGACGCTTGCGGAATGGGCACCACGACAATGTTTGTCGGATAAATCCGACGTTCGCGGTGAGGTTAATAATCTCTAAATAACTTCTTCTCATCTCCAAGTGACACCCATCCCATCCACCATCTTGTTAGCACTAAGCTCTGCTTCTTACTCACCCACTCTCACAGGTACTCTGAGTAATGCTCGTATGCAGTACAATAGCAGTAGAAATTGGTATTTTCTCAATCAGATGATAAGTTCAATAAGATAAGCCATATAACTTTAAACCACAAAAACATTGTTATCAAACACTAGGTAGGTACTTGTTTGTTTTCCAAATTTCAGGTGTCATTCAAACCAAAGCTAGTCAAACTTTCAAGAATAGGAATATTTTTAGAAAGCAAAGAAAAATCCTATTGTTTAAAAAATTTATTGGAAAGTACAATTATATTGCAACACAATTTGTAAATATATAAAAATAGATGTTACATAGTGTATAGTGTAGCACCAACATTAATTATTAACTCTTATCTTTACATCATATACTTAAATATACAAATTGATGGATGATAGTCATATTGACAAACCATTTAAATAAATATAAGTAAGACCTTTAATTATTTATCAACAATAAAACTAAATTAAGTCTAACTTTGCCACATACCTATCACATTAATGATATTTACAATTAAGTAAATCTTTTGAGTAATTGGTAAGTACTTTTAATGAATCATTATGATTTAATTAAAATTTAATTAAGTCATGTAAAATGTATTTAAAATTTGTAATATATAATTTACTAAAATAAATGTCTTTTGATAAATCTTAAACTAATAACAACAAGTACAATATTAAGTAATAGGGCATGAAACAACTTTAAATCAAACAACCTTCGGCATACAAAAGGCTTACTAAATCAATTCATACAACCAATTTTCATGGCACAAGAAATCTTTTCGAAGGTAAAATTCAATTTTAAAATTTCAATTTAAGAAATTTTTTAAAATGATGTAGTCTTCTATAGCTATTAAACATAACATTCAGTCGCCAACATCAGCATCTTTATCACCTATAAAATCAAGAATAACAAACGCTATACCTAACAGAGCTGTTCCTAGTAAGTCACCAAGTGCAGTCAAATATGGTATGGCTGAGTTGTCTGGGTCCATACCCAGTTTCCACATCCACATAACCATGTAGTAACTGATAGTAAGCAGCAAGAATACTTGCAGGAGAGCAGCGGCCATGTAAGTGAGTATAAATACTGCTGTTAAAGATGTGTGACCAGCTCTCAAAAAGCCTATAGTATACAGGAATATTAGTTGCCCTGGTATAACCATAACTAATAACAATTTAGTAGTTTTACCTAAAACTGAGCTTTCTTTCTGCCCCGTGTGTAATGACGTTGAAAACCTTGAAGCATGAACAGCAACCATGTTGCCACCTATGCCGTTTATAACTAGCTGAAATACTGCTACCCCTTTATATTTAGATACAGTATAATCTAATATTAAGCCTCCAGCGCTACTTATTACCATTGCAGATACAACTGGCACCCAACCTTCATCTAAGGCTTGCCTTGTAAATTGATTTTTCCAAGCAATATACCCACACACTGGGACAAGTGTTGCGCCAACAATGACAATTATAGCTGACAATACAATACTTGTGCCAAGTGGAATGTACAACAGGGATGCTATCCAAGATAACAATGCCAAGGTTGTCAAATCACCCAAACTAGCAGCTATAGGTGTGGCAATATTATCTGGGTTTATATTTATCATTCTCGAGATGACAACTACACCAATCATGATCAGGCCTAACACAAAACTTGCTAATGATGCTGTGAGAACACTTGAGGCACACAGCAACATTGCATGATGGATGTCAAACTCTCCATAAGGTATCCATCCCATGGCTACAGCAGCCATTGCAGCTAGAAAGCCAACCAAAACAGCTTGACACTGAATGAGACACAGGTTGCCAAAAACCAATGAACCCAAGTGAGTGTCAAGATGTCCCAAATGTGCATGAGTAGACAAACGTGATGCTAATGTCATTTCTAAGTTACCCTTCAATCCCAACAGAGCTGGCACCAGTATGTAGACTTCTGAAACTGCCTTGAAGACTGGCCAATGCTGCACATAGTCAAGTAGGAGGCTGGCTGCGACCATGCCAAAGCCGGCGACCAGAAATGATATGAACATTTGCACTCCAGCAACCCAAGCATTTTCTTTACTAAACTTAATATCAGGCGGTTTATTCAAACTATTAATAAGCCGATATCCATCTTCGTCCATGTCTGCTTCAGAAGTACACTGTGTAGACTTCGGCATTTTAGTGTTACTGTTCTTGCTTCTGTTCATAATTACAAATAAATGTATCAGTTGGGGATATACTGATGTTTACCTAAATTGATAAAACTAAAACTAGGTAGTCAGTTTACAGAACTTGACACGTACTTTTTTCTGTCCAACTCCATCTAGAAATCACATTATTCCTCTGGTATATTTATGACTGTGTTGGTGATAATTGGTGACTTGTTGCTTGAAAATTTTAGGTCACTAACTTCAGATTTGTGCCGGTTTCAAAAATTCTTTCGACATTTTTATTTTAAATACACAAGTTACACCTACAAGGTGTCGTCGATAGATAAGAAATAAAAATATATAAATAAAGAACAGCAAGGCAAATCTCAAGCCAGTGTGATCAACTTTAAACTAGAGATCCTACCCCGCTTAGGCAAGAAAACTGATAAATCCTGCCAAACTCCTATCCGTGATGTCAGATCGATCCCAATACTGCGTGGCACGACCATTTTCAAGAACCGGCATCGGTGTGTACTTATAGTACGGTACCTCAATCTATATCGAAGAGCAAGCTGCTGGTGAAATTTCTGGCTAAAAGGTTATGTCTGTGCAAGTACTCACCGTTAGCCAGATGAAAACAACCGGAGATTATATGCCTGATAGACTCTCCGGGACGTCGACGTGCTCGACAGACGTCAACCCTGTCGTCCGTCAGGATATATCTCAGATAGATGTTCGTTAACATGACTTCGTCTGCAATTGAACAGGCAAGACCTTCTCTTCGGAGCCAGTAGCCTAGTCCTAAGTCCTTTAGCAAGGTACTAAGAGGATTCAGGGTAAGATAAACCATAAAGGACTCAAACTGTCACCCTGGAAAATGCCTCGCTCAATCCTTATATAGTCTGACGGGTCTAAGAGACTATCTCCACCACTCGGTGGACAAAGGACTGTGATCTACTGTCTCATGCAAGTGCTCAGAAAGGATCTTAAAGTTGTGTCAATTTTGTACTACGCTAATATCCTTTCTAGCCATGAATGGGGCACTGAATCAAAGGCCTTCTTATATTATAATCAATCCATGCAGGAGAGTGAGCCACCTTGTTCCGTCGGACTTGTTGGCTAATGGTCATGTCGATGAGGAGGAGCTCTTTAGTACCACGGGACCCAACCCAACCCTACATTCTTTTTGAGTTGGAGTCAAAATTTTATTCGCAACAATGTGCGTATTGATTTTTGTTCCCAAAATGGATGTAAGGAGCTTGTATAATGTAGGCAAACACGTGATGAGTCTGTGCAAAAAGGTGATACCCGTTGTTAGGAACGTTGGGAGTGAACCAAGCTCTAGGGCGTGTTGTGGTGTTGCGCCAGTAATTCGTGTGTGTGTGTATTATTATTACTTAAAATAATTTAACTACAAGTTCAAAAAAGTAAGTATTCATGATAAATCAGGAACAGAAAACATTCACAAAGCACGAAATCAGAATCAAAATTATGTCTTCCTCAGCTTTTCTAGTCCGACTAATTATAAAAACAACTGACTTATAAAGATATAATATTATTAAAAACATTTTGCTCAGCACTTTAAGACGAAGTGGTAGCTAAAGTGGCGCCCTCATTTGAAATAAATTGTTTAAAACTAAATATGGTGATAATTAAAAATTTGATTTGTATCACTGTCTAGAAAGACCTTTAAACTATTTTATGAATAACCTTTGAAATTATTACTAAAACCCGTTTAAAAACTAGACGGACTACCAATATTACTTTCAAAGGTTATTCATAAAATAGTTTAAAGGTCTTTCTAGACAGTGATACAAATCAAATTTTTAATTATCACCATATTTAGTTTTTAACAATTTATTTCAAATGAGGGCGCAACTTTAGCTACCACTTCCTCTTAATGTACACACAATTTGAATTAAACTACATGTTATGGGAAATTCCCTTATCGTTTACATTGGCATTTTAAAATTTCCACCATTTTTTGTTTCATAGCGTGTCGATAATACACGCTTCTCTTTTTATAGGATGTACTGCCAAATCTGCCAGCTTATATTGCTTTATACTGCCAAATACTGCCAGATTTCTAAAACGTCAAACAAACATGCCAGAGAGTAAAATAAAGGGCTAAACCTGCCGAAAAGGCAGGATCCTGTCACATATGGTCACACTGTCTCTAATCGTAGGTAATCAAGTTCAAGACGTCAGACAAGTCAATTGACGTTTGATTGCCATTGACTACTATTTTATGACATTGACATCTGGAATGCTACCACCAACACTTATAAAACCATTCAGAAACAAGGCAGTTGAGTTGCAGTTTTTAAGCAGGTCAAAAGCAGGACAACTTTAAATCGTACCATGACGTTCATAATGCTGAACGTTTTTTGAATGGTTATTCCTGAATGGTGAACTGTTTGTTGTCTCTGGCTTATTTTGGTGATGAGACTGCGAAGACGTTCAAATCCTTGACAAAAAATTATTATTTTTACCGGTTTTTTTATTTACGTTAAACAAAATTATTTCTATCATATTTTATTTAAATATCTAAAGTTTGTGTTATTTACTTTGTTTTCTTTTGATTATGTACATAAATTTTATTTGATATTGACCATTAAAGATGGCTAAAATTTTAATGAGTGCGAAAAAAATTGTGAGTGAAAGTTTTGAACGGATGTCTGCGTCTGGTTTTCGAAATTTCGTGAAAACATAAATGTTTTATGTTTTTAATGCTGGAAGCCGAGCAACCACCTGACAAAATATATCCATCACTTCATATTATAGTGCTTTTTCGAATTGCCGTGATAAAT
The DNA here is from genome assembly GCA_943193695.1 of Acrobasis suavella. Classification (NCBI taxonomy): domain Eukaryota; kingdom Metazoa; phylum Arthropoda; class Insecta; order Lepidoptera; family Pyralidae; genus Acrobasis; species Acrobasis suavella. The sequence goes on along the minus strand of OW971945.1, from coordinate 7,716,203 downwards.
AGTTATTATACGATGGTAACGACTAGTATTTGGAAGTTAATTTTATTGTGGGCTTCATCGTACAAAAGCACAGTGTCTTGTCATAAATATATTTTATCAATAACCATGTCGTAAGTAACATTTTAACTACATACCTATTCAAAGTTTATATTTAGATAATTATGTGTTCAAACTTGCAGCTTCTTCACTAAGTGCTATTATAAATAACATAAATATATACAGACAAAGTAAGTTCGAGACTAACTCAACGAGATAAAGGCTAGGTTTTAGTAAGTACGCAGTGATTGTAGTGCACAAAGAATGTTATTACAAAGTATGGGTATTTGATATTCGTAGATTGCGACATGAATCTAAACTATTATATTGTTTCAGGTATTCTGGTGAAAAAGCGAACCAGCCTAGCAGCAGAGCTAGCCTTGTAAAATGCTTGGAATTCAACACTCTGCCATTTCACTGGTTCAATCACAGGTTCCAAAGGAGGCTGTAATCCTCTGGCTCTCTCAGTCTTGTTTGTATTTAATAATAGGCTCCAGTGAATCCTGTCTTGTATTTTTTAATTGATGTCATCATGGTACTTCTCAGAGAGTAACCAAAGAATCCTGTAAGACAAAATGTATAAATGTATGTAGTTGTAATTTTAATAAATAATTTATACTTAAGAATGTGTTGTTATTTGTTATCGTGTGTAAATAAATATTTTACAAGGATTAGCATTGTTATTACTTACAAAAAAATATGTTACGTAAGTTGGAATAACTTACTATTTTTCACATAAGTTGTACTAAAATAATGAAGTAATATATCTTACTTTGTTTTTGAAATCCAAATTTCCAATAAAAGGTATTAAGTAGGATTAATTAAGGTCCCATGGTAGCGTTACTTCAATTATCTACTAACTGTTTTGTAAAAATCTAAAGTAAAGAAAAAACATATTCACATTCACAAGAAAACCAACTAAAATCCTCCATATAAGTTACTGGAAAGTAACTTTTTAAGGATCGCTTTATTTGACACTTGAGACGCGCAATAATCGTTTTCGTGCTGTCAAATAGACGTGATGGTAGGAATAGTCCATACAAAAAAAGGTGAATGGTTTTGTGACGTCAACCAAAACAATCCTGTTTAAGGCCTGCTATAAAGGTGTCATGGTTGCATTAAACAATACAGTTCAGTTTAAGTGCTGCTATAAGAGATGACGGTAGGCCTGCTGATGTTGCGAGTGTCCATGGTTTATGGGATGGTGCCTCAAGGATCTGTTTGCTTCGGCCGCACTTGCGTCTATCGCCCCTAAGCTTGCAGCTTCGTTTTGTACTAATGCTTAGGCCGGACCTGCGCTTATCGTGTTAGTTATCGCGCGGATGGCGATACATCAAAGGATTTATGCACGCTAACAATTCGCTCTGCGTGGTCGCACTTGCGTTGTTCATTTTGACGTTTGTTTTGTTTAACTTGTTCGGACGCGTGCTGTGCGAGGTGCCACGGTTGTTAATGCGTAAAAATGGAGTGGGACGATAAAATAGTGTTAAAATTTTTAGCTTTTTCTGTCTAGGTTTCTTTTTAGGTTACAATAAATTAATTATGTAATTGTTAGCACACATGTTAAGGAAAAGAAAGTAGTCGTCCATATTGGAACGAAGTTCCTTACGGCAGGCTTGGAGGAGATAGGGATTTTGCTGCGCGACCGAACTGAAAAAAATGTGATAGTAAAACCGTAAGGATGACCTCGTTAAATGAGACGTGCGCAGGCGCGACAGTCGTATACACATTGTTTCGATTCTACATTAGCCGAAGGAACTTCGTTCCTACCTGGTGTCCCACGACACCACATTCTTTTTTATTAATAAAGCACGGGTTACTCACGTAGAGAGTCAGCTACTGGCCGACATGTTTCGACCTCATCCGGAGGTCTTCATCAGGGCGAATGTGACGCGCTCGTGCACAAAGCCGCTGCACGACACACTTTGTGCTTTGTGCACAAGCGCGTCAGATTCGCCCTGATGAAGACCTCCGGATGAGGTCGAAACATGTCGGCCAGTAGCTGACTCTCTACGTGAGTAACCCGTGCTTTATTAATAATGTCTGAGTCTCACGTTAGCTTTAATCAAAAAATCATCGTCCATATTTAAAACACCTAAATGACGCCATCTTGGATTATTGCCAGATAGTTCGTGAAAAATAACGAAGCCGCTAGTGTGACCGGCGCTTTATCGCGATAACTTTTTACTGTACAAAACGTACGAAGAGTCGCCGCGAATTGCTTCGAGACGATAGGCACAAGTGCGGCCGAAGCATTAGACCTAACTACGCCACAAATATGAAATTACGAGTGGTCGAGACCACTCGTTGCAAATCCTTCGCATACGATCATTTAAAAAATGCGCCCGTTTAGAAACGCTCGCGTAAACCATTCGTAATGTGACAAATGATTTCAAAAATGCACCCCCAGATAATGCCATGCCTTGCCGTCCATCGTAGGCGTAGACGATCTTGCTTGGCTAATCCGAATGGCCTATCTCACAACATTTATGCTTAGGTCGCATATGCGCCTATCGTCTCGAAGCTTCGTGCTGTTACACGATACACGCAAATGTGACCGGCCGTTATCGTTTATCGTCCCGAATATTCGGACTTCTTCTTCGTTTCCGCGTGGGTGGCGGTACATCAAAGGGTACATTTTAGCGCGCTAACAATGCGCTCTGCGTGGTCGGACTTCATTTTGACGTTTGTTTTCAACTTGTTCAGACGCGTACTGTGCGACGTTGCCACGGTTAATAATTCGTAAAAATGGAGTGAAACGTTAAAATGGTGTTAAAATTTTTAGGTTTTTCCTTTCTAGGTTTCAATAAATGCATTATGTAATTGTTAGCACATATGTAAAAATAAAGAAAGTCGTCGTCTATATTTAAAACACGTCAATGACGCCATCCTGGATTATTGCCCGATAGTTTGTGAAAAATAACGAAGTCGCTAGTATGACTTAAGATCACTTTTTAGTGTACAAAACGTACGAAGCTTCGCCGCGCATTGCTTCGGGGCGATAGACGTAGGTGCGGCCGAAGCATTATTATACGGCCTGGCAACCCACGGAACAGAGAAATTTCTCTGTTCCGTGGTTTGCCATTCGTTTAATGTTTCGGTGAGTCTTTAATTGAAAAATAGCACTCCTGTTCTGTGCTGGCAACCAGTCGTATATTTAAAAAGAAAATATCCTTGTTTGTGGTGGACATGACAATGAGACATTGACGTTTATTGTACAACGTTTGGAGTCGAATGTCGCCCGCTCGCTATCTCGCAAAGTGGCGTTGGTGTACATACATTTGCATATTATTTAGCACAGAAATATACACCAATTTCATTGATAATTAATAATTCCATTAGTGGTCTTTTGTAAAACGTAAGTGAATCGCGTGTCTTAGAGGATTATGATCTTATAAGAAATGCACCAATGGGATGTTCAGTTTTAAGATCCGGAAACCTACTTTATGTGATTGTGAATTAAATATTCATTCTTTTTGTTACATTTAGTGAACCAAACACGCAGTGATTAAAATTTGAATGCAGGTTTTGTTGCAATTTGAGTTATGGATCTACCCTGCAATTGAGTGGATCTACATGTTCCAACGTTGCAGGTCAGCGGCGGTGATATCAAGAAGTTCACTTTGACATGTGGCAGTGAGGATAGCATCAGTGAAAATGTTCAGAAGTAAGATTAGGATACACACATGCCGGATAATTTTACTGACATCTTTGGCATGGCTTTTGATTGATGTTGTCCTACTGGCCATGTACTCCGACTGCTTCGGCGATGGTTGCAATAAGAAACCCGATTCTGGACACGATTCGTGGGTGAGTTAAGTTCTTCTATTGTGTGTTTAAAGTAATAATTCTGATAAATATTGTTTTTATCTACCACTACCATGATTCTTATTTCATTAAATTATGTGTGAATTAGATTATCTTTAAAAAATAAATAAAGCTATGTTTTTTAGTGTATAATTAATTGTTCAGTATAACTGATCATTCAGAACTATTCAGGCCCCTTTATATCACCAGGCTACTTGAGAGGAACACACATTGCTCAAAATTAAATAGGCATACCTCAGTGCCAAACATGGGGGAGCTATTTATATCTACCGATTTGGGGCTAGCTTTATCTGTGTAATTTGTCCGTAAATATGTATTTTACAATGTCAAAGTTTGAAAATAGAAAGACATTGCAATGATTAAGATATCTTCATGGTTGCAATCTGAATAGTGAAAGCACTGGAAAATAATGTGTTAATTCGATTTGACAATAGGAGATAAAATATTAAATTGCAATGTTATAATGTAGTTGGTTGTACATGTAATATTTAGATGTATTTTGTAAAATTTGAATGCATCTGACCAATTCTGAATAAAAAAAAATTATTATGACATTACTTTTTGTGATAGTGTGCTATTACATAGCTGAATATATCTAAAAAGTAAGAAATCAAATGAATAAGTTTAATATACTACTATGCTTAGAACACCTACTATTCTACTATTAAATTCATTGATCAACATGTTTATACTAATGTTTGACGAATCTTCACAACATGTTTATACTAATCTGCTACTATTCTACTTTTACAATCATTGATCAACATGTTAATACTAACTTGTGATGAATCATCACAATATGTTTATACTAATCTACTACTATTCTACTTTTAAATTAATTGATCAACATGTTTATGCTAATGTGTGATGAATCATCATAACATGTTTATATTAAATAAATAAATATATAGGGACAAATAACACTGATTGAGCTAGCCCGAAAGTAAGTTTGAGATTTGTGTTACGGGATACTAACTTAACAATACTATATTTTATAACAAATCCATATGTATATAAACATCCAAGACCTAGGACAATTTGAAAAAGGCCATTTTCAAACTTGTTCTGACTGGGACCCGGGACTTCTGGGTGGCGGGCTAGCATGGTGACCACTACGCCACGGAGGTCTTCTAACCAATCTACTACTATTCTACTTTAACATTCATTGATCAAGATGTTAATACTAATATTGTGTTATGATTGTTATGAATCATTAGTATAAACATGTTGATCTGATGCAGTTTCTCCAAAGAAAACATACTTTATTTATGTGTTACTATGAAATAGGTGATGAGCTGGCAATCAGTTGTTGTTTCTGATACTGTTTTGTGGGTCACTATTTTCCTGAGTATAAATGTGAGACAACTTTTGTCTCTGTACTCCATAAGCTATAAAGATGTGTTATATGATGAAGAATGAAAAATATTATTCTATTGAAAAATCTAAACATAATTTTTTTTATTAGCCTGTAGTTATTGTGTCCCACTGCTGGGCAAAGGCCTCCCCCTTATTTTTCCACTCATCTCTTTCTTCTGCGAACCTCTGCCACCCACATAAAAATCTGTCTAAGTCGTCTCGCCACCTTGTTTTGGGCCTACCCTTACCCCTATGCCCGTCTAGAGTCCAGAATGTAGACAATTTGGCCCATCTTTCGGAACGCATTCGGCAGACATGTCCCGCCCAACTCCACTTCAACTTCCATCTGACTACACAAGCCATGCATACTTAGTAAGTTGGTTTTAAATTAACTTCTAAATAGGAGGAGGTTATCCATTCATCTGAATCTTTTTTATGCAAAATCTTGTTAGTTGACTACTTCTATTGATAAATTGAAAGGATTTAATCAAAGAAGTTTTTTTTAAGTTACATTTTTATTTTAGTTTGTTATGAATTGTTACAGAGTCATGAAGCCTACAGAGGAAAGAAAGCGGCGATAGCTGCAGTACATCACATAAATGATGATGACACAAACATTGAGGAGAATGAGCTGCAGGATGTTGGGGACCAGGGCTTGGTGTTGCCGCCATATCCAAAGTCCAAACTCAAGAGGTGGGCGCGCGTGCCTCCTATCAGACCACTAGAAGATGGACTGCCAGGGGAGATGGGTAAGACCTACTTTTTTTAGGGAAGAATTAAAGACTCAAGTATTGAATCAGAACCTAGGGTTTTAGACACTTATTAACACTAATAAAACAATGCCGACCTAAATCGATCAATTCATTTATTAAGGCAACAAGAGCTAACATTAAATAAACACCTAGGCCAGTATAAATAAATATATAATAAATAAATAAAATTATTATTACAGCTTTATTTCCACTCAACAATTTACAAAATTATACATGTGATTATATATTTATTTTTTCTTTTCCGTTTCATTGTTAGGTGGCCCCCCTATGGGTAAATAAATAAAATATACTGAAATAATTTTTTACTCATTCACTGTCCGTAATTAAAGAACAATTGTAAAACAATGGATTTGTTCATATGTCATACAAGGGACAGGGAACCTGTTAAGGACAAATTCAGTCCGTATTAAGTATATTAATAATTTTTCCCTAAGAAACAATATTTAACTATTATTATGAAAAATAATATTTGGCCTTATGTACATGTTGATTGATCTACTGGTCTAAATTTACATAAAAAATTATGAAAAATGGATATTTCTATTCAAATAGGTACCATTTTTAACAGTGACTTGTTCATTAAAATAATATGCAACTCTTTGTCATATTTTGTACTCTTGAAAATCAACAAATGCATTATCCTGTGCCAAAACTAATTTTATATCAAGGTAAGTACAACTCTTAAAAATCAAGGTTTTTTTTAAAATAATATTCATGAAATATAATTTTGCTTCTCTTAAACATTTATTTATTTATTTATTTTTATATTTTTCCTTTTAAAAATTACATGAAAAAAAAAAACTAGAAAAAACATAAAAAAGTAAAACTACTTTAACCCCTTACCTGTCATTGGGAGGAATTCCTCCCAGGTCAATTGTTTATCTATTGTATTATTTTTAGTGACTGGTAAGGGGTTAAGTGACATATAAAGAAAAAAAAAAAAGTTGCGTTCCGTCGGCCGAGCTGTGCACACGCGTTCACGCTCCGCTCCCGGAAAATAAATATATTTTCTGGGTTTTCCTTACCCAAGTTGCAAAGTTTTTGTGTAAAACAGTGTATATAGTGATAGTGTTGCGTTGAAGCGTGGACGGGTGCCAAAAGCTCGGCTGGATTCTTGGTTTTTGCCCACTAAAAATAGCGGTGCATACCACGTGTTTGTTGGTAAGTGCTACGGCCTTTTAAAGTCCCAATTTTAACATCTTGACCCTTTGCCCGTTAACCGGGCACCGTATGCACATTTTTTACACACAAACACATCACGTGGCGCGGAACGCACGTTGTGCCCGCTGAAAATAGTGGTGCAGCCACGTGCTATCGGTGAGTGCAAAGGTCTCTATAAAGTCCCGATCTTATTATTTGACCCCTTGCCTTTTAACGGGCACCTTAAGCACGACTTTTCCTGCAAGGAAAATTACCACGTGGCACGGAACGCAACTATTTTTAGGTTAGATTTTAAAAAATTTTAATGGCTGGCAGTTTTAATTTATATCTAAGTTTTAACTGCTGACCATTTCTTTTTAATATTTGACCATAGATCTTTAAGATTTTAAAGTTTTTAAATTTTGACTTTACAAATTTTAAATTTGAAATCAAACGAAATTGGCCCCCCTTTACAGGGCCAATAGATTTAGATTTTACTTTTACTTTTTATCTTTTAACTGTTACTATTATACATTTTAACGTAACGACGACTACCCCCTGACAATATCATGGACCCCAGAGTCAATAATGATCAAGTTGATTGCACTGTGGACGCGGCGCTTTGGCGCGTCGTGGATGGACAACACGAGGGCGTTGTTCCGGAGCCCGCGCACACGCGGTCAAGTTTGGGGGTTGGAAGGCGGAGGCCCGCGAAGAGGGCGAGAAGGAACCTATGTTCCCTCTCGCCACCTGAGCGGGAATCGGTTGAGCCCGACACTTCCCCGGAAGCTGCCTCGTCGCTGGGCTCCGACAGCGTCACCGCTGAGGCCAAAGCCTGCCGGTACAAGGTTAGGAAACTTCTCGATGGCTCCAGGAATCTCAAAACAGAGATAAGGCTTGGAGTCATCGAGGCAGTGGAGCGCTTGTACCGGCTGGTGTTGGCGCAAGAGGCGGGGCAACGGGGGGAAAGCCTCTCTCCGTTGCGCCCGCTTTCGGCAGCGGAAAACATGGCCGGCGCCCCGGACGGGCGGTCAGCCGGGCTTGCTCTGTCCGAAAAAATGGAAGAGCAAGCCGGACTGATCAAGGAAAACGCCCGAATGCTGGGCGAAATCAGAGAGCTGATCGCCCAGCAGTCGGCGGGGGTTGGTGTTTTGTCTTACGCAGACGTGGCGGCCCGCTCATCCAAGGCGGAACCGGCTAAGCGGGGGGCCCTGTTGTCCCTTGTCGTCACATCTAAGGATGCGTGCGACACGGGGGAACAGGTCCTCGATAAAGTCCGCGAAGCGGTTGACGCCAAGGAGGGGTGGGTCCGAGTCGAGCGTGTGCGTAAGGCAAAGGACCAAAAGGTAATTATGAGTTGCTCGTCCGAGGAAGAACGAGCTAAGTTGAGAGAGAGGCTCGAGAGGGTGGACAGCCTTACTGTCGGGGAAGTGAAAAATCGGGATCCGCTCCTCATCCTCTGGGGCGTCAACATCCGCTATAGCGATGGTGACGTCATCGGAGCGGTGAGGAAACAGAACCCAGAGGTTTTTCACGGCCTCGGCAGTGGGGATGACCGCCTTCAGGTAAAATACAGAAGGAAGGCAAGGAATCCGCAAAATAGCAACATTGTGCTCAGCGCATCTCCGGTGATTTGGAGGAGGGCGCTGGACGCCGGATCCCTCCGTGTGGACCTTCAGCATGTAAGGGTTGCGGACCAGTCCCCACTCGTGCAGTGCTCTCGCTGCTTGGGTTACGGCCACAGCAGACGGTACTGCACGGAGGGGGAGGACGTCTGCAGTCACTGGGGAGGTCCACACATGAAGTCGGAGTGTGCTGAGCACAATGCAGGAACTACAGCGAGCTGCCGCAACTGCAAAAAAGCAGGCGGCAGCCGGGCGGACCACAATGCCTTTAGCGAGGACTGCCCGGTGCGGAGAAAGTGGGACGCGATTGCAAGGTCGGCAACTGCGTATTGCTGACCTTGAAATCAGCACAGCGTCCCCCGATGGGTGGCCGGGCCGCATGTCGCCAAAGTTACCCCACATTGTAAAAAAATTATTTTAACGCAAAATAAAATTGTTATAGAAGGGCGTAAACTGAGGCGACATAGGGGACCGGCCAAACATGGGAGCAAAGTGTTCCGCTAAAGGCATTGCGGGGGCATAGGGCAATGGGGTGTTTTCTCTTTAAATTTTAACGGAAAATTTTTGCATTTATTTTTAAAAATAAAATGCATAAAATTTTGTAAATAAAAAATATATAGCACACAAAGGGAAAACACTCCATAGCGGCAAACTGAGCCTACTTCTGTATTATACCTTAGTTTTTGGTGAATAGTCACGGCTCCGTTTCTGCCGCGGGGCGGGCGTTTTCCGGGCGTTTTTCGGTCCCTGAGTGGTGTTTTCCACTCTGGGACTGGGCGCCGGGCACTGTCTGCCCCGTAGTGGGACGGAGACGTGACTTTTCAAAAATCCGTGCGGCACGTTTTCTGCTTTTAGGAAGCCATCCATGTAGGCGCCAAAGCGGTAAGTTCAAACAGTTTAAAGAGGGGCTTTTCGAGGTGTTTGGCATGGCGACAGGCACATTGCAGGTTGCCATGCGGAGCACCTCGAAATAAATATGGTATATATATGTATGTTTTTGAAAACTCTGGGAATATTTATTATATTTAGTATATCTTATATTATATATATTTATATATCTTACAATATTATTATGTTAATAACTTTAACGGCAAACATAGTCCCTGATAATGTCAGGGGGTAGGATTTAAAAAAAAAAAAAAAAAGTGACATATAAAAACTAAAAAAATTCAAAGACTGTATTTTATATGCAATAAAGTTTAAGACATTTTAAGATTTGTTACTTTTTGAATGCTGTTTACATGCAACAAAGACTATCTTTTTAATAACGTCAGTTCAGATTCTATCTCTTTATATTATTTTCTATTATTATTCTCACTGCCTTGACGAGATTGAGTACTTACAAAAAGATCCATCCATATCTTAATAATCTAAATATGTAGTTGAAATATAAAAAAAATGCATTTCATTTTGAGCAAATGAAAAATAAATATTACTAATACATGTATATATCTTCTTTAGTTTCACGGGTCTTTTTACCCCAGTCCTTTGAGAGGCTTGCGTGGGGATACAGATCCAACACATAGAAGCCCTTTGGAGAAGTTGATGTTAAGGGGCGCTCCCGCCAAAACTTATTCCTGAATATACCTATGAAAGGTGTACCCTTAAATAGGTTTGGCTGGAGAAAGATTTATCGCAAGAAAAAGGCAAAGGTCTATGGGTATGGAATGAGATTGGGATGGACTGATGCTGGGATATTGCAATAGGAACGTCAAAAATGCAATTATCATTATCTTTATTATTAAGTCATGTCGGTTATTATAAGTAAGTTGGTCATGTGGTTTCCGGTATAGAACAGGACCACTTCATCTCTTCCACTGGATGTCTTAAGAGGTGACTGAAGGACTTAGCACAAATATCTCGTACTACAACGTCGGGCGGCAGCCGGTTATAAATGCATTCGTAAAGACTTGTAAAACTACAGCTAAATAGTTTGAAATGTTCCTTGGTCTTTGGTATCCTTGGGTGACCATTGATATGCATATTATTATTTGGCGAAAAAGCGGAAAGCGCACCACCGACTTCGAAGCAGCACCGCTGAGGACGCAACTGGGAATGCGCTAAGATGATGTGAGTTGTTTTAATCTTTTAAGCGCCATTGACCACTTCGGTTGCTAAACGGTCGCGTGGCTGAGTCGCCATTGACGACTTAAGTTGTCTAATTTGTAAGAGTTTTACTAGGCTTGGCGTCAAGGGTAAAGAAACGTCAATATACGCTGGCGCGCAAGCGGTTAAGTAACAGAGCTAAAGACTTGACCTGAGTTGGAAAACAGAAGCCATTTACCTACCTCTTCGTTATCAGCCTATAACAGTCCACAGGCGATGTTTTTTTTTTTTTACTTTCTTAACGTACCTACATACTATTGAATAAGTACGCTAAAATTATTACAATCTAGATTATTATTCTAAGACTAATTAGTAATTTTACATAGACCTAGTTGACAGGCGATGATGATGATGAACACCACCTATTGAGTTACTTAAAAACTATTTTCAATATTATATTTTATCTTAATTACTTACTATAGATATTCTTCTTGCACAAAGAGCTGTGCTGTTTCGGAGCGGGGGTGCGCTTTATGTACAAAACAAAAAAACAAACTATAAACATAGACAACATGACGCTATATTTGTTTTAGGTAAAGCCGTGAAAATTCCAATAGAGCAAGAGAAAATGATGCTGGACAAATTCCAGGAGAACCAGTTTAATCTGATGGCTAGTGATATGATATCGCTCAACAGGTCGCTCACTGACGTCAGATTTGAAAAGTAAGTCCTTTACAATGTTCTTATCTGGGGGCCAAGAAGGGCCCCTGCCAAGTCAAGCAAAAAAGGCACGGTATAATCACTTATTGGCGACATACACTTCTGTAATATAATGTTTGTTTCTTCTTTTTCGTGTGTATAAGAGGCCAACACTGATGTCAGATTTTTCAATGCAAAGGCATGTGACATAGCTTGAAGACTGCCATACAATACAATGATGTGATGACAGCCGGGACTAAAAGCTTTACGTGCTTTCCGAACACAGACTATTCAACCTACAAGACCACGCTTTGCCGAGGCCCGGCGCTCGCCATGCCTAGGTTATATCATAACCTATGAGCGGCCCCGCCCCCTTTTTGCTCTTTATTCTGCGACGAACATTGGATGCGTGAACAAAGTGTGTGCTCTTAAAGAAAAATTAGATTCAGTATTTAAAATGGCCGTATTGTACTGTGAAACTATGTCAAACGTCAAGTGCAACTTCCAGTCTCATGAAAGACGGCATAACATTTCACCGGGAAGTAATAGTAACATAGAAAAACTGTGATAAAATTTTGAAAATATAATTTCCAGAAAAACATGTTCTCTTATTTTTAAAAGGGGACCCGTTGATGTCTTTTAAAAAAGTCTCTTTCACTCTTCATGTGATTAGCATAAGGTTGTCTCGCTCTGTCTATTTGATAGTGACGAGACACAACGTAAATATAAGGAATTAATTACACTGGTCAACAAGGTTTTTGCCCAGTGATAATGAGTTGTAATATCAAGAAGTACGCGGTGACTATTCATCAACTATAGACGTTTCACAGCTGGCTTAGTTCGATTTTCTGAGTTGTGTGCTTGATGTAATACTCGTACGTATTGAGTGATAACGACGCGCATACCCACGGACGTGTTTTGTTTTGTTCAATAGCACATATCCAATGAGTATGATATACAGAAACAAACTTGTGTACAGTATTAAATCTGAATCTACTGAACGTGTAGAGTGTTAAATCTGTAGCTAACAAATATTTTGAATACTCGTAGTGTATTTTTTATTAAGTGAATTTTTAGTTTATTAATTGAGTTCTACGTGTTTGTTTTTATTTACATCGATTTATATCTAAGTGTTTTATCATTGATCAATTGAAGAAAGAAGAAAGCAAGGCTTGGAAATCCATGGTACATGTTTTTACTAATTTTACCGGAAATGTGAGAGCTGAGAACTATGATTACTCTTATGGGTGTAGAAGACTACCAGAAAACACTTGTAAAAGATATGATTGAAGCCTTGTGCGTTATTGGCTGTAAAATGTCTCTAAAAATACATATTCTGGACTCACATTTAAATTTTCTACCTCAATGTATGGGAGACGTTAGTGATGAGCACGGTGAGCATTTCCGGCAGAATATAGAAGGCATAGAACAGCGTTATCAGGGGAAGTGGAGCCCAGCTATACTAGCAGACTATTGTTGGACGTTAAGAAGAGAAGCTATAGATCTCGATTATAGAAGAAAAAGTAGTTCAACTTTACACTTTTAAAATTAATAAATGTGTATTAAGGGGCTACATGAATTTTCCGGGGTCCAGTGCTGCCCCCATTTGAAATAAATCTATTGAAAGGAAACGAAGATTTCATTTAAAATTTGGTCTTGATCAGACCCTGGATAACCCTTTAAACTATTTTATGAACTATTGTTTACACTTTAAAGTGAGAACGTGAAGCTTTTCTACGCACAATTGCGAAAAACGGCTACTTTTGGCGTATGTGCGCAGAAAAAACTTTATGTTCTCACTTTAAACAGTAAACAGTAGTTAATAAAATAGTTTGAAGGGTTATCTAGGGTCTGATCAAGGCCAAATTTTAAATGATATCTCCGTTTCCTTTCAAATGATGTATTTCAAATGGTGGCAGCACTGGACCCCGGAAAATTCAGGTAGCCCCTTAATATAAGTAAACATTTAACTGAGCTGCAAGTCTTTTTATTGATATCCACAGTAAACCCGAGCTAACTAAGGGATAAAATTATTCCCACTGTGAACGTTTTTTAATGTTCTCTTAAAATCAGTTGAATTCCTTTTATGGGTTTGCAAAAGTTGTTTTTTTGTTGACCAGTGTTATCGACAACATTTTAAACTTTATTTTTACTGCTTGATATTTAAATCTGGTTTGTACAAGACTGCCCCTATTAAATAAGTGTAATGATTACATGGTTTATGTATGTAGTTTAGTAAATTTTTATGCATAGTATAAATCATCATCATCACATCAGCCATAGGAAGTCCACTGCTGCACATAAGTCTCCCCAAAGAATTTTCAAGACGATCGACTGGAATTCAGAATCGATCATCCATTATTTTCCTGCAACCTTGCTGTTCCCTATTAAAAAAGTGTAATGAATACACGGTTTATGTATGTCATGTATGTTTGTATGCATATATATCATCATCATTACATCAGCCACAGAAGTCCACTGCCGGACATAGGTTTCAACACAACAACAAATATATAACATTATATAACGTAAAATAAAACCGTGTTTAGACGATTGCGATTACTTTATTTCACGTGTGTTTTTATTATAACGAGAATTAGTTTTTGTGCATCGACTTTATTTTTTTGCTGATGATGTTACTATATAACAGAAATAAACATTTATTTTTATTTTTCCATTTTATCGTAAACTGACTGATTTTTATCGATATCGAGACAAAGTCACCATCACTATGGAGTTACCGGTGACATGTACCTGCTATCGTCAATCTAGGCGTGACCTTGAGCGAGCCAATAAAAACTATCGGACCTTGCCCCGCACCCCGCCAACTTTTGGCGATTTCGTTTTAGTAGTAAAGTCCATGAAAGCGTGGTCTTTGGGTTATGTGGTCTGTGTTTCCGAAGCACATAGAGGCTCTAGAAGTGTTTATGCCACTTGTGGTAATGTACCCGAATGCAGACCACGTCCTGTGTCGCACAACTTGCGAAGGCGCTAGTAATGAGTACTCCCGATATAAGCCCGATATGTGGAAATGGCAGAGTAGAATACAATTTGTCATCACCCTTTTCCTCTTCTACGAGTGTCGGAAGAGACGACAAAGGTACAAGTTATAGAATAGGCAGCAGTGTCCTCTGTGCAAAGACTACATCATCTACTGCAATCGCCAACCCGTCTGCATAGCGTCAAAGTATTATATACAGAATGAAACGCAATGTATCCCCCTTCATCGGCGCCAAACCTCTCCCCCATTCTCGCCTTGTCGACTGTGTTGGCGGGCGAATACACACATTGACGTGTGCACGGATGTAAATTTTCGTTAGTAGTAGTAGGCATAAATTGTACTCCGAATCTATTAAGTGCCATCTCCGTCAGCGTGGTGAATATAGACCAAATCCTCTCTTCATTGTGGACTGATATAGATTATCTATCTATAATATAATAAAACAGTAAAAAAATGTGTCTACATTAAAAAATTTTCCAAAAAAAATATTTTGGGCGATGGAGACATTGTAATGGAGTAAGAAAAAAAAAATGTCTGTCTGTTTGTCTGTTTGTACACGCTAATCTCCGGAAATACTGGACGGATTCGAAGGAAACTTTTTTTGTTATATAGCTGTTAAGCCTAGGCAACATATAGGCTATAATTGATTTTAGAAAATAGAACACATGATGCAGAACTATAATGGTCCAGCTAAACTATAAGAAATATTAAAATGCCGCCTTAGCAAATTTGTTCTTGCTCTCTCACTCACCGAACTAACCATAGAAGCGGTGACGCTGCTACTTAGACGTCGATTTTCTGTGAGAGTGTGGTACTTCCCCGGACGAGCCGGTTCATTCATGCTACTAGCAAAACAGAGTTTTGCCTGTAGCGTGGCTCTACCACAAATAAAATTTTTGATATCGACTTGCCTAAACCGGCTGAACCTCTCATTTGCTGTCTAATCGTTTGGGATGAATGCACAATGGCCAACAAAAAGGCAGTGGAAGTTGTAGATAGAACGTTGCGAGACTTTCGTCGAGGTGACAGGCCAATAGGCAATGTCACATTTTTGTTGTCGGTAGAGTTTCGTCAAACCCTTCCAGTTTTATGTCGGGGCTCTAGGGCAGATGAGATTAACTCCTCATTAAAACAGTCTTATCTGTGGCCTCAAATACAAAACTTTACTCAGATTGACAATTGATATGAGAGCCCAGCTTGTCGGTATTAGTTCACATGCCCAAGAGTGTTCAAGAATATTATATATTATATATAATAAGTTGGGGTAGGTCTCTTTCTTGAAGAGAATGGTCAAGTGAGTCTTCCCGTAATACTTGGCGAAATTGTTTCGTCCGAAGAACTTATAAGTTCAGTATTTGCGGACCTTCAGAGCATAACACACCAGGAAAATTCTTGGTTATGACAACGCGCCGTATTGATACCAAAAAATAAACAATGCGCAGCAATTAATGACGAACTTATGACGCAAATTATTGATGACAAAGTGGTTTATACTTTCTTGGATAGTGTTATTGATCAGGACGACGCCACCAATTATCCAGTTGAGTTTCTTAATTCACTTGCAGCAAATGGACTCTCGGCTCACAAAATAAGACTTAATGTTGGAGTGCCAATAATGTTGATGCGAAATTAACTCCGTCGAAACTGTGTAACTGTGTAACGGTTTGTGTCTCAGCACAGTATGCCGAATTTCAGCTGCTGAAGTTCAGCCAAAGCATGCCTGCAATGTTGTTTGCATTACTAGCAGTACATAATGCCGAACTTCCAATGCTTTTTTGTCTGAATCGGAACTTCGGACCCGTACCCGTACCTGTACCCAAACCCACTCCCGCTCCCAATCCCGCTCCCGTTCCCGCCCCCGCTCCCATTTCCGCTCCCGCTCCCGTTCCCCTTCGCCGTAGACGCGCCAAAGACGCAGCACTACTGTCCTGCGTTGTCACCGAACTTAAGCGGCTGAACTTCAGCTTATTTAGTGTGTCATCCCCACCGAACTTTAGACACTGAACTTTAGCCACTAAACTTCGGCATAGTCTGCTGAGACACTTAAAGTCAATGCTTTGAAACAAAATATAACTGAAGCTGAGATTCTCACTGTAAGTGGTGCCAGTGAAACTGTATTTATTCCGCGTATACTACTCATCCCCAACAATTTTCCTTTTGAAAATACACACTTACATGTGTCCACTTGCTTTGCTATGACAATAAGTCACAGTGTCAGACACTTAAGCTGATGTCGATCTAAGGACTGGTTTTTCGCATGGCCTACTTTATGTGGCTTTCTCCTGGAGAAAATTAGATATGAAGATCCTGGAGATACGAAAGAAAGACTCCCTACATAATTAATAAAGAACATTTTCAAACTATATTTACAGTATGAAAAAAAGAAATTAAAATAATTTTGACTACAAGTACTTTCTTCTCTCTCTCTCTTTCTCTCTCTTTCTCTCTCTCTCTCTCTCTCTCTCTCTCTCTCACTCGCTCTTTCTCTTATTAGTTTGTATATATATTAATACGCCGAAGTCATAAAGTCCACGCGAACCACCACTTTTTTCTAAAGCAAATAAAACAAAAAAGCAGCTGAAGAAGAGCTATGATTGTAACTTTAGCTGAAAAGACACAGGAATATTCATGACTAATGACATTCATGACTAAAATGATCAGATGCTATCCTCGAATTAGTTAATGGCCCCTAATAAGTGACACACAGACATTACAAAGAAAATAATTGTCACTTTTGCACTTGACCAACTTTTCAAGTCGTGAAAACACGCTTCATTAATTGATCCAGTCTGACTGAGAGTGCCAATGGTATATGAGGTAACAATAATCTTAAAGATTACTTCATTATTTACATAAATTAGAAAGTTCATTCATATCGGAGTATCGACAGTGAACTTGTAATGAAATGCAGCAAATTCACTTTCTGTGGGAACTAGTAATGCTAATTCAGTTTTGTTATTTTTTTTATGCTTATGGATTTTAATTGGCTTTTTTACTGTGTATGTTTTTGGTTAATATTTATTTGAAAACAGCAAGAAAATTGGTTAATTAATGCAGCAGTTAGCATTTAAATATAAGCGTGGTGGGCACATCTCACTATCTCTTTCGTACGCGGGAGACCTAATAGCAGTGACGTCAAGAACGCTGTACGTGCATCCTTTTTGTGTTACTTGACAGTTTCCCTTTCCATGTAAATAATAAAAATTTGATTAAAATACCGTATTCTCGACATGATGTGTCTCATCTCATGTGTCCTTACCTTCTGGTATTGTGGGCACTTCAACTAATGTGATAGGGTTATTTAGAATGTAATCTAAAATAGACTTCCGAAGACACTTCCAAAAGGCTCGAAACATTTATAACACTCAATTGACATTTAAGTCTAGCGGGCGAAATATGCCAATTTTCCCCCAGGAAATTTCAATTAATATATTTTTTAATAAGATAACAATATTAGGTAACTTGTAGCTTGGAAAAGATATTTGTTTAGTTTTGGAGATGGAATAAAGCTTGTTTAAAGTAGTCGTAGTAGTAGTAGCATCGATGATAGCAGCCACTTTATTAAAATATGTAACAACAGGAGTTTTCATCAAATCAGCACGTTAGCAAATTTAATTTAATACTCGCTCACGGCCGTTGTTGGTCCACATCTTCCAAAATATATTAATTTAGTTTTGGAGATGGAACTTTCACAAACACAGACAAACACTGACGTGCCCATTCAGCGAGGGTCGGATATTTCCGACAAGAAAATGCTCGTATTGCACATAACTTAGGTATCCACATCTCTTTTTGGTTGAACGTATTTATTTTAGATTTAGTACCCCTCGCGCTGGAGGCACGGCAACTGATATAAAGTCTTGCGGTGAAAGGGTTAAGCTTGAGGAGTGTATGCAAAGTACTTTCTATAAAAATATGTAACAACAGGATTTTTCTTCACATCAGCACGTTAACAAATCACGGCCGTTGTTCGTCCACATCTTCCACATTTGTTAAGCAAATCAAGTGACCGCCGTTGAATCTGCTCTCGAACGTTACATTTATAACTCGATGCTCTAGTTATATCGGTCTTGCTGTGGTCTTACCCTTCCACCTTCTGTTTTCGCTTCTTACTGCCTTGATGTGCCTATGCCTGCTTGCTTTTTCTTTGGTCCTTCTTAATGAAGAGATTATTTAATTTCCCTATCTCTTCTTTGGAAAAAGGCCTTTTTCAAATTCTCCTGGGTCTTGGATGTTTATCTATATATGTATTTGTTATAAAATATTGTATTGTTGAGAAACACATAACACAAGTCTCGAACTTACTTTGGGGCTAGCTCAATCAGTGTTATTTGTCCCTATTTATTTATTTATTATTATTATACTTTTTATAAGTTTTTCTCTTGAAGAGGGTATACTCGTACGCCTTATACGCGGGCCGAAGCCAAGCGTAAAAGGGGTTATTGTATACTGTAAGTTGAAGTAAGTGTGGAGGAACTAAGTAATTTGCGTGTGATGCGGCAGGTATTGAGGATCACGGCCTTCTGAATTAAAGTAAGTATGTATTAGGGATTTTGGTATCACACCTGTGGATGATAATACTATGGGGATTATATGAACCGTTTGAACTTTCCATTGTGTTTTTATTTCTATTGCTAAGTCTTGGTATTTACTTAATTTTTCAGATATTGTGGTCTGTAGATTGTGTGTGTTGGGGATAGCTATATCAATGAGGTAGACTTTTTTATGGACTTTATCGTGTAGGGTGATGTCTGGTCTATTGTAATGGATAGTTTTATTGGTGATAATGGTTCTGTCCCAGTAGATTTTAAAGTTATTGTTATCTAATACGGAGTGTATTTGTAGTATGGAGTCATTTTCGGTACAAATTGGTATTTGTGGGCAAGGTGTTGGTGGACTATTGATGCTACCTGATCATGCCGGTGCTTATAATCCGTCTGGGCGATCGATTTACAAGCACCGGTGATGTGTTGTATAGTTTCTGATGCTGCATTACAGTGCCTACAAAGATCTGTGGGTTGATTGAGGTCTTTTATTATGTATTTCCGGTAGTTACGGGTGGCAATAACTTCGTCTTGAATAGCAAGCATAAAGCCTTCGGTCTCCGGAAACAGTTCGCCTTTACTAAGCTATTCGATCGACTTCTCCTCATCGACATGTGGTAGGCTCAGGTAGGTTCGGTGTCTTCCATGGAGTGACTTGGCAGCCCATGCTGCTGTTTTATGTTGTGTGTCTATTATTGTCTCAGTAGGTTGTGTCTGTCTGTCATGTAGGTTTAATGGAGTAAGCTTGGTGTCTGTTTCTGTAACAGCACTATGTAGATTTGATTGAGTTGATTTATTGTGAAAATATTTTCTAAGTGTGGTTATTTGTTTACTATGCAGGTTTTGGATGTCTATAAATCCTCTCTCACCATCTTGGCGCGGTATAGTAAGTCTTTCTGTACAAGCTTTGGGATGATGTTTCCTGTATATATGTAAGATGAGTGTTAATGGTCCTTTGCAGTTTTTTAAGGTCAGTCTTAGACCAGTTTATGATTCCAAAAGAATATGTCAAAATCGGTATTGCATAGGTGTTGATAGCTTTAGTGGTATTTTTTGAATTTAAATGAGATTTTAAAATACAATGAAGACGCTGTTTAAATTTATTTAGAAGTTGAGCTTTGGTCTGTTTTTGGTGTATTTGTCGTGATTGATTGAAACCTAGATATTTGTAGGTGCTGTTATCATCCATAGGCTCTATTGTTTCTCCGGTTTCTAGCACATAACTGTTATTTTGAACTTTACCTTTGACTATGGATAAAATTTTACATTTGTCTACACCAAATTGCATACGGATATCGCTTGAAAATTCCTGAGTTAAATTAGCTAACTTAAACAGTTCTTTTTTATTGGATGCGTAGAGTTTTATGTCATCCATATACATAAGGTGTGACAATGAGTAGTTGGGAAGGGTAATTCCTGCTTGAGATTTATTTAAAAGATAGGACAAAGGCTTGAGCGCCATACAAAACCATAACGGGCTTAAAGCGTCTCCTTGGAATATCCCTCTTTGAATGAAAATCGGTTCAGTAGTTTTTGATTCTGATTAGTTCGTTTGTATTTTCAAGACTGTTTTCCAGGAACGCATAGAGGTTTCTAGGAATGATACTATTACCGGGTGTATTTTATAAAGTTTCAAAACTTGAAGAAGCCAACTGTGTGGGACGGAATCATAAGCTTTGCGGTAGTCAATGAACATGGTGTGAATATTTTTCTTTGTTTTAAATGCTTTATTTATAACTACAGAGTCTATTGTCAGTTGTTCCTTATATCCTTGGCTATTTTTGCGGCATCCTTTTTGTTGTTCTGCGAATATATTGTATTTATTCAAATGTTTATTTATAGAGTCGCTTACACAGGCAGTTAGAATTTTGTAAATGGTTTGGAGGCATGTGATTGGTCTATATTTTGCTGGATTTTTTCGGTCATTAATATCTTTAGGTATCATGTAGGTTATACCTTCGGTTAAGTATAACGGCATTATATTCGGGATCTCTATGAATTTATTGATATGCTTGAATAATGGTATGTGAATGCTTTCCAATTTTTTATACCAATAGTTGTGTATATGGTCTGATTCGGGGACTTTCCAGTTGTTTGCGATTTGTAGAAAGGTATCAATGGAGATTTGTTCAAATTCCATTTCTGCAATATGTGTTAGTGTTTCAGTAGTTTGATTGATCCAGCCAGCTTCCTTGTTGTGCTCAATAGGGTCTTCCCAGATACCAGCCCAGAATTCTCTGACGGCTTAGTTCTGTTACTGTGTGTTTCGGTGATATTTCTGTAGAATAATTTTTCGTTGTTCATGAATTGGGTATTTTGTGTTTTACGATCTGTGCATGTGATTTATCTATTAAGCCTACTAGAAGCTGCGTTAAGTTTTTGTTTTATTGTATCTATAAAAATCTCTAAATATTGTTCTAGCTGCGTATTGTTATTTTCGTATTGTGCATGTTCTGTATATTTTACTTTTATATTTTCTACTGTTTCTATAATTTTTCTACTTTTGTGTCCCTGCATATATTGAATTAATCTAGCTATTTCTGTCCTAAACCCGTTTATCTTTTTTTCTAGTCTTTTTTGCCATGCTGGTTTATATATTTCATTTTTCCTATTTCAGTGTGTGTTCGTGTCAACAATTCTAGTTCCATTACATATTGCTGAGGTATAAGCTGCAGAGTAAATTATAGTCTGAAGTGTTATGAAATCTTGGTCCTTAGCTAAATATTTAGGAATTACATGTTTATCGATATATTCTACAATCATGGCTAATTTTCGTGATGTTTTCAGCCTAGGTATATATGGTCTCGAAATCGGATCAGTGTCTTTGAATTTATTAAATGTTTAAGCAAATTCTTATGTAATTTTCCCTTGCAACGAATAGTGTAATTTACGATAATCCTTTTGTTCATCTACACCAAAATTAAAATTTAAGATATCAGAGCTTTGTGAAAAATTTTCTTCATTTTCTGAATCGTGTATGTTTCAAAGATTCAAAGATTCAAATGTTTATTCAGTAATTAGACCTTTACAGGCACTTTCACACGTCAATAAGTATAATTTATGTTACGTGTAAAGTATATTAAAATTTAATTTATTTTTAAAGAAAAGCTACCGATACCAGCGCTTCGTAACGACCACTGCTGAGAAGAAACGCCGAAAGAAACTCATTTTCACAGTATTGGTCGCCTACTCGCCAGAAGGGCTTTGTCATATTATTATAATTGTCTTTTAATTAATAAATACTTATAATATAATACAATGTTGACACATTATAACATGTAATGCTTGTGAACAAGTAAACAAACATAAATTGCGTAATAAAAAATATTAAGTAGTCAAAAAAAAAGCGAAGCCGAGCTGACCAGTCCCTCCCGGCAGCACCCGTTCACGAGTTGACGCACGGATCAGCCATCGTTAAACTACACCATATTAGAGGTGACCTCGCAGACCTTGTCAAGAGAAAATATTAATTATATGTTGGTCACTTATTGATGGCAGAGCATTTACATGTTTTTACAGAAAACTTATTATGGTAACAGAAAATGCAGCTATTTATGTTTCATGTGTGGAGTGTAATGGAAAATGTTTAGGAAGTATCCACGCGTTTTTATCTCTTAAATAATCATTGATAGTATAGTACGCATTGTTCAATAATTTTTTTTTAACATGTGTTTTAAATTTTGCCATTGGTAGGTTAACGATCGCTTCGGGAAGTTTATTAAATAATGATGATGCACCATGTCTGTCCATGTTTGTCCTTGGTCTTGAATAGAGTGATAATTAGTTTCGATATGGGCTTCTACTTCTCGCTTAATTTGTTCTTTTCCATCTTCTGAAATAATTTTATTATTAATTATAACGCGTCGTTGGTCTGAAAGTCTTTGTTCGGATATATGTGATAAGTGTGGGTGTAGTTCGATAAATCTGGTGTGTACTTTCTTTCTATGTGCAGTTATGTTGGTCTCTAATTCTGTAACTTCAAAGTAAATTCGTAATATTGACTCATTTAAGTCATTAGACCAAGACATATGAGATCTAGCTGGATGCATTTGATTTTGTGGCATTAGGTTATTTTGTTGACAATTTTTACCTAAATCGTTTTTAATTTACTCAAGGACATTTTGTGTTAGTAACCTGTTATTATTTATTGCCCTTCGTTGGCCACCTAATCTTTGTTTAGAGGCATTTACATCAGGAAAAGCTTCATTGAATTTTTGGTGTAGTACGTCTAGGTAACCACGTGTGTTTGTTTCTATGTTTGTAGCAATTAAATATGTGCGCCAAATGAACTTTTTCATGTCATCTGTCCACCTTTGTCTCGCACGTTATAGCCAGCAGCGGGTGCAGCATTGTCGGCGAATGCCTCCTGCACAACATCCACTGACATGGGTGATACAGTCGATGATCGGTCTATTGCATCTAATTCAAATGATCGTGGTGATGAGTTGGGTGATGGAAAAAAACTATTGGATGATGATGGTGAATGAGGGATGATATCGGCTGTAGCATTTTCATTGAGGGGAAAATGCTACAGCCGATATGCTCAACTCGCCGTCACCGATGGTTCGCATACTGTGGCACTGAGCACCGGCTCCAAGTGCGCCCCGGCGACCCCCAGGCAGCGGCCGTAAACTATATCTTCTATTATTACTTTCCATTTCTCTTCATAAAGGGTTGGGACCGTTAGTTTGGGAAGGGTGTCATTAAGGTGTTAGTGACGGTAATGTAATGTGTTATTTAACCTAGATGTAAGTGGCTTTATTAACCAGTGCCGTGCTTCCCGTAAGCCCCCCCACCACGACAAGGTGGCCCCCCGGGGGGTTATTATTATTATACTTTTTATAAGTTTTTCTCCTCTTGAAGAGGGTATACGCCTAAAACGCGGGCCGAAGCCAAGCGTAAAAGGGGTTATTGTATACTGTAAGTTGAAGTAAGTGTGGAGGAACTAAGGAATTTATAATTATTATGTTGGTACGCTTTTCAGCCACGGGTCCATGGGGACCCGGTCCTTTGAGGCGTTCATGGGGCCAAAGCCAACATGTAGAGGCCTTTTAGTACCTTTTTATCTAAAAAGTGAGATGGCTGCATCTATGGAGGTCTATCCCTTAATGTACCATTAAGATGCACTAACGGACAGTCCTCCACAGCTGCCGAACTATTGCCAGGGAGGGATTTACTTGGTTTGGGCTTTATGGATGTGATGTTAGTGGACCGGATAACTGGGTTATGAAGTGAGATACGGACATCTATCTAAAAATTTCTTACAACAATTTTAGCCTGGTAGATGGTGACTCGCTGCTCGTTGGCTACACTGCCTGTGGGCACCCTAACTAGCCACGAAAATGCGGCCAGGGCGCAACACAATGTGAGCAGCTAAGGGTGTCGAAAGGTGCGGCTCCGGTTTCACAATCACGGGGCTTACCCCCGAGAGCGGGTTTCCCCGTTATTACGCCATTACGTGCAATACACTTCCATCCTGAAGCATATGTTCTGCTCTTGCGACTCCACTCTGGCCGGCCAGTTAAGGCAAGACAGAGGCGGGGGGTGTGTAACTGTGTGTTTGTGTGTGTGTAAGCGCATGTGTGTTGTATGGTCCCCCTGGAGGTAGGGTACGTGGTGTCGCCACTCACCATCAGTTCGCCACAAGCTGCCCTGCTTTGACTGACTGCACTGGGAATCCAGTGGGCGATGGGGTCGTCACGTCCCGACGCCTTTTTATTATTATTATTCTTTTCAAAATGTCTTTTCTTAATATCTCCCTATTTGAATAACTTGATCTTCCTTCTTAGTCGTGAACTCGGCTCACTGATATGTTTGTGGGATAGGCAAATTTGACCTATCAGCTAATGTAAGTTTAATGTAAATGCATTTTTTTTTCATATTTCGATATATGCTCCTTGGGAAAGTTGTTTCAGTATCATGGACTGAATTCAACTTTTTATATGTAATTTTGTTATATATCTGATTTATTTCTATATGTGCAGTGTGATATTGCGTTGCATGCATTCTGCAATGTTACTGTACTTTGATTAAGCTTTTATTATTCAGATCTAATAAAGCGCAAAAAGATACATTTAACTTTCATCGAGATCGATCATTAGGGGCGAAATATGAAAGGCAAAAGGGTTCGAGGCTGTTATATCGAATCCGGTCACCGGTTTTGAAGTGCACTGTAAATGTTTTATCTATTTCCGTGGTGGGACCGATTGCTTGTGTTCGATCAAGTATTATCTAGTTGCATAAGTTTATATCATGCCTGGATGCATTATACCTTTTTTAGTTCGTTTATTATTTAATCAAAGTATATTATAATGTTTAATATTTACCACGAGAGATGTTGACTTTGTTCTCATCTATTCTGACTAGAAATTTTAAATTTTAACTGACTTCAAAATAGAAGAAGAAAAAAATTTTTACGTATGTTTCAGGACCTGTAGAAAGGTATCAGGTGGTCCTATAAAAATTTTATCAAAATTGGTCGCCCAGGAACATCAATGAGTAGAACTCTAATTGTACTTAAGATTAAAGGTTAAAGTTGATTTTTAGTTTTGAAAAATTATATACAATTTTAAAGTTATTGCTTTATCATAATATGTTTCTAGAAAAGCGTTAATCGATCCTTAACATTAGTATCTTAAGGAAATATTTATTACCCAAATAAAGTGTCAGTGTTTTCATTGTAAATAATTCTGAGACTATTCTTTGTATTGATCTGATACATTTTGCTTGAATTACAGCTATTTACTCGTTGTGTTTGTAAAGGTGGCGAGTGAAACAATTTGCGATGGGCAACTTCGATTAGTCGCGGTGCCGTAGAAGATTAGCTGGAGGTTATCAGTACTTTTCCATCCAAAGAAATACTTACTTTCACATTACTGCCACATTTTTCTCGCTGTGAATCTCTGTATTTTAATCCCCGACTCAATAAGAGGGGTGTTATAAGTTTGACTGGTCTGTGTGTTTGTGTATCCTAAAGGGATGGACCGATTTCTAATATTGTTTTTTAATCTAAAGCCTTGTCTTTAGATCTATGTTTGGTGGAAATCGGTTCAGTCCTTTAAAAGTAATTGGTGGTGAAAGTTTGAAAGTCAGGGGTTTTTATAATTTGATAATAACGCTAGTTTATGACAAAAAGATTTTTTTTTTATAAACTGTATATAATCTAGTTTATTTGGCATTAGGTACTTACACTAATAAATAATTTTAAAAAACTAAATTTCTCTGATTTTTTTTTATTAATGATGTACTTTGTTATTATATTTAAAGAACCAAAAAATACTGAACGGGCTTGAATGAAACGTTGGTAAAAAACACATTCATAGTTTCTAACCGGGATTATTTACGATCTTATTATTTTCATGAGCACACAGTTTACGGATGTAATTGTTTATAATTTTATAGCATTGTTAAACCGATAACAAAGCGTACTTCTACTATTATAGCATATCCTACACTACACTTCAACAGCTATAGCTAGTTACTGCGATAAAATAAACGATAAAATTATCGAGTTAATAAACATTTCTATCTTTTTTTCCTTTAAATATCTGATAAAAGTCTTTGTCGTATGTCGTATGCATATTGTAGTATGCTTCGTAGGGTGGTATTGATAACGAATTAATTTTTAACAGACTCCAAAAAAAGGGATTTTTTTATGTATGTTTACCGATTATTGGAAAACGCTCGGACAGATTTGAAAACATTTTTTTTGATTGAACTCTTATCAGCTGGACCCATATTTTTTTTTTTACAAAATCGGTTGTGTCTTTTGTATGTGAAGTCGGTATTTAGTTTAAAAAAAATTACCTGATTATTGAAAAATGGTTTTCTTAATTAGTTCGAGTATTCTAAATATTGTCGTGTGCAGTCTATTATTTATCTCTACCGAAATTAAATTTAATAAAGAAATCAGAATTTAAGTTAAATGAATTGGTGGTAAATTAAAATTTATGAATAGGGAATATGCACGTATTTTTTTTATTTGCTTAAAAAATTCCTTATTAACCACAGAAAACAAATATAAAGAATTTATAAATTATCTTAATCAGCGACGAAGATGTGATACTTTAAAGTTTCAATTAGAAAGAGTAGTCCGGTATGGACTGGTGATGTCAAAGTCCATACCACATTTACATTTGCCATGGAAAATAGCGTTTTTGCAAGTTAGATTTTGTAAAATCGTAATATCTCGTTTGTTTTTCAACCAATTTTTATTCTGTTTTCACTGTTAGTACTTTACTTTTGAATATTTATGGATTAACTGGTTAGATAACACATATTTTTTTATGCATACTCCCTATTGGTCCAAGATTTTACGATCAGTCGGAATTTTGAGTCATGTATACTAGCTTAGAAAATGTACTACATGTCAATTTAATAGTATGCATTCGAAACTAGACAGGTTAACTTACTATCATTTAATAACCGTTCAGTTTTCCTTCTAAATTATTTCGTGTGCAATATGACCGCACGCACGGTACCGTAAGTACCTACGGTGCGTGCGTACTTACCTAATTACTAATTACATGGCTTTGCGTAGCTCATTCAACATTATAGGCCTTGACCGTAGAAGAATAATATACTATTGTATACTTTTACTGTATACAATAGTGTGCTAGTACGTTTTGACCTTTTGAGCTTAAGTAGCGGTCTAGCGGTCAGCATGTAGATATGTATCTCTGCTGTTATTTGGAATTTTGGACCATACCAGAAAAAGTTATGATCTCATTTCATTGTTGCGATGTTAAATATTTTCATTGTGTTGTGATGTCATTTAATTTAATAAAACTCCTCCGCCATGAGTAAGCGATGTGTGAATGCGAAATATACTTTTTTGTTATGTAAATGTATGAGTATCAATTTAAGACATACAAGTTGTATATAGAATAGCCGGGAGTCGGACTGTTCATGGAAAGTCTTTTTGATAAAACCCATTTCCAACTGCCATATTGTCGAAGAGTCATTTGATTGACGGGTTATTTAACCTATGTTCCACTTTACCGAAAACCCGAATGTACGCAATTCCATAATGGCGACAGTACATTTGTTTGACCGCCATATATTCGTGATAATCTATTTTCAGTCATAGAAAGGTTTCATTATCAACGCCTTTTAATAAGTGTCTATTATGGGATATATTTAATGATTTGGTTGAGTTATTAAAAAGTATATAAAAGGTTTTGTAATTATTTATTTTTAAATTATTATTAGAACGCCAGACATTTATATTTTTTATTGTATAGTTTATGTCATGTTTGTGTTCTTGTAGAGTATTTTTCTTATTTTTTGTTACAAAACCGATATCGTCTGCAAATAAGATGCTCTTGTGCTGAATATCATTCGGTAGGTCATTGATATACACTAAAAAAAGCAAAGGGCCAAGTACGCTTCCTTGAGGCACACCTAATTTATTTTTCTTAAAAGAAGATCTATGCTTTTTTGCGATTTTGTTTTGCTCCAATCTCTACTGTCTGCGACTTATCAGTGAGATATGATTTAATCCAGTTTAAAGCATTATCACTTACACCATTTTTTCTAATTTCAAAAGTAGTAAGGGATGATAAAAAGGTCAAATGCTTTCGTCATATCATAACAGAGTGCTGTTGTATATTTTTTATCATTTAGGCTATTCAATGTTGTGTTAACAACATCAAAGGCCGCGAGTGTAGTTGATTTTTTTTTTGGAACCCATACTGATTGTCGTTCAACACATATTTACTGAAAAATGATGTGAACTTATCATTCATAACCTTCTCATATATTTTTGATATGACGGGAATTAAGGTTATTGGTCGGCGGTAATTATCAGGCAGGGTTCTTTTACCTTTCTGAAACAAGGGCTTAACTACAGAAATCTTTAGTTTTTCTGGGAACATACTATACCATACATGTATGTTCAATGTTTTTATTCTACTCATCAAATTCATTTGTATATGCAAGTGTAATTTTTTTTATTGTAGGCTATGGGGTCCTGTCATTTGGCAAAGACTTCCCCTCAAGATTTCATCGCGTTCTAGAGAGAGTCCAACTGTACATAAATAAATAAAATGCTTACAAACAAATAAATAATTAAGTCGGATCACAATTTGTATAGTAACTTGAATATAATATTGAAAATCATGTTATTGTTAAAAAAAAATGCACAAACATTTTATAAGCTTTGAATACGTCATGCGTTTGAATTGAATGAATCGGGCGTGAAAGTGGAACGAATATAAAATTACGTAAAAGGAAATATTTACTAGTCACGGGCAGCTATTTGATCTTCTTTCTCACGACAATTATACAGTAAAAGCCTGTAGACAGAATAAGATGAAATCTAATTTGTTCAGAATAGGTTTACGACAAATTTTCTCCAAATAATCTGACAGGTTCGTCGTCCGATATATTGTATTTAGTACAAATATTTACTTTAGTTAAATCGTAATGATGACTTCATTAATTAATGTTATATCTTCGACATACAACATACGACGAAATAAATAAATATATACCTAGGGACAAATTACACTGATTGAGCTAGCCAGTAAGCTCAAACTTGTACTATGGGATACTAACTCAACGATACTATATTTTTAACCGACTTCCAAAAAGGTGGAGGTTATCAATTCGTCGCGATCTTTTATGTTTTTTTTATGTATGTTCAGTCGATTATTCGAAGACGCCTGGACCGATGTGGAATTTTTTTTTTTGTTTGAAAGGGAATACTTGCCAGGTGGTCCCATAGAAATTTTATCAAAATCGGTTGTGTAGTTTGGGGTGAAGTCGGTTATTTATATAGTTAAGAAAAAGGGAAAGGAATCAATGTAGGGCAAAACATTGTCGATAAAAACCTGTTAGGTGTTCCAAATCGCCAGACAAATGTGTTTATTTGTGTTGTTATGATTGTGATCTTATCAGAGAGGACGTTAGATGAAACCCTTAAAATTGACCCCTTTTGACCTTAACTTCAGAACTGTCTATGCATGCAGACATAATTCTAAAACTATACATTCCTTCTTAGGTGCAAAGACAAGCCGTACCCTGACCTGCTGCCGACGACCAGCGTGGTCATAGTTTTCCACAATGAAGCCTGGACGACGCTCATCCGGACCATATGGAGTACCATCAACCGGTCCCCGAGGCCGTTGCTCAAGGAGATCATACTTGTGGACGATGCCAGTGAAAAGGGTGAGGAAAGCATTGTTATTTCTTTCCACTTGTTTCAGTTTAGGAATCTATCTATAAGACGAGCGACACTGCCCACAACAGCAGCTGACGGCGACCGTTCTTCACAGCAGTGACAGTCTGCGACTGTCGCTGATCAGGGGGTCGTGTCGCTTGTCTGTTAGAGCCCTTTAGTTGATTTGGCAAGTGAGATAAGCTTCTTCTCACATGTTGTTCAGTTCTAATTATAACAAGAATTTGAATACTATATCCTATACTTTAAATCGAGCATTTCTTGTCCTCCAAGTCTTGTCAAATCCGTTTCCGAGATCTTCATTATAAATTCCGATATATAAGATCTCGGAAACGGCTCCAACGGTTTTGATAAAACTCGTAAGAGATAAAGGCATGTTAGTGCGTAGCTAGGGAGAGCGAGCATTTAAACCCCAAATACAGAACTTTCACGCCGAGTTTTTTGGTTTAAAAAGTGAAATGAAATGACGAAAGGAAAAACATATGTATTTATTACAGATAACGAACACAATTATCATTATCTGATCGACAGTTTCAATGAAGAGAGTTGTCTTTTGCCATATAGGAACCTATAATTAAGATGCGCGATGCGTTGAGTGTATCACTTGAGGTATTGCGCGTTGCGTGCTGCCATGAAATTTGTTCCGCCACATTAGATACGAACATTTAGTGCACGTTTTGTTTTTACCGTAAAATATATTTAGTTGAGTTTATATTTTTAATTCTGTTCTAATGTTAATTTCAAAACATTAAAATATGTAAGTAGTATAATTATTTTACATAATTCTTGGCGATTATTCTCTATCTATCACAAACAAATATGTCACATAGAAATAGAAGTCATTTTTAAGAATAAGAATATTTTTTAAATATGCTTATACGTGAGAGTTCTGGTTGCAACTTAACATTTATACATTCTCCGACCATACTGATATTCATCCAACGTGGGGCGCACTATAAGTTTCCGGAATGAATATGAAAAAATACTATTAAAGGTACAAAATTAATTTATTGTTTTTCAAAATAATCTCCCTTGGCGTCTATGCACTTTTTCATTCGATGAAACCAGTTTTGAAAACTTTTGTGCCACTCCTCTGTGGTGACCTCTGAAACGTGTTTTTCATACTCCTCGACAGCCTCTTCTGGTGATGAAAATCGTTGACCGCGTAATTGGTTCTTAATTTTTGGGAACAAAAAAAGTCACAAGGTGCCAGGTCGGGACTGTATGCAGGATGACTCATGAGTTCTACATTTTTCGCCTTCAAAAAGTCGTTTGTCTGTCTGGCCGTGTGAGAACTAGCATTGTCGTGGTGCAGGATGATACGGCGTTTACGGTTATTTTTACGGAGTTCGTCAATAACTTCCGGCAAACAAATGGTCGTGTACCAGTCACTATTCACTGTACGACGATTCTCTAAAGCAACAGTAGCCACGTGTCCAGTTTTATTAAAAAAAGAAGCAATCATCCGCTTAGATGCACTTTTCACGCGCGCCACTTTGGTTGGTTTCGGCTCATCTTGAAAGACCTATACGCTCGATTGCTGCTTTGTTTTGGGATCGTAGCAATAAATCCATGTTTCGTCACCTGTTACTATGTCCCACACCAAATTTGACGCACCTTCGTTGAATCTGGTAAGCATGGCACTGCACCAAGTGACGCGGTCCGTTTTTTGAGCCTCGGTCAAGTTGTGTGGGATCCACCGTGAGCACAGCTTTCTCACACCCAAATGTTTGTGTAGGATTAATTGTATTTGACTCATGCCTATTTCTAAGGATGCGCGAATTTCATGGTAGGTCACATGCCTGTCTGTTTCAATCATACGGCGCACAGCATCGATGTTTTTGTTGGTCACAGCGGTGGACGGCCGACCATCGCGAGATTCGTCACTGAGATTGATACGACCACGCTTGAATTCTGCAAACCAGCTATAAACTGTTGTCTTGCATGGTGCTTCATTGCCAAAAGCTGTTTCAAGCCGAGCGATGCTCTGTTGAGCTGTCAAATTACACTTAAAATCGTAGAAAATCATACTACGAAAATTTTCCCGAGTTAAATCCATGTTGATGCAGACACACAATTTTTTAAATGGCGCCACAAGGTAAAAACAAAAGACAGTCAGATGAAACAAACTGCATTCTACAGCCAAAGAGTTCTATTTTCAAATGTTGCAATAAATTTTTAAATATTGTTTATGTAAGTGGCCAGTTCCGGAAACTTATAGTGCGCCCTATGTACTTACTTTTACACCCGGTTTTAGTATGTTAGTGTCCTCGGATCATAAAATTTGTAAATGTTCCTACTAAATTTCTAGGCCGGTGATTATAGAAGACGTAGGTTCTAAAATATTATTTTAAATCCCCAAGAAAAATTGTGACAATGATCGTTTGACAATGCTATGTGTTTTGACGAACATACTCATCATTCAAAGCGTTCGAAAAGCTAAAATATCGTTTTGTAATAATAGTAAGTTCCGCTATTAAAATAAGTTTGTTTTTTTTTTTTATATATAGAACACTTAGGCAAGAAGCTGGAAGATTACATAAAGACGCTGCCGGTGTCCACGCGTCTGTTCCGCACTGAAAATCGGTCGGGGCTAATCCGCGCGCGGTTGCTCGGCGCCAAACACGTCAAGGGTGACGTCATCACGTTCCTTGACGCGCATTGTGAATGCACAGGTAACAGTTTTTAGTTAATTTTTTACGGTTTATCTAATAGAACATCATTTTGTAAGTACATTATTGTGTAAGGATTATTCTCAGTAAATTAAATGTAATATTTCTTTATGAGAATGAATAAAGATCTTAAACCTGAGAACATATGATAATAGGATCATGCCAATTTATGTGAATTTCGTAAGAGGCGACTGAAGGACTAGGCACTAACTTCTAGTACAGTCAGCCAAAGAGATACCTGATCAGGCCCTCTACCTATATGTATCTCGAATTTTCTCTTGAACCAAAAACAATATTAAAATGAAAATGAATATTCAAAAAGACTTCATAAAACTCTTCCTGAATATACATTTTAAGATCTATAGTGCGTTTGTTTAGGTATTTAAAAGAATGTAAACAATCTTAACATGTCTTTTTATTGAAATATGTATACACTTTATAAATCAATACCTTCGCAAATTACATTTTATTTATTTTATAGATTATAAATCACATAACTTATTTGAAATTTGCAAAGGTATTGATTTATAAAGTGTATATTTCAATAAAAAGACATGTCAAGATTGTTTACATTCTTTTAAATACCTAAACAAATGGACTTTAGGTAGAGGGCCTGGTCAGGTATCTCTTTGGCTAGCTGTACTATAACTGCATTTTCAAGGAAGTTTGACGTCAGCAGGCGTCCGGTCGTAAATCCACCACAGCCAAATATTTTTTTTTTTTATAATTGACAACACATGCAACGCCTCGTTCATCAGCTAGTTAAAAATAAAACTTACTCTAACACGATTCATATCCAATCCTTTCTCCACAGCATATCACATTTGCGCCGCTCAATGTACTTAAACATTTAAAAGGCAATTTAGCTAATCGCAACATAATCTTGATTAGTCATTAGCCACAGTTTGAAAACGCAAATGCAATACAGAATTCATGGCTAGCAAAAAAAGCTTAAGGTCAGAAAAAAGAAGTGTTTTAGGTACGCCGATTACTCCTACATTTTTAATTTCGGAAAAATAAAATCCATTAAACATCAGCGAAAAATACTGTTAGCTTTCAACACAAGTTACAAGTTCATCAACTAATCCGTGTATCTAAAAAAATATTACATGCTTCAATATCTACGTACTCTGGGGAGAGTTCGGTAGTATCATGGACTTTCAGTCCAAAGTCTTTTTAGGCCTAATATAATGTTCAGGGTTCCGTACCCAGAGGGTAAAAACAGGACCCTATTACTAAGACTCCGCTGTCCGTCCGTCCGTCTGTCCGCCCGTACGTCTGTCCGTCCGTCCGTCTATCTGTCTGTCTGTCATCAGACTGTGTCTCATGAACAGTGACATGAAGCTAGACAGTTGAAATTTTCACAGATGATGTATTTCTATTGCCGCTATAACAACAAAAAATAGAATGAAATAAATATTTAAAGAGGCTTCCATACAACAAACTTGATCTTTTGCTGTTTATTGCTCGATAATCGATCGATAATAACGGCAATAGGAAGACGCTTGAAATATTCACAGAATATAGTTGTATATTCGCTTTAAAAATAAATAATTGTATTAAAATAAATAAATATTTGAGAGGGGCTCCCATACAACAAACGTGATTTTTTTATAGATATGTACGGAACCCTTCGTGCGCGCGTCCGACTTGCACTTTGCCAGTTATATAGATTAGTCCATTCTTATTTGCCTTTCCATCGTACACCTACTTACTTGCAATTTTTTGCCTGGGCAACGCGGGGCGTTCTTAGTCGTTCACAATCATAACGTGTTTCTGTATCTTTATCTGAAACCATAATCACATTTCCCTTTCTATTAATTTCATATCAAAACCCTCATATTAAAAAAAAGCCTGCCCTCCTTAATCAGTCATATAGTGAGTATGTTACAAATTTAAGTTGTGCATACTTTTTTGTGTCATTGACAGAAAAAAACAATGCTCCTTAAATCAGTAGCGTTATAGTATTTGTATGTGCAGGATTTTTAGAAAACAAGGGCTAAAATTTTAATCGTATCATTTGCTAAGTAGTGGCGTGTATACGTATACGTAGTGACGTCATCTCATTTCGTGGTGCGCGTTGCGAATGCGCAGACAGTCACAGTTGAAGGTCCTACGTTGGCATTACTGGTATTAGTGAAAGTGGATGAGTATTCTGCGGCCTCGACATTTCTCCCGATTGTTTTTTTTGGTTAGACGATCAGTCGAGAAATATTGTAGAAATAAGTATGATTTTATTTCTCACGGGAAACGAATTATTAATACCTACTTGCCTTAACATTACTTACTTTACATGAAAATGTTTTTGGACGGATAAAAATTATCTTGCATTGATTTTGTTTTTAATACTTTTATGAAGTGTAAATATTAAACATGATCGAATATTCCATATATCTCGTTTTAGATAAAATAAGTTATAACCACTTTTAGCAATAAGCCAGTTTCCGAACTGCATAACCTGTTCGTAATGGCCGTCCTTCAATTACATTCTTATTAGTAGCTTTATTCTGTAAACAATTTCTAATTTCAATGCAGTGTGTACAAAACGGACTTACTTTATTGTCTTAACAATGATTTAATTAAATATGACGATGATTTAATTCCGAGTAGGTAGGTTCAATCAAGTACCAAGATACCTGTCCAGGCCCTAGTTTAAGAGAAAATTTAAGATATAAGTAGAGGGCCTGGTCAGGTATCTTGGTACTTGACTACACTTTTAACCGACTTCGCTTAAAAGAAGGTTTTCATTGCATTTTAAAAATACGATTTTGTTTTGTGAATACCTATCTACACATTTTTTATGAAGTTGTTTTATTCTTTTCCTAAATGCCAACGTAGAAAGCGGTTTGCATTGCAAACTTGGGGATTTGCAATGAGATTGATTTGTTAGAATAGGCGGCAGGTCATTGACTGAACGGAATTAGTACGTCGAGGCAGCTTGTCTCTATTATGGCAATTAACACCTTGGTATGTCTGACTGTCCATTCACTCCCGCCTACATGTGCAAACTAGGTCATGGGTTAAATAAGCCGTCCAATGTAGTGACAGTTGGGGCACTCCTCCGGTCCAATCAGAGAATCAAATATATTGTCACAGAATTGATATAAGTATTAAGTACATGCAGAAAGGAAACGGTTAGGGTCCCGTGCAATATGCGTCCCCGTTCCCCGTCTCCGCACCTCTTACCGTTCTCGCCTTTTCGTTTATGTTGGCGAACACACACATTGACGTGTGCACGAATGTATAATTTCGTTTCTAGTAGTAGTTGGCTTAAAGGATACTCCGCTTCTATGAAGTGTCACACCTGTGATACTGTACGTGGGGCGCACTATAAGTTTCCGGAATGAATATGAAAAAAATACTATTAAAGGTACAAAATTAATTTATTGTTTTTCAAAATAATCTCCCTTGGCGTCTATGCACTTTTTCATTCGATGAAACCAGTTTTGAAAACTTTTGTGCCACTCCTCTGTGGTGACCTCTGAAACGTGTTTTTCATACTCCTCGACAGCCTCTTCTGGTGATGAAAATCGTTGACCTCGTAATTGGTTCTTAATTTTTGGGAACACAAAAAAGTCACAAGGTGCCAGGTCGGGACTGTATGCAGGATGACTCATGAGTTCTACATTT
This sequence comes from Acrobasis suavella, assembly GCA_943193695.1. Lineage (NCBI taxonomy): Eukaryota > Metazoa > Arthropoda > Insecta > Lepidoptera > Pyralidae > Acrobasis > Acrobasis suavella. The sequence continues at coordinate 7,679,674 of OW971945.1, read as the reverse complement.
TTCGCCTTCAAAAAGTCGTTTGTCTGTCTGGCCGTGTGAGAACTAGCATTGTTGTGGTGCAGGATGATACGGCGTTTACGGTTATTTTTACGGAGTTCGTCAATAACTTCCGGCAAACAAATGGTCGTGTACCAGTCACTATTCACTGTACGACGATTCTCTAAAGCAACAGTAGCCACGTGTCCAGTTTTATTAAAAAAAGAAGCAATCATCCGCTTAGATGCACTTTTCACGCGCGCCACTTTGGTTGGTTTTGGCTCATCTTGAAAGACCCATACGCTCGATTGCTGCTTTGTTTTGGGATCTTAGCAATAAATCCATGTTTCGTCACCTGTTACTATGTCCCACACCAAATTTGACGCACCTTCGTTGAATCTGGTAAGCATGGCACTGCACCAAGTGACGCGGTCCGTTTTTTGAGCCTCGGTCAAGTTGTGTGGGATCCACCGCGAGCACAGCTTTCTCACACCCAAATGTTTGTGTAGGATTAATTGTATTTGACTCATGCCTATTTCTAAGGATGCGCGAATTTCATGGTAGGTCACATGCCTGTCTGTTTCAATCATACGGCGCACAGCATCGATGTTTTTGTTGGTCACAGCGGTGGACGGCCGACCATCGCGAGATTCGTCATTGAGATTGATTCGACCACGCTTGAATTCTGCAAACCAGCTATAAACAGTTGTCTTGCATGGTGCTTCATTGCCAAAAGCTGTTTCAAGCCGAGCGATGCTCTGTTGAGCTGTCAAATTACACTTAAAATCGTAGAAAATCATACTACGAAAATTTTCCCGAGTTAAATCCATGTTGATGCAGACACACAATTTTTTAAATGGCGCCACAAGGTAAAAACAAAAGACAGTCAGATGAAACAAACTGCATTCTACAGCCAAAGAGTTCTATTTTCAAATGTTGCAATAAATTTTTAAATATTGTTTATGTAAGTGGCCAGTTCCGGAAACTTATAGTGCGCCCTATGTATAAATATTTGATTCTCCGTTTCTCTCTACTTGCAATCTTCTCTAACTTCATGCAAAATAAAGGATTCCGATATCTGAGTCTGTATCTTTGTCACCTTATCGTACTATATACGTACTTTTAATAGCAACGTTACGAAAGGATAACTAAAGACTGGGAATTATAAGTTTGAAGAGTGTGTATTCGTGTCTTTCTGTGTCATTGTTGCTCCTCAAATGATGGACCTGTTATAATTCATATACAGAATATACTTTTTGAAAGGTAAATGGATTGGGATTGATTGGGTTTCGTACCCAATGGGTAAAAACGGGACTCTTTACTAAGGCTCTGCTGTCCGTCCGTCTGTCATCAGGCTGTATCTCATGAACCATGATAGCTAGATTTCCACAGATGATGTATTTCTGTTGCCGCTATAACAAGAAATACTAAAAACAGAATAAAATAAATATTTAAGGGGGCCCATACAACAAACTTGATTTTTTTGTAGGGAATGGTACCGATCCCTTCGTTCGTTGGCAGGTTACTATATTTTGCGAAAAATTGGCGATGTGGTAACGGCAAAGTAGAATATAACTTATCTTAACCCTTTTCCTCTCCCACGGGTGTCGTAAGAGGCGACAAAAGAATATATATGTGACGTAGAATAGGCAGCACAGCAGTGACCTCTATGCAAAGATAATGATATACTAACTACAGCTGCGATTACCAGATTCATTTATGTCCAGCGGTGGACTGTATGGAAAATTGTGTAAATGAAGTCAGATAAATGAGGAAAAAAAACCAGAAAAGCATTAAATTACATAATATTTCGATTTATAATAGGTTGGGGAAAAAGTTTTTTCGCATTTTATATGAAAATTCAAAACATTTTTAATATAGTTTGTTTACATTTAACTAAAGTATGTAGGTACCATTTTGTTCGATATCTTTTTGCCATATAAGATGGTAGGGACATGATCCCATTGCTATAGAATTTTTGGGGCTTCTGATCAAAAAAATCAAAAAACTGCGTCAAGTAGCTTTGGCAGTCCTCTCGTGATGTTAACCTGACACTGCCTAAAGAATTCTGAAGAGACTGGAACAGGTGGAGTGAAGGTGGTCAGGACTATACGCCGGATGCATTAACACCTCCCAGCCAAACTCTTTAATTTTTGCTTAGTGGTTAAAGCTGTGTTAGGTCTAGCGTTATCATGATGAAAAACCACACCCCTTCTGTTGATTAATTCCGGCCGCTTTCTCTCAACTTCTTGCTTTAATCTTATCAGTTGTTCGCAGTAGAGTTCTGAATCGATGGTCCTGCCTAGTGGTAACAGCTCATAATGAATAATGCCCTTCCAATCCCACCACACACACACAGCATCACCTTGTTGCGAGTTAACCCAGGTTTCGCTACAGTCTGAAGCCTGACCGGCCTTTGACCATGACCTTTTTCGCACGTTTTTATCGTACGTGATCCACTTTTCATCACCAGTTATCAATTTCTTCAAAAATGGTTCGGTCTCATTACGTCGTAATAAAGAATCACAAATGAGTACACGGTTCATTAGGTTTCTTTCAGAGAGCTCGTGAGGTACCCAAATATCGAGCTTTTTTGTGTACCCATTTTTTTCCAAATGCGCCAAAACTGTTTTGTGGTCAATTTCCAGTTCTTCAGCTACGTCGTAACTACTGATATGCCGATCTTGCTCCACTTTTTCAAAAATAGCGACCAGAGCGACGTGCATCTTTGACATCAAAATTTCCGGATTGAAAACGCTTAAACCAAAGTGCTACTCTCACAGACACTGCACTAGGTCCATAAACATCGCAAAGTCTTGTCCGGGAAGATCACTCAAAGGGTTCTGCTTCATCAAATCTGAAACAAAATAGATACTTTAACTGTTTTTATTCGTATTTAGTACCTCGGTGACTGAGCATTGCTCTATGAAATACACACAAAAAAGCTCGATTGATCTTTCGGTCACAAAACCACCTAAATAATATAGTATTTCATTAAATTGGTTGGACAGAAACTTTCTCACCAATTTGCTTACAAGTAATTCCATTTTACATGGTGGTCAGGGAAAAAGAAAATTATAGAATGTACTGGCTGTTTTTTTTCCGCACAGAAAGAAAAGTCGATCGAGAATGGGGAAAAATACGAATCATATTAATAGCGCCAAGCAACATATAATTATTTTGATTCTTGTCTCTACCTGGTCTATCGTCACGCTAAAAGTTAATTAAGTGGCCTTTAATTTTCGCGGGCCATGACTCTGTCTACTTAAAGGAACAAGACCCAAAATGCTCTTCCTGCCCCATAAGGGATTCATATTTCAATTTAAATATAGGTACATTTTTGCGTGATCAGCTAGGAAAAGAATGTATCAGCAATGTAAACTTCGGACATTACTGTTTAGAGTTTTCGTAATGGAACTAACCTTGTCGCAGCAGCTACATCAGTCCATGATATTTAACAAGATAAAGTTTTAAAAACTAAAACCCGACTACGGAAGATCCTTACTGAAAAGTACGTTAATCCAGTGAATGCAACCACAGCAGAGAGAAACAGTTAGTAATATACCCCTTTCGTTTGATATCCTGCAAGTTATGAATTGATTTATTTTATATTTTAGTTAATTACTTATGGCCTATAGAGGGTGCCATATTTAATTTATTATGACGTAAAAGTATCTTAGCTTTACGCTAGTTATAAGCTATGTATCATCACATAAGATTAAATATAGCACCCTCTAAAGGCCATAAGTAATAAACTAAAAAAAATATCGTGTTTGGCATCAAATAAAAGGGTATAATTATAACATTTCGAAAATAAATACATTAGTAGCTTTTCTCCCTGCTGTGTTGGTATTCACTGGATAAACATACTTTTCAGAAAGAATCTTCCCGTAGATGGGTTTTAATTCTTAAACTATATTTTTTTAACTAAATATATAAAACTCACGTAGTATAGTGTAGTTTTTTATATATTTAGTTATGTCATATCACGTTATTTTATATTTTTTAGCGATAGATAAGGCAGGGTTTTACTCTGAAGATGTACTTCTTTATTTTTGTACCTATCATATACTAATTCAATGAAAAGGGGGAATCAACCCAAAAGGGAGTAAACATACTAATCAGTGTGAACAACTTTTACACGGGGACTATCGCTTAAATCTTTTTTTTTTACTTTCACTTTTTTGTTGTTACATATGAAAAATATTATAAGATAATATACAATATGTAACAAAAACCCTGTTCGATCCTTGTAGGAGCAACTCAGACCGTCAATATCTCGTGTTTATATTATGAGTGTCATTCACTTTCTTGAATTGATTCATATTTTTGTATGTGAATATGCAAATTTCATAAATATATAGGGAAGGTAAAGTAAGAAAATTATATTTTTTGAAAAATGGTATACAAGATTCTGTGTTTTTTATTTGTGCTAAGAATTTGTATAAAAATGACAATTTTTTTTCGAGTTTCAAGCATTGGTCCAATATGAAAAGTTGTTCATATTGACGGTCTGAGTTGCTCCTCAAGGATTTTGTTACATATTGTATAATTACAATATTTATTATCTAATATATAAAATTCTCGTGTCACAGTTTTAGTTGCCATACTCCTCCGAAACGGCTTGACCGATTTTGATGAAATTTTTTGTGCTTATCCGGTATCTATGAGAATCGGCCAACATCTATTTTTCATCCCCCTAAATGCTAGGGGTAGTCCACCCCTAAATGCTAGGGGTAGTCCACCCCTAAATTTTTTTATGGCAAAACAACGTTTGCCGGGTCAGCTAGTTATTACTATAAATTTATTATAAAGGTACAAACATACATACATAAATACACACCTTGACACACACATATACATATACATACCTACATACACTGCTTAAATCATTACCTTTCCTCCTTGCCGTAGTCGGGTAAAAATCTGTAACCAGTGTTGACCACTTGACACACATGAATCACTTATGTTAGAAATTTCCCATTGGAAATTTATAATTCGTTTTTAACTTGATATATAATTGTCCTATGAAATTAGTTCCGGCTCTAATTCACGCCATTCTAAAGAATGACGTGGAAGATAGTATGACAAATAAGATAAGAATTGATTTTATTTACTTACAATTAGATTTTTCGTCGGGTCCTTCCATAGAAGGTACTTACTGGAGTTTTACAATGAGATGAATCGATTTCTTTCCACTGTTGGTTGCTTGCATTTATTCGCTAAAACAATAAAATACATGTTATAAACTTAAGTAAATATAAAGGTACGTACCTTATATCCAACTATAGGTAATCTAATCAATTACTTAAATAGTAACATATTTTATAAATGAGTTTCGTATTGTGTTGCAATACCATAGGTACTTAGGAAATGTTTATTTCATTACTTATCCATTCAATGACAAATGAAAACGGAAATATAAATAACAGCAGCAGACGAGCAATCGCTTGTTTACCTATGTTAGAAAAACAAATTATAATCGCTTTATTTAATTATTAAATTATGGACATAATTTTCACAAAATGGCGCCATGTTGAAAAAATAGAACAGAATTCAAATTTTCAAATTACCTATTTCAATTCCGAACAAAGAGTCCGAGGATCGGGGTGCCAACCTCTTCAGACAACCAAATGTATGGCAAGTTTCAAGTTGGTCCTCGCCACTAAGAATAATTTCTTCTTTTTTGCTATTTCTTAATTTTTTAAAGGCATGTGAATTGGCCGTGCTCATCTTGACGGTAAAAAAAACAAATGAAAATCACTCATTTTCCTAATTCGAATTTGGAATTATCTTCTTTAAAATTTAAACTTTTAAATGATACCAATACCAGCCAGGTACAAATAGTATAGCCAAAGTGGTTTTATTACAAGTTCATACATACTATATGCGAAAAGACTTTTCCCCAACCTAATATGAAGAAGTTAAGAAACAAGCAAGGCGTGAACAATTTAAGTCATAGTCTATTGCACAGACCGTGACCTTACTTAAGTTTAACGACGTCATAAAATGTAACGCGGCGGGGAATTAGAATACATTGAATATTTGAATGGGTTTACGATGTAAAGTAAGAGTTTTTATAGTCTATTAGACAGTTCTGCGGGAGTTATTTTATCTAAACTTTTTTCGGATAATGTTTATTTCCTGTTATCGGTTTAGGGTTCCGTAGTAAACAAGGAACTCTTATAGAGTCGCCATCTTTGTCTGTCTGTCTGGTAATTAATAAGTCTTAAACAAGAAGAATTTTTCCAAAATCCGAATGAAGTAAGCTGTCTTACTGTTCTACGGATGTGATCAATTTTAACGTATATTTTAGTACAATTATGTTTTAAAAAGTAGTATAAAAGCATAATGATTTATGCAATATGTAACAAAAACCCTGTCCGATCCTTGTAGGAGCAACTTGAAAAAAAAATCGTCATTTTCACACAAGTCGCCGGGCCAGCCGATTTTATTTGAATGAAAATTTCGATTTTTTTTTTTGAGTTTCAAGCATTGGTCCCGTAGGAAAAGTTGTTCATATTGACGGTCTGAGTTGCTCCTACAAGAATCGGACAGGGTTTTTGTTACATATTGTATATTGTGGCACTTCATTTGACTCATCTGATTGTACTCTATCTTTCTTTCTACTAATACTTGCTTATTCATAACTAATAAGGGTTAATGCGTTAAAACTCCAAACTATAACATGAATTAATGACATCATCGAAAGTCAACATTTGTAAATTGATCCATCGTTTTCTTGTACTAATAAATTATATTACTTATACGAATACGTTTTGCCACATCTCATTTTTAGTAAATAATGATAATCTTTAGATTTACTAATAGTAAGATGTGGCAAATAAGTTGCCCTGGAATATATGTATCGTTAAATTTTTCATGTATTCATCGTCATTTAATTTTGTAGAAATAAATATTAAATTTATATCTATAGGTACTTTTCTAAACTTCCAGAGGGTTGGTTGGAGCCTTTGCTGGCGCGCATCGTAGAAGACAGGTCGACGGTGGTGTGTCCCATCATCGACGTCATCTCCGACACCACGTTCGAGTACATACAGGCTTCCGATATGACGTGGGGCGGCTTCAACTGGAAGCTCAACTTCAGATGGTGAGGCTTTTTTTATTTTATTGAATTTATATGTATTGCTGCTGGCGCACGGGAATCTACTTTTGCGATCATATAATTATGACATGGAAGCTCTGTGTGAGACCCATTTAATTTGTCATACATATCTGCAAGAATTTTCGGCCGATTCTATTCCTTACTCTACTACAACGAGTTAACTTAAAATATTATTTATGTTCACGCATCCACAAATTATTATTTGTGTATGTATAGCATCATAAACGAATTCGATGAACCCAAAAGATCATTAGAGTTTTCTGCACGTTTCTCATAGTTGCCTCTTTGCTCGTGATTTGAGACTTATTTTTGCGAGATATTTCGGCACCGCCATGTGATGATTCGTGACACTCCATTGCTGTGATATTTCTATAAAAACATACAGAAAGTTGTCATTTCCTCCCTTCATTCTTGCATTGTTGCAAGATATGTGGCATTTTCTGCAGGTGTGGCGATACTATTTTCGTGGTTTGTCTTTCTTCTGTATAAACGAATGTTTTTCCTTCCTTGGTCATCGCAAATGAAAACATTGAATAAAAGTGCTTTCGAAATATATACATACATATTATGATATGAATAACTAACTACCGAAGAGTACTCGGTATACGATAGTAAAATATTCTCAACGTACAAGTAAATTAAAAATAGCCGATTTTCATTATTGCGATTTGATATAGCTATAGTAATAGCTGTGATAGAGTTTTTGACCACCTTATCAATCTGCGTCCTTGAAGAAAATTATCCTACTTCTGTATGAAATACAATCAATTAAATCAGTTTCACGTCAGTTGCTTATCTACTTTACAATGATATGAAATATTATATATGTAATATTTACAATATGTAACAAAAACCCTGTCCGATCCTTGTAGGAGCAACTCAGACCGTCAATATAAACAACTTTTCCTATGAGACCAATGCTTGAAACTCGAAAAAAAATCGTCATTTTCATACAAACTGCTGGGCCGGCCGAAGACTTTTGTATGAAAATGACGATTTTTTTTCGTATTATAGTACTTATCTCTTTGACTTTGGTCTACTTAACTCATATATTGGCGATTTTCATTAATTATACATTGACCCACTATAGTCCATTTGGTTACGTATTTAAATAAATGTCATTGTCTTTCTTTCTATCTGTCTTTTTATTAACGTATACACTTTACAAATTGATATCTTTACACATTACACATTAACCCTCAAATTCATAAAAAATAATAAGCGTTTGCTAAACCCTTTTTAGTTAAAACATGTTTTGTCCCTTCCCTCTTTTGAATATTTGACGTTGAAAGAACAAGACAAAACATATTTTAACTAAAATAGGTTTAGGAAACGTTTATATTTTTTATTAAAAAAAAAGGGGGTAAGAATGTAATTCATAATTTATCCATTTATTGATTTAAAATTTGCAAAGGTATTGTTTTATATAGTGTATATTTTAATAAAAATACATGTCAAGATTGTTAACCTTTCAAGTACCTAAACAAATTGACTATAGTAGTTATAATAATACAGTAGTAGTAGTTATAATAATACACTAGTAGTAGCACTTAATAGGGATGTGTGGACTGGGAAAAAAAAAATATTTTATTTCGTCCGTCAACTAGATTATCCAAAAATATAAGGCCTATATTTTTTTGGTTTAGCAAAGTAGTAAAAAGTCACAGATGTCAGTGCTTCGAAGTTTCGGAGTGGGGTTGATTTACCTCACTTTGGCTAAAAATCGTAGTTGATCGTGACGTCCGCGAAATTTAAATGCGCTGTATATTCGTCATTATTTGCTAATCAGACAAAAGGAAAAGCTACGTATACCATACTTTTAAATAATCTATTTAATGAGCGAAAACATTTTTTTGTCCACATTCCTATAATGATTAGTGTGGAGGTTTCTTCAGGATGTTTTCGGAAGAAAATGGGGGTAGCTGGAAAGAACCGCATATAGCGCAAAATCAGAGGTTACAAATCGTGCCTAAACCGCTTAGCCACTTTGATATCATATGGCTAGGCTGTAGTAGATTCGACGTGAAAAACGTTATATAAGAATCCGATAGATGACAACAAGTCAAATCAGACACTTATCTAAACGTCAGAACAGACATTTTCCATGGGATTTGTATGACGTTATGCTTTTTTGGAGTCAAATAACACTCGTAATGTCAGAAAATGGTTATGATCAAAGAAAATCACTATTTTGTGACCTTTTATTTTATTAACTGTACGGAATAACTTATTTTTGACCAAGTCATTTATCTAATTGAGCAAAGAAAAATTCTGGTATTCTTTATAAATTGTCATTCATGGCAAACAATATGGTTCGACGGCCGATGGCGTGCCGCTATCGGTGCGTGCTTGGGTTATAAACCGGTTAAAAATAAAACATCTAAATACTGTAATTTTTACGTACTGGTTAGGTCGATTTATGTTCAATTTAAATTATAAGTATTTGACGTTTTCTTTTAAGTAGCTAACTATACATCTTTTACCTGACTGCGCCAGAAGGGTTTTTTTTCGAGAGTATGTATGTTTGTATGTATGTAGGATTGCTAGCCGCGTCGCCTATTACTCGATTCGGATTTTTGCTCATTGTTTTGATCAACTTTTACGATCTGCTTGGAAAAAGCACCGCAACGCAACATAGAAGCAACATTTTTTTCCTTTTTGCTCAGACCAGCATGGAAGAATTTGACTATTACACACTTAGAACTATCGTGGGTTAAATGGACACACGCACAGACATGAGCTAGATCAGAGGTCAGACGGTAGTTGCTCTGTGTAAAAACTAGTAACCTCGTCAAATCACCATGGGTTCTGAAGCGATTGTCGCTGAGGATGCAACGGGAATACGCTCGGATGACGACATAGAGTCATGAACCACCAGAATCTCTGTTAAAAGACCAAGAGCTATGTCGGTGACCTTTATCCAATTCAAACCTGCAATAATATTAATAGTTTAGCAGTTATACAATCATTTCTACATCATTACATGCAATAGTTTGTGAGCAGCATGTAAACGTCAACCTGTGATTGTTTTCGTTGCGCGGCCATTGTGCGCGAGCAGTAATTATTATTTGGCTAATAGGCACGTAGGACGTGTGTTGATTCGCGCTGCGATAACATTTAGTTACGTTAACCCTAGTTCACACTTCACAATTTTGTACGCTAACAACATGATTCACGTATTTACTTATACCTCGGTTCTACAATTTGACTTCTTATGCACAGTCAACATAAAGCATGTCATTTATTACAATTTTGCCACCACTACCATTATATCTTTATAGAAAGTGAATAAAAAAATCTTTACCTTCATACAAAAATAAATACGTAATAATGTACCTACCGTGCCAAAATGTATGGTGATGCAGATTTTTTTTTTACGTTTTTAGAAATGGTCCCATAGTAAAAGTTGTTCACATTGATTAGTGTGTTAACTCTCTTTCGGGTTGATACCCCCTAACGTTACACGTTGTACGAGTATAATGGTAGTGGTGGCAAAATTGTAAAGCATAAACTTTAATTTACACTTCTGATGACTATGTTCGTCAATAGCATTTTATATACTTCAGATGAAGAAAAACCGGACACTAGTGTTGCTAAAACAAAAAAGGAAATAAATCGTGCCTAAAATAATATATAATCTTGTGTAATTCTTTTGAGAACGCAAATAATGCCAATACACACATCATCCTTCAGCAGCCGGGTATAAACGAATTGAATAAGTAGCATTAAAATGAGTCTTGTGCCATAATTACTTAATCTAACGTTTTCAAGAAGTTTCAATGGCCTGTCTGTATGCAAATGTACAATATACGGTAAATTCGAAGTACGATTTATTTTCGGTACCGAATCGAATACGAGGAAACGTTCAAATGTGAACCGGGCTTAGGAATTAACCGCGCAGACCGTGACGTAACATGTGCATATGCAGAGACCGCAACGCACTAAGTCAAAATAGAATCAAGTTCTCCGAAATATGCTAAATCAAGATTTTATTATGAAGCCTCTGTTCCGGACAGGGGATGAGGGCTCATCAAATAATAAAGTAATATTTTTTGGAGAACACGTCTTGTATTTTCTTCTAGTTAGGATGTTAGTTTTCTTACAAACAAGTACATAAAATATCTATCTTCTATATAAATAAAAGCGAAAATCATTCACTCACTCATCACGAAATCTCGAAAACTATTTAGCCAATGAAGATACAATTACGCAGGAAGGTAGATTGTGACCAGGAGACTTCCGCTAAGAAAGGATTTTTGGAAATTTCATCCCTAAGGAAGTGAAATAGGGGTTGCCAATATGTATGAAAGAGACACATAAAATTTTTAATTTACTTAATAGTTAGTAGAAAATAATAATGCATTTATTAGATTTTGCAAATTAAATTCCTATAGGGGTGAAATAGGGGTTGCAAGTTTGTATGAATCTTCGTCACTTTTGAAACGAGACACATGACAATTTTGAATTAAGGGGATACCTGAATTTTTCGGGGTCCAGTGCTGCCCCCTTTTTGTAATGAAATAGGAAACGGAGACATCATTTAAATTTTTGTCTTGACCAGGTTCTAAATAATTTTTCAAACTACATATTTTATAAACTACTGTGTCTTGACCAGGCTTCAATCTATTTTATGGACTACTTTTTACAGTTTAAAGTGAGAACGTGAAGCTTTTCTACGCACAATTGCGAAAACCGGCCACTTTTAATACAGTCAAACAGTATATACAGATACAGTCAAAACAGCTGATTTGTAAGCTTCGACCGCCTCTTCTGGGCCGTGAAACCGTTGACCACGTAGCATATCTTTAATTCCTGTGAATGTAAAATAATCATTGGGGCTCAGGTCAGGGCTATACGGAGGAGGTCCATCAACTAACTACACGTTTTCCAGATTTAAAAACGCGCTTGTTTTGCGTGCGGTATGTGAGATCGCATTATCGTGGTGAAGGATTATACAACGATTCGGATTAATTTTACGAAGTTCTCTTATGACTTCTGGCAAACAAACTGTTGTGTACCAATCAGCAGTAACTGTCCTTCGTTCTTGTTAAGGAATCGTAGCCACATGAACAGTTTTCGATACAAACAAAGCGACAATTTTTTTCGACACACTGCGTGAGCGAATAACTTTTGTTGGCTTGACCTCACCCTCGAAGACCCAAATTGCCGATTGATGTTTTCTTTCGGGCTCATATGAATAAATCCACGATTCATCCCCAGAGACGATATTGTAAATTGCATTTGAGCTCCCTCTATTGAACCGTTGCAGAGCAGACCGACACCAATTAACACGAGCAGACTTTTGTTTCTCGGTCAAACGGTGGGGCACCCAGCGTGAAATTAACTCCTTGACACCCAGTTCATCATGTAAAATGGTCTGAATGGCTGTCTTGGCATTGGTATAATGCTGAGAGAAACGCGAATCTGCTCGTATATCACATGTCTATCTTCTTTTATTAATTGGCGTACAGCATCGATGTTATCTTGTGTTACCGCTGTTTTTGGCCGACTAGTAGAAGGGACTGTAGTCAGAGAGGAACGTCTACGACGAAACTCAGAATATCAACGATATATAGTCGTTTTACTAGGTGCTTTAAGTTCATAAATAGAAACAAGCTCGGCGAGACATTTTTCTTGAGATAAACCTCGACGAAAGTTATGAAAAATTATTGCACGAAAATGTTCCCGCGTAAGCTCCATTTTTTCTCACCGACTTGTCAAATTCAAATGGTCAATACTCTTTTCTTTTTTACTTTATTTAAAATTCAAAAATGGAATTGTGTTCGAAATAATACTACATTTCAAACACCAAAAAGGTTTTACTCTAATTTATTCCTAAGTATTCTATTCCCGATCTTTTCGGTGTACGAGTAGCCCTTGTATCTCCGTTTCCTTTTAAATGTTTTAATTCAAATGGGGGCAGCACTGGACCCCAAAAAATTCAAGTAGCCCCTTAAGTGGTTAGTAAACAATAATAATCCATTAATTGTATTTAAAAAAATTGCATCCTTGGGGGTGCATTAGGAGTTGCAAATTTATATTATTATGAAACTTTGTAATTTTTTGAGTGAGAGAAAAAAAGTTGAGATAAATAGATCCGTCGCTCTATTTTGCTCTAGCAAATTACGGTAACCTGGAACGGGAATACCTTTAAATCCCCACACTTATAATAAAGATTGTTATATTAAATAAGCATTTAAACATTTTAAATTTTAACATAATTCATATTCTGTAAGACTTATAACAAAATTAATAACGTAAAAGACCAATTAAAAATCCTATTAGAAACATTTTGGACTTCTATGCAGACGAAGTCGCGGGTTAAAGCTATTATTTAATATATGAGGTCACAGATTAATTTATTATGTAAAATTATGAGGTAAATGAGGCTTTGCCACAGCCTCATTAGATGTCATGGCTATAGCAAAGAAAACTTATTAAAATTAGCCATTTTGTTCAATAATTAGTTAATTTGTTGATATTTATTTACTTAGGCTAAATATTGCATCGACTGATAACTCAGCCAAATAGGTTGGGTTTTTCGCTCGCTTACGCTAAACACTTGTGCAAATTGCCCGTTCTAAAACACCTTGGCCAAAAATAATGTTGTCCGGCCTTCCGGCTGGTCTCGCCTACAGGTCGCATTTCTCAACCGATTCTCTTGAAATTTTGTGAGAAGTTTCGAAAATGATATAGAACCATTCAGTCGATTCAGTTTTTTGAAAATTTTCAAAATGTCTGAAATATGGGGGTTGAGAACTTAAAAATATAATATTTCAGTAATTTCAAAAAATTTCATTAATAGTTTTTGTAACGCAACTTTTTTCTCTGAACAACTTTTTTATCCGATAAACTTTAAGGGGTCGGTGTGACTCGCAAAGCCTACAGCTCACAGAGCCAGCTGTATACATATTTACGGAAATCGGTTTAATTTCTTAACAAATTAACTACCTACTTGAAGCTTTTGTTATTGTCGATGCAAAGATATTTTAAATACCCTGTAATAACTAACAAGTTACAAAAGTTGTACATATATCGTATTAATAGTCGTATGAATAGGTTAGGTACCCGAACAATATTTACTGTATTGTTGGGTGTGTCGACAGATCTTTCAAACTGCCTAAACTCGTCTGAAGAAAGCTATGATGATGATCATCGAAATCGGCCTTTTGAGTTCTCCAAGAACAGGATCTGTCTTGTAAAGTGCCACCAGCCTAGCAGACGCATCTTCCAGGTCAACCCCGTATCTAATAATGATTTACATGATATTAAAGGAATAATAACTTTTCTCTCGTTTATTGCCCTGTTTGTCTGTCAATATTCTTCATAACGTCCATCGTGTATTACCCTTTATACCTTTATATCAGATCTCACGCAATCTTTCTAAGACTTTTCTCTATATCCACCAACTCCAATCAACCGTTTCTTTTTAACCAAACGTTCAGTATTCCTTTTTCATTTTTCACAATAATCTATAATGCAACATTCGTCTGCAGGTATCGAGTACCAGAAAGAGAGATGGCGCGGCGTGGCGGCGATAGAACAGCTCCTCTACGGACCCCAACCATGGCCGGTGGTCTCTTCGCCATAGACCGCGAGTACTTCTACAAGATCGGCTCCTACGACGAGGGCATGGACATCTGGGGAGGCGAGAACCTTGAGATGAGCTTCAGGGTATGATGATTAACTCTTAGGAATCTTCACCGTTATATTTGTCTGCCAATCAATGTTTGAACGGCCATTTTGTATCACTATCCTTGTCATTTTCACGAGAGGCTGACAAAGTTAGCGATGGGTATTTTGTGCTACTTCCCCCCCCCCCCCCCTCTCTCTTAGCTAAAACGTTGAGTTCCATTTTATCAAATTTTTAAATTATATAATTAGAAATATGTGTACATATGATCATTATCACTAATCTTCTTTAACGCTGACGAAATCTTAAAATACAAGGTCTGTTCTAAATTGTACAAATTTTTGACACATTTGCGTGACTTTGAAAGTAGTCCTATTTTTAACTCTGCAATTGTTTTCGAAATGTGTTCAAATAGTCTACGAATATAGAAATTAATAATGAACTTATTCACGTGAAACAATTCAAGTATTGTGATACTGAGCTATTGTTGATAACAAATGACGTTTCTTAATAACAAATGATAAGAGCGTAATGATCAACATTACTGGTTAATATTTAACCAGCCGGTCTTTGTATGACCGAATAATATTTGTAAAAGGTTCGCGTACTGTTCACTGAAATGTAATACGGTTCATTTTCATAATGTTGGAGAACAATGCACTCGAGGATTAATTGGATATACTCGTATGTTATATGTACGTTTGTATTATAATTGTTTTATAAATACGCTATGCGAAGTTCGTTGACTGTTGTTGCTATCAAATATATAGTTCACAACAAGGGCATTATCAACACTTATTTAAACTGAATAGTTGATTTATTTAGCTTGTGGCGCGAAACACTAGATGCAATTAGGCGTACAACCCGCAGAAGTTAAATCGGCACCTCGCTCACAGGGCGTCGCATGCCTCGCAGGTGCCGCGTTGATTTCTACGGGTTGTACAGAAATCTAATAGTGTCACACCTGTGGAACAGTCGCAGTTAAAACAAAATCGAACTAGCGACTGGTGTCAATATTTTTATTGTCACTTCTATGTAGGTAGCAATAAATTATACTAAGACTTATTATGATCTCTTAGCAATGGTCCTCGTGAGGTCTAATTTAATACACACAATATAAAGTAATTTATTTTTACTAAGAAACTACTGAACTTATTTCGAGCAATACAATAGAGCGAGGTCATTATTTCGACTTGATTTATCGACTTGTGTAATACAGGTGTGCATTAACAAGCCATTTATTACAAAAATAAATGATTTAATGTGTTTGTACGGTGTGTGTCGTAATTTTTTCTAATAAGTCGAAGTTAATCAATTAATCTTTGTTTTGTGAGCAACATAACGTAAATGTGTCAAATGAGTACGAAAATGTTTAAAAATTTGATTCCATGCCCTTTTCCATTTTCAAAACCTATCAAATAATTTAAATAAAAAGTGGTAACTTAATTTTCAAATAAGTGAAGAATCAAAATCAGTTCACAATGAGGGTTTACAAAAATATGAGACATCAGATGGTAGGATATTGAATTAAGGTCCAATAAGTTGCTGTTAATGGATACATTTGGCGGAGCAAAAGGAACTGCCAACTGACGGTCCAATTACAACGGTTGATTAGACCTGATATCGCTGTGTTATCACCTGGTGTCGCATATTTTAAAAACCATAATTGACGAAGGTATCTCGTAACGTAGCTCCTCTTTTGAAGTCGGTGAAAATCGAATAAATGAATGAGTGGGGGCGATCAGGTGTGGCAGTGCGGCGGTCGGCTCGAGATAATCCCATGCTCGCACGTTGGCCACGTGTTCCGGGACAAGTCTCCGTACTCGTTCCCCGGCGGCGTCCAAAACGTGGTGCTGCACAACGCGGCGCGCGTCGCCGAAGTGTGGATGGACGAGTGGGGCGAGTTCTATTATGCCATGAACCCAGGTTCGATGCTGAACTTACCCGACTGCTATTTAGCTGGTTTTTGATGAGACGCAAGTGGCGGCTGTGAACTTACGTGGTAACTGGATATTTTCCTGGGACATAAATAAATTATCTTGTACTGATAAGAAAATAAAACGAAGCACAATAATGTCACTTGTCATTGAACATATCGCTTTTTACGTGATTTAAGATTTATTATTGCAGAAAAACTGATAATTTTTGACTCCAAGAAACGATGACGTCATCTGCAAGTATTTCATACAAATCCCATAGAAATTTATGTTTTGATGTTTAGAAAACAGTATCTGATTTGACTTGTTCGAAAATAGCGGATTGCAGTAGAAACAAGTTTATGCGAGACTGAGTGACGTAGAATTTACGGATTTTAGCAGAGGGGTGTGTTATCAATTAGACATTGAAATTGGTAAACTTCATGTGTGAGATGCATACGTATTGCGTGTGCAATTTGGACAAAATAGTTTGCCTCTGGTAATATAAAGTATAGGAAGGCCGTAAGCAAATTAAAGTTCACAAGGTATGACAATATAACACGTCACCTAACTTTGCAGCCGCCTCAAAATTTGCTCTGCACTAAACTATGTTCTATTTCACGTTACACACACATCGACAGTTGAATTCCATGGTTGTCATCTAGTGCAATCTTGTGAGTAAACCTTAATCAATTGATGATATTCATTTCGACGCTTTCTACATTGCGCTTGTACCTTTCCTCTATGAAACTTCGTAAGATAGAACATAGTATAGTGATAAATATTGTTGAACTGAATGAAACAGCATAATAGCAGTAAAGAGGTTATAGATACAAAGTTTTGTTGTGGCTTGGGATTCACTAACAAGTAATGGCAAGTTGTGACGTCATTAACATGACCCGTGCTTGGTCGCGAAGCCATTGCGGCTGCATTCATCTCCATTGCATGCTCTGGTTTAATTTTGCTTCTTTTTTTTACTGTATTAAGCTTTAGACGAAAGGCGTAGGCGTAAGATATATCAAAAAGTTATCTAAGTAAATGTTGCGTTAAGCTGATAAATGTTAAAACTATTGGTAACGACCTCCGTGACGAATTGGTAACAACGCCAATTCGCCAGTCGGAGGTCCTGGGGTTCGACTCCTAGCCAGGTCAAGTTGTGAAATTGCCTTTTTTAAATTGTACTGGTTTTTGGGTGTTCATCTACACATCATAAAATATAGTATCGTTTGGTTGGTATCCTATAACATAAGTTTAAAAACTAACTTTGGGGCTAGCTCAATCTGTGTGATATGTCCTCTATACATAGGAGAATGCTACAATACATATTCTTTGGTTACTTACGAAATCTTTACGCCTACGAAGCTTGAGTCAAGTGCTATCCATCTCATTCATTTCGCTTCATTTCATTTTTTATTGTCTTTTTCAGTATTTTTCTATATTATTTTAGCTGTTTACGAACTTATTAAGTATAATTTTAGCTTCTTATATTACTTTTAACTGCTGTAATTTTTTTTTTATTTTTGCTTCTTCTAAATGCAGAAGCAATGAGGGTAAAAAGTTTTTAAACGCAGATATTAACCACAGCAATTCTTCTGGCCAAGAGCGATAACAAAGTAATTTCAATTTGTACTTAATTTTTTCTTTTAATATTAAGATACATATATTTGGTATTTCTAATCACTGTAACTCCTTTGTTATTGATACAGCTGTAGAAGTTTGTTTTAAATATAATTTCCTTGTCTTTGGCTACTGTTCTTGGCCTGTTATATCATGGCTTAATAGAATTACTATACAGTAAAATACATGTTGTGTCGTTTACATATTTCATTACATATGGGTTCATATTCTAACTGGGTACATTATTGTATTGTATGATTAATATTTATCTGTATTTAAAGTCTGATGTATTGATATGATTTAATAATTTTAATATATTTTTATAGGAAATTGACCCTGGTTGATACGTTTACTAATAGAGTGTATAATTTATTGTATTGTATAATATAACATTTATTAACGAATGTATTAACAAATTAATAATCATCATAATCCAAATGTACATCGGATTAAGGTTATTATAATGAATATTTAATTGTTGCTGATTTACTGACAACAATGTCCAATTTACACTCTAGGGTGTATGTTGCGTCAGGCGGATAGTTACGCGCGAAGGATTTTTATCGTACACAAAAGAAATACGTGCGACAGAGATGGAGGAATTTGGCTTGCTCTGTCGCACTTATTCGTCACATACGGGTATATTCCGGTGACGCACCGCATGATCGTATAGAATTGTTTTGTTTCTTATTTTATTCATCTGAAAGATTTTTTCTCATGCCGTAATTTGATGTACAAGGGCGAGAGGTCAGCGCAGCAGGTCAGATGCCATATTCTAGAAGTTAAAGCGTCTTTCTAACGTTTCGTATCTTCACAGTCTGAAAATAGCGAGAAAATGGTAAAGTAAAAGTTTCGGTTCTAGCATGAAACTAAATCTTGGTCTTAATTACGCCGCTAGATTTTTTGTAATAAATTGTATATAAAAGCAAAGATCTCGGCATAACAGTACATATTCATTTCAAATTTGCTCACCGTTCGCTGGGTACATAAAATAAAATAAATAAAAATAAAATACATTTATTTCAGGTAACTTTGACCCATATACAAAACAATTTAAAATAATAATGTCAGTCGCTCGAAATAACACACACACGAAAACATACAATTTAAAATGTCAATTGGCAATAAAATAAAAATATTTAAAAATTATTTTACTAAGTTGCCTCTCAAATGGGCTGCACGGTACGTGCCTGTCATTGCACTGTCGCATGTAGGGACAGTCCTGTCTGTCAGCTATCGACACCAGGACGGTGTTGGAGCTGGCCCGCACCCTGCGCACCAGGGATGCAGCGCGCTTGCGCATCGTAGCATAAAAACAGTCAGTATGCGCGTCTGCAAACATCCCTGAAGCGCTACAGAAGCGAGGCAGCCCCAGCACCGCTCGGAACGCATTGTGGAATTGTACACGCAGAGCGCTGTAGACGCCTTGCGAGTACGAGGCCCACAGGCTGCACGTGTACAGCGAGGTGCAGTACGCTCTGAACAAAGTAATTTTTACCTTATCCGAGCATCGCGCAAACCTGCGAGCCAACATATTGGCCCTCCTCGACAGCGCTCTCCGCTCTCGCTCGATATCTGCATGGTCCCTGAGGTCGGCGGTAACTATATGTCCTAAGTAAAGTATAAAAGCCTATAAGGATAGGTATTAGGCATGACAAAATAAGAGCAATGCGTTATTTCGGACCTCCGATACACGTAAAAGCGTACTATAGAAACTAAATACTCGTTTTCTTGACGACTTCCGTGGCGTAATGATAATCACGCTAGTCCGCCACTCTGAGGTTCTGTCTGGGTTCGATCTCCGGCCAGGTCAAGTTGGGAACTGGCCATTTTCAAATTCTCCTCGGTCTTTATCTATATATGTATTTATCATCAAATAGAGTTAAGTATCATACAGAAAAAAAATCGGGGCTAATTAAATCAGTGTACCTAAGTCCATAACTATTCATATGCAAATCGCTGCGGTCACGCACGCTGACAGCCCGCAAGCATTACACACTACACGTAGAGCTCTGTAACCACAAACCGGGCGTTCGAAAGACCCTTTAACCTCGTACGTGGTAGGTTTGGATGTGCGGGGGCACGCTGGAGATCGCGCCGTGCTCGCACGTGGGCCACGTGTTCCGCAAGACCACGCCGTACACGTTCCCGGGCGGCACGGGCCGCGTCGTCAACCACAACAACGCGCGCCTCGCAGAAGTCTGGCTTGACGACTGGAAGAATTTCTACTACAAAATTAACCCAGGTGTTTGTCTAGTGCTGTTCGCAAATCGACGACTTACCTTTTTGTATCCTCTCTTTGAGTTGCATTCCTTTGTTGTAGGTCTTTTTTTTAATGCTATTGATTACCTTCTGTTATTTTTTTGACTATCTTCTTTTATAGATTATATCTGCCAAGTTGTTTTCTTGCATAATGTATATATTTTGAAGCTTGGCTTTCTTAAATATTTAGTTTTTACTTTATCTAACCGTGTCCCTGTTCCTTCGCTAAGATATTGGCATTGGCTCATCATAATCCTTGTTGCATCTTGGCTTCTTAAAACTTTATTGTTTGTTGCCTACTTTTATTTCCTTCGTTCTTCAAAATGTCCACTTGAGTTCTTGATTATATTACTAGACCATTGACACAAAAAGGTTTCTTTTTTATTTTTCAGAACATAATTTCTAAATAAGACATCTTATTTCAGTTTTCTTTTCTCCTTGTGAAAATTCTAAGTTATTCCGCCAGACAGAAATAGGTCGTTTGATTTCTGAACAGTGTAACCAAACGATAACTATGCGCGAATGGTGCAAATGTACAGATTTATTTCTTGCTATATTCTATTTATTTACTTTTATTTGTATGTAGATAGTACCTACTTACAGTTAATTATTTTATGTTTAATATTTATTACACCGTTGGCGCCTAGTTGTTATTAATATAACATTATATTTATTGTTTTATAATTACTTAATTGCATGTAATTTTTGTATTTTAGTAAGAATTTTACTATTAACATTTTTTCATTCATCGTCACTCATACATAACATTGGACGCATAGCATCATGCTTCGTTACTAACTAAAAGTCTTAAACAAAAACTGACAATAATATCGGTGTAACTTTGACAACAGGTTGATTATAAAAAATATAATATAATTTTTTTCCAAATTTGAATACATTTTATAGATTTTTATTTATATATACTAGATAGATAGACGTTTATCGTTAAACCAAAGAAAAAAGGCATAGGCGGTATTCGTTCTACAAGAAATTTGTTCATTAGCTTAACCATGTTTTGTGTTTCATCAGAAATATTCAACCAGAAATAGTCAAAAAGGCAAGATTTTTTACCTGGCGAAAACAGCCATTCATTGATTCGCTGTAATCTAGATGGCAAAATCTTGGTTTAACGTTAAACCTCATAGAACAATACAGGCTTTTTCAATCCGGTGCGCAAAATTTTACAGCATGTTCGCTTCATGATATTATTACATTTGCCAAAAATATCGAGATAACATTTCCGTCTCTCGTATAAAAAACAGCAAGGTTACTTTTTGGGCCTTTCGCATATTTATACAAAGGATAATACTATAATCAGTGTGATATGTCAAAAAAGAATGCTAGAAATTTGGATAGCTTTTTGTGCTGTTGGCTAGCTGCCTCAATGTTGAAATACGTTTATTTTTTCTTGTTTCGCTATTTGTGTTTTGGGAAATGTAATCAGTATCATACACTGAACTTGCTCTAAAATTTGCACGGGATACGATGTTTTCTTTTATATAAAATTTATAATAATTGCTCTACTATGATGCGTCTGCGCAGGAGCGCTGAACGTGCCCGTCGGCGATGTGACCGAGCGCAAAGCGTTGCGCGAGAGGCTCAAATGCAAGAACTTCAGGTGGTATCTGGAGAACATCTACCCTGAAAGCCAGATGCCGCTCGACTATTACTATCTGGGAGAGGTAGGTTTCGCTATTATAGTAAACTCATCTGTTTACAGAGTCCAATAAATGAATGAAAAATCTTCTATTTATTACCTATTGGTAAGTCTATTGAAATTTCTCCGAGTATACTTGGGTACTGGGCAATCCGGCGTTTGTATGTATGTATACTATGTATTTTCGACGATAATGCTAGTATCTTTGATTGGAATTTCATTAATATGCGGTAAGAGTAGACCAATAGACGAACAGGAACCATATCGGTCAAGGTATTGCCGAGATATGGACGTAATTTATTCGGAAAAGTCCGACTCGTTTCGATCGACTTGCTTCCGTTTGCCCTGATGATGATGATCGTCTAAAGAACCATAGTAAATATAGTGATTTTATCTCATGTCAGTTTTATTCAATAATATCATTTGATAATTCTTTCAGATTCGTAACGCCGAGACATCGAATTGCCTGGACACGCTCGGCGGCAAGGCTGGCCTGCCTCTAGGCATGGGTTACTGCCATGGAATGGGTGGAAACCAGGTACATAAACCACATGCACTGATATATTCAATCGGTATAGAGTAGTATGAGACAGAGATAGAGGGTTACTTTTTAAATTTTTGAATAAAAATCTGATACTTAACTATTTCATAATAAAATCGTATCTGCATACGGAACCCTATTTATATTTCGTATTTCGCTAAAAATTCCTTGAAGAAAGTATTTAATATAATAGACTGAGTTTGCTTCAAATTTGGGCTTTTGTTTTAAAAGCTCTATTTTACCAAAATATTTACCGTTTGTATTATACTAATATTTACCTAAGCTACATAATAATTTTAAAATGTTTCCATTCATTTAAAATAATTTAATTCTGAAAAATGGTGTCATTTTTTTCTGAATTAGAAATAAATCTTTAAAAATATGCCCTTTCTTGGTGTTTGCATATAGTAAAAACAAGCAAATAATGTCTGACGATTATACTTACCAAAGCCACCTAAACATTTTGAAATGATTCCATTCGTTTAAAAAAGAACTTAATTCTGTAAAATGGTGTAATTTTTTTCTGTATTAGAAATGCATCCTTAAAAATATGTCCTTTCCAGGTGTTTGCTTACACTAAAAGCAAGCAAATAATGTCTGACGATAATATTTACCAAAGTCACATACACATTTTAAAATGTTTCCATTCGTTTAAAAAATAACTTTGTTCTGAAAAGGTGATTAATTTTTTTCTTTGAATTAGAAATGCATCCTTAAAAATATGTCCTTTCTAGGTGTTTGCTTACACTAAACGGAAGCAAATAATGTCTGACGATAATATTTACCAAAGTCACATAAACATTTTAAAATGTTTCCATTCGTTTAAAAATAACGTTGTTCTGTAAAATGGTGTTATATTTTTCTTAATAAGAAATGCATTCCTAAAAATATGTCCTTTCCAGGTGTTTGCTTACACTAAAAGCAAGCAAATAATGTCTGACGATAATATTTACCAAAGTCACATACACATTTTAAAATGTTTCCATTCGTTTTTCTTTGAATTAAAAGCTGAGTGGTGCCATTTCGGTGTAAAACTAATTTTAGTTATTTAGTAATCCTACTGATGTATACTAATTTGCAAAGAATAAAATATTTTTCTTTCTTTCTTTCTTTCAAATGCATCCTTAAAAATATGTCCTTTCTAGGTGTTTGCTTACACTAAAAGCAAGCAAATAATATCTGACGATAATATTTACCAAAGTCACATAAACATTTTAAAATGTTTCCGTTCGTTTAAAAAATAACTTTGTTCTGAAAAAATGATATTTTTTTTCTCTGAATTAGAAATGCATCTTTAAAAATATGTTCTTTCTAGGTGTTTGCTTACACTAAACGCAAGCAAATAATGTCTGACGATAACTGCTTGGACGCGGCGCACCCGCGAGGCCCCATCAAGCTGATCCGGTGCCACGGCATGCGCGGCAACCAGGAGTGGACTTATGATTCTAAGGTAAGCTAATACTCGTACTGTATTCGTGACTACAAGTGGTATTAAACATCTCAAGCTTCTTTGTGCTACGGAAGGCAGGTAACGGCTGTCATCATTAGACCTAGACTAAGTATTTATTAATAAAAAGACAATAATAATAATATGACAAAGCTCTGGCGAGTAGGCGACCAACACTGTGAAAATGAGTTTCTTTCGGCGTTTCTTCTCAGCAGTGGTCGTTACGAAGCGGTAGCTTTTTTTAAAAAATAAATTAAATTTTAATATACTTTACACGTAACGTAAATTATACTTATTGACGTGTAAAAGTGCCTGTAAAGGTCTAATTACTGAATAAACATTTGAATCTTGATAGTTGAACCTATCTTCACGCTATTTCAGATCTTTTTACGCAGGTTCTTATCGTGTGTGTTAATACTAACACCGGTGTGTCCTCTGTGGTAACTCTGTCCACTTATGAACTTTAAATATTGATTTCATTGTGAGTTGACGTCCTTGGAGAAAATGCTGCAGTTCAGTTTTTAACACTTCTGCACTAGGGCTTTGGAAGCGGCAGTAAACTTAGCTGTCAGTAACCATTTGACTAACAAAGTGACTAATATTAAGAGATATTATAAATATCCTATTGAATTTGAATTGAATTGAATAGTGTCTGATTTTTCGAGCTGCCTCAAGTTATATGAGTGTTGACTGTTGACCACATTTTCACACAAAAATATTACTATGTGTTAATATAATACGTATCTCAAATAGTCTCGTTTACTACATACCTCATAAAACAGACGTAAAATATTAGTTTACGTGTTTCTCTGAATCTCTAATGAGCTGAAAACCGAGTAAACAAAGGGGATTGTGGATGACACACTTATAATATGTTACACAAAGGAAAACAAAAGTTTGCCCTCGACATTCCATTTCTCATTGCTTCTTTTCTATTAGTCACAGTTCTGTGAAAAGGGGAGCGATTTTATTTATATGCGAATATTTTCCGTGCATCGTCTGACATTTTCCTGTTTGATTTTAGTGTTTTGTAGCATTGTTTTTGTTGGATCTTAATCAAGATTAACACTACGCACTGGTGTTTATGGAAACTTCCCGTAGAATTTCTTGTCAAAATTGCCTTAAAATCACCTTCGCAATTTAACCTAGAGTCCTAGACCCTTACTCCATAAAAAACACGACAGTCATCCGATAGTATCGGCCGATTTAAATGTGAAACCAAATTAGACTGTATCAATATGATGTAGCGCTCTATCGGTGGCCTGGCATGAGTGCGCATTACTAGCGCTTTCGCAGGCAAAGCACCACCGGGCATGGTCCGCACTTTGATGGGTGACCACACTGACCATAAGTGCCATAAAAAATTCTCGAGCTTCTACGTGCTTCGGAAGGCACATATAAGCCATTGGTCCCGGCTGTCATCATGGTATGGCAGTCGTCAAGCTATGTCAGATGCCTTTAGGCAGCCAGAAAAATCTGACACCAGTGTTGGCCACTTGACACACGAAAAACAAAAAAGCGCTCCATTTTGCTTGATAGTCTTGATACTGCAACACGTACCTTCGTATATGTCACAATAACGGTTACCCTCACAAGTGCAAAAGAGATCAATCAATCGATCAATGTGGCGTATGGCAAGTCTTGGTGCAAGACGTATCAGCCGTTATCAGGAGCCGTTATTGGATTTGCAAATCGTAAACTGTGTTAATTTGTAAGTTATCTTACGAGTACGTTAAGGTACACTAAAGCGGTAGGCGGCACTAGTAGTTACTTTGGTTTCAAAGCAACACCTGAATCTATTAACTATGATACACGTAACTTGTCACCAGACACGTGTAATCAAGCACACGAACACGGGCATGTGCCTGGAGAAGCCCGAGTCGGCGGACGTGTGGAAGCCGCTGCTGCGGCCGTGCAACCGCTCGCGCGGGCAGCAGTGGCTCATGCAGGTGGACTTCAAGTGGCAGGCCAAGCGCGCGCACCAGCCCAGCTAGTCCCGCGGGCCCGCGGACGGCGCGCACACAAGGTCAGACTCCTTCAATAACCTAACCTCTTTATTCATAAAAAAATGCAAACGTTTGATAAACCTATTTTAGTTAAAATTTTGTCTCGTTTTTCAAATACTGAAAAGAGGAAAAAGGCACAAACATGTTTCAACTAAAATAGGTTTAGCAAACAGTGTTTAATTTTTATGAATATGAGGGTAATTATTTTAACCTTTACTAACTATTTATCTTCACGCGCAAACGGCCGCACCAATTTTGATAAAATTTGGTATGCAGGAAGCTGACACCCTGGATTAACACATAGGCTACTTTTTTGATGACATACTAAATATATAAAAGCGGTTTTACTCACGTAGTGTAGTCGGAATAAGCCGACTAGTTTCGATCGGTTTAGACGATCAGAAGTTGAGTACTTACACTTACTAAGTTGAGTTACCGTCCACTCTTCTATCACTCGCCCTGATTATGATCGTCTAATCCGATCGAAACTAGTCGGCCTTTTCCCACTACACTACATGAGTAAAACTGTTTTTATATATTTAGTTACTTCTACTATCTTTAACGCGAAACACTGAAAAATAGTAGGGAAAAAATGTACTAATTGCTGTATTCTGTCTTTTTCAGGATTGACAACGATAGACCATAAAAGTCTTCCCCTCTCGTTAGATATCAAAATTCCTTGTTCTATGTATATCTGAAGTTTTATATCTATTAAATTAATTAATGTATCTATGCGCGAGGTCCTGTGAATTGTTGACAATACATAAAATATGCAGTAATATGTTGTACTCATCATAAATGTTGCTCAAACTAGTATTGCGTTGAGTAGTGAATTTGTATTGTATTCCTTAGACGTATAAAGTTGATATTTAAGTAATATTTTATTTTTGTTTGCGAAAATTTGAGAAATTTGATTGAGATTCTTTTACGTTGTGTTGATATTTACGCGTAGATAGATACTTTTTTGGGTACCCTATAAATAATGAAATTAGAATATTTTTATTGTATTTACTACAGTCTCGATAGTTGTCTTCGGTAGTTTACAGAGAGAAATAGAGTATAGAAAAAAGTTTTTTTAATCTGTTAATGGATACTCAGACTAGTTGTAACTCATATGAATCATGTGTCGCATCTTCGGCCCGCGAGCTGCGATGTTGAATTGCGACGGACTTTGAAGAAGCAAAAGTATATTTTTGAGTTTATTTATTTAAAAGTTGCAGTTAAACATCGGCGGAGTAACAAAGACGGGCCGATTGCAGATTGTAGAGGCTTCTTGCAAGTTTGCGAGAAGTCACGGTGCTAACTTTGCCACTAGGCTAACTTACATAAACATTACATACCATCCGAACGAATTCATCCAATTTACTGTACAACACTACATTTTTCCGACGAAGTGTAGCATTAGGTTGAGCGGTTGCTGTTAATCCGAAAAATAAAAGTTGTAATGTTGAATGTAAGAAAACAATCAGAGCATTTTATTTTTGTTACAATTCCTAGTTTGTTTGGGTAGCGGCAGGATTGCCAGGTTTGCCAGACTGCCTTAATATTTGCCACTTGTGTTAGGACTATTTTCTCGGCGTGCTGTTTGTTGGCAGCTAAATGTATGTTTTAAAAATAATTGTATACTATATTAAATTACATTCTGTTGTTTAGTCAAAGATAATTAATTTAACAGCACGCCTGGAAAGCCGTCCTTAGTTTGTATTTAGCTGGTAAAAAGATATTATCTTCCTAAGTGTTTGAAAGACTATTTCTATGTCCTCTATTTTCCAACTTATTTACTCTACCATTAAAACATGGGAGATTATTATACAGACATTATTTATATTATATTTAATCATAGATAAATAAGCAGGGTTGTTCATGCATCCACGCGTTGTTTGGTTGTTGCATTTACTGCACAGAGTGTTCGCATATATTTTGTATTTGTCGAATGTGTTATTTCGTAGCTAAGGTCTACTACCTTAAATTGTAAGCTACTCTAATTGAAAAATCAATAGTTTCAGACTTCAGAGCGTTACTACACTCCCGTCACAAGCTTAGAAATTTAGATTTTAATCTTGTAGCTGTAACAGTACTTTAATTTAAAAAATATTTATACATAACTTCATATTCATAAAAATCTGCCCTCCTAAATCAGTCATATAGCTACCAATTTAAGCAGTGCAGACTTTTTTATTAAATTGGCAAAAATACTTCAGTAATTAGTAGTGTTATACTGTATGATCGATTTAATGACTGCGGTTTTATATGGATACAGATTTCATTTAATATAACTGTTGCCTTAATAATTTTGACTCTCAAATCTATTTGTATCGTCGTTAAGAGAATTATATTGTAATGCTCTACTTATATTTATGGACTTGATGGAATTGCCTTCATTCAGTTATATTTTTACAACGTTTGTAATGCTTATTTAAATTATTCTCGTTATGTATCTTTCGGCCCTAAAACAACGAAATTGTATTTAAAATCCATAGCATGATTATGTTTGACATAAATGTATTTTGTATTAGTAATGATCAGGCGCTCGACGAGACTCAAACGAGGGCCAGGTTTAGTCCTCTCGATGCCGAATTATTTATGTAAAAATGCATTTTTAACGTAGGTGATTTTTTTATTGCATTTGAAACAATTTATTTTTAAAATTCATCAATAAAAGACCATATCACTTATTAATGTATATGATGTATAAAAGTTTTTAGGTCTAGATAAAATTTGCAGATTTGTTTATGGATTTCATTTTATTATGTACTCTTGCTCGATGGAGATTATAAAGGTTTGTAAAATGTATTACTTACTTATGCTATTTCATTGAATTTTTATTCTACAAGAGCGTCTTAGGGTCGTATCTTACTTTTCAGCGAGAGAGCGACGGAACGCTATAAGCACCGGCCATACTGAAGCGTTCCGTCGCTCTCTCTCGATCTGGCAAATGACGGTTCCGAGCGACAGAAAAGGTTAGCAGCATAGAAAAGTGCAGTTCCGTGCTGACAAGTGAGATCCAACCCTTATTGTACTGTGGTTTACGGAGCGATACACTGTGGCGTCACAACTACTAATACAGAATCATACTTAATCGATACAATAGTTCGCAGAAATCGCGTTCGCTTACACAGTTAAATTAAATTTTAGCTCAATTAACTTTGCAGCAGAGTCGCAACGATTCGCCGAAATCGTACATAGCATAATTAATTTTATGTCCATTGTATTATGTTCAAAGTCGAAGTCAAGCGAATCGGCGCGACTTCGCGTCGCCGCCGACAACGCCATAGTTTGAACATTATACGATTGACATTAAAGTTCATTATGCTATGTACGATTTCGGCGAATCGCTGCGACTCTGCCGCAATGTAAATTGAAACTTGATTCACCAAACTGTTTCTTCGTTATTTATGACGCTTAGGTGTTATCCTTTAGCCTTGGTAAAGTAATAGTGTAATTATTGTAAATAATTTGTTGTGAATATTCGTCCACACGCTGACACTACGAGTAGTGTACGATTGCATTGAAAAAGCATTTGCATCCTCGGAATCTCAGACCCTTATTTATTGTTGGTAGTCAAGAGTGCCAAAAGTCGCGATTTTATTTATCGTAAAACAATCATTCCAATCAACAAACCTATGTGACTTGAAAATAAATATTGTTTTGACTGAATTTTAAAAGTTTGTTTTATTGAATAATCCGATTCACTATAATCACGATCCTTTTCACTATTCCGAACGTTAGTTTTGTATTTGTGTGTATATACAATGCATCTTTGAGGCTCAATTTACATTGCGGCAGAGTCGCAGCGATTCGCCGAAATCGTACATAGCATAATGAAATTGCCACCGGCAACGTTTGAACATTATAATACGATTGAAAGTAATCGTTATTTATGAATATATAATAAGGGGTAACACGAATGTGGGTAAAGCCTCGTGTGATAATAGTACCTATTTACACCCATGATATGAATCCTCTATAAAATGTTCTAAATCCATAGGGTGTTGTACAGTGTTAAAACTCTGTAAATTCCTGGTAAGTTTAATTGCTGAGTATCTAATACAAATTATGTGTGTATAGGTAATAATGAAATAATTAATTGTAAAATAATTTAAATTTTGGATCGTACAATTATTGGAATTCAAATTATTTTTGTTCGATATTAGTACATATCGAACAAAAATGGCCGAATACGTCGTGAATTCGAATAACCAATAAGTTCTTCTTTTTAAATTACGAAACTGTGGTAGAGAACCGCGCGTACATGATTCTTTTTTGAAATTATGAATTTTGAAATTCGTATTAATAAAGAATGAGGCTGTTTGATGAGTAAGGAAGGGATCGAGTTTGCGTTGCTTAATGAAAGTACAACATTACAACAACTAGTTTGGGTGATTGTTATGGTTACTATGACACTGGGTGTTTTAATGTTGGCAATAAGGTAACTGTTTCAGAAACTAATAGAGTATAGCATGGGTGTAGATAAAGTTCATTATGCTATATATGATTTCGGCGAATCGCTGTGACTCTGCCGCAATGTAAATTGAGCCTTACTCACACAGTCTTGATTTCTTTTTACTGTAAATCACAATTCTTCTGACGTAAGGAAAGGTTATTTCAGCATGAAATAAATACACGCAATGGAATACTTTAAATTTATTAAACTTAACATTTTACACTTATCTATCACTAATTCTATCTTACATATTTTATACATCAAAACAAATTCATACACACAAAACAAATATATAACTTACAAAAGTAGAAAATGTGTTTTTACAATGACGTTTTGAACATCAGTTGCCGTTCATTGCCTTATTTCTCATTCACAAAAGCACTAAAACGTGCTTTTACAATTACAAACAAAGACGATATTAAAATTTCGTATTTGGTACAAATATATGAAGGGTGGGGTATAAGAATAGGTTTAAATATTAATAAAATCGAGGAAATCACTTAGTTACCTTGACAATCTCTATGACAATATTTGGGTTCCAACCTTTTATTACAAAATCATTTATTTAATAAATTCTTTTATAATAAAAAGTTAGTCTAAATCTAAAAGGGCGTACTACACGATAGATTGTTAAAAATTAAATGATATAAATGAGTACTACAATGTGTAAAGTTAAGACACTGCAAATGATTAAAGATCAGACAAAACATGCAATTTAAATAATTCGGGTAATGGCTTAGATGGAAGGCTCGTTTGGTGTGACTGAGATCAATTATACGTTATCGCTGTAGCCTCCGTTTTGTCCGTTCACTGTCCGCTCTCGACCAGACTTGTGGCTTTCTGGCCTTTTAACATACATTTAATATTAAGATAGCTTGCTCTTATATCTGAAAAGTGTTCCCATAATAGAATATAAAGACTTGCTTCTTTCAATTTATCGATAGTTGATTAGCTGCCTTAGCTATCGAAGTCTCTTCATATTCTAGCACTCAGTGATCACAATATGCGATCGACTAGGTAAGACGTAAGTTGGATTAAAACTGATTTTAAATACAACGTTCCAGTACACTAAGGGTTGTGGTACAATTATTTATTGTGTCTGGCTGAGGATCCGCAAGGTGTTACTTTACCCGTACCTACTCCTCGTAATAAATCTGTCTTGTCTCGGTGACTAGTTTCAACGAAGTGCGTTGTGGGGGTTGTTCAATGTAACTTTCTAAGATAGCTTTTATACCGCACAGTCAAAAACATAAAGCTAGTCAAATTTATTGCAAATTCGTCACTATTACCGCTGCATAAAGAGTAAACTTAACGTGGTGTTGACTTAAAGTCGGAAGCTCCAAACTATTAAATACCGAAAGAGGCTGAAATATCCAGTTGTAAACGGCTCAGAAAGCCACCAAACAGTCTGGTGTGGTCTGGCAGTCTGCTGGAACGGTCGGAGGACCGTCGCGCGGTCCGTATGGTCACTCGTGCGGTAGGTCTTCAGGTAGCAGCCATCTTTCATTTTCCACCCGCGCTAGCTGCTTCTTCAAACTGCAGTATAGTTTAATTAAGGATTCCTGGAATAGTGAGAAATGTTATTAGCTTACGGTTTTTTGACAATCTTGTTACACACGAGTATCAAACGCTCCGTGCATATATTAAAAATATTTTACCTCAAAATTTATGTACTACGAGTACCTAGGTATATTTTTAAATAATTAATCATTTATAGTTGGCAAATATTAATAGAAATGGCCCTGGGCCTTAAGACTCCCGTACTCTAGACAGAATCAGACTTGATACAAACGTAGTCTAGCTTTTATTTGAAACGACATGTCAGATATTGGTGAAATTAAGTAATTTCTCAAACAAATGGCATAGAATTAGTTTCCACAGTCAAAATATGAACTTAAATATAGCGTATCACATCATATTTGACTATCAGTATGGAAAACTTCTTCTGTCATATTTTCTTTCAAGTTCATCATTATCCAAAATCTCACATGTCAATCTAAAAGCTACTACGTTTGTATGGAATAGTCTAGGGTAAGGGGATTTTTAAGTCCGCCTGATTTATAACAAAGTTGAACTGTCATAAGTAGGATATATTTACCTTCTCATTCTCTAATTGTATAATCTCTCTTTTCTGCCGTAACTCTTCCTCGTCCATTTGTGCTTCCAATTCTGACTTCTGCTTGCTCTTATACGCCAATTCTGTCTGGACCTGGAATGGATGAAATAATGAGGTTAGCCCCGGTTAATATACTATTTTCGCTTGATATGTGCCTAATTTGAACGAGCAAAATATATCAGAATTGAAGTGGCTTGAACTTAATATTTAAAAAAAAAAAAACATTTATTTTTTCGAGCACAACAAATTTTGAGTTATGCTTCGAGAGTTTTCATATACTAGCTATTTGATCAAATATCAGTTCTTTTCCCAAAATCTTAATTTTTAACTATTAATTCTTTTTTCCTAGTTCTCTCCCGGGCAAAGGCCTCTCCGTTCCTCTTACACTCGTCTCTGTCTTTTGCGATTTGTTGATATTATATGACATAACTATAGCAAGATCATCCCGCCATCTCGTCCTGTCTGCCTCTACTCCCGGCTCCCATCAGGCAGCTAGAACGAAGCTAGCTCAATTTATCTATCTATAATTAAGGAACTACGTTTTTATCGGTGAAGTAGTTTCCATGTCTATCTAGCTAGTTATTTTTAATGAAATATCTTTTTTTTAGTACTCTTTTTATACTTATTAGTTTTTACACCATGTACACCACGAAGATCATAACGGACACATCATCATTTTATTTGTTGAATTTAAAAGTAATTTTTAAAATATAATTTTTCTTTTATCAAATATCGTGATAAACAAGCACTTACCCTAAGATACTCGGGAGCCATTTGCTTGTGCTCCTCATAGATGCGTTTGGACTCCTCGCTGGTGGGGTCCGGGGAGATGGGCCTGAGATGTGGGTCCAGCATTAGGTGCATGGAGTCCAGCGCGGGGTCGGGCTCCGGGGGCGGCGCGGCGCCTTCGCCCGTTGTCGAGCCGCTACTGTCTGCAAGCGAAACATAAATACATGTAACTGTAACAATCTCAATCATTAATTGCATTCTTAATGTTAAACTAGCTGGGCGACTGGCTGTTACTTTTTTATGAAAATCATTTCTTTTTATCCTCTTCACTCCCTAAACGAGTTTCATCAAAATAGTTGGGAGAGAACTCTAAAACGACTGTTTTAGAGTTCTCTCCCGGGCAAAGTAATCCCTATCCCTTAAGTGATAGGGATCATGCAATGGGAGAAGGAAAAATAAATGGGTGAGTTTTAGCCGGCAGTTAGATACATAAAGAGGCTAATAGTTCTAGATAATTTTAACTTTTATTCTATGGAGACAGATAACATTTGTGGTTGTTGCCATTACTAATGAGTCGATCAATTGAATGTATTAAACCAGGTGTTTCTTGTAAATAGGCAATGGGCTGGCTACCTATTCTGATTTCCCTTTTTTTATCTCTGTGCCCACTTTTTCGCTAATTATAACCTTTTGGGAGTTGCGCTTGGCTTTATCTGCCCCATTAAAGATAAACATAGTTGGTGTTGAATATTCCCCTATGTTATAGTCATTATCATTACAGCCGCATAACGTCAACTACTGGACTATTATGTTATATTATGAGAAATAAATATCGTCGAATTTCGAGTAAAGGTAATTTTGTTACAAAATAATTTAGAGAAACAAAGATTTGATGGTCCAGTTTAGAAGACTTTTTTGATTTAAGGACCTTCATGCTTTTTCTTATTTGATTTTGAAATGGAAAGTATGTTTTGTTTATTATCATGATAAATACAATGATTACTTGTGTTAGACTTGGAATCCCTTTAAAAAGATTTGCATCTTTTATCAAGTTACCATTGCCAATACTCTAATCTGACCGTTCAAATCACAATTTATAGAATGAATTATTTATTATTGACCAGAGTATGACAAATAAATAGATGAAGAACATTTGTATAACTTTCATTTAGATTTTTATATATGCTAGTGCTTGCATGCCAGTGATTTGGTAAGCTAAAAGTGGCCAAAACATTGCAGTATTGTGAGTGCAATCAATTTAAAACTGCCCAAATCAAATCATGTTTTGGGCAGTTTTAAATTTATTTTTCATAGCATCTATATAGGTGAATTTTTCTGGGAAAAGGTATTGTATTTCTGTTTTCAAATAGGACTCATACAAACCAACTAGGTAAAAAACCAGAAATTTTAATATATTTTGTATTTAAAAAGAAAATAGTTGTGTTGTTTAAAACAATATAGACCAACGCACTAAACCATACGTAACTTTGAATAAATCAAATAAACAAAACATCAAACTCATCTTAGGAATATTAGAAAAATTTTGATTTTCTAGTCGGATTTTTTATTTTTATTGCCAAACCAGTTTTTACTTATGATTCTAAAAACTTATTAAAACTAGGAAATTATTTTGACATGCATGAAAAAATATGGTGCTCTATAAAATGAACGGAACGACGACGAACGCGAAATTATACAAAACGCGAGAACAATCCAAATTTTTGGAGGAATCGGTCGCAGTCGCCCCGCAGGGTTAACTACGTCAGGAGTTAAATTTACTCCCGCTTGCTGATGTCAGACGCTTCACCTAGATTTCTGCTTTCTACGTACCAACGATTTTTTAGACCGCAAATAGATGGCACCAGTGGACTAAACAAGGCATCACAGATTCATCTGACGTACTGAACCACAGATATAAACCACATAGAACAGGTACATAGCGATATGTAAACACAGTGACAACTGTGACAGATGTAACTGCTCTCCGTCGAAGCGGCAAACTTACTAAGATCCAGATAATATTATTAAAACTTGAATTATTCGGCACACTCCTCATAATTTTCACGACGGAACAAATCACTTATCAGAACAACTCTTTGTAATTTCTAAAAATATGTTGTGTTACGACGCTTAATGTTCACATAACAATGGGTTTCTGTGATCCAAAAAAAAAACAATCGAATTTCCGAAAACTACACCACGATTGAGAGGCGCAGTAGGAAGCGCGGTCTTCCTTGCGAAAGGCGGCTGAGGCGTTGACGCAAACTGCCCAAGCGTAGGGCGGCAGAGGTTTCTCGGCGTGCGGAGAGTTGTGGAGAGGCTCGACACTCACTATAGAATATCCAACTACAGCTGACTGTGTCCCTGATGGTGGTGACGATGCCGGCGGAGGCGTCACACACGTCGAGGCGGCGCATTCGCGCGGGCGGCGCGGGCAGCGGGGTCATGGCGCGTGTTCTCGCGGAGACAGTGCGCCGAGCACTGCCACCCGCACCCGCACCCGCTCGAAATAATCGGCGGGAGAGCCGGGAGCGCGCGCGTTGCAACAAACAAACCGACGCTATTCGCGGTGCGGTGACTCAGCGACGTCAGCCCGAGCTAAAAGCGGACACCGTGTGCTGCCGCCCTTCGTGAGGTTTTCTGCCGTTTTCGCTGGGAGGGCGCACGCGCACCGATCTTTGCAGCCGGTCGACGACCCGCGCCCACGCCACTGCTTCTTACGCCTGGCACCGGCGCCGAGCGAGCCCAACACACGGCCCAACTTACTTTGCTGGCTGAAGCAAAGCTCGTGGTTGCCCTGCTTTTGATTGATTTATTGCACTTCATCGGGTGCCACGTAATCGCAGTATTGACAAGTGTTTTGGACGCTCGCCTGCGATTGTTCGCGTCCACGCGACGCACAGATAATTTAGGGCCCGATTGCACCATCGCAGCGGCCCTTAATACATAGAATGATTGCGACGTGCATCGGCCAAGGTGCAGTGCGCAAAATCAACGTAATTTCGACGTAAATGCATCTCATAATCAGCATGTGACGTTACTTACGACAATAAACAGTCCTACGTCAGTTGTTTCAAGAAATAATCATTTATCACTTGCGAAATATCAACAGCTTAAACATCAACGAAGATACCAAAATGTAAAGTTAACTCTAATTTTAATATTTAAGCTGATAGATTTCAAAATACCTACTTACTAATTTATGCTGCAAGCTAGTGCCATGAAGCACGCGCGTATAAGTGGCGAATTATTAAGTTTGTGTAGTTATAAAAAACAATCAACAAAGTAGCAGGTGCCCTTAGAAAATAGTGCTGCTTGCCAAATTCGCCGTTTTAATAGCTCATTACTATTAAAGTATAACTTACGCAGTCTTAGAGAGAGCCCAGAATAATCTGACACATAAATCTTCAGTGTATAATAACGGAAGTGGTCGGCGTGTATTTATTTTGAATTTCCGCGACTAGATCGGGTAACATGAAATAATCGGTATTAGGATTTCCACGAAAAAACGGCCTATATTTTTGACGTGACCTAAAAAGTATAAGATTCCATAGAAATTGCTTTAGAGGATTTTTTTTAATGAATGTAGGTCTGTTGTTACTGGTAATCATCTGGTCTGTGAGTTGTAGTCTTTAAGAAAACTTATAATATAAAAGATTTTCGAGTTTAGGCTCCTTTTCCACTAGGACACGCAATAGCGTATCATATAGGAATATAGGAAATAAAGGCATGGTTGACTAAGACGCTAGCCCTAAAGTATTTAAGTGTCCTCAGTTTAGGCGTTCCCGTTTACATCCTTAAGACCACAGATCTGTTTATTTCAGCCAACACTCCTGGTTGGCTGAAATAAACAGATCTGTGGTGTTGATTCGAAACCTGGAGTGTACTTGCTGGTTTTCCAAATATGTTAAACACACGTTATTGGTCAGCCTAGGATGCCAAGTTTGTATGATGCGGTCAAAAAAAATTCAGATCCATTTGTCTACGCGAAGTCACTGAAAAAGTAAAACCATCTTGTAGCACAAGTTGAAAGTGGTTCAATGCACGAACATGGCAGTTAACGATGTTGGGCGATAATTAACGAGCGGTAGCCGAAGACAGGGCGGCGATGCAGGCAGACGCGCGATGACGGATCCGCGCCGGACGGCCACCGGCCATCAGATCACCAAAATCGATAGTATAGACATAAAGCCCAATCCTATACTTTCTAGCAGTATAAAAGTTGCAAAAAACTGTTATTCAGCTCGAAGTGTACCCATAAACCATCATGAAAGTAATGATTAGAATCTGACCTCTCGATAATAAAGAATATGTTTTTTTTTCTTTAAGATATCATGTGATCCAAATTAGACATTAACTTCTGGCAGTTAGCAAAATTCGATGACCGATGGCACGGCACGGCATTCAAAGTGACAACAGCCAGAACGATCTAAGCAGTCTTTCCCAAAGTGGGCGATAACGCCCCCTTGTGGGCGCTGGAGGCTTTAAGGGGGGCGGTAACGGGCCCAGAATAAAGTTGGGGGGCGCTGATGTGATTTAAGCAATGAGTGATTTATAACTTCAGCTATTTCATATTTTAAA
Organism: Acrobasis suavella; assembly: GCA_943193695.1. Classification (NCBI taxonomy): domain Eukaryota; kingdom Metazoa; phylum Arthropoda; class Insecta; order Lepidoptera; family Pyralidae; genus Acrobasis; species Acrobasis suavella. The sequence goes on along the minus strand of OW971945.1, from coordinate 7,641,623 downwards.
ATTAACTGAAATTAAAATCCTCTTACTACACAACATCCATTTATTAGTTCATATTTATATCCTTTTTTATTGTACAAATATAAACTAAAAATGTAATTATATTTATTATTTTAATGCGTTCACAACGCTATTTATATCGTTAAAGGAATCAAACACTGAAAAAATTTCGTGTTTTAAAGTTTCGCAGGTGAGGTCCCCACTTCCAATACTCTTTATTATTGTAAAATTGTATTATTATTGCTATTTTTTTATTAAAAATTAACAATGTTGATTATTGTTATTTTTTTATAAAAGATACTCTAATGTACTGGTGTATGTATTATTATTGCTCTCTCTTGTAAAAAAGTCTAGTTTAGAATATAGGTTGAATTAAACTAGAGGCAAGACAAATATGTGATTCAGGTTTTTATGGTGAAAAAAATGGGGGGCGCTACAAAATAACAGATTTTTTAAAGTGGGCGTTTGGCAAAATAAGTTTTTAAACCTCTGATCTAAGGAATCGAGGAAACAAGCCTTTGAGGCAAGTCAAAGGAAGAGTTAAGAACGCTAATTGAAGATATAGGAACAACGGCTGATTAATGAGAAAGTAACTATGTCAACTATGTCAGCCCTTCAAAAATTGGGGCGTCTTATCCATATCAAACTGATATCAGGTAAGATAAAACTGCAGTGCTTAAAGATCCTGTTGAAAATAATCTGGACTTTAATTAAAATAAACATGACTCTCAAACACTAGTTCTACATTGAATTATAGAGCTATTCATCTGCAGTTTATCCAATTTGTGTGATGCATGACTAACGCTTTACGACTGCAAACTTCGATGAACCATAAAATGTATACCGGGAACAGTAAATTACCCGCGTATTTTATTCTGGCACGGCGAAATGGGAAGGAGCAGGAAATCCGTGGCCCCAATGTGCGTAAACTATTTGCCTGACGCGAAAACATGGTAGATTTAAAATCGGTCAAAGATTTAAACTTATTTAGCTTACATTTTAGGCGGTAATTAAATCCTGTATTAAATAATTACATAGTATCATAGGTATACAAGAAGCGAAATATTATAGGAGCTCCGGGGATAAGTTGAGAGGTCCAAAGGTCCGCTAAACGCTGGCATGGTTTAACCATAAAATAAGAGATGGAATTGATATAACCAGAAAAGTAATAAACAAAATCGATGAAGAATGTTTTGTTGATTGGTTTTGTAATTAAAGAAAGAAAAAGGAAAACGATCGAAGAAGATGTATGCGATGAAGGTAGGATATAGATATTTAAGATAATATGAATGAATAGAAAGTACAAAAAGATGTTATACTATTACATGTAATGTATCGGTAGGAACACCTTGGTCTGAGGACAGAAAAGATTTTTACATTGACCCTAATTATTAAAGTAATGTAAATAAAAAATCGTAGTTAAAATGGGTGAATGTCTTGCCGAGGTACAAATAAATAAATAAATATATAGGGACAAATTACACTGATTGAGCTAGCCCCAAAGTAAGTTCGAGACTTGTGTTATGGGATATTAACTCAACGATACTATATTTTATAACAAATACGTATACACATAGATAAACATCCAAGACCCAGGACAATTTGAAAAAGGCCATTTTTCAACTTGCCCTGACCGGGAATCGAATCCGGGACCTCTGGGTGGCGGACTGGCATGGTGACCACTACGCCACGGAGGTCGTCAAGAAATACATGTCACCTGTTTGTAAAAGCCAAATCTGTGACATAACGAGAAACACGAGCGTCAGCGACAACCGTTGGGCGTCACTTTTGACGGGTCAGCTCAGGTGCCACGCTTGCAGCCATTTAGATATCACGAACTGAAAAATGACAATGAGTGAATCTTGGCAGCAGAGTCTCTGTTATCATAACGATCGGAGTGCGCACGCAGGGTATTCTAGTCTAGATTTATATACAGAAAGCACAATGATTTTACGGAGCCGAAACACGGACTTTTGGGAGTACGCGATGTTATTTTGTTCTTTTATTTACTGACTTATATTCATTTGGTGTTCTTTCTATCTAGTTTTATAATGTTTTTTTCAGCTCTTGCCAATCCATGCTCTTGTTGCAGGAGTGCTTCAAAATCAGAAAAAGATTATAATATACTACTTTCTACCTATTCTGGTGGTGAAATCGGTACCATGTCAGTTTCAGCAAAATTCGGTTTTATTCTAAGAAAGATTTATATCATCAGTATTTCCCATGTGATGGGAACCTGAAAAGATAATTCCGCGCGTTGTAAATCAGCTGGGCGAGAATCTCTTTGATCGGCAGCGTTAATACATTAATATGTTTTCAATTTGGCGTCGGGACGCGGCGCAGACCGCGGTTGCGTCATTCGGTGACACCTCGCGGATACTGTCCACCAACCGACAACTTCTATTAGCGGGCGCTATATAGACGCAGTTGACAGCCGACAGAAAGCACGAAAAGTTATTGCACAGGGACAACAACTTTAGGTAAGGAACCAACTGCTTGCAGAACATTGCAATATTATTTATTCTTTAGGTCTTTAGATTTGGAAGTGCACAAATGAAAAGAAGAAAGGTGAAGTAGCCTATCATCTATACGTTACAAGACTTATTCATGACAAAGTACCGTATTGTTTATGAAAGAATTTCTGGCTCATATCAGCAATCACAAGTGCTAGATTTCACAGCTAGGTAACTCTGCTGACGTCCATCGACGAAAAAACATAAGGAAAAGCTTAAGGGGACGCTTACGTGAAACTTTCCTTGGCACATCTGCGAAAAACGGCCACTTTTGGCAAATGTGCGGAGAAAAGCTTCACTTTTTCCTTTAAACTATAAACAGTAGTTCATCAAGCGAAAATTTTTAATGATATCTCCGTTTCCTTTCAAATAATTTATTTCAAATTGGGGCAGAACTGGACCGCGAAAAATTCAAGTATCTCCTTAATGTAAGATGAGTGCTTCCGAATTAGTACCTACCCGATTTTACAACATTCCAAGTTTCTTACGGTTTCTTGCCGAGCTTAAAGCATTACGTTCTCTATCGCAACGAACTATAAAATTATAAGTTAAACAACAGTAAGTTGTTTTCTTGCTTTCGCTTTAATTTGTAAGGGCTGCATTACTTAAACATACAACATTGAGTGCCAAAAAATATACACAATGTAAAATATCCAAACTTTTAATGTTGGGATGGAAAAGACAGCGAATTACGTCGTACACTCACATCCAACATTTAGCCTCACCGCACACAAGTCACTGTTACTTTGATTAATTCTCTGCCACTGTCGTCAACATCTAATGGCCGTCGTCAATATAGAAGTGGAAGCAGCTCTCTTACTATCGTAGACTCAAATAGTCAATGAAGAAAATAGAAATGAAGTGGAAGAAAAAGGAAAAAATGGAAAATGATTAAACATTAACAATACTGAGTAACATATTGTAATATTGAATATACCGGAGAATGTTGTCATTTTGAAGGCAAAGCGGTTGCGGCAGCAAACACAAAGCACCAATTTAATATAATGCATTAAGAAATTTTAAAAAAACTATAGTCCACAGCTTTAAGCGGCCGTCGTTGATGTCTCTTCTGCGGTGACACTTAAAAAAGTCTGATTCACCCGAGACACTTTCATTCGATCCGGAAATATCTGCCGGGCGAATTTAGGCGTCCTTGCGTATAATTTTAAAGTACTCAAAGGACAATAATACATGTGATTCTACAGAGGCCAACAGACTTGTGTGACTCACGGGAACTAAAATTAAGTGCATCTCTCATCTTTATCGAATGCGCCGTTTATATTAAAAGGAAGTTTCGGTTTTACGATGCGAACATCATCGACTATTTGCGTTTGAAGTGTTGTAAGAATTTCAAGTAAGGCGTCGATATCTATCAGGATGTTTCTTTTTTCACAACTTGCTATCTTTACGTGTAAACAACTGGTAATCAAAAAAATGTGTATATGGAAAACTCCAGAAATAAAGAAATAAGCTCAAAGACACATCTAATGATGGTCCTGAATCATATGTGACAAGAAATTTTGTATTTTAATCATCGCGAACACTTTGGGATTAGAATGAAGAAAAGTGTTTTAATCATTGGGAACACCTTGGGATAAGAATTCCTAATTCATCACAACTGTATAAAATTATACGTCAGAAAAGCTAAATTTAATAGCATTTTGAAAAAAAAAACCTACTACTTAGTAGTTAGTAGAAAAATGAACTTCATAAAAAAGACCGTAGCATTTGAAGTAGAATAAGTTCTTAAACGTAATTCATTTAGGTGTAATAGTTTTTAATATATACTTCTCATGAAATTATAAAAAAAAAAACACGAATATACACGGTCATGTTTTGGTGCGCAGACAACATATAGACACAGCTATAACGTAGGAGTAAGTATGTATCGATTTAAAGAGTATTTAGCGCCCATCGTAAAGAGGGCAGTTTACAATTTCGTGCCAACTCCAACGAAACTAGATCTGGGCCAGTCACCGTTAATGCGCTATATAGGTGATTATATCCAGATCACATCAAAGAATCGCCACGACACAAAGCAGGAACTGCTTCTGACAGCAGACGTGAGGATCCGATTTTATGGTACGAGTGTCCCGCGTGCTTGACGGAAATAAATGACTATTTCTAGAGCTCAAACATTTAAGGAAGGATAATTAAGTGAAAAAAAAAAATTGTAACATGTATATGTCACGGTTAAAAGTCAGGTAAATTATATATATTGTGTTGTGTTTTTAAAGTTACGTACTCGAAGGGTGCAGACGGGACCCTGTTACTGAGACTCCACTGTCTGTTTGTCTGTCCGTCTGACACAGGACTCTATCTCTTAAACCGGAATAGCTAGACATTTACAATTTTCACTGATTTTGTTTTACCGCTTAAACAAAAAATACAAAAAATAAAATAAAGTTCCAAATTAAAGGGGATCGTCATACAAGAAACGTGTGTTTTTCAGCGTTATCAACTCGATTTTTATAATGGCATTAACCAGATACTACATAATACATAAATACATGAAGGGGTCCGTACGGAGGTACTTACCCTTCATGTTCAGGACTCCGACTCGCACTTGACCAGTTTTTTCTAAGTAAATTTTTATTTTTAAAAACAGCATTTTTCTCTTTAAAACTACATGTTTAACGAGACCTGTAACATCTAACTCTCCGTAAAATTTTCACCGATTATTCAAAGACGCCAAGAGCGATGTGAAAAATTATTTTTTTGTTTAAAAGGTTATACTTTCCAAGTGGTACCATAGAAATTTTATCAAAATCGGTAGTGTAGTTTGGGAGCGAAGTCGGTTTTTAGTTTTGGAAAATTATATAGATATGCTAGACCAGAACATACAACGAATGTAAAAATACGGAAATACGTTGTTTTCTGATGCCAAAAATGTAATCGACAACTGAAAGCAACTGAAAAGCTAAGGTGTAAATATTTATATCAATACTTGGCCTATACTAGGGCGCAACATTAACTAATTTGATTAGATTTGAAGAATGTTGTTGTGGTTTGTTTACTACGGCCAGTGGGCGGCGGAGCGTGGCGGAAGTGGATTACTGAATTATAGGCGACGACGCCGTCAGTAGGGCGCTTTATTACGTAATATCTAGCTTTAGTATAACGAGACACATTTTATTAGGCGTTTAGACGCCTAATAAAATGTGTCTCGTTATACTAAGCTTATAGTAGAGTAAGCTTATAGTTCTTATTTATTTTCATGTAGTAGCTATAAAAGCGTTTTTACGAGGCTTTCCGAAATAAAATGTCATTAAGACAAGACTTTTCTTAAGAATGATATAGATATGTACCTACTCGAAAATCATCGGAAAATTTGAATCCAAAAAAGCACTAAACCAAATTTGTAATTGAAACCGGAAATAAAATAGAAACGTTATCGAATCGCAGGGAGCATTTCTGACATCCCGAAATTAGTTTTAAATAAACGCCGCTGTTAGCCCTAGACTAAAGTAACCCTCCAATCAAGAGTGGGCATTCAGTGGAAGAATCTGTAGTAGCAATAGGAAGCAATACAAAAGCCATTGGCAAAGGTAGCGTTGTGAAATAGCGCGGTGAGTCACGGGTATTTGGAGGAACGGTCTCGACTCCCGACGTACGGCCGCGGCCGTTCGCCTTCGACACAACAACACGCGCCTTATTGACTGCTAAATATTTAATTAAATTTTTACACACATACTACAGGTTTAAATAAATATACAGGGACAAATTACACTGATTGAGCTAGCCCCAAAGTAAGTTCGAGACTTGTGTTATGGAATACCAACTCAACGATACTATATTTTATAACAAATACACATATAGATAAACATCCAGTTTGCGCATAGTTGCGGTTTGTGTAGTTGGTGCGATTGGTTAATTTCTTAAATAACAAACAATTCTTAAAAAACAAGCATACTTTGGTGCGATTGGTTAATTTCTTAAATAACAAAATCTCTTCAAAATTTTTATTACATATTCACCTTGAGTAGACAAATTCAAAGAATTCACTCAAAATTTTCGGCTTTGATAAATTTAATCAAATGAAACAGTGCATCTTACTAGATAATGAAATGATTTATTTCAATGATTATTAGATTAGAGTTGAATGACATAATAACTGTCTTGCGGCTGAAATGTTAATGAAAGTGAATTAAGATGTCTCCAATTAAAATAGGTTAAAGATACCCATCCATACAGATACTCATGTGATAGCCAAAAGGTAAAAGAAATAACAACGGAACAGCTTTCAATCTTCTTTGTAATATCGTTGATAAAAATACTCTTTTTACGAATCTTGATTTGAGAGCGATTTCAAAATTCGTCGTCTTAAGAGTTACAGAAATATAACAGTTATAGTTTTATAATAGTCTCATGGAAGATGAATGATAATACGTTATACATTTTATAATTATTATTGAAGGATAAATTTAAAAAAGAATGGAACCTATATATATATATATTCATATAAGATATTACGTGCTAGTGGATAAATAGTGAATATTAAATAAAAGAAACAGGTATTGATGACGAAACAGCAAACGCTCGAATACTGATGATAGAAAAACATAGCGTCTCCCTAAGTCACTCTGTTTTGTCTATCACCTATGAAACAGATTAAGAAAAATGAAACTAATTAGTAAGTAAAAGCGTAAAAGCGTTGACAACATATTATGTAAACGTCAATCATGGCTCGTACAGAAATGAGGAAAATTTTAAATATTAGAATTCGCACAATGGTTGACGTTGAAAGCACGTAGCAACACAGTCGAGATCGTGTATTACTTGGTTGGACCAGCTACAGGCTACAGATAACCGATGTTGCGAGGTCGTAGAAATAACGGCGTAACGTTTTTGCGTAAACGTAAGCGCAGTGCGTGCGGCGGCCGGGGCGCGTGACGCAGGAGCGAGCCCCGACCTACTTAAGTCGTCGAAAAAATCAGCAGATGTTCAACTATATCGAGCGGGGCAGAATGTGTTGTTCCGAATAGAAATAAACTTGTCACATATTTTGATTGTATCTAGAGCGGGCAGCGGTTAGTCATGTAGCGGTGCCGATGCCAACGGCCCGGCCGCTCCGCGCCACCACCGCAGCTATAAAGGCAATCGCAGTTCAGGCTGAATCACTGTAGGCGCCGTCTGCAAAATGTCTCACCGCTCATGATTTACAGTATTTTCTGATTGTTGCCCGCCTCGATACAGAGACACGTGACGATTGGCAGATATTGGCATGTGGGACCGAGCTTCTTGGCGGTGAAGCTAACTTGGATAAATCCGCAGGATTATTATAGCGATGACTAACTTTGAGTGTTGTTTAAATATTAGAACTGTCTCATGAAAAAAAAAATGAAGAAAGTAAAAAAAAAATATGAAGAAATCAAAAATGCCATAAATTCACCGAAATAGGAATGCATAGATGAAACGCTTCGTGAAACTACTTTCGTAATAAAAGGGATACCAATTGTTACTCTTCACGTGATAATGGGACACGTAAGCATGCTTATTTTTAAATCTTCAAAGAGGGTTGTTTATCATCGTCTCTTCAAGATCACGCTTCGGTACAACAAAAGAGTTAACATTGGGAATAAATTTAGAGTCGTCGTAATTTTGGATAGCAGCCGAGCAACGCTAGGTGCTGCCATAAGCAGAGCTGGTAACTGAGTTGTGAGGAAAATGCTTGCTGAATTATCAAATTGTTTACGTTGCGAATGTTTACGTGAACTAGATATTCGCAATCGGCTTCTAATAAATTATATTTGAAAAGCTTTGCAAACGTAACAAACGTTTTACCGCAAGGCTGTTTCTTAGGCCCTTTTGAAATATTTAAAGTTTCTTGTATTAGATACTAATTTCTGATTTGCTATTTATTATGTACGACCTCATATACAACGAATATTTATGGATAAAGCTTACCATGATCATGATCGAGCTAGGTAATAAACATTAATCAAAAGATAAAACGATATCAACTACTTAAAAGATAAATATAACAAAAGTAGAAATGCGTTCAGAAGAAAAAATCTGATTTCCACTTTATCTGGGATATTTAGCTGTACCTATATCAAAAGTATTTTAAATTTCAAATGAATAGCGCCTGAAAAGGCATGCATTCTGAATAAACATTTGATTCTTTGATTAATTCAAACGCAAATGGAAAATTAACGTCCGTATTTACAATAAACCTTGAACCTTTCCATCTATCATCTATCTCTCGATACCGATTCCCGGTCATAAAATAACGAGGCATGATTCATAGGTGTGACGAAAGCGTCACTCGGCGTGCTCGATAGCTCGCTATCTGGCAGTTAGTCCCGCCCGTCAGCTTTTGGCATTGCGCTTTGACAACCGATTATTTCACTGTCAGCGATCTTTAGCGGCGATTATAAATCTGCCGCATGATTGCAATGTTTTCCTTTCCAATTTAAATTACGTTATAAATACACGTTATGTTATTTACGATGCTAGAGAAGGTATTACAAAATTGTAACTCCATTTATTTAACTTTATTTTATCACTTTATAATTGTCAATTCTTCTTTCGATTTCATAAGTAGGTAGTTGTTGTTCGTAGTCTTTATTATTGATATACTTCTCAACACTTTATTATCTAATATATAACAATTTTAACTTGTTTTCTTTGAACTAGCCCGAATCTTCTTTTTTTTTTATTTATGCATTTCTTTTTCAATTTAAACAATGGTCCGTAATTATGTTTTCTATATGAAAAATATGCAGCTTAAATTCATAGCATTATCCAGCCTTATTTAATCAGTTACAACATAAAGTTTATTATGTTTCCTGTGTACTAAACGTAAGTATATCACGTATTTATATAATTTTTTCCTCCACCCAAAGGTTGGCTGGAAGAGATTGCATTTATAGCGATAAATCCGCCTTTGTGCCTATATTGTTTCTTGCTGTTTTGTAATTTTTGTGTGTCTCTTATGGTGCAATAAAGTTGATTTGTATTGTATTGTACTTAAGTGTTTTAAGTATAAATATAGGTGATTGATTAAACATGTTTGAAAATTATAAGATAGGAGAAACCTGTACGTTACACCAATACTATGTGATCCTTAATTTCTTTGAATACATTTTTGTTCCTGTTGTTATAAAAATAAATAATATCAATTCTTTACTTTTATATTTTTATCGACAAAACAAAATGTGCGTGTGCTCTGAGGGCCACTCTTTCAGAATTCTTTGAAAACATGCTCAGGATTTAGTGAACATTCCCAAAGAATTGTGAAAGTTGGAACCAGATTTTGTGAAAATAAAATAAGAGTTTAAATCCCATAGGATTTAAACTTGGAGCCTCAGAACACACATACAGGATTGAGGGTCCACTTGTACCGGATAAACTAAGGGCACTAAAGAAAAAGTCTTTACGCCAAAATGGAAGATAATGCTAAGCAAAAATTGTGAAAACAAGATATTATAGCAAAACATTGTATTATTTTCTATATCTCCGTTCAAAATGGACCCTCACGTGGAAAGTTTAATACGCTAATAATAACAAAATCAGTAACTTTTGGCTACTCTTTGAAATCCTATATTAAAGTAAATAAATTGTGAAATTTTGTGAAAACCATAACAGATCACGATATCACGTTGGTTAAAAATTATCACCTTGTAAAAATTCGGACCCTCAATCCTCCACTTTTTTGTTTTCGGTTTATTTAGCTTAACATATGATAGCTAAGAAAAACACAAAATTATGTCCGTTTGTAAAAAAAATGTGCAACGAATTGATATTATTTGTTAATAATAATAATTACGTTAAACTACAAATTTGACCTATTATTTTATTGTCACCCTACCCATATACATTAATAGTCAATTTCAGTTAATATTCAAATTTGTAGTTTTAACGTAATTATTATTATTAACACATAATATCAATTTGTTGCACATTTTTTTTCTACAAAAGGAGATAATTATGTGTTTTTCTTAGCTTTCATAAGTACGTTAAGCAAAACAAAAACGTGGAGGATTGAGGCTCCGAATTTTTACAAGGTGATAATTTTTTACCAACGTGATATCATGATCTGTAATGGCTTTCACAAAATTTCACAATTTATTCACTATAATATAGTATTTCAAAGAGTAGCCAAAAGTTTATGGCTTTGTTATTATTAGCGTAATAAACTTTCCACGTGAGGGTCCATTTTGAACGGAGATATAGAAGGTAATACAATGTTTTGCTATAATATCTTGTTTCCACAATTTTTGTTTGGCATTATCTTACATTTTGGCGTAAACACTTTTTCTTTAATGCCCTTAATTTATCCGGTACAAGTGGACCCTCAATCCTCTATGTGTGGACTGAGGGTCCAACTTGAAATCCTATAACTCGCTTATTTGATTTACACAAAATCTAGTTCCAACTTTTACAATTCTTTTGGAATGTTCACTAAATCCTAACATGTTTTCAAAGAATTCTGAGAGAGTGGCCCTCAGAGCACACGCACATCAAAACAAATTATCTTCATTAGCAAAACAGGAAATTTTAGTAGCTTCACGAATCGCAGATTCTGTGGATCAATGTACGCCAGTCAATGCCGCAAAAAATAAATGATTTGTAATGTACAAAAGCGTTAGAACACAGGTTGCTTGTGGAAGGCCGACTGATGACCTTTACATCAAGTAAATGGAGGAGTTCTTATTTTAAGTTGTTTTTGCACGAAGGTTATGTAATCTCTTATTTTTATTTTATTAAACTTTATTGTTCCAAAGTACAAATATACTTTTAACAAATGGCGGACTTAATGCTAAAAGGATTATCTGCCAGTCAACCATAGGGATAAACAGAGAAAATTATGCGGCACAAAAAGCAAAACAATATACTTATTAGTAGATTATTAACCAAGGGGATAAAGCAGTGGCTTCTGTCGCGGGTGACGACTTAAATCGCGAGCGCAACGAAGGACTCGAGGTTTACTCCCGAGCGGAGCGAGGGTGTTAAATATAAGAAATCACGAGCGAAGCGAGGGATTTAAGATGAGTCCTGAGTGTAGCGACGGATTTAAGTTCACCCAAGACTAAGACAGCTTTATCGCCGAGGAAAATACTCTACTTTTCGTACCATTAGCGAAAAAATAAAGACAATAATAACAAGAGATAAGCATTTATTAAAAACTAGCTAATGCCCGCGACGTTGTTCGCGTGGACTTTATGACTCCGGCGTATTAATATAAATAACAACTAATGAGAGAGAAAGATAGAGAGAGATAAGAAAGTACTTGTAACAGTGTTAGGAGTTAAAAGTCAATATTATTTTAATTCTTTCCTTCGGGAGCCAATATGAAAAGAGCTGAAGTGTTACTAACCCTGGAGAAAGCCACATTAAGTTGGCCATGCGAAAAAGCAGTCCTTAGATCGACATCAGCAGCTTTAAGCCTCTAAAACTGTGACTTATTTTCATAGGAAAGCAAGTAAACACTGTGTATTTGTAAAACTGTGTATTTTCAAAAGGAAAATTGTTATACGCGGAATAAATACAGTTTCACTGGCACCACTCACAGTAAACTTTAAGTGTCTCAGCAGACTATGCCGAAGTTTAGCGGCTAAAGTTCAGTGTCTAAAGTTCGGTGGGGATGACACACTAAATAAGCTGAAGTTCGGTGGAAACGCCGGACTGTAGTGATGTGCCGATATGAGAATTTAATCTTCCGTCTTTGGCGCGTCTGCGGCGAGCGGACACGGGAGCGGAAGAGGGAACGGAAGTGGAAAAGGGAACGGAAGCGGAAGCGGGAGCGGGAGCGGGAGCGGAAGTGGCAGTGGCGGCGGAGGCGTCGGCGGCGGCGGCGGCGGCGGCGGCGGCGGAGGCGTCGGCGGCGGCGGAAGCGGCGGCGGCGGCGGCAGCGGCGGTGGCGGCGGCGGCAGCGGCGGTGGCGGCGGCGGCGAGAGCGGGAGCGGCGGCGGCAGTGGCGGCGGCGGCGGCAGCGGCGGTGAAGGCGGCGGCGGGAGCGGCGGCAGCGGCGGCGGCGGGAGCGGCGGCAGCAGCAGCGGCGGCGGGAGCGGCGGCAGCGGCGGCGGCGGGAGCGGCGGCAGCAGCAGCGGTGGCGTCGGCGGCGGCAGCGGCGGCGGGAGCGGGAGTGGGAGCGGGAGCGGGAGCAGGAGTGGGAGCGAGATCGGAACGGGTACGGGAACGGGTACGTGGAAGAGGGAACGGGAGCGGAAGCGGGAGCGGGAGCAGAAACGGCAGCGGCGGCGGCAGCGGCGGTGGCGGCGGAAGCGGCGGCGGCAGTGGCGGCGGCGGTGGCAGCGGCGGTAGCAGCGGCGGCGAGAGCCGGAGCAGCGGCGGCAGTGGCGGCGGGGGCGGCGGCGGCGGGAGCGGCGGCGGCGGCGGCGGTGGGAGCGGCGGCGGCGGCGGCAGCGGCGGGAGCGGCGGCGGGAGCGGAAGAGGGAGTACGGGTACAGGTACGGGTACGGATACAGGTACGGGTACGGGTACGGGTACGGGTACGGGTACGGGTATGGGTACGGGTACGGGTACGGGTACGGGTCCGATTCAGGCAAAAGCATCGGAAGTTCGGCATTATGTGTTGCTAGTAATGCAAATAACATTGCAGGCATGCATTGGCTGAAATTCAGCCGCTGAACTTCGGCATACAGTGCTGAGACACTAAGTTGGGTTCCGTTACACAGTTTCGGCGGAGTCAAATTGCGCATTCGCATTATTGGCCCTCCGACATTAAGACTTATTTTGTGAGCCGAAAGTCCATTTGCTGCAAGTGAATTAAGAAACTCAACTGGATAATTGGTGGTGTCGTCAACAACTCTATCCAAGAAATTAACAATAATTTGCGTCATAAGTTCTATAATAATTGATATTTAATTTTTTGGTGTCAATATGGCGCGTTCACATATCCAAGAATTTTTCTGGTGTGTTATGCTCTGAAGGTCCGCAAATTCTGAACTTATAAGTTCTGATTCGGACGAAACAACTTTTTTTTTGAAAAAATTTCAATGTACAGACACATTTTTTTTTAACCCTTTTATTATAGTATACATTTAGTATGTTTTTGTTCAGCGGCAACAAAAAACATCATCTATAAAAAATTCAACTGTCTAGCTATAATGGTTCATGAGATACAACCTGGTGACACACAGACAGACAGACTAACAGTCGGACGGTTTAAGGAATAGGGTCCCGTTTCTACCCATTTGGGTAAGGAACCCTAAAAATCGAATAAAATAAGTATTTATGGGGGGCTCCCATACTACAAACGTGATTTTTCATAGATTATGGTACGGAACCCTTCGCGCGCGTCCGACTCGCGCTTGGCCAGTTGTATTATAACTCAACAAAAAGTTCTCATCAGACTTAACAACTTTTGCTAAGGCGGCATTTTAATATTTTTTATAGTTTAGCTGGACCATTATAGTTCTGCATCATGTGTTCCATTTTTCAAAATCAATTATAGCCTATATGTTGCCCAGGCTTCACAGCTATATAACAAAAAAAGTTTCATTCGAATCCGTCCAGTATTTCCGGAGATTAGCGTGTACAAACAGACAAACAGACAAACAGACAAACAGACAGACATTTTTTTTTATTTTCTTACTCTATTACTATATCTCCATCGCCACAAATATTTTTTTTTAAAAATTTTCAATGTACAGACACATTTTTTTTACTCTTTTATTATAGTATAGATAATAACAATTAAAAGTAAAAGTTGACATTGGAAACATTAGTCCAATTATTGATAGAGAGAGTCACATTTTTGTTCGGTACATTTATTGTTGACGAGTTGATTTGAGTATTTCTCTGTTCTTGCGTCTGAGGAACTTGCGTTTCATTATAGATGGTATACGTCGGGGATAGTGGCGGTGGTGCATCGTGAGTTACGGACGAAGATGTGATGTCGGAAGTTGATGGTTGTGGCTCTGATGGATTAAGTTTTATGTTTTTGTTAATTTGACTGCTTAATGTGGTTTTATTCGTCATTGAGCTTTCGATATAACCCTCAGCTACTCCATCAGAGCTCCAACCACCTTGTCTTTTTATTGACGTAATGTCCGCCCCTGAATCCGCCAAGAAAGTTGCCGAAGTACTCCTAAAGCAATGACCGGTGTAGAGTTCAACATCTTTAAGTTTCAAATACTTAGCAATTTCCTTTGGCATATTGCTAATTTTATTTTTGCCAATGGCTTGTCGAGTACATTTCCCATTCCTATAGTTTATAAAAAATCTATTGTTTTCTATGTTGGTGGGACGTAATGCTTGGTATTTATGAACGATTTTAGTATATTGTCCCTGTACAACAAATGACCGATTTTTCTTTGTCTTTGTTTCTTTTACATTAACCAGCAGCAACTCATTGGAATGATTTTCCACGTCCTCCACCTTTAAGTTTACAAGTTCACATCCGCGGCAAGCACCATTGACTCCAAAAATTAAGGCCACTTATAACAAAGATAAAAAACAGGTAAATATATAGAATAATTACCATTACTAAGATATGAAAAATTATTAGTTAAATCTATTTCTACTTACTTTTGTGACAAGAAAGATTACGTCAGGAGCTTCATTAAGAAATTTTTCCACATTTTGAGTCATAAAAACTTTAGACTTCTTTGCGCAATGCCCTTCTGATTTTCTTTTTAAAAAAAGCTAGTAATTTGGTGAATCTATTTATTTCTATGCTGTGTTTGATGCTTATTGTAGCCTTCAGTTTTGAGTATATGCACCAAATTGTATTCGGATTCTTCGTCTTGGATAAATAATCAAAATAGACAAGAAGTACTGATTCCGAAATTGATAGGCCTTTCGTACTTCTCCACGTTGAAAATTCATCATAAGTTTTTAAATAATTTTCCTTGGATTTCGTTGGAAGCAAATTATTTATAATTACGGCAGCATTTGAACTGATGGAATCCGACAATTCACTGTCACTGTCGCTTTGCTTTGACATCATATCGTATTATTTTTAGAATATTAACTTATTTATAAAAATAAATTAAAATAAACTATGTACTATGTACAGTATACGTTTACGTATTTGAAGAATGCAAAAACGCGGCAAATTCCTAGACTAATATTTTTCTGCCGGAAAAAGCAAAGATATCAAGCTCATACGGCCCCGTCGGTTTTCGTAATTTTATTTAATAATCATAACTGCGATATCTTAAAATTAATCACTCCTAAAAAAAGCGTATTCCTTTTCAAAAAGATATATATTACTTTAATTAATTTTTATCATGTTACATAAAAAAAATACAAAATGTTTTACGTTGTAAATAAATATAGGTACGCAGAAAACTTGGCTGTATGTGTTAGACGCAAATGATCCTTTGCTTTTTCTTTTTGGAAAACTTAACAGCTGGTGTAAACAAACAATGGCATGACATGATTTAGTTTTTTATTTTATGAAATTTAAGTGGTTTTGTGGATTTTGCGGATACATGTTGTCGATTCAAAATCGTAATTTTTTTTTACGCTTAACAATATAGAAATGATTTCAGTTCAGTATCAATTTCGGTAAGTATTCCAAACTTAAACCACATTCTCCCTCTAGAGGATGAATGAAAGTCAGTACAATTTTTCTTTCCCTGTTTTCATTCTTGGTCTAGAGGCTGAATGAAATTCAGTACATTTTTCTTTCCCTGTTTTTAACAGATTAAAAATGACTATTGTTATGTTCGCTTTTTGTGCCAAAGAATGTGACTTTTTTGAGCAAGTGGTACGAAAAAAATATTACTATATAATATACAATAACATTATATACCCATTATATATGAATATTAGAATGAATATCTACTTATACAATACATACATACATTTAATCAATAATGACTTTATAAAGAAAAGGAGTCTAAAAGGTGGGCGTGAACTTTTCTTTTAAAAGAGAATTTGGTAGAAATTTATCTGATGTCAACGGGTAAAGCATTCCAGAGCCTTAAAGAGAAAAAGAGTCGGACATAAAATTAGTCCGGTAAGGGGGGATAAAGAGCTGGCGTGTCTCATTAGAACGAACCCGTCTCTTATACCCTTACCATGCATACCCATCGCCTTATAAACAGAATTAATTCTTTTAGATGGCACTATAAGTATTTATCTAAACATTAAAATCGTTTATTACTATTATTTAAATAAAGTAGTACTCTAATTAATTAAATATGACTTATATGAAATGCAAAGATATTTTTAAAGCATATTCGACACTTTCTTTGTCATTATTTTGCTAGTCGTGTGTGCTGCCATCTCTGTGTGGCAGGCACGCAACTCCGCTTTTGCTTACTTACGGGCCCTCCAATAGTTTTATGGCGTTGGGTATCTGTTACGTTAGTAATTATATTATCTTTGCCCGTACTTAACATTCAGCAATCACATTATAAACAAATCATTAAGAATACTTTAATTTTTAACCCCTTGTATGCCGGAATATCAGACACAATAGTTAAAAAATTCATTCTCGCGTAGATCTATGCAACGGCATACGAGAGGTTAAATCAATCAATAATATAATCTCTAATTAGGATGGTTAAATGGGTCACACACATGAAATTTTATCAGTATTCTAATCTCCCATCGTTTAATTACACTGACAAAGTATAACTTAGCGTGCTCATACCAGGCTTATGTAATTTGGGGAAATACCTGCTCATGCCGATCTTCGGAACTAAATCGAGTTTTACCCCAAAAACCCCCTAAATACCAATTTTCGATTTATACCTTAAAAGCTAAGATTACAAGTGAATAATTTATGACATTTGTCCAAAAGAATTTCAGGGATATTTGATCTAATGATCATGCATTAACAATTAGTAGATAAGAGATGAAAAATAGTATGTTATCAGTATTTCGTTTCCGAATGATTAACTGATGATTAATATTCTAACAATATACAATATTATTGTAATAGAAAGGCAATAAGGGAAAATATTTTTATTGAAAATATGTGATCAACAGGATGATACGGAGGCACAACGGCCACTTGGTTGTACAGTGTGCACACTTGTTAGACTTGAGGGGCGTGGGTTCAAAACTTCGAATCTTTGTGGTATATTTTTGTGTATTAAATAAGTTAATCAATTTACAATATTGTTATTTAAATCAATGTGGTGCGTGAAGAGACTAACGAATAATAACTTTTCTATTGCTGACTCCAATTTTTATCATATACCAGTAGTGCATATACATTACATTGAACTCTAAGGGTAGAATCAGATAGAGAGCACAAAAAACCATCGGTTTAGAAGATATTTATTGTTTGTTTCGTCAAGCGGCCTTAATATTGTAATTTGCTTATGCGTCTTGCTATGCTGTACTAAGGGTTAGTAGGGAAGAAGTCCGTAAAACCATTTCTTATTCCTGTTTATCATTGTAATTTATGTTTCAGTCATGCAAGTAAAATCGGAAACTACTCACTCATGAAAACGTCAACGATCACTTGCAATTCGTAATCGGGTTGCACAGATATGGAAACTTGTACGGCACAGTCCGTTTGCGGCATTTCACACAACTACTATAACATTTGGGCTGTCCTTGATAGGCCACGTGCGAAGTGCGAGAGTATAGTAACGTAGCTATGCGGTGTACTCTGCGCAGCGGTGCAGTGCGCTTGCGTGATGCGACGATGCGCCGGAGACGGCGGCTGCGCGAGACTGTGCGACGGCACAGCCCGTCCTATACCTCCCCGATAACCTTAAATTAGATTAATTGTAACCCGGTGATTCATACGACTGCGTGATTCTTTTTGTTGACATATGCATCTGCTTAATTTAGATTGAAAAAATAAATAATTGATAGCGCATCCCAACGATTGAATAAAATTTAATTTGAATTCGTCAATTGAAAATACTATGAATTACTCTGGTGTAATTATCTAGCAGCAGCGAACTACACGATTGGTGGGAACAATTACTTAAGTGACTAACTAAAATAGTAAATTACGTAATTTGTATGCCAATGTAATACACAGGATGCAATCCTGTAATTAATGGTAAATTTATGATACCTCATACTTGGAAATTTTTGCTATGCCATTTACAGATTACGTAAGCAATCGCAAAAAAAATAAGAAAAAATACAGTCAGCAGAGGAAGTTACCTTCACGCACCTTTCTGCGGCGGTAATAGTTACAAAATGTAAGCAGAAACATCCGGAGGAATAGCTCTTTCTACTAGCTTTAGCAAAGACAATAACTATTTTCCTCTTTATCCAATAGTAATACTTGTACATCGATTGCAGTACTTAGTACAATGACTAAAAATAATTATTCACTGTTGTTTTGGGTGCATTGTATTTTTAGAGGTAGCGAATGTTGAAATCAAGTTTGTTTCTAGCTATAAATATTTAGAGGACGCGTATGTATAAAAAAATAAACATTCAATATTTTTTTCGTATTTTATTTCCGACGGTACTGTGAGTCATGTTCTTCTCATTGGTAAAGGTCTCTATTTATAAACTTCAATGGCAGTCATTAATAAAGTCAAATGTAAATATAGTGAAACTACTCGTGTTGAACTCTTCGCAACATATTAATATTATTATCATTATAAATACACAACGTTTATACGTTATTTCAAGCTTGTAACAACGAGTATGGTAGCTAGATTAGTAGAGGAGAGTAATATGTCGTAAATAACAAATCTTTCATTTCTTAAACTTCACATCAGTCCTTATACAGCATATAAATCGTGCATTGTCAATTGGTTGACAAAAGTTGACAATAAAGTGAAGTGACCTTAATAACCTTATATTACAAGCTGTACTATATAGTGGCAGAAGTGGGATATACCACAAAAGTAGTTTCTATTACTTTTATTGGGCATTGCGTTCTGTTGGGCAATGGCCAATATAGGATATACAACAATAGGAGTTTCTATTTATATAAATCAAAGAAAATCTAGTAATTTATTCGGGCGTGCATACAGTTCAAGTACAAAGAAACATATTTTTTTAAAAAGTTCGGAGTATCCATCCTTTTATGATTATGACTAATCGAAATAATATTTGTGCATTTCTATAATCGCCATTGAGAAGCGATGAAGCGCAAAGCTCAAAGGCCGCGCGTTACTGTATAAAAAAAAACACATTTGTTTATTTGAGCAGAGCGTATCGGGCGGGCTGCCCGCCGCCGCGGCACCATGAAAATATTACGACTTATTTACTTTACCGCGATGCTGGTCTTACGGCATTGACTCAGCCGCCAGCACTCTATGGGTCGCTACGGATCGTCTCAATTAACACCTCGGCCCGTTTGCTATTTTGCAAATCATCCTGGAATTCAAGGCAGTTAGCGGCCTACCGTGCTAGTATTCAAGGTTGGATTTGCTGCAAGACACCTGGTCTTAGAGCAATTTGCGAACTCTAGCATTTTGCTTTTGAAAAACAATTTAAGAAGATCATCTCTAGGTCTTGTAAAATAAAGTTGACAAAGTATATCCGCATCTGATCGTTAGATATCTACATATAAAAAAATGTAGGATCGATCGATGAGATTGATGAGTTCATAAACAACGGTCATCAACGGCAGGTAACTTTTTTTTTTGCTAGTATGTGGGTGTAATTTGCGAGTGGGTAAACCTTTCATTTTTAGATTAAAAATCAGATAACAGATTTATAAGTACTAGACCAAAATTTTACACATTTTCGTGTTTTCTTTACACTAGTACCGTATGACATTGCATAACAATGCCTTCTAGCTACAAACTGTAGAAATTAGCAATGTAACATGTCTTCCGAATCGCGGAAGAGCAAAGAATATATATGATGAACGTAAATGCGAGCGTGGAATGAATTGAAATTTACAAGCACATGCCATTTTATGTTTAAATTAGGTTCAAGTCATCAGCACCTCACTGTGCGAAAGTAGCGAAATGTGAAATGAACAAAATTATCTCTTCATTATTATGAAAACAAATAAAGGTTTCAGAATGGCAACTACATTTTGCCATGTGTGTCGCCTGCGGAAGTGGCGGGTATACAAACATGAGCAGTCTAGCCATATGCGAGAAGCCGGGACGCAGCGCACGCACGTCTATACGAACGACAGACAAATCATCATGCCACTATTTATCTTTGTTCCCGGCGCGTGCACAAAAATCGCGGAAATTTCCCGAGCTATGACGTAAA
Source organism: Acrobasis suavella (assembly GCA_943193695.1). NCBI lineage: Eukaryota > Metazoa > Arthropoda > Insecta > Lepidoptera > Pyralidae > Acrobasis > Acrobasis suavella. The sequence goes on along the minus strand of OW971945.1, from coordinate 7,621,032 downwards.
TTCATTTCCAGATACATTTTGAGAATAATAAGTAAATCAACAATCGCAAACAGAATGTTTTCACGATTGATTCTTGGGAACATTCTGTGTTTAAATATTATTGACTGCAGGAAAAAACGGGCAAATAACGTGACAATAATGTACATACAATACACATCTTCTCTTATACCTTACGGATTAATCGGTTGGAACCTCCGAGGTTGGAGCCTTTCTTAAGGCTCCAACCTCGGAGATTCCAACCGAACTCAAAGGTCACGTCACGTTAATTGAGGGTAACCTGTAAAACCTATTTGCAGTTGCCTCAATTTGGCCAAAAACTTGATGATATAAGAAGAAAAACAACACGTTTTAAGATAGCAGTTGCTTGATGAGATTCCAGAATACAGGTTCTAGAATATTCCTAAGATGAAATATTCAAGCTAGAAAGTAGCGAAGGTAAAATCTGGTAAAAAGTCAACAGTTTTTTAGCACCCTACTCGAAGCTGCAATTGAGGGATTGAAGTTACACAAGACACTTCCTGCTATTCGCCTATTCGAGAGCAAGACTAGCGCCAAAGTAACATCTAAGTTAACATTTGAAACAGCTGTAACTGAAACTAGTAACTGCACCCGATCTAACAATACCCCTCGTTCGGTCGTTGGTCCCAAAGCACCCGGTTCCTAGAAGGTAAGCGGACACAGTCTAAAATAGTCGCGGCCTCTTCCGAGAAGCATGAGTCACATGGGACCGACCCGAGCCGCATCTGGACCAACCACATATATAACACAGTATGCGATGGATCTATAACTGCATTGCACGCATGCGTATGATTTAACGCTGGCAGCGGTGTTGCGTGATTGAATGAATTCGGTTTCTGAAGAAGATATCCCAACGAAACATTTTCACGTTCAAGACGGTAGGTACATATTGCTCGCACTCTTAAAAAGTTATCATATCTCATGGAGTGCCAAGCTTCTAGCTCTACACGCCCTAATCTAACATCTACTAATTCTCATCATATCATACAGAGATTTGAGATAACCTAGTCGTAAGTTCTCTACAAACCCTATACCTTAATCAAAATGTATGGCCTGGCCGTTTAGTAAAAGCGTCTTAGACACTCCTACCTACAGCTTATGAACAGAGTATTTAATTTCACAAGAACGTAGAATCGACACATTATGACTATGGTATACGGTTTGTAGAAAACTGTCAGTGTGTTACTGAATCAGTGAGTAACGAACTTATAAGGTATTTTAAATATTAATAAAATATAGAGTAAAATACATAGCTACAAATTTGAAACTTTGTATAAATAATAAGTATTCTAATGACATCTTAGCCTGAAAAATAGGGCTTTCTAGCAGTATCCAGACCGAATCTATAAGAGTTCAAAAATACGACGGTGAAACGCTTTGAGGGTAGGTAGTGCCCTGCGCCTTCGGTGTCTCGTCTCGGCGGGGGCATTCCCGTGCCCCTAGATATCAGTCTTGGTCGTGATAATCCTGAGAGTTTCCTAGAAGAACGAGGGTTGAACTCTATAAACGTAAGCTTCTAGGGTATGATAAATGTGGATGTTGAATATTAATTTCCAGCAGTCTCACAAGTTTCCAACCACTAAAGCATTCTTCAATATTTAAAAATGAAGAAAGTTTAGATGTGATTTTAAATACAATTCATTCAATCACGCTGCATCGGCTACACCAATTCTAAATATATGGTTTAATTACATCCTTACAAGAACTATGGCTATATCGAGGAATGTACGCAAAAGAAGACGCGGGCGAAGTAAGTATGTATTTAACTAATAAGGAAGTTCTTGGCATGTTTCTTTTTAATGTAAGAAACCCGAAAAAAAAATCCATATTTTGTAAACATTGTGATAAGTAAGACAAACATCGGGATAGTTCTCATCGTTATCCTGTTATTTTACATTAGCCCCTGGCGAGCCAGCAGACTTCGCAGAAAAATAAGATCACACACCATAACAAGTTGAGATGATTCACTTTGGTATTTCTGATTGCATAAATTTAAGGAAATAAATATGTTCTTATGATGAGATGAGAAATGGGATATCTAATAATTAGGCTGCGCATCTTTGCATTTGTAATCAAAAAACTTGTTTCTGTTAAAAAGTTCATGATATTAAATTAATTTGACTAATTTCTACAAAATGTGTGAGTGTTTTTATCTCTCACAAGAGGACGAAAATTTCTTTTTCCTATATTGTGTCTAAAAATAAATATAAAATTTGCATCGAATAAAATATTTTTCTTTCTTTCTTTCTTAAGATTTGTTTCGTTAGAAAAAGACAATCTGTATAACGCTGAAACAAAATATAATTTGGTTGCTTTTAAAACGCGTCATTTGAATGGGCTAAGTGGAGAATGCATTAACATCTCTTTAAGGTAGAAGGTAAAGCCTTAGTATGTTTTTGCTGCCACATCTAATTGTAATCTTGATCACTTTATCATCACATCATTGGGTTCAATCAAAATGGCGCGGTTATGTTAAAAAGTCTTAGAAGTTAGTCGCAAAATTAAATTTAAAAAAAGTGATTCATGGGATACCTAATTTATTATTATAAAGCTACTTGCAAGTTTCTCTCATGATGATTTAGCTCAGACCAAAAAACAATATGACACTGCCTATTAACAACTGTAAAAAGTATATTGAGCGAATAAAAAGTCAAAATTCTTACAAAAGGCGAAGGGATAATCATAAGAACATTTTGAGTGACTTTGGGTCTTATGATAAGATACTGTCTGATACCATATAATATACTCTTAGGATGCTGCCTATTGCAGGGTTATCATCTACATAAAGATATGCTCCATGTACATGGAGCATATCTTTTACATTGCAATACATACACGGTGCTTTTTCATTGGTTTTGGAGTCGAAAGCCACTTCATAAGGATCGTTAGTAAGACCTAATTAGCTAGTCAAAATAAAAATTCAGGAATAAAATATGTTGACTTAAACTCGAAAGTAAAATTGTGAGATCAACTAGTAGTACCGCCGGCCTTCTAGATTTCGAGTTCATCGGGGTCACGCGTCAGTTATGAACAGGCGGAGTAACTACGTGGTCTCGATCGAAAATCATTTTCGCAACTTTTCTTTCTTATGTCATACACCAATTTGGATTACGTATATAGATAGAGGAATTTATTTACTACATGACATTCTTTTTTCCAAAACCAATGAAAAGTCAGCGTATAAGTTAGATTCTGAACAATGACGTCTAACCATGGAAAATATGTGGAAATATCCAAAAGACTATCTGAAGCTAATCATCATTTCAGCCGCAGGAATTCGTTGTTGGACATGGAGTAATTTAATATGACTGTCATGTCATGTGACATGTATTTTCTCACCGATTTCTCTACCTATTGTCTGGGAAAGTATAAAAATAGTCGTTATTTTTAAACTAATCTAAACACAGTACAGGGGTGACTAAGCGGCTGATATTTGAGTGGCCGCGTCGCATCGCTGTCAAATGGCGCATCTAGCTTCTAGGAACGAGCTGTTATGTATGTGGAGTTAATGTCAGACAACTGTTGTAAGGAATGGATGTTCTGACAGAAATTCTTGGGCCAAAGATAGCATTTACAATTTTAGCTGGAAAACATATTTTATCAGTCACATATAGAGATGGGTCGAGGGCAAAAACCAATTGGGCATAGACGGGGTATTTGGCTAAAAAGCGTTTACGCCCAAATTAATGCTTGATCGTTGGGCAGAAATACATCACTTAATTTTTAGGGTTCCGTAGCCAAATGGCAAAAAACGGAACCCTATCTGAATGGATTCGTCATGTCTGTCTGTTTGTCCGTCCGTACCTATGTCACAGCCACTTTTTCCCGAAACTATAAGAAGTATACTGTTGAAACTTGGTAAGTAGATGTATTCTGTGAACCGCATTAAGATTTTCACACAAAAATAGAATGATATTGAGGTTTCAAACTGAATAGTTTGCGCGAGAGACAGTTCCAGTGGTAAAATGTGTGTGTGTAAAATGTCTCTTATTTTAGAACTTACACGGGGGGGGGGGGGGGGGGGGCGTGTAAGTTCTAAAATAAGAGAATATTAAACTAAAAAAAACTTTCACCGAAAATTGGTTTGAACGAGATCTAGTAAGTAGTTTTTTTAATACGTTTATTAAAACATCGATCAAAGTTACAACGAACTACAAAAACTTTTATATTATGTAACTTGCTGCTACGGAACCCTTCATGGGCGAGTCCGACTCGCACTTGACTGATTTTTTCACGAAACAGAAAAAAATATTTGCATTATACAATAGATATCTGTTATGTTAGTAAATGTAAGTATGTACATTGTATAAACCTGCAGACAGGTATGCAAACATTGTTATCGTTTAAAATTAATGTAAATTTAAACTCTTAGCGATATGTTCGTAAAAAGAAGCAGGAGCTTATCGGTATTTTGTAAATCATAACTTCAATAAAATAATCGCAGTCAAGTTAAATCACAATAAATTTTAGCCACCGTGAAAAATTTTTGCTCCCATGCGCTCGCGCTGCGTCGACTCGAAAGGAGAGCCGAAAGAGTAATATTGCCCTTCTTTGAGTAAGTCATTAACCATATCAATTTCTTGTTTTTCATTGTCAATTTATTAGTCGTAATCTAAATATGTTTTGTGCATACTCAAATGTAGCTATTTGAATGAGAAAGTAAATAAAAGTTTAGATAATGTTTTGCCCTGACAATGAACATTTATTCGGCATATATACGGACATTTATTCGGCATTTATGCAATGAGTGCAAAAGCATGCATACCCTAATAATCATAATTATTTCTCTTCCTTGTCACTTGATGGCACCATAAGTATTAATTAAAACATTAAAATCTTTTATAACTATTATTTAAATAAAGTAGTACTCTAAATAATTAAATATGACTTTATATGAAATGCAATAAATATTTTTAAAGCATATTAAACACTATCTTTGTTACTTTTTTCCTAGTCGTGTGTGCTGCCATCTCTGTGTGCCTACCCGCAACTTCCAGTTTGCCTACTCAGCCCTCCAATAGTTGCTATGGCGTTGGGTATCTTTTACGTTGTTAATTATTTTATCTTTGCCAGGAGTAGTAAACCCATCCCTAGTCACAAACAAGTTGTCTGACGTTGTGATTGACCTTTTCTGAACGAATAGACGAGTAATCGTCCGTTCTTCTTCTTCGTATTGACTGTGTTAGCTAATACTAGTACAGATTTTTCGAACTGTCTAACGGCATCTAACGTAGCTTAATGATTGTGATCTGGTGACAACAATCATTCTTACACTAGTGCAACTAGTGTGCAGGTTTCCTCACAATGTTAGAATTCGTTCACATAAAAACAATAAAACCGGCCAAGTGCGTGTCGAACCACGCGCAGTGTAGGGTTCCGTGGTTGCGAATACATGTCCATATATAACCAATTAATAGATAAGTGGGGTGGGACACTTGACTCTAACAAAAATGCAATATAAAACCAAATATTTCAGAAATCGATCCCTTATTCGAAAAATTATGTTCAATAGCTTACAATATTTTTGAAAGACCTTTTCAACGATAATATAGATGATGAGTTAGTCGAGAAAAAAAATGAATTTTATTTTCAATATTTTATTTTTCCACTTTTTTGCCATGATTAATATACATAACTATACCAAATTACAGCTTTCTAATATATATAGTGTCTGAGTAAAACCGCGGGCGGACAGACAGACATGGCGAAACTATAAGGGTCCTTGTTTACTACGGAACCCTAAAATGCATGTTAAAAATAAACAAACAAAGAATAAATTATCGGAGATGGTCCTAGCGTCCCTGTATTTTAGTTATTTATTTGCGAGGATTGTCTAAACTTGCAGCAATGCATCACAGCGTGAGTAACCGCGCGCAAATAGTCCAAGTCCTGTGCCAGGCGCAGGACATGCTCGCACCGTGAGTCACTTCATCATTGGCGGGACTTGTTTGTTTGTTTGCAAACAAAGATGTATGGCACGCGTATTAAAGTAAATTTTGCTGAGTCGATTTATGTTGCATTCTTGTAGAAATGTTATGTATGAACTGCATATTAAAGATATTTCTGTAGGCATGTCTTACAAATCACGAGCCTAACTAAATTTAAAGAAATAAAAAACGCAAATAATAGTAACACGAGACATAATATAAATACAAAATTAAGCTTTCATTGGAATTTCGTATTGTTTTTATTGATTTTCTTATATTTCTCCAATAATTATATTATAACTCATTACGCCCAGAGTTTCACTAATATGTACACAAATAAAATAAAAAATGATACTAATTTACATTTTAATCGACAAAAGTACTGTCGCGACAGGCCCAGGGCCCAGGACCATAAGACCCAAAGGCCACGCTTATCGTGAAGGGCGTTAAGAGCGGCCTTCCCGTCTTACTTTTCATACAAACGCTCGTACGTGATTATGACGTTATATCTGAGCTTTATTTTTTTTTTGAACTATCAGGTATCTTGTGGGCTATTTCTAGGTTTCTATCGAAATAAAAAATTAAAATTAGGAGAAACAAATTCAGTACAAGCCTCCAAAAATCTGCTTTTTTGCACAAAGTTTACTTGAACTTTGACCGTTTATAAAGTACTCATAAATTAAAAAGGTAAAAAAATATTTCGATAGAAAGCTTGCAAATGTAATGAAAATATAAATAAAAAACATTTATTTCACACACTTATAAGGCTTACTGAAAAACACGTATCACCTGGAGCAAGTTTTATGAAATTTTCGCACCCAATGAACAGTGAATATTCATTTAATGGATAGTTAAAAATAATAATAATTTCATTCAATAGAATGTAAACCGGGCCCTCAGGCGCTAACTCTCCTTTTTTGTTTTGCCTCTTTTTCTAGCATTGCCCTAGATGAAATAACAAGCTTTTCAAACTATGCTCGCGTTGACGACAGAATGGCCAGACTGGCCGGGAAGGGCCGCCTTAAGATGAAAAAAGGAATGAAAATAGTGATGAGTTGCTAGCCGCTCGTCCATTAACATGATTCAAATGTCGCTCATTCTCTCGATAGGCTTTTACGATCTGCACGGGAAGAGAAGCAGTTATTAAATTCTAAGTTTTCTCTTTTCTCCCAGACCAGCATGGAAGTAAGCAATAGGTTTGTGTATAGCAAAATCGCCGGAAAATCAAGCCGTATGCAGTACTCGTAATAACCGCTAGGGTCGTTACCAGTAGAGAAAATGACTCGGTTTACAACAGATAACTCTTTATTGTACACCATAAGAAAATTGCAACACAAAAAAACAATTTCACATTAAATGAGTACTATGAGCGGTCTTATCACTTAAAGCGATCTCTTCCAGATATTCGTAACCAGTGGATGGAGAGGAATGCAATGCGTATTTCCGACGAATATTTTTTTATCGACGAAAATAAACTAACGGAAAGTTAGTAAGACCGAAAAGGTTTTAAACTTAAAACTAACAAAACTAAGTCTTTGCTCGGGCTGAACTATAGTCCATTTGGTTAGGTATTTTAAATAAATGCAAACAATCTTGATGTCTTTTTACTGCCTACCTTACTTACCTTTGCAAATTACAAATTATTAATTTTATGAATTATAAATAACATAATTAAATTGTAATTTACAAACGTATTGATTTATAAAGTGCATATTGAGAAAAAAGGCATTTCAAGATTGTTTACATTTATTTAAGAGGGTTTTTAAAATATAACACACCAGATGGCAGCATAGTGACGTGAAATCCAATCGACTGTTGTGATCAGATCTTCAGTTGACAGTTTCTTTTGCTCCGTCAAATGTATCACAAAGGTTACTTTGTGGTCTAATAAGCTGCTGTTTAGTAGCTTATTGGACCTGACTTCACTGTACTGCCATCTGGCAGGCGCGTGCTTTCCATACAGACAAAAAGATTTTTCATCTCATCTACTCAAAAACTATGTTTTCATCCCAAAACATTTGGAGCAAAATTACTGGTTATTCTCTCGGGACTAAAACGTGAAAAAGAAGATCTGTAGGGATAAAAAAACCAATTTGAAAACAGAAAACGAGTGTAATCTATGCAGAATCAAAAATAATGTTGGCAGTCTAGCAAAAAAAAGAAGAATATTGTTTTAAAATAAAAAATAATTGGCACAGACTTCGGTGATTTTTTAAATTTGGAATACATATCGTCTTCAACATGGATGAATGTAGATTAAAATTTTTATGTTCTTTGCTTCGAAAAAGGAAATAAGTATAATTGAAAAGCGCAATTTTTCCCTTTGATTCAAGTAATTACAGAAGTTTTAAGTTATTTGTATTGAAATGTAATTATTTATGTAAATGTGAATAATTTTTCGTGAGTTTAAGCCAATAGTGAATAGTTATCAAGTTTACTTATAAAAATAAAAGATATGAAGGACCATACAAACAAAGTTATGAGTGAACATTTTATCTTTAGTTGGTGGTCTTCGAAAAAATATTTCTTAGTACTTATTGTATGAAAACGACACCAAACTAAGGTTAGTATTAAATTGTCAGTTGAAGTCTGTTAGGTATTGTACGTGTTTTACTGTTCCTTATATTCTGTTTTGTATGTGCTAGTTTTTCTCACAGATGGAAATGAAAAGTAGAGTGTGCTACTCGGGTACGGTTATATTTTTATCTCGGGCGATATACATGAATCCCTCGCTACACTCAGGATTCCACCGTAGAATCACTCGCTCCGCTCGTGATTCAACTGTGGAATCCACCGTTTCGCTCTGGATTCAAAGTAGCTCCCTCGCCTTCAAAATATTACCTTAGCCCCTTGTAGCACAATCTACTATTGCCTACCCGGTGCTTCCCTAATATATGCGCATTTTTTTTATTTAAAAATAGATTATAAAAGCTATTTTCAAATAATCGCGCGCTTACCCGTCCGTTTCCCATCGCGCGATATGCAACAGGTAGTATAAGAATATAGGTATATACGTACATATACGCACGCAGTGCTCTAGGCAGCTACCTAGAAGTCAATTGTCAATCGTGTCTCGATTTACACACATTCAAAATACATAGACAGGGATTCGCATTTTTAGTAGTGATTTGAATTTTGAGGAATTATACGCGCACATAACTAATATTCCAGACTTCGGCTGCTGGCTGCAATTTTTGAAACGCGTCAGTCACAAAGCGAAGCGCTTTTATGGAAAACCCCACTAGGTTAGTGAAATGCTGATTTTCAAAACTGGCTCTCTTCTTAAGCTAATTCTATCATAGAATAAGTACTAGTACACACGTACAGAAGTCTTAACTCAGACAAAAAATTCAAAGAAATATCTATTTAATGTGGTTTGCGCTATGGTTTAATTTAGCTCGCGTCAAAATTTCTTACCTAGACATCCATTGCAAGCCAATTTAATTCTTATTACTCTGGACAAACGATTCATGTACCTGAATTTTTCTCAAGCATGCTCGGAAATGTAGGCATTATTGTAGTAAAAGAAGACAAAGTTTGTAAGTGTTTGTAAAAAGTGTCAGATGACAGTTCTGGTTTTACATTTGGCAAAGACATTTACAGTCTTATTATAAAAAAGGCCATAATCGTGGTTTAGTCCCGTATTATCTAAGTCGGGGTTTAGTACGGTAACAAGCGATAAATCTACTTTAGACTTTCTTTTATTACAAAACCTGAACCAAACACAGAATACGATAGATCCAACTTAGTCTGACCGGAAGTAGGAAAATCGTTCCATTTTTCATAATAATATATTTTCGTCGAAAAAATTTTAATTAAAAGCGAAATAAGTTTAAATAAAATTAATTCAAAACTATGCAACGTACATATTTTTATCAATAACCTCTTATTTATTGCTCTGATTATTAAATAACAATTAATAAAGAATAATAAAGTAATTACAGTATCAAAAAACGGAACGAAGCTAAGTTGACAAATTTGACAACGTAATTCTATATTTAGTCTGTGGGCACTCGTCTTAATAAACTGTCATGGAGCCTAACCTATGATTTTGTTTACATTTGTAAATTGTAAATAATCTTAACAAATATTGTTTTTATATGTGTGTTGTATTGTGTTATAAATATAAAATCGTGTTTTTAATGTTGTGAATGGAAATAAACGAACAAAAGTGTTGAAATTGTGTTTGTCATAGAAACTTGTAAAACAATAAAAACACTTTTATATCATAATAATAATTTATTATCAGCCATCAAGTAAAATTTCGGATTTACTAAAATTTCACAATAATTTTTATGTTTTGTTTTGATTTCTGTCACGGTTTTGAGGTTAATCGTAGCTTAAACTAGCCTCCTAGCTGGTTTATCTTTAGGCCGAGGATCGTCCTCAGAACAAAACATAAACTTTGTTTTATAATAAGATTTTCCTTGTTACATAGTTTAGATCGACTTTAAAACTCGATCTATCTATAAACCTTGTTTTATAATAAGACTGTTAGCATTTAATTCCTTAACTTGTCATACAGCCAAATGCTACCACATTATAAAAATGCAATCTGCGAGCATTTATAAGAATATGACCACAATTTTATTAAAATGTTATAAAATCACACGAAAATATGCCTAATTTTTTGTTACGATAGAAATAAACAACAATCTATGGTATTACATTTTTTGCGAAAATATGTTGGGGCTGTATGGGCTATTTCCTTTGCACTAAAAACGCGGGAAAGCAGTTCCTTTTCTTTCAAACCACATAGTAAATCATGTATAGTGATTGATTATATACTCTTTGCAGTAAATATTTCTTTATTATTACTTAACATTTATTGAAAAAAGCACTATACATACCTCGGCGGGAATGAGATTGCCGGAGTCTTAATTATTGTCTAAAATTACTCTCCGGCGTAAAACTACTCCTCCGGCCATGCCATATTCCCGGCCTCTGCAGTAATGTTCTATTCCCATTCGAAGTGGTCGCCGCCCGCATAGTAATAATGTAGTACATTTTCGATACCTAAACGGGAAGTGGCCTGGTTCTATCTCAATAATCAACGTTTTTTATCTCTTTTCACATTCGACCAATAAAAGAATGATATTGATTTTGCGCCTATTTATTTGTTCCGCGATGCGTGCCGTTATGAAAACTAAAAAGTTATTGGTTCCCGCTCATGTTGGTAGCGCACTACTTTACTTTGAATACGCCATAAATGTTCGAGGATAAAATGAAATCATGATCACTCTTGTGTTAGTCGTATATATTTGATATTTTTTCTTGTTCAGTACAATTATTTGCATTGCTGCATTACAAATGATTACACTTTGTACTTCGTTTGCAATAACAGATGAAATTTGGAGGAAAAGTTTTCATTCCTTTTATTTTCTATTATTCCCTATTAGTTGAAAATAAAGGGCAATGGTAAGTTTTTTATGTGAAAGTTGGCCAGGTGTTTGTTTACTAAAACTAAAAAATTACGCGTGTAACCATTTAACTCTTAAAAAGTGAAATAATCACAAATCGTAGATGCCAGCCTATTTAGGATTTAGTTCAAACAAGTGGTGAGTTATAAAAAACATAAAAAAGTATAAATCGAGATCATCACTCGTCATTTAGGAAACTAGTTTTTTTTTTTGCTGAGTACGTACCTATCTGTAAAACTTATACGTATACCCTCGGGTTCACAATTCGCCTACGGTACGATAATCTGAAATGCACGTCCATGCCATCTGGTGTCCCATATTTTCGAAAACCCTCATTCAAAACGGCAGTATTGCTAAAAGATACTCTCAGTTTTATTCGGAACTTCGGAAAAGAGCGCGACCAGGTGATGACACGTTTCCGTAATTTCTTTTGCATTATAGAGGGCATGCAGTACTTACCAAGTGGGTAGTATTTGTCAAAACCGGCGGTATTCCTTATTCCCAACAATTCTTCGTAAATGTTAGGATCTTGAAGTTCCCACGCATTCTGTAATAAGAAATAACAATGTTAAAGGACAACATATTCAAATATTAAATTAAATGCATTATAATAAATAGTTTATGACAAAGGAATGTCACGGAAGATATAATAATTTTGTAAAAACATTGGATAAAGGACAATTAGGGAAAATTAATTTAAAAAAATCAAAAATAAGCTTCAATTTTGTAAAAGCATGCAATCACAAATGAGTAAAACCAATTGATACCAGGTGCATATACATACATAAATATATAGTTGGCATGGTGGGACTGGTGCAGGGTACATGTTTAGTATACTTACAGGATCCACTTCAATTTCTAAAGGCTTTTGTATGGGCTGTCTTTGCGCATTGCCATTGTACTCTTTCATGGGCGTCATGGGACTGCTGCCTGCGCTCAGTCTATCACAATAATTTTGATTATAGTCCTCCTTTCTCAAAGAATTCGAATTACTAGTCACCGAAGAGCATCTACCCGGTGACAGTTTATCATTCTCCCGGTTCCAAAATTGTTCTATATCCATATGCCGTGGATTCATGTTGCCGATGTTATAATTAGCAATAGGTGACAGCCTTTTTGGGGAGGAACTTTCACTGAATATGGGGCTTCTTACGAGAAGTAAGCTGTCTTGCGGCGTGCTGCTTTCGCTGGGGTATCTCTCTGGCGGTACTGGCGAGCTGGAAGTCCGGTTGATAGTGACGGGTGCTCGGAACTGTTGCGGGATCCTCACTGGTCTTATTCTGTTGTAAACGTCAGGGTCTTCGCGAGGTAATGCTGAAGTTTTGGGATGAGCTTCGGCGGCCATCCAGTTTTGTAGTTTAGTGACTTGTGTGCCGACGAAGCTGCGCGGCCGCGGGGGAGGGTCGTTAAGTCCGTGGCCGGTCCCTGTGTCGGTGTGTACCTCGGTCTCGGTGTCGAGTTCGTCCCGCGTGTCCCTCATGTAGTTGTCGTCGTCGCACTCGGAGTCGTCCTCCTCGCAGTCGTTGTAGTCTATCGGCTTGTCCGCGCCCGGGAAAAACTCACACAGCGCTGTCATGATCTCAACCACCTGAAAATATGCAATTTTTATATTATATGTATTGTCATATGATAGGTTATGTGAATATGTAAATTGTGAAAGTTCTCCTTTGGCCTTTTATAATTTGTATGGAGCAGAATCAGTCATCATCATCATAAGTTAAAAGAGGTGCTCGTGGAGTTTCTTCCATTCTATTAGAATCAGTCAATGCAGTACAAAATTCTTTCTTCTTCACACTCCTTCTTTTTGCGCCATTCTCTATGGTCCTATGCTATTTTCATCCAATGCTTTCCCGCCAATCTCACATTTCACTCCAATAGCTACAACAGCTTACTATTAGCAAACGTACGAACGCCCTTTTCAATTATCTCGTCAACGTGTGGATGGTAGGTGGGCGCAATTACCACTATATTGAACTATTGCTTATAACAATAAAGGACTATCACTGGTTGGTATCAAAAACTTAAAAATACAACTATCAACTTCTTAGTATTGACTCTGACTCTTACCTTGGCCATACTGGGTCTCTCAGCTGGCACCTTGTGCCAACATTGTGTCATCAGTTGTTCAATCGGCTTTGGACAACCGTCAATTAAATTAGGCCTCTGACCTGAAATTTGGCATTAGATAATGCATTAGTTGTTGTGTACGTACTTGATATTTCTCCAGTGTTCCAACGTGAATGGTAATAAAAGTTTGCATTCCATATGTTAAACATAATTAAAAAAAAACTCTGCCTTTTAAACTTAAGTAAAATCAGTAGTATTTTTATTAAGAATCTACGTAAAATACCTTTATTTTATACAGATATGGAAAAGATTTAAAAAAGACAAGTTGGCACTAGTATATATAAAACATGACCAAACAGTCAAGTCACACTGGCTCAAATCTTCTTGTCTTGATTCAACTAATCCGAAACACAAAATGATCTGAATATAGCATTGAGATGCCATTGTTCAAAGATTGAATCATCATTCTGAACTGTGATATCATTCAATACAAAGAACCATTTAATGTGTTTCATAGCCACATTAGTTATGGGCACTGAGTGGGTTGACTTTATAACATATATATGTGATAGAAATAATTTTATTCCATTGAAATGAGATTATTCATTAACAATAAAAAAAAAACATACTTTCCCACTGAGTTATTAACCACAAGTTACCAGTAATTGGAGCATGTAACTAAGCATATCGCCCACTTTGAAGACTTCACAGCTAGACACACACACTTCGCCTATAATTATGATCTAAGATCCGAATTACAACAGATCTGCACCCATCTGTTAAATGAATGAGAGGTGTTTTGTATTAAATGAAGTATGGTCGAAAATATATTCAGAATGGGTTGGCTAAAAAAGTCCTGACCAGACTATAATTAAATTAAATTAAAAAAAATCACCCATTTGTTGAACAAATCTTATATCATAATAAGCGCTGTTTAATGGCGAACACGATGACTCTGACGATGACAGGGTTGTCTGCAAAAAACTTGTCAAAAATTTAAAATTCTACGACCGTCATACATGCAGATCTTTTCTAATTCAGAAATTCTTAGACCACTAAAACTTTGGAACTTGCCCCTTAATAGTTATATGTGTATTAATGTTACCAAGAAACAAGGTTAGATACCTTTGTTCAAAAATAAATAAGTAAGATTGTGTAAGTAAAATAAGGGAAGTGCTAATGTTTGATATGTCTTATTTGGAGGCTTGGTATTTTGCACATCCCTCTCTAATAACACACTGAGAATAGGGGTAAAAAATACTGGATATTGTGACACAAAAATATCACCAAACCAGTACCTCTGTTGAAGTAAAATTTGCTAAAGTTCATAGGCGACAATGCTTGTGTGTTGGTCCATAAATTTTTCGAAAGAGTAAATCATGCTATCTCCTGCACATATTTACCAGTATGAACAGCCCACATTATTCTGTATGCTGAGCCCCCTTCTTCAAACGGCTTCTTCCGAGAGAGCACCTCCCATAGAATTATACCCCAAGAGAACACATCACACTTCTCTGTATATGATGAACCTTCAAATACCTGAAACAATAAATTTAATAGTAAACCATTACTTTTTTTACAGGAATTATTAAGATTTTGAAATAGCAAGATGTTGAGTCTTGCTGCTGGGCAAAGGCGTCCCTTCTTACTGTCATATCCCAAGTAATCTTCTGCTATCCATCTGTTTCTTTCTCGAGAAATTTGATTCATACCAATAATATACCCTCTTGAATGTATCAAACATTTAATATTACGTACAATTTAACTATGGTAAACAAAAAAAAAACTTCACTCACACAACCAACAATCACACAGTCAAGTGTTTTATCTGAGGTTCATGAAATTGTGAGGATTACATAGACATGGACCATTTCCAGCAAGCGAAATGACTTCCCAAGACAAATATATGTAAAATTAGTCTTCCACAATTGATGTAACCTGGTTCAAAGGAAGAACCTAAAACCAATTTCACTGCTAAAGCTCATTGTACTATTGGGGAAAAGTAAGATTTTGGTAAAATTTGTTGAGAAATGAGTCTCAGCATTACAGGGGTTTATTTTTAGAGAATTAAGTAAATTTGTTGAGAATAACATAATTCCATATTTTCAGCTTAGATACGATCTTATGCCTCTAGGCAAGCACTGGTAACTGGTGTTGTTGTATGTTGATAAAATTTTCTATCTTGTAAATCCATGCCATGCTTATTTTTGATTCATATACTCATTAAACAAATTGTCTCACCTCTGGGGCCATCCAAGCTGCACTTCCTTTATTATTAGACATGTAAGTAGCTTTATCAACTGCAGTGCCAAAGTCACATATTTTGAGACGCTGTCCACCTCCAACCAACAGTAAGTTTGGAGGCTTCAAATCCCTGTGTATTAGAGGCTTTGGTTTCATTGCGTGAAGATATGCTACACCCTGTAAAAAATAGATAAATGCTCCATGGTTAGCAAGTCCAAAATATTATTAAGGCCAATATTACATTATCATCATATTTATATGATTTCATATCTGCCAAATTCTATGACCATGTTTATAGGATGTTGATCTATATTACACCTATAGTCCATTTGTTTAGGTACTTAAATAAAGGTATTCAATCTTGACATGTCTTTTTATTAAAATATACACTATATAAATCAATACCTTTGTAAATTACAAACGAATGAATGTATAAATTATGGATTACACTCTTAATATGTAATGTGTAAAGTTACTTGTTAACATTTATTTAAATACCTAACCAAATGGACTATAGGGCCATATAAGTTTCATATTATGTAGATGAATACCATGCATTTTCCATTTTTATGTCATGACATGAGTGCAATTTTATTAACACACATACAGATACATTTTCACGTATTTATCCCTGATGGGGTAAACAGATCCCAGGGGGTACGACCCGAAGGCTACGCTTAGCGTGATGATGGGCTTAAAGACGGAAAAGTAATCAAAATAGTGATGGGTTGTCAGCCACATAACATGATTAAAATCTCGCCCATTCCCTCGATCAGCTTTTACGATTTTCAAGGGAAGAGAAGCAACATTCTTATATATTTTTTCCACCAGACTAGTATGGAAGTATTTTATTAATTGCTGTAAATTTTATAACAAATTTGAGAAATTTTTTCATATTATTTTAATAATTGTATATTTATATTAATTATTTTAATAATTGTTTTTGTGGGCTTATTAATTTTACTGTAATAATTATTTTTGTCCTTTCGATATTCCAGTCAAAAATTTTGCTATTTAAGGATGCTATTTTTATTAACAGAAACAAAAATATGATCATATTTGTATGCAAGCTGTCAAATGGAATCCCATACCTATGATCATAGACAATATGAATCATATGTTTCTATTACACTGTCATAGGTTCTTCATATTTCTATGAGTCCCACAAATACAATTATATTCTTTGATAATGTAATATCTACCTAAACTAAATAAAAGAGAAACCTTAATTATACTATCTTGCATACGAATAATGAAATTTGTATGCAGAATTCAAGCATAGTGAAGATGGAGGCAGTTTTCTTTTCTTCTGGCCACCTAATGGAAACCAATCTATTGTGATGTAAACCATTGGGATCCCATCACATTACACATGGGTTCCATGACTATAGACACAGCAGAAAAACAGCACATGTTTTATTAATGTTTTTTTGCCCTCTTAATAGAACCTATGTTGTGTTTTGATGGCTTATTTTACAGTAATTTTTGCATGCATTCAAGTAGAGGTCTCTAATCAGTGCCAGATTCAGATGTTTTTTGAGACAGGGCAAAATATGTGAATATGCCGCCCCTGCTTGGTTTTGCCACCTACTTGATGATTACTAGTACCTGAACAGTAATGAGTACATGGGGGGTTAATGGTCAGTCATGAAATTCAGACAGAGATGAACTTTTATACTTCTTCAAAAGTAACCAGACGCCACCCCCATTCTGATTTGGTAGCATGGAAGAGGTGGATATATTCGATTTTACCGCCCCTCTGACTTCGCGGCCTGGGGCATGGGCCCGGCTTGCCACCTTCTAGACAGGCACTGTCTCTAATATATATGTCGTGGTTGGTTGGCTAATATGTATGTGGTTGGTTGATGTGTTTGCTAAAGTCCGCATTTGGTGTGTGAGAGATTTTTGTATAAGGCATGAGAGGCCATCAATAGGTAAATGAGGGGAATTTCTGCAGGGTCAAGTAATAACCACTGAATCAACTTGTGGCTTTCATTGGTTGTTTTCCTATGTTATGTTATTGACCAATCTAAATAAGCCCTGTGTTTTTAGCAAATATATGATAATTTAAATGCTTAATGAAAAGTTCTTATATAAAATACTCTTGTTCACTTGGATAGTAGAAACAATAACATAAATCTGAGAGTACTGGCCACATCCATGAATGTAGAATTATAATGATAATAAAGAAATTATGCAAATTACTTAAAATAAGTAATTTGTACTCATAAAAAATGTATGCTTAAATCTCTTCCAAGCTATTTGGAAATTATTCACTGCACAGAATATCACGTTGACAATAAAACTGTTTTAGAAGCAAACCACTCAAAATATAGTTAAACTTACTTCAGCACACTGTCGGGCCCAGCTCATAGCATGAGCTGCAGAGTATTTGGGTTTGGGGCGATTGTGAAGCACATTGTATAGTGATCCTCCCTCAGCGTACTCCATCACCAAACAGACATGCTCACGCTGAGTGCAGGCCCCATAGAGCCTCACGATGTTCGGGTGTGAAACACGTGACAACTGCCGCACTTCTATTGCAAACTCCCGTCTCTCGGCCTCGGAGTTGATGTGCTTCACCGCCACAAATGTGTTCCGCCATAGACCCTTCCAAACGACTCCAAATGCACCTTTGCCTACAATCTAACCAACACATTACAGGTTATATCACGAATGGAAATAATTTCATTATTAACAATGATTTGTTAAATGGGATATTTACCGCTATTTCTTGTATTTCACTGTAATCTATCTCCTCCACAAATCGCTGCTGAACAGGCGAGTTTTGCGAATTGGAAGCCATGGGTATACTTACTATCACATTATCAAAATGACTAGTACAGATAAATATAAATATATCGATAAGATCTACCTAAATTTCTTTATAAAAGAGTAAAAATAGTTGGTTATATCAATTTTCTCAGTATTGTTTGGCAAAGAAAAGCAACTGCGACAAGGCCGCCATCTTTAAAACTGTAGGTAGAAGAAATGTCATCAGTCACCATTATTTTTTTCATCTTGAAGATTGATGCAAAAGAATTTAGGATCATAAGTCTTTGTCTCTTGTGTGTGGCTACTTACAAGCTACAACTAGTATACAAAATATTTTTATGAAGGCGCTGCCATCGAAGTTAAACAGCGTAGCTCTAGTCTCTATCTACCTACAATCATACATAGGTTTGATGAGGATACTGCTTCCGGAGAGAGTGCGACAGGTGTAAAAGAAATGGAAACAATTCTTTCGGCGCGCTCGATTCTTTTGGCGCGGTCGTTTCTTTCGGTGCGGATAGATATGCGAGGCCTTAAAAACTTCGATCGATTCGGCGCGTTCGATTCGGATAAATGTGCGTTCACCAAATTTCACCGTTCAATATTTTACTAATTGTCTGATTGGAGTGAACAATATAGATCAATGATTGTTGTTAATAGTAAAGAACAACATAATCATGTTTATTAAAAGTACTATATGTTAGAGGTAAAACAGCGAAAAAAATCAAAGGAAAAGTTGTTTACTAGTGTTAACTAGTCGGAATCTGGAAGATTTTTTCGAAGTTTATTGTGGGGACCCTACTATTGTGGAGGCCCCGGGCTATAGCCCCGGTTGCCATCCCCTAAATCCGGCCCTGTAGGTACTCGTAGTCCTGCGGAAGCGGAAGTGAGGTAGTTAAGGTACCTAAGCCTACAGACAGTCACATACACAAACATCTATCTTCTTCTTCTATCTTCTATATAAAAGCGAAAATCACTCACTCACTCATCATGAAATCTCGAAAACTACTCAGCCAATGAAGATGAAATTTGGCAGGAAGGTAGATTGTGACTAGGAGTCGTCCGCTAAGAAAGGATTTTCGGAAATTCCATCCCTAAGGGGGTGAAACAGGGGTTGCCAGTTTGTATGGAACTTCGTAATTTTTAAAGTGAGACACATGAAATTTATGATTTTTTTACTTGACGACCTCCGTGGCGTAGTGGTCACAGGGAAAGTTGGAAAATGGCCTTTTTCAAATTGTCCTGGGTCTTGGGTGTTTATCTATATATGTATTTGTTATAAAATATAGTATCGTTGAGTTAGTACCCCATAACACAAGTCTCGAACTTTTTTTGGGGCTAGCTCGATCAGTGTAATTTGTCCCTATATATATATTTATTTATATTTATTTATTATTTATTTTAATAGTTAGTAGAAAATAATAATGCATTTATTATATTTTGAAAATTACATCCCTATAGGGATGAAATAGGGGTTGCAAGTTTACATGAATATTCGTTATTTTTGAAGCGAGACACATGACATTTTTAAATGAGTGGTCAATAAAAATAATAATACAGAAATAAGATTTTAAATATTGCTTTAGGGGTTGCGAATTTATATTATTATGAAACTTCGTCATTTTTTTGAATAAGAGTCAAAAAAATTGAGACAAATAGATCTTTTGTTCTCTTTTGCTCTAGCAAATGATGGTAACGGGAACGGGAACGAGAACGGGAACGGGATTTTATAACACAATTTATAACGTAAAAACCAATTAAAGATCCTATTAGAACTATTTTCGACTTCTACGCGGACGAAGTCGCGGGTTACAGCTGCTAGAAATATAATAAAAGGCACGGGTCACAAATCAAACTATTACACTCAATGGTAGGTACCTTTGGCCTTTATTAATAATTTAATGAATAAATAACTTTGTATTACGAGTTACAGATCAAACATAACAACATATTCTAAGTAAAGTCCTACTCCTCCCAAGCTGCTTAGAATACGGGAAAGGCGAAGAACTCCAGTAAACAACCAAAAAACAACGAGTTACAATGCGACACAAATAAGTTGAACAAAAATGGCAGACTTCAAAGCATTTTTGTACAAATTCCCGACACGTAAATTGAATCAAAATGGCGGTCGTCGGCGCATTATTTGAACCTGCGCCGATAACCTCCATTTTGGATCAACAAAATGTATGTAGTGGTTCCATCATCGTTTTTCGTTTAGGTACGAACAAACATCCTGGTTGGAGTCAACACTTACGTATAAATAGTATAAGTTAGTAGGTAGTACAAATTAAGTACATAGATACATATAAACACTAATAAATAAATTGAATAGGCTCAGCCTCAGCTCAGCTGAAGCATGATGCAGATAATAATTTAGAAGCAACATAGGTACTGCTATTAGATCAGGAACAGCGCCTTGACCTCAATGACAACAGTATTTATGAATCAGTATCATCAATGTCATCAATAGCCTCCATTCGATCGCCCGTCTGCTCACCAGCAAAGATATCTTCAATTCGCGTCAACAGTTTATAAGCTTTTGTGCATTTATAAGTGTGCGCAACTTGCGTTGGCGTTTCATTCCTATGGTTTGTTAAGGTCAAGTCTGCTCCAAGGTTCACTAGTAGTCGTATAAGATCGCAGTTATTGCTCATAGCAGCGAAATGAAGAGCTTGCCGGCCTCCTGGGGCAGTTGGATCATTTACTAGAGCTCCTTTTTCGACGAGTCGACGCAAGATTTTGCTTTCTTCTGCCGTCGGTTTACACATCATGACGAATTCTAAATAAAGAAAGAAATTAAGTAGGTAGGTACCTACTCATTCCAATAGTACATCTTCAGGTACATTACAATTAGGTAACAAAGGTTGGCTACAAGTAATTGCTTTTAGAGTGTTAAGTCCGCCTTTGTTGGTACCTCTCTATTTTATAAAAGTATGTATTGTTATCAGTTGATGCAATAAATAAAATTTATATTATTTTTTATTCTAAATATTTAATATCCTAAAATAAACTATAGGTACCTATTTCCCCCTACTTATGTAGTTAAGGTTTGGAGTCTGAATTACTTTGGCGTAACAATTTTCCCACTAAAGATGAAATATTTATTACGCATAAATACATATGGAGCGGAAAGCAAAAGTCGATAGTGCTCGATAAAATGTCGTCGGTGATTATGTAGGTAAAAGTGCATCTTATCTACATACATACGCAGGAATAAACCAGTGTCAGTTGACAAATTGCGTGGTAAAATTACTGCACCGTGACTGAATAGTAGATTGGCTACAGTAAGAGACGGTCTGAAACAATAAACAAAAACAAAATAGACTAGGCTCTTAACTATATATAACATACATATATATATACCTATATACCTAGTCTAGCCATAAATATTGTAAAAAAGAAAAAATATTTTTCTATTGCAAATTTTTATTTGTGGTAGAACCACGCCAAAACTCTGTTTTGCTAGTAGTATGAATAGGCCGGCTCGTCCGGGGAAGTACCACACTCTCACAAAAAATCGACGTCTGAGTAGTAGCGTCACCGCTTCCTCCCCTCCCCCTCCCCTATATTTTCCTGAAAGGCCGGCAACGCTTCTGTACACCCCTGGTGTTACAGTCGTCCATTGGCAGCGGTGATCACTTACCATCAGGTGACCCGCTTGTTCGTTTGCCGCCCTATGACATAAAAAAATAACATTTATTACTTTTACGTGTTAGTTTAATACATAAATATACAACAATTAAAAATATAAAAAGCTTTTATTCGAAGTGGTCTCCATTGGCTACAATGCAGTCCTTTAATCGTTGAGGCCAGTTATCAATAGAAGTACGCACTCTTTCCATGAAAATACTTCACTGCCAATCGTATGGATTGTTTTAGGGACTCCAAATTATCATGGCGTTTAGATCAAGCATTAATCTCTAAAACTGACTATAAATCATAATCCAGCGGATTAAGATCGGGACTAGACGACGGCCAGTCTTCAGCTCTGATGAAGTCGGAAACGTTCGATTCCAACCAAGACTGCGTGGACCGAGCTTTGTGACCCGGTGCCGAGTCTTGCTGGAAGGACCATTCTTGGTTATTGAACATAGTGTTGTTAAGGGGCTTAACTAACTTCTCAAGAATAGTATCTTGATACACTTGTTTTGATACCTTTTTCACAAAAGTATGGCTCAGTCACTCCTTCATAGCTAACACCCCACCAAACCATCACTGAAGTCGGATAATGCCCACGTTGCACTCTGTCGACTAATTGGAAAGCTTTCTTAGAGCTTTGAGCATAAATACGGTCATTTTGTTTGTTAACATGTTGATCAATTGTATAAAGTTCTTAACCGTAAGTAAAAAATTTTTTTCTGTGACCTCACTTTGCATACTGCTTCAGTAGTTGTTTAAGAAATGACTAGTACGTCTCTTATAGGCTGCAAGTCCTAAGTCATCTTTTAAAATACGCGACATGGTTCTAGGTGCTATCTTCATCTCCCGTGATATCTTTTGCTTTTGGACAGGATTTCTTCGAATTCTTTCCCTTACTGCTTTGACCACCTTTTTCGTACGAATACTACGTGGACGGCCAGATCAAACAGAGGAGGTCTCACTGTACCTATTAATAGCCCGGTACACAAACATCTGAAATACCAAGCGTATGGAGAGTTTTAAAAATTGCATTTGGCTCAATACCTTACTTTGTGTAATGCAATCACAACGATTCGGTTTTCTTTATCACCCCACTCCATTTGAATATCGCAAAATATTGTACAATGTATTGGCGCCTAGATACGAAAAGACAATAAAAAGTCATATAAAAATAACGGGTTTCAAATTCAAATGATGAAAATATTCATAAACATATTTTGTTTATTTTTATTTGTATCAGTATTTATGGCCAGACTTAGTATAAATATAATATTATATATAGCCTAATAGACATAGGTAAAGTCTAGAGTCGTAAGAACCAAATGCCTGATGAAAAATTGAATAAAAATAGAAATCGGCATTCTAGGAGCATTGCGCCTATTACCTATCATGATTCGGATTTTGGTCCATATACTCGATCGGCTGTAACGATTTTCTCGGGTAAACAAACGTTGAATCAAAAGATGATATGTTCTATGTTTATTTTTCTTCCAGACCAGTATAGAAGAAAACAAAATATTAGCTTAATAGGAAACCAGGGAGTGTGTTTGCAAGATTTGATTACATACACCGGGACAGGTGAAATAACGTTAACCGCAGCATAATAGCTCTATTCATTTAGACAGACAAACAGACACGTCAAACTTAGAAGAACCCTTTTGCGACAGGGGTTAAGAAGATGACCTTCTCATGAGGCACAAAGACAGCGGCGTCATGCCCACGTTGTCCTTCACGTTGGGGTTGATTCCACTCTCCAGCAGGAGGATGATGGCCCGGAGGCTGTCAGCGCACACGGCTAGGTGAAGAGCGTTGCGGCCGAGAAAGTCTCTCTGGTGGACGTTCGTGCCTTTACTGAAAGAAAGAATAGATGTTGTGCATATGGAAAAGTTGAACGAAGTAGCTAGCTATTTATGACCTATTAAGTGTAGGTAGTTCTTTGCCTATTTGTCACTAATCAATTGAAGTAACATATAGTAGGCTCTGGGTAGATGCGTTGGGTTGGAGTATACATATCTGTGGTTGGAGAACCTGCATCAGCAGATGTTTCAGTAAATCGAAATAATCCTTGAACGCCATGCTCAGTCCGGAATACGGAAAGCTTGCCCCAATCCCATTTAAAAGTTCTATGGCTTGCCTACGGAAGGAATTTCGAAGAGCGATTTTTTTAAATAGGTACATGTGTTAGTATATAATATTATTACAGACTTAATGCAGTAGCGTACAGTTTATGCTTATATAATTTAACTAGGTAGGTATATCTCTCTCGTCTAATTATAACTCACAACATAAGGTGTGGCCCTTGTGGACTTAAGTAAAAAATCTTATTTTCTTTTTCCTAAGTAAGGAAATAATCTATTTTGGTCTATGGACCTCTAAAGTCTAAATGTAGGTAGGTATTACTGTCAGTAGTTACCGGATATATATTTCAAGCAGTTTGTCGTTGCCTGTCTCCGCAGCTACCAAGAACTCATTGTCTCGATGTATGAACTCTATAGCCCTTTTCCAATCTTCGCCCTTTTCCGTGTCAGACAGAAGGGATGCCCTTGACCCGTGGTATTCCAGGGACCTCGGAGAGCCAGGGAACGATGGAATGAAGACATCCAGGGAGGTCTCCGACAGCTCTGTGTTCGTGGCGCAAGGTTGAAAAATATAAATGGGCTACCTGAATTTTTCCGGGTCTGGACCCTTTGCTTTGAAATATTTTTTTTTAATAAATCATTTGACAGGGAATCGGAGATATCATTCAAAGTTTTGTCTTAATTTTACCCTTCAAACTATTTTATGAACTACTGTTTACAGTTTAAAATGAGAACGTGAAGCTTTTCTACGCACATTAACCAAAAGTGGCCGTTTTTCGCTATTGTGCGTATAATTCACTTAGCCCCTTAGTCACATACATGAATTTTCGGAGGTCAGTGCTGCTCCCATTTGAAATAAATTATTTGAAAAGAAACGCAGATATCATTTAAAATTGTGTCTTGACCAAGCCCTGCCCCTTCAAACTATACTGCTTACAGTTTAAAGTGAGAACGTTAAGTTTTTTACGATTAGCCAAAAGTGGCCGTTTTTCGCAAATGTGCGTAGTAAAGCTTCACGTTCTCACTTTAAACTGTACACCATTCTTATTTCATCTAAGTAGGTGGTTTCGTGGACAGAAAAAGCAGTAGGTAGATACCTATCTAGTATAAGCTGAATCTGGTAATACCTACCTGATACAATACGAAGCTTATACAAGGTAGGGAAAGCTTGTAGTCTGTACTCGATATATCAATACACAGGATAATCACAAAAACATTACAATGAATACATACTCATAGTCATACTAGTATGACCACGAAGAAACATTCACGTTCACACCTTTCTAGACTGTAAAGTTACCACGTTTCGACCTCGTTAAGTCGTAACGTACATACCTCTCAACTAATAAATCATTTCGGGTTTATTATTAAACTTCAGTATATTACTAAGTAGGTAATAGTATAAAATTAAGTAGCTTTCCGCCGTCTATTCTTCCATATGTACATATGTATCGTTCTAACTATGTAAGCTTTTATTTATATCCGTACCTTAGATCTTTTAAAACAGATTTAAATGCCTTTTTCATCAATAGATAGTGATTCAAGAGAAAGATTTAGCTGAAGCAGGCCGCTAGTATACCTATACAATAATACAAAAAAAACACGTTTTGTTTACGGCAGGAACTTAATCTTTTTTGTTTTCTTTGGATGACGGTGCCTTGATGTCAAGGGGCCTGATCAGTTCTGCTTCCCCAGGCCTCCAGGATAACCTCGCCTCGATATCACTGTCACAAAACTATCTTCAGCTGCTTTAATTGTGTTTCAATGAGTATCGGACGCATACCTATCTTCTAGAAACAACTTTTACATTGGTCCAAGAGTACTGCCTTCACTCTATACTAAATTAAACGTATGTATTTATAAAAATATTTTATGTAGCTTACAATAAGCTCGTGTATGTATGTTTTTTCGCTTGTATTAGTTTTCCACTCAGTCCTAAAAAATAATGTGTGCTGGAAGGGTAAATGTAATGATTTCAAACAGTCCAGCTAAAATTATTTATAAATCGGAGACCAAAATATGTTCGTACTTGTATAACAAAGAGTCCAGATATGAGCTGGTCAGAAACTTAAGTGCTGAGGGGGTCTTTAAAGACTAAAAGTAATTATTACTTTGTATAATTGCTTACACGTGCTTATAATGTACATAGGTAAGTATGTAAGTATATTATTATTTTTGTAAGTTAATACATAAGTACACATAGTAACAACAATAAAACTGCAAATATTAGGTATAATTTATTCTTTAAAATAGTTTAACTTAGACATTGATCTTGCCGGACCTAATGTCGATTCACTTGTAGACTGACAAGGGAATGCGCAAAATTGCTCTCCTTCTATTATAGTTTCCATTTTTGGTACACTCCTCAAGAGTGAAGACTTCTTTTTTGTAGACAGTATCATCCCTTCCCTATCTAAAAACGCGTCTCTATTTCGTAAGTATGAGAGAACGATAGATTCCTTATCTGTGTCGTTGTCATCTAATACGATCTCGTTTTCGCTTTGAAGATTTATATCTGCCATTTGTAGTTCATCCTTCGACTCCGAAAATGTCATTTCTGATACTTTTACCTCGAACCTGTGGTCTTTACTAGTTGATGGAGTGTCAAAAGGAATAACTCCTAGTTTCAAGTGCTTTTGTAATCTGCCTCTAAAATGAGGGTCAGGTCTTTTATTGTCCACAAGTATTTCTTTAGAACTTGGATTACTGAGACTATTAGATTCCACGAGGACAAACACAGGCTCTTTGTCTATTTCAGAGTATCCTTTCTTAGTTGTACATTGCAAGGTGATGTCATCTTCACTGGAAACAACATAGGACTTAAATGCTTGGATCAATTTTCTTATCGAGAGCTTGTTTGAGCGATTCCGATGGTATGTTCTGGAATGAATGAAATTGGTGTACTGAAAATTCTATTGCGAGAAACATTCAGCGATCCTTGGAGTGAATTATACCTGCGGTACATAGCGGATTCGCGTTCTATTTGGTTTTCCCTTTGCAACCTCATTAACTCCACAATATGGTTGGGTATAACATCAGGATAAAAATAACTTAGAACCGTTTGGTAAATATCTTTGCATAAACGACAAATAAACATAATAAAATAGTTTAAAATACATAAAAATAAATCATACGTCGACCGCGGTGAGGTATGGTCATCGTTCACAGTGTCCAAGAAGCCGTCTGTAGCTGTGCAAGCGTCTTTCTGTATCTTTTCTTCTGAAACGTTTTTTCTTATGAAACTATTACGAGGTTCATTATTCATAATAAACAGTCCGTTTTGCTTCGCTTAAATTATAATTAGCTCATCTATAACGGAATCATGAAGTTCATTAGACAATGACTGACAATGACAGCTGTGATAAAATATAGAAATGTTTTGCTTGCTATTCTAGCCAGTCATCATAGTAAAACCTTCTTACCGCCTAACAAAGAACATCCGAACAAACGAAAAGATTAGATTGATAGAAACCCCAACCTCATGGGTTTTCAGTTGTATTTCGGGGTCCCAAATAAACAGAAGCCAATTTAGGTAGTGCCACAGAATATTATAATAGTAGAAATCTTCTGAAGTAGTGCGTTGAGGCTTGTACGTATGTTAGTTAATTAAAAAAGTTTGAAGTTCAAAGTAAAGGGTTGGGCCATTCAAACTCGAATTAATAAGATAATACTAATTTAATACAGCATTTACCATTTACACATATAATCTAACATTAAATACATAAAGTATTATAATAAAATGTGAAGTTTAACTTCACTTAAACTATTTTATATTCGGAGAAACTAGACATAAAGCTATCTAGAGTTTGATAATAATAATACATATTTTGTGAGATTTGACGGATATGTGATAAACTGAGGTAGGAAACGAGTTAAAAAGTAAAAAATGAGGACCCATTTTTTTTTTAAATTAGGCCTTAGCACATTTTCCTCTGATAGAAACACATAGGTAATTATACGATTCTTAAAATGGCATTATTATTAACTCCACTATTTCTATAACTTGGTATCCGCTACACACTGCGAATTAAATGCGCGACAATCTCCCGCTCCAAATTATGCCATATTATCGCCCATCCGTTGTGGAGATCCCGTACGACAAGTTCTTTAGAAGAGAAGAAAGGAGAGTTGTAGGTTTAAAGTCTCGTCATGAAGGCTGGTGACACGTAGGATCTTCGAATGGACACCTCACTTCACGAGGACACTTTAAAGTATTAGTCGCCGGTACACTGGCATTTCTTGCTCCTGGACCCGCGGCGCTGAGCGCAGCAGCTCGGCTAATGTGTAGAGGTCATCCCTTGGCCTGTAGTTATTTTGGTGCATCATACCATCTGAGCGTTTCCTTGTAACCATGAATCGCTTTACTTTGTTCGCATATTGCCTTTTGCGGCGAGCCTCCTCATACCTTTGGGCGAGTTCATTTGGATCAGCTTGATACATGTTAGGGTAAGCTTGGGCCAAAGCCATACGGTTCTGCTCAGAGAAGTATGAGTGGTGAGGGTAATCACGGTCCCGTCCTCCGACTAGCACAGGCTCGTTATACCAGATATCACCATTTTCATCTACCTCAGGCTGGTCTTCTTCTACTGGGTTGACACGGCCGTAGTAGCGGTCAGCGGCCCACTGGTTAGCATTCCACTCCTGCTTCCTGCGCTCCTGGGCTTCCCACAAGTTAAGAAGAGCTCGGACATCAGCAGCGCTCAGGCTAGAATCACGCTTGCGTCGTCCCATGAGTGGCCTGTATGGAAAGTCATTTATCTTTAAAACTGAACTCAAAACAATCTGAACAAATACAGCTACGAGTATTTTATATGTGAATCTTTGTACTTACGCGAAATTTTTCTTATTTCCTCCGGAGTTTTTAGTGGCAGTTTTAGCAGAAGCTGCTGCACCGCTTACTTTGGAACCACTTCCACGTTTGCGTCTATGCGCATCTTGGTCATGCGATACTGAATCAATTGGAGATGGGGCCTCATGCTCTTCCGGTCTGAAAACATTACATTAATGATACCGGTCTTGTATTCTTTTATGAATACAAAAGTAAACAAAAAGATATATGGAATCAATTTGTTGCTTACTTTAGGTTCTTTTTGCCAGAACCAGATTTAGTTGCTACTTTAGTAGCAGCACCGGCGCCACCGACTTTTCCACTACCTCGTTTGCGTCTTCGGGAGTCATAGGCTCCTGCAGGAGGCTCTGCGTAATATTCAGGCCCCCCTCTCATGATGAGATTGTCAAGTTCTCCATTCGGCTGCGGAGAATCGAAGCGTTGTTCAACTCCTTGCTCGTATCTCTCGGCATTGCCTGCAAAAATGCTACCTGATAAAATGAAATGAAATTGAAATCACGTATTTTGTTTTATTTTCTTTTTGTATACCAAATTATTAGAGTCAACGAATAAAAACAGGCGATTGACAAAAAACAGGATATTATTTTTACAACTGAAAGACTGAACTATTTCTAGATCATTGTCAAACGGAATACGCGTTTTCATAGATATGAGGATGAGGCTCGCTTAGGTGTGGCCATGGTTACCTTCTTCGCTGAGAGCGAGTGGGTACGGCTCCAGATCGTTTTTGTCGCTCTTGTTGAGGAACAGAGATTGTTGGTCGTCTTTTGTTTGGTCCCAATTTTCTGGTAGTTCACCAATTGGACCGCCATCTAAAATTGAATATTCTAAGAGATTTTTCTTAAATTCATGATTTCTTTTGAAAACATAAGTACATGATTAAACATAAATATTTAAAATAGATAAATAAAGCTGGTGACATTGATGAAACACACACTGAGGCACATACCGAAGCGAGCAAATATGCGAATAATTCAAAATGCAACGAGAACCATAATTCAGAAACTGTAGTTCAGCATTTAGGAGTAGGATTTGATTTATTGTGGGTTCGAGTGAAATTCAGGAATGGGAAGTTCGCATACCTACCGTTAACATAGAAGTTCTGATGATTGAAATAATTCAAATGAATATTTTCTACCACAAGCTTTCGTCAAGTAGGTATGTCAGTAGGTATGGAACTGGGAGGAGTAACTGAAAAATTAAAGTACCTAACAGATACCTAGATTTATGAGCTCGAGAAGACTAAAGTGTAAACGCAGTGTTAAATATGTTCTTGAACTTTACGAAGGAGTGAAATCAATAGCCATCCTATTCAGGTCATTCATTGTCCAAAAGGTCATAGTTGATGCTGGGTTAAAGTAATCTACGCAGCACCACAGCCGCGCAACTACCACCTGTTGCTAAATATAGAGCGCAGCCGGGCCCGGCTGATCGATAACATCAAAACAACCCCGAAGAAAGCAATAAGCAAATAACTCACCTTTATTATTGGTAGGCGCCGGGATACCTTCACACACGAACAACACCGCGGACACCGCGGTGAAAGAAAGGAGTAACATCGTCACTGGATTTCGGGAACAATAAATGGGAGGACACCGGATACGAGTGCGAGGTGGCGTAGAGCGACTGGCGTCTGGTGGCAGGCTGGCCCGAGAGAAAAACCATTGCCCTTGTCGATAAATTCGCGACATGCGCAGTGGTTTCCACAGGGACGGATTGTGGACGCTGATAAAATATTATAAGTGTTTACTTTTATTATTTGGAATCCGTTTCGAAGCGCTCTGACTAGAAAGGACTAAAATAAGAAAATAATTGAAACAAGACTGTACAAAACAAAAAATAAAAAAAAAGTGGAAAGGCACGAGAGGTTGCAAATAAGCACACATTTTTGATTTGTCTCGCTCGACGCACCTATGATGTATAAGTCAGCCAAACCGTATAAAACAATATATTAAATCTCCCTATGCCTCTATGTGCTGTTTCGATTTTTTGTACATTACTGGAAACGCTTTATAATTTTTAAATAGTGATTTTTTTGTTTTAGGGTTTCGTCTCAGTTTATTTTGGGTGTACGCCAACAGCATCATCATTTCAGCTGTATGACTTTCACTGCCAGACAAGTCTTCTCACAAATATGTAGATGATCTTCCACAAAATGATCTGTTATGAGTTATTTATGAATGACAGGCCTTGTTTTAAGTTTCGCTGATGTAACTTTACTGATCGCGCAAAAAAGGAGCTTAATATAATCCTCCAAGACCGTAAAATACTAGACACAATAGAATAACAATAAAAATGGCATTTATAAATGCCATGCGGGTCTCAGAAGGACCAGTAGTAAAAAAAAATCAACAGGAGATCCTCTCCCCCCTTGGATTCTGACGCGATCAGACGTGTGCACTGAAGCTCCGTATTTATTATATATTTGTTTTTTGCGAAAATAGTTTAAAAATAAATTCTAATTAAATCCAACGCAGTAAAAGCAAGTTACTAGGTGCTCAGAAGACGCAGGAGTCATCACAACAGTGCGTGAGTAGGATAGTACACTGTGAATAATACAAACATATTTTACTTAGCATCGCAACGAAACAGCACAGTATACAGAATCAACGCTGCTTCCGCGCACACACGCACGTGCCATTCAGCGGACCCGCACACACACATCACCGCTTCACCTCCTCCGTGCGCTTACGCCGACTTGACAAGCGCGACTAGTACAAAGCTCCGCCCATTACGCAGTCTCTCTCGCTTGCCTACGCGCTACGCTACCTACGCATTATACAGTCCTAGTATCGCGCCGCAGTCAGCGAGCATGTCAACTCAACGTACGCCGCCGCCAAGTAATTTGCATAGCAAGAATAATGTGCTTGAATGCTACGGCTCTGACTCGGCTTTAAATATTTCTTACCGAGATAGGGAGATTAGTGAGTCCGTATCAAACATAAACAAAAGGTTCAAACGCCGAATCGATGAGTTACCCTGCGACTCTGCCAGCCCCATGGCCGAAATTAAAGAGATGTTTAGTACAATCCAACAACAAAATAATGCACTTCTTGCAAGAAATGATGAACTACAAAAATCAGTAGATTTCTTATCAGAGCGTCACGACATAATGATTAATAAAGTTGACTCACTCGAAAAAACCACCCAGAGTCAAGTAAAGCCTATCGCCCACTTACAAAATCGCCTTGAACTACTGGAAAAAAAATCCATTTCTACTACTGTTGAAATACGAAACATCCCTAGACAGAGCAGGGAATGTGAAAACAAGTCTACATATATTAATTACGTACGTGAAATAGGCAACATTGTTGGAATCGACACGCCAATTGGCAGCCACCAAATAAGAGATGTCTACCGTACTAAGGCTGAGACCATTGTTGTGGACTTTGTGACCACTGCCACCAAGGAAACATTGATCTCCGAAGTTAAGAAATTCAATAAGGACAGCCTGATAAATAAGAAGCCTTTGCTCAACACTGAACACATTCATGTCTCAGGGCCATCTCGCCCGATTTACATTGCGGAAATGCTCACATATAAAAATAAACGGTTAGCCTACCTCGCTCGTTGTCTCGTGAAGGAAAGGAAACTTCATTCTACATGGTCGTCGTATGGCAGAATATTTGTTAAAACACAAGAGAGTCAAGATCCTGTTAGAATCTACAACGAAGAATACTTCAAAAAATTTGAATTGTGACTAGAATCACGGGTTTTTTGTCTTATAGATATTTTTGTGGTCCCATTCTGTTGCATAATTATAATTCAAATAGTTATTAAGTCTCTAAACGTAAGCGTAGACACACACACTCACACCACTTCACAATTATATTATTCATACACACCTAAACACTATAATATGTGCGCCTCTACAAAAAGCTATCCCAGTCATTCTCTCGCAGTCACTTTCGTAAATCTCGTACTTAGCGACAAAATAAAATTTACCATTTGTAGTTACTTTCACGGTCAAAATAGGTTTTCGTTGTACTTGTTAAATATTATATCAATCCAAAATATAAGATGGACTGGAACCTAAGTTCCAGTCTAGACTCTCTGTCCATTTCAGAGAGTTTACCTGCGACATAGAAAATATAAGTAAACAATTCAAAAATAACAAGTACAACCTAAAAATCCTGTCTCAGAACATACGTAGTATTTCATACAACTGGAATAGTTTTACAACCTTACTTGCGCGTTCACGAACAGATTGGGACCTTATTGTGTTAACGGAATGTTTTCTACCATCAACAACGAATATTCCTATACTGGATAATTACAACTTTACTACCTCAGCTTCTTCGTCACACCTTACAAAAAATGAAGGTGTAGTGGTTTATTTTAAAAAATCCCTTAAGGTTAAAACAGAACAACCCATAATATTGGATGCAAATTGCGTTTTGATACATTTAAACACGGATACTTCTCTTATTGGTATTTATCGACCTCCTCACCATCTTAAGGCTACTAACTTTATAAATTCACTACACTTACTTCTCAGAAAATTATCTCATTACAAAAACGTCATCATAATAGGGGATATAAATCTCAGCATCTATCCTGAAAAGTTCGATGAACGCGAAAACGATTATTTAAATATGCTTGCAAGTAATTCCATTATGCCTGGCCATACTCTACCTACAAGAAAAAAAGCTTGTTTAGACCATATCATGATTAAAACTAAATGTCAACCTCAATGCTGTGTTATAGAATCATCAATTACTGATCATGAAACTATAGCACTTAATATTAATCTCAAACCTCAAATTTCCAATCAGGCAACATATAGCACTACGAGAGTTACTGATTACAACGGATTGGATAGTGCAATAGCACTTATTGACTTCTCTCCCATTTATAAAATGACAGATCCTAATGACGTCACCGACTATCTCATAACCTCCTTGCAAAAAGCTATTTCTATGAATGAAAAAGTTAAAAGAATCTCAGCTAGAAAACGAATACTTAAACCCTGGATCACTAATGGATTACTCAAGTGTATGAAAAATAGAGACAATCTACATAAAAAGCTAAAACGAGACCCTGATAATCCAACCTTAGAATGTACCTATAAAAGATATAGGAACTTCTGCAATCTAATCTTAAAAAGAGCCAAGAGAGACTAAGAAAAGAATTTGATTAAACAGGCGGGAAATTCACACAAAAAACTATGGAGTGCAATAGGTAAAGTTACACAGGTCGGGGGCAAAACCGACCATTCCCCTAATCTTCTATCTCCCTTATCGCCCCAAGAGAGTATTAATAATGTAAATACTTTTTTTGCCAACTTGGGAGGTAATTTAGCAAGTAAAGTAGGCCCCAAAAAATCCACAAGCACAAATACTCAAAATAATAACACTCCCCTCAATTCTTTCGTTATATTACCTACTGACGAGGAAGAGGTAAGAGGCACGATAATTTCACTTAAGTCGGACTCTGCTGCAGGGATCGATAGTATACCTAGTCGTTTACTTAAAAGGTATGTGGATTTCTTAACACCACCTATTACGTTTTTATGCAATCTCATCTTTGCCACTGGTGTATTTCCACGAGCATTAAAAGTTGCCTTAATAAAACCTATCCACAAAAGTGGAGACAGAGACTGTGTCGACAATTATAGACCCATTTCACTCCTGCCTGCATTATCAAAAGTTGTTGAGCGTCTACTCAATAATCGCCTAGTGAATTATCTTGAGAAAAGTAACATTTTAGCAATTTTCCAATTCGGATTTAGGAGAGGTAAATCCACTGACGATGCAGTGCACGAACTCACCGATCTAATTGTCTGTAATATAGACTCGGGTAAGAAAAACATCGGCATGTTTTTGGATTTTGCAAAGGCATTCGACACGATCTCTGTTCCTCTTATGCTTGAAAAACTAGAAGCTATAGGAGTGAGAGAAGCGCCTTTGGCACTTTTTTCAAGTTACCTGAGTGACAGACACCAGAGGGTAAAGATTGATAATCTAATATCTGACGAACTCCCCATAACGCATGGCGTGCCACAAGGCAGTATACTGGGCCCTACGCTATTCCTCGTCTATATCAACGATCTCTGTCAACTTAAAATCCCCAACTGTAATATTTTCACATTTGCAGACGACACTGCATTAGTCTTCTCCGGTAAAACATGGGATGAGGTGTATCATAATGCTCAAATTGGTTTTGATACTGTTTCTACTTGGGTAAGAAATAATTTGCTTACATTAAACATATCGAAAACCAAATACATGTTTTTCGCCTTAAATAAAACTCAATGGCCTACAAACTGCTCTATTACTGCTCATACATGCACACGTGATGATCCTTGCTGTGCTTGTCAAGTTCTTGAGCAAGTGGATACTACAAAATATCTCGGAGTAACAATTGACACCGCGCTTACCTTCGAACCCCATCTACAAGCGCTAGGTACAAGACTGCGTAAACTTATTTATATCTTTAAAAATTTGAGACACGTAGCAGATCGTAAAATACTAAGAATGGTGTACCAATCATTATGCCAATCAATAATCGGTTACTGCATAACCACCTGGGGTGGAGCTGCTAAAACAAAAATTATTGAAGTTGAGCGTGCGCAGCGTGCTATACTAAAGGTTGGCGCATTCCTTCACTTCCGTCACCCCACCTTTGAATTATATCAAAAGTGGGAAGTTCTTACAGTAAGGCAAATGTTTGTCCATTCTATAATACGCAGAATGCACTCCCAGGGCGGGTATAGACCGAGTTTGTATGCTGGCAAGAGAAGGAACGCTACTGTCTGTACCACTAAAAAATTTAAAAGTTTTGCAAAAAGGTTCTACTGCTTCTTGGGAGCATATCTCTATAACAAGGCCAATCAATTATTAAATATTTACCATTTGAGTGGAAACCCATGCAAAAAAGCTCTTACCAAGTGGCTAATAACACTTGACTACGACGCTACAGAAAATTTGCTCAAAGTAATCTCATAAATTATGAGGCCTTTGCCCAGCAGTGTGACCCATGACGGCTCAAAATAAACTCAGAATATAAATAATAATCTCATTCATTAGGTCCCTGTAACTCTCCAAAACCCAATATCACATTTTGACATCTAGCTCTCTAAAATTATTGTGACACCATTTAAGACTAGAAATTTTCACATATTATTTTCACACACACACACACACACGTACACCCTCACTATTGACTCAAACCATACATCTCACCACATTGTCTCGCTTATAGGTTTAAGCATAACAAATCTTCTGTAGTCTATAATTTTGTTTTTGTTTTTATTTTTATTTTCAATTAATCTTAACGCCTAATGTTGTACTATAGTCTTACATAAAACCTAGGGTGGAGGGAGCCTGGTGACTTGTAATACAGGTGGGCATCTACCTAGCTCAGGCACCAGTTCTCTCCTCTTTAAAGGTCATTAACCAAAGTGTTATATATTATAGATAATATTAACTTTACATGTACCTTTTCTGGAGAGGAAAATAAACGATATTATTATTAATTATTACATTCTCATGACAAAAATCAAATTAGCCCCTTGTTTGGCAATAGAGGCACTCGGTACGGTGTCGGTTATGGTAAAGGTAACAGTGTCGTGAGTTCAATGGGATTTCCCATCTCAAAAAATGCGCATTAAGAAATTTTCACTTCAAAAAGATTAATCATATTGGCCCCTTGACGAACTGAATCCTGCCCTGCGCCACTGACGTCTGAGCTGCTAAGCTAAACAAGCTCTTCATAAAAGAATCTTATTGCGTGGAAGAGGGGGCGGATGGGGCGAGACGGCGGCACAGTGTCGGTACTTATTAGTAACGTGACATTAAGCATGTAACTACTTATGGCACTTGAAGAGACAAATGATTTTTTCAGCCTTTAATTTAGGTGCGCAATCTGGCTTTACTAGAAAAACTGTTGATATTAGGTTGGGGAAAAAGTCTTTTCGCATATAGTATGTATGAACTTGTAATAAAAACACTTTGCCTTACTATTTGTACCTGGCTGGTTTTGGTATTATTTAAAAGTTTAAATTTGAAAGAACATAATTCCAAATTCAAATTAGGAAAATGCGTGATTTTTATTTGTTTTTCTTACCGTCAAGATGAGTGAATCTAATGAAGACATTACAATATACATTTAAAATTTTACTACCAAAAAGTTAAAAATGCAACGCAAGCGGCGAAAAAAATTTGCTATGTTTATGGACCTAGTGCAGTGTCTGTGAGAGTAGCACAAATTTGGTTTAAACGTTTTCAATCCGGAAATTTTGATGTCAAAGATGCACGTCGCTCTGGTCGCCCTGTTACGGATAAAATGGATGCTATTTTTGAAAAAGTGGAGCAAGATCGGCATATCAGTAGTTACGACGTAGCTGAAGAACTGGGTATTGACAACAAAACAGTTTTGACGCATTTGAAAAAAAATGGGTACACAGAAAAGCTCGATATTTGGGTACCTCGCGAGCTCTCTGAAAGAAACCTAATGAACCGTGTACTCATTTGTGATTCTTTATTACGACGTAATGAGACCGAACCATTTTTGAAGAAATTGATAACTGGTGATGAAAAGTGGATCACGTACGACAAGAACGTGCGAAAAGGTCATGGTCAAAGGCCGGTCAGGCTTCACAGACGGCGAAACCAGGGTTAACTTGCAACAAGGTGATGCTGTGTGTGTAGTGGGATTGGAACGGCATTATTCATTATGAGCTGTTTCCACCAGGCAGGACCATCGATTCAGAATTCTACTGCGAACAACTGATAAGATTAAAGCAAGACGTTGAGAGAAAGCGGCAGGAATTAATCAACAGAAGGGGTGTGGTTTTTCATCATGATAACGCTAGACCTCACACATCTTTAACCACTTAGCAAAAATTAAGAGAGTTTGGCTGGGAGGTGTTAATGCATCCGTCGTATAGTCCTGATCTGGCACCTTCAGATTTCCACCTGTTTCCGTCTCTGCCAAAATTACTTGACGCAGTTCTTTGATCAGAAGCCCCAAAATGTCTATAGCAATGGGATCATGTTCCTACCTATAAGATGGCAAAAGGTTATCGAACAAAATGGTATACTTTAGTTAAATGTAAATAAACTATATTAAAAAATGTTTTGAATTTTCATATAAAATGCGAAAAGACTTTTCCCCCAACCTATTATATGGATAGAAAGATAGTTTTGTAACTAAGCAGTAGTTAATACCTATAGGGCATAGGTAGTACGGAAGGAACAAACGTAAAGTTTTTAAATTTTTTGTTTTGTGAAAAATTAGATACTTTTTATAACAAAAGAAATGAAAACCAGAGCATACAATACACCCCACTTAATACATGAATTTTATTTTTCGGGGTCCAGTGCTGCCTCAATTTGAAATAAATTATTTGAAAGGAAACGGAGATATTATTTTAAATTTTGTCTTCAGTAAGCCCTGGATAACCCTTAAAACGATTTATTACTTACTGCTTATAATTTAAAATGAGAACATTAAGCTTTTCTTCGCAAATTGCTAAAAGTGGCCGTTTTTCACAAGTGTGCGAAGAAAAGTTTCACGTTCTCACTTTATACTGTAAACAGTAGTTCATAAAATAGTTTGAAGGATTATTTAGGGTTTACAAGACAAATTTAATGATATCTCAGTTTTCTTTCAAATAATTTATTTCAAAGCACTGGACCCCGAAAAATTCAAGTATCCCTTTAACAGAAACGTTATTAGAATGGAGCATTAGAAGCTTGTATTGTCAAAAATACAAATTTATCATAAACAGAGTCCAGGTTTATGATTTCAAGGTGATGGTGGTCGTGTATGTGGTTTGGATAAAGGCAACGAAGCGGTGGTAGCCAAGAGGTTTAGGCTGGCTGTGCGTCTTTGAGGCAACGAGTTCGACCCTCGTTGAGCACGACTTGTATTCCTGAGTTTGAACTTATGTAGACCCGTACAGCCGATGGCCGATGGGTCAAAAACGTTTTCGAATGGGGACCGTACTGGCAAGCGATGCGTAGGACACCCACCCACAAGGTAGTCAGACGACCTGACCAAGGTAACTGGAAAGCACTGAATGCAGGCCGCTCTTGATTGGTCATTTTGGAAATCCTTGGGAGTGGTCTATGTCGAGCAAGGGACGTTATGCGGCTGAAATGATGATGATGAGACTCGTACAGTCATTTTCAACTTTCAATTACCCTCTTGCTTCCGGAGAAGAAAAACATCGTGAGGTAGCCTGCACACTCTAGTTCACTAGTGTGTAATAACTGTTGTAAAGCCTCGTGTGATAAATAATAAATATCACATGAGTGTTTCAATACCCAATTATGACAGTTGCACACAAGACTTTATCTTTACCAGTGACATGAATCCTCTACAAAAGGTTTTGAAACCATAAGGTAGTGAAACCAAAAGGTTCTGAAACCGTAAAATATGGTGACCGATAGGAAGCGATATGGACGGAGACGACTAACAGAGAAAAGGTGAAGAAGACAATGACTTGTAAGATCTCATTTCAAACGTCATTGATAAGAGGGATGAAAAAAATCTATAAGGTCTATGAGAGGGACATTCATGAGTTAAGAGCGGCCAACCCGTTTTACTATTCATACAAACGCTCATACGTGATTATGGCGTTGTAACAGATCTTTCTTGAAAACTTTTGAACTAACAGGTATCTTGTGTGCTATTTCTAGGTTTATATCGAAATAAAAAATAAAATATGGAAAAACCAATTCAGTATAAGCCGCCAAAAATCTGCCTTTTTGCACCAATTTTACCTGAACTTCGACCGTCCATAAAGTACTCATAAATTGTAAAGATAAAGAAAATATTTCGATGTAAACCTCGCAAATTTAATGGAAATTCTAAATAAAAAACATTTAGGAACAAGTTTTATGAAATTTCCGCACCTTATGAATAGTTAATATTCGTTCAATGAATAGTTAATAATAGTTATATTTTTTTTCAATAGATTACAAACCTGGCCCTCGGGCTCTATCTCTCTCTTTTTGCTTTGCCTCTTTTTCTACCATTGCCCAATGGATGAAACAACAATCTTTTCAAACTATGCTCTCGTTTACGATAGAACGGCCGGGTAGGGCCCCCTTAATATGTTTTTTTTTTAAATATTTAATTAAATCGATTATTCAATGGAAAAATAGAACACTATGCAGACAAATACTTATAGCTGGATTCATCGGATGAGCAGCACAATGGAGAGCTAAACGAGAGTCATCTGCTCAATCAGCCACTTTACTGACAAAGGCTAACTGCTGGCTAATGGCGGCTCGACGTCCTGTCAACACGTCCTGGGCTTGTGCAGAACCTACCTCCCATTCGGGCCTGTGACATGCTTTATTGTCGCTTCTCGTCTGAATGGATGGTCGTCCTTGAGAAATGCGTATGTCTCAATGTGGTCTCAATCACCCACATTTAAGGTAGTGTATTTGAAGTAAAACTGCGTAGACTAAGCGTAGTAATGTACCTACTGGGCGGATAAAAGGTAAAGGCGATAAAACCACTTCATTGTCAAAGAATTCCGTCGTAAAGATAGGACCATTTAAACCCCAATATTGATGATTATACAGGGATTAAACAAAATACTGAAAGTACTGAAACTATTGTCTATGATTCTAAAAACTTACCACAAGAAACATATCAAAATATAAAAATATCTTTTGGCTACTTTTTAATCGACTTTCAAAAAGGAGGAGGTTATGAATACGTCGCGATCTTTTTTTTTATGTACGTTCACCGATTATTCGAAGACGCCTGGACGATTTGAAAAATTATTTTTTTATACTAAAGGGTATAATTGTCAGGTCGTCCCATAGCAATTTTATCAAAATCGATTGTGTAATTTGGGGGTGAAGTCGGTTTTTAGTTTTGAAAAAATATTCACTTTTCGATATTGTTCTTTGGAGAAAGTTGTTCAGTATCGTGGGCCAAATCTGTACCTTTAAAACAGTTTCAGTATATCCTACCTAACGTCTTACAAAATATACTTACCTTATATATAAAAATTCTTAATTTCCGAAATTTTTTTTCGTTTTTCGTGTGTGTAAGTGGCCAACACTGGTGTCAGATTTTTCAGGCTGCCTAAAGGCATCTGACACAGCTTGACGACTGCCAAACAATAATGACAGCCGGGACCAACTGCTTATACGTGCTTTCTACGGCTTATACTAAGACAGTTCATTGTCTTAGTGGATTATCCTGTCAGTGACTTTGTCTGAATGAAGGCAATAATTGTCTTTGTGGAGTGTCCTGTCAATGGCTTCGCCTGAATGAAGATATTTAATTGACTATGAGGATTTTCATGTAAATGGAGTCGTCGGAATGAAGGCGATCACCGTCCAAATGAATTATCCTGTTAATGACTTCGTCAGAACGAGTACAATCATTGTCTTAGTTGATTGACCTGTCAATGGTTTCGTCTGAATAAAAACAATGAACTATCTTTATAGATTGTTTTGTCTATGGCTTCGTCTTAGTGAAGACAATGAATTATCTCAGTATATACTGTCCTGTCAATTGGGTCGCATAAGTAAAGGGAATCGTTGTCTTCGTGGATTGACCTGTCAATGGCATTGTCTAATTTTAGACAGTCCACTAAGAAAATGAATTCCCACAGTGGGTTGTCCGATCAATGGCTTTGTCTGAATGAAGAAAATCCACTGTCATTTTTTTATGAGGACAACCCGCTGTCTTCATTCATACGAAGCCATTGATAGGACAATTCATTGTCTTTTATTATTCAAATTGCGTAGTCCCCTGTACGAAAATGGCCCATTTCATATGATTGTCTTGATCATTGTTCTGAGAACAATCCACTGCAGTGGTTCGTTTTCATTTATACGAAGCCATTGACAGGACAATCCACTAAAACAATGAATAGTCTTACTGCAGTGGATTGTCCTCATGAAAATGATTACAGTGTATTGTTTTCATTTAGATGAAGCTATTGACAGGACAATCCACTGATATAATTAATTGTCTTAGTAGATTTTCTTCATTCAGACGCCCGCTTAGAGATGGTGTGTTAGAGAGCGGGACAAAAATGTTTTGAATGGAGATTCAAGCAAAATGGTGCCGTTTTTCCATTTTTTCTCCATCCATCGTTTGTGTGGAAGAAATCGATTTTAGCGATAAGACCACCCATTTTACTTTTTTTTGTATGCACATTTTAACTTTTATTATTTTTTGGTATACAATAAAGTATTACTTACGATGATTATGATGGGTTCCCACAGAGAAAACGATAATCGTAACCGACATGGCAAATGATAATTGGTTATAACAGAGGAAATGAGAAAATCTATAAAATTAAAATCAAAAAATATTTATGTACTTACCTGTACCAATAAATTGCTTACTTAATTATTATGTTGGGCTCTATAAAAAAAATGATTTTTTACAATGATTATCTGAACGAATTCATCTGAATGAAGACAATCCACTGTCATCATTATCTTGAGGATAGTCTAAGCAAAAAACACTTTCTTGCACCAAAACACATGAAAATTACATATGAATACATAGGTAAATCAGATGTACAATAGGCGGCCTTATCGCCAAGGCAATCTCTTACAGGCTACCTTTGGGTGACAGGATTGGCAAGTAAAAATAATAATAAATAAGTGGTGCGATAGTGAAACTTAAATTATATTGTGCTTTCAATATAAATATATATATATATATATATATATATATATATATATATATATATATATATATATATATATATATATATATAGTATACAGCGCAAATGGTACGTATTTGCGTACGCAATGGAGAAAAGGTGGACCCCACCTTATCTCCTTGTAATTACGATTTTCCAGTCAATGTCTAATTCAGTTAAGTTTTTTATACCTCGTTGGAAAGCTAACGAAATGTAGAAGTTTCTCAAATAATCTGCACAATTAAATACTAGCAATTTTTATGAGATAATTTTTTGAAGCCTTGTTCAAAAAAATGGACAATTAAGTTTTGTTTAGAACTCCTGTTCCGAAACAGTTAACAATTTCTATGATATGATGACTGATAATGAATGCTACATGGTCACCCTTGATAAACTGTAAAAAGAAACTGATTTGGATGGTAACTTTTTTTATAAAAAAATATTGATAAATTAGTAAACAAATAATTGAAAAAAAAAACTAAAATATTAAATATCTCTTAAATGGTTAACTTTTGGATAATACATTATAGGGCTAAAGCATTCAATTACCAGTAATCCTGTATATATATATATTTATATATAAATAGTAATAAATATTGATTCTTAATACGTAATATATAAGTATATATACACATATTTATACATACAAACATCAATACATATCTACATAAAACTACTAACAATATAAAATACATGTCATACACATAACACAACACACAACGGAAATAAGAACGAGGATAATAATGATATTATTTAAGTTACTGTATAGTTGAATTAATCTACTGCAATGGATTATCTTCATTCATAAAAAGCCATTTTCGTAACGCAATTT
The DNA here is from genome assembly GCA_943193695.1 of Acrobasis suavella. NCBI lineage: Eukaryota > Metazoa > Arthropoda > Insecta > Lepidoptera > Pyralidae > Acrobasis > Acrobasis suavella. The sequence goes on along the minus strand of OW971945.1, from coordinate 7,577,552 downwards.
ATTGGTAAGGTAGGTTTACATTTACATTTTTCGGTTTGAAATTCTGATATTTTCTCTCTTATGTCGATTATGACTATAATTTTCTCTTTGGGTCAACGACTTTAAAACACATACATCTTTCTCGCTCTTGCCTCGTGTCGCCGCCTCACAGTGGTTTGTGAATCCGCCTGCACATACATAGAAATTAAAGAGTGGTTTTTGTTTTGATTCTTTTCTGATCATATTCATACATTAAAAGCAACAACTTTTATTTAAGTTTGACTACCACAGTGCTTATTATAAGTTACGAGAAAAAGAACTATTTTTTTGTATAGGACCTAACATAGTAAGTAACACTTTATTGCATACCAAAAAATTATAATGGTTAAAATGTACATAGAAAAAGACATTAAAATGTATATTTTCTAAGATCTTTTGATAGAAGTCATAGACAAGGTCTGCTTTACATATAAAAAATAATTCTAAACATTTTTGTCCAGCTCTCTAACACTTTACCACCTCTGTGCGGCCCCGTGCGAGCACGCGTAAGGGTCGAAACAAACGAGACGCAAGTTGCGTCGCGTAACAGCGCAAGTTGCGCCGCGCAACTCGCGCTCCGTGTGGCCGCTTTACCCGCGCAAGATGCGCTAAGTACATAATGACGCACACAGATTATTTGGTCAATTTAGCTGGCTAAAAGACAATATTGTCTTAGTGGATTGTCCTGTCAATGGTTTCGTCTGAATGAAGGCAATCATTGTCTAATTGGATTATCCCGTCAGTGGCTTTGTTTGAATGAAGACTCATTGACATGGCAATCCACTAAGACAATGAATTGTCTTAGTGAATTGCTATGTCAATGACGTTGTTTGAATGAAGACAATCACTGTCATAGTAGATTTTTCTGTCAATGGCTTCGTATGAATGAAGATAATCATTGTCTAAGTGGATTGTCCTATCAATGGCTTTGTCTGAATTAAGACAATAAATTGGCTTAGTGGTTTGTCATGTCAATGGCGTTGTATGAATGAAGACAATCACTGTCCAACTGGATTCCACTAAGACAATTAACTGTTTAAGAAGGCTGTCCTATCAATGGCTTTGTCAGAATGAAGACAATCATTGTCTTAGTGGCTTATCCTTTTAATGGCTTCATATGAATGTAAACAATGAAGTATCTTAGTGATTTGTTCTTCCAATGGCTTCGTCTTAAGGAAGACAATGAATTGACTCAGTATATTGTCCTGTCAACGGCGTCGTATGAATGAAGATAATATTGTCTTGTGGATTGTCCTGTCAATGGCTTTGTCTGAATGAAGGCAATCATTGTCCAAATGGATTGTCCTGTTAATGGCTTCATCAGAATAAGTACAATGAATAGGCATGACGAATGAAAAAATATATTTTGCCTATATAATAAATACATTAAAAATATTGTACACTTATTTTTTCTTTTCTCTGAGAAACAAAAAGTTAAAAAGATACAGCGCATTAAAATTTCGTATGACATCATGGCGAGGTGCGATTTTTACTTAACGGTGACGTCGCAAGCCCCACTCCGGAAATTTGATGCTCCGTGTCTTTAAGAATTTTTACTTTTTTGGTAAACTGAAAATATGGGTCCATTATTTTTATTTAATCTAAAAAACGGATTATAATCATGGAACGTTATTTACTTTTTGTTATTTTATTTCAACAAACTTATATCTACATATCTTTTATCTATATATCTTTGCAGGTAATCATACCTTTTTCACCCTGTCGTCACCCCTATTATCTCAATATATTTTTCTGTCCATGGCGTCGTATGAATAAATACGACTATACCTAATATATTAATAAAAACTAAAATATAACATAGTAGGTAGGTAAAAGTACAAAATATAAACACAAATAAGATACATAAACATAAGTAAGTAAGTTATAAATACCTAACCTAGATGGCTGATAAGTACCTACCTAATTATTACTAAAAAGTGGTTCAGAAAAAAAAGTTGCGTCCTAATAAGGGTAACAAAAAAAGTATAATTAGTTTTTTTTTAATTCCGAATGGCTGAAATATGCTATTTTATTAAATTAAATATTAAGACGATTTTCCCGCTTTTTGCTATTTTGAAAAATTTCAATAATTTGAATTTTCCCGAAAGTTCTACATAATTTTTGAAACTTCTTACAAAATTTCACAAGAATCGGTTGAGAAATGCGATTTTTAGGCGAGAACAGCCGGACAAAAACATTTAAGGCCAATCTCGAAACTGAGACGCTTCGCACATTTTGCTCGTTCGGTCTATTATTAGTTACACTACCCTACCTCTTCCTACTTCCTAACTGTGGGAGTTACGAGTTTGAAAAGCATCCCGGTCCTTTGAAAAGCTTGCGGGGGGTGATACAGATTAAGGCCCTTAGACCTTCGACCATAACCTTAGACCATACTCGAAGACTATAACCTTATCGTTATAGTCTTCGAGTATGGTCTAAGGTTATGATTTATATTTACACATGATATGATATTTATATTAAGGTAATGATATATATTAACACATGATAATGAAATATGCTTATATTACTTTCATTACCTAGTGAGGTGCCTATCTACTAAGTATGTAATAATATGAACTAGGTAGGTATAAACATAACTGCCTGGACTTTATCTACCAAAAATTTATAATAAACATTCAAACATTCGAAACTCTTCAAACATTTGCCAAAAATTAAACTTTCACACTGCACGTACATATCAGAGGGACCTACCTATTTTTAATAACGTTCATTGCCGGTTGATTTCTTATCAGAAATCGGCAATAAGCGGCAAAAGGATACCTATGTACCTAATACAGCGAGATGAAAAATGAAACTGAACGAGCCGTAACGTAACCAAAGTAACACATACGACGCCGCGGCGACACCAGGCACACAGCCAGGCAAGAGCGAAATAGAAAACTGTCTATCGCGTGTCAGTGTTTGCACAAAGAGTTCAAAAGTACCGCTTTCGTTCTCGACTGTCGCGGACGGCTATTAGAAAAGCCGACAAAGAAGCTATACTGCGGACAAAGAGTACACACAGATGCGACAATTGGGTATTTTCCTAGGTCGATAATACATTATTAGGTACTGTTCAGAAAATAAAACGTTACAAAATAATGTTACTTGTCATTGATCATATACACTTTCCATGTGATTTTTTTATTTATTTATTTATTATTGCAGAAAAAAATATATTAAGAGCGCTATTTGACTCTAAGAAACTATGACGTCACCTGCCTTTATTTCATACAAATCCCGTAGAAAATGTTTATTTTGACGTTTAGATATATGCGTCCAAGTGCGAGATGGACTCGAGCACAAAGAGTCTGTTTTTAGTTTGTAGTCATAGCGGCAATAGAAATACATTATCTGTGAAAATTTCAACTGTCTATCTATCACCATCACGCACGGTTAATAAGATCCTGCCTGGTGATAGATAGACAGACGGGCGGACAGACGGACAGCGAAGTCTTAGTAATAGGGACCCTATTACTAAGACTCCGCTGTCCGTCTGGTACCTTTTATTGAATTTGTATGAACTTTTCTGAGTACATTTTATAAGTTGGTCGCTTATAACTTTTTAATGTGTAAACCCTACTTAGCTCTGATATTTTTCCCTTCAAACTTAGTTATTATTATATACAACTACTGTTAATTTTTCACATGTCCATATATAACCGTTTAATAAATAGAGGGCAAAATTTACAAAATTTCAAGGGACACTTGACTCTAATAAAAATTTGCATAATAAAACCAAATATTTCAAAAACGGATCTATAAACCACACGATGGGTTAGTCGAGAAAAAAAAAAAAGAGTTACTTTACTTGTATGGGAGCTAACCAATTTTTTTTGTTTCCAATATTTTATTTTACCACTTTTTTGGCATGATTAATATTCATACCTATACCAAACTACAGCTTTCTAGTACTTATAGTCTCTGAGTAAAACCGCGGATGGACAGACAGGCAGACATGACGAAACTATAAGGGTTCCTTGTTTACAATGGAACCCTAAAAACCGGGCAAGTGCGAGTTGAAAACACGTGAAGAGGGTTCCGTACAATACCATAATTTTTTTGTAAGTGAACGTATTTTGAGTTTTCCAGTTCATTTTCAATTGATAGAATTCTTTTATTATTTGTTTTGTAATCTACAAGCAATGAACTATATTTTGTATTTTTTTTTTTCAAAATTTTAGGCTCAGTCATTCGGAGATCAGGGGCAAATGGTAAATTTTCATCTTCTTTCATGAATAAAATCAAAACTATTTATTTGACAATAATAGCAAAAATATATTTGAGATCCTAATTACGAGACCTTTCATTTGTATATAACACAGTAAGGTTTGCAAAACTATTTTTTTTATTTCCTAATTTGTCCCTCGAAAATGAACCTTATTAAAAAAACACAAAACGACGGGTTGCACTCCGGGAGTGCCGGCAGAAGTGAAAACTTGAATATTAACGTTGTGCATTTTTGATATTTTGGAATGGTAAGGGAATAATTTTGCACGAATTGCTTTAATTATCAGTATATAAGTTCTATCATTTATGAGGTAGAATATAATATTCATTTATTGCGGTATCGTACACAAACATGACAATTTATATTACATTAAGTAAACACTTTATATACACAAATTTTACGAATACACAGCAGTGTGGCCACTACACAGACAGTTGAGCCATCAGCTGTCACTGTCACTATCCATGGATGCGCGTGGTACGCTGACATAAACTGACACGAACATCGCGCAAGCGCCCTGCGCCGCCTAAACGAAACAGCTGGCGCAGGCAAACATTTTCGCCGCGCCGTAGAAAGATATTTCAAGGGATACTTCCTCTCCTACGCTGCGCCGGCTGTCTACTCTCCATCCGTCTTACGAATTTTCGATCAGGGTCCCATGTTCTGACGCCCTGACGCGAGCTTAACATTTTTTACCCATAACAAAAAAAGTGTACAACGCCGCTAAAGAAGTTTTCACTTCAAAAATTTTATTTCCTTATTATTCCTGTAATTTAAAAGCAATAAACTATATACTGTATTTTTTTCAAATTTGTAGACTCGGTAGTTTCCGTGATCAGGGTCAATTTTCGTCAATTTTCGTCTTTTTTATGAATTAAAACAAAACTATTTATTTTATAATAATAACAATAATATGATCCTCATAAGGAGCCCTTTTATTTGATAAATGACACGGTACCTTTTTTTAAATTTCCAAATTCCTTCCTCGAAAATGACCCTTTAAAAAATTTACTTTACACAACTGTGCTTGGGCGATATGATTACACCATTCTACCGAGTTTCACCTGATTTGGTCTAGAAGATTTAGAAATTGGATGTGACAGACGGACGGACAGACAAATGCACGGCTTGCATCTGTCTGTCCGTCCGTCTGTCCGAGTGATCCTGTAAGGGTTTCGTTTTTTTAATTTTTTGTTCGGAAACCTAAAAATATTTAAAAAAATGTCCACAAAGCTGTGGCCTGTGGACTACGGATAGTATTAATATATAAAGATATACTGGTGAAGTACTAAGTAGATTGAATGTGCAAAGTCATAAAGTTCTGAAATTAGTTATTTAACATTTTGTGTGTAGCAAAAACTAGACACAATAGTAAAACAATTTATTTATACCTGGATCCGGTATAGCCACACACAAAAGGTTAAGATTTATAACAAGAAAACGATAAAATCTACGTTCCTCATCATTCTGCTTTCATTCTGCGCTTCCCGCTCCCCCGTCACTCTGAATAGGTAATTAACTGGAGCATCTCGCAGATCGCCTTGCACCTCAGCCGCCTCGAGTTTACGAAAACCTCACCTTAAGAAGAAATTAATTTCAGTACTTTCAATCAAGCCATTTAAGCTGAAGGGGGGGATGCTTAAAAAATATATAATTACACTCGAAACACATAACCCTTCTTTTGGTGCACTTGGATAAAAATGTTTTGATGTGTAAATGTACTCATTGCAATTTTCTATGTCTACTGTCGCATTTGTACTGTATGAATCTGTCTGTATCTACTCTATGCCGGCGGCGGCTTTGACCTCTTCTAGTATTCGACGGCGGCAATCGAAAAAAGAAGGCGGTGCTTCTTTGATTCTTTTGAGTTGCACAAGCCGACACGCAGCCAACGACATGAACATACTTAAGGTGTTATTACACTATCCGATTTTAAAGAACTCTACTTAGCATCCTAACTAGGTAGGATGGTACGATGCGACACAAAAATGTGGAACAAAAATGGCGGACTTCAAAGCATTTTTGTACAAATTCTCGGCACGTAGGTTGAACCAAAATGGTGGTTATCGGCGCAGGTACAAATAATGCGCCGACGACGGCCGTTTTAGTTCAATTTACTTGTCGAGAATTTGTACAAAAATGCTTTGAAAACCGCCATTTTTGTTCCACATTTTTGTCGCATTGTAAGTAGAGTTAGAATCGCTGGTGATTACACAATCTTTACTCGCTTCCCAAATCGTACGCCATTTTTGAAAAGCGGAGTTGCCTAAACGATTTCCATACAAATAACCTATCGTTAAGCGACTCCACGTTTGAAAAATGGCACCAAAGATGCCTGATTGATTGATGATGATGATAATGATTTGCGTAAAAATATGCAAAAGTAACGAATATTTGATGGTTCATAACTTTTTAATGGCTTTTATAATTATTTTACTATTCTGTATCTGTACAGACAAAATGTATAATGAGATTAATGAGACAAAACGATATCATGTTAAACTTTGCATGTACTGTATGTGTAAACAGTAAAGGAAATCCCCTCCGAAATTTTATAGAAAAAGTATCGACTAGTTCACTCTTAAAATTGGATAGTGTAAAAACCGCTTTACTTCTTTCTCGCTTTTACCTCGTGTTATGCCCCACACAGTGGTTTGGAAATCGGATTGCGTACACATAGAAATGAAATTTTGGTTTTTGTTTGGATTCTTTACTGATTCAACTGATGTATTCCACTAAGGCCACCTATCTGAATGGCACCTATACCATTCCACATAGGACACCTAATATTCGCAGGTGCTTTTCATGGACTTTTTATTTTTACATTTTTGTCCAAGAAGAGCACAGCAGATGCGAAATTGCCAATTGTTTTACTCGTTATGAATAAAATGTAGGTACTAGTATATTTTTAACTTTTACTTTAAATGACACCTAACACAATTCTTTTGTACTAAGTACATATGCGTAATTCGTATGGCCTTTGTTCTGACGGCCTCGGGCTCTGTTTATTCCGAATGTTATAAAGACGTGTTAATATGTCTGAATGTATGCGTAATTAATTAACGTTTTAGTGAATTATATTGCTTTTATTCATTACTAGCTGTTACCCGCGACTTCGTTCGCGTAGATGTCGAAAATGGTTCTATTCTAATAGAATCTTCAATTGGTTTTTACGTCCTGTTCCCGTTCCCGTCATATTTATTTATATATATATATATATATATATATATATATATATATATATATATATATATATATATATATATATATATATAAAAATAAAATATTTAAATCCCAGCACTAGGCTGCTGATGTATAGGTTCACTTCGTGGTCAAAAATAGGTGCCTTTCGTGGAATAGACTAGATTTCATTCGCGCAGATGCCATTCAGACGGGTGCCCTAAGTGGAATACCTCATTCAACTTTTATACAAGTTAAACTTCCATGGTGCTTATTATAAATTACGAGAAAAAAAATGTACGGTACCCAACATAATGATGAGTAAGCAATACTTTATTGAAGACCAAAAAATAAAAATAGTTAAAATGAAGCTCGGTCAGATCGCTAAAAGCACATTTCTTCCAGACAACCGATGTATGGAGAGAAATATGGTGAAATGCCACTATTTTTTAAAGACAAGTCTCATAGACAAGGTCGGTTTTGTACTTCAAAAATAAGTTTTTCAAAACATTTTTGTCCCGCTTTCTAACAGTACGCGACCTCTGTGCAGGCGCGTGCGAGCACGCGTAACGCAGCGCAAGTTGCGTTGAGACGCAACTTGCGCGTCGTGTGAACGATTGGTAGAAATTGTATGAAATGCTATGTAAGCGCGTAACGCGACGCAAGTTGCGCGACGCAACTTGCGTTCGTCTGGTCCGGCACTAACGCAGCGCAAGTTGCGTTGAGGCGCAACTTGCGCGTCGTGTGAACGATTGGTAGAAATTGTATAAAATTCTGTGTAAGCGCGTAACGCGACGCAAGTTGCGCGACGCAACTTGCGTCCCGTCTGGTCCGGCACTAAGTTTTGCTATTACCTTTATTTTTTTATTAGTATTATGGGAATTTTTATGTTTTTATTTCATGTTAGTCGTAGGTCGTAAGTAGACCATAACTTACCTAGATTAGCCTATTTTAATTGGTATACCAAAACCCAAAACATACAGTAACAATTGTCGCTTTTTTATTTTTGTTAGAAAAGAGAAAAGCCGGCCAAGTGCGTTCCGTAAAATGCCAAAGTTTTAAAATTAATAAAAAATATCACAATTTAAATCCTCACAGTAACTACTACTAGCGGTGTCTAGTGGTGTTTTAGTGAACTATTTTAGGTAAGTGAACGTATTGAGTTTACCACTTTATTTTCAATTGATAGAATTATTTTATCTACAAGCAATTTTGTATTTTTTTTTTCAAAATTTTAGTCTTAGTACTTAGTTTTGGACATCGGGGGATTTATACAATTTTTTCGTGTTCTTTTATGAATAAAATTCAAAACTATTCATTTTACAATGATAACAAAAATATATTTGAGATCCCTATAACGAGCCTTTTCATTTCATATATGACACAGTAAGGTATGCAAAACTTTTTTTTAAATTACCTAATGAGTCCCCCAAAAACGACCCTAATTTAAAAATATTATTTATTTACTTTGCACATCTGTGTTTGAGACATAGGATTACAGCATCCTACCAAATTTCACCTGATTTGGTCTAGAACATTCGGTGCAAGTTGGCTGTGACATACGAACGGACAGACAGACAGACGCACGTGTGATCCTATAAGGGTTCCGTTTTTGAATTTTTTGTACGGAACTCTAAAAATTCTTTATTTGGTGCAAATTTACAGAAGTTAATTACAGCATATGGCAATGATGTGCCTTTACATCATGCCGCTGCGCTGGTTTTCCGTGGTACCAAGAGATAAGAGACAAAGCACTACCAGATATCCATTGACAATGATCAAGTCGAAACCATGTGATGTATACAACTGCCAATAATAATACAGTTTTAAGTGAATAATTAAAAAACAAGTCATTATTAAAAAAAAAAACAAAAACCCTTTTTATATACCCAGTGTCACTCTCACAGTAAATACGAATCTATCGACACCTCTCAAGCTGAAATCCATTGAGCCATACAGGGTGCAGAGCGTGCCAAACATTTGAATTTGGCAAAAATCTGCTATTTGTTTTATTTTTATATACTTTTCCAGTGTCACTTTTACAGTAAATACGAATCTAATTACACCTCTCAAGCTAAAATCCATCGAGCCGTTCAGGCTGCAGAGCGTGCTAAACAATTATACATATATACTCTCGAAAAACATAACCCTCTTTCTGGCACAGTCGGATAAAAATAAAATATGAGTTTAAAACACAGAACTACTTTTTACTGATGATTAAAGAATTGGGTGTGCAGAAGATGACTTTTTTTCTTTTCTTAACTGTCCCAAATCCCAATAGAACTGCAGGCTCTTAGCTGTGGAGGGAGATGGTTCCAGCATTTCGTGGCAACAAACAGAAACCTGCCGCGAAATGCAGCCGTTCTGTGTTTGGGACAAATTACAAGTAAATTTATTCTGGCGTTTCTTTGGGATATTAAATAATTTTTCATACAGATAGGTATAAGGCTTATCTGGTATGCACTACACCAACAGTAGCGAAGCAAAATGTAATTTTCGATAGGATGACAAATTTAACAAGCCATTAGTATTCAAACAAGTCATTTAAAAAAAAAAACCCGACTTCCTTTTAATATATCCAGTGCCACTCTCAGAATTAAGGAATCTAATGACACCTCTCAAGCTTAAATCCATCGAGCCGTACCGGAAGGCTACCACCAACACTTATAAAACCATTCAGAAACAAGGCAGTTTTTAAGCAGGTCAAAAGCAGGACAACTTTAAATCCTACCATTATGTTCATAATGCTGAACGTTTTTTGAATGGTTATTCCTGAATGGTGAACTGTTTGTTGTCTCTGGCTTATTTTGGTGATGAGACTGCGAAGACGTTCAAATCCTTGACAAAAAATTATTATTTTTACCGGTTTTTTTATTTACGTTAAACAAAATTATTTCTATCATATTTTATTTAAATATATAACAGTTAGTGTTATTTACTTTGTTTTCATTTGATTATGTACATAAATGTAATTTGATATTGACCATTAAAGATGGCTAAAATTTTAATGAGTGCGAAAAATATTGTGAATGGACGTTTTGAACGGATGTCTGCGTCTGGATTTCGAAATTATAAATAAATCGTAAATTCGTGACAGCATAAATGTTTCATGTTTTTAATGCTGGAAGCCGAGCAACCACCTGACAAAATATATCCATCACTTCATATTATAGTGCTTTTTCGAATTGCCGTGATAAATAGTTATTATACGATGGTAACGACTAGTGTTTGGAAGTTAATTTTATTGTGGGCTTCATCGTACAAAAGCACAGTGTCTTGTCATAAATATATTTTATCAATAACCATGTCGTAAGTAACATTTTAACTACATACCTATTCAAAGTTTATATTTAGATAATTATGTGTTTAAACTTGCAGCTTCTTCACTAAGTGCTATTATAAATAACATAAATATATACAGACAAAGTAAGTTCGAGACTAACTCAACGAGATAAAGGCTAGGTTTTTATTACAAAGTATGGGTATGTATTTGATATTCGTAGATTGCGACATGAATCTAAACTATTATTATTTTTTTCAGGTATTCTGGTCAAAAAACCGAACCAGCCTAGCAACAGATCTAGCCTTGTAAAATGCTTGGATTTCAACATTCTGTCATTTCACTGGTTCAATCACAGGTTCCAAAGGAGGCTGTAATCCTCTGGCTCTCTCAGTCTTGTTTGTATTTAATAATAGGCTCCAGTGAATCCTGTCTTGTATTTTTTAATTGATGTCATCATGGTACTTCTCAGAGAGTAACCAAAGAATCCTGTAAGACAAAATGTATAAATGTATGTAGTTGTAATTTTAATAAATAACTTATACTTAAGAATGTGTTGTTATTCGTTTTTTGTGTGTGAATAAATATTTTACAAGGATTAGCATTGTTATTACTTACAAAAAAATATCTTACGTAAGTTGGAATAACTTACTATTTTTATACACATAAGTTGTACTAAAATAATGAAGTAATATATCTTACTTTGTTTTTGAAAATCAAATTTCCAATAAAAGGTATTAAGTAGGATTAATTAAGGTCCCATGGTAGCCTTACTTCAATTATCTACTAACTGTTTTGTAAAAATCTAAAGTAAAGAAAAAACATATTCACATTCACAAGAAAACCAACTAAAATCCTCCATATAAGTTACTGGAAAGTAACTTTTTAAGGATCGCTTTATTTGACACTTGAGACGTGCAATAATCGTTTTCGTGCTGTCAAATAGACGTGATGGTAGGAATAGTCTATACAAAAAAAGGTGAATGGTTTTGTGACGTCAACCAAAATAATCCTGTTTAAGGCCTGCTATAAAGGTGTCATGGTTGCATTAAACAATACAGTTCAGTTTAAGTGCTGCTATAAGAGATAACGGTAGGGCTGCAGGCCGCAGAATGTGCCAAACAATTATACATACATACTCTCGAAAAACATAACCCTCCTTCTAGCGCAGTCGGGTAAAAAATGGGGTAACGTGCGCGAGTAAGAGGAATAACAAAATAAAATCGAGCACACGCATTCTGTATGTATACGCTGAAAAATTATTGTTCTTCTTCGTGCTAATAAACATTTTCCAAACACAGTATTAGCTTATGTAAGTTTAGACACAGAATAAGTACTAGTACTCACGTAGTTTAGATAAGATTATCATCGTTTCACATAGTTGAAACCGCATGTAAAAATTTAAATAATCTCGTATACCTGCGTTATAGAACTTTCAGCCTATAAAAGCAATTATGCATAATGTTCGAGATGTGTTCTTCGAATCGCAAGTGATCGTCCATTAAAGGGTCTAAATTACATACCTACCTGTGATACTTGTTCAATATTGTTATCGGATATAAAAAGCTGGGGCTTTTGGGGTATTATATTACTTAATGCATGTGGGTACCAAACAATAAATACTTTGATTTGTCGGGATTTATTACTAATATTTATTTCTGCTTCTGCCATCCTGGACCCCTGTTGGTTCAGTTCAGCGGCCTAAGGCACAGGTCATGCGACCGCCATCTAGTGATACCGGCCGGGATTAGTGAATATCGTCATGAACATTCGAGAAGCGTGGATGCTGTCATGCATTCTTGTCTTGTAGCTAAAGAATATTTCCAGCATCCAACTCTGTAGCTGACTATTATGCATGGCGCTACTTACGCTACAGTCTGGCACAGAATCTTTGCATTTGGTAGGTACAAGTACGCCACTAAAGTTTTTAATCATAATCATTTATTTTGTCAATCACAGGTACAATCGGTGTTAGGTATGACCGGCCTCATAGTTTCATAAGACCAACTAGAACGCTATTAAACACTTTGACACGTACCTTATAAGAATCGATACCTATGCACTTTTACAATAAGATACACGTACGAGACGCCATTGTCTCCGGTTTCTTAAACGTACTGGATGACCAATTTATAGCCTACAGTATTCAGTAATAGATAAAGGTACATACCATCATCAAGCTTGCAATTTATCAGATCCAAGTGAGTAAGTATGACGTGAGCGGGAACGACGGGTAAAATGCCTGCTCTTTGATCGAATCGTTCCCACATATTTTCCTCAAAGGCCCTGCTAAAACTGGAAATAAAATAAAAATAGTTAAATAGCTGAAGTTGTAAACGTTATTAATTAATGAACGTAAAATGTAGACTGAACTTACCGAAAATCTCTTAGAAATTTAATTATTATAAGATTTGCAAGAAATTTAAATAAAAAATGTTTATAGTTAAATTACAGCTTTAATCAAATAAAATACACCTTTTAGATAAAATACAGTCATACAAATTATACATTACAACCATATCAACGAGGATTTTGTGGCCAAACTCATAAAACAAAATAGCCAAATATGATTTTTTTATATTAAGAATTCATTTAACAGGTACCTGTTTCCAAAGAATTCAATAATTAAAAACAACTTAAAGGTCTATTACATACAATATGTATATACCTACTTAAAACTATGTTTATAGTATTCATTATCATGCATTCTAATAGAAGAAAAATTAATAAATAAATGTTAACAAATAGATATCTGCTTATTTTAGGAATTGCATTTAAGTACTCATATGAGGTTTATGAAATCGCAATTTATTCATTAAAGTTTTGTACTGGCATTGTTCTTTAATATTTTGGATTCTTATACAATCAGTTATACTATAAAAATTTTATTTATCTAAAGCATTATTACAGACATAGTGTTAAAGGAGAAAGAAGGTAGAACCTTATTATTGTAATATTTTTTTAATAAAATAGGAAATTTATTTTCGATCCAGTCTTTTTAATATATAAAAAATAAAAATAAACAGATTATGTAGAAGTTATCAATCATATCAGAGTTTATTTGAACTGAACTGCAAAACCATTTCACAATAAAACTTCTACATTGCTCTCATTAAATAAATTATAATATTATGGAGCTTACCAAGTTGTTAATTTAAGTTAAAAAATATGCAAACACTCATTTTGTAACTTGAACACATGGATCATTCCCTAATCAGCTTTAAACATTCACTGAACTGTAGACTATGATTTCTTTTTAGACTTTTTATTTAAATTCTTTTTTTGCAAAACCTTTTTAGAACTCTTTCTTTTTCTAGGTTCACTATCAGAGCTGGAGCTAGATGAGCTTGACTCTGAGCTCGAGGACGTACTTGATGAAGAGTCACTAGAGTCGCTACTACTGCTGCTTGAAGAAGTATGCCTCCTGTGCCGCTTCATTGTTCGGCGTCTCTTTCTCCTGTCCTCACTAGAAGAACTGGTGTCACTACTCGAAGTACTATCTGATGAATCAGTTTCAGATGAGGAAGTAGAATGTTTTCTCCTCTTTTTATTACGAGCCTTTTCCTCTTTCCTTTGCTTATTTTTGACTTTATTTTGTTTCTTAGATTGCTTTTTCTCAACTGGCGTTGGTGTTCTGGGTGTATCCTTTTTTTCTTGCTCACTGTGATCATACTTTTTCATTCTTTTACTATTTCTAGATGGGTCTGAATCGTCATGTTTTCTTTTTGGGGTCCTTTTCTTTGATTCTTTGTCTTCCCTTTTCCTGTCAACTTCATATTCCCTACTTTCTTTTCTGAAGTCATCTTGTTTTTCTTTTTTATTCTGTTTTTCAGAGTCTGGTTTATCTTTATGAGAATATGAACTATGTCTGTGTCTTCTTTGAGGTGACTTAGATTTTTCTCTTGCTGTTGAATGTTGTGATTTCGAATGGTGGGCATTACTATAATGCTTGTTATTATTGTTGACATTGGAACTCCGCTGTGAACTATCTGGGTGTTTTGAATTATTTTCCCTTTGTTTGTGATTATGGTTGTCATTGGAACTACGCTCTGAACACTCTGGGTGTGTTGAACTATTCTGACTATTCAAATGATTGTCCTTTTCATATTTCCTATCTCTAGATCTATTTCTTCGAGGTTGGCTTCTACTCCTACTTCTATTCCTATGATTGTTCGAGTCCCTCATACTTTTATGTTTCTTTTCTTTGTTATCAAACTCGTGTCTTTTCTTGGTGTGGTTTTTGTCACTATCATGATTTCTTGTGCTATCTCTATCTTTATTCTTGTTTTGTGATGAATTTGATTTACTGATTTGATAGTTTTTATAGTCTGTATCATTTTCATCAAGATATTTGACTCCTCTACCTTTACCTAAATACCTCATCTTAGACACAGACTGTGAGAAATCTACATGAATTCTTCTATCATCAATCAAAACATTATCCATTTTGAAATAGGCATCCTCGCAAGATTTTTTATTTGAGAATTCAATAAATGCATATTGTAATGAGTCTCCTGTTTTCTTGTCTCTTATAACTTCACAGCTCACTATCTTGCCAAAGCGGCTAAATATGATTTCTAAGTCTTCATCACTTGTGACAGGGTTGAGCTTACAAACA
Source organism: Acrobasis suavella (assembly GCA_943193695.1). Taxonomy (NCBI): domain Eukaryota; kingdom Metazoa; phylum Arthropoda; class Insecta; order Lepidoptera; family Pyralidae; genus Acrobasis; species Acrobasis suavella. Next base: position 7,562,225 of record OW971945.1, on the reverse strand, counting down.
AACAACACATTCTCTGGAGGTGCGATGTCAGCATCTGGTAAGTCTCCAACAATTTCTAAAATAGTTGCTCTTGCTTTAGCCTCCTTTTCTTCTATCATTTCTTGGACTTCCTGAGCAGATTTTCCTTGTGTTTCATCTATTTCTTCATCTGGTGCAATCCTACCTCCTCTTAATCTCTCTGCACTAGGGGATGGTGATCTAGATGGTGCTCTAAACCCAGTAGGATCATTAAAAGGGTCTTCAAGAATTACTGTATGTGTAATACGTACGTCCTGGTAAGGGCGATGACCATCGTCGCATATGACTTCATTCAGCTTCCTCAACACGTCGTGGCCCTCGGTCACTTCGCCGATAACGCAGTGAACTCCATCTAGCGAATCCAAATCTGGCGCTAGGGTGAAAAAGAATTGTGAGCCCACCATCATGTCTCCTGTACCCACCATTGATAGCAGACCAGCATTTGTATGGCGAATTTTTGGCATCTTTTCTCCAGAAAAGAATCGCTTTGAGGGCCCTTCTAGTACACCGAAAACAGACTGCCCTCCAGACCCCTCACCCGTAGGATCACCTGTTTGGGCTATAAAACCACTCCTGATACTGTGGAATAGATTGTAATTGTAATATTTCATCTTACAGAGCTTCAGAAAATTGAGACATGTCACAGGTCTTTGATCCAAGTATAAGTCCACCGTAATATCACCTAACGTTGTTTCTATAACTACAGCCATTGCTTAAATTATTCGGAGACACAATTGAAATAAAGTAGTTTTTTTTTTTTATTATTGAAATTATAGTGGTTTCAGATTTAACTAAACCAAAATCTGTGACACATCACAAAACATAACCTCTCTTCGCATCGCATCAAACAATTGACTGACTGACACCACAGATCACACAGACATAATGACATTTGTTTGTTATAATGTTGCCAATTTTGCCAAAAAATATGTATACACCTCAAATTTTTGTTTAATTATTCGTGAAAATAAAATGACACTTTCTTAAATATTAACGGATATATCTAAATAAAATAATGAAAATTTTTGTATATTTTCTTTAAAATTTATTTAAAATTCTGGCATTCTATTGCGCGCCATCTATTGTTACGTCTTTATACTTTACACATTTTTAACGAGAGCATCATGATTTATGCGTGGCGTGACGTGGTTAATATGGGGACCATACCACAACCATACTAAATAAGTGTTTTTTCCACGTTTCGTTAGATGGCACTAACTACAAATCCTTTTTAACCCCCGGCAAAAAAGAGGGGTGTTATTATTTTGATGTGTCTATGTGTAGCGCCTAAACGAATAAGCCGATTTTGATGCGGTTTTTTTTTGTTTGAAAGCTGACTTGATCGAGATAGTTCTTAGCTATTTGATGGAAATCGGTATAGCGGTTTAAAGTTATGGGAGTGAACGCTTAAAAGTCGGTTTCTTTTTTAAAAAAAAAATTATTTGTTTCTACCGAGTTAAGTATCCTGTGATACTTATGTACTTAGATAGAGGTTTGAGATTTAGAATCAAGGTGTCCGTTACAGGTGTAACACAGTCATAAGCGTAGCCAGCCATGGGCTCAGGGTGGGGCAGCAATCTGAAATAATATGTAACTAGCAAACTACACGGTCCGCCGCTTACCCCAGTTAAAATTTCGTGTGTGAACTTTCTTACGAATATTAAGTATTGTAGTAAGTACCTAGATAATTTAATTTTTAGGTTTGGTTCGGTTACTTAAAGGTCTTAGGCCAGGGTGAGGCAAGCGCCCCACCGTGCCCCACTGTGGCTACGCCCATGAACACAGTACTGGGTGCTCATATTCTAGAAAATCTAATAAAGGCTGTTCTACTCACCCTCTTTCGCCCTCGCCCCTAATAAAGAGAGTATTGAAAATTTACCAACCATTCTTCGCGGAATATAAGGTTAGCCCAGCATGAATGACGGTCTCGGCAAAAAATATATTTTAAAACAAAGAAAAATGCATTTTCCTGCTTTCTTATAAGGTTTAAAGTTTTGAAAAGTGGAATGAAATTGTTCTCGCAAGCATCGGACGAGGTTACGTATCGAAATAATAAAATAACGTCCGACGGGTGGAAAATATGATATTAACATGGTGCCACGTGCCAGGCAGAGGTGCCCCTCTTCATTTTTATGTTCACAGTATTGTTTTTGTTCTGTCTGTATTAGGGGAACACTTAGAAAAGACTTTTTTGAATACTATCGGAGGGATTTGTAGTAATTTTGCCGGTAAAACCTATAGGTTCCTTGTATGGAAGCTATCTAAAATCGGCGAAATTACTATAAATTGACTTGCACGATGAGTGATGGATGATGTTACAAATATGTAGGTAGGTACCTTCTTCATTACTCAATTTTTAATTTTAATGTGGGGAAAATATTCAATAGGTAGATATATAATTAACTGAGCTTGCTTCAAATATTCATACTAAGTTTAAAATTGACCATAAATCAATTAATGCTAGATGAGAAACCAAATAAATATTTAGTCATTCACACATAGATAAAGTTTTCAGGGCAATTCGGAAAATAAGCTTTTTCCAAATTGTCCTGGGTCTTGATGTTTATCTATATATGTATTCGTTATAAATATTGTATCGTTGAGTTAGTATCCAATAACACAAGTTTCGAACTTACTTTGGGGCTAGCTCAATCAGTGTTATTTGTCCCTAAATATTTATTTATTTATAGATACAATACATATGTAACGTACATACCGTTGAATTCATTGTGATCCATTGCCGTTTTTATTATACAGTTTTTATTATTTTATTGGTAATGTTTCCTGAGATTGTATGTAAAACATCAATATGTCAGTCAACCTCCCCTTGTTGGCTCAGCAAACAGCTTGCGAGGCTCGCTCGTGACTTTAATTAAAAATGTAATATGCCACTAAACATGGTACCCAATGTACAACTTATTGCCAGCTTAGGTAGGTACTACTAGGAAAACAATGTTGATAGGTAGCTAGTAATTTCATCTAGTAAGATTCAATGTCTAGTACAAACACCGCAGCATATTTTATACTTTTAGCATTTTTATACCCATCATAACTTCTAACCAAACAATGTTCTGCCAAAGGTAATAAAATAACTAGTTATAAGTAGAGTTAGTTAGTAATATTATAATTATTATGGGGTATAGTGTTGTTCTATTTTCACGTGCGTAATACCTACGCAACTTGCTTGCCACTACGACGGGAGAAGATTTGTTTTACACACCACAATTACCTAGTTACTATTACTATAATTTTAAAAAACTAAAAGGCGTCTTCACCCCCAAATTACACAACCGATTTTGATAAAATTTCTTACCCTTGGGATATCTCTTTCCAACAAAAAAGAATCATCGAAATCGGTTCATGAACGTCGAAGTTATCCACAAAACATACATAAAAAATATATTTTTACATATATATATATATATATATTAAAATACACTATGCATCTAGTATTATATATCTGAGGGGGTTGACAGAGCCCACGAACGCAAGGCCCAAAGGTCCGCTTCAATTTATTTAGGTATATAGGTACATATAGCGCTTTCACAAGTAAAGCGACACCGGGCGAGGTCCACGCTTGGATAGGATTCAAAGATTCAAATGTTTATTCAGTAATTAGACCTTTACAGGCACTTTTACACGCCAATAAGTATAATTTACGTTACGTGTAAAGTATATTAAAATATAATTTATTTTTAAAGAAAAGCTACCGATACCAGCGCTTCGTAACGACCACTGCTGAGAAGAAACGCCGTAAGAAACTCATTTTCACAGTTTTGGTCGCCTACTCGCCAGAAGGGCTTTGTCTTTTAATTATTAAATACTTATAATATAATACAATGTTGGCTCATTTAACATGTAATGCTTGCGAACGAGTTAACAAACATAAATTGCGTAATAAAAATAATAAGTAGTAAAAAAAAAAGCGAAGCCGAGCTGACCAGCACCCGTTCACGAGTTGACGCACGGATCAGCCATCGTTAAACTCAACCATATTAGAGGGAATCTAACGACCCGACCAGCGACGCCACCACCAGATTGGACATTTTAGTGAGCATGAAAAGCCCGATATCGCAGACCTTGTCAAGAGGAAATATTAGTTATATGTTGGTCACCTATTGATCGCAGAGCATTAACATGTTTTACAGTAAGCTAATTATTGTTACAGAGAATACAGTTCTTATGTTTTATATGTGGAGTGTAATGGAAAATTTATAGGAAGTGTCCACGCGTTTTTATCTTTTAAATAATCATTAATAGTATAGTACGCATTATTCAATAAAACGTTTTTAACGTATATTTTAAATTTTGACATGGGTAGGTTTACGACCGTTTCAGGAAGTTTGTTAAATAATGTTTAGGCGTATGAAGCTTATTTTTGTCGCGAGTGTTGTAACTGTAAACATCACTATTTTTCTTGTAACTTAGTCTTGATTTAACAAAAATGAGATTGTCGTAAATAAATTGAGATGTCACAGTAAGAATATTTGTAGATTTAAATAACCCTCTTAAGGAATCACGTGATTTTAGTCCGTAAATCGACCGAATTGCTCTCTTTTGTAGCACAGAAATAGTATTTATATTAGCCGCTTTACCCCATAAGAGCAATCCATACGACATTATGCTATACTACACTACATAACTAAAGTATACTACATAACTAAAGTATACTAGCCTAGCCGTTTCAACGTTAGTACAACGTCTGACCCTCCTCACAGCATATGCTGCCGAACTAAGTTTCTTAGCAGTGGCCTCAATATGTTTATCCCATTTTAAGTTGCAGTCTACAGTTATGCCTAAAAACTTGGTGTTGGGGACCCATTCTAGAACTTGGCCATTAAGACTCAGAGGTATGTGAGTATTGGGTTTACTCAAGAGTGAAAAATTAACGCACTTAGTCTTTTGTGTGTTTAATATAATAGTCGTAAACCAACCGAGTACTTATGACATAGTATTGCTTACATCGTCATAGTTTGTTGATTTTCTGTCAACCTTAAAAAGTAAAGATGTGTCGTCAGCAAACAATACTACTTCACACAACTTTTCTGCAAGACAGGGAAGGTCATTAATATAAATCAGAAACAAAAATGGACCAATTATTGAGTCCTGTGGCACACCCATGCTCACAGGTGCACTATTTGAGGTTACTCTGTTGATTTCAACTCTTTGAGTTCTATTATCAAGATAAGATGAAATCACAGAGAGTGCAGTATCTGTAACGCCATAAAATTTAGTTTATTTTTTAATAAAATGTGATCGACACAGTCAAAAGCTATCGACGGATCACAAAAAATGCCTATAACGTCTTGTCCATTCTCCCAAGCTTCGTAAATAATTTGAACTAAGGTCGCTGCTGCTTCAGTGGTGGATCGCCCTTTTGTAAAGCCATATTGGCGACAGTGAAGTAATTAATATGATACTAGTTGGCTTAACTATATAATTTTTTCAAAAATTTTACTTAATGCCGGTAATATTGAAATTGGTCTATAATTAATTGTTCGGATCATGTTTGGATCCCTGTTTGAACAGTGGTATAACTTTACTCGCTTTCATTAAGTCAGGGAAAACACCTTCTCAAATACATTTATTAAATATTAAACTTAAGTGAGGTACAATCAGGTCGATGATACTACTCAAAACGGAAACCGAAACACCCCATAAGTCCTCAGTTGTTTTAGAGTTAAGAGCCTTGTAAGCTGAGATTTCTAATGTCGTATGGAGTTATGCTAGTAAAGGTAAAAGTTGTGTTGGGCGTAGATGCGTTACTTTTCAATAGTTCATCGGCAGCGGTCGGACATGAAAGCAAAGACTGTGTGATATATTTGGAAATATTAGCAAAAAAAGTGTTGAATTCATTAGCTACTTCGATATCCGAGTCAGTGGTTTATCTCCAATTTTTAGTGTGTTTGTAGAGTCCCTAGTATTGTTTTTTCCAGTCTCATTATTAATAAATAATTGACCATGTTGTCTTAACTTTATCTTTAGAATTTTTCGCAACCAAACACAGCTTTTTAAACAATTAAGAATATTTTTTAACATAAGCTACAAAATCTGCATTAAAATTATACCTTTTTTCACCGTATAGTTCGTATAATTTTCTCCTACTAATTTAAATACCTTTTGTAGCCCAATCACAAAAATTGAGGTTACTGTCGGCTTTTAGAGTTTTTAGTGGGAAGCTTTTGTTAAACTTTCCTTCCACCGTGATAACAATATTTTTGTAATGGTTGTTAGGATTTTCAATAAAATCTAGTTCAGGTAAATTATTTTGTATACTTTCCCGAAAATGCACTCTACGTTTAATGGTAATAGGCCTACAAGTGATAGGTCGAGGAGTGCGATCTGTTGGAAATTCAAGTGATACTTGTTGGCCGAGGTTGTCAGAGCCAAGACAGTCAAAGATTTTTTTATCAATGACCGGGCAATTACAAAAAATATTATCAATACATTTGGCAGATGTTTCAGTTATTCTAGTGGGCTCAAAGAATGTATACCTCAAGTTAAATGAATTAAATAAGTTAATGAACCTAATACTTTCTGTGTCCGAAAGTAAAATCTACATTGAAATCGCCGCATACAATAATATGTTTATTTTGAGAGCTAACTCGTGTTAGGACGTCTTCCATTACGTTTTCAAAAGTGTTATAACAAGGTGAAGGAGGTCTGTAAGCACTAATAATAATGTATTTATTATTTGTGCTTACAGATATTATAGGTGACCACAAGTAGCATATCTCGAGCTCCTCCGAGCTTCAGAAGGCACGTATAAGCCTTTGGTCCAGGCTGTCACCATTGTATGGCAGTCGTTAAAAGATGCCATTAGGCAACCTGAAAAATTTGACACCAGTGTTGGCCACTTACACGCACGAAAAACAAATCAAAAACTAAGAGATACTTTCGAACAAAGTTGCAGTTAAAACTAGTTTAAAAATAAACACTAACATCTTTGACCACTGGGTACCGTTTTTCTTCGCTCATGTAACTACCTCCACTCACCATGTAACATCATCATCATCCGAGCGTATTCCCGGTTGCATCCTCAGCAGTAACGCTTCAGAGCCCGGGGTCCGCTACCTAACCAAGGAGATTTGACGAGGTTACTGGTTTTTACACAGAGCGACTGCCGTCTGACCTCCACAACCCAAAGGGCAAACCAGGAACCAATCCTTGGATAGTTTGTTGGTCAAACGCTAGGTGGCGTTCGGGACCCACAGTTTTACGTGCCTTCCGAAACACGGAATCATCTTTCTTTTCGGATAATCAGGTGATTCAAGCCTGCAATATCCTATCCAGACTGGAAACAACTTTTAACAAAGTATGCTTCCCAGTGGGAATCGAACCCATGACCTCCGGGTCACAAGGCGAACGCCCTGACCACTGGACCACGGAGGCAGTCAAAAAATATTAGTGTTTAAAAATAAACACTAACATCTTTGACCACTGGGTACCGTTTTTCTTCGCTCATGTAACTACCTCCACTCACCATGTAACATCAGGCAGCAATTTATAGGATAATTGAAAACATCAGAAACACACCAGTGGGTCGACGATTATTTCGGCTCACGTTACGTATCAAGATTCGATTTAGGAGGCGAGAAGTCGCGGCGTGTCACGCTGTCACCAACACAGCTCCAAGACCTATTGATTGTGCGCTCGAGTAAGGTGAGATAAACAACCACTCTAAACTTCTTTATATCTCTATACCACAGATTAATTAAGACTGCACCAAGTCCACTGGTGGACATAGGCCTCTGGACTTTCACTTAGTCGTATATTTTAAAAAAACAATTGTTTTCAAACGTTTGTTTAGACATAACGTTCTTACTACATTTAAGTTTGGGATGACCAAGCCTCATAATTTTTATTCCGTAAAAGTCAAGTTACAAAATCGGAACGGAACGAACTAAAAAAAGGAACTTCGTGTAAAAATCTCTCTACATTTTTTTATACCAATCTACCTATGCATAAAGTAGTAAATAATGATCAGTAAGTAACAAATTATGGTCAGTTACAATAAGTTGAGATTTTTACCCTACACTCTCAAACTGCCTTAGACTGAGACAAAGCTCGCACCATGTTTCGGCGAATGCACCGCCACCAATTTCCCTAGGCATTTCCCCCGGTTTTTTCAATACACGTTCGACATCATTTAACATTTTATGTGTAATCTTGCTTGGTGGCGATAAGGCAAGATTTTTGCGCGCCTTCACTTTATTTTATCGGCAACGTTTTACGGCGAGTCTAAACAGATTAAATCTAAGAGTGGGGCTTCCGAATCCATTCCCCATTTACTGGCTTGTATCTTGGTTTTTAAAAGAATTCTGACGTTTACTGCGACACGCGAAGGATCGAAAAATTTTAAAGTTTGAATTTTGATGAAATACCTGATTTTATTCAGTATATTTAATTGTACGGTTCACAATTTTAAAACAAGTTACATCGATGGTACTTTAAAAATACTTGTATATATAGCCAAATAAAATATGAGAAAGTAGTATTTTCGTCTCCGTCCATTCTAAGATTTTATTAGCCAAAAAGAGCACTAGAAAAAATATTCACGTATATACATATATATGTATACCAATGTTCTCTCATCATAAACATAAAAAAAATTTTTGATTTTGGAAATTAAAGATCAACGAGAATAAGGTGAAAATTGTGCAAATACCTACCACCAAATAAGGTTTTTTTTAAATAAATGATTCCAGATCTACAAAACGCAAACTCATTTGTCAATAATGCGAATATCTCAAAGTATGGCGCTCACTAGGTAGTAAAATAGTCGCCCAGTGTAATGAAACGTATAAAATGTGAGTTTTATAACGCGAAAGGCATCTACGCAGCGGCCTTTTTAAATTATGCAACATTTGTATGGAAATACGACGACACCCCGGTCTCACCGCCTCCTTAAAAATACATCGCGCGCTTGTTGTCTACTCGACGACTTGCGTTTTGATTGCTTTTTCATGTAGATAATATCGTATTTACGTTGCGTACCTACATTGCATCTGTTGTAAATTTTAATGGCCGTAGGGAGTATTGTCTAGCGATTGTGATTCGCAGAAACTTATAAGCTGGAAATTAAGGTATAGTCTGGTTAGTATTATATTTGTTTATTCCATAAGTATAAAACATTTTTCCTCTAAGATCAACTTTGAAATTAGTGGATACCTAGATCTAAGTATGAGGAGCAAGTCACGTTAAACCTATGCAGTCATTTATCATATTTTTTTGTTCACATCAATTAATATTGTTACAGCTGTTGTTAGACTTGGCGACAGTACAGGTACAGAATAAGTACTAGTACTCACGTACAGAACGCTTACTCAAAAAAGAAATTCTAAGAAATATCTTCTTATTGTGGTTAGCGCTATGGTTTAATTTAGCTCGCGTCAGACCTCCTCACCTCTTCGTTTAGATACCAAGACATCAATTGCAAGCGAATTTCATTCTTTTTACTCTCGACAAACGATTCAGGTAACTGAATTTTCCCCTTCGAAGTGGTCGTCGCGCGCATAGTAATAATGTAGATAAATTTTCGATACCTAAGCGGGGAGTGACTTAGGCCTGGTTTACATATTAGGTTACATATTAGACATTTTACACGTGGAGGTACTAAGGCAACTATAGATGTTAATAAAAGTAAAACATCAAAAAACATTTTGGCAAAACAAAAACTGCAGTAGTCGTATTAATCTCGTAGCACGCACGTAGACGTCTCGTAGCTCATGCTACGAAATCATGTTTTATTGAAACTTACTCATACTTTAGTTACTGACTGGTTATTTCTACTAACTTTGCTGGATGAATCAATATCCTGTAAGATTGAGTTTATAAAGAGAAAATATTTTAATGTTTTTTTTTGTTTAATTATACAACCTTGAAATTAATACCTGTAGCTTTTGCTTATATCTGTAGTCTGTAAAGAATAATGTGAACAAAAACTACTTTAGCGATTTCACAAAAAAAATGGCAAAAAAATAGTATATTATGCAATTAGTGAATAAAGGACGGATTTACTTCGAGGGCCATAGATGAATCACGAGCAGGTGAAGGATTCTAAAGACTGAATCACGACCGTAAGGAGTGATTCAAGTGTTACAATCCTGAGCAATGCGAGTGATTCGTGGCCCTCGATGTAAATCCGCTTTATTCAAGAATTGCATAAAATACTTTATACCATGACTACGAGAATAATTTTTCAAAACTGAAAACCGACTTTACCACCAAACTACCCAACCGGTTTTAATAAAAAAAATATGGGACCACCAGACAGGTATTCCCTTTAAAAAAAGAATATTCTAAATCGGTAAAAACGATTTCGAATAAATCGATCAACATATATAAAACATAAGCTTCCGACGAATTGATAACCTCCTCTTTTGAAAGTGGGATAAAAAGAAAAATTTAAGCGAAAATAGACATTTAATGAAGAGTTAAAGTAATTAAAATGGACATTAAAATTGGAAAATTACTAAAATTAAGAGTAAATTGTTCTAAATTCAAACATCAAAATAGTGAGTAAAAGTGCATTTTATTCATTGTTTTCAGTGAATAAAATAAACTTTTCAGATGGGGAATGGTATAAAAACACATTTGTTATAAAATTTTATAAATATAGTGCATATAATGACGACCCTAAAACTATCTGGTATAAATTATGGAGTCCCCGCGGCACCTGTAAAATCAGAAATCAACACACGTACCTTTAAAATACTTTTACGATATCACCGCGTATAAAGCCATAATATAAATAAAAAAAGTGTCGCATCGGGGCGTTCGGTCGGCGATTGGCTTCGATTATGGGCCCGTGGAGACTAATATCCCTTTCTTTCGCAAATGTTTTTCGGGGATGTTATTTTTTGGGCCGTGTCGGTCGCATCTGGCGTCTGTAGCACGTGAAATTGCTGGCTATTGAAGTGTCTCTTAGGTTCCGGGTCTGGACTCGCGGAGCGTGGAGCGATGCTTGTAGCGGGGTGCGACAAAAAGCAGTAGTTTGAAGCAGTTTTAGCGCTAGCGGTTCTGCGTCAGACACGAATTCAACCCTAACTAGACAGGACTCGTACCTCTAAGTTTGTATTCATGTATGGTAATTTTCTATTAACCACCACCAACTGCATCCAGTGATGGAAGACATCGTGTAGAAACCTGCCTAGTTAACTGTACTAGGCATTTCCAGCTTATGACAGAGTAAAGAAACTCAAATAACATGAAATCTGAAAACATTAAATTAGTTTGGTCTGTCGCGTAAAATCTTTAATTTTGATTTTTGATGTAACATTACTTATTTCAATCTACAATAGGATTTTGTCGACCTCCGTGGCGTAGTGGTCACCATGCTAGTCCGCCACAAAGAGGTTCCGGAATCGATCCCCGGTCAGGGCAAGTTGTAAAATGGCCATTTTCAAATTTTCCCATGTCTTGGGTGTTTATCTATATATGTATTTGTTATAAAATAAAGTCTCGTTGAGTTAGTATCCCATAACATAAGTCTCGAACATACTTTGGGGCTAGCTTAATCAGTGTAATTTATCCCTATATATTTATTTATTTATCTGTCCAAATGTCTACTCCGCGCGCAACACCGCTTATCTCTGATCAAGACCAAGGAGGGCACAGTTGGGTCTCGGTAAGTGAGGTCACTCCCGTTAAGCAGCCTCTTAGTCGTGCACGTGCCCTGACAGCCGGCAGGTGCGTTTCAGGGCGCCCATTGCGATTGGATGTAGGGACAATTTTTATTGGCTACTTTGCCATGATGAGCGCTATCAGGGGTGCTACTTTGATTGTTTTAAGGGCTACATGATTAAGAATATTGAATTTCGTCGCGTATTGAATCTACAAATTGTCAGATTAAAGAGATTACTTTAATCAATGTTATTAGGTGAATTTATGAAGTGCGTAGTGATAAAATAATAGAATATCTAAATTAAAAAAATAAAAATTTCTTTTTTCCTTTCATATACATACTCGTATGTAAGAAATTTAGGGTTTTAAAGTCTTGAAAACCTTTGAACAATGTTCCTTTTTTTGAGCAACATGTTACAATGATGTTGGAACGTGAGTAACTATACTTCAGCGTGGATGATTGACACATCACACAAAAATGCTTAAGATTCTAAACCCTGGTAATAATAAGCGTCAATTTGAAATACATCTTAGTCTTCTTACTTATTCCTCATTTCTGATACCCGAGAGTCGTGACGAAAGGTGATTCATTCATTTTTATCACGAACAGGGTAGACAGAGCCTTGGGTTTCAAGATCGAAAGGCCATAAGTTAGTTAATACTTAGCGTGATTATGGGCGTGAAGGTAGAATCAGGGATTTAAAATATTAACGGGTTGTTAGCCACATCAGATCATTCAGATTCTCTCCCATTCACTCGCCGGTAAAGAAGCAGCCGGTACATTCTACGTTTTTAGGGTTCCGTACCCAAAGTGTAAAAACGGGACCCTATTACTAAGACTCCGCTGTTCATCCTTCTGTCACCAGGCTGTATCTCATGAACCGTGATAGCTCGACAGTTAAAATTTTTACAAATGATGTATTTATGTTGCCGCTACAAAAAAAAATACTAATAACAGAATAAAATAAATATTTAAGTAGGATTCCGATACAACAAAAGTGATTTTTATAGATAATGGTACGGAAACCTTTGTGCGCGAGTCCGACTCGCACTTGGCCGGTATTTTTTTTCCCAGACCAGCATGTAAGCTATTTGTCATTAGACAACACATTTCCACAAAGAAACGTATATCAAACAAACATGTATCACAATTACCAGGCTGTATCGCGAACACAATTTCTAATATAAGAACGGAGGCAAAAAGTAAACAAGGCAGCCAGTTCCGGCAGATATTAAAGGCATATCTCTCTATTATGAGCGGGAAGTTCGTAATTTAAGGGCGAGCGCGGCATATGGTGAGACTTCCAAGGGTTGAGATAAACATATGTCGATATTTTGTATTAGAATGCTTTCTATGTTGACGTAGGAAAATATACGTTTCGCGAGAGAAAAATACCTAAAAATAAAATCTTAATCTAAATTATTAATTTAGAAATCTAAAAGATTTTGACCATAGTGCCAACCGCTGGCTACGTTTTTTAAGCAACAGTAGGTTAAAATGTTTTAAATAGTTAAAATCAGCAGAATCCCGTTATCCGTAAGTTTTCTAAGAGTAGAGATAAAATCTTTCTAGAAAAAGATACATACATATATATGACTGAAAATCTTTCTGAAATCCATAAAAACAGTGATGATTATGATGCATTGAAACTTAGTACCAATAAAAACTTCAAGTAGTCGCTGAATCACAGACAATGAGATGAGAGTTAGGTACTCCGATTATGATTTGTCGTAGCATCATCGTAGCACTTCTACGAAAAGTGCTACGCTATCGTATTGCAGTCGGCATTATATCTTTTGACTCACTGAATAAACCAATATCGGCTCATCTTGAATAAAAATGATCACTTGACCTAATATCTATGTAGTTGTAGGATATTTCCTATTCAGTACGTGGTTAGAGCTTAATATGAAAACAAATGTCTCTGAGACTAAAATGATTTATTTAAGTTAACGTAAACCGTTTTTTACTAGTCATAATATAGGATCATAAAAAACTATAAGAACAGCTAATTATTTTTATTTGAGAATAATAAATTTGTATGTATTTGTTATTGTTATTCACATTACTTAAAAATATAGTATCATTTTATAAAAGTTTCAGCCCGCCAGTAGTAAAACACTTATGTTGTTAAATATTGATTTGTACAGAAAACTTTAATCTTATCGACAGAGCACATTCCTAGAAGGCGGCTCGTTCCTCAGACACAGCTGCAGCTTCGTTGCTCGATTATAACTGGCTGCAGCCGAGCAGCTATGCAAGGCATTGCTTTAAACCACGTGGTTTACAGCTGTATTTAAACTATACGTACGTTAAATTTAGTATTTCTGCCATGTATTATCAAGGACCTTGAGGCTAACAACAGAGAATCGCCTTTTAACTATTTAGACTCCACAAGAAGAAGTATTTTAGTCTACTTATGTTATCAGCAATATCTATAACCTCCGTCCTTGCACACGATAAGAAGTTTAGAATGGTGTTCATTAGTTGCCTAATTTCTTTAGCAAATATCAACTAATATTAATTGAGAGATGCTTACGTCCTATTTATTTGAAAATGTACATCTGTATCAAGGCACTCATTTGAGGCATCAAGTGCGTATTTAAATAAATACGGCAGATATTAATTTACGTAGAGTGACAGCTACTGGCCGACATGTTTATGTTTATTTATATACTCGTACTAGCTGTAACCCGCGACTTCGTCCGCGTAGGAGTCGAAAATGGTTCTAATAGAATCTTTAATTGGTTTTTTACGTTCCCGTTCCCGTTCCTGTTCTCGTTCCCGTTCCCTTTATCGTCATTTTCTAGAGCAAAAGAGAACAAATGATGTATTTGTCTCAATTTTTTAGTATCTCACTCAAAAAATGACGAAGTTTTATAATAATATGAATTCGCAATCCCTAATGCATCCCAGGGGATGATATTTTAAAATCTGATTTTTGTATTATTATTTTTTATTGATCACTAATTCAAAAATGTCATGTGTCTCGCTTCAAAAATGACGAAGATTGATATAAACTTGTAACCCCTATTTTACCCCTATAGGGATGTAATATTCAAAATCTAATAAATGCATTATTATTTTCTACTAAATACTCAAATAAATTAAAAATTTCATGTGTCTCACATTAAAATTTCCAAAAATACTTTCTTAGCGGACAACTCCTAGTCACAATCTACCTTGCTGCTAAATTTCATCTTTATTGGCTAAGTCGTTTTCGAGATTTCGTGATAAGTGAGTGTATTATACTCGTACTCGTATAGGGACAAATCACACAAATTGAGCTAGCACCAAAGTAAGCTTAAGCTTGTGTTATGGGTTATGGGATACTAACCCAACGATACTATATTTTATGATAAATACATATATAGATAAACACCCAAGACCCAGGACAATTTGAAAAAGGCCTGCCCTGGCTGGGGATCGAACCCAGAACCTCCGAATTGGCGGACTAGTGTGATGACCATTTCGCCAAGAAGGTCGTCAAATGTTAGATAATAATTGTTGCGTCAATACATTTTCACAGCTTCTTTTCTCTTACAAGGTAGTCTGAGCCTAGGGTCGAGAGAAAGGCCACATAACAAGGAGGGTTCCAGATGCAAAAGTATTAAAAATATATGTTCGAGCCAAAGATAAGAAAGCCTTTATATTTAAAAGAAGAAACTGACTGGCTGCCATGAGTCGATGAGTCTGATCGATCAACGCACAGCTGAAACCAATGAGTTAGAACCATGAATTTTTGCACAAACGTTCCAAAATATTGTAAGTGTGCTCAAAGAAAGGATTATAGGAAATTCATGCCCTAAAGGAGTAATGTAATGGAAAAATTGTGTGAATACCCGTGTGGAGCCGGAGAGGTTCGCTAGTTTCAAATAAAAAACTGCAAAGCTAACCGAATGCAATCCAAAATAACATCTATTTACCAAATGCATTAAAGCATGTAAGTTAGCAAATATCCGCCCTGTAAAGCAAACAACTCTAAAATTGCTTCTAGTCAGAAAACATAATGTCAGGAGGAAAAGGGTTGCGTACCCTTTCCCTATTCTTGACATTTTAAATTGTTTATTTGCGAACAAGTGTCAAGTTATTTATTCAGTGACGTCGAATGTTGACTTTTCGTTTATTTATGCTTTAGGTTTGTACGAGTACGGAATTTATTTGGTGCGAGATTGTGTTCAAGGAAAATCAGGTCAGTGGATGTATTTTCACGATATACGGTTTGTTACATCGATTTAAAAATGACAGAATAATATTTATTTATTAAGTTTATAACTTGGTGGTTTAATAATTTACAAATTACAGGGAAAATTCAAAGTAAAAACGAAATTTAAAAATTGAATATCAAGATTATTTAATAAAAATCTGGTAAAGTGTCCGAAAAGGTGTTGTTTTTTGTTGTTGTGTTGTATGACAACTTTTCAAAAACAAAACTTTTTGAAAAGTTAGTTGGATAGGACTGTGTTTATTACGAGTAACAATATTTTATACGCAATAACAAATAACATTTATTTTTTAAACAGTAAATTTGTTATTAAATGAAGCTGCAATTGGCATTTCAAATATTGGTATAGAGAAAGAAAGAAGGTGGGAGCGTGGTGGGGATATCTCGCTATTCTTGCTATTTCTTATGTATGCGCTAAACCTAATGTAATGACGTCACACACGTGACACGTGCATCCTTCTTCTGCTAATTGATCAGTTTGCATGTCCACCGTCCATATTTACATACATATTATCAGGCCTGTTTCCCACAGGGGTAGGCTTACCACTACTGTTACTACATCTTCTTTTAGTCCACACCGTTCCCTTATGACTTCATTTCGTGCCTTTTCTGCCATACCCAACTTTCATTTCCGCATATACCAGCAACGGGCCATATTTGAAAAGCTTTAATTTTTAAACTGATTAAAAATAATCTTTTTGTTTTTGCTTTCGGATTATGTTATTTTTTAATATGATTAATTAAAAATACATCTTACAAGTAAAACTTAAAAACTTCAATATTTTACCAAAACATGAATTAAACTTTTTCATGTATTCCGCCTAACACATCACAGAAAATAAACAAACTATTCCAAATATCGGTGAACTAGTCAAAGTTGCGCCGACGGGTCGACCTCAAAGCGGTCGTAACTGTGACCCGAAACTTACATGGTGTGTGGCCACACTGCGGGGTGGAGGCATATCAAAACAAAACGGGCGAGCGATACAGCCGAGCTAATCACGTGGTCGGCCCGCTCGCCCGCGCACAATTTGCAGGTTAGCCGCGAGACCGCGCCCCGCAGTAAAGTAGGAGCAGAAGGGTAGTCGCTGTGTGGTGACTGCAGAGTAGAAAAAGATTGTTACACAGTCCGACAAATGGTTACTCGCCAGACCGTCATAAAATTTAGCGACATCAAAAATTGTCACCAACTCTTTCCCACGGGTGTCGGTGAGGCAACTAAGGTAGGTATAGTTGACAGGGAACAAGCAGCAACGTCCTTTCCTCAACGAATTTATACTCAATTAAGCTGTGTGACGATTACGGAAAATCCTGCCTTTATTGTCAGAGGCTTTTATTTTTTTATCAGGTAACCTATAATATGAATCCTCCTTCTGGTAGCAAAACAATGTAAACCGTAAATATTTCCATTAGGTTCCTACTAGTACAGCCACACCTATTCCCCTTACTATATTTTCTTCAACACGTCTCCCTTACTGCATCCGCGCTCGCGTATGTAGCGTGACTTGATCATTGTGAGTTGTTGAGCGCAGGTGCGAAGTGTCAATTCCGTACCATTTTCATTTTATGACCGCGAGACCACACTTTACCTCCTTGGCACATACATTGTTTGAACCGTGAATAGTTTGCCTTTTCGATTATTTATGTAGTACTAACTTCAGTTGATTTAACTATCAAAATAGTTAGGTTTTCAATTGTGACTAACTCGTATAGGCTTCCTTTGCGGCTACAATGGTGGTTATATCACAGGACTCTTTCTTGTACCATTTTTACTGATACAGTTTGCCGTGCGGTGACAGCAGAGTAGGATAAAAATTTTCACCATCCCTCCCTCTCTCACGGGTGTCGTAAGAGGCGACTAATACATACAATGTGTAACAAAAAGGGCGTATCAACCCGAAAGGGAGTAAACATACTAATGAATGTAAACAACTTTTTCTATGGGATCATACCTGAAATCGCAAAAAAGAATGAGCATTTCCATATAAAATTAAATACCTACGTGCAAATAATGTGCAGTTCCATACAAAATTAAATACTAAAATGTATGGAGCTGCAGTTTTTTTTTGCGAATTCAGGTATGGTCCCATAGAAAAACTTGTTTATATTGATTAGTATGTTTAGTCCCTTTCGGGTTGATACCCCCTTTTCGTTACACGTTGTGTATAGGTAACAGAATGGGTAAAACAAATCTAAGTCTATGGGCAGCCTGGTGATTATGAGCAAATCCTCACTTAAGTGCACAATAAAGTAATCAGTCCACAGCAGGTCTAAATGCCATCAGAGGGTTGTAAAGAAGAAGATAAAAATTATAGTCGTAATTAATAAATAGCATTCAAATACACCTGTTTTGCAAAAGTACCCGCCGATAATAAATCGATAAACCTTCATCATAAAGGTCTATACCCCATCGGCTTCCATAAACTTCGACATTCAACTGAGAACTGTCAAAGTTGGCGCGCTTTTCTTTTACGCATGCGCGCCGTTTCTTCGCGTTTTCTCTCTCGCTCCTTGCGAACGAGGTCTGCGGGTCGCGGCTAACCCTCGGCGCTCGGTTTGCGGCGGGAAAAATGTGTGTTTCGGTGTGCCGTAGCGGGGCGCCGCAGCCCCGCCCAGCGCCGCTCCGCACCCGCACCCGCGCCCGCTAACGCGTCTTGAGCCACTTAGTCGGTAAGACGGAGCGCACACTGAAACTGAAGATAAGAAAAATATTTTCTTGACTTTTTGTTTCTCTGTTTAGGTTTATAAGAAATTTACATGCATAAGAGTACATACTGCTCTCGTCTTTCTCCAAAACAGTGAAGATAAATCCTAAGAAGGGAAATAAGACCCTAAGGTCTGTTTTGTTAATATCGATACTGAACGAATCATTCTAGAGAAATTTTAAATTCTAAAAGAATTTGTTAGTGAAAATTTAATTTTTAATGTGTCCTCCAAGAAGACAAATAGGTACAGGAGACTTGGCTATTGAGTAAATGGGTTTACACAAAATAACATAGGCTACAAGTTCACCCAATCAATGAACTGATTGTGCATTAGTTTTCACTAATAAAATATTCTATACTGACGACTACACAACGTACGCTAGACTGGTCGTGGTGGCACGAGTTGCTAATTCCCGAGATACTACATCATGATGTTTCCAAAAAAGTGCTTGAATCATTTTCTTAAGTTTCTCTACTTTATATGGCGGAGAAACATTTTACGCACATGTCAATGAAAAGTTTTAATTTGCGGTTTGAAAAAACATTGCCTTCTATAGATGTAAATGAATGAAATCTTATGAGTTGTCTGTGAACACCGTCTTATCATCCGGCCAGATATGGAGCCGCGAGCTGTCAAAATGGAGTGGGAAAAAAGGCGGGAATGTGGCCCGCTTTATGTGAAGCTCGTCATTGCGTTAGACTGAGAAAGAGCGCTATGACACCACGCGAGAGAATGGGACGTCGAACACAACGTGGTTTATAAGAAAACCCAAGACGTTGGGCGTGTTTGGCGGGTGGGCGTGTGGGTTTTGGTTTAGTAGTGGTGTGTATGAGTGTGTGCGTGTGATTACGTGGCTGTGCGGTTGCAGGTGTGTGGGTGCGGGTGTCGGTAGAGGTCTGTAGTCTGAAGTACTCATCCTTTTGTCAACGATACGGCGCTATATCGGCTTGAGGCCTTACTTATTAAAGTGCGCAGTTAAATTTTACGATGATATAAAATTTCCATTGTCGGGCGGCTGGAGGGTGCTCTGAGGTCCTTTATGCGGGATTCTTGGCAGCGCTCAGGTTCTTATCCTCCAGCCTCATTATAAATGCTGTTGATGTTTCATATCTTAATACGGTTTGTCCTACAACTTTGTTTACATTTTCAGATTTTTTATACAAATCATCTATATTGCATATATTTGATGGGATACTTACCAGTACATAGGAGTATATTTGGTTAGTTAATTGACGAAAAAGAATTTGATGAACTCGATTCGAACTCGAACTCTGGTAACATCGAAGCATTTTTGCTAATGTACGGGAAAGTAAAACCTAAACTTTTTATAGCAAAACTAAAACCTAAACTTTTTATAGCAAAACTGGGTCATAGGCTTTTCTGAAAATATGAATAAGTATTCCCGAGAAATGAGGACAAAAAGGGAACATTTTTTTTACTCGTAGGCTGAGGCTGTGATTGTGACTATCTCTTGAATTCATAGCTACCTGGAATTTCATTCATACTTCGTGGTGGTTCGTGGAAATCTTAGTAAACAATCATAGAGATTTTCTTTATAAAGTTTGGTACCGTAACTATACGTTATTTTTACGATAAAAAATAATCTAGAATTTAGTAATAATATATAAAATTAATACAATAAAAGTGAGTAAATAAATAGATGTACTTAGAAAATTTAAACCGGTATGGTTATCATTTCATTGTATGAATGAAGGCTCTTAGTTCTCAATAATTCTGATTCTTATATCTAAAGATTTCTATTAAGCCTTTATCTAAAGATTCTTATATCTAAAAGATCTCTAATGAAAATGCACCTGTGGCTGTTCACCTGTGAGCCTTCCTCAGACCAAGTAGAAATATACAGATCTGTGAAGCCTTTACTGTCAGCACTAACTACCTTTACTTATAACATTGAAGACCGCCACCTTTGAGTATTTTACAAGCTTTTATTTAGTTTCACGTGTCCCGTTGCTTGTCTGTCTGTAATCAAATCTTGCAAGTAATAACCCACTTTCCGATTGAGACGAAATTTTGCACACATATAAATAAATAAATAATAAATATTTAGGGACAAATAACACTGATTGAGCTAGCCCCAAAGTAAGTTCGAGACTTGTGTTATGGGATACTAACTCAACAATACTATAGTTTATAACAAATACATATATAGATAAACATCAAAGACCCAGGACAATTTGTAAAAGGTCATTTTCCAACTTGCCCTAACCGGGGATCGAACCCGGGACCTCTAGGTGGCGGTCAAGCATGGTGACCACTACGCCACGGAGGTCGTCGTATACGTATATTGTGGGACAATGTAATATTATGATTTGATGATGGAGCTGGAAAGTAGCTATAGGAACTTTGTAATGAAACTACGAAACCCCATCGAGTTTAAGTTTATAAGATTAGTCTTGACCCACACAAAAAAAAACTTGTACCAAAAAATGAAACTTTTTCAAAGAAATATTCGATTTTGAGTGAACCTATAGTTCAAACGAAAAAAAAAGGGCAGATAGAAGGAGGCTTAATTATGTACAACACTGGGTTAATGGTTACATCCTTAGCTGTGTTGTTTCAATGCGCAGATGCGCTTTTGGGCATTTTCTTTTCCAAGTATAATATGCATATCAATCGCCACCAATGAATGCTGAAAATCGTGACATGCAAAATCGAGAAGAAATACCCGAAACAGTTTAAACGATTTGGCTGTAAGTTTACGACCGGCCGCCTGCTTGACGCCGATCATCTTAGATGACATGCTTATCATATAGATAATGCAGAAAAGTGCACCCGGAACACGCAATGATAAGCAGGAGAGTGAAAAAGAATTGGTAGCGGTTCGCTGTTACTGCGAGTTTACTCCCAAGGACGGCTGGTGAGACTTGGCTTTCAGAATTAACTCCGTCATGGAACAAATTCTACTGCTTTTGAGAAAGTGATTTTTAAATGATCTTTCTTTAAAATCTATTAAGACTTTAATATGATGTTGTGGAATACTTACATTACTGCAGAGGCTGGGAAGTTAGGGATTGCCGGACGGGTAGAGTTTTAAGCTGCTATCCCGCGTTTTTTCTTTTTTAATTTTCAATTGTCAATTAGTGCAAAGGAAACATAGCCCATATAGACCAGTCATATTTTACGCAAAAAATGTTATATGTTTTTTTCTCTCGCAACGAAAATTAAGCATATTTTCGTGTGATTTTATAACAACATTTTAATAAAATTATTGTGATTCGATTTCTGTGGCCTTATATGGTCATCATGCCAGGCCGTCACCTAGAGGTCCCGAGTTGGATCCCCGGTCAGGTCAAGGTGGAAAATAATCTTTTTTAAATTGACCTGTGTCTTGGATATTTATCTATATAAGTATTTGTTTTAAAATATAGTTTCGTTGAGTTAGTATCCCATACCAAAACGTCTCGAAATTAATTTGGGGCTAGCTCAATCTGTGTGATTTGTCCGTATTTATTTATATATATGCTGGAACAGTGCATTTTTAATGATGTGGTAGCAATTGCCTGTATGGCAAGTTACATATATAATTCAAGTAACATATATGAATAAACAACGGCCAGTAATGAATTTTCATACTTACTTTCCTGGCCTATGCCGGTAAAGTAATGCATATGAGCCAAGAATTACAAACTTGGTGTTTTACTACAATAATGCCTATATTTCCAAGCATTATTGAGAAAAAACTATTTTCACAAAACTCGGACACGTTCATAAACTGTTCACTTTATTGACCTCTACTGGTTACCACGTTAATCGACTCCGGAGGTCGGGGGTCGGCTTTTAAATCAAGTAGTATAGGTACTTAGTCCACGCTTTATAATAAGACGGAGTAAGTCAACCGCTCTAATACCTACTCTGCATAGGACTCTACATGAACATTTCCATATTATTTTAACTTGATACATAATAGTGTAACCACAACGCTAGTGTAACGACAAAGGGATCATAGTGGCCACATACTCATCACATCAAATAATATTTAAAATAGAAAATATATTGGAACCATTTCGACTCATCAAGAAAAAGAAGTGTAAAGGAGGCTTGTAGTATTTTTCTACCAGTCAACCAACTTATATTATAAAGTACAAGGATTGAAATAGTAATTATTGCTTAAGATATAATTTGCTATGCACGTAGCTTCGTAGTTGGCTCTATTCAAATAGCTTAAGAAAGTTCCGAACTTATATTAAAGTTTAACTAGCAGTAAACTTGTTCGTTGATCTGATCACTTAAGAACATGGCTGATATGCCTAACTATATTTAATCCGTGATCTCAATTAAACATTATCAGTTTAGTTTGTTAAAGAATAATATAAGTTTCTAGTTACATTACATTTGAAAATTATCATATTTATGTAATACCTATTTGTTCTCAAACAAATATGTACTATCACGCCTCTATCATATAAAGAGTTTACAAAGGCAGGAGTCGCAAAACTCATTGGCCGCAAACAATTTCGTGTTGATACATGCGAGTATGTAAGTATGGCTCTTTATAGTGCTGGGAAAACAAAAGAAATTGCCAAATATTTACCAAACGATTACTTTATGCCCTTCAGCGAGAATAAAAGAGAATCTGCAATATGTGATGGCGTCGTCCTGAAGCCCTTTGAACTAAGAAATTCACGTTTGGCAACATATGGACGGGAGCGCACATTTGCGACTAGTCCCGCACCTAACTATCTCTTTTAATACTTATTTATACCGCGGCACGCACACAGCGCCCTTTAACCCCCCGTGTCGCGTCGCTGCAGCGTTCTCCAGTGTGGGTGAACTTCTTTCGGCGTGGCTGTGTGCGGGAAATTTCTTTCGAGACGTAATAAGGGGACCGTTTCTTTCCCGCTAAGGTTTTAATGTCGACCACGTTTCGGTGGCGGACGCGCGCCTTTCGCGGTTACTCAAACTTTGTTATTTTTTGGTGTCGACTTAGTGATTTGTGTAGTGGATTTTTATTCGGAGGTTTGTTTAAAGTTTGAAACTTTTGCATGATTAATCGTATGATGAGGGAAGGTTGAAAATTAATTAGTTGAAAGTTTGTGTAAGTCCGCGGAGTTGAGTTTGCGGGTTTGGGTGAGGCTGAGGAGGCGGGCCGGGAGCGTTGTTTTCCCGAAACCGCAGCCTCATTAGCCCCGGCGCACACTACGCCGCCGCGATTAAACTCGCAGATAACGCGCGTTTACTTTGATAATATTGGTTAGGCGTCTTGTCACGTCGCTTGCCGCTTTATTTATAACTAATTTCGAAGTTTCCAGTTGTAAATGGCTGCGGTGATGAATGCTAATGTTTAGAAGGATGTCTTAAAAAAAAGCGATATAAATAAGTGTAAAGAAATTTTTTAATGACTTGGAAGACATATAAAAATACATCTTGTTTTGTTATATTGTGCTGATTTCTAAAAACAAACATAAACCATGCTTTTTCAATGCATGATACCTAGGATATATGTATTCTACAAAAAATAAGAAAGAACTAGGTAACATTATAAAGTACACCATAAAAGAAACTAATAAAGTTTAATTAAAAAAAACTGTCCAAAAAGTAGAGTTCGCTAAACCCGAGTTCACAATATCATAAAAGCAGACTACGAGTATCTAACCTTGGCAACTTGTTAAAAAGTAGGCGCAAACTCCCATTAGTGAACCCTCCTAACTTCACCTGTAATTGTCGCCGTACGTGCGTACGCCGCCTAATGTGTTCAGCACACGTTGCTAATTTTCTTTTTCAAATTAACCTTTTTTAAGTATTTGGTTTTTCAAATTTATTATTTAATTATATTTGTAGTGCCCACATCGGTTGACTAGTTTTTAAGTGTTGTATTTACATGAAAAGTTACTTCGTTAGTTAAGTTTAAAATAAGTATTAAAATATTTATATTATTATTATTACAAGTTATCATTTTCATTTTCATTTAAGTGTTAAGTTTGTGATTTACCGTTAGTGCAAGCTCTATTCCTAACTTCAACTGAAATTATAGCCGCACGTGTGTACACCACCCTTAAAATGGTCTAAGACACCTATAGTATGTTTCTAGGGATATTAATAAAATAATACTTTTGCTTAGTTTTCTCTGATTTCTTTTACGAGTACCCATTATCTTGTCTATGTCAAACACTTGTATTTTTTACACTCGCCATGCTCATGGAATAATTATTACGAAGTGCAGACTACTTTTAATCAGTCAGTATTATCTAGTTACGTAGAAAGTTCAAATATATTTTATTTTCATTAGTGTTCCGGACAATAAATCACTTGTTTCAATGTCGTTTTTTGTGAACAGTACAACATTTAAAAGTAGTCGCGAATCCTGTTAGCAAGCTTTCCTGCCCGACTTCACCTTCAATAGTTGGCATACAATAGTTGCTTTAACATGAAAAGGCATAACTAAAAGTAATTTAACCTTTAAATACCTATTCGATCAATTATAGGATAACATAATAAGGTATCGATGTGTTTACGTATACAGAAAAGAGGCTTCAAGTACTCTGAAGTCTGAACTACCAGTGAAAGTTATACATTTTTAAATGATAGAACAATATTTTCCAAATAAGTATAAAATTACTTACATTTTGTTGCTTTTCCTTACTTATAGTGCAATATTCATTTGTTAAAATGTGATAAAAGTTTCTGTATTTGAAAGCGCGAGGGGTGTCTCTGTGATGTAACTCCTTTGCTTTTCGAAAACTAAATCAACTCCACACTAGGTGGGGTTCCCGCGCGGCATTGTTCGCGGGGTTTCACTCGTTTGAAATTCGAACCATGGAATGTTTGAATTTTGCACGATCTTGTCACGCCCGCCGTGTCAATCCGTAATGAGCAAAGCTAATGTTTTTTTTCTTTTACACTTTTTGATAATACTTTCAATGCTGGCAAATTGCTACCAACATGAGGAGTGATGGAAATGGTAGAACAAACGGTCAATAATCATGAAATTATCTACTCATTATAAAGGGTAAATATAAAATCTGTTTGTTACCTTTACGCGCACACCTTAATAGAAACAAAATATTTTTTATTGAGACTTTATACGCCAGAAAACATATATAAACCTTCCTCATGAATAAAGTTCTGTATTTTTTCACAAGCTTGCTATTTATCATGTAGTGTAGGTCAAATCTTGCAACTCAATTTTTAACCAGTAAGCCACAACGGATTGAGCTGAAATTTTGCATAATATGTGTGTACATTATTATGGCTCAATCAGCTGTTCTGATGATGGAGCCGGAAGATATATAGAACTCAGTTATAACACAACATAACCTCATTGAGTACGACTTGTTTGATTTACGACTTCTTTGATTTCATTTGACGTGCACTCTATGGTAGACAATGTCTGATCACGGAGACGGAAGGTTATCAATGCAACTCAGTAAAAAAACGACGGATCTCGATCGAGTTTGTGCTTATTTTATTTGTCTTAATAAGTTAGTTGGCCTCACAATAAAAAGCTTCTCTAAAAAATGTTTTTTTTTTCTTAAAGTTATTTTTGATCGAAATTGATTCTATTAATGAAAAACGCATTACAATTAGTTGCGTACTTTTAAAGATATAAGCGTTCAGCGTCCAATGTGAGTTAGGTTATACAGAAAGATAGAGGGCAATAAGCGACTTTGTCTTTCACCATGTATTGATTAGATTATTATCCACTAAAAATATCAATTATATTAGTATCTATATTATTTTTTAACCCATCCTTATAATTTTGGATCATCTTCTTTAAATTTTAAACTATTCAATACTCAAAATACAAATAATTAAAAGATATTCTCACTTCACCCTTGGATGCTGAACTTCAGACTGGGATATCAAGCGTCGGGTTTTTAATAAATGACGTCACATCAAGCTGGAATTCCCGCCATTCTTATTTAACTGCTTGATTGTGCCCGCTGTTGTTTATTGTCACCAATATTGCGAGGGACGACCCTCCGCACTACAAATGTGTGCTTAGATTTTTTACAAAGTGAAAAATATATTTTTTCGAGCCATTTGAACCCCTATATTGAGAACATTAGTTATAGGAGTAGTAACAGTCGGTATTTAGGGCCTGCGTATCGAGCGGTAACAAAAGGAAAGATAGTTGCGTAAACAAAGCATGGTCAAAAAAGGTTCCAACGTGTTGCAAACTTACACTTATACTTACTTATGCTTATATGGACAAATAACACTGATTGAGCTAGTCCCAAAGTAAGTTTGAGACTTGTGTTATGGGATGCTAAGTCAACGATACTATGTTTTATGGCAAATACAAATAGATAAACATCTAAGACCCAGGACAATTTGAAAAAGGTCATTTTTCAACTTTCTCTGACCAAGAATCGAACCTGGGACCTCTGGGTGGCGGACTAGCATGGTGACCACTACGCCATGGAGGTCGTCAAATTGTAACTATGCAAAGAAAACATAGTGACGTTAGGTAAGTACATCACATAGTGATGTTTTCTTTACAACAAGTAGACGTATGGCTAAACTTTATTGCAGCTTAGATACCTATTTTCTTTTTAAATATCCTGCTGAAACTTGCAAAAGATGCTTTTCACGAAAATCAAACTTACAAAAGTTGTGTTAAATTTTTTTAATATGAAAATAACAACGAAACTAATTAGGTAATTTATTTTTTGATAGTTTTGTAACTTTCGCAAATATTTCAATGATTGAGATAAATAATAATTTCGGCGGAATCGTGGAACGTCCAAGGTGCGACGAACAGAATGCCAAAACATCACATAACATTCAACACCTTTCAAAAGACGGACATTTTCGCTGAAAAGGTCATCTAAGGCGTCATCATCCTCCTCTACAATCAGGAAGTCCGAATCTTCGCCTTACTTTGAATTTGAATATCCAGGGTCGGACAGTCGGATATTACATTTGCTACCCATTTGTACCCGTCGGTGCCGTGCGATCATTATCCGTGTCCGAGTCTCCTGGGACAGCCCTCAGGAATGTGTCCCCCGATATTGATTCCCAGCGCGTCCGCTTAAAATTACTATGATAGTTGTTCGAGGTTTTGACTCACGTAGACACTGCGATAAAATGGATTAGAATGAATAGATACATAAAATATTAAAAGTGAAAGATGGAATTTTTCTACATTCGCAAATATTTATTTTTTATTTAGATCTAGATTTTATTACTGCGTTTTAACGTACTCGGGAAGTTTTAGGTGACTATGTTGTATATGTTAAATGTTGTTAGTATATACTTACAAAACATTCCGAACAGACAGCGCATTTCAAGTTAGCCGGACGTCACATCTTGGTACTACTCAAAAGTGACGTCACATAAGTCTAGACTAAATAGAATAATACTTTTCTGACCCCGTCATCATCCGCATTTTCATTGGTCTCATAAAATCAGTCTTAGAAAGGGTTAGGTATCAAAGTAAACAAATAAATACACGTGTATGTAAAATGGTGTAAAAATAATTATTTTAAAATCCATCGACGCCTGAACATTTTATTAAAATTATGTCCGAGTCCAAATGCGAAAGGGCAGCGAAACAGAAATGGTGGGTGTAATGTATGTTTACCCCATTTGGGTTCCTTTGTGGAAGGGTGCCGGCCGGAGTAACGAGCATTACCCACTTATACGGTACCCTTACACGACCTTACATGCTTTATTATTTACGACCGTTCCCTTTATGTATGTTTTAAGCTAAGATTTTATTGCTATCCTATTCATGAGATAAATCAGATGCAATCCCGGATGGGGTTTCGGATTGTAATGTTTAGGTTTAATCGAGAGTGTAGTGATTTCTACATTTAGAACAACATTCAAGTTGTAAAAGTTAATTAAAATGTGAGCGAATAGAAATTGGTGAAAATAGAAGCCAGTTATCGGTGGTGGGCTTTAGGAGGTAATTATACTAAGTATGAGTGAGCGTGGTGGTGGTTAGACAAAGGAACTTAGATCAAAGACAGATTTAAGTAACAAATCGATGTAAAATTTGTAGACACGCTTATGAGGTTTCTCACATGAGAAAATTATTTTTTTATATAGTTTGTGTTAGCTGTTGTACTAATGGGAGTCACACACGTTTGCGCTTCTTCTTTTCTGTCTCTTTTTAAGAAATTGCCTACAAATATAACCTGTATACAGTACAAACCATCACACCATAGTTCGACCTAACATTGACGTGGTTTATGAGTATCATATATCTAAAAAAATAGTTTGTAATAATAACAATAGTTGACACAAGCATCATTTTCACCTAAGAATGCATCTGACATTTTCCTCACTAACAGAAATTATTCAAGGCGCATTGACGCGAGGAATCAAAGCAAACAGACAGTAAAAGACATGTCGCACCCTCCGCGAATTAACTTAACATCCCATCGACATCGTATCCAATAACGGGCTATTTGCAGTGCCAGGGGATCAGATAGAAGGGTATCGGTAGTATCGGAAGACGTGTGGGTTCGCAATAAGACATTCGTATCTACATGTATTGATAAATATTTGGGGACAATTTAACCCCATATCTAAGGCAAACAAAGAATTGTTAAAAAAATACGTCAATACGCCATTTTAAAACAGGTTATTATTTTGTAACTTCAACGCGAAATCTAATGGTCATCATTACATGACCTAGATTTTTTTACATAAAATCTGTAGTCATCATCATAAAGCCTCTCAATTGAATAGTACTGGTATAAGTTAATAGGCGAATATACTTGGTAAGTATGTATATGACAAATAAACAGAAGTTGATTAAGATCTAACGATAGTGAAACTATACGCTTCTTTATAAAAAAATACATAAAATGGAATATCTTCAAAGTGAAGACGCTATGCACTGGAGATCAAAGGTTGGCGACAATCGCGGGTGGCGGCTAACCAAGCGTGCTTGGCGACGGGGCAGCTGGGGTGAAATACACTTTATCAATAGCCATGAAAAATGTCATACACAATTCAAACTCTTTGTAATATAGGCGAATTTTCTAACAAGAATTTTAGTAAATTCCTCAACGAATATAATTTCTATGAAAAATAGTCATCGAATATTGCCAGGCTGTGTAATTAACATAATTCGGAACCGTGGAAAATATACTTTAAACACAAAAGTTGATTTCTTCAAAAAATGGACGTCTTTCTTATGAAGTATCTAGGAAAAATTGAAGATGGTATAAAGTTCAAAGATCAAAGGGTAAAGGATGGTCGCAGCTAACCAAGCGTGCTTGGCGATGAGGCAGTCGGGAAGAAATACACTTTATCAACATCCGTGAAAAAAATATTAGGTCTTTACCCATGAAATTGCCGTTATAAATTTAAACGATTTTTTTTTCGTATATTTTTATTTGTATTAATCGAAGTATTCACCCATGCAATCAACGCATCTTTGCCAACGCAGTGGCAGTTTATTGATGCCTTCTTAAAGAAATCAGCTGGACGGGAGGCAACAAATTCTTCAAAGGCATTTTGTACTGCCTCTCGGGTATTGAATTTGTTTCCCGCTAAGAAGTTATCCAAATTCTGGAAAAAGTAGTAGTCTGTAGGCGCAAAGTCTGGTGAGTAGGGCGGATGACGGAGAGCTTCTAACCCCAGTTCTTGCAACTTGGAGACCGTCTGCTGTGCAGTATGAGGTCGCGCGTTGTCGTGCAGGAGCAGCGGAGAGGAGCGATTGACCAATGCTGGTTGGAGATGTGCCAGCTTCTCCATCATTGTGTTCAGTTCTTTACAGTACACATCTGCAGTAATGCTTACCCCGTTTGGTAAGAAGCTGTGATGAATCACACCGGCGCTAGACCACCAAACAGTGACCATCACTTTTCTAGGGGTAAGTTTTCATTTAGGGCATTATTTAGGTGCTGAACCAGGATCCAAGCAACTTGCTGAGCGCTTGCGGTTATCAAACAGAATCCATTTTCATCGCAGGTAACAATACAGTTCAAAATTCCTTCATTTGTGTATCTGTTGAGTGCAGTGCAAGGCACGTCTCGACGTGTACTTCGCGCTGGCGATCATTGAGTTCGTGGGGCACCCATTTGTCAAGCTTTTTTACCTTGCCAGTTTGACGCAAATGGACCAATATTGTTTTGACGCTAACGTCGAAAGCTGCTGCCAATTCAGACGTAGATTGTGTATCATCAGCTTTCACAATCGCCTTTAATTCGTCAATGTCGACCAAAGTCTTCGGACGACCGCGAGGTTCATTTTTCATGTCGAAATTTCCAGAACGGAAGCGAGCAAACCAACAACAGGTGGTGCGTTGGTTTGTAGTGTTAGCTCCGTAAACGTCGTTGTTGTGCGTGCCGCTTGTGCCGCGTTGCTGCCACGACGGTACTCATATTCCATAATTACTCGAATTTTTAACGTATCCATGAT
Source organism: Acrobasis suavella (assembly GCA_943193695.1). Lineage (NCBI taxonomy): Eukaryota > Metazoa > Arthropoda > Insecta > Lepidoptera > Pyralidae > Acrobasis > Acrobasis suavella. The sequence continues at coordinate 7,531,311 of OW971945.1, read as the reverse complement.
GACGAAAAAGATTGAAATGCGATGAAAATGTAACACTAATCAATAAACAAATTACTACTTTTGGAAAAAGAATTCCATGTTTTTTAAATAAAATAAATTTGAAATTAGAATTCTTAACCAAACAAAAATTATTTTGATTTGAAATGGCCAGTACTGCAGAGCGACAATTTCATAGGTAAAGACCTATTATATGCACATATTTTCTATGAAGTATATAGGAAAGAGATGGACTGTCAAAAAAGGAAAAACAATAATTGCAGGTGGCAACTAACCAAGCAAGTTAGGCGATAGGGCAGTAGGGGTACAATGCACTTTATCAACAACCGTGAAAAATGGCTTGTCAATAAACTGTCGATCTATTGCAAATATAAACGAGTTTATAATCTAATATATAAAATTCTCGTGTCACAGTTTTTGTTGCCATACTCCTCCGAAACGGCTTGACCGATTTTGATGAAATTTTTTGTGCTTATCCGGTATCTATGAGAATCGGCCAACATCTATTTTTCATTCCCCTAAATGTGAGGGGTAGTCCACAACTAAATTTTTTTTTTATTTTTTAGACAAAATTTTTAATTTCTATTTTTTTATGATACAACATACAAAAATACATACAATCCTCAATTTTTGCAAAACAACGTTTGCCGGGTCAGCTACTATTTTATAGATTTGAAAAAGAACGGATATTGACTCATTGATGAAAAGTGATTGCTCCCATACGTCATTGCTCCCATAGCTTGAGTAGCTCGTATTGCCCTTTAACCCCCTTCAATTACAGGTCGTATCCGACAGAGAGAAAAATTGATAACAATGGTTTGCAAAATTGCGGTTGTTAACGTGTTAAAATCCTATTTTTTAAATACCCATTGTTTTAAAACTTCAACACAAACTTTCAACTAATTAAATACAATTTGTTTTTTCTGAAATTTATTTTTACTAGCCTATAGTGTCCTTTATAAATATACCTCAAAAAAGCCTGGTAATCAAAATACCTTGTCAAAACAATGACGATGTAACCTTAACAATAATTTCAGCTTAACAATGATGACGTCACTATTCGCCTCAAGAAGACACTTTCTAGAAACGTGTTGTATGAATATAAGTTTAGTGGACAAAGTTATGTGACGGATATTATGAACTGTTGAGACTATAATGAGTAAGTGATTAAAGACGATGCATCTATCGAGTGAAGTGAGTTCGACTACAAATGGCTTGGGCCATGAGGCGCCCTCTTCGAGTTACGGTGGGCTGCCAAGCCAGCCGTTGACGGCTGAACTGTTGGCCGAAAGGACTCTGGAAGGTTTATTGGCTGACCATCCCGGAGAACTGGTGAAGACTGGAAGTCCTCATGTAGTAAGTATTAAATGAACTCTTTTGTGGCCTGTCATATATAGCGAGTGTTGTTATCGGTATCGAAGCATTTAGTGGAAGGCAATTTTTATTGATAAAGTAAAATTTTATAGGTGAGTGGATATGAATTTCAATATTATCAATATGTAATGCGGCTAGCAAGTCGCCTCTTTTTTGATTCGAGGTTATAAACGAGGCCTTTAGGTCATCAAGCCCTAGTTTCTGTTTACTTATAAGGGCTCTAACAGACGAGTCATAATAGGTTGGGGAAAAAGTCTTTTCGCATTTTATATGAAAATTTAAAAAAAAAAATTATACAGTTTATTTAAATTTAACTAAAGTATGTAGGTACCATTTTGTTCGATAACTTTTTGCCATCTTATAGGTAGGGACATGATCCCATTGCTATAGAAATTTTGGGGCTTCTGATCAAAAAACTGCGTCAAGTAGTTTTGGCAGTCCTCTTGTGATGTTAACCGGACACTGCCTAAAGAATTCTGAAGAGACCGAAACAGGTGGAAATCTGAAGGAGCCAGGTCAGGACTACACGGCGGATGCATTACCTTGACCAAAACCACACCCCTTCTGTTGATTAATTCCGGCCGAATTCTCTCAACTTCTTGCTTTGATCTTATCAGTTGTTCGCAGCAGAGTTCTGAATCGATGGTCCTGCCTGGTGGTAACAGCTCATAATGAATAATGCCCTTCCAATCCCACCACACACACAGCATCACCTTGTTGCGAGTTAACCCGCTTGTTGCGAGTTTTGCCACAGTCTGTGAAGCCTGACCGGCCTTTGACCATGACCTTTTTCGCACGTTCTTGTCGTACGTGATCCACTTTTCATCACCAGTTATCAATTTCTTCATAAATGGTTCGGTCTCATTATGTCGTAATAAAGAATCACAAATGAGTACACGGTTCATTAGGTTTCTTTAAGAAAGCTCGTGAGGTACCCAAATATCGAGCTTTTTTGTGTACCCATTTTTTTTCAAATGCGCCAAAACTGTTTTGTGGTCAATTCCCAGTTCTTCAGCTACGTCGTAACTACTGATATGCCGATCTTGCTCCACTTTTTCAAAAATAGCATTCATTTTATCCGTAACAGGGCGAGCAGAGCGACGTGCATCTTTGACATCAAAATTTCCGGCCTGAAAACGCTTAAACCAAATTTGTGATACTCTCACAGACACTGCACTAGGTCCATAAACATCGCAAATTTTTTTCTCGGCTTGCGTTGCATTTTTACCTTTTTGATAGTAAAATTTTTTAAAATGTATCTAATTTCTTCATTAGATTCACTCATCTTGACGGTAAGAAAAATAAATGAAAATCACGCATTTTCCTAATTTGAATTTGGAATTATCTTCTTTAAAATTTAAACTTTTAAATGATACCAAAACCAGCCAGGTACAAATAGTATAGCCAAAGTGGTTATATTACAAGTTCATACATACTCGTACTATATGCGAAAAGACTTTTTCCCCAACCTAATAATATGCCAGCGACAGTTCGCAGCGGTCGCCGACCAGAAGTACCATTTTTAAAACGTTGAGTCACTAAACGAATGGTTTTTTTCTATACAAAAACCGTGACTCCACGTTTCAAAGACGGGTCCACATAACAGTATCGCGGTTGTCTGTCGCTGACACGCTATTGGATGTCTGTGCGAGTCATAAAGTCCTAAGGGATTTACCTATATTATTGGATTAGCCAAATCAAAATTGTACTATTTTTCAGGTGTGTACAGTACTGCCGCCTCATTGGAGGTCGAACAAAACCCTCCCAGTGGCATTCAAAGTGGTCGCCCTGGGCGAGGTCGGCGACGGCACGCTGGTGACCGTCAGGGCTGGCAACGATGAGAACTGCTCCGCGGAGCTGAGGAACTGCACCGCGGTCATGAAGAACCAGGTCGCCAAGTTCAATGACCTGAGGTTCGTGGGCAGGAGTGGTCGGGGTAAGTTATTAAGTAAAGCTAAGTATTAAGTACGTCACTGGAGCAGTCAGTTGTTTTTATTTTAGAAAAGTATTTTTTCTATAAAAAAAGATCTAATATTTATCCTAGTTCAGTTTGTATTTTACCATGAGCTCATTAGGTGATGATATATAAGATTTCATAAAGTGTCTAAAACCTGTCCATATCTATCGCGCACTGTTTTGGCTCTTTACATAGTGTCTCACAGATAATTTTCCTTCCATTATATCTTTCTAACCAACTTCAAAAAAATGTTCACTGAATACTCAAAGAGCTTTTGAAGTGAAAACTTCTTTAGCGGCGTTGTATACTTTTTTTGTAATGGGTAAAAAATGTTAAACTCGCGTCAGGACACGTGACCGCATCAGGACACGTGACCCTGATTGAAAATTCGTAAGACGGAATGAGTAGTAGACAGCCGGCGCGGCGTAGGAGAGGAAGTAACCCCCTCTCTTTCTACGGCGCGGCGAAAATGTATGCCTGCGCCTGCTGTTTCGTTTAGGAGGCGCAGGGCGCTTGCGCGTGGCACGCTGTAAATAAATAAATACTGTATTTTACCACATAAATGATAGTTCTTTTTAACCGACTTCCAAAAAAGGAGGAGGTTATCAATTCGTCATGATCCTTTATTTTTTTTATGTATGTTCACCGATTATTCAAAGACGCCTGGACCGATTTAAAAAAATATATTTTTGTTTGAAAGGGTATACTTCCCAGGGAAATTTTATCAAAATCGGTTGAGTAGTTTGGGGGTGAAGTCGGGTTTTAGTTTTGAAAAATTATATACTGCAAAAGTAATTGAAAGCAATTCGTGCAAAATTATTCCCTAACCATTCCAAAATATCAAAAATGCTCAACGTTAATATTCAAGTTTTCACTTCTTCCAGCACTCCCGGAGTGCAACTCGTCGTTTTTTTTTTGTTTGAAAGAGCACCTACTTGTCAGGTGGTACCATATTTTTTTATTAAAATCGGTTGTGTAGTTCGGTTGTTGAAGACGGTTCTTAGTTTCGAAAAATTACATATTTTGACGAGGCTCTGCAAAAAAAAAATCACAAATATAAATATATAGGGACAAATTACACTGATTGAGCTAGCCCCAAAGAAAGTTCGAAACTTGTGTTATGATGGGATACTAACTCAATCCAAGACCCAGGACATTTTGAAAAAGGCCATTTTTCCAACTTGCCCTGACCGGGGATCGAACCCTGAACCTCTGGGTGGCGGACAAGCACGGTGACCACTACGCTACGAAGGTCGTCAAAATCTCTAGATAGCACCGTGCTCCCTAGCATGGCGCCGTGGACCCAGATAAATTGATATCGCGCTATGGACTAGTGCCATCCCGCCCTTTATTATTATCTAAAGCGAGATAGCGATAGATGATAGCGCTTGATAAACGTTGTCGCCGGTCCCATGCTATGGAGGCAGATGTATAAAATTAAGAAAAATATTTTGCGACATGGAATTTTTAAAATCAAAGAAGTATGACTGATACTTTTCTATTAATATCGCAAACTGTACTGGCTCTTCAAATATTTACTCCATGTATATCACACTCACATTGGGCCTCCAGATCAATTACCTCCCATTGACTTAATATTCCGGCAAAGAGAAAACCTGCTGAAATATTCACGAGGCGAGACTCCGGCCTTTGTTTTTCAGAGCTCGGAGGGGGATTTTTATGATATCTACATTATCGTAAACATATACGTGGAAAATTGTGTTTTGATTTCTCAAATTTTAAAGACGTGTAAGATTCTAAGGGCATATAGATGCAAAATAAGTAGATATAAACCATTTTTCTTTCATTAGTCATTTCAGCGTATAAAAAAATACCACCTCTTCCTGTTAAAAAGTCGATAACATACTAAAGATAGATGCATAGTCTTTAAGCTTAAAAAAAAAGAAAAAAAGGTCTCCAAAAAAGTTAAAAACATTGAATAGGCATTTACGACTAAGGACTCGGTCCTTTGTTTTTCTTTGCTCGGAGGTGGATTTTAACGGGACTATATCTGCATTACCCTAAACATGTATGTGGACAATTTTAAATTTGGTTTTTCAAATTTAAAAGACTTGTTAGATTATAAAGGCAAATAGATGCAAAATAATACAAGTTATTGTTTTTTGTAAGCCTTTTGAGTGTACAAAATACTAAAGCAGTCAAAGCAAAGAAAATATTAACAAAAGACAAGCGATTCTCATTAAACGCGATTAGTGGTTAGTTCGGTAATTTGCAGGGCAATAAAATACCGAAATGCCAATATATAATGAAAATTACGAAGGTTTGCATGGATGTTAGCTCCGCGTTCCGGCTGAGGAACGATTACATGTAGAGACTACCTGGATCAACATATGCGATACTTTTTATCCCGAAAAGTTTGACATTCCCGTGGGATTGGCAAAATTCGACCACGCGGGCTTTAGCTATTATTGTATAATATAGGTATTATTCAATAGGTTATACAAAGACAAGCGGTCATGTCCCTTTAGCCGGCGTCGCGACAGCGGCACTTGAGGCGATTCTCCATAAGCGATTAGTGGCCGATTAGGTATTCTATAGGGTGACAGTGTTGCGAAATGCAAATAGGTTAATATTGTAGTTATATCGGGTCAGTCCTATATTTGTAATTTTATTGCTTGACAAACTAGTACACATGACTTTTATATTTTTATTAAATAGTCAACATAGAGTATACACGACCTTCGTGGCGTAATGGTGTATAGTATCGTTGGGTTAGTATCCCATAACACAAGCTTAAGCTTACTTTGGGGCAAGCTCAATCTGTGTGATTTGTCCCTATATAGGTATGTATAGTCTATAATATATTTGCCATCATGTGAAATCATAATTTCGATAATAAGCTATCCAGATACTTTCCGAGCACTTTCCATATTCAGGAGTTCGAGTACCAATCTATCCAGTATATATTGAACCAGTTCCGTTATCAGATCAGCATGATGTTTAAATCATAAACTGAGATTTCTGATTTCCTAACATTTGATTTTGATAATACACTTAAAAGCTTCTAAAAAAACTGACATATTATTAATTTGCTGAAGTTAATTATAGTTACCTACGCACCAATTAATAATATTTTAGCCTTAGTTAAATAAATATTACTTAAAAGTAGCATCGACAAGCAAAAACGAAGAAGCCAAAGCCATTTGCAAAAACGTGAGATTAAACACTAGACGCCTCTTTGAGACGTCACGCAATATATACTAACATGCCCATGTTAGTACCTATATATATTAGTTTTATGGCAAGGTTAAGGGTCATATCGGTTGCAAGGAAAGTGATCCGCACCGTACAAGTGCGTCCGGTTGACCGCGCGGTGCGGTGGCTCGGTTTGGTTTTAATTTGCTATCAATTGGAATAAGCTGATAGGGCTTGGCAGAATAGGGCTTTCGATTGTACTGTGCAAAGAAAAGACGTGGAAAGATAAGCCTTTTTTAGGGCCTTTTAGGTGGCTTTTGACATTATATAGGAACGAGTGTTTTGATAGTTCTTAAGTACCAAACTTTATTTATTTATTAACTTTTATGTGAAAGTTAATCGACAGGAAAACAAGACTTAACAAGTAATTCCCATGACGGTATGAGAGAAAAAAAACATAGAATCTACCTGCTGCTTCTCTTCGCGGGCAGATCGTTAAAGCCGATGGAGGTAATGGGGAAAAATGTGAATCAAGTTCATAGGCGATGCGGCAATAGCAATCCATCACTATTTTGATTTTTTTCATTCAATTCTCGCCCATATCACCCTAAAAGTGGTCTTGTATCTCTAGGCTCTGTCTTATTAGAGCCGCAAAAAGAAATCTGTTTGCCCTAGAACAATAAGGAGTTGAGAGAACTCCCCTTGTTATTTCCAGAAATTTCAACCCTTGGCTACTTCTTTTCAATCCTTGTCAAAAGTACACAGATTTGTACACACTCCATCTCATTTTAGGCCTTCCCCTTGATCGGTTCCCGTTTCCTGGAATCCACATGGTCGTTATGTTAGTCCATTTTCCCGGCACCATTTGGCAAACGTGCCCCGCCCAGTCCTATTTCAATCTGGCACTCTTCCTTCCCACGTCGACTTCTTGGGTGATGGAGGCGTATTGTTCCTGATAGTAAACTAAAATATATAATTTAAGTAACAGGATCTTCTTGTAATATCTTAAATGCAGATACGTAAACGTTCAACTTCCCTGTTTTGTTTAACTCTATCGATCGGAGCTAGCACAAACTTAAAGTTTAGGGTCGCAAACATCGGAAGAGCATCGGCGAACTGTAAACTTGCCTCGCATCTCATATTCAAATAGTGCAGGGGTAGACTAACGAACCAGCGGGGTTATACTGATGTGTTCTCTACGGTACTGCTTTTTAAAAGACTAAAAAAAAAAGAATAGTTTTCAAATAATATATTTATTTTGAGTGGGAACGATATCGGCGAACTGCAAACGTGCCTCGCTCATTTCAAATAGTGCAAAGGTAGAACTAATGAACCAGCAGGGTTACACTGGTGATTAACCTTTGGTACTGTTTTTTTAGAAAAGGCTAAATAAAACTCATATTTTGACTGGAAATAACATCAGCGAATTGTACACCGGCCTCGCATTTTATATTTAAAAGTGCATGGGTAGAAATAACGAACGGGCAAGGTTATACTAGGTAGTGTGTTCTCATTGGTACTGCTTTTTAACTGACGTTACTTAGTGCTCTCCTTATTGCATCGGCAAACTGTTAAACTGGTAACTCCAACTAACAAACCGGTGTATTATTCAGCTACAGATATTGTATCAGAGTTAATTGTGGTACTAATAGGAGTACATAGGGCGCACTATAAGTTTCCGGAACTGGCCACTTACATAAACAATATTTAAAAATTTATTGCAAGATTTGAAAATAGAACTCTTTGGCTGTAGAATGCAGTTTGTTTCATCTAACTGTCTTTTGTTTTTACCTTGTGGCGCCATTTAAAAAATTGTGTGTCTGCATCAACATGGATTTAACTCGGGAAAATTTTCGTAGTATGATTTTCTACGATTTTAAGTGTAATTTGACAGCTCAACAGAGCATCGCTCGACTTGAAACAGCTTTTGGCAATGAAGCACCATGCAAGACAACTGTTTATAGCTGGTTTGCAGAATTCAAGCGTGGTCGTATCAATCTCAGTGACGAATCTCGCGATGGTCGGCCGTCCACCGCTGTGACCAACAAAAACATCGATGCTGTGCGCCGTATGATTGAAACAGACAGGCATGTGACCTACCATGAAATTCGCGCATCCTTAGAAATAGGCATGAGTCAAATACAATTAATCCTACACAAACCTTTGGGTGTGAGAAAGCTGTGCTCGCGGTGGATCCCACACAACTTGACCGAGGCTCAAAAAACGGACCGCGTCACTTGGTGCAGTGCCATGCTTACCAGATTCAACGAAGGTGCGTCAAATTTGGTGTGGGACATAGTAACAGGTGACGAAACATGGATTTATTGCTACGATCCCAAAACAAAGCAGCAATCGAGCGTATGGGTCTTTCAAGATGAGCCGAAACCAACCAAAGTGGCGCGCGTGAAAAGTGCATCTAAGCGGATGATTGCTTCTTTTTTTAATAAAACTGGACACGTGGCTACTGTTGCTTTAGAGAATCGTCGTACAGTGAATAGTGACTGGTACACGACCATTTGTTTGCCGGAAGTTATTGACGAACTCCGTAAAAATAACCGTAAACGCCGTATCATCCTGCACCACGACAATGCTAGTTCTCACACGGCCAGACAGACAAACGACTTTTGGAAGGCGAAAAATGTAGAACTCATGAGTCATCCTGCATACAGTCCCGACCTGGCACCTTGTGACTTTTTTCTGTTCCCAAAAATTAAGAACCAATTACGCTGTCAACGATTTTCATCACCAGAAGAGGCTGTCGAGGAGTATGAAAATCACGTTTCAGAGGTCACCACAGAGGAGTGGCACAAAAGTTTTCAAAACTGGTTTCATCGAATGAAAAAGTGCATAGACGCCAAGGGAGATTATTTTGAAAAACAATAAATTAATTTTGTACCTTTAATAGTATTTTTTCATATTCATTCCGGAAACTTATAGTGCGCCCCACGTATAACATTACCGACTTGTAAGAAAATTCGAGGTGGGGTAACAACTGTGCCACTCTGTTGTTTGCACAGGGTACATGTCATGTTTCATGTAATTTTATTCAACTCACATCGCTTGCTGAAATATATATTTTATTCCACTTGAATGGCTGGAAGTCAATAAGTTAAGATTTAAGGGAGTATATTTAAAAAAAATCTACACCTGTTCTGTTGTGTCTTTTAAATGGTCCCGAACACTAATATAAGGATATAGATAATATGATTTCATTTATAAGGATATAGATAATATGATTTCAGAAAACTCTGTTCCTAATATAATAGCACATTTGTCGTTATTTCGCTTAATACATAACTGAACTTCCAACTTAATACATAACTGAATTTATACAGTTCGTATGTAAGTTTACCATAGGTATGTAGTATCTGCCAAATATAAAAAAAAATGTCAAACATTTTCATATTTTCTTGGTTTATTTTTGTATTCTAATTAGTAAAATAGTCGTAGAAAAGTATTGTACGCAACTTTGTATAAGTACGTCAAAAATGCTCGATGGCGTCTCTTTACGGTGCTCGCCAAGGCTCGCATCGTAACCTGTGTCACTCTCATTTTTTGACCCGTCTTATACAACTGTTGCATAAAATACTATTATAAGATTTCTAGCCACAGTAACAAGAATCAGAACATACCTTTTTTTAAAATAAAGTAATTTTTCGCACTGTTCTATTTCTGGACGTAACACCAGCTTCGTTACTTGTGTAAAGTACCTATTTCTTCCGAAAGATAATGTGGAAGGTGTATGGAAATGCCTGTAAATGTAAGTAATTTTCTCTTTAATCACCCCTTGCAAATACAGAGTTCATTGACACAAAAAGCGGATAGCGTCGTTTAGATCCGCGCCCGCAAACAGAGGCTGCCCTCATTAAAATTTCCTTAAACAAACAAAGGCTAGCTATACACGAAAAAACCAATACACCCCGAGCGGCGGGAAAGTGGAAAAGAAGTTAAGAGGTGTCTATTTGTCACGTTTCTTCCTGAATAACGCTCTGCTTTCCAATTAAGAGTAAGCGCTCTCTTTGTTTATCTTAAATTGCGAGAAAATCTCACTCAAATTATCGAGCTAAAAGACAAAGGGAAGATCGGGGCACGGTGCAACATAACTTTTCGTTCCAGATAAAAAGTTGCCTATCTGATGTGGGGGGACGGCGGGAATTTTTAATAAGTGAAAAATTTAATGAGGGAGACCCTGAGACCACTTTTTTCTTTAGCCGTCTCAGCTAGAACGGACACCTATCACTTTGATTTTATAAGAAAATTCCTTGTTAGAAATTGTTTGAGGATTTTTTTTTGTTTCTTCCATGAATAAAGTTTAGTAAGTTGAATATTGATTGTAAATTACAAACGACGCTAGATAAAGTGAGAGAAATGTATAACATCTACAGTAATAACCTCGAAATTTTGCACCTACCCTTCAAAAGCTTCCTATAAGTTTTAGGCCAGTCCAGTACTTTTATCTTTACTATTAGGTTTTTATACCTGTACTGTTATCTGTCTGTTAAAAATCACGAACACTAACATAAAAACATTGATAATTTATGATTTTAGGAAAGTCTATTTCTCATAACAGCACATTTTTGTCGTTATTTCGCTAAAAAGAAACGCCTAACCATAGATCTAAAACTTTTTTTCTTTACATCTACCATACTGCTAGCATAAAAAAACATTTTCTAACATAGTCATTAGGAAGACGTCATTTATAAAAAATAAAGTTACCATATGTACCTACCTAGTATTTGTCAAATATATTTCAAATATTTTCACATTTTTCTTTGTTTATTTTTGTATTTTATATAGTCGTAGAAAAAGTATTGTTTTAATGTTGTATAAGTATATCAAAAAAATTATGCGTCCTCTTACGATGCTCGCGCCACTTGCATCGTAACCTGCGCTACTCGTAATTTTTGACCCTTGTTGAAAAACACTTGTAATAGTATTTTAGCCTTTGTTTTTTTTTTTACCCAGAATTTACAACGCGAATAGGCTATTAGATTAAGTGAGACATTGGACAGAATGAAAAATAGTAAAATACTTTATACTACTACTTTAGCAACCTCTACTAAGTGTGAAATAATTCTAAAATTAACTTTTAAAATCCTTTTAACGAGAAGCGATCTATTGTACCTTATTATCCGCTACAGTAAGAGGGCAATTTACCGCATCAGTAGTCAAGGAGCGACATCTGCTAATCGATTGATTGACCCCACCTTACATTCGATAAAAAATACTCCCCCGACCGATTGTCCCCGACTTCCCCGCGTCTATTTAATTGGCGCTGTATTTATTTACACTCAACATCTAATTATAGTTTGAGAATCAGGTTAATAGGCATTTCGTAACATTGAGATGGTCCAGTATCCATTAAGTACGCAAAATTATATCCTGAAAACCTTGCAAGAAAAATATTATAATAAGCTACCTATGTGCAATTTGTCCTGACATTTTAAATCCGTTAAACGCACATTTATAGTTACTTACTCATAGTTTTTTGTTTTTATTTAACCATACTTACAGAAGAACAGTTTTATATTGATAAAAATTATACAGGTGCATTAAAAAAATCACGAACAAGAAATTAGTTGCAATTTTCATTATTTTATAACTTACACAGGATCCTTAATATAACTCAACATCTGACGTATACGAAGAAATTATACCTAGTAAATAAAATACATACATATTCAGCCATTTGGCGAAACAAGTAATACGAATTGCTTGAATTCATGTTACATCATCCCTACTAAACCTAGTAACGAGCAAAACCAACTAACAACAACACAAGGTAACACGGAGTCTATTTGTAGACAATTTGGTGTAGTAAAGTGGCGGCCCGGTACAACAAAGGTTCTCTAGACGGCAGTTAACCAAACACGTCGGTGAAAACAATAGTTCCGCCCTTAGAAGCCTCGCTGCTAGAGGTGGTAAATCATTTTTGAAAAGCGGAATGTTAGTCTTACGTTTTCGTTATTAAACGGCTGTATTCACCTACGCTTTGATGCAGTGTATTTTTCGAATACTTTTTTTAAATTATCTTCCGATATTTTGTCTAGGCAATATTTAGGTCCCTATCAAAAATATTTAGTTGCTATGATCGCAAGAACAAATCTTTTAGGTATTAACTTTGATGTTGATATGCTAAGGAGGTATCAACTTAGAATTTATTGAGCATTTGACTGACTGAAATACTGTTTTAACTATGTTTACCTAAAGGTTCTACGTGGTTACCATATGGACTTCGAATGCAAGACATACTTCTCAAATAAATAAAAGTCAGAAAAAGCCTAATCCTGTACAGTTGTTCCTTTTTCAGTTAAATATACTCCGGTGAAAATTAACAAAGCTTTTATAAAAAATGAAGAACGAATAGAACGGGTAAATACGTGTATAGTTTGTTAAATGTATCTTATAAAGGGATTTTGCTCTAATAAGAGGAATATTCTCGTTACTTCAGCCTTTAAAATTTTAATAACGACAAACATTTTAATAAGTCATATTTACGAAATAGCTTACTACACCGCGGCCGCAGCCCAAGGCGGGCATCCATTTGAATTTTTATTAATTTAAAATAGAAGTAGCAGGCGGATGCAAAAAATTCATAAGCGAAATTGAGATGAGTGCCCGAGAGAAACGCAAGCATACCGCTGCTAAATCAGAGAGAGATAGAGGAATTTTCTTTACGGACTCGCTCGTCTTTTTCGAGTTGTTCTCTTTTCCGTTTTTAATTATTGAACCACTCATTCCTAATTATTGTTATTAGCGCTGGGGAGAGTGGTGAAAATTGAGGGTCTCGCCGTAATATTGACCGTTCGGCTTGAGGTGCGTCCCTCGGGACGTTTTTAATTGTGCCCGCTTTTGACTTTGCTCTTGTTCTTTTGAGACGCTTCAATAAACTTGGATTTTACGGCGTCTCGCTTGTATTAGGTACGTTTTATTGTAGGGGGACGCGCTTATTGGCGTCAAATTTTTGCGTGACTTCTTTTAGGAAAAGCGTAAAAGGCCACTCGTTAAATGACGTGAAGTATTGACGGTTATAGGGTTGCGATCCACCCTCGGGCCGCGTATTGCGTAGGTACTCACGCATTCAATCCGCTAATGTCCCTAATGCGTATCGGTCCGCATTAGGTATTTTATATCCAAATTGCCGCTGTCGAGCTCGCAATCCCCAGTAAGCCATGAAACCGAGATCAAAGGAGCTCGCAGCCATTACGATTGTGGCTCATTTTTTATTTAGCCCGGAGTGGAGAACTCTTATCTTAACGCGGCTCCAGCCTACTTTATGACGTTATAAAGCTGATTTTTAATCTGACGTGTCGGGGTTGCCGGAACAATTGCAAATTTTTAACGGATATTGAGATATGGCATTTTATTTTTATTTATAAAAAAACTACATTGATGCAATGAATTACTTATTTACGTATGTTACGATGATATAGATAACTAGCGACCCGCTCCGGCTTCACACGGATTTTTATAATGTAAATGTAAACCTTCCTCTTGAATCACTCTATCCATGAATAAAAACCACATTTAAAGCTGTCGCGCAGTTTCAAAGATTTAAGAGTATATACAGAAGGACAGACGGCAGGAAGTGACTTTGTTATATACAATGTATGGATTCGTTGCTCTTAGCGATTTTCACAGAGAGTATGAATACAGTTCTGTGTAAAAAAGAAAAAATATGACGGAATAAGGACAATATATTTTATAGAACATCCGATCTATATGTTACCATGGAGAAATTATGTTAGTAAACAAACATGAATATTATAACACAAGAAAACAATCCAATTTGCAATAAAAACCTCATCGGTGCCCCATGTTTTGCAGTGTGCAGCATATTTTTATGAACAATCAGGGTCTCCCCCCCTTGATACAGTTTATGAAGTATGTCGCACGTGCCACGTGACCCTGTACGAGTAGCAATATGTTCAGACGTGGGGAGAGCCTTTTTATGAATAGCTAAATGATTTATGAAGTGCGTTTTGAACGCTCTCATTTTTCTTCAAGTTTTCGTGTGGTTATGTGTTCGGAAGCAACGTTCAGGAAGCCTGTTTTTGAAAAGGGTTAGACAACAATTGATTTCTATTTATAATGGAGGAATAACCGTTTGTTTAATAACAATTTTAAAAATATACTTTAAGTAGGATTAAAGTAGTCAATGTACATAAAGATAACTTCTTCGCTTCAAAAACAAACATGCGTAGGAGGATGTAGGAGGCAGCCTTTTAGTCCGAAAATTAGGTATTTGTAAATTTTTGTAATCCCAAGTTAATGACTACCAAACTTCCCAGAACGACTTCTGCAAATAAAACCAGTTTTTCTCCGCGATTTCTGCGCCCGCTTTTACATTCTTGATACGGCAAAATTGCTTATTTGGCGAGCATCGCCGTCGGAAAACAATTTCTTGGTCTCTCCTAAGTTGGCGGGTTTATTCGGGTTTTATGAAAATAAGCGGGTGGCCGCTCATTTCGGGTCGAGGGGGGGTGGAGGTGGAGAAGCGGGGGTGTTTATGTCGTTTTCATGGCTCGAAGGACCACCGGCTTTTGGCGGCAAGCCAGACGCGACGGTGGCCTTTTGTTTCGCCGCCAGCGGAGCACTATCTCGGTTCGTTTCTTTCAGTCATATGTTACTCCTGATATAATTTAAAATGTAAGTAACTTTTTAAGTTCTAGTAAGTGAAAATTTTTGATTGGAGCAAATTATTATGATTCAAAAATAGTATATAATGAAATAAGTAGTTAAAGGACGGATTTTAAGCTAGGGCCATAGATTAATCACGCGCAAGTGAAGGAATTTAACGACTGAAGCAACTCGAGTGATTTATGGCCCTCGATATAAATCCGTTTTATTCAAGAGTTGCATACTATACTTTATACCATGATTACGAAAAAAAGAAAGATTTAAGCGATAATAGACATTTCACGAAGAAAAGGGAAGGTTAAATGAGTTAAAATGCACATTAAAATTAAAACAATTACTGAAATTAAGAGTAATTTTTCTAAATTATAATACCAAATTAATGCTTTTTATTTACTGTTTTCAGTGTAAAAAATGTGGTAGATAGTGAATAAAGAGGAAATGGTAAAAAATATATTTGTAGAAAACACTCCGTATTACCTAGTTATTGCAATTATTTAGTATCGCAATTTTCTTCCAAGCGACCGCTGTACTTGAGACAATTTTATACTCGTATCATAAACCGATTAGTATTTTGTTGTTGTTATTTATAACATAAATATATTTCTCTTAATAAGTTGAAATATAGCAGAAAATTTATTTTGTACGCAGCTGACTTGGGTACATTATTCGTATTCTTGAGAGTGTCGTAGCGTCGCGAACAAAGCGTAGCTACACACGTCGTGCTACGAGTGCTACGACGTCTCCGATATCTACGAATTTGCTACGTTGCATTACCAAATTATACTTTATGCTATTTTTCGGCTTTCTTTATTTATTTATTTTATTTTTATTTCAGGATTCTAAGTTTATTCAGTGTTTTCACTGGTAGGTTGGTTTCCAAACTCTTAAATGGCTTTTCTAAAACTGAGAAACGGTAAAATATCGGTTATTTCGTGTTTGTAAGGGCTCGCGAGGTCTATGTTCTCACAGAACCACTAGTGCTAACAAAACCACTAGGGTCCAAACAAAACGAAACTGTAAGAAATTGAACATTATCCGATATAAATTCCTTGTTGGTTTGTTGATAAGTACCTAATTTGTTTTGTAAAGTATTGTATCTAGCTAAATGTATACTAGGAGAGAGAGCGATGAAGAACGGTTTAGTGTTAAACAGTTGTTCGGCCAAGGTTATTTTGGTCTAATGTTGTGAGCTCAGCTCTGTCAGCTGCAGACCTTGCGAGTCATCCCCATCCCGTTGAAGTTATAAGATAAAAAAGTTGTTCAGACAAAAAAATGTTGTGTCTTACACAGCAGTTAACAAAATGTTCACCACTATTTAAAAAAAAAAACGAAATTGCTTAAATATGATTTTTTAAGTTTTCAACCATACCAAATATATTTTCACCATACAAAAATTCATGAGAACTGTTGAGAAATGTGACCAGTAGACAAGAACAGACAGGCTGACAGACAAAAGCATTTTTTTTATTTTATTTTTTGGTATTCATTTTTGGCCTATCTCGCAACTGAGACTTTTCGCTCGCTCGGTCAAAACATGACCATATAAATTTTAACGAGATTAGTCTCACATTTTCCTAATATTTGATATTGTTTAGTGCTAATTTTTAATGTTGGAATGCCATGCCAGTACACCACCCACACGGCGCCCACAAATGCCTACGTTTGGACAATTATGACGTATCGACACTATCGACGGATGCCACGGGCAAAATGCTAATTTCACAGGTACCGTTGGCATTATGTACACCAACCCTTATTTATTCAGGGACCTAGGAGTATGCATGTATTTTGTTACATATGTTAAGAATACATCTTTTTTATTTTTTTTTGCAAACTCAAAAAAATATTTTAGAAAACTTGACACAGTGTTGTGATTAAGTATATAATTTCTTTAAAGAAAGATCCTTCCAACAAAGTTTAGGAGTAAAAAAGAAACCAGCAATTTTTTTTCATTATACGATCAGTCATGGTTGAACTCTGTGTCATATTTCTCCATATTTATCATCAAAACATCCATAGAAACCTGCAGTAGGGGTGACGACAGTGTTAGAAAAGTATAATTGTAGTTAGTCCGTCTTTTAGATTATCCAAAAATAATGGATCTATGTTTTTCAGTTTGCCAAAAAAAAAAATTCACAAAGATACGAAGCATTAAAGTTCCGGCTTGCGACGTCACCTCTGTGTAAAAATCGTACGTAGCCGTCACATCTTGCGAAATTTCAATGCACTGTATCTTTGCAATTTATTATTTTACAGAGAAAATAAAAAATATGCGTAGAATATATTTAATATCTAACCGATAGGCTAAAGATATTTTCCCATTTGTCGTGCCTATTGTCACTAGATGACAGTCATTGAGCAACGTCAGATTTTTCCAAGCTACCTAAAGCCGGAAACATCTTTACACACTCGATAATAAGAGCAGAAAATATCAATAACAATAAATTTATTGTGAGGTCAAAGTACTTACTAAGACAAATGAGATAAGCCCAAATTCGATAGCGTCGTTTTATTACTGAGTCCCATCGACCACCTTCCGTCTCTGTGATCAGATCCTAGGCATCGTCTACCATAAAGTGCTCGTCAAGACAAATCAAACGAGTGAGGTTATGTTGTTTTATAGTTATAAAACAACATAACCTCACAAGTTCAGTCGAATATCTCCCGGCTCCATCATCAGAACAGCTCATTGTCTCATAATATTGTATTGTCATCTGTCTTACACAAGTATGGAAAATTTCAGCTCGATCGGTTGAGGATAACTGGTTGAAATTTGAATTGCAAGATTACCTAAACAAACATATATACATTGTTACATACAAGATACATTGAAAGGTAAATAAAAGCTTGTAATAACAAAAGATACAACAAGCATCATTATATTTATTATAAGCCATAAGTTTTATACTATCAGAAATATTGTTCACTTATTTTTCTATTCTCTGACTTACAAAAAATAAATTAAAATTTGGCACAAAGATACTGCCACAGCCACAGCTACATATATGTACAGTTTGAGTGATTTAATAAAATGAAGATACCTATAGGTCCATTATTTTTGCATAATATAACTGACAGATTAAATAAATTAATATTTTCTGATCCTGTCTTCATCTCTATTCGTAACAGAGATTGAGGCTCGCTAACGCCACTAGCTCTTGTTTTGCGGTCGACCCCGTCCTCTATCTATGCTCGAGATAGGCACGCTAGACAGGCTTCATTTGTCGTGTTAGTGTTAACCTGTGCTTTACCATTGATGAACGCGGCCGGCTCATGGTTCGTGCGTTTTTTTTTTTCTTCTAATTTTCCCAACAGTACAACGGAGACTTATACAGGAAGATTATTCCAGTGCAGTGCAAAAGTGATAAGTAACGATAGCATAAAAAGTGAGTATGTGACATGAAAAGGTCAGAACCAATAGTTGACATGTTTTTTCTCATCTACAAAAAACTACTCACTTTATGATAAATTATTCCACATTTTATTTATCTCTTTTTCCATCACACCAAAATAAGCCTTTTGGTCTTGCAGGCCGTACTATTTTAGGGATTACGGCGTGATAGTGTATCTGTCTGTCTTTTTATTTGTGGTTTAAATAGAGTCTATTAACTAAGTTCATTAAGTATTTATATGGTACCGTATTATGTATTCTGAACACAGGCATGCACAGCTAACGTTCTAAGCCAAAATGTTGGATGTAGCATTAATGATATCAACATGTTAATGTCAATGCACCTGTTAAAATAGCCGGCTAAAATGCGGTTGCTCTGTGGGTATTGACTACCAGCTGTCATGTCGGAGTTTAATATAAGGTTAAGTATGGAATTTTCCATTAAAAAAATCATAAACATATTTTGTTTGCAACAAATGTGAAGGTACATTATACTATACATAGGATATTTACAATAATAAGTGTCACACATTTCACCATATCAGACATGCAAATTTTCTTTAACTTAAAAGCTTAAGAGCAATAAAATTATTTTACATTTTATTTTAATAAACATGCAAGGTAAAATTACTAACGATTATTATCCGTCAAATACTTCTGCACTGAATAATAACATTTATCTATTAGAAATTTACGTAATCTCGTACGTATTTACGTAATATAATGTGTTGACGGCAGAATAGAATACGATTTGTCACCATCCCTTTCCTTTATAACGGGTGTGATATGAGGAGACTACGAGAGATAAAGACAACAGTGTCTTCTATTCAAAAAACATACATACTGCGATCTCCATTTATTGAAAGAGACTTTTGGTCGAGCAGTGAACGTTAAGACTGTAAATAGAAGATGGAACTGACATTACCACTGCTTTTCTTCCCGAGCAGTTCATAAAAGCGATTCGAAAAACAGAAACATTTTATAAAGTAGATGAGCGGCTAACAAACCTTCTCTATTTTCATTTTCTTTTCCGTTTTTTTGAGTTCGATTGTTCCGAGTTCCGTACCCAAAGGGTCAAAACGGGACCCTATTACTAAGACTCCGCTGTCCGTCCGTTTGTCTGTCTGTCTGTCACCAGGTTATATCTTATGAAGCTTGATAGCTAAACAGTTGAAATTTTTACAGATGATGTATTTCTTTTGCCGCCAAAACAGCAAATACTAAAAACAGAATAAAAAATAAATATTGAAGGGGGCTTCCATACAACAAACGTGATTTTTCGTAGATAATGGTACGGAACCCTTGGTGCGCTAGGCCGACTCGCACTTGGCAGGTTATTAGCGTGGATTGTAAGTCTCATGAACTCTGCCTTGTCTACCCCTAAGGATAAAAAGGCGTGACAACGTATGTATCTGTCTCTATAACTACAGTGATACATCCGCAAGGGCTTCCAATCGTGCAGGCACGCTGCGTGGCAAGACGCCACAAATCAGCCGCTGCCACCGACGTTCGGGAATTCCCGGCATTCCGCCATTCCGCCATCATACCTCCGCTCCGCCACTCGCTTGCTAGATGACTTTGAGACGTGCCGATGGCGCAGTGTTGATATCATCGGAAATTCTGAAAACACTGGGAAGAGTTGAAGAATTTATGGTTGTTTATATATTTTCTAGGAGACGGATGAGCTAAGAGAAATAGTATCTTATAAAATAAAATTATTAAAAAAAGTTAATTTAATTATTAGTGAGCAATAACTTCTTAAATATTTTAGTGTTTACGTAAGAATGGTATGTAATGATAAAAATAAAAATTACATTTCAATGTAAAGGCTTGAAAATGTACACGTTGTTGAATTCTTTAGGATCTGCATGACGCTTGTGCAGGCGTCACTATGGTATTATTTTTTTTCGTGTATTTAAGTGGCCAACACCGCTGTCAGATTTTTTAGGCTGCCTAAAGGTATCTGTCATAGCTTGACGACTGCCATACAATGATGACAGCCGGGTCCAACGGTTTATACTTGCCTTCCGAAGCACGGAGGAGCTCGAGAAATTTTTTACCACTTATGGTCACCCATCCAAGTGCGGACCACGCCTTGCGAAAGCGCTAGTAATGCGCACTCCCGCCGGGCCACCGAGCTCCTCGTCACTATGCTACAGTGACCACCGACTGTTGGCCTACGTATAGTTGTATGAAACAGCGAGAATAAACTTTCTAAAGACATTTGGGACTAATAGACTAAGACTAATTTTTAGGGTTCCGTATCTAAAGGGTAAAAACGAGACCATTATTAAGACTCCGCTGTCCATCTGTCTGTCTGTCACCAGGCTGTATCTCATGCACCGTGATAGCTAGACAGTTGAAATTTTCAAAGATGATTTATTTTTGTTGCCGCTATAAACACAAATACTAAATATAGAATAAAATAAATATTTCAGGGCTCCCATAAAACTAACGTGATTTTTTATAGTTATTGGTACGGAACCCTTCGTGGGCGATTCCGACTTGCACTTGGCCGGTTTATTTTTAATTTCCACTGTCAAAATGTTACAATATAGTTTTTTTTTTCTGTTTACCAGGTAAATCGTTCACGCTGACAATAATGCTGGCGACGTCCCCCCCTCAAGTGGCGACGTACCAGAAAGCCATCAAGGTGACGGTGGACGGGCCCCGAGAGCCCCGGTCGAAGACTCGACATCACGGCTTCCATCCCTTTCATTTCGGGCCGAGATTCGCGCCTGATCCGCTCATGGGATCACTGCCTTTTAAACTGTCAGGTATGATTTTGTGTTTTTAACCGACTTCCAAAAAAGAGGAAGTTATCAATTCGGTGCGATAATTTTTTATTTCTGTTTACCAATTATTCGAAACCGCCTGGACCGATTTGATTTATTTGGAAGGGTATACTTGTCGGTTGGTGCTATAGAAGTTTTATCAAAATCGGTTGTGTAGTTTTGGGATGAAGTCGATTTTTAGATTTGAAAAATTACTTCTCTCAATAAGGCTTTTTTAATGAGAGCGTAACTTAACTGGGCCGGAGTCTGAGAATTTGTCAAGACATTGTCATTGAACAATGTAAAAGTCTCTCCTTGTCTCGTCTTGGTGGAGGAATTATTGTGCCCCCAGGTAAATAATCTCAATCTAAATATCGTGCAAAATAAATATAAAATTCATATTAAATATTTTTTTATGTGTTTAATAATATAATTGGGCTACACACATGTATTGCAACATATATTTTAAATTAAATATATTTAAAATAATTCTCCTCTACACCACAACAAAAAAAAAAATTAAATTATTTACTTTATGACGATAAGCCCCTTGCTTCGTAATCACCAAAGAGCTAAAGACTAATTGCCTTTAGAGTACGAATTTTAAATCAAATGTTTAACAATAAATTTCTCTTAAAGATAAGATCTAAAGTTCATAGAGTACATGGTTCTCCCAAAATACTTCCCGATCGAAGTTTCCAGTGTTCCCCGTTTGAGCCGGGGCGACGTTTCTATCCAACAGATATTAAATTGTCAGCGACCGTTGTCACCTCGCGTCCGACGCCTCCAAAATGGATTTAATTTGGCCCAGAAGTTTGCCGAAACAATTAATTATCTGAACCTTACCCTCTGTTTCATACCTGTAAGAACTAGAAGCAAAATGAGTGGTATTTGACGAAATGGGCTGTTGTTTTTCCGTACTTTAAAACGCGTGTATCTACGTTTTAAATCGTAACAAAGGTCAAAGAATAACTCATAAGATAAAACTTTGAAATATGCATACAAGCGCTATAAGTTTGAAAGTGCCAAAAACATACATACTTGTTGTATCTCAATATAACTTGTACCTCAATACATAATGAAGATTATCAAGTTTTCTTTAGTTACAAAATAAATGCTTGTATCTAAATATCTACTTAGATACACATTCACAGGTATTCATTTAGGTACAAAACAGCATAGATTTAAATAAGAACTTACTGTGTTAGTCTATTGCGACACTGCCTTCTCCCTAGGGATTGAAGAATACTTTTTCTGCATCTTAGGATCAATTGATGACATTCTGTTTGATAGTTTGCAATTAACATACTCATATTTCTTGTTATTCCTGGTTATCATGTAGTTTATCACTAATAGAACTTCAAAAGATAAATTTCAAATTTTCAAAATACCATATTCTTATGTAGATATAAAAAATTGAACATCAAATACAGTCTTGCCAATTTACCAGTTATATTGAGTTCAGAAGTCACACCTGTAGACACAATAGGGCGCGTCGCATCGCAACGCGTCGCTAGGCTGCGTCCCCTCTGCCCTCTCTCTCACCTAATAAATACTACAATCATCTGTACCGAAAATCTTTAGGATAAAATTGCATTGGATTATAATTCGGGAAGTTTTTAGCTTTGCATTGGATAGCTTGTTAAAACGTAATAGGTTTCTGGGGTTATTAAATTGAGGGGTTTTGGAGTGAATTGTGTTAATAGGATTTAAGTACAGTGTTACAGTTTTGATGCTCTGAATACCTAGGTATGTAGTCAAAGTTATACTTTCTTTATCCTTAGATGTGCTAATAAACGCTCTCGAAACAGTTTTTTAAACACTATTCTGACTCCAATGACGTAAACACATATTTTCAGGAGTAGTATCTCTATTTTTCACCATTTTCAACTTGTCGACTAGACTACTGCACGTGGCATACTGATTCTGGACGGTGCATGTTTTTAACGTACACAGATGTTATAGAGATAGGTATTTAATCCTGTATATATACGTCTTAAAAAAATAGTAGTATATCGGCACGTATACCTAAAACAAACGCACGTTATCGTCACGATGTCGACATACGACATGCACGTGTCGCTCCGACTATGTGGAACACGTACGCTACTCGTAGTACACATCCGAATGTACTTTGTCAATAGGGCTGGCAATTTTATTGTTAACTAGCTGTAACCCACGAATTCATCCGCGTTGAAGTAGAAAATGGTTCTAATAGGATCTTTAATTGTTTTTTTACGTTATAAATTGTGTTATAATGTCCTGCTCCCGATCCTGCTCCCGCTCCCGCTCTAGCTCCCGCTCCAGCTTCCGCTCTCGCTCCCGCTGCCGCTCCCGCTGCCGCTCCCGCCGCCGTTCCCGCTGCCGCTCCCGCATAAATTTGCATCCCCTCATGCACCCCAGGGGATGCAATATTTTAAAATCTAATTTCTGTATTATTATTTTATTGACAACTAATTAAAAAATGTCATGTGTGTCGCTTCAAAAATGACGAAGATTCATATAAACTTGCAACCCCTATTTTACCCCTATAGGGATGTTATTTTCAAAACCTAATAAATGCACAATTATTTTCTATTAACTATTTAAATAAATTTAAAATATGTGTCTCACTTAAAAATTACGATGTTCCATACAAACTGGCAACCCCTATTTCACCCCTTTAGGGATGAAATTTCGAAAAATCCTTTCTTAGCGGACGTCTCCTAGTCATAATCTACCTTCTTGCCAAATTTCATCTTCATTGTCTCAGTAGTTTTCGAGATTTCGTGATGAGTGAGTGAGTGAGTGATTTTTGCTTTTATATATATAGAAGATAGAAGAAGAAGATAGATAGATAGATAAACGTTGCTTTACACTGAAATGACAGTGGCAGCGCACTTTCACTGTCAAATTAGATCGTTTCTTTTCAACGAAATGCATAGTATAGCTTGAAATAAAAAAACAGCAAAATCAAGAGGACAAATCTTTGCTTGTAAGTAAACTGCCAGTGTCAAGCTGCGAGTGTCAAATGTCGAGGTTTAGCGCTCGACATTTAGCGCTGCATTGTATAAAAGCTAATAAATATAAACTTGTCCTACGTATCAACTTCTCTATATTTCTTTAAATAATGACTATATTTTTGTGCCATTTGGCGTGGAAACTTTCGGACCTTAGAGCCCGCCTTAGATCCAAGTGTGCTCCTTAAAGAGATCTCTCTAAGACTGGATCTCTCTACTAGTGACAAGAGGGCTGGCTGTTTTTTCGCCCAACGCATCAGTATTGCGATCCAACGGGGAAATGCAGCCAACATTTTTGAAAGTGACATGGGCACGATTTTTTAGACTATTACAGTCCTCTTAGTTAAATGAAACGTTGTATAAAAGGCAAAGAAAACATTAATGAATAAAACTTTGAAATTTTATACATTTCTATTATTTTTCCTATCAGTCTACCGACTCATTATCATTCATCAACATCAGTCTG
Source organism: Acrobasis suavella (assembly GCA_943193695.1). Lineage (NCBI taxonomy): Eukaryota > Metazoa > Arthropoda > Insecta > Lepidoptera > Pyralidae > Acrobasis > Acrobasis suavella. The sequence goes on along the minus strand of OW971945.1, from coordinate 7,506,557 downwards.
TACAGCAGACTGATAAATTGATTGTACAGACTGATTTTGATGACCGATGATGTTCCACTTCTGCCCCAAACGCATAATAAGTAAACATTCCTCTCAATTACTGGCCGGTTGACTGGAAGTCCGCAGTTGTATGTTTACTTTCCTGATTTGTAACTGTGTTCTTTCTTATGTACAATAAAGCTTTATAAACAACAAACAAACATAAATTTATGAGGTGTAAATTATTGTCATGTGCATTAAGTGTCTCAAGTGAGGGTTTTCACTACGTTGCGATAGTCTGGCGATATCATTGGAAGTGTGAGGCAGTGCAAGTGGCACCCAACCTCGGTAAGATGGCGTCAAAGGGCTGTGCTGTAACTCAATTACACGGCTCGCGCCTTGTTGCGTGCCGAGGCAAATCTACAGGAGTTACTGCTGAGCTATTTAGTTCAGCATCTTGTCTCTTTATCTAATTTTTTATTAACTTTCTCAAAATGATGTATAGTGATACCAGTTAGGAGATTCGATCCTCTTTCAAAATTGTACGCACAATGCGTTTAACCGATTTTGGAAGTGGAATATTGCGGGCGTAATTCAGTCAACGCGTCAGGCGTTTGTACTGAAGTGGCAACAAACGTTGTTAAAGCAGGCGTCAAAGGGCTGAAACTTAATTACTCACACACCTCTAGCTCTCCTAGTTCCTGTGAGACGTGACAAGATACAGGAGACGTAAGCCGAGTTACTTTGACTTCTAGAATGCATTCGTTTAAACAAGTAATTATTTAATAAAATATTTTTTAAACAAGCTTGTATCTTCAGTACTCCTCAAGTCGAATTAAACGAGCCCATACTCGATGGGGTTGCGTCATTTCATTTCAGAGTGCCTATGGCCACCTTCCAACCCCATCATCAGATTAGCTGCATGTCATCATAATATTACATTGTCACGCGATATACGTATGGGTGCAAAATTTCAATCGGAAACCGAGAAGTGGGTCAAATTTAACTTGCAACATTTGATTACAGGCAGACAGACAGACCGGTAGACAACGGGACAGGTGAAACTAAATAAAAGCTTGCAATAAAAAAATAACAGTCAAAATTATAAAAATCTCTAGAATGCGCAGATTTGAAGATACTGGGAACTATTGTGACTTTTACTTACAATTTTTTTTTTATGGTAAAATCAAAGAGCTACGCCAGGTCAGGGGCTAGCCACGTTCTTAAAAATGAATACACTAAATACATTGACTTAGGGCTATATAGGTATTTAGTAAACAGAAAATCGTAAAATTGTGTAAGTTAAACAGAACAAAACGTGGTTCATAAAATCACAGAGCAACACGCGCTTTTCTAGGCCGGCCGGTAGCGGAAAACATCGACTTATGAACTGGCATTTATAAAAAAAAAACAATTTTCTATTGTAACAATGTTCTATTGTATGCTAGGATTTCAATACAATCATACGGTGTGAGATCATCCTATAAACACAGAAGTTGAAGCTATATACAACGTGGAAGGGACATACCTGTAATCAGAGTTGGGCAAAATGTAATTAAACTATTAATTACTAACTACAATTACATTTTGTAGTTAGTAATCGCAACTACATAATTACAAAAAGTAATTGAAAAAGTAGTTGAACTATAAACTACAAAAAGTAGTTGTAATCACAATTACAAACTACTTTTTGAAACTATATATTTTATAAAGATTTACTTACTTATAAATTTTCGTTTCTTGCTTACTACTTTTTACACTTACAATTTCGAAATACAACACCTTTAACACACGCCCGCGGTAATAAATTCTTATTGTAATTTGTAGTTATGACTACTTAATTACAAATACAGTAGTTTCAATTGTTGTAGTTTAATTTAATGTAATTTCAACTACTTGTAGTTAACTACATGTAATTGTAATTTGTAATCAAACTACACAATAGTAGTTAACTACGCCCAACTCTGCCTGTAATAAATCGAACCACGGGCTATACTAGATCACTGTAGTATAACAAAATTAAAAAACAGTCAAAGAGCAAAAAATAAAATTTAACATTCCCATACAAATTGCCGAAGCGTCTGGACACTATAGTATAAAAATGCAGATTTTTTAAATTTTTTTTCTGTGATTTTAATTTTGTTTTACTATAGTGATCTAGTATAGCCTTAGGTTCAATTTATTACTGGTATGTCCCTTCCACATTTTATATATAAGTACTCACGCAGCTAAGGGCTGTCAGAAGTAGTTTAGCAGAGGTGTGAGGCTCACGCAAGTGGCAGCAAACCTCGTTAAGGCGGGCGTCAAAGGGCTTGAACTGTAACTTAATTACCCACACACCTATCGCCTTAGTACAGACGAGACGAGATACGCATAGCTTAATGCATGTTAAGTTAGCTCAGCTTCTGAGCTTGCGATGAGGTGCAATTTGAATTACATGTTGATTAGAATTGTTCCTTTTGATGTCATCTTAAAGATATAGGTAATGTAGAATCTTTTTTATAAGAATTGAATAGGCGGTCGACCTTTGTTAAAATAAAAATAAAAGATAAACTAACTATCTTAAATCTAACAATTAACCTTCTCAGTTCCACTTACTCTCGCACACTTCGCTCCTCAAGCATTTTCATCCTTAATATCCCTCCTCATCGCACTTCCTTCATGGGCAAGTCTTTCCAAGTCCAAGCTATCCTGCTATGGAACGCCCTTCTGGAGTCTAAAAGAAGATCTCCTAGTCGTTTGGCTTTCAAAAAAGCGGTACATAAATTGTTTCTACAGCAGTCCTAGCCTCAGTCATCCTGATATTTGTATGTATATTACATATATATCTATTAATATGTATCTATATATGTATAAGTATATGTATATTGTATTTTTGTATGTTGATATATATAATATGTTTAATGGTTTATTCTTGTATATGTACTTAAGTAAATATTGATATTTTGTTTACTAGATCATAAATTTTATCACGTCAGCCACACATATTTTCCGCTTGGTCTAATGGTTGACCGGGAGAGAATGCCATATGGCATTAGGTCAGCCGCTTGTACATTTTTTTTTAAATTTTGCAATAAATTTAAAAATAAATAAAAAATTCCGAGAGCTGTAAGCTGATTTTTAACCCCGACAAAAAAGAGGGCTGTTATAAGTTTGACGCTAATGTTTGTCTGTCTGTCTGTGGCATCGTAGCGCTCGGACGGATGGACCGGTTACAAAACGGTATTTATTACGTGAAAGCAAGTTCTCTTGCACTGGTTCTTTGCTTTGTTTGATGAAAATTAGTTCAGCCTTTTAAAAAACATTTCGCGGTTTTTACACTGGACAAAAAATGTTCAATTAGCTTGATTGCCCATAGATCTTTTCTGTTACTCGTTTCGATAGTTAAATTGCCACATCTTATTTAGATAACCCTTTTAAGTCTATAAATTTAAAACACCTGATAAACAATTGGTTTCGTTATATTTGAGAGTTCCATAACATAACTTGTAAAATTCATTTTGTTTTCAGATCGCACTATACTCAAAATACAGTAATGTTAAGATGCCGGTTTTAGAGGTGTCCTCATTAAAGGAATGCTACAAACTAAGAAAGGCTCGTGTTCCTTTGTTCCAAGAAACAATTTAGCAGCACTTCAATATGTAAATTCCGCGAGTTGGCTGATGCTGCCCTCTCAGCTGAAGTACCAATAACCCTTGTGAAATCATGATAAATTATCCACACTCACGTTCGCAGCTCGCGGGTGATGTGCAAATAGTGTGGATATGACAAACGATAGAATAAAAACATGATTCTGCAAAGTATAGACAATGATTTTAGAGTTTCTCTTACAAGATTTCATGCTAAAACTAGTAGCGAATAAACACAAACTACTCATTAAAAGAAGTAGTTGTAATACTCGTTACATATGTAATCATAAAGTTTGAAAAATGTTATAGTTGCATTATTTCTCAAAATATATTATGTGTTCGTCCAAAGACAGAGAAACCTATCAACTATCTACGGAAAGAAAAGGTTAAAAAAAACTTACAGCACACATACATGAAATATTGTATTTCTGTTAATTCTTCCTTATCCGTATATAACTGAGCAATAATATTAAGTCAGACAATCCATCAAAACCTTACCGCGGATCCACATGTTTAGTACCTCGCGTCTCACGGCGCGCTACTTAAAGTCGCAACCTTCGCATTATTAATGAGAGAGCCTTAGAGAAAATTAAATATAGCATTAGGGCCGGAAGCCTGGGATCTGAGAGGGGCGGAAGGGGGGCGCAAACCCTTTCGCAGCCGCGCGACAATGCGGGCGCATAATTACGCATTTGTAAATTTTAAATGTCCCACCCGACTCATACAGCCTTTTGTATGGCGTGATTCGCGCTTTTACATCGCCTTTAAAGTACTTTAGCGTTGAAATGTGTTCGGATGATGACGCAGTGCGATTAACTCTTAATCGAGACGCTTTTCATAACTCTTTATTGTGTGTGTGTAAACGTAGCAATTTTATGGCTGATACCGCAGGGTGCCATTTAAGTCTTATCGGATTCGATGGTTTTCGTTTGCACTTACTTATGTGCAATACTTACCGCCGGATTTATAAAAAAATGTACACGTCTTAAATAAGTAATAATATACAATGTTGCCTGATTTAGAACAGATTTTTCTGACAAAATTTGATTTACTAGGGCAGACTTTTCATGAATACGGTGGTAACTCTATATTTGCTTCTTGTATATACCTTGAAGTTTTTTTTTTCTTACAACTCGTGGTTTGTGTGGGAAAAGATTAGCCACAAATAGAAAAAAAAGGTATTATAAAAAAAACTCTAACATAACTATGTATATCATCTTTTGAAAATTCAAAACCATGGTTTTGAATTTTTTAAAGTTAGTACACACTGTGAATTAGTGCACTAATGCACAGTGTGTATTCATTTCAGTTTTTCGATGCTTACAGGGAAAATTTTAGGGAAATGCTAATTCGAATGGACAATAATGCTTATAATGTTAATGGAGGAGAAAATTAAAAACTTAACCAAATAATCATATGAATCTTTTGTATTATACTTGGCTCGGTTCATCCTAAATTTTAAATAGAAGTAGTGCATTAATACACTTCTTCTATTTAAAATTAAAGATTAATCGAGCCAAGTACAATTTTACTAATAGTAACAACCCTCGACCAAACCGCTTTATGATTAGCTATTTCCCTTGCGTAAATATATTTGTAACTTCCTAAAACATATAAAAATAAAAAATCTTTTCTCAACAAAAATAAGGAAATACCTACCTGAAAGCCGGTAAAACAAACAAAGTGGATAAACATTTTACGCAACCTTCAACTGTCAACTCCCTCTTGTCACAGCTACTTTTCTACACCAAAAGGTTAATTAAGCTAAACAAAAAGGGGTTAAACAAAATCAATAGACGCAAATTCATTAAGCGCTAAGCAGATTGAAATCCAACATGGCGGCCAAGATGGAGGGATAAGGCGCGTTGACAAAGCGCAGTCGTTAGTTTGGAGCCCTCTTATTAACCTTATGATGTACGGAGGGCATCAGTCTTGCTAACTCTGAGGTAAGAACCCTCGCAACTATCAGGAATGTAGAGCGGAAGGATTGCTAACTTTCACCCATTTGAAGTTTACATTGAATTTCTTTATTAATATGTCTTGCTAACTCTGAGGTAAGAACCCTCGCAACCATCAGAAATGTAGAGCGGAAGGATTGCTAACTTTCACCCATTTGAAGTTTACATTGAATTTCTTTATTAATATGAATAAATATTAATCATTAAAATATTTAATGGCACTCAACGATTTAAGTTTTCTAAAAATTAATTGGTTTTAAATATTACTTAATAGCAAGAGCGGCAAAGAATCGATATTGGTGACGTCGACGAAGAGAAGCCTATGCTCAGCACTGAGCGAAAAAGGGTTGACAGCGTTGAGTAGTGACAACCTCTGAGGCCTAATCTTAATTTTAATAAAGCGGCCAAGTGCGAGTCGGACTCGCCCATGAAGGGTTCCGTAAGCAGCAAGTAACATAATAAAAAAATTCTTGTAGTTCGTTGTAACTTAGATTGATGTTTAAATATTTTAGAACACACATTTTACCACTTTGGAAGTGTCTCTCGTGCAAACTATTCATTTTAGAAAAAAAATGTTATTAGAAACTTTAATATCATTTTTGAAGACCTATCTATAGATATCCCACAAGAATGGGTTTGGAAACCCCAAAATTTCTTGTTTTTTTATTTGTCAATTTTTGTGTGAAAATCTTAATGCGGTATATAGTTCTTATAGTTTTTTCAGCGGGTTTTAAAAGAATTCAGTACACAAAACCTGCATCTTGTTATAAAAAATGTGTAGGACATCTAAATTATTAAATATAATATGTCAAAAATATAAATTTATTTTCTATTGGTAATTTCAAAATTATACTATAAATTCAATTAGGTGTTTCCAATTTTCAAATACCAGTTTAACACTGTGCAAACCTAACTTTTTACAAATTTTTTTACATCATTGCTAAATGATTTATAAAATGGACTTGTTACAGGTTTTCTGCGGGTTGGTACAACGCCATACCGCCGAAATATTATGGTAAATTAAAATTTTATTTATCTGCATAGATAAAAAAGCTATAAAGGTAAAACAAGTTTTGTTTTATTTAATATTGAAGGTTGATTTCATCATTTTATGTTGCAAAATTAAATAACCTGCACAGAAGCTATTTAATATAAACAAATTTTCAGAAATTGGGGAAAATCGGAATTTTTTATAAAACATTATTCCCAATCCTGAGCTCATAGAAACAAAATTTAATTTTGTGTATATACTATACAAAAATCTGTAATAAACAATTAGTCTGATTACAGTGGGATAAATAAAATAAAATGTTGTCGACTAATGTAATCTATGCCCGTTTTCGTAACATATTTGGACTGCTTTACATTCGTAGAGTTTGTAGCTTGTTGACGTAATAATACGTAAAACTTTAATAATGAACATCGTAGATGGTGCAGACAGAAGGATGCTTATGCCCAACAGTGGATTCATGAAAGTTGACAATGATATCGATGATGAAAACTTTACAATAGAAATTGTATTGTTTTAAATATTACAATTAAATAAATTCATTTTCATGGCAGTGCCGTAACAATGCGAAAGTTGGTGTCACTTCACGCACGAATATATGAAAATTAATTAAACTTCCTCCTCCGTGAATTAGTAATTAAACGGAACTTCCGGAACGAGCAACTATCAACAGACTTCTAGTTGCTGCTTGTTTTGGGATTTCATAAATTTTGTTTTGTACACACTGTTGTTTTGCTGTTAAAATCAGGGAGAATATTGGTACACATCGGATAACTTTCTCTCTCTCATCTAAGCGCGTTGCCGGTGCATAAATGTAGCTGTGATAAATAAACATCCAGAGAATGCTTCTTATCTTTTCTTCTCTTTCTATGGTTTTCATCATGTTAGATAAGGTTGGATTTTCGCGTGCAGTATTTTATGTAGGATATAAAAATCTCTCTTGTTCTTCGCTTTCAATTAGGTCTTGTAGAAATTTTTAATTTGATGGTCGCAGAATGTTCTTTTAATTTCATTTATTTACTGTGGTAAACCAGTTAAATACTAGATAAATGCAATTTCTTTTAAAAAATTGTTCGAGGCCCTTTTGACCCCAGTAACTTTATTGTGAAAGAAGATACGAGCTTAAATAAAGTATTAAAAATTGCATAAATAATTTATAGTACATTGTATTACCCATGCCATTAATGTGAGTATATGAGTAATGACCTAATTCATTACAGGCAAACGATTTTCACAACTTTCCCCTTTGATTAATTCGTAAAATCACAAGCATCTGTGCTTGATGTATGTATGTTTAGCCTAGGAAGGGGGAGTCTTAAACCGTCTAGCATTCAAACGAAAACAAAAGAAAAGGGCACAGTGAAGTAGCACTCGACTGTAGAAGAAATGTTAAATAATTACTGCAAAGTGCTTTTACTCTACCAACCCTTTAAAACCAAGGGGTTGAATAAAAAACCTAATCCCGACATCGAAATCACACTAAAATTGTAAAGACTTTTATCCCGGTAATCTGAATCGTCTTCGCGGATTAGCGATGTTGGGAGGAAGGAAAAATGCAAGACGCAATCTAGCAAATGACATTAAAATGTTCGGCGTAACCCTTCGCTGCGGCGCGATTTTTCAAAGTCGAGAAAAAACCCCTTTCGTCCGAGGCAATGTAGCGGACTGGCACGTCTTCAGATGCGGCCAATCCGGCTGATATACTATGACTGGGAGTCTTGATACTTTTGTTAGATTTGTGTATTTTTTTTAAATAGTATTTAAATGACTATTAGTTGAATAACTTTATTAAGAACACTAGCTTTTATCGCTAATATTCTATTGTTCAATTTAGCATTAAGTACATAATTCAAATTGACTATCGTAACTAATAATACAGAGTCTACTTTTTGCCTAAGCTCATGGTTACAGAAGTCAACAGAATGCTTGAAAGGTGTCTGTTGTTAAATTTTACATAAAGTTCTCTCCTTTACTGTGAAGCTTTTCCTTAGTTGTCTCTTAGAGCCCGAAGGGTAGCTTGTGGCGAGCTGTTGGTGAGTAACGAAACCACAGACCCAAGTGCTTCAGAGCTGGTCAGAGCATTTGGCCCTGACGCGTCTTCATCGGTCGAGGCGGAGACTCAAGGGGGCTCGCAGGGCTTTCAGCTATGTCGTTAGAGTTGTCGTTGCTCCAAGGGTGGAAGTGTTAAAGGGTACACCGCGAGTAACTTCGGAAAATGCGCAGCACACCTCTCGACATCCCTGAGTGGCCTGAACCGGTGTTGTTCCTTTGCCGGCAACTATTGTCGGTGCGTTTGAGGGGCCCATCTAGTGGGCGGCAAGCCACCACCTGCCTACAATAGTCAGTAATCATGACTATGGCAGGTTACGTTTCTATTGCAGTATCCCAGTATCAGTCCATCCCAATCTCATTGTATAATCCATAGACTTTTCCCTTTTTCTTGCAATAGATCTTACTCCTGCCGAATTCTATTCAAGAGTACCCCTTTCATACGTATATTCAGGAATGTGTTTTGGTGGGACCACATTAGATCAACTTTTCCAAAGGGCCTCTACGTGTTGGATCTGTATCCCCATGCAAGCCTCCCAAAGAATCGGAGTGAAAAGAGCCGTGAATGTAAAGATGATACATAATAATAAGACTCTCTCGCTAGAGAGCTGGGTCAAGAATCAGATGACTTTACATGACTTTAAAGTTGCAATTTAAAAGTAAGAACATTGAAAACGGTAAGATCAAAATCAAGATTGTGGAGTCGTAGTATACGGCGATTACACATAGTGCACACAACACAAAGAATTCCAACATTTTTAACGAATGCAAATCGTCTGAAGTTGCCCTTTCTTTGTTACTTTCAACGCGGAATACAAAATGAAACAATACCCGTACATTTTTTATGACATTGATAAACGTACAGGCTTTTATATAGTGGGTGTTGTTTACAGAAAATGTTCTGGGGGACAGTTCTCTTTTTTTGACAGTATGCTGGGATGCTTCTATACTAAACATTATGATTCATGAGATTAAACGTAAGTAATTCTTACTTTGTACGTCCTTTTGGAGAGTATCAGACAATACTCCTACGCAAATGTTTAAGTGATAAGTAAAAAAAAATATCATCATTATTAGTAAATTTAAGAACTAGTTCTTGTCGATACAGTATATTTTTATTTATTTATTTATTTATTTATTTAACTTCATACACAAATACAAGTGTAATGGCGGACTTAAAGCCTAAGGCCTTATCTACCAGTCAACCAAACGGGTGATGTAGAGAATGACAGGGGTAGTGCAAAACTTGAATAGGTACATAGCGAAAAAAAAATGACTATATGTCAAAACAATAAACTACATACAAAAAATACATGCTATTAAGTATATACTATGATAAACAATACCTACATATACTACATAAATACACTATGATCTATCTGACAGTTTTTGAAGAAAGTGTGCCTTCACCTGTTTCTTAAATGAAAAGCGGGTTTTAGCCATCCGGACATCCACTGGAAATCGTTCCATAGTTTGATAGCCTGTACGATGAAAGAATTTGTAAAGAACCCACTCCGGTGAAATTATAACCGGTATATTTCATGTCTTATAATTTTTAATAACTATAGTAGGTTGACTGGAAGAGATCCCTGCATGGGATAAGTCCGCCTTTGTATATTATCTTTTGCTCTTTCGAATGTGATCTTTGTCTTTGTCGAAGGACAAGCCATCTCTGAAAAAAAAAACTGTATGTCATCGAATAATGACTCACTGTAATTGTTTGTAACTGGTAAACTTGTATGTTCAGCAGTTAAGGCTTATTTTATTTTATATTTATTTACGTTATATTTGCAATGCATTTGTTTCGGTACAATAAAGTTATTGAAAACAAACAAGTAGTTATTACAAAAACAAAAAACCCGACTGACTTTTTTCATTTTTATTATTTGATATATATCATTGTCACTCTTACAGAAAATACGAATCTAACGACACCTCTCAAGCTAAAATCCATCCAGTGTTTAGTGGCTGCGGAGCATGACAAGCAATTATACATACATACATACTCTCAAAAACATAACCCTCCTCCTGGCGCAGTCGGGTAACAACGTGATAGAAAGCATAGAAAACTAATAACTTAAGTAATATCCACAGAGACTGCACTTTCAAGGAAACAAATAAAGTCGTTAACCCGTCCATCACGGATCCAATATTTCAAATCGCAATCGTAAAGCTGGCTCCTCAGGCGAGTTTAAACTCGTCTTAATCCTAAAAAGCAGCTATTCTCTAATTGCAGCAGCACATAAAGCACTACCTATAAACGCTAAGCGGTCGGATTCAGAATAATGTGTTTAACATTTTCACAGCGACGGTATCTACGACATAAAACGGCCTGTAATTTATTCTATTGCTGAAAGGGTTGGGTAGCTCGGGGTGGGAATTACCCAAGGTGGGTGCTAAAGGGTTAAGCCGAATATACGGGGTCGCGCCGGCAAACTTTGTTAATTTATGCGCTTAAAAATGTCAACTGGAAATTATGACGCCAAAACACATTTCCTATATATTTTGTTAATGGCATTGTAATATTAGTAAGTCATTTTTTATGATTTCTTTGTAATGGATTTTTAAGGGTTGGGTAAAGGATTGGGTAACATTTTAGGAAGGGTTTAGGTATGACGATAAATCATTCTTAAAGTCTCCAAATTATAAGTTCCTGTGTTTAAGTTAGTAAAGTGTGGTAAAAAAAATGCAGACCTTACTTTTTTAAGGGAATGGGCGATATCTGAATTATGTTAATTGGTGTCTTGCGGCCCTAGGCTCTCTCTATCCTGTCAGAGATAAAGACGTCATAATGTATATTTTTTTATTTCCCCACACATTAAAGTTCTTTACTAAGAAAACGTGAAAAACCTTCAAAGTATATTATTCCTCAATAATAAGTTCAACTTTAATAATTTATCACTTGACGAACTTGCGAACATGTCCCATTTCGCTCCGCTGGTTCGGTATCAACATCAACTGAGGGCGGAGATACCGCTACAGTCATACGAAGATGTTTCCGTTCATTACCGGGTTTTCGTTCCTCTCACTTAGGTATAAATATTTGAAAATACTTAATAGTTAGAAGTTGAAATAATTAACACAATTTAAAAAGATCCAATTTTCGTGTGACGATATATATAAAGCCTTATATGTAACGGCTGCTACGTCTTTTTCCAAGACTTGCCACATGTTACTTTTATTGGTATCTCTTCTAGGGGTTACCGGCTATGGTGGTCGTTTTAACACAATAAAAAATACAATAACGATATCTATGACTCAAATATTATACTAGCTACACTAAGCATGGCTAGTATTGACACCGAAAAACTAACCGCGGTTAATTTTGAATGGAGGCAAATTAGACGATCGTGACGTTGCCAGAATCATCGGATAGTGTAATAATTAAGTAATTAGTCCTTTTCTGGTAGCCTTACGCATCAATAACTATACATTTATTTGTTTTATGTTTACTCAAATTTGAATTATCTAGGTATTGTGTGTTTGTAAGAAATCTTATCCTCGCAATATTTTTAGGTAGGAAGTAAGTCTTAAGATCGAAAATGTTTACGAAATAATATTATATACGAGTAACATTTAGGCGCTAAACAACAGTTGAAGACTGTAGCGGGACTTATTTATTGAGGGAGGATTTAATTGACTGTGCTATTTGTCACCTGTTTTCTCGGCTGTGTTTTGAATTTAATATATGACTATGTAACTATCACCAGACAAATTTAGCCCAAAAATATTATACAAGATTGGGGCTTCGGATTCAGAGAGATGAGTGACATTGTGCTAGCGACAACTTGCGATTAGTTGGTGACGATCAGCGCCACTCGCCGAGACGGTCGGCGACCGTTGGCGACCAGTGTGGCGAAATGCCTCGCGAGGGTCGCCTACTATCTAGAAACATTAGCTCGGCACCTGGACGATTTGCGTCCTAAGAAGGCCCTTCTGGCACCGTAGCTTCGGCCCTTCCGGCAAACATGGGTGTTACAGCAGCCCAAATTTGTCATAACCCCTAGCGCGCCCAAAGCCGAGGTTTCCCCCTTGCGTGCCGTTTGCGCTGTTGCTAGAAGTTTTTAGTATAGGCAGCCGGGCCTTTGGCTCGCTCCTCAAACCTTGTCCGCGGTGAAGTAGGAAATGCTGTCCAAGTCAACCTATGTATGTCAATTCAAAACTATCGCCAACCGTCGCGATCTGCCTTTGGAACATTGTCGCGCGTATGTAAGCGCCCTTAGATGTACAAATACACCCCACTTTGGTGTCAACGGGAAGGCGTCTTTCAAGGGAGGTGTTTCATTATTTAAATATTCCGATGACTGCGCTAAGCACCAGTTAGCGTTAGTGGGGTTGCCGCGAGATAAATCTGCCTTTGTTTCGTTGATTGAGTTTTGATGGCTCTTCATGACGAGGCTTAAGTCGTGGGTAGCGACAGAAATGAACAATGTGATCACAAGTACCTTAAAATGGAATTTGGGGCACCGAACGCGATTTAAAACTTAACACCTATATACTTGATCTGCTAATAAAACACATACTTGATGCAAAATTGGCTTTGCAGCAAAAAAAAAGATATTTATACCATCCCCCCTCTCAAAAGTTTATTTTATTCACTGAAAACAGTGTATAAAATGCACTTTTACTCAATATTTTGATGTTTGAATTTAGAACAATTTATTCTTAATTTTAGTAATTGTTCCAATTTTATTGTCCATTTTAATTAATTTAACCTTCTTTTTTCTTCATTAAATGTCTATTTTCGCATATTGATAACGTCCGCTTTTGGAAGTCGGTTAAAAAGAAAAATTAATATTTTTCTTTTTAAAAAGTCGACTTTGAAAAAGTCGCTTTTGGAAGTCGGTTAACCGACTTCCAAAAGCGGACGTTATCAATTTGTCAGAATCTTATGTTGATCGATTTATTTGAAGACGTTTGTACCGATTTAGAATATTCTTTTTTTTAAGGGAATACCTGTCAGGTGGTCCCATATTTTTTTTTATTAAAACCGTTTCGTAGGTTGGATGTGAAGTCGGTTTTAAATTTTGAAAAATTATTTTCGTAGTTATGGTATAAAGTATAGTATGCAATTCTTGAATAAAGCGGCCATCATCGAGGGCCATGAATCACTTGCATTGCTCAGGATTCTAACACTTGAATCACTTGCTATGCTTGTGATTCAATCATCATGAATCACTCTCTACGGTCGTGATTCAGTCGTTAGAATCCTTCACCTGCTCGTGATTCATCTATGGCCCTCGAAGTAAATCCGTCCTTTATTCACTAATTGCATAATATACTATTATATTGCGTAATCTATTAATAAAAGAAGTGTTATAATTTAGGTGTTATTATTTAACTTACTCAAAGATGTACGTCGTAGGTACTCAAAATATTAGCTTTTTGTTTAAATTCAAATATAGAGAAACGTTTCTCTATATTTGAATTTAAACAAATTCAAATATAGAGAAACGTGATAAGTGACTTCTATGACCTTCGAATGATATTATTTTTTTATTAAAAATATACTATTATTGTCTTAGGTATAGCCCATCAGCTAGCGGGTCTGCCAGGTGGCGAATGGGGGGCCCTGGCGCGGCACTATCCCCCGCCGTTGCTGCCCACACACGCACACTTCACGCCTCACGTGTTGCCCCCTGCGCACGCGCACCCGCCGCACGCACCTCCACCTCCTCCACAAGAGCCAGGTATGGCTTTTGGCCAGGCATTTACTTGTTAATATTATACCCTTTGATTTTACTTAGTTTGTTTTTTGTGTGTGTAAATGGCCAATACTGGTGTAAGAATTTTCAAGCTGCCTTAAGGCATCTGACACATTTCTTGACGACTGCCATACCATTATGATAGCCGAGACCAACAGCTAAACATGTCTAACAAAGCAAGGAGGACAATTGATAACAATGGTTTTGCAAATATGCAGTTGTTTAAGGATTAAAAGAAAGAGTAAAAATCTTATATAAGGAGTCAAATTAACTTATCCACACCGAAGATTTGCAAAAACTACTGTAACATAAATATCTAAATAAAAACATAAATATTGTTGTAAAAAACATAGTGTAAACAAAATATTCACATTTTTTTTCAGACGCTGCATCAGAAAACCCCACAACGATGCACGCGCACAGCACCACGAGTCCTGCCAACTCGCGCCCGAGTTCCCCCCAAGATGATGACATCTCCGTCACAGCGTCCAGCAGCCCGCCCCCCGACGACCGTCCAGGAGCTTTCACCTCTGTCGCCAGAACAAGAAAGCCACTGCAACCTTTACCACCACCGTCCAGCTTATTCCACAGCGCTTTGGCTGCGCAGTTATTCCTCAACTCCCCTCTCTTACCAACCCCGCCAGCGTGGTTGTATTCTCAACTTTACGGAGGCTACGATTGGTGGTTAAGACCGCCTCCTCGACAAGAAGATTCAAGATCAAGTCCTGACAGAGATAGAGAGGAAGAAGGTTCAACAACGTCAGGCAAAAAGAGGTCTGCATCTCCGGAATGGACGGACCAAGGAGTTAGGACTCGTAGTAAATCTCTTATAACTACGGAGAGAAGACCCGTGGATGTGTGGCGTCCTTACTAGTCAGAACTGTGAACGTAGTTTTATAAATATAGGATTTTATTTGTAAATAAAAATAAGAGTATGGCTTGATCACCGTCCGGAGTGAATACAGACGTTATTGTGAATGAATGTGTTAAAATTAGAATTGTGTAGAGCTAGGTCCACGTGGCGCCGATTGTTCTAAAGATTTTTTCTATGTCATTTATAAATTTTATTTTCTTTAATATCTGAACTTGGAAAGGAGCATTATAATCGCCCAGGAGCTATCATCACAATTCGCATTATACAAATTAAAGAGCGATTAAAACACTTCGAGAATTTATTTATTACTTTCATTTGACTCGAGAGTCATTTACATGTCGCAGTACTTATAACTCTTAGGTCTTGGAAAAAATTGTAGTTTGTTCAAACATATGTATGAATGAAGTTTAGTTTTATAGGTATTCCAGGATAACACGATTAGGTATCAATATCAATTTTCAGATCGAAAATCGAGCTAGTCCCATTAGTCCTACCAGATAGGTCTATCGGGATTTTTCGTGCAACCTGAGACCGCGTATCGTGATCCATCTTAGCTTAAAAAAAAACAAATTCATAAAATACAAATGGTGTTAAGTGGACCATGCTTTGGATAAAATACGAATTCGGTAAATATGTTATTAAATATAAGTAAATAATAATTGTCGATAGGTGTTTTTACGTTAGATAAATGAATGTGAATCTCAAATTGTAATGTTTTAAGAATTGTTGACTGTATTATAAGATAATGCAAATGTGTAAATAAAGTTATCGAATTTTTATGGTGCGCTTTTATTTTAGTGTATAAAACTCGTCGATACAGTTAAACAATAAGTTTGTCATGACATGATGACTTTCACTTTAACTAAAGAGGTGAAAGGAAAATTTCGGGCCTAGGATGTTAAGATAGAACTTAAATCTAACTAAGGCCAAACCTGTAGACCTCGCGAGTTACCCTGACCTGTTAAAGTTTATCAGATAAAAAAGTTGCTCAGATCAGAAAGTTGCAAATAAGGGTAGCAAAAAAGGTTTATTGAATTTTTTTAAAATTTTTCGAAATGACTGAAACATGATATTTTTAAAGTTTTCAATCACCATACTGCCACCATTTTGAAAAATTTTGATAAATTGAATCGAACAAAAATCTACATAATTTTTTTACTCAACATTTCAGGAGAATTGTTAAGAAAAGCAATCGGTAGGCGAGAACAGCCGGACGGACAGGCAGCCGGACAAAAGCATTATCGGCCAATCTGGAAACTGAGATGCTTCGCTCGCTTGGTCAATTAAATGCAAAGGTGAATGTTTAATTACCTACCTACTAAATTGAAAACAGAAATCAAATAAATGAAAAAAACAAAAAAATCTATGACTACTCGTATAGTGCGTTTGTTTAGGTATTTTAAAGAATGTAAACAATCTTGACATGTCTTTTTATTGAAATATATACTTTACAAATCAATACCTTTGCAAATTACAAATAAATTCTGTAATTTATAATTTATGAAATAAATAATTTGTGAAGGTAGTGTATATTTCAATAAAAAGACATGTCAAGATTGTTTACATTCTTTTAAATACCTAAACAAATGGACTATAGGTATATATATTTTAAAAAATAAGGTTCATTGAGTGTTCATTTTATGAGTTTGATGCATAATCTATTAGGTTATTTCCCTTGTCCCTATTTATTAAAATGTAGTGGTTTAATGAAACTGGTAGCTTCATTAAATCCAAACTGTCATATTCATTCATATTTGCTCAAATCGGAAACCAATTTAATATAAAATACCTAATGTAAACATGAAACCTCATCACGTCCGATTAATACAGAAACACTAGATGGTTTGAAATACACACACACATTTTATTTTACGTTTTGGCGAGTTGCCGCCGCTCGTTTGTTTAAATAATGCTCTTGTGTAATTTCCCTTTATTTGCGTACTTAAATGAAAAACATGGCCGAGGTTAAATGTGTTTTGTATTTAAATAAAACATGATTGCACCACACAGAATTACTTAAATATTTTTACAACTGCAATTCAAATAAATACTTATATGTAGAAGGATATAAACGTTCAATGTTTCCGATTTTTTTTCTTGGTAGTCAGGAACGATATAGGAACCTTACCTATTGTTTCGGAAAGAGGTTAATATCATTTACACGCATAGGTAAATAGGAAGGTATAAAATTAAGAAAGACAAACTTGGAAACCCAAAGCCCGTAAGAACATGCTCATGAGCATTACTCTTGCTAACAAACCATTTTCTTATTTTTAAACAATAACTTAGATAAATTTATAACTTCTTTGATGATCTTGTAAAGATTGATTAGTTCATAAATAATGTTCAAAACTTAGAAATTTTGAGGTATAAAATAGACCGTGATTAGTTTGTTAAAACCGTTGAATTTGTATGAAACAACTGAAGGGAGTCTAGCGAGACTGTTACGTGGGTTGACTGTGTAAGATCATTTATGGGCACTCAGATCTTCTTTCTTACGACGCATACAAAGCGTCGTGTGACGCTGTTTTGTGAAACCGTGGCGTCACAATCACAAGAGACCATAGTAAAACAATGCGTTTTGGCCAGGAGCCGGTATAGGTACACACAAGAACTAAAGGCGCGGGACATACATACATAAGCAACGACAGGTGCGGCGCAGGTACCTACAAATGTATAGAAGCGGTGCCGCTTTTGCATCCACACCGGGGCACCACGAGCCTTTGCCGCGCCATCTCTACGTCCGCATTTGTTACAGCTTATGTCTATCCAGCGCCAAAGATGTTGAAAATCCAGTTATCATTTCGGACATGTACAAGACTGCGTGCTTCTACACCGTCTATCCACGAAGTTCATGAGCCTCATCACTCCATTTAACACTTCTGCTGCCGTCGACACGATTTCTTCTTTAGGCAGTAGGAACCTATGCTTTTTGCCTCGGAGTTCCACCATGTAGGAGTAGGGGATATTGGCAACGGCGTAGCTCCAGTCCGTGCTGGTACCGGCTGCGAAGTACATGAGGTCCTTCGTGCTGCCTACTTTGTAAGTATGCCCGCTAGTTTCATAGATAGCCTTAAAAGAAAGATGTTATTAAAAGGTTAAATTATTGAAAACGTAGTGGATTTCAGATTAATTACATTTAAGTTTAAGTAGTTTAGTTTTACATATGGAAAACCGAAACCGACGTATAATACCTGAAAATAACAAAAATCGAAACAAAAACCTATTCGCGGTTATTCATTTTGTACAAAAATTCGGAGTGCACCTGGCTTGGTCTGGCACTTCAAATGTTAAATAATTTAACCTTGTTACACAAGTAATAAGTATGTAATCCAGTGGCGTTGGGTGACAATTTGGGCTAGTTCAGCTATTAAACTAAAAACGAATTAAACGAAATACCTGCATAATCTGGTTCTATAAAGGTTAATAAGTCGTTTAATATCTGGCGTATATTTCGCATATTTTTACTTTTACTATCTTAGTGTGAGTAATCTGTCTCTGGACGTGTTTAAAAATTTATTATTGTGACTGTATTTAAATAACCATCGAGAATTTTCGTATTTTGAATTTGTGGCTGTATGCAATCTAGTCATGTTGCTAGTTTATGTCTTATAAAAATAGTAAATGGATATCTCAGTGCACGGTGCCCCGATATAGTTATTAGTAATGAATGAATGACTGCTTATATATCTTAGAAACCCCTAAGTGAACTCGTTGGGAATCTGCTTCTAAGGAATCCTCGCTACTGATGTATTTATACCTTAGCCATCGCCGTACCACCTTCAAGTAATTCTACGTAGTCTGGACAAGGATCTCCAGTGTATCCCCACGGGAAGATGATCACCTCGCCGTAGCTGTGGAACGACAGGAACACCTTGAATGTAACCGGTGAATCTGTTATTGTTCTCTGAAAAAAAAAAACCTTAGTATATTACCCTTCGATTTTTGCTTTTACTATTGTTAAATGTTACGGTTTCAGAAAAAAATACTGTTTTTTTGTCTACCTATAGTGACTGCAATCTCTAATCAGGACTACAACTATTATCAACTTTTAATTTTTTTTAACTTATAACCCTCTACGAGTACGTGAAGCCAGGATGCATACTTAATAAGAGATGTTCTGATGGTACGACTGCTGCTTGTTGTCTTTGGACAGAGAGAGATGGAAAGTATTAGTTGCCCGACAGACAAGAGCTTAGCATTTTAATAAAAAGAAGATTGTACGATAGAACATCGATGATAACTTCAATTTCCTTAATTAAATAAATTAAAATTACCCTGACTGCGGATGTTTCCGGTTCCGAAAATGGTGCGGGTCCTCTAAAGAAAATGTTTCCAGGGTCTTCTGATGAACCTTCTTCGCCTTTCTCTCCCCAGCCATAACTAGGAATTAAGAACGCCTTTAAAGTAATTTATGTGCAAGTAATGAAATGTGTTATAAATCCTTGGTTCTGCGTCCAACAGTTGACTTCCTGAGGGTGATATGATGATGATAATTTGCAATTAAAGAGATGAGGTAAATCTAACTCAAGTCAGGAAGTTAATAACTAGGTTGTGTAATATAAAACAAGTATTTTAACAAGTTATCTGAAATACATCTTGGGTGTTTATTTATCAATTTATCATAAAATATAGTATCGTTGGGTTAGTACCCCATAACACAAGCTTAAGCTTACTTTGGGGCTATCTCAATCTGTATGGTTTGTCCTTTATTTATTTATTTATATTTATACTAATTTAGCAAAAAATTCTAATAACAATATAACTTTATAGTTTGACTAGATAGTTGTGACCTTTGGTTGACGGGCGCTGCAATGGTTTTCGTTATGGATGGTGGACACACAGAAAATAAATAAGACGTGGATGGGGCGCGGACATACATATGTTTGCTCCGCGTCCGTTTCATACAAAATGTATAGAAGCGTCGCAAAGCAGAACACACAGAAAAGACGGGGCACCGAGGGGGCGCAGATATAACGCTTACATGTCTGTGCTCTATGGTAGAACATACGGAACGGACGGGGTACAGACGCGAGCGTGCGAATCGGAGTTATGGGCGGGTGTGGTCGGACACGCGCGTCGCGGTTTTCCATAGATAAGGATTTGTTTGTATCTGTCACGTCCGAGCCTCGTCTTTTCTAATCTGTTTTCAAAAATCGCGACAGCGCCCCGTCCCTGCCCCGTCTGCGTCTTACGTCTTTTCTATGTGTCCAGCCCCTAAGAGTGTAGGTGTTGTATGGAGCTGATCTGAACATACTCGTAGATATGTAACTCCGTATTGAACGAAGAAAATTTATGTGGGTAAGTAATTCGCCTCGATAACTCGACAGTGCTCTGGCTCACAATTAAAGCTTTCAGAAAAGTTATGTCCCGAATATTTTTTTTACAGCTATATTATAATTTAAGTATAAGTGCTCACCTGAAGTTCCTGTTAAGGTCAACACCAACACACTCGCCATACCTCGCCCGATTCTTACGCCACATCCGGTCCAACGTGTGCGTGTACTCGTAGCCGTCTGGGTTCAATACTGGCACTATGTACCTGAAAAACAGTATTTTTAATACAGCTCCCTAGTAAGTGGCTTCAGAGCCAATGAACACTAGCGACTCGAGAGGCGTCACATCTTTAAAAAAATCTTTTTGTGCTCGTTCTCGTGATCGAAGGATGCCCGATCAGGTATAGTTTTTATTAGGATTAAATTGATCTTATAATCATTATGGGCTAAAATCCACATAGAAGACGTCGCATTATATTAGATATAACAAAAAATCCGCAAATCCTGTACATGAAATACACAGACACATAGGTAGGCAGAGACTATGTAGCTCCATTTGCTACGATTCTGACACACCTCCCTCTCTTCATCTACACAAATCTAGTGCATCTACATCTAAGAGGAAACTCACCAATCCTTATTAGTAACACTGTCAGGTTGGTCATTGTAGTTGCGCACGAGTCTGTCGGCGATGTAGGTGACCACAGCCGTGCTGATCCACTCTCGGGAATGTATGGCCCCGTCGAGCCAGACGCCAGAATTGTTTTCGTTTCCGTTCGATATTTTCAGCATCTGTATTACAAAATATGAACGTAAGTAAAACAGTTTTAAATAGTTAAGGATGAGCTAGTTCGGAACTGGCTAATTTCCGTGCTTCGCTGAGAAAGGGATAGACTCGGTTATGAACAGTGCGGAACTATTTACACCGATTTATACGCACATCGGAACTATAGTCTAGGGTGTCGTATCCGACTTATCGCACGAAAACGTTACGTTACACGTCTAAAAATTCACGAGTATGCGTTTGGGAGAAGAGTTCTTGTGATAAAACAGCTGAATGTTTTAATTAAAAATAATGTTATTTAATTTTTTTAATAACCAGACTATGCTTGTACGAATTTTTTTTTAGAGATTTTATACTCCTTCCGGTATTTAATTGTGCCCAAAGTTGCGTTTAAATTACGTGTTGAAACGGAATGTTTTGAGACTCATAACTTTTAAAGTACTTATCATTTTACAATTATGATTACCATACAAGCATAGATAACGACAAGAAAAATCGATAGAATTAAAAACTTTAAACAGACGATACCGAACAACGGAGTCATCACCCTACAGAATTTGTATGGCGAAACACCTGACTAGCGTACCCTTAAGACTGTTGTTCAGACAGGCGTCTCTTATATGGCTGGAGCAATACGGTGTAGACTAATCTGCGTATGATGGAACTCTTTTTGCTAAAAAGAAAGAGCTTCCAAAACAAAACAAATTGTTTATGGTTATTTTGTTGAGCAGAAGCTGATTAAATAGGAGGAGTTTTCATAAATTAGTTGAGCATAATGAAAATCAAATTTTAGCGAGTAATATGGTGAGAAACTATTATGTAAGATATTAATTACTACTGGTGTTGGCGCATTATGTTATGCTACAAAGCTAAAATAAAAATTGAGAATGGGATGTTATACTTTCTCATTCTTGTTTCATTCAACTCTAGGCCTGCCGCAATCACAACCAAGTTTCACAACTAGTTACGATGTAAGAATTTATATTTTTA
The DNA here is from genome assembly GCA_943193695.1 of Acrobasis suavella. Taxonomy (NCBI): domain Eukaryota; kingdom Metazoa; phylum Arthropoda; class Insecta; order Lepidoptera; family Pyralidae; genus Acrobasis; species Acrobasis suavella. Next base: position 7,484,304 of record OW971945.1, on the reverse strand, counting down.
TACGCTACTGATTTTGGCAAAAGCATGTTGACAGATAAAAGAAACAAAGAAACAAAAAGTAGGTATATCCCACATCTTACCTTATATTATCTGTATCATGAAATCCAGATTATTTGAGGTAAAAATCTACTTAACAATTTTTTTAAATCAAGAAGTTTTAATTTTCTTTTTTCATACAACAACAAATTAAATAATAAAGATTTAACTTACCCGAATATCTCGCCCTTCAGCTGATTTTCCAATAACTTTAACTGTACACAAGTACGGATAATCCTCCGCCAAACTATCCATAAACGCATAGATTACGTCGAGTCTGTGGTAGTTCACCCAGTCCATGACGCGACCTGATAGGAAACCCATCTTGTTACAACCAAAAGTTATACTGACGATAAATAATATTGTTATCCATATCTATTATGGATTGATGTCCCCTACTATAGGTGAGCAACAAGGAATGCTCATGCAATTAGTCACACAATGTGAAACGAATCTATAATTAATTTCATTATCCTCTAAAATTAGTGTTATTGTTATATTTCCCCGTGAGTATTACTCAAATTAGTTAATCACATAAAAGGATTTAATGAGAGTATTTTTTCGTTGCTTCTGCAATTAGCTAATAGATATTTACTATTTTTGCGATTCAGAAAACTACCTAATGAACTCCCTCAATTAAACTAATTATTTTTTTTACCTCGTGTTGTTTACTTGCCTTTAAAAAGTAATATGTGCTACATAGAAATAAGAAATAAAATCAGCACAAATATGAATTTATGCTCTTTTCATAAAAAAAGTAAGAGTAGGTATCGAATTGATGCCTTAAGTTTATTTTTTTGTCAGAATGTAAAAGTAAGGGAAGAAAGCGCACCTTGGGCTTCAAAACAGGAGGGTTACTGCAAAAATGGTACGCAAGATGGACTTTACTGCGTTTCCAAGTTTCAGTGTTAAGCAACATTGAGCACTAATATATGATAATAAAGTTTAATTTGTTTTAACATCAAAATAGGACGTCTCTATCGTACGACTAACGTGTTATTTTATGAAGTAACTCCCCAGCACATAATGCAATTGTTTAGCTGCTTCGGAGGCCGAGAATGCACTAGGGTAAGAAGAAAAGCATTACGTGATGTAGCAGAGGTCCTCCTGATGTTTCTTGCCGAGTTCTTAGAACTGCTACTTCCATGTTCTCTTTCCAGGAGCACATTTACATCTGCAACCGCCACGGAGTACGGAATCTCCCGCTCGTGCAACATTCCTGCTATCTGGGCTACCCTGGGGTTCTCCACCAGTATGTCCATGCTGCTGCGCTCCTCTTTCCAAATATTTATTGCTGAAAAGCATGAACCACATTAACAAAACCTAACACCATAATCAAAAAAGTAGTCTTATCTTCACTTATTAGGCTAGTAAAACTAACAAAGTTGTGTGCCTCACATTCTTGACAGGTATAACCCATATTTTTTTTCGATTTTCGTGACTTCCTTGTTTTTTCGAACAAAGGATAACTTCGTGTATACCTATACAAACATATCTACTAAAATTTAGAATAGGTATACTAGGTAAAGTCAGTCGAAACGGCGAGTAGCTAGAATCTTATTGCTATATGATAATAAAATAAACATAATAAATTGGACAATTAATATAAGGGGATACCTGAATTTTCCGGGGTCCAGTGCTGCCCACATTTGAAATAAATAATTTAAAATGTTGTCTTGACCAGGCACTAGAAAACCCTCGAAACTATTTTATGAACTATTGTTTATAGTTTAAAGTGAGAACGTGAAGCTTTTCTACGCACAATTGCGAAAAACGGCCACTTTTGGCGTATGTGTGTAGAAAAGCTTCACGTTCTCACTTCTGTAAACAGTAGTTCATAAAATGGACCCCGGAAAATTCAGGTATCCCCTTACTGTTGTAGTATCTGAGGTTGTAGTGTAGTAAATGCATAATTTTTTGTGGCGTAAATTAACAACTGTAAAGTAGCTTATAAGATATATTTACGTCATTTCTGACAAAACACCAAGTGAACTACTTTGGGGCTGAAGGGAACAGGAAATTTAGAACATACCGCCCACCGTATCCAGAGATTTAACGAAATGCCTCTGCCCCTCCCTAACAAATTTTACTTCCCATACTTGTGGTTTTGTCTTTAACAGTGCCACTTTGACGGTTTAAAAAACATTTAAAAATAAAGATTACTTTTGTGCCGGTTTATTGTTTTGCTCGCCGTGAATTTATTATATGTTACATTATAAAAACTCGTAATTTTGAATATTTTTGTAAACATCACAATAAAACTATTTCATATGTCATTTTTAGGTACAAATCTGTCAACGTCTGTCAAAAAATAAAATAAAAGATATTTTACCCATGGAGAATGGTTACACTTCCCTGGGCTCTTTTTTTTCGTCGAGTGGGCGACTGTCCACAAATTCCATCAATGCTTTTATGCAGTTCAAGATCTCGTTTCCAGTTTCCTCGATTTCTTCTTTAGGCAGTTTGAACTTGTGTACTTTGCTTCTTAGTTCAATAAGGTAGCAGTAGGGGATGTGAGCCTCTCCATAGCTCCAGTCGTTGCTTGTGCCGGATGCACCGTACATGACGTCACGGGATATACCCACTTTGTAAATATTACCATTGCAATCGTAAATTGCCTGCAGATTTAAGTAAAAGACTGATAACTTACTAGATATACTACTATAACATATAATAATAATTATTATACTAGTATCAGATGGTATAGAGTTAAAAATTCGATGTGGACTTAAAAAATCTTCTTCTCTTGTCGGAAGAGTTGCCTACATTCCTCTGTTCTCGCTGCCATACTTTTAATGTCCTAGTAGAACAGAACCTTATTGGGACTTTTCTTCTACTACTATTAAGTCATCTTTGCTTCTACTATTATTTCATTTAATTATTTATTTTTATTTTATGAAAATACTACTTCTGAAATAATTCTTTTTTGTAAGTCTATATAAGTTTTCACAGACACAATCATAAGACAACAGTGATACCCTGCACTCTACATCATGTAATTAATCAATTGTAGAACACTACCTTCGACATGACAGTAGCTCCTTCTAGCAACCGGATATAGTCCGGACACAATTTATCCGTATAAGCAAACGGGAATAGGATTACTTGTCCATAGCTATGTAGTGTTATGTACACTTTGAAAGAAACGCCCGCGTTTGATAACATATCCTGAAAAAAAAAGAATTTATGCCAATTTACAAAAGTACTAGCATATGAATAAAATAAATGAAATAGGTAAAGTTTGTACGATTAATAAACTGAATTTTAAGATTGTTAAACCATTGTCATTTAACAATAATGTGCAGTTAACTCCAAATTCGTGTCACCGGCGACGAATGGAGAGATTAAACGACAAACAGGGTTTAGTCGTAAATCAATTTCATTGCTGGTTTTATATCATTCCGTTACATTAAATGAATTCACTATTTGTAAATTAATTTGTTTTTAATTTATGAAGCGACGTGTGGTAGCAACAGACTAACATTATGCTGAAACATTTGGTTTTTATTCCATCATTTATTGGACATCTTTAGTGTTAGCTGCTAATAATGTCGATGCATTTAAAACTCTTTCACCTTTGAAACGTATGTACAATACAAACTGTATACAAAACATACACTAGTTTTTTTTTATTGAATACAGCAAGATTAACTCAAAAAATGCGAACGACTTATAAAAGGCTAAAGGAAGGCTGTATGTATACTGAATCAGTATTAAAACTTGACTGAAACTTCGCGAAAAAAAATCTTACTGTTACGTATCTTATTTTTTATTATTTTTTTAAATGTGGCACATTTTTATAGTCTATGTTACCCAACGTTTGGCTGGAAGAAATCGTTACTTTGCATTTGCTATTTATTTACTTACTCTGACTGCACAAGATTCAGGTTCCGAAAATGCATCTGGTCCTCTAAAGAATGCATGAGATGGGATATCTGATGAGCCTGGACCACCGTAGCCAAAACTATAATAAAAAAATATTCATCTTACTTTAATCGATAGGACAATTTCAAGTCTTCCCGTGGATGTCGTAGAAGGCGATTTAGGAAATACTAGCGAAACAAAGCTTATACTTAAACATCTGTCAGACCCCTCTAACTAGTCTGGCCAGCGTGGACAGTGTACCTATGCCAATAAATCCTCTGACTACTCTGGTCAAGTATAGATCCGGTAGCATAGAGAGGGTCGTGCTCCTGTAGTGGAAGGTAAAAAAGAAAAACCTGATGACGATGGTGACGATGCAAGTAGAGGAAACAGGTATGTCAAACCTGAAATTCCTGTTGAGGTCCACCCCGACGCACTGCCCTCCATGCCAGGCCCTGTTCTTGCGCCACATGCGGTCTTTGAGATGGGAGTACTCGTAGCCATCTGGATTCACTACAGGGAGAAAGTACCTGGAATCCAAATATAACGTTCTTATTAAAAGTGATTAGACGTAGTTTCTTCTAAGTTAATTTGTTAAGTGCTAGTATTAAGTAGGTAAGCCGATATCATAATTATCAAAGAGTATACGTCACCCTGGATATAGAGCCCTGCTACACCAGGGATAATCAACGCCAGTTGTATATGCAAAAAAAAAAACAAGTTATACCCTTTTTTTTCAAGAACACTAGTTTATATTATTTGTATAGTTTATATTATTACTGTACAATTTACCATGCACTAAAGGGATTCCCATGTAGGCTATGCATCTGACTGATATAATCTTTTTAGAAGTTCTCACAAGACGAATGAATAATCGAGTTATTCACAAGCTAATGTTGCCTAAGGTTTTACCAATCTTTGTTGGTAACACTGGTGGGCAAAGAAGCAAAATTCCTGGCGATGTAGTCTGCGATATAGGTAGCTACAGCGGGCGCAATCCACTCTCTTGCGTGGATGCCTGCGTCCATCCACACACAAGCGTTGCTAGCGTCGCTGTTCGATATTTTTAGTATCTGTGAAAGGTTTAAAATAAAAAAAGATCAGAAAGTGTGAGTTGAACTCGCGTGGAGAGGGTTCCGTACAAATTAACGTTTTATATTTTATATAATTTGATACAGTTTGTGTAGGTTTTCCTGTTATCTACAAGCAATGAATTATATTTTCCCCCTTTTTTAAAATTGGAAAGGAATGGTAAATTTAAGCCTTTTTTCATTAATGAAATGAAAATTATTTATTTTACTGTAATAAAAAAAATTGGATCCTCATGACGAGCCCTTTCATTTGATATACGATACAGTAAGATTTGCTAAACTTTTTTAACTTCCTTATTTGTCCCCCGAAAATGCGTCTATTTAAAAAAATATTTATTTTTCACATCTGTGTTTGGGCACAGAATAAGTACTGGTAATCACGTACAGAAGTCTTACTCAGAAAGAAGTTCAAAGAAATATCAGGTTAATGTGGTTAGCGCTGTAGTTTAATTTAGCTCGCGTCAGAACTCCTCACTAATTTAGATACCTAGACATCCATTGCAAGCCAATTTCATTCTTATTACTCTCTGGACAAACGATTCACGTAACTGAATTTTCCCCTCCAGAGAGATCGCCGCGCATAGTAATAATGTAGATATATTTTCGATACCTAAATGGGGAGTGACACAGGCCTGGTTTAGGTCATAGGGTTACACCATTCTACCAAATTTCACCTCATTTGGTCCAGTAGATTCAAAGGAAATTGGCTGTGACAAACGGACAGACAGACAGAGGCACGAGTGATCCTATAAGGGTATTGTTTTTGCCATTTTTTGTACGGAACCTTAAAAGAAATAGGTTGGTCTCACTTAACTAAAGTATCAAGACTTGGTAGTACGGAGAATCAATAGTATGGTAACTCATAATGTGTTATCTTACAACTGCTTGATTATAATCTCTAACCTTCAAGTCTCGGCCTTCAAGCGATTTGCCGATGATTCCAGATGTGCAGATTGAGGGGTAGTCGTATTCAAGGTCGTCGATCAGTGAGTGAATGACGTCTAATCGGTGGTAGTTGTTCCAATTCATGCGATTAGGCTTAAGGGCAGCCGCTAAAACAATGCATTATAGTGTCTAAGTTTACACTGCAGTTCTGAAACCGTTTCCATTTTTATCTTACTAAGTGTGGCCTTATACCTGTATAAGGTATAAGGCCACACTTAATAAGATAAAAATGTGCCTGTGACTTTTTACCCATCAGCCAAATTTTGGAGCAAGTTTAGTCCATGATAGAACAATTTCATGCTCCGATACAAAATACGTTGTGCCGAGAATTTGTTGAAGTTGGTGTTGTTTAAACCTTAAAAAAAGCCTTTTTTTCAACATCCTTGCTCGTTAAGTGGATCTAATTTCACCGGTTTCAGATATATAAAGCAGCTCATAAAACACACGTGCGTTAAGAACGCAAATAGTTAACTAGCTGTAGCCCGCGCCTTCGTCCGCGTAGAAGTCGAAAATGTTTCTAACAGGATCTTTAATTGGTTTTTTTACGTCCCGTTCCCGTTCCCATCACTTGAGCAAAAGAGAACAAATGATCTATTTGTCTGATTTCTTTTGTCTCTCACTCAAAAAATGACGAAGTTTCATAATAATATAAATTTGCAACCCCTAATGTCCCCCAGGGGATGCAATTTTTAAAATCTAATTTCTGTATTATTATTTTTTATAGACCACTAATTCAAACATGTCATGTGTCTCGCTTAAACTATGACAAAGATTTATATAAACTTACAACCCCTATTTCACCCCTATAGAAATGTAATTTTACAAAATCTAATAAATGCATTATTATTTTCTACTAATTATTAAAATAAATTAAAAATTTCATGTGTCTCACTTTAAAAATTACGAAGTTCCATACAAATTGGCAACCCCTCTTTCACCCCCTTACGGATGAAATTTCTAATTATTCTTTCTTAACGGGCGTCTCCTAGTCACACTCTACCTTCCTGCCAAATTTGATCTTCATTGGCTAAGTCGTTTTTGAGATTTTGTGATGAGTGAGTGATTTTCGCTTTTATAAATATAGATAGATAGATAACTGTTCTATCTGCTTTTTTCAAATTTCAAATAGGTTGTTCAATTCAAAGTGCTGGCTGCCCACTGCACGCCGCCAGCCAGTAGGTAGCGCGCCGCGCTGATTTAAAAAGTAAGACAGCGGAAAAATAACAGTGTGCATCATAGTTTTATGTTTGAGTTCATTTAAAATCAAAAAGTTTAGTTTTTTTGGGTATCTTCCCTTGCAAGTGTGTTGAAAAATGTCGTACGATGTACGTGCGTATATTGGTTAAACACACTCGGCTCTGTTACGCCCTCGCCTTCGGCTCGAGCTGAAATTCAGCCTCGTGTGTTAATACCACCATAACGCACTAATATCGTAATGTACTATTATATGTTATAGATAAAGACGTGATTATAGTGTATGTGTGTGTTTCTGCTTAGGTACTCCTGTAGTTATACCAACCATTTTTTAAATAAACTTGTTTTGGTTTGGCTGTGATGGGCAAGTCTTCCTGAATCAGGCATCCTGCATCATTTTTCTTCTCTTCGGGACTACCTTCAGTTTTCAAACATTCTTCCCCATGAATGTGCGTAGAGGTAGGTCTTATCGGTTTTGATTCACATTTAATATTCCTAACCTTGTGATGGCACCGGCTCTCACGTTCCACAATAACAGGATATGTTCTTGCGGTTATTGGGTAAAGATTGCTTCTGCGCCTGTGCTTGGAATTAGTGACACTCATCTCGGCCATTAGGGTTATGTCAAGAAAAGTAATGGTTTGTGTGGTGACACTAGAGTAGAATACAATTTGTCACCACACGTTTTTTATCTTACAGGTAACACAGAACGCGCAGCAGATATCTCGGTGCACAGACTTTATACCATCTACTGTGATCCTTAACGCAACGTGGTGATTATAAACAATTTTTCCCTTTATTGTGAGAGGCCTTTAGTTCAGCAGTGGACTGATATATGCTGTAGAGAAGAAAAAAGAATTAAGTAAATATATTTTTTAATTTATTTATCTAATGTTATAGATGCAATAAATAACAGTGAACTTATAAAATTACTTACAAACGAAAAGTAGTCGTAAAAGTGAAGTTTTCTCAACATTTTGCTGAAAAATCACGTGACCAATAACCATTTGATTTAAGTGAGTTTTTCAATTTTTTTTTGTTAATTTTACGAATTAAGAGCTATTTATTTATTCACCGGAATTTTGTATCTCATCATAAAATGTACAAAAAGAAAACGTCAAATCTGTGTGTTATATGGAAAGCATCATAATTTTTACTTTTTAAAATAATGCAGGATTTGCGCAGTGACATCTATCCAAATATGCCATGCCTTGATATGAAGCGGATTGGGGAGTGACGGAAGTGAGTACCGATAATAATTAAAAATAGATAAATTCGTATAAGACGGGGTCGACGCGACACTTGGGCGTCGGGCGATGGGGACCGCTGGCTGGTTAGCGGGTCACCGAGAGGATGGAACTACGAGTACTATTGGTTTTCACTAAAATAATAAAGATAAATTCGCATAATACGGAGTTGATGTGACACTTGGGCGATAGGCGATGGGGACCGCTAGCTGGTTAGCGGGTCACCGAGAGGATGAAACTACTATTGATTCTCAATAAAATAATAAAGATAAATTCGCATAAGACGGGGTAGACGCGCCACTTGGGCGGCGGGCGATGGGGACCGCTGGCTGGTTAGCGGGTCACCGAGAGGATAGAACTATGAGTACTATTGGTTTTCACTAAAATAATAAAGAAAAAATCGCATAATACGGAGTTGATGTGACACTTGGGCGGCGGGCGATGGGGGCCGTTGCCTGGTTAGCGGGTCATTGAGAGGATGGAACTACGAGTATTATTGTTTTTCACTAAAATAATAAAGATAAATTCGCATAATACGGAGTTGATGTGACACTTAGGCGGCGGGCGATGGGGACTGCTGCCTGGTTAGCGAGTCACCGAGAGGATGGAACCATTAGTTCTCCCTAAAATAATAAAGAAAAATTCGCATAAGACGGAGTTGATGTGACACTTGGGCGGCGGGCGATGGGGACTGCTACCTGGTTAGCGGGTCACCGAGAGGATGGAACTATTGGTTTTCACTAAAATAATAAACATAAATTCGCATAAGACGGGGTCGACGCGACACTTGGGCCACAAACGGCAGGCGATGGGGACCGCTGGCTGGTTAGCGTGTCACTGAGAGGATGGAACTGCTATTGGTATTCACTAAAATAATAAAGATAAATTCGTATAAGACGGGGTTGACGCGACACTTGCCCGACGGGCGATAGGGACCACTGCTGGCTGGTTAGCGGATCACCAAAAGGAAAAGTTGAAAATTAATTAACTATCTGCCAGTTAATCGCTTTTCAAGTCCACCACCACTTTACCTATAGTACAGTTCTTTCATTAGAGGGGAGTGCATGCCCGATCAGGACGGCGCGGCGAGGCGTTTACTAAAAATATCTAAAATAGGAATCACCTATCTGATATTTATTTATTAAGTGAATTCGAATCGACTTTCTCCCGTAGTACGGTCGTTGTTTTATTAGAGGGGAGTGCATGCTCAGAGCAGTGGGGGCGCGGACGCGGCGAGGCGTTTACTGAAAATATCTGATTACATCTAATTATCGGAGCGGCGCTTAGCAGCCGGTGCTACTCGTCTTGATTGCGCCACCTTTGTTCTCTGCGACTGTTGCTTTTAGATACGATTGTTCATGTTGTTTGATGGAGGAAACGACAAATTAATATATCAGTGCTCAACCTAAAGTTTGAAACGTTTCTCATTGATGTTTATTCCGTTGGAAAGTACGGGCTGCCGACTAGTAGTCTCCTTCTAAGGTTTAAATGATAGGAATTGGAACAACGCAGCTGGATAAAAATTCAATGAAGCATCAGCGCATATTCCATCTATTGTCAAGTCCAGCATACTCCGAAATCTGCAAGCTAGATAGAGGATCAAGGATATCTACAAGGATTTGGTTGAATTACTTTACCTTGGCATAGACAACGTTAAAAGGGTCACCTATAGATTTTTCTTTAGGCCCAACATCTGTGCGATCGTCCAATATTTGGCAAACAAAGGCATTAAAAGCTGACTATGTTGATTTGAAAACAAGAAAACAACTGGTCCTATGTTTTATACTCTTATGAAAGAGGGGCGTGGAAAATATTTGCTTCTATTTTAGTTTTCACTAAGTGTTGAAACTTTTTTGGGTTCTTCGTTATCCACCTCTTTTTTCAAATACCACAAATAAATTGAAATAACCGATAATAACTTCATCGAAGACGTCGCAAACTTAACTGTCTAAACATAATTTAAAATGTCAGTAGCATGTCAAAATTCTAGGTAATAATTTTATGATAATAATTTAATTTTATTCCGTATTTCTTTAAATTATTCAAAGTGGCACGTAAAGACCAGAGGTATCAAATATGGGACGTGAAATGTTTAAAGGAAGGACAAAGAATATTCTTAAGAAATTTAGATAACAAAGGTGGTAAGTACCATTGACTACATTTGATTGTTTTAACAACAGGAATTTATGCTCAGATTAAGGAATTGAATGGGTACTTTGTGCGTATGAGACACTGATTATTACTCATTTTTGATATCTATATTTTTTCTTGTTGCTAACAATGAGGTGTTCCTAATTATATCAGTGAAAGGATAATATTGATTGACTGATATAATTTTGTGCCATTGCGTCATGTTTCATCACTTTGATGTTTCCGTTTAAAACTTTCCCGTCTATCTCCAAGGTATACCCAACCAATTCAATTATATTCTATCACGTCTTTATACCTAACGAGGCGCACAGAGCTTCGATTCTGAGCTGAAAGGAGGACACGTATAATGTGGCAATGGTGAAAAAGGGAATAAAAATAGTAAAGAGTTCCTAGCTGCACCTTTTATTAACATGATTCGAATTTTCGCCCATTCTCTCGAATGTGCTAGAGAAGTAGCTAAATTCTAAAAGTTTTTAAAATTGCACCCGGAGCTATGAACCAGCATAGCTGAGGATGCAACGAGGATGCATCTTTAGCTATGTTGGATGCGGGGAAGCCCTAAAGTGAAGAATGTTTTCAAAAAGAGTTCAGTTACTATCATTATTTTCAGCCATAAACATTTACAAAGAGCACGAAAATAACATGGATGTGATGGTGGCTTGTCAGAGAATTCCACTGGTAGAGAAGCTTTTGCGGGAAAGGGACATCCCGTTTGAGGTGACGGCGACCGACGCCGGCCCTGGCTGCATCATGTTCCCCAATCCCACTCGGGCGCGAAGTCCCCCATTCATGATACCGAGCAAAAACTCTCCAATCAAAAGTAAGAAATTATTTAAATTTGTTAGGCGAATAAAAAAATCCTAGACTTTCCCCCAACTTACCCTCAATAACTTTTAAACGGCTGAATTCCATAAAACAAAGCTAAAAATCATCCCGGCAAACAAAAGCTTGCGAGCAAACAAAAAATGCATTGTAATCAGACCTTTAGTTTAGGAGCTACGATACCACAGGCAGAAATAAAGACACATAGACACGTCAAATTTGTAACACCCTTTTGCGTCGGTAGTTAAAAATGGTACTAGAGAGATTTCCACTCGATGGTCGGTTGATGGTTGACAATCGTGGAAAAATAGAAGGAGCAGTTCTTTAGTTCCATTAAACATCATACCAAGAAATAATCCGCTATTTTCCAACAAATCAAGATACTTTTTATCCAAACGTCAAAACAAACATTTTCTATGGGATTTGTCGGAAATACAGGCAGATGACGTCATAGTTTCCTTTAGCCAAATAGCGCTCTTATTATCAGTTTTTCTGCAATAATAAATTTAAAATCACTTTGAAATGTTATGTTCCTAGACAAGTGACATTATTGCGACATTTTATTTTTTATCAGTACAAAATAATGTATTTTTGACCCAGGAAAATACCCAATTATATATTTTTGGTCGGTTGAACAGCGTAGAGATACTTTTCTTTTTTAACCGATCATCGCGCAAAAAACGAAGAGGTTCTCTATTACCATTTGTATTTGTTTCTTTTTCATCAAGCGACTTCGAAGTAAGAGGAACTTCTCAATTCGAATATACTTACATAATATATTGGTGCCGTGGAATTGATGAAAAATTGGAATCGCTTTTTTAAAAGTTGTATTCATTTAAAACAACCTATTCTGTTCCATCTTAAAGATGTGCATTTTAAAAAAAGATTTTCACATGACAATAAACATTTTTTTAAATGATAATGAACAACGCCAAAAATTTTCTAGAACGTTGCATCGACTGGAATGATTTCTATCCGTTACAAGCAATTTATAACTTCTTGGATAGTTTGGAGGTCGCCTATCCATCCATATGTACAGTCAATGCCATTGGAAAGTCCGTTGAAGGAAGGGAAATTAAGGTTTGTGATTTATTTACAAGGTACAGATTATTCTATGACAACAGATAGATATTCACATTCACATCTAACAGATAGATAGACAGACATATAATTTGACCAAATTGTCGAGAAACTTATCGAGATAAATCATCGCACCGTCAATATGGCTAAATGGAAGACCATCTAGCAGTGGCCGACTAAAAAAGACTTTAAAAATGTGCTTAGTAGAGGAGAGAGGAGTTTTTCGAAACTAAAACAAATTAAAATTTATCTTAGATCTACAATGGGTCAAGAGCGACTGGTTAATTAGTCGTGCTTTCAATTAAAAGAAGTTATTGTGGAGTTCAGTAAATTGAAGTCACGAAAACACATATAACACGTTACAAAAAAATAAAAAATAAATCTGATTTATTTTATCTATTTTTTTTTGTCGATCAATTAAATTATTATAAATAATTTTATTTTCCCCACCCATATCCATTCCATATTGTTGGGATGTATGTTCATTTAGCCTAAATAATTTATTGCGAATTTAAATTTCACTTGCCAGATTTTAACGGAATAAATATAACAAACCAAAATTTTTTTAAAGCTGGGGGGGGGCCTCATTCGTCTTTGCCGCCCCGGGCCTTTGACGGACTTAGTCCACCACTGAGAAGAAGACATCTTATTATCGTGTCAATGGCTAATTTGTTGATTAAATTGTATTAGCCTGAGCTAATTTGGCCGCATCTATTATATAGCTCTTGTCTTTATTAGAAAATCGAATAGTGCGGATGCGGTAGACGTAGGGCATGATAATTGCTCCATGGAGTGGATGCATCCACAGGCACATCTGCCGTCAACGAAATACTTCTACTTCTTCAGTTTCTGACGTATTCCGACGCCCTCCGGAATCTTTTTAGCAATTTTCAAGTTAGATCTTGATCTACCCTTTATTTATTAAGTTGATTGATAGGCGAAAATCTTTTACCAGGACATATTCTGGTGAAAGCTTTTTGCTTACCAGTGTGAAAGCTGTTGAGAAAGTTCTTTTGAGTAGAGTTATAGAACTCTACTCTAGCGCCCGGGATATCGGTAATAATTGGCGCCAAATGGTAATTACATTTATTATTAAGTGGTGGGTACCTATCTACTCGTAAACTTACATAGGCAGGTTCTTTTAAAAATTAAGTACAATTGTTTCGCAGATGTTAAAGATATCAAACAGTGATGCAAAGAATACGGGAGTATGGTTAGATGGAGCGATTCATGCAAGAGAATGGATAAGCGTTTCGGTGGTTACATACATTGCTGATTACATTGTAACTAATTTTGAAGAAATGCCGCCAAGTATAACCAACAAAGATTGGTAAGTTCATTTAGAATAACGTCTTCCTTCTCTTATTGAGTATTAAGAGTATTTACTAGATTAATAGTGTCCGATTTTTTGTGCTGTTTAAAGGCATTTTATGTATCCATGTGCCTCATTGACTGTCGTCAAGTGAATCATTCATTATTACACACAATAAAGTAAATATACATGTAACCCAAAGTGAGATATTGTTGGATAGGTCTTTTAAGGTCATCGAGTTAAGTGTCCCAAAAGTCGTACGAGACCGGGACGACATACGATAATTAAATGCGCTGTATCTTTGTTAATATTAATTGGTCAGATAAAAGAAAACTCATACTTTACTACATTTTTTTCGAAAACTATCTGACGAACCAACAGTTTTTTCAGTCCAATTTCCTGATGTCGTTTATTATAAAAGCATTTGTTTGAATGATGTAATACCAATGAACCTATATAATTTCAGGTACTTTGTTCCGATAGTGAACCCTGATGGATACCACCATACACATAACTTGGACCGGATGTGGAGGAAGAATAGATCCCGTTTTGGTTCCGTTATAACGGGAGTGGATCTAAACAGAAATTTTGGGTTTGTTCAGAACTTAGAGTTCAATCAAATTGCAAAGTTAGTCCACATTTCGCCAGGAATTAGTCCACATTTTTTAGGGATGTTATCTTATGCGAGAATTGTACACAGTGGGAATTCGCTTCGTGATTTTGACTTTTTAAGAATTTAATTTAAAAACATTTTGATTAACTTAGATTTCATTAAAATTACTGTTGTAGATAATATTAGTATTTTCAAAGTGACCTCTCTTGATTTACCTATGATGTCTTGGCATTTTTAGACATTATTGGGGTCGAGGAGTGACGGGTGATACATCATCCAATGACCCAAACCACCTTAACTATCGAGGTCTTGAAGCATTTTCGGAACCAGAAACATGTGCAATCAAGGTAATAATATTTATTAATTATTACGAGCTTCCAAGCATGATTAGTGTAGGAGTATATTTTATTTTAAGGGGTTCTTTTTTCACCCTTATACTTTCACACTAATACTTTTGCTTAAAACAACTCTATCTATTTAACTGTATTAACATTATTATATTGTTAAATAATGTTATGATCAACACTTTTCTACTAAGTTTAATTTTAACACTGTCAAAATCTTATTTTATTATACAATAATTAACCTTGGATGGAGAATAAGCGAAATTTTGAAATATCTAATTTAGAATTTAGAATAAAGATATTTTTTACAGGATTTACTTTTGTATTCAGGGACGCCGTTCAAGATCTTTTTGACTTTCCACGCTTGTAGCGAAGTGATAGCTTTCCCTTGGTGCTATACCGCAGACCCTTGCCCAGACTACGTCAGTCTTTTAGAAGGAGGAACTTGTATGGCTAAGGTATCCTTGTGACATAACTTTGTGCTTCATCCAAATTAGTAGTAAAAATGTTATGAGCAGTTTCGAGTGTCATAGCAAATATCATTGCTCACTTTATTTGAAAAATCATTTCACAGTCAATTTTATTTTTATTAGTCTTGTGATGTCGTAGAAACGGTGAAACGTAAAAAAGTGATTTTTAGTCACAATTTCAAGTTGTTCAAACTTGAAATTTTGACTAAAAATCACTTTTTTACTTTTTTTAGTTACTAATTTCTTTCTCTTACTGTATCTTCCTTCTTTCTGCCTAAGATCGTGTACTGGTTTATTTTACGTCATAGTGATATTTATTTATTTCCATGAATGTAATAAAATTATATTTATTAATTACATATATTTATGTGGTTATTTATTATGATGTATTTATATATAACTAAAATATGAACTGGCCATTCTAATTGATTGCGACATTAATTTAATATATTAAAATCAAACTGCGCAATCTGTTATCTTCTTGTACTTCCGCCGCCGCCTCTTGTACTTCGTGGTGGTGGGTATTCGAAATACCCACCACCTGATTTAGGAGGAATACTGTATTCCTCCTAAATCAGCCATATAGTGGGTAAGTATGATATCAATTTAGGGGTGCGGACTTTTTATGCAATCGACAGAGAAAACAAACTACTTAAATCAGTCACGTTATACTATATAACTGATTCAAATAGTGCAGATTTTTTTAATGAATTTATCGGTAACACTATACACAACATGGTATTTTGTTTCAGGCTATCTACGACACGACTGGCCGCATGTACAAAGTTGGAAACTTCAAAGACCTGATGTACTACGCGTGCGGAACAAGCATAGATTGGAGCTACGGCACGGCCCATATACCCTTCTCTTATTTAGTGGAACTGAGGAGTAAGCAACATAGGTTTATCCTACCAAAAGAAGAAATAACAGACTGCTGCAGGGAAGCTTTGAATGCAGTGAAAGCCCTAGCTGAGTTTGTAGATAAAAAGAAATGCCTCAACTGTACTGTGTTTGCTAGACGGAACCGATGATATAAATATTCGTTTTGTTGGTGTGTAAATTGAAAATAAAGTGTGAATACGAAAATTCTTTCTGATTTTTAATTCAAAATATATAGATATGTAACAAAACCCCATCCGATCCTTGTAGGCAGTAAGGCAGTAGCGGATTAAGAGGGGGGGGGGGGGCACTGGGGCACGTGACAATAAATAAACTTGAACAGTTAGTATAGTTTTTTTTGCCCGTCCGCTCCTTGTGCCCCCTTACCCCCCCCCCCAGAAAAAAATCCTGCATCCGCCCTTGCTTGTAGGAGCAACTCAGACCGTCAATATGAACAACTTTTTCTTTGGGACCAATGCTTGAAACTTGAAAAAAGATCGTACAGGGTTTTTGTTACATATTGTATGTATGTTAGGAGTAAGCATACGGTACTATAAGAGCTATTATATTACAAAGTCACTATGGTTAGCAAAGTATTATCAATATATCAATACATCATCATCATCTGCAAAAGCTTTCAGGTACCCCTGTTTGGCGTAATTCTCCTTTTGTCTGTGTCATCCTGCTGTGTTATTGTTGTAATTCATAAATGCAAGCAATAAACATAAGTATGTATCTGTTTGAATATATTACATACGTACAATGCGAATGAAATCTGAAGACAATTTTTTTTTCGTTTGTATCTTTGTTCGGTTAATCTCCGAAACGATTAGACCGATTTTGACTTCCACTGGCAGATAGCTAAAGGAGTAAGTTAAGGCTTTACACGCGGATGAAGTCGTAGGGCACAACTTGTAACTACATTATAAAATATAACACATCCAGAGAATAGGTTCTGTTGTTTAATTAGTTAGTGCTTAGTGTTAGTATTAGTTAGTGTTAGTGTAACCTTGGAGTTTCTGAGAACATCTCTATCTTACTTTGTTGCTGTGCAAATAAACTCGCATTAAATATTTTGGCACATATTTATTCTTCACTATTTACATAAACTGTACACGATTCACAAACGCATTTGAGTGCACCAACAATAATGTTGACTTTCATAATTTTCAATCATGATTTCTTTCGATCCCGATCGACATAATCCATGAGGCTTTTGACAGCATTCCAGATTTCAACACACGTATCCATTATCATGTCCTTTGGCAACTTGAATTTGTACTTTTTGCTTCGGAGCTCGATCATGTAGGAGTACGGTATTTTGGCTATACCGTAGCTCCAGTCTGTACTGGTACCGCAAGCGTAGTACGTCATGTCTTTTGTGCTTCCTACCTTGTACTTCATCCCAGTGGTATCATATATTGCCTAAAATGAAAGTTTTCATTAATTTTAATACAGTTGTATAGGTACGACCATACTTAATTTTATAAGGTTGCTACAAACATAGTCAGGGCGCCACATTCGATTCAGTATGATAGACATTGGAAAGTGCGAACACGAATGTTAGAATTTCAATGTGATTTCATTAAAGCGTCATCATCTATTTACCAAAATGGTCTCCGCACAGCATAATGTCGCGGTGTGTGTTTGTAAGGATTATTCTCCGTTTATTTCAGAAAATAGACTAAATTTACTTGGACCCTAACGGCTATACTGAAACAAATGTGCCGATGGGACTATGTTTATGTCAACCCTTACGTGCCTATGTTACCCTGGCCATCACTGTAGCACCTTCTAATAGCCGCAGGTAGTCTGGGCAAGCATCCTTCTTGAAGCCCCATGGGAAGATGATCATCTCAAAATAACTATGAAATGACAGAAATACGTCAAACCGAGTTGTTGAACCCAGTATTGTATCCTAGAACAAAAATGTATTATGTTGGTATAATTATACAATAAGATTTTATCTAGTTAATGTAAGCAAAGCAGGGAGAATTCGCGCATACAGAAGTAGAACTCAAGTGGTAATTAACAACATATAGGGAAATAAGGGTTGGGACTCATTTCTCAGCACGAACAGCTCTTTTCTATGCTACTGCATGCTTGCTGCTGCGTGCTAAAGCGTTCCGTCGTTCTCTCTCGCTCTAGCAAATGATGGTTCTGAGCGACAGAAACATAGAAAAGTGCAATTCCGTGCTGACAAATGAGTCCCAACCCTAAAGAGCAAGATAGAGTGAGATTTTGTTTGGATTATATCATGAACAACACAGGAACATACCCTGACTGCTATAGTTTCTGGCTCTGAGAATGGACCAGGTCCTCTGTAGAATACATGATTTGGTTCATCTGAAGAACCTTGATCGCCGTTGTATCCCCAACCATAGCTGCAAAAACTTACAATTAGTACTCAAATCAATTTAATATCGACAAAGTCGTGCAAATTAATTAAACTTAATTTAGTTTTTGTAATGAAAATGATTGATCGTGATTTGTTCTTTTAGTTATCTCTTTATCTCTGGTAGTTACTCAACATATTTAGCGTTATGGAGTAGCAGAATCTACTGGTATTTGTGTACCTAAAAGAAGGCTCCTACTACTATCTATTGTAATTTTTTTAAAATAATTAAAATAGAAACTTAATCCGACATAGATTTATAATTCACGAGTTGTGAAATTACATGAACTATTCGGGGTCCAGTGCTCCCGCCATTTGAAATATTTTTTTTAAGGGAAACGTAAATGTCATTTAAAATTTTGGTCTCGTCATGCTCTAGATAAACATTCAAACTATTTTATGATCTACTGTTTACAGTTTAAAGTGAGAACGTGAAGCCTTTTTTCGCACATTTGTCAAAAATGGTCGCTTATTGGCCCTAAAACTGACATTTATGGAAGCTTTGGACATTTCAATATATGTCCAAAGCTGTCGTAAATGTCAGTTATAAGGCTCCACAGCTACTCATCTATCAATTTTAATTTAAGGGTAACAATGGTACCTAATTTTAATTTATGGGTATTATGGTACCTAAAGTTTCTGTTAAGGTCCACTCCTGTCCCACCTTCATAACATGCTCTGTTTTTTCTCCACATTCGATCTTTTGTGTGCGAGTATTCATAACCATCGGGATTTAAAACGGGAACTATATGCCTAAAATGTAAGCATTAGATTTGACAAATAAATTCTTTAGTCGACAAACTAAATTAAATTTATTTATAAATTAATTTCTACAAAAGATTTGCCGTGTGGTGACGGCAAAGTAGAATACGATTTGTCACCACCTCTTTCTTCTCTCACGAGTATTGTAATAGACGACAAAGGGAAGTAGAGATAACAAGAGAAAGGGCACCAACATTTTCTGTGCAATACCTACCATTTTCTGCGATCAACAACGCGTGGTGATTATGAGCAAATTCTTCCTTTATTAAGAGAGGATTTATTCAAGCAGTGGACTGATATAAAGGCTTTAAAGAAGAATGAAGTACAAAGAATGCAAATGATGCCAGCTACAAAACGTAGTTAAATGTACACAAGGTAAAATGTGAAATTCTGCATCATTTTGTTCGAGTGTCGTTCCAAAGAGTGTCAACTTCATTCAGATATAGTATGACATAGTATGAAACTTTTTTTGTCACGGTGTCCAGTCTCTTAATGCTGCCACACTGGTTGGTCTGACCATGCAAAAATATTTGAGTTTTCGTCTCATATCTGACCGGTGAAGTCTTGGTCCTTAAGCCAAATCGGAAGACTTGTACCTAATTTTTTATCTTTCTTTTACATCAAGTTTACGTAATTATGTACTTACCAGTCCTTATTTGTGACAGAAGATGATAGTCTGTGGAAATTCTTGACCAAGACTTGAGCTATATAGGTGACGACTGCTGTGCTGATCCACTCTCGAGAATGTATTGAGGCATCTAGCCAAACCGCGGAATTGTTTGCGTCACTGTTTGATATTTTTAACATCTGAAAAATAAAAAAGCTAGTTTATACACTAAAATGCGGGTTGAGCGAAAATGCTAATCATGTTATTTAATAGGCGATACAAGGCGGCAAGCAACTCATCACTATTTGATTAATTTTTCCACCCTCTCGCATACCTCTTAAAGTAGCTTTTGGGTTTTGCGGCCCTAAGCTCTGTCCCATTAGGGATAGAGCGTGATAAAGCCTTAAGTTCTAAGTTTATATTGTGAGTAGGTACATTTGTTTGTTAATTTTAAATGGTATATCCCTGCTAGGACTTCTCATCATGCGTAATGGAAATAATCTTGATAGATACATAAATTAATTTATTTGCAGCTATAACACACATAAGTACAAAAACTATACAAAAAAATGGAATGCAGACACAAAAAACAGATACCTACCTGCATAATTTTATTATGCAATACACTGATTTTCAGTTGTGATCTGAGGAGATGATGCGGATTCAATACTAAATTATGAAAATAAACACCAAAAATAAGAGTTTGTGTTCGTTTATATAAATAAATAAATCTTGTAACGAAACGTTTTAACCGAAATTATACTGTCCCAAAATTTTCAGTCAGGTATTTCTTTTAACATACCCTGGGTCCACCATAATAACTGGATGACGACTACATGTAAAGTATCTGAGGAATTTTGTAACTTTCTTCATCTAAGCGCGTTTTTGGTTGCAGTCTCAACAGTTTTAGTCAGTTCAGTTCTTCTCCGAATATAATATGCATGTTAATATCCGCATAATCAAGAAGAAATAACCTTCTGGCTATTATACAGTTTAAACGATTATGCTATAATTAATTTTATAACACTTCGAAGGAAGTTATTTTACTCAAAATTAGGGTGAGAAAAATAGAAACTCTTACGGCTAACTCACGTAATAGTAATCTAGTCATAAAGGCCGACCGGATTTCGATCGATTTAAGTATCTTCACGGCGAGTGTTACGAGCGGCGACTCGATGACGTCGCTTGTTCCTTTCGACTACGTTACGCGAGTTAAACGTGTTAATAAAAATAATCAATTACTATTTAATTTTGTCGGGCTGAATTGCTGTCCGGCAAAGTGTTCATAAAATATTTGCAGACTTACCTTGATATCCCTTCCTTCAACAGATTTCCCGATCACACTGACGGTACAAATCGAGGGATAGTCTCTCTCTAGTTCGTCTATGAAAGCGTAAATTACGTTCAGTCTGTGGTATCTCTTCCAATTCATTAGTTTTACTGCAAATATTGATAAATGATTCGAGTATAGAATTTCATAGAAAAGCATAGGCTTACGCCCGGTACTGCCAAAAGCGTCGCCAAGGTGGATGTAAAAATATGGTTTGAATGAATAATTGAACTTACCTTTTCGTTTCCTCGGCTTATTTGTAGGAACTATAATTGATCTGATGCCTCTCAGACTGGGTGACTTGTGTCCTAAAAAAACAATCAGTAAGTTAAATTTAAAGTAGTACAAATTATAGATATTAGCTGGAGAGCTCGATGGCGCGGTGTGGGTACGCAGTGCTAGTGCTTGCGCGAGTGAAGCAACTCCGGACGTGGTCCACAATTGGGAGGGTGGCTGCAAGTAGCTCGAGCTTATCTATGAAAAAGAAAAATGACAACTGGCTCATGTTTGAACTTATGAATTCTATTAGCCATATCTATACGCCCGCCAAATTTCATAAAGATCCGATGAAAATTACTTAAGTTTACGTCGAACAAACATACATCAATTCTCACATACATACAAACGCCGGAATCAGCTAGACTCGGAGAACTTCGCTCAGTTTCCTCGCTCATTTAATTACAATGACACAATTGCACAGTATTAAATCAAAAGATTTACAGAAACACTTCAAAAATATAATAAAAATACTTTTCATTTCAGTTACTATGTGAAGTAATCCCTCTTATCTTTACTTACCCTTTTTTCGACTCAATTTAGTCTGGGTGCCATTGTCAGTCTTCATTGTTGTAATGGAGAAAACGTCTTCATCATAATCATGACATATTGTGATATCGCATGGTGAATTTTCTACTTCTTTCCCCTGTTCAGATATATCGAGGACCGATTTGAGTTTGAGTTGTGTATCGTTTTGATTTATTGTCATTTGTTTATCCATGTTAGAATATTTCTGGGAAAAAGTTTTTAGTAAGTATTAATTTTATGAATTCTGGGAATACTCGAATTTTTTTTTGAAATAAGTTCTTTGTTTCTAGCTCCAGAAATATCATTGAAAGTGAGCCACGTGGACCATTTGGCTTCCATTACTCCAAGACAATGTGTAGAATAAATTAAATAAGAATCTTAATGCTACGAAGCCTGCAAAGATAAACTGGGAACTGCAAATGGAAAAAAATATTACCTACCCATTAGTATATCATTAGTCAGCTTAGAGCCACAAGACTAAAGACCCAAAATACTCTGTCTGTCTCATTATAAATAAAGACGCGAAGATGTGTAAATACATACATTATATAGGCATATGTAAGAGAAACGAGCGCCGGATACTTTTT
Organism: Acrobasis suavella; assembly: GCA_943193695.1. Classification (NCBI taxonomy): domain Eukaryota; kingdom Metazoa; phylum Arthropoda; class Insecta; order Lepidoptera; family Pyralidae; genus Acrobasis; species Acrobasis suavella. Next base: position 7,461,771 of record OW971945.1, on the reverse strand, counting down.
AAATTAATTATATAAATTTTATACGTGATATTTCCTCACCGGAGTTTATTCCGATGCGATTGGTACTTCACTGATGCTGTGAATTTTCTATTAAAACAGTCATTATTGCTTCACCGAATAAATTTATTTGCCTAATTTGCGTAGACAGAATAATTTAACATATACACCACACAAGAAATTTAGACATGATGCTCACATAATAATTTATTTCCTTTAAACAAATATTTAGAATATACCACTAAAAAATCTTTTGACGGATGACATCAATGACAACACGGAAATGACACTCTATTTTTTAAATATTGTTGTGAAATTAAGATTATTTAGCAGATTAGGTAATTCTTATCATGCTAATGTTATATCCAGACCTTTTTTCTCGTAGTAAGCAAAAATATCTAAGTAGGTAATTACTTTTCTATGAAACTCTATGATAGCTTTGCCACAGCCCACAGCTCCACACCTCTACACTGCACACCTTACCACATAATATTTGTATTATAATGAATCTGTGCTCCTCACCTTATAGTGTTTATACCAATGATTTAGATAAACAAGTAGTGGTTTACGTATAGTTCATTGCTAAATATAAAATATGTCACAAAAACCCTGTCCTATCCTTGTAGGAGAAACTCAGACCGTCAATATGAACAACTTTTCCTGGGGGACCAATGCTTGACTCTCGAAAAAAAAATTCTAATGTATGAAAATGTCGATTTTCTTTTCGAGTTTCAAGTATTGGTCCCTACAAGTTGAAGAGTTGCTCCTACAAGGATCGGACTGGGTTTTTGTTATAATTGTACTTATCGCCTTTAACTTGTATATGCATTTGTGTACAAAGCGTCTGCGCCCCAACCGCCGCTTATACAGGGTTAATTTTTAAACTCCAGCAACATTTTAGGAGCAAGTTCAGTCCATGATACAAAACTAATTTCTATAAAAATATATTGAAAATCGATTAAAAAAGTTTCGTCCTCCCACACATAATCAATTTGGCTGCGGGCTTATTTGTAGGGAAAGCCATTATTTTTTTCATTTTTCGATAATTCTTAATGGAAAGTATTTCAGTATTATGGACTAAACTTGCTCTAAAAATGTTGCTGGTGTTTTTAAAGTCACGCTGTATTCATATACAGCGATATAAGGTAGTCATCCACCGGCTTAGAATTTTAATTCATTATTATCATCATATAAGAAAGAAAGAAAAGAAAGAAAGAAAATCTTTATTCGGAAAACAAAAAAATCTTATGTACTAGCTTTGGCTTCTTCTTATAGTTACTATATTTATTTATGTATCTTTTTTTCATTATTTTTGTCTCGCCTGCATTACTCTACCAAGAGTGAAGACCTGATGGAGTACATGAGAGTAAAGATCAAGCTCATCTTGAGAGTCATAAAGTTGGAATCGCGTCACTACGTGAATTTTAGTTCATACGTGGTGCGTGTTCCAACCGCACAGCTACAAACCTTCACTCAAGAAGATTTCTGGCCGAGAGGTGTCATCTTCCGGCGTTTCCGCGGGAGGTTATCGGGCTAGTTTTAAGTTTTATATTATATATATATGTTAGTCTATAAGGTATTTTTAAATATGGGCCTACAATGTAAATATTCATTTCGTTGCCTGAAATAAATGGTTTATTATTATTATTTATTTACTCATGATTTTATTCTCATAACTTGCTGCGCTGTATTTTTCATATTTCGACTAATTTTTAATTCATACTCCATCTTTCGCATATTTTCTTGAAAAGATTTGTCAATTTTCAGGGAAGATGAGGAGTTAGTTTAATATATGCTTTTTCTTTTCCATTTTTCTAGACCATCATGAAAAACAATATCATAAAAAAATCACACTAGTTGTTTTAATTAAATCTGTGACTTTGGAAAACTAACACAAAACACAATGTCCAATTTAAATTTCCTTTAATAGTGGATCTAGTTGTCAGAACAGTGCACAATTGGAGTTGAGATTAGAAAACCACGCGTAGAAAACTCAGTGAGCGCGGTGGCGTCGCGTCCACAGTGGTGGTTGCAGCCAATCAGCGGGCGCCGTGTCACGCTGCGGCGGTAATTCCGGAACATAGTTTTTTAGGGTTCCGTACCCAAAGAGTAAAAACGGGACCCTGTTACTAAGACTACGCTGTCCGTCTGTCTGTCTGCCCGTCTGGCACGAGGCTGCATCTCATAAACCGTGATAGCTAGATAGTTGAATTTTTACATATGATGTATTTCTGTTGCCGCTATAATAAAAATTACTAATATCATAATAAGGGGGGCTCCCACACAAAAAATGCGTTTTTAGCTTGATATTAATAAAAGCAACATCAGGTAGACGCTTAATTACCTGAATTGTCCGGGGTCCAGTGATGCCCCCATTTGAAATAAATCATTTGATAGGAAACAAAGGCAGCATTTAAAATTTTGTCTTGACCAGGCTCTAGATAACCCTTCAAACTATTTTATGAACTACTGTTAATAGTTTAAAGAGTGAACGTAAAGCTTTTCTACGCACAATTGCGAAAAACAACCACGTTTGGCGTATGTGCGTAGAAAAGCGTCACATTCTCACTTTAAACTGTAAACAGTAGTTCATAAAATAGTTTGAAAGGTTATCTACAGCCTGGTCAAGACAAAATTTTAATTTATATCTCCGTTTCCTTTTAAATGATTTAATAAATATGGGGGCATCGCTGGACCCCGGAAAATTCAGGTAGCCCCTTAAGAGAGATCTTTGTCTATTTGATTAGAAAACTCGCGCAAGTCTGTGAGCGCAGTAGCGTCGCGTGGCTAATCCACGTTCGCCGTGATATAGGTTTCTTGTTTTTTTTTGATTTGATTACAAAAACACGTGTAGAAAAGTCACTGAGCGCAGTGGAGTCACGTCCACATTATTTGGTAATTAAGTTTATGGTCCATCCCACAAGGTTAGTTGCAACTAATCAGAAGGCGTATGTCACGGCTCATAAAAAGTCTATGAGTCGTAGGCATAGAATAAAAGAAAACCAACTGGGAAAAATAACACAATAATGTGGCGAACTTTTTTTGCTTTATTTATTACTAGCTTGTTTGATATTGATTTTTTTTTACAATTCCACGGGAACCTCACGTTTTTACGACTTAAAGATGATAATCTTTAAGTCGTAAAAACGTAAGGTAATAAGTTGTCTACATTTCATTCCAATTCTTTTTTTTTTCCGAAAGCGAAGCAAAAATCCAAATACCCATACAAACTTTCGCATTTCAGATATTTGCGTCAACCGGAATAGCGCTTTAGCTCTAACTTTTCCAACAAAACTTCGGGCGTCGCTCAACTATGTTAAACCAGACACGTTCGCTAATTGCATACAAATGAGATTGATTGGAATTGGAACTGACGGTCGTGCTGAGGCTTTTTACGGAAGCACTCTTTGTTTTGTGAATGCTAAAAATAGTAAAAGGGAACATTTGAACTAAATCTACGCGCAACGTGATTAAGAACGACGTTTATTTATTTACAAAATTTGTGTACACAAAGAAATAAACACAGAAATGAAGTAAGAAAAAATAAGAACATATTATTTACTGCTTCTGCATAAGAACTCAGACCCAGGAGAGGAAATAAAAATCTTTTTAAAGACATCTTGCAAATTTAATTATATTTTTAGGCTGAAAATGATGATGACCTCGGTAAGGCACTCACATTTTCTAGTATAAACCAAAGAGCAAAAAAAATTTTATAATTCTTTTGTTCGTTCAGGTTTAGAATATGCATCAACTATTTGGAATCCACAATATAAAAAATATATAGATATGTTAGATAAGATACAAAGAAGGTTCATGAAACATTTGCAATTTTACGAAAATCATTGTCCTCAGAATAAATTAGATCCATTGCCTTCATTGTCTGTTCGCCGCATGGAAAGAGAACAAATTTTCTTTATAAGCTTTTAAATAATTCTTTAGATTCTGCTTACCTTTTAAGTAATATAGGTTTGACATGCCATTGTCCACAATCTAGGAATAAGAAATTGTTTTTTGAACCAGTACTTAAAACAAATTACACAAAAAATACCTTCATTTACCGTGCTTGTGAAAATTATAATTCACTGTTTAATGAACTTGATATTTTTATGTCGTCTATTGGTTTATATAAAACACTACACTTGAACTATAGTTAAATGAATATGTCATTTTCGGTAAAATAATTAAGTTTAAACTACCCACTTCTTATTTTTTCTTTTTTAATTTGTTCATAGTCTGTTCGGTATTTCTGTATAAGTTATCTGAGGAAACTTGATTGGTTTATGCATTACTTAAGTTTATTGTTATTGATTACTTATGTAACTGTTTGCTTCCCAAAAAAAAAAAATTATAAAATAAACAGCATTATAATAAAATAAAAAATTAAGACAATTCTTAAACACGAAAGTGTATAAAATCGCACAAGTACGCTTCTCAAAGTACGAAAAAACCACGGAATATTTATTTTATTATTTCATATTGTTATTGTCCCTAACCTTTTAAAGGATCGTCTACGTACAAAAAACCGGCTAAATCTCCGTATCTGAAGGCAATCTCAACGACTTTTCATAAATAAGGGTAGGTCTTGTTTTCACGGAAGTCATAAAGAGCGCAGTTGGAAAGTTAATCTAGTTAAGCGGGGTGGCGGGTCGTAAGTTTGGTTCCGGCGGCAACGATAATTAACGCGATTACGAAGATAGTGAGAACGTCGACGCCCCTTAATTGAAATGTATTGCGCTTTTGGCAGAGAGTCATCTTAACTTCTGTATTTCCAGTGTGATAAAAGTTAGTTGTCTGGGTATTTTGTAGATACTTAAGTAGAGGTTTTCAGCCATTGTCATCATCGTCAGCTCCCAATAACTCGCTGCTGGGTAGGTTTACGATCATCAATCAGTAGTCATATGATTGATTTTAGAGGGCAGTAATCTACCAATTTCAGGAGTGCAGATTTTTAATAAAATACTCGTATACATAAAAAAAATCTACGATTTTAAATCGGTAGTGTTGTACTATTTAACAAATTTAGTTAGATTCTTATAACTATAGCACTTCTTTAAAAGATATCGCCTATGCCCAATTCAATATATGGTATGTCCGTGATATGGTAGATCACAGTGGTCTTCTATATGATAACATATCACGGACAGGACGAAGACTAGAAGACGACAGAAAAGAAGAGATCACATAATTAATACCTAGTAAATACGGCAGTTGAAGAAGACATTCATTAAACTAATTACAGACCATAGGTAAGACATTAGATTTACAATGTTTCCTATGGCAGCAGGCGATATTAATTCATCACTTAAGCCAATCATAAGTTCTTACTTGTGATTGGCTTAAGTAATGAATTAACATCTTAGACTTGAGTTTTAGCTCTAATTAAATTATAGTCAACTAAACATACCAATATATTAGTGCAGTGTTTGATACTCGGACACCTCAAATCACAGTTGATTTAGTTACCATGACAGCAGGCGATGGCATACATTACGTGAGCCAATCACAAGTAAGACCTTAGATTTGAGTTTTAGCTCTAATTAAATCATAGTCAACATAGCATACCAATATTGTACAGTGTTTGACGCACGGACACCTAAAACCACATAGTTACCATGGCGGCAGAGGATGGTATTCATTACATAAGCTAATCACAAGTAAGACCCTAGACTTGAGTTTAAGCTCTAATTAAATCATAGTCAACATGGCATACCAATATTGTACAATGTTTGGCGCTCGGACTCCTAAAACCACATAGTTACCATGGCGGCAGGGGATGGCATTCATTACGTAAGCCAATCACAAGTAAGACCCTAGACTTGAGATTTAGCTCTAATTAAATCATAGCCAACATGGCATACCAATATTGTACAATATTTGGCGCTCGGACTCCTAAAACCACATAGTTACCATGGCGGTAGGGGATGGCATTCATTACGTAAGCCAATCACAAGTAAGACCCTAGACTTGAGTTTTAGCTCTAATTAAATCATAGTCAACATAGCATACCAATATAGTACAGTCTTTGACGCACGGACACCTAAAACCACATAGTTACCATGGCGGCAGGCGATGGCATTCATTACGTAAGCCAATCACAAGTAAGACCTAAGACTTGAGTTTTAGCTCTAATCAAATCATAGTCAACATAGCAAACTAATATTATACAGTGTTTGACGCACGGACACCTAAAACCACATAGTTACCATGGCGGCAGGCAACGGCGTTCATTACGTAAGCCAATCACCGTGAACACAGCGCCGGCACACCTAAGATTAGAGTTGCAGCTCTAATTAAATCATCTGCCAGTTAACTGCAAGTTAATAATAGACCGTCTTGTGTCTATTTTGAATCGCCCTTTATATAATGTCTAACCAAATATACTGAAACTATTTAAGGGGTTAATTCAACACGTATCGAAATATGAAAAGTAATTTGTGGCCTCCCAAACAAGTTGGCCGATCAGCTGATTCGAGTTTGTATGGAAAGCCAAAAATTTTTATTCATATTTCAACATATTTTCCTTGGGGAAAGTTGTTCACTATCACGGACTGAATTTTACCCTTGAAATAGTTTTAATATATTTTGTTAGACCTTATTTATTCAGTTAGGTACTGTGGATACCAGTAAGCCAATTATGTTGTAGCGATAGGCCGGAATATATGAACTAGTAATCTAGATAGGGATTCTTTTCATTTAATAGGTACAGATTAGGTCCATTTGCATAACTACAATATCACATACATATGGATAAAAATCCAGAAACGATTAAAAACTTATAAAATCAGTTTGTTTCTTAGTATGCAGTTTTACCATGAAATAAAAAACACAGCCGTAGTTCGACTCTGGACCGTAATCTGGGCGTAAAACGTCGGACCGTCGTCGGCGAGAATCTTATTTGGTTCGGTAGTCTTCGCCCATTTGTTTAAATTAAGTATACCGATATTTTATAGAGAAAGATTTTTAACATCTATACCATCGTATTTGTACATCTATATAGGTAAGGATAAATCGCCGCAGCTCGGGCTTCGGACCGTAATCTGTCGGCAGCGAGACGTCGGACCGTCGGCGAGAATCTAATTTGGTTCGGTAGCCGTCGCTCATTTGTTCAAATTATACCCTCGCGCCACCCCTGCCGTGCTTGCGACATGCCCGAGACACCCTGGAAGTGGTTGTGAAATAATGGCTTTATAGTTCGTCTAATGATTGTTATTTATATTATACTTTACAGTTTTTTAAAAATGGAGATCTTCGAATAAACGTAATTCATACATTTTTATCGACCTAGGTACGAATATTTTATTCCACAGACTGAAATAATGATTTATCTTGGCCAGTGGTTTTATTTGGTCAAATTTTACAACGTGTCTCTATCGTGTCCTGTTTGAATTTATTTTTATTTTATTTCTCTAGTTTTAGAAAGCATGACGACTTACCCTAAATCCCCATAAACGGTCAGTGGCACTCAAACTATTCCGCCGGAGGCTCTTCCGGACCCTCTTTAGAACGCGATCTTTCCGGCTCCTTTGTCAATCGAAAACCTCTTTTGAAGAGACATGTCAAACGAATCAAAAACGGAAATCACTAATAATGGGATACTTGTCGATTTTAATTAGTTGTCGCTTTTTAATTTATTTAGTAGGTAAGGTTTCATCGTAATTGCAATTTTGTAGTGCTGGTTTTACTTAATGAATGCATTCACTTCGAACACTTCTATTCTATACTTGCTGATGCCCGCGACTTCGTTCGCGTGGAGTTTATGACTCCGGCTTATTAATATAAATACGAGCTAATGTAGATACAAATGAAAATACTTGTAGCTGCATCAGGTGTACTAGATCTTCGATTTTTATACCTCAAGAAAAAATGCTTATCAGGCTGAACAATTTTTGCTAAGGCGTCATTTTTATATTTCTTACAGTTTAGCTGGACCATTATGGTTCTGCATCAGGTGTTTTATTTTCATTATCATAAATCAATTATATTCTTTATGTTGCCCTTATTTAAATTCTTACTATTAACTTTGTCTCCATCGCACCTAATTTTTTTTTGGAAATATATTTAATGTACAGACACATTTTTTTTACTGTTTTATTATAGTATGGATGTAACAAGCACAAACGATGTTTGTAGGGGTAAAATGAATATGTACCTACGTTATACTTTTAATATTAAAAATAATGTTTTATTATTATATGTACGTACGTATAGGTAATATAAAACATTATTTTAAGTAGGTAATTAAAAGAAAGAAAATATGTAAATTTGGAAGAAGTAAAAATAACAAAACAAAATAGATAAAACACTAAGAGATGGTTAATATTGCACCGAAATGGTCTGTGCTCAGCATATGTCGTAATTGGGGTACAAACTTGCTAATACACAATGTTATTGGTCCACAGCAAGCCAGACAATTCCCGCCACGTTTACCACAACGAATGATATCGAAGAAATTAATGAATTAGTAAATACATTTAAATCCGTCAAAACCTAACTAACTCCTAACTTAGCCTAACCAAATCCAGAGTCTAGGTCCACATTCGCTCATTGATCACGCTAATTCCTAGGTAATGTCCTTACATTACTTAGGACTTCGCTGTTTTATTTATATACTTACACTTGACCGTACCAACGTAAACCGAACAAAATTTCACCGCTACGCAAACATTTGATCTTAAGAATGCAATCCAAACGAGTGCCATCGGAACGAAGGGAAGTGCGCAACCTTTGAAATAAATCAAATCTGTATTGACCGAATGCAAATAAATTCCCTGTTATCCGGTGTTTAAACAGTGCTTCGGGGCAGCGTCCTCGCCCTCGCTCCTAATCAAAAAATTGAACTTTCAATAAAGGGAATCATTAATTCTGCTTAGGGAGGGATCCGTAAGAGCCTAACGAACTCCGCAAGAAACCGCCATGTTTTTGTCGGATAATTATTTGAAAGAAATACTTACGTACCTGGGGGACTCCACGGAAATCGTATTTGATGGACTTTGAAATATTAAGTTGCTCCCGTATTTCTCCAAGTATTTTCAGTTTTAACAAATTATATGAATAAGTAATATACGTTTCATATGTTTCATTTTTGAACAAAAAATAATGAAATGAACAGATTTATCAAAGTAAAGTTATACGCGACTGTTGATTTTGTTTTTAAATATAGAGGCTTTGAATACTGACATCGATTCTTATTTCAGTGAATTTGAATTTTATAACAAAAGTATGTACATGATGTCAGCGACCATAAAACTAAGTACATTCAGAAATGTATTGTTTCTACTAAAAATATTCTAACGTCTCTTATTAAAATTTTAAGTACCACCATCTCTGCCAAAATGCTGTATCATCTGCTATTGATCTGTTGTTTTTCTCAGTCGACGTGATGCAGGAGAACCTGGTCGACAAAAATTTATTTTGTGCTTTATTGGTGACATAATCACCACAGTAATCCCGCACATCTGATTTCGTACCTACTTATCCGCTAATTAAACTAAATAAAATTACACTTTTGTCATAAATGTGAAAATGAGTTTCTTTCGGCGTTTCTTCTCAGCAGTGGTCGTTACGAAGCGCTGGTATGGGTATACGGTAGCTTTTCTTTAAAATAAATTAAATTTTAATGTAAACTGTAAAGTTTACATTAAAATTTGCACGTTGTAAAAATTATACTTATTGACATGTAAAAGTGCCTGTAAAGGTCTAATTAATGAATAAACATTAGAATTTTAAATTTAGCGCTGGCTAACAGATCAAGTTTTTATTTGTGTTTGAATATATACAATACATAAGTACCTATTTAATTTCACATATACGCGTCTATTAAGTCATTTATAATTCCCTGAAAAACCTGCACCTTTTCAACAAAATTTATGTACATTTTTTTTCAAGAATGTATTATATATATTACCCTGTGCATAATAACTTGTAATGTAAATAATCAATAAATATGTAATGTTTTGCTTTTCTATTGTATTGGGTATAGACCTGTAAAAAAAGAATAAGTGAAAAATAAATAAAATAATAATATATGTAAATTACATAATATGAATGCAATTTTGATTCCGGCTGAACGTTGTAAAGTATTTATTAAAAAATTAAATAAGCCCAAACTCGATGGAGTTGTATCGTTTTATTAGTGAATTCCATCGACCACCTTCCGTCTCCGTGATCAGACCCTAGATATTGTCCATAAAGTTCTCGTCAAGACAAATCAAACGAGTCCTACTCAATGAAGTTATGTTCTTTTAAAACTCAGTTCTCTCAAACATCTCCCAGCTCCATCATAAGAACAGCTCATTGACCATAATATTGTATTGTCATCCGAGTTGCACAAATATGCAAAATTTCAACTCAATCGGTTCAGGATAACTGATGAAAAACTGATTTGCAAGATTTTTACTAAACAAACATTTATACCTGATACATTGCAAGTAAAATAAAAGCTTGTAAAATATTTCCTTGTGGCTAAACCATGCAGCCGTCTGCCACCTACAGAAGGTATATGCTAATCCCCGATATAAACCTGCACCTTTTTCTACAGACGTGCCGCACTGTCTGCTATTGATCCGCCATTTTTCTCAGACGCCACGATGCAGGCGATCCCGGCCGAGAATTAATGATGTCCTTTATTGGGAACACAATTTTTGATTCCGTCCTCTTTCCTCCCTCGCAATCCCACCGGAACATGTTTACATGATACTTTCAAAGCAATAGCTTGAAGGCTTTTGGTTATGAAGTGGAATGTTGGAAACTTTATGGAAAAATAGATGCGCTTTAGGTTTTACAATCTCAATATCAATTAATACGCCTAAGTATAACTAGGTATTTTAAAAAGATAATAGTACTTTAAAACTCGTCATAACAAAGATATCATTGATCTTATTGTCATGTTCTGAGAATAACATTCGTAGTTACAAAAATACTTCTATTCAGACTTATGTCAGAATTTTAATAATTGAAAAGGAATAGAAGTCATCGAAAAAACCGTAGCACGCTACGGCGTAGACGCAGTTTCTACGACTTAGGCGCCGTTTTCACGACGTAGGCGCAGTTTTTATAACGTTGGTTATTGTGTAGGTGCAATACCTTCGACCTAGGTGCAGTTATAGTATAATAAAATTAGAATATAATAAAAAATTGGCATTTCCATACAAAAGTGTGCAGCCGCCCGGGCAATTTGTATGAGAATGTTGAATAGTTTCTTGGTTTTTTAATTTCATTATACTATAGTGATCTAGTATAGCCCGTGGTTCGATTTATTACGGATATGTCCCTTCCACATTATATACTTAGGTGTTTTATATGAGTGATATCTACATCATCTGTTAGATCAGCAATATAAATTTACTTTTACATCTCAGCCTTTAGGCTAGTTCTGAGACCTGGAATTTTTTTTACTACACATACTGAAATGAGTAATATTTGATGTTGTTTGCAAGAACAAATAAAGTGATCGCTTTATTCGTTCTTGTAGGTATTGAAGAAGTGATCCTATCATGGGACTAGCTCGCCATTATACACATCATATGGTCTATTAGTGTTTCTATGACTGTAACTGTTTATGTATATTAAAGACTAGCTATGCTCGTGGGCTTCGCTCCCCGTGGGAATTTCGTGATAAAAACTATGTCCTTCCTTGGGTCTTAAACTAGGTATATTCAATGGATAACCTATAAAGAGCGGCCGAGCGTTTGTATGAAAAGTAAGACGGGAAGTCTTACTTTTCATACAAACGCTCGTACGTGATTATGGCGTTGTATCTGATCTTTCTTGAAAAATTTTGAACTCACAGGTATCTTGTGCACTATTTCTAGGTTTTTATCGAAATAAAAAATTAAAATTTGGAAAAACCAGTTCAGTATACGCCTTCAAAAATCTGCTTTTTTGCACAAATTTTACCTGAAGTTCGACCGTTCATAAATTACTCATTAATTGTAAAAATAAAAAAAATATTTCGATAGAAACCTCGCAAATGTAATGAAAATTTTAAATAAAAAACATTAATTTCACACACTTGCAAGGCTTACTGACAAAAACGTATATCCTGGAACAAGTTTTAAGAAATTTCCGCACCCAATGAATAGTTAATATTCGTTCAATGGATAGTTAATTATAATACTAAGTTCATTTAATAGAATGAAAACCATACCCTAAGGCGCTATCTCTCTCTTTTTTGGTTTGCCTTTTTTATAGCATTGCCCTGGATGAAAAAACAAGCTTTTAGAATTATGCTTGCTTTGAGGACAGAGCCGCCGGGAAGGGCCGCCTTCAGATAAAATTTGGTATGGATATTATCCATACCAAATTTTATCTCAATAGGTTCAGTGGATGAAGCGTAAAGAAGTTACAAACAAACAAATATACAAACTCACTTTCGCATTTATAATATTAGTTAAGATTAGGAAGACACGATAATTAGGATAGGATATATATGTACATGTATACAACAACAACGACAACGATCACGAAGCAATTACTATAAGGACTTAAATATTTGTAACTTTTAATCTACTTACTACGAGTAGCAAACGTTTAAAGGTATGTTGAGGAAAAAAAATAAAGCCCAGCACGGAGGGGTCCACCCGCAGGCGGATACCGAAGCCTGTTTACACGATCCAGGATCAGCCAAAGTAGTCCCCAATTGCTTTAAGGCATTAGCGGGGCTCAACGTTACTGTTATGATTGACAAATAGACAGGATTTTTTATTATTATACCACTGACTTTCGGTTTGTTGTATTGTTATCTTTTTTAAATCTTAAATTGTTGAAAACCTCAATTATTAGAAGAAATAACGATTATTGTAAATCGCAAATATTTAACATGCCCCAGATTTATTTCTTCGTGTTTGTATTCTCTTTAATTTATTCTTTAAAAACAATTGCAAAACGAAGGATTTTAACATTTTTTCTGTAGTTGTCTCAAGGAAATTACTCTCTTTCCAGTAGAATATTTACCTTTATATAATAAACATACATTGAAATGGAAGAAAAACTCTAATTCCGTGATGTTTGTAGTGCAAACAACTTATTTTGTAGACTTATAATGTATAAATAATGTCAGTGCTTCTCTTTTTCACGTTTCAAGTCGTGAGTATAACTCGTACAACTTAACTGAGCACCTTGCGGCCATATAACAAGTATGACCGCGAAGTGCACAGTTAAATCGTAAGGGCAGTATTTTACTTGAATCGATAAAGTCAATCTAACATCCATTTTCAATTTTAAAATTAATTGGAAGGATATTGCACACAACGTTTTCGTTTTAAATTTACTATTACCTTAAATTAGCCACTAAATTGATAAGCATAGCTTTCGGGTCTTGTAATCCTTGGCCCTATATATCCCGTAAGGAATAAAAATGTAAAAGTCTATTTATAGACTGTGATTCTATATTACATGAAAATCCGCTGTCGTAGTGAATCCGTGTACTGATAAAGTTAGTTCCCTCTTTGACCAATCACCAGACAAATGATTCGCCAGCTCGCTGCTGCGGACCAATTAATTGATGGAGACCCAGAAACAAATGAAGATAATAACAGATGCGCGCACTCTCACCACATCTTGAATGTCAGGGTTTGTTGTTGATAAAGGTTGGCTGGAAGAATCAATTTACCTACTAGTTTCTAATAGACGAGTAAGTGACACTCCGTGGTCCAGTGGTCTAGGCGTTCGATTAGAGATCCGGAGGTCGTGGGTTCGAATCCCAGGGAATAATAGGTACTTTGTGAAAAAGTCTGGTTAGGATATTGCAGGCTTGAATCACCTGATTATCCGAAAAGAAAGATGATTCCGTGTTTCCAAAGGCACGTATAAGCAGTGGGTCAAAAAAACCCCATCTAGCGTTTGCTCAAACCTATTCAAGGATTAGTTCTGGTTCACCCTTTGGATTGTGGAGATCAGACGGCGTCGCTCTGTGTAAAAACCAGAACCTCGTCAAATCACCTAGGTTCCTAGCGGACCCCGGGCTCTGAAGCGTTACTGCTGAGAATGCAACCGGGAATACTCTCGGATAATGATGAGTAGGTGACATTCAGCAACCGCTGCCCACTGTTCTGTTACGAACTGTCGTGCAACAGTCGCCGACTAGGGTCGCAAGTATCTAAGTCCGCGTTTGTAAGTGGAGGTAGGTGCTTATAAAGAGGGTTATTATCTCGTATCTCGAATAAAGACTTAGTGCGGCCAGTGGAAGAACGTACGGCCCCGGGTATGATATGCACTTAAAAGGTGAACACAAGTGACATATAATTTTAAATTTCTTGAGTTCTATTGGGCTTCACAAGGCTTGTTAAAATGTTTGTCCTGGCTGTCATTATTGTAGCGAAGTCGTCAACAAGATAATTTATGTCAGATGTCTTTAGCCAGCTTGAAAAAGTAGTAGTACCTAAATAAAATATCCATTAAATCTTGTGGTTGAAATTAGCATCCTTCTGGTCCTTACATATTTTGTAGGGGCTAGTGTCGTTCGGAGCCCGGATTAGGAGGCAGAGTTAGAAAGCGGATCACTGGGGCACTCATTAGCCGATGTTGTAGCCATTTTAAACGGACGACGTAATATCTTTTACGTATGCTTGCGTTAGTAAGACATACAAAGGAAACACTTTTTTACTTACAATACGGTACAAACCGTACAGATGGACAACCCAAATGCTAGTTACTAGATACCAAAGGAATATATACTTTTATTTGCTCTTTCACATTTTTTTCATTTATTTATAAATATTTTTTTAGAGAAAAGATTACATAGATATAAAGATCTAAATGATGGTATGATATCGATATGAGTGTAAAAATATTTACTGTCATATCGAGCCTCCTTTACTCGCTCGTAACTTATTAGTAATTTCATATTAATAAAATCTGCCTTCCTAAATCAGTCATCGTATAGTAAGTACATATACTTTATGCTTTTAAAGAATTTGACAGATAAATCAATAGGTGCTCGTACATCAGTAGCATTGAACTATATGACTAATTGGAATGGAGATTTTCAATGAAATCGGGATATGTTTATGATACATATTTATCATTTTAAGCCTTGAAGGGAACATACCTTTTCGATAGGTACTTACCTATTTACTATATAAGCCTCAAATCTAGCATTTACTCAATCAAAGATACCTTAACCTTCACTGTCTACGGTAATTGGGTCCCTTGATAAGCGTCGGCATCCTGTTGTTAGGTAACAATGCGGTTGTAGACAGTCTGAAGGTATGTGCACTGCACAGTTTAATCAAAGATTTTCTCAATAGGGGTGGCGACAGGATTAGAAAACTATAATTGTTATAAATTCTTTTTTTTAAATTATCCAAATATAATAGACCCATATTTTTTCAGTTTGCCAAAAAAGTAAAAATTCGCAAAGATACGAAGCATCAAAGTTTCGGAGTGGGGGCTTGCGACATCACCTCTATGTAAAAATCGTACGTAGCCGTGACGTCATGCGAAATTTCAATGCGCTATATGTTTGTCATTTTTGTTTCTCAGAGAAAAGAAAAAAATCGTGTACAAAATTTTTTAATAATCTAACCGATGGTCTAAATATATTTTTCCATTTGTCATGTGTATTAACTGGTTTATTAGGTTTCGGACTAGAAATACTATTTAAAAATAAATCATTGTAAGTGTACAGTAAGTACATTGTAAGTACCTTGCTAGGCATGGGCTTGGCGTGCGCGTGTCGTCTCAAAGGGTACAGAGATAACAAATATCGTTCAAATGGAGTCACTAGACGTATTTTTCTTGATCAAGGCAAATCACAGGACTTCTTGCTACAATAATTTTTCATAACAAAAAATTGACTTTACCGCACACTTGATTTTGATAACAACACGTACAATGCGACAAAAATAAGTTGAACAAAAATGGCGGATTTCAAAGCATTTTTGTACAAATTCCAACCATTCAAGGTTTTTGGTTCACGTAGGTTGAACCAAAATGGAAGTTATCGGCGCAGGTTCAAATAATGCGTCGACGACCGCCATTTTGGTTCAATTTGCCTACGTGTTGGGAATTTGTTCAAAAATATATTGAATATAAAAAATATATTTGTTCAAATATATATTGATTTTATTTATTATTTGTTTATATTTGTGTCGCATTGTACAGGCCTTTTCAAACAAAATAAAATTTTGAAAGTACCCTCTAAAATGTAAGGATTATTATTTACTGTTATGTAATTTTCTCTCCCATTCTCAGGGCGCCACCTTGAATTTTTCGTGACGTCGCATAATCTATAACCAGCGGACAGCCAAAACGCTTCTGATTAAATCTCATTTCTCAAGGTAAGTATCACGGATACCTTTGAAGATACGAGGGATCAGACGAATGAACATACATAGCGGCGAACCTCATATAACCCTCTGTTTTTCTGCGCCGCAGTCGGCTAAAATTTGCGCAGTTAATTGTTAACAAAAGTACACATTGAAAGTAGGGCTAATCAATATTCCGGCTCCAACATCAATATTTGGCCGATACTGCTCTCGTCTTATTACAGCTAACGAGGGCAAACATTAAAATTCTGCAAGATTACGTCACTCGTCTAGTTTTGATAATTGAATATAAAAAACTACAGTTAGCCCAATTATAGGTCTTTTATTATTTTTACTACTGCTAGCTGCAGACTATTTATCTAAAGATCAGCGCAACGGCAAGAAAATTAGCGACAGCGCAACCACCAACAAAAGTTAGTGAAAAACAAATGAGAATGGCTTTTAAGCCGTTCTCATTTTCATGCTCTTATCGAGAAGATGTTTCGAGCTACCTAAAGTCATCTGACGTAGCTTAATCACTGTTATCTAGTGACAACAGTCATTAAAACAATAGACCTAGAATTTGTTTACTTTAAATCTACGATTATAACAAACTAGTGGACAGTAAGTGTCCTCACCATGTTTTCTTTCACGCACGGAAACACATAGTGGTAGTTAAAAAAATGTAAAGTATCAATTCCTTTCAATCGTAGTATAGCTGAAGTGGTCGAGGTACAACTCTCTGGGGTTCGCGGAGCTGATTGACTTATTTTATCATATTTTTATACTTCAAATATTATTCGGAAGGCACTTTGGAAGGTTCATTAGCTCTGTAGCCTTTTTACGAGTAATAACATCGATTAAAAAAAATGTGTGGTGTTACTTTGAAAGATCGGATTAGAAATGATGTCATAAGGGAGCAGTGTGGACTGAAAGAAGATGTAGTAACAAAAATTGAGAAAGGAATGTTGACATGGTTCGGACATGTAGAAAGGATGGATGAAAGGAGATTCACTAAAAGAGTCTACAAAGCAAACTTGAGTGGTAGAGCGGGTCAGGGTCGTCCTCGACGAACGTACCGCGATCAAATTGCAGACGTTCTTAAAAAAGGAGAGGTTAGAAGTACCCGTAACCGGCGGGCATGCATGAAGAGAGTGATGAGTGTAGATGAAGCGAAAGAGGTCTGTCAGGATCGTAGCAAGTGGAGGTCCTTAGTCTCTGCCTACCCCTGTGGGAAACAGGCGTGATAATATGTATGTATGTATGTATGTATGTATGTAAAAAAAAAACCAAACATTTTTTTCCTTAAAGAACATTACACAATTTTTTCACAAGTCACAAATCGATGAATCGAACAAAACCTACTTGTATACAAATATTTTGCGTAGGATAAAGACAAACTGAAGAAAATATGTAATGAAAACTTTATTCTTTAACCCCGTAAAATACCGTATAGTTACGTCTATCAGCCTTAAACGACTCTACCGATAGTTCCACTTTTCATAGTTATCTCTACATCCGAGAGAAGTTTGCCGATATCCGGACTAACATAACAAGATGTGTTTTATCAACCAAATACTAAGAACTGCCCTCCCCCTCTTTAGCCTTTAAGAATAGGGTATATCAGGGGTTTTGTTACGAATGGAAGAGGTCAAATAGTTTTGGTTGGTGGATATAACAGTGGTGATGCGCTGGGGTGTGTTTTTGCTTTATGTCGCGTGAAATTTTATTGTCGCGAGCGGCGCCGATGGCATGTTGGTGTAACCAGCCCTGTCGCATTATTGTGTAAATGACGCGATTTGATGGCTATCTGCTGAGTAAACTCTCAAGTGTCCTCTTTTTGTTTTCTCATTTCGTGTGTGATGACGATTTCATCAATAATAATGAACAAGTTGTCATGTACCTTCTTCTTCCTCCTCACCTTATCCCACGTTACGTGCGGTCCGGATAGCATGTA
This sequence comes from Acrobasis suavella, assembly GCA_943193695.1. Taxonomy (NCBI): domain Eukaryota; kingdom Metazoa; phylum Arthropoda; class Insecta; order Lepidoptera; family Pyralidae; genus Acrobasis; species Acrobasis suavella. The sequence continues at coordinate 7,443,570 of OW971945.1, read as the reverse complement.
AGTCTTTTCCATTTCCCTCTATCCTTTGTCAAGGTAGTTGTTACATTCTTTTTATCTATATCGTCCTTACCGCACTCCATCCACCTTTTCTTTGACCGTCCTCTGTTCTTATGTCCAGTAATCTTCAAATTTAGCATCTTTTATGTAAAGTGGCTCTCATCTCTCCTCACTACATGTCTTTATTGTCCATACCATGTACCTACCTAAATATAAATATAAAAAAAGGTTTATACTCGTGGATCGTAGTATGTTGATAGGTAGAATTTACCAAATATCAGCCCCAAAATTTCTTATTTCATATTTGAAATCTTTTATAAACAAAATGTCTCAGTTTATTAAAAGTTGAACGAGATTTTCACCGCTGAAACCCTTCGTGAACCTGGCACTTGTTTCACTTAGGGACAGCATTAACTTTTAACGTTATATGAATTTTAAAGACGGCTATCCGGCGGGTCAGTGCATAAGCCGGAGCCACGTGTTTGCCGAGTATTACCCAAATGAGACAGGATCTACTTTGCAGGTATATTCCACTTTGATCTTGATGGTGACTTTTATATATATAAATACATACCTATATTTTAGTAGGTGTGCTCCCACATGAAATATGCATATATAAGTAATCGTAGAGCAAGAGATCGAGAGAAGAGAGAAACGAAAAGGGTTAATAAATTTATTTGTTTTATTATAAAATGAGTCAGAATGGTAAGAACTTAAAATTGAAATTTGAAAAGTGGATGGAGTGAAATGATGTAGAAATGAGGTGAGTAATAACATGCAGGAAGGAGTTTTATTGCAACTACGTTACAACACTATTACGTATACGTCTTTATCCCTAATGGGGCAGACAGACAAAACACGATGGTGGGCGAGAAGATCGAAAAAGGGATGTCTTCGACAAAACTTCTGGTATCCAGTGGCGGGCGGGCGGTCGTGTCGGTCGGGAAAGATTTCGTGAAGTAAATAGTAGTAGAAAAATATAAAGACAACAACACATGCCTACACACACACATATATATATATCTCAAAACCTAATTAAAAGCTCAGTACTGATACTGAGCTTTTAATTAGGTTTTGAAACTGCAAAAAGCTACGGATATTAATAGGTAAAGTGTTTCACAGTCGAACAGCTTGAATGGAGAAGGACTTAGATTAGTATGTGGAGCTAAGTAAGTTACGATTTGAGACATCAGTCAGGAACATGAATCGCTCTTTTAGATAGCTGGGAGAAGAAGGTATAAATAGTATGGAGTATAGAAGAGAGAGGATATGATAATTACGACGAAGTCGAATAGGGAGCCACTTGAGTTTTTATTGGTTAAGCAGACTTGCCTTTGTATTTTAAGTTTAGGTGTATACATGTAAGGTCAAAAGGGATAAGTATATCTCGTCGAGGACTAACTCCGTAAATGAGAGCAGTGCCGGCAAATAAGAGCCTGAACAAACAGTGGACCTCCCAACTCCTCTCCGCTTTGCAAAACAATCGGGCTTATCCGTTTGTACTTACTTAGCGTTATTATTGAGAATACTACCTGTTATATAAAATAGAATTATGTACCATTTTAATCTATCAGAAAATTATGTGATGAATAATTTATTCGATGCATTTTTAATTATTGATTTATGCATTATGCAGCATAACAATGCTCGAAAAAATATCTGATTAACATATCTAATAATAAATAAATTCCTAATATGGGAAGATACCTATTTATGAAAATTTTCATCGCATATTTTTTATTTCGATATCACTTTCTTAAAATTGCACTTGTGTGTCTAATGATAGGTAAGTGTCATGAATTTAACTTACTATCGCACTGGTGACTCAAAGACCCGAATTGGGTTTTGGTTTCCAGAAGGTGAGAATTCCTGATTATGCAATTTCACTTAGTTTGAAAATTTAATTTAAAATCGTAAATTTTATTTACTTTGACACTAAAATTTTAGGGTCCATGCAGTCAAGGTAGACCCAAGAAATGCTGGCTTGCAACCAAGGATGAAATGCGTGCTAAACTGCTAACCAAAAAACCCATGCGAAGTGGATAAGAAAAAGTCCAAAAGCTTCACAGCAATACACTTGAGGATGTAACTAGGAATACGTTGAGATGAGAGAGATTAGTAAATAAAAGATTTAAATAAATATATAAAACTGCTAGCTCATAGCATCGTGTAGTGCCGGCGATCAGGCCCCAAGGGCCGCGCTCGATCAAGGTGTCGTGGATGGATGACGACGCGGCTCTTTGTCGGCGGAATTAAACCTTTTGTTGGCGGGAACGGTCGACAGTGACGAGCTGTTTTCATTTAGATACGATGACGATGTTTTAGAAAGCACATTGAGGGCGATAATAGGGTCGCATACGCTATTTTAACACTACAATCTAAGATGAATCCCAAGGAAGAATGATTTTCCTAAATTAAAATGTGTCTGTTAGTTTAACTGGGTTGGTTACTTAAACTTTATACATAGGTTCGTAGAAAATTGTTATAATAAAGGGTGCCTTCATAAAATTATGTAGATACATAAGGAAAGAAAAAATAATGGTATTTATGTCAAGAAAGTCACTGCAGAAACCTAAAACATATTTCTTGCCTTCTTACAAAGTTACTGCGTTTTTAAGACAGTCGATAACCAACGTTTTAGTGTAAGAGAGAGGTAATAAAGTTGGTTCCTAACTTGTTACTTAATTTAAGTCTCTATACCTGACAGAAATTATAAAAAGTTATTTACAAGTTAACAAAAAAATTAATTGTTACCTACAATGTAATGCCATGTTTGCTTATAATATAGTAAGTATACTCATCACTAAATATTTTTCAATGTAAAAAGATTGTTATTAAAATGTAATTGATGTATTCCAATAAGAACATCATAATCATCATCAGCCTTCAAAAACCCCCTTCTGGGCATTAAGAATAAATAAACCGTCCTATATACTTCAGCCAAAGTTTTATTATGTCCAAAGATGCAAAGTTACCCGTACGTCCATCGTATCCTCACATGCGTGAATTCCCACGGGTGCATACTTGTAACCGAAATAGACATGTCTCAATAGGAGGGTCGTGCGGATATCTTAAGTGGCGAAAGGGCTTGCAGGATATTTATATTCCCGATATACCCGAGAACTTGCCAGTTCGGAAGTTTCGAGGGCTGTTGAGATTAGTGTTGACAAGATAGTAGGGGTGAAGTAGCTTCCTGGTTTGCATAAACTCTGTAAGCTATAAGCATGGCACTTATTTTGTATCTTCTCTGAGAGTTTAGACGAAGACAAAGAAGTTTGCAAGTGTTGTAGCGAGTGGAAGTTCATGGTCTTTGTCTGCCAGCCTGGGTCAGGTGAGATTATATGTATGTCTGTATATCTCGTCTATATAACTAACAGGGTAGACAGAGCCTACGTTTGTGAAATTTAATACCACTTTTAAATTTAACGTTGATATTTTTATTTGCATAAACAATTATTTAAATTGTTATGATCTACAATTACAAAACCTTATAACGGGTTGTGTTAATTGTCTTTTTATAGCATGTAATTTCATTTTGGGTCACATTTATTTAGATTAAAAATTTAATAATCATCCTACTTATTTCTCTCTCGTACAGATCGTAGAAGTTAATCACGGAAAGGTAGCTATTTATATCATTCTTAATTGGCCATTACTAAATTAAATATCACTTTTTCTCACTCATGTTGTCATTTTTTAAATAATTGTATTTATAAAACTAGTTATAGTATGTATTTACTTTATCTCTAGTTATCTTAAGAGCTCGTCAAAGTTTATAAAAGGGTAAAAACCAACTGTAGATATCATAGATCTGTATACGGCTGGCTGTACATAAGTAAGCATATCGACTTGTCTAGTTGCCGCGTACGTATAGATATGTAATAAAAACCTCTGAAATAACAAAGTAATAAAAACCTCCGCCAAAGACAATAACACTAATGAATACTCGCGACTATTTATATTAGTTACCTAAATCGCCGTATGCCTGCAGACAAACAGTAATGTTAGTCGTCAAGTCTTCGCCCATCAGTTCGCTAATTTCACACAAGAGCGCGCCACCAGCGCCCCTCGAGTTATGGGAAAAACTTGTTCAATCAGCGTAAGTAGCGTTTCCGGCCGGACTACCGGGAATACATATGGATGTGTGTGTGGATAAGGCAGTTTTTATATATATTCATATTAACATTGTTACGTCTTTGTCCCTAACGGTGCAGACAGAGCATTTTGGGATTTGCAGCTATAAGCAGACATAGCCCGGTGATATGTACTTTAATCCTCTCCGCTAGCTGAGATGATTAAAGAACATATCGCTGCTGTAAAGTAGTTGCCCTACCTATCGGAAAGTTGTTTACTAATAAGCACACTGTGAGTGTAGTGTGTGATGGTACTTGGAGAAAAAGTAATTTGACGGTGTGGATGAAGATCACACCGAGCAGGAGGCGGTCTACCGCATCGCTGCTTCAGACAGGCTGATACCACGTCCGGTACAACCCGGACGCGTATATAGAAAAGTTTCTTCAATACGTCCCCACTCCACCGGCTAAGACGAACTGAATTAGTATAGCTCTGTTTTTCTAACGATAAACATGTGTAAATGCTCCTCCAATATGTCTCAGAGAGTGATGTACTGCAGTAGGGTTACAAGTCATATCACGCTGCGCAAAGTAGGGAATAAACTAATCCTGTTCGTCAACGTGAAACTGATACTAAAGGAAGGCTAAGAATAACTCTATACTCGTATAGATTTCTGGTTAAAAGATAGAGTAGGTATGTAGCATGATAAATAAAGCAAATACAGTACGAAAAAAGACTAAGAGCTTAATTGGTTTCTGAGAATTATTTTATGAATGTTTTTTGCACATGGTTCGTTATTTTCAATATTAAAAGCTGTTATGGGATCGTTTTTTGGCACGACGACATTCTAATGTGGTAGGACGCCCAACTTGGATCCTTCCTCTTGATATTCCCCTGTCTTTACGTCGCGCAATGAAAGTTGGCTGCATTTTGATCTTTCTAGATCTCCTGCTCATAGTTTTTTGACACATGAGAGACATAATTTGGGATGGCATTTGTAAGTTTCAAGAACTGCAGTGAACTTCGGTAGCAAAGAAAAAATATAAATGATTCTAAGGTGCCACAAATATTATTTTATTTATTCCTAAGTAGGCATCTAACTGTAATTGTGGTATGTTGCTTATATTTACGTCACTTTGAAGAACTTGGTCAATGCGCGAGAACTGTTTTTTTTTTTTAATTTGATTACGTATTTTGTTACAATTGTGAATGCCTTCTTTATCGATAGGCATGTTAAAAAGTTATGATGCTCTCGCCGGCGATAGTGTTATTGCTTGTTCAGACATAACTTGATTGAAAAAAGCGAGATATACGCAATAATATACTGTGTGCGTGTGATAGCAATATCGGCATAAAGAGACGTGTCGCGTTAGATTTTCTAAGACAATTTTATGATTTATGTACTTAGAAATCTTACGCTAATAGGTCACGCGAGCTTGACGAATAGGATGAGGGTAGTACATCTAAATACATATTAACTTAGAAATAATAGTCCAGTATATCACTCTCTGAGACGTATTGGAGTAGCATAGACGCATGGTTACAGTAAGACAATGCTAATTCAGTTCGTCTTAGCCAGCGGAGACGTACTGAAGTAGCATTTCTATATGCGCAACCCGGACGAAACGTCAGTAAACACAAAATGAGAAAAAAAATGTTTTGCGCCAATATCTGTATGGAATTAGAAATGTTGCAACGCGATAGTATGAAATTATTTAATTAATATCCCCTCAAAAACTTTACAATATTAATAAAACAATACGAGTACTTTTGAAAACCAATACAGTGCTTCCTTCGTAATAAAATGGTTTGAGATTACAAAATAACTGTGAAAATAAAGAAAATTCCAGCAAACTACAAATATACTTGCCACATCTACATTTCTTACCTCTACACTCTTTCGTAGCTCCTTGTGCCTTATTGAATTAAATGCTTGTCTGGTCTCTGGACATAAAGACGAGGCTAAAAGAATAAAAGAATTAATATCCATCTCTACAAAATGCAATGGCGCAAATAAGAAGCAACGTTCACTTTAGTACCTACCTACGAGAGTGTGTTCGAATGTCATATTTTTGTATTCTTGTAAATGAACTTGTATTAGTGAATATATGATTTTCTATTATTTTGGTCTGCTAACTGTAATTTTCATAAAAGTAAAACAAAAAATTTCATAAAAGTACTCACGTAAATTAAAAAAATTATGACAAATACATCGTATAAATTTAATTTTATATAAAATTAAATTTATACGATGTATTTGTCATTAATGTCGGAGTATTTAATGTAACGGCATTTTAATCAGCGAATTACTAAGCATATTTATATTTTTTTCACCCACTATACATACGGATATTTTAAAACAAATTTTAAAAGAATATTTGACCAAAAACCGTGAAAGGAAAAATACAAATTTTCTTATAATTTCTAAAATATTGTAGTTGGTCAAATAAAAAAGAAGTATATTTACCACATTTCAAATCAACTTGTCTACAGGCATCTATGTGTTGGGTCTGCATGACGCAAGCCTTCCAAAAGACCGGGGTGAAAAGACCCGTGGTCATCAAAGACATACAATGATAAATAGTAGTAAATAGGTACATCTAGAGTAACATTAACGTTCATTTGCTAGCATAGTTAAACGAGACGCCACATGAATATGCAGCTCGGACACCGAACTGAATTAATAATTAAAAGCGACGGCTTAAGAGCTCGGGGTGCGCCCGAGTGTGCTTACACCTGCTTAGGTAATGCTGCAGCTAATGCGTGCGTGCTTGATTGTTTAGCTTGTCATTAGTAAAATACAATACAAATGCTCTATTTACGTAAACGAAAGGAAATGCAAAATACAGGAAAAAGAAGTCCAATTTTATTTTGATATGGGAGAAACGAAAAAACAAAGGTGCCTGGCTTCTCACCCACACATCGCCCATCACACTGCAAAACCTTAATGAAGCAAATGACCGGGAAGTTACCGTAGCCAGACACTTGTCAAATTTATTATAATTAAATTATACTAATAGCCTTTTTGACTAGAGAAGAAGAGGAGCCCATCGAAAGAACGGGTGAAAATATACAGAATCATGTCAATTAGCGATGCAGCCAACAACCTGCCATTATGAAAGGTTTTCTATTTATATACACTTTAATTGAGAAAAAATGTTCAAGATTATGGACTGAATCACCCCTCAAAATATTTGTACTTAAATAAAAAGCATCTTTTATATAGTATATACGCTGACTTTTCATTGGTTTTCGAAAAAAGAATTTCATGTAGTAAATAAATTCCTCTATCCATATTCGTAATCCTAATTTGTGTATGACGTAAAATAAAAAAGTTGCAAAAATAATTTTCGATCGAGACCACGTAGTTTAGTTACACCAGTTCTTAACTGACGCGGACGCGTGACCCCGATGAACTCGAAAGTAAATAGTTGATCTCACGATTTTACTTTCGAGTTTTAGTCAACATATTTTGTTCCTGAATTTTTATTTTGACCAGTTAATTAGGTCTTACTAACGATCCTTACGAAGTAGCCTTCGGCTCCAAAACCAAAGAAAAATCACCGTGTATAACTCTCATAAATATTACTCTTACCTCATATAGCTCCTAAATTAGTCATTATATGTGAGTATGCTACAAATTTATGGAGGGTTATTTTATGCGATTGACAGAAAAAGCTGTGCTCCTTAAATTAGTAACTAGAAAAAAAAAATTTTTAATCAAATTAAGTAATTATATCCGCTCTACATGCTAATACAGAGCTGAGTGCAAATTCCATGTAAAAAAAACTACGAAGTTAAGCAACTTAGCATATTAGGTACCAACGACTAAAGCGCTTACCGTAAGGGCAAAGGAAAGATTCGCCACCTTTATCCTTTAAGAACTCAGTGAAAGCAAAAAACCTAAGCTCTAAAGCTATGCAAATGTGCGTCTTGAGGGTCGCGGGGCCTGGAAGGGTCAGAGGGGTGTTGGAGGGGGCGGACTGGACAAAGGGCAAGGGAACAAAATGCCAGTGCTTTGTAGTCGACGCTAATCCTTTAATAGGAATTGAGACGGCGTGGTGCAGGCTAATGTAACTCAGTCTGGATTCTGGACCTTTCCTTGTGAGTCCCTGGTGATTTACAACGGGATTTGTTCGACCATTAATGATCCTGCTTAGATCTTTGTCTTGTATCTAGGGTTCTGAAGGTTTGAACTGTTTAAAACTAAGTTACAGAATACGACTTTATGTTTTTACAGACGCTATTATGATAAGTATGTCTTTTATGTACAGCGATTAGTTACGATGATACTATACTAATGTATAATCGTATACTTGAATGCCTATAAAACCCTATAAATATCTGCAGAAAATATTTGATGGACGGATTTAGTTCATATTCAATAACTTTCCTTACGGAACTTATGTGGAAATACGTTAAAACCAAAAAAGGCAGATTTTCTATTGAAAGTGAAAATATACCTGTATATTTTAATGTATACATGGGTTTGTAGTAAGTCAAACAACTTTTATTCAAATGCAGTAGGTAAGTAAAGTACATGTATACTTAGATAGACATTGCAGGAATAATATAACTATATGTTGTAACAGATACCTACATTCCCCAATGGTATCTGCATTCTGAATATCGTCGTCACGTCACTGGCACGCTAAACACGCCGCGTCGGCGCGAATTGGCGCGCTGAAGTGATAATTATGGCATTCCGCCGATAGATGCGTATCTAAGCTTATAACTTGTTTAGCAGCTTATATAACTTATAACAGCAGGTTGACTGGAAGAGATACCTATATGGGATAAGTCCGCCGTTGTATATTTGCTCTTTCGAATTTTTTAGTTCTTTATTTTGTTCTTAGGTACAATAAAGTTATTACAAACAAACAAATAAGCTTGTCCTCCGATCAAAGCGCGTTTCCTGTTGCATCCGAGTTCTATTATTTTTCTTTTTCGTGAATACGCAAAGGTAAATCTAGAATATAACGATTGCTTGTCATCGTATACATTCTAGAAATCGATTTCTATATTGATTATTGTAGTAGCTGCTACCGATTTGTAGCTCAAATATTAGATTTGTGCCGCAACAGACGGGACGCAAGTTGTGTCGCGTAACAGCTAGAGATGGGCAGTGGATAGTACTCAATCTACCCATTTGAGTATTTACTCACTAGATTTAATAAATAGAGTAAATAGAGTGTGCTCATATATTGACATCTCATTTGATGTCAGTTTACTTATTTTAACATAAAATAACGTCTTTGCACACCTCCCAGCAAAAAAATATAATTAGTCAAAGAAGCCTACTTTCAGTGTATGATTAGTATGGTATTTTCAAATATTTTAGCATCGCATTTAACGTTTACCGACATTTTAAGCATATTATGGTGTATGCACACACTTTCCGACAAGAATTACAAGTGTATACTAGATTTAAGTTTTAAAATTGTCATGAAAACATGAAATAATGAATATGAATATAAATTTAAGTCGCAACTCATATAAATAAATCTACTCACCAAATGGATAGATTAGGATATTTATCGGGTATTTACTCAATCTACTGAGTAAATATTCAAATGGGTTGATTGAGTATTTATGCAACTCCCATCACTAGCTGTTACGCAGCGCAACTTGCGCCCCGTCTTTTACGGCCCTTATTCGACAACTTTGTTCTTGCTAAGATATTCTATACATATGCCATAAAGGTAAACACTGATCGTGATGTAATTATATTTTTTTGGAAACTGGGAAGAGATATTCTTTATTTCATACACAACAGAGACATACATAATAATATAGAATTTGACGAATAGATTTGTTATTTATAATATTCATAAAAACCAAGGAAATTTGTTTATATAAAGATGGAGCAGTAACTCTCTTGTAGGAGGACCTCAACGATCTACAGTAATACCATAGCAATTTTTCTCAGCTCACCTACAAGTCGCCCCGCACCCCTACCACGCACTAAATCATTTCTCGAACATAACTCATCCACACGTGTGTATTTATCATTTCTTTGTCCACCCGTGAGATTTATCGAGTCGTATGAGCGACTGGGGAGGTGTGATATCTTATATTTATGTTTTGTGTTGGCAGATATTTTTAATTAGCAAAGAGACTAGGGTAGAATTAATTATATGTTCCATTCCCTTTGTAGCTACGGAGTTAGACTAATTTTATTTTCTTGGTATACTCATAACCTGTGAAAAATAACAAAGTACTTACCAACTTTTTGAATATTCTATTTGATAAATTCTTCTAATAAAATGAAATGATGGTAAAATGCCACACGTGGCATTTTACCATCATTTCATTTTATTAGTTTTTAAATCATCTTTTACTTCTTTTATAAAAAGAAGTAAAAGATGATTTAAAAACTCGCTCACGAGCGAGTTTTTAAATCATCCTTTACTTCTTTTTTAGTATGAGTACTTTAATACTGCAGCTTAAATGCCTAAAACCCAAAAAATACATAGTAAAGTTTGTACAGTCAGGCTTCAAAAATGGAGTCATAATTTCTCATACTAGTTGTATGAGAAATTATGCCTCTATTTTTGAAGCGTACCGTACATATAAGTACATATAGATTCGGCACCTATTGTAGGCTCCCTCACGACAATTTTCATCTCCATTCATTAAGATTTTAATTTATAACTCAAAACTCTAAAACTTGTTGTTCGCAACATGTCAGAAGGTTGCTCTAATCACGCCGGGGCAGGCCCCCATCAAAGTCGCGAACTTTACTCAAAAAGACGTACAACTTCTCTTATTAAAGGAGCCTCGGCCACTTTTCATATCATTTCTCAGTACCTAATTAATATTGAGTAAGTGATATTAAATTAAGAAAAACCAGACTTCTACCTGGTGATATAAACAGTAGTATTAGGCATTTTATTACCCTAGCTGTTTTTAAGTGTATTTTTATTATTCTTAGTATTCTTGCAGTGACAAAAGGATTCCGTTTTAATTTTATAAATTAACCACTTAAGTATTACGATATTACTTGATGATTTTTAGATTTTTTTATCGTTAATTATTTAAGACAAATAGAGAAGAGAACTATGAGTATTCACTTTTATAAAGATTTATTTTTAATTGAAATGTCGACCTACATACACATTCTTGTGAAAATATTAGTGAATAGGCAGAGTTTGGTTTATCAAATCGGTTTTGTCAATTTGCGGCTTCAGTGGTTCCGTATTTGATGTTGCAAACGTAGGTCATTCAATTATTTACTAATATTTGCTATTAATGTCAGGTCCCAATCAATTCCCAATAATAAATTGAATGAAAGGATAAATTAATGTTTTTTGTAGTGTACTTACATAAGATTATCCCTGATTCCCAGTAAGTTTATGTAAGTATTGGCCTGTTACTTACAATTATTTTTAATAAAAATTCTTTATTGCACTCATTTTAGGAACAACATAAAGGTAAACATAAAATAGAAGAGGTACAAAGGTAGGCAACAAAATAATAAGCCCGCCTTTACTGATGACTAAATAAAGAGTTTTCCACCAGCTAACCTTTGAGTAAATAGTGATTTGGGTATTTGTCGCACGCAATATAAATAAGTAGTTATTTTGTGTACGTTTACAATTATTTGGCTGTTCTTTTAATAATTTGTGTCTGAACCCATCAGACCAATGGTATAAATCGAAATCTATCCTCATTATTATTTGCTTTTCCACTTAGTATCTACACGCGTTTTACTGGGCCGCGGTCATGAAAGGTTGGTTTTCCATTTATTTATGCTTATTATTAAGATTATTTTTCACTCATCAATATTAAACGTGTGTAGGTATAAACAAACAGAATAGAAAATTCAAAATAAAGGGTCAAGGGAAATGCGATCCCAAAACAGGGTAAGTAACAGGGTAACAGTCAAGGGACGCCGAATTTTCGTCTCAGTTCAGTTTTTGGTTTCAAAACATTACCAGAGGCGGCAAAGCCGTTGTTAGTATACCTTAAAAACATCATTGTTGGTAGTGCACTCATGGTATAGACTTGAGGGGCGTGGGTTCGAATTCGATATATATCTGAAATAACACAATTTTAGTATCATGTACCTATTTTCTAGCCTAAATAGTGTTATCTCGTCACTTTCACTTACAATCCATAACATAAAATAATTCCATGTCATAAAAAATAGGCGTATGTACATCTTAACCTCGGGAAAATAATATAGTACTCGGGAAAACTTATGAAGGTCAAATCATGGAAACCATGGATATCAAGCCTATAAAAACTATATATAAATACAAAGGTTTTGATTTGGGATCTGATCTAATAATAAACCACTCACCCGAATCTACATTCAATTATTCAAAGAACACGATCAATTCACATCAAACACATTTAAAATACCAATGACTCCTAAATTAAAGACTGACCCGTCCTCTCACGGGCACGTTTTCCCTAACTTCACAAACTTACAGCTTCACAAGTTTGTTCTTTAAAGTGTAAGTAGCATGAATGAATATCGCGTGTGCGGTTACATGAAAGGGTAAGTCGGGGTATATTGGCGTGATCACGAGGTTGACACGTGAGACAGGACGGTCAAACTTGGCCGACGACTGGCAAGATACCAACTTTAGCATCGCTCTCTAGTGAGAAATGCTGATACATTATGTAACTGATGTCGGCGAGGTGTATTGATTTTTCATGTAGTAGTTGTCTAACTTACAAAGAGAATAAATTTTAGGTTTTAACACTAAAAGACTTAAGAGTAATTAACCGACTTCAAAAAAGGAAGAGGTTGTGAATTCGTCGCGATCTTTTTTTTATGTATGTTCACCGATTATTTGAAAACGACTGGACCGATTTGAGAAAAAAAACTTGTTGTTTGCTTTTGTTCGAAATGGTATAAGTAGGTAATACTTGTCAGGTGCCCATAGAAATTTTATCAAATTTTTTTAAGTTTTAAAATAATATTCATACATAGAAAAGATTTACTTAGTAATAGTAACAAATAAATCTTTTCTCCCATAATGTGAATACTTTTCCGAGGGATTGCCAGGTTATTGCATATTATTATAAAAAAAATATATATACATAATCATATGTCAATCCTAACACAGTGGTCGTTTATCAGACCTTGTTTTCTCATTAGGCGCAATCCAGAAAGCAGAGCAATCCAGAGTATTTACTTTGCGTTAGTACCTATCTATAGGTATCGTAGGAGGCTAGGAGGTAAATCAACCTCTGCCACCGCAACTGATGCCTGTTTGCTTAGCATTAAGCGGCATTACGAGATGTCAACATAGTGTCGGCGCTAAACCCGAGTTACTAATTGATGATGCGTGTGGTCAACCTGCAAAAAATTAAGGGAATTAACAGTTAACATCTCTTATAATAGAGAGGTACTTTTCGCAGTTCTGCAGGGTAAGTTGGAAAATAGCCCATTTAAAATTATGTATCTACTTATTTAAAAATGTTTGTCGTATATTTTTGTCAAACAAATAAAAAGATATTTATTACTTGATATGCAATATGTAAATAAATTTTTATATGATATGTAATTTTCATATGAAATTATGAAATGTATAATCATAAAAAGGAAAACGTCTTAATTGAAACTAAAATACGATCCTTCAGTAAAATACGATCCAAAACAAGTTAACCGGTCAGCTGACATAAATCATATGCCGTACCCGCGCCAGGGGCGTCTTATCCCGTCTTAATACACTGCAAAAAGTAACCCGCACCGGACAGCGAAACACACTCAGTCTCAGGAGGGTATGAAATATTGCGAGAGGGTTGACGCGGCCTGTCAGTGTAGGAAACTATTTACAATTTGTTTACGAATTGCCGCCGCGGCCTTTGATAACCTATAAATCGGTAACCTCTTTACTGACTTCGGAGAAAAATCTATTGACTTCATGTACTACGTACTCGTTTAGGTACCAAATCTCGCTTCGCCTTGCTCTTTCAATAAAACGAATATCATGGTTTGATATATGTAAGGTTCATCAAATATACCTATTATCAAATCTTCCATGTCATGGCAAAAACTTCATATTTCCAAATGTTGATTTTTTTATTAATAACTATATAAAATATTATAACTATAGTATTAAGAAAACGGGTTAATCACTTAAAGAGTCAGTTACATTGCGACACAAATAAGTTGAACGACAATGGCGGACTTCAAAGCATTTTTGAACCTGAGCCGATAACCGCCATTTTGGTTTAACCTATGTGCTGGGAATTTGTACAAAAATGCTTTGAAGTCCGCCATTTTTGTTCAACTTATTTGTGTCACATTGTACTGGCCGACATGTTTTGAGGGCGAATGTGACTTGAGGACGCGCACACGATGTCGCCTCGAGCCGCACTGATGTAAACTCACAAAATACCTATGTTATAATGCAAGGCTCCTTTTGGTTGCCTATTTTCTATTATTTTACATTAAGATGTACAATACAGTAATCTTTTATACTCGTAAGTAAATAAACAAGTCAAATAACACAAATCAATTAGGTTAATTTTAATAACTATAAATCAATGAACTACAATGTTTGATTCTTTTTTGTTGCAAATTATTTACCTATATCTCGAAGTTGACCTATAGCAATCGGGGTAGTCTGAGTGGAGGGTGCGTACGTTTGATTTATGTCCCTTGACCGGCCCTTATCGTGCTATTTGTCTGCCAACGCTGACACTTGCGATATATTCGGGAGCCGTGTGAACGCGCCTTATCTTTACAATTTATCGTTGGATACCAGAATTACTTTTGGTAGGTAGTCTTAACATACATGCGAAGTTATCTAAGAAAAATGTAGACGTAGATGATCACGTCTTTATCCCTAACGGGGCAAATAGAGCCTAGGGCCGCAATACCAAAAGGCCACTTAGCGAAAAACGGCCACTTTAGGCTAATGTGCGAAGCAACTTCATGTCCTCACTTTAAACTATAGTTTGAAGTGTTATCTAGGGCTTGATTAAGACAATTTTTAATGATATCTCAGTTTCATTTCAAATAATTTATTTCAAATGGGGGTAGCCCGTAACTTACACAAATATGTGTACCCCTTAAGCGTTATACTGGGCGAGAAGATAGAAAAAGGAAAAAAAAATAGTGATGTGTTGCAAGCCGCATCGCCTATTAACATGATTCGCATTTCTGTCCATTCCTTTGATAGGCTTTAAAGAATCCATTTAAAGAGGCCATTTGTATGTATGGATATGTTGGTTTGACGGTAACTCGAGTATTATGAATAGAAGTTTCATTTTTGGTAACGTTGACGTAGCCAATATAATTTTTAAATTTCGGAATTCGGTTTTGCGCTTGCCGAGATTCGTGAGTTAACAGTTCGGGCGGGGTCGATCTACTAATTTATAATACGTGCTCTATGACTATATACAGTAGACAACTGTAATGGCTATGAGCAACATGCAAAAATCCTTCAACGTTATATTGACTTGTTTAATGGTTTGCATATAAACAATTTTCGGATGACAATCCCCTTCCACGTGTATCAATTATTTTCAAATATTTATAAAAGATTGCAATCCTTTCCCGTACATTAAAGATCGCAGGCGGCACCTCGCGGCGGCGCGCGACTATAAATCAACCCGAGGAAATTGCCGACGGCGGGGGAGGGGTGCAAGCAGGGGGTGGCGATTTAATTAAATCTTGCATCAAATAGAGGTCGTACTGGGACGCCCTCATTATCTATTTTTACCGATTTGTCCAAAAGAAAGGTTATGCTTTTGTACTAGTATGAGAAAAAAATATAAGATCTGTAGACACTTGTGATAGCGAGCGACATTGTCAAAAAGAAATACTGACTTGTCAAAAAGAAAGGTTGAGTAATTCTTAGATATGAGTTATTTTATTTCTGAACAAACCATAATATTGCATACGGTTGCAAAATTAGATGTTACGATACTAACTAGTGTAACATCTACTTTTGTAACAGTAAAAAAGTTGCACCCTTGTCTTTTATCTATTTTGCTTTTTATGTACAGTAAGCTTCAGAAATACAGTCATAATCTCCCATACTAATTGTATGAGAAATTATGACTCCATTTTTAAAGCCTGACCGTACATTTGTCACTGCATGTTATTATATAAAGTTTATTATATTTGTACGTCGACTATATCTGTATGCATTTTATTCAATAAATAGTCAGTATATAAAACAAATTCGCTTCCCGCCGTCAATCCATTTGTATGTTTGTATGCGTACGCTCAAATCTTTAAACTACCTATGAAACTGATTTTAAAGAGGTAATCTATAGATTGAGTAATTCAAGGGCTAAGAAGAATTATAAAATACAAATATGAAACATTTCTCGAAGCTGGTAGCTGATGAATCTTCTTAGTAAATCTATGTACTGATTTCGGCAATATTTTTTTTATCGTTAATATAAAACTAGTGGTTCTATGGGCAGTAGACCAGTCACCCCAACTCTTTGAAATTTATAGTTATATAAAATAAATTCAAACATTTATCTAAAAATCTTCTGGGCGTCCCGATGTGATATCGCCCTAGCTTTTGAAGCTTGCCGCTCGCCTAACAAACGGCGATTGTACTTAAATTATTCGTGTGTCGACTTTTTGTCAAAATTCAAAATGATATCACACCAAAAACAATAACACACTTGTATTTATTTATTCATCACTGATATCTGCAGGCATCCCGGTGTGACATCGCCCTAGCTTCTGAGGCTTGCCGCTCGCCTAACGAACGGCCATTGTACTTAAATAATGCGTGTGTCGACTTTTTGTGAAAACGCTGAATGCACTGCGATTAGAACTCGGTTTAGACGAATCTGTTACAATTGAAACGGTATCCGCGTGATGATTTGCTGATTGAAAAATAATTCGTTTATTTTTAGGTTTGAAAAAAATTGGGTGGCTGCTCAAAAGGTATCTTAATTTTGGTCGATGTTATTGAATTCTTCTCGTGTTTTAAAATACAGATAAAAAAGACTTGGCTTAAACCATTATACACTTAAATGAAGTTGATTACCTATGATGAAAGAGAAAGTGACATATTGCAGGAAGTCTTCTTGTTTTTGGCGGATAATTAAAAAAATAATAAATATATAGGGACAAATAACATTGATTAAGCTAGCCCCAAAGTAAGTTCGAGACTTGTGTTATGGGATACTTAATCAACGATACTATATTTTATATCAAATACATTTATAGATAAATACTCAAGGGCCAGGACGATTGAAATGGGCTATTTTCCAACTTGCCCTGACCGGGGATCGAACTCGGAACATCTGGGTGGCGGACTAGCATGATGACCACTAAGTCACGGAGGTCGTTGTTTAAACCAAGTGCTTAATTTAGTCCGGGTGTGTTGCACTTGATCACTATTAATTTATAATTTAGTAGTCTGATTAGGAAGAATATTTGATGCTCTGAATGCCTAATAGCAGTAAAGCCAAAGGGTTAAAGACCCATATAGCCGTTATGTTCTGTGTTTTTACCCTACTGCACCAAACAGAGAGTTATTCTTTTTTGTATGTGTGTTTTTTATGTGTATGTGGCCTATATTTATTAATTACTGTCAGATTTTTCAAGACATAGCTTTAGGACTATAAACTAATGATGGCAGCTGACAGCAGACATGATACAAAATTCCTTTCGTATTTATTCTATAGATACCTACTTAATCGATGACAAGAGGTACTTACACCCCAAGTGAGGTTCACTAAGAAATACTTCTTTAATAACCCATTCATCACCAATAAACGTAACCACGCCATCCCGCGAGTAACGGGCGTGCTAAGCACTTATTTTCGCCAATTGCTCATATTTCATTTGGGGGGCACTAAATTAGGCTTTGTTACGTAAATATCCCCACCAATATTCCTGCTAATTAATATAAGGGCTCTCGGTTTGGGGATAGGAATTAACAGCCGCTTGTTAGCCATTGCAAGGTCTTAAAATATTTATTAGAGTCTTTAATGATTTGCAGCAATAAGCAGGTAAAAGGTGGTAACTTTTATGATTTCTTAAAAGTATTGTATTAAAATGTATATGTAAATTTTACACTTATTTTATTTAATGTGAGCATTTTAATATAATGTTTTGTTTAAATAAAAATATTATCTACATATAGAATATATACGAATTCACAGTTTGATATGAGGAGAATGACCCAATGTCTCCTCATACCAAACTGTGAATTCGAGTTGAAAAAAAAGTCCAATTTATTAGCTACTCCTTGACTTACCGAATCTACAATCATTTTTATCTTATTTTATCAAAAAGATATAAAGTTTTGATCAAGGTTATACAATATTTCACGTATAAAATAGAGTCTACAATGTAGACTCTGAGAACTTCGCTCGTTCAATACAATGGTTCCTATACGTAAAATAAAAGACTCCTTCCTTTTTAAAAATCGGTTCATAAAGGCGACAGCAATATAAATATTAAAATACTTTTTAAAATATTCAAAAATAACTCTACACCGGGGACAGTCAGCAAACATTATTTCACGTTTACTAAGGTTTCCAATAAAAACTACACTCGTAGAGAGTGGTTAAACATGTACGGCGCATATTATATTCATGGCGTTTCTTTGAGCGTTTCTTATTGTGATTTGAGTGCTCATCAACTATTCATCATAGGGCACGCGGGGGGAGCGAGCTTGGGAATGGAGACATTAACATGTAAGGTTTATAACATATTGGTCTCGATATCTACTTTTACTATACAACAAATCAATCGCTTTACTATAATTAAATTAAAATAGAAAACAGTCAAAAAAAAAACTATACTTCCATACAAAAGTGTGCAGCTGTCCGGGCAATTTGTATTTTAATTTCATTATAGTGATCTAGTATAACTTGCGGTTCGATTTATTACGCATGTCTTACACGTTGTATATATAAGAATAAAATATTATTAAATTTTATGGGGTAAGTGACAGTAAGATGGACCGTACCAGTCTGTAGGTTTATTAACAGACTGTTTATAAGTGCACAATATGCACATACTTCTATAGCAAGTTCCATTTTGAATCAGTAAGCAGCTGAAACAATATATTTGAGGATTTTTTTGTTTTTTAACTCTTACTGAAATTTCTTAGCGTATTTGCCGAAAAAAAAATCCTTTTAGAAATAAGTGATGATAGTTTATACTTCGGTAGGTATTAGGGTAGGGTAGGGGATTGTTGTGAAATAGACAAGGAGTACTATAGAGTCCGCTGTCTATATATAGATAAATGTTATTTATTCTCTCTATTATATACTCTCTCTTATTTTTGTATGTAAGTATGTCTAAATATAAGTATGTTTACAAAGTTAAGCGAGCACATATTTGTTTTAAGTAAATAGCTTTCTACTAGGTTTACGGTTTATACTTAGGTACCTAGGTAGTAGGGTAGGGTAGGGGATTGTTGTGAAATAGACAAGGAGTAGGTACTATAGAGTCCGCTGTCTCTATATAGATAAATGTTTAGTTACTCTCTCTTATTTTTGTATGTAAGTATGTCTAAATACAAGTATGTTTACAAAGTTAAGCCAGCACATATCTGTTTTAAGTAAATAGCTTTCTACTAGGTTTACGGTTTATACTTAGGTACCTAGGTATTAAGATAGGGTAGGGGATTGTTGTGAAATAGACAAGGAGTACTATAGAGTCCGCTGTCTATATATAGATAAATGTTTAGTTACTCTCTCTTATTTTTGTATGTAAGTATGTCTAGATATAAGTATGTTTACAAAGTTACGCGAGCACATATTTGTTTTAAGTAAATAGCTTTCTACTAGGTTAACGGTAAAAAATATATTTCTGGGAACTTTATAGCACTACTAGGTACTTTACGGATTATCACCTAGGCAGGAATCCTGAAATGCATTGTCTGAGGATTTTTATCAGGTGGCCAAGTCCCATCGATCCGCTGCGGTTTCAGGCGCGCCACCTAATGAAATAGAAATTGGCGACCTCTCGAAGACAAACTCCTAACTCTCACCCGTCCTTCTCCCTCGGGGGGATCTCGCCCGCTCAAGAGCCGCGCGAGAGGGACAAAATATATTTATACAAAGTCAAAGACGGCCGCCGAGTGGGATAGCTGTATTCATTATGAATATAATGCGGTCGCGGTTGTGTCCGTCTGAACGTGATAGCGCGTATGTGTGCGTGCAGCCTTTCTCAACGAACGCGGTGAATCAATAAATTCATCTTTGTGATGAAGGACGATGACCAGTTTAGGGTTAAGACGTTATCTTCGCTCGTAACAAGTTAATCCTTTAACTTAATTGATGCTTTATCATTTTATTACAACTGTATTAACGTTTTATAGCACAAAAATATCTGTCAGCCGGCAACGCATACGAAGAAATATTTAGTGCACGTGCCCTGGCTGTAAATAACCAACCGCGAGTCGTAATTCGAAAAAAGAACATCGGCGTTACGTTGATCGATCGACAGACATAACGTCTCGCGTTGTGGTTGGTTTGCGGTTAAAAGGGCGTGGCTTGTGGTTATATTTACGGCGTCCTATTGGCCGATCACCTGACCTTTGCGGTTAGCGGTGCGGTTTCTAAGATTTTCACCCCTGGAAAAATAGATAGAGGAAAATATACGAAGGGCGAATCGTGATTGGTTGATGGTGATAATTTTGCGGTTAACCGCGAAACGCGATTCGTTAAGATAATAATGTGGACGCAATTGGAAGGATTTGTCCGGGGTGTCGCTCGTACTGTGGTTAGTGGTTTTGATTTGACTCCTCCAATCCGCTAATAGCCAATTCGGTGTTTTGTCAGCGAGTGTTTATGTTAAGCTTAAAGTTAGGGGTTGCACTCTATAAATACGGGTTAATGAAACATGTAATTGGTATTTTTTATTTATTTTGTAAATAATAAATGAAAAGAATAAACATCTTAAGTATTCCTATTTTGTCAAAACTACATTGAAATAGGTACCTATTACCTACTCATAGAAAAAAAAACAAAATTGGGTATAGTAAAATAGCAATGTATTGGCTATCTACATAATATACCTGCATGCAAAAACAATTCATCCTTCAGTTTAAAAATACTAGGAAAATATGCCCTCTGACGGCGCCACGCTGAACTTCTTCGTGACTATTTTTAACAAAATTCCCCCAAGTGTGAACCTTTCAGTTTTCTTCGTATTCGTAAGAAAGCAAACTCCTTGTAAGAAAGTTCACGAACACTCGACAAAACGCACACTCCTACACCCGACCCGGTTCCGGAAGAAAGGGGGACTATTCAGAGCCACTACGCATGTCCAAACGTAGTAAGTATCCATTTTAGCAGTAGACTTACGCCATTTTGTACATTGATTCTTTACTCGAAACTTGTAGCGTTCCGAAATAGCTTAAGTGACTTTATAAAACGGGCAAATTCGACGTTCTGATTTTGGAGTTCCACTTTTCCCCATTTTACTTCGAGGGAAAATGACACGTATACTTTTTCTGTGCCTCGTTTAATATTGATATCTAGTGTAAATGTCCTAAAGCTCATTTTGTTATGAGAACGTTGTGAGTCTACGACTTGAAATCGGTGAAACTTTTTCAGCAACTTTTCCGCGCTTTTTGTGTGAGTGAGTATATTTACATGGGGATAAAAAAGTGTGTTTTGCGCGGCGCTAGTGTGCTGTAGTGTCAGGAAACGCCAACAGATGGCGGCACGAGGTTTTGCGGTTTGTAAGTAGAACGTTCGGAGGAAACTCGTTTGAAAGATGAGCTGAATTCGCTTTTAGAAGATTACAGTTTATAGTTCACGTATTTCGTTATGTACGAGTGCTTCGCTATCTGGCTTAAGTATGAATCACACGTTGATACTTAGTTAAGATTAATTTTCCCGACTTTCATTAAAAGGGGATACTGAGGTATACACTCCCTTTGGTTTCTAAAATAAATGAGTCGCTGTTCTGAATTTGACTATTATCCGATTTTAGAAAATCGTTTTATTATGTTGTAAAGTAATTCCATGTCAATTTCTACATTTTGTTTGAACTTCCCTAAAAACTGAGTAGTATATTGGCCTGATCAAGTTTCCTATACCTACCTATACCTCTAGGTATAAGTAAGAAAAGATTTTTTTTGAGTTGACCTTGAAGGATCAGGAACTTACTTCGCCTTTATAAACCCCCTCTAGCCAGGGTCCTTGTTAGTTAGTGCACGAGCTACCTAAATTAATAATTGACTCAGAACATGGTGGGTAAAACATGTCATTTTCATAAAACTCAACCAAAATCTAAGGGGAACCACCCTCGCCTTCATAATCGTTATAGTTGGGAAAGTAGCAATCAAACGTAGACGTAGTTTTTGATGAGCTACTTATAGCGCCGAGTTTATAGTTAGGGTGGCGACACCACTTAGACTATGACAGGAATGTCTTAGTTTTTTACTGAGGGTGGAAAAGTTACGTAGAGAATTTGAGAGTTTTATTGAGTGTGTTAAAAATACATCCATGAAGTTATCTAAGGAAAATCAATCAATATTCTTAACAGGTTAAATGTTTCAGTTGGTTACTTGTGTGAGATAAAATTGAAAATTTTGAATGTTCTTTATTTAGCGTTTATCTAATTATAGCAGAAAATCTATTTTTTTGCTAATTTTTAACATGATTTCGAATTAAAATCTATTTTTATTTCAAATGATACCATGTGTATATAGATGATGTAAAAAACAAGGTATATAAACGTAACACCCTGAACTGTGAATTCGCGAACCCTCTCAGAAAACCCTTGATCGATTTGGCTTATGTTCGAAATAAAATACTCTTATCGTAAAATAGAATTGTCTATAAGTATCTATCTACCTATACACGCCTACCAAATTTTATGGAACTCCGATCAAAGATACTTAAGTACTCGTAATCGTCGAACAAACATATTACATGAACTTACAAACACCGGATTGCTCAATGAGACTCCCAAAACTTTGCTCGCTCGTTCAATTAATCTATAGCAGTCACGCACCATGGAAGTCGCTAGTTTGTGACTGCCCTTTTGACATACTCACCTACAGGCACAGGTATAAAGCTATAGCTCGCAGTAGTGTGCGGGAGGCGTAATTTTCTGCACTATTTATTTTGAACTGGTCATTGAAGAACGTTAGGTATATGTGTGTGTAAGTCTTATTAAATGGTTTGTTGTGCCTCCCTTTGACGGAAGATATATTGGATTAACGATATTTGTTTCTTGTTCTGAGCGCATTTTCAGTTAAACATAGTCACGAAATTTCTTAACTTATAGAAAAGATCTGCAACTTATAGGGTAACGATATGAAAAAAATAATCAGTCTTTTTAGATGTGGCTATAGGAAGGCAAAACGGTAAATATTGATTATGTAAATAAAATTGTAAGCGTATAAGCTTGATTTAAAAGAATAACAAAATAAACCAAATACATTCATATTCATCCAAAATAAATGTTCCTTACCTACTTTTCAAAAGACGCTCGTTTAACATTAAATCTCTGATTTTGAGTTACAGCTACTTTTTCCAAAGATTTTTAGCTAAGCAATAGAGTAGACTGATCAGCTTGGACAGCATTGAAAGCAATAGTTTTTTCATTACCTACATAATCTTAAAAATGTTCTTTGAGGAAAGTACTACAAATAAACTGTAAGGGCTCTGCTAAGAAGGCGAGGAGGCGCCTGAAAGAAGGGTTGAAATCAAGGCGGTAATCAGCGGCGACCGCGTAATGGCTCCGCCGGGACGGACGCCGCGCCGCCGGCTCGGCCTAGCTAGGGTTGACACTTACACGTTAAAACGTATTTCTACACACAACATTTTTGAACTCTTCCTCCATTTATTTTTGACGCGATAACGTCTTATAAATCGATGAACGTCGAATTCCGCACGAAAAATTTACACGTTCCGCCTGAGTCAAGCGTGCAAGCGAAAGCGCGGAACGAGCGATAGAGAGGCACGATCGGCCTAAGCGTTTGGCTTGTTATGGCATCTATCATGACGTTATCACGTAAAATTATCGTCTGTAAACCAACTAAATATTACAAAACTGCTTGCCTGTACAAGCAGTTGTTATAATTATTTAATCTTAGGTCGAGTGAGAATTCTTCTTTGACACTCTAAAACAACGGAAAGGTGTCCAAGAAGCGTTTAAAATTTGTTGCAAGTCAGCTTTAAACATATTTAGTTCATATATCTAATCGGATATGATTCATGAATCGTTTATATGATTACAAATAATAAACAAAGATTTACAAATCAATTGCTTTACTACTTAAAGCAAATTGCTTATTTACTTTGTACCAGCATAAATATAGACATAAAATACATTTGGCCCTAACGCTACTCTAACAGATTTCAACGCAACAAACAAACGCATATCAAATTTGTATACCTGCGATTGTAGAGTTTCGCTGTCATAGGTACTGTTAAGTATTACGGTACTTACCCTGATTGATAATTTTTATCCAGATATTTCGACGACCCTTCTGCCGTCATGGTCGCTGGCAGAATTAATTTAATCGCAGTAAGTCTCTTAATTCTAATATTGAATCGGTCAGTTACAGCTACTACTCCTCATTTTAGCGCATTCCTGGTTGCACCATTAGTTTTGCTTCAGCGCCCCAGGTTTTATTTCCAAGAATGGTATGAGTGTCTTTGATCTCAGTTCAAAAGATGCCGACGACTGTCCAAAATGGAGGAGAAAAAAAAAACAAATTCTAAATAATTTACTTCTTGAGTGGCAACCCTGGCTAGCAGTAATTCTTAGCAGGGTGTAAGACAATGCCAATGTTTATTCTTTATCGCAGTCGTGGGAAATTTACTGAGGGCTGCGATAATTAAAATATTCTCATTCATAGAGTCGCCTCGCAGCGCCCTGTTAATTAAAAACGACAACCCTAATCAGTATTCATTGGCGATTTCTTGGATGATCTTGGTTGACTTTTCGGATACCTATATGAAGGGTTAATTTTGTAAATTATGACTCGATAGTGTGATTCATAACATAGTAATTGGGGTTTTTTCTAGTCATTCATGAATTTTTAAAAGGAAGGGGCGAGGCTCTGAATGACAATAGGCGATGAGGCTAGCAATTTGTCAATATTTTGATTTCTTTTTCATCACTCTCGCCCACTATCATGCAGAAAGAGGTATTTGGTATGGCTCTGGAGTCTGGACATTATCTTCGTCGTAAGAGATAAAGATGTGACCAATTAGTATGTATGTATGAAGAAATACCTTCTGCCAAACATATTATAAAACCTCTGATTGTTACATATAATTATATTATTTTAGATAGATAAATTGAACTATATCGAAAGAGACAGGCATCCATAGGCTGTAATTATATAGGCTTTTAGTCTGCTTAACTCTTAATTATAAGCCTAGCCCTTAAAAAACACTAAAATCCTCGGGAACACTAGCCTTACATCCATAAACCTAATTCAAATTTGGAAGTGCAATCATCACTATGACGCTGTCGAACAGCAATCGTTGGGGGCCGGCGTAATTTAAAACCGCACCCCCTACCCCCTTGCGAAAATTAAGTGCGAGTCGGTCGGTACGTGACACCGGCAAATGCGCCGTGCCTACCGTGTGTACCCGCCTTAATTGTGAAGCTTCATTTGTTACGTGCGCTAGTGTGTCTTCGTGTTAGTTGAAAAGTAGATGATCAATCAATGTTACGCGTGCCATTGTGAAAGGGAAGTTTCGAATAGTGCCGAAAATAGAACCACCTTTAGCGGTTCTTGTTTAAGATATTAGCGGTTATGTATTATACGACGTGGAAGGGACATATCCGTAATAAATCAAACCACAGGCTATACTACATCACTATAGTATACTGAAATTAAAATAACAACCGAATAACCAAAAAAAAAAAACGACATTCCCATACAAATTGCTTGAGCGGCTGCACACTTTTGTATGGAAATGTCGAAAAATTGTTTTGTGTTTAGGCTGTTATTTTAATTTGTCATAGTGATCTAGCATAGCCTGTGGTTCGATTTATTATGTATTTAGGTATGTCCCTTCCGGGTTATTACGGGTATTGGGTATGAAAAGCTAGATATATATACATGTTAGGTTTGACATTGAGTTGACATAAGAGGACACTACACGTTTCTTGGCTATTGCATAAAATTTAAATGAAGAAAGAAAGGATTTGTATGGTTTTTGTTTAGTAAATACTAAGAGAGATAGTGCATTCTGGACTTAATAGAAAATAGACGAGGAAAGACGGTAAGTCATCTGATACGACACGATGATTTCATAAAAAACATCATTGAAGGTAAGGTAGAAGATAGGGAGTAGAGGATCAGAAAGGCATTACCAGGTAGGCATAACTACATAAAGCTAATAAATTTGAATGAGATTGTGGTAAAACGGCTGGCGGACGATAGCGATTAATAAAAGAAAATTCATACTCCACCACAAGAGCATAGCTCTTAAATAATGTAAAAAAAAAACTAAATGTTTAGTTTAGACAATGCAAGTCATCTATTGCTACAATTTAATTGTATACATCAGGTAAAAAAACTTGCACTGTGTAAATGTGCTCGATGATATCGACTTGTGGAGACACGTTCATAGAGTCAGTATATAAAATAAGGTGGCACAACGTGTATACCAAAATTTCTCACCTATGTAGGCAACGCATATATTATTGTGGGTTATACATGTTATTTGATACTTCACACGGGCTACCGCATTCGTAGGTGACCATTATTTATAGTAAAAAAATGAAGCAGGCTCTGAAGTAACACCACTAAGGATGCAACTGGAATTATTTTTACAAGAAGAAGCATAGGTATATGTATAGAATTAGCTACAAAATAACTGTCCAAGTGCGAGTCGGACTTGCGCACTAAGGTTTCCGTACATTACATTATATATGAAAAATCACGTCTGTTGTATGGGAGCCGAACTTAAATATAATATTTATTTTATTCTGTATTTTGTATTTTTTGATATAGTGGCAACATAAATACTTCTTCTGTAAAAATTTTAACTGTATAGCTATCACGGTCCATGATATGCAGCCTGGAGACTAACAGACAGTCAGACGGATATTGACAGACGGACGGACGGACAGCGGAGTCTTAGTAATAGGGTCCTGTTTTTACCCTAAAAACCTACGGAACCTTAAAAAAACTAAAGAAAATAACATTTATAAATGATGATGCTTGTTTTATCGAAGTGTGGCGTGTGTAAGTATCTAATGTATGAAAAGAGACATGTTTGTAGGGGAATTATGCACAGCTTTACCTACAGGCTCTACTCTAGAGCTCTTGGTTTTGCTTTATACTTAAACAATGTCAAACATAATTTCCTATGACCCAACGCTCTAATGACCATAATCGATCCAGCGATCTTTCGCTCCTGTACCCCGTCGACTTGTTCGTACAAAATAAATTAAACAAAAGATCGCGTAGGTACTCCCAAAAAGCCAATAGGCAAGTCATAATCACTCACATGAATAATAACACTCATTAGCCAACATCACAGAAACAAGCGTGCTTGCTTATTGCAATAATTGGCAACAAAAGTACAAAGGAACGTAATTAAAAGGGTTTCAAATGTACCGTAATTACACACGTCTCGAGATGTCTTTGCATCGGCAATTAGAGATAGTCTGGAACGTTCCTTCGGGATGACTACACAACTCGAATTTGTACTTAACTAGCTACTTTTCCTGGCTTTGTGCGAGTAAATAGGTATAATATCTCATATCGTATGCGTATAAAGATTTTTTTAATTTTATCTATAGGTAAAGGGATAAATAAGCCTTGTAGTGATGGTAGCTTAGAATACGATTGGACGACCCCTCCCACGTATCGTAAGAGGTTACTAAAGGGGTCATAATGAGCAGAGAATGGGCAGCAATGTCTTTGTCCAAAGTCTTTATATAATATAATCTACAGCGATCACCTACCCAACGTAGTGATTATGAGCAAAAATTTTATTCATAAGGGCCTTTTCCAAGGGCAAATTAAAAAAAATCGACTTTCAAGCTTTCACTCCTAATAACGTTTAAACGGCTGAACCGATTTTTATCTAACATAGCTGAGAACCACTGCAAGGAAACTTGCAAAAAACCCTATCGAAATCGGTCTATCAGTTCGAGAGCTACGATGATACAGACAACAGACAGACATTGGCGTCAAATTTAACTCACTGACGACAACTCACGGGATTGTACCGAGAAAAATATTTTTTGTCTATCCATTAAAAACTTAGATCAGCTAGATTATCGGTCAACTTATATGGGGAGCCAAAAATTATTTTCATATTTTCATGAACTTAGTTACAATATGTTTTGTTAGACCCTAAATCCCTGCCGGGTATACAGAGAGACCCAAGATACATGTCGGCGCGATTAATATTAGACGCTGATTTGACTTCACCGATGCACAATGCGAGTTTGCCACACCGGCGGTTGGCGCTATTGTCGCAATGACGTGCTAACGTCAGGAGAAACGCTTTGACGGAGGGCAGTCTGGTGCGCACCGTCGTACTGTAAACAACTCATTTGTGTAGTGTACTGTGGGCTTTGGCCATGACTCATTTAAATTGTGATTATTGTAATAGGTGTGGATTGGTAGACCAATTTATTACAATGATAGTTTGTTTCAGCCGGACGATAAGCCCAGGTGGACACAGAATATCTGTGTGGGCTAGGAAGTTTAACTCATGTGGGTGAAACTCATGGATCAGCGCGAGGTGGAGCGCTGACTTATCGTCACCTTTTTTATAAGGCCCTCGTAAGTCATCTCTCGCTCAGACACACAGAATTAATATGAGTATAACATACAGAACGGAATCTACTAAGGTTTCGCGCAATATGCGTCCCCTTTCCTCGTCCTCGCCTTGTCGAGGATGTTGAGCGGGCGACTGCGGGCGAACGCACACACATTGCCGTGTGCACGGATGTATAGTTTCGTTTGTAGTAGTGTAGACATAAAACATACTCCGCTTCCATTAGCGTATGCGAGTGAGTCCCATACCTGTTCACATGCAAGAGCCAAATTCATCAGCGCGATAGTGGGCAACTAGTCAAATTCTCATTACTTTCATAGAGCCGAAAAGCGGAATCATTGCTAAGCGCGGCCTTTGGATCTGGTACTCGCTACTGTTTACTCCGTCATAGCTAAAGACGTGACAGTGTATTTGCATTAACATTTTGAGCGTTGGCGGGGCGGCTTATCAGCGCGTTATTTCCATAATGCAGCATTTCGCTCGTGTATAATGCACGACATAATGCATGCACTGCGTCCACACACGCTATTAATTACACACACAGCTTCATTATCGATTTTTATTATTAAACACAGCCTGATTTATTTTGCCCTGGATATCAACTGCTTTCCATAGGTAACTCATGGCTGTTTTTATCACTGAGTAGACATAATCTCATTTAATTCATATACTGAGCACAGTTACACCAATTATATCTGATGACCTCAAGAATATCTTCTGGTCTTGGTCAATTTTCTTGTTTGGTTGTCATAAACCATTGTTCTGGGCAAAGGCCTCCCTTGACGATCTCCATGGCGTTAGTGGTCACCATGCTATTCCGCCTCCCAAATGTCCCGGGTTCGATCCCCGGTCAGGGCAAGTTGGATAATGGCCTTTTTCAAATTGTCCTGGGTCTTGGATGTTTATCTATATATGTATTTGTTATAAAATATAGTATCTTTGAGTTAGTATCGCACAACACAAGTCTCGAACATACTTTGGGGCTAACTCAATCAATGTTTTTTGTACCTATATATTTATTTATTTACTTCCAGTACTCTCTATCTTTGGTCTTTTCATCCCGATCCTTCTCAAACATTCTCAATTCGTTAGCTCATCTCGTAATTGGTCTTCCTCGCTTCCTATGGCCATCTGATAGAACCCAGTAAGTCGATTTGTGAGCCCATCTTTCCGCATACATATGACCCATGTGACCCGCCCAATCACATTTAAGTTGTGCCGCTTTCTACCTACATCCGTGACTTTTGTGATGGAGCGCAGTGTGGTGTTTCTCACGATATCAGTCAGTTTGTCACCTAAAGTACTGCGCTTCATGGCTCTCTGGCAAACCTTCAGTTTAGACTTTTGCTGTTTTGTTAGTGACCAAGCCTGGACACCGTAGGTTAGGACAGGCAAGATACACATTTCGACGAGTTTCTTTTTAAGGCATATTGGAAGGTTGCCTTTAAGGGGATACCTGAATTTTCCGGGGTCCAGTGCTGTCCCTATTTTAAATAAATTATTTGAAAGGAAACGGAGACATCATTTCAATTTTGTCTTGACCAGGCCCTAGATAACACTTCAATTTGTTTATGAACTTCTCTATTTACAGTTTAAAGTCAGAACGTGAAGCTTTTCTACGCACATTTGCGAAAAACGGCCACTTTTGGCTTATGTGCGTAGAAAAGCTTCATGTTCTTACCATAAACTGTAAACAGTAGTCTAAAAATACTTTTAAGGGTTATCTAGAGCCTGGTCAAGACAAATTTTTTAATGATATCTTAGTTTCCTTTCAAATGATTTATTTCAAATGGGGGCAGGACTGGACCCCGGAAAATTCATGTAGTCCCTTAAGTAGCTTTTTCAAGGACAAGAAGCTTTTCTACACATTTTTGATCCTGCGATCGATTCCATTATCTTGTTCGTCGATGAAAGAGACTACTTGGCCAAAAGTAGTTTGGTTAATCTCTTTTCGCCGACGATAATGCCTTGGATTTCCAAGTATATGTAAGCGTTTTAAATACTGCTTCAAGTGCGCTGGTGAACAATTTGTGAGAGAGCGGGTCACCCTGCTTCACGCCTCGCATGATTGGAAAAGATGTAGTTGGAGATTCTAAGTTGATAGCAGCTGTGCTTGAGTTATAATATAAATCTTATGAAAATATAATATGGATAAAATATAAAGTATATTTAGTGCGATTAATCAAAATCTTAAATGAGAATATGGCTTCATAAAACTTTGCCTGATATAGATATGTTACCCTACATATAAATGGTATCTGTTACTATTCTTTCTTCAACTTACTCTAATAGTATCTAAACGAAAACTTCTATGAGTACCTAACTTACTTAGTAAAAAAATTCATATAATTGCTAAGTAGACGAAGTTCTTGGGGAATTAAGTATTGAGTAAACTTTTGGACATAAATTTACCAAATTGAATAATCTTTCTGAATCTTATAAATCTTCTATGCTAGTTCGGGAAAAAAGAAATAGAATGTATGTACCGTAACTTATTGTCATAAAAACAAGCACTCAACATTGTATTCTTGTAGATCTGAAATCGCATTAAGTTCTACATAGGAACGCGTAATTTTTGGATAACACCCAAGTCGTACTTACCCCAATCGGTATCTGAAAAAGGACTGCTTACATTTATTTCACCGAGCTAGAATATCACCGAATGCGAAGAGCCTGAAGTCGCTTCCCTTAGAATATGCACAACTGAAGAGATTATACCAACAAAAACGGGATACGTATAGCTACTATGTATAATCCACGCGTATATGATAATCCATGCAATATCCTCACATAGTGCCATTGCTGGTTATCTGAGCGCCGCAGTTGTAGCGTCCGCTCCGTCGAGCGCGAAAATATTGATTGTAATTAATTGCAAACATTAAACTGATAAAATGAATATCAGCGAGTGACCGCTGAACAATAGATATCCAAGTTTGTACTGCAATTATTATTATTGAAACTTTGTTAAATAAATTAGGCTTCAAATCAGCATCAGCTTTTGTCCGCAACGTATTAGCATTCCTAATTCCTTGCCATTGCAATCCAGGGCAGTAGTAAATTTTCGCTCGTTTTATATAGATTTCCCACAAGCTAACTTGCAAAAAGGAGAAATAATTCTTGAAAGCAAGTTTGTTCCGTTATATAGGACAGCTCACCTAGGAAAGTAAATTTTTAACTTGATCAATAATTGTGCTATTTGTACGGAAGAATATAACAATTTTTTCATGTTTCTAAATTTATGGGAAAGGGCTGACGAATTGAAAGCGTTCGAGAAGGATTAGGACAAAAGGACCAATGATAGAGAGTACTGGAAGAAAAGAAATTCTTAGGTTTTTCTTCTTACCGTAATTTTCTTAATGTCATCTACCCACATCTTCTTCTTCTCAAGTGGTAAAAGGCTATAATAAATTTGCCTCATTAAGGTCCTGCAATGTGCAGGAATTAGGGCTTTTTGGGCAGGACAATAAGTAGGTCATTGGTTGGACAGCACCACACTCGCATTTATAGTTTTTGGAAAAACACCACCTAACTCGGTTTTCTTGACATCTCCCAACGCCAGTCCGGAGTCTATATAACGACTTCCAGACTGCCCACGGGAGGTCGGCAGTCGGCACCCGGTGGAAGTTTCTCAGCAAGCGGAATATCAGATGGTGAATCCGGAAATGTATGCCCCCATAGCTGTACTCTTGATCTAACGGCTTCTTTGGCATCAAAGGCTTGTTTTTCAGACATAACTTCAGGGGAAACTAACACTATGTTTTCAATAAGTACCAAGGCGCACCACTCGTTGAGAGCTTCATACTTTTATACTCCACAAGTCCCATTTTAAACGCGGAGTCACCTAAACGAATGGTTATTCCTATCTTATGTTTTTTTTAAATGTATATCTTACCACCCAAAGTTTGACCGGTAAACAACACTTTTAGCATTAAGTTCGCCTTTTTTCTGTACAACTTGTATTTGATGAACAATAAAGATTAAATAAATAAAACAAATAAACATCAAGTTCAAACATTTACCTAGGTAAAGAGTAGTTGGACTGCAATTTGTCGGTGCCTGCACTAATCCTCATTAATTACTTGGCAATTTTAAATCTCATTATTGGCGTACAAATCGGTCTGCCATCGATTTTTCCGCCGCCCCGCTACTCGGATCGCATACATTATCGTCAGGTGGCAAACGTTGACACGAGCTTGTTCCATGCTTTTACTCTAATTTAGGATTTTCGGTCATTTGTCATTTAGATCGGAGGTTAGAGGCACGTTTCTCGTTCTTACATCGATCGACATTTTTCATATCTTTTTTCTTCTTGTTTATGATATACTAGTTGTATCCGAGACTTTGTCTGCTTAAATTTAGTACTTTGTTATAAAGTCTAGAATTCCCTATACAAAGGACCACTCCCCTTTTCATTCTCTTATATGGATGATTTTCGGGATTAAAACAAAGAGATGTCTAGTTTGTCGGAAAAATTGCTTAGTCTTTTATTCCAGTGTTAGAACTTACTTATTTGATGAAATAGGAGAAAGAAAAAATGTTGCACACATTTCGAAACGGTTCGGCGCGAAGTGGTCTTCGTTCTGCAATATTTCTTTCTTTCAAGGTGAGTAAGAAAAATGACGACCTATTAACAAGCGTGTATGATTTCATAGTACTAATATTTTGTAATTTTCGCAATTCTCATAGATCTTAGAGTAGGTTCCTATGTATATTAATGGTATTGAAAATCTACCTCTTAAATGTATCCACTAGACTTTTCAGTAATTACTAAAAACATAAAATATCCCAGCTCATTAAAACTTACTGTCACAACAGCAGTGGGCGTCCGTCTGTCCATCGTATCGCATTGGCGCAAATTAATGAGGGTGGGATATTTATTTCAGAGTTCGATGCCAAATATCAGCAGTAGGTATTATGTATACATACAGAAGTTCAGGTGATATGCAAATGTTGCGACCCGGTAATGAGCTCATTAGGGAGGTACGTGCTACTATATTAATCGTACTATTTATTTGGATTACGTACTGGTTGCCTACCCGTATTTGGTTTTACCATAGGTAGATATTTATTCTTAATTTCAAAAGGTTTATTCCTTTTTTGAATGCGATGGTCGCTTTTACACCAAAAAACCATGGCACAGATCTGCAATACATCGTCAGCAGTGCTCCGCTTCTTT
The DNA here is from genome assembly GCA_943193695.1 of Acrobasis suavella. Taxonomy (NCBI): domain Eukaryota; kingdom Metazoa; phylum Arthropoda; class Insecta; order Lepidoptera; family Pyralidae; genus Acrobasis; species Acrobasis suavella. Next base: position 7,409,648 of record OW971945.1, on the reverse strand, counting down.
AAGAAGTTGGGATTGTACGTATGTTAAAGTACCCCATGGTAATGCAAGAATCCCATTCTGAGGCCAATTTGCGGCATTGTTTTCCTCAATAACAAGTTGCAAGTACAATATAACCCGAACGCTAACTACGAACAACATTTTTTCTTTATTTTATTCCATAGATCTAATTATAATCAACACTTAGGAATTTTAGAACGGCGTACTTTTTTTAATACTGTTAGGATAGTGAAGTAAAATTTAGTTATGTTCGAATCATTAATAAGATGATTTTATTATTGAAACAATTATATTTATTTTTCATAAATGTGCTTCACACATGCCAATAGTACTTATTAACCTCACTTACAAAACTGAATACATTGGAAGCAAATGCTCTAGTCTATTCAAATGTCAACAACCTAATGAATGAAATAGAAAGTGTACACTGCAATTTATTCGTACTTTCATAGATATCCCAACTCATAATAACGCCATAAAAAGATTCCTAAATTATGTAAGCAGATACCTAACTAAAAGTATTTTAGTAAGTTTAAACCACGGAAGAGTAAAAAAGGTGGAAGTGCCAAGTGGGCGCGCGCGTCATTGTTAAGCACAACTGCAGTCAATTCCGACAATATATTTTGACACAAATTAAGACGTTAATAATAACAGTACTTACGTTTATAATTGCTTCTTTGAATATACATAACGATGTTATATATTTCGAATATAAGAATTGATATATATATATATATATATATATATATATATATATATATATATATATATATATATATATATATATATAATATATACTATTATATATTGACATTGAACGATGACATAAAGTCATCGTTCAATGTCAATTTGATTTGAGTATGTCTTCGTTTAAGACGAAGACATACTCAAATACTTCGTTTTATGATCTCAGCATCTCACTAGTATAAGTTTATAGTTTTAAGGCAGGTATATAGAATTAATTTGACAATGTTTTATAAATAAAAAATACTTTAAAGCTTTGTTTGCTGCTCAAGAATTAGAAAGAATACTCAAAGAATTTCTCTAAAGTATAGAAACCACAATTTGCCATTTAGTTCTTTATATTAGTTATTTCATTTATTATAACTTTACAGTACTTTATCTACGCTACCTCCCTACTAGGAGCTCCTACATTGGCCCCACGTTGGGCGCCAATGTAGAAGCTCCTAGTAGGGAGGTAGCCGCGCACTAGCTGAGGCAGTTGGAGTTCCTACATGAAGAGGTAGGTAAGGTACGTAGTGGAGAGCTTGAGAGAAATAGCACAGAGTTATTTTATTTATTATAACTTTAAAATAGGTACTGATATAGATGTAATTAGCTCGAGAGATGGTAGTGGTAATGAATCAGAATGATGGGGAAGGAATCAAAAATTTAAAAATTGAATTTTAAAGTGAAATTATTTTTTAGAAAACGGAAAAGGAGATAAACGTGAACATGAAGAATAAGGTTTATTGTAACATCATTACATATTAGTTATATTATGTATTGAAATAATATCTAGAAATTCGGAAAGGATTAATCAATGTAAAACACATTCCAATTTTACCGATTTATTTAATGTAAAAATTAATCCGCTACTGTAGTCAACAGAAATATGTGAAGCGGAAGACATGAAATATCAGTTGCTACGCAATAAATTAATTTAAAGTGAGCAATTATAATTTTTACCATAATATTGCACTTAAGATTTATTGCACAATTGTGTATGTATATGTTCATGATATTTGTATGTAGGTACAGACAATAAAGCTGTTTGGTTAAAAAACAAACTGAGTTAACATTTAAACATAGATTTAGAAGATTTTCTAGGTGTAAGTTACTATATGGAAACTTATAATTTGACAAGTTTTCATCAAAATGTATAATTAAATGTTCAAATGAGGTTAAATATCTGATGTAAAAGATTGAAAGCAGGCGATTGGCCGGCTTCAATCTAATTTCACTTAATCGCAGGCTTGAGCATTGAACTTTATTGACTGTACTACAAAAACAGATATTGTAAAAAAATATTTCTTGTTTCTTTGAAATTTGCAGTTTCCTTGTAACAATTTCGTAATAATAGAAAACTATGTTTAACTAAGAATTAAACATCAAAATTCAATAATCAAGCAAATGATAGAATTAAATTGTACTAACATGAAACAATAATACTCGTAAATATAATAGGCTTAACTGGACAGAGTTCACATAAGTAACAGATAGTTATTCTAATTCAATCAGTATACATCTACTCAACTTTATAATTGCACATCAATTGCACTTTACAAGATGCATTACAACAAATTATTCACAATTTTATTTACACGTTTTAGAAAAAAAATACGACAAAAACGTAGACACTGAGTACAGAATCTGCATTTTCAGTGGGAAACACAAAACGTCATTTTCATAAGGGTTATATAAAAAGTTTTTATTTTTTTATTTTACCTACTTTGTATCATTTTATATCAATCAGAAGTTAATTAAACCCAGGAAGACGTGATTTTATTTTTTATGCGTAGGTACTCGTACACCTACTTACATAAAATAAAAGTATTCAGTAAACTCAGTACTTTATATTTTGTAATCAATAATACCTAAACGATCGTGATCATCATCCATTTTTACCAAAGTCGTATATTTCAGGACGGGACCGAATTTCAAGAACATAGATATTTATCATATTTGCTAAACGAACAACCGATACATTTAATTTTTACACATAATTACAATACGTCGAAGTCGACATCTATTTCGTTGCACTATTACTCAAAACCTACATTTAGACAACTTCTTTCTTCAAAGAAAAATAATCCGACAAAAAATGTAAAACCACTTTTCGACAGTACTTTACACTCGTAACTTACAAAATTACTCACAACTTGGTTGCTAAGTCTACTATGTCACATTAAAGTAGTCGCAAAGAAAGAAGTGTCATGCTGATTTTAGTAAGGTCTCCACACCGTGTTGCTGTCAGGCTGCGGGTTCCCACGCTGCCCGAGAGTGTTTACCCTCCCGTCTTCCCCTCGAGCTGCCGCTGCAGCGCAAGAATTTCCACCACCCAATAACAAATCCCCTTGTCCATGATTTCCATGTTGCCTATGATTATTTGTCGTTGACGATATCTGATCCATCATAGTCTGCAACTCATTATGGTGGTTCTGCGTCGAATGAATCGAATTCGAGTGCAGCGGGTGGAAATTATGTGTTTGGTTTGCAGCGGTGTACAATTGGCTGTACAACAAACTTGCCGGGAGGACGGGGTACAGTGAATTGTTGCAGTTACTGCTTCCGTACGACGAGTTCTGAGATCCCATTAAGGAGGGGAAGTTTGTGCTGTTAGAATGATTGTGCCCGACGTTTGTGGTCGTGTTAGACGTGAGTAAGTCGTCCTGTACCGGGGACTCGGGCTGCGAACTGTTGTCACTAAGCGAGCGCGGGCCTGTCGAGAGACTGTAATCCGCATTGTTGTTGTATCGTGGTAGAAGAGTGCCGTGGTGCGAAGGTGATGACCCGACGAGACCCGACAGTTGTTGATCCAAGTCGACGCCTGTCGTGTCCGGTAGCACTGCGTAACAAAACAATGGTTGTTAGTTCCAAAATAGTGCATTGTTACCGCGTGCTGGGATAGTTTTAATATGGCGCCATATTTTTGATGGCGCGCGGGCACGCATCGGCAATAAATTCATCGCCGGATCGGACGTGTCCGAACGCTGTAAATTATAATGAGAGTCGGTTTAATGTCCGATGCGCCGCCGGCAGCGACCATGCATGTACAATTTTAAGGAGGATGTTAGTCGTAAACCATGTTGGTAGATTTAATTTCACCTTACTGGTATAAATTACGATCTCGAACCATAAATCGATCGATGTTTTACTAATTTTTTTGAAAAAAGTTGGTAACTGCGTGTATTTTGGTCGCAACGAGTCGGATCGGGGAACGTTTTATGCCGCGCGTTGTTTTCATTAGCCCTAATGGTCGATTACTGCCGTGCATTTACTGCTTGTTTGTAAATACTGAACACGGCAACTCCAACACTGCGGAATATGGTTATAACGTTATTATGTTGCTGAAAGCATTAGCACAGCGCAGCCATAACGTTTACCATATTTAGGTTTAGCTCTCGATCTGTTTCATGCAGAGAGTAAATATGCTAGGTCAATTTTAGATTTTATTGAAGACTTAATACTTAATAGTGATTGAATGCAATCCAATCCAACTATAATAAAGACAAACTTTCGGTTTGTTATCACAAGTAGAATTATAATAATCAGAGAAACAGAGAAATAAACATTAAATAATTATGGGTTAGTTCCAGTAGATCTACCAAGTGATTCATACTAATAACCGGCCACGCGCAGTGTTAGGTTAGCTAAATTGGAAAATAGTGTTCGCAAACTCACAACACAATGTTTTTGAAAGACCTATTCAACGATACCACACCATGGGTAAGTCGAGTAAAAAAAATCCACTTTTAATTACATAATAGGTACGGGACCTACCCTAAAAAAATCTTTCGAGATTTTATTATTATTATTTTATTATTTGACGACCTCTGTGGCGTAGTGGTCACCATGCTAGTTCGCCACCCAGAGGTCCCGGGTTCCATCCCCGGTCAGGGCAAGTTGGGAAATGGCCTTTTTCAAATTGTCCTGGGTCTTGGGTGTCTATCTATATATGCATTTGTTATAAAATAAAGTGTCGTTGAGTTAGTATCCCATAACACAAGTCTCGAACTTACTTTGGGGCTAGCTCAATCAGTGTAATTTGTCTCTATTTATTTATTTATTTTACCACTTTGTCGGCGTGATTGATATATGTACATATCCATGCTAAATTATAGTTTTCTATAGATACTTAGATACAATAGTCACTGAGTAAACCCGCGAACTAACAGATAGATCATAGACATGGCAAAACTATTTTGACCACAGTGGTACACAAGGTTCCTTGTTTACCAAGGAACCCTAAAAACCAGGAATAGATCCTTTACCTGTATTATTAGCCGAGAAATCTTGCGTCGGTGTCTGGTCCGGCACAGTTCCGGCAAACCCAAGGGCTGGGGGGTTGAACTGCGAGGCGGCCGGCGCGGCGCAAGACGGCAGATACGCCGGGTATGCGCCCGCGCCGCCGTAACCCCAATGGGAGTTACTCGAGCTAAGCCCGAATTGACTCATATCTGAAAAACACAACTGCATCAAACTTCATGTTCAAGCACACTCGAAGGTTGAAAGTAAGTTATTAAAAAAGTTCCTCCTAGAAAAGAAGAAAGATAAATCGATGTGAAGGTTACGCGTTATTTTATACCTACATAATGACGGCAAAATAGATTATTTCCATTTTGCTCTCAAATATATCATTGCGTTTCTTATATTGCTTTAAAGAACAAAGTATAAAACAAAATGTAAAACCCCCGTCATTACTGTGGTTATGGCAAAGTAGTACATTAATGTAAAGGCAGTTTTTGACGTTGCGTATAGCTATTATGTAAGAAAAACACTTTTCATATGAAAAGTTTTTTTTACAGAATCTTCTTTTATTCATATTCCCTGGCCGTTTTCGACTAAAGTGACTGTCTTTGACACAAATTTAAATATAAATTCATTCAAGGCATAGTTCATGTTCGTATTCACAGAACCTACATATAGAATACCTAACTAAGATATCGTAACCAAATCTGAATGTAGTAGATTTGGTAACGATATCTTATTACCTATTTGCTTTTGTCACAAAATTTGTCACTATTTATTGCACCTCTATCTCCATCCCTACTAAATTAAATCCCTATTCTGTATAAAACCATCACATTAAGCGATACAGAACACACGCGTCCACTTATAGAGACACCGAGAGTAGACAAAACGCGCCAGCAATCGCCGTCCGTAGCACAATTTTATTTTTTCCAGAGTATTACCGGCTTTTATTTTTCGGTATCACGGTTCCGTTTTTGGCCGGCGATCGGACTCGGTTTTTATACAATATGTGCGCGCCCGCCGCGTCGATTTGCGAATGTTTTTTTCCCATTTTGAGCCGCATGAGTTGTTTTGGGGTAGCCCTGAATTTTAACGGGCTTCCTCCGTGCTTGTTCGATTGCGCCCGCAGTCAACTCGTTTCCTTTTTTTGGTGGCGTGATTGAATCCGCGTTTTAGTGAACGTAGTTTAGCGTATCACGACCGGTGACTCACTTTTAAGCCGCCACTTTCGTTATAAGGTTAGCCAGACTCCAATTTCGGCGGCCGCCCTACTTTTAATATTTCTCTGGTTTTTACAGCATTCCCATTTGGCTGAATGGATTTGCGGTCGGCTCGCTATAGTTTATTGAACGAGTGCCAGTCTGGATTTCTGAATTGAAAGTTTCTATAAATTACGCCATTGATTAACACTGTATTTGTTATAAAATATAGTATCGTTGAGTTAGTATCCCATAACACAAGTCTCGAGCTTACTTTGGAGCTAGCTCAATCAGTGTTATTTGTCCCTATATATTTATATTAACAACTTTTGCTGTTTTGTTTTTATTTTCTTAAATATTAATCGTGCTGTAACTCAAAGATATTTTTGTTAAAAGTTGCTTCGTTACAAACCAGATGTCGAAAAATTCTCGAAGTTTTAAATAATGTATGTATATTTTAATCTCGAAATTTATTCACAAATTGATGGTAATGTGTACTAGCTACATCCTATCACGCCTGTTTCCCATGGGGGTAGGCAGAAACTATGGATTCCACTTGCTACGATTTCTCACTTTCGCTTCGTCAACACTCATTAATCTTTTCATGTATGTTCTCCGGTTTTGGGTATTTTTTACAAGGATTTCTAATTGTAAAATAAGGCTTTTCGAAAATCTTCGACAAGGATGATAGTTTTAAACATGTACATACCCCAATAGGCATGACGAAGGGAAAAATATTTTTAAGTTCATCTGTTAGATTATTTAAAATATGGTACACGTATTTTTTCTTTTCTCTAAGAAACAAAAAAATACAAAGATATAGCGCATTGAAATTTCGCATGACGTCACGGCTACGTATGATTTTTTCATATAGGTGTCGTCGTAAGCTCCCAATCTGGAAGTTTGATGCTTCGTATCTTTGTGAATTATTACTTTTTCGACAAACTGAAAAGTATAGGTCCATTATTTTTGGATAATCTAAAAGATTCCACTATGCCATGCCTGAAGACCCGCTTATTAGTTTATAGCAACCAGTGTGTTCTGCTCACTGTGACGTTCGGTGCTGAGACAAGGACGCTCACGAAGGAGGCTGTGCACAAACTGAGATGTTCCCAATACCGTCATCCGACAACGTACTAAAGTACAAGATGTTGGTACAACGGTCATGAACTTAAAGTGAAACTGGGCACCTGCCCCGACGAAGTGATGGCAGGTGGAGCAAGGCACTGACCGAATGGTGGCCCAGAATGGGTGAGAGAAGCGTTGGGCGTCCGCCTATGCGAAGAGTTGACGATATAATCAAAATCACGGGTCCCACATGGATGAGAGCAGAGGACCGAGATAGGTGGCGTGGACGAAGAGAGACCTATGCTCAGCAGTGGGCTGCAGATGCTGGGATCATGATGATGATGATGCATCTAAAAGACGGACTAATTCCAATTATACTTTTCTAATCATGTCGTCACCCCTATTAGGTAAATATCAGTTTTTATACACACGAGATTTTCTTAAATTCTTTCTTTCGTATGTGTTAGTAGTCAAACGATTTTTGATGCTTATATACTTACTTTGACAAGTAGTGATGGGCGGCATCCGGAACCCTCCTAACGGATCCGGCGGGAACGGGAAGGGTCGTTGGCCGAACGCGAAGTGGAACTGCTGCTGCTGCCCTAGAAGAGACAACACTATATCAGTACGATACCGGCTGTCCTTGTCCGAATGTATTGGTATTGAAAACAAATAATAAATAAGTATTTGAAAAAAAATACGTAATTTTTCGTACAAGTTTTTTTTGTGAAGCCTAAGTATTTATTTAATTCAACAAACTTAAATCTATCATTACAGTATATATATATATATATATATATATATATATATATATATATATATATTATAGTACTTATCAAGAAAAATTTACAAGCCCAAATTCGATAGAGTTACGTCGTTTTATTACAGGATTCCTAAAGCAAACTTCCGACTCCATCATCAGATCAATTTCTTGTTAGAATAATATTAAATTGTCATATTATGTGATTTATATTGGTATACAAAATTTAATTTCAATCGAAAACCGGGAAGTAGTTCTTTTACTTGCAAACTTCGGTTACAGGCAGACAAAGTCAAAGTCAAAGTCAAAAATCATTTATTTATCTTTGGATATTCATATCACTTGATAATTATCATTTCTTTTTTCTTTCGATTTCTAACTATCAAGTTATTGACGTCAGATCATTTACTTACAACTAAGTTTACTGCCGCCTCCAAAGCGCAAGTACAGAAGAAGCGGTATAAACAAACTGTACTGCAGCATTTTCTCCAAAAACGTCAACCTTACAATTATACTGATATTAAAATTAGATGTTTGGACTGAAAATACATTGCTATGTAATAATTATTAATTAAAAATGTCAAATTTGAAATTAATGTCAATTTGTATAAAATTCATGTACTGATTGTATTCAAATTATGTCATTTGTGAGTGAACAAATATAAACCTTTAAAAGGGATCTGCGCCAAGCTCAAGTCAGACGTTTTTGTCTTTAAGATAATCATCGGTTCCGTAATAAGCCTTCTCACAAAGTACTTTCTTTACATAAGCTTTAAATTTTCTATCTGGCATATCAAGGACCGATTCTGGCAATTTATTATAAAACTTTATACAGTTTCCCTTAAACGATTTACTGACTGTTTTCAGTCTATAATACGGGGTAACTAAAACATTCATATTACGTAAGTTTCTACCCGTAATATCACCTGTTTTATTAAATAAGGCAGTATTTTTCCTCACATACATTATATTTTCAAATATATACTGGGATGGTACAGTGAGTATATCAATTTTCTTAAAAAATGTCTTAGGGAGTCTCTCGATCCTAAATCACAAATAAAACGAATTGCCTTTTTCTGTAAAATAAAAATAGTCTATGTATCAGCAGCACTCCCCCAGAGAAGAATCCCGTAGGACATCAGACTATGAAAGTAACTAAAGTAAACTAGTCTAGCAGTTGCTACATCTGTCAATTGTCTGATTCTTCTAATAGTGTAAGCCGCTGAACTCAGCCTATTAGCGAGTTTAGAAATATGGACATTCCACTAAAGTTTTGAATCTACTGTGATTCCCAAGAAATTAGTATTATCAACGATATCTAAGTTTTGACCGTCTAGTAGCACATCAACATTGGCCTGCCTCACGTTAGGAAGACTAAATCTAATGCATTGGGTCTTGTTTGCATTCAACAGAAGGTTATTGGCAGAGAACCAATTAGAAATGGCCAATAATGTGTTATTCACCGCAGTAGCATCTTCGCTATGACGGTCTATTTAAAAAATAAGAGACGTATCATCGGCGAACAACACAATACCAGCCTGTTTTTTAACCGCGTAAGGCAAATCATTGACGTACAGTAAAAAGAGGAACGGTCCTAGGATAGAACCTTGAGGTACACCCATTTTGACAAGAGATCCGTTTGACTTTATGCCATTTATATCAACAGTCTGAAGCCTATCCGTTAAATATGATTGAATGAGGTTTATAGATTTATCGTCAAAACCGTACTGACGGAATTTGAGCAAAAGTATCGGGTGACTTACGCAGTCAAATGCTTTTGAGAGATCGCAGAAAGAACCGATTGCATCATGCTTGTTTTCCCATGCGTTATAAATGTGAGTAACCAGCGCTACCCCCGCATCGGTGCTCGATTTCCCTCCAGTAAAACCAAACTGCTGGCTATGAAAAAGGTTATGGGTGATAAAGTGATGTTGCATTTGATTAAGCATTATCTTTTCAAACACTTTGCTCAAAACTGGCAAAATGGAGATAAGTCTATAATTACCAGGATCTGTTCTTACCCCCTTTTTAAATAAAGGAATCAATTTACTTTATTTCATTAAATTTGGAAAAATACCTTCATCAATGCATTCATTAAAAATAAAAGCTAGGTCTGCAGCAATGATATTTATGATGTTGCTTACTACATTAACGGACATAACCAGTGATCTTCAGACTTTTTTAAATTGAGCTGTTTAAATGCATCGACTATATCTTTGGGGGTAATATGTTTAAATTGAAACTTATGATTACATGGAGCTATATTATCTTTAAGTAAGGCTTCAGCAAGTTGAGGACTTGAACTGACATTAGCAGTAAGTGTAGACAGACAACGGGACAGGTAAAAGTAAATATAATCTTATAAAAAAAAATGATAATGATCTCGGTGCTTAAGTGATTAGATGTTCGACCGGCACAATAATGCTAAGAGTCAGAGAAATTTTATTAATAAAGGTACGGCCAGATGATACTGTGTTTTCTTGGTGTATGTACAGTACGCTTCAAAAATGGAGTCATAATTTTTCATACAACTAGTATGAGAAATTATGACTCCATTTTTGAAGCCTCACTGTACATACGCCAAGAAAACACAGTATCATCTGGCGCCCTTAAAAACGCCTACGACGGTGCAAGTTTTTTTCCCTGTTGCATACCATTTTATTGAAGAAATAAATGATTTGTGAGGCTGACTTTTTGAGGTGACCTGTTTACAGAACTGATTTCATTATATCGTTTGATTTTTTTGTATTTATAGGTAAAACAAAAATATTAAGTATATTTGACAAAAATAAACATTAAGATTCAACTTAGATTCGACCGTTATTATCCACATAGCTGATTCATTTATCTCTGCCATCAGAAGTTCTATACCAAACTGTAAACATATAAAAAATACATACTACATAATTTGAATTACTTTGTGCAATTCCGCCACCAGTTAGTTCATGCAAACTATTGCCGGCCGGCGCCCACCTACTGTTAGTCCACGCCACCAACTTTGGTGGCAGTATGCGCTGGGACTAACAGTAGAGGGTGGGCGCCGGCCGGCAATAGGTTGCATGAACTAGCTGGTGGTGGAATTGCACAAAGTAATTCAAATCATGTAGTATGTAACTTTGACTTCCGCAAAGTAACACCTGAATGTATTAACTATAAAAAAATTCTCACTTGGTTGCAATTTGATATCTCAAAATAATTTTGAATGATATTGAATTTATTATAAGCGGAATATTTATTAAAATGTCTTTTAAAGGAACATTAGTATACATTTAGCTAGAGTTCGCAAGGATTACCGACGATTTGTCAGCCCCTCCCAGCGGCCTGTCTGTCACAAGCTGCTCGATAATTCATTGATAGGTACCTTGTCACTTAACTAGGGTAGGTACCTATGTACATAGATTAGATGGAATGAGAATTAGATTTACACTTTGCTAATTAGGTACTTTCTCAAGAGCTTTGTATTATAAGATAGTCATTGTACATGTACATTGTACTGCACTATACGAAACAAAACATTATCAGTGGGAAACACGTCTAATTCATCAGAATTAGACAGTGTACGGAATCCATTCATTCATCATTTTCATGGTTTTCGTGTGTGGCCAGGCTTGGAATGTCTGATGACTTCAGATAAGGATGCCTTTAGGCAAAGGCATCTGCCAAAGCTAAACAAATGCCATTTAAAATCCAGACACGCGGTAGCGTGTCAGAGCCATGTTCAAAGAAAGGAAAAAAAGATAATAGGACCAACGACTAAACGTTTCCAAAGCACTGAGGAACTCAATGCCTTATATATATTTATATATATATAATTTTTATGCCGAAATTCTTACGAGAATCATATCAAGTGTGTGAGAATCTTGTAACATATACGTAGATAATGCTTGACTATCCCTGTGATTTGTACACGTGCCATCGCAGGGTGTTAACTGTCAATGAATTATCAAGTGTCTTGCAAGCTTGAAGGGGAATTGGGAGGCTGGGTGTCGGCCCACTGATTTGGCTGGACTGATATCTAGTCATATGATAATTATGACACTTGACTCTAACAAAAAGTTTTTCTTTAAAACCAAATATTTCAGAAACGAATTCCTAAATCGAAAAACGGTGTTCACAAGTTCATAATATTTTTAAAAGACCTATTCAAGGATAGTCCATATGATTGGATGTTAAGAAAAAAAAATGACTTTTCACTTTACCTCATTTTTTACCTCTTTATTTTTCGCCTAATTAATATACATATCCATGAAAAATCACTGCTTTCTAGTACTTATAGTCGCTGAGTTAAACCACGGACGGACAGACAGACAGACAGACAGACATAGCGAAACTATAAGGGTTCCTTGTTTACTACGGAACCCTAAAAATACAATCAAAACTAAATAATAAAGTAATCATTATATTATACATAAATGTTTATATACCTACACTATATGCCGAAAGTTTCCAAGGCCATTTTAGCGATATGGTTAAAAAGTGAATCCAAATAGTGATGAGTTGCTAACCGCATTGTCAAAAAAAAGTTTAGATGTTCAGATGCTATTCAGTCACGGAAGCCGTCTGTAGGGATCGGTGATGTAAATAGCTTTTATTACCTGGATAAACACAAAAAATACTTTTCATATTAGTAAAACATAGGTATAGGGTATACTTCCCGTTTAATTTATCAAAATTCAAACGACGCGTGGAACAGCTAATATTATATGAAGTTTATAATGATGTGTGGTGTGGCTAATAGAGACGCATCTACGTGGGAGTAACTCATGCGTAGCAATCAGTGGATACCTAGTCGATATCGACACATGTCTAGAGGCTACGACCTTGATTGCGTCGGCGATTGGTTTGCAACGCAATTCGGAAGTGAATCGGGGAACACAGGATTAGCGAGCTTCCATCAGCTGTTGTAATAGACAAAGTAAAGTAAACACATAATCATGGTTTGAAATTTGGCATATAGATAGATTGGAATGATATTAAGCATGTAGATATGTCTTTACGTCAGGTGAGGCTAATAGTAACACATGCGTAACAATCAGGGGATAGTCGATATCGACTAGTGATATGCCGCCGAGATATTCTTAGTTGACGAAAAAAAATTCTTGAAATTTTTCGGAAATTTTCACTCTTCTTGAGAATAGTCGTTGAAAATTTTCCTGAAGAAATTTTTAGACCGTTTAAGAAATTTCTTGATCAAGAACTAGAACTACACATCACTAACCCTTTCACGCTGCAAGCACTGAACTCATTTGGATTTTTAGTATGGATATGGTTTGAAACCCAAAATTCTCACGGGAGCGGAGCCGCGGGCATAGTTAGTATTTTATCTACTTCTTACTTAAAAGCTTCTAAAACTTTTGCTTACTTAATTAACATATTTTAAATGACGTGATATAAACTAGATTTTTATTGTGTTTATTACCGCGTAATGTAAGTTGTGAATGAACCCAATCATCAAATTATCCACGTGACATATCAACGTCTCTCTTCAGCTCTTCACACGGTATACTCGTAATTCAATCTGCGTGACGGATGAGTAGATAAATAACAAAATTATCCTCAGATCATAGGAAAGGCCAAAAAATATATTAAGCTCCTTTGTTATAATAAATGGTTTTTTATTGATATATAAAACTTTGCAGAGGTCAGTATCTAAGTTCCTATAAACTCAAATTTTAAGATTTTAGATACCCAGATAACGATAAATGTAACTGAACCTTTTTATTCAGTTATTGTCAGAACCGAAACGTACCAAACATAATGCAACGCGTAATTTCTTAAAATGCCATTGAATTTCTTTTTGTTAGGTTGTAAAAATGCCTGTCTCATTTTGAAAACGTATTTGCATTCAACTTACAAAACGAATAAGTATGTGAAATTGAAAAATACATCGAGAAATGCACACACACAAATAGTCGCGATTCCAATACACACACACGCCACACACGCAAAGGTTCAGTGTATAAATCAACGGCGCAACAATTACACACTTTCATGGCAAGTTGGAATTAGAAACTGTCATTTGCACCGTTCGGCGGGCGGGGGTGGTGGGGAGGAAAAATAGGGTGCGGCAAGGGCTACTGTGGACCTGATTAAAGGATTACAAGGGGTGGTGTCCGGTCTAGTTAGATTTATTATGCCAAGTATTTCTACTAGTTAGCCCGGCTTAATAATATGCATCTCTTTGGATTACTAGGTTCTGAAGGTTTGAGGAGAAATTGAATATTGTGGCTAAAATATTAATTGGGATTTTTCTTTTAAAACATCAGCATATTTTAAAAACTGTTTCAAAACTTCGATAGATACCGTTTCGTGTATCTACCGAGATATCTATGTAGAGACCGTAAATGCTTATGACTTATCAGGCATGCTCCTGTTGCCTATTGCTGTTATGTTGTCATTTTCACGGAATATTATTTCGATCTCTTTTTAAATCCGGTTTTTTAAGAAGTAGTTTTATTTTTGTTGCATTTTTGATTATTCTTTTTATTTCTTGAGTATTCTTGACAAATCAGTTTTATTGCTGTTATTAATCAAAGGGTTTTCGAAGAAAATAACCATATTCGTGAAGCCAGTTGAATGTCAAGCTATTTAGTGAAATGAATCGATCGAACATAGAGGTGCCTACACCATTATTAGCGCGTGACATCATCATTATTTCAGCCCTTCTTCCACCAATCTCGGTCTTGTGCTGCTCTCATCCAAGTGCAACCCGCGACTTTGACTATATCGCCAACCCATCTCATTGTGGGACGTCCGACGCTTCTTTTACTCACCTTAGGCCACCATTCTGTACTCCACCGGCCATTGTTCCGGAGTTCCAGGTGACCTGCCCAGTTCCATTTGTGCGCATTTGAGAGCGTGATATCATATTCTAAAATAGTACAGATGACGGATATTCCAAACAAGCACCCCTTTACTGCTGGGTGGTACGTTTAACAGCCTTGCACAGTAGCCGTACCATTTAATAATCGGGATAACGATGTTTTTCTTAAGGCGGCCATCTTGGCTATTTTCGTGCGCCGGCGTCGGACCACCCGCGGACGGCGCTACCCGTTATGGGTTATTGTTCTGTTTCTTCACACGCTGCTCGTGTTTGTTTTCAGATACTTGTGTTTGATGGTTGAAATAGTTTGTTTGATTTTAAAGTAACTTAATTACGAGTATTAGAAACGAATAACTCTATTATACGCAGTAAAAGGTTGTGATTTTTTTAAATGTCTGAGCAATGATACATTTACCAGATGCTAAATTGTAGAAAGTAAAAGATTGTCTTGACGTTGTATTGTAATATAGTGTTCATGTCATTGTTACGGTTAAATTAAATTAGAAAATTAAAGAGAAAGTATAAATTAATAAATACGGATAAATTGCACGGATTTAGCTTGCCCCAAAGTAAGCTTGAGCTGTTTATTGTAAAAATGAATATCAGACATGGACTTTAACTAGTTTTTAATTGTGTTTTATTTAATTTTCCAGTTGGGTAGGTATAGATCCGTCTTTGGGTATCCTTATTGAAATGAAGCTACCAATGTTTATTCAAAATACGATAAAGTATCTAATTTTAATAGCATTTGATAGGTTGTAGAAATTTCAATTACATATATCCAATTTATCGCTGGATTAAACAACAAAATGTCTCTTTTCCTTCTAAATTACGCAAAACTAGGAAATGAAGCGTTCCGTTACACATTACCGACCTCCATTTTGTTTATGCGTCCTGGAATTAAATAATTTATCGCTCGTATAGACGGAGGCTTAATAAATCAATATGCAGGGCATGCACACACGAGGGTGGCTTCACCCTTTGGCCCTTTCTTGACTAATTAATTAAACAACCGATTCATTACAGCAGCCTCCTTTGTGCCCTCACATTCGTCTAGCGACCTAGTGTATGGTTAGCATATTTAAATTTAAATTTAAGAATATGTAAATTAATTTCTTTAAACAAAAAAAAAATGGAATAAATTATGAAGAATAAAAAAAATGTAACGTGTACAGCACATACAACATAACAATATGAACTACCTATTTAAAAAATTTTGCAGGCGCTATCCTGAGCAGAATATCAAAATACTCTTACTTTTACATTATTTATAAATACTTAAACAAATTAAGGCGGCCCTTCCCGACCGCTCAATCGTCAACGCGAGCATAGTTTGAAAAGCTTGTTATTTCATCCAGGGCAATGCTAGAAAAAGAGGCAAAGCAAAAAGGTTGAGATAGTACCTAAGGGCTCGGTTTACATTGTATAGAATAAAAATATTATTATTATTAACTATCCGTTGAACGGATATTCACTTTTCGTAGGTGCGGATATTTCATAAAACTTGTTCCAGGTGATACGTGTTTTTCAGTATGCCTTACACGTGTGTGCAATAAATGTCTTTTATTTAAAATTTTCATTACATTTCCAAGGTTTCTATCAAAATATTTTTTTACCTTTACAATTTATAAGTACTTTATAAACGGTCGAAGTTCAAGTAAATTTGTGCAAAAGAGCAGAGTTTTGGAGGCTTATACTGAATTTGTTTTTCCATATTTTAATTTTTTATTCCAATAGAAACCTAGAAATAGCGCACAAGATACCTGTTAGTGCAAAAAATTCAAGAAAGATCAGATACAACGTCATATTCACGTACGAGCGTTTGTATGACAAGTAAGACGGGAAGGCTGCTCTTAAGGTGGTGATTTAAAAATAACCGCAAACCTACATAGAGCTCTTTTGTTGACAACAGCTAGAAGACTCAAGCAATAGCTTCAAACTGTATATTCAAGCCTTTTTAAAAAAATATTTATATCTACTACTAAATTCTTATAAATTAATTTTTTTCAACAACTCAAATCAGATACTTTATTCTAAACGTTGAACCAAACATTTTCTATGACGTCATAGTTTCTTGAAGTCAGATAGCGCTATCAGTTTTTCTGCATTAATAAATCTAAAATCACGTTAAAAATGGATATGATCAATGACAAATGACATTATTTTGTGATGTTTTATTTTCTTAACAGTATTCCAAATAATGTAGTTTTGATCTAGAAAAGTATCGTATTATATTAAATGCACAATAAAAATGAGTCGCTAGTATCACAAGCTGACGGTACCTAACCCCCGCAGTCTGAAAGGCCGCACTATCCCGCGCCTGCAATTATTTTAATTTCTACACTAGGGCCCATCACTAGGTGTGATTTCCAGACGAAAGCCTGCTCATTTGTTAATGTCATGCCAAAGAACTAGTTAAATTACTTCGGTAATCAATCTACTCATGGTTCTACTGCTAAGTTTTGGGACTGTTGGCGATACTCAAATTACTGAAACGCTTGTGCACTAGAATGGTCTAACCAAACATACTAAAACTATTTAAAGGATGAATCCAGTCCATAATACTAAAAAAACTTGAGAGGTGTCAAGGGACACCCGGATGGAACGAAGTAAAATATAAATATAAATAGGTCTAAATTACATTCAAACTCTTTTCTGCGTTCTAAAATCAAGTTTTTATTATCTTCATAAATTTGAATGAACAAAAAGTGTCGTTACAACTTTTGGTCTTAATTTTATCCGTCTAGCTCCCTTTCGCAACGTGCGATAAGGAACTTCGTTCCAACAAATTTCTCCAAGGAACGTATATCGAAATATGGAAAATAATTTTCGGCCTCCCATAGGTACAAGTTGAATTTAAAACAATTTCAAACAGATATCTGTTTAGGAAAAAAAGTCCACACGCGTTAACTCTCTCATTGAATGCAGCAGAATTTATTGTACTGGTACTACAGTAATTAGACATATTTATTTACTGTATGCATGGACATGAATATATATATATATATATATATATATATATATATATATATATATATATATATATATATATATATATATATATATATATGTATGTATGTATGTACGCACAAATATTTATGAATATTGTGTTAAATATATCTACGTTATATCTATTTAATATTGTACGTTTTGAGCATACTGTTTGCGCCTACTACGTTAAATTTCTATTTCTCCCGAAGGTTGACTGGTAGGTATTTCGATAGATGTTCCCTGCGGAAAGTTGTTTAGTATCTTGGACTTGAATTCACCCTTATAATATTTTTAGTATAAGTTAGACGTTAGATATATTTTCCACACTAGGGTGATCGCATCTTAGTGTGATATGCAGACTCTTTAGTCTACATAAACAGATGAGGCTTTCCTCTTCATTTTTTTATGTCGCGCCCAAGAACTAGTTAATGTACTTCATTAATCTATATATCTAACTAAGGTTGTACTTGTATGGAAAAATTGCATCAAGATCTGTATATGTATTCTACACTAGTTTTCTTAGGTTTCCTGAAGACAAAACTTAGTACAAGTTAAAAAAAATCGCACCTTAAACGGCAAGTTTCATCTATGATTAGGTACTGATACCTACTTATAAGAATAACCATTGATATTTTCATATTTTTACTATAATTTCAGCCACATTCAGGTGATGCCAGTCAGTGAAAAGCGGCTATTCGCGAATTATTAATAAATTACCTCCATTAGGACGGTTGTTTTCGAATGTTTTGCGGTTAGGCTTGTTTGTTTGGAGTGTTCGGATCCAAAGCTTTGATGTTTTTAGGATCGTGTCCGGATGCTGATTGTACAATGCTTTTAATATAATGATTGTATTTTATTGTTGAAATATAATTCCGTTTTGAGGCTATAAAATACCTAAAACTACATTAATAATAGAAATCAGATATGTTTAAGATCATACAAATAATGATTTTAAACTAGGAAGATAGGCTAATAGGAGTCCTGTCCATCAAAAAGATGATGTAGGCTTGCGTTGACTGACAGCGGGGGCGCAGTTATATATGCTCAAGTGCCGAATAGATAAAATTCTATAGAGAATGCCGAATAGAGAGAATCTAGGTGTTGAACCTGAGGAAAGTGGTTCGTTAGCTCGCTTTGTGTAGAGTTCTTAATAGTTACTTCAATTTTTTTTTAATGATTTGTGGCTTAGAAATTGTCACAAGTTTTGTCCAAAAATATAGAGCAGCGGAAGCAGCTGCTCTACGAAACGATCCAGAAAACCGAATCTATAGGCCTGCATATGTCGTTTGTGTGTGTAGGCTTACAAACACAAACATGAAACAAACGAATAATAATATTGAATATTAGCTGGTCTTAGACCGCGGTTTTCTTGGTTCGTCTACTGTCACCTTGATCGCCTTTACGCCTTGTTGTACGTACATAACTTTTGTTGTACTCACAAACCACGTATTAGGTAAACACTTCGCCCCAAAAACCTTCCGGTATTCTGCTGCATACTTCTTCAAAAGCTCGTCGTCATTAGAAACTTTGCGCACTTTAATTTCTTTTTTTTTAAAGTAAATTATTAAAAATTACATAGGACCATGTCCGTACTATAAGAAGGGTGTACCAATAATTTAATCCCAGTTTGACGCAAATAGTCCATAGTCTCCGATCAGCACGATGTGCAGGAGCGTTGTCATGATGCATGATCAAAGTGTAGAGTCTTAAAATTGGCCGTTCATTTTTCACAGCTTCTAAAACTCAGGTAAACATTCTTCGGTGTACCAAGCAGCAGTTACCGTCTTCTGCTTATCAGGCACAACAATTGACAAAATTCCACTTTTAGAAAAGAAAATGCCTGCTACCATTCTTTTTTCACTGATCGAGACATTTTGACGGACGTCGGCGGATCTTCGTCTTCAAACACCCATACTTTGTTCCGAGATTTTGTTGGAACATTCAAATAACACAGCGGAGTTTCATTAACGGTGATGATCGAATTCACATACTTGGATTTGCCGTCACGGTTTTTTTTTTAAACATTTTTACACCAATTTACTTGTTGCTTTTGGAGTTTAAATGCTTATGAAGAATGCAATGAAATAAAACAGCCAAGTTTCATTACCGGTGATGATCGAATTCACATACTTGGATTTGCTGTCCTCGTTTTTTTTTTTTTACATTTTAAGACCAATTTACGCGTTGTTTTTGGAGTTCATCAGACATTAAATGTGGTACCTACCCAAAGTGAAATAAGCTTTCGTACTCCTAAATGCTTATGAAAAATTCTATGAACAGTTAGTGCACTTAAATTGAAAGTTTCCTCGATCTGTCGAAATGTTACATGACGATACTTTTCTAGCAATTTTCGCTCAGCGGTGGTTGCATCAATCGGCCTGCCCGGTCTCAGATTGTTTTCCAAACTAAAATTGCCATGATTGGATTGAAGAAACCATTTTAAATAAAGGACAACTATCAACAACACACCACTTATTTACTCGAAGCATTTTTGTTTTGATAAGCCACGCTTAAAATTATACATCATTACCACACGAATATCTCGACGATTCATTACAAAAAAATGTAACACAAAACTTGTGATGTGCTGTGTGTGTAGATAATGTATACACAGACTATTGTATTAAAATCTATACTATAGACTATAGAACTCTCTTCCTGGTGACGTGAAAGTCACTCAAATCTTTCAAATCTAAATTCCTGAGAGTCCTTAGATCTGTTAGTACTTTGGTATTTTCATGCAAGTACAATATGTATGGTAGTTTATATATACATATATATGTATATACGACTATGTATATTTATGTATGTTTATGTATATTCATGAATGTTTCATGAATGTCTACAAACAAACAAAATCTACCCCCAACTTATTACTGTTTTTCGTAGGACAAAATGTAAGTGCCATACATATTTGTCACTTGCAACGGTGATGTTGATATCGTTATGGTAAAGTTTTGAAGGTATAAGTAATGAACAAATTACACAGAAAGTTTACTACAACAAAGTTTGAGTACTAACTGGTCTTAGACCGCGGTTCTCTCGGTCCGTCCACCGTCACCTTGATCGCTTTATTGTACGTCGTCACTTGCGGCGGTGACGTCGATATCGTTATCGTCAGCGTGAAGGATTTGCCTGTAACAATAGAAATGTAAAGTTAGAATTTTGATAAAAAATATGAAATATATACACGTCACATATAAACCACGGCTAGTTGGTATCTTTTTTTTTAAATAAGACCTAGAGAAAGGTTCTTGTACTTCTTATTCCTTGTTGAAATAGTACATCATTCATTAAATTAAAATTTGGGTAATGCAAAACACGATACTAAATACTTATTTTCCACGGTAAATTTGCATATCTTACATTTAGCAAGCATTCTTTTCAAGAATTATTTCATCTTTGTAAGAAATATAGTATGTAGGTTAGTGTAGCAACTATATGTCATCGTATTTAATTCGCTTTTTGTTCACAGATATAAAAAAAATATATCAAAGAGGAACAATTTCCTTCCAATAAATTTGTAATATCATAAATGTACTGTTATTACAATGAAACTGAAAATATTTGCGCAAACTTTTAGTTCAAAGTGAGCGTAAGCCATAAATTCAATCTGTGGTCGCTACTCTTTTCAGCCGTTCACTTTTGTAGTTCGATTTTGATCACTTGTTTGAAAAGTTAAAAATTTATTGTCCGTTCGTTTTCAATTTGCGTGCCGAATGAAATTTGTACCACGGTGTGGCAAGCTACTCACTCTATTGACGACAAAAATAATTGTCCTTTAAAAAATGGACATAGGACCATCTACCTATTCGTAAAATTTTACACATGTCGCAGTGTAATGTAACTAAAAATAGGAAAAGGCAGCTGTTGCTCAAAAGGTAATAATGATTCTACATATTATAATTACAACCGAATACAACTGGAGATGTTAATGACAGTATTCATTACAGAAATAACACAAAGGTACAGTGATATGCAAAACATGTGGACAGCTCAACGGTGCTTGAAACGAAACAACCTCATTCAAACGTTGAGAGCATAAAAGAGTATCGCATCCCGCAACACATCACAGCGCGTCACAAACAACGGACTGGCCACTTCATCACAGCGTAACGCTGCCAATAAAAAAACATTTCCATCTGTGGAAAAACCACAGTTAATATTAAATGACCGTCCGTCAAAGCTGTATTGTAGAGCGCTTTGCCGACCGCTCGCTGCGGGATGCAGTCAATACCGATTTTGTGATTTTTCCAACATAACCCCCCTACGCTCCACACGGGGGTGGCGTGCGGGAGAGTGACATGTAAGCTTTAATGGGCCCTGGAGCGGCACGCCACTGGCTACACGCGAAAAAACTGAAAAAGGCCTCATTCATATGTGATTTCATGTGTAGGCTACTTTGGGCTCGGTGGCGAGACTCGTTAAAAATGGAGGCCGTACATGCGGCTGGCTTGTTGCGGCCTATCGGAGTTTATTAACGTGGCCGGAGGAACGCTTACAACGTTCACACTTGTTTTCGTAGCTTTTGGGGTTACTCCGTGCCGTTGTGTGATGATTAATTGATGTTTATTATGCAAGATGATTAATAAAAGGCTATGAATAGCCTTTCTTTTTTACAAGATACAAAAACTAAGTTACTACTTGTCAATATTTTTGTAAAGCTTTAAAAAATATTAAAATGAAAAATAGAGGTTATCTTACAGTTGAATAAATAAATCGAAATGGAAATTGACTACGTTAAATCTGACTACCAAGGCTTGATTACAGATCATGTACATTTTAGCATACAATTTTGGTTTTATCTAAGTATATGCCTATTACAAAACAACTTTTCGAATTCATTGAGTAGAAAGACACGCGAGCGCGTACGAGGCTAATATCTATCTGACTATACTTCTTTATTTACTATCTGTTGACCACTTTAGCCTAGCCTCGGATTACTATAATGAGCTTAAAGAGACAATATTTACCTAACACTTAAAAGCATGACACATAGTTTAGCCAAAAGCTCACAGTGTTCGGGGTAAGATGTATCAAAGTGAGAAACTAAAAGGCACTTAGCATATCACAAGAGTGCGGAAATTGTGAGCTCATAAAAACAGTATCGTGTGTGGGGTACATTAAATGGGGTTATTTATTTAGCCGCGAGTGGCGCCGCGCCGTGGCTGGTACGGAGGGCTCGGAAAACTGGATTTTCATCAGCTGTTCAAGTTGGACTGACATGTCTTGCTCGTCAGCAGGCGATAACTGTAAGGCGTTTTCCGACACGGTTTTTAAAACTCAGGCACGAAAACGTACCAATGTTTTTTTGTAAAAGTTTTTTGACGGGACATTTCATTCATAATGCTCTTCAAGATTATTTACGAGTACGAGTACACCTTAAGGCCCTGTCCCGGTGTTGCACGGATGTTCTACACAGTGTCAAGATTTAAATTAGTTTAGGTAAGTAGCCTTTGCTCTGCAGGTTAAGTATATATGCGTAGAGAAATAAACAAATATTTTTTTGGTACAATAAAATTATTACAAACAAACAATAGTATATTATGCAATTAGTGAATTAAGGACGGATTTACTTCGAGAGCCATAGATGAATCACGAGCATAGCGAGTGATTCAAGTTTTAGAATCCTGAGCAATGCGAGTGATTCATGGCCCTCGATGTAAATCCGGTTTATTCAAGAATTGCATACTATACTTTATACCATGACTACGAGATTAATTTTTCAAAAGTAAAAACCGACTTCACCACCAAACTACTCAATCGGTTTTAATAAAAAATTATGGGACCACCTGACAGGTATTCCCTTTTAAAAAACAATATTCTAAATCGGTACAAACATCTACGAATAAATCGATCAACATATTTAAAACATAAGATTCCGACGAATTGATAACCTGCTCTATTGGAAGTCGGTTAAAAAGAAAAATTTAAACGAAAATAGACATTTAATGAAGAAAAAAGAAGGTTAAATTAATTAAAATGGACATTAAAATTGGAACAATTACTAAAATTAAGAGTTAATTGTTCTAAATTCAAACATCAAAATAGTGAGTAAAAGTGCATTTATTCACTGTTTTCAGTGAATAAAATACTTTTGAGAGGGGGAATGGTATAAACAAATATACACATTTCAAATTAGATTTGTTGATCTGTACGGCATTTTATTCATGTGAAAATTTAACTTGTATATAGAATATAAATGTATATTTTTTATAGAAACGAAATAAAATCTTTTATAGTATCATGTACTTATAGAATTAACCAAATACATAATAAGTACGTAAATTTTTTTTTATTAATTCTGTTATTTTTACGTTATAAAAAAAATCATGATGCATTATTTATATTATATAAAGCACATATTTCAATGAAAGGATCGAGTACGTACAATTCCAATCAAAATTGCGAACACTGCGCGACTAGACGACAGTTGTTTAGTTCACTTCACTGCCGGTACGACATCTCTATTTGGACGACAGCCGAGCGAGGGCATGACACGCCATTCGAAACAATATGTTTGTATCTTACAAAATTGCTAAATGAATTGCAAAAATATTAGATTGGAGATATATAATGAAAAACCTCTAGATAGTAAGGTACCCAGAGAACTAATGTTGTTTTTTTCATGTTTCACTATACTGTTACCCTGATACTCAATTAAGTAAAGGCACTTTAATACATAGAAACGGATATGATTTGTACCGCACTTATTTATAAATAAAATGGGACAGACACATGATGAAAATGTTACACAAAAACTTATAGATCCTTCTTCTTGTCAAGAAAATATAAACTCAAAAACGGTGCCACAATAATCAATTTCATATATTTTGTTACTTGGAAAAAGTATCTAAAATAGGTCTATATATAATAACTAATAACTGAAATAAATTGTTTTATCTGAAATGTGGAGATAATTAAATTCTTCGTCTTTGCTTTAAGTTTGTATTACAACTGTTTCGACTAAGGTAGCTCTATAATCAAGACATCGGTTCACCTTGTTGCGCTCATAAGTAAGACGTGAAACGTTTATATCTAAGCAAACTGTGCGAGTTCAGTTAAGTTACAATGTAGCAACTACAGTCTAATGTTCTAGGAGCCTAAGGCAGCTATATCTACTCGTTAGAGAATATTTTATTATTGTCAATAAAACGTCATAGTTTATTCCAAAAACTGGTTAAGTATGACTTTATAAAAAATCTGATTACATTACAGTTTTGTTGCGTTAGATCTCACACATGTGTTGTGTTTTTCTCACGCAAGGTTTGATAACCATATGTACATTAATGACATTCTTTGTTTAACGCTTTTGTTAGAAAAACATTCGTATATGATTTTAAACTTTAAGCTCATATAAATAGTAATTATACAAAACTTTGCCTTTTATAATTTCTCTAAATAAACGTAACATTTGTCAAACTTTCTGTTAACTTGCTGTAACTTGTGGACAATAAAGTGGACATATTAATATTTTCATCAATTTTCTGAAATTTTCCATCTTTTCTGTGGCTAGCTCATCCAGAAAATACATACACGAATAAAAAAATCAACAACTGGTATTGCACTTTTCATTAGCAATTGCCGATGACGTAGAGTATTTTTTTTATTATTCATCATTCAAGCTCTGAAAGGAGGTTAGGTTTGGCGCGCAAAATTTTTATGATTAAATTTTTGTTGCATCGCAGAATGTACTAACAATGTATTAACAAAAAATAACGAGTTCGAGTAAACAATTAGATTTGACGCCTGAATTGGCAAAAATAGAGGCAAATGCAGTCAAAGAAAACTTATTACTTCCGATCTCAAAGGAATTTTCATTGAATTGTGTAGTAGAGACTTCTTAAATAACCAAATCTGTTATAACATTTTTAATTATTATTTCCTCGCTTTTATGATAAAAAGTAGAGTGCTCAACTCGAGTGTAAGTGATCTATAACCTGAACTGTTATGGTTCATATCTATAACTGATATGAACCTTTAAAACTAAAAGCGCCCTCACTCGCTTCGCTCACTTGTGCACCTATATCTTGGGTGTAAATGTGTAATTGATTACTCATATACAACACTTGTTGAACAATTTGATATTGTACGATCTTTTCATTTAATCCTATCTTTTCTATTTATTTATTTATACTTTATTGCACAAAAACAAAAACATACAAATGGCGATCTATTTGGGTGGTATGAATTTCTATCACAGCAAGGTCGGTTAGACAAATAGTCTCTAACTTTATATAGCCATAGCGATTGTATGTAGCCAATATAACTAATTTGACAAGCGTCAAAACTTTTTGTCGCTTTGTCAGCGATGTTAATTTTTTTTTATACTTGAACGTAAATGATACTGGTTATTGGCACTCTGTGTCTTATTTCTTACAAAAATGATTATCCTTTCTTTATTTACAAAGAATTTCCAAAAGAATGTTAATGTGAAATTGGAGAAATAAAAAACAAAGCTTGATCATCTTTTTGACAAGCAAAAAGTTTTATGTATACTAAACAGTAAAAACGTGATGGTCGTAAAATGGAATCAAAATAGTGATGATGAGTTTTGTTTGTTCCGTCCGTGATATATTAATCCATACAGTCCTGCGCGGCAAGTTTTCAAACGACTTTCTCAAATCTCAAAGCTGTTGCAATCCAATTTGACGACTCAACCTCGAGAGCAATTATCTTATTTATTCTGACTATACAATATGTAACAAAAACCCTGTCCGATCCTTGTAGGAGCAACTCACACCGTCAAAATAAACAACTTTTCTTATGGGACCAGTGCTAGAAACTCGAAAAAAAATCGACGTTTTCATACAAAAGTGTTCGGCCGACCCGGCAATTTGTATAAAAAAGTTGATTTTTTTATTCAAGTTTTAAGCATTGGTCCCGTAGGAAAAGATGTTCATATTGGCGGCCTGAGTTGCTCTTATAGGGACCGGACAGGGTTTTTGTTACCTGCATATTGTATATGTAACATTATTTATTATGGCTTGATCTAGAAGCCTTCTAAATGTACGAAAATACCCATATTACCACTTCAGTGTCATTGTGGCTAACTCTCAGACGTCATTCTCGATTTCCTGTTTGCAATCCAATTTGTCATGCGTCAAATACACTTATCGCTTTGTCATGTTTGTGATACTTGTATGAAACTTCACGGGCAAATACTGTACCGTAAGATGATATATTCTATACTTCTTCTAAATCTTAAGGCATATCCTTTCAGTGCCGTGCTGTCATTCTCGAATAATTGTGTAATTTAATTGTAATTACTTGAATGTTATTTCAGCAGCAAATATCGTAAGACTATTTAATTAATACACCTGCTATATCTAAAGGCATATCCTCGCAGTTCCATCGTGGTAAGTTCTCTGAAAATATTCTCTAATAAATTATATGCAATACAATTTGTCGCGTTTAAAATACACTCGTCGCTTTGTGAGAGATTGCCTAATATATTTCTAATACTTTAATGTAAATTTTCTGGAAAAAAATGTACCGTAGGGCTATGTTTATAAACCTGCTTAATCTAAAGGCGTATCCATGCAGTGCTGTCATGGCTAGTTCTCCGACGACATTCTCCAATAGCTGTATGCAATCCAATTTGACGCGTGTCAAATACACTCGTCGCCTCGTCAGCAATTGCCGTGATTACAGTAACGACGTTCTAATGCCGCGTGCTAATTGACTGAATTAATATGCTGATTGAGCTTAGGTGTCACGCTGTAACCTGAACACGTAACAATACCTTGCCAATGTTAGCCCGTAATTTGGTCACAATATTACTTTAAAATTATTTTCTTTTCGTGTAAATATATTTTATTGTGTAATAAATGATGTGTTTGACATATGTAAAGTTTGACATAGTAAAAGAGAGTTTAACACATGTAAGGGTTGCTATTTCGAACATATTTTGAAACGTAACAATAATGTTTATTGACAAAAAAGCTTCGCTTTTTAAATTTTACAGTTTCTACATTTCGAGGGCTCCGTACCCAAAGGGTAAAAACGGAACCCTATTACTAAGACTTCGAAGTCCATCCGTCCATCTGTCTGTCTGTTAACAGGCTGTTTCTCATAAATAGCGATAGCTAGAAAGTTGAAATTTTCACAGAAGATTTATTTCTGTTGCTGCTAACAAATATTAAAAACTGATTAGAATAAATATTTATGGGGTGTTTCCTATACAACAAACGTGATGTTTTTGCCGTTTTTTGCTAAATATATTAATAATGGTAACAGGTAAACTCTTGAAATATTTACAAAATATTTAGTTGTATTTTACTTAAAAAAAAGAATTAAATAAAATGAATATATGAGGGGGTTCCTATACAACAAACATGATTTTTTATAGATAATGGTACGGAACCCATCGTGCGCGAGTCCGACTCGCACTTGGCTGGTTATTTTTAATTGGTATCTATCTTCCTATATGTATATGTATTTAAATATATATTAGTATCAATGTATTGTACGGATTGTATCATAAAAAATAACTCAAAGAGGCAGTAAAGTACTGCCTCTTTGAGGTATTTTTTATTTATATTAGGGCTACATGAATTTATATTAGGGCTACATGAATTTATATTAGGGCTACATGAATTTTTCGGGGTCCAGTGCTGCCCCCATTTGAAATAAATCATTTGAAAAGAAACGGAGATATAATTTAAAATTTGGTCTTGATCAGACCCTGGATTACCCTTCAAACTATTTTATAAACTACTGTGTACATTTTAAAGTGAGAACGTTAAGTTTTTCTACGCACATACGCCAAAAGTGGCCGTTTTTCGCAATTGTGCGTAGAAAAGTTTCACGTTCTCACTTTAAACTGTAAACAGTAGTTTATGAAATAGTTTGAAGGGTTATCCAGGGTCTGATCAAGACCAAATTTTAAAATATTTATGTGTTTCTTTTCAAATGATTTATTGCAAATGGGGACAGCACTTGACCCCGAAAAATTCATGTAGCCCCTTAACAATGGTAAATAAGTGATTAGGTATAGGTTTCAAGTAGGAATAAATGCAAATATTTTTCTTAAATAATTACATTAATTACATATCGTATCTGCTGATATATATTTGTGATTCATAAACAAAACTTTCCAAATAGATTTCAACTAATATCCTAGAACACTCATAAAAACATCCTTTTCTTTGTTTGGCACGATATCAACACGCAAATATCACTGGGAACGATCCAATTCCTATCCAATAATACAACACCACTAGTTATCAAACCGCGTCACGGCATAGTTGCGTAACTTGCGGGTTCTGCTTAGTTAGAGGGCCAACGATCGTAAATGAAATGGTAGTTTTCCACCGCGGCCAACTCTAGGTGAGTGGGTAACCCGCTGCGGCCGGGGCGGCCTCTGCGGCCGCGTTACGGTTGACAAGGGCCTGAAACCGCCACCGCGCACAATGTTGCGTGTTAGCTTATCGTTTCTGCCATTACTTCGTTATTTCCTTTATCTTGTTTATTTTGGTGTAAAAAATGTTTGTATCATTTTTATGCAAACAATCATGTTAGTTAAAGTATTTTAAAACTTTTTTACTGACCAATTTTTTTGGTAAAACCTAGAAATGATGACAAACAATTCTATTACCTCAACTTAAATCGTCATTATCGAAAGTACATATTACAATGGTAGTTTTCCACCGCGGCCAACCCTAGGTGAGTGGGTAACCCGCTGCAAGAGCCTGAAACCGCCACCGCGTACGATACGATGTTGCGTGTTAACTTATCGTTTCTGACATTACTTCATAATTTTCTTTATCTTGTTTAGTTTGATGTAAAAGATTTTTTTATAATTTTTTATCTGAGAGGATCTGTAGAAGTAAAGGATTATAAACATTTTTTGGCCATATTTTGGGAAAGAAATGGTGGCAAACAATTCCATTACCCCAACTGAGATTGTCATTATCGAAAGTATAATGGCAGTATTCAACCGCGGCCAACCCTACTGACGAGTCAATTGTTATTTCTATTGTGTATTGCTGAGTGACCCAGAATGTTTTAAGATTTTTTCTTACAGATTTTTGTTTAGTCTGTAAGATACGTTTCTTCGATTTTCATATACAAAGGCAAGAAAGTCAGGTATGTCCTGTTGGCTAAGATTCTCGAATACTTCGGTAGATTTTTTTTATCAGCGCAGAAGTTGATACAGACAGACGGCCGCGTTATTGAGTGACAAGGGACTGAAATCCCCACCGCGTACGATATTGCGTGTTCACTTGTCGTTTTTACCATTAATCAAATAAAGTTATCTACTTTATTGTGTTTTGTGTAGTGTGAAAAACTTTTGATTTTAATTTTTTATGTAAAAGAAACAACAAGATACGGATTATAATTTAAATAAAATGGTAGTTTGCCATCGTGGCTAACCCTACTGGCGAGTCGGTAACCGTGACCCGCGCGGCGTGGTCTGCCACTGCGGCCGCTACGGTTGACAAGGGGTAACGGGTTGCGTGCCAGCAAAACCACCGTCGCATACGATGTTGCGTGTAGACCTGTGTTGGTCTATGGTGTAGACTTACATATCGCATGCACATTTATTAAGTTTTTTTTCGACTTTTGTGTAGCGTTGAAGATGTTTTTGTCAAGTTTCGTGTAAAGACATCAAGAAGACATTCCACGAATCACAAAGTTAAGTGGCTGATTTTTTAAAAGTAATAAAATTTCTACGGGACTGCGGATATCTAGGAAAAGTAGATGGTTGCCTTACTCTTATTTGTACCATTGAAGTATTCTTATACAAAAATGTGTCACTGTGTGGGTTGATTTCCTCATAATAACACTGACAAGAGCTTGTTTCTTAAACTGTGTATAATGAGCGTCAAGACTCAAGAGACCAGAAGAAGTCTGAAGTGTGCGCGTAGGCTAATAACGCAACTATAATAAAAACAATCGAAAAGTGAAGAAATGTAAACTCGAATCTCGGAATATTTAAATTTGGAAGTCGTAATGTTCAATTTGAAATGATTTATTTGATAAACATCTAGAGAGACCATAAAGCGAAGACGGTAATTAAAGCTGGCCGCAAAGAAATTCAAATAAAGAATGTTTCAAAGGAAAAAATATTGAAATGGCTGTGCGGCGGCGCCCCGCCTACAGAAGACGTTTATTTCCCGACTTTTCCATTGGCTGGCTGGCGGGAAGGCGGGTGCTTCTTCAAGTCGCAGCGCTAACTTTTCATTTGCACGGCTCTGAAATATCGCTGGAGATTAAAGCGCAACGTGGAACTTCCTCTGCGGTTAGCTCGAGACGGTTTTTTGTTTGCAATATGCAGTAGATCTTCAATTTCCATTAACATTGCCGGTTATTAGTTGTTTGCTCGCTTCCGGATCGTTCTATGAAGTTTGTTCAAGCAGTTTGCATGCATGCGAGTAGCGCTATCAATATTGTCTAAGATATGGTTTGTATAAAGGTTCTGTAGTAATTTGTACTTACTTAGGTTTGTTTAAAAAGGAGCAAACGCAAGATGATTGTTTGAAATGGGTATAATCCCTTCGTTTTCAGTTTTGTAAGTTTCGTTTGTCACCACCGCTTCGTCCCTACAGGGAACAAATGGGAATTGTAATGGATGTCTGTGAAATAATAGAACTTCTCATTCGTTTCCAGTGGGGACGACGCGGTGGTGACAAAAGAAACCCACAAAATTGAAAATTGTCCCATTTTCAGTTTTGTGGTTTGGTAAACGAATTCCACCAATGAATTTGAGCTGAGAATATTAACATAATAATAAACCTACTAACCTAATACCTGTATTAATTTTGACATCTCAAAAAATCGTGTTTGGAAATGAGTATTAAACAATGAGTACGCAATATGAAGTCACATAAACCTGAATAAATTGAGTTGAGTTTTTTTGCAACAGTTAAATAATGGTACATTCTTTAAAATTATAATTTCGTAGGTATAGTTTGGTACGCAGAAGTTACAGTGAATTGCCTCCTGCATGAGGATCAAGAACAAAATTTTTATACTTTAATAAATGATTAAAGTATGTTACCGATTTTCAACAATAGAAAGACTCTTTTCATGTCATTGCAAAACCTTCCTGTTCGGAAAAGATTTTTGACATGTTTGACAACGTAAAGCTATTTATACCTAAGCTTTAAAGATTAGCCCTCATATTCATAAAATATAACAACCGTTTGCTAACCTATTTTAGATAATACATGTTTTATTCTTAGCCCTCTTTTGAATATTTGACATTGAAAAAACGAGACAAAACATATTTTAACTAAAGTAGGTTTAGCAAATGTTTGTATTTTTTATGAATAAGGGGGTAAGAATATACAAGTCGTGCTAAGCCCTTACCTTCGATCTTCTTCTACAAACAACAGTGAAAACAGTATACGAATAATTATTTTTATAATAAACTATATGTTCATTAAAAAACCCTGACAATATCTAGAATAGTAAGTATATTTTAAAAGTATTTGAACTATCAAAAATTCGTTTAATCATTTCATCCATCAGGTGCATTCTTTTTAATTTTCAAATCTTTTATTTGTTGTTATGACGGACTTCGCTACGCTTTTTTCTACCAGTCAACCATCAAGGGGTACGGACAAAGATATAGGAGGTATTATAATATTATATAGTATAGATTCCGCGATGAAGGCTCCTAAACATACACTGTTTTGAATTGTAGCGGAGGGCATTTTGCCTTCCGCTACGTTTCTAGACACTACCAAATAAAAAAGTCGCGAGATCAGAAGTCAATGTCATTAGGTAACGTCATTTAAATTTTGTCGTATTAAACAGCTCATGTAAACATATCGTCTAGAGTGCCTTTGAAATCGAATTGTTTAATAGGCAAAAATAAAAATATGAAAATCATTTCCACATTATTAATAGGTTGGGGAAAAAGTCTTTTGCATTTTATATGAAAATTCAAAACATTTTCTAATATAGTTTATTTACATTTAACTAAAGTATGTAGGTATCATTTTGTTCGATAATTTTTGCCGTCTTATAGGTAGGGACATGATCCCATTGCTATAGAAATATATATTGGGGCTTCTGATCAAAAAACTGCGTCAAGTAGTTTTGGCAGTCCTCTCGTGATGTTAACCTGACACTGCCTAAAGAATTCTGGAGAGACCGAAACAGGGGGAAATCTGAAGGTGCCAGGTCAGGACTATACGGCGGATGCATTACCACCTCTCAGCCAAACTCTTAATTTTTGCTGAGTGGTTAAAGATGTGTGAGGTCTAGCGTTATAATGATGAAAAACCACACCCCTTCTGTTGATTAATTCCGGCCGCTTTCTCTCAACTTCTTGCTTTAATCTTATCAGTTGTTCGCAGTAGAGTTCTGAATCGATGGTCCTGCCTGGTGGTAACAGCTCATAATGAATAATGCCCTTCCAATCCCACCACACACACTGCATCACCTTGTTGCAAGTTAACCCGGGTTTCGCCACAGTCTGTGAAGCCTGACCGGCCTTTGACCATGACTTTTTTCGCACGTTCTTGTCGTACGTGATGCACTTTTAATCACCAGTTATCAATTTCTTCAAAAATGGTTCGCTCTCATTACGGTGTAATAAAGAATCACAAGTGAGTACACGGTTCATTAGGTTTCTTTCAGAGAGCTCGTGAGGTACCCAAATATCGAGCTTTTTTGTGTATCCATTTTTTTTCAAATACGCCAAAACTGTTCTGTGGTCAATTCCCAGTTCTTCAGCTACGTCGCCGTCGTAACTACTGATATGCCAATCTTGCTCCACTTTTTCAAAAATAGCATCCATTTTATCCGTAACAGGGCGACCAGAGCGACGTGCATCTTTGACATTAAAATTTCCGGATTGAAAACGCTTAAACCAAATTTGTGCTACTCTCACAGACACTGCACTAGGTCCATAAACATCGCAAATTTTTTTCGCGGCTTGCTTTGCATTTTTACCTTTTTGGTAGTAAAATTTTAAAATGTATCTAATTTCTTCATTAGATTCACTCATCTTGACGGTAAGAAAAACAAATGAAAATCACGCATTTTTCTAATTTGAATTTGGAATTATCTTCTTTAAAATTTAAACTTTTAATGATATCAAAACCAGCCAGGTACAAATAGTATAGCCAAAGTGGTTTTAATACAAGTTCATACATAATATATGCGAAAAGACTTTTTCCCCAAATTAATATTTATGAATAAGATGCCATCGAATTACATTGTACAGAGATGCAAATCCCGCTGGAGTAATAAAGACAATTGTGACAAATCTATTAGCTTTTACAGGTAAGCACATATTTATCACTTAAAATCACAGATTTTTATAGGTGAATTGCAATCCTTCTCATTTTATTATAAATAGACAACAATAAATTATGCTTATGTTTCTTATTATTTAAGTATTTCGTAAGCTGTTCGTAATTATTGAAATTTTTGACAATAGGGTTAGAAAAACTGGTCGATAAAAATATCGATACCACATATCTATTTTTTATTTTGAAATTAATCATGAGAGAGAAAAAACTCGAATGAAAGAATTGATGATCAACCGAACTTGTGAA
This sequence comes from Acrobasis suavella, assembly GCA_943193695.1. Lineage (NCBI taxonomy): Eukaryota > Metazoa > Arthropoda > Insecta > Lepidoptera > Pyralidae > Acrobasis > Acrobasis suavella. The sequence continues at coordinate 7,375,319 of OW971945.1, read as the reverse complement.
GTTCGATCGAAATTATGGGAGTAGCATCATTTGAAATCGGCTGTGCTGTGACAGACAGACAGACGCACAAGTGATTCTATAAAGGTTTCGTTTTTTAATTTTTTTACGGAACCTAAAATCGTCACACATTAACATTTGTACGGAACACAAAAAATTCTCAAAGTATTTTGTATTGTCTTGTTATTTATATAGCTCTGAAGGCCAATGTTGAGCACTACTTGAAGGGGCCGTACCAATATTGCTACTATCAACCAACCCTCCTTTTGGCTTCGCCGCAATCGGGTTAAGAATTTAAGATCAAACGTTGATTAATTTAAATAAATTTAGATAGTGAAAAATAATTTGTTTATAATTTAAATGTTTTTTATTACTGACTACTTGCTAACCCTATTACCCGTGCACGAGGATAAGTATTTCTCTAAAGTATCGATGTCGATATTTTTTATGTCATACCTCCCTCGGGGTTCACAAACAGTGTACACTTTCAATTTTGACGTTTACGAAGTCTCATTCTTGCAACAGTAAATTTTTTTAACTGAGAAAGGGACACAAGATGGGTTTTATGCCAGATTATCTCTTTCTGAACCTAATAATTTTTTTTTGCTCTTTCGGTACGTTTAAGTGTACATTTTAGAAGTATATGTGACAAAATCGAAATGTTATACATGGGATGCTATATTATGATAAAATAACCAGCCAAGTGGGCGTCGGGCCATGCACAGTGTAGGGTTCCGTAGTTGCAATGCCGACTTGAGCCACGGTTTAATGACTTAAAATGAATTTTATTAAATTTGTATGTCACTTTAATTTGCCGAGTACAGCTTTTTAGATGGTTGAATATAACTCTTTCATTTCTAAACCCTACTTAGGTCTGATAGTGTTTCTTTTTACTTCGTTATAAGATATACTTTAATCCTGAATTTTTTCACGTGCCTATGTACAACCGTTTAACTGATAGAGGGGGCACTGGACTCTACTAACAAAATTTTGAAAAAATAAATTTGTAAAATGGTGTTAACAAACTCACAATATTTTTGAAAGATCTATTCAACGATACGATGGGTTACTTATCGTATGGATAGTAGGTAAGTGATTCCCGTTTTATATGTATGGAAGCTACCCAAAAAAATATTTTTCGGATGAATTCGGTATTTAGTTTTGATAAATTATCTTCAATAAAAAACCAAATTACTTTTTAAAAAATCTAGACGTACGTCCGAAGTTTTACATTGTTAGACACTTCTGATCTTTTTGACTCCTAGCATGATTTTCAAATGATGGTGGAAAAAGAGAATTAAAACAGTCATGGGTTACGAGTCGCATCGCCCTATTCCCTTTTCGCGAAAGAGATACAGCAGCTCTTGCTGGTACATTGTGCGTTTTTAGGGTTCCGTACAAAAAATAAAAAACGGAACCCATATAGGATCACTCGTGCGTCTGTCTGTCCGTCCGTCTGTCACAGCAAATTGGATCCGAATTTACTGGACCAAATCAGGTGAAATTTGGTAGGATGGTGTCCTATGACCCAAACACAGATGTGCAAAGTAAATAAATATTTTTTTAAAATAAGGATCATTCTCGAGGGACAAATTAGGATATTAAAAAAAATTGCAAACCTTACCACGTCATATATCAAATGAATGGGCTCGTTATGAGCATCTCAAATATATTTTTGTTATTATTGTAAAATAAATAGTTTTGATTTTATTCATGAAAGAAGACGAAAATTGACCATGTTCCCCCCCTGATCTCCGAAACTACTGAGCCTAAAATATTGTACGGAACCCTCACCACGCAAGTTCAACTTACACTTGGCCGATTTTTTCTTTTCTACCATATCAATGTGTTATTTTTTTTTGCAAATTTATTTTTATTTTATTATTATTAATTTGTCGAGATATTTTTTTAGGCTTCCGTACAAAAAATGAAAAAAAAAGACGGAACCCTTATAGGATCATTCGTGCGTCTGCCTGTCCGTGCGTCCGTCTGTCACAGCCAATTTGCTCCGAAACGACAAGACCAAATCAGGTGAAATTTGGTAGAATGATGTTATTCTATGACCCAAACACGGATGTGTAAAGTATTTTTTTTTTGTTGATTACCTTATTTTTAAATTAGGGTCACTTTCGGGAGACAAGTTAGGAAATTAAAAAAAAAAAAGTTTTCCAAACCTTAATGTGTCATATATCAAATGAAAGGGCTTGTTATGAGGATTCCAAATATATTTTGTTATTATTGACAAATAAATCGTTTTCATTTTATTCCTGAAAAAAGACGAATATTGTTCCCCCACTCTGATCTCCAAAATTGCCAAGCCTAAAATTTAAAAAAAAATACAATTTATAGTTTATTGCTTGTATATTACAGGAAAACCTACCTAGACACGTAGCAGCGTGTCAGAGCCAAGTTCAAAGAAAGGAACTGGCGTCGCACAAGCTGTGTGTATATTTACACAAACCATTTTGAGCTACTTTTGACCCCATCAAAATTTGAAACTTATGTAACTTAAAGACATGAAATTTAGCACATAAATTAAAGTTCATCTTGAATCTAAAATTTCAATAATGTAGCTCAAACAGTTATAGATATAAAATTTTTAAAAAACCATTAAGAATATGATTGACCTCTTATCCATCATCAAAAAGGTAACCTACTCCCATATGACCTGGGAAGTTGATATAAGGCATCTAGGTAGACTATTTCGCGTATACAAAGTAAAAAAGTAAAAACAATGAGTTTCGTAGATTTGATTATTTTCAATTTGTCGATTTATTTATCCATAATCCAGAAGGTAACCTACTTCCATATAACCTAGAAAGTTGATATTTGGCATCTAGGTAGACTATTACGTGAATACAAAGTAAAAAATCAAAAAACAGTGAGTTATTAGGTAAAGTTCTGAACAAAATTAAACGAACAAGCATTTCTTCTTTTTAAATCTTCTGTTTAAAAAGATATGATGTCCCACTGAATTAAGATCTAAATGGCGGCCAGGTTCTTTAGAGAATATTGAACACATAACATTAAATATTAGTTCATCAATTTAACTTTTGTTAATATTATGCGCCACAAATACACTTTAACACCAAAATAGTACAAATAATAAAAAGTAAAAAAACTAAAACCCAACTACGACAAAAAACGACGCTGAAAAAGTATAAAACAAGATTTTCAGAATACTGAACTGAACAAAGTTGCTAATGTAGTTGCAAGTAAATGGACACAGTAGACTCTACCAAGATGCCTTCGTTGTAAATTGACAATAATGTCATACAATACTATTCTGAAGTATGCAATATTTACTATGTAGAGATAAATTTTCAGGTTTGGAAAGGCGTAGTCACACGTTGTCAAAGTGCTACGGTAGGTAGGTATATGTAACGTGTGACTACGCCTTTCCAAACCTGAATAAAATATTTTTTTAGAGTAGATGTGGTATAAAAGAATCTTTTAAATCGGTCTATGAGTCTTTGAATAATCCGTGAACATACATATAAAAAAATATAGGATCGCGACGAATTGATAACCTCCTCCTTTTTTGGAAGTCGGTTAAAAAGAGAAAATGATTCTCCACTCTTAAATGTTATCTGTTCTCAATGATTTATTAGCATGTTATTTACACAATAATAGAATAGGGCTACAAGGTTTTCCTTTTTTCAAAACATGCTATATTAAAAAAAAAAATTGCTAATTTTGAAAAAGGAAATCCTAGTTTTTTTGTGTCAACAACATACAAAAAAATATATAATAACAATTCGCATTGTTATCTGATCATTATTAATTTTGATGAATTAATAATAATGAGACAGGAAAAACCAATACTAAAGACTTAACATTCACATTAAAAATTGGAAATAAAATCGCTGACTCGGATATCAAAGAAGCCAATGAATTCAATACTTTTTTTGCTAACATTTCCAAAGATATCACTCAGTCATTGCTTTCATGTTCGAACGCCGATGAACTATTGAAAAGTAAGTCATCTACGCCCAAAACAACTTTTACCTTTACTAGCATAACTCCATATGACATTATCTCAGCTAACAAGGCTCTTAACACTAAAAAAACTGAAGACCTATGAGGTATTTCGGTTTCCGTTTTGAGCAGTATCATCGACCTGATTGCTCCTCACCTAACTTTTATATTTAATAAATGTATTTCAGAGGGTCTTTTCCCTGACTTATTGAAAGCGAGTCTTTATACCACTGTTTAAACAGGGATCCAAAGATGATCCAAACAATTATAGACCAATTTCAATATTACCAGCATTAAGTAAAATATTTGAAAATATTATGTTAGACCAGCTAGTATCGTATTTTAATATTAATAAATTACTTCACTGTCGCCAATACCCATTTACAAAAGGGCGCTCTACCACTGATGCAGCAGCGACTTTAGTTCAAATTATTTACGAAGCCTGGGAGAATCGACAAGACGTTATAGGCATCTTTTGCGATCTGTCGAAAGCATTCGACTGTGTCGGTCACATAATATTAAAACATAAAATAAAATTTTATGGCGTTACTGATACTGCACTCTCTGTAATTTCATCTTATCTTAGTAATAGAACTCAAAGAGTTGAAATCAACAGAATATCCTCAAATAGTGCACCAGTGAGCATGGGTGCAATGACCTTCCCTATCTTGCAGAAAAGTTGTGTGAAGTAGTATTGCTTGCTGACGACACATCTTTACTTTTTAATGTTGACAGAAAATGCACAAACTATGACGATGTAAGCTATGTCACAAGTACTTAGTTGGTTTACGACTAATAATCTGTCCTTAAACACACAAAAGACTAAGTGCGTAAATTTTTCACTATTGAAAAAACCCAATACCCACATACCTCTGAGTCTTAATAGCCAAGTTCTAGAATGGGTACCCAACACCAAGTTTTTAGGCATAACTGTAGACTGCAACTTACATATTGAGGCCACTGCCAAAAAACTTAGTTCGGTAGCATATGCTGTGAGGAGGGTCAGAAGGTGTACTTAAGTTGAAACTGCTAGGCTAGTATACTTTGGTTATTTTCATAGCATAATGTCCTATGGCTTGCTCTCATGGGGTAAAGCGGTTAATATACATGCTATTTCTGTGCTAAAAAAAGAGCTATTCGGTCGGTCTATGGACTAAAACCACGCGATTCCCTAAGAGAGTTATTTAAATCTATAAAAATTCTTACTGTGACATCTTAATTTAATTACTATAATCTTCTGTTTGTTAAATCTAGGTTAAGTAGTTTTAAGAAAATAGTGATGTTCACAGTTATAATACTCGCAATAAAAATCAGCTTCATACCCCTAAATTTCGACTTGCTAAAATCAGAAAGTCACTCTTAGGTCTAGGTATAACATTATTTAATAAACTTCCCGAAGCGGTCGTAAACCTTCTAATGGCAAAATTTAAAATACGTGTTAAAAAAGTTTTATTGAATAATGCATATACTATCAATGATGTATTTAAGAGATAAAAACGCGTGGACACTTCCTAAAATTTTTCCATCACACTCCACACATGAAACATAAGATAGCTGTATTTTGTGTTACCATAATAAGCCTACTGTCAAAACATGTAAATGCTCTGCGATCAATAGGTGTCCAACATATAACTAATATTTCCTCTTGAAAAGGTCTGCGAGATCGGGTTTTTCATGCTCACTAAAATGTCCAATCCGGTGGTGGCGTCGCTGTTCGGGTCGTTGGATTCCCTATAATATGGTTGAGATCCGTGCGTCAACTCGTGAACGGGTGCTGCCGGGAGGGACTGGTCAGCTCGGCTTCGCTTTTTTGACTACTTAATATTTTTTATTGCGCAATTTATGTTTGTTTACTTGTTCGCAAGCATTACATGTTATAATGTGTCAACATTGTATTATATTATAAGTATTTATTAATTAAACACAACAACAAGTAATTTATAATATGACAAAGCCCTTCTGGCGAGTAGGCGACCAATACTATGAAAATGAGTTTCTTTCGGCGTTTCTTCTCAGCAGTGGTCGTTATGAAGCGCTGATATCGGTAGCTTTTCTTTGAAAATAAATTTTATTTTAATATACTTTACACGTAACGTAAATTATACTTATTGACGTGTAAAAGTGCCTGTAAAGGTCTAATTACTGAATTAACATTTGAATCTTTGAATCTTTGCATGCTAAACTTCCCTATTTAAGTTTTAGTTTTAGTTCTTTAAAGAAATGATTAAAAAAATAACTATGACATCTTTATCTCGTTTTCGTGACTCTACGCAAACAGAGCCCAGAGCGGCAAGACACAAAGACACTTTGAGAGCGGCTGGTGATCGAGAAGATGGAAAAGATATCAATATATTGACAGGTTGCAGCCATGATTCGCCTTTTCGCCCATTATCTCGATTACTTTTATGATCTGCGCGGAAGCAGGCAGCTGGTACATTCTTATCTTCATTCCAAACAAATTGGGGAGATTATAGGTTAAATATTTAGGGACAAGATTTAGGAAAATATTCATAAAAGAATCTACCCTTCTTAATGAGTCATGTGAGTGTACTACCAATTTAAAAAGTGTGAACATTTTTATGCAATTGATAGAATAAATAATACATCTTAAATCAATAAGGGGAGTCACGCGGAAAGTGGAGAAATCTGTTTTGAATATCAATTATCAGCGACACAGTTCGGCGACAGTCGCCGACCGTCGCCGACAGGTGTCGCGGGCATACTGTCGCTCGTCTTTAAGAGGGCTTAGGAATCACTAGACAAATATCAAGACCTGTCAACAAAATTACTCGTTACTTTGTCATATTGGCATGTGACATACTAGTTCAAGACGGATATTGCGATATATAGTTAAAATTTTATAATATAATAGTGAAAATTTTGCAAACAATCAGGCTTTAATTATTTTTTGAATCATCGTTGAAAGTATCATTGGTATTTCGCAGAAACTCGTACCTAGACGGAATACCAAGGCTACTTTAAACGGTTATTCATAATAGTAGATTATGCTACAAGGGGATGAGGTAATATTTTGAAGGCTAGGGCGCTACTTTGAATCCTGATCGAAACGAAGTATTCCACAGCTGAATCACGAGCATAGCGAGTAATTCTACGGTGTGATCCCGAGTGAAGCGAGGGATTCATGTATATCGCCCGAGATAAAAATATTACCGTACCCAAGTACTCTACTTTTCATCTTCATCTATGAGAAAAACTAGCAAATACAAAGCAGAATATAAAAAAGTAGAACATCCAGAATCCCTTATCAGACATACCTTTGTTTGGTGTCGTTTTTCTACAATAAATATTAAGAAATGATTTTTCGAAGACCATCAACTTACAATAAAATGTTCACTCATACTTAACTTTGTTTGCGTGGTCCTTCATATCTTTTAAAATTTAAAAGTAAACTTAAACTTACGAAAAAGTATTTACATTTACACAAATAATTACATGTCAATATAAATAACCTAAAACTTCTGTAATTCATTGAATAAATAAGAAAAATTGCTCTTTTTTAATTATATTTATTTCTTTTTCCGAAGCGAAAACATAAAAAATTTGACCTACATTAATCCATGTTGACGACGATATGTATTCCAAATTTAAAAAATCACGATAATAGGTTGGAGAAAAAGTCTTTTCGCATTTTATAGGAAAATTCAAAACATTTTTTAATATAGTTTATTTACATTTAACTAAAGTATGTAGGTACCATTTTGTTCGATAACTTTTTGCCATCTTATAGGTAGGGACATGATCCCATCGCTATAGAAATCTTGAGGCTTCTGATCAAAAAACTGCGTCAAGTAGTTTTGGCAATCCTCTCGTGATGTTAACCTGACACTGCCTAAAGAATTCTGAAGAGACTGAAACAGGTGGAAATCTGAAGGTGCCAGGTCAGGACTATACGGCGGATGCATTAACACCTCCCAGCCAAACTCTCTTAATTTTTGCTGAGTGGTTAAAGATGTGTGAGGTCTAGCGTTATTATGATGAAAAACCACACTCCTTCTGTTGATTAATTCCGGCCGCTTTCTCTCAACTTCTTGCTTTAATCTTATCAGTTGTTCGCAGTAGAGTTCTGAATCTATGGTCCTGCCTGGTGGTAACAGCTCATAATAAATAATGCCCTTCCAATCCCACCACACACACAGCATCACCTTGTTGCGAGTTAACCCAGGTTTCGCCACAGTCTGTGAAGCCTGACCGGCCTTTGACCATGACCTTTTTCGCACGTTCTTGTCGTACGTGATCCACTTTTCATCACCAGTTATCAATTTCTTTAAAAATGGTTCGGTCTCATTACGTCGTAATAAAGAATCACAAATGAGTACACGGTTCATTAGGTTTCTTTCAGAGAGCTCGTGAGGTACCCAAATATCGAGCTGTTTTGTGTACCCATTTTTTTTCAAATGCGCCAAAACTGTTTTGTGGTCAATTCCCAGTTCTTCAGCTACGTCGTAACTACTGATATGCCGATCTTGCTCCACTTTTTCAAAAATAGCATCCATTTTATCCATAACAGGGCGACCAGAGCGACGTGCATCTTTGACATCGAAATTTCCGGATTGAAAACGCTTAAACCAAATTTGTGCTACTCTCACAGACACTGCACTAGGTTCATAAACATCGCAAATTTTTTTCGCGGCTTGCGTTGCATTTTTACCTTTTTGGTAGTAAAATTTTAAAATGTATCTAATTTCTTCATTAGATTCACTCATCTTGACGGTAAGAAAAACAAATGAAAATTATGCATTTTCCTAATTTGAATTTGGAATTATCTTCTTTAAAATTTAAACTTTTAAATGATACCAAAACCAGCCAGGTACAAATAGTATAGCCAAAGTGGTTTTATTACAAGTTCATACATACTATATGCGAAAAGAATTTTTCCCCAACCTAATACTTTATATTTTAAAACAAAATTCTTCTTTTTTTTGCTTGACTGCCGACATTATTTTGGATCTACATAGATTTCACCCGTATTCAGTTTTTAAATTGGTTTTAATCCCTAGAGATTTTCTTTTTCACGTTTTAGTCCCGAGAGAATAAGCAGTAACTTTAGCTCCAAATGTTTTGGGATAAAAACATCGTTTTTCGAGTAGATGAGATGAGAAATAATTAAAATGGCTTTTTACGAAAAATAAAAAAATACTAGGAGTGCTGGCTGCGCTGAAATCCACAAATTCCATAGCTTTTATCTTAGTAACCTTTAAATGGTGGACGAACAATATTTTCTGGCCTCAAAATACACATTCTAAACTGCAATAGTGCTAGCAAATTAGTAACTACATAGTTATTACCGTGGCGATACTTATAAATATTAGCGAGGATTTCCAAATTTGTGTAGGAATTTGGTAAATGTGTAATTGTGTCAACCCAACCCAATTATTTTTCATATTTTCACTTATTTTAAAATTAACATAAATCAATATAGATACTCTGCTAACTAACATGGTAATATACTCGGGACCTACTTTTATTCGGTCGGTCGATTTTATGGATTTTTTAATTAGAATGGGCAATGAATCTTTTATGAGTAAGATTTTTCATTAAAAAAACTATATCAAATTAAGGATAAAGATTGAACTACTCGAATGAATTAAGTTACTTATTACTAAACCAGAACCCTTTTTGTAAAAAAGACAATTTTTTTTTGTATTTGAATATTCTACCCTTTTTTGTGGGAGGACTTTAGTCCAGCAAAGGCTGTAAAAAAATAGGAAATGCTGATATAAATTAGTAGTTCGTTTATAATATACCTCGTTCGATTGAGATTGCGATAAAAAATAAAAAAAAAGTTTCTTAAAAATAAAAACGAAATAAGTATGCCTAAGAAAAGTTTTGTTCGTTGATTCTTGCATCCTCATTCGAGAAAAGTAAACTTTCTTAGAAGGGCGGACACCGCTGGGCGGAAATAGCCGCCCGAATATTCCGCCCTCCTTATTTGACATTCACAAACTTTCTTAAGCGATGCAGAAAAAGTTTGAAGCTGCTCTCAATGTCACGAAGTTTTCCCCACGTGCTTCCGTCACGGAGTTATGTTAATCTTATGAGAAATGGAAATGACAATGCAAGTCTCCATTTAATTTTGTACTTTTGTTCTGTTTTGTGTAAAAAATTATATTTTTGTTACTTCATTAGGTATTTAACTTCTATTTTCGTAGTTTGCCGGGAGTAGTTTGATTAAGTTTTGTCGATTTTCGAGTTGGACGTTAGACGTTGTAACGCGCCTTATAATTTCTTAGTTATTGAATTTTTGTTGCGCAATACTATCAAACTGACAGATTATTATTGTGTATCACATAACTGCACCTTCAGCACTCACCGCGCCCACTGCGCCCTACGAATCTCAGATCGTTGAACTTGGCCACCTGGTTCTTCATCACCGCCGAGCTGTTCCTGAGCTCCGCACAGCAGTTTTCGTCGTTGCCGGCTCTGACCGTCACCAGCGTACCGTCGCCTACGTCACCTAAAGCCACCACTTTGAAAGCCACCGGCAGCGTCTTATTTGACCGCCAGTGCGGCGGTAACACTGTACACACGAAGTGGGGACTTCCCGTCCGCACCAGCTCTCCCGGGTGCTCGGACAAGAAGTCCCCCAGCGTTCGCTCGGCGAGGATGTCCGACGTCATCTTCGTGTAGGTCTCGTGGAGCAGTGTGGAGCTGGTGTCGGGCGACATGGCGCCGCTGCTCGCGCCCGTCAGGTGCATCCTCGACACCCTGCGCTGCGTACTGCACATATAGTCCACTGTCCTCCCGACCTTCGCTACATGTCACTGCTCTCTCCACGCCGGTGACAACCACCGCGCCGACACAACATCGCCACTAAAATCGCCCATTATCACTGTCACCGTAACTCTCGACTCGGGCGACAGACCCCTACTTTCTGAAGATGAGCGATGACACCCGGTTGCTAGGGAACGCGCGCGTGGCCACTTGACGCTGTGACGTCACGGGCGGCCTTGCCACACTTTTTTTCCCGGTGAATGAAAAGTTCGGCGGCGGCGGGTGGGCGAGGGACGCGAGGGGCCGATTTTTTCCGGCGTCAAGGGGTGGTTCCCCCGCGCGCGTTGAAAAACTTTTCACTAGTTTCACTGACGGCACTTTTTTCGTAGCGTGTATTTTACGCGATCGCCACACGCACGTCCCTCTCGCTTTCGACTGCGTCTTTTAGACTTTTTCGGAATTGGAGTTTAGTTTAGATTTTCTGTTGCGTACGTAGAGCGAGGTATGTTTACTCGTACGCGTACCGGCTCCGATGAGTTCGTGCCTTTGACGCGTGCGTCTGTTCGCGCGGTTGTGGTTCAACTCGTGTGGGGCCGCCCTCGGTTGCGGTGACCGTTCACGGTGGCTATTAATACGCGGCGTACGTCCGCGCTCGTCGACTTCGGACAAAGTTTCGCGGGCGAGTCGGTGCGGCTCCGTGGCAGCGGCGGCGAGCGAGAGGCGGCGACGGCGCGGGCGCGGCGGGCGGCGGAGCGCACTTTGCGGTCGGGGTGGGTTGGGTTTAAAGCCGCCGAAGGATAAAACATACAAATAAACACGTGTTCGCGCCGGCGCGAGTGAGAGGTGCGGTGCGATCGGCGGAGCAAGCGGGATGGCGCGGCGTGCTTGCGGCATTTAGCAGCCGCCGCCGCCGCCGCCGGCCGCTGCGACGCCGCCGTCGAACGACATTACCACCACACCACGAATATTGTCCCGTACTGAGTTCATTTGTCAATATTGTGTAAAGTGATTGCTGGACATTTTTAAATTTGATATAGCATTTAGTGTTGAATTTAAAAATAATAAGTACCTATCTTGGTTTAAGATAAATTCTTAATTAATCACATATTCAAAATAAATGCCTATTATATCAACAATAATTTCATATTCAGCTTGAAAACTAATTACAAATGCGAGCGCAAATCTGGGAAAATCATATTACTACTTACAAACTCTATGCGCATCTAAATGAAGTATTTAGGATTGAATTATTTATACAAATAAAATTATGCATTTCAGTATCTATTACGTTAATATTGTCCTGGTTGGGTCTGTGACAAATCGATTAGTTGTGCGTTAATTTTCACATATATTATATATTAATACGTCTGGAAATGTAACTACAAGCACAGTATGAGACAGATGAATGACACCAATACCAGTGAAAAGTGATGAGGGAAATCGTTATTAAGTAATAAGACATAGTAATGAGTTAGGAAAGTGACGAAGGAGTAAATTTATTTTTATCCTATTAATAATACTATTTTATTTATAATGTTGGAATATTATAAAAATTAGTTAATTTTCAGCAGCCCATTTTCTGACCATATTTGCATACCATTCTTAGGGTTAAAAGCACACTGCATGACTTTATCTACTGATGCAATATTTTTTGTAAATGATGTGTTTTATTGCAAATAAATATATCTTTATCTTTAATACAATGCAAAAGTTTCTATGGATGTTAGACTAAACGGAGGAGTGACATTTGGAATGATTTTTTAAGGACAAAAAAAAACGAAACTATAGAAGTCCCCGTAGGATAATCAAATACCCTATGACGACACCATCAGCTAGTATTTTATATATGAACAGAACAGGACAAGAAAGAAGGATGGGGACAATGAAATACAAAGCGACAAAAATACAGTCTTTAAGCTCTAACTTCTTCATTTGTATAGTTAAATAATAAAAAATCATAAATATGGGTTTACATAAGGATATTTTTCTAGTACTTTAGAGTAAGCAAACACAAAAGTGACTAATATGATAAAAATTAGGTACGTAAATGGAGCTGTTCAATTTATTTATTTTTTTACATTCGATATTAATTATTTTTTTACTCTCATCAAATAAGAAACAGACATTTTATTGAACGTTGATAAAACATCTGTGAACGCATCATAGGGTGGTACAAAATTAGAGAGGACTGTACGCCGCTGCGAAAATGTCAGCTGCAACTAGCGACGCTAATGGCCACTACTCTGCTCCAAGAGCTAGTGTGCAAGTCTCTTCAGTTTTATTATGAAACAAGGACAACATTTATAACTAGATTTAAACCATAATCCACCCAAATCAAGTTGACATTGAGAGATGAAATAATGTCATCATTTTATTAAGTGATAACTTGATTTGGGTGGATAATGAATTAAACTTTGTAATAAAGTTAGTCGATGTTTTATAATAATAAAAACCGACCAAGTGCAAGTTGAACTCGCATAGAGAGGGTTTCGTACAATGCAAAAGTTTTTAAATTAATTTAAAATATGTTATTTGAAATCGTCATAGTAAGACGCGAGTTAACTAATGATAGCGCCATTTAGTGGTGTTTTAGTAAATTATTTGCGTACATTAACGTATTTTATTGAGTTTAGTACTTTATTTGCAATTGATAGAATTCTTGATAATTTTCCTGTAATCTACAAGCAATTAAAAATATATTCCGTTTTTTTTTTTCAAAATTGTAGGCTCAGTAGTTTTGGAGATCGGGGAATTGACAACATTTCAAAAATTTTATATTCATATTTTATATTTTTTCCTTAAAGAACTTCAAAAAAAAGGACATACGTATTTTTTCTTTTTCATTTCTTTTTATTATTTCTCCTAAAATTAAATTGTTTAAAATCTCTCCATTCTAAAAGAGCGTAAGTACAAGAGTTAGGATGTAACGAGTTTACATCTTTGCCATACATTATAATTGAAAAATAAAAATTTTACTGACGTCTATAGAGTTGTGTTTTGTAACAGTAAGATATCGATATCGATACAGAAACTTACGTATCGTAAAATAGGGTTACTTTGATTAATTTAAAAATTCAAACGCTTCTATCTCAGCTATTTTTGGCATAAAAATATTATATTGACGACTTGGTACGTGGAAAACAAATGGCATAAAAAAATACGCTTGTAATACTCGACAAAAAAAATTTGCCCTATCATCTCTATACTTGAAATGGGGTTTTTGGGTAACCTACGTTTTTTAACGGATTCTCATAGTCACCCCTTACAGGAATTAAGAACACAAAGAAAAAATGTTTCACTTTTTAAGTTACAGCGTTTTAAAGTTAATTGGGGTGAATTTGACTGAAAATAAAAACAAGGGCTCGGCGTACACGCATTGTGAAAAGATGGCGGACATACCAGGATTGCTATTTCAAAAATATAAATAAATATGCCTTCAGAAATTTGGAAGATTTAATTAAAAACCAAAAAAAAAAGCTATCATAAATGTCACCTTGTGTTTTGAAAGTCGCCCCATTTTAGGGTAGCATTTTTCCTTACTTCATTTTTTTTATAGTTTTTAAGACCTGGATGTCAATATTATTTTTATTTAACCTGAAATATCAATCATATAAAGGAAATATTAGCATTTCGTCACCAAACTATGTAAATATTTTAATGCATGTGTATTTTTTCCAATCCTAATTCTACTTTACTGAAAGAACTATCGATATTAGATGGTCTTCCTATCGAACTGATACTTCTATAGACAACACTATTATTATCTCTCTCTCACTCGTGATGTCAGTTGTCAGATTGACGCACGTGTCAATTGACAGCTGACAGCTTGACATAATTTTTTCACTTTTAGATGTTCAAGCAAAGGCGTAACCTGTTAAATGCCTATATCCTTGTACTTTTGTGTTTTTTTCATTTATCTCTAAAAATATAACTCAAAAAAATCTGAAAAAATATTTTACGTGTTCAGAATTGCTAAATCTCGAAATGGTTCTCGAATTTTCATACATTTTAGAAAATGAAATGTTGTCAATTGTCAATTTTCGTCTTCTTTCATGAATAAAATCAAAACTATTTATTTTACAATAATAATAAAAATATATTTGAGATCCTCATAATGAACCCTTCCATTTTATATATGACACAGTAAGATTTACTAAACTGTTTTTTTAAATTTCCTATTTTGTTCCTTGAAAATGACCCTTATGTGAACAAAATAATATTTACCTTGCACATTTGTGTTTGGGTCATAGGATTACACACAATTTCACCTGATTTGATCCAGTAGATTCGGAGCAAATTGGCTGTGACAGACGAACGGACAGACAGACGCACGAGTGATCCTATAGGGGTTCCGTTTTTTATTTTTTGTACGGAACCCTAAAAAGGATTTAGTTTTAGGATGTCGTACTTAAAGATTGCCAACTGTGAATTAATGTTCCTAAAGCTTAACAAAGTTATAGAAAATGATAAGTGGAAAGAGAAGAAAGCAAAAGTGGGTCCATGTGAGGGTGAAAAGTACTCAATCCTGAATAAAAAATATAAAAAAACAACTTCGACGTCAGTGACAGTTACAGAAAAGCACAGTTACTTAAAAACCAAACTAGTATTCCTATTTTGATTTAAAAAAAATACAGCCGAAATGATAATCTCTTTCTTTTTTTGAAGCCTGTTGAAAATGATATCTCAGAAACTCATGAAACTATTGCCAGAATTTGCATTTTAATTGACAGGCTTCTCTCGAAGTGAATTTTCACAAGCAACATTAGAATCCTTAAAAAACGGAAATTATTATACGCTGTCTTTAAGTTAGTAAAAATAATCTGTGTATGAATGAAGAAGACTGTATGTTACAGTTTTTTTTTAATTTACTTTAATAATGCAGTACTCTGGCCTACATCCACGCAAGATATTTCCAAAACCCTCGCGGCCCCTATACAACGCAACATGGACGTCCTTGCGTGCTAGGGTGTCCATAGTTTAGCGTGAGGTAACGGATAGGGGCGCAAACTCTGTCAATGCATTGTTCACCAAAATTTATTGCCTGCGACTATACATCTACGTTCTACGGAGGTGCTACGACAATTCGTAGAGTTACGAAAAGGGGTCTACGATGCTACAACATTAATTTATTGTGAATAGGTATACTGTAGACATTAGATCTTTGTACCTTATGGGGTATACTAACGAGTATAATTTTAGAAGTGGGATTGTTATAAATGAAAGGAGGATAATAATAATCATGGTCTATTTTATATATTATAACAACAAACGAAACATACTGAAACAAAATTAAATTTCGATTTTGATACTAACATACTTGTATTTTCTCCTAGAAAAAAATATAGATTTTGCTTTCCATAGAAACTCGGATTAGGTGATCGGTCAAGATCATTTCGCAAGTACAGGAGTATCGGTAATAAACTGACAAACGTCAACATACAATTATACTGCTATTAACATTAGATATGTGGATGTATTGTTATGTCATCATTATTAATCAAGAATGATGTCAAATTTGACATTAATTTCAATTTGTTAATAAAGTACTTAACATATACCGATAGTATTCAAATTATGACATTTGTGAGTATTAGAGATACTTTTGATAGCAATAGCACCTGTGATTCCGATCTCTGGTGAGTATACAAAGGACCCGCATCAAGCTAAAGCCAGACTTTTTGTCTTTAAGATAATCATCAGTTTCGTAATAAGCCTTGTTACAAAGTACTTTCTTTACATAAGCTTTAAATTTTCTATCTGGCATATCAAGGACCAATTATGGCAATTTATTATAAAACTTTATACAGTTTCCCTAAAACGTCTGACTGTCTGTTTATATACCTCGTCATGAATAAAGACAATTAATTATAATTCATTGGAATTATATATTTATATACATTTATAAAACTTTAAGTATAGATTGCGAACTCTATAAAAATTAAAATATGCGGCTTTTTCAAAATTCAGAGCAGTAGGTGTGTTAAAATGAAATATAAAAAAAATGTAATAGCACCTCGTCGAATAGAATCTCGACAGCTTAGTAATAAAGCTCGCCTCCCACGTCGCTAAAATACTTTTATGAAAATCGTAAATCGCGTTCGAAGATAAATATAAAATACCAAACGAGATTTAATGTACACTAAAGTATTAGTGAAATATCTGCTACATATTTCAATGTGGGAGGAAAGAAAAAGATTTTCTACAGTGAACAACAGTAGCTAATGTTGTTGCGATGTCAGAAGAAAGTTGATTACTACTACAAATAACACTGATTGAGCTAACCCCAAAGCATGTTCAAGACTTGTGTTATGGGACACTATGTCAACGATACTATATTTTATAACAAATATATATATATAGATAAATATCCAAGACCCAGGACAAATTAAAAAAAGACCATTTCTAACTTGCCCTGACCGGGGATCAAACCCGGGAGCTCTGGGTGGCGGACTAGCATGGTGACCACTACGCCACGGAGGTCATCTATTTATAAGGATATACACTTATCATTATCATGATCATCCCAGCGTATTCCCGGTTACATCCTCAGCGGTTATGCTTCAGAGCTTGATGTCCGCTTACCTAACCAAGATAATTTGACGAGGATACTGGCTTTTACACAGAGCGACTGCCGTTTGACCTCCGCAACCCAAAGGGTAGACCAGAACCAATCAAAACATACTCTATGACGTCCTTATATCTGATGGGGCAGTGAGAGCATTATGGGTCAAATATGTCATTGGGGCCTGCGGCCCTGGACCGCAGGCCTCAATGACATATTTTAGCGTGATGGTGGGTGAGAAGGTGGACAAAGAAAACAAATTAGTGATGGGTTACTAGCCGCATCGCCTGTGCACTGTGTGCACATGTATTTTTTCTGGTTAGTAATTTTTATTCTATTTTATTAATATGTTTTGCAATTTCGCCCATTTAGGATTCTCAAGATATTTCTATTCTCAGGAATCAAATGAGAATCAAAAGTCAATTTTGAGTCAAGACTAGCTTTTGGGATCGACTAAGAAAACAGTAGGTAAAATATACAAACTCTTTGCTCTCAAACTAGAAAATAAGATTTTGCATGTTATATTTGAATATTCTAAATCTTTGCTATATACCTATACATAATAAAAAAATTCTTAAAATGAAATCGCAGACATGTGTGAAAGAAAACATTTTAACACTGAAGAAATGTCTTAAGAAATGTTTTCTCAACTTTTTTAAAGAACCTAAGATATTAGCTTCTGTGTTTTGTACCTAATATTTATTCAAATCAAATCATCATCATTTCAGCCGCATAACGTCCACTGCAGACATAGGATTCCAAGGATTTCCAAAATGACCGATCTAGAGCGGCCTGCATGCAGCGCGTTCCAGCGACCTTAGTCAGGTCGTCAGACCACCTTGTGGGTGTCCTACGCTTCGCTTAGAAATTCAATTAAATCTGGCAAATTAAATCTCAAATACCAATTGAAAGCCTATGGATACACTCGTTTCATCGTATTCAAACCTCACCAAATCCACTCACCTATTATTTTAAAGGCCTCAAAGGCTCGCATAATAAAGGTATGCAATTCTCCTCTGCAAATATTGACCGAGGCTCCCTTACAACACAAAATCAAACCTTTTATTTAAGTCCGGGCAAGCATTGTTTGCGAGGGTCGAGATAGTTCAACAACCCTTTCTGACCAGCGTTGATGCTGCGATTACAAGTTATATTCGGCCTGAATTATAATTTGACCGCTTTTGTAACCGACTTTAAAAAAGGAGAAGATTATCAATTTGACTGACTGTTTGTTTTTTTGTTTGTATGTAATAAATATAGGTTATGCCATATCTTCGCCAATTTAAATGAACCGATTTTAATGAATCTTTTATTATTTCAAAGCCTTTATTGTACTATAATTAGTCCCATTATATTGTGGTGATATGACAAATATCTAGCTTTTTTGTAAAAAATAATTAGGTACATATTCTTCAAGATTAGAATGCAAAAAATTGGTTTTATGAAATATTGCAGAATCAATGTAGAAGAAGTGGGCGAAAATCTATTGAACCATTTTCATAGTTGGCTGTAATGGTTATGAGTTTACCAACCCGTCATTATTTGATTCTTCATTGAAACTGGCTTTTAGATCTTTTGTCCTAGGCTTTGTGTGGTAGGAAGTAAAGGATAACAAGTTGATTAGTAGGTACACTTACCTCTTGTTTTCATTGAAATTTGTTTTTAACCAATTTCTTATTAATAAACTTATACGACGTGTAACGAAACGGGGATATCAATCCGAAAGGGAGTAAAAATACTAATCAATGTTAACAACTTTTATTATGGGGCCATCCCTACGTTTACTCCCTTTCGGGTTAATATCCTTTTCATTACACGTTTTATGTCATTAGAATTTTCAGTATTTTCAATTATCATGAGGGTATCACCACCTCAAATGAGAATTCAAATAGGCATTTCTTAACAAGACAATTAATTTCTACTAATGTCTAACTACACTTTAGAAATGTATAGGTAACAGTTCAAATCTCCGTCTCTAAAATGGTGAATAATTACGTTTAAGGACAACAAAAGGGCAGTAAGCAGGGTAAGCAGGCGGCATTAGCTGCCAGATTGCAATAAACATAGCCTGTGGACGCGTAGCCGCTGCTACGCCGGACACAGCTTGACTATCAGGGCACAGCGACCTCTATAGAGTAGGAAAATATAATATTAGTTTTTTTTTCTTTTTCGTGTGTGTAAGTGGCTAACACTGATGTCAAATTGTCCAAGCTGTCGAAAAGCATCTGACATAGCTTGATGTCGATTACAGTCGGAACCAATGGCTTTACGTGCTTTCCGAAACACGGAGTTCAAGAAGTTTTAATGCCACTTTTCGTCATCCAAGTGCGAACCACGCCCAGCTTCACTTGCAAAAGCACTAAAATGTATGCTTCCACTTATTTTTCTGTTTATTCAACACGTGGAATCTTGATGTTTGTTCAACACATACTCAATAAAAAACTAAAACCCAACTACGACAAAAAACGACGCTGAAAAAGTATAAAACAAGATTTTCAGAATACTGAACTGAGCAAAGTTGCTAATGTAGTTGCAATATTCACTATGTAGAGATAAATTTTCATGTTTGGAAAGGCGTAGTCACACGTTGTCAAAGTGCTACGGTAGGTAGGTATATGTAACGTGTGACTACGCGTTTCCAAACATGAAAATTTATCTCTACATAGTGAATATTGCAACTACATTAGCAACTTTGCTCAGTTCAGTATTCTGAAAATCTTGTTTTATACTTTTTCAGCGTCGTTTTTTGTCGTAGTTGGGTTTTAGTTTTTTTACTTTTTGTTATTTGTACTATTTTGGTGTTATAGTGTATTTGTGGCGCATAATATTAACAAAAGTTAAATTTATGAACTAAATAAGTAGTAAAGAAGCTATGAACGAAAAGATGTGAATTATATGCAATCAGCCCATGAATACAGGTAAAGTCACAAGCAAATGCGAGTAATATATATATATATTCAAAATGTACAAGTAAAGCGCTTTCAAATGATACCAAACACGGCATATTTATCTTAACTTAATTTTTTTACTCTGTATGTTTTGTCCGCTAGAGGGCGCCACATTAGATTTTGTGAAACCCCATATAGCCTATAACCAGCGGACAATTAAGACGCTTCTAATGATATGTCATTTGTCGAATTCTGATAAGTAGTTTAGAAGTTACGAGGGAACAGATGAACATACATACATACATACATACATACATACATACATACATAGCCTGTCAAAATCATAACCCTCCTTTTGCTCTGCCGTAGTCGGGTAAAAACAGTTGTTTACTACTACGAGTACGCATGCAGAAATTTTGCTCATACAACTCATGTGTGACGCGTATGAAACAGGTGCCCTAGTCTTGTTCAAGCAGATGTACTTACCGCACAATAACCGTGATCGTACTGTAGGTGCCAAAACTTATTTTATGAATTGTGATCATTATAATGGACGTAGATTACATAACCGAAATATAATTGTCTGACTACTTTGCCTGAACGGTAAGCCTGGCGGACACAGAATAACTGTGTGGGCTAGAGAGATAGTAAAATATGCGATGCGAAATCACAAGGCAGCTTCTCATGGATCAGTGCAAGGAGGATCGCTGACGTGGCACCGTCGTGAAGAAATAGTTTATAACCAAGAACTCCCACAACAATGACGACAACCTCCGTGGCGTAGTGGTCACCATGCTAGTCCGCCACCCAGAGGTCCCGGGTTCGATCCCCGGTCAGGGCAAGTTGGAAAATGGCCTTCTTCAAAATGTCCTGGGTCTAGGATGTTTATCTATATGTGTATTTGTTATAAAATATAGTATCGTTGAGTTAGTATCCCATAACACAAGTCTCGAACTTACTTTGGGGCTAGCTCAATCAGTGTGATTTGTCTCTATATATTCATATTCAATGAAGACTGTATCTCCAACACACAAGATAGTGTAGACTCCTTCGTTCGCTCGTTCAATCAAACTATCTACACGCCAAATTTCCTTCCAATCCATTCAGTCATTTTGGCGTAAAAGCGGAAAAAACATCCATACATCCACACATACTTTCGTATTTATAATAGAATAGAAGTATACACAAAAGCGGTTCCACTGTATCCCTGTGCCAAGGTCCCAGTCGGGCGGACGGTCCGTCGCCCTCGTTAGAGCAGCTCAAATTAATGCAGGCCATTCTCGCACTGACGCCGCCCAGTTGTTCTTAAATCTAATTACCAGTCTGCTGCCGTGTGTATTCTATAGTGTTGCTTTGACAGTTATATACAGCGTGAGAATAATGAGTTTGGGTGAACCACCTCTTCAATGCAATTCAAATATATTATCAAAGGATTTTTGTAAATCACATGATAATAAATCATCATTAATGTGCAATAATTCTTCTTCAGGTTAACACTCCACGTGGGGTCGGAGCAGAATGGATGCCTTTCTCCATTTATTTCGTTTTAAGCGTAAATAATAGTAGATTATTAACCAAGGGGATAAAGCAGTGTCTTCTGTCGCTGGTGACGACTTAAATCGCGAGCGCAACGAAGGACTCGAGGTTTACTCCCGAGCGGAGCGAGGGTGTTAAATACTTAAATCACGAGCGAAGCGAGGGATTTAGGACGAGTCCTGAGTGTAGCGAAGGGTTTAAGTTCACCCAAGACTAAGACAGCTTTATCACCGAGAAAAATACTCTACATTTCGTACCATTTGCGAAAAAATAAAGACAATAATAACTAGAGATAAGCATTTATTAAAGATATATAATACTTTAATTCATTTTTATCCAATTACATTAAAAATCTATACTATAATAAAAGAGTAAAAAAAAATGTGTCTGTACATTGAAATTTTTTCAAAAAAAAATATTTGTGGCGATGGAGATATAGTAATAGAGTAAGAAAATAAAAAAAAATGTCTGTCTGTTTGTCTGTTTGTCTGTTTGTACACGCTAATCTCCGGAAATACTGGACGGACTCGAATGAAACTTTTTTTGTTATATAGCTGTGAAGCCTGGGCAACATATAGGCTATAATTGATTTTGGAAAATGGAACACATGATGCAGAACTATAATGGTCCAGCTAAACTATAAAAAATATTAAAATGCCGCCTTAGCAAAAGTTTTTAAGTCTGATGAGAACTTTTTGTTGAGTTATAATACAACTGGCCAAGCGCGAGTCGGACGCGCACGAAGGGTTCCGTACCATAATCTATGAAAAATCACGTTTGTAGTATGGGAGCCCCCCATAAATACTTATTTTATTCGATTTTTAGGGTTCCTTACCCAAATGGGTAGAAACGGGACCCTATTACTTAGACCGTCCGACTGTTAGTCTGTCTGTCTGTCTGTCACCAGGCTGTATCTCATGAACCATTATAGCTAGAGAGTTGAAATTTTTATAGATGATGTTTTTTTGTTGTCGTTGAACAAAAACATACTAAATCTATACTACAAATAAAAGAGTAAAAAAATGTGACAGTACATTGAAAATTTTTCCAAAAAAAAGTTGTTTCGTCCGAAGAAGAACTTATAAGTTCAGAATTTGCGGACCTTCAGAGCATAACACACCAGAAAAATTCTTGGATATGTGAACGCGCCATATTGACACCAAAAAATTAAAAATCAATTATTATAGAACTTATGACGCAAATTATTGTTATTTTCTTGGATAGAGTTTTTGACGACACCACCAATTATCCAGTTGAGTTTCTTAATTCACTTGCAGCAAATGGACTCTCGGCTCACAAAATAAGTCTTAATGTCGGAGGGCCAATAATGCGAATGCGCAATTTGACTCCGCCGAAACTGTGTAACGGAACCCAACTTAGGGTCTCAGCACTGTATGCCGAAGTTCAGCGGCTGAATTTCAGCCAATGCATGCCTGCAATGTTATTTGCATTACTAGCAACACATAATGCCGAACTTCCGATGCTTTAGCCTGAATCGGACCCGTACCCGTACCCGTACCCGTACCCGTACCCGTACCCGTACCCGTACCCGTACCCGTACCTGTATCCGTACCCGTACCTGTACCCGTAATCCCTCTTCCGCTCCCGCCGCCGCTCCCACCGCTGCCGCCGCTGCCGCCACCGCCGCCGCTCCCGCCGCCGCCGCCGCCGCCGCCGCCGCCGCCGCTCCCACCGCCGCCGC
This sequence comes from Acrobasis suavella, assembly GCA_943193695.1. Classification (NCBI taxonomy): domain Eukaryota; kingdom Metazoa; phylum Arthropoda; class Insecta; order Lepidoptera; family Pyralidae; genus Acrobasis; species Acrobasis suavella. The sequence continues at coordinate 7,351,924 of OW971945.1, read as the reverse complement.
CGCCGCCGCTCCCGCCGCCGCCGCCGCCGCCGCCACTGCCGCCGCTGCTCCCGCTCTCGCCGCCGCCGCTACCGCCGCTGCCACCGCCGCCGCCACTGCCGCCGCCGCTTCCGCCGCCACCGCCGCTGCCGCCGCCGCTGCCGTTTCTGCTCCCGCTCCTGCTTCCGCTCCCGTTCCCTCTTCCACGTACCCGTTCCCGTACCCGTTCCGCTCTCGCTCCCACTCCTGCTCCCGCTCCCGCTCCCGCTCCCACTCCCGCTCCCGCCGCCGCTCCCGCCGCTGCCGCCGCCAACGCCGCCGCTGCTGCTGCCGCCGCCGCCTTCACCGCCGCTGCCGCCGCCGCCGCCACTGCCGCCGCCACTGCCGCCGTCGCTCCCGCTCTCGCCGCCACTGCCGCCGCCGCTTCCGCCGCCGCCGACGCCTCCGCCGCCGCCGCCGCCTCCGACGCCTCCGCCGCCGCCGCCGCCGCCGCCGCCGACGCCTCCGCCGCCGCTGCTACTTCCGCTCCCGCTCCCGCTTCCGCTTCCGTTCCCTTTTCCACTTCCGTTCCCTCTTCCGCTCCCGTGTCCGTTCGCCGCAGACGCGCCAAAGACGGAAGATTAAATTCTCATATCGGCACATCACTACAGTCCGGCGTTTCCACCGAACTTCAGCGGCTGAACTTCAGCTTATTTAGTGTGTCATCCCCACCGAACTTTAGACACTGAACTTTAGCCGCTAAACTTCGGCATAGTCTGCTGAGACACTTAAAGTTTACTGTGAGTGGTGCCAGTGAAACTGTATTTATTCCGCGTATAACAATTTTCCTTTTGAAAATACACAGTTTTACAAATACACAGTGTTTACTTGCTTTCCTATGAAAATAAGTCACAGTTTTAGAGGCTTAAAGCTGCTGATGTCGATCTAAGGACTGCTTTTTCGCATGGCCAACTTAATGTGGCTTTCTCCAGGGTTAGTAACACTTCAGCTCTTTTCATATTGGCTCCCGAAGGAAAGAATTAAAATAATATTGACTTTTAACTCCTAACACTGTTACAAGTATTTTTTTATCTCTCTCTATCTTTCTCTCTCATTAGTTGTTATTTATATTAATACGCCGGAGTCATAAAGTCCACGCGAACGAAGTCGCGGGCATCAGCTAGTATATAGGTACGCAGAAAACTTGGCTGTATGTGTAAGACGCAAATGACCCTTCGCTTTTTCTTTTTGAAAACTAAACAGCTGGGGTAACCAAACACTGACATGCCTTGATTTTAAATTTTATGAAATTTAAGTGGTTTTGTGGATTTTGCAGATAAATGTTGTCGATTCAAAATCGTTTTTTTTTACGCTTAACAATATAGAAATGATTTGAGTTCAGTATAAATTTCAGTAAGTATTCCAAACTTAAACCACATTCTCCCTCTAAAGGATGAATGAAATTCAGTATAACTTTCTTTCCCTGTTTTCATTCTTGGTCTAGAGGCTGAATGAAATTAAGTACATTTTTCTTTGCCTGTTTTTAGCAGATTAAAAATGACTATTGTTATGTTCGCTTTTTTTGCCATAAAATGTGCCTTTTTTGAGCAAGTGGTACGAAAAAGAATTTTCTTATTCTTCCTCAGTTTTTCCCACTCTACATGGCGCCGGGGCAGAATAAGTGCCTTTCCCTTTTACATCTTTCTCAGTTTTTTTTAAACATACAAGTATTATAATTATTGGCCCATATTAAATAAATAAATAATAAATATATAGGGACAGATTACACTGATTGAGCCCCCAATGTAAGTTCGAGACTTGTGTTATGGGATACTAACTCAACGATACTATATTTTATAATAAATACATATATAGATAAACATCCAAGACCCAGGAAAATTTGAAAAAGGCCTTTTTCCAACTTGCCCTGACCGGGGATCGAACCCGGGACCTCTAGGTGGCGGACTAGTATGGTGACCACTACGCCACGGAGGAGCTTACTTAATTGAATCTTCTTTTTCAGCTTATCTAATTATACGTGCAGTCAGGGTAGCATATTATTATAAGCCTTTTCATTTTACGTAAGCATGAATAGTCTATCATCATAAGGGTGAGTAAAGAATAAAGATGTATGCAGTATTAGCCCGCGACTTCGTCAGCGTGGAGTTTACTTTTTAAACACTGTCATTTAGGTACTTTTTATAAATCCGGTCATGTGCATGTCGGCCACGCGCAGTGAAGGATTCCATAGTTGCGAATGCCAACTTAGAGTTAAATCTAAAGAGTTTTAAAAAACATTAATTTCAATGATGAATTTAAGTAGTTTCATTTATCTTTCATGCGACCAGCATGGGAGAAAGGTAAAAACTTAGAATGTACCAGATGCTTCTCTTCCCACGTAGATAGAAAAAGCCGATCGAGAGAATGGGCGAAATTTGAATCATGTTAATAGGTGATACGGCTAGCAACCTATCACTATTTGGATTCACTGTTTACCTTAGTATCCACAATCACGCTAAACATGGCCTTTGGATCTCACGGCGCTGGTCTCCGTAGAGAAAAAAAATATTCATTTTTACTTTACATTATGTATGTAAGTTCTGTGTAAATAAGTACTTGCAGTTAGATGATGTATAAAAAAAATACGGCAAAACGTACAAGTGCGTATGTCGTACACGCTCTTGAATGCCGCAAAGTTTAAAGTGCCCATTCCATTGTAGCTACCTGCGCCATTTGAGTGAACCAGTCGGCATCCGTCTGGCGTACCAATTAAAATATTCAACCCTATTGTGGGTATAAAGTGAAACGAATCGTTTTAAAGGTTGGCCGCAGAATGTCTGACTTTCAAAAGGTCTGATTCGCAAAATGATTCATGTTGACCAAAAGATTTACTTATTTGCTGTTACTGATTCGTTGGTCTCTACTTTTTGCTAAGGAGTAACATAAGTTTAAGACAATTCTATTCTTTTTAAAATGGGCATATCTCTAGACATTCTTAAAATACGTACTATTTACATAATTTGAAAAAATGAAACACTTTGCAGTGTTTTGTTTTTACTCTTTGAGCAACATACGCGATGTATATATTTTATTAACTGCACTCGTACGTGTTATCTCAGGTTGGGTAACAGCTGGAAATCGGTGATTGTTTCTCTTGAGCAACATTGTGATTAGCTTTAGCCTATTTGTGCTATTGTGACACACTTACTTACTGTAAGTTAGACCATTGTTGCATTTTTTTAATTTATTTGTTTTTCTTATGTTTGTAGTGTGTACCTAACAGTCGAACTAATTGAATGTATTATCTATCTACAATTCTACACACATCAAGTTTTCATATATCTTACAAAACTAGTCGCGGTTATGATAATATACTAGCTGTAACCCGCGACTTCGTCCGCGTAGAAGTCTAGAAAATGTTTCTAATATGATGTTTATTTGTTTCTTTTCACTTTATTAATTTTGTTATGACATATAAAAATTTAAAATGTTTGAATACCTCTTCAATATAACAATATTTATGAAAGTGTAGGGATTTAAAGACCAAGCGAGCGGACCCGACGAACCTTGTCCTCCTCCCGCGACGAACTCCCCGCTTTGACGAACTTGACGAACCTCCCGCTCTCGCTCCCGCTCCCGCTCCCGCTCCTGCTCCCGCTCCCGCTCCCGCTCCCGCTCCCGCTCCCGCTCCCGCTCCCGCTCCCGCTCCCGCTCCCACTCCTGCTTCCACTCCCGCTCCACTCAAACACGTCATATTTCTCGCTTCAAAAATGTCGAAAATTCATATAAACTTGCAATCCCTATTTCACCCCTATAGGGTTGTTATTTTCAAAATCTAATGAATGCATTATTGTATTCTACTAATTACTAAAATAAATAAAAAAAAATGTGTCTCTCACTTTAAAAATTACGAAGTTTCATACAAACTGGCAACCCTTATTTCGCCCCCTTAGGGATGGAATTTCGAAAAATCCTTTCTTAGAGGACGTCTCCTAATCACAATATACCTATCTGCCAAATTTCATTTTCATTGGCTAAGTAGTTTTCGAGATTTCATGATGAGTGAGTGAGTGATTTTCTCTGTTATATTTAGATAGATACCAATAATATCGGTATTTGCTTATTGTAAGCAAGTAATGATAAGATAAAGTAAAATCTTCCAGACAAGTTAATATGTTACATAGACCAAATGCCTTAAATTCGACAAGAGAAGCTTGTCTTCACATATTGCGAATCGTACGTCCTACGTTCCGTCGTTATAAAGTCCAGCCGAACTTTTTAAACTTCCGCAACGTGTGGGGTGCTGCTAAAATAGAAGTTGTTTACGAGTTTAGAATTGTTGCAACGAAAAAAAGAACTTTAATTTCTACAATTTAAAACAAAAGTCGGAGGGATAATGGCTTGTACATGTTCCCTCTTTCGAAGTATGTGACGTGTCTGTACCTTTATTAGGCAAGTTTTTCTGAGGAGATGAACAAAGAATTTCTTAATTTTTAAAATGCCATTAAAATAACAGTTGGAGCATTTTTAAATAAACTCATTGAGCAACTATTTGTCGAAAATCTAACAAAAAGTAAATACTTATTTTAAAACAAATATCTAAAATGGAACAGTGAATATAAAACTTTGAATAACTCCAACTGTGTCGATATAAGGGTTCATGAAAAGTAAAGTAAACTTGACAATATTTCCATTCTATGATTCCCTAAAATACTAATTAGAACTTATTATACGTAAATTATTTTGCCTAAATGAGTATGCATAAATTTGATTAATTATAAAGTATTCCATACATTTTGCATGACCTCTGTGCACAAGAATGCTTTGCGTGGTTCCTTCGCGGCGGAATGTGGTTCAGACAAAAATGCCTCTTACTGACGCCGCAGGGTCACTGGTCCGACGGCTCGTTAGGAGGAAATAGGTTCTCAAACTTAATCTCTTGTTTGCAAAAATCTTTTGTTCGCATATAGGTCTTGCGTAGGGAACTTTGTTTCTATGTCAAGACCGGTGAAATTTACGTTTCCAATGGCGGCTGACCGACCTTAAAAACGTAAATCCAGACAATGCCTCTAACTGATACCGTCACAAAGAATAGTTCGAAAAAACAAAAATTATCAAACTCTTGGGATGTTTTGGAGTCTATGAGAGTAACATATGGGTACGGAAAAAAAAACCATAACTAATATTAGCCATAGCCATAGATAGAAAACCATTTGATGAAAAGTTATTTAGAATTATTTAATTAAAGTTAATTTAGTGCGTATAATAAAAACAAACAGTTGATTATTAACACCTTTATTTTATATTATTAAACTTTAGTGTTCCTAAGTACAAATAAACTTTTAACAAATGGCGGACTTAATGCTAAGAACATTTTCTCCCAATCAACTATGGGGATAAACAGAGAAAATTATACGGCACAAAAAGCAATAATTATTTACCGACCTTTGCTGCCAGCATTGCGGACAAAATAGTTTTTAAATTGTTTGTCGGTCGCCAGGTGACCGCCATATTGTTTAAAGACTTAAATAAGGGGGACATGTCTCATCACAATACACACAAGATTGAGAATTCAATTTAGGTGCCACAAGATTGAGAACCACCGATTTGCATGTTATATAAATCTACGTACGCAGTTGCTTAATGAAAATGAGCCCTTTCTTCCCGGGTTCAGTACACGGTCAAGCGGACCCTCGGACCTTAGGACCCCTAATGGCACCCCGCGCGTTTTAAATGGAACTCCGTGCAATTTATGTAAAAGGGTTACAGAAATCGCTTCCTCCATGCTTTATAATGCTCGCATGCTAATTTTATTGAATTCTAACAATGCAGAGATTTTGTTAAAAGTTTTTGTTTAGACACAGATGTTTGTTTTTGCTTGCGATTAAAGTCGTTTATGTATTTATTTCACCGACAGACAGGCATGGATGCAATTACCTGTCTTAATTCGTAAAATTTAAACTTTCTTTCATTAATTTGATATCAATTTTACCGCAATGTTGGTTAATTTTATGGAAACTACATGTGACAAATATATAAATAACCAGCCAAGCGCGAGACGGACTCGCTCATGAAGTGTTCCGTACCATTATTTATAATAAATCACGTATTTTATTTTATTATGTTTTTATAATTTTTATTAAAGCGGCAATAGAAATATATCATCTGCGAATTGCAACTGTCTAGCTATCACGGTTCATGAGATACCGCCTGGTGACAGATAGACAGACGAACAGTAGAGTCTTAGTAATAGGGAATAGGATCCCGTTTTTACCCTTTGAGTACGGAACCCTAAAAAGCAACCAAGATAGAAGACGTACAGATATGTTCAGTAATTCAGATTTAATTACAACTAAATATGTTTGTCGAAGGTCAAAATTTTGTAATTTTTCAGGAACTTGATGGATTATGAAAGTCATTAATACTTGGGCGCAAAGTTTTCTACTTAGTATATAACAAGAAATTATTAAAACAAATATTTTTAAAACAAGCTTTTATCTTCAGTAGTCCTCAACATGAATCAAATGAGCCTAAACTCGACGGGGTTACGTCGTTTCATTACAGAGTTCCTATTGCCACCTTCCAATTCCATCATCAGATCAGCTGCATGTCATCATAATATTGCATTGTCCCGCGATATACTTATGGGTGCAAAATTTCAGCTCAATCGGAAACCGGGAAGTGGATCAAATTGAACCTACAGACAACGGGACAGGTGAAACTAAATAAAAGCTTGTAAAATACACCACAACCACAATAGTAAAGCATTTTTACCAAACAGTTATCATCGTATTTTTCTAAGTTCTATGACAAATCTTGACTTTATGTCTCTTACTAACTTTAAGTCCATTTATGAACCTCGTCATCTGTGAATCAAAAATTTCTTTAACATGACCTTTGGCACTTATGACTACCATGTACAAAGACATGATTGATATTTACGAATTGATGTACTGACTAGACAATCATTCTGCGATTATCATAAGGAATTCATTCAAACAAAACAAACTTTCAGTGTACTTTCGCCAAAGCACGAATAAGGTCGAGCTACATACGTATCTCTACCGCACCCTATCGGAAACTAATTAGCCAGCCCCAGTACATTCTAATTAGAAATTCCAATTAGATATTTGGGCGTTTTGAAATTCTCGGAGGTCCGACAGCCATTGTTATCGGTGGGCAGCCAAGCACGAGACTCTTTGTTGAATTATTTTGAGACGGGACGAGATCGCACAACACAGAAAGTAAAGAAATCAAGCTCCTCAATAAGCTTAATAAAAAAAACTTAATAGGTAGTTTTTGCAAAACTATTCACCTTGGCGTTCCTGGATTTTACTTCTCATATATCTACCCATACCTAAATATTAAATATGACATGTGTGTTTATACCTAATCTTATGTGTACTTATGTGATGTATAATTCTAAGTTTTATAATAATATACAAAATCAATATATATCAATATATAATAAACAATACCTATATGAGTAAAAAAAAATCTAAAGGTGAAATGGACTATAAATAGAATGTTTTGAGTTGAAAAAGAATAATCAAGCTCTCGGAATAATCTCTATTGAATAATGTCAATAAATCTCATTAGTTGTTTTAAAATTTTTAGTGATCAATAAACCAAGAATTATTTTGAGAAGGGATGGCATCAAAATATCTACAAATTGTGAAAAGGTATTTGTAATTGCTTTGTTTTTTATTAAAATGTCAATACCGATCTTTGTCTTTTTAATAAATATGTCTTTGTTGGTATCTTTATTCTTAATCAAATCTTCTACCAAACAAATTTTCAATTAGAAAACATGAAGTACATTTTTTATTAAACATCTGAGTTTAATAGGTCTTATTGTATCCAATAAGATGTTTAAGCAGTGTGAAATTCAAGGCTAAGATTTGTGTGATGACCAATCATCACACTTGTTTCAACACAAAAAACCTATCGTTATATTGTCGTCTACTTTTAATTGAGATATTAGTCGCAAACTAGTTTGACATCGCCTAGCAGTTGACGGAAACAATGTATATATTTCCTTTTGAGCTTTAGCTCTATACTAGTATTATTTCAAGATGGGGCCGGGACCCTCCACGACGGGTGTCAGTAAAGGAACACATCTTTTTGATGTAACCACTTCCTAGTCGAAGTAGGTGTGCCGGTGAGTGTACACAGTATGTTAGTCGTGATTCTTATTTTTACTTATTAGAACTTACTTCGTAACTCGAGTAGGTAGGTAATATTTTAATGTATTACTTTTGGTAGCTATCATCATCATATCAACCACAGGAAGTCCACTGCTGGACAATCGTTCATTTTCCAAAACGACCGATCGAAAGCGGCCTGCATCCAGCGCTTTCCTGCAACCTTGCTCAGGTCATCTGACCATCTAGCAGGTGGGTTCCGTTTGTTGGTACAAGGTCGCCATTCGAGAGGCTTTCTGCCGCATCGGCCATCGACTGATAGCTATAGCTTTTATTTTTGTATTTTTTCTATTAGCTCAGCTATTTGAAGAAAAAAAAGGCAGCGACAAACATCTACGCACTTTTAGTAAGCTGTCATTTATCTTTTACCGCCTGACCAAATCATACCTAGCATTTGGTTATTAAAACCATTGGTTGTGGCCAATTCGTAAGGTACACAGTCGTGGTTAGTATGTACATACATATATACCTCATTTACGAATTGTTTGACACAGTGATAGACACGGAGTATTCAAATATTATCTCGATGTGTTATTGCATTCGTAGTGCACATTACTAGCGCTTTCATGAGTAAAGCAACATCAAAAGTGGCATAAAACCTTTTAGAGGTCCTCCTTCGGAAGGCCCGTGGTCCCAGTTGTCATCATTGAAAGGCAGTCATCAAATTTGACACCAGTGTCGGCCACTTACGCACACAAAAACAAATTAAGAACTTTCAAATACTATTCACAAATATAGCGACATTGATAGATACTATAAGCTATAAGTGTGTACGCACATCCGTAAAGTTTGATAGTGTGTATTTATTTAACCGCACTTTACGGTACACTGATTCCGTTACATTTCACTGGATTTGTTTATGCCGACGGTAATGTTTATTGAATTTCAGCCTCTATTTGTTTATTTGCCAGAGCACCATTTTATTATAGGAATTAGGTATTAAATGTTACGATTTATGGGCCATAATGTTAATAGATTTAATTGTAAAATGTAATAGTTTCCTGTTAAATACAGGAAATTTAAAAAAAATGTTTTAATAAAAGGTTCGTGGCTGCATAATGCATAGTATGCACTACTGACGGACAAACCACCTTCGTCTCTCGATCGCTTAGACCATAACTTGTGCTTATTGAATAAAACAATTGTTATGATATCGGCATTTTTCTTGTACTCCGCAATAATCACCACCCACATAAAACACAAGGCAACAAAAATTAATATATTTTATGTTGCGTAAAATCAAATCAGTATTTACAGTAGACTTTTGTATGAAGATTATCTACTTAGTTTTGTATTCTTCTAGTAGGCTCAAATTTGTGAAAATATTTTTTTTAATTAGAAATTAAGTTATTTTGCATATTTAGAAGGAGGGCTATTTATTTAAAAAAAAAAAGTTGTAGAGTCAGTTTTACATAGCATAATTTTTCAAAACTAAAAACCCACTTCACCCCCAAACTACACAACCGATTTTGATAAAATTTCTATGGTACCACTAGGAAAGTATACCCTTTCAAACAAAAAAAGAATTTTTTTAATCGGTCCTTGAATAATCGGTGAACAAACATAAAAAAATAAAGGATCGCGACATATTGATAACCTCCTCCTTTTTTGGAAGTCGGTTAAAAATTACGTTCCACGTTTGTCTTCAAAACAAAATTTGATTCATGTTTCTCCCTTTTTTTTTTGCAAAGATATGTGAATTAGAATTTGCCATGCCATTTTCAATACAAAAATTTAAATGCAAATAGTAACTATGGGGAAATTCAGTCTTCAACAAAACCTTCTATATCTCCATACTGACATAAAATTTTCTAATTATTGAAACGCTGCAGCAAAGAGTAAGACTTCTATTTATATCACATGTGTATTTATGAACCTCATCGCTGCCGCTGTGGTGGAAGAGTCGATCCCCTGGGTCACCACGGCCTGGCATGCCGTCGCAGCGCAGGACGCATTTCGCGCCATGCTGCCTTGAATGACGTCATCCGTCGCGCCCTTACCTCGTCCGATGTGCCAGCAGTACTCGAACCTGTTGCCCCATCCCATGTGAGAGCAACTGCCCGCAAGGCGAGCGCAGCTGCGGTGACGGCAGAAGCCAATTAGAAGCGCAAGTATGCGGCTTTGGGAGAGCCGTATATTTTTGCTCCTTTTGCCGAGGAGACCTTGGGGCCTTGGGGTGCGGAAGCCCATCAGTTGTATAAAGCGATTTCCGCACGCCTAATCGACGCCTCAGGGGATCCAAGGGCTGGTGCGCATTTTGGCCAGAGGCTGAGCTTGGCCATTCAGCGCGGAAATGCCGCCAGTCTCTTGGGTACCCTACCCTATGAGCGCAGCGATTTAGGCTCAATTTTTTATATCATTTGATGTTATTTACAGTACTTATATCTAGTTTAGTTTTATATTCATAGTTATATTTAGTTTAGTCATAGTTTATTTATGTTATTTAAGTTCTTAATGATATTAAAGTTCGGTCGTCATATGTCAAACGGAAACAATAATCAAATTTATTTTTAACTTTGAGGTAATTATTATATGAAAATTTTAAAATGTGCAGTTTTCTGCATCAGATATCATAAAATTGAGAGCTGTTAGACACATTTTAGTACTGAATTCTTATTTTACATACTGAGTTAAGTAATAGACAGCTTTTAGTTTCAGTGCAAAAAAACCTGGTTGCGCTGTGCAATAAGTACCCCTACAGGTTTTAGACAATCAGTCACAAGTATTGATTAGCTCTAAATTCAAGTCACTTCACCTTGTTTATCATTTACGTGCTTAGCGCCGTCTTAGTTGAACAACACTACAAACACTCGTTGCAAAACATAAGTTGCCATAGAGAGAGCCAATTGAGCAAGCATTTAGCTCAATCGGTTATAAAATATCCTAAGTAAACTGAATTGTAAAGAAAAATAGGCACTAAGGAATTGAATTAAGATTTATACTCGGGTGTATTGTAAGGAAAGTATGCATAGGCATAGCATAGACAAGTTTTATTTAGTCGGAGATCTGACCGCAAGATTTTTGTTACAGAGAAAAAATTCTACATTTTGTGGGCACTTTTTATTTGATTACAAGTGACTTTTTTCATTTAAATTAAATTTAATAATTTTAGGAGTTCGTTATGTTAAATTACATCGGACGACGTTAACACTCACAAGTCGCACCTAAGTAGCATAAAATCGGCTCAACCTCCTCCGTACTAAGGTGGACATGTTAAGCTGTTGGTCCTGGCTGTGATTATTATATATTAGATCACTCTTCAAGTCATGCCTATGAAAAGTAGTAACACAAAAAAAGAAACAACATTTTTATAAAAGAAAAAAGTATATGAACTTCAGAACTAACGAACATAGAATTATTGTACCAGGACCACTGACTAAGGACAGTTTGAGAATTTGCATAAGACGCTGTCAGATTCTCAGAAGGGTTGAAATCTCGGGGGCTTTCCTTGATCCGGGGGTTTAGCCTGATAATTATTTCAATTGTTTATGCCTGTCGACGATGCATTTAGATAGCGTATTATAGTTTGTAGGGCCGTCTTCATTACCGAGGCGCTGTCAGCCGTGATCTATGGTTCGAGGTGGCTCGATTGAGATGGATCTCCGGAGAGGTATTATTGTGATTTATTTAACAGTTACTCTTTACTAATTAAATAAATTCCATGATTTCTCTGAATTTGCTGATGATAATGATGTAAATGTTAAGGTACATAATTATCATTTCTTTTTGGGGCTACTTATGTCCTGTTCTCTGATTTATAATCCTAGTTTGTAACAAGTTTATTCAGATATTTTTTTCTTAACGTCAAAACTATCATTTTCTTTGTGATTTGTATGAAATACAAAATTACATATCATAATCTTAGAGCCGAATAGCGGTCGCAATATCATGGTCCCAGAGCCCTAGAAAACCAGACCATCTTCAAAAGACTTCTTAATCTCGGCATCACCAGTAGGTTGACTGGTAGATAAAGCCTATGGCTTTAAGTCCGCCTATTACATTTGTAATAAAGTTAAATGAATAAATAAAAATTTTCTCACTAATCATTTTGTTAGATTAAGTAGTGTTAGTTTGTACTTTCAGTTTCCACAAAATAGGTAGTTTGAAATCAGGGCCGATTTACTGTTACGGGGGCCCAATGGTAAGTTCAGACAATAGCAACTTTTGTGATAAGTATTTACAGTCTGAGATAACAATTTCAAGACCTTTTGAAAGAAGCATGACCTATGGGACAGGTAAAACATCCCGCCATGCAAGTATTAAGAATCACTATCAGGGGGATAAATCTAGGCTCCTTTTCTAGGCTGGTTTATATTTTATAGCATTTTGACAACTTCTTCAATATCTACAATGAGCAGCCAGACCATTTGGACAGGTCAAACATCCTGCCAGATACATATACAATGTCGCAATGAAAATAGAGGTAAGTAAAACTCGGCTCACTTTTCCTAAAATTTTAGGGCAGATTTTTATATTATGGTACCTTTAGTATGCCAATACATTTGACACACATCTGACTTAAACGTATATTGTTATTGTATTGTTATTATTAGTAAGTACGTGAATTACCCCCAGTTTGGAAGTTTCCCGTCGTTTTTGAAATAATTTGCGTACATGTAGCACATACCTATATTATTGTCTAACATACTCACATATTTGACTAATGAAGCGAACCGGGACTTCATTAGACGCCGGAAGCCGATTCTTCAAACGTTAAATATGGCTGCCTCCCCTAATAATGTCTAATTATTGTTCCAATTATTAAAATTCAGAGTTCTTTAGCGTATAAGATAAAGTTAATTTATGTGCAAATATTTTGATACGATTTATTATGGAATTAGGTGGGAAATAATGTTTGTTGTTGGCAACTTTTGATATGTTGTTTTATTGGCACTATCCTGTTTATACATAATTTAGATCACTGCTAGGTTTACCTCGTGGGCTTTGGTACAAACTATACCTATACCTAGATAGAGACACTTACAATAATATGATCATAGTAACCAGATCGCGTATGTAAACCAATTTGTATGTAAATAATTATTAAATATTAACAACAAAAAAATCTATTTTGGGACCTGTTCTTTAAAATATTTGTACCAATATACCTAATTAAAAAGTAAACTCCTTAAACCTATTATGTATTACTTTTTACCCTTGGATATGACAATAGAAAATGCATAAAAATTAGGAGATTTATAGCTAAGATCTCTTATAATATAATATAAGCCTCGTCAATCACGCTTCCTCTTTTTTATGCCACTTAATACGGTAGCAAATCCAGTGTCAGTGATCCTCAAACCGACCTAAAACAACACAGCACACGCGAGCCCGCAAAAACAAGGCGGGTTTGACCATTTCCGACAAGATATTTATTGGCATATCCTCCATGTGTGCAGGATTTTGCGATATATTTGCTTTGCGTCGCCATGCTGTCTGGTTCGATCGTCTTGCGATGTTTTTGTTGCGTTTTTGACGGATTTGGTGACAAACATGTTGTACTTTTTCAAACAACTTCAAAAAAAAAGAGGATGATACTCGTAAGCCGATTTGCAAATTGTTTTAGTTTGAAAGAATATATAGGTAATTCCAGATAAGATAATACAACTACCAATAATTCAAATATACATATATGTAAACTAGCTGTGCCCCGCGGTGTTACTCGCGGAAAAGTAGCCTATGTGTTAATCCAGGGTGTCAGCTTCCTGCATACCAAATTTACCAAAATTGGTCCAGCCGTTCGCGCGTGAAGAAGTAACAAACAAACACACACACACACACTCACAAACTTTCGTCTTTATAATATTAGTGTGATTATCAGATAAGTAGGTACCAATTAATAAAAACGATAATATTATCGTTACTAACATTAAATGTTTCTCAAATAAAAAACTATCAGTAATTATAATTTATAATCTTGTGTACTTTTTAGCGGATCAAACGTGATAAGTAGCTATAGACTAAGTAAACATGTCAGTAGTTTTGTTTGTTTATATCTAATAAACTCAATTATAACTAGCGACATCTAAATCCTACGTATTTATTGGCGTGCGCGTAGATTTAATAAAGACAAGACAGGCACCGACGACTTATTTGTGAAGCTCATAACATTTGACGTATGCGCCTGATGAAATGGAGTGTGTATTTATTAAGTTAATTAAACCGTTCTTCAGGAAGGGTCGGGCGAGGACGCGATAAGATGATATGCAGGATTCATGTTTAGATATGGAAGTGTGATTTAACTCTGCCATATATCTTTATAGCATGTGTCATCGTTTGATTAAAGTTTAAGGTATATTTTATTTATTAGATGAGTAGAGATACCTAGATATATGAAATTATTTTAGTTCTGTCAATCTGAAGTCTGAAATAAATTTCCTATAGACATAGATATAGATTTAATTGATCTAAAACATACATATATAAGAACAATAAAAAACATTATACACAAAGAGGAAATAACATTTTATAAAAGAGGAAATAGCACATCAGAGGGTTGTGGCTCAGTATACACTGAGCTGAGTTTACTCATAAAAACTATGAGTAAAACACTGATATTCTGCCACACCACTTTTAGGTTTTTTTGTAAAATGTAATATGATAAACAGCTGAATGCAATTAGAATTTGATATCTACAATTTTAATAAATAAAATTGTGTATCATGAAAATGCTTTAAATAAGATTAAAATTAAATTGCGATAAATCAATTTGATTAAATTAATTTAGACAAAATGGCATTGAATTCTATTAAGCTGCGTAGCACAAACGTTCAACGTTCTTAATGAACTGAACACAAATTAAATTCGTTCCTAACTTTTTTTGTACTTAGTCCTTTTATTTAGGGTACCTACAGATTCAATAAATGCTATTAATATTACTACTTTTTCAGTACTTATAGGTAACTACTTACCTACATTTATTTTATACTAGCTGAAGCCCATGGCCTTGTCCGCGTGGTCAAATTTTTAAATAGGTATTCACATTTTCTTACGGTTTAGCCGTTTTTAGTTGAGTTTTATATAAAATTTCACCCCCTATTTTACCCCCTTAGAAAATGACTTTTGTTTGGAACTGTGAGCTCATATGTCATTTTTACATTTCTAACTTCAAAACTGAACAATTTTCATAAAAAATTTCAATCTTGGTTTCAACCCCTTAGGGGATTAATTTCTAATAATTTCTTCTTAGTGCAGTTACGTTGTGCAAAATTTTCATTCTTGCTAGACCCAACGGTTTCAGCCATAGATCTAAAATTTTTCAGCTGTGGATTGATCGATCAGTCAATATATATGTCAGCCTATTATTACATATAATATGCAATAAAACAAACTTTAGATCTATGTATAATATGTACAAAAATTAAGTGATGTTACACATACGCAAACAAGAACACACAATGAATACTAAAAGAAATCATCGTCACTTTTGAATATTATATCTGTAATACTATAGTCGCACAAAACCAAAACGGGCAGGAGTACAAACCATTAAATAAAACGATTACAGCTTAAACCTAACAGCTCTTCAAACCCGGATAAAATTACTCGGGCCGGGTAAACAGAATCATCATTGTAACACGTGTAATTTCGCGTTCACCGGTCATTACTTTTGACCGGGTCCTCCCGGGTGAATAATTTAGCCGCGCGTGAGAGATGGACTTGGCAAAATATGAAATGACCGGACGGTTACCGGCTCAGGTGTTGCAAATGAGCGCTTGTTGGCTTGATGTAGATTATCTGCTGAGAGTTAAGTATTTATTATTAGTATTTTTGTTTATTTACTTATCAAAATTTACGTTAGAAATATTTTCTTTGTTTTAACTTATGAATACTTGATGGGACATCCCATAAAGTCATGTCGACCACAGAGAACATAAGAAAAGACCTAATATTTAATGTTCTATGATGTCGAATCAATTCTTTAGGAACTTACACATGTACCTTTTGTAAAATATTACCTACTTATATAGGCAATAAATATTCATTACCAACTAACTTAAGTTTACCTACATAAATAAAGTAAGTTAACTTAAGTTAGTAGTTTGCAAGAAAATGTTGGATGTAGACTGCTTCTAATCTGTTATTTTGGAAATGGTTTGATCGTGAATTTTCTGCCACTAAAATAATTAGTAGATGTAATAAGTATGCTATATTCAAAAAGTTTGATATAAAGAACATTAACTCATATCGTACACAGATAAGTCTAAATACTCTCAGGTATCTGCCTATAACAGTTAATCAGCTTTTTAAAGAGTGGAGATGAATAAATAGCTGAAAGACTACCTAACACTTTTTTTAGGTATTTATTAAGCTCTTCATAATTTATATGTCATTTTCACTTTATAAATAGCTTTCATAATATGTAAATATACTATGTAATATCCTGATACAGAAATAACTTCTGTTGAATTTACTTTCTTTATTTGTTGAAACCAAAATGCTAAAATAATCTGCATATTTTTTCAACACTTTGTTTTTCATCAAAGTACTCAAGAACTTTGAAGCTGTGAAAGCTAACAAACAGCGACATAAACCTTACACAAACAGAGTCCAAACGGGGAAGCGAACCCGACACCGGCCACCAACGATCCTTCCTCGATTGCCGCGGTTTTTGCCGCCGCAAATTTATAGTTCCGGCCACCGTGCGTGGACACGTGAACAAATAAGAAATAAGACTGTTGCATAAACTTTACTTTATTTTAGAATCACGTCATATGTAGAGACATAAGCAATCAATAAATAATACATACATACACTATCTCATATATGCTTTATCTGAAGTACCACACTGAAAAAAATCTGTTCTTATCAAGTGCATTTTCAACTTGTTTAAAAAATTGTGATGTTATTAATAAAAAATATGAACGAAGTAAAAAAATTACAAATGTTTCCATTTACTAGGTAGATTGATATATTCCGTTACTTTGTTCAAACTATCAAGATATGTGATAAAATAAACTAAATATATGATTGAAACATTCGTAATCATTGCAGTGTTTAGATTTATCAAGTAATTGATTAATGTCATTATAAAATTGTTAAAGCTATCAAGTAACTAAATAAAAATAATCAAAGTAATGAGATTCAAAGAATCATTGAGCTTGATTGATCTAGTCATAAAACTTTATCAATATGATTATAACTGATTGATTAAAAACAGTGCTGCCACCTGGATTATTTAAAATCGACAAAATTAGATACTACGTAGAGTTCGCTACTTGAAAACGACTGACGCCACTATAACTAAGTCGTTTTGTTTAATGGGGAAGGCAGCTGTCATATACGTTGGTTCCTAATTAAATGTCAAAACTAGAGGTGGGCTGGATTAGGTAAAAACGGTACCTGTTCCAACTAATACTAATACTTAAAAATACCTAATCCGAATAATCCCTTCTAATCCCTGCTGTTCGCAGCCCATTTTCAAACTTATGTCTCACACTCCATCCAAGGGTAACTATTGTTTGTAACACGAAAATATTAGATAACACTCCCGAGATGTAAGTATTTCACGCAATAGCTAATTTTATCTAATACAGCTAGTACACTTTGTCCGCAACGGATTTTTGATCTTACTGTTGAGACGTGTAAAGTTATTGTTGTTTATAGATGAAATAATTACATAAAGGCAGACCTAATCCAGACAATACAACAGGCGAATATTTTTTCGCAACAGATTTTCTATTTTATTTCTTATAACTTTAAGGATCAGTGTTCTTTGATGACGAAAATATTCACTTATAATACCACAAGAGCTTCAAAATTATCGGGTATTTCCCGATAGGTTCGTTGCAAACAAATGAAGGAGTCAAGTTTTTCAGGTTAAAAAATCACGAGCGCGAAGCGCGAGTGATTTTTCCTGAAAAACTTGACGACTTTATTTGTTTGCAGGGAACCTTGAGGGAAATGCCAGATAATTTTGAAGCTCGTGGGGTATTCGGGGGATTATTTTTCCGTCCCAAATGTCGGCCAATAGAATTGCACCATGAGATGAAATGAACAGTTAACAAATTGCCTTCTCCGTATTAATGGGAACATTTCCTTTGACTTTTTTATCGATGGTGGACAGAGAACAAACTCCAAATCGACTCATTTTCATGCAAAATCTCCAATTTTCACAATTGAATTCAACCTGTCAGTTTGACGTGTGGTTAATTTGACTGGATTATGTTTTGTTTTTTATATATAGCAACTACCAGAGAAAATAATCAAAAAATTATCAGTATAATACCATGTAGGTTGTACCACGTGACGTCGAATGGTGCAATTCTATTGGTCGATATTTGGGTCGGAAAAATAATCAACATTATTACAATTATCGTCATGTGGTGGTTGAATTTTGGCTGCGAATAGCAGGGATTAGGAAGGAATATTCGGATTAGGTATTTGCATTAGGTATTTTTAAGTATTAGTATTAGATGGAACAGGTCTCGGTTTTACCTAATCCAGCCCACCGCTAGTTTAAGGTTAGGAAATCCTGATCACAACTTCGTCTGTGGTTAGGAACCACAGCTGCCTTCCCCATTGGCTAAGTAAATGTCAGAAAATATCATTTGTCATAATTAAATTTTATCAGTGGGCAGTGGGACTTTCTATTAAAGTGCCATAAGGATTAAGCTTCTTTATTTTGTGCCGTTAAAAATATAAAACTGGTCTCTGGTTCTTGTGTAGCATTGCCGTTTGTATGGGAATAAAACCAGTGCCTAATAGTTACGCATTACACATTCACACACCATACATAGAGGTTTTTACAAAACCCTTCAAACAAATTCTGCACAGGAACTTGGTCATATTAACACATTTTTGACGCCAAAATAATTTTTGGCGTCAAAAATGTGTGCATTGATAAAATTAAACAAAATTGTGATTTCATTTATCATTTATTTTTTTCAGTGCAGTGATCTTTGTGATAATTTAGTTTACAAAAACAAATACGAACAACAATTGACTAAAATAAAACACAATTATAATTAATTAAAATAATCCCAACCCGCCCCTTAACATTCCTGTAGCAAAGATGCCCAATATACTACCGCATTACCATTATACTGCCATAAATGAGCCAGAGCGGGAGTCACCACTTTTCTGTCTTATGGCTCTATATTTTATCCACTATGTCAGATTTCTCAAGCTGCCTAATAGCATCTGATATAGCTTGGTGTCTGCCATAAAATGGTGACACCTGGGACCAAAGACTTAACATGCCTTCTGAAGCACGGAGGCACTCGACAAAATTGTATGCCACTTGTCACCCATCCAAGAGTTTCAGTTAAATTGTGAAATGGCTAGTAATGCATACCCGTACTCCCGTCGGGCTACCAAGCTCTTGGCCCGGCGGGAGTGCGCATTGGTAGCGCTTTCTTAAAGTAAAGCGACCCGGGCGTGGTCCGCACTTGGATGGGTGACCACAAGTGGCATAAAAAAAAATCTCAAGCTCCTCGGTGCTTCAGAAGGCACTATAAGCCGTTGGTCCCGGCTGTCATCAATGTTTGGCAGTCGTCAAGCTATGTCAGATGCCTTGAAACTTTTTTTACGCACAATTTCGAAAAACGGCCACTTTTGGCGTATGTGCGTAGAAAAGCTTTACGTTCTCACTTTAAACTGTAAACAGTAGTTTATAAAATAGTTTGAAGGATTATCCAGGGTCTGATCAAGACCAAATTTTAAATGATATCTCCGTTTCTTTTCAAATGATTTATTTCAAATGGGGGCAGCACTGGACCCCGGAAAATTCAGGTATCCCCCCTTAAATAAAAATAGAATCAAAATAGTGATGAGAGAGTGATGCCGCATTAAGATGATTCGAATTTTGGCCCATTTCCTCATCGGATATGTTACGGAAAATATTTTACGATCGGCCCAGGAAGAGAAGCAGCTGGTACGTACTTAGTATTTATTTTCTCCTAAACAAGCATGAAAGAATGACGACCTCCGTGGCGCAGTGGTCACCATGCTAGTCCGCCACCCAGAGGTTCCGGGTTCGATCCTCGGTCAGGGCAAGTTGGAAAATGGCCTTTTTCAAACTGTTCTGGGTCTTGGCTGTTTTCTATACAAGTATTTGTTATAAAATATAGTATCGTTGAATTAGTATCCCATAACACAAGTCTCAAACTTACTTTGGGGCTAGCTCAATCAGTGTAATTTGTCCCTATATATTTATTTATTACAAAATACTAAAATATTCATTAGTGTTATTATGAGTGTATAAAAGTTTCCAATACGAAAACTAATCCATATTAATAATAATAAAATACGATACGAAAATCAAAATCCAATAAATGATTTTTGCTCGAATGAAACAATTATATGAAGCTGAAAATAATTTAATATGAGGCAGGCAGCGCCATCCATAGCTACCGGCGACACTTGGAAGCTTACGAGCTTACACAAAAGCTTGCGTAGTTCCGCCATGGACTGCTAGATGACGCTGTGCTTATTAAATAGCTATTTTATAAAGAGGTTTAAAATTTTTAAATACCCAATAATTGTGAAGATTAAAAGAAAAAAATATTACATTCAATTCAGTAATAAGTAGACATCAGTTAATCAGTTTATGCTGTTTACTAGGTGGTGGTCTTTTTTAAAACTTTTCAATTTGATACGAGACCCTGTAATATAAATATATTTTAATGCTTTTCAAAATAGATAATAGCTATTTGAAAGATAAAGAGCAAAAAAAGTATTTAAAACAATGTTCTTCGAAATACTTTTATTTGAATACCTAATATGATTCACCTTATGCCATGCCTACATCTACAATTTTTTTTATTCATTGCAAAAGATTGCCGAAAACATAATTTGATAAATAAAGTAACACGTTTTTTTTCGCCATGTCTGTCTGTCTGTCTGTCCACCCGTTCGTCTGCAGTTTTACTCAGAGACAATAAGTACTAGAAAGCTGTAATTTGGTGAAGGTATGTATATTAATCTTGCCAAAAAAGTGATAAAACAAAACTTAAAAAAGATAATTTAGATTAGCTCCCATACTTTTTTTTCGACTAACCCATCGTTTGGGGTATCGTTAGATAAGTTTTTCAAAAATATAGTGAGCCTGTGGATGCGTTTCTAAAATATTTGTTTTTATATTGCAAATTTTTGTTAGAGTCAAGTCCCTCTATCTATTAAACGGTTATATATGGACATGTGAAAAAATTCACAGCAGTAGTATAATATAACAAAGTTTAAGGATGAGCTAGTTCGGAACTCGAACTCGTCGGCGCACGTGGCTAATTTGCGTGCTATTTCGCTGAGAAAGGGATAGACTCGGTTATGAACAGTGCGGAACTATTTACACCGATTTATACGTACACTACAGTCTAATGTGTCGTATCCGAATTATCGCACAAAAACGTTGCGTTACACGTTTAAAAATTCACGAGTATGCGTTTGGGAGAAGTGTTCTTGTGATAAAACAGCTGAATATTTTAATTAAAAGTAAAGTTATTTAAGTTTTTTAATAACCAAACTATGCTTGTACGAATTTTGTTTTAGAGATATTATACTCCTTCCGGTATTTAATTGTGCCCAAAGTTACGTTAAAATTACGTGTTGAAACGGAATGTTTGAGACTCATAACTTTCAAAGTACTTATTTTACAATTATGATTCCATACAAGCATAGATAACGACAAGACAAATCGATAGAATTAAAAACTTTAAACAGACAATACCGAACAACAGAGTCATCACCTACAGAATTTGTATGGCAAAACACCTGACTAGACTTAAGGGAAAACTATCAGAGCGACAAACTTATAAAATGTACTCGGAAAAGAAAAAGTTCATACAGATTACAGACTAATACAGAAAATTAGTTTTTAGACGTTTTTAGAAGCGTGAACTCAAAGTGGGCATTCGCAACTACATAACTCTACACTACGCCTGACCCGACACGCACTTGGCCGTTTATTTACTTAGGTAGGTACATTTTTTAATATTTTGTCCAAAACACAATTTTTTAAAAAAGATTATTAAAAATAGGTAAAATAATGCACGCATAATGCACATGACGTAATTTTTTGTCGAAAACACACCTGAAATCATTAGTTGCGAGCGTTTTATATTTTATTCTGAGCGGACGCGCTAAAAAGCGGCCATGCATAATTACCTCCCGGGAGAATCGGAACATTGCGGAAGAACAGCGGAGGGAATAGAGTAGAGTGAAACATTTTGTTTTTAATAAATCATTTGTTTCCTCTTTTAAGAATTGTGAGAGCAAGGTTACATGTTCAGTTTGGCATCAGTTCAGTCTATCAGTCTGGATTGACTTGACTGATGCCAGAATGTTGGATGATTTTCACGGTTACACGGTCAATCAAGACTTACAGCAGACTGATAAAAAGTACGTCAGTCGCCGTACTCGCCGTTTAGTCAGCTTGTGGCTGTGTCACGTGACGGGTCTTGCTCCATTGCGTCGCGGACGGTGATTGACGCGAGAATGATACGAGCGGGTTACACGATCATTCTCCGATCATTCTGAACAGACTGATAGACTGAACTGTTGCCAAACTGACCGTGTAATCTTGCTCTAAGTCAATAAAATTGCATAATTAATAACACCTGAGAGAATGATTTCATAAACCACCAATAAATAATAACAAAGTAGTCCAGTAATTTAAGCAAAATCTTATAAGGGCAATTTCGGAATTTTATATCCTACAACTTTCTCATACGTAATAATACGATTTGAGGCAAGAGAAGAAATATATTTTCAAAGAACTGATTTTTGACATCTTTAACCTTGAATAACTTTGGACGCAATCACGTGACCCTATGTGACTTTAGAGAAAACATTTAGAATACCATAATTAAATCAATAAAAATCTAGCTTATTTCTTGACTTTCCGAGGTAAAACCCTAAGATGACTGTACATACAACATTGGTTTTTGAACTACCATGCTTTTGAACACATTATTAATGTACATATTCGAAACGTTAGATGCAACAAAAATGTTCGTGTTAAGTCTATTTTGTTTTTACATTAATAAAGATACAAGAAATGTTAGATACATGCATCAAACATAATTTACGAAGACAAGATATTTTAGAGATACGAGTAGGCCAAAATTTAACTGAATAAAGAATTTAAAAATAGTTTAATTTTTGTTTAAAATTCTCTTTCCGCTTATCTCTCATGCTTTTGCTGTTTTTGCAAGTATATATTTAAGTCTATAAGCAAGATATGTAGAAGTCCAACAAGATAAAACAACAGTGTCAGGATTTTTAAAAAATAGTCACATAATCTGCTGCCGTTTAATTATGGCAATGTTGATTATTTAAAAAAAGTGGCGCCATCTTATAAAGAAATAATAAACGAATGACACTGACATGATGACATTGACACATGAAGTGTATTACCATCGCCGTATTTAAAAAAGTATATCTCCGGTGTAATGGCAGAGGCGATGATTGGCACACTTGGTTGGAGCTGCTCATTCTTATCGCAGCGCTAAAAGTGGACACATGAGAAGTGTAAACTAAGACACGACTATGAATTCGTTACAACAGTATCTACTATTATATGTCGGAGAGTTCAATGTACAATTCCCTTTTTATTATTTTTTTACACGTGCAAAGAGAAAGTTGTTTACTACAAAATGCAACGGTTGGATTTGAAATGGCAACATTCGTTAGCAACAAGTTATAAGACCGGTCGACCTAACGACAGGGAGGACAGTCTTGTTCAGGCGGCCGTATCGTGCACAACTCGTTTGTGTAGTTTGCTGTAGCTTGGCCATGACTCATTTAATTGTGATTATTGTAATAGATGTGGATTGGTGAACCGATTTATTACAATGACAGTTTGTTTAAGCAAGACGGAAAGCCCAGGTGTATACACAGTATTCAATTCTGTGGGGCCAGGGAATCCAGACATGGTGGTTGCGATTCATGATTCAGTGCGGAGGCGGGGCACTGGAATTCCGTCACATTTTTATAAGGCTCACGTAAGATCTCTCATGTGGCGGCATCGGTAAGGTGACGTGACTGTAAGTAAGTTTTCATCCTGACATCAGTTTGTTCTCGTACTGTAAGTAACTAAGTGGGTAGTTTACGTCACTTGAGATATCAGATGCCGATCACGCCACGCTCTGCCCCCTTTTATTCATCCTTCTGCGACATATATATTTTGTGCCAAAGTCAGCAGCAAATGCGATCCCTGTTTCAACTACTTGCCGTGAAATTAACACTACACCTATCTTAAATTGACACATTGACATTGCCAATCTGCAAATCTTAAAGGCAATCAAATCAATAATTTGTTATTCAACCGAATTTAAAGTATAGCCTTAATAAGTATCAACCTTAATTGACCAGTAGAGTCGCGTCTGTACTCTACTAACAAATTATTACCTAGTAGGTTACCAACTACTTCCACATTTTCTTTTTCTCGACTCCAAAGGCTACCCAACTACAATAAATCTGAGTGAGAGAATCTGAGAATATTTGGCCACGGCGACTTCCTTGTCATTTACTTTATTAAGTCTTGCATTGTGCAAGATGTTGAACAATTTGGGCAGGACTGTAAATGAGTCATTAGTTGGACAACATCGGACTCACATTTATCATTTTTGATAAACGTCACCAAAGACGGTCGTCTCTTGACAACTACTAAATTAAAATTACTAAATATTGAAAAACTAAATAGTCGCATGTCTACTTCACGCATGGCTGTGTTCGGAACCGGACTCTTTTATATGCGTTTGTCAGTGAATTACAACGACAGGGTTGTTGCCAGCAAAAACTCGATAAATACGTACTGATGCATACACATGAATACTTTACCTACTGCACTTTTTAAGAGGATATTTTTTATTTATTTCTTTTTTTAAAAAGATGCTCTTTTCTTGAATTTTAAATATCAAAGTAGGCCAGTGCCTATACACGTATGAAACTTTTCAACGATTTATCTATTTCAAACCATTGTGAGCTAGGTAAGGCTAAAGTTTAATTTGTACTGATGCTAAACAGACCTACTCAAGAGTTCCCGGTACTCCACTATTCAAGAGTTCCCAGTTTTATCCTCAGCAGTGCTGCAGCTGCTTGCCTGATGTCAACCCTCTTTGGAATTGCACTTACGAGATGTTTGTGCTTGGTCCTTTAGTCGTCTTTTACGATATCTACACAATATCTACAGCCAGAAGCTAAGTAATCAGAAATCTTTATTTTCCAGAATACATTATAAAACCGGTGTTCAGTACAAATTATAGTCACTGTATTTAGCCTGCAAGCAAAAGTGCAAAATATACATAGTAAGTTAATCATTCATAAACTGCAAAATAATGAATTCATACAATAGGTAAATAAGTAGGTAGGTTCCGACGGTACGAGTAACTATCTCAGTTGTTTTCAAAATCTTGAATTAGAAAGGGAAAAGTTTATTGCTTTTTATTCAGCTCTTCATTTTTAGTTGACCTTGTTTTTGGGCATATTTTGAGATGGGAAAAACCCATTAAACTCGCGACACTGTTACCGTTACCGTGACTGACAACAAGTTTTCACTTCTGTCGGCACTCTCGGAGTGCCCCTGGTTTTTTTCTTTATATATCGGCTGATATATCTACTACTCGATAATTTTTTTTAATGTTTCCTTTTTCTTTTAAGAATAGTCAATAGTGAAAAGGTATCAAGTTTACTTATAAAAAGATATGGAGGACCACGCAAACAAAGTTATGAGTGAATATTTATCGTAATTGGTGGTCTTCAAAAAGTTATATCTTAGTATTTATTGTATGAAAACGACACCAAACAAAGGTTAGTATATTTTTTTATTTTTTAATACTAACCTTTGTTTGGTGTCGTTTGAAGTCTGATTAGGTATTGTAGGTGTTTTACTTTTATTTATATTTTGTTTTGTATTTGCTAGTTTTTTCTCATAGATGGAGATGAAAAGTACTTGGGTACGGCATTCTTTTTATCATCGGGGCTCTCTTCACTCAGTATTCCACCGTAGACTCTGAATTCAAAATAGCGCCCTCACCTTTAAAATATTACCTTATCCCATTATAGCATAATCTACTATTTTGGCTTTTTTATTAAAGCATGATTCTGCAAATATTTTTTATTTATTTTTATTTCAGGATTCTAAGTTTATTCAGTTTTTTCACTAGTAGGTTGGTTTCAAAACTCTTAAATGGCTTTGCTAAGCCAGGGAAACGGTAATATATCGGTTATTTCGTGGTTGTAGGGGTCGCGAGGTCTACTGTTCTCACAGAACTACTAGTACCTAAACAGTATCAAATCTACTGGACAGTACGGCGTTTATAAGTATGTACCACAAAATGATATTTGATACAGAGTAGATAAGTCGGTATAAAATATGATCGAAAATGAGTCGAATCGGGTTGCTGAGATATGGTGTCAAGAGTTCGGACAGACTGAGACAATCATTACAGCTGCATAACGTCCATTACTGGACGAACATAGAACTCCCAAGGATTTCCAAAATGACCGACCTAGAGCGGCCAATATCGCTGGAAAACACTAGATACAACTAGCGTTTTATCTAGTGTTTTCCGTTGAGCAACCTTCGCCAGGTCGTCTGACCAACATGTATGTAGGTGGGTGTCCTCGCTTGCAAAGCAGACTTCTAGTAATAGATTACATTTAAAAAAATGCTAGACTAGACCTATATCCTAAATATGCTTGTCAAACACAGACAGTGGGCGTGTGTTTGCGGCGCTGGCTGATTTAATAGAAACGTATAAATCTATTCATCGCAGCGAGGCCGGCAAACATGCTAATGAACGGCCCGCACGCCGGGTAATTCAGTTACTGCCGCGGCTAGCCTTTCACTCTATTTTTTATATTATTTTGCGAGCGTAATCTAATTTCGGACATATTGTTTATTTTTGCATCAACTTTATGAGCAACGACAACTCTATATATTTTTTTAAATAATTAAACTGAGTAGGATAGTGTGGAAGGAAAAAGGGGAGGTCTTTGCCGTTCAGAAGTGGGATACTAATTTAGGCCAAAAAAGAGCATTATTGAGATATACTTACTAGTAGTAGGTGTAGGTATTACCAGATAATGTGAACTCCCAATCGCTTAGCAATTAAGTAGGTATAGTACCTAATTCCTTATTCTAGTATATGTACTTATTAACTTATAGTTTGTCTGATTACCGGTTTTCACTGGGCTTTCTATAAATGATAGTTATTTTATTCACCAAAAATGCTTTCTTTATGATGATATTGAATGTTTTTTTTTTACGATAACATAAATCTAGCTTGTATATACACGCGCTGTGTTTTGTAGGTTTATTTTAATTTAATTAAAGCCTATCCAACCCAAAACAATCAAACCGAAATAAAATCACGAATGCTATTTCTCTTTTGGTTGAGCCCAAAACGAGTACAACGCACAAACAAGATGTTTGTTGACATGCGAAATAGAAAAAGCTCGCGCTGCATTTTTATTCGGACAGACCACCAACGACTAACTGAACACAGACACACCGCAAACCCGAAAACCTACATACGTTCCGAATCTGCAAAAATAAACAACCGGAATCGAGTGCAGCCGAGCTAAATCGATACCCTATCGAAAGACTGCCGTCAAACTTTTGTAATACCAAACGCTGGCTGGCCGTCCAAACTCCCGCTACCAACTATTATAGGCCTTGACTCCATCAAAGCAGAGATAGATATACTGGAGAGGTAAGGAGATATTTAGCAAAGCTGTGCACTAGCCACTAACCATTAGGTAGAGCCGAGCAGAGATAAAAGCGCGGCGGTATTTTGTGAACGCCGAACGTCTTGTCACCCAGCGTGTTGCTGTCATTTGCTTTGATCATTCTAAAAAAAATAGTGACATATCTTCTTACTGCTCTATTTTGTCCACTGAAACCTTTATAAAGATGCGTGGTGTAAGTACCTAAAGAATTAACATTCGATTCGTTTGCAACTGTATAACTGAGAACACAACACTAATCTCTTTCCGTCTTCGCTTTAGTGGAGTCTCTACCTTATGCTCCACTAATACACCAGCGAACAATACCGGTTATAACTCGTATTCAAAATCAAAAAAGCGTGATATCTCGAGGAGCCTTTTTTTGGCAAAAATATCCCCAAAAGTAGGTTAGTAATTCGGGTTCCAACAATGGAGCTGCGAACAATATCTCGCTGGCCCGGTATTACACGGTGGATATAATTAGTTATGGTGTATGGATTTAGATTTTGTTGTTGCGATAATTTTTGTGAATGCGCTGAATAAACATCTGCTCGAGATTTGCGATCCGACAAGCGAGCAATCGCATTGAGATGTCATATTGAAAACTGATACGTGTATTTATGCACAATGCGCCCAAAAAATGGTCAGCGCAACGTTTTATTTAGCTTTAAATATTTATGCTTTTTACTTGTAAAAATATACAAATATTTGTTGTGCTCTGATTTCTATTCGATTAAAACCGAAACGCAAATATTTGATACATATAAGAGTAAGCTTCTAAGTCTCATGTTGATTAAAAAAACTTTAGTGGGTACTTATAAACTTATTACGATAACATTGTAGTACCTAAATCATCTTTATTCATTTATTTTAAATACACAGTACATTAATTAAATCTTTGAGAGACCTAAGCAAGTATGAGGCAATAGACGTGACTGTGACATCAAATATTATCATAAGGACAGAGTACAATATTTAGCTTTGGAGACAAAAAATTACAAATTTACTTTCTCTCGGTTTGATGAGTAGGTTCTTTCACCTTTCTCACATCTTCATCGTCAACACAAGCATCATTTGAGCCGATTTATCTGCTTCTGGTTCTAAGTAAGGATTTTAAAATTACCAATAAGAGGCCCAAGACGATTTTTCCGATTTAAAAATTATTAAAATATTAAGAGCGCATATTCAAAACTGGTTTTTCTTGCAAGTAAAAAGTATTATTTATTCCCGGATTGTCACCTCATGGCCTCACGAGACCTCTACGTTTCAGAATCCGCCACACGTCCAGGGTTGTCAAAAAAAAAAAGCTAAACGACCGTGTTCCACACACGTCCGACGGCAGTGACGTGACCTTCGTCACTCTGACAGATTAACATGCTATCGCCGTTGTGCAAGGTCTACTCGAGCAGACATTTATTATTATATTTTGAATCTCTTTCGAAAGCACGGATAATTTGTAAATTGACACGTCAACGCTAACATTTTTATTCAGAGTTGTAACACTAGATAGCAGTTGGCTTTTTGCATCTATTCCAATTCGCAAAAATTTTAATAAACAAAGAATAAACGGATGTTCTTACACTAATTTTTTATATCATTTCTACAATTTTAAAAATTGATTTGTTTATTAGTCAATGCTTTGAAAAAGGTTTTTGAGTAACGCAATTTGATCCAATACCAAATAGTGTTCACTTTTATGTAATTATTACGGTTGGTATAAAAATTTATAAATTCAAAAAAATATACTTATTTGTGTATAATAATATCTTGAGTAAAATTTTGTTATCATGTAATATACAATACCTCTTCAATGAAAAATATCAGTTTAATACGTTTACGTATTTTAATCGAAACAATCTCTCCAAAAAACTATTCAATATAAAAGGCCACACGTTAACATAATGTTCGAGCAAATGGCACGGCAAAATCGCATATTGGAGGCAGCCTCCCTGACTAAGTTGTTTTATCAGCGGCGATAAGGCGTATCCCATTTATACGCAGCGGATCCCGAACGCAAGGCGCCCGCGACGCAACCGCGTCGCTTTATGACTCTCCCAAGAGATTCTACACAGTGGTAGCTTTATATGTTTTTTTCTGGCCGGAATCAATAAAAAATATTCGATTTTCAAGAAAAAACTATTTATTTGTATATCTGTTCAAAAATAAAGAATGCGTTGTGGTGGTACGCTAGCAGGGAATTTTACGATTATGCTTAGATTATAATAATGGTAGGCAATTAAATTAATATATAAAATGTACCTTATTTATCAAAAATGCAAAACAAAAGGTAACTGCGTACGGCTAGTGTCCAGTCGATATCGAAGCTAGGGTAGATTACAAAACTCAAAAAAGTATGGTATTGTCGTATTATTTGTATCTATATAATAAATGAATATTAGATAATAATCATATTACAATTTTACACATATAACGTGGAAAGGATATATCAATAATAAATCAAACCACGGGCTGTACTATACCACTAGTATAATGATAATAAAATAAAAGCTAAAAAACAACAAAAAAATCGATATTCCCATGCAAATTGCCCGGGCGGCTGCACACATTTGAATGGAAATGCCGATTTTTTAAAACTTTTGATTGTTATTTTCATTTCATTCTACTATTTAGTGGCGTAGTATACCCATGGTTTGATTTATTACGGGTATGCCCCTTCTACGTTGATTACAAAAGGAGAGATACAAATGTCGTCATATTTTTATATCAGAAATTCTATTAGACTTTCCTGCGGTTGGTTAAAAAAAACGAGGAAAACAAAAAACTATCATTCCGTTGAAGCTTCCACTGTGCGGTTCGCGACTTTATAGCGCCGATAACGAAGCTAGCAGATTGGGAAAGCGGGAAATCGGGAAAACGGGAAAGGCTGCGTTCCGCTAAAACGATCGACGGTTATCTGCGGAACTGCCGTATCTGTTTCTAAATAAAACGGTTTGGTGAAATGATGCGACCTTTTTATGGTGATGAGACGATAGTAAAATGGAGACAATGATTTAGAGAGAGGTTCA
This sequence comes from Acrobasis suavella, assembly GCA_943193695.1. Lineage (NCBI taxonomy): Eukaryota > Metazoa > Arthropoda > Insecta > Lepidoptera > Pyralidae > Acrobasis > Acrobasis suavella. The sequence continues at coordinate 7,321,068 of OW971945.1, read as the reverse complement.
GTTTTAGGTACATATTTATTCTACCAATGAGGGATAAAAACCATGAATCGTATGCATACATGTATGTAGATGGATAATTTTTATTAGTATATTAGTACATTTACAGTGTGTTAGGAACATGAAATGACAAATTATAAGAATAAGACATTTAACTAGATACGCTTACTACCAATTATATAAAAGTAAGTACATGACATGTCTATTATAGCACAAATCAAGTTATAAAACTTGAAACTAAGTTTAAAATCAAATTATTAAACTATAACTAGTAAGTAAAAAGAAAATTGAAAGAATAAATTGTGTATCGGAAGTGCAAAAGATGTCAGAAAACTCAGGTGATGACCACATAAATTTGACATTTGATTATCTAGTAGTATCCCACCTAGAGTGATATAAGGGAAGAAAGAAGAAGAAGATTATATGTTGTCTCTTTTTTTATAAGAATTTCGAAATAGTAAATGTCTTTTGGTGCAATAAAGTTTGTTGTATTGTAGAAGAAGCAGCAAAGTCAATATATTCTGAAGTTCAGATAACGTTTAGACGTATTGTCTATAGACGCTCAATCGCAATGTGTATCTCATATATTTTTAGGGTTCCGTACCCAAAGGGTAAAAACGGGACCCTATTAATAAGACTCCACTGTCCGTCTGTCCATCTGTCGGTATGTCTGTGTGTCTGCTTGGCTCTCTGTCTGTTACAAGGCTGTATCTCATGAACCGTGATAGCAAGATAGTTGAAATTTTCACAGATGATGTATTTTTGTTGCCGCTATAACAAAAAATACTAAAAATAGAATAAGATAGATCCAACTTAGTCTGACTGAAAGAAGAAAACTCGTTCTATTTTTCATAATATTTTAGTCGAAAAGATTTTAATTAAAAGCGAAATAAGTTAAAATAAAATTAATTTTTAAAGAATTATTTTTATTATTTAAATTAATACTAAATAAGAACTAAAATAAACTAAAACTAAAAAATAGTGAAAATAATAATCACGAATAAAATAAATATTTAAGTGGGGCTCTCATACAACAAACGTGATTTTTATAGACAATGGTACGGAATAAAATTGAAAACAATGACTTTAAGACATCTTAATCTTTTGATAAATTTCCAACAAAATAAAAAATTGGATGTATACGTAACAATTTGATGCTCTTTTTGACAAAATAATACCAACGAACGCGTACTTACATAACAATGAGTATTCATCATCATTCAGTGTTCAAATTGGACGTTATATTATATAAGTATAAGTGTGCTACGTATTGTGTAACTATGTATATTATATTCTGATGTATATATTACACATATCATGTAGGTACGTGTGTTATAATATTTTGTTAGGTACGTATTTGTTCATATGAAGTATTTATATGTATTAAATCGGCAATCAGTGTATGTAATGTAGGCAATTAGTTTTTGTGCGAGCGCCGCACAATTTTTTTTTTCAGTTACCCCTATTTTTGACTGGGAAAAAATGCTCGTAGCATTATGTCCGCTATTCATAAAAAGTAAGTTTTTGCTTTGGGACAATACAGTGTTAAAATAAATAATATTTCCTCACAAACCTATATATTCGAGTACATACATTTTCCGAACCTAAGCAACACTGCGGGTTAAACAATGACCCCGCACATATCGAAGAACAACGGCTGCCCGCTAACGGAGCGTGTAATTTCCACTTTATGGGGTCATTAGACATACGGCCCACTTTTTGTTTAAACTCACAATTAACCGTGAAACGATAATCGATCGTTCTTGCGTTTGTAGCTGAGCACCACTTGGCTGGCGGTTAATTTTAGGGTTGAGGTAATCGTTCTTAATTTAAATGTCTTGATATTTTTAAATTATATCAAAGAGCCATGCTATTCCGATTTCTGCATGGAAAAGTTGTCATGCCGAGATAATAGATACATACTAGGTACTATATATTTGTAAATATTTAATAGCAATGAACAGTAAATCTCGGCCTTTGAAAAAACACAACAAAGAATGCAAAAAGCTATGAATACAGAGTAAAACGTATTTTTGTAAATAACATTAACATCTTTACGTTGATAGTTTTTATTACAATTTTGTCTTAGTACATAAATTAGCTCCGATTTTGTGCTACAAAAGCTTTATTCTTAGCTGAACTTTGTCAAAACGTCCCCGAAGATTGGCTACGAAAGAAAGCCGAAAATATCTCACGTAAATCGGAAGCGGTGTCGCGGCAAGCCAACACCGCACCGCTCACTCACAGAGCGTAGTCCAAGAGCTAGTGTAAGGATTGGATCTCAATTTTCAGCACGGAACAGCTCTTTTATATACTGACATTCTTTTCTGTCGCTTCGAACCGTCATTTGCCAGAGCAAGAGAGCGCGACGGAACGCTATAGCACGGCCGGTGCTAACAAGTGAAATTCAACTCTAATGCACTGAGTTTTGAGAGACTATCGAAACCTAAAATGTCAAAAAAATCTTCAATCTGGTCTAGGAAAGAAACTTAAATTTGTAATACCGCCTGTCCCGCATAGATATATAAATCCGATCGAGAAAATAGATAAAAATCCGAGTCGTGTTAATAGACTATGCAGCTACGCAAATCCAAAAGCAAATCACTTTTTTGATTCCCATTTTCCATCTTCACACCTCTACTTAAAGTGGCATTTGCTCCTACAGTTTTATATTTACCTCGTCAGTCGTCATGCGTAGTGACTTGATAGTGTATGAAATACTTTCAACTCAGTTTTATTCATTTCAGAAATCTGATCTATTTAGTTCAGAACTTCGTCAAAAAGGAAGGTCAATGAGATCGTTAAATACATGACAAACGATACGTTTGTGACTTTAAATATTGGCCACAGAGCACTCAATTTAATGAAGATGGCTAAATTATTTTGGATGCTAGTGAACCGTTGAATTGAAAACTTATTATGATCAATGATTTTCTCATTATCCTTCCCAGTATACTTTCCAAGATGCTAAAAGATAAGAAAAAGTCACTAAAATATACCTACGTTACACAAAATTGTCCACTTTATTAAGAGATGAGACGGTCACTTAGATAAGTATCTGCTAACTATGCTCGCGATCCTATAACATCACCGCCGTCAATTGCCCGTACTAAATGCAACTTCCGAATCCTGCACTCACGAAGGAAGTATGTTTAATTTAGGAGCGATGATCCTACTGTCCTGATCAACTGCAAACTTTCCGAAATGCTGATGGTTTTAAAAATATTTACTAAAATCTACCTATGTTCAGTAAAACACAAAATTGACCTCTTGATATAAAGATGAGACGGTCCCTTAGACTAGTATCTGCTAACTCAGCTCGCGATCCTATCACCGCCGTCAATTGCCCGTGCCAAATGCCACTTCCGAAGCCCGAACTCCCGAAGGAAGCATCTTAGCTCTGGGAGCGTGATTCAAGACTTCCGAGTTTGATAGTATCGTTCAGGAATAGCAGTCCACTATGTAGCAATAGCGTACAGTTTTGCATTATAAGTATATTATAGATTCTCATCACAACTAAGGTAACTAGGCTAAAAAACTAGGTTGATAAAAGGCTATGTAGCCTTCTTTTATCAACCTAGTTTATGAGTAACGTGTTTCTTTCTTAGTGATTATATGCTTAATAGGTATCTTTAATAAAACTGGATCACTCTTCAACTGGATCACTCTTCAAAGCATTCTAAAGCCTTTTTTTAATTGTATAGGTTGTTTATATATCCGGGTAGATAGGTGAAAAATTATGAACAAATGTAATAATTGTATAGCGTCATCATATCAGCAACTATTTTTATATTATATATACCTTTGACTTATTTGAACCTTTATTATCCTAACCTATGTTTTTTTTTTATTTACCTAACCTATGTTTTTGATAATTTTTAAAAGTTAGGATTAAGGTATAAGACATTGATAAGATGGCAGAGAGAGGAAGGAAGGATGGGAAGCATCTCCATTTAACTCCACCGACAAGAGCAAGCTCTACACTAACCAAAATACAAGAGATTTCGATCCAATGTCCCTAATTTCATCAATTAAATATTCCAAGAAAACGTTTTCTTTAAGTATCATGGATTAAACTTACTCAAAAAGCATGATGGTTAAAAAGTCAGGCTGTATTTAAGCACCTATTCCAACATGCTAGCGTCAGCTGCTCGATATTAAAACGCGATCACACATCGGTTTACAATCGCACAATAAAAAGCATAATAAAGACATAAACGACGTCTCCTGTGGCTAACCTAATGGAGGCATTTACTTTGCCGGGTTAAACAAATAAAACCTTAGTTCTGCACTCCGGGTTAGATAAAGGTAAGCTCACATTATATTAATGTATTATTGAATACGGTATTTTTGTCCACATGATAAAAAATATATTCTTGTGATAGCTTAGGCTATAAACAGTCGGTGAATGTTTGTTTTAGTTCATAAAATACCAAAATGATTTTTTAATTCAATTCAAAGTTTTCAGTTTTATAATCTGTTTTCAAACACAAAGTAGTAGCCGCCATGTTATTACATCATACGCCTGTGTAAACTAAAATGTGTCAAGTGTCGAAGTGGTGCTTTTGTTTACACGCATATCTAACGTCATTACGTGAGTCATGAGTTCATGACCGTAGGGCAATATGGCGTCCACTACTTCATCGTTTTCGGCAATGTACGCGAGAAATTTAAAAATGTAACATTTAAATGCATTTTTATGGCACATATCGATTGAATATTTTTTAAGTGTTTTATTAGTACTATGAAATATAATTTAAACATTTTTCAAAAATGGGTAAAGCTCTATTCTACGTTGATTATTTAGTATACGTCTTACAATTTGATTCATGTCATGCAGTGATTTGCGCGCTATACCTCTACCTATCGAAATTATCAATTCTTTTAAATCATTTTCACAAGACAAAAAACGTATTAGAAACATGATATTTCTTGCTCTGACAAATTTAGTCATGAACTTCTCGACCCAAATTACAGCCAATAACACTATAATTTATTGTTAAAACATTACTTACTTTACATTTACATAGATACTTACACACCCAAGTACTTTAATAAGTCTGTCATTAATTGGAAACTACAGAGCGAATTAACAATGTAAATTACTTTAGAGTTATATGATCACGTCTTTGTCTCTAACGGGCAGACAAAGCCCAGAGCCTATGAACTAATTATAAAATTTGTGGGACTTAAAGACTCATCAGGTAACAGGTGCAGCGTTGATTTTTTATCCAACAGTTGTTGGTAATTATGAACGTTTAACATTCAACCTGCTGCGAACTAATTCATCAATGAACCCAAATAAACTTAATTGATGTGTCAAGAGTTATTAGTTTTTTAACATTTGGTGTCCATTTCTTGTGAGCGTAACATGTGGGTTATATAGTTTTTATTTCATTTGATGTTTATGTTTACCCATCAAATTACCAAAATGTAACTGTTTTTTTTTTTTAATAAGCCAAGGTGTTTTCAATTGAATGAAATAATTATTTCAAGTTGCAAGGGTTCTGTACCCGAAGGGTAAAAACGGGACCCTACTTCGCTGTCTGTCTGTCTGTCTGTCACTAGGTTATATTTCAGGAAATAGACAATTGAAATTTTCACAAATGATTCATGTTGCCACTATAACAACAAATACTATAAATAAAATAAAATGAATATTAAATAATCCCATATAATAAATGTGATTTTTTTGCCTTTTTTATAGATAGTGGTAGGGCCGATTTTTATGTTCTATTCTCCCAATGTACAATAAATTTAGGATCTTACCCATGAATGGAAAAAAGCTAATGTATAATAATAATTAATACACCGAATCGCAGAATACACGGCTATTTATATGTATCTAAACTAAAAAATTAAGATTATAAAAAAGATTCCAAATATAACTAATACTTATAATGTAAATTATGTATTTATGGGGTTCAAAGTTATGAAGAAGAAAAAGGTTTTAAACACTGTTAAAGCACTATTAGACTTTATGTTGATCAAAATGGCTTAAATATACAGATTTTTTTCAGCGCGCACATTTTACAGAAAATTTTAGTCATTACTTTACGTATGCCTAGGATTTACATGGTAAAGAAATAATGTAATCAGAAGATAATGTTGATATCATAGACTGAACTTGTTGTAAAAATAAAAAAATTTAAGCAATAAATACCTGTTCTATGCAAAGGCACCAAAAAATAATATATATTAGAGAGATTTTTCAGTTGCAATTCCATCTGCACATGTTCACGTTTTTCCATCAACATATAAATCGGAGGTGCTTGGCCTTACAGGCCACCCACAAGGGTTGTCACAAAGCGCAGTTTCTGCCTCGCTGCCCGCCGATAACACGGAGTGTACGCGGCCGAGCTCACGCCTCTAATGTTGATGGTTCCGTATGCTGTTCTTTGTGAAATCTGTTATTATAGGGCTGACGTTGAATGAAGTATATTGACGCAAAAATAACACCTATCTAAAGACATTTCAGTTTTACTTTCAATCATACTGTCGAGTCAAAATGGTTCCAATTTAGTTTCAATTTCAAATGATCTTTGACCAGTATGTTACCAAACCCTTTAAATTACAACATATAAACTGGCCGTGCCTACGTAGATAACAAACAAGACAAACCTCAAAGAGAGAGATAGAGTCCTAAGGTACGGTTTGCACTGTATTGAAAAAAATTAGTGTTATTATTAACTACCCTTTGAACGAATATTAACTATTCATAGAGTGAGGAAATTTCATAAAACTTGTTCCAGGATATACGTTTTTGTCAGTAAGCCTTACAAGTTCCTGAAATAAAATGTTTTCATTTAAAATTTTCATTAAATTTGCGAGGTTTCTTTCGAAATATTTTTTTATTTTTACAATTTATGAGTACTTTATGAACGGTCGAAGTTCAGGTAAAATTTGTGCAAAAAAGCAAATCTTTGGAGGAGTATACTGAACTTGTTTTTCCAAATATTCATTTTTTATTTCGATAGAAACCTAGAAATAGTGCACAAGATATCTGTTCGTTCAAAAGCTTTCAAGAAAGATCACATACAACGCCATAATTACGTACGAGCGTTTGTATGAAAAGTAAGCCGGGAAGGCTGCTCTTAATAGAAAAATCCAGATACAAATGAGTATTTATAAAACTTGTTTATTTTTTTAAGTATTTTTTTTTTGTGAAGTACTTGTAAATTTTTGGCATGGCAACATTCTCAAAATTTACGCAGGAAATTATCACTCTACGTATAAAGCCGGGTCCGTTGCCACCGTTTTCTAAACGGCTTAAGATGTAAACTTTAAATAAAAATCTACTCACGTAAAATCTCTGTTGTAACCCTGAGGTAATGAGAAAGTGTGCGTCGCGCCGCGACGCCCCGTGGCGTCATTGTAAGTCGCGCCGGGTGACACGGCGACAGAATGCAGCCTTTGTTTTGGACAGCCCTTAATTATCTTGATTACGAGTGTCAAATTGCTAACAACAATTTCATTGCTATTTTGTCGTATAGAAAATTTGAGTAGAGAGTTTGATGAATTAGTCAAAATTTTTTACTATTTTTATTTTGTAATACAAACTGGACTGGTAAATCAATTACAAACATGAGATTTTTTTTTGTAATATAATATTTTCGTTATTTATAGGCTCGTAGATTTGCAAGTATGCACTTACATGTAAGTACAATGTGATACATATGAGTAGTTGATGACTTATTTCTTGTTACTTAAATGTCATGTCATTTTTTAAATCTTTTTAAGTACCCTGCATAAAATTACATCAAAATGTATATTTTACATATTATGAATAGTATGCATATATGTTCACGTTTATTTCATATCAAGATAAAATGCATCTCTACTTTTACTCATCTAATGACGCACTAGCAGCATAGAGGTATATCTATCTATAGGTACTACATTCGCCGACAGTGTGAGTAGTAAGATGCACATTGTGCAGCCAGCAGTGGCGTGCGACAATGCAGCGGCGAGAATGCGCACCCAAGCGTGACGTGCTCTTAGGTGATGAGGGGGAGGCCTACTTCCTTTTGAAGAATATGAAGATGGCAAGCCTGAGAGTCATTCTTATTGTGACGGTCTTTAGATTGAAAGTTTATACAATATATAACAAAAACCATGTCCGATCCTTGTAGGAACAACTCAGACCGTCAACATAAACGTCTTTTCCTATGGGACCAATTCTTGAAACTCGAAGAAAAAAAACGTCATTTTCATACAAATTGCCGGGCCGGCCGAACTCTTTTGTATGAAAATGTCGATTTTTTTCGAGTTTAAAGCATTGGTTCCGTAGTAAAAGTTGTTTATATTGACGGTCTGAGTTGCTCCTACAAAGATGGGACAGGGTTTTCGTTGTAAGATATACCTCTTAACTTAAACAGGTATACTGTTTGCTTCATCATCCACCGTATAAAGAAAGCAGCCATATGAAACTTGTCATATTTTCTCGAGATATTATGTTTGCTTTGTCAGATAGGTCCTTATGGCTTTCTAGCTGTCGATTTCTCAATGAGTCAGTCTTGAACTTGTTCTACAAAGAGTAAGGTATATACACTATTCGATGTAAAGTATACTTAATGTCCTTCCACCACCAGTTAGTTCATGTAAACTATTATCGAACGGCGCCCACCCAGTACTGTTAGGCGATGATGCTGCAACCTCCACAGTTGCAGCAGCATAGGCAGACGCATGCATCAATTGGTAGGGGGTACGCTGGGACTTGTAGGTTGTAAGTTGGAACTAACTCCGCCACCAGTAAATTAATGCAAACTATGTCGAGCCGGTGCACAAAGCAGTATAAATCTAAGAGCATGTTTCAATAGGTCTTACAAGGTATGTACACTCGCCATTGTTTATACCATGTAATTGCCCCTTATTCGCAAGCCCCCACAAACCAAGCTATGTACTGCGTGGGCAGCAAACCGTGGTGGTCACGAACCATTGCTCCGACCAGTCCGCGTCCGACGTAATTGCTGCCGTTTATATTATTAATTCGGCGGCCATTTTTATCATGGATGTAGCTATTTTGTATGTCTGGTCGAGTAAGGGTTGGGGCTCATTTGGCAGCACGACAACAGCACTTTTCTATGCTGCTATCCTATAAAGAACTCCGCAGGATCGGCAATGCTGATGCGTTCCGTCGTTCTCTCTCGCTCTATTAAATGACGGACCTGAGCGACAGAAAAGGATAGTAGCATAAAAAAGTGTTGTTTAGTGCTGCCAAGTGAGTAACAAAAACCCTGTCCGATCCTTGAAGGAGCAACTCAGACCGTCAATATGAACAACTTTTCCTACGGAACTAATGCTTGAAACTCGAAGAAAATTTGTCATTTTTATACAAAAGTTCGTTCAGACAAAGACATTTTCATTCGGCCGGCAATTTGTATATATTTTTTTTGAGTTTCAAACATTGGTCCCAGAGGAAAAGTGGTTCATATTGTCGGAATTGGACAGGATTTTTGTGACATATAGTATAACTAAATAGGTAGATATCTATTTTAATATAGATACCTAAGTATCTACACCACTCCTATCGTTACAGCTAGCTCTAATCGTACGATCTTTATAAAAGTCTTTGTGCAATTAAAAATAAATCGATCGTCGAATACTTATAAGTCATTGAAAAGACCGTTGCATCAACATGGATCTTTTGTATAAAAGCACCCTGCTGAGTCGTAACGCACTCGGCCCGCAATGTTTCCAAACGAAGCCGTAATGGAGAGCAAAGGAGAGCCCATAAGATCGGTGAAAGGTAAAGACCAAACCTAACGCGGTAATTGGCCACTTCAATTTTAAGGGAACCTTTCCGGTATTATCACAGACTTTTATTTGTGCAGACACGGCTTATACATTTATTTTACTTTAGGCTCATGTCAATCCTCCTCATCCTTCAATCGTCTACTCACTGCTGAGCGTCCTGATGTGTCCGACCTAACTTTATTATGATCTCTCCCTCCACTTGCTACGATTTCTTGCCTGAGCTAGTGCCTTGGAGATCTTGGTGTTTATGTGTTATTTCATTTGGTGAGACCATCGTATCGGGCCACGACCCCTTAGTCTTTTTCCCTCGATTTTACCGGTCACCATTAGTTTTTCAAGGTTATCGGATGGTTTTTTGGCTATATGACTAAAGTATTGAAGTACTCTTTAGAGACATGTACTAAAGAGCCTCTGGTCCATGTTTAGTAAATGTCAATAATTTTCCTAATGTGCCTTTTGATTTTACTACTCTTTACCTATGCCTTAAAACTATTGATATAAGTGATAGTGAGTATGACTTGGAACCGTTGTACTTTTCGTATAGAGGCAGTCTAGAGTGTTGTTATTCACTCAAGCCGCAATATTTTCATACTAACCAGGATTGGTTCTAAAAAGAAACCTAATGAGGTTATTGACCCTTTTTAATTTTAAAGCTACGTTTCCTGAGTTGTAGAGTTTCGAATAATCAGATAAGCACGACTCTACCACTTTATTTTTCACTTTAACATCTGGTTTGGTGGTGGTCTCAATTGAGAAAGTTATGATCAGCAAATTATTATTTTTGTTACATATTTTGGAGTAAAATTTATATCATTATTACCTAGTAGTTACAAATAGTTACGTGATATATATGCCATTTCGTATCAGAATATGTTAAGTAATACCATGACCAAATCTAAATATTGTTAGTTCTATTTACCGCTGAGCCTCAGGGCAGTAAGTATTGCGCAAACAGGGTAAATCCGGTAATCGCCCGCGGCTCTGCTTTTGAAACCTTCATAACTATTACTGAAGTGTTGTGACGGCCATTGTGAAATACAGGAAGCAGCGTATGGGCAATGAGCGGAAAGATTAACGTTAATGCAAGTAAGGAAAGGGCATTACTTAAGATTCTAATAGGGCGTAATAATGGCGAATTAGTATTAGCTTATGTTGGTGAAATATGAAGGTAGAAGAAATGAGATAATTGGGAGGCGGGCACTGAATAAAAGAATAAATACAGTAATAATAAATGCTTTTCAATACAGCAAGTAATTTAGTAAATGTATATATATAAAAACATAACGTATGGCAACAGACCATTTAGGTGGATTAGACCTTTCAACATTATCATTTCAAATCGCTACAATTTGTTTCTTCATTTCTATATTAGTATGTGTAAAATTTATTAACCGACAACACACATATACCATGTCATTTAAATAAATTAATATTATGTCAGTCAAAAAATTTAATAAACACATCGAAAAAATGTCATAAATCGCAATAATCAGAGGCGTGCGTGGAGTATGTGTGAAATTCCATAGTAACAGGGGAGGGCGGGGAGAGCGGGACTCATTACGCGCACGTGACACGTGGCCGCCCCTCGACACTGCTACATTTTGGCAATGAGTTATTGAGTACGCCAGCTCTTGTTCCAGCCAGTATTAACATGCCTTTGACGAGAAAAACTGAACCTCAAAATGCAATTATCTGAAAAAAAAAACTTGATATCTACACTGACAGCATAAAGAAGTCAGAATTAGTAATTCTGTGCTGAACAAATGTTTATCGCTCCATTAACTTTAGGTATATCATACTTTTACGCAATGAAACATTAAATAGTACGTTACATTACATAACATAGGTACCGAGAGATACTATCTATCAAATTTTGCGTCACATCGTTTATGATTTTTAACCAGACATGTCTTTCAGTTCTCATTGTAATTTTGCTCTTGATTGATGACGCAATACAAAACGTCAAATTACCCCATGACGAGCACTCGACAAAATAAAATAAGAGTACAGAACTGAAACATAAATAATGGGAGAGGAGTGACTCCATAAATTTGTATTTTACTCCTTAGTAGAAATGGATTACAAGTTAATATAGTTTAAAGAAAGAAGTTTGAATGTCGGGTTAAACTAATCTTCAGCATACTTATATATAGACTAGGACCTTGAATGCAGAAGACCAAAGTATTTGGAATCTTTATTATTCTATACAAAATAATCTATGTAGTGAAGGGTAATATGTACGATGCGAAAAGCAATAAATAAATCGAAATTGAATAACTAATCAAAGGTACTGGTAAATATGGCCACTGTACATGAAAACTCGATATTTCTTCTCGTGTTTTATATTTCAATTTATAAATATAATAATAAATAATCTTTTTTTTCTTTTATAACTTGGATTGAGCCACAGTATCATCAGAAAAACATTTTCATTACACAGATTTTATATAAGCTTAGATTATTCTTTTGTACATTTCTATTTCATGATACGAACGACAAATCCGACCGCCGTTCGCCGTATTTTTCTAATTGAATCATGTGTGATTTATTATTGGTCTGATGATGTATCATTCTTTCAGCGGCAGCCGTGGCCACCCTCGGTTGCGGCCCGAATTATCGCTACAAATGTTCACATCCGCGATTTTTAACTGCCGTGCGACGTTACCCTAAACTCCCCTTTCTTTTTATTAAACTGTGTATATAATCGATTTTTCGAGAGTTTATTGTGGAATCAATAGCGGAACCCGTAATAAAAATAACTCGTCGACGAGCTGCAGTACATTTTAGATATTATTTTTTTTATCTGAGAGAAATACAATATAGGTATGAGGATATCAACCACTTGCGTATGGATAGTATGTTTCTTTCTTTAAAAGAAATTGACAGACAAATAACACTTAAAAAATTTACGGCCAAAGAAATCGAGCGTCTGATCTGAAGACAGCCTAATGACACCGATTACCGACAAAATTACATCCACACCAACATAGTACACACAACTATACACCGACATTTGTCTGCAATTAACTGGCATTGGACTGTTAAAGTTAACCCTTCGCTCGACGGACCGCGGCGGACATTTCCGCCTACGTCATTATATTGCACTCTATTGGCCACATGTGACCGGTAGACTTCATCATGGCTTCGGTTAGGTTAATTAGGAAAGGCTATAGATTATTCAATCAAATGATTTATTTCTCATTTGCATGTTATTATGCAACTGAAATATGTAGAGTTCAAAAGTAGAGCTAACTCCAATCTCTCTACTTCTCTTGTTGCTATAATGAAAGATATAGTAAGGTTTATCTTTAAATTGTACTCTGAATACGGACGAAATTGTGTGAATATTTTTACTAAGTGTAAAAATACCTAAATGTGACTAGATACTCACATATTTTCAAGAAAAACAAATCATTTTCCTTTTTTGTTTTGCTGTGCCTAATAATAATTAATTGTTTTAAGCAAGAAGTTCATTTCATTAATCTACCTAATATTATAATTAACTTGTTATAAAACTTGTTATTATTATAATTTAATATAAATGTTTGCTTGGTAACCAAAAGCAAACTTAGAACGGCTGTTAATTCATTCAAATTAAATTATAAGTTAAAAAAACGAGTTAACATATCTGCGCCGCTGATTCCTAACAACTCCAATTGAGACCTCTTCGAGCCCCTGCACCCAAAAGTCGGTAAATAGGCAACAAAAGCTTCCACAATACCCAATGCCAATGTTTGGGCCAACATAAAGGAACATCTTAGAATGGCGCATCTATTGTGTTTCGTGCATTGTTCGCTGCGCCGGAGCAGTAAAGCCAGGCTTGCACAAACCGACCGGTAGCCGAGTCGGTGCCGACTTCAAAGGCCCGAATGTTTGCCTACAATATTATTTTTATTGCCGTAATTGAGAGAAATTGTTTGTCAGCCCTGTGAGACACCGGCGTAATCAACACGCAGACTTTCTATTTTTTGTAGTTTCATTTGAATCGTTGTGGTGTTTTATCGACCAGTTTTGGAATAAAACTTAAATAAATTTAGATATCAATCTCGTTCAAACAACGGCTAATTAGTGTGTGTTGTCAATCAGCTTATTGACATTATCATCATCTTCCTCGGTTTTTCCTTACTTAGTGTCGGCGCTGTATATCAATTCTTTCCATTTCTTTCTATGATGCATGAACCATATTTGCAGTAGCCCCTTGTCTTGAATGAGTAAAAATGAATGAATAGAATATTTTTAAAGTTTCTTCTTGTCTGAACCTAGTATTTTTATTCAATTTAAATATATCTTTATTTTTATAGGATATTTATAATATCTGATAATAACCGTCACATTGTTTTGTTGCACAATAATGCATCAGTTACCAAATAGGTACCTATTTAATTTTTCAAACAACAGTTCTTACTATGTTTGAATGCCATGTAGCATAGGTACTTTACCTATTAAAGTAGAAATAAGTATAGATATATTGAAATTAGTTATCATTAAACCTTTTAAATACATTTTTAAAATTTACTATGCGGTAATAATACTAATAATATACATATATATATATATATATATATATATAATACTACGATAATAATCAACTCTCTTCCAGACCCAAGGAAGGACATAGAATAGGTTTAATTTACCCGGATAAAAAATAATGGTGTTATAAGTTTGACGCCAATGTCTGTAGCATCGTAGCGCTCGTCTGGACCGATTTCGATGCGGTGTTTTTACGTAAAAGCAAATTCCTTTGCGGTGTATGTTATGATGGTTTTTTATGTTAACGCTTGAAAGTCAGTACTTCTTCTGACAAACAATAGCTGGCGCTACGGATATGCATCTAGTCTTAGTGGTTAGTAGCGGAACTACCTATACGACTTCGGTAGTTCCGCTACTCATCACTAGATGTTGATGTCTTGACAATTGGGTGGCTTTTAATTTGCCTAGCTAATAAACTTGTGATTATAAATAATCGTACAACAATCTACATGATTTGTCTTCAAAAGATGTTTTGGTACCAAGGGGCATAATACGAAATTCGAATTGATCGGGATATGCAACAAAAGACTACCTACCCAAAATAATGCTTAACAGAACTAAAAACCTAGTTCTAATCTAATGTAAATAGGATACACCTAAGTTTAACCACCTAGGTCTAGCCGGAATGATAAAGTCTAAACCTAGGTCTAGCCGGCTAAACCTAGGCGTAGCCGCATTTCGGGGTTTAGCCGTAACATATATACATTATAAAAACTACACATAAAATACTTTAACGTTGTGGCTATTACCTTTTATATAGTTATATAAAATATGTCTGCGTACTTAGATAAAGAATTATCGTTCAGTTTTTAAACATATCAGCCTGTTTCAAACTACTCTTTTGTTGTTTCTAGCCAACTAATGATTAAACTTATTCTCATTTTAATAAAAGACAACGTACTTACGTAGTCTACCTTACTCGGATATCAGAAGGTTATAAAATATATTTTTTGTACTTATATTAGAACTAATACTACACTGAAATTTGACACATTTACCTATAATGTAATAAAACAAAACAGACGCACTATACGTTCACAGACGAGCGAATTTACTAGCTCTCAATAAACTAAAAAATTCAGCCTACATTTTACCAAATCTGCAGCAGTCTGGTTACAATCATCAAGTAATTATCATAGTCTTTTTTTTTCTGTATATATTCATTATAAATTATTTATTTTGAAGCCACATTTAAGTATAAGAAACTTTAATCGGTCATTATTCTAATTGTCTTATTTATACATATTTCCAACAGTTTTATATCTCTATATAAACTTAGATAAATATATTATTATATGTATCATTACCTAAAAAAATCTATTCGAAAGTCAATACGTATGTCAAAATGGGAAAAAATTGTAGCGGCACCAGGTGCAAGATTAATTGTTATTATATTGTTCAAGTAATAAAATAACAAATAGGCACTTACTCTCCCTCAGTAAAATTTGGGCTTATCAGCAACGAAGAAACAAAACCTAACGATAAAACAAATGCACACAATATTTTAATATTAGAAGCAAGTCACTAGAATTGTAGCTTATCAGTAACTCATTGACTAAACTTCATAAAACAAACACATTTAGTGCACCGTAGCCGGCCGCAATAAACCAACCAATTTACCACAGCCGGCCAACATTCAACAAAACCTAACAGCTGCTTTACAACCATTATAAAACATTTGCGAATTTTCTAAACCATAAACACTTTGAATCAACAATACTTTAACCTTTTAAGTAGTAAAGTGTAAACAAAGAATTTTAAGACAATAAAGATAAACTGCAAAGGATACCGCTGTTGCAAAAAATGTAGTGAAGTATACCTGAGTGATAGGTTCATAGCCTAATAGTACTATTAATGCTATCAGTATTATTTATGTTTATGACATGGGTTTAACAGGGTTAAAGTAACACATATATATCATAGATAAGGGGGAAGCTCAAATAAAATGATAAATTTTACATACACATCTATTATTTTTGAAAAAAGTACCTAATAGTAGATTGTGCTAGAAGGGGATAAGGTAATATTTTGAAGGCGAGGGCGCTACACTCTACTTTTCATCTCTTATCTATGAGAAAAACTAGCACATACAAAATATTATCTAAAGAACACTAGAATATCTACAATACCTAATCAGACTTCAACCAACAATTTAATACTAACCTTTGTTTGGTGTCGTTTTCATACAATAAATACTAAGAAATATTTTTTCGAAGACTACCAACTTAAGATAAAATGTTCACTCATAACTTTGTTTGTGTGCTCCTTCATATCTTTTTATTTTTATTAGTAAACTTGACAACTATTCACTACTGGCTTAAACTCACCAAAAGGTATTCACATTTACACAAAATATTCCATTTCAATACAAATAACCTAAAACTTCTTACATTACTTGTAAATACTTGGGATCCACAGTTGAATCACGAGCAAAGCGAGTGATTCTACGGTGGAATCCTAAGTGTATCGAGGGATTCATGTATATCGCCCGAGATAAAGATATTACCGTACCCGAGTAGCACACTCTTCTTTTCATCTCCATCTATGAGAAAAACTAGCACATTCAAAACAGAATATAAAGAACAGTAGAACACCTACAATACCTAACCGACAATTTAATACTAACCTTTGTTTGGTGGCGTTTTCATACTAAAAAATATTTTTTCGAAGACCACCAACTTACGATGAATTGTTCACTCATAACATAAGTACTCATTACTTTGTTTGCGTGGTCCTTCATATTATTTTGTTTTTATAACTTGATAACTATTCACTATTGGCTTAAACGCACAAAAAAGTACTCACATTTACATAAATAATTACATTTCAATACAAATAACCTAAAACTTCTGTAATTACTTGAATCAAAGAGAAAAATTGCGCTTTTTTAATTATACTTATTTCTTTTTCCAAAGCTAACAACATAAAAATGTTTACCTATGTTGTGTAACTATGTTGACGACGATATGTATTCAAAATTTAAAAAATCACGACGTCTGTGCCACATATTTTTATTTTAAAACAAACTTCTTTTTTTTGCTGGACTGCCAACATTATTTTTGATTCTGCATAGATTACACTCATGTTCAGTTTTCAAATTGGTTTTAATCCCCAGAGATCTTCTTTTTCACTTTTTAGTCCCGAGAGAATAACCAGTAACTTTAGCTCCAAATGTTTTGGGATGAAAACATCGTTTTTTGAGTAGATGAGATGAAAAATAATTCTACCCCTTATTTTTTTTATTATTTAATTTACTGCACTCGCAATCTTAAAGATCTATGTACAATAGGTATATCTTAAGGCTAAGCTACAAGAAAACTATTCTGCCTTTTAGAAAATACCTTTGGAACGTTTATGAGAAAGCGATAGATAATCAAAGTTGTCGTGTATTATAAAAAGAATTTTAGTAAAATACGAGTCCTTCAATAAATATGTAATACAAAATCAAATAGACATCGCTTTCTGGAACTTAAATATCTACTTTAGAAAATAATTATTTTATTTTCTATTTGACTGACTAGCAAAGTGTCAAATGTTCTTTTGATGGAAATAATCATTCCTTGCATACACGGAATCACTAATAATGTGTATATATAGAAGCTGACTATTGAATGATTGACAACTATTTTTTATATTATATTTAAGTATTACCAGTAGGGTATTTTCATTTTAATCTAAGACATACATATGCCTACTACACCTAAGTAAACACTATTTAATAAGTTTCTAAATACAATATTTTACCAATTGAAATCGTATCTTCAATAAAAATAAAGTAAGTTCATTGGTCTACGGAACTCCATAGTGACGTAGCGGTGTCTACGCGTCCGCGGAAAAGCGCGGGAAAGTCTTAGCAACAAAGTTTGGTCGCCGCCCGCCGCCCCGCCCCCAGCTACCCGTCTCGCTCACACCGCAGCGGCTAACCACACGCGGCCAAACTCTTTGCTTAGTGAATTTGTTGGCAAGTTTTTCGCAATGAGTTTAGTAAGTATTAATATTTTATTGATATATTGTTTTGCTAATGTTTTGTAAGTATATTAACAATTGAATTATGTGTACTATAAGGATTTTTGTTTTTGGTGTTTCTGATTAATATGATTAATTTGTTACCTATGTTATTTCTAAAACGTTTCTTCAGAAAAAATATCGTGACGATGATGATAGATAATTATTATCATGATTTTTTAAATCCTTTTTCTGTGTTATTAAAATGTATTCAGAAAAATTAAAATATGAAAATAATACAATATTCTAATTTAAAGCATTAGTTAAATTGTAGTACCTAACGTGCAAGCAATATACTCGATATTTAATAAAAATGCAATATTCATTTAAATGTTTTTTCGCTTGCAAAAATATCTCTATGTATTGCTCAAGCATTCCTAATAAAGCGGATAAAAATGAACCCTCAAAAATATGATCATTAAAAGTGTCACTGGAGTAGCTGTCATTGGAATTCCTCGCGTGCTTGAGCCGAAATGAAGTGGCCCCCGAGTGCGGCACGGCTGTAGAATTCAAACATGAAAATCATAATTTTTCATGAGTTCGTTGATAGGTTTTCGCGCCGGCCGCGGTTTCCCGCCGCCCCGCGGCCTAATTACCGCCGCCTCGCGATACGTCACCGCGGTAATTCAAAAAAATCCACCTATCCCTCTCTCTCCAGCGGGTGTTCGCCGCGGTGTCCCACTCCGACAGCATTTTTATAAAAACGCAGAGACCGACCACGACCGTCCCGCTCGTTCCCGCCGCGTCACCGCGGTTCCCGCACCCTTCGTCTCCTTCCCGCTTTTTACGAGACGTAGGGGCCGCCACCCGGGTGGGGGCGGCGACCACGCGAACGCAAAATATTGACCATCGGAAAAAGTCGCGTCGTATCACAGTCATCAGTCGAAACCGAGTCCTCGTGAGCACGCGACCCTCGCCGCAACTTCGGTGCGCGTCGTGAGTCTTCGGCTGCGGTCTCGGCGAGTCACAAGCCACCGTTTATTTTTCCGAGTCCCCCGCCCGGCGTCTTGCCGTCCGCGCCCAACAAGTGGTGTAGACGTTCGCTCGCGGCTCACTCGTCTCGCGTTTGTACTTCGCACAACTTTGAGCGCTTTGCGCGCGTAACGCTCCGCGAGTTTGAAATTCGATCGCGTGTTTGAAACTTTTCCGAAGTGTATAGAGACTACAGTGGCGTGACACAGGACTTCAGTGGCGTGTCGAGAGTGTTCGTGGAGGGTAGACTGGAGTCGATGCACCTCCCGCACGCGAGCCCTCCTGGCCCCAGCATGGCGGACGTATATTCGCACATCCACGAGTATTACCGGCAGAGTCATGGGGAGCTGGTGCAGACTGGGTCGCCGGCCGTGCTGTGTTCGGTGTTGCCTGGTCACTGGCGGTCAAACAAGAGTTTGCCGGTGGCGTTTAAAGTCGTCGCTCTGGATGACGTCCAGGATGGGACACTGGTGACGATAAAGGCTGGAAATGATGAGAATGTTATGGCAGAGCTGAGGAACTGCACGGCGGTGATGAAGAACCAAGTGGCGAAGTTCAACGACCTGCGGTTCGTGGGGCGCAGCGGGCGCGGCAAGTCATTCTCGCTCACCATCACCATCAGCACGTTCCCCAGCCAGGTGGCCACTTACACCAAAGCCATCAAAGTCACTGTTGACGGACCAAGAGAACCTAGGACTAAGCAAAGTAAGTTCAACTTTATGAACATTGATTTATTATATGTAGTTACTTACTTTTATATATAGGTAGATATTGCATGTATTTTATATTCTCTTCTTAGCTCTACAAAAATTGATTTTACTTTTTATCACTCTCCTAATCCTATCACACTAAAATTATGAAAGCGGTAGTTTGTGAGTGTGTTTGTGTATATGTTTGTTACTTCTTCATGCGTAAACGACTGGACCAATTTTGATAAAATTTGGTGTGCAGGAAACTAACACCCTGGATTAACACATAGGCTACATTTTCCGCGGGTAACACCGCGGGGCACAACTATTTAATTATAATTATAACTAGAAGATGAAGAGGTAGATGGATTAAAGTTAGGTTGGTATCTTGTATTTTAAAATTTACTTATTGTGTCTAGTCTGTAAGGGCAAAAGAAGCAATAACCGTCAGAGACTCTAGCTACAGTCAGCAGCAAAAAGCATTTTATAATGTGCAAATGCTTTTATTCGGTGACACATTTTTGCTGCTGACTGTACACAGTTGTTAACATCAAGTTTCTTGTATGCAACATAAATTGACGTAGGTAAATGAATTAGATTAATTTTAGACAGGCTAAAATCTCATATTTTTACAACTGAAACATTTCACGGTACCTATAAAAGTTGCGAAAACATTCCAGCACCACCATAACTCCATACACCAAACAACTGAATCGAACATACAAAACGCTGGTGGAACAATAAAAAAATTAAATTGTCGTAAAGAGTGCGCGCGCGCTGGCGGCCGGCCAGTCCGCAGAACGCCGCGGCGCCGCGTTATTCGACCGCACGCCGCAGCTGTCTTATTTTTAGTGCTAGAGCTTTTAAAAACGAATTATTCTCTGTGACAACATAATCCTATAACATTAGGCAGGAAATGTAATATAGTTCTTCACAACTTTGCGAATTTATTTTTCCTTGCTGTACTTACCCCTAAAAGATGCCCCCTGCTTTCTCAGCATCAACTGTTGGTTGACTGGTAGAAAAGGCCTCAGGCCGTAAGTCCGCCATTTACATGTATTGTAATAAAGTTAAACAAATAAATAAATTAACAACTTGTACGACTGTTTTCAACAATTTTCAAGTGTACATGAACCAATAAAATAAAATAAATAATAAATAAACTGTTTACTTGCTTTCATTCATCTGTTAATGACCTTGCTTCATAAATAGGATTCTAATAATTTATTCTAGCTTTTCCATTATCATGAATTATATATTTATCTTTTCTCATAAGTATTGTAAGTACCTCTTTACTTACAATACTTATGAGAAAAGATAAAATACGACTTGACTAACATTTTTAGCTGTAGGCTACTTACTAGGCTGCGTAGGCGATAATAGTAGGCTCCATAGATTTCGGAGATAGAGCCGAATATTGTTTTTATCTATCATAAAACAAATATATTTTATACCAGCCATACAAAAGTAACTCAATAGTTACAAATATTGCTAGGATCACATATATCTAAAGCAAAAATAGATTTCAACTAGTTCAAAACATAGTTGAAACTACGACCGTGCTTCAAGTTTCATTTAGCTCTTGTGCTTAAAATATAAGTCTAAGTTATTTTCTTCTTAGTTGCTGTTCTAGAAGTTTATCGCTGCTGAAGTATGGATTTTATTTTGGACTGTGAGTTTCTTGACAGTCCCTGCTTAAGTAGGAAATTAACATGGGCAGAACTGTGTGATCATACATAAGATTAGTTTTTCTTATTTTGTTTGAAAAATATTAAGTTTCAAAAGCAAGATATGACCATTTTATGCAGCGTCCTAAAAGCGACAAAACAAGTTTTAAAAATATCTATTTTTCTTGGCTACTTCATGAATTTGATACAAAGAGCAAAAATAATTTTACGTTCAGAGATAATCTAACATAAAACCCATCTTCTGCCTCTTTCCCTCTTATGGGAATTTACTGTTGCAAAAATGAGACTTCTCTAAACGTCAAAAGTAAAAAAATACATGTTTGCTGCTTAGTACGATAAAATTAAAATGACATTAAATCTAAATGACTTCTCTTTTTCGTAGAGTCGTACAATACACGTACTGGCGTATTTCATACAAAACATACGCCACTACGTTTTAAAACAGATTATACTTTTGAGATTCAACGCGGAATCTCTTTAGTTGCTATATCTATGGACGAATCAATGTTCGAAGCACACGCACAATGGACGCATAAAAACTCTTTCGTCCGTAATTAACATCTGGCAATGGACGGTACGTGAGAACAGTCAATCACGCAGACATTAATTGCTACTCCATCTAATCTCCAACTACTCAGAGAATTATGTCGGAACGCTTCCGAAAATAACCAAATTGTTACGTTCGTGAACTTACATTAACTGAATGTGTTTTGACATGAGGCTTATAAATGGTTACTGACGCCGGTTGTAAAGAGGGTTTATAAATATTTGTACATTTGGCCGGAACGTTTACAAATTTTGACATCTTTTAATACTGATTTCGTGGCCTGATGTTGTTGCGGTGTCATCTTATGATTTGTGTTTTGCAAAAGAAAATTAAAATATTTTCTACAATATTTCATCTATTTTTATTATTCACTGTCTTTGTATGCGTCTATCAGTAGATAGTATCGTTCTTATTCATAAAAGATCACTAATATAAGCAAATCTATATATAAAAAAAAAAGAAAAAAGTTCATAAAAGCTAGTATGGCTTCTGGTCAGTTAAATTTAAAAAGAATTTATTTTCATTTTATTGCCTTTACACAAAATCACAAAAATAAAACATTCTGGCCAGAAAGAAAACCGTTTGCTCCCGAATATGTAATTAAAAAGAGAACATCAAAAGCAATCAGAGACGGCGCAATCGACAAATTAAACTGAATTCATAATGTTTTGACACCACAAGCTATTTCGGTCGTTATGGGCGCACCGAGCGTCTGTATAAACATTTGAGCCCAAACTTCGGCCAATAATAAAAAGACATGCGGAAAACTAACATCCTCGGACGATAAAGATCAAAAGCTGAGCGTTAATAAAGCGATCAATGGAGTCTTAATGGCGTTACGGCACTAATTAGAGATAAACTGGCAGATGTAGAGATAATGAAGAGAGGGCTGATATCATAGATGCCCTGTTTGCTTAGAGAGACAATACTTTAAGTGAAAGGTATTTGACCGATTCAAGTGCTCTAGGTATTTGTTTTAGGTATTAATATTTTTTTTGGACGATTTATCGGGTTGGAAGGTTTACAGACTCAAACGTTTGACCTGATTACATTAACCCAAAATCAAGCTCCAAGTTAGGGTAAATGAAACTATCGTCACAATATGCTGGGTTCTTGCAATTTTAGCTGGTTTAGTCGCAGAATGTGTTGATAGTAAAATGTGCAAATGACGAACATGGAGTTACTATAAAGAGTTACTAGACAAGTAGACAGCAGTTTGTGTTGAATTTAATATAGTAGAGACCTAACGATTTAAGAAAATAAAAGAAATAACTGCACCATAACAATAATTACATATGTGTCACACATTTAAACAGCATAATTATATTAACGGATTTAAAAAAAAAAATGGAAATATGGCTTTGGTATTTACGTGTATTTTTTCTATCATTAAGTAAAACAATGCTTTTATTTATTATGTAATTGTTAGACCTTATTATTCTAAATGTAAATTGTACGATTAGTTGCTGGTCTACGCAAAAAAAAAAACCTATTGGTGATCAAGAAATTTACTTTGGCTTAGTTGTTCCTTATGACTCAAATATGGATTGAAAAGGGAGATCTTAAATTTTTGTACAGCGGGACGTTATGATGTCATCAATCTTTTGTATGGAGTTAATTTTTTTACGTGTCATATGGGGTATCAAATGAAAGGGCTTTATGAGCTCATTCTACATATACTCCATCATTACATTACAGTCACTTGTATTCTAAAAAAAAAAACATTTTTAAAGCATACCAAGTTTGGACTCCTGCAGGTAGAATAAGGCTGACTTAATTTTTATAAAACATATGTCAAATGAATTGTAATATACTTAGCTATATCTAAAGTCATAGAAACAATTTTGAAAATTTTAATATTTACTATTTTTTACATATATTTTTTTGTCCCAGTTTTTAAAATTTAACATGAATAAATAGTTTGATAAATGATGTTGACGATCTCCGTGGCGTAGTGGTCACTATGCTAGTCCGCTACCCAGAGGTCCCGGGTTCGATCCCCGGTCAGGGCAAGTTGAAAAATGGCCTTTTTCAAATTGTCCTGGGTCTTGGATGTTTACCTATATATGTATTTGTTATAAAAATAGTATCGTTGAGTTAGTATCCCGTATCACAAGTCTCGAACTTATTTTGGGGCTAGCTCAATCAGTGTTATTTGTCCCTATATATTTATTTATTATTTATTTATTTATTATGTAATTAATTCTTTAATAATATATCAAATGTTGATCCTTACGACTCAAATATTGATTTAAAAGAAAGAGAGCCATCTCGATTTTTGGTGTACGGGGTGTGTAGGGTTGTAGTTATAGCGTTATCATTTTCATGTATGGAACTAGATTATTTTTCTTTAAACTACTATACCTATTACTTTTGTCTTGCAACCCATTGCACATTTAGACAATCTGTATAACCCAAAGGTTGACTGGTAAACAACGCTTTCAGCGTTAAGTTCGCCTATTGTTTTGTACTATTTGTATTTGATGAACTATAAAAATTAAATAAATAAATAAAATCATTATATTTCAATCGCCTGTTTTCTAAAAACAGAAAAACGGTTTTAATATTTTGAAAAAAACTCAGAAATTTTCCTACGAGTATTTTTAAAATTGCTTTCATTTTGTTGGATATGAGAAAAAATACGAGTTATAATATGTGGCGTATATTTTTCAAAAATGTATTAAGTTATTTTTTTTTACTTACAGGAGCTCAAACTGGTATGTTTTGAAATAGTTTTTGTTTTTTTTTCAGATTTAGAAATGTATTGATGATATTTTTAGAATCCATACAATGAATTGATAACATCGTAACCCCCCACTGTACAACGCATCAAGATGCTCTTTTTCTTGAATCCATATTTCAGTCATAAGGATCAACTCAGCCAAAGGAAATCTCTTGATCACCAAACGCCATACATTGCATTTTTTGTCGTGTAGACACGCTACTATATGAGAATTGCTTATTTCATAATTTGCGTCATATGTACATTTTGCGAATAATACATTTAGCATCAACCCCTCCAGCGGTTACCAAGTTTCATGGCTGGCCACGGTCGCAGCAGATGTAAACAATCTCGGGCCGCGTCGTAAACTCCGTTTGATCTCCCGCCCGCCAGCCTCTAAAATATGGATTTTATGTCCCTGCTAGCTGCTGAAATACCACATCCACACCCAGCGACCCTCGTTACCACCGTTCTATCCAAGAAATTATTTCAAAATGTATGTACCTACGACTACCTTCTTCTCAAAGTGAAATGTACTGCAGACCTTACAATGTTGCTACTGTTACTGTAATTTGATTAAAAATTTCATTTGAATATATTTTTTTCACATTTTACGTAAAAGTTAAAAAACCAGGTTTTTTTATGTTGCGTTAGGTATGAAGTAATAACCTTTAACAGCATTTTCTTATCTAGGCGCTAATTATATTATAATCTACAAAAATCTTTAATTGTGGAGATAATTAGATCCGCCTCTGTTGCGAGATTTTCTTGAATAAGTAGTTTTTTTCTGTCACACAGTCAGCTCTAAGTATAGAGTTTTTTGCCTTGCCCTTATCATACTTATTCTCTCTCGTGCCTTTTTTCGCATATATGGTATTTACTTAACAAATCTTTCAAATAAATCACCATATATTAGTGACATGACGTTGATAAATGTTCAAGTATTATTTAGAATAGTAAAGTTTATTGTCTCAAGTTATAGTTGACAGTAAATTCCATATAACAGGAGATCAAACGCGCATACGGACAGTGCGGTGTCTGTTATGGGCCTTCGTCGCCACCCCGCCGTCTTATGAGCCATAACTCTGATTCCATTTAACTCACTTCCCATTAATTTACGACTGACAACTTACTCAAGATAATTAACGCCCGTTTTGACACTTATAACTCATATTATTTCCAGCCAAATTGGTCACAATGGCTTTTTATAATGGGCGTATTTACCCTGCAATCAAGATGTCATACCCGGTGTGATGTGGAGTCATGTGTGTAAGATCAAGAAGCAGCTTCAAGATAAGTGTAAGACCCGACTTCAGCTAACCTGTGTTACAAATTTACACTTTAAGTTTGCACAAAAAATGTTTAATCACAACAACTATTGTCGTTCTTGAATACCGAAAAGATCTTAGATAAGAGGGTCAGATACAGTGATTCTGCATTACCGTATGCCGCACAAACACACGAGTGTAAGTTTTCAACCCCCATATTTCCACCCTCTTAAAAACTGAAACTGTGTATTTTCATAGTACTTACAATAAAGTTATTACAAACAAAGAAACGACCATAAAAATATATAGTATTATACAACCCGCTCACAAAATTTCACGAGAATTGGTTAAGAAATGCAACTTGTAAGTGGTGGAAAAAAAAAAAAGCATTTTTCGGACAATCTCGAATCTCGAATCTTAAAAAACTTCGGGAATTAAATGCTGTGGTTTGAAATTGAAGAAATTTTTAACACAATCCAGGACACTCAGCCAGATAATAGAAATAACAATTGAATTACTTCTACAGCTGTAAGTATTCCGGAATGTGTTAACCCTACGATTTTGGGTCGTCTCATCTCAGAAATAGATGGCATTAAATCAAGAGCAGCCAGAAACAATAAAAATGATGAGACCGAAGTGGCTAACAAATGTAATGAAGCGACCGACTTTTGGTGACGATGTGTCACAATCTAGTATTTTATTGGCTCTAATTATTAAGTACAATGCATGTAAATATAATGAATTTGTTTCAATTGACATATTATTGTCTGTTGCATGTCAGTGATGACAAAATGTGTGAGACTACATATTACTATTGTACCATCCAATTTGGACCGCATTTTAAGCAATAAACTTTCATTTCATATCATTTTATTTCATTTTATACAAAAAAGACTGTAAAAAGACATTAGAAATACTTAAGGAGTAACATTTGTTATGCGCATTTTCACAGACTGATAGTACATACATTGGTATAAAAAATATGATTTTTATTAATTGTGTCCCTTCTTTCAAGAATATTCAAATTTAAATCATATTTTTAAACCGAGCCACTTAAAAGCTTCCTTAAAATTATAATTACACAAAATGTGAAGAATAAAACAACTTTATATGAACGTAAAATGTTCATAACTGTTCATTATTTGTAAAGCTAATCAATTATACAAAACGGCTTGGAGATGTTTCATCTAATTTATTAATGCACTTGAACAGAAGTATCATGTTCCACTTTTGAACATTAGAGATGCTCGCAACCCTGTTAATATTCAGAGGCCCGCATATGCAAAGGGTCGGGGAAACTGAATTTAATTGAATACTGGCATTAACAAATGGAACGGGCCATTCCCGAGCTCCACATTTAACTTATTATTGTTCCATGATGCCGTAGCGTTCTTCAGCGGGATTGCTGTGAGCGTGACAGCGCGACGGGCCATCCATCACGTTCTTAATTTAAAATACCCGCGATTTGGGAAACGCTCTCACGGAACTCGCTAATCTCCCGAACCCGTTGTGTTTATTTACAGACTGATTGTTTTATAAACAGCTTTTAGCATGTTGTAAAAACGTCAACATCTTTATCCACGAAACAAAAGGCTGCTGCTACATTGGCCCACGTATTTGGGAGCGTGTTAAAATTAGGATACTTGAAACAATCGCGGAGCAATTTCGGATAAAAGCTAAATAATGTTTACAAAGTAGACAAAGTGCTCGTAAACAGTTTAATCCCGTAATAAAAATCGATACACCTGATCGATTGGGATGACTCGCGATCGGATTAAATATGCTATAAACCCGAAAATAGACGGTGACGGTGGCGTCTTCAGTAGGCTATCGATTAAACAAATAAAAAATCGTTTCGCCGGTTGAAAGGCGAAAGGCAACGTGACGGTGGAGAGTCGTAAAAACGTATGGCACAGAGGAGCCGGCTAACTGCAGTAGTAAACCGGCTCGTTTTGTATACAGAGCCCTTGTTATAGTCGCGGTAAACAGCGCGCGGCCCGTGTGTCGCCGGCTTTATGGCCCGCCTTTGTGATTTTAGTACTTGCGGACGTGGCTTGAGACGGGGCCAGTCGAAACTGAATAAGAACGATTTGCCCACATTTTATTGTATCGACGAAGCTAATCTTGCGCCCATGCAAGTAAACAACTTTTAAGTAACTTCCCAGCTTCGGACCATTCGTCAAGACAATTTTCTACATTTTAGAGATTGTAAACATTGTATAGCATGCTAAATATTTTTGTGTATACTAGTTAAATACGTTCTACATATAGAAATACGATTAAAAACTTTTAAATTATACAAACTTGACCAGTTCCAGCACTATTTGTATATTATAAATCTTTGAGTTCCAGTACCAGAATAAGCAACTAAAATTTACAGAGTTTTTTTTATCAAACTCTTTTGTTTGGTTCCACCTTACAAATACTAGACTTTTGACAAACTGCGGACTTAATGTTAAGAGCATTTTATCCCAGTCAAGCAAAGCATAGTATTTTCTTGTTTTTTTTTTTTGTAGTTTATTATGGCAATTTCTCTTGTTTTAGATTACGGCTACGGACATCCCGGCGCGTTCAGTCCATTCCTGCTGAACCCTGGCTGGCTGGACGCCGCCTACCTCAACTATGCGTGGGCAGACTACTTCAGACCCCCGCAGATGAGGGAGCAAACCGCTGCACTAGTTAAAGGTACTACTTTATTGCCTTTATGATCGCATGCTGCCTAGAAATCAAAACGTCTACGCCAAATTTCACCTACACGTTATATTGACTGGGAAGCAAAATAACGTTTATGTACAAAAAAAAGACTTTGCAGCATTGCGTATAAATATCATTTTACAGTTTTTTTCTTTACCTAAATAAAGTGTCTTTTTTTTTAACTTAAAAAAAGTCCGTGTTAATCAGGTAACAACAAATTAAGACATTGTATGTATGGTCGATATATTTTTTCCATTTGGTGTTAATTTTATCAAAAAGCAAGTGGAAAAAAGTGACGCGTTAAATAGGCAACGACCTAAGACTAAGCGTTGTTCCAAATTCTTCAAAGATAATAAGGGATGAAGGAAATGCTAGTCAATTGTGGGGAGAGAAGAAACATATTTTCGAGAAGAAACAAATAGAGTACGAAAAAAAACAAGTTTTAAACTAATAATACTCCGAATGTAGGCAACGTCGGTCGCTGCATAGTAGCTACTCATTTTAATTGCCAACAGTTACGAAGATACAGAATCCGAACAATGATTCTCACATTCCAAACTCAACATCTAAAACTTCCAATCGACAAAAATTTGATATTTGTTAATTTAAAAATTCCCGATTTAACAAACACTGGAAAACATGTTGCTCGTACGGCCCCCTCAAGGCCGTAGTGCAAAGCGGCTCAAATAAAAGAAGCATCTCTTGAGCGCTGAAAAACAACACCGCTACGACCGAAGCATAACCACCCGCTGAAGTCCGCAGGGGGAGGGGGGCAGAAAACGGATAAAAAACCCGCCTTCACGTTCGAGAGAGTGTGGAGTCAATTTTATTCCAATGCAGGCGACCACGCCACCACTTTTTGTTTCCGTCGTTGAAACGCGAGGAGCGTTGTACTCAAACACCTACCCGACTTTTATTAAACCCCTGCATACGTTACTTTCACAGATAACGAGATGTAACATGCAGATAAAATGAATTGTTCTCGGCTTTTCTCTGTCCCTCTCTTTTAGATATACACTGGATCCTTTCAATTCACATTTCACTATGTCAACAAAAACCAAAAATATGTCGTTTTAAATTAATTTAATATTACATAATTTAATGTCGCAGTGGTTGATCAATCAACAAATTTTCAACTCAATGCTAATTAAAAATAATGACGAAAGTAAAACAGAATCGGATTCAAAGGCCGGGATCACCTCAATCAGGCGCGACGCCGATATTGGCCCCCTCACCTCACCAAATTACCCCCTAGTTACGACCCCTTCCTCCCTCGCTGCCTTTTAAAGTGGTCTGCGCACTGCCACTGCTGCAAACAGAAAAAGTGCAAAAGAGTACCGAGCGTTGCACCTCCGAGCTCTTTGTGGCCCAATCTGCGCCTCCATCGTGTCCTTTTTATGCGCCGGCTTCTCTTACACGCTATCGAGAATCAAAGCTTGTACCAAGAACTTTTTCACACTGTTGCTAATGAAAATTTCACGTTTCGAGCCCTCTTTGTCCGGAACATCGAGATAGGTGCTTCCTTATCGCGATGGAGCTCGCTTTGTGAGCACACGTGTCCGATGCAGAGGCTGCACGCGTGCCCGGCATTTCTAATGCACCGACACCGACCCGCGCCGCGCCGCCGCTCTCAAAGGAGACAGCTCAAATATACGCGACTGTCCTGCCTGAGTCGTAAAGAACCTCGTGTTCGGATAAATAAATATTGCACCCTCACCCTCACAATATCGTACTAAAAAAACATCCCTTTCGGCGATGCCGCCTTAAACGCCTACAGATTGTACATTATCCTTAGTACGATTATGCACCCTCGTTGTTCAGGGAATCAGCGAAGTACTCGTGGGCCTGCAACTGTCCCTGGGGGCTCGTCTCTCATATTACGTCATGTCGGCATATCAGACAACAGTAGCTACGGCAAAAGTGTGTTCATAAAATATCAAAGTTGATTTTTTTTGTTCTCAGGTGGTGTAGCACCCATAACATCTCCTCCAGTGGCGCTTCCGGGATCGGAACTCTTTCCGTTCCCACCAACGATAACAAACATACCTCCAGGGGGATTGTTACCTCCTCCTGGCGTATTCTTACCACCAAATGGACTACTACCATTCGCACCACATCCTGCAGAACTAGCTTTGAAATCATTACCACCAGAGCTTTCAATGAAGAATGGAATGAGTCCCTATGATGCATTAAGGCATCTACAGAGTAACGTGTCATCAATGGATACATCAAGCGCTCGTTTATCACCCACAAGCAGTAGGCAAAGCAGTCCTCGCAGCATGAATAACGCAAGTCCAGACAGATCAAAAGCTGATTCAAAGTCTGAAGTCAATTCAGTTCACGACGCGACTATATCTGATGAATCTGATGAGGAACCAATTGAGGTAGTTAAGTCTGCATTCCACCCGACGAGGCCGGCGAATGTCGAACTTCAGGAAATGAAGCGAGTACAAGCGGCTGACTCAACTGTGGCTGACCGGCCGCGAGCTCGCAATGAGCTGAAGGCACCTTCGCAACGAACGACACGCATACTGTCCACGAGTCCAACATCAACTAAAATCACCAATGGCTCGATAGCGACCCATAAATCAGTGTGGCGGCCATATTGACATTACCAGTGATACGAGTAGAGTTCGATGAAATTTTAATATCCGTCTCCATGAGCGGTGTTGTTGAAATGTGATAAAACCATGAGCTTGTAAATATTATAGAGTACTTATTAGAAAATTACATTGATTATTAAATGAGATATTTATTGTTAGATTTATATTTAGATTAATAGCTTCCGTAGAATATCAGATATAAATGGAAATAGAAATGTAAAAATGTTAATTAAACAGTTGTTATTTTTATTGCAAATGTGTTCAAGCTTATCAGTAAGGTAATTTTGTATTACTTGATCTACATTACAATACTAGTGATATGACTTGAGTCGAGATGTTTGTAAAGATGTTGAATATTCTACGAGATAGACTGATTACTGTACACATAAGAAAGACAATGTAAAATTATAATTGTAAATAATGTAAAATAAAATATTTATTATTTCGAAGAAATGTACAGTAAATATCGAGAAATGGCAACGTATAGTCATGATGTAAATATGTATGTAGAGATGTCGAGATAAAGAAACGATTCTGAGAAATTAAAAGTGCATTTTAATGAAAGCCTCCATCCATTACCCAATTATAGAAGGTCTGCTCTGAGTATAAGTGGAATCTTTCAATTATTCAAACTTGAGTAGGTATGTTTACAGAGGTATGTCGTCAATGTGCAATGCACATGTCCTCGTGAATCTTTATAAACACTTCGGAGCTGAGAGGTAGACACAGTTTGTTACACCGTAATACTAACTCATATTTGCCTACAAACAAAATGTACAGAGAATTGACATTTATTGGTATCCAAAATGTTTGAATAGGCATCAGAATTAATGCCCGATTCATCATATCAACCACAGGAAGTCTACTGCTGGACATAGGCCTTCCCCAAGGATTTTCAAAACGACTGATCGGAAGCGGCCTGCATGCCCGATTAAATTATCATTAAATTTTTAATTTATTTTAATTTAATAATATTATAAAATGGCTGTACTCATACATTTTTACAAAAAATGCACTAACGTATACGTTAGTACATAGTGTCACTGACAGACCTTCAATACATGGCTTATACTAATAATTAACGTACGAGTAAGTTTACAATAACTTCAATGAATTTATGACGTATGCAGGTTCCTACCGAAGTAATGCTCTTGTCAATATTCTTTGAATGCGAAAGTGAATAGATATGAAGTATCCTACATTATTATGTGTGGAATGTTGAGAATAAATGAAAAACTCTTTATTGTACCAATAAAACATAATAAGGAAGTTTTACAATTAACAATACATTGGTACAATGAATCAAGACTAGGAAGAAAAAAGTATGTGAAGAACGTAGATTCAAATTTGAAATGTACAACAATGAATCCTTATTTTAACAAGCTTTTATTTAATTGTATGTATGTATGTAGAAGTTTTTTTTTGGTCAGAACAACTAAATCGGTTAATTGGTCAACCAATAAACCGATTGAGTTGAAATTTTGCATTCTTGTGTAAGTCGGATAACAATACAATATTATGGAGTCAATGAGCTGTTCTGATGACGGAGCTGGGAGATATTCGACAGAACTCAGTTATAAAATAACATAACGACATTAAGCACGACTCGTTTGATTTTTCTTGATAAGCAATTTATGGTAGATTCAAGATTCAATGATTCAAGTGTTTATTCAGTAATTAGACCTTTACAGGCACTTTTACACGTCAATAAGTATAATTTATGTTACGTGTAAAGTATATTAAAATTTTATTTGTTTTTAAAGAAAAGCTACCGATACCAGCGCTTCGTAACGACCACTGCTGAGAAGAAACGCCGAAAAAACTCATTTTCACAGTATTGGTCGCCTACTCGCCAGAAGGGCTTTGTCATATTATTATAATTGTCTTTTAATTAAAAAATACTTATAATATAATACAATGTTGATACATTATAACATGTAATGCTTGCGAACAAGTAAACAAACATAAATTGCGTAATAAAAAATATTAAGTAGTCAAAAAAGCGAAGCCGAGCTGACCAGCCCCTCCCGGCAGCACCCGTTCACGAGTTAACGCACGGATCAGCCATCCTTAAACTCAACCATATTAGAGGGAATCCAACGACCCGACCAGCGACGCCACCATCGGATTGGACATTTTAGTGAGCATGAAAAACCCGAACTCGCAGACCTTGTCAAGAGAAAATATTAGTTATATGTTGGTCTTTTATTGATCGCAGAGCATTTACATGTTTTTACAGTAAGCTTATTATGGTAACAGAAAATGCAGCTATTTATGTTTCATGTGTGGAGTGTAATAGAAAATGTTTAGGAAGTATCCACGCGTTTTTATCTCTTAAATAATCATTGATAGTATAGTACGCATTGAACAATAAAACTTTTTTAACATGTGTTTTAAATTTTGCCATTGGTAGGTTAACGATCGCTTCGGGAAGTTTATTAAATAATGTTATACCTAGACCTAAGAGTGACTTTCTAGTTTTAGTAAGTCGAAATTTAGGCGTATGAAGCTGATTTTTGTTGCGAGTATTATAACATCACTATTTTTCTTGAAATTATTTAACCTAGATTTAACAAATAGAAGATTGTCGTAAATAAATTGAGATGTCACAGTAAGAATATATATAGATTTAAATAACTCTCTTAAGGAATCGCGTGATTTTAGTCCGTAGATTGACCGAATTGCTCTCTTTTGTAGCACAGAGATAGCATGTATGTTAGCCGCTTTACCCCATAAGAGCAAGCCATATGACATTATGCTGTGAAAATATGTATACTAATGTATACTAGCCTAGCAGTTTTAACGTTAGTACACCGTCTGACCCTCCTCACAGCATATGCTGCCGAACTACGTTTTTTGGCAGTGGCCTCTATATGTTCATCTATATGTTCCAGTCTACAGTTATGCCTAAAAATTTGGTGTTGGGTACCCATTCTAGAACTTGGCCATTAAGACTTAAAGGTATGTGAGTATTAGGTTTATTCAATAGTGAAAAATTAACGCACTTAGTCTTTTGTGTGTTTAAGGTCAGATTTTTAGTCGTAAACCAACTAAGTACTTGTGACATAGTATTGCTTACATCGTCATAGTTTGTGCATTTTCTTTCAACCTTAAAAGTAAAGATGTATCATCAGCAAACAATACTACTTCACAACTTTTCTGCAAGACAGGGGAGGTCATTAATATAAATCAAAAACAAAAATGGACCAGTTATTGAACCCTGAAGCACACCCATGCTCACTGGTGCACTATTTGAGGATACTCTGTTGATTTCAACTCTTTGAGTTCTATTATCAAGATAAGATGATAACATAGACAATGTCTAGGGTCTGAAACAGAAGGTGGTCGATGGAACTCAGTAATAAAACTAATAAAACTACGAACTCCATCAAGTTTAGGCTTATTTCATTTGTCTTAATAAGTCCTTACTTTTGCCTCACAATAAAATATTGTAAAAAAAAATTTCTTTTTTTCAAAAATATTTTTCATCTGACTATAAAAACAGAACCAATTTTTTGAGCACTTTTGTGTCGATATATATATATATATATATATATATATATATATACATCCCTATATATATATATACATACATATATATATATATATATATATATATATATATATATATATATATATATATATATATATATATATATATATATATATGTATGTATGTCAGCCATGTATGCATACTTACTAAAAGTCAGCTATTTGCCCGAGTCAAAAGGAACTCGAATTTCTTTTTCGTACCTATTCCGCTCATGGACTGAACCGAACTGTTACATATTGAGCAATGGAAAATTCCTTCCTTTCCTTTTTGTATACCCTAGCCTGTCCAAAATCCTAAAAGCTAACTTAATTTCAGTATTAATTGACGTACGTCAGACTCCCTTTGTTATGTGAGAGGGATGACCTAGACAAATCAATCGTAACTACTGGAGTACGTAACTCGGTTACGCAGGTCTCCATGCAGTTTTGCGCGGCATCACACTATCAATTGTGTTTGCGCCCAGTTGATCCGGTTAGCTGATTGCCGCGCCCGCGCCCGCGCCCCGCACCCCGCGGTCAGCGCCCGCTCCTCAAACAACACTACATGTAGAGGATCCTAGATGAGATAATATTAACGTTACCTACTGAAAAAATAATATAAATATTGATCAGCATGCCGCACAGTGTCACTGTGTGGTCATAACGACCAGACTGTATCACATCTCATCTTCTGCCCGTCGTGTCCCACCGGCTGCACTAAGTGTGAACTATGTGGGGCCTCAGACAACGCTGAGAAATTAGCAAACTTCACAAAATTGATTTAATTTTAAGCGTTTGACATGAGTAAAAGAGAAAAGAATTATAATTCCGTAATAATGTATTATTTTATATATTAAATCCCGTGTCCACAACTGAAGGTACAGTGTATTTGAGGAGCTCTATGGCTCTTCGTCCAAAAAATTGATTTAATTTTTAGCCTTCGACACGTGGAGAGCTCTTCATCCGCGTGTTTTTGTGTGTTTTGGAAGGCACGTAAAGCTAATGAATCCTGTTCTATTACGAACTGAATTAACATTCTGATATCGGTATTGGCCACTTAGACTTTCGATGAAGACAAATACTAAAAAGAAAGAAATAATCGATTAGTTTTTTTTATTCCATATTGTCAAACAACTAATAAATATCTATATATTTTGTTACACATACCTAGCAATAAGAAATTATCTTACGATTAGATCAATTATGGGATCCCATGACACAGTTTTCCCTAGAAGTCTTTTGGTTTTTACTAGATAATAACTCTTTAGGACTGTTCAGGGTCGGCAATGCGCAGGTGGCACTTCTGGTGTTCCAAGCATCCATCCATAGGCTTATACTATACGATAACGCCTGCCAGCAGTAGGGCTTTAACAGTATGCCACTTTTTTTTTCTATCAAAACCCCTCAAAAGAGTTGTTTAATCCAGCGTAGCGATCTCCGTGTAATTCAGTGAATAGAGATTCCTCATTATGTCGAGCTTTGATTCGCATCTCGCAGGCGTCGGGCTTATGATTCCCTTTTTGGTGAACACTGGTGCCCATACACTGCACATGTAACATACAACCACGCTATTTTGCAGTATTAAAAAGCTGTGGCCAGACACCGGCTCTGCGTCAGTGAGTGTATTTTGAATTTGAAATTTTGTTTCACGAATACTTCAATGCACCTTGATTACGCTCGTGTTTATTTTGCGATAGATAGGAGCTTTTGGATATTATTCGTGGAAATTTTGTTCTAGTCAAATAAAAAAGGGAATCGAATTCTATAGACATTTAGGCTATTTAAATAGAGGTATGTATGTGTCTTGATCATTATACGTACACTTATACGATAATATACGATTGATTGTCAGCTTTTTCATGCAAAAATATTCAGCTGGTTTTTGAATGACAATGTCCATTTTTTTGTTATCCTCGCATTATTCTAATGAGAGAGGTTGTAATACATATTGATGGGCTAAGTAGATCCTACATAAGTGTGTTTAAATCGAACATTTAGAAAGAATGTACACTAATTTTAGAAAAATGTGCACTCTTAAGGTATCTTACGGTCAAACTAGTACATACTGATATTTTAGTATAGTGCAATATCTGTAATGAATAAGTTCTGTAAATATGTACCTAGAAATACATGGGTATTCTACTAACGTTCCTATAACATTGGCGTTCAGAAGGATTTACATAAAAAACATGGCCTTAATACCAGTTTTGTTAGTCTATAATAAAATAAAATAAATCCCGCAAATAAAATTCTGAAGTACCTATTTCACATGGCCTAAAAGGCGGTGTTAATCTTCAATCTGTTAAATAAAATAAATCGGATTCTGTGCCAAAGCAGATTAGGCCCCGGGCCATATCCCAACAGCACATATCGATAAGACAGAGCCTGTGCTTTTATTTCGGACCTGAAGACCCTCACGCCCGGGGCTGCCCGGGAAATAAAAATCTAAATGGAGCACTCTATGTACGGGCTTTATTCGGGAATCTATGGCCATTATTCGAAACATCACTTAAGCGCTATTAGGCGTTCGGTATTCAAAATTGAATAATTTAAAATAACGCATTTGAACCATTTACTTTTTCTACGAAAGTTCTATGCAGCCTGTAAATATTATATAAGTATACTTAAGTAAGGTTCTTCGTTTAGTTTATAAATTGTTTGGAAAAAATCTATCATAAACGGAAAATCCCCAACGCTCTCGAAAGTGAAAAGGGCCATAGATAACAGGGACTGGACAATGGGATGGAAAGAAATCTGTGATAAAATTTTAATGCGTGTATAAAAATGCCATAAATTTGATTTACCGTGGCAGGCCCTCGTGGAACGGGGTAATATCGAAAAATAACATGAGATAATGTTGGCTTACAAAGTGGGGTGGCCGGGATTAGGTGATGTTTGCCGGAGAGATATGTGGCGGTCGGCCGCGCGGCGCCCGTGCACCCACACTTTGCTTTTTCAATCTTTATTTTACGCATGCAGCATTGCAGGCTGTGCTGAAATCTACACAAATGTTAGAAGTTTTAGTGTAACTTTGTACTCTTTAAAAGGTAGGTATTTATTGATAGTCCTCCTGATTGATCTCGATGACGGTGAGCCCTCACATTATTTTATATTAGACACTAAGATATAGAGACAATGATTTTAAAATTGCATATTCCTAGGAACATTCTACGATATAAACGCACATTCCAAATCACCGAATTCTAATTTCGTTTCAAACGTTTAAAATAACAAGAAACAAAGGAAAGCCCTCACAAATTACAAAAAAAAAACTCTAAGGCACTGTGTATATAATAAATTCCTTATTGGTCCGCGGCAGCAATACAAAATGAGTGGAAGAAGCCACTTAAAAAGATTGGCACTCAGCGAGCCGGCATAATCTATGCAAATTACGTCAAATTAGGAGTCGTCAACACTCCGCTCTCCTTTGCGTAATTTGGAACGCAAACCCTCCTTTATTATTAATATTTATTCCATTCCTTTCCATCCGTGTTGAGAAAAAAATTGAAAATCTCTACGAAACATTTCGAACGGCTAATGAAACGGATAAATAAAATTATTTTTAAGTCGAAATACTCCACCGTAAAGAGACTGGCAAAAAACAAGGAAAAAATAACTTTTTGATTGATGTACTTATTGTCATTTAGTCTTATAAGTAACTGATAACAATTAGTAACTCGTCAATACTACTGAAAGATGTAACGATTGAAGAAAATAATAAAATTTCCCCAGCTGACGAAAATAGGTACCTATTGGCTGAAATACTATTTACTATAAGGTACTTAAGTATATTTTGAAGTTTTTGCTAAGAGTTTAATTATCTTTTTACGGTTATAAAATGATCAATTTTATACATTTCATTAGGGAGAAAACTTTTTATTAACATAAATTGAAACGCACTCTAAATGTACTGTATTATTTTTCTTTTACGTATATATAGTAATTTATCCTCATTTATTCTACGAAACCTTCTAAATAATATCAGTGACCTTCAAGGTTAACTAAGGTACTCATATAAAACTTAGGTAGAACACCACAATCATCAAAAAGAAAGTCGGCATGCCCCAAGCCGGCAACTTAAAAGGCAGATGCAATAAAAACCATAAAATGGCCTGAAAACATTGTTTACACGGGTCGAACTAACCTCGGCTGTAAAATAATATTTCGCCAAAGAAAGCTACTGTGCGTCCGACCCAAGTTTTTTTTCTACATTATTCTTATCTCTTTGCTTTTCGCTCTGGTATTGTTTTGTGAAAGGAAGAAATTGCTCCGGTTTATGGAATATGTATGCCAAACCATGTATTCTGAATATTTTTTTTATACCTACTAGGTAACAAAACTTTTTTGCAGTTAGTCTTAATGCCAAATGCTGTCTTTGCTACAGGTTTCAGGATGGTAACCACTTTTTTACAGAGTCAATAGGTATCTCCTTATTTGATGAGTATGACGATAATTTTATTCCCCGGTATTCTTAAAT
This sequence comes from Acrobasis suavella, assembly GCA_943193695.1. Taxonomy (NCBI): domain Eukaryota; kingdom Metazoa; phylum Arthropoda; class Insecta; order Lepidoptera; family Pyralidae; genus Acrobasis; species Acrobasis suavella. The sequence goes on along the minus strand of OW971945.1, from coordinate 7,281,589 downwards.
ATATTTTTTTTATATAAAATTAAAAAAATAGATAATAAATTATTACAATTAATATTCTTGGCTATTTTTATACCTGAATAGTTTAATTAACAATGTACTAAATAGTATATTCATATTTTTGGTTAAATGGATTCGATTTTTTTTTCACATGATGCCTAATTATGTTTGCTTGCATTACTTACTTACAAACGTTAACTTCAAACAGCTAAATTTTGTTCGAAGGTCTTCCTGCCAGCGCCGCAGGAATTCCAGTAATATTCTGTGTTATATTATATAACTTCGCTTTCACAATATATCTAATAATATACATCCTTGGATAACTGCCCCAATTTCTATAACTTATTACATTTCAAGATACACCCACGTCTTAAACCCACCCTTCTAATCCAAAACTTATACAATACCTATACGATATCAAGACCGCCATTACACCACCTACCTTAAGCAAGTGTTAACCCTCAAACGCCGCCTTACACCTAATCGCAATTTTGTCCGGGTCCTAATTCCCGATCGTAAATCATAACAAACATCTTGCTAACCCTTCGGTCGACCGTCTGGTCTCCGGCACCCAAGTGGCGTTAATTGGCGACCGGCTCGGGAAATTGGTCGCTGTACTTGCTTCCGCGAGTTAATGACTAGCCGCCCAGTGGATGGACGCCGAAATGTATTTAGGAGCGTGCAATTTGTGTATATGCAACGGGTTAGCAGTGGGCTTCGTGGTGAGTGGAGAGACGAAGGGTTATGTTCCTTTGAAACGGCGTCTGGAGGGTTAAATGACGATTTTGCAAATCAATTAATAACTAAGCTGGCGTTAACGAACACCAAATAGGTTTTCTAAAAGTACTTTACTAAACTTCGAAATAATTGGCGTCATATTGTTAAAATCAATACTTACTTTAAAAAATAGAGTACCTAAGTCAAATAAATGTTGAATTTGACTATGAAAGAAAGTTGATATCAATTTAATCACTAGGTAGATGAAGATTAGTGTAAATCAACAGGATATTTTTTCAAAAAAGCCAAAAAGCGACTTCAACACCAAACTACACAATCAATTTTGATTAAAATTATATATGACCATCTCTTTTTCTTCTCTTTTCATTTATACTTTCAAACAAAAAAGGAATTTTCTGAATTGGTGGACCTTGGACCAATTTAGAAATTGGGCAAAGTATGTTCCCTATATTTATGTATATAAAAATATATCTATGTATACTCAATTGAATTGGTAACCTCCTTACCTTTGAAGTCAGATTAAAAGTGAGATGGCGATCTTAAAAATTTTATCACAGAATGATGCATTATAATAGTTACCGTTATTCATTAGAGAGTTTGCAAACCGTAAACTCATAACAGTTACAAAACACATTTTTGCGTCAACACTAACGGTCTCATTTTTTAGGCCACTGCGAAGGTTATAAAAATATCTCTATTTGTTTTGGCAAGGTCGATATTATTGCCCTACAAATAGTAAAAAGTAGAACCCAAATGTAAAACAGTTTTTTTCTAAACACCGGCACCTTTCTTTACTGTTATATGCAAATGTTTGTGCAACTTAAATAAGACAATTAGAAAGAAATGGGAGCAAAAAAGTCTAAAACGGTAAACTGACAATGGTGCGCGATTTTGAAATTATCTACTGTTAGTCGATAATTAGATTTTAGTTTGCAAATAACAATTACTACTGATTGAGAGCAAAATTTCACTGGCGTGTTTCGTAGAATTTTAAATAGAAACGTTGCTTGGAATAATATGTTTCCGTGAACTATAAATTTATAATTTTTTAACTTTCTTCTTTTACCGTGACGTCATATTTTATGAAATTGCCTGCCTATCTTCCAGTCGGCACTTACGTTGGTACCTATGTAAGTAGCTAGTTTATAGAGCCGAGGACAATTACTTCAACTGTTACCTAATTGGAGAGTCAAATCACTCGTTATTACCTACATATTATGTAAGAACATATTTGGTTGGTAGGTAAACATATATGATTTTAACAATGTAATTGCTTCATCTATTGAAAGATATTCAAATAAAAAGTGTTCAACATCAGCTGTCATTTCGTTCTACGCATTTTACGAAGAAAAACTACTACTAGGTATATTAAGTACTTATCTACTATATTTTTTTTCAGAATTGCTTTTAAGTACGCACTCTGTCCATACAAAAAAGCAGACGAAGAAAACGTTTTTCCACCCCTAAACGTTTATCTGATCTCAATGATTTTTAGTACCTATGTTATTTACAAAAATTTATTGTGTAAATACCACAAAAATCAATGAGATCAGGGTCATCAGAGTTACCACTCCTAATTGTTAATAAGGAGTGGTAAAACTTTTTCCATTTCTGTATGGACAAGTGCGTGGTATACATACTTTTCTCTTAAATTTAATTATAAAGGAGAAATATGTTTTGTACTTAAATAAGTAGGTACCTATGTAATATGTGATATAAATGCATTACAACAGGTGAACTCACTATTTTTCATCAAAATAAATCATGGAACTGTTCCAACTAGAAAGGTGACCTCCAGACAAAACTTCGATAAAATTTTAATAGCAATCTGATTCGTAGCCGGCTGCAGTTTTGGGACTTGCCAAAACAAACAGCATGTCAGTGAAATGCATTAGAAATTAGACTAAAACTCTACCTAATCAATTGAGACTGTATGAAAAATATACGATTTAGGTGTAAATACATTAGAGGGCAACTAAATCTCCACAAATTACAATTAGAAATATCTTAAGAAAATGAAAGTATACCTACATCCATAAAAAGCAAAATAATTATAAATGAGGACTTGGCGTTGTGTTTTGATGGCCTGACCCTTTACAGCCAGATCCCACAATACTAGCACTCGTCGAAACTCACCGCACCTACATATAAAAATTACTTTCACTTGTAATTTGTTTGATGCCATTTACAATATAAAACTGGTGAAAGCTTAGAATACGCCCGATTAAGTCACCTGTCATGTCACCTTAAAATAAAAACGTGAAGTACCTTCGTATAAAGGTAAGTATATTAAAGTCGCTATCATCATCATCATTTCAGCCGCATAACGTCCACTGCTGGACATAGGCCTCTCCCAAGGATTTCCAAAATGACCGATCAAGAGCGACCTGCATCCAGCCCTTTCCAGTGACCTTGAGCAGGTCGTCTGACCTATTTGTGGCTGGGCGTCCTACGCTTCGCTTGTCAGTATGCAGTCGCCATTCGAGAACGCTTTTTCTCCAGCGGCCATCGGTTCTTCGCGCTAAGTGTCCCGCCCACTGCCACTTCAACAAGCTAATCGTAGAGCGAGCGATCACGTAGAGAAACACCGAGCATAACCCTCTCCATAGCGCGCTTAGCGACCTTGAGCCTTTTTATGAGACCCATAATGGACACCCATAAGGGACCACGTTTCAGAGTCATAAGTCATCACTGGTAACACACATTAATTTAACACTTTCTAACACGCTACATCTATAATATTTGGGAGTAACTATATGACACAGACAGACATACAGATACATCAAACCTATCACATCCCTCATTTTTCTCTGGGGTTTAAAAGTTCAATAACATACGCAGTTCTAATGCCGCCGGTACCTCATTGCTATTCGCGACCCACCTGTTACTAAATTGAATAATGTCGTAGGCGGAGGAAAGTTATGATAATTCAGAGTGGTGAGAGAGTGGCACGTATACAAGTACAAGTTGCGGGCGCGGTTGGCCGCATCGCTCAGCAGTGAATAGACGCCGCCAGATCTCCTGCTTGAAGGTTTGTTTGTTATGCTCAGAAGTTATGTACCTTCCACGCATATTATGCACACACACTCGCGTTTTTAACTCACGAAAGACAATTTTTGGTGGCTGTTTTCACTTTTTGGACCTTTCCTCTATTTTTTCGGATTTCTCTTTTCTTTTTTGAATCATCATCATAATTTCAGCTGCATAACGTACACTGCTGGACGTGTCTCACTCTAGGAATTGAATTTGAAGATTTTTAATGATTATTCAAATTCAATTAAAAAACTCAATATTCTTTAGTCTGATGGAACTTTCAGTCTTGAATACATAGGTTGCTAGGGGTACACCAATTAAGTTAAAAAACCTGTAACTGGTGAGTTCCGGTTTTTCGATAATAAATAATAAATAAATAAATATATAGGGACAAATAACACTGATTGAGCTAGCCCCAAAGTAAGTCCGAGACTTGTGTTATGGGATACTAACTCAACGATACTATATTTTATAATAAATACTTATACATATAGATAAACATTCAAGACCCAGGACAATTTGAAAAAGGTCATTTTCCAACTTGCCCTGACCGGGGATCGAACCCGGGACCTCTGGGTGGTGGACTAGAAAGTAAATTCGATATTATGAGTAAAGAATAAATAAACAAACGCAAAAAAAAAAAAATTGTACTTAAATTGAGCAAATATACAATATGTAACAAAAACCCTGTCCGATCCTTGTAGAAGCAACTCAGACCGTCAATATGAACAACTTATCCTATGGAACCAATGCTTGAAACTCGAATAAATAAATCTACATTTTCATACAAAAGTGTTCGGCTGGCCCGGTAATTTTTATGAAAATTTCGAATTTTTTCTTCGAGTTTCAAGCGTTGTTCATACATATTGTATACATGTAAGGGACATACCCATAATAAATCAAACTATGGGCTATATATACTAGATCTCTTTATGCTATATTGGGAACGCAATGGATCAAAAGCAAAGAAGAAATCCGAATGGCGGCGACGCGGTTCGCAACTCGTCACGTCACGTTTCCCGCAGGTGCGAAAAGCGGTCTTTGGACAGCCGCTTGGCTACTTTAAATGTTCGAGGGGGAATGAATGAAAAGGTAGATGAGGTGTATCAGATGATGAGTGAAAGAAAGATTGATGTCCTGTGTGTGAATGAGACGAAAAGGAAAGGATGCGGAACCACTAAATGTGGTTCGTTCACGGCGTATTGGTCAGGAGTACCAGAAACCGCCAAAGGCTGTCAAGGAGTTGGCCTCATCCTTTCTAAAAGAATGGCAGAGTGTGTGAATGAGTATGAATTTGTAAGTTCAAGACTTGTTTGGATTAGAATGAAAGTTGGGTTGAATCGTATATTTGTATTGGGAGTATATGCGCCTACAGAAGGTACATCTAAAAGAAATAGAGAAGAAAGAAAGGAATTTTGGGAAAGTGTAAATGATGTTTTGAGTGGTTGCAAAGACAATGAGAAGATAGTCATGTTAGGTGATTTTAATGGATGGGTTGGTATTAAGCGAGATGGTTTTGAAAAAGTATTGGGTTCGTTTGGCGATGAAAGGGAGAACGAAAATGGAAAAAGTTTACTTGAAGTATGTCTGGAGAAGAGTCTTTGTGTGACAAACACTTTGTTTTGTCACAAAAAGATTCATATGTATACAAGGGAGCAGAATGAAATGAAAAGTATGATAGATTTTGTAATAGTGGATGAAAGAATGAAAAAGGATGTTATTGATACAAGATCGTATCGTGGTGTGGGGATATTTACCGATCATCATTTAGTGATTTCCAAGATTAAAAATCTTTTTAGAAATTGGCGTCACCATAAAGTGAAATCCCCCAATAGGTTGGAGAGAGTTAAGGTTGAAAATTTGCAAGGAGAAGAATCGAAAGAGAAGTATAAAAAATGTTTAGGAGAAGAGTTAAAAGATATAGATAATGAATGCGACATTGAAAATTTATGGAAGGTTTTAAAGGAAGGAATTATCAGTGCCGCTACCAAAGTATGTGGGATAGCCAAAAGAAGAAAGTGTAAAGATACGACGAAAGTATGGTGGGATTCGGAGGTTCAGGCTGCAGTTGTAAGAAAGAAGAAAGCATGGAAGGATTGGTTAGCCTTACGGGCTGACGGGAACAAAAATAGTATAACAAGTGAAGTTGTTTCTGCTGCAAGAGAAGAATACAAGAAGATGAATGTAATCGTTAAAGAAATAGTTAAAAAGAAGAAAGAGGAACAAAAAGATGATTTTGATAGAAGATTGTCTCAAAACTTTAAAAGTAATATCAAATACTTCTGGAAAGCTGTCAAAACTGCTAGAGGAAAGTCAGCGACCTCAGAGTTAACCAAGATCCGAGACAAGAATGGAAGATTGTTAATCGAGGAAAAGTGTGTCTTAGAGGTATGGAAGGAGTATTTTGAAGGATTGTTTGAAAAAGACGAAAGAAAAGTAAATAAGACGAATGAAGACATGCATGAGATTGAGTTGCGAGTTTGTGGTGATGATAAAATAAAAATGGAGGAAGTCGTGAAAGCATTAAATGGAATGAAAATGGGAAAGGCTGGGGGATATGATAGAATTAATACTGAAATGCTGAAGGCCGGACAGGGCATCGTGGCAAGTCAGCTGTGTCGCCTTTTTAATATGTGCTTTGAAAAAGGCATGGTACCGAAGGATTGGTGTAAGGCGGTCATTGTGCCCCTCTATAAAGGCAAAGGCTCACAGCAAGACTGCAAGAACTACCGAGGCATTAGCCTTCTCAGCATTGTCGGTAAGTTGTATGCTAAGGTTTTGATTGAAAGAGTGATAAAAGATACTGATGGAAAGATATGGGATGTTCAAGCAGGATTCAGAAAGGGAATGGGTTGCGCGGATCAGGTCTTTTCCTTAAGATGCATTCTAGAAAAACTTTTGGCTAAAGGTCGAAAAGGCTATTGCGTCTTCATAGATCTGGAAAAGGCCTATGACAGAGTGGTGAGGAATGAGTTGTGGTCGACACTGTCTGAGTATGGGCTGAACGGTCAGCTGGTACGAGCACTGAAATCACTTTATAGCGATTCCAGTGCTTGTGTCAGACTTGGTGGCGAATACACAGACTGGTTTAATATTGAAAAGGGTGTTAGACAGGGATGTGTAGCGTCACCTTGGCTGTTTAACCTATTCATGGACAGTTGTTTGACAAATCTGAAAGATGTTGAATGTGGTATTAGAATGGATGAGTTACTTATAAAGTGCCTCCTTTATGCTGATGACCAAGTATTACTTGCAGACTCAGAGGAGGAATTACAGAAAATGGTAACCGTTTTGAATGAAGCTTTGGAGAAAAAGGGAATGAAAATGAATGTGAGTAAAACGAAAGTAATGGTATTCGAGAGGGATGAATGTATAACAGAATGCAATATTGTGGTAAATGGGTGTACAGTGGAGCAAGTGGAAGAGTTTGTTTATTTGGGATGTAAGTTTAGTAGAGATGGAAAGCACGAGAGTGATATAGAAAGAAGAGTGAATGCGGGAAATCAAGTGAATGGGGCATTACACTCCTTTATGAACAGCACGAAAGTGTCAAACACAGCACGTTTGGCTGTTCATAATGGAGTGCTGATACCGACGCTGGTGTATGGAAGTGAGAGTTGGGTATGGCAGAAAAGGCACGAAAGTAGAATAAATGCAGTTGAAATGAGAGCGCTGAGGAGTATGTGTGGTGTTACTTTGAAAGATCGGATTAGAAATGATGTCATAAGGGAGCAGTGTGGACTGAAAGAAGATGTAGTAACAAAAATTGAGAAAGGAATGTTGACATGGTTCGGACATGTAGAAAGGATGGATGAAAGGAGATTCACTAAAAGAGTCTACAAAGCAAACTTGAGTGGAAGAGCGGGTCAGGGTCGTCCTCGACGAACGTACCGCGATCAAATTGCAGACGTTCTTAAAAAAGGAGAGGTCAGAAGTACCCGTAACCGGCGGGCATGCATGAAGAGAGTGATGAGTGTAGATGAAGCGAAAGAGGTCTGTCAGGATCGTAGCAAGTGGAGGTCCTTAGTCTCTGCCTACCCCTGTGGGAAACAGGCGTGATAATATGTATGTATGTATGTAAATAATGTATAAGTTAAAATACAAAATACAATTTCGGCATCTCCATACAAATCTGTGCAGCCGCCAGGGCAATTTGCATAGAAATGGCGATTATTTTTTTTTTAAATCCTGTTATTTTATTGTATAACTATACTACAGTGATCTAAGTAAAGCCTATAATTCGATTTATCACGGGTATGTCCCTTCCAGCTTGAATATCCCTATTTAATTTAAAAGCTAATATTTTCACTAATATATCTTTTTAATCGATTTGAAAATCAATCCTATTCATGTACTTAAGTTAAGATATATGTGAGTTGAAGTTTAGTGTTCTCTTAGAGTACTGCGTAAGTCATTATGTAAGAATATTTTTTATTTTATTGAAAATAATAATGCTTCTGTTTCTTTCTCTTATGCAAGTGAAATGAAAATCGGCTACCAAATCTTCGAATTAATGATTATCGTAAGGTATTTCGCATTGTGACATGTAGAATGTATATTTATAAGTAATATATAATTCTGTCGCCATCGGGAATCTAACTGAACGGCAAAAGTTGTTAAAAAGTGTTTTGTTTTACTTATCAAATCTACACGGAAGAATAACGACATCCGTGGCGTAGTGGTCAACACGCTAATCCGCCACCCAGAGGTCCCGAGTTCGATCCCCGGTCAGGGCAAGTTCGAAAATGGCCTTTTTCAAATTGTCCTGGGTCTTGGATGTTTATCTATATATGTATTTTTTATAAAATATTGTATCGTTGAGTTAGTATCCCATAACACAAGTCTAGGCTCGAACTTACTTTGGGGCTAGCTCAATCAGTGTTATTTGTCCCTATATATTTATTTATTTATTAGATTAATACAGTGAGTCACAGCACCAACCCTTCAAAACAAACCAAAACGTTTCTGTAAATGACCCAGCTATGCGCTGTAAATGCAAAATATATATTCCCTAATCCCGAGATAACTGCCAGCCAGAGTGCGGTGTTATTCGGTTGTTTTTTTAAAAAACGTCCGCGGCCGACAACAAATTGAAATTCATTAGTACGCGCAGGGGCGTAGCTAGAGAGACAGGGGTAGGTTATGCCCATCCAATTTTGCTTTTTTGTGTGTGTGTAAGTGGCCAACACTGGTCTCAGATTTTTCAAGCTGCCTAAAGGCATCTGGCATAGCTTGATAACAGCCATACAATGATGTAAGCCAGGACCAACGGCTTAAACGTGCCTTCGGAAGCACAGAGGAGTTCGAAAATTTTTTACGTCTTTATCTCTAATGGAGCAGAGCATTTTGGGTCCACCCAATAAATTTTAAATAGCAGATTGTGCTACAAGGGGATAAGGTAATATTTTAAAGGCGAGGGCGTTACTTTGAATCCAGAGCGAAACGAAGGATTCCACAGTTGAATTCTGAGTGCAGTGATTGATTATGTATATCGCTCCAGATAAAAATATTACCGTACCCGAGTAGCACACTCTACTTTTTATCTCCATCTATGAGAAAAACTAGCAAATTCAAAACAAAATATAAAGAAAAGTAGAACACCTATGATACCTAATCAAACTTCAACCGACAATTTAATACTTTTGTTTGGTGATTTCATACAATAAATACTAAGAAATAATTTTTCGAAGACCACTGACTTACGATAAAATGTTCACTCACTACTTTGTTTGCGTGGTCCTTCATATCTTTTTATTTTTATTAGTAATCTTGATACCTATTCACTATCGGCTTAAACTTACGGAAAAGTATTCACATTTACGCAAATAATTACACAAATAATTACATGTCAATGCAAATATGCAATGCAAATTTTCTGTAATTACTTGAATCAAAGAGAAAAATTGCGCCTTTGTAATTATCCCTTACTTTTCCGACACGCAGAACATAAAAATGTTTACTTACATTCATTATAACGGCGATAAGGATTCCAAATTTAAAAAATCGCCACGTCTGTGCCAATATTTTTTTATTTTAAACCAATTTTTTTTTTGCTGGGCTGACAATATTATTTTTGATTCTGCATAGATTACATACGTGTTCGGTTTTCAAATTGTTTTAATCCCTAGAGATTTTCTTTTTCGCTTTTCGTCCCGAGCGCGTAAGCAGTAGGTAACTTTAGCTCCAAATGTTTGGGGATATAAAACATCGTTTTTCAAGTACATGGGATAAAAAAGATCTTTTAGTACCTGAAGATGGTTGACGTCTACAAATAGAGGCCCTTAAGCCTGATAAATTAGATTAACTAGCTTTAAAATCCACAGCTTCGTCTGCGTATCAAATTTAGTACTTTGTAATAAACTCTCCTTTGTATTATCTCCTTAATGGATAATTTTTGCGAGAAATCCTATCCTATGTCCATTCCCGGGTCTTAAACTATATCCATACTACATTTCATTTAAATTGGTTAAGAGGTTAAAGGGTGAAAACAGACAGCGTTACTTTCGCATTTATAGATATATTAGTAAGGAATAAAGATTAAAAAAATCAAAAAACTTAATAATAAATCTTCATAGTCCGTTGTTTAGTGGCAATATTATTTATATATTGAAACTTTATTATTTCGCAATACAAATTGTCTACAATTGGCGAAATAAGCGTCACTATGATTCTCTTTTTTGTAGAAGTGTCCTTTGGTTCTTACGGCTATAGAAATAAAGACATGATATCTGTATTTATGTAATAGCTTTCTATGCAATTACGTGTAAAAGAGCTTGAAAATACCGATGATTTCTGAATAAACATTTGATATTCGCATGTGGTTATTTAAGCTGGTCAGCCCCCTTTTAACAATCTCTAGCTACGCCTGCTACTACGCAGCTCCATCCACGCGGGCGTTAAGGAAAATTAACGAGGCATATATGAATTAACACCCACACACCGACGGCCAGATCGATAAGAGCAATCGGCGACAGTTTTTTGAAATGGTTAAACTCGTGTTATTTCACGTTGACGCTTTCGAACGCGTTGATTTTTCCGCGTTGGATAGCGTCATTGGAAAGCCGACTCTACTGCCGCGGGCATGCTACGGGTAGCAATATAGCGTATTATTTAAGTGCACTTAATATTAAACTTATGGTATGCCATAGTAAATAAAAAACCATAAATATGTAATTTTGTACACCAGAAAGTAATGAAAACCAGATAACCTATATCACAGAATATTAAAAATAAGGAAACAAATGGACACAAGACAAACGGGGCACGCGTCGCAAACAGTTTAATCTGTCCAAAGCCGCTCCCCAAATAGCGGCATCTTTACTCCGCTTACTTCGCTGCATAAGACAGGATTAGACGTCTTATTGGGCTTACAAGTCAATCTCTAGACGTTGTGAACATTTTCCCTCTTGTTTACAAAGCCGATTACAATTTTGTTCATGTTCTCATTCATTGTCTTGTTATTTTATTGCGTAAAACGCAGAGGAAAAACAGGTAGCTTAATATTATAACAGTGGCATCTTTACTCTGCTGCATAAAACATGATAAGGGGTTTGACTGGGCTTAAGACCAGTCAGTTGCGACGTCGTGAACATTTTTCCTGTTTTTGTAAAGCCGATTACAATTTTAATTCGGTTTTCGTTGGTATAAAAAAGGAGAAATATAAGGTAAGGTTAATATTATAATAGCGATATCTTTACTCCATTTTATGAGATAGTATAAGAAGTCGGGCCTTAGGACTGAGCTTACTACAAGTCTATCAGTCAGTTCAGTTTGAACATTTTTCCCCTTATTTCTAAAGCCGATTACAATTGCCAACTATTTTAAAAGTCCTTCTCATACTTTCATAATGTTAGTGTCTAAATTGTAATATTTTAGCAACTATTATTGCGCTTATAAGTAGATATATGTATCAGTCGTATGCTTCCCTAAGGCATAGGCAAGTAAGTTTAAGTATTTTTTTATTCAAGATTTGATAAATCTGTAGATAATAATTGGCCGTGGATTTCATTTTGCAAAAATGTAATTATATACTTGGTTTCAATTGGTATTTAACAATTACATAGCCCTGTTGTAACTTGGTGTTCTTCAAACATACCTATTAATAAGCGTTAACTTCGCCAAGTCAGCAGCCAAACATCATGATCCCTGCTAATCACGGTATCAAACTTATAGACAGCTTGATGTGTACTTACCATCCAGATCTCGCTCATCTATTAGGCACAGTTATAGGTGCCTATAGTATACCTACTACTTTTTCTCTATATGGCAAATTCTTGTCTTGTATTTTCATGATTTTAGGAAGTTAACATACTTCCCAAAATCATAAACTATAAATATGATAATAATATCATGTGAACTTGGGGAAATTGAATTTTTATTTCTTTTTACAAGATTAATTATCATCAAATACAAGTTACATTAAAACGAAAAAAATTTACTGTTAACTTAAATTCAATTCGGGAATCACCATCGCTTTTCACTGTTACAGTTTGAAGCAACGAGCGGTATTGTTGCATTCGTCACGCGTCCACTAGGAAGTACCCTTTCTCGGAGAAAGTCCTTTCTTCTCGAAGGCTAACGCTACTCTTTGTATAACTGTCAGTATTACGGTTCCTTGTGTAATTATTCATAAAGGGTTGCTCTAAAATCGCTCGCGGGACCGTTAGTTCCCGGTTTATGAGCTAACGGGCAGATGACGTCGATACCGTTAGTGTTTGAGGCAATAAAGTAAAAGGGTTGGTGAAATGGTTTTGTTTCTTTCACTTTGATTTAACCTTAACGGTGTTGGTTCTTGTATATGATGTAAACAAGTAAACGGTACTTTGGGAAAGTATCGCGTGGTTTTTTTTTGTACCAATGTACTGTTACATTTTAGGGATTTTCATGCCATAGCCACGACAGGTCCCGCCGGCACTAATAAACGAGCCAATTCTATGCAACTACAACAACAAATATCCACAATTTTTGTACCAATGTACTGTTACATTTTAGGGATTTTCATGCCATATGCGAACATAAATATAATTCTCTTTTTTATTTTGCTGTGTAAAATAGGGAAAACATAATTAAATATTATGTAAAGTATGAATATGATACATACTATATTGAAACTATTATCTACAAGAAGTGTAAATATTATATATCTGTTTCATATATCTGTAAAAAAATGTTAGTGAAGGCGGAATAGGTATTATCGGGCAACTAAATTAGGTAAGAATAAAATATTATAGTTAAAAGATTATGAAAGGTTACATGACAAAAAATCCATCAAAACAAAATTACTTAGAAAGCTAGGCAAATAGTTGTCATAACTTTTTACGCGCAACTAATTGCCGAATGGCTTCTGTTGTCATAAACTGTCAGCCACCGGTCTTACAGGCTTTGTTTCCATAGAATTGGCAACAGTGATGTAAAAACATGACCCATTTGCTGCTTTGTGCTGCCGACGGCTGCCAAGGTCGACGGTAATGTGGTAGAGACATCTTAATTAGCGGTCCGAATCTTGAACTACATGTTTTACTGAAACGATTTAACTAAGTAATTATATTCATAGAATAAATACAAGTTTAATAACAATATAAGGCTCAGATACATACCTTTTCCATCATAACGTTGTTATGTGCTGTCATGTGTAATTTAACGGACTTTCGAATTTATTTTTAGCTAAAGATACATTTTAATAACCTTCAGTTCGAACTGCTTGCTATTTTTCTTGCATTGAAGATAACATGAAAATGATTGCAATGTGTTTCTTATTATAATAATATTCAATTAAGTAAGTATAGAGAGCGAATTTATAATTTACTTGTCGAATAATATGTACTTACTTAGAATAATACTTGAATCTTACTAAAGTTGGCTAAAGTGTTTCATTAACATTCAATATAATTGACCGAGCGAGCGAAGCGAGCGAAACATCTTAGTTTCGACTGGCAAAAATTTGTCCGTCTGTCTGTCTGTTCTCGCTTACAGGACGCATTTCTTGGCCATTATTACAATAATATTTTTGGCTTTTTTATTAAAGCATGGGACTGCGAATCATTTTTATGTCTGAAAACACTGAATAAACTAAGAATCCTGAAATAAAAATAAATAAATAAAAAAGAGTCGCGGTATCATGATTTAATAAAAAAGTAAAAAAATATTTTTTTATTTCGATATTATGTTCCTTGGGGAAAGTGGTTCAATTTCACTCCCTCTCTCACTTCACTTCTTTCTACTTTGTTTCCAGCATTAGTAGGTTGGTTTCAAAACTCTTAAATGGTTTTGCTAAGCCAAGGAAACTGTAAAATATCGGTTATTTCGTGGTTGTAAGCGCTCGCGAGGTCTACTATAGAGGTTTTTGTAATCTTACAAAATGTTTAATTGTGCCAGCGAGACAACCAACCAAATGTCAAAAGCCTCTTAAAATATTACGCTAAGTGAAAATATTTTTTTCAATGGCATTGCTTTAACAAATAAATGCCAAAGAAAATTAGGTACGTACAAAGAAAACCATGATGCAAGTGCAGATTTCTTCAAAATTACTGCAAACTTGATTCGCTCAAGGACCCAGAGTACCTAATAATTCTTCCCACTTTATGATATAGGCTTGATAAGTGTTTGTAGAAAAAATTTTGGCCGTTTAAATATTTTAACTAAAGTAATAAAATTATTTTCTCAAATAAACTTTTTCAGTATTAAATATATTTACTTTATACTTAGCAGACATTCGTATTTACGCATATTCGACGACAAAAGTCTTCCAAGAGAGACACTTCACGTATTCATAATTGATTCTCATATTACAGGTAAGCTCGTCGTCATGTCCAGTTTCAAGCCTGTGACTAATAGTGGACACCTCAATCAAGAGCCACGACAGGTCCCGCCGGCACTAATAAACGAGCCAATTCTATGCAACTACAACAACCAATATCCACGGCGGTGCGTGAAATCCGACACAATGCCGACAATAGTTTTAACAGCATTTAACTCCCTAACAATAAACACAATACGACAAAATGCTAAAAACAATGCCACAATAGCATATCCGAACGACAAAAGATGGAATTCTTTGCTGACGTTCTGGGTATGCCTGCACAAAAGCAACTTCTTTGCCTAAGTTTTTTTTCTGTTCTGTGGCCTAATGACATACAGGACGGCCGCATTGTAGCGTTTATGACACCCACGCGACTCCATAATGGAATTAGTTCCAGTATTTTGCCAACAGTGTTTTCTGGACGTGTCAGTTCGAAGAAGAAGAGAAATTGGGACGGGATCTAGTGGTAAAAAACTGAACGCGTGCCTCTGGCTCGGTTGCTTTTAATATTTGGAAACTCATTTTTTGTGTTCTACATACTAAGAATAGGCTGTACGACGTACGCAACGTATTAATCATCTCTCATTCATCTCACTCATCAATACATTTTAAGATACATAATTTGATAACCCAAAGTGAGATGGAGATATTACATTTATTAAGACGAAGTGGTAGCTAAAGTGGCGCCCTCATTTGAAATAAATTGTTAAAACTAAATATGGTGATAATTAAAAATTTAATTTGTATAAATGTCTCGAAAGACCTTTAAATTATTTTATGAATATAATTATATGAATACAAATCAAATTTTTAATTATCACCATATTTAGTTTTAAACAATTTATTTCTAATGAGGGCGCCACTTTAGCTACCACTTCGTCTTAACGGATTTCTTTTACAATTCTAGATTGTGAGCTCCAGCTTTTCAATCTAAGTAATAAAAAAGCTCTTCAGAGCGAAAACTGCATATAGAACACGGTGAAGTATAATAAATAAGAAAAAAAAGGCCAAGTGCGAGTTGAAATAGCGTGGAGAGGGTTCCGTACAATGCCAAAGTTTTTAAACTTATACAAAATATCACATTCAAAAAACCTCACAAAAAGACGCGAGCTAACTACTACTAGCGTTATCTAGTGGTTTTTTAGTGAACTATTTTCCGTAAGTGAACGTATTACATTGAGTTTACCACTTTATTTTCAATGGATAGAATTTTCTGTAATCTAATAGCAATGAAATATATTTTGAACTTATTTTTTCGAAAATTTTTTGGCTCGTTAATTTCGGAGATCTGGCGGAGGAATGGTCAATTTTCGTCTTCTTTCATGAATATTAATTTTAAGTTTTTGTCATGTGACCTGTTGGTATACCTAATAAATAAAATAAAAAAGAAACAAAATGAATAAAATCAAAACTATATATTTTTCAGTAATAACAAAATTTTATTTAAGATCCTCATAACGGGCCCTTTTATTTGATATACATGTAATGTTTGGAAAACTTTTTTTTAAATTTCCTAATTTGCCCCCGAAAATAACCATTTAAAAAAATGATTACTTTGTACATCTGTGTTTGGGTCATAGGATTACACCATCCTACTAAACACCTGATTTAGCGTAGTAGATTCGGAGCAAATTGGCTGTGACGGACGGACAGACGCACGAGTGATCCTATAGGGATTCCGTTTTTTCATTTTTGGTACGAAATCCTAAACAGATCTTTTCGACATCTCAAATCAATTCGAAATCTCAGATCTTTTCGAGATCTTTTCGACATCTCAAATCAACGAAATAAAAACTATATCAAAATCGATTCATCCGTTCGATAGTTACCAAGCCACAGATAGACACATAAAACTTAAGAATCAAATTCCTTCTTTAAAATCAATGTTTTTGATTCAAAATTGACAGAACGAGATACAAGCTCTCTCCACAAGGTTATAACGACAACGACGGGGCTCATAGTTGGATGCACACCAAAGAAAAACAGTGTGGAATCTAAAGACGGGGGATAAATTTGTGACTTTTTAAATTTTCATTCCTATGCCTAACGTGACGCGATAGATAGAGTATTGGCACGTAAATTCAGACTGAAAACTATTGAGATTTCAAAAGGGTACGTTTGCGTTATGTCATCACAATATAAAATTTAGTACAACGGAACCGTTAAATTGAAGCATTCCATATCCCAAAAGCCTGGATTCAGACGTTACTTTAAAGAATGCAATAACAATTATTTTATTTATAAGTACGACATTATGCAATATAGTTATACCTATAATAGTCATACCTGGATGATGGAACAATTGGCGGCGCTCCGGAAATTGTTGCCAAGGATCTGGAGATTTTGATTCCGGGACTGCGTGAAATGGGCCTTGTCATCAATAGCTCCAAGTGTGAGTTGTATCCTTGTGAGGGAGCAGCCAGTGAGCACATTGATAAATTCCGCGACTTACTGCCTGATTTAAAAGTTTTGGATCAGCAGTCGTTTTCCCTTCTAGGGACTCTAATTTTCAAAGAGGCGGTTCCGGCAGCTTTGCAAATTAAGAGGGAAATGCTTGCTCGGTCGCGTCAACATCTGAGTCAATTACCGGCACATGTTGCTCTGACATTATTACGTGGTTGCCTCTAAATCTCTAAGTTGATGTACGTCATGAGGACCTCCCCAACGTGGCTGTCTCCAACTGAGATTTCCCAGTTGGATGAAGACACAAAAATAACGTTGGAGACTATCCTCAACGTGCACCTCGATGAGGATCAATGGTTGCAGGCATCGCTTCCTGTCCGTCACGGGGGATTGGGCCTGAGGCGTATGCAGGACGCTAATATTTCAGCGTTTCTGGCCTCCTCGTATGGGGTTCGCGGATTGGTTGCTAATATACTTCAAATACAAGGCGACAATCTGAACGTGCCCCACACTGAGGAAGCCTTAAGCGTTTGGTCCGCTACGTGCTCTGCCGGTGATCTTCCAGAGGTCAGAGGCGTACAGCGTCAATGGGACGACCGATTGTGTCGGACCAAATATGGACAGCTACTCGCGACTGCCGTGGGAATTGACATCGCTCGGCTTAAGGCGGTATCGTCTCTGGAGTCGGGAGCTTGGCTGCATGCCCTTCCATCGCCTCATATTGGAACTATTCTGGATGACGGATCTTTGAGGGTGGCTGTGGCTCTTAGGTTGGGATGTGATGTTTGCGAGCCGCACTCTTGTGTGTGTGGCGCGTGGGTAGACGCTAAGGGTCGCCACGGATTAAGCTGCAGTAAAGCAGCGGGTCGTTTTCCTCGGCACTACATGCTAAACGAGGTGATCCGGCGAGCTTTGGTGTCTGTTGGCGTGCCGTGCACTCTTGAGCCCCCTGGTTTGTGCCGGTCAGATGGTAAGAGGCCAGACGGCCTAACCCTTATTCCATGGGAGAGAGGTCGGTGTTTAGTATGGGACGCAACGTGTGTCAGCACTTTCGCGACCTCTCATCTGTCGCGTACAACCCGTGCGGCTGGTGCGGCCGCGGAGTGGGCAGCTACGCAGAAACACACCAAATATGCCCCACTTAAGACATCCTATGTTTTTATTCCCTTCGCGGTCGAAGTGAGCGGGGTATGGAGTGCAGAGGCCAAGGAGTTTGTGCGGGAGCTGGGAAGGCGGTTAAGGAATAACGGCAATGACCACCGCGCTGAGTCGTATCTGATGCAACGCATATCGCTTGCAATACAACGGGGAAATGCTGCAAGCGTCATGGGCACATTTGCATCAGGTACGATTCGGGGCGGATTGTTTGACTGACGTACTCAACGTCAAAATTGATTGACATGTATAAAAAATAATTAAATTAAATTGGTATTAATTATAATAAATAGTAAAAACAAATTTATTAATATAGGTAGTTAAACAATTTTTTCATAATTTTCAAATTTGTTGTATTTTCAACGTTTTCAATTAGATTCAAAAATGATATATCAACAAAGGTCAGGCAGAAATCACAAAACAAAGAATATTTATAATTGGATGGGCCACTGACGAAGATTCACTACCTCTGGCGCATCGATTTCTTTATCACTTTTGAACCTTTTTATTTTTACTGTCATTCAAAAACCGTGTTCAAAAGTCAACAAATGGGAGGTAAAAATCTCAACATCGAACTTAACGAGGAATATTTATAGTTGGATGCACACCACGGAAGAAGATGCACTACCCCTGGTGCATCGATCGCTGATGCCCCTCGATCGCGCCCCTTATTGAAAATTATAACAATGGCACACCGCGCGCTCTCTTAACACTCACTGATTTCGGTCGAGTACTGTGGACATGGTCACATGGCAGATAACAATAAGAAATGTTTATTTACAAAAAAAAATTACATTCATTTGTCTTGTACAAAATAAGCAACTGACTTTGTTCCATTGTAGCTGACAAATTTAAATTAATTATGACGAGTGTAATAAAGTTATGTATTCGATTCACATCTACTTCAAATGTTTACAAAACAATAAAATAATTTTGATTATTCGTTTATTAAACTAAAAATGAATTATTTCATGTGAGTTATTGGTACAATAAATTTAAGTATTTAAGTAGAAATATTTAGATAGGACCCACTTGGTCACTTTTTGCTTAGAAAAGCTATAATGTAAAAGTTATAATGTAATATGTGTTCTCAAATAATAAATAAATAAATATATAGGGACAAAAAACACCGATTGAGCTAGCCCCAAAGTAAGTTCGAGACTTGTGTTATAGAATACCAACTCAACGACAACAAATACATTATAACAAATACATATATAGATAATCATCCAAGACCCAGGACAATTTGAAAAGGCCATTTTCCAACTTGCCCTGACCGGGGATCGAACGTATGTAGGTAATGTAAGTACGTCTTAGTTCTATAATGAAGA
The DNA here is from genome assembly GCA_943193695.1 of Acrobasis suavella. NCBI lineage: Eukaryota > Metazoa > Arthropoda > Insecta > Lepidoptera > Pyralidae > Acrobasis > Acrobasis suavella. The sequence goes on along the minus strand of OW971945.1, from coordinate 7,262,134 downwards.
AATTAATGTTCATCTTGTGAAAATATTGATGTGATGTAATTAACTTACACACTCTTTAAAAAAAAACAAGTATTTAAACCTAAAAAAAAATCTTATCCACACAGTTTCACATGGTACGTGGACGTGTTAATATATCGGTCGAATTCAGAGGGCAGAGGGCGGGATGCAGGGATTATAATGAGGCTGAGCCCCTCTAAGTATTTTCGACATGCGTCGCTGTCGCCCGACAAACATTCGGGGGCCACGCAAATTACTGCCACTGTCGTATTTTAATGTCCACGTCGAAAATCATCGCGATGAACGGATATATTGTATTTTTTTAATAACTGTGATTTTGAATTATTAACTAAGTACTTACTCGTAACTAATTCATAACTACTTACAACTCTTAAGTGTTTTCCGACATCTGTGATAATCGGAAATATAAAGAAAATATGAAAAACAGTGGTTTTTTTTTATTAATATCTGCATCACTCTACTAGTCGACCTGATCTAGAAGTCAATTTATAAGAGATTTTACGTATTAATTTACTAGTAAGTCGTTTTGATTGAAAAGTACGGAAATATAAAATATCACAGCAAAACAACTAAAACGTAAAATCCAATACAACAGAGGTAGTTAGTACAGTCATCTTAGGGTTTTACCTATTAGGAAAGTCAGGGAACAACCTGGATTTTTATATACACCTTTATTTTGGTATTTTAAATGTTGTCTCAAAAGTCACATTGGATCACGTGATTGTGGCCGAAGATATTTAGAGATATAAATATATTTTAAACTCATTTTTGACACCTTTGAACTTGAATATCTACAGATGAAATCACGTGACCCTACTTGACTTTCGATTCTTGACGATTTAGAATACCAAAATATATATAAATATAAATAAGGTGTATACAAAAATCCAGCTTGTTCCGTAAAAATCCAAGGCTGCCTATGAGCTTTTGATTAAACTACTGGACTAATTCGATTTGTATTCGTTAAAATTGGCTATGAAAAAAAAAGCAACGAGTTCATACTAAATTTAATTTTCCTTTTCAATTCTATGATAACTAATAGTTTTATTAAACCTTTGGCGAGTTCATAACAATCTGTAGTGTAATAATAAACACATTGTTGCTAACTGGAATACTGTAATTGTGTCTTGTAGCAATTTATATCAGTCGGGAGTAGGTACCATGTGCAGAGAACAACAGAAGTGTACCCAACCGCCTGGGGCGCTGGGATTCTATTAAAATCCAAACAATACCGACTTCCCCAACTAATATCTGGACTAAATCCCTAATAAGTATGCCATTGTGTGAGAGGGACGTGGCTAAAGCGACAAAGAACACGTTATAGCGATCTGACAGAAATGTCTCTATCAGAACGATTTAACTCTACAAATAAGGTTACGCAAAACTGAAGTGTAGCACAGCGGAAATAAAATTCAAATTTGTGGATCCAGAGGGATTCATTTGTGATGTATGGGTAATGGTTGAGTTTAAAGCGGCACTGCCGGAGTGTGGTGAGCGTCTGGCCATGGAGGCCTACCGAACTTGCCGCACTCCCCTACCAAACTAGATTTGCAGGCCAGTCATAATACCCTCGCCATTCATCACATGCGCTACTGTTTATTGATTTTTTTACTCATTGTAGGATAATCCAATTATGTTTATAATGGTGGATCGTGTATCTACGGTCAAGTTTCAATTTCGTTTTCTGACTATTCTACAGCTTACCTATACGTATAAATATTGAAGTAAATACTTATTTTATTATTTGTTTAATCACATAGACGGGTGGTAGAATACACTATACTATTACAACGATACATATTGATTATTGTTATGATGAGTAGCATAGAGTTTTCAACCCACCCGTCTTTTGATTTAATACTAAAGTAATTATCTAAAGGAATGTACATATTATACATATTTTAAAAAGATACATAATGTTTATGGAAAATTCGATTCACCAAATTTTTATTGGTATTCCAGGACGAAAATATTTCAGTGCTAGATTTTTTTTTAATAAAAAACAGATCAATTCGTTCAAGTAATTATAGCAAACAAAACGTTGTAAAGAAACAAAATAATCTCAAACGTAGGTGCAGGAGAATGCAGCAATTACAGATCGCCAAGTGTCACAGGCAGGGAGAGTCTGAGCAGAATCAATGGTAAAGTGTAGTGTCAACAGAGGTAAGTGTTTTCCGTGTTCCTCGACTTTGTGGGGAGCGACTGTGGTGCACGGCCGATAGCTCAGAGCTGAGACACGGTAACAGCTTCTTCAAAGTAAAGTATGCGCTTGGTTATAGATGGGGAAATCTTATAGTTAACGGATGGATATTACCTACAAATCTTACATAATAGTGTAACTAATAAGCTACCATTTTCAAGGTCTTACTTACTTAGGCGTAGTGGTCACCATGCTAGTCCGCCACCCAGAGGTCCCGGGTTCGATCCCGGTCAGGGCAAATTGGAAAATGGCCTTTTTCAAATTGTCCTGGGTGTTGGGTATTTATCTATATATGTATTTGTTATAAAATATAGTATCCTTGAGTTAGTATCCCATAACACAAGTTTAGAAATTACTTTGGGGCTAGCTCAATCAGTGTAATTTGTCCCTATACATTTATTTATCTATTATTATAATTTTTTAGAAGTCGTTTTAAACAAGAAGTGGTCGAGTCCAGAAACTAATTTTAAAATTTAAACTTAACAACCATTTAAATCTTAAGGTTTTTTTTTATGAAAGCAAAGATTATTTTAAAAAACTAAATTCCACCGATTGAGAGAGTAAACTTGACAAAAGTAAGAGGTCAAAAAATGATCGAGTTGTGGATCATCATCAAACCGGTTTTAAAATCTAAACAAATTACCAACATACCTAACACTATTAATCACCACCAATATTGCCAGTTGCCCATTCCTACCCTAGGACAGCGGTGATGCAGTGGTGGGGCCGTGAGACAATAGCAGCTAACTACCCCTTTCTTGTAAACCGGCCGGGGAGGCGCGGGCTTAACCAAGCATACACTGCGTTTTGGGGTACCCACTGCGGGGACGCTTACGTGCAATGGTGTTAGCTTTTTATACTGTTTTTACGTTGTTTTCTATTTTTAGTGTTTTCTATTTGAGAATTTTAAAAAACACCGTATGTCCAAGTAAGTTGGAACACTGTTTATTAGTGATATATCAGTAATTTTGTACAAATGTAATGACAAAATTGTGTAATATTTTTGAACTACACAATTTATGACATTCAAAATCTCTATTTGAAAAACGCTTTTTTATACGCTTTCCGCTTCTCTATTTTAGATCTTCAACTAGTTTTTCTTTAGTCAGAGATTATAGAGTTGTATAACATTATGTTTAGAATGAATTCTACTAATATTGCAAAAGTTTGCGGTTTTAATGTATTTTTACTAAAACACGTAAGGGATAGAAATCATTTTGGACTTTTTCAAAAAGTGTTACTTCCGACAAGAGCAAGCAAGAAGTATATTTGTTTTCCTTCTTTAAAAATTATATCAACAAAATGTATAATAACTGTTGCACTCGAGTGTCCCCAAAACTACTAGTATATGGGGTCCCGCAGACCCACAATGCAGATTTGAACGGGGGTCGTAACCGGATCGCCAAATTGAAATGTTTTATTTTCGACCCTCGGCATTATGCGGATAATACCGACTTTTTAAATTGATAATACTCAATGCGCGTTTCGTATGACAAATCTTTTCTCTCGAAAACGCTCGGTCGAATATTTGGTTAGACGTTTAACCGTATCGAGGTTTGAAGACGTTTATGTCGCTTTTAACTTAATTTACATATCGTATATTGTGTTCCGAGTAATTTACATGTTTTGTTGATGTCTGTTTGTGCCACCGACTTACTTTGAAGTTGTTTTACTATGATTGATAGGTAGTAAAACGACGCATTTCGCACATCATAAAAGGTGTAATAGAGGTATTTCTAGGATGGCAATTTGACACGCTCATAGCATAGCCTTTGATAATCGCACGAATTTCTTCAAGTTCTAGTTTCATTTTTTAAGTCTTTTAATTTGTTGTTATAAAACTTTAAGTCACAGAAGAACCGCTAAGTCTGCTAGTCTGTGAGGCTAGTGCATTCTTTCATATAGAGTCATACTTTGCAGCTTCCTAGTTGACAGATTAGTTGTAATTTGAAAAGATTTGCTTTGATTTACAAAAATACAAATTCTTTATAATCTTGCAATATGTTTGCACCTTTGAAAATAAAAGTAACGAAAGCTACGCATCACACAAACAGCCGCGCAGCCATCACTCAGTGCCTTCGTTACACTGTGACATATAACGCACTCATTAAAAAGCTGAAAGGCGGCCAGTCAATTTTTCAGGCACACGCCGATTGCGCGTCGGCCATATTTCCACCAGATCGCAGCGGAACCGCGCGTGTACGTATTATCGCAATGATATCGCGATCAATCGAACGCGGGGGGAGGGGGCAGGCGCAAATAAATGTATCTGCCGGCCGGCGGGCGGATAAATACGCAAATAATACGAAACTACAAAAATCAAAACCCATCCGCCACTCCGGTACAGCCGCATCGTATTGGCGTATGCTCTACTTCCATTTACACAAAACCGTTTCGTAGAGTACTTAAAGTTTTCCAAGTTTAATCTAAATCTTTATATCGTATGTTGGTCAGTTTTATCAGGAATTATTCCGAGATATTTTACCTTTCAGAGATAATAAATAGAATGTGCATTTATATTTGCGCATCATCAGATTTTTTTTCGTTTGAATCTTTCAAGCACCAGCAGCGGCAATGAAGTCGTACAATGTACGAGCATAACAGCATTTGCACCTAAATATTTTCATAAATACATGAAGAAAGCTGATTTAGACACCAAAACACATGCAACGCATGCACAAAGAAACATTTCGGTAGCAGTTGCAGCAGATATAGTTATCTGTTTCATTTCTTGCACCTTTCAAGAGTCTGCCTCCCATGTTAGCACTACTGATTTTACCTATTTATAATAGTAAACCACGTCTCTAAAGATGTTGCTGAGTGAAAGCATACTCTGTGTTTATCAATAGCTGAAACCTCAAAAGTTTAGAGTAATGTTGAAATTACTAAAATATAAAGTAGAGCATACATCAGCACCCGATCACGGCACATAGGCGCGAGGCCATTATCAAGCCTATAGCTATTTGCCCCGAAAAACAAACTCTCGCGGGAAGCGCGGCGCGCGGGGGGAGCACAATGCAGCCAACTGCGCGTTCACAGCCCCTCCAGCCTCCCTGCATTTGCATTCGCGTCGTGTGCAGCTGCGAACGCTTTGATTTTGACTATAGCTGATGCGCGCTTAAATTTTAATAAGTTATTTTGATGTATTGGACGCTGGATGAGTTTTGAGCCGATAAGAGCTGTCTATTATTTTGAAATCATGGAAAATATATAGAAAAAGTTATATTAAAGTTTTATCTTGTTCCAAGATGATAACATTGATAACCTTGAATTTTTCGCTACTTCTGTTCCCAAATTTTTATTATTAATCAACATGAGTTGATAAGGCTAAACAATACTTCGTATGATAATGATAACATAAGTAATTTATAGAATAATCAATTTTAGTAGGTATAGTAATATTGTGTAAGTAGATCATCAAACAAAGACAAAAGCCGGCAGTTCCTACCATTATTAGACAAGAACATCAGACCAAATCTATCAACAGCCCTACTTTTCAACTTGAACCATGGTCTGACTATCCAACATCCTTCTTATTCCGACGTTTACTTTTTCAACATCATGGAGATGTAATAGTATATTTCATTACAAGTGCGGAAAGGCTGTCATTGCAAAGAGTTCCGACAAATGTCTACCCGAGCCGAGGCGCAGCCGAAGGCGAGGGTTGACGGTCGGAACAAGTTGCAATGACGGTTCCGCAAGTGTACTGAACGACTATTTTTAATACAGTTGCGAATGAAGCAATTTAATAAAATAATAAAAACACAATTAACTCTCAACTAATCATTAATTTCTTATAAAAGTTATAATTCACATATACATTGAAATTGGTACAGTTTTTATACTATCTAGGGAAGTTTTAGGTTGCATATTTACTGTTTGAGACAAACTATTATTAATTTCGTATGATTGTTCATGTATATTTGTCATACAATGGCGTTTGCTAGTTGATGGAGTTGGATCTCATGAATTATCATTATCAACAAAGGTAGGTGGACGAACGTTTTCTTTAACATGTAAACGAGACGGACTGGACCTTAAATGTCCATGTGTAAATTGTGTGATTTTTTTCCCAGTTTCTAGTTTGTTGTTTAATGAATCACCAATATAGCTTTCTGCAACTTTGTCTGATTTCCAACCTCCTAGTCGCTTTAAGGACGTCAAATTGGCTCCTGAATCTGCCAATAATATAGCAGAGGTCCTCCTGAAGCTGTGCCCAGTATAATACTCAGCATCCGGCAGACCAAGAAACGTAGCTACTTCTTTTGGCATATTACCAAATTTATTTATCCCGATTGTTTGAGCTGTACACTTCCCATTTTGGTAATTAACTTTTAAAGTAATATTGGCTAACTCCTCTCTGCGGCAAGCTCCAACAACGCCAAAAATCAGAGCAACCTACAAAAAAGGGATTTGATTAATATTTTTTTAAATAATGTATTGACTGTATTTTGCGATTTCGTAAACTACAAACCACACACGTAACCACAAAGGTCATTTATTAATAAGTACTTATATTTTTCTTTAGTATTCAGTTTACGAAATCGCAACTTTGTGGCTAAATAACGATCATCGGGAGCTTCGTTCAAAAACCTTTCCACTTCATTCGATGTTAATATTTTCGACTTTTTACTTGAAAAACCGTCTGATTGTCGTTTTAAGAAAGCATTTAATTTTGGGTATTCACTTATATCCACGTTGTTCCTTATTTTCAGCATACTTTTTATCATCGAAAACCTCGACCATAACGTAGAAGGTTTTAATTTTGCTGAGAGTTCGGAGAACTATTTGCTTTTTTCTCTTCTCTCCACGCAATAAATTCGTCGTATGTAGATATGTAGCGACTTTTTGACTTTTCCGGTAAAATGTTCTCCGAAGCATTTTGTGCAATTATACTGAGTTCCGGTGGTGTTAATTCAAAAAAACTAGGGTCGAAATTACTCATTTTGTGCAACAAACAACTAAACTCGCAAAGAAAATGTCTGAAAAATGGCGCCAACCGTAGAATATAAGCAGGGATTTTTTTTATTCACCCATTCTGGTAGGCAAAGGGAACTATGCCCATACAGCCAAGTCTTTAGTAGAATTTTTTTATTGATATGAAATGAAAATGAAATTTAATGAGATGAAATGAAATGAAACCTAACCTAACTCATTCAATCAAATCATTAACTCTGATATTGAAACAAATTAGTAGCTTCTTTGTAGAAATATACGTATTTGCACGAATCATAAAAACTCCTATGATTTTTTTTAGTATGAACTTCATGGTTGGTTTTTCTTTTTAATAGACATTATTTTGACAGTTAGGAAAGAGAACACACGAGTTTGGGAAAGGTAAAAAAAAGCAATAATAGCCCACATCTCGAACGCTATACGTCCCTGCAATACGCCACTTTTTGAGCAACTGTATTAAAAATAAGTTTATTTACAATATTTTAAGCCCAAAGTACCTATTAAGGCAAATGTAATAAGCCCAAACTCGATGGTATTGCGTCGTTTTATTACTGAGTTCCATCGACCTAGACATTGTCTACCATAAAGTGCTTATGACGACAAATCAAGCAAGTTTTTTTTTTTATAATTGAGTTCTGTCAAAAATCTCCCGGCTCCATCATCAGAACAGCTCTTTGACTCTATAATTTGTATGGTCATCCGACTTTAATAAGTATGAAACATTTCAGTTCAATCGGTTGTAGATAACTGGTTGAAAATTGAGTGGCAAGATTTGAACTAAACAAACATACATACATAGTTAAATATAAGATACATTGCAAGTTAAATAAAAGCTTGTAAAAATATTTTGAATTATACTGATAACAAAACTTACTTAGTAAATTATATAATGGATATAACTAGAGGTGGCTCCTATAGGTGAATCTATCTAATATAGCCTTGAAAGAACGCAATACGGTAAGTTTGTATTATGTGTACCATATACCCTAAGACATCACATTACGTAGGTACTATTATATTACACGCAATTGACTATAAGAAACGTAGAGTTAAAAACTAATAATATTTTAATCTACGAACATTCGTGGTATGTTTTGTTGTATAGAGACTTCTTATAGTCGATTTTAAAACAAAATCGAGAGCACAGGTCGGCGTGAATTAACAACTGCGCCGCCACCGCTTAATTGACAAGCCAATTGTCGTGCGACAGTCGCGCCAGTTCTCCAAAACTAACTATTTTTTACAGTCATATTATTTCCTTAATAAGGAGGTAAATTGTTATTTATTTATTTTATATCTATTACAAAAAAAATAAGGCCTCTTTTCTACCAGTAAACCTACAGTCTTCTTTTTAACGATTCTGGCTTTGTCTTCTTCGATTCTTTTCGTCATCTACGGATTTCCATATAATCTTAAGACGAATAGACAGACAGTAAGGCCGCCTTTTGCTCATTTCCTAGTTTTTCAGGTAATTATGTCCTGTTTTTATTTATTATGTGCTATAAAGGTTATTGTATTGTATCCCATATTTTTTTTCACAATGAATTAAAAACTGAAAGAAACTCCACAGAAAAACTTCAAGAACTAAAAGATTCGGATCGAAACCATTTTCACTCGAGTATACTTTGTAGTAATATAAAAACAGCAATATACAGAATGTAAGCTTATCTATTCTAAAAACCAAACCATAAATAAAAACATAAACAACAGTATTTTTAATTACAAAGGGAATCCATCGCCGCAGAATTGTCGCGTTGAAAAATACGCCGTATCGCCGCGCTGCCCATACGCGGTCCGCTGATGGCCGCGTAAAAACTGTTCTAAAATACATTACTGCAGATGTATCGCTTCATCATTTTAGAAAGTTACAGCTCCAAAAAAAAAATTGTCTCCCCAAGATGGTTGCTGTGATAGTAAGCCCAGAAAGCTTTAGTGTGAGGACTTACGACAGTTTGAGAAAAAGTGGTGCTAGTAGCACTTATTCGAGATGTTTGAAAGTAGATAGCGGAGACCTTTGCGTAGTAGTGGGACACTATAGGTTAAATTATTATAAAAAAATCTCTAGAAGTCTTCTAGAGATTTTTTACTATAGGGATATTATTTAAACTATAGGGACATAAAACTTTCAGTGTGATTGATCACACTGAAAGTTTTATGTCCCTATAGTTTCTGTTTTACCCTCAAAAGATAATGTTGTGATTAGTATGAGCGAACTACACTATATTCCATTTGTTTATGTATTTAAAAGAATGTAAACAATCTTGATGTGTCTTTTTATTGAAATATACACTTTATTAATCAATACCTTTCCAAATTACAAATACATTATGTAATTTTATATTTATAAAATAAAAAAATTGTAATTTGCGAAGGTATTGATTTATAAAGTGTACATTTCAATAAAAAGACATGTCAAGATTGTTTACATTCTTTTTAATATCTAAACAAATGGACTATAGATATGTATGTTCTAGCAACGTGTTTAATGGATATTTTCCGCTGAAAAGTTCACTGTTTAAATATTCTACCGTACAATAATTATAGATATGCCCATATTATATCCAATGATAAATACATAACTTTGACCCATACGTGGAGTCGCAATACAAAACTTTCGCGCCTTCACCCCCTACGAGTATTTTATACGAGTATTTTATGCCGATATGATGGCTTGAAGGCTTTACTGCCGTTCGGATTGTAATGTACACTCAGCCTTATAAGCCTGCGAGCTGTGAAATAAAATATTTTATCGTAGCTTGAACTGAAAGAGAATTAAATACCTATTATGCACATTCATTTGGTCTGTTTTTAAAACCTGCGTGGAACTACGTTTACACATCTGTGCATTCCATGTTTTGTGCGTGATAGGCGCGTAAAACCGTGCCGCGGATCGCCGGCCGCCGCCGATATGATGGCTCGAAGGCTTTACTGCCGTTCGGATTGTCCTGTATACTCAGCCTTATAAACCTGCGAGCTGTGAAATAAAATATTTTATTGTAGCTTGAACAGAAAGAGAATTAAAATGTCGATAGACACAATTTGTATCTAATTATTCGCATGTGTGCGTAAAATAGAATCCTGGCTAATTCTGATGGCGAATCAGTGTGTTTGACAAGATTCTATTTTGTACACACTCATTAGCCATCTGAATAAGCCAGGATTCTATTTTAAGCCTATTTTTATTGGTTACTGTACTGTATATTTAACCCAAAATCTTATGATGATGTTTCACTATTTCGCTAATTATCAAAATTTTTGGATTTAAAACAAAAAATTTGCCGGCCATATCGAATTGAAGTAGTTTCATAGTTTTGACTTACGAAAATGTAAACCTATTATCTACTTACTCTAAAGAACAATAATTATGTATTTTATTCAATTCCGTAACATTATTTTAAAGTCAGCCTATCAATTTAGTAAAAGTTAATAACAAAGTTTAGAACTTTTTAACATTGACTGTACTCGTGCTGCAACACCACTTGTGAAAGACTTTGTTGCAACTGTTTTTTATTTACCTTATTTTAAACGCAATAGAAACCTTTTTGGGAAGCAGACGGTTTTATAGGATTATATAACAAACAACAAGTCAAGATATTAATTTAAAAACAAACAGCGGCGACAGTGATATCACATCGTCAATAAACATTGTCGGGTCCCGCAATATTCAATAAAGCCAAAGCAAATACACATAAATCTACGATTTAACGTTCGTTGTCCCAAATTACACCATCAAATGGCACCTCGGGCGGTATCGCTGGCACCCGTTGAGTGAGACATCCAGATTTCCATACAAATCGTTTTGCTACGGTCGTTTCTAAACCGGAGTCCGCAGTAGGAAATTAAAGAGAGTTATAGAAGTGATATCAAGCAATTGGTAATATCACATAATGGTCCTGGTCCCATTGAGAGTTTGTGAAGATCTTATTTTTTTTTATTTAATTTATTGCACTTAAATCTTAAGATTATGGTACAAAAGGTACAACTTAATGCTAAGCATTGTCTACCAGTTCACCTTTGGGACGTAGCAGAAAAAATGGTAGATGGGTGCAAATTTAATTAGATAAGTATATCGAAAGTAATGAATTAAGATGTATTTAATTACATAAACTATACACAACATAAATATAAATATTTAAATATAATACTATATAAATATAAATTTTTAAAATTAAGTAATAAATGCAGATTATAAACTTACATGTATATAAATACGTATAATAAACATACTTATACTATTATTTCAGCATTGCTTTCTCGCGATAGTGTCCCTCCCTTTTTGTGCTCTCATAATGTTATCGGGCAGGGCATTCTTTTGCTGTCAAAGACGTACAGCCGTGACAGCAAAAGAATTAGAAAGAAATCCAGTACGGTGAGAAGGAATAGATAGGGTTAATTTTCCAGAAGAGCGCAGAACCCTGTCGTGAGATGAGCATAAAAGCTGAAAATGAGATGTTAAATAGTTAGGGGCAAAAGGATTGTATAATATTCTATGGAGCTGACATAAAATATGAAAGTTTCTGCGCTGTCGAATTGTAAGCCATTTAAGCTCAGAACGATAAGATGAGACATGATCATATTTTCGGAGGCAAAATATGAACCTAATACAATTGTTTAGAAGGCGGTCTAGTTTATTAAGATGTGATCTTGCCGATTTAGTTTACTTATTAAGTTAGCTTCTGCGGTATCTCCTGAAATTTAGGCAAAATTGTAGTTAAATGCCAGAACACTTATAGATGCAACCCCCTTATATTTGATCCAGTAGTTTTACAAACTATCAGAAAAACGGTTTTTCTTGCGCTTAGGCAATAACTTTCTTGTTATAAGGGAATTAGGTAAAAACTAACAATTAAAACAACATTTTTGTATAAACTTAACTTCAGTTTGTTTTCTTTATGTTTAAAGTTTAACAATTTTTTTACAAAATTTACATAAAAATAACGAAGCCATATAATGTTATCAAATCGAGTTATCCTTCTCTCGCTCATTAATTTGGCGCCACAGTCGCACTTCATAAATTTTCATTTTAATATTTGGTTCACCCCTCTGCCACCGGGCAATCGCGACGTCGCGCGACAAATCTTAATATGCTGTGTCGAGGGGCCTTTATGCTTCCATCCGTATTAAAATGTTAATATTTTATGATAGGTATAACAATATTTTTATGGGCCGTTAAATATGAATATCGATCGCTGAAAGGTTTTATTAGGTGATAGAGTACCTATCTACACTGTAGCTCTATAACCTCTTCATTAGCTTCTCTTCTATACATTTTACTGCTTTTGTTATTTGCTTTAGAATTTTATCGTATAAGAAGAACATCACGTAAATTCATTTTTCTTTTCTTAAATTAATTTGCATTTTGTAAATGCAGGAGCAGGAGTGCTTTTTAGATGGGGGATTACGAGGACAATTTTATTATATTTTGCGTATTTTTAAATATTTCTACGTACTACCTAACTAATCTATTATTATATAAACTTATTATATAACTATTCACGATAAGATGTCAATTTTTAATACAATCTAAACATTTGCTTGGAAGCGATATAGGTAGGTATGAATACTCGTAGAGTACACGATATAATCTCACTACCTACCGAGATTACCAACCAAGTGCTTCAACGCTAACGAAATTGTTTACAGACACAAAGGACAATAATAATGCGTCGTAAAGCCGCTGCCGCAGCCACCAGTATCGCAGATCTTCTTTTCAGTCATAGATAACTGTATAAAGGAGACATGCAAGTATTTAAATATATAAAAACGGTTTTACTCACGTAGTGCACTCGGAAAAGGCCGACTAGTTTCGATCGGCTTAGACGATCATCATCAAGATGTTAGAAGGAGGCGGTGACCCGACGGTTTCGCTGTCCTCAACGCACTGAGCGTAGCCTCCCATGTCGCCGTTCAATATACATATATTTAGTTATGTCATCTCACATTACTTTTAGTAATATTATGCAAGTATTTTTTACTAAAAACATATAAATTTAAGGCATAAAGGACACTATGAATTTGTTGTAAAATGTGTTATATAGCAATAAGTCGAGATCGACGCCTTATCTCTGATATTACCTCAGTCGGATGAAAATGCTGTAAGGAGTTTTTATATTTTGTAGCTTAAGGGCTGGCGCACATATGGCGAAACGTAGCGCAGAGCATTTTTCACTGTCAAACTATTACCAACCTAGTCCTCTTTAAAATTATATCCAAAATCAATTAACACAATACATATGCACATATGGCGAATTTCGACTAGGCGACTACTACTACTACTTCGACTGTGTTAATTGATTTTGAATATTATTTCAAAAAGGACAATGTCCATAATAGTTTGACAGTGAAAAATACTCTGCGCTGCGCTTCGCCATGTGTGCACCGGCCCTAAAAGATGATAGATAGACATGTGTTGTAAAAAAACAATACAATCTCGTCTTTGGAAATATATCTCCTTATTTCTGTGATGTGAAGTCTCAGCGGAGGTTATTTACATAGCAATAAGCTGAGATCGACGCCACCTTATCTCTGATATTGCCTCGGTCGGAGGAAAATGCTGTAAGGAGTTTTTAAATCGGTGTCTATCAACATTGATGTCTTGACGTTGATAAACATTGTTTTTTCTGAGGTGAATAAATTAGCTAGACGTTATGTGTAATGAGAAACTGTATATTTCTGATAATGGCAATTTTATGTTCACATCACATCATATGCGACACATTCAAACACATAATTGCTAAAAAATGCCATTAGTTAATACTGTGCTAGAAGCCAGGAGACCCTTTCAAAACTTACTTCAATACTGCAGCCATTTGAAAAGGCGACTATGAAAGTCAAAACAACGAAGTCGATTTATAATCTGTCTACCTAATTATGGCCTTAGATAACGTTGTAAAAGTGGCAACTTACCAGAGGGAAGAGTATTATTTCATTTCTGAGCTCTCGACACGAGAAGAAGAACAAGATCTGTCTAGATAGTATTAAAAGTTTTTTTTTTGTAAGGAATCAATTTTTGGAGAAAATTTCTACCGCTTTTCTAGTTTAAATCTTCAATAAACTAAAGTGATACCTAAAAACAAAGACCTTCACAGTGGTTAAAATATACTAATACTAGTTTAAAGTTCTATTTCTGGTACTAATACAAACATGCAAATGTTATATAATTTATATTATCATCCATGTTGGGAAAAATAAAAATATTTTATTTTTATACTCAATCATTTCACCTATATGAATTACTTCTTCTTAAATTTCTCTTGAAAGTATCATTTATGACATACAATACAGTATCCAGTTTCCACGGTATCCTTATCGACCAACGACATCTCATTCAAAATATCGGCCACAGATCACATCTCTGAGATTGAAAGTTAAAGCCGTATCATTTGCTTAAAAAGCCCCATAAAATTAAACAACGCAACAATGACCCCAAATGGTGGCGCAAAAAACGCTACAATACTTTTTTTCGGCGTCCACATTACAGGATGATCCCTCATTGTGCCTACAGATGGTAGTGATAAGGGCGCATCGCTTTATTTAATCATACAACTAGTTTATTTTGAACTACGACATCAGTTTTACTAAAACGCGTATCGAAATATTTTGAAGGGATCCAAGGGTCTAGTTAAATTTGTCAGAGAAATGTAACAAAACTATCGCATGTTCATATCAGTTTCATTCATACCGCGCCCGTACTAAGTATCTTCCCACACTATACTTAGTGAGAGCACACGCGCGTAGTAGCGAGCACACGTGGGAAGTTGTTACCTATGAGAGGTTGATTTAAAAGGTGCTCATAAACGTGTGCATTCTTGGAGAAATAATCGGATCTGATTTATATAGTAGGGTGAATGATTGGTGTAATATATGTAATGGACAATTAGGAAAAGAAAGATGAACAAACTGTTTAGGTAAGGTGTAAGGGGGCGTCTATTAATTTCGCGAGGTGATCAGGAGGGGAGGTGGTGAAGCACAGTCTTACTAAATCTAACGGGGGGGCGGGGTCTCAATAAACATCACGCAATTTTTTTCTCTTAAAAATTATGTAAATAGCTGAGAGAATCAGATCTAATTAATGTAAAACATGTTTCTAGACCAAAATATGACAAAGTCTGGCACATTTTTTTAATACATATTAAAATCCATGAGTAGGTGTGAAGTTACTCAATATAAATACATCGAAAACGTAGTCCCCAACTTCTTATTAGTTGCAAAATTGAGGCGCGGAGTTTAAATTTGTAGTCATATTTATCGTGGTTATCCGAACGCCCCGTCGCTAACTGCACAATAGCTCGTCGATTGTTTGAGTGCTATCGGCCAGCCGCCCAACGCGACACGTGCGACGCAACGAACGTCGTCGCAGCGGAGCCGAGCAGCTACGCACGGATAGTTTCCAACTTGCTTTATTTACACCCGTAAATCCGTCATCGCACAGACTCAGTTAATGTTTTCATTTAGTTATCAAGATTATTACAACGTATACGTTAAAAAACATATCTACAAGGCGAAAAAAGGCTGTCAGGATGATGCACGAGTCACCATGGACTGATGATTGACTGAATCAAAATGAATATTCTCCATTCATATTAGTAGTTCCTATTGGTTTATGGTTAAATTTAATCACTGTGATTTTAGATTATGTATGACCTAAATTATTTCGAATATAAGTAAATGAATCCAACATATTTTGCACTCAAAATATAAATTTTGAAAGATCTCACGTGCGATTAGTGTAGGGGGGCGGGGGTTGAGGAAAATATCACGATATCTGACCAAGGGGGTGGGGTGTCAAAAAATCCTCAAAAATTCCTCGTGTAATTTATGGACGCCCCCTAACCTCTTGTACTTATTTGGATGGATATAACTCTGTTACTCCCGCTTTTCATTTAAGAAACAGGTGAACGCACATTTTCTTCAAAAACTGTCAAATAGTTCATAGTGTATTTATGTAGTATATAATGGTATAGTTTATTTTACTATTCAATAGTGTGTATTATATGTATGTAGTTTATTGTTTTGATTATTATTTTTACATATATATAGTCTTTTTTCACCATGTACCTATTCAAGTTTTGCTCTACCCCTGTCATTCTCCATATCACCCGTTTGGTTGACTAGTGGATAGGGTTTGAGAATTCCCGATCAAAGTCCCAGGAATTCCCGGGACTTCGAGACTTCTAGAAAATCTTTTTTTTAAGCGGATAAGCCTTTTTTAAAGAACTTTAATTGAGTGAATTTTTGGTGAAACGTATTAAAAAAAAAGGCAATGCTTTGTGAAAATCAACATTTATTACACAGAAAATTAAATTTTAATAACTTTAACGTGAATTTCAGCCTTAATAATTGCTTTGTTTATTTTTTTTAATCACACACAGATTCACTTTTAAGCAGTTAAATCATAAAGTTATAAAACAAAATTAATTAAAAATCGTACTAATTCTTAATAAATTTACCTGGTAATTCTAGTTAATTACTTAATTTATATAATTAGTATTTATTACTTAATTTTTATATATTTCTATTTATATAGTGTTATTATTTATATTGTGTAAAGTTTATGTAATTAATACATCCTAATTTATTTCTTTCTATATATTTATCTAATTAAATTTGCACTCCATCTACCATTTTTTCTGCTACGTCCCTAAGGTGAACTAGTAGATAATGCTTAGCATTAACTTGTATCATTTGTACTATAATCTTTATAATTTAAAGTGCAATAAATCAAATAAATAAGTATTTAATCATTGATCATAATCACAATATTGTTAATTTTCATAATTACAGATTTATTTTATAATTGAATAATTTTAATATAAATATGTATTTATGTTTAATATAATTATTGTTTATAAGTCTGTTTATTATATTGACCACCTCGCACTACCTCACTTTTTTCAATATAAAGAGGTTGCCTGGAAGAAATTGCTTAGCGATAAGGCCGCCTTATGTGCATTTCCTAGTTTTTAAGATAATTATGTCCTGTATTTATTTATTTTGTGCAATAATGGGTATCGTTTTGTAAATAATAAAACACATTAATTAAAACAGACTTCTTTGCTGAAATAATAAAACAGAACAACCAATAATAACAATTATTGTATCGTGTACTCAGTAGTTACGTACGTAGTAGACTAACAGATGGCGTTAAGCTTCTTCATTTATTTGGAAAAAAGAATGAATTTGTCTTGTCTGGAGTCTCGACCCAAAAGTCCCGGGACTCGAGACAACTAAAATTACGAAAAGTCCCGGGACTTCGAGGCACGAGACGTCCCGGGACCCAAACCCTACTAGTGGACAAGGCCTTAGGCTTTAAGTCCGCCATAACACTTGCATTTATGCATAAAGTTAAATAAATAAAAAAATATAACATAGAATTTTAATTTACATTATTCATATGTAGTATTGACGGTACACTAACACTTCATTTACCTTGATGCGGATTGGAAAAGTCTACAGCTGTCTTTGACTACATATAGTCTAAGATCCTGCATATAGTTAAACTCGGTCAGGGACTCCTTATCCCTTTACTAGACAAAAAAATAATATTCAAACAGTAAAATAGATGTAAATTAACATGATGAAGGTGTTTTGTTCGTAAAAATTAGATTGTTATTAGCCTAATTAAAATTTTACATTTTTTCTTGGCCAAGAAGAAGCTTTTTGCACACGCTTGGCGGGCGTAAAATGCCATGCTTTTTCTCCGAGGATACGAAAAATAAATTTTCGATACCTCGCTCGTTAGCCTGCCACATTATGTTCACATAATGCGTATATAAGGCTCCTCGAACATTTATTAAAAGTTACCGGGGTTGTAGGGTAGCCGCATAAGCCCTAATTAAGCCTCTTTTTACAAAAGGCCGAAGCGGAGGGACTTTTTACCCTTCTGACTCCTTAATGAGCTGCCCGCCACATAGTGTGGATTTCACAGGACACGCTTTGTTTCCATATTATGTGGTGAAACCATTGACTTATAATTTTACATAGACGTCAAAGTAATGCTTTTAAAGTGATGCAATTTCCACTAACATTTTAATATATTTTCAATTCAATATGTTATATTTAATAGTGGAAAGAATTATATTTTTTTTTAATCTGTCATTTTTGAGCCTACAAAAAACGTACAGTAAAAAAAAATAAGTAAAAAGGATTCCACCTTTTTACCTATATTTTTTTTACTGTACGTTTTTGTATGATAAAATTTATTTTTAAGAATAAAAAACAAGACATTCTCAATACTAAGATTTCAGTTTGATGTGTTTTGTAAAAAACGTATAACCGAAAGGGGGTTTCAGCCCGAATGATATAAAAATCGAAAAAAAAAATCTGCATCTACATATATTTAGGCACGGTAGGTTATTAATTTTGTGTGGAGGTGAAGTTTTTTACGATTTCTTAAATGGTCTTATACTAAAAGTTGTTCACATTGATTAGTATGTTTACTCCCTTTCGGCTTGATACCCCCCTTTTACACGTTGTAGAACACTCTTTCTACGAGTACCTTTTATACGGCCGTCTCAGTTTTCTGAGGGAGGGAAAATTGTAAATGCGCGGACTTACACATACTTCGGATCGGCAGGAGCCTGTGGCAAAAAATACATTAAAATTGTAAAGTGAGCATTTTAATGTGCTGGATGGGTTGGAGCTATTTATACCAACCATAATTTTATTCAGTTCATTTGTGACCGCAGGGATTTTCACTTGAATTTTTGTTTCTTTGGAAAACATATTCGTGTAAAATATCATTACAAACAAAATTACACTTTAGTACATTTTATCACTGGCAAGGTTATCTACATACAAGTAATTATTACAAAAACAAAAAACTCGACTGCTTTATATATATATATATATAATATAGATATATATATATATATATATATATATATATATATATATATATATAGTCAGTCGCGTAAAAAGATATAGGTATATTATAATATGATTTGTGGGTTTCGGTTCTATTATTTCATTACGAACTATTACATTGATTTTTAATAACTTTTCTTGTAGAAAGTAGTTCATATCATGGACTGAGGTTACTCCAAAATTTGGCTAGTGGGTATAAAGTCACATACTATACAGCTTGGAAGCGACATAGGTACCTGTAATACGAGTAAATCGAACGACGGGCTATACTAGATCACTATAATATAATGACATTAAAATAACAGCGAAAACACAAAAAAATCGGGATTTCCATAAAAAAAAAATGTGTAGGGGAGTGTCGATATTTTTTTTTTGTTGTTTGTTATTTTAATTTTGTCATACTAAAGTGATCTATAGTCCATTAGTTTAGGTATTCAAAAGAATGTAAGCAATCTTGACATGTCTTTTTATTGAAATATACACTTTATAAATCAATACCTTTGCAAATTACAAATAAATTATGTAATTTATAATAGTTTATGAAATAAATACTTTGTAATTTGCGAAGGTATTGATTTATAAAGTATGTATTTCAATAAAAAGACATGCCAAGATTGTTTACATTCTTTTAAGTACCTAAACAAACGCACTATAGTATAGCTCGTGGTTAGATTTATTACGGGTAGGTATGTCCCTTCCACGTTGTATATTATATCACATGCAGGAAACAACAGACAGAGAGGGCACATTAAAATTAGAGACATTATGTAAACTCTGTTAATCATTATAAAATTCAGCGAAAAAGACTATATTATAATAATAGTATAGCATGAACTTACAAATATCGTCATGATAATATGACCTTGACCTACGACCTTCAAAGTTAGAAGATTTGAAATGTTTGCCTTCATTAAAAGTCGTTTGCCTAAGACCTACATAATTTGTCCGTCAAATATTTGAACATTCACCAGAATTGCAGACTGTGATCAGCTTGCTCGCCACCTCAATGTCGCTGCTAATGTAAACTCGCGTCACGTGACAAACTGCCTCCCGAGTCCCGACACAGGGAGGGCTCTGTGTCCATTGCCACATGACGTTATACGTGAAAAATTTTGGAAACTCAAATCACAGAATAAGTACTAGTTCTCACGTACAGAAGTCTTAATCAGAAAATAAATTCAAAGAAATATCTACTTACTTAATGTGGTTAGCGCTATGGTTTAATTTAGCTCGCGTCAGAACTCCTCTTCTCTTCGTTTAGATACCTAGACATCCATTGCAAGCCAATTTCATTCTTATTACTCTGGATAAACGATTCATGTAACTAAATTTTCCCCTTCAAAGTGGTCGCCACGCGCATAGTAATAATGTAGGTATATTTTCGATACCTACTGGTAAAAAGAGTATCATTGCGAGCGAGTATAATCTTGATAAATTACAAAAAAACATTTTAGATCGACTTTGGTTTCAAGTACGAGAAGTACAATCTATTGTTGAGAACATGTAAGTACAAGTAACTTTGTGAGTCGAAATGCATAAGTAGGTATGTAACCAGACATTTGATTTTTGTAGTTAGTACTTAGTTTAAACCAGAGAAGATGTCTTTTAGATACCTATTTATACTCTTGACCGAAGTGAGGGTTGCGTCAGCTGTACTCTTGACCCAGGTGGGATCACGATGTGGAGATGTAGGACTCGAAGTTGACTGGTCGAAGATGCTTAGCACCGACTCCTAGCTGCTCGAAGCTTGTTAGATGACTCGATTGAAATAATTTTCTACTTTGTAATCAAGTACTTGGAGACATATAATGTGGCCAATACCAACGCTATACGTCCATACATAACTACCTCGGTGAAAAAGAAAAATAAATCCAGAATTCCTAAATCCACTTACCGTAAATAAATAAAACTAAAATGTGGTGTAATGGAGCTGCGTGCCGAAGCGGGTAGCCGGTGGGCGGGCGGTTCCGGTCAAGTCGCGGCCCGCGCTCGGCTTCCGGCGCTGCAATTTGGCCACATTCAGCCCGGACTCCCGGAGGCAAGACGGTATTAGGTATGTCTTGGATTTATTCCTCCGAATATGAAGATATACCTAGACGTAATCCACGTTTGAAACCTTTGACCACAACATTAAAATACCTACCTGTTTGTAAAGCACCAATGTATTTTTAGGGTTCCGTATTCCGTCCGTCCGTCCATCAGTCTGTCTGTCACCAGGCTGTATCTTGTGAACCGTGATAGCTAAACAGTTGATTTTTAGGGTTCATCCAAAGTAAGTCAAGGGCAAAGTCCAAAGTGCAAAGTAAATAAATATTTTTTTCAAAATAAGAGTCATTATCGAGGAACAAAAAGGAAATTTAAAAAAAGTTTGGAAAATCTTACTGTGTCATATATTAAATAAAAGGGCTTGTTGTAAGGATCTCAAATACAATTGTAAAATAAATAGTTTTGATTTTATTCATGAAAGAAGACGAAAATTTACCTTCCTGGCCCCTGATCTCCGAAACTACAGAGCCTAAAATTTTGAATAAAAATACTAAATGTAGTTCATTGCTTGTAAAGTACATGTAAAATATATTGATTATTTTTTTTTTAATAAGGGTCATTTTTGAGGGACATATTAGGAAATTTAAAAAAGTCACCCCCCCTGTTCACCGAAATAAAAAACAAATACTAAAAACAGAATAAAATAAATATTTTAGTGGGACTCCTATACTTTATCCAAACTCCTTTAAGTAAGTATTTTAAGGTGAGATCTTCAAGCTTAGTCAGCAAAATATCCTTACGTCAAAAAGACATACTGCAACACTGCAAGATATGTATTTGTCTGTGACACAGAGTGCTTTATTAATTTATCCTACTGGGAAAGTCCGTGAGATAGGTATGTGATTCCACAACGCACAAAAATATGGGTACATATAAACATTATCAAAATCCTTTATAAGTTATGTCGGATGCCTATTATAACGTCAATTTACGTCGTCTGTTGCTATTTACAATTTAGATTTTTTTCCTTTACTGTCTGTCTGTATGTTTATTACTTTTTAGGATTATTAGTTTAACCTACCAACTTCATTTTCTTTCAACACAAATGTACCGAACAATAGTGGACAGATGTATCATATAAAAAGGAACCCATACCTACATAGCGCTAGCATAGCCAACACCTTTATATCACACCTATCATTTAGGTGGGGAAGACAAAACTGTCTCGCTTAGACAAAGCAGCGAGTGAGTCAGGGCCGTCAAATCCTCCGGGCTATTGGAACGTGCACGATCCGTCCAGATGTATGGCCACCATTCAGCCATTGTGAGGCAATTGACCGACGCTTTTGTCGCCTGATCTTTGGCCAAGAACTGGCCGGAGCCCTCTTACAAATCAGTCCACTTGAGTTTTATAATATTTTAATCAGTTACTTCTAACCTAACCTAACCTAGCCATTGAATTTAGAAAAGCAAATTTCTATTAATTTTTAAAAAATAAAATAGTAATTCGATGAAATGAAATAAGACCTAGCCATTAATCTCATTTCGTATTTAATGGTTAAAGGACTGTTCAAAAGTATTCGCATTTTTTGCTTAGGTGTTACAATGTGAAATTTAAAATTACGCCGACATCAGGGTTTTAAATTCAACGTTTTTCCTCTCAGTTTCATGAGTGACCCCTGTTATTGGCTAAAAAATCCTTTCTAACAGCAGAATGCTGATAGTGCGTTCAAAAACCCTTTTAACGCCAGCGATCGACACAAAAGCGCCTCATCAAACGTCCATCTCCCGGTGCGGAGGTCGTCTTCGTTTTGCCTCGTCGGAAGCTCGCGCAAAAAGACCGAGACTATGTGCTGACCCGATCATTAAATAGATTGATTGCACCTGGGCGCTAGGCTCGAGCGATAAATAGTGGCGATTCGGGTAATCCTGCCGGCGGCCGCCTGCCTGCCGATGGGCGGCATCCATTCTCTTTATTGCCCCGTGCTTTACAGCAGCCGAGGCGACGCTGCCTTCTGGACGAAGCTAACGTATGGCCAAGTTCGCATCGAGCGGCGAACATCCATCTCAGCGATCAGCCGTAAAACCTCGCCATGGAGAGAAATGATAAACGGTCTGCCAATGTGTTAATGATTCCTCTGTTTCCGTCTCAATTCTCCTAATCAATTAAGGGTGCCCAAATAACAAAAACTTTATCTATTTTATGGTTTTCAGCAAAAAAGGTGGCGTCAGCGGGCAAAACAATGGCAAATTAGCGATGACGGTTAAAAATGACGTTCGGATTGTACGGCATCGGCCTGTTGTAAATGCCTGGCGACGCGCCGGCGGCCGAATTATTCATTTATAACACTTGACAATATATTGACATAGTCTCTTTTTTTACATATTTTACACATTATAGTATTATACTAAATTATTCCTGTATATATGTTTCTGGTCTCTACACTAAGAAAAGTTATCGGTAGTTGTATAAATGGGAACCAATATTTTCCGACGCTTTCTATTTAGTAATACATATTCGTAAGTTGATTAACCATGTTATTTTAGTAAAACCTTTATTCATCTCACACGCACATTTTTAAATTTGCTTTGACTATCATAGAAAATAAAGAAAGTTAATATTTTGATAACAAGGGTCACTTAGGTACCTATTACCTATAAACAATTTCAAAATCATCATTATCTCAGCCCTCTTTCCGCCCACTCACTACTGAGCTGAGATTTCTCGTTATCGACACCATCCTTTATACAACGCCACTTTAATTTTCAAAGTAAAAGCACTTTATAAAAAAAATGTTATACAATACTCGTAGTCTCATAACAAAATATAAGGTGAGCACTTTTGGTAAATAACCCAGCAAAATATTTCATCAAAACATGGTATCACCTCCAACATTTGTCACAGCGCTTAATTAATGACCATGGCATAATGGCGTTTTTTCGTGTGCCTTATTCCTTTTTTACCCGGCTACTCGGCGGAATGCAGACATCAAGATCGTACCAACTTATGGATGTCTGCTGTCAGCTCCTGTTTACGGAAGTATATTTTATGTTTTATTTTATATTTGTTGATGGTGAGTGAAAAAGATTATTTTCATGAATTATGTGTATGATTTGCCACGTTCATTTATTATGTAAGTTAATAATATTTTTCATCTATTTATGAGTACGTGATATTGAATTTATTAACCAATACAAATATATATTTTTACGAAGGCATGAGTTCAATCCTTTTATGTTTCATCACTTTTAGCTGGACCGAGTATATAGGTACAATTATGAAGACCCTTACGATTGAGCTTTCTTAGACTGTGTTATCTAACATGAGGCAATAATTTTGAAGTTTATAGTAATCGTAATTTAAATACAAATGTTTCTAATCTATGGACAACGTGGAAGGGACATACACGATATAAATCGAACCACGGGCTATGCTAGATCACTATAGTATAATGAAATTAAAATAACAGCCTAAGCACAAAAAAAATTATCGGCATTTCCATACAAAAGTGTGCGGCCATTTGTATGGGAATGACGATTTTTTTGGGTTTTTGGTTGTTTTTTTAATTTCATTCTACTATAGTGATCTAGTTTAGCCCGTGGTTTGATTTATAATGGGTATGTTTCCACGATTCCCTTCCACGTTGTAAATAGCAAAGTACTCGTAGCAAACAATTTCCACCAACAAGGCAAAAGCCTTGTCACCAATTTTCTAATTAAAGCGGCTTCGCGCTCGATTGTCGATGTTAACTCCACAAAAAGCGGGACCGTCTGCGTGAGCTTCCCTCCGAAATCCCGATCGTGGTTGAAATAGTGCACAGAAATTTCAAAAGCCAGCAGAATACATATTTTATAAGTTCGCTTCGATTGTTCCGGCGCGGTTATAGTTTTTTTTCGCGTATCATACGCCGCACTTGTCGATGCGTCCATCGACACATGGCTGGATTTTTTTCTTGTTGCAAAAATGCCGACCGGATTGTTTGTTAGCAGGTCTTTATAAACCCTGAATGACGTGACTACGCAGACATAGCCGTGATATGCATTTTGCGAAACAAAAAATTGACACGCTTTTTTTGGTAGTGACATTTTTATTTGGTCAAAAGTACCTACGTAACTGTCATGAGTACCGAGCGTATGTTGTATGTTAATTTCAATGGTACCTACTAGTGAGAATGAACAGTTTTGGCGAGTCGAAAAAATAAATGTATTATTATTATCTTTGTGATGACAATGTTTCGCATCGACATAGTAATGCATGCAAAACCTAATTATTATAGACCTAGACTTTTTTTCCTTCCGCGACATAGCTGTTCACATGACTGAACGTCCAATGGTTCGATTGAGTAAATGACAAAATGTACAAAGTTTAACTACGTCTAATTACACGTTATTATATTATGTGGCTAGATTTTTATTCGAGAAAAATAAGTTTCTTATCACTAATTACAGTTACAAGTGCTGTTATACTTTGAAATGCTAACTACTGAGATATGCGTTCTTACATGATATAATAAGCTCGAGAAGGAGGAGGCTCGGTGGCCCGGCGAAAGTGCGCAGTGGTAGCGCTTTCGCAAGTAAAGCGACACCGGGCGTGGTCCGCGCTTGGATGGGTGACCACAAGTGGCATAAAAAAAATTCGAGCTCCTCCGTGCTTCGGAAGGCACGTATAAGCCGTTGGTCCCGGCTGTCATCATTGTTTGGCAGTCGTCAAGCTATGCTAGATGCCTTTAGGCAGCCTGAAAAATCTGACACTAGTGTTGGCCACTTATACACACGAAAAACGAAACGAAAAATAATATTTCCAAGCGATAATACTTAGATATTTAAGACTTCCTAAATTCCTCAAATTAATTCTTCAAAAGCGACACAATGTACATTTTTTTGCGTGAAAACGCTGAGAACATCGTACTTGAATGAGCGTATAAATTTCAACGTAAAAAATAATAGTATAGGATATCGATGGCAAGATATCGCCCGGGGCATCGATCCCGTACATAAACCAGCAATGGCACCGGAAGCTCTTCCTTCTCACACGGCATTCATTCGCAAACAAAGGCGTACAGTTTCATGACAAATTCGACGCGCCGATTGTTGCGCTGACAATCGGATCGCCAACTCTTTGTCAGAATATCATTTAATAAAATTTATTAACAAGAATATTTTCGCGGCAAGGAAGTTTTTGCGTTGTTTACTTTAGGTGGTGCGCACAAAGACTAAATCCCGCTTTTGTAGCGTCGATGTGCGAGCCAGATATTAAAAGCACGTGTGGCCAAACAAAGGTTGCGTTATGCGGGGGATTATTTGCCAATTTATGGCGCTTTTTGTAAATTCCGTTGAAAGCTCGCGCCGGAAATTTGGCTCCATTTCAACAAATGATCTTTTTACTATAAATATTGAGAATAACGTATATTTGTGTGACACAAATAGCCTGATGAATGCTGATAGTCACCTTACTCATGGGAATATTTTTATTTAAGGCTTATTTTTGCATGGTTAAAATTAAATGCGAAAAAGTTACTCGTGTACGTTACTATTATATCTACCTATTAAAATCATACCCATATTCAAGATTCGGTGTAACAGTCCTAACATGAGTAGTATATACCTATACTTCTCGGAAGTTTATTTAGTAAGACTGGTAATATGTGTAAATGAAATTTTATGTTCGTGATAGATTTCTCTCCAATGACACGTCTCAACCCTGCATCGCTGAAGTTTCCACGTCTGGTGCCGCGACAAATCAGCGGCGGCCATTAGGGGCGATAAAACTTTACGGCGCTACTTTCTATACTCTACTGCAGACCGACTGAGCGGAGCGTGTCCCGTGAGGGTTAGCTTGGAATTACATGCTGCTGATTATATTCTGTTTCTTTCGCGATAAAAGTTAACAACATAAATATTCAACTTGCACAAATAATCTTACTATCATAGTTTTAAATGAATGAGCGAATTATTATTAAGTTAAGAAGCAATGAGTATCTCAATTAGTAATACTTAGGAGTCAAACTTATTATATGTTGGAAGAATATGTTCATCAATTATAGCTCATTGAGGTTTGATTGTGTACAGGACATTGGGTATATAAGAGCAGTTAGTAGGTACTTAAGACGATTACCATACATACGAGTACCATTAAATAATAGAGCTATTAACCTTATTAATACATGCACATTTGCTGCCTGCCACTTGTACAGTGGGCCACATAGAAAAGTATACCACCAATAGAACAATTACGTAGTACCGAAAGTATAGAGGTAGTATAGGAACTTTTCTATGTGGCCCACTGTACTTAAATAAAAAAATATATGGGCAGTAAGTTCGCGACTTGTGTTATTTTATGAGATAAATAATAATATAATTTACTTTGAAATTGTCTTTGTGCTAAAGTAGATTTATTTTGTTTGCTAATGATTACAAAGTTCCTAAACAATTTTAGGCTAATTATTTACAGTATGCGTATAACGACTACTTGATATCCTGTATCAGTCAGTAATACCATAATGTCAAATTTTCCATCAACTGCCATGTGAGCTCTGCCTAACCCAGTTAGTCCCACTAATTTTGGACTGATTTAGATTCGTGATCGCCAAAGCTTAATAACCTCTTATTGTTTACACCATCAATCCATCTACGGGATTGCCATTTAAAAGCACTAAAATAGTCTAAAAATAGAGTCAAATGGTGAGGGGCGTGGCGAGCCGACTATGCTTTCCGTAAAATACAAAATTGATGGGAAAGGGAATTAATATAAATATAACCGTTAATGGAACATAAATATTTATTGTTATTGCTCTTCATTTTAGAGTAAGACAGGTTGTTTTGGATTTAAGTATAAAGATCTAATAAAGTGTTAGGCTGTATTCGATAAATAATATTCTTATGTTTCACATGAGGCCAAGTTTTAATTACGTATCATATAACTCGAACGATTTATGACGTATCATATATACATAACCATATTCATTCGGAATATATAATTCCGACTTTTCTTTATCTCTTATAAGATATTATTTTACGATAACTGGAGCCTTATTTATAATTAAATATGTATTTGCCTTTGCCGTTTAAAATGTGTATTAGTTGAAATATCCTCCTTCATTCCATTCATCTAAATGAGCTAGAGAACTAATACTAATAAGTAGGCAACATTTAATGATCGACACCTCTGTAGTTCGAAAGCTTAGAACCGCAACCTCTTTGTGCTACAAGTACCAACTTTCTCATGCTACAGCACATTACTCAACGTGACACTCACGACGTATTGTCACGTTGACAGATACTCGGAATGTGAAAAAGTGCATCACCCCCCGCTGCAGGGCCTTTGCGGTCGCAAAACGTCTCAATCTAGAAGCGACCATTAGGCGAAAAAAATCATGCAAGTATTTATCGCTCTCTTTGCGTTCGCCGTTCCAGCAGGTACGACTCCCGCTGTGACATAAATCAGGGCTTGCTTTTTTAATCCCATTGCTGATAATTTTTGAATAGACTTAAGAGATCACCGCTTACATTGTCCTGAAATGATATCTAAAGGTTAGGCTTGAACCTTTTGATTGAGTATACAAATATCGATACGAAGACACTTAATGTTTCAAGTAAGTATATATATGAATTACTACTGCCTTACAGACTAATATAATGATAGTCAAATTCTGTGCAGTGATAGCGTCTAGTAGTTACCTATGTCTGCACTGCTCTCGCTTATAATATTTATCAAGAAACAAAAAAAAAGAACTAAACTTATAGAAGTTTTTATAGCCACAATAAAAAACTCTTTAGTCCTTTCAGGATAGGCCGCAAAATCTAAGGGATCTATAAAATTACAGTTAAAATAATGTTTTGTCTAACTTGAACTTAAAGAAAACTAATTGCTATTGCGTTGCAAATTCTTCAAAATAAACACGCTATTTGCAAAAAGCCCAGAACACAATAAGCATTGGTAAAAATAGCGAATTTGTATTTTTTCGCTCAACCCTAGCAATTATGAAGGGGTAGTCCGTAAAAGAAAGTTGCTGGCAATAAAAGTAAACCTTTCGGCAGCGAGCGCGCCACCGAAGGGTTACTATTTATTTCTATTAGCCGACGGTTTCGAGATCGACACATTCCGCAGTGCAGCCCATAAAATCTGGATCCGTCTAAACTTGGTCGGTTAACGTTAGCCTTCCATCCGTCCCATCCCGTCGCAGTTGTAAACTACATAGGCAAAAAACTCCCAACTTGCTATTGAAAATGTGCTCATAAAGTAATTTGCGCAAATTCGCAAAAGGGTAAAAGAATGCAATTGAGTTTGACTTTCAAAACCCGTTAAAGTATTGTGCAAAAAACTGCATGATTACCGTTAGAAGTTTAATTTTATAACTCTTTTAGTGACTGCATTCATAGCATCTCCGTTGTAACATCGCTATTTTCACAAAATTATTATTTAGTTAGAATCTGCAATTTGTTCACCTGGAAACAAATGTGTTGCACGGTTTATTACTTACTAAATATCATATTATACTCACATCTCCTCATCGCATATATAATAATAACAAAACATTTTAGTAATCTTCATGGGAAAAGCTATTTGGAGAAACATATACATATTATATATATTAAAATGCTGCTAATTCGCTATTATTGTTCTATCGTTATATTAAATATTCATTTTTTTCGGTCATTCACAGTACAACCATATTTTTGTAAGTAAAAAAAAACTTGTTAGTAGTGCGTTCATACATTTATTTAAAATACATACATTATTGAATTAGATTAAAAAATAAAAAAATTATACACAATTACAAAAATGCACAATTAGCTAATTTCAATATTTCGTGTGCACGCCCCGGAGATCCCCACCACGATTTATTACTAAAGAATAAGTAATAATGACTTAGGTAACAGAAGAGATAATCATGCAAATTATCTCTTCTTTTATTTGTTCTGTTAAGTAATGACTTACAATAAGTGACAAATTAGCTTGACTGGATTTTATCATAATTTTGGTAAATAAATGCTCATGTTAATCCGCTTTTCATAATAGAAAGCCACGCTTATCCACACGCTGTCCGCTGAATAGAATGTCAGCGAGCGTCCGCAAAGGTCCAAACCTCACATTCAGCACCTACAGTTTTTGTCCCGTCAACCGTAGACTTAATATCTTGTTCAACTTTGATTTATGTGGCCGAATAGTTGCGACGTGTATGCAGGCTTTGTGCCTTGGGAGTATCGTGCGAACAGGACGCGTTTCGGGAATTTCACGGCTTTCAATGGCTTGTGGGCATTTATGGGCTATTTAGTTGTGTTTGATGATAAATGACTTGTTTTCGAGTGATACTTTCAATTGGTGATAAATAGTAAAGATTTTGCGTCACTGAGTTTTGCAACTTTTGTGTGACACTATTATGTGATTCGTCACAATTTTCGCAATCTGTAAGGCAGATACGTAATGAAAGGCTTGCGGCAATATGTAGGTAATCTAATCTCGGAGGACCACTGGGGCTCTAATAGTATAGACGAGCGACAGTGTGAATTGTTGTTTGTTTTTCGTGTGTGTCTGACATACGTCAGGCATCTGACATAGCTTTACGGCTGCCATACAATGATGATAGCCGAGACCAACGGCTTATACGTGTCTTATGAAGCACGGAGGAGCTCGAGAAATTTTTATACCACTTGTGATGACCCACCCAAGTACGGACCACGCCCGGTGTCATTTTACTGGCGAAAGCGCTAGTAATGCGCCCTCTCGGCCGACTACTGAGCATTCTGTCGCTTGTCTGTAAGAGCCCTTACTCTTATACCTAGATACTTATGCAGTTGGTCTCATTTATTCCCCACTCTTCCTACCTTTCATTATTTCATGGTCTCAAAATACATATGAGAACAAATAATCCCGAATACCAACTCCCGAATTCTTCTATTTTGTTTCCTACAAAGATTTCGGGATAGCGACATCATTGTCACACGTTATCCGCAACCGAATCTTTGCCGCGGCTCCGGCAAAAGAAGCTAAAAGCTGACGGCCGTTTAGCCGCGTATATTCGGCAGAACCGGGCTCCAAAGGTGAACTTAAAGGGGTTAGGGGCTTAAGCGAACGCGGCGCGGCGCGTATTGGGGGCTTACTCGTGATTTACTCGTTACGTCGCCTCCGACGCCGCGTTCCTTTTTTCTGTTTACTTAACGGATCACGGGTTACCCTTTATTGGGAACTCGGGAAACTGATATTCCACGCGGCATAAACTTGACGCGACTTTATGGCTTGTGATTTGCGCCGGATTTGTTTTTCTTATGATTGGTTTGTTGAGCGGGAGCGGTTTATTGTTGAATTTTCCTAAAGTAAAGGTTAAGTTAATGAGTAACTCAAAAAGCTTTGTGTCTCTGTTGTTCTGGGTTCGTTCATGCTAATGTGTGCTCGTGTACTACTACCCGATCAATGGTAGCACAAGCGGTCTAGAGGGATTTCTAAGAAAATAAATCGAAATGACAATTTTTTCTAACCAATAACATTTTTCATTTGAAGAAGAAGGTATGAAATTATGTAGATTTGAAACGTAAATTTTATATGTTAGAATGAAGGACCTATACAAAAATGGTATAAGAAGCTGTGGCGACCTCTACGCCACATCGCCACAAAGGTATAAGGGAAATCGGCATATTTAAAGAGCCAACCCCAAACAGAAAAAAAAACCAAGAAGAGATTATCCAAACAGCTATTACATAAGGACATATTTTTTGTATTTCTCCGTGTTAGCTAATACAATCAATGTTATGGATTGAAAGCACAGAGTACTATATACTAGCGTAAATTAAAAGTTATCATATCGCTAATGATTTTAGTAGTTCATGTATACAAAGACTGCTAAAATCA
This sequence comes from Acrobasis suavella, assembly GCA_943193695.1. Taxonomy (NCBI): domain Eukaryota; kingdom Metazoa; phylum Arthropoda; class Insecta; order Lepidoptera; family Pyralidae; genus Acrobasis; species Acrobasis suavella. The sequence goes on along the minus strand of OW971945.1, from coordinate 7,230,263 downwards.
TTACCCTTCTTTTTGGCTTTGCTGTAGTCGGGTAAAAATACATTTGTTTCGTTTGTTAGTGATTAACACATTTGAGCAATATGACATATAAATAGAAAGCACTATGTTCAACATAAATATCTATCCACATACATACTTACATAATTATGTATGTAGATAGATGTAGTGTGTTCCACCGTAGCATCCGAACCACTTATCCAATTTTTACAAATGAAATGTCAGTTGGGGTGTCAAATAAAAGGTCTTAATTAGCACATTTGAAAAATATTACATCGGTACTCGTATACGGCTGACGAGTTTGGAATAATTGGATAATTCATACTTTTCAGTAAAAAATTCCCCGTTAGTCGGGTATTAATGTTTTATACGTATATCTTGTTGTGGTGCATTATCCAAAAATAAAAATAAAACTAATTAAAATACATATTTTATCTTATTAAGGAATACCATACATAGCGGCTTGCAAATTAGCATCAAAAGTGTCTTTTTTTGCTTTTTCAACAAAATATCCTTTCTCGTCAACATAATTGTAAATTTGTTGCAGACTAGTAGTCAAGTACGTGTCGCATCCGTTGAAGAATGCCGCGACACAATTATTTTCCACATAACCATATGCCCAGTACAGAACTAAATCTTGGCAGTTGCAGGACATCACATCGTAATCAAATTGTCCCGACGATTTTCCATTTATAGTACAATTGAGGCGATTGAGAATTTGCTCATACTTAAGATCGGTTTCCTTGTCTTCACCTTTACTTTCGTAAATTTTTTCTGCTTGTGAAATTACGCGGTTCTCGTGGTACAAACATTCCATTGAATTGATGTACGACGACTTTCTGTACGAGTCGATAGAGATAACTTCGTTGTGCGTTGACTTGCCTCCCACTACACCAACTTCAGCAATCTTGTTGTTGAGGACCATCATGTAATGTTCCGCCATTCTGTTTGTAGGAATCCGACAAGAGATTATATCTCCCGTGCGAGGGTGACGGTCTTTCATTATCGATCTGAACGTCTGGTTTAGTTCACCGTCCAAAGTACCAAACACATATTTGCCCTCTAATATTCTGAACATGCCGTAACCTCGAATCGTACTTTCCTGAAAATTTCCATGAACGATCGGCTGGTATAAATACGTTTTTAGAAGTGCACCTATCCCAGCTACCACCTTGTTCATGGCTGAATTGGGATCACGGGACGATGAATCGATATATCGGCGTGATCTTTTGTTGCCAAATCCTTTTCTATTTCTTCTAATTACGTTCAGCTCTTCTTTGATATCCAAGACATCCTTAACCATATGCACAGTTTAGACAATGAGGTGGAAGCGTTAGATGCGCTACCAAAAATATCATTAAATCCACTCGCACCACAAAATAAAATACATATGAAAACCAACCCGTTCATTTTGCGGATAAATACTGACTGACAATTGAGTAAAAAAGTAAAACCTTAAAACCCATGAATACCTATATAATAAGTTTAAAAAAAACATTCATTTACCTAATAATTAGGATTAAACCAGAATAACAATTTATTGGAACGTTTTATAATTATAACAAAACGTTAAAAATAATTTTCAATTCTGGAATATGCAAAAAGTTTTGATCTAGCCAAATGTCATATCGAATACGGAGTAAGTAACAAAGGGCCAGCAAATAAACCGATGTGACTTTGATCGGCGTAATCGGCGTAATCGCAGCCGCGTCCACCGGCGGTGACTGCAGGGCACTTTACAGAACACTAGAAGAACAGAAACAGTAAAATTTGTGTAATGAAATTTTGATCTTTCTTATCTCATGTGTTAATAACCTTAGTGTCAGATTCTTCGTGCTGCCTAAAGGCATTTGACATAGCTTGAACAGAAAGTATTACACACTAATAAACTAGTGTGCAGGATTCTTCACAATGTTTTCCTTCACCGGAAACAAGCGGTGGTATTTGATGATAATAATAACAGCACATGAGTACAAACTCAGAAGAACAAGTAGCGCCTAATGAGAATCGAACTCGTGCCTCGTATGATGGTGAGGCGTATGAGGTGTTCGAGCAATCCATCATTAGACTGGCCTTTTACGAGTATATGACAGTGAAGCGTATGTCCAGTGCTGGAGCGGCATAAGCATGAACTGCGTGTTAAGGAGATGCAAATTTTGCGCTAGATATTATGTGGAGTCTCGTGGAGAGACCGTTTGAGGCAGACTGAGCAGACAAACTGCAAGACAGTCGGTTACACTGGTACGGTGTGCGCAGTGGTATTATTAGTAAAACAAAGAACTGATGTATAATATGAGTGCAATAAATGAATTGAATTGGCGGTCATATCTTTAGCGGAAATCGATTAGTTTAGTGGAAAACAAATTTATAGTCATGTCTCCTCTACTGGGCCCCGGAAGACGTAGTAAACCCAATAAGTGGTGTTACTGCCAAGGATGCTCAAAACCGTGAGAAGTAAAAGCCGGAAAGTGAAACACAGACTTCACATCATTACAGCTGCGAATGCAACTGGGAATACTTTAAAGTGAGAGAGAAATAGAGAGATTGGAAAGAGAAAGACTGAAAAAGAAGTTGATAGATGCGTAGGATTGCATACAAAGCAACGGCGTGTGAGTAAGGTATCTAAGAGTGAAGAACAGGAAGTTATTTATATTGATGGTAAGCCGTAATAGTAAGAGTGCAAAGAAGAAAACAAACTCAAATCTAACATTTAAATGTAAGATTTGGTTTAACACAAAGTCTCTTTATGTAAATACAAATTTGGCTTTGACAGTGGTCAAAGCCAAATTTGCTCTGAAAAATTGCGGACTGAAAAAAGTCTACCTGTAGTTATTTATAATTGTCTCAAATATCATAAACATGACACAAATTATTATATATCAATATGAGCTTTACTTCCAGTTCACAAAATTTTATACCTAACGAGATAGACTGAGTCCGAGGTCGTAAGACGTTAACATAAAGATGAGAAAAGGAAATCAAAATAGTGTTGGGTTGCTTTAGCTGCATTACGTGTAAACACAACATGATTCAGATTTTTATCCTTTCTCTCGATCGCCATTTACGATTTGGGAAGTAAGAGACGCAGCGGGTAAGTTTATTATATGTTTTTCCTTTTTTCCCAGACCAATTTTATCAATTATTCTATTTTTATATCTAATTATCAAATTTGCCGCATTTATTAATAATATAATCTTTATTTAAGGCAGCATAGGCCCAGGGGTTAGTAACAATAATGCTTATTCTATGTTAGTTTTAAAATCTATTTAACTTAAAAATCAGTATTAACTAAGCAATTTCCCTAGTTGCAAGTGCACAGCGCTCTTACAAACCCTGTTAGTACTGTATTACTAAAAGCGACCGGGTTCGATCAGTGAGCACCTTCATGAGCGGACTGTCAAACCGATCGGCTATTGCTCTAAGAATACTGTTGCGACTGGTACGAACTGTGGGCAGCAGAGCTGCAGATTTCTTGCACCAGACCGCGCGAAACTCGTCAGTATGGGTGACTGAGAACATAGCTGATGCGCTACAGAACCGTGGCCGTCGCAACAGAACTCTAAAGGCATCATTGAAATGAATTCGCAGAGCATTGTAAACTTGTTGAGTATATCTGAACCAAAGGGCACCCAAGTACAGAGATGTGCAGTAAGCTTTAAAAAGTGTTATTTTCGCCGGCTCTGTACATTGAGCAAACCTTCGAGCCAGCATGTTCGCTCTAACGGATAATGCTCTGCGTTCCCTTTTCATGTCTTTATCGTCTTTTAAATCGTCGGTTACCCAGTGTCCTAGGTACTTAAATATATAATATAAACTCGCTTTAATTTAATTCCATTTCATAAAACTGGAGGCACTTAGTACCCGACTTAAAGACCATGATCTCTGATTTCTTAACATTATAAAGCAGGCCGTGTGAGAAAACGTAATGACACATGTGAAGGGGTTTCTATAAAGCGCCTACAGATGGCGCCAGCAGTACCATATCATCAGCGTACGATATATTGTTTACACATACCCCATCAACATAGCAACCCGCCCGTGTGCTACTAAGTTTCTCTAAAAGAGCTAGTAAAATCAAGGTTCGCCAGTCATCTTTATGATTTTGAAGAGGTTACGTCTCGTCAACATAACCATATATTTGAAAGAGATTTTTTGTCAAGTACGAGCTGCATCCATTGTTGAAATAAGCCGATACACAATTATTATTCATGTAACCGAACGCTCAGTACAGAACTAAATCTTTGCAGTTGCAACACAAAATACATCGTAATGAAATTGTCTCGACGTTCTTCCATTTATACTAATGGGTTACTTTGACAATTGGGTACTTTCCTGGGTTAAAAATAAATTATTTGATACTGTTAAGAGAATCATCATTTCAGCCGCATAACGTCCACTGCTAGACATAGGCCTCCCCCAAGGATTTCCAACTTTCCAGCGACTTTGGTCAGGTCGTCTGTCCACCTTGTGGGTGGTTGTCGCGGTAGCCATTCGAGAACCTTTTTGCCCATCGCCAAACGGTTCATCGTGCTATGCATCCCACCCACTGCCACTTCAACGTATCTGGTTTGAGTTGTTGAAAAGCAGCGAATTGAGGCGATTGAGAACTTTCTCATTACGTAAATCTTTTTCCTTGTCTTCGCCAATCCTTTCGTCGATTTAAATGAATTAAGCAGTTCACGTGGTACAAACACTGTCGAACTGATGTGAGTACTACGACTTCCTGTACGAGTCAGTAGCAATAAATCCGCTTCCAACGATATACACCTCATTTGTTAAGGTACCATGGGTATTATAGACGATATGAGGAAACAGATAAACATACATACAAACATACTTACATAGCGGCGAAACACATAAATCTTCTTTTGGCTAGGTGCAAAATGTGTATGTTGAAAACATCGAAAATTTAAATAATATTCTATACATAAATATCGAAAATTGTTTTATCCAAGCTTAAAATGTCTAAGAGCAAAATTTGAAGTGATTAAAATATCGAATGATTGAAAATTTTGATAACTCAACAATATGCCTTTGTTACGTTCCTTACTTTACCTCCTCACGCACGTTATTTTATTTTTTGATATTTAAATATAATAATAGATATTCAAATTTTAATGTTTTCTGCATTAACATTGTGAAATTTGAAACATGTGCCTTATTTTTTTAACTATCGATATTCAAATATGTAACCAATGAAACATGACAGATTAAATAAAGTAGGTTAGGTACTTTTTTTAAGTACGTTCTGTCCATGTCCATATGTTTACTTGATACAAAATTTACTATATGCGGTTGGAAGCTCTTTTCCGCAATCCGCCAAATATTTCAAAGGAAAATGCTTCCTTATTATAAACCAAAGGTACTCTAAAAAGTTGCATAATCCCCGTTTTTATCATTTAATAATACTTTACTTCTGTATTCTGTTATGTTTTCCAGCGTCCACCGGCCGGCCAACTACTAGGTCCTTTACACAAATTGATTTCAAATGGCGATTTATTTCCGCCCCATATCGCCGATCCCATCTCGTGAGTTTACTGGCGGCTTTACGTGGGGTTGAGGAGGTTGGAGTTATAAAACGGTTTATTTCTTTTCGGGCTACTCGAGCCCCTTATTATACGGGATTAACCCACGGAAACCTTGATGAGCTGACCCAAGGACTCTCACCGATATGTAATGTTAGGGTCGACCGAGGATTTCCCTAATATCCGATTCATTAGACGTTTAGCTAGTTAAATTTGTCCATTTGTTTACGCATTAGGAGCCTTTAGACAAAGTAGGACCGAATACTTATTTAGAACTTTGCTGAAAAATTGCAATATTCATTATTTATCTACAAGTTGGTACTTATCAACATTTCCGTGCTGGTCTGAGATAAAAGAAAAATTTGAATGTATCGATTTGTAAAGCCGATCGAGGGAAAGGGCAAAATTTAAGTCATGTCTTTTTCTGTCTTAACCCAAAACTTAACCTTTTGTGTCTTACGACCTCTGTGTACCCCATCAAGGATTAAGACGTGATAATGTATCTGTTTCGAAATTCTAGTTGTAAATCGAGCAACTGAATAAAATCATTCAAAATATCTATTTTTGAATACAGCTTGATTTTCATACATAATCAATAACCAGACATCTTAATTATTTATGATAACACGTAGTACATCACACGTAGATTACAAGAGGAGAAAAGAGAGTCGCCAAAGGAGCTTGAATAAAAGACGAATGGAAAGCAACTGCATCTTATTTGATAACACCATCTGCCATCCCAACTATCAGGCCACGAATGGTAGACCAGCCAACAGAGCCCCTAAAAACCTCTGTTTGCACACAGCAGGACCCCGCGGCGCTATTTTTTACAATTCAATGAACCGTACTCCTGTATTTTGACAAAACGCGACGACATGCCTCTAAGTGGATTATTCGCCGGCATACAGGAGAGATTTCACGTCACATTTATCCTGTCTTTGTCTATCACAATACCTTGTTACGTAGGTGTTGTTGCCATGAATATAAAACTTTTTTTAACGTAAGGGGCTTACTCGGAGATAAAAATTGGACATCTGTTCTACGCTTTGTGGAATCCGCGGCTAAAGATCTGCGACAAAAAAGGAAAAGAGCAAACTTTTTAAGGGCTGATAAAATCAGTGCGCATATGGTCTGTTACACTTGAACTAAATAAAAGAGATAAGAAGGCTCTACGATTATAAAAACTGTTAGTGGATTTGATATTAAGGTAGAAGTAGAAGTGGTATATTGACCACTTCTATTTAACTATCTATATAGATAGTTATAATACTCTCGACTGAAGTGAAAGACAGATGTGACTAATACCAGCGTACATACGTAACTAGATACCTACTATATTTATTTAAAGATACTGTACCGTAGTAACTACCTTATTACAATAAATAAACAAGTCAGAAGTTGCGTTGAAAACTATGTGATAAGGCGGATTTCCTAGAACTAAGTGATTACAAATATTTGGGTATTTATTTTGATTGTATTCAATTATCGAAAATACACTACTTCATAAAGCTTTCTTTAAATTATTTAAACTTGGCTTTAAAATATTTTATACATGTACTTATTTAACGCGATGGAAGCCTTCGTTTCAACTTTACGGCCTACGGCCGTGTGTTAGGTAAATAGAAGTCAATACATATTTAAAGTTCACTGTGATACATTTGCATTTTCTGTATATTGTTCTCAGTTTAGCTTAGGTATGAGTAAGACCAAAACATCATTAACACCAAAAGCAATATTACGGCATTAAAATTTTCGTTTTTTTTTTCGTTTTGATGTACTTACTAAGAAAATATATTTCATTATGCTGTCACCGATTGAATTCTGTTGGAACATTCGTCTTGTATTTTGCGTTAAATCGAAGGCGTTCCGTTCAAAACACGTGCAAAACAATATGCTTTCCGCGGTGATCGTCTATAAATCAAGTATTATTATAAAAAGGGCTTGTTCGAGTGGCCGTATTGTCGCTTTATGGATGTTATGCCATTCATTACAGGCCATTAAACGTATTATAATTCGTTCACCAGCGCACTAAGGCCCTTTCGATCAAACGTTAGTCTTGCAAAAAGTTCTTCCTAATGGAATCCAAGAGGCCTGCTTAGGGTGGCCAGATGATACCTCAGAAATCTTTGTTTGGGCGCGATGCGACATACCATTCAGATATCAGATAATAAATGGCGAATGTTGATAGAAAACTCTCGGTATACGACAATGAGAATGGTTGATGATCGGCCGATGCTCCTTAGAGATCCCCCTTTAACTTAAAGATTTTTTTTAAAAAACCCAGTCATGTGTATGGTCGTAAAAACGAAAGTATGCGTGCAGAGCAGTGCTAGAATAATAATTTTGATAAGTATTTTTATTCTGGTGCATATTTTTTTCTATTTTTACTTATTTTAATAATTTGTGTAGGCTAAAAAATATCATTGTAAGTGTTCAGTAATTAATTGCTGAAACTGCTTTTTGCTAGAGCACTACTTTCATAGAGGCAATAAAGTTCAATCACATGTGTATTTGTCTGTGAATGTATTTTAATTCCATTGAGACGGTATTTTGTTTTAAATCTGATTTCGATTTAAAACAAAACACTGCCTTCGTAATCCATTCAGTAAATCAAACAAATGCAACACGGCAATAAAATCACGGATAGAGACATAACTTTTTCATGTGCCATAAAAACTAATTCATTGAGGAAAGATTAATAGTCCACGCCAAAGCCGTAAAGAATAGAACTTTTAGAAAACTTTATGGTGTGGAAATCACAATTTGCAGTTTGGTGACGACCTCTACGAAAGCTTTGTGAGCTTTCAAAGGGCGTGACCGCCGAGCTTTTACGAAATGTTGTGCCACACTATCCAAATATTTACTTACTGAGAATCTTTTTATTCAAAATTATTTGGAATGAAAGCTATTTTGGGGGCGGTGCCAGTTTTATGTTGAGCTGCGTTGACTGTGAGAAATATCTTCAATTTTATGTTGGTCTTTTTATGAAGAATGCATGCAAACACAAAATCTCTTTACCTTTAGTAAAGAGATTTTGTGTTATTTTGTACAATAAAAACATTGAAAAATAAGTATGCTATGTATTATAACTTTTGCATTTGCCCATTTAATTGCTCCTTACGAATTTTTTACATACATGTAATTAAACCATATATATTTTTGTTACCAAAAAAAAATACTGTTCTAAAACTATCTAAACTTTATTCTATTTACAGCGAATCGCTGTAAAAAGTAGGTAACTTTTTTTATAACAAGAATTCAAAATATTCAATAATTATAAATTTACTGTAGATATACTAACTGTAGGTAGTTATGTGATTTAACAACAAAAACTAACAACTACAATTTTTATAGTTAATATATCCAGGTGATACTTGGCGGAAGTCAAAGTTAATTAATTACATGGTATGTGGTTTGAATTACTTTGGAATATTTATATCACTATATGTTGTCACTTTTTATGCGTATTTCAAGCATTTCACGTGCGTATCTCAAGCTTTTTAGGTCTAGTAATGATTGTTCGTCTACGCGATCTACAAAACGTAGACACAAGGATAAGCTACATCCTTCGTAGCAGCGCTACATTTATCAGTCTGTACTACGGCGTAGCAAAATCTAGAATACCACATTATTTTATTATTTTACATACTTAAAAGAAACAAGGCAATTTAAAATAAAAAAAATACATTCGTGTATTATAAGTAGGTTAAAAAAAGTGTACTTATTGTATATAGTTTTGGTTTTAAAATTATTTATCGTACTTACTTTAAAAATATACATGTCATAATGTAATTTACCTTTCGATAAATTCTCTTCGCAATATAAAATAGAAACTTGTTGACATGCAGCAAATAAAATGTTCCATTCTATCTTTTGTAGCATAGGACGCCATCTAAAATTTTACGCAGGTACTGAGTAGTGCTTCCATTGTGCTGCCATCTATCTTTCACAGCGGGAAGTACTACAAAAGATCGCGGAGTACAAAAAGTAGAGAATAACGCTTTTCCACCTAATCAAAAGTGCGGCTAGCCTACCCTAGATGGCAACATAATCTAGTTTAGACTTTTTGACCGACTTAAAAAAGAATGTTGTATGATCCCTCGTTCTGTTGGGTGTATTTTTTTTGTATTCAAAGTTCATTGTTGTTTATATAATTCATTTGTAGGTAACAGAAATAAAACTACAGCCTAATGACACAATGGCAAAATTATTTAGCATCATGATGGTTATGGTGCACTCTGTGGTATGATAAAAAGATGGGATGGGACGCTTGGTTTCTCAGCAATTATAGTACTCTATGTTTCTCATACTATCGTCTTCTTCCTCAATTAGGTAAGTTTAAGATATGCACTGGAACATAAGCAGCTGGTTATTCATTTTTTCTTTTTCTTCATATAATAGAAAAAGGTGACAGTGTATCTATTGATACCTATACAATAGCTGGATAGGAAATAATACTTATCTTAAGGTGCTACCTAAATTTTTCGGGGCCCAGTGCTGCCCCCCCTCTCTCTCATCTCAGCGTTTTCCCAGTTGCATCCTCAGCTGCAATGCTGAGAAGCCCGGGGTCCGCTTTCCGACTTTTTCTTCTCCACTTTGCACGGTCTTGAGCATCCTTGGTTGTAAGACGATTAACACGCATATCATCCTTGACGACGTCAAGCCAACACTTCTTGGGTCTACCCCGCCTGCCGGGCCCCGGCGGAGGCGGCGTGGTTATACATCTGTTTCCCACGTAACTTGCCGGCTTTCGTAGGAAGTGACCCTACCAGCGTAGGCGACTTTCTTGCAGTTTGTCTGCTATGTCACGGACATGAAGGCTGCCGCGGATGCGGGCGTTTCTCACACAATCTCTCCGTGACACTCCGCATATCCAACGCAGCATTTGCATCTCCGTGACACGCAACTCCTGCTTGTGCCGCTCAAGCAAAGGCCACGCTTCACTCCCATATAAAAGGACAAGTCTAATGATGGATTTGTAGACCTGTCCCTTCAACCTAACCGGCATTTCACCTCACTTCACCACCACCTCCTACCACTTTGCCCATGCGGCAGATATACGGGCCTTGACGTCGGCATCGATGTCTACGGACGCGTGAAGTACAGATCCCAAGTATTTAAACTGGTCCGTACGCTTGACCAAGTCTTCGCCTATGCGTACGGGTGGGAGATCTGTAGCATTGAAAGCCATGTATCCAGTCTTCGCCACATTTAGCTTTAGACCACCGTTTTCAAGCGACTCCCTCCACACATTAGCGCGTCGCACCAGTCTCCCTCTGTCCGCATCCGCCAGTGCGATATCGTCAGCATATGCAAGCAGCCACGGAGGTTGCTCGCCTTGCCCAGTGCGGCCGGGCCCATTTGAAATAAATCATTTAAAAGGAAACGAGGTGTCATTTAAAATTTTGCCTTGATTAAACCCTAGATAACCCAACTTCAAACTATTTTATTAACTACTGTTTATATGTTAAAATGAGAACGTGAAGCTTTTTATAGGTAGCATTTTTGCCAAAAAGTTGTGGTTTTTCGCAAAAATGCTATAAAAAGCTTCTTTCTAAGGGTTAAATCAAGGCAACATTTTAAATGATATCTCCGTTTCCGTTCAAATGATTTATGTCAAAGTGGGGCAGCATTGGACCCCGAAAAATGCAGATAGGTTAAGGGAACAAGAAAGTTGGTAGGGCCATCATCCGGTCAAAACGAATCGTAAATATCGTAATGGAAAATGAGAACTTCGCTCGTTTGTTTTCGGTTCTGCTGTTAGGTTAATTTGTATGGGAGGTGAATTATTTCTCGTATTTCAATGTTTATGTTCATTGGCAAAAGTGGTTGAGTATCATTGGATTTAATCTGCCCAAAAATTTGTTTTAGAACTTAATGATATTTAAATACGGATCAAAAGTTTTTTTGGCTGATTTAGGCATTGCACCTACATAATTTAGCCCATATAGATACTTACTCTATTAATCTCTATGTGGAAATATTAAATTCAAAATGCATGCTTCAGAAAATCTTCAATAAGCCCTTTGTCCTTCTAATTAAACCCCCTATTGTTTTTAATAAACCGCCGGGATTAGTCCGCCAGTTCATTAGCAATATTCATAAACCGATTACGTCCTCTAATGGAGAAGCTTCTAATCAGAAAATGGACGGATAAAATACTTAAAAAGACATAGACAGACAAAGGATCTTATCTCCTGTCGATGATTGCAAATAAGTCTTTTTGTGAACACTTATATATTTACAGTTTCAATGTAAAACATCTCGGAGGATGACTTCACTGAGAGAAAGAAATAGCCGAATCAGTTTTGCTGCTTGCGATTTGGTTAGTAGATACCAAACTTTTGTTCTAATTACCAGGACTATTTAGTTGCATATCCCAAACTACAACTATTATTAAAACACATTTTAAATACTAGTAGTCCTGAGTCACTCGATTTTGGTAACGTGTAGCTAAAACTTTTTATAACTGGCAACAATTCCTTTTTTATCAGTGTTATTATTATATTAAGTCCGTCAGTTTTTATCCAAAAATGATGGACACTTTATTTACGATTAATCCAATTAGTAAAAACTCTTTTTTTTTCTTTATTTACTATCTTATTTCCAATTCTAATTAAAATACCTAGATACTCCAATAAGAATGCAGTCTACTAAATACTTACCTACTAGTAAATATTTTGAGCACATTTATTTATTTTTACCTACGTAAATGTAAGTATTATAAGTAAAAAAAAAAGTGTGGAATACGTATCAAATAAGTCATGTCAATAAGTAAGTGTTGACGTGCTTATACAGTAACGCCCTCTGATCATAAAAAGGAATCCTTGTTTTATGTTCTAAGGCAGAGGTTCCCAAACTTATTTTGTCAAACGCCCACTTTAAAAAATCAGTTGTTTTGTAGCGCCCCCCCATTTTTTTTCACCATAAAAACCTGAATCACATATTTGTCTTGCCTGTAGTTTAATTCAACCTATATTCTAAACGAGAGAGCAATAATAATACATACACCAGTACATTAGAGTATCTTTTATAAAAAATAACAATAATCAACATTGTTAATTTTAAATAAAAAAAATAGCAATAATAATACAATTTTACAATAATAAAGAGTATTGGAAGTGGGGACCTCACCTGCGAAACTTTAAAACACGAAATTTTTTCAGTGTTTGATTCCTTTAACAATATATATAGCGTTGTGAACGCATTAAAATAATAAATATTAATTACATTTTTAGTTTATATTTGTACAATAAAAAGGATATAAATATGAACTAATAAATGGATGTTGTGTAGTAAGAGGATTTTAATTTCAGTGAATTTTAAAACATGAAATAGCTGAAGTTATAAATCACTCATTGCTTAAATCACATCAGCGCCCCCCAACTTTATTCTGGGCCCGTTACCGCCCCCCTTAAAGCCTCCAGCGCCCACAAGGGGGCGTTATCGCCCACTTTGGGAAAGACTGTTCTAAGGTAACGCCACTATCTCAGTCCGAGTACAGGAGCAGTGCACGAGGGCTATTCCACTGCAAAGAGGTGTAAGACAGGGTGATGTCACCTATATCTCCGAAACTGTTCACCATTGCACTGGAAGATGCCTTGAAGCTTCTGAAATGGGAAGTATTTGGCATCAACATCAATGGCGAGTATATCACTCACCTTCGATTCGCTGACGGTATCGTTTTCATGGCAGAATCGATGGAAGACTTAAGTCTATGCTAAATTCGTAGAAGAACCAAAGGTCACTGACGTAGCCCAGCGGATAAATTCGTTGAAGTGGCAGTGGGCGGGACCCATAGCGCGACGAACCGATGGCCGATGGGGCAAAAAGTTTCTCGAATGGCGACCACGTACTGGCAAGCGAAGCGTAGGATACCCATCCTCAAGGTGGTGTGACGACCTGACTAAGAACCGCTCTAGACCGGTCATTTCGGAAATCCTTGGGAGAGGCCAATATGTCCTGCAGTGAACGTTATGCGGCTGAAATGATGAATGATGATGACGAAGTCGTGATGATGAAGTCATGTCATTTAGTCTTTACTAATTTAATATTATTAAAATATGTTTTTGATGTAAACTGTCTATTACAATCGTACCTAACAGCTAACTGCAGTAGTGCCCAAATAAAATTTTTATTTTTATAATACTATACTAGCCTCCTGTCCCGGCTTTGCTCGGTAAAGATAATATTACCAGGCAAATAATATGTATTATGCATGCAAACCTTCATGAAGAAATACTCCTCATGTTAGTCGAACTGTAGTTTTTTGTACAGATAAATAGAAAACATTTTTTATGATCATTAACTATGAATAAGAACCTTAAAAAATTATATACCTAGTACCTACCTAATACCTATGTAGGTATCACATCGTATGTTTATATGGGTTTATTACTGAAAGTTTATGATATTCGAGAACGTAAGTATCAATTTCAGTCATTTATCCAAATCTTTATACATAACCAAATCTTTATTTAGGTGCATCTATACCTACATATAAAAAAAAACAATAAAAATTACGTGTCTGTAGGTACATTTAATAAATTTATGAAAAAAGTAAGTAAACACCAAAAAAAATTTGTCTGTCTGTTTGTATGTTCACGCTAATCTTCGAAACTACTGGACGGATATTTACGCGATTTTCTATAATAGATTAAGCTCAGCTCAGAGCAAAATATTTGTTCCATTGAAATCTGATATCAGGAAAACAATTAGCCGTCATTTTTAAATTTCACATGAACAAAGCTGGGGGCACCAGCTATAGAACCTACTAATGGACAATAGGACTGAATAACATATTATGAAGATCAACCAGTGTGTGTGCTTATTTAATATATTTATTACTCCTCCTGTCCAAGAATACTTATTCAAATTTCCGTCTCTGCATCAACTTATAGTCACAGCTTCTTTGCCAATGTCGTGGGCCGATTGTTGAATTGGGTCGATTAAGATCCACCTAGGCAAAACACGATGTGCATCCATAATCGCGATTTGCCTAATACTCGCAATAACTTAAGTATAAAGTTTGACGCCTGGCCCAGCAGTGTTTAATTCATTTTCTTTTATTAAATGTGGATAAACTTTTTTATTAAAATACAAATCTGTATAACATAAACAAACAGATCAGTGACAACAAAAAAATAAAAATATTTTTTTTCTTAGGATCTACAGTAAATTAATTTCACAATGTTTTGCAAATAAACATACCGTTGCATTATCGCCGCCATCTTTTTCTTTTTGATTGACTGACAAAGTGCACAGTGGCACTGGCGTCTCAAAACGGAATCACATTACGATGCCAGCCGTAACTTGATTTGGTCAAGGTGACTAGTTAGAAAAATCTGCAATTAAATTTATATTAAGCACATCACAGAATAATTGGAATTACAATATAGCCAGGTAGATCTCAATCAACCCAAAGTGATAGTCGGTTTAGTAAAATTGGAAAAAAACTAACAAACCTATAAGATGACAATTTTGGGCAGGGATAATTGAGTTCTTTGCCATTGCGTTTTTAACATGTAATGACACCAATAAAAAAATAAGATTTACAACGAAGTTACTAAAATTTAACTAGATACTAAAATCCAATAAATAAATGTGCCCTGGATAGCTGAGCTAGACAAAGACTACTAAGACACCTGTAAGTAATAACCGACTTGTACTTAAGTGCTGTGTCATTATGTATTATACCTAATCTTACACCTATATCTAAGACAGGTATATCAACTATGTAATATAAAATATTATGCTCATTACTCATTAAACACCTAGAAATTTTAAACAGTTACTTTTCCAGTTACTAAGTGTTTATTTTGCTGCCGACTGTACTTCTATGCCTATTACATACAGGCGAGTATACCGTTGTTTATAAACAATCAGGCTAGTTAGGCGCCGCAGACGATTATGCCGTAGGTACCTACCTACTACATGTTAGGTGTTCGGGGCGGTGGGGAGGCCTCGTTATATTATTGTGTGGTATTGGAGTGCGGTAGGTATGTGGTTATGTTGCACTTGTCACGTACGGAGTAATACAAAAGGTTGCATGTTTATTTGACATCAATGCAGATGCAGTCTCTGTGACTCAAAAGCAACATTTAGTGTGATGGCAAACGTGAAGATGGATAAGGGATTCAAAATTCAAATTCAGATTCTCGTCTATTTCTACTCGGCTTCGAAATGGCTTGAAAAATAAGCTTCAATTCGCTATTTTCCATCGGCAGGTATAAAAGTATATTTCTGAAAAACTCGAAGTAGCTAGCTACTTCGAGTTGTTCAGAAATATACTTTTATCGCCGCTGCAGGCTGCTGTTTCCTGGTATGGTCAGGGAAGGTAGCGTGGAGAATAGAGAAAGTGCATGGACTCCTTAAACGTACTCAAATAGTGGGGAAAACTTTACCATTTTAAAGTGGTTTAAATATTATAATTTCAGGTACTTGATTCATCTTGAATAATTATTGAACGTCGGAATGGGCGCCGTGATTTTGCACTCACTCTTCCTTGTGCCTCATCTCATTTATCTAATAGTAAATGATGCAGAGAATGCTTTAATGTGGAGAGGTAAACCGCCTGTTTGATGTTGTCACTTGTTATTTTATATTATTATCTGAAATACATGAAAATACTACTCTCTCAACTAATTTAGGGAATGCCGCTTAAAAAATACTTGTTCTTTCTCCTGTCGAATGTATAAAAAAACTTACACTCATGTCAGATTTTTTTGAGCTGCCCGCTTAAATCTGGGAAGCACATGCCGTCAAACCTACCAAATTACACCAACCAGTAGGTATACTACTGCAATTGGGACTAGTTCGTTGATTTCGAAAGGTGATGATGACTTCCCTGTCAATAGCGTAGGTAAGGCGCATACTACTCTTAGAAAGAATATTTTCGTTAAAGTATTGCCTTCGTCCACGTTTAGTGTTGGTGCGTATATATTTATTTATTTAAATTTATTTATTTATATTCAAAAATGAACAGCGCCTTAATTGTACGTAAATAAACATTCAATTTTGCATACAAAACTTATATAGATAAAGGCGATAGTCGATACGAATACTATGAAGTAAATATTCATACTAAGGGTACAGGATGAGTTCCACAGGACCAGTGGGTGTCGTCGCCACTGCGGTAACCTTCTAGTACCACAAAAATGGTCAACACTGCGGTTATCGGCCCACTGCCACGACTTTAGGTATTGCGTTTTTAAATGACATAATTGGACAAATTAATGTCATTGTTGTGGACGCGGTTTGTCTTGGCACGAGTCTTGGAGTCTAACTTGGCATTTCGAGTTATGGTTTGTGGTCTATGTAGGTATCTGTGAATAAACAAACACATTTATTTACAGCTTGTTTTCGGGTATGTTCGTAGGTTAATACAATTTTGATAATTATGAGTATTTGGATTAGAAATGAGAACGTGGAGTTCAGGATATTTTTTTCGTAATAACGAGAAAAAAACTACAATTAATATTGAAGAATATAAGTAATAACAAACCAGTTATAATCACGTCCATATCATGCTTGTTTCCTCAGGACTCTAAGTAGAGACTGTGGACTATAGTGGATCCCCACCTGATATGTACCTGGGTACCTAACTCCTAAAAATACAATATAAAAAAAGGGAATTGAAAACATAAAACAACTTTGATTCCATTGTACCAGAACGTAATTGAAGAATCTAACATTCTCAAATTTAATCTTTTCTTTTTATACATAACAGAGTAAAACTTAGATAATTAGTTCATACTTACAGAGTAAAGATAATACCTAATTATTTTATTATGTTACCTACATTAACTTCTGATGTCACCTACACTACCCTGTACTATTATGTATTCTATGGCACTACTAAACAAACTCAAAATCGAATCTAAATAATTGCAAACTCATTATATCTGTAATCTACATTGCGCCACCTTTTCAAAAATGAGAAAAAAAATTCTACTGTGATAAATTTAACTTTGCAGTATCTACTTGATTTTAAATGTACTTTTGATTATTGTCATACTTAGTTGGTGCAATAAAGAAATGTTATCTTATCCTATAAATATTTTCCACAATGTAAGAAAAAAAAACAAAGCAACCATTTGTCCTTCGTCAGTTATCTCCGTCGGGAACTAGTGCAACAAGTGCCCGTGGGACTCGGCTCGGCCGACGGGACACGACGGCGCGATAAGAGCGCGCGACGCGTTTTTCCGACGCCGTGCGGCCGGCGTCTTCGCGACGTAGGCGGGGCGACACGCCCAGTCGGGCACACGCCCACCAATCTTGAGATTTCCGTCAACACTTTATCAATGAAAAGAACGTGGATAAGATTTTTTTTCTTTGACGATGCAGTCAATATAATCATAAATTATAAAAATGAGTTTATTAATATCGGTTGCATCATTTTCAATTTTAAGAGAATTGTATAATGTGGTTATTTTTTGCAGATTTATAAAAGCTACGATACATAAAACCTACCTATATTTTGATGTTATAGACAGGCAATGCAAAACAGTTGGCGTAGAGTTACAAAATGACTCTACAAATAATCTCTTCTGAATTTAAAACTTTAGCAATTTAGATTGCTACAATTTATAGACATCTCACTCCGCATCAACGCTAATGGACTACAAGAACGAGATACTGCTTCAAAATGAAAAAGCTCATAATATTTCCCTTTCAACAATGAAACTAAACAAAAATATTTAATGCGGTACAAAACTTGCTTGCATCTCGCTCGCACGGTATAGTGTCCGCGTGTGAGCGAGCAGGAGGAAAATGAGGCACATTTTCCCGACAAATGAAGCGTGGCCAAACCGCAGATTGACCGCAGAGAATGGAGGCAGCGAGTGACAGCATGGCGGCTGTTCAGTAGTAGACGACCGCGCGGGCAGCGAACACGTGCGCAGCCTCCGCCTGTGTTGACTGTTGAGTCACCCGGCGCGCGGCGCGGTAAATACCTGTGACGTGCCGGACATCGGACGGCCTCGGGGACTTACGCTGTCACGACATACGAGAACTAAACACTGATTCCATTAAGAAACCGGCGCCGAGGCATTGACGCAACGCGCGGGAAAATCTTGAATAAATTAACGCTCAGCTGTTGTTGACAGCCACCGAGATCGCAACCTCCGACATAGAGCGCTTCTAAGAAACCGGCCGGAACTATTAATCTGGATGCTTGCGCACAATTCGGACAGTTTAGCGCTAAACTTCGCCGTGACTCATCTAAAATGACGAAAGTTAAGTTGAAGCAGCTATCAAGGTCTGTTTCCAAAGTGTTTTAAAGTTAAGTCAAGGAAAGAATTTTATAAACAGACTTTATTACGGCACACATACAAAGACATTTTATTGTGTATGTGTGCTAATGTTATAAGCGTAGTTATTGTAAATGAATGGTCAGTATTAGCTCGCAAGAGAGCGCGACTCTACGAAATTACAAGGACTGTTTGTAAACATTAAAGAGACTGAACAATAGAATCCAAAGATCTCCTAAAATAATACTGCTAACTTATAGACTTGTAAGAACTTAAAAACAAAGCTTTGTAAAGACAATCAAACAAGTTTTGGAAGAGTGCCAACGAAGTGTTTTCTCAGTACATTAGTCATACATTTAAACTTTTACTTGACATTGGAGTGTGGTGAATGTAGAGAGCCTCCGCGTGTGATGTGAGGATGCATCTGCCATATGAGTCGCGTGGCCGGCGCCGCCGCGAAATGGAGCTGGAGCCCTGGTGGATGCAGAACATCATTGAGGAGACCAGAGCTGAGCATCCCGACCTGGGTATGATATGTAACATACAATTAACTTATTCCGGGTTAGATATAGCTGTAATAGAAAATATAATTTTATATCCGAAATTTGTAAGCTATTAATATTTATTTTAGGTTATGATATATTGATATGGGTCAAGATGTTTTTTTTATTGTAATTTTGTTTGTTGCGTTTAATAACCGATGGAATCCGAATAAACATAGAAAATATATTTCGATGCGGTTTCCACTTACAAATAGATCGTCAATACCATTGTGAAGTATAGGCTGGTCGCTTGGTGCAAAGTTAAGTCATACTTCAAAATTAATAAAATAAAGTAAGTAGTGAATCAATAAAATAAAAATATTTCAAGCTTTTAGCTTTGGATACTATCTAATATTCAAATTATTAGAGAGCTCACTGGTTGTCCCATCGTACGAATCGTACAAGAACCATTTTAAATGGCCTTGACTTACATGTTTGTACCTCGGCTATTAACAAATAGCAATTTCATGATTATTTAAAATGGAGGAAGCCTTGCCCTACCATGGGGCACATAGGTTGAATAAAATAAATTTAGACTCTAAAAATAGTGTTATTTTTCGACCCGAAAATAAATTCAATGCCTAATTAGACTCTAAGTACTTATGTTTAAAAAGGCTAAAATATAATGTATTTTGTATATATGTATATAGATATATAATAAACAATGGAAATGACACCTACGGGTGTAGTTCAAATAATTTCCATAAGCAATACGTACTTAGGTACCTACTTTAAAACCTTTTGTTTAATAATGAGATGACTATAACCCACTGACTACAAGGAAATTATTATCATTGTCACGTTAAATTATGCGTTAATCATATTTACACCTAATATGAGTAACTAATAAGCAATGAGCTTATTGTAATTTTATTGCAAAGTAAAATTAATTATGTGTTTACTTTCTAAAAAGGCCATGTGGTATTTGCAAAACTTAAAACATTCCCTGGTTTTCCAAAACAAGTTATGGTTCTGGTAGGTTTATTGTTTATTTTTAGGGTTCCGTAGTAAACAATGAATCAAAAAGATCAAGAATCAATAAATATCAACAATTAAATGAATCTGATTAACAATTGAGTGAGCGGATTTGTATATAAATGCAAACTGTTTTCTTCAATCATTGATCTTTTTTTATTAATTAGCTCAGGTGAGAAAAAGGTGAGGAACCATAGAAAATTTGAAAAAGAATTTTGTTAGGGAGCTACCATACATGTAAAGTATAGGAGTCAACTAGCTTAACTTGTGGGGTATCCTTGAATAGGTCTTTTGAAAATATTGTGAGCTTGTGAACAGATTTTTTTTTATTTAGGTATCCGTTACTAAAATATTTGGTTTTATAATGCAAATTTTTGTTACAGTTAAGTGTCCCCTTTATTTACTAAACGGTTGTATATGAACACGGAATTTCATTAAAAACTATCAGAACTGAGAAGGAAATTCTTCAAATTAAAAAGTAAAAAAAATGTATACAAATTCAATAGCAAATCAGTTTTCTACGCGTTTTTAGTCGCGTGAACTCAAAGTCGGTCGTAAAACATCATTCGCAACTACGGAACCCTACACTGTGCGTGGCCCGACATGCACTTGACCGGTTATTTAATACGTTTCATATTATTTCATACATGAACTTTCTTTTTCCATATCTCGTTATTTGATCAAGGAATTATAGATCATTGGTAATAGTAAAAGGGTTGACATTCGTCTATGTTAGAGCGGCCCGATCGGGTGCGTCTGAGTTGAGAGGTAAAAATGATATAAATACACGTTTAGGTATATTTTTATAAAATTAATAGACTTGCGCCGATCTCATATAAAGATATTATAAACATTAAAGAAGAAGTAATTATAATATACACTGGTCATGGGTTCGATTCCCACTGGGAAGCATACTTTGTGAAAAGTTGTTTCCGGTCTGGATAGGAAATTGCAGGCTTGAATCACCTGATTATCCGAAAAGAAAGATGATTCCGTGTTTCGGAAGGCACGTAAAACTGGGGGTCCCGAACGCCACCTAGCGTTTGACCATCAAACTATCCAAGGATCGGTTCCTGGTTTGCCCTTTGGGTTGTGGAGGTCAGATGGCAGTCGCTCTGTGTAAAAACCAGAAACCTCGTCAAATCTCCTTGGTTAGGTAGCGGACCCCGGGCTCTGAAGCGTTACTGCTGAGGATGCAACCGGGAATACGCTCGGATGATGAATTATAATATACACTGGTCACTCACAAAAAGTGTTGTCATTATATATATGCAAGTATATTTGTAGTATGCTTAATATATTTAGACAAAAATGTCATAAATTTCATACAATTTGTCCTTAAGTTGAATGAAAAGGAATATTCAACATTTATTTTCATGACATAATTATTTAAGGCCCACTAAGTAAACGTGGTTAATTTTTAAGCAACGCACTAGACATGTTATAGAAATTTACAACTCATTTTCTATCTTCCCATAGAACAAACAGGACTTTTATGAAACTGAATGTAGTAGAAAATACGCAACTCATTTACTGTCACTTACAATTAAAAACGTTGTGTTCCCTGGGCCCTGAGGCATTAACTTACGTCATAGAATTCTGCTTCTTTAACTTAAATTTACGAGCTGACTGACAGAGCCAGTTTTATTCAAACGAAATAATTTTGCTCGGAAATGGCAAAAAAAAATGCTTTTATTTTCAGTACCTATGTTATTTATTTTTAGTATTTAAATTTATTTTTGTTAATTAGTTTTAGTATATCTGTATATTTAATAACTCAGTTTAAATTGTTAAACTAATAAATTGCTGCATAAATAAGATAAACTTAATAGAATAGTAATTAAGTTTTTATGTAAAATGAAGAGTTATGTGTAGGGACATTTATTCAGCCATACATTTAGAACTAAAATTTTAATTTTATTTTAAAACAGGCTTACCCCTTTTGTTAATATACGTAATAGTTATCCGTTCAAATGTACTGAACTTATAAAATTCATCGCTTGATTTTCCAGTCGGTTGATATCAAGGAAGCATTTCATATCGCGACAAAAAGCGATATCGGTAGATAAAATCGAGCCCTTGCAAAAGAGTTCAACGCGACGTCAAGGCAATGGCAGGCTTTTGTGAAACGACTTGCCAATTCTATTATTTTATTGCATTAGTATTTAAAAACCTTAGCATTCTTTTTATAAAATGCAGATTCATTTTAGGACGTTTGAACCAGTTCAGTTTCAACAATTAAAGCCCATTTAGACAGTGCAAGTTTCTAGCCTGTTGCATACCATTTTATTGAAGTAATAAATAACATATCTATTTGTACCATAGACCTACAATTTTTTTCACTAATTTGTACGGCTGACTTTTGTTTTAGACCATGTAAGTTATCTATTGCTTTAACCAAATGGTATACAAGAAACTTGCACCGTCTAAATAGGCCTTTATTTATTAAAATCAAGCTAACAATAATGAATTAGATGGTCAAAAATTACAAGAGGTTTTCCCGTTTTGGACAGATTATGGTTTGAACAAAACACTTGCAAAGTCTGCGTTTTATAATAAATAAGACTGAACAATTTTAATTCTCTCTGATTATAAATTACTCTCTGGACTGGGCTGCCCAATGAGACAATATCGTCTGCCCATCTCATAAGGGCTTCCTTTTTTCTATTACCTTTTGGTTCTTTCAGATTGTCGCCCTTTAAGTCCAACTATGATGTTGAAGATGTGCTGCATGTCCAGTTCACTTCCATTTAAGAGATAGAGCCTGTTCTAGGCCATCATTTTTCTTATGTTTGTGTGTCGAATTTTTTGTAGTTTCTTTATGTTTAACATGCTTCGTTCTATCCCTTGCTGACATGTTATGTTTTTTTTTTCTTTACTTTAGCAGTGAACTTTCAAGTTTGGTAAACAAATAATAGATATAGGAGACAGTTCAGATAACATTTGGGAGTGTAAAAACATTTTCTCTTTTTATACAGACGAGTGCGTACTATAACTTCCTCCAAATTGAAATGTAAAATATCTCTGAAAAAATATATGGAAATTGCTTCTACCGCCGCATTGAAATTCTGTGAAATTATTTAAATCTCAATGGAGTATAGAATAAAAAGCTCAGTGCCCCACTAAAGCATGCATTTCTAGTGTTTATGTAATTGCTCGCAGTTTAAACCGGTTTTTGAACGCAGGATCACACAACGAATAATTTGCGTGAGCGTTTCCAAAAGTGCCACATATTTTAATCACTGGTTAGTGAAGAATTTTATAACGACCCGGTTTTGACCGTTCGTTTGTGCTACAGCAAATGTCAAAGAAATCTTCGTTTTGATTTTCGAGGAAAAATTCGTTTCGTTTCACGCTGCTTTTTATTGATGTTAAAGTTTTTTTAACCATTTACAAAGTTTTCTGCGTAAAAGAATATTAGTTTTTGAAGCTACGGTTCCTTCTAATATGGTTGATTTCAGCGATGGCTGACGCATCAACTCGTGAACGGGTGCCGCCAGTAAGAACTGGTCAGCTCGTCTTCGCTTGTTAAGACTTCTTAGTATTTCTTATTTTTGTAAATTGATTTTGACACTCGTTTGTGAGCTTTATATGCTATAGTATGATTGCTAAGTACTAGACGTAAAATCTTTGTAAACTGATAAAGCCCTTCTGGCGCATTGGAGACCAGTAAGTAAATAAGTTTTTTCCGTTTCTTAATCGCCAATGTCGGTACTTTTCTTTTAAAATGTATTACTAAATATAAATCAATATTATACATAATGTACACAAAATTTTTACGTGTAATATTACTGATAAATGACTTGATTTGATTTATAAAATACGATGTTTTTCATGACTGGAACGCGAGTGGTGACATGGAAAACTATACGTTTAGGATTTGGCCGTCTCCCGCGTTCATAAATAGGTCTCCAGGGCGTAGTCGCCAAGTGGATTGGACCATATAGATAGAAACATCTCATACAACTGTCATATTTAGATGGCAGCCATCATGCTATGTCAGTTTAAGCCACTTAAGAGCGGCCAACCCGTCTTACAAACGCTCGTACGTGATCATGGCGTTGTACCTGATCTTTCTTGAAAACCGTTGAGCTAACATGTATCTTGTGCGCTATTTCTAGGTCTCTATTGAAATAAAAATTAAAATTTGACAAAACAAATTCAGTATAAGCCTCCAAAAATCTGCTTTATTGCACATATTTTACCTGAACATCGACCTTTCATAAGGTACGCATACATTTTAAAGGAAAAGAAAGTATTTCAAAACCTAGCAAATGCAATGAAAATTTTAAATATTTTTTTTTATTTCACACACTTGTAAGGCTTACTGAGGAATACGTATTACCTGGAACAAGTTTTAAAAAAATTCCGCACCCTATGAATAGTTAATATTCGTTCAATGGATAGTTATTAATAATAATAAATTTAATATCCCAGCATCAGTCCATCCCAATCTCATCCCATAACCCAAAGACCTTTTCCTTTTTCTTGCAATAGATCTTTCTCCTATTCAAGGTTACACCTTTCATAGGTATATTCAGGAATGGGTTTTGGCGGAAGCGCCACATTACATCAACTTCTCCGAAGGGCCTCTACGTGTTGGACCCACGCAAGTCTCTCAAAGGACCGGGGTGAAAAGACCCGTGAATCTAAAGGAGATGCTAATTTCGTTAAATAGAATGCAAACCGAGCGCTCAGGCGCTATCACTCTCTTTTTGCTTTGCCTCTTTTTATAGCATTGCCCTGGATGAAACAATAAGCTTTTCAAACCATGCTCGCGTTGACGATAGAGCGGCTGGGATGGGCCCTCTTAAACACACGTAAACATAAATTATTAATACCTATCACAAATCATCAGTAGTACAAAGAACTAATGTGTATGTGCACGCCAACTCAAAACAACAAATGATTCCTAAATTGTCAGTTCCGTGAACACATTAATTGCAAGTACATTACCTCAAATGAAGTGGAAGCTAGAAATACCGGTGTTGAGAGCGCAGCAATGGAAAGCACTCGCGATAATGATGGCGGTCTAATTAGGTCAGGGTTTGTAATTTAATTACAATACTGAATTTTTTTTGTGCAATAGGTTCTTGATTGTTTCAATGTAGATGATCATAATCAACAATTTATAATAGAATAATGTAACGTTAATTAATAACTATTTTCATTTTATTCCATGATACTGAATAACTTCCCAAAAGGGCTTAATGTGAGTTAAAATTTTTAAGCCTTCCTTACAAGTTAACTGATCAGCTGGTCGGACTTTGTATAGGTAGCGAAAAAAAAAAACAATTTAATATATTCTTTAGAAAAAGTTCTACTTACTAAATAAATAGGATCTGTAATTTAATGAAAGATATAAAATCCAGTGTTAGTCTACATTGGAGGCACTCACGGTAATGACGTCGTTCAATGGCGGCTAATGAGGTCGCAGTTCAATAAAATTACTGCCTGTTTATTTGCCCCTGTTTACTGCTACATCGAATTTATTTTAGTTGGCGCTGCCCAACTTTTGCGTATGTATTGACAGAACGTGTACAATGTTGTGCTTATCGCAGATTTTTACTGATCATAATACTTATGTATGATGTGGTAGACTCTGATGTATGTAAGTATGAAAGTACATGTAAAATGATTAGAGTTTGGCACTAAGAAAAGAAAAAACTTACTGGCAAGTTAGAAAAAAAAGTTGTTCTAGGAATAGGTAGAGTTCAGGCCATGCCAGGATCAAAAATGAATTATTTTATATTGAAAAGATATTTAAGAGAATAAAACGTCACAAAATAATGCATATCCATAGAATTATAAACCCATAGAAGCATATCTCCGGTCATATCCATTTTCAACATGATTTTTGCAGAAAAACGAGCACTATTTGACTCCAAGAAGCTATGCCATCGTGACGTGCTATTTCATAAAAGTATGGGACTTTTATGAAATAGCATGTAATAGGTTAGGGAAAAAGTCTTTTCGCATTTTATATGAAAATTCAAAACATTTTTTAATATAGTTTATTTACATTTAACTAAAGTATGTAGGTACTATTTTGTTCGATAACTTTTTGCCATCTTATAGGTAGGGACATGATCCCATTGCGATAGAAATTTTGGGGGTACTGATCAAAAAAACTGCGTCAAGTAGTTTTGGCAGTCCTCTCGTGATGTTAACCTGACACTGCCTAAAGAATTCTGAAGAGACCGAAACAGGTGTAAATCTGAAGGTGCCAGGTCAGGACTATACGGCGGATGCATTAACACCTCCCACCCAAACTCTTAATTTTTGCTGAGTGGTTAAACACCGCTGCCCATGGACAACTGTACCACCAGGGCTGTAACAGAAGCGTTGCCGGCTTTTCAGGAAGATAACGACGATTTTTTGAAGGTTTCAATGTCGTATCGGTCCGGGAACACTGCTGCTGGAAGTTGATTCCACAGTTCGATATTACGTGGTAAAAAGTTCCTTTTAAAACGTACGGTGTTTGATTGCCAACTATCCAAGTGGTGTGGATAAAATTTTAATTTCAGGCAGGTGGTTTGGTGATGAAATTTTGCAACAGGTATTAAGCCGAACAATTTTTCAGAGCATTCCCCATGATAAATGAGAGCCAGATCATCGAGACGGGCGACGAAAGTCACATCGTCGATTATATCCTCTGGAAACAACTTTTTACAAAGTATGCTTCCCAGTGGGATTTGAACCCATGACCTCTGGGTCACAAGGCAAACGCCTTGATAAAACTGGACCACGGAGACAGTCACCTCCCAGCCTTGATCAATTTCGGCCGCTTTCTCTCAACCTCTTGCTTCAGTCTTATCAGTCGATGGCAGTAGAGATCTGAGTCGATGGTTCTGCCCGGAGTCGATGGTTCTGCCCGGCGGGCGGTAATAGCTCATAATGAACAATGCCATTCCAGACCCACCATACACATAGCATCACCTTATTGCGAGTTAACCCGGGATTTGCCACAGACTGTGAAGCTTGTGACCTTGGACCATGACCCTTTTCAGACTTTCTTGGCATACGAGTACGTGATCCATTTTTATCACCAGTTACCAATCTCTTTAGAAATGATTCGGTTACATTACATCTCAATCAAGAATTTCGAGTGAGTACACGGTTCATTAGGTTTCTATCAGAGAGATCAGCATCTTTGACATCAAAATTTCTGCATTGAAGACGTTAAAACCAACTTTGTGCTACTCTTACTGAGATTGCATTAGGTCCATAAAGGTCACAATTGTTTTTTCGCGGCTTGCGTTGCATTTTTCTATAAATATTTGTTATAAATGCAATTATTAACATTTTCCACAAGTAATAAGATATGTTACGTGATAGAAAGTAAAAAAAGCAGACCACCTACATAGCAAAATTTGTCCTACATAGTAAATTTTGTTTTTCTAAAAGGTATATCCTTAAATGTTGTTGTAAGGCAAATTTTGAAGTAGATCTAGTGATAGGCGGTGGAAGGTTATTCCAGAACTTGGTTGCAAGATAGCGGAAGCTGTTGGGAAAAATAGCTGTGCGGTGGTGGTGAGCCATTAGAGTAGAGCGTGAAGACCTTGTGTCGTATCTATTATGGAAAGGTTTAGTAAGAG
Organism: Acrobasis suavella; assembly: GCA_943193695.1. Lineage (NCBI taxonomy): Eukaryota > Metazoa > Arthropoda > Insecta > Lepidoptera > Pyralidae > Acrobasis > Acrobasis suavella. Next base: position 7,202,376 of record OW971945.1, on the reverse strand, counting down.
CCTTGGACCATACGGGATTTCACAAAGAGTAAAACGTACCGCTTAGCTTAACTACCACTTTTGACTAATGTGCGTAGAAAAGCTTCACGTTCTTACTTTAAACTGTGAACAAGTAGTTCATAAACTAGTTTGAAGGGTTATTATGGTCTGATCAAGACAAAATTTTAAATGATATCTCCGATTCCTTTCAAATTAACTATTTCATATGGGGGCAGCACTTTTTTTTAGCTATTTGTGTCCCACTGCTGGGTAAAAGCCTCCCCCCTTTCCTTCCACAATTCTCTATCCTTTTCTCTCCAGTCCCTGTCGTAACTGGGCCCCGAAAAATTCAGGTACCCCTTAAGAGATTTCGAATGGTGTACAAAACATTTAAGCGGTAGAAACAAGACTTGAAATGATTGGTTACATGAGTTTTAAAGCGAAGTTTATCATCCAGTTTAATTAGCAAGTTTCTGGCTCCTTTTAAATACTCTCCGTCTTATTATAAAACCCAGACTAACTTTGTAACCAGGTTTAAACCATCATTCGACCAAATCAAGTTGACATCTAGTAATATCACACTATCTCACCTGTCAATGTCAACTTCATTTTGGCCGGATAAAGGTTTAAACCTAGTAATAAAGTTAGTCCGGGTTTTATAATAAGACGGTCTATGTTTTAACCTTCGATGCTATTGGATTTAGAAGTAAAACTTTGTCAACTGGTTCTTTCCAAGTATCATGTACTTTGACTTATTGGGATTGGGGTCGATATTGTTATGTACCCACTCAGCAATGCTATCTAGGTCTTCATTTCGCTTACTTATATGATTGTAGAAATCGCAAGGTCTACCTGACATGTACAGTTGAACGTCATCTGCATAAAGATGGTATTTGTAGTGCTTTATTGATTTTACTATATCTGCGCTGTATAGGATAAACAACAGCGGGCCCAAGATTGACCCTTGTGGTAGTGCACATGTCACAGATTTCATGAACTTTTTAGGGTTACGTATCCAAAGGGTAAAGACGGGACCCTATTACTAAGACTCCACAGTCCCTATCTCTATCTGGGTATCTGTCACCAGGCTGTAACTCATGAACCGCGATAGCTAGACCATTGAAATTTACACAGATGATATATTGCTGTTGCTGCTATAACAACAAATACTAAAATAGAATAAAATGAATATTTTAGTGTGGCTTCCATACAACAACCGGGATTTTTATAGATTATGCTACGGAACTATTCGTGCGCGAGTCTGACGCGCACTTGGCTGGTTTTATTTGTAATAAAATTTTAAAATGTATCGAATTTAACTTCTTTCTAATAAGATACGTCGGCTCTTTATCCCCCTTCTAGGAATAAATTTTATGTCTAACACTTTTCTCCTCAAGCTTCACGGCTCTGGAATGCTTTGCCCGTTGACACCAGAGAAATTGTGTGTAATTGTGTATTTTATAAGTCAATATCATTCTGATATTGTAATTAGATTAGAAGATATTTATTATAATATATAATATAATTATAAATATAAAATAAATATAAATAAATTAATTATATTGTAATATTTTAGTGTTGTTTTTTTGTGCCGCATAATTTTCTATTTATCCTTATGGTTGACTGAGAGAAAATGCTCTTAGCATTAAGTCCACAATTGGTTAAAAGTATATTTGTACTTTGGAACAATAAAGTTTGATTAAATAAGTAAATAAAATAAATTTCTTTATTACTTTCATTTATTTTGAAGGAAAGAAAAGCAAATAAAAAATAGCTGGAAACAATATTCTATGGATTATATTTTTATGAAAATATTTCAAAGATTTAGAATATACAAGTAGGGCAATATTTTACTAATTTGTTTCTTTTTTGAAATATAACCCTTTTATTGTTATTAAAACCAGCCAGATACAAATAGTACAGCAAAAGAGATTTTATTACAAGTTAATACATAATATATTATATACGAAAAGACTTTTTCCCCGTCTTAATATGTTTTTTTTTTCTATGTTCCCTGATTACTCCAAGACTAATTCGAAAAATTCATTTTTTTTATTTACAAGAGTATACTTGCAGAGCAGTTTTATAGAAATTTTATCGAAATTGGTTGTGCAGTATGGTGTTGAACTTGGTTTTTAGTCTTCAAAAATTATCAAAGATCAAGTTTTAGGTATGTAGACATTCTTTGCAAGTAAGAAATGTTGCAATGATATCTACTATTAGTTCTCTTGTATTTTTCATACAGAATAAAAGCGTGATTCTTTATGTACTGTATTTATAAAATAAACTTAAAAATATATAAATAAATATAACTATATTTTGTAAAGTATCTTATTTGGCACAGCGGGTTTTCCCATTTATTCTGTCAACAGTTTCCTGCGGCCTGTAAGTTAAATATAGAGTACCTACCCATAAACATATGCGACGAAAAATATTTAATTAGGTTTACTTATATAAGTAATTTAATGACCTTTGCGGTTTAAATTTTTTGTAAATTAGAACATAAATATTTGTTTTGGATTTTTGTATTAGTATCTCGGGACTTACCACGTTTGATAACATTTTGAGTCAAATATATTTGTGGTAGTCCCGTACCTAATACCTCTGTGAGCTGTAGAACTCGCGAGTCACCCCATTGAAGGTTATCGGATAAAAAAGTTGTTGTTCAATCCAGTGGTTACTAAAGGCCCTGGGACAAAAAGTTAACTAGGGCCCCAACTAAACTATTAAAATCGTAAAGCAATTAATGACATAATATGTCGAGCATTAATATCCGCGAATATTCCTTGCCAGTTAGAGCCTCCAGGTCTTTCAAGGATGGATGGCAAAAGACCCGATGGACTGGCTTTGAGTCCGTGGCGGCGTGGACGGAGTTTGTTGTGGGACGCAACATGCGTCAGCACTTACGCGGCGTCTTATCTCACTAGCACCACGCGATCACCTGGGGCAGCTGCGCAGACTGCTGCCACCAAAAAAAGAGCAAAGTATTCAATGTTATCTACACATTATGATTTTGTGCCTGTCGCCGTAGAGACTGCTGGCCCATGGTGTCCGGAGGCAAGGGACTTTATTAGTGAGATAGGACGTCGCTTAAGAGACCGTGGTTATGACTACCGCCCTGGCTGGTACCTGGTTCAAATCCATTCCTATTTAAAGAGGAAATGCAGCTAGCATAATGGGTACCTTTGAACCAGGTACAATCCGTGGGGGCATTTTTGATTAACAAATTTATATTATTTTTTAATTTTTGTATGATCACCTTTAAGTGTAAGTTTGATGAATAAAGATTAAGTTTTCATGTTACTACAATACAAAAAAAAATACGTTTGTTCCTTATTCGTTGTGTTCTAAATTCGACGTACTCCAGATTTGTCTTAATCCAGTTTCGTCCTACTCCAGAATCGCGATTGTAAATTCACTAGTGTTACAAATAACATAAGCAAAATCTTTAATTTTCATTGTAGGTATTGTAAAGATTTTTTACTGTGTGAATTATATTGTAAATATTGTATAAGTATTGTAAAAAAAAATATTACTCTTTTAACTTTCAATAGGCACTTATGTATACCTAGGTATACATATACTATGTAATAGGTATTGCGTTGATATCACCGATATCGATTAAATAATTGTAAAAGTTAGGGAAACCTATTACTGGCTTTGTTACTGTTAAATAAAATTGTAATTAAGTGTTGTTATGCCGTTGGTTTTCTTAATGAATAAAAATAAAAAATAAAATAAAACTAGACTCGCGCGCTTGTAAATTCAATAGTAGCGTTTATACTCACGCTATTAAAGCTCGCCACGATTCTCGTAGGTCCACCCTTTTTTTTTTTACGGAGGAAAGATCCCTATTACGGATACCCGTCAGCCTGCGGGGGAGGCTGTCGGGTTATGTGGGACTCCACGCCAGAGCGACGTGCCTACCCACTAAAAAACCTCCGGAGTTCCATCTCAACCGCTTTTGCCGGGGACACGGGAACGGAAATACATCCGCGAACGCCGGCGCGGCTGGCCGCCAAGGCGGCCCCTCCTCGGGGGCGTCACAGCGCCCCCCCACTCACCAAGTCGGCGCGTCCGGAACTCACGGACGCGCCATACCTCCTCGGCCCAATTGAGAGGCGGCAAACTCCCACGCAGTCCACCGCCTGTGGACCCATGGGAGCCAGATAAACCGGCTCCCAGCGGCGGAGAAGATGAAAGGCTCCGCCGCTTGCCTCTCGCCGCAAACGCGGTGCGGCACCGCTCGGTCGCGGAGGATAGGGAGAGCGGCTACGTAACACCGACACTCCTCCTCCTCCGCGACCGATCTCCAACCACAGCCACGGCGGTGTGGCCCCGCCTGAAGCGCCGGGAGGGCACTGAAACATTCCCCTCCCGGCGGCCCCACCCCGGGTGGGGGGAGAACTTCCCACTCCCCCGCCGCCCCATTGGGCGCATCCCTACAGGCTCAAGGCCGAAGCCGAGCCCGCGGGAGCGCCCCTCCCCGGGTGGGGGGAGAACTTCCCACTCCCCCGCCGCCCAAATGTGGGCGCTCACTGCTGGTTGACGACAGCAGGAGCGCCCCCTCGCAGGTTCCTCTTAGCTTCCCCGTGGCTCCAGGCTACCACGGGTACTGAGCCCCCCCGGTACGACAAACCGGGAACCCATTGGGAGGGTCGTAGGCCCTGTGTTAAGCGCGTGCAGGGCCGGATTTAGGGGAGGGCAACCGGGGCTACAGCCCGGGGCCTCCATAATAGTAGGGCCCCCACAATAGACTTCGAAAAAATCTTTCAGATTTCGACTAGTTAACACTAGTAAACAACTTTTCCTTTGATTTTGTTCGCTGTTTTACCTCTACCTATAGTACTTTTTATAAACATGATTATGTTGTTCTTAACTATTAACAACAATCATTGATCTATATTGTTCCCTCGAATCAGACAATCAGTAAAATATTACAGGCCCTGGCCCTAAACCAGGGGGCCTCCACTCCTTGTTGCCCCAAGGCCTCCAGACCTCTAAATCCGACCCTGAGCGCGTGCTGTTGAAACACGCTGTTCAACGGCGCGACTGTGAAACCAGCCTAAGTATACAGGAAAGTTTCCCGCAAGTTTCAAACAAAGTTGTTCGAGACTTGTTGGGAACTCCCCTGTATTTTTTCAAATAAGTGGTCATTATTAAAGTCGCGTTCCTGGAATCTGGTATACTTATTCCGAATGTGGGAGAAATTGTCACTAGTTCAATTTATAGTTTTTAAGTCAGAGTCCGACGGGCCCCCTGAGCTTGGGGGCCCAAGGCACTGCCCCGTCTAGCCCTCCGGTAGCTACGCCACTGGCTCAATTCAATCCTCATATTTCCGCCATTTTGAATAACTAAATCGACACAAAAACGTTATAATTGGTTCAAAAATAAATAATTCGGTACTGTTAAGATAATAAAACGTCTCAAAATAATGTCACTTGTTACATTCATATCTATTTCCAATGTGGTTTTAGATTTATTATTGAAAAAAAAACGAATATTAGGATCGCTATTTGACTCCAATAAACTCATCATCATCCGAGCGTATTCCCGGTTGCATCCTCAGCAGTAACGCTTCAGAGCCCGGGGTCCGCTACCTAACCTAGGAGATTTGACGAGGTTACTGGTTTTTACACAGAGCGACTGCCGTCTGACCTCCACAACCCAAAGGGTAAACCAGGAACCAATCCTTGGATAGTTTGATGATCAAACGCTAGGTGGCGTTCGGGACCCACAGTTTTACGTGCCTTCCGAAACACGGAATCATCTTTTCTTTTCGGATAATCAGGTGATTCAAGCCTGCAATATCCTATCCAGACTGGAAACAACTTTTCACAAAGTATGCTTCCCAGTGGGAATCGAACCCATGACCTCCGGGTCACAAGGCGAACGCCTTGACCACTGGACTACGGAGGCAGTCACAGGAGGCAGGCAGTTGACTCCAATAAACTATGACGTCATAAGTCTATATGTCCCAAAGACTATATATCCCAAAGACAATGGTTGTTTTGACGTTTAGAAAAAGGTCGATTTGACTTGTTGGAAAGTAGTGAATCAACGAATCGGTTCACAAAATTTTACGAGAATCAGACGAGAAATGCGACCTGTAAGCGAGAACAGCCGGGAAACTGAAATTCGAACACACGAAAGAATTTTTGTCGAAGATTAATCGGAGACGCTTCGCTCGCTCGGCCAAAAATAGTTATAGTGATCGCGAAATTCTAAAAAATATTAGGTATTTTAAAAGAAGTAGTAAGAAAGATATATAGCTCAAAAATACGTCTTGGATGGATATCGAGTCCGTACTATTATTATGAATTAGCTGCGCCCCGCGGTGTTACCCGCGGAAAAGTATATGTTACTGTATTATGTTGTACTTATATGTTAAGCCAAGGTGCCAGCTTCCTGCATACCAAATTTTATCAAAATTGGTCCAGCCGTTTGCTCGTGAAGAAGTAACAAATATTCACACTCACAAACTTTCGTCTTTTCAATATTAGTGAGATGTAAAATTGTGTCGGTTTTGAGAGTTCCGCACCCAAAGGGTAAAAACGGGACCCTAGTACATAAGACTTCGCTGTCCATCCGTCTGTCTGTCTGTCTGTTACCAGGCTGTATCTCATGAACCGTGATAGCTAGACAGTTAAAATTTTTACAGATGATGTATATCTGTTGCTGCTATAACAACAAATACTAAAACGGAATAAAAATAATTTAGTGGGACTCGCATACAACAAACGTGATTTTTATATATAATGCTACGAAACCCCTCGTGCGCGAGTTCGACTCGCACTTGGCCGGTAATTTTGTGCATGTGGTGCATCCTTCGTCGTACAAAATCAAAGGTACGAGTTCATACATACTACGATTTTTTTTTAATTTTTTCACGCGCAAAATTTCCGGATTGTTTACTTCCAAATAAAGTCTCGGATTAAATCTAGTAATTAATAAATGAAGTGCAAAGATGCAGTGGGTTAACCCGACCGCCCGCGGCCACATCGACCCTTTATCATGCGGCAACCGCACTTCTTGGCCACAGTTGCGGCTGTAATTTGTACAGAGCTTCTGCTTCCGTAAATAGAGAAACCACAGTTACACTATTAATGTTTTTACCATCGCCCGACCGTTACACACTGATTTGAAAAATGTCGGGCCGTGTGTAACCGCATCTTCATTTGGCGGGGTTAGGACGGGCAACGGTTTAGCACCCAATTTCGGTTTTTGATTCTAAAATAATAAATAGTTGGTACTTATAGAACACTTGCGGGTTATTATAACTGCTACGATTGGCTAATAGAAAAACAATGAAAAGCTATTACCGTACATGTACGATTTTTTTGGAAAAGCATTTTTTTTTGTTAAGACAAGTGAAATTCAGTTTTTTAGTAGCCCTTTCTTCATGGGTATCGAAAGAGGCGACTAAGGGAGATATAGGTAACAGAGTCTGGGCAGTAACTTAAACAATCTACTGTAATCACCAACCCTCATGCGTGATGATCCTTCCTTTATTTGGAAAGACTCAGCTGTAACACATTGAATAATTATCAATCCAATTTGTTTAAGACCGCTCACATAATTTAATTCTAGAAATTAGATAAGCTTTAATAATTACCGTTTAACAAGGAATACCTAATAACTAGTGTATATGAGGAGCTCGGTGGCTTGACGGGAGTGCGTGTTACAAGCGCTTTCAGAAGTAAAGCAACACCGGGCGTGGTCCGCACTTGGATGGGTGAACACAAGTGGTATAAAAAGCTTCGGAAGGTACGAAAAGACGTTGGTCCCAGCTGTCATTGTATGGCAGTCGTCAAGCTACATCAGATAAATAAATAAATATATACACCTAGTCTAGCCATAAATAATGCAAAAAAGAAAAAAAATGTTTCTATATGCAAATAACATTTATTACTTTTACAATGTGTTAGTTTAATACATAAATATAAAACAATTTAAAATATAAAAGCTTATTCGAAGTGGTCTCCATTAGCTGCAATACAGTCCTTTAAAAGTTGAGGCCCGTTATCAATAGAAGCACGCACTTTTTCCATGGGAAAATACTTCACTGCCAATCGTATGGATTGTTGTAGGGACTCCAAATTATTATGGCGTTTAGAGCAAGCCGTACTCTCTAAAACTGACCATAAATCATAATCCAGCGGATTAAGATCGTGACTAGATGACGGCCAGTCTTCAGGTCGGATGAAGTCGGAAACGTTCGATTCCAACCAAGGCTACGTGGACCGACCTTTGTGACTCGGTGCCGTGTCTTGCTGGAAAGACCATTCTTGGTTATTGAACATAGTGTTGTTAAGGGGCTTATCTACCTTCTCAAGAATGGTATCTTGTTACACTCGTGCCGATGTTTTATACCTTTTTCACAAAATTATGGCTCAGACACTCCTTCATAGCTAACACCCCACCAAACCATCACTGAAGTCGGATAATGCCCACGTTGCACTCTATCGACTAATTGGGAAGCTTTCTTAGAGCTTTGAGCATAAATATGGTCATTTTGTTTGTTAAAATGTTGCTCAATTGTAAAAAAAATCTCATCCGTAAACAAAATTTTTCTGTAACCTCCCTTTGCGTACCGCTTCAGTAGTTGTTTCGATTTTACCACCCTATTCTTTTTTAAATAATCAGTTAAGAAATGACCAGTACCTCTCTTATAGGCTGGAAGTCTTAAGTCATCATGTAAAATACGCAACATGGTTCTAGGTGCTATCTTCATCTCCTGTTATAAAATCTTTTGCTTTCGGACAGGATTTCTTCGAATTCTTTCCCTTACTGCTTTGACCACCTTTTTCGTACGAACACTACGTGTACGGCCGGATCATTTTCTGTCACAAACAGAGGAGGTCTCAATGTACCTATTAATAGCCCGGTACACAAACATTTGACTAATACCAAGCGTATGGAGAGTTTTAAAAATTGCATTTGACTCCATACCTACTTTGTGTAATGCAATCACAGCCATTCGGTTTTCTTTATTACCCCACTCCATTTTAATGTCGCAAAATATTGTACAATGTATTGGCGCCAAAATAAGAAGAGACAATGAAAAATCATATAAAAAATAACGGATACCTAATTCAAATGTAATATTTTGTTTATTTTTAATTGTAACAGTATTTGTATACTGTTACAATTAAAGTGTATATAAGTGTTATTTGTCCATATACTAAGTCGGGCTATAAGCCCGACTTAGTATATGGACAAATAACACTCATTGAGTTAGTCCCAAAGTAAATTCGAGGCTTGTGTTATGGGATACTAACTCAACGATACTATATTTTATAACAAATGCATATATAGATAAACATCCAAGACCCAGGACAATTTGAAAATGGCCATTTTCCAACTTGCCCTGAACGGGAATCGAACCCGGAACCTTTGGGTGGCGGACTGGCATGGTGACCACTAGGCCACGGAGGTCGTCAATACCTTTAGCCAGCTTGAAAATCTGACACCAGTTTTGGCCAATTACACACACGACAAACAAGTAAATAGTGAGAATGATTATATCCCACCAGACACATTAATGTAAAAAAGGGAGCCAAGTTCAAAATCCGATGAATGAATGGTCTCAAATCTACATGGGCGCCAAATTCAGTAGAGAATCCTAAAATTTATTTATAAGAATCGAAAAGAAAAAGAAAAAGAAAGGACCTTGACAATGTTAAAACAATAATGTAAAACGTCAAAATGATAACTTGATTAGCCAATAAGTAGGCGTTCTAAAACTAGAAAACTTTATAGAGAATCCTTTTTTGCCATACAAAAGTAGACTTTATTACAAAGTACCAAATTTACGCAGACCAAGTCGCGGATAAAAGCAAGTTTATTATAGTTTTTTTTTTTTTATCATACAGTACTTTTTCAACAAACGATGTAATAATATTAAATAAGTTAATGATTTTATTTTATTCGGAAGACGCAGCAATCCGTGTGGAATTCCCAATTTGGATATTGCAAAGAGAATATTATATCAAATTCCCCATGCATACCATACATAGGTTTTTACAGAATTAGTTTTAAGTACCTAAATCAGAACTAATGAGGTTTCATAACTTCTGTGATCAATACAATAATGTGGTTATAATTGTTCAATGAAAGATGATAAATAGTTTGTTTATTTTGTTCTAGCTTATGCTCGTGGCTACATTTGCGTGCATCTCTTGTAAATTCTGTGGAATAAATCCAAACTAATATTAATGCGAAAGTGAGTTTGTATATTTGTTTGTTACCTCTTCACGCTTTATCTATATAACCAATCTTCTTGAAAATGCATATACAATATTTAGAAGTACCGAGCCGGATAAAGGGACCTTTCTTCCCGGAAAAAAGATTTTTTACTGTTCCCTTGGGATTTAAGATACGCGAGCGAAGCCGCGGTTAAATGCTAGTGTAACTTGATTATGACACTGTTTATGTAAAAAATCTCGTAAAGTTGTTGCTTGGCATGAGTAACATACAAACAAATAACCGGCCAAGTGCGAGTCAGACTCGCGCCCGAAGGGTTCCGTACCATAATCTGAAAAAAAAATCACGTTTTTTGTATGAGAGCCCCACTTAAATATTTTTTTATTCTGTTCTAAGAATGTTTTGTTATAGCGGCAACTGGAATACATAATACACAAAACTGGAAACAATACTCTGTGAAAATTCCAACTGTATAGTTATCACGGTTCATAAGAAACAGCCTGGTGACAGACAGACACAGGGAGGACGGACAGTGGAGTCTTAGTAATAGGGTGCCGTTTTTACCCTTTGGATACGGAACCCTAGAAAAAAATGCACTTTCATATTTATAATATTATTTAACATATCTATACCTTGCGGCTCAAAGGGCGTAACTACCAAAACACAACTTTTCAGGAGAACCAAAAAACTAAAATTAAAATTTTGTATTTGTCACAACTTTGTTATTATTTATCCTATAAATATGATTCTTACACCAAAAGCCGCTATTTTTTGTGGTGCATAGTATTGAATCATAACGTTTAAACAAATATTTATAGCTTAAAAATTAGTTGGTGAATACGCCTCACAAAATCAAGTCCATCAGAGGCTGATGGACTAAGGCTGATATTCTATACTAATATTACCTATATTTTTCTTGATGAATGGAATGGAGTATTTAAATTCTTGATGTGGATATTTTTCGGTGTAGTTTTCGTAAATGTTAGACTAGCTATGTCTCCTTGATCTATAAAATTTAATGATCAAGAACATTACTTTGTAGGGAGCAGGTTTTTTTTGAGCTGATTTAAAATAAGACGCCCATTGCACTGGGTTTCATCTATCTGGCAGAATCCTGATGTTTCGAATTTTATTTGGCATTCCAACCTGGCAGAATGTTCTTAAAACAAATATTTTTAAACACAAACATAACTTTTTATTTCAAATATTTTATTTTAAGAAATATTTAATATAATTATCGTTTGATTATTTTTCTGATTTAAAGATGGCAAAATTGCATTAAGTACAGGACCTTTAACAAAATGTAATTCGTTTAGCATAAAATTAATTAAGGTCAGGAAAAGTAATGGATAGAAAGTTAATTTAGATGAACAAATGAACACGTTGCAAAAGTAACCTATTAATTATTTATCCTGCATTAATCACGGAAGGCACGTTAGGTTATGATTGTGCAGTGACCACTACAGGAGCGAGTGAGTGACCAAGTGACAGAAGCGACTAATTTGGCTTTCCTGAATTAGTCACGGAAGGTACGTTAGGTTATGGTTGTGCAGTGACCATCACAAAAGTGAGCGAACGAAGTGAACAAGCGTGGACCAAGAGATAAAAGCGACCAATTTGGCCACCCCAAATTAGTCACTGAACGTAGAATGTTTGTGCATGTACAGTGACTATCAAAAAAACGAGCGAGCGATATGAAATGTACGCCAAAAGTGATACTGTGAACTTTCTGCGATATACTTTATGGTTCTATTATTAAGTTATTGAATACGTGAAAGTCAAACGTTTTTTTGCGAAATGACGTTTATACCATCTGCTGTTATGCATAATAAATATTTTTTATGACATAATAAGTTCTGCTATAAAGGGTAAACTCGTCTTGCTATTCCATTTCACGTGTTGTGTTAACAGGATTACTTAAAAGTTGTGCGTTACTTAATTCATTACTTAGTTTCAAGTATGAAAGAATTATGGTAGTAACTACCATTTTATTTGTATCAAATCTAACTGACTGGGGCGTAGAAACCAAAGTTAACATAAAATTTAATAAATGTTGAGGCGTACATTCTTCAGTTAGTTTAATGTTCATAAATGGCTTTTAGACTCATTTGCATATACGCCCTACAATTTCATTTCATAGTGTCGATTACGCCCAATATTTCGATGATGCCTAATAATGATTGCTTTTACGCCCTAAAATACAAGATCGTCTCCATTACCAGCATAAAAAATTAAGGTCGTATTCACCATTGTTTTTCTGAATTTGAGAACTTTAAATATACAGTTCGATAGCGGTACAAAAACTGAATAAGATGGCATTTAAAACTCATTTTGGCCAAAATGGTGGTTACGCCCTTTGAGCAGCAAGGTATCGATATACAAGAACCCAGTTCTTAAGTTTCTTTCTTAATCTTCTTAATCAAAAATAAAAAATTCGACCGGTTGCCTTTGCCGTCATTTCCGAATTCCGATACCAAACCTGCAGGTTGCAAGATCTAAACAAAGTGGTGTTATGTTGGTACGAGTATAACCTTCGTATTTATTTCGTATTGACCCAGATTTGATAGGTGTGTGAGTCAGTTAGTGTATTGATTAAATTTGAAAACGTTGCTTTTTTTCTTTGGTGTTTGGCAAGAAAAATTTCTTGCCCTGAGTTAACTTATCCATCTATAACCTTCAACCTCCAGATCAAGAGTATGCTTCTCTTGTTTCAGTACCAACGGGCAGTCCCGACTACATGTGCTCCATGCTGCCCCAGCACTGGCGGTCCAACAAGACTCTGCCCGGCGGCTTCAAGGTGGTAGCACTGGGCGAGGTGGTGGACGGCACCATGGTGACCGTCAGGGCCGGCAACGACGAGAACTGCTGCGCGGAACTAAGGAACAACTCCACTGTCATGAAGAATAGGGTGGCGAAATTCAATGACTTGAGATTCGTCGGGAGAAGTGGGAGAGGTAAACTCAATTTAGCTATAAAATTAAACTTTGAGCTCCATATAAAATTCACATACTTGTCCTAGTATCAAAAGTCTGTGGGGAATCACAGGCTTTTTATACAATTTTAATTTTAAAAAAGTAATAATTTCAATAGGCTTGATCAGGCAGAAGACACGATGTTTACCTAATATAATGAGTATTGTGGAATATTCAACACTACGAATGTAACAAAAAAAGCGTTCTTTTTCCTAATAATTATTATTAAAATCTGCTGCTGCCTTTGTGATCCATTGGTCAAAACGTTCGCTTTGTGATACGGAGTTAGTGGGTTCGAATCCCACTGGAAAGCATACTTTGTGAAAATTTGTTTCCAGTCTGGTTAGGATATTGCAGGCTTGAATCACCTAATTATCCGAAAAGAAAAATGGTTTCGTGTTTTGGAAGGCACGTATAAACTGTGGGTCCCAAACGCCGTCTAGCGTTTCCTCTCAGACCTATCCAAGGGTCCATCTGGTCTACCCTTTGGGTTGCGGAGGTCAGACGGCAGTCGCTCTGTGTAAAAAAACCAGTAACCTCGTCAAATTAGGTTAGGTTGCGGACCCCAGGCTGTGAAGCGTAACCACTGAGGATACTATGACATTATTATATGACTTGGATGATGATGACATTAATAACATAGCACCTATTTATTACTATCACCCCGGGAGGAAAACAAAAAGTTTGAGCCATTTTATATATTTATAGTCATTTTAGTGTACATAATATCTGTGCAATAGATGTTCATAATACCTATATAAAATTAATGGATTAGTTCATCACATATAATTATTTAAAGTCATAGTATATATAAATAATGAAATAGGATTTTTACACCATAACATACTGACTCCGTGGATGGGCGTTTCATTCCAGATATATAAGATGTTTTAGACCTGCAATATTCGATAGACATGAAATCTGTATCCTGGTGTATGTATTCTTGACTATTGCCAGTAAATCATAACCACCACATTACTGACCCTACTATTTTTAGTGTTTACTGGTATCTTTGTTTCTTGAAATAAAAATATAAAGTTGATAATGCTATTTATATAATAATTGGCCAAGTGCGTGTCGGGCCACGCGCAGTGTAGGGTTCCCTAGTTACGAATGCCAACTTTGAGTTCATGTCACTAAAAACGTCTAAAAACTAATTTTCTATTGAATTTGAATGATATTTTCCTTTCCTGCGTATACATTTTATAAGTTGATCGCCTATAACTTTTTAATTTGTAAACCCTACTTAGCTCTGATAGTTTTCCTTTAAAAGTTATATTTACTATAGCTGTGAATTTTTTCACGTGTCCATATATAACCGTTTAGCAGATAGAGGGGGGGGGACACTTGACTCTAACAAAAATTTTCACTTTTAAACGGTCTTTCAGAAATGGATCCTAAATCTAAAAACGGTGTTCACAAGCTCATAATATTTTTGAAAGACCTATTCAACGATACCCCACATGATTAGTTAGTCAAGAAAATAAAATTGACTTTTGACTTTATTTGTACGGGAGGTACCCTAAAAAAATTTTTTTTTCAAATTTTATTTTACCACTTTTTCTGCATAATTAATTTACATACCTATACCAAATTACAGCTTTCTAGTACTTATAGTCGCTGAGTAAAACTATAAGGGTTCCGTGTTTACTACGGAACCCTAAAAAGTAGTGTATTGGCGAGAATTACAACTGTACCTAACATAAGGTCGTAAAGGTTATTAATCAAGTTACTAACTACCTAAACTTAAAAAGATTGTGTCACCGAATATTGTTTTTATTGGAGTTATGGGCGGTGTCATAATTTTAGTAGGTACTATGATTTTCCGCAATATGGCGGTCTAACTAATTTTTGACCTTTAACGAAGTTTCAGATGTTATAATAAAACTATAGGAATAAGTATTAATCAATCTGCCCTAGACGTAAGTCAGTAACCTTTAATATAGCCAGCAAATCATGGCCAGCCACGCGTCGCCAATTAGATAATAAACTAACCAATTATAACTTGATGTATACACGTAGATCTAAATCTCCACAAGGGTAAATATAATAATAAAATATACGCTCCCCGCCAAACCCAATTTCAGGCAAAACTAGTTTGTTCTACACCAAACCAGTTCATTCTAAGCGATTAGGCTAGTTTAGCCCTGGACAACTTAATTTAGCTTAAATACTTATTTGGCTTTACTTCTTTGGCCTAAACCGAACTGATTTCGAAGTGTTATTTGAGTAAATTAATGCATAAAATTAAAAGGCAATGCCACTTCTGATTACAACAAAGAAAAAACCTCTGACGTGATTTTTTTTTATTCCTTTAGCCGGAAATCAAACCCAGATCATATAATAAAGTAGGTACTATACGAGAAGCCAATAGCAGGAAGAACTAGATCTCTAAAGCCCAACCTAGATGAGATAAGGGAAGGAGAAATTGCAATTTGACAGGCGTAACCTTGATTCAACAGATAAAATAAAAATAAGTACTTAACCTAGGTTAGATTAGCTAACCGAGTTAAATGGTAAGGAATACACCTTCGTATCGTCCATCCAGCCACCACGTGAATCCGGACGGGTATGTAGGGCTTAACCCCACTAAAAACTACACTGTGTCAACGTCACGGTCGCAATATGCCAGCACCGCGTGCTTCACATACTCCACAGTTCTACGTCACGACGCAAAAACAATAGCAACCACCACTTTACTCGTTTATCATAATTAAAACGTGGCTCTGTCTAGCCCGTAAGGGATAAAGACGTGATAATTTGTTTGATAGATGAAGGATTAAAAAATAAATAAACGCCTGTATCTTTTTAGAATCTTGCTTCGGCTTATCTAGCTTCGGTTGTGGTCTCCAAATTTGTTTTTTCTGACATTGACTACTCTCTGGTCCTTTAATATATGACCTATGTTTTATTTCTGGTTAAAACAAATAACATAAGCTCGCCAAGAGGTTGCATTAGGCTTTGATGAGCAATATTTATCTAATCATAGCCTAGCTTATGATTGAAAAAAAAACAGTATTGCTTAGAGTTGACATAACACTGGTATAAAACAAAAAAACAGGCTTGCCTTACCTAACACTACTATTTACCAACTATTACAAGGAAGGATTTGATTTAACTCATATTATTTACTACTAAGTGGATTGATAAATACTACCTAACTATATTACTATGACTAAATAAATATTGCTCTTGCTGTTGATAATCTAGTATATCCTGACAAGGGCAAAGCTTAAGATAAACCAGTTTGGCTTAGGAGAAACTACGAGTAGTTTGGCCTGAAACATATAATCTCATTGTAAAAACAAAGTCAGTTCCCGCCCGCTGTCTGTCCCTCTGTATTCTGTATGTAGGTCCCTAAATCTTAAAAACTATGAAACTGATTTTAATACGGTTTTGTATGTACTAGAACTATTCAGGTATTAAATACCTACTTAGAACAAAATCGGTATGGCTTGCTTGTTTCACTTAATTGTTGAAGAATTTTATCTATTATAGAAATGTTTCCGTATAAAATTTGCTTTTTAGGCATACAATTATCTTTGTTAATAATGTTGACAGATTCTCTTTAAGTCCAATCCAAACTATAGGGATCATCACTAACATGATAATATGATGATGAACTTAAATAATTTTAACGAATTTTCAGTTATTCTGATCTTAACTATAGCAATATTCGATATTAATCAACCTACGTGAGACGTAAATCGGTAACCTGGTTATTGCCTTAGTTATTGGCAGCAAATCATGACCACCCACGCGTCGCAGATTAAACAATTACCTACCTACGTTATTGTAGTGGCCGGGATTGCTCGACTTAGTTGTTATGTATAAACATTGTACATATATCTAAAAATATCATTCTAATAATTAAAATTAAATCAATAATATAATAAGTAGTTGTAAGTAGTGTTAAGATAATATGCAATTTTATTACATACTTATTTTTTGAAATAAATATTTATGCTGGGAATCACCATTACTAATCAGAAGTCACTAACACTATAAGTTATGTAACATGGAAATTATTGAATATACGCTTTGTAAAACTAGGTGCTGAGTCACGATTCGGAACCACTTGTTAGTGTAGATCGGTTAATACAAATCAGTTTTTTTATCCACAATCACGAATCATTGTTGTATCGGCAAATAAAAATCGTATATGAGAAAACGGATGCTATAGTCATATCGGAATTAATAGTTGTTTTATCTTGATGCCACTACGACACTACATAGATGTCCAAAGAAACTTAGCTTTAAAAAACTTACATATTTGGGTACATTATATAAGTAAAATGTGATTATTCCTTATCACGAGTCATAATTTTATTGACGAATGTAAAAAGCGTATATGAGAAAATTGACTCTACAATCTTATTTTTAACCGACTTCCAAAAAAGGAGGAGTTTTCAATTCGTCGCGATCCTTTATTTTTTTTTTATGTATTTTCACCGATTATTCAAAGACGCCTGGACCGAATAAAAAAAATCTTTTTTTGTTTAAAAGGGTATACTTTCTAAGTGGTACCATGGAAATTTTATCAAAATCGATTGTGTAGTTTGGGGGTGAAGTTGGTTTTTAGTTTTGAAAAAATATATTTAATAATTTTCTTATGATTTTTTTTCTTGACGTTGCTGCGTCAATATTGACGTATTAAATATGATTCTGCGTATACATGTGACTCATTTACATGTGAACCTTTTAGTCATTCATAATATTATTTTAATATTGTAACCGGACAATACCATGAATTAATTATGTACATATGTAGACTTTCTTCATTTCAAAAGTTTGACTCTAAGGAAAATATTTTTTATTCTCTTCTATAAAGGGATCCAAATCATTTTAAATAAATAAGTAATATAACATACCTTATGAATGAAATGTATGAATACATTTTTTTTTATTATATTGTACAGTAACATCTCAATGAAGTAATAAAAATAATAAAAAAATCTAAACGTTCGTGCAATTAAGGCCTCGTTTGGCGTGCAAGCGTCCCCTTCCCCGTAATAAACAAAATAATAGTTTGCGGTGAGCAAAGTTTCTAAATCACGAACGAAACCGTTTGCGAGGAGTGACGCTCGTGTCGCCGGATTAAATGACTATTTGTGAGGAATTGATCGCTTTCTATTTTATAATGTTGAATGAAAATATAAGACTGTTTACGAACGTATGGTATATAGGCAACACTTAAATTATTTCTCAATTTTTAAAATAAGTGTCAGTTAAAATAAATTCAATTTTATTGAATTTAATTTATTTATACATTATACACATATTGGAAATTATGTGCTAGGCACTTATAATTTTATAATCTTGTAACTATACAACGTCGAAGGGATATACCCGTAATAAATCGAACCACAGGCTATACTAGATCACTTTGGTATAATTTAATTAAAATAACAGTCATAAAACTAAAAAAAATTCGGTACTTCCATACAAAAATGTGCAGCCGCCCTGACAATTTATATGCTAATGTAGAATATTTTTTTGGGAGTTTGACTATTCTTTTCATTTCATTATAATAAGTTGGGGAAAAAGTCTTTTCGCATTTTATATGAAAATTCAAAACATTTTTTAATATAGTTTTTTTTACATTTAACTAAAGTATGTAGGTACCATTTTGTTCGATAACTTTTTGCCATCTTATAGGTAGGGACATGATCCCATTGCTAAAGAAATTTTGGGGCTTCTGATCATAAAACTGCGTCAAGTAGTTTTGGCAGTCCTCTCGTGATGTTAACCTGACACTGCCTAAAGAATTCTGAAGAGACCGAAACAGGTGAAAATCTGAAGGTGCCAGGTCAGGACTATACGGCGGATGCATTAACACCTCCCAGCCAAACTCTTAATTTTTGCTGAGTGGTTAAAGATGTGTGAGGTCTAGCGTTATCGTGATGAAAAACCACACCCCTTCTGTTGATTAATTCCGGCCGCTTTCTCTCAACTTCTTGCTTTAATCTTATCAGTTATTCGCAGTAGAGTTCTGAATCGATGGTCCTGCCTGGTGGTAACAGCTCATAATGAATAATGCCCTTCCAATCACACCACACACACAGCATCACCTTGTTGCGAGTCAACCCGGGTTTCGCCACAGTCTGTGAAGCCTGACCGGCCTTTGACCATGACCTTTTTCGCACGTTCTTGTCGTACGTGATCCACTTTTCATCACCAGTTATCAATTTCTTCAAAAATGGTTCGGTCTCATTATGTCGTAATAAAGAATCACAAATGAGTACACGGTTCATTAGGTTTCTTTCAGAGAGCTCGTGAGGTACCCAAATATCGAGCTTTTTTGTGTACCCATTTTTTTTTTCAAATGCGCCAAAACTGTTTTGTGGTCAATTCCCAGTTCTTCAGCTACGTCGTAACTACTGATATGCTGATCTTGCTCCACTTTTTCAAAAATAGCATCCATTTTATCCGTAACAGGGCGACCAGAGCGACGTGCATCTTTGACATCAAAATTTCCGGATTGAAAACGCTTAAACCAAATTTGTGCTACTCTCACAGACACTGTACTAGGTCCATAAACATCGCAAATTTTTTTCGCGGTTTGCGTTGCATTTTACTTTTTTGGTAGTGTAATTTTAAAATGTATCTAATTTCTTCATTAGATTCACTCATCTTGACGGTAAGAAAAACAAATAAAAATCACGCATTTTCCTAATTTGAATTTGGAATTATCTTTTTTTAAAATTTAAACTTTTAAATGATACCAAAACCAGCCAGGTACAAATAGTACAGCCAAAGGGGTTTTATCACAAGTTCATACATACTATATGCGAAAAGACTTTTTCCCCAACCTAATACTATAGTAATCTAGTATAGCCCGTGGTTTGATTTATTACGGGTATGTCCCTTCCACATTGTGTAGTTATAGACCCAATTACCCCGTAAATTTAAAGATTACACATATCCAGGTATACTTATCATCTCGTTATGGTATGGATGAGTAAGATGAAACAAAATGGAATATTAATTTTCCATTTTTTTTTAAATTATATATTTCAAACGATTGCACTACCAGCGTTTATGTAGAGCCTTTAATGCCATCACCACAAATGCTTACCTTTCTTTACCTACCATGCCTCTTCGTTACAACACGCCATATCAACCCAGAGACTCAGCAAATAAACTCAGCAACTTGAGCAATTTCTCTCATCACAATCCGCCATATTGTATCATAACTTTTCACCTAAACAATAAAATGAATGCGAAAATCTCATTTGAAAATCGCTTTCACGACATCGTATCAGACAAGTCGGATTTTAATTTCCAAACCACAGGCGGCCGTAAACGACGTTCGCACTTTACAGTTCCATTGTGTGGGGCTGCGCCGGCGCATTACTAGCCCACATGCATTGTGCTGTAAAATCTTAAAGATCTTTTTCATAGCGGTCATCTTGGGTTACGAGTAGATACTAGGATGGTTTAGTTCGCGGAGTCGAAAACTTTAATTGCGTTTGCATTTGTAGACCCACTTTGAGCTAAAGGAATCTCCTTGATCTTATTATCTATAAGTTGCCCACGTGTATTGTACTATAAATATTAAAACATATCCGACACTCTTCCTCATGGTAGTTTAGAAATACTGATATTATTACCATAATTTTGAATACCACAGAAATATAGTAATATATATAATATATATAATAGTAATATAGTAATATATATAGGGACAAATTACAGTGATTGAGCTAGACCCAAAGTAAGTTTGAGACTTGTGTTATGATGGGATACTAACTTAACGATACTATATTTTATAACAAATACATATATAGATAAAAGCCCAAGACCCAGGACAATTTGAAAAAGCCCATTTTCCAACTTGCCCTGACCGCGGATCGAACCCGGGACCTCTGGGTGGCGGAGTAGCATGGTGACCACTACGCCACGGAGGTCGTCAATAGCATAAGACTTTTAGGATTGCATTATTGGGTGTTGTGTACTTCTTAGGTGGTCCTAAGAACATTTTAATCCATCTTATTTGCATCCGCTTTTTTGATTTTTTTGTTTGACTGACAATAAATAGTAGGTATATACTAATCAAAACTGTAATTTAAAAACATGCACCTAATGTTTTTAAAGAGTACAACAATAGTGACTTTGAATTTTTCAATTATTTCAACATACCTTTCGAGATTCATGTTTAAGACGAACTACCTCAATATCCTCAAATTTTATAAATAATTATCAATTTTTTCAATGATGAACTATTGATATAACATAGTCATTACGTTAAAGCTAAAACGCCCAATAACCAGTATCATTAATATTAAATCAGCATCGATAAAATCAATTATGACATGACATTAATTAATACAAAGTTGCTTATTTAATATTAATAGGCCGGTTTATGAATCGGCACCTATTTCGACTGGTTTATTTATCGACAAACTCGTTTTGCATCGATACCGTTACATATAATTCATGTCGTAGCCAGATCTAGAATTGATCGTTTCATGATATGGTATACATATTTTGCCAAATTTTTGTTCGAATTGTTTAGATTTTCTGTACAAATTTAAATAAAAAATCCTAGACGAAAAATTATATCTGATAGTTTTTCCTATTAGAAGTACACATACTTTCTTACTTTCTAAGCTCTGGAAATTTTAATTTTTATTGGTCATATTTTGTCATGATCACTCATTTTGTTTGGTGTAAAATCCTACTAATATTTATACAGACCTGCGTCATTTTGTGGGGATGTTTATTCCGCTTTCATCCTAAACGGCTACATAACTTTTTACCTGAATAAACATATATATAGTAATAATAGGATGCTATATAATACTATTTTATGTCAGGGTTCCCGTGGGATTGTCCAAAATTTGACAACGTCGCAGGCATCAGCTTAGTAATTAAGATACGGTGCTAAACTAATATGTTAATGCAATTTACAGTGAAATATTAATTATGAATCTAATATGACATATTGACATACATATCATTTCGCTTTCATTGCTCGCAACGACCTTAATTTTTTATAAGACTAGATAAATCATATGCCATATATTTTGCTACCCAACTACTCAATAATTACTAACCTCATTACTGGTTTGAATTATTCATCTTAAGTTCTATATTACAACCGGTCTTAGTGGTTTATTTTTACTCGTAGAAATATTATCGTTAAACCAAACTTAATTTGGCATAGAGCATCTATGCAGCCACAGTGAGGCTTTAATCATATAACTTACTCGCCGGTTTTATAGCTGATATTAAAATGCTTAGGCCAAGAATAAGGTATAAAGTAAAAAAAAGGTCTATGCCTCTTGACCCTAAGGGCCTTGACTCTCTTCTATTATTCTTATGCCATAACATAAAGCCTTTTATTGTTACGTCACTTGCATTCTTCATAATATGATCGACAGTTGCCACTGTTGACATACATATTATTAAGAATCCAGCAGTAAACTTTTATAGCCTCATAAATAAATATATAGGGAGAAATTACAGCCCAAAATTATAGCCCTAAAGTAAGTTCGAGACTTGTTTATATATATAAACATTTTTATAAGAGTGTTGTAAACCGGCCATAAGTTTAAATTACACTGGTCCCTGATTAGATATGTAATACGATATGGGTAGAGTGTGAACTGCCATCGATTGTGACGTGGCCATCACAACACTGCCTCCGTCATCTGATGTGACGGCGGTAGACAAGTCGAGATCTAGTGGCGTGCACTAGTTTCGAAGTTCTCTATTCGTTACATTAAATATTAGACATTAGATACTTACATATATAAAACCAGTAATAAATCTTTGATTATTTATTTAATAAACTTATTTAAAAAAAAAAACAGTAAACTGCTTTTAAACGATTTTCTCAAAGATAAGTTTTTTTACTATTTATTTAAGGCTTTGTTTTTTTAAAAACATGACAGCCTTATCGTAACCTTACCTATTATATTTGTCAACATTAATGGGAGTTACTCTTGCGTAGTCGCTGCTAATTTATATAATCAATCGCTCCATCGGAGGATGGTTCTGATAATAAACAAGAGATAGCGCCAATATCAAAATTAATTCAAATTCAAACTGTTCAACAGCAAGTGTATTTCCCTTTCATTTCATACACATTCTAATAGCAAGTTGTACATTTTATAGGGTGCCACAAACACTACAATTTGGGGAATCTACTTTTTCATTAAAAATGCAAAATTTGCTAGTAGCATATGTCCGAAGCGAAGTCTAAGGGCAAGTTTAATAAAGATCAATTTACTGCATAGAGTCCAGAAAGGTTATAAAGATAAGTTTGGTACTTTAGTTTCTATATGGCTTTTTGAAATTATTAATGAATTTAGGGTATTTTTTCTAGAATGAGCTTCGTATTTCTAAAAAGAACCGCCATATTTTTTGGTTTCTGTAGTTTGCCGTAAGCTTGAAAGTGTTTTTCATTCTGTTGTTTTATTTTTGCTCTCCCTCTCTCTCACTCTTCGCTTTTTAAAAAGCAACTTTGCATTTTGGCCGAATTGATATGTACTTTAAAATCACACAACGCTTTATGAGTTACCTGCATAATTAACTATAAATTAAGCTGCGCTTGCTTACCTCCGTCACAAAAAAAAACTAGGTATCTTAATCTTAAGCTATGTAACAAATGAAACAATTTACCTAAAAAATAAATAACGCTAGATTTCGTCTCATGCTTGGTTTTCTACAATTACATCACTCTTACGCAAAACAATGATGTTGAGCCAATGAGCGCTAATTTAATTGTGAAACAGTTGATCTTCATAATATGAAGCGGAGAGAGTCGGCGTGTCGTCAAATTGAACACATAATTAGGAGCGAGTGGCGACGGTAAACGGCGTGACCAGAATGTGACCAAATCATTTTGTGTAGCGGTCATAATTGTGGTGCCATCACTCGGGGTTTTGCTCTTGTTGCTCTGCCCGTCTCACTGACCACGGCACACTTGAATAGCTCAGGAAACGGTCTCAGTGCGCCCCATACGACTTTAGTTAAGTCTATTGTTTGTATTTTGCTTTATTAATTTATAAGTGTTTTTACTAGTCGGTGTGACAGACATTAATCATAATTATTAGTCATTTTAGTCATACTTGAAGGAGTCGACGACAAAAAGGTATATAGATAGATATACCATTCACACGTGTAAGCACATAATTTTATGCGCTTTAGGCGCATTGACAGTTCATCAATAAGGACCAAGATCTTCGTGTTATATCTTGAGAAGATACAAAGGCCAAAATCACTATCCATTGACGCGCAAAGCCAACTTAATAGCGACTTTGCCCTACCGGCACGGCACGTCCATACTCAAGTAACCATAAAGTATGTTCCAGAAAACGCCACGTCCAACTTTCTTTAGCTCGGAGTGCGAGTCTCCTTACTCACAAATGTCACTGAGGATTTACACTCGATCGTAAATCAAGATGGCGGGCGTCCCTCCTACCTCACCCTGCTTCCCACCTGCGCCCGCGCACCATAATTGAATATTTCTCGCGCCTCTCTCAACACCTCGAGTTTCAGATACAATGTTACGTTTTATAGCTCCACGTATTGTGTTAGGTCCTAAACTGCTGATGAGTGATCATACGAAATGCATTAAGTTTAATAGCGATTTTAAAAGCAATATTTCAAGAGATTGGAGACGCGGAGTTGGCGACCGTTTTATGGTGATTTGTTTCCGTATTGTGGAGCGTTTTACGAAGGCTTTGTGAGCGACACCGATATTGAGACGTCGTGGAAACGAATGGCAGACAGAACGCGCAAATAAAATATTGTAAAATATAGGCATGGCTTGAAATATTATAGCAAGATATACTTCACATAAAAAATACTGTCTCAATTTGTTTTTTTTTTCGTATAAAACCGCACCTTCTGCAGCTGGATTAGGCAAGTACTAAAGGCTTAGGCTTGGTTCTTGAAACCGGTAAGCAGTTAAATAAAAATATATACATAAACTTAGACTCCATCAAAGGTAAGTAGGTACCTTAGGAGAAAAATGTGACTATGCTAAATAAGAATGAAACGAAGTACGACGTAGGTGAAATACAGATAAATTAATAGTAGATTGTGCTACAAGGGGATAAGGTAATATTTTGAGGGGGAGGGCGCTACTTTGAATCCAGAACGAAACAAAAGATTCCACAGTTGAATCACGAGCGTAGCGAGTGATTCTACGGTGGAATCCTGAGTAAAACGAGAGATTCATGTGTATCGCCCGAGATACAAATATTACCGTACCCGAATAGCACACTATACTTTTCATCTCCATCTTTGAGAAAAATTAGCAGATACAAACAGAATATAAAGAAAAGTAGAACACCTACAATGCCTAATCAGACTTCAACCGTCAATTTAATACTAATCTTTGTTTGGTGTCGTTTTCATACATTCAATACTAAGAAACAATTTTTCGAAGACCACCAACTTACGATAAAATTTTCACTCATAACTTTGTTTGCGTGGTCCTTCATATCTTTTTATTTTTATAAGTAAGCTTGATACTTATTCACTTTTGGTTTAAACTTACGATAAAGTATTCACAATTACACAAATAATTACATGTCAATACAAATAACCTAAAACTTCGGACTGCCTCCGTGGTCCAGTGGTCAAGGCGTTCGCCTTGTGACCCGGAGGTCATGGGTTCGATTCCCACTGGGAAGCATACTTTGTTAAAAGTTGTTTCCAGTCTGGATAGGATATTGCAGGCTTGAATCACCTGATTATCCGAAAAGAAAGATGATTCCGTGTTTCGGAAGGCACGTAAAACTGTGGGTCCCGAACGCCTCCTAGCGTTTGATCATCAAACTATTCAAGGATTGGTTCCTGGTTTGCCCTTTGGGTTGCGGAGGTCAGACGGCAGTCGCTCTGTGTAAAAACCAGTAACCTCGTCAAATCTCCTTGGTTAGGTAGCGGACCCCGGGCTCTGAAGCGTTACTGCTGAGGATGCAACCGGGAATACGCTCGGATGATGATGACAAATAACCTAAAACTTCTGTGATTACTTGAATCAAAGAGAACTATTGCACTTTTTTAATCTTTGTCCGAAGCGAAGAACATAAAAATGTTTACTTACATTCATTATTCATATGTATTCCAAAT
Source organism: Acrobasis suavella (assembly GCA_943193695.1). Classification (NCBI taxonomy): domain Eukaryota; kingdom Metazoa; phylum Arthropoda; class Insecta; order Lepidoptera; family Pyralidae; genus Acrobasis; species Acrobasis suavella. The sequence goes on along the minus strand of OW971945.1, from coordinate 7,176,130 downwards.
TTTAAAAATCACGACGATTTTTTTTTAACAAAATTCTTTTTTTTTTTGCACAGTCGTGTTCAATTTTCAAACTGGTTTTAATCCCTAGAGATTTTCTTTTTCACTTTTTAGTCCCGATAGACTAAACAGTAACTTTAGCTCCAAATGTTTTGGGACGAAAACATGGTTTTTCGAGTAGATGAGATGAAAGAAATAAATACATACATACAATGTAACATAAGTAAGTATATACATACAACGCAATATACTTGCAGCATAAAAACATCATTCATACAAGTGCCATGAACAAATTATTCCTAGCTCCTTACACAAAAAATAATAATGAAACGTATATTAACTAAATATAACCGTATATTAAAAAACGTATATTAATTCAAAAAATGAGGAGGTTGTCAATTCGACCCGTATGTTTTTTATTTTGTTTTTGTATGACTGTTACGCGATATTTTCGCCACTTGTGAACCAATTTTGATGACTATTTTTTTATTTGAAACCCTAATTTAACCCTTATTTATTTGGTGAAGATTTGATAAAGAACTTTGGAGATATGGAAAATACTCCTGAAAGAATACAAAGTAGGTAGGTTTTTTGTTAAAATTTAATTATCAGCGGTCATGTATTAGCTTGTTTATGAAAAGACATCACAAAGGATGTGATGTGACATTCATATACTTTATCGGTGGGAAAATAAGATGACACAACATAAACAACAAACCAACAATCATAACAGGCAAAATATAACAGAAAGCTTGAAATATTATAGCAAGATATACTTCACATAAAAAATACTGTCTCAATTTGTTTTTTTTTTCGTATAAAACCGCACCTTCTGCAGCTGGATTAGGCAAGTACTAAAGGCTTAGGCTTGGTTCTTGAAACCGGTAAGCAGTTAAATAAAAATATATACATAAACTTAGACTCCATCAAAGGTAAGTAGGTACCTTAGGAGAAAAATGTGACTATGCTAAATAAGAATGAAACGAAGTACGACGTAGGTGAAATACAGATAAATTAATAGTAGATTGTGCTACAAGGGGATAAGGTAATATTTTGAGGGGGAGGGCGCTACTTTGAATCCAGAACGAAACAAAAGATTCCACAGTTGAATCACGAGCGTAGCGAGTGATTCTACGGTGGAATCCTGAGTAAAACGAGAGATTCATGTGTATCGCCCGAGATACAAATATTACCGTACCCGAATAGCACACTATACTTTTCATCTCCATCTTTGAGAAAAATTAGCAGATACAAACAGAATATAAAGAAAAGTAGAACACCTACAATGCCTAATCAGACTTCAACCGTCAATTTAATACTAATCTTTGTTTGGTGTCGTTTTCATACATTCAATACTAAGAAACAATTTTTCGAAGACCACCAACTTACGATAAAATTTTCACTCATAACTTTGTTTGCGTGGTCCTTCATATCTTTTTATTTTTATAAGTAAGCTTGATACTTATTCACTTTTGGTTTAAACTTACGATAAAGTATTCACAATTACACAAATAATTACATGTCAATACAAATAACCTAAAACTTCGGACTGCCTCCGTGGTCCAGTGGTCAAGGCGTTCGCCTTGTGACCCGGAGGTCATGGGTTCGATTCCCACTGGGAAGCATACTTTGTTAAAAGTTGTTTCCAGTCTGGATAGGATATTGCAGGCTTGAATCACCTGATTATCCGAAAAGAAAGATGATTCCGTGTTTCGGAAGGCACGTAAAACTGTGGGTCCCGAACGCCTCCTAGCGTTTGATCATCAAACTATTCAAGGATTGGTTCCTGGTTTGCCCTTTGGGTTGCGGAGGTCAGACGGCAGTCGCTCTGTGTAAAAACCAGTAACCTCGTCAAATCTCCTTGGTTAGGTAGCGGACCCCGGGCTCTGAAGCGTTACTGCTGAGGATGCAACCGGGAATACGCTCGGATGATGATGACAAATAACCTAAAACTTCTGTGATTACTTGAATCAAAGAGAACTATTGCACTTTTTTAATCTTTGTCCGAAGCGAAGAACATAAAAATGTTTACTTACATTCATTATTCATATGTATTCCAAATTTTAAAAATCACGACGATTTTTTTTTAACAAAATTCTTTTTTTTTTTGCACAGTCGTGTTCAATTTTCAAACTGGTTTTAATCCCTAGAGATTTTCTTTTTCACTTTTTAGTCCCGATAGACTAAACAGTAACTTTAGCTCCAAATGTTTTGGGACGAAAACATGGTTTTTCGAGTAGATGAGATGAAAGAAATAAATACATACATACAATGTAACATAAGTAAGTATATACATACAACGCAATATACTTGCAGCATAAAAACATCATTCATACAAGTGCCATGAACAAATTATTCCTAGCTCCTTACACAAAAAATAATAATGAAACGTATATTAACTAAATATAACCGTATATTAAAAAACGTATATTAATTCAAAAAATGAGGAGGTTGTCAATTCGACCCGTATGTTTTTTATTTTGTTTTTGTATGACTGTTACGCGATATTTTCGCCACTTGTGAACCAATTTTGATGACTATTTTTTTATTTGAAACCCTAATTTAACCCTTATTTATTTGGTGAAGATTTGATAAAGAACTTTGGAGATATGGAAAATACTCCTGAAAGAATACAAAGTAGGTAGGTTTTTTGTTAAAATTTAATTATCAGCGGTCATGTATTAGCTTGTTTATGAAAAGACATCACAAAGGATGTGATGTGACATTCATATACTTTATCGGTGGGAAAATAAGATGACACAACATAAACAACAAACCAACAATCATAACAGGCAAAATATAACAGAAAGGTTACAACGTAGACATACAATACAAACATTATTATACTCAAAACAAACTTATTATTCAATAACAACGTGGTTAGTACCTATCTATCAATAAGAACTGATACCTACATGCCAATTCCAAAATATGTAAGTAAAAATATTGCCTGCGCATTGCGCTGCCATTTGCAATTTTATTATTTCAAGATTTGAGATTAGATGCCTTTTTATATTGCGATATATTTTCCGTGGCGTAGTGGTCACCATGCTAGTCCGCCACCCAGAGGTCCCGGGTTCGATCCCCGGTCAGGGCACGTTGGAAAATGGCCTTTTTCAAATTGCCCTGGGTCTTGGGTGTTTATCTATATATGTATTTGTTATAAAATATAATATCGTTGAGTTAGTATCCCATAACACAAGTCTCGGACTTACTTTGGGGCTAGCTCAATCAGTGTAATTTGTTCCTATATATTTATTTATTTATTTAAAATATTTTCCTTATAGAATGTTGTTCAATATTCTGGACTTAAATTTTGTTAGATTCTGTATAGGCTCTGTATATTATATTGATTTCTAGGTACGAAATATACCAAACTAGCTTCATTTTCTTTAAGTCTTAATTTGTACGTATATCAACACTTTGTACGTAGAGTAACTCACTATCTGAATAGGCTGAATACCCGAATTAAACACTTCGAAATCAGTCATTTATTCCAAATCGAGTGCTCGCTACACGCGAATTATCTGCATTAGACATGTTAATCCACTCATTTTAACTGTAATTTTATTCGGTATTTATCGGTGCATTCATTACTGGCGACCGCAAATCGGGCGCCCAAAAAGCTGGCTATTTTCCACCATTGCATGGACTGTAGTTAGGGAATGCTCTCAGCAGGTTAAACTAGCCAGGTTTGAACATAATGTACGTTTGTCATGTATGTTCAATGTTGTTGGAAAACTTAATTGTGTTTTAATCGGTGTTTTGATTAATATTTATTTTAAAAGTAAATGGTAACACAGTCGCATTAGTTCAACACCTACCTATAAGAGAATTTTCTCTTCATTTTTCCATATTTATGTAATCAGTAGCAAATTTGCAAAAAACTATACAGGTATAGAGTTATTGATCTTCAAATTATTGTGCACCTGCTTTAAGATTCCTCCAAAATATATATCATATGTAAATGTTTAGCAAGTGTAGATCTATAGGCTACTAACAAGCCAGGTTTGCGCTTATTCCCTTGATCGATTTTAGGACTTGCGCGAGAGGAGGAAGCGATTGGTATATTCAACGTTTTTTCTTCTTTTCCTTATCATCTTGGAAGACGAAAGAATGATGTGTTTTAATCAGAATATGTTTATTTTTGTTTCAGGGAAGAGCTTTTCACTGACGATAACCATATCAACGAATCCGCCTCAAGTAGCTACTTACCAAAAAGCCATTAAGGTGACCGTGGACGGCCCCCGGGAACCACGATCCAAAACGAGTAAGTTGCTTGCATCAAAATACATTCTAAATAGTATAGTGATTTGAAAGAATATATATATACTAACTTAATATTTTGACGGCATTTAATGAAAATATTTTGATTGAAAAAAGTGCGATAGGATTTTCTTAAGAGTCATACGAATGCGATGACCAATAACGTATGACTTTGCTATCGTATACGAACTTAATTAATTTTTGTGTAACTGCGCAACTTTGCTCTAGTGATACCTGTGGCTTGGTGCTCGGCTCTCGGGCAAGTAAAAGGGACACTATCGCGCATACTTACATCTTTGGTGTCGGTTTTCGTCAGCGCGATCCGGCCGACCGACCGTGGAACACAGGGTTCCCTGTCAAAAAATCTCTGGCACATTCAGCATCACAAATGAGAAGCTCCATGCTCCGGCGAGAGTGCGCATTACTAGCGCTTTTGAAAGTAAGGCGACACCGGGCGTGATCCGCACTTGGATGGGTGACCACAAGTGGCAAAAATTCTCGAACAACTGTGTGCGTCGGACGGCACGTATAAGCCGTTGTCATCATTTTATAGCATTTGTCAAGCTATGTCAAATGCCTTTAGGCAGTTTGGAAAATCTGACACCACTGGTTGACCACTTACACACACGAAAAACAAACAAGACAAGCATCACAAACATCACAATAGGAAAATGGTCATCATGTAGCATTTTCCTTCAACTTTTCCTGATTCATTGTCATGTTTAAAAAAATCAATAAAAATATTATTTATCACTATCCTCTCCTCGTCAACAAGTGTATAATTAGCCTTATTATTATCATTTATCACACAACTTCAAATGATATGTCTGTAGGTACTGTGGTGGCATCATAATAGATAAGTATTTTCTTCCCACGGAACTGTGATATGCTATTGGGTCGAACGAAGGACGCCCGGATTCCGTATGTCAGTGTTATCGTGTAATTTCACATTAATGTGCTATTGAAAATGTGGTTATCTATTTTTGTAAAGAAGCTTGTCATGTTTTTTAGATTTTTCTTTTGTTATTGCAGGCGATAGAAATGGTTAGATACATTTGGATGACAATTTTTTTTTTTTGGTGATCACTGAAGAATCTCTAAAACTATAATAACAAAGTACTTTCCTTGTGGATTATTGGACTAATGGAGCAACTTAATGTGACTGAACTTATTTCGAAGGTCTACCGATATAACTTTTTACTCATTACCTATAGGTACAACTGTACCTTTAGGTTATAATATCTCGTCTCACAGGCAAACTAGACTAGATGAAATTATTTTACTATTACTCAATTTTATTGACTTTTTCCCCGTGGGTACTTAGTTCATACAAAACTAATGCCAACATAAAAATATGTGACTATCCCCAATTTCCTTTAAAATTGAATTCCCTTAATATCTGGCAAATTAATTAATAATAAGACAGTCTTCCGCTACCGCCATACCGGTCCAGTCACGCGAGACTAAGAACTGAAAAGAAATGCAACAATCGACGCAGTGGTGGACATAAAGCCAAGCCCAGAGGCGCCAATAATGTGCTGGAGCCCTACACTTTGAGCAGGCTTGGTTCATATCGCAGTCACTCAGCATCTTAATTAAGCTTAAATACTGAGTGACTCAGTTAAAACCCACAAAGGTGGTACAGACTCAGACTGAAGTGCCTTCATTACTGTGTGAAGCTCTGCTGATATTTAGTTCCATTTATTTCGGAACATTTTTGTTAAAAATCTTTTTTGACGATAAGAAGATTGTTCAAAATTGTTAAAAACTTTTTATTTGGTGAATATAGCCATCGCGATAATGCCGTAAATTTTCCTTTAGATAAGATAGAAAAATAGTTTATTTGTGAAAACTACACACACACTAAGGTTTTTAAACGATGTGATATGAGTATGTATGTATGCTGCAGCAGCAGAAAAAGGTCGTAGGCTCAGCGAAAATATTGCGTTAATTTCCAGCAATAAACTTAGGTAGGTGCAAGTGCGATCAGTTGTGAAGATTGTTAAATTACGTGTATTCTTTAAAAAATTTCTTCCATTTCACAAAACTCTGCTGTAGGCTCATAAAAAATAAAATAATTGCGTTGCAGCGGCACAGAGCGTCGTTGTATTTCTTTCTGCCTTTTATATACAACTTTAGTGTAAGAGATGGGGTAACCAAAGCAAACACATCCCCTGGGCATGCCATTGCTAAACCAGCACTGTATCGACAAAATTGGCTGGCGGCGAAAAAAAACACGTTACGCCATATGGAGCGGCAGAGCTGGCGGCAAACAATAGTGAAATTATATCTGTAATAAGTTGCACTCACGCACGGCTCACAACTGCTCGCAGGATCACCTTTGTGCTCGCGTAATAGCTAACTTGTACACAGACAGAAACAATATCCTGTTGTGAAAGATGAATATTGTCTACAATAATTTGCGAATTCTTACTGAAGATAACCTTATTTTCATCAAGGTTAGTATCTTTCTTTAGTTTTGCTCTGTATGCCTAACATTCTTTTTCTAACTACAAGACTTATACATAGGGCGCACTATAAGTTTCCGGAACTGGCCACTTACATAAACAATATTTAAAAATTTATTGCAACATTTGAAAATAGAACTCTTTGGCTGTAGAATGCAGTTTGTTTCATCTGACTGTCTTTTGTTTTTACCTTGTGGCGCCATTTAAAAAATTGTGTGTCTGCATCAACATGGATTTAACTCGGGAAAATTTTCGTAGTATGATTTTCTACGATTTTAAGTGTAATTTGAAAGCTCAACAGAGCATCGCTCGGCTTGAAACAGCTTTTGGCAATGAAGCACCATGCAAGACAACTGTTTATAGCTGGTTTGCAGAATTCAAGCGTGGTCGTATCAATCTCAGTGACGAATCTCGCGATGGTCGGCCGTCCACCGCTGTGACCAACAAAAACATCGATGCTGTGCGCCGTATGATTGGAACAGACAGGCATGTGACCTACCATGAAATTCGCGCATCCTTAGAAATAGGCATGAGTCAAATACAATTAATCCTACACAAACATTTGGGTGTGAGAAAGCTGTGCTCGCGGTGGATCCCACACAACTTGACCGAGGCTCAAAAAACGGACTGCGTCACTTGGTGCAGTGCCATGCTTACCAGATTCAACGAAGGTGCGTCAAATTTGGTGTGGGACATAGTAACAGGTGACGAAACATGGATTTATTGCTACGATCCCAAAACAAAGCAGCAATCGAGCGTATGGGTCTTTCAAGATGAGCCGAAACCAACCAAAGTGGCGCGCGTGAAAAGTGCATCTAAGCGGATGATTGCTTCTTTTTTTAATAAAACTGGACACGTGGCTACTGTTGCTTTAGAGAATCGTCGTACAGTGAATAGTGACTGGTACACGACCATTTGTTTGCCGGAAGTTATTGACGAACTCCGTAAAAATAACCGTAAACGCCGTATCATCCTGCACCACGACAATGCTAGTTCTCACACGGCCAGACAGACAAACGACTTTTTGAAGGCGAAAAATGTAGAACTCATGAGTCATCCTGCATACAGTCCCGACCTGGCACCTTGTGACTTTTTTCTGTTCCCAAAAATTAAGAACCAATTACGCGGTCAACGATTTTCATCACCAGAAGAGGCTGTCGAGGAGTATGAAAAACACGTTTCAGAGGTCACCACAGAGGTGTGGCACAAAAGTTTTCAAAACTGGTTTCATCGAATGAAAAAGTGCATAGACGCCAAGGGACATTATTTTGAAAAACAATAAATTAATTTTGTACCTTTAATAGTATTTTTTCATATTCATTCCGGAAACTTATAGTGCGCCCCACGATTATTTCATAACATTTAACTTTACTTGACACAGTAAAGTGAGAAAAAGATTTCACTGTGATAGCTATATAAAGAATTGGGGGGAGGCCTTAGCCCAGTTACGGGACACAACAGCCACAAGCTAGTAAAAAAAAAGCTATTTAAATAAATCGGTCAAGCCTAGCTCAGAGTAGTGTTCCGAAGTTACACGTATCAACATGGATTTTTTTTTCAAGAGACATAAAGAGGTAACTGTTTATTTTACTTTAATGAATACACGACTAAATTAAACCCTGTTGATGTCAGCATATCTAACTCAAACCAACCCTTCATTTAATGAACTTATCGCAATGCATGGAGCAAAATCCTGCTAAATATCAAACAAAGAGTGAGGGCGAACAAAGTACTTAAGATTAATCCCAAAAGTCCATGGGACAAGAAAGGACTCTCGCGTGCGCCTGGACTTAAAAGTTTAGTTAATAGACTTAATTTGTAGGTGCCCTGCCGTAAGCCGCTTCGGTGACCCTCGCTATTGTGATGCCCACTGACAGTGAAGCATCGACTATCGATAGGTATATTCATTTAAATGCAGTGTAGGAAAGTACAAAGCAAAATATTAGGCACAAATTCATAAGGTGTAAGAAATGTACAACTAATAATCTTTATGTTTCTGATTTTGACATAATATCGAGATTTCTGTTTATGGCCGATAAAACTACTTTCATTTATTGTTAATACTTTATGTTAAGTAATTTAAAATAAATATTGTATATTTTATTTTATTATTAACTTTTCAACATAAACCAAAGTATTATACGTACTTTTATTAGAAGCTAACACTAGTGGCTCTGAGAGCTGTAGTAAACTTTGCGAGTCTCCCCGATCCGTTGAAGTTTGTAGGATAAAAAAGTTGTTCAGATAAAAAAGTTGAGTCGTAAGAGAAAAAAAGGTATTTTAATTTTTCAAAATGGCTGAAATGTGATATTTATAAAGTTTTAAATCCCGATATTACGGCGAATTTAGAGAATTTTTTTAAAAACTAAGTGACAAAAAAAATCTTTATTATTTTCAGACCCCACAAAATTTCTCGAAGATTGGTTGCGAAATGCGACCTGTAGGCGAGAACAGCCGGACAGACAGACAGCCGGACAGAAGCTTTTTTGTCCTATCTCGAAACTGAGACGCTTCGCTCGCTCGGTCAATAATACGAACGACGAAAAGAAGAAAAATTTGCTTACTCTAAAAATCTTAAGTAAACTATCAACTGTGCAACACTAGATCTCATCTCTACTTCCTATTGTATAACAATATATTAACTGCCTGCATTTGTTTGCGTCCATTTCTCGATATAATTGTGGCATCGATACTTTTGTATTGTGTAAACTCATAAACTAATTATGTGCACAATTTTTTCGATATACACGGGATCCTAATAATTGCAGCGGTGCCTTTTTGAATAAAGGCCATGGGCCGACGCCGACCATTTTGGGACCCTTAAAAAAAAGACCACCTTTCATCTCTAATAAGGTGACTGACACGTGGTTATTTGGAAGTCGATGCAGGAAACGTTGTAACAATGTCCTAAAATGATTATCTTTCTTAGAATATTTAATTTCGAACTTTTTTTTATTGCAATAGTTTGTTAGCTCTAAGATATTGAAATATTTTTGTTTGAAAGTTGAATTTTCCTTCCTTAAACCCACTATACCTAGTTTGTCTACAATATTCTACCTACAATATACTTACCAAAATAAAAATAAACAAAAAAGTATCTGACTGACACTACCTAAGAAAATTTGTTGCGTATTTCTTTTAATTTACCTACGGCATGCCTATTCTTGCTTGGTTTTAACTTATACCAGGGTGTCTGTTACATGATCCTGAATGACAGACACCCCTAAATCCAGAATAATGTAATTCTTTCTTAAAATTTAATCTTCTCTAAAAAACAAACTTCATCACTATTTTAACTTAAAAAAGGAGGATGTTCTTAATTCGTCGGAATCTTTCATTTTTATTTTTATTAATATTTCCCGCTTACTCAAAGACGCCTGGACCGATCTGGAAAATTCTTTTATTTAAAAGGGTATGCTTCCAGTCTCATAAAATTTTTATCAAAATCGATTGTGTAACTAGTTTGGTTTTAAAACCAAGTGAAGAAATTTTAATTAAAACTAAAGTAAAATCTTAATTAATCTAAATTAAAAATCTGATGGTGCCAAAAACACTGGCTGCATTCCCGCGCTGAATAGGTACTGCAATCCTTTGCGCGAGATATCAGCCGGCCCTCTCAATGAAAAAAATAATATGTAGTCTAAGAATACAATAGTTGCGTGTTTATCTTTTCAAGGACTATTACTACCACTGGTATATAAGTCTATTTATTTTTGCAAAAAATATCTGTATTTATCTTTAAAGAAATCACTCATTCCGCTTTTTATTTGTTTATTCCTGCCAGGTACAAACATGGTGACGCACCCAATTCGGAGCTTCGGGTTTCAGCGGACGCTGATCGACTCGGCGCTGCGGGGCATAGAGTATAAAAGTCCTCCGGAGAGGAGCATACGAGCATTATCCCACGAAGAGAGAGAATACAAGACCAACGCAAACCTGCCCACGGGTGGTGAGTACCTTCCCAACTTAAGAATCCCCTAGACTTTTCCAAACGTAGTCTAGCTTTTAATTTAAAATGACAAGTGAGATTTTGACGGTATTATGTAATTTTAAAGAAACTGCATATATCTAGGCATATAACTAGTTTTTGACAGTCAAATATGAACTTGAAAGAAAACATGAGAGTGTAGAAGTTTTCCATACTGATAGTCAAATATGATATGATACACTATATTCTCTTTTTAGTTCAAATTTTGACTATAAAAAAAACTAGTAATATGCCTTAATATACGCAATTTCTTTGAAATTACATAATTTCGCCAATATCTGACATGCCGTTTCAAAATAAAAGCAAAACTACGTTTGTATGGGAAAGTTTGATTCTGTCTAGGATAAGGGGAATCTTAATTATATGCTTTTTTCAAAGTAGTTCAATATCATAGACTGGTGTTGCTCCAAAAATTGGGGTCAAAGTATACATTATATAGTGCAAGATATGTAAATATGTTAGTGTTTACGTCTGACTTTAAGATTATATTATCATCTCACCTGTGTAAGATATGGACGAATCATCAATCTTATAAAATTAACACTTACATCGACAAAAACTACCGAAGCCCAGAACTAATTTCCAGAGCTCACGTAAATCATGATAAACACGCAAACAAATTAGTATTCCTCGTAATTTGTCCTAAATAACTGTAACCGGAGGCTCTGCGTTAAGTTTATTAATATCCGCGCTCATTACATTGCACTCACAATCACGACCCTCTAACTGACTGCCGCCTTATTTGCCGATGAGCTGCAGCACAGCACTTACAATCTACTAGACAGCGCAAAAATGTTCATCTTAGTTTTGAACAGTCCTGCTGATATGAAATACACATACAATTTGGCTGGTGGTTAAAAGTCATCGTGCATAGTGTTGCCAGGTATTCGAATAAAGCTGGACACAGTCAGGCTTTTTGAAGGAACATTATTAGACGACCAAATTAGAAATTACATTTTCTATGTGTTGGTTTCCAATCCATCCTCATTCATGTAGTTATTTCATTAAAATGTAAGAACATTTTGGCAAATGACAAAAATGCCATGTTTTACTTTTTTTTATTGTCGTGTTTTCTATGACTAAAATATTGAGGGTGTTCGGTTCGACCTCTTTTTCCAAAGGTTTGGCTTAACTGGCTGGTCTGTCTGTCTTCTCAGTTTTAAGACCTACTAAAAACAATAAAGATTTGATATTTAAAAAGATCTTCGCATTAATAACGACATGCCATTGTGACAGTCTACTCACAAAGCCAATGTCGACTGCCTGTTAGATTTACAAAATGGCCGTGTCTAACTATTGTAAAAACTAGGTATTAAGCTGCATGGCGTTTACAAGGCAATCTCGGCGACTTTCATCAGCACAGCAATCTGTGCGCGCTGCTAATGTCGACCCACTATTACGCACATTATTATACGCTGCCCAGTCAGATGACGTCTACTAACTACTATGACAACGTGTCTGGACTGTAACTACTTACTGCGTCTGATGAAGAACTATATTCGCCGGGGTTGTAGGCATGTTCGCCGGGTTCGATCCCCGGTCAGGGCAATTTGGAAAATGGCCTTTTTCAAATTGTCTTGGGTCTTGGATGTTTATCTATATATGTATCTATTTGTTATAAAATATAGTATCGTTGAGTTAGTATCCCATAACACAAGTCTCGAACTTACTTTTGGGGCTAGCTCAATCAGTGTTATTTGTCCCGATATATTTATTTATTTATTTATTTATAAGCTGCGAAAAAAATACTAAGTTATAGAGAATGGATTCCTAATTACTGTACTTGAAAAAAAGTCTAATTGTAGATAGATAATTCTATTGAGAAAGTTAAAAACCGAAAAATAAGTGGATGTAATGTACAAAATTAGAAATGACCGAATGGAGAAATATTACTACATAATCAAAATCCGTATCTATAAAAAACACAGCATACACGGAAAATGCGTGTGTGTGTGTGTGTGTGTAGGTACGTGTATATATCAATTTGTACGTAAATTTTTGTGTGACTAAATCTAGTTTTAACTTTAATTAATTTATAATGAGTACAGCGTTTCCTCGACTGATATCTGGGAATGTAATTATTTTTGCGCATTTCGAATTTGTATAATGTAATAATAATTAATACATACTTAGTTAAACCTCTCGGTTCTGTTTTCCTTATATATATACAGATCACGTAAAAGTAAGTATTATCACTTATATAAGTAATAATAATAAATAAATTCTCTGCCTACCCTTTGGGAAATAGGCGTGATATTATGTACGTATGTAATAATAAATAAATGTATTATAACTACACCTAATCTAAATTCACTACCTAATCTAAGTAAATCTAAGAATTAAAATAAAAAGATAATCAAATGAAAAAAAAAATGCAACGATGACTTGTTTATGGTTGTAAAACTAATATAATATAATGCTATTCCACCAATTTTAATTTACATGTTTTAGTACATTAACTTTGTTATTTGTAGTTTCGCCAAAGACTTTAAAATTTCTTTGCGACTGAATATTTTCGTCACATAAAACAAACTGGTGGTTTATAAGGGAGGATAAAGAGGGGATCACGGGGCCCACGCACTAGGGGACCTCCAATCATGAGGGGTTGATTTAACACCTTCCAGACGTGAACTGCGACGGCTGTCATTCAAATATTGAATGAAAATAACCTAAAAAGATTACATGCTGAAATTTTAACACTATAGCAAAGTTTCCAAAGAATAAGATTTAAAATTAATTATTACCTATTTACAAGTTGATAATACGAATTAGCACTACCTAAGCGTGGTGTGTGATAAAACTACAGAATTTATAATTAGTTTGTTATCTTTTCACATTTCCTTTAATTAACGAGAAGGAAAGTTTAATAAAAGTCTTGATAATGAGCCTCAGTATGCATTTTATGAAACCATGAATTAATTAATCATAAGGTTGCTTATTAATATAGCCTTGTTCTAAGCTAACCTGATAAAAATAAAATTTAGAGGATAAGAGAAGGAAAAAGCGTTTTTTTTTCTTATTACCTTGCAACAATGAAAAGTTTTATATGCTAGTATGAAAGCAAACGCAAAACTAGATGCCCGTGTTCATGATTCACTTTTGGGTTCTATGATAACTGGCCTGGAGATGTGTATTCGGTCATTTTGATGAAAAATATAAAAAAGTAGAATTGAAATACTAGAAGAAACAATAGGTATTTTTACAAGACAAAAAAATAAGGAATTTCATTTGTAAACAAACTAAGTTTGTTTAAAAAATTAGGTACATTTTGTACAAGCTTTTATTGTGAGACCAAAGTTCTTATAAGACAAACAAAATAAGGCTTATGAATAAAATATTTATAACTGAGTTCTGTCGAATATATCCCGTCTCTATCATCAGAACAGCTCATTGACTCCATAATATTGTATTCTTATCTGATTTACACAATTATGCAAAATTTCAGCTCAATCTGTTGAGGATAACTGTTTGGAAATTGAGTTGCAAGATTTGACCTAAACAAACATACAAGATACATTGCAAGTTAAATAAATCTTGTAATAAAATACCAAAAAGCGCATCGCCGACCGATGCGATAGTACAAATCCAAATGGTGACATAAAACTACTTGACTTTATGAAATTAGCTACCTTATAAGGTAATTTCTAAACAATTGTTCTTGATAATACGTAGGCATGTTATAAATATTGAAATAGGTCGTCGACCTCCGGATAGCTATGAGAGAAAAATAATAACAATAACATCAAACGGGAGATAAAAAACCGACGACGGCGCAGTGTCATTACAGCGGAGCGTCGTGAGCCACAGAGTTAGAGAGCAACAGATATGACTAATAGTAAATCTAAAACTATTTTGTACTATTGTCAAAGTAAGCTTAATTTTGACTTTAGTTCCAACCTACCAATACCTATAGTAGTAATAGAGTAATATCTTTCACCATGTCGCGTTCACGAGTACTTACTTATCTTGTTATATTACGAGATGTTCGTCGCTGGTAAGGTTAGTATAAGTGGGTGTAATGAAATAAATCCCGATGTACTTACCTACTTAATTGATATCTAATTAAAAGACCTCTAAAAAATTACAATCCCTTAGTAGAGCAAACCAATGCGATAAAAGGTTTAAAATCCTCGAAGAACATACGAGTATTTTATCCCATGGCTGGTCTAGTAGCAACATAGTGTAAATAGGTAATGTGTGTAGTGTACGTCTGTCTATCACTATTTGAATCCGAAGTAATTAGTGTGGCATCCAGCGCCGACATTTGTAGGAAGAATAATTTCGCTCAGTTAATATATCAGAGCAATACGTATTATTCATCATTTTATGGTAATACCCAATATGATTGAACAATTCATTTGTAATAAAAAATACATTTCTTCTAAAGAGCATTAAGTATATTCTATTCTTTAAAATACTAATTACCTATTACTGAGAATAAGTATAAATAAAGTTTATGAAAATACTACACACAGAAATCCTGGGCACCAATTCCTTTGGATCTTTTTCTCAAAGGTGTTACTTGAACTTCGAAAAATAACTGTATGAAATATCTATTCGGTAAAACGTTCAATCCACGGAACAATATAATGAGTATTATATCGCGCCTTATTTCCGGTACCATATTTTCGATTTGATTGATCAATTTCGATGATCAATATCTCGGGCGCCGTGATTGGCTACCGATCGCGTTCCTGTTCGTTTCTATCAACACTTTTCCCAGTTTCACGTTACAATACGTTTAAATTGCCGCACCTTTTGTCGAGCAATCGAAGTTACGGCGCTATGTATAGCAAAGCTGGATTTAAAATAAGCCTCGACGGCCGCGTATCTCTGCGGTTACACTTACTCAAATAAAGTCAATCTTGGTCCGAGAGCGAGGGTCCGTGTGAAAATTTGATAACGAAACTATAGATCGATGGGGCTGCAGGCATCGAGGGGCAATAGCTGCGGTTTCAATTCGCTGCTACCGTGGATGTAATAAGCGGCTGCGGATTCGCCGGCGACGCCGCCCGCACGCGCCATCACACATCGCACCTGATGATGTTACTAACTCAATTCTCTCCACACATGATCAGCAATCGCCGGCGAACCGTTCTTCGCCCAAACAAAAAATATAAATTAGGCACGTACACACAAAACGTCTTCATCCTCTAAAGGATTGCGTAATTACGTAAATAAAAAACGAAACGAATGGCTTAACAGAAATAGTCGATAATCGGAGCTACTGACTTCTTGGAGCATTAAAACTATTAAAATGTATGAGGGCGGATCGGTGCGGGCGAATTAAGCTCGGCGGCCACAAAACCACAGCTTCTGGATGAGCCGGACAGTTAGCCGAGTATCGATATGACGATTTTACAATTAGCTTCTTTATTGCCGGCGGGCGAAGCGTGCTCAGTTTGTATCGAAGTTTACACAAAACTCACAGCTCAGAATTGTACTACTGCTCACAATAAGTACATATATACTTTGCTTGGAACATGTTTTATACGTATAATATTTTTTGGTAAAGTTGTAAAAAGTCTGCAAACTTTCTGAAAAGCTTTTGAAACGTATATCAAAATTTTTCACAATTTTTTTCCGCCTGTTAGTGTACTTACAAATAAACAAATTAACTTTTGTCTTACAATGAAAATGAAATCACATTAATAACAATATATACGTTTAAAAATCTAATACCCGACTACGGGAGGCTTCATCTTCAATCATTCATCAATCAAGACTTTTCACTTGATACCAGACTTGAATAAGAAAAAAAAAAACAATTTTTTGTGACTCTAACTTTTACTAAGCAATATTCGTTTTATAGGTACCTTTTTTGCATACAAATAGTAGCCTATGTCACCCAGACCATAATGACAAATCGATTGACAGATAATTTGTGAAAAGATAAAGCATTCGGATGCTACGGTGAAACAGGCATACACACCCACATACATACTTACATACATACATACATAGCTGCTAAAATCATTACCCTTCCTCTTGGCTTTGCCGTAGTCGAGTAAAAAGACGAGATTTTGATTATTATTTTTTGATAACTTGGACGCAAATTCAGAAGTTAGAGCAACACCTAAATTAAAACAAGGTGTATCACAGGCTAGTAGTGGTAGCAAAGGGTCGAAGCAAAGTTAAAGGTTTTAAAGTCGATATGATTTAAACAAATATAAGCCACGAAGGACGATATGTTAAAGTCTGACCATAACTCATGCGTCGAATTAAAATAAGAAGTATTTTTTTTAATACTTGCGAATTTGTACTATTCTTATAAGCACAAAAAGGTAGGTAATTTAGTTAATCTATCGCGTGAGCGTTACCAGAGTTACAGTTACAGTGCCGTGTCCATTATTCAATTTATTCGTTTCCCCTCATTAGAATCGTCCACTATTTTCCGTCTGCATTTTCCGCATTGTTAGGACGCGGTGACATGGTCACCGCAAGACTAGATATTTTTAGTGCGTTTGTACCTACTTTAAATTCTGTACAATAAAGTCACAAGTTTAACAGTGTGCCTGAAGAATGTATATTGCTATGGTGTAAAACCTATTCATTAACATCTTCCTTTTTAGGTAAGTATTTTTTTAAATAAAGTATTTGAAGTTATTTTCAAAAATTTGAATAACATAATTTTTGGAACGTTAAGTTTCAATTTTTAGGCTATACATAAAAACTAATTTAACGATACCTCTTTTCAAATTTTGCAAAATTATGGTTTCGGCTAAGTAATTACAGAAATCTACTTGTAAGTAACTACATAAATAACTATGCCGAATACATTAGATAAGTAGGTACCTATTCTTCTTTTGGAGCAAGTGGATAAAATCATACCTAAGCATCAGTCCATCGTTCCATAAAGACTCCCTTCCGGCCTTCGATCAAAACAATTGCACTTATCGATGGCGAAGATTTTGTTTTACGATCGATTATGGAATCGCGAGCACGTACCACGAACGAGGCATTACTGAGAGCTGGGGTCAGGTGGCTCTCCAGCCGTAATGTCTCGCATTTGCGGTCTCTCCGGCAGGATACGCGCTTGTACCGTAATGAGCAACACATAACGAAACCTTACAAATAATTCCACCCACGAAAAAAACACACCGAATCACGTACTCGTATCCTTCAGAGGAAAACGCGTATCGGATAGCACCGAGCTAGTGTTTGGAGAGACAAGTCTTGATTTTGAGACTAAGATCAACTCACAAAACTTTTGAGTCGCGTCCTTTGAGCTGAATAATAAAGCTAATGGCAATTGATTTATAAACTGACAAATAAAGCCATTCCTCCTCATTACTGGAAGTTCTTTGGGTCAAGTAACTCTTAAGTTAGTCGATTTTACATTTGTAAATTTATTAACTAAACAAATACATTTTTTTCCCATTGAACTTTTAAAATATCTGTGAGATTAATAATTACCAAATCATTCAGTGGATTCTTAAAATACCTATTTCTCGTTTAGTCAAAGATCATCGTACCTACCGTCTCACTTATCTTTCGACGAAGACCTCAAAACTCAAAAGGACTTGTGTAAAACTCGCCGAGCATTTCACAACACTACGCTGTACCCACACTATCCCTTTCTTTTATACAAATTCTTGTAAGCCAAAGTGGGACGGAAAATTAATATTCGCCCTTCATACCGGCCGATATTTTGAGGTGTTTGACTGGCCCAATACAATCAATTATATGTAGTTCTACGTGGTGCACGGCTGCCTTCTGCCGGTAATATGTTTGAGTTGGTAAAAAATAATATTGGAAAATAGGGCAATTTACGTATGCTTCAAGATATTCTCAGACTTTAGTCTCGCGTAATTTGTTTACAATTTACAACGAGCTCTAGTATTTTTGATACAGTTTATTTTAGTTTATAGTAGTTAAGTTCAGTGATGTCCCGTCAGGCGGTATGATCTGATTATCTCACTGAGAGAACACGGGCACAGCACAAAGCAGCCAGCACACAATTACAGTGGAGTAGCCTGCTTTTCGAGTACTTATTTTTCGTTTAAAAAATACATTTTAACATCGTTTAAGATTGTTGAAATCGGCAAATATATTATACTATATACATAAAACTCATTACTTTGAGATTCAAAAACCTTTGTTTTTATCAACTGTAAAATAAATCCAAGTCTTATCATTATCCGGCACGAATCATTGAGCCCGGTAGGCACCTACATAGCTTCCCCATAAATATGCGAAACGACGCAGAAAATAGAAGAACAGTTAATGCGTCAATAAAAATAGCAATAAATGCCATTCCGCGCGTACCGGAGCAGTGGAGATGTGATAGGTAACGCTAGCCCGCGTATCGCGTGTTCTTCGGATAAGATTACGCGTTCGACCGGCTGTATCAACGGTCGTCAATCGCCCGGATCCATTCCGTGTAACAATACCTTCGGTGTGGCCAACAAACTGGCGGGAAGCGAGGGCACTTTGGAAACATCCATGAGTTTATTGAATTGTCTGGGAAGGGCGGGAAGTCGCTGTGTTTTCTGTTGTCAGAGATCAACACCCGAATGGTGGAAAGGGCATGGTATAGCCTAGGGTGTTGACTAGGTCAAGATCTTTTAATTTTCATTTTAAAGTTACGGGTGGGGTGCTTTTCATTTACAATAAGGAATGATGAGGGTTAATTAGCAAATTTTGGCAAACAAATTATACGAAAATATTGGTATTCGAATTATCATCTATAACAACATCGACATATGTATATTCCTATCACCCAAAACAAGTGGCCTAGCTCCGGCTGCTATTCTCGAGAATAACTAGCGTGTATCAACGCCAAAAAGTATTATTCACCAATCGTCTTTGTCACGGAGCGACTGCATTTCTACTTTTCTAATAATGTGTAGAAAACCAGAGTGAAAAACTGTGCAATAAAATGTCAAGGGGACTAAAATAACCAACGCGTGTTTAGTGGCCACCGCTCTAATCTCGGCAACTTACATTACACAGTGAACGTGTCTTAGAAGCAAACGCACTGAACCGGACAATGTTACCGTTTACGTTTTGTACGATTGAAAAGTCGCCACTTACCATCACACGACCTTGCTTGTTTTACACCACAGTGAAGAAAGATCGATTACTTTTATTTATTGTTACCTATCATTCACTCACGTAAATGGATTTGGATCTAATTTTGCAGGCAGATAGATCATAAATCACGCCTGTTTCTCATGATCGTAGAGAGAGACTATGGATTTCCACGATACTTACAAACCTCTTTTGCTTCTTCAATACTCATTAGTTACTCTTTTCATGCATGCTCTCCGGTTATAGGTACTTCTAGATCATTAACTCATTACTCTATTTATTTATTTTTTCCTGAAGAAGAAGGTTCCTAGAGATACATTCGATTGATATACATAAATTTTACTTAATATAATTATATAAAATGTATGTATATATAATAACATAATTTTTACTAGGGACGTAATGTACCTAGACATTACGTCCCTAGTAAAAATTATGTTCATTTATATCCCAAAATAAGTGTGGTAGAGCAAGTTTGATAGCTTTTGTATTTTCTACTCTATTTAGTTAACAGTAGATACGTACTTTGTTTTCAAACTTTTTCTGAAATCGGCAATATTTACTAGATAAAATTGGATTTAAATAACTCAACATGACAAGACCTAAGGACATGTCAACACATAGAGTTATTAAGTAGGTACTTAGTCGTCATACATTCTAACAATGATTTTTGCCGAGAAACCATTTCATTCATTTTACAACACAGCCCCAAAAAATAAACAATTAATTAATCCCAAACTGCAAAAAAGGGAATCAAATAACTCACAGAGACAAAAGGACCACTGAACAACAAAAGTATGTGTTTATAGTGCAAAGCAGTGTGGAGAGCATTGCTATTGATTTCTTTTTTATCGAAGCGCATCTTGGTAGCCACTAGCCAGTAATGAGGGGTAATGATAGTGCTCTAGGAGCTGCAGCCGACCGCAGCCCGGCAGCTACCAGGGTTTTACCAGTGTAAAAAAGTGTAGTAAAATGCTAATTATAGTTTTATATGTGTAATCTGTGATCTTCGCGAATATCTCGAAGGTGAACGCTTTCGGTTTAGACGTAGTTTGTAATCTTCGCATTGCCATCGTCATCGTAGTGCATTCTCGGTTGCATCCTAGCTGTGCTGCTTCGAAGTCCGTGGAGGCGATTGGTATTACCTAAACTTAAAGCGCACTTTCTATCTTATTAATTAAAACATTTTGCGCTGATTTACAGACAGTAGTAATCAATTAAAATACCAGCTAGCATAGATAAACTCGTACACGCATAGCCATAAAAACGTTCTGTATATAGCAACGCTCCTTTTCTTCTTATGATATCTATGAGAAACTGCTAAAACTGCTCAACAGCTTTCTCAATATTTTTCCATGTAAAAATAGTTGTCCATGTAAAAATAGAGTGTAAAAAAATGATTTTTTTTTTAAATATTAACGTATATTAAGAAAAACGAAGTAAATTAGGACAGCTGCCCCCTTTGCCAATTTCTTACCTTTGAAATAAGGACAAGAAGATTGAGTTTAATAACATATCAGTAATATAAGTGTGAAAGGACACATTGAAAATATCTTACCGACCAACTTAATTCTCAAGTTTATTGATGATGTAATTTATGAAAAGAAGGCAGGTAGGTTCTTACTTACATATCAAAAATACATATTTCTCTTTTTCGTTACACTTGGATAATCTTATTATCAATAACTAGTAATATTTTTTAAAAAGTTAGGTAATTACTTATATCGAAAATACAAATTTTAATTTCCCTTTTTTCCTCGCACTCAGATAAACTATTGACATGTTTCAAATATATTATAAGTCAATTTAATTAGACTTTTATGGTTAAATATTACGCACGTGTGTTCTAGAACATTTTCCTTAGTAACCGAGTACCGAAATAAATGTACTTACCATTCTCCCTAATTAGCAATTATGTATTGCAAACTATCATTTCAATTTCAAAATTATTTTTAAGAGGTAATATAATTATTGTTATCGTGTTGAAATAAAACCTATAAATGGGGGTTTCCTGCAATTCCTGCAGCATCGTTATTATTAATTTGTTGTGCCTTTAAGTTCATAATTAAATGGTATTATCGCGATGTTACCGGCATCGGTGCATCTCATTTAATAAAATTAACGTGGTCACTCTGGGTACGTTGTAAAATGGATCGTATGAAAATATTGAATTTGAAAGCGTGATTGTTAATGTGATGAACCCCTTCTCATATATTTTAAGCGATACTCAATATATTTAATGTGTATTTCGTTTTTCAGTCATTTAGTATTTCAGTTGAGCCTATACTTTTTTATACATTCAACTGGCCGTGTTATTATTGTGAATTAAATGACATAATTAGAACCAATTCTTGAATATTGATTTGACGCTGATGTGCTAGCATTTTTTAGATGTCAATGCAATAATACTCGTGCCATTGAACTGATCTGATTATAAAGCCAGTGGCAGCCTTAAGGCCCATAAGAAATCAATATTTCCAGTTTTTTGTAAAATTATTATAAGTAGGTACTTAAATTTATTAGATCAACTGAAAAACCAGAATCGTCATATTTTACTTCATGCACTGGTTGAGATTACTACATAATATGCTTTAAGCGATATGACCGCACACTCATTTAATGTAAAATTATTTCTTTGTGTTACATTTTTCTTTTGGCTTACAATAAAGAGTTATCTATTTATTAGAATTTGAATGTGATAATGTTGTTGTAATGAATTTATTGTATTGTTCTCATGTGAAGTGAATTTGTAATTAATTCTTTATGAGAATAAATATCTTCAACCTAAACCTAAATTATAGTAAGTCAAAATATTCAGATTTTGCTGAAATCTGCCTGGTTTTTTTTTATACAGCCTGGCGGGCCTTGCTTACCGTTTTCTTATCCAAGTATTATTAAAGGCTTGGCGAAAAATAGAAATATAAAAATGTGAATAATTACGGAAAGCGTGATCAGTTTATTGTTTGTCCAGCCAAACCCAGGCGAGGGCTCTCCAAGCCCCGTCAAGCACAGGATGTATCGAATTACGCCCTGTTACGATGTAAGCGATCTCCGACAAAAAACTCCACAAAACAAGAAGTCGGCTCTCGAGAGGGGTGAGAACTCTTATACGCGCGTAATGAGATTTCTACAGCTTCGGCCAAATATGCACTTTTCCCAAGATATGAACTGCGTCGTTTCTCACGTTGTAGATGTACTCGGGCTTGGTAATTCTCCTAAAATCGATTTGCTAGACATTTCCAGCGCTAAAAAACATTCCAGTATCCTAAACAAGATATACTTTTAAAAAACGAATACCCGGCTACGGGAGCTATATACGGCTAACAATGTATATATTTTTTAAGCCGTAAAATGTGCTAATCGAGACCTTTCACCTGATACCCCATGTAAATCATGATGTATTTGTACACTCACAAATGTCATAATATTGAGTACAATCGGTACATGCACTTACTTTATTGATATGAATTTCAAATGTGATATCTTTCTAACTTAATAAATAGGACAGAACAATGTATTCTCAGCCCACATATCGAATGTCAGGCCTGTGTCACTCTCCATTTAGGTATTGAAAATATACCTACATTATTACTATTCGCGCGGCGACCACTTCGAAGGGGAAAATTCATGAATCGTTTAAGAGTAATAAGAATGAAATTGAGAGGTGAAGAGGTGAGGAGTTCTGACACGAGCTAAATTAAACAGTAGCGCCAACCACATTAAGTAGATATTTCTTTGTATTTCTTTTTTGAGTAAACTTTCTGTAGGTGATACTAGTACTTATTCTGTGTTAATGTTTATATCAGTATAATTGTAAGTTGACGTTTTTAGAGAAAATGCTGCAGTACAGTTTGTTACCGCTTCTTCTGTACTTGCGCTTAGGGGGCGGCAGTAAACTTAGTTGTAAGTAAATGATCTGACGTCAACAACTACCTTTAAGAAATCGAAAAACAAATTGTCAGTTATCAGGTGATACAAATATCCAAAGATAAATAAATGATTTTTGACTTTTTGACTTTTGACCCTCTCGATAAAAAAGAAAAAAAAGTTCTTTTTTACTCTCGCTTTCCTATGCGTGTAACATTCGTTCTATACATTTTTCGCATACAAATTGTAGCCTATGTCACCCGGACAATAATGACGAATCGATTGACATATTATTTGTGAAAATTAGACAAAAGATTTAGATGCTAAGGTGGAACAGACATACATTCCCACATACATAATGTACATACATAAAAATTGCTTAAATCAATACCCTTTTTCTAGATACATATTTGATCTGAGAGAAAATAAAAAAAATCTAAAAGAAAAAACCGGTTTGGTGCGAGTCAGACTCGCGCGAGAAGGGTTCCGTAATATTATCTATCTATAAAAGATCACGTTTGTTGTATGGGATTTTGGTATTTGTTGTTGTAGTGGCAACTGATTTCAACTGTCTTTCTATCAGGGTTCATGAGATACAGCCTGGTGTCAGACAGACAGATTGAAGGACGGACAGACGGACAGCAAAGTCTTATTAATAGGGTCCTGTTTTTGCCCTTTGGGTACGAATCCCTTAAAACTATAATGTACCTAGATACGTCGACCGACACGTATGGTACTGTTATCCGGGGTAAATGTAAGGTTCCCGTGAGGTTGTCAAAAATTTTACCACGAGGGCAACGCCGCAGGCTTCAGCGAGTCAATTAATAAATACATCGCAAGTTAGTTTTAATAAAATAAGTTTTACGGTCTTCACGAGAAGATAAACCGCCATTTAGATATCTACATCTATTGCTGAACAGAAACGCTAGTAGTTTTTAGCTTTTGCACTAAAATAATATTTAAAAAATGACCAGCAATAAGAGATAAATTTATCCTACATTTAATAAAAATGTTGACTTTGACTTTATTGTCATGAAGTTAAATAAATAAGCAGCTGGTACATCCAATGATTTTTCTTTTTTTCCAGACCAGCATGAATTTATAATCATTTATTTATGATATGTTATAACATGTCAATATGCCCTAATTGGGCAAGTTAGCACAGCACATGAATGTAACAAGAACAGGCGACACGATCAAAGGCGGCTAATTACCCCCACCCCCAATCAACGCCCCTGATTGGTCGAGACACGTGTTTGCGTTCGACAAGTTCCCTGGATAAGCCATTGTTATTATCAGGAATCTATTAACCTATTCCCTGTCCATAAATTATTATTTTTCAATACTAAAAACCGATTTCCCTCTAAAACTGCACAACCAATTTTGATAAAATTTCTATGGGACCCCTGACATGCCCTTTCAAACAAAAAAAGAATTTTCAAATCGGTCTATGCGTCTTCGAATAATCGGTAAACATACATTAAAAAAAAGATTCCGATGAATTAATAACTCTCTTTTTGGGAGTCGGTTAAAAAACAGGTAAAACTATCAATTTGTATACTAGCTGATGCCCGCGCTTCGTTCGCGTAGACTTTATGATTCCAGCGTATCTGCATCAGGTGTTCCAGATCTTCGATTTTATACCTCAAGAAAAAATGCTCATCAGGCTGAGGCTCAAATGCTGATTTGCTACCTTAGCATGTTTTTTTATAATTCAGTTGGACCATTATGGTTCTGCATCAGGTGTTCCATTTTTCAAAATCATTTATACCCTATATATTGCCCAGGTTTAACAGCTATATGACAAAAAAGTTTTTTTCGAATCCGTCTAGTATTTCCGGAGATTAGCCTGTTCAAAAAGACAAACTACAGACTTTTTTTAGTACTTACTCTATTACAATATTTACATCGCCCCATAATTTTTTTTTTTTAAATATTTTCAATGTACAGGCACGTTTTTGTACTGTTTTATAATATGAATTGATTTCTCGCGGTATCTACCCTTGGAGACCCGTTAATATACAGGCCTCTCTGAAGCCGTCAACGGGCACCAGGCTCTTGAAACGTTTACAAAAGTTATTATATATAGGTACTAACATATTTTGACGACCTCCGTGGCGCAGTGGTCACTATCCTAGCCGCCACCCAAAGGTTTCGGGTTCGAACCCCGGTCAGGGCAAGTCTCGAACTTACTTTGGGACTAGCTCAATCAGTGTAATTCGTACCTATACACTTTCGGACACTTTTGTATGAAAATGACTATTTTATTTTCGTTTTTCAAGCATTGGTCCCATTGGAAAAGTCGTTCATATTGACGATCTAAGATGCACCTACAAGGATCGGACAGGGTTTTTGTTACATGTTGTATATTTATTTATTTATTTATTCATATCTATGCCTTTAACTGCTTGTAATTGGTTCGTCTTAAACATTTAAAGCCGAATGAACGTTTTTATTATTTATTTATTTATTTACTTCCCTACCTATATAGTGTCTTTCGAAGTAGCGGTACCTAGTATACTTTTAGGCATCCCTAATACATACAAATACAAGAAAAGCTAACTTATCAGTCTTATCACACAAAAACAAATAATTAACAATCATTTAATTGTCATCAAATGGTGAATTTCACCCGGTAATAGTCACAATACTCACAATAAAAGCACCCAATAATGATTTACGGCACTGGCACACGAGTATTCAGCCGAATCGAACGAATCCACTTCATTCTGCGGTCCGACCGATCACCGTTCCTAATTTCGCGCGCTCGGACATGAAATTAAAATCGGTTTAATGTATAATTGAGATATGCGCTTAATAAATATTTAATTAGGTATCTAAATAAAAACGGGCGGCAGATTGGGCCTGCGGTCGGCGACAGGTAGCCTTTAAAACAACGTTGTTTCAGACTGGAAAAACCGCCCGTGATAACAACATATTGCCGATATACTTATTTAGAATTTTCCAATATTCATTTGGTTTTACAATATCATTATCGTAATTGCTAATTTTAATACGAGTACGAATGCGTTTCATTGGCATCAATCCCTGCACCCTTTTCGTGCTAGTGTTGTATTTCTATTTGTATGAGCGTGTTGTCTTGCTGATCCATTTAGAATTTTCCAATTTTCATTTGATTTTACAATCTCATTATCGTAATTGCTAATTATAATACGTATGCAATTCGTCGACTTAAATTCTTGCACCATTTTCGTGCTAGTGTTATGATGATGATAACTAGATTAAATAATGAGTAGAGTCTCCAAAAACCTAAAACGGCAGGAAGTTTAATTCACGTTAATAAATAGTTATTCACATAGTAATAAAATTAAATTAGATTTTGCCTACAGATAAAAAGTACACAAGATTAGTAAAACAAGCTTTTCTACACTGCAATGAAGTAAACTCATAGGTAGAGCCACGGTTAGCTCGTTTGCAGCCTTTGTGATCTTGATTTTTCATGGCCTCCACTTTAGTTTTTGTCAATAATAAATACTCATACTTTCTCATAGGTAATAACAGAATTTCATATAACATTAATTATTTACAAAATTTATAAAAAACTTGAACTTAAATGTTTAAAGTCAAAACTGAGTACAATTTATACAACAAAGATCTATCTTCTGGTCTACTACTAATTTTGTGTATATGTTACGGCTAAACCCCGAAATGCGCCTAGGTTTAGCCGGCTAGAACTAGGTGCAGTCGGTCTCAGATGGTTTCACTTAGGTGTATCCTGCTTAGTTTCAGCTAGAACTAGGTTTAGCCTTTATCATTCTGGCTAGAACTAGGTGCAGCCGGCCACAGGTGGTTAAACTTAAAAGACTAGGATTGCCAAATTTTATGTTATAACGGTGATAAAATATAAGACCAAGAAGTTGAAGAGAAAAAACAGAAAAAAAAGAAGACAGAATTATGATACAAATATATCTTTGCCTTAAGGGTCATAAGTCATAATGGAGAAATATAGGGCAAATAATACGCCTATCCATTTCCTGTTTTTGGATATGGAGAAGGCCTTTGATTGTATTACCCGAGATTTAATGGAGGGAGACTGGTGAGACGCGCAAATGTGTGGAGGGAGTCGCTTGAAATAAGAACGATGGTCTGAAACTAAATGTGGCGAAGACTTTGGTCAAGCGTACAGTTCAGGTCAAATACTTGGGATCTGTACTTCACGCTTCCGGAGACATCAATACCGACGTCAAGGCTCGTATATCTACCACATGGGTAATGTGGCGGGAGGCGACTAGTATCATTTGTGAACCCAAAATGACGGTTAGCTTAAAGGGACAGGTCTCCAAATCCATCATCCATCATTAGACCTGTCTTTTTCTATGGGAGTGAAGCATGGCCGTTGCTTGAGCGGCTGAGATGAGAGAGAGAGAAAGATTGAAAATATTGATACAGATCGCCAAGATTTGGCGATCTGTACCAAGGTATAAATGCCTAGAAATAAGTTTAATTTCTATTCATTTATAACTAATATATATAACGCCATCAATTGTTTACTAGGGAAACCCTGACTTTTAAACGTTAATTTGCAATAACTTTCATACGGCTGAACCGATTTTCATTAAACACAGCTAAGGACCACCGCAAGAGAACTTGCTTTCACTTAAAAAACCACATCGAAATCGATCCATTTCAGTTTTGTTCAGACAGACAGACAGACCGACAGATATTAGCGTCAAACTTATAACAACCCTCTTTTTTTGTCAGGGGTTAACAATAAAGGCGCATGGCAATGTCCATGCAATGCCTGTCGGTCTGTCTGTCCGTCTGCCTGAATGTCAGGTTTGCATATAGGTAATATTAGACCGTATGTATGTACATCAGTACTTAAAACTCATAATTAAGAAAAAACATAATTAGGTAAATGTAAAACGCATACACAAGAGCTATTAATTTTTATTAAGGCTCAGCACAATGGGCAGATTTATGAAAGCAGTTTGCCGGCATTAACATAGTAGGTAGACAGGGAGCCTAGGCCTGCCGGTGACGTGGGATAATTACCGGCGCCCCGCACAGCCCCGCAAGCCCCCCGACGGCCCAGCGCAGTAATGTCACATTAACAACCCCACACCTCGTGTTGAACTGTCAAAACATCGCGTATACGATGAGCGAAAATAAAATGCTTATTGGGAAATCCGAGCAGGAATGCAGCTGTAATAATGTCTCGACTCGGAAAATGCTCATTTATTTATTCGGAGTTTACTCACTCATTGGTAGTTTCCTTCGTTGTATTTCTTGAGCTATTCACTGATATGGAGCTTGCTGAATATTTACATCACCTCAATGGCTGGGAAAATATTGATACTTTTTCCCATTAGCACTTAATATATTTTCTTAAGATACATTGGGAAATCCAAGTAGAAACATAGCAGACACGTGCATTTGCAAAAAGTTTATTTATTTGTAGGTACGCTGTGTTTAAGTATATAGCTGCCTTTTTGGAGTGTGAAGATTTTCCTATCCATTAAATTTGTTGATTAACGTCGAAAATATAAAGTTACATACATTTACATACGTTTCAGTTATTTGTCGAAGCAGAAATTCTCAAGAAATCGGTCTTATAATATTCGAAACCTTGATAATTTAATGTCTATTTTAACCTTAAATAATACCAATCTTACAGGTATCTTCATATCTGAAAAAGATTAAAATACCTGATTAGCTTAATACTGTATGAATGAATACTTTATTTTCGACTACGATTTTGATATTTACAGAAAATAGGCTAACCACTTTAAATTTCTGAGAATCTCTAGCAAGTCAAGGCAAATGCGTATTTTACCGCCAAGTCTGTGTGACGCGTGTTCTCTAGAAATAAGTTTACATCACAGTTGTAAAATAAAGGTGCCTTTAAATTGAACTTTCTTATTGTTAGGGCTGTAGGTAAGGGGCTACGAGGGTTTAAACTTGCTATCTAATTCAAATTCCGTGCTTCGGAAGGCCGTTGGGCCCGGCTGTCATCATTGTAAGGCAGTCGTTAAGCTGTGTCAGATGCCTTAAGGCAGCCTGAAAAATCTGACACCAGTGTTGGCCACTTACACAAGAAAAAAAAACAAATTGTCGAGACTGATACACTCGTTAATAACTAATGCAGGCATGAGGTTGTCGAATAGTGACCACGCATTGGCATGCGAAGCGTAGGACTCCTACCCACAAGGTGGTCAAACGGCTTGACCAAGGTCGATGGAAAGCGCTTGATGCAGGCTGCTCTAGATCGGTCATTTTGGAAATCTTTGGGAAAGGTCTATGTCCAGCAGTGGACGTTATGCGGCTGAAATGATGATGATGATACACTCATACGGATTAATGTTGCCAGCATCGTATCCATATACCTACCCAAAATAAGTAATATGAGTTCATGACTTCGGTCATACTAACTTAAAGGTGTTAAAGACAATCTCTATTATGACAAATTATAAGTTCTGTTTTATAATCAAATTTTCCTCATACATAAATACATTCTATCACTTCTTTTTCCCTAACAGGGCAGACAAGGCACTTAAGGTCTTGCGGCTCTAAGCAGACAGATCCCACGGCCACAAGACTCAAAGGCTACATTTAGTGGGCGAAAAGGTGGAAAAAGGAATCGAAATAGTGATGAGTTGCTAGCCGTATCGCAATGATTCGCATTTTTGCCCATTGTCTTGATCGGCTTCTACGATCTGCGTGGCAAGAAAAGCAGCTGGTACATTCTAAGTTGTTCATTTTCTCCCAGACTAGTATGGAACAGACCTCAAACAATTTAGTATACAATATGTAACAAAAACCCTGTCCGATCCGTATGAACAACTCAGACCGTCAATATGAACAACTTTTCCTATGGGACCAATGCTTAAAACTCGAAGAAAAAATCGTCATTTTCATACAAATTTCCGGGCCGGCCGAACACTTTTGTATGGAAATGACGATTGTTTTTTGAGTTTAAAGTTTTGGTCCCATAGGAAAAGTTGTTCATGTTGACAATCTTAGTGGCTCCTACCAGGATCAGACAGGATTCTTGTTACATATTGTATATACCCCCGCTCAAGCGGGTTTTACTTAAAAATTACCTGTGTAACAAAAATGGGTCACCCTTGTGTCACACCCTGCCCCCTGGCCACCGCAACATAATTGACTATCCTTATTAATAAGTACATTTTAACAAACCAAAGGAAATAATTCCAGAAATTCATTAATTAAGTGATACACAATTTCCTGAAATTTTAATTTAGCTGGGAATACCGACCAGGTTACTATGTACGTCAATAGAACGCAAATAAAAATATACCTAAGTATATACGTTTTTGTAAACTTAAATTTTTTGTACAAACTTTAATTGGGAGGCCAAAATCAAAGTACTTATTAAGACAAATGCATAAGCCCAAACTTGAGTTGCGTCGTTTTATTACTGACTTCCATCAACCACCTTCAGTCTCCGTGATCAGACCCTAAGCATCGTCTACTATATATAAGCGCTCGTCAAGACAAATCAAACGAGTCCTTATCAATGAGGTTATGTTGTTTTATAACTGAGTTCCGTCGAATATCTCGCGGCTCTATCATCAGAACAGCTCTTTGACTCCATAATATTGTATTATCATCCGACTTACACAATGATACAAAATTTTTGCTCAATCGGTTGAGGATAACTTGTTGACACACACAGGTTTTCTGTCATAAAAAGCGAATAGGTTTTAGACGAATTTTAAAATAACGAAAACTTAATTTTTTCATTCTCCATATTTTCATTTGACCGAAAGTTCAATTGACATATTGCTAAAATTCCGATTTTCGATTATTATTATTTTTAAATGCTTTAAGTTTTGACTTTAAGTTTTGAATTCTAACTTAACCTTTAACCGAGGCTTATATCACTAGATGTTTTATTTTCTAAAAAAATGTTTTCCATAATATCAAAAGTATAAGAGCGAAATGAAATTTAAATATACCGAAAACCTAACAAACCTAGCCTACACTCCAAGGCAAAGTTGTTTTCGTGTCTGTGATACTTTCACCCTAAGCTTAAGTCGCTCGCTCGATTCGGTCGCTCACTCGTGTTTTGGTCACAGGAAACCTAAAGAAACTAACCTACACTCCACGGCAAAGTTGGTCTTGTGTCTGTGTTACTTTCCCACTAAGCTTGAGTCGCTCATTCGCTTCGCTTGCTCGCTCGTGTTTTGGTTACAGGAAACCTAATGAACCTAATCTACCCATCGTGGTCCATTCTAGAAATGAAAATGATTGTTAGTAAAACATCTATCAAAATAAAATAATATGGTTTGATAATCGGTCAATGGTTTTTCTAGAAAATTAAACATATATAAATTAAGTTTCTAGAAACACAAAACATGTAAAAGAAGCTATCTGGCATTTAAAACTTAGCCATACCGTTTTAATACAAATGAAATTTGAATAGAAAAAATTCGTGAGTGAGTTTAATATATACCGCCAGGGTAACCTATAATAGGTTACCCTGGCGGTATATTTTCAATTTTCTGTCGTCATCGTCCTACAAGTAGAGGTACCTATGTATTTTTTCTCGTATTATTTCCCTATTACATGTCTTTTACGTAGTTTTATTCAGTATATTAGCTCAAACAATATTAGTGAGTCGTATTAGGTTATTCGCAGCCTGATTCGTGAGTCAGAGAGTGATAAAATAAAATAATTGTTGTGATTCGACAACCATTGTCTTTATTTATGTTCGTGGTACGCGATGTGTGGCACGTAGACGGTACACACTGGATGAATGTCAATGTACTTTGTCTTTTAGGAGTGTAAATTTGTACGTCAGAGAAAAGCTGTTGATATATATTAAAGTTGTCCGCGAGCTGACGAAAATGGCACTGGCTCTTTCAAAGACGATATTGTGGTGTGCCTATACAGTATTCACACCATTTCAGCAAACGAGCTAATAGAAGCATATATTGCATATAAATAAAGCATTTTTCTCTTGTTATTATTTATTATATTAAATAAATATATGGGGAGATAGGGACAAATTACACCGATTGAGCTATCCCCAAATCGGGGATCGAACCTTGAACCTCTGGGTGGCGAACTAGCAAGGTGACCACTACGCCCGGAGGTCGTCAATATTCTATTAACATTGCCAGTATTCGTTAAAAATATTTTTAAGATAATAAATAAACTGTTAAATAAGTAGATAATTGCCAGTTAATAATCTGCACATTTCAAATTATGGCATATTTAGTAAACCTGCCTATAAACATAATACCTTCAAATACTCATTGGTACAGTCAAATAACCGATTACACATTCCTCTCACACGCAACTGTCAAAATCGACGGCACAACTGGCCCGCCGCCAATGTTTGGCTAATTTGTAAATAATGCACTTTCACCGGTCAATGTCACAGGCATCAAACGGGTGACAAAGTGCGATTGTATTCGCGATTTTGGCGGCGTGACCCCACTTTCGACGATTTACTACAGCCATAAAGCCTTAAGTCCTCCGCACATCAAGCCATTAGGCTACTATAGTGAAGGCTACAGATGATCGCCACTAAACACAAACTTTTTTTTTTTTTTTTACGGAGGAAAGATCCCTGTTACGGATACCCGTCAGCCTGCGGGGGAGGCTGTCGGGTTATGTGGGACTCCACGCCAGATCGACGTGCCTACCCACTAAAAAACCTCCGGAGTTCCATCTCAACCGCTTTTGCCGGGGACACGGGAACGGAAATACATCCGCGTACCCCGGCGCGGCTGGCCGCCAAAGCGGCCCCTCCTCGGGGGCGTCACAGCGCCCCCCCACTCACCAAGTCGGCGCGTCCGGAACTCACGGACGCGCCATACCTCCTCGGCCCAATTGAGAGGCGGCAAACTCCCACGCAGTCCACCGCCTGTGGACCCATGGGAGCCAGATAAACCGGCTCCCAGCGGCGGAGAAGATGAAAGGCTCCGCCGCTTACCTCTCGCCGCAAACGCGGTGCGGCACCGCTCGGTCGCGGAGGATAGGGAGAGCGGCAACGTAACACCGACAGTCCTCCTCCTCCGCGACTGATCTCCAACCACAGCCACGGCGGTGTGGCCCCGCCTGAAGCGCCGGGAGGGCAATGAAACATTCCCCTCCCGGCGGCCCCACCCCGGGTGGGGGGAGAACTTCCCACTCCCCCGCCGCCCCATTGGGCGCATCCCTACAGGCTCAAGGCCGAAGCCGAGCCCGCGGGAGCGCCCCTCCCCGGGTGGGGGGAGATCTTCCCACTCCCCCGCCGCCCCAATGTGGGCGCTCACTGCTGGTTGACGACAGCAGGAGCGCCCCCTCGCGGGTTCCTCTTAGCTTCCCCGTGGATCGAGGCTACCACGGGTACTGAGCCCCCCCGGTACGACAAACCGGGAACCCATGGGGGGGCACTAAACACAAACTAACTCAACCTATTTAACTCATGCTTGAACTTGATTTTTATTGTTCTCATCTACTCAACGCAACAAAAAAATTAGGAAGTTCCAAGTTCCAACCGGACCAAGTAGACAACTTTAGCTATAATTATATCTAGTCTCGTATAAGCCACCAATACCACAGACCACATAACCCAAAGACCACGCTTTCATGGACTTTACTACTAAAACGAAATCGCCAAAAGTTGGCGGGGTGCGGGGCAAGGTCTGATAGTTTTTATTGGCTCGCTCAAGGTCACGCCTAGATTGACGATAGCAGGTACATCTCACCGGTAACTCCATAGTGATGGTGACTTTGTCTTGATATCGATAAACACCGTTGAGTTTACGATGAAAAATTAAAATAAATGTTTATTTCTGTTATATTGACGTTCGGAATTGCTCCTACAAGGATCGGACAGGGTTTTTGTTACATATTGTATTAGTTGTGGTAATTTTTGGTGACCTAGTGGCCCTATTTGCGGAGTCTTAACCTCTGATGCAGCCATAATCGCATGAATCACACGGCAAACCCGGTGCGTACGCGCAGAGTTCCGAGCGCGTGACCTACAAATTAACAAGTGTCATAATAACGACGGTGTATCAATATTAGGATCTTTCGACATGCTTTAAATGGGTTTTCCAAATTTTATGATACCATAGAATTATAACCCATAGAGGCTTATCTCTAGATGATACCATAGAATTGTTATTTCTGGATGATACCATCTTTTTAAAAATAAACAGGGTCTATCAAAATGTACTGATACTAGTTTATGGGTTATTTCATGATACTGAACCACTTTCCCTAAGGAACATATATCTAAATTTGAGAAATATTTTACATACAAGTTGACCGATCAGCTGATCCGAGTTCGTATGAAAAGCAAAATAATATTTTATGCATAGTATCCGTTGAGTTAGTATTCCACAACATAAGTTTAAGCTTACTTTGGGGCTAGCTCAGGCTGTATTTCTATTTATGTACCTTGGGAATTACCTATTTATTGTAAAGAATCGTGGTCTGCATACATTATAATAGTTACAGTATATTTTGTTAGACGATATACATAATTTAAGTACCATTAATAAAAAAAGGGCTTCGATCAAAACATAAAGGAAACGAAGTTCTCCAAAACTTAAACATGTTAGGTACATTTATTTCATCGAATGTTTTTGGAGCTATTTCCAAGATTCTTAGTTAGTAGAATTTAAGTACTTATAAGATCCAAGAATTACTCGTCTGTGTTTATGTATATAAAAAAAAACCAGCCAAGTGCAAGTCGGACTCGCGGACGAAGGGTTCCGGACCATTCATTTATCTATCAAAAATCGTATTTGCTGTTAAAGCGGCAACAGAAATACATCATCTGTGAAAATTTCAACTAAGTATCTAGCTATCACGGTTCATGCGATACAGCCTGGTAACAGACAGACAGACGGACAGACGGACGGACGGACAGACAGCGGAGTCTTAATAAAAGGGTTCCGTTTTTCCCTCTGGGTACGGAACCCTAAAAAAGTGGTGGATAATATACTTATAATAGCTAAGAACCGTATAAGAATAGTTAATAAATAGGTAATAGCGTAGAATAGGAAAAAACGTTTATGGAAGAATAGAGATTAGAGGCGTTTAAGAGATACAAGCTAATACGCAAGCATAAAAAATAGCCTCACGTCATAAGTTCGATTCTGGATTTTCCTCGACTTGGTTTTCTATCGGTTCGTCTAACCTCTACGTCGTGTCGTGAGTCTCGTGACCACTTTGACGTAATCAATAACTAGTCTACGCAAGATTATGTTTATTTATAAGTTCTAAGTATCAGTTCCTACCTGTCTATTTATAACATAAACTAGATATATTTAGAAAAAATTGCAACAAATTCAGTTAATTTTAATGTTTATAAACGTTATACAATATGTAACAAAAACCCTGTCCGATCCTAGTAGGAGCAGCTAAGACCTTCAATATGAACAATTTCAAAAAATCGACATTTTAGTACAAATTGCCGGGCCGGTCGGACACTTTTGTGTGAAAATGACGATTTTTTTTTTCGTTTTTCAAGCATTGGTCCCATAGGAAAAGTTGTTCATATTGACGGTCTGAGTTGCTCTTACAAGGATTGGACAGGATTTTTTTACATATTGTATAGTATTTTTATTTGTATTTGTATTCTGTTTAGAATATAATTTTATATAGAATTTAAGTATTTTAATTTCAGTAAACTCGGTGATATAAGCCTGTTCCCGTGGTCCACCTGGCAGTCCACCTAGGTGAACTACGGGGTATTTCGTTTTCCAGTGGTCTGCACACCTGCATAGACATATTACTCAGTCAAGTTCCGATTCTACTATTTGTCTTTTTTTCATCGTTAATTCCTTGCTAAGCGTGGCCTCCCCAACCCTTGACTCTGCCTACAGTTTTAAGGGGTAAAGACGTGATAGGTTTAGGTAGGTGTGTGTTTTTGCTTGTTGTTGTCGTCAAGGATCTTCTTTTTCCCCTGTATGGTCCATGTCCCAGGTTTAGGGGATACATACATTTTTCGGGGTCGAATGCTGCCTCAATTTGAAAAGGAAACTGATATATAATTTCAAATTTTGTCTTAATTTTACCCTTGATAACCCTTTAAACTATTTAATGAACTACTGTTTACAGTTTACAGTGAGAACATAGATATAAATTACTTTAGCTTTACTTCGCACATTTGTAAAAAACGGCCGATTTTGACCAATGTGCGAAGAAAAGCTTCACGTTTTTTCTTTTAATTTAATTCTAATAACTAGCGTCGACTTCAGTCTTCAATAAAACTTCAGAGAGCAATGTACTGCTTATGGTATCCGATATTCCTCATCTCATTAGAAGGGCCGACCAGTTTTTGATTGATTTAGGCGATCATCTTCAGGGCGAGTGCTAGGAACGGCGACCTATAGTATTCGTAGTGCATTTATCTCACGTTAGTTATAACCCCCATCCCCCAAATACATTATTCATTCTTACTGATTTAATATTTCTTTCCTTCCAATTCCAGAGGGTAGCGGCAACATCCTGGGTGCGAGCGAGTGGAACACGGGGTACCCGTCCACCACCACCGTGTACCCCGGCGCTTATGGAACCCTCCAACCCTCCTACTACAAGCCCGAGCCCACGATACACATACCCACAGGTAATCAATCCAAATAAAATTAAAACAAGACAAATTATGAAAATACTGATCGAAGATGTGGTAGCCCAGTTAGTTCATCCTAATAGACGACACGGGTTCTAGTACCATTCACGTCAATAAAAGAGTTTTTCGTACCCAATTTATTTCTTCTTTACTTACCTAATAAGTAAACTGTAGCTTAGAAATGATCAGTACTTTACTTACATATATATATACATAAAGTCGTCCGACGCGTAGGCATGTGTGTCAATGTTTCTCCACTTAAGATAAACTCAGAAACTAAGAGTACCTATTGTGGTGATTTTAATGCAGTTTTCACAAGGCAATATGTAATTTTTTTTTTTTAAAGCTTCGCGTATCTAGTATACAAAGTGCAAAGCCCCGGCTTTACACTCGGTAGCTAATTCTTTAATAATAACAAGAATTTAGAGGACATGAACCTAGAAACACGTAGAAATTGTAGGAACGAGCTATGGAAGCAATTCATCTAAATTAATTGTGTCGCAACTTAGCAGATCAAAGACGGTATATAATTACATTACCTAGTAGAGAGCAAAACCACAGACGGTCCTTTGCAAACACCTTAGTATGCATTTGAATAACTACATGTAGTAAACGGTGCATTTATTAATAGTACCTATTAATTTGTGATAAACAGACTTCCTCAATTTGTAACCATGTAATGTAGCGGTTTACCACAATGATAGTCACTGAATTATTATAAAAGTGGAAATCCTAAAAGTGCATTGCAGGTTATTTATGAAATTGTATTTGTTAATTATTTTCGAGCTTCATCGAATATCGCTTAATGCCGCAGCTATTATTGCCTCGTATGCTAATAAGTTTTAGTCTATAACCTATTTAACTAGGTACCAACGTACGTACATCAAACATGATTGAACAAATTGATGTCAGATAGACCATGTCTTATTTTTTAGAAGCGATAGTGGTCTATTGATTTTAGAGAGCAACCTATGACCTGACCAAAAGGTCTCTCTCTGGTTCAAGCTCCGCCCGACCTGACCTCTGAGTTTGTATTGTAGTACTATATGACTCACGTACGGTCATTTTTATTCGACCACTTTTACTTAGGAAACCAGCACGCCAGCATACTAACCAGCCAAGTACGTGTTGGGGCCACGCTCAGAGTAAAGTTCCCAAGTTCCTTATTACACAGTAGTGTAGTGTAATAAATTTAATTTACACCAATTTTAAACAATTTACAATTTGATCTCAATTATTGTTTTTTTGATACGATTTCTT
Organism: Acrobasis suavella; assembly: GCA_943193695.1. Taxonomy (NCBI): domain Eukaryota; kingdom Metazoa; phylum Arthropoda; class Insecta; order Lepidoptera; family Pyralidae; genus Acrobasis; species Acrobasis suavella. The sequence continues at coordinate 7,137,690 of OW971945.1, read as the reverse complement.
TTTTCTATTGGTACCTAGGTATAAATATTTTAACAATAGGTAGATAGACGGCGAGTCTTTTAAATTAATAAAGCTAATATAGCCGTGACTGTTTTCCTTTGAATGTTCAATACATATAGGTACTTAAGATTTTTTTCAAATTAACAGTTTAGTTTATACAGGATGTTTTTTAAATCACTGGCATCCATTCTACTGGTGAAAGTACTCATGAATATGAGCAGCATTTTGTATGTGACCAACTCAATCCAACCGAAAAAAAAATCAGCTGTTCCATACTATTTTACAATACTTAAAATCCCAAAATGTATGGAACAGCTGATTTTTTTTTCGGTTGGATTGAGGTGGTCCCATACAAAAAGTTGCTCATATTCATGAGTACTTTCACCAGTAGAAAGGATTCCAGTGATTTTAAAAACACCCTGTATATAACGTTAAACACGAATATTTTTGTCTTCGATATGTAGAGCACCGATGATGCGAAGAGTATATAACTATGTCCAACGCATCGGTGCAATATTAAAATAAATAATGGATTCCGATATCAACATACTAAGTATTATCTGAATTCACTATTCTCGTACTTAGTGCATTCGTTCAAAATTCAAATGTTTGTTCAGTAGTTAGACCTTTACAGGCACTTTACAAATTTCGTTACGTGTATAGTATATTAGAATTTAATTTATTTTTATGGCGAATAACTGGCGAGCAGGCGACCAATATTGTGAATGTCATTTTCACAGTATTGGTCGCCTACTACTCGCCAGATGGGCTTTATCATATTATTATTGTCTTTTAATTAATAAATACTTATAACATAATGTTGACACATTATGTAGACATGTAATACTTGGGAACTAAGCTGTGAATATACTAATTTTAATTGTTGATATATTTTAAAAATACATACGATAATTGTGTATTACACCGTGATCATCAGTCACTTTTCTACTCATCTCTACAAATTAATAATTGGTCCAAATCGGACCTACGAAAAGACAATTGCGAAGTGGTCCGAATCGACCCATTCCAAAAGATATCTTGTGCCATTCGGACCGCGGCGCGGTCCGAAACACTCACGGTCTGAAACGCCCAACAACCTGATCTTGCAGGCCTTGTCAAGAGGAAATATTAGAATAATTGATCAGTTTTAAATATTTGCCATATATAAACAAGGAAAGATACTGATGAAAAGCAATCGTTTAGTTTAACGACACGTTAGACGTGACTCACAAATTCGTCATCGAGCCGTCGCGATATCAGCAATTATTGTATAGTTTCCAATATTGTCATGTAATAAAGTCACTGCACTCATTTATAAATCTAATTGGTATAATTTATTCTATTACAGTAATACCAGAAATCCCGCTGGGTCATACGGACTACGGGGGCTTTCAGACGTCGCCAGCGGCCTTTAAAGGCAGTCCCAGCGGGACCGGCGCTTCGCTGACCGACCTGAACGCCCCGACGCCTATGACGCCACAGCGCTACGACTCCAGCTACTACAACTGGCCTAACACTTACAACAGCTACAACAACTACCAGTACAACAACATCAACAACAACCCATCTTGCCTGCAGTCCCATGCCCCCTACATCAACCCTAACACGCAGATGATTCTACCGAATCTTTACTCAACAGTCAACCAGAACCAAATACACGTACACCTTCACAGCTCAGGCGAGAAGCATAACCTAGAGCAGTACATTCCGAGTGAGATTAAAATTAGTGATATCGATGGAACGGTATCGATAGTTACCGAACTTCAAGGCAGTGGAGAAGGCGCAGGTCTGCCGCAGACTTGTGAGTCTGGAGAAGAAGTGAAGCACGGGCTGTACGGCACCGGCAGTCAGGAGGTGTGGCGGCCCTATTGACAGTTGGCTAACCCTTTCGAAGACAATCAACATTCCGTTGTACATATTGTGATATAGTTACGTGGATTTAGAAAAAAATAGATAATTGTATAGAAATATTAATGTTAAACATTAATTATGTAACTGTTAATTGGTTATAAACGTACTATTAATTTAATTAAGTACTTATAAGAAATTAAATTAATTTGCGAATTATTTGTATTTCTTTATTTATTTTAGAGGATGTCTTGATGAGGTATGTACTTATTTACCCGCCCATTATACCTACCTACTTCGAAACATGTGACGCTTACCCATATTTCTTGGATGCATGCGACAAATTACCAATTTAAAATTTTATAAGTAGGTACCTATATTTATTTTATTATATTAGGTTGGGGAAAAAGTCTTTTTGCATATAGTATGTATAAACTTGTAATAAAACCACTTTGGCTATACTATTTGTACCTGGCTGGTTTTGGTATCATTTAAAAGTTTAAATTTTAAAGAAGATAATTCCAAATTCAAATTAGGAAAATGCGAGATTTTCATTTGTTTTTCTTACCGTCAAGATGAGTGAATCTAATGAAGAAATTAGATACATTTTAAAATTTTACTACCAAAAAGGTAAAATGGCAACGCAAGCCGCGAAAAAAATTTGCGATGTTTATGGACCTAGTGCAGTGTCTGTGAGAGTAGCACAAATTTGGTTTAAGCGTTTTCAATCCGGAAATTTTGATGTCAAAAAAAGTCAAAAAGTCAAAAATCATTTATTTATCTTTGGATATTTATATTACTTGATAATTGTCATTTCTTTTTTTTTTTCTTTCGATTTCTTAATAGTTACTAGTTGACGTCAGATCATTTACTTACAACTAAGTTTACTGCCGCCTCCAAAGCGCAAGTACAGAAGAAGCGGTAACAAACTGTACTGCAGCATTTTCTCCAAAAACGTTAACTTTATAATTATACTGATATTAAAATTAGATGTGTGGACTGAGAATACATTGCTATGTCATAATTATTAATTAAAAATGTCAAATTTGAAATTAATGTCAATTTGTATAAAATTCATGTACTGATTGTACTCAAATTATGTCATTTGTGAGTGTACAAATATAAACCTTTAAAAGGGACCTGCGCCAAGCTCAAGCCAGACGTTTTTGTCTTTAAGATAATCATCGGTTCCGTAATAAGCCTTCTCACAAAGTAATTTCTTTACATAAGCTTTAAATTTTCTATCTGGTATATCAAGGACCGATTCTGGCAATTTATTATAAAACTTTATACAGTTTCCCTTAAACGATTTACTGACTGTTTTCAGCCTATAATACGGGGTAACTAAAACATTTATGTTACGTAAGTTTCTACCCGTAATATCACCTGTTTTATTAAATAAGGCAATATTTTTCCTCACATACATTATATTTTCAAATATGTACTGGGATGGTACAGTGAGTATATTAATTTTTTTTAAATAATCTCTTAGGGAGTCTCTCCATCCTAAATCATTAATAAAACGAATTGCCCTTGTTATGAATCTACTGTTATTTCCAAGAAAGTAGTATTATCAACTAGATCTACGTTTTGACCGTCTAGTAGCACATCAACACTGGCCTGCCTCACGTTAGGAAGACTAAATCTAATGCATTGGGTCTTGTTTGCATTCAACAGAAGGTTATTGGCAGAGAACCAATTAGAAATGGCCGATAATGTGTCATTCACCGCAGTAGCATCTTCGCTATAACGGTCTATTTCAAAAATAAGAGACATGTCATCGGCGTACAACACAATACCAGCCTGTTTTTCAACCGCGTAAGGCAAATCATTGACGTACACTAAGAAGAGGAACGGTCCTAGGATAGAACCTTGAGGTACACCCATTTTGACAAGAGATCCGTTTGACTTTATGCCATTTATATCAACAGTCTGAAACCTATCCGTTAAATATGATTGAATGAAGTTTATAGATTTATCGTCAAAACCGTACTGACGGAATTTGAGCAAAAGTGTCGGGTGATCTACGCAGTCAAATGCTTTTGAGAGATCGCAGAAAGAACCGATTGCATCATGCTTGTTTTCCCATGCGTTGTAAATGTGAGTAACTAGCGCTACCCCCGCATCGGTGGTCGATTTCCCTCCAGTAAAACCAAACTGCTGGCTATGAAAAAGGTTATGGGTGATAAAGTGATGTTGTATTTGATTAAGCATTATCTTTTCAAACACTTTGCTCAAAACTAGCAAAATGGAGATAGGTCTATAATTACCAGGATCTGTTCTTACCCCCTTTTTAAATAAAGGAAGCAATTTACTGCATTTCATTAAATTTGGAAAAATACCTTCATCAATGCATTCATTAAAAATAAAAGCTAGGTCTGCAGCAAAATTATTTTATTTGGTGCATTATTGATTTTTCTACTAATATAGATAGCTTTAGCCTTTTTGCAAACTCTTTTAAATAATTTTGAATAATTTTTAACATAATCAACAAAGCTAGGGTTAAAATTAAATTGTTTTTGAGCATATAAATCAAATAACTTTTTTCTACTTATTTAAATACCTGTAGTAGCCCATTCATTAAATTTTAACCTTTTATTAACATTAACTTTTTTTTGATCCAATGTTGCCGAATATTCCTTAGACACGATACTAAACAATTTATTGTAGTGATCATCAGGGTTACTTCCAGTGTATACGACTGAACATAATTTATTTTTTAAATTCTTCTTGAGCTTACGAATCGTTTTGGAAGTAATTGGCCTACACATGATTTTATCATCTTTCAAGCAGCGGGTGGACTTCTTGACAAAAGATACAAATACACCTGAATGATCAGATGGCAACTTGTTAATAACAGATTTGTGAAAATAACTTATATCGGTAAAGACATGTGGCAGATGTAGCGGTGGTTCTAGTAGGTTCAAGAAAAACATTTTCTAAGTCATAACAGTTAAAGAGGTTTAAGAACTGTGTACTCCTTGTATTCTGCACAAGAATATCAACATTGAAGTCACCACAAATAATTAAAATCTTTTTACTATTTGAAGCTAACTTAAGAACCTGATCCATTACTTTCAAAAATTCCTTAAAATCGCTATCAGGTGGACTGTATACACATACAATTAAATGATGTTCTAGCTCGGCACAGGCCACCTCACAACAGCGGTCAACAGAAAGTCTAACTATGTCATTCCGCTCCTTGCCACGGACACCATTTTTTGAAAATATCATAGAACCGCCTCGAGTAGTAGACTTTCTGTTAAAGCAGCTAACAATGTCGTAGTTGTTTAGGCTGAACATCATCTCACTCTCATGCAGCCAATGCTCAGTCAAACACAAAATATCTATATCTAAATCTTCTAATACTAGTTAAACTAGTAGTTCTTTGCTGGAAAGGCCTTGTATGTTTTGATGAATTACTCTTAGTTCTAGTGGCCTTTCCGCTGTCAAAGATGCACGTCGCTCTGGTCGCCCTGTTACGGATAAAATGGATGCTATTTTTGAAAAAGTGGAGCAAGATCGGCATATCAGTAGTTACGACGTAGCTGAAGAACTGGGAATTAACCACAAAACAGTTTTGGCGCATTTGAAAAAAAATGGGTACACAAAAAAGCTCGATATTTGGGTACCTCACGAGCTCTCTAAAAGAAACCTAATGAACCGTGTACTCATTTGTGATTCTTTATTACGACGTAATGAGACCGAACCATTTTTGAAGAAATTGATAACCGGTGATGAAAAGTGGATCACGTACGACAAGAACGTGTGAAAAAGGGTCATGGTCAAAGGCCGGTCAGGCTTCACAGACTGTGGTGAATCCCGGGTTAACTCGCAACAAGGTGATGTTGTGTGTGAGGTGGGATTGGAAGGGCATTATTCATTATGAGCTGTTACCACCAGGCAGGACCATCGATTCAGAACTCTACTGCGAACAACTGATAAGATTAAAGCAAGAAGTTGAGAGAAAGCGGCCGGAATTAATCATCAGAAGGGGTGTGGTTTTTCATCATGATAACGCTAGACCTCACACGTCTTTAACCACTCAGCAAAAATTAAGAGAGTTTGGCTGGGAGGTGTTAATGCATCCGCCGTATAGTCCTGACCTGGCACCTTCAGATTTCCACCTGTTTCGGTCTCTTCAGAATTCTTTAGGCAATGTCAGGTTAATTATCATCACGAGAGGACTGCCAAAACTACTTGACGCAGTTTTTTGATCAGAAGCCCCAAAATTTCTATAGCAATGGGATCATGTCCCTACCTATAAGATGGCAAAAAGTTATCGAACAAAATGGTACCTACATACTTTAGTAAAATGTAAATAAACTATATTAAAAAATGTTTTGAATTTTCATATAAAATGCGAAAAAACTTTTTCCCCTACCTATTATTTTATAATTAGTTTGTCGTTGATAACACTTCTAGAAGAATTCCCTGGATGTATCGAAGAAGTTCGACATATCAAACATACTTATATGTGCTCTCTGTATATGTATTAGTGCGTTAGCAGACCCTATAACCTAAAGCGATATTGTTGCAGGGCGAAACCACGGTACAGGTGAAACTCGGCTCTGGTCTCCCCCATCAGGGACAAAGACGAGATAGAGTATTATTATTATATCATTGTAAGTAGTGTAGGTACCTACTTAAATGCTAAATTGCGCTTGTCAATGTGTCGTTGCTCTTTGTTAAAGGCAAAGAACAACACTTCTTAAATTTTCCGAGACGTGGTCGTGGTGCGATTTGTGAATCAATGGTTTTTTACAAACAGTAGCGGCGTTTGGGCAGGGCGCGGTTGGGTGACCGCGTGTGTGTGACCGAAGTGACAATTTCCATTTGTAGAAAATTAAATGTATAGTGTCTTATGTATAATGAACATGGCAGTGGAGTTAGGATCACATGAATAGTTCCTGTGGGACAAACAAAGTCTGTATCTTCGTGAAATTACGGGCTAAAGTTAATAAGTAAGTAGTACAAAGGCGACTAAAGACAAAATGAAATATTATTATTCAGTAAATATATTTCATTTTGTCATAAATCATAAACAATAATAATTTATACCTAAATTAAACTTCCTTCAACATTATTAAAAACCTCCGACTTTCAAGGGTTCACTTCTCATAACTTTTAATCCGTTGCACTTATTTCCATCAATCATAGCTAAGAAACATCTCAATAAAGTCAGCTTTCAAAAAAAAACAACTGCATTAAATTCGGTCCATTTGTTTAGGAGCTACGATACCACAGACAGACACACAGACGCTTCAAACTTATACCATTCCTCTTTTTCGTCGGGGGTTTAGAAAATGGTTCTCGATCAAAAACATTGAGATTGCACTTGGCTATTTGGAATTCGATTAAATAAGATAAAGATAGTTTATTTGCCAAACATGTGTTACAAGATATTACATTCAGTTTCGTCCAATCATGTTTACCATCACCGGTGTAAAAAATTGTCCGAAAAGCTATCAGCTATCATAATAAATTTTAGCGGTTTAAATGTTATGGAGGGTGAAAGTAGGGATGAGCAACTCAAAGCATACAAATATGCCTGAGTGGGGTATCAAATAAAAGGGTTAAATTTGTAATTTGAAATCAGTCTTTTAATGAAAATCGGTTCCGCTATTTAAAAGTTATTGGGGGTGAACTTTTGAAAATTGGAACAATGAAAAAAATTTGAACAAATGTGATAGAAAATGATTTTTAAATGGTATGGTTTAATATGGTGTTTTTTATCTGGTACCTAATCTCACAAAATATTTTTTGTAAAATGTATATATGTAAGCGTAAGGATACATAGGACTGACCAGACCATGTAAAAAGAAACATTATGTATGAATAAGTACTTTAGTAGCAGGCATACTGCCATACTTTATCAATGAATAAAGAATTTTCCAATCAAGCATAGGAAATTAACTTTCGTTTTAAACTTACTTAATTTTTTTACAAAATCTGCTACCTGCGTCACAATCTCTTCGTGGAAAATATGCGTCACGATTGTGATCTACGCAACGCTTGAATAATTAAGTAGACAGTTCGGTTTACCCAAACCAAAAAATGTAGCATGCATGAGCTGAAATAAAACCTACCTTTTTTTGACCCGGGGAAAAAATACATAATATTGCACACCGGTCGATGATAAAAATTCTCTGAAATAGATAGCTCCAGCCTATAACCCATAGCCATAGCATGGTATGATGGCACAGATGATAAACCCAGACAAAATTTATATCGCGCGAGCGATAGTCTGTGCCATCCCGCTTGTTATTATTACGTAAAGCGAGATAGGGATAGCTGATGACAGCACTAGATAAACGCTGTCGCCCTTTCCATGCTACTGTGTAATGTACTAAGTATGTTTGATATACGGGGCTGGTACTATTAAACAATACTTACATAATGGTTGATACAGATTAGGACTAGGACTCAATTATAAACCTAGTGAAGTAAGTCCTCTGCCTAAAAGCCCGTTACACATGAAAAATATTCAAATGCTAACTATTAACTTAAATTAAATACACATGTAGGCCCAACCCAACGCAGACGATAGACTATCCGTGACGCACTTTTTAGTCTGTGAAAATAGAACCCATGGAATCTTATGCAGTAACGCACACAACGCGCGCCTGAGATTTTGCGCGTCGTGTGCGTTACTGCATGTGATTCCATGGGATCTATTTTCACAGACTAAAAAGTGCGGCACGGATTAGTCTGCGTTGGGCCTAAAGCATAATGTACGCCTCATCTTTCTCAGTTGCTTTTCTGCCCTTAATTTATCAAATGCGCAACCAAAACTGTTATTTAACTATAAAAGATAAGTACTTACAATGCGACACAAATAAGTTGAACAAAAATGGCGGACTTCAAAGCATTTTTGTACAAATTCCCGTCACTTAAATTGAACCAAAATGGCGGTCGTCGGCGTATTATTTGTACCTGCACTGATAAAGCATAGATATGTCCTGATATAAAAGTATCATCAAGCTAAAAGTGCGATTTGGGTCTTACGGCCCTGTGGTCCCATTTTTCAAACGCGGAGTCACTAAACGAACGGTTTTTTGTATGGGTAAACCATTTGTTTAAGTGACTCCGCATTTCAGAAATGGCACTTCTGGGCTAGGCCTGTATCACTCCCCGTTTAGGTATCGAAAATATACCTAGGTACCTACATTATTACTATGCGCACGGCGACCACTTCGAAGGGGAAAATTCAGTTATAAGAATGAAATTGGCTTGCAATGGATGTCTGGGTATCTAAACAAAGAGGTGAGGACTTCTCAACCGAGCTAAATTAAACCATATAAACAGCGCTAACCGTATATTTCTTTGAATTTCTTTTCTGAGTATGACTTCTGAACGTGTGTACAATGCGACACAAATAAGTTAAACATAAATGGCGGACTTCAAAGCATTTTTGTAGAAATTCCCGACACGTAAATTGAACCAAAATGACATTAGTCAGCGCATAATTTGTACCTGCGCCTATTACCGCCATTTTGGTTCAACCTACGTGCTGGGAATTTATACAAAAATGCTTTGAAGTCCGCCATTTTTGTTCACCTTATTTTTGTCGCATCACACATTGTACTAGTACTTATTTTATGCCTGGGCTCTATCTGCTTAAAGACGCAAGAGGCAAAAATGCTGTCTCCCCATGGCAGAAAAAGACGTGACAGTGTATGTTTGTAAATTGTATGTACCTAGATAAGTTCTGAAGTGCGATTTCTGAAACGCGGAGTCACCTAAACGAATGGTTTTCCCATACAAAAATCATTCGTTTAGGTGATTCCGCGTTTCAGAAATCGCACTTCTGACTTTCTGACTCACAGTTATTGAGGAGCTCGATGGTCCGGCGCTCGAGATTAGAGTTTTTGCCACCCGCGCGTGGCCTCAAATTGTAAGGGTGGCTGGTGGTTTTAAAAAGTCTTGAGCTCCATGCTTTGGAAGGCACGTAACGCCCCATAGCAACAAGTCCCAGACCAGGTGCCCCAAGTTTTAATGCAGCTTCAAAAATCTGACAACAGTATTGGCCACTAACTTGTCAACCTTGGTCTTCGTTTATTTTCACACGAAGATCAAGGATGACAAGTTAGTGGAGTGGACCTCGCCATATTACGAAAAACATCGGCACTAAAAAGAGGGATAGGGATTATGAAAAAACATTTGATAGCACCACGGTCTACGCCTGTGGTCTACGCCACGCCACGACGTCATACTTATCTTAGTTGTTTTGTTAATCAAGAAAACTAAACACAGCTTACAGCACGCCCCGGTTTATATTGTTTATATTTCTTGATTGTTCATGAGTTCATGAGTTCCGACACTTTCGACTCCGACTTCCAATGATGTTTTTTACGATTAATCGTAAAATTAAGGTTTTATATAGGAGCATATTGTCAAGTGTATGACCTCTTCATATAGCTTTGGTTATTTTTTAGTTATGGCAACATTACAGTGCTACGTGATAAAATGGCGGCTGTCGTTTTTAGTTTGATGACCTCATAAAATTTCATTTTTTAGGGCTCTTGAAGTGAAAAAATTGTTTCAAATAGCGTTATTAAACTGTTATAATTGCAATAAATAAAGTTTTCCCGTAAGTATAGTGCTAAAATGGTTTTTATCACAATTTACATGCGTCATTTCAGGTCTATGATAACGGCGAACAAAATGCAAATAAAATTACTTTCTCAAATTTAATTCTGTGTATTTGCTTACAGTCGAAAAAGGCCCTCATATCATATTTGTAAGAGTGCAATGTCCGAAGAGTCAGAGCGCCATGGCGAGCCGGCGTGTGATGGCAATGCAGGCGGCGGTGGCGGCACGAAAGAGACGCGCGTGTTATTGACCCCACACCAGCTCGACGCCGCCTCTGCCGACTCGCTTCGGTCCGCGTGGAGAACCCAGGACTTGTACATTGACCACCTTGAGACATTGAACAAACAATTGGAAGGTATTTACGAAAGTTTCGGCTTGTAGCGGCCCGCGACTTGGGTCTGACGGCCCAGCAAGTTATGTTCCTATTATATCGACAATACTTTAACTAAATGCCTAGTGATACTATTACGACACATTTAAATTATGTTCTGTGATATTTGTTAATTTGAAAATATGTGGTACGGGTGTATCTAGGTGATATAAGTTTACTTATGAGAAAGAAGGTGGTGCCAGTGGAGTGTTCAGTGGAAGTGATTATGGCGGAAGGCCGAGTGAAGCCTCCAGGATGCCCTGGAGATGTGTATTTGTTCAGTGAAGTTTTAGTCTCGTTGCCTCGCAAGACAGCAGCCTATCCTGGTGTTTGTTCCGTAAAAAAAGTAAATATCTCTTTTGTTTTGCTATATTTATTATAATATTATTTTATGTGCTTTTGTTATACTCTGATTCCTCTCACTGTATTGGCTAACCACTTAGCTTTAATTTTATGGTAATGTTACACTTGATATAACTGCTAAATTGCCTTTAACAAAGCTGTGCTGATTATATTTATGTAAAATGTAATGAAAAGATATGCAATTCTTGACACAGGAGTCAGTGTTGTGTTATCGGTGTCATTTTTATTCAGAAAATGTAGAAAGTAAACTTTTCAACATTTTGAATGTGAGTGGTACATAATTATATAAGTACAACAAGCTACATTCATTACATTATATATTTGTCTATTTCTTTGGGAAAAAATATTTTTCTTTCCATGCTCTTTCGGGAGAAAAAATGTTGAGGGTATTAGTCAGCTACTTCTCTTCCTGCGAAGTTCGTAGAACCTGATTAAGGGAATGGGCGAAAATGTGAATCATTTTAACTGTCAATTTTCATCCACTTTCATGCTACAAATGGCTGTGGACTCTTGTTGCCCAGGGCTCTACCTGCTTATAACCCCAAGACCCAAAATGCTTTGACTGCTCCATTAGCAATAAATATGTGATAGTGCAGATATATATGGTTGTAATAGAAAAACCAAACAGTATTAAACATTGATGTATAGTTCTAACATTAACTCTTCAACAACCTCAATTTGGCAAACCCATTGTTATCAATTGTTCTCTCGGTCGGATCCGACGATCTAGAAGCTGACGGGTTAATTAGAAATTGTTTCCACTTGTAACACAATTGAGAACAGTATAACAAACATGGCTGTTATCTGTCTGAACATGAATGACACTGTTATCTATATGTTCATTATTATGCACGACATCTTCCTGAACTTGTTGGAATTTTTAACATTAAATAACAAAAATTGTATGTCTATCAAATTGTATTCTTAAGCTTTGCAATGATGTATATATGAAGCAAATACATCATGTAATACCAATGATATGATTAGTTATACATGATTTATGTATAATAAAGAGACAAAACAGTTAAGTCCTTGAAAGTTCAAAGCCCATAGTAAATATAAAAGTTTTATTATAAAACTCTTTTGGTTGTACATAAATCATTATGTTCATTTATATTTCAATCATATGTGTCAGAACAAAATATTTAAAAATAGAATATTCAATTTGGTGTGCAAATATGGGTCAATGGTTGCAATATATTTATTCAAATCTAAGAAACTTATAAAAAATCCTCACTGTTATTACCTTGCATCCTGAATAACATGTGCAATAGCAACATTTCTGGCATAAAGGTAAACAAATCCTCAAAAACAAAATATGCTACCTCCAGTGATTATTGCCCATTCTTTGATGTAGTATTTTATTTTACTAATAGTACATAGTTATGCAATTAAATAAGGATGGATTTTATGCGGCCCTTGACTTATATGTACAGTCAGGCTTCAAAAATGGAGTCATAATTTCTCATACAACTAGTATGAGAAATTATGACTCCATTTTTTAAGCGTACCGTACATCCACATATGAAAACAGAAGTAACTTGTAGAAATGTATGATAGGCAGATTATAATTATTACACAACTAAACATAGTTGTTAAAATATGTAGTTGTTTCAAGTCAGAATTCATTGGTGAAAATGTAAACAAAAATAAAATACCTACATTTGTATGAAAATAGTCAAGTAGAAAGTAATCCTTTATCAAATGTCAGCATTTGATTTTTTTTTTAAATATGTATAGTTTTGTTATGGTTCATGAGACACAACAGCTAGTCTAGTAAAAAAAAAACTATTTTTTTATTTACATTTTCACATCCTGACTTGTAGTCTTAATATTCATTAGAGTAACGATCTGGACCTAATTTTTAAACAAAAATTCACGAAGGAAATTTACTTTAAATGGAAAAGTCATTAATTTGTGACTCATTCCAAAAGAAAATTCTGCTGGAACTAGCAGAAATGAGAAGAAACACACTGGACTTTATTTTACTTTTTATTACTTGGCTCTGGCTTTATTCTATTTTTTTATTACTAAACACAAACAGTCATGTTCATTCAGTTAGCCCCAATAACATGTACTACTCATCTGTGATTAGGTGATTACACAGCACATACGATGTTCCCAATCAAGTTTCCATCTTATCTGTTATGTAACCTTGATAGGTCATTTATTTTACGTAACTAATAGCCCTTGTTTTAAAAATAAGTCACAAAATATTAGTCTATTTTTTTACAAGAGACTAGGAACTAATTTAGTAAAGATGCATGTAGAGAGGAAGTGTTGGTTGCTACAACCTAATATTTATTTTTGTCACACATATTTAGTGGATGTGGCAATGATGTTGTTTTTTTTTTACTATTATCCCAAAGTATTTTTAAGAAAGTGATTTGCATGGAATTTCTTTTGAAAATAAGAATTCCAAGTTATTTTTTGTGAACACAAAATATATATACTTATATAAAAACAAAAAGCAAATATTTGCCTGTGCACAATGTCACTAAATGTTGAATGTACTTCTTTACATTTAATTTAAATTTAGTCATGAACACTTGCATGTAATCATCAAGCCATGACAAAAATACTATAATCAGCACACACCACCTTGTACACAGAATATTCTTTATTCCAGCAAGCACATCAATAGTACAGTCTAGTTTTTCTCTTGATTGGGATTAGTGTGCATTTCATATAGACACCTAGAATTTGTCTACCCTTTGCCACCCTAATATAATAGGGATTACTAACGAACAATTTATTTTGCTTGATATGCAGCCGTTCTCGTAATTTAGGTAAAATTAGTGTCTACTCTGTCAAAAATATATGTGCACTTGATCCAGACTCACAATGAATTCACCTGTGGACAATGGTAACAGTTAAGTAAGTCTACAACAATCTGTGACTTCCATGAAATACAAACTCATTACCAAAACAAATTCAAATATTTCAAGTTTCTTTTATTTATACATCATAGTTCATATTTAGTAAAGTTGCTTGCTGTGTTAGTGACCAGATTTTCAAGCTTCAATAACAACTGGGACATAATTATGTTTTGATCATCTTTGCTCAACTTTAAAACATGGATGAGTACTAAATATACAATATCGCACATACAATACATATAATGTTCTTTTCCTAAGTATATGTCACTTACTATTGATATATAGCAATTGTTTTTATTACAAATATCCATTAAAAACACAGCTCCACATGTTTTAAATGTTGTTTTCTTATCAATAAGAATATTGTTTTTAGTTAAGGTGTTGTCGATTTAGATTTAATATTGTCAAATAGTACAAATAGCTTTTAATTTACCTTAATTATGAATTTTCAATAATGCAACTAAAAACTGCGTTAGAATTATGGTAAATTTCGATATTGATGTCACTGTTTAAGTCTCCTCATAATAAGATAACTTTTTAATTTAAAATCAACAGATGCATGCAATTAAGCCATACATTATTTACATCTTAAGGCACACACAACTGCAAAGAAGCACAAAATCACCAAAGACATTTATATCTTTTATATTAAAATGATATTTTTTTAAAGTGATTCTGCTTTACTGCACAGTGGCATTTAAAGTTAAAAAATTGAGATAAATCCTTATAAAAAATACATTCAAAATTCACAACATTACAATTTATTTAAAAGAAAAAATACTGCATAAATGAAATGGAGTGTTTTACTTTTAATGTCTTGTGATAACATGTAGAGCAGTATATTTGAAAATTAGATAACAATACAAAATAAATTAATCTGATGTGTGCAGGAAGCTTGGAAAAAGCGAAAGAGGTAGAAGATAGGATCAAACAACAATACGCAGAGTCACAACACAGAGAGAAGGTCCTCGTGAGGCGGTTAGCTGCTAAGGAGCAGGAGATACAAGATTATGTTGTAAGTTCACAGGCAGTTACTCATGTTTTTCTTTAGGCAAATGTTTGTTGTGATTGTTACTTATGTGCGGGGTTGTGACAAGCAGACTCCAGAAAAATATAACTGTTGATAGTTGCTATAATCAATGTTTGTGTTACAGGCATATATGCTTTTTCTTTGAATCATTTTATTTGCTAAAGACAACGCTGCGCCGAAAGAACACCGTTTATGATGGTCATTAGGATGATCTCAATGGCAACAGCATTGTATATGTACCTTTTTGTTGGCTCATAAAAAAACGCCTTTGATAATTTATTCTTTACAAAAAACAAAAAATTCTTGATTCAAATATTTATTTTGTTGTTGTTTACACTTGTTTATTATACGTAAATTTTCAATGCTTATTGTTGTTTTTCCAGAGTCAAATAACGGAATTAAAATCGTCACACGCGAGTCTCAACGGACGGCCGACGCTACTAGACCCCGCAGTTAACGTGCTCATCCTGCGGCTAAAGCAAGAACTAACTTCAACGAAGGCGAGACTAGAGGAGACACAAAATGAACTGTCTGCATGGAAGTTCACACCAGACTCTAATACAGGGAAGAAGTTGATGGCCAAATGTAGACTGCTACATCAGGAAAATGAGGACCTGGGTCGCATGACCTCTAGCGGACGAATAGCGAAGTTAGAAGGTGACCTAGCGCTGCAAAAGAATTTAAGTGAAGAAGTTAAAAAGTCTCAATCAGGTAAGCCACAGTTTTAACTAATTCTGTTTTGTTTTTTAGTTGATTTCAGCCTGACTGTACTTCTACCAAATTGTCATGTGTTCTTTTCTTGAGTCTCGGAAATAGTCTCTCAACTATTGTGATAGGCAAACCACTCTGACCTAGTATAACTTATATAATAATCCATTCGTTATGTATTTTGACAAAAGCTAGGTTAGTCGGATTTAATGTGAAAGTGGGAAAAATTATATCATTGCCGATCCGCTATTTTCCAACTAGTCAAATCAGACATTTTTTCTGAACGTCAAAACAAACGTTCTCTATGGGATATTTATGAAATACAGGCAAATGACGTCATAATTTTTTTCAATCAAATAGCGCTCTTATTATCAGTTTTTCTGCTATAATGAATCTAAAACCACTTCAAAATGGATATGTTCAAAGACAAGTAACATTATTTTGCGATGTTTTATTTTCTCATAGGACAAAACAATAAATTTTTGACCCAGGAAAATATCCAATTGACTCGCCCACCAAGGAACTACATTGTTGCGCCGCATGCAAATTTTAAATGGCCATCGCTTTTTCACGCTGATTTAGAAATTTCGTCCGCTATTTTCCAACAAGTCAAATCAAATACTTTTTGCTAAACATCAAAACAAACTTTTTCTATGGAATTTGTATGAAATACAGGCAGATGTCGTCATAGTTTCTTGAAATCAAATAGCGCTCTTATTATCAGTTTTTCTACAATAATCAATCTAAAATCAATTTAAACTGGATATGTTAAAAGACAAGTTACGATATTTTGCGACGTTGTATTTTGTCATCAGTACAAAATAATTTATTTTTGACCCGGGAAAATTCCCAATTGTCGGTAATTGACTCATTTTTTCTTCTTGTTAATATCAAAAAGTAACATGATACGAAACCGAAAACATCTAAATATATATAACTCAAAGGTGACTGACTGACTGACATAGTGATCTATCAACGCACAGCCCAAACCACTGGACGGATCGGGTTGAAATTTGGCATGCAGGTAGATGTTATGACGTAAGCATCCGCTAAGGAAGGATTTTGATCAACTCTACCCCCAAGGGGATAAAATAGGGGATGAAAGTTTGTATGAAACTTTGCCAATTTTAAACCGATCGGGCTGAGACTTTGCATGCATAAAGCTACTATGACGTAGGCATCCCTTAAGAAAGGATTTTGATAAATTATACCCCTACGCGAGCGAACCCGCAGGCAAAAGCTAGTAAATAATAATTTTACTTCGCTCAAAAATATTGTATTTCTTCAGAATATTCTAAAACATTGAAACAAAAGAAAGTTGCTGTGCATAGTAAAGTACAAATTAGTGAGTGGGCTACTACGGGCATCTACATAAGTAGGAACAAGCTTTGTTTGTAATAATAACTTTATTGTACAAAAAAAATAATACATTAAAAAGACAACATACGAAAGAGCAAATATACAAAGGCGGACTTATCCCATGTAGGGATCTCTTCCAGTCAACCTGCGATAGATTGAGAGGATATTTACTCAATTAAAAGGTAGAAGCAAGTACATACAAATTTAACTATAAGATCATACTTACATCGCTACGCACATACATAAATATATCTGTATATATATATATATATATATATATATATATATATATATATATATATATATGTTTGTATGTATATATATATATACATACAAACATACATACATAAATTATAGCAATACATATATACACATATACTATGATTTATATGCCCAAAAACAATTTGATTTTAATCCTTCCTTTGTAGAATATGTTAAAAATTATTCTAAAATATTAAAAAAAGTTTGTAGACAAACCAAGGCCAACCGTATTAGTAAAAAAATAAAAAATGCCCCTAACAAAATAAAAGAAACTTGGAATGTTAATAAAGAAACGGGTAAAAATAAAGCAAAGGAAAATATCTGTCAAATCAAATCTAGCGGTAAGATTATTACTAAAACTGAAGAAATGGTTAATATTTTTGATGAGTTTTTTACTAACATACCTTTGGAAATTACTTCCAATGTGGATTCTAATCCCCAGCATGCTGAATCCTTGCTTAAGAATAATGTTAGGCCTTGTGATTCGAAATTTAAAATTTAAGCATGTTGGCCCTAGTGATATAGTAGAAGCGTTTAAACAGTTAAATTTGAAAAAATCGGAAGATCATTGGGGCATGTCGGTTGCTGTAGTAAGCCATATTATAAATGTCATAGCGGGTGATTTAGCTTTTATATTTAACGAATGTATTGATGAAGGCTTATTTCCTAACCTAATGAAATGTAGTAAACTAATCCCCTTATTCAAAAAAGGAGAAAAAACAGACCCTGGCTACTAAAGACCTATATCTATCCTGCCAGTTTTGAGTAAGGTGTTTGAAAAGATAATGCTCATTCAAATGCTACTTCACTTCAAGACCTACAACCTTTTCCATAGCCAACAGTTCGGCTTTACTGGCGGAAAATCAACCACCGATGCAGGAGTGGCTCTCATTACTCATATTTACGACGCATGGGAGAACAAAAATGATGGGATTGGATCCTTTTGCGATCTCTCTAAAGCATTTGATTGCGTAAATCATCCGACACTTTTGCTTAAATTTCGTCAATATGGTTTTGATGAAAATTCAATTAAATTAATAGAATCTTATTTAACAGATAGGCTTCAGGCTGTTGATTTAAACGGCATAAAATCGCACGGATCTAATGTTAAAATCGGCGTACCACAAGGTTCCATTCTAGGACCTTTTCTTAGTTTATGTAAATGTCTTGCCTTACATGGTTGAGAAACAGGCAGGCATAGTGCTGTTTGCTGATGACACCTCGTTAATATTTAAAATTGACCGTCATAGCACAGATGCTAGCGCGGTGAACAGCACCTTGTCTTCTATTTCTGATTGGTTTACTTCCAATAACCTCATGTTAAATGCGAAAAAGACCCAATGCATTCGATTTTTTCTTCCCAATGTGAGGCAAGCCTGCGTTGACATGCTGATAGATGGCGAAAAACTCGATCTCGTTGAAAGTACTCCCTTCCTAGAAATTACGATCGACTCGAAACTTCAATGGGGCGCTCATATATATCAGTTTAGATATCTAAACTTTCAAATAAGCTAAGCTCTGCGGCTTATGCTGTTGGGAGAATAAGACAATTGACAGATGTAGCAACTGCTAGACTAGTGTACTTTAGTTACTTTCATAGTTTGATGTCATACGGCATACTGCTATGGGGGAGTGCAGCCGATATTCAGACTATTTTCATTTTACAAAAAAGGGCAATTCGTGCTATCTACGGCTTAGGATCTAGATACTCACTCAGAGAATTATTCAAGGAAATAGGTATACTAACTTTACCATCACAGTATATATTTGAAAATATACTGTATGTAAGGAAAAATATTTCCTCATACAATAAAGTAAGCGATTTTACCGTTAGAAACTTACGCAATAAGGAGTGATTTAGTTTCCCCTTATTATAGGCTCAAAACAGTTAGTAAAACGTTTATGGGGAACGGTATACTTTTTTATAATAAACTGACACAATCGGTCCTTGATATGGCAGACAAAAATTTTAAAGCTTATATAAAGAAGATACTCTGTGGGAAGGCTTATTATAGGACCGATGACTATCTTAAAGACAACAAAGTCTTGCTAGAGCTTGGCGCGGGTCCCTCTTAAAGGCTTGTATACTCAGAAATGGTCATAATTTGGTATATTAGGTACATACTGAATCTACAACTTGATTTGACATTATTTTAAAATTTCGAAATTGAAATAAAATTAATTTAAATTATGACAACAAACAATATATACTCTGTCCACATATCAACTATAAATATTAATTTCATTGTGAGTTAACGTTCTTGGAGAAAATGGTGCAGTGCAGTTTGTTACCGCTTCTTCTAGTGCAGTAATTGAAGCGAAAAATACGGTCTTACCTCCGAATTTTTTTACTGTGAACCGATTTTCATTAAAGGGTCTAGCCGTACTTTCATAGCGAAACTGCCCCCGATAGGAACCTATATCGTAACCTATGTTATATTGTACAGGGTACTAATAGTAGTTGATCCAGGAGATATAAGCTCTATATCTTAGTCAATTGAGGAGCTATTTGAAAAAAAGTGTCTGGAGGCGACTTTTTTTCAAAATGGTATATTTTTGTTAATTTTAAAGCTAGAATAATGAATCCAATTCCGTTTGCTATCGTAAATTTTACAGATTATTTTAAAATAATTTGCTATGAGCCAACCCTAAATAACGATATGAAAAAATAAAAAAAAAAAATTTAAAATTAATTTCTATCAGATCGAATTGAATTACCACTTAGAGAAAAATATATAATAATTGTCTATACCTTGGCTAACAGCATGCCAAGTTTCATTAAAATCCATTAGGTGCAACATGTTAAAAAAAAATAATAAAAATAAGTGGACCGTCTATGACCACTTTGTTGACGCTTCCGAATTGTATTGAATCGGACTTTGCCCGCACGTACATGTTCCTACTCGATCACAGTGCATAGTCGTGGTACGCTTTCGTTGTTATTATTTGCGCAGTTTACAAATTCCTAATTCTGGGACGTATTGTTTGTTCATGTTTAAATACATATATATATCGTCGTTCTGTTTCTACATCAATATGGGAAGGTCCTGGGCGTGTGTCGTTAGTAGCCGGTGATTTAGAATACGGAATTAATCGATATTTATGACACAGAACATCTCCAACTTTAAATAGCTTCATTTGAGGAACGTTGTATTTACACACTTCATCTTCCGTTTGCTTATTTTCTTTCGTTTTCCAGTCTTCCGCAATATAAAACCACAATTACTACATCTCCCAGACATAGTCGATATATTTTTAGGTCACTGCTATATTTACTGGATAACCAATAAATATATAGTTCATGTTTAAAAATATATATATATATATTTTTTTTTTAAACATGAACAAACAATACGTCCCAGAATTAGGAATTTGTAAACTGCGCAAATAATAACAACGAAAGCGTACCACGACTATGCACTGTGATCGAGTTACATGTACGTGCGGGCAAAGTCCGATTCAATACAATTCGGAAGCGTCAACAAAGTGGTCATAGACGGTCCACTTATATTTATTTATTTTTTTTAACATGTTGCACCTAATGGATTTTAATGAAACTTGGCATGCTGTTAGGCAAGGTATAGACAATTATTATATATTTTTCTCTAAGTGGTAATTCAATTCGATCTGATAGAAATTAATCTAAAAAATTTTTTTTTTAATTTTTTCATATCGTTATTTAGGGGTGGCTCATAGCAAATTATTTTAAAATAATCTGTAAAATTTACGATAACAAACGGAATTGGATTCATTATTCTAGCTTTAAAATTAACAAAAATATACCATTTTGAAAAAAAGTCGCCTCCAGACACTTTTTTTCAAATAGCTCCTCAATTGACTAAGATATAGAGCTTATATCTCCTGGATCAACTACTATTAGTACCCTGTACAATATAACATAGGTTACGATATAGGTTCCTATTGGGGGCAGTTTCGCTATGAAAGTACGGCTAGACCCTTTTGGAATTAGGCTCATCTTACCCTTAACTTCAAAAGTGAAAATGATCTGAACTCCGCCTATTATTTTTAAGGGGTGTAAACAACCCCTTAATGGAAAAATTGACATTGAGCCATTTTATCGCTAGAAAACATGTCTAATAGTAAGTGGTGAAATTGTAAAGTGTTTTCTAACACAATTACCTCATATTAAAATCATTTTCAACCCTTTGAAAATCTTACAACCCTTGCAAAGAACCCCTAAATTGAAAAAATCACAAAAAAATACTTTGGTATGACATAAAAAGATGTAAGTATAGAGTAAGTAATATTTTATATTCTACCCCTTGATAAAAAATTGTTAAAAAATTTTTTTTATAAAATGAAAAGGATTTAAATATTATTCCACACTCTCGAAAATGATTATCATATTCTTAAGCTTTTCTACCCTTAAAACTACCCCTAAATTAAAACAGTAAATATATATGATTACATATTTAAAAATAATTTAATTTAGATTAAAAAATTGCCATTTATTGAATAAAATATTTACAAATTATATAAAATTGTACTATTATTATTAAAATATAATATTCTTATTCATGACTTAATGTCGGAGTCGCTGTCACATTCTCATTCAACATCTTCTGGCTGAATTGGAGGGCTATTTTGGCAGTTATCTCCACTGCACGTTCCACAGGTACTATTACAAAACAGACCAACTTTTCTGCATCCGCAAGACGCTCCACATCCTTTTTTGCAATTGCAAAAAATCATTTTCAGCAGTTCTTGTGGTGCGGGTGGATCTACAGACTTAAGTGGATTTAATAAACCGTCATTCATGACCCACCCCCAATCCGTTGGATGAATGTTTTTGATGCCAAGCCAAATCTGGGTTTGAAGATAAACCCTCTTAGTATGCTCATTTATGGCACCAACGGTTGGAACTAAGGATGATAATTTTACGGCAGTGTTTTTCGTAGCAGCTTTGAGAAAACTTTCATAGCGCATCTTTTCGAGATATTCTGATAAGCTTTCTACTCGACTCAGCTTATTTTGTAATGTATCTTTAGCAAGTCCATAAAAACATACCATGCTATATCTACCTGCCTCTAAAATATCTTCGAGTTCAGATGTATTATTATTCAAAAATATCTCTGCCTTACTTCTCAAATCTTGCCTTCGTTCCAAAAGATCCATAATTTTTTTTTTGCCTTTATTATATGCCGCCGAAGTTGAATCACACCCAGTAAATGGTGCAAAAATAATAAATTTCGAACTATTTGGGTATTTTATTTCCAAACTTTTCGGTGAATATATTACTGTTTGCACTCTTTGTTTGCCTAATTTTAAAAATAAAATTTCTTCGTCTTCTGTAGCCCGGGCAGTTAAAATCACTAAAATGTCAACATCTTCTGCAACAATTATTTTTGTCAAGTCGGTACTAAATGATACTGCTGTATCAACAATTAGTTCGTCAACTTCACCTTCACCTTGGCAGCATTTAATAGATTTTTTTCCAATTCTTCCATGAGAAATTTAATAAAACGTCTTTTGTTTTTATAATTTGATAAGAATTTATCTTGGCTAATATTGACTGGCAAATCTTTGGTAAATTGGTATTCCTTTGAAGCAACTTTCAGTGCTCGACGATTTCTCTCTGATGCTTTATTACTTTCTCCATCATAACAATCAAAAACTACCGTAATATAATATATTATTGCCAAAATGATTTTTTAAATATGGAATATAACTGTTAAAATACTATTATTTAAATATTTTTAATTACTAAAAATAACTAATAACCTTCACTAATAACTAATAACCTTCGCTCAAATGTGTTATATATACATATAAGAATGTTGGTATGTATTCATGCCTACGTTTCCAAAATATATGAGCCATATTATGTATATATACACATTACAATAGTTTTGGGTCTCTATTATACTGCGTACTTTCACATTGCTCCAAATATTCACACTCCGAAATTTTCAGTTATTAAGTAGAAAAAAATATGATAAGATTTGGACCATAACTACTTCAATTTTCATGCTATCACAATTTAAAAAAAACCATTGTAAATATAATTAAGAGAGCTACAACATCCTTTATTGCAATATATAGTAAAAAACCTTCGCTCAAATGTGTTATATATACATATAAGAATGTTGGTATGTATTCATGCCTACGTTTCCAAAATATATGAGCCATATTATGTATATATACACATTACAATAGTTTTGGGTCTCTATTATACTGCGTACTTTCACATTGCTCCAAATATTCACACTCCGAAATTTTCAGTTATTAAGTAGAAAAAAATATGATAAGTTTTTGGACCATAACTACTTCAATTTTCATGCTATCACAATTTAAAAAAAACCATTGTAAATATAATTAAGAGAGCTACAACATCCTTTATTGCAATATATAGTAAAAAACCTTTTTCTAAAACGGTGAAGCTTTAACCCTTCACCGTTTTAGAAAAAGGTTTTTTAAGAAAAGCTTAAGAGAGGCTGTGAATGCGCTGCCACGCGCTCTTTAAACAATCATATCTCCGTCAATTTTTGTTTGACAGAAAAAACAAAAAAACCGAATTGTTTGTCAGAAAAATACCTAAATTTTCATCCCTACACTTTTATACGTATCTGTCGTCATTTTTGAGATATTATGAAAAAAAGGTGGGTTTTTTAAAAATTTGAATTTTTTTTAATCGACACTTTTTTGAAAAATATGTGTCCTGAAGCAGCCAAACTGATACAATCTATCAAACTCTTCATAAAAAAGTTAATTCTAGGCGGAATACGATTAATTTTAATTTTAGTGGAAATGGCACTTATGAAACCCATTAATTTAAAAGAAAAAACATTAGATGCTCCTCTTATTTGCAATACAGCTCACTTATTTTACGTGCAAAAGACTTTTAATAGTGCTCATTTTAAAGCTTATTTCTAGCACTACAAAACCCTTTTTTATTAGAATGCATAAAATGCATCTGCTCGCCGCTAGATGGCATTGACCACATCGATTAAATTTCAGACAAAATAAAAAACGGCTTTGATCTTTAATATCTAGCTTAATATTGCACTTAGAATACTTTATAATTCATTTTTTACCTTCTACAATTTTGTTCTTTATAAAATTTTCGATAAA
This sequence comes from Acrobasis suavella, assembly GCA_943193695.1. Classification (NCBI taxonomy): domain Eukaryota; kingdom Metazoa; phylum Arthropoda; class Insecta; order Lepidoptera; family Pyralidae; genus Acrobasis; species Acrobasis suavella. The sequence continues at coordinate 7,113,185 of OW971945.1, read as the reverse complement.
ACGTAAATTTTTGGAGATATTTGCAAAAAACCGATGAAAAACGTGAAAAAATTGCGAATTTTCAATTGCCAATAACTTGAAAAGTATTGGATTTTTCGAAAAACTTCATAAATGATTTTTTGCTTAAAATTAGGCCTTCTATCGATATCCGAGGTTATTTTGAAAAAAAAATACATCCCCGAGAAGGGGTGGCAACCACCACCAGGGTGGTTGCAAAGTTCAAATCATTTTCACTTTCAAAGTTAAGGGTAAGATGAACCTAATTCCAAAATTGTATGCAATTCGGTTCACAGTAAAAAAAATTCAGAGCAATAATGCTTCAATGACTGCACTATTCTGCACTATCGCTTTGGAGGCGGCAGTAAACTTAGCTCTAAGTAACTTTTTGACGTCAACAATTATTGTGAAACAAAACAAAGTGACGATTATTAAGAGATATTGTAAATGTCCTATGATAATAAAGATATATTTGAATTGAATTGAATAAACAAATTTTAAGCCTTTCAAATCCAGTGGAAGGGGAAACTGTCAAATAACAGAAAAAAGGATGCACATACACCCGCGAGACGTCACTGTCATTAGGTGTCACGCTTACGAAAGAGATAGCGACATGTCCCCACCAAGCTTCCACTCTTATATTGAAAATGATAATTGCTGCCTCATTTAATAACCAATTTACTTTCTATTCTCGGAAAACGGTTTCTTGTTAGTGTTATTTGTATAAAATATTGTCCAAAAACAAAGTCGAATAGCCTATTTTGAACTAAGCAAATAAAAAATGGTTTACAGAATTGGACGAGTTCCTGCAGGAGCTGGACGAGGACGTGGAGGGCATGCAGAGCACGGTGCTGTTCCTGCAGCAGGAGCTGCGCGCGTCGCACGCGAGCGTGAACGGCGCGCGCGCGTCGCCCGCGCCGCGTGCTCGCGCGCCCAGCGACGGCGAGCCGCGCGGCAAGCGCCGCCGCGCCTCCGTGCTCTCCCTCGACTACAACGAGGACGAGGACCCCCTCACCGTCACCAACGGCGACGCCGACTAGCCCAGGACCCCGGTGTTCCTCCACCGAACACGACTCTTCTAGTGAATGTAGCCCCACGGACCGTTTTTGTTGACTCGTTTTCATTCGAGTGGTCCGAGTGAAGCGTGACGGTTGTCGGTCACTCGCATGTGAACGCTTATGTATTAGCACATTTGAAGTGTATCCTATGAATCTATGTACTTTCATTACGAGACTAATATACGACGAATCGTCATTTCCATTGACAATGAATTGGTGATGATTGTGTCAAATGTGAAAATGAGACTAAGGAAACATTTGGTAAAAGTATAGTTTGCGTTTTATGCACAACAGTGGAACATGTGATCAGATTAACTGGTGAAATCGTTTTTGACATTGTTTTTTGTACTTGAATATTAAGAGAAGACTCAGTTGACAATTTTATAATTTATTTATGATAAGTGTGATATATATTAGAGAAATCCGATAATATAGCAATAACAGACTTTGTTGTTGGAGTAATTGTTTATGGCATTTATTTTGTTTACATGCCAGAGTTGATGAAAATGATCGAGAATCGCGCCCATTGGTAAACGTAGCAATAATGTCAAACACCAAGCCTAATGTTTTAATAATTGCCACATATATTTATTGAATTAATGCGACTTTCTACGTGAAATGTTTTTATTCTCAAATTACAATGAATGTATATAGAGCTATGTTAATAAACGTATATTACTGGCGTATATTTTGTGTATTATTTATATTTACTTCGAGAAATAAATTCGTCACTTTTCACATTATCACAAGCAGTAAAACTCGAACGTAACGGTCAAAATAATGCGAAGTCGTAAAAGGTTTTGCAATAATGTTCTGCATCTTCTATTGGGTTCTGTTGTTCATAGGTGAGGAAAAGTGCTTGTACAAACAAATATTGGCACAAAGTAAAAAAATGATATAAGGAGAACGTATCTTTATCAGCGCCTCTGTCGCATCTGAAATCTACTTACGAAATATTTGTTTCGTTAGACTATGGCCTGTTATCGGAGGTATCTAATCACTCACAAGAAATCGAGGATCGTTTATCCTAAGAAGGAGCCCAGGTCTGGCAGGCGACCATGCGAACGGCCGAAGACATAGTGCTGGTCAGGAGTCTTCTGGACCGTGGAGGTATCTACTATTTTCGATATTTATTTTTATCTAACAAGGATACAGGGAAAGCTTAAATTCTTATATTTACTCTACCAAACTCAATAGGAGACGTGTTTAAGGCAGTGCTAATATACCTAATCTAAAGGTCGCGCCCAAAAAATGATTAGGTGGGCAATTAACGCCGTAGGCATTTCCCCAGCGGAAAAGTGACGAAGGAGCACTCGTGAAATAAAACATACTGTTGTGTCCAAGACCTTTACTATAGCGGCACGACTTACGTACGTAGCTAGGTGTCCGCGTAGCAGTGTCAATGTCAAGCAAAACAGCGTTACGAAATTATGCTAAATTCTAATTTGGTTTGTCATTGACATTGTAGGTACGGGTGACACTATCGGTTGAATGTTGTGTTTATAGAGTAAAGATCCTGCGTACTGAAGTATTAAGAATTATTTCAAAGAGTTTGTTGTTAAGATGTTTTTGATATTATAGCTGTCGCATCCATGTGGAGCCTGTCGTCTAATCGAGCCCAGTTCCTAGTGCGCGGCGAAGACGCTCCAAATGTCCGCGAGGCCCTTGAATCAAAGGGAATCAACCACACGACCGTCATAAAGAACGTGCAGCCACTGATTGATTCTCAGCTTGCGCAGCAGCCGGAGCAATGGACAGAGCAGTCCCTGAGGGTTGGTAAGGTGTCGACTTAGGTTGCTTGTTTTCAATAGGTAGGTATTTATACTCCATTTGGTTAGGTATTAACATAAATATAAACAATTTTGATATGTCTTTTTATAGAAATATGCACTTTACAAATTAATAACTTTACACATTACAAATTAAGTAGGTATGTAATTTATAATTTAATTGATTTGTAATTTGCAAGGGTATTGATTTATAAAGTTGTAACTTTTATTTTAGTACCTAAACAAATGTATTATAGATAGGTATACTAACATAAATTAGCACTACCTACATACAATCTTACCTCTATCTATGGCCAGTAAATAAACCAAAGAACTATACGTAGGTACAAACAATCCAACCTCAGTCTATGACTGGCAGATTATCAATTTTTTTTTTTTTTTTACTGTCTTTCGATAGAATTTTTCTTTGCTGTTTGGCATAGAATTTTAACTCGTATCTCTTTGGCTTAGATGCGGGTTAGCTTTTTCAAGCCCAAGGCGACTGCCATAAATAGCCGCGACCAAAAGCGTATAATATGTACTTACTTAACCCTTCCAAAGAAGTGAGGTGTTCCACAAGCGCATACTTATTATACCACATCTAAACATAAACTTAGTGTTTTAACATAGGAAATCCCCAGCCTTGCAATGCTAAAAACGAACCCGACAAGTAAGTACACTGGTGACCTTTACCCACCAGCCAAAGTTTTGGAGCAATTTCAGTCCATGATACTGAACTTTCGTGAAATTTCGTATTTTCGTGAAATTCTCCCATATAAAATCCGTTTGGCCATGCGCTAATTTGTACGGGAAGCCAAAAATTTATTTTTGCTTTTCGTTATTTGTTTTTATGGAAAGCACTTCAGTATGATAGACAGGGACTTGCACCAAAAATTTGGCTGGTGGGTAAAAAGGCACCCTGTATACAGGGTTAGTTTAAACACCAGCAACATTAAAAAAAAAATATTTATTTATTTGTAATAATAACTTAAATCTATCGTTACAGTTTTCACCAATATGATAAAACACTAATATAATTAATTATAACACAAAATACATAATGCAACTCTTGTGAATTCGTTCAGAGAAGTATAAATATAAATTCTCGCTGCGATTCGGACTGATTCGGTTCAGCATGCGCAACGTCCGTGTTAGCGGCGTTTTTTTCAGTAGCTGTGTGCGAGACCTGGGCACCAAGAATAATGGAAGGCGGAGGCGGCGCCCTGCGTATTCGTTTGGAACACACAAATTTAGCAACCTTAGTAAATCCAAATTAATCTTTCCACGAATCAACTTAAATATAATAAATAAATTAAGAGTAACCTTGTATTACGAGTAGTTTTGTCGGGATACTAGGGGAGCATAAGATAAATGCCGGTCTCTCACATCAACGTTCGTTCGTCAGTCGCTTTACAAAAGTACATGCTCCGTATATTTCGCTACAGTATATAGGTACTTTACCAACTACTTGTCTAACCTAAAAATGATGAAAAAAATCCCGAAACTTTTTTTATAAGTAGGTATTAGGTATCTACCTTTAGGCACAGAATAAGTATTAGTACTTAGGGAAATATTCCGCCATGTTTGAAATATCTAGGCCTAGAAATCTGGAAACGAGAAAGGAACTTGTTTTACCAGATTGATAAATAAAAGATGCTTGGTGCTTCTGAGCGAAAGTCCATGAAAATTAATTGCAATACAACTAGCGACCCGATATACCTACCTACTTCGTCGACTTCTAATAATGATTTCTCTAACTAAACCTAGATTTGATACGCTCTCACACTCCTCTATATATACCCTCATTAAGTGTGGGTAGGTACGTTGGTACGTTAGGTCTACGCACACACCGCCGGACTAAAATATGCCTCTCCCAATATAGGGAAGTACCTATGCCTGATTGTTTGCAATATATTAATTTTCACTATATTTACTATTATACAATTTATATCACCACTTCTGCACGGCTAGTATTCCCCTTAATTCTGCTCCGTCCATTTGGTGGTGGTGGTGACGTACTTAAGCCTTTGTGTCCTCGCGAAGAGAGAATTCCTACTCAATTATTTTAGTTTCCTTTTTTAACAGGTCATCGACTGAATTGGGTCAGGTATCCTTCGGGGGCAGTCATCGACGAATACTTACGAACACTTAGTTTAAATTTTCCTAAAACAACCAGCGTCACAACTTTTGGATATTCAACAAAAAACAATCCTTTGCAGGTAAATAAGGAGTAATAAGTAATTGAGCAATCTAGTTAGCCTTAGAAGTGTTATACTTCTATTACTAACCGACTTAAAAAAGGAGGTTACGCTCACGATATCTTCGCCACTGACTAGTAAACCTATTTTGAAGATTTATTTTTTAACCCCCGACAAAAAAGGGGTATTAAAAGTTTGACGAATGTCTGTCGATCAATCCGTCTGTCTGTCTGTTTATGGCATCGTAGCGCTCAAACGGATGGACCGATTTCTATGTGGTTTTTTTTTACAAGTTCTCTTGCCGTAGTTCTTAGCTAGCCGTATAAAAGTTATTGGGGGTTAAGGCTTGAAAGTCAGGGCTTTCTCTAGCAAAGAATAGATGGCGCTATGGATATCAAGTCGTATTGGAGTCCCGCTACACGTCACTAGATGGCGTTATTAACGGCCGGAGTTTTTTTTAATTTGCCTACCAAATCCCATATTAATTTGACGAAGATATGATGAAAAACAATGAAGATATGGAAGAATCACCTAAAAGAAAATGAAGTCTGTTGTTTTTTTTAACCGACTGAAAAAGGAGGATATTAACAATTCGACCCGGATGTTTTTTTTATGTATGTTACGATATCTTCGCCACTTGTGCAAGCAATTTTTACTAAGTTTTTATTTTATTTTATTTGAAAGTCTTCAGTACCAAGTTGGTCCTATATTAATTTGGTGAAGATATAATGAAGAACTGAGGAGATATGGAAGAAACTACTGAATGAAAATAAAGTCAATTGGTTTTTTTATTTTATTTAATTATTTGTCATAATATCTTAGTCCAGCTTGTTTGAAATTTACTTATCTAAACTTTATAACAGTAGCTAGAAGGAAAACTACTAAGTTAAAAAAAAATTACATTAAGGACGAGGAAAACCTAGAGATATTTTAGAGGCATTTTTTGTGGGTTTCGTATCCAAAGGGTAAAAATGGGACACGATTACTAAGACTCCGCTGTCCGTCTGCCCGTCTGTCCGTCTGTCACCAGGCTAAGTAAATCTCATGAACCGTGATAGCCAGACAGTTGAAATTTTCACAGATGATGTATTTCTGTTGCTGCTCTAACAACAAATATACTAAACACAGAATAAAATATACTTATAAAATAAAATATATTTAAGTGGGGCTCCTATGCACAAACATGATTTTTATAGATAATGGTACGGAACCCTTCGTGCGCGAGTCCGACTCGCAATTAGCCGGTTATTACTCTTTGAGCATTTCGTAGGTATTGTAGAATTTGCATACTTCTAAGTTTGTAGGCTTCCTTTGTTTGTGTTAAGTGTTACAACGAAGTACTTATTCAAAATTTTAATTCCCAAGGACCTCCGCATCGAAATTAAATATTTGAACTCCATACTACTTTTGATCAGGTACTCCATAAAATAATACGATAGTCGTCCGATATTGACGTCCTATTTCTATGTCACGGCAGCCTATAGTAAAGATGTAAGTACATTTATAGCACGATACATCTCATTACCCACATCTTACCATAGAGGAGACTACACACGACATCTGTAATGTATATTTTAACATCCTGACGATATCCATGGATATAGGTAATTAGAACGCGGATACACAGTAACGCCTGTCTTGCGTACCGCTTTTGCTTTGCGTAACCCCCTGGAACAAGAAGATCGGTAGAGCGATAAAGATCATCGTCTCAGTGGAGGAAGTTATATTGAAGTAAGGCCTGTATGCTGCAGTGGATATAGACGACTAGGATATCTCTATGAAGAACCGTTCAACAAGCGTCTACGATATCATTTCACTTTTAGGTTATCAAGATATCAAATGGAAACCCCAACAACAAAGCCTTTCTTATAACGGCGGGTATACATGCGCGGGAGTGGGTATCTATCACAACAGCTCTCTTTATAGCCGACAGAATAATCGACTATTTCGATCAGCAACCTCAATACATTAAAGATTTAGATTGGTAAGGCCTGCATACGATCATATTAAATAGGTGTACCTCTACCTATTGTGTCGTACTTTTATGCTAGATTTTGATCCTCAGGTATATCGTACCGCTGGTAAATCCTGACGGCTATGAGTACTCACAAACCAAAGACCGCTTCTGGAGAAAAAATCGACGGAGATTTGGCTTTTGCCATGGTGTCGATATCAACAGGAATTTTGGGTGAGTCCTTACAATTCTTCATAGAGCTATACTTCCATATCAAACAAAGAAGTAGTCGAAACTCCTGTATCTGACCCTTGATCCAGGTATCTAGCGAGAGAGTAAAGGTGTTGGTCAAGACTCTTCGCCTATACTTACAACTATCGGGATAGTGAACCTCGAATCCACATCCTACATAGCAGTCACCTCGTGGGTCAAGGTAATTAATGCTAACCAAAAGAGTATTCGAAATTATGAAAATGAATTATGCAACAGAACGTTTCAACTCATGTCGTGCCTACAGTCAACATAAAGAAAAAACTGTCGCCGAGATTCATCAAAAGATGGCGCTAGAGTTTCTTAATGATATATTTTTGATGATTTTGCGTCTATATACTTCATTATAACAATATTTAGAGATGTCTGTCTACATTTAAATATGTAAACATATTCCATGATACAACTTTTTAAAATACGATTGAAAATTGTGGTCTTATGTGGGTCCAGCAAATCGGCGACAAATTTACACGAGTTTACCACATTTGCCGTTGCCAACCGTCGAAATTACAAAATCATGCTCGCACGGGAACGGGAGTTTCGCATGAGATAAAATACGTTTATGAATAAAAGGTAGGTATTTATCGCATAATTTTATCTTTGTTTGTTGCGGTATATTACGCGAAATGCCACAAATTACAAGGATAAAAATTTGTCACCGTCAGCATATTTACTTGCCACGCAGCTTTCGTTGAACAGACTATAGCTGCGATTTGTAAATATTTTTTCAGCCAAGTTGTAGATTAGGTATGTGTGTTTGCAAATTCACAGTAAAAAGTACCTACTTCAGAAAGTGTATTTTTTCAGCGTGGACTGGTCCATATCAGGCGTCTCAGAAAGAAAGATATGCAGTGAATCATACTCCGGGCACAAAGCGTTTTCCGAAACCGAAACCGATAGTTTACGGGTTTGTATTGACGATACCATGTAATTTACCTACTTACTAACATCCAAAGTGACCGGATAGGTCCTTACCTTAGGAGGCGTCCATTAATTACGCGAGGCGTTTTTGATTATACTGTTTATATTTTTATTTATTGATATATTTTTGATAAATATAGATTTTTCAAACCCCCCACCATCTCTTGTGAGGTTTCGAGAGATTTCCCTCGGTATCCTCCCCTTATGTACCCAATCCGTCAAAATTTATATTATGAGTGTAAATGTGTTGGATTCATTTAAGACATCATTGGTTTCATTCTTTTTAGTAAGACTAGTGAAGACTAAGTATTTTAAATTATTCAGATCATAATTTAAAATCGCAGTGATTAAATTTAACAATAACTCTTCATCTATTTTAGTTAGTTGCAAATAATAAAACAATAGATAAACAATTGACCTGGAAGGAATTCGTCCCAGTGACAGGGAAGGGGTTATACACTTAAATAGGAACAAATAATATTAATGAAGAATATTCATTCTAATTCAGTCCATGGAGAGTTGTGCACGGTTTTACGAGTTATTATTATTGGTACCAACATTTTCATGTGATATTCAGTAAAATCATCTAGTCTTTCAACTTCGCACTGATTTAGCTACTATAAACCGTTGTCACTTCCGCACAGAATTTTGATATATATAAAAATAATGTGTCACATTTTAGTCTAGAAACATGTTTTACATTAATTTTAGATCTGATTCTCTCAAATTTTTACATAGTTTTTTGAAAAAAAAATTACGTGTTATTTGTCAAAATCCCTTACTCCCCCAGATGAAATTTTGTTAGACTTTGATTGATTTGATTCGTTCTTAGTGGCATATTCACTAAAAACAAATTTATCAGACCCTAGATAACCCTTCAAACTATTTTATAAACTATTTTTTACAGTTTTAAGTTAGAACGTGAAGCTTTTCTAGGCACATACGCCAAAAGTGGCCGTTTTTCGCAATTGTGCGTAGAAAAGCTTCACGTTCTCACTTTAAACTGTTAACAGTAGTTCATAAAATAGTTTGAAGAGTTATCTAAAGCCTAGTCAAGACAAAATTTTAAATGATGCCTCCGTTTCTTTTCAAATGATTTATTTCAAATGGGGACAGCACTGGACCCCGGAAAATTCAGGTAGCCCCATAAGCCCCTGTCGCACTACACGCAAGTAATCCAAAGAGTAAAATAATAGAGATAATCGCACTAAATGCATCAGATGAAAATAAAGTAAGTAGGTATTTTTTCTACCTATATCTTAAGAAGTTGGGTACGTTCATAAATGGATTTATTTTCTTAACAGGAATTAATGACGAGTTTACAGCAAAAGTTACTTGCCTATGTGGACATCCATTGTTTTGGACAGCAAATTTTGTACCCGTGGTGCGCCAGGACCGAGGAATCTCAACATTCAGCACTGCACAGGTCTACCGCAGCTGGCATAGCTCAAGTAACTAATGTTTTACTATGTTTATTATAAATATTTATTAGGTCATCATCGTCGCAACCAAACCCCCTATATACTACATTGATCAATTGCCAAATAACACTCCTCGATTTGATATGCCCGTATCACTTTCTTCCGACAGGCATGAGAACGAGCACTTGTAATTTGTACTTGTTACTCGAAGTACATTTTATTTTAATGCGTAACAATTTATGCACAGTGCACAATACAACTCCCGGTTCTGAATACCAGTGTAGATACTTCAGCTCTACGTAAACTTTTTTTTTACTTTTGTTATCTCTTATTTCATTCAAATCTTCCAGGCGATATACAAGGAAAATGCACACTCTTACTCCCATGGACCTACATATCATATCAAGTACCCTGCTCCAGGGGCCTCCATAGACTGGGCCTACAAACTCGGCGTCAACCACTCCTACGGCATAGAGACCAGGGACAGGGGGGCCAGCGGCTTCCTTTTGCCGCCCTCCTTCATAATGGAAACAGGCAAAGAAATGTTTCAAGGTATCAGGTATTTGGCGAGCGTTCTCCAGCCCTAAAACTATAATTAAAGAATTATAGCATATAAGCATCGCTCATCGTAGCTTAATTTGACGTCTTTGCTTACTATGAATAAAGATTTATCTTTAAATACTGGGTTTGTAATTTTTGGTTTTTATCATTCAGGGAGTAGATACTGGTACCTTATTCTGTGCTTGTACCTCGACAGCGCTTGCGTCGTCAATAGATACTCGTACTTCAATTCACAAAAACACATATCTACTTTAAGTCATTTTTAGGGTTCCGCAGTAAACAAGGAACCCTTATAGTTTCGCCATGTCTGTCTGTCTGTCTGTCCAGTATATGTATATTAATTAGGCGGAAAAAACGGTAAAATAAAGTATTGAATTTTTTTTTTATTTAGGATAGCTCCCATACAAGTAAAGTGAAAAGTTATTTTTTTTTCTCGACTAACCAATCATGTTGGGTATCGTTGTATAGGTCTTTTAAAAATATTGTGAGTTTGTGAACACTGTTTTTCGATTTTGGGATCCGTTTCTGAAATATTTGCTTTTAAAGTGAAAAAAATTGTTAGAATTAAGTGTGTGTGTGTGTGTGTCCCCTCTATCTGCTAAACGGTTATGTATGGACACGTGAAAAAATTCACAGCTATATGATATATAACGAAATTTAAAGGATAACTATAAGAGCTTAGTAGGGTTTACAAATTAAAAAGTTATAGGCGATTAACTTATAAAATGTACTCGGAAAAGGAAAATTTCATACAAATTCAATAGAAAATTAGTTTTTAGACGTTTTTAGTGGCATGAACTCAAAGTTGGCGTTCGTAACTACGGAACCCTACTGCGCGTGGCTCGACACGCACTAGGCCAATTATTAAATATAGGCACAGACCGGATAATTAGGTGTACCTACATTACATTGTCGCGAACGAGATAGACGTAGAATATTCGCGAGTAGATTCAAAGAATAATCCCTTATCTCTGAGTAAAAGCGAAAAGAAATATGTCAAAATGGTACAAGCGAAACTAGGCTTATTTCTTACAGCATAAAGGCTGGAGTTCTTTGGCCGGATTTTGATTTTGTTGTACACACACATACTGACGCCTCTAAAGATTCCCGTCATCGAAATACATTCGTCAAGTAGGTATGGAGAATATTCGAGAACAATGTAGACGTCTTTACCAGCACATATAAAAAGGAAAACGTGAAAACGCCACGAGGCCTACATCAGTTCAATACTACGAGCTACGACAGCGATGACTACGAAGAGAACCGAAGCGAAGGAAACCTACCTAAATGCGAAAAGTGGAAGTACCTGCGACAGCTTTGGCGAGATACTTACCTGGACCTCAGTTGCTACGCGTCTTGGATATCAAGGAGACCATCTTTACGTGTCAACCTTGGGTTCTATAGTGAATAAAAATCCTCATACGAACTTCGGTGATTTTCTTTAAATTTCGAACCCCAGTTTTGTAACAATAACCTATATGCCATTTGACAGTATGTAGTGACTTGAGACGCAACATGAACCTTTAGATACCAATAACTAGGACAAGCATTTACAATTTGTATACTGTTAACAAGAACAGGAAATCCGCTACTCAAAACTTTTGGGCTGAGAAAGGTTCTGGTTCTTCTGACGAATGATGAGTAGGTACCGTAGGGTAGGGTCTTCAGCAAAACAGTTTATGAAGTCTTCCGTAAAAGAACCGCGGCATACCGTTAACAAATTTTCTATGAATAGGGAGCCCATTTAATCTAGACATCTTCAATCATAGTTGATGTTAGCCACGTTTTAATGCATCTGAGTGTGCTGAATGACGGTCTCTCTGTGACAACTTAAGTCTCTAACGACGAAACCGATTGTAATGCGTTTTTTTTTACGAGAAAGAAAGTTTCTTTGAAGCCTCGAGGCGTCGAGGCTTCATAAGAGCACGAACCTATCAAAAGAGCTCAAGCCTTCAAAAAAGCTCGAGTCTTAAAATGAACGAACCTTTCCCAGCGAAAAAGTTATTTTTCTTAACTTTTATCGACAAAAGTAGATAATTACTAGGAACGAAATTACCTTTTTGTGGCTATACTGGGCTACGGTATAAATCAATTTTTTTACTATTGTGTCTGAATTGCAGCACTCAAAAGGTTAAAAACTAGGAAATGTGCAAAAGGCGGCCTTATCGCTAAGCAATTTTTCCAGGCAACCTTTTTATACAAAAAAAAGTGAAGGGAAATTAGGTAGTGCGGGGTAGTCAATATAATAAACCTACTTATATCTATACAATAATTATAATAAACATACATCTTACTGAAATACAAACAACTTGCTAAGAACAAAAATAAATGACATTAACAGTACAAGATGAATAAACTAAGAGGAAACAAGGGAATAAATAAATATATATATATAGGGACAAATCACACTGATTGAGCTAGCCCCAAAGTAAGTTCGAGACTGGTGTTACGGGATACTAACTCAACGATACTATATTTTATAATAAATACTTAAATAGATAAACATCCAAGACCCAGGAAAACTTGAAAAAGGCCATTACCAACTTGCCCTGACCGTGGATTGAACCCGGGACCTCTGGGTGGCGGACTAGCATGATGACCAGTACGCCACGGAGGTCGTCATTTATTTACCTTTAATAAGGATAGAAAGTAAGATTTTCCACAAGAATACGTTGAGAGAGTAAATATTAATTATTAACTTTCTACATAAAATGTTTTTATTCTTTAATCACTATGAATTAATAAGTAAGTAATATTACTGGCGTATATATTAAGTATTTTTTTACATTAACTTTGTGAAATATATTCGTCACTTTTCTCATTATCACAAGCAGTAAAACTCGAACGTAACGGTCAAAATAATGCGAAGTCGTAAAAGGTTTTGCAATAATGTTCTGCATCTTCTATTGGGTTCTGTTGTTCATAGGTGAGGAAAAGAGCTTGTCAAACAAATTAATTTTTACGTTGATTAAAATAAGGCGTGAAACCCTCAAAGAATCCAAAGTCTTTAAAGTTATGTATTCATTTCCCGAATAGATTTGGAACCACAATTTGGCACATTACTTATAGGTAAACTTGACCCTTTACGAGACCGTAAGTAGAAGCGCCGATTTTAAACCTTATCCTAAAATCAAGTGAGGAGAACGTGTCTAGCGCCTTTTCAGTCGCATCTGAAATCAACTTACGAAATATTTGTTTCGTTAGACTATGGCCACGGACGGTTATCGGAGGTACCTGACCCCTCGCAAGAATTCGAGGATCGTTTATCCTATGAAGGAGCTCAGGTCTGGCAGGCGACCATGCGAACGGCCGAAGACATAGTGCTGGTCAGGAGTCTTCTGGACCGTGGAGGTATCTACTTTTTTATATTTCTTTTTACCTAAGTTCCTACTTTAAACAGCAGTTCGAGGATACAGGGAACGCTTAAATGTCTGTAACGAACTCAATAGGAGACGTGGTTAAGGCTGTGCCAATACACCTTATCTATTAAGAGAATCCGCTTTTTCCCAACAAGTCAAATAAGCTTATTTATTCTAAACGTCTAAACAAAATTTTCTATGGGATTTGTATGCAATACAGGCAGATGACGTCATAGTTTCTTGGAGTGAAATAGCGCTCTTATAATCTGTTTTTCTGCAATAATAAATCTTAAATCACGTTAAATGTTCAAAGACAAGTGACATTATTTTGCGACGTTTTACCCACGACTTCGTCCGCGTAGAAGTCGAAAATGGTCCTAATAGGATTTTTAATTGGCTTTTACGTTATTAAGGTTGTTATAATATGAAATATGAATTTATTGTGTTAAAATGTTAGGATACTTTTAAAATATAAATACGTACCTAAGATTACTTGTTTCAGTCGCTTATATAGCAAAAATCATATTTGCCGTGCGAGTAAGATTGCTAATGTCAGTTAATACTTAAAATTACTAAATAATCAGATATTTTTTTATATCTCTTATCTCTGGTTTCCACCTACGTATCCGCGTAGTAGTGTCAAGCAACACTGAGCGTTACAAAATTATGCTTTTTAATTTGGTTTGACATTGACATTATACGACACTGTATAATACATAGGGCGCACTATAAGTTTCCGGAACTGGCCACTTACATAAACAATATTTAAAAATTTATTGCAACATTTGAAAATAGAACTCTTTGGCTGTAGAATGCAGTTTGTTTCATCTGACTGTCTTTTGTTTTTACCTTGTGGCGCCATTTAAAAAATTGTGTGTCTGCATCAACATGGATTTAACTCGGGAAAATTTTCGTAGTATGATTTTCTACGATTTTAAGTGTAATTTGACAGCTCAACAGAGCATCGCTCGGCTTGAAACAGCTTTTGGCAATGAAGCACCATGCAAGACAACTGTTTATAGCTGGTTTGCAGAATTCAAGCGTGGTCGTATCAATCTCAGTGACGAATCTCGCGATGGTCGGCCGTCCACCGCTGTGACCAACAAAAACATCGATGCTGTGCGCCGTATGATTGAAACAGACAGGCATGTGACCTACCATGAAATTCGCGCATCCTTAGAAATAGGCATGAGTCAAATACAATTAATCCTACACAAACATTTGGGTGTGAGAAAGCTGTGCTCGCGGTGGATCCCACACAACTTGACCGAGGCTCAAAAAACGGACCGCGTCACTTGGTGCAGTGCCATGCTTACCAGATTCAACGAAGGTGCGTCAAATTTGGTGTGGGACATAGTAACAGGTGACGAAACATGGATTTATTGCTACGATCCCAAAACAAAGCAGCAATCGAGCGTATGGGTCTTTCAAGATGAGCCGAAACCAACCAAAGTGGCGCGCGTGAAAAGTGCATCTAAGCGGATGATTGCTTCTTTTTTTAATAAAACTGGACACGTGGCTACTGTTGCTTTAGAGAATCGTCGTACAGTGAATAGTGACTGGTACACGACCATTTGTTTGCCGGAAGTTATTGACGAACTCCGTAAAAATAACCGTAAACGCCGTATCATCCTGCACCACGACAATGCTAGTTCTCACACGGCCAGGCAGACAAACGACTTTTTGATGGCGAAAAATGTAGAACTCATGAGTCATCCTGCATACAGTCCCGACCTGGCACCTTGTGACTTTTTTCTGTTCCCAAAAATTAAGAACCAATTACGCGGTCAACGATTTTCATCACCAGAAGAGGCTGTCGAGGAGTATGAAAAACACGTTTCAGAGGTCACCACAGAGAAGTGGCACAAAAGTTTTCAAAACTGGTTTCATCGAATGAAAAAGTGCATAGACGCCAAGGGAGTTTATTTTGAAAAATAATAAATTAATTTTGTACCTTTAATAGTATTTTTTCATATTCATTCCGGAAACTTATAGTGCGCCCCACGTAATTAAGAGAAGGTATTAACAAACTATAATTTCAAGAGGGGATGTTTGATGTTACTTATAGCTCTCGCATCCATGTGGAGCCTGTCGCCTAATCGAGCCCAGTTCCTAGTGCGCGGCGAAGACGCACCAAATGTCCTTAAGATCCTGGATTCCAAGGGAATCAACCACACGACCGTCATAAAGAACGTGCAGCGACGAATTGATTCTCAGCTTGCGCAGCAGTCCGATCTGTGGACAGAGCAGTCCCTGAGAATTGGTAAGGTGTCGACTTAGGTTGCTTTTTTTCTATAGGTACTTTGGTAGGTTTACTTACCTTAATTAGCTGGCATCTATAGGTCCCTACAAACATTCTTACCTCTATGGGCAGCAAACAAACGAAATACAAACAATCCTACCTCATTCTATGGCTGGCGGTATTTTTTTAAGTAGGTATAAGTACTGTGTGTAAGTTACCAGGATGGATAAACCTTTTCAAGCCAAAGGCGACTGACATATAAACAGCCGCAAGTCGCAACCAACAACTTAAAATCCGTGGTATAACCCTAAAGAGCTGAGGTGCTCTATAAATACCACATCCATACTTATAGTGTTTTAACATGGAAAATCAACAGCCTTGCAAATCTTAAAACAATACCGACAAGTATGTATATATAGGTAGTTACTCACACATCATAACTACACACAAAAAACATCTCTAAACAATTTCTACCTATAAGTAGGTAGGTTAGGTAAAAATTGTTACAAACATGCCTATTTGTTATAATTATTTAGGCCTAGAAATCTACAAACGAGAAAGGAACTTGTTTTACCAGATTGATAAATAAAACACCTGCTTCGTGCTTCTGAGCGAAAGGCCATGAAAATTAATTGCAATACCAGTAGGTACATAGTGACCCGATGTACCTTCCTACCTAGCCGACTTCCAATAATTGATTTCTTTAACTAAACCTAGATTTGATACGCTCTCACATTCCTATTTTTTTTTAAGGACAAATCACACTAGTTAAGAATCCCCTTAGCCTAGACATTCTGTGCCCTAGACTTTTCCATACATACGTAGTACTACGTAGTCTAGCTTTTAATTTGAAATGACATGTGATATTTTGGCAGTATTATGTAAAGAAATTGCATATATCTAGGCATATAACTAATTTTTGACAGCCAAATATGAACGTGAAACAAAATACCTATGAGAGTGTAAAAGTTTTCCATACAAGTTTAAAGTCTAATATAATATGATTAAATAATATAAGTTCATGTTTTGACTGTAAAAACTAGTTATATGCCTTAATATATGCAATTTCTTTGAAATTACACAATTTCGCCAATATCTGACTTGCCGTTTCAAAATAAAAGCTATATACTATAGGTACATTTGTATGGGAAAGTCTGGTTCTGTCTAGGTTAAGGGGACTCATAAACTGGCCCCGAAATAAGTTTAAACTTGTGTTATGGGATACTAGCTCAGCTCAACGAATTCATACATAAAATAACTAAGACCTAGAATCAGGACAATTTGAAAAAGGTAATTTTCCAACACAGAATATAGTTAAGTCTGTGTTTTCCAACTGGCTGAGGATCAACTCCAGAACCTCCGGAATGGCCGGTGGACTAGCGTGTTTACCATATAACACTACGGAGATCGTCATCTTAATCCTCATTAAGTGGAAGTACGTTAGATCTACGTATACATTATCTTATCCTTCTTCTTATCGTGTCGTTGGCTCACATTTCAAATTTTGTTCTATAAATACTTCGCTACTTTTACGCCTTCCTCCGAGGCAGAGCACAGTATAGGTCAAGCATAGTACAGCTGGTAGGGCACAAAGGGCATGAGAGGAGGTGCTGCATAGTCTGGTCTTCGTGACCACACTGGCACTGTGCTTCTGTTTGGCCAATGTAGCGCCAGCGCGCAAGATTGTGCCTACATCGACCTACCTCAGTTCGGAGGCGATTCAAGCTCCTCCATGTGGCACATGACAGTTTATGACCTGGCGGTAGCTCCTCTGAAGGTTGGATATAATCGGGGGGTGGAGCATACTGCTCCCGCCAGATTTGTATTACCACATTACCAGCCTATATCAGGTCCACACCCGGAATAAAAATACTTATGCCTCTCACAATATAGTGAAGACGTTCTATGTAGTTACGTACCTGATTGTTTGCAATTATTCCCATATTCACGACAGGATTATACAATTTATACCACTTCTGCACGGTACCTATTTATCGAGCTTGGCCCGGGACGGTGGTGGACGTAAGCCATTAGGCCTCGCGAAGAGAGAATACCTAAGTACTCAATTATGTTTTGTCTTGTTCAACAGGTCATCGGCTGGATTGGAACAAGTATCCTTCGGGAGCAATCATCGACGAATACCTACGAACACTCAGTGCAAATTTTCCTTCAACAACGAGTATTACAACTATTGGATATTCATCACAAAACAAGCCGTTACAGGTAAATTTTGAGCAATGAGTAATCTAGGTCGACTAAGAAGTTATATTGTTATTTAAATTCTTTATTGTACAGAAAGGACACAACACAAATACCTACAAAAGAAAACAATACAAAGACGGACTTATCCCTTTAAGGGATCTCCTCCAGTCAACCCAAAACCAGAGTATTATAATTCTATCATTAACCGACTTCCAAAGAGGAGGTTATCAATTCAACTCGTATTTTTTATGTATGTTACGCAACGCAATATCTTCGCCACTTGTGAACCGATTTTGATGTTTCTTTTTACCCTACTGCGCCAGGAGGGTTATGTTTTTCGAGAGTATGTATGTATATATGCATGCATACTCTCGAAACAATTATACATACATGTATGTATGTAAAATTGATTGGCACGCTCTGCGGTCTGAACGGCTCGATGAATTTAACTTGAGAGGTGACATTAGATTCGTCTTAATCCTGCGAGTGATACTTGGACTGGGGAGGTATATAAAAGGCAGTCCAGTTTATTGTTATTTTTTTTAATAATGACTTTTAGCCTTTAGTACCAAATTGGTTCCATATTTATTTGGTGAAGATATGATGAGGAACTTTGGAGATATGAAAGAAACTCCTGAAAGAAAATTAATCCGGTTTTTTTTTTGTCAATTTTTTTAATAGCTTACTAGCTCGTTTCAAATTTACCTAAAATCCTGGCACGAAGCACCTGGCCAGACAGGCCCGTCTGTCGCTATAGCATATAGATACCTAACAAATATTAAACAATATGAAGGAAAAAGAAGAAAAACTGCTTATTTTAAAAGAGCCATGCTTAAAATCTTTGCTATAATCATATACTTACGTACATCAAGAACGAGGAATACCTAAGAGATATTATGGAGCCTAGAGATATTATGGAGGTAATTTTTTTGCTATTTGACCGTCACGTAGGATTTGTAGGCCCGCTTTTGTTTGTTAGTTGCGGAGAAGCAGGGACGAGAAAACCGATCGGTAGTAGAAAGAGACTTAGTGGAGTTACACTTATTGAAGTGGAAGACTAGGAAATGAAAGCATTTACGATGTCATTTCACTTTTAGGTTATCAAGATATCAAATGGAAACCCCAAGAACAAAGCATTTCTTATAACGGCGGGTGCACATGCGCGGGAGTGGATATCTATCACAACAGCTCTCTACGTAGCCGACAGAATAATAAACTCTTTCGACCAGCAACCTCAATACATAAAAGATTTAGATTGGTATGTTTGCATATTACTCTAATTCTTTATTAACGCAGAATAAAGCCTGAAGCACCATTTTTAAAACGCGGAATCACCTAAACGAATGGTTTTTCCACACAAAAACCTGTTCGTTTAGTGACTCCGCGTTTGAAAAATGGCTCATATCATAACATAGGTTGTAGGTAAGTATACCCTATTGTGTCATACTTATAGGCTAGATTTTGATCCTCAGGTACATCGTGCCGCTGTTAAATCCTGATGGGTATGAGTTCACGCAGACAAATGATCGCTTCTGGAGAAAAAATCGACGGAGATTTGGCATCTGCTATGGTGTCGATATCAACAGAAATTTTGAGTAAGTATCCTCATACGGCTTTCCTTCTCTTCTATATAAAAATAATTGGCCAAGTGCGTGTCGGGCCACGCGCAGTGTAAGGTTCCGTAGTTACGAATGCCAACTTTGAGTTCATGACACTAAAAACGTCTAAAAACTAATTTTCTATTAAATTTATATGAAATTTTCTTTTGGCGAGTACATTTTATAAGTTGATCGCCTATAACTTTTTAATTTGTAAACCCTACTTACCTGATAGTTTTCCTTTAAATTTTGTTATATTAACTATAGCTGTGAATTTTTCACGTGTCCATATATAACCGTTTAGCAGATAGAGGGGGGGGGGGGACGGGGGGGGGGGACACTTGACTCGTAACAAAAATTTTCACTTTAAAACCAAATAATTCAGAAACGGATCCCTAAATCGAAAAACGGTGTTCGCAAGCTCATAATATTTTTGAAAGACCTATTCAACGATACCCCACTTGATTGGTTAGTCGACAAAATAAAATTAACTTTTGTCTTTAGGTACTTGTATGGGAGCTAGGTACACTAAAAAAGAAATTTTTTTTCAATATTTTATTTACCACTTTTTCCGCATAAATTATATACATACCAAAATACAGCTTTCTAGTACTTATAGTCGCTGAGTAAAACCGCGGACGGACAGACAGACAGACAGACATGGCGAAACTATAAGGGTTCCTTGTTTACTACGGAACCCTAAAAAGAAGTGTGGTTAAAACCAGAAAATGGTTATTGAATCGGGAACTGGTGATAACTATTTACTCGTAGAAGACTAAAGAAGTGGACGTTGCCCCTTAATAAATTATTAGTAACCTGTGACGTCAGTTCGTAGGCCAAGTATTTAATGTTCTAGCGTAGAGTCTATACTATCATAACATAACACACATTTATTTTATTTGAATCCTTAAACAAAAAGACAATTTTAAATAATGTAGTAGATATCAGGTTCAGTTTTCGTTGGTCAGACTCTATCTGCGTTTTCTTATTATTTCCAGACAACTTTTTGTAGATATGTCTGTTTGCTTTACATTAAATAGTAGGTACCTACCTCAGAAAGTGTATTTTTTCAGTGTGGACTGGTCCATATCAGGCGTCTCAGAAACAAATATATGCAGTGAATCATACTCCGGGCCCAAAGCGTTTTCAGAAACCGAAACCGATAGTCTACGGGTGTGTATTGACGATATTATAAAATACCTACTTACTAATATCCAAAGTGACCGTATAGAGCAGTCTTTCCCAAAGTGGGCGATAACGCCCCCTTGTGGGCGCTGGAGGCTTTAAGGGGGGCGGTAACGGGCCCAGAATAAAGTTGGGGGGCGCTGATGTGATTTAAGCAATGAGTGATTTATAACTTCAGCTATTTCATATTTTAAAATTAACTGAAATTAAAATCCTCTTACTAAACAACATCCATTTATTAGTTCATATTTATATATATCCTTTTTTATTGTACAAATATAAACTAAAAATGTAATTAATATTTATTATTTTAATGCGTTCACAACGCTATTTATATCGTTAAAGGAATCAAACACTGACAAAAATTTCGTGTTTTAAAGTTTCGCAGGTGAGGTCCCCACTTCCGATACTCTTTATTATTGTAAAGTTGTATTATTATTGCTATTTTTTTATTTAAAATTAACAATGTTAATTATTGTTATTTTTTTAAAAAAGATACTCTAATGTACTGGTGTATGTATTATTATTGCTCTCTCTTGTAAAAAAGTGTGAGAAGTCATTCGTTCTTAGTTGCGTTTTTAATAAGAGAATAAAGACGGCGCGTCGAAACGATAAAGACCCGGTGCGCAAAATCTTATGACGCCCCTGTCGCACTACACGCAGGTAATTGCACTAAATGCATGCATAAGATAAGAGAAAGAAATAGAGTAGGTACACCAATTTTTTCTATATTGTTTCAATAAGTTGGGTAGGTTCTTAAATGGCTTTTTTTGTTAACAGACATTCATGACAAAATTACAGCAAAAGTTACTTGCTTATGTGGACATCCATTGTTTTGGACAACAAATTTTGTACCCGTGGTGCGCCAGGACCGAAGAATCTCAACATTCAGCACTGCACAGGTCTACCGCAGCTGGCATAGCTCAAGTAACTAATGTTTCACTATTTTTATTATACACATTTTTTGGGTCATCGTCGTCTCAACCAACCCCCTATAAACTACATTGATCAATTGCCAAATAATGTTAATAATGTTAAATAATTTGATATGTATCACTTTCTTCCGACAGGCATGAGAACGAGCACTTGTAATTTGTACTTGTTACTTGAAGCACATTTTATTTTAATGAGTAACATTTTATGCTCAGTGCACAATACAACTCCCGGTCCTGAATTCCAATGTAGATATATACTGGTAGGTACGTCAGCTCCACGCACACTTACTTTTGATGTCTCTAATTTAATTCAAATCTAAATACTTCCAGGCGATATACAAGGAAAACGCAAACTCTTACTCCCATTGACCTGCGTATCATCTAATGTACCCTGCTCCAGGGGCCGCGATAGATTGGGCTTATAAACTTGGCGTTAACCACTCCTACGCCATCGAGACCCGGGACAGGGGGGCCAGCGGCTTCCTTTTGCCACCCTCCTTCATTTTGGAGACAGGCAAAGAAATGTTTCAAGGTATCAGGTACTTGGCGAGCGTTCTCCAGCCCAAAACTAACAAACATCGCTCATCGTGGCTTTGACGTCTTTTATAATTTATTTTTATGAATAAATATTTGGTGTTGTAATTTTTGATTTTTTTTACTATTTAGGAAGTATCTAGTACCTATAAAATGCTCACGTCGTCAATAGATAGGTACTTCAACTGATAAAAATACACAGTCACGATAATTATGTACACAATATATGCAATTTAGCATTATGTAGCGAATTTAGACGTAAAATTAATTTTACATCTCAAGTCGCTACGTTATATATAGTTATGGGTCACCTTTACCTATAACTATAGGACAAGCAACTTGCAAGTTGTATACTGTATAAACCAGTACAAAAAATCCGCTAAGTAGGTACTTACCTAATAGTTAGGGAGAGCCCAAGAGGGGATTTTTGGATTTACTCAAGCGCGTCAGATTAACATATAGAGGTGTACCTTGTACCCTGTTAAGTCCCTCCACCATATATAAGCTATTGATCTAGGGGGTGCGTCTAGGGTAGCCCATCAGAATAGGGGAAAAAAATCGATGGTCAGAAATACTCGAGCGCGACAGATTAAGATAAGGTAGGTTAATTACATGCTGAAGAGCATGTATTTCAATAATCTGACGATTTGAGCATGACATAAGGGAGGGGAAGGGTCACAAACTTACAAAAAAAAACGTCACCAGGACTTACTCGAGCGCGGTCAATTTCTTTTTTATTTTGAAGGAAATAATGTAAAAAGAAAGAAAAAATATAATCTGACGATTTTCACAAGCCGAACCATCAAAAATCGTAAATGCAGTATAGTGCGAGCAGTTGGTATAAAGCATATATTCCTTAGTCCGCGCCCCTCTTTCTCTTTATCTTTTCTGTATCCCTCATTCTCTCGCACCGTCGCGTCCCCACCCTTGATCGCCACATCTTGACGTGGAAGTAGTACGGCCTGCAGAAACAGTTAGGGTTAAACTAGACGTGATTTTTATCCAAATGTAGGACGTTGTAAGTAATTTGACGGCAGACAACTATATTCAACTTTTTTTTAAATTCTTGATGGCGGCCATACAAGGGCAATTTAAGACCATCAGTTTAAGAAAATCCCTCCAAATAATCGTCAGATTATGGGCTAGCACGATCAGGACACCCCGAACCTTCTGGTATAATAATCTGACGCGCTCGAGTATTTGGTGTCGGTTTTTTTTTGCACATTTAAAAAACCGCTAGGTCCTTGCGTCACATCCAAATCGTCAATCTTTTGAATGGGAGCTTCTTTCAGGCTCGATCAACATCACCTCTGAAAATATGAGGCGCTCGAAAAAAAAATTTTTTTTTCCTATTTTTAACCCTTACGTATGGCCACCTCCATCATGCAAGTCGGCAGATAACATACCTTCGTTATCCGAGACACGTGGGAGCATTTAAGTCATCAATATCTGACGCGCTCGAATATTTCCATTTATCGTATTTTTTTACAATTTTAATACCCCTACGGGGTTTCAAAATATTAAAACGAAAACGCTCCCCCCACCAGTGAACGGGAACGCATTACATTACCTTTTTTTATTACTATCTAATCTTCAAAATCTATTAAATTAGGTCCCCACGGCCCTCGAGTAAATCCAAATTTAGCCTCGTCGGCTCCCCAGCTATAAACCATTGGCACGGAGAAAGGTTCTGGTTATTTTTTTTAT
Source organism: Acrobasis suavella (assembly GCA_943193695.1). NCBI lineage: Eukaryota > Metazoa > Arthropoda > Insecta > Lepidoptera > Pyralidae > Acrobasis > Acrobasis suavella. The sequence goes on along the minus strand of OW971945.1, from coordinate 7,089,274 downwards.
TTAACCTCAAGTGCCCCATACTGCTGGGCATAGGTATGTAATAATTTTATTTATTCTGCGACAAAGATCTCTCCCTGGGTTCATTTAGGTATATGATTTATTGACAGCCTAAAAATAATTTCTATACGAATGAAAGTTTAATAAAAATATTAGAGATTTTACACTTATTGAATATTTTTAAATAAACGAAGACTTAGTGACGATTATTGGCATTTAACAAAAAGGTTATTCATAGTTATACTTATTTGTCCTCCGAAAGCATTGATCTGGGCCTGTATAATACAGTATATCATCTAGCCTAGTTAAAACTTGGGAGTAAGTACAAAAAACCCTATATACTACCTACATTCAACGTGCAATTTACGAATTCAACGTTCAGCTGACGAATTAAGAACGTGACATTTGTAAGTAAAACTACAATTTAAATAAATACACTTTATTACGGTCAACCATAAGGCACATCAAATAAGCTAGGCAAAATGCACCCACATTCAGACTTGACTAGAATCGGTCTCATATACCTTAGGAACCTATTGGGAGAGTAACTTGTGCTTTTCCACGTTAACGTTACATTATTATTATATTATTCTCTTATCTCTGCACTCCAGGCACTCATGAAGAACACTTACAAACAGCTTACAGAACTATCTGGTCCCACTCTTATCAATACCAGCTACATAATGAACATATATAATTAGTTACCTATAAGCAGTTTAAAATATTGTAAGTGGGTGCAATGCATGGACTCATTAATCCTTTCCACGTGTTCCTTCGACAAGGCGCAAGCCGCGATCCTTAATCATTCTAAAGCGAAATTTACATTGAGTGAGCATCCTTTGATCGACGCTTTCAGATTACATAACAGACTAACAAAGTAACTTCTTTTGGCCTTGCATTTGGCGCCACGGCACCACCGATTTTGGAGTCGAATTAAACAGTTTTCCCGATCTGCTCTAAAGTTGAAGTCTTTCGGCAACGATGCATTTCTCTAATGTTAATATAAAAGTACTAGCTTTTACCCGCGGCTTCGCTCGCATCGAATCCATTAAATAATTGGATAGTGTAGATTTACGCTTCCGAGGCATTTTTTAGACATACGCTTTCAGTGACAGTTAAAAATAACAATGGTACCTAACCTCAAAAATTCCAAACAGCTGAAACTATAGAAAATGTTGATAAATGTTGACAATTTTTTTTTTATTTTTTTTTTAATATTTTTTTTTTTAATAAAAAGTACCCTATGTTACTTCTAGTACCTCCCAGAATATGTGTACAAAATTTCATGATTATTCGTCAAGTAGTTTTTGCGTGAAAGCGTAACAAACATCCACGCTTTCACATTTATAATATTATTATATTAAGTAAGGATTACTATATCATCCATGAAAAAAAAATTATAATAAAACCGAAATTCTTATTAATCTCATATTTTCAAATCGGTGTTTTCGTTACTCATATTATTGTGTAAATGAAAGAACACGTGGACGGAATTGCGCGTGAAAATTAAAATATTGTTACTATTAGTAATAAATGCAAAACTATTTACAAACTTAAATACACAGAAACGTAAAATATAGCACTAACTAAATTCTTTAAACATTCAAGATAAGCGTACATAAATAACATGCCATTTTTGTATTTAAATAATGTTATAACTTACATATATCCAATAACGTACAGTATACATAAAATTGTTTATTGCAGTTGGATATAAAAATTGCAATAATATGGATTAAAACGTTTACAAAACGGACGGTATCTATAACTTTGAACACTTTTTTTATAAAAGCTCATGATATAACACTTAGGGAAATGTGTATAACTGCATAATATATCAGAAAATTTTAATATGAAGTCATCACTTCATCTCGACCGTCGTAAATAAACGTACTATTAGGTGCATGAAAAGAAGCGCTGATTCAAACATAATTAAGGCTTTTCCCATATAAGGTTTTATGATGGACATCACGTTACTCATTTTTCGTCACAGTAATATAATAATTTATTACTACTTTCCTTATATAAGTACGCAGTGTACGAGAAATCCACAATTCATTTCATACCTGTAAATTTTATTTACACGCGCTGTTTATGAATTAAACACTTCCAAAATATAAATTCTGGTTAAAATCTAGCAGCTAAATTTAATTTATGACCAACTAATATTTATTCAATTTCAATTATCAAGGTAGGTAACATATTATATGCCAACCTCTGCCATATAAGTGCCAGGGCAAGTAATACTTTTGTGCCCTTAAAACTTTAATCTAAGTAACAGGGTGACTTGACTTTTCAGCACCATCCAAATATTTGGAGCAATTTCAGTCTGTAATATTTTAAATAAATAAATAATCACACAGATTGAGTTAGCCCTAAAGTTAATTTGAGACTTTTGTTATGGGATACTAACTCAACGATACTATATTTATAATAAATACATATAGATAAACATCAAAGACCCAGGTCAATCTGAATAAGATCATTTTCCATCTTGACCTGACCGGGAATCGAACCCGGGACCTCCAGAGTGACAAAGTAGCATGATGACCACTAGGCTCTGAAAGTCGTGAAACTGATTCACTTTCTAGAAGTTTTTAAAATTTGATAAAAATGGTTCGTTGTCCCATACAAAATCCGTCTGTCTTAGCACTGATTTGTATGGAAAGTTGTTTTTTTTCGTTAATATTTTTATGGAAAGTAGTTCAGTATCATGGACTGAACTTTCTCTAAAAACTTGGCTGGTGGTTAAAAAGTCGCCCTGTATTATTTTAAGGTCCGTTACCCTCGTTGCTTCTCGATGTTATGTAATATCTATTAAGTAGGAATTTACATGCTTACAGCATGACATCGCAGCATGATGATATCTTGCAGAATTAAGAGTACCTAGAACATCCCTCAACAAAAGTAATAAAAATCACTTAACTTCCTTCCTCGCGCCTCTATTACCAAGGTTATCGCCGCCCGCATGGACATCCGCCTCTTTTACGCCCGCCTGGTACCGCAATAGTTTATCATCGGCCGTTCTGATTCGCTCTTGCAGTATCTCTACAGTTCTGTTCAGAAGTTTGATCTCCTCTTGCAGCGGGTATAGTTGCATGTTCATCTGCATCAACTCCTTTTCGTGTGCCAGTTGCAACGTGTGTAACTATAAAATACAATGTTTTGCTTAGATGCCAAAAACGGAATCTCACCGCTTTCCGTTTAGTAGTGTATAATACAGTAAACTAACGAATGTAAACAGAATTAGTAGTTTTTCGTTTTTTCTTGATGACTATCACCCTCTAGAGTTGGTTCACCCTCTGTTGCTGAAGGGGAAAAAATTGCCTATGAGTTCCAGTGTTACTCATTGCAACTTTCTTCCAAATGAGTAAGTACCACAGTGTGTTCTAACGGCTCTTCAACGCGCCGTATCCCGTCAAGAACCACGTAAAACGCATCACACAGTGAAACTTGACGGGAATACTGGACTCCGTATTCCCGTTGACTAACAGTAACGTAAATGAAAGTATTTAAAGGTGAAATAAAACATATTTCAATTAATTAAACTATGAACTAATAAATGGAATGATGGATAAATGGATGAAATTCGTACATCTTTTCAAAATATATATTTAACATTGTAATGAGACAGAGAGAGTGCTATAACTAATAACAAAATGAAATTGCTTACATCTTGAATTCGTTTTTTCTTTAGCAGTATGAACTCCTCGTTAGTTCTCTTGAGAGACTCTAACAAGCTACTTCTATCCTGCATCAACACCTCTTTCTGTTTCCTCATCTCCGATAACTCTGCCTCCATTTCGTTAGTCACTTTTGCCAGAATATTCTCCATCGATTTGGTTGGTCTACAACCGGGTTTCCTTTGTGGATTTAGATTTAACAAAACTGAAATAAATTCATCATTTTATTCCACCTACATATGTGATCAATAATAACTATATTATAACATGAAATAAATCATTTGTTACTTCTACGTTATTATTATCGTACATCGAAAGACTATTTTTGTTTTAACGAAATACTTTGGAAATTTTATACACATAACTTGTGTATATAGTGTATTTTTAGTATATCTTTATGCGCCTACCATAATTAAATAAAAGTTCCGTTTTCCTACAGGTTGATTGCATTAGCATTAAGTTCATCTTTTGTAGCATTGTGGTCAGTAAAATTTTTAATAAATAATAGGTAGGAAATTCTTCTAGAAGTGTTATCAATGACAAACAAATTATAAAATAATAGGTAGGGGAAAAAGTATTTTCGCATTTTATATGAAAATTCAAAACATTTTTTAATATAGTTTATTTACATTTAACTAAAGTATGTAGGTACTATTTTGTTCGATAACTTTTTGCCATCTTATAGGTAGGGCATGATCCCATTGCTATAGAAATTTTGGGGCTTCTGATCAAAAAACTGCGTCAAGTAGTTTTGGCAGTCCTCTCGTGGTGTTAACCTGACACTGCCTAAAGAATTCTGAAGAGACCGAAACAGGTGGATATCTGAAGGTGCCAGGTCAGGACTATACGGCGGATGCATTAACAGCCAGCGGATGCTCCCAGCCAAACTCTCTTAATTTTTGCTGAGTGGTTAAAGATGTGTGAGGCCTAGCGTTATCATGATGAAAAACCACACCCCTTCTGTTGATTAATTCCGGCCGCTTTCTCTCAACTTCTTGCTTTAATTTTATCAGTTGTTCGCAGTAGAGTTCTGAATCTATGGTCCTGCTTGGTGGTAACAGCTCATAATGAATAATGCCCTTCCAATCCCACCACTCACACAGCAACAACTTGTTGCGAGTTTACCCGGGTTTCGCCACAGTCTGTGAAGCCTGACCGGCCTTTGACCATGACCTTTTTCGCACGTTCTTATCGTACGTGATCCACTTTTCATTACCAGTTATCAATTCTTCAAAAATAGTTCGGTCTCATAACGTCGGTTCATTAGGTTTCTTTCAGAGAGCTCGTGAGGTACCCAAATATCGAGCTTTTTTGTGTACCCATTTTTTTTCAAATGCGCCATAACTGTTTTGTGGTCAATTCCCAGTTCTTCAGCTACATATGCCGATCTTGCTCCACTTTTTCAAAAATAGCATCCATTTTATCCGTAATAGGGCGACCAGAGCGACGTGCATCTTTGACATCAAAATTTCCAGATTGAAAACGCTTAAACCAAATTTGTGCTACTCTCACAGATATTGCACTAGATCCGTAAATATCACAAATTTTTTTCGCAGCTTGCGTTGCATTTTTACCTTCTTGGTAGTAAAATTTTAAAATGTATCTCATTTCTTCATTAGATTCACTCATCTTGACGGTAAGAAAAACAAATGAAAATCACGCATTTTCCTAATTTGAATTTGGAATTATCTTCTTTAAAATTTAAACTTTTAAATGATACCAAAACCAGCCAGGTACAAATAGTATAGCCAAAGTGGTTTTATTACAAGTTCATACATACTATATGCGAAAAGACTTTTTCCCCAACCTAATATATAACTCACCTTCTTTTTCCTTCTGCAAATTCCTTAAGTTTTTTCTCAATTCTTCCGTTTCTCTGTTGATCTTAGCAATAGTTCGTTGTTTAACAGTTAATTCCGTTTGCAACCCCTTTATCGTAGCCACTAAATAGCTATCCTCTTTCAACCTATTTAAAATCAGTGCAGAATTTTGTGAGATCCTACTAACGGCCGAAGAAGCTCTGTCTGGTTTTATGAAGGCCTGAGTTGATACCGTATGCATGGATCGTGGCACAGTTTGAACAGCTGTGGTAACAGAATTTGTTTTATTTATCTTATTTTTAAGATCAGAATTCGTTTTGCGATCTTCCATCAATTGTCGCTCAACGTCTATAATATGGTTTTCATATTTCTGTTTCATGTCGCCAAACTTTTCTTGAAGCGTTAGAAGAATGCTCTGGAAATGATCCTCTTTATCTTTGAGTTCTTGTTCTAAACGTGAAATTCGTTCCTCTAACAATTTCTTCTTATTGTCTTCCACAGTAGACGACTTTGCTGCAACTGAAAATGATCAAAAATATGTGAAGGTAAGTAAAGTTAACGTTACAAACTTATGTTATGGATATATAAGTACAAACCAATCAAAGCTGAAACTGAATCGGGATATTTCCTCCTCAAAATCATTTCCATTTCTTTAACTTGCCTCTGAAGATCTTGAATGACTATTTTATCTTTATCATGCTGAATAGTTAAATTCTTCCTTTCGTTTCTTTCTTTATTCAACTCGGCAACTACTTTACTTTCATTTTCACGGACAGCCTTTAATTCAGAATTTCTATTTTCATATTCTTTTCCTAATCTACTTATAAATTTTTCACACTCATTTAATTTTAGATCAGTTATGTGTTTTTGTTCATTTACTTGGTCTAACTTCTTTCGTAATATTTTATTATCTTCTGTCAGCTGGACGTTAAGAAGTTCAATAGATTTTACTCTTTCATTGGTGTCCTTTAGTTCTTCTAACAAGTTCTCATGTTTACAAGGAGCAGCCTTTTTTGGTGAATTAGTTATGAATCGGGCAACTTTCGCAGTCTCTCTTTTCTTGGAATCTATAACGCCAGCGGAGAAAGGTCTCGACTTCGGCTTGCGTCGTATATTTTGATTGTTCTCCTTAACGTTATGCTTAGCGGGTTGATTTACCTAAAATGCATATAATAATAAATAGGTCATAAAGACAAAAGTTCATTGCTCTATTTGACTTACGTTTTAAAAGCTAGTATATCTTAACTAATGTCACCGTGAAACAATGTCGTTACATATAATGCGATAAATAAACCATTAAAAACCTGTTTACTGTAAAGAGAGTTTGTCATCAGTGTTAAATAACTGCAAACTAGAGGCAATGACCGAGCGTGGCGCTTCCACGCCCCCAAGAGGAAGGTTGTCATTCTGGTTCCAAAACAAACATAACCGGCATCCCACGGTATATAAATATGCTTGCAGATTTCTGTACTTCAATATCAATATATATCTATTTTATTATTCATTTGATTCACAATTAATAATCATGTAGATATTCATATATCGATATTGGTACATATACATACCTACATTCATAATTGATTCACAATATCGTAGCAGTATAGTGGTTCGTTATTTAACAATCCCAAGGGAACCTAACTTTTTTCCGGGATGAAAAGTGTTAATCCAGATAATAAGATATCTACAGCCAAATTTTACCATAATGGCTTAAAAGCGGAACAAACATTCATCTTAACCAACCTTTTAGGATGTGAATCTCTATACTATTATGTCTGACATAACGGAGAGATCTGATATAAACATCTAAAAATACTAAAAAAACATTGAATTGTACTATCATGTATGACTGTTTTCATAAACAGTCATGATGCTTAACATAAACCAACAGCATATCCAAGTTGTTTGTTTCAAACTTTTCAAGGAATGGTACTTGGCATATGCTATAATACAAATGGTGCTTAATTGCGTATTCGTTTAGATTTTTTTATGATATGGTACTACGATACGATCTAACAAAATATTCACATTCATACAATAATATTTTCAATGATCAAGTTAAAGACAATAACATTTTCAATGATTCTATATTATACTTTAGCAACAATTTGGTATCGATGCATATAGGGAACACATAAAAATCGGTGATACATCAATGTTGTGTGCGAGCTTATAAGGCTCAGGCGTTGCGCAGGAGCACCAGAGCGTATTTGCACTTGCGTAGCCGGCACTGCGCCAGTTATCATGGGGTCGTGGGCAGCAACAGTCGTCCTGCTGGCAGTAACCACCACGGTGGTGCTCAGCACGCCACTCATCAACCAACTACAGCCCGGTCAAAGTGAGTATTTTCACAGTACTACTTTTGATTGCAGTGACTCTTTTATACATTTTTTTAACTATAATACAGTATATTTTTAACTATAAATATCAAATAACTAATCAATTTACAAAGCGACAAATTGGTATATTATTTACTAGGTGTTTCCCGGGGCTTTGTCGGCGTTTTGATAGATAAAATATAGCCTAGTCAAAAATAATAAAATATAAACAATAAAATATAGTTTAATCGCTGATAATGTACCTTTCTATAGGTGAAAAAAATTGCAAAATCGAATCGGTAGTTTTTGAGTTTATCCATTACCAACAAACACACAAATAATCAAATCTTTTCTCCTTATAATATTAGTATAGATAAAACCACTTTTAGCACTTGCCTTATTTTTTTCCGATACGAATTGTATCATTATATGAAAATAATTAAAATATTCACCGCGCCTCCGGGAGGTTACGGGTGATCCAAGGGCTGGCAGTTATTTCGCCCAAAGAATTTCTATCGCAGTGCAGAGAGGCAATGCTGCTAGCTTACTGGGCACCCTGCCTCGCGGCGACGCGTTGGAATTTCTATTTTATTTGTAAATTTTGTATATTTTTTATTAATAATTGTATTTGAAATGTATTTTTATAATGAAATAAAGAAATCAAAGTAAAATTAAAATATGTGTGTAATAAAAATATCTTCTATTCATTATATAAATATATTATTTAGAAATGCTGTTAGTCTCACGACGATAATAATATATCATCATCGGTTTACTTCATGACATTATATAGTTTACTCTCATTTTTGTTATTTTTTTAGCACCGGAAGAAACTTTGAAAATATAGTTAAACAATAGCACGTAGGCATTTACAAAACTATTTTAAGATTTGTAAGTAGGTATATGACCAAATGTTACTTTCATATTATTACCATAGTTGAAAGATTCTGAATTAGCATTATGTTGATGAAACTATATTAACAAACAAAAGAATTATATACTTAGTTTTGAAAAAAGAGAAAGTAAATAAGTTTGTACATGTGTAGGATAATTAATCAAAGTAATAGTTCAGAGTACTGATGCGTATCATTTGTATGATGTAAAAATAAATTTACAGCTGAGCGCATCCTACATTTTACATACAAAACAGGCGGAACTGACAAACTAACATTGTTCTCAAATACAGCAAACATAACACATTCCGGGCAGGTTGGACCTTCACTGGACGTGATCTAAATAAGACGTAGGGTCGATCGAGGGGGTATGATCGCTTGAATCACAGGCTAAATGATTTTTGTTGTAATATTCACTTTAAATTCTATGGCTCCCAATAGAAAAACTTGTGATCTATTTCCGATGTAATAATATTTACTTTGCAAAAAACTCGACCAGATAATAAAAATAACGTGTTCTTTTCATTCTAAATTTATTATAGTAAGAGCTTATATTGCTAGTTTTTTTTTTTAAATATTCACTAGATACTTTATGATAAGTACTTTTGACTGTGACTGGACTTATACGTGCACTTAGAAAAATTGATAAATATCTACTACTACTCGTTTAGCATTTGATCCGAGTGACTTCAGTGAACAAATCCGGTCGAGGAAACCCTTCGGAATCAAGTTAGACATGACTACCGTTAGCCGCCCAAGATCTGACCGGCATCGAATGGAAATCACGCAGTCGCCAGAGAAAGTCATTAAACATGTCGCACGGCGCACGAGCCGCGCATTTTAATCACTGTTTCTATTATCAAAGCCTTTGTTACCAATCAGCCCTGGTACCTGTTGCTATAAATCAATTGGTAGGAACTGCACGGCATAATTTGTCACCGCAAAATCATTTTTTTCAATCACGTGTAAAAGTATGTTATCAATATAAAAAAAAAGATAAGTATTAAGTACCTAATTAAGTAATATAATTTTTGTTTATCTTTACATGTATTTATCATAAAATATAGTATTGTTGAGTTAGAAGTCCGATACTCAAGTTTAAACTTACTTTGTGGCTAGCTCAATCTGTGTGATTTGTACCTATATATTTATTTACTTATTTAGCAACGAATAATAACTTCAAAAATACTCTATCTACAAGTACTAGTATCTGAATCACAGCGATTAAAATCAAACATGATCTAACAATAGTGGTCAAAAATAAATAAAACAAAGCGCTACGAACAGATAAGATCTGTCAATTAAAACATCATTTGCGTCCTTTACTGTACGTTATAGTGTTCCATATTCATGTAAACTATGTACCTAGCCATTGCGATTAATGCCAATTGAATTAAAAAGGATAATAATACTTAATAGATCACGATGCACGCAAATTGTAATCACACAAAGATTTACTAGCGTACCTAATGTAAGCTCGATAGTATACCTAATCAGTTTTGAACAACTATCATTATATGACCTTGAACCTAATTCAAAACTTGTATGAATAGGTATCATTTTTTGAAAATTTATTATTTATGATAATGAAATTTCAGAATGGCCCCAACTTGTGAAGCAACCATCTCACGTAGATCCAGTTGATATTATATCAGAGAAAAATACAGAGAAGTTAATTGAAGGAGAACTTGTCGATCCTCAACCACCGGCTGAAACGGTTGAAAGTGTAGAACCAGAAGATGTAAATCCAAAAATAAATTATAATAGCAAATCTTTCGGCGAAACCAAAGACGATTCCGGGAAAGTAGACTACACGGGAGCTCAACTCTGGAAAGTTTCTACGCAGAAGGAAGGATGGCGTGCCGTATTGGGAAGATTGAGACGAAGAAATCGTAAGTAACTATTCAATTAAATGATGGAAAGATATTACTTTTTCATACAATCCATTGAGGAGTACACATATTATGCATCCTGTGTAATTTTATTTCTTTTCGTTCTCCTAGTCATATCAACATGGGGATCAAATGGAACTTCCATCGATGTACTGGTAAATCCGAACGCAATACAAAATGTCACAAATGTACTTAAGAGAGAAAACATTCCATTTGAAGTCGTCATTGAAGATCTTCAGAAGAGAATCAACCAAGAAAATCCACCGCTTGATGAGAACGAAATTGAACTACAGGACAGAAGAGGTGAGGTTTCAATTTATGTTTAACGGAAAATATGAAACTTACGAAAAATAAGTCTAAGAAATAAATTATAAAGAAGTTATATAACTAAAAATTTATCTAGTTACTTATTTTTATTTACCATAAGTAATAAAAATTAAATAAAATCATTATGGCTATACAATAATATAAATTAAATTTGCAATTCCCATTTCAAACAGTTATTGACAATCGACTAAATACAGATTTTCTCACAATATTTTCCTTCACTGTATTTCCTTAATTATCTACAATTATTGATATTGTTTTAAATATAATGCAACTACCGTATTCATGAAAGCATGTTTTTGTTAAATAAATGCTATCTGTTGATATACTACCTCCTACAGACACATAAAGAATGTTATTTGATTGTGCTGATAGCATTACAAAGGTCTATTGCATGACCAGAACATCGCATGATAAATCGAAGTATCAAATCAAATAAAGCTAGAAAGTTGCTATGGAAATTCTATTCACTACTTCCATGAATTTCCATTAACCATATTCCAAGGGTGTCGTCATTTTGTTGCAGCTAGAGCTTACAATTTTTGGCGTTACAGGGCTTCCAACCGTCTAGGTACAATGGGGGCTTACTTGGGTTACACTTCACTCAACATACCCATGGAGTATTGGCCAAATGCAAATTGGGGTTCGTTGTTGAAATTCGGCACCAGTTTGCACGTTCACTCGTGTTCTAATTCTTTGTTGATTTCGTATTCATTTAACAGATGGTCTTGTATCTTATGTATGCATGCAGGCATTGTTGGCATATTATATACTACTTACTGTAAAGCTGTAACTAACTTTTTTCTATTATTAGAACACTATTTCATGTGCACGTAGGATGTCACGTTAGTATAGTTTACGTTAAATACGGATATTGTCGTAAATCACGCTTTTAATTTACAGGTCACCGTATGAATTGGAAGCAATACCACAGACTTGAGGATATCCATGGATTTTTGGATTATTTGGCAAAAACGTATCCCGCCATTATTAGTGTCAATAACATCGGCAAGTCGCACGAGGGACGGGAGTTGAAGGTAATTTGACTTTATATTATCAGTTTTATTATTTTGCTGCTTTAACTATAATACGTAATTAAAGTGTATTTCTTCACGATTTTTATTTTGTCTTGTGACAGTTACTAAGAATCTCCAACGGGAACCCGACAAATAAGGCAGTATTCATAGACGGTGGAATACACGCACGTGAGTGGATCAGTCCAGCTACAGTCACCTACTTCATCAACCAGTTTGCAGAAAACTTTGATGTTGAGGACGATGACATAAAGAACATAGACTGGTAAGTATTTTTATATATAACACTTAAGAATCCCCTTTCCCTAGACTTTTCCATACAAACGTAGTCTACGTTTTATTTTGAAACGACATGTCTCATTTCGGTAAAAAGTTATTTTAAAAAATTGCTTATTATCTTGGGTTATAATTGGGTTCCGACGGTAAAATTATGAACTGGAAAGAAAATATAAGGGTGTAGAAGTTTTCCATGCTGATGGTCAAATAAGATATAATACACTATATTCTCTTTTAAGTTCATAATTTTGCTGTCAGTAACCAATTACAACCCTAGATAATCGCAATTTCTTTAAAATTACATAATTTTGCCCAAATCCTACATGTCGTTTCAAAATAAAACGAAGACTAGGTACGTTTGTATGGGAAAGTCTGATTCTGTCCAGAGTAAGGGGACTCTTAAGTAAGTTAATACTTCTATCGATAGGACGACTGTAGCTGATAACAGTAAAATATTCAATAAAATTACTATTACCTCATTATCACATAAATAATAAATAAAAATATATGGACAAATAACATTGATTGAGTTAACCTCAAATAAGTTCGATACTTGTGTTATGGGATACTAACTCAACGATACTATATTTTATAACAAATACATATTAGATAAACATCCAAGACCCAGGACAATTTAAAAAGGCCATTTTCCAACTGGAGATCGAACCCGAGACCTCTGGGTGGCGGACTAGCATGGAGACCAGTACGCCACGGAACAATCCGTATCGAAGTAAAAAGTCGATAGCTCCCTAACTATGGTAATATAATGCGTTACAGGTACTTTTTGCCAGTTTTGAACCCAGACGGATATGAATACACACACATGAGAGACCGTCTTTGGAGAAAGAACAGGAGGCCTGGAGCAGGCTTGAGGGGGTGTTCCGGTGTCGATCTTAACAGAAATTTTGGGTAAGATTCAGTAAAGTAATATGTAAGTCAAAGGCAAATAAATAATGGGCAATTTGGTTTTATCACCATTATCATATCAACCACCGGAAGTCCACTGCTGGACATGGTTTGCCACTTCGTTATTATTAAGCGTCAATTTTTTTTCGATATTGATACATTATATGATAGAATACATTTATTAATAATGGGTCAGGGTCTTTCTCGACTAACGTACCGCGATCAGATTGCAGATGTTCTTAATAAAGGAAGTCAGAAACTCAGAAGCACCCGTAACTGTCGGGCATTCATGAAGAGAGTGATGAATGTAGATGAAGCGATAGAGGTCTGTCAGGATCATAGCAAGTGGAGGTCCATAGTCTGTGCCTACCCCTGTGGGAAACAGGCGTGATAATATGTATGTATGTATGTGTGTATGAATAGATTTATTTTTTTAATTGAAATGTTTGGGTACTCTTTATTGTTCCCATCGTAAAAGGAAACTTCCTAATAATACTCAATAACAATGATTTACGTCCTAAATTGGACATTAAATATATTCGGCACGCCAAAACGTCGTCGTCAGAAAATCACTTTCTAATGTTTATTTCGGTTTTACCGTAAGGGGCACAAATCTGTGAATATTTAACGAAGCGCATCGATTAATGAATCATGGACACCAATTTGTTTTGCATATTCAATTTGCCGATGTACCTATATCATTAGCAAAATAAAATAATTTGAATATGAATAATATTCGAATTTCGAAAACAAGAGAGATTTGCCAGTAACTAAAATATTTTTAACATCAAGCCAAAGAAAAGTTCAAAAAAAAATTATAGTTTTCAAATAGACAATGTGCTAGCGTGACTTTATACTGGAACAGAGACAGAGACTCCTTTGGTGTGGTGTACCAACAATTTCGATTTTCGATAATTTAAGTATTTTAAAGAGCGCCTAATTTATTTCGCCCCGGATACCGAAATCTAAAATGCGCCACTCAATGTTAACAACCTTTAAGGGGCTACCTGAATTTTCCGGGGTCCAGTGCTGCCCCCATTTGAAATAAATCATTTAAAAGGAAACGGAGATATCATTTGAAATTTGGCCTTGATCAGACCCTAGATAACCCTTCAAACTATTTTATGAACTACTGTTTACAGTTTAAAGTGAGAACGTGAAGCTTTTCTACGCACAATTGCGAAAAACGGCCACTTTTGGCGTATGTGCGTAGAAAAGCTACCAACTACCAACAATAAGTTTTGCAGGGTGTACTTATGCCTTGTACGTACTCGTAATGCAATAGGATGTGTAAATAAAATATTTTAGACATTTGAAGATGAAGAAGAATACGTCCAATGTCCCAATTCTTGATGTGTGCCTTGTTAGTAGGTACAGACACCATATTAAAGATTTATATGTATAAGACTTATTTACTTTTTAAAATTACAGCTATCGATGGGGAGGCAAGGGTACATCAAACTATCCTTGCAGTGAGATTTACAGAGGAAATAGAGCCTTCTCGGAGCCGGAATCTAAAGCTCTTCAGGTAAGTAGGAATCTAGGAATATACCTAGATAGAACTAGTAAGTAAAAAAAAATCAGTTTTAAATTGTATATAGTACCAGTAGTTTTAGTTGTATTAGTATATAGTATTGTATATTAAGTTTTGATACCTTCCAATTCATTTATACATACATATTTCACGCCTGTTTCCCATACAGTTCATCTAGTTATCAGTAGATAAAATTGTAAGAAGGTAGGTATCTACTTCCATACTTTGAATTGAATTATTACTTATTTGACTTAATATACTTATTTGAGGTGAAGTATTTTAGTATACCATGCATAAATCCTCCAAGGCTATGTCCAAGGTCAGATTTTGTACCCCAGTGGAACAGAAAACTAGTGAAAAGTTTCATTTAAAAATACTCTAGACAAGGCTTGAAATACCGGTACATATAAGAACCGGTACCATTGACTTTGGTGTGGTACCAGTTTCAGACATGGTACCTGTACTATCTGTACGTACTATTTTTCCGTCAGTATTGGTACTATACCGGTACCAGAGAGAGAAAGATAGCAGCAGGTACAAGTATAAAGCAGATAGCAAGCAGGTACCTAAATAAGGTATCTGTACCTGGAGGAGTACCGGTACCCATCAAGTACAGGTACCGGTACTGAAATGAAAAGAACCTCTAAATACTGGCACAGACCCTGTACTTTTGGTACCAGTTTCAAACCTTGCTCCTAAGTCATATTTTGTACCTCAATGGAACAGCAAACCAATAATGTAAAGCTTTATATTTATTCACAGGACTTCTTCAAAAGCACGGCCACCAAATTCAGCGCATACCTGACATACCACAGCTACGGCCAATACATCCTGTACCCCTGGGGCTACGACAACGCGGTGCCGCCAGACCACACGGACCTCAATGACGTTGGCAACAAAATGGCTGCAGTGAGTATTAATAGGAATTTTCCCAAAACATTGCCATCAAAATCAGAGGAAACTTAACGGACTTTCTGCACGACTAGTACACTCTGTACCCTGGGTCCCATATGCCAAGATACCACATAGATCTTAATACTGTTTGTATTAAGTGTTAAACCCCGTATCTCCGGAGTGACAGCATGACATGATGACCACTATAGATGTTGGTAGAAAGTCTAACAGTATAAATATGACTGTAATCTGAATGTCTTAAGATTACTAGCAGGTGATAAATTGTATTAAAATATACCACTTTCTTATATTCCAGGCTATAATGTCAGTTGGACAAGACAAATACTCCGTCGGGTCATCTAGCAATTTGTTGTATCCTGCAGCAGGAGGTTCAGACGACTGGGCCAAGAGTCTGGGCATCAAGTACACCTACACTATTGAACTGAACGACCAGGGCACCTACGGTTTCATATTGCCCACACAATACATAGAACCAGTGGCTAAAGGATCCTTGGCTGGCCTGAGGGTATTGGCAGCTGCCGTGCATAATGCCTGATCTCTTGAGTACAATGCCATTATTTTTAAGTGTAAAGTTTTATATTGTTTGTAGTTTATTGCCTTCAGATTTCAATAAAATAATTATACAGTCATCTTTTTTCACAAACTAACTGCAACTTTTTTCAGAAACTGCATTCTGAAGACAATTGGCTGCAATGTATTTATTAGACTATTGTTGTCTATGAGTGTGATTAATTTTATAAAATATTTTAACTTATTTTATTATTAAAAATGTTCAATGTATTCTGAGTTTTATTTAAGATTCCTACATTCATTAGAATCTATCTCTGTAATTTTATTTAAAACAAATACAACTGCTATTTATATTCCCTTTGACAGTGAAATGATGTCAATAAAATTACTGATAGATAGATACTTTAGCCATCATTACCT
This sequence comes from Acrobasis suavella, assembly GCA_943193695.1. Taxonomy (NCBI): domain Eukaryota; kingdom Metazoa; phylum Arthropoda; class Insecta; order Lepidoptera; family Pyralidae; genus Acrobasis; species Acrobasis suavella. The sequence continues at coordinate 7,072,752 of OW971945.1, read as the reverse complement.
TATTAGTTCCAAAGAACACATCATCTTCATTGAACTCAGTCTCATTGGCTTTGGTCACTTTGATGAGGGGTACAGTACCAGTTGTTGTTTCCCTCGCATTTGGCGACGCATTGTGACTGGCCATAGGGCTACTTTTCAGCAAGTTCTTAGTTTCAAGAGCTATATCCTCAGCACGCTTCAAAATCAATTCTACGTCTTCAACATCGTCCCCAATGAGTTTTTGCTTGTCTTTGCCAGCCGACAACTTGTTTATCTCACTAAATATCATTTTAATTTCTTCATCACTATCCTTGTAAGTTTCGCATGTTTTTTCAAAATGCAAAAATTCTTTAGTTGATATACTATTGTCGTTAGAATTAGAATCTTGGTTGTTTGATACAGCACACTGTGCCATTTTAGGATCTTTTATAAACAGCCTTTCACACTTTTATCTCAACACGGTCGATAACGCAGTCGCAAACAATTCAGAAATATTGAAGGAAGGAAATTCATTCATAATTTATTTTGTTTTCGATTTTCAATCAATCAAACACATTTGACAGTTGCTAGGCAACAATTTTTTTTTATATTTGCTTTTTCAGTGAAGCTGAAATAATTTTTCGGTGATTACCGGTTTTTGGAAAGACCAACACTATAGCAATGACTGTCTATGAGTAAGATTTTTTTGTATTAGCAACATCTTGCCGCAAATGTCTTGAGATATGTCAAATATGTCATTTTGACATTGATAGTTTTAAGGTTTGCTTTTTGCTTGTAGTTTTGATTGATATTTGTAATTTTGTTTGTGCAAAAAAAGTGAATAAATAAATCCAGTGCAATAACACATAAATCAATTAAACATGTCGGTTCCACCGCAAGCATTTGTAAATAAAAACAAAAAACATTTCTTAGGAATTCCTGCACCCCTGGGTTATGTTGCAGGTGTTGGTAGAGGGTTAGTAGTTTTCATAATATTATTAGCATCATTTATAGCTTGGTTTTCTGCATTACGTCTATTTCAATTAAAATTATCATTATTCCAGAGCTACCGGTTTCACCACACGTTCGGATATTGGTCCTGCCCGAGATGCAAACGATGTATCGTAAGTAAACCAATACTCTATTTACTGTGTGTTTTTTACTTATACTTCAGGCAGATTTTATACTGTAATTATTAATTTATGTACTTGCAGTGACGATCGCCATGCCCCACCAGCGGCAAAACGTAAAAAAAACGAAGAGGAAGACGATGACGAAGACTTGAACGACTCCAATTATGATGAGTTTTCTGGCTACAGCGGCTCGCTCTTTTCAAAGGTATAGTTATCAGTTTATATAAAAAAATAGCAACTTTAGCTAGTAGAAATCTTTGTATTATACATATTTTCTATTCTATACAGTACTCTTTTGATTGTTTTATGTGTAAATTTGAATGTTTGTAAATAAGAAGTATGAATCTGCATTTTGTCCACAAACACATTTATTTATCTTTAGGATCCATATGATAAAGATGACGCTGAAGCAGATGCTATTTATGAGTCAATTGACAAGCGCATGGATGAAAAGAGGAAGGAATATAGAGAAAAACGGCTAAAGGAAGATCTTGAGAGATATCGTCAAGAAAGGTAAGGATTTTATTGTCATTATTATAATCATTGGTGAATCTGTAGCCCTACGCTTTTGTATTCATATTATTTTGCCTATCTAACAAGAAAATTCGAATTTCCAGGCCAAAGATACAACAACAGTTTTCCGATTTGAAACGTGAATTGAAAATGGTATCTGAAGAAGAATGGTCAGCCATTCCCGAGGTTGGTGACGCGAGGAACAGGAAGCAACGTAATCCAAGAGCAGAGAAGTTCACACCACTGCCGGACAGTGTGCTGTCGAGAAACCTTGGAGGGGAATCGTCTTCATCTATAGATCCAGGATCGGGCTTGGCTTCAATGATGCCCGGTGTCATGACTCCTGGAATGTTGACACCATCAGGTTTTTTTTTTTACATATCTACTTATAACAATAATATTTTGTATAAGCTTAGTAATTTAAAAGTTTACCCTTCTTGCTTTAAGGTGATCTGGATTTGAGGAAGATAGGTCAAGCAAGAAATACACTCATGACAGTCAAATTGTCTCAAGTGTCCGATTCAGTGACGGGACAAACTGTCGTTGACCCCAAGGGCTACCTCACAGACCTGCAGTCTATGATTCCAACTTATGGTGGTGATATAAATGACATTAAAAAAGCTCGACTGCTGCTGAAATCAGTGAGAGAAACTAACCCCAACCATCCGCCAGCTTGGATCGCTAGTGCTAGGCTGGAAGAAGTTACAGGTAAAGAATTCTATGTGTAACTAAATTAAATTATTAAGTCTAAAATTAAGGTTAATTATGTGCATAAATACCTCTGTAATAGTTCTATATAATTTTATCTAGTTACACTCATGAATATAATACTATACTGTACTCTGTGTATTCCATGTATTACTGAAAAATTTTATTTGTATTTTGCCAAGAGTGTCCATTAATACTTTGAACTTTGAAGATATTTAAATAATTTAAAAGGGTATTTAGGTTTTTACTAGAATATTAGGCTTTTAGTTCATATTTAATATTGAATGTAGGTAAAGTACAGTCAGCCCGTAACCTCATAATGAAAGGGTGCGAGGTGAACCCCAGCAGCGAGGAGTTGTGGCTGGAAGCGGCGCGGCTGCAGCCGCCCGACACGGCACGCGCCGTCATCGCGCACGCGGCCCGGAACCTGCCGCACAGCGTGCGCATATGGGTCAAGGCGGCGGACTTAGAGCAAGAAATCAAGGTACGAGTTGTATGATTTAAGTAAGATGTATATTGTATATGTATGTTTATGATAATTATTGTATATAAGTATGTTTAATATTCTATATTGACCACTCCGCACTACCTTATTTCCCATTACTTTTTTCTATATAAAAAAGTTGCCTGGAAGATTAAATTGTTTAGCTATAAGTCTGCCTTTTGCGCATTCCCTAGTTTTTTAGATAATTATGTCCTGTATTTATTTATTTTGTACAATAAAAGGTACAATACAATACAATCATTGTATTGTACGAGACCAAGGACAATAACATACATGTGGGATGTTTGAAAATGAACGGAACGCGTGACAAGAAACGGAAGTTGGTTTGACAGATGACAGTGTGAAAAGGAATGTTAACAAGAGGAGAGAGAGGGGAGGTGTTTGAGAGGGAAGGAAGACGAATAGAATAGACTCTAGACGATGATTATCGTAATACATTAAGGATCGAAGAACGTGGAGGTCCATAGTATCTGCCTACCCTTATGGGAAACAGGCATAATAGTATATATGTATGTGAGATGTGCGATGGATGCGTGAAAATAAAATCAATTGGAAACAAGTCTTCTATTAATTTATTTCAACCAGACAGACCTCCTTCGCTTCATCTACACTCATATCTTCATACATTACAGGTCTCTTTTTTTATTTGTCGGCAATCTGGTTGCAGAATATTCAATAAATAGCTACATGAAACTAAATTGAGAAAGAGGAAAATAACAAGGACCTTTGTTAAAAAAATGGCTCTTACTACTTTATCAAATCTCAAATCTGCTTTCACGATCTCAATTGCCAACTATTCCTATTTTTTACAAAAAAAATTTTGCCTAAAAAATCTGACAACAGTGTTGGCACACACTTAAAACAATTAAACAAAAAAGATTATATGAATTAAGGTGGGTGTACCATGGAAGGCCACTCTAACAAATAAACTGTTATTATTCGTTTATTTACGGTATAAATAAAACTAATAAATATTTAAGTGATACTTTGTTTTATTACGTAACATATAAACCACTTTTTTGAATTGCAGATTTAATCAATATTGATTGAACTTAAGTTTCATTGAACTCTTCCAAATGGCCTTGCTAGGAACAAGGCTCTTTAGAAGGCCATCATAATAAATCAGTCATTTATCACTAAAAGTTACTGAACAGCGATTACATCTACAATAAAAAGAAGTGGTTTATATGTTACGTAATAAAACAAAGTATTACTTAAATATTTGTTAGTTTCATTTATACAATAAATAAACGAATAATAACTGTTTATTTGTTAGAGTGGCCTTCCATGGTACACCCACCTTATTTTAACGTCGTCGATTCCCGATATCAAAGAAGTGAGGGACCGTACTGCCAAAATAGTAGCGCGAGCGATTCGCCGCCGCGTCTGTGATTTCCAGTTCGATGGATGTTTGTGTAAATAGAAGGAATTTGTCATCACATGGCAATAACTACGAAATTTTAATAATTGGCCTTCGAAGGAGCATGGCCTTCCATGGTCCACCCACCTTAGATTAATACAATTAAGTAATTATATGAATTACAAGTTATAAGTACCTATGTAATAATATTTTTATAAGTTCAGCTGTTTATTAGAAATGTTATTTCTATCCCTATAATTAAGTAAGCATTTTTTCAAACTATACTTTATTGACAGGCCAAACGCCGCGTATACCGCAAAGCACTCGAACATATCCCTAACTCAGTCCGTCTATGGAAGGCAGCCGTCGAACTGGAAAACCCAGAGGACGCCCGTATCCTGCTGTCCCGAGCTGTGGAGTGTTGCCCCACCAGCGTGGAACTGTGGCTGGCCTTGGCCAGGCTGGAGACGTATGAGAATGCTAGGAAGGTGCTGAATAAAGCCAGGGAGAATATACCTACCGATAGGCAGATTTGGGTCACCGCTGCTAAGCTGGAAGAAGCACATGGTAAGCGTCATTTTAGCTCATTTTTAGGGTTCCGTAGTAAACTAGGAACCCTTATAGTTTCGCCATGTCTGTCTGTCTGTCCGTCCACGGTTTTATTTAGCGACTATAAGTACTAGATAGCTGTAATTTGATATGAGTATGTTTATTAATTAGGTGGACAAAAGTGGTAAAATAAAATATTGAAAAAAAAAATTAAAGTAGTTCCCATACAGGTAAAGTAAAAAGTCATTTTTTTGAAGACGTGAAAAAATTCACAGCTATCCTTACTTTACTAATATTATAAATGTGAAAGCGTGGATGTTTGTTACGCTTTCACGCAAAAACTACTCACGAATAATCATGAAATTTTGTACACATATTCTGGGAGGTACTAGAAGTAACATAGGGTACTTTTTATTAAAAAATAAAAATATTAAAAAAAAAATTAAAAAAAAATTGTCAACAAATATCAACATTTTCCAATTAAAATCCTCTTAGACATATTTTCGACTTCCACGCGGACGAAGTCGCGGGTTAAAGCTAGTAGTATATATAACGAACTTTAAAGGAAAACTATCAGAGCTAAGTAGGGTTTACAAATTAAAAAGTTATAGGCGATCAACTTATAAAATGTACTCGGAAAAGGAAAATTTCGTATAAATTCAATAGAAAATTAGTTTTTAGACGTTTTCAGTGGCATATACTTAAAGTTGGTATTCTTAACTACGGAACCCTACACTGCGCGTGACCCGACACGCACTTGGCCAATTATTAAAATAAAATTCTTCAATAAACGAAATATTACAAATGCCTGGTTGATGATGATAAAGCCTTCTCCCCTATTCGCTGAATCAGATATTTTTAAATTATATGAAAATTATAAATTATGATAGGTCTATATTGTCTATTATAAAAGTAATTATACAATGGCCTTTTTTACTATGTACAAATATTTTAAGGGGTGAATCAGACCATCATTTTGAATAACTTTTCGTAATAAGTGTATATCAATACGAACAAGGAATTATTTTTTCATAGTAACGATATCACATGACTAGACTTCGATTTCGGTATACATTTACTGGGAAAAGTTGTTCCAAATGATGGACTGAATCACCCCTTAAAATATTTGTACTTAATTAAAAAAAGACTTTGTATAGTTTCACCCAAAGGGTAAAAAGGGGACCCTATTACTAAGACTCCGCTGTCCTGTCCGCTCTGTCTGTCTGTCAGTCACCAGGCTGTATCTCATGAACCGTGATAGATAATGTATTTTAGATGACTAAAGACAGAATAAAATAAATATTTAAGTGGGACTCGCATACAAAAAACATGATATTTTATAGATTAGTACGGAACCCTCCGTGCGCGGGTCCGGCTTGCACTTGGCTGGTTATTTTTATTACATAACAACATTTTTATCCATCAGGCAATACACACATGGTGGAGAAAATCATAGACCGCGCGATAACATCGCTAAGCGCTAACGGCGTGGAAATAAACCGAGAACATTGGTTCAAGGAAGCCATGGAGGCCGAGAAGTCGGGGGCGGTCCACACTTGCCAGGTATATGTTCCGGGTTAACGTCAATAATGACTGTTTATTACAATAGAAGTAGCATTCTTATACTTAGGGTTATGTTTCCTTTGTGCAGGCTATAATTCGTGCTGTCATTGGTCATGGAATAGAACCAGAGGATCAAAAACATACATGGATGGAAGATGCAGAAGCGGTGAGTCTTGTATTATGTAACACATTTTAGTTATAAACTATACTAAACACTCCTCTTCTTTAACATCCCATCTTATTAATCATTTAGCTGAGGTACCATGGTTGTTTATCTATATATATGTACTAGCTTTGACCCGCGACTTCGTCCGTGTAGAAGTCGAAAATTTTTCCAATAGGATTTTAATTGGTTTTTTACGTTATTAATTTTGTTATAACTTATGAATTATTATGTTAAAATTTCAAATGTTTGAGTATTCATTCAAGTTTCCATTCCCGTTCTCGTTCCCATTACCGTCATTTATAAATTTTTTTATGTCAAACACTCACAAAATGCTCCCGATGATGCATTTTTTTTTAAATTCAATTAATGGATTATTATTTTTTACTAACCACTAATTCAAAAATGATGAAGATTCATACAAACTTACAACCCCTATTTCACCCCTATAGGGATGTTATTTTCAAAATCTTATAAATGCATTTATTATTCCTAACTACTAATATAAATTAAAAAAAATAAATAGTCCCAATCTACCTTTCTGTCAAATTTTATCTTTATAGGCTAAATAATTTTCGAGATTTCGTAATGAGTGAGTGATTTTCGCTTTTATATATATAGAAGATAGATAGATAGATTTATCATGAAATAAAGTATGGTTGTAGTATCCCATGCCAAAGATAATATAATTACTAACGTAACAGATACCCGACGCCATAGAAACTATTAGAGGGCCCGTAAGTAGGCAAAACTGGAGTTGCGGGTAGGCACTCAGAGACGGCAGCACACACGACTAGCAAAAAAGTGACAAATAAAGTGTTGAATATGCTTTGAAAATATTTATTGCATTTCATATAAGTCATATTGAATTAATTAAAGTACTACTTTATTTTAAATAGGTATTAGTAATAAAAGATTTTAATGTTTTAAACTTTCGTATGCGGGACCGCTGTCTAATTTTGGGTAAGGCCTTGTGCGGCGATTTCATGCGCGAAAATTTGGCGAAAATGAATGCGCGGCGCAGTGCAAATTATGGTTAAAAGTAACATTTAATTTGATAAAAATTAATAAAACAACGACTGAATTTTAAAGTTAGATAACTAATTGACAATATATGACCATTTTTTTTCTTGGTATATATTAAAAAAATGGTCATTTTCTTAGACTTTTTAATTATGAAGTTGTGTTCAGAATGCTTACCACTTTAAAAATATTGTTTACCGATATTTTCTTTTAATGGTTGTATTATTTATTTCCCAGCATATATGAATAACTAAGCTATGTATTGTATGATATGTTATTAGGTTTCAACAAAAGATTACCCATAAAAACTAATTTGAAATTGCACAAAAACTTTCACAGATTCGCCATTTTTCATTCACAATCTAATTAACGTTTCCGTAAGTCATATCACATTATTACTTGATCTAAAACAATGGAAATTGTTTATTTACGTACAAAGTTTATCCTTTTACATGTAAACTGTAAAAATAGCATTCCCGAAAGTAAAATACTAGTTTTAGACGAAATAATTGGAAGGCGGGCACAGCTAATAGGCATATATTTGTAACTATTGTATTGCCAGTTCCAAAATAAAATCATTACTAAAAACTAGTGTACAGTGAAGAATATAAAAATATCTTTCATTTTATCTATGTTTCATATAAGCATTTCATAATAATTATTTATGAAAATGTATTTTAAAATCAGTAAAAAAACTCTTTGACTGTTTTAGTACGCATGTGTGCGTGTATTTACATGAGCGCTCGTATGCTAGAACACGGATCCGGTCGATGCATATTGTCACAGTCTGCTGGAACACGGATCCGTGCATGTACATACAGTAGCCTCGTGACGTCACGTGACGTCAGTAATTATATGGTGTGTATGTGTGCGTGTATATTGCAGATTGCCATGAAAACTATTGAATTTCATGAAAAATTTCAATTTTATAAAAAAAAACAGGTAATTCCTATTCTCAATAATTGTATTATATTCATCACTAATCATGTATAGTAAAAGTATGAAAAAACGTTGAACAACCTAAAACTATCGTATTTTTATCAAAATTGCAATTGAAACATAATATATTTTACGAAATATCGGTACTATGATAAGTTTTCAACAATATACAACAGAATTTCACTTATATTGCAATACAATAACAATTTACTAAAAAAAAAATCTTACGCAGACGGATGCAGCATTTGCGGTTAGACGGCCGAATTTGAATTTCGTTACACGGTGTTTTTTGACATTATTGTCAGTGAGTGAATGCTGTCTATGGTTGGTTCATTAATTTAAGGATTCAAATCAAGCAACTTTAATCGTTATAGTCTACACTAATATTATAAAGAGGAAAACTTTGTTTGTTTGTTTGTTTGATTGTAATGAATAGGCTCATAAACTACTGGACCGATTTTAAAAATTCTTTCACCATTCGAAAGCTACATTATCCACGAGTAATATAGGCTATATTTAATTTTGAACAAAAATAGGGTTCCGTAAGATATTAGGGTTTTTCGGACACAAGGTGTAAAAAATCAACCAAAAAAGTTACTTATTTTGCGTACCCTGCCTAAACTATTAAAGATAGAACCATAAAATGTTCTAAGTAATTGTAGATCTTATAAATATCTACAAAAAAGTCCGCGACACACTATACCTATCTATGTCGAGTGAGGCACAATAACCATTTTTTTATTGAAAAATCTTGATTTTTTTTGGACTACATTTAAACGCGTTTATTTTACTCATGCTATTAATCCTTATCAAAATAATAATTATTTCATCACTAAGTACATTTAATGTAGATAATATTTGGTCTTTGAATGATTAAAATTGGACGTTTGGTTCTGAAGTTATAGCGAAATTAAAATATTACGATTTCTGATGCACGGCCCGTTGCGAAGTAGGCGTTACCAAGGCCCGGTGAGCGTGTGGGAGGGGGAGTTTAGATCTATGAGTAAGGTACCCGCGCGGCTCATTCGCGCGGTCGGCTCCCTACGCAGCGGTCGTGCGTGAAGTCTAATAATTTTCATGCGATTTTTTTTAGGTTTCGTTCTTTAAACTACACCTACGCAAAAGTTCTTCTCAGAGCTAAACAACAGTTCTTCTTAGAGCTAAACAACAGTTCTTTTCAGGGCTAACCAACAGTTCTTTTCAGGGCTTACCAACAGTTCTTTTCAGGGCTAACCAACAGTTCTTTTCAGGGCTTACCAACAGTTCTTTTCAGGGCTAACCAACAGTTTTTTTTAGAGCTAGAATATTACACGCTAATAACATTATCTTAAACATTTGAAAATGCCTAAGAGAGCCAGGTCTCAACTTTCTAAACATAGTTCTCAAGCACGAGCAGCAAAAATACGTCGTATGGGAGAATCTTCACCTGAACGTTCACAACGCCTTGCTGAACAAAATCAGAGAAACTCTCAGGTACGCGCACGAGAGTCGAGTGTCGAACGTTCACAACGCCTTGCAAAACAAAATCTGAGAACCTCTGAGTTACGTGCACGAGAGTCGAGGCTGGAGCGTTCCCAACGTCTTCATGAACAAAATGTAAGGACCTCTGACTTACGCGAACGAGAGTCGAGTGTCGAGCGTTCGCAACGCCTTGCCGTACAAAGCTTGAGAACCTCTGAGCTACGCGCTCAAGAGTCGAGCCTGGAGCGTTCCCAACGTCTTCATGAACAAAATATAAGGACCTCTCAGTTGCGCGAAAGAGAGTCGAGTGTCGAGCGTTTGCAGCGACTTAGAGCTCAGGCAGAGAGACAGCAGTTGTCCACAAATAGAGTTCGCAATCGAATTTTAGCTAACAGCAACAGACTGGCTTTCAGATATGATCCGCAGTTTGATTATGCACAACAAGCGTCCGTCCAAATCGGAGTCATGAATAAGATCTGCTCTAACTGCTCTGCCAAGAAATGGGCGGACGAACCTAATGGTATGTGCTGTGCTTCAGGTAAAGTTTGTCTTCCTAACCTGCAGGAGCCGCCACAACCAATAAAAAATCTTTTGACTAATAACCATCCATTATCTGGGCATTTTTTAACAAACATACGTAAATACAATAGTCTTTTTCAAATGACTTCGTTTGGCGCAAAAGAAATCAGGGAAGGAAATTTTATGCCCACTTTTAAAATTGAAGGACAAGTGTATCATCTAATTGGTAGCCTTTTACCACCATCAGGCCAAAACCCACAGTTCTTGCAAATATATTTTATTTCGGATGCAGACCAGTTATCGTTGCGATCAAGCATCGCACCAACCTTAAAAATGGATTTAATTCACGAATTACAGACCGCTTTAAATAATCATAACGTGTACATACGAAGTTTTAAACAAAACTTAGAACTTAACTCCTCAGATAATTTAAAGTTAATTATTCATTCAGATCGCACTCCACAGACAGCATACAGAGGCAGATATAATGCTCCTACTGTAAACGAGGTAGCTGTTCTCTTGGTCGATGAAGACAAAGGTCCCAGGGATATAGTCTTACACGGTAGAGACGGGCAGCTCAAAAGAGTTTCTGAGCTACATCGGTCCTATGATCCACTACAGTATCCTATAATGTTTGTGACAGGAGAAGACGGTTATTATTTGACTATCCCTCAGCAGGGTTCTGCGCGTAATAAAACTGTTTCGTGTATGCAATTTTATGCATTTAGATTAATGATTAGAACTAACTCTTTTAATCCGTTACATTATTACAGAGACTTATTTAGTCAATATTGTGTTGACATGATGGCGAAAATGATATCGGAAAGATTAAATTATATTTGTCGGAATCAACAAAGACTGAGGGCTGATGACTACATTCATCTCAGAGATGCCTTAAATCATGACGCAAATGTTGACCCATCAAATATCGGTCAACATGTCATATTGCCATCGTCATTTACGGGTTCTCCGCGTTTCATGCACGAGAAAACGCAGGACGCGATGACGTACGTTCGAAATTATGGTAGACCTGACTTATTTGTCACTTTTACATGTAACCCCGAATGGCCTGAAATAACTAATAACTGCTACCAGGACAACGGTCTTTCGACCGTCATGACATAATTTCACGTGTATTTCATTTAAAGATGAAGAAATTCATCAAATTATTTGTCAAAGAACAGATATTCGGTAAAGTAAAATGTTATATGGCAAGTGTGGAGTGGCAAAAACGCGGTTTACCTCATTGTCATTTGCTGTTCTGGCTAGAAACTAAAATACAACCAGATGAGATCGACAGTGTCATAGTTGCGGAGCTACCCGATCAACAAATTGATCCGGTACTACACGACATTATAACTAAAAATATGGTACATGGACCCTGCGGAGAACATAATTTAGCTGCACCATGCATGAAGAACGGTGTCTGCACAAAAAAATACCCTCGCCGTTTCATGAACGATACCCAGACCGGAGAGGATGGGTATCCAGTTTATCGTAGGCGCGATACAGGAAATGGCGGTCGGAGCACTACGCTAGAAATCAGGGGCAACATGGTGACGATAGATAATAGGTGGATTGTTCCATACTCCCCGCTACTATGTAAGACTTTTAACGCTCATATAAACGTGGAGTATTGCCACTCTGTCCAAGCCATTAAATATATATGTAAGTATATAAATAAAGGTTCAGATCAGGCAACTTTTAGCCTTAGAAACCCACACGATGAGGTCGAAAACTATTTAAATGGCAGATACATAAGCACATCTGAAGCTGTCTGGCGCTTATTTGAATTTCCCATTCACGAGCGGCATCCTACTGTAGTGCATTTGGCCGTTCATCTAGAGAACGGTCAAAGGGTGTATTTTACACCAGGGACAGCTCATCAAGTTGTCCAAAACCCACGCAATACCACATTACTGGCATTTTTTGCTCTCTGTAATGAAGATGAATTCGCGAAAACTCTTCTGTATCATGAAGTCCCGCAATACTATACATGGGCAAATAATACATTCACTAGAAGGAGGCGTGGTGAAGATGTAGTTGGACATCCGGGGATAAAAAAAGATGCCGCTTTAGGTAGAGTCTACGGGATACATCCATCCCAATCAGAGTGTTTTTATCTTAGGATTCTACTGCACCACGTACGCGGTCCGACCTCATTTGCATACCTTAAAACTGTAAACGGTATTGTCAAAGAGACGTATCAAGCAGCTTGCCGTGACCGAGGTTTACTTGAAAACGATGATCATTGGGGTAACACTTTAAGCGAAGCTTCGTTATCACATTGTCCAAAAAAACTAAGGGAGTTGTTCGTAGTCATACTTTTATTTTGTCAACCATCGGAACCATTGAAGTTATGGGATAGTTTCAAAGATCAGTTGTGTGAAGATATTAGACATCGTATCAGACAACAAAATCAGGATAACACTTCACTCTTCACTGAAGTCATTTATAATGAAGTATTAATTGAAATAGAAAACAAACTTCTAGAACTAAACGACAAAAATTTAAGTGATTTTGGATTACCTTCTCCCGTTCGTACCCAGAATAATACTATTGACACAATGGTACAACAGTATAACAGCAATGATCTAACAGCGTTTGTTAATGACAATGTGCCAAAATTAGTACCAGATCAAAGACATGCTTATGAGACTATTGTGGACAGCGTGAACAATAACATGGGGAGATTATTTTTTTTGGACGCACCAGGAGGCACCGGAAAGACTTTTCTCGCAAATTTGATACTTGCTAAGATACGGCAATCAGGGAAGATAGCGATTGCAGTTGCTTCGTCAGGAATTGCTGCAACTCTCTTGAACGAAGGAAAAACTGCTCACTCTACGTTTAAACTCCCGCTATCCGTATCTTTAGATCAACGGTCTACGTGCTCTATTCGGAAAAATGGGCCTCTTGGTAAGTTGCTGCAAGACGCGTCGTTGGTAATATGGGATGAATGCACCATGAGTCATAGAGCTCATGTGGAGGCCGTGGACCGTACTTTAAAAGACCTCCGAAGCTCTGCTAATGTCATGGGTGGTATCACTTTTGTATTTGCTGGAGATTTCCGACAAACGCTTCCTGTCGTCAACAGAGGTACGCGAGCAGATATTATGAAGGCATGTTTAAAATCGTCTCACCTTTGGACATCTGTTCAACATTTGAATTTGCGTACTAATATGAGAGCTCATCTACATGGAAATACGCATAGCAATTTTCCACAACAGCTGCTGAAACTGGGAGAAGGAATTTTTCCATCTTTAAATTTGGGCACCGATTATGCGGTTACTTTGGATGAGTCTCTAGGGCAAATAGTCTATAATTTAGATAGTCTGATAGATGCTATATATCCTGACATCGAAAACTTACATCAAAATGATTTTCGTTGGCTGTGTTGTAGAGCAATAGTTTCTCCCAGGAATGACACAGTCAACGAAATAAACAATTTAATTATGCAGAAAGTACCGGGTGAAGTTAAGTGCTATAAATCCATAGACACCGTCACTAACATCGAGGACGCAGTGCACTACCCCCAGGAATTTTTAAATTCTCTGAACCCCGCTGGGCTTCCACCTCATGAACTGTCGTTAAAAGTTGGCACGCCGATAATGCTTCTCAGAAATTTAAGACCCCCCAACATGTGTAATGGCACGAGACTTCTTATAAAGGAGCTAAAAGATAATTTAATAGTTGCGAAGATTATCACCGGCCCTGCAGCTGGTGAATTAGCTCATATACCAAGAATACCCATGATCCCTACTGATTTGCCTATACCCTTTAAAAGGCTCCAATTTCCAGTAAAAATTTCTTTCGCACTCACGATAAACAAATCCCAGGGCCAAACATTCAAATTAGTAGGAATTGATTTACGAAAAGAATGTTTTACGCATGGGCAACTTTACGTTGCCCTATCACGGGTCGGGGCTCCCGACCATCAGTATATTTTGTTACCAGAAAATAATATAACGTCAAATGTTGTGTATAGAGAAGCTCTACAATAATAGCTTAAGTTTTCTATCCTAAAACAACGGGTTGCACTCCGGGACTTAACAACTAACATCCACAGAAAGAAAATCTGTTCAGCCTGCGGATAGTGACTGCTTCGTCGATTTTAGTGTCGGTGTCTGTGAATTGACCTGGGAATCATTTTGTTTGCTGACCGTGTCTTTCCTGGGTAGGCTTTTTGCAGCGGTAACCGACATCCGCGGGCGGAGCCGCGGGCGACCGCTAGTCATATAATAAAGCTTAAAATTAAACAAAAGTGACCGCAGACACGACAACGCGGATCCGTGTTGAAGCACCATGAAGGCGCTCGCGACACATCGCGGATCCGTGTATCAAGCATACCAAAGGCTAATAAATACGTATAGCGCCATCTAGTGAGTTAGGAAGAGAAATAATTGTGTTTATAAGGCGATGGGTAGGCATGCCCATGCTAACACAAGTTTAATAACTAATAACTTTGTGGCTAGCTCGCTGCTTAGGCCGCAAGACCCAAACGCTACTTTTAGCGTGACGATGGGCGAGAATGTGGAAAACAGGGAATCAAAATAGTGATGGGTCGCCGCCGCATTCAGGGTAAAAAATAAATTATTTTGTACTAATAAGAAAATATAACGGCTCAAAATAATGTCACTGGTCATTGATCATATACAGTTTCTACGTGATTTAAGATTAATTAACGAAAAAACTGATCCCACCAAAAACATAAATGTGAAAATGGGAGCCAAGATCAAAATCCGAAAGAATTGAGATCTAAATGGCTGCCAAGTTCTTTAGAGAATATTGAATTTTATTTATAAGAATCTTAACATTTGACCTGGCGTTATTATATTAATAACTGTTTAAGCTACATTATTGGAATTTTGGATTCGAGATAAGCTAGATAATTTTAATGTATGTGCATTTCATGTATTTAGGTTTCATAGGTTTCGAGTGAAAGGGTCAAAAGTAGCTCGAAATGGTTCGTATAAATATACACACGGCTGCTGCGTCGACAGTTCCTTTTTTTTGAACTTAGCTCTGACTCGCTGCCGCGTGTCTAGATAATAGGAGCGCTATTTGACTCCAAGAAAGTATGACGTCATTCCGTGGTATTTCATACAATTCCCATAGACTTGTATCCCATAGAATGTTTGTTTTGACGTTTAGAAAAAAGTATCTGATTTGACTTGTTGGAAAGCGTCAAAAGCTTAGGCCTGATGTACTTGAATATTTTTTTCATCTTCCAGTGTGCCAACGAAGGTGCGTACGAATGCGCGCGCGCAGTATATGGTTACGCGCTGTCGGTGTTCCCGTCAAAGAAGTCCATCTGGCTTCGGGCGGCCTACTTGGAAAAGCAACACGGCACTAGAGCCAGTTTAGAAGCATTGCTTCAGAGAGCCGTCGCGCATTGTCCCAAGTCCGAAGTGTTGTGGCTTATGGGCGCCAAATCTAAATGGCTGGCGGGTGAGTTCACATCTAATTTTTTATGCAAACCAAGGTGCTTACGAAGCACCTTGGCTTGCATAACTAAATTACGCGGTATACGTATGATTAGCTATTTGGCTTCGACCGGCCCACCTCGAGAAGCAACACAGTACTAGGGCCAGTCTAGAAGCATTGCTTCAGAAAGTCGCACATTGTCCCAAGTCTGACGTGTTGTGGCTTATGGCCACCAAATCTAAATGGCTGGCGGATAAATTCACATCGATTACCTGATTTAACCTGAAACGAAGCACAGTATACATATGGTTTGCTATCTTGCTTCGGGTGGCCTACTTGGAGAAGAGTGAAGACACGGCGACATGGCACTAGAGCCAGCCTAGAAGAATTGCTTCAGAGAGCCGTCGAGCACTTTCCCAAATCTGGGGTGTTCTGACTTGTTTCTGTGTGTATGTTTGTCGCCTTAATCGTCTGAAACTACTCGGCATTTACCGATTACTATGAGTATAATGATATACTAATTTACACAAGAAGTAAAGAGAGACGTGGCAACTAGTCGAAGACGGATGCTGTATGGATAATGATATTTTTAAACCCCGACGCAAAAAGACGTGTCTATGTGTCAGTCTGTAGCGTCGTAGCTCCTAAACAAACTTTTTTGGTTAAAAAGCTGACGTTATTAGGATGATTCTTATAACTACAGTTGTGTCGGGGGCTAGTTAAAATTTTTAAGTTTATTTCTTGTTACTATGAAATTAGAACTATTTTGAAAAACTCGTATTGTCCTACAGGTGACGTACCAGCTGCTCGAGGTATTCTCTCACTGGCTTTCCAAGCCAACCCTAACTCGGAAGAGATTTGGTTGGCTGCAGTCAAACTGGAGAGTGAGAACAAAGAGTACGACAGAGCGAGACGGCTGCTGGCTAAAGCGAGAGCGTCCGCTCCTACACCAAGGGTGAGTTAATACTTACTATCATATTCATAAAAATTAACGAATGTTTGCTAAACTTATTTAGTCCCTAGCTCTATAAGTTCCTATCTCTCTTTTCAATGTTGGACATTAGAAGAACGAAACAGGATATTTCGACTAAAAGTTTATCAAACGTTTTAAGTTCTTTTTATAAATATGAGGAGTAAGTTTTTTTGTATTTATGCTTCGCTATTACATCATTTATTAATCCATCTATGTTTTCACGGTTAGAGCAGAATATTCGTCGACTCTCCCAGTTTCCACAGGGATTCGATGTTGCAAATTTAAATTCACACTACCCTAACAGACCCATACAACATACCACAAATGCAGAACTATCCCACGCTTTGCGAATTAAATGTCTTTATCCGATTGTATGTTTGAGAGCTTAAATGATTTCTTAGATAAATAAAATATTTTGATCAAAGAACAAAAAGGTTTTCGCAAAAACATAACTTTCAACACTGCAATCTATGATTTAGTTAAGCGAGCCATTCCTTATACATGGATATGACAAAGGCATTTGATTGTATTGATCACCCGGTACTTATCGAAAAACTTGATAGTTATGGAATACGTGGCAATGTGCTTGAACTCATAAAGTCGTATCTTACAGATAGAGTACAGTACACTGAGTTAACACAAATCTGTATTGAAACAGGATTAGAAAAAAAACCTATCTAAACCTAGGACAATAAATATGGTGTGCCTTAAGGAAGTGTGTTAGATCCATTGCTGTTTATTATATATATTAATGACATAGTAAAATTAAGTAAGCATCCGATGATACGCTTTGCTGTAAAATAGTACAATCTTAATTGAAAAAAATAAAAATATTGACAATAACAATTATGAAAATGACATTAACAATACAATAAATGACGTTATCCACTAGTTAGAACAGAATAACTTGAACAGTAATGTTGAAAAAACAAAAATAATGCAATTTAGTCAACGCAAAGTAAGTCCTACAATGAATATATACTACAACGGATCTAAAATAGAAAAAAACTGACGAACCAAATTTTTAGGATTAATTATAGACAGAAATATGTCATGGGAATCTCATTCTATTGACGTATGCAAAAAATTATATAAATTTTCATTTGCACTATATAAGTTGGCACAGATTGCAAACAGAGAAACTGTTCTTACAGCGCATCATGGTTTTGTGGGATCAACTTTGCGCTATGGATTAATTTTTTGGTTAAACTCTAGTTACAGAAAGATACTACTACAAGCACAGAAGCAATGTATCAGGGCCATATGTGGACTGTCACCCACAAAGAGTTGTAAACCGTACTTTAGATCACTAAGATTATTAACCTTGCCTTGTTTATACATATTAGAAATCTGTATGTTTGTAAAAAATAATCCTGAACTATTTTTAGAGAAAAAGACAGAACCAGGTTTTAATCTCCGCCCTAGGAAGGTTACAATTTGTTCCGACATCTGTTAAACTGCGTTGATGAGAAAGAGTATCATGAATATGGCTCCGAGCGTTTACAATAAACTACCTGAACCTTTGAAATGTCTAAATGGACACGAGTTAAAAAATGCTATTACTAAAATACTCATAGATAAATGCTATAATGATATTAAAGACTATTTTTCTGATGCTGACATATATGAATTTCATGAATAACTTAATAACATTATAATTGGCTATACATTATTGTATGTGTATATGATATTTAATTATTTTTTTCACATTCTTTCTCTTTTATTTTGATTAATATAATGAAATATAATTTGTAATCATGAATTTATAAATGACTATGTACATATGAATAACTGTTTTGCATGCCATTGTACTTTGGCTAAACATGCGCACCTTCAAATTGTCGTCACCTCTATCATACCGTGTTTAATGTAAATAAATACATTTCATTTCATTTCTGTGTTACACTACAATACTCAGATACCGAAGATCTTATGCCTAGAAACCAGGTTAAATGATATTGCTCACATACACACACACACACACGCATGCATGCATGCACGTACACTTTTTCTCATTTTTTTATTTCTGGCGGATGAGAGACCTAAGCAATAGGAATAAATGTCTATTTTGTACCTACTAGTTTTAGTATCATTGTTAACTACTTATTGCACGAATTCCCAAATGACAGAGGAATCTAGTTTGTGAATTACCGTGTGCTCTTAAAGCCATCACCATTCTTTTCTGTTTAGTTCATGTATATAGTGTACGACAGTGTACTTTATCATTCGTCATTATCACACTGAAACCATCATGATACTCGCCAATCGAGATATAGGTTAATTCCTAGTTCGATGGCGGGCTGCTGACTGTAGGAATTAGTTATAAGTGATAATACGAATATTTTGTTATCTTTTCTTTATAAAATGCTAATATGAAAATACTGTATTTGTACCGTTATACTAATTGTATTTGTATTTTCTAAGTGCATTTTGAAACAGGTCAATAAAACATTTTATTATTATTATTTATTTCCGACGGCCTAACAATCTTTTCAGTATATTTTTCGTAGGTAATGATAAAGTCTGCCAAACTGGAATGGGCCCTGAATAACTGTGACGAAGCATTAAATCTACTGGAAGAGGCTATAAAGGTGTTCGGCGACTACGCCAAGCTTCACATGATGAAGGGACAGATCGAGGAGCAGATGGGGAAGGACGAAGACGCGCACAACACTTATACTCAAGGGGTAAATATCGAAACTTTTTATATTACATGTTATAATGTGTTCCATGCAAATCGGCCAAGTGCGAGTCGGACTCGCGCACGTCTTTCAAAATTTCAACTGTCTAGCCATCATGGTTCATAAGATACAGCCCGGTGACAGACAGACGGACGGACGGACAGTGGAGTCTTAGTAATAGGGTCGTTTTTATCTTTTGGGTACGGAACCCTAAAAACTTAGAATGTACCAGTTGCTTGTCTTCCCGCGCTTTGTAAAAGCCGATCGAGGGAATTGGCGACATTGTAATCATGTTAATAGGCGATGCGTTAATCAAACTAATATTATAAAGGCGAACGTTTGTGAGTGTGTATGCTTGTTATTTCGTCACGCGCAAACGGCTGTACTAATTTTTATAAAATTTGGTATGCGGGAAGCTGACACCCTGGATTAACACAAAGGCCACTTTTACCGCGGTTAACTCCGCGGGGCGCAGCTAGTATGATATAAAAAAAACCTCTGCTAACAAATATTAATGTTAAATAGTATTTTTATAAATTTAATGTAATATATTTTTCTTTGACTAGAACACCCGCTTGCCGTTCCATCTTATTTTTGCAACACCCAACAGGGTTCATATTGTACCTACTGAAGAACAGAAGTAATATTAGTAACACTTAGAACTGGTGTACGATATGAATGCAATAAATGAATTGAATTGATGCGGCTAGCATCCCATCACTATTTGATTCTGTTTTCCAGCTTTACGCCTACCATCACGCTAAGCGTGGCCTTTGTGTCTTACCGCCCTGGGCTATGTTTACCCTGTCAGGGATAAAGACGTGAAAATTTATCTATATCTGTGTAATGTGTCAGCATTGTATTAAATTTTAAGTATTTATTTTTCAAAAGACAATTATAATATGTCAAAGCCCTTCCGGCGAGTAAGCGACCAATACTGTGAAAGTTAGTTTCTTTCCGCGTTTCTTCTCAGCAATGGTTTTAGCAAAGAGCTTAAAAATAAAGTGTAGCTTTTCTTTAAAAAAAAATTTAATTTTTAATATACACTACACATAATGCAAATTATATTTATTAACGTTATTATTTATTAACAGGCACTGATAGTGCCTGTAAAGGTCTAATTACTGAATAAATATTTGAATTTGAATTGATATTCTAACAAAGCGTATATCTAATTATGTTTTGTTGCTAAATATTGCTATATCGAAGAAAAGGCAATGTGTAAGTGACATATCCGTAATAAATCGAACCACGAGCTATACTAGATCACTATAGTATAATGAAATTAAAACAATTTGTCAAAACTATAAACCGACTTCACGACCAAACTACACAACCGATTTTGATAAAATTTCTATGGGACCACCTGAAAAGCATGGCCTTTTTTCAAACAAAAGAATTTTCCAAATAGAGCCCAGCGTCTTCGAGTAATCAGTGAACATACATAAAGAAAAGATCCCAACGAATTGATGACTTCCTTCTACTTCTTTTTGGAAGTCGGTTAATAACAGACAAAACCAAAAAAAATGGCAACACCTTACAAAAGTGTGCAGCCGAGTCCGGTCCTGTTATACTGTCGTGTTCTAGTATACCCCGTGGTTTGATTGACCTGACCGAAGTCGCTGGAAAGCGCTGGATACAAACCGCTCAAATCGGTCATTTGGGAAACCCATGAAAGATGCTTAAGTGGACGTTTGATATTATATATTGTTGACGACAGTGGAAGTTATGCAGCTAAAATTATAGATGATAATATTCGTTAAAAGAAGTTATTATGTACAATTTGTTACAATTTTACAAAAACAAATACCTATGTATTTGTTTTAGTAAAATCATATTTTAACAAAAAAAGGAAATAGATAAACATACATATCTTTATTATATTTACTTTTTAGTTGAAAAAATGTGCAACAAGCGTGCCGATGTGGATATTACTATCGAGACTTGAAGAGAAACTGAAGCACGTGACAAAAGCAAGGTCTGTGCTGGAGAAAGCGAGGTTGAGAAACCCCAAAACTGCTGAACTTTGGTAAGTTTTGTTATTTTGCATAACTAATCTAAGAATATCTACTTCTATACCAACTTTGATGAAGGGTATGCGTGCGCCTTCATTTAAAAAACATTGTTTTAACCCCCGACTAAAAAGAGGGGTGTTATAATTTAACGCCAATGTCTGTCTGTATATGGTATCGTAGCTCTCGAACGGACGGACCAATTTCGATGCAGGTTTTTTTACGTGAAAGCAAGTTTCCTTGCGGTGGTTCTTAGCTGTGATGAAAATAAGTTCAGCCGTTCAAAAATTATTGGGGGTGAATACTTGCAAGTCGGGGATTTTGTAATTTTCCTAGCAAATAAACTTGTATTGTAAATAAGGTGATAATAATTAACATTCAGCTAACCATTAGCCCCCTTTAAATATTTTATGAATAACAGTTGAAAGTATTAAATTAATCTCTTGATTGGTCATTTTGGAAATCCTTGGGAAAGGCTTATGTCCGTTGTGCGGCTGAAATGATGACTGATGATGATGATTAAGTTAATCATTCTATTTATAAAATGCGTGCATACTACAAAAGTGGCAGACTTTGGACGAATACGCGTTTTAAATACGTATAGTCCATTTGGTTAGGTATATAAATAAATGTAAACAATCTCGAAATGTCTTTTTATTGAATCTCTACACATTACAAATAAAGTATGTAATTAATAATTTATAAATAAATTGAATTGTAATTTGCAAAGGTATTAATTTTCAAGGTGTATATTTTTAAAAAAGACATAATAAGACCTTTATTTAACTACCTAAACAAATGGATTTTAGTAAGTAAGTACGCAAAATTTTCACCTTTATCTACGGACTTAGCTTTCGTCAAAAACTTAGAAGAGCAAGAACAATATATATATATTTTTTTATTTAAGGCTAGAGAGTGTACGACTGGAAAGGCGAAATGGTAGCGCAGAGATAGCTAACGCGGTGATGGCGAAGGCGCTGCAAGAGTGTCCCACCGCGGGCCGGCTGTGGGCAGAGGCCATCTTCATGGAGTCCAGGCCGCAGCGGAAAACTAAGAGCGTAAGTACAAAACAGCAGTGATGGTGACTAGATCAGAAAAGGAAGAATCTATTTAATCCATCAGTTTGATTACTTATCCAAAAAGACTTACAAAATAATAGGAATGATGACTGGGTAAGGAAAGTAAAATTATTTTTAGTCCGACAATTTGGTAGTATCCAGGGTCAAAATAAATTATTTTGTATTGATAAGACAATAAAACGTCACAAAATAATGTCACTTGTCATTGATGATATCCATCTTTAACGTGATTTTAGATTTTATTATTGCAGAAAAACCGATAATAGAAGCGCTATTTGACTCGAAGAAATTATGACGTCACGCCGTGCTATTTCATACAAATCCCACAGATGTTTGTTTTGACGTTTAGAAAAAAGTTCCAGATTTGACTTGTTGGAAACTAGCGGATTAGATTATCCGAAAAAGAACAGTACATTTCAGTTTATAAAACTAGTACTAGTAAAAATTCATAAAGATACAGAGCATGGAATGGCTGTGTTAACACAATATTTCTTCTCCTCCAGGTGGACGCTCTGAAGAAATGCGAGCACGACGCGCACGTGCTGCTGGCCGTGTCGCAGCTGTTCTGGGCTGAGAGGAAGCTCAACAAATGCCGGGAGTGGTTCAACCGGACGGTAAGTTCAGTAGTTGATTTGGTGAAGATAAAAGAACTTTGGAAATATGGAAGAAACTCCTCAACGAAAATAAAGTTAAAAAAAATATTGAAGGTTTTCAAAAATATTTGACACTAGATAGTGACACAGTGACGTCAGGTCCAATCGACCATAGATTAAGAAAGAAGAAGATGGCACTACTCATTGAATTAGGCACAAGCGTAATGTAAAATGACATGAAAAAGACATCAAAAGTATCTCAAATAGGTACCTTTTCAAGAAAAAAGTCCACACGCACCATCTAGCTAATTTGTTGCAGCAGAACTAATCATTGTCCTAAATTATTTTAATTTGTTTTATTTTATATGAATGTATGTATATGTTTGTATGTGTAAATTTGTGTATTGTATATGTAGTTTTTAATATAGTATAATATATAGTCTAAGCGCCTATCGTTTATAAACTTATTTCTGTTTTTCCTAAAGGCTGACTGATAGAGAATGCATTAGCGTTAAGTCCACCTTTTGTACCTTTTTAGTCAATAAAGATTTAATAAATAAATAAAATGAGACCAGAAATGAAATTTCATGTCTGACTTGTAAAATACAAAAAAAAAATACAATAGTTTTCTAAAATTTATATGATTGTTTATCGTTAAAAGAAACAACATTCTACTTTTAGAGTTTAAGTTCTAATTTGAACTTATTTTCCACCTATTAAATACTTTTCACGTAGAAAGGGGTTCAATTGAAATAATAACAAAAAAATAGTCCACCACCGGACTGACACATTATGCACACTTACAGGTACAAATAAAGTTGGAATCATTGATTAAAATGTGCAAAGAACGGATTCTATGCACCAACTCCCACAAAGATTTGTTGCAGTAAACATTTTGAGCCAACGCGTTTTATACAAAAAAAGCAGATGTACGTTTTAATCTTCCTTGATTAAATCCAAACCGGTCTATTTACAATGGTAATCCATTTTTATTTATAATTTACATTTGTTGGAAATCTGTAAAAATAATAATTAATTACTTTAACTACAATAATTGAGTACTTATTACACGTTTCATACAATTAATATCGATGTTTTACAAGGAGTTACACTGTACTGAATTGTCATAGCAAATGTTGGGAAATAAATCTTACCAACCAAAACTTGAAATTAAAAAAAAAAACAAAAAAAAAAACGTTTTTTCGATTCGACCAAATACAATTGATTTTGTATCGATACATATTTATAATGACGCCAATAATTAGTCAAGCCCTAGCGGAATCAAATACTTTTGTATTATTTTGTGCAATATATTATTGAATTCCTTAAATAACTAATAAATATTGTGTTATCTCTAAATAAAATGCGTGATTGTAATGATATTTATAATGAAGTTGCGAAAAAAATATTGACTAACAGGTAAAGGACGAGTCTAGAAAAATTACCTGTAAAAAGTGTATTTATTGGGATTATAGTTTGTTGTTGATAAAGCTGCACGATAACATCTTTCCAAGGAAAGACAAGCTATAAATTAACACAGTTTACAATAAGAAAAATCCAATTTTCGTGTGACTGTCTGTCTTTTTACGCAGTAAATTTTTTTTTTAGATCTGTGCCTGTGTCACCATCTTATTAGGGCTCAAACACATTAACACATCACGGCACGGCGCTGTGATGTGGAAATCCACGTTACGGCACAGTGACGTGGGTTTTCACGTCAAGCAATGACAAATCTCACGTCACGGTGTCGCAACGTGCCTCCTCCTCCTCCAAAGGTTCAATAGGAATCCTGCCTCTGCCATATTTACTTTCTATATGTGGCGTTGTCCGACCTTTTAACTCTTACTACTTTCTATATGTTGCGTGGCCGTGACGTGAGTTTTGACGTTGCTTGACGTGGAAACCCAAGTCACGGCGCCGTAACGTGAATTTCTACATCACGGCACCATGCCGTGGCACGTTGCGTTGCTGTGACGTGTTTATGTGTTTGAGCCCTTAGCCCTGACTACACTGTGCTGCCATCTAGTGTCCTATATTTGTGAAAACCCTCATTATTGAAAATCGCAATTATTCAACAGGTAAAAATCGATCCGGACTTAGGCGACGCTTGGGCGTACTTCTACAAATTCGAACTGCTACACGGAACGGAACAGCAACAAGAGGAAGTCAAGAGCCGCTGCAAGACTGCCGAACCGCACCACGGGGAGCAGTGGTGCAAAGTGTCCAAGGAGATAGCCAACTGGTGCTTCAGCACTGAACAGATTTTGCTACTAGTGGCGAAAAGCTTGCCAGTTCCAACGTAGTGACTTTTAGTTGAAGAGATGTCAGACATGTGTAAATAGTGATGTAAGTGTTTTCGTAGTATCTTCCTATGTTTTGAATTGGTACTATTGGAGTTATATGAATAAATATTACTTTAAGTATATCTCTATTATGTATTTTTCTTTATATACTAGGACGTCTTTATCCACGCACACTTATGTACTGGTAGAGGCCACGCTTAGTAAGATTACTTACGTAATTAGATGAAAAGTTATAAAGACAGGTTGCTTCCCCATAACATATGTGATAGAATCTGAGGTTGACGCCCTATGCAAGACCGCTGAGCCTCACCACGGGGAGCAGTGGTGCAAGGTGTCCAAGGAGATAGCCAACTGGTGCTTCAGTATTGAACAGATTCTGCTACCAGTGGCGAAGAGCTTGCCAGTTCCGACGTAGTGACTTAGTGGAAGAGATATCAAACATGCGTAAATTACTAAGTGTTATTTTACGTAGTATCCTCCTGTTGTATGAGATTACTTTAAGTATATATCGTGTATTATTTAAATACACTATGGCTTTTTAATACAAACACGCTTATGAACAGTTAGTGGCCACGGTCGGTAAGGGCTGTGCAGATCGCAAAATAATATAGAAAAAGCGTTTTTTTGTAGTGTCACAGAGGTAATTATATCTTCTTGTAGTATCCTCAACTTACGAACTGGTAATATTGGAATTATAATATAACTCTAAGTACCTACACCTTTATGTTATATTTATGTGTAATTAAGATGTATTCAATAATATTATCATCATTCAATAATAGGATCACGCATACAAACCCACATATTTGTTACATATACACAAATTATATATGTAAAACTTCCCAAAGAAATGCACGACATATTAGGTAAAAAAAACCGGCCCAGTAGTTTTTGACTTTATCACGTATCAGACAAACAGGTATACACGTTGGAAGATCAATTTATAATAAGTACCTATGTTTTTAATTAAGTTTATATGATATCTTTTCTTATTATTTCTTAGTACTGTCTCATTCATTCTATCAACTACCTTAGCGGACGATATTTCGTTTAGTCAATGTTATGCAGATGTGTTTAGACAGATTAAAATATTCTTTGTAGGTATTTATAGCTATAACGACCACGTGCGATCATAAAATATGATCCGCGCTAAGTTTAACAACAATAATCTACTACTTCTATTCAAACTCGTACCTACTAGTACGTCGTTTATCATCTTTTTTATTAAGAGTACATTAATAGCGTCCACTTATATAAGTGGGTAATCATTTTATCGCTCCGTTCACGAAATCGGATTATAATAACAATTGTAAAAGCGGTAAACACCTTTTTATAAGTTCTATAAATAGATAATGCGCGCGAGTTTGTGTGAGTTTGAATCAAAAGCGTGCGCTGGCGCACTGCCAGCCGTTCGATGCGCATGCGTGCGCTAAATAGCTACACGGATTTTTCACTTCTTTCTCTTCCCACAACCGAAAGCGTAGCATTTCACTGCGATGCTCAAATAATATAAGCTTTAGTGACTAAAGTAGTGAAAGTAGTAAGTGTATATTAAACGTATTAGAGTAAATATAGTGCAGTGAAAATGTCGCCCAAATTACCAGTGCCGCCGCTCCAAGAGATCACATTATCGTTGGTAGCCCGACAACTCATCCACACTCTTTCAAGAGTAGCGTCAGAAGAAGATGTCGCCCTGCCGTTCGCCATGGTCTCCTCCTACTATGAAAGCATGGGAGCCACCAGCGACATTTTCCAAGACCTCCTCAACTTAATACTTAGTTCGGAATACCTCGACCCGTCTATTAGATACTTCTCAATGCGATTGCTGCTCAAAGAGAACGTCAAAAGTCTAGCGACTGGAATCTTCCCTTGCCCCTATTACAGGAAAGTCCTTGAGCTCATTATCGAGCAAGGGCACCACTTGACTTCGCTCAACCTCAAAGGTGTGTGGGTGAAAGACGAGCATTTAGCGCTAATGTACCAAATAATTAAGAATTTAAGCAATTTGACTGCATTGAATATTCCCTATATCGCTAATGATGAAGTGCTCAAGTTTATAGGAGAACACAACAAGGTTTTGAAACTGCTAGATGTATCGGGAGAAACAGACATCACGGAGATCGGTATAGACGCAATGCTGAGAGGTAACCCTCAGCTCACGCAAAGTCTGACAGTGGTGAACATTGGAATGTATGGCGAAGAGAACATTGACCATACGGACGTGGCTCTTTTTATAAGGCAACTACCAAACCTAACTAATCTTGGCAGTTACTCATTCGTCGGCAAAGCTATCTACCATGTCTACAACACGGACTGCCCTCCGAACTTTAAAACCAAGCTACAATACTTGCACGATGTACAAACTAATTTACGCACGATGAAAGCTATCGTTGCCTTGTGTCCGATACTAGAGACAATCTACCTGGAGGAGCCCGATCAAGGCGTTCTGCAGCTAGTCAAGGAGTTGAACTATTTAAATAAGATTAAGCTAAATAAGTTTCAATGTCATGAACTGCATCAGTTATTAGATAAGATAGGCTATAAAATAGTAACTCTTATGTTGTCGGCGTCGATGGGGTCGTTCAACTTTACCAGGATAGCAGAAACGTGCAGGAACCTGGAGAGTTTAGAGTTCTACCAGATCCAGACGGCGACGCACGAGGAGGAGATCCCGTTCAACAAGCTGGAGCACCTTGAAATCATCCACGGCAACCTGTCCACGCCTTGCCTCAAGTACCTGATGACGGCCAGTCCCAAACTCAAGAAGTTGATTATTGGCGACGAAATCAGGCTGGATGACAACGACATGTCACGGTAAGAATTCCTTTGCTTGTTCTATTAGTAAGGCCAAGTTTACCGAAGCAGATAACTTAATAAAGTCCTGATATTTTGTCTGTAGCACAGAATTAATAAAGTTAACTACTATCGAAGAGCTGTAGGCTGATGTCTTAAAAAGCCGCAATTGTTCCATCATGGTAGTTTCTTCCTTCCAAAATTTACTAAATGATCCGTATTGATGCTATTCTTTATTCGGACTCAGATGAAATGTGGACTTCGATAACTGTTTACATGTTTTTACGTTGTCAATTTTACTAGGAAAGTGATTAAGGTAAGTACAAATAACAAGTACAGCGTTGTCTGAACTTCTTTTCCTAAAAATATAATATAGGTACCTACCTAAAGTTCATTCAACTGTAATAAATGTTGCACCTAGAATCCGCTAATTTCCACAAGTCAGATCAGAAAGTTTTTTCTAAGTAAACGTAAAAACACATTTTTGAATGAATTTTTTACTCAAACGTGACGTCATAGTTTAGAGTTGGAGTCAAATTGAATGTCAGTTATTCGGCATTCTAAAATCGCTTTTAAAAAACATTGTTTTGTGTGTGACGTTTTCTTAACCCCTGACGCAAAAAGAGGAGTGTTATAACTTTGACTTAAGAGACTTAAGAAGAGTGTTTTTACAGTGTTTGTCTGTCTGTCTGTGGCATCGTAGCTCTCGAACGGATGGACCGATTTCGATGCATTTTTTCTTGCGGTGCTTCTTAACTATGTGCGTTGAAAAACGGTTCAGCTGTTCAAAGTTATTGAGGGTGAACGCTGAAAAGTCGGGGCTTTTGGAACGAAGTACCTTTTCGGACGGTACGGACTACGGACTTGGCGGATGAGCGCTAAGCGATAAAAAGTTTTAGATTTTTCCGTCACGAAATAGAGTGAAAGGAAATTTCACAAGTTTGACTATCTCAACGATAGCTCAGTCGGGAGAGCGTATGCCTGAGAGGGTTGATGCTCCCGGTTCAAACCTACCACACGCCAACAAAACGTGGAACAGACATACCCGTTATAAATCAAGGGGTATACTACACTATAACAGTCAAAACAAAACAAAAATTTCGACATTTCCATACAAATTGCCCGGGCGGCTGCAGACTTTCACAGTGAAATGTCGATTTTTTTACTTATGCCTATTGTTTTAATTTCATTATATTATAGTGATCTAGTATAGGCATTGGTTTGATTTACTTCGGGTATGTCCCTTCCACGTTGCATATATATTTGTTGAATTTGTTATTATTATTTATAAAAAAGTGTATCATTTTTCCGTCACGAATTAATAATTTACTCCGGAAGTAACTTAGTTCCAACCGAGTTTTTGCTGAAAGCTGTAATTTGGTATTGGTATGTATATTAGTCATGCCAAAAAAGAGAATAATTTTTTCACGGTAGCTCCCATACAAGTAAAGTAGAAGTCATTTTTATTTTCTCGACTAACTCATCGTGTGTGGTATCGTTTAAAGAAAGAAAGAAAGAATAGGGCTTTCAAAAATATCGTGAGCTTGTGAACATCAATTTTTGATTTGGGGATCCGTTTCTGAAATATTTGTTTTTACTAGCAAATTTTTGTTGAGTCAAGTGTCCGCTCTATCTATTAAACGGTTATATATGGACATGTGAAAAAAATCACAGTAGTCGTATATATAACGAAGTTTAAAGGAAAGCTATCAGAGCTAAGTAGGGTTTACAAATTAAAAAGTTAGAAGCGTCAAGCGACCATCTTATAAAATGTACTCGGAAAAGGAAAAGTACAAATTCAATAAAAAATCGTTTTTAGACGTTTTCAGTGGTGTGAACTCAAAGTGGGCATTCGCAACTACGGAACCCTACAATGCGCGTGACTCGACACGCACTTGGCCGGTGTTTGTTAACTTGCTTGGCAAATAAACTTATTGACCCTGGATACTACCCAATTTCCAGGATGGTCCGCCGCTACAAGTTCGAGAATCTCGAAGGCATCTGGTTCCCCAATGCGCCGCGCCTGTCCCGGGACACAGTGGAGATGCTCATGGAGTGCTGCCCCAAGCTACAGAGCCTCGGCCAGCTCAGCGGCTGGCAGTTCACCCCGGACGACATGATGCTCATGCGGGCAATCATAGCCAGTACCAACATAGATCTTGTTCTATCGCCACTTGGTATATTCCAGCAGGGTAGTTAGAGGTCTTCGAAATTAAATCTGCAGCATTTATCACTTATAAGGCTCATACCATGATAATGCGCGCCTTGCGCACGTAATTTCCTGATGCATCTTCTCGCTGTCCAAGAATTCTTTAATTAAATACCTATACGGTTATAGGTCGGTACGATACTGTCAAGTATCGTACCGACCTTTGACAGACAAGACAACAGAAAAATGCATACCTAGTTATTGTTATAATAGGTAAGATGTATTTTTTTCGTTGTACTAAGGGAAGAGTTCCTAAAAATAGGCACGTCCAAGAAAAAATACCTTGCTAACCCAAAATCTCTAAGATATAAAGGTTACAAAGTCATTCCGCCTTTGGATGGCGTCTTGGAGCGCCTTAGAAAGACCGGACAGGAATGAAATCACTATTATTGCATTTGTAGGCATGATGTAAAATCATTTGTTCAGGTGCTATGTCAAATATTGCTTTTACAGGATTGGCCTCATAACAAAAGTAGCTATATTTCTTAAGAAAATCTTATGGTAATTCTATTTTGAAACTTTTTATTACTTCTATAATTGACTTTTCTTATCAACTAAAAACCAAAGTTAATGAATCGATACAAAATATAATTTTGCTTAAAGGTCTTTTTAACGTAAATGCTTCCAAATTGAGAGATATTTATCAAAATCTAGTCATTATGCATCTTCTCTATTGAAAAGACTTGAAGGCACTAAGTTTATAGATTGGGAAGTGCCTTCTTTTGCTGGTATAAAATATTTACAGTTGTAAGTAGGCAATACAAACTTAACCGATTTTACAATTATTTATTTGAAACTAGATAGAATATTAATTATAAGTATATTCTAGTCAAACATCTTGTTATTAAATTTGTAATTTTCAATTGAATGGAAATTGCATATTACAATAAATATTTTAATACTAAATCGGTATTTCAATCGGTTTTTTACAATGCAAACTCCACACACACTCCTTTTTGGCTAAACTAGTAATAAAACTTATTGCTTTAAATTGATCATGAAAATTCCTATTCTTGTAAATCTTACTTCTAAAAACAGTTTCATTGATCTATGTACAATGTTTTATTAAATCACCAGGTAAATATTGCTTACTTTTTTACATTTAAAGACATTGATAAGCTATTGTATGAAAGTTGGACAGTGGCTGCACAGAATTCACTGCTGGTCATAAGCCTCAAGCGCAGCGTAGGTCACCCACCTAACCACCTAATAAATGGTCGGACGATCTGAGTAAGGCTACAGAAAAATAGCTGTATGCAGGCAGCTTCCAATCGTTTTGGAAATCTTACTATGTGCTCATATATGTATTTAAAATCTTTAGATATAACAAGCTGTCACACTAGCCTTGATATGAGGCACATAGAAACAGTAAGGTCGTTGATACCAATGCACTGCCGAACATAATGTATGTTTTAACTCTGGCCAGCACTTAGTCCAAACTTGTTAAGGGGGATACATACATTTTTCGGGGTCCAATGGTGCCTCCCATTTGAAATAAATTATTTGAAAGGTAACGGATATCATTTAAAATTTTGTCTTGATCAAGCGCTAGATAACCCTTCAAACTATTTTATGAACTACTGTTTATAGTTTAAAGTAAGAACGTGAAGCTATTCTTCGCACATTTTCGAAAAACGGCCACTTTTGGCAAATGTGCGCAGAAAAGCTTCACGTTCTTACTTTTAACCGTAAACAGTAGTTTATAATATGTTTTGAAGAGTTATCTAGAGCTCTATGAGACCATAATTTTAAATGATATCTCCGTTTCCTTTTTAAATAATTCATTTCAAATGTGGGCAGCATTGGACCCCGAAAAATTCATGTATCCCCTTAACGTCCTTTATTTAAAGGTAGTCCATTCGATCTCGAGAGCTAGGCTGTTCTATTGTTTCTGTCTTCTTCATTCAAAGCTTCATTTTCATGGTTTTCCACCACCGCCGTAGTTTTTCTTTTCTCTTGCCTCATTTTGTACATTTTACATTCATCAGCACATTTTGTCGTTATGATACTCCTGAAATATAAAACAAATTACCACTTGCAATAATCTTAACTTTAATAGCTTTCAAACACAAAAAAAAAAGCAAATTGCATATATATTTTTGTTTATTTTCCACATTTTATGTTTTTAAACAGAGTCCAAAACCAATAGGGAATAATTTTTCAAAACTAAAAAAGCGACTTTCACGCCGAGCTACACAACCGATTTTGATAAAATATAAATGGGACCACCTCGCAAGTGTACTCTTTCAAACAAAAAGAAATCCAAATTCCAAATTGGTCCAGGCCATCGTGTAATCGGGGAATATACATTCGAATTGATAACGCCCTTTTTTTGAAGTTGGTTATAAACACAATGGGTTCACAAATGTAAAAACACTTACGCTATTAATGTGCCTACTTACTTACCTGATGAGATTTTCCTTAACTCCGAACCTGTCCTGGATTTCGATAATAACATCAGAAATTATTTTTGGATCGAGACACATTTTCGCTGGTTTATTCTGGAACGCTGGTGACCTCTTCCCGGTTAAAGAATGAGTGGCCAGTACCCTGAAATACACAACGAAATCACTTAATTACTTTCCTTCGACATTCTTTAAGTGTACAGGAGAAGTTATTAATTTACTTCTTACCTCCGAGGGAATAAAGCTAGCAATAACGTCCGTGTTGCTATTGTGTAGGATTTAAAATTGACTTTTCTAAATTTGTCTTTGTGTAGCAACGTCTTTCCACTGCCGATTGGTATCTGCAAAGAAATAATATAAAGCAAGCCTTCCTTTAAAAAATAAATATATGTAATTCAATTTAAAATTGCAGCACATTTTATTACTATAACACCAAATAGTTTTTATAGGCAAGCGATGCGCCTTAAATTTTGCAGATTGGTCTACATTATTTGGGCACAGTATAATGAACGTTCAAGTTATGACAATTACAAACGAAAGTGATTAAATTTTTAAGTTTCTTTATATCTCCAAAGTTCTTCATCATATCTTCACCAAATTAATATGGTTCACCATCTTTGATTTTTAAACTATCGCGCTTTAAACACATTATTAATGCGTATATTATAAACGGGGCTTAGCACGAACCTTTTTTGTTACGTCTAACACAAAGGATATGTAACTCCTGTTCGAAACGTTAGACGTAACAAAAAGAGTTCGACTAAGCCCTGTGCCATACATTAATGGGACCAACTTAGTATTAAAGGCTCTCAACTCAAATAAAAAATAATCTAAATCAGTTAGTGACGAGCTAGTTATCGCGTAACATACATAAATAAAAACATACGAGTCGAATTGATAGCAAAAAAAACATACGAGTCGAATCGATAACCTCCTCCTTTTTTGAAGTCTTTTAAAAATGCAACGTTATAAGAATAACATGTTGTTAACCGGTCGCCCGTAAGTTCTGCGCGTACTCTTAATAGCTTTTGTTAGTTTTTTTCCTCCGAATTTATGTAAAATGGAATAAGTACCTACCGAAGAACATGTATTTATGTAAGTACTTAATGTTAAATATTTACCCATGTGGCATTTGGAGTATTCTGTTTTGGACTGGTTTTACTTTGGTTATTGCTATTGCTACGGTGAGTGAGAGGGTTGTTCCGATCAACAGGTTTTCCATTGTATTTTTGGTATTTGTTGCTTATCAGAATGTTATCTTCTGAACGATCGGACTCAACGCTGCAGCTCCTGTCATTCTCCTTGTCATCGTCAGAAACGGCAGACATGTTAGTCATGGTGTCATTGAGTTCAGGTTTCATTGGCACGGCTGGTGTTGTTCGGGCCTTTGGCCCACACGTCTTCATATCTTTGACCATTTGGAACAGGTCTCTGAAACATTCCTGCATTTGTATGATTTCGTTTAGATCAACAGTAACATTCTGTAATGTCAACTCGCACTGTGTGTTTTTCTTAGTAGAATCGGGAAGTGACTTTTCTCTGTTTGCTTGTTTGGCGGATTGGTAAGTTCGTTTTCTGGTGGCGTTTTTTGTGGAATGTTTCCCTCGCTGCATGGCTTTGGGGATGATAGCGTTGGCTCGGTGGGATGGCGTGAGTATCCTTTTCCTAGGTCTTTCATCCATGTATTGCTTTCGGTTGTGCTCCAATTTCACTTTTTTCTCCTCTATCTGAAATTAATAATTTTAAAACAATTATTTTAATTACTAAATGCTCCAGGTAAGTAGAAAACCATTGTAAGAATAACGAGTCACGACTGAGAAGCCTAAACCTCCCTGTGATACCTAAATTAGATAAATATTGAGTTGTGATGTAATGTCGATGCCACTGCAGGTAGTTGTGAAAACTCGGTGACAGTTTTTGAATTTGATACTTTCCAACAACTCTAATGAGATACTTTTTCTAAACGTCAAAACAAACATTTTCTATGGGATTTGTATGAGATATAGAGTATTGACGTCATAGTTTCGTGGAGTCAAATAGTGCTCATCCGTTTTTCTGTAATAATAAATCTAAAGTTGCGTTGAAAATGAATATGATGACGTCAAGTGACACTAATTTGTGACGTTTTACTTTCTTAAAAAAATTAATTATTTGGAACTATTAAGAAAGTAAAACGTCACAAATTAATGTCACTTGACGTGATCATATTCATTGCTACCTCGTCTGAATCTGAAGCCTGGTCGTCGCTAGGCTCCCAAGAAGAGGCGCTGGGCGAGAAATCCCCGGGCTCCTGTTGGGCCTCGGCGCTGGGCCCACCCTCGGCCTCGGCTGTCATCTTTACTTGCATTTGTTCGAGAAGGTTGCGATCATCTATTGAAAATAAGTACATAATAAATAGGCAGGTATCAACAATATTTCAAAAGAAAAGAAAAAACGAGGGGCTTTTGGAACGTGGTGCTGGTGTAGGATGGAAAGGATAAGCTGGGTAGACAAAAATTAGCAATGAAAAGATCCTGAAAAGAGTAAGAGAGAGTAGGTTTTATTCTGGACTTAATTAGTCATCTGATACGACACGACTCGAACGACGAAGGTACTCGTAAGATAGAAGGGAAAAGAGGGTGAGGAAGATCCAGGCTACATGAAGCAGATAAAGGAGAAGGTGAACGTCGTGTCGTAACAGCGAAGTAAAACGCCTGACGGACAAGAGAGAAGAAAATTCATACTCCACCGACAATAGCATTTTATAGCTCTTGAATAATATACATACATATTTAATAATATATACTACAATTATATGAAGCTTAATTTAGTAAGGTATACGAAAAATCGAGTCTGTGAGCAAAATAAAAACGAAC
This sequence comes from Acrobasis suavella, assembly GCA_943193695.1. Taxonomy (NCBI): domain Eukaryota; kingdom Metazoa; phylum Arthropoda; class Insecta; order Lepidoptera; family Pyralidae; genus Acrobasis; species Acrobasis suavella. Next base: position 7,037,028 of record OW971945.1, on the reverse strand, counting down.
TAAGTACTTCTCTAATCGCAGAGATATTAGAAGTCAATCAAGGGAAAGGGTGTGATTCTGGGAATTTGTTTTGGCTATGGGCTAGCAACTTTTTTTCTGATTCCCGTTTTCAAATCAAACTCTTGGTAGGTACTCCGTAGCGAAAAAGATGTGAATGTGTTACAAAATTATACCCTTTCACTATAACGGACGAGCACCCTAAATACGATCGTAAACATATATAACTTAATTTGTGTAAACAGAGAGGAAATGAGAATAGATATATAGGACTTCGGACGAGAAGCCAAAGTTTTTATATTTCTTTCTCAATAGCGGTCGGTATGAAAAGTCCAATGTATACTTACATTATATGAACTATCCTACCTACCTAGTAGTATACCTGTGCGCTCGGTGTCCGCTCCCCGTGGGAATTTCGGAATAAAAAATCCGCTATTTTCTTTCCCGGGTCTGAAATTTTCGCAAGGAACTTTACGCTTGAAAAATCTGCCAGAGCTGGCCAGCTGCACTAACACAATCAAATCAAAAAACTTACGTGATTTACAAATAAATGTTCCCGACTTCGGTTCTCCTTTCGCATAGGCCATCATCGGACCTCCCGGCTTCAATTCCTCGTGGTTCGTGTTCATCAAACTCCTGACATGCACCACGGCCACTCCACCTTCATTCCACTGCACCAACAACCACTTTTCATTACCACGAGACATCCCGTGTCTTCAAAACTCGGGAACGCACTACCGGCATTAGAACGGAGACCCTCGTAATTCCAGGTAAAAGTTTCATTGCACCCTAACTGCATTTAATGCATCCCCCGCCCTTGCTCGTCCCGAACAATACATTTCGCCAACGGCCCAGGTCCCACAAAAAACCCATCCTTTTTTGCAAGCCACTTCCTAGTAAGAATATAAAACTGCTTGGAACATTCTTTGTTCATGCCGCACCCTCATTCAATTTATGTAATCTTTAAAACAATGGCTTAGATATTATGGTGTTATAATATGGTACCGGTGGCCTGTACAAGATAAGTGTTTAATTAATACTTTACTTATTAAGGTACCTAAATTTCTATATATATCTATTTTCATTTTTAATTACGTAGGTAGAGGTAGGTATCTACTTATTTATTATATGTAGGTATTAGGTACTAGCAGCCTGCCTCGACTTAACCCGGGTAAGAGGTAAGTATGTAGCTATGTACTAAACATAAATCTTCAATCATCTATAACTCTCTCTTCTAGTTCTAGTCTAGTCTTTTAATGAAAACCGCATTAAAATCCACAGCAACTCCACTGCCGGCATACATATTTCTATCATCTATGGCTGCATTAAAATCCGTTGCGTACTTACTTACAGTACTTTTAATATGAGCACACACAGTATATTTATGCATACAGAGATACAAACGGCTGAAATCGACTTTACTTACTTACTAATGGTTTTAGGCTATTGGAAAGCCATTCTAACCCCCGATATAAATGAGGGGTGTCATTTGACGCTGATGTCTGTGGCATCGTAGCTCTCGAATGGATGGACTGATTTCGATCTGTTTTTTTTTTAATTGAAAACAAGTTACCTTGCTATGGGTCTTAGTTACTTACCTACGTTTGATGATAATCGGTTCAGCCGTTTAAAATTATTGGGGGTTAACGCATACTCAGGATTTTTTAATTTACCCGGCAATTATCAGATGGCGCTACGGATATCAATTCCACTTAACATCGGCTGGAATATGGTGTTCCGCCACTCATCACCAGATGGAGTCGGAGTTTATTTTAATTTGCCTGGAGAATAAACTTGTTTCAAAATTGGGGAGATTTGTAGAAGCAGATCATACTACGTGATCGAATCAGAAATGTTAAAGAAATTCGACAATAAAAGTCACTGACACAAATAGATTTAGAAAAAAAAATCTAGGCCTAAGTATGCTGACTTACTAACACAGCTCAAATTATATTTACGAAAACATATCTTTGTAATAAATACTAGTTATCTAGACACGTGGTAGCGTGTCAGAGCCAAGTTCAAAAAAGGAACTGGCGACGCAGCAGCCGTGTGTATATCTATACGAACGAACCATTTCGAGCTACTTTTGACCCCTTCACAACTCAAAACCGATTTAACCTAAATACATGAATTTAGCACATATCTACATTAAAATTGTCTAGCTTATCTCGAATCCAAAATTTCCATAATGTAGCTTAAACAGTTATTGATATGATAATACTTACATATAACCTGGAAAGTTGATATTTGGCATCTAGTTAGACTATTACGCGTATTATATAAAGGAAAAATAAAAAAACAGTGAATTTCTTAACTTTGATAATTTTTTAATTAATCGATTTTATTAGGTGAAGTGCCCAACAAAATTATATGAGCTGGCATGAGTATCTTTCTGATACTGATTTATTTGGCTATTATCATCTTTACGATACGTTATTGTTATTGCATTGTAAGGTCCATTTCTTCTAAACATCAGAATTACTGGTAAAAATCTAGCCAGGTCAAATGTCAAGATTCTTATAAATAAAATTCTATATTCTCTAAAGAACTTGGCGGCCATTTAGATCTCAATTCTTTTGTCGGATTTTTACTTGGCTCCCGCTCCCATTTTCACATTTGTTTTTGGTGGGATATTTGTTAGTACACAATGTACCTACCTACCAGTCGGATATCTAGCTGTTGCCTGTAACGATACGGTTGTTAGGTACCTACCTACTCACTAAAAAAACTGGTCTGGTATCTTTTAAAGTATCAGACAGCTACCTATTTGATCCAACTCAGGAACTACAGTGTTGAAGCAAGTAACTTCTAACAATAAAGATATTCAACAACAAATTCAAACACAATCTTGCCTTTTTAAAATCGAGTAATAGCAGAATAAAACCTGTAAAACTGGATTTTCTTGCCCTTAAAAAAACATTTACACTGGCATTTAAAAAGTAAAGTGGCAAATGAGTGTCCTAATGTGTCACTGTCAGTACTGTCAGTCAGTCATGTCATGAAAGACTGATTGACGGAGGATATGTTGTTATACTTGTTATTTTTTATTGCTGTACTGTAAATCTGGATTTTTGTGCGAAATTATGGGGGAATCAGGGGTTCAACGAAAGAAATTAAATAATAATAAATTAAAGAAAACAATAAAAAATGTTCTGTGTCGTCCTGACCCTTTGATATGGTAAGAAATAATGATATTGTAATTTGTCGGTAAATCATTGTAAAAGCTGTTTTTATGCTGAGATTTATCGTTACAGAAATAAATCAGCTTTTAATCTTATTCTTACAGGCCTGAGGTCTCAGACGATCACAAACATTCAATAGAGATAGCACTCAGTAAGCAAAAAGTAGATTTACCAGTTTTCAAGAAACCACATTGGAATGAACTGAAGTTAATCCCCAAGGATAAACGCCCAAAGACTCCTCGACTGCCGTAAGTCTTTTTGATTTATTTCCAAGACTAGAATTTGTTTATTATTAGAATTGATAAGCAAATTAAGATTGTTTCTTATTTTCAGGAAAGTGAATGGACTTCTTTTTGGTAGAACAGAATGTTGCAGTGCTATTGAAAGTAATTTTTGTTCTGTAGTCATTATAGAATCTATGGTTAGTCCAAGGGTTATAGTTCAACCTGTAATTGAAGCCTGTGAGAAAGCAAAAGTACCATTTATTTGCTGTCAGAATTTGCGTAAAACTACTGAACAATACTTTGGAATTCCTACAAGTTGTTTAGGTATAAATGTTAACAGCCTACCAGATCTAACAAAAACAGTACTAGAGGTAGCAAAAGTTTATTCTGTGTCACAGAAAGTGCCAAATAATACCACCATGGAAGTGGAAATAATGGAAATAGACAAAAAATCCGAAGTTACTGCTGTTAAGAAATCTGAAAACACGACATGTCCTTATTTGTATAGATCTAATAAAAAATCGAGAGTATTTGTTCCCAATGGAGATGTAGTGCCTGCAAATGTAAGCAAAGACTTTGTTGGACAGAATTACATTGAGTTTTCTGACAAGTCTAATATGAGTAAAACTGATGGGAAAGCTTACATGAAAATGATGGTAAAGCGTATTTCAAATAATCCCAACAGGGCCAAAATTAAATAAGAAAATAAAAATAAACCAGATTTGGAGATAAAGACATTTTATTTTATTCTTAAGATTAATAAGTATAATGTCAAAAAAAGACATGTATGTTTATGTTAATCATTCCACAAGGAATGTAGTCTTAGTGGTCAGTTGTGTTTTGTGGTGCACAATGCAACATATTAGAATGCATAGAACACTTCTGAACACTGCAATCAAATTTTGCCAAGTTTACTTACATGCTATTGTGTTACTTGCCATCTATGAACTTGGTAAGATTTGATTGACAATTATTACACTAAATTAACAATGCTATACTCCATAAACATTTACTGTTATGGGGTACAGCACACTAGTAGATACATTTATCTTACGTTTTCAATTGATGCATTGCATTTAGTTTTTAACAGTTCAATTTAATAAAAATCAAACAATAAATTGTGTCAATTTAACACCTATAATGAAAATGACTATTTCTTCATAGTAAATCTGGCCATTGGTTAAACTATATCTAAATAGGAATGACCAAGTCTTAAGAATAATAATTTCCACCAGATATATGGCCATTACCAAAAACTTAATGATTTTACTTGCATTTTTCAATTTTATATATCAATTATAGTACGAAAAGCAGTTTTTTCTAGTCGAATATTTATATAAACGATTGGTTCTGCTTTATGATTTAATAAGTATTACTTAAATGTGGCCATACCTTTACCTTAATTTATAAAAACAAAAAAATCCTTCATTAAAGTCAAAAAGTTTTGACTAAACTCAATATAGTTGGTACATAGTACCAATAAAAAATTGTATAATCACACAAGTTTAAACTAGTTAACATTAGTATACAAACCTTATAATTTATTATTTGTGTTCTTTATACTTGTGAAGTCATAATGAAAATTAGTAGTTGATGAATAAGTGGAGAGTATGGGATGATTCACTGGATGATTACAATATAACAATAGGCATAATAAGAGCTGAAAGGGAACATTAAATATTCAATAAAGTTTAATAGATTTAACAAAGTCCAAATACATACATATTTTAGTTAATTTGTACAATCTTACTTCTAGATTAAATTACATATGCTCCATTAAATATAATTGTACACTTCTTAGAAGTGTACAACAAAAACAATAATAATGTAATGTACAAAAGTGTATAAATGCCTACTCGATTAGTAACACGATCATGCGACGGATTAGCGTGATTGGCACTATTCTCGATTTCTTACAACCTCAGGCACATTTGCTCATTGCTGTACTGATGAATATGAGTCTATCGATAAAACATGATCTCATATCAGTCGTAAACACCAAATGTTTCGTAAGACGTTGATCGAACTTGAATGTTGAATCGATTTCATTTAAAAAATCGAAATAATTCAACCATCAACACAATGTCCGCCCGGAGTGACATTCAATTGTATCCAATATTTCGAGCTATTGATCAGTGCGGCGGCGGGCGGGGCAACTGAGCCTCGCTCGGTCTATACCGAGCAAGAATTATTGCGCACATGGTTTGAGCGTCCGTTTCTTCTGGATACGCTGCCATCGCTTCCGCCACTTGAGCCTCGGGGAAGATGCCAGCCAGGTGAAAGTGCATACGGCGGCGAGCATCCCAGTGCTGCAGCGCACCATCCGACGCGCACGGAGACAGGTGCGCGCACGCCGCGCCGGCCGCGCCCGCCGGCGCCGACACCACGCGGGCCGCGGCCGAGTGCTGCAGCCGCGGGTCACACGCTGGATTCAACGTCAACTGTCGCGCCAACTTGCGATGGGTATTAGCATCAGGCGGTGGCATCTGCTGCGGCACAGGAAGGGGCTGGGACGGTCCAGGCATCTGTAACTGCGCTCGTTCGAAGTGTGTAGCCAGTGCGGCGTCTGCCAGTCGCGGGGCAGCCGAATGAGCTCGAGCCAATGGTCGCTTCGTGTCCACCGGCCGGCCGCCCGGCGGCAAGCTGACGGTGTGTAGATCGCGAGCTCTTAATGCCCGCGCTGCTCTCTCAGATAATTTTTCGGCCACTGACTTGTGAGGCCGTCCGGCACGCTCGGGATGGTGAAACTTGCACTTGTTGCCATATGTACATTTCCGTCCATAGGGGCAGGCTGGTGGTGGATCTGCACGGGATGGTGGTGCGCGTAAAAATGCGTCGAGTGTAGGCCCCGATCTTCCCAGAGGATCATCGGGAGGCATGAATCTGTCGTTCACAAAGGAGTACATAAGGAGTCGTTCCTCCACCACCTTACGAAATTCAGGGTTTTCTGCTGCGAGGTCTCTGTAGTTATCATTAGATACGACGATGCCGTCTGTGTCGGCGGCAAGTCGAAGGATGTATCTGTCGTCGTAGCAAACCAGTCTCTTACCGCCGACAAGCCGACTGGGGGTGTAGACTAAAACTCGGTCGCGCTCGAGTCTCTCCAGCGCATCTCGGTCTGCGACCGGGTTGTCGGGACGCGAGGCCTCCTTGCGCCATTTGGGCACAAACACGATGATATCTTTGTGCCCACGAGCTCTGAACCAGTCAACGCAGATTTCAATCCCTCGGCACGAAAATACTTCCTTGTTACCATGGCTGAAACGAACAAAAAAATAAAAATAAAGATCATCAAAAGTAATGTCTACACTCTACAGGAATGGGCACACAATCATAATTTTATTTATCAAATCATGGACCAGTGTTTGGCTGGGATTGGATATGGGGAACAATAACATTCAAAGAGCGTAAGCTCATCAATTATATAACTTGTTACAGCGAAACTATCGTCGTACCTCATTGCGACATTGCTACCATCGATGACGATTTGGCGGAGCAGTTCCCTGTCAGGCGGCGGGTCAGGGTCGGTCGGGGGCGGGGGGGACAGCGTCCGCGGCGGCTGCTTGGCCGCTAACTTGATGAGCTCGGCCAGCAGCTCGTTGCGCGGCGGGTCGGGACCCAGCCTCTGCAACGCTGTCCTCGCTAACCGCTCTGAATAACCGAGTTTCACTGCAAACTCGATTTTAGCCTGCGGATGTGTTATATTGATGTAAGCTGACTAGTTTTTTTTACAAAACATTTGATTTGGTACATTTAAATGGGATAACAAGCGGGCAGTCAACGTTGTCTTGACAAAATTTAAAATGTTATCGTTATACAAGTTTGTATTTCATTGATGCTTTAGCTTTGTATACTACTAGGTTTTAGCGCTTAGAGGGATAATACTCGTAATGGAGATGTGGACTGGGTAAAAAAAAAATGTTTAGTCCTTTAACTAGATTATTCAAAAATAAAGGACCCATATGTTCTAGTTGGGCAAAGTAGTAAAAATTCACAAAGATACAGCGCTTCGCAGTTTTGGAGTGGGGGTGATTAAAAAACGTCACCTTTGGTTAAAAATCGTAGCTGATTGTGATGTCACGCAAAATTTTAATGCGCTATCTTCGTCAATATAAGCGCATCAGAGAAAATAATAAATACGTATACCATACTATTTTATAATCTTATAATGAACCAAAAATAGTAGCTTGTGCTACAAGGGGATAAGGTAATATTTTGACGGCGAGGGCGCTACTTTGAGTCCAGAGCGAAACGAAGGATTCCACAGTTTCTACGGTGGAATCCTGAGTGTAGCGAGGGATTCATGTATATGTCGCCCGAGATAAAAAATATTACCGTACCCGAGTAGCACACTCACTTTTCATCTCCATCTATGAGAAAAACTAGCACATACAAAACAAATATAAAGAACACCTAAAACACCTAATCAGACTTCAACCGACAATTTAATACCAACCTTGTTTGGTGTCGTTTGCATACAATAAATAATAAGAAATATTTTTTCGAAGACCACCAACTTAAGATAAAATGTTTACTCATATCTTTGATTGCGTGGTCCTTTATATCTATTTACTTTTACTTAAACTTGATGACTACCTATTCACTAATGGCTTAAACTCACGAAAAAGTATTCACATTTACACAATTAGGTAATTAAATTTCAATTCGTATAGTAAAATTTCTGTAATTACTTAAATCGAATAGAAAAATTGCGCTTTTTTAATTATACTTATTTCTTTTTCCGAAGCGAAGAACATAAAAATGTTCACCTACATTCATCCATGTTGACGACGATAATTATGTATTCCAAATTTAAAAAATCACGACGTCTGTGCCTATTATTTTTTATTTTAAAACAAAATTCTTCTTTTTTTTTTGCTGGACTGCCAATATTATTTTTTCATTCTACATAGATCACACTCGTGATCAGTTTTCAAATTGGTTTTAATCCCTAGAGATCTTTTTCACTTTTTAGTCCCGAGAGAATAACCAGTAACTTTAGCTCCAAATGTTTTGGGATGAAAACATCGTTTTTCGAGTAGATGAGATGATTTTTTTTTCTCCACATCCCTATGGGTAAATATCATTCAATTCCAAGACAGCGTGTCCCCGTAGTTTGGTTGGATGAAATTGAGTAGAATAACAGTAGATAAGTTAGTATTAAAATAACGTAGAGTAGTAAAAACAGTAGTTTTGCAGAAAAAACGATAGTTTTACAATCGATACTTTTAATCGAAAAATGCCAAACTATTAATAGGCCTATCTATAGCTGTTTTAGAGCAATACTATCGATAGTATCGATAGTTTGTTCGTCACCAAAGATCGATAATATCGATAGTTTGTTCAGTCCTCATTGGTGAATACTATCGATAGTATCGATCGGTGACAGCCTAAGAAGTAGGGGGTCTTGAAGTCTCTTCTATTGTCTATCTATAATTTTAATAGTAGTAATATAGAGAAAACATACATAATTCATATTTGATTACTTAGCATGTGGCTTTGTATTGGCGCCTTAAGATACTTAAGTAAGCAATTAAGGCGGCCCTTCCCAGCGGCCCTCTCGTTAACACGAGCATAGTTCGAAAAGCTTGTTTTTTCATCCAGGGCAATGCTAGAAAAAAAAGCAAACCAAAAAAGAGAGATAGCGCCTTAGGGCACGGTTTGCATTCTATTGAATGAAATTAGTATTATGATTAACTATCCATTGAACTAATATTAATTATTCATAGGGTGCGGGGATTTTTAACATTTTCATTACATTTGCGAGGATCCTATCGAAATTTTTATTTTATTTTTACAATTTATGAGTTCTCTATGAACGGTCGAAGTTCAGGCAAAATTTGTGCAAAACTGCAGATTTTTGGAGGCGTATACTGAACTTGTTTTTCCAAATTTAAAGTTTTTATTTCGATAGAAACCTGGAAATGGTACACATGATATCTGTTAGTTCAAAAGTTTTTAAGAAAGACCACTTACAACGCCGTAATTACGTACGAGCATTTGTATGAAAAGTAAGACGGGAAGGCTGCTCTTAACGCCGTTTATGTAATTTAATTGTGAGACTTCAAGACCCCTATCCATAGGTTGCGACGGTTTTCTCAGCAAATTCAAACAATAGGTTGTTCAAGACGTCCGAGAGGTGGATCTCTCATCTAAAGGGAGATACATTAATTTTTCGGGGTGTGCTGCCCCCATTTGAAATAAATTAAAGTGAGAACGTAAAGCTTTTCTTCGCACATTTGCCTAACCATCGTCAACGTTGGAAGAAAACCTTCACGTTCTCATTTCAAAGTATAAACAGTAGTTCATAAAAAAGTTAGAAGGGTTATCTAGAGCTTGATCAAGACAAAAATTTAAATGACATCTCCGTTTCCTTTCAAATTAATTATTTCAAATGGGGGCAGCACTGGACCTCGAAAAATTCATGTACATATCTCTTTTAACTTCACAGTCAAACCCGATTCTAATGGTCTCACCTGATTAGGCTGCGGCGCGGCCGGAGCTAGCGTCACATATTCCGCAAACTCGGCCGCCAGGGTGTCCGAGGGTGTGCGAGAGGCGGCTCGGTGAGCACTCTCATCTTCACACTCAGAGTCGTAACTCGAATCTTCGCCGCGCTCCCCTGCCCATCCCAGAGATGACTCCACATATTTCTGGAAAGAACGAAAACAATCTATAGTCTCAAATGTTTTCTTAATTAGTGTTGTGATTATTTTTATACCGATTCCACATTGATTTCGCAATTGTTTCGCCAAGTTGGTCATCTATCATCGATCAATAAGCAGATTTAATAATTCCCATAAACGACGCCGGCGCAGGACAGGGTCATCAGGGCGCCGAAGCGGATCTACAGATGATCATTGACCTTTAGCGTGTGCGCAACTGTCGACCGTACCGGTTGTATATAATTCATTGCTTAACTTTAAAATTGACAAAAATATTTGTGGTTTCGTGGCGCATTAACACCACGGCTATTCATGTGAAGGCCCGCCTCGTTTTACAATTTTCTCATGTCGGGTTACTCGATCGAAAATAATTCTTAGTCATAGGCAACAATCACATCCGCGTAGAGACCTACTTAGCTAGGAAACTGAAAATGGTTGGGGTTTGTTCCAACAAATTTAAAAAACCTAGCCAGATTTCCAAATCTGGCTAGGTGATGGCTGGCATTTGTAATTTATGGATGGTGGTATCATGAGCAGATAATAAATAAATATTAACGGACAAATCACACAGATTGAGCTAGCCCCAAAGTAAGTTCGGGATTTATGTTATGGGATACTAACTCAACGATAATAGTATAAAGTTAGTAGGTCTATGGTGCTGGGAGCATTCGCGCACATCCGGGCACATCAAGGTACGGAAACGCCCCACCTACCTACACCTACTCCGCGCAGCCGGATGCGACTTTCTAAAAAATATGGTGCGCCCGCCGTGCGCGCAAACCGCTGCGGCAGCCGCCGGTACAATCAGTTTTCGCTTATGCTCAGATTGAGGAGTGTACATTATACAGATTATCTTGTTACTTGATTAAAACTAAATGGCTAATCAAATACTTATTTTAAAAGCCTAGATTAGTGAAAAACGGCAGTACATTATTTCGCTACCAAAAACTAAGCACTTTATTAAATTAATATTGATTCTGAAAAATATAAGTGAATTATTAGTACAACCACTTACTCGTTCGTACTAGCATAATATAGGTACCTAGTGTAAACGCAAAAACAATAACGGAACTATCTGCAGCACCAGCACGTAAGAACTGCAGAATTTATCGTTATATATTATGTCATTGAAACATGCTTGACGTCAACTACAGATATTTTTAGGAAGTTTTCCTGCTTCAAATTTTAAAGATTGATTTTCCTATCCCAAAGACAAGCAACATACAATTTCCTCATGGCTCGCAGCGATTGTTTTGGCTAGACGAAAAAACCCCATCGGAATCTCCCGGTTTATTAGCCACGCTCGTTTACGTTCGGCTATCCATTTGTTTACGTTTTAGGGTTCCTTGTTTACAACGGAATCCTAAAAGGAATTATAGTTTCGCCATGTCTGTCTGGGGTTCTACTGAGAGACTATAAGAACTAGAAACCTATAGATAATTTGACATGGGTATGTATATTAATTATGCCGACAAAGTGGTAAAATACAATCAGGAAGTTTTTTTTCTGGGGTAGCTCCCATACATGTAAAATGAGAGTATTTTTTTTTTCTCGTCTAACCCATCGCGTGGCGTGTCGTTGAATAATTCTTTTTGAAAATATTGTAAACAACATTTTTCGATTAAGCGATCCGTTTCTGAAATATTTGGTATTTAATTGCAAAATTTTGTTAAGAGCAAGTGTTCCCCCGTTCCTTTTCCCCCCTCTATCTAGTAAACGGGTGTATATGGACACGAGAAATAATTCACGACTGTATAAAACGAAGTTAAAGAAAAACTATCAGAGTATTACAAATGAAACAGTTATAGTTATAGTCAAAGAAAGTGGAAGTGGATGGTGGAAGTGGAAGTCACTTAAGCTGAGAGAGGACGGAAGATGGAGCCGGAAAGAAGTGGAATGGAGACCGAGACAGGGCCACAGGAGCGTAGGAAGACCAGCATTGAGTTGGACCGATTATATAACCCAAGTAATGATTTCTCATTGGACCTGGATGAGAAAAGCTCAAGACCGAAGAGAATGGAATGCATATGAGGAGATCTACATTCAACAGTGGGTGGAGAAAGGTTCATAGAAGAACAGCCGTTATAGACGACCGACTTATAAAATGTACCCCGAAAAGTAAAATTTCATTCAAATTGAATACAAAATTAGTTTTTAGACGTTTTTAGTCCCATGAATTCAAAGTCGACATTCGTAACTACGGAACCCTGCACACTGTGCGTGGCCCGACACGCACTTGGTCGGTTTTTATTTCCCGGTAGATTTTCCTGCGTTTTGACGAAAACCGTGGATGATTTACACTCGAGACCAATCGAGCATGCTACTGAGTAATTCATTAGGATTTGACTGATCGCCCAGTCATTTGCCACAATTATGCTTCGGCCGCACTTGTGCCTATTGCCCCAAAGCAATTCGCGGCGAATCTTTGTACGTTTTGTACACTAAAAAGTTATCGCGATAAAGCGTTGGTCACACTAGCGGCTTCGTTATTTTTCACCAACTATCTGCCAATAATCCAAGATGGAGTCATCTACGTGTTTTAAATATGGACGACGGCGTTCTTTTCTTTAACATGTGTGCTAACAATTACATAACGCATTTATTGAAACCTAAAAAGAAACCTAGAAAGAAAAAGCTAAAAATTGTTAAACTATTATATCGTTCCACTCAATTTTTACGCATTAACAACCGTGGCACCGTCGCCCAGCACGCGTCCGAACAAGTTGAAAACAAACGTCGAGATGAACAACGCAAGTGCGACCACGCAGAGCTAATTGTTAGCGTGCATAAATCCTTAGATGTATCGCCACCCGCGCGATAACTAACACGATGTCCGAATATTCGGGACTATACCCGATAAAGGCCGGTCACATTTGCGTGTATCGTGTAATAGCACGAAGCTTCGTGACGATAAGAGTAGGTCCGGCCCAAGCATCAGGACATTGATGTTTTTGAAAGCGACAGTTTGCCTTGTAGCAAACAGGCGCTAACTAATATTGATATGCATATATGCTAACTGACCACGTGAACAAAATAAATAATGTAAGTAGTTCCTAAAAAATGTGAACATTATGTATTATGATATGAATTTATTATTATGATAATTACACGTTAGATTTATGTACTTTGGTCGGGTACAAAGAATTTTCACAGCTGATAAAATATATTATCCGCGTTAATTATAATATGACTATGCGAAAACTTTTAACGATAGATTAATCACATAACTGACATAAATGTATTCCTATTTTTATTATCTTTATTTTAAATATCACACAATTACATTCAATCTTGAAAGATTTAGGAAAGGCATGGTCATTGGTCAACGATGTTAGAGAGTTAAAGACGATAGCATACACTTACTTTCAAATATAAACAGTATTACAGAGAAAGACTGCATTTCATGAATCAATTAAAAATGTTTTCTGATAAAAATATTTAAAAAAATTGTTTCAATGTTCACATTGAAACATAAAATCTATTTAATAAGTAGCGTTTTACAGAGTCCCCAATAAACGCAATGACAGTTAAAGATATACAACTTAACAGCATTTTTTTTCGTAACCCAGTTCAGTTATAATTTCAAGGTTGAGAATGCATCGATACGAATCAGGCATTAGCAACAAGAGACATGAGTACCTATCGAAATATTTTAGATTAAGAAGGCGTATTGCATCAGTAGCTTTGGAGAACGTAGGACGGAGGCGAGTTCCGCTTTCTGTTCAATTTATTTAAACAGGTTGTTAACTAAATCTGGCATGTAGTGAACGCCACTACGAATTATTGTATCTATACGTTTAAGAGCCAGCTTTAGGAGTTCCATTAACGCGTCGTCTAACAATTGTAACGTTGTCCTGCGATCGATTTTCCCCAACTAAACATTACTTTCCTTTCGGTCGCTCGTTTTAGTCTTGTAAATATTTACTTTTGTAAAATATTGTAATCAAAAATTAAAAAGTGAACCTACTTATAGATTAAAAAACCAAATTAAGTTAAAAACTTTGCAAAGCGAGCGATTTTACATCGCAGTTGCACCATCTATAGTAATAAGCATTAGGTTCTATGTCATCATTCATTGCAAGCACGCTGCATTCAGGATCCTTTATCTCCATCATGGCTGTGGCTATTCTCCACACACCTCAAGCGAAAGCGTTTCGATTTTGTTACTGACATGTGAACGTGAACGGAAAAGCGATACGCAGAGTTTCTGCAAATAAACAAACATTACGTATGTACAGACCAACAACAAGCAAAGAGTTAAGTTGCGCAGTTCATTCTAGCTACATACTTATGAAAATGTTATCTCCTAAGAAACTAGAAATATCTAATTATACTCGGGCAACTTTGACGTCATCAAAACATCTACTACATATAGATACATATAATAAAATATATGTGCTTCCTTTATAATGTGCATAAAACGATGCAGGTTTTTAAGTGATTGATACAATATTAGTGTAAATGTATTGCATATATGCCGTACAAAGCATTGCAGCGATTGACTATTTACAAGTCCGCCAGTGCGTTCATAAATTGAACGACCGATAACATTGTCTGGTGGTTGGACACAAATTGGTTCCGATTGTAAGGAGAAATTCTATCGCATGTTTGTTGTGGAGATAAGAGTAACCAATAGGGAGGGAGGATCGGGGCGACGTCGGCTCGTTCGATGTAGCGTCAGCGCCGAACAGGATGCGAGCACGCGACACAGTTCAAATACATACACGCTCAATGTGTACTCACTTAAATTGCACACATTCACAGTTGGCCACATGGAACGGTACACTATCGTGGGTCTTGTTGTGTGGCGATAAAACATAAATTAGCATAAGTGGCTAATTAACTCTGCGTCACATCACTGGGTTGTTTGTCTTTTGTATGGCACTGTATCAGTATGAGTCTTTTTCTGCATAATCGTTTAGACATGTCAATTTATTACGTCAAATCCATTATAATTTCCGAGAATATAAAATTGTATTGATAGTATAACGATTAAATGTGCCTCCTTCTGGATTAGTTCCACATAGAAAGCTGCCTCCAAGTCATAATATTATAACTTTTACTATGATAGGTAACATTAAGGCTACCTAGTCGTATTTTACTTTTTTTTCCCCTCAAAGCTCAACCAGACTTTTAACCTTCGCCAGACTTATGCATATATACAAACAAGAATCTAACGAACCAAATGATGGCATTATTTATCTCAATTTATGTATTTAACATAAGCAAGATGTTAGTCTGTCATACATTTTGAAGATTCCATAGTTTACATAACTAAAAATATTAGATAGTACTTGTTCATAGATAACGCATAAGCACTTCTTATATGCATTTGATGTTACAATGCGAAAAATAACTTAGTATAGTAATAGCTATGTTCAAATGATAAAACTTATTGTAGGTATAAGGATGTAAAGTAAGAATACTTACTTGGATGGAACAGATTATCTGAATGACGGATAGAATGCTAAGTTATAAAAAGGAAATCGCTGCATACAATCCAAATTACCTGTAGAAAGAGTCAATTCGCAATAAAGCGTGACGGAGTGCGAAGCGTCGTTGATATGTGCAATGCAAACTTTAAACAGAAACTTAGCTATTTGCAAACCGTTAGTATCTACGCAAATACACTCTACTAAAGACACAAAATATAGGGGTGACGACAGAGTCAGAAAAGTATGATTGTAATTAGTCTTTTTTTAGATAATGTCCAAAAATAATGGTGCCAGATTTTTCAGTTTATCAAAAGTAAAAATTCACAAAGATACCCACGGAACATCAAAGTTCCGGAGTGGGGGCTTGCGAAGTCACCGCTAAGTAAAAATCGTACCTAGCCGTGACGTCATGCGAAATTTAAAATGCGCTGTATCTTTGTCATTGTTTGTTTCTCAGAGAAAAAAAAATACGTGTACAATATTTTTTAATAATCTTACCGATGGGCTAAAATTCTTTTTCCATTCGTCATGCCTATTATTGCTGCCATAAGTTCGAAGAACATGGTAATTGGATTCAAATTATGCTAAACAGAATGTGTAAAATTTAAAAGTTAGATAAGAGAGTAAAGCTAATTAAATGATAAGTAATAACAATATCTTAATTAAGTCCAAAAATTAAAAATTTGTTTTTAAAAAATATGCCTCTAAAACAGCCCATCCGTCCAACCGATGAATTAACACAGCATATTATCTCAACCAATATAAATTTCATTTTGACTCAATCTAAACAGAAGAAAAACTAAAAAGTAGAAAAAAATATACTTTTAAGAAAAGGGGCACTTACTAATAGCGGAATTAAAATGGAAAAGTGGACAAAATAGCTGAATTAAAAATTTCAGCCTGATTACTAGCGACATATCATGTAAAAATGGTTAATTTGCACATTTCGCAATATTTTTGAGATAAAAAAAACCTTATGCTATTAAAATGCCAGAAAGATAAAACTATAATGTGTATAAACATGGACTGATGTATTTGCTAATAAAATCAGATATTAAATTAATATTAAATGATTTATTTTATTGGTTCATGTACACTTGAAAATTTACAAATAAAACCTTATAAAAGTAAAAATACAGAACATAAGTGCTACCTATTTCTGAAGAAATTTCTTCCAGCAGACCCGCGAGAGGTTGGGAAGAAAGAGGTAATAGGCGTGTAAAATACAAAAATATATAAATTAATAAACATACCTACATAAACGTACATAAAATAAACTTACAAAAATACATAATTGTAAGTATTTTTTCTAAATATGATGATAAAGACAGATCTTTTACTCCTTTCGTGGTTATGGTTAAAGATTCACAAATTTTCAGTGGTAGCTGATTCCATAGCATAACTGCTTGCACGGAAAAGAAGTTAAAGATGATGTTAAAAATATAACATAAATATGATATTATAAAGAAATAGAACATCTCCGCGGGTCTAAATCGCACTTGATCAGTTTTTTTAATATCTATTAAGAGTAATATAATTAACACGTATTAAAAATAGTTTATTCGAATAAGATTTGTGTTGATGTTAGCGGTGAGTTCGATTCTACGCATTCCCTGGGATTTCCCCACACGTGCAAAAGCAGAGGTTTTTTCCTGTAAATGTCTCGCTTGGTACACATACACGTATCTCTTACATATAAGCGTACGAGAAACGATTGATTAAACTTCTTTAGTTTGTTAACAAAATCACATTTTAAGTATTTTTATTCAAGCGGATACATGATTTTTGCGGGACCCAATGCTACCCCTATTTGAAATGAATTATTCGAAAGGAAATTGAGATATCATTTAAAATTTTGTCTTGATAAAAAGTAGATAATCCTTCAAACTATTTACTGAACTACTGTTAACAGTTAAAAGCGAGGACGTGAAGCTTTTCTTCGCACATTTGCGAAAAACGGTCACTTTTGGCTACTGTGCGTAGAAAAGCTACAAGTTCTAACTTTTAACTGTTAACAGTAATTTAGTAAATAATTTGAAGGGTTATCTAGGGCTTAGTCTTTAAGGGAGGAAATAATTGATTTGACAACTTGTAAGACAAAATTGCAAGAAACTTATTAGAATCTGGAAATAGCATAAAATATTAAAATACAACTATGACTGACATTTCATGCAGTTCCTTTAAATGAACCTTAATATACAAGTCTTAATTTCGCATAACATAGAAAAGTCAAATCCAAATACAACATTTATTCGAAGCCCATTATTTGCTTTAATTAGATCAGCATTGATTGCTCGTTTGTTATTTTATTTTATAGGTCAGTATGTAACGAATTGCTGAAGCTATAATTTTCCCTATAAAACGATGCTGAACTAATGGGCGGCATTTGTAAAGATTTGTCGAGTTAAAACCGCAACTGGCCCGTCGTCGTCAGGTTCGGTGTCTATTGACATTCATTACATCACAATATAATCATACCGGATACAGCTGAACATTAGAAGGTTGCTAAACCACTATTTTTATCAATAGAAATAGTTATTGTTGGCTAAAGTCTTCTGCGGCGATTAAGGAATGTTATCGCGCTACGATAAGTGAAATACGATCTAAGAAAGATGTGGCTTATCTGATTAACATGATCAGTTCAACTTTCTCTAAACATTCTAACAGTCGTAAACATTAATTAAGCTCCTTTTTCCTTTTTTTAGGAGCCAGTCTTTTGTAGGGATACTACTTTTCAGGTCTTCTTTCTGCCTAGTTCTTAACCTACTTGAACTCTGTAAGATTAACATTTAAACAATTCATTTTGAACAAAAAATATCTCTGTTTAAAATTGCTCTTAAAAGTACATCGATTCTTAGAAAGTGACGCAACATTCTTCTCTATATTAATTTGTAGTAGCGTTTTTTTTCCTCTTAAGCCACAAATATGTATAGCCATACTGCAAGTAGGTCTACGCTGTCAAATATTAGATTTTTCTTTTAATTTTCTTTCCAACTTTTTTGTTTATTTTTCTCCCAACCACATAACGCGTAAATTTATTCATATTTTTTAGAGTTACGTACCCAAAGGGTAAAATCGGGACCTTATTACCTAGACTCCGCTGTTCGTCGGTCTGTCTATCATCAGGCTGAATCTCATGAACCGTGATAGCTAGACAGTTGAAATTTTTATTCCGGCCTCGTGTCTTCTCTAAGTCGGGGAGCATCAGACCTTACTTTGTATATGTTGAGTACTGGAGTATCCCCGTCAACAAAGATTAACAGTTTAGTTACATAAAAGCAACCGAGGGAAGAGAAGGACTGAGCATGTCCGAGGTTAACCCTTTCTGAGAACACATTCGTGCGAAAACAGATTTATTTCTGTTGCTGCTATTACAATACTAAAAACAAAATAAAATAAATATTCAAGTGAATATACAACTGATTTTTATAGATAATGGTACGGAACCGTTTACCCCTACGGAACCCGACTTGTACTTGGCCGGTTATTGAGTTAATGTCCATGTATCACATCCGTACAAATTTAAAAAATGTGTAATTCTCAAAGTTAAGAAGTCAATTCATTGTTTTCTGGTAATTCTCTACCTTAGAATAAGAAATACTTAATTAAGTAGGTGTGTATGTATTTTTAATTCATAGTAGACTAAATTTTGAATTGTGAGCCAGATGACATGGATATGGAATGGACACGATAAAAAATCAATTAGGGTCATTATAATGACTTCATGATGGATTTTCCGTATCATAATAATGGTGTGAAAAAATACGGCGATAACCTATTTCTAAGATGGTATTACAGTTTATTAAACAGTGTTCCCACAAGTTGTTAAACTTATAGCAAAACATCTACGTAAATAAATAGGAACAATGACGTATTTTCTGATTGTTTGTATTTTTACTGCGATACATCCGTGAATGCGTAACCTTCACTCACGTATCTGTGATATCGAAATGTTGATAAATGATTCGAACATATGTATTTGCCAAATTATGAAAATAGTTATTAAGAAGTTATTAATGACATTTAGACGACCAGTATTTCAATAGTAAATATTACGATTGGTAATATTAAATAAACCGGCCTTGTGCGTCTCAGCCTCGCCCATTGAGGGTTCCGTTACATAAACAATTTACAAACTTATAATTATTTGCAGTCTAGTTCATATACTTAGTTTAGTATGTTAACTACAATCCCATAAGTTTAGTGATTTGACACATTTAAATACCATAGATTTCTATAGGTTCTCCTGTAATCTGGTAAAGAACTATTTATCTGTATTTTTTTCCAAAAGGTTAGGTTCAGTGGTGTCGAAGATAAAGAGGAGGTCGTCTTTACCTTTTAAGCGTTTCGTTTTTACCTTTTGAGGTACGGAACCCATAACATACATGCATACATACAATGTTTTTTTCCCAACTTGAAATTTGCCTCGCTCGCTCGGTCAATTATATCGCATGAACTCCAATTGTTCAGTAGCATAACCTACTCAACATCCCTAGAATAAAATTGCCATGGTGGTGCCATACCTACATTGTGTATGCACTTATGCAGGGATAGCAACATCTTCATAAAATGTTGTATGATTGATGGATGAGCTAAGGTCGGAGCTCGATAGTGATAAGTTACTCTTCACGTACCTTTACGGAGCGGTAGTATTGCTGCGTTCCTTTAAGGTACCTACCTATGTAAAGAGTAAAAGAGATCCAAAGGTATATCCTGAGATCTTATATGAATTATGTGCAATTTTGTTGTTTAAGAACTCTGATAGGATAAATACACACTCTGTGTGAAATAAACTATAAATGTTCGAATGTTAGGTATAATTTAACAGTAATTTCTGAACTCTGAGCAGATTGGCTCAATAATCTCAGTAAGCGTCATACTACACAGAAAGAATGTGGTAATTTCAAAATCTGCTGCATTACATAAAACATACAACAAAACAAACTTAAGTTAGAGACAAACTCTGTAAAACTTGATTCTAGATCATATGCTGCATACTGCTGATAACAAATAAATATAAATCACAGCAGTCTCGACGTAGGAGTGAAAGTCTGCCATGATACCAGTGCCGGACCTGCGACACTTCGCACGGGCGACTGATGAAGACATACACATGAATTAAACCTCTCCACTACTTTCACAATGCGATACAAAAACAACAACGTTATAAACGACGCCGCAAAACATCGTCTCTGGTGACAAAACAGCACTTAACATCTTAGTCGGTTTACGTGATGGCCTGTTCGCTAGTAATTACTAAGGCACCTAACCCGTCCGATCCGGTAAACAGCAATAATAACATTACAATTGTATTCCTCTCATACTTTCCGACGAGACACATCACAACACTCGCGTAACTTAGCATATGTGTTATATTCGAAATTTATACATTTTTGATGGTGATACACGGGCAGTGTCGACGGTAATTAGCATACATGACGTTAACGAACCGGCTCTACTTCCGGGATCGTTATATCGGCCGAACTTGAATGAACATCATTACGTGCGTGCGCAAGTCGAGAGGCTGGGGCAGCATCCGCGATGGGGAGCCAAGTGGATAGACGTCCTACGGAGAATAGGCATCGCGCTCACCTGGGTGTTGTCAATCGCGTACATAATAGCGTTAGAATCCGCGCACGTAGCGTGGCATAGCGCGTGTGCGGGCGCGGCGTACTCCGCGCACAGACTACTGGCTAGGCTAGCATGTGGCGCATGCACACCTCCACGCACGGGCCCGCTTAGTGAAGGGGAAGCGGGGCACCGCGAGATCCGGGTTGCGCGCCCACTGCACCCGGCGGCCCCCAAACAATCCGCGCAACGTTGACCTCTGTCAAGTCGAAAATCTTCTCAGGCGCCGCATCCGTCGCCGCAGACGTCGTGTAATATTCAATTTAAATTGACATTTTTGTTTCATTTTACCACTGATGTTGACTGACCTAATTTGAATTGGTTCAGGATTATTTATTTAAATACAGTTCAAGATTATTCAAGAGTATTTAAGAACAGTATAAGTTCTAGTAGTAGTAACAAATCTCTGGTTCAGTTGCCCTTTTAAACACCTGTCAATGTTTTGTTTTTTTACTAACCCATTTAATTCATGCTAATAATACATGGCAAGGTATTGGGTGCTCTGATCATAGCACTATCTTGAGTTCCTCTATGCTTTGGAAGACTAAGTATGCCGTAGGTCCCAGACATATGGTAGGTCCCTTTTTTTTTCAATTAAACTAGTTGCTCTGTGCGCTGTAGGCCTGACGCGTTACTCCAAACCTGATGTAGTTTATAGGATAAAAGAGTTGTCTTAATAAGGGTTACAAAAAAGTCTGATATTTTTGAAAACTTTTTGATATTGTAGAATTGTGATTTTTTAACCCGTCAACAACCACGATTTTGCAAACCCATTGTTATCTATTGTTCTCTCGGTCGGATCCGACCGTCTGGAAGCTGACGGGTTAAAAGGTTTCAAACCCCATATTTCCGCCATTTTGAAAAAATTCGAAAAACTGAATTCATATTGACGGTGTGAGTAGCTCCTACAAGGATCGAACGGGGTTTTTGTTACATATTGTATAATTATTGAACCTGCTCACAAAATATCAAGAGAATCGGTTGAGAAATGACTCGTAGGCGAAAACAGACAGTCTGACAAACTGACGGACAAAAGCATTTTTGGCCAATCTCGAAACTGAGACTCTTTGCTTGCTCAGTCAAAAAGTCGAAATAATATATTATATTTTGTATTTAGTCAGAATCATAAATATATATTACATGTAGAAGTATAAAGAAATATCAATCATAAAATAACTAACAATAATGACTTGGAGAGAGAGTTATAATACCAATAACTATTATTAAATTATATTGAATGTGTTGCCACATAAAACCTTGTGCCTACATTATATTAATTTATAATTGAGTGTGATTGACTTTCAATCACAGTGTCTGTCTACTACCAGCAAGGCAGGCAAGTCATGTAGTAGAATCATCAATAATGATTTAACAGTACTAATTACCTTTCAAGGTTACAACATTGAAGCGACCAATTTACTGTTTAAAAACATACAATAACAAAACTCAGCAGACTAGCCATTAGCCTATCAAAAAAATATATAGTCATATATATCTTCTTCGTCTAGTTGCATCCTCAACTGTGCTGCTTCAGAGCGCAGGGTGCGCTTTCTTCTTCAAATATACCTAATATGCATGTCAATGGTAATCAAAGATGCCAAAGACCTAGGGAAGCAGAGAAGAAATAGCCAAAACAGTATAAATACCTAAGTACTCATACATAATATCACGCCTATTTCCCACAGGGGTAGGCAGAGACTGGACCTCCACTTGCTATGATCCTGACAAACCCCTTTCGCCTCATCTACACTCCTTTTCATTAATATTATAGACTAATTTCATGCTATCCTAATAAAATTATGAAAACCAATAGATAGAATTATTAATGAAATTTAATATAAATTATGTATGAATTATTTGTAAATATTATTAAGTCATAATTAGAATAGCGGCCTGTTGTATTATTTTTAGCTGACTGTGCCAGAAGGCAGGTAATGTTTTTGAAGAGTATGTATGTAAATAATTGTTTGGCACGCTCTGCAACCTGAACGGCTCATTCACGGTCATTAGATTTGTCTTAATTCTGAGAGTGGGTATATAAAAACCACCCAAGTGCGAGTCAGACTCGCGCATGAAGTGTTCTGTACAATTATCTAGAAAAAAATCGTTTTTTGTATGGAAGCCCCACTTAAATATTTATTTTATTATGTTTTAGTATTTGTTGTTATGGCGTCAACAAAAATACATCATCTCGGAAAATTTCAACTGTTCAGCTATCACGGTTCTTGAGATACAGCCTGATGACAGACAGACAGAAACATGCAGCAGAGTCAAAGTAATAAGGTCCTGTTTTTACCCTTTTGACAAGGTATAAAGTTAAACAAATTCATTTGATATAATTACACAATGCTTTGAAGAAATATCTTACTACCTACTCACAAATAATTGGGTTTAGATATGTTTATTGTGTAAACGACATTTGAAAATTTCTTCAACTGTCGAACAACAATGATCAGCAATAACAAAGTAAAGAAATAAGGAAAAGATTCTGTTTATTCCAAAACCAGTGAAATTTTTGATTGCTTTGTTACAACATGGACTTTCAAAAGTGAAAATTATGCATACCTGTATACGCCCAACTAATTCTCGTGGATTGAAGCTCCCATCAGCTGGATTCAAGTTAAATATGACGTTGAAAAACACATAATCAGGTCTATCTTTCGCAATGCCTGGAGTCTCAGTTAAAGTGACACAGTAAAAAGTTTCGACTAAATTAAGATACTTGGTATAAAAATCACCTATACAAGTACGTGGTATCGAAATTAACAGTTCCGTATCGTGAGACATTGTTGGTGGATGAATGTTGTAACAATAATCACGCGCAACTATCGCAATTCAATTGCATAATTCGCACCAAAACACAACTTTTACAACCTTCCATTCCAACACAAAATTTTCGTGTGACGTGCATCAGGATTGACTGTGACTGACAGTGACATGCTTGACGTTTGTTAATGTCACTTTGCGAAAATTGACGGCTTTATGACTTTGAAAGCCCAAATTGAAGTTTAACATAGACAAAATTCTTTTTTCATTGCGCTTGGAGTAGAGATGATTGGACTTACGGCCCACTTGTCATGCACTGAGTAGGTAAGTACTCGTACAGTAGCTATAGCTACCGGTATGAATGGGAGGATTGGTATACCTCAGTAAAAAGAAAAGGTTATCTTATGGTATAAATGAATGAATATATCTCAACGAATAGGAATGGGCGAGATTTGAATCATGTTAATAGGCGATGCGGCTAGCAACCCATCACTATTTTTATTTTATTTTTTCCATCTTAACGCCACCATCACCCTAAGTGTGGCCTTTGGATCTTACGACCGACCCTGGGCTCTGTTTTCCACGTAACGGATAAAGAAGTTATCTGTATCTCAAAGAATAAATAAAAAAGAAAAAGAATGTGGTGTCGTGGGACACCAGGTAGGAACGAAGTTCCTTCGGCTAATGTAGAATCGAAACAATGTGTATACGACTGTCGCGCCTGCGCACGTCTCATTTAACGAGGTCATCCTTACGGTTTTACTATCACATTTTTTTCAGTTCGGTCGCGCAGCAAAATCCCTATCTCCTCCAAGCCTGCCGTAAGGAACTTCGTTCCAATTAGAATTGCTAATTCTTATTGCTATCCATATCAGACATACAGATTTCATCTTATTTGATGACTGTTTGCTTATTTTAGCATACATACTTATTATGAGGTATTCAAAATTGTTCCAGTAAAAAATGAGAACTTAGTTAAGGTCTCGTATCTGCTTGTCAATTCGTAGGTGTTGTGTTGTGTTCCCATGTTGTTCTCTTGCGATAGGGAAATTCGGGTAAATAGGTACTGACCAAGCCGTTTTGTTAGAAATGTTTGTACCTAACAACTTGGTAGTGGAATTGGGAAATCGAAGAACTCGTGAACAATCTTTTGTTCTGGCGCAGAAATATCTAATAATAGTTGGTTCTGGGACCAACCCCAAAATAAGTAGGTTTTGCACTTTAATCAGCTGTCAAGAAAATACTCTCCATATAAAGTATTCGCGGCTGCTTATATCTTAGCAAGTACATCGCATTTAATTTTGATATCTGTTAACTTATTTTAACAAATTACGCATTTACTACTTCCCAGGAAATAAATGATAATTAGTCAAATAAACCTACTTTCAATGTACCTAAGAAGTACAGATTAATTAGTAATTGATTATTAATTATATGGTGCTCAAAGAGCAAAAAAAATTTAAAGTATCGGACACATTTCAGTTTGTCAACTCAACCAGTCACTCAGTCACAAATAAGCCTCGAAATAAAATCATTTTAAATGATAATTGTGCAACTGAAGTTCAATATTTATACCGTATTGGTAATAAATAATAAGTAAAATATCTTTATCGATAACAGATTTTTATCAATCATTATTTTATGTAAATTAAGTATACCATCGGACATCGTGCGATATACTTAAAAGGCCAAAAAAATATATTAATAGGAGTGAGAATATGTGAATAATTTCATTATATACCTTGCAAACGTGTTCATTGCGGGAGTTATTAACATTTAAGAACAAAGAAAATTCATTAAGTATCGGGCAGTTTGGTTTACTAATGAACATCTTATATGTAATTTTACTATTATTAATTATATAGGTATTATTTATCGATATTAAGTAAAAGACGAACGTAAGTAGGTACCTTACACCACTGGTTATAAAAAGTTGACTAAACTTGTTGAGTATTGTTTGATAACAGTTTGTTAGTAGATAATTTAACAAAAAGTATCCATTTTATAATTTTAATCTCAAACAAAAACGCTCTTTTTATATTATGTGTACTATTTTTGACATTATTATTGAGAAAAAAAAATTAAGACACATATTAAACATAATAGATGTATATAGATATACGTATATCTACATACAATTATTATCTACATACATCTGCATATATCTTTTCTCAAACAAAAACTATGGCTATATTCTTGAAAAAAAAAAAGACACATACATCTACTATGTTTAATGTGTGTTTTTATTATATTAGTATTAAACATAATAGATGTAGGTACTAATGTGTCTTTAAAAAAATTTAAGAGTATTATATAGCCATACCTAGTTTCTGTTTGAGATTATTAACAGGTTGGGAAAAAGGCTTTTCGCATTTTATATGAAAATTCAAAACATTTTTTAATATAGTTTATTTGCATTTAACTAAAGTATGTAGGTACCATTTTGTTCGATAACTTTTTGCCATCTTATAGGTAGGGACATGATCCTATTGCTATAAAAATTTTGGGGCTTCTGATAAAAAAACTGCGTCAAGTAAGTAGTTTTGGCAGTCCTCTCGTGATGTTAACCTGACACTGCCTAAAGAATTCTGAAGAGACCGAAACAGGTGGAAATCTGAAGGTGCCAGGTCAGGACTATACGGCGGATGCATTAACACCTCCCAGCCAAACTCTCTTAATTTTTGCTGAGTGGATAAAGATGTGTGAGGTCTAGCGTTATCATGATGAAAAACCACACCCCTTCTGTTGATTAATTCCGGCCGCTTTCTCTCAACTTCTTGCTTTAATCTTATCAGTTGTTCGCAGTAGAGTTCTGAATAGATGGTCCTGCCTGGTAGTAACAGCTCATAATGAATAAATAATGCCCTTCCAATCCCACCACACACACAGCATCACCTTGTTGCAAGTTAACCCGGGTTTCGCCACAGTCTGTGAAGCCTGACCGGCTTTTGACCATGACCTTTTTCGCACGTTCTTGTCGTACGTGATCCACTTTTCATCACCAGTTATCAATTTCTTCAAAAATGGTTCGGTCTCATTACGTCGTAATAAAGAATCACAAATTAGTACACGGTTCATTAGGTTTCTTTCAGAGAGCTCGTGAGGTACCCAAATATCGAGCTTTTTTGTGTACTAAATTTTTTTTAAATGCGCCAAAACTGTTTTGTGGTCAATTCCCAGTTCTTCCGCTACGTCGTAACTACTGATATGCCGATCTTGCTCCACTTTTTCAAAAATAGCATCCATTTTATCCGTAACAGGGCGACCAGAGCGACGTGCATCTTTGACATCAAAATTTCCGGATTGAAAACGCTTAAACCAAATTTGTGATACTCTCACAGTCATTGCACTAGGTCCATAAACATGCTTGCGTTCCATTTTTACCTTTTTGGTAGTAAAATTTTAAAATGTATCTAATTTCTTCATTAGATTCACTCATCTTGACGGTAAGAAAAACAAATGAAAATCACGCATTTTCCTAATTTGAATTTATTACCTTCTTTAAAATTTAAACTTTTAATTGATACCAAAACCAGCCAGGTACAAATAGTATAGCCAAAGTGGTTTTATTACAAGTTCATACATACTATATGCGAAAAGACTTTTTCCCCAACCTAATATTGTAATAGATCGTATTATAATATTGTAATAATAATAATATAATAGTTATTAATAAATCCTCCGCCTCTGTCTTGCCTTAAGACGAAGTAGTAGCTAAAGTGGCGCCCTTATTTGAAATAAATTGTTTAAAACTAAATATGGTGATAATTAAAAATTTGATTTGTATAAATATCTAGAAAGACCTTTAAACTATTTTACAAACTTTAGTTTTAAACAATTTATTACAAATGAGGGCGCCACTTTAGCTACCACTTCGTCTTAAGAGGCAAGCTGAATTTTCCGGGGTCCAGTGCTGCCCCCATTTGAAATAAATCTATTGAAAGGAAACGGAGATTTCATTTAAAATTTTGTCTTGATCAGACCCTAGATAACCCTTCAAACTATTTTATGAACTATTGTTTACAGCTTATAAAATAGTTTGAAGGGTTATCTAGGGTCTGATCAAGACAAAATTTTAACAGATATCTCCGTTTCCTTTTAAATGATTTATTTTAAATGGGGGCAGCACTGGACCCCGCAAAATTCAGGTAGCCCCTTAACTGGCCGGCCAGAGTGGAGTCGCAAGAGCAGAACATACGCTCCGGGGTGGAAGTGTATTGCACGTAATGGCGTAATAACGGGGAATCCGCTCTCGGGGGTAAGTCCCGTGATGGTGAAACCGGAGCCGCACCTCTCGACACCCTCAGCTGCTCACATTGTGTTGCACCATGGTGCAAATAAAATTAAAAAAACACCTTTTTTTATTTGTTTTAGTACCATCAATTCAATCAGTAACATACTTGTGATACACTTGTAACGTGTTCTATTTGTAATAAATTGTGCAGATAGTAAACAAAACAAAAAAAAATCTTACGTTGAAATTGATTTACTAGTGATAATCGATCCGGTGCATGCGGGGACGTCGGCAGTCGGCAGCTTGGCACAAGGAGCAGTTTTCAAAACTTTTATACCCTACTTAATTTTTTGTGTTTTTTTCAAAAGCGTGTCTTTACTGGCTTTTAATGGAAAAATTGGTGTAGGTAATATTCATCTTGTGTTAGTTATAAATGGGATCGATTTATTATCTACAGCTTAGGTACAAAAACAGTTTTTGACGTGACAACGTCTTATAATTCGATGGAGCCGGCTGCACGCACGTAAAAACATGACGCATGCGGCGTTACCTCGCTCTGAGGCGTTCCATTTAAGGCTTGAAGTGCAAGCGAGAGCGCTCAACGAGCAACAAAGAGGCACAATCAGCCTCCGCATTTGGCATTTCATCAGTATTTTCTTATGACGTTGTCACGTTCAACTATCGTCAGTAAACTGACTTTACAGACAACCGTTTTTTTATTTTTTCTAGACATGGTTACTGTTTGTGTTCAATTTTGTAACTATTTATTCAGAGGCGGCGTAAGGCGTGGGCGGTGTGGGCCATCGCTCACGGCCTCGCGGTACAAAGGGCCTCGCGCCTCACAGCCGAAAATTAATTTGAAAAAGTATGGAAAATCCAAAAGTACGCGCACGCCACAAGAGTTTTCTTATTTCCACTCTTTGGCGCACGAAATGAATGAGAATGAAGCAGCTTTGGCAGTTTTATCTATTGAAGTAGATACAGCATATAAGATACGAACCAAATTAGTAAAATCAAAAGTAGAAAATTTCCTTTAAATGATCCAAAGGAGTATAGTAAAAATTTAGGTATGTTGGATTTTTTTAATTTTATATTCCCTTCTTGCACCATCATAGGGCCTCGCGAAATGTACCTTGCCCACATTAAGTTTAGGTCTTGCACCGCCACTGTATTTATTTAATCCAAATGAATTATAAAAATAGTGATTTTACATCAAATATTAACATTATTGCAATTTAAGGACAATAAAGTTATGTATAAACTAAAACATACTAGATTCAAAAGTATAAATTTTCAAATTCAATAGGTTGAAGATCAATATTGATATTTGGGTAAAAAATTAAGCCTTTTTTACAATTTACCTTAAAATTTTATGTACTAGGCTAAAAATATCTTGGTAATTGGCAAAAATAATCATTTTCTGTAAAATATTTAATAAGTTATTAATGTAATCTAGAAAACATAACAACAAGAAAAAGCGCATAAATATTCGAAGACAGTAACTTGATTGAGTGTGATGCGTGCGTGCGTGAATCGTCGTAACCAATAAAAAGTAAGGGCTCTTGTACACTGGTACTTTAGTTTTGTACATTTTAGTTTATCAATCTGAATCTTGAAAATGGTTCTACAATCCAATCTATACTTTCAAACAATATTATAAATGTGAAAGTTACTCTGTCTGTCTGCCGTCTATCTATCCTATCTCTTCACGCTTCAACTTAAACTAAACTGAACCGTTTTAGATGAAATTTGATATGAACATAGTTTGAGATCCGCGGCCTGGGAGGACATAGAATAGTTTTTATCTCAAAAATAATTCATTGAGGGAATGAAAAGCTGATTGAAGCGTTGTATTAAAAATCCTTTTTTGCCATACAAGAGTAGACTGTATTACAAAAGATAAGTATTAGTCGCGGCTAAATGCTAATGGAAATATGTCTTTTATTTCTTGATTCTTGGTACAGAATCCGATTTTTAGATGGTTTCATTTTGAACTCAAGTTGACGATGATAAAGATAAATTTCATATAATTAACACTAACAAAATTAAAGTAAATGTTTCCTAACAATTCAATTTCGTTACCAATCAGATCAAAATTTAGAGGAATAACGATACCCGAGTCTTTAAACTTCCTCTGTTTAGCATATAACTATGAATAACTCACAAAATTATTGAGTAAATAGCGTAGCGTAAGCAGTTTTATTACAAAAATTAACATTACGTGAAATATAATACTAACCAATAAAAACGAGTCACAAATTTGAGCACAATTTTGTACCAAAACCTAACCCAACGCTTGCTTTGATTTTACACTGATTTTTGATTCTGGCAATGTATTGGAATGAGAATATAGCCTCCTTTAAAATTCACTTCCGTCAAAATATAATTTTTATCGTTGAGAAATAACACGATACCAAAATTGATACGCAAAATTAGATTTAGCTAGTACAACTTTAAAAATTGTTTCTAATAAGTATATGAATAATTGAAAGAATGGCTTGTAAAGGGGCAATCATTCAACATAATAATAATTAAAACACAACTGTTAAAAAATAGTAATGAAAAAATATACAGAAGTTAAAAAAAGAGTTTATATTGAATGATTGGGGTCGGACATCGATAAACCCATACCCCATACATTGAAATTATCCAATTTTAAGGAGAAATTATTTTATTATTTTGTGGCATTCTAATGGCACATATTGTCATTAATTATATTGATAGAATTACGCAACAATCTAATAGAAACGTTTTGGTTTATACTTGCACCTGATTATTTGTCTTATATTTATTTATCTTGAATGTGAAGGACACCTATTTCAGTCAAGTACAATTTTTTGAGAACTGCTCCTAGAATGGTATATTTTGTTTGTGCGTTCGTAGATGGCGTTTAGATGTGAAATAGAGAAGGTATCGACATTGTCCGATAGTAAACGCTGTCCGATACTATACTATCTTCCCCTTAAACGTAGTGATTATATGCTCCTTGCTATGATGGCACTTTCACGTCGCATTTGACATTTACCTGCATGGTTTGCACACACTTTCCGTCAAGTCGATCATCATACAGCTTGTCGGAAATATGCGAACCTCGCTGAAAGACTATACTTCCATAAAAACGAGGTTCGCAGATATTTTCGACGAGTTATATTTTGTCACATTTCGATATTTAAGTATTTATCTTGAGCAAAAAGTAAATCAAAATAATAGACTGTATTCATCCTTTAAACACTTTCAGTATATTTTGTAAGACCCTGTATATAAACAGGGCCGTTGAATAAAGTAAAGAAAATTCTAGATAGGTATTTGGTTGAATATAACTGAAGGTAAATGTAGTTTGAGGAATATAATATATGCGGTGTGTTGTATGTAATTATTTATTTAAAAAATCATAATTAGTAGGTAATCTTAATTAACTAATGTTCTAAAAACTATAAGTCACCATTTTACTAATGGGCAGCCAAGATCGTCACCAGCCGTTGCCAAGGAGGAAAGAGAGGAGAGCACATGCAAGTTCACAAGTTTAGATAACTCTAATAAAAAGTTAATTGCTTATTCACAAGCGTTTATCTGTACAAAAAATGCTACCCCTTTCTCTACTCCCACTTGGTGATGCCCTTGCTTGCAGCGTGCAACTGACCTGCAAACAAGTACCTACTAATAAAATTTTAGCACATTGTTCGTTACTTCTCATTCACTTCTCACTTATCCATAGGGATTCGCAGCGCTGGAGTAGGGGTTGGTGACTGTCATATGCAGTAGCCCTATTTTTTTTGCCATAGGTATAATTATCGAACAGAAAATTTCACGAGACTCGGTTGAGAAAAGCGACTGTAGACGAGAACAGCCGATTATCCGTAATTCGGAAACGCTTCGCTCGCTCGGTCAACTACTTACTTATATCTAAATTGATTTATTCTGTGAAGTAAAATTACCTAATTTAAATTTAATTATTGTAAAAAACACATGTCACTACTGACATACGAACTTTTGGCAACTACCGCTACTGTTATATTTCAATGATCTAAACTAACTTATTACAAAGAACTTTAAGCCTTATGAACTACTTATATAACTCATAAAAGTCGATCGTAAAATCTACAGCTTACAGACCTGAAACTATACAAGCATCATCAGTTTTTAAATGACGCCACAATTAAAAACTTACTGCTTGACTTTTATGAGCTACATTTTATAATTAAAAGGAGAAAGGATATTTTTCATGATAATCCAATCATAATTATAAGTTTCACAATTTTTTTCAGAAGCTCCACAGTCCCCAAAAATCACATTTATTAAAATTCTTATAGGTAGATACTTAATAAAGAATTACAATTGAATTGATCATCAAATTAAAATCGAAATAATATCTCTTAAAATTGTAATTTAAATTGAGCTCGTTGTTTTAAAAACAAAGGGTTCAAAGTTTTCGTCTAAAAGTTGACTG
The DNA here is from genome assembly GCA_943193695.1 of Acrobasis suavella. Taxonomy (NCBI): domain Eukaryota; kingdom Metazoa; phylum Arthropoda; class Insecta; order Lepidoptera; family Pyralidae; genus Acrobasis; species Acrobasis suavella. The sequence continues at coordinate 7,004,447 of OW971945.1, read as the reverse complement.
CATTTTATGCCATTAATGTTTCCTTTGATTTATTCATTCAACATTTACAAAAATAAGCATTTTAATAATTAATGAATGATGCACTCACTCCATATCATTATTGCACTTCATAATTGCACTTAGAATGGAAATGAGAAAATCAATGGGTACACCAAATGGTAGGTACCAACTCAACTTTTGCAATTTGATGGAACGAGGTAAACATGCGGTGTCAATTGAAATTAATTATTAAATTACAAATAAGGGCGTTATTTCATCAAAATAATGCTTCTAATCAGCATTTAAAAAAATAAAATTGTTTTGTTAACAATCGTGGAAAGTATTGGGTTTCTGCCAATAGTACTTTTATTTTAAATAAGGGCGCTACTATGCAGTATTCTCGCCCTTCACAATTGCAACTACTTTGGTGTAAACGTAATTACAGTCGGACAAATTAGTGTAAAAATACTCGCATATCATAATAGATAGTAGGAGTATGCGTCATTAAATTAATTATGTGACATCAGTTAGACCAATATAGACTTTATGCTACCTTACTTTTTCAAATGGTAATTAATCCTTTTAAATAAGCGCTTGTCTATTTTTAAGGACATCATTCATCAGAGTCTGATATAGAGGGTCGAATGTTTTCACGGTTGCTTTTCTTGCGTTTTTTCTTTTGGTTCTGTTCCCTCGTCCGAAACATTTTGCTTTCATCAGCACATTTAGTTGTAATGCTTGTTCTGAAATAATAAAAACATATGTAAATTTTGGAAAAGAAATGATATTATAAAGTAGGCATTTATCATCAACAGCCATCAAAATAATATTTACTTACTAGTAATATAAATAAATTAATTATATCCTCCAATCCAAGGTCCTTTGAATTAAGTACAAATATATCAATTAAGAGACGCCAATATCATAAATTTGATATATTTTTTTAATTACTTAGGTGACGCACTTTTTTATCAAAAAAAAATTTTTTTTAGCTTTTTACTGGCTAGCCACGTGATCTATTTACTATCGGAAGTGAAAAATAAGTAAAGTTTATGATAAAAGTTCAGTTTACTAACCGTATCATATTCTCGGCCACGTTACACTTTTCCGCTACGGTCTGAACAATATCATTTATCACGTTCGGATCTAGTTTCTTCTTAGCTGGTTTATCAGGGAACGCTGGTGATGGTTTGCCAGTGAGTGAGTGCGTTGCCAAAACTCTGCAACAATTAACATAGTAACCATTGAGTACTTAAATAGTCAACAATCCTGAAAAATATTTTAAAAATTAAAGAGCTAAAAGGTAAGAAATACCAAATTTCAGCTCTGTAATTAATCAGAGGTTGGTATACCGTGATGTTTGTATTTTGGTATATAGGTACTCGAGTTATCGTGGAACATAAAAACGCAGGAATCAAGTCGACTCGGAGGGATTCGCTCGCTCGTTCGATAAGTAGGTATAAAGGGATGGATTACCTTCGGGGAAATATAGCTGTCAGCAGCTTCCTTGTTGCCGCTGTGTATGAGGACCAGTTTAATGTTTTGAGGAGTCTGGCTGGCACTTTTGCATATCCATCGCCTATCGGAACCTGAAAAAGAATGTTTACGTCATGCCCAGATCATACAATTGATAATTTTATGATGACTGACAATTTCATCAAATGGTTGTATTTCATTCATGATATGAAAAATATCCACTGATCATGATGTGGTCTGCCCAGACCAGATTAATTAATAATCAGCATTTGACCATAAAAAAGCTTAATGCATGGCTATTTCATGATATGTCAAACATTAGTAATCACATCGTAAAATACATAGTTACAATAGCCACTGATGTGATACATTATGGCGGCGGGCATTTAATCCGATAAAAAAGAAAATAATGTGGCAATCGAGGAAGTAAATGAAGTGACTAGTTTTTAAATATTTAGATATGTCATCTCACGTTACTTTTAACAATATTAAGTCAAATGTCGTTACTTTACCTACTTTACGTCCGAAACGTATTTCACTGGTAGGTAAGTAGATTTTAATCTCAAATAAGTACTATTATTTAGGTAGTGGTATCTCCTTAAAACTTTTCGTACTTATAAAAGAAATAGATTAAGTTTAAAGTTCCTTATTTGTTTGAAGTTTTTATTAAACCCCCGATATCATGGGACAATCATGCATGAAAGATATGGCCAAAGATTGATTGAGCAATGATTAAATGTTGACTTGTGAAAAGTAAACGAACAAACGATATACTAGTTAGTCAGATTTATGGAAAACAACCATTTCATGAAATGGTCGGTCACATCATGAAAGTACAATTCTAATATATATTATTGTTTGAATAAATAAAATAAATAAAAAAAAAAAAAAAAATATGCCACGTCATTTACACTATGTAAAAACATATAGGGCTATGGTTTGGAGTCCAAATCATTGACCTAGATCTTTGCGATTTCCAAACTTTGGACATCCATCTCTAAATCAGAATTTAAATAAAAGAATCTTCTCATCATAATAAAATAAAACTTACCAAATCGCCGTTAATACTATTAACATTTCGCACTCTTAACACGTTTTTTGATTTTAAACACGATAAATTGTCTAACTCTTCACTGTCTTCAGAATTGTTTGCTTCTTGGTCGTTCATTCCCGGATGGAATACTTCTACCTCTTCATTTGTTTTCTGAAAAAAAAGTTTGGGTTCGATTAAATGGCACATGTAGTGACAATTGAGTTACTGCAGAAATTTATTCCAAAAAATGCGTAAGTAGGTAGGTACCTACATTTGCGTTACGTTTATTCATTTTCCTCTTCTTTTTTACTTCGTATTCCTCGTCAGAGTCATCAATTAAATATTTTTTTAATTTTAATCTCAAACGATGTATTTCCGCTTGTTGCATTTTGACTTGGCTTTGAAGATCGTAAATTTGCTCCTGCATACTCTCTATTTGACTGGGAGTTAACTGTAAAGTAAATGTACAAAATTAATAAGTATGTAATGAAACTAATAAATTAAGTAATAAAATGTTTGTAAATAGTAAATTAAAAGTTGGTAACTTACTTTTGGGCTACGTTGTTGGTCGTTATTACTGTTATTTCCGTAGTTATTGACCATCTTGTATGGTGAAGACTGAAAAAATATATAGGAATTTTTAAGCATATTTACCTACTTAAAAATAAATTAAAGAATGGATAACTGTTAATGTAAGTCTGATGACTCAGATACACGTTATTACAATCACAATGATAGTTATGCCGTAAACCTTTTTTGTAGCAAAGAAATAATATCATTGATATAAAGCAAAAGGCTATTTTATAAAACAAAAAGTTGTATCTGCAGTATTTTGCTTACTGTTTCAGCTGGTTTAAATAGCTGAGATAAGTTAAAGGCAGCTGCGCCTTCTTCTCTCATTTCTTGCGGCGGCGAAGATGCTGAAATAAATAAATATATTTTTTAATTCTTTTTCTTCCTAGTATGAACAAGTAAAGTGCACTCGAATTTTACAATCACGCTATGAAGGGTAGATAATACGTAATTCTTTTGTCAAATTTTAAGTGTTCAACGAATATTTTATAGAAAATACACAGGAATGTTTGAAGATGGTTTGAAGCATTTGTCAAACACTTTTAAATTACCCTCGTGTTTGTCACGTTTAATTAAAATCGAGAATGACACTGCGCTTGACAAACAAATTTGAAAGTGAACGACGGTAATTTTCAAATAAGATCTCAGTAAAGACAAATTACTTCAATTTCTATAAGCATTACAATGTACACTAAAATATTCTAAGAGAGTAGTTCAATTTAAGTATTTGAAAGAATACTACACTCCAAATAGTTTCACATTCTATACAATGTGTATTTTTATACTTGATCAAACGAAGTGTGCGGATATTAGACGAAATACTATCGATAAAATAATGGAAAAAATATCGTTATGTTAGTCATTTAAAAAATCCAGGCACTTTAATGTTTTTTTCCATGACGCTGAACTACTTTCCATAAAAATAAAAAAGTAACGAAAAAAAGGCTTCCCATACAAATTAGCGCTCGGATAAAGGTGGCAAATATTTCACTTAACCAGATAACCTAATTAATGATTTTAATTTTATACTATTTTTTTATTTCACTATTTTTTCCATACCTACATATTTTCAGTTTCTCTTTAAATATATTTTAATTAAATCAAAAAATCAATTATTAAATCAATCTCTTGCGCATTACCTTGTGTCTTGAATTGTATTTAGACTTTTTAGGCATACACATGTTAAGAAAACAATCTAGATCGACGCTAAAAAATATTGTACTTACTTAACAAAATATGATTGTTATGTGTTTTGTGTGCTTATAAAGAAATGAAATGAAATCGTGGATAAGAATTCACTCTATAATATTGGCCTAAATTTTACTTTTTTTGCACGCCTCATAAGCGAAGCGATGAGGTTGTGCTCTACTCTCAACATGTCATGTTTTTATTTAAGAATTACAAAAATTACATATATGAACATCAAATACCTTGTGAAGGCTCCATCTTGGCGGCATACTGCAACTGCAGCAGCGCCTGTGCGCAAGCCAAGTCTGTGGCTGAGACCGCTGCCAAGGCTGTGTTGTATACCGCCATTGCCATAATCAAAGCTATGGAATAAAATGCAGATGTAGCATTATACAAATTAAATAAAATTATTTCTATTTATGAAAATAACTGTTGCCAGCGTAGTCAAAGAGCATTTGACAGTCTCATCTCAGAATCTTGCACATTTTCTAAAAAAATTCTATAGAATAATTAAAAAGAATAAAAAAAATATATAGGGTCAAATTACACTGATTGAGCTAGTCCCAAAGTAAGTTTGAGACTTGTGTTATGGGATACTAACTCAACGATACTATATTTTATAACAAATATATATATAAACATCCAAGACCCAGGACAATTTGAAAAAGGCCATTTTCCAACTTGCTATGACCGGGGATCGAACCCGGAACCTCTGGATGGCAGACTAGCATGGTGACCACTACGCCAAGGAAATCGTCAATGAAATTGCGTAAAATTAATTTAAGTTATTCATAGGATTTGTTAATCGATAGGTAAAATTCTAATAAGACTAATTTCATTTCACACATGATTTACAATATATATAATGCATACTAGCTGAAGCCTGCGAAGGGATATGTAACAATCCCGCGGGAACTTCGCATTTACTAAGATAAAAAGTATTCTATTTGTCAGTCCAGGTAGTAAGCTTTCAAACAAGCTCTAAATCATATACAGACAAACTTATTATTGGAAAATTATCACAACATTAATGAAAAACAAAAAAAACCTAATTGTATATTTCAAACTATGGTTGGTTATTGTATAAATACACAATGATAAGATACTTAAGTAATTACAAGTAAGTAACGAGGATTTTTGAACCCCTTCCGAAATTGAATCCAGTCAACTTAGTTCAAAATTTAGGTATACTTATAAGTAAAACATAACATTTAGATATCAATGGAAAACAAGATTAATAATAGATAGATACTTACTATTGCTGGGTACCACTACACAAAACACAGGGAAAGTAATTTTTTTTAATTTTGATAAACTTCACCGAGCTCTATCCACAAGGAAATCACGACAAATACTAAATCAAAATTTCAAAATAAACATCTTTAAATACTTTTCTAAGTTTAAAGGAATAAATACCACGATTTCCATTTGTCTTAAGAAATGGTGGATCCAGGTAAAAAGTTTGTGTAAAATCATAATCCCTTTTATCCAGCCGGCTTACTGCAGATTTCAACTCCATTGTTAATTTAAAATAAAAGAAACAATGCTGTAATTAGGGCAATATAATTTTAAATGGAATTTAGCAAGTTTCGTAGTAGTTGCTTAAAATAACCATTTTCTAGAACAAAAGATAATGGATAGATAAGCTTTTAGTCAAAAAATACCTGAATGAAATACCAGCTAAAACCATGTTTTTGATTTTCTATCATTTGCGGTAGTAGGTAGTTCGACACCTGTAAAAAAGTATTTAAAAACTAACAATTTGTTTTCTTGTATAGTGCCTATAACCTTAATAAGAATAGTTGATCGTATCGTTTAAATCGCTAAACGTTTGATCGACAGTTCTACAAATTGAGGAAAAATACAAACACAGTAAAAAATTAAAAAAAAAAACGCTCAAAATAAAAGTCCTAAATAGACAACAAGCTAACTAGCAATCTGTCACTTTATTTTAGATTTCCGTTTTTCGTATGTTTTGCATCCCGCATCCCTGCCTGTCCCGTGAGTGTTCAATTCAATTCATTGATTACACTCATATTATAGGATCAGTTCTTAGTCTTAGGTACTAATATTACCACTGTTTATAATTAGGTACAATATGAACCCTGTTGGGTATTGCAAAAATAAGATGGAACGGCAAGCGGGTGTAGTGTTATCATGTATTATATTATAATTTATAATATAATGTAAGATTAAAGTTTGTTGTTTTTTCATAACTGAGTTTACACATTTGTCTACAAAAAAAAAAAAAAAAACTGTTAGACCTAGTCTCATTAGAACTACCTACTGTTACCAACGTCACAACAGCCAACCGGTAAATCTCCTGTAACGAAATGTCCCAGTAGTCTTACTGCTATAATAAACTTGGTAGGACTACTGGGACTAGCTCATAGTATTCTAGCTTTTTTTTAAACAATTTTTTTTTTAACTTTATTCTGAGATTCAAGTTAGTCAAAACAGATCAAATAAGCCCAAACATGATCCATCATATTATAAAACGCAGACTAACGTCTTGTTTTTAACCATTATTCACCCAAATGCCGTATTTCGAAGTCTTTTTGTTTAAGGCCAAGTAATAAATAAAATTAATCTGCGTTTTAATATAAGGCATTATAGTTCGTTTTTTAGTTGCTCCATTACTAATTGCCTATGGCTACTTAGCCTGAATCATTTAACCAAACATAAACGAGTTCATCATTATATTGTATTGTCATCCTATTTACGTATGCATTCAAAATTATAAGTCATCATCACTCATCAATTATAACTGCTATTAAATACGATTGCAGCTATATATATGTGCTTATACTAAGCACATAAATAGGGATGTAGCCTAAAATATTTTTTTGGCTTATTAAATAGATATTAAACTTTTTTTTCCTTTCTCTGATTAGCAAATAATAACGGAGATACAACGCATTTAAATTTTGCGTGACTTCACGATTAGTTATGATTTCCAAGGGTGACGTATATATCACCCCTACTCCGGAACTTCGAAGCGCTGTCTGAAATCTTTGTGAATTGTCATCTACTTCGGTAAACGAAAAAATATAGGTCCTTTATTTTTGGATAATCTAGTTGACGGACTAAATAAAATAATATATTTTTTTACCCAGTCCACAACCCTATTGTTAGTTTCATGAAATCTTGTAATATGAAGTATTTTTAAGTAACTAACTACAGCATAGTTTCTCCAGACTCCACGTGTACTTCTTATCTAACTAATCTAACTTATGTAGATAGAATAAAAATGCTAAATACAAGTCCGCACCACATGGCATTCAGAATACATAATCATCTTCATTGGCTAATAGTTTTTGAGATTTCGTGATGAGTGAGTGAGTTATTTTCGCTTTTATAGGTATATATAGATTATAGATTACTAGCATAAACAACGATAATATATATTTTTTTTTAAGTTTTTCATATGCCATCCATCCTTTTTACTTTCAAAGGAATATTGTTCTGAATACCTTGACATGGTTTTTTTTTAATATTAATAAATAATCGAAATTATTTTATATAAAGTATTTAATATTCAAAAAACTTAAGAGGTCTTAAGGGACACTCGGATGGAACGAAGTAAAATATAAATATAAATAGGTCTAAATTACATTCAAACTTTTCTGCGTTCTAATATCGAGTTTTTATTATCTTCATAAATTTGAATGAACAAAAAGTGTCGTTACAACTTTTGGTCTTAATTTTTTCCGTCTAGCCCCCTTTCGCAACGCGCGGTAAAGAACTTCGTTCCAATAAATTAAAACGAAATTATTGATATAAAATATCAGTAACTGTTGTAGTTTACCACATTTGCAATACTCGCTGAGTTCCTATGATTAAGAATAAAAATTATACATATACATATAAATATTTGAATCTTTGTACTGGAAAAATCTTTGGCAAATAAATCTACCATTTAATGTTTAGGATTCGTACAGTAATCTGCCATACGACATGATGATGATGTACTGGAAAATTTTAGGGCACGCTTATCTGAAATTCTGAATGACATTGTATTCTGAAACTGAATTTTCATATATGTTCTTTTAAACTTTCTTATTAAATAAAATAGATAAAAACGAATTACGGTTTTATAATGAAATTTAAAAAAAAATTGCTCTGGGCCACCCTGTAGAATTTCTGTTAGGTGCTAGTCCTAAGCTTTAAAGCCGTCGAAAGTAAATTTTCTTTTAAGAGATATTGCACTCCTCTTAACATATTAGGGTCAAGCATTTTCCTGGACTTAAACTGTCTCTATTATATTGATTTTGCTCTAAATAATAATATAAGTACAGAAATATGAAGGATGTCTGTATGGACGTACATGTGCCACGATTACAGTCGAAATACTGAACGTATTTGTACCATTTTTTTTTAAATCTACATCATGTCACGGTTTTGTTTCATATTGAAAATTACTTTCTAATTCAGTGTTGTTTAATTATAATTAATAAAAACCCAAAAAACTTAGCTGGCATCCTGTAAAAAACCTGGTCTTTTGTATATCTATATATTATGTATTAATGCATATTTCTATGTGCATATTTATTTGTTTTTACCTTTTTAATTTTTATTTGAGGACCCTTATGAGGCGTACTCTTTTGGATTTTCCAAATTTTTATTTCTTCTTTCATCTTATAAATAGGAATAAAAATAGTCGCTAAGAATTGATGCTTTCATGATGTGGTCGACTATTTCATGAAATTATTGTATTTCATGATATGGCCAGCTAAAACGGACTACACATAATTGTTTACACGTTCACGTTTGATGGTACGTATCATTTATATTTTATTTATTAAAAACAAATAAATAAAGAATATATATTTTTCTTTTAAGAATAAATTTTAAAGTGGTACAAAATTATTATGTACTACCTTTTGAAATCTATATAAGGTTTTCGTGATTCATTTCACTTAACTTTTATTATTAGAATAGGCATGACGAACGGAAAAATATTGTTGGCCCATCGGTTAGATTATAAAAAAAAAATCAATTGAAATTGCGCATGACGTCACGACTACGACTACTAGGTACGATTTTTACATAGCGGTGACGTCGCAAGCCCCCACTCCGGAACTTTGATAATCCGTAAGTTTAATTTTTACTTTTATTTTTTTGGTAAACTGACAAATATGGGTCCATTATTTTTGGATAATCTAACAGACGGACTAATTACAATCACACTTTTCTGACCATGTCGTCACCCCTATTGTCCACAGCTTTCTTGCATCACAATAATAAAACAATATTAGCACCTATAACGAAAGATAATGTACAATTAAATACTTAAATTAAGTAACTTTTCAGTAAGAATTCTTGTAAGTATAATAAATAAGCATGTACCTATGTAAATACTTATAAAAATTTTATATTTAATACCTACTGGTAATTTAAAGACTGGTAATAAAGTTTATTACGCTGCGCCAGATTTAAAATCAGTTGTTTCGTAACAGCACAAATTACGATAAAATTCTTGTTGGGTCCTTGCTTCTAAATTGTTTGTCGAAGTAAATCTATTGTTTGTTCATTCCATTAACCTAGTAATAAAATTTACTGCGTTGCGCCGGATTTAAAAATAAAAATCAATTGTTTCGTTACTTTCGCGTAAACGAAATGACAATAGGCAATATTGATAGCGTGCCCTACGTTTTTTGCGATTCTCCGTATCCGTACATGGGGTGTACATTCAAAAGATTTTATTACCTGCGATTGTAATAACGGTTACTCAGTTGCTCTCAGAGCATTGACGAGAATAGTTTCTATTCGATATTTTCTATATTCAAAATGTGGGTTCTTGTGGAGTTGGATGATGGCAACGCAGTTTTTCCATCATATGAGGTAGTTAATGTAGACCCTATGGCGTATGGTGAAAATGAACTAAGTCCTGGACGAACCATTTTGATAAGATTACGCCACGAAAGTGTTGGTAGGCGCGGTCGTGTCATAATAATTTCAGGTAAGAATCTATATTTTATTTATAAGAAAATTCTTGATATTAGACGGATACTTTTGCACTATTCAGAATACCAAAAAAAGAATTTATCTCTGAAATATGCACCTAATAATACTTACATTTATTTATTAAGTACTACTTACCTATTTAGTATTATAGGATTAGAGCAGAGAACCCTCGGTTTTATATTTTATTTGGATTAAGGTGCACTAATGGATATTCTTTACCTTTCGGAAGTTTTTTGCTGTAGAATTTAAGGAGGTAGGAAGTTAGGAAATCATTTTTTACCCTTTACGCAAAAAGAGGGGTGTTATTAATTTAACGTGTCTGTGTGTTTGTCTGACTTCCTCGTCGTAGCTCCTAAACAAATATAAAGTTTTCAAAGCGATTTTTTTAAAATCGAATCTGTCGTGACGTGATGGTTCTTAGTTAGGTTAAGTATGACAATAATTCAAATTTTAACAAAAAAAAAAAACAAAACAACAGATTTAATTTTTTTTTCCAGGAGTTTCGTCCGTATCTCTAAAGTTATAGAGTTAGTCATTAGAAAACCACTGTTAGAGGCAAACCACTACAGGGAAAAAAAAAAGACTTACTTTGGGGCTAGCTCAATCAGTGTTATTTGTCCCCATATATTTATTTATTTATTATTATTTTCATCAAATTAATATGGGAGTAACTTGTTAGTAAAGGCTTTCAAATGAAAAAAGAATCATCAAAATCGGTCCACGATTGACGAAGATATCGTGTAACATAAATACAAAAAAATAAATAAGAAGTCGGTTAAAAATCGGTTCACCCTTTCAAAATTTATTGGGATTGGATGCTTTCAAGTCGGGAATTTTTAAGTTGGCCTGGCAAATAAACTTGTAAATACACTATCCTAAATGTAACTAATATTTTTTTTAGAAAACAAACACTATGTGAAATCACACAAGAAGATTTTAGAGAGACAAAACAGCCAGGTGAAAAACGTTCTCAATATGTGCATGCACACTCTTAAGGGCATGCAACCAGACCCCATGGTACGTATTATAGATACTATACCTACTATAGACACATATTTTTTTAAAATTGTATATAAAATAATGGCAGACTTGATTGATAGTATGTGTAGTATATTTTTTTTGTATGTACAATAACTTACTCCGTTGCGCTGGCTCGTCCATCCGAAGTTGATGTTGGCCTCCGAGATGAGAGAGCGCCATAATTTTCTATTTGAGTCATGTTATCTTGCCCAGCTCCATCTCCCACATATTAGCTTGAACCGTATCCTGTATGTCATAATTATATGCATTAACCCTTTAATCGCGAACGTCGGATCTATCCGACAAACATTGTCGTGCCCATTCTGCGAGAGTCTCCGATATTTCCGACAAAAAAATGCCCGTTTTGCACATAACTGAAGTATCCACATCCCGTTTTGGTTGTAGGTAGGTATTTATTTTAGATTTACTACCCCTCGCGCTGGGGGCACGACAACTGATATAAATTCTCGCGGGGAAAGGGTTAAGGTTTAATAAATTGAATAAGTGTTTGCTCTAAAGACTCGATAGAAAGATTAGGAAGTAAAGTACCTACTTCCTAATCCCACGTATGCTTTGGCCCTAAAAGCTTGAAGGCATTAAATAATAAAGTAGTTATTACGATGTATAGGTCAACCTCACAAGTAAACTTTCAGTTGACTGTGTTTGTGCACACGAACAGTGAATTTTCTGTAAGAGACAAACATATAAATATACTTAGGTATATTTTAGGTATCTAAACAAATAAAGAATACACGAGAAAAACACTTTTTCAGTACTTAGGCGGAATGAATATGGGTGCTCCGCAACCAGTGGTTGTAACAGCCGACTCTGAAACTAGCACAAGCAGCAGCGAAGATATGATGGTAACTATCAAACTATGACTAAGAAGAAGTTTCAAACTTTTACAGATATGTACTTACAATATTATCAATAGTTAACATTATTATATTTAGTCATAGTCATAAGTCATTTATTCGCAACATTTTGTCAGTAGGGACTCATATAAATGAAAATAAGTAGATACCTATTCATTACCTAATTATTTTGTAAGGCCAGTTCAAAAAATCTGATTGTTTTCAGCCCACTCGCGACATAAAACCGTACAAAAGACCTACTCTCTTACCACGTAACATTCGTCGCATGGATGCTATGACCAATGGACACCACAGTAGCATGTCAATTCAACATTTTGATCCAACATCTATACCAATGACCAGCAGCACCCCTCTGCCACCCAGTAGGAAAGCACCAAAGCTAATGATTGATCAAGCTACTCAGACTGAAAATATGGAAATAGAAATTATAGAGGAAAAACTTAGAAAACTGTATAGTCATTTTCTCTCACTCTCTGCCCGCTTGGAACTTTGTAAAGCAGCTGAGAACAGTTGTATAGACCCCAGGATTATACTACAGATGCAAGATCATGCAGATGAAACATTAATTGCCCAAACTGCTAATGAAATGCCTATAGATCAAATAATGCAAGCTAGAAGACTGGATACTGAGCGAGCGAGAGCTGAACAGAGCATGACTCTACCTGATGCGGATGCAGATGCAAATACAGGTGACAATTCCGCATCAAAAGCAGTGTGTGTGCGCAGGGTGTCAGCTCAAACGACAAATAATATTGAACAAATGAGTTCATACAACGACATGGTAGGCAAATTACGAATAAATAGTACCTACTTATTTATTATATTTACCGTAAATGAGTGTTGAATGTGACTGTATTTAAAAACATTTTAAAATTGCAGGTTCCCATTGGTAGTGGACATGCGATGGTTCCCGCTAGGCTAATAAACGAGATCGACTGGAATTCTTATACATCAGCAACGAGACAGCTGCTTCAGGCCATTTTTCCACGTAGGTAGGAAATAAACACCTTCTAGTTATTTTAATCTTCTTGTCCTCCTATCAATACAGCACAGTGAGAATGATTTTGTATTCATATTTATTCCTTGTACACTGTAACTGAATCTACTTTGTAAAATTACAGAACATTGGCAACCCATTCTCTGACTGGCAAGCAGTCTCCAGCTTTTCAGGACAAACCACCGAAAAAGTGTCTGGATCCTAAGCTTGTTGACGACATTGTGTTCACAGTGTCACAGCGATGCGGAGTTGATAAAAGACTTGTTAGGTATGGACGTAATTATTCTTGCTTGTTCGACAGAAAAATTTGCGCTCCTATATAATCCGTAGCAAGTACTACATATATACCTAACTGATTTAAGGATTGCAGTTATTGTTATGAATACATTATGGATATTTACTAAATAAAATAATTTATAGGTAATCAAAACAATTATAAAAAAATGTGTCTGGTCTTGCCAGCGAGGAGAGTGTAGGCCAAGTCCTCTGGCTGCTCTGGCCAAGAATGGCTCTGGTAGTAAAAAGAGGATCGTGCTCCAGCAGTGGAGACAAAAAGACCTGATGATGGAGTTCTATCGATTCAAAATAAAGTGGTAAACTCAATATACGTTCACTTACGAAAAATCTTTGGCATTGTACAGAACCATCTCCACGCGAGTTCAACTCGCACTTGGCAGGTTATTTGTGTAAAATCTAGCCCATTAAACTAACGCGGAACAATAAATAAAAAAACCTTGTTTTTATCCATAAAAATTAGCGTAAATAATAGTAAGGTAAATGTAGGTGCCCACTAAAAAACTCTGGAACCGATGATGAATTAGACATATCACATTACATTTAGATCATTTACAGAATATAATGATCCACATGTAATGTTAAATGCTATATTATAGTTTCAACTATCTATTATGTATAAAACTATAAATTTCAGTTATTAGATACCTAATATGTGTTGGTATTAGATTGACTATTCGTACCGTTTTCGTAAAATGTGGATTATTTACATAATAATTAGATATAGGTTAACTATGTCATTATTTTGGGACGAGATACCGTACAGTACAGACTTCTTAACAAAACCATTTTAATTACAGAAACATCATAACTATAAAATGCACGGACGAATCAAAGTTGTACCGCAACCGGCAGCAATACAGGCTGACTCGGTCAGAGGCTGCCCAGAACGAAGAGAACATCCCTCCATTGGGGTCAGGACCCTCTTCGGACGAGTCCTCAGTCGCCGCGAATTAAATTGAAAAAAAAAGTTTTAGCCTGTAGTTTGTAGTTAGGTTCGTCTACTGCAGTACTTATTGCACTGCAATTCGTATAAAATAACATTCGTAGTACGAAGCTTCTCTACAAAATTACTAATGATGTACTTAATTGTAATTTTAAGATTGCTGAATATAACATCAATTCATAGTACAGTGCAGTAGGAATAGGATACACATACAGATCCGGATATTGAACTGCTTTTCCAGGGAAGAAACTTCTATGTCTATACGGAAAACGCAATTGATATCGACTTATCGAGAATAGTTTTTTTTTTTTCTTCATTTTTGTTAATTACTTTCTGGGCAAGTTGTTCAATGTCACGGACTGTGCACTGTGCATGCTCTTCAAGTAATAAGAGAAATCGAGAGACTCCCTAAGAGATTTTTTTAAGAAAATTTATATACTTACTCGCTGTACTATCCCAGTCCTAGTACATATTTGAACATATACTCGTAACGCATTTAAGAAAAAACATTGCCTAATTTAATAAATCAGGTGATTTTTATATACCATACCTATATTCTAGGCTGAAAACAGTCAGTAAGTCGTGGGAAACTGTATAAAGTTTTATAATAAATTGCTAGAATCGGTCCTTGATATGCCAGATAGAAAATTCAAAGCTTATGAAAAAAACACTTTGTGACTAGGCTTGTTACGGAACCGATGATTGTCTCAAAGACAAAAACGTCCGGCTTGAGATTAGCGCGGGTCCCTCTCAAAGTTTTGTATTTGTATACTCAAAAATGTCATAATTTGAGTACAATCGGTACATGTACTTTATTTACAAATTGACATTAATTTCAAATTTAAATCATCCTTAATTAATAATTATGACATAACAATGTATAATCAGTCCTGACTGCCTCCGTGGTCCAGTGGTCAAGGCGTTCGCCTTGTGACCCGGAGGTCATGGGTTCGATTCCCACTGGGAAGCATACTTTGTGAAAAGTTGTTTCCGGTCTGGATAGGAAATTGCAGGCTTGAATCACCTGATTATCCGAAAAGAAAGATGATTCCGTGTTTCGGAAGGCACGTAAAACTGTGGGTCCCGAACGCCACCTAGCGTTTGACCATCAAACTATCCAAGGATCGGTTCCTGGTTTGCCCTTTGGGTTGTGGAGGTCAGATGGCAGTCGCTCTGTGTAAAAACCAGAAACCTCGTCAAATCTCCTTGGTTAGGTAGCGGACCCCGGGCTCTGAAGCGTTACTGCTGAGGATGCAACCGGGAATACGCTCGGATGATGATGAATGTATAATCAGTCCACATATCTTATGTTAATATCTATAATTATTGTAAGTTGACGTTTTTGGAGAAAATGCTGTAGTACAGTTTGTTACCGCTTCTTCTGTCCTTGCGCTTAGGAAGCGGCAGTAAATGATCTGACGTCAACAACTACCTAGCTATTATGAAATCAAAGAAAAAAATGACAATATCAAGTGATACAAATATCTAAAGATAAATAAATAATTTTGACTTGACAAAAAAAGAATGTTTAGCCGTTTTGAACACTCTGTATAGTACATATAACTAGGTAAATTGTACTTGAGTTCAATACATAATTTTCCTAAAGTAAGTACTGTTGATGTAGGTAAATCGTGAGTTTTCTAGATACTCTTATGATTTTGTCAAAATAACAACATGGTAGAATTTATGAAAATTATTAAGATAGTGTGTAATAAGAACCAACGGTGTTTAATTAATCAAGCAGTTTAGTGATTAAATGTAAAACAACTCATGTTCTTCTTAACTGAACGTAAATGGGCTTGATGTATGATGTAAAATTTGAATCAATCTTGAGCTCATTTATTTAAATAAACTAATTACAATGCTCGGAACAATATTTAATTTTAAAAATGTGACGAAATATGAGAGGGGCGTGAGTTCAAATCTTCATCACATAATTTAGAGTTGAGTAGAATCTTATTTTTAATTTAGAGTTGAGTATTGCAATTTTTTTTATTATCAATTATATTATAACATTGCGTATCCCAAGCACATGTGACTATTTTGTATGATGTCGCAGACCATCGCTTTATATTATCATCGCATTTGATGTCTGCTTACTTTAAAGTAACTGCAACATTTCGGAAGCAATTTCAGCCCATGATACTGAACTACTTTCCATGAAAAAAAAACATGGAAAAGCGTAAAACAAAAATTCGACTTTCCATACAAATCAGCGCTCGGCCAAACGGATTTTGTTATGGATGTTTAATAACTTTTTATGTAAAAAGTAGTTCAATTCAATTCAATTCTTTATTTGCTCATAAAAGTTTTACATAAGGTCTTATATATAATCAAAATACAATACATCTTATCAACCCTTTCGGGTACAGCAAATATTTCGTAACAAATAAAACAATGGTATATATACACACACAATTATAAATATATATATATATATATATATTTATAATAATTTGACTGCCTCCGTGGTCCAGTGGTCAAGGCGTTCGCCTTGTGACCCGGAGGTCATGGGTTCGATTCCCACTGGGAAGCATACTTTGTTAAAAGTTGTTTCCAGTCTGGATAGGATATTGCAGGCTTGAATCACCTGATTATCCGAAAAGAAAGATGATTCCGTGTTTCGGAAGGCACGTAAAACTGTGGGTCCCGAACGCCTCCTAGCGTTTGATCATCAAACTATTCAAGGATTGGTTTCTGGTTTGCCCTTTGGGTTGCGGAGGTCAGACGGCAGTCGCTCTGTGTAAAAACCAGTAACCTCGTCAAATCTCCTTGGTTAGGTAGCGGACCCCGGGCTCTGAAGCGTTACTGCTGAGGATGCAACCGGGAATACGCTCGGATGATGATGATATTTATAATAATTTATTTGCATCTAGGAACTCATTTGCAGCATTTTTTTCAATTTCCTTTGAAAAGGCTTTATGTTAGTTTCTTTTTTTAATATCTATAAGTAAACTATTATATATTTTGAAAAATTTTTTTTTGCTCATTGATTTTGACTGCCATGTGAAATGTTACGTTGTTAGTGGTGTGTTTTATTTGGTAGAGAGCCATGGGCGTGCCGAGGGGGGGGGGGGCAAGGGGGGCAGCTGAATTTAGTTCCAAAGTTTAACGTGTTACATGGTATCGTTTTGTCTCATTATAAATTTTGTCTGTATGGATACAGAAAAGTAAAATAAAGCCATTAAAAAGTTATGAACCATCAAAGATTTTTTTTTTTTGCTTATTTTAACGCAACTTTCGGCGTAAATAAGTATTAAAAGAAATGTAAAATCTTCAAAACAAAGTCGGCACCGACACGTATTAGTTATCGAAAACATAAACTTTATTTGTAGGTAATTGATAAATGCAGTTTTTTCATAAAACCACTTTTCCCACTTTATACGTAATTTTTTTACGCATATTATCGTGCATTTCACCTCACTGCTTCGCCCGAACACAATGTTAGGTGAGACAGCATGCTTTTTGGCCGCAACCACCTGTGAATTCCGAGCCCGCGACTAGATCAACCTTAAATGGTTTTTTTTTTTTTATATGCTCAGTGTACACAGAAAATTTGTAAATGGTATGGGCGATTCTTTCATGGAAGACACGTCATCAACTGTTTTGCTGAAGACTCTTGAAAGTTACTTTTTAAATAGCTATAGGTTAATTTAAAAAATGATAAAAAAATCCTATTCAATTTATGTTTTTTGTTTGATTAGGTGCTTAGAAAAAACCTGATTTGCCCCCCCTAGCCCAAAATCTGGGTACGCCCATGTAGAGAGCATATGTGAATTTACTTAATTTAGTTTTAATGTGTTCAATATGACTTTTCCAATTTATATGTGAATCTATATGTATATCTAATAAATCAAATGAGTCTACTGTTTATAACAGAGTATTATTAAATTGGATGTTTGTATCTATTGGTGCTTTTTGGTGTGATGCAAATAGTATTATTTTAGTTTTTTTTATAGTTCATTTCAAGATTGTGATCCGTGAGCCAACTTTATGCTGTTTCTAAATTAGCTTTGATTACTGTTTTTATATTACTGCTATTATTGTTATTATGTCCTATTAAAATCGATAAATCGTCTGCAAATAAGATGGATGATGTATGGTCTTTGTCTAAACTTTTAGGTAAATCATTTATATATAGTATGAATAAAACGCATCCTAATACACTACCCTGGGGCATCGAACATGATAGAGTAGTTTCTTCTGAATTTATAGTTTGCACAGTATTATTATTATTGATTTGATACATTATTTGGACGATTTGTTTCCTATTTTTCTAGGTATGACTTGTACCATTGATAAGCAGTATCATGGGCTGCACTTGCTCCCGAAACATTGCAGGTTTATAAAAAGAACCCAGTATAATTAGGTTAAAACATTATCTAGCAATAAAATGTAAACTTAAACCTGTCTATTTGTATGTTCCCATCCAACGTGTAGTTCGGATAAATATCCGGTAACTATTTTGAGGGAAATGTTAGAAAAAGTTGATTGGGGATCGAGGAACTCGTTAATATAAATACCTTCTGTTCTGGGACCAACCACGAAATCCGCAGTTTTGGCTTTTGCATGAGCGCTCAAAAAAAATCTACTCCCCCTATATGAACAGTAAAAAAAATTGTAGGTCTATAATATATGTATGAGGGTGCTCATATATGTCAATATATGAGCACCCTCATACATATAGACCTACAATCTATTTGCGTATTTTAACATATAATTAGGTTTAAAAATATTTGCCAGCAAAAAAATTTTAACTTGGACCTGTCATTTCGTATGTTCCTATACAACGGGTAAATTCAGATAAATACCCGGCTTCCTATTTTATG
This sequence comes from Acrobasis suavella, assembly GCA_943193695.1. Taxonomy (NCBI): domain Eukaryota; kingdom Metazoa; phylum Arthropoda; class Insecta; order Lepidoptera; family Pyralidae; genus Acrobasis; species Acrobasis suavella. The sequence continues at coordinate 6,985,270 of OW971945.1, read as the reverse complement.
GGAAATCAAGTTGATGGGGGGATAGAAGAACTCGTCATTCATTACAAATAACTTTTGTTCCGGACCAGCCCTGAAATCAGTAGTTTTGACTCTTAAATGAGCAGTCAAAAAACCAACTATTCATATAAGCATGAGCGTGCTCATATATTGATATCGCATTTGATGACTGTTTACAAAAAAGCCTATTTCAATGTATGAATAGTATGGTATTTTCAATTACATTAGCGTCTCATTTGACGTCTTTCTACCTCTGTTCCGTGTCTTTCTACATCTTCAGCATATTATAGTGTATGCAATGCACATAATTTCTGACAAGAATTATAAAATCAATCTACCGACCAAATGTATAGACGGATATTTATCGGGTATTTACTCAATCCAATAAGTAACTACTCAAATGGATAAATTGAGTATTTTTTCCACCGCCCATCTCTAGTTAGAAATAAAGAAAAGAAGTGAAAAAATAAAGATAGGCCCTAAAGACTAGTAGTACCGGGAGACGTAAAATAATAACAATAAAAAAAAAGTACACACCATAGAGCAAATAACACTGACAGTGACATATACAACTGTCAAGTCAAAGGGATATCTGATCATGACAGAATCGACTTTGACAAATTTCGATAATTCGATTGTTCGTGTGGTTCAGGTAGGTTAGACTTATAAATGAAATAAGCCACTTCTATAAAAAACTAAAATCCAGCCTACTTTTTAATAAAAATGGAGGATATGGAAGATACTGAATATGTTGCTTCAGAACATGATCTCCTCGTCAACGCTATAACTAAACTGGACAAGACACAGCACATAACAGAACCGACACGTAACGAATCCACGAACTTCAATTCCGAGTTTAATCTAATCAAAAGAAGCATCAAACTTGATTTAAATAAAGTGGCAAATGTTTTAAAAGATACGAGTCATCACGTGCAGATAAGTAAAAAACTGAAAAAGACACAAGATGTTTCTACAGTGTTACCCAAGCCTTTAGAGAAACCTCAAGCTGAGCGTATAAAGAGAGCGACAGGGTACGAAGAAACTAAGAAGAAAGTCGGTAGATGGGACCCTGTCGTTGCACACAGTAGGACCGTTGACTATGTAACATTTCCATTGAAAAATGTTTCAAGTAAACTTGAACCAGCTGATGAATTTATAAGTAAATTTACATTAAAATCTGATTTGGAGAAAGAACTGGACCAGATCGATCCTCCTGTTAAGGAAGCTGATGAAGAAGAGGATCAGGTGTATCCTATGTCTTATGAAGAAATGGTGGAACATAGACAGCATCTTGCCAAAATCCGAGCACAACAATCTTATAGAGCGGCTAAGGCTAAACGACAGAGCAAAATCAAGAGTAAGAAGTATCACAGGTATGTTTTCATCATTTTACCTTACAATATACCAAGATTCTTTAGTTTGCTTGATCAGAATATAATCTTCATCATATCTTTTTATAGGATTTTGAAGAAGGAGAAACTAAAGCAGCAGCTCAAAGAGTTTGAAGAGTTGCAGAAGGAGAATCCAGAAGAAGCTCTCAAAAAGCTAGATGCACTGGAGAAAGCTCGAGCTTTAGAAAGGCACACGCTTCGTCATAAGAACACTGGCAAGTGGGCCAAGAATCAAATGATTAGAGCCAAGTATGATAAAGATGTAAGTTAATTATAATTATTCAACAGTTTTGTTGGTATTTGAAACATTGGAATATTGATTGAACTTAGGTTTGTACTACTGTCTGTGATTAATATGCTGCATTTATATATTTTTGAAATTTTAGTATATTGATCAGTGGGTACCTTATAAAATATGGAGCTGTCCAGTGACTACCTTATAAAATATGGAACCTAAATTACAAGAACGGCTCCATATCAAAGAAAATAGGTACATTTCTCACTTAGTCGTCATTATTAGGGTGGCACATGGTAGACAAAGTTGTATTTGTCTGTATGAAATGCACGCACTGATGTATCTGTATATTTTAAAGCTGTTTGATATGGCTTGGATCATATTTTTACTACCAAATTTTTATGCAATGTATGTGTGGCCTAAATCATATTGTTCAATTCTAGGTAAGACAGCAAATTGCTGAACAATTGGCTGTTAGTAGAAGTTTAACTAAAAAGGTACAAGAAGAAGAAAGTACAGATGATGATGCAGAGGAGAACGAAAACGTCCCTGATATAACTCTAGCACAAGATCCCATGAATCCATGGATGATGAAGAGATCTGACAAGTCTAATATTGATGCTGAGTTCGACTTTGGTTACAAAAAATATCTCAAAGACAAAATGTTTAAAAGTAAAGCAGATAGTGAGTCTGACTCAAATGATGAACAAGATAATGAAACATTTCAAAACGAAACTTCAGTAAATCAGTTGAAAATATTGAAGCAAGGCGTTCAGAAAATAAACCAGCAAGGCATTCAGAAATTAAACCAGCAAGGAGAAAGCAAAATAAACAGTATTAAAAATCTCATCAAGGAGACAGAAGATACAAAACCTAAAAAGAAATTGGGTGAGAAAAAAGAAACAAAGGTGCCAACTGCTACTTCAAATTGGGTTGTAGAATCTATTGCTGACGATAGTGAAGAAAATGTTACAGAAGAAGTATCAGATGCATTTGATTCACTTGAAAAAAAAACTGCTTCTGAAGTAAACAAGAAATTGAAGAAGCTCAGACAGACTATTGTGAGAATGGAAAAAAATATTGGTGAAGATAAAAAATCCAGTATAGTAAAAAATATTAAAGAAAAAGACAATGTTGAATACCTCAAACTTAAAAATCAAAGGCCCAAGTCTGTGATTGATGAAGAATTGATAGAAAAGCCTAGAAATAGTAATGATAAACAGAAACAAGAAAATATAGAGATGGTTATGAAAACTGCAGTTGAAATCCCAACAGAGGGGGCTACAGGCTCAAACATTGATCCTAGTAGATTTATTGAGGTAAAACCGAAATATTTAAAAACAGTGGTACCTGATGGTGATAATGACTTGGATGCATTAGATGATGAGCAAGTTGTTCCAAAAGTTAATATAGAGGAAGTGTTTGAAGAGGATGATGTTGTGGCCAGCTTCAGACAGGAAAAAGAGGATGAAGTAAAAAAGGATCAACTTGAAGATATTGATTTATCTTTACCTGGTTGGGGAAGCTGGGGTGGGAAAGGTGTAAAAGCAACTAAGCGGAAAAAGAACAGATTTATTCTTAAAGCACCCCCAAAGATGCCAAGACGAGATGACAATAAAGGTGATATAATCATTAAAGAATTTAGGAATCCACAACTTGCTTCCCATAAAGTTACTCAAGTGCCTTTTCCATTCAAAAGTGTGAAGGACTATGAGGCGTCCATTAGAGCTCCAATAGGAAATACATTTATCCCTGAGAAAGCTCACAAACAACTTATTCGACCAAATGTCATTACAAAGACAGGAACAATTATCGATCCAATGGATGAGGAAGAGTTATTGCAGCCTAAAAATAAGAGATTTAAGAATATGGATGTAATAAAATTGTTAAGTAAAAAATAAACCAATATTTTGACTTAATTGCTTTTTTATTTATGCTTAAATTAACTTATTGACTACACACCAACACGCACCGGAGGAGACACGAGTATTACACCATCTCCTCTTACAAACAACATGGGTATTGTTCTCTTTGTGGTTCGGTAGACTTCTTCATAGGTTTCCTCATCAATCTCAACTGTTGTGATAGTTTCTTCAGCATCACCAAGGACCATGTTTAAATGTTGGTCATAGGCCTGCAAACAATGATTTCATTTTAGAATATGGTTCTTTTTAAAAGGAATTGTAGTCGTGTTTTTATCATTTACGAGTTGGACAAGACTCATCTACATTATACCTACATGAAGCTTGCCTCGTAGTTCGCGTTCGTTACGCATTTTCACATATATTCTCTCATCCAAACTTAGTCTGATTAAATCCAGAGGTTCTTTTACTGTCATTACCGAAACCTGTAACAAAAAAAGCTTAATTACATATTGTAAAGCTCGTAAATATTATAAAATAAAGCCGGTACATTAGACTTACATTTTCTCCGTCATCTGCCATGATTCAGGTAGAATTAACTGAAAACTTATGGAAGAAAGAATTGTAATATAGTGTATATTGTTAATCGCCCAAAATATACAATTATCGTATGGAAAACCAACAAGAAATCACAAAAAAAAACAAACTAAGTTTTGAGGTTATTTTATTTTCCAATTTATTTTCAGTGTGTTGCCAACTTCTATTTAGTCCTAACCACAAATTAGATAGGTCCTAACTCCTACCCAGAGCTATGAAATATAAAAAGATACCAGGAATCCTACCGTTATATCTTATAGCAGCACTTAAGCTGAACTGCATTGTTTAATGCTACCATGACACCTTTATAGCAGCCCTTAAACAGGATTGTTTTGGTTGACGTCACAAAACCATTCACCTTTTTTTGTATGGACTATTCCTACCATCACGTCTATTTGACAGCACGAAAACGATTATTGCGCGTCTCAAGTGTCAAATAAAGTGATCCTTAAAAAGTTACTTTCCAGTAACTTTTATGGAGGATTTTAGTTGGTTTTCTTGTGAATGTGAATATGTTTTTTCTTTACTTTAGATTTTTACAAAACAGTTAGTAGATAATTGAAGTAACGCTACCATGGGACCTTAATTAATCCTACTTAATGCCTTTTATTGGAAATTTGGAATTCAAAATCAAAGTAAGATATATTACTTCATTATTTTAGTACAACTTATGTAAAAAATAGTAAGTTATTCCAACTTACGTAACATATTTTTTTGTAAGTCATAACAATGCTAATCCTTGTAAAATATTTATTCACACACGATAACAAATAACAACACATTCTTAAGTATAAGTTATTTATTAAAATTACAACTACATACATTTATACATTTTGTCTTACAGGATTCTTTGATTACTCTCTGAGAAGTACCATGATGACATCAATTAAAAAATGCAAGACAGGATTCACTGAAGCCTATTATTAAATACAAACAAGACAGAGAGCCAGAGGATTACAGCTTCCTTTGGAACCTGTGATTGAACCAGTGAAATGGCAGAATGTTGAATTGCAAGCATTTTACAAGGCTAGATCTGTTGCTAGGCTGGTTCGCTTTATCACCAGAATACCTGAAAGAAAATAATAGTTTAGATTCATGTCGCAATTTACGAATATCAAATAGCCACCCATACTTTGTAATAAAATCCTTTGTGCACTACAATCACTGCGTACTCACTAAAACCTAGCCTTTATATCGTTGAGTTAGTCTCGAACTTACTTAGTCTGTATATATTTATGATATTAATAATAGCACTTAGTGAAGAAGCTGCAAGTTTTAACACATAATAATCTAAATATAAACTTTAAATAGGTATGTAGTTAAAATGTTACTTACGACATGGTTATTGATAAAATATAATCATATATTTATGACAAGATACTGTGCTTTTGTACGATGAAGCTTACAATAAAATTAACTTCCGAACACTAGTCGTTACCATCGTATAATAACTGTTTATCACGGCAATTTGGAAAAGCACGATAATATGAAGTGATGGATGTATTTTGTCAGGCGGTTGCTCGGCTTACAGCATTAAAAACATTAAACATTTATGTTTTCACGAATTTACGATTTATTTATAATTTCGAAAACCAGACGCAGACATCCGTTCAAAACTTTCATTCACAATTTTTTTCGCACTCAATTAAATTTTAGCCGTCTTTTATGGTCAATATCAAATTAAATTTATGTAAATAATCAAATGAAAACAAAGTAAATAACAATAACATTTAGGTATTTAAATAAAAATGATAGAAATAATTTTGTTTAACGTAAATAAAAAAACCGGTTAAAATAATAATTTTTTGTTAAGGATTTGAACGTCTTCGCAGTCTCATCACCAAAACAATTTCTTTTTAATGTATGTTCACCGATTATTCGAAGACGCCTGGACTCATTTGGAAATATTTGTTTTGTTTGAAAAACTTGTCTTGTCAGGTGGTCCCATAGAAATGTTATCATAATGGGTTGTGTTAGTTGTGTAGTTTGGGGTTAAAGTAGGTTTTTAGTTTTGAAAAAGTATTGTAAACCGTCATCATCACATAGCTAGCTGAGCTGGTTGCCCTTTCAGCAATGGGGAAGGGAGCTGTCATATACGTTGGTTCCTATCCTAACCTAATTAAATGTCAAAACTAGAGGTGGGCTGGATTAGGTAAAAACGGTACCAGTTCCAACTAATACTAATACTTAAAAATACCTATTCGAATAATCCCTTCTAATCCCTGCTGTTCGCAGAAAATTTTCAACCTTATGTCTTACACTACATTCAAGGGTAACTAGTGTTTGTAACACGAAAATATTAGATAACACTCCCGAGATGTAAGTATTTCACGCAATAGCTAATCTTATCTAATACAGCTAGTACACTTTGCTAATACTTTTTTCGCATCGGATTTTCGATCTTACTGTTGAGACGTGTAAAGTTCATTGTTGTTTATAGATGAAATAATTACATAAAGGTAGGTAGACCTAATCCAGACAATACCACTGGCGAATATTTTTTCGCAACAGATTTTCTATTTTATTTCTTATAATTTTAAGGATCAGTGTTCTTTGATGACGAGAATATTCAACATTATTACAATTATCGTCACGTAGTGGTTGAATTTGGGCTGCGAATTAGGAAGGAATATTTGGATTAGGTATTTTTAAGTATTAGTACTAGATAGAACAGGTCTCGGTTTTACCTAATCCAGCCCACCTCTAGTTTTAGGTTAGGAACCACAGCTGCCTTCCCCATTCGTAGATAGTTGTTGTTTTTATTGTAGATGTATGTTATTTGTAATGGTCATGTTATGATTGCCAAATAAAGCTTTTCTTTCTTTCATATGATTCCTTATTAATTGTACGGTGCGAGATGGGCTGATGACATATCAATACTATTTTATAAATTCTTAGGTCAAAAGCCCTAAACGTGCAATATTTCGCGAATGAAATCACGTAAATTCGTGGCATGACATAAGCACGACACGCGTGCGCACCAGCGCGCGCACTCGCGTATATTCGTGACCGTTAGTTACGAATGCCCACTTTGAGTTTATGGAATTAAAAACGTCTCAAAAAAGTTGATCGCCTATAACTTTTTAAATTGTAAACCCTAATTAGCACTGATAGTTTTACTTTAAATTTCGTAATATATACTATAGCTGTGAATTTTGTCACGTGTTTATATATAACCGTTTAGGAGATAAAGGGCGCGGGGGGGGGGGTCTCATGATTCAAACAAAAATTTTCACTTTAAAACCAAATATTTCAGACACGGACCCATAAATCAAAAACAGTGTTCACAAACTCATAATATTTTTGAAAGACCTATTCAACGATACCCAACATGACAGTATGACATGACATTGACGTGTATGGAAGCAACCCTAAAAAAATTATAAGAGTTCCTTGTTTACTACGGAACCCTAAAAATGCGCCAGTTTGGAAACGCTCGCGTAAACCACTCGTAATTTGACAAGTGAATTCAAAAATGCTACCATTATAGGTGACAAAATGACAATGTCAATTTGACAAGATATATCATTGAAATGAATGAAATGTCAATAGAATATCAACGAGAGCATAGCGTGCCACGATATATCATGAAATATTATTAAAACATATTTATAAATAAACTATTCTTAGTGGTTTTTAAGTTACAAAATCATGGTTCGGAGCGGGTAAGCTATGTTACATAAAATTAAAAATTTTCATTTGTTTACATTTAATGGTTGATTATGCCAATGTTTTTCGGGTATCGTCATTGCGTCTTTTGCTAACATTGATTAATGTTTTAGGCGTGACCGTGATAGGGATAGAGACCGCGAAAGGAGACGGTCTCACAGTAGATCAGCGTCTCCTGACCGTAAGCGGCGGCGATCAAGGTCTAGAAGCCGAGATAGGGCATCGAAGTCGTCGAAGAGGAGGCGTAGCCGCAGTAAGGAGCGGGATTCTAAGAGGGACCGCAGCAGAGAACGTGATAGGGACCGCGAAAGGGACAGGAAAAGGTAAGAAATTTTGATGTTCCTTTTGGTGGCATTGATTTTTATCTGAAACATTATGCAGTACACTAGCGTAACACAATCCTTTTATCAACAAGTACTGAAAGTTTTATATGAAAATTCAAGACATTTTTTAATATAGTTTATTTACATTTAACTACAGTATGTAGGTACCATTTTGTTCGATAACTTTTTGCCATCTTATAGGTAGGGACATGATCCCATTGCTATAGAAATTTTCAGGCTTCTGATCAAAACACTGCGTCAAGTAGTTTTGGCAGTCCACTCGTAATGTTAACCTGACACTGTCTAAAGCAGAGGTTTCCAAACTTATTTTGTCAAACGCCCACTTTAAAAAATCAGTTATTTTGTAGCGCCCCCCATTTTTTTACCATAAAAACCTGAATCACATATTTGTCTTGCCTGCAGTTTAATTCAACCTATATTCTAAACTAGACTTTTTTACAAGAGAGAGCAATAATAATACATACATCAGTACATTAGAGTATCTTTTATAAAAAAATAACAATAATCAACATTGTTAATTTTAAATAAAAAAAATAGCAATAATAATACAATTTTACAATAATAAAGAGTATCGGAAGTGGGGACCTCACCTGCGAAACTTTAAAACACGAAATTTTTTCAGTGTTTAATTCCTTTAACGATATAAATAAATATAAATAGCATAAATATTAATTACATTTTTAGTTTATATTTGAACAATAAAAAAGGATATAAATATGAACTAATAAATGGATGTTGTGTAGTAAGAGGATTTTAATTTCAGTGAATTTTAAAATATGAAATAGCTGAAGTTATAAATCACTCATTGCTTAAATCACATCAGCCTCCAGCGCCCACAAGGGGGCGTTATCGCCCACTTTGGGAAAGACTGGTCTGATGACAAACAATACCCCTTCTGTTGATTAATTCCAGCCGCTTTCTCTCAACTTCTTGCTTTAATCTTATCAGTTGTTCGCAGTAGAGTTCTGAATCGATGGTCCTGCCTGGTGGTAACAGCTCATAATGAATAATGCCCTTCCAATCCCACTACATACACAGCATCACGTTGTTGCGAGTTAACCCGGGTTTCACCACAGTCTGTGAAGCCTGACCGGCCTTTGACCATGACTTTTTTCGCACGTTTTTGTCGTACGTGATCCACTTTTCATCACCAGTTATCAATTTCTTTAAAAATGGTTCGGTCTCATTACGTCGTAATAAAGAATTACAAATGAGTACACGGTTCATTAGGTTTCTTTCAGAGAGCTCGTACCCAAATATCGAGCTTTTTTGTGTACCCATTTTTTTTCAAATGCGCCAACTGTTTTGTGGTCTATTCCCAGTTCTTCAGCTACGTCGTAACTACTGATATGCCGATCTTGCTCCACTTTATCAAAAATAGCATCCATTTTATCCATAACAGGGCGACCAGAGCGACGTGCATCTTTGACATCAAAATTTCCGGATTGAAAACGCTTAAACCAAATTTGTGCTACTCTCACAGACACTGCACTAGGTCCATAAACATCGCAAATTTTTTTCGCGGCTTGCGTAGCTTTTTTACCTTTTTGGTAGTAAAATTTTAAAATGTTTCTAATTTCTTCATTAGATTCACTCATCTTGACGGTAAGAAAAACAAATGAAAATCACGCATTTTCCTAATTTGAATTTGGAATTATCTTCTTTAAAATTTAAACTTTTAACTTTTAAGGTACAAATAGTATAGCCAAAGTGGTTTTATTACAAGTTCATACATACTATATGCGAAAAGACTTTTTCCCTAACCTAATATATAGAAAGACTTCATTAAAATCTTTCTGAATATCAGTTTCATGTTAATATTATTTTGAGTATCTTATTGGCCCACTGTACATTCTAATTCCTAATCTTTCTTAAACCTGTTCAGAGTTATGTTATTATAGCATTATTGTTTTCTATAAATTGGTCAATTTGTATTGTTTTCTGTAGTGATAAACGTGATGACAAGAGAAATGGCACAAGTAGCAAATCTTCCAGGAAGAAGTCCCCAGACCGAGAGAAAGACAGATCTAAGTCAAAGGAAAAGACAATCAAATCAGAGTCTGATTACGATTTGGGCTCTGCAGACAAGGTTTGTAAAACAGTTAATAGTTGAAGTAACAATCATGTAGATCTTTTGGATACTGATAAACTATACAACACAGAGGCAACAGTAAAAAAATTGTTAAATTTATTGAACTATACTTGGCTATGCAGCTCTCGCAATTTATTTCATTGCATTCATCCTGATAATTTATTAACTTATTTATTTCATAGTCTTTGGCTAGTAATTTACTAATGATCAATAAGTTTATTTTTTTAATATCCGCTGCTATAAATATACACACAAACATTGGTTATCACCATGTGCATAGTGTATAAAAATGTGAGTTATAATTTTAATTGTATAGGAAGAAGAACAAAGCCGCCTCGAGCAAGAAATGCAGAAGCGGCGCGACCGCATCGAGCGTTGGCGAGCGGAGCGCAAGCGCAAAGAGCTGGAGTCTGCCAAGAAAGAGGTGCAAAAAGGCAGCCTCGTCAGCAACATTCAGATGCCTGCCAAGAAGTGGTCGCTAGAGGACGACTCAGGTGATGAAGGTATGATATTGCTTTTGTATGTAACTCTGGTTAGTTGCTTTTAGCATGTGTAGGCATTGACCAGTGCGAGGCCCACCCAATTATTAGTGGTTTCTTTAGCCTCAAGACACCTGCAACACCAGGGACATATAAAGAACGCCTTTTATTTCTTGCACACTATACAATATGCACACTAAATGTAGGCGAAGATCAGAACATAACACACTACGAGCCCTATTAAGTCAAATTATTTTTGGTTATTTCTCATTTTTGTAAAGACAAAGATTAAATTTACCTGTCAGTTTTGTCTTCAGAGACATATAGTTGATAAATATTGTTTACAGCAGCTAGGTTTTCTTTACCTTATTGTGCCATCCATCTGAGCAATAGTCAAGTTACTAAACTCTTTACAATTCTTTTATCAGGTGAAGATGGAGAATCCAAAGAAAAACCTGCCCCTGAAGAAAAGAAAGAGGAAGATGAAATAGACCCGTTGGATGCTTACATGCAGGAAGTACAACAAGTAAGAGATATTATAATACTATTGTAATTTTTATGTTATTATTATGGTTCTATCATAGTATTTTCAACCAATAGATGAACTTTTCATTTCTATACAAAATAATTAACTGTTGATGACTGGCTGATGTTCTTGTTTGGCAGGAGGTACGCAAGGTGAATCAGATAGACCAAGCTCGAGGGCTTATTAGTGTTCCATCAGCTGGTGGTACGACTGGTGTCGTTATTCTTACGGGAACAGCTAAGAAGAAAGTCACAGAACAGAAAAATAAAGGTAAATTTTCTGGGCTATTTCTATTTACATTTGAGTACAGATTGTGTTTGTAATTACAGCTGGAGGAATCTCAAGGTTCACCAAATGCTGACTATAAGAAACTTTTGTTACACCAAACAATATTTTTCCCTTGAAATCACAAAAATATTGAACAGTCTTTGATTGTATGATAGTACTACTAAAAGTTTGTATATATTATTTCTAGGTGAATTGATAGAACAGAATCAAGATGGATTGGAGTACTCGTCAGAAGAAGAAACAGAAGACATTAAGGACCAGGCTGCCAACCTGGCTTCCAAGCAGAGGAAGGATTTGGCCAAAGTGGATCACGCTAGTCTGCATTATATGCCCTTCAGGAAAGCCTTCTACACAGAGGTAAGCACTATTATGCTATACTTTAAACAAAACTCTGTATTAAGGGAGTGATGAGACGAAAAAAATGATATTCATAAAAAAAAAATTCGCCCAGCTACTTTATATAAACTGTGATAACTAGGCCTCTTTATGGAAGTCGTAAAAAAATGGAATAATATCCAAAAAATCCAAAAATCCTTTTGACGGGTTGAAAGCCAAACCCAAACCAAACGGTACACTGGAAGAAGTACTACTACTTATTAAATTTTGTATACTTGTAGAATTTTTATTATGTTTTTGTTTTTGATATTAGAATTTTTATTAAGATTACTTATGTTATGAATCCTGAAATTATTACATTTGCGATAGTTTTGACAAAATTTTAATAATTTCAGGTGAGTGAACTGGCCAGAATGACGTCAGAGGAGGTGGAAGCTTACAGAACTGAACTAGAAGGTATCCGAGTGAAGGGCAAGGGTTGTCCCAAGCCGATTCGGACGTGGGCACACTGTGGCATCAGCAAGAAAGAGCTTGATATTCTCAAGAAGCTGGGCTTCGAGAAACCAACCCCTATTCAGGCCCAGGCCATACCGGCCATCATGTCTGGAAGGTAATTGCACCTATATTAATTGTTTAAAATGTATCTGCATTGCGCTTTTATATTTTTTACCTGACTTACCATATTTACGTCAAAAAAGTACCATAGAGATTCTCGTATGTGTATATGTATAATTTTCCACTAACCTCAGAAAATGTTATCAAAATAGTAAAAAAATACCAATGCCTATGTAAAACAATAGTAATCTATTTATTCATAGATAGATAGATACATAAGTCTTTATTGTACAACAACCAGTTACATGACATCTAAATTTCAGCCTCTTAGCTCAACTCACGATAGAAATCTACGCTCCTCTAACACAATGCTTTATTGATACTTTTAAAATGCAGGTGAAGAAATTTTATTTGGAATCGGAATAAACCCTCTGCTATAATATTTAGTTATTTGTATGTATTTTATGTAGTAAGTTATGTATATTATATGTATGTGTATATTTATATCTATTTATATATTATATATATGTATAGGTATCAGTATTTATTTCAAAGGTATGTTTTATTTTATTACAACAATCAATATATGTATGATATTAGATGTAATATTATATAGGAATTGTATTGAAAATATCACAAGTTGGCTTGCCACACTTGCACCCTTATTCCAATCTCTCACCATGTCCCAAAGGCAAACTGGTAGATAATGCATTAGCATTAAGTTTGACCCATTGTAATCAATCCGTCATAAGATTGTGTGCAATAAACTTAAATAAATAAATAAAAGAAAAATGTAGCACAAAGAAATATTTTTTAAATTAAATGAGTACCATGGGCGGTCTTATCGCTTTAAGCGATCTCTTCCAAACAACCAGTCTTTATAATATTTATTAAACTTTATTACAAATGTAATAGGCGGACTTAAGGTCATAGGCTTTATTTGCCAGTCAACCTACTGGTGATGCCGAAATGAGAAGTTTTAGAAAAATAATGTTGTTAGCACATTGTTTGTAATATTTTGATAATACATTTGATAATATTAGGTGCATTTTGATTTTGTTGTTGTTAAATATGAGTTTTAATATTGACATTTTATGATTTTTGCAGATGGCTCATATCTTTTATCAAAACACGGACGACGTTAACCACAATTTTATTTTTCTAGAGATCTCATTGGAATAGCCAAGACCGGTTCAGGCAAGACCTTAGCGTTTATCTTGCCAATGTTCCGCCACGTGCTTGACCAGCCCACGTTAGAGGACACGGATGGACCTATATCCCTTATCATGACGCCCACTAGGGAACTGTGCATGCAGATCGGGAAGGATATCAAGAAGTTCGCCAAGTCTCTCGGCTTGAGAGTCGTGTGTGTGTATGGAGGCACTGGGATTTCTGAACAGGTTTGTTATTTTTATTCGAAACTTGCTAACCCGGCGAACTTTGTTCCGCCCGTTCCCGTCCTAGTGCCCGTTTCCGTTTTTTCCCTCCATAAGAACCTTCCTCAGACTTCATCAAACACAACAAAAAAGAAATCAGCTACATCGGTTTAGCAGTTCTCGAGTTTTGCGTTTAGCAACATTCATTTTTATTTATATAGAAAATAAATAATATTAGAGTCATTGAACTACTTTTGTTTGTTATTTTTTAAATGGTGATAGAGGAAGAGAGAATATTAGAATATACAAGTATCCTGATTTTCTTTCGCTTTAATTAGGTAGGTAGGTATTTGAAATTCAAAAATTTTAAAATGGTAAGTGAATGATGGTTCAGCAAATATCCGTTTAGTTTAGTTTAAATATCGTTACGTTACTGTTCTATTGTATGTTTTTCGTGTGTGTAAGTGGCCAACACTAGGGTCAGATTTTTCAGGCTGCTTAAGGGGATTCTCACACTGCTCCGCACAAATTGAGGTACTTGCATACAGTCCGGCCCCGCGCTACGCAGGGGTGTGCGGAGCAGTGTGAGAATCGCCTAAAGGCAGCTGACATAGCTTGACGACTAACATACAATGATGACAGCCGGGACCGAAGGCTTATACGTGCCTTCCGTATGAGCCGTCGGTCCTGTCCCCCTTTTTATGCCGCTTTTGGTCACCCATCCAAATGCGGACCACGCCCGGTGTCGCTTAACTTGCGAAAGCGATAGTTATGTGCACTCCTACCGGGCCACCGAACTCGTAATAGTTAAATTTGTGTACTAATAACATTTTTTTTTATAGATAGCAGAACTAAAGCGTGGTGCTGAGATAATAGTATGTACTCCTGGACGTATGATTGACATGTTGGCGGCCAACTCGGGGCGCGTCACCAACCTGCGGCGAGTCACTTACGTGGTGCTAGACGAAGCCGACAGGATGTTCGACATGGGATTCGAGCCTCAGGTAAAGTATATTTGGTGTACTGCGTGAAATTCCTAAGAGATTTAATCAAACGAAATTCCCTTTTAAGGATGTTACTATTGAAGAAAATTATTTTGTACATATCTTCTCTTTTAGTGGGCTGGGAGATGAAACGGATTTAAAATCCTTTAACAATAAAAATATTGTTTGTGAAGAGTATTTTTTTATTTACCAATTTATGTACACGGAAAATTTATACAGATAATGCATCAAATAAAAGTTGTACAAAGATACTTATCTCATAAGAGATCTCTTTCAGTAGGCCTGTGAGAGGAGATGTTTATGTAAGAAAGGCATACAGGCGTGTTCATAGAAGACGAAAATTAAAATTATGATATTTATTTTTTTATTTATTAACCTATAAGCACACTAATTCCGATAATATAACAATATATTTTTTTTTTAATATTTCTATTATTCGGCATCAGCACATCCTCCCCCAACAGATTCATCACTTTTAAATTCTTATCCCGTATTTCGACTTCTAAAAACTTTTTCTTGTTTTAAATTGTATTGTTCCTATCTTAGATTTCAATGTTTGTTGTCCACAGGTGATGAAAATCATTGACAATGTCAGACCAGACCGACAGACAGTGATGTTCAGTGCCACTTTCCCGCGACAGATGGAGGCGCTTGCCCGACGGATACTGCAGAAACCTATTGAGATTCAGGTACATACTAAATTGCAATCATCATCATTCATCTTTTCAGCCGCATAACGTCCACTGCAGGACATAGGCCTTTCCCAAGGATTTCCAAAATTACCAATCTAGAGCGGCCTGCATCCACCGTTTTTCAGCGGCCTTAGTCAGGTCGTCAGCCCACCTCGTGTGTGGGTGTCCTCCGCTTCGCTTGCCAGTACGTGTTCGCCATTCGAACCTTTTTGCCCTATCGGCTGCTGCCACTTCAACGAACTAATCCGCATCACTTAATCGCAATAGCAGCACAGTATCTAGACTTTTTTGGGATGCAAATTCTGAAAGTAGCGATCCATTTGTTCCTAAAAACTGGAGTGCTTGATTTTGGCACTTTCTTTAATCTGAATATGAATTCTTAACATTACGCCTATTAGTACTGCCTTACTTTCGGCGTACTTCCCAGCAGTGGCCGTTCTGAAACGCTAGTAGTTGGTAGCTTTTGCACTAAAAATAATTAAAAAAAAAGATCTTCAATAAGACATAAATTTATCCTACATTGAATAACATTTTTCGACTTTGACTTTAGGGGAAGTGCCCGAGTTAAACACTCCTCTAAGATCCATGCTTATCTAATAGTAATTTTGTACTAACAGCATTGCAACGAATGACGACTTGGGCGCCTTCTTTATACTTACATTCCATAGGTTGGTGGAAGAAGCGTAGTGTGCAAAGACGTGGAACAGCATGTGGCGGTCCTGGAAGAGGACGCCAAGTTCTTCAAGCTGCTTGAGCTGCTGGGGCTGTACAGCCAGCTGGGCAGCATCATCGTGTTCGTCGACAAGCAGGAGAACGCTGACAGCCTGCTCAAGGAGCTCATGAAGGCCTCCTACGCTTGCATGAGCTTGCATGGCGGTGAGTTTATATATTGTGTTCTTGTGTTGATAAATCAAACTATCCGATGATAGGTTCTGGTTTACCCTTTTGGATGCGGGGGTCAGACGGCAGTCGCTCTGTGTAAAAACCAGTAACCTCGTCAAATCTTCTTGGTTAGATAGCCGACCCCAGATTAGAAGCGAGCTGAGCTGAGGATGCAACTGGGAAAATACGCTCGGATGATGATGAAGTTTTTGTATTCATAAAACATGTTATTGGGCTGTCGCTTAGTATCGCGATACAGTCGGAAAACCACACCCTGTAGACCTATTTTTGAAAGCCGGAGTCAAACAGAATTACTATCTTTGGAAATGCTCGCGCTAATCATTCGTTATGTACTTATGTGACTCCCGAATTCAAAAGTAGGTCTCCAGATTGTTTAAGCGGTTTCGGCACAGAATAAGTACTCACGTACAGAAGTCTTACTTAGAAAAGAAATTCAAAGAAATATCTACTCAATCTGGTTAGCGCTATGGTTTAATTTGGCTCGCGTCAGAAGTCCTCACCTCCTCGTTTAGTAGATACCTAGACATTCATTGCAAGTCAATTTCATTCTTATGACTCTGGACAAACGATTCATGTAACTGAATTTTCCCCTTCGAAGTGGTCGCCGCGTGCATAGTAATAAATTAGGTATATTTTCGATACCTAATCGGGGAGCGACACAGGCCTGGTTTCGGCTTTTTCTTCTCCAGTCTTCGGCATCCTTGGGTAATCATTGGCATTTAACTTTGGAGAGGAAAAAACCGGAAAGCGTACGTTGACCTCCGAAGCAGCACTGCTAAGGAAGCAACCGGGAATGTGTTAGGATAAGGATTGTCGAAAGCTACAGAATACAATGATCAACCTCTACACAAATGAAAAGAATGATATAACTCATGAAACAAGTCTTAAAATAAAGCGCATTGTACCATTATGTATATGATCTAGTCTCTCAGTACGATCAACTGATTTAAGAATTGAAAAGCTTAGAATAAACTAGTGACTTTATTTCAGGTTTTAAAATGGCCGCTGGAGCTTCAATTTGGTTCTTCATTTAACACGAGATAAACCGATTCTTCCAAGTAGTAAAAAGTGAATTTGTTAAAATAGGTCATTTGACCCTGCAGTGGGATATTGTGTGCTTCACTTTTTTTTTTAATCAATTCTGTTTTCTACAAACTGTTTCTCGAATCAATCAGCAAAAAGACTAAAATAAAGATATTTTCCTTTCAGCATTTCGTCGAGTCTCAGAGCTGAAGAAGATACATTTTGTTTAGCACATCGAAATAGTTGCGTGTTATGACAAAAAGAAACTGATATTTATGCATATTTTTAATTTGCAATTCAATGTGCCTGCTCACTGATTTATTTAAACAAAAAAGAATTGAATATCCTTTTTTGATTAAGTACTTTATTTTTTTTCAGTGTTGTTCAAATATAAAAAAACTCACTGATGTGTAAAACAAATAAAAAAAGGTGTAAATTTTTTATTTCTACATTTTTTTTAGTATTATTTAAATACAACAAAAAATGAGTACACAGTAATTAATTTTTACGACTTTCTTCTTTTCAACTGTGTATATTTCTTGTTTATATTTCTTTATTAGTAGTTTTATTTAGATTTATAATTTGCTTATCTAAAATGTTTACAATTTGAACGGCACGCAACTATTTCCTTTCTAATACGAATCGTTTTGAGTGACGTATATATTAATGGTGGCCTGTTACAGGTATTGATCAATTCGACAGGGACTCGACGATCGTGGACTTTAAGAACGGGAAGGTGAAGCTCCTCGTGGCGACCAGCGTGGCGGCGCGCGGGCTCGACGTCAAGCAACTCGTGTTGGTCGTCAACTACGACTGCCCCAACCATTATGAGGACTACGTACACAGGTTAACACTTTTTTTTTTAATTTTAAGTAGGTTATCTAATTGTTACTATAAGGTCTTTCTTCTTCTTATATTTAAGAGCTGCACTCTTGTCGGTGGAGTGCTTTCAAGGTCTTTGAAAACACCAAACAAAATAAAATAAAAATTACTTATTTTACATACATTCACATTCATACATTGTATACACCCGTATCCGTAAATTTAATACTCCTTGACTTCCATCAGGGGTTCAAAAGAATTATTAAATTAGTTTTCTTTCATTTTAATAATGTAATAAAATTGCTAAATGGAAGTATCTTCAAAGGGCTTGTTTCAGAATAAACGTTTGATTTTGATTTAGCACTATATTTAACCAGATATATCATGCTTATACTCTGCCTCTGAAGATGGCGTCAACAAAGTAGCAACGATCCGGAAGAATACAAAATTTGAGTTAAGGACACGATGACCAGCTTAAGTTTTTTGCAGATGCGGTCGAACCGGTCGTGCAGGCAACAAGGGTTACGCCTGGACCTTCCTAACTCCTGAACAGGGACGGTACGCAGGCGATGTGGTGCGGGCCTTCGAGCTAGCCGGCGCGGTGCCCACAGCAGACCTCAGGAACCTGTGGGAGAAGTACAAAGAAGCGCAGGAAAAGGACGGGAAGAAGGTGCACACTGGAGGAG
Source organism: Acrobasis suavella (assembly GCA_943193695.1). Classification (NCBI taxonomy): domain Eukaryota; kingdom Metazoa; phylum Arthropoda; class Insecta; order Lepidoptera; family Pyralidae; genus Acrobasis; species Acrobasis suavella. Next base: position 6,966,393 of record OW971945.1, on the reverse strand, counting down.
GGTTTAGTGGGAAAGGTAATGCGTTCTATTTGTTAAATATTACACAGGGATGATATCACGATCTGTATTCGATGTGGTGCGGGCCTTCGAGCTTAGCCCACGTCAGACCTCAGGAACCTGTGGAAGAAGTACAAAGAAGCGCAGAAAGAGGACGGGATGAAGGTGCACACTGGAGAAGAGTTTAGTGGGAAAGGTAATGCGTTCTGTTTGTTAACTATTACCCAGGGACGATATGTAGGCAATGGAGTGCGGGCCTTCGATCTAGTTGGCGCGGTGCCTGCGTCAGACCTCAGGAACATGTGGGGTAATGCGTTCATACGAGTCATTGATTTCGTTGAGATGTAGTATCGATTAGAGATACTTAGACGTCAGGAATGTCAGGGTAGTTCAAAGAGTAGCGCAGTAAGAAGATGCAAAGAAAATACATAATGGAGGCTGATTTAGGGTCACAGCAGACTTATAAGTCAGCAGGTCAGTTTTCTTTGTCTGTCCCTACTGCAACGACACTTCGGATTCGTAACGTAATTGCCTCGCTTATGGACTAGCTCATGAACTGCTTTGCGGGTTGGTCTACTTGCAGTCCCCGCGCTTACGTCGGCTCGTCGTCCACGCGCTTACGTCTCTCCATACCCGAGCTTATGTCTCTTCGTCTTTTAGGTGAAAAAACACCACGAGAGCGGGACTTAAACCCGGCGACCTTTGTATTGATACGACTATGCTCTTACCTACTGAGTTATCACGTGTTCAACCCCGCATGCCGAATTTCTCTACCATATCCTATTTCTTCTTTTATTCTATTCTACATTGAATTCTTAAAACCCTCGTCGCGCACAGAACGTAAAAGTCGATCGAGTAAATAAGCGAAAATGCAAATCATATTCATAGATGATGTAGCAAAATCACTTGGGTGAAATGTTAAGGACTCATAAAAATACTATCAATTTCTTGTGACAGGATTCAAATTCGACGAATCAGAAGCCCAAGCGGCGACTGAAAAGAAGAAGTACCAGAAAGCGGCGCTCGGCTTGCAAGACTCCGACGATGAGGACGTGGAGGGAGACCTCGACCAGCAGATAGAGACCATGCTAGCGGCCAAGAAGATTGTCAAGGAAATTAAGGTATTGAATAACATTGATATCTTGTACTTTTTCTTCTCGAGTTGAATTCGCAGCTATATTTGTATATAGACCAAGATGGATAATTTTTCTATAGCAAAAAATGCGTGAATCTCCTTTCGTGTTATTATAAAACACATATATACATATTTTCACGCCTGTACCCCATATGGGTAAGCAGAGACTAGAACTCGACGAGTGCACTTACTTTTTCCACATATACCCTTTTAGGAACTCTTTACATTCATCTTTTCTACATGCCAAAACCATCTCAACATTCCTATCTAAGTTACTACATCTTCTTTTTAGTCTACACAGCTCCATTATAAAACACGGATTAACTATTACTTGGTTTGAACCATTATACACCCTAGACATATTATAGAAATGACACTACGCTGCCTACTGGCTGGCGCCCTTCCACGTTGTGTATCTAAAATCGATGAAATTAGATCCACTTTACGAGCAAGTGTGTTGAAAAATAATTTGGTGAAATAAACTAACATTATAAATAATATAATATCGTGTCTTGTAAGAAATCAAAATGATTTTTTTTTCTAATAAAACATTGATTGTATTTGTATGTTATTTTTTGATCGATTACTTTTGGCGCTCACTCACACAAATGCAAAGCTGAGCTTGATTCTCATGTGTCTCAAGCTGCCTTAATGCATCTGAATTTTTATGCCACTTGTGGCCAACCATCCCAGTGCGGACCATGCCCGGTGTCGCTTTACTTGTGAGAACGCTAGTAATGCGCACTGCCGCTGGGCTACCGAGTTCCTCAAAGCTGAGCTTACGCCTCGAGGACAGATGTGACATTTTTTACAGCGCTTACTATCTACACCTTTATCATAATTTTATTTTAATATGGGCCTATAACGTTTTGTTGCCTGCAACAATAGTAGATTGTGTTACAAGGGGATAAGGTAATATTTGGAAGGCGCTACTTTGAATCCAGAGCGAAACGAAGGATTCGAGGGGATTCATGTATATCGCCCGAGATAAAAATATTACCGTACCCCAGTAGCACACTTCACTATTCATCTCTATTTATGAGAACAACTAGCACATACAAAACAGAAAATAAGGAACAGTAGAACACCTACAATACCTAATCATACTCCAACCGACAATTTTGTGCTAACCTTTGTTTGGTGTCGTTTTCATACAATAAATACTGAGAAATATTTTTACGAAGACATTCAACTTAAGATAAAATGTTCACTCATAACTTTGTTTGCGTGGTCCTTCATATCTTTTTATTTTTATAAGTAAACTTGATAACTAATAAATATTGGCTTAAACTCACGAAAAAGTATTCATATTTACACAAATAAATATATTTCAATACAAATAACCTAAAACTTCTGTAATTACTTGAATCAAAGCGAAAAATAGCGCTTTATTAATTATACTTATTTCTTTTTCAGAAGCATAGAACATAAAATTGTTTACCTACATTCATCCATGATGACAACAATTTGTATTCCAAATTTAAAATATCACGACGTCTGTGCCAATTATTTTACTACAAAATTTATCTTTATTTTTTTGCTGGATTGCCGACATTATTTTTGATTCTACATAGATTACACTTGTGTTCAGTTTTCAAATTGGTTATCCCTGGAGATCTTGTTTTTCACTTTTAAACCCCGAGAGAATAACCAGTAACTTTAGCTCCAAATGTTTTGGGATGAAAACATCGTTTTTCGATTAGAGGAGATGAAAAAGAATTTATTTATTATTATGTTGGTACGCTTTTCAGCCACGGGTCCATGGGGACCCGGTCCTTTGAGGCGTTTATGGGGCCAAAGCCAACATGAAGAGGCCTTTTAGTAATCTTTTCATCTAAAAAAGTGAGATGGCTGCATCTATGGATGTCTATCCCTTAATGTTCTATTGAGATGCACTAACGGACAGTCCTCCACAGCTGCCAAACTATTGCCAGGGAAAAATTTACTTGGTTTGGGCTATGTGGATGGGATGTTAGTGGACCAGATAAATGGGTTATGGAGTGAGATAATTTTAGCCTGGTAGATGGTGACTTGCTGCTAGTTGGCTACACTGCCTGTGGGCACCCTAACTAGCCACGACAATGCGGCCAGGGCGCAACACAATGTGAGCAACTGAGGGTGTCGAGAGGTGCGGCTCCGGTTTCACCATCACGGGGCTTACCCCCGAGAGCGGGTTTCCCCGTTATTACGCCATTACGTGCAATACACTTCCACCCTGGAGCGTATGTTCTGCTCTTGCGACTCCACTCTGGCCGGCCAGTTAAAGCAAGACAGAGGCGGGGGGTGTGTATATGTGTGTGTAAGCGCATGTGTGTATGGTCCCCCTGGAGGTAGGGTACGTGGTGTCGCCACTCACCATTAGCTTGCCACAAGCTGCCCTGCGTTGACTGACTTGACTGGGAATCCAGTGGGCGATGGGGTCGTCACGTCTCGACGCCTTTATTATTATTATAAAAGTTACTCATTTATATTTGTAGTTTTGTAAGTAGGGAGTTTAATGTGATATGTGTTGCAGCCCGGCGTGGCGGCGGCGGCGGGTGCGCCGGCGGGCGCGGGCGCGGCGGGCGGCGCGGGCGCGGACGGCAAGCTGGAGCTGGCGCGGCGGCTGGCCAGCCGCATCAACCTGGCCAAGGGGCTGGGCGCCGAGCAGAAGGGCTGCACGCAGCAGGCCGCTGAGGCCATCCTCAAGGGCGCGCCCTCCGCGCACACGCTCATCACGGTCAGTATCAGCGCCAGCTGGGAATACGACACTAATAGGGATGTGGACTAAAAAATGTTTTTGATAATTAAATAATTAATAAATATATAGGGAGTTAGGAACAAATTACAATGATTGAGCTATCCCCAAAGTAAGTAAGTTTTTGGCTCATTACACATATATATACACGGGTTTTTTTTCAATAATGATTTGTTAATACAAATCATTATTGAAAAAAAACCTGACCGCCTTTTTATATACCCAGTGTCACTGTCAGAATTAAGACGAATCTAATGACACCTCTCAAGCTTAAATCCATCGAGCCGTTCAGGCCGCAGAGCGTGCTAAACAATTATACATACGTTCATACTTTCGAAAAACATAACCGTCCTTCTAGTGCAGTCGGGTAAAAATTATGGCATACGTATATTTTCTTTTCTCTGGTAAGTAAATAATAACGAAGATATAGCACATTGGAATTTCGCGTGACGTCACCATCAGCTACCATTTTCAACCAAAGGTGTCGTAAATCACCCCCACTCTGTAACTTCGAAGCGCTGTATCTTTGTGATTTTTTACAGCGAAAAAATATTGGTCCCTTATTTATGTATAATCTAGTTGACGGACTAAATATTATGATATATTTTTTAATCAGTGCACACCCCTATTCGCTACTTTCCAACAACTCAAATCAGATACTTGTTTCTAAACGTCAAAACAAACATTTTCTGCGTGATTCTTATGAAATACAGACTAATGACGTCATAGTTTCTTGGAGTCAAATACCGATCTTAATATTAGTTTCTCTGTTTACTAAATCTGAAAACACATTGAAAATGGATATGTTCATGCAAGTGACATTATTTTGTGACGTTTTATTTTCTTAACAGTACCAAATAATTTATTTTTGACCCAGGAAAGTACCCAAAAGGAATTACGAATGAAAAATATTTTTAGCCCATCGGTTAGATTATTAATAAATATATTAACGTATTTTTTTTTCTCTGAGGAATAAAGACACAGCGCACTGAAATTTCGATTTTTACATAGAGATGATGTCGCAAGACTCGCAAGCCCCCACTCCGGAACTTTGATGCTTCGTATCTTTGTGAATTTTCTTTTTTTGGTATACCGAAAAATATGGGTCCATTATTTTTGGTTAATTTAAAAGACGGACTAATTACAATTATACTTTTCTAACCATGTCGTCACCATTATTCTAAGTCTGAACGGGTGAGAATGAAATTGTTGCTTTCAACATTTGTTTCCAGTACTCCATTGATCTGGCAGAGGCCGAAGAGCCTTAAGTAGCATGCAATCGCACGAAATAGTACATTGTGCTACTGTGTGTATTTTGAAAGCGTGGGCGCTACTTTCAATCCAGAGCGAAACCAACTATTTTACAGTTTACTCACCGGTGTAGCGATTAATAGGCAATTTTACTATTAGGTCTTTACCTATGAAATTGCCGTTTTGTATGTAAAAATTGAAAGATATTTTTTTCATGTATTTTTATTTGTCAGTCCGAGAGAATCAGCAGTAATTTTAGCTTGAAATGCATTGCGATGAAAACGTCGTTTTCGAGTAGATGAGATTAATAATTATATGTAGATAGATTCTGTGTAAATAGGTCTAGTTTATAGATTGGAAGCTTGGGAAAAAACGAACAAGTTTTTCTATACGACTAAGTAAGCAAACAACTAGCAAACAAGCATACATCTCCCCTGTTTCTAAGTGAGATGACATAACCCAGGGGTACCAAGGATGCGTTACCAACTCAAGGATGCGATACCAATTCTTCTAATTCACCATTTTAAAAATATAATTTCCATTCCAGGCTAAGACAGTAGCGGAACAACTAGCCGCCAAGCTGAACACGCGACTGAACTACCAACCTCGCGACGAGAGTAACTCCGAGCCGCAAGAAGAAGTCTTCAGGAAGTACGAGACTGAGTTGGAGATCAACGACTTCCCGCAGCAGGCGCGCTGGAGGGTCACCAGCAAGGTATGTGTCTCATTGCAGGCTTAGACAGTAGTTGCACTACTTACTGAACACGCGGCTGAACTAGCAACCGCGCAAGAGGTGTCCGGTAGAACTAGACTGAGCTGAAGATCAACGACTTCCCACAGCTAGCACCTAAGCAGACGCGCTAAAGAGGCCTGTAAGGTAAGTATTACTTTTTAAAGGACCTAACCCCGCTTGCGATAAAATTTAAAAGGCATAAAATGTAACAATAAATAATAATAATTTAAAATTCAAAATTTTAAGTGACCCCCAACAAACAAAATTCATATGTTTATTCAGTAATTAGACCTTTACAGGCACTTTTACACGTCAGTAAGTATAATTTACATTACGTGTAGTTAATATTGAAATTTAATTAATTTTAAAGAAAAGCTACCGATACAAACACTAGCTATGAACCATCTCGATCACGTCAGCAAATTTCACACAGCAGCACAGCAGCAGCACATCAGCTTTCGAAAATAAAAACTGCATCATAATGCGTCTATTCGTTTAGAAGCTACGATGGCACAGACATACTAAAAGACATGTCAAACTTATAACATCCCTCTTTTGGCGTCGGGGGTAAATAAAAAAAAAATGAGGCGTTCAGTTCCGTCTGATGCCAAACGCTTTTATGAAACGCGCGTACAAACGGTAAGGTATATGCAGAAAAATTGCAGGAGTAGGGGCCATGCACGAACAACCTAAACATTAATCACGATCACTCCTTTAACAAGTAAACGACTGAGAAGAAAGTATTATGTCAATGGGAATTTCCACTGTATTGTATTTCGTCCGTCTCTTTGTATGTCGGAGAGCTGATTGTTTGGCAAGAAATATGCATTTGAAAATAATCTGGTTAGGTACAGCAAATGCCCTAAGTAATGTATGTATTCATTGAGTAATCGCAAAAAAACGTGACAGTAAATGTCACGTTTTGTTTACTTTATTCGATCGTTCTGGAACCCTCTTTTCTAGTAAAGTCGCCGTTTTGATAATTGCTGAACTATCAATCACACGTCGACGTCCACAAACGTATTTTTTCCTCGACGACGCGCCACCCTTATCTCTTGACCTTATTTATTTCTTGTTATTATTTTTATGGCAAGTACACAACCTCGTTAAGATAGCATGGTCAATTACCGAGGGTCGCAGGGACCCCAGATAACCTATGCAACTATTTATGCACAGACAATATTGCAGTCGCATTCGCAGTGCGCTTTGTATCCGCGTTGGAAGCAGTCACCATGTTGCTCAAACTGGCATTGCTCGGTGCTTTGATATTCTTCTGTGTAAAAATGCTGAAGAGGAATCATAAATGTTTCTATTGTCATTAGAAGTAGTAAATAATTTTAACGCATTAAATCAAGGTACAGTATTCTTGTTATTTGAGTTGTTCTTGTTTAAAGAATAATAACCCATATGGGCAGTGTAGCATTCTACAGGAAACATATCTCATAATTGATCTAAGATTAACAGGGACAGATTATTTTTTATATATACGCTGACATAGTGTATAAATATTTTGTGCCGAATTTGACCCCTCGAATTATTTTTCGACCATTACTTTTATGGATTAGGGCACACCACCTAACGTATTAAAAAATAACTTTTTCTTCTGTCTTCCCGGAAGTTAAATAGAAAGTTAATACTAATAACGTTTTATCATCATTCCAGGAGGCGCTAGCTCTGATCAGCGAATATAGTGAGGCCGGTATCACCGTAAGAGGCACCTATGTGCCCCCCGGCAAGACGCCCCCCGAGGGCGAACGCAAGCTGTACCTGGCCATCGAGAGCTCCCAGGAACTGGCCGTGGCTAAGGCCAAGTCGGAGATCACGCGCCTCATCAAGGAGGAGCTACTGAAACTGCAGACCTCTGCCCATCACATGATCAACAAGGCTAGATATAAGGTCATCTAATTCAATAAATGGCGTCACATTATTTGTTGTTTTTTTTTTTGATTCCTACCATTGAGAAGAAGTGGGTTATAAGGGCGTCGGACCGTTTAGAAATAATAAAGAAAGATCTATTTTCGAAAAAGACACATTATATGTAACTTGATTTTGTAAGTGCTGGCCAGCCAGATAGCACTACTTAGTGATGGTTAGCTGGTGGATGGTCCCACAATTATTGGAATGGAAAATGAACATTTCATACTTTTTCTGAAATTGCCGACCAGAAGGTGTTATGCCATACTTATAATTGCTTACCATTATTAGTTTTTACTACTTACCAATTTAACCTTTTCACCGCTTTATATGAGCTGCTGTGCCCCCAGCGCGAGGAGTAGAAGATCTAAAATAAATACCTACAACCAAAAAGGGATGTGTATACTTATGTGCCATAGACCTTTTTTTTTGTCGGAAATATCCGACGCACGCAGCATGGGCACGACAATGTTTGTCCCATAACATTGTAGAATACCCCTCCAGGTTACATGCCATACCAACAATTGTTTATTATCACTAGTGCCAATTATCTTTTGCATTACCGGAATCTGGCCGGCACTTAAAAAAAAGTATATGCATAAAACCGGCCATGTGCGAGTCGGACTCGCGGACGAAGGGTTCCATTATCTATAAAAAATTGTTGTATGGGAGCCCCCTTAAATATTCATTATGTTTTTTGTATTATTTGTTAAAGCAGCAACAGAATTATGTGCTCTGTGAAAAAAATTCAACAGATTAGCTATCACGTGTCATGAGATACAGCTTGGTGACAGACGGACAGCGGAGTTTAAGTAATAGGGTCCCATTTTTACTCTTTGGGTACGGAACCCTAGAAAACTAAATCTTAAAATATCAATAAAATGTTGTGAAATAGTCGCACAGGCTTCATGCCATACCAATAAATGCTCACATATTGTTCCATATCTACTAACAATCTAAATCGTGACCGCTTTCTGGTCGCTACTTTGACAGAAAGACCTTTAAAATGTTGCGCCGCCGGATGGTCTCTTCTTGTTACCAAACTTATTCCTTCCATGCTGGTCTGAAAGAAAGAAAAATCTTAGAACGTACGAGCTGCTTCTATTCGCCCGGAGATAGTTGGAGCAGATCGAGGGAAAGGATAAAAATGCGAATCATGTTATTAGGCGATGCGGCTAACAACCCATCACTATTTTGATTCCTTCCACCTTCTCGCCCTCCGTCACTTGTACAATCAATGGTACTAGTGGGATAAATCAGTGTCATTTGTACCATTAGTAGTACTACCCAATGGTACAGGTGGTCGGGCGGCTTAAAGTGGCCTTTGAGTCGTGCGGCCCTAGGCTCTGTTTGCTTAGAGCTGCAAGACCCAAAATGCTCTGTCTGCCGCGTTAGGGATAAAGAAGTGATAGTAAGTATGTAATAAAAAAAAATTAGTGATTAGGATCACAGTTTAATCTCACAGCACCATCGCAGCCCATTCATCATGGCGGCTCTGGTCTAATGCAACAAGGTTCCAACATGCATTCATAAGCAATGGTTGGATTGCAATGCTGTTAACCCAAAACTCAATGAAATCGAAATAAAGCCTAATTTAGCTCGAGTTCCAGATACTTTTATACAAGTCATATTTTTCAGAATTCAGAATAATGATGCCATACGGATTCTTTACTTTTCAGTTGCCAATCTCCAACTGAATGTTACTTCCGTCTTTGGCTTACGCGACCTACCCAAGTGCCCAACCCTTACTTCTTTTCAGCCATCTCAGTCCGTTCATGGGAGGTGGGTTGGTGATTGCAGTAGATGGTAAATGCACAGAGACGCTGCTACTCGTACTCTGCTACCTATATCTTGATTAGAGTCTCCTCTTAAGACACTCCTATTCTTCTTCTAATCACAGGTATGTACCTAGTTCAAATACTTACGTAGGCTAAGTAGACGGCAAAATATGAGAGTAATTATTAGTATTTAAGACCAAAGAGTCTTAGAAAGAGATGGGGAGACTTTTTCCCAGCTGTGGGAAAATATAACGTGAAATGAAAAAAGAAAGACCATTATATCTACTCATATTTCAGGCGAATTTATCTGATTATAGGTAAATTGTCTATGCAGTAGGTAAGAATATAAATTTATCTTTAAAAATATTAAAGATACTGCAACATAATTCTTATCTTGTTTCCGGCTTTTGTCACAACTGAGAAAATTTCATAAGCCTACAGTTCTCAGCCAGAGATAAGGGGAGAGCACAGAGCAGAGCACGTGGTAGCTCGAATGTACGCCCGGTGTCATTATGTTATCCTTGTCAATTAAAAATAACTTCCAGCGCGATGCGGTCTCGTGCGGACGCTGATATAAGGTTATCAGCGAGGGAAGATTCCACGGCAAACAACCGCCGCCGGCGGCCGCAGCGCGACAAATACTCTGATAACGTAACTAATTAACTCAATATCGACCATAGACACTCAAGTTACGAATACGTGTCTATAGTCAGCTTCACAAAATACTAGTTGAGCGCCGAGAGTAGTGACCCTACGTATTAATTACGTATGGACACGTGAATTTTCAGTTGTTTTAGTTGTCGATTGATTGTAGATTTGTTTTAATTGTAGCGCTATCAGACAAGTCTTGAAGCACGCTGTGGAACACGCGCCTATTGAGGTTCGGAATGAATGGTTGGACTGGTGGGTCACGTGTAGTAACTAGTAAGTACTTATCAACCTATGGGCTGGTAGTGTATTTGTTCCACTATCCCACTACGTGAAGCGTCTACCAGAACGGTTGAGTTCGTGGTACTAATGAAACATGGAATAATTTGCTATCTTGCATCCCATAGTATTGATCTTCTTTTTGTTTGGCCTATTTTCCGTATCCTTTCTCTTTTCCGCCAGTAAAATTATTTATAATTAGTCAATCAGAGTCCATCCAGACAAACAATCAATTTATTGAACTTAAATACTATTTCATTTAAAGGATATTGTTTCAAATTATTTATGTATTTATTAAACTTTATTACAAAAATGTAAAAGGCGGACTTAAGGCCCAAGGCCTTTTCTACCAGTCAACCTACAGGTGGTGGTGGAGATAAAAGCAAAATTTTCGATGAAAGTACGGTATTAAAATATAAGATTATCTGAAATATACCTACTTATATTATTTGTATCCATCACATTTTCAAGGAAGAACTTCTAACTGGTCTAGGTATTTGGATTTCTTCTAGGCTCTACTATTTCCGAGTCCTTTCTGGCCGAGAGTACTTAAGACACTTTTAATAATGGTGTTTTTACGCATCTTCATTCCACACTATTGCTTCGAATAATTTGTTGCGCAATAGGTGTATTTTGTAGCCACTTGTTTATATTCCACTGCTAGGCAAAGGCCTTTCCTCTTTGCTTCTACAGCTCGTTTTTGTTGTTTACTTTCAAAGTTGTCCAGTAAAATTTTGCTACGATGACCGCGTTGTGATATGGCTCATTCAGAACATGGATCCATGGACTAAGTACTGCTTATTATTCGATCTTCATATCTTCCTATGCTTGCTATGGCATTTTGAGTCTAGGTAAATGTCAGAATCTTGGTCAGAAAGATTCGATTTCAGAATAAATGCACGCTTTTTAAACTTTTCGTTATTTACAATGGGTAGAAATGTAGATAAAGGTCATGCCTGAATAAATCTAGCAAGTTGCTTCTAAGTTCAATCTTTCTTTTACAGTTGTACATGTTGTTTCTAATAAATACACATAATTTAAGTAATAGATGTTAGTTAACGTAAGGTTACCGTTTCCTTAAATATATTTTTCAAGTCTTAAACATCTATTCTGTAGGAGAAAACTAGTCTAGACATCTACTGAATTTCCCCAGTATATTATCCCATAGGTGAGATGAGGATAGACATTACAAAAGTAGGCAGCCCGTGTTACTTCCACTGAAGAATTTTCTGAAAGTAGGTATGGAGAGAGCAAAACAGTAACTAGATATTTTCTTAATTAATTTTTCCATGTGCGATTTCCAATTTAGAGTAATTAGTAACTATTGTGACATTGGAAAAGTTGTTTTGTGTTTTTTTTTGTGTTACAGTCGGTATATTTAAATTGTATTTTCCTCTGTGATAGCTATGCACCTGTAATTTTAGTTTTTATAAGATTTACTTTTGGATTTATCGTATTAGGCCACTCGAAAGTATTCTTTAATGTTTTATTTTTTGTCGATAGATTATCCTGCGTAAGACTTAAATCAAACATGCCATCACCATATTCGCTGGTGATATTATAAGTAACGTATCAGTGAATGGGCTTGGTAATAATCGACTTAGTGCTTGGACACGTGGCTTTGGATTTAGATAACATCACGATAACATTTACACGATCATGGCTCACTATGGCACATTAGATTGCAGTCTCAAATTATATAGACCTTTTCGGGCTTTAAAAGTAGGTATGAGTATGTTTTTCATACAACATTACTTAACTTTGCAAGTACCCTAGGTAGGTATTATCTACTAGTAAGACAAAATACGAAGAGAAATTTTCAACTTCCCATTTCATCATTACTTCAGTACTTAGGTACCTATGTGAATTTTTCTTTTTGGCTTTTCGCGTTTTTAGTCCTTAAAGCTTACGAACCATACATTATTTATTATAAGTAGGGTAACGGTACTAGAAGTCAGCCCTGCACCAGTACTCAGCCTTTTCGGGATAAAAATATAAATAAATAAATATATACGGACAAATTACACTGATTGAGCTAGTCCCATATATGTAGTAACTTCGAGACTAGTGTTATGGGATACTAACCCAACGATACTATATTTTATAATAGATATATATAAGTAAAAATAAGTATACACCCAAGACCCAGGATAAATTGAAAAAGGCCATTGTCCAACTTGCCCTGACCGGGGATCGAACCCGGAAGTCCGCCACCCAGAGGGGGTGGCGGACTTGCATGGTGACCACTACGCCACGGAGGTCGTCTTCAGAAATAGCCCTCTAATAGAAATTAGCCAATCAAAATGAATTCAACTGATTCTCTGACTTGTCATTGATCGATCCGAAACATTTAAAACGAAGTGGTGGCTAAAGTGGCGCCCTCATTTGAAATAAATTGTTTTAAACTAAATATGGTGATAATTAAAAATTTGATTTGTATCACTGTCTAGAAAGACCTTTAAACTATTTTATGAATAACCTTTGAAAGTAATATTGGTTTTTGCCAAAAGTGGCCACTTTGACGAAAACCCGTTTTAAAACTAGACGGACTATTAGTAATAATTTCAAAGGTTATTCATAAATTTTCGTTCTGGAAATTTCGACCTGCAGAACAAGCCCCGTGGACAGCCGGAGACCCAAGTTGACAATGAAGAATTGAAGGCTATTGTGGAATTGTGTTTAGCTGAAGGCTGCGGTGTTAGTGATAAAACTATTTTAATTCACTTGAAGCAAATTGGGAAAATTAAAAAGCTTTAAAGGTGGGTTCCTAACAAATTGAGTGAAGCAAACCGCCAAACGCGCGTCGACTGCTGCGTTACATTACTTGACCGGCACATTAATGAAGGGTTTCATCTAATCATTACTTGTGATGAAAAGTGGATTCTTTACGATAATTGGAAGCGCTCATCGCCATGCCTGGACCCTGGCAAGTCGGCCAAATCCTGCCTCAAGCGAAAGTTAACCCAAAAAAGTTACTTGCAAGCGTTTGGTGGACTAGTGCCGGTGTGGTTCATTACAGTTTTTTTCAAATCTGGCCAGACGATTACGGCAGACGTCTATTGTCAGCAATTGCAAACCATGATGGATAAGCTAGCTGCTAAACAACCGAGGCTAGTCAATCGCTCTACGCCGCTGCTGCTTCACGACACCGCTAGACCAAACACTGCACAACAGACGGCTACCAAATTAGAAGAGCTTCAACTGGAATGTGTAAGACACCATCCGTAGGTACTCCCCGGACCTTGCTCCAACAGACTACCATTTATTTCGAAATTTGGATAACTTCTTGCAAAAATTCAACTCCGATGTCCAAACCGCCTTCAAAGATTTTATTGATTCCCGTCCGAATGGTTTTTTTAGTAAAGGGATCAATGAACTACCTATGAGATGGCAAAAGTGCATAGATAACAATGGTTCATACTTTGATTAAATAAATATATTAAATTTTAAAAATTCGTCATTTTGTTCCTCCCATACAAAACGCCAATTTCGTAAGTAAGGACCTAATAATTAAAATTTGCTCAAAGAAAACGTAGGTAACTAAAACAAATGCTTTGGGTCACAAAATAGGTTAAAAACGTAAGAAACAATAAAATAACTAATAGTGATGGTATCGCGCGGCTGAACAGTGGGTGTTGTACTGGTTTTTTGATGAAATATAAATGGCATGGATATTTTAGCTTAGAAGGTAAAATTCAAACTTTAGATTGACTCAAAAATACTGGTTAATGTACTGGATAATGCTTAAAAAATGAATTATTATTATATAAGAATAAGTCTTAAGAATACCTAAGTTCTCCTTTATTAATTGGTTTCAGTGCAGAAACTCTTGATAACGAAGATTTTAATAAAACATTTTCAAAAATTAACCATCAATCGTAGTAAATCACTGTTAAGAACGCTCGTCACTAACGAAATTTCGGCGCGTTCCTATCCGCTTGTCGACTCGCGAGATGATGACGCCGAATCAGTCACTATTTGTTTTCTCCTGTAGCCACTTAGATTACATTAAGACGAAATGGTAGCTAAAGTGGCGCCCTCATTTGAAATAAATTGTTTTAAACTAAATATGGTGATAATTAAAAATTTGATTTGTATCACTGTCTAGAAAGACCTTTAAACTATTTTATGAATAACCTTTGAAAGTAATATTGGTAGTCCATCTAGTTTTAAAACGGGTTTTTGCCAAAAGTGGCCACTTTTGACGAAAACCCGTTTTAAAACTAGACGGACTATTACCGTCAAAAATCCAGTTCATAATATTACCGTCAAAAACCAATTATAACCCTATATAATTGCAATTTCTTTAAATTACACAATTTTGCACATATCTGACATGTCGTTTCAAAATAAAACGTAGACTACGTTTGTATGGGAAAGTCTGATTGTCTCCAGGGTAAGGGGACTCTTAAGTATGATAATAAAGTCTAATTTGGTTTGTCATAGAAATATCACGTCACTTTTGTACGACTCATATGTTAATTTATGGAGTAACCCCCGAGCGCCGCAAACAGAAAAAAACAGAAGAAAAAAAAAAACAAATGAATAACGGCTTACGAAACATACTTACATGTGGAAATAGCTGTATAAATTTGAATTTGGAATTCCTAACCAAAGCGGAGAAATTTGTGATGAAAGTGTAAGGACCTAATAATTTAACTCAAACTGTTGATCTCAGGAGAGGCTGACTACTGGTTGCTCTATGGCCGAGTACTAGATTTAAGCGGCTGAGCACTAGTGAAAATGGCAAATTTAAGTCTAAACGTGATTTTCGTTATATAAGAACATATTTGTGATTTTTGTTATTTTGTACAAAAACTTTAATAAACGTTTTTAAGTCAATTGGTTGAAAATCTTTTCGATTCCTTTTTTATTATTTTTTCTATAAGAGTTTGAATCTGCAGTTTCCACTAAAAAGCTGACTACCGGGTGTTTCACCCTAGGTGTGTTTTGAGGTCCTCGTTAAAGTTTGTTTTATAATTTTTCCCCTCATTGCTTTAACATTGTTTTTTTCTTGTTGTATTTACCTAATAACATTTTACTTAAATAGAAATGTTTTTTTATCACCTAGAATACCTCAGCATAGATAGATAACTACCTACTTCATAGGTACCTATTACTACTTTATTAGGTGAAAAAGTACGGCCCCCTACATTTCCGTTTGTCACTACGTGGTCCTTGCTTGCCAGCCAAAAGGTTGCCGACTGCTGTACCACGTAATGAAAATCTTTGAGCTATGTAGAAAGAAACTCTACAAGTCAGTCTAGCTAGACTAGTCTACTGCAAATACACGCACCTACAGTTAGTATAAGTATTTAAAAA
The DNA here is from genome assembly GCA_943193695.1 of Acrobasis suavella. Lineage (NCBI taxonomy): Eukaryota > Metazoa > Arthropoda > Insecta > Lepidoptera > Pyralidae > Acrobasis > Acrobasis suavella. The sequence goes on along the minus strand of OW971945.1, from coordinate 6,950,599 downwards.
TAAAACTATCACAGTTGTTGATTCAATACAGCCACTGATATTTTTTAAACAAAGTGATGGGATGAGGCAACTTATGCCTTACTCATAATATCTTCGTCACGTGTAACAGTAGCCGTGTTTTGTCTATACGAGTAGCTTTACTTGTGGCTACAAACTATAAACGTAAGGAAATCATATTTCTATTCAGACTTTTCTATTCCCATCACGTTTTATCTCTTACGGGGCAGATTGAATCTAGGGCTGTCAGGTCCAACGGCCACGTTTACCAAAATGGTTGATGATCTATGTAAAATTGGAAGCAATAAGTATTATGATTGAACCATTGCTTAATTAGATGAATTCTCATATCACAGCTCATCGACTGCTAAGACTACTTCAGAGAACTGCAGCTGGTATACAGAAAAGCTGGTACCTTCTATTTATTTCTTTGGCCCCATGCCTGCTTACTAGACGCCTGGAGTGAGCACAACCCTCCTTTTATTTGGCTGTAGTTTTATTACCGGTCGCGTGCCTGACATCACCCTGCCTTGGGAATGTTTCATGAGATTTTTGTGCTTAGTCCTGTTTTCTTTTACGACATGGAAAGAATGGATGAGTAGAGATAGAGTTGTGCTATTCAAGGCTGAAGACCATAAATACAGCAACTATTTACTATACCAGCTGTCTACTATAAATTTATACGCTTTTTCCATAAAATTTAAAGACTAATCTCTAACGGTCACGTTTCGTGTTGGGACGTCAACATATTTTTTAAACATAAACATCGATTTGATTATCGCGAAACGTGTTTCTATGTCACCTATTGATCCCTCATCGCTATCATGTAAGAATTGTTTTGAATGCGTATCTTCTTGTTGACTTGTTGCCAACTTGTGATTTAGCCGTGATTCGCATAGTATGTACATATTCACATATTATGAACGCGAAGGCTTGTCTATTATTTTGTTATGTCTTGGTGCTAGTCAGGGGCTAGCTGCCGCCGTATCTGCCGTATCAATTATACGGGACCCACGGGCCACGGAGGCCCCCAACGTGCGTAAGCAAAAATTAATAAAAACTTCCCAATTTTTTTTTCCACGTAAAGCGTTGCGTTTAAAAGTTGGCAACACCCTACATCGGTTACCGCGGGTTGGGAGATTTCACCGTTTAAGTCATTTACTTCAACGGGGAATTACGGGAATTTTCAAAATTTTGGAATTTGGATCGGATAGAATAAATATTTATTTTAATTTTATGCAAATATTTATTATTCTTTTGTGAGAAATCTTTACTCTTCCTAAGGGCCCCCAAACAAATTTTTATACGGCGCCCCGCCAAAGCACGCTACGCCACTGGTGCTAGTTCATTTGATACAAATAAATTCCTCACCATTTTATCGTCGCTGTCTTGCCAAGATGGTGTCACCACCTTCGCCTGTAAGGTTCGCCTAAAGCTTGCCCTGTAGTTAAGTACCGAGTTAAAAGGGCACCTACCTATAGTGTACTTATATAACTTGTATTGTTAGGTTCCTACATTGTTAGTAATCCAGAACGTACAGCATACTTACTAGAAGTGCTGTGAAGGATTAAAACAATTGAAAATGAACATAATCCATTGTTTTGCTACGCGTTATCTTTATATATTAATTAAAAGAGAACCTGCGTCAATAGTTGTTTTTTCGTTTTAATCTCAACTACGAACGTTGATATAGAAAATATTGCGCAATTAGAAAGTTATAGAAGTCAAACAAACATGTAGGAGCCATGTTAGTTAGAGGCCAAAGTTAACCAAGTTGCCTCATAAAAGCCCAACTGTTCTATCTGCATGTATAAAAAACGGGTGTTAATTAAACAAACTTCGTTTTAATAGCATTATTCGCCTCTAAAAATCTACGTTGCCTTCTAAATTACTAAGTCAGCCAAAACCAACGTGCATCTGAATAATACTTTCCTAGCCACTAGTTATCTTTTATGTAAGCCACTCTAAATACAACTCAGCATGGTAGATACTTTTAAGCATCTAAATTTGTATCAAGCATTCAAGCTATAAACTTCTAAGATGTTAATATATGGCACCAAGAAAGTAATTACATTACCTTTTTATTTTATAACTTAGTATCTTTATAATGTGACTCATCCGACATTAATTGATAGTCAAACTTTAGCCACTAATATTACCTCGGAACTATTGAAGGGAGACAAAAATAAAAACTTTATCTTGGTAAAAAATTATATTATGGACCGTTGATTTAGGGGTTGAAAGAGGACGGCAAGAAGGGGGGCGAAGGCTAGGTTACCGATGTATGTAACTAAAAACTAGCAAGCCGAGATATTGTTTTATTTCATGCCAATTTTTTTCTACGGATATTTCGAAACGTACTCGTAACATCTCCGGCGCTGTGGGAAGTGCAGACCCTCCGCCCTTGCGTAAGAAAACGCAAGCAATCACCCTGGCCTTCATGTGAATAAAATTGGTTCTGTGTTCTGGGACCATTTCTGTCACCTATCCTGTTCAAGTTGAGCTATCTCAACCGAGGTGGGGTTCCTCAGTTTTCCAGTAAAGCCACCGAAAACTTTATGTTCTCCAGTCTCCTCATCCTCCTTCTCTTATGAAGAACCAGCGGTAGGTGGATTTGGATAAATATGACTGTTCAGCGATAACCCAATCCAAAACTACTCTAATGGTCTCGTGCACTCCCGCAAAATCGTGCAGTGCAGTGGCTATTTTCACGATAAAAGAATTGGTGTATTTTACTTACGTGCTATGATATAATATATCATGATGGCTATTGAGGCTTGAATTGTATTTTTTGAGGTGTTTGTGTTGAAGGTGTAAAACGTAAAAAAGTGATGAGCTATTAAATCCGGGGCTGAGTTAGTAAATTTGGTGGCAATGTATAAATCAGAAGGACAACTTAAAATAATTGCTGATCTTTATTTGACGCTTTCTTTAGAATATTTAGTTGGTTTCGTACAAAAGCCGAATTAGTTTATTAGAGGCTCTCATTTTCCCGTTGCTTAGTTATAAATTAAGAAGCTTTATCACGTCACTTTATCAAAAACTTGACACTACACATTTGTAGGTGCATATTACCTAGAATTTTCCCGCTTACTTATTATAAGATATCTAAGTGAACACAAGTCAGCAGCCATACGTCAAAAATATTTTATATGTGCAAATTTTTTTGTTCTAGATTCGTAACCTTGTATACTTGGTTGTTTTGATAATCGCATAATTTTGGCTCCCCATACTGGATAAAGCCAGTATGTTTTATCTATTTCATCACAGTTAGCGGCTTTAGCCGAACTCGTGACTTTTGCTTTACACCAATATTTTGTATCTAGGTAGGTACTCGTACATTGTGCAACCTATACCTTAATGTGCACTTATATATATTCAAGATTTTAATAATTTCGTTTCTTATTCTTCTTTACAGCCCTTATTACCTTTGCCGCCTTTTAGGACACCGGTGGGATTCTACTCAGCCGTCACCACGCGGCTATCTAAAAATAGAAGTATATGGTACTCGTACTTAAATAAATTTAGTAAGCACTTCTTAATTTTCTACATATAAGTACATTGATAACAATCATCTTCTTGGATCTTACATTATATATATATATATATATATATATAAATATATATATATATATATATATATATGAAAGTTTCTTACGTACTTTTTACTTAGGTAGGTACTACTTATCGTACCTAACAAAAAAAATTGGCCATATATGCAAGCTCTTTTGATTCAGACACTGATAAACGCGACCTACCATTGCAAGATTGCGTGATAACACACCTACAATAATTAGAATCGAAATTTCCCGAAGTTTCCGAATAAAATTTCCGATCAGAAGTGACGCGGCATTAAACGTTGTCTTATCAAATTGCATCATCTGTGTGTGTTTAGTGGGCATAATTTTCTCTTTCCCTGATATTCCACAGTTATGAAAACGTTAAGTTAATCATTTTTTGTTTCACTCAAATATGCCAACTAACATATTCTGTTCATACATATTTTTCCTTTAAGGGATACCTAAATTTTCCGGGGTCCAGTGCTGCCCCCATTTGAAATAAATCATTTGATAGAAACGGAGACATCATTTAAAATTTTGTTTTGACCAGGCACTAGATAACCCTTTAAACTATTTTTCTCATCTCATCTACTCGAGAAACGATATTTTCATCCCAAAACATTCGATGCTAAAGTTACTGCTTATTCTCTCGGGACTAAAACGTGAAAAAGATAAGCTCTTAAAACCAATTTGAAAACTGAACACGAGTGTAATCTATGTAGAATCAAAAATAATGTTGGCAGTCCAGAAAAAAAAAAGAATTTTGTTTAAATATCACACTCATATTATAAAGGCGAAAGTTTGTGAGTATGTGTGTATGTTTGTTACTTCTTAACGCGCAAACAGCTGGACCAATTTCGATAAAATTGTAGGAAGCTGACTTCCAAGCTTAACACATAGGCTACCATCCCCAGAAACTACCCTCAAAAGTTTCATTTCAACTCTGCGGAGGTTCTAACTAAACTATTGTAGATTGTTGCACTAAGCAAAAAGTAAGTTATTATAACACGAGCACTTATTTAGAATCGCTCTATAAAGCACATGTGCAATATAACTTACTTAATGTAAATTGCATAATCTGCTTTTCTTTTAATTCCATTTTTATGATAAAATTACCTATATTACTACCTATTTAAGGACAATATTATAGGGTAAGCAACTTGCTACTCGCTCATATTTTTCACTGAAAATTTGCTCGTTACAATTTGAATGTTTTTATTGCCTGAGCTGTATTAGGTTTTATTTCGATTTAAATAAATACAATTTATTCTAACAAAAACATTGTATACCTCACCAAGTGTAGTGTATATGTATAGTGATTCATCTATCAGATGGGGATGACTTTGTGTCAAAGGGGAAGGAAAGTTTCGCTTATCTTGCTCTTTATAGTATCTCTTGGTTATTTATATCATAGACGTGTTCATATTGAAATTACTTCATAGAATCGTTATAATTAACGTTTCATTACGTGTTTTACTGGTTTCACAATGCTCTCACTATAAAATGTATCATAATTTTTCACCTTGCTTCAATTTTATCTTACTGCTGGGCTTATACTACTCTAATATGTCTTCCTTGTGAATTTTAACATTCGATGGATTTTCTGCTATTTTTAAAAACGAAAGATATTCCACTACCTGGCTTTTGTATTATGATATTTCGTCATCATAGAATATATTTATATATATTTTAGAAATAGGTACCTAATAGCTTTGGGATCGCATTTCCCCAAAAAATATTTTAAGGGTGCCTTATACTTTTGACAAAGACTAGGTCTAAACACAGCTTTAAAAATTACAACAATAACAGAAGTTAGAAGGACGTTGGCACTAATATAAACTTGCTCAAACTCAAAATTAAAATATAGTAAGTTAGGATTAAGATAAGGAAGCAAAGTGCAGACCAAACTGATAGCCGTCATCATCATCATGTGATACCGTGATACTGCAGGTGCCAAAATACCGCGGTGGGTAAGTCCATGATAACGTTGATAAGAGGTAGATAACATCACCTGGGTGTGCCTCGTGGCGTGACGTGGGCAAGTGTTTATAAAATGATACAACTTCGTAGCAACATTATATTGCGTCTTAATAAGAATGATAAGTTTTGTTGACTGGGGGTATGTCTTAATTCTCGAAATCGGTAACGAGCATGTCTGTCATATTTTATTGATAGCTATGGAATGGACCTTGCATTTATTTGGAGACAGTGTCGTAAAAATAACTACAGTAACTGATTACATCAGATGGTTCAGCATAGAAACTGGTTATCTATTTGGATTTTGCTTTGGACCTTTAAATACGTACTTTAAATTCATACGGACAAATTACACAGATTGAGCTAGCCCCAAATTAAGTTCGAGACTTGTGTTATGATACTAACTCAACGATACTTTATTTTATAACAAATACATAAGAAATGACGCTTCCTTTTTAAAAGTTTATTGTATTTTCATTTCCTTTTTTTGTTAAAATAAGGGCTTAGGCTAATATGTAATTAATTTTCCAGTCAAACTTTTACGAATCAGAAAGTATATATATATATATATATATATATATATATATATATATATATATATATATATACTTTCTATACTTATATATATTTATTATTTGTCTTGAAAATATGTAGATACCTAGTACAAGTGTTTCTAGCAGGGCCATAATGTCACAAGTTAATTTGATACAGACGTATCGCACGTATCAAAGTAATTATGTGTCAATGGAAAGTTTACTTAGGGATTGAAGATGGTCATTAATCATTCTGAGTGTTAATTATGCAGATATAGACATATGACGAAATGTGCATGTTGAGATAAAGAGTTTAATTATACTTTGTTCAATATAATAGCTTACATCGGAATGGAACAATGCATATGAAATAACACGATAGACATGAATAGGATTAATAAGAACATCTAATGTAGCTACATTACACCTTATATCATTTTGCTGAGGACAGTATTTTAATTATTCATATTTGTTTTCACACAAACATTTCTTTGACATTCTTCGAAGTTACTTCTGACCGTAAAGTTTAGGTAAGTAAATTGCCTTTTTACTATGAAAAACTACAAATTTATTGGACTAATTTTATACAAATGTTTTAAAAGTGCACATTTCGATTACCTACGCCAGGTATAGTATAGCATATATATATAGGACCAAATAACACTAATTGAGCTAGCCCCAAAGTCAGTTCGAGACTTGTGTTATGGGATACTAACTCAACGATATATAGATAAACATCCAAGACCCAGGACAATTTGAAACTTGCTCTGACCGGGGATCAAACCCGGGAGTCTGGGTAGTAGACTAGCATGGTGACCACTATGCCACGGAGGTCGTCAAAGCATAGTAAGAGATTATGATTTTAGACTCATCATTACATATCATCATTCAGAGTTTTTAGTAAAACGAAAGATTGACCTCATTCTAGTTTCATATTAGTGGTTGGCTCTTTATTGATTTCCACTATACCTTGGTCTTCTAGTTCTAGGTGTTAGCAGCCGGTGCGACTGACTTACTTTATTCATTTACTAAAGGTAATGAATAATGATGCAATATTCTTACTGTGTGAGTAGTATCACAGATAATATAATTACTAACGTAGTATACAGGTATAGGTATATTGTTTATCTGGACACGACGACCGCTGAACGAGGAAGTCGATTGCACCACGCTTATTGACCACGTCAGCGGAATAAAAAGTGCAAATAAGTCATCAACAACATGTTTATTTATTTATAACATAGGATGATGTCAATAAGTAACGAACATGTTAAATAGCTAACGGTAGTGGTGAATTACAATGAATTTAAGTTTTATATTAATACTAAACCCATCCACTGCCGACTACGCACCGGTGCGGGGTAAAACGATGCAAATTAGCTGTTATTTTAAAACTGGCAGTGAACGAGTAGTATGAATAAAAACTCTTTTTTTCACCAACACAAAAATAAAAAAATAAAAGTTCCAAAATTGAAAGCCTATACTTAGAGTAGATAGGTACAAAAGTTATTTATTTACCTTTATTACAAATGTAATAGACGGACTTAAAGCCATAGGCTTTATCTACCTGTCAACCTACTGGTGATGCCGAGATTAAGAAGTCTTTTGAAGGCGGCGCAAAATATGTAATTTTGAAAGATATAATACTAATAATAATATAAGATATAAGAATAATAATATTTATCAATAAACTCACTTCATAGATATAAGATATAATAATCAATATGTATAATACATATATATTAGTTATATTCTATCTGATAGTTCCCGAAGATAATGTGCACGCACTGCACTACAATGGGCGGTCTTATCGCTTAGGGCGGTCTCCTTAGAGCAATCTCTTCCAGACCCATTATTTCTTTTAAAATATAACTTTGACTCTTTAAATATATATTGTATATTAGATTATCATAACTATTTTTATTTAAAGTAGCAATTCGGGGTCGAAATACACATTATACAACAAAAACTTACTGTGTTTTCTTATATTCTATTTTTATACCTATAATCCATTTTCATTCATTTTATAAATTATAAATTACATAATTAATTTGTAATTTGCAAAGGTATTGATTAATAAAGTGTAAATTTCAATAAAAAGACATGTCAAGATTGTTTACATTCTTTTAAATACCTAAACAAATAGATTATAAGTAATTAAATAAAGTTTAATGCAACAGACATTGTTCAAGTAGCGCCCAACTAGGCCAACTTCTATTTAAAAGCAAGAGCCACCGAAGTTCTGCGAATGGCTTTGGGGTAGAGCTTTGCGTAGCACCAGTGCTATAAAGAGTGTCTTAATTCAAAAGCTTTCCGCCAGATGTCAATATACTCCGAAACAAGGATCTTGAGTTTTAATTTACCAATCGATTATAATAGATGGCGCTACGTGTATCAATCTGACGCATTCTTTTTCATATGGTTATGGTTATGAGTATGTATTGAATAATGTATAATTATATACTACACAATATTACTTACATATTCATTTAAATTATACATATCGTGTCTAAAAATAATATTTTAAAATTTTACTTCGGTATCCTCGACCAGGAAATTAAAAGGATGGCACAGAGAAGAGAGGAATAGATATGGATGCAGCTCCACTTTACTCCACCGACAAGGGCAAGCTCTTAAATTACAAGAAGATGATCTTGGTTGGGTGGGTCAGCATTGACAAACTCGTACCTGTATCCTTTTGCCGATGCGACGTCAAGCAAAGCCTATGGGTATCTTATTTTAGTATCATCAATATCATCACTAAGAAGGAGTTTTTTTTTGTTCAAGTTTGACTGGTTTACTTGACAAACTTACTTTAGTGGTTTGGTCCCATTTTCCACCACTGTAAAACGTTCTAAATTATGAATAAACGTGATGGATAGATAGTGGGATATACCTTACTTGATCTGGTTTCCACTGGTTATCATTCCTGTCGGACGATAAATATTTTTTTAAAGATCATATGATATATCATACGAAATAATACTGTGTATGAAAAAAAATTATCTAGATACGGGTAAATACGATTTTTATTTACCTGTAAGCAAATTTGTCAATTCAAGCAATATCTGCATAAGTGGTTAAATTATTTTAAGATATTTTGTAAATTGGTTTATAAATATTATTTACATTAATATCTCAAAGGTAAAACGAATCTTTCAAGTAAATCTAAGATTTAAAAAAAAAGTGTCTGAAAGGCATAATAGAAATTTTCATAGCTTGTTGTTTATCTCCACTTATCTAGCATAACAAATATACCGCCGTAAGCAATAACAATGGGGGTAGTACGGAAGCACGGAGAGCTCAAGATAAAGTACCAGTAGCACGAACATTGTTCTGCTTACATTTTGTGGTTGATAAGTTATATCAAATTACATACTCGTCTTAATGCTAAATATATTTGAATCTTCCTGCTAGCAATTTTTTAATCACGGCACATCAGTATTTGCAAAGTTAATTATTATACCCACGAGTATAAAAACAGGGATGTAACGTTATCAGTTACTTATAATGGACAGGAAAGTTACCCGGCCGGGGCATCGAGTCAATGATATAAGATCTGCAACTTCGACCGTAACCTCCTTTTGACTTTATCAGCATTTTTATTTCCAGTAGCACCCACAATAACATGATTCAATTTGTTTACTCTATTAGGCCTTTAGTTGTTTGACGAGGATGCATTATCAACATCATTCAATCTATGATGCAACAGTTTTGTATGTGTATTTTTGAATGGCTTTTTCCATTGCAAGGAAAGTGTCATAAATAAACAATTTGGATAAAAAGTTATAGAAATGTGTATATTGTATAAAGTATTCATTTATATCTAGTAAATAAATTAATGAGTGATGGGCTAAGTAAGAAACTAAAATCACTCAATACACATTACTTTGATAAAGTACATACCTACGTTTTATTTATGAATTGATAATTCTGTATCAGTGTGACAGATATAGATGAGGTAAGTAATAGTTGGATTGTAGAAAGGAAATGCAGAAATAGATTAAAATAATATATATTTTTTTATTAACTTATTATTTTGTAATTGTTCACGATTTTGTGAAATCTTTTCAACGATAAAAATATAACAATACGACCTCAGTAAGGCTCGATACAACATCTCTTATACATTAATATTTACTCTTTAATATCACAATAGACTTATAGGCTATTTTTATTAAAGCTTTGAAGTTGAACTTACGAGCTAGATTTTCCCTACACTAATTAAATTGTGAGATCTAGAGTTGTCTGCAACGTTTCACATGAACAACACTAAACTGTGGTGAGCGCGGACAAGGGCGAGTGCGGCTCCGAGCGGTGCTGGAACAGATGTGACCGCGGAGCCGGTCCGCTGGCGGCTGGCTCCGGCTCCTTTACCACGGTCTCCACACTGCGGGGCTCTTGCTGTAGCTGGTGGTGCAGTCCAAGGGGGTGGCTGTGTGCATGTGCACAGGGGACGCTGGCGGCGAGGGTGACACGTAGCCAGATGAGGAGGATGCGGTGGACGGCGCAGGGCTGGGCGGGCTCGCTGGTGGTGTATCAGCACCGGCAGCAGCACGCTGCATGTCGTTCAGTCTATGTCCGAGGTGGGTCATAAGTTGGGTTCCCAACCTCACGTCAACTCCAGGGATGGATGCCAGGCAGCGGGACACTTCATTGGCGGCATGAGTAAATCCAGCTCTGAAGCGGTCGGCGTCCACTGTCGGGTTGAGTGACAGGCGACGCTGGCGGCGAAGCTTGTGCAAGTGGCGAACTGTCAGTTCCAAAATATCAGCCTTCTCCAATTTGGCGACGTTTTCTCCTTCGGATTGCAGGGCGCTGACCATCAACTCCTTGAGCTCGTCGAGGCAGCGGTTGATGCGAGCGCGCCTTTTGCGCTCGAGCATCGGCTTCATCACTTTGCGATATTGATAAGTACGCGAGACGGGCTGCGGGCCGTCGTCTGCGAGCGAATACGCGATCTCGTAAGACATGTTGGACATTTGTGTATAGTGAGTGAGCGTGCGTTAGCGCTGAGCGTTGAACGCGGAATGCGGTATGGCGGCCTGGCGGGGGCTTATATAGGGATCTGAGGGCGCGCGATCGTGGGAACGCACGGAGCTGTCGAGTTCCCACACGCGCCACCTGTGCGGAGCAGCTGCCGCCGGGGTGCGGGGGGACACGCGCCGCCGCCGCGCGTGCGCGCCGTAAACAATCGCCGGCGCGGGCGCACGCCGCGACGCCTGCCCGCTGTAATTGCCGATCTACTTGCTTGCTACCGATCACCTAGCTCGTGACCTTTCTAACATTTGTGTTAGATGATGGCATTTCTTCCATGAGTGTTGGTTCTGCGCTCTCGCGGACTAACTCCCACAAACTGTATTGCAGTACTTGTTAGTAATGTGAGGCATAGCAGAGTAAGCTGAGTACCAGGTTGTATTTGTATATCCCAAACTAGAATTAATAATTTAATAATATACTTAAGGATAAAAATATGGTTTAAATCATGAAAAAGATGATATTTGGGCGTCGTAGACCTTCGTAGCACTTTCGTAGCCCAGAGCTACGACTAGTGTCTCATTTAACAACTTCATAAGTATTCATAATTTTTGGCCCGTTCATAAATAAATAATATTTATTATATCGTACTAATTTAGCTATATCTTATTGATAAAGTAGATGCTCGTCTGTCGCAACATACCTCCATGCTGGCGATCAATCACGGCGCTCACAATACCTTAGCAATAATTATATTTCGATCGAAGGCTGCTACCGTATTCATTCATCAGTATTACGTACAATCAGTATTACGTACTTACAATAATTATAGCCAGCATTACTGATGATGCGCCATTCTGCCCCAATATGCTTGTTGCCTAATGATACGGAGATATACATGGTTGTAAAATGTCAAGTCAGTGTAATTTAATTATGACGATGAAATTTCTACATTTGAGCTTAAGAATTTAGGTAATGTATTTTATTTTTTTATTTATTACTTTAAAATAAGTCCCATTGGAATCAGATACATTGACTTTTTAACCAACTTTAAAAAAGGAATCGTTTTTTTATGTATATACACGGATTACTCGAAGACGCGTGGAACGATTTGGAAATTTCTTTTTTGTTTGAATGGGCTTACTAGCGAGATGGTCCCATAGAAATTTTATCAATATTTTCTTGTGTAGTTGAGTGCAGTCGACATCGATGCATGCAGTAATTGTGGTTTTGTTACACTGTCCTTACCAGTGACGTGCACAAATATTTTTGACAGGGTAGGCACAAATCTTGCCTACATTACGAGAACGGCTGCGTATCATGCAAAACACATTTTTCGCTAGTATCCGACATTATTTAGGGTGGCACAGGGTAGACAAATTTTATATGTCTTTATGAAATGCACGCTACTGGTCCTTACAGATATGCACAACATTGGTTTATGGTACACCGAGTGTAGAAATGACAGTCTGAAAAGACAAGTTTATCTCTATAAACGTAGAACCAGGTTACGGAGAAATAATTTTTTTTACCAAGTAAATAACACAAGTTGTTAATTGAAAAGGTTTTGCAACAGGTCTTATCCTCCTATCTTTACCCGTATGTACTCACATTCGCTTACGGTATCATGTGTGCGCATTGGCGCCAGTAGTTGAGATGAAGGCTGTACGGTTTACAAACTAGTTACTGCAACATTAAAGAGAGTACAAATTTAAATTCTTGTTTAAGTTTTGCTAGTGGATTTTCGGGTAATCGGTTTGTTCGTATCTTTCTTGTAATTACTTTTAGGATTTTACAGTTTGAGTCTACAAACTTATATATAAATGATAAAATTATAGATTCACATAAGGGTAATAATAAGCGATATTCATCATCATTTAAGTGTCCACTGCTGGACATGGCCTCTCCCAAGAATTTCCAAAATTATTATTTTTTTACATATCTCATAAAATAATTGAAAAATTAAACACGCTTGCAAGACATATTTATGATCAAGTACCATTGTAAAAGGGAAAAAGTTTTCTATATTTTCTAGATTTTGTGACTGTAACGTTTCCAGTGGCACTTTGGTACAAGATAAAACTGCTTTTCTCGATTCGATGTCGCCAGTTATTTTCGGAACACTTTCACATTTCCTCGTGACAGATTGCTAATGTATACCCATGTAGACAAGAGTGGACTGATGATGGATTTCATTTATTTTTCAACAGTAATATACATATACTACTCATGTATAATATGCATTATGTATGGTACAATAAAATTAAACATATATCTTTTTTGTTTTTTTTTTCATGTTAGTCTGGGAGATAAGAAAAAACTTAGAATGTACTAGCTGCTTCTCTTCCCGATCGTAAAAGCCGATCGAGGGAATGGGAGAGAGATTTGAATCATGTTAATAGGCGATGCTGTTAGCAACCCATCACTATTCCTTTTTCCATCTTTTCATTCTTTTTTTTCAGTGTTATTTGTACCTATATATTTATTTATTTATTTATATTCTCGCCTACAATCACGTTTAAAAGTGGCGTGGCCTTCGCGTCTTACGGCCCTGGCCTTTGTATACCCCTAATAAGCCGTGATAATGTATCTTTCATGTCTCCTGACTAATGATGGGTTTTTCAAAGTACTTGATTTGTGTAAAGCATGCTAGCGAGTAGGCGGGCGTCACCCACGCGCCGGCGACGAGAAACTGTCGTGACTCGTGTCTCATCGACACCCGTTTATTGTCGTACTCCGAAACACCCACTTACGAGTGTTGTCAATTTATTGTTATCGTATGCTGTCTCGTTTGGGCGTGGTAAGGACCGTATTTTTCGTGGGAACGAGGAAATTTGGTCGTCGTTGAAATGTGCCATAACAGGACTGGTTTTTATACGGATTTGGTTGATGTTATTTCTTTTAATCTTTATAAACTTGCAATATCGAAGTTTTTGTACTTGTTTTATATAATGGATTTGTATTGTTTAGTATACAAACTTACACGTTGGCAATAATCTAAAAATGTGGTTATAATTTATAACTCATTAAATTAGTGAATAAAATAGAGTAATTTGTTTCTATCACGTATTTATTTATCCTTGGTAGACAGTGCCTATGATCATAAAAACCAAAGGCCACTTTTAGCGTTGTGAAAATAGGAAAAAAATATGTACTAAGAGGTACTTAAATACCTGACTGTGAAGGAATCATTTACATAGATAATTTATAATCCTGTCATTATGTGCGTAATGATTAACAATGGTGTTACTGGTGCCTGCCTGCGGTTTTCCTGCACGTGCCAGTTCTGCATTGTTAATGACCAGATCTAGGCTAGCTGTAGTAGGTAGATACGCAATGACATAGGACGTAAAAAATATTAAATCAGCGGTTATTACAATTGAATCATACCTTTTTTGTCAGTATTTTATTTAAATAACACCTAGGTACTTATACGTGTCGAAGCTCGCTGAGAAACGCTGCATGCAGGCCACTTTTCATCCATAGCTTTGGAAATCCTAGGTCAAACCTATATTGGAATCTAGTGTGCATTTATATATGGTATGTATTATCTATGTAAATGTAATGACGAATGATAATTACATGTTCATAACAAATGGCAAAATGCTAGTTTACGTACATAGTTTAGTAATAAGTAAGTATACATACATTAATTTATATAACATGTGTAGTTTAGCAGGTGACTGTCCAAGATTTGCCGGACATAGTAGAGGATCTTCATGCTATATTGCATGATTTATGATATTAAGGTTCTTTCCGAAACCAAATTAACATTAAGATATTGATTATTGGAAGTATTTTTATTAAGTGCTATCACGGTTGTGTAAGCAGTGGTCGGTAATGGGCCCTATAAAAATTCCACTGGCTAATGTGTGGCGGAACGGAAAAATGTCAATTAGTCACTAATCGCGTCGTGGAGGCGATCGCGACACATCGGGACAAGTTGATTTAGGGCCAATTCATACTGGAACGGCAGCAGCTGGCAACGCATCTTCATTGTCAGACCAAATTCATTTAATGAATAATGTTCACTAATTTTGATTTTTAGCTCATCATAATCACTGTTGAAAATTTAAAAAAAATATGTGAAAAAAATATTTGGATACCTCTTTTAATTTCTGAAGTTTTAAAATGCATGCGCTACGCGACATTCCACCGGGCCAGCGTTTGATGCGGTGACGTCACATTCTACCTCGGGCGTGCGACCGAGGCGCGAGCGGGACGTTGGAATGTGACGTCACACACCGAACGCAGGCCTTTATTTTATGAGAATTTTAAATGTTCGTAAAATCATAACTTCTTGAAAAAAAATATCCATTTGTATACATACTAGCTACGTCTGTACGACTGTAGCTAGTATGTATACAAATGGATTTGTGTAAAGCATGGAGGGGTCAAACTTACTAGCAATTCAGCGTTAGGCGTATAAAAACCTGAATCATATAGATATTTATCAGGAATCGTGTTCATTATCGAAGGACATACAACAATTCCGCGTTTCAGTAGTCATGAGTAAACACTTCACCTTATTATATTAATTCATGACTAACACTTACATTTTATGATTTATGTAGTTACTTTGATATATATTATACTAGGTAAAGTCACTTGCCTTGCGTAATGTTAATGTTTTTACCCAGAACGTTTACGTGGTTCTGGAATATCTATTCAAAGTAAAAAAAAAATATTTACTTAACTACTGTGTTGTTAAAATTATATATACATAGGTTGTATGGTATTATGTTTTTACTTATTGTTTTTCAGTTGGCTCTCTCAGCATACAATAGCACTTAGGTATTCATGACATAACATAATATAAACATGTAGTACATCGTTTCAAAGTATAGCAGTTATTATTGACCATGCTGGTCGGGAAAAAAGAATATACCAGCTTAGAATGTACCAGCTGCTCTTATCCCGTGCAGATCGTAAAAGCCGATCGAGGGAAAGGGCGAAAATGAGAATCATGTTAATAGACGATGCGGCTAGCAACCCATCACTATATTGATTGTTTTTCGACTTTTGGTTTTTGAGTCTTGCGGCCCGGGGCTCTGTCTGCTTAGAGCCGCAAGATACAAAATGCTCTGTCTTCTCCATTAGTGATAAAAACGTGATAATACGTATGTATGAATGTATGTATAAAATTATTGCCACCTTATATTTTTATACTTGCATACAAGTATTTAGAATTCTGCAAGTAGTAAGTCATAGTCACATCATAGTTTAGCATTAACATGGTTTTTTCATTAGTTCCAATAATCAAGAGCGGCTTTAAGTTTCTGTCATTTTCGAACCCAATTTTATGCAAATAAAAAAAAAACTGTTATTTTAATTTCATTATACTAAAGGGATGTAGCCCGTGGTTTGATTTATTACGGGTATGTCGCTTCCACGTTGTATATAACAAACTAATTTACAAGCTTTGAAGACATGAGAAGGAACAATAAAATTAAGGCCATCGTGAAGCAATATAGCTCGTTCTATCAATAGTGATATGAGCATTTCAATGCTTGTGGTGCAACCGCGTCTAATGCGTTTAAATGCACTTCGGAAAGTTTAGCCAGCTTATGACCGCCATTAGTGCTGATTGCTTGCGGTGGCTCCTACAAACCTCGAGTCTTATTTAATTGTAGATCACTAGCTATTAACACAAGAACGAAATCTATGGTACATTTAATATCTTTATGTATAGTACCTACCTACGATGGTGGACTAAAAATGTCTCAGAATAAATGTCCAGCCTAATTCGAGAGTTAGATATTCTAAATAAATAAACGATCTCAGATGCTATCCTCAGCACAGGTCCGTAAATCTTTAGGTATCCTTGGTTTGCGTTTGCTTATTTCTTTATCTCAAGTGTCATCATTCCTTTATTGAAATGTATATATTTTAACAAAGCTTTTCTATTTCTTTGTGTTCGTCCTTTTTCAATGATTTTTGATCACTTAATTATGTGTACATATATGTAATTATAATTTTATCTTATCAGTACGTATGGACTGGACAGAGTGGCTGATATATGTTTCGCAAATTCTATGTGCTATTTACCTCTATATATACGTGATATTGAATGGAATTTATTTCTACGTTTTGATCTAGATCGTCGGAATATTTACAATTAAGAATTTGAAAAAGTTTTGCAAAATTTTCCTTTTCTTCATTAATCTAATGTGTCAACACATTTAAACACTATTTGCTGTATCGACATATCAATAACACATTCAGGTCATAAGACTTGTGGTCAGGGCTGGCGATATCGCAGAGATATTATTTGTCATTGGTGGTAACTTTGTGTAATTGTGTCAAATTAATACACTGACAAGGTTTACTCAGGGTTTCTTCATTGCCATTTGGAAACTAAAGTATAACGAATAAATTTCGGCGCCTAAGGCAGATAGATTGTTTAGAATTTTTAAAATAAAAGCACAATGTTTTTATTGCATGCAAGTGTAGTCTACCCAAACCTAAAAAAATGGCTTATAGTAATAATAGTACTTATCTTTTTAAGTCAAACATTCTACGATATAGAGATTTTAATCAAAGTTATTCTAGAAATAGGAAGCTTACTACTAAATAACATAGACTTATGCACTTGTAACGAATATACCACCATTTTTACACATATTCTTCATATTTTTAAATGTCACTTTATAATGTTTTGGTGCAATAAAGTGTTTTCACTTATTTTGCTACTTATTTATTGTTATTATATTGTTCTACCTCTAGAATATTGGACTCCAGATAATAAGCACATACAGGTTCCTACTAGTTTTCAAGCTCATGTTTAGACAATCAAATGGTGGTCTAAAAAACCTTGTGAATTCAAAAATTAAGCGTGATGCTTGGATAAACAAACAGATAAAGCATATACCAATAAAGATAAAGTATTTTAGTCATTAAATGTTGACAAGGAACAAACAGGCAACCCTACTTACTTGCACTCGTATAATTATAGGAATTTTCCTATTTATAATCGTATTCTGTCGTAAACAGCGCACGCGCACGTAATAGTCCATTGATGCTATTTAAACTCTGTTATCAGACTGATACCGTTCTTTATTTAGCCTGCGCATGACGTGGTTGTGACTATGTTGAGAATGGAGTTTTATTTTATATGTTATGTCATCTTGTCAGTCGTCTTTTTTTAAACTAAGTAAGCAATAATACAAGCAGTCTAATTGATGGTAAATGATGGTAAATGGAACTGATGGTAATTTTTTTCGCGGCCTTTGGCGGGGATATAAATCTACAATTTGGCATACATGAGCTGCGTTCTACCTCCCTAAATTGTTTTCTAGCCTTGAGGCTAGCAGATTACTACAAAAGTTCATCACTTCTTCGGTCTTCTCGAAGTTGAAGTTCGTAGACTTTTCTGAAATATTTTGACAATATTGATATATCTATGTTAGCGTTAATAAGAAGTTAAAGTAAATATAAGTTCACTACTTAAATCGGTGACTAAGCTTGAAGACATAATAAGACTATAAAATATAACCTTATTTAGAATATACATATAATAAGATCTTGCGCGGCTTCTTGGATAGTGACTCAGCAAATGGTGTGATCAACCGCATACTACAAAGTTCATAAAGATGTCAAAGTCTTTTGCACTGTGACAATAACACACTTATGGTTATGTTCAGTAAAGGATATTATTAGTGACCTTCGTGTGTCTGTCACTGAGATGTGGTCAGTGTAGTTAGGAGTTAGTAGACAAGTCGAAGTCTCTGACCTATGACAAAAGCCTGACTCCACTGAGTCAACCTATAGGTGTTATAAGTAGGTACGAAGTTTGAAGAGGGGTCAAAGTCTTGTCAGCTATGACCTATAAGAATCACATTCTGAAGGTGATGTTAACAAGGATGTTCGCGTCAGTCAGCAAATGAGTTGTAGAGGTAGGCAATTACCATTTCGTAGAACTGTCAAAGTTCCATAAATATGAAGTCTTCGACAGTACAATCCGTATATCACCTTTACAGTTGAATCCTTTTCAAAATAAACAATTCAATGATAATAAAGGAGAATGAAATGCAAAACCCTAAGTCCCAAATTTGTATGTAAACAAGTGTCATTTTACAAAGCAACCTATCTTCGTATAGGTCGAGTCTTAAAAACATAACAGCATTCTGGTACGAAGATCTCATGATTTTAAAGGAAATAAAATTTATTGTGTAAATGTCTTAGTATGTAAATATAAGTTTCTTTATTTGTATTTTAATTTAAATTAAACGCGAAAAATCTAACAAATTAATATGATACTTTTCTGTGTAAAAATCATGTTTGAATTGATTCACATTGAGATAGAAAATAAAAACAAAAATATTTACGACCTGAAAAACGTTGCTACGGGCACGTACTTACGTAATATAAAATAACATATCTTGCGTTCCAACAAATACTTATTGGGTTTTCCACCAGAAAATCCTTGTCTCAGTATTTTAAACCATATCTAAAATGAGTGTGTTGATAAACACGCTACAATTAAGCGGCGTTGTGCTTATAACTTGTAACAAACAGATTTGTCATTGATTACGACGCTGTGGACGTGATAGTTCTAGATGATAAACAATCATTTGTCACTATTGTTCCTAAAACAGATTGTCAACAAAGAAGGTAACGCAATACTTTACATAAACATAGTTATTTATCCATGAAAAAAAAAACAACTTTGTAATTTATGAGTAAATCATTCTAGAAGCATATACTCAGTTCATTGAAGTCAAAGTACGAGGTCACTTAAAATTAGTTTTACCGAAAGACTACACCGTGTAGGGTAACAAATGTTGGGGTGGTGCTTTGTGTCATGACTTCATGATTGTTTTCAGGATTAACTGTGTGTTGGTGTTGTGAGTTCTTTATGTTTTCTAACTTTGTAGTATATATAGTCGATATTAAATTAATAATGATTGCTTTGGATCAAATCATTTGGAAATAGCGACGCATCGATTCCAAGAATCTGATTAGTGCCGGGATTGTGACTCCAACCGCACATTAATGAGCTGCCAGTAGTATGTAATGTTCTAATTTATTCGCAAGTCAGAGGTTAATGGGATCAGTCACTCATGAGTCATACCAAGTACCTACTTTACTTAGAAACTTGATATAATGTGGCAAAATTGGCGCCAATCTGAATGACGTAGCCCTGATTAGACGAACCGCTAATTTGTAAAAACTCAAGCTTATTTCAAGTTATGTACCAATTTTAGAATGTACAGGTTTTAATAGGCTCTGTATTAACTGGAAGCTACAGCAAATTGGTAGCTGAAAAAGAATACAGTTGATGGACTAAAGCAGCTAGGTATAGGTGGCCTTGGCAAAGGACTGTAAAAAGCATAGCAGATAGTTGGTTAGATGACATCGTTAGGTTGACAAATAATTAAGGAGCGAATGAGACTGACACAGAACTGTAATAGTTTTTCAAAAACATATATATTTCTACACATTTACACTACTGGCTGGGCCTAGATTGTTTGTAAAACTGTGGTTCCACGGAAGACTTGTGTTGCGGTCTGCCTTACTTGGCGATCAGCAACTTATGCTGAGTGGATATCACTTTCAGCTCTAAAATGTATGTTTAGTTTTAGTTAATGTTTAATTTTTTTCACACTTCAGCATATTTGTAAGTGTAATTTATCACTGAACAAAGATTTTTCTATTCTTTTTGAAAAGAGAATGGAGAGGCATATATTGCTTGCTCCGATACTACGAGTATTTAGTAACATATAAAGTCCGAATTAAATCTTATCACATCGTATGTTGTTTTTAAGTGACTAAAGAAAGTCTGGTCAGTC
The DNA here is from genome assembly GCA_943193695.1 of Acrobasis suavella. NCBI lineage: Eukaryota > Metazoa > Arthropoda > Insecta > Lepidoptera > Pyralidae > Acrobasis > Acrobasis suavella. The sequence continues at coordinate 6,929,764 of OW971945.1, read as the reverse complement.
ACCTGTCCCCGAATGTTATCCACAAATTGTTTACGCGTCATATCATGCAATTGCACGACTGCACGTGTCATGAGTACCGCGTTGTGTACGCACACACTTGTTTATGCAAGGAAGCACAAATAATGTTCGTACCTAACACCACGTGCGGAGCTAGATGTTATTAGATATGGAAGTGTTCAGGAAGTAATCACGCTATATAAACCTAATTAACCTTCATCAATATCATCCTTTTTACGCTCTTCGTGTGTTTTTTATTGATCGAATGAAGTACTAAATTAATTGCACCGTTTACTAGCTCATGGTCAACTTTATTGCACGACTGGATTTTTGTTCTTTTACAGCTCGTTTTTCAAAATTACTTGATTTCCGGCTGTTTTATTTATATCTCAATTTCGTCAGTACATTGTCTGAAAACTATGAAATATTACTAAAACATATTATTTTGCATTTCTTCGTGATCAATAAGTAGATGACGTAGATATCCCATGAATCAGAAACTCATAACAAAATAAGATTGTGAACTTGACATGACTTCTAAGTGACTATGAAATATGTTAATATTTAAATTTAATGTATAAGGGTATAGCTATGACACTGTAGAAGCGTTTACAAAGTCATTGCATGGGTATAAAATGTTATGATGATGATAAGGTAACGAGGTGACATTGATGGCGCGGATTTTACAGTGATAGTGGAGACTAGTAACATTATGGCTAATTTTCTACTACAAAAGTTTCATCAGATCATCGTATTATATGTAAGTAACAGCAGTAGTTAATATTTTCTCGGCGCGTTAGTTCCTGATACATAATTCTATCATTTCTATCCAAACAAAGGCTTTGAATAGGACGCCAGTAAGACGTGTGACTGACAAATCTTTTTTAGTTACAGTTACTGTAGCCATTGACTCAATCAGAAGAGGAATAGGAGATTCAAGAATTTGATGATGGGGAAAAAGGTATCTAAACGATGAAAAGTTCATAAATCAAGAGATAAAATAAATGAGGAAAATATATGTAAAGAAGGACAAGGTCTAAGACAAACATCCTCGTATAACTAAGTCCCTAGAAATACCAAAAGAGTCGGATTGATTCTGAAAACTAATTTGCACGTTGTTAAATGATTCCCTTAAGTGGTGAAACCGCATTACCTAGGTACAATGACGTATGTTACCTACGTGATCGCGTACGTGCGCCGCGCACCGTAGCGACACAAATTAAAAAGTGCAGGATAGATGACTCACGCCTGTAGTGCCATTTCTGAAATGCGGAGTCACCTAAACGAATGGTTTTTCCATACGATAAATCGTTCGTCTAGCAATTCTGCATTTAAAACATAGCACCTCTGGTCCATGTAGAGCATCCAGAAAGATGAACTCACATCGCCACAGACTAGGTTCGATCAGGCAATGATGAAGATCGAGGATGAGCAAGGCATTTTCAAAGTATTGTACCGTAAAGACAGAGATTTTTTAAATCATCTGTAAAAATTTAAAGTGTCAGCAATCACGGTTCATGAGATACAGTCTGGTGACGGACAGACGAATGGACGGACAGCGAAGTCTTAGTAATAGGGTCCCATTTGTACCCTTTGGGTACGGAACAGTGAAACCTGTGTCGCAGACGTCAATGCCTATCACTGATGTTACTATTAACAAAAGATACGATATTATTAAATGGGACTGGTAATGGCTTTATGGACAAAGTAGCATAGGATATAACTGGGAAAAATGCCTACTGAACACAGCGTTGTCATTTATATAACTTATAATTTGCGTCAGTGGTTCGATTTTCAGGTGATTCATATTATATCACGCGTTAGGTGCCGGCGCGTGCGCATTGTCCTACAAATGCGCATGCTAATACGTGAGGCCATGCCGTGATCTTTGCTCCGATTAAAATATGAACGTAGCCAAGACATAGGTATTGCTAAACTGTCATATCTGTAACTCTGTATAATTTATGTCAGTGGTTCGACTTTGAGGTGAGTCATGTGACGTCAGGTTTCGGCGCGTGCGCACTGTCCTACAAACACGCATGCTAATACATGAGATGCCATGAACTTTGCTCCAATTTAAATATGAATATATGACGTCTTTAGTCACTCGTGAATGGCAATGGTTTAGTAAATGACATATTACAGGTTCATATTTGTAGTTTTTCATATTGTAGTTTAGTGGAACATATGTCTACGTGATTCACGTTATATTTATTATGAAAATAAAGGTCGGGTCCAAGCAGTTATTTTGTATATTTCTGAGAATGATAATGATCAGCAATAGAATAGGCAGCTCAAAAGAAAATGATGTCTTTCCAAAAGGCAGCGTTGAAATTTTTACTGATTTTCTTATTTCTATTTACTTCTGTACAAATTATATAAGATTTTCTCCAGAAATTCAAGTTCATTTCGCGATATTCCTAACCTTGCTTTACTTTTAATAATTTGTGGTTTTCTAGGTAAATTAATCGTTATACCTAATTATGTGCTAAATAACGTTTATAATAAAGTCCTTATATCTCCTACCCTGCCTTACCTGGGCTTTCCAAGGTCTTTGTAAGGATAAGGGTCTTCACAGAATTATAGTCTTGAGAAATATGATACTGATACCATTAAATGCTATAAACTGGGGTATCTATAAGACCGGACATACCTGGTGACGCAGCAGTACCAGAGATCGCAGGGTTCGGAGCTTCAATTTACCTATGAAACTTGTTTTCTATGACGAGGCGACTATGCTCGTATATACTTGATTTTATGAGTAGTAATCAAAATAAGTTTTCCAAGAACCTAAGAGGGTAGACACATCTAGGACGAAATGGGCATGTTTGACAAGATAGGGATATTAGTCCTACCTAAGGAATCAGGTCAAGATTTTGTTGTCGCTTATTTTATTAAAGTTCTGGGAAGATCGCATAGGAGGCCAAGATCCACAAAGGGTTTAGCGTTGTTGCAGGAAGTGAGAAAGAAGCTCTGAACATAAATTATCCTTTACATGATTTGAGGTAAGAATAAGGATTGACGTCCATCCATACATACAGTACAGGTCACTAGAATCCATACTCATTATATAAAAGATTAGCCAGCTTCTTATCGAAGATTTTTATGATAAGAAAGTATAATAGAGTTACCTAATAAAACTACTTTGGTAAAGCTTTGCAAAAGATTGCACCTTCTCATAACAAAACGCCATAATCCATACCTAATGTGCTTTTTATACATGAAGGTGATTTTTAGGGTTCAACCAAAAGGGTAAAACGGGACCCTATTACTAATACTAAGACTTCGCTGTTCGTCCGTCCGTCCATATGTCTGTCACCAGGCCGTATCTCATGAACCGTGATAGCTAGACAGTTGAAATTTTCACAGGTGATGTATTTCTATCGCTATAACAACAAATACTAAAAACAGAACAAAATTAATATTTAAGTGAGGCTCATACAAAAAACGTGATTTTTTTATAAATAATAATGATACGGAACCCTTCGGGCGCGAGTCCTCCTACCTACATCATCACATAATACATCATCAGGATTACTTGTTGATGCAGAATCTGCGTGCCCTAGAAGTACTTACCTCTACTTCTAGGAATTTATGAACCCCTTTTCTTCATTCAGGAACGCATAAATAGTTACTTAGGTACTGAGGTGATGGGTTCACTAGGTATTCACCAAAGTCACCCAAAACTAGTTAGTTTCGGATAACGAAGTATGAATTATGAACTTCCCAAGAAGGCTTAGGATAACGGATTTTACAGAATCACCTGACTAGAGTGACGCAGATTCTACATCATCACATAATCTGAGGTATTTAGGAATCCGGACATGGATGACGACGAAAGTACCGAGATGACGTGACGGGCCCGGGGCTCCAGTAAAACCAGTTCCGCATGACACGGCGTCTAAACCTCTAATTATAAAGGTGACGCGGCGCGCGCGCCTCTTAAAGGCTGACGTCATCATCGCGTGACGTCACTTCATTTGGGTAAATCCAATTTCTTTATTATTATCAGTTATCACCTTTTATCATACGAGGTAAGTAAAGTAAGTACGTGCTAGATTGTAGGCGTTTAGACTTTTATGAATTGGTGACATGATAAAGATAAAATCGTTGCGCCAACATACGAAATAACGATAAGCAAAGTAAGTACCTATGGTGTTCATGGAAATACATTTAGGTAGCATAGTTAGAAAAAGTAAAGTTAGTAAAAGCAGGCTCGATTCAACGGTTAAAATATAATATCCTGAGGAGGTAAGTAGAGTTGTTGTTAATGGATTTCATATTTATCACCTGGTTGCTTTTAGTCTTAATCTACTGTGAAATGTTTGCGCACACTGTGTTCTCAACATTTTAACATCTTCGACTCAATTATATTCAATCTTACGGTCATTTGTGTTCATTTGGCATTCAGCAAATATTGTTGTAGCTGCCGCCGCTGCCTTTCCTTGGAAGTCTTGTTTGTTTGGCGGCTTGGACTAAAGGCCACATGTGTGCCGACGATTTGGTGGCGCCGCGATTTGCCACTCTCGCTAAATATTTGTGCCAGCCACTCTTGCCAGACTAATGACTTCCATGTGCACACCATTTTTTTCACGAATCTCTTTCTGATTTTTTCCTACGCGGCACCGAGCATTGCGAAAAAATCTCCCATAAAAATTAATGTTTACGCGATAAAAATAACTGTTTGGTCTAACTGTTTTAATGGTTATGGTTGCCAATAAAAACATTTATTAGATGCAACATTGCAGCGGCGTCTTTCAAGTGTTATTTTAACACCCTAACAAAGCAGCAACGGCAAGACAAATCGATGCAAATGTTCATAGAATTTCCAAGAAAATTGAAACTTGGACAATGGGCATTGAAACAGGTCCTACAGAATCGTCCTTGGTAAACAAAGGGAAGATTACTTGAGACAGAGAGAGCTACGGGGGTCGGTCGCCGACAATGTTGGCGCCAAGTTTTTGCCATCGCACCACTTGTGAAGATTAGGGACAGTAAGAGGTGTCGGTACAAACGATGTGAAAGGTCTGGCTTTTGTAACCCTCAAGTGCCAGGGGACAGATACTTGAGACCGGCAACTGCCAATAACACAATCCAAAAATGGTAATGTCGTCGTCGTGGTGATTACGAATCAGCGCCCTTCGTCGGGCATTTATGTACTTGTTTTGATCTGCTTTAAAATATTTTATATGGGCATAATTACAGTCGAATTTGTATTTTTGAAACTTGTTCATTGATAAAATACCTACTGTAACTAACTTCTTCTTCTTGATACTTTTATAACTACATATCTTTCTTGCCATAAAGTAGCAGTCCATATAATAGAATCCAATAATCGAATAATCATATTTCGGACAATACCTAACTCTTTTTTCCATTCATCATTTAATCAGTACAACGGCTACCAGACTCGTTGCGAATCAATAATTTCATATTGTTATGCACAGAAGCGAATAATTTACAAGCTACTCAAACAGGATTTGCTTTTCTCCTAAAATTCGTGTATTATGGAATTTCCATTTTACGTTTAACTGTATACAATATTGTCGGCCCACATCACACAAAAAATTTGAATGTTTCCGTTTGTTCGTGGATTTCTGGGTTTCTTTATAGTTAACGTGCCGCCTACCAGCCTTCGAGTTCTCGGAAGGTATGCCAAACCCTTCTCTTACAAGTGCCAATTCAGCCTATCCACGTGCTATATCCAACAAAGGCTTAAACTTTTTAATGTTTTGGGTCCGTTTCTCATTTATTTTAAAGGACGTCAGAAATAATAAAATTTTGGAAACCACTCGGATCTTTTAAAATTTGAATAGATGTTTACCATTTCAAAAGTCATATTTTATGACGGTCTGCATTTTATGGGCGATTTTAATTTTATAACGCTTGAGTTTTACAAGCGCCGACTTTTTGGTGACACCGCGATTTTATGGTGGTTTAGTAATTATCAACAATCTACGGTCATTTTAGTGTTAATACGCCAGACCGGAAGCTTTTAGCGTGTTTTAAACTTTTTATTATAATCTATGATGTATGAAGTCTTCAAACAAAATTATTTAATTCTTAGAATTTCACAATAATACCAATATGGAAGTATGTTTTGATCATCGAAGACGTAGAATATGAGAGTAACGTACCCGTTATGATAAAAATGTAATAAGTAAGTTACATGATGCAAAAAACAACACGAATGAAGTAATACAGGAACTTACTTTTTTATTGATCACAAGTGATTAATTGAGAGTTGTTTTTTTATTTTGTTTGCGTATTTTATAGTTTTGTATTGCAATTTATGTAAGTAAGTACTAAATTACCTAATTGGTTGACTTAAATAGATAAATGTATTTTTTCTCCATTCACTAACGACCATTCGACCCACGGGGCTTAGATATTTAATAAACATTTGAATGATAAGTAGTTATGGTAACTTTCTAGATTTTTTCGATATTGTATTGTTTGTTGTATTGTATTGTTGATTTCGATATTGTAAGTTGCTTTATGAGAGTCGCCATTGTACCGGTAGATTAATACCTACCTAGGTGTACCTAGTTGTGTTACAAGATTTAAAGCAAATGAATCAGGGAAATTTTAAGCTATCAGTCCGCCATATTTTTTTTAACCACAGAATCATTTTAGTGCACAGCTTCGCAGTTGCGGTTTGTGGTATAAATGCATAGTTACTCGGTTATAATAATATTCAATGCCATAGGTTTTCCAACATAATAAGGATGTGCTATATTATAAGTAAACAAATAATAGAGATAGCAGTAATGGAGGATAAGTTTTTCCTATTTATACAGCGACTGAATTATGATGCTTATTTCCAGAAACCATTTTCTAGTAGGTAGAAACATTAACGAAGTCAAAAATCCATAAAAAAATTTCGAAAAAGTCCTTATAGGAGTATGTCAAAGTATTTTATGGTGTTTATTTTATACAATTTAGATAATGTAGCATGTAAGTTTAATTAAAAGAATAACTTTAACTAATTAAGTAGATACATATTAACAAACCAATCAACATGTCAAAATGGTCAAGTACATAAATCAGGAATTTTAGTGGTATAGTCAAAAACGACAATTTTGTAGAAGGAGTTCCTTCTTCTTTGTTTTAGCCCAGAAATTCGCAATGATTTTATGATAGTCCTTATAATATTGAAAACTTGATTGTTTACCATTAGGTTAATATTTTTCCTTTTTTATCAACATACATTTTACTGTTTTACTTTTACCTTAGACCAAAAACAAGATAAGTATGGAAGAAACACAAATGCAATAAATTGTCAAGCCTGAAAGACGTGTAGATGGACAGAATTCTCTAGAAGGTACGAGTAGTTATTACGGAATATTTCCACGGTAGTCTTAAACACGACTTATACGTATAACCGGGCTGGCTTAAGAGTATGTAGTTAATTATTGGGTTGGTGTCATTGAGGATTCCACATCGAATTTATAAGGAACAGACGTATTATTATCACCAGTGCCTCGGAGCACAGTAGCCGGCCGTATTTTGTAGCAATTCGTGTTTTTGTTGATCGTATCTGGTGGTAATTGCTGGGTAGGTGTGACATACGCGGCGGTGGAATCCAGGAGTTTCGAAGTAATGTTGAGAAACCTACCGGTAAGTTTTCGAAGATAGCGGGAACTGTCTATGTAAATTTATTTATTCCGGCACATTTGATATTTAAAAAAGATATATGTTCTATGGAATTTTATAATTATATCGTTTTACATACATAAATACCACCATCACGTCTTTATCTCTAATGGGGTAGACAGAACCCTAGTTGGGTTTTGCAGTTCTAAGCAGACAGAGCCCAGGGTTGCAAGACCCCAAGGCCACTTTAAGCGTGGTTACAATATTATGGTTAGTAATTTTTGGAGAGTAGATGTGAAGAGTATTAAAATTTCAGAATGAGGTAGTTCTCAGAAGATCTTGACTTTTACCTAGAACTTATACATCTACATCCTTCAAATAGAAAATTAAATAAATAAGAGGGCAAAGTAGGCTCAGGCAAGAGAAAGAGCAATATGAATATTATCACCTATCACTGGTATGTTTATACAATTACGAGAAACTCACTTATCAATATTTTGTACTGTCATCATGATTGCTGACTCAACATTCTTGGTAAATATTGAAAATTTTGCAGAAACGTGAACATACTTTTAAGATATGCGTGACTTGCCTCACTTGGAAGCTTGATCAACTAATATAATTCCAGAGAACTCAGGTGAAATTCCGAGAACGTATGTGAATCATTTTCTCATAATGAACTTTGATGATTTACTTTATACAAACAAAATAAGTCCAAATGCGGCGCACACGCAGTGCGCGGGTGTTCTATCTGATTAGTACCGGACCGGTTATCGTATATACGAGTCGGTATTAATTCAGTGTAATCACTCCGACACCGCTACCTCTGCCGCCAGCTAGCACCATAGACCAGCACCGACAGCCTCTTAACTGTCGGTTCCTTTTGGCTCTATCACCATATAAATTGTTGCCATAACAGCTAGTTATTATCTTCAAGCCAAATCCTATCACCCAAAGGTAACTTGTAAGAGATTGCCATGGTGATAACGCTGCCTGTTTTTCCTTTCAGTGTTTTGGTGCAACAAAGTGTTTCACTTACTTTCTGTTTCATATAGTGGGCGGTATAATTAAATTAAAGAAATTATGCACTGACCAAAGATCTTAAAAATATTCATGGCCTTGCAATTCCTAGCAAAAATGTTTTAGGTAATTCATTCATTGCGGGACTAAATGTATTTTTCAATAAAGGGAAGATGATGCCTCTCTTACATTAACATCTCCTGTCACAGGCCTGCTGGAAGAGATAAGTAGTGCCTTTGTACAACTTTTATTTGATGTATTCTCTGTATAAACTTTCCGTGTACATTAATTGGTAAATAAATAAAAAAATGATTGTCATGATGATTGCCTATAATCACTTCGCTGGATAGGTGGGTAGGTGATCACAGTAGATGGTATAAACTCGATGCACAAATGACACTTCTTCCCGTTTTTTACTCATACTTCGAGTATAAATCTTAGTCGCCTCTTACGACAATTGTGAGAGTGGTAAGAGGTGGTGACATCTCGTATTCTACTCCACCGTCACCACACGGCCAAGCCACAAAACGGCCATTAAAGACTTAAAAATAATTACTTACGGGGAAAACCAAAAGTGATTATGGCTTTCAATGTCCGTTGTTCAATGGTCTGTATAAAGATGTAAATACTTGTTAGTTTTTCAGCGACTAAATATAAATAGCTAATACAAAAGGTTGCAAGTGGAGCCTACTTTATCTCAGGTACTGTAATCTTATAATCTCTTTAATGACTACTGGTCACTCATTTGCATCACGGATGCTCGTTCAATATATTTCCGACGTCTTTTAAATTTTTATGCCATATTATATATCTTTAATGGAGGAAATTAGATTATGCACCGGAAAAGAGCCGCTTTAGTCGCAGAAGTATTGAGATCAATAGTATTTATCTCTTTTAATATTTTTGTAATAGAACATCCCATAATATTTTTAGAGAGTTCAGTATTTGAAAAAAAGGAGTAGGTAGACAATGTCTACTAGCTATCAGCAGAACTCTTTTGCATGATCTTTTATATCTCTGTATATTAGTCTATAAACTACTTACATGATTTTCAAGAATAGTTCTACTATTTACCGGTTCATTTGATCTTCTTTCATCCTTGTATCTAAGTATGTACATGCACTTGCTTAATTGATATTGCTTTTGTTGATCTCTTGCTTTACATACATTGTCAGTGACTTTTCTCGACACGTATTCAAATCGACTAGTTTACTACGATAAAAGGCCAGTTTATAGATGCTAATAAAAACGAATTTTAGAGCCTCTATATACAATTTATGATATTTCGGCGCTGGAGGTTACTGTTCGGTTTTAATTAAGTGTGGGTTTGTTTTCACAAGCAATTTGTTAGTGGACGTATATATGACACTGTTATATTTGTGTCCTTATTTCTAAGACTTCGTAAGTATTTAGAAGCATGTTATAATTTCTACTTTAACTATACGTTCTTAAAGCATTCTTTAAACTTTCATAAGCTACATTACAAATAATCAAGTACCAATAAAACGCAAAAGCAAAGGTCACCTTTTACAAAATATACATAGCTTAGATTCATAAAAGACAGTGCGTGAATATTTACCGTAAAATGTTTCATAGTATCAGATGTTTTCCATTTAGCGAAAAAGTTAAAAATAAATAAAATAAGTATATATGGACAAATAATCGAGTTAGCCCCAAAGTAAGTTCGGGACTTGTGTTATGGGATACTAACTCAACGATACTATATTTTATTACAAAATACATATATAGATAAACATCCAAGACCCAGGACAATTTGAAAAATGCCATTTTCAAACTTGCCCTGACCGGGGATCGAACCCGGGACCTCTGGGTGGCGGAGTAGCATGGTGACCACGGAGGTCGTCAACCTAAGTAATTACCTAAACAAATGATTTGTATGCCCCATTAGGGTATATTATGAAAACTAAACACAGGTGGATGGAACCAGATTATAAATAAAAGTAATTTCCTTTGTATGAGTAATATAGGCTCTTGTTATTATAATAGATAGTCCGTCTCCGTGGTGGTCCGTACTCCCGATCACTTATTATTCTTCTCATTTCCTCTCTGTGATAGAAAAATGTATTGCAAAGGCAATAAATTTTAATGAGATTATATAGCTATGTTTAGCACCATACAGTTTATGGAGCTATTTGCAATATATTTTGCCGATAAACATTAGAAAAAACATGATAGATTAACCGGACACACTTTAAGGAGAAAATAAATACGAGAACGTTTATTCCAAGAATTATTTAATTGTAACATGATTCTGCACCGGATGTAAGGAATAATATATAAATAACATACTACGTCTTCTAATAATTATCGGTAAAATCGATTTGAAAGAGTGAATTACAAATAAAATACTATTCTGGTTTCTAGAGCACCATTTATATTATAAAATATACTCTTTAACTTAATTTTTCAGAGCTCTCATTTTTTTCTCGATATTCTATTTATTTATTTAATTAATCAAATGGGTCTTAACTGCTGCAGCGTGTCAATGACTCCCTAGCTAAAGTTATAACTCTAATTATTTTTTCAATGTTTACTGATGGCCCGCGTGGACTCGACAGGCCACTAAATTGGCCTGCATTTAATTGGTCCAAATTGGTTCTTTATGCTTCTATAAAACGAGAACTATAAATACTTCCGTTTCTAATTTGGTGAGCTACAGTTTGTGACGTGATTAAAATAGGACTTTAACCACATTCTTCTCAGAATCAATAATTTTAGTGAAGGTACGGATATAACTATTTCCCGACCAATTCTTAGAAAATAAAATAAAAAGTCAGCTTTATTAGAAATGTATAGTAAGTATAACTTTGTTACATATTGTAGGTAATAATATTTTTTATTTACAATATCTGAGAAAAGCTTTTTTTCATTATTACACAAAGAAAAAGTAATTAATATATAACGTCAAGAAGAATAAAGAACTAAGTATTTGTATATACATCTATCAAGCCCCCCTGGGAAGAACTCACATAGAACACATATTAAAAGTGTTGATATTACATATGCTATATAACTTTTATTTCAGTATTTATTATTTTAGTCGAAGGAAGTTCACTGTAGGCCATAGAAGTCCCTCAAGAATTTACAAAATCACCAATCAGAAGACATTTGCGTTTAGCGTATTCATATGACATATAAAACATACATATTTTTATTAGATTCCTTTAGGCTTTAGGCTTAGGTATGAAATCATAAACGAAAATGCAAAATACAGGTTTTTGGTTTATACGCACATAGTATATGTATTTACAATCGAAAATGAGTAATATATTTCAATGTTTGCCTATCTACTTTTATGTTGTTGAATAAACATTAAAATGCAACGAAAGAACGGTACCGTTACTACCTATAACGGATGCGACGCAAAAAGTTTATAAAAACCATATCATGCATAATTGCAACAGTATATCTGTGAGAATGCGTATGCAGGCATGAATGGGACCGCAGGTCCATCGCTAGGTGTTTAAACGCCCCCGTGCTATATTGATTATGCTGCCCCCTGTTACCTATCATGGAGCATTTAAAAATTGAGTATCATGTCAGAAAGTATTCACTTACAGCCTATAGTCTTACAATATGCAGCCGACAATTTACAGTATATCTACAGGATTCTACCAATATGCGAACCAGCAATCTTGTGCTGAGCAATGTTGAAGGAAAACGATTTATGCCTTCTATCAGTAATTTTGAAAATGTTTGGGGAAGTCCAAAATCCTGTGGCTTCAATATGCTAAAAATATCTACTGTCTAGCCCATATCTATCTAAAAAATACCATGTATTTTATAAAAAAATGAGCTTCGTGATCCTGCTTTCACAACGTGCTCAAAACTTCCTCTGGGTAAGTTTTACAAATTACAACCGGCCTTGGGAATTCAGTTCTAGCACGAGATGTTTGTGCTTGGTCCTTTAGTCAACTTTTACGACATCCACAGGTAGAGACATAGTAGTCCTACGCCGGAAGCTACAAGGCGCGTATATGGCTTACTTAGAGTGATTGAAAGTTGCTTAATGCTCTTGTTAAATACGAGTTTCTTAACTTAAACGCATATCTAGTACTAAATAATATAAATTTGCTATTTTTCATTCTCTGCCATAAAAAACCTTTTGTAAAAAATCTGTGCGCGTTTTACAAATTTAAAAATTTGATGCATATAATTTGAGCCGTACATTTTAATACAAACATCAATACAACTCAATTTGTTTTTTTTTTCCAAAGTCCACACGCGCACGCCTTGCTTACGCCACGCGTTCGCCTTGCTTTCGCCTTGCCTCCACCTTGCGCCTGTCCGGCGCTCGCCTGTACTTTGATAAATGCAATTTGAGTTGTATTGATGTGTGATAGGACTCAAGTTATGTGCAACAAATTTCAAAGCGCGCAAGGCGTGGGCTAGGCGTGCGAATGGCGTGCGCTTGACATCAGAACGCACCTTAACTTCTGTCTTTTAAAGGTTTTCATGTTGAAAAATGGCCATCTCTTTATTGCCATCCCCGCTAAGTATTGTTTTTGACCAGTACGCACTACACCCGTTCGCAACGAAAAAAAAGGACTGAATGGACTTTTGCCTGCACTAGTACGAGTTCGCGTATTCACGCGTATGACGCCGAGGTAATTGCGTGGCTGTGGCGCATTCCTCAGTGGATAGTGCCATAATTATAGGAAAAACTTGGAGCAATTTATTTTTTAATAAAGACACTTAATTGCTTCTCAGGAGGCTGCGAGTGTGTTGGTAGAATCAGTTTTTGGTTTCATTAATCTAGGCATAGGTACTTATACCTTTATTTAACTATAGTATGTTAAGTGCTCTAAAATTGCCAGCAAATGTTAACATAACTAGAGAGGGTAGCTTTAAGAACTCTCAGTACATGAAATTTAATCTTTCCCATAAGAATATCTTTCGAATGAGTCATACTCATAAATATTTACTTATTTATATGCAAAAGACTTAAAAACTTCAACAAAAATCAATTAGTGTTCGGTTCACAAAAAAGCATCCCAAAACAATTAACGAAAGTTAATCCTTAGTTAAATCGACGACGCGCGCCCGCCCACACAAACCGCATAAAAAGCGCGTCCATGCACACTCACATGATCACATCCTACATCTAAGACGCACACACACATACGCCACCCATTAGTATGTGAGGCGAGGACGTTGCGCGTGCTCGCCACTCGCTCCACGGCTTCTTATTATTATTATTTATTGTTGAATAATGTGAATGGTAATGCGTAGTTGTTCACGATCCCGCATAACACCTGCCGTGTTTTCCCACAGTCGAGCTTGGCCTGACGGGCTAGAGGCGCGCGCGCAGGAAATGCTGCACAAGAACGTGCAATGCACGTGCGCGACAAGGATGCCGCACTACGCTAGAAAGGTACCGGTAGAGATACGCGTCGTAGCTCGTAGCTCCGTAGCAGAAAAAAAATGTGATAACAAAGAGGAAATTAATGACAGCGTTCACTGTAGCATTCGTCAATGTTTTGAGTATTTTGGGTTAATAGTTTAGAATCGCTTGCTCGGTATTGCAGACGCGCGTGTAGTTATATATAATCGTTAGGGAGTTAGAGATAATTTTTGCCTTGCAAATTATTGTTATTGATGTGCGGTTGTAATGCTAATTTATTGAAAGATTATGAAAATTAAGACTTATTTCGTAGATATGTATTGCTTATTCTGCAATGTATATTATAATTTATAATTCTAGTTTTTGATAAAGTTATAACTTTAAATAAATAAATTTCGCCTGTAGATTAATCAGACATTTAGATTTTTTTGTTTTGATAAATGAACTTCAATTTAATTCAATATTCAAATTACACCTGAAAACTAATGAAAAAAATATTTTAGAGCTCCTCCGTGCTTCAGAAGGTACCTTAAGTCGTTAGTTCTTGCTACGTAAGATGCCTCAGTTTTAGAAATCTGACATCAGTTTTGGCCTCAAAAGTTTGGTCTCAAAGAAAACAAATATGTTAAAGAAATGATTGGGTTATCTTAATTATAAGCGTTCCTGATTGAGTATGAAAATAAAAATGAAAAATATTCCTTTCTACCTCAATCATTCCATCAAGATATTTCATTCGATTTCATTATAACTGCATAATAATAACGGATTTTCTATGCACATTTAATTATTATGTTTATATTTATCACGAACTTATGAAATTATAATTATATTGAGTATATAATTATATTAAAAGCTGGCGCCAAAGATATGACTAACGTTACTTATAGTTGAGCAATGGCTTACTAGAAAATGTAGTTAACATGTGTAATTTTAATTTGTTTGAAGTTAATTATTATGTTAACTATAAATAGTTTTACATAATAGTAGTTTATGATACAAGTGTGGTTATTTGTTCATTATACTCGAGGTGGGTTGACACAAGGGGGCGAAGCCCGTGCGTGTGTCTATGGAGCTGAGACTTTTGATGAACAATACACACGTGTGCCATACTACGTTTTTCAACACATTAGTAAAAAAAAAACTTCAATAATAAAATAATTTTGCTTAAACTAACAATAAATCGCGTTTAAGAAAATTAGATATATGGCCCGCTTAGTTTTTCTTTTCCCAGGCGCATTTCACGTATGCGCGAATCTGTAGTGATACGAGAGACACATAAATCAATCCACCGTATAATCTGTCATTAGGTGGTTTGAACGAAAAGAAACTGGTTTTCCGCGTATTTTAGGACAAAGGAAACATAGTCCATACAGCCCAGTCATATTTTACGCAAAAAATGTAAAACCGAAGATTATTGTTTTTTTTTTCTTTCGCAACGAAAATGATACGAAGTGCATTTGTTATAGTGTGGTAGCAATTGGCTGTATGGCAAGTGATGAAATTAAACGCTTAAGCGTTTAATTTATTATTCACATTTGGCTAATACTGTCATCAGAAACTTCAACGTCATTGTCTTGTCATTCTGGATACACTTGTTTTGAGCAGCGGCCAGGAATTAATTTTCATGCTACTTTCCTGGCCTAGGTCAGTAAATAAATGCATAAGTCAAGAATTACAAACTTCATGTCTTCTTTTAACTACAATAATGCCTACATTTCAGAGCATGTTTGAAAATAAACGTTTTTCTTATGTTTTGAAGTAAAGAATTTATTTCAGAAAGTTTTATTTTATAATACAATAAGTTGGTAAGTAGTTGCCCTTTTTTAAGTTAGGGTTGATCGAGTAAAACCTTAACCTAAGTTTAATGTACTTACATAGGCAGTTAGGCGCATAGATCTATAAATAAAAAATCTAAGTCTATGGCTAGGCGTATCTTTTTGGCGAAAATACGACACATGTGCTATTATGAGGAAAAAAGGGAAAGGCTTTTCTGCAATCATATCATCAATGTTCCTTAATTAGTGTTCGGGACCATTTTAAAGACAGATAGCAGTACAGAAGTAGAAAAAACACATTGCCGCCCTCGTGCGGTAAGAAATTTATACCGCACGATTTCGAATGTAATAAATGGCATTACATAAGTAAAATCAGTGTGCTAAAGAGCACTTTCCGACCTAATGTGTTGAAAATATTTTTTTTTCTTCGCTGCGTGCATTTATATTGATTGCATCAGGCAACTCCATTTACAAAATAATGAATGAAAAAGAAACGCCTAGGTACTATATTTTTTGCTACTTCTCTAGTTCAATAAATGGATATAGCATAAAGGCTGGATAATCTATAAAAGATTTGGACTCTGGGTGTTACAAGATTCCTACTACTCTTATAATCTTTTTCTACTCCTGTACTGTTATCTGTCTTTTAAATGGTCCCGAACATTAATATAAGAACATAGATTACATGATTTCAGAAAAGTCCATAGACTTATAACTTTTTTTCTTTTGATCTACCATACTGCCAACATAATAAAATCGTTATTTTAACATATGGTGCCATTTTTCAAACGTGGAGTCACTGAACAAACGATTTTTTGTATGAAAACATTCGTTTAAGTGACTTCATGTTTCAAAAATGGCACTTTTAGTCACTAGGAAGACGTCAATAAAAAAAATCAAGTCTTCCATAGATACCTAGTATCCACCAAACATATGGTAGTATTTCTTACTTTTCTTTGTTTATTTTTGTATTTATTTTAGTAAATGTAGTCGTAGAAAAAGTATTGTATGCAACGTTGTATAAGTATGTCAAAAAATGCCCGATGGCGTCAATTTACGATACTCGCCAAGACTCGCATCGTAACCTGCGATACTCGCATTTTTTAACCCTCCTTATACAACTGTTGCATAAAATACTATAATGGTATCTTTTTAAGATTCGGACCAAGTCTTACCCGTTAAGAAGACATTGCACCAGAAAAAAAAATATTTTCGTCCAAAACTATTGCAATTACACGGACCATACGCAGTGAATCTTTGTCCAAATTGTAATATAACATCTTGAGCTCGTGTTACGATCCATTGTCAAAAGCAAGCATCCTGTATTTCCTACCTCAAGACGCACCAATCTTCTCGTTATGTCCACGGTCAATAGTTACCAAACAACATCGCAGAATAGCCTCAATGGCCACCCCGGATGTGCGCAATTTAGTTTCGTTCAGGCCAATGAATGCTTGTATAGTTGAATTAACAATAAAAATTGCTCATCCCGTATCTTTCACTAAATATTCAACAAAATGAAAATTCAACTCTATAACTTCGAACTTAAGGACACTTTTACACTGTATTTCGGTAGTGTTGATCAATTTCTCTTTTTGCATGGGACTGTCCACCGTGTAGGTCAGTCTATTAAATCGGGTTGTCGAAGGCCGGATGCGAAGATCGAGTTACACAGATTTTAACAAAAACATTATTATGTTACGTCACCGTATGTTTTGTTTGAGACGATGAGGGTGGCAAGTTGTAACGGAATATTTAATTTGAAGTGAAGACAATGAACATTTTAATATCCCCTAGATTTTTTATTATTATTTTAAATATTTTATGTATTTGTTTTCAAGGGGAGCTAACAAGTAATACAATAAAGAACACTCGTTTTTTAGGGTTCCGTACCCAAAGGGTAAAAACGGGACCCTTTTATTAAGTTTTCGCTGTCCGTCTGTCTGTCACCAAGCTGTATCTCATGAACCGTAATAGCTTAAGACAGATAAAATTTTCACAGATGATGTATTTCTGTTGCCGCTATAACAACAAATACTAAAATCAGAATAAAATAAATATTTAAGTTGGGCTCCTATACAACAAACGTGATTTTTGTAGATAATGGTACGGAACCCTTCGAGCGCGAATCCCACTCGCACTTAGCCGGTTCTTTATTTATTACTCGTTGGTATTCATAACTTAGGAAAATATTATAACAACTCCCCGTAATACCATATCTCCCTTCATTATGGTCAATTATATGGATATAATTTTCATAGTCGGTTAAAATACTTATAAACAATAACTGGCGATAGATTTTGAGGTATAAATAGAAACCCTCCGAGGTTGCATATTTCAACACAACCAACTCGCCGCATTTGCAGATGAAATTAACTGAAAATCTGAGGCCAAAATTCTCCAGCCAGTAATCACTAATCACGTAATTCAAAATCTATTAAGTCTTACAAAATAAAATAGAGTAATCAATCATCTTCCAGTAAAATCAAATGGATGCCCTTTATGCGAAGAAATTAATCAAAAATTTCTGCAAACATATTCTTTAGAATTTATTAACCTATCCATCTCATATTGCAATCAGCGGTCTAAGATAATGTCCCGTAAATCATAGGCTACCAGGACTTCCAGCTCGGCTGACTGCCCGCACACCCTCAATGGCCGTCTTGTTGCGACATTTGGCGACATCAGTGTGGCCGCCAAATGTGGCGTAACCCGACCCGCCGAGATTCAGCACATGTTGCCAAAGGTCACCCAAGGAGCCGTTTTTTGCCCTTCCTTGTTTATGTCATGTTACAATGTTGTTATCGTCGTAGTGACGCCGTTGCAATCACGCTGCCATATGCACGGATTAATGACTTCCTTATATGCATTGCAATTTTCTTTGCTCATCAGGCGTAATTTCATGTAAGGCTTGATGAGAATCATTTCCGATGGGAGTCGTGAGAGTATTAAATACATATAAAGTTTTAAACAAGCAAGTCGATTAAAGCTTTGTCAGCAGTTCAGCAGCATCTATAGTAAATGGCAGTAGTACCTATTTCACTAGACAGAAACAAAATCAGATAATGTCGCGTCAATCAAAGACAGAGCGTTATCGGCTTGTAGAAAGCTGATTAGCATTTAGATCTGCTGGGTAGATCGTACTGAGTCACCGTTTAACCCGCGCCCGCGCTAGTTATGGTAGCGGTCGCAACCAGTTAAGAGGCATTAATAAAACTGCCCGCCTCCAATTTATTCCATTGTTATCATCGTCCGCGAACTGCGATTGCAAAATAACAAACGACTCTTAAACACAGTAGCAATGGCTTTCGGCCGCAACACCTCGCGATAAATCATCTCCAATTTTATTCTTACTTTTAAAATAAAAAGAGATCTGTCCCTTTCACGGCCCGAAAGAAATTCGAACGATCACAAATTATTGTTGGTTCTCGTTACTTTATTGTTGTATTACTTTTTGGTTTTAGTTTGCGTCCTTGTCTGTATTGCAGCTTATGTATGTTTTGTCTCTTTTACTCTTGTAGCGGTCGTGGTAGCGTCTAGAGCACGTGCGACACGTTAAAGGCAGATCGTTCCCACGGTCGCGCTCGGGCCAGACGGCCCCCGCGCCTCTCGCCTGCGCCCGGCTCGCCCGCTGCGCGTGATTCGACTTCGGACACTCGTGCCAATGAAATAAAGTGGCCGCACACCACGTTCCAATTGCAAAACACTATTCAGTGATATTGAAGAGACGAAAGTGGCGGAAATGGCACCGCTTTCGTCGTGCGCTGTAGAAATGCTTTAATTTAGTCAGTTTTATGCTAACAAGATGCAGAGAGAATATGTACTATAATATCAAAACTATGAAATTATAGGTACTACGAAGTCTAATTAAAGAATAACAAGACGTTACTAAATCGCATTATTGGTTTGCATACGTTCCTAATAAGGACACTAAATTGATATCACTAACCGATTTCATTGAGCCAAGATAAAAAGCAGTCAGCATTATCTTGTAGCGAGAAGCGAAATGACGAAAGCTATTATACGAAGGTGTTCAAGTTCATTAAGGCTGTCCAGAAGCTAGATATCGGACGTCAGTCAATTAAACTGCTTGAGCAACCCGTTCTTACGATTGCCATAAAAGTAATGTTGTCTCCTTACGGTACTTCCATTTAATTGTGTTGAAAAAACTAAGCTTCCATTGGACTTTAAAGTTTTTGCGAGGATATTAGTTTGGCTGATCTCCTCATATTTATTCATCCTTTTTATTTGTAGGTATAGTACACGCTACTGCATAGTAGCCTTATTAGGAAAAAAAGTAAATTTTTGCAATTGATATTAAATGTTTTCCTCCGATATTTTTGTTACGCGTTATATGGCCCACGGTGCTTACTTTCATATTTATTAGATACTTGTGTATGATTCCCAACTTAAAGAATTGGATCTCAAGCTAATTTATTAAACAGTTACGTTTATCTTACTATAGTGAATATACAATTTTTAATGCCATGTTTAACATCTGAAAATATTTTAAATAATTCTTGAGATTTTCTTATCTCACAGATTTTCAAGAAGAGGGGTATCCCATAATAGGAACTCAGCCTAAACAATTGTCTTAAAATATTCTGTCCACGTGAAGATTTTACTTAGTCTGCCCGATGCATTGTCATCGTGGGTCCATTAGTAAAACGGTGCGCGTGTGACCCCGACCCCTGGCCTTTGACCTTGGGACCGGCACGCTTGCGTCGTTAGCACGGGACAACGCTGGGACGGTTAACATAACTCTGTAATTTATTGTTTTACATTGTGGTTTCTTCGTTTCTTATTCTTTAACAGTGATATCAGTCTACTGTTCTGTTAGACTACACACCTTTTCTAAGCGAGAATTTGCCCAAAGAATTTGCACTGCTCACTTCAAGTGGATTGGTGGGCATAGTAGATGCTGTAAAGTTATAGCACAGAAGACGCTGTTGCCCGTTCTCTCTTAACTTTACCTCCCTTAATCTCTCAGGTTTATTCTTAATAAATATCTCAAATATTTAAGTCTTTGTCATAAAATGTCTTAAAGATTATACAGATAACATATTTATGGCAAATTATACAACTATATACGTAGTGCCTTTGATTTTTTTAACAAAATTTAACTGCAACGGCACGGTTTGACCCTTTTTATTAGTGCGTACGTGCCACGGCATGCGCCGACGCCGGAGCGACCCGCATTATATGACTTCTGAAACAAATTTCTCTTATACATTTTATCTAATTAAATTTTGACTTTGTTGAAATAATTAACCACTAACTTACCTCCATAGTAGTAATTGCACTCACTAACAACTGTGCATGTGTTACATTATGACAATACTCTGCGCGTGCTCCGCTACTTCATGACCCTTGTTATTAGTGCGTGCCGCGCATGCGTCAACGACGAGGTCTCATCGACTCGCATTTGCGTAGTAAGCTCGGAACAAGCAATTAGGCTTTGCTTTTTAATAAAAAAAAATAACTACTAGAAATAGGTGCTCATCTTAAACATTAATTGCTTAGCGATAAGGCCGCCTTTTGCGCATTTCCTAGTTTTTAAGATAATTATGTCCTGATTTATTTATTTTGTGCAATAAAGGGTATTGTATTGTATTGTATTGTATTAGTGAAAACAATACTTGTATATTGTGCTTTTGCCAATAACTATGCGCGTGCGGCGCGACACGGCGCGGCGTAAGCGTAACACTTTTCGTTAGTGCGTGCCGCGCATGCGCCGATGATTGACCCGCATTTCTGTTCTCTGAAACAAACATTACATTAATGCAATTTTTAGTAAAAAATTTTTAAAGTAACAATAAACGAATTTAATTAAATTAAAAACAACAACAACATTACATTAATGCAATTTTTAGTAAAAAAATTTTAAAGTAACAATAAACGAATTTGATTAAATTAAATTAAAAACAACAATTGACAGAATAACAATACTTTCTGTAGAAAAGGTGGTGGTGGTTTTGGTGGTTCTGTAGTAAGAAATTGATAATAACAGTTCACTGTACAGACCGTACTGTAAACCCAGAACCATGAAACTGCAGTATACTTATGGTTATTCAACACTTCCTTTTAAAAAACAAACTGGTTATGTAAGCTTGAAATTCATAATAACAGAATGGGCGAAGTAAAGTTTTTTTCTGTAATTATTTTGTAAGTACATATTATTTAATGTATAAAAAACGAGAGGAGCTCGGTGTCCCAGCGGGAGTGCGCATTACTAGCGCTCTCGCAAGTAAAGCGATACCAGGCGTGGTCCGTACTTGGATTGGTGACCACAAGTGGCATGAAAATTTCTCGAGCTCCTCCGTGATTCGGAAGGCACGTATAAGCTGTTGGTCCCGGCTGTCATTATTGTATGGCAGTCGTCAAGCTATGTCAAATGCCTTTAGGCAGCTTAAAAAATCTGACACTAGTGTTGGCCACTTACACACACGAAAAGCAAGCAATATACAACGTGGAAGGGACATAACCGTAATAAATTTCATGGGCTGTACTAGATCTCTTCAGTATAATAAAATTAAAATAACAATCAGAAAGCAAAAAAAAAATCGACATGCCCATACAAATTGCCCGGGCGGCTGCACACTTTAGTGTGGAAATGCCAAATTCTTTTTTCTTTTTCACTGTTATTTTAATTTTATTATACTAAACTGATCTAGTATAGCCCGTAGTTTTATTTTTTACGGGTATGTCCCTTCCAGATTGTAATTAGGTACTACTATGCGAAAGCAAAAACACATAACTATGATACTTAGGTCATTTTTTAAGTGCGCTCGTTGATGTCTTTTTAAATAGGAAACGAATATGTAGTTCTATAGACATTTTATGATTATTATAACGACACATACAATTTTTATGTCTCATAATAATAATTAAATATTAGATAATATTTATAAATGTAAGTCGGAAAAAGTATATGGTATGTATAAATACGAATAATCATAATTGGAAAAAATATTAACAACAAATGAATTAAAGGTGATAAGAACGCAAAAAGGATATGTTTATTTTTTTTATTTAAAATGTTTGTATATTTTGTTGACTTAGCGAATTATTTGCGTTGTGGCCGAGGCTTAGAGGCATTCACTGAATAACTTCACGTGCGACCCTGACCGCTACCATACAATTACTTTGAGCAGCTACTGTGCGCCTGCGCCGCGACTCTAAATAAGGATGCAAATGCCGTATTCATGGCGAGTTTTCTATGATTAGATTCAGATTTTTGTAGCAAGTCACAAGTTCAGTGTTATTACATAAAAATAAGTACAAGTGGTGTCCTGCCAATTGACTTACAAATTTAATTTTACAATTTACTGTTTCTCATATAGTAGCGAAATAAAAGGAAATTTGCAGCAAAGTTATCATCGAAAAATTTAGATATCTTGTAATTGCATTTATTTATGAGGGCTTTTTTAGATTTTTAGCAAATAGTAAAGATTTTTCTATATTTTTTTAATAGTTAAGGACCAAAACTGCTGTGTCTGCCCTATTAGGGATAAAGATATCATAGTATGTATGTATGTATTTCTTTTGTTTCTATTAGATTAGGTGGTTATGCATATATTTTGATGAAATCAGATCAACCATAAATACATATGAAAAATTAATCGTATTAGTATAACTTCACGTTCGATGGGATCTGTTCCGACTTGTACTATGTAAGCGCTACTGTGCTTTAATGCGCCTGCCCCATGACTCTTAATAAGAATGCAAAATGCCGTGTTTACGACCAGCCCCCTATGATTAGGTGGTTATGCTAAATGGGAGAGGTGGGTAACGGTAAGAAACTGTTACCTATTTAGCAGACGTAATTATTATATGGCTTTGCTTTAAATAGTTGCCGCATTTACTTTAGAATTTGTAACATTCATATTTAATATTCGTTTAAATATTAATATTACCAATGTTGAATGTGAATAGTGATGTGGTTTAAGAGAACATGGTTATGACTACCGCTGTGGCTGGTACCTCGTTCAAAGGATATTCATTGCTATTCAAAGAGGAATTGTAGCTAGCATAATGGGTACCTTTGAGCCAGGTACTTACAATCTGTGGGGGAATTTATATTATTTTAATTTATGTATGATCATCATCTTTGTTTTCGTTTAATATCGGAAAACATATCAACAATAATTTGGATGAATTGAACTTAAGCCACAAATAAGTATAGCTTCAATACTTCAATTGTGAAAAGTGACTAATCATAATAATAACAATAAGTAATAATGATTCATATATATCCTATTTTAGCGAATGTTTAAAGTATAAAAAACATCAATGACACTAAGTATATCAATATTTCAAGTAACATAAAATATTTTCAAGCAAACCTGGTAACATGAATCATAGAAACGATTACAAGTAAGTACCATTGTTGTTAAATTTATGTTTTCAAAATAACTTTCACACGTAATAAATAATTGTACAGAAACCCATTTATTTCAGCTGCAGTACATTACTCAGAGCGCGGCGCCTGCGCGGGCGCACGCCCAACTGCGTAGCGGAAGTTACATTGTCTCTTATCATTTTCACGACGGCTGTAAATTATTATTGTTTCTACACTACAATTTTCTCTTATCGTGTGTGTATTTCCTAACAGTAATTCCTAACACTGATGTCAGATTTGTCTAGCTGCCTATAGGCATCTGGCGTACGAAGCTCAATGACAGTCATCTAGCGACAACAGTCGCATTATTATACACTAGTGGTGGTAGTTAAAATATACCGTACATGAAGACAAACTCAAGTATAATTTGCGTCAAGTAAGGATTAAACTTGTGCTTTACAAACACACATGCAGTGCCTAAAACACTTAGCCACCATCGCTTCTCCTTTTTAACTTATCATTTCACGACGGCGTAAATTATTATTGTTTCTTATACTACAATGTATGCCAAATTGCCCAGCGTAGTTCTGGAAATGGATAAATGTTATAATAGTACACGGTTACAACAAAAACAACAACAGAAACATTGTAATTTTCAACTTTACAAGTTGGATTCTTATTTATCGACGCAGCGTTAAACTGTTGCGAATTCATTATTCGAATAGTTGAATGGTGGTTTCAATTATCGGTAAAATACTACTCATGCTACACCCCGGGGTAAAAGAAGGCTATAATTTAAATAAGAATTAAAAAAAATTCATGTTGCGTACTCACAAGCCAGCGTCTCACTTTCACACAACATGCCCTACGTAGTATCACTGTTGTAAATCAGACTTATGTTAACATAACTAGTAATTCTCTGGGAACGTAAGTACACCGTGTTAATTTTTACGAGCATAACACATGATATAAACAAAAGAACTTGCGTGTCTAATATAGCATAGGTAGCCTGTGAAAAAATGCTATAAATCGTAACAATGCACTTCCTACGCGCGAGAATTTCTCAAAAGAATCGAGCAGCTAACGGAGCGAGATCGATTATCATTTTCATACAATCGCCTATCTAAAGGTCACGCGTAATGCTATTCAGTGTACACATAGCGTATATTAATCTGTATTGAAGAAACTGTCCACAAATCTATAGAGAAACGCCGTAAAAGACAATATTAGAACAAGAAAATTCAACTCAATGGTCAGTAACATAAAGTTGGTTTTGAAATTAGTGATCAACTTTCAGAGTAACTACTAAGGCTATTTGTTAACTTCGAAAATAAGACATAGGTTATCGCAATGTAGCATCTCTGTTTATTACGTTAAGGATTAAAATAGCGCATTAGCGCTTTGCAAGCTTGCGTATCGTAAGTAAGGAAGCGCATTGTTAGGTCACGTTCTCACAACTCCCCTTTTCTTCGAGGGGGAATAAATAATTGCACTTTTTCTGTCGCATATGGCCAAGGAAACGGGGATTGTGCAAGATCGTTCCCACGGTTCGCCCCTCGGGCACAAAGGCCGAGGTCAAGAAAAAATACGTGCCAGCATAATGCGGGGGTTTCTTTTGTAACGGCAGATGCACTTCGAATCTAGGGTTAAGTGTGGAATCGCGTGTAAAAAGCGAGTTGATTGACGTCATACTGTTACTGATTCTCATGAGGTTTTTATTATGGTGAGTTGGGTCTTTTATCTTTTACTTTCTTTCTTATTAGTCAGGGCAGGTTTTTGTAAGCCAGTAACTCTTTTCCAAAATCATTTTTTTATGGATTTTATACCAAGTGAACATTGAATTCAGATTTAAAGTTATGAAAAATTTACGCAATGAATTATATCAACAAAGTAAAATAATATCAACAAAGGATAAGGTATTAAATAACGGTTTGATGCATAAAATAATTTATTTTTAAACATCTTTCATCATATCATTTTATATCGAAAGTTGCGATAAAAACCTCACGCAATACAAAATCATGGAACTGTATGCATTAACTGTTCAGAACATTTTTTGCTAAAAGCATCACAAAAATATTGCCAAACAAATTCTAAAGGTTCCAATTTCCAAATCACTCGCCAATACATACTGCTGCCATTAGAGATAAAAACCGGCCAACAAAAACTCGAATTGCACCTTTTCTAAGGCGTTCTATATTTGAAGCGCGACGTTCCCACGATCGCTCGCGCCAGTTGCGCGGTCACCCCTCGATCTTACATTCTTTTTTTTCGCTATTATAGAGGTGATGTTTGTAAGGAGACGGCTGAAGATGGCGGCTTTGTTTTTCTTATGATAAATATTATTTATACAGAATATTTACTTTCTTACAATTTGGAATAAAAATCCTGTATTAATGTTGAGTTAGTAAGTATTGTTCTAGTAATTAATAAACTGTTCACTTGTTCATAGGCAGACAGCCGTGATCGTTCAAGTTCCCTTTCCCATGACACTATACAGAAATGCTTCAAGTGTCTACACTTTTAATCAAAAAAATAAACACTTCATTACATAAACAAAGTTTTCACGCGTACTTAGTTCTAAGTAATCATAATACACAGTCAATCAAGAAGGGGCATGTGCATAAAAAGAACTTACTAGAGTTGTTATTTACATCAAAAAAAAATTAGTTCTGTGACTTTTGTAACAGAGTTCAATTTCGTAAAATAAACGTATTGATATGAAAATAGGCGCTACTTTGAAAATGGAGCCCTATTTTGACAGGTTTAAATTCAAAATTAGATTGCGTTCGATTTAAACAAGCGACGACAGTTGAGAAAAGAAGAGCACACATTGCGTTTTACGCTGGATCCGTTCCCACGACCCACGAGGCATATGGCGCGAGCGGGGTGCACTTACGCGGTGACGCGTGGGCAAAAAAAAACTTGGACTTAGCGGATCTATGGGCTATCTCGTAAACGGAGATAACAGACCTGTGTAATGGATGCGTTGTCACATACTCGCTTTTTAGACGTCGTTTTCGGACGATAAAGCTTTTTGTTATAAACATTAGTTTATGGTTTGGAGATAAAAGTTGTGTGATGAGAAAGTGCTCATCACAATAATAGAGAACATTTTTCAACAAATATTAAAAACAGTTATTTAAAATCAATACATTTACAAATATTTGTATTTTTACGAGCCATATTTAAATACTAGTTTAAATAACTATTAAATATGGACCAAATCACGCCGCATGCTACTAGCGCATAGTACTAGCGGAAAATGGTGATATATATATATATATATATATATATATATAAAACAGTGATATTCAAGAGTATCGCCTAATATTGTGATATCGACATTATGTTTACATTTACTCTTTCCCTCGAGTACCTACCTCGATCCCCTATTTTATTTTCGAATGATTTTTGCGAAGGATCTAAACTTATTGAATAAGAAATTCAATAAGTTTAGATCCTTCCTTTTGCGATTTTATCCTTAATGAAGAAACCCACATATGTAACTACCAAATTACAGATACATGAAAAAAAAACCAATTTATTTTACCAACACATATTCCTCAAAAAGGATTCTCACGATAAAAAGTAAAAAAGCACCAAGGTCAAGCGAATCATTCCGAATTTGAATTTTGGAATATGTTTTTTAGCGGGGCAGGTGGCGCGGGTTGCGCGCAACTGTCGCCGTTCCCACGGCTCGAACACCGGGCTTCTGCCGCCATGCTCCATACATCGCTGTCTGTATGCGACCGTGCCAAGATTGCCAATTACGAAATTATCGAATCCTTTCAATTATATTTATAATGGTTTTTCAATTTGGTTGAATGTTTTTAGTGCAATTTTTTAATTCAAAATTTTATTTTTGAAAGAATCATGAAATAGATTCTTTCATGGACTAAATCAGATCAGACTTAAAATAAATACTTCTCTAGATTAAAATTGGTTAAACATACGAAACATAATTGCAAATTCACATTTAACATTCCATTGTTTTGCTATTTTACTTCCGGGCTACGATTTCGTAGACGAGCTACGAGTTTTCGTAGCAAAACTAGGGCATCACTAAAAAGTTAAGAACTTTGTTATTTTCTTTCTGCTTTTAATTGAAACAATATTTAATTGGTATTGGTACGACGATTGTAGTATTTTGATGGAGAAGTATTATTCAAATGAAAGATATTTATATAAGTAAGTATATGACAAAAAATGATTTTTTGTACGGCTCATCTACCGTTTTTATTTTGGTAACGACTTCATCATCATCATCATCAAATGTATTAATACTTAGTAAAAAAAATACATTTACGTAATTATTAATGAAACGTTAAAATACATACCTATACTTTTCATTAAAGTATAAAATCGTACTTGATAGAAGTCGTGTGTTAGCGCGTGTCGTAGCACGAGGCTGCCATGCGGTGGACCAGCCTCTACGGCGCTTAAAATATGTGTCATTTTTGAATGCTCTTGTCAATGCTATTTGTAAATGCTTCATTGGCGATGAAGCATTTACCTTTCTCGTTTTCAGGTTTTGTTAACATAAGAAAATTTTGAAACGATTTTTAAGTACATTTTAATAACATAATGTACCTATATTAGGGAAATCTAAAAAGAAGTTTTACTTTGAATATAAAACCTAATCAATTAACATACTTTTTGATTCCGTACAACATAATGAGAGTTAATATACTTAAAATATATAAAATACTAAATTGGAAGATAAAGAATTGATTCCTGAATCACAATAAGTACTTAATTAATTCTTTTCGTGTCTTTTGTAGTTTTGTATGGAATAACCGCTTTTACTTATGTAAAAACATAAGTAAAAGCGCCATCTCTCTCGCTTTGGCAGAACTAAAATCTGGGGCTATGAAAGTTGTAGTAACTGTGTGAATCGTTCCAATGGTCAGTATTGACTCATTATTTCTTTCATTTCATTTATAATTTCATTTAATAATATGAATTGTATATTTTTGTCATAAACATTGCTCTATTGGCTCGAGAAATTTTTTTTCGGTTTCGTTGTACTTCAGAATTCAGCTACCATTGTTATTGCAAACGAGTAACTTTTCTAATGTAGTAGAAGTAAAATTATTTTACAACACATAGTCATGTATGACGGACGACCCTCCCCTAAACTACATTGGGGCGTCATTTGCAATAATAATACCTAGACTAGGGGAGCCGGAAGTTTTGCAAGACAAAGATTCGCAGACAATACCCCATCATTGTCCCTTAGGTCAAAGTGTAAGGAATAATACAGTGAATTCGTGGGAAAGAAGCAAATACTGGGGTTGTGCTAGTATAAATTTTGATACCTTTGCATTACTAGTTCAGTTATTTGGGTGTCATCGACCAGGAAGTAACAGTATCTGTTAGGAAGCTGTGTAAAGTGAAATAGTTGTGAAAATGGTTCAGTGAAAGTTTGTTATTAATGTAATTAAAGTTGTAATTATTTGTAGTTAAAAATATTATGAGCATAAAAGTATTAGTGATGAATGTTTTAGTGATAGTGCTGAAGTATTTCAAAGTTAGGCACAAAGTGATTTGTAAAAGTTCGTAATATAGAGTGAAATACGAGTAGTGATCCATCAGTTCTATGCTACCACTGACTTTAAGCTAAGATATTATGTGTTTCTGGATTCTTGTAACTGATTGATTTTTGATGATTCTTGTAGAAAATTTGTGTAATAATACAATAATGAATAACAGGAATTTATTGAATAACAATTTGAATTAACATAAGTACGACACGAATAATGTAGACAACAAATCAATTTTTATTTTATTAGTTTCGCTAAATAAATAACACTCGACGCTGATAAAATATCCTTAACTTACAATTAAATACATAT
This sequence comes from Acrobasis suavella, assembly GCA_943193695.1. Lineage (NCBI taxonomy): Eukaryota > Metazoa > Arthropoda > Insecta > Lepidoptera > Pyralidae > Acrobasis > Acrobasis suavella. The sequence goes on along the minus strand of OW971945.1, from coordinate 6,899,812 downwards.
TAAGTATTCTGTGCCTTAAATATTCCGTGTAATATTCTATTTTAAATGAAACAGAATGAAACATTCCAGGTTGTGTTGTCAAACCAGTATAATATTATTTTTACTCCAAATAACCTACTTGCCGACTTCTTCCGATCACTTTAATACATAAACTATAAGATTACCTAAGCTAGAGTTTTCTTAATGATAATGAAACATGTTTCATATCAAAATCTACTATTGTTTGGGCATGAGACAACAGTCACCGCTGAGCTATTTTGTTTACCGTAGTGTCGTACTATAAATTTTATCAGTTGTATAACATGTTAACACGAGCGGTGGGTGACTCATTCAATGTTTGTCGTTGTTAAGGGAAAGGCTTTTCACTATAAACCAAATTGTGAATTTTTCGATCAATAAAGTTCATTGATTGAGAAATTCACATTTTCGGTTTTTATTGTAGTTATATACGCACAAGATTATATTCGATTAAGTACCATAAGATATTTTTGTTTGCTAAAGTAATGTGAAGCTTATTTTATAATTTTTAAATGATTTGCAAGGCCTCATATATATAAGTTATAATTGAATATGATTTTAAAAATAATCTCTATTCTTTTAATGATCTAGGTAGTCAAAATCATTTTACTGTTCTGTTATTTTATACAGTGCTCGTTTATGTTTGAGCACGAGACAAGTAAAGTGACTTATTTTGTTTGTATCACTTGTGTAAGTATTGTCAACAAGCGTGGTGACTCATTGTTTGTAGTTATTAAGGGATAGCCTCATTCTTGATGGTGACAAATATGTGTAACTTGGTGAGATCTAAATAATTATTATAAATTAAGTTTAGTTAAGACTAAATGCAGAATGTTTTAATATGAGTATAAGAGATCGCTTTTAGCGTTAAGTGCCAGTTTTTTTTTGTTAATGGACAAATAACACTAATTCAGTAAGCCCCAAAGTAAGTTCGAGAGATTTGTGTTATGGATAACTAACTCAATGATACTATATTTTATAACAATCTGTGATATTATTTGACCACTAAATACGAGGTCAAACATTTCCATATTATAGAGCCTATTTTGCCACATGAGCAAAAGTGAAATACCTCTGTGGCCTAGTGGTCATCATGCCACGCTGTCACACCGGAGGTCCTGGGTTCGATCCCCGGTCAGGTTAAAGTGGAAAATTATCTTTTTCAGCTTGACCTGGGATATGGATGTTTATCTATAGTTATAAAATGTAGGATCGTTGAGTTTGTATCCCGTTACACAAGTCTCGAACTTACTTCAGAGCTAGCTCAATTTGTGGGATTTACCCGAATATATTAAAAAAATCAGATCTCTGTGTTACAACTTTATTGATCACTTCAAAAAGTTAGATGTCAATCCGTTTTCTCATTAATAAAAAATATACTTTAAATGGCAATTGGCGGTCATCATTAATTCTTTCATCTAACGCTTATTGCAAGTTGGCTGTAGATCAAAGGGAGGCCTTGAGTCCTCCTTTTGAGTAAATTGGTCATCAGTGTATTCAAACGCATTGCAATAGATCTAATCTCGCGCTGAGGGCTTTAAGAAGATCTAATAAAAGGAAAAAAACGAGCGCCCATCTTATCTTACGGCTGTTCCCGAGTCCATAATCTAAAGAAATGACAATTTAACTTCTTTTATCAAACATGGCTTGTCTTTCGGAAATAAATTCTAATTTCAAAAGTTAAATTAAATTACTTTTTAATCGAATTGAACCTTAACGTGGAGCAGCCAGCTCATCGTCGTTTGACGCAAGTTGGCTGTTGACTGAGTCCATCATCTGAGCAAACTGATGATATCACCTCGCACCGCAGGCTTGCACAGGTGTAATTCATTGTTGTATCGGTTCTTCTTTGCTTACTGTTTGGGCGATGAAGGTCGGGTACGAGGTCGGTTTTGAGACCTTCTGAATATAGTTTGCTACTATCAAACCAAAATATTATCGTTTTATATATATGTACACCTAGTTCATGACGAACGTAATCGTTCTGGAACAAACAAGTTCGTTTTTAATAAGTATTGTTTTATATTCCTGGGAATATTACAAAACGTTTGGAAATTAAAAAATATGCTTACTGATAACTACACTATATATGTAAATAGTGTAGTTATCAGTAATATTCGTAAATACATCTCAAATTGTGATGTCTCTTTTTATATTTATCAAATTATTTATTTCATTATCTAATCATTTTATTTATACGTAGGTACCTACAGCCACCAGATCTGATTTTTTTCCAAAACACGGCGGCCGGAATGAAAGTCTGTAATTGGTGCCGGTCTACAACTGATATCTATGGAGGCTTCTAAATGCGGCTTTAATTGCTTTACGAGCTACCATCGGCACCCCTAAACGCAATTTAATTGTAATTGAAAACTAATTAATGGAGCGGCGGCGCAATCTGCAATTAGCCATAGATCATAATCGTTACAGGTTTAATAATACTTTGATAATACGCTCTACGTCCGGTTTTAATGAGTGAAGGGCACTCTAATTCACTAAACACGTGTAACTACCTAAATGTATTAGAAAACTACATTCCATTGTAATGCACGTGTCCAAATCGAAAATGTAGAAAAAAATTAACCCAAATTTTGCAAGAGTTGCGGAATTTGAAATAAGGGTTGCAAAAAATCCTTTCTAACCCGAACGTCCGAGCATTTTGCATTGAACACGTGCAGTAACAATGCATCGATGAGTCACGAACGAGCGTCTCGAACGCCGTGTTATTAAGTTGGAGAAAAAAAAAAAACAAAAAAAAAGATAAGCGTTCACTCGTCGTACCGCGTCAAGGAATTGAACATCTGCCAAAATTTCTCACGACTCGGTCGCCGCGTGTAGAGTATGGTATTATTACGTCCACTTCGCTATCGTATCCGTCCCACACGTGTAGATGTGCGCCCTGATAATTATCGGCTAGCGGTACACTTTTATTTAATTGATAGTTTTACTATGAGATAGCAGTTGAGATGCAAATTGTGGAAATATTTGAACGGTGCTATGCGACTCATTCAATAGCTCTTGTACTCTGTTGGAGAGATTTAGATTAATTAAAGCGAATACAGGTGAATTAAAATGTACTAGACTGCTTTCACTGTATCAGTATTAGGACATGTTGATTAAATAATTATATGGCCAAATTGTAGTGACAATATTTGCATTAAGTAGGTATTAACGACTCTTTATTTTATGTTAGTAGAGTTATATATTTGTTGTTATGTTTGCGTTACTTATGAATTAATAGTTTTATTACCTTGATGTCTGTCTATTCATCGTGTCGGGTGTTGAGATGATTTTTGCGAAAGTTATTTATTTAATGATTTCGCTTTTATACAATAAATTGTTGGTAGTATTAAAGTTAATACTAACGAGGCATTTTTCTAAATAATTATTTTTAGATTAAAAAGAAAAATATAAAAATTCTATAGAAATATCATAAAGACATGAGTACATGTGTTCTTATAAATTTATTATAATTACCAACACTTACGGTGCATTTAATTTATAGAGATGTTTAAACAAATAAGTCGTCCATTTTAAGAACTGGTTTTATGACATCTGTAATTGAGATGCAGATAATTAACAGATTTTTGGTGAATGTAAATTATTTGGTTTGGTGCAATTAGTGGGGGTATGATGATTGTCTAAATGAGATGATTTCGTGCCTTAAAGGGTAATGGTCTGCATGTAATGGGTTGCTTTACAGGTTCACCGTTATATTCAAAATATTATATGTGTCATATATTATTATTGTGTTTAACAGTTATTTAAGTAATATCGTCTACTGGAAACAGAATTAAGGCGAAGACAGGGCATAAGTGGCGCCTTCATTTGAATTGTTTAATCATTGATGAAATGATAATGAACATTTTGCAAATTTTTAGGCATAAGACAGACCTTTAAATTATTTTTTCTACTCCTGTACTGTTATCTGTCTTTTAAATGGTCCCGAACACTAATATAAGAACATAGATTATATGATTTCAGAAAAGTCTATGGTCTATTCCTAATATAATAGCACATATGTCGTTATTTCGCCAAAACGATATTCCTAGGTATATACCTATAGCTTATTTTCTTTAGATCTACCATACTGCCAACATAATAAAATCGTTATTTTAACTTAAGGTGCCATTTTTCGAACGTGGAGTTAATGAACATACGGTTTTTGTATGAAAAACATTCGTTTAAGAGACTCCATGTTTCAAAAATGGCACTTTTAGTCACTAGGAAGACGTCAATAAGAAAAATTAAGTCTTCCATAGATACCTAGTATCTACCAAACATATATAACATATTACTCACACTAACTGTATTAACATTTCAATCATCGACAACAATGCATGTAATGTTTTTTTGATTTTCTGATATCTTAGAAGTTTGGGGTTACAGTACCTACTTACATAATTTATTACATGTAGTTCCTTTAGCTATCTTATTAACTTTAAGGCTGTGATACGTGAACTAAGATACTAACATTCAATAATAAAATGTTTGATCAATAAGACTAATGAATGCAGGAAGGAAGCAGGTGAAAAAAAAAATACGTAGATAAAAAGTATCTAGTGCTAAACATCTTCCTATAAGGCATGGGTTAGTTGAAACATATGTTCATAGTACTTACCTTTATTGAAAAAAAGATTTGTGCATGCGGATTGTCTGCTACAAATTATTAAGAATGTCATGATTGTGACTTTAAATTTGGTATACCTGCTAAGTTAGATGCGTGATTGTAGTTAGATTTACTAACAGGAATGGTTCACGACGTTCTTATTAAAGCACTGATACTTATAAAGCACTAAATATTTGAATGCCATTTTTTTATTTGTATTGCCATGACCAAAATGCATGTTTTGTCCAGTTACATCAATGAAAATTTATTACTTAGCTTTGAAATTAGCTCTCTATTGATTTATATAGAAAAAAAAAAATCAAAAGACACTCTTATAAAAGAAGGACAATACACATGCATAATGCTTCATAGCTATCAATACTATTTGCATCTTAGGGTTAGATAAGGTAAGTTTTGCACGTGTGTGGAAGCTTTTATTGTCACAGGTTGTTTGTTTCCATCACAATGCAGCTTCTTTACTATTGTGCAAATGAAAGCTTTCAGAAAACTTGCACGTTCGGACGTGTTCCGAAAGGATCCATAACCTACAGGTTGCGACATGTCGCGGAGGAGGTTTTGCGCAAGTTGCATGCTTTTTTTTTGCAGTAGATGATTGCAAAAATAACTTTTAGTGTTGGGTAACTCTGGATGATTTGTATGTATGCGTAGTGTTTGTTGTTTATCGAACTAAATACTTAAGTGCATACTTACTAATGTAATGCACGTTTGTTTTTGCACTTTTAGAATTTAGTTTAGCACCTATTGTCAATTTACAAATATAAAATAAATTAGTTTTGCAGAATATGTCCCGCAGTCATCGAGATAATATCTAGTTACTAAAGAACTTAAGTAGATACATATTACCTTATCAAACCAGATTATCAGATTACTAGATTAATACAAATAAATTAATTTATTAACTTTTCGAATGATTTGTGTCAATACCTACCGAAAAGGAAACAAAATATAAGGTATACGGGAAAATTCCTAATAAAACAAATAGTTTTCTGCAAAAATAAATTTTCATGGTTTTAAAAGTTTATTATCTACTTAATTCATACCTACTTAGAATATTTTGATTGTTTTTATGTTATTTAATTTAATTATCCCACTTTTCAGGTTTTAGAAGTATAGAAACAAATTTAATAACATCAAAATTATGCCAATTAAGTATAATTATTAAATCAATGATACTTCTAACCAGTAACCACGTGCCATCAAAATCCAATAAGAAAGAGAAGTTTCATTAATATTCCAAACATTATTACAGCATTAACAATCGCCTGATTCTATAGAATAAATCAAATATAATTATCTAAAACGAGATAAAAAGCGCGGCGGCTAAAAAAGAGAAGCCCAGTAGCTGCGCCGCGGGCTCTGCACGTGCGGCGACGGGCCGAGTATGGGGCCGGCGGCCGTCGGACCGGTCGGCGGCCCACGGGCCACGGGCTACATGTAAGTACGGGCTATGGCTCGCGCCGAGTCGGCGTGAACGACTCGTTTGACCACTTTTTGATATCAGAAGGTACAAAACTTATAAAAATGCAATTCAATAGGCTGTTCTGATACTTTCCCAATTGATTGTTAAGTTACTTCAAATTGATGTAATTGCAAATATGTAAGTGTAAATATAAATGTGACTTTTCCTTCATTAAGGTTCATGTGTGTATGTGTTATTGAAGAATAAAAAGGAAGTAGAAGTAAAAGATAAAAATATATTCAATATTCATTTTATTTTTAACGCTTTTTGACACAATATCGAGTCAAATTTCAATAAATTATTATTCCTAAAACAATTAAAGCTCAGATAAGGAAAATCACAATAAGCTCACTACACCTAACCATATTTTATACAATACAAAATACTTTTAAAAATATCACAACACAATCGAAATACAATTAAAGCTTTCGAGGAGTTATCACGATTGAGAGAAGCTACCCTAACTTATCCCTATATGGCACCTTGAACTATCTAAACTAAAGCTAACATCACAGACGGTTGCAGAAACCAACGGAGAGGCACTGGTTTCACTGGAAGACACTGATTGTTGTCGGTGGCAAACTTATGCTTGGACCCAGCGGTCTTGGAAGACTGGGTATTGTTGCTCTGGGGTCTGGCACTCGGTGTAGCAGTGCGCCTCTGCGAAGTCAGCTTCTTGTTTGTTGACAGTGGTCCAGAAGAAGGTGCCGGCATCTGTCCTGGCGAAATGTACTGGGATGTAAAAGTTGTCAGGGGTCACTGGCACAACGTCACATGTGGCATCTTCGTTGTAGACGAGGAAGGCGGCGCCGCTCTGACACGCTTCCATCTCGGCGTAGATCTTGCGCTCCAGCAGCTCGTTGCTGGAGTTCTGCTCATCTTCATAGCACATGTCGCAGGTTTTGGCGGGAGCGCGCTTTGTTGTCTTCTTAATAATTTTCATCAATGGCTTCAGCAGCGCCTTGAAGCCGCTGTTCTTCATCTTTTCACTGTTGTATTTGTTCTCGTTCATCGAATTGTTGGTGGCGATGATGTATTCGTTGTTAGCGTAGAGAGACATTTTCTAATTTGTATAAGAGGAGTGCGTGTGTCGCAAGTGAGATCACAGGCAGGAATGTGGGGCTGTAGCGGCCGGCCGGGTTTTTATACCCGGCGCGCCGCCCCCGACACAAAAGCGGCTCGTACATGAAAAGCTCCCTTCATGTGTGCGTTGGCTGTATCAAGTGGTATATTTGATATGTTTTTTCAATACTCAAAACGTTATCGCCTTTTCAGAGATGTTACAGTATAGACGGGCCCATCAAAGGATTGAACTAACTCTATTCTACTGATGACTGACTTTGAGAACCATGGATGAAGCCATGATTGGATCATTAAGATGCTCTATATGCATTATGTGGTTGTCAAATTCATTATAATAATTAAAATGTGAGTTTATTATAAGAATTTACTATTACGGCATAAGCAGCTTAGAGTTAAAATAGTATCAAAGTCTAATATCTAAGGTTTTATATTTTAAAGTTAAAGTAAACTGCATAGAAATGATACTTTAGATGCCGTGCGGGGTTTCAGGTTGTGTACTTATTTGTACTTACATATTTACATACAATTTTGTAGGACTGATCAAAGTAAGTATCTAGCTGATTTATTAACTGAAACTATTAAGGGATAGTAACAGCTGTGAATTCAAATGCATGACAAATAATCAGTTAACCTAATTTTCATGAGAAAATCGTCCACGCGTCGTATACACGCCCTGCTGTGGGTAAACAACACATGTTGTTGATAACCCCTGCCTAGTGTCCCGGGACAAAGCGATTGTTATCGACCCCTGTCCCGGCGGGGTCACTAAGTCACCATGGGGTAACTGGGGTAATCATCGACCCCTCGTGACCTCGTGCTGCTCACGCGCACGGCACGTGACACAAACACAACCTGATTTGGCGCTAGCGCACTTTTAATACTCATTAAGTGCATTTATTTCAATTAGACTACAATTTGAGATCTAGCGGCGCTCTTTCAAAGCCATAATGTGGTTTTCTCATTAACCATAATTAAGGTTTGAGCAATACTTGTACAACATTTTTGTTAGTTACTCTAACATTTTTTGTAACTTAACCCTATCTTAGAATCTGGCATTTGAATTATTCACGTTGGTGTTCATTAACATTTTGTTAACAAAAAGAACTATCAGACATAAAATGCCACCTACACACAAAATATCCAACTCGTACCGGTTCCAACATGTATGGTTTTTTTCTTGTGTCCGAAGAGAGCATTACAAAAAAATTAAGTTTAAAAGAAATCAGTGTAGCGGTGATAGTGGTTCCTCAGCCAATAGGGTGCGCGCGCGCCGGCAGGTGTCGCGATCCGAAGGCTCGCGCACACATACGAGCCCGTTTAAATATACGACCACTGAACACGTGCATTCGAAGGGGATGAAAATATCAGATGGCCCGCCAAGCGAGCGGGACAGTGAATATTTTTTATTGATATGAATAGATTCACGACTCCCTCATATCCGAAATAGGGTAACGCAAAGGCTAATTTGGTTATTGAAAATTGAGGGGTTGTTCGTGGGAATGCTCTTCGCTCGTCGGTTCCCAGGGTTGCTCGCACATTGACTTTTTTTCGGCAATTCGAGATTCGGAACCGCGACAGATGGCAAGCGGAGCGATCCCGTTCTGCTTTTTAATAAATCGTATGGGTATAGGAATTAAACATTCCATTTTGATGGCTCAGCGCGTTGGGGTGGGGGATGAAGATGTAAACAAGTGTAAAAGGGGTCAGTGGAACTCGCCCGGCTCTATAATTAAATGTCTATTAGAGCCATTTTAAGATTATTAGGGACGATTGTTAGGGGTGAATTTTCATTTTGAATAATCACAGAAATCTGACGATTGCGTGGGAGGATTTTGTAAGTAGCTTCATCGTAAATTATGATAACTCTTCAAGGGTAGTTTTATAATCACTGCTTGAAGAGTTTTTGTGAGCCAGATACTGAAGCTTTCCTCGAATATCAAATGAGATATTGAAATCTCTTAGGTTATCGAGGTTATCTGTCTGGAAGATTCTGCGCCCCAAAAACGGTTCCCCATAACTTTTTATAGTAGTATTCTTTATACAATATGTTTAAAGACCGATAAATCTATTTCTTTCAGTGTCAAGGCGTAGTCCCGGTTCCCACGGCTGAAGATGCAAAAACCACCTACAACAATGGCCGATCGAAGAATGGAGGAAGACACTTTGCGTCATCTAAAAAGCTAAAAGTGAAGCGCAGCAAGGACCCATGGGGAGACAAGTGGGTTTGGGGATGAACCCACCCCAATGCATGCATTGTTTGTCTGCGCACTTGTCACGGTTATAGGGGAGGTCAATTTTTTTTGTTACGGATTTAAAATTTAGTTCTTAAGTGCCTTATTGTAAAAGATTTGTTGTGTCAAATTTATTTCATTATTTTAATAAAGTTATTTTACGATATCATGGAATTTGTTCTCTTTAACAAATGTTAAACTTGTTTGATTGCTTATACATATCTCTTACTTTTGTATTTATGGAATAACATTTTATTAAAGAGTTTTATAAGTATATTATCTATGTCATAAATGTAAAACAAAGAAGTTTTTTATAATAAAATGTATCTAATTGCTACACGTATTAATATTCATGAGCTTCGTACCTTGAACTTACGCTACGTAGGTACTTATTTTTATTCATCTGTTTCAATTTAATATATGTTAAGGTTCAGGTTTCTTTTCTAAGTAGAGTTTTAAAAAATTAAAAGTATAATTTTTTTCAACCGATTTTGCTTATAAATTAAAATATTACCAAAGTAAGGTTTTGTATTTTTTACTATTCGCCCATCTTCCCGCAGCCTAAACCCAAAATCTAATTTATAACCGTCAAAATCTAAACCAAATCTCATCCATTGTAACTCGAGTGTGGGAATTTCAGTTACGAGATGATGAAATAAAAATCGGGGGTGGAAAATAAAGGGCGATGTATAAATCACCCTAATCGCTCTTTTGTTACTTGCACGCACTTGTTGCGTCACCCAACTGTATTGGATTGTGCACCACGATGTCATCTTCATCGAAAAAGTTTAGAACAAAGTATACTGAACCTTCTAGCTAGAAAAATAAGAGTCAAATTTATTGTATATTCTGTTTTATAGCTGTCAATAAAAGTTTGTAATTGTAAGGTATACGTGGGTGGATAATTTTAGGGGTTGCTAAACAATCTATCTGAATCGCAGGTAAACTCATTTTGGATTGTCACAAAAAATGCAGGTGATTTTGCATTTTATAAATGGATGATTAAATTGTGTTTAATATTAGATGTTCTATTTATCTGATCAGCATTTGAAAGATGGAGCATATCTATGTGATCTCTACACAATATGCAATCATGTGACTTAATTGATAGGTCTTTTAGTAACTATTTTTTTATAGTCAAGTCATGGACTTGAAAGTCTAGTTTCCAGATATATTTTGACCAAATGTGCGCTAATTCGACTGAAAAAAAAAATTCGTCTGTTGCAGGTGAACTGCAACTAACGAAGATTTTTTCAATGTATAAGATCTATATAGATGTACTAATCTATGTAGATCTAACAAACCGGCAGGCTAACTATTCTGTTTTTTCTTTTTCATACAAAATATTTACCAAATTACATACTTTTGTCTTCTATACTCGTATCTATGAGGACTTTTGGTACTAGTAGAACAAATAGAAATAAAAATAACCAAAAGAAAATTAAAAACTAACGGAAATAATAATTCTTGCTTTTATTTTCGGTTCATTTTCTAAAACGTCATTATAACCAGGATTATAGGCTGCGGTAATACAGAGCAGTTTTTTACCGCCTCCAAAACTCCTCTCTAATGAGGCAGTAACATGGAAGGGAGGTGATAATCACCCCCCATTTCAAGTTCTCGTTAAACTCTTGCTTTATTTTGAATAACTCTCTTGTGATGAGTTTTGGAGTAATTTTTAATAGCGCAGGATGCTAAGGGTCCTTTACACTTAGAGTTAAAGATATTAATTCTGTGGTTTAAATTCTGATATTAAGACTATTTTGTGCGAACTCGTTTGAATTTTAGTAAATTGCGTCAGTATGTTTTTTTTTTAGTAAATGGTCGTTAGAAACAGAAGCAGTTTTTTAAAGACTCAGTATATACAGTCTTGGACTGTTAGACTTAATATGCTATTTTACTTTGTATATTTTTGGTTAATATTTTATATAAAGTACTTTCGTACGCGCGAAACCTAATAGAAGTGACGTCAAGAGCCCTGCACATGCTTCTGTTACTTGACAGTTTCCCCTTCTATGAGCTTTTAAAAGATTTTACTTACTTATTTTTGGGCAGATAAAAAAAGGTATTCTGTTTTCGGTTTCGGGTAATGTTACTTATTGATATGAATAATAAAAATAATTAATTAAAATACCGTATTGACATGGTAATGATTGAATTGAACATACAAACTTGCGAAGCATTTTTTTGCTGAAAAACTTCTATCGTCATGTAAACACGTTTACGAAATATAGATAGGAGAATTGTAGAATATTTTGAGAAATAATTTATTAATTGAAATGACAATATTATATTTATATAATATGGTAACTAATAGATAACTTGAAATCAAAACTATATTAGAACTATTTCAACCATTAAAATAATTATTAACAAAACGTGAACTGACCATATAAATGGTCTTTTTAATAAGCTTAGGAATGAAATCAGGATGGTCGTTATTATTTCAAAGTTTTAATTAAGGATTCGACGCGCCCTGATTGAGACTGGGCTTCGTACTAAACCACACTACTTTTACTATTTTTTTCTATGATATACGAGTAGTACTCTTAATACTCTTCGGTACCGTCTCTAATTCGAAACGAATATGGGAGCCATTTCATAATCTCTTTATGATAGGTCCTATGAATTCGTTTAAGGGATATAAGTTCTTACTTTATTGCTGACTGTTGACTACAGATTTATTAATGATACATATAAAAAGGTATCATATTATTTAAAGAATTTTGGATCTAAACATGATGATGAAAAGAGTTGGAAACCGAGAAACTCATGTAAATTTATTTGATTCTAATAAGACTGTAGATAGGTGTCTAATATATTTCTCCAAAAGTATGTAATTACGTGGGGCGCACTATAAGTTTCCGGAATGAATATGAAAAAATACTATTAAAGGTACAAAATTAATTTATTGTTTTTCAAAATAATCTCTCTTGGCGTCTATGCACTTTTTCATTCGATGAAACTAGTTTTGAAAACTTTTGTGCCACTCCTCTGTGGTGACCTCTGAAACGTGTTTTTCATACTCCTCGACAGCCTCTTCTGGTGATGAAAATCGTTGACCGCGTAATTGGTTCTTAATTTTTGGGAACAGAAAAAAGTCACAAGGTGCCAGGTCGGGACTGTATGCAGGATGACTTATGAGTTCTACATTTTTCGCCTTCAAAAAGTCGTTTGTCTGTCTGGCCGTGTGAGAACTAGCATTGTCGTGGTGCAGGATGATACGGCGTTTACGGTTATTTTTACGGAGTTCGTCAATAACTTCCGGCAAACAAATGGTCGTGTACCAGTCACTATTCACTGTACGACGATTCTCTAAAGCAACAGTAGCCACGTGTCCAGTTTTATTAAAAAAAGAAGCAATCATCCGCTTAGATGCACTTTTCACGCGCGCCACTTTGGTTGGTTTCGGCTCATCTTGAAAGACCCATACGCTCGATTGCTGCTTTGTTTTGGGATCGTAGCAATAAATCCATGTTTCGTCACCTGTTACTATGTCCCACACCAAATTTGATGCACCTTCGTTGAATCTGGTAAGCATGGCACTGCACCAAGTGACGCGGTCCGTTTTTTGAGCCTCTGTCAAGTTGTGTGGGATCCATCGCGAGCACAGCTTTCTCACACCCAAATGTTTGTGTAGGATTAATTGTATTTGACTCATGCCTATTTCTAAGGATGCGCAAATTTCATGGTAGGTCACATGCCTGTCTGTTTCAATCATACGGCGCACAGCATCGATGTTTTTGTTGGTCACAGCGGTGGACGGCCGACCATCGCGAGATTCGTCACTGAGATTGATACGACCACGCTTGAATTCTGCAAACCAGCTATAAACAGTTGTCTTGCATGGTGCTTCATTGCCAAAAGCTGTTTCAAGCCGAGCGATGCTCTGTTGAGCTGTCAAATTACACTTAAAATCGTAGAAAATCATACTACGAAAATTTTCCCGAGTTAAATCCATGTTGATGCAGACACACAATTTTTTAAATGGCGCCACAAGGTAAAAACAAAAGACAGTCAGATGAAACAAACTGCATTCTACAGCCAAAGAGTTCTATTTTCAAATGTTGCAATAAATTTTTAAATATTGTTTATGTAAGTGGCCAGTTCCGGAAACTTATAGTGCGCCCTATGTACAACTTACTCGTAGTTCATAATAGTTTATTTCATTTAAACTAATGGGAGATGGTTTACTAACTTACATGCCAGTTTACTTATTTTTTCATGTATATTAATGTAATCCAAACGTAATTCTAAGGTCGTACGTTTGTCGTAGCTATTCGTAGCTGTCTACGAAAAAAATGAGGTTTTTCGTAGCAAATTCTAAGCGAACCATGCATTGTTTGTATACTCACAAATTAAAATTCGATATAATGACAGAATTATTGGCAAATGTATTACTTTTAATACACCGAACCAATTTTACAAGGGGTGGGGCCAACTATGAAATCGAGAAACAATTAAAATTTCTAATTTAAGGAGAAACAAATTGTGTTTTAAATGTATTTATTGTCTTTCATTCTGTACGTTTATTAGATGTGTACTTGTAGTGTAGTAGTATGTAGTGTCCCTTTCTTAACATATACTTATTTAATTTAAGAAGTACAAAATAAGTTTTTTAGGGTTCCGTAGTAAGCAAGGAACCCTTATAGTTTCGCCATGTCTGTCTGTCTGTCCGTCCGCGGTATTACTCAGCGACTATAAGTACCAGAAAGCTGTAATTTGGCATGGGTATGTATATGAATTATGGGGAAAAACCTTTGATTAAAATAAAATATTTTATTTTAATCAAAGGGAAAAACGGTAAAATAAAATATTGAAAAAAATTTAGTGTCAAGTGTCCTCCTCTATCTGCTAAACGGTTATATATGGACACGTGAAAAAAATTACAGCTATGGTACATACATATAATGCTATTTAAAGGAAAACTATCAGAGCTAAGTAGGGTTTACAAATTAAAAACTTATAGGCGATCAACTTATAAAATGTACTTAGAAAAGGAAAATTTCAAACAAATTCAATAGAATATTTGTTTTTAGTGGCATGAACTCAAAGTTGGCATTCATAACTAAGGAACCCTACACTGTGCCCGACACGTAGTTGGCCAATTATTTAGCACACATTTATCTGTTGTTTTGTAGCCTTTGTAGGATGCTCTGACTTGATCTTAAAAGATTCAAAGATTCAAATGTTTTTTCAGTAATTAGACCTTTACAGGCACTTTTACACGTCAATAAGTATAATTTATGGTACGTGTAAAGTATATTAAAATTTAATTTATTTTTAAAGAAAAGCTACCGATACCAGCGCTTCGTAACGACCACTGCTGAGAAGAAACGCCGAAAGAAACTCATTTTCACAGTTGACGGTTTAGTTGCCTACTCGCCAGAAAGGCTTTGTCATATTATTATTATTGTCTTTAAATTATTAAATTCCTATAATATAATACAATGTTGACACATTATAACATGTACCTAATGCTTGTGAATAAGTAAACAAACATAAATTGCGCAATAAAAAATATTAAGTAGACAAAAAAGCGAAGCCGATCTGACCAGTCCCTCCCGGCAGCACCCGTTCACGAGTTGACGCACGGATCAGCCATCGTTAAACTCAACCATATTAGAGGGAATCCAACGACCCGACCAGAGACGCCATTGGACATTTTAGTGAGCATGAAAAACCCGAACTCGCAGACCTTGTCAAGAGGAAATACTAGTTATATGTTGGTCACCTATTGATCGCAGATCATTTGCATGTTTTTACAGTAAGCTTATTATGGTAACAGAAAATGCAGCTATCCTATGTTTCATGTGTGGAGTGTAATGGAAAATGTTTAGGAAATATCCACGCGTTTTTATCTTTTAAATAATCATTGATAGTATAGTACGCATTATTCAATAAAACTATTTTAACATGTATTTTAAATTTTGCCATTAGTAGGTTAACGATCGCTTCGGGAAGTTTATTAAATAATGTTATAACTAGACCTAAGAGTGACTTTCTAGTTTTAGCAAGTCAAAATTTAGGCGTATGAAGCTGATTTTTGTTGCGAGTATTATAACTGTGAACATCACTATTTTTCTTGAAATTATTTAACATAGATTTAATAAACAGAAGATTGTCGTAAATAAATTGAAATGACACAGTTAGATTATTTATAGATTTAAATAACTTTATTAAGGAATCGCTTGATTTTAGTCCGTAGATCGACCGATTGCTCTCTTTTGTAGCACAGAGTTAGCATGTATGTTAGCCGCTTTACCCCATAAGAGCAAGCCTAAAAATATTTAACACTGGATATGGAAGAGCAAAAGCTGTACTCGCAAAAGAAGAAGAGTGATTAAACCACACACGAGTCCGAGTATGGTTAATTGGCATCAGTCGTTTAGCCGCCATTAGCTCAGCAATGGAGCACCCTATAAATAATGGGCAGTGCAACGGACGGCTAATTCGAGCAATTTGTGGCGCTAGCCTGTGCGAGTGATCTAAGGAATAAGCGAGAGCGATTTGTAGTCACTTCCATTTAGTTCTAGAAACAATAAAAAGAGCACCATGTGAATAAAATTCTTGCATTTACAAAAGGGCGCTCTACCACTGATGCAGCAGCGACCTTAGTTCAAATTATTTACGAAGTCTGGAAGAATCGACAAGACGTTATAGGTATCTTTTGCGATCTGTCGAAAGCATTCGACTGTGTCGATCACATAATATTAAAAAATAAACTAAAATTTTATGGCGTTACTGATACTGCACTCTCTGTTACTTCATCTTATCTTGATAATAGAACTCAAAGAGTTGAAATCAACAGAGTATCCTCAAATAGTGCACCAGTGAGCATGGGTGTGCCTCAGGGTTCAATAATTGGTCCATTTTTGTTTTTGATTTATATTAATGACCTCCCCTGTCTTGCAGAAAAGTTGTGTGAAGTAGTATTGTTTGCTGACGATACATCTTTACTTTTTAAGGTTGACAGAAAATGCACAAACTATGAAGATGTAAGCAATACTATGTCACAAGTACTTAGTTAGTTTACGATTAATAATCTGGCCTAAACACACAAAAGACTAAGTGCGTTAATTTTTCACTAGTGAATAAACCCAATACTCACATACCTTTGAGTCTTAATGGCCAAGTTCTAGAATACCCAACACCACATTTTTAGGCATAACTGTAGACTGGAACTTAAAATGGGATAAACATATTGAGGCCACTGCCAAGAAACTTAGTTCGGCAGCATATGCTGTGAGGAGGGTCAGACGGTGTACTAACGTTGAAACTGCTAGGCTAGTATACTTTAGTTATTTTCACAGCATAATGTCATATGGCTTGCTCTTATGGGGTAAAGCGTCTAACATACATGCTATCTCTGTGCTACAAAAGAGAACAATTCCGACCGAATTGTTCTCTTTTGTAGCACAATGTAACCTACCAATGGCAAAATTTAAAATACATGTTAATAAAGTTTTATTGAATAATGCGTACTATACTATCAATGATTATTTAAGAGATAAAAACGCGTGGATACTTCCTAAAAATTTCCATTACACTCCACACATGAAATATAAAATAGCTGCATTTTCTGTTACCATAATAAGCTTACTGTAAAAACATGTAAATGCTCTGCGATCAATAGGTGACCAACATATAACTAATATTTTCTCTTGACAAGGTCTGCGAGTTCGGGTTTTTTATGCTCACTAAAATGTCCAATCCGGTGGTGGCGTCACTGGTCGGGTCGTTGGATTCCCTCTAATATGGTTGAGTTTAACGATGGCTGATCCGTGCGTCAACTCGTGAACGGATGCTGCCGGGAGGGACTGGTCAGCTCGGCTTCGCTTTTTTGACTACTTAATATTTTTTATTACGCAATTTATGTTTGTTTACTTGTTCGCAAGCAATACATGTTATAATGTGTCAACATTGTATTATATTATAAGTATTTATTAATTAAAAGACAATTATAATTATATGACAAAGCCCTTCTGGCAAGTAGGCGACCAATACTGTGAAAATGAGTTTCTTTCGGCGTTTCTTCTCAGCAGTGGTCGTTACGAAGCGCTGGTATCGGTAGCTTTTCTTTAAAAATAAATTAAATTTTAATATACTTTACACGTAACATAAATCATACTTATTGACGTGTAAAAGTGCCTGTAAAGGTCTAATTACTGAATAGACATTTGAATTTGAATCTTGCATTTGTGGCACTTGCCTGTATGTATGTGTTGTTCAAATGTATAGGCGGATGCGTTTCTAAAAAAAAGAGTAGAGTGTATTGTATAGTGTATACTAGATGCATAGTAGAAGTCAACCAAAACTATAAAAAGGCAATGTATGTTTTTAATCTATGCTTACAATATAAGCTTAGTCTACGTCGTCACTATCAGATATCAAAACTAAATTTTGTACTCATAGGAATGTATGATAATTATGATAATGAAATAATGGTAGATTAATACGATTTGAAAAAATAAAATCAAATAAAGTTGTTCGATGTTTAAAATAAATTATCCTTCTTAGACGTTGAAGACTGGTCGTAGCAAGTACTACGATAGTTGGCATAATGTTAGCTAATACTATAGGAAGATAAAATAGATAGAAGTGTGATAGACTTAACCTAGAGCAATGTTAGCAGGAAGGAAAAACATAGTTTTTGACGGTGATGGATATAGTGCCTTGACCGACTGACTTAGCGTCTGGTCTTCTTATAATAAGAATAAGTCACATCTAGTAAGAATCGAAAACTCCAGTGCCCAGTCCTCCAGCCCAGTGCTTCGATAACTTTGCCGAAATCTCTTTACTAATTGAACGCTCACCACCTTTGACTTGCGTTCGCGCAAACAATCGTGGTAATTGCTATAGTTGCGGCTATTTAGCTCTGCCGGGTACAATGCGCTATCTACTTATCTATGTCAACAATTAATTACGTTTGTATGTAAACGTTTATCTCAGAAACATTACATCGAAGATTGTAATACTTGAATTTCTAGTTAAGAGATAAACTGCCACGGGTAATGGTAAAGTGTAATGTAACAATATATTGCTAAATGTTCTTTTAAGTAAAAACGTGTACCATATATTCTTGTACTCCTCTTTATGGAATTTATATTAAGTAAGTAGAGATTAAAAAATATTCTAAAATTACAATGCCATACCAATTCCATAGATATAAAGGTCTTGTCACTTAAAGTAAAAGTACAACTCTTCATACTTAGTACTTTTTAGTTCAGTAAAAGCAGTAAAACGCTGGCGGTCGTTAAAAGATTTTTAAATAATTGGCTTGTTAATCAGCCGTCACCTTGAGCGGCAGAAAACGCCGATTACCGTGGTCCAGTCTAATTTATTTCAGGTTTTTATGGTGCCGGCTTCTAAATAGCAAATTTAGATAATTGTGTAATTACCGACCAATTCCAACGGGAGTAAGAAGTGGATTCCTTTTTAATTTGACGCCTTGATTACTACATATATGTACGAGGGTCTAGATCATTAAAAATTAATTTTATATGTTATGATAGAGATTTTTCTATGAACGTGTGTAATGTTGAGAACTATGGCTCTACTGGTAAAGATCTAAAATAAAAAGCCTTCATTCAGATAATTACGATGTCAAAGAAAAAATCAAAAGAAAATGAAAAAGTTCTCGTTCAATTTCTTTTGTAAACATAGGTATGTTACATTACAATTAATGTTCCTATTCAAACACAAAAATTACAAATTAGGTTGGTATTTACAGACAAAATAAAAAACTATGAATATAAAACACGAAAATTAGGCATGTCGCTGTCCATAATTTTTTATAATAAATAAATATTAGAAGGATATTGTTAGTTAGCCCACCCAACTTAGTGAATAGAAAGATTTTAAAGCACTGATTTATGGAGAATTAACACATCGATTGAGGTTAAGTGATTAAACAAAAAATAACCCTTTCGTAGTCGGTGATTTTTAACCCTCCCGATCGAGTTAACGCGTAATCAATCGGTTAAAAGGGGTTGGAAATTACAGCCATTAACCTACTACCGATTGGATACGGAGAGCTAAATATAAGTAGAACGTGTAGGTATGTTATTTTGTAAATTATACGGCAAAATACTTTAAAGTTATTATAATTTGTGGTGAACGTATTTAGGTCATAAAATTTTAAAGAATGTACACGTACGTAATATATCTTTGTGTTACGATGTTATTCCTGTAGATCATATGTTTTTCAAAGACAGACTACATTCGGTACTTTCCTAGATCAAAAATATTTTTTTGGTACTGTTTGTGTAAAATGTGACAATAGTATCACTTGTCACGATCATATCAATATTTAATGCGATTTTAGATATACTGTTGCAGCGAAACTAATATTAAGAACGCTATTTGACTCCAATAAACTATGACGTCATTAGTCTATATATAATACAAATCCCACCGAACATGTCTGCTTTGACGTTTAGAAAAAAGTATCTATTTTGACTTGTTGGAAAGTTGCGAATTGGTATGAAAACAAGTGATTGGAATAAAGTAAAATAAAATGATTGAAGAACTTAGTGGTGCCTTGGATCTCACTTATCAGAACGGAGCAGCACTTTTCTATGCAGCTTGCTTCTCAGCACCGGCCGTGCTGAAGCGTTCCGTCGCTCTCTCTCGCTCTGGCAAATGACTGTTCTGAGTGACAGACAAAGATAGCAGCATAGAAAAGTGCTGCTCCGTGCTGATAAGTGAGATCCAACCCTCAGTACTATATGCTCTTGTCATCGTAATTGTATGGAAAGAGACGACGACGATTTTTGGCTCAGATAATATAGTGTTTAGCCATTGCCT
Organism: Acrobasis suavella; assembly: GCA_943193695.1. Lineage (NCBI taxonomy): Eukaryota > Metazoa > Arthropoda > Insecta > Lepidoptera > Pyralidae > Acrobasis > Acrobasis suavella. The sequence continues at coordinate 6,879,582 of OW971945.1, read as the reverse complement.
TCTCTATTTGACACACTAATTAACAGTCAGGGTGCAGGTTTCTTCAAAATGATTTTCACTGGAAGCAAGTGTTGGTGGTATGACAAAAATCTCAGTTTGCATTCAACATTTAAAATCTGAATGAAGAAGCATTGGCTGTAACGTATTTGCTGCAGGTGAAAATAAATTAGTTAACTACTCCTTTTTTAAATTTATGAGTGTTACCGAAACGTGGCTTGGCAGGGTTTAAGACCCATCATTAGTGTACGAGTGCGTTTTCAAGTCATAACAAGCATATATTATTGTGGCCGCAGTTTCCGGCTGTTTGGCGTATTGCCAAAACGATTTGACAGTCAGGCAATTGCATTTTAAGGGCTTTTATATAATGTAGTTTTGCGGCCGCCTTTATACAGCAATGACTTGGATGAGGTTTCATTACGCAAAATACCATATACGAGTATCTACAATTTAAATATTCAATGCCTTCCTATATTGCATTTTATAACCTACATTGTCCAAATGTTGGCAAAAAGTCACACATTTATATTGCATATTATATGAAAAATCATTGAGAAATTAAATCCTAAGGTTCGACAGAAATATAAATTGGAGATATTTGCGTGCTTGCGACAAGTATATCCCATAATCTTTTAAGTTCTTTGTACTACGATATACTATCTTTTATGTGTAGGTATGTGACTAAACCCTAAGCAGATGTCTTTCTGTAATTACGAGACACTAAACGACGTTTTCAGTCGCTAATGACACCACCAACCCTCTTACGAGATTTTAATATGCCAACGAGGCTCAAAATCTTCGAACATAACACCTTTTTGCGCTAATATGGCCGGAATACCTTATTTTTGATGATTGGCAGCGTTTAACTTGATTTGTCTTAATGACGGCAAATTATGGTGGTAAAACATCGAGCGGCGGCGTGCGGTCCGGCCGCGTGGTGTGAGGAGACCTTTCAAGAGAATTTTACTTATTGGCGTTCATTAGTTTCTATTTATATTGGGTTATATGATGTTTAAGTTGTAAAATTAACCTTTTTACAGTCCTTTAAGTTTTGATTGTATGCGTACCCCAGCAATTTAAATCAATACAAAAAATATGGTGCCAATAGATATTGTACATAGTCCAAAGAATTGTTTTCCTAAAAAAAAAATTAAACAATTAAAAAACAATAACTTCTTAGTGCCAATCCACTAAGTTATCAGAATACACTTAGGAACTTATGAATGGCGTGATATTTATTTATGTAAAACCTCAAATCACATTCAGGTATGTAATCGCCAATTATAGTGACACACTCTTTGATTAAAATAAAATAGCGGTTTTATTTTAATCAAAGGACACACTCGTTCTTTTGTTATACGTATGTAAGTATGAAGTTTAAAGATTTTAACAAATATCTTATTATATCACTTGTATTTTCGAACTCTTTAATCCAATTTAATATAAATAAATCGCCATAATTCCCAAGGTTAATTATTTATCATCGATGCAATCGCGTAAATTAGTAACCATTAACGAGAACCCTTTGTAACCAAATCCTAACCCCGTAACATAAAACTGAGGATGTTTTAGTATTTTATCTCTCCCTAAATAATAGTGATAAAGTGGCGAATAAAAAGATGCAGCAGATAAATCCACTGTGTCCTGAAATAGGGTTGCCAGACATCACGATAACAGGGTTAAGCCAAAAACAATCTGGTTTGAGGGTTAGGTTTTTTTAATTCTGCTTAATTCTGGCTTACTTACTTAAATGAGATAAAATGACACTGTCACGTATTTATTCTTAATGGAGCAGGCAAAGTATTTTGGTTTCATGTTAAATGAGGCTTAAAAATGTCTTGCAGCCCTGGGCTTTTCTGCTCAAATCAAGACATTTAATGATAATTGAAAAAATATCATAACGGTTCCAAAAAACCTCAAAACGATTTAAAAACTTGATCATATGATACTAACTGCTGCCTTGAGTTGATATACTCAAAAAAAAAAATTCAATGTGTTAATTTGCATTATTTACACATTTCATTCATTTGACTGATCAAAACGCCCATAACGTTCGTTCGTTTTCTAACAATGATATGTGTATAATGTATGTATTAATACATACTTACCTTTTTTTGAGCTGGCAATATTAGCATAATATTAAAGGTATACTTAAATTTTAATAGAAAATATATATGATTATAGCTTAGTTCTTGTATTCCAAGTTTGGCTTCAGTATTTGAGGAGCTGGCAACCCTCTCCAGAAGTATTTTATCGGACGATGATAAAACATCTTTTAACACAACAATAAAATACTTAGAGGGAGGGCTTATCTGGCATCGGAGGGGTGTTATCTGGAAGACTATAATTTAAATTCTGATTAGGACGTGTCTTGTTTGAACCATTTAGAGGGATTTAGAAGAGCAAATCCAGTTTTTTATGGGTTTTCATGGTGGAGAAAAAGTAAAAAAAGGCCTTCGGAGTGCACCATTTTTAACAAAAAGTTTATTGAGTAGAAGCTTAATAAACCGTAGATGTAATTTCTGTTTTAAGTTGCAATTTATTGAAAAGCAAGTAGAGAAATCTACCTATGTATTTTATAAAAAAATATTATTAAATTATAAATTTAAAAATATTATGATTTTCATAATTATAAACACATGCAAAATACGTATGATTTCTTTTTAGAATTCGCAAAATGATTTAATTGCGTTGAAATGATAACACAAGTTTTTCGGGTACATTTTGATTACAGTTTCATTATTACTTTTCTGCCGTCATCCTTTCAATAAAGCACTGTTTATACAACCGACAAACCTCTTACCTTAAGGCCTTTTCAAACACTCGTTAGCTTGAACAACATCAAATCGATTTAGTGATGAACCTGTAAAAACAAAGAGTCATCATCGATCATCAACGAATCGGTCCGTTCGAGATCGGTAAACCGAATACCGTGCTTCGAAATTATGGGCCTAAGAAAACAAGAAAAAATCTCAAAGATTTATTTAAGGGAGCGTAAAGATCTGTTTATGGTATGCGTCGGTAATTAAGGGGCGGCTTGCACACGTGCGCGCGCGCAAAAACGAAAACGAAAAAACTATACCTGTTCCTTTTGGAGGGACAGGTCTGCTGATACGCTCTTCAGGGGGCATTGTTCTCAAACTGTGATAAAAATGTTTTACACAATGTAACTTCTCATTTGCTAGATGGGTGACTATCAAGTTTCAGATCACTAGCAAGCAACTCGAAAAATATGGTAGAGTGCTGTAAACCTTTATCCTTTTCCTTCTTACCATTTTTTACTTGAAAAACAAATTTATTTAAATTCATATTTTTTTACATTACCTTCTGAACTTATACTCTAAAATCATATACTTATTACAAAAACATACGCCTATTACTCCATATTCCTTCTCCGCAATATGTAAATATTCGGCACAACTGACATAATTGTAGTGTATTACATCAGGGCACATGAGGGACGCCTTGAATTAATTTTTATTTTCTATTTAAATTTCTATCAAACAACACCATAGCTGAAAACGGTCAGGAATATGTATTATGGTATATATCATGCTGTATCAGTAAAATCAATAATGTTACCATTTGCTGCACTTTGATACACAGAATACACTTTTTTATCGAAGATCCGATGCCGCCTGGTAAGTTTGAGAGCCTCTGGTCTCGCCTTCCCTTAATGTTATCTTATTATAGCTAAAATGACTTTGGTGTTCAAGATAATAGTGGGCCACGAGTTTCTTCACCACATCACCATTTTTTATCAGATTTTTTCTAACACGTCAAGATAATTTTGCTTTTAGATATACCGTGTTGGATGATTTGATTTTAGGGCCCTACTATAAAAAGAACCTTTGTTAAAATTTAATACTTTTGCGAAGACAGTCAAATTAAGTCACATATTAAATAGTTTGGAATTAAGGTAGGTTCATTTAAGCTTATTGTATAACTTAATTTGAACATTAAATTATGTAATTAAAAACATTTATATGATAGAACTCACATGGATTGAGTCCCGAAGTAAGAATTTAATATAGAAGAACTAACATACTTATATGCAAGATCCAGTAGGGCAATCCACAAACAGTAAGTACTCACATATCCATCTTGCCTGCCAAGGAGGGATGCAACATTGAGGTCTACGGCAGTTAATTTAACTCGTTAAAAAATGGAATTATTATACAATGTTATCTATTCCATAGTAAATCTTGCTCCTGAATCCTGATAGTTTCTAAGTATGATAAACATAAGTGGGCATCGTGATCCATTAAAATTATATTACCCCACTATTGTTTACAAATTCATAGCACGGTTGTCATAATACAATGGAATGCAGGGTTTATATTTATCTTTATAATTCATGCGCGGCCGTCAAAACAGACAGATAGGTTTATAGTATAAGATCTTACTGCCCCATTGCGACGTTTATCTGTTTCATGACTAGAATGATAGCGAGTATGTCTCTACCCTCATCTTACAGCTTGATATAGTTGTACGAACTTATTTCTTTCGAGTCGTTAGTTTATAACTGTATTAAGTGTACTTAGCTCTAGGTAATACCCCTGAGAAGACCAAAACCTAATTTCAAGGGTAGGTACCTAAACCGTTGTTGTGTTAAATGCTCTTCATGTTGTCTTCATGTAAAAACCGCATTAAAATATGTGTGTATTATGTTTCGTCTCAGCAGTGGTAGATCCGTTGTAAAGTACTAAGTAAGACGAAAAATTTCTTATTATTTTCAAGAACAAGAAAGTTGAAGAAAATCTTGGTTTTATACAAACAAACAGGAATTTATAAAAAGCGAAAGACAAAAAATTAAGCATATTTTTATGAAAGCACACATAAGCCTAGTAGTACTGACATCTTTAAATATATGTCAGTACTACTAGGTACATCCTTAATGTAAAGTAAGTCTCAATAACGAATAAATAAATAAATAAATATATAGGGACAAATTACACTGATTGAGCTAGCCCCAAAGTAAGTTCGAAACTTGTGTTTTGGGATACTAACTCAACGATACTATATTTTATAATAAATACATATATAGATAAACACCTAAGACCCAGGACAATTTGAAAAAGGCCATTTTCCAAACATTTCAATCGATTTACAGATGAGAGCTGAATTAACGCAGTAAGACTCCGTACTGCTCACGGTATTCCTTCGGGAACAAATAGTACTTCACAATGTTATCGCGGTACTATCGGCACGTGTTTCGAATGTTATCAGTTGTTTTTATTTACAAATGCCTCCATTTAAAAAACAATAGCCAGCAAAGAATGGACCTTATCATTAGTTGGATCTTGTCCTTTTAATGATTTATAATTCCTGTGATCGATGAATTTGAATTATTATTATTAAAGGGTCATGAATTCAATATATATATACATATATATATATATATATATATATATATATATATATATATATATATATATATATATATATATATATATATATATATATATATATATATACACGGTACTCGGCTATAGGTTTCCGTGTGTATGATTTTAAGTCCCACTGATCTGTTACCTTACCTACTTGATGAAAGATAATTAATTAATCAAAAGTTAAGTAATTCAAATCTCTAAAAGTAAATTGTAACAAATTGAAAAATAAAAATATCAATAGATTTAAGTTTGGAAAATCTTTAATAAGATTATATAGCGTTGTTTGTGCATGTATGTGATTGTATATTATTGTTCGAAATAAAAAAGTTCCTATTTAGACACAAAAAGTTCCTATTTAGACACACGAAACCAAAAATTATTGTTCAAAATTTTAGATCAATGAAAGATTTGAGTAACAAGAACTCAGATACTATCTCAATTATTTTTTTCTGACCGGAATTTATGGTCACAACTAGGCAATACTTTACGAAAAACAAAGTGCGAAATCTTTGTTTTTCATTCAGACAAAGGTGATATTAACAGTTTGTACCTCATCGAAAAAAATATAATCAGCAAACCCGATCGCACTTTGGCATACATCTTTAACTGTCGCTTTTTAGGGATCCGTTCCTTAAAATAAATAACAGAACTCTTGATCAATTCAGAGTACTCAGATGATTTGTCTTTTCTGTCTTGTCTTTTTTACTGCAACTACCATTGTCAAATACATCGTCGTTGTCTCTTGGAGTAATCAAAAAATGAAGACAAAATCTTAAAAATTTACATTTTATTTTTTACATACGTCACTAAATATCTATTTACTTCTTCCTGGTGGGATATGGCGTGGCAAACATTACATTATAAATCATCCACCCACGGTGGATGATTTATAATCTAATATAGTCGAAGTCGAAAAATCTTTTTTTATCATAATCACGTACTTACATAAATTTGTAAGTAAACTCGTAATGTAAATCCAAAAATACATTCTTTATTATTCGACATAACCAAATAACTTTTTAAAACCTTGGTATTGATAGTTACTTATTAACTTAATAACCTTAGTAGAGCGCCTTGGACTTGCAAATTAAAAAAAAAAGTAGTAATATCGTATACCCTCCACATATCTTGTTTTAAGGGCGAAGTAACACGCCACTTCCTTATCTCGATCTGGTGTTGGTTTCCAATGAGATCTGGCTATTACGGTAATCTGATCGACAGTCCGTTTGTCGACAACTTATCGGAGACGCCTTATCTGCCATCAAGCCATTTCTGATCCAATGAACTGTGCCAAATTCGTATTCGGTTTGATGAGTTCTGAAGTGGTCAATGGCCTAAGTTAAAATGATTGTAGATAGGGCCATTTTCAGACTAAATTATGTTTTATCTCCAAATTATATTTTATTTGTGAAACTCATGAAGAGAAATGAGTTTAAAATGGTTTTTATTTGTAGAAATTATACACTTTTCTCAAAAACTATACCGTTTATAAAAGTAGAGTCTTACTTAAAACATTATTAAATTAACTGACAAGGGTAACGAAATATCATTTATCACGTAGTCATTGAAAAAAATGGTTAAGACAGAAAAAGTTCTGTGGTCTCAAGGGAGACGAAAATTACAACTTTAGAAATTGAAATTAATGTCTATTTATGTACTTCTTATGTCAGTATATATCTATATATATATATATATATATATATATATATATATATAGATTTTACAGTAGGTATGTAAGTATGGTTTTAGGTAGAGTATCTAATATTTACTCAGATTACCCAAATGACCATAGAAAAAAAAACATGTACTCCAGGCGAGTCTATGATAGATCCAAAGCATGATATACGTAAGTACGTCATAATAATAATAAAAAAAAATAAACAAAAAGGGGCATTAAAATGAGGTAAGTGTTAAAAGAGGTTCTTAATGTGAATGATTAGCTGTCCTCCACATGGGTGTACATTATGAGTGTAGTGTATCTGTCACCACTAATCGCGATCACTCCCTCCCGGAGATGATATATCGTCACATCGTCAGCACAGGAAGTCAGGGTTACGGAGCCACGTTCTGACTAAACGTTGACAAAAACATATTTCTTATTAGCTAATATTGATTTAATGAATGTAAACAAAAACGGAACCGGTGGGATTGTTTCTCGTGATTTATCTTAATTATATAGATATTTAACAAAGTCGCGACGACTGCTCGGGCATTTATCACGAGTTAACATTGCTAAGTTTTGATACTGTTGCATGGTGCCATATAATATTCCTACATTTATATATTTTTTTATTTATACTTATTTATGTATTGTACGAATATATACAAAATATAACAATTACAACAGGCTGACTTAGTGCTAAAAGTATTCTCTAACAGTCAAACCTTTTGTTCGATTGGAGAGATTATGTGGATGTAACATAAATAAAACTATGTCCTATGTCCTTATTCTTGGCATTTTTTGTCTTATCTCTTTAATTAGAGCCAAAATAACGGACTTTGTCCAGTGTTGCTTATGTCATTGTTAGAAGAATACGACAACTCTGACCATCACATGCATTTTAAGGTAAAAAAATACGTATTTACATACCATCACGTTTTTATCCATAATGGGACATACGGAGCATTTTGGGTCTTATAGCTCTGAGCAAGACTCAAAGGCCATTAAAAAAATGTATCATGAATATATGAAGGTTATCTTAAATCAGCTATACAATCAAAAAAGAAACAAACAGCTCCATTATTTATGATTAATACCAATCGTCATACATAATTTATTTTGCCATTGAATGCCACTCCATCAGAAACCATCTTTTATGCTTTAGATCGGTCCAAGATTTCCACTCGGCCGTTTTTGGCATCATCTTGACAAATGATTCGTAACAATGCCGTCAAATTGTGTGTCATGCAAAATTATTTGCATTAAAACTTTGTTTACACTAGCCGAGTTTGTAGGTGAATGTTAAATACAAACTTTATAACTGCCTAAAGCAGCTTAGGTAAAGAAATGTCCCGTACGTCCTATTAATGGTTTAATAAGCATGTCACTTTATTATATAATTTCAAAAAACGGGAAATTTATATGATTATTATTCTCTGTCACGTAAAACATCGAAATTCATTCCATTGTGAATCTGAACGACAGCCTTCTTATGATATGAAAATTTTGTAATCTTTTGATTATATTCGACGCATATGTCGAAACAACAGTTTATTACTTTGTAAGTAAAAAGTACCTATCTAATTTAGGTCAATCATTAACCACTCGCCTTAGACCACTCGCATAGTATACTCAGACTACATGGAACTAGGTAAGTCGTTGTACAATAGGAAGATTACGTAGGTATCTGTAATCTGAACACAAATATTATGTCGTCATTGTCACGCAAGATGTTCCATTTCCAGCAAAATATTTGTAAGGAAATATTGATAAACATCTATTTAATCCGGCGACGTTATTGGCGTCAAGTGTAGCGTGACAGGATTACAATATTGTGCAAATATTCTATGGTGTTACGTATTGTACAAAACGAGTGTGGTAATAGAATGGTTACTTTTGTCATTATATATATACTTATAAAAATAAAACATTTATGAAATGAAGGTGTTGTTGAATAGAAAAAAAAACACATGAATTTAAAAATAATTACATAGTTTTTGTTGATATTAAACCAACAATAACACACTTTGTTTCAATTTAGTAATGAAATTCGACGACCTCTGTGGCATAATGGTTGACATGCCTGTCCGCTACTCAGGAAGTCCTGGGTTGGAACCCAGGTCAGGTCAGGATCGAAAATGATCTTTTTTGATTGACCGGGTCTTGGATGTTTATCTACTTATGTTTTTGTTTTAAAATATACCTATAATATCGTTGAGTTACCATCATAACACTAGACTTGAACTTACTTTAGGGCTAGCTCAATTTGTGTGATATATATATATATATATACACATACATACATATATATATATATATATATATATATATATATATATATATATATCAACGTTATCCTAAGATGCTAATTAAAAGAAGATTTAGGGAGTAATATGAAAACCTTTTTCAAATAATGCTTGCTGCTCTATATAACATTAATACCCATTACGATCGATTTTATAGTTATATATTTTTATCAAAAAAAAAAACTTAACAGCAACGACGAAATAATTCGTGATTTCTTTTTTCTTGTATACAACTTCCTCGTTGAAATAACAATAAACGCGGTGTAAATCTTAACACAGTAGAAACTGGTCGAGTCTAAATCCTTCCTTATCACAGCACAATCTGTACGGTGTAACGTTACAAAGACTTACTTACAAACGAATTGAACGTAAACCTTAACAATCCTGTCTTCGGAAAATTTACGCATGAACTAACTCCATACAGTCACCAAATGGAATTCGTCTATTAAAACTTTTTGTAGACCCCCAGTATGGTTTACTGTTGATGTTTTAATATCATCAGTTAGGAGGTAAAAAAGCGTGGATTCTGCAACGTAATATAAAGGTGCAATTTAATTTTTTGATTTTGTTACTGAGATAAACATGATCCAAAATTTCTGATGAACTGATGACTAATCGTTATAACTTATTTTACTTATATAAATGCAAAATACTGCATAAGTATTTTTGATACGACAGACTAAGTTGAATTACTTATTGCTTACGGAATTAATTTATGCTTAGAGATAGATATTTCTGTATAGTTCTCACATAGCTTACTCTTTGATCATATTGTAGAGACCCTTAGTAACGAACACAGGTAACGAAAGTGTAGATTTGACCGAACACAAAGGCTAAACTAGCGCCCTAAGAATATATCATTTCTATTTATAATATTATACTTAGTAACATTAACGGAATAGCCTCCATTTTAATGCAAAATTAATACGAGTATCTTTTAAATCCCAACAGATTATCAGCACATACTTACTTACGGTTTTTATGAGCAGATTCCGGTGCCGCGCCCGGGGGCGGCGGCGCGGCTTCACTTACAAATATTTTGGAAATATTTCTCCAACTTGTCGACCTTTTATCTACCGCTTCTTTCCGTTTAGTTGACTATTGCAGTGCCACTACTTTCAGAAAATAATCACCAAAGACATCTCCAAAAATAATTAAATTACAATTATATGTTTACGGAATAAAGATCAGATTTGTGTGGGAAGTATAAGGAGTTAACATCTTTTTGATGCCATAACGTTTTATTATCTAGCAGTAAAATCTTTACGAAAAACTTGAAATGGGCACGCAAAAACGCAAGAACGCAGTTCACGAATAAGGGTTGCCGAATAAATTTTAATTTATTAATATTGTTAATTTATTTTTATTAGGAGAGCGCTGTTAGAGAGTCTCCATTATAAATTAATTTATAGTTATTTAATAAATTGTGTTGCTTAAAAACTTCCACGTGTTATTTTAGAATTTTTTAGCAAAATGTTTTTTAAAAAAGCAGCAATTGAGTCAGTTATTAAAGAGTTTAGTGTTATTGACTCTTAAAAAACTGAACTGTAGAAGAAACATCTGATCTGTACAAATGTTATTAACAGGCACGTGTTACTCACGTATAGAGTCAGTTACTGTAGATCAGATCCTGCGTTATTTCCATAAAAAGAGCTGATACAGCCGTATGCAGCTAGGTTAGCTAGTATATCGACGGCTAATTAATTGTATGGACTTTTGTTTGTAAAGTATTATGCTTAAAATAATGCCTTAAACGCTTCCTAAAGATATTAGATCAGCCATTCAGTCATGTTCTATATGTTCTATGGGTTTTCCAATACCAATTAAATATCATCATCATCATCATCATATCAGCCACAGGAAGTCCACTGCTGGACATAGGCCTCCCCCAAGGATTTCCAAAACGACCGATCGGAAGCTACCTGCATCCAGCGCCTCCCTGCAACCTTGCTCAGGTCATCTGACCATCTAGCAGGTGGGTGTCCTACGCTGCGCTTGCCGGTACGTGGCCGCCATTCGAGAACCTTTCTGCCCCATCGGCCATCGGTTCTTCGCGCTATGTGCCCCGCCCACTGCCACTTCAATGAGCTAATCCGTTTGGCTATGTCGGTGACCTTCGTTCTCCTACGAATCTCCTCATTTCTGATTCGATCGCGTAGAGAAACACCGAGTATAGTCCTCTCCATAACCCTTTGAGCGACTTTGAGCCTTCTTATGAGACCCATAGTAAGGGACCACGTTACAGAGCCATAAGTCATCACTGGTAACACACATTTATTAAACACTTTACACACATTGATTAAACACTTTAACTTCCTATCAAAGTAAAGTTTAAATAAATATGTTTAGTATTTTAAATCCATAATAATAAAGCATTTTTACTTTCTCGATTATCGAGTGCCAGCCCTAGCGTTATCTCCCATCTCGTGCCACGTAATTTGACACTTTTCTCTGACAAAGCCCACATTTGCTCGACACAGGACTACGAACAGACATACGCAAAAACAGCTCACAAAAACCAATTAGCGTTTTTGCGCCTTCCAAATTAATATTTAGAGGAATTTTGGAAGAAATGCCACAGCACATGTTTATTAGATGTACGGACTGTAGACTATGTCTTATTTTTCATAATTAGTCCGTGAAGTTTTGAGGAAGCGGAATTTGAATGAAATGAGAGCGGAACCAATCGGGGTGGTCTGGGCTCAAGTGGCTATCAGCCGTTTTTATTATTACCTACCACAATAACTAAAAAGGTACTCTTGAATGTCTGGAAGTTATTCCTGCAGAAGAATACACGTACGACGAATGTTCAAGTGAGTCTTACTAGAACATTTTGCCTTCGAGTATCTACTTATAATTAGAAACATGTGTGTGATCATGTTTCTAATTAAAAATAGATGAATCATGAAATAACATGAAAATACTGATAGCCCCATTACACGAAATCTAGTTAACTACACTACCACCAAGTTCTTCTTGCTTCTGTCAAATATTATAAATATTTATCAGGGGGCTATAAAAGAGAAAAAATAGTTTGACTTTTATTTGTATAAATGAATTTACTCTAATTGACAGAGAAATATATAGCATGTGCATTAATTTATAAATAACAAATTACTTCAAATTTCATAGATGTACTTACTTTATATATATTTTCTTTAACAGTAGGTATACATTACTTATTTGTTTCTTAGTAAATATAGTTTTTACAAAAAGCTGCGTAACCTACGTAAAAACTACCGTATTTCAATTGCAATCCGGAATCACAAAAACATCATTCACTCCGCCAAATCTGGGCATCGTATTCACCAAAACAGTCAATTAGACAATGCGATGAATCGATCGAACCGAGAATCGAGTAGAATGCCCGAGGCGACACCAGATCCGTATCTCGCACAGGAAATACATTGTGGAAGACCAGATGCGAAATTCCTGGACCGTTAGCATAATAGGTGCACTTGTGGGCGGGGTCGGATTGTGCAGTTTCGATTTAGTATTAAGGTCGGATCTATTATTTCTTATATCTATGGGACAGCTTTGATGTACTGGATCTTGGGTATTGTTATGCTGATAAATATTTTTGAGAATAAATCTTCTTTTTGCAGGAGCATTCAGCGTGTAAAAATAAAGGTACTACACAAAATGTTAATTACAGATCTGTAAATATGTAAGCTTAGAACTTGCCTATGTATATTATGGTGAATGGTCAAGTCTTAACAACAAGTATAATACTTATCATAACTTTCTACACTAAAGAATGCTTTTTAACTTTAGAGTTGTGAATAAGTAGATGCCCTGAAACATTAAAGTATAAAATAACTACAAATAATGATACGTATTTCTAATTTAACATGATTTTTTTCTTTCAAGATTCAAATCCTATCAAAGTAAAGTTTACACGTGCAATCCAAATGCATTATTCCACTTTGTTATACAATTTCCTGTTTTAATGTTTTCATTTCAATAACTAGCAACGCAACGTGACGAATCATTATTAAAAAACGCGCAAAAAAGTTCTTAAACACCATTCAATTTTTAAAAATCTCACCGAAAGAAGTAATTCAGGCGGCAAATTAATATCGAAAGGGATTCTCTTCTGTTTTGGAAATAGAACGAGGACGGCGGCACACTTTGAACAGGATTAAATTCGGATTCAGCAGCCTTTTTTTGAGGATTGTTTTTACAGCTTACGGAACCCTTTGTCGGGTTTGCGGAATTACGGAATCTCGAGAAAGAACACAATACTTCATGGCGGTGTTACCGTTGAATGGGTGCCGTGCACTGCCTCAATGGCCCTTGGTATCCTTTGACGTGGAACCTACGTGATGCTGAATAGGCTTGTTTCTGTTTCATGCTTTGGCTGTCAATAGCTGAAATCATGGGTTGTGAGCAACTCTTTGACAGGGTTAGGTTTGAAAAGAAGATCGAAAAATGAGAATAATTTGAAACTCTTTTGATTTGAACACGTGTCGGTGCGATCATGAAGTTTTATTAGTTATTTATAAAATAAAGGGAACTGTTTCAGTTACCTGATTTAGCATTAAAAACTTGCATATGCAGGCTTCGCTCTTCTACATTTCAGAAAGTTATTTAACTACGAATAAAAAAGTTTTAATATAAATAGCATAGTGTGTTCATTCTCTGGTGTTATTACCTAAGTTGGTAGTTATGCTATTACGTTCTTTTTTGCACAAGTTTGAGTTAAAATAAATAGAGGGTCTAAAAGCAAAACTGTTTTATTTTTTTGCTTAATACTTAGCACGGTTACAAACAAATACTGGTAGTTCTAATTGCACCTGCTTTTCACAGTGTGACATTATTCTGTAGCTCATTAGCCGCCCTATATTTCGCACTACAACGACAACGCTACTGTCAAGTGTGTTGTAGCGACTACGAGTAGGTAGGTAACGTAGATTAGTTAAGATTTTATAATTTTTAGAGATCAAGATTTTATCTACATACGTACTACATATTTTCCATGGATTTTGTGGGAAATAAATCTACCACTAGCATATTTGTAGGTAGGTATTATACTTTATCTAATATTTTATTTCATTTCATTTCATTTATTTATTTCGCATAAGTGCAAAACACCTAGCTGTTTCCAGCATGCAAAAATAATAAGGGTGAAACTCTTTGCTTGTGAAAGAAAATTAAGTCCTGTCTTGATAGAAGCAAAAATAAAGCTGACCTGTCAATTCCAGACCTCAAAAATGCCTAGAACATGCTTGTCTATTTTGTACTATCATATTATAGTGAGTATTATTACGTATTTTAGTCCAAAAAGTTCAGTTTACAAAAGAAATTTTTCATAATCCCGCCCAAAATCCTTGAAATTTTCAACAACCATTATATATCTTGATTAAATGCCCTATTATATATGGACCTAATACTCGGACCAAACCCTACTATATCTAATCCCGCCGTTGCAAGATGTTTCATTCATAACCCGAATAAATCATAAGTTACATTGAATATGCATTGTTCGAAAAGGCTTCTTTCCTCCACATTTTTTAGCATAACCCACTCGAAATATCCGGAAGCCATATGCGCACAAATATTTAAAGATGGTCGGCCTACGGTCGATTTTTTACGAAAAAAAAGCCTTTTTGTCTGCTCTGAATTTATTTAATGGTTAGTAAGTATAAAGATTGGACCCTTTTTCGTTTGACAAGGAATATTGTGGCCCAAAAAAGATTAGCGTGGTATTGTGTCAACCGTTTTTTAAGATGGTTTTTTGTCGTGGTCGTGACGGCGACATTAGTAAATAATAAATTGTGTAATAAGGCGGACGAGAAAAAAATCTATTTCATATTAATATTTATGTAAAGGCCAAAACGTTTTTGCCCTATACAGGCATATAAATGAATTTTGACATATGAAGCATATTAAATTCAATCTATGTATTTTTTTATTGGATGTCTGGTATTCTTATAAGAGAAATATATATTAAAAATAGATCGATAAGACAATATATGGATTTTATATCTATTGATTACAATATACCTAAGCTAGTAAAATTGCATGCGCATATGTGCATATATTTTATTAAGTAGGCACACTTATATTTTCAGTTTACTCATATAAATATGTAAATATAAATGTTTGACAGCACCATGACTCGACAAAACTCAAATTTGCAGCTGCGAAGCGGCGTTTAAGAAGTGCGACCTGCATTAATTTCAACAAATTGGCCATTCCCAGAACATGTTACCGAGAACCTTGTTAGAGAAACCTTTATTTTCGAGGCTAGAGATCCCCGCCCTTGGCGCATAGTACCCCGCCCTGAGAATAGCGTGCCCCACCCTATCACGCCTGGCAACATACCTATACACGTATGGACTTCAAACAAAGGAAAGTGCGGAAGGAGAAGTGGGTTGGCTTGCTTTGAGTTTGTTTAGTGTTTGTTTATGTAAGCAGTGCTGTGTCTCAGATTTTTCAAGCTGATTAAGAGTATCACGCATAGGTGATATTAATGTCATTTTCTAAACGAAAATAGTAATGTTCTTGCTTGTAGCGCTTTTTGTTAACAAAATAGATTTTGTACGCCTCATAAGTGGAGCGTTGAGGTAGTGCTCTACTCTCAACATGTCAGGGTCAAGCATTTTTATAAAATACTTTATAATTGTACTGTATATTAAAACTGTTGTGTAAACGGCCTACAACAGCTATGCTAGATTGCACTGTGGATTAATGAGCGTTACATGTCTAAATCATAATTTAATTTGACTTTGCACACATTGTATAAAGTGTCACTTCTCTTCTTTCTATATTTTGTGCAAAGGCGGTATGCCATTAAAGACTTGACATGTAAATGGTTCGGTCAAGATTGGCTTGCTTTGTTAAGTGGATACCTTGTTTCTCAGCAATACCGCCTCTTTCGGCAATTTTTGGAGTGTGGGTTTTGACACACCTTTTACACTTTAGAAAAGTAAGGACGTAGAAGTATACAAGGTGACTTATTTTGTAATACAGATCCGCGTTTTTTGCATGGAAGCCAAGAAGGTTTTTTATTTTCCTTGAAATACGAGTAAGCTTTATGCTTAATCAAATCATGGACTGAATTTGCCGATCTCAAGACGCTATAAAATCAAAAGTCGATTTTCTTCGATGTTTTCAATATGAAGATAAAAGTCTAACTCTCAGTTTTCTCTTTCGGACCAGCTGTTTGTTCAACTTGTATGGGAGGTCAAATAATTTCTTTTCTTTATATTCATTGGAGAAAATTAGTGTCATGTACTGAAATCGGCCTTTCAATAGTTTCAGTAGATTTTGTTAGGCCCTGTATTAAACAGTCACTTTAGTTTAGAGCAGGTACCTAATACTTCCTATCCACATCAAAATAAATATTATACCTGAATAAACAAAATTACTATTTTAATATAAATATTACTACATCGAGTTTTAAGGGCGGGGTCGCTCTAGGGCGGGGACCCCTCCTGGGCCTGTTTGAAGGTTTGTGTAGATAATAGTCCAGCAGATGATGCTCAATTTCATGTTATTAATCTCATGAAAGCGTGGTTCTAGCAGCTGAACGTGTTTAATGGTCAAGTCAGAGCCTTAATAACACTTGGGATAACGATTTGGTAAAAAAATCTGTTGGTTATCATTATGAGGTGTAAATCAACAAAACGAGAAAAAATCTGTCTGCAATCTAAACATAACTTATGTTTTTTTACCAGTTAGTATTAAGTTAATCAGGTGTCTAAATATACAGGATACTTTGAGGTGAATATACTCGTAGTTCTCTTTAATTTCGGAATTGAGATTCGCTTTTTTTTCTTAAAAAACTACCAGTAAGTAGATTATTAACTATGCAAATGTTCTTATCTCAATAATCTGAGCCAACTGAAACCGGTAAGCATTAAAACAATTAAAGGTAACGAACGCAGTTAAATACAATGTAGGTAGGAATTTAGCATGCAAAGGCTTTTATCGAATACTAAATTCGATGTTTATATTTGTGTATTGTTGTCAACGCGCAACAACCAACTAAAACTTTAATACCTTATTACAATAATTACACAAGCATCCTCGAAACCTTCGTCCAAATATTGAAATAGAATTAAATGCATTATTTTCATTCAATATCTTCGGAACAAAATAAAAACTCTTCGCACAATAGCTTCTATTTATCGTTACTCATATTATAAATGTGTAAAACCATTTAAATAGCAAAATATCAATAGAAGAATGTTGCTTTGTGCTGGTGAACCAACTTGGCCGTATGTTTCACGCGCATTTTACTCCGAAACTGAATTTATTGGGTTCTTTTCCACACTTTTTACACGAATAAATATTTTATAACTTACTACATAGAACTCGAAATTCAGAAATTGTATCAAAATAATCACCAAACAAATGTATCAATGAAAATGAGGTTTTATTTTTGAAGAAGTAAAGTAGAGTTTTCTTTGGTCTTGTAAAAGAGTTAACACAGTTTGTTATGGAGTTATAAGAAGGCTTTTATGGAGCAGCTAAAGGTCTCCGTATTGTCGATAATCATTGAAGCAAACACTTGTTATTTTAAGAGATCATCCACCCTTGAAGCTTACATTGAGTTTGGCAACAAAGAGGTGTATAATGTATTATTTATAGGACACACTCGGAAGGCGCATTCGGGGCTATGAATATGTATTGTTGGGATGCCACAGTACCAAATGTGTTGGTGGATCATCGATCACAGGAATTTATTTCTTGATAATCGATCTGTTCTTGTTAACCTTTGATGATACGAGTTTATTGGCTTTTACAGAAACCATATACAAATTTACTGGGACGTCTAGTTTACCATATTATTGCTCTTAAAAATTTCTACTATATGTAAGTATACTATGACTCTAAGACTCTTTGATACTATTTCGTAAGAGTCTAAAGTTAGACTATTGTACTAGGGATGGTTGGACTTTATTTTATTGGATATTTTGCAAAATAATTCGCAATATCTTCCCATATTTTTTTAAATAAAGCTTGCACACCAGCACCTTACCTCTTTTAATATCCAAAATGTTGGACAAACATTGTCGTACAAAAGTATAAGATCAGACGTTTGTAATTCTTTTTATTTGATTTTTCATAATCCTCCCCTCTAAAAGAAAAAAAAGTATTAGAATTATTAAAAATATCCCGACTACTTATCCGATTCGAAGACAACACGACCTCTATGATATAGCATAACGATTGTCACGATTTTTCTTTGTACACTTGGATTTAATTGGTTAAATTTAGGTTTCTGTGATGATTCTCCTCTCAATTTTAATTTGTTATTTGAGAATTAAAAAACAATAATATTACGTCACTCAATCTTCAAGCTAAGTCAGCAGAATTAAATAAATAAATATATAGGGACAAATTACACTGATTGAGCTAGCCCCAAAGTAAGTTCGAGACTTGTGTTATGAGATACTAACTCAACGATACTATATTTTATAACAAATACATATGTAGATAAACATCCAAGACCCAGGACAATTTGAAAAAGGCCATTTTCCAACTTGCCCCGACCGGGGATCGAACCCGGGACCTCTGGGTGGCGGACTAGCATGGTGACCACTACGCCACGGAGGTCGTCAATTTATAAATTATTATAATACCTCTGACAAAGCACTTCTTAAAGCCTCCTGCTGAGGCTAGACTGAAAAACTGTACTTTTGGCGCCATTTGCCTGTCCATCATCATATCCTCAGGTACGGACAGTCAAAACTCTAATGGCAAGCGTTAATCCCTCTTTGTTTGACTACTGTATGACCAGACAAACCGTTAAACAGAAAAACATCGCAAAGAGTGGCATATTTTTAGGGTTCCGTTCATAATCGGTACTAACAGGACCTGTTACTAAATCATAATAGGTAAGTACATACTTGACATTCTTATTGAATGTGCATATGCCTTTACGACGGTATAACAGAAAATAGCAAAGTTAAAGTCAGAGCACAACATGTGTTTTTTTTTTCAGTCACAGAGCTGTATCTTTTGAATTGTTATCAGTTCACATTCTGAAACAATTACTGTAAGTATATTCTGCAATACTAAGATAGAATATAATTAAATACAGAAGATACAATAGAAGAAGTTCGATATTTTATATACAAGAAATATTAAATATCGAACGGTGGTACGAAACCCTCCAATTACTATTTCGAATTGCAAATAGCCGTCTTTTTTCTATTTTTGTATTGGCTCGTCATTCTGTCTTGCGTTCAATACAATGCGCTCTTATCTTTGGCCTCATCTCAAGATGTTATCAGATATTAAGGGCCTTGCTTGGGATCCCATACGGGTCCAGACAATGGCGAATCATCGCGACACGTGGACCGCTATTCGAGCCAGACAAATTGGGGTTCGCTTTGTTTATCGAGCCTTTATCGTACGAAGACTGCTTTGCTTTGAGATGTCTTTTATATTATTGTTGTATTTTTAAAACAAGTCGGTAAATAAAGTACCAATAAAAATAAACTAATACTAACTAGGAATTGTTAAAATCCTTTTTCAAATAAATATTTATCTTAAAGAGAACCAACATAATAGGACATACGTCAATAATTTATTTAAATAATAAACAATGAAATTATGAGAAGACTTCAACACTTTCTCCTTATAAATACAAAAGCAATGTTAGCAAAACGTCTGCATCAGGTATGTCTATGGTTTGGGAAAATACGATCATAATATATATCAGAATATCGTGGTAAACTTAACTGGTTCCCAATTCGAATCCGTCGTAAATACCATACTCTCTCTCTCTCCTTTTCAATGTTCTCTTTAATCCTTCTTGTCCAAATTACCTTTGTGAAATATTTTCCTTTCGGCAAATTGACAGCCGCCTCCGCTCCACTGACAGTATTCTTCTAAACAAACCTCCTCATTCCTCGCAGCCTTATTCTAAATTCTTCTCTGTGATGGCAGCACACCTATGGAGTTCGCTCCCCTTAGATACTAAAATGGCATATTCCTTGAATTCCTTTAAAAAAAAAGTTTTGAATTCCTTTCCGAATCCTAAGTTCCTTCGAGCTTCCTTATTACTTTAATGTTTTCAGTTTATCTAATATATAGAAAGTTTGTATTATATTATGTAGGTATATATATATTTTATGTATATTAAGGATGTATACTAATATGTATTTATATTTTTAGGAACATTTTGGCCTTACAAAGAACAGACTCAGAAGAAGGCCATTTTAGGTAAAAAAAAGTTTTTCATATCAATATAAAACGCATTGATAAGTTATTTGATATCAATAGAATGCTCATTACTAATATTTTTAAATAATTTCCATGAATATGTTGTAAGTTATACGATGGTACTATACTTTATTTATCCAGTAACTAAACGAATATAAACTGTTTACTCGTTAAAGTGGCCTTCCATGGTCCACCCACCTTAAATGATCTGAGGTGAACTATTATGAAACTGAAAGAAAAACAATGACAATTATCAAGTGACATAAATATCTAAAGCTAAATAAATGACTTTTGACATTTTGATTGGAATAATACTTATATGAAATGAAACAATGATAGCAACCTAGAGCACCAGCGCTTTTCAAAAACATAGATACCCACGAGCGAATAAGTATATTGTGGGTACTGCAATGAAATTATATTTACTCAAACAAGAAAGTCAACTAAATAGCAATATCATATGTTTATTCCTTCAAATTAATATTTTTCGATTCTCCTTTTAAGTGGAATATAAAATCGATTTCAATGAAATGACTCGTGACATATCCTCGAAAGAATTTAAAGGTGTTCCAAGTCACGTCATCATTTCTTAATACGCATCCTAACGATGATAAATTCACTATAAAAATCGCGAGTGGAAATTCGGCGAAGCGAGAGATATCGCGCATTCGCCTATAGTTATTGATGTTATTAGCTCTATTGTTGATATTAATCGACTGATGTTTTTGTTAAACGGTTTTAGAGATACATGTTGTTCTGATTTGCTGCGTAAATTAAAATCCCTAGTTTTTATTTGGGACTGTCCAGTGTACAAAATGTGAATGTATATGGAACCATTTCGATTTGACAAGAAGAAAAAAGTAAGTACTTGCAATAAAAATACAACACATAATAAGTAAAGTTAAGTAATTCAGTATTTGATATATGCATGTTTTTTTTTATAAAATACCATCAAAGATAGAATATTTATAGAAGTAATAAGCTAAAATTTGAGAAAAGGTTGCAAATTATAATATTTCTGTGGTAGTATGCCTATGTTAACAAACATTTCGATTGTTAACATAGGCTAAGAGTTCTCTGTGGTATTAGATGAAATAATAAAAATATATCCTTAATTTATGTGTAAAAAAATTTTCTAACTATAAAATAAAACATCCTGTAGGTATATATAATATAAAGCGACCGTTGTCACAGGCAACTACAAATCAATAACCGACAAAGGACTCTATTATAGACCTTTTAGTGCAGTCAAAATCGAGACAAATTCTCTCTAAACGCCGATGCTAGTATGTTTGTCAATCCGACCGATAAAATATCACAAAAGTTACTTTTTTGCCACATTATGGTACTAAATGGACTTTTTGTCCTTTAACAGTAAATTAAACTCCAAATTATGCTTTATTGTTATTTGATATTGCCGAAAAATAAGCGATTAAAAGTCACATAAATTTTATTTTTTACTCGTTTATATTTGATCAGTTTTGAAGCTTGATCTTCCTACTCTACTATCTCCGACTCCAATATTAGTAGTGTTATTATCAATTTAGCAACTAAGTAACTTTTATGTGTCTCATACATAACTACATTAACTGAACAGCGAGAGCTTAGGCGCGCCTCCATAGAGATGTTATTATCCCTCACTTCATTTAATATCAAAGCAATCAGCATCTGCTTACAAGCTGAGAAAACATGACATCATTTCAAAAACCTTTTCCGCTTAATATCTTCCAAGGTTCCTTTAATATAATTATTGTCAAATGCCATACTCGCATTCTTGTACGCTCGGATGCGTTCCTGTGCAAAATATAAAAATTATTTACGCCCAATGCCCGAAACTGAATGAGCGAGGGCTAAGAATGATCCCGTCTTTTCGACGACAAAAGGGATTGGAAGAATCATATCTACTCCATAATAAATGACAATTATCATAAATTGATTTCCGAGTTAACAATGCTTGGCGCAGCTAACCAAACATTGGCCAAAGAATCGTCCGATGTCATTGTTGCAGACGAAAAAAAGAGACCTTAAGGTTTGTATTTATTGTGCTTCAGGCAACAAATATTATAAGGAGAGTTTTGTTGCTCGAGTAAATAAAGTTATATTATAGAATAAATAAACTGTAATTTATATAACCATATAAATATATTGACTTTAAAATCTAAGTTGACATCTTTGTGTAATGCCCTCAACGAAATGATAACTTTATGATTATTGCTTAGTATGTGTAGATAACTGAAATTTTTGTTAATAGATTTACAGTCATATTTTTCAACCGCTAGATTATTATATTCTAGTTTTAACCCAATTGAATCATCGCTAATTGAAATATACATATAAATACCAAGGAAAGTAAGAACTTAAAAAACTAATCACTCCTCTCATACTTTTTCTAAATCTTTTGCTGTTATGGCTGCACAACTTTGGAACAGACTCCCTAAGGACATTAAAGAGTCTCGTACTCTACATTCTTTCAAGAATAGGATTAAATTATTTTATGAAAGTTCCTGACTTGGATTGAATCAAATATGTATATTTTTATATATTATGTATGTATAACTGATATTGTAAGTATATATGTATATATATTATGTATGTGTTTATCTATATGTATTATGAAATTATGATTAGTATTAAGTGTTTGAGCGTGTAAGTATTGTACAATGTTCCACCCCACTTTTGTAGTTATCTCCTCTGGTTGTAGGGTTGACTGGAAGAGATCCCTGACAGGGATAAGTCCGCCTTTGTACTATTGTGTTTTTTTTTACTGTATTTTAATTGTGTCTTTTTATGTACAATAAAGAATTTATCTATCTATCTATCTATCTAATTAGTTATTCACGTATATTCGTAACATCTACCACAAAGTACAAACATAGCATGATTTAGTGGTTAACAAGCCCTGACATAGGTCAGGTTTAGGAAGAGAGTCACGTGCCACGTTGTCTTAACACGTATTTTAATAAAATATTAAACTTTACAAATATCCGCTGCGCACTTCATTACTTAGTAAGCTCCTGTGTTTTATAAGCATAGAAATAATTACTCACGATATGTTCTCAAAAACGTCAATTGTCTGTAGATCGAACAGATACATGCAAACAACAAGACAGGCTGATTGTAAAAATTGATTAATATGATGCTCTTTCTACCTTTCTCTGCTAGTCATATCTTTGTAAAGCCTGTTGTAAGCACACATTATACGCAAATCATGACTGGCAGTTTTGTCTACAAGCTAACCTATAGAAATGATTATGATTTAAATACTTAATGAATGAAGAGAATAAATAAATGTGAACGAAAAATTGACATAAACGAGGTTTTCTCAAAATGTGTATTTAGTTTTACTTTCCAAATGGTTCTAATGTCAGAAAAAAAAATGTTTCAATTGATTCTAGTATTTCACTCTGAAGTCTACTTCGCCACACATACATAAATATATACATATAATCACGCCCATTTCCTACAGGAGTAGGCAGAGACTAGCTACGATCTCCACTAGCTACGATCCTGATAGACCTCCTTCACTTCATCTGAACTCATCATTCAAGCCCGCCGGATATGGGTACTACTTCGCCATTCCTCTTCATATGTCGGCATTCTCCTGACTAATTATGAGTCGTATGTGCTCAAAGTTATAAATTATTTTTGCGTCCTTTTCTCGCATGTTTAATAAGTTTACACTAACATAAAAATGCAAACGAATTATCCAAATTGCAGAAAGTTCGAAAATTTTCCTAAGTAGCTTAAATGTAAAAACTTTAGATGGATTTTTAGCTACATTCTGTAGCACTCCTGTGGACCGCCTACGTGTCGCCAATATTGTTGCTTGTTTTCGCATCTGCTAAACATAACGACCAACATTTCCATACTTGTACTACAAGCACAATGAGTGGCCATGTACGAAGGCTCAATCGAACCACTTCTCAAAATATGTCGTTCGCGTTAAAAACGAAATAAAAGTCCAGGTGCGTAGACAATTAGGGTATAATCACTATATTTGGAGTGTTGTCACGGACTTTCTCAGAAGCGCTTTGTTAGCAGCCACCCAGTAGGCCGTGTTTGCAAACCGGCTGTATAAGCCTGGACCAATATTTGCTTTTCGAATGAACGAAACAATGCCTCCGCTGGGACAGTTAGCGTTTTCTTACGAGACAGCGAACAATGGTAAGGTACGGTTTCACTGGCACGACTCCTCGAACTAGAAAATTACTAAGCAGATATGCAGTTATTTAGGGTATCAATTTATATTAATATAACTACGTAATAGTTATTCTGTATTATATACATAGAAATATTCATGACATTCATAGATAATCATAGATTTAAAGTTATTTATTTAATGATTAAATACAAAATACCTCACTACAGTAATTATAAACGCTTCTTTAGAAAACACTGCATAAATGAAATAGAGCACCGAGTTATGATTATAATGGACTCAAAAGTTACAGTTATATAGTAACGAAATAATTTAATCAGTAAATCCCACAGTTCGATGCTGAAGTATATTCAGGAAATGCATAGTGCCTTGGCTTTGTTAGTGACCATTTTTATAAAATCAGATGGCATAATATAACTTTATGGGGGAATGTGACGTCTTTCAAATGCGCTACTAAATTTGCCATAGACGTGTCAGTGAAACCGTACCTTATCTCGGTTTTGGCGACGATGTCAACTATGTTTTCACGTCCGCGACAATCGCCGCGGGAGGCTCGACCACCTCGCTACATACAATATTTATTGATACCATTCTATTTATTTATCCCCAACAATTCTATGACACAGCACGAGTGAACCGTAAATCTACTTACTTGAGATTTAGGCATAGCATGTTTATTTTAATTTCTTGGTTACTTTTAGTCACGTACCACTTGAGTCATCAATATTCTTTTGTGACAATGCTTCAATTTAAAATCCTTTATTATTGCTAAGAATTGCTACTTTGCTGTAAAAAAGATACACAACCATGTCTTTATCCCATAAGCCGTGCCTAGCAAGTTGTAGGCCGGTAGGTAAATGTAGGTAGTTGGAAGATATTTTTCTTTCCGGCAACCCAAACTTTACTTATATCATGGTAAAAACACGGCATTTAATTTATTATACGTAACGAACTTTACATATACGTAATTCAGAATATACTTACGAGAAAAAAGTTATCGCTCTTTAAATATACTTACTTACTTATTCTTATATACGACTTGATGTATTGTTATACGATTTTTGTAATACGATGTCAATGATTTTTAACCCCCGATGAAAAAGAGGGGTGTTATAAGTTTGACGCTAACGTCTGTCTATCTGTTTGTCTGGCTGTCTGTCTATCTGTGTGTCAGTCTGAAGCATCGTAGCGCTCGAACAGATGGACCGATTTCAATGCGGTTTTTTTTACGTGAAAGGAACTTCTCTTCTTATAGCCATGTTTGATAAAATTCGGTTCAGTCGTTTAAAAGTTATTAGGTGTTTTCGGTGTTGTTCATGGTTTGTAATTCTGGAAAATAATAGATGGCGCTATGGATTAGACTATTATGTCGTTCCGCAACTTATCACTAGATAGTGTCGGAGGTTTTTAATTTTCCTGCAAATCAATCTTTTGCTTTTTGCATGTTTGTGAGTTGAAATTGTTGTTAAAAAAATAAAATAAGAATAGCGATATAGATCACACTTATCATGTTAAGGGGCTACCTAAATTTTCCGGGGTCCAGTGCTGCCCCCATTTGAAATAAATCTATTAAAAGGAAACGGAGATTTCATTTAAAATTTTGTCTTGATCAGACCCTAGATAACCCTTCAAACTATTTTATGAACTATTGTTTACAGTTTAAAGTAAGAACGTAAAGCTTTTCTACGCACAATTGCGAAAAACGGCCACTTTTGGTGTATGTGCGTAGAAAAGCTTCATGTTCTCACTACAAACAGTAAACAGTAGTTCATAAAATAGTTTGAAGGGTTATCTAGGGTCTGATCAAGACAAAATTTTAAATTATATCTCCGTTTTCTTACAAATGATTTATTTAAAATAAGGGCAGCACTGGACCCCGGAAAATTCATGTAGCCCCTTAAGTAAGTTGTAGGTTTTAATTGAATGTATTTTTAAAACCCCGACAAAAAAAAGAGGTGTTATAAGTTTCACGCTAATGTCTGTCTGTCTGTCGGTCTTTCTGTCTGTCTATCTATCTGTCTGTGAGTCTGTCTGTGGCATCGTAGCGCTTGCGGTGGTTCTTAGCTATGTTTGAGGAAAATCGTTTCAGCCGCTTTAAAGTTAGGGGGGGTTAAAGCTTGAAAGCCAGAGGTTATTCTTAAAAAATATAGATGGCGCTGTAATAGCGGAACTAATTAGTAGTTCTGCTATTCATCACTCACGGCGCATCGCATCACATGGCGTTCTTGACATTTTCGGTCAGGGTTTTTAATTTGATTTCTTACATAAACTTGTGAAATAAAACAACTATACTTCAGTAAAATTAAAATATTTTTATGCTATTCTTGGATTGCGAACATTATAAAATAACTTTATGCACAATAAATTATTCAAATTAGTTAGCCAATCAATGTATTATTTAACATTACATGGAATAAACAACACAAATACTGAGAATGTTTTGTATTCTTACACTACACACTATTCTTACACTAATTAGCAATTCTAGGTAAGTGGCAATTTAGCCTTATTTATTTGGACTTTGTACCGTACTTAGTTCATATTGGTCGAGTTTTTTGCCGATTTGTTTAGGACCATTAAATGAATTACGTGTCAATAATTTGACAGGTCTAACAAGAACTAGATAAATCAGCAAGAAAGACACACAAAAGCTTTAGGCTAGGTATCAATTTTAAAGGTAGCCCTTAACTTGATAAATAAAGGATTAGTAGTATGAAACATCTGAATAAGGAATATCTAATTTATGTAATACCTAAATCGATAAGTAAAAGAAAAATATTTAAATATGCACATAAAGGAAAGCCACCAAATGGAAAAAAGCAACCTAAAATATACTTTCAGATATTAGATCAGACTGCAAGCGTCAGGAGTACAGGAGGCATACGAGTAGTAGTTACAGAAACAGGCTGTTAAAATAGGTAGATAAAAATTATGTAATTATTTAGCATAATAATACTTATAGCAGGTAAAGACCTGGGCAGTCTGAAAATTCATTAATAGGCTTCTAGCACTGGGAGGTGCCGTGAAAGCCAAGCCAAGTGGGGTACTCCAACAATTCATGAACTGAGGCACACATGCTGTTGCTTGTGCGAATCAGTTCATGGACTACCTCATGTCATGTCCTAACTGCCCGACCCCCTGCTCAAAGAAACCTCTCAATGAGGTCACCATGGTCAAGTTTTGGTCCAAACAAATAAATTTTAGCCATTTTCGTCTCAGTAAGAGGAAGGTGTAGCAAAAGAACTGCGAAAGTAATAAAAATTTTAGAAACCTAACAAACGCGAATCGTGTATTGGAGTTGTCTTGTAATTTTAAAAAGATGACGACCTCCTTGGCGTATTGGTCACCATGCTAGCCGCCACCGAGAGGTTCCGGGTTCGACCCCGGTCAGGGCAAGTTGAAAAAATGGCCTTTTATCTATATATGTACCTATTTGTTATAAAATGTAGTATCGTTGAGTTAGTATCACATAACACAAGTCTCGAACTTACTTTGGGACTAGCTCAGTTAGTCTAATTTGTCCCTATGTATTTACATACATACATACATACATATTATCACGCCTGTTTCCCACAGGGGTAGGCAGAGACTAAGAACCTCCACTTGCTACGATCCTGACAAACCTCTTTCGCTTCATCTACACTCATCACTCTCTTTATGAATTTATTTATTTATTATCTCTAATCTTAGGGCTAGGTTTTTTTACTTACCACTTCACTTGCGTAATCTGATGTGAATATTTATACTTTGACTTTGAGTATAAGTGCAAGAGCACTGCATGCACCTAGCTTGAATATGTTTTTTCCGGTTACTCTTTTAACAGGATTACTCATATCTACTAGGTACATAGGTACTATAGGTGCTAAACGGAAATTATTAAATATGCACATATTATCTACAAAAAGGCGCCAGTCTGACTTAAGCCTGAATCATAATATGCGTTCATGACTTCAAGATTTTGGCTCACTGACAGCATCCGAAAATAACGTCCTCTATTTTCTGTTTTTTTTTTTTGTTGCTGACTTAATCAAGATTTTTTTAGTAAATTTTTGGACAGTACTCGTAAAAGAGTACTAGTATGCATGCCCAGAGTAAAAAAATTGTATTTCGATGACGAGATAGAAATTTGTAGCTATAAATCTACACTATACTAATGAGCCTTTCATCGAATCGTTGGTACACCAAAAATATAGATATTAAAATAGAATAACTAAATTTGGGACCATCGAAGTTTTTGTCAGTGCAAAGTAGGATGGTTTTGGCTAATACAAGGGACCTGGGATAAAACCAAACCAACTCTGCGAGTAGAGCATATCAAAACAAGCTCTTCAAACGCCGATATCAATTACTCCACAAGGTCACCGCTTCCCGCATAACAAACCCTATAATTCAATTAGACGTCCACATGAATAATCAAGCAAGACGAGCAAAGAGCATTGAGCGCGCACGTGTGTGTTCACAATGCGCCGGCGCTGCGGGTCGCCGCGACCCAAAGTGAGAAATTTCACAATACTGTCAAACTATTGGAGTTAGGTGACGGTTAGGGCACATAATAACCCAGTATGAGGCATCGCTTAGTATCTTGCTCTTTATTGTATGTGGGCGAAGCTATTTAGCGTTGAATAGATTAAATTCTTGAGGTCGATGCGGGCTAGTCTGATTAAATGCGACGGTTTAAGCGATTCTGAGGTTTATTGGAAGATATTGTACCATTAAATATGGCGAAGTAAACGGTTATTGCTTAATCCTTATAGATTAACTAGTTTCATTAATAAATATTAAAGTGAAGCTTATTAAACAAGTACGATTTAATTATTGCATTAATAAGTACCAAAGTAGAGCTTATAGGTATTAAAGGTAAGTAAGGTTATTTTGTAATATAAATATCTTCAGGTAATATTATATTTTGTCTTTTAATCAAAAGGCCAATCACACAAACCTCTGATGATAATTTTCAACTCTAATATTTTTAAGCCGTTTTTTGTTGTAAGATTCAATAGTGATGGTGAGCGTGAAGATGCAAAAAGTTTTTGTCGCATCCCCTTCTTCACCTTTCGAGTCGAAATTGGCTATAAATTATACTATGATAAACTTGACCAGTGTTTTTTTAGTTTAATGCGTCCCTTATTAACATGATTAGGATAATCGTCCATTCCCGTACCCATCTGCACAGGAAAAAAAAACAACTGGTATATTTTACTCATTCTCTTCCTCCCTGGAGATAGCAATGAAAGAATACTACATGCAGGGATTGCAAGCTATGTACATGTGTACATTCAAACCTCTGTTTAAAGTGAATTAACATTCCTGAGATTAAAAAATCCCTAAATTCCACTCTCACGGACTGCCTCCAAATAAGGGCAGCTTAAGAGCTGGGTACATATTTGTTTGGGTTGAAGCTTTACGGATTGACTCGTGTTATCTTTGCAAACAAGCGGGGGCTGTTTGTTTATTGGGCAGAAAATGGCGGCCGAGTTAGGGAATTCGGTATTCTAATGTTTATTTAAGTATGCCAAGTGCTTATCTGCAGTTTGGGCAAGTTTGGAGACGTGAATCAGCATCATTTTAGAAACTTATTTTTTTGCCTTCCTAATATGAATTTCAAGTGGGTTTTTCGAGTTCAGGATGTCGATCGATATACATTTGTTGATTTTTTTAAATTTCTATTAATATGAATTCACCAAACAAGTTAAAAGGAAGAACTAACTGTGTCTAGTGTTCATGGATTTATTCAATTCAATTCAATTCTTTTATTTCAGATAATTAGGGTCCCAGTCTCACGGACTTTTACTTGGATTGGATTACTTTATACATGGATTGATGGGTAAGCAAACTTGCTCGGGATTATTTTGAATAATTCAGGGGAACAAAATGTGTTATTAATAAAAGCAATGTCCGCTAACGCATACGGACAGAAACTCAATTTCTAAAGTTAGTTGATAACGTGAGTACGTACCTGGTAACACACTTATATTATAATCTAAGTTTGCAAGGTATATAGTTTATCCATATTTTGTCGGTTGAAATATTTTCATCATTACTCGTTACGGTAGATTTTCGCTGAGAAGCTATGCATTGAGCACTCTTTTCATTGACGAAGTAGGAACCGACTTCTATTATTACATTCAAACTGTAAAATATTAACACCTTACACTTAATGTCTCATAGCATGTAAATCAAAGTGACATAAATGCACAATATAACATTTGTTACTCTTACGACCATTGAGGCATAGAATTTCATTCAAATTTTAAACGAATTCCGCAACACTTGAATCGTTAAGTGACAATGGTTTAAAATCTACGTGCGCGTATCAAATCTTCAATAAACTTGACCATTGAAGCCTCTTAACAATAAGTGCCTTATATTATAAAGTAGCAGATAATAAGGACATAGGAATTACACGGCACGGACAAAATTATTCAAAATGCACAGTTCATGGAGCTTTAACCTATTGTATAAAAGCTAATCGCTTTGTTTAACATACATTACTACTTTTCATTTATCCGAAAAAATATTCATACATTCGAGATCGGTAATGGATGTTGCACAGAACTGTAAGATGGTAGTATTGTGTTCTTGTTTGTAGTAATCGAGTGAGTGACCGTTGCGTAACCACTTGCGCATACGCTCATTCATAAAGTCCTTCGAAGCCTCAATGAGTAAGACAGTGAGTCATATATCCGTATGAGTAAATGCAGTTTTATTTCATTCAGCTTACGACATGTAACGCCGCATAATTTTGCAATAAAACGAATATATTTGCTGTAAATTGCGAGGAAGTATCAATGACTGATGTGGCGTGAGTAATCATCGTAACTCATAAGATCGTGTCTGATGACGTTATTTGTGCTGGAAAGTATTTCTGAATAGTTGACCACCTATTCATTTTTACGATATGGTCGTGCTTGTTAGGAGGTGATAAGTTATCAAGACAAGTTTTTCCGGTTTTCTTCTCCAAAGATAATATGCTTGTCAATGATCATCCAAGGAGGCCAAAGACCGCGTAGCGGTGAAAGAAAACGCCATTTAAACGATTTGATTGTAGTTTTAAGACCTGCTACCGTCTAACGAACCCTCTTTGAGAATACAGGTGTACTCGTAACACTAGTTGTTAGAGCTAGTCCTTTAGTTGCCTCTCACGACATGTAAACACGTCATTTATACATATTTTTTGCATTTTAATATAATTTTGTGAGTGGGGATCCTCTCATTTCTCATAAGGTTAATAATCATAATATGGTTTGTCATAAGGCTTTTCTCATAATTTTTTTATCATCATATTAGATGCAAATAATGTTTATTGTAATAATGTTTGTGTAGGCATAATCATAGATTGTTCTACAGAATTTTCTCATAAAATGGTTAATCATAATGGATTTGTCATAATTGTTATGGTCACAAACATAATTTAACATAATATTTTGTTCATATTTTTTGTAGACATATCTTGTTCATTATTTTAAAAATTAGTTGAGTAATGATTATAAAAACATTAAATGTAAAAAAATATTCATGTAATATTTTATTACAACAAAATATTTAAAATAATAATATATAAAATATTGCAAATATAAAAAATATATATTTGCAATTTTTTATAACAAAATATTTAAAATAATAATTGAGTAATGATTATAAAAAAACTTGAGAGGTGTCAAGGGACACCCGTATGGAACGAAGTAAAATATAAATATAAATAGGTCTAAATTACATTCAAACCCTTTTCTGCGTTCAAAAATCAAGTTTTATCTTCATAAATTTGAAAGAACAAAAAGTCGTTACAACTTTTGGTCTTAATTTTTTCCGTCTAGCTCCCTTCCGCAACGCGCGATAGGGAACTTCGTTCCAAAATCCGAATTAGTCGCGAAAGGTAGGTTAGGTTATGGTTGTGCAGTGACCATCACAGGAGCGAGCGAGCGAAGCGAGCGAGCGTCGACAAAATGACAGAAGTGACCAATTTTTTATGTAATTAATATTTATGTAATTAATATTTATGTGAAATTAATATTTATATTATTGTTCATTATGAATATTACTATTATAATTAAATTATATTATGACTGTTTATCTTTATGAAAATTAGTATTTATGACAAAACAATTATGTTAAAAAAATTATAGAAAGAAAATATTAATTTATATTTATAGTAATGAAGATTATAAGAAAAAAACATTATTTCAAACTATATTATTACAAATATTTCTATAAGAATCATTAGAGACCCTTGTGAATGTGCCTCTTGCAGAAAATTATACAGTAGACTTTTTGCTGTAGAACGTTTTACCAATACTAGCGCTAAAGAGGAGGTAGCAAACTTAGCAACATCCTGTAACTTTTTCTACTAAAATTTAATATGAACATTTTGGAAAAATAATGATCTTGAACTTTGTAAAATAAACAAGTTTATTTGCTAGGCAAATTAAAAAAACTCCCGACGACGCCATCTAGTTATAAGTGGCGGTATATCATATTCCTATGTTAAGTGGAATTGATATCCATAGCGCTAACTATTTGTCTGATAAATTACTAAATCCTGAAGACTATTTAAGCGTTATCAGCCAATAACTTAACTTACGACTGAATCGATTTGCATCAAACATGGTATGGCTAAAAACCACCGCAAGAGAAGTAGCTTTCACGTAAAAAACTGCATTGAAATCGGTTTATTCGTTCGAGCGCTACGATGCCACAGACAGAAAGATAGACCGACAGACATTAGCGTCAAACTAACTACACTCTACTACTAAAAACACACCACTTTATTGTCAGGGGTTAAAAATCATGAGCAAGTTTACCTACTACACCTTGGCACATTTTTAATATAGGACTTATTGGCACGCATATCATCAACATAGCTTATCATTTTTATTTCGAGATGTCAGGATGACTTTGATACTAAATATGCCATAGAATGGAAAAAGAAGAGAAAGAACCTCTTCTTTTGCTCAGCAATGGGACACAATATCAACAGCTTATCAATACTGTTTAAGAAATTTAGGAGGGACTGTTATTAAGTAATTATAATGTATATGTATACCTGTCCTGGGTATATCATTAAAACGAAAATTACCTACTAATTTAAGGGTTCTACCACCAGTCAAAAATAACATGTCTTTGTCCTTATAACAAGCCAATCCAGTATTTTATCACATCCCAAGAAGGCGGTAAAAATTATGGTACCAAAAAAGAGCACAACTGCAAAAAATGCGAAATTATTGCGACTATAATGAGCCCGTATAGCGCAGCATGGGTCCGAAATTCAATCAATAGGAATTTATTACCCAGATTCGCAAAGGCTACGCTTCCTTTTCAGATTTCAATTGTAAGGCGGTCTTTTTCTTTTACTACCTTTTTTTCTCTTATAATAGGACGGCGCGAGCCGAAGCCCCCAGCTATTATACTTCAGAACGAAATGACAGTAAAAGTAACGCCCCCTTTTTTAATTCGTTTTGTGGAAGTTTCGAAAAGTTTTTAAAAGATTAAAGAATAAGGTGGGTACGGTTACTTGTATTGTTGAATTGGTATTATGAATTTTTCTTTTAGTCTTTTGACACATGTATATATTTTGAAATTCATAATGCAGATGCACTTTAAATATGCAACACATTCTACTAGCAAATTTATGACAATTATATGTTTAACTGTCATGTTTAATGAGTCTGATTTATATTTGAGTTTTGAACACTAATTTTGAAACAATTAACTCATTAATATCATTCTTTAATATATCTAATCCTTAAACAAGTATTCATGAAAATAATATGCTGCTTTGTAAAGCTACGAAGGTGCTACGAGGTACTACGAATTTTTATTCGCCTATATTATAGTCCTCAATTACATAAAACGTTTAAATATATAGCTTTATGTAGGTATTTTATTATTGGTACGTGCCTGTACATAGAATTATCTAACAAAGTATAAGTATTGCTGCTTTTGTGATTTTATCTTTGATAAAGCGTTTTACTATCGGAACGCTCGTAAACAACTTTGAATGCCCCTCTAGTGGCCATCTAACACGTGTTTAGACTACATTGTTACTATCTATAACATTCCGAAACGATTTTACTTCAAATGTAAGTCACTGAAAACTATATCTTAGCACAGTTCAATAGAATTTATTTTAAGAAGATTTAAGATTCTCAAAAATTGTACATTCGGTTTTGAAAGATCCTAAGAAAATGGTGTAGCTCCAAAGCATTTTAACGATTTTAACTAGAAACATAAAGTTTGTTTTATTCTAAACATGTTACTTAATAAAGCCAATATCTAACAAGCATAAAAGTGAAGAATATCACTTGATTCTTAAGGGGCACTTTAAAGGCCTTCACTCGTACCGATGATTGTGTTACGGCGATCCATCAAAAATAAATGCCTTTTTTTCTCCTTCTCTATGCTTTTTGTCGCTCGGTCATTTCCTGTCCCTAGGATTCGGTCGAATTTTGCAATACAATAAAAAAAAATTAAAACGTTTTTTCTTTCTCGGTCAGTGGGTAGGTTTTATGTTACCGATGCAGAGGTTCGGTTTTTTTAAGGTCAGATAATTCCGTTTCGAGCATTATCCATAAGGTTTTTGGTTCTATTGGTAGTATTTTTTTAAACGGCTGAATTTTCTATGGAATGAGATAGCCGAGCTTTTCAATAAACTGGTTTTTATCAATACGTATATTTTTTGCCTTATCAAGTTTATGTGCCTGACTTAATCTTGTAGCTAAGTTTAAGAGCGATTTTATGAATACTCATATTTATTAAGTTTAGAAACGATATTAACGAAATAACTCGGTATTAATTACCCCGTAGTATAGTTCATCTGCATGAAACCGAACCATGAGGCAACCATCTAGTACAATCAATATTACTCATTATTTACTTTGAATGTTTTCGAATATGTAAATGAATGAATAATAAAAAGTGCTCTTAATGAATACTTCACCGTTGCATAGGAAGATGCTTTCAAGCTTCTGGAATGGAAAGGATTTGACATCAACATCAATGGCGAGTATATCACTCCTCACCTTTGATTTGCCAAAGATATCGTTGTCATGGCAGAATCGATGGAAGATTTAAGTACCATGCTCGTAGACCTAAATTGAGTATCCCAACAGGTGGGCCTTAAAATGAACATCACTGGAAGGCGCTGGATGCAGAGGCCGCTCTTGATTGGTCATTTTGGAAATCCTTAGGAGAGGCCTACGTTCAGCAGTGGACGTTATGCGGTTGAGATGATGATGATGACATATAAGACTATTTTTTATTAAATCTAATCTTATACGCTTTTCATTTAATATGTAAGTACTCAACAGTTTGCCTTATTATTTGCATTTACATAATATTACTAATAATGCAATATTTAAAATGAACTTTGCTCTTTTACGAAGATTGTAATTATTTTCGGTGAAGAAAAGCTTGAGCTAACGTTACTTGAATAGCCTGCTATACTTACCTCGATTCCCGTAGCTAGTCTTACATTTTTAACGCCCACAAAAATCTTTCTAACAGTGAAAATCTGATGTTTTCGACACCAAAAATCCTCAGTTTCCGGTGCGAAAAAATGCGGAATGTGTGTAATTTAAGACCGCAGAAAACGGCCGCTCCACACGTGCAGCTAGATGTACTTTTTTCGAATGTAACAATTAAAAAAACATAAATGGGAGTTTATAGTTTTAACGGCAAAATATTTTTGGAGTCACGTGTTTTTGATTTGGCGGGTTGGCTAATGGGCGCGTGTTGTCGCGGCATTTCCTGCGCTGGTTGCGTCAAATGTTGCAGTATGTAAGCGCCTTTATTTCGCAGTGTCTATGCTTGGGGAAAAGTTTAGGACCCACAAAATATAAATATGTGAATGTTTCAGTTTCTACTAAATCAACAACTGTCTTGGATTGTTTTCCAAAGTACATAGGTATGTATCTATTTCGCTGTAAGTATAATGCCAGAGACATTTATGTCAACTCTGTAAAAAAAAATCAAAGATCCCATGCACCAAGTTATTTTCCAATAGCGTTGAGAATGATCTTCGGTAATAAAAAAGAAAACTAACATGTAAGATTAGTTACGTAGGTTACGTACAAGAATAGAGCATATTAATATTTTCAAAATAATTTATTTAAATATAATAGAACGCAGACTAATGAATACTATTTAAAAACAACAGAATAAAAAAATATTATGAATACAATAGCTATTTATTGATCAAAACTACAAATATGTTACATCAATACGCGCGCGCCCGAGATGCTCAAACATAGATATTAAAATCATCATAACTTCAAGAATATTTTTTTTATTCTAATAAATATCCCGGGATCTAATAACCTTTCTGAACATTGACATGTTGAGACTAGACGTAGGATACAAGGTACTACAAAAAAACAATTTTAGAGTCATTAAAAAAAACTTAAGAAATATATTACTTATTTAATTTTACTTTTTCGTACTTACACACATTTTGACACCTTAATTAACTATATTGACTTAAAAATAACGGAAATATACGTATGTCACACTTTTGTTTTAAAAATCAGGCCTCAACCGAAGCCGTCGATAAACTTTTCCAATGTTAAAACTAAGTCATTTGTGACACATGTAATCAATAGACAGGTACCTTCTTAATAGTAGCTCCTTAGTAGTTATAGAGAACTATCTTTAAAATTTTGATTGATTTCCATCATATAAATTCATTCCATCATATATCATGAAAATCAAATGATTTATTAAATAAAAATACTTTTTACAATGTCTCCTAAATTAGTGACTGTCTTGTCACCCTACCCAATCGGAAGTCTCCAAGTGTTGCAACACCTAATTATGCGTTCGCAATGGTTTCCTGTGCACTTAGCACGTCCTTGTAGCATGCGCTAATGCCACTTTCGTGTCACACACACCACGCAATTAGTGACAAGTGGCCACTAATGACACTAAAATTAAAGTGATAGCAAAGTGTTGGTAAAGGTGACCAGTCTCTCAGATTTCAAGTACTTAATTTACACTAAATACGAGCTCAGACCAAGATTTATTTAAAGTCTGAGACACGAAAGTAAATTTAAATTGTCATATTAAAAGAATGACAGTTTTCAGAGGCCTTAATTATGTGTAAAATATAAGTATGTAATTACTGGGTAATTTTAAAGTTTTTTATATAATAAGTATAATTTTTTCGTGTCGTACAGCGAAGTTAAACGGCTGGCGTACAAAAGGGACAAATGGAAGAAAATTCATACTCCACCGACAAGAGTTTAACTATTAAAAAATATATATTATAGATGTGACGACCTCCGTGGCGTAGTGGTCACCATGCTAGTCCGCCACCCAGAGGTCCCGGGTTCGATCCTCGGTCAAGACAAGTTGGAAAATGGCCTTTTTCAAATTATCCTGGATCTTGGATGTTTATCAATATATGTATTTGTTATAAATTATAGTATCGTTGAGTTAGTATCCCATAACACAAGTCTCGTACTTACTTTTGGGCTAACTCAATCAGTGTTATTCATCCCTATATATTTATTATTATTTTTATAGATATAAGTAGAAGAGAAAAATATTATTCATCGAAAGTTTTTCCGTATTAAACCATGTTAAGTGGGCTGAAAACAGTGTAAATGGGACAGAGGCGTCTGCTAAAGGCACTTAATCTTAAGCTTCCTTGTGGTTTTAAAGTTATCTCTACATTAGATCGTAAAGTTATACGAGCTACTTTTAGGTAATGTTGGCCTTCTAATTTAACCTATATCAGAGCGCTACTGGACCAAGGGTTAAAATTAGGTACTTATTTGTCGCTTTCTTATCATAAATAACATGCATGACAAGTTGAAACAAGTGGATGTAATGTTAAAAGTCTCACAGTAAGCGGAGAAGGGTGACTTAAAATGTAAGTACATATTTCAGGTTTTGAAGTGAGCTTAATTTCGTTACAGTGTATACTTATTTAGGTCCGCTGTGTCGGTTTTTAAGCTGATTAACTGTTCATGACTCTCAGGTTTTTACGTCTTAGTCATAGTTCAGGTACCTACCTGTCCATAATATTGTTATTTTTACTATAAATCAAAGCAAAATAATAAAACCCGAGAAAAAACCGAATTCAATATGCTTGTAACGATGTTGCAATAAATCCTATCCTTCATGTCCTTTGAATAACTCCTTTCTTCATGATTCCATGCCGTTCAACTTTTCAAATTTCATATTTAAAGTTAATTTCCAAATTTTTTACACATTCATTCCATCCTTTTCATTCTGACTCATTCCTCCACTATCTCTCATACAAGCAACTTATAAACAACATTGTAGAAATAATGTCGAAGTTTGTATCAAACGTTTTTAAATATGTAAGTATTTATATAGATATAGGAAGTTATGGTAAATAGACCAATATTAACTTGATTTAATAAAAATGCCTTACCCGAATATATATAAATACCATGCATGTATACTTAACCAATCCATTTATCGGACAAGTCAAAGAGTCGAAATACGTGACATTTAACAGCCTTAGAGGATGTCCATTTATTTGAGCATATGAACAGCACGGGCCGGTCTTTAAGGATGATAAATCGGCGATTTCTAAACTCGATTCGTTCCGACCCGATGATATCGAGAAACACAAAAGTACGCGACACCTTCGCTCACCTATATTCCTTCAAAAGGTCCTATCAAAACAACTTTTTATTTACCTCAGACTTTGTTCTTATTTTGTAGGGAGAAGAGATGAGAATTGCTTGTTTAAATGCGTAAGCAGCGGCAAAGTTCACCAGGATACAGTAATAGGGCACCGTGAAATCGTGAGGCTGTGTCGAATCGCAGAAAAATTTCGGTTTTTCGGTTATTTCTTAGGGATTTGTACGGGCTTTCTTCGCCAATTCGACGCGCTGAACGGGTGTCAGCATTACAAACACATGTCTTTTGATTCAGTGTCGCAGAGCATTCAAAAATCCGCAACGGCTTTTCGATTTCGCGACGATGTCACGCTCTGTAACGCGTTACATTGATGTTGACTTACCTTCCGTCACAGCTGCTCGCTATTTATGAGAATAACCATAAGAAATGACACTTTTCATAAAATCTTGGAAATCTGTGGACAGTAATCGATTTCCTAAACGGGGTCGTAAATCATGCGGTTTAACGATTTTCCTTTTTTAGACAGCAAGACTGCAATAAATTCACACAATAAATATATTTATATATTCATCGATCAACAGACGATTAAGACGACATCCGCTAAAATTATGACGTATCAAATCGAAAAGGAAACCATTTCATAATCTTCTCTCCAACCGAGTGATCACAGACTGAAACAAGCTTCCAGAGAATGTTGTGACTGCACCTTCAATGAACATCTTCAAAAAAAGAGCGTGAATCCGTTCAGCAGTTTCGGAAATTCGGGTGTACAGTGTGCATACAGACACTGACATACAAACAAAAATCTTAAAAATCTTTTTAGTGTTCTGTTACTCCTTATATATCTTGCTCACGAATACATACTTTATTATCTGTAATTGGTGCCCGCGACTTCGCCCGTGTGAAATTCAGTTTTCTTACACACCCTTGTTAAGGACATGACAAATTAAAATTTTTTGTCAGATTAGTCTGTATATTTACAGTTCGATTTTTTTATTGTGCGTTTTTTGTGTGTGTTTTTTTATTGTCTTTTAATATTGCAAATTTGAAAGTTTATAAGGATCTATAGATGTATGGATATCAGACACTCATTCAAACAACAAATTATGAATGGATTATAATGAACCCTTACAATAACAATCATAACCTTTGTGTATAAATATAAAGGAACGCAGACGAAGTCAGCAGTCAAACGTATCTGTAAAACTCTCCGAGGCGCGGGATAGTGTGTGACGTTCTCGATCAGCAGTCAAACGTAACCTATCTGTAAAAGTCTGAGACAGATTCGACTTTCTTCGTAGCATTTTTGCGTATCGTAAGCAAAGCACAAAATACAATAATATATATAATATGTTTAATTCAATAAATCTATGTAGCAAAGAATTTTTTAATGATAATATCTTAAATATCTAACCAATCTACAAAGCAAGATCACTAAATCCGTATTGCTATAGCCAAATGTCAAACTTAGTTCAATAAATCTATAAAGCCAAGCTTTTGAAGATATCCGAAATATCTTACCAATCCACAAAGCAAGATCAGAAAGTCCGTAATTTTATAGCCAAGTGTCAAATTATAAATCAACAAAATTATCCGAAATATTAACTAACCAATCCACAAAGCAAGATCAGAAAGTCCGTATTTTTATAGCCAAGTGTCAAATTATAAATTAACAATATTATCCGAAATATTAACTAAACAATCCACAAAGCAAGATCAGAAGTCCGTATTTTCATAGCCAAGTGTCAAATTATAAATAAATCAACAAAATTAACTAACCAACCTACAAAGCATCAAAGTAAGATCAGAAGTCCGTATTTTCATAGCCAAGTAAAGCGAAATATCAGTATAAAATCAACAAATTCAACAATTCAAAAACAGTAACTAACACAAAAGAATCAAAAGGTCTTACGTACAGAGTAAAACAATCAGCTTGTATTTATACTTTTTCACAAAAACAACCATAGCTAAGGCGCCATCTGTTGCTATTTTATGTAACTACTAGCTTTAACCCGCGACTTCGTCCGCGTAGAAGTTGAAAATGGTTTTAATAGGGTTTTTTATTGGTTTTTTGCGTTATTAATGTCGTGAAAACAAATGAATAATTAAAATTATTATTATGTTAAAATGATTAAATACTTATAAAATATATATTTTTTTACTATAACGTAGGGATTTAAAGGCATAGCAGACCCGGCGAACCTCCATCTCCCGTTTCCTTCCCGTTCCCGTTCCCGTCATTTGCTAGACCGAGAGAAAGCGACGGAACGCTTCAAAATGGTTAAACTAATCATGTTGCTCCATACAAACTTCGGACCCCCATTTCACCCCCTTAGAGGTTGAATTTAGAAATATCCTGAAATACACACTTACTCATTAACCATCAGGAGTACTCCTGTGAAGTGTCGAATAAAATAGTCTTACTAATATTGTCACTCTATACAAATTTTGCCGTTTGACCCTTTTTGGGGGTGAGTTTTGAAAAATCCTTTCTTAGTGTACTCCAAAACCTCAGAAAAAAACTATGTGCCAAATTTGGACTCGAAAATGTCGAAAATGTTTCTTATAGGGTTCTCCCTCTCCCTCTCCCTGTTCCCTGTTCCCTGTTCCCTGTTCCCTGTTCCGTATTCCCTGTTCCCTGTTTTCTGATCCCTGTTCCCTGTTCCCTGTTCCCTTTTCCCTGTTCCCTTTTCCCTGTTCCCTGTTCCCTTTCCCTGTTCCCTGTTCCCTGTTACCTGTTCCCTGTTCCCTGTTCCCTGTTCCCTGTTCCCTGTTCCCTGTTCCCTGTTCCCTGTTCCCTGTTCCCTGTTCCCTGTTCCCTGTTCCCTGTTCCCTGTTCCCTGTTCCCTGTTCCCTGTTCCCTGTTCCCTGTGTCCCTGTTCCCTGTTCACTGTTCCCTGTTCCCTGTTCCCTGTTCCCTGTTCCCTGTTCCCTGTTCCCTGTTCCCTGTTCCCTGTTCCCTGTTCCCTGTTCCCTGTTCCCTGTTCCCGTTCCCGTTCCCGTTTTCGTTCCCGTTCCTGTCATTTGCTTGACCGAAAGATAGCGACGGAACGCTTCAAAATGGTCAAACTAATCTTTTTTCTCCATACAAACTTTGGACCCCCGTTTCACTCCTTTAGGGGATGAATTTTGAAAAATCCTGAAACACGTTTTTACTTATTTACCGCTGGGAGTACTCTTGCGAAGTTTCGAATAAAATGGTCAAACTCATCTTTTTTCTCCATACAAACTTTGGACCCCCGTTTCACCCTCTTAGGGGATGAATTTTGAAAAATCCTGAAACACGTTTTTACTTATTTACCGCTGGGAGTACTCTTGCGAAGTTTTGAATAAAATGGTCAAACTAATCTTGTTTCTCTATAAAAACTTTGGACCCCGTTTCACCCCCTTAGGGGATGAATTTAGGAAAATCCTGAAACATATTTTTACTTATTTACCGCCGGGAGTACTCTCGCGAAGTTTCAAATTAAATGGCAAAATAATCCTGTTTGTCCATACAAACTTTGGACCCCCGTTTCACCCCTTAAGTGGGTGAATTTTGAAAAATGCTTTCTAAGTGCACCCCTAGACCTCATAAGAAACCTATATGCCAAATTTGGAATCTTTAGACCCAGCGGTTTGGGCTGTGCGTTGATATGTCAGTCAGTCAGGTAGTCAGTCAGTTTCTTCTTTTATATATATAGTAAAATCGACCATAGTAAAATTATCTTTAAACTTTAAATGACGATAACTTTTTTATCTGACATCAGATTTCGATGAAACAAAGACAAAACAGAATCACATAGTTTTATTTGATTTTCATAAACTTTTATCTTTTGTTTTAACTCTGCATTTTCCATTTCTAAATTGCAGTTCTTATGATTTCCAGAAGTCTCTTGATTTTTAAGTTTTAAATATAAAATTCTATTATCGGCCAGCAGGGTACAATTTTCTTTTTGAGCTGACAGTAATTTTTCTTTTAGGTCTAAAACTGTACTTTCCAACATTTCGATTTTTGATACTGGGTTTGTATGTTCTAATTCATTATCAGTATTTAGTGATTCAAATGAATTTTCGGTGGAGATAGGGGAGGTTGGCGAAACGCATAATGGATTTGGGGAACGTTTCTTGCTAGAGTGTCCATAGCACGAAGTACATTTCCATGCGAGGCGTTTCTCAGCTTCCATCAAATAAAATCTTTTTTCAGAAACATTGGCACAGTTTAAATGCTAACATTTGTTGCACGAAGAACATAATAGGAACTGTCTTCCTTCAATCGCTGCCTTACATTTTATACATTTAGGTGCCATTTTTTGTAATTATGTCATAAATCTTCTTCAAAAATTAAAAAGAAAAGAAAAATAAAGTTTATATATTCCAAAAAAAAAAATTATAAAAAGAAAAGCCTATCTGGATTTGAACCTGGAGCATTCAAAACCGATTCTTCATCTAGACCACTATTCCATAGAACACATTACGTAAAGTGTTTAAATTGTTCATTGGTTGGTTTACTCATTCGGAAATATTCGGTAATGTTCGGAGTTGACTGCACGCAAGTGTTCACACGTACTAGCTGAGTCACAGCTGATCGTCTAATTACCGTGGCACTTCACAACGATTTATTTAAAAACTGTTTTTGTCTTTACACTCACTTATCACCATTTGATTTGCCCGAAAGTAGAACTGTTCAACGAATCGGTTAAAAGTCTTTATCTTGATACCAAATTCTTTTCAAACTATTCAGGTTTACTACCAATATTTTAATAAAAATTACAGAGCA
This sequence comes from Acrobasis suavella, assembly GCA_943193695.1. Classification (NCBI taxonomy): domain Eukaryota; kingdom Metazoa; phylum Arthropoda; class Insecta; order Lepidoptera; family Pyralidae; genus Acrobasis; species Acrobasis suavella. The sequence goes on along the minus strand of OW971945.1, from coordinate 6,835,520 downwards.
TTATAAATACGTCTGCATTAGCCGCGGGGTGCGGGGTAGATTTTGCTCAGGGATATATTGCTCAGGGATGAGCTTAAACTTTTAGTAAAAACCACGTAAAAATCTGTTCAGTAGTTTTAAAGATTAGTGAGTACATACAGAAAGACAGACTCTTTTTACTCTTTTTTATCGCCCACACCCATTTCTTGTTAATTTTATCAAATGTAAGTACAGACACGCGGTTCCTACTGTTTTATTATATGTATTGGTTGATGATGTGAACGAAAAGTCAAAAATTAGAATACGTTTGTGGGTTTCTTGAGATATTATGATGCTACTTATATCTTGTATGGCTCTTGTTATACAAAATGTTTAAGTCATATTTACGCAAACTACAATAATAAATATAAATAACAAACGTAATATTATAACCTGCACAACTATTTGAAATCACGCATCACTGGTTGCACTAAAAAGCTGAAAGCGGGCATGAATTCAAAGCAACCGATACAAGAGTGACACGTGCATACAGATTACAGTGTGTCGCCTTTAGTGAAGATAAGCGCAAAATATGAACAGTAACAGAAGAATACCGTATGATATACATGGCTACTATGTGTGTGAACACGGAGTGGGAAAGTTCGCGCACGGGGCCCGTGCCTGAGATTCGCTTGTGCGCATTATTGTGTTTTGTTCAACATTTTTACCAACTGTTATATCTTTAGGTGTGCTGCGTGTAAACCTCTGCATAAAATTGAATATTTAAGACTTAATCCCAAAATATCAATAACTACGAGTAGTAATCTATCGCTTGAAAATGTATATAGATTTGCAATGCTTTCCCATCTGTATATAATACTTTATCTACTTTTACCAACGTTTACTGAGCCTGCAAGACCCTACATTATTCAAATCACGGAACAGAAAAAATCCGTGATTTAAACCAACGAAATAAACGGCGCTAAGGAAAAGCGCGGGGAATAATTGCACGCATTAGTTGTCGTAAAGTGAGCTGCTAGAAAAAAGTTTTCCTTTATCGAGATACTATGTAGTAAGTACGTAAATACATATCATCTCGACGTTTTTAATTTATTTTAATGTGGCGCCGATATTTTGTGTGTCAGTCACATTATACCATATCTTATCTTCACTCAGTCTCCTAACTGAATAGTTTTTTTATATGCAGCAATAGCTCTTTGTTTGAAGTGACAAGTTTGGTAATCTTTTTAATTTGTAGGATAAGCCTTCGGCATTATGGTAGTCCACTGTGTGGAACCGCCGGACGCGGCGCCTTTGAGCTCCATCTCATAGGAAGCCGCCGTGCAATCTTGACCGTGAAAAAACTTGCTATTTACCCTTACTTGATAAATGATGACCATCAGCATAGAAGTTAACACAATGAATTTTTTTTGGGTAGAGAAAAATAATTGAGATAATTATTTATTCAGATGAAGAAAACTCAGGAAAAGAACATTAGTTTATTCGGGTTACAAGTATGGTAAATATTAAAAGAAAACAATGAAAACTAATAAACTGATTAACAGTAAAGAAAACGTCGGAGACAATAGCTTGCTGTGTATTTTTAACGACTTTGTGCTATGCTTTTACGTTTCTTCAAGGGTAAAATTTCAAAGTAGGTATCTTTTTCGTTTATACGTCATGTTGGTAAGTACTTTCCTGCAAAGATTTTACGAACATTAACATGTTGCTCGATTTAAAGTTCCTCCACAAATTAAGTAATTTTAGTAAGAAAACTGATAAAAAATCACAATAAATTTGTTTACAGCTGAAAGCATTCATACTATTCAACACTTCTTCACTGTTTTTGCAAACCATAGACGAAGTTATTAACACGAACCGCACTCATTTTAACTGCAGCTTCCATCAAAATGAGACCACATTCAAGTGCGAAGACTGGAAACACTTCGAATCAAAAGCTCCGCCACTTGCGCTGCCTTGTTAGAATTCACAGATTTTCGGAGCCTTTGTGCCGATCTCTAAGGCCGTAAAACAAATAATTCTCGCGTAAAATTCGGATAATGTTGTTGGTAAAACTCACTACAAAACTAACATATTTTTACATCCAATCCACTCCTTAATCCGTCAACTTTCAACCATGTTTCTAGTGCCGTAAGAGTTATTGACGCTTTTGTTGGCGGAAAGAATAAAGTTGTAAAAAGCTTTCACGCTTCGATACCATCAACAACAGAGTATCGGCCGAAGTGCCACTATTAACAGTTTCTTAAGCATTTATTAAGTAACCGGTCCTTTGGTGCACATGTTTCAACTCCAAAAAACATGTTAATTTTCATAGTTGACAACTGCAACGTGAATTTTCACGAAAGATATAAAAGATTTATTCAAAACCAGCCGGCTTGCTATAATAGATTGCATACTTTGCTTATACTTATATTGGGAGTAAATTAAGATAAGATTTGGCGGCCTTAATTAAGTTATGCTGTAAGAATAAAGATATTACATTAGTTAAGGGGATAATATCAGTTTATTTCAGGAGTATTCAGAATACGCCTAAGCAAATACGCAGTCAAAGACGGAGTTTTTAAATCCTTTCTCATCGCAGAATTGGTCCCATACAAAGAGTTTGTAAGTTATTTTATTAATATTAATTTATTGATTATGATTTATAACTTGTATAGGTATTTAAATTTATAACTAAGTTTAAATACCTACACAAAAACGTCGATGGTGCAGCTGGATTATTTACTATGATTTTGAGTTCCATTCACGCCAGGTTTATTTTATTTAAAAGTACTTAGGTAATTTCATTGTGTTACAAATAAGTACTGGATAATTTGGTATAAGAATGACATCACTTCTCATTTCTTGAGGTCTAATTCTGCTTGATGGCTCGTCTACTACTAGTATGTTATAGTTCCAATCTGGTACTCACTCTATTTCATTTTAATTGGAATTCAAATGATATACTTAATACATTTTATTTCGGTGATGTACGATCAATTCTTGGATAATTATGATACAGCAGCTATCTCAACGCCGTGAACCAAATCAATGTAAGAAAATGCTGATGATATTTAGGACCTAAGTGTATGGCTTAGGTCCTAAATATCATAGATATTAGATATTATAGCAATACAAAGTAGTTTGACACAGTAAGCTGATGTTCAAAGTGTATATATATATATATATATATATATATATATATATAGTCTTTACAAGCTATCTCCATCCATTCCACAGCTAGAATAAAGACTTGTTCTCAATAAAGGGAGGATTTGCTTAAAATCATGAAGGCTTTGCATGTGACGCTGCTGATCATTCTCTTATACTCACATATTCCTCTTACGACATGCTTTGGTTACTTACTTGTGGCAGGAATGGGGGTAAGGTGTAAATAGCATTGAATAGAAAGTTTACAAATATTTACACGACTTCCTCAAAAAGCAGTAGTGTAATATTTTTAAGGGTCATTTAGGCGAAGTTTAGGGAAAATATTCTTTTATTCTTCCAACACTTCAAAATGCCTGAACACGTTTACACCATCCCAAGTTACATTGGCTACAGGTATGTTTTATTAATTGAAGGGCGGTGGTGTTCGGTTTTCCTTGTTGTTTATGCTAACTATATATATTCGAAATACCTATATGTTTATTACAATTAGTCTTATTTTATGCAAAATAACCGTTACAGTAACCAGCCCAAGTAGCAAACAAGACTAGTGATAAAATCTTATATATATAAACTTTATCTAAAATTAGAATTTGCTAATTTGACCCTAGTTTAGAATTTTAAAAACTATTTAGTATGTCTAGAATTAAATCTAAAAATGTGTTTTTACTCTACTCAGATTATTTGAAGGTTTACTGAAGACTCACTGGTATAATAAAAGTATCAGTTTAGAATTGCAAAGTCATAATTGATTTTGTAGATAAACATAAGATGATCGTAAAACTTCGTACTATAAAATGTTTTTCTGAAGAATATTGTATTCTTTTATCACTAAATGTAATAAAACTTGAGTAAATATAAACTTAACGGGACGTTTTCATCAAAATACTACAAAAGTAAAAAGATGAATTAAATTAAGATGTGATTTTCGTCGGCGTATTGCGACTTGCGATTGTTGTCACCATTCGCACTCGTGTACGCTGCATGTAAGTAATGAAATAAATCAATCAATTCTTTATTTGATCATTAGAGTTTAAATATAGAATTATAATATAAAAGTTAGAATCTAATCTTAAAACATAACTGAGTAAATTTCGCGCTTGACTCTATATCTTGACTGTTTTATTTTTCATAATGAAAATAAACCTACCAGAATTACTCTTAAGCTCATAAAATATCCTTTAACAAAAAATGTGGCAAAATGCTCTCTAAATATTCTTTATAAATGTACTTATAGGTGAATAAATTCCCATTGCCCTCAGAGTCCTTGTATCCGAACAATTATTGAAGTTAACTTATAGGTAAAAATGTGATGTGAAACCTGGTTTAGTTTCAAGACAGAATCTACACCGTCGAATGTATATTATAAATTGAATTGTTTTTATTGGATAAACAATAACATAAGTTGGACGGGTATTTGCATAAACTAAATCAAACTAAAGATTAAATAAAATCCCATTAGTTATTAAGTAGAACTATACTAATTCGGTTTTAAGTATAAGTTAAGTGTAATATCTCTAAACCAGTACTACTCCAAATGCAATTTGTCTTTACTTGTTCTTAACTAATCTTACAAAATCAGTATTGTCTTAAGTCTAACTTTGTTAAGAAAAATAAGGCTTAGCGCCATTTTCCATTTTAGGTTAAATAAAATTATATTTTCGTTTTAACAAAAATAAATGCAATTATATCTCAACCATTTACATATAAGGAATTTTATGGGCTCTATGGAAGCTAATCTTTTATTTTGCAAAATTATATTTTTAAATTTTATTCCATTTTACCACTATTTGGTTGGCCCGTCTATTATATAGCACTTTTCTATAAATTTTACACGATAAACAATCATGCGTTTAATTTTAGAGGCTTATAAGCACATAAAATAGCCTTTTCTAAACGGAAAAAATAGTTATTTTATCGCCATTTTGATAAACCTTCTGTGAATTTCTGTATTAGTAAAAGAGTTCACCATATTTTCTAAAATATAAATACACGAGTAAAAAAAATTTAAATTTTTCTTTATTAAGTGATGATTGAATCTGGGCAATTCAATGTTGATAGTATTAAGTAAGCATTGTAGATATCTTTAAGTTTATTTCTTAGTCTAAAGTCAACTTTCAAGATGTCTTGAAATCACAGTTTAGAGCTCTGCAAAATCCCCATACTTAAAGTAGGGTTAAAGTTTGTCTAAACAGTAGTATTAACTCTTTCTTAAAATTGACTAAAATACTATGCCCACTTTATCTAAACTGTGTCTTGAGGTATATCAACAAGATATCTTCAGGGTCGTTATAGTTTTAACCAAGACAACAGCTAGAATTAGTCTAATTACTTTCAAGAAATCTCCAATCCCTTTTTAAGACATTTGATTGCTACTTGGGCTAGTTCCCCATTATCTATAATTGAATTAGTAAAGTGGCATGATTAAAATTTTACTCGGGCCAGTTTCCCATTTAGTAATTTAAAAAAATAGTAAACTGGCACTAGTGCCAGTTTTTGGGCGTTCAAGTTGACACCTAACCCGGAATTGCGTGGTGACAAATCATATTCAACGGTGCTGCCGTCACTATAAGGCCAAGAATTTCTAGTTCATACCTACTGAATTGTAATGATACATCGAACATCGTCGATATTTTATAAATATTTAAAACATTCTATGAATCTCTACGGAGCCGGAGGTTCGGTGTTGGAATGTCGTCATTCAAGGATCACTGACCATGCATGACGATGAATATTTATCAGGGGTCATTAATGCCCGTCTATTGTCTAACTTTCATCATTTTATTGTCTGTGATTTGAATTCGAATTAATCTTCAAAGAATGATTGAGAAAGAAAAAGTTGGTATCAGTTAATATTTGTAGAAATGATTTCGTTTTAATAACTAACTGCCTACCTTATTAGAAGGTTATGCAGATATAATTAAATTTGCCATTGATAAATTTAAGTGAGCTTCAGTCGAAGCCAACAATAATTGTGAACGATTAAAATAACGAAGCATGATTGTAGCTGATTATTACTTTTTATGAATTTTATTTCATATGTTATTAATTTATTTATAAAATTAAAAATTTAAAGTTATCATCAAAAAGTTTGTGAGTGTGTGCTATATGAAATTCAATTGTAAAGGTAGAGTACAGAGGGTGGATTCAGGAATAAAATTCATGTATTTATATTTATTATCCATTTATTAATTAAGACTGGAGATCAAATGAAAGTCTTGAAATTCCTTAACAAAATCAGTCTAAAACTTAACTAAGCTTAAGCTATAAGTACGAAAAAAGAATTATTCTAACGTTGACACAATGGGAAGAATTCAGTACAGAATAAAAAAAAACTTATATTATAAGAACAGTCAAATTACTCTAAGACTAATCCTAAGTATAAAAATGTCTTAAAATTATTAAGATTGGCACGTTCGGCCCACTTCCACTTACAAAAGACAAAGTAATGCTAGACATTGAAAAAAATACAATCATATCTATTAAAGCTTTTTACTGATATGTAATATTCATACACTACTATACATCAAAGAATGCTTATAAAAGAACATTTTAAACATTTCAATAATTATAAACATTCAATGCAATGATTTTTGAATCCTTTGATGCACTCTATGTTCTACTTAAAAACTTAATAATTCGTATAATTTCTGATAAAAACTCTGCTTACATTCTAATTAAAGCTTGGATATTTATGTACCAACTACATATCACAGTCAGTATAAAAACTCTCTTACAAAATAATGGAAGACATTGATCAAAGATAGAGAGACAAGCTGAATCATGAAATTCTGCTAGAGAACAAAGTTTAGGAGATAGCCGCGACTTGTGCGATGATAATTACAGTGCAGATGATATTAAAGCTGTCTACCAAACTTGCCGTCATACTGTTACAATCAAAAACTACCGCGGAGTAGGCACAACGTCTGCACCGAGACGAAAATACCACTAAAGATCACAGAAACTATAAACTTAAATCACATGACCATCTCAATGGTCTAAACGTTGTATCTACTCCGCTTCTAAACGCGACGCTCGAATTAGCGCGAAATCTTAAGTTATACGACATACATTGACGATGTGAAACTATCTAAGGCACTGATTAAATGATTAAAAATTTAAATGTATACCGAAAACTAAAGATTTGCACTAGACGAGTTCACTTAACTCTAATGGAAGACATTGGATTTGTGCTCGCGAGCACGCACTAAATCTATTACTGGAAGACGCGATTTTGTTTCACTGCTTTTAGGATCGAAAGCTATTACCGGAAAGGAAGGTTTAGTTTTGAACTAATAAAGTTTACATACGAGGCAGGTCTTGTTAGCGCTGTAGCAGATCTCTCGGACTTCATTGGCCATGTTGTCGATCTCAGGATTTTCGGAGATGAGCTCGAAGCGAGATGAGTTGAGGATGTTCTGATTCTCAGCGTTGTCGTTGTCTTCTACAGCTGCCGGTTTGACCGGGTCCGCTGGGTAGAAGAAGTCGGTGAAGGGCACCAGTATGGGCTCCTCAGGATAGGCAGTCTTTTGCGATGGTAGGTCAGTGCGCGGCGATGCGTTGGAGATCAGCTCGCCAAGCTTCGACCAGCACTTATTTAAATTCACCCGCGTGGAGGATGTCACCTTCCTTGGAAGTCGTGGCTTTGAGCTCTGTAAAGAACAGAAAATAAATATTAGTGTTAATATATATTACATTTTGCACCATGTGAGCAAATATTGAACCTAGGGAAAATAAAGAAAAACTTACTGCTGACAAGGTATTTGTTCAACAATTGAAAGAAAATGTACAAATAAAAATGCAAAGGGGTAAGACAAGTAAATATTGTGGAAAACTCAATGTTGACATAAAAATAAAAGAAAATTATCACAAAATCTTACCTGACGATTAAGAAGTTTCGCCCATGGTGACCTCGGAGAGACAGCCTCCTTCTGCGGCGATTGCGATTCATCTTTAGCCAAACACATGTTTAATGTTTACTAAACTTAGTCTAACGAATTAAACTACGTATTTACAAGGTTGCGAGAGCAAAGAGAGAGAGCGACGTGCACGCACGGGCGTCAGTCGGGAATGATTGAATCAGGAAGGGCGGCGGGTTTTATATGGTAGGTCGGGAGCTCTGCCGGAGGGACGCGGGACGGCACGCGTGCGGCAGGAGCGGGAAGGCGCGCGCGCAGCACGAGCGGTAGCTCGCGCTACGAACAGACTCGTTTTTACTGAGCGCTTCTACGAATAGGCTTTGACGGCGCGACTTAGAAGTTGCTAGATTACGCCGGCTCTATTGATGACTAGCATGGGATTAAACAAGACTGATTTGTGTTTTGTTACAAATTTCGAAGAAGGTTTGATGAGAAAAGGAGTTTGAAAAAATGAACTTTAACGACCTTACTTATGATACAGACCGATTAAACTTTCACTAGTTAGTCAATATATAGACAAAAGACTAAATTAAATTTAAGTTTTGTACGCATACATTGATTTATATAAAAAAAAATGGAAGAGCAATGTTGCATGAAAAATCAATAGCAACTTAACTCTATTTTTTGTAAAGATTATCAATTATTCGTACTGTGTATTATATTTAAGATATTTTTGATACTTAACACTTCCCATTAGAGTCTGTAATTATTCCGATGTAGGTTAGAAATCCTAAGTAAATGAAACGCCATTCCGTTTCTTCGTTGGATACAAAAACAAGTACTTACATTTTCACCATTATAATATTTGTACGTATTTTCTATTCCCCAGCAATACAAATACTGGTCATTGACCTAACAATTCATTTCTCATTCAGCATCTAACAATCTAGCCCCTAGGCTGTGGTGGTATGAATCACGCGCACGGCGCACACCTGGCTAGGCCAGATAGATAGGTTCCGTTGTGCTCATGCACTTCCTGCGATTGCGATGCAATCTAGTGCCTTGCAAATCACAAAAGATATATAATTTCCTTTTTAAGATCCAACGTGCAATAGAACCTGTGCGAGTAATAAATAGACAACGCTACCAATACTATAAAATATATGTAGGTACAATTTAGTTGTTCATTGAAGGAAATAAAATTAAGACATCGTACTTTCTATATTTGTAATAAAATCTAGTATGAGTATGGAAACAACAAAAAAAATGATTTCTTTTACTGCAAGACGACTCGTATACCATCATGTTTTATTTCTAATGTTCATTAGTATATTATTAGGAACTTTTATTGTTATAATAAACTAAAACTATTTAAAACACATATGTAAGAAGTATTAAAGTAAAAGAGGACTTATATCTGTACGACTAACGTTCCTACAGATATAAGTATTTTAAAAGTTTATTATTTATATATAATATATATATATACAATAGTAAATCCACAAGTATTTGCACACTACCACAAAAAAAAAACATTCGAAGTACGAACACAATATCAATACGTAAGTACCGTTATTTCAATCATTTGATTTTCGTAGATACATTAGTGCTACGATTGTCGTAGCATACAGGTGATAACTACGAAAGTTGTAGACTTTAAAACTGTTAGTGTAAGTACCTTACGTTTGTATAGATAGCAAAGTAAAATTTGCTCACTAAAAATTTGCATCAAAACTTCATAATCATAATAACTCTGAATAATAATACGCTATTTTCCAACAAGTCAAATCAGATACTTTTTCTTAACGTCAAAACAAATATTATAAATAGGATTTGTATGAAATACAGGCAGATGACGTCATAGTTTCTCGGAGTCGAATAGCGCTCTTATTATCAGTTTTTCTCCAATATTAAATCTTTTATCACGTTAAAATCGATATGTTCAAAGACAAGTGACATTATTTTGCGACATTTATCTTTTTATCAGTACAAAATAATTTATTTTTGACCCAGGAAAATACCCAATTTAATTAACTATATTTTATGTAACATTAAGTTTTGATGCAATAAAGATTTTAACTAACTAAATAATTATATTCGTGTAATCACATTTGGGAGTTTTACATAAGTTTGAATTCAATGGTTCGAATAGCTACTTATTGCATTGACACCATACGTATGTAATATACTTACTACTAAAGTAAATGCCGCCATGTCTTTACTAATAATAGGTATAATAGTTATTAATTTTGTAATCTACTTAATATTCATATCTATAAATAAAGTTAAAATGTACGAAATCGACAAAACTTTAGTATCGCTACAGGGTGTCTAAACATTAAGCAAAATATTACTTTGCTCGCATACGACTATAAACTTTTTATTACACTTTAATTTGCATGTATATTGCTACATTTTATGTATTATTGCTACACAAGTGTCGTTAATGGACGATCAGCCCGATACCATTGTGTAAGTCAATGGTTTTCTTTTAAAAATATTGTTTAGAGGAACGTGGATTATAAATTGTTAAAATTAACACCATTTTATTTGATTAGAGCTTTAAAGTGTGTAACAGTCTGACTAGATTAAATTTAATTGTAGCTTTTCCAAGTCAATTAAAAACAACATCAACAGAGCACAAAGGATTTGTCACACATTAAGAAATTTTTAAACGGCATGATGGTCAATGTATGCTATTGAAATGAGCAGGTAATCATTTTAAACAGTAGACTTAGGATGGCAATTTTAATAGATTTTAAAATAGCTATCCCAAGTGCTTAAGTTTGGTGTCGTAAATTGTTCGTTAAGTCGGCTTACAACTAAATAAAGCTATGGTTTACTTTTTATATTTTAAAGTGACATTACTATTCAATGATTATCATGACTATAAACTAATAAACTCCTAGAGAAAAAGTTGCATTACTTTTTTCGATTTTAGCAATAAAAGTTGTTAATTAGAGTTGGAGATCATTGGTATTAACAAACTAAATTAAGATATGAGTATTCTGCAAAGTAAAATAAATACGGTGAAAATAGTCCAGGTCTATAAGTTTTCTTAAATATTTGATACTATTTGCAAAGTAAAATGACACATGTAATATGTATTTGTTTCCAATTTGTAACAAAAACACCATTAAACCAAGTATAAATATCTAATAAGAATAAACTTGCTGTAAATGCTTATTAGATACAACAATTTTATTCTTTTGTAATTATTTATATTTGTTGAAAAAAAAAACTTTTTAGTTCTTATAAATCCAATTAGAAGTAACAATTAGTCCAACTAGAATTAACTAAAAAACTATTCTAAATTTGTAATAAAATCATTTTGATTTTAAAAATGCTCTGTGGAAGTTTGTACTATTAAACCAATGAAATATGTACCTCGACTTGAAACCACAAAAACTTAATTTATTCATCTCATCAAAACCCATGCTGGCATCTAAAGCCGGTAACTGATATCCTCTCAGAAGAATTTTACACTTAATACTTTCATTAAAATAAAAAAAAAATCGTTAGACCACAACCCAACCACGTGCATCCAGCCAGTATTCGAAAAAGGAGAATAAAATCTTTATATTTTTTGCTGCGTCCCCACAGTGGGTAGGGTTACATAATGGAACGTTAACGTATCAAACTGTGCTTCAACGTGCTATGGTGTAAAATATCGAGTGATGTGTGTGTGAAGCGTGCTTTACACACGCACGCCTAAATGCGCCCCGCTGTTGACTTAGGTTTAGGGGATAATGTTTATGGCGTTTTCAATGGGTTATTGTGCTCCTCGAGCTGTGAAAAGGGTTTTCATTATAACATTGTCTCTTGGTGTATAATTTGAATAATTTACACAGTAAGAATTTTATAATCGTAGAAAAAAAATTAATCGATGTCTTACGAAATTAAGATTTTCAGCATTCGTCTTTAGTAAATTGTTGAGGAGATAGGTATTTTTGATAGGTGATGATTTTATTGAAGTAATTGCCAATAAATAATCATTTTAATAAATTCTAATCTGAAAGACTCGTTCTTCATAACATATTTCATGAATAATAAAGACTCCATCACAAACGTGTCACTAACTTGTCACTCAACAATTTATGTTTGACCAGTCTTGTAATTGTCCACTTCAAACAGGGGTGGCTGAAAACAATCACTATAGTGCGCGTACGCACCGCGCATGGCGCACACGCGCCTGACAATGGGTGCATTGTGCATTCCTATACATGCGGGTCGCTACCTATAGTTTGATATTATGAAAGAAATGTAATACGCTACTTATGTAATAATTTTTCTCAGTTTTTTTTAATATTATATTTGTCGTCAATTTAAGAAATTTTCCAACTAAGATTTAGCGAAAATTAGACATTTGCCAATATAAAAATATAGGACACTAAAGAGATGTGACAAATGTGTCTACTGCTTAACAGGCATCTTCTCACAAATGGGCATATTTAATCACATGCGGGTAGTGGGTGGTGCTATCATATATGGCGGACATCAAATGATCAATATTATCGACCTATATGTTGTTTACCAATATAAGCAGCCTTTATATCAACCTGCCGATAGATACCAAGAACAAAATAGTCAAGTAGAATAAAAGATCTCATTATTTTTAAATACTTACACTAATATTACAGGTAGACATTTGACAAAGTAAACAACTTCAATTAAATTTCAATTCTGAAAAACGACAGTTACATATACAAAACTGTTTAATAGTTTGGTCTATATTTTGCCGTAAAGTACCATCATCTCCTATTGTAAATAAAATCGATGAATCTTATAATCATCTGATAACTCAACAAATAAAATTAAAATCAAACAATGTTTATTCTCTTAGTGCGCGTACGCACGACACGTGACAACTTGCGAATGCGGGCTTCCATTATGGTGAACAGTGACGGTCGGTCAATACGGAAATACAATGAAAACTGAGTGATGATGCAGTAATCTACAAAATGACATAAGGGGTTCAAGAGTTTTTTGGATTTATTTTATTAGATATTGACACAAAAGGAGATATCTGATAATCAGAGCTTGATTTTTATATTTCCATTTTCTTCATTAGTTCTTCTTTTTTATATATTTGTTATTTATTAATTGCAAATTTACAGTCTTTTGTAAGTACGTAAAGGAAAGATTTCCAATCTTTAATTTTGATGACATAAAAATTGGTAGGTAAATGTATAAAATAAATGACGACTTTATCATCATAATAGATAATTAAAAAGTGAAAAATGTATGATTGTTTCATATAGTAGAGACTGCACATGCATTCTAATATCAAACCAGCAGTAAGGGTCATTACATTACACATGCGGCTATTGTAGTACCCCATTGTTATGAGCATTTGTATGCTCGCCTTAGGCTAAATTATATATTGATACCCTTAAAGATTAATATTTATATTAATACTTGTAAACTCAATTGAATAGTAATTGCTTACTGGCAATGGTTATTACTTCTGTTGAAATTGACATATTATTATATTTATTACGTTATTTTATCAAGAAAGACAAGACTACTTTTAAAAAGTAAATTTAAATATGTACGACAAGAAGCTATAATTTCATTCCAAGTTCGTAATTTATATTGCGTGTTTTTAAAATTGGAATAGATTCTGTTTTAAATTTCCAACATGCGGGTACTCTCCATAAGATTTAAACGAGGCTTAGAAGAAAATGTAACGCGCTGTCGTTATCATAAACTAACATTTGTAAATCACACGCACACACAGACGTTAGATATACAACAGGAACATAAACAGCCCTTCTACGGACACTTACTTGAGTAAATCCTGTAACCGGAGATAGCTGCGCGCGCACACACTCGCGCACCGTCGCGCGTGTATACGCACGCTTACTCTAGGGCTGACAGATGGAAAAAAATGTTGGCCTAACAAGTAACGTCGTAACCATAGACTTAAATTTTTTTCTATGGTCGTAACATTTTCTATGTGTAGATAATCAATTCTATGTGTAGATAATCAAAATGCAAAATAATATAAAAAAAATAAGAGATTTTCTTAGGTTTAAATTTATTTTATAATCAAGGATTCCCGCAAGTGTGCTTGCACTTTTTCACGTCAGTATTACATTAAATTAATGTACAAGAAATTTAAGTGTGTTAACACTGAAACAGTCTAATTAACAGTTATCTTAGTTCATTCCTTATTTATATTACAATAATAGTCATAGAACGGACAATTTGTCCTTTTACTTCCAAAAATGTTTTCATTTGACAACAATTTCGATTACATCATTAGGTGCATTTCTTTTTTAATTGCTACATTTCTAAACTTCCACGAATTGGAAAAGAAAAGCTGTTAACCCTAAAATGCCACGAGAGCACACACGGGTCCATCTAATCGGCGCTTTCCTTCGCGTGGCAGTCGTGTGTGTGACCATCCCCGTTAAGGGGCGCAGGTGTGGCGCGCTGAATGACTCCGTCGTGGGAACACTGCTCAACCCTCGGTTCCCAGGCCCGCCACCTGCCACCTGCCGTACTACGCATAATTCGCGTTCGTAAATGAACGGTAGTGACCACGTGTGTTGGCTTTTTTCATCACGGAAGATCGGATCCCAATTAATTTTATCTTAATGGCGAGTTTGGTTATCGATTAGGGTGCTTGGGTAAGAGTTGGGTTAAGCTTTGATTTATACGGCGAGATAGTGTTTATCAGTGTTCATCTAAAACTACATTTTAACTTATCTAATCTCATAAGGCATAAAAACTAAATAAGAAACCATGTAGATACCTACCTGATGCGAATTATCTCTCCAAAAGGGTTAAAATACAAGACTACTTACAAGACAAAATGTAGGAATAAAATCACCCAGTAAAGCAGACATCATCTTCGATTTGTAAATTCTTCCAATGTGCACAGTTCCAAACGTTAAACAAATCATTCGCAAATGTTTGCTACTTGTATCCTACAATTAAAACAACCTCTCACCATAACAAGTACGTTATAATGCAAATGGCATTAGGTCAAGTGCCTTATTCATCAAGCAATTATTAACCACCCTTAGCCGTTAGATCCCCGGATAACAATCGCGCGACCTTTTCAGTGACGCTCCGGAACTACCTGATACCTGTTCCCGATACTTGTTCCGGGTGAAATACGCGTTCCGCCCCGTGCCTTATGCGACCGTTGCCACCCCTGCATGTCAGTTAGTGATTATGATTATCATAATATGAATCAACCTGTATAAGAACGTTAGTAATGATGTTTTCTTAAATACTGGTTTGAGAATATACTGGAAGATAAAAAAAAAACTTAGACTGTGTTCATCACCAGCAATGATATATTATATATAATAAATCATTGATCACCAGCTTCATTTCTTCTCGCGTAGATCGTAGAAGCCGCACGAGAAAATGGGCAAGAATCTGGCAAATCATCATAATTTTGATGCTGTTATTATGTCTACCCACCTCGGTAAAGGGCTTTTCCAAGGGCCTATTGATTGTATGGTTGTCTCAACCTACCCGCACCCGGGGACAAAGACTTAGTGGTCGTATCTGTGATATTATCCCTGTCTGGCACTTTCATGCTGGTTTGGAAGAAAAAAAATATTGGTCGTGTTAATTAAATAAATATATAGGGACAAATTGCACTGATTGAGCTATCCCCAGAGTAAGTTCGAGACTTGTGTTATAGAATACTAACTCAACGATACAATTTTATAACAAATACACATTGATAGAAAAACACCCAGGACAATTTAAAAGACAATTTTTGTGTTTGACCGGGGATCGAACCCGAAACCTCTGGGTGGCGGATTAGCATGGTGACCACTAAGCCACGGAGGTCGTCAAAAGTCGTCAAGAGGTGGAAAAAGGGATTCAGAATAGTGGTAGGTTACTATCTGCATCGCTTATTGACCTGATTAAGATTTGATCGGCTTCAACGACCTGCGCGGAAAGTAAAGTAGTCGGTACATACTACGTTTTTTTATTTTCTGCGAGAAGAACATGGAAGATTTTTATGATCATCATCATTATTTCAGCCGCGTAACGTCCACTGTTGTACAAAGGCCTCTTCCAAGGGTTCCCAAAATGACCGATCAAGAGCGGCCTGCATCCAGCGCTTTCCAGCGACCTTGTTCAGGTCGTCTGACCACCTTGTGGGTGGGTGTCCTACGCTTCGCTTGCCAGTACGCGGTCGCCATTCGAGAACCTTTTTATGATCACTGAATAAAAAAAAAGATACTTTTTAAAAACCTTTTGTCTGAAATGCACTGACTATTTCATAGGTGTACCTATATTTATTTAATAACAGCAATTGCATAAAATATGAAATGAAGTCTGCCATACGTAAATAATAAAACCAATATGTATGGTGTTGATAAATATTATACGCCTACTGGACCTTATACAGGTGTTTCAACAAGGCGAGATAATAAAAAGATTTGAACTAGGAAATAAAAACACGAAAAAATTTTGATCCGTGGGTAATTCCTGACCACTGGAAAAAGGGAATCAAAATAGATATAGGATGCCGAATAGTCCCGATTTTTCTTCTGACCGGCTTTTAAAATCTGCGTGGGCAGAGCATCAGCAACTGGTACTAAAATCTAAGTTTTTCTTTTCTCCCAGACTAGCATGGAAAAAATTGATAACATGTTTTTTTTATTTTGTAATTTCTTTCCTTCGCAACCTGTTATATATGCAATAACAATATTAAGCCTAAGCAAGCGCTTCAAGGATGGTTTCGCCTTTCAGAAACACCTGTAAACATTTCTGAAGTAAAGAGTATGAGGTCTGTTTAAAATAATCATTGATTTGATAGACGCCTCGGGCGCATGACATTTTTCTGCCGCCGTAATTGCTATGGACGTGTTTCCAGTGTAGGTAAGTCAAATGAAAGGCAGGGCTGGCATTCAGTCATTTTTAAAATTATGTCGAAACTGGTTTCGTACGGCGCAGGACCGAGGTGGTTAACATACACTGAGAGAGGTCTATATCCAACAGAGGATATAGGAAGGCTGCCAATAAACGAATGATGACGAACAAAAAATACTATGCTAAGTAGTATTTTGAAAATCCTTAGTAGAGGCCTGTGTCCAGCAGTGGACGTTATGCGGGTGAGATGATGATAATGATGATAAATTAGTATTTTCAATATAAGTTTAAAAAAAATACTTGTACAGAGTTTTATGATAAGTACTTCGGTATAACTTTCTTATAAGAAATGAAAGTGATTCTTGAAAATTCATAAGTTCAATCCTACAAGACTTTTTATAAAAAATTACCACCCAATAAGATTTATTAAAATATTTAAGAGAATTTATTATCTTTTTATAAAATGCGTCTCATAAACATGTTTTCTTTTTGCTGTACGAGTACCTTATGTGTATTTAATCATAGTTCCTTGTTATGTTGCTACTAGGCTTGGAAAATTTCTCATATCTCAAATATTTTTTGTTTTTCTATAACCTACGTTGGTACGCGTATTCGCGTTCTTTTAGGAAATGTCCATCTGCCATTGCCAAAGTGGCAGCCCTGTTCTGGGCGTAACCACAGCAAACATAAAACACTGGACGCATCATGGCCGCTTGTCATGCAGCTACTGGGTTTTGTTCGTCGCCAAAAGAGAAAACCAATTCATATTGCAATATCAGATATATTCATTATCGTGTTTGGAGACACCTATAATTTTTTTTTTTATTAAGTACACTACATATTATAAGTATTTTGAGTTATTTTTCATGATAATAATTGATCTTATTCCTGAAGCTATCTAGTATATTTAAGCTTTGCTTTATAATTATAACCAATTAATTACATACCCATATGATTAATCGTAATACGATGTGGAAGGGACATACTCTTGATAAATCGAATCAAGGGTTAGACTAGATCACTATAGTTAATGAAATAATAATAACAGTCAAAAAACAAATAAAATTGGCTCCATACAAAAGTGTGCAGCCGCCCGGGCAATTTGTATGGGAATTTCGATTTTTTAGGTTGTTATTTTAATTTCATTATACCATAGTGATTTAGTCTAGCCCGTGGTTCGATTTATTACGGGTATGACCCTTCCACGTTGCATAAAACATAAAATATTATTGCTATTGTCATGACATATATGATTAAACTAAATATAACATATGATTTGTTAGACCAGTATCGGAAATAATCGACAAATATATATTTCAACGTTCATATAGGACATTTCTACCCTGGAATAAATTCCCAAAGGGAATGGAACTGGATTAGCTGGCAATGAACAAGGTAATCATAAATATAAAAAAGTAAAGAATACATGAGAAAGAGCACAAGATATATAAACAAAGAGAAAAATGGACGGAAGATTGTGAAAAGAGCTCTATGGAAGGAGTTGACATGCCAACAGCCAAGGGTCTGACACGCTTTGATAGAGCGTGATACTCAACTTACTCAATATAACAATATTTATAATAGTGTAGGGATTTAAAAGCCTAGTGGACCCAACGAATTTTGTTCTGCTTATTTCCGTTCCCGTTCCCGTCGTTTGCTAGAGCAAAAGAGAGCCACGGATCTATTTTACTCAAATTGTTTGTCTCTCACTCAAAAAATGACGAATCAAAATGTCATGTGTCTTCAAAAATGACGAAGATTTCAACAAACTTGCAACCCCTAATTCACCTCTATAGGGATGTAATTTTCAAAATCTAATAAATGCATTATTATTTTCTACTAACTACTTAAATAAATTAAAAATTTGATGTGTCTCACTTTAAAAATTACGACGTTTCATACAAACTGGCTACTCCTATTTCACACCCTTAGGGATTGTATTTCCAGAAATCCTTTTCCAAGTCACAATCTACATTCCTGCTTAATTTCATCTTCATTGGCTAAGTAGTTTACGAGATTTCGTGATGAGTGATCTCGGAAACAGCTCCAACGATTTTGATGAAACTCAGTATTTAGGAAGTGATGAGGTCATGAGGCTAAGAAACGATTTTCAAAAAACAGTAACCGACGTTACTGTTTTCGTTCTGTATCGATTGCGGTCGCCTAGCTAGTGATTGCTTACACGTCAACATATCTGATAGCAAAGATTTAGAACGACTCCCTGCCAGAACGGGCCACGTAGTAGCTACGGTCTTCCCACTGATTACGGAAAAGCTAAGGAAGAATAAGAATAAGCTCTGCTAAGGATATGGCCCCATTTACGGTCCAAAACAAAGGTTTTATAATAAAACGGGTTAAGATTGTAAGTACAGCGGAAATTGTAAAAGAGTGTTCCGTTCCTAGAAATACTAATATCTGCATGAGATGAATGCAAGTAGTATTTTGTTAAAAATAAATCTTCATTTTAAAATAGCCACTAATGACTACTACTAAACTGGCTCTATTTTTACTCCCTCATTACTGCTTTCTCAGAAACGGATTTAACTTATATTTATTTTTCAAGGGCCAGCTTGTGGTACATATTTAGGTTTGCAAATTATTTACTTTAGGACTATAATTTTAACTACCAACGTCGCATACTTAATAGGTGTAATTTAGTTCCCTCAGAATATTATCTACTTCACTACTATTTTTTATTTGACGCTGCATTGCTTTTTTTACCGTTAGCAAATCAATATTAGGAATGTGTCGAAATAATTAACTGTCAAAATTCAGAATCACACTTCGAAATTAGATATTTATTTACATATTTCTTATGTTATGCCTACCTTACCTTTACGAGTAATTTTCGAATTATTTGATAATTAGGTACTGAGTATTGCAGACGGGTGAAACAAAAGTCCTATTGTTTTCAAGTTTAGATAGAATGGTGTATTTTTTCAGTTAACGCACTATGTTTTTGTGTGTAACACTTCATTTAGAGAAAAACATCAACATAGGCTTGTTTTCTACATAAGGCTAGTAACCTGTCACTATTTTTGATTGCGTTCGTTCTTGAAACTTGAACTTTAGCTCATACATAAAGCAGAAATAGCTGGACATGGAGGACATTGGGAGCATATACAGATTTAGCCCCGCCTTAAAAAAGTCTAGATACAGTTCTGTTGGTCCGAGCTGACTTTGTACGTGATTAAAGTTAACTAAAGCGATGCAACTGTAATTTCATTGAATGCCCAGTTCAAAGCTAGGGCTATTACTTCAACAATGGGTCATTATTTGTCCACACCTGGGCCTGAAACGAGTACCAGATTACATACTAGTTACTCCCAGTGCTGTGGAGGCGAGTAATTCAGTGAAATTATTGGCACGCACTGTACGTGATTGTTATTTTCTCCCTTTTTTGAGCTAGCTAGACCCTGTTTAGCTCTTGCTTATATTTTCTTCATCATTATGGTAAGACGTGTTCTGAGTGTACAATTAGCTTAAGTTCTTACCTAATTTAAATAATAAGTCTTGTTTTAAAAATATAATGTCTAATAAGGCTCTTCAGACTGTGCCAGCGAAAGTTCGCAAATACTGGTCAGCGACGGTCGACTTCCAGTGTCGCGAGCGGTCGGTTTCCAATGTCGCGAAGTGTCGCGCGATTGTCTTCGGTGACTGTCGGTGACCGTCGCGTCGTCGTCGCGCGCCAGCTCGCGAAAATGGTCGCCGACTGTTAAATAAATTAATATTTTTTATTATATGACTTTAATATTTATTTCTAAGTAAAGAAAACTGGAGGAGGCTTTACTCTAAAGAGGTTCTTAATAAATCACAAATGAAATAATAGTTAAATTTATAATTTATTTTACTTGAAATTATTTTATATAATTGAATTATATTTGATTTGTATAAATTGATTTACCAATTATAAAAATTTAGTTATAAATAGCATGCACTTTAATATTTGTAAATAGATTTTTTTATTAAGGAAATAAAAGGCTTTATAATTATAATTATAATATTTATTTATGTCCAGGAATATTGAAGACATGCTTATGAACTTAACTTTACAAATTTTAACTTTACTTCAACTCAAAGATCTAACAAACAAATCATATGAACGGTCAACTAGACATAAACTTTATCACCGATTTATTTTAATAAGGTACAATCCATAAAGCTCGTCTCATTTCTCTGATTAAACGTAAGAAACAAAAGTAACAAAATGTAACGTTTAATAAAAGACGCACAAAAGGTTATAAAACTCTTTAACAAAATTAATTGAATCATTTATCAGCTCACCGAGCGAATCAGAAACGCAATCAACTAATGTAGTTACGAGGTAGGTCACATGTTAACGCCAATTTACAGGGTTATTCACTAACTGCACATATGGACAGTGCACACACATTTAACCAGTTTCACCGCTAAACATACTTAAAATGTATTAAAAAAAAACTGTAAACAAACTTCTATGATCGCAGTATGATCGTGGTCACAAATAATAAATCTGTACTTACCTACTATTTTTCCCTAAACTAAATAATAATTTGATATGTCTGTTGATAAAGCCAAAAATAATTTATAAGTTCTTTAATTAGGATATGCGTAAATTTTGAATAATGGCGTACTTAATTTAATATTTACGTATTAGTTACTGAATAACCCAATTAAACAAAGTTAAGAACTTTAAAATCTCATGCGCATGCGCACTCTAAAAGTCACGCGTCGATTTAAACGACCGCACTTCATTTATCCGCACCAATTAAGGGTAACTCAATAAATTTAAACAAAATAAAATACGCCACATTTAGAGACTGACAAAAAAGATCGCAAAAAAACGTCGACGCCCGATAACTGAGACGCACCAAAAAAGTAAGCAGTATCATTGAGCACACAAAATATGTTTTCCATTTACACATACGCTACAGAGCGGTTATAATTTTGTACGTTGAGTGTTTACTCAGTAAGAAGTTCGGATCGGTAACACCTGCCGCGTTTTCCCACGGACGCTTCGGGTGTCTTCGGGCGTGGTCGGGCTCGCTCGTGTGGGCGCGAGTGCTTGCATACAAAGTAATGGATAGGACAGGAATAACTTTGTAAGCGACGTGTTATCTTGTGCGTCACGCGTCAAAATACTCACAATCATTGCGGCGGCGCGCCCCTAATGCCTTATGCGTGCGCTGTGCGTGTGCGTCCGTGCTCTACGTACCATATTTTCTATGTATAAAAAATGTACCTACTCCCTTTATACTTTTTATATAGCACTTACAATATGTATTAAAATAATTTTGAGAATTAGAAAGGTGTTAAATACAAAATAATATGTAACTATTTCCAACTTACTTTCTAATCTTTATGCAAGTACTTTATACACCTATTATCAATGACTTACATTTATGCAAAATAAGTGCAATAAGAAATACCAGAGTTAACGAAAATGAAAAAAATATACGCCGTGGCATTTAGGTGTTCAATAAAACAAAGAAAATACAAGGGACAATTTCCATAAAAAACGAATAGGTATGTAATTTTAAATTGATACCTGCAAAGTAAGGTCCGTTATTGTAATAAGTATAAAAGAAATAAGTTTACGCACTACAAAATAGTATAGATGAAGTACAGATAAGGATAAAAAAGGACGATGGGCACTCCACGGCCAAGTTTGTAGTAAAATAAATTACTAGTCCAGTTAAAAAAGCAAGTCGAGCCATTACCGTTAGTGGCACCGGCACTCGACTGAATTGCAACAAATCATTGGGCTACTAAAGTCAAGGTGCTGCATATTGCATGAATATTTATTTATGCATATTATGTTTTGCGATGGTTTATAGTCATATTTGGTGAAAGTTAGGTGTATATGTATTTATAATGTATATAGACCCAACAGAAAAGGTTTGTGTTAGGTTTCATTTATATACATACATAAATCATCCAAAATACCTAGGTACTTATTTTAAAAGTACATTGAATGTTTTTAAAAGTAAGAATATACAAATTGAGTAGGTACACTTAAAAGTTTTTACAAGCTTTTATTTAGTTTCACTTGTCCCGTTCTCTATCTGTCTGTTTGTAATCAAATCTTGCAAGTTAAATTTGACCCATTTCCCGATTTCCGATTCCGAGCTGAAATTTTACATGCATACGTAAATAGCGTGACAATGCAATATTACGATGACATGGAGCTGATCTGATGATGGAGCCGGAAGGTGGCCATAGGAACTCTGTAATGAAACGACGCAACCCCATCGAATTTGGGCTCGTTTGATTCGTCTTGAGGAGCGCTTTAGATAAACGATTAAAAAAAAAAAAATTAATACTTTCTTGTTGAATGTGGTATTGTAAAACGTTTATGATGAAGATAATATAATTTTTTATTATAACTTTTCTACATATATACATTATCAGGTAACGTCTTTACCTCTACAGAACATTTTAGGTTTTGCCGCTCTTAGATAGCACCCAGGGGAGTAACTCCAAAAGCAGTACGTAATATGGATGTTATGCGTATCCGCGTTTCAGTGTCAATGTATGATGATAAAGTCTAATTTGGTTTGACATAGAAATAGCACGTCACTATCGGAAGACTACGGAGTAACCCCCCAGGATCGCAATACCGACAGGCGACATTTAACAAGGTTGAAAAAGGAATCAAAAAAGAAATGGATTGTTAGCCTCGTCGCTTATTAACATAATTCGCATTTTCCCCCATTTTTCCTTATTTATAAAAAAAATACCGGCTAAATGCGAGTTGGACTCGAGCACGAAGGGTTCCGTATTAAAAATCACGTTTGTTGTACGGGAGTCAGCCCCACTTAAATATTTATTTTATTCTATATTTAGTATTCGTTGTTATAGCGGCAACAGAAATACGTAAGTAAGTACTTACATAATCTGTAAAAATTTCAACTGTTAGCCATCACGGTTCATGAGATACACACGGACAGCTTAGTAACAGGGTCCCTTTTTTACCCTTTGGATATGAAACTCTAAAAAATACACAGACCAAAAAAAGAGGAAGCAAAGTAAGTGAATGCAAAATACATGTAAGAGGATCCTCAGGAAGCTACAGTTGATCCTAGGGATAATCCTACAAGAGGATCTTAAAACTAGCAAAGTATCAGAGAAGCACGTAAATATCAACTTAACATATCCAACGGAGATAATTCTTTTATATTAAGTTTTTAAGTAAGCTATAAAACTACATATTAAAGCTTACTCAAACCGATAACCTTATCCTTTAATTAGTACTCTATTCGAAGATAATGACTTGCTAACCAAGTACTAAAACTCACAAGTCAACTGAGCAGATTTCCACAGCGTAACATTTAACGAGTTGGTAATTACTTAATTTGCAATTAAATATGTTCAAAACCACATCGTGTGCAACGAATAGCGCACACCTGCTCGCTTCTCCCACGGTGCGAGCGCGACTTTGCATATTTTTTTCATTATTTATTTCTTGTTTTTAAAACCACAACTTTCCTCCCAATTTCGCAATTTTCGAGTCTGGTTCTTCATTGATCTTGCGAATTAAAAGCGCCAAGGGAAACTTTTTTTATCTTTTAGAAATACTAAGGTGTTAATTGACTTAGAAAAGCAATGAAGTAGAACCTTTATGCAGCCGGCACCGGTTTGACACAAGAATGTATTTCTACATTCAGAATTTTCAAAGTTAATGAAAAAGACGTTTCAGTATTTTCACAAAAGTAGTAGATTTGACAAAGAAACCGCTTAAAAAAATATTTAAGTAATTTTCTGGTTCTACACTTTTATCATCATTGGCTTTTGTAAATATTTTTGTTATAATGTTTAGTTACTACAGCAAGAGACCATAGGTTTATGCAAATACTTTCTGATCAAACATTACGAAGGCGTCTTTTTTTACATCAAGAAAAGCTAACCCACAACATTCATCCACGGAGATGTGGACTGATAATGTGAGGCTCGAACCCACTAAATATTCATGGGTTCTGTATTCGTCATTGCCCAAATCATGTGATCGCAAGGTAAAGCCAATATTTTTCGGACATGGCAGGCAGGCGCTACATAGTCAGTTTATGTTTTATATTTCAAGGTAACTTAACAACGATGCTTTTATTTTCCACGATTAATATTGATGTATCGGACTCAAATGTCCTTTTAAGGACGTAAGATTAAGTTTTATGAGCCTTTGTGAGGCACGGTATAAATATGTATGCGTCAATCTCCATTGTAAAGCAATCCTTCGTTTGGGACGTTGATGAAGTTATTGTATTTAAATACAGTAAATAACTTACGCGAACTGCTGGGGCCTAAATAGATGTTTAAGTACGAGGTTGGAACGTATTTACCCTGTGAGGACTACGGTTTACCAATCAAGGGGCACCCAACGGCTTGTAACCTTTTTATGAGAGCTGGCAGAAGGTTAATTTCGTGATAGGTGCAACGTGGGTCCGACTTGACGACGACGGTCCGACGTCCGGGTGAAACCTTAGCTCTTAAATGTAGACAGACAGAAGTACTTACCCCGAGAGTCGAGTCATGCAGTAAGAGTACCTACACTACCAATTGCGCTACCGTGACTTCGAATCATATATTACACACGCATTTGATGCATGCGTGATTCTTAAATACTTCGCACTATTTAATATACAGATGTTACTGTTAATATTGAAACTCTTCTCTTAATCTCCTGCTTGGTAATATAAATGGTAACCCTGAAACATGCAAACTACTCAAAGATAATTTTCCCCTTGAGTCTGCTGCCTAATATTAACCTAAAGCGTGCTACCTAAAGCTTAAACGATTCTTAAATATTGATACTTTTTCTTATAAAAACTAAATACGTGTATTAAGCATGTTAGGACACCTGCGCTGCATTCTAAAAGAGTTTGGTTGATTATTCCACGACAGCATTCAAAATTGACGAGTCTTTGGTAAAACCTCGAAAGCTCGGATAGAAAGTCTGTACGCCCAGGGCGCTATAATGATAACTACGCCACAGGGAGAAAAAACATTAACATTGGAATAAAAATCACATTGTCCTTTTTAAATGTATTCCCGGAGTACAAGTATTTTATATTTTTTAAATTGCAAATTGATACGGAATTTCTCGAATGTTATACCTTCATCTCGAGTGGAAATGTTGCAAAAAGTCATCGGAATGTTGGGGAAAAAATATCGAAGGTACAATATTTGGTTTCTGTCAAAAGCTGCACTAAGTAACAGGTGTGCTATTATGTTTCGTCAACCGTAGCTCCAAATTTTGGCACCTGACACTTTAATAGGCTGCTTATAGATATCGTTTTATAAGAATTGCCAGGATGTTTTTTGTTGCAGTACCTTAATAGGTAATCGTACTTCCATCACTACGTTTTGGTAAGTATAGATATCAGTACTTACTTAATTAGATTCGTAGCATAGGATATGTTAAGAATATCAAGATATCCTACTCGTTACTACTAGGTAAAGCCGATATTGGACTGCTTAGTTAATATCTTTTACGAAACTTTGTTTCTATCCATTGCAGATAGATTACGAGGAAAAATAAATAAGAATCTTTACCCACTTAAATTATTTTGAGAGGAAAAAAATTGTAAAGAGCTAATTTTAGGTACCTAGTACTTACAAAAACTACAAGTAAGTAAATCAATGTTATAAAATAAGTATGAACTGTATACTTAACATTATTAACACAAATAAACGCATCATACCGGCACTTAAAATATATTTACGTATTGAAAACAAAGTATAATATTTAAACATTAAAAAAAACTATACCCACTATTTTGTATGAACTCTATTTCAAAACGATGATTGGCTACTTTTGGTCACCCTAATTTCGGGCGATTAACCACAGACAATGAAATTAGTTTTTCACATTATGCGCGGAAAAGCGCAATCTCGGCTAGGGCAGTCCCCGGCCGTGATTGGCGCCCGCATAACCAATAGAACGCCGAGTTTCGGCCCACGCGAGGCGCGCGCACGCCCACCTAACTTCTATTTTTAAATTTGAATAGACGCCAATTGAAGGATTCTAATTTTAAATTGATAAAAATATAATTCTATTGAAAATACCTTGCGTTGCACGTTTTTGACTAGCTGTCTGTTGACGCCTATGTTTTAAATTACATCCATGTTTTAAATTACACAATGCTGTATATTAAAAGATGGCATAAACGTTAACTACACTTAAAAAATTAGCACTAGGCAGCCTTATCTTAAAAAGCAATCAGTCTGGCAGGAATGGAAACATTGTAAATTTTAAATAAAAACGTAAAACAAAACTGTAGGCACTTATAAATTAACTACGTATGAAGTACCCAATCATTTAATATAGGATTATTCTGTACTCAATCTGTGTGATCATGATCTTCCTCGCCTTCTCCCTATTTAGGGTTGGCTCTGTATGTTTAACTCGCTCCATAGTTTTATATCATTTATCGTATCCCTTTCCCCTCTCCTTGATGTCCCGCTTCAATTTTCACACATACTGTGTGATATATCACTATTGATTTACTAATGTTCAGAAATAATAAAGTAATCCAAAGGGAAATTCAAAAGCGGAAATTTACAAAGAATTACTCTAAAAAATATCTACCTTTGTGTGAAGGCAATTTTGTATAACATACCTTCACAAAACAGAAGAAACAAATGTCATTTCAAATTAGTCTTGATTGATGTAGAAATAAGTATGCGGATCACGTCTTGGAATTTCCCTATAAATTTAAACCTTATGCCAAAATATATAAGAGTTATTTTGATGGACGTAATACAGCGGAAATTAAATTCATGCTATGGATGCAAGCAGCACTAAACAGATAAGTATCTCGTGAAGGTTTTGATAAAGAAATACGTAAATGTAGCATCAACATCCAAAAGAAGTGATAACAAGCATTAAGTACACGTATATTATATTTTTTGTAATTATGTTATTTAAGTTTCTCTGTAAGTGAATGTTAATTCTTTTGAGAAATAAAGAATCTTTAACCGTCTATTTCCAAGCAAGTACCTCGTGCATATATATACTTGAAATTAAGCTCATCATATATTTGTTTAATAAGCTCGACTTTTAGTCGAGACTAGGTTATATAAAGATATACTTATAGACGAATATTATAAAGAAATCATTTAAGTAGTTTTTCCGGCTTGTTCGTTGTATTATAAATTAAGTTAACAAGACTAAATCAAAGATTTTCTTATCCTTTTAAAAGATAAATTTATCCATGGTATCTGCCTACACCTGTGGGAAACAGGCGTGGTATTATGTATGTATAAATTTGTTCCATATTAAATAAAAACGTTTCAGAATTTCCCTTAGCAAATATTTGTATTATCTTTTGAGACACTACTAACTTCAGATGTTCTTCGGAAATTATGACTCATATGTAATGCGACATCTTGAAATTACCTAACGTCTTTGGTGAAGGCTGTATACTTAATTACGTGATGGACAGGGCAGAAATATCAAGATTACTATACTCCATACTTGTATTGAAAGACTGTTGTTTTTTACGCATTGAATCGATATAAATAATCTCAAATGTTGTATGTGTATAGGTAGTGAGCAATACAGAAAGTGCAAGTTTTGTTTAAAAATTATAGATGGTAGTATTTTATTTTTTAGTTGAGTTATATATTGCGCTGCGCAGTGAAAAAATTATATGAAAAATGCAAAAAAAAGTGAGCTGAAGCCCTCTTAGGATAAATTTTCTTTTCTGTAACAACTTGTATAGTGCTTTGATGAATTAAAGAAAATCTTAAACCTAGAAGTTATATGGAAATGATGAATTTTAAACCCCAAAAGAAATTCATATATATAAAATTATATTATTAGGGGGATACATGAATTTTCCGGGGTCCAGTGCCGCCCCATTTAAAATTATTTATTTAAACAGAAATAGAGATATCATTTGAAATCTTGTCTTGACCATGCCCTAGATAACCCTTCAAACTACTTTGTGAACTACTGTTTACAGCTCAAAGTAAGAACGTCAAGCTTTTCCACGCACATTAGCGAAAATCGGCCACTTTAAGCTAGCGTGCGTAGAAAAGCTTTACGTTTCCACTTTAAAAAGTAAACAGTAGTTCATAAAATAGTTTGAAGAGTTATCTAGTACCTGGTCAAGACAAAAATCTTAAATGATATTTCTGTTTCCTTTAAATTGATTTATTTCAAATGGCCCCGACTTCGAAAAATTCATGTATCTCCTTAATTTAAGAAACTTACTTACCCGGACAGGTATAGTCACAGATAATCACCAAAGTTAAATCTGTACTTAGGTACTTAAATTTCAATCGCCAGTAATCACCTAAGTTAAATCTATACTTACTTACATTTTAATATGATTTTCACTAACAATAGCAATAGAGCAATCCTTAACATAATATAGGTATTTCACATATCATATGAAGCCGGGGCAGACAACACTAGTGTATTGTAATTTTGTAGACCTCAATGTCAAATTCACACGTGTCTTATTAAGACTCTGTAGAACTATAAACACATACGTAAGCTACATATATATTAAGGTATGTGATTTAATATACACATATCAGTGACAGTCACATAAGACAATGACTTTATTTCCTTTCAGTTTCAATAATATTAAACAAAGATCTCCGTTAACGAAGAATATGATAACAAATGAACCCGTGCTGAAATCAAAACAACATATCTTTATTACATCTCGACTTTATACCTACTTGTCTCTACATACTTACTAAACTCTCTTTAACAATACTAGCTTAATTAGACATATGTAATATATTTTTGAATTTAATTAGTTAATTTTTATAAAATGAGACACCTAAGTAAAATACCGCAAACAGAAAAGTAGCGCCATCTGTCTCGTTTGCGTTGAACTAAAATGTTTTCGAAAATCACCAACAGTCTTGAGCAGCGCTAGCGTCGATGAGCTTTCCCAATATTTGTATTTTACTTTTATTTCAGTTTCTATATATCTCACTAAAATGAATACCTTCGTAACATTTTAATTATGTTAAGAAGGTATTCATTTTAGTAGTAATTATCTTTTTTTGTCAATATTAAATATACTTTATATAAAACTTTAATACATAAAATTTATTTTACAATATATTAATTTCTGTACTTACAAAATAATATAAAATAAATCAGCACTGTTTCCTAATTCATTGCATTTACGTATATTGTGTGAAAATACTGAGTCTTTCAATCCAATTCAACTTTACATGCGCCCTCTATCGTTAAACCAAAGTAAACAAGTTGCTTAATGTCACGAGCCAAACCAATAGCGCCATCTCTGTTCCCCTTATATCAAAACAATCTTGCGTCCCTTTTCATCTTTGTCCAAGTCCGACGTACGTCTCTTTCTTATCGCATCGATCATTGATCTTTGAAATTCGAATGCGGTAACTCGAGCGGCGCGCGCGCAAGCCTTCGGCCACTGATTTCTATCTCACTCGCTCACGCGCGCTACGGTTACCGTTGTCTCGTGTTTCTTTTATTGCCGTTTTATTATTTCTTGTAGATGATCACGCGATTGTGAGCTGTCGCTTGGCGCGCACACGTCACGTCTTGCATCCCTTTCTTTTGGCTTACTAAGAGTATGTTTCATCTCTTTTTGTCCGGCGCATGTCGGGCTCGCTGCCGTGCGTCGATGTTTTGGGAAGTGCACCCGCCCGACGTTCCCACGGTTCACCTTCGGCCGACTTCCTTACGAAAAAAACAAACAAGAGCACTTTGTTGAAGAAAATCGACGTCTGCCGGCCGCGCCGAATGATTAATACAATTATGAGCGCGCACGTTGCTACCACAGTAATAATAGTTCTTTATTAGGGACACGTGGGCTGTGTCCGAACTTGTCATTATGTTTTGAGGCTTATTTTCGGGTTATATAGAACTTCTCATTAATGATGTCATATTTAATGGATGGGTCGTTATATCAATGATAGCTACGGTTTATATGCCGATGATTATTGCAGTTTATCTGTATAACAGATTTTAAGTAGGTATTTAAATTACACCTAATATTATTTGCTCGCGCTGCTGAACATTCAATTACTTCATCCGAAGCCAAAGCTATTAACACGTGAAGGAAGGAGATACCTATGTCTAATAAAATGCAATATTATACTGATATAGCTGTGTATATTGTTTATTATTTTAGTGTAATCTTTATAAAAATCTGATGGCAATTTACAAAATTGTAGCGTCGGTTATTTTTATATTTTGCGGTGTATTTTTTTACAGCAAGTTCCGTCCATGATACTTGTCGCATAACCCTAAAAATATACATAATGACGACCTTCGTGGCGCATTGGTCAACACGGTAGTCCTCTAATCCGGAGGTTCTGGTCTTCGATCCCCAGCCAAGGCAAGTTGGAAAGTGGCCTTTTTCAAATTGTCCAGGGTTTTGGGTGTTTATCTATATGTGTATTTGTTATACAATATAGTATCGTTGGGTTAGTATCCCATAACACAAGTTTAAACTTACTTTGAGGCTAGCTCAATCAATACACTGTCATGTCTTTACCTAGAGGGTAGGTAGAGCCTAGAGCCTTAACGTAGTTACCCGACTGCGCCAGAAGGAGGGTTATTTTTTTCGAGAGAATGTACTTATTATGTAAGTATAATTGTTTGGCACGCTCTGCAGCCTGAACGGCTCGATGGGTTTTAGCTTGAGAGGTGTCGTTAGATTCGTCTTTACTGTGAGAGTGACACTGTGTATATCAAAATAAATAATAATTATAAAAAGAAAAAAAAAAACGTCGGGATTTTTTTTTTGTAAAAATTACTTGTTTGATTATCGGAGTTCATTCTTAGTCAAAGTCAGGTATGCCGTCTGATATACTAAGTGCATTAAAAACTCATTTATAGTTACTTATACCATTTCTGATGCATATTCATTGTTTTCAAGATTCAAGATTATTTATTTCCATACAAAATACATTGTGTTGAAATGTTGATACTTATATACTAATTTACATCTATAGGTTCTTACAATATTATTTACTTGTTTCAAATAACATAACAATGATAATTACGTCAAATATACATTATTTCAAATACTCTTCTACTGAATAATAACATTTTTGTAATAAGAATGATTTTAATTTAATTTTAAATTCTGATTTATATAACAGGATTTTTAATTTTAATGGCAAATTGTTAAATAATTTAATCGATTGAGTGTGGGTTCTGTTTATGCGAAAACAAAATTTCAAAGAGAGTGTAATCTGTGTAATAAAACGAAATTCTCCAAGTCTACTGAACGATCCGGCGTAGTGTGTACAATGAGACACAAATAAGTTGAACAAAAATGGCGGACTTCAAAGCATTTTTGTACAAATTCCTGGCACGTAAATTGAACCTGGGGTTCGTCGGCGCATTACCTGCGCCGACAATCGCCTTTTTGGTTCAACCAAATGCTTTGAAGTCGGCCATTTTTGTTCAACTTATTTGTGTCGCATTGTACCTATGTAATGTTCGACGACAATTCGTGGATCTTTTATATTATAAAAACTTCATGAGATTTGGTAGGCCCTAGGCTCTCAGGATTTAAAATGCTGTATCCGCACTATTAAAAATATTCTTTTTTTTGTTTAATTTATATAAAGTATCGAAATACCTACATAATAAATTTAAAGATATGACCATAATCATTTATGTGTACTTACAAGTAAAATTTGTAAAAGGTAGATTTGTAAAAGAGTTCTTATTACACTGTACAGGTTGAAAAACATAAAAATGAAGAGTTAACATGCAATTTTAATTTTCTTAAAACAATAAGGTAAAATACAAGACAACTTTAAATCTAAATTATAGGATTTTATCAAAAAGAGAAATTAAGTTTTCTAAGTGAAACTAATAGAGTAAATGTAAACCAAATAACATCGTATACTATTTTAATATCTATTGCGTTTTATAGACGCTAATCTAGGCCACAAGATTCCGTTTACCCTTTGTTGATGTTCCACTTCGCTATGATTCAGGCGACAGACGCCAGATGGCGAATCTTCCTTTTATGCGGGACGCGCTTTCAATCAAATAAGGGGCGATATATTTGTGTGGATAAGACGGCGACATATTAAAAAAAATATTGGTTTTGTATCCATCGAAACCGCGCTACTACTTAGTGCGACGGAGGCCTTTATGCATTTTCTATTAATTTATTAACACATAATACTGTTTAAAAAGCTTTAAATTACACTGGGCGTGTCCGCCTTTGGAAAAGACAACATGTGGCATAAAAAATATTCGAAATCCCCGTGCTTCAGATGGTCCCAGCTGTCATTATTGTATGCTTAAAGGCAGCTTGAAAAATCTGTCACCAGTGTTAGCCACTTACACACATGAAAACAATAATACATTGTATTTAACAAAGTCACTTTCCCCCGTCTGTACCTCTGTATGTATAGAGGACACTCTCTGGAGGTGTGCTAAAAACTTCTAAGATAAACAAAACGTCCGGGCATTATTATAGTTGTTAGTTAGTTAAAATTTTTATTGCATCAAAACATAATGTTACATGAAAATGGATAACATAAAACAGATGTCAAAAGGCTGCTTTATCGCAACTGCAATCTCTTCTAGGCATCCGAGGTACTTGGAGATGTTTGACGAAAACAGTTAAATTATAATGCTTATCATCTATGGGGCAGAATAGCTGCTAGCATCAAACTCGTTCTTGCCGAGTTATGTAGACCCCCTAGGTCATGTGATTATGGTGTGGCGGGAGTAGCCCTTAGGGCACCGCTTAGCCGCCAAAGATTGCCCGAAAACCACATGAGAATAATCATAATGTCTAGTCATAGGAAGTTCAAATTACATATAATTAATTATTCAGCCCAAAGTAGCTTGTTACTATTCACAATTCCCGGGTGTTATGAAAAACGTCCCAATTCATCACTTGGTCAATAACTAGACGTAGAAAAGGAACGCAGGGCGCTGGAAGTTCGATGTAACATGGTGGCTCGCAAGTTTGCGAGGTGCACAGCTGATGTTAAGGTAACTTTGTTTCGTGCATATTGACAAACTTTCTATAACTGCAGCCTGTGGGTTAACTATACAGCACAAACTGTCAGCACCCTGAGAGTTCAATACGATGACGCTTTTAGAATGCTATTGCGACTGCCTTGATTCTGCAGCGCATCAGGGATATTCGCGGATGCAGAAGTTAATGATTTTCATGCAATTTTACGCAAAAATACTACGTGTCTGATGTGCAGGATCCGATGCAGTCCTAATAGCATTATTGCCAATAAATAAGATTGAAGGTCCAGTGTGGGCTCATTGGATTAAAACCCTTAGGCCCTGATATACAAATTTACAAGTGAGTAAGACATGTTGTAATTTCATATATTAAAGTGTTTTGACAATGTTATGTTATTGATAGTAAAAATAAATAGTTGTAAGTTCTCTAATAATAGACTCTAATGTCTCTATAAGTCTAGAGATGCAGCTTTGATATAAGAAAAAGAGGTTAACTTTACTCCCATAATAAATAAACAATAAAATTTACAGTTGATACTTGCATTTTCATTTTATGCGCGATACGTGAGATTTGTTAGGATAACGGCGGGGAATCACGTTCGCCAGGCAGTAAAATGTTTTATCTCTTTTGTTGAGACTTGAGACATATTGAGAAGGTACGTTCCAACTAGCATACGGAGTCCGTAATTAATAGTTTAACATTTAACATGCACACTACGATAGATTTTAGGGTACGGTACCCAAAGGGTCAAAACGGGACCCTATTACTAAGACTCCGCTGTCCGTCTGTCCGTCCGTCTGTATACCCGTCCGTCTGTCTGTCTATCATGAGGCTTTATCTCATGAACTGTGATAGCTAGATAGTTGAAATTTTCACAGATGATGCATTACTGTTGCCTCTATAACAACAAATACTAAAAAGAGAATAAAATAATTATTTAAGTGTGGCTCTTATACAACATACGTGATTTTTTATAGATGATGGTGGTATGGAGCCCTTCGGGCATGAGTCCGATTTGCACTTGGCTGGTTATTTAATTTATTCTAGTGGCGATTGGTAACAGTTTGTATTTCGGCAACAAAAGTTTTAATTAAGAAAATAATAGCAAGACACTGTTTTCAACCACTAGAAATTATTTTTTATTAACATAACTCACCTAACACAGTATATTTATATAGAACCTGACTCTATTTCAATTTCTTTAATTTCTTAATCAATGTCCATTGTGTTAAAAATTAATAATATATAAAAATAAAATAATTAAAAATCCAATATTAATAATACATAAAATTTTAAATTAGTATTAAAAAATAAAATTAAAAATAATAATGAGAACGTCAGTAAGCATCTTAAAAGTTTAGAATTCGTCAATAGAGTAGTAGCACTTTTCAACACAAGATCACAAAACTTGGACTTAAACAATTGATGATTGCGAATATTCTTTAGTTCCCCAGGTAATCTGTTGAACAGTTTAATGGCTTGGTACTGTGCTCCGTGCTTTGCAATTTCTAATGTAGTATGTATGTCAATAGTGAAGTCCATTCTTCTCGTACTTACCCGGTAAAGCCTGCCCTTTTCCGTTTCTAAGGAATTACTCTTTACGATAGTAATGCGTTAAATTCATGCTAACAAGGTGTTACATAGGGCGCACTATAAGTTTCCGGAACTGGCCACTTACATAAACAATATTTAAAAATTTATTGCAACATTTGAAAATAGAACTCTTTGGCTGTAGAATGCAGTTTGTTTCATCTGACTGGCTTTTGTTTTTACCTTGTGGCGCCATTTAAAAAATTGTGTGTCTGCATCAACATGGATTTAACTCGGGAAAATTTTCGTAGTATGATTTTCTACGATTTTAAGTGTAATTTGACAGCTCAACAGAGCATCGCTCGGCTTGAAACAGCTTTTGGCAATGAAGCACAATGCAAGACAACTGTTTATAGCTGGTTTGCAGAATTCAAGCGTGGTCGTATCAATCTCAGTGACGAATCTCGCGATGGTCGGCCGTCCACCGCTGTGACCAACAAAAACATCGATGCTGTGCGCCGTATGATTGAAACAGACAGGCATGTGACCTACCATGAAATTCGCGCATCCTTAGAAATAGGCATGAGTCAAATACAATTAATCCTACACAAACATTTGGGTGTGAGAAAGCTGTGCTCGCGGTGGATCCCACACAACTTGACCGAGGCTCAAAAAACGGATCGCGTCACTTGGTGCAGTACCATGCTTACCAGATTCAACGAAGGTGCGTCAAATTTGGTGTGGGACATAGTAACAGGTGACGAAACATGGATTTATTGCTACGATCCCAAAACAAAGCAGCAATCGAGCGTATGGGTCTTTCAAGATGAGCCGAAACCAACCAAAGTGGCGCGCGTGAAAAGTGCATCTAAGCGGATGATTGCTTCTTTTTTTAATAAAACTGGACACGTGGCTACTGTTGCTTTAGAGAATCGTCGTACAGTGAATAGTGACTGGTACACGACCATTTGTTTGCCGGAAGTTATTGACGAACTCCGTAAAAATAACCGTAAACGCCGTATCATCCTGCACCACGACAATGCTAGTTCTCACACGGC
Organism: Acrobasis suavella; assembly: GCA_943193695.1. Taxonomy (NCBI): domain Eukaryota; kingdom Metazoa; phylum Arthropoda; class Insecta; order Lepidoptera; family Pyralidae; genus Acrobasis; species Acrobasis suavella. The sequence goes on along the minus strand of OW971945.1, from coordinate 6,799,157 downwards.
CAGACAGACAAACGACTTTTTAAAGGCGAAAAATGTAGAACTCATGAGTCATCCTGCATACAGTCCCGACCTGGCACCTTGTGACTTTTTTCTGTTCCCAAAAATTAAGAACCAATTACGCGGTCAACGATTTTCATCACCAGAAGAGGCTGTCGAGGAGTATGAAAAACACGTTTCAGAGGTCACCACAGAGGAGTGGCACAAAAGTTTTCAAAACTGGTTTCATCGAATGAAAAAGTGCATAGACGCCAAGGGAGATTATTTTGAAAAACAATAAATTAATTTTGTACCTTTAATAGTATTTTTTCATATTCATTCCGGAAACTTATAGTGCGCCCACGTACATAATAAAAGTTTTATAAATTTAATAGACATCAAAAGCCACATTTAGTGTAACCGCAATATTATAATATGCATTGTGGATTTAGGTGAACTGTCTTATCCACATTACTCTAACGCAGGCTGGCATGTGCTCAAAAAACAATATCCCTGTATGGCTCGACCGAAGAGGGAGCCGCGTTCCCACGACTCCCTACACGTGGCTCGGATTCAGATTCCTACGCAGGAGCCGTTCAAAACAATTTATCAAAAAAGTTTAATTATATAAAAATCTTACTCCAATACATACCCGTACTATAAAACAAAGTAGCTTTCCGCCGTCTGTCTCTGTGTATGTACACGCTTAGATCTTTTAAACTACGCAACGGATTTTAATGCGGTTTCCATTAATAGATAAAATGATTTATGAGGAAAGTATGTAAATATATATATATAATACATATCCGAGCAAAGTCGGGTCAGGCCACTAGTTACTTTTCATGTGACAGTTTGTTAAGCTGAATGGAAGTTTCTTGCATATTCAAGCCATAATAGCTGATATGAAATTTGGCACTTAGATATCTTTTACGTATATTGTATTGAATCCATGTAGGTAATTTTTCATCCCGGAAAACTGTAAAGTTTCCGTGAGATCAGAAAGTAACAAACCACGCAGCTACGCTGCGGGTATAAATTCTAGTTGTAATCTGTGCTTGTTTGTTATTTGACAAGAAAATAATAAATAATTCGCTACGGTAATAATCACAGTTATGTGCACAATTTAGTAGCTTCCTTAGCTGTCTCATTAACAATTTGTATAATTATTCTGTTGATGGTTCAATTATTGTGATTATGGCATGTAATATGAACAGATATTTATGAGTCTATAAAACTACCTTGTAAATAAAACTTCTCGTATATTTATCTTCGCATTCTGAAACATAAGGACAAAAATATAGTTGTTTATGTGTTGTTCGTCGTGGCACGACGAAAGAAGAAATCCTTAATTTTTTTGTGGTACATGTTCACGAAAAAAACGTGTACTTTTGAACAAAAGAGTTGTACTCTTCTAATTTCGACGTGCCAGTATACCTAAAGTGATCGTGCTTTATGAGTTATTATTATATATTTTCTTTGGCATATTTCAGTTGGGGGTGTGTATATGCAATTACCTATTCATAAACAGCTAAGCACAGCGATTTAGGCTCAATTTTTTACTTATATCATTTTATGTTATTTTTAGTACCCATTTATATATAGTTTAGTTTTTTTATTTATAAATGTATTAAGTTAATAAAGATTTGAATGTTAAAGAAAATATTAATGTAGTAAGATTCTTAAAATTACAATTTAATCACGTGATTAGTTTTTTGGGGAAAAAGGAGTCAAAATAGTGATGGGTTGCTAGCCTCATCGTCTAACATGATTCGCATTTTCGCCCATTTCCTAGATCGCCAGACAGACCATCATGGATGAAATAAGGACATAGGTAATGGTAATTTTTTTTAAATGTTAATATGTAAGTAGTATACGGAATAGCGCAGGCAAAGGGCGGTTTAAGCCTAGCAGTGGGTTTCTAAAAGCTGATGATGATATTATACCTCTATATTAATATTATGTGCCACTTTCTTTACTTATTACCCATTTTTAAACATAGATTTTATGCAAAATCCTATAAAAAACTCTCCGTTCATGTAAGTACTTAACAAAACATAAGTTAGCTTAAGACACCAAGATATGAACCCCAAAATATAAAGTTGCAGGAAAGTAAAAAAATCAAATTAGCAGTTATTTGGCTTTGTAACCCTACCCGGGACAATTCGTTTTGATTTCAAGGCCGCTGGGAAGTGGTCAGGATATGATCTGAGGTTACTTGGCGGGTTTCTTTCGCATACTAAGTAAACTTAATATTCTGCACATTTTTTAAGACAGTACTTGTCAGTTATGGGAAGTTATTGCATAAGTTCCTAAAAATTGAAAAAGGAAGGCAGAGTAGGTGCCCGAAAAGTAAACCTTCATTGGACTACTGTGATTAAAACAGCGCTTAATGCAGGGCCCAAAAGTAAGTACATCTGTCTGTTCTGTTTAAGATAAAATAAATAGTAAAGTTATAACTTATATTTCTTATTTTTGATAAATTAATATATTTTTTGTATCTAACAAAAGGGCCAAAGTTTACCAAAGAATTCACAACTCAGAATGAACAAGTACGAAATAAAAAAGAAAATTAATACAGAAATAAGATGAAAACAAGGATGCAATAGTGAATACGTTTACAGGATGGATAAGATGTAATATTATTTTGGGGAGCAATAAAATGAATACAAGATTCTTTTAAATAATAGTAGGCACTCGTCTTTGAATTTAGTAAATGAATTGCTTTATCAAACCGAATCATCAGTACAGATAGGGGTTCGAGATCGAGTCGCCCACTCTTAAGGATTGATAGCTTAGTAACTATGTAGTTAAAATTATAATTTGCTTTTCCTCTAACCTTATCATTTTAATCAATCAAACGCTAATCAGTATGCATCAAAGGACTGTGTGAGCGAACCGCCAACTAAGCCCCACATAAGTGTCACCAAAAAGTTTACAAATTAGCTACTAAAGCTTACTAACGCATTTCAATACTGCTTTATGACTGCATTGATACCCGCTTTTAGCCTTTCATTTGACTTCTCAATATTGCTAAATTCAAAACGTCTTATCTCCCATTCAACCTCATTGAATTTACGTTCTTAGCTACAGAGAAATAGAGTGTAATTCTGATACGTGAAAATATAGGTAATTAAGTCGCATGTAGGGGTATTAAGAGATAAGTGACAACACCTGTCGACTTTTCCCACAAGGCAACGGAAGTCGACTGTCAAGATATCTGAAAACATACGTATAGTCGATATAGTGGAACACCTACGACATATAATATTTAATTTATGAAACGCAATTATTTATACATCAGGTTCACTTGAGATTAAGGTTATGTAAGCTGACATTGTCGCCTTTTGCTGAGGCGCTTTTTATTGAGCAAAATATGGACCGTTTCAGTAATGTGCCAATGTAATAAATAATGTACAGTCGGATGATTATTTATCGGTGCCGGCTGATTTATTCTTACATTTAATTTTGTCTCTTATTAAAACAAAAAAAAGTCCCCGAAGAATTCACCATTTATTCAATTATGCATAATATTTTATAACTACGGTTTTATTGAAACAAGTTAAAATATTTTAACTGATGATAAACGCGTAGGTTAATATATTAAAATTATAGGGCAACTCATATGTCCGTTTCAATTCCGTCTAAAGAGTGAAATTAAAATTAAATTAAATTAAATTACTTGTGTTAATTAACGAGAGTCTTTCTTTTAAAAACGTGCTATAGACCTGGCTGCCACCCTCTTAATTTATTAGGTTCTTTTTTATAATTAATATAATTTAATATTTATTCTCAATTTTTTCATTTATCTTGTACAGGGTAGACAAGGATCAATGTCATTAGATCACAAGGCCTAATATTACGCATCAAGAAATAAATAATCTAGCGTTAACATTAATAAAATTATTATTTAACAAGTGATAAAAATATCCAAAGGCAAATAAGCGATTCTGACTTTGAAGACACATAGGAAAAATTTTGCTTGATGCATGAAGGTGAAAAAGAAATCTAGGATTCGATACTCATTTTGTCGATAAATCTACAAACGTGTCTTGAGCCATTGAAATAAACCTACATCCTGAATAATATAAGAACGATATACTAGCACATTATACTTCATTTGGAAAATATCACCATTAAATCATTACAGTATAAATACTGTGATATGATTGATACAGTAGCAGAGCAATACATCAGGTCCTGTCGAACTACCGCCAATGTAGGTCTATCCTTTAATAGCAATTACGAAACGATCGCTACCATTCATCAAACAACACCTGTTGCTTTGTTTATATTCACCGCTTCTAAAACATTTAACTATTTCATATATTAGGTATACTATGTGAAAAAGTTAATTGTTTACTAACATTAGATACTGCTTTGGGTGTCCTTACAATTTTTATTTTATTGATATACAGATGCATACATTATCACGTCTTTATTCTTGACGGTGACAGAGCCCGGGACCTTATAACCCAAAAGTCACATTTCGTGATATTTATTAATATAAATTACCAATATTAAATGGTTAAGGGATGGAAATAAATCATTTGATAAGAAACGGAGACATAATTTAAAATTTTGTCATGACCAGGCTCTAGATAACCCTTCAAACTATTTTATAAACTACTGTTTACAGTTTAAAGTGAGAACGTGAAGCTTTTCTACGCACAATTACGAAAAAACGGCCACTTTTGGCGTATGTGCGTAGAAAAGCTTCACGTTCTCACTTTAAACTGTAAACAGTATTTCATTAAATAGTTTAAAGGGTTATCTAGAGTCTCGTCAAGACAAAATTTTAAATTATATCTCCGTTACCTTTTAAATTATTTAATTCAAATGGGGGCAGCGCTGGAACCCGAAAAATTTAGGTAGCCCCTTAAGTGTTTTTTTATTATTATTATAACATATTGAATTTTTATTGCAGCTTGAAAATATTAAATTAATTAATTACGTACCGTTAGTAAACTAAGGGGAGTGTAGAAAGATAGACTTTAACGAAGATAATCTATTTATTATTTTATTTTATTAACTAATGTCACGAGTATTATTATTATTTTGAATGTATTCACCAATGAAATATAGATCATGCTTTACTTTTATATTTCGTGTAATGTTTATGCATGTAGGTAACATTATTATATGTACACATATCAAGTGCACTTTGGAAACCACTAGTTTACTTATAAAGTTTCGTTATTAATTAGTATGTCCAATCTGAACGTTGTAAAATGGACCACCCAGAGATGCATAAATCAATACAGAAAGGCAGTTTAGGCACTGGCTTTTAATTTTTTAAGAAAATACAATAATGTCTATGATGTCTTAATGAATTATACGTAGTTTTTTATATATCTCTACCACATCTCTACAATAATAGTATATTTTATTTCCTATATACAATAAAATATGCTTACTTATAATTTATAATACAATAAGAGTTATAAAAATTCTTGAGAGCTAGATAAACCACTTCCACGACTCTGTAACACGTAGAATGTTACAGAATCATGGAAGTGGTTTTCTAGATATCCTATACAGGATATTATCTATGAAATTATGTTAATAATAATTTATACATAAAAATATAACAAACCTGTCAAAATACTGTACCTTGCTACAAAAGCTGCCAAATACCTACGTATCATAATATGAAAATAAATTTAATCCCGTTTTAAGAAATAAAAAAAAACGACAGGTTGCACTCCGGGAGTGCCGGCAGAAGTGAAAACTTGAATATTAACGTTGTACATTTCCATTTATGCGCGTGGCACGCTGTAACATAAACAATTAAACACACACGAACATTCGCGCAAGCGCCCTGCGCCGCCTAAACGAAACAGCAGGCGCAGGCATACATTTCCGCCGCGCCGTAGAAAGAGCGGGGGATACTTTCTTTCCTACGCCGCGCCGCGCCGGCTGTCTACTCTCCATCCGTCTTACGAATTTTCAATCAGGTCACGTGTTCTGACGCCCTGACACCCTGACGCCCTGACGCGAGTTTAACATTTTTTACCCATTACAAAAGAAGTGTACAACCCCGCTAAAGAAGTTTTTACTTCAAAAAACAACAAACGAAGAGATGAATATTTTTCAGAACTGATAATATAACCTTTTATCTGCCGCCCGGTGTTATCAGGGTAAGGGTGGTCTTTTACAACGTTACCTGTTAAAACTGAATGCTTGTGCTAAACGGTACCATTCACGGCATAAACAAAGTCATCTGTTTTCTGGTGTTGTTGGCAGATAAACGTACTTATTGCTGTTTGTAGTTTTAGAATGGGATCGGTACAAGCTTGAATTTAATGTTAACAAAATTTAAGTTTGTGCTAAAACCAATAAAATTATATATTTATAAAACTAATAATAAATCTATAAATACTACACACAAACACGACACTACTAATTAATCGAGCGAGCGAAGCGTCTCAGTTCCGAGATTGGCCAAAAATGTTGGTGTTCGGCTGTCCGGCCATTCTCGCCTATGGGTCGCATTTCTCAACTGATTCTGGTAAAAGGCCTTTGCGTAAAAGTGGCATGATTCACAAAAGTTGCGGCCACCGATAAAATGTATTTGATACAGTACATAGTATTGAACATTTTAATTTATTCATTTTTTTCTTTTACCGTCTCTGTCCAAAATGTATCGGAGCTGAGAAAAATATTTGTAATCATACGCTTTTTTAAACATTTCCATCGATTTCATTCAATTAAAACCTGCATGATTTCATTTATTATTAAATAGTAAATGTAAGTTCTCAGTGAACTATTCACAAATATACAATGTACTTAACGTGAAAGGCAGGAAGAAAGTGGCGCCACCTTAAAAATTATGTTATACGTTTATTTTATTATATTATATAATAAAATAAACGTATGTATTATTTTTCGTTTGTAAAATAAATATTATAAAGTGGCCCTCGTTCCTCCCTCCTAGTTATGCACATACATATATTTATGGACTGTGGAACTATGCGAAGCCTATATGGAACTTGTGAACCTATAACCGACCACCGATTAGTGAACGAGATCGAAATGACAGTGACAGGACTGACAGGAATCGACTAAGTGAATATGTGTTAGAAAATAACCTCAAGCGTAGATAGGCTCGCTTTCAGTCGATAGATGCGGCTTTTTTATGCTTCGATGACTTTCAGTCTTAAGTATAGACGACCTTATTGTATATTGAGTGCATTAGGAACTTATCAAATCCTCCAGGCTCGTAGTTATTACGTAGAGGATGTTGAAATTGGGTCGTATTTCATTGAAATATATAAAAAGCCCCATTTGGAAGACTTTAGAGGGCAGAATCTCGATTGTAATGACCCATGACCACTGAGAGGTAGGATTCAATCACGACATGTGTCAAATAGTAGAAAGGGCATTAGAGGGAATAAACACCATATTAGGGCACTATTACTCATGTGTCGTTGGAAAACGAACCCTAGGCTGTTGTTCCCATAATGTCAATTATATGATTTTTGGGATGGGACAGGTACCAATAACATCTGTTTCCCCCAGTTCAGTTTTAAAACAGTTATTTCGACGCGCCAAAAAAAAATGAGGCTTATGAATAATCCGAAAAAATGTTTAATTCTTATATTAATAACGGACTAAATTATTATTATTATTACTTTTAGTATTTATAATAAGTGAATGATTTTATTCGTTTTGTCTCATTTAATTTATCTTTCCTTTCTAAAATAACATAATATATCCCTGAATCAAATAGTACTTATGATAAAAATAAAACTTATTACATAATACCTAGATGACATTTTTATTCAATTTTGAAAACCGATATTTCGGCTTCGATATTATAATATTTACATCAAAAACTTTATTGAGCTGTCATTCTTAATTATAGGACTATTTATAAATAAAAGTTACGTCAGTGGCCGCTAAAACAAAAAATCATGCCAAGGCTCATACATTATTAGAATTACCCAATCCCCAATATGAGAAGGTTCGAAAATTATAAATAATGTTTTCGTCGATCCAGTTTTTCGTTTTTTTTTAATGGCCGAATTATTGGGGTAGAAAACTTAAAAAAATAGCATACTTCAGACATTGCAGGAAAATTTCAAAAATTTCATATTTTTTTAGTTTCCCTAATTAAAATGCAACTTTTTTGTGTGAACAACTTTTTTATCCGATGAACTTAACGGGTCGGGGTGACTTGAGAAGTCACAGCTCACAGAGCCACTAGTATGTAGGTAGGTATTATCAAATACAAAATGCCGGGCAATATTGTTACAAAAGTCACGTCAGTCCTATCATTCTTGTTACTTCCGTTTGTACGTTGTTAAAAATAATTAGTAATTTATATTTTAATGTTAATATTTTAGTTGTACTTTTGGGCGTAAAATACGATTATGTCACATGATTTACCAGCCATCCTACTTATATACTGCACACAAGCCCCACTAATCCTTTCTTCTGAATCCAAGACCATCCATCAATTAATTTATTCGACAGGTCCGCTTCCCGCGCAAGGTTATCACGTGTTAACCCGTTGTTAAACGCACATTATCCTGATTTAACGATCGCTAACTCGCGGCTAACCGACTGTTTTATGACATTTCATTTGTTTCAATGCGCCCGAGATTGCAGGATCTCGTCATTGTCTTGTTGATGCAATTGACTTGGGACAGTCAATTAATTAATATTTGAGCTTATTCATAGGTTATGAGTTGACCCATGCCATCATTACTTGGAAAATGTAGGACATGGCGTACAAGGCACTTCACTCACAAAGTTATTAAACTGAAATTGAAAATATGAAATATATTTATATTTTTAAATTAAAGATGAAAATATAAAAAGACGTTTATTTTAATATACATACTTCATACAAATAAACTGATTCACTAATATTTCCTTACCCGTATTTTTCGATTTTAAGTCATTCATCTTTTACAAGCTTTTTACATTTTTCCACTAACCACCTCAATAATTTACTTTGAATTTAAGTTTCGATTACATGGAAGGAATAAATTGTAAGTACGTGGTCAGTATGTACACTATGTATTATTGAAGTTTAATTGTATTAAATACAGATGGAAACTTAAACAGATAGCGCCTTTTTAAATTACTCACCTCCTTTCTGTAATCATACTCTGATTACACACAAAACGCCTTTTTCATCTTTTAACACAGATATCACGTAACTCGGCAAATTGCTGCAATAAGCAATGCGGGCAGGTGCAATTCATTCTCTTAATGATGGCGACTCGCTCGTTAAGACTACTCGATGATTTTTCGGCAATTATATCGATTGTTCCGTCACCGAATGTCTGGACGTGAGCGATTGTTTTTAATTGGATTTACAGGCTGTGTTTAAAAAATTCATTTTGAACATACGGATACGAAAATCTGATCATTTATTTATTATCTTCTTTGTGTTATTTTGAACAAAATACAAGGAATAGCGATATTTTCTGATACGTGGGGCTACCCACGTATATGAGAAAATATAGCTTGAAGCAGTTTTACCTGCAAAAAAAAGCTACCCTTTAATTAAAAATTTCAAATAAAGGTTGCAATGAAGTATTGAAAGTAGAATGTTACATCGCGTCAAACAGTTTCCCCAGCAAAAAGGGCTCTGAAAACAATAAAAAGCAATTTCGCCTTCCATCATTAACTCTCACGCAAAAAACGAACCTTAGAAATGACACTAATAAGCATCATTATGTTTCCGATTCGTAACCGGCCACCCAAACTAGTTGATGTAACCAGTGGTTAATTACTTTGATTCAGAAATTAATTAAACTTTGATTGATTGTCGTCAACAAACAATGTTCGGCTTTCGTTTAGTGATGAATGGAGTAGATAACATCGGCAATCTGGTAGCAGCAGAGAATTAGCGCATGCTATTCATAGATACAGTTAGATATTTATTTAAAAAAAAAGATGTTGGGACGATTATAAGGAAAGCCCATGTTCCTGCCTAGGTGTGTGTATATTAGGCTTCAGTCTTATAACTTTTTATCGAGCTTGTTAACATTGATTTAGATTTTAGATCAGCCAGAGGCATCTGACGTATAGCTAGCTCTATGACTATTGTCATACACACTATGTTAACTAGTGTGTGAGTTTTCTTACAATGTTTCCCTTCACCGGAAGCAAGTGGTGGCAGTTGAAAAATGGTTAATGATAAGTATAAACTCAGAGCTACTTACTTACAAGCTGCACTTACTGAGGATCGAAATCAGTGCCTTAACCCCTTGGTCATCACCGCTTCAATTATAAGAGTAGATATATACTCGTAAAAAAAGATACATATATATACCTTGAGACCCGCATGGCATTTATTAATGCCATTTTCTATTGTTATCCTATTGTATCTGGTATTTAACAGTCTTGAAGGATGTATTGCGATCACCATCCCGCCAGCCCATCGTGGTAATTATAGGCAATTCGTCTCTTTATGGATGGTGAGGGCTTTTAACCAGCAGTGGATTAGTATAGGCTAGGAAAGATATCTATTTTTGAAGGATTAACGACACTGATTTGTAAGATATGTTAAACTTTATTACAAAGATTTTTCAAAACTATCGTCCATTAATCAAACATAACCGAAATTGAAACATAAGACCGTGAGCGATAATTATTTATTCTGAAGATATTATTAAAAATGTATTAAAACAAAAGCCCAAAAATAAATCCACCCTGTACAAATTATTCTGAATCGTTTTTCCGAATCAGTAGGAAATCGATGGTTACACCGCTGTTAAGTATAGCGGTACAGAATCTGAAGTATCGGATATGGCGCCGTTATAAAGTTATAATAGACCGATACCGATATAATTATATAACGATTAATCGTGTTACTTAAGATATCGATCAATATCCGCCGGCTATACGGTAGTTTTCTTAAGTTCACAGTGAAGCTTGCTTTGAATTAATTGGTTATATTTGCTCTTTTGCTATTATGTATGTGTCATGAACTCATGAATTAAACTTGTTTTCAACCGTAGATGTAGTATCGTATGTGATATGTTTGTATTACGGACACCTAGATTCTCAATTGCTAAAGACCAATAATAATTAAATATAGTATTAAGTAGTTAATATCGATTTTCTGCTTGGCGAGAAATAAACTAAAAATGGATGTCTCCGTCTCTTCCGAACATGGAGACGTAAAGATAAAGATAAATTAATTTTGCTTAACATGAGTTATAAGCACGATTTTTATATTTAAGTTCATCCAATCATGTTTTACCATCACAGGCGTGGAAATTTTCAGAAAGGCTGTCCATCATAATACTAGAAAAATATACCACCTATAACGAATCTATCGAACTACCACAACACTACTTACTAATATCAAAGGCATTACAAATTATCAGATAAAAAATCTTTTACACTATAATAAGAATTTTCAGCAAATAATAACTTCAATCTTTTCTTAATTAAATTTCAATTTAGTTCTTTATTTGATTATATATCTTTGGTGCCATACACATTACACTATCTTGCAATAAAGCAGTTTTAGATGCATGCAGACACAAATTATCACAATATAACTCACGACGATTTCTTTTCACTACATCAGATAAACTAGGAAACAGATGAGAATTAGTCTTTACAAATATTGCTATTTCCATTACTGTACTGTACTATATATATATATATTTTTTTTTTCTATAACTTATTAGGTTCCCACTGAGTGCAATAAATAGGCTGAGGCTATAGAATGCAATAAATAATATGTATAATATTTTTATTATTCAGTACCTTATAAATTAAAAATAGCAAATTAGTAACTGCATTGTTCGGACATACATTGGTATTCGGACACTAATTTTACATTATTATTTTCATCCCACAAATTCATTGCTATAATTGATATGTGTAACAAAAATGTTAATAACTATAAAAGTTTTTAATTATAATACATAGATATGTATTTTGAAAGCGCCTGATTGATATTAACATTACATTTAAGACATTTATCGGCTAGTTATAAAAACGCAATAAAACTTGAAATTGCTTATTGATACAACAACATTAAACTTTAAGGTTAAAAAAGGTTTTAAAAAAATATATATGAATGTTATTTCTTTTCTACATTATGTTGTAAGTATGCAATAAATATGTGAGCATCTATAGGTAGCAATGCCTAACGTTACCTGCCTTTGCCTTTGTACTATCCCATGGTTTTTTTGTCTTAAGCCCCTCATAGCTATCCTGCTTGTAAATACCTATAAGTGAGCTCGGGTACATAAGCTAGTTTTTCTAGCACTAATGCGATTTCGTCAATCCAATGTCAGGGTGATTTTGGCTCTAGTTAAATAGTACTTCTATGAAAGTACCTAACATAATTCTACTAATACAATAAATGCGTAATTGTATGGATGTTCGTTCCGCTCTCACTTCAAATCAGCTAAACGTATTGGAATGAAATTGGCCAAATAAATAGCTTGTTACCTGAATTAATGTACCGAACAAATGGTGTTGATCTATTAGAATTGTCAAATAACCTTTCATCACTAACTAGTAACATATATTTTTAATTCAAGATGACTTATGGAGTACCTAATTAGGCAGGTACATATTTAAAGATGCCTTAAAAAAGAAAGTACAACATCATAAGTACAATCCAATGCAAAAACTCAATTTGTATACTGGGTGACATTAGTGACGGATGATTTTGCATGTAGGCAATAAGTCACCTACAGATGATTAGAGCATTTCTTATGTTCACTATGGCCATTCCCACATACCGAACACAGGTGTCAAACTGCCTAGAGGCCAATTTAAATCGCATTATGGAGATAACTCAATTGGAGTTGGAATATAAAGCTACATAGAGTTATGAAATATACGAGAGGAAAATATATTTTTTTATGAAACATACTATTTAAAAAGTCATCTTATCTGTACATAAGATGACTTTTTAAATAATATAACAGAAAGCAGCAACTTGACTAATGTGTAAACGCTTTTATGTGGTGACATATATTTCTACTTCTAACTGTACTAACTTGTACATTATCAGGAAGTCGTTTTTATTGTAGGTAAAATTAGATAAAATAAATATGCTTAGCCACAAAACAATTGGTTTAACTTGGAACACAATAGACTTTCTACTAGAGTTTTAATGAATTAGATTCATTAAAACTCTAATCGAATTTACAAAGGATTAGAATAAAATGTTTTGCAAATTTATTTAAATTTTATAAGGAATAATTTCTTGTGAAATAAATAATTATTAATTCAACTATCAAAGTACTATTGAATTTGATAAAATCGACAATCTGATTTTTGAAATTATTTTTGTTTGACTAGTAGCCATTTTTGTAAAAACAGAACGCCATTGATGCCATCTCTAAACATTTCTACGTCCTTATGCAGTAACATCTCAACATTACTTATGGAAATGGCCTCCATTAGGCCTGATTTAAATGTTAGTGCTGCCCTGCCCAAGGCTGATTTGTCCAATAAAGTAATACAACCGTGGATTTTAAAGCGAAAGACTCGGATAGGGATCGTTAGCGATTCTGTTTTTATTATTAAAAGTTCATCGGAACTCTATGGCTGTTATGGCCAATATGTGATTATGTCGAGAATAAAAATGAGTTGTTTGCATTATGAGAAACTGGCTTTTGTCCGCAACACTGTAAACAATAATGCCGGAGACCGAGTAAAGTTTAAGAAGAAAAGGCCGGAAAGCGTACCCCGAGCTCAGTAAATGTTTTAAATAATATTAAATTATTATGGAGGAGGAATGAAATTAGGCATGCCAATAGCTTATTATCGGAATTACCACATAAGATACTTTTTATTCCGGGAAAATGTACTCAATTAACAGCTAGTAACAAGATATAAATTATATAATAATAACACTGGAAATGAATACCTGCAATAGGTAGGAGTTTTTATTCTACTACATTTTTAGGGTTCCGTAGCCAAATGGCAAGAAACGGAACCCTTTTAGATTCGTCATGTCTGCCTGTCCGTCCGTATGTCACAGCCACTTTTTTCCGAAACTTTAAGAACTATACTCTTGAAACTTGTTAAGTAATGGTATTCTGTGAACCGCAATATGTTTTTTTACACCGAAATCGAAAATAAAAAAAAAACAATAAATTTTGAGGGTTCCCCATACTTAGAACTAAAAACTCAATTTTATTTATCAAACCCATACGTGTGGGTTATTTATGGATAGGTCTTCAAAAATGATATTGAGGTTTCTAATATCATTTTTTTTCCTGAATAGTTTGCGCGAGAGACATTTCCAAAATGGTAAAATGTGTTCCCCCCCCCCTGAAACTTTTAAAATAAAAGAATAATAATACTAAAAAAAATATATATAATGTACATCACCATGCAAACTTCCACCGAAAATGGTTTGAACGAGATCTAGTAAGTAGTATTTTTAATACGTTTATTAAAACATCGATCAAAGTTACAACGAACTACAAGAACTTTTATATTATGTTACTTGCTGCTGTGGAACCCTTCATGGGTGAGTCCGACTCGCACTTGGCCGCTTTTAATTCTACACACATTAAAAATATATTACTTACATACAAATAAACATAGTCAGTATATACGCTAAGTACCACAAATTGTGTTATAAAAATTCTTAATTACCTACATTTTATTAATTATCAAAGTTCTTAAATGCCCAATATTTATAATGATAATTACTATAGACCTATAAAAAATAATGAAGATAATATGATTAAGAAATACTGATCTACAATATGCATGATTTAATTATAAATAAAAAATTTCTATAAAAAGTCTACATTACGTTTTGTATCTACCTTTACGTCGCATAGGTATGAATTGCTTGATAGCTTTTTAACAGAACTAATCATTTAATTCTACTTTATCTTTTGTTACTGTTACATGTATTAATATAATTTTTAAGTGACTTTAAAAAAGAAGGAGAAATTTAGGGAACTCCTTAAAATTTTCTAGGCGCACATATTGTCATTCATTTTGATGTTTTGTTAGTATGTCAAGTACTTTTTTGCAAACAGAATGTATCATACAGTGAAGTGGAACTGTGGAATAGATGAAGAAGACGTAGCTTTTTTGTTCAGTCTTTGTGTATTTGCTCTTCGCACATTCCGTCCACATTTTATTCGGCCTTCTATGTTACCTTAATTTTATATCACCAACGTATTACTTTACTAAAATAACTGCAGATGCAACATACATTTAAAAACTGACAACACTAACTGTCAATGTTTCCAGATATTAAGTTTTAAGATATTTTTTGTGGCAATTAAAGAATACTCAATATTTTTTAAATATTTACGATCGGTAGGTACTTGCGATGCTGCAGGGCTCAATTAAGGTAGGGTTTGTTCTCCCAAAATGTCATGTATCTCATCGGCTCCCTACAGGCTATCATACTCGTAAAGTAGTCAAAAACTACATAGCCAGTGTTTACTGCCAATAAAAATAATATGTTAATTAGTGTTCTTACCGTTTGCATCTCAACCTATTTAAGCGCAAAATATAACTTTTAGGAGAATAAAGATATTATAGCTATTTCTTTGAAATATTAATATAATAATTATGCGAATGCCATTTTGGTTTTACGAGTTCCTATTTTTTCTTCATTCTTCCTTTCCAATTTACACAGCTCTTTCAGATATCAGTTATGCATAACCTATGTTAATTTTACGTTCCCATAAATTACGATCATCATAAGTTATGATTATCGTAATAGTGCTAGTGCTATGATTGATGTAAAAATTATTTGTCAAATTAAAAAATATTTTTATCTACAAAAAAAATATTAAAATGATAATATGTCTTTTGAATAGTCACGAACTATTATAAGAACATTTGACAAATTAATGATTTCATGAAAGTCTATAATTAATTTCTCAAAACAGCACATGGTTTGTAATTTTGTCATAGATCTAGAACTTTTTTTTGATCTACCATACTGCCAACATAAGAAAGCCCTTTTTTTAGCATATTCACTAGTCACTAGGAAGACGTCAGTTAAAAAAATAAAGTTTACCATAGATACATAGTATCTGCCAAACATAATAGGTTGGGGAAAAATTCAAAACATTTTTTAATATAGTTTATTTACATTTAACTAAAGTATGTAGGTACCATTTTGTTCGATAACTTTTTGCCATCTTATAGGTAGGGACATGATCCCATGGCTATAGAAATTTTGGGGCTTCTGATCAAAAAACTGCGTCAAGTAGTTTTGACAGTCCTCTCGTGATGTTAACCTGACACTGCCTAAAGAATTCTGAAGAGACCGAAACAGGTGAAAATCTGAAGGTGCCAGGTCAGGACTATACGGCGGATGCATTAAAACCTCCCAGCCAAACTCTTAATTTTTGCTGAGTGGTTAACGATGTGTGAGGTCTAGCGTTATCATGATGAAAAACCACACCCCTTCTGTTGATTAATTCCTGCCGCTTTCTCTCAACTTCTTGCTTTAATCTTATCAGTTGTTCGCAGTAGAGTTCTGAATCGATGGTCCTGCCTGGTGGTAACTGCTCATAATGAATTGCCCTTCCAATCCCACCACACACACAACATCACCTTGTTGCGAGTTAACCCGGATTTTGCCACAGTCTGTGAAGCCTGACCGGCCTTTGACCATGACCTTTTTCGCACATTCTTGTCGTACGTGATCCACTTTTCATCACCAGTTATTAGTTTCTTCAAAAATGGTTCGGTCTCATTACGTCGTAATAAAGAATCACAAATGAGTACACGGTTCATTAGGTTTCTTTCAGAGAGCTCGTGAGGTACCCAAATATCGAGCTTTTTTGTGTACCCATTTTTTTTTTCAAATGCGCCAAAACTGTTTTGTGGTTAATTCCCAGTTCTTTAGCTACGTCGTAACTACTGATATACCGATCTTGCTCCACTTTTTCAAAATCATCCATTTTATCCGTAACCGTAGAGCGACGTGCATCTTTGACATCAAAATTTCCGGATTAAAAACGCTTAAACCAAATTTGTGCTACTCTCACAGACACTGCACTAGGTCCATAAACATCGCAAATTTTTTTCGCGGCTTGCTTTCCATTTTTACCTTTTTGGTAGTAAATTTTAAAATTTCTTCATCACATTCACTCATCTTGATAGTAAGAAAAACAAATGAAAATCACGCATTTTCCTAATTTGAAATATCTTCTTTAAATTTTAAACTTTTAAATGATACCGAAACCAGCCAGGTATAAATAGTATAGCCAAAGTGGTTTTATTACAAGTTCATACATACTATATGCGAAAAGACTTTTTCCCCAACCTAATATGTCTAATATTTTTATATTTTGTTTGTTTATTTTTGTATTTAATTTAATAAATATAGTTGTAAAAAATCTACTGTATGAAACGATGTATAATACGTTAAAAAAATGCGAGTGGCGTAGGTTACGGATGCGATCTTTAACTGTTGCATAAAATACTGTAATTCAAACTGAACATTATACAATAATTACTACTTTAAACTAACCAAATAATATAATTTTATTTTTTACAAAAAAAAAAGTTAACAAAAAAAGTAAAAAATAAAATTGCACACCTAGTCAATCCAAATCTTTTATCACATTTTAAAATTATACAAGATACAAACTTAAGTACATATTAAATATTCGATAGATATTCAAGAACATCTAATATTTCGCAAAAAAATGAGGCTACTGATTTTGCATACATAGGCAGCCAGAAGCTGAATTTGACACCCGTTCGTGCCCACAACCGGTTTTGTTCTAACGTGTACAGTTTCACACGTCTTCGTTAAGTGCAAGGCTAATAAGCAAGGAGCAACATCCTGTATGTCCTTAGTACTAATGAATGTCGATTGGTAAAATGGAGATGAAAAGAGAGTGAGTTGTTTATCAATATTTTATTACAAAATTATGCACGCTGACTATGATGTAAAGTCGGTCACACACACACACACACACATATATATATCATAACAGTAACAGTAATTTGTATACAATATAACATAGTCTGTTCTTGGTGCCCTAAAATGATAACTACACAGAATCGAAGTGTTAATCAAGATAAGAAAGGCTGAGAAGACTGGCATTTGATTGCACCCTAATTTTCCTGATTTTTAGGACTCCGTACCCAAGGCTAAAAACGGGACCCTATTACTACTAAGACTTCGCTGTCCGTATGTGCGTCTGCGGTCTGTGTCTAAACAGGCATGTATCTCATGAATCGTGATAGCTAGACAGTTGAAATTTTCACAGATTGTATTTCTTGTGCTGTTATAACAACCAAAACTTAAAACAGTGCTAAATAAATAAAACGGGATTTTTATAGATAATGGTACGAAACCCGTGGTGTGCGATTGCGACTCGCACTTGGCTGATTTTTTATTTAAAGCTGTTTATGGAGTTTACGAGACTATTATTTTTTTTTGCGTTGATTTTAGTAATTACTTAACATATGTAGAACCAAATATTTTATCAATTACTTAAAATCAACGAAAATTTTTTTATAACATAGGAGATAATCATCCACATTACACTTTCTTGCACAAGGGAGAATAATCGAAAACTTTTGGTAAGGGACTGGCCAAGATTTCAAGGAGGTAGCTCAATTGGATTGAACGCGCAATTAATATCAAATCACATGGAAACTCCTATCACGGTCTACTGTGTCACATCAAAAGACCAACGAAGTTTCACACGGATAAAATGATTTCCTCAAACCAAAAAACTAAAGATATTTGTATAAAATATACAGGGTTTCGGTCTAATAATAATATACTAAAACTATTTTGAGGTTAAATTAAGTCCATTATGCTCAATAACTTTTCCCAAAGAACATAGTTAAATCTAAATATGAAAAATATTTTTTGGCATCCCATACAAGTTGATCGATCAGCTGATCTGTGTTTGTATAGGAAGCATTTTTTTATATTCCAATGTGTGTTTCCTGTTGTTCAGTATCATATGGCCGGAATCTATCGTTGTATAAAATTAAATATGAGTTTATTTTTGATCCGGAAATTCAACTTTCCCGAATAAAATAAAATATGTACCTTTTATTGACGCTCTGTCTACGTATTATATACCTATGCCCAAATATCTACTTGATAATATGTAACAGAAATATAACATTTATAAACTATGATAAAAATGGAAATGCAATTAAAATATAGTACTTCATTCAATTTGTATCTGTATAGGGAAAGAAATTAAATGTAAAAAACCAAATGCGCAATTATTTTCGGGATCACCTTTGCACCAAAGTCATGTGTGTATGTAAATAAAATTCAGTAAATTTGCCTTTATCAGTAGATTTTGCGCATTACCTTTATCAAAATGTATTACTTTTCCAAGAAACTGGCATTGTACTATAGTAATCTCTTTCCTCTTTTCTTTCCTTATTGTTGAAAATATTAAATCCTTGTAGAGATAAGTACAAGTACCCTAGTCCTACCCATCCGAGTCAGCTCGGTTTTGTATCGCCCTTTTTCTGCATTTCTCATTTCCTTTCAACCTTTTCGTTTGTATTCTTAGCTGTATCCAAAGCCTCGTTATTTATTCATTTCATTTAGCCAATGTTAGAGAGACAAAAAGTTAAATTCAAAATACCTAACAGAAGTAAGTTTGTGCAGATAATCTTTAGATACTGCTCAGTTTCTATTCCATAGGTTCTCACATACTTACCAACTGCATGTTTTTTATGTAGCTTAACGTGCCGCTGTGTCCACATCCATAATCTAATAGCAATCATCATTAACATTTCGTGCCCGTGCGATGCAGTCGCTCCATAATTCGCTCCGACGCAACACCATTTCTGCACACGCGAAAACCCAAAGTACATATGAGTGCTACAATGTCAACAGTAGGTGCAGACAATCACGTCGAATGTCAACACTGGTGTTTGCACAACGTCCGCCGGGCGGGGCGTGCCGCTGCCTACGGCGGCCGGTGGAAAACATTCAACAACTTTACATGTCACACTGGCCACTTTTGATAAACTCAAGCTTCTTTTGTTTGTAAGCAATACTTAACGATTTTTATTTCTTTATTACCTACGGTGCTTAAACTTGGTCCTTAAACTAAGCATAAAGGTTCAAACTCCAGGTTTGTTACGAGCTATGGAGCGGGGCATGCTAGGTATTAAACCGACAGATCGTATCAAAAATACCATACGATCCATAACAAAAGTAGTAGATGCTAGCAAGAAAACAGGTAGGCTAAAATGGGATTGGGCTGGTCACGTTTGTCGATTGCCACTGGAAAGGTGGGCTCACGTTGCTAGTGTCTGGCTACTGATAGACGCTAGAATAAATAAAAAGAGGCAGACTAAGAACAAGGTGGTCGGATAAGTTGAGACTATTTGATAGGAATTGGAAAAGAGAAGTGAATAACAGGAGTGTTTGGAAGTATAGAGGGGAGGCTTTTGCCCAGAGGTGGGACACAGAGAGCTAAAAAAACTACAGAAGACATGAGTCCAAAGGAGCTCCAAAGCACAAAATATAAATAAGATATAAATTTTAGATACGTATAATGCATATTTTCTTGTAATTAATAAGTCTTCCTATATCACCCCCATCCACTAACTACTACTTTAATTAGTTAAGCAGACCGCTGTGATATCAGTAATGTGTGTGTGATGTCTGCCATGGTTTTCCCCATTTCTTCTTAAAAGAATTCCTAGGCTTGAAAGTAATACCTGAAATTTCAACTGAAATATTTCGTGTATAAATTACAACAGGTATCAATGTCCCTACATCATTAATGGCACCGTTATTCAAGTTAGAAACACCGCCGCTCCATGCACCGTAGCGAAATAGGTAATAGTTTAAATTGGAATACGTGCAAGAACCGTACGGACTTTAATACAATCTATTGTGAGTTGGTAAATTACTAAATATTCAGTTTATCAGTTTATTAAAAAATGCAGCTGAAAGTCTCAATTATTTAAGTCCAAAAAAGCCATAAGTAATAATATCAAGGCAATTACGTAAATTTTTACAATAAGTAAGTTGGCGTAAAAGTGAATTATTTAATTTGGTAGTAATAAAGATACTTGATTTAATGAGGTCGGAACTTAGTTACATGACCAAATTTAAAAAGTACTTAATTTAAAAGTCTTAGCTCTAATTTAGTCTAGCGATACCGAAGAAGATACCTTTAACTCGTAATTCGTCAAGTGCCTACTAACTCGTAAATCGTGTTTATTTAAAATGACAAGTCTGTTACTAAAAAATGAATATTAAACACATAACATTAGGACAGGAATCAATTCAATTTGAAATCAGCGTGAATGTCATCAAGTGAATCATTTCTAAGTGCAATTTGACGAAAAATTATCTAATTATCGTTTTTACTTTGCTGCTTTGAGCGTGCGAAGTGTAAATTAACAAGTGACCTATTTTAAGTAATGTAATATTAACGTTAATAGGAACATTTTTGAGTTCTTCTATAAATGGAAATACTTCAACTAAGTATACTATTATCACTTCATTTTTAATCAATTTTAACGATCCTAATTTAAGAAAACAGGGTTAAGTTAAAAAATATATAGCACTAATGAATATGCCATTTTCTCACACCTGGATATTTTTTTATTAAATACATAATTAACTTATAACATTTTTTGCTTCTGCGAAATATAATTAATATCAATATAGCCATGTGCGTGTCAATAAAATTGAAAAATAATTACTACCTGTAAATAATATTAAATCCAGTTACTTTACAAAAAGTCATACGTTGCTTTAAAATGTCAGAACACACCTGTTTATTTTAAACCTTATTTAATGATAAAATATTTTTCATATCAAGTGTTCTGAGTAAATAGTAGAAGGTACGATGTTGATTTTTTATAGATTAAACGAGAAGTCAATAACGCAAGCCGTGGCGGGTTCATTACACTCGAAATTGGACAAATATTTGAATTACAAGTACATACTTGAAAGTCTTCCGTTTATACTTACATATTTATGTAGGTATCTAATACTTTACAAATTTGACGTTTCATATACAAAAATAAATATGTTTAGTCTTTTCTTTTCTACTAAACTTGGTTTAGTCCTGAAAATATTGAACTACTCCTAGGTAGTCTTACTAAGCTTGTCTTGTCCTACCAGTAGGACTACTGGGATTGTTTATCATAATATTATGCATATAGACATCATCTTTTACGCTACATAACCTAGCGTGGTTTTTATTTACTTATTAATCCTCATATTCATAAAAAATCTGCTGTCCTTAATCAGTAACTATAAAGTGGGTATGCTACCCAATTTCAGGTGTGCAGGCTACAAGAACATCGTTGAAGGGTAGATAGAAAGAAAAGAGGACCAAGAGGACCCAGGCATAGCTACATAAAGCAAATAAAGGAGAAGGTGAAATTCGTGTCGTACAGCAAAGTAAAACGGCTGGCGGACGAGAGAGACAAATGGAAGAAAATTCATACTTTAATGACACGAGCACAGCTTTTAACTATTTTTTATAGGTAACTCTATTTATTATAGGTAACTCTTAAATAAAGTTGCTAAAAGGCAGGTACATAGGTACAAAACATACCAAAACTTATTGTATCAGGTCGGTTTAAATTTCAGTGATTATTGCATATTTGCAACTTGATAATTAAGTAAAGAAGGAGCCGGCGCAGACCAGGGCCCTGCTGGCAAGTCTTTAGAAAAATGGTAAAAATGTTGGATCGCTAGGAATAGGTAAAAAGATCGCTAGGAATAGGTGAAAAGATCAGAATTTCAGCAAATAGTTTGAACTGTCAAATGTTTGGACTTTTTACCGCTGAGATACAGTCTTAACGATTCGTAAATTATGTTTGTGTGTTGAAGACATTATAAAGTCGATATTCAGTTTAAGAAATGTTATAAATTGTTATTGTTATAATTTTTCAAAACTGTAATAAAAACCGATTTCACACCCAAATTAAACAACCAATTTTAATAAAATTTCTTTGGGACCACCTGATAAGTATCGGTGCTAGTATACCTTTTCACACAAAAAAATATTTTTCCAATCCAATCGGTCTAGGAGTCTTCGAATAATCGTTGAACATACATAAAAAAAGGATTCCGATGAATTTATAACCTCCGCGTTCATGGAAGTCGGTTAAAATGGAAGGTACAGAAAAGAGAGGAATGAAGGCAGCTCCACTAAACTCCACCGACAAGAGAAAACTCAAAAGAAATTGTTAAATACATTTGTGCAACTTTATTTTCAAAGACATACTTTCAAATTTCTATATGATGGCACTTTGTGCTTTCAATCAATGAAATACCTACCAACGCGATAAAAAGTTTATCAATTCGATAGTATATGCTTATTACAAGTATAATATTACAATCTTACTTATAAGAATCTACTTACATATTCTTTCACGTTTATTTTCTTCTATCGTTTCATGTCTACCATTAGTAACCAACTCACAGACGTGTAATAAATATTGTGATCACGTACAGTATTATAAAAAATAATTGCTTCTTCTACTCGCATTGGCCCGCGAAATTAAATAACTTTTAGGCAGCTTGCTTGAGACGTGTCTGTCTACAAGGGGTTTATGACCGCTTTTTCATTTTTCTTTTGCCTGATGGCACAGAGGGCGATAATGTTTAACGGATCTTTAAATTTCATGCCTTTTGTCTGTATCTGTTCCACTCTTTCTTTATTTATTTTTTATTAGCGGTGTCAAGCTTTCTTTCATGTTAGATGGTCAAATTGCATCATGTTATTTCAGCCGTAGGTAAAAGCTAATAAGTAGATACTTATTAGCTTTTACCTACGGCTGACATCTATTAGAAATAATAACGGGCTTATGACTCGGCGTCTAGCAAATGCTAGAGTGAAATACTAAGTACGTAGTACAGAATGAACGCGATTTTTTCGAATTGAAACTAAATTACTCTAGTTCAGTCTCACTAGTACCATTCGGAGCACATTCGGTCCATGATACTGAACAGACTACTTTCCATAAAAACAATTAACGAAAAAAACAGTTTCCCATACAAATCAGTGTTTGGCCAAATATATGTTGTATGGAAAGACGAAAAGTCAACCTGTACATATTTAGATTAAAAAGCTTTTTTAATTTAATTTTCGAAATTTAGATACATATTTGACTTATAAATGTACAATGCGGGGTAAAAAGTACAGTCGCCATGTTGGCACATAAGAGTACTTGCAAGGGTTACTCAGACTATCAATACGATCAACTTTTCGCGGAAGAGCAATCTCGGGGTCTCGAAAATTAATTCGTCGTTGTCGTTCAATTCAACTAGTAGTACTTTTTTTTTATCGTACGCAAATGTTTGAATTTGTAACATTCTTAGGCGTAAAATATTCAAACTAACAGTTTTCAGCAAAACCTTTTCAGAGCGTTGCGGCCTACACATACATTGAGGTCTCGGCAGTGACGCGTCAAGGGTAGAGCGTATCCGTTTATTTTTCACACCAAAACCCAAAACACGAAGTACCTATATCATCGTTACGTCGCCCTACTGGAATTTATAGGCTGTCGTAAAAAGATACGTGATAGAAAAACAAGGCGGGTGGGTCGCTCCCGGTCGTCATCGAATCGACAAAGCGAGCCCACGCGCTAATGTATTCAACGCGGCGATTGATGAAGTATAAAATTTCTTAGTACCGTCTCACTCACAATGGAATTATGATAATTTATCGGTTGGCTTGTGCCGCGCGAGTGTGTGGGAACGCGCGCCGCACGGGCTTTCCCACGAACGTGCTTCGCGTAGAAGAACGTACCGGACTCTACTGATAACCGCGTCGCTTAAGACCTTTTCAATTTGTTCGAATTTAGAACGTTAACCCTGAAAGGTAGTAAGTGCGAAGTGGTTAGCATATTGTAGGTCTTCGCGCGCGTCGTGAAGACAAGTTAGGGTACATAAGACGTTTTGTTGGTTGGTGATGTGAGACAGAATTGGAGTAAGTAGCGTCACGGCGCAGCTCGACCGCACAATGGGTTGTATCGTCGGCTAGCGGTGCTGGGAACGAACTCACACCTTAGCAAGGTGATAGTCGATGTTATTGTTTTTGACTGACTAATTAGGATAAGGTATTTTGAATTGAGACTGTAAATTGATTGGCCTCTGTTGTTTGTAGGTTTATGACACAATAAGGGCTTTATTGAAGGATGAAAAGTTATTTTTATACTGCCAATCCCATTACAATTTAAACAAATACCTTCCTAAAAACTCTTAATATTAGGCAGTTTTGTAGCTTTATTAAAGATTTCAAGGGTCCGAAATTAATAGACTGTTTAATCATCTTGGCGATATCTAAGAATGGTGTAGTACCCCTTAGTTCGTCTTGTCTTTTTATTCTGGTTCATAGATAAATAAATTATTTATTTATTTGTCAAATCAGATATTTATTATGATCAATGAAATTATTTCCCCACATGAATAATTCTAAGCCAAAAATGCCAATCAAATAGATTTATGATACAAATTTCTATTTAGGTAGGTATAAAAAATATTGCTATTTAGTAACAAATATTAAGTTTATAAAGCTATAAGAGAGAGAAACTACAAAAAATATTTTAAAAATTTACTACACCATAGTTAAGATAAAAGTGCAACAAAACTGTAAATGCAGTTTTCTAAGTAGGGCACTAAATGCACTAATATTGATAAGGTGCTATTTGTCGCAGCGATTTCTATTCGTCAGTCTGTCTGTCGGTGTGACTGCGACGAGCGATAACACGCGGCGTGTCGCCCGCCGCAGACCTGCTGCAACCACAGGGCTGCCTCTCAGTTAGATCGAAAGTAACGTAGTTTTTAAAAAAAGTTATTTTTCTAATATATTTGGCAGTAGTTTCAAAAATAATAAGTTGTTTTTAAATGTATGATATAGATTTTAAGTATTCGCAAAATTACGAGTTTCTTAGTTTGATGTTGTAATCTAGTCCAACTAATAAATAATGTTTAAAATACATTCAATGCTTTAAAAAGTACGGTGATATCCATACGCTGTAAATTGTTTAACACAACTTTGAAACAAACTTCTATAACTCATAAGTGTATGTAAAGATACATGAATTTTTCGGGGTCCAGTGCTGCCCCCCATTGGAATAAATTATTTAAAAAGAAACGGAGATATCATTTAAAATTTAGTCTCAAGTATGCCTTAGGTAACCTTTTAAACTACTGTTTATAGTTTAAAGTGGGAACGTATTGCTTTTATTTGGACATTTGCCAAAACTGGCCGTTTTGCGCTAAAGTGCGAAGAAAAGCTTTACGTTCTTTATTATAAATTATTTCAAATAAAAGCAGCGCTAGACCCTGAAAAATTTATTTATTTCCTTAATGCCACGTACACGGTAAAAAAGTGCTTAATAATCTATACAAAAGAAAATCTGATTCAAAGGAAAAAACCGTTCAATTTTGCCATTATTGTCTATTGTGCAACATTCTGACAGTGATTTAATAAGTTGCCACGAGTCGTCTGCAGTGACGTCATTGTCCGCATGCAGGGTGTAAAGGAATGCTAGGGGACCTTCGAGAGACTTTAGGGGAGTATCTTAGGGCAAAGGGAGCGCGTGGGAACGTGCTAGCCAGGTGACATCAGCTGCTGCGAGAGAACAGCTGGGCCGTCTTAGCAGGGTAGTAAGAATAATTATGAAATAAACAAAAATTTTAAAAGTTACGAGTATGTGGTATTCAAATTTTTTTTTATTATTAAAATCAAAGAAGTAAAATTAACATAAATAGTTATGATTTTTAATTCGATGCGATGTTAGTACGATTAAATATTTGTATTAAAATTTATAATTTGTATTTTTTGAGCTAGCATAAGAAGCAAATTATAGTATCCACCTTAGAAAGTGTGCGTTTAAAAAAATGTGTAGGATTTAAGACATAAGCAAGTATGTATTAATGCAGTGCACGATGGTGAACCTAAATAAAAAGAGATGAATTATGATATCCTTTATTAATAATATTATTAATTTATAATATTATTAACAATATTAATATATAGGGACAAATTACACTAATTGTACTAGTCCCAAAGTAAATTCAAGACTTGTGTTATGGGATACTAACTCAACGATACTATATTTTATAAAAAAATAGATATATAGGTAATCCAAGACCAAGGAAAATTCAAAAAAGGCCATTTTCCAACTTGCCTTGACCGGGGACCGAACCTGGAACTTCTGGGTGGCGGACTAACATGGTGACTACTATCATCATTGATAATTATAGTGGTAAAATACTTGTACCATAGTCTACATACTTTATAGTTTATTATACTACACCTATGTATCAAGTATTACACAAAAAATTCAATATTTTATTTTAAGCGATAGACTTAATTAATATTATATCAAAATAATAATTGTAAATTTATGTAGTATTTTTGCGTACTTACTAGTGATTATAATTTGAACAATAATCATATAAAACATGCAATACAATTGGAGTGACTATATATTCAAAAATAAAAATAATACTCAGACATCGTACGTGTGCCACCCCTATTTTTATCACGGGCGTTTTGCCACAATCGGTGTAGGGCGCATAAAAGCGGCGCGGCGGGCGGCGCGCGCTTCATTCGCTCACAGACCGTCGCGCGCGCACAATCAATGATCCTCCCCGCCCGAACCATGTCGCCGCCGCACGGCGCTTTCCACCCGCCGGCGCATGCGCAACCGGACGAAGAACCCGTCTCCCGAACTTACCAATACAGAAAAGTAATGAAGCCGATGCTAGAAAGGAAAAGAAGAGCACGCATCAACCGATGCCTCGATGAACTCAAAGATCTAATGGTCACCGCACTCCAAGCCGAAGGTGAAAACGTCTCCAAATTGGAAAAAGCTGACATTTTGGAACTCACCGTTCGACATCTACACAGTCTCAAGCGAAGGGGTCAATTAGTGCTGAAACCTGAAATGTCTTACGCGGAACGATTTCGAGCAGGATTCACCCAGTGTGCTACGGAAGTGTCTCAGTTCATAGCAAACGCTACATTAGCAGCTAACGCGATGCAGAGGCAAGGCCCAGTGGATCCTCAAGCAGGCGCTAGATTGCTGCAGCACTTAAGTAATTGCATAAGAAGATTGGAGAGTCCTCAAGTTGTGCAGCCGCAGCCGATTGCGCCAAACGGCGTAGCGCGGCCGACGCCGATCCAGCCTCAGCCACAGCACCCACAACCTCAGCAACCAATACCTCAGCAGCCCATGCCGCTGCAAAGGACAACGTTATCAGAGCGAGGCTGCAAGAGGCCGTCGGAGGTGCCCATGGACGCAGAAGCGGCGCTTGCGAAGCGTGCGTATGCGCCGCCTTCGCCGCCGCACAGCCCCGCCTCTGAGAGCGACTCCGCCCAGTCGATGTGGCGACCGTGGTGACGACCACGCCGACTCCTCTCCTCGTGATCTCCAATCTCCAGGACTGAGTGACAGCATGTGTGATACACAAACGTTGTTTGTTTTGTTCTCGTTACGTTCCTAGAACCGATGTGTGTTGAAAACGTTGCATGAGTACTACTCGCTTTGCTTGTTGAAGTTTGTTTTCTTTTTCTATTTAAATAAATTAAGGTTTTTTTGTTTTAGAGTAACAAGTTATTTCTTTATATTCCTAACTTCAACGTCTTCCGCGTCGGTTAAAGCATTTACTAAAGCTTAAAAAGTACCATAGTATAGTGTAGTATGTAAGATAACACTGTGATAATTGTCATCGATTAGAGGCATTAAAGAATAGATTTAAAGCTGGTGACGTCTCATAAGCCTTTTGATAAGAAATACAGAAATAAAAAATGATCATTACCTAATATTTGTTTTATCTTGTTAATATCCTATTATTCTATATTTATACTAAGCTTATTGTAGTTACTAATCTTAATATCAGACTTTGGATCAAACGCAATCGTACGTACTTTATCTTATTATACCTATAAAATCAATAACAACACAATATAAAAAGAATTTAAAAAATTGCATCTTATTGTAACTATTTTGAAAAACAAGTATATACTCGTATATCAAACAAATAGCAAAGGTAGACTTAAATCGCCAAGCAATTTATTAATGCTAATAAGTTTGCACTTATCACTTAAATCAACTCTTAAAGTAGAGTGGGAGAGTTGAAACTAGCGTTATTTAGTAGCGCCTGCGCACAATAGACCTGGTAATTGGAGTGTTTCATGAAATATGCAGCGATTTCTTCGCGGTCGGCTAAAGGTTCTCACGCTGTCCGCCGACCGAAAGAGTCATGCTCTGCCGAACGGTACTTACGTTCAGCTACCATAAAAACAAATAGGTACCTGCGATGAATATTTAATGTTTTTAATAAACTGTGTTTTTCAGTGTTTGATTCCTTTAACGATATAAATAGCGTTGTGAACGCATTAAAATAATAAATATTAATTACATTTTTAGTTTATATTTGTACAATAAAAAAGGATATAAATATGAACTAATAAATTGATGTTGTGTAGTAAGAGGATTTTAATTTCAGTGAATTTTAAAATATGAAATAGCTGAAGATATAAATCACTCATTGCTTAAATCACATCAGCGCCCCCCAACTTTATTCTGGGCCCGTTAGCGCCCCCCTTAAAGCCTCCAGCGCCCACAAGGGGGCGTTATCGCCCACTTTGGGAAAGACTGATTTAAAGCATTGGACAGTACCAGGTGGTCGGAAGACCATATCGGTCAGAAGGCCAGGCTGGCAAGGAAAACGCTGGATGCAGGCATAAATAGGTTATTTACATAGTTAAACTCTATGGTTTAATTAAAAGAAATTCTAAAAAACCGGTCACGTGCAAGTCGGACTCGCACACGAAGGGTTCCGTACCATTAGTTATAAAAAATCACGTTTGTTGTATGGGATCCCCCCTTAAATATTTATTGTATCCTGTTTTTAGTATTTTTTGTTATAGCGGCAACAGAATACATCCCGGTTCATGAGATATAGCCTAGTTTTTACCCTTTGGGCAAGGAACCCTAAAAATGGTAAAATATAATGCTAAATTTAAAAAAATCGAGATATTTTTCTATATCCACTAGTGGACTTCCTGTGTCTGATATAATGGATGATGATGACATCTTTAGTCCTTATGGGTTGACTAGCCTAATAAGCCTAGAACTATAAAATCCTTTATATGTGATGATAGCTAGGCATGTTGATAAAATTTGATTGTTAACCATATTTCCGATTCCTGCTTATTACCTTGATCTGCTTATACAATCTGTGCGGGAAGATAATCAGCCAGTTCATAATACGTTTTATTTTCTTTTCTCTTAGAATAGTTATTTCTTGGTATTAAGTGGCCAACACACTTCGTGTCCGATTTTTCAGGTTGTCTAAAGGCATTGGATGTACGAGTAGCTTGACAACTGCCATATAATGATGACAGACGGGGCCAACGGCTTATACGTGCCTTTCGAAGCACGGAGGAGTTAGAAAAATGTTTATGTTACTTGTGATCACCCATCCAAATTCAGACTACGTCCGGTGTCGCTTTACTTGCGAAAGCACTAGTAATGCGCACTCCCGCCGGGCTACCGAGCTCCTCGACTCTAGACTAGTATAGTTTAATTTAGCTCGCGTTTTCACCTCTTCGTTTCGATACCTAGACATCCATTGCAAGCCAATTTCATTCTTATTACTCTGAACAAACGATTCATGTAACTGAATTTTCCCCTTCGATGTGGTCGCCGCACGCAAAGTAATTATGTATATTAGGTATATTTTCGATACCTTAACGGCGAGTGACACAGGCCTGCTAGTATGGAAGTACTCAGACCAATGAAGAAACATTTATTATCACGTTTTTATCCCTAACGGAGCAGACAGAGCCTAGAGCCATAGTACCCAAAACCACTTTTAGCGAGATGGTGGGTATGAAGATGAAAAAAAAAACAAAATTCTTTGGATAACGAAGCTATAAGATACTACGAAGATAATAAAACATATTTCTTGCGTGTTACTCAATTTCACATTACCCGTGTCGAATCTCCTAAGTTCTTAACCGTGTGAACTAAAACAATTCCTCCGTAGTAGCGATTAGGCGTGGCAAGCGCACGCGTTCCGATAATGGTAGAGCCCATCTTCCGAATGCTCAAAAAATTATAAAGAAAATGACTTAAAAATGCATGATTCAATGAAAATGACCTTCTGCGCTGGTATGGGAGAAACTATTTATTATACCTGCCTTTCTGTTTACATTTAAGAGCCAAGCTCTTGTCAGTGTTATTGTATGGAACACAATGACGATTTATTTTCAGAGATAATGGAGTGGTTTATTATACATATATTAGGTTGGAGAAAAAGTCTTCGCATATAGTATGTATGAACTTGTAATAAAACTACTTTAGCTATACTATTTGTACCTGGCTGGTTTTGGTATCATTTAAAAGTTTAAATTTTAAAGAAGATAATTTCAAATTCAAATTAGGAAAATGCGTGATTTTCATTTGTTTTTCTTACCGTCAAAATGAGTGAATCTAATGAAAAAATTAGATACGTTTTAAAATTTTACTACCCAAAATAAAAAAGGCAACGCAAGCCGCGAAAAAAATTTGCGATGTTTATGGACCTAGTGCAGTGTCTGTGAGAGTAGCATAAATTTGGTTTACGCGTTTTCAATCCGGAAATTTTGATGTCAAAGATGCACGTCGCTCTGGTCGCCCTGTTACGGATAAAATGGATGCTATTTTTGAAAAAGTGGAGCAAGATAGGTATATCAGTAGTTACGACGTAGCTGAAGAACTGGGAATTGACCACAAAACAGTTTTGGCGCATTTGAAAAAAAATGGGTACACAAAAAAGCTCGATATTTGGGTACCTCACGAGCTCTCTGAAAGAAACCTAATGAACCGTGTACTCATTTGTGATTCTTTATTACGACGTAATGAGACCGAACCATTTTTGAAGAAATTGATAACTGGTGATAAAAAGTGGATCACGTACGACAAGAATGTGCGAAAAAGGTCATGGTCAAAGGCCGGTCAGGCTTCACAGACTGTGGCGAAACCCGGGTTAACTCGCAACAAGGTGATGCTGTGTGTATGGTGGGATTGGAAGGGCATTATTCATTATGAGCTGTTACCACCAAGCAGGACCATCGATTCAGAATTCTACTGCGAACAACTGATAAGATTAAAGCAAGAAGTTGAGAGAAAGCGGCAGGAATTAATCAACAGAAGGGGTGTGGTTTTTCATCATGATAACGCTAGACCTCACACATCGTTAACTACTCAGCAAAAATTAAGAGAGTTTGGCTGGGAGGTTTTAATGCATCCGCCGTATAGTCCTGACCTGGCACCTTCAGATTTCCACCTGTTTCGGTCTCTTCAGAATTCTTTAGGCAGTGTCAGGTTAACATCACGAGAGGACTGTCAAAACTACTTGACGCAGTTTTTTGATCAGAAGCCCCAAAATTTCTATAGCCATGGGATCATGTCCCTACCTATAAGATGGCAAAAAGTTATCGAACAAAATGGTACCTACATACTTTAGTTAAATGTAAATAAACTATATAAAAAATGTTTTGAATTTTCATATAAAATGCGAAAAGACTTTTTCCCCAACCTATTATGTTATGAATTCATAGTCTTGTCCCCTCTAAGTCTCCACTCCTCGCGTGTCCACCGTTAGCACCGCAACAAGAATGAATCTAGCTCCCACCAAGTGTGTCTATCATTGCCTTCGCCATTACACCAGTTATATACTTTTTTTCAAATACAACAATGGTAACACTTCTAATGTTATTCGTTTAATATTTATAGAAGATGGCGCAACTTTTTAATAATTCAACAATTCCATAATTAAATATTAGCACAACAATATGAATACTTTTAAAAATTATGACCATATAAAGATAGTTACGTTACCAAAGATAAACAAGTAGTGATGGTTACCGGTTCTTTTTTAAGCACATCGTAAGATGGAATGAATGAATCTGAGTAAATATGTCAATAGACCATGCAGCTATCAACCAGTCAACATTTTGATTCTCTTTTCTTCATGCCCACCATGACACTAAACATGACTTGTGTGTGTTCAGAACGATACACATTTGAGTGTTTAAGAAATATAGTGACTGATTGTACCTAATGAAACATTTTATTATTATTTAGATGTAGCAGTGTGAGAATAAATAAAAAATTGGCCAAGTGCGTGTCGGGCCACGCGCAGTGTAGGGTTTCGTAGTGAAGAATACTAACTTTGAGCTCATACCACTAAAAACGTCTAAAAACTAATTTTCTATTGAATTTGAATGAAATTTTCCTTTTCCGGATACATTTTATAAGTTGATCGCCTATAACTTTTTAATTTGTAAACCCTACTTAGCTCTGATAGTTTTCCTTTAAATTTCGTTATATTTGCTATAGCTGTGAATTTTTTCACGTGTCCATATATAACCGTTTAGCATATAGAGGGGGGGGGGACACTTGACTCTTAACAAAAATTTTCACTTTAAACCTAAATATTTCAGAAACGGATCCCTAAATCGAAAAATGTTGTTTGCCAGCTCATAATATTTTTGAAAGACCTATTCAACGATACCCCACATGATTGGTTAGTCTACAAAATAAAATTGACTTTTGACTTTACTTGAGCGGACTGGAGCTACCATAAAAACTTTTTTTTTTATGTTTTTGTTTACTACTTTTTTTGTATAATTAATATACATACCTATACCAAATTACAGCTCTCTAGTACTTATAGTCACTGAGTAAAACCGCGGACGGACAGACAGACAGACAGACAGACATGGCGAAACTATAAGGGTTCCTTGTTTTCTACGGAACCCTAAAAAACATGCCAGATGCGAGTTTAACTAGCGTGGGCAGGGTTCCGAACAAAATCAAAGATTTAAAATATCACATTTGAAATCCTCACAATAAGACGCGAGTAAACTACTACAAGCGCTATCTAGTGGTGTTTTAGTGAACTGTTTTCCGTAAGTGAATGCTTAGAATTATCCTGTATAGAATTCTTATAGGTTTTCCTGTAATCTGCAAGCAATGAACTATATTGTATATCTATTTTTAAAAATTTAGGCTCTGTAGTTACGGCGATCAGGAGGGAATAGTCAATTTTCGTCTTCTTTCATGAGTAAAACCAAAACTTTTTATTTTACAACAATAACAATAATATATTTGAGATCCTCGTAATGAGCCCTTTCATTGGACACAGCAAGGTATTAAAAACTTTTTTAATTTTTTAATTTGTCCCCCGAAAACAGTCCTTTAAACGGCATTTAAAAAAATATTTATTTACTTTGCACATCTGTTTGGGTCATTGGGATTTACACAATCCTACCAAATTTCACCTGATTTGGTCCGGTTTCGGAGCAAATTGGCTATGACAGACGGACGGACAGACAGATATAAGCACGAGTGATCCTATAAGGGTTTGATTTTTAAATTTTTTACAGGACCTTAAAACTTATACGTCAAATGAGTACTTTGAGGATTATTCTAAATACCTATGGAGCAGATTGGGAACAAAATAATAAGTATTTTTATAATAATTATACCTTGGCTTAACTTGGGACTGAATGTGAGATTCTTATCTTTTTAGAACAAAGCCATGGAATACTTTGGGAATAATCCGGCCTTTTTATCTCGTTAGGGGTAAGACGCAATACTTAGTAATAGTTAATAAAAATACAAGCAGCTACTTCCAGTGCATCTTGTAGAATCCGAAATCTAGGGTATGGGCGAAAATGCGAATTATATTTATTTGGCAATGCGGCCAGCAACTCAAAACTATTTTCATTCCTTCTTCCACCTTTTCACCCTCCATCACGCTAAAACTGGCCTTTGAGTTTTGCGGCCCTGGGCTCTTTGATCAGAGCCGCAGACCCAAATGCCCTGTCGGCCCCGCTAAGGATAAATACGTGATAGGTAGTATGAATACATCTTACGTGCGTGTTACTCGAGTTCATATCATCCGTATCAAAATTAACCGTGTGAACTAAAACAATTCCTCTGTGGTAGCGATTAGGCGTGGCAGGCGCACGCGTTCTGATAATTTTAGAGTCCATCATCCAAATACCCCAAAATTAGTTGGATGCTGGCTTCTCGGCCGAATTGGAGCGAGCCGTTGCGTGAGGTGGCCGTGGGAACCTGTGAAATGACACGATATCCGATTCTGTAAGCCGAGCTATAGTAAGTACTTTGAGTTAAACGCCGGCTTGTCACGCCTCGGAAATGTTTGCGGGGATAAATGGTAAGGTACTTATGTACTATAGTGAAAAGATTCGTATATATTTTTGTTCATAATATAAAATAAACCCAGTATTGGATTTTTTGTTTACAGCGTTGTCTGTTTGGCGATTTTCTAACATAACTTTGCTATGTATATGAACGTCAAATGTTTATACTCTTCATCCAGCTTATATAGTGGCTCTTTTCGGAGTAGGAGTGGCGCCAAACTTCTCAGTCTTCATAAAATTACTCGCATAACGCATTTCATTCAAACTATTCGAAAGACATCTTCAACGGTTTAACAACTAGTAATGCACATAAAACAAAAAGATCAGGGTTATTGAACCAAAACAGTCTGGCGCACAGCGCAACGGTGCAAAAAGTAAAAGTGGCTGAAACCTTTTTATCAGGCTTCGGATCTGCCTCTAGTTTTACGTAACCCGCCAAATTGCAGGCTTTCGGAGGCAATGTTTAACTTTCCTACGATTTGCCTATTGTTAAACCATCACGGAAGAGGTCACAGATTTGCTGGAGTCGGCTGCAGATTTAAGAATAACAATAAATAAATATTATTGATAATACCTCTCATGTGGTGGTAACAGATTTGTTACATTGTCATCTGTAGATAAATTTTTAATATGCGTACGGCTTGTTGTTGAAAAATATAACTTTTTTTTAATACTTAAGAAAAATATAATATTAGGTTGGGGAAAAAGTCTTCTCGAATATAGTATGTATGAACTTGTAATAAAACTACTTTGGCTATACTATTAGTACCTGGCTGGTTTTGGTATCATTTAAAAGTTTAAATTTTAAAGAAGATAATTCAAATTCAAATTAGGAAAATGCGTGATTTTCATTTGTTTTTCCTACCGTCAAGATGAGTGAATCAAAAACCAAAAAGGTAAAAATGCAACGCAAGCTGCGAAAAAATTTTGCGATGTTTATGGACCTAGTGCAGTGTCTGTGAGAGTAGCATAAATTTGGTTTAAGCGTTTTCAATCCGGAAATTTTGATGTCAAAGATGCACGTCGCTCTGGTCGCCCTGTTACGGATAAAATGGATGCTATTTTTGAAAAAGTGGAGCAAGATCGGCATATCAGTAGTTACGACGTAGCTGAAGAACTGGGAATTGAACACAAAACAGTTTTGGCGCATTTGAAAAAAAATGGGTACACAAAAAAGCTCGATATTTGGGTACCTCACGAGCTCTCTGAAAGAAACCTAATGAACCGTGTACTCATTTGTGATTCTTTATTACGACGTAATGAGACCGAACCATTTTTGAAGAAATTAATAACTGGTGATGAAAAGTGGATCACGTACGCCAAGAACGTGCGAAAAAGGTCATGGTCAAAGGCCGGTCAGGCTTCACAGACTGTGGCGAAACCCGGGTTAACTCGCAACAAGGTGATAGTGTGTGTGTGGTGGGATTGGAAGGGCATTATTAATTATGAGCTGTTACCACCAGGCAGGACCATCGATTCAGAACTCTACTGCGAACAACTGATAAGATTAAAGCAAGAAGTTGAGAGAAAGCGGCCGGAATTAATCAACAGAAGGGGTGTGGTTTTTTATCATGATAAAGCTAGACCTCACACATCTTTAACCACTCAGCAAAAATTAAGAGAGTTTGGCTGGGAGGTTTTAATGCATCTGCCGTATAGTCCTGACCTGGCACCTTCAGATTTCCACCTGTTTCGGTCTCTTCAGAATTCTTTAGGCAGTGTCAGGTTAACATCACGAGAGGACTGCCAAAACTACTTGACGCAGGTTTTTGATCAGAAGCCCCAAAATTTCTATAGCAATGGGATCATGTCCCTACCTATAAGATGTCAAAAAGTTATCGATCAAAATGATACCTACATACTTTAGTTAAATGTAAATAAACTATATTAAAAAATGTTTTGAATTTTCATACAAAATGCGAAAAGACTTTTTCCCCAACCTATTATATTTTCAACAACAGTACTTTGTATTCCAAAACAAAAGATAAATTATCTAATGACGAAACCTTTTTTATAATAGATAGATCATCAAATTTTGAAATCTCATAAATTTAGAACTACCTATACCTCCTAATTAGAACGCCATTTGACGTAAATCATTTGCGTATGTGGATTAACATTATTCCAGATGTTTATGTCCACCCTCCTTCTTCGATCCTTTATATAACTTAGAAGTTATGTTTCGGTTTGAAAAAGGCTTGATTATTCTTTTCTGTTATCGTCGATAAGGATAAAGTCATGTCGCACCTTTACTTCCAGGGAAAAAGTTTCAAAACTTACCAATTGGTTTTCATTGACCGTGTCGCAATAAGAAGCGTAATAAATTTTTTATGAAACCTCAACTATGACGTTCACCATCTTATAATAAATAATTATGACTCTTGTACAACTTCCTTATGGCATTTTTCCTACGGACTATATAGTGGCTATAGATTCAGAGTTATCTGTCAGTCGTTTAGACTCTTCAAGTTTTCCAAAAGTGCTAAGTATATATGAAAAATAGACCTTTTTAAAAACTTTGGTCAAAACTTGAAATAACGTAAATTTTTTGCAAACTCTGTATTATTTCCGAAAACCTGACACTGGCAACTCGAAGGATCTAAGGGGTAGGCCCCGTGGAAACCGAAAATTTCTTTTTATTTAAATAAAACCTTGATAAAATAATCACCATCGCACAATAAATTGTTATCGCGATCACCATCGATTCGCCGATTGTTTTTAAACACATGTCAATTACAATCAGCAATTACAGCGATGTCTTGGTTTCCCAACCGGTTGCGTAATCTAATGGGCCGGTAACGAAAATCGTGGCTTCACTTAATGCACTCACTGACAACCTGTGTAAAGTAAGGTATATTGTTATTAATTATAATACGAATGTAGATTAGGTTGTTAAGTTGTCGAAGGTGCATAAGTCAAATTGACAGACATAAATTTGTACGAAAAATGCAAGCAGAAAATGTTAATATAATAAAAAATTCAGATATAATCGTGCTGGATGATAATTAACTTAACCTCATTTTTAAATTTATACTTTTGTTAAGGTACGTAATTACTTATTTTGTTTACAATACTATAATTTTATAACACTCAAATTTAGGAACACCTAAACACATGAAACAATCTCGGTGTGACAAATACTCAAAGACAGAACCTATAAATAAAAAGCCAAGCAGTTTCTCAAGAATATAAAATTATAAATACTTAGCCATTTTATTAATTGACAAATCACCAAAAATAATAACTATAAATACTTATAACAAATCGAATTATATCAATATCAAGCACGCGTCCACTTTGCTACGATAAAATAAAATTTAGTAGAAACGTGACGGCATCGACCTTTCCGATGCAAACTTAATTGATTGTAAGAAAACTGACGCAACAGTGGACAGCAATGAGTTTTTTGAGGATCTGCAAAGAGCTGGCGACGAGCTGGTCGCGCAATACTGACGCCAATAGGTTCAGTCATGCATTTTCTTTACTTTTGCCTCGGCGTCAATGATCACGTTCAATTTCCTTATTTGACGCAACCGCGAAAGACTTTTGTAGGTTTTGATAGCAATATAAAAGTAAATACAGTTTTCGTAATATTCAGATTGTAATACGCAGGGTTTGTAGTTATATAACTAAGAATAGATATTTCTAAAATTTGAGCACTTTAAATAAAGAGAAATACAGTTCTTTAAATTGAGTTAGAAATGGCTAAGAATTTTTATTTCAGGAATTCATCAATTCATAGCATTTAACAAAGTTAACGGATTAACATTTTTTTAATTTGCATATGGGATTATCTTAATAACATTGCGTGCTGAATCCCTGTGTAGTTAAAAGAAATTTTTCTCAAGAAGCAAATAACTTTATTAATGCTGTCTTGAAAGTAAAAGTGTACCTTATCAATTTAATAAAAAAAAATATCCTTCGCCACCTTTTACAATGAGGAAACGATTAAGAGGAAATATTATAACTTGTTTTTCTGATAGCTGAAAAGGCCGAGTTATGTCATATTGATATTTCTTCCTATTCATTAGGTAAAGAGAATAAGAGTTATTGATATCGCACACCTTCTAACAAGGCTTTAAAAAGCGAAATGTAAATGTGAGTTAAATAATCATCCTGAGAAAAGAAGAGAAAATTGAAATAGAAATACTGTAATTATTGCAAAGTTTGCGTATTTATCTTTTAAAATGTGACTAGATTTTAAAAAGATCTAATTTCATTGCATCAGTTACATTTACATCTTCACGAGACTCTGGCAGACAAGGCAAGTGTTCTTTATCTTCATTTCGCCTCGTTACGTTTACTAGTCTTCTAAACTCAAACTAGCAAAAAGATCTGGTACATATTCTAACGAGACACTGGCAGCAAATGAAAAGGAAAAGCAACAGTCACTGCAAAGTTGCGTATTCTTCTTTAAAAATATTATAAGTTTTCAAAATTTAAACTGGTAAAAAGATCGAGGTTTATTGCATCAGTTACGTCTTCTAACGAGACACTGGCAGTCGAGGCAAGTGAAAAAGAAACAAAAGGCGGTGTGAACGTTACGTGTTGGTTGGAGTTGCGTCAAGGAGCCGCGTCAGAGCGGTCGTGATTACGGCGCGCGCCGCGGACGCCCGTCACGCGCCCGTGGTTGCTGCACGAGCGGTCGGGGCAGGACTTGGAGACTATTTACACTGTAATACTTAAATAAGTAACTAACTAAACTAACCTAACCTAACCTAATTTAGGTATTATATTAAGAAATTCTTTTAATTATAGTAAGCGAGGTTCACCGTTTTGTTACTGCTTCAGACTGCTGAAGATTATACCTATTTGAAGTACCATAGGACATCAACATCAACCCAAAATAACTTTTCTTAATGAAATACCAGGTTCAAAATAGCTCAATTGCTTTTCATATTTTCAATAATGTCTTTATAACGAGCAGTACACTTTGAAGTACTTTATGCGGAGATTAGAGTAAATAATAACTAT
Source organism: Acrobasis suavella (assembly GCA_943193695.1). Taxonomy (NCBI): domain Eukaryota; kingdom Metazoa; phylum Arthropoda; class Insecta; order Lepidoptera; family Pyralidae; genus Acrobasis; species Acrobasis suavella. The sequence goes on along the minus strand of OW971945.1, from coordinate 6,759,078 downwards.
CCATTCTTTGTCAGACTCAGAAAATAAATCATGAAGGATTTATAAATGTAGTGCAGAAAAATTTTGTAAATATTAGTGTAAGTGAGACTCTTCTTTGTCAGGATAAAGTCCTGAAAAAGAAGAGTCCACTTCTGAGGGGTACCGTACTTCCCTACTACACATTGTTTTTAAACTTAGTTTTCAACTGTTTTTATGCTTAAACTTGCTGTATATGTTGTGAGTTGTTGCCTTGCTATAATATTTAAACGTAAATGAATGTAATGTATTTATTCTTTGGTGAAAATTTGTTATTTGTATCCCATTGAAATAAAATAACATAAAATTTAACATACAAAATTACTTACAATTGCTATGAAGACGATGGATGGTGATGATCTATGTATTCTATTGTAAACTGACTTCGAGTAGAGAACTAAGTATGTTATAGAGATCAATAAACATATTATTGTATTATAGATAGAAAACGACTACCATACTGCACTAGGCGAGACATTAAGGTAGTTGTTGTTGGATAGGGCAGACCAATTTAACATGAAAGATTTATCTGCAAAGATATTCGGGACCGAGTCCGGCCCTGCATGCGACTCGCCACAGGCGATAGTTTTCCCACGGTCGCGGCCGGCTCGCTTCGTGGCCAAGTATAGTTCTGCCATTTGCATGCCCGCCCCCCACCGCCTACCGTATTACACAGCTAGCATACCAAGCACCAACTCACTAACCGTCCCGAGACAACTGGACGACTTCTCTACCTCGCCGGGTTACATCTCAAACGGGGTCCAATTCATTCGTTAATAGACGACTCTCGTACTTGTAAAACTAGATTTGAACGAGATTTATCGCTGTGAGATGTTCTGGAGGCAAAAAGCTCATAATTAGAGCCAGCTTAAGGATAGACTTCTAATTATTCCTAAATTACTTTTGACGATGTCTGCCACTGATGGTTAAATGATGCAAAGGATTGACGCCCCTAACCTAATCAACTTTGCGTTCACAGAGTAATGATGTAGAGGTTCTACTGCTAGCAGTAGAACCTGCCGGTGTTTTAATTCTTTTATTACAAAGCAGGTCAGAAAACTAAAGTATAGTAAATTATCTAAATATCAAGAATATTTTCCTTCTCAAACCTTTTTGTGATATTAGAAGGCGGCATATTCCTAACGTTTTAATCTAGTTCTAACTACCTGTGTTGTTTTTCGCCTATTTAAAATATATGTACTAATAATATCCTGAATAGGATTATTCACATTTGCAACACAATCCTATCATTAATCTAAAAGATTTGTTTCACTTGGTTTCTCAATGCTTACAGAGTCGTGTCTGACATCTTTACTCTTTGAGAACTCTCAAAAGGTATAATACTTAAGCCCCGTAATCTGAGCTCTACCAAAGAAGCAGCAGTTACATGCGACTACTATAATTATAACCCCGATCCGCCCATTTCAATCCCGTGGCATTTTAATAAATTAAATTAGTAGGTAGGTTATAGTTCAGTGGTAGTGTTGTCAGAGAGTCGACTCTCGACTCGAGTAACTAATGTTACAGATTGAGTTTTTTTATTAAGACTCAGTTCTTTTTCTGACCATGGTATTTTTCCAGTTATTTTAAAAGGTGCGACGACGATACGACTTGAGTATTGACTCAAACAACTCATTGATTTTAAATGAGTAATTTTAAATCAATAAGTCATTTTAAATGAATCAATAAGAATCACTAGATATAAAAAGATTCATATAACTAATAGGACTCAAGAGACTAAGTCCAACACTTGACTTAAGTTTTTAGATGAAGACTTAAAGACTCGAGTTTTTTACAACACTATCAGCGGTGCTTTGAGGTGAACTGGTTGAGGCTTCTTTTTTGGATAACCTCCCTTTTTGCGGTGGCATTGTTTCAGTTGATAAGAAGGTACGGCCTTGCTCTGAGCAATAAAAAACATTCGGTGTAAAAAATATTTAACTAATTAAAGGTTACAGGTAGGTATCTAATAATATAAAACTGTCACGCCAGCGAAAAATTTGAAAAAGTTACGCTAGCGAATAGTAGGTATAGTTATGCAATTTTTTTTAGCAAATGTCTTAGCAATTTATACTTATTAACACAAATGAAAAGAAGAACACTACACCTATAAAACACAATTATCATATGTATTTCAGAATAAATATTATACAATTTAAACTTGGCATAATCACATCTTGAGTACAAAGTAACCACCAGAGAACTATTTTGTTTCCCACCGTGGTCTGAATCGACCCATTACAAAATAGTTCTTGGGCAGATTCGAATAGCGGTGCAAAAGGACCCATTCTAAAAGAGCTCTTGGGCGATTTGCACCGCGGGCCGAATCGCTCGCGGTCCGTAACGCCCAACAACCCTTAAATTTGCCCCCCATCTACACAAACCTAAAAAAAATCCATCTTTTCTGCTACGCCCCAAAGGTGAACTGTTAGACATTATATAGGATTAATGTGTACCTTTTGTACTATAAAAAAGATTTTAATTGCAATAAATTAAATAAATTAATTAATTTAACACTATACCTTATTGCTTTATGTGTATTAGTCGTAAACATTGGTTTATTAAGTTCCCTAAGGACATCCGCATCGCCTAAAGACCGTCGTCGTCTACTGATGAAACCGGGACCAGCAGTTTAACTTTTCTTCCAAAGCACGACGGTAAAATGCGTAAACGAGAAACATAAAATAAAATATACTCAATCTTAACAAGCTTCACGAGTCTGTATAAAAAAATATTAAACGTCTTATTCGTGTTCAAAAGTAATAAAATATTGACGATCGGATAAAGTTGGTAGCCCGTGAAGAGTTATGCCTTCGATAAGTTCCAATAAGAAAAGTTTTTACTCTGATTCGCGCTAAAAAGTGTATCCACAAAAAAGCAATGAAGCCTTTATTGGTATTGCAGTTATTTGTGATTTTATTGAGAAAACAGTTCGGTTGTCGTTCCCACGGTGAGCCTTCCGGCGAGGCGAATTTTGACAGATACTTGTATCTTTGAAATGGAGAATGAAGTAGCGATAGCAAAAATTAATGTTGATTGATTTTTAATTATAATTTTTATGCATGTTCCGTGCTGGTCTACGAGAAATCCCAGTTCGTACTGGCTGCTACTCTTTTCAAGCAGATCGTAAAAGCCAATTGAAGGAGTGGATGAGAATTGAAATCATGACACTATGTGATGATACTCGGAATCATTTCGAAGTTGACTATAGTAACTCCTCACTAATTTAATTCCACTTATTTCACCTTCACGATTACCATCACGCAAAACCTTTAGGTTTTGGGGCCATATAGGCTCTGTCTACATCTTTACGGATACGGACGAGATAGTGTATCTGTGTTGTGTAATAAAACTACTGGTTCGAAACAACGAAGTCTAAAGCTTTTGTGTTCCGTATTCATTATTACTAAATTGGAGTGTTTACCATTTCATCCATAAAATATAAAAATGCTGAGAAATGTGGGCAAATTGATTTATTTTTATTTATTTAACTTTATACACAAATACAAATGTAATGGTGGACTTAAAGCCCAAGGCCTTATCAATCAGTCGACCAAACGGGTAATGTGGAGAATTATAGGGGTAGTGCAAAATTTGAATAGGTATATGGTAAAAAAGACAATATGTAAAATAATCATGAAACAATAAACTACATACAAATAATACACACTATTAAGTACATATATACTATGATAAACAATACTTACATAAACTACATAAATACACTATGATCTTCTGACAGTTTTGTAATAACGTATTTTCAAATAATTCAATAGTAGGGGCAATGATACGATTAATTGAAGATGAGATTTCACATGAAACAAGCGATATGACAATGACAGTAGCACAATAGCATTAATGATTGACGAATGGCTCAGATGGCAAACGACAATAATGTTATAACAAGCTCTTCTTCGACTCTTTTTTGAGCCATTTTACAACGGATCAGTCTTCTTCATACCCTAAAACACCACGATTTAATTGTTATAAGTATTATGTACCTAGATACCTACACATTTTTGACTAGATCTTGTAGTAAACCCTAGATTCTAAGTCAACAAGATAGTATTACAAGTAAGTGTCTTCTAATCTAATTGTATAAATATTTTGCAATTTCATCATTATTTTGCTGTCGCTGTCAAAGCGGCAGCTTTTAACGATGCGCAAGCGCCGGGCCTGACTAGTTCTGCAAACTAAACCTCTCCTTTGTGCTCACGACATTTTTTATTTTATTTTCACTCAACGTTTCTACGTGACTGTCTTGTTGTAGTAAATATTACAACTTTATGTCCTACGCAATTAGTTGGATAGTTCACTTTCATTGAAGTAAAATATAAAAATAAAACAATAAGTTCTATTGCTATTGCAATTCTCGTGTTTTCTTTTACTAAGCACTGGAGTCTCAACGATGCCGACTCGAAGTCAAACCTAACAACTGTAGTAACTTTGATGACTTTGTTTTTTTAAATAACCTTATACGGTTTACTTACATTTAATGTTTCTCTAAACTGCAGGTATAAATTAAGTTTATAAGAAAACCGGCCAAGTGCAAGTCGGACGCGCACGAAATGTTCCGTACCATTACTTAATATCTATATATAGCTCCGTACCATCTATAAAAATCACGTTTGTTGTATTGGAGCCCCACATAAATATTTATTTATTATTTTTTAGTCTTTGTTGTTATAGCCGCAACAGAAATACTAGTACTTACATCATCTGTGAAAATTTCAACTGTCTAGCTATCACGGTTCATGAGATACAGCCTGGTGTTGGTGACAAATAGACAGACGGACATACGGACAGCGGAGTCTTAGTAATAGAGTCCCGTTTTAAGCCTATGCGTACGGAACCCCAAAAACATCTTAATGTATGGTAAATTACCAATAGAAATATAGGTAATATTTTTATTGGTAATTTACCAACGGAAGTTCCGAAGCATCGAGAAGCAGGTCAAGGAATTTTATGATACTTGTAGCTACCCTTCCTAGTGCGGATCACGTTCCGGGTTGCTAAGCTTGGGAAAGCCACTTCTTGGACAACTGAAAGCTCCTAGGTGATTGAACGCCGTTTTATGTAAATATATATCCGCTGAGATTTTACCATCACGACTTTACTTCAAAATTTCTTCGAACAAGGCAATGACATTCAAATTAATAGATTACAATTAGCTTGAACAGTCCACGCGTGGGCGTGGGCGTTTGTTTTGGTCTGCGGCACGCGTGGGAAACACGCGAGCGGCATTTCACACGCGCGTCATCTTCGATATCCGAGCATGTGTGAACTGCCTTATTATTTTATTATCCTTACTATATTTAGAATTCAGTGGTACAGACAGAGACTGGTGTAAGAAACGGTTGACTGCCTTTACATTAAAAAAAAGTAATTTAAATTATGACAACAAACAATGTATACTCTGTCCACATATCAACTATAAATATTAATTTCATTGTGAGTTGATGTTCTTGGAGAAAATGCTGCAGTGCAGTTAGTTACCGCTTTTTCTGCACTAGCGCTTTGGAGGCGGCAGTAAACTTAGCTCTAAGTAACTTTTTGACGTCAACAATTATTGTGCAACAAAACAAAGTGTCGATTATTAAGAGATATTATAAATATCCTATGATAATAAAAATATATTTGAATTGAATTGAATTGAATTTGAATTGAAATACAAGTAACTTTTTCTATTGAAATCTGTTGGGATGCAGTTCGTCGTTTTTTTTTATTGTCAAAATCGTTAGCTCAGATAAATATGTAACTCTAAATCATCAATTTTCAGAGCATGTGCAGCTTCTGAAAGTCTGAAATAAAATTTTGAAAACATTATTTTCTAGTCTCATTTTTTTTTATTGTAAAAATCGTTAGCTTAGAGAAATTACTCTAAATCATCAATTTTCAGAGCATCTGCAGATACTGAAAGTCTGAAAAAAAATTTGAAAACGTTATTTTCTAGTTTTACATTTGAAACATAAGTCATAATAATTATTACGTACTTACTAAATACATTAAGCAAATATTCAAAACAAATTTATTTTATCTTTTTATCATACTCTAAAAATTAAGGGTTTGTATTTTTAGATTAGTTACTGTAAAAATAAATAACGTTATCGCATAATTCAAGTACCTGTACAAATTAATCATTAGATTTTACCTTATGCGGCAGATTATTATGCTACATCTCAATTATGCAACATCTGTTTTCCTATAGTACCTATAGAAGGTTTCTAAGATTTATAACTGTAAGACGTAAGCCCTGTCAAGCCCTGTCCTCCAGACCTAATTATTTATTAATTATTAATGTGCTTAATTTCTTTGTTTCATTAAATAAATCTATCAAACACATACATTACACGTCTTTTTTCCTAACGGGATAGACATATTTGGATGTGTCGGGGATCGATGGAGTTCAACCATACATCATCCCAAATGACATAGACCATGAGATAATTTTTGGAAAATTTAAGGAATGAGAATCAGATTTTTTTTTTACATTATAGTCGAATAAAATAAACAGACACAGATAGATACGGGGTAGACAGAGCCCAGGGCCTTAAGACCCAAAGGCCACGCTTAGCGTGATGGTGCGCGTTAAGATGGAAAAGAAATCAAAACACTGCCTCGCCCATTCCCTCGATCGGCTCTTACGATCTCTGCGGGAAGAGAAGCGGCTAGAACTTTTATAAGTTTTTTCCTTTCTCCCAGACTAGCATGCAAGATTTTAATATATACATAGATTTTAATGTATAATAATGTTAAAAGAATTTACATGGGTATGTATCGCCAAATCAATATTTTTAAAAATCTGTCTTCGCTTGACTAGCGTTGATTCATAGGTATGGAAGTTTGCGCAGACACAACTGTTATTTTTAAGTTATTAATATCAAACATATTTTCCCTATATCGATGTTTCTTAGACTCTAGCTAGACGTGAAGAAAAACCCTGTTTACTCGCTCTGAGTTATCAATAAATGTTTACGTTTCTCAACAGTCGTTAATTTTAAAAACCCTGAGAAAATGTGGAGAACCTTGAATGACGTCACCGTAAGCAGAATGTGTTTATATTTACAACCCATCGATAAGAACGCGGGGCAACACCATGGCTCCGGATATTTCTTGAAGCGGCATACATTTCCGGAATTGATGCCATTTAAAATATGGTAATTTCTTTTCTCCGAGCAGCCAGTTTCATCGGTTTTTTTTTTGTATTACTTACGGATGCTAAAAGTATAGTGATTACCATAGACCTAAAAAATACCATTGTAAAGTTTAGGTTATATCCAAATTAAGTAGTTTTCTTTTCGTTTATTTTTAAAAATGTTTTTGTTTAATCAATCTATGGTAGAATTTAACAAAATCTATTATAAATAAAATTTTAGTCTCCATAGAACCAGACATGATGCTTAAATAAATTAAAACAACCTAATAAATTAATCTCGATTTTTTAAAACTCGCTATATAATTTTTAAGTATAAATTAATATCGATGGGACATGTTACTGTGTAGAGAAAATATATAAGACCTAAGTAAACCTGAACAAAGGAATGATCTAATCACGAATACTTAACGTTAGGTACTTACATTAATGTCATGTTATAAGTCATGAATCAGCACACCTACCGGCTCGTGCCGCGCATAAAAATAGAAATAAATATTCATTTGTTTATAACCAGTCTCTGACGTAAATGCATACGTAATTATGCAATTCATGTTATCGTCATATGCAAATTGGACTTCTCTACCCACCTAATAATATTAGTCACCATCTTGTAATCTCTAAATATATAGAAATAATCAGCTGTTTACGGGGAAAAAGGCTTCGAATACTAAGAAGTCCGTATTGGTAATTTATTTATTCGTATATAAGCATACGTTTTGTTACTTTTAAGGCAGTGTATAGGCGGTGGTGTTGATGTTTAGTCTATCTTGTGCTTGGTGATCAAATAAACTATGTCTGGGAATTTAGGAAGTGTGTCATAAAGAGTGCGATTGAGAGTTTTGTCCGGACGTTGCTAAGGTGACTTTGGCGGGCAAAAATACTGGTAAGTAGGTAGATTACGTTGTAGAATGTGGGTAGTTTTTTTTTGGTGTAGGTTGATTTTTAAGAGTGAAATTTGGCATATAAAGTATGCTATGTGTAAAATAAGAACAACACAGTTAATGGAATATTAAGATTAGTACTTACTTACAGAGTAGGTACCTCTGTAAGTAAGTACTAATCTTACTAGTAATCTTCTGCCATTATTAGAAGAAACCTCAGTCCAGCGGTGGACTGATATAGGTAGGCTGGTAAACAAGCTTTTCTACGCACATTTTCGAAAATGGCCATTTTTTGCTAATGTGCGTAAAAAAGCTTCACGTTCTTACTGTAAACTGTAAACAGAAGTTTTTAAAGTAATAATAATTTGGATAATAATCCAAGCATTGTAATGATAATAAAAACCAATCATTTAAGTTCATAAAGAAGTTTTAAGGATCATCTAGGGTCTGATCAAAACAAAATTTTAAATGATATCTCCGTTTCTTTTCAAATGATTTATTTCAAATTGGCAGCATTGGATCCCAATAAATTCAGGTAGCCCCTTAAGTCACATACTTTGACGATCTGTATGCTTAATTTCATCCTAACAAATTTTAGTTGAATAGAGCTACAAATATCCAATTTTGCAATCATTAGCATTGATAATAATTACAATATTTTTAGGGATTATTTTTGACTAAAGAGCTTCGACTTACACTTTTTATGGCAAATGCTTCAACAATTAAATTCTCTCTAAACGCACAAAAGATAAACTTATCCAAAAATCTCGGAAGGCTCGCGCCAAATCTACCTGGGTCTAAAAAATGCCGCAACGCCCAGTTAGCATGCGTTCCATACCGACCGTCCGGCCGTCCCATTTATTACGGACCTTTTTGTGCAGCCCTTTTGTCTACGTCAACCTTTATCTTGAAAGATACCGCCGAGGTCGCATAGCGGAGGATAACCAAACTGTAACCATTAACTAAAATTTTAGATAACGGACTGTAATTACCTTTTGTTTGTGATAATAAAACTATGGTAAGCGGCCCCTTTTGAGGTCTATACGGGTATTATAATAACTATTCTATTTACCATTTAACACAATATTATTTTAAGACCCTTTTACAACAATAATAAAGAATAACACGTGTTTGTAAAGGATAATGCCGTTTGGAAGGCTTTCTCTTTTGGTCATCTACAAAAATAGAATAAGCATATGCAAAATAAATGCAGGTATGCAAAGGACGTAGAGTTAATCCATTTTGATTAGACCACGTGCTGCATCACATTTAAAATACCAGAGAGTTTTGATAAATAATTTAAAAAACTTGTTTACTAAGCGTTTGCATGTAAGTACTGTAAATCTCATTATAACACACGTTTGTACATAAGTTATTACAAGTGATTTATGTGTCAATTTACTACAGATAAATACACAAAGTTGTTAAACCACTGAGGTCTAACCCTATATTCATTTCATTATATTTTTTTATCGACGCATAAAACCCAAAAAGTCTTAAATGGAAAAATCTTTCAATCAATGCTTTTATTGAAATGCAAAGTTTATATGTATGTATAAACTAGTATAAATTTATAAAGACAACGTGGACATTGCATACCCTTAACAAATCAAGGGCTATACTAGATCACTATAGTACCTATAATGAAATTGAAATAACAACCAAATAACTAAAAAAAGTTTCGATTTTCCCATACAAATTGCAGCTGCACATTTTTGTATGAAAACGCTGATATTTTTTATGTTATGGCTGTTATTTCAATTTGATTATACTATAGAGATCTAGTATAGTATAGCCGGTGGTTCGATTTATTACGGGTTTGTCCCTTCCACGTAGTATAAACCTTGCATATCAATACAATAACATTTTTTGTATTGCATTAATATAATAAAATCAAATTTCTACAAAAAGTACCGATACATTTTTCTCATACTTACATACATAACTTTTTTAGCGTCTTCCTTAAACATACATACTTATGAAATACCTAGGAGTTAATTTTAGTTCGTAAAACACAAAAGATCGTAATTCAAAAGTTCGAATTGCTCGGTAGGCCACACGTGGTCCCTACATGAATGGGCGCGGGGTGCGAAGGGCCCGGGAGAGGGGCGAAGGCTTTTTTCAGGCAGTACCACCCGACGCGCGCACGCAGACGCGCGTCCTGGGCTTTAAGCTCGCGCTCAAGCTTTTGCTAAGTTCTGTTTGTGATTGTTTAGTGAATTTGTTAAGGTAAGATAGGGCTTTTTTATTTATTTGTGTTGTGTAGTCTTATGCATTTTAAAGGTTTTGGCGTACATGCGAGTGATGAATGATTTATGTTGCTAAGTGATTGAGATAGGTTATTGCATAGCGAGTTTTATAATCACAACTGTCACGTAGGACCTATAAAAATAGTTTTTTTTATTTTTTATTTAGTTAACTTTTCTTGAAAACCTTTTTTACTGTCGACGTCAATTTACATATATATGTATATTGTATGTAGGTTTGTTTTTCGATGTTAGTAATAATTTTTTTTCATTGTTGTACAGACAAAAGTATCAAAATGTCAGACCCAGCTCCGTTGTCAAAAACTGCGAAATACAAAAAGATCACGAAGCCTCTGCTGGAGAGGAAGCGGCGCGCGCGCATCAACCGCTGCCTTGACGAACTGAAGGACCTCATGGTCGGCGCTTTGGAGGTGAGCTTTACATTTACTTGGGAATTTTAACGAATTTGGACTATAATTTAATTGTCATTTTTTCTATAATGCACGAAATCACAGTCCTTTAGAATTTTGGATATAATATCGACACCCTATTTAGTGGACTATTATAATATTATCTTAATTGTAAAAAAATCTACAGCATAATATTCTGGTGGTTAAACACTGTGTACTGTAAAACTCATAAATCTTCCGAAAAGTTTACCCCAAAGCTCTTGCTCTATCTAACTTATATGATTTCAAAATTAGGTAGTATAAAGTCTAATTTTGATTAATTTAATTTGTTTCAATAAAATTTAAGGTTTTTTTAAATATTTTTTTTACTTTGATAACTTAAAATTGAAATGTGTAACATAACATTGATTGATGCTTTTTAAAAGCGAACAAAATACTGTTACATAACTGGTTTTATAAAATAATAATACTAAATGCAATATAACTTAGCCCATTCATTATTTTTAAAACCCACGTCTATGTAAGTACGTAATTGTTCTTGAAAAAGCGCAGTCTATCTTCTTTAAGTATCATCAAAAGGCGATCCATCATCCATTCACACGCCAGATATTTTTATCTCGACCGGTCGTCCTTCTGTGTATAAGCTAGCGGCCCAACCAGTACCCAAGTACACGTCAACAAACCGAGGATATCATCTATCCTTGCTCACTTACAGTTACATTAATGTTAGGCGGCCCCCGGACCGTGAGAATGGCTCAGCTCCTGTACTGTACACCTGCTCACGACACTCATCTTTTTGTTTTTGTTCTCAGATCGATGACGACAACCTGAGCAAGTTGGAGAAGGCAGATATCCTTGAGTTAACCGTTAACCACCTTACTAAGTTGCATAGTCCGAAGGATCCAGTTATAGAAGCGAAGAAATTTCAAGCCGGCTTCGGACAATGCGCGGCGGAAGCGTGCCGGTTCATCATGTCCGTGCCAGATTTGGACGCGAAAGTCAGCCAAAACTTGATCAGCCACTTATCGCGGCTTATTTCGGCGCAGCCTCTAACTATACAAGTGCCGGACAGGCCTCCTTTTTCGCCGCCGACGTCGCCCGCTTCCGTGATCTCTGACAGGCAACATTACTACAGCGATCATGAAAGGTCGTCATCGGATGCGGAAGACTCCATTTACTCCGGCGACGGGAACGCCAAACAATGGGCATATTCGCGGCCTAATCCACCGGCAGTGCGCAAACCAAACATACCGATGGCGGGCCTTCTCACGACAGTTGACAAAATTGCTTCGCCGCACGTACCCGAACAAATTCAAGTCAACGGGCATAGAAATGCACCATACTTCAACAGAGTACCGGCTGAAGCTAAAGATGTGATCCTCCAAAAGATCCGACAGCACATCATGGACAAGCGCGGCAATGATCACTACGCTGCAGATAACAACTCAGGTAGCGACGAACCTGAAGCTAAATACTACAGACACGAATACAGAAGCGAAGCAACTCCTCAATATTCACCGGCAAATGTTCCTAGCAACGACACTTTAGATCTTAGGAAATATAGGTCACCGGCGAAGTCTTCCGAGACGGCGATGTCACCAAAAAAGAGCGCATACGTCGCGAATCAATTAGACGCGACTCCTTTAGAGAACAAACCTGAAGCGACGCTCAGTCTTCCGGAACAATGCGAATTGCCGATGGATTACAGCAACTTGCCGCCTAAAAAGAAAAGGAAATTGATCGAGTATCAAGAGTACAAAAAACAAGAAGAGGCGAGGCGACAACGGGAGGCTTTTTATGCTGAGCAAAAAGAGCACGGCGGACCACCGGCCGACGACGACGCTAAGTGGCGTCCTTGGTGAAATACTCCTATATAGTGTGACACACACGCGATTTGTGATATTAATAGTATCTTCCACGAAAAAGCTTTAATTTGTTATAATTTAACTAATGTTTCTATGATAGTGCCTTATTATTAAGTTTTATATGCGTTCATAATCATTACAAGTTGAAGTAGCACACCGCTATGAAATTAAGTATAATGATATTTTGTAACTATTAAAATTTATTTATGTGCCATTTGTTTGATCTCGATGTCTTCCTCTTTGAATATTCAAATATTGGTTATTATTTAAGGACCTATTCCAAATGGGAAAATAACTAAATATTATTGTAAAATGAAACAATCTAAATGTACGGATAAGTAAAATGACTGTAAAACTAGAATAAAAGGAAATAAAACATTTGAATTATACCTACTACTAATGATTGTTTTGATTACCTAGCAACTTAAATAACATATAGATTTCTGCTCAACTTGTGGGAGAAACAGGCATTTCTTCTCTTCACTTCCATCAAGTAAGTAGGTATACTAGGATGCTCCATAAAGAAATGAAGTTTGAATGGAACTCTTTTTTTTTAAATCATTGAGATAATAATACCTATGTAAGTACCTACTTACTTAGTTTAGAATAATAATGTATTCCGTAGTAGGTACATAAAGTTACCTCATTGTTTAAAATAAAACCCATTTTCCTATAAGAAATGTACTGCTTGGTACTTGTCTTGTGGCCTACTGAACTTACCTATCTACATAAAACATATAAGTACTTAAGGATCAACAAATTTTTCTTGAAAGAGAAACCTTGTACCATAGTCAAAAATGCATTTCATGCTTTACGACTAGTACGAGTTGCAGCATTGTTATCACAATCAAGATGATGTTCTGAGCAGAGCACAGCAGTTATGATCACATTGCTTATGTGTAAAGAAATAGTGCATAAGTTCTTACCACAATTACAAGACACAAGTTATAGCAGAAAATATACCAAAATCTCATCGATAAAGAAATAAAGGATGCGCAAAGAATATATTGAAATATAAGTATTTATTACCTATGTATTATGGTAGAGAACTACATATAATGCAATGGTGATTTATTAGATTTTAAAGAGTGTAAATTAACCATGAATATTGAAAAAATACACAACGAGTATAGACAGGCCTGTGTCACTCCCCGTTTAGGTAGCGAAAATATACCTACATTATTTTATGCGCGCGGCGACCACTTCGAAGGGGAAAATTCAGTTAGGTAAGTACATGAATCGTTTGTTAAGAGAAATAAGAATGAAATTGGCTTGCAATGGATGTCTAGGTATTTAAACGAAGAGATGAGAAGTTCTGATGCGAGCTAAATTAAACTATAGCGCTAACCACATTAAGTAGATATTCCTTTGAATTTCCTTCCTAAGACTTCTGTACGTGAGTACTTGTACTTATTCTGTGGTATAGACACCAGTATTGACATCTGTTGAAATAAAAAAGAACTAATCAAATAAAAGAACGCCCCCTATAAAACCGCAGCAAAACAAAAACTAACTTGCTAGTTAAAGCACGGTCTTGCATTAGCTAATAGTACTCTGCGCTCACTTAGATGTCGCTACACAATGTTTTTGTTACTAAAATGAAATAACAGATAGCGCTGTACACAAAATTCTAATAATTTTTTTATAATTCCGCTATTCCTCAACAGATGGCGATATCATCTAAATAGAAATTTTGTCTTGATCATACCCTGGATAACCCTTCAAACTATTTTATAAACTACTGTTTACATTTTAAAGTGAGAACGTGAAGCTTTTCTACGCACAATTGCGAAAAACGGCCACTTTTGGCGTATGTGCGTAGAAAAACTTCACGTTCTCACTTTAAGACGAAGTGGTAGCTAAAGTGGCGCCCTCATTTGAAATAAATTGTTTAAAACTAAATAAGGTGATAATTAAAAATTTGATTTGTATAAATGTCTAGAAAGACCTTTAAACTATTTTATGACTAACCTTTGAAAGTAATATTGGTAGTCCGTCTAGTTTTAAAACTGTTTTTCGCTAAAAGTGGCCACTTTTGGCGAAAAACAGTTTTAAAACTAGATGGACTATTCGTAATAATTTCAAAGGTTACTCATAAAATAGTTTAAAGGTCTTTATAGACATTTATACAAATCAAATTTTTAATTATCACCTATTTCAAATGAGGGCGCCACTTGAGCTACCACTTCGTCTTAAAATGTAAACAGTAGTTGATAAAATAGTTTGAAGGATTATGCAGTAATAATTTCAAAGGTTATTCATAAAATAGTTTAAAGGTCTTTCTAGACAGTGATACAAATCAAATTTTTAATTATTACCATATTTAGTTTTAAACAATTTATTTCAAATGAGGGCGCCAATTTAAAAAATATTTAACATTTTCATAATACATACTTATAACAAATAAATTATATGTAAATAATGTGTATACAAAATATTTATTAAGTTTTATAAATACCAAGTAAAATTATTTTATGTTATTAATTAGGAATTTACCTACAACTACTACAACTAGGTACATACAAGTACAAACGTATTTTGAATCTCATGAGAAAGAACCTACCTACTTACTTTATAATTACAAGATTTACAAGATGACAAACGTGTAGGTATTTTCCGATAGATCTACTGGATACCTACGTAAATACAAAATTTACAAATATTTGGTAAGTGCCCCCTGTGGAACTAGCTACTTGGCATCCTACTCGTCCATAGATGGCGACAGGCTATGGCACGTATAGTTTGTGAATAAGGTAGTGTACCATACCATTCTACTACACACCCGTCTCGTAGTTGTTTGGTTGGTGGGGTGCAAACAACTCCATTCATTCATCGACGCGCCGGCCGGCCGGCCAGTCGTGGACAGTATTCAAACGAGGCAGTCAATGTAGGCCGAAAACATCAATGTGTATCGCGTGCGTGTAACGAACTTTTCGAATATTTAAAAAACGAATTCGTCAGTTAATTGACATTTTTGTGTTGACAGTTTTGATTTCTTACTGCTCCTTGGATAATTTTCTTTGCTTTATTGGTTTTTTATGGAGTGATGTGGACTGGTGTAGTGTTTGTGTCTATGATGTTTTGGTGAGGCGATGCTTGTGGGAGAGCCATCGCCGGCGCCGCGTGTGGTGGCCGGACTAAGGAAGCTACGTCCAGAACTGACTCCAGGACCTGTCCCGACGCCCACAGATCCCAATATAAGGATATCAGGTCAGTTGACAAGAGAGATGTTTACGTACTTACCTAAGCATGGAGGTGGGCGTTAGGCCATATGTACCTACTTACTTTGGCTTAAAGTCTATTCATGGTCTAAACTTATTACTTTTGCTATTATCTTACTTACTTAGTACCACAGTTATAAATACTAGGAATAAACTACTGTAATATATACTTAGCTACTAAGTTACTAATTTTTACAGTTAATAAATAACATTGTGTACGTATGTAGGCTTACCTACTAAACTTAAAGTAAGAGAGACTTAAGATTAATTCCTTCCTTAAATTCCAGTTTTCTCACTGGATCGGAAAAATATATACTTACCTACATACCTACCCAGATGTAACTGTAATGTAACCAGTAAGCGCTTGCAAGTTCCACCCAGTCAAAGCGTGAAAAAAGCCTGGCCTGACACATACCGTGCCCATAAAGATTTGTTTCCCTATATCTAATCCATTTTCTTGACAAAAGCCTAAAGTTACCTACCTACTTCAAATAGGTACTTCCATTCCTACAGTACATTTAGCATTTAGGAATAAACTTCAAGATACTCAGTGGTTCCCAAAGTTGTCTGGGCTACGACTACGACTCATCTAATACCTAATAGCGGGATTAGTTTTTCTATATCAAAATGTAATCTGAAAAAAACATTATTTCATTTTTGTTTTTTGTTTTTTCTTTTTTGATAATATTTTTTTAGTTTTATCAATAGTATAGTTTAAAATTTATTAAAATATTTAAAATTTTAATTTTAGAGAATTTATGGTTTTATATTAACTTTTCAGTGGGAGTATTATTATTGATGTGCAAACTGTACTAATATTATATTCAAAATAACTTGTTAATAAGTATTTTATTTACGACTTTTCTTTAAAAAACAAAAATTAATCAAAAATCTTTAAATCTCTTAACCAACTTCAGTCGATTTCATACTATCATATCTTTAAAGTATTAATTCGTCGTATATTGGGAAAAATATTAACCTAGGCCGATAACAGGCAAATAAATGGACGAATTTTGGGCGCCAGTGGCCGATCTTAGGGAAATTGGGTGTGTTCGAACAAAAACATTAATTTAAAAAAAAATTCAAATTTTAAATATTTTATCACATCATAGGAAAGTCAAATAATAATAGTTTATTAAGAAATACCCCCTATAAAGCCAGGCTAATAAATGTGAGAATGAGAAGCAAATTAATGTGAAATCTGGTTGACAAGGCCGATACAAGGTGGTTTTACCCTACAAGTTTACAAACTCGGGAGTCTCGGGACCCATCTCTAGGAAATTTAACCGTTACAAATATGAATAAAGGACTTTTCAATAAACAAACATAGTTTTAATCTATTTTTTTATAACTTCATTAAAAAAGTTACTTTAATGGGAAGAATGAAATTGTTTCCTATGTTTCGCCATTACAGTTTTAAAATCAACTTCAACTTGAGATACTTTTAATCGCAGTAAGTTTGATAAATCCAATTTTTTTGGGTATTTCGTTTTAATGTTAACCATAGGAAGGAGGATTTTATAGCTTCATCAAACAGGGTTGGAACTATTTACCAGTAACCGAGAGGCAAAATTCCCTTAATTGCTTACTATTTAAACACTTTTTTTTGTGACGAATTTTCTGATCAATCAATTAGTTCTGCACTTGCCTTTGTTGACATAACAGTTGGTAGGTGGTCTTAAAATGGGTTACAAATCCAATTCAACAAGTCGACCTTGTTCATCTTGTCACCGATAGTCGTCAAAGTTTTTTATCAATGATTAATCTGTGGAAATTGCAGCTACTACATTACTCTTTGGCTGCACTAGGTTTTCAACAGTAAAGTTTATATTAATGTTTCAAAACAGTCATACTTCCCATCCTCAATACAACTTTTCCACAGCAAAACCTTTTTCATGAATGCGCGAATTTTACCGTGAACTGCGCTTGCATTCCGTCCGGCGTAAGTCGCCCGCCGCCCCACCGTTGCGTTGGCTCGGTTGGTTGGTGTGTCGTTCTACAGGCAGGGCCCACTCAGATCCACTGGTGGGTCACGACCCATAGTTTGGGAAACCCTGACCGAAGAAGACACGCACAGCGTTATCGAGTTAATAGGAAACATCTGGTCAAGTGGAACCTGATGGAAGTCGAACAACAAAGGGTTTGTTTACTGTTCATATTAACTTAGGGTTCAGTGGATAAACACATGTTGGCTGTTGACCGTTAACCACGCAAGAACACTCGCAGTAGTTTGTCTCCTAAATGAGTTAAAATTGCTGTAAGTACCTACGTAGGTTGTAAAAGTAAACGTAGTTACCTATATGTTGTATATATTATTTTTTATTTATGTACCTACATTATATCTGTACTACCTACAGTATATACTGATTATATCTGTGGGACCTAACTACTCGGAAACTTGTACACGTAATAAAACAATTTTTATCTACTGCCGAGTTTTTAAATCCTTAACACAAAACTACCTACATGTGAAGTAGGTAGGTAACCTACGTATTTTCTTGTATTTTTTATTTTTATGTGCGGAACTGTGTTATCATTCAATAATGTTTCAGGCATTTACTTTTATTACGTGTCTTATTCTATTCAATTCACTATAAAATTTTCAAGCACTGTCTAAAGACATCAACGCGTAACGTCATAAAAGTCATAATAACATCAAAATTAACAATCAAATCACAACAAACTTAGTAAACAGCTAATTAAAAAAATGGTTACAAGTCAGTGGACAGAGAGAACACATAATGAATGGTAGGTACCTAAATAGCTGTGTGAAACAACCAAACTAGTAACTAGGTATCGTAGGTACCTATTTGACAAAACTTAAACGGGTCATCTGAGAGATGGGCCTGCAAGACAACCTTGTGGGTGCCAGAAGGGACAACATCCATAAAGGCTGCAATGGACAGGGATCAGTGGAAAAAGAAAGTGGAGGCCTTTGCCCAGCTATGGGGCACGGGCTAATATATAAGTTATTGACACTAATTATACGCAATTTTTCCTCCAACATTTGCTGTCACGATCAGCTGATTGGCATTGGCTGGTTTCACTCTACCAAAAGCTAACCTACTACTTCATATAAGTATATAGTTAGGTACCTAATTAAATCCCAATTTAAACTGTTCTTATCGGTACTGTTTCAGTACACAGAGTGATAAAGCTTAATTTCAGTCCAATAAGATAATTGTTTACGTGGGCGTGGGGCGGCAACAATGATTCATAGCGATCATAGCACTCTAATGATAACGCCGATTAAGAGCAACTATTTACTTATTTCACCAGATTAACAAGCAATTTGATACTTACAAGCTATCTTACTTGCAAAAAGTCTAAATGAATTGCAATGAGCTAATTAAGTACTTCAGAATATATAATTGTATGTTGAATAAGTAATTATGTTTATGTAAGATTGAGTATAAAGTATATGTGTATGTGATGTAGTTATGTATATAATCTATTAAAATATCTAGTACTTTAGTACTTCTACCTTTTTAATTGAGTAAATATTCTTTCAATTTATCGCAGGTTGACTGGAAGAGATCCCGTATATGGGATAAGTCCGCCATTGTGTACCTATTTGCTCTTTTGAATTTTTTGTGGTTTATTTTGTTCTTTGGTACAATAAAGTTATTACAAACAAACAAATAAACAAAATAACTACACCGTTAGATACTCCTCTTATATTTAATCGGCACAATTCTATTTTATTCTATCCTTTGGTTGATCCTATTTATCTACCTATCAATTTATTGAGTCATTTAAAAGATGTTTTATACATATAATATATTTCTCCAAATAACAAAACGACGCCACATTGTCAGAGCTGAAGATCAGCCTTCAACTCTGCAGAGTTGAAGGCTGAACTTCGGCTTCATCGAGTTGTACACCAGTAAGAGCTTCTGAATGTTGTTGTTACTACCTTATATGCAATGTTATAACGTTCGTCTCTTTTCCGTTTGAATCCTCAATGCTTAACGAGCGTGTTACCTATATAGCTTGACGTGTCTGTCTATGACATCGCAGCTCCTATACGAATGTATTGCTTTCAATGTGGTCTATCGAGATGGTTCTTAGCTATGTTTAGTGGAAATCGGTTCAGCCATAAGTTATTGAGGGTGAACGATTGAAGGCGTGGAGTTTTTAATTTGCCTGGCAAATAAACTTGTTCCTGTAAATTCTCATTTTTAACCGACTTGCAAAAAAAGAGGAGGTTATCAATTCGTCGCGATCTTTTATGTTTTTTTTTTGTAGGTATGTTCTTTTCTCTTAGATTGCTCTTAGAATTTTTCAAATTGGTTCAGCCGTATTCGAATAATCGGTTTATTCGAATACGCCTAAACCGATTAGAAAAATTCTTCTTTTGTTTCCAAGTGGTAGGTACCATAGAAATTTTTATCAAAATCAGTTTGTAGTTTGGGGGTGAAGTCGGTTTTTAGTTTTGAAAAATTATCATCAATTAAATACATTCTTTCTCATTTCTGTCAAAAAAAATCCCAACTGAAATACAATATTCTTCATTCTGTCTTGGTCATGGCGAAACTAAAAGTACATCATTTATCTGAGAAATGGCCGATAACAGCAATCGATAAGCTGGCAATAAAGTCACACTCTTATATTTTTCTTATGATACTTTTTTGACAGATATTTTAATTTAATTACAAGTTTGAAATCATATCGTTAAAGGACATTTTCGTTTTTAACCAACTTTAAAAAAGGACAGACGAACAGCAGTCTTAGTAATGGGGGCTCGTTTATTTTTTGGGTACGGGACCCTATAAAGATCGCAACTAATTGATAACCTCGTTCTTTTTGGAAATCGGTTAAAAAGGTGTAACTAGTGCAGTGTACATAAACGCAACTATTATGTTTTCTATGATAAACGTCAAAGTCAATTTCCCTGAACTTCCCTGAATTTCCTTAAACCTGACTTTCAAGCGGTCGTAACTCGTGCGTGGGGCACGAGTTCAATTTTCACTAGACGCTACCACAGAATAAGTGCTAGTACTCACGTACACAAGTCTTACTTAGAAAAGATGTTTAAAGAAATATCTACTTAATGTAGCTAGCGCTATGGTTTAATTTAGCTCGCGTCAGAACTCCTCACCACTTCCTTTAGGTACCTAGACATCCAATGCAAGCCAATTTCATTCTTATCACTCTGGACAAACGAGTCATGTAACTGAAGTTTCCCCTCCGGAGTGGTCGCCGCGCGCAAAGTAATAATGTAGGTATAATTTCGATACCTACACGGGGAGCGACAAAGGCCTGACGCTACTTAATCGTATCTCTGTGTTGTACCCGTACATTAACATACGGTCATTATCAATTCACCACTCGCTTGTTGCGGTCGGTGAAAAAAACAGTGCGAGGAAATCTGCCTTTAGTGACTATAAAGTTTACTAGTATGGGAAATGGAGAAGACGCATTCCATGATCACTGTTAATCATCATCAGGTCTTTTTGTCTCCACGACCCTCTCTGTACTACCAGAGCCATACTTAGCCAGATCAGCCAAAGGACATGGCCTGCACTCTCCACGCTGGCCAGACGGGTTGGAGAGGTCTCATTGATGTTTATATGCTTTGTTTAGCTTGAATTCCCTAAGTCGCCTTCTACGACATCCACGGGAGGATTTGGAGTGGCCCTATTCTACTCTGCCGGAAACTACACGGCCTATCACTGTTAATAATTATATTAAAAAACCCGACTTCATTTTCTTTTAGGAGTTTCTTCTATATTTCCAAATTTAAGTCTCATCAATCGTATATTCACCAAATTAATATGGAACCAACATGGTGCCAAAGGCTTTTAAATAAAAAAAAAACACCAAATTCGGTACACAAGTGGCGAAGATATCGGGTAACATACATACAAAATGAGCATACATCTTTTTTGAAGTCGGTTAAAAGTCACCATTGTTTGAGTCTCTTTCCATACAATAACACCGACAAGAATCTTGTTCTGAAAAGTAAAAGAAAAACCATACCGAGTGTGAGTGAGAGCTAACAAAACCATATGAAGAATTGGCAAAGTAGGGCCTAGTTCATGAGAAATAATCTGACGTAGTTTTCCTTTCAGAGAAAAGCAAACATGATCATAATTCGTGGTAGGTAATTAATTCACTCGGACGTTTTTCTCACCAGACAATTCCTTAAGACGTATTTAATTTATTTTTCATGCACCTAGAAAAGGAACTAAATTTCATCAGCAACAGAAACTCTTCGTATCTTCATATAGGTTAGGGACATTGTATATTAGCTCATTCGAATTTGTTGTACTTTATTTTGTATTTTGGTATAAAGTTCTTACAAACAAACAAAGTAATTAACCATAGTTATTTTTCTTTTTACTCAGGCGTTCTACGACAGTATTACAATGACGACAGCGAGTCCTGGGCTTGGGTGCGGGCTGCCGTCCAGCAAGGCTGTCTGCTGGCCTGGAGAGACGGCACTCTGCCTCGACGGCCGGCGGCCAGGCTGCCGCTGCGGGACCTGCACCTGCGAATCGCGCCGACCCTGCCCAACGCTTTCCAGCTGTCACGGTTGCGCGACGACACGTCAGTTGCCACATTTCAGGTAATTACACACATACTTATATAAAAAATGGATCTCAGAGACGTCACCCAGACGCCCAGAAGACGGATAGCAAGACTAACGAAATTTTTCTCCGACATGAAAACGCTATCCAAACTAAAATGTAGTTCAAACAAAAAAGGGGGGAAAATACAACTACTACGGTGGCGCAGCGATCCAAATTGAATCTTGGCCTCCGACACTAGATGGCGCAATTTGTTGCGGTCTTGTGAGCGTTGCTAGCAGTCGTCAACTCCGAGGCACCGCAGGTCATTCTGTACCTCGTCGGCCCATCTGTATCTGGGGCGACCAACTGGTCGACGGACATTCGGCCGACCCAAGTAGACTCTCTTCAACGCCCGATCTGCTCCCATTCTTTCTACGTGTCCGAGCCAGCGAAACCTGGCTGCTTTCGTTTCACCCATGATATTAGGTCCGGACGCTAGATCTTCAATTTCCTGGTTCTTTCTGATTCTCCAGCTTTTATCTTCCCTTTGCGTTGGTCCCAGAATCTTGCGGAGGATCTTTCTCTCCGGCACTAGCAGCTTGATCTCTTCCTTTAAACCCAGTGTCCAAGCTTCACACCCGTACCTACATCAAAATCGGTCTCAGTTTAGAAATCGGGGATTGAATTTTTTTCATGATGGGTAATGGAAGTTCTGTGTAGAATTTTTGATGCGAACTTATGCATATACCCGGTAGTAAGTATATATGTTTAGTTATATATTTGCTAACGTATAACAAAATCAGTACATAGGTATAGGAATCTGTTCAAACGAATGGCCAAAATCGATAAAAATTAAAGTTATTCTTCCAATCAGTGGCATTTCGTTTCGCAATTGTATACGCATCTGTGTATGTGAATCTAGATTGTAGAATGGTTGCACTTTAACCATGTAAAACATTAAAACGTTGATGTATGTGTTACATTATATGTATACAAAATTGTTTACGCACAAGGAAAACACTTAAAATAAGGAAAACGCAATTATGTAAAATAACATCAATTTAACCGTCAGCAAAACGGCTCTTGCCCTTCAGGAACCAAGCCGACTTTAACATCATAATGTCATATCTTACGACACACAAATGTGAGCGGAACGATTAAAAGGAATAATTACAATGAGAGAGAACGTCACTTTCGTTTCCTCTGTGAAAAGTGGTTTCACGACATCCGGGAAGCATTTACTGACGTCGATGAAGTGGAAAAGTATTAGTTCTTTTGTTATTCCGTTTCGAATACTGCGTTCCGCCCACTGGTCATACGAGGAAACTTCTCGGACATGAGGCATAACCATTAGGAAGCATATTAACCATTTCCACTTGATTGGCAACTCTATTTACGATGTTTATCATTTGCCTCAATAAATCTTACTTGAATCATTGAGAAACTAAAACTAATATCTTAAACTACCCTTTGTCATCTGTCACATGGTTTTTATGTTGCTGTGTCGTAGATAGAATCGTAGTCAATTCTCTTGCACATTGTTATATGAATATAATATTGAATTACTAATGCTCTTGCTACATTATAGAAGCTAAGCCATGACCGCGTGTGTAGTGCGTACAATGTGGTGGATGTGATCACGTACGGCGGCGGACGGCGTCATTGTCTACCACGACGATGCTTTCATAAATTATCAACAGTTCATCAGATTATAGCTGCATGATTAAAATCAAAATACATTCGGTTTCTTGTACCTATGCTTATCTTTTTCCTATCACTTGTCCTAATTTGTTTTGAGGGTCAGTCTTGTAAGTTTTTTGTTACTCCGTTCGAGTTTTTTTACTCCTATTTTTTTTAACAGGCCTTTTAGAATAAATGCTTTGATTTCCCCTTAATGTGCTGATATAAAAACATGTTGTCATTTTTAAAATTGTGTATGTCTGTATTACCTACTTCGACGGTAATGTTACTTTATGAAGATAAATGTTTGCTTAACTATCATGTAGGTACTATTGAGTAAAACGTCGACGTAAAATGTTGCTGCATTCCGTTACCAATAAGTGTGCGTTATCTTAGGGAACTTGGGCAACGTCTTGCAAGACGTTCGGCCCCTTCGACCCACCTTTCTCACGATTCGCCCGCTTTAATAGACCTCACTGTAGCACAACACCCGTAAATCATCGCCTTTTGTGCAAAGCGACCTTTTGATGGGACTATTAACATAAGAAGGGATAGATCGTGAAGGTGTTGACACTTCAAAGAAACACGTTCTGAAGACATATGATCCTTGAGCATTTATGTTTTGTCGCGTCTACGTCTGCCTTAAGATCAGATGTTTTATTGCCGTCACTACAAAAGTATTACATAGTTTTACATACGTGCGAGGTTAACGTTTCCGTTGGAGTTTTACTCTTATTCAAATTAGTAACCGTATTTAATTTAATTTTCTATTATATAAACCCGTATATAAACCCGAGTTACATAATGCGCGTCCTTGCTTTCTATATAAATTTGATTTTTCCATTGTTACAGACATGCAATGCGGCGGAATATGCCAAATGGGTGCGCGCTTTATGTGTCGAGATACTCGGCCAGACACCGTTACCACA
Organism: Acrobasis suavella; assembly: GCA_943193695.1. NCBI lineage: Eukaryota > Metazoa > Arthropoda > Insecta > Lepidoptera > Pyralidae > Acrobasis > Acrobasis suavella. The sequence goes on along the minus strand of OW971945.1, from coordinate 6,734,160 downwards.
AGTCCGCTTCTTGGATGTGTTGCCAGCAGCGGATACCAGTCGAAAACCAAAGAACGAAGCTCCTCTGCAGGAGACTCCGGCATGTCCGCCCCGGGCGCCACCGAGAGCTCGCAGAAGGTTACTAACTTCCCCAGAGACTTTGTTACCTCGGAGGGACCACTCGCCTGCCGCAACGGACGAGGGCATCGTCGTCGAAGACGACGACTACGACTCATCGTCCGACCGCAGTCTCGACCTGACCCTGTCCCTCGACGCTATAAAGACCACAGACGTGGTCGACGCGCCGGCGCCGGTACGAAAAGCGGAGGTCATCAAATGCGACAACTGCAGCAAATTGAACGCGCAACATCACACGCTGCCGCGCGCCAGGTCTACCGATTCAGAGCAAGGTCGACGTTACCTAAAACGTTGGGAGGGGACTGCGGGTGCCGCGGAGCGCGGCCGGTTCGCGATGGAGGCAGCAAGGCGCAAAACTGCTTCGTTAGAAAGCAGGGCGAGATCTTGCTCGCCGAACGCCCACGAGGCCGTAGCCAAGTACGTGCCAGTAAGGGAGCGAAGGGCACTGTTTGAATCGTTGTCTAAAAGTGGTAGTGGATTGGCGCGAAGTACAGAGCAGCTGACGAGGCCTATTGTAGTGCCAGAGACGACGCCAAGGCGCGCAGCGTCGCTCCACGACTTGCAGGCGCCTCCGACCCGGTCGGTGAGCGACCTGCGGCAGTTCTTCGAGGCGGTGGCGCGCGGCGTGGGGGGCTGCTCCGCGGGCCTGCAGCGCCACAGCGCGCCGCCCAACCCTGCGCCGCGCGCCTTCGCCTCCCTAACCTGCGCTTGATTGTACATATTGTAGATACGGCGTTGACCGCCAACTAAGTCGTTTGTTTTAAGACTGTTAAAAGTATTGTTATAGAAGTACCTAATATAAATAAAATGACGTATTATCTATTAACGAAGTTTTTTATTGCCGCTCCATAAAACAACCGTTAAAGTTGCATGCCGACATACTGAGACGAAATAGATTGTGCAATTCTAATTGCAGCAATTTTCTTATAGCGTTGATTGTTACGCCGAGACCTCCATAGCTTTCATTGTTTTGTTTCTCGATCCGTATCGTATGTGAGTAAACAAAATCGGAACTAATTTGATGAGTCTCGTTTGGCGACTATTGTTGCCGTTTCGTCACTGCAGCACGTTGTTAAACAAAACAATTGATAGTAATGTACAGTGAAATGTCAGCGAGTACGCGCAAAGGTCGAGAGGCTCCGATGGCGTCCTCCACAGTTCGTACAACGTCGAAGGTTTATGCACACATTCTCTTTGTAAATCGTTGGCGTACCAAGAAGTTATTTATTGTTGTTGTTTTATATGTTTGAGAGCATCTACTTCGTAATTGGATTGTCATACTAGAAAGTTTACTTAACCAAATACCATTTTCATTCTCATTCTGAAGACATTCAGAAATATTATGGACGTCTTTTATAAAAAAAAACATGATGCAAATTTGTTTAACGATAAACCAAATGTTCAAAACTTCTAAATGAATTCCGCTTCTAGTATGAGTTATTAGACGGTCACGGTCAGGTGACTAATTCATAAACCTATTAATATACGAAAACATAGCAAAATCAATAAGCAATGTCGTGGCCACGCAAAAATTCCATTTACTTATTTACTCTCAAAAGTAGGTAACATTACTTAGGGTTTATATACGATTAGTTATTTGTAGTTACGTAGATAGGTAAATGCAAAGATTAAGTTGTCAGGCCGGTTGCAGTATTTTGTGCTAGACCGAATTTTTAAAATCATCTAAATTGGATAAATTGTAAGTTTATACTTAGCGAACCAATTTGTAAAACATTTGCTACTCTATTATTTTCCTATCATTGAATTCAATCTTCAATAACATCATCAATTGGCCTTTCAATAATAATACATCGTAACAATAAATGGCATCTATCTACCTCACATTTTAGTGAATCTTTGTAAATCATTGAGTTCCCTTGAACTAAATCTGCGCCAGAAGCGCGATATTATTTTCGCGATATAAAATCTCGTCGACGTTTATAAAACATCCAAGCCAAGCTCATCAAGCTTGATTTGGATTGCACGTGTGACGTCTCAAGATCTAACACCGTGAGCATTTATCCTGGTTTGTCAGCAACTAAGCAAAACGTAGACTGGCGAATATAGATCTACAGCTTACAGTTAGGTATATTACCGTGGTTACAGATAGGCCAGATAGCCAGAAAAAAAGCTTTTCTAAATTGTCCACGTCCCAGTCTAGAGTATTGGGTGTTTATCTGTACGGTACGCCTCAGAAGTGGAGTTCCAATTTCTCATACTAATTGTATGAGGAATTGAGACTCCATTTTTGAGGCTTACCGTATTTATTATAAATATAGTATCGTTGAGTTAGAATCCCATTTAAAACTTACTTGGGGCTAGCTCACAGTGTATTTTGTTCCTATACATATATTTATATTAATTTATTTAGAATAATAGTATTACCTATATCTATATAGGGAGTCCCGCGTGCTCTACTATAGATAAAGATGGGTACCTATCTAATACCTATATTACCTATTATTTTTAGTTTTAACCTCCTCATTTATTCGTCACTTTAAGACGAAGTGGTAGCTAGAGTGGTGCACTTATTTGAAAAAAAATTTAATCTAAATATGGTGATAATAAAATAATTTATTTGTATTAATGTCTAGAAAGACCTTTAAACTATTTTATGAATAACCTTTGAAATTATTACTAATAGTCCGTCTAGTCTTAAAACAGTTTTTCGCCAAAAGTGGCCACTTTTGGCGAAAACAGTTTAAAACTAGACGGACTACCAATATTACTTTCAAAGGTTATTTATAAAATAGTTTTAAGGTCTTTCTAGACATTGATACAAATCAAATTTTTAATTATCACCATATTTAGTTTTAAACAATTTATTTCAAATAAGGGGGCCACTTTAACTAACACTTCGTCTAAAATGATGGCATCGGAACTATGACCCATCCTACTCGTAAGAAGCTATTGTTGTATTTCGTATTGTTCAGAGGACACCCGATAAGATACGAACGCTTCCGAAATGTCTTCCGTCTGCTCGATAACTAATGAATAAATAAGCACTTACAGTAATGAATCATTTTTGATAACATTTGTATCAGCTTTTTACTGGTGTACCTATAAGTTAGTTTGTCTAGCCTAAAAATGAAGTCGCTCTGTCGCGTTCGTGCCATCTTTACCTTTACAAGTCCACATCTCTGGCCCTAGTTGGTCAACAGATCTGGCCACGATCTGGCAGTTCAACATTTTGACAAGTAGTCAATAAATGACTAAAGATTATGAACCTAAAAAAATTTTTTTGCCAGTGTTGTACAAAAAAATTTTAGTATTGCGAACACGCGAATAAACAAACACTTATTTCGCTGTTTTAAATAAGACTTGTTTATCTGCTTACGAATAGTACCTAAGTAAATGTACTTAATATAATAAGGGCAAATTAAGACAATTTCTAAAGAAATTACCTGTATGTCTGCCACAACCGTAACGCGTGGGGGTAGAGAGGTTTTGGGATCAAACAGCGAATAACTGGCACATTCTGAAACGAAATTCTTGCTGTATGATGAGATTCTTTGTCACTTTAGCTTGACAAAGGAACGAAACATTTTGGTACGAAAAACACTATCTTTTAAGTGAAACCACTAAAACCGATAATTTGTGGAAGCATAAAACCGATGTATTTTTCGAAGCCTTGATTTGGATACTTGGAATCAAAGAAATTGATAGTTACACATCTTTTTCCAACATACGACAGACAGATCTTCGTGGTTTTTCAATAGGTACCTGCTGATGTCCTTTTTATAAAGAGACCTAGAAGTCTACATAGATTCCTCATTTTTCTTAGGTAGGTATCTAAACTTAACCACAAAACACAACAAGCGTGAACCATGAGCACCCGACAAGCTACTACACTATCACGCCGTCGGTAATAAAAAAAAACATCACCTTCTCTTTCACACACAGGCCATGCGTGTATTAATTCTCCCAAATTAGCAGTAGGAATGCAGCATGTCGAATGGTGGCTGCAACCTCACAACCCGTAATTCAATCTAACAAAAAAACGGACAATAGAAAAAAGTTATAAAGGATCCCGAGGGATGATACAGGTAGCGGGGATATCAAAGATTTCGGACAGTTGATAGAAAGTTAACGGATATTAAAAAACTACGATAAATTGGCTTTGGTGCATTCAAACTAATTAGGTATATTGATCACCCATTTTATTATCTTGTAAAATTCGTTAATTTAATACAAAGAGATTTTTCAACGTTTTATGTTATTGTTACCATTTTGATTGTAACTGTTTACAAAATTTCCTACAAAAAAATCTGATTGCAAATTTCCTAAAAAAAAAAAAGACAAATGGCGTCTATTTCGTAATATGTTTATTTTGTTTGGTTCTATGAGTATCATAACCTCTACAGTTAACAAGCGTATCGTGCGCCAAGCTACACCTAAGTAGGTGTTCATTTAAATTTTTCAAGTCTCTGTTTTTGTATTGTAACGACTATCAAAGTATCGTCAGTTTTTGCAGTAGTTCGTCTGATACACCTATGATCAGGTGCGGCTGAACCTAATTTTGCTTTGGCTTTACAATGATAAAACAATCTGCATCTACATTTCTGGCATGATTTGAATATGTAGATCTCTGAACTTAAAATGAACTCTGCTTCGTAAAATTAGATGAAGGACCGTATGCTTACTACTTACCTTGAGAATGCTCGGGCACATCAAAGTTAAGTAGAGAGTTTTCCATCTTTTCGATTTAAATATACACAGTATTGAAAAAATCATTGTCAGATAGCTTATAAGATTAAGACTTGGGGACAGGTTTATAGACGCAAAACAAATCAGAGCCGGTGGTTTTTGTTTTCAAAGAAATAACTATCTTCACTATTTCATTACAATTTTCTAAAGATCTCTGCTGCAGAATTATTCAGGTTCTTTTTTAAATGTTCTGATATAAAATGTCAAAGCGTTAGATAAACTAAAAGCCTAGGTCGTCAACTGTGAAAAGGCTTCAGCAGTCACGTTCAAGGCTAGCATTCACTTACCGCGGTGACGACGACTGAACGTAATAGTTTTTGTGTGGAAATGATGTTGGTGTATAAATAAGAAAAAAAAATGAAATCACCGACGAGAAGGTTGTTTTATACATATTTAATGACATTCCATTGATACATTGTTTATGTTCCCCAAGAAAGATACGGCGAATACTTATGAAAAAGATCGACATGAAAAAAGATAAAATGTAAAGCCAAATAGGTAGGTAGGTACGTCTTGTATGAAAAAAGATTACGTCAGCGCCTTTTAAGAAATAGGTACGTACCGTACCTAAGTAACCTGAGATAACAATGATCCAAAACTTTGAACATTCTACAAACAATCTTGAAAAGACTAATTTCTATAAATATCTTTAGTGGAAAATAATAAAATTATTAATTATCTTCTGAGTACATGTAAACTAAACAAAAGTAAAGTAATAGACAGGTGCAAGGCCACTACAATAAGGTTAGTTATGTCGTGATCGATAGAATTGATCTGCAGTGAACGTGGTACTGTACCGAAATAAACATTAACGCAATTGTCGAATTTGACTCCTTGACATAGAGATACAATTTGCTTGGTGATCATAGTTTAAATGTCAGCTGTTAAATATCTAGGAAAGACAAAGTCCATGAACCCAGTATTTAGAAGGGTGTTGTAAATCCGACAGTTGTACTTACTACTACGGTTTTTCTAAGTACTTACCTACTTAGTAAGTACTTACGACAAGCATTGAAATAAATTTTACTTTCGGTGAATAGTTTTTAGGCTTTGAGCTTAGGCTTCCAATCTCTTAAAATTATGAGCATAAAAATTTTATAAACTATCTTTTTCTCTTGAATGTCTAAACGGTACTTGCTGAGCATATGTAAAATTTGTCAGGTTTTGCACTAGTTACACAAAATCCTAAACCACAATGATGCCATGATGTTATAGTGTTGGGTGATTGTGATATGACGAATATTGTTAAATATAAAAAAGTTAAACTTGGTTTCAACTCTAACGGACATTACAAGGAAACAACAAGATAAGGCGTAAAATTGAACAGGACCATTTAAAACCCGCTCCGAAGGGCACACTGTCACACTGGCCGACAAACCGGTAACCTAGAGACAGCTGCCCGACTTGTCTAGGATAAATGGCAACTAGTAGGGATTACTGAGCAAGAACGGGGTGTAGAGAGCGTACAAACAACAACACATCTAGTTACCCTCTTTACGCACCGGTAAAAAAACGCAATTGAAATGAATTTAAGTAGCTTGTTGTGCTGTTGCCTGTACCTATAATAATTCAATTATTCCTACGTCTTAAAACGAATTCAGAAGCAAACAGTAGCCCAATGCAGTAAAGGGGACAGAACAATTAATATTGTCGGGATTTGTGACTAGGCGACCTATTTCTGCCATTTTTGGAGCATGTTTTCGGTTTGTGTCACTTTTCTTCGTTTCAGAGTTGACTTTTGATCGTATGACTGTCTGTGAGCTTCCTGTGCTTTTATGTAAAGATTTCATTGAAATCCAAAAATAGTGCTTTTCTGACCTTGTAACAAAAGAACATTCTTTTTTGAGTGCGTTGTTTTTTAGGCAATCCAAACTATTTGACGGCAAAAATGAAGAGAAAATCTGCACGTCTATATAGCTAGCTTTTAACACAATATATCTTCTAAATAACTAGTTAGATCTTTAGATAAGTATTGATGCTATGAGATGCTTTTATGCTACTAATCTATAATAACTAAATAGCGTAAATGACTTCTAATGTAAAAATCTAGCTTCAACCTTTTGGGTCATTCAAACAATCAATCACCAACTAAAACAGAATAGAAGAATATAGGCTTACTAACAAATATAGTGTAAAAAATGTTCTAAATAGCATACCAAAAGGTCAAGATCATTCGTTTCGCTGACCGGAGCATTCTTGCGAATTTTCAGCTGATTGTCTTCTGAGAATGAAACAGATTGCAAATGATATGTATGTTTTGGCGCCCTGCTTTCTCCATGTGCAATCTAAAGCCATCTATCCTAATCTATAACAAAGCATATTCTAACTGCCATATTTTTTAGGCCATTATCGTCGAATCTAAAAGTAGGTGGCTCCGTTAAAGAATTGCAAAAAGCGTGCGGTCTCGATCAAGTTGATCAAATTTTTGACAGTGTATAAATAGCTTACGGTATCTTTGAGGCGTTGATTGATATTGGTAATGGTGTGTGATCAAGTTTCTTATGTTCTTATGGGAAGGTATATAATGCTTTAATTTATTTTAAGCTTTAGTAACGAATGAGTTATTGTTGTTGTTATGTGAAGCAACATGGAATTTTACCTTTAAACATTATGAGATACACTTGAGTTATTATGAGTTATCATAAAGGCTCGCTGAACTTGACTGCCTCCGTGGTCCAGTGGTCAAGGCGTTCGCCTTGTGACCCGGAGGTCATGGGTTCGATTCCCACTGGGAAGCATACTTTGTTAAAAGTTGTTTCCAGTCTGGATAGGATATTGCAGGCTTGAATCACCTGATTATCCGAAAAGAAAGATGATTCCGTGTTTCGGAAGGTACGTAAAACTGTGGGTCCCGAACGCCACCTAGCGTTTGATCATCAAACTATCCATGGATTGGTTCCTGGTTTGCCCTTTGGGTTGTGGAGGTCAGACGGCAGTCGCTCTGTGTAAAAACCAGTAACCTTGTCAAATCGCCTTGGTTAGGTAGCGGACCCCGGGCTCTGAAGCGTTACTCCTGAGGATGCAACCAGGAATACGCTCGGATGAGGATGATGATGATGATCATAAAGGCTCGCTGAAGACACACAAGAATGGAAGGAACTCTACCGACAAGAGCATCGCTTTTAAATTTGAATGAATGAATAAGTTATTATGATTAAACAAAGCTAAAGCAAACATACAGTAGGCCATACTTATTCATACTAAAATATCTTGGATTGCAACCTCCTTCCGAAACCAAATTAGCCTGATTGGATTTCCAAAGTTGCAACACCAAGGCCTACTTTTCATGTACCTGGAGAATTAACTCCAGGTTTGCTATGTAGTTTACGTGCTATTTTTTCTGGATGTGTAACCTATGCAATACATACATACGTCATTTTTGCGGTGGCTTGGAGATTTTGCTGTCTTGAAAATCTGCGAAAATCAAAAATTCATGATCATTATTTGTTTGTTTATTTGTTTCCACTTACAACTACTTTACAAGAATTTTCCCAACTTATTAGTTGCGTTATACCTTTCCTGATTTAATAATTTCCCCAACTTTTTAGTTATTATGAACAAACGTCGTAAAATTTTCAGTTAACCTTATATTTTTTACCAGCATCGGTTATCTTTTTTGTGATACTGTGATAGAGTCTGGATATTCAATTTTGTGATTAGGATAAGTAAGCAGATTTATAAAGAAGATAGAAGTTTGATTACTTACTTGAGTATCATCACATTCATCACCAGTAATAGGAAAAACGGTAGATGCATTAATGTTTTTCTGAGAAGTAATATCTTGCGTGTATGCCGTGTATCTCAGTTAAGTTTTATTAAACGTGTTTGTGAGTCATGATTGCAGTTTTATTTGCCACCATTAACAACATAAACACTGTGGCATTCAGCTCTACCTAGAGTAGCAATTGATATCCTGTAATGGAGCAATCATTTAATTATACTACAGTTACTATTAAATACCATAGTAAATAAAATTACCAATGATTCTGCAACATTTATTTTAGTTATATGTACTACTTGATAGAACATCTACTAACACGTATAACTAAATACTTATATCATAATATTGCTGTAGTTTACTTGGTTGTAATTATTTACCTACCCACGTAAACTTACTTTTAATATAATGTCTAATAAAATACATACATTTTAAGGCCAGGTCTTAGACAAGCAATTGTTAAAATTTTATTTACGACATTCGTTCAAAAATCTTGAATAAGTTTTTCACAATCAGAATATCAAAAATGGTTTTAGATTTTATAACAATGTTGTACTTTGAGATTTTCGATGGACACTTTAAGATTTGAAATAAGTATGTTCTCGTTGGTCGGTAGTTACCTACCAAGTTTAGTTTCACGAACCGCAATACGTAATAAAACTGTATATAACATTAAGTAAGGTTGATTTTTGATTGTTATGTATTACAGTCTATCTGAGATGGAATCTCTCGTTGCTTTATATTACAAAGGTGATGTATGATATTACCTATAGGTAGGTTAAATATATTCAAGTAATTATAAAATAATCTTACTATTTCACTAAATCAAAACGTAACTAGACAGTTCCCAAAAAAATAAGTTTCTACATGACTACCTAACTAGAGTTAAGGTATCCGTAAGAACGAACCCACCTATAAAGTGGCCATTTACTACCAACTAGTACGATTTTAAGTACTTTTAACATAAACGCCTACCATGTGAAGTGGGCATGACTCAGAGTATTAGTTTAACTTTAAGTATGTATACATTCTTCATAAAGATGGGCAATGATGAAGATATGCGTCCATTAACAATCACGTCAACATTTGTCATACTTTTAGCTGGTGATAAGATTTCAAACGACTTGCTTTATCTCTTGTGACCAGTCACCTTGAATCCAGATACTTCAGAAGATAGTTTAAGAGCGACGCCGACGTCATATTGAGGTAAGTATTTAAAAATACTTCAGTATAGAATTTTACATGCGCCTGCACTTGCAGTATACCTACTAGTTTATATTTTTGAAGATTAAAAGTATTTAGATTCAAAAAGAGAATAAAGTTTTGTTTAAATAGCTCTGCAACTGAGGTATAATAAAAAAAAAAAAAACATAAAAAAGGTTACTTGTTGCTTTAACCGCGGCTGTATGATATGGCAGTATTTTCAAATTTTATCTTCTATATCATGGATATTTCAATGGCAGGACTAGATCGACTTCTATTTTAGGCTTGTGCGTCAAATGTAACAAAACGGTGCGCGGGCGCACATAATTTAAACTCCATTGACGAAGTATTTGTTTTCTTTTCGTATTTTTCAAGGTTAGTTTTCAGACAGTTGCCTTACTTTTAACTTTTTTCTTCAAATATTCTAATAATCTATTAACACAAATCTAAAAAATGTAAAGTCACGTCCTTTCCATCACTCCAGCTGTTTTTAAGTTCTTCTCGTTAGCCTGGGCTACTTCAGGGCTTATCGTGCGCTTTCCGAAGACCATGCGAAGTAGAAAACAAAAGCTTGGTTCGTAGCATTAAACGATTTGGCCTGTTACATTACAATAACCTGTTACAATCGGCCGCTTGCCTGACTGACGTTAACTGTTCTTGAAAATATTGTTTTTGTATCAGATGTTTGTGCTTAGTCCTTTAGTCGCTTATTTGCAACATCCACCAAAGAGTATCCTATGTAATTTGAATGCACGTTATCCACAGGTAAAGACGAAGAGGACCTAGGCCGAAAACCGCACGGTATCGTTTAAACTTCAACCTTCAAAATTCTTTATTGCTTTTGATGTTCTATAGTCAACAATTCTAATAAACTGCCAGTCTCTCTAGACGTGTCAGCTTAGGCCAGTTCCTGTCATTGTCACAGTCACAGTACTGTTACCAAGCGTTATTTGATGACACGGTCCACGCTCGATCCATTGTCAAGCAAATTTTCGGTCTATTGACGGCACCCACAGTTTCTGGCTGACTAGTTTTTGCAAGAAAATTTGCGAAGCATGCTAAGTGGAGAAAAACGTTTGAAACATTATAGATAGGTAACCTAGATAAGCGCCTGCTTACTTTATTTACGTGGAGAGTGAAGGTAAAATCCTCTGGTTGCTCTGGCCAAGTATGACTCTCGTAGTACAGAGAGGGTCGTGCTCCCGCAGTGGAGAAAAAAACCTGATGATGATGATGAAGTATTTATAGCATCATGCACAAATATAAAACTGTTAGGTTTTCATGAAAACTAGCAGCAGCCATATCTATGTAAATCGGGATTATCATATATATTTTCCAGATATAGATTTTATTAGTAGATGATGTAATCTTAAATATCGTTTATATCTTTATGTATCTAGTAATTTGTATGTTTGGGATTGGATTCTTAGATAAGTATAAGTATCTATAAGTACTTATTTCTTACAAGAAAGCTGAAGAAAGCTTTAAACATTCATATGCTATAAAGATTTTTGAAAAACAACATTTTATTAAATGAAGTCGTGACAAAATGCCCAATATGAGAGAATTTTAATATATCTCAACGCAGAATTCGCAGAATTCTTTATTCCTGACCCTCTGCGCTTTAATTGATGTTATCATGTATTTTCGTCAATCTTTCACAATCAGCAGTTTGATGATTGACCGACGGAATCGAATTAAGATGGAAGCATTTTTATAATCTTCGCTGGATCCAAAAATACTTAAAATAAAGATACAAAGGGACATGAAATCCACTTTCTTTTACCACTTAATCTCTCTCGATGACAGTATAACGTTTCGAGGAAAGAATCATAATGGAAAGGATACGTTAAAATAATGAAGTGAGAATATCATCCTATTCTTGACCAAAATATTTTAACATTAAATCTTTCAAGGGTGCATTATGAAAAAAAATATAAAATAGGTCTAAATCGACTCGCAGCCTATAAAAAAACCTTATGGTATAGTTTGGGAAACGTATGTTTGGTAATAAATGTTGAGAGTATCTGGCAATGATGTTCGACGGGATATACGTGATATTGTTATGAAATAAATAACTGACGTATACCATTCTTAACGTTATATTAACAATATTACCCTAAAATTTTACTAATTGAACATTTTCAGGAGAAATGCATTACCTAAATACTTATAAAGTTGTTGTTTTTCTGTACTGATCAGTTTTCAGTAGAAAACTGAATTTATACAAACTCAACATTCAAACATTGGAATTTTATCAAATCAAATCAAATCGTTTTATATCAGAACGTCTTTTGTTAAGTGTACATTTTGAAAGTGAATAATTGATATAATACAAAGAGATTTCTTTTTGGATCAAGTCGACATCACTCTTGGAATTCCATGACAAGCCTTACAAATCGTATTTGATAAGCGGATTAATTGGCGAAATGTAAAAAAGTTTTATTCCTCGAATGATGACGAGCTTACACTCGGACTTCCATAAAAAGCCCGACACATCCGTGTTCAGTTAACTGTTTTTCACAAAAGCTGAAAGCAGTTTGTGTGGGCGCCTGTGTCCCGTGACTTACATACGAGTATAAGTATTTGAGTCAGAGAGTGAACTACCATCAGCCCAAATAAAGGTCTTTATGAATATCTTCAAGTGAGTCATTGAGGTGTAATGGAAATAAATGCCAGGAGTCGACATCATAATATGAGAAGCTATAAAAAAACGACAAAATGCCTGGCAATCAAGTTATTACGAGTATCTACGATTACAATGATAACCTTCGTGGCGTAGTGTTCACCATGCTAGTCCGCCACCCAGAGGTTCCGGGTTCGATCACTGGTCAGGAGAATTGGAATATGGCCTTTTTCAAATTGTCCTGGGTCTTGGGTGTTTATCTATATATGTATTTGTTATAAAATATAGTATCGTTGAGTTAGTATCCCATAATACAAATCTTGAACTTACTCTGGGGCTAGATCAAACAGTGTAATTTGGCCCTATATATTTATTTATTATTTATTTCCAATACAAGAACTAGGAAGTGAATGTGTTTTCAAAAACAGACATACGTCTTTAGCTGATGTAAGAATTGTGACAGAGGATTTTCTTTACTTTTATCTTGATGATTGAACTCTGCTTTACGAACTGACTGATGGAACTTTGAAAACCTTTGACAATAATAAATATATTTACAGTATCGAGCTTAATATACGAGTAACTACAGCACGTATTAAAGTTAGGGGGCGTCCATAAATTACGTGAGGTGTTTTTTTATTATTTTCTGTGCCTCCCTCCACCCCTGGTGAGGGTGATCTCACGTGAAATTTTTCAAAATGTGGGTTTCTTACGTAAATGCGTTGGATTGTTATTGTAAAAAGAAAAAAAATTTGATTAACTTTGACCTTGAATATCTACTGTATTTTTCATATTATGCTTCTTTGTTTTACGTTAATATCTGAAAGACAATATATTAATTAGTAAATACTTTTTTATAGAATGTAAAAATATGGTTTGGTTGCGGAGTATTTTTTTTTGTGAACGGCGGAATTTTTGACTTAATTTCCCACGGTCATGACATCTGTCAATCAAATAAGCAATAAATTTTCCTGGATTGAAGGGTTAAGATTAAATCTTAAGCATGCACAATCTAGATTAAATGGACCATAATAATATATTTTTTTTATGTTTCAATCAGAAAAAAAAAATGCGTGATATTTGCCGAGACCTCTCCCACGTAAGATTAGATGAGATTTGAGTCGACCCCCTCCCCCCCCTTAAACATCTCACGTAATTTATGGACGCCCCCTTACAGGCTCTATTGATGGCAATTAGTTTACAAAACTGTTACCTGCGATATCTCATAATAAAAATATTATTTTAAAACAAAACATTTATCCTTATATCTCATAAAACATAACTACAGCAAGTAATACTGATTGTATCCATTGATGGCAATTAGTTTGGTCAAAACTGTTACCTACTACATGTTATCTTATAAATAAATATTATTTTTAACTTTTGAAACAAGTATTAGTTACGTCAAACATGTAACACAATGTTCTTGTCAACTCCACATTATTGCTCTCAATGTAACAAAGGTTATAAATTAATGCTGGTGACTGGCGATAGACGGCGCCTCGTGATTACTCATTAAGTTTCGGCCAAAATTAAATGAAATCCTGGGATAAATTGGGCTCGTCGGAGTAAGCGTGGTGACGCCTCGTTGAACTCAATTAACTAGTGGTTCTGGATGAAGATTTCATTGCATTTTTAAAACTTGGTATGTTTGAATATTTTAATTTTAAACATAAATGAAAAGATTTTGTAGTTGTTTTATGTTCCGAGGATATTTAGAAAAATTCGGGACCTTAGGGTCGAGCAACTGACTTATACTCAATGTGCGCGAAATTAATAGTATGCACCGATCATCACCACATGACACCAAAATTACCCTCTTACGTACTTTTTCCGGAGGTTTCACTTGATTGCATTCGGGACCCTGATCTTTACGTGCCTTCCGAAGAACGGAATCATCTTTCTTTCAGATAATCAGGTAATTCTAACCTGCAATATCGTAACCAGACTGGAAACAACTTTGAACAAAGTAAGCTTCCGAGTAGGATTTGAACTCACGACCTCAGGATCACATGGCAAACGCCTTGACAACTGAACCTAAGACTCAGTCCCCGGAGTCATATCATTAGCCGGTAAACTCATATGTAGAGTCAATGTGTTTTTCCACCACAGGGACAAGGCCGAGGCCGTCTCCAGTTTAGCGTAGAAAAGAGCGCACAATCATTCCCAATTTCCGACTGTTTAGAGGAAAAGATTGATTCAAAAACAATTCCGTTCAATGCGCAAAATTCCAGCTGTTTCGGAAAAGCAAAATAAATTATGAATAAAAGGCAAGCCAAAATGCTAAACATCCACAGGAAAGATGGCTTACTACGAAAAACGTTTCCATTTTCCGTAGAAATATGATCAGCAGAGTGCTGAATTTTTATGAGATACTTATCAATATATGTATTTCTCGTTTTTAGATTTAGATTTTCGGTAATGTTTGATATTTTGGAACTGGCATACCCTTCAAGAATTATTTCGACTTTCTACAACACCCTGTTTAAGAAAAAAGATGGCATATTGAACGATCGAATGACAAATATCGATATCGATCAGCGTTACATTGTCCCACGCTGTTCGACATTGGCAATGACATATTCGATAAATCAGCTGTCAAATCATCGAACGTAACGCCAAGGCAACAGCTGTGAACGCTCGCTCGGTAATCATAACACGGGCATAGCCAGGGCTACAAACCGGGGAGGGTTTTGAACCCCCAAAACCCCTACCCCTGACTCTCCCGAAAAGTTAAAATATCAACATCCTTTTGGAAAAAAGTTCCTTTTCGGAATTGACGGATGGGGGCTAGCCAAAAAAAGGTAAGATTTGTGACAACCGAGTGTTCCACGACACTCACGCATTTTTCCCTTCCCTTTTTGTTTCCAATGACTTCTATCTTCAGTTGTTGTCAAAAGCGGACAACTCGTTCCTACGTCTCATCCTAGGATTTCCTCTGGACTCCTCACTGCACCTGTTGGAGCCCAAGTAGTTGTTGTGTGGGCCCATCTTTTGGGCAGCATGCGGCAAACGTGATCCGCCCAGTCCCACTTTAATCTAGCAGACTTATTTCCACCGTCAACCACATGCGCATCGGAGCGCAATGGGATATAAATTAATATAAAAAAAGTAGTAAACAAAAACAGAAGATTAATTCTAGATATAACAGAGCGTTTTTTTTTATTTATTTAGCCTTTACTGTCTCACTGGCCGAAAAACCTCTCCTCCAATTCATTCCAGGAGCTTTTCTTTGTGTCTATTTTTACATCTTTTATATGCTTCTTATGAACATAAGGGCTAAGTATTTGTGTACTTTTATTCGTTTTACTTTCTTGAAGTTTACTTTCCTTCCCCTGCCGATACTAAAACCTGACTACGTCCGTGAATCATTACAAGTCATTATCACCGAATCTAATATCGATTTTCGCAGTAACTATTCATAAAATACTATACAATTACTATTTTTAAAATATATATTCAATCGATGTATTGATAAATCGATCACAGATTTTATTTAGAGCGAGGACAGTTTTTAATAGTATAATTTACAGTGTACTATGTAGGTTAGGTTATTTTAAAAGGATTGATTAAAATTTAAATATTATAACATCATCGACCTTAAATTAGTAATTTCCAATTAAGATTTTTTTAGTTCACAATCAATTGAAAACAATTTACTATAGATGGGCAGAAAGTAACAAATAGATCACACAGAATTAAACAATAGAAAAAGAAAACTTAATATTTCCTTTATCTATTTTTTTTATGTATCTATTTTTGTATAATATACTTTTATTATATACTGATTTGGCGTTTCTATATAATGGCTCACTTTGTCAATACCAAAATTTACAGTATTTTAAAACAGCAGCAGTACCTAAAAACCTGCTTCATTGTGGTTTATTTTATGGCTGACGACGACTGTAAACATGAACAAAGATATTATCTAACAGAATAACGAATAGAATACTCGAGAAGAGAAAGTGTCATTATTTAAGATGTTAAAAGTGTTAATTTATTGACACGTTGATAACTCTGTTTGGACGTGACGATAGATATTCGGGGGCGTTATTTAGTGTGACGTTTATTTCTAACAGCATTTATTAATGTCATTTGTCTAATGCTTCAAGAGTCTCATACTGTAAAACTAAAATAAATGAAGTACATAAGTACGTAGTTTGTATGTAGTACGCAAATTTTTCATGAAATTGATTATGATTACATTCCCAAGAAAGATATTACAAAGTACGAAAAATGAATGTAATTAGTATCTTTCTTGGAGAATGCTATAAGTATCATGATCTAAATATAATATATTATCTAAGTGCAATATTTTGCTAAAAATACTTCAGTACATAATTACATGTACGCGAGTAACATTTTGATATGAACAAACTACATCTAAGTATACAACTTCTGTCTCATCTATAAATATATTTTTATTCTTGAGCGATTTTCTTTTGTCTAAATAAAACGACACATATCACTTAAAATCTTTAAAAATAACAAATTTCAATCATCTTTGGGCTTTTTCTTACTACAGACATACAAGAGACATCAACATTAACATATTCATACACACGTAATGTGTGCTCTGCCCACGCAGTACAATGTTCCTATTTGTTAAAACAATACAAGGTTTTATGTCACTATAAAATTGAAGGTGTATTTTCTTTAGTCGATTACTTTATCTGTTTGTTGTACAGAAGTATGTCATAGGTAAAGGCTTAATAATTTAAAATTAGGTACATAAAGCAAACATTTGTAAAAAAGTAATACATAGTTATTTGCAGTGTTCATTTACGAGTATTCTATACAGGCTGATTCAGAAAAACAAAATAATATTTTAAGGACATGTCCAATGCATGATAAACAGGTTACACAAAAAAATAGAAATACCACCACTTTTTCCTGATGTTAATATTTTTTAATGTCTGTCGAATACACATGTATACATACATATGTATATGTGTATTCGACAGACCTATGTATTTACTTATTTTTGTATCAACTCTTATCAACTACACGGAACGCCAATAAACAATACATTGCTATAACAAGAACAATAAATTGGCAAAAATATTACGTTTGTTCGCGTAATAGCGATTTCATTTCGGAAAAAATGTAATTCTATTGTATGACATTGTAATTCTAGTCGGTAGAATCTTTGATTGTGTTGTGAACAATTGCGTAAAAATACTGTGTAGAAGAACAATACTAGATGCTAATAATTAGCAAAAGAGACGAGAAAGTGTAGCTTTTTCACGACTTACCAACAAAGCCGACCACAACAATTGCATTACCACAGACTTTAGAATTTTCAGAAATGTATAAGAAAGTCCTTTTTTATTAGTTATGCTTATGAAGGTAGTAGGTACCTACATTGCAAAAGCAATTAAGTGTCTGTCTTTATATGAATTATCAGATTTATAGATTTCCCGCAGTATGCGTCCCCCGTCCCCGCACCTCTCCCCTGTTCTCGCTTCGTCAAGTGTGTTTGGGACCCGATACTGTCCTGTGCACATGCACACACGGATGTAAAGTTTCGTTTGTAGTAGTAGCAGACATAAGTGCCGCAACAGACGGGGCGCAAGTTGCGTCGCGTAACAGCTAGAGATGGGCAGTGGATAGTACTCAATCTTCCTATTTGAGTATTTACTCAGTAGATTGAGTAAATACCCGATAAATATCCTTATTTATCGGGTATTTACTCAATCTACTTGATTGAGTATTTATGCATCGCCTATCACTAGCTGTTACGCGGCGCAACTTGCGCCGCGTCTGTTACGGCCCTAAATGATACTCCTATATGAAGTACCATACCTGTGCCCCAGTGGCGCCTACATCGCATCGCATATCACGGTGGTGCTACCTAGCTAGCCGAGCGGGGTGTGCGACGACCAGGCGACTTTTTTACTTACATTTTTAAACTCGTGATATCTTTCGAATGGAATGTCCGAACTGAATGATTTAAGATTATATGAAGATACTAGCTGATGCCCGCGACTTCGTTCGCGTGGACTTTATGACTGCGGCGTATTAATATAAATAAAAACTAATGAGAGAGAGAGAGAGTAAGAGAGAGAGTAAAAGTACTTGTAACAGTGTTAGGAGTTAAAAGTCAATATTATTTTAATTCTTTCCTTAGGGAGCCAATATGAAAAGAGCTGAAGTGTTACTAACCCTGGAGAAAGCCACATTAAGTTGGCCATGCGAAAAACCAGTCCTTAGATCGACATCAGCAGCTTTAAGCGTCTAAAACTGTGACTTATTTTCATAGAAAAGCAAGTAAACACGTGGAACTGTGTATTTTCAAAAGGAAAATTGTTGGGGATGAGTGACATACGCGAAATAAATACAGTTTCACTGACACCACTCACAGTAAACTTTAAGTGTCTCAGCAGACTATGCCGAAGTTTAGCGGTTAAAGTTTAGTGTCTAAAGTTCGGTGGGGATGACACACTAAATAAGCTGAACTTCAGCCGCTGAAGTTCGGTGGAAACGCCGGACAGTAGTGATGTGCCGATATAAGAATTTAATCTTCCGTCTTTGGCGCGTCTGCGGAGAACGGAAACGGGAGCGGAAGAGGGAACGGAAGTGGAAGAGGGAACGGGAGCGGAAGCGGAAGCGGGAGCGGGAGCGGAGGCGGCAGCGGGAGCGGCAGCGGGAGCGGCAGCGGGAGCGGCAGCGGGATCGGCAGCGGCGGCGGCAGCGGCGGCGGCGGCGGCGGAAGTTTAAGTAAGGATCCTTATTTTTTTGGAAATAAAACGTAGCCTATGTCACTCGGGGATAGTATAGCTTTCCAACGGTGAAAGAATTTTTAAAATTGGTGCAGAAATTTCGGAGACTATTCGATGCAAACAAACAAACAAACAATGAAATTATTCCTCTTTATAATATTAGTTTAAATAGTTTAGATTATGAATGCATCAAACAATAATAAGATTTTAAAAAATTATTAAATTAATTGAGTGGCTCACACTCAGACTCACTTATTTAAATAAATAACCAATAAAAACTGGTTTCCAGTTTAGTACACGTATTCGATATAATGGTTTATAATAACGGCTAACGCCTTCTAAATACACTATGTATTTGTAAAAATATTTCCGTCACAAACAACAAAAACACGTTGTGCGTGCTTACTCACAAACTCAATTAAGTCGTTTTAATAATTAGGATTAATGACAAGTCCATATAATGATGATGTATCTGTCATATATACATTACTTATAGGCATTATGAATTATTTTTAGTAGGAACAATAACATAATCAGGTTTTTGGGAATCTAAGTCTACCTAATTAGATGCCGCCAAAAACCTGCCAATTTCATGTATATAGTTTTGATTGACATTTATTCTCTTAATTTATGGTGAGTTAAATTTTGAAATTAGCTTTCTTGTGACATTCATTATTTATACAAAAATTATTATCTTAAATAAGATACGTCATTTAACTAATTTCATGCTTTAAATCGTGTATACTATTTCTAATAAACTCCAATGTTATATTTTTCAATGAATTAAAAAAAAATGTTACCATTACTTTCTATTAGAAGTTTAGTATCTTTGCTCTACAGACAAGAAAGCGAAAGTAATGGGATGCGCAGGCGCATGGCGCATCGCATCGGCGTCTAGTGATTGACGCCTTCAGGTAGCCATCCCGCTAACTAGTGTGTAATCCGTTTGTATTTTGTTTGATTAATGTTATTATTTTTACCGTGATACATTTTTAGACTATCACGTCTATCCCTAAAGGAGTCCCTAGAGATATAGCCTACGCCGTAACACCAAAAGGGTACGTTTAGCGTATTAGCAGTCGTGAAGAAGGAAAAAGAGTATCGCATAATAATGATAAATCCCTTCGAATTGTTTTTACAATCTGTGCGGAAAGAGAAGCAGGTGGTGCAACCAATTTTCGTTTTTTTTTTCTCCTACAACCATGAAAGACCAACATGAAAGACCTTAATTTATGTTTACTCCAATCACATACAATCTATTACAAAGTTAAATTATATGTTTGATCTGTTTCTCGATGTACAAACTTTTGTCATTAAGGTAAACTACACGCATATGTATAGATATTGAATCACTGTTTATCATGGCCTTGAATTATTAAAACATATATTCACGTGTTTGACATTACCATGCAGGGCTCGTTTTTGACAATTTGAGCACTTAACTATTTTATATTCACACCAAGTGCTGCAATTTGGGTATAATCGTCGACATTGTCAGACGTTAACGCAATGGTCGTTAGGCATTTTGTACGTGTCGTAAAAAGCGAGTTTCCAACAGCTCGTGCAGGGAAACTTGTGCTGAAATCGCGGGAAAAGAAGGTATGTAGTTCCAAATACATCAGATATACCGCACAGTGCAACATTCTTGTCTAGCCTTTAACTGTGGACGTCAAAATATTGTTACATATTCATGGACGCGAGGTCTTACGGACCGCTATTGTTCTCAGGTTTTTTTTTAAAGGTAATTGTCAGATATTTTAATAATTTTATTTTTAATATACTTAAGGGATATTAAATTAAAAGACTATATTTAACGATTATTTTTTATTTTCTTATATATCTTAGCAAATAACAATAAGAGGCACTTTTCAGTCTTCAATTGACCTGAGATCAAAAAAGGAACTACAATTTTAAAAAAACCAAATTCTAAACATTTTTAAACTAATTATCTGTAAGTTTAAACTATATCAATCATAATGAACAAAAAATCAACTTCTTAACTTAAAACATAAAAATTCTGACACAGGTCTAACATGAACAAAATTATTGGCAGTCGTTGCACAACGGCTTAGAGCACTGTAGACATATAGCTTGACCGCAGCTGACACAAGTGTAGTTAGTCTTCCTCTTTAGTTTAGGTGGACAGATTCGGCAGGTTTTTCTCTTTGAAAATTCCATTTCTATAGCAGGGGGCTCTTCTGAAGGCATGTCTGCTCCCAAAACTCGCTTCAGAGTCATATTCAATTCCTTTGGCAAATTTGAATTGAAAACGCGTATTTGCATATGTGGCACGACTAAAGATCTTGCTAATTTTTTAAGGAAATCTCCTCTTTCTATTTCTTTGGGTTGATACTGATTGTATATAATATGAGCATTTACACCACTCAAATCCAGTACTCTATAGAAAATTACCATAGGCCACCTTCTAGTTAACGCCTATACGTTATATTAACCACCACTATGCAGCATGCGGGGAAGTGGGGTACCCCCAATTATTGCAAAGGGGAGCGGCGCGCGTCCATAGTTAAAGGCTAGGAGTACTTGGGTATGAATTTATTGCTAAGAACGAAAATGATTTGCCTTTATGCAAATACGATAAATAATGTAGGTACTCAGTGCCAACCAAAAGAGGCGTTCATCAATTACGTGAGGTGATCAGGGGGTCAATCAAAGTCTCACCAAATCTCACTTAGGGGAGAGGGTGGATCTCGACAAATATCAAGTAATTTTTTATTTTATCATTTATTCAAGAACCTATTGTATAAAACAGATAATGAGAAAAAGTACTTTCTTATGAAAGAAAGAAAGGAAGCTAGTTTTTTTTTCTCATGTCGTTACGATAGATTTGATTGAAGGTCGTCCATTGCAATTTGCTAAATTGATTACCTACTTTTCATATCAAGTCCTGTGAATAAAATTATTTCAACAATTCCACGATACAACTAATTTGTAAACAAACATTGTAATAAAATGGAGTGTTAGTGTAAGTAGCATGAAGCTTAAAAACTGCACTAGTAGCCGAACTCTTCCACTTATTTTTAAACTCCTGTTGGCATCATCGTCATCAATTAACTCATTATAATAAAATTCATTCTCAAAATATTCATTTTATTGGTTAAGGTACTAATAAATTAAACATTCAGGTTCAGTATAATATGAATATATTTGTTTTTAATCTTTAATTTTATTTTACACCTTAACCAGTTAATTGGTGACAAGCAGTAGTTTAAAAAAAAGTGGGAGAGTTCGGCTACTAGTGCAGTTTTTTAAGCTACATGCTACTTACACTTACTCCATTTTACTCTAGACCTTACTTAACTAACTAGCCGTACTGCAGCCAATACAAAGTTGAAAAGAATATTCTGTGCACATAACGTCTTTACACTCTGTCTTCAAAATCCTCAAATGTAACAGCATTGTTACAATTCAATTTAAGAACAATAAGATCTCAGAGATACAAAGAAAATTGCAGCCAGAATTGTCCGGTTATTAATATAATAGCGGTAGTTATGCGAGCTGGTTTGACTACCATGCGATATGGTGCAAACTTAAACGCATACAATAGGAATGTTGGCCAACATAACAGTAATTCGCATGCTTCGCTTGCCTCTAGATTATTATGAAACTTGTCAAAATGACGTGCAATGAAAATTATGAATTCAGCAATCTTGAAGTATTCTGTCGATGTGATGTGTGATAATGAGTGTCGATTGCTTAATATCAAAATTAAGTTTATTTATGTATGCAAGGGAGTGGTAAGTCTATATACCTATTAGGCTGAGTATTCTTTTGTTGGAATAAAACCTTCAGTCATTACAGGTCGCCTTGCGATGGGCCTTCATTATTTACTAGAAGCCTTCAAGTCTCAAAATCGTTCAAAACATATTGATTCAAACGTTGTGTTTTTTATTAGATTTAAATATATTTATTTATAAATCATGATATATTTCAGAAATCAGCGACTAATTCTGTAAAATTTAAGGCGTTTGTCATAGAACGCAGTGCAAATAAAATAATAGTACTAAACGACAAAAAAAAAGTCAACAAAAGATTTAGTATATTGAACTTACTTTGGTGCAAGTTTTTGCAGCTTCGCACCAGTAAAATAGTTAGGTGCTTGCACGTGCTTTGCTTGTAGTAAGAAATTAGTGAGTATAAATGAAAATAAAAAGAAAAGAATTCTGAGATAACCAAAAGAATCTCACGACAACGACAACAAACTGCAATATCATGTGACGTAGAAAATATAGCATAGATTGGTACAATATAAATGCAACTGTTTGCACCACTACACACGCAATGAATTGGAGCGAGGCGTTTTGTTACAATACCGTAAGTGGGTAATGAAGCCAATGATGTCAGACACCTACCAGCTGTGCCAACACCTAAAGAAAGAGATTTTTCGATTTTTTTTTGGATTAAACGCGTGGCTATAGAAACCGAACATTTTGACGAAATCAATTTATTTTTAACAATATTTTTTAAGCGTTAGCCTATTCGTAGCCAATAAATATTCTATGGTCGCAAAATTTAATATGCAATTGTAGAAAATTGCTCAAGTAGAATATGCAATTAGGATTAAATATTGCTTTTTTCTACTTTTTTACGCAATTATTTATTATTAAATATATGTTGTAGAATGTTTGAATATTATTGTGAGAGCGAGAGTCCAAACTAATTTTCGATACTCTGTACCAACGACACTATAATTTTATGTATACATATAGTTATAAACAAAATTAATATCCAATCATTGTATTGGTCAAACGAAAAAAAAACTGATACGACATCAGATTGATACTGTTTTACTATGACCATAACCATAACACTGACATCGGACTAACAATGACTAGTACGTTAGAAAACATGTAGTCATTGCAGGGCCAGATGGACAATTTAATGGACAATGGGTGTAAACAATATGCTTCCTACTGGTGACTGGTATCAATGAGCAGCTGGGCTGGGACTTTCACCATGGACGCTGTTGCTTAGTGCTCGCGGAGTTGGTGTAGATTGAAAAGGTAAACAAAGTTTGAAGCGTTAGACAGTGTGAATGAATTGGTTGATCATCAAATTTATTAAAGTGCTTACCGCTCTACTGACATTAAAAAATTAATTATTTCGGCATAATAACAAAGGATCTCTAAATATAATAATTATGATATTTAGAGATCCTTTGTTATTATGAATTTTGATGAACTTAAAACTATATTTGGATAACTTACGACGAAACGAATTTGTTTTTTTACATAATAATCAATTCAGGTACCGAAGTATTTAATATTGTAACAGCACATTTGTATGTAAAGTAATAAGTAGAGAAGCCTCCATTATAATTTTCTCTGTACCTATTTTTATTTTTCGGAAGGATCTTACTAGCACTTTTTTTTCATTACTTATTTGAAAAAGATTGGATTAAGGTACTTACTGAAATTGCATAGGTACTTAAAGGATCAAGTGTGTGTAAATAGTTAAGAGTATTTAACGCGCTAATAGAAATATTTCATGACCAGTAAGTACACTTAATCACATTATTTCTGTTGGTACGCTTTTCAGCCACGGATCCATGGGGACCCGGTCCTTTGAGGCGTTCATGGGGCCAAAGCCAACATGAAGAGGCCTTTTAGTACCTTTTAATCAAAAAGTGAGATGGCTGCATGTATGGAGGTCTATCTTTTAATGTACCATTGAGATGCACTAACGGACAGTCCTCCACAGCTGCCGAACTATTGCCAGGGAGGGATTTACTTGGTTTGGGCTTTATGGATGGGATGTTAATGGACCGGATAACTGGGTTATGGAGTGAGATACGGACATCTACCTCAAAAGTAGATTGAATGGGTATCTTTTGGATAGGCATGCTTCATCCTAGTCTTCATCGTCGCTTTCCATCAGGTGAGATTGAGGACAAATGCCTAAACCAATATATTGTAAAAAAAAAAATCTCTCACAACAATTTAAGCCTGGTAGATGGTGACTTGCTGCTCGTTGGCTACACTATTTGTTATTTCTGTTATTATTATCATGTCTATAATAAGTTTGACATTTGACATTGACGGGAAATAGAACTGTTTTCCTCGAGTTAATCTCTCATGAATCTCATGATTGATGTATTTTAATATAAATAACACTATTAAGATTATGCAACTGGCTGTTCTTTGCATAATAATTTTATTGGTATGTTTAATAATAATGCCATGAATTATAATCTATTTATTGTTTCAAAACAGTTCTATAAATAAAGTATTATAATTTAATTATTACTTGTAGCTGTTATTATTGATAGTTTATAATTGATTTCTATTGCTTGAACACTAATTTGAATTCTCATATATATAGTCATTTCTCTTATAGATATTTAGACGTTGATTTTTCTATTTACTATTTTTCCTAAAGGTTGACATTGACATAATATGTACCTATCTGCTTTATATTTTCGCCTGAATAAGTGCATATTTCCGTACATCTAAATTATTTACACGAAAACAAAAACAGAGCATAATTGCGAGATTATTTTATTTTAAAAATGTCATTCATACCTATATACTAGTTTATCCCAAGAGTTCCAAGTAAAGGAGTTATTAAAATATACCCTTAGTTCATACTTCCTAGCACTTATTTAAAAACCAGTTCTTCAAACGAACAATGCAAACAATACCAATATTTCCGAGTCATTACCGCCATCTACCGACCACTGCACAAAAGTTCATTCATTACCATCCCGAGACCCGATTCCCGTCTACTATTGCAGCGAACGCAATGCAAATTCAAATTTCGAAATAGGGTGCTGCGCTCGTCAGAACTACCGGTATTCCCACGACTCTAAAAAGAATTTCGTTTTGTCCCCTCACTATTTCTCTTTTTTACCGTAGTGTCGTTTTAATGATGCCACCGTTTTCTTGTTTACTTTGTACGTTTATCTATGTCTTTGTGAGGACTTCAGGGGTGGTGTCTTTAGACAAGAGATGAATAATGTTTTTTCTATAATTGTACATACTGTTTGCTCTTTTACCGTTACTTGTTATTTACGATTAGGTTCTTACAGTCATAGGATTAAATGAATGTTAGATAATTTGTGATACAAGTTTTTTGTTGAATGTTCGACACTTTTTTTTAAATTTTTAAAGCTCCTTTTTAAAGGATTATTTTAATAAGCAACTCGAATATGAGTTTGCCCATTTTGAAAATTATACAAGTAGAGTTATTTGATTTGTTTTAATAGGTAAAACGTTACTCAGAATGGGAAAACTGTAAACGCGTGCATACATAAACACAACTCTACCACAGATAGGTGCGTCTAGTTCTGTACTCTACTACTACTCTCACTCTAGTCTATTCGTAATTAATTAAATTTTTGCAGCTTTTTACAAGTTTTACTAATAAAAATAATTTGCGTCATAAAATGTAAACGATATTAAAAGGAAATACAATCCAATTTGATTCGGTTTTATGACAGACTTGTTCAAATTTTGACTACTTTAACTTACTTTGTAACAGAAAATAATATCAAAGTACACTAGCACATATAATAAAAAACGAGGCTCAAACGAAGCCAAGAGTTAAGGCAAGGCCCCAACATTTAGCAATAGGATTGGTCTAGAGTTGAAATATCTCCAAGAGTCCATTGCTAGGAGCACAGACTAGCAGAGATAGTCTGTTTTCAGGATGATAAATCCCCAGAACACCATGTCTGAGGATTGTCAGCCTCCAAACAGATCATAATAGCACTCTTGATAGCCAACGCATAAGATCGACATGATCTTTGTTTTGGTTTGATCCCATGTGACTCCAACCTTAAATATATTTCATATAAACATCGTTAGGCTGAGAGGATATCAATTCGAATCGAAAGAAGGCCACCGTACTCATCAGTACGAACAATTTTTAATAGGTTTCAGATCAACACAAGGTGGGGTATTCGTGATGACATCGAAGGGACATAATATATACAATGTCCTTTTTAATTAAGTACAAATATTTTAAGGGGTTATTCAGTCCATCATTTTGAACAACTTTGCCCAATAAATGTATATCGAAATACGAAAAAAAATATTTAGGTTCTCATACAAATCGAAGTAGTCACATGATATCGTTACTATGAAAATTGCAAAAAAATTTTCGTATTTCGATATATATTTATTGGGAAAAGTTGTTCAAAATGATGGACTGAATCACCTCTAAAAATATTTGTAATTAATTAAAAAGGACATTGTATATTAATCTTTATTTCAACAATAAATTATGAAACAAATTACCCAAATAAATAATATTTAAAAAAAAATCCAAACGCTTCACATCGAGGCAACGTGCCCAGAATACTGGCATTGTACCCTCTCTGAATCGCGAGACTTATCCGCTGAGCAAATAACTACCAGCTCTGGGGTCTCGTCGGGCCGTTGAATCAATAAATCGCGTCCTGATGTCCTTATATTAATAAAGATATAAGATATGAGATGTGATTCTTAATTAAATTATGGATATGAAACTTTTTATATTAAAATTACCTAGCAGCAAGTAATTTTTCTTTTAAACTAAAAATATAATAATAACCTTAATTTCATATGGACCAAAAGGGAGCCCAGCTTCATAATCACTGTCAGTACATTCGGCCTGTATCACTCACATACCTAATCTAAATCAATTCTCCAAGTCCTTTCTTCGTAACCCTGCGTAACCCTACCCGCATTAAAGGATAATGGACCACATCGGTACATTGTCCTGATGTCCCGAACGTCCCATTGTGTCAGGTCTGGGCGGCCCGTGAAATCGTTGACGGTTTGGACCCACCGCCGCGGTCTAAAGGTTTTTCTATATCAAAGCTTATAAACAGTTGATTGATTCGCTTCTAATAGGTATTAGGATTAGATGATAAGATTGTGAGCATGGTTATTACGTTCGTCTATTGCGTAGGTAGTTGGTCGTGAGTCGTGACAGGAGTGGAACCAATGTCAAGTAGAAAGTGGGTCAACGTTCTCGATGATGACTTAACAAATTTTGTTTGGGATAGGTCATAATTTTTAAAATTTGTCCTATAGCTTGAGTTTCCTCTATGGATTAACCTTTGTATTCATAAAAAATAATATGTGACAATGTTTGTGAAAATCTGTTTCAGTCAAAATATGTTTCATCTCTTTCTTTTTATTAATGTCAAATATTTAAAAAGATAGTTAGAGATTAAAATATCAAACGCTTGCTAAACCCATTTTAGTATTTCAATACGTGCAAGCGTTTGATATTCTTTATGAATATGTACTCACGTAGGATACTGTAGGTATAAAATCCAATGAGTAGGTATGTACAATGCAGAGATTTTATACACTAAGTTTGATTTTTTTTCTTTTCCGAAGAACCGCGGAGATCGAGATATTTTTGTATGCCTAGTGTGACAGATCACTAAATTCATTATCCCTGCTTCCCCTCCTTAATCTCAAAGATCAAAGACCGCGCCAATGATATATCAAATCAAAACCAACAAACTTACGACACTCATGAAAGTGATATATACGTTTTTCAGCCCCTTTTCCGCATGTGTCCGATAAAAAAGCGCAGCGGTTTCCGCACTGTCCTCATCCGTTTCACTAATTATTAATTACGAAACACTGATGTGATCCCATATTACTGTTGATATTTCCAAATATGGCGTGTTGGAGGGAAATCCGTTGTTTGCTTGTTTTTCCGTGGAATTGACAACCTGCTGTACCCACTAGTTGTGTAAGAGTAAATACTTTGGCGCACCTTTATGGTAGGTACATACTTATGTTTACTAAGATGATTTGAAATCATCTTAGTATCCAGTGTCAATATGAATCTTTTCTTGTGTATTTCTTTTTTCATTGTTGAATGATAATTTAACTGTAAAGTAACAATTTTTATGGTATAATATGTACGGTAATTTTCTTATTCTAATTATTACTTGTAACTTATTCATTAAAAAAAGTCTTTCGGAAATACTGCCTGATCAAAAGCACCAAATATAAATAAGACCATTTCTCTATAGTTACTTACCTAAACACTAAAAAACATGATGTAACAAAACCAAACCACAATTAAAACTTTTATTGAATTTGACGAATTGGTTACTAAATCGTATTATTTCCACAAGAAGTGAGAGAAGATTTTTATCTTCGCCATACTGGGAACCGCAAAATGAGATGCCATCGCTGCCATCCCACCATAAATTCATTCTCAAATGTGTGGATGGAAATGTCAAAATCATTAAAATATGTTGTTATGTAAATTTTGAGCATGCATTTATCTTTAATGGGGACATTGTTTGAGGGGTGATAAGCATCAATTCCTTGAGAACCTGTGTTGCAGTAATGTTTGATTTAGATAGGTTATATATTATATTTTTAAAACCATTAGTGGTTTTATACCAAAGACCAGGGAGTGAATGTTGGTCACATTCATATACCTGTTAACTATGTCTGTCTGTAGCGCCTTATTCCCACAATACTAAACTAAATGGATTTAAATGCCAACTTCTTTGCTTGAAACACGTCAAACGAAAATTTTATTTGAGCTACACAAACGAGTGTAATGATTTTATATAACTCTTTTTATTATATACTATTATATTTGTAAAATACAATGGTAAAATATATTGTAGTATATGTGATCAAACGAACTTATCAAGTGAAGTCCGATCAAATCGATCAATATTAAATGATTCACTTCAACCGATAATATATATATGTATACCTATATATTGTACTCATATATACAGAGAGATAATATGTATATATATATATATATATATATATATATATATATATATATATATATACCTATATATACTGAGAGCAGTATTCCCCGTCAGATATACCTACCCCAATTGCCTCATGCGAATGACAATATATTATTTTATTTTTCAGCTGGCAATTACTCATGCAGTTAGCGGCATCTCTAGGCAGCAAAGAAAACCCTCCTCTAATTCCGCAAGTGGACTGATTAAACTGATTTGCCGAACAACCCACGAAAACTATAAAAGTACCTGAAAGAAGAAATGTTTCATATCACAGGAATCAGCAATCCAAGCTAAAGTCGGGCGTAAAAGCAGAAGCATGCATTTCATACAGACACATTGTCTACCCTGTGCCACCCTTATCTATATAATATCGGATACTAGCGAAAAATTTATTTTGCTTGATATGCTGCTATTCTGGTAATTTAGGTAAGATTAGTGCCTATCCTGTCAAAAATATTTGTGTACGTCACTGTAAACTTGGCTAGATCAGTGCGGCAGACGTCTCCTTTCAATAGATAACATGCACATTTTTATCCCTAATAGGGCAAATGTCGGGAGGCAAGTATAAGCTGTTGGCATTCGACAAGCTTTGTCAGATGCCTTTAGGCAACCTGAAAAATCTGACATTTGTGTTGGCCACATACACGCACGAAGAACAACATGATATGCCAATATTCTTAAAAAACGCATTATAAAAATCTTAATGTTGTTTCGCGGCAGCACAGAGACGATTGTCTTTTCTGTCAAAAATAAGTAGGTAAATAAGCACCAAAGTATGGTGTTTTGTTGTTAGCAATCACAATAAAAAACTCTTAACAATGCACATTTGTTGTTTCATTTAACTATGAATAATAGATAAAGTTACTCGTATGATTTATGATTTAGATAACAAAATAACGCAAGCTACGTTACTCTTACATTCTGCTGTATTAATTAAATTTCGACATGCTATGCTAAATAAATTGCTCTTTTGTATTGTTATTGCTGTACAAATGCATTATTTAGTAACGAGTTGTAGATGTTTTAAATCAATTACATAAAAAAAGTATTTTTGGCAAATGAAAGATGACTTGCAAATAAACACAGTAGTTGAATGTGTGGAGGAAATATATTCCATTTTTATACATTATAAAAGTAAGATATAATCAATAATTTTTTTTTTAACAAATCTTTACTTGATAAAGGGCCAAAACAGCAAGCTCTTTATCAGGTAAACTGATTGATATTCACACGCACCTGGATTATGTTAACAATTGGGTAGATGACTGGGTCAAAAATAAATAATTTGGTACAGTTCATAAATTAAACGTCTAAATTCATCGATCATGTCACTTTTCATTGTTCATGATGATTTATATTATTTAATTAAAATCTTTATTTTTGTACTACGGCTGGCATACTATTGCTGCTGGCAACCACAGTTATGTCATCTATTCTCCATGTTGATTGTGCTAGGCGTCAGACGTATATACTTCCAAGTAAAAGTGAAAACAATATAATTTCATTTTTAAACCAGATAAATTTGATTAAATTTTTTTGAATAAAGATATTCCAACAGATCATACAGATCAACAGAACAGATATTCATTTAAAAATAACTGTTATTTGACTATTTGACTTCTAAAAAGCATGACGTCACGATTTACTAAACTAGCTTAACTAAAAATACTGAAATAAAACAGTATATTATACAAAGTTTTGTAGAAAATGATTTTTTTTTGACGTTAGAAAAAAAGTGTCTTTGTTTTCATCTAGCGGATTGCAGCAGAAGAAAAATTAATTTATGTAAGCTAGAGCCTTTAATAGATAATAACTTTTAAAAGATAAGATATTTTATCATCTTGACTAACAATTTCTATCCTGAACTCTTAATTAACCTTAAGACTAATATTAATTTTAAAAAGACCATTAAAAGCCTTAAGCATTAGAGCGCCAAAGGCTTTTTGTTCTGCAGACGTCAAGTCAAGGACGGTCGCCGCTTCGAATTATGCCACGATAATTAATTTATTATAAAAATGACACGATCTGCTTTCAACGATGGATTGTTTCATCTAGTTTTCTCCTACAATGCTTTATCATCGATAAACTTTACTTCATAATCTAGCTAGCTAGCACTAATAATTATGCTGGCTTACGTTATTATACTTACTTTACCAAAAACTGACTTTAACAATTTATCACTTAACCCCTTACCTGTCAATGGGAGGAATTACGCCCAGGTCAATTGTTTATCTATTGTTTTATTATTCGCAAACAGATGAAGAGCTAAGCAAAATCTGTTGTAGTCAATATGATAAGTAAACGTTTTTATTTATTAACTAAACAATAAAAATACAAGATTTCACACAAAACATTGTTTGCCCTACGGCGAGACGGCTCCCGGGCTTTTGTTAAGGAAAGTTAAGTAAAAGGTAGGCAAACAAGTTATTTTTTTAGTCTTAGGTAACATGTAATTACTAAAACAATGCGATTCCAGTCAATTTGTTAATCCTCATTCATACGTGTAATCTTATAGACAAAGGGACATTAATCTTAACGTCTAATGAATCAACATCAACTACCTACACGCTAAGCAAACGCTTTGCAGCCATTCATGTCAGACTACGATGGAGCATCATCATTACTAATTTACACATAAAGTAAACTAGACACTATAAGCAGGTATACTTATAGTGTCTAGTTTACTAAAAGAAAAAACTGCCACAGGAAGTCCATTGCTGGACGTAGGCCTCCCCCTAAGTTTTCCGGAACGACCGATTAGCAGCGGCCATACATCCCGTGTTTTCCTGCAACCTTGCTAAGGTCGTCCGTTCATCTAGTAGGAGAGTGTTCTAATATACCTAGCTACTATTCTATATTACCTTTCTAATAAAAAAAAAATCAGGCATGTAAAATAAATGGCCATACCATATTGTACGTACATAATAATAATAAAACTAGTAGATGTGTATTTATATTTAGTACACCATGCATATTAAACTGTTTAGAAATTTCTCTCATTTTCACATCTTAAGTCGCCGACTGTTTAAGAGTCTGCGCTGTATTCAGGGTCTTAGTGTAGGGTAATTCCACAGGGGTCCAGAACGTTTCACACAAGATGTACTTTGATTAATTTGTGTCCGCACTCGGAGTTTTGAAATTCACGAAATATATACTCTCTACGTGACTAGGTAAATTCGTTACTGTTGTAAAAAAACTTGTTTCGTGGAGAAATTTCTATGAAAAAACGTTTTATGTCGAATACGAGTAAATGACATAGATACCCTTGTGTTTATTTATGCTTAATGATTTAACTATTCATTATAAAAAATCTTTGCAACATGATAATATAATTAGTGAATATAAAACAGTAAAAAGTTTATCCAAAAATAGAATACAAAAGGAGATGTAAAAAATTAAATTTATGTTTTTGCTTATTTTAGCATAATAACGTATTAAGTAACTAATATTAAACACTACTTACAATTTTTATGAGATATAATTAAAACTATATAAAAACTTTGTGTTAGTTAGAGGATGACTACGCTAAAGGATTTTGTCTTGTTTTTATGAAAAAGAATCTGACGAAGATCTTCTTAGATGTAATTTTTTCTTTAAAAAAATGTTTAAATAGGGGCTGACTATTTGTCGTTACAGATTAAATGTCAGTACCGTTTTTGTGAAATGTACGAATTTACATTATGACATGGTTAATATTCAAGTTTTCACTTGTGCCGGGAGTGCCGGCACAAGTGAAAACTTGAATATTAACGTTGTGCATTTCCATGGATGCGCGTGGCACGCTGCTGTAACATAAACACACGAACATTCGCGCAAGCGCCCTGCGCCGCCAAAACGAAACAGCAGGCGCAGGCATACATTTTCGCCGCGACGTAGAAAGAGAGGGGGATACTTCCTCTCCTACGCCGCGCCGCGCCGCCTATCTACTCTCCATCCGGCCTGACGCCCTGACGCGAGTTTAAAATATTTTACGCATTACAAAAAAAGTGTACAACGACGCTAAAGAAGTTTTCACTTCAAAATATGTACGTTGACAAGTACGTTATCGCCTCATTATCGCCATCGCATCGACTGCAGGTAGTGTTTTGGCAACGTTTTAAAACTACATAACAGTGCACTGCGCTTGTGCAAAGATACCATCTTACATTCACCAGATTTGAAGATAAGCTTAGGATTCGGGTCGCAATGTAACTCGTGTTCTAGCTGAAATAATTTTGTCACGATAGCTCTTGATAAATCTGCGGCGAAAGTCGGAGTAGTAGGCAAAAAATTAATCTGAGTAAAATTGTGGACTTTGTAGTTTTTTAATTTATTCACAAGACTTAGGTGTTATGAAATACATATTTATTTTTTCAATTGTAATCGAATCTGGGAAGTGAAACGTATTCAAACTTAGATGAACCTGACAGATGATTATTTGAATTACCTCTTGATATTTATGAATATAGACAAAGTTTGTAACATGTTGCCTCCGTTTTAGTAAAAATCTTCCAGACAACAAAGTTCACAAAATCCCTAGATGATCAATGAATCAAGACGATAAAAGAAATACTTACCTATTCTATGCATTAATAGTAGTACATGAAAATCACAAAGAAGAACTCCAATATCAAGGGTAGAGAAACTCCAAAGGTTCTTACTGATATGCAATTTCATAAAACATGTAGTAATATGGTAGAAATATATCTCTATTCATCCTCAATAGCTTTTTATTCAAAAGATAGCCGTCTTAAAGAAATGTTTCCAAACAATTGATATTCAATTCAAAGACCTTTGACGTATTGAACACTCAAGATGTTCAAATGTTTCGTAACAGTTTTTTATAATTTTTCTACATGTTAGATAACGTTTTTGTGCAACGTTATATGGATTTCATAAACTTATTTCTTTATGACGTGTACGTGATAATTTATGTTCTGTACGTAGAATAAAATACATAAGCGTAAATAATAAATTTATTTTCGAGTAATAGTAGGTAGTAGGTGTACACAGAAGAGAAATAAATTAAAACCCTAATAAAATTGATAAAAAGTAGAAAAATTTAGATAGGTACATATTTTTTTTAGTGCATCAGGTTGGTATTTATATAATATTATTTTTTTTCATGACAGTGAAACAGCTTGTTCATCCCATTGGCATATATTGTTACATGATGGAGAACATAAAAGGGAATAAAAGAACACATTATTTATTTTAAAATTTCGGCGGTCGAATATTTTTGCCTCCATTTATACTTCTCAGACATATCACTGGCTGAACTCGCTAAAAATGTTTGCAGCAGGAAAATATTTCGCACCTACAAATTCTGTTACTTTCGTCATCCTCATCAATCTATGCTGTAGGTAGCTGCTAATCGGCATAACCCTATCGATCTCACATGACCCAACGCATACTTGCAATGAACCGGAGACGACATATTGGAGGGTTAACAGTTCCCACGTCACTCCATTCCAGTGATGTAGCAAATAATTACGCCGCGGGTGGTCCTGTAAGTGGACGCCACTGTTCTATTATTTTTTATGGGTCCTATTTATAAAATGCGTTATTGAAGCTATTGTTAGATTAATAAAACGGCAGTTATGGATTAAATTCTATTACTTTTTTTTTATTTTGCGCAGTAAATTAAAGCTCTAAACATTTCAAAAAACGAGAAGAAACACCTAGCTGTACTGCTGAACTGTAGACTAATGTTATTAAGTAAATGATACATTATCACAAAAAATATACGGCTCTTGCCTCTCACTATGTCTACTGCGTAACTTAAAACTATTCCGGACAGGGACAGGAATACCGATATTGTGTATCGATATATCGATATATCCATATAAAAATCTTTATAATGAAACAAAATATGTACTGGTATTATATCGATATTTTGTATAAAATACTGGTATTTTATAGCTATTTGTATCGATATATTGATAAAAAATATCGATTAAATACTGGTGTCTGTTTGTTTTTCGTGTGTGTAAGTGGCCAACACTGGTGTCAGATTTTTCAGGCTGCCTAAAGGCTTCTGACATAGCTTGACGACTGCCATACAATGATGACAGCTGGGACCAACGGCTTATACGTGCCTTCCGAAACACGGAGGGGCTCGCGATTTTTTATGCCACTTGTGGCCACCCATTTAAATACGAACCATGCCCGGTGTCGATTTACTTGCGAAAGCGCCACTAATGCGCACTCCCGCCGGGCCATCAAGCTCCTACTCCCGCGGGCCACCAAGCTCCTCCTACAAATAAAATACTGGTATCGGGTATCGATATATCGATACAAAATATCGGTATTCCTGTCCCTGGTTATGGACAAAACATCTGGATATGAAATAAGTACTTGCGCATGTATTTTAGAATACGATGATCGCGTATTCGCAAATACGCGTTTATCGCAATTTCGTGCGAATTTTACTCGTACTCACCCGGGATCAAACTTATTGCAATTGCAAAATTAGCTGGAGGACCACGCGATGTAACGCAAGCAAAACATGCAAAACCATATGCATCAAAAGTGCAATAATGATTGAAACATTTTTTTTAATATCTTTCTCTATATAAAAATTCACAAATCCTGACTGGTCCACCCCAAAGTTCAACACAATGTGCAATGTGTCTGTCTTCTGACTATAACTTATTAATTTCTTTGGATAGCTACGCTTACTTTTAGACTGTCGTTCATATTTATTGAGGTTACATCAAAATCTTACTAATAGATACTTCAAATTATCTGCAAACATATTTTATGCAACTCGTAATATTAGTCTAATCAAACAATAACTTACATAACTGTCTGTCAATCTGTCTGGACAATTGTTACGTAACTGTGTCTTTTATGTCAAACTGTTAAAGCCGTTTTTCCCGTCCGGTCACTTTCTTTTGTAAGGCTTCTTGTGTCAGAAAAGTGGGATGTGGTCGTTTGAGTCACTTATTCTCAAACTATTTTTTTAATAAGACAAGATAGATAGATAACTCTTTATTGTACACAAAAAAAAGTAACACAAAGAAATAATTTCAAATTAAATGAGAACAATGGGCGGTCTCATCGTCTCTTCCAGACAACCAGTCTTTTTATTTTAGCACTAAAGAACGAGTTACATACTTTAGTTTTTGAAACATTTTACTGAAGTACCTACCACTAAGCGTAGAATTTACCGCGTAGAATTTCTGTAGTCTGAGTTGAATTCACGTACCTATAAACGTAGTATCTATACTATTACGCCTATTCATATAACCAATATTTGCTTTTTTCAATTCTTATGGCTCACACTCACATTTTGAGAGCCACTGCCTACAGTGGGCGACGACAAACGTAAAGGTCAGCCTACATCCATCACGTAACGCTTTCTCGACGTAATATGACATTGTTTGTATTGTAACACCCACCGCTAATGAACTTATATTTGCTTTTTCAGTTTTTATGAGTCACACATCAACGGCAAACGCGGCCTAGGATACTTCCTAGGTGTTCAGACGACCTGTTGCAGGAAAACGCTCAAAAAAAAATGTGATCGGTGATTTCATAAATTATTTTGAATGATGATATTTTTACACAAAGGAATTTGAATTTTGTGACATATGAGAATTATTATTATTGAAACTAGGATGCATGATTTATATACCAATCAAAATAATTTAATTTGTAACAAAAAAAAAACGACTTCATTTTCTTTCAGGAGTTTCTTTCATATCTCCAAAGTTCTTTATCATATCTTCACCAAATTAATTTAAGACCAATTTGGTAGGAGAGGTTTTCAAATTTAATAAAAAGAATCATCTAAATCGGTCCACAATTGAAAAAGATATCGCGTAACATACATACAAAAAAACATACAGTCAAATTGATAACCTCCTCCTTTTTTGAAGTCGGTTGAATATAAAATACAACATTTGTCATTTGGCAGCGTCGCGTCGTAACTACATCGATCGATACATTTACGAAACTTGAAGTCTGGTTACCGTACTGTTTAATGTACCTAATTTTATAATTTTTCAGATTACGGCCGTAAAATGCAACATTATTAAAATACTGCCATCGCAATACAATGTTACATGCTAATTGCAAACATGGCGCCTAAATGCAGATGACACACATGCATCAAGAGCATGCCTGTAATTGCTGTTTATATTTCCAGCGATCTTTGACATTTAAATGACTTTATAGAAATAGTTCAAACATCGCGCGCTGCATTAATATGAGGCCACTTGCCTAGATACGACCTAGAGCAGTGTTGTCCAATCTGGTTTCACTTGAGTTTATTCTATTAGTATTTTATTTAAGCAGATTACTATATTATAGTAATATACCTATATACCATATTACTATATTATAGTAATGTTATGATTAATAGTTTATGTACGTGACGAACCGTACACTCGTTGCGCTGGGTGTCGAACCTACGCCTTGCTATGCGATTTCCCACACGTTGGTCTCTTTGTTGTTTCTGTCTCTGTTCGCTGTGACACGACGCGGTTGATCGCGGTCGCTCCAGCCGTACCGACTCGAAGAAACGGGATATGTCAAAGAAATGAAATGTATCAAAGAAATAGAATAGGGGTAACTCAATGAAACACGTAGTACTCGAGAGTATACCCAGCGGTACGGCGAGCGTGAACGAAAGACGAACGTACGGGCGGACAGAGTGGCTTCCTATTTCCTATTTCCACTGTCTTGCTGTTCCCACTGTCCGATCTGTAGTCGAAGGCGAAGTGCTGCGTAGTGCGAAGTGAAGAGCGCTTGAAGAAGAAGTAGAAGTGCCGGGTGCGGGGTACGGCCGTTATATTTATCCTATAATTCGCGAGTTCTAACTATTGCGATACAAGCGACTGAACGCGCCAATGAGAAGCTGCGATGCGCTTCCCCCCGCGCGCGCCCCTCTGTCCGCGTTTCGTTCACACTCTTAGTACATAGGCTTTTATTGATAAAAACTATATACAATTTCTTATCTTAAAATAATCCGATAGAACTATTACTATGAAATCTTATCAGATTCTGATTGCTTTCAGACCTATGTTTTATTTTCCTACCTATTGCTGTCTTATCTGGCGGGGAATAAAAACACCAAAGAGAAATCTGTTTATTTACAATAACATAATTGTACCTACTATTATCTATTTACCTATAAACTTATCAACTATGGGGGAATAAAAATACTATAAATATATATTTTATTTGAACTTATAACAATTATGGCCTATGTATTATTATTTCTGTCGGCTGTCCCGTACAGTTTATTATTCTTGTCTCAGCCCTCAACTCAGTTGAAACAGTCGGCATTAGTATAATAGTAGATTCAGAATTTGTAAGAAAGTTTGTGACAATTAAGGAAAAACATTTTTTTTTTCTTTTTGAATGACTGTATAGAGTGAGCACCTTGCAGCTTTACCATTAGGATATCATCTTAAATGAAAGTAAATATAAATATATATGGGGACAAATTACACTGATTGAGTTTGCCCCAAAGTAAGTTCGAGACTTGTGTTATGGGATGTTACTCAACGATACTATATTTTATAACAAATACATAAATAGTAGATCACCCAAGACCCAGAAAAATTAAAAACAGGCCTTTATCAAACGTGCCCTGACCGGGGATCGAACCCGAAACCTCCAATATGTATATCCACTATATATCAGACAAGTTAAACAATCGATGAGAGTAATACGGTATCTAATAAATACCAACATAATATGTTGATGAAGATGAAAAAATATTCGCAAATTTTAAGACAGACCATTCTTTGCGTGTAGCTTAAATACAAGTTTGTGAAATTATGAAGAAAGACACAAACAATGGTAGTAGCGAATACTATTACCACTTTGTAATTAATTACATTATTTATGACAAGCAGCATGTTACGCATAGGTTTGAGAAACGCTGGCCTCAGGGACTTTGGTCTAGAATAAACAAGTAGATAGACGAGGTGTGAAGTGCATCCGATTGTTTATTTATAAGGACACTAGCGCCTTTATTGCTAGCAAAAGCATAAAATTTGTTATATTTTTCAATTTGAAATAACCTTATTGAGATGCCATCGAACTTATCATGTAATAATCTGATATTACCGAGACAACCTAAATATAGGTGTGTTGTGTACTACATTTAGTCTAAGTAAAAAAAAGGTTCGTACTTTATGTATAGAATGACCCTATTTAACCGTATCGTGCCCTTTGACACTTGTAAATATCAGTAAGTTTTAGCACGACTGAAAATTATAAAGAGCCTCATTGTCTTTACTTTGTTGTTTAAGTGTATTCGCAAATGTTCTGGTCTAAGTAGATAAGTGTTGTTGTAAATTGCAATAAACTAACAATGAGGTAGTATCACAAACGCAAATAGTCTACAGTAGAAACATGTCTAAAATGCAACTCTTCGAAGTTGCGAGTAGTCTAAAATAACAGATTTTTTGGATAAACAAGACGATATACATAAGGTATCTACTCGTATGTACATATATATGTCGAAGTTAGTAGGTAGATATTTCTGGAGTAAAAAAAAAAATGGGTAAATAACACATAAACTAAGATAAAGTGAAATCTAAATTCATATCATAATACTGGTCGATTTTCTCCAATAGAACGTACATCGAAGTACGAAAAATTTATATTTGTTCTTTCGTATGTTGTCTTTTTAATGTATTTTTTTTGTACAATAGAGTTATTACAAACAAACAAAAATGCCTCAATTAATCAGAGTTCCTATGAAAAGCGATAAACGGAGATATTTTAACAAAATACGTCCGTCAACTACCAAAAATAGTAAATAAGCGTTAATCTCTTGACGACTTGATTTTATTTTTGTGTCTGATACATAGGGCGCACTATAAGTTTCCGGAACAGGCCACTTACATAAACAATATTTAAAAATTTATTGCAACATTTGAAAATAGAACTCTTTGGCTGTAGAATGCAGTTTGTTTCATCTGACTGTCTTTTGTTTTTACCTTGTGGCGCCATTTAAAAAATTGTGTGTCTGCATCAACATGGATTTAACTCGGGAAAATTTTCGTAGTATGATTTTCTACGATTTTAAGTGTAATTTGACAGCTCAACAGAGCATCGCTCGGCTTGAAACAGCTTTTGGCAATGAAGCACCATGCAAGACAACTGTTTATAGCTGGTTTGCAGAATTCAAGCGTGGTCGTATCAATCTCAGTGATGAATCTCGCGATAGTCGGCCGTCTACCGCTGTGACCAACAAAAACATCGATGCTGTGCGCCGTATGATTGAAACAGACAGGCATGTGACCTACCATGAAATTCGCGCATTCTTAGAAATAGGCATGAGTCAAATACAATTAATCCTACACAAACATTTGGGTGTGAGAAAGCTGTGCTCGCGGTGGATCCCACACAACTTGACCGAGGCTCAAAAAACGGACCGCGTCACTTGGTGCAGTGCCATGCTTACAAGATTCAACGAAGGTGCGTCAAATTTGGTGTGGGACATAGTAACAGGTGACGAAACATGGATTTATTGCTACGATCCCAAAACAAAGCAGCAATCGAGCGTATGGGTCTTTCAAGATGAGCCAAAACCAACCAAAGTGGCGCGCGTGAAAAGTGCATCTAAGCGGATGATTGCTTCTTTTTTTAATAAAACTGGACACGTGGCTACTGTTGCTTTAGAGAATCGTCGTACAGTGAATAGGGACTGGTACACGACCATTTGTTTGCCGGAAGTTATTGACGAACTCCGTAAAAATAACCGTAAACGCCGTATCATCCTGCACCACGACAATGCTAGTTCTCACACGGCCAGACAGACAAACGACTTTTTTAAGGCGAAAAATGTAGAACTCATGAGTCATCCTGCATACAGTCCCGACCTGGCACCTTGTGACTTTTTTCTGTTCCCAAAAATTAAGAACCAATTACGCGGTCAACGATTTTCATCACCAGAAGAGGCTGTCGAGGAGTATGAAAAACACGTTTCAGAGGTCACCACAGAGGAGTGGCACAAAAGTTTTCAAAACTGGTTTCATCGAATGAAAAAGTGCATAGACGCCAAGGGAGATTATTTTGAAAAACAATAAATTAATTTTGTACCTTTAATAGTATTTTTTCATATTCATTCCGGAACCTTATAGTGCGCCCCACGTATGTATATGTTTTTTTTTGTATGTGTGTCATAACAGCAAATAAATGAGTCTTAATATTTTTCAATTTAGGTGACCATTTAAAAATGATACTGTTTATTTGATAGAGCTATTTATAGAGCAACCCTAACAACTGCATAGTGCTCTTTGACATTTTCGATATCAGTCAGAATGCAAGCCACAACCACAGAATAATAAATAACTATGCACTACTACAGATTATAAAGGGCCTCATTGTCCTTACATTGTCGTATAAAAGCTACTTGTTAAGCCGTAAATGATACGTAAAAACTTCAACAATGTCGAGTTAGCACAAAAAAGACCATAACATAAGTGTTTTTATTGATGTTAAAACAACACT
Source organism: Acrobasis suavella (assembly GCA_943193695.1). Lineage (NCBI taxonomy): Eukaryota > Metazoa > Arthropoda > Insecta > Lepidoptera > Pyralidae > Acrobasis > Acrobasis suavella. The sequence continues at coordinate 6,691,864 of OW971945.1, read as the reverse complement.
AATCTGCGTTGTTGTGTAACGTTGTTTGTTGTTCATTTATTTTACACAGAGAAGCATTATACTGTACACGACAATATTATTCGTACCTGTTATATATTAAATATCTTTCAATAATATTATTGTTGTTATTTATATTGTTTTTATTTTATTTATTTATTTAAACTTTATTGCACAATTAAAAAAAAATGTACAAGAGGCGGACCTAATGCCATATGGCATTCTCTCCTGGTCAACCATTAGACCAAGCGGAAAATATGTATGGCTGGCGTGATGAACTTCATAATTTAGTAAACAAAGTATAAATATCTACATAAGTACATATAGAAAAATAAACTATTAAACATATAATATATATCAACATACATAAAATACAATATATATACATATTAATAAATATATATGTAAAATACTACAAATGAATACATATACCAGGATGATTGAGTCTAGGACTGCTGTAGAAACAATTTATGTACCGCTCGTTTGAAAGCCAAACGACTAGGAGCTCTTCTTATAGATTCCGGAAGGGCATTCCATAGCAGGATAGCCTGGACTTGGAAAGACTTGCCCATGAAGGAAGTGCGATAAGGAGGGATATTAAGGATGGAAATGCTTGAGAAGCAAAGTGTGCGAGAGTGAGTGGAACTGAGAAGGTTAAATTTAGATTTAAGATAGTTAGGGGAGTGCGGGTTATTCAAGATAGAAAAAATCATAGAGAGTATTTTAGTGTTACGACGTAAGGGGATAGGGAGCCATGCTAACTGAGAGCGAAATGAAGAGACGTGATCAAATTTATGAATATTGAAAATAAATCTGATGCAGTTATTGGCCAAACGATCCAATTTGTTTAGGAGAACTTGTGTCAGGTCACAATAACAAACATCCGCGTAATCAATAATGGGAAGAATTAAAGTTTGAGCTAACGTTATTTTAGTTTTAAGTGGAAGAAAGTTCTTTAGACGATAGAGAGAGCGCAGCGAGGCAGTTACTTTTCGACTAACCTCGGCTACTTGGGTACTTGTTCATAGTAGAAAAATATTATATGGTATATTTCGATATAAAATAAACTAAGTTTTATCTTTTTTTTTATCTCTTCATCTGTTGCAAATAATAAAACAATAGATAAACAATTGACAAGGGAAGAATTCTTCCCAGTGACAGGTAAGGGGATAAGCAAGTTTACATTATTTCAAATCATTTAGGTAAATTGCACCTTGTTTGCAAACGGTCAAATGTTTGTACACTAAGTATTATTATTTCTGCCTAAAACCATGTTCATAAATCATCAAGCAAATGACATAAAAGTGGATCCATTTAGTAAAAAACTATACGACAAACCACAACAGTAATTTGTCCAATGCATAACAATAATTGCGTCGAATTTCCGTCGAAATGATTACGTAGCTTCCGGGGTTACTGTGATCCGACTAAGTAATAAACATAATTTTAATGTAGCAAAAATGTATCTTGGTTTGTAATTAAAATCTTATTTAGCTCTTATGTAATCTAAAAAGTGTCGCCTGAGGGAGTCTTTATATAAGATTAACTTTACACCTTTGGATCATTCGCTTTGAGCTTATTTTACAAGCAAATCTTTTCGACAGCTGATAAGCTCCATATAAGAAGTATCAAAGCTCCAACAGAAGTGTAGAAGAAATTTCCTCCCAGGTTTTATTTTTACCTTGGGGCTAACTCAATCTGTGTAATTTGTCCGTATATATTTAGGTATATATTTATTTATAAGGTTGACTGTGGATACAATACAATAATAATAATATACATTTTAATGATACTAAATATGTCTCTCTTTCTTTGTTGAACTTATAGTATTTTTTTTTAAATACCTATCTTTATGGGAATGCAGGTGATTTGAAAAACTTGATCTGTACATTTTATGGATTCATTTGTTACCCTTAAAAAACATTATCTAATTTTACTTTAAAAAACGGCATTTAAATTGAATAATAAAACAAATATTACTAACAAAATATATATTGATGTACTTAAAAAAGACATTGACGCCAGCACGATCCGTTAGTCGTGAATTTATTAAAAAAATATTACGATACAAAGGTCAATAAAAAGAAAAAAATTATTCAATTACCTGATACTGTACAATGAGAAGCTTCCAATACAGACGATATTGAAAGTTAAAGGCAGGTTAGTACTGAATTATATAAATGTTTTATATTATATTATATAACTCATGCCTATCTCAATAGTTTCAATTAAAATCTTTGAAATTTGATCGGAATAAAGGTTTTACATTATACAAAGTTCTGGGATCACAGCACGAGGTCCTTAAAAAAGCGTGAAAATATTAATTCAGGGTGAAGTACTCCTGGTATTATATACAGGTTACGGTAAAAGCTGCAGCTCATCTCCTCAGGTACGGTTCGCCGTATGAATTCATAGTTGATTAAAAAACTTACTTAATTACACTAGCTTAATCCCTGTTTACCTTCCGTTTACAGTCAAGATGTTGCCTGCAAGCATTGCCTGTCTTTGCCTCAAAAGTAGTCCAAAAAAATCATTTTATATAAAATAATAAGATCGATTATAAAATGAGAGTTTCTTACATAATATGTAAATGTTACTCTGGTATATCATAATGCCTAATTGGATATAATGCCTAGCACTTAGGAGTAGTCGTGACGATACAAACCATGAAACAATTATTCAGGCCACTTCCATGATTTAAGACGACCCATCAGAGGTCAGGCGTGAGAATCGAATTACTGAACAGCACCAAAATAATGAATAAGGGTCATACATCTACGTCCAAGAGGTCACGATCGCAACTTCGTAATGAATATAATTAAATTCGTGTAATTGTTCATGTAGTTATTGTGTTTGTGGATGCGTAATTGAATTTGTAATTAGCAAAACACCTACAGGTGCTTTTTAGAAAATATAATTGTATGATAAAATATGTTTGAAGTGAACCCCGGATACTAAATTCAAATAGCCGATTAGAAGTCGATTTTTTCTACATAGGGCGCACTATAAGTTTCCGGAACTGGCCACTTACATAAACAATATTTAAAAATTTATTGCAACATTTGAAAATAGAACTCTTTGGCTGTAGAATGCAGTTTGTTTCATCTGATTGTCTATTGTTTTTACCTTGTGGCGCCATTTAAAAAATTGTGTGTCTGCATCAACATGGATTTAACTCGGGAAAATTTTCGTAGTATGATTTTCTACGATTTTAAGTGTAATTTGACAGGTCAACAGAGCATTGCTCGGCTTGAAACAGCTTTTGGCAATGAAGCACCATGCAAGACAACTGTTTATAGCTGGTTTGCAGAATTCAAGCGTGGTCGTATCAATCTCAGTGACGAATCTCGCGATGGTCGGCCGTCCACCGCTGTGACCAACAAAAACATCGATGCTGTGCGCCGTATGATTGAAACAGACAGGCATGTGACCTACCATGAAATTCGCGCATCCTTAGAAATAGGCATGAGTCAAATACAATTAATCCTACACAAACATTTGGGTGTGAGAAGGCTGTGCTCGCGGTGGATCCCACACAACTTGACCGAGGCTCAAAAAACGGACCGCGTCACTTGGTGCAGTGCCATGCTCACCAGATTCAACGAAGATGCGTCAAATTTGGTGTGGGACATAGTAACAGGTGACGAAACATGGATTTATTGCTACGATCCCAAAACAAAGCAGCAATCGAGCGTATGGGTCTTTCAAGATGAGCCGAAACCAACCAAAGTGGCGCGCGTGAAAAGTGCATCTAAGCGGATGATTGCTTCTTTTTTTAATAAAACTGGACACGTGGCTACTGTTGCTTTAGAGAATCGTCGTACAGTGAATAGTGACTGGTACACGACCATTTGTTTGCCGGAAGTTATTGACGAACTCCGTAAAAATAACCGTAAACGCCGTATCATCCTGCACCACGACAATGCTAGTTCTCACACGGCCAGACAGACAAACGACTTTTTAAAGGCGAAAAATATAGAACTCATGAGTCATCCTGCATACAGTCCCGACCTGGCACCTTGTGACTTTTTTCTGTTCCCAAAAATTAAGAACCAATTACGCGGTCAACGATTTTCATCACCAGAAGAGGCTGTCGAGGAGTATGAAAAACACGTTTCAGAGGTCACCACAGAGGAGTGGCACAAAAGTTTTCAAAACTGGTTTCATCGAATGAAAAAGTGCATAGACGCCAAGGGAGATTATTTTGAAAAACAATAAATTAATTTTGTACCTTTAATAGTATTTTTTCATATTCATTCCGGAAACTTATAGTGCGCCCCACGTATATTGTACCTACCATAACTTCTTTAGGGGAACTATAGACTGGACTTTATATAATAATCGCGCACACAGTAAAAATCCATAAAGATAGTATAGTTTACGTTTATTTACATATTAAATGGATTTTACACTTTGATTTAGTTCAAAAGGCTATCTTCGCCCGCTAAAAGCCCTGGCATTCGATTTTGCGTTCCTTCAGACAATGCCAGCATTATTGCTAGCTGATCAGACATTATGGCGGTAATATGATTCTTCAGCCCACTCGCGACTCCGACGCCTATTCCTCCGCGGAATGCTATTATGAAGAAACATGTGCCAATCCTAATAAATTATCTGTACTTTCGCCCAATTTAATACGTGCAACTATTTTGCTCAATAGTATACACTATTGAGTTCTGCCTAAAATAGTTGCACCTTTTAGATTTGTCCTTACCGTGGTCCTTGCGTACAGACAATATAAACTTTGCTGTCTGAGTAAAACATATGCATTGATCTCATAGAAACGCACTCCATCCTTGATTTTGTTGTTTCGGATATTTCGAATTAACACTAAAACTTTTCTAAATTGACTTTAACTTTATGGAATATGTTATTGTTTTAAGGAAGATTAAGAACGTTGTTTGGAAACCACCTCCAAGCGATATAATCATGTAATCCTACACCTCGGTGAGACCAATTTGGCTTCACTTGATTGAGTGGTGTGAAAATCACATTTTATCCTGCGGTCCGCTGGTCCAGTTTCTGGGCTAAATTGCGAAATTATATCTGTAAAGAGTGATTTTTAATGTGGTAACAAACATTAGGTACTTTACAGATTTTGTCGAGAAGTAGAAATTTTGACTCCTCACAAAACGCTGCTCTATAGACCGACCACTATCCTCAGTCCCTCTAACTTCCCCATTGTTATCATACCGTAACTAAGTGGCAAAAAATTCTAATTGCAACCGTAGAATAATGACTTCACCATAACAGTAATGTCTTTTAGTTAGGTGTTATTGAAAGTACGTATTTTGAAATTGTACACGATGCAGGACGATATAAATTTTTCAATGTTATAAAGTCAGGTCACATCTAAATACTACTCATTTGTAATAAATTATTGGTTGTTTAGAGATTGCATATATTTTTTCATACTCGTGCGGGATATTTTTAACCTGTTTTGGAGTCTGTTATTTATTCATTTACCTACTCTTTAAAATAAGCAAATATTTCTAGGAGACTCTCTAAAATTCGCTTTCAACTCGCTCGAAACCTTGGCTTTTGTTTCACTATCTGTCCTTTCACATTACCCAACTACATTGTGTGCAGCTGAATCACTAATCGCATTACGACTATGGCATGAATGGTGAGTGCAGTAACTTGGGTAATTATAGCTGACCTACTGATAACCTGTACTGTGGCCGGTTGCAATAGTTACTTTATTACTGCTGCTACCTACTACATAAGTGTTTATTTTAAATTTTGCAATTGACAGATAGTGAATCAAAGTTATACATACATTATCAAGTCTTCGCCACTGGCGGGGTAGACGGGTCTATGGACCTTAGGGCTTAGACCAAGTTTGGCGTGATGGTGTGCGTGAAGATGGAAAAATGGAATCTGTAATAATCCAAATAGTAATATATCTCATATAATACAATAATATAATCTCTTTATTTCACACCATGATCCATACAATATTAGTAAAAAACAAAGTCCTTATCCTAATGTAAGTAGTTTGCGAGACAGAAAAAAAATTACGATATGCACATCTCTATACAAGAGCAGATCTGCCCAGTGACTTATAAAAGGCCCATCAATTTTGGCTGCTAGGATATTAAGGATGCCTGTTAAAACTTCCACGGAGTCGCTGCAGCGCCCAGGCACCCCACTTACGCATTATGGCTTAAAAATTGTCCATTCGTGCTTCGGCGAATATACCCGACGCACTATTTAAGGCAGCCCCAGCAAATCCTTAGCGCATCATTATACTGTACGCGCAGAGCATTGTCAGCCCCCGCGTATACGCCTCATCCTCAGGCTGCACGAGTAAAATTATTGAAAATAAGCTCTTAATAGCGTGAATTTTACTTGTTTAGTGATGAACTGCTAGCCGCATTGCTAGTTGATATGAGGCAGATTCTCGCCCATTAACTCAATCGGCTTTTATGATCTATAAGGGAGAAGAGAAGAAGCAGGTATATTCAACATTTTTTTTTAATAATGGTACCTACTGCTGATAGAAGTAATAGTTGCCAGAGCTACAATATTTCTCATAAAAAGTTATATTTTTTTACGAGACGAGCTAGACAATCCGAAGAGCTAGCTCTTCGGATTAAGGGCTTTAGCTGCAGCTAAAGCCCTGCAGGGCCGGTAGCCAAGACTGTTACGTAATGTTATGGTTAATTCATGTGGAGGACTACGCAGTGGAATGTAGTACCTACTTTGATTGTTCTATCGTGTAGTTCAGGAGCCTGTGGAGAAAGTTTCAATATAGCTTGGATAAGTCACCTAGAATCTAATACAGTAAAAAAATGCTTACACTTTTTTGCATTCACTGCACACTTTGCACTACTTCACAACTTCTTGGATTGCTTGGTCTGTAGCAAATTAGAGGTCTTCCAAAATTAAGGCCTTATAGTACAGCATAGTGCTGTACTAAAAGGCCTTCATTTTGGAAGATTTGGAAGGCCTGGTCCTCTATGCCAAGAAAACATTGGTTGAAGTGTAGTCGTATGCTGTACGTGACATATACGCGTTGATGTCATTAACGAGGGGGCAATGTGCAAAGCCCCCTTGTTCCGGTATTCTCAATCAAACTCTATTAACAATGCAATGCCAAGTAAACTCTTTTATTAAAGCTAAATAAACTTAACCAATTAATTGTTCCTACTTTATTTATTTTTGGTTCCAATGCAATTCATGTATTATCTAACAAGCCGATCGTGTAAATCAACCGCAATTCCGTTTTGTTTTAATCATAGTGTCCCTTGTACTATGAGTTACGCGTCACCCTTTGCATACTATTATCTTGTTGACACAGTACGCCGGACGACGGTATTTGCCATCGTACATCTCAGATTGTTTATCGAGCACATTATAATAGAAATCAACTAACTTATGAATACATCAAACCTAATTATTATTCCCTATTCGTCCCCATAAAAGACCTTTTGTGTTGGCATGCAGGAAATAATAAGCCACACTTTATTACGTAATAGGGTTCAGTAGGGTTATTGTCATGTCATCGTAAAATGCTGAATATTATTAGGGTTGTTACTTTATTAGGTACTTAAATGACTGGTTTTAAAAGTTAATAGCCTAGGGCCTAGAGGCTTGATGTATGATTGTGAGATGAGATTATTTTGAATATTTTAATCCATTGTGTTCTTTGCGATTTGAATAGGTAAAGATAAGTGTATTTTTTAAGCATTTTATAGATATAAGGTAACCACGAGTATGTCATATGATTCAGATGTAACGCTACCTCACGGTTAAGTTATCACAAATTAAATGTAATCAAAGCATAAAAGAACTAAGAACGGCATTGAAAGGCCTTCATTACCGGAAATGTGTCCTCGATTTGTGAGCCAATTCTCTATCTATATTAAACATCCTGTTGGTTTACTTTCTTTCGGTTTCTGTCTGACTGATGGTTAATGTTACAACCTTTTGATAACCCAGTTGAACTTACTTTATACTCATAAAACTCTTTATACGCCGTTATCGTTTTATTTATAGGTATCGATGTGTTCTGTAAAATCGATAAATGTTAATATAGAAAAATCTTATATTCCCAACCCCACAGAAGATGCACGGCGCGGTAAGATTTGGTTGGTCATTTAGGGCTGTTTGCCATGTTGATAATCGCCAAAACTGTGTTTCTTAAAAAACAATGGCACTCTGGCAAAACTTGGTGTCGGTTACGGTAACAGTGTCGCGAGTTCAATTTCTTATTCCCATCGCAAAAAATGACAAAAGCGCCTAAAGAAATTTTCACTCCAAAAAAAATCAGTACCTATAAATTAAAAATAAATAATTTAATCGATGCCAATCCACGTCCATTCGAGCTTTGCACTGATGAATAAGTTAGACACTCATTAGCTTGTCATTTAATTTCTCTTTATATTCATAATAACATAATTAAAATAATGTCCTACGTGTGGTACAACACGCTCTCTATTGTTTACTAAAGTGTATATCGCCCATTTATGAGTAATGAATAAATAGCATACTATTTACCGCATTTAGTGCCAGTAGTTATAATAAACGTTTATATATGCCTAATATCAATCATTATGTTAGGTGGATATAAAGTTACGAGTTTAAAAAATATCACGAGTTACCAGTAGATAAGTGTTATATATAAGACAAACATCTGAATGTTAGTAAGCTGTTTGAATAGGTTTAAATATTCTGCTAAAAGTGATTCCTTTTACAAAAATTGCAGGGCACAGAAAAATTCAATTATTAATAATAAATAGCCAATTAGCTACATATTTGTAACATTTACTAACTGCTGTTTCAATATTTAATAATTATCGGTAATTATAAATAAATATTTACCACATTATCTCTTTGATGGAACTAGGTTTGTAAGTATGCTCGCAAAAAAAACATTACATGATTATACTCGTACTTTCCACTGTGCGATCTCTCCACATTAGATTTATATAGGTTTCACTAATTAATAAATACTTAATAAAGTATAAAATGTTATGGATATACCGTGCAGTAATAATTATTTAGTATTTTACGGGTGTTAAATAACGGTAAATAACTACAAGAAGTTTCTATTTTCGTCAGCTGATAAAATAAGTCTATATTTATTAATTTACCAATTTATGTCTACGGAAAATTTATACAGAGAATGCATCAAATAGAAGTTGAACAAAGGCACTACTTATCTCACAAGAAATTTCTTCCAGTAGACCTGTGAGAGGAGATGTTTATGTAAGAGAGGCATACAGGCGTGTTTATACATAAGATAAAGGAGGAAGAAAATTAAAATGACGTAAAACTAAACTAACTACAAATAAACACACATATACATACATGTATTACTCATATATTTAAATAATTATAAATGTCAATTATATATATAGAAGGAAATAAAATATATACTTAATATTAACAATATAAATTACATTTAAGATTGTTCTAATAAATAATTATGTTTTACTATATTATATTAACTACATACGTAAATGCGTAAATCTTAAATGTTTTGGTACTACGTAATACTTCTGTGGTTTTAAAAAGTGGCGACCATGGGAAATCTTAAAATTTCGCAACCAAATGAGTCTTTAACATTTCACGCACTTTAATACTAATGCACTTTCTGTGTTACGTGATTCATTGACACCATCTCTTACAATGGCCAACTTTGAGATGTTCTTAAAAATGGTAGGTACTTAATAGGTCCACAATTTTAAATAGTTTAGTATGTATGCAAGTGCCTATTAACTGTTTTTCTTTATACTTAGTTCAAACCAGATATGTATTGCACATATTTATTTGTTTATTCTATGAAAAAACAATACGAGTAAGTATATGAGATTCATAAAATATTAAGTTATATAAGCATAACAAAAGATACATTAAGTTACAAAATAAATTTAAAAAAATTGCTTCTTTACCTACTCATCCAGCAAACCATCAGACAATACCCAATATAATAGCCTAAAATATGTCGCTATTAGACTACTTGACTGGACGTGCGAGGTCAAACGAATCAATCAGAGACGGTGCACACCCATCTCGTGCAATCGGCATAAATAATGAACGGGTATTATCAGCACTTTATCTTGGTGCCTCAATATGTCATGTCTTCATTTATCGGACGGTGTAAAGTTTAGTACCCCGTCTAACAGTCTGCAGAATGTACAGTGATGCAAATAGCCAGTGTCTATTTATCTTTGTTTTAACTGCTCAACTCAACTCAAATTCTGTCGATGTTTTTTCATATCCAAATCTTCTACCTCAATTTCTGAAAATCAAAAATCGGATAAAAATGAAAAGAAAAGTAAATTATTCAGGGTGACTTTTTACCTACCAGCCAAATTGTTGAAGCAAGTGCTGTCCATGATACTGAAAACAATTAATATTATTAATAATATTATTGTCTATAAAAACAATTAACGAAAACAAAGAAAATCGCCTTCCCATACAAATGAGCGCTCGACTCAGAGATCAGATCAGAATAGTTGTTCGCCCTGTATACAACGTTAAACGGAAAGGGGGTATTAACCCTAAAGGGTGTACACATGACATACTAATTAATATATACAACTTTTACTATGGAAACATCCCTGAAATTGTAAAAAAAATCTGCAGCTCCATACATTCTGGCACGGTAGGTAGGTATTTAATTTTTTATGGAGGTGAAGATTTTTATTACTATATCAGAGATGATTCCACAGTAAAAGTTGATCACATTGATTAGTATGTTTACTCCCTTTCGGGTTGATACCCCTTTCCGTTACACGTTGTATAAGGTCTAACAAAATTTTCTGAAATTGCTTAAAGAGTGAATTCAGTCCGTGCTAGTAAACAACTTTTCTTAAGGAACTTATGTTGAAATATGACAAATATTTTTTACTTTCCATACAAACTCGGCTCATCTGATCGGTCAAATATTACTTTTCATATTTCGATACGGGTAAAAGTTTCCATTGTGGACCGTTGATTTAAGGATTGAAAGGGGGAGCTGATTACTCATTGCTGTGCTCTAAGCCCAAATATGACTGTTAAGCGATAACCTAACCTCAAAATTTTAATCATTAATATCTCAGTAATTATTCGATTCATTGTGGCATTGAGGGGTAGCCTTCCCCCCTCCCCCTACCCCTTTCCCTTTCAAACCTTAACGACGGGCCCTAATGGAAACTTTATCCAATTTTCATGTCACCTATCCAAGTGCGGACCACGCCCGGTGTCACTTATTATTAATATAGGTAATCCTTACTCAGCGGTATAGAATAAAATAACGCATACTCATTCAACATTACTAATATTACCATTCATAAGAACGAGGCGCAGGCAGTGTATAATTATTTAGTTTCACTGTACCGATCAGAGTTTCTTCATTCACATTTGCGCAATATAGCAACCTTGTATGGACAAAGCGTATGATAAGGGTATAATGTCGCAACTGTTATTTTGTTGCGAATCCGTCTTTGTTTGTCATTATCATATCATTAGCCTTCGGTTAGGAAGTGGAGGAAAGAGGAAACGGAAATTTCAGCATGTGATACCGGTGTCTGAGATATTTAATTCTTGTTTTACATAAAAGTCCGACTTCAGACCATGGATTACAAGTCTGTGGGTTTGACTGTTACAGCTACTATTTTAACAATACTTTGTTTTACTAGAGAGACGGGAGTATCATGAGAATATGTGATGTAATATGTTTTAAGTTTTAAAACCTGTTAAAACCTTTTGTAGTGCTGTTTAACAAACAGTAACTTTAACTTCTTCCTCAAATCTTAATTTGTATTCGCTAGTTTCAATCAAGTCAAATCAGACACTTTTTTCTAAACTTCAATACAAACATTGTCATGGGATTTACATGAAATTCTTGGAGACAAATGGCAAACATAATATTAATAAACCTATAAACCATACCCTATAAATCATAACGTTCTTCATGCAATGTAGTGTATCTAATTGAAAACGGCAATTACATCAATATTAGTAGTATAGGTTCTAAAATGTTATCCTTAATTCTAAAAGCCAGCTAGTTGGCTGGCCACGGTCATCTCAGGTCATGGCAGAGAGTGAACGTACGATGGCTTTAAAAGTACCTACGACAAAAAGTAATGCAAGCACCACATTAGGGGCCAACCCTTGACCTGTCAATTTAAGTCTAGATTAAGTGATGAGATGAACTTGAGAACATACTAATAAGGATAATGTATTTATTACTACATAACAACATAAGGATAATGTACTAATTATTTTGCTTAAAACTGTGTCCGCTGAAGAATATAAATGCCAACCTACCTATAATTATTACATAGTTTGTTTTTCGTGCAGTTAGCCGCCAACTACTGTTGTCAGCCACATTTTTAAAGCTACTTCGAGGTATTCTTAAAATTGTTGATAGTTAATGCGTTCATGTGCAGGAAACGTCATTACTCATTATCAAATTAACATCAACCGTGATAGCTAGACAGTTGAAATTAACAGATAATGCTTTTCTGTTGCTGCTATAACAACAAATACTAAAAACAGAATAAAATAAATATTTAAGGAGGCTCCCATACGATAAACGCGATTTTTGCCGTTTTTTGCTCGATATTGAAAACGGCAAAAGGTAGTCGCGAAATATTCGCAGAATATTTAGACGTATATTCATTTCAAAAAGAAATAATTAAATTGAAATCAAATAAATATTTAAGGGGGCTCCAATACATCAAACGTGATTTTTATAGATAATGGCACAGAATCCTTCGTGCGCGAATCCGACTCGCACTTGGCAGGTTATTTTCTGTCTTTCTGCCTGCAAGTTTAATTTGACCTAATTCCCCTTTCCGATTGAACCGAAACTTTGCATACGTGATACATACATACAGCACGCATACGTAAGTTGTCAAGCGATATACGTTATCGCTTGACAATGCAATATTATGATGACATGGAGCTAATTTGATGATGGAGTTGGAAGGTGGTCATGGCATCACTGTGATAAAACAACAAAAACCTACCGAGTTTTGGCTCAATTGATTCGTCTTTGGCACTTTAACTTTTTTACGTGATGGTTATATATAGAGAAAAGGTTTTTTTCTTAAATAATTTCTTGTCTCCATCGATCATCAAAGCGGACTACCCAGTTATACATTGGAAAATATGTTCAAATCGTGACAAGAGAACTGTTTCGTCAAATACAATAATTCATCGTGAGTTGCTACTTAACTTTCATATAGTACATTACAGTTTCACATCACACGAATAAATGAATTGTCACGAACGGCAAAAGACACGTAAACATAGTCATATGATAAGTCTAGACTTGACTATATCAAACTTAGGTCATAGATATTATAATTGGTGACACAAATCACGGCAACATTTTGTCGATTTGCCTGCTTAGCCATAATACTATGGCTTAGCCCAGAGATAAAAGGTATAAAAGATAATAATTCTATGGCTAAGCCCTATATTTACTTACATACTTTATTATCTATCAGACTAATGACACTTATTTAAAAAGAAATAACAAAACAATCATAAATATTACAGTTAAACTAAATTAAAAAATAAAATTTAATAACAAATATATATAATTTTAATTAAGAATCAAACTAATAATATTTTTGTTTTTGATTAGTAACTTAATATATAGGTATGTTTATTTTTTTCTTTTATTACCTATCTGTAAAATTATTATATGAGAATTGTATTAAGTATAAAGATTACCTTATTTATTTTTTACACTTTTATCGCAATGTAAGCTTCTTTACCACCAGATAAGTTTTGCTTTTTGTACACCCAATATTCACATAAACCACATTTAATTAGACATGTAAGTAAATATAATATACGCCAATTCTATTTACTTTGGCATTCGTAAATATACCTCAGCTACAACATCCCTAATACAGTTAGCTTAAACAAGATCAGCAAATAACATATCCATAGCTTATGCAAGCAAATCGGTCACCGCATGACCGCTTGCCGAGGTCGGCGTTGCAAACATTGATCCGGTATTGTGTGAGACACGGTAAATAAATTCTAGTAAAATAACCCCCGATAACAATTTAACCCTTGAAAATATGGATGTGCTTATCGCCTCCTTCTGTGTATAGCTATATGTATGGAGAGATATATCTAGAGAGATACCTGTATATAGAGTTTTACTTTGTTTTACGACCTGTGTGCTACCTGTGTATAGAAGAGCCACAAAATCTTATGCGTTAACAGCTGCATCTTCAGCTTTTCTGGTTTGAAGTCCAACCAAAGTAAAAAGCAGATATAATAAGCAGCATTTTCAGGGACGTTGCTTTTATTAGATAATATAAGTAGGAATATAAGAGGCTCATTCTAAGTATACTTATTGTATAATTGTTTGTTTTTAGGGTCCCGTACCCAAAGGGAAAAAACGAGACACTATTACTAAGACTCCGCTGTCCATCTGTCCGCCCGTCCATCCGTCTGTCTGTCACCCACCGGGCTGTATCTTATGAACCGTGATTTGAAATTTTCACAGATGTTGTTTTTTAGTTGCCGCTGTAACAACAAATACTAAAAACAGATTAATATTAATATTTAAGTCTACAAGGATAGGGCAATGGATGTAGTAATATGAAATATTATGTTTTACATAATGTATAATCTACAATATAATACAGTCACTCTCCATTCTTACATCCGTTGTTTAAGTAAGTATTATGAATTGCGAGAAATGGAATTAATTTCTCGAAAGTATTTCCTTGAAAAGTATTTAATAACAAGAATTACGTCCTTTATTAAGTTCATAATGTGCATATAAAACAATGTAGCGTGGTTTTGCTTCATTACGGGCTTTCACTTGGTACTTTTTACTGCAATATACGAGTACTTACGGTCGGATATAATTATAATAAAGTTGTTATAATGTTATTGTATAATCTTAATTCATTAATATCGCAACTGTTTGATGGTAATCAGAGTAACGAAAAAGCGTATAATGTATCTACATTAATAAAGTAGATACACTCTACATAAATCTAGAGGCGGTACTCAAATTGCATATTAAGAGCAAATACATTGTTGTAGAGAATTGAAGATAATTCATAATTTACCGACAAGAGCCTAGCTCTTAAATATATTAATCTATGAACATATATTATGTTAACAGGATTTACTTCTAAAAATGCCGTAATATAGCAAACAAGCAATCTGACATTATTTTGCTAAGCATGTCTTTTATTTTCGTTTACTGTGAAAGACTACAAAAAAAAGTTCCTTAATAATTCCTGAATAAATAAACAAAAATCTTACTTGTTAACAAAATTAAAGATAAAGTTACTTACTTTGTTTTTTGTAATGGTAGAGTAACGGAGAGGCTTCTACAAAAACAATTACTCGTATCTTAAAAACATCTAAATATTCAGAAGTGCCAATTGTTTTCGATTTATCACTGCAATCGATAACCTGCGTCACGACATCAAGTGGTAATCGATCAAATTTTAGAGTTCACGGTCACTTCTGTATCAATAAAGGTATCGATATATCAATCATATTTATCTAGCAGATGTCAATCAGTGTGTAGCATGACACATGTTACATGCAAATATTATAACGAAGCACATAAAGTTTTTATCAACTTATGTTATATATATACGTTTCAATTTTTTTTTATTGGCTTTAGGACACAGAATTAGCATAAGGACTGACGTATTCAGGATTAAGATGAAAGACCAATAAATCTTTTAATTAAGACGAAACCACTTACAGAAGCCCATATCATACACATTAAGTTGCTACACCACAATAAGGAAGTTGTTACTTTGATTTGGAAGCATATATTTCAATATTGTTCTCCGAGAGATACTCAGTTCGCAAAAAACTATAAGAGTTCATATAATACAAAAAGGAAATAATAGCAAAAAACATATTGGCTTTTGGACCGAATTTAACCCAACAATTATGTGTATATAGTTGTGCTTACTCAAGAAAATCATCTTGCAGACATAGAGTTCGAAGTTTCGAAGTATCATCACGTGGGCAATTAGAGACGAATTATCATAATACGATCTATGTTTACGTGGGGCGCACTATAAGTTTCCGGAATGAATATGAAAAAATACTATTAAAGGTACAAAATTAATTTATTGTTTTTCAAAATAATCTCCCTTGGCGTCTATGCACTTTTTCATTCGATGAAACCAGTTTTGAAAACGTTTGTGAACACCTCTGAAACGTGTTTTTCATACTCCTCGACAGCCTCTTCTGGTGATGAAAATCGTTGACCGCGTAATTGGTTCTTAATTTTTGGGAACAGAAAAAAGTCACAAGGTGCCAGGTCGGGACTGTATGCAGGATGACTCATGAGTTCTACATTTTTCGCCTTCAAAAAGTCGTTTGTCTGTCTGGCCGTGTGAGAACTAGCATTGTCGTGGTGCAGGATGATACGGCGTTTACGGTTATTTTTACGGAGTTCGTCAATAACTACCGGCAAACAAATGTTCGTGTACCAGTCACTATTCACTGTACGACGATTCTCTATAGCAACAGTAGCCACGTGTCCAGTTTTATTAAAAAAAGAAGCAATTATCCGCTTAGATGCACTTTTCACGCGCGCCACTTTGGTTGGTTTCGGCTCATCTTGAAAGACCCATACGCTCGATTGCTGCTTTGTTTTGGGATCGTAGCAATAAATCCATGTTTCGTCATCTGTTACTATGTCCCACACCAAATTTGACCCACCTTTGTTGAATCTGGTAAGCATGGCACTGCACCAAGTGACGCGGTCCGTTTTTTGAGCCTCGGTCAAGTTGTGTGGGATCCACCGCGAGCACAGCTTTCTCACACCCAAATGTTTGTGTAGGATTAATTGTATTTGACTCATGCCTATTTCTAAGGATGCGCGAATTTCATGGTAGGTCACATGCCTGTCTGTTTCAATCATACGGCGCACAGCATCGATGTTTTTGTTCGTCACAGCGGTGGACGGCCGACCATCGCGAGATTCGTCACTGAGATTGATACGACCACGCTTGAATTCTGCAAACCAGCTATAAACAGTTGTCTTGCATGGTGCTTCATTGCCAAAAGCTGTTTCAGGCCGAGCGATGCTCTGTTGAGCTGTCAAATTACACTTAAAATCGTAGAAAATCATACTACGAAAATTTTCCCGAGTTAAATCCATGTTGATGCAGACACACAATTTTTTAAATGGCGCCACAAGGTAAAAACAAAAGACAGTCAGTTGAAACAAACTGCATTCTACAGCCAAAGAGTTCTATTTTCAAATGTTGCAATAAATTTTTAAATATTGTTTATGTAAGTGGCCAGTTCCGGAAACTTATAGTGCGCCCTATGTACATATTCTTACACAGTGCACAAGTGAATGACACATGTGCAGTAACTGTGAATCATATGATCATTTCGATCAAAGGCCACAGCTTTTGAATCATGTTTTGTGTAGGCAAACCTATTGTGTTCTCGCAATACTTTTATAATAATATGTAAGCCCGGGTCATAAAGGCCAAGGATCGTCCTTCGCGGTTAAATTTATTGATGAGAAAATTCGCCGAATTGAGTTGAGGACACGGTATTATTTGTTTTGACACTATTTGTCATGTAATTTCCTGTCTATTCACGCTAGACCTAAAAACTATTATAGGTACGAATACCAATGCATGTGACTATATTATATCATCATTTTATGATTCCCAAAATTACGTTTTTTTACATGATATATCAGTAGACTGTTAGACTTAATGCCTCTCCCAATAAAGAGAGGATTTGCCCATAATCGTCATAATGGGAACCTGCCCAGCTGATGTTGGTAACTCAATTACCATATGCAGTAAACTTAGATGAAGTCAAAAACCTAATTAAATACATGTTGACATTTTGCAGCAACTGTCACACGTTTATTTTGAAATAATCAGTTCCTCTAACCCCTTTTTGCCAGAACGTGTCCGTTAACTGTACTTTGAGTTCCAAGAATGCACTTGCACTTATCACTTAGCCGAAACCTGCCACAAACGAGGACGAATTACGTGAAAAGAGAGATAGTGTGGAAAACCACCTGTATCGTAATCGCACGTAAATGGGCATGTAGCGTTCGACGTAACAAAACGAACAGAAGGTAATCAAATCAGCGAAACTCATTCTGAAGTTTACTGTTTCTGATGCTTAATTAGGAGCCTTTTTTTTTATTTTTTATGTGGAGCTTAATATGTCTTTGGTTAACCTAGTGTTAAAATTTTCGTATCATGTGGTTTCCGGCCTAGAATAGGACAACTCCGACACGCAACGCATTTTTAATTAGGGTCAGCATCAGGAAGCAGGTAGTGGTGGCACACATTAAGTTAAAAAATTATGCAGTCGTATTTTTAACCGACATCAAAAGGGAGCGGGTTATCAATTCGTTTGAATCTTTTTTTGATGTATGTTCACCAATTTATTCGTAGACTCCCGGACCGATGTGGAAAATATATTTTTTTATTTTTTTTCATTTGAAAGGGCATATTTGTCAGGTGTTCCCATAGAAATTTTATCAAATCAATTGTTTAGTTTGGGGATGAAGTCGGTTTTTAGTTTTGAAAAATTCTTTTTAATAATTCATTACCTACCTACTTCTTTTTAATTAATTATGTATTGATCTTTGAAGCAATGGCTTCACCGTAATGAAATTGTTATATCGTAGTTCTTTTATTTATGATGACCTTCTGTTCATAGATATGCACATGCTTCGGCCACATAACCAGTTCGGACTTCGTCCCCCCTTCTCTTTCCACATACAGGTGTGCGACGCCGTGCAGTCTGGGCTCTGGCGATGGCACAATGATGCAACAAACCGGGTTACGCAACTTTGACCTTTATTCGGACGTTACTAGGCTTGGATTTATTAATGCAGTTAGATTCTGACATTGAGAAATCTGTCTTTTGTAGCGTTTGAGGTAAATTAGCATAATGATTTAAAAGGAGTTTCCGTCGGGTCTCTTTTGTCTAGATTTAACTTTCGGACGTTCTTGATTCTACACATTTGTTCTAATAAACAATTGATTCTAGAATCAATAATAAAAATAAATATAAGATGAACGTGTACCTAATAAAAACTTAGATCATTCAATTTATGAACAAAAATACATCATTCGAATATATTTAAGAGAAACTTACTAATTGTTTTATATTATTTTTAGTCAACTGTGTTTGGTATGCTGCTCGTATGAAATGAACATAAAGACTTTTCAACCCAAAAGGGAGTAAACATACTAATCAATGTGAACAACTTTTACTGAACAATTTGAACAACTTTAAAAAAAATCTGCAACTCCATACATTTTGGTACGGCAGGTATTTAATTTTGTATGAAGGTGAAGATTTTTTTACGATTTCAGTAATGGTCCCATAAGAGTTGTTCACATAGACAAGTATGTTTACTCCGTTTCGGGTTGATACCCACTTTCCGTTACACGTTGTATATACCATGACGCTGATGATCAAAGCAAGGATGCAGGACCACATTATTATAGTTTCTTGAGGATAGAACGCAAGAACGATTTCCTTAGTGATCTGACTTGGTGTGACATAGACAAAAGCCGTAAAAGGTCCCAGGATCTATAACGTGCACATGTATGACGATATGATGAAAGTATTGTATAATTTTTCACTCTTCAGTGTTATATAACTACTCGTACACAGCCTATTTTGATAAAATTTGAGTTAAAATTATGGGGCCGCCCTTGGGACATCTTTCCAACAAAAGAAGAATCATTAAAATTGGTTCATAAACGACGAAGGTATCCGCGAACACACATAAAAATATATACCTAAATATATATTGAATTATGAAACCAACTCCTTTTTTGAAGTCGGTTAAAATAATAACTGATATTTTGCCTTAAAATTAAATAAATACCTAAAGTCCCTAGTAAGTACAAGGTACATGAAGCTTAAAACACGTAGGTACCTGCAGGAAGGAATTTTACTATATTTATAAATATAATGTTTTAAAAGTTTAGCTCGTAGGTGTTCAAACTCGGCAACATAAATAAAATTTAACTGACAAAATAAGCAATGATAGATGCCTTAACACCGAGGTCATAGGCTCGCAAACTTGCGGTACTTTAATCCACATTATTCCTTGTTACTTTAAACCCACATGCGGAGTTACAAACTACTTCAATTAATTACTACAACAATACTTAATAACTCGACATAGACAATCGAGGCGTAGGTATGTTAAGGTACTGTTCCGAAGTAGACCGCCTTTCACCGCAGTTCACCTATTGCGACTACCCGCCATTTATTCAGTCATACTGTAAGTAGAGTAGTAGAAGTATGATAGTGTGATCAATATTGAGAAAATATAACTCCCCAATTGCATGGTGAAAATGAAGTGAAGGGAATGACAAATGTAAGATCTATTCCACAAACTTAAATGGAGTAACGTGTCAATAAATAAATAAATAAAAACCCTTTACTCTTGAAGAGGAGAAAGTAATTAATTTACCTAAACATATTTTATCGTGCTGCTATGTAATACTTTTATTAATTCAGCTTGCTGCTTAAAGCATACACAGATATGCAGCACAATAAATGTCGCGTCTCATCGCGAGGTACGGAATCGAACCTTTTATTATGCTATTTTATCTGATACATTCCTAAAGCCACAGCCTATATTGTATAGCAGTACTACAAGGAGCAATGCCCCGTATCGGTCCCATATGTCAAATCAATTTAATTGGTTATCATTAATGATTAACAGCGGCAATAGATATGCGTGGCAATGATACCGAGTGTTAGGGCCATGCTACAATGTTTGAAATGAATCTGCAGTAACAGTTCGTCAATTTAAACCAAAGATGCTATAGTCATTATAACTTATATGCAATGTTACATACTACATGATTTGAATTACTTTGTGCAATTCCGCCACCAGTTAGTTCATGCAAACTATTGCCGGCCGGCGCCCACCCACTACTGTTAGTCCCAGCATACCTGCCACCAACAGCCCGTGTGCACCCGCCACCAACAGCTGATGCATGCTCCCTCCGATACTGCTGCATCCGCTGCGGCTGCAGCAATATCGGACACCGCATACGCGACACGTGTTTCGCCTCTCCACGAGGCATCTTCAGGCACCAAACACAAACACGTGTCGCGTATGCGGTGTCCGATATTGCTGCAGCCGCAGCGGATGCAGCAGTATCGGAGGGAGCATGCATCAGCTGTTGGTGGCGGGTGCACACGGGCTGTTGGTGGCAGGTATGCTGGGACTAACAGTAGTGGGTGGGCGCCGGCCGGCAATAGTTTGCATGAACTAACTGGTGGCGGAATTGCACAAAGTAATTCAAATCATGTAGTATGTAACTTTGACTTCCGCAAAGTAACACCTGAATCTATTAACTATTATATGCAATGCCAATTATCTCTTTCTTTTATTTCCTCTTACGGGTCTGCTGGGAGTAATTTTTTCAGGGAAAGAGAAAAGGGTGGTGACAAATGGTATTTTACTTTGCAGTCACCACAGTTACTTAATATTAGTTAAAATATTGATTACACCAAAGATAATATAATTACTAACGTAAGAGATACCCAACGCCATAGAAATTATGGTAGGACCCGTAAGTAGGCAAAACTGGAGTTGCAGGTAAGCACAAAGAGATGGCAGCACACACGACTAGCAAAAAAGTGACAAAGAAAGTGTTGGCTATGCTTTAATAGTATTTTATGCAACAGTTGTATAAGGAGGGTTAAAAAATGCGAGTGGCGCAGGTTACGATGCAAGCATCGTAAATTGACGCTATCGAGCAATTTTTGACTACTTATACAACGTTGCATACAATACTTTTTCTACGACTATATTTACTAAAATAAATACAAAAATAAACAAAGAAAAGTACGAAATACTATCATATGTTTGGTAGATACTAGGTGTCTATGGAAGACTTAATTTTTTTTATTGACGTTTTCCTATTGACTAAAAGTGCCATTTTTGAAACATGGAGTCACTTAAACGAATGTTTTTCATACAAAAAACCATTTGTTCAGTGACTCCACGTTTAAAAAATGGCACCATATGTTAAAATAACGATTTTATTATGTTGGCAGTTTGGTAGATCTAAAGAAAAAAGTTAGTCTATGGCTAGGAGTATCGTTTTGACGAAATAACGACACATGTTCTATTATTAGGAAAAGACTATAGACTTTTCTGAAATCATATAATCTATGTTCTTATATTAGTGTTCGGGACCATTTAAAAGACAGATAACAGTAGTTATTATATAATATATATAATAGATAGGAGTAGAAAAAAATATTTATTGCATTTTCTATAAGTCATATTTAATTAATTAGAGTGCTACTTTATTTAAATAATAGTAATAAAAGATTTTAATGTTTTAATAAATACCTATAGCGCCATCTAGTAAAGAGAAATAATTATGTTTACACTTACATAGATACTTTAATTCTTTCTAAAATTAATCTATGATATCTACTGAATCCCTGACGAAGTGTGTATTGTGTAGGTAAACATATAGAGGTACAACGTGTAATGGAAAGGGGGTATCAACCCGAAAGGGAGTAAACACTAATCAATGTAAACAACCATTACTATGAGCCATACCAAAATGTCATAAAAAAATCGGCAGTAACATTTTGACACGGTAGCTATTTAATTTTGTATGGAGCTGGTCATTTAATGTTTTGATTTCAGAGATGGTCCCGTAGTAAAAATTATTCACATTGTTGTGCACATTTACTCCCTTTCGGGTTAATACTCGTAGCTCCTTTCTTCTGCTTCTTATCCTGTCGCTGGCCTAAATTTCGAATTTCGTTCTTCCAATACGTTGCTACTTTTTGCTACCCCTTTTTAATCGACTTCAAAAAAAGGAGGAGGTTATCAATTCGTCGCGATCCTTTATTTTTTTTATGTATGTTCACCGATTATTCAAAGACGCCTGGACCGATTTAAAAAGTTTTTTTTTTGTTTGGGAGGGTATACTTTCCAGGTGGTACCATGGAAATTTTATCTAAATCGGCTGTGTAGTTTGGGGGTGAAGTCGGTTTTTAGTTTTGAAAAATTATCTGTAACACGTTGTATAATATAAACTTCCAAAGCACGCACCTAAACACCGCTAAACATAATTAAAATAATTACAATAAACAACAGTAAATCTGCCAAGAGTGTGCATCGGGCCTGCATTCCTGCTCGCTCCTCGCCCACTGGCACCGCAATTTCGATAAACAAGCGACGGCGACCTTACGTCCCACTTCGCGAACGAGTCTTCATTCATAGTTGTTAAAATGTTTATTACCAGTATTTACTGTAAAGTTGACATGATGTAGGTACCATCTATGAGGATTACTTTATGCTCTGGCGTTCTGGATGTGTTAGACTGGAGCTCACACGCCCAGAGCGCGATTTGTACAGTTAGCCAAAAAGATACCTGACCAGGCCCTCTATCAATGTCTTAATTTTTTTCTTAAACTGAAATTAATATTAACATGAAAATATATATTCAAAAAGACTTCATTAAAATCTTTCTGAATACGCATTTTCATGTTAATATTCTTTTCAGTTTAAGATAAAATTCAAGATGTAGGTAAAGGGCATGGTCAGGTATCTCTTTTGTTGACTGTACCTGTGATTTTTTAATGTACCCATGTTCGGTCATTTTCATCTACCACCACTTGCTTCCGGTGAAGGAAACAGTCGTTAAACTATGTCGATACTTTTAGGCAGCTCGAAAAATCTGACACGAGTGTTGTAGAAACAACGCCCTCGATGAAAAGAAAGACTTATTGAGTAGACTCGGAGATTCGCCTGTTTCGCAATAACACAGCGCTTATCGTCGAAAGTAAGACCTATTACAAAATACCTGATAGATTTTAAATGCAAAATAACAATTATGCATTGAATTGTCTCTTAGCCAGTAGGTTAATTTTGTTTCAATAAATTATCTTTTTATTTCGTGAAAGAACTACATATAGGTGGTAGCGTTTATTGCTTAACCTATATGAATTGAACCAATATAAAACTAGAAACCTATAACTTTAAACGGTAATAACCAAAACAAGTTATTTTTGGTTCTTACCACCCTGAACATTGAAAACATATTGATAATTTATATTTAACTGCAGCACTGCACAGACATATAAAGGGAAACAGACTAAACATTATTGCATAATACAAAGAATGACGCGTGGCGTGAATTTTCACATAAGCTACATTAGTTTTGTTGTTTTTCTTTAACATAATTGGTAATATTGGAAACAAAAATAGTAAAGTAATATTCTTTATGAATGTAAAAGAGTACCTGCAATAATTGTTTATAAATATATTTCTTAGGCAATTAAAAAATAAGCTACGAGTGAAAAATTGCCACGCGTTCTAAGAAAGTATCTATGTAATGTTTGGCTTAGGCTAAAGGCTGCTTCCCTTTGTACATATGTCTGTAAACTGTAGTAAGTTACAGAGTAGAATGTTAGGATTATAGGTACTTAACCTTAAGTTTCCATTTAAGTCGGACTTAACAAGGTATCACGTAGGCGATGCACCTTCTTATTAGGATTTGATTGCAGAAATGTTCCAACAATATCGTAAATTAGACATAAATGTATTCACAAAACCTTATTTCTATTAAGGGCCCGTAATATTACCAGCGCATCAATGACCCAAATTATATTTGGTAATAGTATTTGTGCCGACATCAGGACTTTTAAAGTTCTGGGTCTAGTTGCGTAGGCTTTTTTTTATCCGTGATATAAATTGAACGTTAAAGACGTAGGGTATATCCTACACTTTTATTTTATTACGAGTAGTCCAAATTCATATTTGTTTAATAGCCTATAGTGTCCTATTTTTTGGGCAAAGGCCTCCTTGTTTCCACGATTCTCGATCCAAGGCAGCTTGCTGCAAACCACTCATGCAGTATTCAATGTCATCCCTCCATCTTTCCCGCGGCCTTTCCCTAAACCGGCGTCCTTCTGGATCCCGAAACGTCGCTTTTCTTGCCCATCTTTCCGATCTCATACGACAAACATGACCGGCCCACTCGCACTTTAGCTTTGCCGTCTTGACACTTACATCGACAATTTTTTTACATCGAGGGCAACGATTTCTAAAATTTCATTCATGCAACTTTTGTATAAAAACCGCTTAGCAACCAATTTTGAGTCTTGTGTAGGTATATTGAGTGAGCCTCGACCCGAATTAACGTAATCATTGCACATGAGCTATTCTCGTATGCATATGTAACGAAGATAAGGCTTAATTAATTTCATAGCCTGATAACCTCACGCATCAATTAAGTCATGCAAACGCAAGCAAATATGTTTGGTTTACTTAGCTTTAGTAACTTAAGCTTTTTGAAACAATGGACAGTATTAATTAAGAAGTATTCTCATGCTACCCTGGAAGTACTGTTGAAAGGTGCCAAGAAAACCAATGGTGATGTTATTACCAACACGGGTTACTCACGTAGGGAGTCAGCTACTGGCCGACATGTTTCGACCTAATCGGAGTAACTCACTCTCTACGTGATTAACCCGTGCTTGTTAATAATATCTGTGTCTCACGTTAGTTTTAATCAATGATGATGTGTTTCCAATGAGATCTTCAAATTCTGAGCTATTCAGTGGATGGATCGTCTCGTGTTCCGTGATGAGTAGTGTAACCATAACCGCTACAGACTGCATTCAATAAGACAAACAATAAATGGTTAAATCCTGTATACTGGTCAACAACGATACGAGTAAAAAACCATTTCGACTCATCGAGACAAAGAAGCAAGTAACCAGAAGTAGTTTGGAGACATTGATGTTAACAATAGAATTTTTTACCATTACTTGTAGCTACAAGTTGATAGGTACAATTTGGAGTCTCCAGAAACTTGGAGGATTGTTTCTCGCCGCCGCCGTGCCGATGGGCGGCCGCATAAATCTATGGAACAGACTATTACGAGTATCTCAAACTAATGCAAGAGTTGTACAACATTTTCATTAGAGTCAGCCATCGTGGGGCCATGTAGACGCAGGGCTACCTTCGAGCCCGATTATTCGAAATCGTTAGATGCCTTAATTAATTAGCTTGTAACTCAAGTTAACTTAGCACAATACTAAGTACCTTCAGTTA
Organism: Acrobasis suavella; assembly: GCA_943193695.1. Lineage (NCBI taxonomy): Eukaryota > Metazoa > Arthropoda > Insecta > Lepidoptera > Pyralidae > Acrobasis > Acrobasis suavella. The sequence continues at coordinate 6,665,808 of OW971945.1, read as the reverse complement.
GGAATGTGAAACAAACGAATGCCTGCTGTTCCGGCGAGACAAGACAATTACAAAACAGTACGAGTATAACTGCTAGGAATTCCCTGGCTAGTGAACCATGGAGTTAAATCGCTGAAGTTTCTATTGGGTAGGTAGGTAATGCACCTTCGTTTACATAAAGTTAAGTGATAATACTTTTTAAATGTAGAAATTAATAATTAACACTTTAATTAGAAGCGGCAATAAAATTAGCTTCAAGTAAATGACCTGATATCAACAACTATTATAAAAATGAAAGAAAAATTGGCAAATATTAAGTGATACAAATATTCAAAGACAAATAAACGGATTTTTTACTGTAATATTGCATTTTGAAATAATTAATTATTTATATAAAATAAATTAATATCACCATATCAAGGACTAACAATATTAAAAAAAAAACAGAGTCGCTTGCCGCTTTTTTTTTCATTTCTACTTGTTAGCTTAATTTTTTTTATTACAGCAACGGCTCTTTGTAGTAGATGGCATCATTATCGGGTGGCACAGGTCCTGGTACCACCCGATAAAATAACTCCCTTTCCACTGATATGTTGGTAGTACATTGACTACCAACTCAATATGATACGGTCGTACTCGATTGTACCTTCCCCGCGTTACAAACATTCCACAAAGTCACGTGATCCAGGATTTTCCAATCTGAAACAAATTAAATCCAATCCGATGCGAGTTTTTGCCGGTTCAGCGGCTTCCGGCTTAGCAGCCTTGTTGGCTGGGTGTGAAACAAAGAGAGCCAAGGTTGGAGGTCGTCGCGCAGCCATTGATGCGACAACACGTTAGAACGTTAATCTCGGAATTTATAATGTGTAATGTACAGTTCTTGACGTTTAGACGTGTACCTTAAATAAATTTTGTATACCTATTTATACGGTTCGTCACCACCACTTTGTTCTTCGACTGGTATCGTATGAGGCGACTAAGAGGTAACAGGAACAGAGGACTTATAACCATCTACAACGATCACCAACCTGCCTGCGCAGCTGGGAGATTATTGCCGAATTCTCCTTTAGATTGAAAAGGCCTTGTACAGCTCTTCTTATTATTAAAGAACTAAGCTCTTGTCTGTAGAGTATCCAATGCCTTCCATCTCCCTCTGTCCAAAGTCCTCTACATCCTTGTAGGTTATAACATTGATTTGATCTTTAAGTTGTTTAATAAAACGATGTCTAGGTCTTCCTTAGCCTCTTCTTCCTTCTATTTTTCCCTCCAATAAAACTTTTAAAAATGCATCATGTGTAATAAGGTGTCCTAACATTTCCCCTCTACTATAATTAATAGTTTGTAGTGGTTTTCGTTTCTCTCCAACACGTGCTAATAACTCCTCATTAGTTTCCTTTTCTGTCCAGCTGTTCTTGTACATACAGCAATGGCTGTAAAAAAGACATAGAAAAATACTCTTCCAGGACTATATACATATCAGTCTCGGATAATTAGTGGTAATTACTTATAGCCAAAATATGTTCAACTATTATTTATACGTCAATCAATGTATTTAAGGACTATGTTCTTGTCGGCGGAGTATTTTCCATGCCTACTGATCATCAGCCAAATGCTTGACTTCCTTATACGACACGACTTCTGCCTTTTTCTTTAATTCATCCATGAACGGACTTCTTGGCTTTCATTTTCCTCGACATTTATACGTTTATGTGCCAACATTTTCAGTAATTTTTGAATAAAATATGCGTTGTGAATCAGCAAAACATTGCCTATAGTTACACTTTTATGTGGAATGGGTAAGTTTATTTTAAATACATAATTTAATTCCCCTTCTGGTCTAATAATATGTTTAGAACTGTATATGCTGACCGACAGTCAGCAGCGCGTGTGCCGTGAGAACTCACATAATCATGCTCATCAAGGCTGTGTTTATGTAAATGTTACGAGTAACTATGGTAGTTACGATGGTATAACTTGATGCTTTGTCTGCGTTTACTTGATAATAATATCACCTGTAATGTACACTTGATTGTTGTACTTAAATGAATGATGTACGATTGTTAAAATCACCGCTAATGCTTTGAAGAGTTAGGATTTGTTTGTTTGTACAGGAATCCTACCGTTATCTCTTATAGCAGCACTTAAACAGACCTGCATTGTTTAATGCTACCATGACACCTTATAGCAGCCCTTAAACAGGATTGTTTTGGTTGACGTCATAAAACTATTCACCTTTTTTTTGTATGGACTATTCCTACCATCACGTCTATTTGACAGCACGAAAACGATTATTGCGCGTCTCAAGTGTCAAATAAAGCGATCCTTAAAAAGTTACTTTCCAGTAACTTTTATGGAGGATTTTAGTTGGTTTTCTTGTGAAAGTGAATATGTTTTTTCTTTACTTTAGATTTTTACAAAACACTTAGTAGATAAATGAAGATACGCTACCATGGGACCTTAATTAATCCTACTTAATACCTTTAATTGGAAATTTGGATTTCAAAAACAAAGTAAGACATATTACTTCATTATTTTAGTACAACTTATGTAAAAAATAGTAAGTTATTCCAACTTACGTAACATATTTTTTTGTAAGTAATAACAATGCTAATCCTTGTAAAATATTTATTCACACACGATAACAAATAACAACACATTCTTAAGTATAAGTTATTTATTAAAATTATATAAAATATAATATAATCATATATTGATAAAATATAATCATATATTTATGACAATACACTGTGCTTTTGTACGATGAAGCCCACAATAAAATTCACTTCCAAACACTAATCGTTACCATCGTATAATAACTGTTTATCACGGCAATTCGGAAAAGCTCGATAATATGAAGTAATGGATATATTTTGTCAGGTGGTTGCTCGGCTTCCAGCATTAAATATATAATACATTTATGTTTTCACAAATTTACGATTTATTTATAATTTCGAAAACCAGACGCAGACATCCGTTCAAAACTTTCATTCTAAATTTTTTTCGCACTCATTAAAATTTTAGCCATCTTTAATGGTCAATATCAAATTAAATTTGTGTACATTGTCAAATGAAAACAAAGTAAATTACACTAACTTTTAGATATTTAAATAAAAATGATAGAAATAATTATGTTTAAAATAAAACAACCGGTAAAAATAATAATTTTTTGTCAAGGATTTGAACGTCTTCGCAGTCTCATCACCAAAATAAGGCAGAGACAACCAACAGTTCACCATTCAGGAATATCCATTCAAAAAACATTCAGCATTATGAACGTAATGGTAGGATTTAAAGTTGTCCTGCTTTTGACCTGCTTAAAAACTGCACCTCAACTGCCTTGTTTCTGAATGGTTTTATAAGTGTTAGTGGTAGCCTTCCAGTTTGTACTTATATAGTTAGAAGGTAATCGTAGAACTATGGGAAAAAAAAAATGTATGTCAACCTATCAAAAAAACAAGTAAAAAAATCGCGATAAAGCGACATTAAATCGACAAAAATATGTCAGACTGCACTTTAGGATACTATACTGATTGTTATAGAACCTTTGGAAAGGTTTCGAACTTTGACATCTTAATGATTTTCCTTGACGTTAAACTTTTTAATTTTTCTGGAAACTGTCAGTGAGCAACGGTATTGTCTAATTCATTCGTCAAACTTTTAGCCACGGTATGTATCTGGTTTTTATAGATCACAATACCTAGCTTAAATACATAGAGGCAGCTGTAGATAAGCCAGATTTAGATTTAAATTATTTAGATAGAAATTAAAAACAAAAACTAAATATATTTGAATAAAATGAATAATTAACGAAATGATAACAATGATACCGACAAAAAATAATAATTTTTAATTCAATGTGTTTTGATAGCTTAATGAAGTATGAAATAAATCACAACGCAATAGATTGCCACGAATAAAACATGTGACTTTATAATGCCACATTTGTTTACAAGACATTTTATTTTATATCTCGTAAACACGTTTATAATAAAACATTTATTCTAGCCATCAGGGTCGTTTGAAATACGAGCAGTATTATATAAGGTTGCAGAAATCGAATATCAGGCAAACGTAGCTTATAGACTGTTTATAAGACGACAACGATACCAGAAGTACATTCTTAAGTCGTCCTTTAGCATAAGTTAAACCTATTTAAAGAATAGCTATATATTTATTAGATAATTATAAATTTTAAATTCAATAATCAAAATTAAATATGAAACATATAATACGTAAATAACATTACTTATTACTTCCTCGTAGAGGTAATATATATAAAATATGTAATAAAAACCCTGTCCAATCCTTGGAGGAGCAACTCAGACCATCAATATGAACAACTTTTCCTATGGGACTAATACTTGAAACTCACAGAAAAATCGTCATTTTCATACAAAAGTCTTCGGCCAGCCCAGCAATTTGTATGAAATGGTCGATTTTTTTTCGAGTTTCAAGCATTGGTCCCATAGGAAAAGTTGTTCATATTGACGGTCTGAGTTGCTCCTACAAGGATCGGACAGGGTTTTTGTTACATATTGTATACCTACGCCGTCAAAATGTTTTTTTTTTTCATTTCGTTTTTTTGTTTCGCTTTAAGTAATAAGTATACAAGTTTAGTAAATAAATTAGCTTGTAGCGTGTGTTACCTCAATCTCACGTCCACGGAAAAAATAAATAAATTTAATAACGTTTATATATCTAAATAATAATTTTGTTTTCTATTAGTTTTTGCTACACCCAAACTGGGTACATGTTGATCTGCACAATATATTGTTAACTTTTTGCTTACATGTTGCGAATAAATGACTTATGACAGTTATGACTTATATATTTTTTTAATATCTTTCACTAAATGCATAGCTTCTTTGCCAACTAATAAAAACCTACGAAAGTCTACCTATTTTCTCTGACCCTATACAAACAGGGAATGTGTCATTATGCGAATATATTCAAAGAACCCAGCAACAATGGACAAAGTGCTACTTTTGTTACCATTGTACGAATCTGTCCCACATGCACAAAAAAATCGGCGCCAGATGGAGGGCATTTGTGCAAGTGCATTTTTTTTTAAGTCTCGCCGACGCCGGTTCAAAAATATGTCGTTAAAACAAAAGGGGTTGTATCTGTGGCGCCCGTGCCAGACAGTCATATGTTTTGTTATCACTTTCACGACTTTGGGGGTCATATTGGGACCGATACTCAAGTGTTACTCATCGACCCTATATTTAAACTGACCATAAATCAGTTTACAGACTCTTCTCAATTGTTTATGGCAGCTATAAATTTTTACTTTGCACAAGTGCAACAATAGTACTCAAAATAATGCCAGCTCATCGGTCTGATACGATTTTTGTTGTTTTATATTTTTCCGTATATGAGTCATCAAGTAGCTGATCTTTCATGCTGGGAGAAAAGAACAACGTCTCACCTTCACGCCTACCATCACGCTAAACGTGGTCTTTGAGTCTTACGGCCCTAGGTTATGTCTGCCCCATTAGGGATTAAGACGTGGAAATGCATCTGCATCAGGATCTTCGACGACACGCATCTTAAAATCACTGCCTGCCTATCGATGGGGTGGCGACTGTTTATGACAATTTTAATACGCCCTTAAAATTAAAGCCATAAAAGTTTTACGATGGACAAAGAGATGTTTACGAGTGGTCGTATTTCATCCTATTGTAGGCCTAGTTCGTTGAGTACTAACTGAACTTACGGGCTGAGATTATAGGCCGACGCAACGGTTTCTTTAATAACAGATTCGATAATTTTATAGCTTTAATTTCCTTAGGTGAGAAGTTGCAGCTGTGCTTTATAAAAATAACTATAAAAGAATTTTAATTATATCTTTTATTAAATTTTATTGTAAAAATAATATTTTGTATCGTGCAAACTTGATTGTAGGAGATTTTGTCACAAACACAGTTATTTTTATTCGGAAATAAGCACCTAGGTAATATAAGTAGGTATAATTTGAATGGTCATTTAGTAAAAGTATGTTTACTAAAATTTCATAAAAAAATAAGATTCTGTGTTTTTTTTTTAGAAACAGCATTGGTTTTAAATGAATAGTGAGCGAGATTTATTTCAAATAATAATAATAGACATATATAAAAAAATACTTAAGACCTCTTTGTAGAACAAAAATGTTTGACTTAAAAGTGCTGACATAGGTGTTACTACTTCAACATTCAAAAACAAAGAGAACAGTGGTCGGAAATCATCCATTGATTTAAAAAAAACAGAGTGGTAATCGCGCCGATGCATTTTCGGAGCTACCTGATTTCTTTCGGCTCGGGGCAGGATCATGTGAAAAAAAACTTGATACCAAGTTTTTTTTTATAACTTTAAAATAAAAAAGGAACCTTTTAACAAGTTGTAGTTCTCTTGTCAGATTTAGGGAGACTCTAGTAGAGTAGATAATTACTAATTCATTATATTCAAATGGCAAATAATGTACATAGGCACCTACTGCTACCAAAGTTAAAAACATCAAATCATTAACATAATACAAGTATGTATTTATCCTCATTATTTCAAAATCATAGTTATAAATAGGTTCAATGCAGTAGCTAAGATTATTTTTACTCATAGCTGAGATGTATTTTATTATGAAACTAATTGCTTTAGGTTCCATAAAATATCTAAGTCGAAATAACAAGGTAAAACTAGCTTACTACAAGTGCATCATTAAAAAAGTTCTTGCTCGGTTAAACATTTTGCTTTTGTTAGTGAATAGCTATTTTGAACTTTTTCGTACACAACGGCATGCTTTTTTACTAAAATTACGTATAAGCATTAACTCTGTGACACGCTATATCGCATCTGTTTCAATAAAACTGTTTGTGTTACCATCTTAAAGCGTATAAACACACAAACTTGAACAAACTGCAATCATTAGCGTTTCTGAGAACAGAAGAGAAACGCTCCAGCTCAATTGATGAGAATACTTCACACCTCCACTCACATCAATCTTACTTTTTTTTATAAAACAAATAATCTTTAAGATTTGGATGATTTCTTAGAAAGATTTGCTGTCAACGAGAGTTTGATAGAAGATCAACAAACAATTTTTCTCTTTAAAGTTAGCACTATAAGTTTTAATTTACGTTGAATAGCTATTATTATAGCGTATCCTGCGTACGTGATTTGTCACCCTTCGAAAATACAGAGGTCCACAGTATAAATATAAAATTATGTCCTTGGGAACCGGGACCCCGTACTCAAAATGGCTTAAACACAATAAACAAGTTTTAAAAATCTTTAGAATGCGGGTTTTTTCGGTGTAATAAAGTTACGTCCTTTCGTATTTTACTGATATTTTTGGATTAACTCGTACATTACATTTTACTATCAGGTTAATTGCGACCTTTCTACCCCATAAGTCGAGAATAAAAAAAATGGTTTTGAACTTTCTGTCGGCAATCTGTGTAAAATAAATCCCCAAACCCAAATAGGTCTTACAGGAACTTCTTCATGGTGAAGGTAATACTAATAACTGAGCATCAAGCACCCGCTGCTCTTTTTCTAAAGAAATCTTAGATTGAAATAGCGTTGAAATAAATTGGATATGGTATGCTTAGGCTTGTGTAATAGAACTTTACTCACAGGCAAACTCAGCTTCAATTTACTCTGACAATAATTGAAGAAATCAATGTCTTATTTACCTGTCTACCTACTTTTTACTTTGACCCGCTTGACACCTCGAGGGAGAAAGCTGCTAAAAACTAATTGGTCAAACAAACTTTGCCAATCACTGAGTACCTACTACCTAGTTTTGAATTATGTAGTTGTAGTAAAATGTTTAAGAATACAGAAGTAGGTACCTAAGTATCTTACATATATCATTTGGAGAATGGTAGCACAGGACTTACGTCCGTCCTGAAGGTAAGTACGTCCTAAAGGTAGGCTACGTAGGTACCTACCTACAAATTATCTTGATGCACATGACGCAGATAGAGTCTTATATATTCAGCAGGAGTGGAAGTTAGAAGTACTTAACAAAAAAAGAATACATGACCTACACTCACTATCACAATAAAATAATACTCGTATATGAGGCCTCTGACAGCCCTGTAAAATTGGCAACCTTGTGGAGGGCAAAAAATAACCGGCCAAGTGCGAGTTGGACTCGCGTGGAGAGGGTTCCGTACAATACCAAAGATTTTCCCTAAGTGAACGTATTCTATTGAGTTTTTATTTTCAATTGATAGAATTCTTATAGGTTTTTTTGCAATCAACAAGCAATGAACTATATTATGAATATTTTTTCAAAACTTTAGGCTCAGTAGTTTCGGAGATCAGGAAAGAGGAATGATCAATTTTCGTCTTCTTTCATGAATAAAATCAAAACAATTTATGTTACTTTAATAAAAAAAATATTTGAGATCCTCATAAAGAGCCCTTTTATTTGATTATGACACAGTAAGGTTTGCAATTTTTTTTTCATATTTGTCCCCCGAAAATCACCCCTTTTTTTTTTAATATTTACTTTCTTTGCACATCTGTGTTTGGGTCATGAGATTACATCATCCTACCAAATTTCACCTGATTTGGTCTTGTAGATTTGGAGCAAATTGGCTGTGACAGACGGACGGACAGACAGACGCACAAGTGATCCTGGGTTTCGTTTTTATTTTTATTTTTGTACAGAACCCTAAAAATTTGTTTAATTTTAGCTTTCAACACGAGAATAAGAAGCCTCACTATCCCTAAATATGTCACTCTCTTGTGTTAAAAAGTTAAAATTAATGTTCCCCTTTCTCACCATATTTCTTATCGGACGTGACGTGACCGTGACCGCGACCACAATACAATTCCAAATAATTGTGTTACCTCAAAACCGAACGCACGTTTTAATAACATCATCTATACATTTAGTATCGCCGTGTTTACATTAATCTTTGTAAGGGTTTAAACGGAAGGGTTACACGAATAGTATCACACCATCTTACTTAGGTCCCATTCCAATGCGCCCAATGATGCTGCACCTCACTAAAATTACATACTTACCTAATGCCTTTTAACGGTTTACAAGATGATAATGTTTCAGAGGAAAAACATAAGTATTTAATGTTTTATTACTTATCAGAGCTCATATGTGCAAAACAAATTTATTTCCAGGTAAGTATTTGGAAAAATATATATTACCCTTTAAGCGAAGCAACTTTTTTACTAGCGCTTTCGCAAGTAAAGCGGCACCGAGCGTGGTCCGCACTTGAATGGGTGACCACAAGTGGAATACGAATTTCTCAAAGTCATCCCTCCTTCGATAGGCATGTATAAGCCGTTGGTCCCGGCTGTCATTATTGTATGGCAGTCGTGAAGCTGTGTCAGATGCCGTTAAGAAGCCTGAAAAATCTGACACCAGTGTTGACTATTTACACACACGAATTTTACAAAGTTTGAAGGTTGAAACACAGAATACACAATAGTAAGTTGTTGAAGAGCAAATGGATACGGAACCCTTATTAATTTCAACTGATGAATACTGCTTACCGTTCAAAAACTTCACCTCGACCAAAATCCCTTGTCAAAAAATATGTTGCACTTTACTGCAGCAACATAGGGTTAATTTTTGAATAACTTCATTTTTCTCAGCTGTATCATTAACTTGGTTGTTAGGCTCCTTCGTACTAATTCCAGTTGCTTATTCAGATGTCTCCCCTTAGTTCATAAATAAAGCTTACAGTGGGATTAAAGTATAAGCTTAGAAATCTTCGAACACATTATTAAGGCGAGGCACCGCCCAGCATAATTTGAACATTGAAATGTACATCCTTGGGCAATTTCAAAGCTTTCCCAAAATATATTTACAATGAAATTAGGAGAAAGTGTACTTTTTGGATTACTGAAATTGGGTAATAATGATAATGAAATTTCGGAACTAAATTGATGTGACGGGTTCATACATATATAAGTTCATTGGGTTTATACAATAAGTAGACAACTTTTCATAATACCCTATGGTATGGATGAAAGTTTAAACATACACTTTCAATTCTATGTAAAACGTTCTCATATAGATTTAGATTAAGTAGGTATTTGTTCATAAATTGAGAAATTTTGAGAAATTACGTCATAATTTCTCATACTATGAGAAATTATGACTCCATTTTTGAAGCGTACCGTACCTACTCGTAGATGAAGTCTCGCACTGCTAGGCAAAATCTTTCCAGTTTATCCGATCACAGATTAATTTATTGGGTAACCCACATAAAAGACATTTGCAACCCAGAAGAGTATTACAGTGAATAAAAGACGTACTGTAGTATTCGCCAGCTTATTTTGTTTCTGTTATTTATAATTTTTCTTATTTTTATTGTACTTAGCTAGTAACACCCACAATGACAAGTTAGTGACCGACTTTACCTCAACATTAACGAAACTGTAGATACAGATGTAAAGTATCGATTCTCGGGTCAACGGTCTAGTTTTCAAACTCCATAATTTTGTACAGGCCAAATAAGGCGAGGCTGAAATTGAGGCGCGGCTAAGTAGGTTAGCGTTACGGTAAAGTGACCTTTTTCAAACCTTAATTATGTATTAGTATAACATCATTGTTTAATTAATTTTTAAAAATAGAAAAATGTAATTTTTGGCTAAAGATAAGATTATACATTTAATATCTATTTCAACATATTGGTATATCTCATATGGACAATTGTTAGAAATTAATGTAAGTACTGAATAGAGTACATTTTAGGTAGGCAATAATTTTTGACTATTCAAATAAAAAAATAAAAAAACTCATAATTTGTATTATTATGGGTCCTCAGAAAGGCACCGTTCACACACCAACCGTACACTTCCCGTTTAGGTATCGAAAATATACCTATGTACGGTAGGCCTCAGAAGTGGAGTCCCAATTTCTCATACTAATTGTATGAAAAATTGAGACTATTTTTGAGGCTTACTGTACATTATTACTATGCGCGCAGCGAGCACTCCGGAGTGGGAAATTCAGTTATATGAATAGTTTGTCCAGAGTAATTAGAATAAAATTGGCTTGCAATGGATTTCTAGGTATTTAATCGAAAATGTACTGAGTTCTGACGCGAGATAAATTAAACCATATCACCGAGTTTGAGTACACATTGAGTAGATATTTCTTTAATTTTTTTGCTGAGTGAGACGTCTGTACTTGAGTACTAGTACTTGTTCTGTGGCTCAGGGCAAGATCATTTCCCGACTATCTTCCACTAAAGTAACTTAAAACCACTACTTTCGAATAAAAACAAAAACTACATTCATATTTATTAATTATTTTCCAATTTATGTACTCGGAAAATGTATACAGAGAATACATCAAATAAAAACGTAGTCCGCACGCAGGTTATTAATTAATTTAACATTCGAAAAGTAGGGCAAAACTGTCTTACCTCAAAAAAGTATAATTTTTATGGAAGGATGCTTTTCGTTTCTCCAAAACGAAAAAAAAGACATGCAATCATCTCTTCTTTTACGCTTGCTTCGTTGTCGTTCTATGTAATGGCCTGTAACCTTAAAAACAGATGATTTTTTCTAATAGCTTATTTTAAAAGTATACTTAAGTAGATAATTAAAAATCACAACCGCATGTAGTTTTTAAATTAAGATTTCAGTAACGGAAAACCGAAAAGAAAGGTAGATGGACAATGATAGCTCATAGATATAAACGGACTTACCAGATATGGCGCACAACAATCAAAATTAAATTATTGCGCATTCATCTTTCACCATCATTGGCTTTCGTCATTGTGTAGAAGAAAGCTGGGGAACCCATTTTAAATGTCACATAGCTACGTTTTGCCGAAAACTGGGTTAAGTAGTTACTCCCCCGAGTCACGAAAAAGAAATCAATGATTTAATTTTTGCGTTACTTTTTTTTATTTCGTTTTACTTCCCGATGTGTGTTTTAACTGCTAACTAAATTCTCTCTCTTCTTCTTTGCGTGTCGATGGTTTTTTTTAATATTCTATCAGCTCAATATCGAGCTACTCTATACTTTGACGACCTCCGTAGCGTAGTGGTCACCATGCTAGTCCGCCACCCAGAGGTCCCGGGTTCGATCCTAGGCCAGGGCAAGTTGGAAAATGGCCTTTTTTAAATTGTCCTGGGTCTTGGATGTTTATCTATATACCTATGTATTTGTTAAAAAATATAGTATCGTTGAGTTAGTATCCCATAACACAAGTCTCGAACTTACTTTGGGGCTAGCTCAATCAGTGTAATTTGTCCCTATATATTTATTTATTTATTTCTCTGACGGCGTCCAGGGTGCAGGTAGTAGGGCACTCGTGGCAAGATAGCAGGTGCGTCATAGTTTGTGGGGAGGAGCTACACTCGCACATGTTTTGAGAGCTAGCAATCATCTTCCACCTGGACAAAAGCTCCCCACAGCCACTTACTTGGGTTCGCAGCCTGTTAAGCGACCTCCAAGCAGGCCAGGGCAAATCATGTCCAGGCGGTAGTTCCTCTTTTGGTGAAATAAAATTGGGAACAATGTGTGGCCTTTTTCCCAGAGCTTCATCCGGCCTTCTTTGATATACACACACAGCTAACTAAATTAATTTTGATTCTTGACTACCGAAACACCATTTTATACGAACAGGATAAAGTCAAGACAATAAAGATTAGTATCTTGTAGTAAGAGAAAGCATCTATCCAAAACACAGATTAATTTCTATGTAGAGTAGAAAAATCCAAAAATGCATATAAGTTTACTTGGCTAAAGAAAATGTAGGTATTACCTGTTCTCGGTATCTTGCTTGAAAGTACCTAATATACAATAGGATAATGTGTTCTTACGAGTATCGTCATAAGATATTATATTTAATTTAAATAATTGATTCTACTTCGATAAAATATTTAACAACGGTATATTTTAAACAATTCATTGACCTAAAATTGAAAATAAACGTATCTTGTTATGCTATCGAAGGATCCGAGACCATAAAAAGTCCTGCTTGATTTTTATTAGTTACCGAGATAATAATTAGGATAGATTATGATCTCAGGATAAATCTCTTATAATAAGATAGTGGGCGTTGGGAATATAATTTAAATCTGCCGGATAGTGTAAGAAACGATCGTACAGTCAAGGAAAAAAAATAACAATCAAAAAAGAATCCAATTATAATTTATAAATGACTGATTGTGCTATCGCTGTAAAATGTAGTAGGTGCCTTTGAACAACCTTTATCCTACGAGGAAGCCGGACGATACCTTTTTAGGGTTCCGTAAAAAAATGAAAAAACGGAGCCCTTATAGGATCACTCGTGCGTCCGTCTGTCACAGCCAATTTGCTTCGAATCTACTGGACTAAATCAGGTGAAATTTAGTAGGATGTTGTAATCATATGACCCAAACACAGATATTCAAAGGATTTTTTTTAATAGGTCTATTTATGAGGATCTCAAATATATTCTTGTTATTATCGTAAAATAAATACTTTTGATTTTATCCATTAAAGAGGACAAAAATAGACCCTCTGATTTCCGAAAGTAATTTGGGCCTAAAATTTTTAAAAATATACATAATATAGTTCATTGCTTGTAGATTACAAGATAGTTATTTATGCAACTTTTGTATAATAAAGGGTATTAAAACAAGAATGTGGGTTTATCACACGAGGCAAAGCCGAATGTGACAATAGCATCACACGAGTGTTTTAATACCTACTTATGATTCAAAACTTTACATACTTGCATTCAAAACTTTACATACATCCATGTTATGAATCCTCTAAAAAAAGATTCTGAAACAATAGGGTATTTTACAGTGTTGTAAGAACTCTATGTAAATTCATAGTGAGTATTGCTGAGTATTTAATACAAACAAACTATGTTTAGGTAATGATAGAAATATTTATTGTAATAATTATATACATTTTTGATCGTAATTTTTTTTTCCGTCACATACCCTCCGAAACCATCGTTTCAGCAACAATGACAGGCCAAATCGAAGTTTTACATTTTTTTTATCAGTATATCTGGATGATACTCTCTTTGAAAAAATTATTGCAAGAGCAATTTTTATAATATCACGTCTCTATCCATTGCGGGGCAGACAGAGCCCAGGCTTATGTGCCTAAAGCCACACCCAGCACCGGAAACTGTCGCCCAGCGATGGACAGGGGCTTAAATTTAGGGATCAAGATCAGGGCGTTGCATAATGAAATTTAGTACAACATTATAACACTCGTTTGGGTGATATAATGGTTATTATGACACTGGGTGTTTTAATGTGGGCAATAAGCTAACTGTTTTAGAAACTTTTATATAGAATTTAAAGCATGGGTTTAGATTAAAAAATAATATAATTCTATCAATTGTAAATAAAGTGGCAAACTCAATATAATACGTTCATTTACGGACACTGACGAAAAATAGTTTACTAAAACACAACTAAATAGCGCTATTACTCGTATTAGTTTACTCGCGTTTTACTATGACGATTTAAAATGTGATATTTTAACCTCCGACGCAAAAAGAGGGTTGTTATAAGTTTAACGAAAATTGACCACCCCTCCCCCCTGATCTTCGAAATTACTGGGCCTAAAACTTTGTCGTAACACAAAATTTAGTATTTTTCTTGCTTGTAGATTATAGGAAAATTTATAAGAATTCTATTAATTGAAAAAAATGGTAAACTCAATATATGTAATACGTTTACTTACGAAAAATAGTTCCCTAAAGCACCTCTAGATGGCGCGAGTAGTAGTTAACTCGCGTCTTATTGTGAGCATTTCAAATGTGATATTTTGTATTAATTTAAAAACTTTGGCATTTTAAAGAACCCTCTTTACGCGAGCTCAACTCGTAATATTTTATTTTATGAGAATCGAAACTTTTTACAATTTCAATCAACTATTTTTGTCGTCTACTGTACACTGGACTTGTTAAAATGAAAAAAAAAATGGTATTTCATCATTCATCACAGGTAAATATTTTAAACAATGCACTTAAAAAGAAGCATACCAAATAAATTAAATGTACCTAATCGTTTTCTATGTAAAGAGTTTTCTTATTTCTCATATTCAAAAGAGTAGCTACTTAGTGAAATAATTTGCCCGCATGTAAGCTTTTATCTAACAGACTACAAAAAGTATGAAACATTACTATGTTAGGCAAGATAGTGACGCTATAAATAAATAGACGATTTGCATGGAAACTTAACTCTTTTCGAGGGTATGAAAATAATTTCCTTTAAAAATAATTGTCTACTCGTAGTTACAAAACAAAACATTGCTATCGTTTGAATGAGTGTGCGAATATTCCCGATTCAATAGTCCCAACGATACTGACTCATACGTGACACATTTAGGGCGCAAAGCATTCCTCCTGAAAAATTAAGTTGCAACGACAATTACTAAGCTTAACTCATACATTGCTACTTCAAACCAATATCCCTAATATAACCTCTTTTAAAGAAAGCAATGAATATCGTGTTTCATGTAAATACTTTATTATTGAACAACAAAGTTAAACTTTGCAGGAGAGTGCAGACTGGGACGCTCCACGCGTAGAGACGTATTTTTAACGCCAGTATCTAAATTAGTCATCTGTTTTGAACTGCCACAGCAGCTGTGTTGCCCCTATGTGTATCGTCTCAATTCAACTTTAATTAGGCTTTTAGAAAGGCATCAAAGTACCAGTAACGAAGTTACAACATTGTTCAAATTAAAAAATCATATTTTAGATATCATTCACTGCCTCACTCACTATTGGAGAGGTCGTGCCGGTTTGTCTGCTTAGTTGTATTAAAAAATATCGTCACAATGAATCTATACATACGTACATTCTTTCATTATACGGACATCCACTTGCTACGTTCCTGAAAACCTGATGATGATGACTGAGATCGATGAGTGTCAAAGAAACCAAAAGACGCTTCATCTACACTCATCAATCTCTTCATACATGCCCTTCGGTTACCGATACTGAGTCTATATCAGCTGTTAACCTGGATATTCTGTGTAAATACCTGAATATAGGGTATGTATAGATTTTCTAAAGGGGTTTTTTTATTCCTTAGTTCTTTCTAAACTTAATATTAAAAATACGCTCGCTCATAAAACTAGCGCCAATAATAACTAATATACTCGTATTAACTAAATCGGACGTCGTTGTTTTAACTTGTCTATTAAAAGAGGAACACTATTGCTGTAGTTGCATCAGCAGTAATCAACAGGAGCACATACTCTTCTTATTCTGTCTGGCTGTCCGTCTGTCTGTCACGCCAATTGCACCCAACTAATACACTATTAACCCCGGCATAATGTCAACTTAGGCCTGCAGCACAAAATATCCAGCAGTCTACTAATGAGAGCAAATTAGTTGGGTTCAATTTTGTAAACTTTTTCCTTTTTTAAAAGTAATTATGTTCTATTATATCTCTTTCGCTTCTATCTTTATGTATATTATCATTTTACAACTTTATAAATATACTTATCATTAACTGTGCACTAAAAACAAAGATAACTTTCTTTAATATTTTCTAATTTTATATTTTTTCCTAAGTTTTTTTTTTGTATCCACTGTTTAATTTTTAAACTTATTTTATCAGCCATTACTACATTATGTTTACCTATTTAATATGTGGCATAACTCGCATTATGTATAGCATTCTTCACAAAAACAAAGAAATATTTATAGCAAAAAGCCAAAAACTAAGCTTGAAAGTCTAATCAACGTGCATAACTGGAAATGGCCAGTGATATAAAAAGTTATATGGCGGTGATAGAGAATGTGTGGGTTTTATCTGTCCATCTAATTTTAGCACAATTCGCTGGGACGGCTGTTGCCCCATCTGCGCACCCCCCTCCGAGTGTAATTTTATATCCAAAATTTGACAGCTAAATATTGTGTATATTTTGGGTATATGTCCAATTGTCCACGCACGACATATCAACCAAAGTCTGTCATTTTGCGACCAAAGACTCTTCTTTCTTCTTTCTAATGAGTACACACAACTGTCAGATTATTATGAGTCTGCCTAAAAACTTATCGCAAAGCTTGATGACTTCATTTACCGATAAAAACGACATCAACGGCGTCACGTGGCTTCCGAAGCACGTAAGAGCCTTTAGATAGAGCTAGTATTAGACACACCAAAACCCATCCTAGTTGGAACAACGTTGTTTGATTCAGTAAACTTAATTTAAATTACACATAATCATTGACCCAAATGTAGGTGTACTACATACCTGTACATGTTTTGCAAATAAAATCTTTATCTATTAAATACTCAAATACTAATTCTGTTATTTTTTATTTGCTTTTTAGTAAATTTTAATGACACTGAATACTTAACTATTAAAGGCGAAGCTGGTGTAAAGAAGCTAGGCTAGGCTACAAGAAATATAATAAAAGCGTTACTTACATGAAGCGTTATCAGAAAAATAAAAAAACAAAATATTTAGTTGACCGTGGACAAAAATTGTTCTTGAACAAGACGACTTACGTGCCTCGATTACAATGAGACTGATCGGTCGGGTTTTTTTTAACCGTTGAGAAGGAATGCATGGCAAAAACAGCCACAAAAAACCTTGTCCCACACGTGGTCGGCTTTGGAGTCTTATTGCTGGATTTTGCATTGGTATTCGATATGCGATTCTGTTTTTCTGTTTTCGATTGTCGTGTAAAAAGTGTTAATGATTTGTTTGGATAAGCATCGTTTTTACAGCTTTGAGCCCATGTGGTTATTGTATTGACTAATTTAATGCTAATGGTGCGCTACCGATATTAGAATAATATTTTGTTTCTTTTTTTTACCGAAACAGAAAGCGCTCTGAATTAATAAGAGTCAGAATTATCAAAACTAAAAATCTTTAATTGATTAGTTACAATGAATGAATAGCTTTATACCATTAAAATACTTTAATTTTCCTCCTAAAGTACTCTTTGCTTGTTCATTCCAGCTGATAATTCTAAAACTCACAATTAAAAATCTAGCTGGAACTTAAAACATAATACCTATGTATTTGTGCGGAATATGGAGTGAGACACTTTGTTCTAAGGTATGCTTGAATGGAAATAAAATTATTTAAAAGGCACCTAAGACTGTGACCATACCAGTAGGGTGAATTTTAAAAGAACATATTTTTTACATTTTATCACGTCTGTTTCCCATCGAGGTAGGCAAAGACTATAGATTTCCACTAGCTACGATCCTTGCAAACCTCTTTTGCTTCGTCACACTCATTACTCGTTTCATACATGCTCTCGAGTTATAAGTACTCCTTACTTCACCTTTCTTCAGAATATCTGCAATTTGGTCGTAGAACTTTCGTCGAGGTCGACCCTGTCCGGTTTTCGCATCCACATCCATTTTAAAAGAAGATTACCAAAAGGCAATGTGAATCAGATTCATCCTACATACAATGTAAATATCTGAAAATTGTGCATACAGGTGCAACATCAAAATGAATACAACTGATACAGTTTCCTAGTTCGCACGACGGTGTGGACACACAACCACTATTGTTCCCCGCAGGTAGGCTAATCTGCCGAATTACATAAAATTATGGCCGAAGTTACGTCCTCGCGTCATCACGCGAATGCTGAACGTAATTAAACGTTGATGTAATGCTCACTAGATGAGAATAATCCTTCAATTCACCTGTAGATACATAAATTAAACATAAATTAAACACAATAGTTTAGTAACTAAGGTTTGAATTGGTTTGGATGTATCTAGACACGGGGTAGCGTTACAGAACCAAGTTCAAAGAAAGAAACAGGCGACGCAGCAGCCGTGTGCATATTTACAAGAACCATTTTGAACTACTTTTTACCCCTTCACAACTCATTCAATTCTTTTGTCGGATTTCGTACTTGACTCCTTTTTCACATTTATGTTTTTGGTTGGATATTCATAATTTTTTTTTTACTTATTAGTTAATTTGTTTTATAACTTGATTTTTGCTATAATAGACATGTTATGTACTTATATAATTGGTAAGTTAGGCTATCTAGTTATATTTCTAATTCTTATAATTAATCATTTCATGTACCTAACTCACTGTATATGTACTAATAATAAAAAAAAAATGGACAAGTGAAATAAAATAAAATGAAGTTTAATTGCTTAAAATGCGGTACAATTTAATGTATACCTAATAATATAAAAGTCTAGAAATATGTCCGTCCAGAAAATAGGACTTGATGTAATGCTAAATATACCGTTTTGACGCAATTCGTTCCTTCCCAGCAACTTAAATCAGATACTTTTTTCTAAACGTCAAAACAAACATTATCTATGGGAATTGTATGAAATACAGGCTTATGACGTCTTAGTTTTTTTGAGTCAAATAGCGCTCTTAATATCAGTTTTTCCGCAATAATAAATCTAAAATAAAGTTGAAAATGAATATGATCATGATAAGGGATATTATTTATTGACTCTTTATTTTCTTAAAACGGTACCAAAAAAATTATTTGTAATCCAGTAAAGTACCTAATTCGTTACTGCATTTAGTTAATGCTTTACAACTTCAATAAAATCTTAGATAAGGTTCGCAAAATTTTATATTAAAAGCCGATCGTTAAAATTATAAGCTTGCAATATTTAAGTTACGAATATTTTATACTACAACGTGAGACTTTACTATCGCACGAGTACGTGAGCAAATGTGAGGATTATGTTTATTCTAAATGGCCGAGGTTAAACAAATAAACCTTAAAACTTATTTGCATAATGTGGCACAGATGACCCCAAACATATGAAAATATTCGTAAAAAAACCTTGGGCGATACCAAAAATGGTAATATGTCAAATAATGTAAATACATTTTTATTTTACTTGATAAATTAAAAAAAATCAAGTCGTGAATATATTAGAGCTATTTTTTTCATTGCCAAACATGTTCAATAAATAGATACGGACAAATATTATCACGATACCAGTTTATCGATACTATGTGTACAAACAAAGATATTGTACCATCTTTAATCGACCAGGGAATATCTAACCCGAGGCTCGTAAGCTAAACAAGCAACGAAAACATCGGAAATCAAAGAATAACAAAATTACCATTTCTTGCAACATGCATTCACTTAACATCTTACAACCATAGTTAGTGGTATCCATAAATAGGGTTTACGTTGAATGTTACTATACACGTACTTAAACAATCAGGTAAGTGACAGACAAAAAGAGAGGAATTCCATGAGAAAAAAAATTCTTGCTCCTTATGATTTTTTGATATATCACATCCAGAATTCCCTGCTCTATGTTGCGACTGCCCAACGCCCAACTTAGGGCAATTACACACGCGACGACCAACAGCCCACTATTATTATATCATTATAGTCCGTTATCCGAACAAATGTGGGACTCAAACTCAAAACTCTTTGTGGTTTCCTCACGAGTGGACTTATATCGGTCACCTTTGATTGCTCAACCGGTCAGGTTATTATCAAACGCAGTTGCAGATACTAAACTGTATACTTAGTGGTGCAATTACGGGAAGTAGGTGAACTATTAGGTTGAGATGTTGGCGGAAACCATGTGAGTGGTGAGAATGCGAAACGTGACTTGAGTGACCTCAAATACTTATTTTATATTTACCACAAAGTTGCCGGATCTAATACAATTTCTCTATAAAAATCGCAAAAAAATATTAAGTACATTAAATTATAGGAGCTACAAATGTAAATTCATATCTAGGGGCACGGTAGAGGCACCAAGTCGAGCAAATGCAAACAAACAAAGATACATTTTCGTAAAACCATTTGGAAGTATTCCCTGCGAACGAAGTAATAGAAGTAGTTTAATAGTAGCTTTTTAAAATTAAACCCTATACATATTATTAACGCAGTCAGTAAGTAAGTAATACTTCGTACGACTTTTATCGAGAATATGATCTCTACATTTCGAGATATTTAAAAGATTAATGTATTTATGACTGTCATTACAACTTCGGCGTCAATTTAATATTTCATAAATAAATCAGATTGTGAGTTTAGAATACCGTACGGAATTTTATAATAAGGAACCCAATTCCAAATGTTGAACCTTTGTGCTTTGAAAACTTTCTCTCCAGTATCACAGCCAGGGTCTTTTCGGAGACGTTTAAAAAGACGTAGATACACAATAACTACAGAGTTAATACTGAGGAGAAGACTCGTCAACACAGGGTCTTGAGAAATCGTACAAAGTAGGTAGTCTGTAAAATAAGTGAGCAGGATAAATTGCAGATCCTTTGATAAAACCAAAACGCATATACTAGCAGCTCATAACTAACATTGTTTGCAATCTATTAGACAACTTAATACTTTACTAAATTCCAGTTAATTGTAAACACATTCCAACCACTAAATGTCGCGAGGTTACGAAATTAAACTGGACAGCTCTTTAGATACGTTCTTTATGACTTTACTGTCTATCATACAAGGCTGATTTTATTCAACGTACTTTTATTCTCAACAACTGTCAGATTAGCAGCTCTAATGTACTATATCATATCATTTTAAATTCGTTTATCGTCAAAAATCTCGTCTGCTAAGGGACTGCAAATAAGAATACGTTGTTGTTGTTTAACTCTTAAGCCATAAAACAAGTGCTAGCATGGTTATAGTACAAAAAGCAAAAAGAAACTCAAATAACCGCAAGCTCCTCACAGGTCAGGAACCTCTTTCAGAAATAAAGTAGGAGAAAAGTAGTAAAGCCAAGAAACCAAACAATTAATTAATTGAGTTTTAAGGGTAAATTGTAGCGTATCATTACTTTTCTAATAGTGAAAAATCTTCCTACTAATTATTTATACTTTATAAATAAGGTAAGT
Source organism: Acrobasis suavella (assembly GCA_943193695.1). Lineage (NCBI taxonomy): Eukaryota > Metazoa > Arthropoda > Insecta > Lepidoptera > Pyralidae > Acrobasis > Acrobasis suavella. The sequence goes on along the minus strand of OW971945.1, from coordinate 6,644,060 downwards.
TTATAAAAACTTGATATGTTTTTCATTATTTTTGATAATTTTCTGTCTGTCAGACTGTCAATCAGAGAGAAGTTAGTAAAAATACTATTGTACTTATATAGTACAATAGTTTAAAAAAAAACAATCTACTTACTATCTAACATATGTGACAACCATATTTTTAAATCCAATTATGTTCTTTTTTGAATCATTATGCTATTTGCAATAAGTACTGTCCACGTGCTAATAGTAATGTGGAATGCAGCACAGCAATAACAATATAAATCATCTCAAGGCTGCATACATATTCATGATGTAGATATAAGATCTACATACCGTAGGTAACTTTAATGCGATTAATTTTGAAATACGCAATCGGCTAATGACTAATGGCTTTAGCAACTTTGCTTTGGCTTCTACTTAGGCTCAACTTATTTTTTTATTTGATTATGAAATTATGTAGGTTTAAAAAAATTTGAAGTTCTTAACAAATAATGTCAATGAGTATTTCTTCTTTATAAATCAAATGAAATAAAATAGGGTTATAATAAGGTTATAAATAAAATGAAGGCATCCATTATTTCAACCAGAAACAGCACCCAGAAGACGTTCTTCTAACATATATGAAAAATATCAAGATATGTTACTAATATACGTGTACAAAATCTACATAAATAGACGAGCGATGCTTACTTCAAAATTGTTCGATCTATCACTATGAAAAAATTTTATATGGTAAGATCTCAAAAAAATATGATTTCTCATACTAGTATTAGCTAACTCGAAAATTTACAAATGCAATAAGATTGTAAGAGGTTTAGTCAAACCTTCAAGAGGTAATTGTCGATTCGGTTTGGACCGTACATTTAAGATGCACACTCTGTGTGACAAGTATCTACACATTTTTAATAAGTGTGTGTCGGTGTCACCATATTAAAAAACAAACCCGTAAATCGATAGAACGGATAGCGATAATCTCGTGATACAACAGGCATTATTTATAAATGCCTATTAAATTAATGCTATAACGGATGATATTACGTAAAGTAAAATATTCCAGGTTGCAACAGATTCCGAGTTTGAGGTAAATGATTGGGAGCCGACTTGTGTGAGTGTGGCAATGTGTTGAACTATCCAATACAAATACTACGATGTGTTCGAACTACATCCCGTAATGGTCGGGAATGGTCAGCTTTCCAACCGCAGTAACTAAGTACTTATTCCTCTATATCTATCTATCTTATTCTATAATTCCTTACTATAATGATCGTCATTACTTTTTCCTAAAATATAATCCGCTAGATGACAACAAGTCCAATCAGACACTTTTTTCTAAACGTCAAAACAAACATTTTTTATAGAATTTTGTATGAAATACGAAAGCGTGACGTCATGCTTTTTTTGGAGTCAAATGACGCTCCTTATATCAGTTTCTGCATTAATAAATCTAAAATCTTGTTGAAAATAGATATGATCAATGAAAAGTGACACTATTTTGTGACGTGTTATTTTATGAACTGTACCGAATAATTTATTTTTGACCCAGTCATCTACCAACTATGTAATCGGTTTTTAGTTAAACTTACAGATCTTTTTGTGCCACTTAGTAGCAACGACACCAAGTGCTCCTTTGTAAATAAAGTTGGTAGTCATTCATGTTTTAAGATCGCCTAATTTCAAACACCATCGACACTAATATTTCTAAGGGACATGTTAATGGAACTAGTCAATACATGGGTCATCAATGTACCAAGTCTACAGCTTTAGCAGTCGCTATCACAAACAACTCAGTGACAAAATGACACTCCCACATAGCGTAGTCAACCGGTTAGCAGTACGTTTACTACGAAACTACTACGCATTATGTACACTTATTAAAATTAATAGTTTATAGATTATGCACCGACCTGTTGTATGGGAGCACAGTTATCTCTTTATTTATTTTTGTGATAAAATTTGAGAAGAGCAGATTAATTCAATTGACAGCCAGTTTCGAAGTAAAGTTATAAACTAGTTCTTAGTTTATGAAATGACAATGTGCATTTGCGAATTATGTCTAGATTTTACTAAAGCATGCAGATTTTCTGACTAAAGACACCACCTACGGCACGCATACTAGCTCGGTTTTTTTTTATTTGACATCACTGTCTATTAAAAAAAGGTTAACGACACCATCGTTGCATTGGTTTCCTAACGTTCAATTTATTTAACCACCTAGTTTAACATTTAACTCTTAGAAATAACGGAAATACAGTCGCGCAGGGTCCAGAGACCGGAAGTCGGCATGACAATGGATGCTTCTAAGAAGTCTAAATGTGCAATATGATGCAATGACGGGAATTAATCATTGACTTTTAAAGCCATTTAGTCAGCCAGACGTGTCGGTACGTTTGGAATGCACGCATTCATAAACTTTTAGCTACCTATTTGAATATAAAAGAGATAGATATATCACCACACCAGTTCAAAAATGATAGACATGTAAGAAATAAGAGGTTGTACAGTATACTCAATTAAAAAGTCACTATAATCAAAATTATCTGTAGTTGTAGATACTATCTTATTTCTCTAATTCCCAATAAAAAAAATTAAAGTACTCGTACAAAGAAATTGTCTAGTATGTATTTACTCAGATAATATTTTGCCGATTGTCCTTATCGCCACTACCTATTGTCACCATAGGATTGCTGTACCTAGTACTTGTATAAAAATGAAATAGCTTTAATATAGGAACAGTATACAACGACGTACCTATTTCTCTGTTCTGTGACGACATGTATAGATTATTTATTTCTGAGCTTGTGTTGACCACGCTCTCTCCTTCTTATGAACCTACTCACAGATAAAAGTAAATTATATATTCGTAAACAATTATTTCCAAAATAGGAACTTTTCGGGGTCGAGTGCTGCCATTTGAAATAAATAATTTAAAAGGAAACAGAGATATCATCTAAAAAACTTTGTCTTGACCAAGCCCTAGATAACCCTTCAAATTATTTAATAAATACTGTTTACAGTTTAAAGTGAGAACGTGAAGCTTTTATACGCACATTAGCCAAAAGTAGCCGTTTTTGGCAACTATGCATAGATTAGCTTCAGAACATCTTATCAAGACACTTAACAACAGAAGAGCTTAACAGAGAGTTTTAATTAATTTATACTTATTTGTATTCTCACATACAATAAAGTAGGCTTGTTTAACTGATTCGCCTACTTCACAAAACTGGATCGACATTAAACCAGTTGTAAGACATGTAAGTGCAGAAAAAGTCTTAGCTAATACAAATTGGAGCAACTTGCGTGTACGTTTTTATTAGACGCAAATCGGCCTTAATTACATGAAGAAATAATTGATGTTACCTTTGATACTTACTTAACCCCTTACACTTTGCAACGTTCAGGTAACAGAATAACGTTGAAATTAGCTTGGAACGTCATGGTGGATGAGTAATAAGTACAATAAGTAAAAATAAGAAAAGGTTCACATTAGTCGAGTAGGCGCTTAGATTTATGTGGCTTATAGATAAAGCCTAGAGGGAGTATGAACCTAAATAGTAAATTGACTCCATATCCGTAAAAAAAAAATTGACAGTATTATATTATATATCACATAACATCATTTTTGCTCATAGATCATTTAATTTCTGCTCTTTGAATTCAAATCCGAGGAGCAAAGTGTGCTAATAAAAAATTATTTAGTGAGTATACATTTAGTGAATGCGATATCTTCATTGGTCACTACTTCTAAGGGCCGGCGCACATATGGCGAAGGCGAAGCCCAGCGAAGAGCATTTTTTACTGTTAAACTATTATCGACATTGTCCTCTTTGACATAATATCCAAAATCAATTAACACAGTACTTACACACATTAGGCGTATTTCGACTAGGCTGTAAGCATTGTGTTAATTGACTTTGGATATTATATCAAAGAGGACAATGTCGATAATAGTTTGACAGTTAAAATGCTCTGCACTGCGCTTCGCCATGTGTGCGCCGGCCATAAAGGGACAATCGTTAGTTATTAGCTTGTAGGTAAGCACAGCTTGTAAGTTTATATGTACCACGGTCTTGGTACATCAATACACAAGATACTTACAATTCCTGAAAAACCAATGATTAACTTAGTAGATACTAGTTTATGTATCAGTATGATTTATTTGTACTACATCGACTTACGTCAGTTTTCAAGTAAATTTAAAAATTAATCAAATTAAGAAACAGTGAACTCGACCAGTATAATAAATTACATATGTAGAGAAGAGACGTAACGATGTTTTTCGCCATTCAAATTGCCGCTATTAAATATGGCTATTACTTACATCATGTCATTTTAGACCCCCTAGAGCGCAAACATTATTTTGATGAGTCTATTTAGTTACTTGAAAAAGTCAGCAAATCTTATAACATGTTTGATGAGTGCACTATCACAGTAGTTGGTACACAACCAATTAAATTACCAGATTACGAGATGTATGAACTTATTTTAATTTTTGTTTGTCATTAAATGTATTACTAGCTAGGGCTACCGAGCTTTGCTCGGTTACTTTTTTTAATGAAAATCTATTTTTTAGCCTCGTCACTCCCTAAATACCGAGTTTCATCAAAATCGTTGGAGCCAATTTATAAAATATAAACCGTCATTATTTGAATTCAATTATAATAAGAATTGCTTGTTTTGGTCGAGCAATTCTTGTAATATATGAGTATGAGGCTAAAAAGTATAGGTTATTACCACGGTTTATTTATCGGTATTTATTGAAAATAAATGACAACACACTATAGAGAGGAGAATCTAAACGTTTGTTGTTTAGTGCGTTCTTTTTAGGACACAATTAATGGTTTTGAAAATAGAAAAAAAAATTGCATTCTTCTAATGCTATTATATATATAGAGAGTTTATGACCCAAAAAAACAGGACGTTTTTTATATCGGAAAATTGTAGAGTTCCCGTGGGACTCTAAAATTTTCCGATATAACGTCGAAGTTGACAGCTAGTTTATTATTTGAAAATCACGTTTATTGCATATGAACCCTACTTGAATATTTATTTTATTCTGTTTTTAGTATTTGTTTTTATAGCGGCCACAACAATACATCATCTGTAAAAATTTCAACTGTCTAGCTATCACAGTTCATGAGATGTAGCCTGGTGACAGACAGACGGATGGACAGACAGACAGACGGACAGCTGAGTCTAAGTAATAGGGTCCTGTTTTTACTCTTTGGGTACGAAACCCTAAACACAAAAATTATGCCTTATCTAGTAATCAAAAAACAAGTGAAAGGTTCTAATCTGCACCAAAATCACCTGGCCGACTTTGTAAACTTTGACCGCGTTATGTAATCTGTTTGTCTTGTCTAACAAAAGAGCAGACAGCCTCATTGTCAAGCGAAGGAATATAATGTATGCCATATGCAACCAGAGATTTTGTAACATCTTTATAATTTTGGTGTTGTCTTACGGTCTCATGTTTGTGTGTACCAAGTGTTCCTTCATTTTCGATTACGATCATTATGTGTCTTTTCATCGTTCACAAAAGACATCGTTTATTTCTGATAGCTTTGTAAATCTTTTTATTTGTGTATATGTCAATTATTATATGTTTCTTATTTAAATAAACTAACCTTCCAGAATAAACTAAAATGTATATGTGTAAATCTCATAACATCAAACTACGTTTTCGTCATTCTATAAAAATAAAACAAACCCAATGCAGGTCAGTATCAGTAATGTATAATTTAAAGTAATTACTGATTTTCATTAGTTATTCCCTCCATAAATTATCATATCGTACTCCATTTCAGTTGTTCTAAATTTGCCCTAATTGCTTAACATTAAAAACATGTAACAGATGTAATTAACAACGATTACGGATCCAAAATATTGGGCAATACATGTAACTGTAATTAATACTAGTCATCAATAAACATGTCAACTTTAAACTATAACTAATATCATACGAGTATTTCGAACCTTATTTCTTTGCCAAAAAGACTAAACAAAAATATGCATGCTTTACATAATTCCGCATTGTTGTAATTTCAGTAAGTATTTCAAAGTGAAAGTTGTGATAACGGCTGATAACCACAGCCCGCATAACAGTTTGGCAACAAATAAGGTACAACAAGGAAATGGTGTCCGTAATAACTAATATGTTATTATTCGTTGCTGATCGTAGTGAGATGAACTGGTAGTTAGTAACAATATCAATAATTTATACTTTTATTAAGTGATTATCTGCTTAGTTATTAAGAATAAAATATAAAAGTATAATATTTAAGTCTACGAGTAAGTAAGTAAAATAAAAAAGTATAATATTTTCTCCAGTTACGAAACAATAATTATCAAAACATGTAACATTTTAAAGTTTCGTTGATCCTGGACGCGTCTTATGAAACCATCCATCTATTCAGCGCGCGGCCATGTTGAACAGCAGGTTGTTTTACGATACGCGTTTGCAAATGTTAGCTCCGGAAATAATACTCGAATTACGTGCTGAACGCGAGGATAATTTCCGAGCGCTTGATACCGAATGAGACCCTTGAAAACATCCTCCTACTCAGAGAGTTGAACTGCAGGATGATTTACTTAAGTACGGCTTATAATGATTAGCTTCGGAAAGAATATTTGACTCGTGTTAAACGCGAGGATGATTACCGAGCCTTTGTTACTTAAAGAAACTTATGAAAACATCCTTTGGCTCATGCTGACGCAGCGACATGCGACTGTTTGACTAGGCACTAGTTAAAATGGTTCAGTAAGAATAAAACATGAAGTTAATTAAACAAACTCTAATGAATGAATGCACATAGGATAATTATTGTTATTATATTATTAACGACTACTTAGTATTCGGCACATTGTTAGATGCGTTTTTAGAAAGATTATGTTCTCGTTTTCTAGTCCTTTTAAGTGATTTCTCCTTTGCAGCTGGACGGCCCGATTGAATTCTATTTTTTGTTTTTGATATGCCTCTGTCTTGTCTGCAGCTTAAAGTAGTTGGTTGTACTTTAATTGTATTCATTCTTCTATTTTGTATGTTAGAAATTTACTCTAAAGCGTGCTGTGAAGAATTGATGATTGAACAAATCGATTTAAGATCGATTTGTTAAATGTTTAATTGCTTTTAACCCGTTTGGTGTTGGATTTTTTTCATATATTTCAACGATAACTTATTTAAATGGTCTTCATTCTTACTAGACATCATTAAAACAACGTAAATTAACTAGATTGTCTTTTAGAACTCTGATTAATTAGAACATTTCAAAATAAGTTTTAAATAACAAGGTTATGTTTACAAAAACAAACGACCGCGTGACAAGTGCTTTCCAATAAGCCACATTGATCTGTAATTGGCCATTCTTAGAAAAAACTGGCCTTATGCTTTTCTCAACGATACCAAATGAGATATACTGTCCGCAAATCAGTGGATGAGGTGCGGCACGGAGGGAGGGATGCCCCGATAGGATGGTACCCCGCGCCTACGGTTTGAGGCCAATGCTGACATTGAGGATGATTTCCGCGCGGTAATATTTTATTTGCCCGCTGAATCCTCGTGTTCAGCATGAGTAGCAATTCTGGACAAGCGAAATCAAAATGCCAACTGAAACCATACTTCTTTTTGGTGCTGACGCGTAGGATGATTTCCGCAACACAGCGCAGGAAAAGTGTACCGTAAATCACCCTGTGGTTCAACACGATCGCGCGCTGAATAGATGGATGATTTCATAAGACGCATCCTCCTGGACTGGAGACTGGAGTCTGTTGTAGGCAAGTCCTGTATTACAGCGCTCCAGTACTCTCACACCTATATATCCTTACCAAAATAAAACTAAATTAAGTATATCTAAAACTTAAAACTAATCATATAATTAAACAACTTTTTTTAAAAAAATCGACATAAGTAACTAAAATATTGGCAGCATTCCCCCGCTAGATAGCTAAGCTAATCCTTTGGGCGAAAAAACTGCCATAAAAAACACTATCTGCTTATGCAGTCAAACCTCAAAATCTGTGCTCAAAATGATAACATGGTATAAACCCCTGTTTTCAGAGACTCATGACCACACAGCATCTTCATCATCATCAGACAAGTCTTGGGTTTTTATCTATATACATCTATAACACAAGTATAGTATAATTTGTCCTTATATATTTATTTAATTTTGTATTATTTAACAAAAAAAAATAAGGGGCTAACTCAATCTACGTAATTTGTAAATCCATCGTCATCAAATCTACACATAAAATGACAATGATGGGTTGTCTTTTGAAATTCATGTATGTTGGTGTTCCACAAGGCAGTGTACTTTCATCTGCGTTTTTTGATGTTTCAATTAATTAAAATTTCTTTTTCGGTAATATTTATTTTCAACTCTGGCCAGTTTACTTGACTTTGTGTGTTTAGGCTGGATTTACAGTCACGCTTTCGCACGCGCGGTTGGTCCGAATTGCGGGCGACGAACTTTGAGCGTCTTGACTTGCATCGTTACCAAATCAACTGCAGAATTTTGTTTGGCTTTTGGGCCGCACTTACCACCCGCGCGGGCGGTAAGCGTCACTGTAAAACCAGCCTAACAGTCATCGGTCAGCGGTCACCGTCCGCCCCACGTGGGGAAAAGGAAGTATTTATCTGCGACCTTCACCGCTTCACGCCGCATGCGCACTAATATCACGCCGGCTTCCTGCTCCCGTTGTTACTTATATATCACTGAGAGGAAACTCACCAATACTTAGTTATTACTTGATTTGCATGTTCATATTAGTTTGTTCATTTCATTAAGATTGCTTAATGTGTTAAAAAATTGGTAGGTACTGGTAGGATCTATAGTTATTTACAATAACGCGTTTCTTGACGGAGCCGTGGTCGATTTCAACAAAATATTCAAATTTTTTAAAAGTTTTATAACGTTCTTAAAATCTGTTTGATGTATACTCATGTATTAATTTATTTAATTTATTGCACTTAAAATGTTAAGATTATAATACTTACCTACATACTTACAAAATGTTATATGTTATATTATAATAAGTTATAAAGTCAAATTGGATTCTGCCGCAGATATATTACTATATAAAAGTAATTTACGCTGATAACAAAAGTGTTCCAAATCCAAATGACATGCCTTGATTTTTAATATTTTCCACAAAATAAAATTAAAAACATGAATATTGTTAACTTACTAATGAATGAAATTATTTAGCTGTTTTTCGTTTTTGTTACTAAATCCCAACAACACATATTTAGTCACTAGCAGAATGAGAGGATTACTCAGGAACATGGCTAAACCCCATTGATAGCGGCGACCACACAGGCATTGTTTATTTCATAAACATACACAACATTTGCTCCTATCTCATTTCAGACACAACCACTTGTGCATAACAAAAAAATTAAACATGTGTCACGTCGTAATTTTTCCTTCCTCAGAAAATTTCATGCATGTCAACCAAATGTCAACTCTTAAATCAATGCAATGGAGTTTAAAATAAAGAATCGTGCATATTTTTAGACGTCAGTGGTTCCTGGAACGCTAAGGCATTTGACCGTGTCAAAGACCAAAGACCATTTATCTTCAGGATATCTAAAAAGAACGATCTGTCAAATTAACGACATGTTATTCGGAGTGTCAGGTTACCACTTGACTGATGTCATTGTAGATTTATCGTATTATGAGGAAAAACTTTCATGTGGGAGGGAGGTATCGTTAATCTGTAAGAGGACCTTTGTTTTAGTAGTTAGTTCGTAATGTAATTACTTTAGAGACATAAAAATTGTCTTTGCTAAATATGTTTATTTCAGAATTTCACACAGAACATGTATTTGTCTATACATGTTCTGTGTGAAATCAAAAAAAAAACACTATGTCTGATTTTCAGACACTCAAATGTTTGGGGTTGTGACTCAGCGATACCTTTGCTCGCAAAAAAACCTTTAGTTTTCAACGACCACCTTAAGATTCACAGGGACGCGTGCGTGCAACAATACCATCGGTGTTACAGTGAAAAAAATCTTGTTCATACACAATACAAATAAACATTGAATTAGTATTGGATGGTCCTAATCTGTCACTTTTATTGCTGAAAAACACACCGTAGTTTGTGTTTTCGTTTTCGCAAAACACACACGATGTGTTTTTCAGCAGTCGAAGTGTTGTAGCATCGACTTAGACGACTACTTCCAGATATGAAGTAATTTATCGTCTCATACTCAAAATCTTTCATGCCAATTTATATTAAAAGAAATTTTTACACATATTTCTTACAATGAATAAGCCAAATACCTCTTTTAAAGCAATCTTTGGCTGAGTTAATGAGATTTTACCGTTTTTTCACGATGACTAAATAAGGACAGCGATTAAACCCTGGGAAAAGAGGAAACGAGAACAAAGACCGAGGTCGTCATTATATTATTGTCTTCTAAAATGTGTCGTTGAACCTCATTTGCCATTACTTTGCAAATTTACCTACCTATGTATGTTCGTCATTGATATAATGTCCATTTTTTTATTATTTTGCAATAGACCCCCCACGCACTAGGCAGCCTGGCAGCCAGTAAAACATATGACGTTGTATGGGAGCCCGCGCACTAGGCAGCCACGGCCTACGAATTTCCGGCTGCGGCAGCCGGCTATCTGCACGCAGCCAGAGCGTGTGTAGGCTAATGTATGTGGCTGCGGTCAGCAGTTATATTACTCTATAGCGGTCAGTCTCCGCGCACTAGTTGTAGCAGCCAGAGGAACTTTGGGTTCAAAATTTTTCAAAAAATAACTTTCGATACTATTCATTTTCGTGCTCAACTCATAGTAATCACCAGTTTTTCTTTAGGACTTATACAAGCTCGCATAGGAGTATTAATGCCCTTGATTGAATTTCGTATTTTTTTAAAAAGGTTATCAAACGATTGCACTGACATCTTCGTGTAGTTAAAAAAACCGGTCTGGGAATGCGCGATTATCTTTGAAATAGGTTTGGAATAAGCCTTTTGAGTGTCTTTCTAGAAAAAGAGGATGAATCCAGTGTCTTTTCTTTGTTTTGCGTTTTTTACGAGATAGGTAAGCAATAATTATAAGTTCTTCAACGTTTATATCGCTTGACGGAAGGATCTAGACTAGTCGTCGATTGGCTGCTATAACTGGCTGCGCGAATACTGAGGCTGCCGCAGCCTGGCTGAGCAGCCAGGCTGCCTAGTGCGCGGGGGCTTTAGTCTTTGCATTATTTTTTTTGTGTATGTAGAAGGCATTTATCTGCTTATGCGAGTAAGCATCATTGCATGACATCTGTTTATTTTTTGCTAATTAAATTGTGACTAACAGACCTTTGTTTTTTTAATGTTTGTCTTTGAAATTACTCCTCTTGGGTCAAAATAATCCGTGCTACGCTACGAATAATTGTAAAATCGTCTCAACTTCAGAATTCAGTTTTCGTCCAAATAGGGTTCCGTACCAGAAGAGTATGTACTAAGACTTCGCTGTTTGTCTGTCTGTCCGTCTGTCTGTCACCAGGCTGTATCTTATAAGAACCGCAATAGCTAGACAGTTGAAATTTTCACAAATGATGTATTTATGTTGCCGCTATAACAAAATATACTAAAAACAAAATAAAATTAATATTAAAAGGGGGCTCCCTAAAAAAAACCATATTTTTTTATAGATAATGGTACGGAAACGGAACCCTTCGTGCGCGAGTCCGACTTCGCACTTTTATTTATCTTTATTTTTCCTTTTATTTTACTTTTCTTTTCTGACTAACGTTACTGAATGACCGCTTATGTCAAGTAAGTACTTACCTATTGCTACGTACCTCACTAACGAGCAAATCTTCTAAATACCTGCCATCTGCAGTAATATACATCCTTGATGCTATCTCTCTGGATTTATTGGCAACTATTCAACTCATTTCCAATGTATTAATACTGTTAAAACGAGCGATGTATTTGCCCTTTAACCAAGTGAATTATAACCCGGGGCAGCATAATTTAAGGGGTCGCTTACAGCCTGCTACACTAGGCACCAAGGGAAGGTACTCGAGATGGACGGCTTTTAGTGAGACCCAAAATGCCTCTTATTTATCATTATTACATCTTCACAATTCAAACGTTCCTGGTAAACCTGTTACTTAGCATAAGTAATTTATTCAGTCAGATTTTTTTTAATATAGATATTTAATTTCGTTCTTCTTACGAAATGTGTATCGCAATAATCTACAATAGGGATGACGAATGGAAAAATATTGTTAGGTCATCGGTTAGACTATTAAAAAATTATGTACACGTATTTTCTTTTCTCTGAGAAACAAAAAATGACAAAGATACAGCGCATTGAAATTTCGCATGACGTCACTTAAGTACACGTAAGTATTTAAAATAATGTTCAGAAGTTCATTTAAAAATATATATTAGTTTTAGAAGAATAAAATTATCAGAAGTGAAATGAAAAACGCAAACTGCTACAAATATTTTTAATGAAAACCCGACAATACAAAACAAGAGCGCAGCGCACGCAACACGTCCTCCGAATCCCTAATCCGGTCCCTATTGCCAACGCCTTGAGAAGCTTGTCGCCTCCCGTGCACCAGTCTCCACAGGCAGGAACAATGGTTCTTTCTTCTTTACTTCTAACATTAGTTTAAATTGATGAACAGCAAATAGAGTTCAAAGCGACTTTGGTATTTGGTTATTTCTTTCTGTTAAAATATGGCGTGACACTTTTGAACCCGGGTCTTCAAACCCAAAATACGCCATTGGTTTTAATACCCCGTTGCCCTTAAAAGGCACCGGTTAATTTATGTATTCAGTCTTTCAAAGTAAAAGCCGTATCCTTCTAATCGATTTTGAAATGGAACGTTTCTGATTAATAGCTCGGGTCGGGCAGTTTCTTTATATTTATAGAATTTATAACATGAAAATTTGTGTAAAATGAGTGCAGATATTGGTACTGTTGGTACAATTTCACTTAAATTGAATGAAACTTCATTTGATATAGTTTGTTTTTCCTGATCATAGCCAACACAAGTTTCAAATGTTTCCCTATGCCCAAATACCTAAAGGCATCTGAAATACGAGTAGATTGACAACTGCCATACAATGAAGACAGCCTTTACCAATGGCTTAACGTGCCTTCTGAAGCACGGAGGGCCTCAGGAAAATTTTAATGCGACATGTGGTCACGCATCTAAGTGCTGATGACGCTCTGGCCTGATTAACATGCGAAAGAGCCTGTGAAGCGTGCTTCGATCGATGTAGGTGTAAACGGTTTACCAGATTTATTCATATATTTTCTCTTTATATCTGTAGACATTTTCAAAAATTTATTCTAAGTGTCACTTCCTGTCCCAGCTTATGCTGTGTTTTTTGCAGGAAGACCAAATTAATACTGGAAATGTCCACACACATTGGGTCACATACACTTATTAAGAGAGCTGGATACAATGATTTATATTTTCTCAAGATGTCGAAATACAAAGTCTTTGCCAAAAATTATTTCATACTTGTCATCAATCATCCACAGTAAAATCAGTAGTTTGAAATTCATACATTCGTCCTATAAATTGCTTGCTCATGTTGTAAGTATATACTTATTATTTTCAATGTATTGTGAGAGCTGTTGCCGTATGTAGCCAGGACATTTGTTAGATTTTCTTTAAAATAACGATAAATTAATAATCTTAATACTTTTAAACATTACACGTGGCTACTAAACTTATTGACGTGTAAAAGTGCCTGAAGTTAAATAAAATGTATTAATTGCTAATTTCGTCGCTTGTGTAGTGGGTATCCATAACTTAACGAGCTTTTGTCACATGACGTTTCATCATGTCACGTGACATGTCATCACTCAGAAGCCACATGACGTTTACCAGCAGAACCCATCATTAAGTTTATAAAAAATTGAACAATGACGCCTAACGTCGTTTTTATACCTACATCTGTAGGTAACGGCACACTCAAAAGAAACATGACAAGTCTCCAACAGTTCAATGGTCCTAACATTTCGCATGATCAACAACCTGGCTTATTACAATCAAGGCTGCCTTTCTTCTCTTCGAATCTTAACTGGAGTCTGGATTGAGGGCATGCATGCGGTGAAGACAAAGGATTCGGCGGTCACGTGCGATTCCAGGACACCATTATTGAATGGATATAACTGGTCCTCAACATCGTTAATATCCCGAATCTTGAACGTACGAAGAATCTTGTAACACATGTTTGGCAAATAAATTATCTTTATCTTTATCACATAATACACGTTTAAATTTATTTTGAAAAGGTAAGTACAACTTAATGCTAAGCTTTGTCTACCAGTCCACCTTTGGGACATAGCAGTTTTTTTTTATTGGGTGCAAATTTAATTAGATAAGTATATCGAAAAGAATGAATTAGGATGCATTTGATTATATAAACTTTACAATAATTATATTTAATTAATTTAATTTTAATTTAAGTAGGTACTTTGTAAACGGTTTGATGTGTATGTTTTGTCCTTATGTATTTTTTAATATATTGTTGGGCAATGCCTTATCTTTTATATTATTAATAATTTATTATTTCTTACCAACCAACTCCGCCAAAGTTATCAAGTAAATATATTGGGAGAACATGTCCATCGACTTTGGTTTTCGGAAAAAATCTCAAGAGTATTCGGGTCAGAGAATGTAGCTGATATGACTCATATCTTCACGTCGAAATATTACAATGGATGGAGTACCTTCTAATTTGTCCCAAATTAGTTCTAACAAATACGGCAAGGCGTGCATTAGCTTGAAACAGTGAACAAGCTTACTTGAAAGGAGCCAGCCCTATTACTACAGGTATGGCACTTCATAGAAGCGGAGAATCATTAATGCCTGCTACTACTACAAACGAAACTATCCATCCGTGCACACGACAGTGTGTGTGTGGTTCCTCCCCAACACACGCGACAAAGCGAGAACGGGGGAGAGGTGCGGGGACGGGAAACGTGGACGCCTACTGCACGGGGCCCTAGGAGTTTCCATTCTGTATGTAATACTTATATTACTTCTGTGCTATTACTACGAGTACGTATGCAAATATCTCGTGTATACTAGGTATTTTCGCACAGGTATCAAGTGACAGTGCGGAAGCGTTTGAACAAATATTTGGCGAACCTAGTACAGTTACTCTTTTGTGTTCGCCGTCATGACCGGTTGGTAGTCTTTGAATGACCGACTCAGGCTTCAGATTGCAAATAAAATTTTATTTAAGTAAGCATTGAAGTTACCTGAGTACCTAAGTGTAAGTAAGCATAAAATCTTACAGCTTATTTAACTTTTAGTTGGAAACAAATAAGTAGGCGCCTGCTTACGATACTAGTTTCCAAAGAAGCTAGTATTCAACGTTTTTTGATATTTCGTTAAGATTACTGCTAATACTTAAATCTACAGGCTAAAAATCTACTTCAATTATTTATTTTTGCTTCATGAACTTTTGAAACAATCTGTAGGTACCCACTTATACAAAAGCAAATAAGTCCATGAAATTACTAATTATAGATTTAATTCTTTCATAGAAACTGAAGCAGTCAATGTCGTGATTTGCATTTTGTTAGAATTTTTGTTCAGGGTAAGCTGTTGCATTTTTTTAGAATTTTTGTTCAGGGTAAGCTGTTTAATATCAGGCAATGAACATCATTTATATGATACCATTCAAATATTGTATTACCTTTGACACCTTTATGTAGCACCCTTTATAAAGTAGACTAGACAGACTAATTTCAAGCAGCAATATTGTGTAGGCGCATTGTAAAGATATGTTGATTGTGGTGTAGGAAAAATAGGACCTCGTTTAACTAGCATATGAACTGGATCGCGCCAAACAGTCTGGCAGCCTTCCAGTCCTATGTTTGAGCCAAGTATCTCGTAATAGTTAGTGCACATTTATAGGACAATGACCGACGTGTATGGATTCCTTATATAAAACCTATAAAAATTAAAATATCGCAAGTTTAGGTAATTTTTTTTTTCAAGGACTTTACTTGACAAAATAAATATATTGTAGAAATACCAGGCTGTAAACAGGTATCTAAATGTAAAGTGACGTAAGATTTGTTTGTTAATTTTGTACTGAATCAAGGTAAGTAAATATGTTTGTAGACTTGGAGCTAACTGCTTAAAAATCATGCAGTTTTTTATCTATAAGTACTAAATTATCGCCACCAGTAGAGACCTATGGAAGATTAGAGAGGACCTTACATAACTATGAACTTTATGTGCAGAAGATTGATTCACAATAATTAAAAATAAAGTGACTCGTAGTATATACGTGAAATAAATAGAAGCAGATTGACATACCTTATAAATTGACTTTAAACCACAACTTCAAATTAAATAATGATTGTCTCATCAAAAATCAAAATCAGCCATGAAATTATTTCGGCAGCTGTATTTACGCTGTTATAAATTGGCAAAAAACACTCGAATCCATTAAAATGCAATCAAGGAAAACCCACACTGTAACGGTAACTTTTTGTCCATAATGGAACCTTATGATTTTAAATCGGCCATTTTGATATATTACGGTTAAGTAAGATTATTATAAGTAATGATTGAAAAGTGCACTTTTTCTTCAGCTGTAAAAAATTCATATGTCAATAACACAGAACCTGGGTACCTGAAAGCTGTAAATGATTTGATGAACAGAGCTTTTAAATTAGAGGAACTTTGCCCATCATGCGCCTCTCGAAGAAAGCCGGAATGGCCCACCTGATGATAAGGTACATTATATGCTCCATTTCTACAGTTTGTGTTAGTAAGGGTGTTTGTAAGTAAATAAAATTAAACAAACCGTTGAAATTTTGAATACTCTTACGGAATGCCTATAACAATGTGTAGTTACAATAATGTCAAAGAGTAGTATCTTGAAAATTTGGTGTGTAGATGCTATTTAGAGTCTCATAATAAAATCAAAAGGCGCTTACAGTAAAAGCTTTTAAGTACAAAATTAGGTAGAATTCTACAAAATCTAAACTAACTAAAACAAACACATGGTTCCCATTTTGTTCGTTCACTTTTCTTCAATTTCTGATATCCAAACAACATAGTTTCTACATAGCACCGTCAATCAATCATATATGTGAGTATATTCCATAGCTATAATTTGACGTCTTCAAGTAACAGTACTTACTAATCGTGTAGCAATAGCACCTAAATAAAGAGCCCAATATCATTAGGTAAATTGATCGACAGGAACTTGTCAATCATGTATATCTATCTCTGTATCAAAGTGTCGAAGATAAGTTTATTATCTTGGATTGATAGGCGTAAATGATATCATTTGAAAATTTAGTGTAACTATGTGTTGTGCGGTTTTAGTTTCTCGGTATACTTAAACTTATTCTAAATTGATAATGCAAATTTTCTAAGTCACGCTTAGAATTTACATCCTTGCATCCATTTAATAGTATTTTTTAAATACTTATAGTCGTACTTATAGCTATTCAATACCAGAGAATGCCATACCAGCCGTCGAATCAAAATTATAATGTTACTTCAAACTAAATAATGAGAAAAAATCGGTGAAAAAATACCTCGTAAGCGTATTTACTTTAGGTACTTTAGTAAGTACTGCATCTTGCATGCCTGAAAAACCCTATAAAATAATGTTTTCTAACTTACCCATTTCTATTTATTTATACGTAGGTAGGTACGTCATCTCTATACTATGAATTATTATATCAATGATTTAAAAGACAAAGGCAAGGTAAATATATATGTGTACCGCGACAAAGTTTCAATCTAAGTAGGTAAGTATGTAAGTACAGATATATTATTATTTTAATAATAGTTTATATACGATTTACACCATTTTAATCATAGTGTTTTAAAGTTTGGCAAACCTAGCATTATAAAATTCTATGCCGTACATATAAAACATTTCGATGTTCCAGTTCCGTATTCATGAGAACTAAAAGATAGACAGCGATCAAAATAAACTGACTCATGTACGAGTATGAACTAATCAAATCATTCCTTTATCACGAATTAATTTAACAAAGAAATCTCGATCGATATCTTACTTATATCGCGTGTGTATTCTTAGGGCTGCCAATATTTTAAATTAGCTATCTTGAAAGTTCTAAGCCAGAGTTAGAAGCTGTGAGCAATGGTCAATAAAATTGTTTGTAGGACCAATTAAATACTTCCACCGAACGCCTTGAACAGTACCTATAATTCCTTTCCTTCAAACTCCTTTTGTCCAGCATCGGACTGATATTTTAACTGGTAATAAAACACGTTTTATATGAAAGCCTGAATTAATAAAATGAAATAAAAATTAATTGAGCGTATATTATTGTTTTATTAGAATAATAATAAAATCTTGGCTTTATAATACTTACGCATTAAAATATTTACACATAGTTCACACAAACATTGAAACTACAATTCTTTATATATCTGATTCTATATGACGACCACCGTGGCGTAGTGGTCACCATGCTAGTCCGCCACCCAGAGGTCCCGGATTCGATCCCCGGTCAGGGCAAGTTGGAAAATGGTCTTTTTCAAATTGCCCTGAGTCTTGGATGTTTATTTATTTATGTATATGTTATAAAATATAATATCGTCGAGTTAGTATTCCATAACACAAGTCTCGAACTTACTTTGGGGCTAGCTCAATCAGTGTTATTTGTCTCTATAAATTTATTTATTTATTTCTTATATCGTTTTTTGATGGAAGACGCATATTAAAAATACTTTTTGATAACCCTAACCGCATGACACGAATGCTCCTGGTTATTACAATTTATGATGAATCAAAATTACCTCCAAAACATCTAGCTCTTATTGTCTCTCAATAAAGTCCATAATATCGACACAGTTTGGATTAGGATTACTGACTGGTGCTTCCTCGTGGCAAAACAAAGCCATTGTATGGTGTTTGATGTTTTTCTGCAGTTTTTTACCACTTTATTGTTGAGAAGTGTTATTGTTCTTGATAGTTGTTTGTCGTATAAAAAAATCGTTTCCTATACTTTGATACGCTCTTTTGGGCTAATTTATTGCAGTCCTGTCATTACAAACAGTTTTTGTAGAACAATATGCAGACATATAAGTAGGTATTTAATATAAACGTGAAATCTGTAATTATTATTTACCATGAGGTGCCCCTACTATTTGAATTAAGAGGATACATGAATTTTTCGGGGTCTAGTGCTGCCCCCACTTGAAATAAATTATTTAAAGGGAACGGAGATATCTTCTTCTATTTCTTGAGTTCTTCGTACATTTGCTAAAAGAGGCCGTTTTTCGCAAATGTACGAAGAAAAGCTTCAAGTTCTCATTTCAAATTGTAAACAGTAGTTAACAATATAGTTTGAGGGTTATCCAGAGCCCTATGAGACCAAAATTTAAATAATATCTCCCTTTCCTTTCAAATAATTTAAGTATATCAAATGTGGGCAACACTGGACCCCGGAAAATTAATGTATCCCTGGATAAAATTATACACAGGTTGATACTTACTGAGATGCATCTGAAATCTAGGTATGTTTAGCCCAATTTAATTATGTGAAAACTATATGAATCTATAACATTCCGTCACTCACTCATATCAAAGTACACTCTGTAAACACATTGAAAGTGCTCAATATTTGGCCAAGAATATCTTATCAGTCGCTATCAGCTGTGTACCAAATAACAGCCTATCTGGAGTGGACACTCCAATGCATTTTAGGCGAGCGAGACGATATGTAAAATATACTTCTTTCTGTTACCTATATCAGTGGAAACAATAAATATCTACATAAATACGTAAGTGCTTTCGTACGGGATAGATTTGAGATACGTCAACGTCACATAAAATGTTATATCATACTGCTTATTCACAAAAAAATCTGATCTGAATGTTAACTATTTTAGAAACGCTGATATTTCTGTCAAATTAATTAAAATTCTGCACTCCTTGCGAGATTACTTAATATATGACTGATTAAAGAAAGCAAATTGGCTTTGAAAAAATGCCTGAAATCCTACTATAATGGAAAGTAAGAACTAAATTATATAACATTATATAATCAAATACCGAAACAATGTAAAGAATTAAATTTATTTAAGAAAAGATTTAAGTTATTGTTGACTGAAAATTGATATTATAGTGTAAAAGATTTTTTATCTGATAATTTGTAATGACTTTGATATTAGTTAGTTGTTTATTGTATTATGGTAGATTAATAGATTTATTATAAGTGGTTTATTTTTCTAGTATTATGTCATAATAGACAGCCTTTCTGAAAATTTGCACACCTGTGATGGTAAAACATGATTGGATGAACTTAAATGTAAATATCTTGCTTTTTACTCATATTAAGCAAAATAAATTTATCTTTGTCTTTAAAAAACGATGTTCTTTAACTGCAGAAATACCTATACAAAAATAGAGTACCTACGGTACCTAATACATCTTGGACATCTTCCGTCGAAGTTGGTTTACAATTGATATTGGAAAGTAAAGGCGTCATTGTATGCCGTAAAAGTGCTCCATCACGATTGTGGGATAACAAGGAGCACGATTGAAATAGAGAAAGTCAAAACTCTCTGATGATGACTGATGAACGCAGGATGACTGTATGGTGGTATATACGAGTAGGTACCAAATTTTTGTACTGGAGAAGCGATTCCTACGGTGTTTACTCTGTTTCAATGTAGTAAGAACAAATTATATCAGTGGTCAAAAGAAGTTGATAAACAAAAAAATAATAATCTGAATAAATAATTAGTCTGTAAGTATAACTCTCCCCTTATAAATCTCACATTGTGTTTTAAGGAAATTAATCAACATTATATACACCATTTTTTTTTAAGTTTGACAGCACTATTTGCATATTTGCACTTCTATTCACATTAAAACGGGCGAACCGTTTTAATGTGAATAGAAGAAACACATCTACTTGCAATACTAAATTAATTAAAAGTTTAAAGCATTTTCAACACACTTGCTCGGAAAGTGGATCTAATTTCACCGGTTTTAGATAAAGCAGCTCATAAAACACGCGAGTGTTATAAACGCACATGATGAAAATATATTCTTTAACCGCACTGTTTGCTACAATTGTTTTTTTTTTAAGTGAAATCTTCTTTAGCAGCTTAATACACGTTTTTTTGGAATAAGTAAAAAATGTTAAACTCGCGTCAGGGCGTCAGGACACGTGACCCTGATCGAAAATTCGTAAGACGGATGGAGATTAGAAAGCCCAGTGTTGCCAGCGAGGTCTTGTCAAAAGATACCTGAAATGTACAAAAAAAAATAACCTTCTAGGAAAAGTAAACATTTACATTTTTAACCTTCTTCCAAAAAATAAGGTTATTAATTTTTCGAAATCTTATTTATTTTTGAAGTGAAAACTTCTTGAGCGGCGTTGTACACTTTTTTGTAATGGGTAAAAAATGAAATACTCGCGTCAGGACACGTGACGTGATCGAAAATTCGTAAGACGGATGGAGAGTAGACAGCCGGCGCGGCGTAGGAGAGGAAGTATCCCCCTTTCTTTCTACGGCGCGGCGAAAATGTATGCCTGCATAAATTGTCATGTTTGTGTACGATAGCGCAATAAACAAATATTGTATTCTACCACATAAATGATACTACTTTTATACTGATAATTAAAGCAATTCGTGCAAAATTATTCCCTAACTATTCCAAAATATCAAAAATTCACAACGTTAATATTCAAGTTTTCACTTCTGCCGGCACTCCCGGAGTGCAACCCGTTTCTTTATTTTTCAAATTTTGAATTGGCCCTCCCGCCTCGTGCCGCTCTGATTTTAAAAAGTGAAAGTATTACATTTAAATAATTGGTCAAAAACAATTATTTCTATTAGTAATAATAATAAATCTTAAATTGAAACATGTTATATTTTAATAATTTGGCTAAACACACTCGGCTCAACTACGCCCTAGCCTGCGGCTCGGGCTAAAATTCTGCGACTGACTGTTTTTTTTTTTTTTAACTTATCTACTTTCTTTACAAGTTGGTTGGAAAGATGTTGAAAGTGTGACAGAAATCAACATCGCACTAAGAGAAAGGACCATATGAACTACCAGAGCATTCCTATGTGCCATGAAAGTATCTGCTCTGTATGCATTCCTGTGGCTCGTTTCTCGTCACGAATCATGCGAATATGAATGTGGAATCAATAGAACAATTTCTTTTCATAATTCATTAATCAATTTGTAATTGTTTACTAAGTTGTTTCTTCTC
Source organism: Acrobasis suavella (assembly GCA_943193695.1). Taxonomy (NCBI): domain Eukaryota; kingdom Metazoa; phylum Arthropoda; class Insecta; order Lepidoptera; family Pyralidae; genus Acrobasis; species Acrobasis suavella. The sequence goes on along the minus strand of OW971945.1, from coordinate 6,621,864 downwards.
GCGGATCTGATGAAATTTACTTCGGAACAATATACTTGAGGTAGACATGTGTTCATCAGAGTCATCAGAGTAGCATGAACCAGTGTCAGGAATTTAAAATTATAATTAGGTATGTCCTATCTCAAATAGACACTTGCAGAGTAGTAGCTGATATAGATTCTGTGCCAGTATGTATTTCCACTGAAAATTCCTGATATTCAACAGATATTATCAGATTACTAAATATTTCATTTCGATCTCGAGAATTTTCAAAACTCCTTTTTTGAATTTCAAAGATGAAATTAATTTGTTTCCTATTACTCCTCTTAAGATTTCGTCGAAAACCATAATATGTTGGAAAACCTTCATGTACTCTGCCTACTTATTTATATTCAAGCGCTACATACATATTAGCCACGTGGCAGTGCGAGCATGAGTACTTAAAGTATGATATACTTACATAATTATGTATTCAGTGCTGTGGTTGACACAGTATCCCCAGCGACCACAGCTGGGCACATGGCTCACGGGGATGCACACTGCACAGGTGGATTGCGGTGCATGCCAAGGCCGTCCTTCTTTTGTTTTTACGATATCACATCTTTATACTTATTTAGCTATAATTGTATACTACAGTTTAACTTGTAAAGGCGTATACCTTAGATCACTGATTTATCCTATATTATAGATGTATTTCTATCGAAGACATGTATTTTATTTCAAAATATTTTTCTATTTCATTGCTACTATGAATTCGTAAAATCATTGCTGTAATTTGACGCCGAATTAATTCGATATTGACGTCACATCCGTGACGGCCGCGATGACGATAGACAACATCGATACAATCGATAAATAATCGATCTCGTTTCAGCTTCATACACATGCTTCAGAGAATTGATTTGCGTAAGTGAGGTGCGCACGCGCCGCAAGCACAACAAATCGCTAAAACAAGGAAAGTGTCTGTTTGTTTGTGGTCGTGAACATAATAGCTTTGTTTACATGCAAATTAATCATAGTAAAAACCACACTCATACTTTTTACATAGATCGTAAATATTGCAACGTGATTTCCTGCCAGCTAGGAGAGAAGGCGGAAACATTAGCAGTCTTATTTATAAAACGAGGAGTAACTTTAGGACTTGGTTTAAACCATTATTCCATCCCATATGAAGTTGACAGTGACGTAAGAGAAAGTGACATATTGTGGGAGGTCATCTTGTTTTGGGCGAATGGTGGTTTTAACCAAGTACTAAAGTTAATCCGTGTTTTATAATAAGACGGTACCTATGAAACCTTGCAGCGGTTCTTCTTGTTAATAATGTGCGTATTTTGAGATATGCCTTGCAGAACCGAGAGATATTATTTGTGAAATACGGTATTTTAGTCTGTATTAGAAAAGTGTACACCTACATAAGCCTATGTGAACTATATAACATATACCTACCTACCTCCGAGACCTTATAGAGTATACTTCTAGTAGTATGGTTTTGTAATCTTTTTTTCTAATTTAATTATGGATAGCCAAATTGGATCATCCACTTAAACTATTCTCTCATTAGCATGAAAGCAACACTAGTAGTAGAAGCTGTACAAAATACGACCTGTACTTACACGGCGTCAGAGAGCCATAAGAGTGGCATGGCAGCTCACTGGAGGGTTGCAGGGGCCAAATATACTAATTTGAGCCAATCGACAAGAAAAAAAAGATGATAACTAGTAAGAAGTACCTAAAACTATACCTAAATATTGTGCATGATCGACAAATGTCATGCTCACTATTTTCAATACAAATCTCTTTATGCATACAACATTGAAAGCATAACGCAATGGCGCCACATTTTTTGTGCCTCCGGTTGCGTGTGCATTCTAAAATGTTATCTTTCCTTTGCAAACATTCACAGATAAATGCTCTGAAAGCCCTATCTATCATGGGTTTATGGCGCCATCATACTTTAACTTACTAATGTCAAATATTTTACGATTATCATAGCGTAAAAGAGTTGTTCGAAGCTTTACAAAAAGGTTTCTTCTTTTTTCTACTCCTGTACTCTGTCTTTTAAATGGTCCCGAACACTAATATAAGAACATAGATTATATGATTTCCGGAAAGTCTATTCCAATTAATATAATAGCACATGTGTCGTTATTTCGCCAAAACGATACTCCTAGCCATAGACCTATAACTTTTTTTCTTTAGATCTACCATACTGCCAACATAATAAAATCGTTATTTTAACATATGGTGCCATTTTCAAACGTGGAGTCACTGAACAAACGGTTTTTTGTATGAAAAACATTTGTTTAAGTGACTCCATGTTTTAAAAATGGCACTTTTAGACACTAGGAAGAAGTCAATAAAAAAAAATAAGTCTTCCATAGATACCTAGTATCTACCAAACATATGGTATTATTTCGTACTTTTCTTTGTTTATTTTTGTATTTATTTTAGTAAATGTAGTCGTAGAAAAAGTATTGTATGCAACGTTGTATAAGTAGTCAAAAAATAGCGTCAACGATAGCGTCAATTTACGATGCTCGCCAAGGCTCGCATCGTAACCTGCGCCACTCGCATTTTTTAACCCTCCTTATACAACTGTTGCATAAAATACTATTTTAAACGACCTCAACAAAGAAGGAGGTTATCTATTCGACCGGTATTTTTTTAATATTTTATTGTGGCGATTTTAGACTTGTATTGTACCAGGTTGTTCCCATATTAGTTTGACAAAAATATGATGAAGAACTTTAAAGATAAGGAAGGAACTCCTGAAAGGAAATGAAAAAGGATGTTACTTTTTTTTGTTAAAAATGACTTCATTTGTTTGTATCTGTATAGTTTAGCCTAAGAAAAAAAATATAAGAAGATCTATTTTAAAAGCGATACTATACCAGTGCTTATCACATTATAAGTTAGATTTAAAGTTAAAATTGAATAGGTATATGTATAAATATATTTACTTGCTAACAATATTAGCTAAACTTCATTGTTATAAAATGGAAAGTAGATATACCTACGTATTATAGCGATTTGACGTTGTAATAATAAAATATTACCATTACCAAACCAAACCTAAAAATACTGGTGAAAACAAAAGTGATAAGCATAAGTAGTTAATTAATATATTTGTCGTTTTAGAAATTAAATAATACCTACCCGGATTCCGTAACCCATCTGCAAGAAAAGTTCTTACCGATTTTATGTTTTATTATTTACTAAGTACTTACATAGGTAGGTACATTATAATGTGCAGTTAATCTATATTTAACTTTGGACCAATATAGGCAGTTCATAAGCAATTTAAGACAGCAAAGGGAAGAAAGAACCACAGTCCTACCGCTGAGCAAAAAATCCTCGCTCTATTCTACTAAATGAAATAAAGAATGATAAATTGGAAGTTTTAGTGTTTGAAGAAAAATTGGATTAAATAGACAGGATAAGATAAGTATGCCTTACGCTTGCTTAAAACTTTAAAAAGGTATTTGAATTGAATAATGAATGCTCTGTTTACTTCTGGTCGCAACAGTACCTTTGCTGTTTACATTACTATAGTATTCCAATGGAGTTTAACGACGAAGCTCTTTTGTCTTTACGTCTGTGCGATGAAGTAAACATGGTTTTATTGCTAACACCATGGCTAACACTGACTTGAAAATAGTCATAAAAGATTTTTATCTTGAGATCCGTACCTTTTATTTCGATACGTAAACGTGTATCGAAATCAAATTACAAGATCTTGTTTTTGTAGTACACTCCTGAGACATTTACACACACTTCTGATTTGAATGAGGTACATAGGTTCCTACAGAGGACCGACATACTTAGGTTTGCACCAAAGGATTTATGTATAACGTTAATACACTTCAGTCTAAACAACTTTCTCAAGGAATCTAGGTATATCCAGTGACGTAGGTGCAAAAGTATTTTGACAGGGTAGGCACTAATCTAACCTAAATAACGAGAACGGCTGCATATCAAGCAAAACACATTTTTCGCTTGTATCCAATATTATAAACGGTGGCACAGGGTAGACAAATTTAATGTGTCTGAAACTCTGAATGTATGTATGATGAAAAATATTTTTTTGCTTTTCATAGAAACTCATTGGTTCAACTAGACCTTCTCGATTAATTTCGTCTTGTAAATGTATTAAATATGTTTAGTCCAGTTGAACTCCAGATAGCTCTTCTTTTGTTTTACCTTTGTAAGGTATATATATAGGTAGGTAGGTATATATTGGTAGGTATGTAATACTAACATCATATAAGTACCTATATATTGTTAGAAATGCATCGGAAAGTAAGTTGATGACCTCGTATATACTTATTCGAAGAAGAAAAAACGCGGGTATTAGTTCTACATATTACTCTTAGAGATTATGATCGAACTATTTATACGAATTCGAACTTGATATACATCACAGATGAATTAATATCTAATAAATACCTGATTACTTAGTAATTTTAAGTAATAACTAATTGACACTAGCAATCTTACTCACACGGCGAAAATGATTTATGCTATATGAGCGACTGAAACAAGTAATCGTATTCTGTTCTTGGTTTTATCGTGGTGTCACTAAATGAGTGTCATTAGTGTCAAACTGATGTCTTTTAATCCTGTGAAATTAAATATCTGGTCATAGTTCCGTTTCTTGGTATCATCGTGTTCCAATCCAACTTGGTTGGATTAAAATTACAGATGCCATTTGGATGTCTTTCCTAGTGCGTGAAACGTGCATCATCTAACACCGACAATACGATACTCCATACTACACAATACTCACAATACTCGTTTACGAAACATTTACCTATTTAATTAAACAATCATCATCCACATATTTTACAATGATGTAGGTCAGGATTTTTGTGTTCTTTGCTACGGAAAAAAACATAATAACGCGCAATATTGTGCATGGATAAATGTGTGACTTTGAATAAGTTTACGTATTAAAATAAAAGACCCGGAAAATGTGGCGCTTATATAAATATGACATTTGTGTGATGAAAAAATTCGAGTGAAGACTAATATAAAAGGTATATTTCATTTTTTCTTTTTTAAGTATTAAATAAATTTATACATAGGTATAAACAAAATCATGTAGTGAATTTTATTCTCCTTCTTCTCTCATTTCAGACTAAGAACTGATCGGTGTTATTGTTTTGAAGGTAGTTACTGAGATTGGAACCCGGAACCTTTCGATCACAAAAAATGCGTAAATCAGCAAATTAGTAGTAGTATAGTAATGAAATTATCTATACGAGAAAATATTGATAATGGACAACACTAGTATTCAAAAAGACTTGTGACACCCTACAGAAAAAAGAAATAAAATATGTATTGAGATCTCGCTCTAACGTATTACATATGCCTTAAGAAAAGAAAAGATGGTTATATTGAATCGTTTGCTAATTTAGTACGCCTTCTTTGCCTCTTATAATTCTATTATATACATAATTAAAATAAAGTCGAATCAACTGTTTTTTTTGCTTCTACACTAGTGACACCTAGTAGCGAGTAGCGATACTTTTTATAAGCGCCATCTAGCGGCTAATAGCAAAAACTGATTTAAAATTGCGAACATCGTCTTTACAAAGATGGCACTAGAAGATATATGATTACGTAGGTATAATTTTTCTATTTAAATTTCAATACGTTTTGTCAATTCGTGAGGATGGAACCTATATTTCAAAATAATTACTTTCCAAAAGCATATCAAGAAAAATAAATGTAAGACCTCCCTTGGATTCATTCTAAGTAGATACGAGTAAGTACCTACTTGTGTGGAGACATTTTTTGAGTACAAATTACTGCTAGTTTGCTGAAAACGGTCACTTGCGAATCGGGAATCTAAAGGAATAGTCACAAAATTAATTTAAGACATCACTATCACTCTTTATCGTGCTAATATTACTCCATCTGTAATTTCAACACTCTAGTTACGAGCTGCGGTGTCCGAGTGGTTAAGGAGATGGACTTGAAATCCATTGGGTTCTACCCGCACAGGTTCGAATCCTGTCCGCAGCGTCATTTTTTTTACATTTGTTTTTGTAAAGTTGAGTCTATGTCACTAAAATTAAAAATTCTGCAGCTCCATTCAAAATTAAATACATAGCTACCATGGCAATGTCTATGGAGCTGCCCATTTTTTTTTTGCGATCTCATGTTTGAGGATGGTCCCTAACAGTTGTTGGCTGATACTCAGTTTGCATTACACATTATTATGAATTTTATGATACATGATGAATATTAGCATCGACGAAATATTACTACTATTAGGCATAGCTACATGGAGCGAATAAAGGAGAAGGTGACCGTCGTATCGTACAGCGAAGTAAAACGGCTCACTCTCTATAAATTACAAAAAAAATGTAATGTGCAGAAATACGAGTACAATGTGCATTGGTTTTTCTAAAAGCTAGAAGTTGTATTTTCAGGCCAACATACGAACTTACTTCTGTACTGTAATATTTATTGTTCCAGCCGAATTTGAGCCTGTAACTCGCAGTTCTTTCTTCAATTCGTAAAAATAGCGAAAACATTCTAAAAATAAAAACTGAACTATAAAGCTTCAAAATATATATTATGTAAAAATAGCGAAAAGATACTAAAAAATAAAAACTGAACATAATTGTAGGTAACTCGCGGTTCTTTCTTCAATGCGTAAAAATAGCGAAAATATTTTAAAAATAAAAACTGAACATAAAGCTTCAAAATATAATTCCTTCGAGCCGGATTTGAACCAGCGACCTATGGATGCCCACGAATATAGTCCTCTACAGTCCACCGCTCTACCAACTGAGCTATCGAAGGTTGATAAAACTGATTGAATTTAAAGTATACTTAATGTATGTACTTATTTCATTCTAATTTAACCGACTTCGAAAAGGAAAAGGTTATATGGTCGACTGTTGCAAATAACAAATCAATCAATTTATAAATTGTAAATTACATACTATGTAATGTGTAACTATACAACGTGGAAGGGCATACCCGTAATAAATCCAACCACGGGCTATACTAGATCACTATAGTATAATGAAATTAAAATAACAATCAAATAACCAAAAAAAATTTTGACATTCCCATACAAATTGCCCGGGCGGCTGTATTTTTTTATGAAAATGCCGAATTTTTTTTTGGGTTTTGGCTGTTAGGTATTTTAGATTTATACTATAGTGATCTGATCTAGTATTGCCTGTGGTTCAGTTTATTACGGGTAGGGTATTATTTTTTTATGTATGTTCTTTTTGATGTGATTTTAAGTTACCTTTTAGAAAAAATGCTTTTGTACAATTTATTGTGAGGCCAATGTTCTTATTATGAAAAATGAAATAAGTCCGAACTCGATGGAGTTGCGTCGTTTTATTACTGAGCTTCATGCTGCGTCGACCACCTTCCGTCTCCATGCTCAGACCCTAGACATCGTCTACCATAAAGTATACATCCAGACATGTCAAACGAGTCCTACTTAATGAGGTATGTTGTTTTATAAATGAGTTGTTGAATATATCCCGGCTCCATCAACAGCTCATTGATTCTATTATATTGAATTGTCATCCAACTTACACAAATATGCAAAATTTAAGTAAAAAATTGAGTTGAAAGATTTGTCATAAACAAATATAACTATATATAGATAAACAAGATACATAATAAAAGCTTATAGTATGTTCTTATACTCCATTTGGTTAGGTGTTTAAATAAATGTGAACAATCTTGACATGTCCTTTTATTGAAATAGTCACTTTACAAATGAATACAACGGGAATGGACAGAGGTACCCGTAATAAATCCAACCACGGGCCTGACTAGATCACTGTGTATAATGAAATTAAAATAAAAGTCAAAACGGCAAAAAAATCGACATTCCCATACAAATTGCTCAAGCGGAAGCGGAGTTTAGTAGTTTTATACTGAAGTAGGTATAGGTACCCACATATTTTAATAGTTTATGAAATGTTTGCTTTTGTATTAGAATGCGAAATGTTTTTTTAGTTTCTGTGTACCTTTACCACCACAACTACGTGAGTAGATACTAACTAGTACTTCTACTGTAACGCAAATGATTTCCTGTAGAAATGTGTCTGATAATATAATGAAGAATGAAATTGCTATTCATTTTTATGCAGGATCGAATAACAAATTCAGTGTTTAGTTAACAAATATTGGGCATTCTAGTTTTAAGTAAGTATAAATCAGAATATTTTTTTTATGTATTCTTTATAGGTTTTTGTAAGTAGGTATATTAAGTCACAAAATTTAATTTAAGTAGTTAAATTTTTTTATCCTCCCTTCTCTCGTCACCATCAGCATCCCCGCGGCCCTAGAACCCAATGGTCTGGCTAGAGATGATGGCAAGAGACCGAACGGGATGACCTTGGTGCCTTGAAGATTGAGATAGCCCTTGGTGTGGAATGCTTCTTGTGTGGATACCCTCGCACCGTCCCATATTCAGGTCACCAAGTCAAAGACTGGTGCTGTAGCAGCCGCAGCAGAGAGCCTCAAAAGCTTTTGGGGTAGAAACTTTTAGTCCGTGGGGTCTTTCAGCCCATAATCTATTTAACTAAAATATGATCTGCCAGCCTTTTGACGACGCCGCCGTGGGGTGATTTTAATGGGACTACACAATTTGTATTTTTTTAGTTAGTTTAATTTAGTTTTATTTAAATTTTATTAACCATAGTTTTAATTTAATTCGATTTTATTTAGATACAATAAAACTTCCTTATTTATGGTTATGGATACAAATGTGCCTGTCGGAGCGGCCAGTCACCGCATATTCTCAAACTGTTCGTCATACACAATCGCCGACCAGAGTAAGTGATAAATACGATATGAAGAATAAACTACTTAATACGAGTAGGTACCTACACAAAAGACTGTGAGATGTCTTACAACTCAATAATTTGCAAATAACCTGAGAGTGGAGTTATTTGTGATCCAGTTATAGCTACTACTACAAAGCGTCGCTATCTACGGAAGCTATTTCCGCGGATGCAGATTCATGCAACGGTTCAAGAGCGGTGACCGCGCATGCAAACAATCACAGAAATAGCTCATCTAGTAAAATATTTCTGTCTAGCTGATAGCGCGTTGTCCGCATGGTAACTTTTATTTAAAATTCTAAGGGAACCTAACATTTTCCTGACAATTAAGTAAGTATAATATATGTTTGTATAATAAGCTATCTTAGTACATCCCTTTCATTCCAATACGTTCAGCCGTTTTGGCATGAAAGCGGAATAAACACATGTTTCTTGGTAACAAACCGTTATGTTATTGTATCGCATCGAATTATATGTACCTTGCCTTCTTCTGATACATACTTACTTTAATTAAATAAGTACATAGGTAAGTTTGTGGAATTGTACTAAGAATTATAGCTATCCTTTCCGAATTTCCAATACATTTTCTCAAAATGTTGAAACAAGTTAAAACTTGAATTTTATAGCTCAAAATAATTAAATTTTAACAAAAGGAAACAACCGACTTCATTTTCTTTCAGGATTATCTTACTTATCTCTAAAGTTCTTCATCAAATTAATATGGGACCAACTTGGTAGATATTGGTAGTTGGTTGTTTGGTTGGGCTTACAAATAAAAAAAGAATCATCAAAACCGGTCCACGATTGACGAAGATATCGACTAACATACATACAAAAAAAATACAATCGAATTGATAACCTCCTCCTTTATTGAAGTCGGTTAAAAATAAGTAAGAATTTAAGTTACGGTTATTGTTGTTTGTGAGTTACATATCTACATATAAGCCGGTTACTCCTCGACAACCCTTCCGCACGAGTTGGCGTTCAACTCAGCACATTGACGTCATCAGAAGAGCACAGCCTCCGGTATTGTCAAACATATATTTAATTACCATCGTGTGCAGTGCGGCACACGCAATCCCCTCCCAAAAAGATCCAACCCGACTTTCCCCTGTATAGAAATGTAGAAGCTATCATAAAGGGAGAAGAGTGAGTTTAGGTTAGTGAGTTGTGGTTAGTTGAGACGTGTTTGAATGTGGAGCCAGGGGCGAGTTTCGGCCGATCCTGCTTCCAAGTACGCCTGCGCAAAAACCGCTTACCAAGCATTCAGTCAAAGTAAGGCGGCGCGCCGGCTTGCGCGCTCGCCCGCCGTCCGGCCCGAGCCTCACACCGTCGAGAATCCCCTCATCATCACTAAAACGGTCGCCAGATCCTCGTGAAATCCGCGTGTGTGGCTACAACATGTCAATTGAGTCCAGTTGCCTCCGTGTGTGATGGTCTTGTGCTGCCCGTAGTGTCTTCCTTTAGTATACAGTACGATTGACTATGAGTGCAGTTGTTTTGATGAGGTGAGTTTGGTCGCAGTTTAAGGTCGGAAGCTGCCCTTGGAATGCCAAGAGCACCTGAGTACAGGCAAACCTACGTGTGGAATTTCACGAAGCAAATTAGAGTTCGCGTGATAGTCGCGCGACTCATTCAGTAAATTGCTGGCCCACGTTTTCGAGCTATTAAATCGGTGCGATATTACGAAAAGCTTTTTCTATTCAGAAAAACGTTCAGTCAATGAAACCCATGGGTATTAACAAAGGATATTAATTAGGAACAAATGGTAAGAAAAACACGAAGGGAAACGCTGCGTTAATTAAAAGGAAAGCCAAGTAACAATAGCAGTATTTTGGTACACAAAGGACGTAATTTTGAGTTGAAGTTTATATGAAGTTATATCTTTTGGCTTAGTGGATGCTTCACATAACCACTATATGTAAATTGTAGATTATTGTTGTCTTTTTGCAACCTATGTAGGTAGGTACTACTTATATAAAACCTATATTATTATTGTATGAGTAAACAAACACTTGAAGTTTTCAGTTTGTATATTATACACACAATAAATTACAGACGGTAAGACAACGATGTTTCCATTGATGATTAACATCCTCTATGTATAGGACTTTAACGACAGTCATTAGAAGCAATGCAAAAAAAAATATTCTTTCACTTATGAACAAAGACTAGAAAAGTAAGTCTAAAATTGAACTAAAAGTAGTGAGGAACCAAAGTTCCAGGATTTAAGTTGATAAGGGACATTACTAAGGGCTCAGGCAGGGGTGGACGGGGTGTAGGTAGTATTAATTTTAATTGGTTGAAATATATAGAAAGAAAGAAAAAAAACTTTAAGTAGGTAGTTTACAAGAATTCTGCCTTTTCCTTTATTTCACCCATAAACGCTCTTATTGACCTTTTATTTTCTCTCCCATCTCCTACTTTTCTGAGACAGGAAGTAAAGAACATCCTTTTTTAAAAGAAAACGGAAACGTCTTTTTCAGAAGATGTTTTGGTGTTTTAAGTACTTCCTTGTAGTATAATAAGAGGCGAAGAATTTGATAGAAGACTGGATCTAAATGAAGGAAGAAGACATGTTGTAAAACAATAAAAACAGGATAATTGTATTGCATTCACGTATACCTAGGTAGTATATCGCTGATCCTACCTACATATTTTAAGTAGGTTCTTCCTTCAACCTTTCTTGAATGTCACCCGTTGAACGTTGACATTTCATTAGGTAACTGAGTACTTGCTTGAGAATGAGCGTGGGAGTTATTTAGCCAATGTTCTCTAAAATTTAATTAAATATCCTATAAGAATCATATAACCCCTTACCTGTCACTGGGAGGAATTCCTCCCCGGTCAATTGTTTATCTATTGTTTATTTTGCAACAGATAAAGACATAATTTAGAATTTGTGACAGTGGCCATCATTAAGTATCGGAATTTTCAAAATTCTAAATTCACTTTGAACAGCAGTGGGACCATGATAGCTCGAAATAAATAATAATAAACATATAAAGGTAAACCATTTGTACATGTTTCTGTTCTATAAACTCCGAAACTAATGTTGCGATATTGACGCAGATTTCAATACCATGGTTTGGCTGTGATTACGGTACACTATATAATTAATACAACTGAGCTAAGATTATTTAAAACCACAACCACATCAAAATCATCTTTCATTATCGCCAACAATTATACTAACTAGACGTAAACTGCACTAAATATACCCACTGACAAAGATACTAAAGCATCTATAAAATTTTAAATATATAAGGAAAAATAACATCAAACACGTTAAATGACACGTCTGAAGAAAATGAAATACTAATACAAGTTTTTTTGGTACGCAAATTAAAAAAAAACCCTCGGCTTTCAAACGGCTGAACCGATTTTCATTAAATACCTTAGAACCACCGCAAGGAAACTTGCTTTCACCTAAAAAAACCGCATCGAAATCGGTCCATTAATTGTAGAGCTACAATACCACAGACAGACCGTTAGACAGATATTAGCGTCAAACTTATACACCCCTCTTTTGTCGGGGGTATATAAAAAGTGATTTAACGAGCTAGTAATTGACTGCTACGAGTCTACGAGTTCGCTACGAAATTGCTACGAAGTTTTTAGTAAGTAGATTACAATAAATATAGTCAAGGTTTCTACTAGATTTCAATAAATGTTGAAAAGCATTATAATAAATTAGTTAATTAAGAACGGGAGACTCGTCTTTAAAAAAGCTGACGACACAATTTTCAGCAGTGAACGCACCGCAGTACCTTTATATCACTTCCTACATAATAATGTTCTCAAAATGCTGATTGGAATGCTTGCAGCATTTCTATTTGATTCCTACAAGCATTTCAAAAAAAATATGATAAAAATTATCACCGGAAATCACGGAAATTGGCAATGCGACGAATGCTACGCGTTGGGAGCCATTCGCGAATCAATGTAGATACAAGTAAGAGCCTTATGCTTTATGCAAACTTTTATTAATAAAATTAAGAGTGGTCTGCGCTCGTAACTCGCGTAGAAGTGCTGCCAGCATTACAAATTCATACGGGCTCCAGCTATTCCACGTTTTGCGTCTGTTTTAAACTTTAAATAAATGCGCGGATCTCTATCGCGTACCTATATTTTGAATAGTTTTCATTTTAATTTTACCTTTGAGTTTAAGCTTTGTTTCTAGGTCAGACAGTGTAGGCTGACTCATTTTTAATCATCATTTTATATGTAAGAAGCCTAGAACCAGTCATATAATTTCTTTTTTAACGTCTATAAAAAAAATATTAAGTGAGGTGGTTGTCCAAAATTTGGAATTTCGTGCCATTGACCATTTTTATGTACGCCACCCAGACAAGATTTAGAACTATTTATCCTTAACTATGTTATAGTTATAGAGGATCTTACAGAGTAGAAGTAGATAGAAATGCTTTAATTTTTTTAAATTTGACAAAAGTTATACCTACATATACACGTAATCAGAAGTTTAATCAATAAAAGCCCATGGTATATTTTAATTTTTTTTATTCTGATTCTTAAGGCTTCAATGGAATGATACATTAGTGGAATGATATTATAGAACTCTTGGCTCAGCATTGGGACAATAAAGGTTAAAAAAGGCTTCAATATTTAAGGACACTGATTGCTATTCATCATCATAACTGGGTACATGACTGGGTCAAATATAAATTATTCGGTGCAGTTAATAAAATAAAAAGTCACAAAATAGTGTCACTTTTCATTGATCATATCCATTTTTAACATGATTTAATATTTATTAATCCAACAAGCCATGAAACGGAGTATACTAGAGATTAAACTAACAAATCATGTACGTAACAACAGCATTCGCTCCAAAACTAAGATACTCGTAGTAGACGCGGGGGAAAAAAAACAGCTAAAGTCAAATGGGACTAAGCTGGGCATGTGTGCTAGGATACACCCAGATACGTGGGCCAAGATTGCTACAGAATGGATGCCGGTAGGCTGGCGTCGCAAGAGAGGTCGCCCAAGTACAAGACTTGGAAATCCATTGCGCAAGATAGAGATTAGTGGTGCACTAGAGGGTAGGCCTTTGCCCAGCTGTGGGACAGTATAGGCTAATAAAAAAAATGCAATAAAGCTGATAATAAGAGCGCTATTTGACTCCAAAAAAGATTGACATCACGGTTGTGATTTTCATACAAATTCAGTAGAAAATTTTGTTTTGACGTTTAGAAAAAGTGTCTGATGTGACTTGTTGCTATCTAGCAGATTGGAAACCGAGTCGAGAATTAGAAACCTTAGGTCCAGCTTGTATGTGATTGCTACATGCCTAAAATTGAGCTGCATTAGAAACAATACTGGGGACAGAAATGTCACATTAAAAGCGGCTAAAAGATATTTTAAACGCTGTTAAATCCACATCCATTACGACAACATAATACACAGACAAAGGGAATGTAAACAGCTACGTCAGTCCCGTTTACCGCAGAATACCTTCGCTAATCCGCGACCTTTCCAAGTGAGGTGAATCGAGTAAGCGGATTAAAATAATACGCGAAATTATATTGTGTACCCTGTGCAGATGAATGGTGCCCTTTAGGAGGATAAATACCTAGTTTAATAGAATGATTTGTTGGAAAAATTTGCGCACTTATTATACCTAACAATCATATGATTTATTAGATATTTTCGTCGGCTCGTTGATTTTTGCGGCGACTTACGTCAAACTCTTCTCACATCCCCATTTTCACGCATTCCACTTCCACTTCTTCTCCTAGACAGATATTCAGGAATACCTAACTATAAAAAGTTTAATTGTATTTTTTATAACAGTATTGTAATAGTATATGAATTAAAGTAAATACCTACCTAAATGTGTACTACTTAATAGTGTTTTAAATAACAAAACTTTTGCTGCTCCCTGAGCGTTTAATAACGTTACATGTTTACCTAAAACTCATGGGGTGCTTACCTAACTAAGCTGGAACAGGTCGAGCGTCCACAAGCATTTTACTAGGTTTTAAATTTAAATACCACTGAAAGCCAGTTAATAACATATGCATCTACGAACATATGTATTCAATGTTGATTACTTGCTTTCAATTTTAACGGCGAACGATATTTGTGAATCCTTTTAACCAAGTTTGTTTAGGCCTACCGACGGACGTATTAAGTGGTTTGCCAATCAAATACAGACCGTATCACAACCACATTAGATGCAGGATTGCCCAGCTAAACGTGGCTTAATCAAAGCTCAAAGTTTACAGAGCGGACTCCACATTTGTTTTATGTTGTTGGCAACTTTGAGTGGAGTTGTTACGCGATTTTTTCCTGATAAGAAAAGTTGTGGGGCACGTGTATCGCGCCGGATGTGGACAGGATGTGAAATCTAGGGAAGCTCTTTGTTAGACTAGAGGTAGGTTATTCTCGGTAGAGTATCTATTCCCTTCCTTTTTCACCTTAGACGCACCGCCATTATAATCGTGACGTGTATTTGCAGGCATAGCCAATTTCATGTCTCTATTTATTGTTCTTTAATGCAACCTATTTCACTTTTCCCCTCTCACAGCTAATTTCATATGTTTATTTCTTATTTTTTGACACAATCTTTTTTATATTCCCTTCCTCACAACCAATTTCATGTCTTTATATCTTGTTTTTTTGTTACTCAAACATATAACTTTGTTTAAGTTGAATGTTGTACATAGGTATTTACTTTCTGTAATAAGGTTTGTGTAAGCTTGACTTACCATTAAGTTTTAAAAATTGTTTTTAGTATTATATTATGTATAACTTATGTCGAAACAAAACTGAACATTAACATACCAGAACAGTGAGCGGCAGTCATATCACCAAGTTTATGTGGTGGTAGCAGTACCTACCATTTAATTCGTTCAAAGGCTATACCGCATATTGTAGCGGTACTAGTTTATTCGTTAAAATAAGCTAGAGCATAGAATAAGCTAGCTAGCTCGGGCTAATAAGCTAGAAATGAAACTATTTCTTTAGTAGTAATAATTCTTTATCGTCATTGTGCGTCAATGGCGGCTCTTTTACATTCTAGACCAGCAAAACACCTTGACGATCGTAACTCCTAATTACCTTATAAGTACTATGTAAAGGTTGACTCACATTTGTAGCAAACAGACTGACCAAATGCCCTTCAGTCGACAGTTCTTCACTTCAACAACATTAGCAATTGCCATGGCATTAGCAACCATTGGAACAATCTCACAACCCGAGTCCACAACAGTAATTTTCAGCCGTAATAACACTCGGAAAATAGGCCATTTTCACGGCGCTTTCCCGATGAAGATCTTTCGAGCCTACTTATGTTATTAAGGATTTACTGGCCCACTCTGCTTTTATATTTTCTCCAATACGAAGATAAAGAAATCTTCAGTTTAACTTTTTAATGTAACAGTTCAGATATCGTCTTCATTTTTCTGTTTTTTATCATTGGAGGATATTTTTATTTCAGAGAGTTTGTAAAATACTTGTTTTCTAAAACATCATTTTAGAATATGATCTAAGCGCACGGTAGTGCGCAGGCCAAGTTCCAGCAACAGGCCGCGCGCGCATGCCGTGCACTATTTACACGAACCGTTTCGACCCACTTTTGACCCCCCCTGTAATTCAGTGCATATTCCAAGTACAGAGAAAAAATTGAAACTACGTAATCATATTCTAGTATTAAAGCAGTATGTCAAATTTCATAGATATAGCTTCAGTAGATCCTGAAATATGACCCTCTGAAAAAAGCTAATTTTGGCACTGACTGACTGACTGACTAACTGACCGGTAAAATTAAAAACCTCTAGGCCACTTCCAATGGGGAAGGGATGAAAATTGTAAAAACGCGTGAAACTTTTTCTATTGTTAGGAATAACATTTCTATTTATCGGAAATAAATATCAGATTTTTCGGTCCAGTTAATAAATTATAAAAATATAAAAACATTTTTAATCGCAATTTCGTTCACCAATCAGCTTAACGCCACCATTTCTTTTGCCCGTTTCATCTGACGTGTATAAAAGATGATGTCATATGACAGTTGACCACTTTACTGCCATTGCGGTAAAATAAGGATACCATTTTGAAAACTGTGACAGTTACATGACAGTTAAGCTGTCAACTGTCATATGACAGTGGCAGATAAGTGGTCAACAGTCATAAAATTATTATTGTCAGATGAGAAAAGGCAAAATGGCGGCGTTAAGATGAATGGTGTATGAAACTGTGATTAAAAATATTTTAATTTTTATAATTTATTGACTGAACCGAAAAATCTGATATTTATTTACGATAAATAGAAATGTTATTCCTAACACTAGAAAAAGTTTCAGGCGTTTTTAAAATTTTCATCTATTGCCCATTGTCCTAGCGTTATGAAATTTGACACGCAGGTCGTGTTTTATATGTAGATTAAGAAAAAATTAAGAAATTTAAGAAATCAGTCAAGCGTGAGTTGGCTCAATCGAATATCACATTTTTAGTAAAAATATTTATTATGAACCAGTGATACAATGAGAATACGATGAGGAGGGGAGAGGAGGAGAGGGGGGAGGGAGTATAAAATATTGTCATGTATACATAATACACAATGTATAGCTTATCTAAGCGCACGGTAGTGCGCAGGCCAAGTTCTTATTAAATACTGCTAACCTAAAAAATCAGGCTTCTATTGTTATAAATTACTTTCGATAGATAGCGCTAGCGGTATAATTGAAATGCGATATTGTGTTTTTCGTCTGCAGTATATGTGAAAAGTTGATAAGAAATCGATGGGCATTTCTTTCTACACTTACGACGTTTTGATATCTTATAAAAAGATAAAATAGGTACGATTTCTTGAAAAAAAGTATTGAAATCCCACCAAAAACATACCTGTTAAAAAGGGGGCCAAGTTCCTATCGGCTAATTGTTCGCCTAAAAAAGGGTTGAAATCCAATCCAATGCCAAGCTTAGATGCATTTTAAAAAATATCTAAAATTATAATACTTCTAAATTTGAACTTGGCAGGTTAATTCAATTATTTAAATAATAAATTTAATTATACAATTAATCAAGTGTTACATACAGCACAAAAACCTGCCAAGTTCAAATTTAGAAGTATTATAAATTTAGATATTTTTAAATTGCATCTAAACTTGGCATTGGATTGGATTTCAACCTTTTTTTAGGCGAACAATTAGCCGATAGGAACTTGGCCCCCTTTTCACAGGTATGTTTTTGGTGGGATTACTTTTTCCTAAAAAATATGCAACAATTGAGAGATATTGATGGATATACTTACCTACTTTGTTGTTATTTTAAGGAGTTTACTCCTTCTTCTTCATTTCTTTAGAAATAAGAAAGAAATTAGAAGACTAGAAGGAATTAGAGTGTATGTAATATAAATAATTGTTTTTGTACCTCAAAGATGTATGGTAAATGTAAAACAATGGACTAGTAGTACATTACTAAAGACACTTTTGTTACTTATAAATGAATAATTTAAAAAAGTAACCTAGTTTATACACTTAGATTTCCTTAACACAACATTGAAACGAGTATATAGATTAAAAATTCAAGAAACATCGTGTCCGTTGAGTGCAATGTAGGTAACCGTGTCAAATAGACTCGGGCTCAAATATTTAATTCATTGTATCAAAAGCCAATCAATGTGGTCAGATATCAGTGGTGATCTCAAATATGATAAACTAATATACCTACAGGCGTAGTAGTAACGAGATCGTCACGGCCGAGGGCGTTGTCGCGGACAAACAAATTTTAAAATTCGAGAACGTCGCGGAAGAAGAGCCTGACGGCCAGACGGACCCTAGTCTTCTTTCTTTATCATGTGTAAAAGTGGCCAACACTGTTGATATATTTTTTAAGTTCTGTGCATCCGACATAGCGCCCAGGAACATCAATGAGAGAAGTACTTTGCTTATTATGCTCGATCGTCAAAATGTACAATGGCTAAAAGTTCATTATTAAGTAATGACACAGTAATTTTGTGGCCTGCCATTAAATGATCACAGCTGAGCGAAACACCTAACTTGCCTTTCCAGCTTGAAATAGTTTTATAAGTATCCACATGTTGTCAACTAAAAGTGCCCGGGTTTGCACAGATTTTTTTTAGATGGCATCATAACAAAAAAGATGAGAGAAAGAATAAAAGATGAGAGAAAGAAAAAAAAATGGTGGTTAAACAAACGCTGAAAGTTAAATAAAAATGGAGCATATGTGTGTCGTGTAGGTTCTTCATTTACATGAATAAGTAGACAGCATGCAAAATGCATCGTGTCGTCGCATAACGAAGAGATACAAAATTCGTATGCACATTCGCATAAATATATTTTGTTCGAAAATAAAAAGTTGAGCGGTTAGATAGGAAGTAAACCTAATCCGTCTTATTGTAAAACCCAGACTAACTTTGTTACGAGGTTTAAACCATTATCCGACCAAATCAAGTTGACATCTAGTATCATCACTCTATCTCACATGTCAATATCAACTTCAGTTTGGTGGGATAATAACGGTTTAAACCTAGTAACAAAGATATTCTGGGTTTTATAATAAGACGGTATAAGTCCTACTAATTTCGTATCTTGTTTGACCTGCGGTGAGTGATGCAAATCAAAAACTGTAGGTAAGTATAGAGTGAGAAGCTATCTAGCGAGAAAACGCTGACACTGCCCATTTGGTATACTTAACAGGCAGTGAGCGTTATTCCTATGATAGGCATATTGTAAATACCTCAAAATGATGTATAAGTATATGAATGAAGAGCCACTCGGTTTAAGTCTCTAGTAATTTCACGCTAGTGCTCACAGACAGTCCCTAGGAGTCCCGAATTACGTAACAATTTGATACAAGTTGAATGGTATCGCTTCCCCGGGAATTGGCGTTGTTTGTCGCGCTGCGGCGGGTTGCGGACATGCATGACGTCCTCTTGATAATAAAGTTTTATTTTATAGGCGTTAAAAACATATTTTTTTTAATAGTTTGTTTGGTGCAGCTCTAATAATGTGTTATAGTCTAGTAGATATAAGGGTAACCTGTCTTGTGCCAAAAGGCCTTTATTTTTAAAGTTTAGCTTTTTTTGATAGAATTAATTGATCTTTAATAAATCTAAGTACTTATACGATCCACAATATGCTTACGTTATGTGCGTCGACTTTGGAACCAAATATGTATGTATGTATAGGGCAGGACATTTTCTGCAGATATCTTAAAATCAGGCGTGATGTTTCCAAGTAACTCTAATCGCTAGTTTCGATAATGATGATGATATTTATGAAATATTTCTCCTTAGTTCAAATTATTTACGAAGCCTCGGAGAATCGACAAGACGTTATAGGTATCTTTTGCGATTTGTCGAAAGCATTCGACTGTGTCGATCACATAATATTAAAAAATAAACTAAAATTTTATGGCGTTACTGATACTGCACTCTCTGTTATTTCATCTTATCTTGATAATAGAACTCAAAGAGTTGAAATCAACAGAGTATCCTCAAATAGTGTACCAGTGAGCATGGGTGTGCCTCAGGGTTCAATAATTGGTCCATTTTTGTTTTTGATTTATATTAATGACCTCCCCTGTCTTGCAAAAAAGTTGTGTGAAGTAGTATTGTTTGCTGACGATGCATCTTTACTTTTTAAGGTTGACAGAAAATGCACAAACTATGACGATGTAAGCAATACTATGTCACAAGTACTTAGTTGGTTCACGACTAATAATCTGGCCTTAAACACACAAAAGACTAAGTGCGTTAATTTTTCACTATTGAATAAACCCAATACTCACATACCTTTGAGTCTTAATGGCCAAGTTCTAGAATTGGTCCCCAACACCAAATTTTTAGGCATAACTGTAGACTGGAACTTAAAATGGGATAAACATATTGAGGCCACTGCCAAGAAACTTAGTTCGGCAGCATATGCTGTGAGGAGGGTCAGACGGTGTACTAACGTTGAAACTGCTAGGCTAGTATACTTTAGTTATTTTCACAGCATAATGTCATATGGCTTGCATATGGCAGCATAATGTCATAAAGCGGCTAACATACATGCTATCTCTGTGCTACAAAAGAGAGCAATTCGGTCGATCTACGGACTAAAATCACGCGATTCCTTAAGAGAGTTATTTAAATCTATAAATATTCTTACTGTGACATCTCAATTTATTTACGACTATCTTCTATTTGTCAAATCTAGGTTAAATAATTTTAAGAAAACTAGTGATGTTCACAGTTATAATACGCGCAACAAAAATCAGCTTCATACGCCTAAATTTCGACTTGCTAAAACTAGAAAGTCACTCTTAAGTCTAGGTTTAACATTATTTAATAAACTTCCCGAAGCGATCGTTAACCTACCAATGGCAAAATTTAAAATACATGTTAAAAAAGTTTTATTGAATAATGCGTACTATACTATCAATAAATACTTAAGTGATAAAAACGCGTGGATACTTCCTAAACATTTTCCATTACACTCCACACATGAAACATAAAATAGCTGCATTTTCTGGTACCATAATAAGCTTACTGTTAAAACATGTAAATGCTCTGCGATCAATAGGTGACCAACATATAACTAATATTTTCTCTTGACAAGGTCTGCGAGTTCGGGTTTTTCATGCTCACTAAAATGTCCAATCCGGTGGTGGCGTCGCTGGTCGGGTCGTTGGATTCCCTCTAATATGGTTGAGTTTAACGATGGCTGATCCGTGCGTCAACTCGTGAACGGGTGCTGCCGGGAGGGACTGGTCAGCTCGGCTTCGCTTTTTTGACCACTTAATTTTAATTTTAATTTTTTATTACGCAATTTATGTTTGTTTACTTGTTCGCAAGCATTACTTGTTATAATGTGTCAACATTGTATTATATTATAAGTATTTATTAATTAAAAGACAATAATAATAATATGACAAAGCCCTTCTGGCAAGTAGGCGACCAATACTGTGAAAATGAGTTTCTTTCGGCGTTTTTTCTCAGCAGTGGTCGTTACAAAGCGCTGGTATCGGTAGCTTTTCTTTAAAAATAAATAAAATTTTAATATACTTTACACGTAACATAAATTATACTTATTGACGTGTAAAAGTGCCTGTAAAGGTCTAATTACTGAATAAACATTTGAATCTTTGAATCTTCAAAGTCATTTTTTAGGGTTCCGTAGTACCTACAAGGAACCCTTAAAGTTTAGCCATGTCTGTTTGTCTGTCACTATAAGGACTAGAAAGCTGCAATTTGGATGGATATGTATACCCCAACCATGCCGAAAAAGTGGTAGAATAAAATTATGAAAAAAAAATGTTTTTTTTTGTATTGTAGAAGTCATTTTACTTATTATTCCGAACACCCAAGCTGACAGTTCAGGCAAGAAGGAAATAATACTATAAACCTAATCAATATACTAAATAGTTACCTTTCCGGATCAGAAGGTTTTGGAAGCTAAATGACCTTGGGTAAAATGCTCTGAGAGCAAAACGTCCTCAACATACTGTAAGTATATAAGAATGTAGGTTAGATAGACGGCTATTTTATAAAGCCCTTATAATAAACATAAAGTAACAGTCCAATAAATCCTTTGTTGTCTCAAAACATAATTTACAAACAAAGCTTTCATAAGGAGAAGCTCTTTTTCAATAACTCTTCCTACAAAGTGTACGAGTACAAAGGACATTCGTTCATTATGCACTGATTTAATACAATTTGAACAACAAAGACGTTATGAACGAATATCTGGTACACTGAACGTTTATCATTGTTAAACGACTTCCAAAAAGAGAGAGGTTATCAATTTGTCGCAATTTTTTTTTTAATTATTCTAAGACGCCTTAAGAGCCTTTTCATCTTTGGTTGGCTGTCTCGGTCACACAATAAACATTTTTAAAGATTATTAAAAAATGTGACTCATTTAAAGAAAAGTGTTTCATAAACTTTTTAATATATTATATGTTAGAAATTGTAGACATGTTTTTTATTGTCGATTCACACACACATAAACAATAAACATGTGTGTGTGTGTGTGTATCGAGAATAAAGTAACATTACCCAACTTTTCGCAAAAAGTAGGTATAAAAATCTTAAGCTTTAGAAAGACTATGGCAGATTTTTAAGACAGATCCAGAGATACTATGAGTTATAATTCTATGGACAGATCTTAAAGATCATGAAACCATAAATAAATGTAAATCTTTTTAAAAACAGTTAAGAAGACGAGAACCAAAGGTCACGCTCCAGAAACGTACAGTTTTATTCTTATTCAGGGAGAGAAAGAATAAGATAGACCGACTCAAGGCGCTCTCGACCGGAAAATGACAGACGGTGAGATGCACCAACACTGGGACTTTTAATATTCTCCTTTTAAAAACTTTTCATCGCTTTGTTCTTTTAAGATGTACCTGGATTACTGAGAACAAAAGCTGTAATACTAGAGGTGCATTAGTGTTTACATTATCGGAACAAAGGCGTATGACAGAGAGGGAAAAATAATGGCTCGGGCGTATTATACACGTTAGTTATTTCTTTTGTCCTAGAAAAATCCTGACATATCAAAATATTCCATTTCGATGTATGAAGTTACAGAGGAGATTTATCTACAACTTGAAATAAAAATACAAAACAATTAAACATATTTGCTTCATGGCAAAATTATATGAGACTTCGCTCTCATAAACTTTTGCGAGACATCTAACTATAAGTAATATTATTTCCCTTGCGAAAACCCTGGTCCATTGTTTCCAAATTGTTCAATAATTTGATCAAAGTAAATGAATCGGTGACCTACAATATTGTGCTGACACAGAAACTCATAACTTTTCCCAATACATCGAAAAGTGTATTTCATTCGCAATAGTATTATTTTGCTATTTCAACGCTCTCTGCTAATATTTTGCGAGAAATGAAATAGATAATAATCTGGCGGACGAAATAGTCACCAAACACCAAAATAATGGTTCAGACTGAAAGATATAGGTATATCTTTTAGTCTGAACCATTATTTTAATAGTATTAGAATAGTACAAATGACCTTAGTCTCAAAAATCATATAACGTAGTTTATGAGCAAATTTAATGCACAATACTTTAATACATATTTTAAAGCGGCCTTGATTCCAAGTTATGTCACTTAAAGATCTTTTTTTAACCCCCAACAAAAATGAGTGGTGTAATAAATTTGACGCCAAATGTTTTGTGTCATCGTAGCTCTCGAACGGATGAACCAATTTTAATGCGGTTAGGTGAAAGCAAGTTTGCTTGCGGAGGTTCTTGGGTATGTTTGGTTGAAATCGGTTTAGCGATTCAAAACTTTGAACGGTGTTGAACGCATGAAATTTTACGTTTTTTATTTTATTTGCCTGGCCAATTTAATGTGTTAAGTAGATTAATAATATCATCAACTTTCTGTTTCATAGACTCAAATATTATATGACGAACCTAACCTACTAATTCAGTGAACACTTCAAAGAAGCCTGTCTGTGTCACTGTTGGGAACTAATGAGAGAGCGGCGTGCAGGCTGTATCTCAAAAGGCTAATCAGCTGAAAGCGAACCCTTTGCCAGTATACTAGAATCAGATCAAATTATGCAAAGGCAGTGGTGAATAAGAAATATGGCGACAAATTACAATCACCTAACTTTGACAATTTGAAGTGGTTGTGATTATTCTATATAAAAGCGGCAAGCCCCGGCTTCGCACGGGTTTCAAAAATTGATTCGCCTCGCACACCCCAGTCTCAGAAGTAATATAAGTATTACATACAAAATGGAAACTCCTAGGATCCAAGTGCAGTATGCGTCCCCGTTCCCCGACCCTGCACCTGCGAGAACGGTGAGAGGTGCGAGAACGGTGAGAGTGCTCGCACCTCTCACTGTTCTCGCTTTGTCGCGTGTGTTGGAGGGCCAACACACACACTGTTGTGTGCATGGATGTATAGTTTCGTTTGTAGTAGTAGCAGACATTAATGATACTCCGCTTCTATGAAGTGCCATACCTGTGCTCCTATGTCACTTGGGAATAGATTAGCTTTCCAATGTTGAAAGAATTTTTAAAATCGGTTCAGTAGTTTCGGAGCCTATTCAAACAAACAAACAATCAAATCTTTTTTCATAATATTAATTTAGATAAGTGAAAAAAAAACAATATAACGATATATAAGATCGAGGTTGAGGGGCAGGCTTTGCATTACGTCGATGAGTACAAATACCTGAGCCAAGTAACATCCTTCGAAAACAGGCAAGAGCGAGAGATAGATCGCCGAATAAATAACGTCTGGAAGAGCTACTGGTCAATGAAGGAGCTAATGAAAGGTTCCCTTCCAATTACACTCAAGCGAAAACTTCTCGACGTCTGCATCCTGCCTATTCTGACGTACGGTTCTCAGACATGGTCTTTGACCGAGGCTCAAAAGTCCATATTCAAGGTTTGTCAACGAGTTATGGAGCGCAGCATCTTAGGCTTGCGACTTATAGACAAGTTGCGAAACACCGAGCTGCGCTCAAGAACGCAAATTGTGGATGTAGGCGCGAAAACCGCGAAGTTAAAATGGAACTGGGCGGGGCATGTATGCCGAGTGCACCCCGAAATATGGGCCAAATTGTCTTCATTCTGGTTGCAAGATGGACTCAGGGGCAGGGGTAGACCGAGGACCAGATGGCGGGACGACCTTGATTAATTTATGTAGAACTGGCATAATATCGCTGAAGATAGGGACGTGTGGAAGGATAAGGGGGAGGCCTTTGCCCAGCAGTGGGAAACAATACACGTGGTACGGTCAACTGGATCACAAAAGGTATACGAACATCAAGCTAAAATGAAGCGAGTCTTGTGCGTGCTTGATAGAAATAGCAACGATTCAAGCATTTATGACTATAGGAACCGCTATCTAAGAATCTACAAAAGAGTAATAAGATGTGCAAAAAGACTGAGTGTACAAGCTGAGATAACAAATAATATAAATTCAAACAAAAGAGTTTGGGAAATAGTTAACAATCGCCTCAATAAGAATAAATCTACCGCTCGAAATACAGTGACCCTAAAAAAAGATGATCAAATAATAACGGATTCGCAACAAATTGCTGATACCCTTTCTAATATATTTAATCATGGTAACCAACAATCGTTCGGTAGTGTAAATAAAGCAGCTGAATTCCTTAATAATTATGGTACTAAAGATTCAAAAAAACTGGCCAAGTGCGAGTTAAACTCGCGTGGAGAGGGTTCCGTACAATATCAAAGATTTTTCGTAAGTGAACGTATTATATTGAGTGTTCCACTTTATTTTCAAAACTTAACATTGGAGTTAAAAAATATGTTCTCCCACACATTCCACCTGCAAATGTAAGTTGGTACGCACAATATTGAGTGATTTACCATGTTATTTTAATATCATGGACTTCTTATAGGTTTTCCTATAATCTATAAGGAAAAAACTAATTTCTGTATTTTTTTCAAAATTTTAGGTTCAGTAGTTTCGGAGATAAGGGGGGGGGGATGGTCAATTTTCGTCTATTTTCTTGAATAACTCGGAAACTATTTATTTTAAAATTACAAAAAAATACATTTAAGATCTTCTCGATAAGACCTTTCATTTGATATGCCACACGATGCAGTTTTCAGAAATTTTTTTTTTAATTTTCCCCTTCCCCCCCAAAAATGACCCCCCATATACAGATTTCATCTGCTCACGTCACACCTCTGTGTTTGGGTCACAGGAATTGATATGTGTACCAAATTTCAACTTAATCGGTCTAATAGATTCGGAGATAATTGACTGTAAGCGACGGACGGACAGACACACGAGTGATCCTATAAGGGTTCCGTTTTTGTATTCAGACGTACGGAACCCTAAAAATTGTAAATATCCACCTGTAACCGAATCCGAAATAACTGATATTGTTAAAAAATGGAAAATAAAAAATCGACCGGCTATGATGACATGCCAATATCCATAGTAAAAAATAATATTGACATCTTGGCAAAACCCTTAGCAAATTTCTTTAATAATTGTTATGAACAAGGTATATTTCCTGATCAGTTAAAACTTGCCAAAATAATTCCTATTCATAAAAAGGAGTCTAAATTTGACCCATTGAATTACAGAGCCATTGCCTTGTTGCCGATACTTTCTAAAATTTTTGAGAAAATTATTAAATCTAGAGTAGTTACACACTTGAAAGCCAATAACATTTTGAATAAAAGGCAATTCGGATATCAAGAAGGTATTGGCACCGCTAATGCTATGGAAACGATTGTACACGACGTGACTTGTAAATTAAATGCAAAATTAAAAGTTGCTGGGATCTTTCTAGACCTTAGTTCGGCCTTCGACTTGGTAGACCAGGATATCCTTACAACTAAATTAGAATTTTTTGGTATTCGCGGCAAAGCTTTGAATTTATTGAAGTCGTATTTAAGTAATCGTCAGCAAATGGTTGAGGTAAGAGACGTTAAAGGAGAGTTTCTTAATTCAACAAAAACATCAAAAATTGTTCAAGTAACGTAAGTAGTAGTAGAAGTAAAGTTCTTTCTCTTCTTCACTCTTTGGATTTACACGTCCTCCCTCTCACTGCTACTCACTTTCCACATAATGGCCCTCCTTCTTTACTTGACCTTATGATCACTTCCTCTCCTGACTTTGTGTCAAATCATGGTCAGTTTAAAGCACCTGGCTTTTCGGCACATGATCTGGTTTTTGCTTCTTTTAAACTACGACCACCTAAACGAAGACAAAAAATTATGATGTTGCGCAGCTACTCAAATATAGATGAAGATTCTTTTGTGTCTGATTTTGCACAGGCAGATTGGGAAAGTATTCTCAGGATGTCTGACGTCGATTTAAAAGTAGCCTCCTTTAATGCAACTCTTCTAGCTCTCTTTGATAAGCATGCGCCTCTCCACCCAGTCAGGGTGAAACACTTTCCCGCTCCGTGGCTAACACCTGAGATAAAGAAGCTGATGGGTAGAAGAGATAATGCAAAGCTGAAGTTCCGTCATAATCCCTCTGCTTCCAACAAGAATTGTTATGTCGCACTTCGTAATCTTTGCAATAAGAAATGTCGTGAGGCCAGGCGTAGACACATTTATAAAAATGTAGATAACTGCCCTCCCAATAAACTTTGGAAATTTCTTAAGGGTTTGGGTGTTGGTAAGCAAAGTGTGGGATGTGATCAGCAATTTGATCTCAATGTACTGAATAAGCACTTCTCTGATTCGCCTGTCAATCTTCCCTCTAGTGCTAAACAGGCTACTCTTAATAGTCTCAGGAATAGGGCTCCCCCTGATTGTCCTTTATTTAACATTGATAAGATTACTAAGGAGGATGTAGTAAAAATTATTAAGTCCATTAAAACGAAGGCGGTTGGCAATGATAACATCTGTCTAGACATGATTAGACCAATTGCAACCTTGATTGCCCCTGTTGTCACAGATATTATTAATTGCTCTTTGGACACTGGCGTTTTCCCTAGTGCGTGGAAGTTTGGGCATATTATCCCCTTACCAAAAAATCCCAATCCATCTTCTCCTTCCCACTTTCGTCCTATATCCATCCTACCTCTCCTTTCAAAAGTGTTAGAACACCATGTTCAACAATGTCTCTCTAAATTTCTCAACAGGCATAATCTTTTAAACCCACTTCAATCTGGATTTCGTGCAGGACACAGTACGACATCTGCCCTTTTAAAAATAACTGATGACATTCGGTGGAATATAGACAATAAGGTTCTTACTCTTCTCGTATTATTGGACTTCACCAGTGCATTCAACACGGTGGACTTTGAGTTGCTACTGGCAACAATGCAGTCTTTCAACTTTTCCCCTGTCACTATTGCTTGGTTTCGATCCTATTTGACTGGACGGAGACAGTTGGTTAGGGTGGATGACAGACGTTCTGATTGGTGTGATCTCAGGGCAGGTGTCCCCCAGGGAGGAATCTTGTCGCCCATCCTTTTCTCTATCTTCATAAATGGCATTACTGCCTCTCTTTCCTCTTCTTATCATTTGTATGCTGATGATCTCCAGATATATTCGGCCGCCCCTCTCGAAAATTTCAATATGGCTATTTCAACCATTAACTCCGATCTCGCGATCATTGCCGAATGGTCTAAGAATTTTGGGCTCATGGTCAACGCTGCAAAATCTCAAGCCATCGTAATAGGCAGTTCTCATTTCATCTCCAAATTTAAGTCCATGGCGTTCCCGGATGTTGTCTTGGTTAATGATATCATCCCTCTCTCTTCAGTTGTTAATAACCTTGGTATTGTCATGGATGAAACACTATCTTGGGCCCCGCAAATCAATGAGCTTAGCCGGAAAATTTTTGCTTCTCTACATTCGTTAAGACGCTTGCAGAATTTCCTGCCTACTGAAACTAAAGCGCTTCTGGCTCGCTCGTTATTGCTCTCTATATTGGATTATGCGGATGTGGCCTTCCTAGATCTCACGGAAGAATTGGCTGACAAGCTGGAGCGACTTCAGAACATGTGTGTTCGATATGTGTTTGGGCTACGTAAGTTTGATCATATATCTGAATACCGTTCTCGCCTGAGTTGGTTAACGATAAAAACCCGTCGCATTCTACATGTTCTTACTTTTCTTTTTAATGTGCTTCACAATCCTATCCTTCCCAATTACCTTAGAGACAAATTCCAATTTCGAGTCTTTGATCCCCGCCTGCGAACTCGTAATAAGATTCTTGACATACCTACTTCCTCTTCTCGAGCTTATGCAAAGTCATTTGCTGTCATGGCTGCTCATTTATGGAATGAATTACCAGCTAGTATTAAAGATTCAACAACCTTGTATTCCTTTAAAGCTAGGGTTAAAAACTTTTATGAAGATTCCTGACCAGGATTGAGTTATTTATATATATATTATGTATTTTATATATTTATGTTTATATGTATGTTTATGTACATTTATTTATAAATTTGGATGTATAGTTGCCTATATGTGTTGTACAATGTTCCACCCTACTCAATGTCATTCTTTTCTTTGGTTTTGGGTTGACTGGAAGAGATCCCTTTAAGGGATAAGTCCGCCTTTGTAATGTTTTCTTTTGTATTTGTGTTGTATCCTTTTTGTACAATAAAGAATTTACATAACATAACATAGTAACTAGAGGAGTTCCACAAGGTTCAATTTTAGGACCAATATTATTTATAATTTTTATCAATGATTTAATAAACTATATAACATCTGTACAGCCTGACATTGAATTAGTAATATTTGCTGACGATACGAATGGTATAGTCTGGGATCATGACATTGACGCTCTTAATAGAAAGATAAATACTACTCTGTCAGTTTTTCATGATTGGTTTACAGCTAATAATCTTAAACTTAATACAACCAAAACCAGAGTAATGTTATTCAAAACGACAGCCAGCAATAGAGACATACTTGAAGTGAAGCTAAATAATGAGAAGGTTGAACCAGTGCACGAAGTAAAATTTGATGAATATTTAAATTGGAAACCCGAATTACAAGCTGTGGAAAATTATATTAGCAGTTTTTGCTGTGCACTAGAACTTTACGCGATGAACTGACGACGGACCAACTGAAATCTTTATACTATGCCATGGTAGAATCTAAACTACGTTACAGTATTAAATATTGGGGAGGAAGTTACAATTACAACATAAATAAAGCTTTCGTTGCGCAAAAAAAAGCGATACGTACTATGGTTTGTATAACGAAGAGAGAATCATGTGTAGAACACTTTAAGAGGCTTCAAATTCTAACCGTTCCTTCTCTATATATTTTTGAGGCGGAAGAGGAAATGTTGTTAAGGGAAAGTACCAGACAAAAAGACGTTCAACAAAAAATTACTCCAACTTTAGAAATTGTTAAACACAGTCCGCGATATCAAACAGTAGTCTTATTTAATAAATTGCCAAATCATCTAAAGGTAGTACGAAAACTTTCAAAATTTAAAAGTGAATTGAGAACTCTGCTTCTGAAGAAGTGCTGCTATAGTGTTGATGACTTTTAATTTCGCATTAGTTATTAAATTGCAATTTGGAGCTGATATTATATGAAATGTACTAATTAAGTAATATAGGACATATGCATACAATCAAAATGAATTTTAATTTTTTTTTTGTATCTTTGTAATATTCGAATGCAATGTATTATTGTTTATGAATAAATTGAATTGAATTGAATTGAATTGAATTGAATACCTACAGGCTAGTAAAAAAAAAAGTGAAAAAAAATCTTGTCTCAGACTAAGTAAGACAAAACTAAGATTGTCCATTTTTAGCTATTTTTATAGTTATCATGGATGCAATGGTTCTTCAAATGCAAGGAAATTTGAAGAAAAACTCTTATTACAAGTTAGCACCCTCGCCTTGGACTTGTAATGTCTATACTGTGAGACTTTCATCACCCTTGGCGTATACATTACATACCAAAAAATCTGCCACATGATACATAATTCATCAAAATAAAATGTCTTTGCTCTTTGGGGTACATATTACAAGGCATAAGTTGACATTATTGACGTCACAGTTGATGAGATCGACAGGGATACGACTCGGTGTAAGCCCGTGCCAGTCCACGCAGGCATATCGTAGATCCGGCCGATACCATCGACCACGACAGTTTGATTGCCGAATGACAACGGCTGATGTCCGCTAGCTATGCTTGTAGGTTCAAAATTACTTATTTGAAATAAAGATATTGTTCATTGGGTACAAATAAAATAACAAGACAAAGCTGCTTCATTTAAAGATCTTTCTAAATGTATATCTTGTTTAGATTAATTTTATTTTATAATGTTTAATGCAAACTGTAAGAATCCCAAAGTAGAGTTGAAAAGTAGCTCTTTTCTTACCTATATTATAAAATGTAAGTTATAAAATAAAATAAAATAAAATAAGTATAAACTAAAAATCATCGTATAAGTCTTACAAATTGAAATCGATTGCTCACAGAAAAGTTACTTCCGTCACTTTGCTACATTATAGGTATAATTTTGCAATATTCAAGTGATAGTGCAGTGTTCCTGCGCGATTGTTTATCTGTCTGTATAAAATCATAGTGAGTATACTGAGATTTTGTAATGGATTTCATGTTTAAAACATACCTTCTAACTCGAAAAAAACAAGATAAATTTCATGCAAACTACGTCAAAATTTTCCAAAATAACTTCCATCGCAAAGTAAATTACTTATGTGTACATGTATTTACAGTAAGTATTCACGAAGGTCACCCCAAGGTCTAGAAGTCCGCAGAATTACATACACATTAGCGGCCACATGAATGGCAAATGACCGCTCGGCCGGTAGTAGTTTTAGCCTGGCAGTTTTTATAATTGAAGGTGAATAGGGGAAAGTTAATGCTCATTAGTCAAAGAGCAACACTCGCTTGGGTGTTTATCTATAGAGTATGTATTAGTATTTTATTTTATCAAACTTTATTGTTCCAAAGTACAATTATACTTTCAACAAATGGCGGACTTAATGCTAAGAGCATTTTCTCCCAGTCAACCATAGGGATAAACAGAGAAAATTATGCGGCACAAAAAAGCAATAAATATTTATATATACTTACATTATAAAATATTACTATATAATATACAATTACATTATTTACCTATTATAAATAAATTTCAGAATAAATATCTACTTATACAATACTTACATATACATCTACTTAAACTAACATATAAATATGTAGCTATGAAGAGAAGAACTAAATAATGATGACTTTATGAGGAAAGGGAGTTTAAAAGGTGGGTGTGAACTTTTCTCCCATAACAGTGTTGTATACGTCTGTGTGCGATACAATGATGTAACCAGACGCAAGTTTTAAAACTTAGTCCATTGGGGGCTAGCTCAATCTGTGTGATTTGTCCCTATATTAAGTGTTTATTTATTTATTATGGAACAAAAGACACTTATTCTCGTTTTTACTGTCATTTATATCGTCACTGAGTTATAAAAATTATTGGCAATGTAGGAAATACAAATACATTTGCATCCTAATATTCGACTGCTAACAGTAATTTTTTTAATTTATTCTAAGACTACTGCTCGAAAAGTACTTGATACCCGATATATCCCAGCACTTCTCTGCAACTACAGAAAAGCGTCTACTATACAGGTCCTAGCGGACCTTTTACTATTTTGGATACCACCGAAGTAGGTAGAAGCTGGTTTTTATCTGACACAATAGCTAAAATTCAATCTTTTGCTTGCTATTACTTCTTTTACAAGGAATTTTGATTAGTTTTGTTAAAAGAGCAAAACATAGATAAGCAATCTTATAGCCCCCTAACCACCATTCAATCCTCAAGCTATACCTCCTCAGGGGAGGAGTAATAACCTATTACGAGCTGTCCCGCCGAAGGAAGCGATCAATCATTCCATTGGCTCACACTTATTAGCTCTATTTCGGGGCAAAATTGCCGTTTTCGCGTACGCTGGTGACTTTGTTGCTAACTAATTTTGCGTAATTGATTGCAGTCGCTGTGGCTGTAGGGTTAACTCCCGGCAAATTGATATTTGCACCGTTATCAGATTGTCTGCTCGAGAGAGATTCAGTTTGATACGGCATATAGAGTAGTAGGTTAACTGGGACAAATTACGTATTTTAAATACTACGTATATGATACAAGATTTCTCTACTTCAAATTCGTAGGAGAATAAAAGTCTGACATAGCCCAGCGGATTAGCCAAGGATAAATGGCCAACACTTTCAGAGAGTGTCAAATTTTTTAAGCTGCCTAAAGGCATCTGATATAGCTTAACGACTGCCATGCTATGATGACAGCCGGGAACAACGGCTTATACGTGCCTTCCGAAGCACGGAGGAGCTTGAGAAATTTTCACGCCACTTTTGGTCACCAATCCAAGTGCGGACCACGCCCGCCGTCGCTTTACTTGCGAAAGCGCTAGCAATGCGCCCTCCCGCCGGGCCACCGAGCTCCTCAAATGGCAATGGAAATGGCACTGGGCGGAACACATAGCGCGACGAACCGATGGTTGATGGGGTAAAAAGGTTCTCGAATGGCGACCGCGTACTGCAAGCGAAGCGTAGGACACCCACCCACAAGGTGGTCAGATGACCTGACAAAGGTCGCTGGAAAGTGCTAGATACAGATCGCTTGGAAATTCTTGGGAGAGGCCTATGTCCAGCCAGTGGCATCATTGCAGACGCACAACGTCCAACCAGTGGAAGTCTGCAATGATGATGATACAACTTTAACCTATATTTACTTATGGTCATAATTAAATATAAGTAATGGATTTTTTTTTTATAACCTATTTCTTCTGCTGGGTTATACATACTAGAAGAAGAGTCAATATAAGGCAGTATTGGATTCTTTCGGGTTTTTACATGAGGCTGCAAAAGATGCTAAATAACCGTATACTTTCGAGACAGTAGAGCTTTCTATTTTTTTCGATGGTAATCATTAATAATGGATTCTTTAAAAACGTAAGTTAATTTTTCACGTAAATAACATTTTTTTTTCTTTGTTTCAGGTCCTTATAACGACAATCATGTTCTGCGAGTCCTGTGTACATAAATAGGTCTATTTAAAAGCAATATTCCAATTACTAACGTAGAAAAACCCCTTAGTTTAGTGACGCTGTAAGTGCTTAGACTAGGACTACTGAATCTTCCATAGTGTTAGAATGTGCCGTGTCTTAAAAGTTCATTATTCAAGTACTATCGTTGTGAAAAGTGTTATCAAAATGTCTAAACGCGCGTTGTCATTATTAATAAAGAATCGGGTGCAACAGCGTGTTTAACTTCAAGTACTGTCGCTGTCGAAAGTGTTAAGCTTGGAGACATGCTAAAGCCGAGATGCCGCAACGCGCTCCGCAGTCGACTTTGATGCGACCGTTAGTGGTGCTGGCCCTGCCCGGAATGTATTTGCTGTACAAGTACAACCAGTACCGACAACAGCAAATGGAGACCGCGCGGCGCCGCGTCACCGAGCGAGAGCTTATGCACCTCAACACCAAAATCGTGAGTACTGTTTGCGATCATTTTGTTAAAGATCGGCACTTACGTTTGTAGACCTGCTTAGTGATAGCGCCACCGAAAATGAATGGCCCATTTACATAGTGCGAGGTTATTGCCTGTTGCTTGCACTTTGTCATTTTGTTTAGATCTTGCAAGTCATCTATTGCTTCAATTTAATTGTAAGAAATTTGTTATGGGCATTGACATAGTTAATTTAACACCAGTCAGGATGTATCCGTAATATAGTGCATAACATCTACAAAATTATACAGTTTTATAACTTTTTTTCTTGACAACAGCTTCTCCAGAACATCTCTATCTGACCGCTGTCACATTTTCTTTGATATTAGAGCAATTGTCATTTAGGATTTCTTGATGGATAGTCATCATCATCCGAGCGTTTTCCCGGTTGCTTCCTCAGCGGTAACGCTTCAGAGTCCGGGGTCCGCTACCTAACCAAGGAGATTTGACGAGGTTGCTGGTTTTTACACAGAGCGACTGCCGACTGACCTCCACAACCCAAAGGGCAAACCAGGAACCAATCCTTGGATAGTTTGATGATCAAACGCTAGGTGGCGTTCGGGACCCACAGTTTTACGTGCCTTCCGAAACACGGAATCATCTTTCTTTTCGGATAATCAGGTGATTCAAGCCTGCAATATCCTATCCAGACTGGAAACAACTTTTCACAAAGTATGCTTCCCAGTGAGAATCGAACCCATGACCTCCGGGTCAAAAGGCGAACGCCTTGACCACTGGACCACGGAGGCAGTCTTGATGGATAGTCATAGGATCAGAAACTTTGTCAATTTATGTGTTTTTATCTTATATCGTCAATAGTTTAAAAGCATGTGTATAAAAGGTTATTGTGTTTTTAAGAAATGTTAATTTCCTAAAACCGCAAAGTTAGGTATACCTATTTAGGTATATAATTTTATCGATATTTCAATGAAACTTACAAAGTGGGTTTACGATTGGAAACCTATTGATACTTTAGTTCGTAAAACCATAAACGTCTCCATGAAATGCGAAGGGTCTTCCGTATTACTGGTGATTTATGAGTAGGAATGATTTATAGGTCAGTGATCGCTTGTCAAGCAATAAAACAACAATTTCCGGTATATAATTCAAAAATAAATGGATTAATGCCGATTAATTTCTAATTTACACTGAAATTGAAGTGCATCCGGGCCAAGTGCGAGTTTAAAGAGGGTTCCGTACCGTACAATGCCAAGGATTTAAAATTAATAAAAAAATCACATTTGAAATCCTCACTGTAAAACGCGAGTTAACTACTACTAGCGCTTTCTAGTGGTATTTTAGTGAACTATTTTCCGTAGGTGAATGTATTATATTGAGTTTACCACTTTATTTTCAATTGATAGAATTCTTATCCTGTAACCTACAAGCAAAGAACTATATTTTGTATTTTTTTTCAAAATTTTAGGCTTCCTAGTTTCCGAGATCGGGGGGGGGGGGGAAGGAATGGTCATATTTCGTCTTCTTTTATGAATAAAATCAAAACTATTTATTTAACAATAATACAACATTATTTGAAATCCTCATAACAAGCCCCTTCATTTGATATATGGCACAGTAAGGTTTCCAAAGCTTTTTTTAAATTTCCTAATTTGTCCCCTGAAACTGAGCACTATTTAAAAAAAAATACTTTGCACATCTGTGTTTGGGTCATAAGATTGCACCATCCTACCAAATTTCACCTGATTTGGACCAGTAGATTCGGAGCAAATTGGCTGTGAGCTGTGACAGACGCTCGAGTGATCCTATAAGGGTTCCGTTTTTTTTTTTCATTTTTTGTACGGAACCATAATAAATTATAGAATTATTTACTTTTTTTCATATAATAAATAATAATTATTTCATGTTATAGTAATTATTACTTTATATTAGAAATGTGCATTTTGTCCTTCCTAACTTACGGTGCCTGGTCATTTATCGAGGATCAGAAGTTCAAACTCAAAGTTTGCTAGAGAGCCATGGAACGAGTGTACTAGGAGTGAAAAGACTGGACACAGTCCCAAATATCACACTACGTTCTAAGACTGGCATCGCCGATGTGGGCCACAAATCTGCCAAGTTGAAGTGAATTTTGCGGGTCATATTAGCAGAAGGTCCCCTGAAAATGGGCTCACAGAATAACTCGTGCCGTGGATACCCGAAAACGGTCGGCGTCGCAGTGGTGGGCCTAGAAAGCGATGGCGCGATGACTTGGACGCTTCCCAGCGTGATTGGTCAGAAGAGCTTTAGCTGCTCTGGATAGAGTAAAACGGAGGAAAATGGGAGAGGCCTTTGCCCAGCAGTGGGAAAGTAAAGTTAAAGTTAAATTAAATAATAGTATTTTATGCAACAGTTGTATAAGGAGGGTTAAAAAATGCGAGTGGCGCAGGTTACGATGCGAGCCTTGGCGAGCATCGTAAATTGACGCAATCGAGCATTTTTTGACATACTTATACAACGTTGCATACAATACTTTTTCTACGACTACATTTACTAAAATAAATACAAAAATAAACAAAGTACGAAATATTACTTTATTGACTTCTTCCTAGTGACTAAAAGTGCCATTTTTGAAACATGGAGTCCCTTAAACGAAAGTTTTTCATACAAAAAACCGTTTGTTCAGTGACTCCACGTTTGAAAAATGGCACCATATGTTAAAATAAACATTTTATTATGTTGGCAGTATGGTAGATCTAAAGAAAAAAAGTTATAGATCTATGGCTAGGACTATCGTTTTGGCGAAATAACGACACATGTGCTATTTATTATATTAGGAATAGACTATAGACTTTTTTAAAATCATATAATCTATGTTCTTATATTAGTGTTCGGGACCATTTAAAAGACAGATAACAGTACAGGAGTAGAAAAATAAATAAACAGATCAGATAGAAAATGTTCCGACGAATGTTTTGAGTTCCTAATAGCGAACTATTCCTTTTAGTTGTTGAGATACACACCTCTCTTTTTATAACGAAGGGGTTAAAAGTTAAAAATTAACATGTGTATTGTGTGTGACGTAGAAAATGGAAATACTATAAATCGAGTTTGGAGTGTATAATATGTAATCCGTCAAGATGTCCGTGGCCGGAAATCGCGTGGTGTAGCGGGAGGTCGGGGAACTAATAGGCCAGAGCGGTCAAATTCTAGGTAGGTAGGTCACTATTGGGGGCCTAAAGTACTGTTTACTGTATATAATATCTGTTCAAATTATTATTCTGGCTTATTACAGTAAAAAAATACTTACACGTGCATGCGTTAAGTATGTTCCCGTTGAGTATTTTCTCGAAAGAAATAGGCTTGTTAAATGAAATATAAATTTGACCTACTTTTAATTGAATTACAGGCAGTTTCATTTAGCAAAATTACTTTGTTTTTCTGTTAGACTATTAATAGTATTTTATGCAACAGTTGTATAAGAAGGTTTATAAAATGCGAGTGGCGCAAGTTACGATGCGAGCCTTGGCGAGCATCGTAAGAAGACGCCATCGAGCATTTTTTGACATACTTATAAACGTTGCATACAATACTTTTTCTACGACTACATTTACTAAAATAAATACAAAAATAAACAAAGAAAAGTACGAAATACTACCATATGTTTGGTAGATACTAGGTATCTATGGAAGATTTAATTTTTTTTATTGACGTCTTCTTAGTGACCAAAAGTGCCATTTTTGAAACATGGAGTCACTTAAACGAATGTTTTTCATACAAAAAACCGTTTGTTCAGTGACTCCACGTTTGAAAAATGGCACCATATGTTAAAATAACGATTTTATTATGTTGGCAGTATGGTAGATCTAAAGAAAAAAAAATATAAGTCTATGGCTAGGAGTATCGTTTTGGCGAAATAACGACACATGTGCTATTATATAAGGAATAGACTATAGACTTTTCTGAAATCATATAATCTATGTTCTTATATTAGTGTTCGGGACCATTTAAAAGACAGATAACAGTACAGGAGTAGAAAATACATTTATAAGTAAGATACTACTTGCTTTCCGCTCCCACGGGTAATGACGGGACATAAGAGGCGACCAAGATAGAGATCGGGCAGCAGCATCCTCTGTGCAACGACTTTATACAACGTGTAATGGACATACCCGTAATAAATCTAACCACGGGCTATACTACATCACTAAAGTATAATAAAATTAAAATATCAGTCAAAAACAAAAAAAAAATTGGCATAACCATACAAATTGCCCGGACGGCAGCACACTTTAGTATGGAAATGCCAATTTTTTTTTTGTTTCTTGACTGTTATTTTAAATTTTATTATACCATAGTGATCTAGTATAGCCCGTGGTTCGATTTATTACGGGTATGTCCCTTCCACGTTGTAAATTAATCGATATTTTCATACAAAAGTGTTCGACCGGCCCGGCAATTTATATAAAATGGTCGATTTTTTAATGGTGTTTCAAACATTGGTCCTATAGGAAAAGTTGTTCATATTGACGGTCTGAGTTGCTCCTACACGGATCGAACAGGATTTTTGTTACATATTGTATACTAGTGGCTCTATAAGCTGTAGACCTCGTGAGTCAC
Source organism: Acrobasis suavella (assembly GCA_943193695.1). Taxonomy (NCBI): domain Eukaryota; kingdom Metazoa; phylum Arthropoda; class Insecta; order Lepidoptera; family Pyralidae; genus Acrobasis; species Acrobasis suavella. Next base: position 6,582,526 of record OW971945.1, on the reverse strand, counting down.
CCCGACCCGTTGAAGTTTAACGGATAAAAAAGTTGTTCAGACAAAACGTTGCGTCTTATTAAGGGTACCAAAAAAGTTGTATGACATTTTTGAATATTTTTCGTAATGGCTGAAATAATAGGTTGGGGAAAAAGTCTTTTCGCATTTTATATGAAAATTCAAAACATTTTTTAATATAGTTTATTTACATTTAACTAAAGTATGTAGGTACCATTTTGTTCGATAACTTTTTGCCATCTTATAGGTAGGGACATGATCCCATTGCTATAGAAATTTTGGGGCTTCTGATCAAAAAACTGCGACAAGTAGTTTTTGCAGTCCTCTCGTGATGTTAACCTGACACTGCCTAAAGAATTCTGAAGAGACCGAAACAGGTGGAAATCTGAAGGTGCCAGGTCAGGACTATACGGCGGATGCATTAACACCTCCCAGCCAAACTCTCTTAATTTTTGCTGAGTGGTTAAAGATATGTGAGGTCTAGCGTTAACATGATGAAAAACCACACCCCTTCTGCTGATTAATTCCGGCCACTTTCTCACAACTTCTTGCTTTAATCTTATCAGTTGTTCGCAGTAGAGTTCTGAATCGATGGTCCTGCCTGGTGGTAACAGCTCATAATGAATAATTCCCTTCCAATCCCACCACACACACAGCATCACCTTGTTGCGAGTTAACCCGGGTTTCGCCACAGTCGGTGAAGCCTGACCGGCCTTTGACCATGACCTTTTTCGCATGTTCTTGTCGTACGTGATCCACTTTTAATCACCAGTTATCAATTTCTTCAAAAATGGTTCGGTCTCATTACGTCGTAATAAACAATCACAAATGAGTACATGGTTCATTAGGTTTCTTTCAGAGAGCTCGTGAGGTACCCAAATATCAAGCTTTTTTGTGTGTGTTTTTGTGTTTTTTTTCGAATGCGCCAAAACTGTCTTGTGGTCAATACCCCAGTTCTTCAGCTACGTCGTAACTACTGATATGCCGATCTTGCTCCACTTTTTCAAAAATAGCATCCATTTTATCCGTAACAGGGCGACCAGAGCGACGTGCATCTTTGACATCAAAATTTCCGGATTAAAAACGCTTAAACCAAATTTGTGCTACTCTCACAGACACTGCACAAGGTCCATAAACATCGCAATTTTTTTTCGCGGCTTTCGTTGCATTTTTACCTTTTTGGTAATAAAATTTTAAAATGTATCTAATTTCTTCATTAGATTCACTCATCTTGACGGTAAGAAAAACAAATGAAAATCACGCATTTTCCTAATTTGGATTTGGAATTATCTTCTTTAAAATTTAAACTTTTAAATACCAAAACCAGCCAGGTACAAATAGTATAGCCAAAGTGGTTTTATTACAAGTTCATACATACTATATGCGAAAAGACTTTTTCCCCAACCTAATATGATGTTTTTAAAGGTTTGACGCTTCCGCCATTTTGAAAAATTTCGATTAACCGAATCAACAAAGAATATATATATAATTTTGTAACCTGTTTATCAAAATTTCGTGAGAATCGGTCGAGAAATGCAACCTGTGGGCGAGAACAGCCGGACAGACGGACAAACCGCCGGATAAAAGCATTTTTGGCCAATCTCGAAACTGATACGCTCGGTCAATTGTACTACTGCGGTCAACCACCACCTGCCAGAGCGTGAGCATTATGAGAAAATCCTTCCTTCATTGGGAGAGGCTTATAGTCTAGCTGTGGACTGATAAAGTTTAGTTAATACATTCTACTTTTTTTTAGTTTAACAATAAAATCAAGTCAAGAATCAATTTTAAATTCCATTGATTTTGCCTAAACCTGGCAGCCTTTGTTTTCCATTTCTGCGAACCTGAGTCACTGGTGACGCCGTGGCGTGTGCCGCACCCGTACCTACCTACAATGGCGTACACTACGCTGTTCCGGGAAACTCTTGAGTCTTGATACACTTTTAATCGAAAGATTTTATTAATTTGTATTTTTTGTTTCATGGTAAGCTGTCTTTGAATTCGATAACTTAAAAAATCATTTCGTAGTAAAAATTTGAATAAGACGAAATGAATTGAATACCTTTTGATTGAATAGATAAATATCCTCTCAATTTAATGCAGGTTGACTGGCAGAGATCCCAATATAGGATAAGTCCGCCATTGTATATTTGCTCTATATTTTGTTGTTTGGTACAATTAAGTTATTATATTACATTTTAACATATTTTTTTCATATTTATAGACAGAGACCGGTGAAAGGATAAGGGGAGACCTTTGCCCAGTCATGAGACACAACTTCCATTAGCTAGTAAAAAATATATATGTCTTCCTATATCTGCCCACATATTTTGGTGACGTATAGTAACAGTTGTGATGGTTTTTAGAAAAAGAAACATTGATCACATTCGTTTAGCAATAAACACCATGAATCGTACTAAACGCACTCGCACACATCAATATGGCCGCCTTCCTAATAGCTCTACGGACGTGAAAAATGTTTTCTGCCAAGATTGATGATTTTTCCTAATATACGAATATACTCGACTGCCGGACGCTGTGTAGGTGAAAAAAAGGTACAGACGTCGACAACCGATCCATGTTTTTTGATATAAAGGATATTTTCCACAAGTTTTTATTTTTGTTTTTATTTTTATTATAGAGAAAAATTCAATCTTTAAGGAAAGGTCTGTTCTTATACCTATTCTTACCTAAACCAGAAATTGAGAAGATAATGTAGGTATTTTCAAGAATCCTTTGTATTTGTACAAACTTAATGCCCTATTTTATATTAGAATATATTTAATCTTATCCAATATGATTTGTTCGTTCAATCCTGTGCCAAAATTGCCCGGAAAGGAAAATTGATCGCTTTCGAACGAAACGAACGGAAGATACCAATGTGATCTATTACGATTAGCACAATTCACGGTATATATTTGTAAAATACGTAATCGCATATATCAAAGCAACCATGACCAGCTATTTTACATGCCTTACGAAACTTGGAGGAGCTTAAGATTAAGAGTAATTAGAAAGCGCAATCATTCATCTATTTTGTTCTTAATGTTGCTTTTGTTTGACACAAACACAACCCGGAGCTACGAGTACGTACGTCTGTCGAGCTAATTTTTGGAGTTAAAGCTTCAGGACTTGTTAAACGAGACACAATCGCGATTGATCTTATAAAAAATCGAATTTATTGTATGACAACAACGACAAAAATAGGAAAACAACACAAAAAAAGTTCTATTGTCTTGCCTTCTTGCAAGAGAGACTGTAATTAGTTAACGATATAAATAGAATTGATTGCAGAGACTAATAGAAACGTAGTTGCCTCTTATAATTGATATCCTGACCTAGTCTTTTACACTAGATTAATATCGATTAATCCTTTTAGCTGGAAAGAGCTTTAACCATGCAGCCTATTGGGACCTAAAACACCAGCGTCACATTTTAGAAAAAAATTATACGGCTATACGCTTGAGTTTTGGAAGAAGCTTCATGCCACGGTTTTTACCAGAGCCTGCTAAATAAGGCTCTTCAAAAAGAGGGTAAAAAGATTTCTTCAGAGTCAACAACACGAGTGTGGTGTTACAGGCCGTTAATTGTTAATAAAAAGAATTCAAAGAAACGACCCTTCATAAACCTGAAAGAACCGGAAAAAAATAAGTTGATAGTATTCTGATAATTATCAACTTATTTTTTCTTCAGGTTTGTAGTAATTCAAATTAGATTTTTAGTAAATCAAACGTTTATAACCATTAATATGAAAATTTAATTGTCCTAATTATAATAAGAATCATGATGTTAATTGAATTTTCGTATTAATGGTTAAAACTTTGATTTTCTCATGATGGCAGTACAGCGGAAAATTTTTCATTTTCGTTTTATCATAACTATTACTTTCGGTTTAAGTTGCAAACACTGATCGAGTTTAGATATAGATATCGTAGAGAAGAAAGTTTATCGATTTACTGTTTTCTTTTAAAATAATATTTGGAATTTAGCAAATCGGGTCATCTGAATTTTGATAATAAATTTCATTCAATTCATTTTGTCATTTCAATAAATTTTGTTATTGATGTCCTATTTACCAAAACTTTAGGGACCTTTTTATCCGATTGACTAAATGTACAATTTTACGATCAATGGGGTCGATTCAACGTTACCTAAATAATATGCTTATTCTTACTATGTAACGCTAAAAAAAATATAATAAAACTATTAAGTCTATGATACTGAACAACTTCCCCAAGGAACATGAATCTAAACACAAAACAGAATTTTTGCTTTCCTTAGAAACTGAGATTAACTTTTATGCGAGGCCAGAAAATATTTTTTAATAATTAAATTTCTTGAGGAAAGTTGTTCAGTATCTTGGACTGAATACTTTTAGGATGTTTAACTGTATTTATGCTATTATTTATATTTATTTTTGAATAGACAAAATTATTTAAATTTATTTATGGATAATTCTCCTTTTGCGTATTCGTTAATGATTTTCTGGGAGGGGAATATTTTAAAATTAATTATTACTAGACAAGAAGTAAATATGTCATTAAAATACAAAATATCAAAGATAATTTTAAGGACTACGAGTAAAAGCCTTCACGTGCTTAAATCGAAAAAAGAATCAAAAATATATACTCCACTTCATCGCACATAACTATACTCATAGCTATAGTTAGTTGTATTTATTTAATTTCTATACTTACTGTATAGAAATAAAATGACTTTTATCAAATCTTTAAAAATTGATGCCCCTTTTATCATACCTTGAATCATCCTCATTTTAATTTTATGAAGAAACCCTCGCTTCTTTATTTTCTTTCATCACATGCGTCTGGCTGGACATATGGGATCTACTTTTAGTGGTATATCTACTAACATCTTTCGGCAGCCATCATCTTTGTATTTGTTGGACTTCCTGGCTTGTCTTTTTCCATTTTGTTTGCGTGAAAATACGTAAGTATGTATGTATGTTTATCTTTAAAAAAACCAAATTTACGGCCAATAGTATTCTGCAACATAGTTACCGTAACCGTATGCCATCGCCTTCGGCACTAATACAGGAAATGGGCCAATAGCAGACGAGAGTGGCCTATAAATACTGCAGTGTCAAGGTAGACCGTTGCCTCACTTTCCCTCTCACATTGTTCATCGCTCTATTTATACATCGGTGGCCTATGGAGACTGACTAATAAAAAATATATTAAATTGGTTGCAGAAAGCATTGACCAGCGACTTCTCAGTTTCTGACTTATGAGAGTTCTTTAATACTTTGGTCCTATAGCAATAAAACTATCCGATATCCTGGAGAAACTGACCTGTAGGATGGAAGACTTATGATGCTAGAGCCCTCAGAAAAAGAGGATTCAAAAATAAAGAATAAGCGTGACCTCTCGTGAGCTTTTTCATTTTAACAGAACTGGCACATAAAAGTCTATATTTTTTTTACATAAAAGAAAATTCCGTTGTCACAGTCACAATGACTTTAGCACGTAAAACAATAACTATAAAAAATTACGTTAAATTATAAGTTAAATTTATTTCACGGCAGCAACACATCACTAATTCTCATCATAAAATAATAAAAACCATGGCACTATTCATATTACATAGGACCAGAAATGTTTGGTCATGTCTATGTCACATAGATGTGACTAAGTGCGGCCCTGCGTCCGAGATGCATGCTCGGTGGTACGCCAAGAAGCCCAAGAAATACATAGACGACGGCTGCCGAAAAGCACTAGTAGATTTACCACCAAAAGTAGATCCCAAATGTCCAGACGCGTGTGACAGAAAGAAAAAAAAGAAGCAAGGGATTCTCCATAAAATTAAAATGAAGATGATTGAAGGAGGCACCAATTTTGGAAGTTAGTATCTTTGTATGAAGATTTTTTGACTGTTTTTGCAATTGTTGTCCCACTTGATCAACAAAGCCCTTGGGCCGTCTACAAGCTGGTAAAAGTATACATTCATATTTTCTCTATGTTATTCTCTGTCATCAATATGATTACACTTTGTAATGACGTAATGGTATATCAAAAAGGTAAATGCTGCTACAGTTAGTCCTCAGCATCCTTTTTAGCTCTACGTTATTCCTGTCTTCACATCCAATCAACTTTGAACTAGAACTAAATGTAAACTAGAACTGCAGGAACGTTTCACAAACAATTTTCATGTTTCTTGAAAAGGTTCCACAAATGAAATTTTAAATCATGAATAAATTAAAGCAAAGAAATAGTATTTTCTTCTTAAGACTTTTTGTCCAGCTCATTTCATTTTGTCATCCCATTTTATTTCCTACTAAGTCTATTTGTATACTCGTACCAATTGCGCCTAAAGATCATTGCTTTCTAAAAATTCCGGTATAGCAAGGCGGATATGGCAGACCTTTGTTTTTAAAATTTTATTTCTAAGTCATCAAGAAACCAAAAACCGCATAGGCTAATAACTGTATTAAAAAACCTTGAGAGGTGTCAAGGGACACCCGGATGGAATAAAAATATAAATATAAATAGGTCTAAATTACATTTAAACACTTTTCTGCGTTCTAAAATCAAGTTTTTATTATCTTAATAAATTTGAATTAACAAAAAGTGTCGTTACAACTTTTGGTCTTAATTTTTTCCGTCTAGCCCCCTTTAGCAACGCGCGATAAGGAACTTCGTTCCAAAAATGTATATCGATTTATTTATAACGTTTCCGTCCATCAGCACCCTTTAGGCGATTGCAGTGCAAAAAACCAATTGTGGTAAAAATGCCAAAAGAAGAAAAAGAAGAAAATGAACAGCCAAAGGCGTTGCCGGCCCCAGAAAAGCCAGTGTATGTAATGCCACCGACTCGGCCGGGGGTGCAGGTGTCCATCCTCGGGGCGGACACGTCCATCGGACAGTACGTCGCATTTCTGCTGAAACAGTGTCCGTGTATCAAGAAGTAAGTATTTATTTTATTCAGAAAATATTTATTGTTAATATCTGCTTTGCAAAAAAGTCGTTTATTGTCAACAAATACCACAACACAAAATAGTAATTGTTGCAGAATGTATCTATATAATATATAACCTTATTATATAGATATTTTCACTAATCGAAAGTTAGTTCAATAAACCTTAGGTAGTCAAAAATAATAACCTTTTTAAAGGCTTCTTCTTCTTATTTAAGAGCTTACTGGTTGTTTTCGGTGAAGTATATGCGCCAAACTACTCGATCTTGAGCCTTTTTGAAGGCTACAAATACTTTATAATTATAATATAATACCACGGAAGAGTAAAAACTAGTAGAAGAATGGAAGTACTTCTTGATAAAACAAGTATCGAAATGCTACGATTCAAAAAGTATTTACGATGTTTGCAATCTGTAGTATAACCTTATGAAAAAAACTTGTTCTTTACCATAGATGGCGTTATTTTGAAAAGAAGCTATAATAAACTTGAGTACTATTAATATAAGGTCTTAATTTGCGTCAAAATATATTGTCGGGATAAAGTGCAGCTGTGCTTAATTATGACACGCGCGCCCCGCCCCCTTGGCACTTCCACCTTTTTTCTCTTCCGTGTTTTACTTACCTAGAGTTAATTGTACTATAACCTAGAGCCAGGAGTTTAATATATCAGCTGCCCACTGCGAAGTGGCCCAATTTTTCTAGTCCGGCTTGTAATTAGAAAGCATAATTAAGTTTTACGAGTATACTAAGCCTATCAGTAACGTAAGCGCGTTAATTTTTGAATAATTATGACATATAGACATATTTCATAATTTTTTACTGAGCTGAATTTGGTTTGATAAAAAAAATGATATTGTCTGAAGTTTTTACCTTCTTACATGTAGGTATAGTTTTATTTAATTACATAGAAATCTTCTCTTAAATACTTTTAAAGTAAAGGTATAGGTTATTTCAAAATAAATATCATATTTATTTGGTAAACCGATTCGTTTCTACTGTATGAGGCCTAAATCAAACATTACATTTTTTCTTCATTTTATAAACCAATATTTCTTAATTGTTTAATGGTAGTAACTGTCTATATAAAATAAAACTCTCGCCGGTATTATCTAAACTAAAAGTAATCAACTCTTTCAATAAAAATCACTTCTTTTAGCAATTTACTAACGTAAACAGAAATAGAAACTATCACAACTCAAGGCTTCACCCTCGGCGTAGATTTTCTCTGGTCAGCGATTCGTGACGTCACGGGGTAAGATACGGCTCATAAAATCGGCCATTCCATTGCCCTTAGGGACCTTTCGTCTCCAACGTCACATCACGCGTTATTTTCACTGCTACACACATTAGCCAAGAGTGACACGTGAATAGACTAGAACATGAAGAACCAATATCCATTTTTTTAACTTTATTACGTTATATTTTTGTTACTAACAGGCATAGTTTTGCACACTTCTTGCCCTATTGTCTCAATATGTAATAAAGTTTTCTGGATTATTAAATAAGATTTTTGAAGAAAAAAAATTTTTTTTTTGTGTGCAGTCTTTTATAGTAGCCTTAGTACTTATCAAGACAAAAGCAATTAGCCCAAACTTGACGGGGGAGTGTCATGTTCTTACATTACTATGGCCAGCTTCCGACTTCATCGTCAAATCAGTTTCTTGTCATAATAATATTGTAGTGTCATCCGACTTCCACAAGTTTGCCAAATTTCAGCTCATTTGATTGAAGATAACTTTTTTTAAATTAAGTTGCAAAATTTGACCCAAACAAGCATACAAGACAATAATTTATTGCAATCATAAAAGCTTGTATAACAAACACCTGGCAACTGAATCAAAAGCAAGTCCCCCACTGACAACCGTTCCATCTATGAGCTTTAGTAACATTTTGGGCAAACATCTTTACAACACCTAGTTTTTCGTGTTCAAATGTCAGTTCTGTTAGAACTGAAAATAATTTCTCGGTTTATGATCTGCTGTCTCATGCTTGCGTCTTACTTTTTGTTACGTCACAATTGCTTTCAGGGACCATTGTTTCCATAGTCGTCTAAGTCATCTGTTCTATTTTTAGACTGACATTATCTATGTACTTTATTTTTATTTCATGGACTACAACAACTTTACACATGCTAGATGAAACTATTCTCTCCCTCTCTAACTCTCATAATTTAAGAGACAGGTGTTAATTTTCTTTTATGGAACGAAAAGCACACCAAATAATGGAGCGTTTGCTGTTGCAGTTTTTTAGGCTTCTTCGTGATATTTTATTTTTAACCCCCGACGGAAAAATAGGGTTGTTATAAGTTTGACGCTAACGTCTGTCTGTCTGTTTAAGATTTAAGACTTTAAGGTTTTTCCATAAAGGATTAATAATTTACTACGAAAGGTTCCCATAAAAATTCCGTAACAAAAAAGTGACGCTGCAGTCGTAGCTGTATTCAGAGGCATGTGATGGAACATATTGAGAAAAAATATTGCTGGGGGCTTTCATCAACATAATAAAACACAAAAAATGATTTTTAAAATGTTTTGTCTGTGCATTTTAGCACGCTAAAAAAATAAGAGTTTTGATAGTTTTTGAGTATCCTTACCTTTATCCTTTGATCACCGATAGATGGTGCCGTTCAAAATTTTAACTAAATTTTAACCCCCGATAAAAAAAGAGGTTATTATAAGATTGACTCTAGAAATGTCCGTCTGTCTGTTTGTCTGTTCGGTTAGAATATTATGTTACAGTTCCGCCACTTATCACTTGATGGTGCCGTCGGGGGTTTTTTTTAATTGACCTAGCAAATAAACTTGTATCGGTGTAAATTGAAAATTACTGAATAGTCAATACCTGTATAAACTGGAAGCACAAGTACAGTCACGTACATATATATATATATATTACTATTGATTTATCTACTTTGCGCGTTTACGCTTATACTTTATTTACCTCTTACACCATTCATTAATTCTGAGCCAATGGAGCATTTAAAAACCAGCGCTCGACAAGACTTGTTCATTTAAAAAGCTATTGGGCGCCAATAAATGAATATTCAATGATCGTTTCTGGTTTATCAATAGCGTTTTAATCAAGCCTTTGATTTTCAGTTGGGATTAATATTTTGCGTATCGTGAGCGAAATTAATTAATCAAGCTGGGTACATGGAATGAATTAAATATAATTGCATATGTCTTCTCTATCGGGTATGAAATCGGAAATGAGCAAGCAATCGGTTCAAGGTTAGGTTAACTATTTGAATTTTCGTTCAGCAATAAATCTGATTTCCGACCCACAGTTTTTAAATGAATTCGAATCATTTTATCGCAGGAAACGTAAGTTTTGACTCGATGTTCAATAATAGCTTGTTCACTAAACTCTCTTATTTTTACCACCAATTTATTTACATATACTAAAAAAAATGGTTTTTGACTAAATGAAAAAGTTTACGAAAAGAGAATAATAAAAGCCATACGAATAATATTAACCTTGAAAAAATAATTTCTACCTTGTAACTTCTTGCTTTCCTGACAGAAGATTTAACTCTTCTTTACTCCTGTATAGCATTTTAATCAAGATAGTAGTATTAAGGACACAGGTACGAAAAAATTGTACTGCAGTAAACATTAATTTCAAGTCAACGTAAGAGTATAAACAGCCTAGATTTTTATTACCAGCTCATGACATTTCCACATTGAAGGCATACTTTTCCCTTTTCGTCGGAAAGGTCAAGTGTTTAGGTATTGGAAGTCGTCAATAGTCGCTTTATTTTCTTGTGGACGAGTTGACATTTCGTCACTGCTGTTAATGTAATAGTACAGTACGGTTGTAGACTCCCCTAGGGAGTTACTTTCACCACCTGACTTGTGTTATTTTAATAATACTTTGTAGGTACCCTAATTGATTTTTAAAAAAACTTTTCAAATGTTTACCCATTACAAGTTTGATCATTTTAGTATAGTATCGTTAAATTCGTAGAACATGGTTGGTACCTCTGTTAGTGCTGGTTGCTGTTTGCTGCGGCTACTGTGTACTAAAATACTAAAGTACACTATCCCATTCTTAGCCCCGATGAAAGTAGGACTTTAGAATTTGAGATCCCAAAGCCTACGTTTAATAATAATAAATCATTTATTTCAGGCACAAAACCCATATATGTAAACATACAGCTGGTAATTTTTCTAAATAAAAATATGTAAATATTTGAAAAAAATCGAAAATGTCGGTAGATTAACTAAAACTAGTTAATAAAGCGCAACAATATTATTAACTGTTGCCGTTGCGTTGTACAGATGACCAATACTTAAAAATCGGACTATCCAGGACTCTGACAAGGCCCGAAGGATCTCATTCTTTGAGTCTCTGTCTGTCTGTATAGCAAAACTGTCTTCATAAATATTGAAAAAGAAGAACTACTTTAGGTATGTATATAATAATTTAGATAGATAGGAACCTCAAACTACGTCCCATCTCATAATGGCTTTTTTAAACTGGCCAGAGATTTCAGAAATATTTTTGTGCAATAATAGGTACATTACAAAGTAGGTGTCGAAATCATAATACAGCTGGACATTTTATATTTTTGTTATCCATCAGACTAACATTTTAAGGAAGGTTTTTTCTCAAATATCGAAACCTTCACATGTTCATTTATTAAAAATCGCTTGATTTCCTTGTGGACTTGTTCACATTTCGTCGCACCTACTCAGTGATGTAGCGTCGTAAAACACGGCTCGTGGCTCTAGACTTCCCAAGGGGTGCATTCCGTTGTCGCCAGAATTGTGTAAGTGATTTGATACTTAAGGCGAGATTATTAGAAGAAATATAAGTAATTTCTCGTGAGTTTTAAAACTTTCTGATCTGCAATCCTTCCGCTCGATGCCAAATAGCTCTATCCGTAGAGTGCAAAGGCGTGATAGCTAAGTACTATCTTCCATTGTAATGAGTAGATATTTCTACAATTTCAAACATCTTTCACATAGCTTTCAAACCCATCCTGCAGTTCGCATAATAGCCCCTGCTGAAGTTTTGATGCGAGATCGCTATGAATTTTAATGCATGGGGAATGCCTTGAAGATACGAATGCCTTTATAGCCACAGTTACAGTTTCAGTAGCAGCTTTTATTGGTCAGGGTATTGACGCTGTTTTGCGTAATAAATTGTTTACGACTGTTTAAATATTCATCCGCCATGAACTGTTTATCGTCTCACCTAAGAAATATTGTATGCTTTCATTCTTTCTTTTCCTTCACAAAAAAACAAGAAAAAAGTACTTCCCCATTAACAGAGACAGTAAGGAAAGTCCGATGGACACATTTTTATAAAATGATATAAAAAATCTAGGTCAATGTAAAATTACTCATTAGGCTGAGTTTAGGTACCAATGCTTTTTTATCCAATGCTTTATGAAAAAATATCCCATTTAGAGCAAAATTGGCAAAAATACATAATTATTCAACCAAAGGTAGATTGGAAATACATGGAGCCTTTGAGACAAAGCGCCGCCGCGACTGGCCAGCATTCAATTTCCCTAGCTTTCCAGGAATCAGCTCGGCATTGGGCTAAGGTTCCTAATTTATGTTTCGACCCGGGAAGTAGGAACGCACTGTTATTATAATTGTTAAACCGTGTTTGTGATATATCAAATAAATTATTTTTCTTTTTCTTTCTTTCTTTCATATTTTATGGTGACCTAATTTTGTGCTATTATTTTAAAATTAAGTTATTCTTTATGCCATTTAGGTCCCATAGTTGTATGGGCAAAGCCTTCCTTTTGTTTTCACGTTACCAATCTAGGAATAAGTGTAGGACAAATTGGAGACAAAGCGTCGCCGCGTCTGGCCAGCATTCGATTTTCCTAGGTTCCAGGAATTTGGCAAGGCATCGAGCTAAGGTTTCTGATTTGTGTTTCGACCCGGGAAGTAGAAAAGCACATATGATATGGTGCCCTAATTTTGTGCTATTATTTTGATATTACGTTTGTCTTTGTGCCATTCAAGTCCCATGGTTGCATAGGCAAATACAGCAAATATATATATATATCTTGCTGACTTTTCATATCGGTTTGTATTTATTATATTCGTAGGGTGCTATAACGCGTTATATACGTTAAGAAATATAACAAAAATCAAATTCATATTACATTATTAAACAAATCCTGTCTGACTCTCTTAAGGTTGATTGCATGCTTTTATCCTGTGCAAACGGACCCCAGATTTTTTCCTCAGAACGAAGCGACGGAAAGCCGATTTCCGATGCCTCCATTTTATAGCTCATGGATTTCTTTATTAGATTCATTTTCTGAAGCAAATTCCTTTCTATTATTGACACCATTAGTGCTTTGCAACGCACAAACATTTCGACTTCCGGCAGTTTGAGTTTGAGATACGAGTGTTTTAAGAACTTTCATAAATATGCTTTTGTGATTCTATACAATCTGTGTTTGATAGCAGAGTTAAGAATGGTAGATTGTGTAACTACAGAAACGCTATTTAGATAAAGTCAAAAATCATTTATTTATCTTTGGATATTTATATCACTTGATAATTGTCATTTCTTTTTTCTTTCGATTTCTTAATAGTTAGTTGTTGACGTCAGATCATTTACTTACAACTAAGTTTACTGCCGCCTCCAAAGCGCAAGTACAGAAGAAGCGGTAACAAACTGTACTGCAGCATTTTCTCCAAAAACGTCAACCTTACAATTATACTGATATTAAAATTAGATGTGTGGACTGAGAATACATTGCTATGTCATAATTATTAATTAAAAATGTCAAATTCGAAATTAATGTCAATTTGTATAAAATTCATGTACTGATTGTACTCAAATTATGTCATTCGTGAGTGTACAAATATAAACCTTTAAAAGGGACCCGCGCCAAGCTCAAGCCAGACGTTTTTGTCTTTAAGATAATCATCGGTTCCGTAATAAGCCTTCTCACAAAGTGCGTAAGGATAGCTTACATATACAAAGCATATGAAAGGTACCACAGATGTGTATGTTTAATTAAAATGGGAATGAGTAAAAGTTGCTTTCACGATTGGTAACATTACATTGATTCAAAAGGGCGTATAATTACCAATTTACCTTATACGATTAAAAGAAAATTATGGTCGAAATAAATAATATTTTGCCCCAGAACAATCCTTCTCATTGTGACAATGGCCAGTGTTCCAGCAATAAAAGAGCGTGATAAACAGACGTGGTGGCCCAGCCGCTGGTCGCTCGTAAAGTCTAGCTTTTATTACGTTTGCCTGAATGATCCATATAATGGCTTGTCAGAAACTCTATTAAAAATTGATGACTGCTTCCCGAGCACTATTTTCAACGGTGCTAATATTCTGATAATATTTGTGGTATCATATCATAATTTTATGAGTTCTTAATAAGTACATACATTGGCAATTATTTCCATATGTGACCCAACTTTTTTGCAGCAATCCGTTTTGTATTATATTTCGAATAATTCTTTCAGACTACGATTATACGAAGCGAAGGACACTCAAAATTCGTTCTGCAACAGAGACCTGAAGAAGGTAGTCCAAGACTTGCAGCACATTGACACCAACTGTCGAGTGCAAGCATTTAGCTGTGCTTCCTATGAACTGGAGCGATGCTTGCAGGTATTTGCAGTTGAAGGTCTTTTAAGCTATTTAGATGACCACTGTATTGTCCAAAATTGAATGGGTGACCAATATTTCTTGAGCTCCTCCGTGCTTTGGAATGCACGTTCAGCCGTTGGTTCCGGCTGTCGTTATTTCATAGTCGTCAAACTTTATCAGATACCTTTAGGCAGCTTGGAAAAAATCTGACACAAATATTGGTTACAAAAGTGAATAAAATATCACTGTACTCTGTTCGAGGTCAAAACGCCCAACGCGAAAAGGGTTAATGTACGGTGTGGACCACGAGGAGGACAGCTTGTGGGACGAAACAACTCTCTGAAATATCCCACTAGACCCACTTAAAATTTGGGGCCTAAAAAGCAATAGGTATCTTTACCACAAAAAAAAACACGAAGCTAAAACGTGACCTTTGCAATGCAATTAGTTTAAGGGAATGTAAAAAATTCAATCAATCGTGAACGGGCAAAATCCTGACAACAGTAGGCGCTGTAAATCAAGGTGGATATTGAATTTATTTCCATGCATGGCTTTTGCAGAGGGTGGCGACCTCACGCCAATCGATAAGGCGCCCGACCGCAAAAAATATGCTACAACCATTTGAATATCCTAACGCCACTGCCGTTTGAAACGATACAGATGTAGAGTTATGGTTGTTGATAAACATGAGATTTAGGGAAAAATTATTTTGTTCCTTTTTTCGGGGTGACTATGAAGTTTATTTAAGCCTGAACTATGAAATTCCTAAATGCTGACTTGTCAAAATTTGTTAGCAATGTTGTTAGATATATCACTTGGTCGCTGTATATTCCGTTTTATTAAGTAACCAATTTTAGTACCAATACACAACTACTTTGGTTACTTAACTGACATATTTATGCACGTCGCTATTTCAATTAAGCGGATTATTAATAATTAGGTATTTTCCTGGATCAAACATAAATTATTTTGAACTGATAAGAAATAAAACGTCGCAAAATAATGTCACTTGTCTTTGAACATATCGATTTAACGTGATTTTAGATTAATTATCGCAGAAAAACTAAAAATACAAGCGGTATTTGAATACAAGAAAATATGACGGCATCTGCCTGTATTTCATACAAATCCCAGAGAAAATTATTGTTTGTACGTTTAGAAAAAAGTATCTGCGATTTGACTTTTTGGAAAATAGCGGATTCTTATTGCATTCTTCATGTTTTTCAAACAAACTTAAAGATAATTAGCTATATAAAGATGCACACATGGAATAGAAAGGTTAAAGACACAAGGTAAAGCAGTACCTATATCTCACACGTCCCGCGTCGAACGCTCGGCGCCAATCCGTCTGCGACCCGTAGTGCAAACTATGGCGTTTACATAACGTCAAGTATTCGTACATAAGGTTACGTTTCTTGCTTTTTTTGTTTAAAAGGTATCCTGATAACATCCTTTTTATCAAGTATAAATATGCTTAAGTAAGACACTCAATTTTTTATACATTTGTGAAACGAATGTTATAATCCGGGTCTTTTGTCATATCAATGTCAAAACAGAAACACCATATCTCTTTCTCAATATTTAAAAACGTGGATTACAGTTCTTGTTGGTAAACGGTTTATTTTATAAGGTGGGTGTACCATGGAAGGCCACTCTAACAAATAAACAGTTATTATTCGTTTCTTTACTGGATAAATAAAACTAATAAATATTTAAGTGATACTTTGTTTTATTACGTAACATATAAACCACTTTTTTGAATTGCAGATTTAATCAATATTGATTGAACTTAAGTTTCATTGAACTCTTCCAAATGGCCTTGCTAGGAACAAGGCTCTTTAGAAGGCCATCATAATAAATCAGTCATTTATCACTAAAAGTTACTGAACAGCGATTAAATCTACAATAAAAAGAAGTGGTTTATATGTTACGTAATAAAACAAAGTATTACTTAAATATTTGTTAGTTTCATTTATACAATAAATAAACGAATAATAACTGTTTATTTGTTAGAGTGGCCTTCCATGGTACACCCACCTTATTTTAACGTCGTCGATTCCCGATATCAAAGAAGCGAGGGACCGTACTGCCAAAATAGTAGCGCGAGCGATTCGCCGCCGCGTCTGTGATTTCCAGTTCGATGGATGTTTGTGTAAATAGAAGGAATTTGTCATCACATGGCAATAACTACGAAATTTTAATAATTGGCCTTCGAAGGAGCATGGCCTTCCATGGTCCACCCACCTTACTAGCTGCGCCCCGCGGTGTTACCCGCGTCAAAGTAGCTTATGTGTTAATCCAGGGTGTCATCGTCGTGCATACCAAATTATATCAAAATTGATCCAGCCGTTTGCGCGTGAAGAAGTACAAACACACACACTCACAAACTTTCGCCTTTATAATATTAGTGTGATCTCCCTTAAGAATACATTTTAAATGGTTCAAGTCAGTCCTAAGCGTCTATATAAAAACTTCACGTCATATCTAAATGCGTTTTCTTTCAACAGTTTTTTTCTTCCTCCAGAACACAGATATAGTTCTCATGTTGGACAGCGGTTATGTGAACATCGACATGCCTTTCGAGCGGAGGTTCAACTACCAGGCACCGATAGTAAAACGATACGCGAACGCGATTGCGAACGAGTGCCCTAAGGCGTTCCTCATAGTGTGCGCAACGCCCATCGAGTGTATGGTTCCTTTGGTTGCAGAGGTTACTACATTTGTATTTACTTTACATTTTAATAATTCATTTTTTTTATAGTAGACCTTTGTTTTCATTAGACTATCACCTCCCATAGTGCTGCAACATCCTTCTCTGGAACTAAAAATGTTTTGTTTTAGCTAGTAAAAAACGAAGTCACATGTATTTTTAAAAAATACAAAGACGTAGATACCCAGTTATTTTATATTATTTTTAAAATCTAGCCTCAATGGAGGTTTAACAGGACGAAAGTTATTACTATTAATAAGTAACCAGCTGGCCGATAGGCGACCAAGCTTCGCTCGGTTGCTTTTTTTATGAAAATAAATTTTTTTGCCTCGTCACTCCCTAAATACAGAGTTTCTTCTAAAAGACTTTCATTCTTTTTTTGGTCTACAAAATCTTTATTTTAGCAGCGTTAAATAATTTCTAAAATGTAAAACATTGAAACAAATTTTTCTAGAATTACATACCTACACACAGAGAAAGAAAAACGATAAGTATACTAATCATAAACTCTGGACTCAGGCTCTACTAAAGGTAACAAAATGAGAAATCAATACTACGCGCCCTTCGCGAATCATCTCGACGATACGATATCACATTAAATATTTAGCAAAATTCTTGAAACCCTCGAGATTAAAAAGCAGGAGAGAAATATAAGAGAAATAAAAAAGTCTACCCCTAACTAGTACATATTTGTGTATTACATGTTGCCTGTCTGATAGATGTTTTTATGTTTTTGTGGCATTTAAGTCAGATGTAAAGTTGTTGTTGTTGGGGCTAGCTCAATCAGTGTTATTTGTCCCTATAAATTTATTTATTTATTTATGTGCACCTACAAACAAAAGAGGACTTTAAATTAATGAATCTATTCCTGATTTACAAAAATAATATTTGAGAGCTTGATTAAAATCTTATATCCACACTTATAAAGGCTACCTACTTCAATATTTTATTAAGAACATTCTCGAGTTGTCAAGCTGTGAATACTTCGCAGACATTCAGACATTATACGCTCGCCAGATGAATAATATGTGTGGCACAAAGCCCGCCTTTCTGAAAATCCACGGAATGTGGGTCGCAAAGTTACGCCTTGACTCCGAAGAGCAGAGTTAAAGATTTTTTACTTTTTTGAAGCGAGCTCATGGATCGATAAAACTTTTTAAAGAAATTAGTCTTGGGTTGGGACATCCATAGGTCTGGTGTTGTAAAAATTAAGATTCCTTTTTATCAAGATTGCTTGATAAACTACTGATATCTTTTGTTAAAATATGATATTTTAATGAGATCTATGTTTTTAACAACAAATTGAAATTAAATATCACAAAGTAAAACAAGTTCAGAAATCATGGTACCAACATCAAAGATAATAAATAAAGATACACATAATTGATTAAGAACTCGCTGATAGACATATCACGTCTGGGATATTGCTGCAAACTATTAAATATTTTATGACAAGATAATCGTTGCAGACCACGCTGTTTATGGGTTTGGATATGGCTCGTTAATACTGGATATGAATGTAATTCGTATTAGTGCTTGAATATGGCTTGGCTACTTCAATTATGCTGCTATTTCACATGTTACATGACATTAAAACCCGAAACGGCTTTACGTCAGAATAACACTTAAACAAAAACAAAGCGGAGCCTTTTTAGGGTTCCGTATTAGTACCTACAAGGAACCCTTATAGTTATGCTATGTCAGTCTGTCTGTCTGTCCGTCCGCGGTTTTACTCAGAGACTGTAAGTACTAGAAAGCTGTAATTTTGTATGGGTATGTATATTAATCATGCGAAAAAAGAGGTAATAAAAAAAACACTAAAAAAAATTTTTTTTTTGGTTAGCTGCCATACAATTCAAGTGGGAGTCATTTTTTTCTTGACTAATCCATCATTTGGGATATTGTTGACTAGGTCTTTAAAATATATTGTGAGCTTGAGAACATCATTTTTCGATTTAGGGATCCGTTTCTGAAATGTTAGGTTTTATATTGCAAATTTTTGTTAGAGTCAAGTGTCCCTCCATCTATCTATTAAACGGTTATACATGGACATGTGAAAAAATTCACAGCAGTAGTAAGTATATATAACGAAGTTTAAAGGAAAACTATCAGAGCTATGTAGGGTTCACAAATTAAAAAGTTATAAGCGACCGATGTACTCGGAAAAGGAAAAGTTCATACAAACGCAATAGAATTAGACGTATTTAGTGGCGTGAACTCAAAGTGGGCATTCGCAACTACGGAACCCTACACTGCGCGTGGCCCGACACGCACTTGGCCGGTTACTTAGGCTTAAGTCAAGCCTAATCAAGTCTCCGTTTCGTTTAGGCTTGCGCTGTTGAGTAAAAGTAAAGAAATAGTAAATACGATATACATATTGTTCTGACGTAAAGCCGCTTGTGGTTTTTACGTTAATGAATGAAACATGCGGAATAGCTGTATAATACTCGTATTGATTAAAAGTCCCTGATAAGTTCGTACTAGGTATCCGAAATAAACTGGCCCAATTGCTAGTCAGTAATAAATATTATACATGTTTCCCACGGGAGGGAGCGCCCAATCTGTGGCGAAATTACGTTATCCGATGAGCTCTTTGTATCAATTTAGTTAAGAGTTCTAAAGAAATCAAATAATAGAAATTAGTGCAGAGATACAAAATAAGTAAGTTATTCAAAGTTCAGCAGCAACAAATAATGAAAAATTGAAATTAGTACCCAGAGCTACAGCCTTCATACTCCGAAATAAACCCCACCAATCGTCAGGAAGTGATAAATATTGTATCATTATTCCCCCTCGACACACCGTACCCAAAATCAGTCTAAATTACGTTATTTCGACGAAGAGACTATTTCTATCAATTGCTGAATTTTTCACTAGAGACAGTATAATCGTTCGTGTTATTAATTAATGAACTAAGCTATTATATTCCGAAATAAACTGCACCAATCGCCAGCAAGTGAAAATATTGCACACTCCCCCGCGGGATACCGCACCCAATCTCAGCCAAAATTACGGCCAAGTCAGCCACCGAGACCATTCGCATCAACTGCTGATTTTTTACAAGATACTCTGTGATCACTAGAGATGGTATGATCCCTCATGTTATTATTTAATGACCTAAGCCTTCATATTCCGAAATAAATTGCACCGATCGCCAGTAAGTAATAAATATTATATGTTACTCCCCAAGCGGGACACCGCACTCAATGTCGGACGAAATTTAGTTTTTCCGCTGATGAGGCCTTTTGTATCAACTGCTGATTTGTCATTAGATACTCCGTGATCACTAGAGATAGTTTGATCCCTCATGTTATTACTTAATGACCTAAGCCTTCATATTCCGAAATAAATTGCACCAATCGCCAGTAAGTAATTATTGTACATTATTCCCCCGTGGGACACCGCACCCAATCTCAAAGATCACGTTATTTCGCCGTCGAGGTAATTTGTGTTTTCTGTTAAAGTCACTAGAGACGGTGTGATCCTTCGTGTTATTAATTAATTTATGATCTATGCTATCATATTTCAAAATTAACTGTACCAATCGCCAACAAGTGATAAATATTGTACATTAGTCCCCGCGGGACACCGCACCCAATCTCGGCCAAAATTACGTTATTCCGACGAGGCCATTTGTATCTGCTGAATTTGTTACTTGAGACGGTGGTTCCGTCATGATGTCTTCTGAGGTATGTGATTGGTGTCGGTAACTTATATTTGAGAATTTTTATAATGTAATAAACAGAACATATTCAATGTATCTAATACTTTAACAATAACTTTAAGTAATATTTAATTACTTCGTTTAATTTTATTTAAGTAATAAGTAATTAATTAAAATAGAAAAGATACTTTTGTGACGTTTCGTTAAACTCGTTACGTTATCTAATTAGTAGCGTGTCTACCTACACACGAAATAATACGGCGTTTGGTGACCAAGAATTTCTAATGGCTGAGTTGATCTTTATGACTCAAATATGGATTTAAAAAGGGGAGCCATCTTGAATACCACACATTTAATACCGCACACGACAGGTAATATTTTTTTATTATTCCTTACAAAAAATGTTACCCCGGACTGTAAAATAACCCGGACTGTACAAAAATTCACGATTCTTAAATCCATACTTGAGTTATAACGATCAATTCAGCCGAAGGAAATCACTTGATCACCAATTGCCGTATTTTTGCATAGACCAGCGACTAAATGTTATTAAGAGAAAAAAAGAGGTTAGACTAGAATACAATTTGCTATCACATTGGAAGCATGTGATCAATAAGAGACAAGCAACACGCACATAAAATAGTAAAAGAAGACTTCCTCACTAAATACATCCAAAGTACGATGCATCACCCAAAAACGACCTTTCAAAATCTATCTCCTAACGTTACAATCCGTAACTTGAATAATGCCTGAGATAGCAAAGATTCGATGAAACTTACGACTATATTTAGGTCGAAAATGGCAAGCAAATAGTCTCTTTAAATTGAGTAGGTCGAAGGACGCTGGGTGGTCTTCTCGTCCTTACTGATAATTCTCGAGGCCTTGACCAATGCTTTTGTACTGGGGTTATACAATAACAATTCAAAGATATGGTTATGTATGTGATGTGAATGTATTTAAGTCCTTGGGATTTATGATCAACTCGCATTCGTTTATGTTTAAATAGAGCTTTGAATTAAATAATGGATACTTTTATGTTTGACCTTGTATTGCATAGATCATTATCATTTCAGCTACATGATCACAGTATTTGTCTTTGCTGTCCCACTGCTAAGCATTATATAATGTAATATTAATTCTGTGGTATAGTGATCACTACGTGCTAAGCAGAGACCTTATTTAGTATAAAGTTAGCAGTTAAGCAGCTAAGGCTACAACCAGGAACAAAGGAGGACTATCATATAACTCAACCTCAAACAAACCTCTAAAATCGATAATCGCCATTACTAGTAGTCTTGGTGGTGATGCTTAAAAATACGAGAATACGCGTTTTTACGACGATTTGCAAACTAACATATCAAAATTTAATCAATCAGTACCAAAAAGGCTGGCGCGGTTCTTTGTAGCCCCCGATAACAAAGAAGTTGTATATCTGACGCGTGACCGCTGTTCACGCTCGACTAAAAACTATTTTCTTCGCAACTAATTGCGACTGTTGGCGATGTTGCGGTTGCGTAGGCTTTTGTTTCTTTGTTTGTTTTGGCCACAAAAGTTTTGCTTGCGGCCAGTCCTAATGTACGGAATAAATTACGTCACTAAGTAATTGGCAAAGTCTTTCAACACCAGATATTAGCGAATAATATTACGATAAATAAAATACTTTCGATTCAATTGTTATGCATATTATCTGGAATTTTATTATAAAGACGTAAGCTGAGACCCACAAAAGAATTTTTTATTTTTTTTAACCGAAAAGTTGTGAATAGCTAATTTATTTTATTTCTTGTGTTAATACTATGAATATCATAATTTTTCTTATATGCTTTTGTCCATCCGTCCGAACATAATGTTCGCATAGATGAATTGCTAAGGGAGAGTCAAAATATTTATGTCTTTAAAAAGTTCCCTTAGAGACTCTCTAGCATCTTATTTATATATAGACCTAACAGCGCGTTTTTGCAAAATAAATATGGCATTTATTTCTGCATCATTACCCCATAGCAATATTCCATAGGACATAACACTATGGAAGTAACTAAAATATACCAAACGCGCCGTATCAACGTCTGTCATCTGCCTCATTCTTGTAACCGCGTAGGCTGCAGAGCTAAGTTTTCCAGCAAATTTTTGAATATAGGCACCCTATTGCAACCCGGAATCAAGTGTTATTCCCAGAACCGTTGTGTTATCTACCATATCTACTGCTTCTTTATTAATAAGTAATCGTGTTGGAACTTCTGTAACATTCGGTAAGCGGAACTTTACACATTTAGTTTATTTTGCATTTAATACTAAATTATTTGACGTTAACCATTCCAACACTTGCGACAATGTATTATTAATCTCATCAGAGGTGTCAGTTTTCCTATCTATGCTGAAAACAAGCGAAGTAATTTAACAGAAAAAAGTAGACTTACATGTAAGTACTGTACTCGTATCATCATTAGAAATATGTAAATATCTAACTAGTGGTTCTGTGATAAGATAACTGTAGATCTCTCGAGCAAGGGCTCGGGACACTCTTCCCTCTCCCCTGGCTTAACACAGCCATAACAGTAAAATCCGTCCTGGCAACATGGCAACCGATGGCAACATCTTGTTTTGAATGATGTCCTCAAAAAATACTGAAGGATGTTTCCATTATGCTTTCAAATTTTGCTGCTCACGTAAAACGTTGAGCACTTTAAATAGTTGCAAACAAATTACAATCATAATTTTTATAACTTATGCTGAATATGTTACCGTAGCGGACTTTCCAAGAGTAGATTTCTTACGATAACTTGTTTTCGCGAAGACTTCAATAATTCAAGAGTTTCCCGGGAAATTAACCTTTGTTTTTCATCAGACCGGTCCCCCGCTACTAGGCGTCCATAAAAAAAATAACGTTGTTTTTGTATGCCTACTTTAC
Source organism: Acrobasis suavella (assembly GCA_943193695.1). Classification (NCBI taxonomy): domain Eukaryota; kingdom Metazoa; phylum Arthropoda; class Insecta; order Lepidoptera; family Pyralidae; genus Acrobasis; species Acrobasis suavella. The sequence goes on along the minus strand of OW971945.1, from coordinate 6,558,725 downwards.
TGCCGCTGCCGCTTGCCTCCCGTAGGCACAAAAAGTGGGAACTCGGAACTTGGATATTAAGTAGATGTTCTACGAACGGACCCAATTAGCGTTTGCTTCGTGATATTCTTCCGAATTTTATCTTCACATAGACTGAAGAGCATTATGTATTGTACTGATTTCAAAATTAATTTAAAAATTATGCCTTCTTATGATGCTAGCTTCATGATAGTGTATGGCTCCTTATGGGATAACTGGCGATTCATGTTTACCATTTGACTTTTCTACTCTTTAATAAATACTGTCCAGATTGCGGTAGCTCCATTAAGACTGGTTTAAACCGTTAGTTAGGGCTCACTCATCAACGATTTTGGTCAATTTTGCAAAGGAGTAGATTGGTTAACAACATATAATGCATTTGTTAAAAGTTAATTTCTTTATATTACTTAGATTATCGTTTACCTCTTTGATTTCACAGATGCATTCTGACACATAATATCTTTATGCAAAATTACATTAACCTGTAAAATTTTACAGACATTGAAAGAAACTAACTGGTATGACCCCCGTAAGTTAATGGGGTCCCTCGCAGTGCCAGAAATGCGCGCCAGCACCCTAGCGGCGTGCGCGCTCTGCCTCGAACCTCGGTACACCAGGGTGCCATGCGTAGGAGGCACGGAGGGAGAATCATTGGTGCCACTGTTTTCTAGAGCTGTGGAATACTTCGACTTTGCGCAGGTACTAAGAATTTCTTAAGTATGTTAGGAGTTTCCTTTTAGGCCGGGGAGAGCAAGCGCCAGTTGCAAAACTTGTATTATAGACTATACAGATACATTGTGTATAGCTAGTATATACTTCTATTTTGTATGCAAGAAAAAAAAACCTATTGGTATAACTTATCATCAGAAACGTGTAAAATCAAGATTTTAGTCATTTTCTTACGCTACTATCGCTTATTTACCATTAGGAAGTACTAAACACACAAAAAATTATTCTCTTGTAAACTTTGAAAAGTTCGTATTGTTTTCTATACGTAATTCCTTTCAGGTAACGTTTATATAAATAAAATATCTTTGCTGAATTTGAAATAGATAGAACAGTACTAAAGAAACCACACAAAAGCAATCAGCTAAATAACAAAATCCCACAAATCAGTTTAGATTCGGCAAATCCTTAGCAAATCCGTTTATCGTCCTCAGAACAACGCAGAAATGATGACCGCCACCCTTCGCACGGCGTCCAAGGCGGTGTCGCGGTCGGATGGGATTTGCGTGCTGGGCGGAGACCTCAGCGAAGCCCACGCCCTAGCCGGCCTGGTTTCCAAAGTCGCGTATGCCCTCGTTTGTCAGGATTTACCCAGAGTCACAGGTTTCGTAGAAACTGATGCTTCGCAAGTCATATCCCCAGCAAGGTGATTTTTCTGATTATTTGCTCTGTATTTTTCTGATAGTATTACATCATTTAAGCTAGCAAGCGCTTTTATCAAGCGTTGTTCTCTATTATCTATTAGCAAGCAAAATAAAATGTTTAGTTGAATAAAAAGTTTGCAAGACAAACGAGTTTGCTCAAATTTGTTTACATCAGCATATTATTATATACTTACTCGTAAAAGCAGCATGAATCTTAATTTATAAGGATTGACAATGCTTATTCCCTCTTCATGCATACAAATTTCGACAAACCCTTAAACTACTTAATTCTAGATAGAAAATCAGTTATTCGTGTTGTGTTGTACCGTACAGCTTACCGTCGACCTTATAATATCTTTAATTTTTACAAAATGAAAGTGTTTTGTGAACGAATATGAATAGCAATCAAAAGGATACAACAAGCTCTTCTGCCTGCAGATACATGGCTAACCCCCTGGAGATCGGTGGCAGTGGCGTTTGGAGGAACCTTGGCATCCCTTTCATGAACGAGTTCGAAACCTCGCTCATGGATCTGGCTATGAACGACCTTTATATAAAACAGAAGATGGCTGAAGACTGGCACTGCAAATATTGTATTGCAAGCGGCAAAATGGATGCTCGCCAATCACATTTTTTCACTTATAAACGTTATAATAGATTGAATGACTGTGCCTACGCAAATATGTGATTTTGATATTTCGAATTTGGTTTTGTGATATGTTCTTCGAAAATTATTGATTGTGAATTATTTGAAATTGTTTGTATTGTGATTGTGAACAGTAATTATGGCATAGAATAAAATATTTTTAATAATCTTGTCTTATTTCTTTATGAGGTTAATTGCCATTCATCTCTCAATCTGGCACAAGTTAACATATATCTGGCATGCATTTTAAATATTTGAACTATGTTCGATATAAAACAATGATATAAAACCTTGATATAATATTGCCATCTGGAAAATACACTTTTAATCCATTCAGATATTTTAATTTCATTGATTCCAAAGCAACCTACGCTCCGCTACAATTTAAGCTTCATTAACAAGATATCTCCATTTCCTCATTCTTTGGTTTGACACCACTAAAACTAAATTTGAGTCACAGTAACTAGAGATAGCTACTAGCTAAAGGTGACCAGTATAATATTTCCTTATTATAGATACCTCGCTATTGACGTCCTATTGAACCACAAGGGAATCTGCAAAAAGCTAGACTTTCCCGCTATGAGCAGTCTGGAGAAGGACCTGATGGACATCGCTCTCATGCAGCTACAACGCAACGTGAGGATGGCGCACAACTGGTACCAAGCTGCTACCTTAACCGACTGTGAGAAGCAACAAATGGGTATGCAGAAGACGTTTGCATTGCCAAAGAAATACAAACATGTCGAATCATGCATGTCAAGTATCGGTTAGCATATTTTAACAATTTGGAATCGTTGTACTTAACCTAATCAATTTTTCTTTTGTCGTTTAAACTCAGAACATTTCAGGATGTTATGAATTGAAAGGTTTCACTTATACCTTAAATATGATTTTGGGCCAGTCTACTGATCCATTTAAATATCAGAAATTTAAACAACTTACCAAAGCAGGAGAAATGTGTAGTAATTTTTGTGTGAATGTAACCAGTAGACTCTCAGATAGATATTGTTATTGGTGATAGTGTTGCAGTCTGTGAAATGTTTAAAAAAAATCTGCAAAAGTTTTTGAATTATGTATTTTTAATAAAGAACTACAGTGTCGTATCATAACTTTTTTATTTACTTACTACTTTAGTTTTACAAACAATTCAGAATAACTATTGTTACATATCCTACTGTACAGTCAATAACAAAGTTAGATAAAAATCACAGTTACAGCATGTAAATGACCAACAGATTTGCAGGTATTGTTAAATGTTATTAGCATGAATTAAACGGGAAACGTCAGCCAGTAGCTGACTCTCTATGTGAGTAACCCATTTAATTCATGCTAATAAAGCCTGTCTCACGTAAGTTTTAATCAAAAAATTATAAAATGTGCTTTTCATTGTTCAATGAGAAGAGACACAGCTAAAAGGGCTGTTTATTACCTATTTTAAACAAGTATTAAAATAATATGTAAATGGTATGATCATTTTCATGATCTTTTGTCGTTGACAACATATTTATCTAGACACCTATGCTACTTCTCAATATAAAGTTTACTATTGGTATTAGATTTCTTCATGCACATTGACTATTACTGATTTCTCGTACTCACTTAAATTTAATAACCCGTTATCCACACAGCCTTTTTTTTCTATAGTTCTTGTCTACAATATAACATACCACAGCTGTAAAGCTTAATACTAATAGAGCAAAGTACACACAAACGGTAGTACACACGAGTCCGTGTGTGAGTGAAATATAGAGCTGTCGTAGATCGACTCATTTTACCCAACTATCCTACTCTGTCTGTCATTAATGCATAGCAGTTGTTAAGCTATGTCAGATTTGTTGAATAATTGTTTTATATCTCTAAACAAAAAATTAATTATGAACATACAGCGGCTTCTAAATAAAATATTTCTTTTAACGCACCACATCGAGGCAATGTACTCAATTGTCCCAGTGCTGGCAGCATACCAGTTGCCTCGATGAGTCGCGTTGTGATGTCCTTAAAAAACAACTCAGCTTCCAAGGACCATTTTCTCCACTGCGAATGGAATAAAAATCAAACAATCTCCCAGACCTGCGTATTTCCTTTTTGGCAGCCTCTGCAGCACAGGCCGCCGCTCCACCAAGGTTAGAAGGTTCATATCTCTCCATGTGTTCATCTGAGCGCGTTCCACTTCATATCTATCTATTCATTATAGCAATTTGCGGGTGACACGGTTTGCGGTTCACGGGAAGAGTGTGACGTTACCAATTTTCACGGACCGTTCCTAGCGTATGGCGATTTGCTGTTCGTTCGCAAATACAATTTGCCGGCCATCCTGTAAATAAGTAAAATCTTTTTCAGTTCTTAACCTTATTGTTGTTGTTGTTGTTTTACCTACGGTTGTGTATAAAGCTACAAGAAAACGTTCAATCAAGTTTTGCCACTGACGACCCAGCATTACCCTAAGAACATAGGAAACCCAACAAGGAAAGTTAAAACAATCTGTAAACGGTCTCATGTACACGCCCTAAACCAAAGCATCGTTACCACGCACGGTAATGTCGAGCACGCATTCAGTTATTACGGCAATGACGTCATATTTTCCCAAGACGTCGCAAAACATACAAGTTCTACTCGCAAAAATTGGCTGACACGAAATATTGATATTGTATCATTGTGAGTTTGAAAATTATACATTTTACATACATTATGTTTTTATGCTCTTACGAGGTAGAGAGACCCACTCTAGAGCCATAAGACATTATTCCTTCCTGCAACGATTACAGGAAAAACGAAAATTTTGGTGATTGCCCCATAGTCAAGTGCTTTGTTTGTCGAGGCTCGAGACGTTTTGTAGCAATGGTGGTGTATCTAAGTTTTGTTTATCAAAGATTACGCCCCTAAATTTGCGTGTTGCGTATCTACACCGGGATTCATACGACGAACGTGCCCTGCGCGCGGCTCGTAAAACGTCTGCAAATATTGGCTTTGCCTGGTGTTATGAGGCCACAATTTCGCCGATCCCAATCATTAGAAGTTTAATCAAGTGAGTCGGCCTTTTTGGGAATTTTAGATTGTTTTTGTAAGTCGTTGTTTTTGTAATATTTGCGTGTTACCTTTGAAATACTAATAGATTAAAATCAATCTGTAAGGGAATGCCTTATACTACATTGCCATTACACTATAGGTACTACTTTGCTTACAATCATCAATCATATTTAGTCTAGAAACAAGAAAGACACGTAGAATGTGTATGATTTAAGATTTTCGCAGTCCTTATGACTGTTTTTATGTATTACGGAACTTATTGCGATTAATATCATTTTCATGAAGGCAGAGGGGTCGTCGAAATATTTGGCAAAAAAATGTATTAATCGCGTTAAGACCCGTAATACTAATAGAATGTACCCTCTGCTTTTCATTCTATGTTGATACATTTTGCAAATCAATGAAGAGAACGGAAGCTAACACGTCACAAAGGTCACAAAATTTTACCGCGTTGAATATAATACCTAATTCAATTTTTAACAACAAAAAAAACAACCGACTTCATGTTCTTTTAGAAGTTTCTTCCATATCGTAAAAGTTCTTATTTATCATATCTACACTTAATTAATATGGGACGAATTTGGTAGTAAAGGCTTTTAAATAAAAAAACAATCATCAAAATCGGTCCACGGTTAATGAAGATATCGTGTAACATACATACAAAAAAAACACAGTCGAATTGATAACCTCCTCCTTTTTTGAAGTCGGTTAAAAACATAATTAGGGTGGGGCTCTACAAATAATAATTAATTGGGCTACATCTGCCAGCGCGGAATAGCATTTTCCTATGTTGCTATTCTTTTCTGTCGTTTAGAACCGTTATTTGCTAGAGCGAGAAAGGGCGACGGAACGCCACAGAACCGACTATGCTGATGCGTTCCGTCGCTCTCTCTCGCTCTAGCAAATGACGGTTTTAAGCAACAGAAAAGGATAGCAGCATAAAAAATTCCGTTCCGTGCTGACAAATGTGTCCCAATCCTAATGAAGAAGTATGCGTTGCGTAGTTATATTATACTTACGGAGGTCGTGCGGCGAATCCCATATATCCATCTGTAGTGAACCTGCAGTTCCCGCCTCGACACAGCGTAGCAGGGAACCCAGTGGGGTTCGCAATGGACTCCGCGTAGAACCTCCAGGCACGGTTATGACTGCAGCCATCTGGAGTTAATGGACGCGGTTTATATTTGATGAAGATAATTGTATGCGTATTCCTAATGGGATAGACATTAATTTGAATAGATGTACCTATTGCGTATAGAGTTTTCAAATGGTCCTTAAGCTCTATCCGATCATGTTTGGCTTTTTATGGTCATGTCCGCCGAAATAGGTATCTTTTCGGCGCTTGTTGCACTATTTAAAAAAAATTTGGACATTATGTCCGGTAAAACCTTACTCCGAGACCGGCTTTTATGTTTTGACGTAAAAACGTAAACTTAAGTAGGATTTTCTGCCATCAGACTTTTAGCATGTAATATGAAAGATGTGTAAATTTTTGATTCGGTGACGTGCACACTTTTTCAATCTATTCCCCAAATTAAGATTCGATAAGAAGTACCTACCTGTAGGTGTTTATTGTCTAATCCCATGATTATTGACACAAGCCCGCTGACCTTGTGTAATAATCCGTTGCAGTGGCCCTGACGCCTGAGAAAAATATTTTGATATACGGTTACGTCTTTGTTTTTGCTCCTCCATGCTTCGGAAGACTCGTTAAGCCGTGAATCAAGGCCATTTATATAAGAGGTTCACCTGTCATTATTCAGAGACAGCTGTCATCAAGCTTTGTCAGAAGAAGACAGCTTGAAAAATCAAACGAGTGTTGGATCCATAGACCTACATTTTTTTTTTTTACTACGTGTTGGATCCATAAAGATATAATTTGGATCACTGCCACGCACGAAAAACAAACATGGCGGTGCTACAAATCTATGGAACTAAGAATAAAGGTAAGTAAGCAATAAGAAGATAGAGTTTTTGGCGGGAAGTCAAGGGGTTCAGTTGTAGTTTGCTTTAAATTATTTTGCGAATTGATTCTAGTGGACTTTATATAAAATCGTTGTAGTTTAGTGTTATAAATGCTCATGCTCATGGACAATATGTAAAATGGTTAAAGTGGACACTCATAGTGCGGCTGTAGTGATATTTATTTGCGGACTGTGGTGGGCGTCTTTAGACGTCGCCACTCATTCGGCTATGAAAACCAGTGGACTCGTATAGATTTGTTGCCAGAAGCTCCCTTGAAGCAATCAAAGGACCTTTTTTTTTTTTACCTAGGAAAGATCCCTGTTACGGATACCCGTCAGCCTGCGGGGGAGGCTGTCGGGTTATGTGGGACTCCACGCCAGATCGACGTGCCTACCCACTAAAAAACCTCCGGAGTTCCATCTCAACCGCTTTTGCCGGGGACACGGGAACGGAAATACATCCGCGAACCCCGGCGCGGCTGGCCGCCAAAGCGGCCCCTCCTCGGGGGCGTCACAGCGCCCCCTCACTCACCAAGTCGGCGCGGCCGGAACTCACGGACGCGCTATACCTCCTCGGCCCAATTGAGAGGCGGCAAACTCCCACGCAGTCATGGGACCCATGGGAGCCAGATAAACCGGCTCCCAGTGGCGGAGAAGATGAAAGGCTCCGCCGCTTACCTCTCGCCGCAAACACGGTGAATGAAATTGGCTTGCAATGGACGTCTAGGTATCTAAACCAAGAGGTTAGGAGTTTTGACGCGAGCTAAATTAAACCATAGCACTAACTACATTGAGTAGATATTTCTTTGAATTTCTTTTCTGAATAAGACTTCTGTACGTGAGTACTCATTCTATGGTATAGAATAGTTTCGTCGATACTCTTAAATTCAAGTTAATCTTAGCTTGTTACTCGTGGGATGTGATACGCCTTATAAAATTTTGTAATAATCTTTACAATTAATGTAAAAACATTAAACAGCTGCTTATTCGAGCATGTTTCAAAATACACTGGAGAATTTCCGTAGACATGAGCAAAGAATCTCACAGTCTGGTGACAACTCTTCCGATTTACTTGCCTACGGGATATAATGTTTACAGATTCACTGCCTATTTTAGTAAGATTCTTAAAATAACAGAAATGATTATATACTGATGTATTATATGCTCTTTCATCTAAATTATGATTTGATCTAAAATACGTTGTGTGCTTCCGCCACCAGTTAATTCATGCAAACTAGCAGCAGCATTGGTGAGAGGAATGTTGGGACTAACAGTGGAGGATTAATAAATATATGTATATGGACAAATAACACTGATTGAGCTAGCCCCAAAGTAAGTTCGAGACTTGTGTTATGGGATACTAACTCAACGATACTATATTTTATAACAAATACATATATAGATAAACATCCGACCCGGGATAATTTGAAAAAGGCCATTTTCCGACTTGCCCTGACCGGGGATCGAACCCGGGACCTCTGGGTGGCGGACTAGCATGGTCACCAATACGCCACGGAGGTCGTCGAAGGATTAAAAATTGATGTTACATTTTGAAAATATGTAATATGAATTAGCTAAGGTCCGTCCGCGTCCCTTAAGAAACTTATCTTCCGAATGTAAAGTAGGTATCAGTTATCTCTTAATTTAAAATTACAAAACATTTAAATTTCGCATTTCTCTGGGGACACGGAAGTGCCCCCGTCAAGACAAGCAAAAAAAAGCACGGTCGTGCCATCCTTTTCTTGAAGCCATTCGAGCCATTTTCGTTAATATTAATCAGAAGATACTCGTATTACTTATCAGACTCAGACCTACCTGAGCCCTGCAACAAACATCCAGTTTAGAAAATCGACAATGCTGAACTGGATAAACTGTTCCGTACAAGCCCCGATACCAGCACTTGGCTCGCAGCCAAAGACAATCGTTAATCCGAAATGTCAATGGATCGGTATCGGCGAATCGGCTCATCAAACAAACACACGGTTTACCAAATGTTACCCAGTTCCGGAGTTTCCACATTTCAGTCGGATATGTATATGGGGGAGTATTTTTCATTTGTGTGGCCGCTCTATCGTCAACGCGGAAAGCTTTTTGTTTCGTCCAGGGCAATGCTAGAAAAAGAGGCAAAGCGAAAAGAGAGAGATAGCGCGTGATTGTTATTAATAATTATTCACTGAACGAAAAATAGTGTGCGGAAATTTCATAAAACTTGTTCCAGGTAATACTTGTTTTCCAGTAAGCCTTACAAGGTTGAGAAATAAATGTTTGTCATTTAGAATCTTCATTACTTTTACGAGGTTTATTTTAAAATATTTTCTTTACTTTTACAATTAATAAGTACTTTATGGACGGCCGAAGTTCAGGTAAAATTTGTGCAAAAAAGCTATTTTTTGAGGTTTATACTGATTTTTGTTCCCAAATTTTGATTTTTTTATATCAAATCAAAACCTAGAAATAGCGCACACGATACCTGTTAGTTCAAAAGTTTCAATCGAAATAAAAAATAAAAATTTGGAAGAACAAAAGTATAAGCCTCCAAAAATATGCTATTTTGCACAAATTTTACCTGAACTTCTACCGTTCCTAAAGTACTCATTGAAAAGGTAATAAAAATAATTAAATATAAACCTCGAAAACTTAATGAAAATTTTAAATAAAAATCATTTATTTCATACACTTGTAACGCTTACTGAAAAACACGTATTACCTGGAACAAGTTTTACGAAATTTCCGCACCCTAGGTATGAATAGTTAATATGCGTTCAAAGGATAGTTAATAATAATACTTTAAAAAAATTTTTGGTGTACGAATAATACCAATTTTATTCAATAAAATGCAAACCGAGCCCTCTGGCGCTATCTCTTTCTTTTTGCTTTGCCTCTTTTTCTAGCATTGCCCTGAATGAAACAACAAGCTTTTCAAACTATGCTCGCGTTGACGATACAGCGGCCGGAAAGGGTTCATTATGAATGTCAAATACAGGGCAAAGAGAGTAACTATTTCTTCCGAGTTATTGCATACTAAGTAATTTTATAAAAAATAAACAAAGACTAATAAAATAAAGGCCTTTCTAATATAATAAGGGTTTTTCTTTTCAGGCCTGAAAACCCTAAAATTAAAACATAACTTGATCTAAAAATATCGCCTAACAAGAAAATTGTCCACCACATGTGTAGTAGCCGTATATTATTTAATAGTCATATATTTCAACACAGCAGCGTGGACAAAATAAATCAAGCTGTATTTACATACCTATGCCTTGTTACAATTCTTATCTGACATCATCTTAACTGAACCGTTTAATTAATGGGCCTCATAAATATAAGGCCTTCAGATTAACGATTTCATGGTAAAATTGTCATGAAAACTAAATGGGAAAATTTTATGAACCAAATAAATACATTCTTTCTTTTAAAGATTTGTTCATCTTGCAAAAGGTTCATATCTGCTCTATCTGCTCGATATTATTAAAAAATAATCTTCTTTCAAATATAGAACTAATTTCAAAATCCATAAAGTAAAAGGTTTTCAGGATTGCATTAGGTCATATATCAAAAGTCGTATAGTTGCTAGAGGGTTGTTGTAAACTTACCACCTAAAATATTACTGTATGAAAGATTGCTTCCTCCCTGTTTATATGTTTAAGATCTTCATACTTCCTTACTACAATTGATTAGCTCTTTCATTATATAGAGGTAAGGCCGGGGAGCGTTGTTAGTTGCTAGTGCCAATTTTATTTGCAACCCAATGACATTATTTCATTAGGGGTCATCTAAACGTGTTCTAAAATATGTAGATCGCGCTCGCGTGAACTTAGATTTGGGTGTGTAGGACAGTGACTCATTTATATTTTTAATTACAGACAAAATATTTTTAGATCCTTTTCTAGCGAGCATTCATTATAATGTTTTAATCTTACAGCTTAGGTCTAGTTTTATTGTTAAATAGGAAAACGACCGTCGAATAATTCAGTTGAACTTATAGATGCCTTCATCACTTCATCAGGTAATCTGTTTAAAGAATAAATCAAGATATACGACTTTTCGGTACCTGACTGTACATTGACAGGTACAGAAATGTCATGTTTCAAAATTTCATGTGGTTTGAAATAAAGAAGCCATTAAGAATGGTTTCTTAATGGCGTGTATTTCGTGGTCTAAATACCCGCCATTGCTCATGCTGACATTGTGGTTAGATATCGGCGGTTTCTCTTCTCTTCATTGTACGAGTAATCATGGTATAAAATATACCTCGCCTGGCGATCTCTTCCCACTGGTCACGTGATTGGCCTAAGAATACTTGTTGACATGTATGTAATACTTGTTGTAATTAACTATATAAGTTCTCGAACGTGTAAGTATATTTTGTTGGTATTTATCAATAAACGTAACGAATGATTACTAAGTACGTTGTGAATTTTTGTATCTCTGTGTTGGTTCATTATTTACTCTTCTAGTAGTTGGAGTAGTTGGACAAACGATATTTACAATTCAACCCTTCGTTGCGTAACCTTATTTTCGCTGACACACAAGTCCGATTAACAAACCAAAAATCTGCGTAAAAATGACGAACGGAATTAAATTCTGTCCCCCGCCAGACCGGTAAACAAAAATATTCTAATAATAGCGTTTTGGAACGCAAATAAAATCAGGCTTTGTAGTAAACCCCCGCTCCTGCCAGCATCCACGATGACGTCAGAGCATCGATCGTCTCCTCTCAAATATGCGGGGTTTAGGACCTGTACACACCTTTGTGCATTATGTTTTGAAGCATCATAATCTACACAATATTGGCTTAGCACTAGCTTATATACTTACTGCATCTCCTGAATGTTACTAAATACCTAGTAGGGGTAGTTAATAAAAATATATTGCAAAAATACAATGTCAACATGATTGTTAACTACTAAGATATCGAATTAATTCGGATTTCAAAAAATTTACATACTGGACAGTACACAGATCTGTACAATACTTAGTCTGAGGTCTAGTAAAATACAGGAGATGCGTTGTCTACATCATATAGTTATATATTATTTCTGCTCTATAAAGACTCTATCGAATCATCTTGCATTTTTTAAGGTTTTATTTTGTGTTCATATTTGTTCATTTTTAAAATAGACGTTCTCTTAAAAACCACTTATGATTTAAGTATATTAATGGGCCTCGTCATGAATGAACAGACTTTTTTATATCCTTGGAAACTTTAGACCCTATTGGGTTAAAAAGGTTTGTGCTACTAAGTCCTGCTAACAAAATTAATCATGTGGTTAACGCGCGAATTTTTTAAAAATCAATCGAAACCGCTAATTTGACTGCCAATATATTTATCATCACCATCTTAAACTTACCAAAATAGTTGTCTTTGTATAACTGTTACTAACTTCGCATGATGTTGGTGCACCTAACAACATTTTACACTAAGCGACGCTACCATGTGTATTAGGCCTAGGGTCGCAGTGCACTATCTCGTTACAGCGTAACTTATTTAATCTGCGTCGACTGTCGTAGGGTTAATGAGTGGTGAGAGGGTTGTCGCGGAAATTAGCTGCTTTGTGTAAAGTAGAGACGCAGTTTGGAACAACACAACACACATTTTCATCTTTACGCTGGGTTTGCTCTTTTATATTGTCTTTGGCGTTCAGTTTTGTACCATTCTATATGCTGTATTAGCTTGTAAAAAAACAAAGATATAGGAGGTATACAAATTTTCTCTTTGTAAAAAAAGGTTCTTAATTTGACAGTACGTTTCTTACTCATACGTTCAAAAATTATTTTAAAAAAAATGTATGAAAAAAATATTATAAATATATATGTAAATTGAACGCTAATTAATTTTTAAAAACGCTTATTTATTTGAAGAAAAGCTCATTACATTACGATATGGGTATTTGATTCTTTACAAAAACAAAGTTTCATTACCAAAGAAAGTGTATTGTTAAAGTTTATCCACCTCTTCGTCCCACGGAGCTAATCAAAAGCGCGGAAAGGAGTCCATTTTGTAGTAAAAGCTTCCGGTTTGCCTTTCAATTTCCTGGCGGGAAGCTATAGAAATATTTCGAGGAACAAACGACACTGTAGGCATTACGTCAACTGCGGTAAGGACTTCGATTTATATAATAAAACTGATATTTATATAGATAACTAGCTTTAACCCGCGACTTCGTCCGCGTAGAAGTCGAAAATAGTTCTAATAGGATTTTTAATTGGTTTTTCACGTTATTACTTATTAATGTTGTGATAACATATGAATTATTATTTTAAAATGTTTGAATACTTATAAAATATAACATTTTTATTATAACTTAGAAATTTAAAGGCCTAGTAGACCCGGCGAACCTCCCTCTCCCGTTTCCTTCCCGTTCCCGTTCCCGTCATTTGCTAGACCGAGAGAGAGCGACGGAATGCTTCAAAATGGTTTAACTAATCTTGTTTCTCTATACAAACTTCGGACCCCCATTTCACCCCCTTAGAGGGAGAATTTAGAAAAATCCTGAAATACATACTTACTCATTTACCGTCAGAAGTATTCCTGCGAAGTTTTGAATAAAATAGTCTAACTAATCTTGTCACTCCATACAAACATTGGACCCCCGTTTGACCCCCTTTGGGGGTGAGTTTTGAAAAATCTTTTATAAGTGTATTCCTAGACCGCATAAAAACCTATGTGCCAAATTTGGAATCTCAGACCCTGCGGTTTCAGCTGCGCGTTGATCGATCAGTCTCTATCTATTCTCAGTCTCTGTCGAAAATGGTTCTTATAGGGCTCTCCCTCTCCCTGTTCCCTGTTCCCTGTTCCCTGTTCCCTGTTCCCTGTTCCCTGTTCCCTGTTCCCTGTTCCCTGTTCCCTGTTCCCTGTTCCCTGTTCCCTGTTCCCTGTTCCCTGTTCCCTGTTCCCTGTTCCCTGTTCCCTGTTCCTTGTTCCCTGTTCCTTGTTCACTGTTCCCTGTTCCCTGTTCCCTGTTCCCTGTTCCCTGTTCCCTGTTCCCTGTTCCCTGTTCCCTGTTCCCTGTTCCCTGTTCCCTGTTCCCTGTTCCCTGTTCCCTGTTCCCTGTTCCCTGTTCCCTGTTTCCGTTCCCGTTTTCGTTCCCGTTCCTGTCATTTGCTAAACCGAAATTTGTCTATTATAGAATTTTGGAAAATCCTACACTACTTATTCACTTATTTACCGCCGGGAGTACTCTCGCGAAGTTTCAAATAAAATGGTCAAACTAATCCTGTTTGTCCATACAAACTTTGGACCCCCGTATCACCCCTTTAGGGGGTGAATTTTTAAAAATCCTTTCTTAATGCACCCCTAGACCCCATAAGGAACCTATGTGCCAAATTTGGAGTCTTTAGACCCAGCGGTTTGGGCTGAGCGTTGATATGTCAGTCAGGCAGTCAGTCAGTCAGTCATTCAGTTTCTTCTTTTATATAATATATATAGATTAATTAGTATACATATATAGGATATTTTACAATTTTTCACATTGATATCTCGCTATCTTAACTAAGTTACCAATGGTCTTAGAGAAATGTTGTTTTGACGTTGTCAGAGATTAAAGCTTGACAGCCAGCGTTCTTTGAATCTACCGTTACGAAGGTTAGCGGAGGCGAGGTATTCCTCTTAGGGCACCCGTCTGAATAGCACCTGGGTGAATAGCAGGTATGCGTATTTAATAAACGTGCAGAATTCATATGTACAAAATACGCATACTTATGGCGTAATTAATTAACATTCTAGTGATTTTGTATCGATATCTTTTATTTATTTTGTATCGATATCTTTTATAAATCCCAGCATTAGCTGCTAAATCATAGGTGCTCTTTGTGGACAAAAATGTAAAAATAAATTTTAGTCCACGAAGAGCACCGAGGTGCAAAAATTTGGTGCTCTTGTAGAATAGGCCAGGTGCTCTTCAGACGGGTGCTCTAAGTGGAATACCTCGCGGGGGCGGCATGGTTAGAAATTTTAAAAATCTTTGCTTGTTTGTATTATTAGCTTAATGCTTTATTAATTTATTTTTAAATTATTTAGTGTCATTGCGCCAATCTGCTTGAGTCACTTGCAGTTTGTCAACTGTCTTAGATTTTCATACCTATATTTACTTTTATGAAGAATTTGATTATGGTGTACAAAAACTTACAAAAGTAGTCAAGTTGCCTATTAACAATAAGCTCGTCTATCCAGCAGCCAGGCTGGATCCATTCTCCAGGGTTAGGATAGAAGTCCACGTCGCCGATGGCTTTGGGAAAACCCAGTACACCAGGGTTCGTGTGCAGGACATCGACGAAGATGGCGTCGCCTTTAGCCAGGTGACCGTCGTTGGAAGTCAACTTGTATCCTGGGTAGGCTGGGTCCAAACCTAAAATAATAGATATTCTGAATAATTTATCTAATTACCTGCTATCTTGTGTTTGTTACTAAAGTAGTCATCATAATCCGAGCGTATTTTCCCGGTTGCATCCTCAGCAGTAAAGCTTCAGAGCCCGGGGTCTGCTACCTAATCGAAGAGATTTGACTAGGTTACTTGTTTTTACTATAGTAGTATCTACAGTTATTTGCAGGCTTCTTCCTCTTCGTCACCTTTTCTCTTTGGAGAATACTTCTGTTCAGTGAGCTCCTATTAATCTAAAATAACTCCAGAAAGAAATTCACTAACAAGATAACATACTGGAAAGGAAGTTAAAAGGAAGGGGGGCTCCAGGAGGACCGAAAAAAGTTACGCAGATAGACCCAAAGTGAAGGCAGGCTTCACCTTGCTTTTTAAATATACTACAAACATACTTTTAAATATTATTTAATGTTATATTTTGATATGACTGGGACCTGAGACTCATACCTGTGATTCTTCCTAGCCTTAATCCTCTCCTATTCAGCTCCTTGCCCGCGAACCCTGCGGCTTCAGCTCCCAGCGAGAACCCAATTACATGGACGGAGGATGCTTTGATGCCCTCTCGGTCTAGAAACTGCACGAAGGTCGCTAGTTGCTGACCCATGTAACGCGTGTTCCTTACAGCTGATATATACCTGGAATTAATATAAGAAAATATGTATGGAAAACAGGCGTGAAAATATGTATGTATGTATTAATATAGAAATGCGAACTATCGATACTAATGTAAAAAATTACTTGTGGTAAATGAATAACTACTTATATTTCACCGTATATCTTTCAAACATACCCAAGACATACTCTTCGTCTTGGATCTTTATCTCTTGTCCCCGGTATGCCTTCCAAAGGACCGGGTTGCAACGACCCGTGAATCCATTAATACCCCTGGACTCGACAGGTATTATTACTAATTGGTAACTAACTTAGTACCTTTTGATAAAAATGAAGCTTAAGGCCGTATAATTCAAAAGTTAGGAACTTTAACTTGGGTGATTTGCTCATGTAATACCTACTAGGTAGGCACCTCAGGCCAAGGATCAAAAGTTGGCATTGACTTGAGTTAGAGTTCTTACTGAGCTTTGAGCGCACTACAAGATTTGATGGAATTCCAAGAGAGAGAGATTAGAGTGACAACTCACTGGAGAAACAAAATATATTGTAATTAGAGCCAATCGACACGAAAAGAAGAAGAAAGAATTCTATCTTTACAAAACGAGGACCTTACCTGTTTATCTTTGTTGTCTTTAGCAGATGCTAAGATAAAGATGTTAGATGGAAGGTAATGGTGTCACGAGTTGGGTCCATGATATTTCAAACTCTTTAGCGAAGCCTATTTATACAGCAAAATTAATTATGTAAGGAAACCACTGGAGGTCCGACCGAGCTAAATAATAATTAGGTTATACTGTTAACAGAAGAATCCGTAAAAGGGTATACGTATAAACGACGTACAGAATTTAAGAACCTGCAAACATAAATTCACTTGACTAAGTCGGTGTTTACTTTGGAAATGTAACGAACTCGTTACGTAACCGAATATGGGAGTGTTACATAAATCTGCAGTGCTGGGATAGCAAATTAAAAGGAACGACAGATGCAACACTTAAAATCTCCGCAATAGGGAGCTCTTCCGCTCTTCCTACGGGTTTGCTTCGGTTCAGGCACACACATAAGCCATCGATACAGCAAGTTATTAAAAGTATGTAGGTACTTATGCTATCCTTAGACTTAATATTCGTATTAAAGATTCTAAAAACTGAATACCTACATGTTTATGAGCTTCTTTATCATTTGTCTTCTTACACTGGCCCCTAGAGTGCGTGTTGTGTGAATGAACTTTTCAATAAGCTCTCGCGCTCGACTTTCGACATTTATCTGACAATTTTGTTCCAACTAAGTATAAATTTAACACAAAGATATTTACTAGTACCTAGCATTTTATGTCAAAATTACTTCCTTTCAGTACAGACCATTCTTTTCTAGGTACAATTAATGCATCTTATAATGAAAAACATTCAGGTATCTATCTGTTGGTTGAGAATAAAAGTTAAATACGTTCTGAAGTTATCTTTCTGTTATCTTTCTATATTTTGTTTTTGGATGCCAGCCATGTAATAAATAGTGCTCCCTACTGAAAATATTTATCCCTTTCGGGTAAGAAGTGCAAAAATAATGTCTTGCTTGGACTATAAATATGGTTAAAGACGATATTGCGCGGAAGCGGTACTACGTTTCACCTATTTTTATCTTTTACCCTACAAGCTTCACGGCTCTGGAATGCTTTACCCGTTGGCATCAAGAACTCTCCACTAAATTTCCTTTTAAAGAAGAGTTCTGTTTTCGAGTTGTTTCGAATTTAAAAAAGTGGTTTATATGTTAGGTAATAAAACAAAGTATTACTTAAATATTTATTAGTTTCATTTATCCAGTAAATAAACGAATAATAACTGTTTATTTGTTAGTGGCCTTCCATGGTACAACCATGTTATTTTAACGTCGTCAATTCCCAATATCGAAGAAGCGAGGGACCGTACTGCCAAAATAGTAGCGCGAGTAATTCGCCGCCGCGTCTGTGATTTCCAGTTCGATGGGTGTTTGTGTAAATAGAAGGAATTTGTCATCACATGGCAATAACTACGAAATTTTAATAATTGGCCTTCTTAGGAGCATGGCCTTCCATGGTCCACCCACCTTATATATATTACATGTATAATTATGTACATGTATATTAAATTGTAAGTAGTTATTGTTTTATTTTTTGAGCTGCAACAATTTATCTGTTTTTCCCTATGGTTGACTGGGATCTCGATATAATATATCTTATGTCAGAGAAGAAGGATAAAACTTGGCAACAGCAGTATATTTTGACACCCATGAAAATTTTATGATACGAAGCTAAGGAAGGAAACTGTATTTTTCGGACCTGATTTTGCCGAGAAGTGTTATTTTTTTGTATTTAACACGTTTGTATGATACATTGCTTAAGGGGCGCACATACGCCAAAAGTGGCCGTTTTTCGCAATTGTGCGTAGAAAAGCTTCACGTTCTTACTTCAAACTGTAAACAGTAGTTTATAAAATAGTTTGAAGGGTTATCCAGGGTCTGATCAAGACCAAATTTTATGATATCTCCGTTTCTTTTCAATTGATTTATTTCAAATGGGGGCAGCACTGGACCCCGAAAAATTCAGGTAGCCCCTTAACAATTTTCTCTCACGAACAGACACACAAGTAATCCAGTAAGCAGTATTACATATGTATGTGTCTGTCTGTCTGGTATAGGATTTTTTTCTTAGAAACTGGTGTACCCAAAGACGAACATGTAACGTAAATATATGAATTTGTAAAAATGGGGGTCACTTTTAGTAGGTCATTTATATAACTTAAAAAATGCAAACCCACATTTGAAATGATTTTACAAAATAGACGAAGTTCTCCCTTAAATTTTAATAAAAGTACAGCAAAATAGTTATTTTTCTATAAATTACAGAAAACCCTAAGAAATGTTTAATATAATCAATATACTGAATCATCGACATGCGAATCTAATTCTTTTGTAAATAATGATCACTTGATCCAAAAGAATTTAAATAGGTGAGATTATTCTTATAAAATATTATAGCACCTTACCAGGGAAATGCAATGAGCCGCGACCAGTCCACTGATATGAAATTGTACGCGCCCTCAGCTAAATATGCTGAAAATAATAAATACCTACTTAGATACTTATATAAATGTAAATCTACTTAGGCAAACTTAGACGGAAGTTTTTAAGATTTATAAACGAATTAGGGACAGTGTAGTTTCCCGCTTTGAAGTTATCATAAATCATTCATCATTTTAGCCGCATAACGGCCACTGCTCGAAATAGGCCTATAATGTTTCCTATACTATGATCTAAGCCTTAGAAGTTATGAACAATATAAGCCATTATAAAATAAAATAAATCTTGTATTTATATAAATATTGAACAGATATAACTATGATATCAAAACTATTATTTATAATCATTTTAATTATTATTATAATACAGTTTCATTTATTAAAATAAATTGACTTAACTTATTAATAAAAGAATAGTTTTTTTAAAGACATGAAGTACATAGTTTAAGTTGCAAGCATAAGAACATAAGCACAATTTTTATTTTTATTGATAGCTTGTAATAAGTTATTTTCACTGACCGGATTTAAATTACATAACTTAGAATGCACATTTTATGTTATGTCACGTTACATAGCAAAGTATCTTTTAGGTACCTAGAATTTAGAATTTCGTATCTATTGTTGCTGATTCTGTGTGGCAAGCAACATTTGGTAACATTAGCCTCAATAAAATTCAAACCTCCATCGCACTGCTCATCCGAGTACCTACGGAAATGAAAGTCTGTTCTAATATTTTTACTGAATATGTTTTAACAGAAAGTTAATTTAATGGTGTATTTGCATGGAAATATATTGAAACATATTATATTTTTTTAATAAGTATTTTATCCAATATAAATTAAATAACCATGAATAAATTTGATTTGGTTTTATTGTTACTATGTTTGAAATTGCAAACTTTTGTTATTTCTGACACAGCACCGTAGATTTAATAAATATGCACATCACGCACATACTCACGTACTCACAAGTCACTTCCATTTATTTCTACTCCTTGTCATCACAAATGTGTTACAATCGTAGAGATTTACGTAGTAAAAAAAATTGTAGGTCTATGGTTACAATCATAAATTTTTTAGGTCTATGGTTACATGAAATTAAAACATAGGGTAAGAACTTTTTAGATTAACAAAAGGCGATTTTCATACCATTTTTGAGCGTGGTAGTACTAACTCCTGTGATGGACTCGGAGAATCCCATTAAGTATATAACGGTGGGGTTTGTAAAATCAAAATTAGTTCTACGCAGACCCGTTGAATCGCCCACTGATATTACTTGGTAATTACTATTTGATCTGAAATAATAATAAAAAAATTACTTTATCAATAGTTAAGTTAGTTTCAAACTGCATCGAAAAGATGCAGGTAGAAGAAAGAATTTAGTTGTTGCCTGTATGCAATAAACTAAAGATTCAAATTTTTATTCAGTAACTAGCTGATGCCCGCGACTTCGTTCGCGTGGACTTTATGACTCCGGCGTATTAATATAAATAAAAACTAATTAGAGAGAGAGAGAGAGAGAGAGACAGAAAGATAGAGAGAGATGAGAAAGTTCTTGTAACAGTGTTAGAAGTTAAAAGTCAATATTATTTGAATTCTTTCCTTCGGGAGCCAATACGAAAAGAGCTGAAGTGTTACTAACCCTGGAGAAAGCCACATTAAGCTGGCCATGCGAAAAACCAGTCCTTAGATCGACATAGCAGCTTTAAGCCTCTAAAACTGTGACTTATTTTCATAGCAAAGCAAGTAAACACATGGAACTGTGTATTTTCAAAAGGAAAATTGTTGGGGTTGAGTAGCATACGCGGAATAAATACAGTTTCACTGGCACCACTCACAGTAAACTTCAAGTGTCTCAGCAGACTATGCCGAAGTTTAGCAGCTAAAGTTCAGTGTCTAAAGTTCGGTGGGGATGACACACTAAATAAGCTGAAGTTCAGCCGCTGAAGTTCGGTGGAAACGCCGGACAGTAGTGATGTGCCGATATGAGAATTTAATCTTCCGTCTTTGGCGCCTTTGCGGCGAACGGAAACGGGAGCGGAAGAGGGAACGGGAGCGTAAGCGGGAGCGGGAGTGGAAGTGGCAGCGGCGGCGGCGGCGGCGGCGTAGGCGGCGGCGGAGGCGTCGGCGGAAGCGGCGGCGGCAGTGGCGGCGGCGGCGGCGGCGGCGGCGGAGGCGTCGGCGGTGGCGGCGGCGGCAGCGTCGGCGGCAGTGGCGGCGGCGGCGGCGGCGGAGGCGGAGGCGGAGACGGAGGCGTCGGCGGTGGGGGCGGCGGCGGCAGCGGCGGCGGCAGCGGCGGAAGCAGCGGCGGAAGCGGGGGCGGCGGCGTCGGCGGAAGCGGCGGCGGCAGTGGCGGCGGCGGCGGCCGCGGCGGCTGCGGCGGTGGCGGCGGCGGCGGAGGCGTCGGCGGAAGTGGCGGTGGCAGTGGCAGTGGCGGCGGCGGTGGCGGCGGCGGAAGCGGCGGCGGCAGCGTCGGCGGAAGCGGCGGCGGCGGCAGCGTCGGCGGAAGCGGCGGCGGCGGTGGCGGCGGCGGTGGCGGCGGCGGTGGCGGCGGCGGCGGGAGCGGCGGTGGCGGCGGCGGCGGGAGCGGCGGCGGCGGCGGCGGTAGCAGCGGGAGCGGCGGCGGGAGCGGGAGAGGGAGCGGGAGCGGGAGCGGGAGCGGGAGCGGGAGCGGGAGCGGGAGCGGGAGCGGGAGCGGGAGCGGGAGCGGGAGCGGGAGCGGGAGCGGGAGCGGGAGCGGGAGCGGAACGGGTACGGGTACGGGTACGGGTACGGGTACGGGTACGGGTACGGGTACGGGTACGGGTCCGATTCAGGCAAAAGCATCGGAAGTTCGGCATTATGTGTTGCTAGTAATGCAAATAACATTGCAGGCATGCATTGGCTGAAATTCAGCCGCTGAACTTCGGCATACAATGCTGAGACACTAAGTTGGGTTCCGTTACACAGTTTCGACGGAGTCAAATTTCGCATCAGCATTATTGGCCCTCCGACATCAATATGGCGCGTTCACATAACCAAGAATTTTTGTGGTGTGTTATGCTCTGAAGGTCCGCAAATACTGAACTTATAAGTCATTTTTTTTTTGGAAAAATTTTCAATGTTCAGACTTTTTTTTTTATACTCTTTTATTATAGTATAGATTTAGTATGTTTTTGTTCAGCAGCATCAAAAAACATCATCTATAAAAATTTCAACTGTCTAGCTATAATGGTTCATGAGATATAGCCTGGTGACAGACAGACAGACAGACAAACAGTCGGACGGTCTAAGTAATAGGGTCCCGTTTCTACCCATTTGGGTAAGGAACCCTAAAAATCAAATAAAATAAGTATTAATGGGGGGCTCCCATACTACAAACGTGATTTTTCATAGATTATGGTACGGAACCGTTCGCGCGCGTCCGACTCGCGCTTGGCCAGTTGTATTATAACTCAACAAAAAGTTCTCATCAGACTTAACAACTTTTGCTAAGGCGGCATTTTGATATTTCTTATAGTTTAGCTGGACCATTATAGTTCTGCATCATGTGTTCCATTTTCCAAAATCAATTATGGCCTATATGTTGCCCAGGCTTCACAGCTATATAACAAAAAAAGTTTCATTCGAATCCGTCCAGTATTTCCGGAGATTAGCGTGTACAAACAGACAAACAGACAAACAGACAAACAGACAGACATTTTTTTTTATTTTTTTACTCTATTACTATATCTCCATCGCCCAAATATTTTTTTTTGAAAAATTTTCAATGTACAGACACATTTTTTTTACTCTTTTATTATAGTATAGATTAGACCTTTACAGGCACTTTTAAACGTCAATATTATGAAAATATATTAAAATTTAATTTATTTTTAAAGAAAAGCTACCGATACCAGCTCTTCGTAACGACCACTGCTGAGAAGAAACGCCAAAAGTAACTCATTTTCACAGTATTGGTCGCCTACTCGCCTTTGTCATATTATTATTATTGTCTTTTAATTAATAAATACTTATAATATAATACAATATTGACACATTATAACATGTAATGCTTGCGAACAAGTAAACAAACATAAATTGCGTAATAAAAAATATTAAGTAGTCAAAAAAGCGAAGCTGAGCTGACCAGTCCCTCCCAGCAGCACCCGTTCACGAGTTGACGCACGGATCAGCCATCGTTAAACTCAACCATATTAGAGAGAATCCAACGACCCGAACAGCGACGTCACCACCGGACTGGTCATTTTAGTAAGCATGAAAGCAAAAAGAACGTTCAGATTACCTTGTGAAAAGTTTGTATTGGATATCCATGGTGACATTTCTTGGACAGCAGTAGGAACACTGACCAACTGGGGCTGACATAAAACATACTTCAGACACACCTGAAAAACAAATACACTTACATAGGTAAAATGCTTTAACTCTATAAGAAAACGTCGAATTGATAATACTTCTTCGTCACAAAAGTAGTAGATAACGGTAGAAAGTTTGCATTCTCAATTATTGTAATTCCGACTCAGAGATGGGTCTCTTGTCATGGACTTGTATGAGTACTGGCCACGCGTTATTGGAAAATATATTTGGCGGAATCAAAGACAAGGAATACGCATGAAAAAAAATTATGTTATCTTACCAGTTAATCCATAAATATTGAAAAGTAAAGTGCTAACAGTTAAAACAGAATAAAAATAGACAGAAAAACGAACTAGATATAACGTTTTTAAGAAAATATGTCTATCTCACTCGCCAAAACGCTATTTTCTATGGCAAATGTATAGATGATGTGAACTTTGACGTCACCAGTCCATATCGGACTTCTCTTTCTTATTGAAACTTTAAGGTATGTCATGTTCGTCGCTGATCAAGATATTTTATGAATTCTTTCATATTTGTTTATTGTGGTTAATAAGGATTTTATTAAGCAAACAAAACAATTACGTGCATATTCCCTAATTCAAATCAAATCGTATCATCTTTATTGTGGAACACTGGTTACAAAAGATCTGAAAATATATGTAATTAAAATATAATGAAGAATACAAGGTACTACTTTTGGACTTTATTACTAAAACTCTGCTGTCCGTTTGTGATATATTTCTGTAGCCGCTAATACAACAAATACTAAAAGCAGCATAAAATGAATATTTAAGTAGAGCTTTCATACATAAAACGTGATTTTTTATAGATAATGGTACGGAACCCTTTGTGCCCGAGTCCGACTTGCACTTAGCCGGTTATTATTATTTACTGTGCAAATAATATGAAAACTTGTAAATGATGATATTTTAGAAGGCATAATCAATTACGACCAACGTGAGGCAAGTCATGATACGTGTATGCGGTATCTCGTTATAATAAAATTGCCCTCATGTGATCTTGAATTACAACTTGTTCTTTGTTCCGAGGTATTAGGTCGTGCTCGCTGACCATAATAGACTATTATTATGGACGAGATTTCCTCTTATGTCTAACATTTACTCAGACGAATCGTTAATCCTATATTTTTACGAGTATTGCATTATTAGAGTCGCTTAATGTCTGGTTTCATCTAAACCGTCAATTTGCAATAGATTTTCCAATTTATTAATAGTTTTTCCCGTGACAATGTCTATCAAATTGACGGAAACTTATAGCTACAGAGGAAAAAAAGGCCAACGCGCTGTGTGTAGGGTTCCGAATGCCGACTTTCACGCTTTTATTGAATTTGTGTGAAAATTTTCATTTACCGAGTACATTTTATAAATTGGTCGACTATAATTCTTCAATTTGTAAAACCTTCTTAGATTTGATAGATTCCCTTTTAAAGTTTGTGAACACCATTTTTCGATTTATGGATGGACACGTGAAAATGTCATGGCAGTAGTATGCCATGATTATTTTCACTTGTCCATAAACAATTGTTTAACTTATAAAGGGGGGAGCGCACATACTTGCCTCTAACAAAGCACTTTAAAACCAAATTTTTCACGAACGTATTCTTAAATCGCAAAAGGGTACTGACTAACTCACAATATTTTCGAAAGACCTATTCAATCACACCATGGATAAGTCGAGAAAAAAATTGATCCCAACTTTACATATGTAAGCTACAACAAAAATTTTATTAAAACATTTTACCACTTTTTCGGCGTTATAAATATACACACCCATGCTAAATTACAGCGTTTTAATACTAATAATATATGAGTAAAACGACGGACAGACAGACAGACAGACATAGCGAAACTATAAGGTTCCTTGTTTACTACGGAACCTTTAACCAATCTTATGACCAAAGGGTGACAACGGAACCTTTTTACTAAGCCTACTTTGTCTATCGGCTTTTTCAGAGTTTGCACTTTAGAACGCAACCTTTCGTGTGTAAGTCAAGCTCGCACTTTGCCGCTTTTTAATAAGCTTGTGTAACAACCGGAATAGAAATTCCATCATTAAACAAAAATTAAAATAATTATAAAATACAAAAGAAATAAGTTTTTGGAAAAATTAAATTTATTGTCGAAGCTTTTGTTGTGAGGTCAAAGCACTTACCTGTTGAAATTCGACAATACTAAAGACAAAAGTAAAACAGTGGCAAAGTTAGTTTTTTAGTTTTAATAATGTCGGGTTCGTGAAATGTTACTGGAAAGTTCTGGGAATCCTACTAGAAACTTTCTACACAGTCTTCCGTACAGTTTTCTGATTACCTACGGAACACTGACCAACCGACCATTGGCCAACTTACAAACTTTTGAAATAAAAATAAAAGTTTCTAGTTTAATGGAATGAAAAATACAGAAAAGTATTGTAGAACGAAACAGTAAAGATATAGAAGGGAATCGGTATTTTTATTTAATTTAATAAAAAATAAGTTTAAATGTGTAAGTAATTCAACTTTTTAAAATTCTAAGCTGCTATCCTATTATTATAGGCTATCCTATAATATTATTAGATACCTGCATCATGGGCCATATTATAATATGAGACTTAACATACCTATATCACTGAAGATGAATATAACCTACTGATTTGTTAGCTAGCTCTTTCCAATAAATTGTGTATTATTATAACTGAAAAATAGACCTCGTTACCATCCATCCCACAGAACTTAAAACTTACCTACAAATATGGTCATCAACTGGCACGACGCCACGACACTCAGCATGTTTTACCGGGCTTCCAAAGCGTCGAGTTCCCACTACGATTAAAAAAAGCGCCGATCCCTCGCAAGCCGTCATCTCAAAACAGAACGAAACATTTCCAAGAGCCCTACCAGTATTTCACGACACAATGCGACCACAATTCACTCTCACAAAATTTTCCCGCAATATTTTTGTCCGCAAAGAACAGAGACGTATTCTCCACTGCTGCCGCACGCGGAAATCTTCACGTATTTATCTCAACGTATATCAAAACCTGCATACATTTATTATGCATCTGACCGGCAAAGCGTTTCAAGCGCGATTATCAACTAATACAACTGAAAGTATGATCTCGGTGGCAGCAACAGTTGCGCAACAATTTCTGTAAGACAACAAGAAATGGTGCTCTGTCCAATTCTACGGTGAAATCGATTGGACAGAGATAAATGTCTCGGGTTTACTAAAATCATTTTAATGCGACGAAAGATAATGTTTGATTGTTATTCGTTTGCCGTGGCACTGGTTTCAGCCGGGACCAACGGCTTGATGTGCCATCCGAGTCATGTTTCAAAGATTCAAATGTTTATTCAGTAATTAGACCTTTACAGGCACTTTTACACGTCAATAAGTATAATTTACGTTACGTGTAAAGTATATTAAAATTTTATTTATTTTTAAAGAAAAGCTACCTATACCAGCGCTTCGTAACGACCACTGCTGAGAAGAAACGCCGAAAGAAACTTATTTTCACAGTATTGGTCGCCTACTCGCCAGAAGGGCTCTGTCATATTATATTATTTTCTTTTAATTAATAAATACTTATAATATAACACAATGTTGACACACAAAAAAGCGAAGCTGAGCTGACCAGTCCCTCCTGGCAGCACCCGTTCACGAGTTGACGCACGGATCAGCCATCGTTAAACTCAACCATATTAGAAGGAATCCGGCATGAAACAGTTCAAAAAATTGTCATGCCGTTTTGTGATCAAACGGCCGGTGTTACTTAACTTACGAAAGCGCTAGTAATGCGTCCTTTCTCAAATAAACGAAAGATAATGGTTAAAAACAGAGCGATACGATGCCGATTTACTGAAAGAAAATTCTAACAAAGGAATTATTATAAAAAATATGAACAATATGAAATGGTTGACATTGTGGATATAAACCTCACGTATATGGCGGTTAATCAACATAGAATAAACAGATTTTTTTCCTGGAAAAAACCCTTTTCGCTATGTACATAATACGCTCTTATATTAATAAGGCAACTCTTATTTTCATTTTGTTTATGTTAGGTTTTGATGACGTATTTTTGGATCAAAACTTTTGACCGAACTCACGTCTAATCTGTAGAGATAACTTCACGAAGATTAAAACAGTGGTTATTTTACGATGTGGTCGAGACTATTGAGAGAATTTCTTATTTTATAAAATGTTCATATAATTTAACAATCAATTCATGACACTCTACATGCGGACCTATATCTTCCTCAATAAAACTAACTGACAGCGAGTCAGATTGGCTCACTAAGGGTTCCGTACTATGGTTCATATTTTGTATCTGAATTATAAAGTGAGCTCTACATTTTTCGGTATTTTATCAACTACGACTATAGTACATATCGCACCTACTGTTATTCATTCTTTAAAAATTTTGTAATTAATAAATTCTAATTCGTGTGAAACATTATTTATTATATAACAATAAAGAAGAAAACACCACAGAGTTCATATACATACTCGTATAGACTTGATATTTGCATTTTCCATCAGTCAATTATGCACCTGTTATACAGTTCATGGAAAAAACTGCCAGATTGAAGCTGAGGCTTATTTCATGGGCCCCGTTGACACTCTTTTAGATACGGGGCCGTAATGAGTGATTGACTGGTTCTTAGATATCAAACGAGTTGAAAGGTCGGGTTTCCCGATGACGGGCTCGTCTCTAGTCTTTGAATAAATTTGCATTTTCATTCACCAAAGTACTTGCGTCTTCAAGGACGTACATTGCTTTTATATTTTATAAGTACATGTCTTCCCGGAAAAATGTACCAGCTGCTGATCTTCTCACGCAGATCGTAGAAGCTGATCGAGGGAATGGGCGAAGATGCGGATCATTTTATTAGTAGATACTAGCTAGATCCTTTTTCCGCCTTCTCGCCCACCCATCACGCTAAAAATGGTCTTTGTGTTTTGCTGTTTGCTAAGAGCCGCAAGTCCTAAAATGTTCTGTCTGCACCATAAAGACGTGATAGATAGTATAGTATGAAACAAACAAAGCCATCTCCTATTAACTCCACCGATAAGAGCAAGCTCTTAAATTACAAGAGAGAATGCAAATCCTACCAACTTTTAAATAAGGCAATAGTGGGTTAAAACTGTTTGTTTTGACTAAACAAAACGAATGATTAAGGTCTTCTTAGCAGTAATCCTGTATTCCAAGTATACATACCAATTTAAATCGAATAAGAGAGAAACTATTCAACGTATTTCAATCGGGTAACCGACTTAATTAAACCTTTGTCGCTCCATCTCGTTAGCTGGTTATTCCGCACCGCTTCCGACCTTCGGAAAGGCGATCTCATACGAATATATTGTTTTAAAAAGTAATTATGAAAATTGGAATGTGATTTTATAAATGTTTGCCATTGATGAACGTGGTTCTATGTGATAAGTCAGCAAAAGCACAAAGAGTTTCGTACATTGACACGCCATTTCCATTCTCTGGCAGTCAATATCACTGTATTATGTACTTGGATTGTAAACATAATCCGCCACGACTATATTATTCTAAGTCAGCCACAACCTTATTTTACTTACACTGCTCATCGGGGATGTGTACGTACCTAAGTACTTATTTAATCAAATTGATACCTATTTATTCGTTTACCTGTCGGATAAAAATAAAACAATACCCACGTAAGTACTAAGTTAAATAAACAATTGATCTTGGGCGCATATGCTCCCATTGGCAGTCCAATGTGCAGATATGTTTGGGATTGGTATCACTACTAAATTCATTTACCTATTTAATTGCTCCCGTTTGTTTCAGTAAAAAGAAAAAATGCGTAAGTGGAACGAAGTTTGAAAAAAAATCGTGACGGAAAAAGTGACTGAAAAATATTACACTTTTTTCGCCTAGCCCCCCAAAAAGTACGTACCGTCTGAAAAGAAACTTCGTTCCAAAATATTCTTTGTATTGACTAGTGATGTTAATGGTCGATATAAGTATATTTATTTCAGATTGTGGTCAGTGGACCACAATCAGAAAAGTATCACATTATATACGTAGATCTTGCGGTTAACTCTAATCGTATATATTATGTGGGTACCTCACACGCTACGCATGTCTAGTCTTTAGATCGTCCTTGTGTAAGCAATCATAAATAATCAACGCTACAAAGATGATATATGATTAAGTATATACTACATCAAATTACGTATGACGCACAAAATACATAATAAATCATTTACATTATGATAATGTCTTGCCATGTGGAGACGGCAGAGTAGAATACGATGAGTCTACACACCTTTCCTCTCTCACGGGTGTCGTAGAGACGACAAGGACGTACAGGTAACGTACTGTACGTCCCTGTCGTCTCTTACGTCCTCTGTGCAAATACTTTTTACCATCCACTGCGATTTCCAACCCGCCTGCCCAGCGTGGTTATTATGGGCAAATCCTCCCTTTATTGGGAAAGATCTTTAGTCCAGCATTGGAGTGAAAAATGCAGTAAGAAGATTTAAATATCTATAAAGTAGCTATGTTACGTGTAATAGGTACGTACTCTTAGACTTAAGGTTGATAACAATTTGTAAAGCTCGATTACGGAATTGCCGAAATTTTTTCTTCGGTTGTATTAAAAAATACTATCCCGCCACGGACACTTTCCGTGGAATGCTCTGTGCACAAATCTAACGACCCCAACTAGAATAAAATAAAGCCCTTCACTGAACCTCCAATGTGTATTGTTACAGGACAAACTGCTCAATAAGCTGGAGGAAAACGAGCCCGAGTTAGCTACGTCGCCCGAGGAAGAAGTAAGTTTACTGTTACTTATTAATTAATGTCCGTTTTATTTAATTTATAGATATCTACGCTTTTTTAGTTTGCTCGAGACGTTGTCGTGTACATGCCATTTAAAAAAAAAAAAGCGATAATGATTTTCACCCCTTGAACCTAATCAAACTTTTACGACTTTTAAAAATGTTGTATTTGATATAATAAAAACCTTTATAGTACCGCAATAAACAATTCTCTCCTAGTGGCATTGGCATTTGCACGTGCTTTACTGGGTCTGATTTTTCTAGCCTAAAGGCCATATCATGATGATGACATGACTGATGAATGACGACAGCTGAGGCCAACGGCTTGAAGAGCTCGAAATTTTTAGTGACACCTAGTTTATTTCCTCTGTACTAAAAAAACTAGGGGTTATATGATGGACTTTGGTCATTTTAATCTAAGATAATTTTAAAGGCTCTAGTTTAGTATTTAGTTCAGATAGTGGGATTTAGTTATGAAAGATCTACTTATATATCAAAATAAAGTAGTCACGTTAATCTTCCTAATATTATAAACGAGAAAGTTTGTATGGATGGATGTTTCTTACTCTTTCACGCAAAAAAGACTGTACGGATTGGAATGAAATTTGACATGTAGATAGCTTATTACCTGTATTAACACATAGGATACTTTTCATCCCGGGAAAATGTAAGGTTCCAGTGGGATTGTCAAAAATTTACCACGCGGGCAACGCCGTGGGTTTCAGCTAGTATATTCATTAATTATACTGAGAGTTTTCCCTCTATATGACTCAGTATATAATGCTTAGGAGTATTTTGAGAATTCACTAACAACGTCCTACCGCGCGAATTAACTACTTGAATACACTCACCACGTTAAATAAAATTAGCATATATTTACTAAATAGTAGCGTACATGGAAACCACTACGCCACAGTACAAATACATGAAGAAAAATTACTACCTACTATGTGACAATTTAATCATCAGCATCTAGTATAATGAGTTTATTTTATTTGTACCTGTGAGTGTGTTGACATTATGCATCCAGGTAATACTCGCGTTGCATGTTATATAAAATTATCCAGCAGTACTATATAAGTACTTATTTCTATTACCTAACCTTGTTGGAGTTCAAGGCTGCATTTAATTTTATTGTCATTTAGTGGCGAAACGGATTTAATTGCACAATAATAAAATTGGGCACGCTTCTAGTTTGTTGACGCGGGTCTGAAATTAATAATCCGTTGTTTAATTAAGTAGGTACCTACTCATAGTTGCTTATACTTACTTTGGATAAAGTTTTTTCATAAATTCAACAATACTTGGGCTCAATCCTTATAAATTAAGTAGGTATTAGTATCTACGTGGCATCATTCATAAATATTGGTACCACATCATTCTCGTTGTATAGGCACTATAGTGAAGATTTTCCTCGCCTAAAAAGGAATTAAATTTTCTATCCAATATAACCCTATTACGAGTATCGAGCGTAAAGTCCCAGACAATGCAAATTTACTTTTTGCAAGTCAAGCTAACAACATATCCATATCACAATAGAATATTTTATAAAACTACGATCTCGGTCTAGTGATGTCTCATGTCCATCACTAGGACAGAACATCAGCATCATAACTATTTTATGTTCATCAATAGGCGCTTTAGAGTTTTACCATTAATATGTGATCAAAAAATACTAAGCTACGTGTAGGTAGATATTCTTAGCAAAGCTAAATAATTGTAATACTACAGAATTACTGGGTTTCTTTCGGCGTAATCTTCCCAGCAGTGGTCGTACCGAAACGCTAGTAGTTTTTAGCTTTTGCACTAAAATAATATTTAAAAAAATGACCTTCAATGAGAGATAAATTTATCCTACATTATATAAAAAATTTTGACTTTGAATTAATATAAGTACTTACCTATTACATACAGAACGGAAACTCCTAAGGTCCCAAGCAATATGCGTCTTCGTTCCCCGTCCCCGCACCTCTCCCCCGTTCTCGCCCTGTCGAGTGTGTTAGGGGGCGAACACACACAGATACGATGTTTAGTTTCGTTTTTAGTTGTAGTAGGCATAAATGATACTTCGCTTCTATAAAGTGCAAATACCTGTGTTAATACAAATTAATTCTGTGGCTAAGTGTAAGACTGTATACATTTTGTTATTAAGTTAACCTATAACATCCACCTAATTTTATGTGTATCTCCTTTTCCAGTGTGTAATATGTGTGAACGCGAAGGCCACGATGCAGACGTCCCCCTGCGGGCACCGCGTGGTCTGCCGCCGTTGCTTCGTGAAGACCATCCAGATGGCCGTCAGCCAGCGCCTGCTGCCGCTGCGGTGCGTCATCTGCCGCGCGAAGATACTGCGGCTGAGGCAGGCGCCGCGGCTGGTCACCAGCAAAAGTTGGCAGGTGGGTAGACTCAGTATAATATGTCTGATGACATCCCCTTGCGGACACCGCGTGGTCTGCCGCAGGTGCTTCCAGAAAACTATCCGATAGAGGCTTGTGAAAAGCATAAACGGACTCTAATTTATTGGTCAGTAATACCGCTGTAAGTGATGTAGTATGTCATCGGATACGACAAACATATGTACTTTTAATAGTTGACAGGTGTTAGTGAGGTCTCTCTTTATTATCTACAATGTCCTTTTTAATTAAGTACAAATATTTTAAGGGGTTATTCAGTCCATCATTTTGAACAACTTTTCCCAATAAATGTATATCGAAATACGAAAAAAAATATTTAGATTCTCATACAGATCGAAGTAGTCACGTGATATCGTTACTATGAAAAATGCAAAAAAAATTTTCGTATTTCGATATATATTTATTGGGAAAAGTTGTTCAAAATGATGGACTGAATCCCCTCTTAAAATATTTGTACTTAATTAAAAAGGACATTGTATATTTAGTCTCTCGAAAATTGTAGGTAACAAGTCTTTGCTATTCCTAACGAAGAAGGCAACGTTAAATTAGATAGGTACCTACTTACTTTACTATACGTTACAATCAGAAACCTGATCTCTCAGAATTTTCCATAGCTTTGCATAAAATTTGTTCTCAGCAGTGGTCGTTCCGAAGAGCTGGTATCGGTAGCTTTTCTTTAAAAATAAATCAATTTTTAATATACTTTACACGTAACGTAAATTATACCTATCGACGTGTAAAAGTGTCTGTAAAAGTCTAATTACTGAATAAACATTTGAATCTTTTAATCTTTGTTCAAAAGAGAATTCCCTACATACGCTTATCGCTTAATGACAACGCACCGAAAAACACAGGATTACTAGTTACACCTGCGTATTATCAATAATAATACGTAATGTATTACGTAAGTATACTTATTCGTACTTTGACATCATGATTATGATTAATTTTTTTCATGAAGCAACTTCGCTATTCCGGTTCAGAAAACGCCATAACAAAACGAG
Organism: Acrobasis suavella; assembly: GCA_943193695.1. Classification (NCBI taxonomy): domain Eukaryota; kingdom Metazoa; phylum Arthropoda; class Insecta; order Lepidoptera; family Pyralidae; genus Acrobasis; species Acrobasis suavella. The sequence goes on along the minus strand of OW971945.1, from coordinate 6,525,090 downwards.
GGTCGATGACCAAAAGCTGTGCTAAAAGCACATTATCCTTGAAGCCTACTTCCATATTTTCCACGTAGGTAGATGTTACCTTTAGCCTTGACACGTTGCATTTCGCTTCCCTAACGACCCTAACGACAATTTTAAACTTCCAACTGTTTCCTGCTTGCCTTCAGTTTTCGTAGGTAAATTGTTTTTGTTTCTGAGTACAAGATCATATTAAGTATTCGTACTTTGTATTCTATACATACAGATATTTTCATCACGGCCAAAGTCGCTGTAATGCCTACAATAATAAAACGAATCATAGGATCTTACTGTTACTTAACAATTGATTGTTTTTATAACAAACAAGTCATGAAAGCATGTAAGTCTGCATGTTTTGTGTGGCCATTTGGTTGGCTTGTTCAGAAAAGCATAGAATGTACTAGCTGATTCCCTTCCCGCGCACATCGTGAAAGCCGCTCCAGGGAATGAACAAAAATACGAATACGGCTGGCAAACTATCACTATTTTGATTCCTTTTTCCACTTTCAAGCCCACCATCTTGCTAAAACTTGCCTCTGGATCTTGCGACCCTGGGCTATGCCAAAGTCAAAGTCAAAAAGTCAAAATATTTTATTCAATGTAGGATAAATTTATCTCTTAGGTATTGAAGGAAATGTCTTCTTAGAGCCCCAAAACCCAAAATGCTCTGTCTACCCCATGATAAAGACTTGATTGTGTATGAACTGTACATGTATCCTTAGCTTCCTAACTTCTACCGACCTTATTTTCAGGTGTCGAGCAGCAGCGGCAAGGCGTGGGGCGTGTCGGTGTCGGTGTCGTCGTACTCGGTGGGCGCGCGGTCGGTGCCGGCGTCGGCGTCGCTGTACTCCGTCACCAGCGGCGAGTCTTCCCTCTCAGGTATTGCTATCCTTGTTATCTTCTCTCGCAAGGCGTGGAGCGTGTCGGTTTCGGTGTCGTCGTACTCGGTGGGCACGCGGTCGGTTCCTGCGTAGGCGTCGCTGTACTTCGTCACCAACGGCGATGCTTCCCTCTCAGGTATTGCTATCCTTGTTGTTTTCTCTCGCAAATCGTGGGGCGTGTCGGTTTCGATGTCGTCGTACTCGGCGGGCGCGCGGTCGGTGCCCGCGTCGGCCTCGCTGTACTCCGTCACCAGCAGCGAGTCTTCTCTCTCAGGTATTGTTATCCTCCTTCTCGCAAGACGTGGGAGGCCATTACTAAAGAAGAAAGAAAAAACTTTAGTTGGTAGGTATGAATACTCTGTGGAAGGAACTTAGGTAATTACTTAAGTACTTAGTTTTTCTGTCATGACGGGTAGTTTTAGGTACCTTGTAGGACCTATCTCAAAATACAAAGGAACCATTTATTTGAAAACTTTAAGGTACTAACCCACTGAATACCTACAGGAGAAATATTAACGTACCGAATTACCGATAGACCTACTCTACAATGACAAACGCAACATAATAAGTTTTCTCACTATTTCCTAGGAGTGTCTTCCGTATCGTCGAACAGCGGAGGGAACATCAACGGCTGTTCCACGAAGCTGTGCGGCGGCGCGAAGTGCGGCGGAGCTTGTCTGGGCGCCGTGCCCAGGGCTGCGGCTGCGTCCGCACCCCCTCGGCCGAGACAGCCTGCCTCCATCTCGCTGAGACGCTCGCAACATCATAGCATGAAGGTAAAATCTAAATGTAGGTTTATTATTAAATGAAAAGCCTCGTGTGAAAAGTGGTGGACCTACTTACCACATCATGGAAAAAATCGCAATCAACTCCGTATAGTTTACGAGTTGACTCTAGTCCTACCTACCCAAAGTTAAGTAATGGTATCACAAAATTGATACGTGAACTAATTTAATCCGTGATACATGTAATAGATAGGTACATATCGTTTTTATCACAATAAGCAATTAAACCTTTTAATCACTATAAAAGATGTCTAATTATTTGCAATAAATAACACTGTTAGGTACACATATGTTTTTTGAAGTGAAAACTTCTTTAGCGGCGTTGTACACTTTTTTGTAATGGGTAAAAAATGTTAAACTTGCGTTAGGGCGTCAGGACACGTGACCCTGATCGGAAATTCGTAAGACGGATGGAGAGTAGACAGCCGGCGCGGCGTAGGAGAGGAAGTATCCCCCTCTCTTGCTACGACGCGACGAAAATGTATACAGGCGCCTGCTGCGTAATCGTTTATGCGGCGCAGGGCGCTTGCGCGAATGTTCGTGTGTGTTTATGTTACAGCGTGCCACGCGCATCCATGGATGGTGACAGTGACAGCTGATGGCTCGACCGTCTGTGTAGTGGCCACACTGCTGTGTATTCGTAAAATTCGTGTACATATATAGTGTTTAATTAATGTAATATAAATTGTCATGTTTGTGTACGATAGCGCAATAAATAAATATTGTAATCTACCACATAAATGATAGTACTTTAATACTGATATTAAAGCGATTCGTGCAAAATTTGTCCCTAACCATTCCAAAATATAAAAAATGCACAACGTTAATATTCAAGTTTTCACTTCTGCCTGCACTCCCGGAGTGCAACCCGCCGTTTTTGTTTTCTCAGTGTATGTTTTAACAGCTAGTAGGTAACAGTGTTACATAAGAGCGATGTTTTCAACGGTGTAAGAATTTTTATAACCTGTCCAGTAGCTTTGGAGCCTTTTAGATGCAAACAAACAAGCAAAAAATCAATTAAATCTTTTCTTTTTATCATATTAGTTTAGATAACACGTTGGATTACATTATTAAAGTTAAAGCAAGGATCCCTAATTTAAAAAATAAAATAAAAATATGTCCTATATCCCTCGGGGATAGGGTAAGCTTTCAACGGTGAAAGAATTTTTAAAATTGGTCCTGTAGTTTCGGAGCCTATTCGATGCAAACAAACAAACAATCAAATCTTTCCTCTTTATAATATTAGTTTAGATAAAAAAATATTAAGTAATGTTCCTTATTTCTAGGCTAGATTACAAGAGTACCAAGTACACAGCTACACGGGCGGGCCGGCCGGCGAGCCGTCGGGCCGGCTGCCGCCCATCAGAGAGTTCCAGCGGGAGTTCCGGGAAGGCCGCCGTGAGAGCGCCGCCGCCGCCTCTGCCTCTACTAGGATAAGGTGTGCCCCACTAATATTAAAATTGTCCTCTAATGCAAGTAGAAATGGTTCCTTACTTTACACTAAACTTACGCGGAAACCAAAGCGACCATTCCCTTAATCATCTGGTAGATGCAAACCCACAAAATCTAAAATAATACCTAGTAATATCTAATTAATTAGGTATGTGTCTGTGCTGTAAACATCTATTTTCCCCTGCGAGAGTTCATCCTTAAGTAGCGGGCATCCAGATTGCACGCAGAAAAATATCCTTAATAACAATCCTATTTTAGATACAGACAAGACTGAGTCTAATCTCGATACGACACACTCTCACAGCCTAGAAATACTCATATCTCGTAGACCCAAAAACAAGAAATACAATTGATGAACTGGTATTTCTTTGTTACAGATGTGCACAAAAAATAGTGACACAGTTAGAAACATCACCACAAAAGGACAAACAACATTTTTTCCGGCCTCTAAAACCATCGAACAAAGACGATCCCCCTAGATCCAGAGATCAAAGCAAAGAGACTGAACGAAAAAAAGATAACCCCAAATCAAAGCCCAAAAAAGAAGACAAAAAGAATGAAAATAAAGCAGAAGAAAAATGTAAAAAGGACGAGAGCACCGACAACAAAAAGAACGAAATAGCAGAACGAAAGAAAGAAGAAAAGCTAAGACTCAAAGCCGAAAAGGAGGCAAAAAAAGAAGCCAAACAACAAGCTAAAGAAGAGGAGAGACAAGCAAAGCTCCTCGCGAAAGAAGAAGAAAGACAAGCCAAATTACTAGCGAAAGAAGAAAAGAAAAAGGCAAAGAAAGAAGCGAAGCTGGCAGCGCAGGCAGAGAAAGAGAAGAATAAATAATAACGTAACATTTTTACATTGTAGAAACTCGTAGCCGTCTTAAAATTAGATTCGAAATTGTTATTATTGAAAGTAAAACAATTTTAATAGGTAGCGTAGGTACTTAGAAAGTCTATTGTAGTCCATATAAATATTTAAGTGAGTACAGTAAAGTACTTTTAAGACGAAGTGGTAGCTAAAGTGGCGCCCTCATTTGAAAAAAATTGTTTGAAACTAAATATGGTGATAATTAACAATTTGATTTGTATCAATGTCTTGAAAGACCTTAAAACTATTTTATGAATAACCTTTGAAATTATTACTAATAGTCCTAACAATATTACTTTCAAAGGTTCTATTCATAAAATAGTTTAAGTCTTTCTAGACATTAGTACAAGTCAAATTTTTAAATATCACCATATTTCGTTTTAAACAATTTATTTCAAATGAGGGCGCCACTTTAGCTACCACTTCGTCTTAAAACTTATTTTTTTACTTCAATCGGATAATTTATTCTGTTCGTGCTTTGATAGTAATTTACATTAATTAACCTTCTTTGTTTGACTCAGTTGCAATTTCTCTGAAATTATTATTAGTGGCAAGAGGCGGAGCAACACAAAATTTGAGCGTGGACAAGAACCCTTGAATTTTCAACTGGTTCCCACCAGCAGAAAATTCAATGGGGAAAACTGGTCTCAGTAAAATAGTCACGAAGCTCTCTAGGGACAGGACTTAGTCTAGTATGCCCGTAGTTAAAATTGAATCAAAACATTACCTCGTCGTAGGTACCTACTCTATTATCCCATCATGACGACCTCCGTGGCGTAGTGGTCACAATGCTAGTCCTCCACCCAGAGGTCCCGGGTTCGATCCCCGGTCAGGGCAAGTTGGAAAATGGCCTTTTATATGTATTTGATATAAAATATAGTATCGTTGAGTTAGTATCCCCTAACACAAGTCTCGAACTATATATTTATTTATTTATAAAAAAAGACATGAAACAATAAAGCGTGTACTGTGCACGCTTTGTTGATTGGCATCTATAAGTTCTTGGCGAAAAATTGCACTACAACTTCATTGAACTAGACTAGATTCCTGACCCGCGAGGCCATAATTAATGTTAGCTCAAGGTACTCACGCCTAGCGCCACTAGATTTTTTGTATAGGGTCGTTGTATATAGTTTTAATGTCAAATGTTAAGAAAAGCAATCTAAATACATAGTTGTTGGGTCATAGTTGGAACTCTACAAACTGCGAAGACTGAAAGAATGGGATAATGAAATCATATCGTTTTGTAATTTAATTGTTTAACAGTAAAGTTAAGAGCTTCGTGCATACCAGCACCGCCAAAGAATTTATTTATTACGTAGGTACTAATTTTGTCGTAATTAGTTTCGTAGGTAAATCTTCATTAGATTAAGTTTCATAATTATTTTCGTACTAATATTAGCCTGTTATTTATGACGAACTCATGAAGATATATCTAAATATGTTTTTTTAAGGAAATATCGGCTCTACAAAGTGCTTTTTCAACATAATATACAAATTATGCATCATAAAATAGCTATTTCTGCAAATAATACTTCATTCTACTGTCATAAAAACATATTTCATGATACCCATAGATAGCATGGTATATTTTAACCAATTATGCGTAGAATCATATCAGGTTGAATTAGCATACAGCTAGGTAAATAAGTGTTGACATTAATTTTGTAAGAGTTCCACATGTCGGAATTTATTGTCAATCGTTAGATTTCCTGTAAAATAAATAACAATGTTACCATAGTCTTTATTTATTTCACCCAAAATCCTAACTTTACATCGGTAAAATAAACTACTATTAAACATTGGCTAATATAAATTAAACAGTGGAAATAAGGTTCATACTGAAACAATTCAGTTATAAACAGCTTAACTGATCTGGGCCTTAATTTTGCTTATAATCAAGTATGGTTAAATAAATATACGAAAAGGAAAATCTAAATATTTATTATCTACATTGAAATATAACAATTCACTTGATTACTATTACACTAGCGTTGCATTCTTGCAGTGTGGTGTTTAATCTTTGTAGTTGTCACCAACACGTTCCATAATCTCTTCGCCGGTCTTCTTCTCAATGCGCATATACTTGTTCATCATGGGCCTGTAGTAGTATGCCTGGTAGTCATTGCGCTCACCCATTTTCTGTATAATCTCCTTCTCCAAGGCACGCATTTTAATTTTCTGAGCCTCTTCATCAAGGAAGTGCATGAATTTCTCGTATTCCTGATGACAAACATAGTATGTTAGCATATAATATGTGTTACTGTTTAACAGCAATCTTACCAAAATAATTACATTTAAATTTATGTTCATACAAAAATAATAAATATTTTTACATATGTTTACCCCATATGGGTACTTAAGTAATATAAAAAAGGGTAATCAAAAGTCCTGAGTCAAAAAAATATATATTTTGTAATGTTAAGAGAATAAAAAGTCACAAAATAAAGTCACTTGGCAAACTTGTTGGCATTAATCATATCCATTTTGAATATGATTTTAGATTTATTCATGCAGAAAAACTGAATGATGGTTGCATATTTCATACAAATCCCATTATGTTTGTTTTGATGTTTAGAATACAAGTAAGAAAAGATTATTTCTGAATTTATTTTATTTCTTTCCATAAATTTTACATGAGTATAATAGAGTTACAGAGTTACAACATAGGCAAAATTTGAGAGTAATTGATGGTTGCATATTTCATACAAATCCCATAATGTTTCTTTTGATGTTTAAAATACCAAGTAGTAAAGAATATTTCTGAATTTATTTTATTTCTTTGCATGTAATTTTGTTTAAGTATAAAAGAGTTACAGAAATACAATGCAGGCAAAATTTGAGAGTAATTGATGGTTGCATATCTCATACAAATCCCATAATGTTTATTTTGATGTTTAGAATACAGGTAAGTAAAGAATATTTCTGAATTTATGTTATTCCTTTGCATGTAATTTTATGTCAGTAAGTATAAAAGAGTTACAAAATTACAACATAGGCAAAATTTGAGAATAATTATCTTTTTCATTCTTTATATAGACACTTTTGTATTGATGGACCAGACTCGAGTCCTCAGAGTCCTCCTACTTAGGTCTCCGCGAGTGGTTTACAGGGCTCAACTCTTTTAACAGAAGGCTCGTTGCCTGCAAGTTTAAGTAAGCCTCGAAGAAAGGGATTAGAGCTTGAGTCTCCTTCTACACCCGAACTTTTTCTGCACCTGTTTTTTAATTTATTTTTACCCAACTGCAAAGATGGAGGGTTTTGATTTTCGAGTGTGTTTAAAAGCAATGATTTTTCATTTATAAAACTGATCTGTCAATGAGAAATAAAATAGTAGTTAACAGAATGTTTGCTTGCATACGTTGGATAACTTAAATTCTTTTGAAATTACACCAAGAACAGCTCATGTTCATTTTAATACTCGAGCTCTTTTAAAGACTATAGTAATTGCTCAGAGAACTCACGCTCGCCTGTCTCAGAACTCCAAGCCTATTGAGCTCAAAGAGCCCTGCAAAACCGACTCGAGTCTTCAAAATTAGAACTTCTGTACATCACTCCACTTTTTCACAAAAATAGATATTATCTAAGCAAAACAAATTTTGTTTTAAAGGGATTCTGGGATTTCTTTTAAAACCGGGTTTGCCATGCCAATTTTTACACATAACAAGAAATATGAAAGGGGCATGGCTTAAATATTTTATTGAATGTGTTTGCCAGATTTATGAATGTGTTTCCCTGCATTTGTCTGTGAGGCGGGGGGTATTGTCATTTATAAATAATGTTGGTTAAGAACTGGAGCAGCAGACACGGCTTAACATTATAAATAAATGGTATTTTCTAAGGCCGTCAGGGAGATTATGAAGTTATTACAAAAAGCATGAACCTGGAAAAGTTAATTCTTTCAAAATCGCTTTTACCGCCTTTTGCAAGGCAACAATACATATCATTGGGACTATAATATCAATAATTTCAGCTGGTCTTAGTAACTGTTAGCACACTATAAAACCAGAATGTTAATGAAGAATAGCATACCTGCTGAGGGCTATTGTGGACGTAACGTGCGATGAATCTAGTGATCGGGTGGCGGTGGTACTCCCAGTGTTTGGGTGTGTAGTCTGCAGGAACCTTTGTTAGTTGCGCTGGACCGATGAACACGTTGCAGTAAAAGATTATCAAGCCCACGGGGATCAGTCCAACCATAGCATAGAAGTGCATCATATCCTTGAATTTGTGATATTGCCATCTGAAATCAAAAACAAACATTTAGGTTAGGCCATTGTAAATAGATGAAAACACATATCTATGAAAACACATATCATTACTAATGCAATCACATTTTTGTAGGCCTAGTAGAATTTTTAGAGTAAAAACCCATATAAGTTATCAAAAATAGGCGAAAATAGTGGTTAGGTAATCGATTCGTCGTTACCTGGATGGCTGCAATGCCATGGTTCTTTGATGGGAAGCACCAACGGTCTTGGTGGTAGAAAAAGCCACATTTTGTACAATAAACGGAGTTTTTACGTAATTTTTCAAAAGATTAATCCCGCAGGATCGGCCTAAAGCACTCCAAGATACCATTTTTATTTTGACTAATTTTTGACAGCGGACAAGAAGCAGCATTGCCATAAGTATTGCAGTGCCACGCTCAGTCTACGATAGTTGGATGGAGTGCGGTGCGGCTAGTTGGCACGCTGGCAGCCAGCTGTGGTGCGATTTTTAAAACGCGGAGTCACTAAACGTATGGTCTTTTGCACGGAACAGAGAAATAGGTGGAAGTGCCAAGTGGGCGTGGCGCGCGTGTCATAATCCGGTAAAACTACACAAGATCGACCGACTCCGTACATCAGTCGTATTCTAGCTACGTGTTGAGATCGTTTTGTCCGCCCGACCAACATTTTTTTCGCTAAATATCCGGTGTTGTAGTGTTTTAGTATGTAAAAATAGCAGTATGAACAAAAATAAAAGCAATGTAGGTATTTCTTTCCATCAGTATGTACGACAACATACATTTTCTTTTAAAAAAATACTAAAATCATTCTGGTACGATCATATTAACTAGGTAGTTCTAGAAAGTTCGTTCCCGTAAGTTGTCGCTACTCGATTAGTGATGTACAGATTTTGCTATTCGATTAGTGATGTACAAATTTTGTCGATGAACTGCGCTACTCGATTAGTGATGTAGTCGAGACGGATGCGGATTTTGTCGATAAAATAAATCAAAATTTCAGGTATAATTTAATAGAATAACGCAACGATTTTAAGTAATATATAGACTTATTATAAACATGAACATTTTCTAGTATTTTTATTGCAATAAAATAATTAATATTAGTCTAACCTTTCGAATTATTTTAAGGGCCCAAATGTAAAAGAAAAGTGGATAGATGCAACGGGTAGGGTTAACTGGATGCCAACTAAATCAAGCACCATATGTTTGGAGCGTTATGAAGAAATAATTTATATCTAATTTACTTACATATAATAATTTAATTTTCTTATAAAGGTTGTCCTTTATGTCAATTTTTTTCTGCTCTAGCTCCTGCTGCTGCTCCCAAATTTATATGTAACTAGCTTTAACCCAAGACTTCGTTAATGTAATATAAGTAATTTGAAAAAGTCTCCATTTGTATGGCAAAATAAGATTCACCATGCCAAGTTCCATTACTCTTTTTTGGGGATTTATATCCCCAAAAAAGAGTGATGGAACTTGGTTTGGTGAATCTTATTTTGTCCAATGTCCTTTTCTGGGACTCTTAAACAATAAACCTACATATTCAATTTCAATTAAATTGGTTAAGGGCCGTAACAGACGAGGCGCAAGTTGCGCCGCGTAACAGCTAGTGATGGGCGATGCATAAATACTCAATCAACCCATTTGACTATTTACTCAGTAGATTGAGTAAATACCCGATAAATATCCTTATTTATCCATTCGGTGAGTAGATTGATTTATATGAGTTGCGACTCATATCTATATTCATATTCATTATTTCATGTTTTCATGACAATTTTGATACTTAAATCTAGTATACACTTGCAATTATTGTTGGAAAGTATATGCGTGCGCCATAATATGCTTTAAATGTAGGTAAACGTTGTATGCGACGCTAAATTATATGAAAATACCATACTAATCATACACTGAAAGTAGACTTCTTTATAATTTTTGGTGGGCGGTGTGCATAGACGTAATTTTACGTATAATAACTAAACAGACATCAAATGCGATGTCAATACTTGAGCACGCTCTTTTTACTGTATTTATTAAATCTAGTGAGTAAATACTCAAATGGTTAGATTGAGTACTATCCACTGCCCATCTCTAGCTGTTACGCGACGCAACTTGCGCCCGTCTGTTGCGGCACTAAGTAGTTGAAGCGTGAAGAAGAAACAGACAGGCGGATTTAGTTGAATATCACTGTAATACTAGTAATGGATCTACAAAGTTATTGACACAATTCTCTGTATTTTAAGCTCACCATGCTGGTTTGGGTGAAAGGGACAAAAGAAAATAAATAGAATGTACCAACTTCCCGCATTCCCGCGCAGATTTTAAAAGCCGATCGAGAGAATGGGCAAAATGGCAGAAGAGAAATTCCTCTGCCATTTCGACCATGCGGGTAGCAACCCATCACTATTTTGATTCCCTTTCCCACTTTCTCGCCCGCCGTCACGCCAAAAGTAGCCTTTGGATCTTGCGGCCCTGGGCGATTTCAGCTTAAAACCGCAAGACTCAAAATGCTCTGTATGTTCCATTCTATTTGGGATTAAGATCGCTACAGGGATAAAGACGGATTTTTCATGTTCTCAAAATAATAGATCTTTAATTATTTGAGACTGGCTTCGCCCACGATTTAATCTGCACATCCATACTAATATTATAAATAAGAAAGTTACGCAGACGAAGTTGCAAGTGAAAGTTAGTGTTAAATAAAGATAAGAAAATTAAAAAAAAAATGCCTTTGCGTTAAATGATATCGATACTGTTAATCAATATTAAATAATATGGACATCACTATTCGAGTAGCGCACCTGTCGGCAAGTAGCAGAATTATTTCGTAGCTTGGGATTCAAGTGACGAAAAAATTCTGCTTCTCGACGATAGATGGCGCAATTATCAGACTTATTAATTTGAGTTAGACAGTTAATAGCAAAACGTCGTAAGTACTTTTTGAACCGTAGCAAAATAAACCTTATGCTTGAAACTTAATGTCGTTTTTAAAATGTAGGGTCTATTGACTTAGGCCAATATTGAAATAAATATATTCGACCAATTTTTCGTATGTGTGCAATATGTGATTATTGGTTTATTTGTGTGAGTTTGGCGACGCTTGTTTCTTAACTAATTTAGGCCCAAGGCACTTCCATCTATTTCTCTGTTCCGTGGTCTTTTGTATGGAAAAACCACGGAACAGAGAAAAACCATTAGTTTAGGTGACTCCGCGTTTGAAAAATGGCACTTCTGGCTCGTGCTAGCCACAGTGAGTAGTACATGTACGATGTACTATTAGGTAATGTAACTCGGTACTGTACTAAAGGAAACATTGCCCATCACGAACCGTTAATCGGACATTTAGGACTATTCGTACAGTTCATTGACATTAACCCTTTCTTCGCGAACGTCGGATTTATCCGACAAACATTGTCGGGCCCATTCCGCGAGCGTCGGATATTTCTGATAAAAAAAAATGCTCGTATTGCACATAACTGAAGTATCCACATCCCTTTTTGGTTGTAGGTATTTATTTTAGATTTACTACCCCTCGCGTTGGGGGCACGGCAACTGATATAAAGTCTCGCGACGAAAGGGTTAAAATATATTTTCGATTCGCAACGCACGCACAGCACTCTCGTCGTTGGAAGCTAGGGTAAGCGAGATAGTGATAAGCTATTTATGGTGGTATTCAGATTTCAGGCAACATCAGTCTCGTGTAAACGCGTATTTTCAGGAACGGACTTACTTAAAAAACCAGAAGGAAATAGTTACTAAAACCATCAAAAGTCTTCGAGATATTATCATTACATAGTAATATGTAAATATTTAAAAAGAAAAAATATTAATAAAATATAAATAAGATTCATTGTACATACATATTAGATGATTTTTAAATTAGTCGTTGAAATAGAATGACAGTCCTAAGCCTGTTTTAACTATGAAGGAAAATCAATTAAGTACCTACTTTAAATTCCTTAATCCTTACTCTAGGTGCGCACTGCGCATATCGGCACATAACGCCGCTGATACGTACTAAAATGTTAACATACAGCTAAAATATTGAAGTACTAATAGGTGCCGAAAGTACTAATAAGGTGTACTAGTACGTTTTTCGGAAAGTACTATTACAGTGCGGACCCAAAGGAGTCCGACTAAGCACAAGACTAATTTTTGACAGCGGACAAGAAGCAGTATCGCCATAAGTATTGCCGTGCCACGCTCAGTCTACGATAGTTGGATGGACTGCGGTGCGGCTAGTTGGCACGCTGGCAGCCAGCTGTGTTGCGATTTTTCAAACGCGGGGTCACTAAACGTATGATTTTTTGTATAGAAAAACCATTAGTTTAGATGACTCCGCGTTTGAAAAATGGCACTTCTGGCTCGTGCTTGTGCTAGCCACAGCCAGCCTAGTTGGTAGTGTTGCCGATCGGTACGCTACTATCAATAGTCTATCGATAGTCGGCCAATAGTCGGAATATCGATAGTCCCTAATTCCCTATCGATAGTATTGATAATGCTTCGGCCCACGGAACAGAGAAATAAGTGGAAGTGCCAAGTGGGTGTGGCGCGCCTGTCATAATCCGGTAAAACTACACAAGATCGACCGACTCCGTAGATCAGTCGTATTCTAGCTACGTGTTGAGATCGTTTTGTCCGCCCGACCAACATGTTTTTCGCTAAATATGCCGTGTTGTAGTGTTTTAGTATGTAAAAATAGCAGTAAGAACAAATATAAAAGCAATGCAGGTGTTTCTTTCCATCAGTATTTATCGCGATAAAGCGCTGGTCACACTAGCGGCTTCGTTATTTTTCACGAACTATCTGGCAATAATCCAAGATGGCGTCATCTACGTGTTTTAAATATGGACGACGACTTTCTTTTCATTAACATGTATGCTGTGCTAACAATTACATAATGCATTTATTGAAAGAAACCTAGAAAGACAAAGCTAAAAAATTTAACACCATTTTATCGTTCCACTCCATTTTTATGCATTAACAACCGTGGCACCGTCTCACAGCACGCGTCCAAAGAAGTTGAAAACAAACGTCAAAATGAACAACAAGGCAAGTGTGACCACGCAGAGCGAATGTTAGCGTGCATGAATCCTTTGATGTATCGATAAGGGCCGGTCACATTTGCGTGTATCGTGTAATAGCACGAAGCTTCGTGACGATAGGCGCAGGTCCGGCCCCAGCATAAGACTTAATAGTTTGCACTTTCAACTGTGTAAAAAGTAAAAGCACGCTAGCTTGCACTGTGTAAACGAGCCATAAATCTTTGACGGCAATGACAGCTGGTATTTTTTTCTATGATTTTAGTTTTCTGTGCCTATAGCATTTGGTCAAATCGTTAAAATGAATGTAACTGTCAATGCGGTAAAATATCAAAAGGGAAGCAAGCAAGGCCCGGGAAATGTAAATTAAACCCTTGATGGTATAAATAGGATTTTCCTTTATTCGCCTAAAAAACAAATTGTTCAATGTTATAATGGCCACAAAGTCTAGCAATAAGTAAAATATAATATAACAATATATAACAAATTATACGAGTTTGGAGTTTTGTGATGATGAATCAAAATAAAATAGGTACTTTTTAAATATTTCTGAGGAAGGTATTTCTCTTTTTATTTTTGTTACAATTTGATAGGTATATAAGAATTGGGAAACAATAATATCAGATAGGTAAGTTACAAAGTTTATTATTCAACCCTCATTACTATTACAACCTGTTGCTATTTTATGACAATCCCAAGACCAGCATAGTAGGTATTGATTTTTCAACTGGGCATGCTCCACTGTACTACGTCAACTGATAACGAACGAAACATTGACTAATATTCAACACCCACACAGTCGATGTACACAGAAGAAGCTCCAAGCGTATTAAGTGCATCTTTGTTTAATTTCTTTGATGGGGAAGTGTAAAAGTCTACTTGAATAGTGCCACAATGGAAGAATTGCTGCAAGACATATTTAGAGAGGCCACCGGCCCGAAATTGACAAATTTGAGGAAAGCATGCCAGGATGCGTTAGGTAGGAATTTATATTTTTATAATCATTTTACGAAATACCGATGCATAGTAGTAGTTATTAGAATTCATTAATTATTAAAATACTTAGTAAAGGCACTTATTTGTATCGGATGCTACGAATACATTGCTATAACAATTACTTAGTAATAATTACTCGCAAAAATATGCCATTAACTAAACTATCGATACTTATGACTAGAGATAGATATATACCTACTTACTCGCAATGTATATCTAATTAAATACTTATATTAAGTATATGAATAGGTAGTATTTGCCTATGACATAAGCAAAGCATTAGGAATATCTAGATACTAGGCATACTAAATATGTATACGTAACAAATAGATAGGATTTGTTCATTAAAAGATGAGATTTCTTAAAATGTAAACAAATAAATATACACATATGTACGAATATTATCACTTAGGGTTATAGAACCATGTTCAAGTTAGTATGTTTTCATGGACATTTTCATTAGCCATTTCAAAAAATCTATCTGTTGAAAAATACTATTTCTAGTCATTGCCAAAGTACTAGGTACATCAGCCACCCGTAATACGTCCACTGCTGAACATGACCGCCTCTTTGAATTTCAAAGTGCCTGCATCCCACACATTTCGGCCTTGGAGAACATTATCCTCCATCATCTGAACTTTCTTTGTTTTTGGAAGTGAAACATAATACCTATATAAAAATGATACGAGTTGGCTTAAGACGAAGTGGTAGCTAAAGTGGCGCCCTCATTTGAAATAAATTTTTTAAAACGAAATATGGTAATAATTAAAAATTTTATTTGTATAAATGTCTAGAAAGACCTTTAAACTATTTTATGAATAACCTTTGAAATTATTACTAATAGTCCGTCTAGTTTTAAAACTGTTTTTCGCCAAAAGTGGCCACTTTTGGCGAAAAACAGTTTTAAAACAAGACGGACTAATAATATTACTTTCAAAGGTTATTCATAAAATAGTTTCAAGTTCTTTCTAGACATTTATACAAATAAAATTTTTAATTATTACCATATTTCGTTTTAAACAATTTAGTTCAAATGAGGACGCCACTTTTAGCTACCACTTCGTCTTAAGGCCCTATATACCAATATCTAATATTTGCGTTTAGTTATTTTTTTTTATACATAGAGAAGAGTAAATGGAACAAAGATGAAAAAACACCTAGTTTATTTATTTATTTCTTTATTTCTCGCTTACATGCACTTATACTATAACATGGTTAGTAGGTAAATAAGTACATGAACCCTGGCAGGGTGTTGCGAACTTTAAGTATGTAGTTGAGTTTATATAATACACGTAATAGTGATTTCAGAAATATTACGTTTGGGATATGTCAGAAATTGTTAGTAACAAGTAATTGAATTGAATGTCAGCTGTTACATAAACTTATAAGTAAAGTATTAATTTCAAGGAAATTCTATTACATTTTAATTAAATTAAATTGGATGTGTTTTCTGATACATTAAAACATTTCAATTATCTCAATAATAGTAATGTCAAAAAATAATAATATAAATATGTAGTATAAATGTCAGTAAAATAATTGATGAACGGCTTGAGAATTCTTTAAAACTAGTTTTGTAATTTGTCTCCTAAGTATTCTTCAACCGAATAGTAACCTTTTGTCAATAACAAAGTTTTAAGATTTTTATCAAATGTTTTGTCATTATGTTCCAATTGTAATGATTTCGGTAGTTTATTTTGATTGCACTCACATATGGTCCGTTATTGTATATGTCTAGGTTTTTTCTCGATGGCAGTGCCAGTCTATATTTATGTCGCGTGTTTAAGTTGTGTGTGTCTTTAATTTGTGTAAATATGTGTTTATTTTTTCTCACAAATGTGCATATGTCAATAAGGATATAAATTAAGGGTAAAGTCAAGATTTTTTGTTTTATGAAATACGCCTTGCAACTATGTCTGTACGGCAGGTTGCATAGTATACGCAAGCACTTTTTTTGCATGAGGAGTAGGTCGTGCGCGTGTACATCTGTTGCCCCAAAGCATAACACCGTATTTTAGCCAGGAGTACGCGTAGGCATAATACGCAGTTAGGGCAGTTTCATAGTTTGTGCTTACTTTCAGAATGCTTAGTGCGTATACAAATTTTGATAATTTATATTTGATGCTTACCTATCACATGTTTTTTCCAGTCAATATATGAATCTATCGTTATGCCTAGTAGTTTGAAATTATTTACTTCTGTAATTTCTTGATTTTCGAAAGACAATTTTAAAGAGAGCGCTTTTTTCTGCCATGAGTGAAATTGAATTATTTTAGTTTTTCTCATATTTATTTCTATTTTTTTTTTGTCAAGCCACGATTTTAATTTCTTAATGCTATCTAATAGGGTCGCGTTAGCCTCAGTTGATGTGTCACATTGGAAAAGTAGTGAAATGTCATCGGCGAACATGACACACAAGTTATTGGGAAATAATTTGGGCAGTTCGTTAATGTACTTGGTGTACACGAGGATGCACCTGAGCACGCTTCCCTGGGGAATTGAACAGTTGGTAGTTCGAGTGTCAGATCTTACTGCTTGCGTTTCGTGCGAGTCATTATTGAGATATGTCACTTCCACGTATTGTTTACGGTCCGTCAAATATGATTTTAGCCATTTGTAGGCTTGTCCGCGAATACCTGAGTCATATAAAGCTTTTAATAGTGTTTTATGACAGACTTTATCGTAAGCTTTTGTCATGTCAAGTAGTAGTCCTACAGCGTACTTTTTGTCATTTATAGTTGTAAGTAATTGTTGTATATATTTGTACACGGCTAGGGTCGTAGATCGCTTTTTACGAAATCCGTATTGGTTCTCGTCAAAAATATTATATTTTTCAAGAAATTTATAAAGTCTATTTGCCATAGCTTTTTCGAAGATCTTGGATATTATTGATAATAGTGCAATGAATCGAAATTTATCTGTACAGTTACCTCCTTTTTTAGAAATTAGTTTTATTTTTGCTATTTTTAATTTTTCCGGAAAGCAACCTTCGTCCAATGATTTATTAATTAGTTTGGTCAAAGGGGCAGTCAGTTCGGGAGCGCAAGCTTTTAGCAATGTACTCGATATTTCATCATTACCAAAGCAACTTTTGTTTTTGAGGCCTCTGATCAATTTATAGACTTCACGCTCCGATACGGGTAATAGGTATAGTGAGTTAGTGGGCACCGTGCCTACGCGCCGTCCTCTGGGCGCAGTGCGACCGCAAGGTGCATGTGACGGCGATCCCGATGCAGACTGAGCCGGCGGCGGTGGCGGGGAGGATTCACCTATCGTAGCGAAGAAGTCATTCAGAGTGTTGGCTATCAAGTTGCGTGATTCTGTAATTTTGTTATTGATTTTAATTTTTATGTTTTTTGATTTATTTGTGTCTATTGTCGTTGTGTTTTTTATAATTCGCCACATGGTTTTAGTTTTGTTACTTGATTTTTTCATTTCATTTGTGTAATTAATTTTTTTTTGACCGATGTGTTGACCGATTTTTTTAGCACTTTTATGTACATTTTGTAGTGAGTTTCATGGAATATAATTGTCAGGCGCAATTTAATTAGTCTCATTTCTTGATACAGAATCTTAAGTTTTGACGATCGAAAGCGTGCTTTTATATTAAACATCGATTTTTAGATCGAAGGACCAAAATAAATTACTGATGATCATCCAACCGTAGATCGGTTACAAAGGAAGGACCATAAACAACGTGGAAGGAATATACCCGTAATAAATCGAACCACAAGCTATACTAGGTCACTATCGTAAAATGAAATAACAATTAAAATAACAAAAACATTTTCGTCATTTCCATACAAATAGCCCGGGCGGCTACACACTTTTGTATGGAAATGCCGATTTCTTTTCTAGTGTTTTTACTGTTATTTTAATTTAATTATACTATAGCGACCTAGTATAGCCCTTGGTTGAATTTATTACGGGTATGTACCTTCTAGGTTGTATATTACTTTTGGTCCTTCGATCCCCTTACTTCGTGGACATCTTTCAGAGATCCTCTGCGTCCAAGAGAGTAGCGCACGACGGCCTTCGTACGAGCTTCGACGAGTGTGTTTGCTACCGCTGCAGATTGCACTCGAAAGCAAGCGGGCAAGGCTCGTCACCTTCGCGCTGCAGGGCTTCCATGTAAGTGTAATGGTCCTCAATAGCCGCTTCTGATGTACATAACAGTAAACTTCTGTTATCAGGAGTAAAAGTAAATACGTACTTACATCAGCAATTACTGGACTATGGTAAGCATCTGATGCTGGTGACAAATAAGTACCCGTTTTGAGGAAGGCGTCATGGGAACTTTTCTATCCAATTGAAGATTAAGAGGAAAATGCTTTATATGAGCATTAAATTTGCTATTTTTTTCTATTTTACCGAAACTTGATAAGATTCGTGCAAAAAGAAGTTTCGTGTTCGCAAATTTATTTATTTCCTAGGCTCTACGATCTGTCTACCTCGTTAGGGATAATGACGTGATAGTCTGTATGTATGTATGTGTTCGCATTGAGAAACTTGTTTTCTCTTACAGAAAATACTTCGCGATGATAGATTCCACCGCGGCATCGAGCCAGAGGACGACTCGCTGTGGATGCCGTCTCAACTACTCTGTGCTACCGCCTCCGTCATGTATCATCTTCCTGACACTCAGGTAAGTTTTATTTCTCCGTTCTCGTCCAATATTCACATTGATCTTGATATCTTGATAACATACCTATAGAGTTTTATGATCCTATGAGTAGTCATTTTTGTTCTTAGCGAAGTAAGTTAGCATCATAAATACCTAAAGTAAAGTAACTCTAGATGATGTAGGGATAGGAACAATCAAAACTTTTGTCAGTTTTTTTTTTTTTGACCAAGAGTTTTGAGAAAAATGTTAACTGTATTTCCCAAAACTACTTACTTGTAGGAAATTTATTTCTTAGCAAACCTATTTCCGTTTAGGTATCATTTATGGAAACCAAAGACCTTGCCAAGTAGAGTGGAAAAAACCAGAAAGTAAACTTTTGGTCCCGAAGTAGCACAACTAAGGATGCAACCTAATCGCCGAGATAAAAAGAAAGAAGAGAGATCACATTTCTAATAATTTTTGATGTACGTCTACCACTTTCCAATTGACAAATATTTTTAAAAATTGCAGGTGCAAATATTCCGCATGTATCTCTCCCTGGCGCTGTCACCTCGGCGGACGTTGAACGGTCGGTTGTGCGTGTGGGCGTGCGGCCGCTGCGGCGAGGCGGCGGCGGCGGCGCCGCACGTGGCCGCCGCGGCCCGGGCGGCGGCTGCACAGGCGCTGAGGGCCTACTGCGCACAACTAGGTCACAAATTATGATGTAATAGTAGTTTATGATCCAAGTGTGGTAAGTTGTTCATTACAGTCAAGGCGGCGATTACACACAAGCGGGCGAAGCCCGAGCGTGTGTCTATGGAGCCGAGACTTGTGATAAACAATGTACACATATGCCATACTACGTTTTTCAACACATTAGTGAGGAAAAAGAAACTTCAATAATAAAATAATTTTAATTATTAAAACTACCTACTATATAAAAAAATATTATAATTTGAGTAAAACAAAGTTTTGGTATGAGTCTAGGCTGGCTGAATGCAGAGAGTTTATATTTTAAAAATAATATTCAATATTTTGGATTTATAGAATCTTATTCGTAAAACATAAAAGAAAAACAATTTTTTAATGTTTTATTCACCGCACGATGTCGAATGTGTGCGTAATGAATGGCATTACATGAGTAAAATCAAAAGCACTTTCCGAGTTAATGAGATGAAAAACACAACATTATATACTTATCTCTCCTTAACTCACTGTGATGTCCATCGAAGTGACTGAAGCTGTCACTTCGATGGACATTTGACTGCCACAATGGCGAAGCAGCTAGTGCTACGTTAACGTAGTTCTCTAAGTAGTCTGACTGCGGCTGCACACGAGTTGAGAGCCTACTGTGCAAAACTACTTAGGTGAGAAAAGACGATGCATTTGTGGCATTGCATAGTCTCTATCTTCTCATGCCGTTACTACTTAGGTACCTAAGTAAAATATTTTTTCTGTAACACCAAGGTTTTTCGTTAAAGAAAGGAATCCTCTTCTTGCCGCTGAAATGATAATGTTGATGAAAACTTACCGGGACTATTCGAATGATTGAGCGATGTATCTCCAAGGACTTGGTACCAAATATTTTTGTCTGTTATAGATGAAGAATGTCAAGAGCTTCTGTCCGAAGGCTCGCCGCTGGGCAGAAACCACATCGTGGCGGTCGGCTGCTACAGCGAGGTCATACCCGTCATACAGTACTTGTGCGGCCGGTTGTCAGAAACACAACTGTGAGTAACTATCGTATAGAATATCTGAATTTGCGTGGGAATAATATTACATCTCGAGAAAAAAAGATATTTCAATGAATTTTCTTCACTCCAAAGTCCCGTTTCATCAGCAAATAAACTTTACTTTGTAATTAATAGTGTAGTTAAATTACCGCTGTGCATTTAGGTAGTCTAGTTTGTAACTGGTAACGAGAAAAGAGTAAATTTTCGTCTTTTGTAACTGGTTACAAAATACAGTTACGAAGGCGGCCGAAAGGGTATTTGCCGATATATGAAACTCGTAATAATGAGTTTGAGCCTAGTTATTAAATTAAGTAAAGTTAATGGTTTTCATCAGCTAAGTAAATATGCTTATTATGCAACTAAAATCTTCAATCGCTACAAAAGACTGAATAAGAAACTTGACTTTGTCATACTTGAGCGGAAACACAATTATTCACATCGCAAAAGTATGACATAACAATCTCTCCCAATTTACAGGATCCCAAAACAAAACCCTCTGGCGTTGTTCTTCCTGGAATGCTTATTGACGCTAATGTCCAGTCTCTCAGAACGAGTGTGCGGCAACTTACATTTCACGACCTTTCTCTGGCAGAAATTTTGCCCTTCACTGATATCGTTCCTTGGGACACCGCGCGTGGACAAGAATATTAAATCGAGGTAAGAATACATATCAATTTGGCATGTGGTATTTGAAAGAAAAATTCCATATATAGGTACTTACTTAACTAGTAGGAGTTTTGGCATGAACTGATAAAAATCTTCTTTAAGATCCTATTATCTAGTGATATGGATTGTATTATAACATTACTGTTATTTTGACTAGGTACAATTAATTCGACAATCCATATTATATTTAAGGGAACATGATGGTCACTTGGTAGATGATTCAGGGAGAGGGTCTGGTGCTCTTAGCAGCGCACCCAGCTTTAACAGCAAGCAAGCCAAGGCAATTTATAGGTAAGCTGGTTTTACTTTTAAAACTTTTACTCATTTCTGAGACAAAACTTTAGTAACTACAAACAAATAAATATGCATCAAGTACTAAATTCCTTTCCTTCTAACTTTTACTTAAAAATAATGTAATTTCAGCATCGCAAACCAACTAGTACGACTCGTTGGATCAACTTCGACCCTACGACCTGTGCTTGAAGCTCTATATCACCGGATGTTGCTCTACCCTCCCGTAGCGCATCGAGTGGAACCTCTTAGGAGCGCAAGAGAACTTCTGCACAATCCCAAAAGACTGGCTCACCTGGTGCTGCTGAAGAAAACAGATCACCCTGAAAGGCACAGCGATGACATGGCTATACTTAGACTGTACGTATTTCATTTTGATTTTACAAGCTCTTAAGACAACAGTAGCAACAGATCTTTGCCAGGTGATATATTTTCCAAAATATACTAGACCAACTAGACGAATGTCTCCTCAGAAGCGTCACACAATTTTTATTATTAAGTTTATTTTTAAAGCTAATTACCGAACTCAAATGTTATAAATACTCATGGAAAAATAATTTTCTTCTTTAATAATATTTCCAGGATAATGGACGGCATAGAAGAATGCGGTCGAAGTGGAAACCCAGAAGTAATTGCAGCCGCAGTAGAATGTGTGGTGTCCCTATTGGATGCCCTAGAGAAGCTGTGCAATGGCTCAGCGGAGTACATTTCGGCGGAGACAGCAACATTGATGCTTCAGCATTGGCCGAAATTACAGGATGCGGATTACACGGGTCCCTTGACGTACCAGACTTTGGCAAGACTTCCTAGCCCATACAGGTGACTATACTACCTTTTCGTCGTTTTTATTAGTTTATATATTTTATCCACATGAACAGCATCTATTTGTTTTTAGGGATGTGGTAGCTGTATTACAAAGTACTGAAGGAAAAGATGATTCTTCTGGTAAGCATCGTATAGTTATCTACTTTAGTACCTATATAACTATAAAAATAATTTTCTGTCTATTAAATTCGCTTATTTCAACAAATTAAGTAAGATATCGTTCTGCTTCTTTTGGGTTATGAATAGAAAAAATGAATCGGATTAATTAATGTATTTGGATTTAGCAGTTGGTTATTATCAAATACCTATATTCTAAACATATTCCTCAGATACATCAGGGCCTGAGAATGTGAGCTCGGGGAGCGACGGCGAAGCGGATTCGGACAATGACAACGTGTTCCTACCCTCGCGAGCCAACAACCCTAACTCTCCAGAGAATAAGAGACTACCAAACGGAAAGGCGAAATCTGTGCCTAAAACACTTAATTTGGGAAGGTAAGTGATTTTTAAGTTTTCTTATCTTTATTGAATTTAAGTATACGAATAACGAAAATATAAAAAAAAATGTTACTGCGTCAAATTATTTGTACCTAGATAGTAAGCATATGTAGATGATACATTTGACCTTTATTTACATTTTAATCTTTTTTACAGATGTACTATCACAGAATGCAATGTCGACTTAGAGAGGCACAACGCAAGACAGTTTATAAAAACGTTGCAGCACTCTCTACTTCCGAAGCTTCTCAATCTGAGGACTTGTATTGAGGTAACCCAGACAATTCTCTTAAATTGGATCAAGTATTATTTTATGTCATCCGCGCTGCAAGTGGCATCTTACGCCCGGAGAAGATTAAAATTGTTAACTTATAAAGACAGCCTCCAATCACATCTTTAAATTAACCTTCACCTAGGGTGAGATGACTAAATCCGGTGACCTTATAGATACGTTTTTTGCTTCTCCGCACAACATTTAATTTTTTTAGTTCAGTGTACCTACCAAACCTTCTGACAGGTGGACGAAGCCATGCAAGAGTTCGCGTCAAAATGTTGCCAACACAATGCCGCGCAGCCCCCCGCCACCGCCTGCATCATGAACGCGGATGGCGTGTACCTGGCCACGTACGCTGCTTTGCTGCTCAGTGCTAAGCAGCAACGGGCCAAATCCTACCAAACGAGTGCTTCTGTGGTATACTTTGCTAATGTTTACTTATTAGGTCTGCTATCTGAGGCAAGACAGAGTAGAAAGCCCATTTCGACTTTATTTTAACCCCATAAAAATTAATTTCGTATCAAACACAACTTTTTTATATAAACTGTATGAATTCATGGTAGATGTTCAGGTATAAAAGGCAGGTTGAGAACAGACAGGAATGGAAGAAACTCCACCGACAAGAGCGTCACTCTTAAATTTAAATGACTGAATTCAGGTATATGATCTGCCTCCGTGGTCCAGTCGTCAAGTTGTCCGCCTTGTGAATCGGAATTCGTGGGTTCGAATCCCACTGGGAAGCATACTTTGTTGAAAGTTGGTCTGGTTATGATAATGCTGGCTTAAATCACCTGATTATCCGAAAAGAAGGTGATTCCGTGCTTCGGAAGGAACGTTTAAACTGTGGGTCTCGAACGCCATCTGCCTCAAACCTTCAGGCATATGACCAACTTGATGTTAAGTGGTTACCGTAGCTAATGGTCTCTTGCCAGAACAGAGGTGATACAAGTGTTGACAACCCTCTTGAAAAAAAATACTATAAATTGGTTCCAGAAAACGCTAGTGGCGCTAACAGAAGACGAATTCGTGGAAGAGGTACAAGGTAGCGGCGTGCTGGTGTACCTATCTGCAACGTGGCTCCGGGAACTGTACCAACAAGTGCTTTCCAATGACCTACTGAGAGACGTGCCATCGCCTGATCATCCTTTGATGCATCTGCTGTCAGGTATGGTTGAATTTGTCATAGAATTAAAAATGTTACCTAAAGCTATTTCAATGTTGAAAACCGTTAGATTAAAACCAATACCATGGGTTTTAAGTTTTCTTTTATATCCATTTCTTTATCTATCTTCCTCATCATGGGGTGCAATATTAGAACTTACTTTTTAATATATAGGTATGATCATTTAAAATATATGTACTTGAATTTTTCAATTTGCCAGATCTCGGGGGCTTGGACCAAAGTCCAGTGATGTCAGACTGGCAAAAGCTGAAAGAAGTGTCGATGATGTACAACAACACCAACGATTCCCCGCAACATCAAGCCAGTCTACGGTGGTCTAGAAGGTAAGCGTTCCTTACTCCTTACGTTCCTTATTCAAAAATAAACATAAATATTATTGAAGAGTGAATGATTGCATGGTCGTTGAAATAAACATAGGTCTACACTGATCAAGAATAAACTAAATGTACTTACAAGTTTTTAGACTTAAATTCATACATTTATATATTATTAGCGTATATTATATGTATTTAAACCAGGATCTTGACCTGCATATGGGACTCGATGGTCACGGTCCTAAGCGTGCCATTGACGGGATACAGAAACAAGAAGCAGAAACTGCACGGCATTATCTCGAAGAAGATCAATACTTTTGGAAAGAGGAAGAAAATAGCTTGGGAAGGGTTAACAATACAGTGCCTCGAAGGATTGCATAAGGTACGAATACCATAACTTGCAGAAAGTTTTTTTCCTTTAAGCTACTTATCTTCTAATATACATGAAATATTTTGGAGTAGGACAATCTTTGAAACGTCACAGATAATATAATTACTTAAAAACGTACAGAATACTTCACCAAGCCTGCAAACTAAAACTTCACTAAAATATATCTAAAATTAGATACTGATATTATTTACAATTTTAGAGAGAATTCAAAATATACTGAAGTGGTCCCAGTTTCTCGGGACCTTCTGTATTAAATCAATCTCATTTCCTTACCGCACCGAGTTTGTCTTGAAATTTCCATCTAAGAATGGGTTTCTAACTAGGCATTTTGTTTTCAGGCTGCAAGAGTAAGCAACACTCTGAGCTTGCAAAACCGTTGCAGTAGCATTTTGGCTCTCCTAGCAAACTCTGCTATTTCACAGCCTCCAAATGGGAAGATTTTAGCTACTCATGCTCTATCTTTAGATATTTTGATTACCGGTAAGAATATTTTTGTCTTTGCATAAATGATATAGACATTCGTGATTTTTATCTTAGTTTAACAATTCATTGCATAATACTTTAAATTGTCATTCATTCTTTCTTAAACAACCTTAATCTTTTCATTAATTTTCAGATTTAAGTATGTATGTACAACTCCCGCGTGTTTTATGTTACTTTAACTCCCTTGTCCGAATTTCTTTATACAAAAAAAATTTGAAAATTTCTTTACTACCTACCTACATTGATAAAAAAACGAATACTGAAGTTCTCTTATCTTTCTTGTATGTAGGTGGTCTGGAGCTCGGCTCCAAAGCCCCAGAATGTTGGGAGCACATATTCGCCGCGTGTCAATACGTGTCGAGTTTCGAGCACTCCCTGTTTGGTCAGCAGGGGAACAACACTACGCCCATAGTGACAATGCAGACGAGAAGGAATAAAACTGTTTCTATTCTGCAAGCTGATGCTAAGCTTGGACTGGATGGAAGAGACGATGAGACTTGGTGGGTATACTTACTATAAGAACATCTATGTAAACGAAACCACCTCATAATGACAATTATGCGTATGCATACATTTAGTGACATATTATCTCTTGGAATAATAGTGATATTTTAAAGATTTTGAAGATTTTTGATCATTTATAGCGTGGACGTATTCAACTTCCTGCAACCGGTGATGGAAAATAATCTGAACAATGACATGTCGGTTCCGAAAATGGTTGAGGCCTGTCGACAAGAGGTAAGCGCTATTTTAAGTAGCGTTTAAATACTTATAATGAACTTAAGTACAACTTTAGAAGATCTAAGAGCTGTAACCGTGATGCTTTGACTTGGATGTAATTCCTTTAAAAAAATTAGTTATTTGAACGACTGCTTTCCGCCAATATTTTAGCAAAACCATCTCCACTAGGGATTAGAGATCTGCTGTGCGTTTCAAAAAACCCTTAGATTCACATCAAAAGTCTTTCCAATCAAGATATAAACTCCTTACTGAACTGGGTTTCTTTCGGCGTTATTTTTCCAACAGTGATCATTCCGATATCAATTTGTAGCTATTGCACTAAAATAATATAAAAATACCTTCAATAACAGATAAATTTATCCTGCATTGAATAAAAAAAATAGACGTTGACTTTCAAATAATAATCAAAAGTGTGTTCAGGGCGGTAACGTGATCAGCGGAGCGGGTGCTGCCCGTGTGTGCTGCGCGCTGTCGTCAGCGTGTGACGCGCTGTTCTCCCGCCTCGCCGCCACCACCACGCTGCCCACGCTGCGCGCAGCCCTCGCTCGCCTCGTGGCACACCAACACTCTCTGGTGAGTTGAACGGAAGACTATAACTTGTTTCTCTCATAAACAGAGTTACAGTCGCTGCAAATACTCGGTTCTTTTTGCAGTAGGTTACACTAACACTCATTACAAGCCCTATGAAATCTTTTGATGATCGTAAGAAGCCAAAAGAGTTTTATATTAACCATCTTCAAGATTTCCAAATAAGTATCAATACTGTCCCTTTGATTTATTGTTTTATTATATGTACTTAAATTACTCACATTAACGATTATATAACCAATTCATTCGCATGTTAAACAGTTCTTGATACCATGTAAAGCCTCTTAAGAGGTAGACAAAAAGTCTCAATAAGTTAACAATAAAATAGGTAATCGATGCAGTCCGCGCTTCCTTGTAGCTAAGTGCCACTAATAAAATGACAACAAAACTAAAAACACTATAAACGACTAAACGAATGCCAACAGTACTAAAAACACAATGATTGACATTTTTTGAAACGTTGAGTCATTAACGAATGGTTTTTTATTTCACAGGATTTTTTCCATACAAAAAAACATATCCTTCAGTGATTCCGTGTTTAAAAATTGCACCACATATTTTACTTTCAGCTATTCACTACCTGGGATCAAGACGTCGCTAACAACAACGTAGGCTGGTGGAAGCGCAGCGGCCGAAACAATGCTAGCAGCAACGGAGAAGCTGCGCGGGCCTTATGCCGTGGCGGAGATGTAGCTTTAAGGTGCCTGAGAGCAGCGAGGCCTTTGGCTCATAGAATGGCGATATGGACTGTCGTGGGACCGCATCTCATGCAAGTAAGTACGGTAGTTAAACAGACTAAATAACAATGAGAGTAACTACACTAGACGATAATTTAATTTAGTCATGAAACGGTGATGACTAAAGAATTATCGTATGGTATTTTGAATTTACAGGCGGCGTGCCACAAAGATATACAAATCTCCAGTCTAGCTATTCAGTGTCTGCACGACTGCGCCACAACGCTTCTCAATCAACAGGTCGAATTACCTCACTTCCATTTCAACGAAGCTCTTCTCAAACCCTTCGAGAATCTTCTCTGCTTGGAGTTGTGTGATGATGACATCCAGGTACATTCATACCATGCATTTTAATGTAATCACTTAAAATTAGTAGTTCGCGGATTTATCCACTACATGTTATTCCTTGCTTTCAGGAGCAAATTATATCGTGCATCTGCGAGTTTGTGGAAACAAACAGAATGGAAATAAGATCTGGCTGGCGACCTCTCTTCAATACTCTCCGCGCTGCTAATAACTCCAACCAGTATTCAGCCATACTAGAAATATTCAAAGTATTTTTGAACACAGATAACACTTTAGTATTTGCAAATGCGGCTCTCGACTGCATTTTATGCTTACTTAGTCATATTAAGGGCCTTCATTACGAGGAAGTTCAGGCGACTGAAGTGAAACCTAAAAAGGCTCCACCAACTCAACCTAAGCCAAGCCTTAGCCTGAAATTCTCCAAAAATAGCAAATTTATTCCACTCAGTGAAGAAAAATCAGAGAAAGTAATCGTGGATATGTGCAAAGAAGCGTTGTTTCATTTGGAAAGTTGCGCAGATATCCTAACAATGATGTACAACATGCCAAAGTGCCCAATCTTCAACACTGGCAACAGAATCAAAGGAGATCTTCCATTATCAGTTGTTGATCCAATAATCCCAAGTACATCTCTTGATATCACAAAATACATAATAAACGAAAATTGTGAAGAAGAACTTATTTCGTACAGAAAATTATCAACAAGTCTTCCACATTCGAGCACCACTAACAACTGTCTCTTAAAATTAGACAGACCAAGTAACATCCTTAAAGTGTGGTACGTTTTGATAGAAGGGTTGATTTCTGCTACAGTTGTATGCTCGAAGAAAAATCAACCTGCGGCTATGGAAACCTTGTTCAAATTATTGAGAAACATTATTGAAGTGCCTGGAACACACTTTGGGCTACATTGTATAAATCATCTTCTTTTGCCTACTGTTCAAAATTGGCTTCGTCAAATAGCCAATGTAAATACTCATTGGGATAATGTTATGCCAAATTTCAAACAGTGCTGCGGCATGACTACAGATACTATTGTGGTTTATATACATCATCTGCAGCAAATAAATATCGAAAGGTCAGCAACGGATGAAAAGACTGAAGCAATAGAAATAGAGCCTTTTGAAAGTACTGAAGCTACGTTTGCTTTAAAACAGATAATGCTAATCCTAGTGGAATGTATAGCTCAACCACAAGAACCAATCGCTAGGCTAGGAGCCTCCTGTATTAGACACATAATACTGACGTCAGGGCATTTGCTAACAGATACCCAGTGGGAAGTGGTCTGCACAAGTCTCCACAGAGCGTGCAATGTAAGCTTGACGCCTCTAAAACAACTGACGTTTGCTTTCAAGGAGAATTCCAACAGTTTCTATGGGGACTTAGCAATGGTCAAAGTAGCAGCGAGACGTGACTGTTCTGTCAATGACAATGTCAGATTACATGCTATGGCACAACAAGTATTCTTAACAGAGCAACCGAAAAGCGAAGGACACTCCAAATTAACTCCTAAAAATTCTTCCCAAATGCTTATCGATGACAGAAGTTACATCTTCCTTATTTACTTGCAAGAGTCTGTCAATTCTCTAAATCCAGATTTATACACAATTAGAATTCCTCATAGGGGACTAGTGGTCGGGCTATTGGCACATCAAATATTAGTCCAAATTATTGCCACAGTCCTCATTCAAGCATCTTCTGATCTATTTCAAGGAATCAACAGTATCTTACTGGAAAGTCTTAAAACTGGCACAAACACATGCAACTATAAGTTTTTCTTGAACACATACAATACAGAGTTGTTGCTTAAAGGGCTAGAACTGTCATATACACGAGCAATGCAGTTCGATTCCAGGCCAGGTCTCAAGTTCCTAGTCCAAAAAGTGTCAAATCTTGACCATGCTGCCAATCTATACAAACAAACTACTTCATCATGGCTAATCAAAATTATTGCGCTCACGGAAATATTCTTCAGTGGGGTACATAAATTTAAATTAAAGGCATCGGATATCCCTATTATCCTCCATAACTACACCAGCACTTTGAATTTGACGCTAGAATACGACTGCTTTGTGACAAAAATATTTGACCTTAAAAGTACTTGGGAATTATTATGTATTAACTATGTGAAACAACTGATAAATGTTTCTGACTTTGATGATGATAATGAAAATGTGAAGCGACGAATATCTTACAGTTCAGTGGATACAGATTCATCCTCTAATCATTACGATCAATTTTATGCGCCAGAAGAAACAACCCAAAAAGTGCATGAGGATTCAATATCACCTACTAAAAGCGAGCGAATCAAAAGTGATTTTGAAAGTGCCGATGATGAATCCGTTGAAAAGCCGAAACCATTTACATTCGCTGATTTTAAGAAAAACAGCCAATCTACGCCAAGCGTCAACCACGATGATGATGAAACATCACCCCACAATGAAGACGTAACTAAAGATTCTGAGACAGAAAATACCATAAACGCACAAGAAACTGCACATAACGATATCAAACCCAGTATTGACGTCCTAAGTAAAATAGAAACTTCCGCTGAACAAACTAACAACACTGTGACCGAAGAGAAGAAAGTCAGTGTATTTAGTGCTCTTGATAGCCACATGAATACAAGAAAAGTCAATATTACAATTTGTGACGGGCCAACGTACGAAAGGAACAAAAGTACTGATGCTCCATCTTCTGTGATCATTCCGCCACAGCCGGTGCCACCAGAAATAGAACAGCAAAGGGCTTTAAGTATAAATAAGGTAAGACTAAGTTATAATATTAGATAACGCTTGATAATTAGTTATACAGTGTTTAACATTAATTTGTTTTTCAGGATACGGATGTACAACGACATTGTTTCCAGAATATTTTATTGGCTTATCTGGAATTGGTACTGACCTTTCCTTTAGACAGGTTTCAGCTTATACAACCGGTGCTTCAAAGCGGATTTGTGCATCTCGGGAAGACTGTCACCGATCCGCAACTACTCGATAGAATTAATATATTTTTCGATAAGAAAAACTTAACCGAATTTAATTATAACTGATCAATTAATTGTGATAGTATAAAATTCACATATTATTGTATATTCCTTAATTGTTCAATGTTATATTCAAAATAAAATCATACTATATACTAAATGATGTCATTTATTTTGATAAACTATTCAGCTCTTAGCTCGTAAACAAATAGAGATAATATTGACTCTGGTATAAAACTTAAAATATTTAAATCAACAAAATATACGTAACAATTACACTATTATTATCATTTGGTAATCAGACTACTTAATTTGTCTTTTGTAAAAATGATAATCAGTCGATGTAATATATAAACAGGTAAAAATATGACACTGGTGCTAACATGAGATGGCACATTCAACTCAAACATCGCAACTATTTCACGAACTCCGATTAAAGCAAACCAAAGCGAAACAATTCCGAGATATTTTACAATGGCACTATTATATATTTGGTAAACACTATTATATTCTTGCTATTTACATAACATAATCTCTCTCTTATAAGAACTATTTACAAATGCGCCTTTTTTAATTTTTATCTTAAAACGTATATTGTTAAGTACGAAAACACAGTCAAAACTGTAGATAAAACTACTCCTGTACCACTATTAGGATATGTATGCACAGGCAAAGCGTAGGACAGTGCACTTAAACCTAAATCTACTGACATCACAACACTCTCTTTGTTAATCATGTCGGCCAACTTTTCAGCCTCTAATACACACATTTGCAGCTGTAGATCGGTTGGGTCTTTGAGTAAAGTCTCTACACTTACGAATATTTCTGTTTCTATGGTCAAATATCCCCTGAGAGCACATTCTGCTATTGTCACGTGTCTTTCTAGTGCTTTTAAAATGTTGTGTAGGTTTATTGCTGTAGCAGATATATTGGTGCCATACAAGGCTCTATCAATTTGCTTCTTTGAATATAGAATCCTTACTGCGCCTCCACATTTAGGACAGCATGCCCCTGGGGCGGTGAAACCCATGCAGCCTTCCTTCTTCAGTGGTGGACAAAGAATCCTGTCTATGGTACATTTCTGATCCATAGCGTCCGATATGGGCCCGACAGCTAAACATGGTCCTTTGTAGTCCATCGTGACAAACTCTGCCCAGGCCGCACATTCTGATATGTATGTTACACCGTTAACTCCACAAGCTACACCAACCTGTTAAATAAATTAAATTTTTTCAGAACAATTTTCGCCAAACTAAATGTTCAAAAACTTTACCAACCATAAAAGTAACCTACTTTAAGATTCTGCTCACCAGGTGGCAGAATTGACAACTCAACACTAGATATGTAAACTATGACGATTGACGATGTAAAAGTTAAAACAGAACTATCATAAACTATAGGATATAATTCTATGATCATAAATTTAATCAAGTCACTCACTGCAGAGCATCTTCGCAGACAAGGTCCCCAATAAGCAAGTTTTGCGCCGCCCATCACTAAATGGCAGGGATTCTCGTACGTGTGACCATCAGAGTCGCACACTGGTTTCGATGGCTGGCGTAAACAATCACTCGTATTTACTGAAAAAAATAATTTTAAGAATTTCCATCATTGGAGAGAATATTCCATAATACCCAGATTTCAATTAGAAAGTTTTTTCGGTACGCACAAAGGCAGATTCAACAAGAACCATTTGGAGAAATCTCAAAACGGCCTTCTAAATAAGAAAATAACTTTTTAAGCTTTATGACTCACCACAAACATGTTGTGGACATGAAGTCTGCAGCCTTGACAGACACACGTTATGCCTTGGAAGACACGCGTGGCGGCGTGGACAAGAGATGCCTGCGCATTCAGCTCGCGAACCAAACTCTATCTCGGCGTCTGTTGCTCCAGCACATCTAAAATGAGATAGTTTATCATTGTATTAATGGGTTCCTAGGGGAGAGTCAATAGTTAAATACCTGATTTATTAAAATTAGACTTGATAAATGCTTCTGTACCAACGTTGTAGAAAACAAAGACTATGTATGTACTTATTAAAATTGTAATCGATCGATCTTTTACTTTCTCTATAAGTACTCAATCCATGCTCTAACATGTGTTTCAGGAACTCTCCTAGTGCGTTTTTTAAAAAAGTCTGCAATCAAGTTGCGGTTTGTCAAGGTAGACATTAAACAAATAGCAATTCTATCGACTGCTACACTACTATTAATTCAGCCACTCTTTTTAGGTACGAATGCTCGCTCGCCCGCGAATCACGTTGATAAAAAACTATATGAAGCGTCCTTTCACTTGAATTGGTCACTGAGGGGATCGACAAGGGTCCAAGTGCGGAGCACCGTTAGAACATTTGCCGTCTTTTTATAAAACCCAGACTAACTTTGTTACTAGGTTTAAACCATTATCCGCCCAAATCAAGTAGACATCTAGTATCACACACTATCAATGTCAACTTGATTTGGGCGGATAATGGTTTAAACCTAGTAACATAGTCTAGGTTTTATAATAAGACGGTTGAAGACTTACTTAGCGAGACAGACGTTGGGATAGAGCGTGTGTCGCGCGCGCACGGGCATGTGGTGCGGCGGGCAGGCGCACGGCAGCCGCGGCGGCGCGGCGCCCGCGCGCCCGCACGCGCGCCGCGCGCACACGCGCTCGCCAAGAACGCACGCGCACGCATTGCACTCCAGATAGTATTTTTCTCCTGCATAAATAATGACAGGACATGTACTATGTACAATGCGACACTAATAAGTTAAACAAAAATGGCGAACTTCAACGCATTTTTGTACAAATTCCCGGCACGTACATTGGTTTAACGAAAAAAGGCGGCTATCGGCGCAGGTACAAATAATGTGCCGACGACCGCCATTTTGGTTCAGTTTACGTGTCGGGAATTTGTACAAAAATACTTTGAAGTCCGCCATTTTTGTTCAACTTATTTATGTCGCATTATATTTATATAGACTTCTTTACACATCATTTTACGCTCATCGCGCATTTAAATTATGGAGGTTGAATGTGTTACGTGAAAGGAAAATAGATGTTATTTTCTTCCCACTACCCTTGATGGTTAATCGATACCCGCTTGCTATATCGAACGTAATCACCATCGGTTCAAGCCCAGTACCCAAATATCCATACCTACTAGTGGTCCAATGGGAAGCCGTGTCACTCTAAGTTATCTTATACTATTTTTGTATATAGATCTCGGTAACGGCTCCAACGATTTTGATGAAACGGTATTTAGAAAGTTAGGACGAGGTTACAAATAGATTTTCATAAAAAAGTAACCAAGGAAAGCTGGTCGCCCAGCTAGTTTATTTTTGAAGATAAATATTTCAATCGAATAAAACCATTAACTAACCTTGCTTCACCACCTTGTCATGCAGTCGGCAGTCATCCATAGCCACACACGGCAGTGGCTGGCAGTCACCCAGACCATTATTAGTACAGCGGCATATTTTATAGCAGTCTTTTTGTGCGGGTCCTGGCGAGGGAACCCTAACGTATGACCCGATAGGGACCACGTAGTCTGTTCGGTCACCTGAAGAGGGAAAAATCATAAAAATGGCTAGTAAGCTAAATAAAACCAACTCGTATGCTGTCAAATTATGTATGTTCTAGGAAATAAGATACAGAATGGCGAAACCAAAGTTGAAAGAAGTGGGAATAGATTCTTAAGCTCAGCATTACCCAATGGGCATCCGTCCACGCAGCTATACCGCCGGCAATGCTCCTCCGGACCACAGTTTCTATCTATGACGCACATTTTGTCTGCAGCACACAGCTGCTTACTGCATGGTGATGTCACTACTTCGCGTGCGGTAAGAAGAGGAGCTTCGGTACCTGGAAAAATCCTATTACATTAAACGTTCAAAGATTCAAAGATTCAAATGTTTATTCAGTAATTAGGCACTTTTACACGTCAATAAGTATAATTTATGTTACGTGTAAAGTATATTAAAATTTAATTTATTTTTAAAGAAAAGCTACCGATACCAGCGCTTCGTAACGACCACTGCTGAGAAGAAACGCCGAAAGAAACTCATTTTCACAGTATTGGTCGCCTACTCGCCAGAAGGGCTTTGTCATATTATTATAATCGTCTTTTAATTAATAAATACTTATAATGCATTACATGTTATAATGTTGACACATTATAAAATGTAATGCTTGCGACAAGTAAACAAACATAAATTGCGTAATAAAAAATATTAAGTAGTCAAAAAAAGCGAAGCCGAGCTGACCAGTCCCTCCCGGCAGCACCCGTTCACGAGTTGACGCACGGATCAGCCATCGTTAAACTCAACCATATTAGAGGGAATCCAACGACCCGACCAGCGACGCCACCACCGGATTGGACATTTTAGTGAGCATGAAAAACCCGAACTCGCAGACCTTGTCAAGAGAAAATATTAATTATATGTTGGTCACTTATTGATCGCAGAGCATTTATGTTTTTACAGTAAGCTTATTATGGTAACAGAAAATGCAGCTATTTATGTTTCATGTGTGGAGTGTAATGAAAAATGTTTAGGAAGTATCCACGCGTTTTTATCTCTCAAATAATCATTGATAGTATAGTACGCATTGTTCAATAAAACTTTTTTAACATGTGTTTTAAATTTTGCCATTGGTAGGTTTACGATCGCTTCGGGAAGTTTATTAAATAATGTTATACCTAGACCTAAGAGTGACTTTCTAGTTTTAGCAAGTCGAAATTTAGGCGTATGAAGCTGATTTTTGTTGCGAGTATTATAACTGTGAACATCACTGTTTTTTTTTTGAAATTATTTAACCTAGATTTAACAAATAGAAGATTGTCGTAAATAAATTGAGATGTCACAATAAGAATATTTATAGATTTAAATAACTCGCTTAAGGAATCGCGTGATTTTAGTCCGTAGATCGACCGAATTGCTCTCTTTTGTAGCACAGAGATAGCATGTATGTTAGCCGCTTTACCCCATAAGAGCAAGCCATATGACATTATGCTGTGAAAATAACTAAAGTATACTAGCCTAGCAGTTTCAACGTTAGTACACCGTCTGACCCTCCTCACAGCATATGCTGCCGAACTAAGTTTCTTGGCAGTGGCCTCAATATGTTTATCCCATTTTAAGTTCCAGTCTACAGTTATGCCTAAAAATTTGGTGTTGGGTACCCATTCTAGAACTTGACCATTAAGACTCAAAGGTATGTGAGTATTAGGTTTATGTAATAGTGAAAAATTAACGCACTTAGTCTTTTGTGTGTTTAAGGCCAGATTATTAGTCGTAAACCAACTAAGTACTTGTGACATAGTATTGCTTACATCGTCATAGTTTGTGCATTTTCTGTCAACCTTAAAAAGTAAAGATGTATCATCAGCAAACAATACTACTTCACACAACTTTTCTGCAAGACAGGGGAGGTCATTAATATAAATCAAAAACAAAAATGGACCAATTATTGAACCCTGAGGCACACCTATGCTCACAGGTGCACTATTTGAGGATACTCTGTTGATTTCAACTGTTTGAGTTCTATTATCAAGATAAGATGAAATAACAGAGAGTGCAGTATCAGTAACGCCATAAAATTTTAGTTTATTTTTTAATATTATGTGATCGACACAATCGAAAACGTGCAATTCTTATATATATATATGTATATATATATATATATATATATATATATATATATATATATATATATATATATATATATATATATATGTCGCAGACGGATGAATAAAAGGGGGCAGAGCGTGGCGTGATCGGCATCTGATATCTCAAGTGACGTAAACTACCCACTTAGTTACTTACAGTACGAGAACAAACTGATGTCAGGATGAAAACTTACTTACAGTCACGTCACCTTACCGATGCCGCCACATGAGAAATCTTACGTGAGCCTTATAAAAATGTGACGGAAATCCAGTGCCCCGCCTCCGCACTGAATCATGAATCGCAACCACCATGTCTGGATTCCCTGGCCCCACAGAATTGAATACTGTGTATACACCTGGGCTTACCGTCTTGCTAAAACAAACTGTCATTGTAATAAATCGGTTCACCAATCCACATCTATTACAATAATCACAATTAAATGAGTCATGGCCAAGCCACAACAAACTACACAAACGAGTTGTGCACGATACGGCCGCCTGAACAAGACTGTCCCTGTCGCTAGGTCGACCGGTCTTATAACTTGTTGCTAACGAATATTGCCATTTCAAATCCAACCGTTGCATTTTGTAGTAAACAACTTTCTCTCTGCGCGTGTAAAATCATAAAAACGGGAATTTTTCATTGAACTCATACCGCGTCCTCTATTCTTTCTTCGTCAACTCTAAAATGACATTGACACGGAATTACTGCCAAACGTCATCGAATTATTCAAAGTAAAGGAATCTAGTTTTATACAGCCATTGCATATTACGCTCCGACATATATATATATGGTTTCGAGTGTGCTTTACATTGTATGACTGTGGAGTCACTCAGTCCGTGGACCACTTTTTGCAAAACCCCTACTGACTGACTTCTCGTACAAAAGCTAAACGAGTCCAACGATAAAATTCTGGTCTAAGTAAATGTAAGGTCTCTCAGCCATTTTCAATTCGATAAGATAAGAAGGCGATAAACACCCTTAAAACTCTATTAAACAATCTCAATCTTCAACATCTTCAGTAAGAAAGCATGTGGTTAGTAAATCCTCAAAAGGATGAAAATACTTGAGAGGGTACTTACTGGGCGCTGTATAGTCTGTCAGAGGCACACATGGATCTGAAGCATCTCTGGGCGCCAGCCTCGAGCACAGTGCGTGCGCGGACAAGGTAGCGGGTGCCACCGACCAGTCCACGCTGGCCGACACCAGCCGCACGCAGTCGTCGAGGCACAACAAACTGCTGAGACCCTGGAAGTCATAGAATGATGCATCATTCAATTTTATTCATAGAATTTCTTTTTTAAATGCCCCCGTTAAGGGGCTACCTGAATTTTCTGAGGTCCGTTTCCTTTCTATAGATTTATTTCAAATGGGGGCTCTGGACCCCGGAAAATTCAGGTAGCCCCTTAATAACAGTTTGCAAATTGTCCATCAGTGTCATCTCTCCACAAAAAATAGAACACTTGCTAATTTTCCTGGATACCTAATCACCTGTACTTGGTACTAATAGTTGAGTGACAAAAAGTAGCATCAAAGCGACATAAAGTACACGAGTTCTGCTTCTGTGAGTGTCGAATAGTAGTGGTTCAGTCATGTTTCTGAAAACCAATATTTATTTCATATTCGACATCGGAAATGGGATTGAAACGTTACATTCAATTTTAATTGTGGTTTGTATTTGTGGTACTCTTACAAGACTCACCCGTTTAGTGCAAGGCTTCACATTTAAGGCACAGGTGACAGTCTTCC
Source organism: Acrobasis suavella (assembly GCA_943193695.1). Taxonomy (NCBI): domain Eukaryota; kingdom Metazoa; phylum Arthropoda; class Insecta; order Lepidoptera; family Pyralidae; genus Acrobasis; species Acrobasis suavella. The sequence goes on along the minus strand of OW971945.1, from coordinate 6,486,799 downwards.
ACAAGTCTGTAGATAATGAGGAGTTCTTCTTTAGCACCAAATTATACCCTGACACGGTCACAAATCTATAACCAAATAAACACAAGTGACCCAACAGTACTTAATGAAAAACTTTTTATAATAACTAAAATGTGAGTGTTTATACAACGTGCAACGGAAAGGGGGTATCAACCCGAAAGAGAGTAAACATAATAATCAATGTGAAAAAATTTTACTATCGGACCATATCTGAAATTAAATATGGTCACATATTTAAAAAAAAAAACTGCAGTTTGATTCATTTTGGTACGGTAGGTATTTAATTTTAGGTACGATTTCAGGTATGATCCCGTAGTAAAAGTAGTTCACATTAATAATTAAGTATGTTTACTCCATTTCGGGTTTTGACCCCCTTTCCGTTACACGTTGTAGGTATAATTGAAGTAAAAAGTGATTTTAAACAAACGCTAGCTATAAATAATGTAATTAAGGGATACCTGAATATTCCAGGGTCTAGTACTGCCCCCATTTGAAATAAATTTTTTGAAAGGAAACGGAGACATCATTTAAAATTTTGTCTTGACCAGGCCCTAGATAACCCTTTAAACTATTTTATAAACTACTGTTCACGGTTTAAAGTAAAAACGTGAAGCTTTTCTACGCACATTTACCAAAAATGACCACTTTTGGCTAATGTCCGTAGAAAAGCTTCACATTCTCACTTGAAACTGTAAACAGTAGTTTATAAAATAGTTTAAAGGGAAATTCTAGGGCGTAGTTAAGACAAAATTTTAAATAATGTCTCCGTTTCCTGTCAAATGATTTATCTCAAATGGGGGCAGCACTGGAACCTGGAAAATTCAGGTAGCCCCTTAACCTACCACTGTTTTATGTGTTATGAAATAAAAAATTATTAAAATTATTCACAAAATTTGACAAATTACATACACGATACATACCCTCTAGACCCTTGGCTGGCAACTTCAAAGTGCGAATTGAAGTCAGCCGAGGGAGAGCAGAACCTGAAGAGATTGCTGTGGTGGTTGTTCAGGTGGCTGCAGTATGTCATGCCACTACACCCCAGCGAGCACGGGTATTCAACTGAAAGGAAACGTATCAGCCATAGGCGGATTTAAATGGTCGATGTTAAGTCTGATTACCACGCCACACCACATTCACCAACTACCACAACCACAACCTTAACACCGACGTGGTCTTTCGAGTCATGTCACCTAATTTTAAAGAAACTCTAGTGGTAAGCTTACATGGCTGGCACTTTGTAAACCTATTTACACTCTACATTACTACGGAAATCTCTGGGGCTATATCTAGAAATTTCCCTCACAAGCAGCTAGTGATGATGAAAAAACTACGGCACTAACATCATGATTGTGAAAGTCATTTTTCATGTGATTAGTTTAATAAATTTTGTTTACTTTAGAAGTGTATTTAATTATTTAGCTATATCGGGTAGGTGTAGTATCTTTAACAAAAAACATTACTGAAAATTATTGAAAGAAGTCTCGTCGTTATAATTAAATACACTTCTAAAGTAAACTAATAAACTTGACATACTTTCTTCTATGCACTCGGCGAGAGCAACCTCCTGCGGCTCAACCAGACACTCGGCGTCGAACTGCTTCCATTTCTGCCAGCCAACATCCACATTGAACGTATCTAAGCAAATACTTCGGCAATTAATTGTAGCGGCCTGAAAAAAAAATATTTTACATACATAATATACTCGAATCACAGCTTAATTAAATAATAAGGCTTTGAGGGTATTTCTACGTATTCATAAGTTACGAGTACAAACTCTACGTCCCCGTATACTTTAAAAATTCAGTAAATACGCATTATTATGAACAGAGCAATACTTCGGACTTCACAAACTACAAGAAGTCTTCAGGTGCAATGGATAAAACGATGAAAGAACAAATGTTACCTTTTTACAGCAATGTAGCTTATCGGCAGCATGTGGTAACTGGTCAATAGTGTCGTGGGGGTTGTCTTTCATGAGGAAGCATGGCCAGAAGGCGTCGTTGTGCAGCGTGGGCTGCCCGCACACCTCCTGCAGCACCTCCGAGATTTCCGTCACGTCACTCGTTCTGCGGAGAACTGCGGTACACGCTGACTTGCATACTGGGTTCGACGACTCCGAACAACATGGCAAATCTGTGGAAACATTTATACATATAATTATTTTTTACTGCTGTTTCTTAGGATATGCTTTACCGGCACCCAAAGAAGTACCAAAAAATTTTAAATTTGTTAACTGTTATAGCCAGGTATGACTTAGAGAACTTTAATAATAAATATTATCTCGATAAAAGTAGGAAGATAACTTTAAAGTTTTAACCCTTTCACCGCGAACGTCGGATTTATCCGACAAATATTGTCGTGCCCATTCCGCATTGGATATTTCCAACAAAAAAAACCGCTCGTATTGCACATAACTTAAGTATCCACATCCCTTTTTGGTTGTAGGTATTTATTTTAGATTTCATACCCCTCGCGCCGGGAGCACAGCAACTGATATAAAGTCTCGCGGTGAAAGGAACGAAACTGAACAAGTAGATATAGTGATAACACTTCGTGATGAAGAAGGCTTAACTAAAAATAATGCAATTGAAAATATAATTGAAAATTCGCCTACACTACAACACTAAAACTTAGGTACCTACTCAGAACAACATGAATATTACGTACATTTGGAACTATCTATCTGCTCGTTAGGCGCAGTCATGTTATCCAGACACCGCAGCAGCATCGGGCTTCGTTCACAGGCCTCCAAAGCGCGCTCTTTGGCACTGATGTCGACGCGCGCTTGCCCGACACGCCATAGTACCTTCTGACATGCGTCGAAGCAACTGAGGGAATCAGCTTGAGCTGTGAAATAAAGAGATATCACAATGGTTAGTACTTCGACACAAAAAAATGCTCAAAAACACATCGTAGACGGGGGTAAAAAAGTGAAAAAGTACTCGTATCTGAATGCTAATAATGTGGATGCAGAACATTCTAATCAATAGTGTAGCAATTCTAATCAAGCACAAAGTAACGATTGAGTAAAGTGCAACCCAAAATCTGTAGGTCGGATAACTTTAGGCCGCTGTAAGCTACTAATAGTAAACAGTATAATATAATATAACGCACAGCAGCACCACTGCGCTTTCTCTTGACTCTGTACGCAGTCGAAAAGCGCTATCTCGTCGGAGTCGGATGTCGACAGACTTCCTTCAAGGAAGTGATGTGTTTGGCACTCGCATGTCTGCAGGCTGTATAGGTGCCGATTAGACAGCAGCCTGTGCTTTATGATTGCCCTAACAGAGCAAACTGTTAACTATTTTGATGATGTATAAAGTTACGTACAGCAACACCACTGCGCTTTCTCTTGACTCTGTACGCAGTCAAACAGCGCTATCTCGTCTGACTGTCGACAGGCTTCCTTCAGGGGAGCGACGTCTTTAGCAGTTGCACACGCGTGTCTGCAGGCTGTAGAGGTGCCGATTTGACAGCACCCTCTGCCCCACCAGCCCAAGCCGGTAACGATTTCTGAAAAAGTGCGAATAATGGTACACACCACAGGAGAGTGAAACCTATCTCCATTGTTGAGGCTTTAACTTTAAACAGTACAGTGACTCGTCCTGACCTCGCATGGGTTCTTATTATACATGTTAATTTCTGGGTGAAATGCTTTACATGTTAGTCAAAACTTCATCAAAATCGGCCTAGTAATTTTTTGCATGTCGTCACAGCTAAATGTACACGCCGGAGGATCAATTTATAGTAGTACGTACGAGTATGAATATAAAGTGAATAGCTCCGCGGCAAAGATCCTTTGATTGTTGATTAGATCGAAACCCAGAAAATAAAACTAATATTTTATTTGATACATTTTTAAAACTTACTTAATTCAAAATATCGTCATCACAGAAAACCTCTAACTTACCTTGGATCGTATGGTTCATGCATATCCAAAATTCGATCTGCAAAAGAAACAGGTAGGTATCAATATATCAAATGTCTTCAAAGTCTTTTGTGAGTTTCTCTCATATTTGTCCATGGTAACCTGACACGGCGGTTACATCCTTTTGATGCGTAACTTTATCCCAATTACAATACAATGCCGATAGGCGGTTTATTGACGACGCTGAATGAGCATTTATGCCCAAGTAAATATTGAATAGCTTGAACCAACTTAACGACGTGAATAGACGATATCCACTTACTGCCTGCAGGAAAACAACAAATTATGATTCACTTTATGTGGATTATTGCATTAGTATTAAAAGATGTTCTGGTATCTGACCAATTAATTTTAATAAAATTTAATAAGAATAATTTTCCGAGCTTTATAAATATGTTAGTAATCGCATAAAAATGACGAATTGTACTGAAATAAAAATCACTTGAATGCTGCAAACAAGTCACACAAAAGATAATAGGTTGGTACTTAGAAACTAATGAATAATGATGCAGCGCTCATGCTCAATATACCTAGAATAACTATCTAATCCCGTCTGAATAGCACCCGGCCTATTCCACGAAGAGCACCTAATATTCGCAGGTGCTCTTCGTGGACTTAAATTAATTTTTACATTTTTTACACGAAGAGCACCTATGATTTAGCAACTAGCTGGGATTTATACTTTACTTTTTATTATAAATAAAAAAATATTAATTACACCATATGCGTATTTTGCACACGAAATCTGTCTAGCTAGATGATGCGACATTATAAAATAAAATAATAATAAAATCATCACTATAATTATATTAATTATACCCAATAATAACACTTGCTTTTATGATATATAATATCAATATCATAATTAGTCTCCATTCCAATAAATGTGATATGTGGAAACTGATTGTGAAATTATATCATAAGAGCTATGTTGTAATTGGGTAAGATTAATATAATAATAGTAATGATTTTGTTACTATTTTATTTTCTAAATAGGTGCTCTTCGTGGACAAAAACGTGAAAAAAAAAAAATTATCCACGAAGAGCACCTGCGAATATTAGGCGTTTTTCGTGGAATAGGCCAGGTGCTATTCAGACGGGTGCTCTAAGTGGAATACCTCGTTTTCAACACACATCAAAGCCACACGTATCTGGAATGAAGTCTTAGCCTATTATACTTTCTAGCCTATCTATCCATCCACTTTGCATCCACTTAACCCTAGAAGCCTAATCTACTTCAGAGGTACACTAAGCCTTATCATACGTTTCGGAGGCGTACATTATATAAAAATCAATTTGTAGGCAAAAGTATACTTATTTATGTCCAATTTTTTAAAGGATATGTAAGGTAGGAATAAAAACTTAAAATAAAACACAGTTTAATCAAAGAAAACAGCAATCACAGTCTTTTATTACAATGAAATAACAAGTACGACTATTTTTAAACTAAAAAATAACTTTTCAGAAAATAAAATGTACATTTGTATTTTTTCTAAAAACTAATGTTTTTTTAACATTTATAGTTTTAATTTAAGATAGTCTTAAAAATTAATCAGACTTTTAATGACTATATCACATTTTTGAGCAGTCTATACAGACATCAACTTTATGCTCGCCATATATAGTTTTATTTTTTTTACACTGAAATCATACTTATTTTGATATCCGTTTTTTCTTATGAGCAAAAAACGCAATATTTGCGCTTTTTGGGCTCAGGTTCTCCAGCCTGTTTTTCCTTAGCTAGTTTGGTTTTGGGAGTATTTGGATTGGATTTTCTTATATATTTTAGAAAAATGATGTTTTTCCTCTAATATGGCCAATATGTTGCCGTGCTATATTCTCTTAGACCGCGACATACTGGTATCTAAAACAATGCCAAATATATATAAAGTTATTTAAAAACTAAAAAAAAAGTAATGTCGTTAAAAGTTACACAAAGCATAATCATACGTTTCGCAGGCGTGCAGTACCTCAGTAAGTCAAAAATGGCGGGACTTACCTTAGCGATACGGACACCGTCCGCAAGCTCGTGTCGGCCACTGAGATGGTTGAACAGCACAATGTGCTCACTTTGCCCGTTAGAAAGAGAGAGCGAATATTCGATTTTGTGTACGCCTCGCAGGCGTAGATTAGGCTTCTAGGGTTAATGAATTTACCGGGGTCCAGTTCTGCCCCCATTTGAAATAAATCATTTGATAGGAAACGGAGACATCATTTCAAATTTGGTTTTGATCAGAGCCAAGATAACCCTTTAAACTATTTTATGAACTACTGTTTACAGTTTAAAGTAAGAACGAGAAGCTTTTCTACGCACAATTGCGAAAAACGGCCACTTTTGGCGTATGTGCGTAGAAAAGGTTCACGTTCTCACTTTAAACTGTAAACAGGGGTTCATAAAATAGTTTAAAGGGTTATCTAGGGTTTGATTAAGGCCAAATTTTAAATGATTTCTCCGTTTCCTTTCAAATGATTTATTTCAAATGGCACTGGACCCCGGAAAATTCAGGTAGCCCCTTAATCAAAAATGTTTCTTAGGAAAATTATACGAATAAGTAAAGTCGATCGATTAAATTTTCCTAATAAACATGTTAAGAGTTTGACTTATCCAACTCTTAATACTAGAAACTAAAGTCAGAAAAGCTTACCGACTGTGGCGCACAGAACTTATAAATGTTTTGTATCCGCTCCTCCCGCATGCTGGAGTCAGATGATATCTCCGCCAGCGACATCTGTAACAACAACAATTAACATCATGCATCGATATGACAGAAACAGATGGGGACGAGGACATTAGTAGCATAGATTATAGTTTCTTGGCTGGAAGTAACAACGGCAAACATGCAATCACAGAGATGTTATATTTTTTCGAATATGCTGTTATATTTTTTCGAATATGCTGATTTTATAGATGGACGCGGAGATGTTCACTTAATGCTAGTTCGTATATAAGACTATGGACAATGCTGCCTTAACAGATTTATTATAAAGCAGGTACCTCGTAAAATGTTTCATAGAAATAAAATAATAAATACTCCTATAATAAAAATACCGATAGCTCCTACTTGGTAGGTAGATCATGTAGGCAGCTTATGGAGGTTTGCTGGAGGCTCACATCATACAGATAATGATACGAACAATTTCAATTATTTCTAAATACTTACAAACTGTCATTTTTATCGGCAGTTAAAAAATTATAAATATAAAAAAACTTTGACTCTCAGATACACAAAAAGATCCGTAGATTTCTCTAGCCTGAAATTAAATACTAATATTTATAATTTTGCGCTAATGAAAGCTTTATAGCATAAATTAAATTCTGTGGGAGGTCTCAAGATCAAATAAGAAACCTGTGCTTACCAAACAATCTGCTGGTTAATAAAGCCACAAACTTTTGTAAGTACGCAATAAGCACAAAATACTGGAAGAACAGAAGTCAAGCTTATGTAGGTAGAGATCCTTTTGGAGATTTTGTTCAGGAATGTTTTAGGAATTACGTCACGATTTCTCGGATACAATGGGTCGTCCGTCTCTACCCGTAATCACAATGCTGCAATCCTGAAGCACTCTAGTCTCTGACAGAGCAGAACCAGAACGGGCATTATTTCGTAAGAATTACCTAAGCAGTTTTGCTGTATGTTTTTAGTTTTTGCAGACGCATTGTAGCTTTATCTTTGTACTCTCACTTCAGGCAACAAGTATGGTGTTCGAAATAAACACATGTTTCCAGTGCGTTATAGGGGCATTAGAGCCGCCTAATAAAATTAATTGCCACCGCACCGACACATCGGCGTCGCGCCGCTTTTAAAATATCTAATTACACTGACACCATTTGCTTTTTACGTTTTACGTTACCAATAATTATTTTACGAAAAGTACATTTCGTTATATAGTTACGTTCCACGAACTGATACGATACGACTAAGGCTGAAATTCATGATAAACTCTATAATATAATTAGGTACCAATTAAAGACTGAATCAAATATTTTAAAAATAACTGCAAAACATATTTATTGAAAATTAAATAATATATTTTTCCGCCCCAGCTTTGCTGTATACAAAATTTTTGTGTATCCAATCCAAATATTTGATGTGATCTCATAAGATAAATAATTAAATATGGTTATCGGTGTTTTTTCCATCACACCAATTTATCACTTTGAGATTAGGAAACCGCTGTGAGTGTACATAATCAGTCACAATAAATACTCTTCGTTATCACGGGTGCCAGGGTTATCGGCTGCTCCACATAGACAGATGTTGTCGAGACATCATACACACTTATAACTAAAGTAATGATTATGAATGGAGAGATCTAAGTAGTTTAACCTACCTTGTACCTTCCAATTGACTGGTATACAAGTTAATTCCAATAGATTATGTACTTAACTCGACAGTTTTTACCAAATATTAATGAATAATCATCTTCAATCCTTATGAGACTTTTGGTGAAATTAAAAAAAATTTCGAAGTGGTAAAGACAAAAACGTAATTCGGGTTCCTGTCTCCGAAGCAATAAAGCAAGGGAAAGAGGTTTAACAAAAAATGTCATGTACTGAACGTGCTCCAAAAACTATACACTAGATCATATACCAAGATATTTTTACTTCGTAAGCACTAGATAGAACAAATATCTACCTTTTTTAAGTAAACGATCGTTTAAAATCTGTCGAAAAATGTTTAATTCATAGATTTATTTATTCATAAATTGTCACAGGTTAGATATAAATTGTAATTTTAAATTGTGAAAATTAGTCTATGGCTAGCTTACATAAATAAAAAGTCAATCATATAGACCGACTCTTATCGTTTCCCGTGAAAAGGTGCCCAAAACGCTGGCAGCATTTCCACACTGACAGCATTTGCACATGAGCATTTGCACATGAAACCAACCTGAGCGGGTGTCACAAGTCTTCTCTGAAATTCTGTGCCCTATCTTGCCGATAAGGTACTTAGCATCAGCTCCCTAGCAACCCATCGTTTCTACTACTACACGAAGCAACAATGCCGCTCTTTAATAGTTCGTATATTCAAGTCAAGTCAAGTCCACTACACACCCTACAAGATTATAATTAGAAACAATTAACATTCCTGAAGCATGATTGTTAACATCAGGGATAGGATAGTTGAAAATTTGTAAATAAACATGCATGATATTCAGTAAACTATGTAGAAAAACATATTTTGTTTGTTTGTTGTAATTTCAAATCTAAATAAAATAACAGTTGCGGTAAGGCCGCCTTTTGACATCGGTTTTATTGTTATCCATTTTTATGTAAAATTATGTTTTGGTGCAATAACGATTTTTAACTAACTAATAAATAAATATGTGGTCCAAATGAAAGTATTACCTTACTCCGAAAATACATTTCTTAAAGTGTTCATAAGGTAAAGATAACGCAGTATGTCGAAAACTTATGCCTAACCGCTTTGAGGCATGAGAGCATTTTCATTAAAACTTGATTGAATTTATCATACACCATGTTAATTTGAGAGTGATTTGACTTGTAACAACCATACCAAATACCGACCATTGTGTGTAGAGGTGTTCGTTGAATAAGATCACAGATCATAAACATGAGTTCATATCAGACAAGTCAAAAAATTAAGACACTTTGCAGTAAAATGAAATGTAACTTTTAAAACTTTGCAACCATGCATTGCAGTCTACATATTTCTTGAAAGTGTACTTTTTAAATTTTATTTTACTAGTTGCTGCATAAATGTTACTTTCTATGTTTGATTGTTACTTTCTGGATCTAAAGTATTCTAAACATGAACATAAAAATACCATTCACACACGCAGATCTTACCACTCTTCAAAGTTTGTTAAACTTAGTTATGTCTCGTTTTCAGAACTTTCCAAAGTCAAAATCAAAGTCAACAGTTTTTATTCAATGTAGGATAAATTTATCTCTTATCATTCATCGGTCATTTTTTAAATATTATTAAGGTGCAAAAGCTAAAAAAACTACTAGAGTTTCGGAAGGAAACGAACGAAACGAACGCTGAAAGAAACCCAGTTCAGTATTGGTTCCTATCCAGCCTGATGGGCTATGTTTCAGTTACAATACAGATTTACACTTAAGCTCGTATACATTATACATATAATACAATTAAAATTTGCAGTCAACTATTTCCAAGAATTTTGATCAGATCAATAGTCATTAACATGATAATAAGCATTTTTTTATTAAATGATTTTTAACGGCAGTCTTAAACTTCGATAAGCGTAACGTAACATTATCTGGAATTTTATCATAGAGACGCAAGCTGAGACCCACAAAAGACTTTTTTGTTTTTTCTAACTGAAAAGCTAATTTGTTTTTATTTTTAGTATTAATACTATGAATATCATATTTTTTCTTATATGTATGTTTATTCTGGCGCACGTACATAATGTTCGCATAGATGAATTGCGAAGAGAGAGTCAAAATATTTATGTCTTTAAAAGTTCCCTTAGAGACTCTCTAGCACCTAGTTTATATATAGACCTAACAGCGCGTTTTTGTAAAGCAAATATGGTATTTATTTCTGCAGCATTACCCCATAGCAATATTTCATAGGACATAACACTATGGAAGTAACTAAAATATAACAAACGCGCTGTATCAACGTCCGTCATCTGCCTAATTCTTCTAATCGCGTATGCTGCAGAACTAAGTTTTCCAGCAAATTTTTTAATATGGGCACCCCATTGCAAACCGGAATCAAGCGTTATTCCCAGAAACGTTGTGTTATCTACCATATCTACTGCTTCCTTATTAATAAGTAATCGTGTTGGAACTTTTGTAACATTTGGTAAGCAGAACTTTACACATTTAGTTTTTTTTGCATTTAATACTAAATTATTTGACGTAAACCATTCCAACACTTGCGACAAAGTATTATTAATTTCTTCAGAGCGTTTACAACAACAAGAAAAAATTATATAAATATATATATATATATATATATATATATATATATATATATATATATATATATATTTGTTGTTATAAACGCTTGTAAAAGAAAACAGGGTTCTATCTAGGTTAAAACGCAGAAAAGTTTTAACCAAGATAGAACCCTGGGGCACACCCATCACTACGGTTGATCCGTCGGATTTTACTTGATTTACACTAACTTTTTGAAATCGGCTACTCAAATCAGATTTAATCAATTTGAGAGCTTTCCCTTTTATTCCATAGTGCTCAAGTTTGGATAGAAGAGTTTCGTGGTCTACACTAGGGATGCCACCTTTTTTTTAGGACGAATAGAGTATTTTTAATTTCTGTAGAACAAAATTAAAGTACACAGCATAAAAAAAGAGTTTTTATTAGTTTTTCAATATTTGTACTTAAAAACATATTTTTTGTTGCTTTTTTCAATATTTTACAAATATTTGTCTTTCTTAAAGATACTTACAGCCTATTTGTAATCAAAATTTTAAATTAAAGTATATAATCAACTCATTTTTTATCAAATTTAGGGCAGCTCTATTCCTATCGTCTCTTCATTTTACATTAATAAGGAAGAAGACTCTCTCAGTGGACGCTGAAGTAGCCAGTACAGACAAAATATATGAAATGAATTTGATAATATTTGGAAAAGCTTCACTTTTAACTGACTTGTATATGAAGCTAATATAAGAAATTGAAATAAATAAATAAAATAATATATTTATAGTATTTTAGCGTACTTTATTGGTGTCGTAGATTATAAAGTATCTACGCCTAAATGAAAAAGAGGACAATACTCTATTGTAGAGCAAGTGTGGTAACCCTAGTTTACACAGTAAAATGCCTTGGAGAGGTCACAAAACACACCAATTGAATTCTGACAACCCTCCCAAGCATCGTAGATGTTTTGTAAAAGTGCATCACCTGCATCCGTTGTTGATCGACCCTTAGTAAATCCATAGTGATCACCATGGAATAGACTATTTTTGTTAAAAAAATCTAATAATTTTCCCGGTTTCAGTGTTAATAATATTCCACGTTATCTTTCTTTATTTTATCTTTAGAATCTATTAAACTCACTGTACCGTTATTCGAAGCCTATATAATGAGAGGGGCTACTGCTTCCGGTTCTAGTACTAGTCATGACTTCCGGTCTAGGTCCACGCTAGTCGCCTCTTCCGCTCCCCACCTAGCGCGCTCCCCACTACGCGACACCAGTTTGTTCGGCATTAGCGTTTTTGATTCCGTTCGAGACGGTTACCTTATGTGCAACGCATAATTCAAACCGTTTCGCCGTTACTAGCCAAAAACTTTAGTAGGAAAAGTGTTGAAATCGATGGAAAATACACGTTGTGAATAAAATTTTAAGGTTATTTGAGGTAACAAATTAAATGTTCACGTAGTTAAACCGTAAGTACTTTCAACCATAATCTTTTCCCCAGTGAGTTCGGGTGTTAATTTCTTTTTCTGTATTTTAACTGTGTTTACAGTTCATAGATAGTAATTAATTATTGCTATCTTTGGAATCTTATTTCTTTTTGGATTCGATTACGTATGTATCTACGTATAATGATTCACTACAGTTGGCAACCAGATCTACTGCTAACTTTAAAATTTTATTTTTTGCTTTATAACATCTCCTAACCTTACAGGGATAACAATCCTTTAAGCTTAACCTTTTTCAGTGTGAAATAGGTACATCTCATCATCATACTCATTATATCGAGAATAGAATAAGTACGGACATAGTTTTTCAGGAAGGGAAAATTACCGAGTGATAAAATGAAATGAGTTCAGTTAACTCGTCAGGAATTAGAAAACCGTGAGTAACCGCATGCTTCAACTTTGTACAAGTGACGCGAACGCCTCTAGACAAGAGCGTGGCCTTTACGAGCAAAATTTTCTTAATTATTTTCAACCATGAACTTGCAACGTGGCCATACAAAAATGTTTTTATTTTGATAAATTTACCGTCGTTTCTCAGCTCATCTTTTCAATAGAATATTGGTATATTAAGAGTTTTAACAGTTTATCTGAAACACCGATAACCCTAAAGGTTTCATTTTTGTGTTTTACCAGCCGGTAATATGATAATTCCAGATTTGCAGGTACTACTAACGCTTTCTTACAGCAAAGAACCATTGATGTGCCAAAGTTGAAATTTATAATTAAGATAAGCTTGTACGCTTGCTGTTAAGCCACATTCTTGCGCTACTGATCATTCGAAAATGGTGAAAAGCTAAAAGGAGAAAATACTCGAGAAGCAATAACCCGATGTGATTGTGTATGCGTGAATTCGTGACAAATGTAATCATACTGGAACTTCCTGTCCCGCAGAATTCCTATCGTATTGATTTACAACAAAGCCTGGAACCACATTTCTGCTTCGGAGAACGACGTGACAAACATAATCATAGTGGAACTTCCTGCTCCGCATTTCCGCCCCGCAGAGCGACAACACGAACGTAATCATGCTGGAACTTCCTGCTCCGCAGAATTCCTTTCGCATGGATTTAAAACAAAGCCTGGAACTGCATTTCTGCCCCGCAGAGCGACGTGACAAACATCTGAAACATACTGGAACTTCCTACTCCGCAGAATTCCTATCGTATTGAATTGCAACAAAGCCTGGAACCGCATCTCTACCCCGCAGAGCGACGTAACAAGCCTAATGTTACTGGAACTTCCTGCTCTGCAGAATTCCTATCATATTGGTTTACAACAATGCCCGGAATTCCTATAGTATTTATTTGCAACAAAGCCTAGAATCGCATTCTGCACCGCAGAGATAGCAGCGTCGTTTAGTTTCGGTAAGTATAGGTCAACTCCTGCTATGCAGAATTTTACACCATATGGCATTTAATAAAAGCCAGGTTCGAATACCTGCTATGCAGTATTTAACTGTAAAAGCAGTAACAATGGAGGAGCTTCTGCCCCGCAGAACTCCGGGGCGCTTTGACTAACGACAAACTTCTTAAGTCACGTTTCTCCTCCGCAAAACGATGCGGATACCAAATCGGTTTGAGTGCTTTAATTTATTGTACGGCTGCCCTATCTAATGCGATTTATTAAATAAGGATCGCACTTCCGTTCAACAGAACTATCCGAGTAAATTTATATGCGTAACAAAAACTAGCACGGCTGCTTTCATAACGAGCCTGTCTGTTCCGCAGATTAAGCAATGTATATTCACTTATAATAAATATGTAAGTACGAAAACAAAGATCTCGATTCTGCCCCACACATCGATCAAAGTACACTAATTTCTGATCATCCGGGCAGTGGCGTATTATGGCGCCGCTGCCCGGCACAAACTCCTCGAAACAGGGTTAAAGGGTTCGTCGTGAATTGCAAAAGCTCTCTCGTCCTGAAATATTGACGACACTGTCGGATGAATGTCGTTATTATTATTATTATTAGACGTGTAAATACGTCTCGAAATCTACTTCAAATAACTCAGTCTAGCATTATTTAGTGAAATTATGTATGCAGTTTAGCGGTCTTTACAATTTTTCGCGATAAACACCGCTCCTTACTGGGTGAAATTAAATAAAAGTGCCTTCCAGTGGCACCTCATCCTGAGTTTCAAAAGGCACATCAGCTATTTGTCCTCATTGTTGTCGTTAGGTGACAGTCACCTTAAATAACAAGAACTGACATAGCTTTGAGCAGGATAAAATCCTGACACCCATGTTAGAATAATAACATTAGAGTAAGAATAAAAACAAGTGAACCTTGTATTCACATAAATAATTTTACGTCAACTGGGCCATTTTGACGTTCAGGAGGACAACACCTCAAACCCCTAAGCAAGTTCGTTTCTTCTTGGGGGTCATAGTCAGTAGTAGTAGTGAGACCTACCCACTCAGATACATTGATCATCTACAAGTCCTTACTCACGTGGTTTTTAACAAGTCAATCCACCATGGCAGATAAATGCTACGCATCTAAATACCACAATACAACACTACAATGTTATAGTACTGCGCGGGCACCCCGTACTAGATCCTACCCGGCCAAAGAGCTAGACGTACCTTGGAACCTTGCGCTTATTAGCATGTTCTATGTCAGTGCGTTAGTAATTCGGCATGCCTTCGTTGTAAGCATAGAATTATAACATATTCCTTATGTCTGGTCGTAAGCTACCAGGAGTGCTATTAGAGAAATCGCTAGTCACATTAAGAATGACCTGCACGAGCGTTTTCAAATGGGCACATTTTTGGATTAGTCATATTCATACGCAAAGGATTTGTACTAGTGGTCTTGACCACTCGTAATCCGAAATTTTCGGCGTGCATACTATTATGTAGGGAAACCTTTCACGGAGAATCTGTTACGATTCATGCTGTTTTTCTATTCATGGTAACAGTAGACCATAGGCAAACTTGCAATTTCTGGGAAAACCAAAAAAAAAAAAGTAATGCTTTTTCACTGACACGACGGTTGAAAAAGTATCACCAGACGGTATATACACGAGTGGTGATCTGGAAAAATACACATTTTGTGTGTTGCCGACTCCCTAAATGGAAAAATAGCAGTCTAGGCGTTTCATTTCCAACTCGAACGACTTGAAATCACGCACAAAAGGCGTTACTTTTGCCATTTTGTTTGTTAATGGTATAAAAATGTCTGTCCTTCAACGTCAAATACTATTTCTTTTATTTCTTCTTTTTTTTAGGAAAAGATTGTGTAACGCAAAATTTACACGAAATGAATATTTAGTATTAAAATTTCATTTTAATGGCACGCATCCCCAGTTATTAAAATGCAAGATAATGTTTTTACACGAAATACATTTACATATGTTTATTATGAATTCGATTAGAGTGCTGTTGAGGCGTTCTTACGAGTATCCCAGGGGACGCGTATCCTCGCTCATCAAAGTACTGTTGTCACCAGAATTATGTACAGTTAATATTAAAACAATAAAACATAATTAATACAAACGGTATCATAGAAACACTCACGAATATCAACATTTGAGATGAAGCATTTAGGCTTTCTGAGAGCTGTACATCATGAAGTATTTATTGATATAATAAAATAGTAGTAATGCGTAGCATTCGAATCTCTCTTATGTACTGTGAGTGAGCGTTTAATTAACCAAACCTTTGTGACTCCGAATCACCCTGTCAAGTTTCTTCATTATATATCAACCCAAATGTATAGTAAATGTATAAATGGTTGTAACTACAATTCATTGTATTGAATGTCCAGTTTGGACAACATAAAAAAACCTAAGTGTGCTTTCACTAGACTTTTACGAAACATCCGTTAAGCTGGCTGCAATCCTTTGAATCTACTACGCGTACAACCTATCATTTTGTAAATCTACAAGTTATATTGTACTGTACTGTAAACTGCTACCTAGAAATATATTAGATGTTCCTGGGTAACAGTTTGTCAACCCCCGGCACGGCACACACAACACAAACACACTTCATTACCACACTCACAATCACACACTTCTATACATACACATGCCCCATGCTTGTATCTTTATTATTTTTTATTTCGTTTTATTTTGTTTTTTAGCCTAAGTACCTATATTTGTTCACTTTTTGAACTTTTGGTTCTCGCTTCATATAAAATACGGCCGAACACTGGATTCCAAAATACAGGCTCCTGCCTAGTTTGGAAATCAGGGCTTAAAAATTAATTTGTACTACCTTTAACAACTTTTTTGTGTAATAACAAACGTATGCTGTACAAATCTTTAAGCGAATAAAGAACTTATTTATTATTATTATTATTTATTATATTTACCACAGTTCCTGAGTACTCGCTAGAAAATATCCATGTAGATAATTTTATTTTAATGGTATTTTGAAATTCCCAAATACGCACTAAGTCTGCTATATTGCTGCTACGTGGCTAATTTACATTATGAGACGTGTGATATACTTTATCATCATAAGGACTCTGTCTATCTAGATAAGACATTTGGTTACTATCTGCTCATTGCAACATGACTAATTTTGTTTAATTCATCGCTACGTACTTATAATTCATTACATGAATCTCTTGATCTACATGCGTTGTCTATTGAATTAAATTTTTATCGCAATCCCTAACCTGCTCACTTAATAAGTATAATCACATTGACGTAACTAAGCACCACCAGGCGATAATAGACACGTCTCTCATTATATATGCTTCGAATAACGGTACAGTGAGTTTAATAGCAACATTTTACCTGCAAATAAAATGTATATTAAACATACTTACCTTATTCGAAGCCTATAGTTTATAGTTCTACCTGGTGTCCCAAAAGACGATCCAATGACGAACAAACTGGGTTACAAAACCCAACTGCCTAGGTGGCGCTAGTGTCGCGTAGCAGGGAGCGCGCTAGGTGGGGAGCGGAAGTGGCGACTGGCGTGGACCTAGACCGGAAGTCATGACTAGTACTAGAACCGGAAGCAGTAGGTTTCCTCTCATTATATAGGCTTCGAATAAAGTATGTTTAATATACATTTTATTTGCAGGTAAAATGTTGCTATTATAGCTGTCCTGGTATATAATGATTTAGCGCACAAGCATACTTTTTTAAAGCTTTGAATAAGTTCTAACGAAATCAATAAACTTAGGTTTTTGGTTATAAGCTTTCATAGCTATATTCATATAGCCTATTCCTACTAATATAAATTCCTGGGGAAACCCATTCGCTAAACTTTTTTCGATTAGGTTTTTTAGCTTTTTTTATTAAATTCCGATTCTATTACTCCAAACATTTTATTATATAAAATATCCGGATTGTCCCGAGTTTCTTCAATTAAAGGTATTTTTTTTTAACTTTTATCCCTGAATGTTTTGATTCCCTATCTGTAACCATATCAATTTCAGATAAAATGTAATAAGTACGAGTACCTATCGACCATTCACGACACGTGAATTTGTAATAGCCAAAAGTCAAAAAGGTCTTTTGTCAATTATACGGGAAATGCGTCTCTACAATTTATTTCTGGAGGTGCACATAACGTCGATTAACCCTCTCGCACTTAGGCTGTTGGAACAATGATCATTGTATACAAATCAGGTCTCGAATAAGTCCACAACACTTCTCCACTTATTGTTCTGCGATTTATAACGAATTTCATCGTGTCGCTTATAAATAAATAATATGCCATGCTACGAATTACAAACGACTCTGCATTGTACGCTTTCGATCATTTTAATATCATTGTGAAATTATCAAAGCAGGCATTATAGATATGAATAGTCAAACCGCATAATAATATAATAGGATACTCGTACTTTTTGGCATCTCAAGTATCTGCAGGCTAAATCACACCGTTGTTCCGTTTCGACGGATAAACATAACATAATATTACATTTTCTATTCTTCTTCTCGTGTCGAAAGCTCGAAATAAAATATATTTTTTCCCTCCATTAGGTTGCCACTTTCATAACGCAGTAAGTGGGACCTATATGAGGCCTCTGACCTCATATAGGTCCCACTTGCTGCCGCTGGTGGGACACAATGGGCAGGAGAGGAGACACATTGACACTGTGTTGCAGTTGGAGCAATGTATCTCCTCCTAAATTATTCTTGCACCGTCCTTTCTCAGTTCGGAGTCGGTTTAAGCTTTTCCATGTGGCCCATGGTAGCTCATGGCCCGGTGGTAGTTCCTCCGATGGTTGAATGAAATCAGGAGGGGTTGGATGTCTGCTGTGCCACAATTGGAGCCGGGAGGATATTAGATTGCCTTCAACTGGTATTGTGTTAACAAAACGATTGCAGCTTACAAGTCGGCTGGTGTAGGGTTAAGCTCCATAAAATGGGTGCCTAGAATCATCCTGACATTATAGTCTGTTCTCGTACTGTAAGTAAGAAGTGGGTAGTTCACATCACTCGAGATGTTAGATGCCGATCACGCCATGCTCTGCCAACCACCTTTTACTCGGCCGTTCCGCGACAAATATATTTTTTTTTAATTATAATAAGCCTATGTCTAGCTGTGTCCCTCCGGTGGCTGATTTTATAATGAATTAAAACAAGAAAAGTTTAACATTCAGTTAGAGAAAATTATTTCCGTAGAAAAAATACACAAGAGCGTTGACCACTCGCTCTCCGAATTGTCTTGGCAAAGCAGATGAATCCATCTTCCTGTTAAGAGTTAATTTCGTCACAAGTGACTCACTTGGTAGCCGGCACGCCACAATGATCGCGACATACCTATGTGACAATCATGTAAGTACAACAATAGTCTGGATTTAGACCACTTTCCTTCAGATGCAAGCTGTGAAAATGGTCATGACCAAACTTTAGCCATTTTTTACTTGATTCAGAATAAAAGGAAAAGTTTTAACGACTATCCTTTGAAATGCATTCACTGCAGTTTTTGTGGGTTTATGTGCATATCTATAAAAATTAAAGGTGGTTTTTATTTGTTATCATTAACAGTAAGTTTGCGCGTTGATGTCTTTTGTTTCCCTATATGTATGTAAGTATAACTATATTACTACTTATACACATTCTTTTACCCTTAATTGCTACCGCGTTACATGTATAATAGGATATCTAATAATAAAAATTGGGCCACCTCTACTTTTATGTAAGATTAGGTTTAAACTGTAAAATATTTTTGATTGAGCAATTTGATTTCTTTTTTAAAAGTAATTTCTAGTAAACTAGTATTTACTGAATTTACTGAAAACAGCCGCCTGTTCCAAGCAAAAAAATTGAAATAAGATTAGGTAATTAATTCACGTCAAGGCAACTCTGTCTCATACGCGTTTCTAAGAATTAAACTTTATCATTCAGTTATGTAGGGGGAGTGATAGGCCCGAAATAAGCGGATATTTTTATGCGTTCGCTGCATTCAAATTCGTTGTTCATTTATTTATTATTCGATGCGTGGACGCCATTTGTCAATGAGGCTTAGCACAAACTGCGTTTTTTTTTGATACCACACACTATGCGAGACTCAAAATATTTTCTGTTTTTAGGAAGCGAGTAAAAGAGTAAAAGATCTTTCCTTAACGTAATGAATAGTATGTATATATATTTATTCTTAATATTTATAATTTTATATATTTATAGTTTATGATGTATTATATAATATGTATGTATGTATATGTTTCAACTTTAAATAAGTACCTATATGTATTTGTATTTAACTTTAGTCTATTTTGTACACGCCTACTACTACCTGTTTACTTGTCTTTTCCTCTCCTGGGTCTGCTGGAAGCGATTTCTTATGAAATAAGCACTACCTATGTACTCAGTGTTCCTACTTTGTTTGTTCCTATGTTTGTATTTTGTGTAGGTACATACATTTTTTAATATATTTTTTTAATTTTTTGATTGAATTTGATTTTTAAATGAAATTTTTAACGGTTAAAAACCGCGCTCACTTTTCATGTTAAAATTGACTGCAGGAATCCATCCTATTAAAACATCATGACGGTGATCCTATGGCATTAGTATGGGGATACAGTACAATCGGATGTGGTTGACATCACGCTGCGGCTATGACGCTATGACGGTTGACACGTCCTGCGCGGTACGTGAACGGCATCAGCGGCATGTGGCGTTCGACAAAACATTTGATTTTGTTGGCGGTGTGTGGCCATAGCACAGGCGATTTGTTTGCTAATGCAATTGAAAGCCTTGTTTTGATTGGGCTATCAGTATTGCACAATGGACTTAAGAGTCCCCTTAGAATCAGACTTTTTCATACGTAGTCTAGCTTTTATTTTGAAACGTCAAGTCAGATATTGGCGAAATTATGTAATTTCAAAGAACTTGCATATATTAAGGCATATAACTAGTTTTCACACTCAAAATATGAACTTAAAAGAGAATATACTGTATCATATCATATTTGACCGTATGGACTTCTTCACTCTGGTATTTACTTTAAAGTTTATATTTAACTGTCGAGAACTAGTTATATGCCTAGATATATGCATTTCTTTAAAATTGCAACACACCGCCAAAATCCCACATGTCATTTCAAAATAAAAGCTAGACTACGTTTGTATGGAAAGTCTAGGGTGAGGGTATTCTTAACGCTAATGCATTCTCTACCAGTTTACCACTTGTTAGAGCGACTCTAAAGATGTCCTCGTTAGCTTATATTACTAAATATACGCTATAGTCGCTATATTTAATCTTTACCCTAGAAATAATGTATGTCTTAAACGAAATTAAACTATACTCTAACGAAATTAAACTATACTAACTATATAGTCTTTAACAAAGAAAATGTTTGCGAGTCGAGATGGTGTCACGGGTTGACTATCAAATATATCCAAACAAGAGAATTAGAGAATGTTTGAACTTTAACCCTACTAAACGCAGGCGATGATTGTTTTATCACTGTTTCAACGTTTCAACACCTAAAAACAATTGAAATTATTCTCGTTTGTACATACTTACTAAAATTTGCAGTGTATTCTCGTACATACCTATGTAAACTGTACAATTGTACATTGGCAAAATGGTTAGAATTAAAACTAGTAGTTCGCCGCGAACTTAAACCTCGCGATTATTATAACATTCAGTTCCCTAAGTAACACCTAGATGGCGCTATCCAAAGTTAGAACGCGCTATGGTTTCGTTCGCTACATAATTGCGGACATTTATTAATATTTCAAAACTACTGAACCGATTTTGATGCCCAACTAACTTGAAAATCCTATTAATATTTTCCACATGCCTACCAAATTTCATCAAAATCGGACATACATACAATGTGTTTTCGCCTCCAACTCGATTTAGAGACTATAATTGATTTAGAGTCAATAAATTCAAGGAAAATATTTACTTTATTTACGTGAATACTCGGTAAAAAAAATGCAGTGGGTATTGATATATGCCTTGAGTGAAATAGTAGTAGTAACTTTGGACCTTAAAGTCTTGATAAAGGTAGAAGTCTGGGGATTATAAGAGTGTGTTCTAAACTTGTTTCATTTATTATTGGTTTGTGGTTCTAACAGTCTTCTAATTATGCTGTGTAACAGTTTCAAAAGCCTGCATTTTCCATTTCTCGTTTCCCATGTAGTAAAATAATCAGAGGACCAGCAGCGACAAAATAATCATTTATCGGAAATTAGAGCGCATTGGTACGTTTTGCAAAGAACAACGAAATGAATTTATTTGTTTAATGTTATAATAAAATGCCAATCTACAAATAAGTAAGCTATTATCTAATATGTAGAAACGGTAGCATCCTGGCAGGTTGAAGAGGCAGGCAGTGACAAATAGAGCCATTCGCCAGCAGCCACAGACAATGAATCCATTAGAATTCGGAGCGCACCCGCCGGAGCATTTTGCATAGACCGGCTAAACGTACGCATACTTCTCATAATAATACTTGGGTCGTAATAAAACAAACTTACTGCTCTTTGGTGCATATCAACTGCCGGGAGATTACACGCTATCACCAAATTGATATAACATTGACATTCTTCTTTAGTTTTTTTTTTTTCTATTTTTCACTTATTTTATCATTAAATAAAAAAAAATCTACTTCATTCAGAAATATGGAAGTTAGCTTATATTTTTATTTTTCATATTTAAGACAAACAACTTTCGATTGGTTACTCATGTCATTAGCATTATTTTAGATCCAATAGAAGAAATGGTTGTCAGTTTAATACATCATCTAAATCAAGAAGTATTTCATCTTCGTCTTCGAGAACTTTTCCAACAACTGACCTATATGAACTTTGTAATTTAGTGTCTATTAGAAAATTGTATTTCTTACGTACTATATTAAAAACACATAAAATTTTGCCTCACAATCCTAACATTAAAAATCGTAGAAGAAGATATGCTGCTGTTGTTATTCCCCCATTGGTTAGAACTGAATTTGCAAGGATACAACTTCCAACTCGCCGTTTATACCTATACAATAAGATAAATAGGGAACTGTCAGTCCATGGCAGACCATACTTCGAGTGTAGATCTGTGTTAGTGGATTGGCTGGAGGGATTGAGTTACGATGAACTAGAGGCCTTCATCATCGTAACCCTATATAGGGATATTAATGACTCTGGCTGGTGCTTGTCGTACCCTGGTCCTTTTGACGGGGTCGCTGATGCAGGTTTGGGTTCGGGGTGTGGTTTGCTTTGAATTGACACTTGTCTTTAAATCTATATATAGTAATATAAATACATACATAGTGAAACAAATATATATATTGTGTTATAGCTTTATGTACATTAGTTATCTAAGAAAAACAACCTGAAACTAACTAGTTTTATAATTAGGTTAAATGAACAATTGTTATCAAAGAGCGGAGCCTCCTGGCACAGGCATATTTTTGCCTAAAAGGAGATTCCATCAACTGCGCTGAAAACTTACACTAATTACCTAATAAACAATTTTTATTTTATTATTTATTTCGTCGCCTGAAAAACAACACCTGCAACAGCTAATGAAGTCTATTGCTCTAATTAAAACACAAAGGCAGTTGACAATAAAACAGCAGCGAGTGCGTCGCACGGACTACACCGCCCTAAATAGTTTAGAGATTAGGACCGGTGTACTGCACGTAATTACTGCACTGAAGCCGACCGTGACAATTCCTGATGATGTGCTGAACACCAACTAAATAGGGCTACTTTACGACATTTATCGACTACACGTAAGTTTATGTTAGGCATCTTATCAGTTGCAATAAGAGAAAAGTTTTAGTATGCGATTTGTTACTAGGTATTTGTTAAAGAATAAAGTAGATTTTTGTTAATAGCACACGCGGGAAAAGTGACCCTAATCAAGGGACTGAAACAAATGAATTTGTCGCAGAGCGGCGGCGTCACGGGACTGATGATGTACTATATACAGAGTGAGCAGGTTTGAATCGTAATAGACTAGACAGACACCGAACTTATCGCACTTTTAAGTAATTCACCCTGCTAAAGATATATCAAAAATTGGAAACCCTTCGTGTTACAGAATACAAAGATACCTACTTGGTAAATAGCACGCGCGGGCAAACCGAGCTAATCAAAGGACGGGATCAAATCACCGCGCTTTGAAGTCCGCTGTGAATTTGTCGCGCCACTGATGATTTACTGTCACTGCAGCATGGGCAGGTGGAGCGTAATAGATTTAGACAGCGAGTTGTCACATTTTTAATTTATTGAGACCGCTGGGAAAATATCACAAATTGATTTCAAAATATCAAAAGCATCACTGATATTTATCACTATCAATTGTGATATTTTTATAAATACTCTGATCCCTGACTCTGATTAGAAGATATGAGTTATTTCTGAATAATGATGATGGTGATATTATTTCAAAGATAAAAATACTATGAGAGTAAATAAAACGAGAATGGAATAATAATACAATAAGTCCCTTTTTAACCGACTTCCAAAAAGGAGGAATTTGTCGCGATCTTTTGTTTTTGTTTTATGTATGAACATCGATTATTCTAAGACGCCTGGACCGATTTGTAAAATTATTTTTTTGTTTGAAAGTGTATAATTTACAGGTAGTTTTTATCAAAACCAGTTGTGTAGTTTGGGGGAGAAGTCGGTTTCTAGTTTTGAAAAAATATTAAGGGTCGTTGATGTGTAGGTACCTTATTTGCCACTTAAAGAGAATAAATAAACCAGATAGATAAGAGTGGCAGTGTAAAGAAGCAATGCTACTTTAAAACTGTGCGTCAATAAAAATATCGTAGGCCGTCTTAAAGCAGTTAACTATAAACACAACATGACATTGAAAATAATAACTTAGCAAGGCGAAGACCGCAGATTCACAGACGGTTATTCGTAATGTTATTTTAGTTTACGACCGTTTACGACAGTGAGACGCATGTCTTTTTCACTAACTCCTGTCAGTGGGACAATAAAGTTTGGCCAGAACGGAGTCGTCACGGCGCGGTGACAGCCAGTGATTAACGAGCTGAAGAAATTCTCGCCTCAACCCCCCCTGGCCCCAGACCGCACCCCCTCTGACGCTGGCCTGTAATATTCCCCTGTATAATAATTAACTCCGTCAAAACGATATTTGATACGCTATGCTGTAAATTTAACGAAATTTAAAGCTCACCCCAAATGAATTATTTAAGAATGTCAAGCTTTGTCGTACTTTTTTTGCTGAAGTAACGAGTTTAATCAAGCTACCAATTAAAAACAATCAGGGCAACCACTTCATCGACCATTTGAGATTGCTACGCTGTTCTTGGTACTTACACAGAGACAGTGTTGTGACGACAAATTAATGGGAACGGTTGTGCTATTTGCGCCTTGTAAATTTGAATCTTTCACATGCCTCGGCAGCCGAGAGTAAGCCATCAGTTTGCTACTTAGTTTGTGCCGTGCCATTGCATTTTACACTACCTTCCTACACTTTTTATATACCACTTCAGGAATTTATCATTTCTGTTATGAAAAATTTGTAATTTTTGGGATGAACTACGCCCTCATCTCTCATCAATAATTTTATCCATCAAAAAATTACTCTTATTCTATGCAGCCCTCAACCCCTTATCTGTCAACTTCATGCACTATAAGAAGACTCTTCATCTTTGCTAAAAACTCAATAACCGCAACATTAGAAACATACAACCAACACAGTCATCACATTAACATACGCAACACATAAATCAATGTAAGAATACAAAACTAAAACATAGTTAATTATCACTCCAAAGTGAGACTCAATATCCAAATTTATCTTGTAAGGAGATATGTCAAGATTGCAGTGTCGTGACGTAGGAGGGGCGACATGAAAGGGCTTCAGATGTGTCTATTTTCACTCGCTTTGAATCCAAGCGTGTTTGTTTTCGCAACTTTCAACTGAAGGGAATGCAACAGGCGTAACTGCGCTTGTAGGGTAACAAATATTTTTATTCTAAAACACTGCTTCAGTTGCAAGTATAAACGACTTTTTTAGAAAAAGAGCCCAATATCCGGATATTTATTCTAAACATAGATAAATATACATAATATGTAGAGACAAATAATTATTCACTTAACCAGATAACCTAATTAATAAATGATTTTCATTATATACTATTTTTTGTACTTCACTATCTTTTCCATATCTACATGGCATTGACGGATGAGTAATTTTATAATTACGAGTCCGGCAATGCTATTCCCATCCCGCCGAGGTATGAATAGTGCTTTTGTCATTAACCTCCGGATTGACGGACTAGCGTGTTAACAATTACGCCACGGAGATTGTTATGTTTACTGCGAAGAGTATACAATCAATCACTGCGTGCTTCGAAAGAAAAGAAACGGCTTTGCACTAAAAACGTGCCTTTGCACTAAAAACGCGGGAAAGCCGCATTATAGCCCATACAGCTCCGTCATATTTCACGCAAAAAATGTAATACCGTAGATTTTTTTTATTGAATGAATTTCATACTACTTTCCTGGCCTAGACCAGTAAAGAAATGCATGAGCCAAGAATTACAATCTTCGTGTCTTCTTTTTACTACAATAATGCCTACATTTCCGAGCAAGTTTGAAAAAAATATGATTGTCTGAGGCCTAACTATGACCTCTTGTAGCAGTCTTGTTTTAATATAACTTTGTCGTACCATAAGCAAAAAAACAACATTTAACTAATATTACTTTAATGTTGATTTTGCTAGCAATTTCGTGACGTCACACACAATTATTCGCTTAATCGGTACCAGCAGGAGTACGATCTCCGGCGACAGCGTTTATGAAGCACTATCATTAATCACTATCTTTCTCTACGCAATAATAACGAGCGGGATGGCACTTGTCTGTCGGGCGACATTACTTTATCTGGGTTTCTCAACGGTGTCATGCTACGAAGGCATGATTAGCATTATTGTTTAAACGTCAAAGTAGCAATTAAAATGGCAATTGGTTTTTTTTACGGCTCTGGATACAAGTCCTTTAGAGCCTAACTTTATTTCTTTATTCCTAATCCTAATCCGAACTAGATTCAATTAAAGGTTGGTGTATGTCTTTTGATTGCTTCAAGGGAGCTTCTGGCAACAAAACTATATGAGTCCACTACTTTTTATAGTCGATTGAGTAGCGGTATTCATAATACAAAAAAAAATATGGAATCGTAAAAGGCGATCGAGGGAGTGTTTTTGTCTGGGGCTTTATCATAAACTTAACAGCAAAATCATGACAGTTCAGGTCCGTTTTGTTTCAAGCTTATAATAAGATTGTTTCAAAGCGTACCACGAGTTTTTAAAACAAGATTGTTTCTTTCTTGCCAAGTAATTTGAAAGAACGAAGGATATGTCTTTTCCCAAACAATTGTGAGAGTGAGATAATGAGCTATAATTTTTTCGTATAGCTCCATCAACGGTGTATGGCGTTCCATTTGATTATGATGGATGTCACGTAAAATATTAATTTTATTAGAAAAAAAAATGTATTAGAGCACTTTATTATGTAACACAATGTATACGACATTAAAATCTAATTTGTCTTATAACATATTCGCTATTATATTTTAAAAAAAGGCTTAAAATTATAATTTGAAACCATGTTGCATTCGCGAGCGTGATATGGAGTAGTTTTTTTGTCAGACCATGTAGGTAGTTATCTCTATGGGTTTTCATTCTATGGTAGTGATATAATATTCTCTTTGGATACCAATTTAAAATGTCATTTCGACATTTATTTTTTTTTCGGATAAATTAAGTAAATCAGATTTTTCCATGAATATGGCTAATAATTTACAATACCAAGTAAGTTCTTCATATTTCTTTGCGTTAACATTATTGATGTGAAATTTCACTAGTGATTTGTAGTGATAGATCTTCTTGACCCTCCCGCAGAAATTTCGTGTGATTGGTTTGTTTTTTTGCAGCGGAACAACACGCATTATTATGAGGCTGGTGGATTTTCTCCGGGAATTATTACAAACTAATGAAGATGTGTCTAGCTTCTAACCGTTCTCTTCAGAACTAAGCCTGGGAGTCATGATATAATCAATAGTGAACGTATATGGGATACCCAACAAAAGGTAATCAAAACATTTTAAGAATATTTTTTTTTTTGCTGTGAGAATGAAACCCTTCTGTAAAAAAATAACAAATTTCCATGACAAAGTGCAATAAGTAAGTATTTAATATTTGTTTCTTTTTTCAGGACTTGGTCAATTGCTTTCCGGACTCGTCGAGCAAGAGAAAGTGTTATAAAAAAAATTATACCTATGCAATAATATCAATGAGAAAGTTTTCACTTGTATAAGTCAATAATTTTATGTAGTAGAAAATAATTTGTTTTGTTTTCTTCTGTACTTTTTGGTAAAGTCCTTTTGTAAATAAAAAATGTACATACTATCACCATTGCTTTTACTAAAATTACTTAAAAAGATCGTGTTTTCCTTAACCGTTTATGAGACAGGTTCTTGTTAGTTTATGAAATTACATAATTATACAAGTAGGTACGTTAAACTTTTCTAGGTGTGTTTAGTTAAACAAACGTTATCAAATTTGTATTGGGTATTTTTATCTCGAAACAAAAGATCCCCGTAGAATTGACAGAAAATAGTGGCTATGAACACATATATCACGTCTTCACGCCCAACGGGGTAGACAGGGTCTAGTGCTCGTTTAGGAAATTTTTTTTCTTTGTTACAGTGTCACAATACCCAAAGACCAGTGTTGATGGTGGAAAAAGGGAATCTAATAATGATGCGTGCTGCCCACATCGTCTATTGGCATGATTCAGATTACTTACTTATTATTTCATTTACTTTGGGGTTAGCTCAATCTGTGTGATTTGTCCGTATATATATATTTTTTTTTATGTAGGTTCTCATCCATCCCTCAATCGGCTTTTACATTCTGCGCGAAAAGAGAAATAGGTGGTAGGTATATTAAAATTTGTCAGTCTTTGGGTAAATTCTTATTTTTTTTCTTTACTTCTACATTTGGATTATAAGACTCGGTTTGTTGATAAAAGTTTTGTTTCCGCGGCAACCGACCAACGTTTTCAAGACTGCTAATTTGACAGTAAAACAATACTGCATAGGAGCTCATGGTGCACATTAGAGTGAATGATTTGCAGTGACGTCAACAAATCTGCTAGCAAATACAACATTAAAGTAATATTGTTATCAGACGCCCATCGGGCTCAAGAACGTGATGGACTTATACAAAACATATCTCATTTTTATTCATCCGTTCTGTCACGTCACTAAGCAGGAATATAACAATCTTGTTTTAAGAGCTCATGGAGCGATTTGAGACAATATTATTATAAGCTTGAATTAAAACGGAACTAATCCATTATGGTTTTGTAAAAGTTCGTGGTAAGGCCCAATTGTGTGCTAATAAAGAAATTAAATGAAATGACAGCATCCAGGCCTAGGTTAAGTCTGACAAATATTTGACAGCAGTGTTACTCTGAACATATGACAGTATAATATTATATATGCATGGCAAAACTTAATCCCAAGTATTTGAATTTTCTTTGCTTAATCCTTTTTTTAAATGCAACTGGAAAGTATGTAGAACTCTAAAACAGATCTTGCGGGTATCTTGACAAACTTGTAAATGATTGTAACATAAAACAAGCTTGTAACACTCAGATATGACTGTAACGTGTTTACTAACCAAAGCTATGAAGAAGAATGCAAAAACAGTTTCCCATGATTGAAACAATAAATATCCACGTCGTACGATTTACAATGCAGGCTGTAGTCTGTCGGGTAAACGCCACTGAAGTCTGCACGTGATCGCAATGCCAACGCCGACGAATTCCCGGCCGCGGCCATGATTGTCGCTTTGGACGATCCGGCGACCACATTTGATCGACTGCATCAACTACATGCGATAATATCAAGCGTTAAATTCGCTAAAATTTTTCTAGATTAATATTAGTCCTGTGTTTGTTGACTACTCGCTAGAGTGCTTACTCAATAAGGATATGGACAAGACTTTTTTTTTGGTTCTTTAGATAGATTACTAAAAAGTGTAGTTTACGTATTTTTTCTTTTCTCTGATTCCCAAATAACGACGAAGATGCAGCGTATTTAAAGCGCGTGACGTCTCGATCAGATACAATTTTCACCAGAAGGTAACGTATGTAAATCGCTCCCACTCCGAAAGTCCGATGCTCTGTGTCTTTGAGAATTTTTACCACTTTGCTAAACCAAAAAATCTAGGTCCATTATTTTTGAATAATCTAGTTGACGGATTAAATGAAATAATATAGTTTTTACCCAGTCCACATTCCTAGAGCACGGCCGTGCCTAGAGTGATTGTCTTTTACCCGTGCTTTTGCTATACTGCAGGCCACATTCAATCGTTTATTTTGGAAATCCTTTGTCGATGCTTATGTCCAGCAGTGGTGTTAATGCGACTCAAATGATAATTGTTATCTCACTGTGAGTACTAAAACATCTCCCATTTAGGGCGCAGCTATTGGTTTTAGAAATTTTAATTCCATTTGGTTTAGTAATAGTACAGAGAGGGTCGTGCTCCTGCATCATCATTCATTTTCCAAACACTTTAAAATTTTTGTTGAGAATAATTCAGTACATTTCTTCGGTACTATATATTTACATTCAACTTAGACATTTTTATTGCGCTACATGCTTATTGATGACAATACACGCCGTTAGCGGTGTTAGATGTGATAGTGATATATGCTGCCAAAGATAAAGCAAGAAATTCGGCTTCTTCAAAGAAATATCCGTAAATGATCATTCCTCAAAAAAAAATGTTAATGACAATTTTATATCATCATGAGGATAACACTCTTATTTCATAGAAAGAAGTAATACATTGAACGAGAAAAAAAACTTCACGGCCAAAATACCAGACTCTGTCCTCATTCTCTAAGATCTGTAAATTTATCATGTTAGCATTTTGTACTGCAATTATTTAGGGGATAAATTCGCATAGTTATATGAACATCTCAGTGATAATAGAAATGTCTTAATTTTCTTCTACCATCATTGAGTTGCACTTGCTTTTCAAATTCATTAAACTCTACGATTGATGATAGCGTTGCGAGTCAAAGCACTTGCGATCATTCTTATTGAAATAGAACTGACGTTTTTTCGTGCCATTATTGTCATATTTCATAATTAGCACTACAAAGTGCTCAAACAGTGACGGGGTGCGACAACCTAGCCGTTCTACGCGTTGCGGACATCAAAGCCACCGCTCTCTTTGAACTAGTCATCTATCGCCGCAAATACACATCAGCGCACATGTAATTATAGCTAATAAAAATATTTTTATTTACGCATGTTGAAAACGGAAAAAGTTTAAAGTAAGCCTAGCTATCTTTGTGGTTAGTTCTATCAATAGTTTCTGATTATTTATTTACACTGTGTTTTTATTGCACTAGTAGTTTGCGCGCCCTTTCACTGATAAACCTTATCCGATCTGTGTTGTAAGATGATTTGTAAGTACCTTAATAAAATAACGTAAATTGTATAACTTATAACTCTACGTATATCTAACGTGTAACTCTACATTCATTTCTACATGTAATCTACATTTGACTGATTCTTGACAGTCATTTGTGAATTGATTGACAGAATTGTATAACTACAATTCTGTCAATCAATCTTCTAACAATCAATCATTAGAGTAGGTCCTGTTTTGTACATAAACAGATTTACTTGTTACTGCTAAGTAATAATGTATAAGTACATTTTTATTAACTGTCCTCACCAACTTCGCACGGGTTAATTTTTCCGGAGAAATGCTTTACATGTTAGTAAAAACGACGGAGATCTTCAATTTAAATAAGTATAATAAAATTCATAGATTTTTGATATCTCTAATCACACTTGAGCAGTTTGATATACGAAATCGATTTCCAATTTTCTTTAAACAATAATGAATTATATTATATTAATTTATCATCGGCTTTTATCAATTGCGAGTGATTTCTGTGATTCGCCTTTATAAACAAACAGACGAGATCATACTCGTACATGCATAGAGATATTAACCTCATTCCAGAACTAAATAAATACTCTGATCGGCGCGGGCGCTTGAACATTGCGGAACTTTGTCTTCTGCGTGCTATATAGCAGAATATGAGCAGAACATGAAACTAATTGAATACGGAAAAACAACAATAAGAAGTAAGTAAATCACAATGACAATTAAAAACAATGTTGATATATTTTATACGTAAGTATATTAGCAGATATATTACACTAGTCTACAGCCAAAATGCAACAGAGTGGCTATATGTGTTTTTATATTAGTTAATGTGTTCTAAATATCGATCCATAATTTTAAAAAAACGTATCACGCAAGATTTTTTAAATTTTGCAATTAATCGATATAAACTTAAACATATTTGTAAATCCGAGTTATCTATAGCAAATTTCACGTGTCTGGTTTGTAATCTTTGTTGTTTATTAATTCAAGACTTGAAGGTAGTTTTAAATGTATTATGATATCTAGTTACTGGGTGAAATTTAAAATAAAATTGCATAAAACTAAAAAACGTGGTTGTAATACACAAACTGATTCATTTATTATATCTAAATCACAGGTCTGAACAATAACTAAAGTGACTAAATTAGCATATCCTAAATATATTTTTTTTCCATAGTGAATCAAAATTGGAATTGGGCTTCCTTAGTTAAAGCCAGACTTGTAAGTCAAACAGAGTAGGGAGAGAGGTTTCACTAAGATATTTTAAGATTGGGACAGAAATTATAAGGTCGCTGGGACCCTGAAAACAAAATTTGCAAAAGGAATAAAGTAGTAATATTTAAAAAAAAAAACCTTTTTTATTTTAACTATTTGGGTAAGCCAATAGGGCAATTTTACGTACAATTTTCCAACAAAACTTAATTTTAATGTAACTCAAAAATTTTACATAAAGGAGTTTTTTACTTTCTATTTTAAACTTGGGAACCTTTAAAGATAAAGATGCACCTGTTGATGTCTGTTGCATTTTTTTACTTTTTATTTGTAGAGTAGTGTTGACATATTGCATCAAAAATTAGGTACCTACGCAGTGGCTTGACTAGTTACATAACCAGAAAGGTGACATACAGAGTTTATGATAATTTTTCAAAAAACCGCCTTCACCGCCTATCTACACAACCGATTTTGATAAATTTCCATAGGACCACCTGACAAGTATACCCTTTCAAACAAAAAAATATTTTTTCAAACTGGTCCAGGCTACTTCGAATAATCGGTGAACATACATAAAAAAACAGATCGCGACGAATTGATAACCTCCACCTTTTTGGAATTCAGTTAAAAAATACACTTATCTTGGTACTAGAAAGGCCAAGAATTCGCTATTAAACATCTTTTAGTAGAGAAACATGAACGATCAAATATCTACGCATGATCAACAAGACAAAATCGTTCCAATAAAAAACGTGTTACTCCATCCTGTTTTTCCATGTTCACACGCGTGTTACAAGTCTTACAACTACAACTCCAGATATCCTCATTTTGTCTGTCTTATGCCGCGTGAGACTTCATAAATTAGAATCAAATTAAGATACAAAGATCAAATTAGTTTACAAGTACAAAATATTTTTTCTCAGTGTATAATTTCAGTCCATGAATTGCATAGGCAAACAGTAGTTTACGTTCCTCAATAATTTATATTATAGGTATTACAAATGTAGTTTCTACTGCACACCTGCTTTTTTAAAACCGCGAAATAATCCCGGTATCCCATTTATTTGGACATGAATGTAGTTTTTTGTGCAATCGAGAAACTGTGTATTATTTATTATGTTTATCTATACGTAAAGGGTTACTTTTTAAACACTAGCAACATTCGGGAAGCGTGTTCAGTCCGTGATACTGAACTACTTTATATAAAAAAAGTTAGTTAAAATCTATAATTTTTTTTCGACCTCCTAATAAATCCGTTTGGCCGAGCGCTGATTTGTACGGAAAGCCGAATTTTTTTTTCGATTTTTATTTCGTTTTTCGATTATTGTGTTCATAACTTTCTGTCCTTGGTCTTAACTTTCGGTCGGACATCATCATCATCATCAGTATCGTTGAATTAGTATCCCATAATACAAGCTTAACTTAGTTTGAGGCTAGCTCAATTAGTGTGAAATATCCTCAAGTATTTATTTATTTTATTACATTAAAATGGTTATATTGACAAAAAAATATCATGACGTGACTCAACATCGTCAACTGATCAATTTACCTCGAACCTGCAGTTAGGTTTCAATTTTCTATTGCACATTCAATTGTGCTGAAATAGATATCTATTTTCAGGAAATAATCGAGCAAGTACTGAAAGGCCAATTATCAGACATCGCTTGGTCGTTGCCCTGTTCTATCAATGTACTCATTATGGCTGACGGCGCCACCGGCCATTATCTAGCACCACCCTGTCATCCAGGAGTCATACAGGGGGCCTTACTTTTACCCGAAGCCACCCACATAAATAAGCAATCGCTACCAAGATTAATAAAAATAACATATATGCTTTCGATCTTTTATTTATGCTAAACTTATGATGTCCCAGATTCCGACAGAGTAAGTAATGTTCTCTTCCAAAAAAAAAATTATATTGTGAGTATATAGGATATTTTGTGTCGCAAAGTTTTATCAAAGTTGTGCAGCGGTTTTCTGGATTATTAGCTTTTTTACGCGCTTTAAACAAATTATACGTATGAAATATCAACAGTGGTAATCACTACAGTTAGATTGGTTAGTGATCATTATAAAGTAAAGTTAATGTTAAATATTTTCGGGGAAATACCAGAGTATTTCATTATTTATGAAACTTTTAAAAATCTAATTCTCAGGATAATTTCTTTTTATTAATTTAATTCTAATTCTTAACTAAATATTTAAAAACGGTATTACTCACGT
Organism: Acrobasis suavella; assembly: GCA_943193695.1. NCBI lineage: Eukaryota > Metazoa > Arthropoda > Insecta > Lepidoptera > Pyralidae > Acrobasis > Acrobasis suavella. The sequence goes on along the minus strand of OW971945.1, from coordinate 6,452,148 downwards.
AGTGTAGTCGGAAAATGCCGACTAGTTTCAATCGGTTTAGACGATCATCATCAGGGCGAGTATTGTTAAGTGGGACGGCGACGCGACGGTTTCACTGTCCTCAACGCTCAGTGCGTCCGACTACACTACGTGAGTAATACCGTTTTTAAATATTTAGTTATGTCATTTCACATTTCTTTTAATAATATTATTCTAATTCTTCTATTCTAGTCTTAGGATAAGACACGATCGACCCTCAGAAAAGAAATACCAGTACCTACGTCAATTTTAATTAAAAAGTAATTTCGTATCCTTTAATCATTTTTCCATTCCAACAAATGTTTAATTTAAGTCAATTAACCTATGAAAGGGTTAAATATCTTTAATAGCTGGTTAAACGAGCCACTTTATTTAGATTGGCTCCCCCTGCAGTGGGACATCAGGACTGACGGATAAGGGCTGTTTTCAATTAAGCCTAATCATACAATGATGATAAGTTTATCTTATGATTTATGAGTTATAATTATAACTATCTAGCAAAAAGATTCATATTTCTGTCCTATCCCTTTACCTTATTTGATAAAACAATAGTCCTAATTACAGAGTATGTATCATAGAGCTTAAAAATTCTAATAAATAACCGGCCAAGTGCGTGTCGGACCACGCGCAGTGTAGGGTTCCGTAGTTGCAAATGCCTACTTTAAATTCACGTCATTAAACACGTCTAAAAACTAATTTTCTATTGATTTTGTATGAACTTTTCCTTTTACGAATACATTTTATAAGTTGGCAATATAAAACCAAATATTTCAGAAATGAATTACTAAATCGAAAAATTATTTTTGCAAGCTCACAATATTTTTAAAAGACCTATTCAACGATACCCCACACGATGGGTTAGTCAAGAATAAAAAAATGACTCCTACTTTACTTGTAGGGAGTACCCTAAAAACATTTTTTTTGCATGATTACATACTTATACCAAATTACAGCTTTGAATTACTTATAGTCTCTGAGTAAAACATGGCGAAACTATAAGGGTTCCTTGTTTACTACGGAACCCTAAAAAGCACGAGCTTTGGATTGTATAACATTAAAATTCCTAACAATGGTCTTAGCAGGAACGAAACAATGATCGTATATGTATATTTTATAGAAACATAACATTTAGTCACGCACATCATATCGATAAAATATCATAATTTATTGTAACACAGTCTTAACTTATTCCGGCGGTGTCGCGGGGAGGAAACGCGCGTCACGCGGCGTCCCCTCCAAGACGGAATTATACGAGTGTATCGGGAAAGATGGTGTCTGTTACACTGCTTTAATATTTTCTACTCTTTACTCGCTTGACCAACGATGGGCAATTTTAAAATCTCACTTCTTAAAGTATCTGTCGTAGCATCTAACAAGACGGAATTATACGAATGTATTCGTGGATCGTGGACGGTTAAAGGGTTGTAACAAATCGAGCTACACAGTAGCATAGCATCTTAGATTGACATCTTTAGACTTTCTGTTTTTATTTTCGGTAGGTATAATTAAGAACAATAATATGTGCGATCTGTGTAAAGAAGGAAAAACATTGTAGAATCAATTAGTGTTCTGGAAATCCGCTATGTGACGCGATTCCTGATTAGGGCGGACCGGCCGCGCGCTCCTTCGAATAATTTCCTCTGTATATTTTAATAGCGCAGGAAGGTACGTGAGTCGCCACCTATTTCGCTGTTAGTCCATCAACGTCCTCTATTCCTCGCATGAAACGTACATCAAAGACGTATTCTATGAAAGGAAGCTTTGTTTGGTAAAAAAATATTCAATAAGGCGTTGGAAATAACTTCGCTTTCGGAACTTGGGAAGCGATAAATCCGCTTAATTAGTCAATTAAGCTTTCTACTGAAAACTTTGATTGGAAAAGCTGTTGGAGCGATTTGATTGAATCCGCTGGGACTTGCCACTAAATTTTAAGAGCGTCGATCGACATGGCTCATTCATTTGGGAATGCGTACGTGTAAATGACACGGTCACCTATGCGTATAACAAGAATCGATTTATATTCCTAATACCTTTCTCGTAGAAATGACTGCTATGTGCAAACTGATCTAGATTTTGCAATTTAGTTATGCCAGCGTTACTTAACAGTAATCAATTAAAATTATAGACCCGAGTCCAGTAGTCGGATAGACAGGCAAATTTAATTAAACGGATATTTCACGCCATTTACCTTAAAGATAGCCAGTTAGAAGTACAGTTCACCGTTAATTTGTTTTGATAGCCCAACAAATATGCAGAAGAAGGATGAAATAGTCCATAAAACTATTAGACCATCAATCAGCGAGAATCATTACCTTTTCGCAGACACTCCGGCAGGTGCTTTCCGCTTTGCTGCAGCACGCCGATATATCTGAAATGAATAATAGACCCATAAAATACCCAAATGTTAGAGTATAAAACAATCTTAGATGACAGGAATTAGTCAGTATACATTTTATGTATTTAATGTATGGGCCATTTGAATCGAATATAACATATAATATTCGTAATTTGCAATAAATTACATACTACCTACGTATACCACGTAAATAAATATCCACTAGGAATGAAATAAATGTAGGTGTATATAGATTTATTTATTAGGTATGTGTTGGATTTTTTTAGGAAATTATTTTGCGCCGCAACTAGATGTCTGTTTATCCTTATGGTTGACTGGAAGAGAACGCTATTGTAAACAATTGTATATTGTGGATCAATAAAGTTAAGATAGCGTGAAGCCTCAGCAAAAATCAAAAAAATATTCTATTCGAAATGGCTACCTTTGTCTTTGATACAGGGCTACAAATCTATATGTATATCTAAATATTTACGCACCGTGAAGGCACAGAAATATATTTTACCTGATGAAAAACAATTCACGTTTAAAGAGCACTACAACAAGCAAAATGACAAAGTATACGCTAACAGTTCTAAAGAAGCTGCACAAGTAGTCGGAAAGGTACTTACAACGTGGTCATCATTCTACGTCAGTGATGGTTTCATAAAGCTTATTTTTTGTGAAAAGGAATGAAGACTTTAGCCATAGTGTATCAACAGACCGTTTTGGATCATGTCGTGATACTTATTAACCTCTAAGCAATACACTTTTTAAAAATTTACTGTGGTCTTTCCAGCAAGACTCTGCACATGGTCACAAGGCACGAACTATCCAAGCCTAGCTTAAAACCAATGTTCCGGACTTTATAAGAGCTGAAGACTGGCAGTCGTCTAGCCCAGGTGAAGCCCTTAGACTACAAATTATGGTCAGTTTTAGAAGACATGTCCTGCTCTAAACAACATGCTGACATTGAGTCTCTTAAGAAATCTCTGGACCAAGTAGAGGCTAAATTTTCCGAGAAACAGTGCGTACATTCAAAGATTTGTGGCCAGGCAGATTTAAGACCAGAGAGAGAGATGTATTAAAGCCAAAGGTGTTCATTTCGAATATAACTATGTTTTATTTTTTGCTAACTTCAATAAATGTATACATATAAGTTTTATTAAGATTACAGTACTTCATCTTCATAAAAAAGATGTATTATCATTTGTAACAGGACTTATGGCCGGACTAGTTAGTGTGATGACCTCAATCTTCAGAGCATTCGCCCACCTGCCACATCTCTTTAGTTCCCTTGATCCACGGAAAGCTCGGCGACAGCTGGGACCAGGCCACAATAAAGCGCCTGCGACACTTACAGATAACTGCATAAAGCTTTGATCTATACGGCTAGCGACGTTTGTTAATTTTACTTTTACTGCTTCCAAATCAAAATAGAAAGGCATGACGAAAAGGAAATCTATGTATGCATTTGGTGTAGAACAAATCAAAAGAAAACGAAAGCTACACGTACAAATTGAATAATTATTTAATTTATCGATTTTCTATGAAAGTGTGGTAACTTTTTCCTATTTAAAAATTTCCTGAGTTAGCCGTTTCATACGAGTATCAATGACTTAACCTGCAATTGCAAATTTACGGAAATTTTCGCCTTTCCAAAACACTCGTTTGATACATACTTCTGCTCGCGTGATAAAATAAGGCAAGGCAAAAATGTTTGAGGAATTGGAGAAAACCATAAACCTAGATTTTTTTACAGATTTAAAAACCAATTACTAAGAGTTTATAAACTGTAGGATTATCTCACAATGTTGATGAAACTTTTTAATCTACTTTAAAAAAGGAGGAGGTTATCAATTCGACAGTATGTTTTTTTTGTTGTATGTATGTTACGCAATATCTTCGTCAACCGTGGACTGATTTTGATTATTCTTTTTTTATTTGAAAGCCTTTACTACCAAGTTGGTCCCATATTAATTTGGTGAAGATATGATGAAGAACTTTGGAGATAGGGAAGAAACTCCTGAAAGTAAATGAAGTCGGTTGATTATTTTGTAAAAAAATTAAATTATCTAAAGTGAATTTCAATCACAACTTGTACGATTTAAATTAATAATTAGATCAATTATGCAAAGAGAAAGCCAGATAAGAACATTGTACGGAACCATTTGCAAGTTTGATAAGCGGACGATTTGAAAGGAGCCAAATTACCTACCACAAGTACCTCGTGGACAACTCTCTAATCATGATTATGCTGCTAAGATAGATGGTAATAACGCGTAATATCATGGTAAATGTTCTGCTGTATATACAGCGCAATGTTTATCAAAATGTCATGTCTGTCCAAATGTCCATAAATATCTATAAAAAGTAATGTTAAGTTTTGACATCTATGTGTCCATTAATATCCATGTAGTTTACCCATAGAAATGAGTGGAAACAAATTAGGTTTCTCGTTTCTAACACGCTAGTCAGTAGATTTTCCTTTTAAATATTACTGAAAAATGAAAATAAATCAAATACCTTCCCTATACATTTATCTTGTCTCTTTGGCACTTGATTCAAATGGTCGCAAAGTCGCACACAGGTAGATTATTTGTCAGGCGGACCATTTGTCTGTCTGCGACCCATCTATCCTATCTTGATTCAAACAATAATAAAGGGATATAACCTATTTAATCTTTCCTTCTTGTTGGAAGATTTAGATCCTTCTCCTACCCAAGCCTGTTCAAGTTTCAATCTTTCAATTGTATAACCAAGGATAGGTTTTGGCGGGAGCACGTTACCACATCACATTACATCAACTTCTCTAAAGGGTGTCTATGAACTGAATAATAATTTTTTTATATATGTATTATGCTTGAAAATTATTTTCTACAAGTATTAAATTTGTATATGCTATATGTATAACAACTCTTTCGTGGTTCTTCATATTTCGTCGTATGTATTTATATTATTGTTTTAGTGCGATGTGAATAGAGACAGTTTAAGTCCAGAAAAATGCCTGACCCTGACTTGTTGAGAGTAGAGCACTACCTCCTCCGCTTACGAGGCGTGCAAAAAAGGTCTATGAAACTTGAGTCCAAAGAAAATATAAACTAATTCCAAAATAATATATGCAATCGAACCTAATAAATTTTAGACATTGTGCGCAGGTATACCGGTCATAAATTCAGATATAAAACCAAAGCCACGTAAAATATACTAGTATTCCTAGCAAGTTAATGCAAGCTATCCATTTCGCTAATGGCGGTGTCTTGCGCGGGAACAAATTATTTATGCAAAATATGGCCGTAATAATAAAGTTGCCGGGACACTACGATGGAGATGTTTATTGATCGAAATCTGAGCCCAAAAATCAGAAGACTGGCCCAATGTGCACTAAACATGTCAAAATGCACTTTAAATTAACAACAATGACAATTGTCCTGATCTGTAATGCTAGTAGATAAACTACATTAATCTATGATAATATTTTTAATAAATAAATATATAGGGACAAATAACAATGATTGAGCTAGCCCCAAAGTAAATTTGACACTGGTGTTATGGATACTAATTCAAAGATACTACATTTTATAACAAATACATATAAAGATAAACATTTAACACCCAGGACATTTTTTTATAACCTTTAGTTACGTTTTCTGTCAATCAGAAACCTTTACTTGTGTTCCCTTATGTATACTCGTAAAATCATAGAAATGTGATTCGACGAAGATTGTGACAAGTACCCACCGGTTTCTTTCAGAAGGATCATTGCTAACACTAATGTCAGAATTTTAGCTTTATGACAAAGGAGAGGAATGAAAGATATAATGAACCACTAACAGGCGCATCCATCCAGGGTTCCAGTAATTCTAGATACCTATAACTAGTCCGGCCATAAGATCTATTACAAATGACAATACATTTAATTCTTTATGAAGAAGTGTAATCTTTATAAAACTTATATTGTCGCGAACGAGATAGACGCAGAATGTTCGCTAGCAAGAACCGCGTAGAAATACGTCGGTATAATGCACGTGAAACTATGCCTTATGTCATTTATCATAAAGTCCAGAGTTGTTTGGCTAGTTCCACTCCCACACACCCACACACATACCGACGCCTCGACGTTTCAGCGGCATCGAAATACATTCGTCAAGTGTGGGGAATATTCGAGAATAATGTAGACCTGTATATCGGCGCATATATAAAAAGGCGAACGAGTGCGCACCACAGCAGTTCCATAAGAGCTACGCAAGCGATCACTTCGAAGCGAACCGAAGCGAAGGAAGCCTACTCTAGTGCGACAAGTAGAAGTACCTGCGACAACCTCGGCGAGATACCTGGACCTCAGCTGCTACGCGACTCGGACTTGGACATCAGGAAGACCATCTTCACGTGTCAACTTAGGGTTCCGTAGTGAATAAAGACCCTCATACGAAGTTTGGCGTTTTTCTCCAAATCTCGAATCCCAGTTTCGTAACAATATTTTCATATTTATTGAAGTCTCAGCAAATAATTTTTCAAAACTAAAAACCGACATAACCCCTAAATCACACAACCGATTTTGATAATTTTTTTGTTTGAAAGTATACCCTTTCAAACAAAAAAGATTTTTTCAAATTGGTCTATGCGTCTTCGAATAATCGGTAAACATACATAAAAAAAAAACATAAAAGATCGCGACGAATTGATAACCTCCTCCTTTTTGGAAGTCGGTAATCAATAATAAGTACTACTAATAAGGCCTTTAATGCCGACATTGAGTCTAAAGAAATCTCTGGAGCAAGTAGAGGCTAAATTTCCCATGGAAACAGTACATAAATCCATAGGTTCGTGACTAGACAGATTAAAAGCCTGTATCAAAGCCAAAGGTAGCCATTTAGCATTTTTTTTGCTGAGACTTTTATATATGTACATATAAGTTTTATGATTTTACTACTCCGTAAAAAAAAGATATGCATTGTCATCAGTTAAGATTACTCTACTCCATAAAAAAAATTCATTGTCATGTGCAAGAGAACTTAAGCCGACTAGGCACATTTAAACTAGCCTTCTGCATACAAATCATATTTTAGAAAGTTTACTGTTCAAGTATTTACTCTCATCAAAGCCTTCCTACAACCATCAAAAAGACAAAATCTCAGAAACAACATTCTATGTTTTATTAATTTAGTTGTATTAGCGCTCAGATTACCTTGTGAGCTGATCTGTTACCTTGTGAGTTGATCTGGCCCACGGTGGCAACGGCCAGCAACAGCCGCAGCAGCCACCACCAGCCGCCGATGCGCAGTGCGATCCTGCCATCGCTGCCCACCATCCTGACACATCAATTGTCTTCTATCATTCTGAGGTATCTGGAAATAAGACCACGGATTTTATTCTGATACCTACTTAAATGTTTTGAACAAATAACATGAGGATCGAGATAATAATATAGTTGATTGACCTGGGCAGCTGTTACTGAAGTTTTAGAGCGAACTTAGAACTAAGGTTTTTTTTTATTTGCAAAATTGTGAAATATCTCTACGTTTATTCTATTCAACATTTATTTCCAGTTCGGGACAGTACAAGGCACTACGATAAAAACGTGAGTTCTATTTTTGTTTCCACAATGGATACAATATTTGCTCATTGTATTTGTTACAACCGCAATACGAGTGAGTCATGTCATGTAACATGTTTACCTGTAACTTATCCGACTCATGATTAAAATTGCTAGAAAATATATACTATAAAATTCATGTAGCCCCTCTACATGAATTTTCCGGGGTCAAGTGCTGCCCCCATTTAAAATAATTCATTTGAAAAGAAACGGAGATATCACTTAAAATTTTGTGTTGACCAGGCACTAGATAACCCTTCAAACTATTTTATGAACTACTGTTTATAGTCTAAAGTGAGAAGATGAAGCTTTTCTACCCACAATTGCGAAAAACAGCCACTTTTGGCGTATGTGCATAGAAAAGCTTCACGTTCTAATTTTAAACTGTAAACAGTAGTTCACAAAATAGTTCGAAAAGTTATCTAGAGCCTGGTCAAGACAAAATTATAAATGATGTCTCCGTTTCCTATCAATTGATTTTTTTTCAAATGGGGGCAGCACTGGACCCCGCAAAATTCAGGTATCCCCTTAAACCTACCTTTGAACCATAACAGGTTTGAGTATGCTCTGTTTAAAATAAAGACTTGATATATATTATGTATCTGTTGAACAAAAGTGGAGACAAGAATAATACTCCGAATATTACCCATGGGCGCCGGCAGAAATAATTTCCAGGTGGTGCAGATTTTAGTTTTCTTACAATCTTCGCCGTATATGATTGTTAATAAAAATTTAAATTTTATTTGGAAGCAAACATCTGTAGCCCGGTTTATTTTATGTTCGAGACATTTACAAATTTCTGACTATTCATTATGAATTTATTTTATATGTACCCAGTCGTCACGGCTCACACCTATTTGTTCGCGACGATTGAAATTGTTTTAAAAATTCTAAGTTGGTGGATATTAATCGATTTCCATTACTTCTCTGAACGCACACTTTAAAGTACCGCTACTCCACACCAGATAGCACCAACATAAATGGGATGAACTTAACAGAGAAAGCGCAATACAGTTTCTAAGCAGTGCGAAAGAGACCGACTCTTGTCAAAGTCAATCGCGTATGAACTTTTCATAAATGTAAAAGAGACAGATTATAGATGACAGGGACAGAGCTACGTTCGAGAACGTTTGGGAATCTGGAACTGGAACCTTCCTTACATTTTGATATATAAAGGGGGCTAGGTCGAGTTCCGAGTCAGTCAGTTTTCGATTGAAGTTCGAACAGTTCGTTCCGAGTGAACAAATTGCGAGTGACTAATAGTTATCTTTTATCTTCAGTGAGTGCACAGTGCGTCCGTTTGAAAAATTAATACTTCCCGCCATATTCGCTTCCATAGATTAGTGTCAGTGCGTGCCATAATTAATTAATGAGTGCAAGCATTATATAAAGCATAAAATAAAATATGAGTGACATAAGGCGATTTATGAGCAAGAGAAAAAAGATTGAAAATGAGCAGTTTAATGCTAAAGATTGTCCAAGTACTTCGGCACAGCAAAGTACTAGTAAAACTGAATTAACAACACAACAAACTTCATTTAATTTTTATGATGTGGGTTTATATCTGGATTCTAACGTACCCATTAGAGATGAAATACGGTTTAAAGTGCTCGAAACACCGTAGAAACTTCCGCAAGATTATGATTTCAAGCAGGACATCGATCATAAAAATGAAACACAACAACGTGCATTTCGTCACGCTCACAGCATACCCTTGGTTAGCCTATTCTGCTCAGGTTAAAGGACCACTTTGCCGTACATGTGTATTACTTCCCGCACAAATTCATCGAGGCAGTACTCAGGGGCCATTTATCGTTAGGCCATGCAAAAAATATCAAAAATTTCATGAGCGTGCGAGATCTCATGCAAATAGCCAGTGGCATCGTGAATCGGTTATACGTTTTAAAAAATTTCTGGAAATAATGCAAAGAAAAAAAATGATGTTTATGAACAGATTGATACTGAATATAACAGAGAAATTTCAGAAAACAAAAATAAAACTTTAACCCATTATATCTTCTGTCTTATTTTGTGCTAAGCATGATTTACCTCTTCAAGAAAAATCAAAAGATAGGTCAGTTTTCAAAGACTTACTACATTTCCGAGTTGAGGCAGGAGATACGGTTTTAAAAGACCACTTTGTAACTGGTTCGAAAAATGCCCTCTATGTATCCCATCAAGTACAAAACGAAATTATTGATATAAGCGGGACTGAACAGCTTTTAATGGGCGTCAAGTTTGACCAAACGAAACACAGTTACGTAATACTTGAAGAATTTTTGGGGTTAGACCACTTTAAAAAATTAGATGCTGCATCGATTTTTGAAGTTATAATATCTTTTTTGACATCATGTGGTTTAGATCTCAGTAAAAAGGTTGAGCAAGGGTATGATGGTTGCTCCACGATGGCTGGACATGTTGGTGGAGTTCAGAAAATAATTAATCCCAAAGCAAAGTATTTCCACTGTGCTAGTCACATATTAAATCTTGTTGTCAATGATTTAAATAATTTGGGTGAAATAAGAAATACTGCTGGAACTATTAAGGAAACTATAACTTTTTTTAGAGAGAGCATTTACGGCGAAAAAAAAATCCAAATATTCCCTTGTTTTGCAAAACCAGATGGTCTGCAAAGTACAAAAGTATTCGAATTTTCGCTCAAAATTACACCAAAATTGTAGAAGCATTACAAGACCTCATAGAAGATCAAGCCACTAATTCTAAGACAAAGGTTAGAGCTTACCAACTCCGCACTGCTTTGACCACCACAAATTTAATTGTGGCATTGCATATTATTGCTACTTACTCGTCAAAGCTTGAGCATGTCTGCAACCAGCTTCAACAAGTGGATTAAGACATTAATTCAGTGAATGACCACATTTGCAAACTCATTAAAATAATAGAGGGTCACAGACAAAACGCATCGCAGGAATTTACTGCTATATTTGGAGAAGCTAAACAAAGTTGCGAAGACTTTAATATTGAGATTAAATGCCAACTAGTGACGAAACGACAGGCTCATCGATCCAACCACCCATCCGAAAACGTTGAAGAATTTTACAGAAGAGCTTTATACATCCCTTACCTTGATTCGATCATTTCTTCTTTAAAAGGCAGATTTTCTGAAACACATAAAAAATCATTTTCTCTGTTACAACTTCACCCAAAAATAATAAAAGGCCTCAGTAAAGAAGAATTTTTTGGAGCTGCAAAAGACATAGAAAATTTGTATGGCGATCTTTTACCTAATTTTATTTCAGAAATCACAACTTGGTTTGAAATGTAGAAATATCCACAGCCAGCGGCAAATAATATCAGTGGAGTTGATCGTTATGAAAAACATCTTATAGACTACATCGACGAGGCAAAAGATTTCTTTCTTGTCCTTAGTCTACCCGTCACAATGTGCACAGTACAAAGATCTTTTAGCACACTGAGAAGAGTTAAAACTTGGAATAGGTCCACAACAGGTGACGAGCGACTGTCTGGATTATGCTTGTTAAGTGTCCACCGAGGCAAGATAACCAAGGACAATAAAGATAACTCTATAGAAAACGTAATTAATAAGTTCGGTCAAAAACCCAGCCGGCTGCAGTTGCTTTTTAAATGAGAATTGTGTAATTACTGCCTACTAATTTTTGTGAATAAAAAAATGATTTCCAACAGACGGCTTTTTATTTCAATAATTCCTCGAGATTCCCAAGGGGTGCAAGTGCACCCCCTGGCACCCCCCTGCCGGCGCCCATGATATTACCCGTCCGCTTGTTAGTTATCCACATTTGTATCAATCAACACGTGTTCTCTCACTATGGCACTTGTTTGTTGATACCCAAACTTTGCGCACAAATCATAGGCGGAAAGAGCCGTGAGAATCTACCGGACTCCTATAAAAATGGTTTATGACCTCCTTGCGGACCTAACTTCTGTTTTACTTTCCTTAGCGTTTCTTTAAAAGTTTTTAATATGGAGTTTATGTAAACAGTGAAGATACAGGTACAAAGTGTGCGTATCTATTATGTAGAGATCATCTCAAGTTGAATGGTAGAGTTTCTGTAAGTTATTGGTGAGTTTAAAGCTATGGTAGAGTCAATAATATGATTTAATGCATTAACATAATAAAATGTACAGTCATAAAAATTTGCGCTCTACTACTACGTATACGCCCCACAATTTATAGGGTTTGTTTCAATTTTCAATTTACCTAGTTAAAAACCACATACATGAGCAGAATATTTGCTCAAAAATATATTTAATGCCTTTATTGTTTCAATTACTATTTATTTACCCAGGAAAGGAAGCCGATACTTGCAAATTTGAATGAAATAGCGTAAAATATTATTTCAAGAAATATGATTAAACTTTTAAATATCATGGTGCGATGTGTTTTTAATATCTTGTTATTTTTGGCTGCCCTCCACACATACTCATATATTACATTCAGAACACCTTATCTTTATTATAAAAATTGTGTGCTTACCTAATAATAGTTACTTCATCTCCTTGTAGATTGTAATACTTATTTAGTACTGATAACCCCAACTATTTATCACAATAGTAATCACTAATTTAGCATTATTTACACACAAAATATTTTTCCACAGTTTTGAAAAGAGTAACAACTGTTTAGCACTATCTTCACGTATTTTTTTTTTATTTATTTACGTACGATAAATTACGCGCGCTTTTCTGAAAGCACTTCGAAATACTACGCGCCCGACCTCTCTCGCGCCAAATTGACGCGTTACTAAATAGACCGGCATAAATTCATTCAACTCCAGCCTCTACGGCGGTCGTCCTCTTCCTTCTTGTATGTTTATGTATATTGTTGTCTTACTCGCACGCTTCCGCCTGATGAACCCCATTGAGCTCGTTAGTCATTAATTAATTCTGCATAAGAAAATTACTTTTAATTTAAACAGTTCACAGATGGGACCGTTGTAAGCGGCCAGTGACAGTCGCATTCGTGAACTATTGGATTTCGCAATGTATACAGCTGCTATAAATTTAAAAGTTTTCTACAAACATCTTCCTATTTCCGTACAATTTTGCTATTTGTTAAAAAAAAATTGAGCAAATTTAGGAGGGTTTACAGAATATTGAAAAAGTTTTAATGTTATACTTTAGGTATGTTAAAGTTATGTATTGTATGAACCAAAGCTTTTCACTTTTGGTTAGATGACCAAAAACTTTACAACATACTTATTTCAGTATAAACATTAGCAGGTAGTTGATCATATAGGGCTCGTAATACAAGTTTAATAATAAGATTACAAACTTCGCTATAAAAATTCGCGCCATGCGCAACAACAAGTTTGTTTCTTACATTAAGTACTTGCATACAGTTTTATCTATTAAAATATTTCTTTGATTTAGCTAAAATACATAGTATACACAGGTACACGAATATGATGCCTGAACCTGAATAAAGTAAGTTTAAAGGAAAATTTTGAATAAAGTTAAGCAAATCAACAAAAACATTCTTCCAAAATTTCTGTGGTGATTATTTCGATTCGAACAATGCGGACTGTTGAATTAAATTATTTAAGTTTCCCCGAAGGTACAAATGGAAATTTATAGTTTTTCAGCGACTTGTGCTCGCCTTCGCACTCCGTTCATTATGCACTTAATGCAAAGTAATGGCTGTAAAGTCGAACATTTTAGCTGCCAGCTTCCTTGCAGTAAAATCGTTGAAATGCTCTTCTTTTTGTTTTCTTTTTTTATATCTTTTGCAAATTATGCCAGATGCTGTAGGGACTTAAAATAGTTTCGGATATGAATTCTCATTCTTGCAAAGTTATAACGAAAACTTACCTTCTGTGAAAGCTTTTGTCCGCCAAGAGCCTTATGTACGTGCACCCCCCCCCCCCTCCCTCCGATGATATTTTTGTGTACTGTGGAGATTCTATCACAGTACATACTTAAAAGCATATCTTCGCAACAGGATGACTGAAGAGCGTTTGAATGGACTGCCTGTAATGCATATCCATCAAGACGTTGCGGAAAAAATGGACCCTAACGAAGTGCTAGACATCTTTAGCAGGAAACATAAAAGAAAACAGTCTTTAATAAACATTTAATTTTTCTAAACATACTCTCATAAACTTTCCTACTAGTTCCTACACATACGTTATGGACCAAGTGATAAATTGGGACATTTTCATAATGCCTGGGCATTATAAATAATGACAACCTACTTTGGGCGAAGTAATTAGTTATAATTTGAACTTCCTTATTTATCACATTGCCTAGGTATTTATTTTAAGGTGCGGTACCATAACTATACTACATGACCTAGGTGGTATGCATGCATAACTCTGGAAGAACACTGTTGGCGGCTTGGGGGTGACCCAAGGGCCATCACCTATACTACCTGACCTGGGTTGTCTACATGACTCTGCAAGAACAAGTCTGCTGTTAGCGGCTATTCTGCTCCATAGATGATAAGCATTATAATAATGCCTGAACTGTTTGATTACCTATTTTAAAAGTTTACTACATGACTTTGCAAGAACTACTCTGCTGTTATAGGCTGTTTTGCCCCATAGATGCCTGGATGCCTGGACTGCTTGATTATTTTAAATGGCCTGGGTGGTCTACATGACTCTGCAAGAACGAGTCTGCTGCTTTTCTGCTCCAAATGTCCGCACAGTTTCAACATGCCCCATTTTGGGCATGATTAAACCTGTGCGGACATTTATAATAATGTCATATTAATCACTTGGTCCTTATCATATAAATTATTCTATGAATGTTTTTATTTTCGGGAGTTCAAAGTTTTGATTAAAATTAATTTTGGATTGGGCACTGTAAAATTTATGATGGATTTTTAGGGTTCCGTAGTAAACAAGGAACCCTTATAGTTTCGCCATGTCTGTCTGTCTGTTTGTCTGTCCGTCCGCGGTTTTACTCAGCGACTATAAGTACTAGAAAGCTGTGATTAGGCAAAGGTATGTATATACCTTGATAGCAGATACATTTTTTTTTACGGGTAGCTCCCATACAAGTTAAGTAAAAAGACATTTTTTTGTTCTCGACTAACCAATCATGTTAAAAAAAAGCTTGTGAACACCGTTTTTCGATTTAGGGAATTCTTTTTAATAATATTTGGTTTTAAAGTCAACATTTTTGTTAGATTGAAGTGTCCCCTCCCCTCCCCCCTCAATCTGCTAAACGGTTATATATGGGCATGTGAAAAAATTCACAGCTATAGTATATACACGAACTTTAAAGGAAAACTATCAAAGCTAAGTAGGGTTTACAAATAAAAAAGTTATAGGCGATCAACTGATAAAATGTATTTGGAAAAGGAAAATTTCGAAAAATTCAATAGTCAATTCGTTTTTAGACGTTTTCAGTGGCATGAACTCAAACTTGGCATTCGTAACTACGGAACCCTACACTGCGCGTGGTCCGACACGCACTTGGCCGATTATTTTACAATAAATTACATAAGAACCAATACTTATAGTTTTTTTTTATACTAGCCATGTTTGTCCCACTGCTGGGCAATAAGGCCTCCCTTCTTTCCTTCCAGTACTTTCTATCTTTGGTCTTTTCTGTCTAATCTTTCTTTCAAACACTTTCAGTTCGTCAGCCCATCTCGTCCTTGGTCTTCCTCGCTTCCTGAGGCGATCTGATGGAACCCAGTTGTTGATTTGTGAGCCCATCTTTCCGCATGCATACGACCAACGTGACCCGCTTAATCTCATTTAAATTGTGCTGCTTTCTTACCTACATCTGTGAGTTTTGTGATGGAGCGTAGTGTGGTATTTGTTTCTAACCTTATCAGTCAGTTTGACACCAAAAATACTGCGCTCCATTATATTTTAAAAAGCTCTTTATAGTTTAAGAAGTTTTAAAGTTTTTCACCACATCCATTGGAATATATGGAATATAAAACTTACCAATTTGCTTGTCATCGCACTAACGAAATATTACACACCTTCTATATGACAACTAACATCTGCATCTCAAGATCAGAAATGTGTTATCTAGTGGAGCTCATGATTATGCAAAGTGCAACCTTTGTTAGCGACATTTAGCTACCTGCGTCGCGGAGTGCCGGGGCCGGGACAAACGGACCTGCTGCTGCACTTGAGGAACCACTTGAGTGGCGCCTGCTGGTGCCTGATGCAACAGCCATCATTTTTAACATTAACAGTATTTTGATGATAGTTTACTGAGATTTACCCATAATTTGCTTTACACCTATGCTTTAACATAGAAGTAGATATTTTGACGGAATCTACGACTAATTAGTATAATACTTCGATAGCTAATTTAAGAGCTTTTGCTCTTAAATTAGCTATCGAAAATAATAAAATAATGTATTAAACTGCAAAATGTATACTTGAATATTACTTGAATTCGAGTTGACAGTCTTTTTTACGGACTGAAGGCATTCAAGATGCAGTACTAAATCTAGGTCAACATGTCTACAATTCAGGTATCAAGTGTGGTTTTTTTTTTTTTAAATTACTGAGTAATATTCAAGTTTTTTTTTACAGGCTCTTTTTTTTCAGCTTTACTACGCCTATACGGGTGCTACCTTATTTTAATGTTGAGTAAAACCTAAAGAGCGACAGCCGCTTCTACCTCGCGTTATCGGTGTGCTTTAAAAGTTTTAAAACAGAATGTCTAACTATATTTTTAACCGACTACAAAGAAATAGGTTGTCAATCCGAATGTTTTTTTTAAATGTACATTCCCCAATAACTCGAAGACGCCTGGACCAATTTGGAGAATTCTTTTTTTTTGTTTGAAAGGACATACTTGCGAGGTGTCCCATATTTTTTTTTAATGAAAATCGTTTCTTGTGTTTGACATTAAAGTCGGTACTTAGTTTTGAAAAAATATCTTTAAAAAGAAAAATATCTTTGGGCTTCCCATGATGCTAAATAGGGATTTACTCGAGTGTTGTGGGGATCTGTTATATTGTGAATATTGGATGATAAAAAGAATAAAAGGTTATACATATGATGTGTTCCTTTTCATCGGTGGGGTAAGCGTTTACAGTGTTCAAAAGAACAATCACATGGAAATACTCAAGCGCGTGTTTCAGTACATTTATACTGATAGTTCAGCTTGATGTTCTAGTCATGCTTGCCCAAAATCTGACGATTATTTGGAAGGGTATTCATTATCTGACGATTTTAAAAGTTTTTTTTTTTAAACCGTTATTTGAGATAACAATTTTTTTTTAAATAAGAAAACAATTTTTTTTTGTTTGGTCATTTACTGAGCGACTAAAGTAGTAGTCAAGACAAATTAAATATCTAAGCGCAAACATTTTTTTACTTAGTTCCTATGGTAACCTCGCGGCATTATCATCAGACAAACTTTTTGATATCATTATATTGAGCTGTCATCCTGAATATTATAAGACTGTATGACAATGCACTCGAGTAAATCCAAAAATCCCCTCTTTGGCTCCACAACTACTTGTTGTCTGTTTGTACACTGTTTGTTTGCGGTTGACTGCCTCCGTAGTCCAGTGGTCAAGGCGTTCGCCTTGTGACCCGGAGGTCATGGGTTCGATTCCCACTGGGAAGCATACTTTGTGAAAAAGTTGTTTCCAGTCTGGATAAGATATTGCAGGCTTGAATCACCTGATTATCCGAAAAGAAAGATGATTCCGTGTTTCGGAAGACACGTTAAACTGTGGGTCCCAAACGCCACCTAGCGTTTGATCATCAACCTATCCAAGGATTGGTTCCTGGTTTGCCCTTTGGGTTGTGGAGGTCAGACGGCAGTCGCTCTGTGTAAAAACCAGTAACCTCGTCAAATCTCCTTGGTTAGGTAGCGGACCCCGGGCTCTGAAGCGTTACTGCTGAGGATGCAACCGGGAATACGCTCGGATGATGATGACACTGTTTGTTTGCGGCAGTCAACTACCGGATGGTCAATCCTTCGACAATTCATAGTAAGGGTGATATGAATACTTACCTTATTTCAATGTGTCATTCTTTTCACTTCATTTATAGCTTTGCTGTAAGCGCGGCTGCCGCTCTCAGTTACCGGCGTGCTTTGAAACTTAATGCCTAGCTTTATTTTTGTCTATCCGTTCCTATACTGTTGGTTTGCAGTGTTATCTACCGGAAGGCTTGTAAATCCTTCTACAGTTCATAGTAAGGGTAATATGAATACCTACCTTATTCCAGTGTCTCTTTCTTTCGCTTCATTTATACCTTTGTTGTAACCGCGGCCAAACGCTTCAATTACGGGTGTGCATTGACAAAAAAAAAACAATAGAAAGAAATAAACTGTCAAATACGTGAATAATAAGACACATAGTTTGCATTTACTTACTTAATGCTCAATATTTACTCACTTAGATACTACTTAATTCAAGTGAGACTAATTACTACCATTGCTTTTAGGCGCAATGGGCATTGGGCACCCCATCACCATTATATACTCTGTAATTGTTTGGCAATTATACTCTATTAAATTCATAAACACATAGGGATCATTTTGTCTTTGTATGATTCCTACATTACTGACTATACACACAAACATATTTAAGAAATATACAAAATTAAAAATGTCTATTTCACTACGTGCAGATTATGTTTTCCGCCTATGATACGGCGATACGAATCAATGTATGGGATAGAGTTCCATGAATAAATTTACATTCACGCTCGGATACAAATGTGGATGCTCTGCACCTCGCTAAAGTGGATTCACGGCAGACGAGGATGGATTCCACGCCAGACGGCGTATTACTTTTCTAAAAGCCCTACTCTGAGCCTTTGCGCGTTTTGTACCGGCAAAGCTATAAAAATCGAATACCACTCTATTATTCACGCTTAATTTACAAGTGATTTTAATGTGTTTTGAAGCGAGAATTTGAATTAAAAAAAATATATATAAATATAGGGACAAATTACACTGATTGAGCTAGCCGCAAAGAAAGTTCGAAACTTGTGTTATGGGATACTAACTCAAAGGTACCATATTTTATAACAAATACATATATAGATAGATATCCAAGACCCAGGACAATTTGAAAAAGGCCATTTTCCAACTTGCCCTGACCGGGGATCGAACCCGGGACCTCTGGGTGGCGGACTAGCATGGTGACCACTACGCCACGGAGGTCATCATTTTGATTGATATGTATGTATTATAGTATTATATCACGATGGAAGGGAACTTGAAGAAAAATTATCAGGAAAAACAAAAAGGAGCGGAGCCAAGAAATTAAGAATTGTCTAATTAAGGAAAACTTTTATTAGTTACAGTTTCGACAGAAAATAGACAGGTATACATAGTTAAATACATATTCTTCTTACGAAGTACTTTTATTGGCTAAAATTAAGTCAGTAAAATGCTTAGAAAGAAAACACAAAGCAAATATTAATTACGGTATTATATTCCGCCGTAATCGTAGTCTACAGAAGACACTTCCGAAACAACGATTAATCATTTCCCGCGCTCTATCGCACGGTTATTTTTATGCAAAGCAAAGCGCTCGCAAACAAAGCGACGCCGACGGTGACGGATGGCGGCTCTGTGCAAACACCGCCTGCGCTCCAAATTCTATTCCACCAGTTTGTACTTATACAAAGTCGATCAAAGAAATGGGCCCCAACGTCGAAATTATTCCTAACAGTTTGTTCCGAATTTTAAAGGAATTAGGTAATTCCTAGGGAATATCAAACATTTCTTACGTATTTCGATATTTATTTCATATTTAATCGGTTTACATAATCAATTGAACATCTACTTAAGGGGCTACCTGAATTTTCCGGGGTCCAATGCTGCCCCAATTTAAAATAAATCATTTGAAAGGAAACGGAGATATCATTTAAAATTTGGCCTTGATCAGACCCTAGATAACCCTTCAAACTAAGTATTTTATGAACTAATGTTTACGTGTGTGTAAAGCTTTTCTACGTACATACGCCAAAAGTAGCCGTTTTTCGCAATTGTGCGTAGAAAAGCTTCACGTTCTCACTTTAAACTGTAAACAGTAGTTCATAAAATAGTTTGAAGGGTTATCTGGAGCCTGGTCAAGACAAAATTTTAAATGATGTCTCAGTTTCCTATTAAATGATTTATTTCAAATGGGGGCAGCACTGAACCCCGGAAAAATTCAGGTATCCCCTTAAAGCTTTATTTCGCTTTTCTATAAAATGACGGATCTTACAACCCTGTCCGTAGTAGACTCTGTTAATATATTACATTGCTTATATAATAAATGGAAATGCAGCCAGCATTCTTGATGCTATACCACATGGGCACGATTTTTTAGGTTAAAGTAACAGGTACTTTACTTTACTTTTTATTTGTAAATATGTAAATTATTATATCTTACTTATTTAAATAAAGTAAATATTCAGATAATCATTAAATTCTATCTAAGTGAAATTTGGTTATATTCCACGACCATCGAGTTCATATTTTTCGGCCTCAGAGATTATGTAGAGGTATCACAGAACCCATTTTAAATATACACAATGCCATATAGGCCTATTGTTCTACACAAAATTGAGTGGGACAGATTGAGATCGCAGGCTAACCCTCCGCACGAGCCACAGAAAGAGGACAGCCAGTATCTGAAGGGTTTGATAGAGAAGTCTCAGGAGTGGATCAAGTCATGGCCGGATACCTTTGAAGTAATCAACAAACTGACTGAATCACTAAATAGTTACACTATTAAAAACATTAATTCCTTTAACTTTAAGATTTTATGTCAAACCTGAATAGAAACTTTGTTCCTATCCGTCTAACACCAATGAGAATTCTATATGTAAAGCATATTAAATAAAACAGTCAAGTGCGAATCAGATTCATACATAAAGGGTTCCGCACCTCCGTACTATTTGTTTATATAGCTGCCACATCCGTGTCATTTAGTGTTATAGCTGCCACAGTACAAAACATAAATAATCGGTAAAAATTTTGAGTATGTAGTAAAAGCCATTATAAAGATCGAGTTAAAAACGATGAAAAAACACGTTTCTTGTATGACGACCCTTTAATTTTTAGTATTTTTTGTAAAATCGGCCAAAGTAAATAATACATAATCGGTGAAAATTTCGTCTTGCTATAACGGTTCACGAGATAGACCCTAGACCAGTCTTTCCCAAAGTGGGCGATAACGCCCCCTTGTGGGCGCTGGAGGCTTTAAGGGGGGCGGTAAAGGGCCCAGAATAAAGTTGGGGGGCGCTGATGTGATTTAAGCAATGAGTGATTTATAACTTTAGCTATTACATATTTTAAAATTCACTGAAATTAAAATCCTCTTACTACACAACATCCATTTATTAGTTCATATTTATATCCTTTTTTATTGTACAAATATAAACTAAAAATGTAATTAATATTTATTATTTTAATGCGTTCACAACGCTATTTATATCGTTAAAGGAATCAAACACTGAAAAAATTTCGTGTTTTAAAGTTTCGCAGGTGAGGTCCCCACTTCCGATACTCTTTATTATTGTAAAATTGTATTATTATTGCTATTTTTTTATTTAAAATTAGCTATGTTGATTATTGTTATTTTTTTATAAAAGATACTCTAATGTACTGGTGTATGTATTATATTGCTCTCTCTTGTAAAAAAGTCTAGTTTAGAATATAGGTTGAATTAAACTACAGGCAAGACAAATATGTGATTCAGGTTTTTATGGTGAAAAAAAAGGGGGCGCTACAAAATAACAGATTTTTTAAAGTGGGCGTTTGACAAAATAAGTTTGGACACCTCTGCCCTAGACGAACAGACATTCAGGCAGCGGAGTCTAAGTAATAGGGTCCCGTTGGCACCTACCTACGCATGGCGCAACGTGGTGGACCTAATTTGTAGCTGTTCTACGATACTGCTACGGAAAAAACATTATTTTTGTCGTAGCACAATCGTAGAAAGGCTACGAAGTGTAGCCGCACCGCAGATTTGAATCGTTACATTAGGTAAAAAAACTGATTTCCACCCTTTAACTTTATCATATTAGCAAATTTTAGCATTATCGACTAATGACACAATAAGCTAGGCGTTGTTCATTTTGAATTTGGTTCCATTTAATTACAAAATAAAGTAAGTTTGACGAAGTTTTTGCGAAAATTTTTTATTTAGATATAAATAAAATCCAACGTAGGTACTTACATAAAATTAAAAAAAAAAAAACAAAACGTATGAATGGTAAGGGGGCAGTAGTTTTTCTTATGATATCTACAACATTTTCGAAAATTGTAAAAGTCGGATAGTAAAACTCGCTAAAAAATTATCGCATTTTGTATTAAAAATGTCAAGTACCTTAACAATAGTTTTAACAATTTGCGAACATGTTAGTCAACAAAACGGTATTTTAGGGTCAAGTCGAACTGCTTCAAAAACAGAAGAAGAAAGATCAATCCAAGAAAACCGCAAACGCACATCTCGACGAGTTCATCAAGCAGAGGAAACTTAATGACACTAAGCAGGCTATTGCCAAGGCGAGACAGCTCATCTTTCAGGGGAGCTCTTACGGGAAACAACTCCTGAGGTAAAATTACCAACTGTCACAGTACTTTTCTTTAACTAGCCAATTGTATCCCATTTATCTCTATCATATGAGAAAAAATATGTACCTAGAAACCTGTCCTCTTGCCTTTGCTACTGTAACGTCGGAATTTTTCAGACACAGATTTCCGGTAATACCTAATAAAAATAAAAAATTATGAATAGGCACTAAACTCAACCTTTTTCGTCAAAGACCTAAACACAGGATGTACTAGTACTCACGTACAGAAGTCTTAATCATTAAAGAAATTCAAAGAAATATCTACTTAATGTGGTTGGCCCTACGGTTTTATTTGGTTCGCGTCAGAACTATTCATCTCTTTGTTTAGATACATACAACATCCGTTGCAAGCCAATTCCATTCTTATTACTCTGGACAAGTTATTCATGTCACTGAATTTTTCCCTTCGAAGTGGTCGCCGCGCGCATAGTAATAATGTAGGTATATTTTCGATACCTAGGGCTTTTGGTGTTAGGCAGTGCGACCAAACGGATTATTATTTATGTATAGGTATGGATAAATAAGTTAGGTACCTGCCTAATTGTTAGCTAATAACAAACGTTCTTTTAGTGCTCTACTAACATCGAAGGTAATCGAAGAAAGAGAAGCACAGATTGCATTTAAGAAAAAAATTGAAAAGAAAGAACTTAAGTTAGAAAGTGAAAAAAACAATGAAGAACTTTACTTTTGCAAATTGGACCAAGATAAACGGGATAGGTTGCGAAGACAAAAAAACGTGATGTTTGCAAACGAAAACAAGTCCATGTAAGTACCTATATATTGTTTTAGTAGTTTTGACGACCTCTGTGGCCTAGTGGTCATCATGCCACGAACTCACAACGGAGGTCTCGGGTTTGATCGCC
Organism: Acrobasis suavella; assembly: GCA_943193695.1. Taxonomy (NCBI): domain Eukaryota; kingdom Metazoa; phylum Arthropoda; class Insecta; order Lepidoptera; family Pyralidae; genus Acrobasis; species Acrobasis suavella. Next base: position 6,428,829 of record OW971945.1, on the reverse strand, counting down.
GGTCAGGTCAAAATGGAAAATTCTCTTTTTCAGATTGACCTGGGTCTTGGATGCTTATCTGTTATAAAATATAGTATCGTTGAGTTAGTATCCCACACAAGTCTCAAACTTTCTTTGGGGCTAGCTCAATCTGTGTGATTTGTCCGTATATATTTGATTTGATATTTGAGTACGTACAGGATAATCTATATCGTGTTACGTTATTGTTGTGATATGTATGATTTGATATTTGAGTATAGATTATCCTAGTACCTACTTTACAATGAGAAAATGTGTCATGCATGAGATACCTGGTCGATACTCTTATACATATATTATACATACATGTCATGGTAGAAATTTGTTTTATCTAGATGGGTCTCGAAAATATAGTTAAATGATGAAGGATTAAATTCTTACCCAAGTAAAATGTATCTTTACGCGGTACAACTTTGTGATAAAAAAGGAAAATCTCTAGAATAGCCTTGAAAACGAAATTTTCCTTTATTGAGCAGAAAGCTACGATAGCCAAAAAACGCTTATAACTTTCGCCTTAATAAAGGTTTTACATAATAAAAATAAATAAATAAATAACTAGAATAAAATTTTGTTATTAGCTTATTACAATTACGTCGGCATACCGGCACACCTGACGTTTTTGTATCTAAGTAAGTATGCCAGCCACACAAGCGTTGCCAAACAAGGTGTGAGTGAGGTGTCCCGCTTTAGTCCCCCGGGAAAACCTTTCACACTTTGATCTGACAATTCCAGGTATGAAACGCTAAACGCAAAACTCAGAAAAGATAAGGAGGAAGAAGCGTGTTTAGAGCGAGAGGATGCGGCACTTATGAAGAAGCTGCTCGACTACGAGAAGCAGGAAGCGGTCTGTTAACATTATCTATAATTTACTTGTGGATCGGCTGCCTACTTTACTTATTACTTGTACAAGTAGGCGTTTCCTTTATATCTCTACTTTAAATCGTAAAATATGAGGCATTATGAGCCTCTAGCTGATGATATCATCAATTCCTAATGTTTTTTGAAGCAACTAAATACCATATTGTTAGTAATCGATAAGCTTTCTTTAAGCTGGATCCATTAAAATGTAACTAGACCACCCAAGTCAACTGCATGTGAGAAACCTCATACAAAATGAGTTGATGTAGCAGTAAAATTTACTACTAAAATACTAAGTAGGTAGATACATTGTCTTTCCACATTTTATGGCACCTTTAACTTTTCATTCCTTATTTTCCAAGGAAAGAATAAAGAAATGTCAGGAAGACGAAGTCAGAAAATACAACAAAGAACAACAGGAATTTCGGGAAGCTAAGATAAAACGAAAAATAGAAAACGACGCAAAAATAGAAAAGGCAAATACAGAGATATGCCGTCTACGTAAGAAGATTAGACAAGCTCAAAAACAGGTAAAATAAAAATCGTAGGTTGAACACATCAACTATAAATTAGACCTATTGTTTAAGGACAAGAAGTACCTACCTACCTAAATAAGGTAGGTAGGTAGGTACTTCGCTGTACCTATATAATCCTCAAAGATTAGACTATAGCAAAAGTAACTTTCGTGTGAAGATTGGTCAGTTTAGTCTAGTTTTAGTAAATGATGTTTACTGTCATAAGACTATGTACCTACGAGTACATAACATAGGTACAAACCTATATAATAAAAAATATAAAAACCATTATTTACTTAAATATTGTTTGTTTGTGAATATGATATTTTAATTGATATTACGTAGTATATTTTTAGATTTTTATTGACGAATTAAATAAAATAGAAGCCAGAAAACAGAACTATAAAATTATAGAAGAGATAGAGAGAGACAAACGTACACGTTTTGAAGATTTTGTTGAAAAAGCAGTTAAAAAACGGGAAGAGATGTAAGTTTTCAAATATTAAGTAGATATATACCTTTTTAGTTACCTAAGTATATTATTGATACAGATACACTGTGACGTCTTTATCCTTAATAATTATGGTAGTCGAAACCTAGGGCAAGATCCTAGGAAAAAAAAGTTTAAGCGTGATAGCGGTCGTGAAGGTGAAAAAAATTAATCAAAATGGCATGATTATCGCTCATTTTGCCTATTCCCACGGTCGGTTTTTACGATATGCGCGGGTAGAGAAGTAGCTGGCACATTCTAAGCTTTTTTTAAAGACCAGCATGAAAGAATATTACAATGATTGTTTACCCAGGTAGTCATTGTTTTTTCAGTATTGCGAAAAAGGAGTTAGAAGACCACGTGAAACAAGCACGTGAACGTGAGACGAAACAGTTGCTCATAAAGCAAGCACGGTCTGGTGCAGGGGCGAACAAGTCGCACGATTCGCACGAGAACAGAACGTGCGAGTCCTGCAACACGTGCGACCGGCAATGCTTGTTCGTGAAGTCCTATAGCGAGCGCAACGCCAAGAAGCAGAAAAAACTGATATGTGTGTATATGAAAGTCCACGGACATACCATTTTGTACTTTACATTGTTGAAATTTTAGAAAAAAAAAACTTCTTTTTACTTTATATCAGGTCAATGCCTAGATCAACCAATGCCTAAATCGATTGACAAAAAGCTGCAATTTCTGGCCCCTCAAAAGAAGTTAATAGAGCAACTGCGCAAGCGTGAGCAGGAGCCATCGCCGTGGAACGGGCAGAGCGGTGCGCACGCGCAGTTCGCGCAAGAGGCGGCGAAAACGCTGGCCGAGTGCAAACACAAGACTATGGCGAGGAAAGTCGTCGATGTAAGTTTAGAAGCTGTACTAGTTAACCTCACAAAAAGAAAGTCAGAAATCAACGCAACCGCTATCAGAGTGCAAACGCTAAGATATGGAGATAGTCTATATAGCTAAGTCAAAATTTTACTTGATTCCAAAGCAATAAAATGTAAAAGATCAATGATAACCTAGTGAGAGCCTATCTGTAGCGCTGACTGACATCTGACATACTGTACTTAATTTTTGTCCGATTGTAACAAAGTTGTATTCTTTTTTCAGGAATACAGAAGATTAAACTGCTTCGATGCCACTACGTTTCCTGTGCAAAATTATTAAATGTATTTTTTATTTTGTGTGATGCGATTAGGAAGTTGTAAAATAAAATTCCAGTGTCGACAATCATTATACTACATTTATTTTATACTACACTTTTGCTATATACAAAACTTTGATCTTACATTGAATTCCGTCCAATTACAATCCGATTACGTACCTTTCATTTATAAGTTATATTTTGTTGTAAGAGTTGAAACTTTAACGATACACTTTATCTTATCTATTAAATAACTAAATAAATAGCTTTACATCACAATGTACATGCAGTCGAATGCTGTTGAGTACCCCTGGTAAGGGGAGGTACTGCACTGGTGCATTTCTGTAGTATTTCCTTCGTAAAAATGATTGCAGAAAGGCGAAATATAAATTTATTAATTATCCTAGCGGGTGATACTACCGATTCAGTGTCTAACACTTTAGGGAATAAACTGTCGATTTTAGTACTAAAATAAAATATAAAAGGAACAATGTAAAATCTTAGGCACTGAATCGAAAGAGATCAGGAATATCCCTAATGCCTAAAACCGTAACAAAGTAGTACACGAATCATCCAAAAAAAAGTTAAGTATCGAACATCAATTACTAAAACATTGGACAAAATTGAATAATAATAAAAAATGATTAAATTAATCGTCTATGTTTTTAAATTCGTGTACGCGCGTGGTGTGTTCAGTAGGGCGATTGTTTCTGTTTAAGCACGGCTTGCACGCACTTGGCCATGGTGGGGGAGGCGCGGCTGATGGTGTCCGTCATGAAGTAGTCCTCCAGCTGCTTCAGCTGCACGTCCAACTTGCCCGACAGCGGCTTCTGGAGGTCCTGTCAAGGAAAAACAAGGGATTTATATACATGTATAATGTATAGCCAAAGATAATATAATTACTAACGTAATTAACAGATACCCAATGCCATAGAATCTATTGGAGGGCCCGTAAGTAGGCAAAACTGGAAGTTGCGGGTAGGCACACAGAGATGGCAACACACTCGACTAGGAAAAAATTCTATTTATTGAATTTCTTATAGGTCAATCAAAGTACTTCTTTAATTAAATAACAGTTATTAAAGATTTTAATGTTTTAATTAATACCTATAGCGCCATCTAGTGACAAGGAAGAGAAATAATTATGTTTATAAGGCGATGGGTAGGCATGGTATAGCCATCGTGCATCACATTAGAAGTATCTTTGAGCAAACAATAGTGTAAGATTTTTCAAGCTGAATAACAACATCTGCTATAGCTTTACAACTGGCATCGGATAACCTGGCTGACTAACGAAGGAGGAGGAGCTCGAGTTACTTTAGGCACAGAATAAGTACTAGTACTCACGTACATAAGTCTTACTCAGATAAGCGCTATGGTTTAATTCCTCACCTCTTCGTTTAGATATCTAGAATCCTTTGCAAGTCAATTTCATTTTTATTATTCTGGACCGATTTATCAGTCCGGTTGTCGTTCGGTAACCATCGCCACCCCTTCTATACACTCCCCTGGGCGAGTGCCCGGGCCTGCGTGAAGTAGTGGTTGTCTTGCACGTCTCCTAGACACACGAGCGCGAGGCTGATCTCGCCGAGCCGGTCGCGGATCTCGGCCAATTGTCGTACTGTAACCATCGCCACCACTTCCTATCTTAAACACTAACTTGGACGCGTGCCCGGGACTGCGTGAAGCAGTTGTTGTTCTTCACGTCTCCGAGGCTCACGAGCGCCGGGCTGATCTCGTCGAGACGGTCGCGGATCGCATCTGGTTGTCGTACTGTAACCGTCACCACCCCTTCTTAAATACTCACCTGGGCGAGTGCCCGAGCCTGCGTGAACTAGTTGTGGTCCTGCACGTCTCCGAGACGCAAGAGCGCGAGGCTGATCTCGCCGAGGCGGTCGCGGATCTCGTTCGGTTGCCGTACTGTAACCGTCGCCACCACTTCCTATCCTAAACACTCACCTGGGCGAGTGCCCGGGCCTGCGTGAACTAGTTGTGGTCCTACACGTCTCCGAGACACACGAGCGCGAGGCTGATCTCGCTGAGGTGGTTGCGGATCTCGTCCGATTGCCGTATTGTAACCGTCGCCACCACATCCTATCCTAAACACTCACCTGGGCGAGTGCCCGAGCCTGCGCGAAGTAGTTGTTGTCCGGCACGTCTCCGAGGGTCACGAGCGCGGGGCTGATCTCGCCGAGGCGGTCGCGGATCTCGTCCAGGTTGTCGTACGGTAACCGTTCGCCGACCACTTCTGACAGAGCTCTGTCAACAAATTTATATTATGTATTTACATGGAAAGAATTTAATGCCTTGTGAGAACTTAACGCAAATTGTAAATCGGATAGTTTCCAGCAAGTTAAATAAGATACTTTATTACGCCTAAACCAACATTTTTATCTTTCTTGGAGTCAAATAGCGCTCTTAATGTCGGTTTTTTTTGGCATTAGTAAATCCAAAATAACGTTAATTTTTTTTATTTTTGACCCTGGGTACTACGCTATATACACCTTGGCGGCGAAAGGACTCAGATCACATATTTATCAACATCGCTTCGGCTAGGCACTCTAGCTAGATTTTTTAAGACCATTTGACTAAAATTGATTAAAAGGAAATGGAGATATCATTTAAATTTTTTTCTTGACCAAGCTCTAGATAACTCTCTAAACTATTTTATGAACTGCTGTTTATTGTTTCAAAAGAGAACATGAAGCTTTTTTATACGTACATTTGCGAAAAACTGCCACTTTTGGCTTGAACAATAGTTCATAAAATAGTTGGAAGAGTTATCTAGGGCTTGGTCCCTATAACACAATATTATAGTCTACTCGAAATTCGCCATATGTGCGTAAGTATTGTGTCAATTGATCATGCATTATATGTTATACATAGGGCGCACTATAAGTTTCCGGAACTGGCCACTTACATAAACAATATTTAAAAATTTATTGCAATATTTGAAAATAGAACTCTTTGGCTGTAGAATGCAGTTTGTTTCATCTGACTGTCTTTTGTTTTTACCTTGTGGCGCCATTTAAAAAATTGTGTGTCTGCATCAACATAGATTTAACTCGGGAAAATTTTCGTAGTATGATTTTCTACGATTTTAAGTGTAATTTGACAGCTCAACAGAGCATCGCTCGGCTTGAAACAGCTTTTGGCAATGAAGCACCATGCAAGACAACTGTTTATAGCTGGTTTGCAGAATTCAAGCGTGGTCGTTTATAATCTCAGTGACGAATCTCGCGATGGTCGGCCGTCCACCGCTGTGACCAACAAAAACATCGATGCTGTGCGCCGTATGATTGAAACAGACAGGCATGTGACCTACCATGAAATTCGCGCATCCTTAGAAATAGGCATGAGTCAAATAAAATTAATCCTACACAAACATTTGGGTGTGAGAAAGCTGTGCTCGCGGTGGATCCCACACAACTTGACCGAGGCTCAAAAAACGGACCGCGTCACTTGGTGCAGTGCCATGCTTACCAGATTCAACGAAGGTGCGTCAAATTTGGTGTGGGACGAAACATGGATTTATTGCTACGATCCCAAAACAAAGCAGCAATCGAGCGTATGGGTCTTTCAAGATGAGCCGAAACCAACCAAAGTGGCGCGCGTGAAAAGTGCATCTAAGCGGATGATTGCTTCTTTTTTTAATAAAACTGGACACGTGGCTACTGTTGCTTTAGAGAATCGTCGTACAGTGAATAGTGACTGGTACATGACCATTTGTTTGCCGGAAGTTATTGACGAACTCCGTAAAAATAACCGTAAACGCCGTATCATCCTGCACCACGACAATGCTAGTTCTCACACGGCCAGACAGACAAACGACTTTTTGAAGGCGAAAAATATAGAACTCATGAGTCATTCTGCATACTGTCCCGACCTGGCACCTTGTGACTTTTTTCTGTTCCCAAAAATTAAGAACTAATTACGCGGTCAACGATTTTCATCACCAGAAGAGGCTGTCGAGGAGTATGAAAAACACGTTTCAGAGGTCACCACAGAGGAGTGGCACAAAAGTTTTCAAAACTGGTTTCATCGAATGAAAAAGTGCATAGACGCCAAGGGAGATTATTTTGAAAAACAATAAATTAATTTTGTGCCTTTAATAGTATTTTTTATATTCATTCCGGAAACTTATAGTGCGCCCCACGTAATGTGTCAACATTGTATTATATTATGAGTATTTATTAATTAAAAGACAATAATAATAATATGACAAAGCCCTTCTGGCGAGTAGGCGACCAATACTGTGAAAATGAGTTTCTTTCGGCGTTTCTTCTCAGCAGTGGTCGTTACGAAGCGATGGTATCGGTAGCTTTTATTTAAAAATAAATTAAATTTTAATACTTTACACGTAACATAAATTATATCCAATTGACGTGTAAAAGTGCCTGTAAAGGTGTAATTACTGAATAAACATTTGAATGTTTGCGTTGCCGTACCGTATGATCTTCCAGTCGTCGCGCGCCTTGCCGGGCGGCGCGACGGCGGGCAGCGTCTGCTGCGCGCGGCCCTCCGCGTTCACGTACGTGGCGCGCTTCTCCGTGTACGCCGCGCCCGGCAGCACCACGTCCGCCACGCCCGCGCCCGCGTCGCCGTGGTGACCTGGGGACGCATTTTTGACAATCACTTGTCACATTACGAATGGTTTACGCGAGCTTTTCCAAACGGGCGCATTTTCGAAATGATCGTCTGCGAAGGATTTTGATTTGAGGAGTAATTTTGACATTTGTGGCGTAGATATGTCAAAGAAACCTTTCATGGAGAATCCGTTCCGATTCATGCTGCTTTTTTATTCATGGTAAAATTCTTTGAAAACCATGGACATATTTTCGATGTTTTCTGCGTAAAACAATATTGTTTTAGCTGACACGACGGTTTCAAAAATACGGCAAAATGGTTTTTTACGCGAGTGGTGAGTTGGAAAACTACGTTTCGTGTTTCGGTGAGTCCTGAAATGAAAAGTAGCACTCCTGTAGTGTTGCAAGCAACACTATATCGATAGTCTATCGATACTATCGCGGCCTTGAGAAACAGTCACATGATCGATAGTATCGAATGACCAATACTATCGTAGTATCAAATGTCAATACTTTTTTTTTATAATTATTTTACGGCTCTCGATACTAGTCCTTTAGAGCGTATCTTTATTTATTCAATTCTTTATTCCTAACCCTAACTATACAATCAAAGGTTGGTGTAGGTCCATAGTTTGCAATACTATTGATGTAAGGTAAAACTATCGATAGTATCGATACTATTGAAATTAGATACTATCGATAGTATCTTAATTCAATAGTATCGATACTATCGATAAAAGAAAACACTGACTATATAATTTAAAATGCCTTGGCGTGTGTTAAGATACTGCACTAATAATTAAAAGAACAAGACAAAGTATAAGGTATAATTTTCCATCGGTAACTAGATTGTCTGAAAAAATAAATGATTGAATGCTTTAGTCTATGACGTCTGTCAATCGATTGAAAGAATGAGAATGACACTTAGCGATTCTAGGGCTGTGCTTTTGAAGGACGACTTAGCGCTGCAGCGCGATAAGTGTCAATAACTAAAAAAACATGGCCGTTATTGAAAACAGCTAGTTTAGATATATTACGTCGATGAACGTCGGTAACCTCGTCAAATATCCTTGGTTAGGTAGCAGACCCCGAGCTCTGAAGCTTTACCGATGACGTCGGTACGCAGCGGGATGCAGAGCAGTGTGCCAATCGCCTTACCCTGGTAGATGACGAAGACGTCCTTGGGCAGCTGTTCCCTGGTGATGAGCCCCGCGTCCGCGCCCAGCAGGTACACGACCCGCGGGCCGGCCTGCAGCAGCGCGCCCACGCCGGGCCGGTAGCCGATGTCCAGCGCCGCCACCTGCGACGCGGTGCGCTGCAGCACGTTCAGCACCTGCACAAAAACACATTTTCAACACCCTTGCACGTAAAGTGGATCTAATTTCACCGGTTTTAGATATATAAAGCAGCTCATAAAACACGCGTGCGTGAAGTTATATTCTATAACCGCACTATTTGCTTTTTTTTCAAATTTGGAACTGGCCACCGGCCGGTGCTTTAAGTTTATTTAAAATCAAAAAGTTCAGTTTATTGGGTATTTTTCCTCGCAAGTGTGTTGAAAAACATCGTAGGATATACGTGCGTATATTGGTTAAACACACTCGGCTCTATTACGATGCCTAGTGTGTTATAACTACCATAACGCACTTATATCGTAATGTACTATAACATTCAAGGTTCACAAATAAGTAGACTACCTAATTTCCCATCACTTTTTGTATACAATGTGTAACGGAAAAGGTGTATCAAGCCAAAAGGGAGTAAACATACTAATCAATGTGAACAACTTTTACTATGGGACCATCCCTGAAATCGTAGAAAAAAATCTGCACCTCCATCAACGAGCTATTATGTACTTACGTACTAGAGTAGACGCCACATATTACAGTTTTGTTTCGTTCATCATATGCTATTACTGTTCACCTCACATTAGTCGCTTGCTAGCATTCACGCGTCAAGAACACTCCATAAAAGAAAACACTGTCAACATAATCAAAAATGCCTTGGTGTGTGTTAAGATACTGCTTTAATAACTCAAAGAACAAGGCAAAATATAAAGGATTAATTTTCCCTCAGCAAGTGACTAGATTTCATTATCTGAAAATTAAATACGGATTGCAAAATCCCCGCCGCCATAATGAATGAAATAAATGCTTTAGTCTATGACATCTGTCAATCGATTAAATTAGTGAGAATGACATTTAGCGAATCTAGCGCTGTGCTTTTGAAGGACGACTTAAAAGCGAACTTAGCGCTGCAGCTTGATAAGTGTCAATTACCAAAAAAAGACATGGCCGTTATTGAAGTCAGGTGGTCTAGATATATTATGTCGATGACCTCCATACATCTAATTTTGTATGGAGGTGAAGATTTTTTTACGACCACCAAGTCATTTTTTTTCTTAACACATTTTTTAACCCCAAAACAAACATGATTTTTGTGTAAAACACCCAACCATGACGTCATATTTGCTTGTAGTCACGTGCTTACCTTCTAGTTCTTGTCCTGCAAGTTTTCCTGCAGTTTCAGCGTGTAGGCTAACAAAGCAGCGCCCTCTTACGTTTTGAGAGAAAAACTACAAGGCCGTTAGACTTGCTGCAGCCGCTTCATGATCTCATGGAACCAGATGCCTTTACTATGGCTACAGTTATCACGTGTTACCTTCCAGTTCTTGTCCTGCAGGTTGAGCGCCAGTTCCTGCGTGTAGGCCAACAACGAGGCGCCCTCTTGCGTCTTGAGAGGATAACTATAGAGCACTAGGCTTGCTGCAGCCGCTAAACGATCTCATAGAACCAGGTGGCTTTACTACGGCTACAACTATCACAAGTTACCTTCCAGCTCTTGTCCTGCAAGTTGTCCTGCAGTTTGAGCGCTAGTTCCTGCGTGTAGGCTGACTAGGCGGTGCCCTCTGACGTCTTGAGAGTATAACTACAGAGCGCTAGACTTGCTACGGCTACAGTTATCACGTGTTACCTTCCAGTTCTTGTCCTGCAAGTTGTCCTGCAGTTTGAGCGCGAGTTCCTGCGTGTAGGCTAACAAGGCGGCGCCTTCTTGCGTCTTGAGCTGGTCGGCGCCGAGGATGACCACGGGCCGCTTGGCTTGCTGCAGCCGCTTCATGACCTCGTGGGACGAGGTGCCGGTCGCCAGGTCCTTCACTACGGCCGCGGAATCACCTACGTGCTGAGTAATTTTAAAATATATGATTAAATGGCCCTTAATATTTTATTTATTGTATTTGAATGCCTTTACTGTCTAGTTTGTCTCATAATCATTTGGTGAAGAAGATATGTTGAAGAACTTTGGCTATTTGAAGTCGGTTGTTATTTTATGTTTAAAAAAATCTAATAGTGCCAGATTGAAATGAGACTGGGCGGGTCACGTTTACCGAATGGTGTCGGACAGATGTGCTTACATAACGACCGTATGGATTTTAAGAGACGGGAAACGATCAAGGGGAAGGCTTAAAATGAGATGAAGTAACAACCTGTCTGCTTTTGACAAGGATTGGAAATAAATAGCTGGAAACACCAAGGGACACCTTTACCCAAGTATAGGACCTGAATGGTTTGATAAAAAATATATGTATTTATTATGAACCTCATGTAGTAGTCTTTAAAACGTATACTACTGCGTGCTACTACCGTGTAGTCATAGGTGAGGTCCACTTGTGGTCCGATGAGCGCGACGTCGGTGTCCTTGTGCACGAACGCCTTGCGGATGCGCGCGTTCAGCAGCGGCGCCTCGAAGCGTACGTTGGTGCCGATCAGCAGGATGAAGTCCGCGTCCTCGACGTCTATAAATACCATTATTATTATTTTAGGAACTAGTTTTATTCCCCCTTTCGAAAAAGGGGTATACATCTAGAATATGTAACAAAAACCCTGTCCGATACTTGTAGGAGTAACTCAGACCGTCAATATGAACAACTTTTCCTATGGGACCAATGCTTGAAATTCAAAGAAATTTCATACATATTGCCGGACCGACCGAACACTTTTTTATGAAAATGTCGTTTTTTTTTTCGAGTTTCAAGCATTGGTCCTATAGGAAAAGTTGTTCATATTGACGGTCTGAGTTGCTCCTACAAGGATCGGACAGGGTTTTTGTTGCATATTGTTAACAAGCGGGCCATGGCCAAGTGTGAATAGAAGAAAAATTATAGTGATACAGGAAACAAAATAGTAACAAGATTTACTTTTAAAAGCTAAACCCGACTATGGGAGCCATTTACAGCTAACAATGTATATATTTTTGAAATGTGCTAATTAGGACCTTTCATTTGATACCCCACTCGAAATCGAAACGAAAAAAAATGTTGACTCTTACTTTTTTGTTTGTAGCATTTATTAGATAAGTTTATTGCAGACAAATAGGGAATCTGTATAATATTTTTTTCGTTGTGCTATGGAAACAGTTCTTAAAAATAGGCACGTCCTAGAAAAAACTACCTAGCTAACCCAAAATCTCTTAGATATAAAGGTTACAAAGTCACGTCCGCCTTTGGAGCGGCGTCTCGGTGAGCCCTAGACCGGACAGGAGTGAAGTTACTTATGTCGCATTTGTAGGCGTGAGTAATGATTGGGCCGCGCCTGCGCCTATCGTCACGAAGCTTCGTGCTATTACACGATACACGCAAATGTGACCGGCCGTTATCGGGTATCGTCCCGAATATTCGGACTACGTCTTCGTTATCGCGCGGGTGGCGGTACATCAAAAGGGGTTTAGCGCGCTAACAATTCGCTCTGCGTGGTCGGACTAGCGTTGTTCATTTTGACGTTTGTTTTCAACTTGTTCAGACGCGTGCTGTGGGACGGTGCCACGGTTAATAATGCGTAAAAATGGAGTGGAACGAAAAAATGGTGTTAAAATTTGTAGGTTTTTCTTTCTAGATTTCTTTTTAGATTTCAATAAATGCATTAATGTAATTGTTAGCACACATGTAAAAGTAAAGAAAGTTGTCGACTCGTCGTCCATATTTAAAACGCGTAGATGAAGCCATCTTGAATTATTGCCCGATAGTTCGTGAAAAATAACGAAACCGCTAGTATGACCACAGCTTTATCGCGATCACTTTTTAGTGTACAAAACGTACGAAGCTTCGCCGCGCATTGCTTCGGGGCGATAGACGCAGGTCCAGCCGAAGCATAAGAACATTTGTTCGGGTGCTATGTCAAATATTGCGTTTACAGGATTGGCCTCATAACAAGTAGCTTTTTTTTAAGACAACCCATTGTAATATTATTTATTCAACTTTTTATTACTTCTAAAATTGTGTCCCACTGAATTAACAGCTTTTTTTTACGAAGTTAAACAGCCGAATTCTCTACATTTTAAATAGATTTTTGGGTGCTAAAAGCTTGAATTTTTATAGATAATAAAATAAAACCGTTTTAGTGAAAAATATTATTGTTTTGCCTTAGGCTTACATTTTCGACTAGGGGTAATAATTTTTAAACGCTAAATAAATTTATGTAAAAATTTGGGCAAACAAAGTAATTGTTCTAGTAGAAAAAAAAATACTTTTTAACTAGGGGTAATAAAAAATATGGTTTTAAACGCTTAATAAATTTATGTAAAAAGTTGAGCAAACAAAGTAATTGTTCAGGTAGAAAAAAAAATACTTTTTAACTAGAAAATCGAACTACTTTGGTTTAAGTTTTCTTTAAAACTATAAGCAATTGCCACACGGGAGTTTTTGCTTATCATTTAGAATAACGAAACGCGTCACATTCTGAGATTAGTTCGAAATGTCAGGTCCGAAAGGTTTTTGGAACAGTGTGCTATGTCACCCGGACAGTAATGAAGAATCGATCGACATCTCTTTTGACAAAATAGGATAAGCGATTCGGATGCTGTGGTGGAACAGACAAATACCCACATACGAGTACATACATACATAGACTGCTAAAATCATTATCTTTTCTCTTGGCTTTACCGTAATCGGGTAAAAATATAACGTTGAATGGAAACGGACTTGCGATCTTGGTGTTTAACAGGTAGGAGGAGCGGAGGTCGATGCCGGCGCCCTCAAGCGGGAAGTACTGCTCGGTGCACGTGTTTTCGGAGCCCAGCCGGTTCACCAGGTCCTTCAGCGCCACTAGCGACTCCGCGTCCGCCAAGTCTCCGGCCACGGCCAGCAACTATCAAATACAACGACCTATTATGAACTCACGTACTAGAGTAGGCGCCACATATCACAGTTTTGATCCGTTCATCATATGCTATCACTGTTCACCTCATATTAGTCGCTTGCTAGCATTTACGTGCCAAGTACACTCCATGGTTGATAAAAGAAAACACTGTCTACATAGTTAAAAATACAGCACTAATAATTCAAAGGACAAGGCAAAATATAAAGAAATAATTTTCCAACAGTAAGTAACTAGATTTAATTGTCTGAAAATTAAATACAGGTTACAAAATTCACGTCGCTATAACGAATGAAATGAATGCTTTAGTCTATGACGTCTGTCAATCGATTGAATGAATGAGAATTACACTTAGCTTGAATGACGACTTAAAAGCGGACTTAGCGCTGCAGCACGATAAGTGTCTGGTTTAGATATTATATTATGTCGAGGATCAAATATTATGTTTTATTTGCCATTCTCTAATCCCATTTTTTACAAACACTGGTTTAGTATAGCATATAAGTAAAAGACGCTTATATTATACGCTATTAGTGATGTGCCGCTACCAAATTACTGTTACCAGTATTTTACTATATGGGAATATTCCCAGCAAGTTTCTATTGTTACCAGTAATATTCCTAAATACTGGTAATATTGTTTAATATGTATCGTCTTGTTGATTTCTCTATGTAATATTGTTTAAAATGCGCACACTCTTCCAAGCTGCTTCTCTTCACGCGCAGATTGTAAAAGCTGATCGAGGGAATGGGCGAAAATGTGAACCATGTTCATAGGTGATGCGGCTAGCAACCCATCATTGTTTCGATTCCTAGGGTTGCATAGCAAACCCTTATAGCTTCGCCGTGCCTGTCTGTCTGTCTGTCTGCGGTTTTACGCAGAGACTGTAATTATATTATAATTGCAGAAAGTTGTAATTTGGCATATTACCACTTTCATGGTGGTAAACGCTTTTCTCTAAATCATTTTTAGGGTTTCGTAGTAAACAAGGAACCCTTATAGTTTCGCCATGTCTGTGTGCCTGTCTGTCTGTCCGTCCGCGGTTTTGCTTAGCGACTATAAGTACTAGAAAGCTGTGATTTGGTATGGGTATGTATATTAATCATGCGGAAAAAGGGGTAAAATAAAACACTGAAAAAAAAATTTTTAGGGTTACTCCCATACAAGCAAAGTAAAAAGTCATTTTTTTCACTAAGTTTTTGAACACCGTTTTTTGATTTAGGGATACGTTTTAGAAATATTTGGTTTTAAAGTGAACGTTTTTGTTAGAGTCAAGTGGCCTCCCCCTTAATCTGCTAAACGGTTATATGTGGATACGTGAAAAAATTCACAGCTATAGATTATATAACGAACTTTAAAGGAAAACTATAACTTTTTATATACTATATAAAAAGTATAGGGGATCAACTTATAAAATGTACTCGGAAAAGTAAAATTTCGTACAAATTCAATAGAAAATTACTTTTTAGACGTTTTAAGTGCTATGGAACCTAGACTGAGCGTGGCCCGACACGCACTTGGTCAATTATTGGGACTAATAGCAATAAAAATACTATCTATCCCAGCCACCTCTGATTCAGTAGAGTGATAATTTTTACTTTCGCCAACATACATTAAAAATATAACAATTTGACGGCAAACAGAGAGAGAGCGAGAGAGAGAATTTTACTAAATGACCTGAGAAAATACCCAGAAATTTACTGTATGGTAAGCTACTCAGTAAGTTTCTCGAAACTTACTCGGTAAGT
Organism: Acrobasis suavella; assembly: GCA_943193695.1. Taxonomy (NCBI): domain Eukaryota; kingdom Metazoa; phylum Arthropoda; class Insecta; order Lepidoptera; family Pyralidae; genus Acrobasis; species Acrobasis suavella. Next base: position 6,413,327 of record OW971945.1, on the reverse strand, counting down.
TACTAGGAAACTTACTGTTTGGTAAGTTACTCAGTAACCCTATATTTATATATATCTAGGGACAAATAACACTGATTGAGCTAGCCCCGAAGTAAGTTCGAGACTTGTGTTATGGGATACTAACTCAACGATACTATAATTTATAACAAATACATATATAGATAAACATCCAGGACGATTTGAAAAAGGCCATTTTCCAACTTGTCCTGACCGGGGATCGAACCCGGGACCTGTGGGTGGGAGACTAGCATGGTGACCACTACACCAGTGATATTGGGAAAATAATGTTTAGAATTATAATTTTGGTTGTATTCAAACTAGAAGTGGTAGAAGTCGTATCGGATCACTATTAATCACAAATGAAATTCAAGAAAAAAAAAATACTTTTTGCGATGTTACCCTATATTACTACTTTTTGGAACTCGAGTTAATGCAAATATAACAATATAAGTTATATTTGCATTAACATGTAAATTAAAACTCCTTTTAGTTGCTATCAAACTCTGAGAACATCCATAGAAAGCTATGTCGGAACTGTGCACCAAGTTTATAAATAAATTTTGAACTCGTCTATGCTTCTAATAGTCAGATTTAACACTAAATGGCGTCAGCGCTAAGAAAATGTCAGATAACTTTAGGATTATTGAACTAATAGACTGGAAAGGGCTTATTTAAAGCAAGTTTTCAGGTTTATGTAACTGGTTGGCTAGTAACCTTTTGCTTCGGAAGATACGTATAAGCCGCTGATCTCGGCTGTCACCATTGTATGGCAGTCGTCAAGCTATTTCAGATGCCTTTAGGCAGCCTGAAAAATCTGACACCCGTTTGGCCACTTACACACACGATAAAGAAACAAACTTTAACCTTGTCGGGCGGGCAGTCCCTTAAGGCACGCGCGGTGGCCACGATGGCGTCCTCCCACTCGACGGGCGTGAGGTTGCCGCGGCTGTCCGCCAACATAGGCGTCACCAGCCGCTGCCGCTTCAGCCCGTCGCACGCGAAGCGGGACTTGTCCGACAGCCATTCCTCGTTGATCTCCTGCACAAATATTAGCATATTGACACAGTATCACAGAATAAGTACTCACGCACAGAAGTCTTACACAAATATATACACAAAAGAAATTAAATTACAAACGATTCATGTAACTGAATTTTCCCCTTCGAAGTGGTCGCCGCGCGCATAGTAATAATGTAGGCATATAATATATTTTCGATACCTAAACGGGGAGTGACAGAGGCCTGACAGAATTAACATAAGTATTACATAAAGAATGGAATCTATTAAGGTCTTGCTCAATATGCGTCCCCGTTTCTCGTCCCCGCACCTCTCCACCTCTCCCCGTATATTACTTCAGTGATATTGAATAAGAAAAATGTTTTGTCTCATCGACTTTTCTGGTTAATAAATGAACTGAAGCACTATTAAATGTGAAATTGACAAATTTAATTCTAAATATTGTCCGTTTAGCCTCATGGTGCATATCTCATGGTTACCTCATTAGTTCTTGGCAGAATACGCAGAACTTCATTGGTACGAGTGGCGACCACGATGTTGCTACCCAGGGGGTCTAAAACATCGATGGAGTCGATCTGAAATGAAAAATTACGCAATAAGATAAATCTTTTAATCGTACAATTCATGCCAGTCCCATGCCATTCAGTGTGAATTAAAAACCTTCAGGTTTAGCGGAGTAATGTTTAGGAGGTTCAGTATCTTTTTTAAACCCAAGTATAGAATGAGGTGAAGAAAAACATGTAATTTGTTATTTTACTCACCCTTCTTGTCTCCCAAGGCCTAGCAGCGAAACTGTAGGGTTTAGAGGTGAGGGCGCCGACTGGGCAAAGGTCAATTATGTTGCCAGACAACTCAGACAGGAACATTTTTTCGACGTATGTTCCCACCTAAAATAAGCATGCTTTTAGGTTATTAAATCTTGCACTAATAATAATTACTAATTATACTTTTTTATGAAATAGTTTTATAAAAATAACTGGCCAAGTGCGAGTCTGACTCGCGCACTAAGGGTTCCATGCCATTATCTATAAAAAATCATGTTTATTGTATGGGGGCTCGCTTAAATATTTATTTTATTCTATTTTCAGTATTTGTTGTTATAGCGGCAACAGAAATACATCATCTGTGAAAATTTCAACTGTCTAGCTATCACTGAGATACAGCCTGGTGAAAGACAGACCAAGGGGATAGGGTCCCGTTTTTACACCCTTCGGGTATGGAACTCTAAAAACGAATTAATTCATTAGTGGCCAATGAAAACTCATGAAACCTATATTCATCTTCAAATTAACAGGCGAGCCTTTATTTGTAAAAAAAATAATAACCTGCATTTCTGTTCCTCTACCAGTGGTACCAAAGTCGTCGATGCCAGCCACTTCTGACGCGAACCGGATGCACCGAGTACAGTGGATGCAACGGGTCATTATGGTCTTGATCAGAGGACCTACATCTTTGTCCTCCACAGCCCTAAAAAAAATTAATTCAAGTTGTACCGTCAGTAGGTTAATTCAAAACAAGTAGACATATAAAAATATCAATCAATATTAAAGCAAAAAAGAAATGAAACATATATTCTGCCCTCTTTATTTATTATTTCATTCAATCAAAACAATAATTAAATTTTCTGAATAGTAGACTGGAGATGTAAGATTCATGAGATCACAATAGCTTCATTGGAATGAGAAGTGTGGCCAGAGGCATAGATCAGAGAGATACGTCTGATTAGAATGATTTATTTAATTTGAAATTATATTATTGTATATCCATAAGGATAGGTCACAGTGATTCCTTAATACTTATAAGAACTTTGTAAACCTGTGTTCCACAATAAAGATATTTGAAATAGCATTTTCAACTCAAAACTGATTAGTTAGCAAGCAATTATTTAATTTATGTCGCCATACAGATTTACTATCCATAAATGTAGACTAACCTTTTTCCAGAGAAGTGAATGTCAGTAAAACGGCTCTTATCAGATCCAAATGCCATAGACTGATCCTGGAGATCACATTCTCCACCCTGGTCACAAATGGGACAGTCCAAAGGGTGGTTCACAAGCAGAAACTCCATAACACCTTCTCGGGCCCTCCTTGTAAGGTCAGAGTTGGTCTTGACCCTCATGCCTTTCATGACAGGCATGGCACAAGCTGCAACGGGTTTAGGAGATTTCTCCACTTCAACGAGACACATTCTGCAGTTGCCGGCTACAGCTAACCTTTCATGGTAGCAGAAACGAGGAATTTCGACTCCTACTTGAGCAGCAGCCTATTAAAAAAATAGCAAACAGTAAAAATAATATATACAAACAACATAATGTTTCTATCAAGTACTTTTTGATTATGTTGGTTGTTCATTAATGATTTTAGAGTTTTGCGGTCACAATTACTGTTATTAGTATGTAAGGTGAAATTTGTATGGGAAGTTTGCAAAATTTCAAAAAACGAAACCGATTTGCTTAGTCATACCTAGTGGTCATCTGAGCTAATTTAGCCCTGTACCCATTTGGCACCACTCTGCAAGTGGGCAGGGGAGGGGAGGAAAAATCGCATATACCGCGCTGCACTATGACGTTGATATCTATGCTTATAATTAAAGCACAAGGATAACCTTGTGCTTTAATTATAAGCACAAGGTTATCCTTGTGCTTTAATTATAAGCATAGATTATTTATGCTTAATAGCAAAAATATGTGTAAATAGCCCTGTTTACACTTAATTACTACAATATAAAAATGTATAAAAAAAATTGTGTCGTGTGAAGGAGCTTTGTTAGGGGATCTTGTTTGTTATAGCATGGTAAATGCAATTTCACCCTCCCTTGCAGGGCGGTGCCACATAGGTACAGGGCTAAATCAGCTCAGACGTCCACTAGATATGCCTGTGCAAAGCCACTCCCTCTGTAGGAATTTTGCAAGATGAAACACCTTATGTAGCATGGTAAGTCCTGTAGTACTAATAACAGTGGTTGTTCATATGATAACTACACATTCATCGTTTACTTTTTACGAGTAGACAGGCTGAATTGTTCATTTGAATATATTGTTCTTTTACTACACTTACATGCACTTTGTAGCATTACCAAGGTTTTAATTTAATATGGTCCCATATTTCTGTTGCACGAGATTTAAATTTTAGGTCAGTTAAGTCTTTAAAATTACCTGCAAAATTGTGGTGCCTGGTGGCACATAGACAGGTTGGTCATCAATGAATAAATCTACTTTATCTGGCTGTGAAGGGACTGCATCAGCGTATCGCCGTGCTGCTATGGGAGCCACACGGGTCGGTGAGCTTAATGCGAGCGCCCGGGACAGCGGCTGGCGCAACATTTTCTGCAGCAAATGGTTCAGAATCAGGTACGACGCACAAACACGTATTGCCCACTAATTACTACACCAAAACGACACCACAAAGGGTTTATATTTTCTAGATACTTAAATATAATTTAATATTTCAAAAGAATGTAATTTTCATCGCTAAAACCAATCAAAATACAAGAAAAACTTATGTTATTATTACATAAGTATGAACATCTAACCTAATAAGTTTTAGCATAAATTTATGATAAAACTAATTTCAAAGATATTCTTTAATTAATTTACTATTTCCAAGTGATTTCAGAATTATTTTTATGTGTTAATTTTTTGCTATTCGTACCGAAAAATCCTAAATTTTAAGTCGGAAAGATGACAGCTATACAGATACTGTCAAATGTCAACGTCATAAGCACAAACATAGAGCACAAACTAAGTCATCAGATATTTTTTAAGTGTAGCATGGTGGCCGAGGTATTTCAGATTTTTCCGGTCTTAGGCTTGGAATCGGAGACTTTTCAACCCATCTCTAGTATCAATCATTCACTCATCTTTCATCTCTCTTCATTCTTACTTCTCTCTTTCACTCCCCAATCTTTCTTTCTCGTTCGTTTTCCGCCGGGTGGTGTGGTTCTAGTAAGAACAAATAACATTTTTTATACAAAATGGCAATCGGAGACGTAAAAACTGCTCAGGGTCTTAGTGATCTGAACAAATATTTGGCTGAGAGGAGTTATCTCTCAGGGTAAGTCATTTATTTGCTAAATTAGGCATATGAACCACTAACACGTCAACCTCTCACAGATGTTCTATCTCCATTATAACCTAATTTTTTTGATATTATCTAATTTTTGACTCAGTTTGTAGATAAACAAGTCGACATTATCGCCTAATTGAGCAAATAGAACAATATGAAATTCAAGATCAAGTATACAGCTGTGGTTATCTTCTAAATACCTGTTCCAGTTTCGTGCCATCTCAAGCCGATGTTGTCGTATTCGAGCAAGTAGGCAAAGCGCCGGCCGCCAGCTTACCACACGCCCTTCGCTGGTACAACCAGATTGCTTCGTACACACCCGCCGAGCGCAAGCTCTGGCCTGCGGGCGTCAGTCCATTGGCCGCCGGCGGTAAACCCACCGCTGCCGTCCCTCCCGCTAAGGACGATGACGACGACGATGTCGATCTCTTTGGCTCTGGTGATGAGGAAGAGGTGGGCAACTACTTTCTTTTATTTATTTGTGCTGTTCTATCAGAGTGTAGGTAAGCCAAATGTCCCGGTTGCCCTGGTCAAGTATGGCTCTAGTAGTAGTACAGAGGGTCTGATCCCGCAGTGGCCTCTAAAAAAACCTAAATAATGATGATTTCTTGACTAATTTCTCTTCCAATTCCTTTTACTTCCCTTTTCAATGTCAGTTATAGTAATGTGATACAAACTTAAAAAATCATTAAATTTTGGTAACTGAGCTCTAGTTGCTTATTATATAATAAGTTTTACAGTACGCATAGGTGTGAAGATATCATTAATATTGCTAATGATAACACTTTGTAGTATTCCATATCAATTTATATGCTTATCAAATTGTATTCTTACAGGATGCAGAGGCAGCCAGAATACGTGAGGAGCGCCTTAAAGCATATGCTGACAAAAAGTCCAAGAAACCAGTCCTTATTGCAAAGTCCTCCATTCTTTTGGATGTCAAGCCTTGGGATGACGAAACAGATATGAAAGAAATGGAGAATCAAGTGCGCTCTATTGAAATGGATGGCCTCTTATGGGGTGCCTCCAAACTGGTCCCAGTTGGATATGGCATCAACAAACTGCAAATCATGTGTGTCATTGAAGACGACAAGGTTTCAGTGGACCTCCTCACAGAAAAGATTCAAGAATTCGAAGACTTTGTCCAATCTGTAGATATTGCTGCCTTCAACAAGATCTAATCTAAATGAAGTCATAATTTATTAAGTTAATATTTTCAATAAAATCGCCTTTTTCTCACCTTGTCTTTTATTTAACACTAGATGGAAAAGCTATTCCTTATTGCAAAGTCCTCCATTCTTCTGGATGTCAAGCCTTGGGATGACGAAACAGATATGAAAGAAATGGAGAATCAAGTGCGCTCTATTGAAATGGATGGCCTCTTATGGGGTGCCTCCAAACTGGTCCCAGTTGGATATGGCATCAACAAACTGCAAATCATGTGTGTCATTGATATGATGATTATTGCTGACTTCAACAAGATCTAATCTAAATGAAGTCATAATTTATTAAGTTATATTTTCAATAAAATCGCCTTTTTCTCACCTTGTCTTTTATTTTACACTAGATGGAAAAGCTATCTACACCAATGACATATAACACCAATAACATAATCAGTCAAAAAAATTGAGATTGTTTTTCTCTACATTGCATTTGGTTCTTGTAGCAGAAACGTTGAATACACTATAATCAAAATTATCACATTCATTTACCCTAGCACAAAAATATTTACACAGCAAAAAGACATTTGCACAAAATGTACATAAAAATTCTTATTAAACTTTGATGTCAAAACACTGGACCACATTACTCAATGACTAGCTTACGTTTTGACAAAGTAATTAGTACTCATTCAACGTGTACAGTTTTTGGTACACCACTGTCTCCAACAGTAGCCTGCATGAACATGTTTGGGATGTCACTTCCGAAGTAGACTTTGTTGTTGAGACTGAGTGCTTCATATTTCTTTAATTCAAGATATTCCCTTGTAAGCAAGAGTTTGTTAGCCTCTGCCTGCTTCTTGAGGTGGTAGTAGTCTGCCTCAGCCTTGGTAGTTTGTTTGGCTTTGTGAATGCTGTCCTCAATCAGCTCAATCTTCTGCAAGGACTCCTTCTCCATAATCTTCTGTTCGTACTGAATTTTAGCAACTTGAGCTTCCTTCTCTGCTTCAATGACTGCCTTTCGACGAGCTGTCTCTGCCTCCTTCTCCACAACCTATTAAAATATGTAGAGTCAGTTTTTAATGTTACAAATTTCGTTGCTTGTTAAATTTCACAAAAAGTTAAGCAACGAAATATATGCTTACCTTCTGATGTTGTGCAGCAATCAAAAGTTTTGATTTTTCAGCTTCCATGAGTTCATAATTCTTCCGGATTGCTTCAGGAATCTTCGGTTTGGTGACTCTCACGGCTTGCACCCGGAGACCTGGTGCCATTTCGTCAAGATCTCGCTGTAAAGCCTGCAATTAAAAATCCACTTAATTTTTTTTTACTTTTTTGCATAGCTATCCAGCTTTGTTCCTTATAAATTTAAAGTGGAAGATGCTTACCGTCCTCAAGTTCTCATCAATTTGGTCAAAGAGATCAATGTAGACCTCATGAAGGGTATGTGCGCTGCAGAATTGATTCAGCTCATGGTGAACCTTGTTAAATATCAACGTTTTGTCATACTCTGCTGTGAAGTTGCGCACCATATCCAAAACTGGAATTACAATTTTTTTTTCATAATTGACACCGAAGAATCTTGTAACATATGAATCTTGATGATGATTGATGAGTTATATATGCAAGAAATTTTTAAGAGGTATTGAAACAGTATTTAAATATGATGTAATTTATATAATTCAAGGCAAATAGGTAAGATTTAAATAATTTAAACTTTACCCTACCTAAATAATAATTATTTAGGTAGGTTTACCCTACCTAAATAATTATTATTTAGGTTGACTGCCTCTGTAGTCCAGTGGTCTAGGTTCAAATCCACTGGAAGGAGTACTTTGTGAAAAGTTGTTTCCAATCTGGTTAGGATAATTGCAGGCTTGAATCACCTGATTATCCAAAAAGAAAGATTCGGTAAGGCATATAAAGCTGTGGGTCCCAAATGAAATCTAGCATTTGCTCAAACCGATGCAAGAATAGTTTGTGAACTATCTTAGGGTTGCAGAGGTCAGACAGCAGTCACTTAGTCAAAAAAAAAATTCAGTAACCATGTCAAATCACTTAGGGTGGAAAGCATACCTCAGGCTCTGAAGCGTTAACATTTACACAGAGGATACAACCAGGAATACGCTCAGATGATGATTTGTTTCAGAAATTATGTTAGGAACTTACCACTGCTAGGCTCTAACTTATTGACAACCTCAATCCTTTCAAAGTATATCATAACTCCTCCACTAGTACCACAGGGTACATTCTTTACTTCATCTGTTTGGAGAGTGGTCTAAAATAAAAGATAAATAATGATGTTCAACTTTATATTTAAAAAATAAAGCAACAATTTTATAACTTAAGTTTTACTTAGACAAAATAACAGGATAAAATGTGCAATATTTACCTGAATAGCTTTGTATGATGTCAGAAGGGGTACCATCATGTGAAAACCGGGTTGGCTGGTTACAGGGAGCAAAGCCCCACCCTGAACAATAACATCAGAAAATAAATAATGAATTTACTATCCAACTGAATTAGGATAGCTATATGCTAAAGTGTAAAAAAACTGTTTATCTTAAGGCTTTTATCAATAAAATTACCCGATAATAAACGCCGACATGTCCTTCCTCAACTTTGTGCAAGGAGAAATGCACAGTGACTCCGAACGCCAGTATAATCAACGCCAGCACTGACGATTGATCCGCCATAGCCGGGCTTATAACAAAAGCAATTAAAATGTGAACAATAAAGGAAAATAGGGAGTAATGTTCAGTAGTTAGCAATTAATTACCTCCACAAATCGAAATGAATGCTTACTACAAGCGGTATGGTGAAGAGAGATTAGCTTCTCAATTCATTAAAACATTAGGAGAACGTGTTTTGGTTATTTATTTGCATCTGAACTAAATCGTAGCTAAGATTATGTATTTTATTTTCAATTAAAATTAATTTCGGATTTTCAGCAAGACACCGCTGCTTCTATCAGAATTTTTGACGTTTTGTAATATGACATTGACATTTTACTTTTCTGCACTTGTGTGACAGGCAGGCAGGAGGCAAAAGAATAACAGTTTGTTTTCATGTGTGTAAGTGACCAACAATGGTGTCTTTCCCAGCCTGCCTAAAGGCATCTGGTTTGAAGACTGCCTTACAATGATGACAGATTGGACGTGCTTTTCGAAGCATGGAGGAGCTCGATAATTTTTTATGCCATTTGTTGTTTGCCTAGTTGGTCACCCATCCAAGTGCGACCACACCCGGAGTCGCTTTACTTGCAAAAGTCAAGTCCGTGGTCAAGTAATGCGCACTCCCATCGAGACACCGAGCATCTGGCAGTCCTTTGAACAATATCAATTGCTTTTCGTACTCTGCCACCCACCGATACGTCTTGTGGACAAGGGCGGATCCAGGGGAGGGGAGTCATGGGGGTCATGTGCCCTCCCCCCGCGCTAGGTCCGTCCTGACTTCGCTGCCACTTCAATGTGGATGGTGAAGTGGCAGCGACAGTGAAGTAGCAGAGGAGTCAGGACGTACCGCAGTCGATTTCTGACCCATTTTAAATTGGGATATTGAGATGTATCCTAATATAAGATTTTTTTATGTATTATAGCTACACTACCTGTTATTGTAACGACAGCGGAAAGATCTTTCCCTACGTTATGAAAAATCAAATCATGGTTAAGATCCGAGCTTCTAAGTTAAGTTGAAGAACGTCTAACACCTGGCACTTCTCCACGTCCATAAAAACGTACCCATTAAAGTAGATGAAGTGATAACGCGTTTTGGGAAAAGACGTAAAAGAAAGATTGATGAGTGTATATGTAGCGAAATAGGTTTGTCAGGATAGTAGCAAGTGAAGGTCCATATAGTCTCTGCCTACCCCTGTGGGAAATAAGCGTGATATTATATGTATACATAATAGAAAAATTGATTTTGTTATTTAAATATAGGTATTTTTAAGAACAGTAAGTACCACGACGAGAGCTAGATCCGCCCTTGGCCGGTAGTGGAAAGGATAGACCAACGGTTTAACAATCAAGGTAACTGAAGACCGTGCGAAGTGAAGAAAAAATGTCGTGAAGCTATCAGCAAAAGGGAGAAATCGAACAAGGTTCCGCTCAGACGATTAGACTCAAAACAATAAACAATAGTACACACTCGTTTATTCAATTATAGCGCTGGGATCTGCTTTCTCCTCTATAATTTCGCTCACGTAAGTTTTGCCTTGTTCGTGTATTCCGTCCAGCACAGTGCCCATGGTTGCTTTGAGGGATCTGTATTCTTCTAGAGCCTTAGCACACAGCTCTCCTTCAGGGGAATTTCCTGGTTCGATGAACAACATCTCTAAAGCGCGTTTGAGATATGTTTCCGCTAGCAATAGTTCATCCTGGGGAACAAGAAATGGAAATTTTAGTTTTTATATCAGTGTATTTCTATACAATAAACAAATAGTACTATTATAATACGATCTTATTTTAAGGACAAGTTCTACACAGCCATTTCTTTCATGCGGGAAATGAAAAAGCTTCGAATGTACCAGCCACTCGTCTTCCTGCGCTGGATGTATAAGCCGATCGAGGGAATGGGAGAAAATGCGAATCATGCAATCATGCGATGCTTTTCCCACCTTCTCGACCACCTTCATAGTTCATACTGAAGTTTGGAGGTCAGCAGGCAAAATTTATTTATCTACAAAATTCATGTACACCAAATACAAACATAGAAACAAACAAAGTGAGAACATTGAGTACATAGGTACTGCTTATTTCATAAGAAATCTCTTCCAGCAGACCCAGGAGAGGAAAAGAGAAGAAAACGGGTAGAAGAAGGCGTATACAAAATAGACTAAAGTTAAATACAATAAAATTCTTCTTCTTCTTATGTTGTCGGTGGGAGTGCTTTTCATGTCTCTCTTTCTTCCGCTAAGTTCCTCCTTATATGTAGGTAATCACTTTTAATTTATCTTTTATATTATCGAAAATTTTCCTTCTGGGTTTTCCTACATTATTTCCTACAGATACGGAAGAAAAAATTGCTACTTTACGAACCATGTATCCAGATCCAGTGATCTCACGAGAGTCGAATAGTTTCTTCGCGAGCTGCACGATGGTGGCGTGCAGCTCGTACATTGTTATAGCTGGAAAATAATCAAAATCGAGTCATCGGGTGTTACAACTACAGCATTGAAGAGTTCAGTGACTGGTTGGGAGTGCGCATTGTTAGCGGTTACGCTAGTTAAGCAACCCCGAGTGTGGTCTGCACTTGGATGGGTCACCATGTGGCTGACAATTTTCTCGAGCTCCTCCGTGTGTGGGATTGTATGGCAGTCGTCAAGCAATGCCTTAATTAGGCAGCTTGAAAAATCCGACACCAGTGATGGCCTTACACACACGAAAAACAAAAATTAAATACAGCACTATCGCCATGTGTTTTAATTGAAAATACATTGTTCTACAGCATTGTTCTAATTAAAAACTTCGTATATAAGTACCTACTTTATACATATACATAATATATACATAATACATAGAACAATACAACGATACCATCGGGAGTAACGAACTTTATCGCATACTTATCGGGATTTTCCCGTAACTTCTTAGACTTCACATTACGCAAAGTCAATGCAGTTCTTTTACATGCAAGATGCAAACGTATTTTATAAATAAAAAATAATATTTAAAATCTCTTAGTTTTTTCTAACGTCGGATAAAACTGTGATAAGTTGTTTATTTCGGTTAAGGCAGGTTGACGCACAAGCAGGCAAAGCCCGCGTGTGTGTATAAGGAGCCGAAACTTGAAATTACCAGTATCTACACAGAAGTCCTAGAGTATACTCTGGCACATGTGTGTAGATACTATATCGTAAGGTACGCCTGTGTCATCCGGAGTGTGTCATTGTACATCTTCAGGTCAGAAGTATCTAGGTCATATTAGTCACCTTTGGTCCTGGAGATGCCCGGCGTGAGAATCTCTATAACCGGCAGCAGCTCCTTGCATAGCTGGATCTTCCTACGCATCACTTTCTTGGTGGGGTGTGGCTCCCTGTTGATGACGTCGCGGAGAACTCCCGCAAGTCGCTGCTTCGCATCCAGCAGTAGATAATGGTTGGGAGCGAGCACGAGTGAAACGTTTTTTATATACTCCTCTAGTTCTTTTTCATCCTTTTTGTCTAAAACATAACGAGAGGAGTAAGGTCTATTTCAGACTTATTACATGACTAGGTACCGTGGCTATTAGGATAATAGGATTAAACAAATTAAACCATTTTCCACCGAAAGTCGAAAGCGAAAGAGATTGTTTTAGATAGCCATATTGTTTAAGGTATGGTGCTGGACACACAGAAAAGACGTAAGACGCAGCGGGGCACGGACAAGGCAGAGGGGCCCCATCGTTTCATTTTGAAAAGAAGAGGCGCGGACGTGACAGATACGGACCAATCCGTATCTATGGCAACACAGGCGACGCGCGAGTCCAACTCTATTTCGTCGGCTCGCGCCCGTGCCCCGTCCGTTCTGTATGTTTTACCATAGGACGCAGACGAGTTAGCGTCGTGCTGTGCCCTAATATCGGCGCCCCATCTTTCCTGTGTGTTCTGTGTTGCGACGCGTCTATACATTTTGTATGAAAAAGACTTTGCGCCCCGTCCGTCTTTCGTTTTTTTAGTGTGTCCGGCGCTTGTTAGTAACTAACGTTGGTACTTATTTTTTGTGGTCTTTTATTCGACAGGTTACAGAACGTGGAAGGTATTTACCCGTATTAAATTGAACCACGGGCTATATCAGATGACTATAGTATAATGAAATTAAAGTAAAAGTCAAAACACAAAAAACGTTTTGGCAATCCCATACAAATTGCCCGGGCGGCAGCACACTTTAATATGGATATGCCAATTTTTTTTGTTTCCTGACTGTTATTTTAATTTCATTATACTAAAGTGATCTAGTATAGCCCATGGTTCGATATATTACTGGTAGTAAACTTACTTATGAAGTCCAATTTGTCTGCACAACATTGAACTCTATGGTTGATGATATCCATGGAAAAGTTCTTCTTGCACTCGTTGCACGTCCAGTCTCCGTCTGCCCGCAGCAGGTAGCCCGCCTTGCACGCGGGGCAGAGCGCCGAGCTGACGAAGGTGCCCAGCTCCGTGTCGTCCGCGCAGCGAGTGCAGGTGCACTTGAAGTACTTCCCGAGCAGCAAGTGCTGCTGCCGGAGAGCTGTACCCTGAAAACGTTTCGCCTTTTATATTTTTCCACAAATTATTTATTTATAAAAACCTAATTGATCCACAATATATACGGACAATTTACACAGATTGAGCTAGCCCCAAAGTAAGGTCGAGACTTGTGTTATGGAATACCAACTCAACGATACTATATTTTATAACTAATACATATATAGATAAACATCCAAGGCCCAGGACAATTTGAAAAAAGTCATCTTTAAAGTCAAAGTCAATTTTTTTTTATTCAATGTAGGATAAATGTATTTCTTATTGAAGGTCTTTTTTTTTTAAATGATTATAGTGCAAAAGCTAAAAACTACTAGCGTTTCGGAACGACCACTGCTGGGAAGATTACGCCGAAAGAAACCCAGTTCAGTGTTGGTCCCTACCCAGCCTGATGGGCTATGTTTCAGTTACAATACAGATTTACACTTAAGCTCAGTATACATTATATTATACATCTAAATAATACAATTAAAATTTACAGTCAACTATTTCCAAGAATTTTGATCAGATAAATAGTTATTTACATGACAATAAGCATTTTTTAATAAATGACTTTTAACGGCAGTCTTAAACTTAGATAATGGTAACGCTACTACATTATCTGGAATTTTATTATAGAGACGCAAGCTGAGACCCACAAAAGACTTTTTTTGTTTTTTCTAACCGATAAGCTGAGATAACTAATTTATTTTTATTTCTAGTGTTAATACTATGAATATCATAATTTTTCTTATATGTATGTTTATTCTAACGTACGTACATAATGTTCGCATAGATGAATTGCGAAGGGAGAGTCAAAATATTTATGTCTTTAAAAAGTTCCCTTAGAGACTCTCTAGCACCTAGTTTATATATAGACCTAACAGCGCGTTTTTGTAAAGCAAATATGGTATTTATGTCTGCAGCATTACCACATAGCAATATTCCATAGGACATAACACTATGGAAGTAACTAAAATATACCAAACGCGCTGTATCAACGTCCGTCATCTGCCTAATTCTACTAACCGCGTAGGCTGCAGAGCTTTGTAATAAGTTTTATAGCTAATTTTTTTCCTTCCAACTTTCCCTGACCGGGAACCCGGACTCGGGACCTCTGGGAGGCGGACTAGCATGGTAACCACTACGCCACGGAGGTCGTCGCTACAATTGTTTACATCTGGCGAACTTAACGCTAAAAGCGTTCTAAAATTATGCGCAAAAGCAACGCACCACCATAATTGCTCCATTTCATCATCCAGAAGTTATGATTTTGTTATTCCGGGTAAATTTTTCTATAAATAAAAGATAAGACTACCGAAAAAGATCCCAACATTTCGCTGATCGTATTATATCCATTGTTTGCTATTCGCTAGTAGATGATCGACTAAAAAAAATAAGAACTATGGTAGGGGTATACCCTGCACGTGCATCGACTCGTACAAAATGCCCTGTGTTGTTAGTATGCATTGTATAGGTGTACAGTTCAAAACTTCGTATAAAAAGCCGCTAATCGTAACAAGTCATTGCATAAGGTCGAAACAGCAGCCTGAAAAAGACCATAAAATGGCAATAAAGTTCGTGGCATTATTGCTCTTTGTTGTTTTAGCTCCAGAAGCAGTTTTACCGCGGGCTATAATCGAAAATAATGTGAAGGAAGATATTCTAGACTGTTTGATATCTGTAGTAGTTAAAATGGTCACGTGTTTAGTTGGTGAAGAAGAATATGAGCATTCCTATCGGAAGCACTTCGAAGAACTCAAGTTACAATTTGATAACAAGCAGCCAACCCCCTGCGATGGTAAGTGAACTTTTTTTTTAGAACGTTTTTCAAGACCTAACTGTAGTGTCAATAATCAAGGAATATGTAGTGACAGATATTCTAATAAGACCAATTGAAAATCTTTCGACAAACAATGAAAAAATGGAGAGAGGCGTTCGCCCAGGCAAACGCCTCCATTTTTTTGCAAACGCCTGAACTGCTGGCAGTTGGACACGTAATGGCTAGAAATTAATTACTTGGAAATGGAAGATATTATAAAGTGGACCCTATCGTCCCAAACCTAAAATATCTGATATATCATCCTTTCCCAGATATATTGGGTATTACAAACGGGAAAAATTGGTAATTTGTTAAAAACAAATACAATGCGACACAAATAAGTTAAACAAAAATGGCGGACTTCAAAACATTTGTGTATAAATTCCCGGCACATAGGTTGAATTATAATGGCCATTATCGGCGCAGGTACAAATAATGCGCCGACGTCCGTCATTTTGGTTCAATTTACGTGTCGGGAAATTGTACAAAAATGCTTTGAATTCCGCCATATTTGTTCTACTTATTTGTGTCGCATTGTAAGTAGGAATTTGAGCTGGAGCTGGCACAATGGTAAAGCACAAGAAGCTACTTATAAGTAATTAAGTAATTACATATAATCTTTGTAGGTATCTAAGATATCTATTCATAACAACGACCGATCATTGTTTCAATGTCTTAGGTGAATGTGATAACTTCGAGGAAAATAAAGGAGGCAAACCGAAGCGAAGTTACGGAGGAAATGCTACGAGAGCCAATCCGGATGAATGTTTACGAAAGGCAGGGAAGGCAGCTTTGGCTTGTCTCTTCTTTGGCGAAGACGTCTTTGTAAATTACAACAATCACACTAAAGGCAATCTGGACTTGGAGACGTATTTATATGAAAAAGTATAAATATAGGTACTTCGCATGTGTCAGCTATTCATATTTTTGTAATAATAAATATACTCAGAAATTTGTCGACTTTTACATTTTTTCATCATCATCATCATCATTTCAGCCGCATAACGTCCACTGTAAGAAGGTCTCTCCCAAGGATTTCCAAAATGACCGATCTAGAGCGGCCTGTATCCAGCGCCTTCCTGCAACCTTGCTCAGGTCATCTGACCATCTAGCAGGTGGGTGTCCTAAGTGGCCGCCATTCGAGAACTTTTCTGCCCCATCAGCCTTCGGTTCTTTGCGCTATTGGTGCCCTGCCCACTGCCACTTCAATGAGCTTATCCGCTGGGCTATGTCATGGATTTTTATTCTCCTACGAATTTTCTCATTTCTGGTTCGATTACGTAGGGAAACACCAAGCATAGCCCTCTCCACAGCGCGTTGAGTGACCTTGAGCCTTCTTATGAAACCCATAGTAAGGGACCACGGTTCAGAGCCATAAGTCATCACTAGTATGTTTTTTTAAACAAAACTATTTTCATCAATTGCCAGTACCGTGGTATTATTCAATGGTGGATACTTATCTTAACTGTTTGGTTTTGTTTTTCAATTGTATGAATGGCCAAGTGTCAACTTTTTGAGCTGTCTAAAAGTATCTGACATAGCTTGACGACTGCCATACAAATCATACAATGTTCCATACCTTGAAATTTTTTTCACCCATCTATGTGCGGACCACGCCCAATATAACTTGCGAAAGCGCTAATAATGCGTACCTAACCTACTCCCACCGGACCACTGACCTCCTCCATTTACCTTATAGCAAGTCTTGCATTTATTGTGCATGTAGGTGTCAGAGTTTGTATAGTAGCTAGTGTATATGAAAATCTAGGCAATAATATTTTAAATGAGGGTGTAATTCTCATATTGTTTAATAAATGGCGCTGGGAGCAATATAAAACTCGCTACAGAGGTTGCGTATTTTACGAGGTCATTGAGCTCAGAAAAACGATTTTTGATACTGAACCGCAGCCTGCAGGGTTGGTTTTATTGCATATCCATTGTTCCTTGGACTTCAGTAAGTATAATCAGTTGAGAGATTTGGAGGTAAGAGAGAGTTTTGATTGAAGCGGAGCTAGGCGTAGCGAACAATTTGAGCATCGCAAAATTGAATTCTGAAATCTTGCGTTCAGAACAACTAACAACAATTACCACAAAATTAACACACCATATTATTGTTCATTTACTGAATTGATGTGCATACCGTAAGCGCGACACAAGGCCGCGTCTTCGTAAAAGCCGCTGCCGACTTTGAAGCGCACCGACGGCATGCCAACAACAAGAAGATAATCCAAACCTTAAGAGGATCCGTATAACTGTAATAAATAATGTCTCCTTTCTTGATGTCGGTGCTAGCATGGCAGACCAGCAGGTTGTTGTCGTTTATCGACACGTGCGTGTTGGGCACGCAGTCGTGTGCTAGCAGTGCCGCGCGAAGGTACACTCCACGCAGCGTCTCTGCGCAGCCGATGGCTGCCACCAGCGGCCCGCGGACGTCGAAGCTGTTCACGTCTATGGCTGCACAGATCTTCTGCACTATGTCCTTGTCTTGGATGTTGTCCAGAAGGCCCAGAGATTCGATAAACTGTAAGTATCATAAATTTTTGATAAGCAAATAATCATCATCATCTAAGCCGCATAAAGTCCTCTCCCAAGGATTTCCAAAATGACCGATCTAGAGCGCGAAGGCGCTGGAGATAATAATGGATGGTGCAATCTGTCGGTCGTAAACTAGGTTTAGAGTACATATTTATCTGCATACCTTTACAGTGTCTTCATAGAAGTCCCAAACACTGGTATTCACTCTCTCCTCTAGATGCGTTTCCAACTGCAAGAATTCCTGCCACGCATCAGGGTCGGTGGTTTTCTTGAGCAGGGCTCGCAGCACGATAAGACAGCCTACGTTTTGCACCATCACCATAGGACTCAGCGCTTTTGTTAGCTTGAGTGTTCTGAATAATTCGCACTCCGATTTTGAGTGCCAATCTGAAATGAGATTAGATGTCGGAATCACCAGCACAGTTTTTAAAATCTAAAATGAACTCCTCTAAATTTTACCTGTAATGTTATGGTGTATCTCTTAACCATATTTAACCATTATGCCACCTTCATCATCTCCCGATAAATGGTCCTTGGGTCTCATATAATTTGGTTCCCTGTTCGTTATCTTAGTTAAGCCGATTCACACACTGTACCGCACCCCGCTGCGTAGCTGAGGGCCGGACTGTATGCAAGTACTTTAATTTGTATAGAAAACACGCTTAGTACAACAAACTGTAGCCACACGACACTATACATCACGGTAGCTACAAATACATCTCCAGTTTTGGCCATCAACACTAGCACTCGCCCGCGCCGTCGTCCGTCATTACTAAATTAGGGAATCAAACAGGATCCAGGAGCAGTCAGCAACAGGAACGAGAACACAACCGCATAAGGCCATTGTTTTGTCTCTTATCCAATGTATATAAACCCGAACTGTTGTAAATAAAGGATTCATTCGACTTTCTGCTAAGGAGCTAACGCTACAATCAAAAACAAAACACTTAGATTTTTTTTTGTAAAAAAAAATATTAGATTAAATCTCAGATTTCTAATAAATGACTAACCCAATAACCTAACTACACGCGCTGTCCACTATCACTACCGTTGTCCTTTCCGCTCGCCGGCCGCCGCCCGTCAGTCGCGCGGTAGCAGGCGGTGACATTAAAATGGGTTGATATCTTTGGTTTTTATCGATTTAATTTTATTTTGCATATAGAGTATTGTCCTTGAATATAGCTTGGAGATTCCAAATAATCCTATATACATATACTCGTATAGTTAACTTACTTTTAAGGCACCTGTATGCAGTTGTATTATTACATGGACACAGGGGAATTACTCCAAAAGCGTTACGCAAGACGGACGTTATGCATATCCGCGTGTCAAGTAACATTGAGAATTAATATATGTTGATAAAGACTTATTTGGTTTGACATAGAAATAGGACGTCACTATCGGAAGACTATCGTATTATTTTACGGAGTAACCAGCTTTACTATTGCATGCCTGAAAGGGTAAACTGTTGATACTTTTATTAATGTACCACCTATTTTTACACAGTTATACACAATAAAGAATTTTGAAGTTTGAACAAGTTTGAAGATTACTAATTAACTTGGGGTAGTTTGATGTGATGTTAAGACGAAGTGGTAGCTAAAGTGGTAGCTTTGAAAGTAATATTGGTAGTCCGTCTAGTTTTAAAACTGTTTTTCGCCAAAAGTGGCCACTATTGGCGAAAAACAGTTTTACGACTAGACGGACTATTAGTAATAATTTCAAAGGTTATTTATAAAATAGTTTAAAAGTCTTTCTAGACATTGATACAAATCAAATTTTTAATTATCACCCTATTTAGTTTTAAACAATTTATTTCAAATGAGGGCGCCACTTTAGCTACCACTTCGTCTTAACCTTTTTTATCGTGTCGATATATCTGCATAGTCAACTCTTAAATAGCGATTGCATCATCATGGTATGGTTCTTTTTTGTCAAATACCTTTGTACTTTTTATGTTGAATATCAGTCTTTACTTGAATTTAGATCGTACAATGACATTAGGTGCTTAGTCATTCCTTACCTATTAATTCTATGTAAACAGTTTAAACCTATTATCCTTAGCTAACCAATATGTTTACTTACCTAAAATTTTTATTTTTTAAATTACAATCAACATTATTATTTCCATTGTTAACTTTTTCCCTTATTGGCCTCATAAATTATTGTATATTTTAGAACTATAACAATCTTTATCGCTGTTGGTTTATTACACGCTATTTTATTTATCTCCCGTAGGTAGGTACACGTAACCTACCTACACTACACACACCATATGTTAGCTACCTAAGCTACAAAACTGACACCACGTCTAAGTGATTTTTGTATGCTGGCACCGATCTACGCGAGTGGGCGCGGAACAGTGGCGAGTGGGCGCGGAACAGTGTGCCAATCGCCTTAAAGGAGTTTATTTTCCAGGCAAATAAAAAAACCACTGACTTTCATAAAAGGGTTCATTCTCTATACCTTTTAAACCGCGGAATCGCTGAACCCATTTCCATCAAACAGCTAAGAACCATCTCGGTAAAGACAGCTTTCAAACAACAAAAAAAGCCGCATCAAAATGTCCATTCATTTAGGCGCTACTATGACACAGATACACAGACACGTCAAACGTATTACTCCCTCTTTTTCATGGAGTATTAAAAAAGGCAAGAAATGTAAAGTTACTAACTATTGGTAAGCGGCTGAGGGCATCCTTCCCCTGGACACAAGGGCGCCACCGCGCAGTTCTTGCAAACTAGGAACTTGCCGATGAGGGGCAGGTAGCAGTTGTAGCATAAGAGGTTCGTGTCGCTGTTGGGGCCGAGGACGAACGGCTGGTCCGCGAGGATCTTCTCGCCCGCTCTCAAGTCTTTCGCGGCTACTAAATACCTAAAAATCATCGATCAGAAGAACTTCATACCTACGTTTAAAAATCTAGAATAAGTAAGTTTAGCGTAGCATCGCGTAGGAAAATGAGTTTAACCCTTTCACCGCGAGACTTTAAATCAGTGGTCGTGCCCCCAGCGCGAATCTAAAATACAACCGAAAACGGATGTGGATACTTCAGTTATGTGCAAAACGGGCATTTCTTTTTTGTCGGAAATATCCGACGCTCGCGGAATGGGCACGACAATGTTTGTCGGATAAATCCGACGTTCGCGGTGAAAGGTTTAAATAAGAATGATTTCGATAGAATATCAACAATAACTGTCCAAGTGCTTGTCGGGTCACGCTCAGAGTTGTTTCTAAGTTACATACTAAGTAATTGTAAGTTGGTGGCTGTAACTATTAAATTAGCAAAGCTAACTTAGATGTAATCGTGATAGATTCCACAATTTTTTTAACATTAATAAAATGTCGCCGCTCTTCTGTACCCATGAAAAATTACAGCTTTCTAGTACTAACAGTATCTGAGCTAAGCCTCGCACGGACAGACGGACATACTGAAACTATCCCCATCCATAGGTACATCACACCCTTCAATGTTTATTTAGCATTTCTGTAAAAACCATCCACCTGACCGCGCATCTCTTTCTCTCAGCATTATAAACATGTTACGCTTCATAGTGGATCCCGGGCTCCAAATACAGCAACCTGACACTAAGATAAAGGGATGCCGGCTAGATTGGTATAATAACAGGCCAAGTGCGAGTGGGACTCGCGCACGAAGGGTTCTGTACCATTATCTATAAAAAAAACATGTTTGTTGTATGGGAGCCCCACTTAAATAATTATTTTATTTTGAATATAAATTTTTAACTGTCTAGCTAGCGCGGTCCAAGAGATACAACCTGGTGACAGACAGACATACAGATGGACGGTCGAACAGCGGAATCTTAGTAAAATGGTCCCATTTTTACCATTTGGGAACGGAACCCTAAAAATGTAGGCTAGGCTATAAATCCGATATTTATTTACGATGCTCAGTTTATAACTTTTTACTATTCCTGTCAAGCTGTTAAGAGGAACATAAACAAACCTGCCGAGGGCGTCCGAAGTGCGTATCTCATACCGAGCCGCCATGTTGGTAGTTTCCTAGTCTTTGAATAAATTTCCCAACAATTTCCTTCCCGATCACCGCAGCGGCAGCGCTGCCCCACACGTGCGCGGCCGACTGAGTACGCCTGCTTTATTAATAGACGATACTATTTATATCCAAAACATTTCTCCTGCATCGAGCGCGACAATGGAATGATAGATCAAAGCGTTATGTGCTATTATTATATATTTTCTTTGAGGTGGATCTTTGGTAAAGTAAGATTTGATAAACTTTGGTAAAGTAAACTAAACTAAAAATAATCATCAAAATTTAATAAAGACAGGTTACTAGAAATAATAATTGCATTTATTAGCAGTAAACTTTATATGATACATTTCTTTACCGTAGTGGTAAAGGCATACTTATGACTAGACTTCGTTATCTTGTCGCACAGCCGTCACATTTTCGTAGGGATTGAAACTTATTTATTGACTTTTTATACTCACCACTTATACATCATTTACTTACAAGGACGATGTAGAATAGTATACAGTTTTTTGTAATTATTGTGGGAACTTGTGACTAAATAAATATATACGGACAAATCACACAGATTCAGCGTGCCCCAAAGTAAGTTCGAGACTTGTGTTATGGGATTCTAACTCAACGATACTATATTTTTTAACAAATACATATGATACACATTCAAGACCCAGGTCAATCTGAAAAAGAACAAACCAGTGACCTCCAGTGTGACATACTGGCATAGTTACCACTAGGCCAGTGGTCGTCAAACCACACACACACACACAGACTAGTCATCAACACCCGTATTTTTTTTATTTTTTACTCATGTCTTTTATTAATGCCATAATTTTTTATCAGTTAGTAGTGATTACCTTTGACTCGTTGTCAGTGACTAAAATGTAACAAGTACAATTAAATACCATCGATATTTTGATAGTCGATAAAATTAAAATTTTCCATCTCTACAACAAAGTAATGTCAGTGCGACAAGATTACGGTTTCCACTTATGACTAGTAAAATAACAATTTACAACGTATGTACACTTACATAATATAATAAGGCTTTAAATAATATATCTTTATAAAAATCTGATTTTTAACTTATTTACAGATTACCTTACAGGATTTAACGTTATTGCAAAACTGCTGTCATGTATACGGTATGTACAGTTAAAAACTACACTAGTCTTATTTATCATCAAATAATGGCATTCAATTCCCACTTCTAACAATTCACGTGCAAGCATACTCATACCATACATTTTAGAATTTAAACAGATCACTTGGCAACGGGTTATACAGCTCCAACTTCCAGCGTGGGTATCACGTTTGTGACTGAAAATAGAAAAAAAAAATTGTTATTATTTAAAATAAAATAAACGTGTTTAACCACGATCCCAAGAAACTTATTTATTTAAACTAATTTATTTGTAATGACAACACACACACTACATCGAAGCCGAATACCGTATGTTAATATCAATATAACGTAGGCATGAAATAAGAGTCAGGACTTTTTCACGAAGGGCAAAATCTAAATATGCCGCCCCAGTTATTTGTGGCGCCTGGGAGAGGGAGATGTGACCAGGAGCAAAATGAAAATATGCCGCCTCAAAATATTTATTTTTGCGCCCCCTGAAGCTGCCGCCCGGAACTGATGTACCAGTTTGAAAATTGGTCCCCCAGATCCGGAGCCGCATTGAATTAATGTGATGAATTTACTCACTCGCGCGAGTGGCGAGGCGAATGGCGAGGCGAATGGAGAGGCGAGTTGCAAGCACGAGTGTGTAAACGGACGCTCGCTATACGCCTCGCGGCTCGCTTTGTCACACGCCCCGCGCTCGCGTCGGAAGCGGTTTTTTGGGCGTGCGTCCCCTTGGCGAATAGCGAGGCGAACTAGGCGTTTACACACTCACGTGCTCGCCATTCAGATCATGATAGGAACCCGTTGGATTTGTTTTTATTTATTTAATCTTCATTATTCATCAAATTCAAACTGTATACAGAACAATAGGCGAAACGCTAAAAGCGTTGTCTACCAGTCAACCTTTGGGTTATACAGATAGTCTAAATGTGGGTTGCAAGATAAAAGTAGAATAAATAGTACATAAATAATTGGCCAAGTGCGTATCGGGCCACGCACAGTGTAGGGTTCTGTAGTTACAAATGCCCACTTTGAGTTCATGCCACTAAAAACGTCTTAAAAACTAATTTTGTATTGAATTTGTTTGAAAATTTTCATTTTTGCAAGTACATTTTATAAGTTGATTGGCTATAACTTTTTAATTTGTAAACCCTACTTAGTTTTGATAGTTTTCCTTTAAATTTCGTTATACAATGTCCTTTTTAATGAAGTACAAATATTTTAAGGGGTGATTTAGTCCATCATTTTGAACAACTTTTCCCAATAAATGTTTATCGGAATACGCAATTTTTTTTTGCAATTTTCATACTAACTATATCACGTGACTACTTCGATTTGTATGAGAACCTAAAATATTTTTTTCGTATTTCTGTATACATTTATTGGGAAAAGTTGTTCAAAATGATGGACTGAATCGCCCCTTAAAATATTTGTACTTGATTAAAAAGGACATTGTATATACCATAGTTGTGAACTTTTTCACGTGTTTTTATCAGGCGAGGTTCGAAGGGGGGGGGGGGGTCACAGGTGACATGACACCCCCAAAATCTAAGGTCAGAATCAGAAATCCCAAAAATTTGCCAAATAATAAAAGGAAATTTCTAGCTATCCCCTAACAGCGATAAATTTATAGTTTGCTGACATCTAGGTGGTGTTTTTATGAACTACGTACGATGGCCGAAATAACTTGGAAATGACATCTAGTATACCTATTTTTTATTAGTGTTGTGAGTGACCCCCTCCAAAATTTCAGGCTGCGACCGCGCTTGGTTTTTATATAACCGTTTAGCAGATAGAGGGGCGGGATGGGGGGGGGGGGACGACACTTCACTCGAACAAAATTTTTGATTTTTAAACCAAATATTTCAGAAACGGATACCTAAATCGAAAAACTGTGTTCACAGCCTCACAATATTTTTGAAAGACCTATTCAACGATACCCAACATGACTGGACACTGCAAATATAATTTAAACAACAAGAACAAGGCAAAATATTAAGGAATAATTTCCATCTTAGATCATTTAATACAGGATAAGTTGCGTAGACAAATCTTCTTACAAAATTTTTTGCCGCTTTTGGTGCGGGGATAAGCTACTACATCTAAAAAAATATACACACACACACATTCACAAAAATAATTTGTCTCGCTATAAACGCACACTTACAAAAAATTCAAACACTAGCTTATTTTCTGCACACCTGTAAAGCTCACATTGAAACACATGTGTAATACGCATAATAATACACTCTGGGCAACAAAGAGATAGAAGACAAAAGAATTTACTACTCTATATTCAAGTATAACGCACAGGGAATAAAGACGAAAGTTGTAAATCAAACATACACTAGTCTCATCGGGAGTGCGCTAGTCTCGTGGGGAGTGCGCTTACGTCATCAAATAATAGTTTTTAAATTTGAACCTAATTACCGAACCCTAAGAAAGTAATTAATACATTTAAAACGGGCGTTAATGAACTAGTCTCGTGTCAAAGGATAGTGAAAAAAATATTAAATCGAAAAATTTAACGTTTTGCTGTGGTTTGGCAGTTGATAAGGGAGAAAATCGTAAGGGATCTTAGATAACTTTATGGGTCGGAGAAGAAATCAATTGCAAACGTGTTTTGATTATTTTTTCGTAATCGATTGGTACTGATCTTAGATCATTTAATACAGGATAAGCCTTACCTGCGCGTCCCCCTCTGCCAAAGTATAAGAACAAAAATCTAATACGTTCATAAAAACTAGTTGCGTAATCGATTATGATCATTATGTGAATCGGTAAGGCATCGAAAGGACGTCTAAAAGTGCTCCGTTAAAAATGCCATGTTATGCAATTTTCTCGTGTAAAAAGAAGTCAAACACATTTAATCTTCCAAAAGATGGCATAACCTTTCATTAGTAAGAATTTGTTTATTTTATTAACGTTGTTTTCTATTTAAATACTTACAAATGAAAGGTTATGCTATCTTTTAGAAGATTAAATGTGTTTGAACCCTTTTTACAACTTTTTTATAACTGCATAACATGAAATTTTTAATGGGGAACTTGTAGACGTCTTAATAAATAAATTAATAAATATATGGGGACAAATTACACTGATTGAGCTAGCCCCAAAGTAAGTTCGAAACTTGTGTTATGGGATACTATAAATAAATAAATAATAAATAATAAATAAATAATAAATATAATAAATATATAGGGACAAATAACACTGATTGAGCTAGCCCCAAAGTAAGTTCGAGACTTGTGTTATGGGATACTAACTCAACGATACTATATTTTATAACAAATATATATATATATATAGATATACATCCAAGACCCAGGACAATTTGAAAAAGGCCATTTTCCAACTTGCCCTGACCGGGGATCGAACCCGGGACCTCTGGGTGGCGGACTAGCATTGTGACCACTACGCCACGGAGGTCGTCTTTTGATGCTTTACCGTTTTACATAATGATCATAATCGATTTCGCAACTAGTTTGTATGAACGTTGTTGGTGCTGCAGGTGTTCCACAATAAAAGGTCGCAGTAGGGAAAACGAAAAACAGTTTATTTGCTCCAAAATCACAATCACCACGTTATTTTAATGTGAGAGCAGTATATACGTATGTCGCGCGCGGATAGACAAAGCCGACTGCCTCGACAAGGACAAAAAAACGTTGGATACTTTTCGCCGCGACACACGTATATCTACCTCCAAACTTCAGCTTAAAACTAAAGTTGAACAAATTATCAAAGTACCACAAAAGTAAAATCAAAATACAAGAAAAGGAGAATATTTTGAGCACGTCGCTAACAAACGTATTAGATCTTTGATTTTATATTTTGGCAGAGGGGAACGCGCAGGTAAGGCTTATCCTGTATTAAATGATCTAAGCTAGATATCATTGTCTGAAAATGAAATACGGATGGCAAAATTCCCGCCGCCATAATGAAGACATGGCCGTTATTGACGACAGCTGGTCTAAATATATTATGTCGATGGTGATGACATACCTCTAATTTATGAATGTATATGTCTTGTTGTAAGTATACATGTGTAGTTATTTTAGTTAGATTTAATGTTTGTTTCATTTATCCTATGTAAGTACGAATTTCTATTACCATTCGTGTGAGTAATTGTCCTATCTTCTTATTTGCCGGTTGACTGGAAGAAATTCCATTATGGGATAAGTCCGCCTTATGTTGTTATTTTATGTAATTGTGTGCTTTCATAGTACAATAAAGTTATTACTGTTCCGGCCTGTACGCCGTCCAAACGATAATGAGAAGAACGATGAAAGTTAAATTGCTACTCAAGTTTCGCAGGAGTAAACGTTGTCCATACATGTTGATGTCCTATATTTCATTCGTCATTTGCCTGTTGTAACGATTGCATCTTTATTATATTTTCTTTAATTTTACCAAAGAAGTTTAATTTCCGCCCCACTGTATACCTAAATATACATGTTGGTGGCCCATGAGGGGAACAAATAACAAAATTAAAAGAAATACGACAAAATTCAAGAAAATAAGGCGAGTGAAGAAATCATTGTGGCGGAGGCTAATCAAAGATAAGTGTCTTTCCTGTCCAATTTCTATTCCAAATATCCTAGAACAAAATCTACTTATGCAAATGTTTAATTTGTAGTTAGTCTAAAATGCTAAATAGTAACTTACGAGTAAAATTCAAGCGAAATTATTGCATCAAATTTCGCTTTGCATATACCTTCAACTTTTAATAAAAAATCAAAATTTATTTTGTTCTTGAGATTTTGTGTTTCGCTTATACACTAAATTACGTTAATCTGGTTAATTTCCCATTACACGCTGACCTATAATCTTTATTGGCTTTTGCTAAGTAACTAATACTTAGTAAATTTTTTGTTACAAAATAATTCATAAATAGGCACTAAGTACAAATAATTGTTTTGGGTTTTATAGCTACATTTTATATTATTTTTTATGCTGGGCTGAGAAAATAAAAACCTATAATTTACCAGCTGCTTCTCTTCCCGCGCAGATCATAAAGGGTGATCAAGGAAGCGGTCGTAAATATCAAGAATCCTATCACTATTTTGGTTTATTCTTTTCACCTTTACGCCTACGTGTAGTCTTGTGGCCCTCTGTCTACCCCGTCAGAGAAAAGACGTGATTTCTTTTTATAAATAATGAATACATAAATAAATAAGTAGTAGTAGTACGCGTTTGTGATTTCTGTATGTGATTTGTGTATTTTTATTTTGAGATTTATCGAATTTGTGTCGCAGGACACACGGTGGTGTGAGAGCCAAGTTCTCGATTCGCCGAGATTACACATACTTTTTCAAGGCGATATACTTATATTGTTTGCCGAATATTTCAGGCTAACAATACTACTGCGCTTGGTCTACGAGGGGGGGTCAAAAAGTTCGCGGAATGGAGGGGATAGCGGGGGGTGGGGGACCTGCCGCAGGTAGTAACTAATGAGCAACTCTTTGTGAGTATATATGCCAAGTTTGAACCTGATTGTGTCAATAACCTTTGACCTGTCGTCGATCAAACAAGTGAATCCGGAAGAAAAACTTGAACATGGAAAAAATCGAGTTTCGTGCCGTCATAAAGTTCCTCACTAAGCAAGGAAAACCACCTCAGAAAATTTTGGAAGAAATGTTATCAGTATACGGGGACTCTTGCCCTGGGAAAACCATGGTGTACAAGTGGAATAGCCTTTTCAAGCAAGGCAGAGAGTCTCTTGAAGACGACCCTCGCTCAGGACGGCCGATTGAGGCCACCACCTCAAACATCGTTGAAAAAGTGGAGAATCTTATACTGGAGGATACTCGTTTGAAGAAGAAACAACTTGCAGAAATGGTTGGAGTATCACCTACAACCATTTTAAATATTCTACACGACAATCTTGGGATGTCAAAAGTCAGCGCAAGATGGGTGCCAAGAATGCTCACACCACCACAGAAACAGCTGCGCGTCGAGTATTCAAAGGAGTTTTTAGACCTCTGTAGCGCCGACAAGGAAGGAATTTTTGCAAGACTTGTTACTGCAGATGAAACTTGGGTTCATCATTATGAGCCTGAGTCGAAGCAAGAGTCTATGCAGTGGCATAAAAAGGGTCAGCCCCCCCCTAAGAAATACAGGGTGTCACAATCGGCTGGAAAAATCATGGCAACTGTTTTTTGGGATACAGAGGGTATTTTATTAATAGATTATAAAGATAAGGGTGTTTCTATAACGGGAGAATACTACGCTAATCTACTAAGACAATTAAAAGAAGCAATCAAGGAGAAAAGGCGGGGAAAGTTGACAAAGGGTGTGCTGCTTTTGCATGACAACGCACCGGTACACAAGAGCCGCGTTGCGATGGCTGCCCTTCATCACTGTGGCTTCGAAATGTTAAACCATCCTCCCTATAGTCCAGACTTAGCCCCCTGTGATTATTTTTTATTTCCCAAATTAAAAAAAGAGCTTCGGGGGAAGAAATTTTCCGATGATGAAGAAGTCAAGTCGGCGATTTCGGCCTATTTTGAGGACAAAGACAAATCATTTTTTTTCGACGGTATTAATAAGTTAATAGAGAGATCTGAAAAATGTATTCGACTTAAGGGGGAATATATTGAAAAAGAAAAATAGTACAGTATTTTATTTCACCCCCCTTCCCCTCCGTTCCGCGAACTTTTTGACCCCCCCTCGTACGAGCTCTGTCGTGGCAGGCCTTCTGTCTATTGGTTGGGTTGAGCACTGCATCCGGCTTCCTACGCGGCAAGGGACACAAAACGAGGAGCGTATGATATTTATTTCTTTCCTTAATTTATTTTTTGTTGGTGGATTTTAAATCTGTTTTTTTTTTCTTTTTTTTAATACTTATCTAAAATGGTCGATGATGCTAAAGGCCGTTTGCGCGAATTATTAACCAAACGGTCGTCTGCTAAAGGACAGATAACTAAGTTTAAGAATTATTTAAGTGGCCTTAACAATAAATTGGAACTTTCTAGTATAGAAATAACAGAGTTAAACCTTAAGTTGGCTAAATTTGAGGCATTGTCAGTTAGAATAGATGATTTGCAGAATGAAATAGAGATTTTAAGCCCTGAGTCTATTTCTGCTGAAGTCGATGAACGCGATAGTATGGATCACGATGTAATAATAAACATAGCTACAGCTAAGACTTTTGTAGAAAAATTCTCAAAAATTTTTGAATGTGAACACCGTCATCATTCTACATTAGATAATTCATGTTGCTCCGATTCACCAATGGTGGGGGTAAAACTTCCACAAATCCAAATTGCAAAATTCAGTGGTTCTTATTTTCAATGGCTGGAGTTTCGTGATACCTACGAAAATTTAATTCATAATAATAACAAAATTTCCGCTATACATAAATTTCACTATCTTATTTCTTATTTGGAAGGTGATGCAGCCAGAATTATTTCAAATCTAGAGGTTTCCAATGTCAACTACGATGAAGCGTGGAAGATACTATGTAATCGTTACAATAACAAAAGAATTTTAATTAATCATCACTTAAATTCACTTTTTAATATAAGGCCACTTCCACGTGAATCTGATCGATCTTTAAGATATTTAGTTGATCAAGTAACGAAAAATTTACGTGCTTTATCCGGCTTAGGACAACCCACGGACAAATGGGATGTGTTATTAATATTTATGTTATCTTCTAAATTGGACAGTAACACACTAATGAAATGGGAAGAACATCGTAACAGTTTCGAAGGAGACGTACCTACATTGGATCAGTTTTTTAGATTTTTGATAGACCGTGCAGATGTACTTGAGTCTTTAAGTCGCAGCAAATGCGATTTGAATACTTCTAAGCCTTCGACACTTTTCACTTTATCACGAAATACTCATAATGTGCCTAATAATCAAAAACCTACTCAAGGTTCAGCTACAAAATCTTTCGCTAGCATATACAACAAGAAAAATTGTTCAAATACATCGTATATGTGTATTATATGCAATAAAAATCACAAAATTTATGATTGTTCTGTCTTTAAGGCTAAAGGGATAGACGAAAAAATGTCAGACGTAAAACAGTACAAATTATGCATCAACTGCCTTCGACAGGGACACCCGGCAGGCGAATGTCGCATGGGTCCATGTCGTGAGTGC
Organism: Acrobasis suavella; assembly: GCA_943193695.1. Classification (NCBI taxonomy): domain Eukaryota; kingdom Metazoa; phylum Arthropoda; class Insecta; order Lepidoptera; family Pyralidae; genus Acrobasis; species Acrobasis suavella. The sequence goes on along the minus strand of OW971945.1, from coordinate 6,382,278 downwards.
AAAGGAAAGCACAACACCCTGCTGCACCGTCCCATGTCTTCAGTAAACCAACATGTTGCTGTTGACGATTCGGATGAAACAATAGTGAGCTTTTCAAATCAATATTCGAAGCATGTTTTTTTGTCAACTGCTCTAATTGAAGTCTCGAACCCATTGACCCATCAAAAGGAGAAGGTCCGTGCTCTTTTAGATTGCGGTAGTCAATCTTCCTTTCTAACTCAATCATTAAAAAATAAACTTTCATTAAATTCTAATCCTATTGACTCACTAAAGGTCATAGGAATTGGCAATAATATATCTAACAACGTAGTCGAGAGCAGCAAGGTGCGAATAAACTCACTAAATAGCAATTTCAATGCATATTTGTCATGTCTTGTAATGAATGAATTGACAGGCCAATTGCCAAAAACTAAAGTTGATATCAGTAACTTTAATTTGCCAAAAGACATCAAGTTAGCAGATCCTACCTTTAATAAGCCAGCTTCCATAGATGTCTTAATAGGAGCTGATTTGTTTTGGGACATTATAGGTAATGAACAACGCAACCTTGGCATTAACAAGCCAAAGTTAATTAATACAAAATTCGGTTGGGTCATATCGGGTCCCGTTCCCGTAATAGAAACTCACAAGGTCACACATTGTAATCACGCCACACTCGTTAAATCATCAACAGCTAAAGTTGATGAAATTCTACAAAAATTTTGGGAGCTTGAAACAGTTCCAACCAAAAATACAATCGGCAAAAATGACAAGTATTGTGAACAACATTTCATTACTCATACACGTAGGGATAAATATACGGGTAGATTTTGTGCTAAATTACCCCTAAAGGACTCTACCGATTGCTTGGGAGACTCGTATAATATGGCCCGAAAGCGTTTTTATAATTTAGAACGACGATTTAAGCGAAATCCAGAACTAAAGTTAGAATATGTAAAATTTTTAGACGAGTATGAGCAGTTGGGTCACATGTCAATGTGTAATGCGACCCCTTTTAATGAGTCTTATTATTATTTATGTCATCACCCCGTTATAAAAATGGAGAGTGAATCTACGAAGGTGAGGGTAGTTTTCGATGGCTCGGCTCCCTCAACCTCAGGATATTCTCTGAATGATGTCTTAATGATTGGCCCAAATGTTCAAAACTCTCTTTTTTCCATATTAATACGCGCAAGGCAATACAAATTTCTTTTAACAGGTGATATCGAAAAAATGTATAGACAAGTATTAATCGACAAAGATGATCGAAACTTGCAACTTATTTTATGGAGAAAGGATGAGTCACAGCCAGTTATGACGTATCAGTTAAATACAGTCACGTATGGTACTGCAAGTGCTAGCTACCTTAGTACTCGCTGTCTGTGGCAGTTGGGGGAGGAACATGAAGGTTTAGTCAAAACTATTATTCAGAACGACTTCTATGTAGACGATCTTATCACTGGTGCTAATGATCCACATCAATTAAAATATATACAAAATTCAGTATCTAAGGCTTTGGACAATGGTTGTTTTAAATTGAGAAAGTACAAAAGTAACGATCCTTCAATTTTTGAAAGTTTAGATGCAGATATGACTGATAATTTATTATTTAGTGAGTCATCAAGTACCCTTGGACTTGGTTGGACTCCATCTACTGACACCTTGCACTTTCCAATAAAGGGCTCTTTTAATGCTAAGGACAATACCATTACTAAACGCTATATTATGTCTCACTCACTCAAAATATTTGATCCTTTAGGTCTTTTGAGTCCTGTTACGGTACAATCGAAAATGCTTTTACAAAGATTGTGGCTGCAGAAATATGAGTGGGATCAACCTGTTTCAGAAGATGTGAGAAAAGATTGGCAAAAATTCTCAGAAAATATAAATCATTTATCTGAATTCAAGCTTCCAAGGTGGGTCCTTAGCGATTCGCCAGAGTATGTAGAATTGCATTCGTTTTCTGATGCTTCACTGTCTGCGTATGGTGTCTGTGTATATATGAAATCAGTTAGCTCGAATGGTGAAGTTGTCGTCAGATTATTATGCGCAAAATCTAAGGTCGCTCCATTGAAAACTACTACTACAATACCACGCCTTGAGTTGTGTGCTGCGCTGCTTGCCGCTCGTGTCTGTAACGCGGTAGTAGAATCTCTTAGAGACGCTCCGGCTCGCATAGTCTATTGGTGCGATTCAAGTGTGGTTTTGGCTTGGATAAATAGTGATCAAGTGAAATTAAAAATGTTCGTAGCAAATCGTGTAAGTGAAATTTTAGAGACGACTAACTCATCGGACTGGAGGTATGTCCCAACAACATTAAATCCGGCTGATTTGGTTTCTCGAGGAGTGGATGCTAATCGTTTGATAGATATGGATTTATGGTGGTCAGGTCCAAAATATTTACAAGATAAAGAATCAGAATGGCCTACTTTAAATGTCAGTAATCTAGAGAAAGTGCCTGAAGTCAAAGTAAGCTTGGCACAAAATAATAATGAACCAGCTCTAATAGATTTCGAAAGGCATTCATCTTTCACTAAATTACAAAGATCGTTCGCGTATGTTTTAAGATTTATATTTAATTTAAAGCACCCAAAAAACAAAATAATTGGCACATTATCAGTGAATGAGTTACGTGATTCTTTCAATTGGTTGTGTATTATAGCTCAACGAGAAACTTTTCCTCTAGAGTACGACTTGCTATCTAAAGGCAAAAACCTATTGAGTAAAAATAAAATTATATCTCTTTCCCCGTTTTTAGATACGGATAAGATAATTCGGGTAGGTGGGCGCATAGACGCATCCAGTCACTCGTATGACACAAAACATCCCATACTACTTCACGCGTCTCATAAATTGACTAAGCTTTATTTCGAAATGGAGCATATAAGATCCATGCATGCAGGCCCGCAATTATTGTTGGCTTGTGTCAGGCAATCTATATGGGCGGTGAAAGGTAGATTACTTGCGCGACACACCGTTAATAAGTGCGTCCGTTGTAGACGTTTACGTGGTAAAACCTTATATCCTAAAATGGGAAATTTGCCATCCCAGCGTGTAAATCCCGACTTCCCGTATTTATCGATTGGACTTGATTTTGCTGGGCCATTTTCTATTATCAACCGTAAGGGACGTGGAAGTCGCTTAATTAAGTGTTATATGTGTTTATTTATATGTTTACGTTACAAGTGTGTTCACCTTGAGGCAGTTAGCGATTTAACGAAAGATGCCTTCCTCTTGGCACTTCGACGCTTCATCTCGCGTAGGGGGAAACCGATAGAGATATTTTGCGATAATGGCAGCAATTTTGTTGCTGCCGCTAAAGAGATAGGAGTGTTCATCAAACAAAACAATGTGTCTTTATCTGATTCTGCAAGTCAACTGTCTATAAAATTTAACTTTCTACCATCATACGCTCCACATTTTGGGGGAATATGGGAATCTGGGATAAAATCAGCCAAATTTCATATAAAACGTGTAATGGGAAATAGCCATTTAACGTTTGAAGAACTTCAAACTTTATTTGCACAAGTAGAGGCAATTCTAAACAGCCGACCCTTGTGTCCTTTATCATCCTCTCCAGATGATTTCCTTTTCCTCTCACCAGGGCACTTCCTTATTGGCCGACCGCTGATATCGCTACCGCCAAAGACTGTGGAAAACACCAACGACACGCTAAGAATGCGATATGCACGTCTGGAAGCCATTCGACAGCATTTTTGGCAACGTTGGCAGAAAGAATATGTAACGGAGCTCCAAGTTAGAACCAAATGGCGAAATAACCTAACCAAACTAAATGTGGGAGATATGGTGCTTCTACAAGAAGATGGAACGCATCCAATGAACTGGCGTCTTGGCCGTGTTCTTCGTTTATACCCCGGGCCAGATGGGATCTCAAGAGTCGCCGACGTCAACACAATCAAGGGAATCGTGCGTAGACCACTAGTCCGCATTTGTCCACTACCCACGAGTGAAGAATTGAGCAATTAGTTGAAAGTGGCCTTTCAACGGCGGGGAGTATGTTCCGGCCTGTACGCCGTCCAAACGATAATGAGAAGAACGATGAAAGTTAAATTGCTACTCAAGTTTCGCAGGAGTAAACGTTGTCCATACATGTTGATGTCCTATATTTCATTCGTCATTTGCCTGTTGTAACGATTGCATCTTTATTATATTTTCTTTAATTTTACCAAAGAAGTTTAATTTCCGCCCCACTGTATACCTAAATATACAATTACAATGAAACAAACAAACCTCGAGCAGGTTTAGCGGCGTGGACTGCAGCGAGGCGCTGATGATGTCCTGCAGGCAGCGCGCGAACTCCTCGATGACGTCGCGCATGGGGTCGGGCTCGGGCTGGCGCGCGCACTCGCCGTCGCTGGCCGCCGCCACCAGGCACTGGCACACCGCCTCGATTACCTCCGACGTCATGAAGCTGCATGGTTGCCTGCACCACAATCTATTACTTAGCCAGCGGTATACTTTTACCACCTGGGATATGGCCAGGTATCCATATAAATTCAAAGAAATATAAGGGGATGCCTGAATTTTACGGGGTCCAGTGCTGCCCCCATTGTAAATACATCATTTTATGAACTACTGTTTACAGTTCGTGAAGCTTTTCTACGCACATGCGCCAAAAGTGGCAGTTTTTCGCAATTGTGCGTAAAAAAGCTACACATTCTCACTTTAAACTGTAAACAGTAGTTCATAAAATAGTTTGAAGGGTTATCTACAGCCTGATCAAGACAAAATTTAATATGATGTCTCCGTTTCCTATAAAGTGATTAATTTCAAATGGTGGCAGCACTGGACCCCGGAAAATTCAGATATCCCTTATTGTGGTTAGTGCTATGGTTTAATTTAGCTAGCATCAGAACTCCTCACCTCTCCGTTTAGATAGCTAGACATCCATTGCAAGTCAATTTCATTCTTATTACTCTGGACAAACAATTCATGTAACTGAATTTTCCCCTTCGAAATGGTCGCCGCGCGCATAGTAATAATGTAGGTATATTTTCGATACCTAATCGGGGAGTGTCACAGGCCTGATATGGCTAGGGGTACAGTTGGTCTAAACTGTTAATATCTTTACAAATGTTTAATAAATACATAAATAATAAATACATAGGGACAAATTACACTGATTGAGCTAGCCCCAAAGTAAGTTCGAAACTTGTGTTATGGGATACTAACTCAACGATACTATATTTTATAACAAATACATATGTAGATAAACACCCAAGACCCAGGACAATTTGAAAAAGGCCATTATCCAACTTGTCCCGTCCGGGGATCGAACCCGGGACCTCTGGGTGGCGAACTAGCATGGTGACTACTACGCCACGGAGGTCGTCGAATGTATGAACGATGTTCTAATTATTGACAGCTTGATGAAAATTCGCCGTCGATTTAAAAACGATGAAAATAGTTGTGATGATGAAGGGATACAATTTGCCATCACCCGTTTTCTCTCTCCAACGGCCAACAGGCGTGATAAAAGGCGAGTAATGGAGATATAGGTATCAGAGAGAATCGCTATTCTGGGCACGCGAGTAAATGAACGCAGTAGACGCATGTTTACCCATGTAAGTCCCACGTACGTACTTGAGCTGCGAGAGCACGTTGGCGGAGTGCCTGGTGCTGGTGGCGAGGCGCGGCATGCGCGGTTCACACACACTATGTCAGTACGTACTTGAGCTGCGAGAGCACGTTGGCGGAGTGCCTGGTGCTGGTGGCGAGGCGCGGCATGCGCGGTTCACACACACTATGTCAGTAAGTACTTGAGCTGCGAGAGCACGTTGGCGGAGTGCCTGGTGCTGGTGGCGAGGCGCGGCATGCGCGGTTCACACACACTATGTCTGTACGTACTTGAGCTGCGAGAGCACGTTGGCGGAGTGCCTGGTGCTGGTGGCGAGGCGAGGCATACGCGGTTTACACACACTATGTCAGTACGTACTTGAGCTGGGAGAGCACGTTGGCGGAGTGCCTGGTGCTGGTGGCGAGGCGCGGCATGCGCGGTTTACACACACTATGTCAGTACGTACTTGAGCTGGGAGAGCACGTTGGCGGAGTGCCTGGTGCTGGTGGCGAGGCGCGGCATGCGCGGTTTACACACACTATGTCAGTACGTACTTGAGCTGGGAGAGCACGTTGGCGGAGTGCCTGGTGCTGGTGGCGAGGCGCGGCATGCGCGGTTTACACACACTATGTCAGTACGTACTTGAGCTGGGAGAGCACGTTGGCGGAGTGCCTGGTGCTGGTGGCGAGGCGCGGCATGCGCGGTTTACACACACTATGTCAGTACGTACTTGAGCTGGGAGAGCACGTTGGCGGAGTGCCTGGTGCTGGTGGCGAGGCGCGGCATGCGCGGTTTACACACACTATGTCAGTACGTACTTGAGCTGGGAGAGCACGTTGGCGGAGTGCCTGGTGCTGGTGGCGAGGCGCGGCATGCGCGGTTTACACACACTATGTCAGTACGTACTTGAGCTGCGAGAGCACGTTGGCGGAGTGCCTGGTGCTGGTGGCGAGGCGCAGCGTGCGCGGGAGCAGTGCGTCGCGGCGCCGCGCGCGGTTCAGCGACTCCTCCACGTTGCGGCACCCCACGCACTTGCACATCGAAGTGCACGCGATCTTTGCCTTAACAAAGAAGTACACACGTCATTATATTATAAACCTTCCTTGAATAGAACAAGGCAATCGCTGGGACGATCATCGGTTTTTCGACTATAAATTTCATAACAGCATAACCCGTTTAGCGCAGGCGATTAGCAATACGTGTATTTTTAGCAGTCAAATTAGCCATCTTACGTATAAATGAGAAGACATTTTATGAAATATCAATATCGTACAATGTGACACAAATAAGTTAAACAAAAATGGCGGATTTCAAAGCATTTTTGTACAAATTCCCGACACGTAAATTGAACCGAAATGGCGGTCGTCGGCGCATTATTTGTAACTGCGTCGATAACCGCCAATTTGGTTCAACCTACGTGCCTGAAATTTGTACAAAAATGCTTTGAAGTCCACCATTTTTGTTCAACTTATTTGTGTCGCATTGTACGTGACTGGATGCGAATTAATGGGGTAAAATTGCTCACTGTACACTCCGTAATACATACTTATCGGCCATACACAACACAGAGATTTTTAATCTCACCTCGGGATTAACACAATAAAACAAAAAATATAAATACCACGCAAACTTACTTCGTAACATTCACAGTAATTCTTCAGACATCCACTTCTCTTACAGTTGCAGCCCTTGTTATGCCGTCGTATTATTTCCGGTCCGCCAGTTTTTGATTTACCTATTTTCGGCCTGAAACAAATTATAAAAACTTTATTAAAAGGAGGATTAACAATATACAAAACCTTTGGACTTAATCTTAATTTTACTTTCTGGCTTTTAATCAATCTGCCCTTACTTGTTGCACACAATACGTAATATTAAACTCACTGTACCGTTATTCGAAGCCTATATAATGAGAGGGGCTACTGCTTCCGGTTCTAGATGACTAGTAAGTCATGACTTCCGGTCTAGGTCCACGCCAGTCGCGACTTCCGCTCCCCACCTAGCGCGCTCCCCGCTACGCGACACTAGCGCCACCTAGGCAGTTGGGTTTTGTAACCCAGTTTGTTCGTCATTGGCGTTTTTGATTCCGTTCGAGACGGTTGCCTTATATGCAACGCATAATTCAAACCGTCTCGCCATTACTAGCCAAAAACTTCAGGAGGAAAAGCGTTGAAACGATGGAAAATACACGTTGTGAATAAAATTTTAAGGTTATTTGAGGTAACAAATTAAATGTTCACGTGGTTAAACCGTAAATACTTTCAACCATAATCTTTTCCCCAGTGAGTCCGGTTATTAATTTTTTTCTGTATTTTAACTGTGTTTACAGTTCATAGATAGTAATTAATTATTGCTATCTTTGGAATCTTATTTCTTTTTGGATTCGATTACGTAAGTATCTACATATAATGATTCACTACAGTTGGCAATCAGATCTACTGCTAACTTTAAAATTTTATTTTTGTTTTATAACATCTCCTAACCTTACAGGTATAACAATCCTTTAAGCTTAACCCTTTTCAGTGTGAAATAGGTATATCTCATCATCATACTCATTATATCGAAAATAGAATGAGTGCGGAAATAGTTTTTCAGGAAGGGAAAATTACCAAGTGCTAAAATGGAATGAGTTCAGATAACTCGTCGGGAATTAGAAAACCGTGAGTAACCGCATGCTTCAACTTTGTACAAGTGACGCGAACGCCGCTAGACACGAGCGGGGCCTTTACGGGCCAAATTTTCTTAATAATTATTTTCAACCACGAACTTGCAACGTGGCCATACAAAAATGTTTTTGATAAATTTACCGTCGTTTCTCAGCTCATCTTTTCAACAGAACATTGGTATAATAAGAGTTTTAACAGTTTATCTGACACACCGATAACCCTACAGGTTTCATTTTTGTGTTTTACTAGCCGGTAATATGATAATTCCAGATTTGCAGGTACTACTAACGCTTTCTTACAGCAAAGAACCATTGATGTGCCAAAGTTGAAACTTAAAATTAAGTTAAGCTTGTACGCTTGCTGTTAAGCCGCACTGCTGCGCTACTGATCATTCGAAAATGGTGAAAAGCGAAAAGGAGAAAATACTCGAGAAGCAATAACCCGATGTGATTGTGTATGCGTGAATTTGTGACAAATGTAATCATATTGGAACTTCCTGCTACGCAGAATTCCTATCGTATTGATTTACAATAAAGCCTGGAATCGCACTTCTGCCCCGCAGAGCGACGTAAAAAACGTAATCATACTGGAACTTCCTGCCCCGCAGAATTCCTATCGTATTGATTTACAACAAAGCCCGAAATCGCATTTCTGCTTCGGAGAACGACGTGACAAACAATCATACTGGAACTTCCTGCTCCGCATTTCCGCCCTGCAGAGCGACAACACGAACGTAATCATGCTGGAACTTCCTGCTCCACAGATTTCCTATCGCATGGATTTAAAACAAAGCCTGGAACTGCATTTCTGCCCCGCAGAGTGACGTGACAAACGTAATCATACTGAAACTTCCTGCTCCGCAGAATTCCTGTCGTATTGCCTTACAACAAAGCCTGGAACCGCATCTCTACCCCGCATAGCGACGTGACAAGCCTAATCCTACTAGAACTTCCTGCTCCGCAGAATTCCTATCGTATTGGTTTACAACAAAGCCCGGAATTGCATTTTTGCCCCGCAAAGTGACGTGACTAACGCAATCATGCTGGAACTTCCTGCCCCGCGGAATTCCTATAGTATTTATTTGCAACAAAGCCTAGAATCGCATTTTGCACCGCAGAGATAGCAGCGTCGTTTTAGTTTCGGTATGTATAGGTTAACCCCCGCTATGCAGAATTTTTACACCATATGGCATTTGATAAAAGCCAGGATCGAATACCTGCTATGCAGTATTTAACTGTAAAAGCAGTAACAATGGAGGAACTTCTGCCCCGCAGAACTCCGGGGCGCTTTGACTAACGACAAACTTCTTAAGTCACGCTTCTGCTCCGCAAAACGACGCGGATACCAAATCGGTTTGAGTGCTTTAATGTATCGTACGGCTGCCCTAACTAATGCGATTTATTAAATAAGGAACGCACTTCCGTTCAACAGAACTATCCGAGTATATTTATATGCGTAACAAAAACTAGCACGGCTGCTTTCATAACAAGCCTGTCTGTTCCGCAGATTAAGCAATGTATATTCACTTATAATAAATATGTAAGTACGAAAACAAAGATCTCGATTCTGCCCTACAGATCGATGAGAGTACACTAATTTCTGATCATCCGGGCAGCGGCGTGTTATGCCGCTGCTTGGCACAAACTCCTTGAAACAGGGTCAAAGGGTTCGTCATGAATCGCAAAAGCTCTCTCGTTCTGAAATATTGACGACACTTTCGGATGAATGTCGTTATTATTATTATTATTAGACGTGTAAATACGTCTCGAAATCTACTTTAAATAATTCAGTCTAGCATCATTTAGTAAAATAATGTATGCAGGTTAGCGGTCTTTACGATTTTTCGCGATAAACACCGCTCGTTGCTGTGTGAAATTAAATAAAAGTGCCTTCCACTGGCACCTTATCCTGAGTTTCAAAAGGCACATTAGCTATTTGTCCTCATTGTTGTCGTTAGGTAATAGTCACCTTAAATAACAAGAACTGACATAGCTTTGAGCAGGATAAAATCCTAACACCAATGTTAGAATAATAACATTAGAGTAAGAATAAAAACAAGTGAACCTTGTAATCACATAAATAATTTTACGTCAACTCGGCCATTTTGACGTTCAGGAGGACAATACCTCAAACCCCTAAGCAAGTTCGTTTCTTCTTGGGGTCATAGTTAGTAGTAGTAGTAGTAGTGCGACCTACCCACTCAGATACATTGATCATCTACAAGTCCTTACTCACGTGGATTTTAATAAATCCCTGGTCAATCCACCATGGCAGTTAGGTGCTACGCATATAAATACCACAATACAACACTACAATGTTATAGTACTGCGCGGGCACCCCGTACTAGATCCTACCCGGCCAAAGAGCTAGACGTACCTTGGAACCTTGCGCTTATTAGCATGTTCTATGTCAGTGCGTTAGTAATTCGGCATGCCTTCGTTGTAAGCATAGAATTATAACATATTCCTTATCTCTGGTCGCAAGCTACCAGGAGTGCTATTATAGAAGTCACATTAAGAATGCCCTGCACGAGCGTTTTCAAACGGGCACATTTTTGGATTAGTCATATTCATACGCGAAGGATTTGCACGAGTGGTCTTGACCACTCGTAGTCCGAAATTCGCGGCGTACATACTATTATGCAGAGAAAGCTTTCACGGAGAATCTGTTACGATTCACGCTGTTTTTCTATTCATGGTGACAGTAGACCATAGGCAAACTAGCATTTTCTGGGTAAAGAAAAAAAAAAGTAATACTTTTTCACTGACACGACGATTGAAAAATATCACCAGACGGTATATTACACGTGGTGATCTGGAAAACTACACATTTTGTGTGTTGCCGACTTCCTAAATGGAAAAATAGCAGTCTAGGGGTTTTCATTTCCAACTTGATCGAATTGAAATCACGCACAAAAGGCGTTACTTTTGCCATTTTGTTTGTTAATGGTATAAAAATGTCTGTCCTTCAACGTCAAATACTATTTCTTTTATTTCTTCTTTTACTAGGAAAAGATTGTGTAACACAAAATTTACACGAAATGAATATTTAGTATTAAAATTTCATTTTAATGGCACGCATCTCCAGTTATTAAAATGCAAGATAATGTTTTTACACGAAATACTTTTACATAATTTATGTTCATTATGAATTTGATTAGAGTGCTGTCGAGGCATTCTTACGAGTATCCCAGAGGAGCAGAGCAGTTTTCAAGCTGACGTAGGTCCACGCTCATCAAAGTACTTATGTCACCAGAATTATGTACAGTTAATATTAAAACAATAAAACATTATTGATACAAACGGTATCATAGAAACACTCACGAATATTAACATTTGAGCAGAAGCATTTACGCTTTCTGAGAGCTGTACATCATGAAGTATTTATAGATATAATAAAATAGTAGTAATGCGTAGCATTCGAATCTCTCTTATGTACTGTGAGTGAGCGCTTAATTAACCGAGCTTTTCGGCGACTCCGAATCACCCTGTTAAGTTTCTTCATTATATATCAACCCAAATGTACAGTAAATGTATAAATGGTTGTAACCACAATTCATTGTATTGAATGTCCAGTGTGGACAACATAAAAAACCTAAGTGGGCTTTCACTAGACTTTTACGAACCATCCGTTAAGCTGGCTGAAATCCTTTGAATCTGCTACGCGTTAAACCTATCATTTTTTAAATCTACGAGTTAGATTTACCACAGTTCCTGAGTACTCGCTAGAAAATATCTATGTAGATAATTTTATTTCAATGGTAATTTGAAATTCCCGAATACGCACTAAGTCTGCTATTTTGCTGCTACATGGCTAATTTACATTATGAGACGCGTGATATCTCTAGAAGTACTAGCTTTACTTATACTTTATCATCATAAGGACTCTGTCTATCTAGATAAGACTTTTTGTTACTATCTGCTCATTGCAACATGACTAATTTTGTTTAATTCATCGCTACGTACTTATAATTCATTACATGAATGTCTGGATCTACATGGGTTGTCCATTAAATTAAATTTTTATCGCAATCCTTAACCTGCTCACTTAATAAGTATAATCACATTGACGTAACTAAGCACCACCAGGCGATAATAGACACGTCTCTCATTATATAGGCTTCAAATAACGGTACAGTGAGTTTAATAGCAACATTTTACCTGCAAATAAAATGTATATTAAACATACTTACCTTATTCAAAGCCTATAGCTTATAGTTCTACCTGGTGTCCCAAAAGACGATCCAATGACGAACAAACTGGGTTACAGAACCCAACTGCCTAGGTGGCGCTAGTGTCGCGTAGCGGGGAGCGCGCTAGGTGGGGAGCGGAAGTGGCGACTGGCGTGGACATAGACCGGAAGTCATGACTAGTACTAGAACCGGAAGCAGTAGCCCCTCTCATTATATAGGCTTCGAATAAGGTATGTTTAATATACATTTTATTTGCAGGTAAAATGTTGCTATTACAGATCGCGCAAAATAACTTGGCCGCTCTGAAGTTAGCTGCAAGTGACAGCGGGGTAGCTGGCGCCCGGCGCACATACATCATAAAAAACATCTTTCTAAATTACATATTTTGCGCCTCCTTCAAAAGACTTCTTAATCACGGCATCACCAGTGGGTTGACTGGTAGATAAAGCCTACGGCTTTAAGCCCACCTATCACAGTTGTAATAGAATTAAATAAATAAATCGTTTCAATACTTTCTTACAATTTACTTCTTCAATTATTTCCTTTTTTTTCAAAATAATAATACCAACCTGAAAGCATTGGGATTCCTGTCGAGACAAGCGCGGATGGCCTTCTGCCGCAGCTCCTCGTTCTCCAGGTTGTTGTGACAGTTGTTGCAGTTGCAGCGGTTGCAGAACTCGCCGTTCGCGAAGCAGTCGCAGTATAACTTTAGACACTGCGACTTGGTGCAGTTGCACGGTTTGCGAGGCCGCAAGCCGAGCTCGGTCGACCCTAATTCTGTAAATAACGACATCATATAGCATGTCTATAGTTCAGTCACTTCTATACTCAGTCATTATATGACGTGGACATACCCGTAATAAATCGAACCACGGGCTATACCATCACTACAGTATAATGATAGTAAAGTAAATCAAAAACGAATAAAAAGAAACGACCTTTCTATACAAATTGCCCGGGCGGCTGCAGTCTTTTGTATGGAAATGTCGTTTTTTTTTTGTCTGTTATTTTCATTTCATAAAATAGTGATGTAGTATAGCCCATGGATGGTTTTATCACGGGTATATCCCTTCCTCGTAGTATAAGTTACAATGCTCAGGCTCAACCGTATAAAACCTTTTTTGCTAACATTATTCTATTTGATGTGAAAAAGTCAGTGTATAGAATGATCTTGTTGGATAACTGATTGTTGTCATGTAAATAATAACTAGCTGTGCGACGGAGTTTAAGCCGGTTACTTTAAAAAAAAAATTGTTTGAACCTCGTCCCTCCCTAAATACTGAGTTTCATCAAAAATCGTTGGAGCCTTTTCCGAGATCTCTATTATATATATCTAGATATTTACAAAAATTGCTCTTGTAATGTATACGATAATCCTTACTTACCTAAATCTGAGGCTGGCGGTGGTGTCCTTGGCGATTGGAATGAATTGAAAGGATCTGAATCAAATTTAAAATCTATTCTTCTCTGTTCAATCTGTAAATAGAAACAAATGAATTTTTTTACAAAAAAAAACAACAGTCTTAATTTTCTTTAAAGAGTTTCTTCTATATCTCTTCAAAGTTCTTCACCAAAATAATATGGGAATAACTTGGTACTAAAGGCTTTCAAATGCAAAGAGAATTATCAAAATTTGCAAGAGCTAAAACAGGACCGAGAGAGCTGGCGTGCTCTTGTGCTGGAGGCCCAAGACTCACTTTGGGTCGCTGAGCCAGTATAGCAGTAGTAGTACTATCGGTTTACAAGTGGCGAAAATATCGCGTAACAATACAAAAAAACCGGCCAAGTGCGAGTCGGACTCGCGCACGAAGGGTTCCGTATCTCTATTTATTTTATTGTTTATATTTGTTGGTATAGTAGGTATAGCTGTGAAAATTTCAACTGTCTAGCTATCACGGTTCATGAGATACAGCCTGGTACAAAGCATATAAAAAAGAAATAAGTAGTGCTTTTGTACAACTTTTATTTGATGTATTCTCTGTTTACATTCTCAGTATACATAAATTGGTAAATAAATAAATAAATAATAAGCATATTCAAGTAAATGTCACCTTGTCGTCCTGCTCCTCGCCCTGCTTCATGTAGTTGGCGGGGATCACTATCAGGGGATGCTCGTCTGAGCGCGCGCTCGAATCCATCTGATCCAGGCTGTTCGTGCTCTCGTCGTGTATTGGGCTCTGAAAATAACAAATTAATTGAAAATCTCAAAGATCCAGGCTGCAGAATTTGCTCTGCTTACAACCCAAAGGATGATCATAACTTATGACAAGTCTAACTAACAAATAAATGAATATATTCGGACAAATCACACAGATTGAGTTAGTCCCAAAGTAAGTTCGAGACTTGTTATGGGATACTAATTCAACGATACAAATTTATAAAAATACATATATGTATAGATAAACAGACCAAGCCCCAGGCCAATCTGAAAAAGATAATTTTCCATCTTGACCTGACCGGGGATCGAACCCAGGACCTCTGGTGTGACAGCTTGGCATGCTGACTACTAGGCCACAGAGGTCGTCAAATGTCAAAGTAATACATATAAACAAGGGGGAGGTCTTTGCCCAGCAGTGGTACTTAACACCAATAGGCTAGGATGATTTTTTAACCACTAGCCACATGTTTGGACACCATGTAGCACCTTCTCTCGTGTCCATCGTGCCCGACCAGCTGTACAAAGTACGACCTGTGCTCGGCGTCGGAGAGAGGCATTAGAATGGCGACCTACTGGAGGGACAAAATTTAGTGTAATTTGTGCCAATTGACACGATAAGAAGAAGATTTTTGAAGTAAGCCCTGTCCATGATACTGAACTACTTTCCATAAAAAAATGAAAAAAAAAAACGAAAAAAAAAAACTCTTCCCTTTAAAATATGCGCGCGGCCTAACGGATTTTGTATGGGAGGGTGAAAATTTTTATCGATTTTTAATAACTTTTTTATAGAAAGTAGTTGAGTACCATGGACTTAACTTGCTCCAAAAATTTGGCTGGTGTCACCTGTATAACAAGCATGTTAGGATGGCCCGCAGATTATGCGAAATCGAGAAGAATAAATAGCAGAGAGTCTTTACTTTCAGTGTGCGAGTGTGTTTCTATATCTCGTCTCTGCCTACCCCGTGGAAAAAAGGCGTGATGGTATGTATGTAAAGGTTATCAAATAAGTTAGTGAAACATGGCTTATTGCGGAAAAATCTACCTTAATGTCACAGCCATTACTTCTGTACTACGAACTTGGTTGATAACATTTATGTACATGTACAAAATTGATGGGATCACAAAGCGTCAGTACCTCTTGTCTGTCATACTCGATCTCGACCTCGTGTGGCGCGGGCTGCTCGTCGGCCACCGCGTCCGCGATTAACGCCGCAAGGGCCGACTTTGACTCTTCTCTTACCTAACGTGAAACATCTTTTTACATCTACAATAACAACTCATTTCCACTTCCTTCGGGTTTTGTAACATTTATACAGGGAGCAATTGAAATCATTGGCATTAATTTAAAAAATAAATAAACAAGTAATTGTTTCAACAAGCTTTTAAAAACAATGAACTTATGCGTTATGCGCCCCGCGCCCGTAGAGTGCTATGATATAGTACACCTCGGCGTTAGTAGCTAAACTCGCAGAGTGTGTGTGGCGCGGGCGGCTGGTATACAAAAGAAGACTACGCGGCGTATATAAGGTTTAAAGGCGAGTAGGGAACGGCGGATTCTCGAGACCGCTAGAGGGCAGCAAACTTTAGGTACAACGTAATCTACGACGACGCGACGAAATTGAAACTATTAAAATTAATTTCTTTTTCGTGACTCGTATGACGATTAGTTTTTTATTTATAATTGCAGTAATAGTGTTTATCAAAGAGTGTAACGCAAGTTTAGAGATTTTCTTAAATATGAAAATATCGACTTTCAATTGACGTTTTATCGGTCCCTATATATTTATTTATTTATACTTTAAGGATGCCAAGCAATCAATTCCAACATGTATAAACCCTGTTTCAAAATTCATATCAGAAATGTAGCGTCATTGATTTTAAAAAATAAGATACCAATATTGGAGTGAAACACACTCAACCCCTCCAAAACTTACATTAAAAATGTTTATGGGTTCCTTTCTCAAAACAACTTTCTCAAAACAAAAGGACCAACTCTGCAAAAGGAATCTATTAATCATTAATATTCGTATATGATAGTGACATTCTTCACCTTAGTAGCTATTCACAATTGTCGTTCGTCTTTAAAAAATATTCTACCTCTGTGTGTTGCGGTTCCTCCTCATCGTCCGTGTTGTCCTCGGGCTCCTCCTTGCACAAGATGGAGGGCCGCGCTTGCACCAGGTTCGAAAGACCTGACACCTCTTCGAAGGACACGGCGCTCTCTGCAGACGACATGGATGATGACGTTATTGGCGTGAGCAGACTCTGGCCTGACCGAATTGGTGGTTGCTGCAGGAAAATTGTAAAGACTTATTACCCACTTGCTCATCCTATTTTAAGTATTAGGTTCTCTTTTGATCTTTCGAATAGAACACTGTTATGTACGGCGCAGGATTCGGTTTTCACCTTGGCCCACGCCATACATGAAGACATAATGAGGTTGTTTGATGATGATGTTAGCTGTTATTTTAAATTCATTATACTATAGTGATCTAGTATGTTTGATTTATTGCGGGTATTTCCCTTCCACGTTGTATATTACTTCAGAACATAAAATTATTTACATTTCTCTCTAAATATCAAATTGCAACGGCGATCGTTGCAATTTGATATTTAAAAAAAAAAGTAAAAACCGTTGACACGCGACCTACATCATATGTAGCCGCGTTGTTCTTACACCATGGTTAAATAAATAAATATAAATATAGGGACAAATTACAAAAAAAATTGAGCTAGCCCCAATGTAAGTTCGAGACTTGTGTTTTGGGATACTAACTCAACGACGCTATATTTTATAATAAATACACATATAAATAAACATCCAAGACCCAGGACAATTTGAAAAAGGTCATCTTCCAGCTCGCCGTGACCGGGGATTGAACCCGGAACCTCTGGGTGGCGGACTAGCATGGTGACCATTACGCAACGGAGGTCGTCTGATGGTTATATACAAAACATGCTATTTATATCAAAATCTTTTCAATATGACTTACTCATTCATCCAGTCATTATCTAAATATTTATTCCAAAAGCGACAAAAAATCAAATTCAAAATTCAAATGTTTATTCAGTAATTAGACCTATACAGGCACTTTTACACGTCACTAAGTATAATTTACATCGTGTAGTGCATGCACGACATACGTCCGTAGCTACGAGTCCTCGTTGCAGTGTCAAGCACTGAAGACCAGCAAGGAGGACCAAATCTTATTTAGTTTGGGAAAACGTCCTGGAATATTTTCTTTACATGCTGGTCCATCAATCCATTTCTATTATTATCTTTCACTTTTCAGCTTATGTACCATATAATGTACTATATACTCGATTTTAACGAAATGCATAGACAATAATTGTAAAATTATTTTCTATGAAAATAGGGTACGCACGTAGCGTACACTAATTAACATTTGAAAATTGTTAATTACACTGTTACAAAGCAAGCTTATATTCCAATGTTTGCCACTTACACACACGTAAAACAAACAAATAAAAATTACAAGTTGCACTGTATAAAACTTTGAACAACTCACGGCAGTCTGCGGCTTGCCGGCGGGCGGCGCGGGCGCGATCCTCACGAACTTTTGCTGCGGCTTCTGCGACATCGCTGCACACAACAACTTATTTATATCACTCTCTAACACCAACCAAATAATCTATGCAGTCACCCCACACAACTATTCGCGGAGCGCGCTACGCAAACTGACGCCTCGATGTCTTTTTCAAACATTCTCTGTTCTAAAGTTATAAATTTTTGAACAGAGAAACACATTTTCATAAATAGATTCTGTCATTTTTTATTTTGAATTTGAAATTAAGAAACTGCGACAAGTAAAATATCACGTAGAAAAGGCGACATGTTTTTTATCAACCTTTTTATTTTTCACTAATGGCAATATAATAAACACTTTTTCGTATGACTTTGAGTGCATGAAAAATATTATTGAATCTTAGTTCTTTCGAACTTAGAGACATGGTTTACTGTAAAGAACTATTTTGGAAGATCCAGTTTTTAAAATCCAGATCATCGTCATCGTAATGTGGCCACATTAGTCACCTGTTTATCTCAATACTAAACTATAAAAAAAGGGTGCTAATGAAACAAACTTCTTTTTAATAGCATTATTCGCCTCTAAAAATCTACGTTGCCTCCTAAATTACTAAATCAGCCACAACCAATGTGCATCAGTATAACACTTTCTTAGCCACTAATTATCTTCTATGTAAGCCACTCTAAATACAACTCAGCATGGTGGATATTTTTTAGCATCTAAATTTGTATCATGCATTGCTATAAACTTCTAAAATGTTAATATATGGAACCAAAAAAGTAATTACATTACCTTCTTATTTTATAACCCAGTATCTTTATAATGTGATTCATCCTACATTAATTGATAGTCAAACTTTAACTAAAATTGTCATCAAATAGTAAATTATGGCCACTAATATTACCTCGGAACTATATATTGTTTTATTTCGTGGCAAATTTTCTCTACGAATATTTCGAAACGTAACATCTCCGGCGCGTAAGAAAACGCAGGCACTCATTCTCGCCTTCGCAGCTTGCTGGTCGTCTTCGGCGACTAGCCTTAGCCGTTACGGCTTGCATTGTGCCAGCGTTTTCTTACAGCGGGCGGGGGATGCCCTCCCTCCGCGCTTCCGGCTGTAAAAAAAACACTCGAATATAGGGCAAACAAGACTACGTGAAGTCGGGGTTGGCCAGTTCGGATTTGCCCATAACTTTCATGTGAATAAAATTGGTTCTGTGTTCTGGGACCATATCTGTCATCTATCCTGTTCAAGTTGGGCTATCTCTTCCGAGGTGGGTTCCTCAGTCTTCCAGTAGAGCCACCAAAAACTTTGGGTTCTCCAGTCTTCTCATTCTCCGATGAAGAAGCAGCGGTAGCGGTGGATTTGGACAAATACTGTTTAGCGATAACCCAACCTCAAAACTACTGCAGTCGTCTCGCGCACTCGCGCTAAATCGTGCAATGCAGTGGCTATTTTCACGATAAAATATTTAATTTACTTGCTTAATTATGATAAATGATGATGGCTATTGAGGCTTGAATTGTATTTTTTGAGGAGCTTGTATTGAAGGTGTAAAACGTAAAATAGTGATGAGCTTTTAAATCCGGGGCTGAGTTAGTAAATTTGGTGGCAATGTATAAATCAGAAGGACAACTTAAAATAATTGCTGATCTTTATTTGACGCTTTCTTTAGAATATTTAGTTGGTGTCGTAAAAAGACGAATTAGTTAATTAGAGGCTATCTCATTTCACCGTTGCTTAGTTATAAATTAAGAAGCTTTATCACGTGGCCAAAAAAATATTATGTTGCTTGACTTATTATTTCTCTAAAAAAATACTATAGCAGTTGATGATAAAGGGATGAGTAAAATACATGAGGTATTTACCTTTTTCGGTGAGCGAAACTAAAGTTTTCGAGGATATGTTCAGTGCTGATGACTGTTTGGTCGACGTCTTGGGAGGTCCCGACGTCGGATTTGTAATGAGCCGTATGAATTGAATCTAAAACAGAAAAAAAAAAAACAATATTTTACCTCATTTTCAAATTGTAAGCATGTATTAATTCAAAACAAGTACATAAATAATTTTTAAAACTAAAAATCGATTTCTACACCAAACTACACAACCAATTTTGATAAAATTTCCATGGGACTACCTCACAAGTATGCTCAAGTAAATAAAAAATGATTATTCCTAGTGAACATACGCAAATTAATGTTATACTAGCTAGGCGACCGAGCTTAGCTGAGTTACTTTTTTAAAGAAAATCATTTTTTTTGCCTCGTCACTCCCGAAATACCTAGATTTAATCGAAATCGTTGGAGAAGTTTCTGAGATCATTTAGAAGAATTGCTCGTTTAAAGTATAAGATAAGGTATAAGTTACTTACCCCTTTCCCTGGAACATCGATTTTATGAAGCTGCGAACGTTGTCCAGGTTGTAACACTACTTTGCCATCTTTGTTTACCTAAAAGTGTAAATCCCAATTATTTCCCTTTTCTCACTTGTCAATTAAATAACGATGTGGAATTTACAATATAAGCATAAGTTTAGTTATAAAAAAATTACCTGTGCAGGTTTTTGGGGAGCGGCCTTCAGTATTACTTTCTGCGTCGGGTTTGCGGTTATAACCACTTTTTTGGTTGCTGATACTACAAATAACATGAGTAAATATTAAAATAAAGTATGCAGTAAAATTGACCATTGTATAAGACTCATGAGCAAAACCGCTAGCTTACTTTAGGTAGTCCTATATGAATTCTTTACCTTGTGGCTGTATGGGAGTGAGGCCAGGTGGTTTTATTGTGATGAGTTGTTTTTTGCCTTGCTTTGTTGGCGATGTCAACAGCACCTGTAACAAGTACAGTCCACAATTCACAATTACTATCTATTAGCATACTGGTTCATATTCATAATGTATCAAATTGCAAAAAAGTGGTAACATTAAAGTTTTTAGGTTCCCTTACAAGTAAAATAAAAATTCAATTTTTCTTTCTCGACTAACCAACCATGTGGGGTATCGTTGAATAGGTCTTTTAAAAATGAGCTTGTGAACACCGTTTTTCGATTTAGGGATCCGTTTCATAAATATTTGGTTTTAAATTTTTTTTATTAGAGTCAAGGGTGTGTGTATCTGCCCCGCCTCTATCTGCTAAACGGTTACATATGAACACGTGAAAAAATTCACAGCTATAGTATATATAACGAAATTTTAAGGAAAACTATCAGAGCTAAGTAGGGTTTACAAATTAAAAAGTTATAGGCGATCAACTTACAAAATGTATTTGGAAAAGGAAAATTTCAAACTAACTCAAAAAAAAATTGCTTTTTAGACGTTTTTAGTGGCATAAACTCAAAGTTGCCATTCGCAACTACGGAACCCTACACTGCGCGTAACCCGACACGCACTTGGCAAATTATTTATTTGGCTTTTTGTTTGTTATTTTAATTTCATTATACTATAGTGATCTTGTATAGCCCGTGGTTCGATTTATTACGGGTATGACCCTTCCACGTTATATATGTAACCAATAACAACTAATAGTTATAAAACTTAGCCGACATGTTGAAACACTTATTGATCGACTCAGGCATCAAGCTCGAGTCGATCAATGTTTCAGTATGCTGCAGGAAAGCCATGAAGAAAGAATTACCTTATTGTTTCCAATGGATATGGGTATGGTTTTTTGTTGCATGACATATCGTGCTTGAGGAGAAGCTGTGCTGCTGCTTGGCATCAGCTTCGTTATGACAGCGGGCTGATTGGAGCCTGAAAAGCCATTAATAAGTAATTATGCAAATAAAACCGTTTCTCTTTTGTTTTTGATCTGAGGAGGTATAGGCACCCATTACACGCTCAGTCTAGATCGCGATCATGGATCGCAATTGATTGATGTATTCGGACTTGGATTGTTGTCACATTAGACAGTCAATCCAAATTTTGTCAGTCCACTCTTCGCAACCACCAGGTTAATACGCGTTCTCTGATTTACTATTTTTAAAGTTACAATATTTTTGCAGTTACTATTTTTTTAATTCGCTTCTGTAATTTCACCGCAGACTATTAATTTTTTTTCTTGACATCGTTGACCGTTGCACGAGGTTTAATTTTGACAAAGATTTTTAGAAGCTTCTCATAAGCAATTCTTTGTTTGTATGTTGTAATCACTGCATGTTTTATTCCATAATTCTGGCGAACATTCCAGTGCTAATATGAACTCTTCATCTGGAGAATTAGTATTCGATTGATGTTGCGACTGTGGCCACGCCGGCACTTCCGACAAGTCGCTGTTTTCGTCCGCCTCCATCGCGATGCAACCGCTGACTGACGTAAACTGACAATATGTCACAATAGGCACCCATTACACGCTCATTCCAGATCCGTGATCGTGATCAATGATTTCGATCCAGATTCACCGTTTAATGTATTTGATTGACGGATCGCCATATCGGATCACAAATTGTCTAGATATTTTGAAATCAAGATCTCAATCCCTTGATCGCGATCCAGATTGAGCGAATAAACGTGCAGTCATTACAATATACAAATGAAGAATTGCTTATGAGAACCTTCTAAAAATCTTTGTCAAAATTAAACCTCGTGCAACGGTCGACGATGTCAAGAAAAAAAAATTAATAGTCTGTGGTCAAATTACAGAAGCGAATTAAAAAAATTGTAACTTCAAAAATATAGTAACTTTAAAAATAGTAAATCAGAGAACGCGTTTTCACCTGGTGGTTGCGAAGAGTGGACTGACAAAATTTGGATTGACTGTCTAATGTTACAACAATCCAAGTCCGAATACATCAATCAATTGCGATCCATGATCGCGATCTAGACTGAGCGTGTAATGGGTGCCTTAGACGCTCAATCTGGATCGCGATCAAGGGATTGAGATCTTGATTTCAAAATATCTAGATAATTTATGATCCGATGTGGCGATCCGTCAATCAAACACATTACACGGTCATTTTGGATCGAAATCATTGACCACAATCACGGATCTCGATCTGGAATGAGCGTGTAATGGGTGCCATAGATGTCTCTGACGATTTAGTCTTTGCATTCGCCATACATAGTATGGTTTGCGCCTTAGACATGTGAAAGACATTTGTCAAAAACGAAAAAGATTTTTTTTTCCAAAATTCGGCAAGTTTAACTCGGTCCTTAGTAAAAATAAAGACATTCCAGGTTAGAATGAAACCTGCAATACTTACCTTGTACAACCACTTTTGCCACTATCGGCTTCGAAGATTGAGATGTAGCCGTAGTTTTATTGAGTGTCAATTGGGCCTGAAAAACAATTCACTTTTTGTAATTCAATTGCATCCCATCCAGTTATACTATTACAACGATATAAAGAATCACAAAAAAAAAAACTATGTTACGCGATATCTTCGCCAATTGTGATTTTGATTTGAAAGACTATATAGTTAGTAAAGATATGATAAATAACCTGAAAGATGTAAAAGAAAGTCCTCCAAGAAAATTTTTTTTTTCTTTCATTAAAAAAAAGTGTTACTCTTGCGACAAATAGTTACCTGATCAGAGTCACCTCTCAAATATTGCACAGACTGATTTGCAGCTGACACAAGCTTTATTTTCTGGGATCCACCTGCAGGCACCATTATCAACTGCTTTCCAACTTGAGCTGCAGCAAATAAGTTTTCATATGACAAATAATTAAAAAAAAATGTTTTATAACTAGGATTCTGGAAGCTGTAAGAAGGCAAATGCGCCTTCATACTTGGTATTTGGGACTTGTAAAAAAGAAAAGAATATTTACCTAAAACAGTATTCCCTTTAGATGCATTAGCTTGCACAATACTACTTATGGGCACCTTTGTGATCGTGCCCCTATTAGTGACCAATGCTACAGGTTTGGGGGCGATGGCATACTGCTTGCCTGAAGGGTAGACATCCCTAGCCATAGTCTGGACCACTTTAGGCGGCTTTGGTGCAATAGCCACATGGCGAGTCACAGTGTTCAGCACCGCCGGCTCACCTCTTTTGCTGCCCCCAGCAGTACTCGGCACAGCAACCTGGAAATAATGTTTTTTTTACTTATTTTATTAATAAATATTTTATTTATGTGTAACACACTATTAAATAATTTATTAAGTAAAAATAAATTACATATTGAAAGAATAAATACAAAAAACTGCAAATAAAATGAGTTTATTTTGAAAAAAAAATCTGCTAGTAAAGCTATAGTAGTGCTAAAAAAACAAAGATAATAATATTGGTTGATTTTTCCTGTTTACTGTTCTCTCACACACAGATATCTAGATTAATAAGTAGTCAATGTTCGCTTAGATTGATCAACTAAAAATAAATCAACAACTTACCTTGACGGCAATGTACTTTGGCTGTGTCTGAGTGTCCTGTCTCACACTGACGGGGGGCATGGTCTGTGGCTCAAATTGTAAATCCACCATTATGTCGGATTGGGACTGCAGTATGTTCTGCATCTGTAAATGGATATCCATTTTAATGACAGGTACAGACAGGAACAATAAGCTCATAATAGCTAAGCTATGTTTATGTGTATTTCAACATAGTTAACTAGATGACATTGGGCATACTAATAGTCCTATCACTGATTTTTTTAATACAATCAGTTAGCATGACATAAATCATCTTCATTTATGACAATGTTTGTATGCTACCTGTATCTGCATTTACATATAACATACATGTGCTCATGTCTTAGCACTTAAGCCTGTGTTGT
The DNA here is from genome assembly GCA_943193695.1 of Acrobasis suavella. NCBI lineage: Eukaryota > Metazoa > Arthropoda > Insecta > Lepidoptera > Pyralidae > Acrobasis > Acrobasis suavella. The sequence continues at coordinate 6,357,443 of OW971945.1, read as the reverse complement.
GGTTCTGATTGATTTGACTCCAAGCAACATCACAGTATGCTATTCCATACAAATCTCATAGAAAATGTTTCTTTTAAATGTTACACAACTCCATTGTCTATTTACCCTTTAGGATTTATCTTAAAATTAATTATTTTACTGAAATGCTTGTCAGATAAATTCAATGTTCACAGCTGGTAAACTGTTATAATTATTTCTGCAAATAATGAGTAAATAACTTCTTAAAGTGCATATGTACTTTACATTTAAGAGCCAAGCTCTCATCGGTGTCATTGTTTGGAAAGAGTTTGCCATTGCCGTCTCCATTTCATGCACTAGTAGTAGTAAACTTAATAGTTACAGTGCATATGAATGACGCAATTCCATCTTCTTCTACATAATGATATCCTAATGTCTAACAAAAAAAAATGCTTTATAACTACTTAGAGATTATCTTCTCCGAATCATTTATGTAGCTTCTTTAGTAAAATATAGGTGATTATAAATCATCACAAAAAAAGTACACACATTTGACTCTTCCGTTGTGGTAATCTCAGAAGTTTGGTCATCCCCGATAGAGTACTCTTGGAGAGTAAGCTGTTCTCCCATGAAATCTAAAAGAAAAATCAAGACATTAAATTATACCTCATTAAAATAAATAATGACCAAGTGAAAGTTGAACTCGCATGGAGAGGGTTCCATACAATGCCAAAGTCAAGTGTTTTTATTATATCACATTTAAAATACAGAGTAAGATGCGAGTAAACTACTACTAGCACTGCACTATCTAGTGGTGTTTTACCACCACTTTGGTTTTTCTGTAATCTACTAGAAATGAACTTTAGGCTCAGTAGTTTCAGAGATCAATGGTAAATTTTCGTTTTCTTTCATGAATAAAATCAAAACTATTTGTTTCACAATAATAAAAAATATATTTAAGATCCTCAAAACGAGCCCTTTCATTCTATATGACACAGTAAGGTTTGCAAAACTTTATTTTAACTTTTAATTTGTCCCCGAAAATGACCTTCATTAAAAAAAAAATTCTTTGCACATATGTGTTTGGGTCATAGGATTAAACGATCCTGCCAAATTGCACTTGATTTATTCCAGTAGATTCGGAGCAAATTGGCTGTGACAGATACATGGACAGAGAGATGCACAAAGGATCCTTTGTGGGTTCTATTTTTTCATTTTTTGTACGGAATCCTAAAAATGCAAGTTTATGTCTATTTTCCCAAAAGAGAAGTCACTGGGTAAGTTTGGTTGTTGTGTTCAATGGTTGTATTTATATGTATATTGCAGTCTTACTTTTCCATTTTTATGAGCTGCGCAGAATTTAGACATTCAAAAGGTTACTTATTTGTTAGAAACTGTGAAATAGTAAAGAAGAAAAGTGCACATATTCATAAGCCAGGCACAAACATAACTTAAAACTAAATATTACCAATTACTTCTTCGCCCCCAGTGTCCATAAGCATAGGTTGTTTATCTTCCATAGTTTCAAATTCCATAGGAATATCATCGCCATGATCGGTTGCTTCCAAAGTAATTTCAGGCTGACAAACCACTGCATCTTCAGAATGTTCAAAATCCATCTGTGGAACATGACAATCACAGCAATTTAGGTAATAGAAAAAAATAAAGAAACATACTCATCTGAAACGCTCAGTGATGCCTTGAGGGCAAATCAGAGATAATACACATAAAATAAACAAAATAAGGTATGCAGGAGTCAATATGAGTTCAAGAATCCAAAATAAGTATGTTTCTTACACCATCTATATCAGTCTCTAAGTTCAGAGAATCTTCTAAATTATGATCCATGACGCGACCTAAGACACGGCACTTTACAATTTTACTAAATGAACTCGGTGGAGTTCCATTTCTCAAGGAAATCTTGAAAAGTCAAAAACAATCTGTAGTTCAAAAGAGGCCGCCATTTTAGATTGTCAAAGTATGTAAGCAAAAGTCGCCACGGTTGAAAACAAATTGCACTTTCATACAATACTGATTTACATAAAAACGATACACTTCACTTTATATTTACTGTTCACAAATGATGCGCAATAACATAAACTTCAAAATTCACTACTTGAATTAAGAGTAAACGCCACAGTTACGAAGAATTTCGTAAATATCTATTGAAAACTTTGATGGCGCTTCTTTCAATTTTTGATGTCAAATCAAAAGTGACATTTAGCCAACATTAAAAAATAAAATACCAGAGACTCTTGCCGCCATAATTAAAGACTGCAATACACGTTAAGGACTTGTGAATGAATGAAATGAATGATATACAGTTTTGCCAGCCACTGCTAGTGCATAGCCTCTTTCATAAAAAATAAAACTTGTCTATGGATATCGACACTGACAGTGACATATTGTAGTGTCGTAGTGAAAGAAAGAAATGGTAAGAAAACAAAGACAAGCAACCGGAATATATTCTGATTTCTTCTGTTTAATTTGTGAAAGCAACTAAACTGAAGCAAAAAAAATATTTTTTTGTGTAAAATTTACAAAAATATCAATAATTTGTTAATTTATAATGGCTATGAATTTACAAGGAGTTCGACAATACTTAAATGAGCTCAGGAATTCTGGTGGATTACACAGAGATCAAGCAGTAAAGTAAGCATGCAAAAGATTGTAATGAATTTCTATAGTTCATAGTTACAATAACTAGGTACTGATTATTATTGCAAGGCAGATGTAGCTACGGTGACGGTAGAAGCCAATTAGAGACGCAAGTTTAAGGCTTTGGAAGAGACGTAAATGTTTGTGCCTTTTGTCGTGGCAACTTTAGCCTAGGCCTAAGGTTGAGTAATTCCTTCAGTTGTGCAGGAAATACATGAGCTGGCACGCCTATTGATAAAAGTCTGAGCCATGCTATTAAACGCGGAAATGGTGCTGGCCTCACGTGTAGTGTACCAATTCCCTGTAATCTCAGCAATATGATCCAATTTTTGTCATTGTTTTAAGTTATAAAACCTCCTTGATGTAATTCTTTTGTAAATGTAAAGGGTTGGGTATAGAATCTAGCCGCAGGATTTTTAACATGGGGGTGGTATGAGGGGGTAGGGGGGAGGGGAGAAACCCCTTATAAACATCCTCCCGCGCGCGGAGACACGTAGTTTTTTTTTTAATGAATTTTTGAAAATTATAAAAACCGTAGGGAAATTGCCAATAAACCTTACTAATGTAACAGTTTTTTTCCTTATCTGTAAAATGGAAGGGAAATGAAAATGGGGGGAGGGCTCCATAGCCCTAATAAAACCAATTTTATTCACATTAAAGTTATGGGCGAATCCGAACTGGCCAACCCCGACTTCACGTAGTCTTGTTTGCCCTATACTCGAGTGTTTTTTTATAGCCGGAGGCGCGGAGGGAGGGCAGCCCCCGCCCGCTGTAAGAAAACGCAGGCACAATGCGAGCTGAAGCGGCTGAGGCTGGTCGCCCAAGGCAACCAGCAAGCGTTTTCTTACGCAAGGGCGGAGGGGCTGCATTTCCCGCAGTGCCGAAGTGTGACGTTTCGAAATATGCATAGAGGAAATTTGCCATGAAAGTTGAGGCTATAATATGTGTATAAAATTGAATAAATAATTAATTTCTACATAAATGTGGATGACATCATAGTTATTATTTATTTTCAAAAATTCATTAAAAAAAAAACGGGAGCGGTGCGGGCGGTCCTCCCCCTTAACCCCCACCTCCCCCCACCCCTCATATATTGAATATCCTGCGGTTAGATTCTATACCTTTCCCAATGTAAATAATTAAGTTTTCTAACAAAACCTAATTTTGCAAACATCCTGCTATTTTTTTTACAGGTATCGCAATGTTCTTATGGAAATACTAAAGAATCCTGAAGGAGAGTTAGCAGATTGTTTGAAGGCATTTGTTGAAGCAAGTAAGCAAGTTTTTCATAATATAAAGCCATGAACCAAATTTGTTAATGCAATCTACTCTTTCCTTATATCATTTAATGGGAACTTCATAAATTTATGTTGCTGATATATCAATACATATTACATATAATAAAACAGTAAAAATTGTGTGTATTCAATAAAATAAGTAACTGAACACAAAAAAGAGAAAATTAAAAATTTTGTTTGTATGTATGTTCATGCTAATCTTTGAAACTACTGGACAGATATTTGTATGGTTTTTCAGTATTACATTAAGTTCATCTCAGATCAAGATATAGGCTTTGTGTCATTGAAATCTGATAAAAGGAAAAAAATTGTCATCATTTTTTAATTTCATGCAAACGAAGTTGCATTATAGTGGGGTTATATGATGGTTGTGACCCCTTTTTTCACAGTTTGGGCATACTATGTAGTTATTATACTGTACATACTTCAAGCCTCCATATTGTTAAGTTTTTTGTCAAAACATAATGTTTGTTTTTGACATAGAATGAGGTGATTAAAAATGTTAAAATTTTGATTACAAAACTTTTGAATATTTTTCTTAAAATTGTATTATCCATTGAGGGATTGTATTTGTTTTTCATCACAAAAATACAGCTTGTACAAGAAGTAGGTTTTTTTTAAATACTTTTTTATATTTTTTTAAAAATGTTACAGTTGTTAATGAAAATGTCAGCCTGGTGATATCCCGGCAACTCCTCACAGACGTCAGCTCACACCTGGCGTTGCTGCCTGACAATGTATCACAAGAAGTGTCACACTTTGCTTTAGATGTCATTCAGCCTAGGGTCATCTCATTTGAAGAACAGGTTTGTAATTTAAAAGTAGGTAATATTCAATTATAAAAACCAGTGCAATGTGTTACATTATTGATTTTTAAGTATGGTTTTTGTTAATACTTATAGTTCTATTTACATACCTACTTCATTTGTGTTATGTGATGCATGTTTTAATACTCGTAAGGCATGACAAGGAAAAATAGAAGGGAGATAAAGCGGAAAACCAAGGATGAAGTTTTCCAACTTTGTCCTCACCTTTGCCGCTACATGGGGTCGACTTTCTTAATGCAGCGCCACTTTCTGCGATCACAGGCACTGTCGTTGTTCAGGCCAAGTTGTTTCATATCTTTTCGAATGTTTGCCATCCACATGGTTAGTGGTCTATTTTCCCCTGATGAAAATTTTCCAACAAATTAAAGAAAAGTTAGGAGTAAGGATGTTAAAAGGAAATTAAAATGATGGCAGAGAGAAGAGGGAAATGGAGGTATCTCCACTTAACTCAACTGACAAGAGCAAACTCTTAGAATATGCATTTTCGTAAATAAACACTAGGGTGATTTTAAAGTGAATACTTAGTGAAAAAAAAATTATAAACTCAACCTTTTTTCAGGTGGCTAGCATTAGACAGCACTTAGCAGATATCTATGAAAGAAATCAAAATTGGAAGGAAGCTGCAAATGTACTTGTGGGCATTCCACTAGAGACTGGTCAAAAGTAAGTTGTTTATACTTTAAATGATGAGAATTACTTGTACATTTTAAAAAAACCTTTCTCATACTGCATACATGGTTGCAAAATGACTCACACATGATAATATTCTCGAAATTAGTGTCAAGCAATGAAATTTAGTTTGTAAGGAAAGAAGAAATTAAAAAATTTTTGGTGTTTTTGGCTTTTTTCATTACATACTTTGTATCTGTAGGTGTGATCAGCTACAAAAAGTAGGTAGTCAGATTCACTCAAAAACTTGTTTAGGAATGCCAGTCACACAAAATCGCAATGCAGTCTTGTCTTTCCACTGAAAAGAATATGAGATCACTCGAAAAACCACTTGGCAATGGCATGGCAACATGTTTCCCAACATTCGTAACTTTCTCACAGAATTTGCTTATTTGCTATGAAATTACCTGTATTATTATTTTTGAATGACGATAATTTTGCAGACAGTACTCAGTGGATTACAAACTGGAGACATATCTGAAGATAGCCCGGCTGTTCCTGGAGGTGGACGACCCCGTGCAGGCCGAAGCGTACGTCAACAGAGCCTCCCTGCTGCAGGCGGAGACCACTAATGAACAGCTACAGATCTATTACAAAGTGTGCTACGCCAGGGTCTTGGACTACAGAAGGTTAGTAAAAGTAATGTTTACTCGTACTTTTTTAAAATTACATTCGCTTTTACCACAGGTTTCATAAAGTAGAAATATGTTAGTTATTAGTGTCCAACTTTATCGTAAATAACCGAGACCAGCAGTCTGCAATGCAGTACCAAAGCAAGGAGCTCATGATAAATCGCCAACAATAATCTTGACACACATTCAGGGGTTTCTCATGGCAATGTAAATGTGATTTTAACTTTTTGGTACATTTGTTTTAGGAAATTCATAGAAGCAGCTCAGAGATACAACGAGCTTTCGTACCGCAACATAATACACGAGGACGAACGGATGACCTGCCTCAGGAATGCTCTCATCTGCACAGTCTTGGCTTCTGCTGGTAATTAATTTTCTCGGATTCTTTATAATTTAATCTGCACTCTGCAGCAGGGTAATTATTTGACACCATTTTCTTTATTGGTTTTTAAACTATCGCGCCATGAACACATTATAAATATATATAATAATATGTACGGGGCTTGGCACGAACGAAAAGTTACATCCTTCATGGTCGTAGACATCGGCGACCACGCAGGATGTCCCTCCTATTCGAAAGGTTAGACGTAACAAAAAAGGTTCGTGCCAAGCCCCATTTAGGCCCAGCGCATACCAGAAGAGATGTGGCGAACATGCTGAGAAGTTAAAAAATTAAGTTAAACCCTAATTCTTAAATTATAAGATTGAAAATGCCACGGAAAACGTAAAAAAAAAAGCGGTCACGAGAGTCGACCCGCGACTGCTCCTATCGCTGCCGCGGAAGCACGACCGGTCTCATTGACCTATTTCCTCTTTTTTTATTCCTTTTCTCTCTCTGTTCTTCTTAATCTGCCAGTGCAGCTGCAATAATAATAAAGTTCCTGCCAGTCAACATCATGACATCTGTCCTGTCTAAAGTATCGAACAACCAACGATAGCTAGCTCGGTGTCTCTTGGCCCCGCTCGGAGTCGCCGTGCGCGTATCTTCGCCGCGCCTCTTCTGGTGTGCGCTGGGCCTTATATATATATATATATATATATATATTAATACTACCATTTTCTTTCACTTCTTTCTATGCTGGTCTGAAAGATCAGAAAAAAAACAGAATGTACCAGCTGCTTCTCCTCCCGTGCAGATCGTAAAGATCGATCGCGGGTATGGGCGAAACTGCGAATCGTGTTGATAGGCGATGCGGCTAGGCAACTAATCGTCACACCACGGTCGCCATTCAAGAACCTTTTTGCTCCAGTGGCCATCGGTTCGTTGCGCTCTGTCCCGCCTACTGCCACTTCAACGAGCTAATCCACCGGGCTATGTCAGTGACTTTGTTCTCCTACGAATTTCCTCATTTCTGATTCGATCACACGTAGACAAACACCGAGTATAGCCCTCTCCATAGCGCGTTGAGAGACCTTGATTTTCTTTCAATATAATTAAATTTTTAACAAAAAAAGAACACCCGACTTATATTTTTTCAGGAGTTTGTTCCATATCTCCAAAGTCTTCACCAAATTAATATGGGACCAACTTGGTTGTAAAGGCTTTCAAATAAAAAAAGAATCATCAAAATCTGTCCACGGTTGACGAAGACATCGCGTAACATACATACAAAAAAAAAAGTGTGGAACTTGGGGACTGCCGCGGTAAAGCTATTGCATAGCAATTTTTATCAACATATGCAATATAATTATTTATTTATTTTTTATTTATGTTTTATTTTGTTTTTCTTTAATATTAATTAAAGTTTTTTCTTTGATATTAATTTAAGTTACACTTTTTGAGCGTGGTGACGATAAGAAAACATTTTTTTGTTTCTTTTATTGAATAAATGAGAAATTAATATCGTTTAAAATATTATTATTATCTTACAATACATATAGGTTATTCAGGAATTTTTATTATGAGCAGTTAGCATCTAGTCTCAGAGTTGGCAATTTTTTTTTTAATTTCGAGCATTGATTCTTTATAAGAGACCACAGGGACCAGATATCGATTTTGAAGGCAATCGGTCCAGAAACAAAAAAGTTCAAAATGGCGGCTACCGTTTCCACATTCGAGCATAGATTCGTTATAAAAGACCACAGAGACCCCCAGATATCGATTTTGAAGGCAATCGATCCAGTAACAAAAAAGTTAAAAATGGCGGCCAGTTTTTTTACATTTTGGGCATAGATTCAATATGATGCCACAGGGCCGTCCAGATATCGATTTTGAAGGCAATCAGTCCAATGAAAAAATATTCAAAACGGCGACCAATTTTTTGGAAGCAGTCGGTTAAAAAGAGAACACTCGTACACTCCAAAATGTAACTCTTCCCGACGCAATCGGTTAAAAAGAGAAGGGTAAGTTAAAAAAATCGTTATTTAAAATAACGAATAAAATCATGATATTTTATTCGTAACAAAATTATTCGCGAAAAAGTTATTTGCGAATGAATTATTCGTGAATAATTTTCCACGAATAAGTTTTTATTCGAATAATGTCCAACTCTCTACACGCATACGTGTAGTCGCACGCACACAAACACCGTGCCGAAGTCTTCCGAACTGAAACGACGTTAGACGAGTGTTAGGTATAATTTTCGTTACGAAATTCTTTGATTCGGTCGCCGCGCCAGATGCCCGAGATAAAAGCTATGTAATAGCTTAAAAATTTGTTAAATATTTACAAAATAATTTCTCTATAAAGTTGTTATAAATCTCAGGATTCCAAGATTTTTTGGTTTGCTGAGGCCCTGACTGTTATCATGTTATGTAACTTCAGGCCAGCAGCGGTCCAGGATGCTGGCCACTCTGTTCAAGGACGAGCGGTGTCAGCAGCTGCCCGCGTACTCCATCCTCGAGAAGATGTACTTGGACCGCATCATCCGCCGCTCGGAACTGCACGAGTTCGAGGCGCTCATGCAGACACACCAGAAGGTACTCACCAGAAGGACATAATATGACTGACATAGAGATTTTCTAATTTATAATTTTATATATATGATAAATCCGACGTCCGCGATAAAGGGCATAAAAATAGCGACCGCTTTTAGTCTAGTCTAGACTCTAGACAATATCTAATCAAGACAATATACAATTGAAACCGATGCCATGCTGCCTGATGATTTTCTAATGTTGATCATCCTTAATATTTTTTGGAATATCTGGCACACGAAAACTGGCTTTGAGCGTATACTCGTCGTGCCACTGGATCCCTGATAGTTTATTGTATGGTGTAACATGTTCCGCCTAACATTCCCAGGCGACGACGTCGGACGGGTCGACCATCCTGGACCGCGCGGTGTTCGAGCACAACCTGCTGTCGGCCAGCAAGCTGTACAATAACATCACGTTCGAGGAGCTGGGCGCGCTGCTGGAGACGCCGCCCGCCAAGGCCGAGCGCATCGCCAGCCACATGATCAGCGAGGGCCGCATGAACGGATACATCGACCAGATCAGCTCCGTCGTGCATTTTGAGAGTGAGCCCCTAACTCATGAGTACTCATAACATAACTGGCTAAGTGCGAGTAGAACTACGCACGGTTCCGTATCATAATCTATAAAAATTACGGTTTTTGTATTGGAGTATAAATATTTCTTTTATTCTGGTTTTAGTATTTGTTGTTATAGCGACAACAGAAATAAATCATCTGTGAAAATTTCAACTGTCGAGCTACAGGTTGGAGTCAGGACATGACTTTGCTGCCTTTTATACATATAGCGGGCTTCAAGCCAAAGGGACGTATGCGTCAAACAAAATTATTACGTTAATACGTTACGATTTTTTATCACGTTTTAGGTTCCATTAACAGCGCCACGCCAATTCTTTTTTTATGAATTTTTCATATTAGTGTTTGAAAAAGCCGCATAGCAGCCGTAAGTTTAGAATGAAAGAGTGTAGCAGTATAAGCACAGGTCAGATGCCCCTGGGAAAATTTATGTTAAAAATATTGATAAAGAAATCACCGTCTTAAGAGAAATATTTTAGCCTAAGCTATCACACCACTGAATGCGCCAGGTTTCCAAAAAAAAATTTTTTTCAAATTTTGTAAAAAAAATTTTTTTTTCTTACAACTTAATATTTATTTGTAATTTTTCTTACAAACATTAGATACACCAAAGAAGCATTGAATAAGGCATTTTTGAAGTCTCTGCAGTGGTTTATATATGAGAATATCACCAATTCAAAATTTTAAAATTCAAAATTTCACGTGTTTTAAGAGACTCTATTACGATTTTTTTTATAAATAGCCCTCTATGCTCTACAACATATATTTTTTTCAAAATTTTATCCAGGGTAGAACAGTCTTTAAAAAAATATTATTACTATTCTGATATGAATATTTGAGCATCTGAGCAAGTAATTTTGCTTTGATTTTTTAAATGCATTTAAATTTAAAATCTTAATAATTACGATGTTCAATAATTATAACAGTAAGAAATTGAAACGCGCTTTTTGTTTATCATGTTTACAATTTTTCGTAACTCTTAATGATAAATTTTTATCTATTTTATGCATTCAGTCGTATTTCTACTCAAGTGGCATGAAAATTAAGAGAGTATTTTGGCTTTGTTAAAAAAAAAATATTTCAGTTTTTGTTTTATTTGGATATATTTTATATGAAGTTAATTTATATGTATATTGTTGCTTTTCTAGTTATCGCTTTATTGTTACATTAGTTTCAAGTGAGCATCTAGTCGTAGCCCTGAATACGCGACATGTTGATGCGTGTTTGTTTACTTTGTTGTTTCCTTGAATCCATGGTCTTAACGTATTTTTCTTTTGCTTGCTAATACAAAATCATGTTATTACAAAGTTGGCTCTTATACAGTTCAGTTTTAGTGATTCTCATGTAGATGTTTGCACTGTTATCATGAATAAATATATTTTTAAATAATCAAATAATTTAAAAATATATTGATTTTTGTCCAACAGTGATGAAGATTAACTATTATTATATTATTAAAAATTACATTTAAAAAATCAAAGCAGAATTACTTGCTCAGACGCACAAATATTCATATCAGAATAGTAATAATATTTTTTTAAGACTGTTCTATTCTGGATAAAATTTTGAAAAAAATATATGTTGTAGAGCATAGTAAGGGCTATTTATAAAAAAAAAATCGTAATAGTGTCTCTTAAAATACGTGAAATTTTGAATTGGTGATATTCTGATATATAAATCACTGCAGAGACTTCGAAAATGCCTTATTCAATGCTTCTTTGGTGTATCTAATGTTTGTAAGAAAAATAAAAAAATAAATATTATGTTGTAAGAAAAAAAATTTTTTTTTGAAAATTTGAAAAAAATTTTTTTTTTGAAAACCTGACGCATTCGGAAGTGTGATAGCTTAGGAAAATATTTCTCTTAAGACGGTGATTTCATTATCAATATTTTCAACATAAATTTTTCCAGGGGCATCTGACCCGTGTTTATACTGCTACACTCTTTGTAAAACCGAACTTCCTTTTTTTCTGAGTTTTCTTTTTCTTTTGTAAACTTATTTTGTCCCATTATTGGGCAAAGGTCTCACCCATTTTGTAATTATTAATATACATACATTTTATTTATGTAATGGACCAATTCTTAACAATAAGGGTAAAAAAAACCATGACTATGCGGTGGACTGTTTAAGAGCCACCGAATTAATCCAGCAAATGGCTAAACGTTACCGCAGCAGAATTTTAAATACCTAGGGCGTCTTAAGAGGGGAAATTTTGGTCACTTATGTACATTTACCTGACATCACATACTTATCATCGTAATAATTTGTTTCTTGATATAACCACATGTTTCTGGAACTGAAACGTTCCCTTAGCAGAATATCTAATGTACTTAGTTAGACTACATATTATCAATGTCGGTATTTTCTTGCCTGTGGAATGCTTACAGCTACTCCAGTTAGTAATCTTCAAGATGTTGATATTTGTAATGTTCTAGATATTATGTATTATTTGTAATAAGACTAAGACATATTATACCTTTGAAGGTAACGGCAGTATTCCATTAGGTATTTATCTTTGGCCTGAAATATTAGGTGATCGTACTAAAAAATATAGGGCCGTAAGCATGTAGTCTGTACGGCTTGACGCAATCTGTAAGCCAACTTATAAATTTGAGAGTCGAAAGCGTATACCTCTATATGGCACGATAAATATGCGGCATTCTAAATTGGGTGGCTTTTACGGCTGCTATACGGCTTTTTGGTTTGTCAATGATATCTCACTTTCAATCATTCGTCAAATCAGTTTTTTCTAATTTTCTCAAACATTAATATGCCAAATTCATGAAAAAAAAATAGAGGGATTAATGGAATCGAAAAACGTAATTAAAAATTCGCGTTTTACTGCATACGTCCCTTTGGTTTGAAGCCCGCGATATAAAAGGCAGCAAATTCATGTCCTGACTGACTCATCATCGAACCGCTCGAACAGCTAAGAATAAAAAAAGGTTTTGTAAATATTGTAGTATTTGTTATTACAAATTTCGCAGGACTTCAAAGTTGTGAAATTTTATTTCCAAAATTACTCTTTAGCCTTTGCTTGTATTTTAGTTCTACTTTTGGTAATGTAAGGCACTTAATAGTTAGATTTACATGGCAGTTAATCAAAATTTTAATAATTGATATTTCGGCCAGAAACACAAATACACCCGCCATTATGACGTCAGGTTGGCGGCTCATGTTTTTTTATGAATTACTCTGTATTCAAAGAGGTACTTTTATCTTTTTTATTGGTAGAGTAGGTAGATTCGAACCATTTTAGGGTTCCGTAGTAAACAAGGAACCCTTATAGTTTCGCCATGTCTGTGTGTCTGTCCGTCCGCGGTTTTACTCAGCGAGTATAAGTACTAGAAAGCTGTAATCTGGTATAGGTATGTATATTAATTATGCGGAAAAAGTAGTAAAGTAAAACATTGAAAAATATATTTTTTTTTTACGGTAGCTCCCATACAAGTCAAAAGTCAATTTTATTTTGTAGACTAACCAATCATGTGGGGTATCGTTGAATAGGTCTCGCAAAAATATTATGAGCTTGCACACAACGTTTTTCGATTTAGGGATCCGTTTCGGAAATATTTAGTTTTAAAGTGAATTTTTTTGTTAGAGTCAAGTGTCCCCCCCCCCCCCTCTATCTGCTAAACGGTTATATATGGACACGTGAAAAAATTCACAGCTATAGCAAATATAACGAAAGGGTCTAGCCGTACTTTCATAGCGAAACTGCCCCCGATAGGAACCTATATCGTAACCTATGTTATATTGTACAGGGTACTAATAGTAGTTGATCCAGGAGATATTAGCTCTATATCTTAGTCAATTGAGGAGCTATTTGAAAAAAAGTGTCTGGAGGCGACTTTTTTTCAAAATGGTATATTTTTGTTAATTTTAAAGCTAGAATAATGAATCCAATTCCGTTTGTTATCGTAAATTTTACAGATTATTTTAAAATAATTTGCTATGAGCCAGCCCTAAATAACGATATGAAAAAATGAAAAAAAAATTTTTTAGATTAATTTCTATCAGATCGAATTGAATTACCACTTAGAGAAAAATATATAATAATTGTCTATACCTTGCCTAACAGCATGCCAAGTTTCATTAAAATCCATAAGGTGCAACATGTTAAAAAAAAAATATAAGTGGACCGTCTATGACCACTTTGTTGACGCTTCCGAATTGTATTGAATCGGACTTTGCCCGCACGTACATGTTCCTACTCGATCACAGTGCATAGTCGTGGTACGCTTTCGTTGTTATTATTTGCGCAGTTTACAAATTCCTAATTCTGGGACGTATTGTTTGTTCATGTTTAAAAAAATATATATATATACAGGGTTATTTTTAATTAACTAGCATCCCTTTAGGTGCAAGTTCAGTCCATGATACTGAAACACTTTCCATAAAATAAATTATCGAAAAACGAAAAATAAAATTCGACTTCTCATACATATCAGCGCTCAGCCAAAAGAATTTTGTATGGGAAGTCGAATTTTATTTTTCGTTTTTCGATAATTTATTTTATGGAAAGTGCTTTAGTATCATGGACTGAACTTGCACCTAAAGGGATGCTAGTTAATTAAAAATAACCCTGTATATATTTTTAAACATGAACTATATAGTTATTGGTTATCTAGTAAATATAGCAGTGACCTAAAAATATATCGACTATGTCTGGGAGATGTAGTAATTGTGGTTTTATATTGCAGAAGACTGGAAAACGAAAGAAAATAATCAAACGGAAGATGAAGTGTGTAAATACAATGTTCCTCAAATGAAGCTATTTAAAGTTGGAGATGTTCTGTGTCATAAATGTCGATTAATTCCGTATTCTAAATCACCGGCTACTAACGACACACGCCCAGGACCTTCCCATATTGATGTAGAAACAGAACAACGATATATATATATTTTTAAACATGAACAAACAATACGTCCCAGAATTAGGAATTTGTAAACTGCGCAAATAATAACAACGAAAGCGTACCACGACTATGCACTGTGATCGAGTAGGAACATGTACGTGCGGGCAAAGTCCGATTCAATACCATTCGGAAGCGTCAACAAAGTGGTCATAGACGGTCCACTTATTTTTATTATTTTTTTTTTAACATGTTGCACCTAATGGATTTTAATGAAACTTGGCATGTTGTTAGGCAAGGTATAGACAATTATTATATATTTTTCTCTGAGTGGTAATTCAATTCGATCTGAAAGAAATTAATTTAAAAAAATTTTTTTTTCATTTTTTCATATCGATATTTAAGGCTGGCTCATAGCAAATTATTTTAAAATAATCTGTAAAATTTACGATAACAAACGGAATTGGATTCATTATTCTAGCTTTAAAAATAACAAAAATATACCATTTTGAAAAAAAGTCGCCTCCTGACACTTTTTTTCAAATAGCTCCTCAATTGACTAAGATATAGAGCTAATATCTCCTGGATCAACTACTATTAGTACCCTGTACAATATAACATAGGTTACGATATAGGTTCCTATCGGGGGCAGTTTCGCTATGAAAGTACGGCTAGACCCTTTAAAAGAAAACTATCAGAGCTAAGAAGGGTTTACAAATTAAAAAGTTATAGGCGATCAACTTATAAAATGTATTCAAAAAAGGAAAATTTCATACAAATTCAATAGAAAATTAGTTTTAAGACGTTTTTAGTAGCATGAACTCAAAGTTGGCACTCGTCACTACGGAACCCTACACTGCGCGTGGCCCGACACGCACTTGGCCAATAGGGAATATGCAAGTATTTTTTTTATTTGTTTAATAAAATCCTTATTTACCACAGTAAACAAATATGAAAGAATTTATAAAATATCTTAATCAGCGACGGACATGTGATACTTTAAAGTTTCAATTAGAAAGAGAAGTCCGATATGGACTGGTGACGTCAAAGTCCACATCGTCTATACATTTTTCATAGAAAATGGCGTTTTTGCGAATGAGATAGACATATTTTCGTAAAATTATTATATCTCGTTCGTTTTTTAACCAATTCTTATTTTGTTTTCACTGTTCGTAATTTACTTTTGAATATTTATGGAAAAACTGGTTAGATAACAAATATTTTTTTCATGCATATACCCTATTATTGTTTCATTCTGATTCACACAAATAAATGGCTAACGTTTCCTACGTTCAACGGCCTAGCAGGCAAGGCGTCTGCGTTACAGCTGTGCTAAGTTTTGAATGGGGTCTGGTTTCATAATGCACGAAATCGTGACATTAATCTGGAATCCTCAGCATTAACTACATATATTTCTTTACTCCCCACGCAGATTGAAAAGCCGATCAGGGGAATGGGCGAATATACCAATCATGTTAATAGGCAATGCGACTAGCAACCCATCACTGTCGGTTCTTTTTTCTACCTCGCCTTACCATTACGATAAAAGAGACCCATGAGCCTTGTGGCCCAAGACCCAAAATGCTCTGCTGCCCCGAGAAACATGTAAGATTGTAAAACTTGTATCTTTTCCATAAACCTAGCTCGTGAGATCCTGCCTCAGTGGGACAAGCAGATCCAGAGCCTGTGCTACCAAGTGAACAGCCTCATCGAGAAGATCGCCGCCGCCGAGCCAGAGTGGATGGCGAAGCTTATGGAAGAGGAAATGATTCAATAGTCGCCATGTTGTTATTCTCATTAATAAAGTTTTTATAGCATAACAGTTCCCTTCTTTGAGATTTCGTAAAACGTGTCCAAACAACTCCGTGTAAGCATATCTATACTTCTAAATATACAATGTGTCATGTCATCGGTGTCGGAGCCTAGTGGTATGATATACTTACTACTTTTTTGATCGACAAATCACCTCCTATATATTTTTTTCTACTCTACGTAGTAAAATGGCAGCTATTTTGTTTTTTGGAAACCAAGGCCGTGCTCTTAAGACGAAGTGGTAGCTAAAGTGGCGCCCACATTTGAAATAAATTCTTTAAAATTAAATATGGTGATAATTAAAAATTTGATTTGTATAAATGTCTAGAAAGACCTTTAAACTATTTTATGAATAACCTTTAAAAGTAATATTGGTAGTACGCCTGGTTTTAAAACTGTTTTTCGCCTAAAGTGGCCACTTTTAGCGAAAAACAGTTTTAAAACTAGACGGACTATTAGTAATAATTTCAAAGGTTTCAAATTTTTAAAAAACGCCATATTTAGTTTTAAAGAATTTATTTCAAATGAAATAAATAAGCCTCTTTAGCTACCACTTCGTCTTAAACTAATTCAACCATACATAACTACTAGTAGACAATAATTGGACAGCAAACATGTTTCAATTTACCATTTACATGTCGCAAAAAAATCATAATTTGTATTTATACCCGACTGCGCCAGGAGGAATTTATAAGTATTCAAACATTATAACAAAATATATATTTAAAAAAATCCTGTTAGAACAATTTTCGACTTCTACGAAATTCGCGGGTTGAAGCAAAAATAAATAAATAAATGTGAAAGTAAAGAGTTACTGCTCTTACTTTCTGTTACCTATTCATGTTGCAAGCACTAAACCAATTTAGATGAAAGGTATGATACAGATTGAGACCCAGGAAAGTTTTTATCCCAAAATCATTCATTTAGGGAATGAAAAGGGGAGTGGAACTTTATTGGGAATTCTATTTTGCCTTACAAAAGTCGACGTTATTACAAAATATGGGTCCGGTCAGTATTAAATTTACGCAGACGAAGTCGCGGGTAAATTAAAAATCAATAGTTAAAATCACAGTAAAAAAATCAAAGTCCTGTGATTTAAATTGAATTAAAAAACAATATTTAACTCAAAGTTAATAAATCTTTATTAAAATCTTAATGAAACCAAAAATAAAAGTAACAAACACAAAGGAAATATAAAACACTGAATGTTCCGTCGACACTGGACACACGGGAAGGCAGACTCGCGCTCGGCAATAAAACAAGTTGATGCTGATTGCAACAGACTATTCATTTTATTTCCATTCAATCAAACACACCACTGGTGCTTATTTACAAGATAATAACTGGTACGGTTCAAATCATTTGGATCAAAATTGCAACAAAATAGGATGCGAACGTCGCGTGCTCAGGACATAAATACAATGCAATATCTAATTTTAGGAAGAAAGCGCGTCCGCCTTTTACATGTAAATTATAAATTGTACTGACGGCGCTCGTAAGGTAACAATTTTATAGATATGCGTTTTGAACGCTCAAATTACGCTAAAGAGAACACTGAAGATACTGTTTAAATTGATTTTGCTATATATATGCTTCTGTACTGTCATCCATATAACAGTTATGTGGCATTATTATCTACAAGTGTAAAGCCGTGTGCTCGTGCGGCCGCTTAGGGCTGCAACTCGAGGGCCACCCCCACCTTGTGTCCGCCCGCGTTGAAGTTCTGCCCGTCGATGGCGGCCGACAGCGTCAGCACGATGCCTGCCACCGAAACACAAAGCGAAATAAGTCACGCCTTACTTCTTTATAGATAAGACGCAAATAAGATTTACTACGTTATCATAAACAGAACAATGTGATCATATTATACTTGAGATAACAAAGAGCCAATAGAAATGGCGTTGTAAGAAAGAGACTGCCAAACTCTTGAATGAGTTGTTTACTTCTATGAAAGGCAGAGATTGATCACTTGTCATATGACATATGGAATCAAGATTCAGCACAATTTGATGGATGGGATGTGCAGTTCATTAAGTTATATCATGAGGTGTTTGAACTCACCAGGACGCAACTTCTGTTGGTAGCCGAGACCAATGAGGGATTTGTTGTTGACTTTGGCGTGCAGCGACGCGTCGCCTTCGAGCATGTATCTGGCGCCCACTCCGAACAGCGTGTCGGTGGAGCCGGCCGTCCACTTCATGCAGATGCCGCACTCGATCTTCTCCGATACTTTCTGGTAGATAGATCCGCCGAATTCCTTGCCGTTGTCGCTGTAAACATTTTTTTTATTAGCTTTGCTTACAACATGACTTTCCAATGAAGCCTGAAAGTTTCGCAACTAGTAGTTATACTAGTGCATTCAAAGTCGGAAAATTAGAATCATTTCAAATGCACTGTTAGCTACAAAAATGTAACTTAGTATAGAATATAGAACAAAAGGGAACTAACACCACACATTAAGGTCAATGCCGCGCCGTCTGCACTGCATGTAACTGGTTTATAACTATGCAGAGTATATCTATGACTTAATCACCAAATAGACGGAGCAAAAGAATGCCCCATATACCCATCAAATAAATGGAACTAACGCGTCAAGTGGTTGCCTTAAGGAGGCCCGCGTGTCTGAAGCCGATGGACACAGGATTGTTCTAAGATTATTTGGGACCATTAGATTTCATGTATTCCAATTATGAAATTCCTCATCTGTACCCTTTTTAACTTTTCTTTCTGGGCACTAAGCCCAGTGAACTTGAGAAATGTGTCTGCTGTTATACATACGTATAACTCCAGAGATTAATAGTTGTGACAATTTACTACATACTGGTCTAGTCTGCATTCCCATCACACAGAAACAATTACTACATTTTCTGAACATATGGCCTTGCAAAAGACAATAAAACTTCATGTAAGATGTGTAAATAAATTGTCTTATTCATAGATAATAATTATGATAGTGATGTCAGCTAAGTTAGCTCTTTAAATAAAATAGATTTACATTGGTGACATTCATACACATTTATAGAAAACTTTTTATTTTCATCATAAAAATAAAATACAAAATATAAAATGGTAACGAGTTTACTTTTTTCAAATTTTGAAATAATAGCTAGACAACCCAGAAACAGTAACATAGACAAATCCTTACACGACCCTCCCAAAAATAAGTGTGACCCATATATATTGCAGTATCAAAACCTAGTATAATCTAGTTTACAAAAAACAAAATAGATACTTACACATTGGTGTGTAGGTTGAAGTCATTAACTTGGTAACCGAGAGCAAAGTTGTTCTTGGTCAGTTTGGTCTTCTGTGAGTCAAACTGTGAGTGTACACCGGCCAGCCAGCCTCTGTACTTGAGGACCACAGCCAAGTCCACAATTGGGCCTGCCATGTCCAGTTCCACATTGTTGTTGATTGAAAACTTATCATTAGCGTAATGAGTCTTCAACCTACCAGTCTTGCTCCTAAAACAGAAAAAGTTAGTTAATCAATACCATAAAGTAAATCAATCTATAATACGAAAGAAGAAACTGACTGGCTGACAAATACATTATATTGACTGATCAATCAACGCACAGCTAAAACAGTTGGATGTAGAAGCTTGAAATGCACAAATGACGTAAGTATGCACTAAGAGGGGATTTGATTTTTGGAAATTCAGTACAATAGCAAAATGTGTAAATTATCAAAATTTGGACCACACAGGCATGGCAGTGGGCTTCAACTAACCATAGAAAACAAGATTCACAATGATATATGTATAGGGTACTCTTGCAATGCTCTGGTACACATACGGACCTTATGGGCTAAGTTCCAGCCATGTTGCTACACCTTTTACACTACTTGAGATTGCCCCTATGGGTAATTTTTCTCTGGATCATAAAAAAACAACTGAGTGCAAGATGCTTTTAGGACGATATTTACCCTGTCTGTGGTGCGAATGTGCCCTCCAATGAGACTTTGAGGCCAGCAGCAATCTTATCCTGAATGGTGATGTCTGTACCCAGCGTGTTGTCTGTGTTCCATTTCTCTGTGAATGTCAAGCCATAGTCTTTTACGGCATATTTGGACGAAAGACTGCCAAACACCTAGAAAATAGTAAATTGGTAAAATTTTATTGAAATACACAATTAATATAATGCAACATAATACTTTGTACTGCAGAGATACTCAGTTAACAATTTATATTTAGGGTGTGTCACACAGACTATTATTCTTATTGGATTAATGGTTACCTTTCCACTCTCCTGGTTGGAGACAATACCACTGCTGAACTCTACTCCAGATGCACTCCTGGTCTTGAGATCCAGTTTCAGCAAACCAAAGTGGTAGCCTCTGTTAAATACATCATTAGCCTTCTTGCTAAGATCAGCATAGAATGGGGTGGCCATTGTCTGCAATAATTTTAAATTCTGTTAGTAAAAATGACACCTGCGTCAATTAGAATATGTGTACCGAGGCATATCAAGGAGTTGTTTTAAACAAATAGTTTCAAATCACCCAAAGAGGATAATAAGCTTAGTACAATACAATAGAAGGTTTGTCAGGATCGTAGCAAGTGGAGGTCCATAGTCTTTTCATGTGGGAAGTAGGCGTGATATTATGTATGTACAGTTAAATGAAAACTGAGAAATTATCTCTGAAATCCAAGTAAAGGTAAAAACATCTGTGAAAAAGTTTAAATAGGTACACAATAATCTAGATCATTAATAAAAGGGACGCTTCAGTCTGTCGGTGCCAGCTGTGTCAGGGTTAGCTTATCCGCACCGAATTATTTACAAGCAATTTTCAGTAAAGGTATTACATAACATACAAGTATTATGACTATGACTAAGCTTATACAAACTACATCTTACATGATAAAGTTCGTTGTACTTTTACATACCTAAATGTAGACAATAATGACCGTAAACTTGACCTTTACGAATATGTGCCGAATTTGATCTCAAAGGTGGAAATCACATGCGTCAAATCGACTTTTGTATAGGGAGGATACCTTACAAGTTCGGTCGTTTGTGAATGAACTAATGAAGATAAAGGTGTGTAGACATTCTAATTCAATCTTTTGAGATAAATTATCGAGTAAAAATCATGATTTTTTTAATGACGTCGATGGTTTAGCACTGGACCCGGCTGCGAAATATCAGGCAGTAACCTAAATTTAACTGGACGTTACAGTCATCAGTACAGAAAAATTAAATCACGGTATGATTACCAAAGCAAATACTTACAAGGTTATGGATTTATTCACAAAATTAACCTAATAAACTGTAATTTCAAGGCAAATAAATTGCCAAGTAGCAGACCACCACACCGCACCACAAGACAAATTTTAGGTTGCTGACATTGTCGCCAGGGGGCGTAAAATTTGACTTTATGGCCGGAAATGAGCATATTGATATGTATTCCAACTAATATGAAATTAAATCCGGTTATTTGTTTTAACGGATATTTAAGTTATATATTTTATTTTTAATTAATTACAAGTAACGGTATTTTTTTTCTCAATAATTTTATACATAAACAAAAAGTATGAAATAATGTCTTGTTTTCTGCCTAGGTCGTTTTTGACGTAAGACAGGAAAGGGATTTGTCCCCTCTAGTAGTCAAAGCTATTGTTTAATTAATTTCTATGGAAGTTGTATTTAACTTAAAATTAAATGAATGTCGCTAAAAATAGTTTAACTATTTTATGTTGTTTTCGTTAGTCCATTCACGTCGTTGTTTTAATTGCCTTTATTATATATAAAAGAGCGCAAATTTCCAAACCAAGCAAAGAAACAACTGTCTTTTGCGTCGCAAAAGTTTTTGAACAACTGTCTGCTTCGCAAAAGTTTTTGACTTTTCAGGTCCCTATTACTAAGACTCCACTGTCCGTCTATCCGTCCGACTGTCTGTCTGTCACCAGGCTGTATCTCGAATACACCGTTATAGCTATTAGTTGAAATTTTCACAGATGATGTATTTCTGTTGCCGCTATAACAGCAAATACTAAAAACAGAATAAAATAAATATTTTGGGGGCCATTATCCCATACAAAATACGTTATTTTTATAGATAATGGTACGAAACCCCTTCGTGCAAAAGTCCGACTCGCACTTGACCGGTTTTTTTTATTAAGGCACTTATTGTACTACAAATGTACACATACTAGAGTCCAAAGATTATTATACAATATGTAACAAAAACCCTGTCTGATCCTTGTAGAGGAGCAACTCAGACCGTCAATATGAACAACTTTGCGTTGAAATACTTACACTCCCACGAGGGCCGCATTTGCAGATACCGATGTCAGTGCCGATGTCCTGATCGTTGTCATCGTCGTCGCAAGGGCACTCCACTCGGTTCCCGTCTTCATCCTTGCATATCTCTTTTTCACCAAGAGTGCCATCCTATAGTTGTAAATAGAATCTGTATCTATATGGCCCAAAAATTTTTTTTTTTTTTTTACAATATATTGGTTTAGTCATTTGTCCTTAATCTCACCTGATGGTAAGCGACGATGAAGACTAGGATGAAGCATGCATATCCTAACTTTTCACTGTTTGTGGCAGTTGAAAGGTCACAAAGACATTGTAATAAGTTAATGGGAAAGAAGCCGACAAGAAATGCCTGTCCACTCTAGCCCTCCATCGTGCCAGTCACAATAAAATCGACCCCCAAATTCAGCGAATATACTGAGAATATATATTATGGGCGGCGTCTTCGCGATAGATAGAGATGTAAAGAACTCGAGGCTGACAAATTGCACAGCTCGACTCATTACAACAAGACCCCCAGACTAGAGCACTTAAGTCTACATAAAGACTCGAGCGCAACATGGCGCTCAGGTCTTGATTCGCGCTGGAGTCGTTTTACGCGACGAGTCGCGCTCAAGTTATTTTCCATTTGGAGTTCCTTTATAAATAAACAGGGAATAAAATATGTAACTTTTGTGAGATATAATAGTAATTTTGTTATTTCTGTAAAGTCTAGTATTCTTAGCTTTTGAAAATCCTACTAATATTATAAATGCGAAAGTTTGTGAGAATGGATGGATATATAAGATTTGTTACTCTTTCACGAAAAAACTACTAGACGGATTTGGTTAAAACTTTACAGTAATATAGGTTATACGTCAGATTAACACATAGGCTATAATTGACGAAGTCGCGGGAAACAGCATAAAATTATAAATAAAAATATTTAAATAAATCAACCTTGATACGCTCGAGACTCGATACACTCGAGCTCTTTTTAAGACTCGAGTTCTTTTTGAGTCGTGAGCTTCTTTTTAAGACTCGAGCTCAATTTGAAATACAAGTTCTATTTTGGTGCTCGATTTTTCGAGAAAGGACTGGACCTCGGCTCGACTTAAGGCTCTGAGTTTTGTTAGTACACCGAGTCTTGTAAAATCGAGCCGAGTCTATCGAATTAAGACTCAAAGACTCGAGACTTACATCTTTAGCGATAGAGCCGACGCGGCGCCGCACCGCCGCCAAAGTGTGCAAACCATTTGGGTAAACGGAGTGTATAAGTATATAGGTATCTCGAATGTAACATCGTCCATGGATGTAACACTTCAAAAGCAATTTGTTCAATAAAACGTAAAAACAGAAACTGGGAGCTAAGTAAATCTCAACCTTAATAATTATACTTGTCAGACTGACAGCTCCAGTAAAAGTAATATTAATTTCATCACGGTAACGTAAAGAAGTTGTTATGTGTAGTCTACACTTGGAGGGGAAACCGACCATTGTAAACCTCTGTTACGTCATCCAACTAGCCAAGCTGAAGCAGATAAAGCTGCTCCTGCAGGGTATCGAAGTCTCAAATATACATGGTACTTTGACATTATAGCATACATAATAGTAGATTCTCAGTTTGTGATAGGCCTTAGAAGCTTAGAATATTTTTAGTTTACTTACGGTGTTTATGCAGGGAATGATCTCCCTTACTACAGCGGCGTCTACCACGGTGAGGCCACAAGTGGATCTCCAAAAGGCCACAAGTGTTTTTAAGATATCATTGTCGGAATTGTATAAATACTCAAAAACTGACATAATTAAGAATAAATCATTAAAATTATTATTTATTAATGAATAATGGCTGTCAATAAAATTCGTCTAGATTACCCATAATTTTTATTTGAAATCTATATGGCTCAGGTTTTGTTACCACAATATTGCACATAATAAAAGGACCAAACTACTTAAATATATAAACCTAACGTGCCAGTGATATTCCAAAAAATAGAAAGGAACTTCGTCGTTTTTCGTGATATCCGTTAAACGTGCCCTCCAGCCTGCGACTGGCCAGCCCGTGTATTCTCTATTCTTTCGACTAGTCCGAGCTAGTTAAAATAAATAAAAAATAAAAAAATTATTTATTCAGACATACGTCCATTTAGTGTTAGTATTACAAAACTTACGAACTATGTTAGTATACATAATTAATTTAAATATTTTCTTCACCGTCTTGTTAAGACGGTGCGCTCGCCCATACTGTTAAGATCGTCCATTAGTAAAGTTTTCTTTAACACAAGCTCGGACAAGTCAAAAGAATTTAAGAGAGAGAATCGACTAGGGGGGTGGAGAGAGAGCTTACAAGGCCAGCCAGTCGCAGGCCGGATGGCCCGCCCATGTAACGCTGGAGCGACGTAGTGATGGCAGACTTGGGCGAATAGCACGGAACCGAGAGCGCTGGCGTGCTCTTGTACCTGGCTGCAAGACTCACTTTGGGTCGCTGAGCCAATCTTAGCGGATTCCCAGTTGCATCCAAGCAGTGTTGCTTTTGAAGCTCAATGTGCGCATTTCGGCTTTTTCTTTTCCAAAAATACTTCATATGCATGTTGCATATTTTATATTATGTCAAATGTCAAGGATGCCGAAGACCTTGCGAAGAGGAGAAGAGATGCCTACGTAGTATCTATACTTTATACTCATACCATTTGAGCCGTTGGTCTTGGCTGTCATCACTGTATGACAGTCTCAAGCCAAGTCAGATGCGCCTTTAGGCAGCCTGAAAAATCTGACACCAGTGTTGGCCACTTACACACACGAAAGACAACAACTCATACCATACGTACCTTATTATTGTAGAATGGTCTGGACTGGACGCGTTTCGTGCGTTGGCTATTTTTTGTAAACAAGAAAGTTAGTCGCGATTCGTGCGTTGTTGATTTAAAAATCCATAGATTTACTAAGTATTCAGACATATATTAAAATAAAAATTCATTTCATTTTCAAATTGTGCAGCAAATAGAGAAAGAGTAAATCATAATATTATAATGATAATTGGATGCCTAACAAGTTAATATGAAATTACTTAATACTAGTTTAATATGACGTCATGTCTTACCACTTAGTAAATCTATGTGTTTAAATCAACGACGCACGAATCGCGCCTTATTTACAAATACTAGCCGACGCACAAAACGCGTCCAGACCCTTAATGAAATATTTACTTAATAAATACCGAAATAATAGGGCTCTTTGTAGGAACTTAATTACACCTCAAAAATTAGTGTTTATTTATCTTTAAATTATTTTAAAGAAAGGTATCGATCCCTTTCGCAACGACGACTGATGAGAACCCGAAAAAAAAACATTTACTCATTGTTGGACGCCGCGCCGACGCAACGGAAAGGTTTCGGCAGTTAGAATGAGATCGGTCGGGAATAATAGAACTCGAAAATAAATAGGTTTACGTTTATTTTGGTATTTCACTTTACAATGACCCGGAGGCGTCTTGTCCGTCACAGCAAGGGCGTTGGCGGCTCGCCAGCACCGGCAGACGCGGAGCTCAATGACATACTATAACAAAATTTTATACGTATATAAGTACCTAAGTATGTATATAAAAGTTTGCCCGATATAGGCATACAGGTACGTATTATTACCTACGAAATAAACCAACTTTTATTCAAAGTTTAGTTACATTGAAAAATATTCGCAACACGCTTCGTAAAAAACTCAAAATGGTCACAAACTGTATCCGCAACATGCTTCGTCAAAGATTTCACAGCATTCCGCAGCCTACTTGTGTTATGACATTTAAGTCCATTGAAAGTCAAGTGTAAGAAGTAGTACCTACATCAAATTCCTAAACGCAATGAATTATTTTGTACTTTGTAAGCAAACAGTCATGCGATGCGGCCCACCTAGGAGCCTTCACACACGGCAGCTATAATGTAAAGATGTACAACATTAGCGTCAAACTATAACCCCCTCTTTTTTGTAAGGTGTTAAAAAGTCCGTTTTCACGATAAAGAAAATCATAAAAAAAACAAGCTGTAGGCCGCAACTATATTCGCGTGGGTTTTATGCATATTTGCATAATTTGGGTTGATAAATTTACTCCCATTTTCACTCCCCAAAACTTTTGAACCGCTGAACCGATTTCCATCAAACATAGGTTAGATGTTTATCCATACATGTATTTGTTATAAAACATATTATCGTTGAGTTAGTATCCTACAACACAAGTCTCGAACTTACTTTGGGGCTAGCTCAATCAGTGCTATTTGTCCGTATATATTTATTTATATTTATTTATTTTTATAGGTAGCTAATAGCCAAGAGAAATCTCAACTAAGTCAGCTTCCAAACAAAAAACGCATTAAAATCGGCCCATTCGTTTCGGGCCTCTTTTTTGACGGGAGGAAAAAAACTGGTCCAAATCGGTTTCTAAAGGAAGTACGAAAATATCACTTTTTCGTTGCGCATTTTTAGGGTTAGGTAGTAAAGGATGTAGTTTCGCCATGTCTGTCTAATTGTCTGTGTCCGTCCGCGGTTCTACTCACACACTACAAGTAGGTACTAGAAAGCTGTAATTTGGCATAGACATGTACATGTAAAGGATGACTTTTTATCCACCAGCCAAATTTTTGGAGCAAATTCTGTCCCATACAAATCAGCGCTCGGCCAAACGGATTTTGTTTGAAGAGGAGAACGAAAATATTTTATTGAGTTTAATAACTTTTTTTTATACAAAGTAATTCAGTATCATTGACGACCTCCGTGGCGTAGTGGTCATCATGCTAGTCCGCCACCCAGAGGTCTTGGGTTCGATCCCCGGTCGGGGCAAGTTGGAAAATGGCCTTTTTCAAATTGTCCTGGGTCTTGGATGTTTATCTATATGTATATGTATTTTTTATAAAATATAGTATCGTTGAGTTAGCATCCCATAACACAAGTCTCGAACTTACTTTGGGGCTAGCTCAATCAGTGTTATTTGTCCCTATATATTTATTTATTATTTATAGACTGCACTAGTTGCTTCAAAAATTTGGCTGGTGGGTAAAAAGTCACCCTGTATATTAAAAATGCTAAATAAGTGGTAAAACAAAATCGTGAAAAAAATTATTTTTAGTATAGTTCATATACATGTAAAGTGATACCTAGTCTTTTCTTCTCCACCTACCCATCGTGTGGGGTATCGTTGAGTAGTTCCTTCAAAAATATTGTGAACACCATTTTTAGATTTAGGGATCCGTTTTTAATATATTTGGTTTTCACTATCTGCTGAACGTTTGTATAGACACGTCAAAAATTCACGGTAGTAGTATTAACGGAGTTTGAGGAGGAAAACTATCAGAGCAAAGTAGGGTTTTCAAATTAAAAGTTATAGGCGAACAACTTATAAAATATACTCAGCAAAAGACAATTTCATACAAATTCGAAAGAAAATTAGTTTTTCAGACGTTTTTAGTCGCATGAACTCCTAGTCGGCATTTATTACTACTGAACCCTACTTTGCGCATGGCCCGACGCGCACTTAGCCGATTATTTACATTTTACCTTTACCGGAAACCGGAATAAAATATATGACTGATCATTTTAGATCAATACGCATCCAGAAAACATGTGTAACATCCCGAGAGTTCGATCGTTCCAATTCAAATTCTCGAAAGGTCTGGTCTTATTTTAGCGGCTAATATTAACAGCTGGCAGCATTCGGACGCGTCAATCTTGATCTGGTTACCACAAGAGCGATATCTCTTCGGGGACTTTGCGAAAACTTGTTTAGGTATTTTTAATTTTCGGACAATATTTGGTGTTATTGAAGTAATGGAAGATAATTCTGTGTCGCATTATGACGTTCTTAAGAACGACAAATATGGACGTTATTTAGTGGCCAACAAGGATTTGGAGAGTGGTGAATTAATTTTTACGGATACACCCTTCGCGGTCGGACCTAAGCCCGGTAAGTAATTCATGAACTTTTACTGTTATTTAATTGTGAAATTAACTTCTTACTTTTATAATAATACCTACCTACTTATGAAGTCAGTAAGTGCCTGCCTGTCTATACATACAGGGCTGTCGTAGTTTTGACGGAGTGCAATTTAAATAATCTGTCTATTTGTTTATACGCGCGGAACACGCGAACCAACGAAAGTTCTGAATGCGCATGCGCTGAACGAAACGATGCGACTAATGAATGTTTTTTGAAAAATATCATTTTTGTACAAGCTTTTATTGTGAAGCCAAAGTACTTATTAACTCCGTGTATGCTGGAATATCAGACACAATAATTAAACAATGCATTCGCAAATTGTAATAAAGAATTAAGTATATTTATCCTTATAGGTTATATTTTATAATTTCCACTAGGTAAGTATAGTATAGTTTTTCAAAACTAAAAATCAAAAAACCGTCTACTTCACTCTAAACTACGCAACTGATATTAATAAAAAAATTGTGAGCCTATTAAGATTCCCGCTTTAAAAAAAAATTCGATACCGCTAAAAACAGGACCCTATTATTTATTACTAAGACTGCGCTGTACGTCCGTCCGTCTGTCTGTATGTCTGTCACTAGGCTGTATCTCATGCATGAACCGTGATAGCTAGACAGTTAAAATTTTCACAGATGATGTATTTCTGTTGCCGCTACAGCAAAAAAATACTAAAAATTGAATAAAATAAATATTTTAAGGGGGGCTCAAAAACAAACGTGATATTTTTGCCGTTTTCTGCTCGATATTAATAATAACGGCAACAGTTAGACGCTTGAAATATTCGCAGAATAAGTATATCACTTAAAAAATAAATAATTAAATTAATAACAATAAAATAAATATCTCCCATACAATAAACGTAACTTTTATAGATAATGGTACGGAACTCTTCGTGTGCGAGTCCGACTAGAACTTGGCCGGTTATTATTTTGTAGTAGCTGAGTAGTTGTCAGCTCATCGGAGGATTTCGGTGGCCTGGCAGAAGTGCGCATTACTAGCGCTTTCGCAAGTAAAGCGACACCACCCGTGGTCCGCACTTGGATTGGTGACCACAAGTGGTAAAAAATATCTAACTGTCAATCAGACAATGATTCATCATCATCCGAGCGTATTCCCGGTTGCATCCTCAGCGGTAACGCTTTAGAGCCCGCGCGCGGGGGCGCGCCCGCCACCTAGCCTAGGTGATTTGACGAGGTTACTGGTTTTTACACAGTGCGACTGCCGTCTGACCCCCGCAACCTAACCCAAGATCAGAACCAATCGGGTAGGTTTGAGAGCAAACGCTAGATGGCTTTCGGGACCCAATTTATACTTGCCTTCCGAAACACGGAATCATCTTTCTTTTTGGATAATTAGACAATGATTATCATCTACTTATATTCAGACAGTCCCCCACTGTGCCTGGGCTGCTACAACCCCGTGGAGAACAGCCTGTGCTCGCGGTGCGGATGGCCGGTGTGCGGCGCCGAGTGCGAGGCCGCGGCTGCCCACGCGGGGGAGTGCGACGTGTTCACGGAGTCGAAGGTCCGCTTCCAGCCTGTGGAGGACTGGACCGCCAGCGCGCCACAACTTGACTGCATCACGCCTCTGAGGTATTTGTTGTTAACCCCTAACAAAAAAGAGGGGTGTTACAAGTTAGACCCGAATGTCTGTCTGTCAGTATTTCCGTGGCATTAATGTAACTCTCGAATGGATGGAATAATTTTTCGAGGCGGTTTTTTTTTTAGTGAAAGTAAGTTTGCTTGCTGTGGTTCAAAAGTTATGTGGGATGAACACTTTAAATTCGGCTTTTTTAGCCTTTTGTTTTATTTGCCAGGCAAATAAACTTGTTTTGTTTGTTTTCTTATTGCATCAACCTTATGGATTTAGGTATAGATATACAGTCAACCCTTACACCGCGAACGTCGAATTTTTCCTAAAATGAATTTTCTTACTGCAATTACAAGACCTTGAATTTTTTGAGCCAATCCCGAAATGGGCACGAACATTAGGTTAAAAGTTAATATCCCCTGGCTAGATTTCCGAAAACTGCGAGAGCGATTGCATATAGAAAATATTTCATAATTTACATTCTGATTTACAGATTATTACTTGCAAAAGAAAAGGACCCAGATCGATGGCAGCGGGAATTAGAAGCGATGGAGGCCCATTCAGAGGAGCGACAACATAGGCCGACGTGGGCAGCTGACCAGGTCAACATCGCGGACTTCTTGGTGGACCACTGCAAGCTGGGCGGCCGCTTTGACAAGGAGCTGGTGCAGAGGATCTGCGGTATATTGGAGGTAAGGCTTGATACAGCTATTTGTCATAAAGATGACGATAACGATTCGTGTGTGTAACGGCATCGATGAAATATAATATTTCATCGATGGTAATGGTCATCATAAAATTTGACATTAAATGCTAGCGACACGATTTTTTTAGGTAAATCAGATTGACGACTGCTATACAATGATGACATCTGAGGGGACCAAAGCAGGACTTGAGAAATTTTGAATACGCATAAATCATCAACTTTTACAGGTCAACGCAGTGGAGGTTCCGTCGCGAGGAGGGTTTAGCGTTCGAGCCATTTACCCTAAGTTGGCCATCGCCGCCCACAGCTGTGTGCCCAACATTGTCCACGCCATTCTTCAAGATGACTACACGTAAGTAGATCTTACGACGATAAACATAGTTGGAGAGAACCATAGACCTAGATTTTTTTACAGAGAATAACCCAAATACCAAGAGTTTATTAACTGTAGGATTATCTCTTAATGTTGATGAAACTTTTTAACCAACTTTAAAAAGGAGGTTATCAATACGACTGTATCTTTTTGTATGTATGTTACGCGATATCTTCGTTAACCGTGGAATGATTTTGATGATTCTTTTTTTATTTAACAGTCTTTACTACCAAGTTGTTCCCTTATAAATTTATTGAAGATATGAGGAAGAATTTTGGAGATATGGAAGAAACTCCTGAAAGAAAATGAAGTCTTTTTTTTGTTAATAATTGAATTAGTCTTAATGAAAACCTTATTGATCAACAGGGTTAAAGTACGCGCAACAGTTCCCATCAAAAGCGGCGAGCCCCTCTACCTGTGCTACACGTACGCACTGTCCCCGACGCTGGTGCGGCGCCAGTACCTCTTGGAGTCCAAGTTCTTTAACTGCGAGTGTGCGCGCTGCGCCGACCCCACGGAGCTGGGCACGCATCTCAGCACGCTCAAGTGCAACAAGTGTGATAATGGCGTTATTTTGTCCACCAATCCTTTGGGTGAGTTTTTTCGGCATAAACGGCAGTAGCAGATAGATGCATTCATATGTGTTATGCAATTTAGTAACAACATAAAAACATTCGGTAGCCGTTGAGTCGCAAGAATGACGATGACTGAGGAAATCGGCTGGACTTGAATAGGCTGATGTATGATGGAGGTATCTTGTTATTAAGAGACTATTTGAATTTTTAGAGGCCCAGTGCTGCCTTCATTTGAAATAAATCATTTGAAAGAAAACGGACATATCATTCAAAATTTTGCCTTGATTGCGCCCAGCCTAGATAACCCTTTAAACTATTTTATGAACTACTGTTTATATTTTAAAGTGAGAACGTGAAGCTTTTTATAGCATTTTTTGCAAAAAACCTATAAAAAGCCTTTACTTTTGGTAAAAATGCCATAAAAAGTTTCACGTTCTCACTTTAAAATATAAAAAGTATAGTTCATAAAATAGTGTGGAGGGTTATCTAGGGTTTTACCAAGTCAAAATTTTAAATTATACCTTCGTTTCCTTTCAAATGATTTAATTGACGGCCTCCGTGGCGTAGTGGTCACCATGCTAGTCCGCCACCCAGAGGTCCCGGTTCGAGCCCCGGTCGAGGCAAGTTTGAAAATGGCCTTTTGCAAATTGACCTGGGTCTTGGATGTTTGGATATATGTATTAGTTATAAAATACAGTATCGTTGCGTTAGTATCCCATAACACAAGTCTCGAACTTACTTTGGGCCTAGCTCAATCAGTGTTATTTGTCCCTATATATTTATTATTTCCAATAGGGGCCGCACTGGACCTCGAAAAATTCCTTAAGTTGAATGACAAAATTTTAAAATCTACCATGCCTATATATAAAATCTAATTGTAACTTTTTCAGACAATGACGCCCAATGGAAATGTACGGAGAAGAAGTGCGAGTTCAAGACGACCGGCGCGGCTGTGAGCAAGATGTTGGCGGTGGTGCAGGCCGAGGTGGACCAGCTGGACGCGATGGAGCCGGGCCCGCAGGCCGTCGAGCAGAGGGAGGCCACCATCAAGAAGGTAATACAAAACAAATACTCTTTATTATAGCACCACTAACAGAAGGAAATAACGTCGCAACCCCATCGAGTATGATCCTGATAAAAAATTTCAAGAAATTTTTTTTTTTATTAACTTATCACGGTGTAGTCGCGGTCGCCCAGCTAGTAGTTTTTAACATTGCGACTTTTTATAGTACAAATCGGTGTTCCACCCACGGCACGCGCTCCTGCTCAACATCAAGCATGCGCTGGCGCAGCTGTACGGCCGCGTGGAGGGCTACGCGCTGGACGAGCTGCCGGACCTCATGCTAGAGCGCAAGGCCGAGTTCTGCAAGCTGGTGCTGCAGACCCTCGACGTCATCACGCCGGGCGAGAGCCGCATGAGAGGTCACTTGCCACTTATTTTCATTATACGCCTTGTTTTATAATAAGACTGAGATAGATCGTGACCAGAAGTTCGGAGAAAGACGTCATATAAGCGAAATTAGGCTTTATGTCGAACGCCATAAAGTCTTCGAAGTTGTAGTTTTTCTCCAATTCTTGAACCCCCTTTCAATCTTGAACAATATTTTATTTATACTAGTACAAGCTGCTGCCCGCATCATCAAAGGGAATGTTTGACAATCTAATGGACCCTTTTTCTGGATAAAAGTGTCCTGTATGTTAAACTGTCAACATGCCAAATTTCGTTTCAATCTGTTTGCCCGATTTGGCTTTAAAGCTCTACAAACAGCAGTAAACTTACGAACTATCGCAGCCACACAAAACAGACGTGCGCTTCACATGTGTGCGGCTGATGCGACTATACTTGTCTAGCCTTAGACGACTAACCAGGCGGTTTTAATTTAATAGGTATGATGCTGTATGAACTGCATGCTCCAATCATGTTCATGGCGCGAAATGAATACAGTGCTGGGCTTATCACTCCAGAAAAGCTGAAGGAAAGATTGCAAGAACCTATTCAGTACTTGGCTGATGCAGCGAGGATTCTGATGAGAGAAGACCCGCAGAGTCCGGAGGGAATCACTGGACAGATTGCGCAACAGTCTATGGAACAACTCAAAGCGAGTTTGGAATGCCTGTAGACTGACCTGAGAGTTGCGTATCAAGTCGATTGTTGTGAGCAATAGGCAGAAAATGTATAGGTTAGTATCCTAAGTCAAAAATAAATTATTTGATACTGTCAAGAGAATAATACGTAACAAAATAATGTCACTTGTCAATGATCATATAAATTTTCAATGTGATTTTAGATTTATTAATGCTGAAAAACTAATATAAAAAGCGTTTTTAGATTATAAGAAACGATGACATCACAGTTTGCTATTTCCCATAGACAATGTTAATTTTGGAAACTAGCAGATTTCATTCCTTGTGTGGAAGCCATAATTACTATTTTAATCAGACCAAAGCATCTGGAAAAGACACATGACTGATCTCTTTTTATGTTTGTTTGTATTAAAAGTGTTAAATAAAATGTTACTTACTAAAATTTGAAATGGTTTAATTCATTATTCTTAAATAAACATTTCAAAACTTAATCTTCTTGACTTTCTTGGCTGGTTCGTCTGAGCCGACTTTACTCTGTTGTTGGCCAATTCCTTCCACATCATCAGTGCTGTCTAGCGTCGTTAGCTTTATTGATTTGTCTTCTTTCTTGTCCATAACCTGAAAATAACAAGAGGATTGCTTGTTGAAAGTTAAAAATAGCAAGCAAACTAACGCTAACTAACATCATACCTCATTTTTCAAAAATCTGGAAATTTTCTAAGTCTCGTTTTTTTCATCAAAAATTTTCAATTTTGTACTGATCCTGATTTCAAGATTTTAATATAACTATAATAGAGGTTACAACAACACAAGTCACCTTGTATGTTTATGAGTACTAGCATTGCATAACAATCGATAGTTTGACTATCGATACTATCGATAGTATCGATTGTCAATAGTTTGCAATACTATTGATGAAAGGTAAAACTATCGATAGTATCGATAATATTGAATTTAGATACTATCGATAGTATCGATACTGTAACTACTTTTTGTACGAAAAACTATCAATGGCTATACTACTATCAATAGTATTATAATATCGAAATTTGTCACAATACTATCAATAGTTTTTAATACAAATAGTACCTTTACTATCGATACTATCGATTGTATAAATTAAAAACTATCAATACTATCGATAGTATTGATACTATCGATAGTATTGATACTATCGATAATATTGATACTAACGATACTATCGATAGTCCTATCAATATTGTTACTGTTTTTCGAGGTCACAATAGTATCGATAGACTATCGATATTTTATACTATTGATTGCAATGCTAATGAGTACAAACAAAAAGCATTGTCAAATAAAACTTGGAAGCAGAAAATATACGCAAGCAGAGTTTGACTGAGTATGTATTGGTGAAAAATACTTACAGTAGGACAGTCTTTTCTTAAGTGGGTGACATCTCCACATAGCTTGCAGCCGCCTCCATTGGGGTATAAGCCTTTGGGATTGTCGGGACACTGCCTGGCAATGTGACCCTGAAAGTGACAATCATTAGAATTTTACCATAATTTTTTAAAAGTACAAACAGTCTATTCTACCTACACAACCCTATTTGGGTTGCAATTGGACTAAAAACTTTTTGGCTCATTTAGGCAGATTATTAAAAAGTATGGGTTACATATTTTTTCTTTTCTCTGATCAGCAAATAATGACGAAGATATAGTGCACTTTTTCGCGAAGATATAGTGCACTTTTTCGCGTGAAGTCACAAACAGGTATAATTTTCATCAGAAGTGAAGTATAAGTTTATGTTATGTAGTAATTGTAAATATTTATCTAATTTTATTATAGCCAATCACTTTCCCTTGTACCTATCTTATTATATTAATTTTATTTTAACCAATTACTTTCCTTTTTATCTATCCTATTATTTTACACCCACCAAAATTCTCTTACAACCCAAAAGTTGGCTGGTAGATAATGCTTTTAACATTAAGTCTCCTATTGTTCTTTACAAAATGTATTTTGTACAATAAAGGTTAAATAATAAATCCCAACCCGAAACTTCGATGCACTGTATCTCTGTAAATTTTTATTACATTGCTATATAAAAAAATATGGATCCATTATTTATCAATAATCTAGTTGACGGACAAAAAGAAAAAATATATTTTTTAGCCAGCCCCCATACCTATTTCTTATATTGTGCCTTATCCACTTATATACTTACATACTAAATAAAATGACCTTGAACTTACCGGTTCTTTGCAGATAAAACATGTGGCAAATCTAAACTCTTTATCTCTCTGTACCTTACACTCAAATTGTCTGTGTTCAGTGGAGCCACATTTGAAGCAAATGCCTTCACCACCTTCTGTATCAGGTATCTTGGACTTCAAGTCTGGACAATCAGACAAGTTATGGCCTCCTTTCCTGCAGTTATAACAAACCTGCTTGCGCACTCTTGCTAGGGCCTTCTCTGCCCTTCTTCTTTCCAGTTTCATGGTTCTCTGTATTTCACTCTTAGGAATTCCCTTCTGGATCATGTTTTTCCTTAGATCATTAAGTCGCTCAGCATCCCTCTTCATAACTGGGAAGCCGTCAACTCTCTGCAGCTCTACTTCTGCACCATTGATGATAATCTGAAAGCTTTTATCATCCACATCTTTCCTCCTCTGAGGCTTTCCATTTACTAGCTTCTTATTTTTTTTCTTTTTTAAAGGTTTCATATTACCGTTTTTTTTGTTATTGTTGTTTTGGTTTTGTACACCACTTGTAGATTCAATGGAATTGGACTCTATTTGTGGAACTGAAGTATTTTTATCTTTCTTCATTTTAGGCAGTTTCTTTTTATTTTTTTGATTTTTTTCTATTCCAACAGCATCAATTTGATTTTCTTCCTGCTGTTCTGTAATATTATGATCAATACTTTTGTTTTTCTTTTTCTTTTTACTCTTTTTTGTAGGGGTAGAACTCACATTTTCGCTACTTATCATTCCGGTTTGATTTTTATCAACTCTCTGTTCATTAGTTTGATGATCATTATTCTTGTTTTTCTTTTTCCTTTTTTTAGCTGGAGCTCCCTCATTTTCACCAAGTGATACAGTTGGCTCCACCTCTGATTTCTTCATAATAGAAATTTTATTATTATTTTTCTTATTTATGGTATTTTCAGCGATGGGATTACTTGTCTGAGTTTCAGGAAAATCGCACCAAGTTGCTTTTCTTTTCTGAACCTTTTGCTCTTTCAAGAAATTTTCATAGTTTTGAATCCTTTGCTGTTCTGCCTGAAATTTTTTTCAATAAGTACTTGTAGATAACGTTTTATAAAGAGAAAACTATTTAAGTATTCTAGGTAAAATGTTACTACCCAAAAACCAATACACCTGGCAAATAACCTCAAAATTCAATATTGATTTTAAATGATTGATGCCCGGTAGTCAGTTATTTAATTAAGTATAATGTATCTTAATTACCTGTTGTCTTTTGTGAGACTCCTCTTTTTCTTTTTTTGCTTGCAAAAGTTGTTCCTTCATCACCTCCCATGGTGTGCTATCTTCAGGAGCCTTTTCATTGGACGCTTTAGAGCCTTTGGCCCTTGCAAATCTAGTCATAGTGTATATTTTTAACTAATGTTATATTGCATTGAGACTAAATCAAGAACACTGTCTGTAATAAAAATTAAAATCAATTTAAAATGAGATACCTACTAAAACATTCACATGCTTTGTTTTGACATTTGACTTGTCAATATATTGACCTGACCTGACGTTGACAGTTTTGTACAGTGCTGTTTAGGCATAGGGCGTTTTTTCACTTGTCGGCACGGCGATGACGGCCCGGCGGCTCCGGCGCGGAGCCTGGAATGCTACCACCATCACTTATAAAACCATTCAGAAACAAGGCAGTTGAGTTGCAATTTTTAAGCAGGTCAAAAGCAGGACAACTTTAAATCGTACCATGACGTTCATAATGCTGAACGTTTTTTGAATGGTTATTCCTGAATGGTGAACTGTTTGTTGTCTCTGGCTTGTTTTGGTGATGAGACTGCGAAGACGTTCAAATCCTTGACAAAAAATTATTATTTTTACCGGTTTTTTTATTTTACGTTAAACAAAATTATTTCTATCATATTTTATTTAAATACCTAAAAGTTAGTGTTATTTACTTTGTTTTCTTTTGATTATGTACATAAATTTAATTTGATATTGACCATTAAAGATGGCAAAAATTTTAATGAGTGCGAAAAAAATTGTGAGTGAAAGTTTTGAACGGATGTCTGCGTCTGGTTTTCGAAATTATAAATAAATCGTAAATTCGTGAAAACATAAATGTTTTATGTTTTTAATGCTGGAAGCCGAGCAATCACCTGACAAAATATATCCATCACTTCATATTATAGTGCTTTTTCGAATTACCGTGATAAATAGTTATTATACAATGGTAACGACTAGTGTTTGGAAGTTAATTTTATTGTGGGCTTCATCGTACAA
Organism: Acrobasis suavella; assembly: GCA_943193695.1. Classification (NCBI taxonomy): domain Eukaryota; kingdom Metazoa; phylum Arthropoda; class Insecta; order Lepidoptera; family Pyralidae; genus Acrobasis; species Acrobasis suavella. The sequence continues at coordinate 6,319,236 of OW971945.1, read as the reverse complement.
AAGCACAGTGTCTTGTCATAAATATAATATTTTATCAATAACCATGTCGTAAGTAACATTTTAACTACATACCTATTCAAAGTTTATATTTAGATAATTGTGTTCAAACTTGCAGCTTCTTCACTAAGTGCTATTATAAATAACATAAATATATATAGACAAAGTAAGTTCGAGACTAACTCAACGAGCTAAAGGCTAGGTTTTAGTAAGTACGCAGTGATAATAGTGCACAAAGAATTTTATTACAAAGTATGGGTATGTATTTGATATTCGTAGATAGCGACATGAATCTAAACTATTATTTTCTTTCAGGTATTCTGGTGAAAAAGCGAACCAGCCTAGCAGCAGAGCTAGCCTTGTAAAATGCTTGGAATTCAACATTCTGCCATTTCACTGGTTCAATCACAGGTTCCAAAGGAGGCTGTAATCCTCTGGCTCTCTCAGTCTTGTTTGTATTTAATAATAGGCTCCAGTGAATCCTGTCTTGTATTATTTAATTGATGTCATCATGGTACTTCTCAGAGAGTAACCAAAGAATCCTGTAAGACGAAATGTATAAATGTATGTAGTTGTAATTTTAATAAATAATTTATACTTAAGAATGTTTTGTTATTTGTTTTCGTGTGTGAATAAATATTTTACAAGGATTAGCATTGTTATTACTTACAAAAAATATGTTACGTAAGTTGGAATAACTTACTATTTTTCACATAAGTTGTACTAAAATAATGAAGTAATAATACTTTGTTTTTGAAATCCAAATTTCCAATAAAAGGTATTAAGTAGGATTAATTAAGGTCCCATGGTAGCGTTACTTCAATTATCTACTAACTGTTTTGTAAAAATCTAAAGTAAAGAAAAAACATATTCACATTCACAAGAAAACCAACTAAAATCCTCCATATAAGTTACTGGTAAGTAACTTTTTAAGGATCGCTTTATTTGACACTTAAGACGCGCAATAATCGTTTTCGTGCTGTCAAATAGACGTGATGGTAGGAATAGTCCATACAAAAAAGGTGAATGGTTTTGTGACGTCAACCAAAACAATCCTGTTTAAGGCCTGCTATAAAGGTGTCATGGTTGCATTAAACAATACAGTTCAGTTTAAGTGCTGCTATAAGAGATGACGGTAGGCCTGCAGAGCCCCGTTTTTCCATTAGCCGGTACACGGCAGCATGCAAACTGTCAACGTCATGTAGGTGAAATAGGTGAAATAATTTTACGGCTCTGGATAAAAGTCCTTTAGCCTATTTTTATTCAATTCAGTGACCCATCCAAATTAAGACCACACCTGTGTGGTCACTATTTAGATGGGTCATAAGTCACCACACTTTCACAGGTAAAGCAACTCTGGAAGTGATCTCGAATAGGATGGGTTACCAACTGACTACGTTTGCACAACTTAAGCAAGCTCGGGCGTGGTCACAAACTCATTCAGATGGGTGATCAAAAGTAGCAAAACTGTGTGAAGTGAAACACAGGCAAGCAAGCCAAAAGCCTGATTTACATATTGGTAAGTGACAAGTAGCAAGTAAACACAAGCAACTAGTGACAAGTAGGTATGCAGTACTGCTATTTACTTGTAACTTAGAACTTGTTAGTGCCTGTTCACACAGACTTGACACTCACACTTGTCACTCACACTTGTCACTTGTCAATATGTAAGCCAGGCTATAGACATAGCAACCTTGATGCGAATTAATATATTTTTAGCCGACTTTCCAATAAGGAGGACGTTATCAATTCTTCGTTATATTTTTTTTTAATGTTCACCGATTATTTAAAAACGCCTGTCTGGACCGATTCGATATTATTTCGTTTAGTTTGAAAGGGTATACTTGTCATGTGGTTCCATAGAAATTTTATCAAAATCGGTTGTGTAGTTCGGGGGTGAAGTCGGTTTCCAGTTTTAAAAAATACTGTCAAGCAGATCATAGATACAAACATGAGTTTTCTTTTTTTAATTATTTAACGGCACTGAATGTAAGTCCTTAGAGCCTATCTGTTTTCTTCGTTTTTTTTAGCCTATTCTAACCTTTAGCGAGTCAATCAAAGGTTCGTGTAGGTCATTTTATTTCTTCAAGGAAGCTTCTGGCGATAAACCTATACGAGTCCACTGGATTTCACAGCCGAATGAGACCACAGTCCATGATTAAATATCACTACACTACACTACACACACACTGTGCTGTGTGCTTTATTTTCCACCAGAAAAAACAGCAGCCTCCGTTTATTGAGTGAACATTACTGGTGTCAAAAATGTCAAAAAGTAGTTCCGCGCATATCACGCGCTCGATCGATCGTCACTGTCGTCGTTTGTTTGACCTTTGATGGCACTCAGTGTGGTCGCATCGCTCCCTTGGCCTACTACCCTGGGACCAGCCCTAAGTAACATTATTGCAATTTGCCAAACCCTTCTTTTAAAATCGGTTAAAAAGTCTAAGATACCAAAGAATTCATATCCAGGGCCGTAAAAATCACTTTTAAAAATATTTAAATGGCCACGAAAAGCGTGCGGGGCGTGCCATAAATAACTTCATACATATACGTCCGCTGCTGCCGTCGCCGTCCCCGTCGCCGCCGCCGTGCCGGGTAGTGGAAAAACGCCCATAGAATTATTGTTGTACTCTACCTTGTAACCAAAACGGCGGCGCGGGTAGAAATAATGCGCCGATGACTGCCATTTTGGTTCAATTTACGTGTCGGGAATTTGTACAAAAATGCTTTGAAGTCCACAATTTTTATTCTACTTAATTGTGTCGCATTTTACCTACCTACTGTTTCTGGGTTAGACTTGGTTAACGTTGTTTTTTTTTTAAATCTTGCTACAAAATAACAACAGCCTTGCCTTACTATGTTGAATAACGATTTATCGTTATTCAACGAATAAAAATAACGCATGGCACGGGTAATGTCGGTTATAACCCGCATTACCCGTGCCATGCGTTATTATAATGCTTCGGCCGCACTTGTGCCTTTTGTCCTGAAGCAATTCGCGGCGAATCTTCGTACGCTTTATACACTAAAATGCTATCGCGATAAAGCGCTGGTCACACTAGCGGCTTGGTTATTTTTCACGAACTATCTGGCAATAATCCAAGATGGCGTCATCTACGTGTTTTAAATATGGACGACGACTTTCTTTTCTTTAACATGTGTGCTAACAATTACATAATGCATTCATTGAAACCTAAAAAGAAACCTAGAAAGAGAAAGCCAAAAATTTTAACAACATTTTATCGTTCCACTCCATTTATACGCATTAACAACCGTGGCACCGTCGCACAGCACGCGTCTGAACAAGTTGAAACCAAACGTCAAAATAAATAACGCAAGTGCGACCACGCAGAGCGAATGGTTAGCGTGCTTAAATCCTTTGATATATCGCCACCCGCGCGATATCCAACACGAAGTCCGAATATTCGGGACGATACCCGATAACGGCCGGTCACATTTGCGTGTATCGTGTAATAGCACGAAGCTTCTTGACGATAAGCGCAGGTCCGGCCCAAGCATAAGCTATTTCATTTGATATTTCATGAAATATAACGATGATGGATGAGATGATGCATTCTTGTATGTAACATGCTTGCAGCTGAACATTGGCTTCAACTGGACGTAACCATGTGACATTAGACAGGGTTTTTAGCCGCTGATCCACAGCTCTGATAAATTAATAGTATTTATAGAATGGATTTTTCTATCTAATCATGCTATCTTTGTGGAAGGTAGGATGTACTTACGGGTAGGGTTTTGCTTAAGTTGAAAGTTTTAGCGCAAATAACTTTTCAGATGAAACAAAAGATAGTGTTCGAAGGTTATTTTTAAGTATTTTAAATCTTTGTTCCAAAATTAGCGGTCGTCATCACGTCACTAGGTAATTTTTATATATTCTAGAAAAAATAATATGTAATTAGGTATCTTGATATTTGTCTACTATACACACGGAAACTAGTTTTTAGGGTTCCGTACCTAACGGGTAAAAACAGGACCCTATTACTAAGACTCCGCTGTCCGTCAGTCAGTCTGTCTATCTGTCTGTATGTTGTCTATCTGTCACCAGGCTGTAATCTCATTAACCGTGATGATGTATTTCTGTTGCCGCTATAACAACAAATACTAGAAACAGAATAAAATAAATATTTCAGGGGGGTTTCTTTAAACAAACTTGACTTTTTTGCCGTTTTTTGCTCGATATTAATAACGGCAACAGGTAGACGCTTTAAATATTCACTTAAAATTAAATAAATATTTGAGAGGGCTCTTATACAACAAATGTGATTTTTTTATAGATAATCGTACGGAACTCTTCGTGCGGGAGTCCGACTCGAACTTCGCCCGTTATTACTATTCCGTGAATTTTCGTAGTACCTATTACGGAGTTACCCAGGTGACGAATGTCATGTAAGTAATACCTAGCTCGGTTATTTTTTTTTTATGAAAATCATTTTTTTTGCCTCGACACTCACTAAATACAGAGTTTCATCAAAATTGGAGCCGTTATCGAGATCTTCATTACAAGATTGCTCGTTTAAAGTATAAGATAAATCGAACAGAATCGAACCAATAATAGTAGTTTATGATTTTGATACAAGTGTGGTAAGTTCTTCACAGTCGAGGCGGGTTAACACACAAGCGGGCCAAGCCCGCGCGTGCGTCTATGGAGCCGAGACTTGCGATGAAGAATACACTCGTGTGCCATACTACGTTTTTCAACACATTAGTGAGGAAAAAAAACTTCAATAATAAAACAATTTTAATTATTAGAACAATTGTTAAAAGTAAAATTAGTGAAGTGGTAAGCAACAGTTTTCGCAGGTTTGGTAAGTTTAGTTCTAGACTGGCTGCATGCAGAGATTTTATGTTTCAAAAATAATATTCGATATTTTGGATTTATAGAATCTTATTCCAAAAACATTTAAAAAACCCTTTACCGCACTCGTACGGTAAGTAATATTTACCACACGATTTCTAGTGCGTAATTAATGACATTACATATGTAAAATCAGTGTGGTAAATAGCACTTTCCGAGCTAACGTGTCAAAAAACTAATAAATAAATAATTGTTGTTCGTCCAATTTGTTTTAAAGTAAACGCATTGCTATTTGATATTACTCTTTATTATTTTTCTCCCGTAACTTTTCTTCGACTAATTTTACCCACATTTCATACTGTGCGTTATCGGCATCATCTAATTCATCACAAAACTTATCAATATCCTCATCTCTGACGTTTTCCTCATCTTCATTAAAAACTTCATTTTCTGTTTCTTCATCCAGTTGTTTATTCATTTTCTCGGGTGACTCAGTATAACTCGGGAGCTTTCGTTTTTTTACTTTGTTAGATACAACTTCATCTGTTCTTCGATCAACCTTCAAAGTTTGTTTAATAATGGAGTCGTTGCTTCTAGTGTTCTTTTTTAACACATTTTCTAATGTGGTATCTGATTTTTGACTAGGTCTAGTTTTAGTAACTGACTCATCTATTACTTGTATATTTGAAACTGTACTAAAGTGGTTTTTTTTAGTTTCTTTCGAGGTTTTAATTTTTCGTTTATTCCCCATTCTCCTTATCTGAAATGAAAAGGGTATTATATACTTCAAGTACGTATTATATTATTCTTTTAAATAATCTACATAATTTATTAATTGAGGGTGGTCTTAGCAATATGTGTGACAAACAAATTCATTAATCATTAATACAGTCATTAGTACGGACGGACGATTAAATATAAAAGCTATAAGGTAGTCGTATTTCCACAGCATATTTCCATCCGTCTTGGTTCTGCTCGGCCATGTCGTAAACATCGGGCATGTCCGTGTCCGCCTATTTGGACTAGATTCAACTAATAATCGCTATCAAAGATTTGAATAGTAATTTAGAGTTTAAACCAATCTTTCTGCTACTAAAATACCGATTCTACTTATGTTCTTAATTTAATGAACATAGGTCTATCTCATTTTACCGACTTGAAGATGTTTTGAGTGTTCTAACACGCACCACACGATTATAGGTATATATACACACAAAATTCAAATCAATAGTTAGGTAGAAGCCAAATACACTTCAGAATTTTTTTAGAGGAAAAATTGGAAGAGATTATTGTACATCCACAGAGGCTCAAGATTGCGATACGAAGGATTAGAGTAAAGCTAAGGGATTTTCAAATGTCAAGCCAGTATACACACACGCAGGCAGGAAATATCCGTAAACGTGCGTGCGTGACTAATCAGAGTATTTTTGGCGTTATTATCAGCCTATCGATAATTTCGAATAACAATAAACGGCCAAAAGTAAAACAAGTCCCTCCCTACTCGTATGCTTATAGTGTTACTGCTGGATGAAAAGATTTTAAGAATAAAGCAGTTTGTCCTAGGCTGTCTTTGTCTACTTCGCACTTTTCATTGAAATTTTGCAAACTTAGCAAATATTTTCAAATAAATGGCGAACATTACATAGGTACCTACATCTCTGACATAACTATTGTTATAACTCAGTGCCAATAATACATTTTTGATATTGATAACGATCGTTACAAAATGGGCATCAGACTGCAGATAAGACGGAATAAGTGAGAAACAATTTTAGAAGTTATGAATATTGTAACGGGACGGGACGGCATCGCGAAGGTTTTACCCGCCATTTGCCCGGTACTGGGCTGTGACATTAAAATGTTTGGTTTACATTTGTCGGCTGATATCTTTGGTTTTATCCCACCAAAAACATTAATGGTAACAAGTAATAATTAAAATATATTTTTTAAAATAAGCTTTTATCTATAAAAATGACTAAAAAAGTTAAAGTGCTCCTCAAGACGAATAAATCAAGCCCAAACTCTGTGGGGTTGAATTGTTCTATCACAGAAATGCCATGACCACCTTTTAGCTTCATCATCAGATCAACTCCATGTCATCATAATATTTCATTGTCATGCGATATACGTATGCGTGCAAATTTTTAGCTCAATCGGAAAACGGTAAGTTGGTAAAATTTTATTAACTGGCAAGATTTGATTACAGACACACAGAAAACGGAACAGGTAAAACTAAATAAAAGCATGTAATAAATTCTGGATTGAGACCGTACTACTACGAACTAGCACCGGTCGGTTTCAATCAGTGCACCTACAACAATACAACGGCACTGTATGACCTAGGTATATATATTGGGACCTTTGCTTTTTATAATTTATAGCGCTGATCTGACATCCACTATTATAAGCTTTGCAAGTTCCACTGTTATGCTGATGATGTTGATTTATATATTCTATGGGTTCTAAGGATTTTCCACATGCTATCAAACTTTTAAACGAGAACTTGGAGAGGGTCGTGGCATGGTCTAGAAGGAATGCATTGCTCTTAAATCCAAGTATATTAAAATAGGTTCTAAATGGCAGATAACTCAGATATCAGATTTCAATTCATCTGTATTTATTGATTACCAATTGATTGCACGGGTCCAAGAGGCTATTACCTGAGCTTATTGATTGATGGTCAACTAAGATTTGAGGCACATCTGATACTCATTTATTCATGATTATTATTATTACACGTCACAATGTCGATCAATATTACAAGTAATTAAATATAACATGGTAAGTATACTTCTGTATACGAAACAATCATAATAAGAATTAATTACTAGAATGGTCAAATTACATGTCAAATATTTTAAAAATAGAAATAAAAATGTCAAGACTACAACATTACTTAGTTACGGCCATGAATTCCTCGACACTATAAAAAAACTTTATCAAGCAGCCACCGTTTCAACTTTACTTTAAATGAAGTCAGACTGGACGCATCTGTGACTTTGTTGGACAGTCTATATACTTATTGTAATTTGTCCTTATACACTTATTTATTTATACACTTCCGGGCCCATTACATGACTCGATTTACTAGACTTGGTTAATCTGCACGATAATGTGACGAGCGTGCCTTCACACTCCGAGTATTGTACGAATGTACCACGTGGAACGTGGTACAGTCCACGTGGAACGTGTTAGAGAAGAGGGTGGGGCGCTCCCCCACCCTCTTCTCTAACAGTATAAAAGGATGGCAATACGGTGTAGTTTTATCATTCGACGCTTGACTGCCGAACGATCAACAACTTGTTTGGTGCCTGAAGATGCCTCGTGGAGAGGCGAAACACGTGTCGCGTATGCGGTGTCCGATATTGCTGCAGCCGCAGCGGATGCAGCAGTATCGGAGGGAGCATGCATCAGCTGTTGGTGGCGGGTGCACACGGGCTGTTGGTGGCAGGTATGCTGGGACTAACAGTAGTGGGTGGGCGCCGGCCGGCAATAGTTTGCATGAACTAACTGGTGGCGGAATTGCACAAAGTAATTCAAATCATGTAGTATGTAACTTTGACTTCCGCAAAGTAACACCTGAATCTATTAACTGTTTATTCAGTAATTAGACCTTTACAGGCACTTTTACACGTCAAAGTCAAAGGCCGGTCAATCTACTGAATACGCAAAAAAAAAAAGATATGCATGTATGTCCATACGCTTTGCTCACCGACTCAGTCGGATTTATGCCCTAAATGTTTAATTCTTATAGCTACAAGCGTTTGCATTAATAATGTAAGTAATTTATAAATAATTGTGGTGATGTAAAATAATTTATTTAAGTATTTGAAATTTCGATAAACGTGTGAATAATCAAAACTCTCTGTTTAATTTTTATTGAAATTTAATTCAAAATTGTTCATATTGGTTAAACATTATATTTCGCTATCTACTTTAATTTATCAATTATTTTAATTCTTATTAGAATAATTCTTAATTTGAACTTGGCAGGTTTTCGTGCTGTACATAACACTTGATTAATTGTATAATAAAATTTATTATTTATATAATCTAATTACCTATTTATATAATTAAATTAACCTGCCAAGTTCAAATTTAGAAGTATTATAATTTTAGATATTTTTAACAAAATTTTTAACTTGGCCCCCTTTTTAACAGGTATGTTTTTGGTGGGATTTCAATACTTTTTTTCAAGAAATCATAACTATTTTTTTGGCCTGTTGCTGGAACTTAGCTTAGGCCAAGTTCCAGCCCCCCCCCCCCCCCCCCAATGGGTTCCCGGTTTGTCGTACCGGGGGAGCTCAGTACCCGTGGTAGCCTCGAGCCACGGGGAAGCTAAGAGGAACCCGCGAGGGGGCGCTCCTGCTGTTTGTTCCACCAGCAGTGAGCGCCCACATTGGGGCGGCGGGGGAGTGGGAAGTTCTCCCCCCACCCGGGGAGGGGCGCTCCCGCGGGCTCGGCTTCGGCCTTGAGCCTGTAGGGATGCGCCCAATGGGGCGGCGAAGGAGTGGGAAGTTCTCCCCCCACCCGTGGTGGGCCCGCCGGGAGAGGAATGTTTCATTGCTCTCCCGGCGCTTCAGGCGGGGCCACACCGCCGTGGCTGTGGTTGGAGATCGGTCGCGGAGGAGGAGGAGTGTCGGTGTTACGTTGCCGCTCTCCCTATCCTCCGCGACCGAGCGTTGCCGCACCGCGTTTGCGGCGGGAGGCAAGCGGCGGAGCCTTTCATCTTCTCCGCCGCTGGAGTTTATCTGGCTCCCATGGGTCCACAGGCGGTAGACTGCGTGGGAGTCTGCCGCCTCTCAATTGGCCCGAGAAGGTACGGCGCGTCCGTGAGTTCCGGACGCGCCGACTTGGTGAGTGGGCGGGCGCTGTGACGCCCCCGAGAAGGGGCCGCTTTGGCGGCCAGCCGCGCCGGGGTTCGCGGATGTATTTCCGTTCCCGTGTCCCCGGCAAAAGCGGTTGAGATGGAACTCCGGAGGTTTTTTGGTGGGTAGGCACGTCACTCGGGCGTGGAGTCCCACATAACCCGACAGCCTCCCCCGCAGGCTGGCGGGTATCCGTAACAAGGATCTTTCCTCCGTAAAAAAAAAAGGCCAAGTTCCAGCAACAGGCCGCGCGCATGCCGTGCACTATTTACACGAACCGTTTAGACCCACTTTTGACCCCCCTGTAGCTCACTAGATTTAATAAATAGAGTAAATAGAGCGTGCTCATGTACTGACATCGCATTTGATGTCTGTTTACCTATTTTTACGTAAAATTACGTCTATGCAAACCTCCCACCAAAAAATGATAATTAATCAAAGAAGTCTACTTTCAGTGTATGATTAGTATGGTATTTTCATATAATTTAGCGTCGCATATAACGTTTACCAACATTTTAAGCATATTATGGCGTACGCACACACTTTCCGACAAGAATTGCAAGTGTATACTAGATTTAAGTTTCAAAATTGTCATGAAAACATGAAATAATGAATATAAACATAAATATTAGTCTCAACTCATTTCAATTTACTCACCAAATTGATAAATAAGGATATTTATCGGGTATTTACTCAATCTACTGAGTAAATACTTAAATGGGTTGATTGAGTATTTATGCATCGCCCATCACTAGCTGTTACGCGGCGCATCTTGCGCCGCGTCTGTTTTATGCAGAAAATAAAACATATTAAATTTGCAGGTTTTGGCATGTTGCCGATACATTTAGTCAGACGACCTGGTGTCGTGCGTGACGGGTTCAGTTTATCGGAAAGGAAATCTCTCTAAAGCATTTTTTTATGATCCGAATATAGAAGCAATGGGAGGCAGGAAGCCGTTTAGAAAATATTGTTTGAAAAAAAAAGATTTTACAATTTTCACGATCTGCAGTAATTACTTAAATATTATACGAAATTGACAACCGGATTTGCAGGTGAATTATTAATAAAATATTTATAGAGCACTTCAAAGCAACTTACAGATGAATGTGCTCAATGCGTCAAATTATCTGGGCGAGGTAGCTATTTCTATATAAACGAAGATAGATCAATTCATGCGTGATAGATAGATAGTAGGTTAATCAGAAGGTAAGCGAATAAAATGGGAAAACGCCGTTAAGTCTCGTCGGTCAAGGTATTCTATACACGACAGCCTTCTGTTCTGTTCCATCAATCGAACAAATTGCTTTAGCAAACTATTGAAAGTAAATTATGATAAACAAAACATTTGTGTTACCTGATAAGTATTTACACTGTTTAAACCTATTCCTATTGTTTGTATGGGGTTCAAAAATAACTAAAAAGGTCAATACAATAACAGAATTAAAAAAAAAATAAAAAAAATGTTCTTAAATCAGTTATGCAGTACAATACTGCCGATTTTAGGAATGATAAAATTGCTCTCCTTATATTGCAAACGGTTCACTATTATTTATGAATAGCAGATTATTTATGAATAGCGGTTTGAAACTAGAATACTTATATATAGGTCATAACATAAAACTAGGTGTAAGTAAACAAGTGTAAGTAATCTTATGTAAAATAATTGGCCAAGTGCGTGTCGGGCCACGCGCAGTAGGGTTCCGTAGTTACGAACGCCAACTTTGAGTTCATGCCACTAAAAACGTCTAAAACTAATTTTCTATTGAATTTGTATGAAATTTTCCTTTTCCGAGAACATTTTTTAAGTTAATCGCCTTTAACTTTTTAATTTGTAAACCCTACTTAGCTCTTGATAGTTTTCCTTTAAATTTTGTAATATATTCTATAGCTGTGAATTTTTTCACGCGTCCATATATAACAGTTTAGCAGATAGAGGGGGGGACACTTGACTCTAACAAATTTTTTCACTTTAAAAGCAAATATTTCAGAAACGGAACCCAAAATCGAAAAACGGTGTTCACAAACTCACAATATTTTAAAAGACCTATTCAACGTTAGGTACCCAACATGATAGGTTAGTCAAGAAAAAAATATTGTCTTTTCACTTTAGGTACTTGTATGGGAGCTACCCTAAAAAAAATTTTTTTCATTATTTTATTTTACCATTTTTTCCGCCTAATTGATATACATATTCATGCTAAATTACAGTTTTCTAGTACTTATAGTCGCTTAGTAAAAACCGCGGACGGACAGACAGACAGACAGACATGGCGAAACTATAAGGGTTCCTTGCTTACTACGGAACCCTAAAAAAAAATGAAAAATAACGTGATTCGCCAGTATTCTCGCCCTTGTCTAATGCCTGGAGCATGTATGAAACATATATATGAAACTATGAGAATTGACTACAGAGCAGTGTAGTAAATTTCCCCTCGTTCTATTTCGGTCTTAATGTGCCATTTATTAAGAATGATTACAGAACCGCTTGGTTAATCTTGTGCGAAACAATGCAGCGTTACTGGTACTACAAATAGCAATAGCAAGGAAATCTACATTTTTCCGGGTAGGACTTGTTTTCTAGGAGGATGTGAATGGAACATCACTTGTTGTGATAAAATTCAATTTTTCAAAACTAAAAATCGTCTTCACTCCCAAACTACACAACCAATTTTGAAAAAAATTTCTATGGGATTTTTTGTTAGAAAGGGCATACTTATCAGGTGGTCTATGGGACCAACTGATAAGTATGCCCTTTCTAACACAAAAATATTTTTCATATCGGTCTAGGAGTCTTTGAATAATCGGGGAACATACATAAAAAAAAATCACGACGAAATAACCTCCTCCATTTTGGAAGTCGTCTAAAAACAAATTTGTGCATTTTAGGTAAATGCACAAATTTGTACACAAATTGTTTTTTTAGACGACTTCCAAAATGGAAACATTATCGGTTTGATTTTTATTTCAGCTACACGCTTTCTAGCGTAAGTTAAAACACGCAGATAAATTGGAGCGGAAGCAGACTGTTTTACATATCGAAAACAGACACAAATTGCACGTTACACGAGTATCTACACTAACATTGACAAGTGTAATTTATTAACAGTAGGTAAGTCAGTAAATTGATGAAGTGTGTGATAAACACTGGCCACTCGTCGAGATAACAGATCCACACGAATTGCCTTTACGTAACAATCGTGGGCTGCGAGGAGTATGCGGCGAGTCAAGGAGCCGAGTGCGCGCCACTACCGCGGCGTCCGTTGGCGCGACCACCCACCACCCACTCCTTGCCGCAGAACGAGTATTACCGCAATCAAGTAACTCACGACTGTGTCAACTGTCTGTTGCTAAACATTTCATCTCGTTACGACAGTCTACATCTTTAATCATTTTTATGAGTGACAACCATGGCCGCGAAGCAATATATTTTAGGAATGGATATTGGGACGACATCGGTTAAAGTCTGTGTTTATGATCCGAAAACAAAAGAGTTGGTTGCTAAACAAAATAAGGATACTGCAGCTAACATACCGAGCGACCAAGGAATAGAAGGGAATAAGCAGGATGTCCCGAAAATTGTGTCAGCTGTACATTACTGTGTATCGCGGCTTCCTAGAGACGTCTTGCGACATGTCACGAAGATTGGAGTTTGCGGTCAAATGCACGGTGTTGTGTTGTGGAATGATGGGTAATTTTTTTTTTAGTCCAAGAACCGAACCAAAGTAACCTTGTGGAGTTCACTGTGTGTTTTTTGATAAAATCAGAAATTATAACTGTGGTACCAATAATAAGTGGCAGCAAATATTATCTGCGTACGGTGTTTTGTTTTAGGTGTGTGTAAGTGGCCAACACTGGTGTCAGATTTTTCAGGCTGCCCACAGGCATCTGACATAGCTGGACGACTGCCATACAATGATGACAACCGGGGGATCAATGGCTTGTACCTACCTTCCGAAGCACGGAGGAGCTCAAGAAATTTTAAATGCCACTTGTGGTCACCCATCCAAGCGCAGACCACGCCCGGGGCAACTTAACTTGCGAAAGCGCTGGTAAAGCGTTCCCCACAGGGCCACAAACGGGTTTCCATATTATATTATATACTATGAATTCCAAATAAGTTGGTAAATAATATATTTTCTTACAGGGCTTGGGAGAAAGTGGAAAAAGATGGTGTGGTTATGCGATTTGAAGGAACACGAGAAAAAATGTCAGCATTATACACCTGGCAAGATACAAGATGCAAACCTGAGTTTTTGGAGTCTCTACCCAAACCAGATTCGCACTTGCGATGCTACTCAGGTTATGGATGTGCCACGCTTTTGTGGATGCTGAAGCATAAGCCAGAGAAGCTAAAGAATTTCAAATACTCTGCAACAGTGCAGGACTTTGTGGTGGCTATGCTTTGTGATTTAGATACGCCAATCATGTCTGACCAAAATGCTGCTAGTTGGGGTTACTTCAACACAGAACAAAATGAATGGAATACTGATATTCTCAAATCAATAGATTTTCCAATAAACCTTCTGCCAAAAATTGTTAAAAGTGGAGAACTTGCGGGAAAATTAAGCACCGCTTGGAATGGAATCCCTGAGGGAACACCAGTAGGCGCAGCTCTAGGTGACCTCCAGTGTTCAATGCTTGCTACACTTGAAAATGAGCAAGATGCTGTGTTAAACATATCAACGTCTGCCCAATTGGCTATTGTGGTCAATAAGATTACTGATATGGGCTGCAACACTATTGAACATTTACCATATTTTAAAAATAGTTATTTAGTGGTTGCTGCATCATTAAATGGTGGTAATGCTCTGGCTACATTTGTGAAGATGCTACAACAATGGATGTTGGAATTAGGGGCTCCAATACCACAAGCAAAAGTGTGGGAAAAATGTATAGCTTCTGGCTTGGAAGCTCCAGAGTCCACTATGAAGATAAGTCCTCTGCTTTTGGGAGAAAGGCATGATCCAACAGCAAAGGCATCAGCTTTAAATATTGATCTTTCTAACATTCAGTTAGGCCAAGTATTCAGGTCTTTATGTGATGGTTTGATTGAAAATCTACATTTCATGATGCCAAAAGAGATATTAAGAAATGCTAACATAAAAAGAATTGTTGGCAATGGGTCGGGATTATCAAGGAATGCTGTATTGCAGCGAGCTGTAGAGCATTACTATAGTTTGCCTTTAGAGTTCACATCGGGAGGAGATGCAGCAAAGGGTGCTGCTATAGCTGTTATGTAAATTAACCAGCATGCCTTATCACATTATCATTATATATAGACGGTATATAGAAATACATTTTAGTCAAGAGTTACTTTTTATTAGGACAATAAATTTTAAAATATTAACTACCTAATTATTTTTAATTTTAAATAGGTAAGTACACATATTAATATCCACCTTAGTTATGATCTAGCCATAAGATGATAATTATTGTTGTGAGATCCTATATAAAATAGACAGTATGTTACAATGGTTAGGAATTGGATAGGTACCTATATATATTTTCAAGACAGATACACGTTACTTTTGAAAATTTGCTTATGAGTTATGTATGAATTGTATGGGAACATAGTAAAATTAGTGCAAGGGTTCAAAATCTCTAAATAGTTTAACTGTGAAAGTAAAAAGTTATGAAACTTACGCAAAGGTTAGATGTATGTTTAACAAGATCTTTTCTATAATAAGCGAAATACAAAACACAAAAATCTAAATCACACAAATAAATCCACGCTGAATTCAAATGCTGTGGAAATATAAATCTTTAGGTACCTTTGAATTCTCTTTGGGTACCATGGGTACCTACCTACTTTAGGTTGAGGTTATGTTATTTACACTTTTTTTATTGTTGAGGAGCACATCTGACTAGGCTCAGATGTTGCCTTGTTTGTTGGCGTATAAAGCCAAGCAAAATCTGAGGGAGGCGCTTCTATATCCAGCTAAGAGCATTTAAAAATATGCTATCAGCTGTTATCTGTCACTGTCACTGCTTGTCTGTCACATGTCACTTACAATGCTGAATCTTTTAGAGCGAGGAAAAATCAAGCAATGCAGAATACTTGTTATTTTTAAAGGGATTTGTTTGCCTTACTTTACCGAGGAAATACGTCAAAATCAAACAACAAAGGATTTGTTCGGCGTGGACTTGAACTTACATTTGTAACACGATGGAAAGTGACAAGATATGTGAAGATAATATGGATATTCCAATAGTAGAAGGGAATCTCTTAGAACAACCCAAAGAGGTATCAGAACCTGCCCGTAATCCACTGATAAAGATGCGCACTTATGTTTTAGCTCTTCGTCCGTGGTCGTTGAGTGCAAGTTTATTGCCGACGTTACTGGGAGCCGCGCTAGCGTACCGACTGCCGGGGGACACCGGCTTCAGCTGGCTCACTCTGCTGCTTACATTGTGCACTGTCATCCTAGTACACGGAGCCGGCAATGTCGTCAACACATACTTTGATTTTGTTAAAGGTATAGACAATCGCAAATCTGATGACAGGACTTTGGTGGACCATATTCTAAGTATTGATGAAATTGTTTCTCTGGGTGCCATTTTATATATGGCCGGGTGTGCATTTTTTGTTCCATTAGTCATCTCATCACCAGCACGTATGGAACATCTAGCATTAGTTTATTTTGGGGGATTGTCGTCTTCATTTTTGTACACTGGAGGCATAGGTTTGAAGTATATTGCTCTAGGGGACATACTAGTGTTAGTGATATTTGGGCCGGTCTCGGTAGTGTTTTCATTTCTGGCTCAAACTGGAAGAGTGGATTGGCAAATTATTTCTTATGCTGTACCACTTGCCTTGAACACTGAAGCAATATTACACAGCAACAACACAAGAGACTTGGAGACGGACTGCAAAGCTGAGATTGTGACATTAGCCATATTGATTGGCAGAACAGCTTCTTATTTATTGTATGCATTTTTATTGTTTACTCCATACATAATGTTTGTAGTTGCATCTGTCAAATGTTCTTTCTGGTTTTTGTTGCCAATTTTAACCCTCCCCAGAGCATTTGAAATTGAAAGAAGGTTTAGGAACCCAGACACAATGCGCTATGTCCCAAGGCAAACTGCTAGGTTGAATTTTTACTTCGGCATGTTGTACATGATCTCTTGTCTATTTGCTAACAGACTTCCCTTCCTGTTGCGATAGTAAAGTGAAGTGAAAGATTGTTCATTTTACAAAATATGCTGCTACAAAAATCTTTTATGGATGGAGTAAAACAGTATTTCTTTTAATATAATATTTCGCATGCTCATTTCTTCTTAAATTATGAGCTTATTCAAAAATTGTGGTTGTGCTGAATGAATTTTCAAAATAATGTGGCACAACTATTAAACTTAGCTGTAAGTGTAGAAATCAACATATCACAGATCTCTATCACCACTGTTATGTTAATGCTGCGTATGTTGCGGATACAGGATGCTAGTGTGATGGAGGCCAGATAATGAGCGTTCACACATAAATAGACCAGTTCACAATGGCTGGTAATAAGGGTGCGACCCTCTCCTATGATATACATAAAAACTGTTGCTGCTTATGATTAACTACCTCTCATGTAGATTTGTAGAAGTATGTGTGGTGATATGCAGATTTTGTATTTTTATAATTATGTTGAAATTTGGGATGGGATGAAAAGTTGTATAGAAAGGTGAAAATATTTATTGTAACTACATTATATGAAATCTCATACCTGTATTGTACATTGACAATAATAATTTATATAAATTAGTTGATAAGTTTTAAGTCAAATACATATACACATTATAGTTTACAAAAAATCTTTTTACTTTAACAAATTTGAAAGATCATTGGGTTTTTAGGATGTATGAAGTGAATGGCGATGTGGCTAGTAACCCATCACTATTTGGTTCCATATTTCATCACTATCTCTCAGGTCTTATGGCCCTAGGTTCTGTTTGCACTTTTTGGGAAATGTACATGATAATGTATTTGTATGTAGTAAATAAATTCAGGTTTAATTGGTACCAGCTACCAGCCATATGGATAGATGACCAGAAATAGTTGTTCCACCAAACATGGTAAATTTTTAAAATGTGTCAATGCAGTTAATCAGTTTCTAGGTTTGTGGAGTCAACATTGTATTATAAGTATTTATTAATCAAATGACAATAATAATATGACAAAGCCCTTCCGTTAGAGCAAAACTGTGAAATATATTTTTTTCAGCAGTGGAATTTGCGAAGTGCTTTCTTTAAAAATAAATTATATTTTAACTACACATTATGTAAATTATACTTATTGACGTGTAAAAGTGCCTGTAAAGATCTAATTACTAAATAGATTTTTGAATTTTGGTTTTCAAAACGTTTAAGATATTGTGACCAATTACTCTCAGGTTTATTATCTGTATTTTATTGTATAAATTAGAATCAATAAGATGGTGAAATCATTAAAACCACATATCACAATTATTATATTTTATTGACATATCAACATAAGAGACCTCTAGCATATAATCTTTATGATATAAAGATTGATACAAGTCAAATTATTATACAATGAGACCAAGTAATTTAAAAGAAATGGACTTACGTTAGGAATGCCTGCTCTAAACCTGATATACTGGCAGTGACGGAAGAAATTTAAAATTGAATAATCTGTTTATCACTACTATACATGGTGGTTACGACATTATACGCTAATATTATGTGAACGTGAATGTAATGATGATTATGAGTACTATTTGCTAATCCCAAGTGAACATCCATTTCAAGACATGACATTGATATTTGTTATCTAAAGGAACTAAATCACAATCAAGATACAAATAATATTGTAATCATGTCAGCTCACAAAAACTAAACATAATATCACTATATGCAAATCTGTGTATTCAAATCCATAAAATAAATTCATTTTCTATTTATTTTGCACAAAAATAAAAGTCTTCAACATTCCATACAATACCTTATGTTATAGTATATTTCTGTGTAAGTATATCATTAGTTATACTAATGTTGGACTAATTAATCTAAAATAGAAATGACTTTCATGTGGTGTAGTGGAGCTTCTTACCAAATGCAATAATATAATTGGCTCGCATACTCAATTGATAACGTTATAGGGAGCGATACTTCTTATTCAAAACATTTCGGGGTCAAACTTCACAAGCACCTCAGACCGGACTTGATGATTCTTTAGAATTAGGCCTTTAAATGTGATGTTAAATTATAGATAATATAACAGTTTAATACTTTAATTTCAGTTAAATTATGTTAAAATGCTGCCAAATGTTGTATCTATAGTATAGTAAAGGGTATTTAAAACTAGAAGACAAAATACAAGATTCTGAAAATATTCCGCTTATAGTTTTAAAGCTAGGAGCTGAAAGGATCACCATGTCGCCACGTTCTAGTTAAAATAGCCAGTGCAATATACATGCACTCCGTACCATGCGTGTTTAATCTCACATTCAAGTGGACAATAGTCCGGACTCTGGAAATATCCAGGTCGAGTCTTTCTTTATGCATTACATTATATACATCAGACTTATTGTTGGCTTAGGATGCTTACGACGACGTTGAAGCCTTCTTCTCACGTTGCCATTGGCTGATCTTCTCTTTGAGTTCCGTGGCTGTAATAAAGAAAAAAGATTGTTAAAAAAAAAGTACGAGCAAATGTTGCTGCTATGTTTAGCTTAATCATTAATTTTTACAAGCTGTATCTTACGACTTCGTCCGCAAGGACTTTATAGCATTTTTATCAGAAAAGTGGTCGAAGTGGTTCTTATTTTTTTTGTCTTCAGTTTTCATATGCGGTCAGCGGTTATTCGTTTTTAAGCAAATTTGCTCTTTGATTGAGTCCTCCAGCGAGAGCCTCTAATAATTATTCAGGAACAAAATGTCTTTCCTTTTCAGTCGCTTCTGGTAAGATTGTGTTGTCAGCCCAGCAGCCAGTTTATTAGGGGGACATCCAAACTCCTCTTATAATATTCCGTCTGTAATTGTTGACTTATTTCAACATTACTAACGGGTCATGGCACAGCAGATATTATACTTAGAATTACATTCTGCATTGCAAATTGATTATGTTATTTATGAATTTTATAATAGCATTAACTAGAAGCTTGAAATTTTCACCAATTATGTATTACTGTTGCAGCTATAATAAAAAAAACTAACAATAGTTTTTTAAAAGATTGTAGTTACGGAACCGTTCTTGTATGAGTCATTCAACTCGCTCTTAACCAGTTTATTATTATATGCATAGTTGTAATAATGTACCTGGACGCAGCTGGTCTTCTGAGAGCGGCTGCCGATTGAAGGGGTCAGTGGCGCTGTTCAGCAAGTGCCGCAATATCACAGATCTATCCATCACCTGCATCCAAACATATTCATCATCAGCACTTTATTGAAGTAACTTATAAATAAACATTTACACAAGATACCAAAACTCGACCGAAGACAACCATCGTCCGTAAGAGTGTTTACAATTTTTTCTAATATCTTTGTAATGAATACATATATCCGGTAATTCGTATTGCTAAAGCTAAATTTAGTTTACAATAATGACATGAGCTTGTAAACCAAAAAAATCGTGTGAAAACAAAACTTCTATTTGAAATAAGCAATGAAGAGCTAGCTCTTGCTAGCGTAATGCAGCACTCATTTCTTAACTTTGATGACCAATACGGTATTTTAGTCCATATGAAATAAATCTAAAAATATATTCTTGAGATGGCTTAGGTCTAAAACAATCGGAATATGGGTTTTAGTTCATAAAATACCAAAATAAATATTAAAAATCAATTTGAAGTTTTCAGCCTTTTTGATCTGTTTTTATCACAAAATAGCCGTCATGTTATTACGTCATACGCCTGTGTAAACTAAAGTGTCAAAATGCATACATTGGCGCATTTGTTTATATACATATCTGACGTCATGACCATAGGGCAATTTGGCGTCCACTGATCTCATGTTTTAGGCAATGTACGCGCGAAACAATAGGGAATATGCGTGTATTTTTTATATATTTTTATACTATTGCTTACATCGATACAAAATTTAAAAAAAATATGCAGTTCCAAAAAAATTTTAATTATAAGGAAAAAAAAATCATTAAAATAATACAGAAATTATGGCACTTTAAAACGCGCGCCATCTTGCCTACCTTGGCGTGACGTCAAAGTCTACAATAACAAACAAAGTGAACAGTAAAACTGTTACCTTCATAACATTATTTTGGATTTTACGACTATGAAATCATGGATCAACAAAAGAAATCGACTTACAAGTATTGTATTGTACCAAAATGTAAAAATACAATAAGGAATGCACCCGATAAAGTGTTTTTTCT
The DNA here is from genome assembly GCA_943193695.1 of Acrobasis suavella. Taxonomy (NCBI): domain Eukaryota; kingdom Metazoa; phylum Arthropoda; class Insecta; order Lepidoptera; family Pyralidae; genus Acrobasis; species Acrobasis suavella. The sequence goes on along the minus strand of OW971945.1, from coordinate 6,298,217 downwards.
TGTCCCGAGAGGTGAGGACGTAAGAAAAAAGTGGTGTAAAATCATGAAAAGAGACATGGTGTCTCCATCAACTTGTTTATATTGTTGTGAAGATCACTTCAACGTAAGTATTTATGCCGCTTCTTAAACAATATTAACTAATATTTGGTTTCTATGCTACATTTATCAACATAACCTCGTTAGAAAGCGGTTAAAGTTTTGCGAGAGGTTACCACTGCCACTGACTAAAACCAGTTACTCAGACTTATCCTTTAAATTATCCACATTTCATTTCATGTTTTCATTTATTGTATGTTTTTTTTTCAGTTAGAAGAGGATACAGATAATTATATGGAGTACAAAATCATGAATTTACAAGAAAATAAGAAAACTATACTGCGATTAAAGAAAGGTATTATTCCTCACAAATTTCAGTGTCAAAAAGACACTGTGTTGCAGTCACCACCAAAGAGAAAGGGTTTCTTAAAGAGAAAACATCAAGAAATAATTGAAGATGCTTTATCTGTGCCTCCTGCTAAACAAAGTGTTAGTGCTCTAAAAATAACTGAATCATCAAAATACAGTAAAATAGAAGAAGGTGCCAGTACGTCTTCATCTCACTTACACACAGAAGATACTAAAACCATAAACTTTGATGAACCTGGTTGCAGCGCCTCTTTAGCTAATGTATATGATAAAAAAGTAACGCATGTTGACAAGGCTATTCAGGTCAATAGTAAAATACATTACAGAAGTAAAGGTGTCAATGTTAATTTGGGTGCAAAGACTAAGAATATAGCAATATCTCCATTTCCTATTTTATCTAAAACTACTTCAACATCTCCGTTGAAAATAGCGCAAACTTCTAAAATTAAAAGGAAATTATTTCAAAATGACCCTGCTGATATTGCATCAATCTCTTCATTTCAACCTTCATCAGTGTTATCCTCATCTTTTGAACCAGAAATGAGTTCAGAATCGAGCTGGTCTATAGAGGATGATTCAGAAAATGAGACACAATTTAAAAGTCAAATGCGTAGTTGCATATTAATAGCAATAGAAAAGGAGCCTAAAATGTTGTTAGGTGTCCCAAAAAAATCATACTATATAATAAAATTGTTAAGTGAAAACATTCCACTTCCCACTGTAGACATTTTAATAACATTAAAAAAAATAAAACTAAATGAGTGTTTTAGTATATTAGCCTTACAGTTTGGGTATACACAGAGTGCAATCAGCAGAATTTTTTCAAAATGTTTACCATTATTGGCAAAGAAAATGAAAGAGTTGATTGTATGGCCAACACCAGAAGAGATATTTAAAAATTTGCCTATAGCATTCAGGGCCAGGTACTCTAATGTTGTTTCTATAATCGATTGCCTAGAAATACAGATTGAAAAACCATCAAATGCAGTCCACCAATCACTTACTTGGTCACAATATAAAAAAGTAACACATTAAAATATTTAATTTCTTGTACACCCGATGGCTTGGTTAATTTTATCTCTGATGGATACAGTGGCAGGGCAACGATGTAATGTTAGTTGAAGACTGTGGTTTTCTTGGATGTTTGCCACCTAAAACTGCAGTTATGGCTGACAGAGGCTTTAAAGAAATATCACATTTGCTAGGAAAAAAGAATTGTACTCTTATACAACCTCCTTCTGTTTTCAAGTCTACTTCCAGTACTAAAGAAGATGTAAAGCAGTCAAAAAGAATAGCAGCATTAAGAATTCATATAGAACGAGTTATAAATAGATTAAGAGAATTTCACATGTTATTGCCTCATGCATGTGTTGACCATAGCTTAATCCCTGTTATAGATGAAGTTATAGTAGTAGCTTGTGGTTTGATTAATATTCAGGATGTATTAATAAAAAAATAGATCAATTAATTTTGTTTTTATTTCTTTTGCCCTATTTAAATAACACAGGAAAAATGGCCTCGCACCAAAACAAGGTACATTTTTCTATCAAGTTTTCACAAAGTTCCTTGTCATAGTCTACTTCTATTATATGGATTTTCTTCGATTCTTCAAAATCACTTTGTGCTACACAAAATAATGCTTTAGTTTTATGAGAAAAATGCATCTGCAACTGAACCTGTGCCATGAATTTTGGTGATATTGTATTATTTTTTCCAATGTACTGACTCATAGATTTCTCTGATGAAGGGCATTTAATTTCAATGCTATAATCAGCATTTTCTCCATCAGGTGATGCGCCCATAATGGGATGTAGGGGATTCAATATAATTCCACATTTATTTATCTTTATCTTTTTAATTTTTTCCACCTCTGATTTGACTTCACTTTCTAACAGCCTTCCTCTTTTCATAGCATCTGTGTCTTTTAGTTTTGATGCTCCCATGATGGCTTCGGTTAAAGCTCCATCCAACACTTTGCAGTGTGCAGCCTCATATGCTTTCGATGCAGTGATCCGTGCATAACGCAACTCGTACCATAAAGGGCAGTCACTTTGTTCTGAAGTTGCAAGTGCAGCTTCTTCACATGTTTTAGTGTGCATCATCTGCTTGCAAAATTCAATAAACTCTTGTGCAGTTTTAGGTTTATTCTGCATTATGCTTACTAAATGATGAATAGATAACTTTTCTGAGTTGCTTGGTTCTTTATAATATTTCATGAGTTGGTTCTCTGTGTCACCGACTTTCTTACTATATGTTTTTACTATATTCAAAAAGGTTTCCTGTGAAGTCTGTGTTAACACAGGGTTTGGCTGTGTTTTTGGTACATTACAAATATCCTTCGCCTTAATGAACTTAAGACTTGTACCCACTGAGGACAACTTAGACTTTTTCCAGTAGCAATCAACACTAGTGGTTGATGGATCTTCACTACGCCTATGTAGCCAGGCCAAAAAGGCAATGGCATGCTTACAGCCTCCTGAAAAATAAAATAACTTAATTAATCATCACAGCCAAACAAAAATAAAAGACAAGACTATTAACTTTCCCTAATCTTAAAAATTGAGAGTAAAAAACACTTTTGTATAGCTATTACCTACCTTTATGTGCTGCACAGTCTTCACACAGCACAGACAAGACAGTTTCTTCGGCCTCATCACAGGTAACTGTTACATTGTAACACTTCTGGCGGACGTTGTGTTCAGGGGTTATTCGAGCCTTTACAATACATATATCACCCTCCCGTTTAAGTTGAACATATCCAACTGCTGAATCACCATATGATTCTCGTCCAGATCTATAAAAAAAACAATAAATGTTAATACAACGAAAAATGACCTTATTTCACGGTGGCCACGATTTTAATGCTATCAAATAATTCGCAAATGTGATCAATGTATTTAGATTGCTAACAGCTTAACTGCATTTAATATATTATGTAAACTTTCGATACATAATATGTAACCTAAAAGATAAATGAGAGAACATTTATCTTTTAGGTTATGTTCACCGTAATTGTATAAATTGTTACAGAAAAGGCGTACAAAATCGAATAAACATTATATCAAATATATAATTACCTTGCAGCTTTCACTCCTTTGATTTCAGCGGACGTAAAATCGGGATTAGATGCAAAAAATGTTGACATCATGAACACATCAATTTTGGGGAGATTATCTGATTGTGCCTTTACATAACCGCTATCAGTCATTTTCCTGAGAGTTTTTGCTTACGACACAAATGTAATATAACTTTGAAATATGCTTAGAAACCACAATAAACTTAATTCAATTATAAACACCCGACAAATGCGTAATGGTTGACAATGTTATTGTAGACTTTGACGTCACATTCAATCTGACCAATAGCGTGCGTTTCAAATACTTTGAATTTCCCGCTCATTTTTTTGTACTTTTATTATTTATTATCATAATCAAAAAGATATTATGTTGAAAACTTTTTATATAGGCGTAATTCTAAAGCAATAAAGTTTACAAAAAAAAATATTTGGGCTCTTTTTAAATCACACGCATACACCCTATTACTGTGTACATGTCTGTAGGAAGTTGTGACGTACCTTCCCGGACGGTAACAGCACGGGGTCCGTCATGAGCGTGTCCATGAGCGGGTCGCGGAACTCCTCGGGCGCGTCCGCGAACTCGTCGCTCTTCTGCTGGTTTGACACTGGAAACAAATATCTTGTTACAGTGCTGAGTAGATAATGTATTTGCGCGGGCCTTAATCACGTCAATGAATTCTTTTCCTAGGAAGTCATCAGAAGCAGCTCCGATTTTGATGATTCTTTTTTTATAAATATGGTTTTTTATATTATTATAAAAAATAGAAACCTTACAGAAAAGGATAATAATTTATATTGTTATGCTAAATATTGTGATGATGTAGGTCGACACATGTAACGGTAACCGCCTTAAATCATCATGTGGGACGTATGCCTTTTGTCGATGTACGCTTTTTGTGATTTTTGATCCGTTCCGTTTATGAATAGTTTGAAAGGTAAGTCGAAATGTACATATATTGTTACTTCATGTATGTATTTTTGGACTTACGACTTTTAGCGTGATTGTGGGCAAGAAGATGGAAAAAGGAGTTGAAATGTTTACCGGCAATCTGATATGCATTGTCGGCGAGCGCCTTGAACCGCTCGATCTCCGTGGTGGTCTTGATGCAGGCCTTCGAGAGCCGCACCGCCGCCTCCTCGAACAACTCTTTGCGGAACGATCTCTGTAAAAGCACATCACCAAAAATAAATAAATAAAAACAATGTATAAATTAAAAATACGAAAAAAAAATAACCATTACAATATTCTCACATTAGGTTGCAGAAAGATAAGAGTGTGTTAATTCGAACACGCTTGTCGAACCATAATATAGAAGTCTACTATATAGTAACATTATTTTTGTTCCAAATGAGTGTGTGAAACGGTGATATGAAATTAAAAAACGAATACAAGAGGTGTTTTAACGTGAATGCAAGTTGCATTCACGTTAAAACACCCGTATCGAAATCGATCCATCCGTTTGAGCGCTACGATGCCAAAGACAGACCGACGGACATCAGCGTATTTTTTTTTAGCGTCAAACTTATAACACCCCTCTTATTTGTCAAGGGTTAAAAAATGAAGGCATCTATAAGACTTTCACGAGAGGCGTGACCATAGACAAAGCTTGAAGCTTTGTCGCAGAGGAGGGACTCGAGACTCGACTCCGAGTGGATTGAAGGCGATCCTGACCTCGTCAGCGGCGAGCGCGGCGTGGAACTGCGGCGAGTCGAGATGCAGGTAGATGTCCACCAGCTGCGACAGCAGCCGCCGTGGCTCCCAGCCGTACTTCTCGGGCCGCCGGACCTAATTGAGTATTTTCTTTGGTCAAAAAAATATTTATTTTGAACTGATAAGAACATAAAACGTCGCAAAATAATGACACTTGTCATTGAACATATCGATTTTAACGTGATTTTAGATTTATTATTGCAGAAAAACGGATAATAAGAACGCTATTTGGCTGTATTTCATGCAAATCCCATAGGAAATGTTAATTTTCACGTTTAGAAAAACGTATCTGATTTTACTTGTTGGAAAATAGCGGATTTATTCACTAGAATCAAACAAATCTGTTTCCAAAAGAACATTGTGATTAGTAAAGGAAAATTATTCTTGTGCCGAAATTTATAAAAAAAAACAAATCACTCAAAAAAAAATTCAAAAATCATTTATTTATCTTTGGATATTTATATCACTTGATAATTGTCATTTCTTTTTTCTTTCGATTTCTTAATAGTTAGTTGTTGACGTTTACAACTAAGTTTATTGCCGCCTCCAAAGCGCAAGTACAGAAGAAGCGGTAACATACTTTACTGCAGCATTTTCTCCAAAAACGTCAACCTTACAATTATACTGTTATTAAAATTAGATGTGTGGACTGAGAATACATTGCTATGTCATAATTATTAATTAAAAATGTCAAATTTGAAATTAATGTCAATTTGTATAAAATTCATGTACTGATTGTACTCAAATTATGTCATTTGTGAGTGTACAAATATAAACCTTTAAAAGGGACCCGCGCCAAGCTCAAGCCAGACGTTTTTGTCTTTAAGATAATCATCGGTTCCGTAATAAGCCTTCTCACAAAGTACTTTCTTTACATAAGCTTTAAATTTTCTATCTGGCATCACTACATTCTACTTGAACTATTCGAGAAACAATGAATGAAACTGGCGTTAAAGTCTTGGTAAAAGATAGGGCTTTGCCCAGCAGTGGGACAATAAATGTAATAAAATAAATGTACTAGAATCATCATTAATCAAGCGTATTTCCGGTTTCATCATTAGCGGTAACGCTTCAGAGTCCGGGGTCTGCAACTTAATTTAGGTGATTTGACGAGGTTACTGGTTTTACACAGAGCGACCGCCGTCAAACCTCCGCAACCCGCAGGGTAAACCAGAACCAAATCTGGGATAAATCAGCAAAAGCAAGATGGTGTTTGGGAGCTACAGTATTCCGTGCCTTCCGAAGCACGGAATCATCTTTTTTTCGGATAATCGTGGTAAGGTAATTCAAACCTGCAATTGGGTATTTTCCTGGGTCAAAAATAAATTATTTTGTACTGTTAAAAAATAAAACAGCAAAATAATGTCACTTGTCATTGAACATATACATTTTAACGTGATATTGATTTATTATTGCAGAAAAAACTGATAATAAGAGCGCTATTTGATTCCAAGAAACTGTGACGTCATCTGCCAGTATTTCATACAAATTCCATAGAAAATGTTTGTTTTGACGTTTAGAAAAAAGTATCTGATTTGACTTGTTGGAAAATAGCGGATTACCTATATCCATATATCAAAAATAAATTTGCCTGTATTTATTGGCCTCTCTCTAGTATGCCACTGACCTCGATTAAAAACATGACAATTAGTAGCAATTTTTTGAAATGAAGTAATATGACAATTAGGAGCAAGGGGTGAGCCCCCCTTTTAGTCTGGTATCCTTGGCATACCTTGAGGTTCTTGCACTTGGGCCCGCAGAGCTGTTGCAGGTTGAAGTTGAGCATGGACGCCAGCCGGTCCACGAGCTCGGCGCGCAGGAACGGCTCCTTAATCTCCACCGTCAGGTACTCCAGCATGTCCACCGTCTCCCTGGAAATGAATTTATCATCTATGAACTAAAGATTCTATGCTCTGTTGAATATTGAATCTTAATACTAGTAAATAGAACATACTATTTTTGAGATGATAATTCTGAGATAAGTAATATTAGAGATTTATTCTTAAGTTGATCCATTGTTCCCTTTTGATGACAAGAAAAAAAACAGAAACACTTTTTAACCCCAAAGGAAAAAATAGGTGAGTTTTAATTATGACTGAATTTTTTTGTCAAGTAAGAGTGTGTAGCATAGCTATGATTGAATTCCAAAGTGCGTTAATTTTAAACTGAAGTTAATAAATATCGTCATAGCATTTACCTGGCGAGAGTCAAGTACGAGCGGCACTGTCGCTCGTCTTGCGCGAGAGCGCGCGCGCGCGCCTCGCCGCTGCCGGCCGCCGGGCTGCCTTCCTGCGCCTCGTGGATGCGCTTCAGGTACTGCCGCACATAGACAAAACGTCTATATTAATTCAGTACACAATAGCAGTTTACGTAAACTGTCACATAATGAAGGGTATTAAGGTTGAACTATAACTATAACTTATAGTCGTCACTTTTTCTATACTTACAAATTTCGGAGGAGATTTCCTCGACTGTTTGACATTGTACATTCAAAGTTTACCATGATATCGTTTTCTCTCATTATCAATTTTGTAAGTACAGATACAGAATAGTAAAATAAAATCCATTAAAATTATAAGCCACCGAATATTCAAGAAAAGAAGTGTAAAATCTCTAAAACAAAGCCCACACCGACACAGTTTAATTATCGAAGACTAGCTTTAACTCGCGAATTCGTCCGCGTAGAAGTCGAAAATGGTTCTAATAACATTTTTAGTTGGTTTTTTACGTTATTAATGTTGTGATAATATATGAATTATTATGTTAAAATGTTTGAATACTTATAAAATATAACATTTTTTATAATAACTTAGGGATTTAAAGGTCTAGCAGACCGGCGAACCACCCTCTCCAGTTTCCTTCCCGTTCCCGTTCCCATCATTTGCTATATCGAGAGAGAGAGCGACGGAACGCTTCAAAATGGTTAAACTAATCTTGTTTCTCCATACAAACTTCGGACCCCATTTCACCCCCTTAGAGGTTGAATTTAGAAAAATCCTGAAATAAATACTTACTCATTTACCGTAAGTACTCCTGCAAAGTTTCGACTAAAATAGTCTAACTAATCTTGTCACTTTGGACCCCGGTTTGACCCCCTTTGGGGGTGAGTTTTGAAAAATCCTTTCTTAGTGTCCTCCTAGACCTCATAAAAACCTATGTGCCAAATTTGGAGTCTCTAGACCCTGCAGTTTAAGCTGCGCGTTGATCGATTAATCTCTATCTATCTATGTCAGTCATGTCTATGTCCATGTCGAAAATGGTTCTTGTTACGGACAACAGCAGCAGCGCCAGCGCACCCGACCGATCGCCGTGAGCAACTGGCGGCAGAAGTGGAGGGGAGAACGGGACGCGTAGAGCGAGATGGAAGATATTCGCGCGTCCCTATTGGTACATGGCCAACGCGAGCCGTGTACTACGATTAGCGTTAAGATTTTGTATATATAGCTGTAAGTTTAGTTGTATTGTGTACCCTTCAGGCGCTTGACACTTAGTCAAAGCCGATCTCAGTGACGCCCAAAGCCGAGGTTCGTTCCCACCCTGTGGGAGCCCTTTGCGCTGTCACTTTTTCCGGTGTGGTCAACATCTTGCCATTCTGGCAAATGTTGGTCCCGCCTTTAAAATTCCGTCGCGTCCGGTGAGCTGTAGAATGCTTTCAGCATACAGCGTAATCTTCGTTCGAAAAAAAAAAAAAAGTTGTATTGTGTAGTGTGTTATCTGCGAACGGACAGATCAACGAACGGACTACAAGGAGCCTCCAGAAGAAAAGAACCATTGTGAAATAGTGATTAGGTTAATTTATATTCAGCCAGAACGGCATAGTGAACAGTGTGTAATAAATATCTAGTACTACGAACTCTTGGTTTAATTTGAACTCAAGTCATACAGTCCACTATAGCGCGTGAGCTATCGTCAACAGTTCTTATAGGGCTCTCCCTATCCCTGTTCCCTGTTCCTGTTCTCGTTCCCGTTCTTGTCATTTGCTAGACCGAAAGAGAGCGACGGAACGCGAATGCTTCAAAATGGTCAAACTAATCTTGTTTGTCTATACAAACTTTGGACCGTTTCACCCCCTTAGAAGATGAATTTTGAAAAATCCTAAAATACGTATTGACTTATTTACCGGCGGGAGTACTCTTGCGAAGTTTCGAATAAAATGGTCAAACTAACCTTTTTCTCTATACAAACTTTGGACCCCCGTTTCACCCCAGTAGGGGGAAAATTTTGAAAAATTCTGAAATGTCTATTACTTATTTAGAGCCGGGAATACTTTTGCGAAGTTTTGAATAAAATGGTCGAACTAATCTCGTTTCTCCATAAAAACTTTGGACCCCCGTTACACCCCGTTAGGGGATGAATTTTGATAAATCCTGAAACACATTTTTACTTATTTACCGCCGAAGGTACTCTTGCGAAGTTTCAAATAAAATGGTCAAACTAATCTAGCTAATAATAAAATAGTTTGTCCATACAAACTTTGGACCCCCTTTTTCACCCCCTTAGGGGCTGAATTTTGAAAAATTCTTTCTTAGTGCACCCCTAGACCTCATGAGGAACCTATGTGCCAAATTTGGAGTCTTTAGACCCAGCAATTTGGGCTTTGCGTTGATATCTCAGTCAGTCAGTCAGTCAGTCATTCAGTTTCTTCTTTTATATACAGAAAGATTGGAACGATCGATTCAAATTGATTTGTGATAGATTAATGCAGTAGTTTTTGCATAAAACCCGTTTTCCCAAAGGACTTTACGTATTTTTACGCGCTCGGTTTACTGTAAAATATCGTGTATTTCACCTCACCGCTTCGCCCGAATAAAAGTTAGGTGAGACAGCATGCTTTTAGGCCGCGCCCACCTGTGAGTTCGAGCCCGCGACTAGTTCAACTTTAAAATACGAGTGTATCTAGTTAGGTTGTAATATCATACAAACATTTTAATTAAATTATTCAATATGAGACTAAATAAATGTAGAAACGAAACCAACATTAACAATGGCATAACTAATAGTCATGTCACAGCGGCAGGCAGTAGTAGGAACTAACCGTGAGACACTCGTCGAGTAGGAACGTGGTGTCGTTCATGAGCATGTTGATGAACTTCACGAACTGTCGTCCCGAGCGCGACTCCTTCACTATGGCCTGAAAGAACACATAAATAAATATAAATATAATACGGACAAATCACACTGATTGAGCTAGCCCCAAAGATTCAAGATTCAAATGTTTATTCAGTAATTAGACCTTTACAGGCACTTTTACACGTCAATAAGTATAATTTATGTTACGTGTAAAGTATATTAAAATTTAATTTATTTTTAAAGAAAAGCTACCGATACCAGCGCTTCGTAACGACCACTGCTAAGAAGAAACGCCGAAAGAAACTCATTTTCACAGTATTGGTCGCCTACTCGCCAGAAGGGCTTTGTCATATTATTATAATTGTCTTTTAATTAATAAATACTTATAATATAATACAATGTTGACACATTATAACATGTAATGCTTGCGAACAAGTAAACAAACATAAATTGCGTAATAAAAAATATTAAGTAGTAAAAAAAAGCGAAGCCGAGCTGACCAGTCCCTCCCGGCAGCACCCGTTCACGAGGTGACGCACGGATCAGGCATCGTTAAACTCAACCATATTAGAGGGAATCCAACGACCCGACCAGCGACGCCACCACCGGATTGGACATTTTAGTGAGCATGACAAACCCGAACTTTCAGACCTTGTCAAGAGAAAATATTAATTATATGTTGGTCAATTATTGATCGCAGAGCATTTACATGTTTTTACAGTAAGCTTATTATGGTAACAGAAAATGCAGCTATTTATGTTTCATGTGTGGAGTGTAACGGAAAATGTTTAGGAAGTATCCACGCGTTTTTATCTCTTAAATAATCATTGATAGTATAGTACCTACGCATTGTTCATTAAAACTTTTTTTTTAACATGTGTTTTAAATTTTGCCATTGGTAGGTTAACGATCGCTTCGGGAAGTTTATTAAATAATGTTATACCTAGACCAAAGTAAGCTTAAGCTTGTGTTATGGGATACTAACCCAACGATAGTATATTTTACGATAAATACATATATAGATAAACACCCAAGACCCAGGACGATTTGAAAAAGGCCATTTTCCAACTTGCCTGGCTGGGGATCGAACCTAGAACCTCCAGATTGGCGGTCTAGCGTGTTTACCATTACGCCACGGAGATAGTCCAACTTGTGGACACAACATGTGGACTATCTTTGATACACATGCAACGATAAAATACACTATCACGTCTTTATCCTTTACGGATTAGACTGAGTTTAGGGCATCAAGACCCAATAGTATGATGGTGGAAAAAGGAAATCAAAATAGTGATGGGTTGCTAGCCGCATCGCCTGAATTTGTTCTCTATTAATAACACCCTCTTGAGTAACACTGCTACTCACTCACTGTTGTTGCTAAAAGCATTATCCAATCTGTAGGTTGTTGGAAAAGTTTAAGTGGGTACAATATACGGATAGTTAAAGGGAAAGAGGTTGGGTATTCAGACATATATTAAATGACCTTAGATATCATTAATATTACATACCTGTTTATGTATTGGTCGCTCCCACATGCCCTTTAGAATGATGCTGATATGGAATCGGATCGTGAACTTGTCGTAGAACTCGGTGCTCTGCCCCGTGGTCTCGATGTCCGTGTAAAACTTCATCAGAGCGCTCGGCAGAGCGGTCTGCGACATCGGGTGGTCCATGAACTTCTCATACACGTTCTTCAACTTCAACGGAACGGAAAGGTTGATTACGAATAGAACCTCGACGATTTTAGCGACCAAGTACGGGTTTTTGAGGAGATGAGAGTTGCAGATGGCGCTCAGGAGCCAGGTGATGATCGGGTCTTCGATGTAGTCCGCCACGATTTGCGGGACGTATCTGGAAGAATTTTTTTGAAATTAAATATCACTAAATTTTTTATTATTGGGAAGTGCCTGACCTCAACGAAGTCTAGCGAAACAGAAAAACTTATTTCAACAAAGACGAAGAGCCAAAAATAAAAGAATATCTCATGTTTCACAACCACATAAGAAATCTTGACGCTAAAGGCCCATTTAGATGGTGCAAGTTTGTACTACCCCTATGGGAAATAGGCGTGATAATATGATGTATGTTTCTTCTAAATGGGCCTTTTAATCAATTAGTGAATATAGGACGGATTAAATCGAGGGCCATAGATGAAGCACGAGCAAGCGAAGGATTCTAACGAATGAATTACGACCGTAGGAAAGAATTCATGACAATTGAATCACGAGCGAAGCAAGTGATTCAAGTGTTGGAATCCTGAGCGACGGGAGTGATTCAAGACCCTCGATATAAATTAGTTTTATTCAAGAGTTGCATACTTATACCATGATTACGAGAAAAAAAAAGATTTAAGCGAAAATAGATAGAAATAAAATTAATTAAAATACACGTAAAAATTTGAACAATTGCTAAAATTAAGAGTAATTGTTTCAAAATCAGACACCAAATTAGTGATTAAAAGTTCACTAGAAACAGTGAATAAAATAAACTTTTTAGAGGGGGAATGGTATAAGCACTAGTGTTATATCGATGTATAGTACATTTGTTTTAGGTTTTAAAAGAATGTAAAAATATGCACTTTATAAATCAATACCTTTGCAAATTAAAAATTATTTATTTCATAAATTATAAATTACATAATTTATTTGTAATTAAAGGTATTGATTTATAAAGTGTATATTTCAATAAAAAGACATGTCAAGATTGTTTACATTCTTTTATAGTTGTACAGTCTCAATGTACATAATTTTGCTTTTAATTTTAGGTATTTATGCAATTGTAGTATAATAAGGGGTATTAAAACTTGAATGTGGGTATATCACACAAGGCAAAGACGAATGTGATAATAGTATCACATAAGGGTTTTAATACTTATTATTACAGTTGCATACAAAACTTTATCTACATCCATAATATGAATCCTCTATAAAAGTTACTAACTAACGATGTATGTATAGGTACTAATGAAATTATTTATTGTAATAATAATTTAAATTTTGGATCGTACAATTATTGGAATGCAAATTATTTTTGTTTGATATTAGTCAATATCGAACGAAAATGGCGGGATACGACGTGAATTCGAATAACCAATAAGTTCCTTTTTTAAATTACGGAGCTATGGTAGTGAACGGCGTGTTACAAATGGACGATAACCCTTACCTAAATTATATAGAGCACTACCTTTATAATATCTCAGTAAGACATCACGCGATCGCGGAATCGATGACCACCCAACAAGAGCGTCGATGTCGCAATCCGCCGCACACCTGGCACCGGCCCGAACTCCCCGAAGATACCTCACTTTTGAATCTTACATCGATCAATCGTCACGCCACTTAGATTTAATTATTTTATATCACTCGATGTATTTTTCTTGAATATATCAACTTAAAATAAAAGTCTACATTTTCCTTCTGCACCCTCCGTCTGCAGCCCTCGTAATTGGCGCAGTCGGCAGGATCGTCGGGACGACTAGATCATAGACATAGAGTCAGTGTAGTGCGCGAAGACGGTCCAGAATTTACGCAGGCATTTGCAGTCAAGAGGTGTATCCAAAAATCGATACGGCAGAGGAAATATGTATATGTGAGTACACTAGATCTAACTAGAGTTGCTCTCCTTTTTTTTTAGTGTTCCTTTAAATTTTCTTCCAATATTTTCCACCCTGACGAGAACTTGCTAATTTGTCGCTTATTAATGGAATTTTGAATAAAATTACTGGGCACGCAGCACGCACTATTAATTCCAACGGTAACCCGGAGACCTGGTAGGCTATACGTAATACAATTATTAACACTTTTGCCGACCAACGTGATGAGACCTCACTTTACAATGATCTTTCTCTATTAACACAAGGCTCAAGTACCCACCCCTCAGCAATTTTATGAGGAATGTCAAAATTTATTTAGTACCATAATGACATATGTCTCATTGCATGAAACTATAGGTAGCACCATTGAGGCGAAACGTAATTTATATAAGAAATTAACGCTTCAATCGTACCTTCGTGGACTTCGCGACCCCCTTGGTTCCCGTTTCAGGTGTATGAGACCAGAGACGATGAAGAAGACTTTAGAATTGGTTCACCATGAGATGAACACTCTGTACTTACAGCACCGTAACGAACACTTACCTCACCGAAAGCCTTCGTCTTCATTTAATCAGCCTAACTTTTCAGCATTTTCTTTCAGCAACCCAAACGCGTTAAATACTCCAAGAAATAATTTTATCCCTAAACCTTTAAATAATATTTCTTCCGGTCAAATAAAACCTAATCATTTCAATATTTCTAATATGCCTGGCCCATCTAGGCCATTCGCCGCACCAAGGCCTATGCTACTTTGGAGACCTCAACCACCGTTCCCTACTCGTACTCAACAAATGTTTGCGGCTCCTCCACCAAATTATAGGCCCCAGAGTAACGTTTTTAAAATACCTAATCATCAACTCCGTAGCAACGCAAATAGTAACACAAATTTTCCGCAACCTATGAGTGGTGTCAGTCACTACGAAGCTAAACCTTTCCCGCCTAGACAACCCCATGACTGGACTAAATCTGGGAATCCAGCACCCACTAACTATTTTTAAGACAAGAGAACTTAACGTAAACGAATTATATGACTTTGACTATAATAATGACTATTCGGGTGACTACTACTATGATTATCATAATGACTACTACGAATACCCTGACTATGCTTTACTTACTTATCATTTGAGCAACCTTCAGATTACGTTCCTGCTACTATAGAGGAAGCTAATGAAGAAGCGACACGTTCTGATAAAGAGGATTTTCGGACAGCTTCGAAGTCAGAAAAACCAAAATAGAATTAAATCTGCAAACTCAACGTCATTTGCCCTATAATCAGATCCTCGACCCGCCACTTAAATTACTAGTTGATACTGGAGCTAATCAGTCTTTTATAAGTCCCCAAGCTGTAGAAACTTTCTTTTCGGATATATCATGTTACTACGATCCTTTCGAGATTACTAATATTCATGCGACTACTCGTAGTAATTATTCAATTACTATACCATGTTTTAAAGAATTCAATGAAAAAGAAGACATTACTTTATTAATTTATAAATTTCAATTATTTTGACGGAGTAATTGGTCTCGATTTACTTGAACAATTCGAATCTACAATTGATTTAAAAAATAAAATTTTAGTTACACGGCACTCATCCACTTCTTTGCTAATGTATGACTCTCGCAACTGTAATCTCTATGAATGCATTATACCTGCAAATTCATCTAAATTAATCAAAATTCCAGTAAACTTTCATCACGGTGAAGCATTAATCCCTGAACAAATTATATCTAATTGTCAAATTAAAGATTGTATTACAATTGTGTTAAGAATAACCGTGGCATTGTAGAAGTAATTAACCCTTCTAGACATGACATAGTTTTTTCTATGGATAGACCAGCTAGTGCTGAACTATTTAACACTCAAGTGACACCTACCGGAAAATTACCTGATCGCGTATCTCAAGTTCTTTCTCCTCTTCGTACTGAACATCTAAATCCCGAAGAGCGTGCCAACCTAGAAAATCTTTGTGCCGAATATGCTGACGTATTTTATATCGATGGCGAACCGTTAACATTCACTAATAAAATCAAACACAGCATCAAAACGACTGATGAGTTACCAGTGTACACTAAATCTTATAGATATCCCTTTATACATAGAAATGAAGTTCAAGATCAAATATCAAAAATGTTATCACAAGGCATTATTCGTCCTTCAAAATCAGCATGGAGCTCTCCCATCTGGGTTGTTCCAAAAAAGGCAGACGCGTCTGGTAAAACTAAATGGCGAATAGTTGTCGATTTTAGAAAATTTAATGAAAAAACTATAGACGATAAATACCCAATATAACCGATGTTTTAGATAAATTAGGCAACTGTCACTATTTCAGTACCCTTGATTTAGCCAGTGGTTTCTACCAAGTGGAAATGAATCCTGACGACGTTCAAAAGACCGCATTTAACGGAGAACATGGGCACTTTGAATTTCTGCGTATGTCCATGGGTCTGAAAAATTCCCCATCCACGTTTCAACGTGTGATGGATAATGTCCTCAGAGATCTCCAGAATACAGTTTGTCTAGTCTATCTAGACGATATCATAGTTTTTAGCGTTTCTTTGCAAGAACACATAGTAAATTTAGAAAAAGTATTTAGAAGATTAAGACAATCAAATTTAAAAATTCAAATGGATAAGTCGGAATTCCTCAAATTAAAAACAGCCTATCTAGGACATATAATTAGTAAAGATGGTATAAAACGAAACCCGGATAAAATAAAAGCTATACAAAAATTTCCTTACCTAAAACTGCTACAGAAATAAAAGATTTTTAGGACTTGTTGGATATTACAGAAAGTTTATACCAGATTTTGCGCACATAACCAAACCAATGACTAAATGCTTAAAAAAAGGATCTAAAATAACTTATAATGATTCTGATTATACTAAAAGTTTCGAGACATGTAAGACGTTACTGACTAACGACCCAATTTTGCAATATCCTGACTTTTATAAAGACTTTGTTCTTACCACAGACGCATCAAATTATGCAATTGGTACTGTTCTCTCACAAGGTACTATTGGTAGTGATAAACCTATAGCTTACGCGTCTAGAACCCTTAACTCTAGTGAGATCAATTATAGCACAATAGAAAAAGAACTATTGGCTATTGTTTGGGCCACCAAATATTTTAGGCCATATCTATTTGGGAGAAAATTTAAAGTAGTTACGGATCATAAACCCCTTCAATGGGTAATGGACCTCAAAGAATCTAATTCTAGATTAACTCGATGGCGCCTAAAGCTAAGTGAATACCATTTTACTACAGTCTATAAGCAAGGCAAACATAACACAAACGCCGATGCTTTGTCCCGTATAGAAATTAATAATGAAGAAACTAGCTCTATTGCAGTTAAAGTCTCAGAGAAACCACCTTCTGAATCTGGTTCATCCACCTTAACAGCTCATACAAGTGCTGAAAATCCTATATTAGAAATTCCTATAACAGATGAACCTCTCAATAAATTCACTCACCAAATTTGCTTAGTTGTAGTAGGAGACCTAAAGAAACCAACAATGACTAGACCTTTTGACACACATACTAGAACGACTATTCGTACTTCAGAAGCCAATCTTGAAGCTGAAGTCATACAAGCCATTAAAGAATATGTGAATCCCAAAATCAAGACAGGTCTTAAGATCTTTCCACCTCTAGCTATGTACCAAGTAATTCCCATTATTCAGGTTAACTTTAGAAGTTCCTCAATGAACTTAGTACTTACCAAAGTAGAACTAGAAAACATTAAAGATTACTTAAAACAGCAGGATATAATTAAAAAATATCACGAGGGCAAGACGAACCATCGTGGTATAAATGAAACCTATTTAGCCCTATCTTCTAAGTATTTCTGGCCTAAGATGAGGGACCATATAAACAAATACATCAACGAGTGCAGTATTTGTGGTCAAGCGAAATATGACAGGAATCCTATAAGGCAAGGCCCTTTGAAATTGTACATTTAGATCTTTTTACAGCTAAAAACGAAAAATATCTTACATTTGTTGACTCTTTCTCGAAATATGCTCAAGCATATCATCTTAGAGCTGGAACAGCATAAGTGTAGTTCAAGCTCTACTTACATTTTCGACTCATCATGGTCTACCTCTAACCATAATTACTGACCAAGGTCCTGAATTCACCAACCAGCTGTTCTCTGAATTTACGAGACTCCATATAGTTCAACACCAAAAAATTAAATCCCATACTTCTAATGAAAACGGTACACTTGAACGGTTTTATTCTACTATTTTGGAACATCTTTGAATATTACAACTCGAAAAACCTGATGAACCAGTAGTGAATCTTATGACATATGCCTTATTAGCATATAACAGCTCAATTCACAGCTTCACTAAATGTAGACCTCTAGACCTAATTACAGGACACTTCGATCCTCGTGATCCATTAGATATAAATCTGACTCAACATCTTCTACAACAGTATTCACAAACCCATAAAAATCGCATGACTCAAGTGTACGACTTAATAAATCAGACTTAACTTCAGGACAGGACTCAACTGACTGAAAGCAGAAACAGAAACCGTGAACCTGAAAAAGACTATACTCCCGATCAGCAGATTTTCATACGTAATCCTATGGCGAGTAGACAAAAGCTAGCGCCAAGATATACTCAGGATACTTTTCTAGCTGATCTCCCTATCCACATTTACACCAAAAAGAAACGCGGCCCTGTCGCTAAATCCCGACTTAAACGTACTCCTAAATCCCCACTTTGTTACAGGATAATACTTCTAACGACTCTTCTCCAGCTGACGAAAGGACAAGAAATAACGATTGACTCTTTGGACAGCGGACCAGGCTTACTTCCCTTTAAACTAGGACCCGCAAAGGTCATATCTCATTACCCTTCCTTCCTTCATTTCGTTGATCTTAATAATATTCGTACTGAGATCAATAAAGTTCAATTACAACTATCTGAAGTAAAACTTAAATTAAGTTATAATACTTTACACCTATTTGATCCTCATATTGAACATTTAAAACTTAAAATTAATGCTGTCTCAGATCAACTACTTACCTTTGAGCCACATCGTGTGAGGAGAGGCCTCGTAGATGGATTAGGTTCAATTATTAAAGTATCTCTGGAAACTTAGATTACACCGATGCTATTAAATATGATCAAGCCATTCAGGTTATCCAGAAAAATTAGTTAAAATTAGAAACAGAGTTAAATAACCATATTACATTAAATAAAGAATATATAGCTTATAATACAAAAATTTTAGATAGTCTAGTTCAAAATCAAGCTAAGATAAATCAAATCATTAACGAGTTTTTGGAACATGAAAATCAAAGCGAATCTGTTTTATTCAAGTATGCCCATTTAGCGCAGTACTTACTAATAGTTGGAGACAATATCGAAGATTTGTCCCAAGAAATACTTAAAATAGAGAATAATTTAGCTTTTATTCGTGCATTGAGCACACCCCATTCAGTAGTTAGTTTAGATAATGTTAAGAATATAATCGATACAGTTAAAGCTATATATAATAAGGAAGAAATCTTTGACATCGAGTACAGAGATTTCTGTGATATAATTAAGCTAGGATATTTTTAACACAGATAGGCGAATAGTTATAGTTATACAGATACCGATTGCCTATCCTCCTTCCTACATCCTGTATAGATAGTCCACAGTCCCAAATAAATTTAAAAATGTCCTGATACCCACCTTACCTTATATAGCAATTTCTGGGAAGAACTATGTGTACAAGGAGACAGAGTGTCTGAAAGTTAATTCTTCATATCTCTGCGAAGCGCAGCCGAAGAATAGACTACTATATGAACCGGACTGCACACAACATCTCATTGCCAAGCAAGAACTCCTAAAGACTTGTAACCAGACTTCAGTTACCATGATGAGAGAAGCACTCGAACAACTCGATGATAAGCACTACACTATGTCGTTCCCGACGCCAACTACAGTTAAAATCTCCTGCGGTCAAGAACAATACAAGACTGTACATGGAAGCTTCCTAGCAGTAGTACCACTTCACTGCCAGTTGAAAGCTCCTGACTTTACCATCGCCAATATGAACGAACACGTAAAAGGACACGTCGTGAAGATTCTGGAAATGCCTTTGTATGACGAGTACAGGCAACTGGATCATCCATCTGTCGTCCTAGATTCCACAGACCCAGGAAACCTGCATTCTGCATACAAGAAGATATCTATCCAAGCTCCAGTACATCTGAAGAAATTCGTTGAACAATCGCTGTACCATACGACCCCTCCCTGTATACATGGTGTTAACTATTTCAATCTCACTTGCTATCGCCGTGACTATCCACCGACTAAGAAAACACCAGAGAAATAAGAACGAAGCTATCATAACTCTCAAAGAAGTAAATCCAAGTGAGATTAGAGTGGATCACAAGAACATTCCCGCAACTATCCCCAAAAACGTTCGCGAATAGTTGCTGATCTATGGGGGGAGGTGTTACATATGGACGATAACCCTTACCTAAATTATATGGAGCAGTACCTTTATAATATCTTAGTAAGACATCACGCGATCGCGGAATCGATGACCACCCAACAAGAGCGTCGATGTCCCAATCCGCCGCACACCTGGCACCGGCCCGAACTCCCCGAAGATACCTCTCTTTTGAATCATACATCGATCAATCGTCACGCCACTAAGATTTAATTATTTTATATCACTCGATGTATTTTTCCTGAATATATCAACTTAAAATAAAAGTCTACATTTTCCTTCTGCACCCTCCGTCTGCAGCCCTCGTAATTGGCGCGCACATGAAAATGTTCTTTTTTTGAAATTCATAATATGTGGCTGTTTAATGATTAAGGAAGGGATTGAGTTTGCGTTGCATAATGAAATTTAGTACAACATTATAACACTCGTTTGGGTGATATAATGGTTAGTATGACACTGAGTGTTTTAATGTTGGCAACAAGCTACTTGCTTCAGAAACTTTTATAGAGGATTTATAGCATGGGTGTAGATAAAGGTATATAAAAGTAGGTACTCACTGCACGGCGAAGAGCATGAACTCCGCGATGTCCTCGACGTACCACTCGGGCAGGGCGCGGAAGGCGGCGGCGCGCGGGCCGTGGTCGGCCAGCGCGGCGCTGAGCTGGCTGCTGAGCAGCGCGCACGCCGACGAGTAGAACTGCAGGCTGCGCCGCATCAGCTCGCCGTCCAGCAGCGCTGTCTCCGCGCACTGCTTCGACCTGTCCACACAACGATCAACGTCTATGTTCAACATGGGTGAACAATGAACGTGGCGGGGACGCGTGGCTATATGATGTAGTGGTGCCCGCGTTACCCTTCCCCACTATATCATCAGCTACCCGCTGACGCCTTGAGTCTCCTCTTCGCTTACGTCTGTACCCCGCAGGAAAGTCGCCCACGAAATAGCCGGACTATAATTACCTGAATTTTTCGGGGTCCAGTGCTGCCCCCATTTGAAATAAATTATTTAAACGGAAACAGAGATATCATTAAAAAAAATTCTTGACCAAGCCCTAGATAACCCTTCAAACTATTTTATGAACTACTGTTTATAGCTTA
This sequence comes from Acrobasis suavella, assembly GCA_943193695.1. Classification (NCBI taxonomy): domain Eukaryota; kingdom Metazoa; phylum Arthropoda; class Insecta; order Lepidoptera; family Pyralidae; genus Acrobasis; species Acrobasis suavella. The sequence goes on along the minus strand of OW971945.1, from coordinate 6,276,804 downwards.
AAAAGAACGTGAAGCTTTACTACACACATTTGCAAAAAACGGCCACTATTGGCTTGTCAACTTAATAATTAAAATTTTTGTAGTTGGTTTTAATTGAAAATATAGACCATTTTAAGAAGGTAATTTGAATAAAAAAATTCTACGTCTTATCAGGATTTTTTTATTATCATTTTAAAATTTGCACCGGAAGTGACGACACACAGCAATCAAAGTTTACATTTTTCCTATGCCTGCACAAAAAAATACAATGACAACGGTCATCTGTCAATGTCACCTGTTTAAATTATTTTTGTTATGTTGGTTGTAGTCGTTTGACATATATTTTTATAGGGAGATGACAGTGACAGTACCATGGAATTATATGTACTTCATTAGACAGTACAGTACTGAAAGCGGAAATTGCCAATCTTCATCGTGACTTCACTTCCTCAAATAAGTTGACCTTGCTTGAAAATGAAGGTCATTTGGAGTTTTGCAAATATCTTAATAACTTAAGATATTTGAAAATCTTATTTTAAAATCTGATTAGAGAAAGCTTCTCCTAGAGACTATTCCTCGAAAAGGTTTGCGAATTAAATCTTTTTTCAAATTACTTGACAAGCGAATTGGCTATTGTGTGTAGAAAAGCTTCACGTTCTCACTTTAAACTGTAAACAGTAGTTCATAAAACAGTTTGAAGGATTATCAAGACAAAATTTTAAATGATATCTGTGTTTCATTTCAAATTATTTATTGGGGGCAACACATGACCCCGAAAAATTCATTAATTGAATAGTTTTGAAATTGGCCAAAAATGCTTTTGTCCGGCTGTTAGTTTGTCAGTCTGTCAGTCTATCTGGCTGTTCTCACCTACAGGACGCATTTCTCAAACGATTCTCGTGAAATTTTGTAAGAATTTTCGAAAATTATTTTAAATATTTTCGTCGATTCAGTTTTTGAATTTTTTTTTAATGGCGGAAATTGATATCTTTATTGGTGGCGGGTGCACACGGGCTGTTGGTGGCAGGTATGCTGGGACTGGGACTAACAGTAGTGGGTGGGCGCCGGCCGGCAATAGTTTGCATGAACTAACTGGTGGCAGAATTGCACAAAGTAATTCAAATCATATAGTATGTAACTTTGACTTCCGTAAAGTAACACCTGAATCTATTAACTACCCTATAGTTTAGTTTAACCCTTACTAAGAAAGACGCAACTTTTTTGTCTGAACAACTTTTTTATCCAATAAACTTCAATGGGTCGGGAGTGACCCGCGAGGTCTACAGCTCGCAGAGCCCCTAGTACTATTAAACAAAGTTATTTTTGATCGCAAGGAGAATTGCGCCCCCGCCTCCAGGTGACAGTTGTCGCCTGGAGACGCGGGCGCAACTCTGTATCGCTATTGCTTATTTTTCTGAGCCCTAAGTAAACAGGGTTTAACGGGAACAGTTTTGTTCGCCGATTCTATGTGTGAAACACCTTCAGCTAAATTAAATAGAACTACAGAGATGAGACTACAATAAATACCATTTCAATACCAGTAAATTAATCGTCTAAGATGCAGTCAAGACACCCAAATAGGAGCTTTTAACCAATAGGTCATATCCAAACGGCAGTTAATTCTTTTGGTGTTATAAAGTTTAGCATTGTAGTCTCTCTCCTTGTTTCATGCCTGTATGATATTACAGCTCAGAGCCTTTTTGCTTAATATTATGACAGTTTTTAAGTCTTGGAAGTACTGCGTACTGGCTAGTAAAGATATACGTCGTGACGTTGCAAATGTTTCTTTTTTTTTTTAAATCCAAAGCGAATGCATGCAGTTCCCGGTACGGACCTGTGAAGCCGCTTGATCTGCCGCCGCCAGCGCCGCAACAGCTCGCGGTTGCGCAGCGCGGAGAAGCTGTTGCGCCATTGGGGCTCCGCAGCCATCAGCTCTTCGATCACTTTCTGGAGATCGCGGAATGCTCTGCGACGAAGAGAGTACTTTCTTAAATTTAAGTTCGTCATTAGCGATTTTGTCGCTGCTATTATTGCAAAGCAATATTTATCGGTTTCCACTATGTAGAAGATTTCTTTCGAAAATTATTTTCTCAGCCTGTTTATTTAGGAAGTGTTATCAGAAACGTCGAAAAGTTTCAATGATTTCATCATTATCATCTCAGCCCTTCTTCCGCCCAATGCTGAGCACAGGCCTTTCTTTGTTTACGCCACCGTATTTAATGATTTCTCTCACGTTAATTTTAATACTATATTTTTTTCGAAAAGTTTATAAGGATCCGAGCAAAAACTCGAATCGCATAATATAGCTAGCCCCTCACTTTATACTTATTAAAAGTAAATCAATAAAGCCTCATAATATTTACAAAAAACCTAAATAACAGTTGTTTACACGTTTAGTACGGTGAGCAAGTCTTGAACAGAATGAAGAAAATTTATCAAAACTAAAAACCGTCTTCACCCTCAAACTACACAACCGATTTTAATAAAATTCTGACAAGTATACCCTTTCAAACAAAAAAATATTTTCCAATCCAATCGATCCGGGCGTCATCGAATAATCGGTGAACATACATAAAACATCGCGACGTATTGATAACATCCTCCTTTTTGGAAGTCGGTTAAAAATACCTTCTACTTAGCTTCAGCTACTTACCTTCATTCGAAGCGCCTCGATGTCCGCTGACACAAGAGATGTTAGAAGCATACATCCTAGATTTTTTTTAAGTGCCAAACTGTCAGAACTTTTCAGCTTCGTTCTCACCACGCAGATGTAGTCTATTGTTGAAATGCTGTATCCCATATGGTTGAAAATGATAAACATACCGAATGCGTCTTTGGTGCGTGTGCAGCGCGGGGATAAGGGCCACGTGGTGCATGTGCAGCGTGAGGAACCAGCACACGGTCTGGAACTTCGCCTCGGGCCACTTGTGGTTCGGGTCATTGTCTGTCGCAAAAATAACCATTGTTGCCTTCACTTTGTTACATTTTCAGCGCTACACGGTGGGAATGACGCATCGCTTAATAGAGGTCAATGACTCAGATGTTCTTCTTACTTTCGTGACTGATAGTAAAATATTAGTGTGGGATTTATAAGATGCCCTTGAACTGACATGCACGTGATGCATACTAAGCAAAATTATTTAGATGAAACAGAAAATCAAAAATAATTTATATTTTCTGATATGCATCGTTCTTATGTCAATAATTACGGTATTTATATTCAGAAGGACCAAAATACGGACTGAGAAATTAAAGCAAATTAAGTTGGTTGGATATTGTTTGGTAAGGACACATACTATCATACGCATATAATGATGATAAATTGTACATATGGCCACTGCAGGTTCTGCGGTTTGTGTGGCAAACCATGCGGCCGGTCTTATATTAATTGGAAAGTTTTTGCATTAATTTTAATATTTTGCGACGAATGTATCGTTGAAACGGCCTTATGATGCCGTTTCTCAAGATTCGTCCAGTGCCAATACGTCGAAGTATGTAACAAGGCTTTTTTTCCGTTGATGGACAGGTCAAGGTGGAAGTCATCATCATCAAGCTAACTCACTGAGCGAGTCGAGCCAGTCTTGCGCCTCCTGCGCGGTGAAGTAGAGTCGCGTCTCGTCGCGCACGTTGGCCCACGACTCCGGCTGGAACGTGTACAGCGGGAACACGCGCTCCAGCTTGATGCGCACCGACAGCAGCTGCAGCACCGAGCACACGTTCAGCATGAAGCCGTCGCCTGGTGCGGACAAATTCATTATTTGTTATTGGTTTCATTTTTATCTTCCACTTCCAATAAGTTTTAATAATGTGCCACAATTGGAAATATAAGTCGATAGATGATGCGATCCGTCTCTATTTCCTTTTCTACCGTCACGCTCATGGCGATAAGCTCTGTTTTCCCCATTAGGGACATTGTATTAGTGTAAATAAGCCTTATAACTAGGAATACACATAACTAACTAAGTTATTAGGAATTATGGCGCAAAATTGACGATCTTTAGATAGTTTTTAAGGAAAAACAAACATTGACCTTATATATTTTATATTTATTTTAGTAAAATAGTCTAACGTTTGGATTAATCAATCTTAAGGAAATTCCTGAAGTAATTTCTTTCATATACACATATTTTTACGATTCGTCAAATTAAAACTAAATTGTAGGAGCTATTATTAGTGAGCTGGATTTTATATATCAAAAAGGACGGTAATTACACTTATTTAATGATATGACCATCAGGTTTGCAAACTCAGGAATATTATAATCCCTCAGCATTAAGGAAACGACAGATATTAAGAGCAAGTTACACTGGTTTAATATAAAATAGTGAAGATCTATAAAATAATCTATCAAGAATAATGTTTTATACATTAGAAATACGTGATAGACATATTCGCAGGTCTGTTTTCAAAGTTATGTAATATGTAAAGCAATTTCCTGAGTTTGAAAACAATAAAAGCGACGTTGTCATTACATAAACTGGTTTCCGATAACGAAGTGTATAAGTGTAGCAATCTAAAAAAATCTCAATTGCTTTGCTCGTTTGTAAATATTGGAGATAAAGACGTAACATGTGCAGGTTATTTTGATATTCTTACGTTGCTTAAAGAAATGAGCGAGAATGACTTATTTTCAGAAATTGTTTCCACCAACTCCTACAGGAAAACAACGGTACCGACAACAAATCGGTTTTACCGCGTAGCCGCATCATTTGAGTCAACTTAAGTGTTGTTTATATCAGCAATACTGACCGACTCCCATTATCCAGGCGCGCTGTATCACGGTAAACACAAATATTTACAAAAAGGCATGATTTTATCTTGGAAAGTAAATAATTTGGGTGCATGCCAATTTGAAATAGTCTATTAGACGCGGTAGGTGAGCGACATATGAACGAAATATACTTATCTATTTTCGCAAGTCATTAAACACCACGGATCGCCGAACTACGCATCGAAACATTTTCATTAGTAGATAGTCGTCGAGCAGCGCGTAGTTATAAAATAATCGTTATTGATAGTCTTAAAAATGACACGACCTCATTTAATTTAATGAAAAAGACGATCGTTATTAAGACTCTGGCTCGAGACTAGTACAAGTAGGTGTGGTGTCTCATAGATAATTATAAAATTATCACATGCGATGAGAAGATATACGTGATAGTTGATATGCAGGACTTTGTTCTGATAGATTTGCTAGCTGTTTATCTAGCCACGGAACGAAATAATGTTTTTATTAATTAGGTAAACAATAAAAGACAGATAAATGTGTTTACTAACACCATTACCTCAATTTAATGCAAAACTTAGCTGTAATTCGGGCTGGACATGCAAAAATAGTATTACGTAATAAATTATTACCATGTAACTACGAAAAATATAAGATTTTTTCTATTATTTTCATATGATATTGACATCCAACGTACAGATTTTGTAGACTCCACAGTGATGCAGAGCTGCAGCGATAATTTTAGAAATGAATCCTGCCAACCAAAATAAAACTATTCAGGAAGGATTCTCTCACAGGTAGCAATGTTGTGTTCCAAGTTGCAAAACACTTACCAGCCAGAGATCTCTCGTCGGTCTGCAGCTGCGCTCGCCTCTCGTTCCTCTGCAGCAGCGCCGCGAAGTAGTTCAGGAAGGGCTCCCTCGCGTCCGGGCAGAGCAGGATGTTGTGGCAGATGTTGTGCAACGTGTTGCGGCTCGCTTCCACTTCGCGCTGCAACGCGAACGCCAGGCTGCGGTCGCCCGAGCCCGTTGCGAACAAGCGCTCGGCTAAGCGCGGGTTTTCTTCGGCGAAAAGAGATATCTAGAAAAGGATACGACAATGTAAAATGTAGAACAATAACGTAAAAGATCACAGCACGCACCCCAGCACTTAGTTATTAGTGTCAGAATCAAGGAAGTCGCTCAGTGGCAATGAATAGGCCACACTGAGTTCGTTCAATATCCAAGTCAATACAAATACTTACCGCAAAGAAAGGTCCAAGAAAGCTGACTCTTGCAATCTCCCGGCCCGGCGCAGTAGTGATGGAGTCAGGGCAGAGGCTCGGCAGGCGTGCGATGAGTTCACACACAGGGCGTCGCGCGTGCCGGGGGCCCGCTCGGAGCTCGCACAGCGAGCGCAGCGCCCGCAGCGCGGCGCCGTGCCCGCGCCCCACCAGCGGGGACACGCAGCGCCGCATCTCCTCGCGGATGCCCATCAGAAGCGGGACGAACACCTACATTCAGCAGTTTCATCATTACATTGGTTTATTTATTCTGTTTGCAAAAGCAAAGATCTAGGCCTAGATAAATTAATTTGAATTCATAAAGATACAAATAATTTCAGATTACATCATGCTGTATACTTAATTTGAAACATTCTTTTTAGTATAAGTACTTTTGTTATTAGCATATCATTAATAAATAGTTCAAAATTTCAAGTAGCGAAAATATACCAATTAGCATATCTCACAAAACTGTAAGCAAATTAGGGTACTATTATAAGATTCAGATTTCACAATTAATAAAATACATTCTTCTTTATAATCAATCAATCATTACCTCTTCAAAAACTTCCTTCTCCAGATATGTTGCGAGAAGCAGCTCTGGAATGAGTCCAGTTGGGGTGTTTCCGATGAGAATGTATGGAAGTAGGGGTGATTTTCTGCACTTTTCCAAATTTAAGCCTCCTTGTAGCACTAGCACCAAATAATTCACAAGTAAAGTCCTCAAACTTTGCAAGAGATCACTCAGAGGTGGCTCTGAGCTTTTCTTTGGATATTCTCTTTCATACAAGTTAATATTGTTGTAAAATCTTAGTACGTAACTAACAGCTAGGCCCTGTGTGGGAATCGTTTTTGGAATGGGAAGTGAGGGGGTGGGACACTCGCCCTTGTCGGCGTCGGTCTCGGATCCCAAGGGACCACTTGTCAGAGTGTCGTCCCCGCAGTCTTCACTCAATCGTTTCGATGTCTCTGACACAGCAATGAGTTTTTGATTTAAAGGGTCACTCTCATCTGCTATTTGAGACAACACATCCATTATGGCATGGGATGATATTTCCTGTAAACTAAGTTTAGGATTGTCCAGTAAAGCTGCTGCAACTGATGGCACATACATTCCTGAAACAATCATTCAAAATGTTATGAACTTGGCTTTATTGGAAAGCTGGCATTTGTTTCAAAGTAATGTTCAGTATTTTACCAGCAATCTCATCTGACCAGGAGACCTGCAGGATCTTGGCAACAATATGCCGCTGCTGCTCCTCTGTCAGCTCAGTGCAGCTCACTGTCCGTGATCTATAAATCTTTCTGGCTGGAGATGCTGAGGAGTCATCTTCCACCTTAGAAAGTACAAACATTGTTTATACATATCACTTTGAAACATATTTAGAATTAGAACAAAGATATATTTCTAGTATTCCAATAAAATTCTTATAGGAAAATTGACAAACATTTATACATATACACTAACTTACAATTTATGTATTCTCATCTAAATCCAGTAGAATGAACATGAAAATGAAAGCTTGAAAAATTTGGTGTTAGGTAGATAATGTGCATAATGAATGAATATCATATATTAAATAAATGCTATGTCAAATAATTTTATATTACTACGGAACAAATGTCTAAATTCAATGTATATGAATACACGACGGAAATACATAATGCATAACTGTTCATTGTGTAACTGCATGAAAGACAAAGAACAAAAACTAGATTACCAGAATAAACAGAATGTGTAATTCAAGTTTAGATAAATCAGAATACAGATGTTACAACAAAAATTTAAAATCATGTTCCTGGGTAATAAATAACGGATGAAATATTCAATATTGAAGCAAAAAATATTGTAACACTCACCTCCATTGGCTCTTGTTGCTGCTCAATTTGTAAATTTTTTTCTGATGAATCATCAACTTCCATTGAAAGGGAGCGACGTGAACAGCTAGGCGATACATTGGGTCTAGGTCGTACAGGAGAGGGCTCAGCAAACTGAGCTGGTGATATTGACCTAGATGTGCTGTCCTCCCGTGTGGATGTCCCCTCGGAACCACCAACTGTAGACTGTGGCAGGCTGCTCACGCGCACGGACCCACAACTCAACAGTGTGTCATCACCCATTGAGTCAAAACTATTGTATTGTCTGGTTTGAGACAAATCTGTCATCTTTGTGTCTGGCATTTCATCTAATAAATTATTGTCTGGTTTTTCAGTCACGATTAAGCCATCAGCTGGTATTTTGGTCTGATCTGAATCTCGTTTACTAACTCCATCTGAGAAATTTGATTCCTGATTTTGGTTGCCGGCATCTGGTGTGGTAGGTTCTGTGGAGCTGCGAGGAGTCGGCGCGGGCGAAAGACGCGACAGAGGCGTTTGGGAGAGATTGGCATCGGGGGAGGGCATCGAAGCCCCAGGGGTGACTGGAGGGCTCGCAGACGACGGGCTCGTGCCTGCGCCACTCAGGGCGCCGAGTCTCGCCAAGCGACGTCTTCTTATCTGAAATATAAGGACATGAGGTCCAGAGACACGTGCTAGTATCTCAGGTCGCACTAGTGCGACACACCAACGCTTTGTTTTGTTACGAAATTAGACTGACCATACGCATTATGCCAAGGTTCGTTTACAAAACAAAATATTCAACTTACCTCCGCTTGACTCAATTCACTCATGTTGGATTTTACTTATTATACACTGAGCAATAATTGTTACGGACACTATTTCACAAAAAAATGTCCTGAAATACTGAAAAGAAAGAATACGAGCACAAGCCACACAACAAGCAGTCAGTCACCTCGCTCAGCTGTTTGACGTTTGTCGTTGGTAAATGACGAGAAAGTATTGAAAATACACGCGTCATTGTCGCTCGTACTAAAGTCCCTTATACACGATATCGATAAAATATCGGAAAAATAACACAAATAAATATATTGGGCCATTTGCCAACTTGCCTTCTGCGTAAAAGCCGATGGGAATGGGCAAAAATGTGAATTATGATAACAGGCGATGCGGCTAGTAATCCATCACTATTTTGTATTCTTTTTCAATCTTCTCTCCTACCTACCATTACGCTAAAAGTGGCCATAAAGTCTTGTGGCTTTGGGCCCGGACTGCTTATGCTTCGGCCGCACTTGTGCCTATCGTCCCGAAGCTATTCGCGGCGAATCTTCGTACGTTTTGTACACTAAAAAGTTATCGCGATAAAGCGCTGGTCACACTAGCGGCTTCGTTATTTTTCACGAACTATCTGACAATAATCCAAGATGGCGTCATCTACGTGTTTTAAACATGGACGACAACTTTCTTTTCTTTAACATGTGTGCCAACAATTACATAATGCATTTATTGAATTTTCTATTAACACTTATTTTATCGTTCCACTCCATTTTTACGCATTAACAACCGTGGCACCGTCGCACAGCACCGTCCGATCAAGTTGAAAACAAACGTCAAAATGAACAAACAACGCAAGTGCAACCACGCAGAGCGAATTGTTAGCATGCATAAATCCTTTGATGTATCGCCACCCGCGCGATAACTACACGATGTCCGAATATTCGGGACGATACCCGATAACGGCCGGTCACATTTGCGTGTATCGTGTAATAGCACGAAGCTTCGTGACGATAGGCGCCGGCCCAAGCATTAGAGCTACAAGACCCAAAATGCTTTGTCTGCCTGCGCCCTGCTTGCCCCATTTATTAAAAGAATTGCGTGAGCGTGACAGTATGTATGTATTCATCCATACAAACTTTGTGAAGTGAGCGAAGTGTTGATTAAACAATCCCAATCCGGGGGCAAATAAGATATTTTTCTAAGCATCTAGTCAAATAAATAAACATAAAATAAAGGTACTTTTTATATGAATTTATTAATTTTACAATATATTTATTATTTAAGTACTTTCATTACTAGTAAGAGATACTCTTCTCAAAATATTCACAGTTGGTAATCCGCAACATGCTTCGTCAACATTTTCACAGTTGGTAATCCGCAACACGCTTCGTCAACATTTTCACAGTTAGTAATCCGCAACACGCTTCGTCAACTTTTTCACAGTTAGTAATCCGCAACATGCTTCGTCAAATTTATTAATCTAAGACCACCCCTTATCGTACCCGGCTCAAATGTTCCCATGATACTGGCGGCATTACCGCGATGTATGGCGATGAAAATTCTTTGACCCAGATAAGATAAGGAGCGTCTATCATTTGCCCGTTCAGATATTCTATGTCCAAGCTCATTTATAAATTTAATTAGGTGCGGCAGCTGAAAACGCTGCCAAGTCAAAGCACAAAAAATATCAATTTTTGAAACCTACTTATATTTTTGTACCTGTAGCCTTTGAAACCACGGGTGTTTGGGGAATCGAGGCAAGGAAATTTATAAATGAGCTTGGACATGGAATATCTGAACGGGCAAATGATAGACGCTCCTTATCTTATCTGGGTCAAAGAATTTCCATCGCCATACAGCGCGGCAATGCCGCCAGTATCATGGGAACATTTCAACAAACATGTTCATGGGAACAAAATTTTTCGGGGTCCAGTGCTGCCCCATTTTAAATAAATTATTTCAAAGGAAACGAATATATCACTTAAAATTTTGTCTTGACCAAGACCTAGATAACGTGAAGCTTTTCTATGCACATTAGCTAAAAATAGCCGTGTTTCGTTTAAACTGTAAACAGTAGTTCATAATGGTTTGAAGGGTTATCTAGGGCTTGGTCACGACAAAATTTTGAATAATATCTCCGTTTCTTTTCAAAAATTTTTTTTTTGAAAGAGGGCACAAATCACTGGACCCCAAAAAAATTATCTATCCCCGTAATCTATCTATCTATTTATGCACCTGCCTGTGTGTGCTGAATGACCTTTTAATTGTAGCAGTGGAATAAGAACTGGCGGTGTGTCCGTCCGTCTGTGAAATCGTAGCTCTCGAACCGATTTCGATTCGTTTTTAGGGTTCCGTAGTACACAAGGAACCCTTATAGTTTCGCCATGTCTGTCTGTCTGTCTGTCTGTCTGTCCGTCCGCGGTTTTACTCAGTGACTATAAGCACTAGAAAGCTGCAATTTGGTATAGATATGTATATTAATTATGCGGAAAAAGTGGTAAAATAAAATATGGAAAACAATTTTTTTTTTAGGGTAGCTCCCATACAAATAAATTCAAAAGTCAATTTTATTTTCTCGACTAACCAATCATGTGAGTTATCGTTGAATAGGTCTTTTAAAAATATTATGAGCTTGCACACAACGTTTTTAGATTTAGGGATCCGTTTCAGAAATATTTGGTTTTAAAGTGAAAAATTTTGTTATAGTCAAGTGTCCCCCCCCTCGATCTGCTAAACGGTTACATATGGACACGTGAAAAAAATCACAGCTATTGTATTGCCTAGTAAATATAACAAAATTTAAAAGAAAACTATTAGAACTATGTAGGGTTTACAAATTAAAAAGTTAAAGGCGATCAACTAATAAAATGTACTCCGAAAAGGAAAATTTCATACAAATTCAATACAAATTAATTTTTAGACGTTTTTAGTCGTATGAACTCAAATTTGGCATTCGTAACTACGGAACCCTACACTGCACGTGGCCTGACACGCACTTGGCCAATTGTTTTAAATGTGAAAGCAAGTTTCGCTGTGTTTGATGAACGGTTCAGCCGTTCAAAAGTAATTAGGGGTGAACGCTTTGAAGTCGGGGTTTTTATAACTTGCCTAGCAAATAAACTTGTTATAAGTTATATATTGTATTATTGCAAATGGCAAAAAGTTATTTTTCTTAACTTTTATCGTCAAAAGTTAATCGTTAATAGGGACGTAAACAAAATCCAGGGGGCATCCCCCCCCCCCTCCTCTTCCCACCCCTCGGTGCGCCCATGCCCATACCAAATATAGATCAAGTGGTTGTTGAGATATGGGTCTGCGAGTCGAGTAGAGTACACAGTTCGGGGCGAATTACTAGTTCAAAGTCTTAAATAAAAAGAGCAACCTACACTGCCGGTTTTTTTAAACTATCGGTACTTTTAAGATACCGATTTACCGATGTAGTATACAATTAAAATTGTGTTGCAAATACAAAAAATGTTAAGATCTTATGAATTGTGTGTCAATGTGAAAATGAATCTGTACTCATTGTCACTGTCATTTTGAAATTGACATGTATTCAATGGCCGCAGCCGCAGGCCGCATGTTTACATTTGGATTTTTGCTATAAAATAGGTTCTTTTTACTCTTGGGCAGAATTGTATTTTCAAAACAGAATGTATTCCTTAGATTAAAAGACTATTGAAATGAATTTCCTTACTTTTACATCAATAGATAAAATATTAATCTTTAAAGTGTAATGAAACCCTGTTTGTGATGTTTTGAATTTTAAGAGTGTTTTTTTTACGAAAATGACTACTAACCAAGTGATTGATCTTGTGTCTGGACTTAAATCTCGCCATGCAGAGACACGACACAAGGCTGTTCGTGAATTGTTACATTTCGCAAAAACAGACCTGCGGGAGATGTCTCAGGACACCGTCACCCAGGTCTTAGACGACTTCAACCAGCAAATCCACTCACTCACATCCAGTTTTGATATTAATGAAAAAAAAGCAGGAATTCTTACTATTGGTAAGTATAAAATAGGTTGAGTATGTACAAATTGACAAATTCAAACTAGTTATAAAATTCTAAAGAAACTTGATACATTTAATAATTTGTTTTTCATATGTTCATTACAGTTTGTCTCATTGGTGGAGACACAGAAACAACTAAAACCAGAACCCTGCGCTATGCTAATTACTTGAGATATATCTTTCCAACAACTGATATGGGTATTTTGGAACTGGCAGCTAAAACCATGGGACGTCTTGCTGTGACACTGGGTGTGAAACGAGGAGAATATATGGAATTTGAGATAAAAAGAGCTTGTGAATGGTTGGCTGAAGAAAGAAATGAAGGAAAGAGACTGTCTGCTGTGGTGATACTACGAGAACTGGCAATTGCTATGCCTTCATATTTTTACCAACATGTAAACTCATTTTTTAATTACATCATGATTCCTCTTCGAGACTCGAAGGATCAAGTACGAGAAGCAGCTGCCAAAACACTGAGAGCAGCCTTGCAGGTCACAGCTCAGAGAGAGATTCCGGAACAGGCTTATAAGGCTCACTGGTACATACAATGCTATGAAGAAGCTTTCACATCATTCTCTGACTCAGTTAGAGGATTGAGCAGAGATGACAGTCTACATGGAGCACTGTTAATCTTAAATGAACTCCTCAGATGTTCCAATTCTGCTTGGGAAAAGAAGTACACAACATTGATGCAGAAACTAGACTCAGAGCAAGACTTGTCTGATGACATGTCTTCATTTAATATCAAAATGCATAGTTCATTTACATCCCAAAACTATTCTGATGAAAAAAATCAAACAGTAGCAGTTCATGAGTCTGCTATTTGTAAAAAACTGATAACAGAAAAGTATGAGATTATTTGCTCTGAAGTAATGGCATTACAAATGTCCAGGGCTCAAAATGTCCACCAGATGCTTTTACTTATCATCCCAAGACTTGCAGCTTTCCAAAAAGATGCTTTTTCAAAGAAACATTTGAAATCAACTATCAATCACCTCATTACCTTCCTCACTGGGAAAGAAAAAGAAAAGGCAATGGCATTCACAACCTTAGGGCTCATTTGTGTTGCTGTAAAAGAAGAAATACAGCCATTTTTAACTAGAATTATAGAAATTATCAAAATTACATTACTTACAAAAGATACTCCAAAAAAGCGAAATGGAGGAGACACTCCTGTTTTTAATTGTGTTACGTTGTTAGGATTTGCTATGAAAGAAAAAGTGTCTAATGATGTGAAGGAATTATTGGAACACATGTGTGCAATGGGGCTGAGTCCACATCTCACAACATGTTTCAAAGAATTGAGTCAAAACATGCCATCTTTAAAGAAAGAAATCACTGACAGGCTGCTGAACATGTTGTCTTTAATCTTACGGAAAAAGCCATATGCACCAAACAACCCTGAACACCAAATAGTTAACATGATGTCTGCAGCAATGCTTGTGGAAGCACATGATGCTACTAAACTAGTGCTGGCTTTGCGAACTTTAGGAGCATTTGATTTTGAATGGAACAATACACTCATGTCTTTCATTAAAAGATGCACAGACCACTATTTGCAGAGCGAGCAGCATGATGTGAGGCTGGAGGCTGTCAAGACTGCTTCAAAACTATTGATAAAAGCAGTTGAAAGATGTGCACTAACTAATTCTAGAACCTTAAATTTGTTGGTTGATGAATCCCTTGGCAAGTTATTGTCTGTTGGCAGATCAGATTTCGATCATGAAGTTAGATACAGGGTCTTTGAAGTATTTTCCAATCCAATATTTGATAAATATTTAGCAATAGAGGAACATTTGAATTGCCTCTTTGTTGCAATCAATGATTCAAACACTGAAGTAGGTGAGCTTGCACTCTGTGTCGTGGGTAGACTAAGCAATTTGAATCCCAGTTATACCACGCCGACACTTCGACAGCTATTCGTACAAATATTAATGGAGCTACAGCATTCTGAGTCAACACAGAATAAAGAACAAGCTCTCAGAATGATAAATAACCTCATCTGCCATGCACCAAGGCTTACACGTCAATTTGTAGATACTATTCTCAAAGTACTTGTTCCTAAGTTAAGAGAAGAGGCGAGCAATACTGCTATGATTTCAACAACATTAAAAGCTATAGGAGACTTGGCTGAAGTGAATGGCGGTGGCAGTGCCTTAAATCAACGGCTGCACGAATTATTGGCTATCCAGATTGAAATACTTTTAGATCCTAATCAACCTGAGAAGAGAAGTGTAGCGCTATGGTCGTTCGGGCAGGTGGTGAGCGCCACTGGCTATGTAGTGAGACCATACATGGAGTACCCTCAACTAATGGACTTGCTGTTAAACTTTTTAAAGTCTGAACAGCAGCCAAGAGATCGACGCGAAACAATACGTGTTTTAGGTCTCTTAGGCGCACTAGATCCTTACAAGCATAAAGTTAACCAGGGCTTGATTGATTTCCAAACGGTTTCTACACTTATTCCCGTTTCGGAGCCCTCAAAAACGGAACATTTTGACTCTAATGTAAGTGAGATGCTTGTGAATATGTCGCCGCTGGTACTGGACGAGTTCTACCCGGCGATCGTGGTGACGTCACTAATGCGCATCCTGCGCGACCCGATGCTAGCGCAGTACCACACCAGCGTCGTGCACGCCGTCACTATCATCTTTCAAACACTTGGAATCAAATGTGTTCCATACATTTCCCGAGTGACACCTACTTTGCTATTCGTAATACGCAACACGGATAACAGCAACTTCCGCGAATTCTTGATCACGCAACTGGCGCAGTTGATATCAGTCGTAAAGATTTACATTCGGCCTTACCTGGAGGACATTTTTGATCTGATTAAAGAGTATTGGACGCCTGATAGCCAACTACAACCGACTTTAATAATGCTGGTAGAACACATTACAGTTGCTATAGGGACCGAGTTCAAAGTATACTTGAGGAAGATTATGCCAAACATTCTGCGGGTACTGAAATACGACAGAAGTAAAGATAGATTTTTGACTGAAAAGTTGTTGATGACCATACAGAAATTCGAGAACAATTTGGATGATGTATTACTGTCAATAGTCCCTGCTATTATTGGTTTATTTGATGGCAGAAATATTCCCACCTCTTCTTCAAAACTGGCAATGGAAACAATAAAGCACCTCAGTATGTTCTTGTACTTCAGGCCTTACGCGGCAGTTATAATACAGGCCCTTGCAAAAGTTCTTGACAACAATCCTAATTTGAGGCAAACGGCTATGGAAACGCTATGCGCGTTGATCGTGCAGTTGGGGCGGGAGTACATAGACTACATACCTTCAGTGGAGAGAATCCTATTGAAGCATAAAATCCAATGCCCCAATTACATAGTTCTGGTGACGAGACTGCAAGTTATATCAACTCTGGCGTCTGACGATGACTATTTGGACGAAACTCGCACGAGGCTGCGGAATCAAAAGAACGACGTAAGCTATCAATTTTTTTAAATTTTCTTCAAATCTTTACTCAATGTTTTCATAGTCAAAATATACTTTTATGTTTTGAATCATGATCGGCGCCATGTCTTCCAGCTATTAACCAGCGACAATCAGACCATCCAGAAGTTGAATGTCAACGTGAGCAACCTACGGAAGTGCTGGCAGATGAACAACATCCTCTGCAAGGAGGACTGGGCGGAGTGGTTGCGACATCTTAGCGTCGGCTTCCTCATTGAATCCAACAGTCCAGCTATCAGGCAAGTCATAAAAAAGGGACATTATTTATTTGAAGTTATTTAACTAATTTACACAAAATTCATAATAACGTGGAAATAACGGTGTAGTGTAACACTGTAACATTCTTGGTGTTCTCATCATCTAAAGTTTCTAATCCTACATAAACACGTTTACTCTAAGGCAATTTTATGCTTGCCTGAACGATATTCAGCTTCTTTACAAAATATAGCTATATTGCCAAACCACTGCCAGTTATGTAATACAACAAATTGACAACATTTCATTTTCTAAAAGGTATGAAAATTCGAGAATCATTTCGAGATTTGGCGATTCTGAACACGTAAAATATTTTTTCAGATTTTTTTGAGTTATATTTTTAGAGATAAATGAAAAAACTCAAAAGTACAAGGATATAGGCATTTAACAGGTTACGCCTTTGCTTGAACATCTAAAAGTGAAAAAATTATGTCAAGCTGTCAGCTGTCAATTGACGCGTGCGTCAATCTGACAACTGACATCACGAGTGAGAGAGAGAGATAATAGTAGTGTTGTCTATAGAAGTATCAGTTCGATAGGAAGACCATCTAATATCGATAGTTCTTTCAGTAAAGTAGAATTAGGATTAGAAAAAATACACATGAATTAAAATGTTTACATAGTTTGGTGACGAAATGCTAATATTTCCTTTATATGATTGATATTTCAGGTTAAATAAAAATAATATTGACATCCAGGTCTTAAAAACTATAAAAAAAATGAAGTAAGGAAAAATGCTACCCTAAAATGGGGCGACTTTCAAAACACAAGGTGACATTTATGATAGCTTTTTTTTTGGTTTTTTAATTAAATCTTATAAATTTCTGAACGCATATTTTTTATTTATATTTTTGAAATAGCAATCCTGGTACGTCCGCCATCTTTTCACAACGCGTGTACGCCGGAGCCTTTGTTTTTATTTTCAGTCAAATTCACCTCAATTAACTTTAAAACGCTGTAACTTAAAAAGTAAAACATTTTTTCTTTGTGTTCTTAATTCCTGTAATGGCGGGCGACTATGAGAATCCGTTAAAAACGTAGGTTACCCAAAAACCCCATTTCAAGTATAGAGATGATAAACCCCATTTCAAGTATAGAGATGATAAGGCAAATTTTTTTTTGTCAAATTTTTAAGTAATTTTTTATGCCATTTGTTTTCCACATACCAAGTCGTAAATATAATATTTTTATGCCAAAAATAGCTGAGATAGAAGCGTTTGAATTTTTAAATTAATCAAATTAACCCTATTTTATGATACGTAAGTTTTTGTATCGATATCGATATCTTACTGCTACAAAACACAACTCTATAGACGTCAGTAAAAGTTTTATTTTTTAATTATAATGTATGGCAAAGATGTAAACTCGTTACATCCTAACTCTTGTACTTACGCTCTTTTAGAATGGAGAGATTTTAAACAATTTAATTTTAGGAGAAATAATGAAAAGAAATGAAAAAGAAAAAATACGTATGTCCTTTTTTTTGAAGTTCTTTAAGGAAAAAATATAAAATATGAATATAAAATTTTTGAAATGTTGTCATATATGAAATCCGACTGCAATAATAAGGTTAATTACCACTTCAAAACACCGCGAGCATTTTTTCGCCTAA
The DNA here is from genome assembly GCA_943193695.1 of Acrobasis suavella. NCBI lineage: Eukaryota > Metazoa > Arthropoda > Insecta > Lepidoptera > Pyralidae > Acrobasis > Acrobasis suavella. Next base: position 6,258,866 of record OW971945.1, on the reverse strand, counting down.
TCTATAATTCGAATAATTGTACGATCCAAAATATAATAATTATTACAATAAATAATTCCATTATTACCTATACATACATAGTTAGTTTGTATAAGATACTCAGCAATTAAACTTACCAGGAATTTACATAGAGTTTTTAGCACTGTACAACACCCTGTGGATTTAGAACCTTTCATATCGTGGGTGTAGATAAAGTTTTGTATGCAACTGTAATAATTAGGTATTAAAAAACTCATGGGATACTATTATCCTACCCACATTCGTGTTTTAATACCCCTTATTATACTATAGTTGCATAAATAACTACGAGTATTCTTATTATTCATAGTATATCACGGAATCCGTTGTTTTTTTAGAGCATGTTCGAACCTCGCTCAAAACTTCCCCCAACTGGCCCGTGACCTTTTCAACGCCGCCTTCATGTCTTGCTGGACCGAGCTGGACGAGAACACTCGCAAGGAACTCGTCACGGCCCTCGAGCGAGCCCTGACGGAGCCCGACTCGCCTGAGCTGTCGCTGGCCATTTTGAATCTGGCCGAGTTCATGGAACATTGCGAGAAAGGGTCGCTGCCTATTTCTATCAAGTTGCTGGGAGATACTGCTATCAAATGCAGAGCGTATGCTAAGGCTTTGTATTACAAGGTAACAATGTTTTATCTATACTATAATAAAAGAGTAAAAAAAATGTGTCTGTACATTGAAAATTTTTCAAAAAAAAATATTTGGGGCGATGGAGATATAGTAATAGAGTAAGAAAATAAAAAAAAATGTCTGTCTGTTTGTCTGTTTGTCTGTTTGTACACGCTAATCTCCGGAAATACTGGACGGATTCGAATGAAACTTTTTTTGTTATATAGCTGTGAAGCCTGGGCAACATATAGGCTATAATTGATTTTGGAAAATGGAACACATGATGCAGAACTATAATGGTCCAGCTAAACTATAAGAAATATTAAAATGCCGCCTTAGCAAAAGTTGTTAAGTCTGATGAGAACTTTTTGTTGAGTTATAATACAACTGGCCAAGCGCGAGTCGGACGCGCGCGAAGGGTTCCGTACCATAATCTATGAAAAATCACGTTTGTAGTATGGGAGCCCCCCATCAATACTTATTTTATTCGATTTTTAGGGTTCCATAGGGTAGGGTAGAAACGGGACCCTATTACTTAGACCGTCCGACTGTTTGTCTGTCTGTCTGTCACCAGGCTGTATCTCATGAACCATTATAGTTAGACAGTTGAAATTTTTGTAGATGATGTTTTTTGTTGCCGCTGAACAAAAACATACTAAATGTATACTATAATAAAAGAGTAAAAAAAATGTGCCTGTACATTGAAATTTTTTCAAAAAAAAAGTTTTTTTCGTCCGAAGTAGAACTTATAAGTTCAGTATTTGCGGACCTTCAGAGCATAACACACCAGAAAATTCTTGGTTATGTGAACGCGCCATATTGACACCAAAAAATTAAAAATCAATTAATAAAGAACTTGTGACGCAAATTATTGTTAACTAGCTTGTGCCCGCGGCTTCGCTCGCGTAGGGGTGTAATTTATCAAAATCCTTTCTTAGGGGATGCCTACGTCATAGTAGCTTTATGCATGCAAAGTCTCAGCCCGATCCTGGCTGGTTTTGATATCATTTAAAAGTTTAAATGTTAAAGAAGATAATTCCAAATTCGAATTAGGAAAATTGCGTGATTTTCATTTGTTTTTCAATCTAATGAAGAAATTAGATACATTTTAAAATTTTACTACCAAAAAGGTAAAAATGCAATGCAAACCGCGAAAAAAAATTGCAATGTTTATGGACCTAGTGCAGTGTCTGTGAGAGTAGCACAAAGGTTGAAGCGTTTTCAATCCGGAAATTTTGATGTCAAAGATGCACGTCGCTCTGGTCGCCCTGTTACGGATAAAATGGATGCTATTTTTGAAAAAGTGGAGCAAGATCGGCATATCAGTAGTTACGACGTAGCTGAAGAACTGGGAATTGACCACAAAACAGTTTTGGCGCGTTTGAAAAAAATGGGTACACACAAAAGCTCGATATATGGGTACCTCACGAGCTCTCTGAAAGAAACCTAATGAACCGTGTACTCATTTGTGATTCTTTATTACGACGTAATGAGACCGAACCATTTTTAATGAAATTGATAACTGGTGATGAAAAGTGGATCACGTACGACAAGAACGTCCGAAAAAGGTCATGGTCAAAGGCCGGTCAGGCTTCACAGACTGTGGCGAAACCCGGGTTAACTCGCAACAAGGTGATGCTGTGTGTGTGGTGGGATTGAAAGGGCATTATTCATTATGAGCTGTTACCACCAGGCAGGCCCATCGATTCAGAACTCTACTGCGAACAACTGATAAGATTAAAGCAAGAAGTTGAGAGAAAGCGGCCGGAATTAATCAACAGAAGGGGTGTGGTTTTTCATCATGATAACGTTAGACCTCACACATCTTTAACCACTCAGCAAAAATTAAGAGAGTTTGGCTGGGAGGTGTTAATGCATCCGCCGTATAGTCCGCCTGGCACCTTCAGATTTACACCTGTTTCGGTCTCTTCAGAATTCTTTAGGCAGTGTCAGGTTAACATCACGAGAGGACTGCCAAAACTACTTGACGGAGTTTTTTGATCAGAAGCCCCAAAATTTCTATAGCAATGGGATCATGTCCCTTCCTATAAGATGGCAAAAAATTATCGAACAAAATGGTACCTACATACTTTAGTTAAATGTAAATAAACTATATTAAAAAATGTTTTGAATTTTCATATAAAATGCGAAAAGACTTTTTCCCCAACCTATTATATCTGCCACAAATTGTAAAGTTTTCATAATTTTTTAATTTGTTTTATAGGAAGAAGAATACCGTCTTAATCCAAATACAGAAGTCGTAGAAGCATTAATACACATCAATAACAAACTGCAACAGAAAGAAGCTGCCAACGGCCTCTTAGAAAAGGTCATAACGCAACAGAAACAAGGTGACTGCTCTCTGAATATTCACGTGCTTTGGTATGAAAAGCTGCATAACTGGGAGCAGGCTTTGGACCTTTACAATAAGAAATTAGAAGTAGAGCCGCAGGATGAAGAATCTAAGTTAGGCTTGTTGAGATGCCTAGAGGCTATGGGCGAATGGAGGAAGATATACAATGTGACGACAGAGCAGTGGGACACCATGTCAGAAGATATGAAATTGAAGTCTGCGAAAATTGCTGCTGCGGCGTCTTGGGGACTTCAGGAATGGGATTCCATGCGAAAATGTGTTGAATGCATTTCAGAGGACACTCAGGATGGCGCATTTTACAGGGCTATCATAGCAATTCATGAAGGACAGTGGTCAGAGTCAAGAAATTATTTAGACTCTGCTAGAAGTTTACTGGACACTGATTTGACGGCAGTAGTTGGTGAAAGTTACCAAAGGGCATATGGAGCTTTGGTTCATGCGCAGTTATTGACAGAGTTGGAAGAAGTCGTCACATATAAGTTGATTGAGGAGAGGCGCAGCACGATATCGAGAAGCTGGTGGTTGAGGCTGCAAGGAGGACAGAGGTTGGTAGAAGACTGGAGGAAGCTGCTTCAAATACGCAGTCTAGTTGCATCTCCTCGCGAAGACTTCCAGACTTGGCTGAAATTCGCGTCGCTTTGCAGGAAAACTGGTTCCATCAACCAAGCTCATAAGATCGTGGTATCAATCTTAGGATGTGATCCCGTCAGTAACCCAGATGCTCTATTGAGGATCCAAGATCCACGAGTAGTTCTGTCATATAGTAAGAATTTGTGGGAGGCGGGAAACAAACGCTACGCTTACGACTTGCTGCAAAGGTTCGTAGACAACGCGGAGCCTGAAAACGACGATCAGTGCCGCCTGTTAGCTCGGTGTCATTTGAAGTTGGGCTCGTGGTGCGAAGCTCTTCAAGAGATCAACGAGTTGTCCATACCAGAGATACTACGTAACTACGCAGCGGCGACCAATTTGGCGCCGGATTGGTACAAAGCCTGCCACGCTTGGGCGTGCATGAATTTTGAGACCGTGCTGTTCTACAAACAGCAGGACAACGTGTCTGAGAGCAGTATCGCAGCCGGCTCAGGTGAAAAGAAAGTGTCGAGAGCAGATTTCATTAACACTCATACAATACCAGCTATTGAAGGCTTCTTCAAGTCCATAAGCTTATCCAATGGCAGCGCACTGCAAGATACGTTGCGCCTCTTGACGCTGTGGTTTGATCACGGACATAACACAGCGATATACGATGCACTGTTCGAAGGCATTCGGCAGATCGACGTGAAAATCTGGCTGCAAGTTATACCTCAGTTAATAGCTAGGATAGACTCGCCGAGGAGTCTGGTGGCTAAGCTGGTTCACATCCTGCTGATAGATATAGGGAAGTTGCACCCGCAAGCGCTGGTGTACCCGCTGACCGTCGCCACCAAGTCGTCGTTCGTAAACAGAAAGAACGCGGCTAACTACATCCTGAATACCATGTCCGCTCACTCCCAGAACCTGGTCAACGAGGCCGCCGTCATTTCTGAGGAGCTGATCAAAGTGGCCATATTGTGGCATGACCAAGTGGTCATTGCTATTGATGAGGCTTCCAGGTAATTTATTTATTCATAACCATCATTATCATTCAATACCTATCCACTATGACCGATCAGAAGCGGCCTGCACCAAGCACTTTTCAGTGATCTTGGTAAAAAAAATTGTTTCAGGACTGACTAATACAAATTCCAACTTTATTTGAATTATAATATGGTTCATATTATGTGCACTACTTTCTCTCTTTGTAACCTTCAATAATTGACTTTATACAGTATGTAACAAAAACCCTGTCCGATCCTTGTAGGAGCAAATCAGACCGTCAATATGAACAACTTTTCCTATGGGACCAATGCTAGAAACTCTAAAAAAATCGTCATTCTCCTACAAAAGTGTTCGGCCGGCCTAGCAATTTGTTTGAAAATGTAGATTTTATCTTCGAATTTCAAGCATTGGTCCCATAGGGGAAAGTTGTTCATATTGCCGGTCTGAGTTGCTCCTACAAAGATCGGACAGGGTTTTTGTTACATATTGAATATCAAAAGGATTGAATCGATTTAAGATTATCAATAAGTACTTTAAATGTGAATGGATAGCAAATAATTTTAATACCTTGCTGGTTTATTGGTACTTTGTTCTTGTTTTTTGTGTGTGTAAGTGACCACCACTGATATCGGATTCTTCAAGTTGCCCAAAGGCATCTAGCATATGTAGCTTGAATCATACAATGCTAAAAGCTTAACGTGCCTTCCGAAGCACGGAGGAGCTCGAGAATTTTTTATGTCAGTTGTGACCACCCATCCATACGCGGACCACCCCCGGAGTCGCTTAACTTGCGAAGCTTAAACATCGCTTAAAACGATAGTGCGTAACTATGCACTCCTGCCGGGCTATCGATCTCCTCGGTACTACTTGCCAGCTATATTTCAGGTTGTATTTCACGGAGAAGGACTACCGCGGCATGTTCAAGACCCTGGAGAAAATGCACGCGATGCTCGGCAGGGCGCCTGAGACGCTCAAGGAGGTGTCGTTCTTGCAGATGTACGGCAGAGACCTGGAGGAGGCGCAGCGCTGGTGTGAACTTTATAAGGTACACTATTTAAGTTATAAGTATGGCATATCGAGTATCTCTTTTAGATTCACGGGTCTTTGGGAGGTTTGACGTGACACATATTCAACACGTCATAAGTCTTTTGGAGCAGTCGATGTAATGTGTCGCACCCGCCAAAACCCGATCTAAGATATCTTTCATGGTTATAACCATGCGACGCATTTGCGCCACAAATTAGAATCGTGTGACGCTCGTTATTGTTCTATACCTCTCGCTCGCTATCTCTCATTTTCATCTCAGCGTATTCCCAGTTGCATCCTCAGCTGTGATGCTGCGAAGCGCGTGGTCCGCTTTCCGGCTTTTTACTAAACTAATGCACTACATTGTACCATTTGTAGGAATGCACTATCTATATTCATCCTGAGGGCTTACATACGAGTACTTCGAGTCACACTTAGCAGATTTTCGGATAGCTGTGACCACCTTTTTCTTGAGCTAAATCCGCGCCTGCGTGATTCTAAGGCGATTGGCACACTGTTCTGCATCCCACTGCTTAGAGCGGGGCCGCCATACAAAAAAAACGCGCGTAGACGCGGTGTCAGTGTGTCGTTCTATGCGTGTTTTCTATACAAATTGAGATACTTGCATACAGTCCGGCCGCGCGCTTCGCAGCGGGGTGCGGAGCAGTGTGCGAATCGCCTAAAACTAAATTTTCTCCACAGGCTACAGGGGAAGACAGATACCTTAATGAGGCGTGGGACCTGTACTACTTCGTGATCCGTCGCATCCTGGCCCAGTTCCGGGCCCTGACATCCCTGGAGCTGCAGTACGTCAGCAAGCGACTGCACTCGTGCAGAGACTTCGAGCTCGCCGTGCCCGGCTCGTACGTGCCCAACGAGAAGGTCATCAGGATATCACACATACACAGCCAGTTGCAGGTGAGTAAGTGTTGCGCCGTGTGATTTCCGGCAGAGTAGAATAGGACCACTCCAAGTCTTCCCGTGGATTTCGTAGAAGGCGACTTAGGTAATACACGCTAAAAAAAGCTCACAAACTCCAAAAAACCTCACCAACTCATCTAGCCAGCGTGGAGAGTGTAGGCCACATCTTCTGGATGCTCTGACCAAGTATGGCTCTAGTAGTATAGAGAGGGTCGTGCTCCTGCAGTGGAGACTAAAAAGACCTGGAGATAAGTGTTGCCTCCACGGGCGAGAGAATCGCGACCACTTAGCATAACACATCAAACCGTGATGATATCACCATGTGGAGACTGGTTAATAGCCTCACTATAGAAGGTGACGCGACGGAAATATCGCTCCGATAATATCGCCGCGTGGAGATTAGTACATAGGGTCAATATAGAAGATTATCATCATCCACAGCCTTGATCCTCCCACTGCTGGGAATAGGCCTTTCTCAGGCAATTTTATGATTTTTAAAACATATTTAAATATGTTCTCAAACTGACTTTAAGTCAACTGGTATTTTTATGTCCTTAAAATAATGACGCTAAATGATGCAAAATTAAATTTAAAAATTATGCAAAACATACTCGCACTGAAACGACAGCCACCATCATGGTGACGTCATACTAGCAATAACAAATGCTAGGTTGTAAACTTTTCATCAATAATAATGTACAGTATTAAATGTATTTTTTTAATAGCTATCTTTCAAATGAAATAGAATAAAGGTAGGTACTTACTTCTGTTAAATATTTCTGTATTTAGCAAATAAATCAGTAATAAAAGCATAGAACTTTGCTACCATTACCGTCGGCGTTCGCTTCTGTCCGAAGCGGACGTCGTGTTACACAATGCACATCGTTTTTATCTGTGGTTTTTATTTTTCCAAAGTGATAATAATTAAAAGGTCACCAGGATATTGCTTTCCTACCAACATGTAATCGATTGCATATCATGTTTGTAGTCAATAAGCTGAGTGGATAAGATAAGGCTTTTCATGAACATGTGATTATTGTATACCTTATTACGTATTAATAAAAAGTAACGTTTCTCGTTCGGCTGTTCGCTTACATCTTCTAAACTACTGAACGGAATTTGATGTGGTTTTCGCTATGGACATATAAATATATATCGCGTAGAGTATATCTTCCGAAAGATTGACGTATAAGGAACGGTCTCGTGCCAAAGATTTACCTTCATAGGCATAAAAATTAACAAACGTTTGCTAAACCTATTTTCGTTCAAATATGATTGTCTCGTTCTTTCAATGTTAAATATTCAAAAGAGGAAAATGGACAAAACATATTTTAACAATAATAGGTTCAGCAAACGGTTGTTAATTTTCATGAATATGAGCTATAGAATATATCTCGTGCGTAACTTGGTTGGACTGCTAGTTAGAGCTCTTACACACTTAGCGACAGCAGTGCCGGATGTAGAATTTTTTGAGGCGGAGTAAAACTGTGAATATTCGCCCCCTGCTTTGCGCAGACATTAAAATATGGTCCGTTGAGATTCAGAACGAGATGCGATTGGTTTTTGAGTAGTAGTACGAGTACACAGGAAGGAGGGAGGGGGGTGTATACAGTAATGGTCAGTTATAAGACCGACATTCTAATGTACATTTTTGAGCAGTAAACAATCTGGAAGACGCTACGCTAAGACGCCAGACGCCGCCCCCATTCCATATCGGTAGCATGGGAGGGGAGGATATATTCGATTTTGCCGTCCCTCTGAGTCTGCTGCCCGGGACGTGGGCCCTACATTTCCCAAACATTCCCTATTTTCTTTGATCAGCATAAAAATAATAAACAGCAATGACATGTTTATGAATATAATTAGTGCGATAACATCGATAAAGATCATAATGAATCAACTTCATCAGTTATCAAATAGAATCTTTCCCAATCTTGTTCGAATGCTTTCAAGTCGTCTGCCCAACTCGTATCGATATATATTTATTTATATATTATGTTTTTCGTATGAAGTTAAATACTATATGTCGCATTCTCGCAGATTATAGTCGTCGATAAATAACACAAGGCTGCCTTACAAAGGCAGTGGAATGTTTAACGTAATTTATGCATTATGTAGAAATACACGCTAGTTTTATTATTCAATATAGTTCACAGATGTGATAAAAATTCATTGATACTACTGCTTAGGTAAACAACAAATGGCGATTATTCATGTAATATGTTATGTATGTATTAAGCATGTAGAGCGGTAAGTTCCAAGGCCATGCACTTTGCACTTTGAGATGAAACAAGTCAATACTTAACAAAAAAAATAATTAAAACAAGCTTTTATCTAAAGTGATTCTCAAGACGAATCAAACGAGCCCAGGTTGTGTCGTTTCATTACAGAGTTCCTATGGCCACCGTCCAGCTCCATCATCAGATCAGCTCCATGTCATCATAATATTGCATTGTCACGCGATATACGTATCCGTGCAAAATTTCAGCTCAATCGGAAACCGGGAAGTGGGTCAAATTTAACTTGCAAGATTTGATTACAGACAGACAGACCGACAGGCAACAGGTGAAACTAAATAAAAGCTTGTAAAAAAACAAACATAAAGGTGGTGTTGTTAATGTAACTGATTCCTGTATATAAGTAACTATTTTTTTCAAAAACTTAATTAAAAGTCAGTTAAGTAACTACGTAGACTAAGAAAGTTTACGTAGTTACTGTTTAATAATTTTGAACCCACAATCACTTAATCCATTAGCAATCCTAATGCTGTGCCAATCCCATTTAGAGTGGGATAAGGAAAGGAACAAGAAGAATCACCTATCATGAACATCGTCAGCGTAGTAAAAAGATCGAACATGCTGGACCTAGGCAAATTAGTTTTTTTTCCTACGCTTGCTCATACTACAAATAAAACTCGTGTTCCTTTTAGGTGATCAAATCTAAGCAGCGTCCCCGACGGCTCACGATCCAGGGCTCGGACGGCAAGCAGTACATGTTCCTGCTCAAAGGCCACGAGGACCTGCGGCAGGACGAGCGCGTCATGCAACTGTTCGGGCTCGTCAACACGCTGCTCCAAGCAGACACAAACACTTACAGACACGACCTGGCTATACAGCGATATGCGGTGATACCTCTGTCGCCGAACTCCGGACTGATCGGCTGGGTGCCTCACTGCGACACCCTGTACAATCTGATCAGTGATTACCGTGCTAAGAAGTCGAATAAATTGAACCTCAATACGGAACAACAGATTATGGTGCGCATGGCCTCCGATTACCAGAAGCTGTTGTTGAGGCATAAGGTGAGATGAGTGTTAAATTGTTATAATTACTATGATAGCAGACAACTTTCTGTGCTTCTAATTAACGTTTAATTGCTTCATTAGATAGTCTTGACCTACTAACAGACTGTTGCCTATTCCCATCCCGGCGATGTAATTTGTTCCTTAAATTAAGCGAAGATGAAAGTATGTTCAAAATAACTTGGCCTAATCATTTTTTTACTTCTTTAAAAATCTTAGGTGGAAGTATTCGAGCACACGCTCTCACAGACTCCAGGGAATGACCTAGCTCGCCTCCTTTGGCTGAAGAGTCCCTCAGCGGAGGCATGGTTCGAGCGGCGCACGAACTACACGCGCTCGCTGGCCGTGATGAGCATGGTGGGCTACATCCTGGGGCTCGGCGACCGGCACCCCTCCAACATCATGCTGCACCGGGTCACGGGCAAGGTGCTGCACATAGACTTCGGGGACTGTTTCGAGGTGACGCAGGCCAGGGAGCGCTTCCCCGAGAAGATACCGTTCCGACTGACGCGCATGCTCATCAATGCTATGGAGGTCAGTTTTTATCTTACCTATCTGTAGAACAAGTAAATACAGGGTGACTTTTTTACTAATTTCCATAAAATAACGAAAAATGAAAAAAAGAAAGTATTTGAAAGTACGGGCAGACGAAAATAATTTGTCTATTTTTTAACTAGTTTAGTTTCATGGACTAAACTTGCTTAAAAAATTTGGCTAGTTGGTAAAAAGTCAACCTGTATTATGTGCCCGTAATACCACTTTCCTAGGTAAAATAAATTAATTAAGAGAGAACAAAAAGATTTCTTAAAAGTATGCAATCTTTAAATTTCTATCTCTTTCTGTTTAACTAATAATCTCTAATTTAGTCGTCTAAATATCTATCATGTGATTTAAGGAATTCTTTCCATAAAATGCAATTAAGTATTTCTCGCGGCATAACTTTTTAGATATGCTACACTCAGCAGTTTAGAATAAATATGTAAATAGTTATAAAATAATGCGTCAACTCACATTATCTATCTTGATAAACAGTTTTGTAAAAATGTAAGTGAAGATATAAAAAGATAAAATTCGAAACAATATTATACAACTAGATAAATGATAAGGAAGCAAAGCGAATTTTCTATTAGTAACATTGACCCGACCACGGCGACCACCAAAATTGGGTTACTATACTACTTATTTTTAATCCCACAGTTTTACGCGAATACCGGTCTTTCTGTGGCATCGTAGCTTTCTAACGGATGTATAGATGCAGTTTTTTAACGTAAAAGCAAGTTTCTTGCTATGTGGTTCTTAGCTATGTTTGATGAAAATCGGTTTAGCCGTTCTTGGAGGAGAACGCTTAAAAGTCGAGGGTTTTTAATTTTCCGGGCAAATATATTTGTTACAGAGTACGCTACGCATACAAATATGTTTAACTAGCTTTTGCCCGCGGCTTCGCTCGCGTAGGGGTGTAATTTATCAAAATTCTTTCTTAGGGGATGCCTACGTCATAGTAGCTTTATGCGTGCAAAGTCTCAGCCCGAACGGTTTAAAATTGACAAAGTTTCATACAAACTTTCATCCCCTATTTTATCCCCTTGGGGGTAGAATTGATCAAAATCCTTTCTTAGCGGATGCCTACGTCATAACATCTACCTGCATGCCAAATATCAGCCCGATCCGTCCTGTGGTTTGGGCTGTGCGTTGATAGATCACTATGTCAGTCAGTCAGTCACCTTTGAGTTATATATATTTAGATTTTTGGCATGCATAAGGATTCGTCTACGGCATAGAGCTAGGCGTAAATTACCTACAATGATGTTTTCATCTCTCAAAAAACAATGATTTGCCCAAACGACATGATCACATATGATTGCATAATGCTGCAACGAGCGAACTAACAAGCAACAGTTAATTGAAGCGGTCGCCCGCATGAGTCGCCAATTTGGCAGCTGCTAAACCCACTTTATCATAATGATTCGCTCGTCTTTTGTGATTAGACGGGTTCGAGTCATATTTTGGAGATTGTGTAGCACTCTTTTATGTCCTTTGTGGTTTCTTTGAATTTTCTTTTTCATTGTAAATGTTGTCATGAAAAAGATTACAACAAAAAATCGTGTTGATAGGTACAATAATATGACAATACTGTTAAGGAAATGATAATACTCAGACACAAGTAAATAAAAAAACGGTAAAATAAGTCTTTGTAAAATGTTTTATACGGGATACAGTATACAGACAGTATACAGGATCCTATATCCTATATCCTGTATATAAAAACATTTTACATCGTGTGTACTTAAAAAAATAACCTTTAAAAGATCAATAAGTTTTCAATCAAATTACTTCTCCCTTCTTCAGTGTATCAAACAATTTTAACCCAGTTTGTTTTGCAGATTGCAGAATAAGTTAATCCCTACAAAATCATAAATGTGAAAATGGGAGCCAAGTTCAAAGTCCAACAAAAGAATTGACATCTAAATGGCTGCTGAGTACTCTAGAGAATCCTGAAATTTATATATAAGAATCTTAACATTTGACTTGCCTAGTTTTAGCATGTCAAATGTTAAGATGTACTTATATTTGGCTAATCAATTTATAATCTTTACGTTATACGATATTTTTTTACATTGTTAGGTATTCTTCTCAATATCTGAATAGCTGGTAAAAACTAGCCAGGTCAAATATTATGATTCTTATAAATCAATTTCAGCATTGTCTACAGAACTTGGCAGCCATTTAGATCTCAATGCTTTTGTTGGATTTTGAACCTGGCTCTCATTTTCACATTTATGTTTTGGAGGAATTTACTTATTCTGCAATCTGCAACACATAATCGGTAAAATTTCTTTGATACGCTTTGAATAAGGGAGAAATCATTTAATGGGAATCTAACTGAACTCTAATTGAAATTTGATTAGAATATAACTGAACTTTTTTTTTAAATAAAAGCACTTGTGCCTTTTGCCAACTATTATTATTAATTGCACCAGGTGACAGGCATCGAAGGCACGTACCGCTTCACATGCGAGTCTGTGATGCAAGTGCTGCACAAGCACCGCGACAGCGTGATGGCCGTGCTCGAGGCGTTCGTGTACGACCCGCTGCTCAACTGGCGGCTGGTGGACGACAACGACCACCGCTCCCTCACCGAGTCCACCTTCTCTTCGGACATCGATTCCTCGTACACCCTCCCGAGCAGGAGCCGCAACCACTTACACTACGAGTCTTTAGAAATACCACCCGAGGCGAACTTGAACAAAAGAGCATTGGCGATATTGAACCGGATACGGGACAAGTTGACGGGCAGGGACTTCCCCAACATCGAGGCGGTGGTCAGCGTGAGGAAACAAGTGGACCTTTTGATCAAGTTGGCCACCAACAACGAGAACTTGTGTCAGTGCTATATAGGGTGGTGTCCGTTCTGGTGAGGTACTGTGACGCAGCTAATATTCGAGTTATTTCATCTATGTAATTCTTGTATATATGTACTCATATGTAATAGTATTATGATGGGTGTTTTTACAGATTGTTTTGTTTACTCATGAGAATCGCGATAACACCCAAGGTTAACATTTTACACGGGTGACATTGACATGTCTAGTTCGTCTTAGAAAATGTTTTGATTGAGTACTGTTCACTGTTTTATTGTACTATATGTTATTGGTAGCCAAAAGTCGGCATAGAGTGAACCTCAACACAATACTATACATAGCATTCCTGATAACTTTTTAAAGCCAGTCTTCATGTGTTACATTTATATTACCAATTTGAAAGTAAAATTACCAATTGAAGGATTATAATAACAATTATAATTATTTAAAAAAGCGCCCACCACTTTACTAGAACTTTTTATTTAATGTGAAACGTAACAACTTCATTCTTTCAATTTTTAATAGGGGAGTGTGGACTGGGGAAAAACTATATTATTTTATTTAGTTCTCTAACTAGATTATCCAAAAATAAAGTACCCATATTTTTTTGTTTAGCAAAGTAGTAAAACTTCACAAGTATACAGCGCTTCGAAGTTAGGTAGTGGGGGTGATTTACGCCACCTTTGGTTAAAATCGTAGATACGTAGTCACGATTAGCTACGATCTACACGTGAAATTTAAATGCGCTTTATCTTTATCAGAGAACAGAAAAAAAACGTATAAGTACCATACTTTTTAAGATTATTAAAAAGTATGGTACTTATACGTATTTTTTCTTTTCTTTATCCAATGAGCTAGAAAAACAGTCCACATCCGTATTGTTGAATTATAAAACAAATATAACTGCCATGGAGTAGTACGCCCCTGTATTTTATTGTTACATTTAAAAAGTATGCTTTTTATGCAATCTCAATGAACACTGTTTATTATTACGTATAGTGTATAATTATCTAGTGATGTAATGCACATTGCTTTAGTTACAATCATTGTCTTTTCTTTATACACACTTCGCAATAACTCGCATTCAATATTAATTTCTTTTAAATCAATATAATAAAAAGCATTAAGCGCGTTTTCGTTTTGATCAATATAAATCGTTGGTACAACCAACGATTTATATTGTAGTACGCAATCGTACCTATGTCACAAAATGTTCCAATAACCTGATAATGTAAGTAATATAATTCTTTCAAGTATTATTAAATAAGTTAGTTTAACATACTTTCCTGTTCCAAATTTACCCAAGTACTTGAATCAAATAAATAAAAAAATATTCAATTCAGGCCACGAACAGGGCTGTAACTATTCAAGACTGCTGCAGGTATCTCCTAAGAGTAATTTTTAACGTGGATTTTTGCCTTTTTAGATATGTTAAAAACTGGGAGAAATATTTTTTGTGTAGCATGGAAAACAAGCCTTTATTATATGAATAATAATAAAACTCAAAGCTGTACGAATAAGGAAAGATACACCGAATTCTATCGTAATAAAGATTTATTTTCAATGAAACAGTGTGGAAAATACTCACTACCAGTAAATCTATGCGAACGAAATTATTGCGTGCTTCCTTTTGGTTTTGACCATGCCAAGGTACATCTTTTATTGTTTGACTTACAACAAAAGGAAACAAGTTTTACCTGAGAATATATTTTATTTATTGTTTGGAACTCGTGACTTATTACTATTTTATTTCAACGGTTGAGATCCCGGAGAAGAAATACCAGATTTATGATTGCTTTACGTGAGTAAAATTTATAATGTTCAGGGTCGGATTTAGAGGTCTGGAGGCCTCGGGGCAACAAGGAGTGGAGGCTCCCTGGTTTAGGGCCAGGGCCTGTAATATTTTACTGGTTGTCTGATTGGAGTGAACAATATAGATCAATGATTGTTGTTAATAGTTAAGAACAACATAATCATGTTTATAAAAAGTACTATAGGTAGAGGTAAAACAGCGAAAAAAATCAAAGGAAATGTTGTTTACTAGTGTTAACTAGTCAGAATCTAAAAGATTTTTTCGAAGTCTATTGTGGGGGCCCTACTATTGTGGAGGCCCCGGGCTGTAGCCCCGGTTGCCCTCCCCTAAATCCGGCCCTGATAATGTTTGCATTTTTGTTACATACTTTCACTGTAAATATAGCACTAAGATGTTGATTCAATATAGAATAAAATCCTATTTAAACTAATGCGCTATTATTTCAACTTTCTTTGTAGGTGACGAACGAGATCGGCAAAAGTTCCGACAGCTTTGTACACAACACTTTGTCCATTTTAGGTTTGCTCAGGTATATGGTCATGTCTCCATCTGACGCGCAGAATTCTCTAAGAGTCTGTCGACAGAATCCGCAGGGCGCTGTGAATTCCTCCTGCTGCGCCACCACGGCTATCCTCGAGAACTTGGTGTACCCTTCGGACACTGCCTTGGGTACGGCACATCGCTCTGCACATATAGAAGGCGCCAACGCAGCGTTCTCCACGTTGCAGCCGGTGAACACTTTGGAGTCAACTTCAGTGATCAACGCGGCTCCCACTGCAAAGTTTGAGTAAGGACAGTATGCTCTTTTTCTCACTGCCACGGCCTCTTTAACTAACGTTTGTGCGATTTCATCTGTAAAGAAATATTTTATGGCTAAATGGTTTTATTTGGTATTATTTTTTATTTAAATCGTCAAGTACAGTCAAGAGTTGCTGAAGTATGATTTTATAGCTGATTAAATACATGTTGAATATGTTACCGTTTTACGTTGTACCTACTCTGCTTCAACACACTGCATTTAAAAAATCTGTCGACATTTTTATTCATATTTTATCAATTGTTTCTAAATTAACCACAATGTACATTCGTTCTTCATCTATATTCTAACTTGCTACAAAAATACTTACTTACCCAATTCACTAAAATCAACAATTTTAAAATTTCCCATCGCGTAAATCTTTACGTAAATTGTTTAAGTTTAGAACACGGCGCGTGCGCAGCGTGTGTATAGCGTGAGGGCCAACCGCTAACTAAGCAGCGTGCTGATTAAAATATGCCTATTGCAATCTGCTGATATCTCGAACAGATCGCAATCAAAACACAATAATAAAGGAACTATGAATGTCCGTTGATTCAATCGTCATTGATTTATGCGGAAACGCGGGCAAAGATTTATTTAGTATAGGTATTACGAAATCCGGAATAAATGAGTTTAGATATCTTTGCCTTTAATAATATTTATTATGACGAACTTTGTGGCCTAGTGGTCACCATGCCAGGCTGCCACTCCGAAGGTCCCGGGTTCGATTCCCGGTCAAGATGGAAAATGATAATTTTCAGATTGGCCTGGGTCTTGAATGTTTATCATATATATGTATTTGTAATAAAATATAGAATCTTTGAGTTAGTATCCCATAAAACAAGTCTCAAACCTACTTTGGGGCTAGCTCAATCTGTGTGATTTGTCCGTTTATATTTATATATAAAATATATATATATATATTCTAAGATACTAATTAGAATTTCGTCATGTGAATACTGGACCCAAAAGTGCCCAAAACCCAGCATAGACTCTTCCACATATTAATTAATTTCATGAGTTTTGCTTTTATGAAACAAACATCCTGAAAAGCTCTATTTAAAATAGCGCATCAAAAGAATATGCGGGTCTTGGTAACGCTACTAAAATTAGATCACCAAGGCTGCGGATCTCTAAATATATCCTACTTGTATTGTATTAAATGTTTTATTGGTTTACTGTTGATAAACCCAGAATCAAATGATAACATATTAGGTTGGGGAAAAAGTCTTTTCGCATATAGTGCCTATGTATGAACTTGTAATAAAACCACTTTGGCTATACTATTTGTACCTGGCTGGTTTTGGTATCATTTAAAAGTTTAAATTTTAAAGAAGATAATTCCAAATTCAAATTAGGAAAATGCGTGATTTTCATTTGTTTTTCTTACCGTCAAGATGAGTGAATCTAATGAAGAAATTAGATACATTTTAAAATTTTACTACCAAAAAGATAAAAATGCAAAGCAAGCCGCGAAAAAAAAATTGCGATGTCTATGGACCTAGTGCAGTGTCTGTGAGAATAGCACAAATTTGGTTTAAGCGTTTTCAATCCGGAAATTTTGATGTCAAAGATGCACGTCGCTCTGGTCGCCCTGTTACGGGTAAAATGGATGCTATTTTTGAAAAAGTGGAGCAAGATCGGCATATCAGTAATTACGACGTAGCTGAAGAACTGGGAATTGACCACAAAACAGTCATGGCGCATTTGAAAAAAAAATGGGTACACAAAAAAGCTCGATATTTGGGTACCTCACGAGCTCTCTGAAAGAAACCTAATGAACCGTGTACTCATTTGTGATTCTTTATTAAGACGTAATGAGACCGAACCATTTTTGAAGAAATTGATAACTGGTGATGAAAAGTGGATCACGTACGACAAGAACGTGCGAAAAGGTCATGGTCAAAGGTCGGTCAGGCTTTACAGATTGTGGCGAAACCCGGGTTAACTCGCAACAAGGTGATGCTGTGTGTGTGGTGGGATTGGAAGGGCATTATTCATTATGAGCTGTTACCACCAGGCAGGACCATCGATAAAGAACTCTACTGCGAACAATTGATAAGAATAAAGCAAGAAGTTGAGAAAACGGCCGGAATTAATCAACAGAAGAGGTGTGGTTTTTCATCATAATAACGCTAGACCTCACACATCTTTAACCACTCAGCAAAAATTAAGAGAGTTTGGCTGGGAGGTGTTAATGCATCCGCCGTATAGTCCTGACCTGGCACCTTCAGATTTGTTTCGGTCTCTTCAGAATTCTTTAGGCAGTGTCAGGTTAACATCCGAGAGGACTGCCAAAACTACTTGACGCAGTTTTTTGATCAGAAACCCCTAAACTTCTATAGCAATGGGATCATGTCCCTACCTATAAGATGGCAAAAAGTTATCGAACAAAATGGTACCTACATACTTTAGTTAAATGTAAATAAACTATATAAAAAAATGTTTTGAATTTTCATATAAAATGCGAAAAGACTTATTCCCCAATCTATTATATCAGAGAGAGGGGATCAAATAATACTAGTAATATCAGGTCGAAGTCTTAAAGTCCTGTTAATAATAAGAATGTATTCGTATGATGTCTATGATATCTTTCGTCATTTTGCAAACCAATTGCATCGCAAGCGCAAATAGAGCAATGACCTCGCAATTGGCTGAGAATCGTTACTTGAGTCAGGCAATCACATGATAATGATATGATGATTGCGTAATTTTATGTTTATTCCAAATCTAATAATGACCATGAGAAATAGCTTGCATATTAAGCAAAGAGACCCTCTTCGGTTTTTATATACGTAGAGATAGTGATGGGTCGAGAAAAAATTCTCCGTGCGAGAATGTTTCCTAAACGAGAATGTTCTAGAAAATTCTTAAAGTTGCAGAATGTTCTCGGAGCAAAGAGAATTTATGAGAATTTAAATTAAAATGCAATTTCATTTAATTTTAAAATGAAATTCCTGGTTTTCGTAAATAAAAATAATCTTATTTAATACTAGCTGATGCCCGCGACTTTGTTCGCGTGGACTTTATGACTCCGGCGTATTAATATAAATACAAACTAATGAGAGAGAGAGAGAGAGAGAGAGAGAGATAAGAAAGTACTTGTAGCAGTGAAAGTTAAAAGTCAATATTATTTTAATTCTTTATAAATTATGTTGGGAGTCTTTCCTTCGGGAGCCAATATGAAAAGACCTGAAGTGTTACTAAACTTGGAGAAAGCCACATAAATTTGGCCATGCGAAAAACCAGTCCTTAGATCGACATCAGCGGCTTTAAGCGTCTGACACTGTGACTTATTGTCTTATCAAAGCAAGTAAACACATGAAACTGTGTATTTTCAAAAGGAAAATTGTTGGGGATGAATGGTATACGCGGAATAAATACAGTTTCACTGGCACCACTTACAGTGAGAATCTCAGCTTCATTTATATTTCGCTTCAAAGCATTGACTTTAAGTGTCTCAGCAGACTATGCCGAAGTTTAGCGGCTAAAGTTCAGTGTCTAAAGTTCGGTTGGGATGACACACTAAATATGCTGAAGTTCAGCCGCTGAAGTTCGGTGGAAACGCCGGACAGAAGTGATGTGCCGATATAAGAATTTACTCTGCGTCTTTGGCGCGTCTGCGGGGAATGGGAGTGGGAGAGGGGACGGGAGCGGGAGCGGAATGAGAGCGGGAGCGGGTACGGGTACGGGTCCGAAGTTCCGATTCAGGCAAAAGTATCGGAAGTTCAGCATTATGTGTTGCTAGTAATGCAAATAACATTGCAGGCATGCTTTGGCTGAAATTCGGTCGCTGAATTTTGGCATACTGTACTAAGACACTTAATCGGGTTCCGTTACACAGTTTCGGCGGAGTCGAATTTCGCATCAGCTTTATTAGCCCTCCGACATTAAGACTTATTTTGTGCCGAGAGTCCATTTGCTGCAAGAGAATTAAGAAACTCGGCTGGATAATTGGTGATGTCGTCCTGATCAATAACACTATCCAAAAAAGTATAAACCACTTCATTACCAATAATTTGCCTCATAAGTTCTTCATTAATGGATGTGTAATGTGTATTGTTCATTTTTTGGTGTCAATATTGCGCGTTCACATAACCAAGAATTTTCCTGGTGTGTTATGCTCTGAAGGTCCGCAAAAACTGAACTTATATGTTCTTCTTCAGACGAAACAACTTCGCCAAGTATTACGGGAAGACTCACCTGACCATTATCTTCAAGAAAGAGACCTTCCCCAACTTTTAATAATATTCTTGAAAACTCTTAGGCTAACTAATACCGCCAAGCTGGGCTCTCATATAATTGTCAATCTGAACTTTTGTATTTGAGGCCACAGATAAGATTGTATTAATGAGGAGTTGATCTCATCTGCCCTAGAGCCCCGACATAAAACTGGAAAGATTTTGACGAAAATCTCCCGACAACAAAAATGTGACATTGTCTATTGGCCCGTCATCTCGACGAATGTCTCGCAACGTTCTATCTACAGCTTCCACTGCCTTTTTCTTGGCCATTGTGCATTCATCCCAAACGATTAAACAGCAAATGAGTGGTTTAGCCAGTTGAGGCAAGACGATATCAAAAATTAGGCCCAAACTGATACCGCCTTCACCACATGGAGTTACTCCCAGCTTATGTTATTATATTATGCTAAACAACTTTAACCTGACATCTTAGATTTCCACATCAGATGATAATCGATTTTAGTAAACAAATATTTATGCAAATAAAATTAACTTGGTTCTGCATCAGGTGTTCCAAATCGTCGATTTTAAGAGTTCCGTGCCCAAAGGGTAAGAACGGGACCCTATTACTAAGACCGTCCGTCTGTTTGTCTGTCGCCAGGCTGTATCTCATGAACCATTATAGCTAGACAGTTGAAATTTTTATAGATGATTTTTTTTTGTTGCCGTTGAACAAAAACATTCTAAAATTAATCTTATCTGTTTGTATTATAACTAAATTGATGTATTATGATAATGATTACATTGATCAATTACAGTTAAATATTTATCAATTAAACAGGCATATTTTTTAATCCTTAATATAACTTCCCTTACTTTAGCTGAAATTTATAAGAATTTAAGAGAACATTCTCAAAAATATTCCCTAAGAACATTCTCGTTAAGAAGAATTTAATCTCTGTAGTAAAAAGTTTTGAAGTAATTTTCGTAAGATGTTTAATAATGCAAAGAATATCACTTAAAGTTATATGTTTTAAATACTGCTGTATATGATACCCTTCCAATTTTTAAATTCTCGTAAATTCTCTGCAAAAAGAACATTCTCGAGAACTTAACAGCAATGTTCTCGCTAGGAGAATGTTCCTGGGAATTTCCCATCACTACATAGAGATGAATTACGAAGTAACTTGAGATCGGGGAGATTTGGGAACTTTAAATTACAAGGCAGATGAAAATGAAAATAACAATTTATTAACAAAATATATGATTACATATTACAATTCAAGCAAAGCTATTAGAATGTCCTGATGTATTTAAATGTAATGGCTCCTACGCACTATGTTGTCCGGTATTGTTATCCGGCGCCGGGCAAGTCGAGTATGACAAAGAGAATTATAATCACTTCGTTTGTATCACTAAACATGTGAAGGAACAATAACTTTCGCAAAAAATAATGCCAACTTAATTAAATGCACTAACAGGGTGCAAAAACCTCCGCGGACGACGGGATACATTTTTTTAAATTGACATTCAATGTCAATGTACAAACAATTAAAAGCTAATTCCGTCGTATGCGACAAAGATTTAGAATAGGTCTGCGATACCCATTAAGGAACTATGGTATATAAATAACCTAGAATATAAACTTATACATACAAATGACACTTTTGAGACACAGGAGGAAATATGAAAGCTTTGTTGACACACATCGAGAATGCTCGCCGCGTAGTTACTAATAGTTTACATTACATTGCATCATGTTTGATAAACATGAAATTTAGTTAAGAAATTTTCAGTAATATGGCGAGGTTATTTATTTGCTAACTTAAAAGTTAGCAAATAACTAACTAAATAAAATATTGACAACGTCGCAACGATGACCAGCACAGATCGACTGGCGTCATGTGTGAGAAGGAACCTTACAACGATCCGACCACAATCAAGAAATCAAATAAAAATATTGCCGTATTATTTTATTATATTGAAAACAATCTTTGTTGCAATAAATAATATTAATTTGCATCATTCAGTTGACGTTTTACTGTTTTCATACGGACTTGTTTTCTATGCAATCATACAAAAATCTTGTAGCCGATGTTAAAAGGACCCTTCACTCCAAATTGAATGATGCGGGTGTTATCTATTAATCTTTACATCGGATGAGACTTTGTCTGTAACACAATGCGGGTTGAATCTATTCTCATCAAACAAAGTAATACACTCCGAACAAAGTAATTACGGCGTTCAACACTAATTATAAATTATACGATCATAAAGCAGACTATAAAATTGGCAGTAAATATTAGGTAAGTACTATTATGATGTAACAACTGAATGAAATCGTAATAAAAGCAGATACGAGTATCTACAACAAGTAAACGCGTAATAATAGGTATAATATGCAACATTTAAACACTGTCGGTAATGTTAATTGTTGGACCTTTACAATTAGAAAGAAAATATATATATTTATACATTCAATATTTGAAACAATCAAGAAAGAAATCTTTGATTTACAGTTTGGAACGATATTTAATGCATTGGAAAAAAAATCTGTTTTATTATTTATTTATATAAACTTTATGCACAAAAAATTGTACAAATGGCGGACGTAACGCCATATGGCTTTATTATACAGTTTACAATCACTAAAACTAATCAATAAGCGCCTATGTAATAATTCCCATAAGAAGACAACCCAATAACTTAAAAATACATAATCACCACGTGGCCGTGACTACTCGTAATAGAATAACAGTGTTTCATCAATCAAAATTTCTAAATTTATGCAAAATTTAGAAATTTTGATTGATATCTCTTAAGGTGATAGAATAAGGGGCTTAGGCTCCACATTTAGTGAATTGGTAGACCTTCGGGTCGAAACAGGATTCAGGTTGCCAGTATATCGCTTTTAGAATTAAAATCTTTACGATTTTCCCTTGCCTGATTCCTACCATGTGCATGTGCAGCCAAATCGTTTCGACTCTCTGTGTCAGCATGGCAGATTTCTATATTTAAAAAAAACCATGATTTAATTTAACTAAAATAAGAGCTTTTGGCCCACGCTCCACTAAAGCAGAGCGAGGCTGTGCTGTTTTAACAACCATTAAGACACATTAAGAGTTTATTACCACATCTATAATAGATATAGAGATTACAGACACTTTCGGTTATCTAGGGCATACTGACAAGAAAATTTTAAGTGGTATTTCCGTTTTCATTCAAATAATTTATGTCAAATGGGGGCAGCACTGGACACCGAAAAATTCATGTATGGGGTTAACAACGAAACCCTATTGGTTGGTAAAACAGCACAGATTCGCTCAGCTTAAGAATACAGTACAGAAGTGGCGCCCTCATTACAAATAAATTGTTTTAAAATGCGTTTCTGGTAAAAGCCACTTTCGGCAAAAAAATTAAAACAAACGCAATTTATTTTCGACGGCTGTTCATAGAATAATTTAAAGGTTTATCTAATGCTCGATGGTTAGCAAAATGTTAATAATCACCGTAATAACGTATGCATTAATTTAAAAATGATGCAATGCGATAGTTTAAAAGAAGTTACCGTAATAACGATTTAATAATTTATTTTGAGTCAGGGCGGCACTTTTGCACTGTATTCGCATTAATAGTCGATGGTCTACGCTACAATACAAGAGGTTTTCTTTGGATGACCCTTCTTAACCCTTACACCATTTTAAGAATCTTGAATTTTTGTACAATCGTTTTATGATGTCATCAATTTTTTGTATGGATTTTTTTTCCTGTCGTGTGGGATGTCAAATTAAAGGGCTTTATGAGCTGATAAAAATATACTACACTACACCATTACATTTCAGTCGCCTGTTTTCTGAAAAAACAAAAGAACATTTTCAAAATTCGAAAAAGATAGTGTTAATATTTTTCAAATAGCTTTCATTATATTGGATATGAGGATATTAGCAGTTACTTGGCGTATATTATTCAAAAATGTATTAAATCGATTTCTACCTGCAGGAGCCCAAACTTGGTATGTTATGAAAATATTTTTGGTTTTTACAGAAAACAGGTGACTGAAATTTTATGATGTAGTATATTATTTTTGTAATCAGATCATTAAGTCCTTTCATTTGATACCACGAAACGTAAATCTTTTTTTAATTCCATACAAAGATTAATGACATCATAACTACCCACTGTACAAAAAAAAATCAAGATGGCTCCCTTCTTAAATCCATATTTGTGTCATTAGGATCAACACAGCCAAAGGAAATCTCTTGATCACCAAACGCCGTATATTGCATTTTTAGGTCGTCTGGACACGCTACTATAAGTGAAGAGTGGGTCTTCAGCAGGGCTTTGGTATACACGATGAAAACATCCCACCCAATCCAATAGACGTGTATTCACCAGAAAGGGCACCAGCCCTCGTAACACTGACAGAGATTCTCGTTGCTCGTCGCCTGCTGAATCAGCAGGTTCACTTGCTTCTGTACAGAGACCGTCTCATCGATGTGGGGGAAATCTCGGCCGGTGAGCTTGTCCCTCACTCTGTTCATGATGGCACGCTTATTCAAGTGGTTTTAGCTGGTTGGTCGTGAAGCGTGGGAAGCAGGGCTTTGGTGTACGCGATGGAAACATCTCACCCAATCCAACAGAAGTTTATTTACCAGAAAGGACACCAGCCCACGTAACACTGACAGAGATTCTCGTTGCTCGTCGCCTGCTGAATCAGCAGGTCCACTTGCTTCTGTACAGAGACCGTCTCATCGATGTGGGGGAAATCTCGGCCGGTGAGCTTGTCCCTCACTCGGTTCACGATGGCTAAGGCACGTTTGTTTAAGTTTGTTTCAGCTGGTTGGTCCAGGTCGAGTGTTACTTTGCGGCTCGGTTGGGGGGACGCGGGGACGTCGGTGGTGGGGAGGGCTTCGGTGTCGGTCCGAGACCGGCGGCCGGCGTCCACCAGCCGCCAGTTGAGCAGCGGGTCGTACACGAACGCCTCGAGCACGGCCATCACGCTGTCCTTGTGCCGGTGGAGCACCTCCATCACGGACTCGCATGTACGTCTGTACGTACCCTCTATGCCGGTCACCTAACAAATAAAATATTGGATTTAGTACAATATTGCAAACGTCTGGCTTGGATGAATACAAAATCTTGCGAGCTAGGTCAAATGTTGAGATTCTTATAAATAAATTTCAGGATTCACTTCAGAACTTGGCTGCTATTTAGATCTCAATTCTTTTATCTGATATTGAAGTGGGCTTCCATTTTCACATTTATGTTCTTAGTGGGATTTCTATTTCTAAATTAGATTACCTATTTGGTTGGGAACTACAAAAATTCTGTCGAATTTTCTATGGGTAAATTTACTAAATTTGTATTTTTTACCTCCATAGCGTTAATCAGCATCCTAGTAAGTCTGAAGGGTATCTTCTCCGGGAACTTGTCCCTCGTGACGGCAACCTCGAAACAGTCCCCGAAGTCAATATGCAGGAACTTCCCGGTGACCCTGTCCAGCATGATGTTGGAGGGGTGCCGGTCGCCGAGCCCCAGGATGTAGCCCACCATGCTCATCACGGCCAGCGAGCGCGTGTAGTTCGTGCGCCGCTCGAACCACACCTCAGATGACGGGCTCTTCAGCCAGAGCAGCTTGGCGAGATCGTCGCCCGCTGTGTGCTCGAGTGCATGTTCGAAGACCTCCACCTAAAGTGTTACAATAGCTTTATGATCGTACCCTCGTATTTATAAAGAATTACAACCGTTTGCTAAACCTGTAACTCTTCAAGCACCGATTGGCCCGATCGGGTCAAAAGAACAATTGAATCCAATTGTGTCTGCGATTTATGTGCTTGAAGGATTAGGTCAAAACATGTTCTATCCCTTTCCCTCTTTTCAATATATAAAATTAAAAAAACGAGACAACATGCATTAACTAAAATAGGTTTGGCAAACGTTTGTTATTTTTTATGAATACGAGGATTAGTGTCTTACTTTTAATTTGTCTACAAAGCAATATGCTTAAAAAATTATGTTTACAAGGCAAATGTTTTACGAAGAACATTTTTAAATAAGAAAAATATGGAGTGGTCCCCCACAGCGGTCGGACACATATTAGCTCGTAATGAATGAGTGAAGAATAGAAAGCTTAACTTCTTCGAAAATAACAGCATATTC
Organism: Acrobasis suavella; assembly: GCA_943193695.1. Classification (NCBI taxonomy): domain Eukaryota; kingdom Metazoa; phylum Arthropoda; class Insecta; order Lepidoptera; family Pyralidae; genus Acrobasis; species Acrobasis suavella. The sequence goes on along the minus strand of OW971945.1, from coordinate 6,232,722 downwards.
CGCATATCCTATTATATCTTGCACAATATGCTATTGTGTTAGTTTATGGCGCTGTTTATTCTCCACCAACACCCAAGATGTAATATAAAACTTAGTTTTTAATTCCCGACAAAAGAGAGAGATGTTATAAGTTTGAAGTGTCTGTGTTTGTGTATCTGTGTGTCTCTGTGGCAACTTAGTGCCTAAACTTAGATTTTGATGCGGTTCTTAGCGATGTTTGATAAAATTGGTTTAGCGGTTTCAAAGTTATGGGTAATGGTTATGGTAATATTTATCACAGTCATTAAAATAAACTGTGTTAATAGTTATTTATACAACTGTTGTATAAGAACAGTTGCATACAAGACTTTATCTACACTCATGATATGAATCTTCTATAGAAGGTTCTGAAATCATAGGGTGTTTTACAGTGTTGTAAGAACTCGATTTAAATTTATGGTAAGTATTGCTGAGTATCTAATATAAACAAACTATGTTTACTTAATAATAGCATAATTTACTGTAATAATTATTTGCATATTGGATCGTATTTTTTTTTCCCGTGTCTGACCCACCGGAACCATAATTTTAGCAAGCAACAGGTAAAATCGAATTTACAATTTTTTAATCTAGTAAATCTGGATGATACCCTCTTTGAAAAATAATTGCGCGAGCAATTTTTATGATATCACAGCAATGGACAGAGTGTCCATTGCGGAGCAAATAGCGCCCAGGCTAATGGGCCTAAGGCCACACCCAGCACCGGAAAGAAACTGTCGCCCAGCAAAGGACAGGAGCTTTTTAGGGGTCAAGTTCGCGTTGCAAAATGAATTTAGTATAACATTAAAACTTGTTGGGTGACATAATGGTTACAATGACACTGGGTGTTTTAATGTTGGCAATAAGCTAACTGTTTCGGAAAATTTTATAGAGGGTTTATAACATGGATGTAGATAAACCATATAAAGAAACGATGAACTTTAATCCTTTCACCGCGGGACTTTATCAGTTGACGTGACCCCAGTGCGAAGGGTAGTAAATCTTAAATAAATACCTACAACCAAAAAGGGATGTAGATACTTAAGTTATATGCAATACAAGCATTTCTTTTTTGTCGGAAATATCCGACGCTCGCGGAATGGGCACGACAATGTTTGTCGGATAAATCCGACGTTGGCGGTAAAAGGGTTAAACTCCAGTTAAAAATGAAAATACGAACCTTTTGCATTAACATCAGTTTTTCCAAATCCGAAGCCATCCTCTGCATAATCCGGTGTTCAATGTTCAGCAAACACTTCCTCTTCTCCCTGTAGTCTCTGATGAGGGAGTGCAGCGTGTCGCAGTGCGGGACCCATCCGATCAAACCAGAGTTGGTCGACAACGGTATCACAGCATATCGCTGTATGGCCAGGTCTCTGCGGAAGGTGTCGGGGTCCGCTTGAAGCAGCGTGTTGACTAGACCGAAGAGTTGCATGACTCGCTCGTCTTGACGCAAGTCTTCGTGGCCTTTGAGCAGGAACATGTAGTCTTTGCCATTGGAGCCGCGAATGCAGAGGCGGCGCGGACGTTGCTTTGACGTGATGACCTGACAAATGAAATGTAAGTTTGGCAATCGGAATTGGTAATGTTGCCCTTTCATTCAACTTATTATCACAAACCAGATGTTCGTAAGCAAGAAGTTTATGGAAATACAACAGAATAGTGCAAGCGAAACTAGGCCTTATGTGATCATCATCATAAAGCCTAAAATTGTTAACCGGTATTTGACTACATTGCACTCACACACACCGGCGCCTCGAAGTTTCTTGCCATCGATATACATACATTCGTCAAGTATGGAGAATATTCGAAAACACTGTTAACGTCTTTACCGGCGCATATAAATAAGGAAATGAAAGGGCGCCACGCCACTTCACTACGAACGCGATCACTTCGAAGCGAACCGAAGCGAAGAAAACCTACCTAAGTGCTACAAGCGGAAGTACCTGCGACAACTTTAGCGTGATACCTGAACCTCAGCTGCTACCCGACTTGGACCTTGGACATCAGGAAGGCCATCTTCATGAGTATACCTTTCTCTCCAGTCTCGATCATCGATCTCTGTTATACGGACGTGTACAGTGTTAAATCAGAATTTCAGATATCGTCAACCGTTTTCAAGTTTCACTGTTACGATCTTTTTAATAATGAAGTGTGCATCCTGCGAAACTCCCTTCAACGATGGTGTCCAGTGTGGTTCTTGTAAGAGGCACCTAGACTTTAGTTGTGCGAATATTACCGAGGCAGGCTACAGGAAGCTCGGTCCTGATAAAAGAGCGGCTTGGAAATGCCCAATGTGCAGAAGATTATCGCCCACGCCCCACCAAACCTCTTCCATCCCTAACACTGAGGCTACCCTGGACACTATTCTATCCGAACTTCGCGACATGAAGAAACAGCTTTCAAGCCTACCAGTGTTGCAACAGGACATTAGAAGCATTAAAGAGGAGCTTTTGGATTTAAAACGCTCGCATGAGTACAACAGCGCTTCTATCGTTGCACATACTGAGAGAATAGTAGCTCTCGAAAATAAGATTCCATTAATTGAGGATGTTCAGCTTAGTATGACGTCAATTCATAATGATATAGATGGCGTTAACAGAAGTATAGCCGCGTTTGAGCAACGAGCAAGGTTGAGCAATGTGGAAATTAAGGGTGTTCCCCTAAGGAAAGAAGAAAATCTGTTCTCCATCATAGAATCTATCAGTAAATTAGTCAATTTCAAATTTACTAAAGATTCGATCAGTTACATCTCGAGAGTACCAGTCTTCGGCTCCAAAGAAAAATCTATCATTGCGGCTTTCACCAATAGATACGTAAAGGAAGATTTTGTCGCTGCAGCACGTGCTAAGAAGACCTTGCTGGCGAAAGATCTTGGATTTGCGAATGCTGAAGGACTGGTTTACGTCAATGATCACCTTACTTCACAGTCAAAAAGTCTTCTAACGTTGTGCAAGTCTACCCTGAAACCAAAAGACTACAAGTATATCTGGGTGAAATTTGGAAAAATTCATGTTCGTAAAACAGACGCTTCGCGGGTTTTCGTGATTAACAGTGAATCTGATTTAAAAGAACTAAATTAACTTGTTTTTTAAATTTATTTAGGACTTTTGTTGGCGTATCAAATCTGGTAACCCTTCTATTTCTTTCTCTCACTTACATTTGCATATTCAGACCGTTATTTCATAAAATAACTGTATACATCAATTCATTCGTTTGTCGTTTACTGCATCGCTTGTTAAAACTAGTAAAAATGTTTATGACCGCTGTCGATATCCCCGCCTGGGCACGCGACCTTGGTCCGCTGCGTTGGCGCATCCCGCCACTGTATCTACGCATTGTTTACAATCAGGTAACCAATAAACTATTAACTATCTTGCTCACACCAGTTAGCATGAATTACTGTCACCAACTCATGTTATCCCTGCTGTCCAATGGATTAAGTGCATGTGTTGTAAACGGACCGGTTCTAGTTATACATTTTGTGCATAGTTCACGCGCTTATTCGCAAATCGATTACCTTACTTATTTAAAATGTAGTACACATACGTTTGTTAATTTTATACATATTAAGATACTTTATTTGTTTCTACGTAACATTAAAATTGACTATGGTTAATTTGTCTCCATTGCAGTTTAAAAATAATGAAAAGCTATGTATTTATTATCAGAACGTGCGTGGACTTCGAACAAAAACTGAAACATTTTATCGTAACTTATGTTCTACTAACCTATACGATCTAATTATTATAACGGAGACCTGGTTGGTAGATAGTATACATCAGGGGTCGGCAACCGGCGGCCCGCGGGCCGCATGCGGCCCGTAGACTATCTCGGTGCGGCCCGCAAGCCTGAGGTCCGTAAGAAAAAAATACCGAAGCAAAAGGCCATATAAATTCACTAGAATTTATACGGCCATGCTGCTGGGCCGTGAGAGTATTCTTGAAAGCTCGCTCCCACGCGGGGTGATAAAAATGTACCTCTATTTCATTTCTTAAGAACTGTTTATCAAGACTGTGATGTTATGTATTGTTTCTACCGAAAATTAATATTTGCTGTACTTATTCAATTCTTGGCAATTTCTTTTGCGTTTATCCGCCGCACGTGCGGCGGCGGGCGGCTCCTTTGAGACAATAGGCGGGGCGGCAGTCTTTGATTAGACGCAGGTGTGCGGCGGCGAAAAAATTCAAAGCGACCGGTTTTAGTTAAAATCACAGCCGCGCGCAACTCTCGGTTGTGGAAATTCGCCGGAAACTCACGTCTCATCTGGTTGCTAGCTACGCGTTTCGTTTCACCTTTCTTCCCTTCGCTGATAGCTTCTCACGCACGACGTATGAGGTAAGTTGTATGCACTCGCGAGCATTTTGTTTTATTTTATTTACTGCTTGTTAATGTGAACCTTCAGATTGATGGGTAAATGTTATAAGGACGGGGATAGTAGTTACATGACATGAAGTTAGTTACGAGTGTGTCATGTTTTAATTATTATTTGAATGTGGAGTTGAATTTGTAGGTGCTAACTGGAACATATAATTTTACAACGAATTTAATGTTTTTCATTATTGTTACAGAATAATTATATAAACATGGCTTCAAGAAAAAGGAAGATAGAAGAAGAAAAAAGAGTTTTTAACGAATTATGGACAGAATTATACTTTTTTATCGAGTTTAAAGGAAAACCGTTATGCTTGATTTGTCAAAAGAGTATTTCTGTAGTAAAGGAATATAACCTGAAGCGACATTACGACACTGAGCACAAAGCTAAATTTGACTGTCTTGAAGGAGAAATACGGAAAAAGAAAATTTCCACTTTGAAATCGTCATTACAAAATCAACAAAACATATTTAAGGTTGTGGCAGACAACAGCGAATCGAATGTTCGGGCCAGTTACAGGGTAGCAGAGATTCTTGCAAAAAGTGGACGTCCGTTTACCGATAGTGAATTAGTAAAAGAGTGTGTCTTAGCTATCGCAGAAGAAATATGCCCAGAGCAGAAAAAAATGTTTGAAAGTCTTAGTCTCTCTGCAAGAACTTGCACCCGACGTACTGAAGACTTGGGTGCTAATTTGTGTGAACAACTCAGGGATAAGGCGCAGTCTTTCGACTGCTTCTCTTTAGCGATGGATGAAAGTACGGACGTGTCGGATATAGCACAGCTACTCATATTTGTACGCGGCATTGACGAAAACTTTACTGTTTACGAAGAGCTTGTGAAAATGTGCAGTTTGAAAGGTACAACTACGGGAGAAGATTTATTTCACCATGTGGAACAAGCTCTGGATTCATTGCAATTAAGCTGGGAAAAGTTAACAAGTGTCACTACCGATGGAGGCAAGAACATGAGCGGTCAAAACAAAGGTGTTGTTGGGAGAATCATCAGCAAAGTGAAAGATTCTGGATCTACTGTGCCATTGATTTTTCACTGTATTGTCCATCAAGAGGCATTGTGCTCCAAAGTTATATCCTGGAAAGAAATAATGGATACTGTAACATCCACTGTTAATTTTATAAGAAGAAATGGGCTCACACACCGTCAGTTCCAAAAGTTTTTGGAAGATCTGGAAGCTGAACATGGTGACGTGGTTTACTACTGTGAAGTGAGGTGGCTCAGTCCAGGTGCCGTTTTGGAACGGTTTTTTGATTTGAGGAAAGAAATTGGCTACTTCATGGAGATGAAAGGAAAGCCAGTAGAAGAGCTTAGTAACAAACAGTGAATTATCGATCTTGGTTTTTTGACTGATTTGACTAAGGAACTGAATCAGCTCAACAAACGCTTGCAGGGAAAAAATAAATTGATTTGCGATATGTATACAGATGTAAAGTCATTTGAAATGAAACTGAAACTGTTTATCAAGCATATTGATGAAAAAAAGCTTGACCACTTTCCTAATTGCAAGAAAGCCGTGGAAGAAGCTGGAGTAGTACATATTTGTGTGAGCAGACTTTTTCAATTCTCAACTACCGCAAAAATAAGAATTGTTCGCGGTTAACGGATGAACATTTAGACGCGATACTGCGCGTGTCTACTACTAAAATGAAAGCAGACGTTAAAAAACTTGCAAGTCAAATGCAGCCTCAAAAATCTCACTAGTTCTTACTTTTATGTTAGTATAGTAGTTCAATTAAAAAAGACATAATTGTATGAATATATATGCGTTTTATTTCAAATATTAAAAATACATGCCCGAACATATAAATATAAGTGCGGCCCGCACTGATACTCTGGCAACATATGTGGCCCGGCTATAGCATAAGGTTGCCGACCCCTGGTATACATGATAATGAGTTGTTCGACAATAGGTATGTTGTATGGCGGCATGACCGTGACTATGCGTTGACAGAACAGAAATTTGGCGGTGGTGTACTTATTGCCGTTCGGAGGGAGTTATCGGTGCAGCTGGAGTCTAGTTTTAGTTCGTCCGCGGAGGACTTATGGATTAGACTTAGGGTTCCTCAGGTAAATGGTTTTATTAGGTTATATGTTTGTGTACTTTACCTATGTACGCAAAATGAAGGATTTAGTTTTTCACAACAATTACATAATTTCTTGGAGAATCTAAATAACATTAATACTTCTGAAAACGAGATGTGTAGGTATTTAATTGTAGGCGACTTCAATATGAGCGATATTACGTGGGCATTATCCACCGACGCGACTTATTTTTTACCCTCTAATGTGACTAAATCACACGAAATTTATTTTATTGATGAACTAGCATTTCTTAATTTGCGCCAATTTAATGGCGTTTCTAATAAATTTAATAGGATATTAGATCTAGTGCTCTGTAATGATGACGTGTCGGTAACAGAGTGTCCGACGCCGTTGGTACCTATGGACCCGAATCACGCCGTTCTTGATATCTCTGTAAGTTTTCATGAGCTGGAACCACTTAAGCCTGCTCCATTGATAAAATATTTATTTAATAAGGGTGATTATGACAGCATGTTCCGGCCTGTACGCCGTCCAAACGATAATGAGAAGAACGATGAAAGTTAAATTGCTACTCAAGTTTCGCAGGAGTAAACGTTGTCCATACATGTTGATGTCCTATATTTCATTCGTCATTTGCCTGTTGTAACGATTGCATCTTTATTATATTTTCTTTAATTTTACCAAAGAAGTTTAATTTCCGCCCCACTGTATACCTAAATATACATGTTGGTGGCCCATGAGGGGAACAAATAACAAAATTTAAAGAAATACGACAAAATTCAAGAAAATAAGGCGAGTGAAGAAATCATTGTGGCGGAGGCTAATCAAAGATAAGTGTCTTTCCTGTCCAATTTCTATTCCAAATATCCTAGAACAAAATCTACTTATGCAAATGTTTAATTTGTAGTTAGTCTAAAATGCTAAATAGTAACTTACGAGTAAAATTCAAGCGAAATTATTGCATCAAATTTCGCTTTGCATATACCTTCAACTTTTAATAAAAAATCAAAATTTATTTTGTTCTTGAGATTTTGTGTTTCGATTACACTAAATTATTGTTAATCTGGTTAATTTCCCATTACACGCTGACCTATAATCTTTATTGGCTTTTGCTAAGTAACTAATACTTAGTAAATTTTTTGTTACAAAATAATTCATAAATAGGCACTAAGTACAAATAATTGTTTTGGGTTTTATAGCTACATTTTATATTATTTTTTATGCTGGGCTGAGAAAATAAAAACCTATAATTTACCAGCTGCTTCTCTTCCCGCGCAGATCATAAAGGGTGATCAAGGAAGCGGTCGTAAATATCAAGAATCCTATCACTATTTTGGTTTATTCTTTTCACCTTTACGCCTACGTGTAGTCTTGTGGCCCTCTGTCTACCCCGTCAGAGAAAAGACGTGATTTCTTTTTATAAATAATGAATACATAAATAAATAAGTAGTAGTAGTACGCGTTTGTGATTTCTGTATGTGATTTGTGTATTTTTATTTTGAGATTTATCGAATTTGTGTCGCAGGACACACGGTGGTGTGAGAGCCAAGTTCTCGATTCGCCGAGATTACACATACTTTTTCAAGGCGATATACTTATATTGTTTGCCGAATATTTCAGGCTAACAATACTACTGCGCTTGGTCTACGAGCTCTGTCGTGGCAGGCCTTCTGTCTATTGGTTGGGTTGAGCACTGCATCCGGCTTCCTACGCGGCAAGGGACACAAAACGAGGAGCGTATGATATTTATTTCTTTCCTTAATTTATTTTTTGTTGGTGGATTTTAAATCTGTTTTTTTTTTCTTTTTTTCTTTTTTTTAATACTTATCTAAAATGGTCGATGATGCTAAAGGCCGTTTGCGCGAATTATTAACCAAACGGTCGTCTGCTAAAGGACAGATAACTAAGTTTAAGAATTATTTAAGTGGCCTTAACAATAAATTGGAACTTTCTAGTATAGAATTAACAGAGTTAAACCTTAAGTTGGCTAAATTTGAGGCATTGTCAGTTAGAATAGATGATTTGCAGAATGAAATAGAGATTTTAAGCCCTGAGTCTATTTCTGCTGAATTTCGATGAACGCGATAGTATGGATCACGATGTAATAATAAACATAGCTACAGCTAAGACTTTAGTAGAAAAATTCTCAAAAATTTTTGAATGTGAACACCGTCATCATTCTACATTAGATAATTCATGTTGCTCCGATTCACCAATGGTGGGGGTAAAACTTCCACAAATCCAAATTGCAAAATTCAGTGGTTCTTATTTTCAATGGCTGGAGTTTCGTGATACCTACGAAAATTTAATTCATAATAATAACAAAATTTCCGCTATACATAAATTTCACTATCTTATTTCTTATTTGGAAGGTGATGCAGCCAGAATTATTTCAAATCTAGAGGTTTCCAATGTCAACTACGATGAAGCGTGGAAGAGACTATGTAATCGTTACAATAACAAAAGAATTTTAATTAATCATCACTTAAATTCACTTTTTAATATAAGGCCACTTCCACGTGAATCTGATCGATCTTTAAGATATTTAGTTGATCAAGTAACGAAAAATTTACGTGCTTTATCCGGCTTAGGACAACCCACGGACAAATGGGATGTGTTATTAATATTTATGTTATCTTCTAAATTGGACAGTAACACACTAATGAAATGGGAAGAACATCGTAACAGTTTAGAAGGAGACGTACCTACATTGGATCAGTTTTTTAGATTTTTGATAGACCGTGCAGATGTACTTGAGTCTTTAAGTCGCAGCAAATGCGATTTGAATACTTCTAAGCCTTCGACACTTTTCACTTTATCACGAAATACTCATAATGTGCCTAATAATCAAAAACCTACTCAAGGTTCAGCTACAAAATCTTTCGCTAGCATATACAACAAGAAAAATTGTTCAAATACATCGTATATGTGTATTATATTCAATAAAAATCACAAAATTTATGATTGTTCTGTCTTTAAGGCTAAAGGGATAGACGAAAAAATGTCAGACGTAAAACAGTACAAATTATGCATCAACTGCCTTCGACAGGGACACCCGGCAGGCGAATGTCGCATGGGTCCATGTCGTGAGTGCAAAGGAAAGCAGAACACCCTGCTGCACCGTCCCATGTCTTCAGTAAACCAACATGTTGCTGTTGACGATTCGGATGAAACAATAGTGAGCTTTTCAAATCAATATTCGAAGCATGTTTTTTTGTCAACTGCTCTAATTGAAGTCTCGAACCCATTGACCCATCAAAAGGAGAAGGTCCGTGCTCTTTTAGATTGCGGTAGTCAATCTTCCTTTCTAACTCAATCATTAAAAAATAAACTTTCATTAAATTCTAATCCTATTGACTCACTAAAGGTCATAGGAATTGGCAATAATATATCTAACAACGTAGTCGAGAGCAGCAAGGTGCGAATAAACTCACTAAATAGCAATTTCAATGCATATTTGTCATGTCTTGTAATGAATGAATTGACAGGTCAATTGCCAAAAACTAAAGTTGATATCAGTAACTTTAATTTGCCAAAAGACATCAAGTTAGCAGATCCTACCTTTAATAAGCCAGCTTTCATAGATGTCTTAATAGGAGCTGATTTGTTTTGGGACATTATAGGTAATGAACAACGCAACCTTGGCATTAACAAGCCAAAGTTAATTAATACAAAATTCGGTTGGGTCATATCGGGTCCCGTTCCCGTAATAGAAACTCACAAGGTCACACATTGTAATCACGCCACACTCGTTAAATCATCAACAGCTAAAGTTGATGAAATTCTACAAAAATTTTGGGAGCTTGAAACAGTTCCAACCAAAAATACAATCGGCAAAAATGACAAGTATTGTGAACAACATTTCATTACTCATACACGTAGGGATAAATATACGGGTAGATTTTGTGCTAAATTACCCCTAAAGGACTCTACCGATTGCTTGGGAGACTCGTATAATATGGCCCGAAAGCGTTTTATAATTTAGAACGACGATTTAAGCGAAATCCAGAACTAAAGTTAGAATATGTAAAATTTTTAGACGAGTATGAGCAGTTGGGTCACATGTCAATGTGTAATGCGACCCCTTTTAATGAGTCTTATTATTATTTATGTCATCACCCCGTTATAAAAATGGAGAGTGAATCTACGAAGGTGAGGGTAGTTTTCGATGGCTCGGCTCCCTCAACCTCAGGATATTCTCTGAATGATGTCTTAATGATTGGCCCAAATGTTCAAAACTCTCTTTTTTCCATATTAATACGCGCAAGGCAATACAAATTTCTTTTAACAGGTGATATCGAAAAAATGTATAGACAAGTATTAATCGACAAAGATGATCGAAACTTGCAACTTATTTTATGGAGAAAGGATGAGTCACAGCCAGTTATGACGTATCAGTTAAATACAGTCACGTATGGTACTGCAAGTGCTAGCTACCTTAGTACTCGCTGTCTGTGGCAGTTGGGGGAGGAACATGAAGGTTTAGTCAAAACTATTATTCAGAACGACTTCTATGTAGACGATCTTATCACTGGTGCTAATGATCCACATCAATTAAAATATATACAAAATTCAGTATCTAAGGCTTTGGACAATGGTTGTTTTAAATTGAGAAAGTACAAAAGTAACGATCCTTCAATTTTTGAAAGTTTAGATGCAGATATGACTGATAATTTATTATTTAGTGAGTCATCAAGTACCCTTGGACTTGGTTGGACTCCATCTACTGACACCTTGCACTTTCCAATAAAGGGCTCTTTTAATGCTAAGGACAATACCATTACTAAACGCTATATTATGTCTCACTCACTCAAAATATTTGATCCTTTAGGTCTTTTGAGTCCTGTTACGGTACAATCGAAAATGCTTTTACAAAAATTGTGGCTGCAGAAATATGAGTGGGATCAACCTGTTTCAGAAGATGTGAGAAAAGATTGGCAAAAATTCTCAGAAAATATAAATCATTTATCTGAATTCAAGCTTCCAAGGTGGGTCCTTAGCGATTCGCCAGAGTATGTAGAATTGCATTCGTTTTCTGATGCTTCACTGTCTGCGTATGGTGTCTGTGTATATATGAAATCAGTTAGCTCGAATGGTGAAGTTGTCGTCAGATTATTATGCGCAAAATCTAAGGTCGCTCCATTGAAAACTACTACTACAATACCACGCCTTGAGTTGTGTGCTGCGCTGCTTGCCGCTCGTGTCTGTAACGCGGTAGTAGAATCTCTTAGAGACGCTCCGGCTCGCATAGTCTATTGGTGCGATTCAAGTGTGGTTTTGGCTTGGATAAATAGTGATCAAGTGAAATTAAAAATGTTCGTAGCAAATCGTGTAAGTGAAATTTTAGAGACGACTAACTCATCGGACTGGAGGTATGTCCCAACAACATTAAATCCGGCTGATTTGGTTTCTCGAGGAGTGGATGCTAATCGTTTGATAGATATGGATTTATGGTGGTCAGGTCCAAAATATTTACAAGATAAAGAATCAGAATGGCCTACTTTAAATGTCAGTAATCTAGAGAAAGTGCCTGAAGTCAAAGTAAGCTTGGCACAAAATAATAATGAACCAGCTCTAATAGATTTCGAAAGGCATTCATCTTTCACTAAATTACAAAGATCGTTCGCGTATGTTTTAAGATTTATATTTAATTTAAAGCACCCAAAAAACAAAATAATTGGCACATTATCAGTGAATGAGTTACGTGATTCTTTCAATTGGTTGCGACTTGCTATCTAAAGGCAAAAACCTATTGAGTAAAAATAAAATTATATCTCTTTCCCCGTTTTTAGATACGGATAAGATAATTCGGGTAGGTGGGCGCATAGACGCATCCAGTCACTCGTATGACACGAAACATCCCAAACTACTTCACGCGTCTCATAAATTGACTAAGCTTTATTTCGAAATGGAGCATATAAGATCCATGCATGCAGGCCCGCAATTATTGTTGGCTTGTGTCAGGCAATCTATATGGGCGGTGAAAGGTAGATTACTTGCGCGACACACCGTTAATAAGTGCGTCCGTTGTAGACGTTTACGTGGTAAAACCTTATATCCTAAAATGGGAAATTTGCCATCCCAGCGTGTAAATCCCGACTTCCCGTATTTATCGATTGGACTTGATTTTGCTGGGCCATTTTCTATTATCAACCGTAAGGGACGTGGAAGTCGCTTAATTAAGTGTTATATGTGTTTATTTATATGTTTACGTTACAAGTGTGTTCACCTTGAGGCAGTTAGCGATTTAACGAAAGATGCCTTCCTCTTGGCACTTCGACGCTTCATCTCGCGTAGGGGGAAACCGATAGAGATATTTTGCGATAATGGCAGCAATTTTGTTGCTGCCGCTAAAGAGATAGGAGTGTTCATCAAACAAAACAATGTGTCTTTATCTGATTCTGCAAGTCAACTATCTATAAAATTTAACTTTCTACCATCATACGCTCCACATTTTGGGGGAATATGGGAATCTGGGATAAAATCAGCCAAATTTCATATAAAACGTGTAATGGGAAATAGCCATTTAACGTTTGAAGAACTTCAAACTTTATTTGCACAAGTAGAGGCAATTCTAAACAGCCGACCCTTGTGTCCTTTATCATCCTCTCCAGATGATTTCCTTTTCCTCTCACCAGGGCACTTCCTTATTGGCCGACCGCTGATATCGCTACCGCCAAAGACTGTGGAAAACACCAACGACACGCTAAGAATGCGATATGCACGTCTGGAAGCCATTCGACAGCATTTTTGGCAACGTTGGCAGAAAGAATATGTAACGGAGCTCCAAGTTAGAACCAAATGGCGAAATAACCTAACCAAACTAAATGTGGGAGATATGGTGCTTCTACAAGAAGATGGAACGCATCCAATGAACTGGCGTCTTGGCCGTGTTCTTCGTTTATACCCCGGGCCAGATGGGATCTCAAGAGTCGCCGACGTCAACACAATCAAGGGAATCGTGCGTAGACCACTAGTCCGCATTTGTCCACTACCCACGAGTGAAGAATTGAGCAATAAGTTGAATGTGGCCTTTCAACGGCGGGGAGTATGTTCCGGCCTGTACGCCGTCCAAACGATAATGAGAAGAACGATGAAAGTTAAATTGCTACTCAAGTTTCGCAGGAGTAAATGTTGTCCATACATGTTGATGTCCTATATTTCATTCGTCATTTGCCTGTTGTAACGATTGCATCTTTATTATATTTTCTTTAATTTTACCAAAGAAGTTTAATTTCCGCCCCACTGTATACCTAAATATACACAGCATTAGTCGTGAATTGTCTTTGATTGACTGGGAACCTGAATTTTCAAGCAGATCTATGGAGGATGCTACTAGTTATTTTTATGACATATTTAATAAGTTACGTAATAAATATATACCCTCGAAAATAATAACTCATGATAGTTTTCCTCCCTGGTATTCCTCTGCATTAAAAAAAGCTATTAAGGAAAAAGATAAATTCCACCGTAAATACAGGGTATACGGGAACCTCTCCGATTTGCAATCTTTTACAGTATTAAGGGATAGGGTAAAGCGTATGGAACAATCTTGTTTTAAGACTTACATTTCATCAGTTGAGAAATCTATTGAAAAATCTCCTAAACAATTCTGGGCGTATTTTAAATCAAAATCCAAGTCTAATTCCATACCCAGTTGTGTGAGATATGGCAATGTTGAAGCTGACACAGGCGCAGGAATCTGTGAATTATTCTCACAATATTTTAAATCTAACTTTTCAGATCCGGATCCAGTTGACTTACAATGTTTTAATAACCATTTGTCAGATTCCTTAACTGATATTCACTCAATTGTAACTGATGAGTCTGAGGTGTATGATTTAATCCTTCAATTGGACGTTTCTAAGTCGGCTGGGCCAGACAACTTACCTGCTCGCTTTCTCCTGGGTTGCGCCAAAGCCATTGCCAGACCTATCTCACTACTTTTCAATAAATCATTTAAGGAGCATTGTGTGCCTGCCATCTGGAAGTCAGCTTATATCACTCCAATTCCGAAAAAGGGCTCAAAAACTGAGGTTACTAATTTTAGGCCGATTTCAAAAATATGCATAATTGTTAAACTATTAGAACGATTGACTTATAATCGTGTATTTCCTGCTCTTAAACAATCGATCAGCGATGAACAGCACGGATTTCTTAAAGGACGATCTACTACATCTAACTTAATTCTTCTCAATGATTTTGTTACTGATTCAATGGATAAGGGTTTTCAGGTAGACGTAGTTTACACTGACTACAGCAAGGCTTTCGATAGAATCAGTCATAATCTTCTAATCAATCGGTTATATAGTATGGGCATACGAGGTGATCTTCTGAGATGGTTCGCGTCATATCTTGAGAATAGAACACAGGCGGTGGTGATCAGTAATTATATTTCTAGCTGGGTTCCGGTTCCTAGTGGCGTTCCACAGGGATCGTTGCTGGGGCCGTTACTTTTTACAGTATTTGTCAATGATATAGGTAGTTGTTTTAAATCATCTAAACTTCTGTGTTATGCAGATGACATGAAAGTATTTAGTTCCGTATCATCTAATGCTGATGTTGAGCTTTTACAACAAGACTTAAATAGACTTGCTAACTATTGCACTCGTAATCGATTAGATTTAAATCCGGATAAGTGTGCAGTTGTTACATTTACTCGTAAGACCAAACCAATTGTCGCTAAATATTATCTTAAAAGAACAGAACTAAATAGACAATCTGGTATTCGGGATCTGGGTGTATTCCATGACTCTAAATTGATTTTTGATATTCATATTGATAAAATAATAAAAAAAGCTTCCAAATCTTTAGGTTTTTTGATGCGCAATTCTAAAAATTTCAATCAAGCTAAAACCTTTAAAATCTTATACTGTACTTATGTAAGGAGTCATTTAGAGTATGCTTGTCAGGTCTGGAATCCCAGATACGATACATATATATCAAGAATAGAGGCAATTCAAAAAAAGTTTGTCCGGTATTTGTGCTATCGACTGCATATTACCTATAGTTCCGATTTATACAATATAATGTGCTCGAAGCAACACCTTGTACCACTAGATAAGAGGAGAAATATAGCTGATTTGGTTTTATTTTCAAAAATTGTTAATGGTGTAGTGGATTGCCCGGACTTGCTTGCTAAGATAGGTTTCATGGCCCCATGCAGAGTATTGCGTAATAACTTTTTGTTTTTTACCCCTTCAGTAAACTCCAACTACAGACAAAATTCATTTCTTTGGAGGGCAGGCAATAGCTACAATCAGGTTTCGTCTGAGGTTGATATCGACATATTTTCTAGTAGTATACCTAGACTGAAACGCCTTCTAACTGATTTCTTTTTCCCAAGCGATGTAGTTAACGACGATCAACACTTAAATGCAATGTAAGTAACTTATGTATTTACTTCTTTATAAGTAATCCCACAAACTACTATCATATTGAACATAAATTAAGGACTGAGTATGCTGAGCTGATGATTTAAAGTTGCAGCTTTGTGAGCAGATTGTAAGTGATAACGTGATGTTTAGAGATCGTAATCTTTAAAAAATACAATGTTTTTTATCAGTGAGGACCTGTAATGGACTTTTTGTATCCATAGTGTTATCTATAAATAGAATAGTTGTTGTCTTCCCAATAAAATAAAATAAAATAAAATACCTTGGGTTTAGTAGTGAATAATAAAGGGTCTTTATTATTCACTACGGAATCCAAATTATAAGTTTTATCACTTGGTTCACACGAAATTTTGAGATTTTCTCCAAATCTCTGGTTTCTTAGACACAAGTAATCAAGATACATATGTAAAACAAGAGCGAAAGAGACAGATGGTAAATGTACTTTGACTGAAAACGACCTGGGATTGGGACCGAAGATGGAGGAATTTAGCAAATCTAGATATGAATCAATGGCTCCTATTAAATCGCTAATTGGCAGCCTATCTATCACCAGCTCCGTACCTGCAGGCCGCTCTGGATGTGCGCGATGCGGATGAGGTTCTGGTCGGGTGCGTATGAGCCGGGCATGCCCAGCTCTAAGTCTATGTATCACAAGCTCCGTACCTGCAGGCTGCTCTGGATGTGCGCGATGCGGATGAGGCCCTGGTCAAGCACGTACGAGCCGGGCACGCCCAGCTCTAAGCCTATGTATCACAAGCTCCGTACCTGCAGGCTGCTCTGAATGTGCGCGATGCGGATGAGGTCCTGGTCGGGCACGTACGAGCCGGGCACGCCCAGCTCTAAGCCTATGTATCACAAGCTCCGTACCTGCAGGCTGCTCTGGATGTGCGCGATGCGGATGAGGTCCTGGTCGGGCACGTATGAGTCGGGCACGCCTAGCTCTAAGCCTATGTATCAAGCTCCGTACCTGCAGGCTGCTCTGGATGTGCGCGATGCGGATGAGGTCCTGGTCGGGCACGTACGAGCCGGGCACGCAAAGCTCGAGGTCGCGGCAGTGCAGCAGGCGCGTGCTGACGTACTGCAGCTCCAGCGACGTCAGCTGCGGCAGCTGCCGACTGATGCGCCGGAACACGTGGTAGTACAGGTCCCACGCCTGGTTCAGGTCGCGCACCAGCCCTGACTCCTGGAACAATCCAAGCCTATAGTGTTACTGCACGGCCCGCTTTAGCCAAAGTCACTAAACTTCTTGAAGCGTTTTCTTTTATTTTTTTACTTGCGGTTTTTTAAGTATCTATGAGTAAACCTAAGTGGTATCACTAAGATATATTTTTTATAAGCCTGCAGTGTCCCATTGTTGGGCAAAGGTCTTACCTCTAGTTTACACTAAGATATACTTAGGAAAAAAAATTACAACATTCAAAGTCTACTTTCAATAAAATTAATTGAACACGCGTACTCTCGATTACTCATAGCTCAAACGCTTACCTTGTATCGGTTGCACCATTCCCGCGCGTCATTGAGATCTCTTCCGTACTGGTTATTGAAGGATGTTTCTTTGGTGGTCTGCGGTCCGCGCTCCAGCATCGCGTGCAGGGGCTCCAGGGTCTTGAACATAGCGTTGACGTCGTGTTCGCTAAAGTATAGTCTCGAAGCCTCCTCCAGGGCCTCGTGCCATTGCTCGTGCCACAGTATGGCCACGCGAATGAGCTCCTCGGATATCATGGCTGCCTGGTTCACCAAGTTGCTCGAGTGCGTACACATCGACTTCAATATCTGATTCGCGGCATTCTTCCGCGCCACGAACGACGACTTCGACGCCACAGTTAGAGGGTACACCAAAGCTTGTGGATGAGATTTCCCAATATCAATCAATAGAGAGTGGATCAATTTCCCTACTAGAGCTCTCGGCGTATCGATTCTGGCGATCAGCTGCGGAATAACTTGCAGCCAGACGTTGATTTCTATCGTCCGGATGCCTTCCACCAGCGCTTCATGCACAGCAGAATAGTGGCCGTAGTCGAACCACAAGGTCAACAAACGCAGAGTGTCTTGTAGAGAGCTACCGTGAGACAGGTTGATCGACTTGAAGAACCCTTCCACAGCTGGCACGGTGTGGTTTTGAATGCATTCAGGGGTGGGCTTTCTGTCAGCCAGGGACGCGCTTTCAGAAGTTTCTTGGTGTTTATAGAAGAGTACAGTCTCGAAGTTCATGTACGCCCACGCGTGCCACGCCTTGTACCAGTCGGACGAGAGCTGCGTCGCCGCGGCGTAGTTGTTCAGGATTTCGGGGATGGACTGCTGGTTGATACCGAGCAACGATTCGCACCAAGAGCCTAATTTCAAGTGACAACGCGCGAGCAGTCTGCAATGTTCCTGGTCGCCAGGCTCCGCTGCGGTGACGTAGCGTTGCAATTGGTCATACGCCAACTGCTTGTCACCAGCGACCCACAGATGTTTAGCGTAAGCCAGAGTCAATCTGGGCTCATGAGTAGGCAGAGGCATTTCTTTGTTTTTGCTTGGGTCTGTGCCGAGCAACATGACTAGAGTTCTATGAGCTTGTCGTGGGGCGCCGCTTTTTCTGCACAGAGAAGCAAATTTCAACCACGTTGCCATGTCTTCTTGGGGCGTCAGAACTAGACCGCGCACTTGGAGAATCTTTCTCCAATCTTCAACTAGTCTTTGCCCGCCCTGCAGCCTCGTCCACCACGCTTGACGTATAGACTCACGCCTCTCGCTCACTAATTTGTAAATGATCACTTCTTCCAATTCAGCGAGTAGTTGCGCATTCACTAGAGCGCCATAAGCTCTTTGGTAGCTCTCGCCGGCGACGGCCGTGAGTTCAGAATCCAACAACGTGCGAGCTTGGTCTATGTATAACTTGGACAATTCATATTCGCCATTGTGTATATTCAGAACGGCTCTATAGAACGCGCCATCTTGAGTGTTTTCAGGTAAGAAGCTAACGTATTTTTCCATAGAGTCCCATTCTTTCAATCCCCACGCCGCGGCGGCAGCCAGTCTCGCCGCTTTGAATTTCTCGTCATTGGTCATCTTGGGCCAACGTTTCGACACTGTATTATACAGCTTGACCCATTCGCCAAGAGCTTCGAAACAGCGCAATTCTCCGAGATAGGCTTCTATGTTGTCGGCATCCGCGGACAGTTTCTCTCCATACAGGTTAAGGGCTTTCTCCCAGTTGTGCAGTTTCTCGTACCACCGAATCTGAACCTTCAAGGTGGCATCTCCAGCTTCGCGCTGCGCCATCACCCTCTCGAGCAAGCCTTCGGCCGCTTCTTTTTGTTGCAGTTTGTTGTTAATGTGTATCAGTGCTTCTACCACTTGTGATGTTGCTCCGGTTCGGAATTCTTCTTCCTGCACAGCAGAAATGTCAACATGGTATAAATGAAACATTTGAAAATCAAATTAATGTACGGTGCCGGTTAGGGCGGTGCCATATTAGATTTTCTATTATGCAATATGTCAAGGACCACTAACTTATTTGGAGAGTGATTATTAAACCTTTAACAATTTTACCTTATAATGTAGTGCCTTAGCATACGCCCTGCAATGCATGGCCCTCTCTCCTAATAATTGTGTAGAGATCGGCAGCGTGCCTCCTTCGCAGTGCTCCATGAACTCTGCCAGATTGAGTACAGTATGAGCCAGTTCCGGAGCGTCGGGAGCTGTCAACGCTTGTTCCAGGGCGTTGGAGAGTTCGGTGCGCGACGTGTTGTCGAGCTCCGTCCAGCACGACACGAATGCTGCGTTGAACAGGTCGCGCAGCAGTTGCGAGTAGTTGTGAGCGAGCGCAAGGCAAGCCCTACCAACAAATGCTACAATTTTAAATTCATTCATGCATAGCCAATATTACATATATTCGCTATAATTTTTAAGATTCATAAAAAGCGTTCGACTACTTAAACTATAATAAAAAATAAAAATTATTTCAATACTGTATAATAACACAGATATAATAAACTTAGTATTTATAATTGAGTTACAATTAAAACAATACAAATAAACTAATAAATATAATTCTTGGAGCAACTGCGTATCTGGGTATTCCCCAAGGCACTAAACTTGGACCATTTTTGTAATTTCACTAGTTATTGATTCTTCAATTTAACCAAATAGCGTGTGAAAAGCGTATTTTTACCTAAGCGCAGGACTATGAGACTCAGTGAGCAGGCCGATGCTAAAGCGACGCAGCCATTCGAGCCAGTCGTCCTTAGAGACGCGGCTGCTCACCGTCCACGCCAGCTTCAGTTGGTGCGGATTCACACACAGCTTGCGGATAGATTGACTTGAATCACTCACAAGGTAACGGCCCTGGAATTTTAATATTACTTCAAGAATATATACTCAAACAACAAATATTTTTAATGGTTTCTATTTCAAAATTCAATCTAAATGCATAACAAGACAATAAAGTAGTGTCGTATTACCTCTTGGTTGTTATTCCTAGGTCTGCGTCGACTGTTTTGCAAGAATTCATCTAAAGCAAATGGCTGATTTGATTGCAGTTTATTCAGTATCTGTTCATAGTTCTGATGCTGTATTCTATGCTTTGTCATTACTTTCTGCACAAGCGGTATGAAGTCATTGTATTTCCTTCCGAGTGGTATAATCAATGCACATAAAGTGTCCATGGCTGTCGGCCGTAAAGCCGGACAAGTATCGAGGCTCCTTACTAGTGGATGAATTATTCTTGAAACTAAATCACTATAGTTCAAAGAATCTGAGAGGTAGTCTACTGTCTCCATAGCAGCTTTAGCAACATTTATCGGACAATCTGTGGCATCAAATAACTTGACTATCGATGGTATGACTAAATGCATATAATCGTCCAAATTATCTTCAAACTTTTGTAATGCAAAAAGTAGTTTTTCAGTAACCATTCTGTCTTTGCTAGTATCATGAGCCAGGACGCGCAGAATTTGAGGCATCAGTTGAGGCAAGTACACTTTGAACTCTGAACCGAGCGCCACGGCAATGTGTTCGACGAGCAATATCAATATAGATTGGAGAGGACTATTCGGAGTCCAAAACTCCTTTATCAGATCGAATATCTTGTCTAAATAGTTGCGAATGTGCTGCTTCACAATTGCAATTAGCTTCGCCAACTGTGTAAAGAGAAATTCGCGGAAGCTATTGCTGTCTGTCGCGCGAGCCACATAGAGAAGGCTGGGTGTCACTCGCGATATGTAGGGCACACATTTGATGCCGAGTGACTGGAATATGACGGTCACTGCTTGAACGACACTGGTGTGGTGTTGCTGTAATGTCGGGTCTCGCAGGATTCTCATGAGTGTCGATATGACTATTGCGGGGTAGTACTCGTCAAGGACGGGGGATGACATATTGACCAGCATTTCACTGGTGGTCATATCGAAATTGTTTTCCTCGGCTTTGCTGTCGGCCACGGGCACTAAGCTGGAGTCCGGCTTTCCGTCAATCAAGCCTCTCGTCATTTTTTGCTTGTAAGGGTCGAGTGCTCCAAGAAGGCCTAGCACACGAATAGTTTCCCGTCTATCTTTCGGCTGTTGCTCGGTTTTCAAGAAGTTAAGAAGTACGTCCATCAAATTTGGGAATTCAGTGTAGGGGGTAACCACATGACCCGTGGCACTAATAAGCTGTCCGAAAGCCCATAGTGCCACGCTTCGTTTGTCAGTTGCGCTGGCGTCGGATAGCAACTCTAAAAGGATTGTGAGCAGTTCAGGTAAACATTTTTTCAGTCCACTGTTGTCCCCGTGAACATCTGCCAAATCACCTACAGCTTTCAAAACACTAATAATAACTCCAGGATTTGAATCAGATTCTTTTAACTTTGGTACAAGCACATTTAAAATTGTTTCCATGTATGGTTTGACTAATTTTGGAGCATGTAATATTAGATTATCTAACATTCTTGCTGCTTGCTCTTTATTTCTGCTCATTCCAGAGTGTTCTAGTTCAGTCAAAAATTGTATAAGCGTCTTTCTCAGACCAGGCATCACATATGCTGGATTCACCGTGCTCAGTCGTCCTACAGTGCAAATGGCAAGTTCCCTTATCTCCAAATGCTCATCATTCATGGCAATAAACAAGAAGCTAAGATTTTCGACTTGTGCTAAATGGGTGTCAAAAATATCGAAAAGTGATTCCAGTACCCAATATCGCACTTCATATTCAGGATCGGTCACAGAAACTACTAAGAGTTTCCCGATTAC
The DNA here is from genome assembly GCA_943193695.1 of Acrobasis suavella. Classification (NCBI taxonomy): domain Eukaryota; kingdom Metazoa; phylum Arthropoda; class Insecta; order Lepidoptera; family Pyralidae; genus Acrobasis; species Acrobasis suavella. Next base: position 6,210,667 of record OW971945.1, on the reverse strand, counting down.
TTCTGCAGTCAGCATGGTGAGAGTTCTTGAGGGATTGTTCTGTGTCCTAGCTGTGGCATCCGCTAGGAGCTTGGCAGACGTTTTGACAGCCTCTAGCCTAACTTCCTGATAATCACTTTGCAAGAAATGGTCGGCGCAGCGCCTTACGAACGTAAGTAAACTGTGCTGTCCCTCAAACTGAAAGGTCCCAAGTGTCCTCAGAGCAAGTACAATGCTAGCGGTATCTTGAGGCTCGATCCCCATGCTCATACTACTCATTTGCTGTTCAAGGCTCCTTGGTACTCCTGGATGAAGGAATGGTTTATTCCTCAGCACTAGAGAGAGCATATTAAGTAAACCTTCAGATATCTCAGCTCTAAGTGGCGGTAGGGAGTAACTTAACTCTTTTAAGCAAATAGTCAAGAATGGACTCAGGCCTGTAGCAAACATGGCATCCAACAATTCTTTTATATCTGTAACCACCAAGTCCTTTACAGCACTTCCAAGTAAAGTAATACAGGCAAAAATAGATGGATCTACCCACATTCTTTTCTTACTAAGAGTGTCTCTAACAGGTAGAGTCTGTTTAATCACTTCGATTATTTTTGGAATGTAACTTTGAACATCATTCTCTATAGCTGCTGCCATGAGGCCTATGGTTGTAAATGCCATGTTTTTGTCTTTTTCTCGGCTGCGCAGGGAAGAAAGCAAGTGATTCATAGTGGAAGCAAGGTACTTCTTGCAAAAGAATTCTTTATTGAAAGCCGCCAGTCTGGGTATAATTATAAGCAGAATTTGAGGAACTCCTTGAGTTTTAAGAATGCATTGTCCCATGACATCTGAAACCGAATAGTAAATGTTAACAATTAATCAAACTATTTGTATGTGCCAACTAGTTGGTCTCAAGTGAAGGCAGTTTATCCACCCTTTGTTAAGATAAACTTACTATATAGTTTGTTTGTCCTGAAATAATTGTAATAGTATTGTTTAATTGTTTGATATTGAGTTTGGTCTTATCAGACACATAACTAACCAGTTTGGCCTAGACAGCAGGTGAGAAAATCAGGTTTGATGGGTAACATAGTCATAGTGATACAGTAAAGTAACATACCTTGGCAGATTCTTTTAAATTTTTCCTTCAGCAACTTGCGGCAAACCTCTGACTCGTAAATAGGAACTGGGTATTGAACATTCTCAGTCTTGAATCCATCGCACAGGTAGCCTCTCTTCACCGATGGGCTGTGAAGTTTGCTGCTGATAAATATAATATCATCAGTTACTGTTATATCCTTCTGTGTATCCAGACTTTGCATTAGGCTTGTATATTTCTTCTCCCACTCAGCATTGGAGCATCTCAATAGTTCATTTAAGATTAACAAGCCTCCATGCACTCTATCTTCTTTAGTGATTCCCTTCTCTTTAAGAGGAATTTCTTCAAAAGATGCCATGGCATCTTCATAGCATTGCCAGTACCACTGGGGCTTAGAAGTTGATTGTTTAGCTGATTCTCTCTGAGCTGTCACTACAAGACCAGCACGAAGGGCTTTCGCTGCAGCTTCTCTGATTTGAGGTTTTGGATCTTTTAATGCCACTAATATGTGATCAAAAAATCCAGAAACTTGTTGGTAGAAATAAGTAGGAACAGCAATGGCCAGCTCTTTCAGTAACAGGACAGCTGAGTGACGCCTTCCTTCATTTCTTTCCTCTGACAACCACTCGAAAGCCCTTTTGACTTCAAACTCCACATATTCTGCCCTCTTTACACCAGACACAATGGCCAGACGACCAACTGTCTTGGCAGCAAGTTCCATGACACCCACATCAGAGGAAGGGAGTAAATTTCGCAAATAGTTTGCAAATCGAGTTATCCTGGTTTTCGTTGTATCACAGTCACCACCAATTAAACATACTGAAACAATTACATATACTTCTACATTTAATCATTGCATCACACAAGTTGAGTTAGAAAAGAAGTCTAATAAAGTTATTGTTACTGTTCTTTTGGTACCAGGCAAACAAAATAACATATTTTGTTTGAAAATGGTTACATACCGATGGCAAGCACACCTCCTTTCTTCTCATGGACATCATTACTTAATACCATCTCAAAAATTTGGTGGTTGAACTCATCGAGAAACTGCGTGAGTTCCTCCTGTGGAACCTCTCGCAGCTCGGTTTTAGCATAGTGATAGAGTTCACGAGCTGTTTTGATTTGTACATCAACATTTCGGGATTTCAAACCCGCTACGAACTGAGCCACTTGATTCGACATTTTTTTTGCGAACAGACGATTCTACACCATTATAATCTTCATCTTATTATCACTTTCATGGAAATAACTAAGCGTTCACCACAATTCTTGACTAGGTAATCTACCAAAAGTAATTACGCTGTATTTTTAATTCAATATAAATATACACAAACACGCACACATCTGTCGCATGTCGGTAAACCATAGACTAAAATTACAAATTACCGTGTCAGTTTACTTTTTAATGATAGGGATAAAAATCGATACATACCGGAATATAGTACATTTCATTCATTTTATTATCGTGTAGAGTCGCCTTATCAAATGTCATTTGTCAGTGGCATGTGTGTCATTTTTGTCTATGCATGACATGGCTGATATTTCATTCATTTTGAGCTTCCTTTTTCTCAAGTTTTCTCTATCGTTTATGGGTATCCTACTACGGGCGGTCATCGTTGAAGATTTCCGTATAAATTATTAAATGAAGGTGCTATAAGCGTTGATTTTATGAAAAACCTGTAGGTTATAAATTATAGAATAATGATCTTACTCGAGATCAATAATAGAATTATAGAAGAAACTCTAACTGTTAAATATAAAAATGCATTGGCGAGGTGAGTACGTTACGCTTAGAAAGTTTCTGTTTTTACAATTGGGAAGTGTTTATTGAGTGTGAATAAATCCTGTGCTAATCAAGTGTATAAGTGCTGTACGTGCAGATTTCCCGTGGGAGAGATGGCCCATGGCTATAACCCCTATTTGGGAGTCCAGTCAGTCCAGTGACAAGTGTCAAATACATTGGGTGGGCCCACGTTGGCCGCCGCATTATCTAAATATATGACCTCATGAATTACTTCATAAATGATATTGTCACGACATAGTTTTCCTACGAGTTTGGCTGAGTATGACGCGACCGCGGTGCGCCCAACTCGACGTGGATGAGTCATGACGATTGTTTATTGGCGGCGCCAGTCATCGAGGACGACCAATAACATGTTTTTGGATTCCAACACCAATAAACAATGCAATGAATGCATAATATGAACTTCCTCCTGGGTCCCTGTGCACTCACTGTGTTTTGTTTGATGTTGTTCCACATTGATTAATGTGCTCAATTTCATTCCAGCTTAAAGCCTGAATCAATAGATGTGACGGTTGCAGATTTTGATGGGGTTCTCTTTCATATATCTAATGTCAATGGAGACAAAACCAAAGTTAGGGTAAGTGAAAGTCATCCATACAAGGGCGATAACATGACTGTTAAAAGTAAACAACACTAATTTATACAGCTGAATGATATTTCCTTTACATGATTTATAAAATCTACTAAACAGCCATTTATGTGCTTCAATTTTAATACCTACTTCATTAGAAATAATTGCTATCTAATAGTTGAGGATTTCACAAACTGAAATTCAGATATATATTTTTTTATTAGATCATCGAACTGGAATGAACCATTACTAAAGTTAAATATTTCATTTTAGGTTAGTATATCACTAAAATTCTACAAGCAGTTAGAAGAACATGGGGCGGACGAACTCCTCAAAAGGGTCTACGGACCTTTACTCACAGAGCCAGAGTCTGGTAAGCTAATAAAACTGAGTAGTACAATATAATTGTAAAACTATAGCCAAATCATTTACTCTATTTCGGCTATTACTTCTCCACTTCACAAGGTCTTTGGCATCCTTGGGTGACTATTGACAGGCATTTTATAAAATGTCCTTTTTTTATTAAGTACAAATATTTTAAGGGGTGATTCAGTCCATCATTTTGAACAACTTTTTCCAATAAATGTATATCGAAATACAAATAAAAAAAAATCATATAGTAAAGAAAGATATCACATGACTACCTACTTCGATTTGTATGAGAACCTCAAAATTTTGTTTCGTATACCAATGTACGGTACGCCTCAGAAGTGGAGTCCCAATTTCTCATACTAATTGTATGAGAAATTGAGACTCCACTTTTGGGACTTACCATACATTTATTGGGAAAAGTTGTTCAAAATGATAAACTAAATCACCCCTTAAAATATTTGTACTTAATTAAAAAGGACATAGTATTTGGAAGAGGTATCAATAAATAGAAACAAAAGGAGATGGGGAGACCTTTGCCCAACAATGGGATGTTGAAGGGTGAAAAAAAATTGCAAAATAGACCCCTGCATTGTAATTCAAAATTGGCTGCATGTTATACCTATGACTGTCAAATGCCTACATATAACTAGCAGATATTGTATAAGATAAGGATAAAATTACTCAGACATATGTAGTTGGCCTTAGTTCCATATTTGGAGATCTAACATTACCTACTGAACATTTACCTGCCATATTTAAAAAGAATGATTTAAGGACAAACATAATTATATTAAATTGGCTTTGCTTCTTATTGTTGTTATTACCAAGTTGCATTTTCCTCGAAGGTATTTAGTCTAAATAGCAAACCATATATAAACCATACTATATATAGCTTTAAAAGATAATCTTTTAAAGCTATGTATATATATATATATATATATAGCTTTAAAAGATTATCATTCAAAATGTTGAAATGATTGTAGTTTAGGTCTATAGCCATTAACACACCAATATTTTCGAATTTTATCAGTTTTATTGATACGCTGCAAAATGATAAGATATCAACATTTTTATTAGTCATATTACTGCTTAGTAGTTGATAATTTCATATTTTGTATGACAATTTTATTATTGTATCATGGTTATAATTTGACTGTATGTACAAATTAAAGGCATAATAAGCAGTGATCGGAATAGGTAGATTGATTTTATGTACTTTTATCATGAACGGCAACAGAAATCACAACATGGATAAGCCTTTTTTCCAGGATTTCGTTTCGGGTTCCCTTTTCCCAATTTATATGGAGTCGGCGCGATGTGTCCATCTCTTGCATTCTTTCCTGTCTCTCTTGCTAATTTTTTTCTCTTAGTTTTGCCATGCCTTTATTATTATTTTTTTGCTTTATAAGGCCAGTCACTTATCCAGTTGAAATGATGTTGAAATTACTAAGTTTTGCCATGCTTTTATTATTTTTTGCTTTAGAAGGCCAGTCACTTATCCAATTGAAATGATGTTGAAAGCGTGAAAAAAATTCTTGCTCATATGTTTTTCATCATACATGTTTCAATTTTGAAATTCTGGAAACAAATCTTATAGTTTTAAAATCCTGAAGGCACATCTATATTAATAACTATGTTTCAGTTCATTGACTCCATAACCATCTACCTATTCTGATCACTGATAAATAAGTTAGTAGTTTGTTATTGAATCATGTCAAAACAAATGCCATCCTTGGTCAAAACCAAAAATTAAGGCTCTACCTTCAGCTTATTAAAACAAAAGCTCAGCTTATTACAACATTTATTAAATACTAGCTTTAACCCGCGACTTCTTCCGCGTAGAAGTCGATAATGGTTCTAATAGGATTTGTAAATGGTTTTTTACGTTATTAATGTTGTAAAAACATATGAATTATTAAAATTATTATTATGTTAAAATGTTTGAATACTTATAAAATATAACATTTTTGATTATAACGTAGGGATTTAAAAGCCTAGCAGACCCGGCGAACCTGCCTCTCCCGCTCCCTCTCCCGTTTTCTTCCCGTTGACGTTCCCGTCATGCTGGACCGAGAGAGATTGACGGAACGCTTCAAAATGGTTAAACTAATCTTGTTTCTCCATACAAACTTCGGACCCCCCATTTTACCTCCTTTGGGGATGAATTTTGTAAAATCCTGAAATGTGTTTTACTTATTTAGAGCCGGGAATGCTTTTGCGAAGTTTCGATTAAAATGGTCAAACTAATCTTGTTTCTCCATAAAAACTTTGGACCTCCATTTCACCTTCTTAGGGGATGAATTTTGAAAAATCCTGAAAGGCATTTTTACTTATCTACCGCCATGAGTACTCTCACGAAGTTTCAAATACATAAAATGGTCAAACTAATCCTGTTTGTCCATACAAACTTTGGACCACCGTTTCACCCCTTTAGGGGATAAATTTTGAAAAATCCTTTCTTAGTGCACCCCTGATTTCATAAGGAACCTTTGTGCCTTTATATATATATATAAATAAATAAAAAAAGAAGAAACTGATTGACTGACTGACTGACATATCAACGCACAGCCCAAACCGCTGGGTCTAAAGACTCCAAAGACGATATCAAGTAAGATACAATCTATATATATATATATATATATATATATATATATATAGATTGTAATCAGTGTTGTTTTTTTAAACTAATGCAGTTATATTGGTTCATTGTAATGTTTTAAAATTATTCCTAATAAGATATTTTCATTGTAATTTGTTAAATGTAAATAAATACACATTTACAACATAAGCATTTATTTTCAATGGTTGAATCATTGATCATGAATCATATAAGGAAGGACTTCCTTTGACAATTATTGAGGACATTATTTTCAAGTCAACTACATTTATTTATACATTGCTCCGAAGACCTTGGAAAAGGTATAATTTTTTTATTTAAATTCCTGCCACCTTTCTTTCAAATTTGCCATTTAACATTCAAGGATATAAATTTTTTGAGTAAGCTGGCTCATTTAAGGGCCTGCGCACATATTGCGAAGCGCCACGCAGAGCGTTTTTCACTGTCAAACTATTATCGACATTGTCCTCCAACACAATACTTACGCACATATGGCGAATTTCGACTAGGCTCTAAGTATTGTGTTAATTGATTTTGAATATTATTTCAAAGAGAACAATGTCGATAATAGTTTGATCTTTTCGCGATATGTGCGCCGGACCTATGTCTTTTCTTTTCTTCCAGACCAGCATGGAAGTTATGTTCATGGTTGGTGTATTAAATTATTAAACAAAACATATTTTTCAGGTTACAATGTGTCAGTACTGTTGGACCTGGAGAACATCCCGGAAGACTGGGAGGAGGTGGTGAAGAAAGTGGGGCTCCTCAAGAGGAACTGCTTTGCGTCCGTGTTCGAGTGCTACTTCCGGCTGCAGGAGGACGGCGATGTGAGCCGCAAACGGGCCGTCATCAACTACAGACAAGATGAGACGCTGTGAGTGACCACTTTTATATACAGGGTGACTTTTTAACCACCAGCTAAATTTTCAAGCAAGTCCGGTCCATTTTCCATAAAAACAATTAATGAAAAACGAAACAAATATTCGGCTTCGCCATACAAATCAACCGTCAGGCAAACGGATTTTGTATGGAAGGATGAATTTTTTTTTTATCGATTTTGATAGGGAGTAGTTCAGTATCATGGACTGAACTTGCTCCAAAAATTTGACTGGTGGGTGAAAAGTTAACTTGTATTTCCATAGTTGATGTTTGATTGTTTTTCGTGTGTAAGAGGCCAACACTGGTGTCAGATTTGCTGCCTAAAGGCATCTGACATAGCTTGACGAATGCCGTGCAATGATGACCGCCGGGACCAACGGCTTATACGTGTCTTCACAGAGGAGCTCGAGAAATGTTTATGCCACATGTGGTCACCCATTCATGTGCGGACCACGCCCGGTGTCGCTTTACTTGCGAAAGAGCTCGATATGGGCACTCTCGCCGGACCACCGAGCTTCTAATTGATTGATGAATATAAAGGTTCACTAGTAGTGCTCAATAAAGTATAATTGAAGCATCATCTGACTAAAGTACGAGTAGATATGGAAAATATATATATAGAGAGCCAAGAAAAAGAAAACTAACAGCGCTCCAAACCCGCTTTATGTTTTTGGGAGAAATGAAGAATGTACCAGCTGCTTAAAGAAACAACTTGAATGGCTTTTAAGTTGTTTCTTTGACCATCTGATGTTTCTCTTTTTGCGCAGATCGTAAAATTCGATTGAGGGAAGGGCCTAAAATGCGAATTGTGTTAATAGGCGACGCGGCTGGCAACCCATCTTTATTTTTATTCCTTTCTAGGGTTCCGTACCCAAAGGGTAAAAACGGGAACTATTAGTAAGTCTCTGCTATCTGTCTGTCTGTCTATCTGTCACCAAGCTGTATCTCGAACAGTGATAGTTCGACATTTGAAATTTTCAGAGAAGTTGTATATTTGTTGCCGCTTTAACAACAAATACTATAACTAGAATAAAATTAATATTTAAGTGGGGTTCCCACACAACAAACGTGATTTTTTTAATATAATGGAACGGAACCCTTCGTGCGCGAGTCCGACTCGCACTTGGCTGGTTATTTCACTTCGCTTACTATTATAAAGTATAGTTATTATTCAAATTATCATTCATAGTTATCATTCATATCAAAGTGGATTCAGAGGTTTGGGTGTTGCGGCCCTGGGCTCTGTCTGCTTTGAGCCGCAAGATGAGATAGTGTGTAAAACAAACACCAAAATAAAATAAGTCTTCATAATACTTGCAAATCTTATCTATGACATCATTACAGCACTCCCATTTCAAATCATTGCCCTTCTCACATTATCTTAGATTAAATTACGATTCCTATAATCTGTAACTAAAGCTTTGGCTATAAAATATAAATTAGTACTAAAATTAATGACTGTATGCAAGTATGCAGTGTAGAGTCAAATAACATGACACTGAATATTTTCACAAGATATCTCATTCATTGCTATATCACATTGCATAATATATTATCAATCTGATGTAGGTAGTAAATAAGTGTCCGAAACTTTTTATTATGAACTTGGATATTAGATTCATTCCTGAGAAGCAACTTATCTCAAGGTTGAACTAGTCGCGACCTCGAATTCACAGGTGGGCGCGGCCTAAAAGCATGCTGTCTCACCTAACATTGTGTTCGGGCGAAGCAGTGAAGTGAAATGCACGATAAATTCATAGTAAATCGAGCGCGTAAAAAGTACGTAAAGTCCTTTGGGAAAAGGGGTTTTGTGCAAAAACAACTGCATTCGATAATTATGCCGTGTCGGTGTGGACTTTGTTTTGGAGATTTTACACTTCTTTTATAACTTATTTACGCCGAAAGTTGCCTACAAAAAAAAAAACAAAATAAAACAAATCTTTGAAGATCATTCATAACTTTTTAATGGCTTTTTATTTTACTATTCTGTATCCGTACAGACAAAATTTATAATATGACAAAACGATATCATGTTAAACGTTGGATATAAAATGTCAAACAGTGGAGAAAAGTGGAGTGTCCCTTTCGAAATTTGTATAGAAAAAGTATCGACTAATTCAACCTTAAGCCCCTTTGTATTTCGAAAGACATGTAAAACCGTTAGTTTTGGTATGATCACTATGACGAGAAGGCAGTTGTTATACTAGAATACTGAACATGTGTGGGATACCTTAGACTGACATAAATGTTAATCACTAATTCATTCTAAGGAGAGAAAGCGAAATCACACAAACATTTGTTGACAAACATACACCGAGACTGTTAAGCGGCAGGTTTCGTTGATTTATCTAATAATGTCTATGTGTATGTAAGGTGCAGTTGGCAGCCGCGTAGTATTAACTTTATGGTTTGCGCCAGGCAGGTTGTTGTAAAATTGGGTCAGTGATGCGTGACTGACTCACACTGCGTCGGTAGTTAATTCACATAATGTAATTAGAAAGTGTAACAACGCTATGCTTCAATTATTGCCTACTATATTTATGTATAAAGTTTTTTTAAAGTTTGTAATTTTTATTCACGCAGGAAAAACATAATAGCTCTTTGACTACGAACCCCCGTATATCGTGAAATCTTTGGTTTTGTCATCGATGATAAATATTTTATTTATATTTAGAATCTCCTTACCTTAGACTTTTCCATACAAACGTAGTCTAGCTTTTATTTTGAAATGACATGTGAAATTTCAGCAGAATTTTGTAATTTTAAAGAAATGGCATATAACTAGTTTTCGACAGTCAAATATGAATTTGAAAAAAATATGAGAGTCAAATATGATATAATACACTATATTCTCCTTTAAGTTCATATTTTGACTGTGAAAAATTGTTATATGCCTTTATATATGCAATTTCTTGGAAATTACATAATTCCGCCAATATCCGACATGCCGTTTCAAAATGAAAGCTAGACTACGTTTATATGGGAAAGTCTGATTCTGTCTAAGGCAAGAGGACTCTTGAATGCTTTTAAAATGATACATCACAGTAAAATGTATATGATTTTAGTTCGCTTGTTGACGCCGACTCTCCTTTAGAAATTAAATTATTTAAAGTGTGTGTCGTACTAGTACACGCCATTCAGTCACTCCGGAATTTCTGGGTTCGATCCCCAGGCAGGGCAAATTGGAAAATAGCCTGTTTCAAATTGTGCTTATATTTAATTATAAAATATACATTATCGTTGAGTTAGTATCCCATAAGACAAGTTTAAACTTAGTTTGGGGCCAGCTCTATCAGTGTGATTTTCTGTAAAGAAAAGAATAATTTGAAGTATTATTGTGTATGCAGATACGTGGAAGCGCAAGAGGACCGCGTGACGGTGGTGTTCTCGACGGTGTTCCGGCACGAGGACGACGTGGTCATCGGCAAGGTGTTCATGCAGGAGCTCAAGGAGGGCCGGAGGGCGTCCCACACTGCGCCGCAGGTACTCACACTCACTAAATTTGACAATCCGCTATTTTCCAACAAGTCAAATCAGATACTTTTCTAAACGTCAAAACAAACATTTTCTTTGGGACTTGTATGAAATACAGGCAGAAGACGTCATAGTTTCTTGGAGTCAAATAGCGCTCTTAATATCACTTTTTCTGCAATAAAAAAACTAAAATCACGTCAAAATCGATATGTTCACAGACAAGTGACATTCGACGTTTTATTTTCTTATTAGTACAAAATAACTTATTTTTGACCCAGGTAAATACCCAATTTTTGTGCAGGTTCTAATAAAACAAGTTTATTTGCCAGGCAAATTAAAAAAAACCCCCACTTTTAAGCATTCACCTCCCATAACTTTAAACCGCTGAAATGATATCCATCAATCTCGTTGAAGTCAGGTTTCAAACACAAAACTTTTAAACCGCATCCAAATCGGCCCATTCGCTTAAGCGCTAAGATGCCACAGACAGACACACAAATACGTCAAACTTATAACACTCCTCTTTTTCGTCGGGGGCTGTTAACTATCAACTAATTAATAACTCAACTTCTTGGTAAAGCAAATAGATATTAAATATCGTTGGTCAATGATGCTTGAATTATTTCTGTTTCTGCTATAAAATTGATAATGTTAGATCGTATTGCGTGGTATAAGCCACATAAATAGAAAAGTGATTCATTTGGATGTTGATATTGTTTCAGGTTCTATTTTCACACCGGGAACCACCTTTAGAACTCATGGACACCGACGCGAAAGTAGGAGAAAATATCAGTTATGTTACATTTGGTGAGTCCCAAGAAGTGTGTCTTCTTGTAAATTTCTTAAACAAAAATATTTCATTCATCGAGATTACTCAAATACCACAGGGAAGAAATCCGTGTGGGATGCTTACTTAAAGTATTCTGTAGTACAGTTTGTAGCCAGTGTTTCAAGAGCTGGCAGGTGGAAGTATTGTTGCCAAAAAATCGATAGTTTTATCAAATCGAAAAATGCTAAACTATTGAGGGGCTCAGCTGTTTTGGAGCAATCCTATTGATAACAAACAATACTATCGATAATATCGATCCTGAATGTTTGTCGTCAAGATCGATGTTATCAATAGTATTGCATTTTATAAACTATCGAAACTATCGATAGTTTATGTATTAATTCTTTATGTATTATGAAAAGTAAAGTTCATCGTCAGGATCGATATAGAGCAAGAGCCCATGAGGGCCAGACCTTCCTATCGTCCGTAAGTATGAAAGTTCTTCCATGTGTGTCCCCAACACAGGTAAGAATGATCCCCACCCATGAAACCTGGATCGTGGTTCCTTTAGCAGGTAACAGGTAACAAAGGTGTATAAAACCTTATCTCCAATTTATTAAGTTACCAAGCTGAATTTTTTTGTAGTTTATGTAACAGCATTAAAACTCACAATGCTCATTGCCAGACATATAGTATAGTTACAACCCTCCGCCGGACACCACTAAACTATAATTCTCTGTAATTATACTTACCTTATATTAGGAAAGCTGAATTTTATAAATGTTATTCAGAGAATTATTAAACTGAGTTTTCTCAGTAGCCAGACAGTTTTTTGGGTTCTATAATCCTGCCAGACGCATTAAAAGTGTCTAATAGTTGCGAGAGTGGGGCTCATATGCAACAACTGGTGCGAGTGAAACAGAGCGCTCGGTTCATTGCGATCTTTTACTGCGCATCAGCTGTCAGAATGTTTATGCTCATAGCAAACGTTGCGTTGATTATTTCAATACTTTATAAAATAAATGTGATTTAATAATAATAAATTGTAATCATGAGTGACAAAGACTCAAATTCAGTTTGTTTTGTCTGTGAGAAAAGTTGTGATGATTTAATAAAATTTTCCGTGGAAACCTTGAAAAAATGTCAAACTATTTTAAAATTAAGAAAAATACACAACCTTTGATATTTTATAAAATTTTTACTGATTATAGATTAAAAAATTTATTATTCAGACTCTAATAATTTTATTTAATTAAATTTCTTGATAAATTACAAAAAAAATCACTAAACGATTTGGAATAAGCGATAGTATATGTTTAGCAAAAGATTGCAATGAATTGAGAGCTCTGTTTCACTCGCACCAGTGTTGCATGTGAGACACTTTTAAGACGAAGTGGTAGATAAAGTGGCGCCCTCATTTGAAATAAATTGTTTAAAACTAAATATGGTTATAATTAAAAATTTGGTTTGTATTAGTGTCTAGAAAGACCTTTAAACTATTTTATGAATAACCTTTGAAATTATTACTAATAGTCCGTCTAGTGTTAAAACTGTTTTTCGCCAAAAGTGGCTACTTTTGGCGAAAAACAGTTTTGAAAACCAGACGGACTACCAATATTATTTTCAAAGGTTATTCATAAAATAGTTTAAAGGTCTCTCTAGACATTGATACAAATCAAATTTTTAATTATCCCCATATTTAGTTTTAAACAATTTATGTCAAATGAGGGCACCACTTTAGCTACCACTTCGTCTTAATGCGTCTAGCAGGATTATACATAGGGCGCACTATAAGTTTCCGGAACTGGCCACGTACATAAACAATATTTAAAAATTTATTGCAACATTTGAAAATAGAACTCTTTGGCTGTAGAATGCAGTTTGTTTCATCTGACTGTCTTTTGTTTTTACCTTGTGGCGCCATTTAAAAAATTGTGTGTCTGCATCAACATGGATTTAACTCGGAAAAATTTTCGTAGTATGATTTTCTACGATTTTAAGTGTAATTTGACAGCTCAACAGAGCATCGCTCGGCTTGAAACAGGGGTCACCACAGAGGAGTGGCACAAAAGTTTTCAAAACTGGCTTCATCGAATGAAAAAGTGCATAGACGCCAAGGGAGATTTTTTTGAAAAACAATAAATTAATTTTGTACCTTTAATAGTATTTTTTCATATTCATTCCGAAAACTTATAGTGCGCCCCACGTAGAACCCAAAAAACTGTCTGGCTACTGAGAAAACTCAGTTTAATAATTCTCTGAATAACATTTATAAAATTCAGCTTTCCTAATATAACTATAATTACAGAGAATTGTAGTTTAGGGGTGTCCGGCGGAGGGTTGTAACTATACTATATGTCTGGCAATGAGCATCGTGAGTTTAATGCTGTTACGAATAAAATACAAAAAAATTTAGCTTGTTAACTTAATAAATTGGAGATAAGATTTTATACACCTTTGTTACCTGTTACCTGCCAAAGGAACCATGATCCAGGTTTCATGAGTGGGGATCATTCTTACCTGTGTTGGGGACACACATGGAAGAACTTTCATACTTACGGACAATAGGAAGGTCTGGCCCTCATGGGCTCTTAGACCAATACGGTTACCAACGGTACTATCGATAGTATTGGTTTTATTTAAAATAAAATACCGACAGTCTATCGAGGGGCAACACTAGGTGGGAGTATGACGAGTTAGTTTTGTCGCCAGTAGCAGGCCTGTGTCACTTCACTCCTCGTTAAGGTATCGAAAATATACCTACATTATTACTATGCGCGCGACCAATCTGTAGAGGAAAATTCAGTTACATGAATCATTTGTCCAGAGTAATAAGAATGAAATTGGCTTGCAATGGATATCTAAGATAAAGATAAAAATATGTTTATTTTCTCCAACAGTCTGAAATTACAGGTAGGTATACAGTACTATACAGGTAGAGGTTAACCTCTCAGATTGGTGGAGACTGGGGTCCGATCTAGGTATCTAACCGAAGAGGTGAGGACTTCTGACGCGAGCTAAATTAAACCATATCTCTAACCACATAAAGGCGATTCTCACACTGCTCCGCACCCCGCTGCGTAGCGCGGGGCCGGACTGTATGCCTCAATTTTTATACACACTGACACCGCGTCTACGCGCGTGATTTTTGTATTGGGGCCCCGCGCTACGCAGCGGGGTGCGGAGCAGTGTGAGATTCGCCTAAGTAGATATTTGTTTGAATTTCTTTTCCGACTAGAACTTGTGTACGTGAGTACTAGTAGTGTATGTGTGGCAGTAGTTGTACGATGTGGTTTGTGGCAGTGTTGTTCCCGCGGCACACGTGCGCGGCGGCGCGCGCCAACACCATCGACCTGCTGCACATGTTCCGCGACTACCTGCACTACCACATCAAGTGCTCCAAGGTGTACGTGCACTCGCGCATGCGTGCCAAGGCCGGCGACCTGCTCAAGGTGCTCAACCGCGCCAGGCCGCAGACCACCGCACGGCCCGCCGAGCGGAAGACTATCACGTCAGTATTATCCTATTCATATTATTGATGCGAAAGTTTACCGATTTTCATCAAAAATGGCTAAGCACCCCCGAAAGGGGAGTTGTTTTCGTGTAAAAAAAAACCGCATTGAAATCGGTCCATCTGTTCGAGCGCTACGATGCCACAGACAGAGACAGACACATAGACAGACAGAAGTTAGCGTAAAACTTAAAACACGCCTCTTTTTTTACGGAAAAAAACGGCCGATTTACATGTGCAAATTTAACGTGGTCGAGTAGCATATCCGCGTAGATGCCCGCGTGGTAAAATGTCTGTCAATCCTACAGGAACGTCAAATTTTCCCGGGATAAAAAGTGTTGTTATTCCAGGTATCTACATGCCTTTCATTCCAATTCGTTCAATCGTTTTGGCGTGAAATCGGAACAAACATAAAAAACTTGTATACAACGTAAAAGGGACATACCCGTAATAAATCCAACCACGGGCTATACTAGATCACTATAGTATAATTAAATTAAAATAACAACCAAATAACCAAAAAATAATTCGACAGCTCTATACAAATTGCCCGGGCGGCAGCACACTTTAGTATGGAAATGGCAATTTTTTTTTGTTTCTTTAATGTTATATTACTTTCATTTTACTATAGTGATCTAGTATAGCCCGTGGTTGGATTTATTACGGGTATGTCCCTTTTACGTTGTATACAAGTTTTTTATGTTTGTTCCGCTGTCACGCCAAAACGATTGAACGAATTGGAATGAAAGACATGTAGATACCTGGAATAACAACACTTTTTATCCCGGGAAAATTTGACGTTCCTGTAGGATTGACAGACATTTTACCACGCGGGCATCTACGCGGATATGCTACTCGACCACCTTAAATTTGCACATGTAAATCGGCCGTTTTTTTCCGTAAAAAAAGAGGCGTGTTTTAAGTTTTACGCCAACTTCTGTCTGTCTATGTGTCTGTCTCTGTCTGTGGCATCGTAGCGCTCGAACAGATGGACCGATTTCAATGCGGTTTTTTTTACACGAAAACAACTCCCCTTTCGGGGGTGCTTAGCCATTTTTGATGAAAATCGGTTCAGTCGTTTAAAAGTTATTAGGTGTTAACGCTTGAAAGCTGGGATTTGTAATTTGCCTGGAAAATAATAGCTGGCGGTACGGATAAGAATATTATGTAGTTCCGCCACTTATCACTAGATGGTGTCGTCGGGGGTTTTTAATTAACATGCAAATCAACTTGTCTATGGTCATGTTTATTGTCTTTCTATGAGTAGACAAGGTTAGCAGTAATAGAATAGAAGTAATGGATGTGTCGTTGTTGCAGGGGGAGAACGTTTGTGCGGCGAGATTGAGTGTCGGTGGGCGGCGGGCCCCGTGCACACACTAAGTCATACCACCTATTTATTACTCGAACAAGATATCGTACTAGAGCGAACTGACATATTATTACGGCGGACGAGCTTTCCCCACGGGACGCCCACAATGTGCGTATTTCATTTGTCCGAATAACCGAATGCTATTTATTTAATTACCGTACCTTCTTTTTCACCGGACGTCACAAAGTACTTATTGATAGTGAATGATCTCGCGCATTTGACTACGAATGAATTGCCAAATATAACCGCGTGCTCGATCTACCGCCGCGACGGACATTTGTGATTGCGTGACGAAATGTGCACATTGTATTAATAATATTTATTGTAAACTCTTCAGCATAGCGTAAAGTCTAAATAATGTTGCCGTAGAATTTGTTAATTACAAAAATTATGCTTTATTATAATGAGAGTTCTATTTATAGAAGGGGCATTGTGACAGTCTGACTTGGGTTCCTAACATTAGTGCACCTGATGACTAGAACCGTTCGGTCGGTTGTAGTGTCCATCGCGAGCGAACTTTCCTCCTAGCTTACGTAATTTTGTTGATGTAAGTAAATGCTATTACCAATCCTCACGTAGGGTAATGTATTATAAATAAAATCTAGCCTATACTATTGTTTCGGTTTACAAACTTGTAAAAATGTATATCTCTGAATACTTGAGACAGGTATGAAGCACAAACATATACGAATTATTCCTTACTAATTTTTAAAACAGTTCTATTTAGTTTTAAATGTTATGCAATATATGAACAATAATTAATTTTAATAAAAGTGGCACTTTTTCGTTTTAGGTAGGTCTGATTCATTTATAAAGTATAAGTGAAAATGTATTATATTCCTCAATAGATCGTTCCTTATGGAGAGGGACTCGTTACATATTAACATGGCCTTATTTACGACCGTCGTAGAGTTCGCTCATTCGGCGTCGGCGCTTGGTTGATAGAGTCGCTAGTTTAGATCACGGTCGCGTAAGCGGCACTGTTGCGTATCTTGTTTTGTGCAGTTCGATCACATTATTCGGATGCCAACTTGCATTTAATTTGACACGAGAGAATAGGCTCTGTTTAGCAAAATTTTTGTGGTTTTATTGTTTTGTAGTTAGGTTAGTGTCATCCCGTAGTTAACTGACCATAATGACACAAACACTTTTATAAATAAAAACAAATTTGCACCTTAATAAATTGCTCAAACTGTAACACCAGCGAGCCGCAAGAAATTATAAAGAGTTTCAAATAAAAAAATAGTCTGTGAAAGGCAGAAATCTATGGATTGAGGGCATTTGAGAGGGGATTTGCAAAGATTTAGCAAATAAGTATATAGTGTTTGGTGAATTATACGAAAAAGAAATTGAGTCATGGACTGAAATGTTAGGCTACCAAAACATTCGTCTGCAAGTCAGTGGGTATTATATAAATTGTTAATGTAATACGCTAAGTCATAAATAAATTAATAAATGAGACATAGTTGTAAAAGAAGACAGTTATTAACAGAACCATACTAATGTATGAAAAAGAACGGAAAGTAATAGAAGCATGTAGAAACAATTTAACTATTAATAAAATTTTGTAGCTAACTTGAATCTTATGAAATATTATTTGCAAGATGTATTATTTATGTATTATAAAATGTAAGTTAAATGTTGCTTTAAGGTATTGCTTACAATCGGATCATTGTTTTTACTGTCAGTTTTAACACAAGATTATGTGAACAGCGGCCAGTGCGATGGTTATTTGTGAATATGTAATTATTCTTATAATTTTTAAAATCCGTTTATACTGTATTTTTATTTCTAGATTAAAGAAAACATCTTACTGCAATAAATCATCTTTTATTTTCAAACCGAATGTTTAATTATTACAGTTTGTTCGCGCTCTACAACATATTTCGCTGTAATATCTAACAATTTATAAACATACTAAAAACAACGCGAGATTCTTATCGCTTAATTCGTTTTTATTTACATGTTTGATTATCAGATTTAACGCTACGGTCTTAAAATTTCATTAAAAGGCTAAAAGCTACGAACACAAAGTAAAATTGTAAGTTGGTATATTTCTTCCGTGATTTATTATACGTACTTATACTTCGCTAATATAATCTGGTAAGAAAAAAAATGTGGACTTTCCAAGTAGACCACTTGACTAATATCAGCCTGGGGTATGCGGGGGCACAGTGGTGCGAACTACGACGAATTATTCTACTCAACAAAAATCTTACATTTTCCGTATTTGTAAGTGGCCAACACTAGTATCAGATTTTTCATGCTACTTACAGGCATCTGACATAGTTTGACGACTGCCATACCATTACGACAGCCAGCAGACAACGGCAACGTGCCTTCCAAAGGAAGGAGCTCGAAAAAAATCTGCCACTTATGATTTCCTAGACAAGTGCAGACAACGCCCAGAGTTTCTTAACTTGTGAAAGCGCTAGCAATGCGTACTTCCAACGGGCCACCGAGCTCGTTTTACCTATAAATAAAGATTACGAAGGAATGCGGGGATTCTTGAGGTAAGATGTTCGATGGGTTCGCCTACCCTATATGGTATTTAAT
Organism: Acrobasis suavella; assembly: GCA_943193695.1. Lineage (NCBI taxonomy): Eukaryota > Metazoa > Arthropoda > Insecta > Lepidoptera > Pyralidae > Acrobasis > Acrobasis suavella. The sequence goes on along the minus strand of OW971945.1, from coordinate 6,191,676 downwards.
GAAAATTTAAAACTCTTTGGTGGCCGAGGGGTTGGGCGAAGTCGGAGACTTGGACTGGCCCAGCTTGGAGATGTTGGCCACTTTGTTGGCGATCTTGGCGAAGTGGCCCGACACCTGCGGCTCGGGCTTCTGGCCGCCCTCGGGCTGGAACGACGCGTCCAAAGAACCTGCACATATAAAAAGTGTTTAAAATTCAATCGTTTGCTCTCATCCAAAAAAATAAGTTCGACGAGCACACTGATGACACCATGGCGACCGTAAATTGTATTGAATGGGCCGCATTATAACTGAACTTGATAAAAAATAATGCACTTAGGGATTATTGCAGTGACAGAAATGGTCCACTAAGCTGGGAGTGTAAGAGCTTAGTGGACCATGCGGCGTATACTATCAGGATGGGTGCATCTAGTATCTTTTCGCCCATAGTTAAAAAATGAATCCTTTCATTATGATTGTATATCAAATAGGTACGTTAGTTTATTACCTAAATGCATCGCTTTGCCTACGCCAAGAGCGTAATACTTATATTATGCACTTTATAAAGTGCACATTACGCTTTCGGCGAATCGCAACTTGATAAGACCAACTTACTTTGTTGCGGGGAAGCGGTGGAGCTGGGCTGCGAGCCCTGCTTCTCGGCGTCCATCTCGGATTTGGTCTTCTCGTGGAGCAGGTCCAGGGCTGGCGTGCGCAGAGATCACACGTCACAAAGCGACTATCAACCGTATCAATTCACTATCTTATCTAATCGCGCAGTAAGGTTGCTTTGTAATATTTGCAAGTCTTCACCTCGTGTTATTGTGGACTCGTATACTGATTTATGTTTGTTTCAGGGTTTGACTTTTGGAGTAGGTAAATATTTTATTTGGTACCACCAGACCATTTGATATAGATGCGACGTCATGGACTGTTTGAGAAAAAAATGAGACCATTTTACATTAATTAGGGCTCTCTCATTTCCCACTACGTTGGCATTTTTATGCTTCGTTAATGCTCTGAACTAGAAATCCGTAGGAAAAGGTTAACAAATAATAGTGGACATATCATAGAAATGTCTTCGCTTGACATTGTATAAGTACCTGTATGTATATTATAGGAACGAGTAGTATTGTATTATGAAATGCGCTTAGAGGTTTGACATGCATTGGCATTGCTATGTCAAACAATTCCACAAGAGTTTATAGCAGTATAAAATAAGTCCTCGCTTATCACTCGAAGAAAAAAGAAGGGGATCTTAAAAATAGTTTGTCAATTCCTGATAAATTGTGCGATGCCGGTAACTTAAGCTTTGTTTGAGAAAGTCGATTTTTTCCTAAATCTCAGCCCAACATGGTGTCATAGAAAAGGCAGTTCATATTGATAAGGTAGATATCCCAGAAGCTCCTACGCTCTATCTCTAAGTACTTAGTTTCTTGTAAGTTTATGGCTTTATGCATCACCAAAGAATTAATATAAGTATTACATACCTACAGAACAGAATCTCCTAAGGTCTCGCGCAACATGCGTCCCCGTTCCTGGTCCTCACACCTCTCCCCCGGTCGCGCCGTGTGGAGGTTGTAGAGCGGGCGCCTGCAATCGCCTCGACAAGGCGAGAACGGAGGAGGTGCGAGGACGGGAAACGGGTACGCATATTACGCGGGACCTTAGGAGATTCTGTTCTGTATGTAATACTTATATATTCTGTCTGTGGCATCACATCAATAGGTACCATCTTTCAAGGACATGGCGTCCATCTTGGTGTCCTGAATGGTCTCCAGCTGCTGCCGGAACTTGGAAGCTATCCTACGCCGCTTGTAGTCCGCTTCGATCTGCTGCTTAGTGCGCGGAATGCGGAACCGGAAGCAGCAGCACACCATCACGACTACAACAATTTGAATAATGGAATTCATTTTTTTAATATTTATTTGCGGCCAGTTATTTTAAAACCTAAAATTAAATGTCAAAGTACTTACATAGACTAGATGCACTTTGTCCCTTATACCCCACAGGATATACAAAGACGTGAAGGGAGGGATAAACCATCCGACGAGATCCTGCCCCCGTAGCATATCACCGGCAACAACGTTTATCGAGCGCTATCAAGGACGTACCCAGGTTTTGTGCCAGGGGGGGGGGGCAAATAAGGTTTTTTTCTAAGCATCAAATCAAACAAAAAAACATAAATTAAATAGGATTAATTAATATTTTTTTAAATTAACCAATAACTATTTGAAAAGTAACTTTCAAGGGTCTTCAGCAAAACAGTTTATGGTGTGTCTTCTATGAAAGAATCGCCCATACCATTTACAAATTTTCTGTGTACACTGAGCATATAAAAAACCCATTTAAGATTGAACTAGTCGCGGGCTCGAACTCACAGGCGGGCGCGGCCAAAAAGCATGCTGTCTCACCTAACATTGTGTTCGGGCAAAGCAGTGAGGTGAAATGCACAATAATTCATAGTTAACCAAACGCGTAAAAAAATACGTATAAAGTCCTTTGGGAAAAGTGGTTTTATGCAAAGACTCCTGCATTTATCAAATACAAATAAAATTTATATTTTCGATATCTAAGCTGTGTCGGTGCCGACTTTGTTTTGGAGATTTTACACTTCTTTTAATACTTATTTACGCCTCATAATAATAATAATAATAATGATGGCTCATAACTTTTGAATGGCTTTTAATATTGCTTTTCTGTATCCATACAGACAAAATTTATAATGAGACAAAACGATATCATGTAACATGTTAAACTTTGGAACTAAATCCCCAACGAAATTTGTATAGAAAAAGTATCGACTCGTTCAACCTTAATCTATCTGCGATGCGTGGCATCGTAGTTCTCGAACGGATAAACCGAAATCAATTCGATTTCTTTTACGTAAAAACAAGTTTCCTTGCAGTGGTTCTTCGGTTCCAAAAAATCGGTTCAGTCGTTCAAAAGTTATTGGGGGCGAATGCTTAAAATCTTCTTTTTTTATTTGCCACGCAAATAAACTTGTTAAAGTTGTATATTGTATGAAAGTTGTTTTTCTTAACTTTTATCGACAAAAGTAGAAAATAAGTAGGGACGTTAACAAAATCCAGGGGGCAGCTGCCTTGCCCCCTCCTCGGTACGCCCATGAGCGCTATCATCTATCACTATCTCGCTCTACGTAATAATAACAAGCGGGATGGCAAGTCCGTCGCGCGATATAACTTTTTTTATCTGTGTTTATCGACGGTGCCATGCTACGGATGGTGTCGCGAAGTACATCTATTTACTTCTGGTATACATAATACGTAAGTAAGCTGAAGTTACTACTAAAATACAATACAGTCACAATTATGCATACATATTATTTATTTACTGGGGATAAAATACAACATGTTCCTCAGTATAACGGACATCAGTGTAAACTATGTCTTCTGTGTATTACTTTTTGGTACCAGAGAACCTTCTAAAGTGCGATTTCTGAAACGCGGAGTCACCTAAACGTATGGTTTTGTATGGGAAAACCATTCGTTTAGGTGACTCCGCGTTTCAGAAATCGCACTTCTGTTGCTCTACTTACTCAACGTTGCAATGGCAGCCCAACAAAGAAATACGAGTTGCCACAGCCGTAATCCACCAATCACTTGTTTCTCCAGCCATTCAGGCTCTTCAGAGTTTTTTATAACGTCCATTATAGGATCCATTGTTATTTTTTTATTATATGAATATAAAAAGCTAAAAACGTCCACACGTTATCGTGCACCAATTGAAAAACAAGCTAATAATTGCAATTTGTTGGAGTGGCTGTTTGCCACACCTCATTTATGCTATCATCCCTTGGCACTCCCTAATTGTATTTCCATGGCAAGATTTGAATTGCGTATTTTTAAATTTGGATGTACTGACGAATTAGCAAAATCATATTGTTCTTTTGATTTAAAAATTAAATATAAATATCAAAACTAAACAATATTCATTAATTTACTTATTATAAAATGAAATCATTATTTAGGAAGTTGAGCGCCAGTATCGGGGACTCTAAATTTTTGAATTTGCCGCTCATTTGTTTGCAGTATTTTGGGTTGCCATGTTCATCAAATGAAAACATAACAAAATCGGATACTGGGCCTGGGGGACGAGCCCGGACGAGCAAAACAAATTCAAATTTTTTTTTACTACTAAACAAGTTTATAACTTTTTTTTTGTACATATTTTAATTTTACAAATAATGAATATACAATGTTTGTTTCGATTTTATTGATACATTTTATTTATAAGATTAGAAAAATGTGTGCAAATCGCTGGCTGCTCCTGCGAACAATGCGGATTCTGGCCTATAAATGTAATTATAATAATATTTAAATAATTTATAACTTAGAAATAAAAATTACCAATATGCCATTTTAATTTTAGAGAAGTCGTAATAAAATGACATCACATGACATGACTTCTTCTTCTTTCGAGTCGAATGGGTATACAAAACCAAAATATTTTCATAACAAAGACCAATGCTTGGCTACGGCAACTGCCCGATCATTTGCCTCATTGAGGTCCTGCATTGTGCAGGATGTAGGGCATATGGGACAGGACAGTAGATGTGTCATTGACTGGACAGCACCGCAGTCGCACTTGTCATTTTTTGAGTAACGCCACCTAACCCGGTTTTCCTGACATCTCCCGACACCAGTCCGGAGTCTATTCAAAGATTTCCATACTGCCCAGGGGAGATTGGCACCTGGTGGGAGTTTCTCTGATGGCGGGAGTTGAGAGGGAGAGGCGGGAAATTTAAGACTCCATTGCTCCAGTCTGGTTTTTTCGGCTTTCTTAGTGTCGGCGGCAGGCTGCCTGAGGAAGCTATTGCGGCTCTTCAGTCGTTTGGAAGGTGGAACTTGTCCGTAGACTGGATGTCTGGTGTCGTGTGTTTGCTTGTACCTCTCCACAGCGCAAGATACGTTTCGGCGCACGCTAGGAGGGGCTATACCCGCCAGGGTGCATAGGTGGGGCAGAGGTGTTGGCTCCAAGGTTCCGGACACTGTGCGGCAGGAGACATTAAGTGCCACGTCCACTTCCTTGGCGTGTGAAGAGCGTGCCCAGACTGGGCATGCGTACTCGCCGGCCGAGAAACAAAGAGCCAGGCAAGTCGTGCGGAGGGTGTGGGGGGGATGCTCCCCAAGAAGTGGTGGTAAGACGACGTAGAATGCTGTTGCGTGAGTTCACTTTGGACTTCACACTTAGACAATGTTCTTTAAATGTCAAGGATCGGTCCAGAGTGACCCCGAGAGACTTTAGAGTGTAGTTGTGTTTAATATCTACGCCATCCCACGTGATATTAAGCTTCTTCCTGGCCCGCTTGTTGCACAGGTGAAAACAGCATGCCTCCGTCTTAGATGGATGAGTAAGGCCGGCCTCCACCGCCTCAAAGCTCTTTCCCTGACATGTTAAAGCCAGATCATCGGCATATATGAAGCGTTTAGTGGCTAGATGTTGTGGCTGATCATTGGTATATATATTAAACAGGGTAGGTGCAAGGACACTACCCTGTGGAAGGCCGTTTTTTTTGGGATCGCCTTCTACTCTTTTGAGCATGCAATAAGACTTGGAAGCGGCGGTTACGAAGCATTTCTCCAAGGATGTTGACAAAGCACTTATCTTTGGTGAGGCGCGCAACTTTTGCCAGTAGCCGTTTTATGTTCACCGTATCATAAGCTGCACTTAAGTCCACAAAAACTGCTCCTGTGATTAAACCATGCTCAAAACCATTTTCAATGTGCTGCGTCAAATTGAGCACCTGTCCGCAACAGGACTTACCCGGCCGGAATCCAGCCTGCTCGGAGATTAATTGGGGGTCTAAAGTCTTTGTCAGTCTGTCAAGTAAAAGTCTTTCAAAGAGTTTAAATGTGTGGCAAAGAAGAGATATTGGAAGAAAGTTTCTAGGGTCCTCCGCTGATTTACCCGGTTTAAGTAGGGCTATAACTTTGGCCTTACGCCATTTTTTTGGGATTTTCGTGGTGCTGACGCAGCCATTAAACATAGCCAGCAGCCACGAAACTGCAACTGGACCCAGGAGACTGACATGACATGCATGCGTGATATTCATGTTGCGTTAATTCGATTGTTTTCATTTTTCATTATGACAACACTGTCGTTTTTCTCTTTCGTTTCGTTGATTGTTTCACTTTCCCGCAGAAAATAGGGTGTCGAATCTGTCCTATAACCTCCGATTTATTACAAATTTAAAGATCGAAGATGAATCTTTTATGATAATTGTGGATTAATTTGTGTAAAAATTGTCCTAAGTGATGTTGTGTAAGATCGTTTGTGTTCTTGCGGTCACTCTGTAGCGTTTTTAAAAATTAAACATGGCCTCGAACCGAGGTATTCAGATCGGATCCGCGTGGTTTCAAAGGAAGCTGAATTTGAGGCCGCAGCATCGGGGCGTGCACCTGGTCACGGAGGAGATCCTTAAGCAGGTGCCGGAGCTGTCGCAGTTCGCGGTCGGCCTCTGCCATATTCAGAGTGAGTAGCCGTCAGCCGTCAACATCGCGTTCTTGCCGCCGATGATGCACCCCCTCCCACTTGTCATATTTGCCCTACATTTAATCTCGCGCGATATTGTGATTACTATGCTGGTTCAAACGGGAAATGGGATTGGATAGGCAGGGTGGCATCTGCCGGGGGTCGCGCATCTTTCACATGGTGTCCAGCTGATCAAAGCCATGTTGCATGTTGTTTCCAGTAATGCACACATCAGCGAGCCTGGCGCTCAACGAGAGCTGGGATCCCGACGTCAGAGACGACATGGAGATGATGCTCAACAAAATTGTGCCAGAGGGCCTGCCATACCGCCACTCGTGCGAAGGTCCCGATGATATGGTGAGCCACTATTTGCTAACTTCCACTCCTCTCCAATTATTCAACACAAATCTTAATCACTTTAGTTTTGATGAAAGTGTTAGAACCTAAATGCTATAGTAGTTACTTGTTATCATTCATTTGTTTATCAATTTAGGATCCAATGATAAAAATCTGGCAGCTAGTTATATATTTTGTTTTAAAAATGAAACATTGTAATTAGATTTTAGAAAAGTTTTTTTTTTTCAATATGTCATAGAGGTTACAAACATATCAATGTTTGTCTTCTACTCAAGTCAAGGTCACTGGTATAAAATCTTGGAAGTTTTTATTTCTGTGTATGTGTTAGGAATTCAACAAAACTTACACATAAAAAACTCCTGTTACAATTTAATGTTATTTTACCATGAACTGGATCATGGATCAGCTGACATCTAAAGATAACCTGTATGATATTGCTATCTTGATGCTATATGCTGAAGGTCAGTAGATAAATAATGAGACTCGCTAATTGTTACAGTATGAAGAGTCGATGATTATGCACCTTCGTGCAGACATCTTTATTGCAAGCTGCAAAATATGGCCCATATTTTGCAGCTTGCAAAGATGAATAATTTACAGTTGATACTTACAAATATACAGTAAATATGAATCAAAACATAAAAATTTACTTACAATTTCTTATTCGATTTTGTTTTAAGATTTTCTTAAACAGAGTACCAATGTCTGTTCGTCTGTTAGTGGGCTGTAAGCTGTATCATGAATTCATGACCCATATAGTTAATAGTTAAAATTTCATAGTAACGGCACCGAATTTCCGATCAATTCAGTGTAAAAAATCCTTCAAAAGATAACAAAGTAACTCAAAAGTTCATTAAAAAATTGCTTTTTTGAAATATTACATACTTAAGTTTTTAAAAATGTATAATAATGTAAGCTGTTATTGCAGTTTTATCCCTATATTTTGTTTTAAACTTCAAAGACTGCAAATAAAACGAAAGCACCATTTTCCGACCAACTGACTACCTATATTCTTGAATCTGACCAGTAAGTACCCGAATTCCGACCTGATAAATCTCACCTACTAAAACTTACTTTATGGCTTACAAAATGCAGTCTAAATTCGTAAAACTACTCCCTCTGAACTCTTCCCGCGAGTTTAACTCGTATTTGTTCCTTTTTTTTGCATTGAGGATTACTAAATCTGAATGAAGCGCACATGCAATCTCACTCAAGCTTACCGAAATAAGAACTAGGACGGTACTTACCCAAGTTGGACGGAAACAGGTTTATGGGAAATAAATCATATCCTGATTCCGACCAAAAGTTAAAACTCTTATTACAAAGAATCTATTAATGTTAGCATAGGTCGGATACAGGTATATTATATAAGGATAGTGTTAAGAATAAATAACTAAATTCACAAAACAACCTGTACAATAGCAAATTAACTTTATTTAAAAAGTGCGAAAATCCAGTTACCGACCACGTTGGTCGGAATTCAGCACGTTGGTCGGAATTCGGAACGTTGTTATTTTATAGGTCTTCGCATTCCGTCCATTAAAATTTACTCAATAAATCTATGAAAATATGCGATTTTTACTCACATGTTGAAATTTTAAGATCAGAATAAACCAATAAAGCATATAAAGTAAACAGAATAAACCAATAAAGCATATAAAGTAAATAAACCTCGAACTTACGGCGAAGTCGTCGAAAAAAACTTAGTTGTTTGTTTGCACGGATTTATGTTTTTTTCGCATTTAAATCCATGCAAACTGTACCCTTGTGTTGTTTTTGTCAAAATTACAGATTTTCCGCTATTATTTGGTAGAGTTTCGACAGGTGGCGTATGATGACTGATTAAATTTGATGTGTACCGTTTCATAATTTTGGCGCGTAAATTTAATGTTTTATTAAATAAATAAAAAATGGTCGGATAGAGGAGGCCGGTCGGAGAACGGTGCCATTGCGTTATGTTTGTGTATTTCTTACTCTTACCACTGTAACAGTAATTTTCATTAATTATTGTTATCTCTTGAGCTGTATATGAATAGGAGTTATAATGCTAAAAATCTGCATTATAACTGAAATTGGCATGACGGCCAAACAAGGGCAATGGTAGAATAAATGTATTTTGTTAGACTATATAATATATGCATAAATATGTAATTAACATACAATGTATAGTATACAAAGATAACAAGATCTTTTATTCAATTTTACAAATGTTACATGTTTGTTTACACAGCCAGCGCATGTGAAAGCCTGCTTTTTGGGTTCCTCCCTCACAATCCCTATCACAGACGGGAAGCTGAACCTGGGCACCTGGCAAGGAGTGTGGCTCTGTGAGCACCGAAATCACGCTGGCAGTCGGAAGGTAAGCAACACGCACAATAATAACAATACAAACTAAAGTATAGGAAATAAAGGATTATAATGGAACACGAAAATTTACAAATGCCAACTGTTCAGTGGAGGTTGTGGCCCTACATAATACATAATGTCTCATAAGTTCACTTTTCAAATTCATTTATGGGATAAGCATTTAGAAAATATCTAGACATACAAAATTGTTTAACAGACTACTGGAATTTAAATATTATAGTCATCATAGTCCTTTCCTGTATTTATATGTTGACATAGATGTAATTGGTGCAGGTGGTGGTAACGTTGTCGGGCTGCCCGCGCGACTCGCCGCTGTCGCCGGTGTCTGCGGCGTCGTGCTCCAGTTAGGAAAGGGGGGGGGTCGCGACCCCCCACACCCACTCGCACTCGCGCCCCTCCTCCAAGAGCACAAGGAGGTAAACTCCGCGAACGCACCTTTTATATGTCCGCACCTGACCTAGCTGTTAGTTCTTACTCTTATCTTCGAGCGACAATATGTACATAAGATTAATATTTTGTACCGCTTCGCGTGGCGGTTTGGACGTCTACTTTTTAAAATTTTAATCTTGTCCTCCGGTCGCGGCCGTGCTGGGCCACTGCTTCGGGGAGATCCTACTTGTAATATAGCATTTATAGGAATTGAAAATTAACTTGATTATTATTAGCTTCCGAGATTGGTTTCAGTCGAAGCGCCACGCGAAGCATGAAGCCCTATTGATGTTACGTTGGTCAGATTTAAACTGAACCCGTTGAATTTGTACATAAAAATTATGTGCGTCGGTTTTAAAGTATACATTAAAATAATTGTTGGTTTTGTTATTGCGACTTGTCGATATGTACATAAGATCACGCGTGGACGTTGTGACATTCCGCTACGTAGGTTCGGTTGTTGAAAGGGTTGAGTGGCACCTACTTTTATTATTCGTAACGTTAAGACAAATATGAGTATGAGATAAGGAGTAATGATTTGAGAAGATTGACTATTATCACACTACTGCACACATTCAAATTTTTTCCAAGCTCACCGGGAGACACTATATTTTTTAACATGGCAGCACATTAGACGTTTTATGAGGTCGGACACTCATTTTACTACACCAATTTTGTATGTAATCGCACTGGTTAACAATCAGTTCATGTAAGTTTTAAGAGCTGTAGGTTATATTTAAGTACTTTGTATGTGTACGATAGCTCCCTTCTCTCTCCGTGTTAGGTTAGACTTTATTAACGATTAGTACGTGAAACATGTCCATAGCTTTAAATGTGTCACACCCGTTGTATCAACGGGTCCTTCACGGGAAGACAATGAGCTAACATTTGGTACCACTAGGTAGTAGTTGTATATCATTACTCTTAAGATCATGTAAGTGCCTCGGATTTATGGGGTGGTCATGTGTTATTTTGCGGACTAGGTTCGGAACACGGGTTACGTCCTCGGCCGACTGTTTTGCTTCTCCGTCTAGACACAGAATACTTCCTCACTTGTGATATACACAACATTATGTTTCCTTTGTTACTTTGCAGCATTTAATTCGATCTCTTTAATATTATACTAACGTAATAATTTATTTGTTATGGAATGTACTACGTAATAGAATAATCGATTTATTTTGCGATATTCATAAAAGCGTACGTGTATAGTTGTATGTCTTCCTATGTAAGTTCCATCACATAAGATCAAGTTTAGCGTAACTGTCGGAGTAATGTACGTGCGCGGTTGTAGGGTAACATCACCTTTGTATCCGGCCACATCTATATAACTTAGATAATGTGTAATGAAATTATTGCGATAGGGAGTTGCAAATTGAACCCGATCAGCATAGCCATTTATTATAATAGACAGATGAATTAAACAGTAGTGTGTCGTTTTATATGAATCGAGAATAGTGGTGTTTCAATACTGATTTACAGGGTTAAAAACCTTGATTTTTACAGGAATTAACTGTATTTATTCCAGTGATCATTCCATTCGTACGATATAGGTCGCGTTCTGTGCGCGCTGCAGACACGGTTTATTTGCGTTCCGCTTTTGATGTCCCATCGAGATCGCTTGTGTGGCACAATTTTACACTTGACAATTAGTTAGGAGCTAATAAATTATAAATAGTAGGATACAGTTGGCGTTAAGGCAAGCTGGCGGTGTTGAGTAGCGTTGCACCGACACGCACAACGCGCCGCGCTCAGCGCCGGCGCCCAGTTTTGATACCGCATTGTACAAAGTGTAGATGTCACAGACATAAACAGTTTTGTCTCATGGACAACCTTAGATTTACTTCACTTAGGGAGCTTGTTGTAATTTCATACTTGGCCATTTTATAATTCACGTAAAACTTTCCGATTTCGGTTATTACCTCGGTCGTATAGATATAAGTCATGTTTTGGAATATCTTAATGCGTTAAAACTTCATGCTTTAATTGAATCATTGATATTAGTTGTCGTTAAAATGTAAACTTTATCTACTCATACGACGCCTAAGCTATTTTTTTTTTAATTTTTGCATATCTATGTTTTCTTGCTTTTGATTATTGTTAACTCTTTTTCTCTTTTGGATAGAAGTTGGGGGAGTGGGGTTAAGGGATGGCTATTAAGTGCTTTTTAAAACATAATTAAGTAAGGATTTGTAAATATCTTTTGCATTAATAAAGTGTACATGTACATTTACCAATGTACATACAGTGATTCATATGTATAAATATTCAAGTGCTATTTGTGTATGGATGTTAGGTATGCCACTGCCATGGATCATCTGCCTCTGTAATGATATTGTACGGACCTTAATGCAACCTTTTTTGATAATGGTAATAAATGTATGATGATTAGGCAACTGAGAATATCCTACAAGTAGATTCCGAAGAAGAAGCGACTGGTTCGCATTCGCATGGTTTGACATTCCTTTGTTTTGATTGTTAAGTGTTTTGAATATGGGGACATTGTTGATTTTGTTGAGCCACTATTTTAGCTTTTAGATGTCCCATTTTAGGCTGTTACAATAACAACGAATGTGTCTAGTGTTAACCTGTAAGTGGATACAGCTGTCCATTCCGGACGATGCCTCTGCCTCTCAGAGAATTGATTTACAATAGAACTTGTCTAATTCTGAGTACGATCGTATAATACTGGTGTATTAAATATAACGTACCTGTAAGTTCATGTACCAAAGACACAAATAGCCAATGTAAAAATAAGCTATGTTGTTTATTTGTTCTCCTTCGTATGATGCATTGAGTGTTTCACATTTTTTAATATATTACAGTAATAAGCGTAACAAATTCACTTATAAGGGCACGAACTTTTAATCTACTTATTTATGTATTTAAAGTCATTATTGGTACTTAATTTGTTATTATAATATTAATTGCACATAGGAAAAGAGGTTGTAATCAGGATAAATAATGGGAGACAAATAATTTGTGTGTATATTGTTTAAGATCAATAATTATTATATCGAAATATGATTGTACAGTTCATTATTCACATTTTCTTAGAGAACCTCGTCAGATGTATATTGTTGGTTTTACGCGCTCACTTGTAAGTGACATCGGGATATCGGTCACAATAAAAGTTTAATTGTATCATATAACTTGTACAATATAAATATATAGATCCACAATTATGAAAGAGATTAAATATTTGCAAAAGTTAATATGTTGCGGGTTTTATTTCACTAACTGTGTCCTGATTCTCAGTCGGCTTACGATAATATCTAAGTGGTAAACTTATATTATTCTAAGTTAGTTTTGGTATTAATTAATACATTGATTTAGACTTTATTTTCTTCACTCGAGATGTTGTGTGGGCCTGGACCTTTATCTGAAACAAATTGCATTTCATTTTTAGAACGAACGGCATTTCGCCATGGATGTTTTAAAATTGTGAAAATGCATGCATTGTGAAAATATATTCGGTTTTACCGATGACGTCAGTAAAACGCCCACATAGTCAGAAAAGCCGGAAAAGTCTCAGTAAGCTGACGACCATTGTCAGTATGAGAGTCAAATAAGTCGACACGACGCTTTTCTAAGGGCTAAGTCAGCCCGCGCTTTTACTGTGCGTTCTATAGGTCCTAAACCACTTTTACATTTACGTGACCCGTATAGGTGTAATTAATTTTTAACATTCACTTATTAATCTTTTTCAGATTTAGCACTTACCTTCAAGTTTCGTTTGTACTTTGCTAAGCCCAGTCTTAGCCTTCTCCAAAGCTTCGCCAAGTCCAGTCTTGATTTGGCTGAACTCCTGCGTGACGAGCGACAGCCGGCCCAGCAAATAATTCAAATTGTCGTCCACCTCCGACATACGACTCTTAATCAACCCCACCTGGGGAAACAAATAACGTTTTAACAACCGGACACGATAATTACTTTAATTGGATTTGTATATGACTCATATTACGATGTCTTAAGGTCAATTTTCGCTTACCTTGTTATCGATATTATCCATAGTGGATGCGCTGCCATTAACATATAGCACTGTTTGTTCCTGCAAAAAATATTTTGCTAATTAGATTACATATGACAGCATCCACATGGAGTTTGATAAATCGTGTAATGTCATTAAAAGGAGTTAAAGACCGTCATCAGACCGGATTCAATTCGGATTTGCCGTTTTGCTTAAAAACACTCGTAGCTAATTCATTTAAGGGATTGTATTATGATCTTCAAACGATTCATAAATCCCATTTTAGAATAAATTCTGAGAAAACCTGCAGGGGTGTCGCATATGCGATGCATGAGTAAGGTTATTCTCGGGCAACATTGTTCATGTCTCATTCTAAGGGTAGGTTAGGTTAGAAAGTTGAAAACCAAGAGCATACAGTGAGTTTATCCAGCGACTCTTTGTTGGCCGTGAGCTGCTTGTACATGATGCCGATCTGCCGCCACACTGGCGCCATCTCCGACTCGATCTTGTCACTTAGGTTTGAGCGGGTCGAGAGCTCGGTGTCCAGCAACGTGCTGCTTAACGTTTCGAACCTGTGTACAGACAATATTAAGAACCAATTAGGTTCTTTCCTGGGTCAAATATAAATTACTAGCTAACTCGCGACTTCGAACGCGTAGAAGTCGAAAATGGTTCTAATAGGATCTTTAATTGGTTTTTTACGTTATAAATTGTGTTATAATATCCCGTTCCCGTTCCCGTCACCGTCATTTGCTAGAACAAATGCTCCATTTGTCTCATTTTTTTTGTCTCTCACTAAAAAAATGACGAAGTTTCGTAATAATATAAATTTGCAACCCCTAATGCACCCCCAGGGAATACAATTTTTAAAATCTAATTTCTGTATTATTATTTTTTTATTGACCACTAATTCAAAAATGTCATGTGCCTCGCTTCAAAAATGACGGAAGATTCATATAAACTTGCAACCCCTATTTTACCCAAAGGGATGTAATTTTCAAAATCGAATTAGTGCATTATTATTTTCTACTAACTATAAATAGTTATTTATGCAACTGTTGTATAATAAAGGGTATAAAAACACGAATGTGGGTATATCACACGAGGCGGAGCCGAGTGTTATATGTAATAGTATCACATGAGTGTTTTCATACCTAATTATTACAGTTGCATACAAGACTTTATCTACAGCCATTATATGAATCCTCTATAAAAGGTTCTGAAACCATAGGGAATTTTAAAGTGTTCTAAGAACTCTATGTAAATTCGTAGTAAGTATTGCTGAGTATCTAATACGAACAAACTATAAATAGATGATAATAGAATTATTTATCATAATAATTATTTACATTTTGTATCGTATTTTTTCCCCTCACAGACCTTCCTAATCCGTCATTTCAGCAACAATGACAGGCTAAATCGAAGATTTTCAATTTTTTATCTAATATATGTGGATGATACCCTCTTTGAAAAAATCATTGCACGAGCAATTATCTATAATATCACGTCTCTGTCTATTGCGGGGCAGACAGAGCCCAGGCTAATGGGCCTAAAGCCACACACAGCACCGGAAACTACCGCCCAGCGATTGGCAGGGGCTTACATTTATGGATCAAGTTGCATAATGAAATTCAGTACAACATTAACACTCGTTTGCGTTGCATAATGAAATTTAGTACAACATTATAACACTCGTTTGGGTGATATAATGGTTATTATGACACAGTATTTTAATGTGGGCAATAAGCTGTTTCAGAAACTTTTAGAGAGGATTTATAGCATGGGTGTAGATAAAATAATCAAAAATTTCATGTGTCTCGCTTTAAAATTTTCGAAGTTCCATACAAACTGGCAACCCCTATTTCACCCCCTTAGGGATGGAATTTCCAAAAATCCTTTCTTAGCGGACGTCTCCTAGTCACAATCTACCTTCCTGCCAAATTTCATCTTCATTGGCTAAGTAATTTTCGAGATTTTGTGGTGAGTGAGTGAGTGATTTTCGCTTTTATGTATAGAATATTTGATAATCTGTTAGGGTTGGATCTCACTTGTCAGCACGGAACAGCACTTTTCAGAGCGAGCGAGAGAGCGACGAAACGCTATAGCACCGGCCGAGCTGAAGCGTTCCGTCGCTCTCTCTCGCTCTGTCAAATGATGGTTCCGAGCGACAGAAAAGGATGGCAGCATAGAAAAGTGCTGCTGTGCCGTGCTGACAAGTGAGATCAAACCCGTATGGAAATAAAACGACTCAAATAATGTCACTTGTAATGATCACACCATTTTCAAAGTGATTTTAGATGTATTATTGCAGAAAAACTAATAATAAGAGCGATACTTGATTTCAAGAAACTATGACGTCATTTCATTAACCTGTATTTTATACAAATCTCATAGAGACTGTTTTTTTGGACGTTTAGAAAAAAGTATCTGATTTGAGTTGTTGGAAAGTAGCGAAGTCAAAAGTAGGTAAATTATATAATTATTTGATACTGTAAAAAAAATATAAAAAAGAGAATAAAAACAGGCCAGAGGGAAGTACAACAAATACAGGACAGCAAACTACGGTGTTATGATATAGTCATCGGGTCTACACACTGACTAATAACACTGGTCGACAAAATTTTACATATTTTTTTTCCCACTGGAACAAGACTTTTGTATAGTGTGACTTTTGTATCTTACAGATTTTTGTATAGTGTGTATGGACATAATTTACTTTTGTTTCTAGGAGGTCAGAATTGGGAAAAATGTTATATCAACAAATCCGTATTTTCCCTGATGTTTTTAATTATTTATAGTAAATAACTAATAGTGCACTATTCAATTTTGTAACTTAAAATGATGTAATCAGCCTTCAAAATCAAAACAAAATCTGTTTTACCTTTATACCTTTTTTATGTATACAGATATAGAAAGATTTAAGTTACCATAATATTTCCCATACATTGTATATTGCGCGCATTGTATGGCGTTATACCGACCCTCAAAAAATCTGTAATAAGTCAATTTTTTTTTAAATTTTGCGATTTTGTAAAAAATATTATAAAATGTAAGGTTTGTACAGTGGTAAAATGGTATTTGAAAATTTATGGTATAATATTAAAATTACCGACAAATTAAGAAATTGAATTTTTGACGTGTTATATTTGAAATTTTAGACGTCCTACACATTTTTTATAACTAGATTCATGTTTTATGTACTGAATTCTATTAGAAATTGGTGCAAGAATGCTTGTGACAAAATCTTGTTGTCCAGTGTAATAAGTCAAAAAATTGTATAGATTGAATAAGCTATTAGATCTCGCCAAACTGCGATAAATTATTTGAAAGGAAACGCAGATATCATTTAAAATGTTGTCTTGACCAGGCCCTAGATAACCCTTTAAACTATTTTATAGACTACTGTTTACATTTTAAAGTAAGAACGTGAAGCTTTTCTATATTTTTATGATGTCTCCGTTTCCTTTTAAATAATTTATTTCAAATGGGGGCAGCACTGGACCCCGGAAAATTCAGGTAGCCCCTTAACACTATATAACAAACGTCAAACATTGTTTACTAGATATAACAAAAAAAAAGTGTGGCACTCGGGGACTGCCGCGGTAAAGCTATTGCATAGCATTTTTTATTAATTTATGCAATTATAATTATTTATTTATTTTTTATTTATGCAGTATTTTTTTTTCTTTGATATTAATTCAAGTTACACTTTTTGAGCGTGGTGACCGATAAGAAAACAATTTGTTTTATTTTATTGAATAAATGAGAAGTAATTATCGTTTAAAATATTTTTATTATCTTACAATACATGTAGGTTGTTCAGGAATTTTTATTATGAGCAGTTAGCAACTAGTCTACACACATACGTCTAGTCGCACGCACACAAACACCGTGCCGAACTGAAACGACGTTAGACGATGCACGGCTTTCAACGCGCCGCTATGCCGGTCGCCGGTTGCCGAGAAACGTTTAGGCGGAGTGGGGGGTGTTAGGTTTTATTTTCGTTACGGAATTTCTTGATTCGGTCGCCGCGCTCAAAGCCCGCGATAAAAGCTATGCAATAGCCTAAAACTGCTAACCTTTCATTGATAGTCTTGTTCAAGTGTCCGGAGTGCGCCTTGGTGCGCTCGCGGACGTCCATCAAGATCTGCTGGATGCCGTACTCGACCAGCTTCTTGGTGGACAGCACGTTGTCCGCCGTCTGCAGCATCACGTGCTCATTCCGAGTCAGGGTTTGCACCTGTTGCGGTAAACTAAAGCTTTGGATACTATTTCAGGTGACACGTTCGTATTTTTTTTTACAGAAAACACCAGGCAATTAATCCATAAGGTGGGACACGACGACGCGACATGCCCCCGTAGCATGGTACCGTTGATAAAGCCAGATAAAGTTTATATCGCAAAACGGACAAGTATCATCCTACCTTGTTATTACTCGTATTACGTAGAGCAAGATAGCACTCTATAAACGCTGTCGTCGCTGCCATGCTATGGGGGCAGGAGAATGATATTTTGTACGGAAAAGCTTATAAGCTGTTTAAGAAAAAAAGCGACCACTCAACTTTCTCGATCGAGTTCTGACCGAGTTGATAGCAATACTTCGTGAAATAACAAGATAGTCGTAATATAGTGTCGTAATATTTCTGTCAAGCTAAATACGACTGTATCATCATTTCGTAACATCAATGTTGCTTGACTCTGACACGCGGTCACGTAGCTACGTACGTCTGTCGTGACACTCGTGACTCGTGCCGCTTTCGGAATGACCCCAAATCATCCTCTTTGCACTACCATTTGTTCTTGTATTCCGCCACTTACCTCAGTCTTCAGAGTGTCGTAGCTGCGAGAGATGTCGTTGTAGGCCCGCTCTGTCATGGTGTTGCCCTGGGTGAGACTGGCCTGGATGTCCAAGTTGGTGGTGGCGAGACGGTCCGACATCTCACGGAGTTTTGTGGTCACTCTGCTCACAACTATGAAAAAGATATGCTTAGTAGAAAATAAATATCAATGCAGTTTAGTCTACCAAGACGAAAGAAATTTGAAATGTAGCACCGGAGCTCATGATGAAACACCCCTTTACAAAAAGTGAGTTAGAAACTGCGCTTTATTTCCGTGTAATAAGATCGACTTTCAAAACACAATTTACATTATAATTACAGAATTAGTTTAGTATTAGGATTCTTTTTAGGCTTAGAATTTAAATACCTAATGCAAAGCGGTATCGAATATATAACTTCTCTGGATACCTTACCGACATACATTTTATAAAAAAATTACTGAATCAAAGTAGCTAGCAAAATTTTACTAATTGTCTGTTGCACATATCCACACAATCTTAACACGTGTAGCGAATTAAAACTTACTTTTTTCTTCGCTGTCCTTTACTTGTTCCTTGACCCTCTCGAGAGCCTCCAAGGTCTGGTTGGCGCTGGTCTTGAGGTCTTCTAGCCGGGGCAAGCCCTTCCACATCCCCTCCGCGTCTCCGAGCAACTGCTTGATCTTCGTTATTTCTTTCTCTTGTTTCTCCATCACTATTATAACAGAAGGAATTCATGTCTATTGCTACAGCATTTACGATTTCATACAATGTTATTTTACCAAAATTGGCTACCTAGGAATAGTTTCAGGATACTTTGTTAAACCTTACTTACCTTTATGACTGTGTTACAATAATTAATATTTTTTATCAGACTTTCAATAAGGAAATTGCCATAGAACCTGCCTACCTGCCTAATCATAGTAGATATGCCGTATTCATTTATTTAGATTTTATTACATAAAATACTGTACAGTACAAATGATAGACCTAATGCCATATGTCATTCTATATTCTCTACCGGTCAACCATTAGAACAAGCAGAAATTATGAGTGGCTGTGGACAAAATTTGTATCTTGTAGGATATGTAGGTACTTCATCATTATTTCAGCCGCATAACGTCCACTGCTGGACATAGGCCTCTTCCAAGGATTTCCGAAAAATCATATAGTCATCATTGTATATTATTTAATGTTACTCGTTAGTAATGGAGAACTATTAATATTAAATGATCATGTATGTGATGTAGGTATGTATGCCCTACAATAGATAGAGATAAATGGAAAATATTCATATGCTGTTTCGACCCCACGTAAACTGGGATAAAGTGAGGGAGAAGAATAAAGTATGTATGACCAACAAAGATGGCAAGCCATGTAAGTCAAACTCTTTGACATACACAGGCGGTCTTCTTTGTCATACATAGTTTTATTATCCCTCACCTTATCCCACTGTACGTGGGGTCGAAACAGCGTATAATTATTTTTTTTATTAGCACACTTTAACAGATTACGAACAGAAAAAGAGAAAAAACGTATTTATACAAATATGAGAGCCGGTCTAGTCTGCAATCCTAAAATAAGTAGTTATGCCTAAAAGCTACATTATTTACAGAAATTACAAAAGCTAGGGTATACAGTGTGTTCGGTCATGAACTAGCAATAATTTAATGACATGCTGTCGTCATCTATACGGACAACTTTTACTAAGGGAAAAAGTAGATAATCGCGAAAAAGAAATCGCTGCTCCATAGTAATTACATACCTATCGCATAAAAATGTATGGAGCAACAATTTTTTTTTTCGCTATTTCGTAATTTTTCCCTTAGTAAAAGTTGCACGTATTGATAAGCAACAATTTTTTTTTTCGCGATTTCGTAATTTTTCCCTTAGTAAAAGTTGCACGTATTGATGACGACAGCATGTCCTTAAATTATCGCTAGTTCATGTCCGCACACAGTGTATAATATGATAGATAATTGCTACAAAACAAAACAGAAATTAAATAATTGCAAAATTATGTTAGTTACATACTTCTAGGTGTATTAGTATTGGCCGCCGAAACTTGTAAAGCGAAAAGTGAAACATATCAACGTCTCTGTTAAAGACTATACTTATTTTATTGGCGACACATTCTGACCAAGGGTTTATAATAGGTACTTAAGATCTGTTATTCGAGTAAACGTGTAGGGTAAATGTATTATACTCGTAGTTACGATTTCGAGACCTAAAACGTGTATATGTGAGTATCAAGGGCCTACCGTCGGTCATCTTGCTGTGCCAGGCCTCGTCCGCGAGCGCCACCTCACTCAGCGGCACGAAGTCGGTGGGCACCTTGCTGGCGTTCACGTTGTACTCGCTGAGCTTCAGCTCGTACTTGTTGAGCAGCTTCTCGGCCTCAGATATATGCTTCTCTAGCGGGTTTGCGTCCGATGACACTTCTAAGCACATCGCGTGGAGTGCTTCCTGTTAATTATGTAAAGCATGATACAGGTTTACCTACTAACAGATTCACTTTTACGTCTTTCCCTCTTATTCTTAAAAATAACATGTTTTGGAAACCTATTTTAGTTAAAATATATGTTTTGTCTTGTTCTTGCAATGACAAATATTAAAAAGAGTGATAACGATCATGGACAAAACATATATATCTAAATAGTTTCTTTTTTTTAACTAAAGTGCAAAGTTTTGCAAACGTTTGTAATTTTTTATGAATGAATCTATCCATAACAGGGATGAGGTTCTTAAAAGTCAAAGGCCCGCGTAACAAGTGTAATGACTTACTTTTGAAGCATTGGAAATAACATTTCGACCTAACAGAAATACACAACAAACATGTCGTAGGTATAAAACCTTTTTAGAATCAAGTTATATTTTGCAAGATATCGTATTTACGGATTGCAAAGAACCTCTATGGATTTTCTGACAAAGTGAATATCATTGTAGACTCGACATTTATAAAACTATTTTATTTGTCCTCACCTTACTGAGACTACTCTGGAGTTTCTCAATCTCCGACTTGACAGCGTCCAGCTTGGCGTCCGTGGCGTCCAGCCGCCTCTGCAAGCTGTCGTCGTTGGTGGTCAGGTTCTCCTCAGCGGGGGGGCTCAAACTCCTGGACATGGTGCTGGTGAGAAACTGCAGCGACTTCTGTATCCCGTCGAGGGCATCGTTTGTTTTCTGCTGCGTCGTCTTCTCTCTTTCTTCCTTCTAGGAACATTTCACTTTAGTAGGAGATTAAAGGTCAGGGGCAGTGGGAGGGAAAAGACTCAGATCGTGAAATAGTCGCCCGAGACATCAAGAAAAGCCTTTGAGGAACTAGGTATACCTATATGTATACATATATGAACTGAGGACTACTATATGTCACGTGTATTGTGTATGGTCAAATTTCACGTGTTATCTTCCCTGGCCAGGAAGTGTAAATTTATTAAAACAACTTAAAGAATGAGAGGATACGTATACTTGGTCCCAGTAGACCTACTCGTACCAGTAGATCTAACGGAATTTTTTGTCCTGATAGAATAGACCTCCCAGTAGTAGGTACTACTCAGACTTTAATTTAGTCCTAAAAGACCTAGATACCATGTATTAGTACTGGGAAAAAAATTCTCAGTCTCCAAAACTAATGCTCCGAAGCTTTATTTTCTGAAAGTTGTTTATGGTATGATGGTATTGGTATCCCTTTTGAATGTAAACTTACCTGTAACAATATCGTTTCCACGTTGGAAAGTCTTTCGTCCAGCCTGGAGATCATGCCTTTCAGCGGCTCGAGCGCCCTGTGCTTCTTGTCCAGCCCCGACAGCATCCGCTTGAGCTGGTCTCCCAGCCCCTTCTCCCGGAACTCGTGCCGCTCCAGCTTGTCTTCCGAAGTTCGGAACATGTGGACCAGAGACAGCATCGCGTCCCGGATGTCTTCGTGTCTGTAAATACATTACATTTTACGGCCCCTCGGACCAATAGAGGTGATTTAGGTATGTGTGCAAAAGGGATGTAGACTAAAAAAATTTTTTTGACTCATTAGATAGATTATTAAAAACTACTGGTAGGTAAGTATATATATACGTATATTTTATTTTTTCTGATTAGCCAATAATGACGAAGAAACAGCCCATTTAGATTTCGCGTGACGTCACGGTCAGCTACGATTTTAACCAAAGGCGACATAAATCACCCCCACTCCGTAACATCGAAGCGCTATATCTTTGTGATTTTTTGCTACTTTGGCAAACGAAAAATATGGGTCCTTTATTTTTGGACAATTTAGTTGACGGACTAAATAAAAAAGGTAATATACTTACTTATTTCATTACCCAGTCCACATCCCTACCGTCCGTGACATGGTATCTTTTAAACCGATTTTTATTACGTTTTAGCAATCAGTAATTCATCAAAGATATTTGAAAAGAGACTAAAACTTCCTTGAGGTGAGACAGGTACCTGCCTAAGGTAAAAAAGGTACCTACCTAATAAATATCTACTAAACTTCCCTTCCGCCTATTTTTGAGTAGTACCTACTTATTGCGACACAGGACCCTTACTCCAAAAGCAGCACGACTTGCTTACGTAGCTACGTGCCCGCGTTGCAGCGTCAAGCAACTTTTAACGCTTTGATTATACGTTTATATAATCAAAGATTTAACGCAACTAAATGATGATAAAGTGTAATTTGGTTTGACATAGAAATAGGAATACACTATCGGACGACTGGCGCCCTGCTGTATTTAAGACAGCAGCTTTGATTATTTCCTAACATCGTAATGTAGCGAAACTGGTGAATACGACTCCATTTCATTTAATTCCATCATGTCACTTGCCTGCATGGGTGCGCCTAAGGTGTTAATTATATCTTCAACGCAATGTCAGGCTTCACAGGAAATTGAGGTAAGGAATTACAGATATAGCCCCATACAATAATAATATGTTCCTACCTAACACGTGGTGGGCATTGTTATACTTCGTTCGTTAACATGTTTGTATGAAAACGTGTTATTTGCACTATTCTACGCCAAATGTAACGTAATGCTGAAAATTCGAGGAAACGCAGCGAATGCTGCGCTTTATTATTAGTTCAGAGATCTAGATTTTAGTAAGGCTCCGTAGCTGAATATTGCTCGTGAACTTTGCGTATTAAGTCATTGCAAAATGAAATGTAAAACATATATTATCATAAATATCTATAATATTTGTCAGTTTTGATAAGAGTATACATAAATAAATATAAGTACCACTTGTAAATGGCTACATCATAAAGGAGCGGCATTTTTTAAACCAGATTCGAGTTTGTCATCAAAATCACCCACCCCCAGCTACACAGTAAAAAATCAAAATCATTTAATATCGTTCATCCATTTTTGTTTTCAAGAAAATTTAATGATGTTTAACAAATTACTCTAGGAATGGATTGATTTTAGTGATAGATTTATTACAATTCTATCCATCTCGAGATGCACTTTAGTTATTTGTAGATCAAAGGTTAATCCATGATGTGGTGCCTGTTATATTTAATTTTAACCATACGTACCTACATTAATCTTAAGGGAGCTTGTTTGCCAATAATACCTATCACGTTTGATTGGATTATAAGCAGGCTATTATTTATGTATGAATTGAATGGCTTCGTTTAAACAGCCAGTATTGTCAATTTTCTAAATCGCTGAAATCAGAGCATTTGTAAATCAAAGCAGAAAACGAAGCAATCGGGATCGTGCTGGGAAAGTGAGAGCAATACTTCTTTTTTCTCGTTAACTGAGCAACTTTGTTAGAAATCATAATATATTTAGATAATCATATTAATCCAGAAGCAAACCCTGTAGGACCCACCTGAGCTGATGTTGGTTAGTCAATGGTTTGAGAGTGTGACAAATGACTGCGAAAGACAACTGCGATAATACACGCTCAGAACATAAATAATTGGCCAAGTGCGTGTCGGGCCACGCGCAGTATAGGGTTCCGTAGTTACGAATGCCAACTTTGAATTCATGCCATTAAAAACGTCTAAAACTAATATTCTATTGAATTTTCCTTTGGCGAGTACATTTTATAAGTTGATCGCCTATAACTTTTTAATTTGTAGACCCTACTTAGCTCTGATAGTTTTCCTTTAAATTTCGTTATATTAACTATAGCTGTGAATTTTTTCACGTGTCCATATATAATCGTTTAGCAGATAGAGGGGGGGGGACGGGACACTTGACTCCAACAAAAATTTTCACTTTAAAACCAAATAATAAATTCAGAAACGGTTCCCTAAATCGAAAAACGGTGTTCACAAGCTCATAATATTTTTAAAAAGACCTATTCAACGATACACATGATTGGTTAGTCGACAAAATAAAATTGACTTTTGAATTTACTTGTAAGGGAGCAACACTAAAAAATTTTTTTTTTCAATATTTTATTTTACCCCTTTTTCCGCATAATTAATATACATACCTATACCAAATTACAGCTTTCTAGTACTTATAGTCGCTGAGTAAAACCGCGGACGGACAGACAGACAGACAGACATGGCGAAACTATAAGGGTTCCGTGTTTACTACGGAACTCTAAAAAGGGATACACGTGAATACGTTCAAGTACAGCACGCACACAGTACTTGCAATGTCAGCAAACGTACAACAGTTGCATCCAAAACTTTGTATGAACAAAAGCTTTGTTCTGTTCCCGGTCAATTCTCTCTCGATTCGAGAAGCGTGTTCATCGACGTGTCTTCTACCACAATTGATTATTTTACTGCCTCGAAGTCGTAAACCGTTCTTCAAACTCTGTTTATACACAAATTTTGTTAATTTTATGCTCCATAAAATGTAACTAAAGGGTGTGAGTGTAAAGGTTCTGGGGTTTTCATATTTATCGTAATAATATTGTTTTTTTTTTTACAAACTGAATCGAATAGATGGATCGATCGTAAAAATTTCGGCCAAGGGTGGGTAATGTTTTGAAAGTGTATTCAGTAACAGAAGGTTCCGTACAATGCCAGTTTTTATATTAATACTAGCTGTGCCCGCGACTTCGTCCGCGTGAAAATCCGTTCAGCAGTTTCGGACATTCGGGTGTACAGTGTGCATACAGACACTGACATTCAAAACAAAAATCTCTTTAGTGTTCTGTAACTCCTTATAAATCTTGCTCATCGCAGTCGCCCATAGAAAATTTATCTTTAAACTTTAAATGACGATAACTTTTTTATCTGACAACAGATTTCGATGAAACAAAGCCTATATGTTGCTCAGGGATAGGCTTAATCTTTTAGTGAAAACCGCGTAAAAATCTGTTCAGTAGTTTTAAAAATTAGCGAATACATAAAGACAGACAGAAAGACAGACAGACAGACAAAAAAATCAAAAAAATCTTTTTTGTGTTCTGGTACTCTTTTATTATCGCCCACACCCATTTTTGTTAATTTTATCAAATGTACAGACACGCGGTTTCTACTGTTTTATTATAATTGATAAAATATCACATCTGAAATCGTCATAGTAAGACTTGAGTTAACTAATGATAGCGCTATCTAGTGGTGTTTTAGTCAACTTTTTTCCGTAAGTGAACGGATTTTATTAAGTTTACCACTTTTTTTGTGATTGATAGAATTTTTATAGGTTTTTCTATAATCTACAAGCAATGAACTATATTTTGTATTTTGTCCAAAATTTTAGGCTTAGTAGTTTCGGAGATCAGGATGTGGAATGGTTAATTTTCGCCTTCTTTCATGAATGAAATCAAAACTAGGTATTTATTTACAATAATAACAAAAAAAATATATATTTGACATCCTCATATATGGCTAAAATGACATAGTAAGGTTCGCAAAACCTTTTTTTTTTAATTTCCTTAAATGACAGTTATTAAAAAAATAAATTACTTTGCACATCCATGTTTGGGTCATAGGATTACACTATTCTACCAAATTTCACCTGATTTGGTCCAGTAGATTCGGAGAAAATTGGCTGTGACAGACGGACGGACAGACAGACACACGAGTGATCCCTTATGGGTTCCGTTTATTCATTTTTGTACGGAACCCTAAAAAAGTACGTAATTATTATACATATACTTAGGGTTTTAGAGTCTCAGAGCTAACACCAAAATTCTAATATCAAGTACAATTAAACCTGTATCGTACGTACAATGCAAATGGACAATGTAAATGAGATTATATTACTCCTCATTAATATATCTTCAAACCTATGAGTAGGTCAGCTATAAATCGTGAAGTAAAGCCATAGTGGAAACTATAGATTTATAACGCAATACAATGCAATTTATTACCACAGTTTAACAATGCCATAATATAATCTTGCCGAGACTGCAACCTGTTAAGTACCTTCAATTGAAAGCCCATGGTTATCGCCCTTCGCTTATGGAAAACATGCCCTCGGGCAGAACTATTAAAATAAGGCCCAAGCCACATATGTAAGCGCTTTATTTTAACCTAGAACAGATAAATAGGTAAAAATATGCAAATACTTAATTGTAATGACAATAAAAACCATAGGTAGCTTTTGAATGGAAACATGGTCGCAAATAAGACCTACGAAATAGAGGAAAATAGTACATGTAGTAAAGACCTTTGCCCAGCAGTGGGACAGTATAGGGTTATTTAAAAATAAACAAAAATGGCTATGTTTTTTAAAATGTTAAACGCACACGCAAAGATAAATAAATATTTGAACAAGAACCTTATTCTAAAACAAAATCTTGCTTCTATTTCCATATTCCAACAGGTATTAGCGCTCAACGCTAGAAACTAGAACCTTATAACGGCTATACAAGCAACGATATATCGTCTGTTTTATCTGCGCACACCCATTGAAGCGTGGATAGTAATCGACGTTGACCTACACATCGAAATCTTCAAAATGCTGCTACTGGCTTTCGATAAAATTGAGCAGTTCATCTGGTCATGTAAATCACTACGTTGTCGTCCGGTACATTGATGTATGCTATCTAGAATTTTAATTCGTCAGGCAATTTTTTTACACCAAAGATTTAGCTTTTCGCTAGGTAGGCCGTTTTTTAAACATCTACCACGTATTGTTTTGAATCTACGAATCCTCAACGTAGGTGATAATCAGCGAAGCTCCTGGCAATGTGTCTTGAGCCTATACACATAACCCTTGTGTAACACTCACGTAACATTTCTGCAGAGCGTGTGAGGCGTGCAGACGAGCAGAACGGCCACCACCCACCACAGTCTCTGGGGACAAATAACTCGCATTAGTAAACCTAGAAACTGCATAGTTCTGCATCGGCTTTCTCAATTTGGTCGCCGGGTGTATGCGCTTGGCATCATTAGTAAACCTGTGGTTAGCATAGGGCATAATGCCAAATAATGTCACATTTACATGTATTTTCAATAATCTGCCTATTGTGATACCTTATTTAAGATTGTCTAGTGTTCTTTGGATACTTCTGACTTAATTACAGTTTGTACAATTTACACGTTCTGGAGATTGAAGCAATAGGGAATATTCATGATTTTTTTATGTCTTAAATTAACCATTTACATCTTTATAACAAAGAAAAAAATATAAATAGGCTTGAAAATAGTCAAGATATTTTTCAAAATGAAATTTAAAACACTGGATAAATTTGAGCCGTTCAAAGGCCACCATTTGCGCGCGCTTATGATGACGTCATTGGTTAAGTCCTGTTTGTTTACTGTAGTAGCGTTTCAGTTACTTAATACTTATTTTCAGTTTTAATTGCTAAACAAATTATGGAAGAAGTTAAGAAACCTTCTTACAAGTATTGTATGGTACCGAAATGTAAAAACACTACCATTAGTACACCAGATGAGGTGTTTTTAGGGTTCCGTAGTAAACAAGGAACCCTTATAGTTTCGCCATGTCTGTCTGTCTGTCCGTCCGCGGTTTTTCTCAGCGATTATAAGGACTAGAAAGGTATAATTTGGTACAGGTATGTATATTAACTATGCGGAAAAAGTGATAAAATAAAATACAGAATTTTTTTTTATCGTAGCTCCCATAGAAGTAAAGTCAAAAGTCAATTTTATTTTCTCGACTTACTAATCATGTGGGGTATCGTTGAATAGGTCTTTCAAAAATATTATAAAATATATGAGCTTGGGCACACCGTTTTTTGATTCAGGGATCCGTTTCTGAAATATTTGGTTTAAAAGTGAAATATTTTTTTAGAGTCAAGTGCCCCCCCCCCCCCCCCCCCCCCTCTATCTGTTCAACGGTTATACAATGTCCTTTTTAATTAAGTACAAATATTTTAAGGGGTTATTCAGTCCATCATTTTGAAAAACTTTTCCCAATAAATGTATAACGAAATAGGAAAAAAAATATTTAGGTTCTCATACAGATCGAAGTAGTCACGTGATATCGTTACTATGAAAAATGCAAAAAATTTTTTCGTATTTCGATATATATTTATTGGGAAAAGTTGTTCAAAATGATGGACTGAATCACCTCTTAAAATATTTGTACTTAATTAAAAAGGACATTGTATATGGACACGTGAAGAAATTCACAGCTATAGTAAATATAACGAAATTTAAAGGAAAACTATCAGAGATCAGGGTTTACAAATTAAAAAGTTATAGTCGATCAACTTATAAAATTTACTCGGAAAAGGACAATTTCATACAAATTCAATAGTACATTCGTTTTTAGACGTTTTTAGTGGCATGAACTCAAAGTTGGCATTCGTAACTACGGAACCCTACACTGCGCGTGGCCCGACACGCACTTGGCCAATTTCATATTTCACGTAATATTATTTCGTATTCCACGCAAAACGCTGGTATCGGTAGCTTTTCTTTAAAATAAATTAAATTTCAATATAAACTACACGTAAATTATACTTATTGACGTGTAAAAGTGCCTGTAGAGGTCTAATTACTGAATAAACATTTGAATTTTGATGCAAAATGACGAAAGCAATGGTGTAAGATAGTGAAAATGGAAAATACATATCTCTATTATCGGTTGTATTTTGTTGTGAAGATCATTTTAACTAAAGTATTCTATATTTATGTACAGCTTAGTATGAATTAGTTATTACGCAGCAGAAGATTCGGTCTAAAACTAACCTAGTTCACAAGTTTACAAAAGTTCATAAAAAATTTGTTTAAAGAGCTTCCTTATTCCTATTGCGGTTTTACGAAATTTTGATGATTGATAATTGATTTCAGGTTAAAGAAGATACAGTTAATTATATTGAATACTAGCTTTAACCCGCGACTTCGTCCATGTAGAAGTCAAAAATGATTCTCATAGGACTCTCCCTGTCCCGTGTCCCGTATCCCGCGTCCCGTGTCCCGTGTCCCGTGTCCCGTGTCCCCTGCCCTCTGCCCCCTGCTCCCAGCTCCTTGCTCCCTGCTCCATGCTTCCTGTTCCCTGTTCCCTGTTCCCGTTTCTGTTATTCGCTAGACTGAAAGAGAGCGACGGAACGCTTCAAAATGGTCAAACTAATCTGGTTTTTCCATACAAACTTTGGTCCCCCGTTTCACCCCCTTAGGGGGTGAATTTTAAAAAATCTTTTCATCTTGGAGCCTTTAGACCCAGCGGTTTGGGCTGTGCGTTGATATGTCAGTCAGTCAATGAGTCAGTCAGACATTCAGTTTCTTCTTTTATATATATATATATATATATATATATATATATATATAGATAATATAATGAAACAGAAAGGAGAAAAACTTAATCTACGGTTAAAGAAAGGAGTTGTCAGAAACCGACTATGCCACCACCAGGTGAGAGAATGGCCGTAGTTAAAAGGCAAAGAATAGCACTGGTAAATGCAGCTCTTTCAGAGTATGCTATCATAAAAAGTAATATTTTAGAAATGAAAAATCTCGTGAAATCGGGTTCTGATGTAAAATATGCCGACATCATAAATGCATCTATTTTCGGTAGATTATCCGATTGTTCTTTGACAAAACTAGTTTCTGTCATCGTCTTAGATTGACTACAAATATATATTCACAAAATATCTACACAGAAATACAGATTTAAAATTTTCTCTTAGAAACACTATTAACACTGTATGAATATCGAAGCCGATAAATGCAAGCGGTAACCGATGACGTCACATTTTGTTTCGACCAATAGTGACGCGTTGTGTAAGTTTAAATTTCCCTCCCTTATTTTTCACCTTTTCTATAATATTTTCCGGGTTTAAATAATATCTAAATAAAAAAATACCTTTTAAGTACAATGTAAAGACAATAAAGAATCTAGAAAAAAATATTTGAGACAAAGGGGATTGAAGATTTGTAGCATACCTACTGCCGCCATTTTGATTTTTTTTCAAAATCGCGGCCAGCTTTGAAACCTTATTAAATCGATAGCTGGCATTAATGCCAACAAAAAATATTTGTACAATTACCCTCGTAAAGTGTCAGGTTTCCGAGACAATAGCCGTCAAAGTTGATCACGTGACATCCGTAATTGTAAGCTAGGGTATGTTTCCGAATGTATTAAGATGTTAAAATTATAACTTTTAGAACAAATATGTATGTTGCATTATATCTGGATGTTAAACATTTATATATTTAATATAGGTAATCTACTTTTTGAACTTAATAACTTATTTTGTGACTGTCTAACCTTGTGTAATTGTAATATCTTTATTTGATTTAACTATCAATACGACAGTAATGGGGTAAAGTAAATAAAAGAAAAGTATAAATATGTAAAACAATGTAATACATACGATAGGTATTACTCATACAGTCTAAAATACAATTGACAATACTCGTTACATTTATATTGTGTGATGGTTCTATGGTTACTACAATGTCTCTACATTTTAGGTTATAACTTAATAAACTGATGTCAACTAGCGAAAATTGAAAATTGTAAACAGTGAAGGGTACGCTACTCGTGACTTTTTGCACCTTATATATGTGTGCTTCTTCCATTCTTTCCAGCTTCTTTCCATATAAAAAAGAATGAGAATCTTATCGTATTAGCAACGCGGGGCGGCCGGTTAGCTAGCAGCAGCGTACGTAGTGGCAGCGGGGTGTGGGACAAGTAGCTGTTCATACATTTTGGTAGCGATTTCCACATTTTTAAGTTTAGAATAGAGTTTTTGTTTGATCATGGAGAAGTGTAGCTGCAACATTGTATGCCTATCATCAACAATTATATAAAAAAAGACGGATTTCACTCCGGGA
The DNA here is from genome assembly GCA_943193695.1 of Acrobasis suavella. Lineage (NCBI taxonomy): Eukaryota > Metazoa > Arthropoda > Insecta > Lepidoptera > Pyralidae > Acrobasis > Acrobasis suavella. The sequence continues at coordinate 6,160,116 of OW971945.1, read as the reverse complement.
GTGCCGGCAGAAGTGAAAATTTGAATATTAACGTTGTGCATTTTAGATATTTTGGAATGGTTGTTCAATTTCCATATTTTAAATACTTTATATTTTACGAATACACAGCAGTGTGGCCACTAGACAGACGGTCGAGCCATCAGCTGTCACCATCCATGGATGCGCGTGGCATGCTGTAACATAAGCACACACGAACATTCGCACAATTGCCCTGTGCCGCCTAAACGAAACAGCAAGCGCAGGCATACATTTTCCCCGCGCCGTAGAAAGAGAGGGCGTCAGGGCGTCAGGACACGTGAAGTATCTTCACGTGTCCTGACGCCCTGACGCCCTGACGCGAGTTTAACATTTTTTACCCATTACAAAAAAAGTGTACAACGCCGCTAAAGAAGTTTTCACTTCAAAAAAACAATTAAATACAAATAATTACAGTAAGTAGAAACATTAAAAGGTATGATTCATGACTAGTTTTAATATCATTATCAATTATTTTATAAATATTTACTCATTGTTATTCCAAATATATGGGTTTATAGTTGCTATTCAAAAGGAAATGAAAATCGCGTGGTCAACTTTAACTCTTTATATCTCAGAAACCTGACACTTTACGAGGGTAGGTGTCTTATATTTTTTGTTGGTATTGATGTCAGCTATCGATTTATAAAAAGTAAAAGGCTGGCCGCGATTTTGAAAAAAAATCAAAATGGCGGCAGTAGGTATGCCACGCTCCATAGTAAAATCTTAAAACCCCTTTAAATTGTATGCATATTCTCCATTGCCTAACCCCTAGTCCCTCCCTATACACTTATACCTTCCTTTTTTTTTTTTCCTTCTTAGTCCTTCGCACGAGTTGTACCTAATTATCCATATTATTATAAACATTCGCCTTGAATTTCTCAATCTATTGATCAAAACCGCAAATCCACAGTTTTTATGATCTATGCGGACGCACCTTTTGATTAGGCAGAGGTGCTGTTGATAGTTTTATGTCATAGCTGCCAGAAAAAAACGGTGCTTACTCAGGCCAACTGTTCCTTCCATCAATGGTACTATTCAATGGTAAAAGTGGTTCGGAGGCAACAGTCTCGGTAGCTTTTTCGATTCTGTAGCACATGACGGAGAAGCTACACCAAAGCGCTTCCCCTTGGTAAAAGTCGAGACCGTGAGTATCAACTCAAGAAAAATCGGGCCTTGTTGAAACTGTCCGGTTTCCTCAGAGACATCTCGACGCGACTTAATTTATTCATATTGCCATGATAGGATGTTTCAATTAATGTATCGTATTGTTGTTGTTGGAATTGAATTAACTGATAACCCAGACACGTCAGGGTCGCGTCCGTCAGTCTTGACCTTCCCTCCATACATCAAACGGAACGATTGAACGTCTCTACGACGTCTACACTACAGTCTTACTATTCCTCTTACAAAGTTAATAAATTTATTAGTGCTCCATGTCTATGTGGTCATTATATAGACACAAATTAATATAAATTGTAACTGATATACATAGGGCGCACTATAAGTTTCCGGAACTGGCCACTTACATAAACAATATTTAAAAATTTATTGCAACATTTGAAAATAGAACTCTTTGGCTGTAGAATGCAGTTTGTTTCATCTGACTGTCTTTTGTTTTTACCTTGAGGCGCCATTTAAAAAATTGTGTGTCTGCATCAACATGGATTTAACTCGGGAAAATTTTCGTAGTATGATTTTCTACGATTTTAAGTGTAATTTGACAGCTCAACAGAGCATCGCTCGGCTTGAAACAGCTTTTGGCAATGAAGCACCATGCAAGACAACTGTTTATAGCTGGTTTGCAGAATTCAAGCGTGGTCGTATCAATCTCAGTGACGAATCTCGCGATGGTCGGCCTTAGAAATAGGCATGAGTCAAATACAATTAATCCTACACAAACATTTGGGTGTGAGAAAGCTGTGCTCGCGGTGGATCCCACACAACTTGACCAAGGCTCAAAAAACGGACCGCGTCACTTGGTGCAGTGCCATGCTTACCAGATTCAACGAAGGTGCGTCAAAGGGTCTCGCCGGGTTTCCATATGAAATCTGCACTGGCGTCTTTTTTGACATTGGTGCCTTTAATATGTTGCTAGTAGTTTAAAATAATTTTTGGCCAATTATCAAACCCCTAACTCCATTCGTTTTTGGAAAATTGGGGTTGCAACCCCTAACTTCAAAATTATTTTTCTACGAAACTATGATGGATATTCGCATAAAACCAATGCGACATGAAAGCTCTTAATTAGCTTCACATTACATATTTTTTTTATAATTTTTAAATAACTATAGGACTGCAAAAAAAATATTGAAAAAAATAGGGGTGATTTTTAGTAGCTATTTCTAGAGGTACACCGACCAAATAAAAACCGTATAATCAGTACGTATCCAACTATAATATGTAATAATTACATAGATGTGAGAAAGGTGGAACATATTCAAAAAAATAAAAATCTCATTTTGTTACTTAAACTTGATCTAACCTGACTTCTGTTTAGATTTTTCAATGTCGTATCATGATTAATAAACGCCTTTACATCTTTTATAATAATTCTGATGTGGTTATTCAAATATGTTAAAATATGTTACCGTGTGGCCACGGAAACGAGCGGCGGCGGCAGCGGCAAGCGATTCGCACATCCATTGTTGCGTGACGTAAATAAACCTTGCAAGTCTGAACTTGTGAGCGCGCAAAACGCTTGCCGCTGCCGCCGCCGCTCGTTAAACTGATACTAGTTGACACTCGTAATATACCGCGCTATCGACAAGTTATGACGAAGTTCACAAAACTGCGTTATTTTTATCAGTAAAAGAATCGTATTATGCTACTCTATTTCATTATTCCACTCATCGAGTGATCATTTCGTTTTCTTTAGAAAAAAACAGTATTGTGTATTTATTGACTTTCAAATAAATAACGTGTTGTGTTTAGCAGAAAATTGTGTTTATTCGTTTGTATATAAGAATATTTGTTATTATAGTTGAAACCTGCAAAATGGAAGACAGCGATGACAGACCAAGATGCATTAATTGTAATCGAAGTAAAAAAAAAATCTGTTAAAGATATAAACAAATTCGAACAGACGAAGAAATTCTAAAATACCAAGCTGTTTGCAAAAATACCGTTCAAATAGGCTTTTTATTTTGTAACAAGTGCAGATTATTAGTGTATAAACAGAGACAAGCATATGAACCGAGCAGTGATGATAATAAAGATGATCCTAGTTTTTACATACAAGAAAAAAATAAATCTGAAATAGAATACGTGGAATTTCCATTGAAGAGAGTGAAAATAACGCATACTCATTGTACTTTATGTGATTCAACGAAAAATCTTATTGTCGTGCCATTAAAAGCTCGTATTCAAGCATTTAGACAACGTGGAATTTTTATACCGAAGGACAATCGTTGTTGTTAAACATATTTGATAACAATTCTAAAATACCAAGTATTTTAGAATTTCTTCGTCTGTTCGAATTTGTTTATATCTTTCACAGATTTTTTTTTACTTTGATTACAATTAATGCATCTTGGTCTTCCATTTTGCAGGTTTCAACTATAATAACAAATATTCTTATATACAAACGAATAAACACAATTTTCTGCTAAACACAACACGTTATTTATTTGAAAGTCAATAAATACACAATACTGTTTTTTTCTAAAGAAAACGAAATGATCACTCGATGAGTGGAATAATGAAATAGAGTAGCATAATACGATTCTTTTACTGATAAAAATAACGCAGTTTTGTGAACTTCGTCATAACTTGTCGATAGCGCGGTATATTACGAGTGTCAACTAGTATCAGTTTAACGAGCGGCGGCGGCAGCGGCAAGCGTTTTGCGCGCTCACAAGTTCAGACTTGCAAGGTTTATTTACGTCACGCAACAATGGATGTGCGAATCGCTTGCCGCTGCCGCCGCCGCTCGTTTCCGTGGCCACACGGTAACATATTTTAACATATTTGAATAACCACATCAGAATTATTATAAAAGATGTAAAGGCGTTTATTAATCATGATACGACATTGAAAAATCTAAACAGAAGTCAGGTTAGATCAAGTTTAAGTAACAAAATGAGATTTTTATTTTTTTGAATATGTTCCACCTTTCTCACATCTATGTAATTATTACATATTATAGTTGGATACGTACTGATTATACGGTTTTTATTTGGTCGGTGTACCTCTAGAAATAGCTACTAAAAATCACCCCTATTTTTTTCAATATTTTTTTTGCAGTCCTATAGTTATTTAAAAATTATAAAAAAAATATGTAATGTGAAGCTAATTAAGAGCTTTCATGTCGCATTGGTTTTATGCGAATATCCATCATAGTTTCGTAGAAAAATAATTTTGAAGTTAGGGGTTGCAACCCCAATTTTCCAAAAACGAATGGAGTTAGGGGTTTGATAATTGGCCAAAAATTATTTTAAACTACTAGCAACATATTAAAGGCACCAATGTCAAAAAAGACGCCAGTGCAGATTTCATATGGAAACCCGGCGAGACCCTTTGGTGTGGGACATAGTAACAGGTGACGAAACATGGATTTATTGCTACGATCCCAAAACAAAGCAGCAATCGAGCGTATGGGTCTTTCAAGATGAGCCGAAACCAACCAAAGTGGCGCGCGTGAAAAGTGCATCTAAGCGGATGATTGCTTCTTTTTTTAATAAAACTGGACACGTGGCTACTGTTGCTTTAGAGAATCGTCGTTCAGTGAATAGTGACTGGTACACGACCATTTGTTTGCCGGAAGTTATTGACGAACTCCGTAAAAATAACCGTAAACGCCGTATCATCCTGCACCACGACAATGCTAGTTCTCACACGGCCAGACAGACAAACGACTTTTTGAAGGCGAAAAATGTAGAACTCATGAGTCATCCTGCATACAGTCCCGACCTGGCACCTTGTGACTTTTTTCTGTTCCCAAAAATTAAGAACCAATTACGCGGTCAACGATTTTCATCACCAGAAGAGGCTGTCGAGGAGTATGAAAAACACGTTTCAGAGGTCACCACAGAGTGGCACAAAAGTTTTCAAAACTGGTTTCATCGAATGAAAAAGTGCATAGACGCCAAGGGAGATTATTTTGAAAAACAATAAATTAATTTTGTACCTTTAATAGTATTTTTTCATATTCATACCGGAAACTTATAGTGCGCCCCACGTAATACCCGCGCGGCTTCGCCCGCGCTCTACAATTTATGCGTCATATATACAGGGTGGCCAAAAAGTCGTGGATCAAACGAAACAGCGAGATAAAGGAGGTAATTTCCAACAAAAAATCTTTCCCCAGCATGGCCATAACTTCATTGCACGAAAAGATATAAATTATTTTAGTTTTTTCAATGAAACTACCGAGTTTTTTTACAATTTAATCAGTAAAAAATTAAATTGATTAAAAACAATAAAACAAAAGGTGTTGTATTATGAGTCGATAATGTATCAATACTACAAAAATTGTATTGCAGCTCTTGGTATCAAACTTAACGAGCAATGATTTTTTTTCCGTAAATTTTAAAGCGTTACAAAAAATTACTTCTCACTTTAAGAGCACTTATTTGAAAAAAAATGTATTGAAGTTATGGCCATGCTGGGGAAAGATTTTTTGTTGGAAATTACCTCCTTTATCTCCCTGTTTCGTTTGATCCACGACTTTTTGGCCACCCTGTATAGTTATATTTATATCTACTCTGTGATTATGAGTTTGTGAGTACTGCTTCTGCTGCACATAGGCCTTATATTTTTTCACTCTAAACAAAGATTATCTAGTTATCGATGTATTTAAAAATGCTCCGTGGACAAGGGTATTGTCCAGAGATTTACCAAAAATGTGTAATTTTAGGTCTTGACCTAGAAGTAGGTAAGTATTAAATTATTTAAACAGGGTTGCTATCACGTTGCCTACTCTATTCTCTAGGTTCGTTTTATTCGTTTTGACCAGATCACCTTTTCACGCTGTTTTCCTATGCGGCAAGAAAGAACATGCATCTCCTCGTAGTCGAAAGGGCACGCCATTAACTCTATATAGGTACAATCTAAACCCCGTCGTAATACGTTAACTTGAGTCCATAATCTTATGTTTGAGTGTTAAACCGACAGTTAAATTATAACTAAGTAGATTTTAAAAGATGCATTTGAAAAGGCCTGGGCCCCTAGTGGATAATAAAGTAGGAGTAAGTACTTATTTCATCCATTTTTATCTACTTTACACTTTGTCTTCAATGTGACATGTGATTTGAGTTTACCCTGTAGATAAAAACAGCACAAACAGGAATAAAATAAAATTGCTAGTTAGAATCACGAGTATTTCCAGCCGCACAGCTACTGTCCCGCTAGGATGAGCCGTTCCATGAATAACATCGCTCTTTACGCCCGGAGTGCACGGGATCACATTATATGAATAACTGTCGTGCAAATACCTGTGAGTCCTGTAACCAACAAACTACATAAGATTTGCGAAATATTGATCTCTTTTAGGCTTAAAGTAAACTTGTTGTTTTGAGAACTAGAATAGAGCAAATTATAATTGATCATCTCTAATTTGTGCTACCGTACCTACTGTAAGGCATTTTTCTTATGATTTTAGGGCTGAGGCCTTACCACAGATCAGGTTAGTTACCCATACTTACTGTAAGTGCATAAATATATTTAAGTATTCAATCGCTGAAGTGGGTTACCTCTATTTGGCAGAATCTTAATGCTCCAATTTTTATTTCGCATAACACACATGGTAGAATATTCTTTGGACGAACATAGAAAAGGCATTTTTTTTTTCATAGAATCAATATTTGGCTGAGTATTCATGTGGTAGAATTTTCAATGGCATCCTATTTAGCTGGCAGAATTTTAGTGCGCATAATTTTATTTTGTGCATTAGTTATTTGATATAATTTCACTTCTCCTTTTACAAAGACGGCAGAATTTAAATTAGAATAATTTTAATCCCAATAATTTCATTCGCAGTCATGATTTTTGCGTAAAACTAAAATATGTTACGCAATTATAAGCTGCTGGCAAATCCAACTTAGAGCACCCCGACTTCACGTGGCTCAACTTTGTCATATACTAGAGTGTTATTCCTTAGCGCGGAACCAGAAGTCTTCTGGTGGACCCACCCAGACATACTTGCATGCTGCATGCCTGCTTGCATGATGCATGCCTGTTTGCATGCTGCATGCCTGCTTGCATGATGCATGCCTGTTTGCATGATGCATGCCTGCTTGCATACTGCATGCCTGCTTGTATGTTGCATGCTTAATAATAATAATAATAATAAATGTATATTTATTTTCCTCCACAAAAAAAACTTACTGTAACTTAAAAGGTAAAATAAAACTTAAAAGTAATTAAATAATAATCAATAAAAGATGTGGAGAACTGGTGCCTATGATAGGTTTCCGAAGAACCTGTGTTACGGGTCACCAGGACTCGTCATCAACAAAAAAAATTAATAAATTCCAACATATTAACTACAGAGAAATAAACAAAAATAAAATAACAGTATAACAATTATAAATGGAGAATGTTAAAATAAAAAGAAAAATACCAAAATCGAACTAAGTATCGCATATTATATACTCTATAAAGAAAAAACTGGCAACACACCTAAAAATAGCAATTTACACGAATGGTATCTAAAAGAATGGTATTTTTTTTTAACATTAATAGTCTATGGAGTCAATGAATCTTTTTTCGGCTATAATTTTAGCTGGACAATCGGGGTCACCAGTTTTGTGACTGCACGGTTTTTTGTAGTGCAGGCATGCTGCACACTTTGGCGGCTCAGCAGTTTTCGTACATGTTTTTACCGAGTGACCTATTAGCCCACCGCAAGTGTCGGTATCAGCTCTGCATGTCTTGGCCGCATGTCCATACTGCTGACATTTGTAACACCTAGTTACTAAGGTGAAATCTCTCACGGGACAGGACGACCAATTCACGAACAATCTGTCCTTGGTTATTATAGCCTTGCGTATTTGTGCCGTAACTTCGATGATGTAGTTACATGACTGGGAGTCCTTGCTTGCTTGCATGCTGCATGCCTGCTTGTATGCTGCATGCCTGCTTGCATGCTGCATATTCCAAGATATGATGGTTCTGCCTTATAATGACATAGAAATTGATTTTATGCCGAAACGACATTCTAGCTGTGAACTGTCTGCGACATAATGATTCTTCGTTTTAATTATTATAACTATCAAGTTTATGCCATAAGATGAATATTAATTTAAAAATTATAGATTCTAAATGTATGAGAAATGAGAAATGCCAATCTAAATTCTACGAAATGAGGTTTCTACCATACGCTGTTATGCATGATAATATTCTTAACTAAAAAGTTCTACCATACAAGGTAGACCCCGCTGAAGTGTGATCTTACCGTACTACTGAAGTGACTGAAGTTATATCTATCTTGCTTGATAAAAATAAGCACTTTACTAAATCGAACCCCATCAATATAGTGGTCTGTTTGATTTAACAAATGTACCCAAATTGCCCCGTCACGTTTGTCAATTTAATCTACGGCAGTCGAACGATGAGTAATGTTTATTTTATTAGCGCCACTCCGTGTTGTCAACCATCATTAAATGGACCCACTAAACTAGATTGAATTATAGGGTCACGGCTCCTGTACTGGTTGCAACATACTTCCCTCGAAAATTTCGCCAACACCCGTACTATATTTAATTAGAACATGACCATAACCCATTACTTGCTCTTCAACCTCACCAAATATGTAGGTAGCTAGTGTAGCTACACTTGCTTGAGGCATCATTTTATAGGTTAATGCTCTCTATAGGGCTCATTCATGGAGGAACACCTCTCTATATGCATATCAACCAACTACATAATATATAATCTAAATAATATCAAGTGTAAAGTTTTATTAAAATTCTCGTTGCCTTGTAGAGTTTTAAAAACTAGATATTGGTTTACATAGGTTAGTCTTCTAATCAAAACTTACTTCGATCACATGAATCGTAGTTATGTATGATACTCTCGAGTTATCTATTGCTAAAGTAGGTAGGTATTACGTATAAGTCTATTTACTGGGTTATTCACTAGGTACTCGTTTATTCAATCTTTGGGTTTATTAGACCACCTATACCAATATGTCCTTTGCACAGATTGTAAGTTTTATGAACTCTGCTGTTTATTATGGCTTGATCTCGATTTACATAACATTAGTTGGATTTATGACTGAGATAAATATTCGCCTGTAAATGACAACAGTTAGAGATGAACATTATGGTAATGAGGAGATCTAAGCGTCGCGTCCAACGGCTTCGCTCTATAAGGAGTGGCTTTGGAGGTTTTGTTATCCAAGGAGATAGAAGTAGGTATAACATCCGTCGGTTTCATAGAATTTGTCAAAACCTGTTTACAGATACTTTACTTTTTGTGTTATAGTAAATATTCCTGCCATACCAATTTGTTTTAGGTTTTAGAAGGGTTGGAAGGGATAATGTAGTTCTGAGAGGCAAAACAAAATCCTGTAATCATAAGATTACGGGGCTAGAACTATTTTAACTCCACCGAAAACCTTTTGAAACTTCACGGACCTGTGTTAACGTTGTTTTTGCATAAAAATTTTGAACAGGGTAAACCGGCGCGGCGATGAAGTCATCAAACTAAGTGTCCACGAGGCTCGTATTCGGATCCCGGTGGAGCTTGCGGTCAAACACCTATACTGATCGAAATTCTTTATCTACCTAGTTCATGTCAATATGAAACGGGAACGCTTTGTAAGTAAATTGAATTTGCATACATAATAATGACCTATCCACAAGAAATAGGCCAACAACTTATTTGAGTAAAATATCCAGTTAAACAATTAGCAAATAATGGATTGGTAATCCTTATGTAAGTAAATTTTGGTGACTATGCCAGCTGTCTACCCCAAAAAAGTCAGAAGGAAGAGGCATCAGTTGACTCTATGTATTACGTATTGTCGTGAGGGTATTTTTTAGCTAATTAAGAGGGAAGTATAGCACACACGTACTCCGTGTCGATACAAAAAAGCAGGTGAAGAAAATGTTTTTGGGCTTCTAAATTTAGGTATGTGATCTCAATGTTTTTACTATACGTCTGTCTTTTATTGTGTCAATAACATACTTTTTGTTATTGACACAATAAAAGACAGACAAGACTTACAGATTCAGGTTCCTTTTTTCAAAATTTGCTATAAATAAAATAGACAACGTTGAAGGGAAATACCGATAAAAAACCAAGGGCAATACTAGATCACTATACTTAGTATATTGATAATAAAATAACAGTAAAAAAAAGACATTCCCATGCAAATTGCACACTTTAGTATGGAAATGCCAAATTAAAAAAAAATGTCCTTTATTTTTATTTTATTATACTATAGCAGAGGTTCCCAAACTTATTTCGTCTAACGTCCACTTTGAACCAAACGTATTTTGTAGCGCCCCCATTTTTTTTTTCACCTTAATATTCTCAATAACATCTTAGTCTCGCCTGGATTTTAATTAAACCTATATTCTAAACGAGACTTTTATTACCAGAGAGAGCAATAATAATGCAACTGCACAATATTGTGAGTATCTTTTATTTAAAATTAACAATACGAGTAATCAACATTGAGCAATAATAATGCAACTTTACAATATTAAAGTGTATCGGAGGTGGGGACCTTACCTGCGGCACTTGAAAACACGAATATTTTCAGTGTTTGATACCTATTACTAAATATCGTAAGATATGAATAACTTGTGAGCGTATTAAAAAAAAATATTTAATATATTTTTAGTTTATATTTATACATAAAGTAGGATATAAATATGAAATATGTTGTGTAGTAGGGGGATTTGAATTTCAGTGAATTTTACGATATGAAGTGGCTGGAGTTACGAATCACCCTTCGCCCCCTTAAATCACATCAGCGCCCACCAATTTTTTCTGGGCCCCTTGTCCTCTTGGCTTCCAGCGCCCACAAGGGGGCGTTATCGCCCACTTTGGGAAAGACTGTACTATAGTGATAGATAGTATAGCCCGTGGATCGATTTATTACTTTATAATATATATTAAAAATCATTGAGATCATATACTTAACATTTAGGAGAGTAAAAACATTTCCTCTTTTTGTATAGACAAGTGCGTACAACTAATATAAATAGCGGACAGAGATACTTTTGTTCAAAATAAATATAAAGTTTACATTCGAGGAATGACTTATCAATTTAATTTTAGACATAATGTGCCATGACGTCACATTGTTAGGGAAAGGAGACCAAAGGATTGTGGTTTAGACCTTGGCCGAAATCCAGGCAAGTCATGTACATGTTGACAGGCACATGGATTGGACTAGTGGGTAGGTATACAATACATTGAAATTGTAATGTCTAGTTTAGGAGGCAGCTAATTGCAGACAAGCCAATGGACATTCTGCTCAGCTTTATGCAAACCTACGGAATATATTAGCATTTTAATTATTGTGTAACTTTGCAATTTGTGTACCTAGATATCGGGCTCAACAAGTTTAGTATGTTTGAGTAGGCAGTGATTTGTCAATGAATAAGTTTTTTTTTTTAAGTTTACTAATGATTCTTTAATTATACAGTTGATATATTCTACACAGAAAAAGTTCAATCGAAAAGTTTAATCAGCTAGAGGCTAGTTAGTTCAGGAAAGTCGACGCAAATACTCTCGCGGGGTATATACGGTACAATGCATTACCAATTGTTTGTGTTTAGTATAAAACAAACGACTGCAATAGAAACAAACTCCTTAGGAAACATTCCTCAGAGTTCTAGTACCATCAACATATTTACGATTGTCACTTGTCGCAACTCGCAAGCGCAATGTGCTAAGGTGCGAAAAGCTTGCGTTAATTTGCAACGGGCGCGTTGCCACCGGAGCAGTAAACTTTCATATTGCAAAGAAGCGGCGGCCGGTGTGCCGTAAGTTGACTGATGTCATTCAAGCAGATGCACTAAAGTTTGAGAAACCATCTGTTTTAGCACTTCACTATCTAAACATTTGAGTGGTAAGCAAACGAAAACAATCCCCAGGCTACTTAGATAAGACTTGGCAGTAAATTAAATAAACATCTTCGTTAACTTATTTTACAATAGACGATTTATAATAATAAGAAGTAAGCAGTTATTTGTTTTTTGTATTCATCTTTTTAGGGAGAAGGTAAGTTCATATATTTTATGTAATCATTATGTAAATGAAGTATTGGCGCAAAAATCACATCCATCTCAGAAGCTACAGATAGATACTTAACAGGAAAAATGTGTATTAACTTTAATTTATTTATATGGAGAGTAATAGATACTGTATTAGCATTGGCTCGTAATTAGCACGTACAAGTATTAATAAAACATTAAAGAGACTAGTTATAATGCCGATTGCTTATTGCACCCACCTAATGACAGAGGACCTATAATGTATACTGTACGTACGATTAATATGAAAATCTATTAAATATTTATTTAAAAATGCTCACCAGTCCACCTCCAGCCATGGTGCCCTTTTAAATCTAATTTAAACTAAGAGTCACTGTTGTTCGTTTTGATTTGGATGCGCACGCGATGTCTAGTTCCGTGGACGCCAAGCTTGCGTCCACTCGCGCAGTCGATCGTTGACTGAACAAGGCAGGGACATGTGAACGATGAACTTTGCGGCTGCGCCGGCGCCGGCTCCCTGTGCGCACACGGGTGAACGAATGCGCATGTTTATAATCACATATTGATGTACTAAATCGGCATCTTAAAAAGGGTTAAAAGAGCACTATTTTTGGACTATCAGTCAGTGCAACTCAAGCACCAGACTCTATGATGGTTGTTTATGACGACCACTCCAAACAGACTTTTATGCTCTTCAGATAAACATGGACAGTAATTAATGATCTCGTATAAGGATTGATCGGACGTTGCACCTCAATCGGCGCTTCAGAAACAAAGATGGCATCATCTCGTGGGACATTGCTCCTTAGAAAGTAGTATTTCGGTTAAGTCAACAGTTTTGTTCAACAATGATGCAGAGGATATCTAAACGCAAACTTGCTGTTATCTGCTAATTATAATTTTGCGTATTTTCTACCTACCTGATACCTATTCTGTTTAGGTAAAGCATACAACGGACCTAGTAAAAAAAATTGCAATATTTAATGATTTATAAATATCAATTAATAGGAATTAAATAAATGTTTGGATATTTTGGACAACTCACCCTAAAAACCTCCCATCAATCTTCACAACTTGATTGGATCTCGAGCTCTTCATCATAACTAATGTTTCTAAAGCTGATGGTACCTACTAAAATAAAGGTCAAGGCGGTGATTATTTACAAATGAAAAATTATGATGGCAGATAAACATGTTAAATAAACAAGTAGTAAATGACGATGAAGTATAAAAGTAACGGCTTGCTTAGGTATTTAAATTTAAAAAAAGACAATGAATTGTTAAACCGATGTAAACTTGAATGTAAAGAAAATAAATATTTTGTTCATGCTTGTAATACTTATTTACCTTCCGGTTCATGACATAGTACTTACCTCCCGGCTGCCAAAAGAGATAGAAGTAAGTAATAAATGGAGCCATTTTTATAAGGAAAATAAGTAAGGTCTGGGGCAGGCTTGCTGGGCTCCTTGGTCCACTAGAATATAACATTTTGCAAACAATATGAAATAAGCCTAGTACGCACAAAATTTAAATATTTACTTGCATTTTGTTCATCTCTTGCAAAATGACGCATCTCTTTGTCGAAACTTTTGTGAGAATCTTTATTTTATGTAATTAATTATTATACACGCAATACAGTTTAAATCATTAAAAGAAAGTAAAGTATAGCTATAAATATGTACTTCGGTTTTAGTTTTAATGAACATGTTTATAAGTATTTTGTTCTTCTTTCGTCCCGGTACCTTTCCGATAGACCTGTAATGCGCAGTACATTGAAACAACAAGTGGTTTTGTTCAACTACCAAACATTGAGATCAAAGTCAAAGGTCATCTGTAATCTATATTATTGCGATTGATCTATCGTACTTGTTAACTGTTTAGCTTTTACATTGTAAATAATAGACAAAATGTAACGAACCATAAACTTTATTGCACTTTAACCCCCCTGTGCACGATCCTGCGGTGGCGGCTGACGCAGCCCGCGGTGCGGAACGTCTTGCCGCAGTCCTGGCACGTGAAGGGCCGCTCGTCCGTGTGCATCCTGTTGTGCACGCGCAAGATGTCCATCGTGTTGAACCGCTTGCCGCACGTCTCACATCCGTACTTCCGCTCGTTCGCGTGGTATACAAAATGCCGCTTGTACTGCGCCACGATGTGAAACGTCTTCCCGCACACTTCGCAAGTCTTCCTCGGCGTAGGATCGTGAACAGCCTTGTGAATAACAAGCCCGCTTTTAAACTTAAATTTCTTATCACACATATTGCACGAATACGGTTTCCCTACGGAATGCATATCTAAATGACTAACTAAATTCCTCGTGTGTTTCCCGCAAACCTCGCATATCTTCCAATAATCGTACCTCAGCTTTCGAGGACCTTTCTTTTTCTTTCTCATAACTTTCTGCGTTTCTTTGTTCACATTTATCTTTATCGGTCGCGGTTCTATCGGCAGGTCGTCAAAATGTGTGTCGAGGCCGTCGAAATCATCTCTGTCGTGCTCTTCTTTTGTATTGTTGTTTTCTTGTGCGGGGTCTTCGATTTTATCAAGAACCTCTATTTTAATTTGGTGAGCTCCGCTGACGCGCAACAGTTTGTCGACCTCTTGACACTTCAGTCTAAATTTGTATGCGACGTCTAGATCTCGTAAACAATTGGTACATATCTGTGACGGAAGGTTGTCGGATTTGTCCACCTGTAACAAGGCGTAAGACCGTCATTATATAAAAATAGCGCATAAGTTGGTTCTGGCATAAAGTTCATAAAAGTAAACCGTGGCTCTGGCTAGATATTATGATCTATTAATCCAATCCAATCCAACTAATAAAAGATTGAATAAATAAATCTGATTATCTAGATGCACAATCAAAACGACAACGCTCCAAAACAACTCGACAAATAGGTAAGTGTTAGTGCTATAGAGTCAGCACGGATAGATTGGAATACTCATCGCGAAAAAATTCCATGAATCTGACGGTTGTTGTCTACTTTAGGCAATGGTGTTGGGTTTGGATGTAGGTGATATAATAATTTCAGTGTAGCCTATAATTTGCGCGAGGATTTTACCTTCTGTCTCTGCCGAGCCATAAACAAGCACTCGATTTACCGGAGCGCGGAAATTGCACTTTATACACTTGAGTGACAAAGTCCAGTTTAAAAAAAAAGGAATATTATTACTCTTAAGCATGGAACACTTTTAGTCAAAAATGTGTATGTAATTCAACGTAATGAGAGAGAGTATAACGTGGTACAATGCGACTTAAATAAGTTGAATAAAAATGGCGGACATCCAAGCATTTTGTACAAATTCCCGGCACGTAGGTTGAACCAAAATGGCGGTTATCGGCGCAGGTACAAATAATTTAATTTTTGTGTCGCATTGTATGATGGTACACACCTCTGGCCTTGGTTTCCAGATAAGAATAGAACCACTTTATCTTTTCCTGTGAATGTTATAAAAGGCGACTCGAGGACTAAGCACAAACTCGTGCTGCAACTGCATTTCCAAGATGGTAGAAATCGAGCGGCGGCTTATATGAAACTATTCACATAATTGCATTCCCAAAGAGGGTTGATGTCACGCAGGCGGCCGGGCGTTCCAAGATTCAAACTAAATATATTTGCTAAATATGAGTCATACATTATACATATTTAAAACTGATTTCGTATCATCATTTTGTAAAATGATCTTTTTCAGATTGACTTATTTCGATTATTGTCTTCAACATATCAGTCAAAGCCATTTCGCATGGTCTTTGGCATCCTTGGGTGATCATCATTAATGTCTTTTATATTGGGAGAAAAGAAGCGGGCAAGCGCACCCCGGGGTCCAAAGCAGCGCAACCTGTGGGAGCAATCAGGTTACGCGGCAAGATGGAGATGTTACGCACCTCGACCCCGCCTATAACCCTGAGCTTGTTGGCCACGTCCAGGCCGTGGTCGTCCACCCCGAAGATGTCGACGCAGCCGTCCTCCGCGTTGCACGCACGGCACTGGCTCGTCTCGAACATCTCGCACTTGGGCTTCAACTGCAGCCTACAAAGAGTATTTACAAATCCACATTGTTTTTTCCACTTTCTTAAGCAACCTAAAATCCCGGCTTACATATTGATAAGTGACAAGTGCGTGTGAACAGGCACTGACAAGTGACAGTCAATAGCAGTACTGCATATCCACTTGTCAGTGTGTGAACTAATTTCACATGTCAGTGTTTACTTGTCACTTTTCAATATGTATACCAGGCTTGAAGTGTTACTTCTGTTCGGAGTCAAACACATGGGCGCCGGCAGGGGGGTGCCAGGGGGTGCACTTGCACCCCTTGGGAATCTCGAGGAATTATTGCAATAAAAAGCCGTGTTGGAAATCATTTTTTTATTCGCAATAATTAGTAGGCAGTAATTACACAATTCTCATTTAAAAAAGCAACTGCAGCCGGCGGGGTTTTTGACCGAACTTATTAATTACGTTTTCTATAGAGTTATCTTTATTGTCCTTGGTTATCTTGCCTCGGTGGACACTTAACAAGCATAATCCAGACAGTCGCTCGTCACCTGTTGTGGACCTATTCCAAGTTTTAACTCTTCTCAGTGTGTAAAAAGATCTTTCTACTGTGCACATTGTGACGGGTCGACTAAGGCCAATCTTGATCGCTTCTGCTACCGAAGGAAAGAAATCTTTTGCCTCGTCGATGTAGTCTATAAGATGTTTTTCATAACGATCAACTCCACTGATATTATTTGCCGCTGGCTGTGGATATTTCCACATTTCAAACCAAGTTGTGATTTCTGAAATAAAATTAGGTAAAAGATCGCCATACAAATTTTCTATGTCTTATGCAGCTTTAAGAAATTCTTCTTTACTGAGGCCTTTTATTAATTTTGGGTGTAGTTGTAACAGAGAAAATTATTTTTTATGTGTTTCAGAAAATCTGTCTTTTAAAGAAGAAATGATCGAATCAAGGTAAGGGATGTATAAAGCTCTTTTGTAAAATTCTTCAACGTTTTCGGATGGGTGGTTGGATCGATGAACCTGTCGTTTCGTAACTCTTTAT
Organism: Acrobasis suavella; assembly: GCA_943193695.1. Classification (NCBI taxonomy): domain Eukaryota; kingdom Metazoa; phylum Arthropoda; class Insecta; order Lepidoptera; family Pyralidae; genus Acrobasis; species Acrobasis suavella. Next base: position 6,142,883 of record OW971945.1, on the reverse strand, counting down.
TATTTATATATATTCTTTCGTTTTCATTTAACTTTGTTTAGCTTCTCCAAATATAGCAGTAAATTCCTGCGATGCGTTTTGTCTGTAACCCTCTATTATTTTAATGAGTTTGCAAATGTGGTCGTTCACTGAATTAATGTCTAAATCCACTTGTTGAAGCTGGTTGCAGACAGGCTCAAGCTTTGCCGAGTAAGTAGCAATAATATGCAATGCCACAATAAAATTTGTGGTGGTCAAAGCAGTGCGCAGTTGGTAAGCTCTAACCTTTGTCTTAGAATTAGTGGCTTGATCTTCTATGAGGTCTTGTAATGCTTCTACAATTTTGGTGAAATTTTGAGCGAAAATTCGAATACTTTTGTTCTTTGCAGATCATCTGGTTTCGCAAAACAAGGGAATATTTGGAATTTTTTTAGCCGTAAAATGCTCTCTCAGCAGTATTTCTTATTTCACTCAAATTATTTAAATCATTGACAACAAGATTTGATATGTGACTAGCACAGTGAAAATACTTTGCTTTGGGATATTTATCATTAATTATTTTCTGGACTTCACCAACATGTCCAGCCATCGTGGAGCAACCATCATACCCTTGCCCAACCATTTTGTTGAGATCTAAACCACATGATGTCAAAAAAGATATTATAACTTCAGAAATCGATGCAGCATCTAATTTTTGAAGTGGTCTGTACCCCAAAAATTCTTCAAGTATTACGTAACTGTGTTTCATTTGGTCAAACTTGACGTATCTTATGCCCATTGAAAGCTGTTCAGTCCCGCTTATATCCGCTGTCTCGTCAGCCAAGATTGAAAAGTATGCAGCTTCTTTTGCTTCATCAGTAATGGTTTCATGAAGAACATCAGCACAGGTTTCAATAATTTCGTTTTGTACTTGATGGGATACATAGAGGGCATTTTTCGAACAAGTTGCAAAGTGGTTTTTTAAAACTGTATCTTCTGCCTCAACTCGGAAATGTAGTAAGTCTTCGAAAACTGACCCATCTTCTGTTTTTCCTCGAAGGGGTAAATCATGCGTAGCACAAAATAAGACAGAAGATGTAATGGGTTGAAGTTTTTTTCTGTTTTCTGAAATTTCCCTGTTATATTCAGTATCAATCTGTTCATAAACGTCATTTTTTTTTGTTTGCATGATTTACAGAAAATTTTTAGAACGTATAACCGATTCACGATGCCACTGGCTATTTGCATGAGATCTGGCACACTCATAATTTTTTTGATATTTTTTGAATGGCCGAACGATAAATGGCCTCTGAATACTGCCTCGATGAATTTGTGCGGGAAATAATACACATGTACGGCAAAGTGGTCCTTTAACCTGTACAGAATAGGCTAACCAAGGGTATGCTGTCAGCTACTCGTGACGAAATGCACGTTGTTGTATTTTGTTTTTATGATCGATGTCCTGCTTGAAATCATAATCTTGCGGAGGTTTTCACGGTGTTTCGAGCACTTTAAACCGTATTTCATCACTAATAGGTACGTTAGAATCCAGATATAAACCCACATCATAAATATTAACTGAAGTTTGTTGTGTTGTTAATTACTAGTACTTTGCTGTGCCGAAGTACTTAGACAATCTTTAGCATTAAACTGTTCATTTTCAATCTTTTTTCTCTTGCACTAAAATCGCCTTACGTCACTCATATTTTATGCTTTATATATTGCTTGCACTGATTAATTAATTACGGCGCGCACTCACTAATCTATGGAAACGAATATGGCGGGAAGTATTAATTAATTTCAAACGGACGCACTGTACACTCAGTGAAGATAAAAGATAACTACTAGTCACTCGCGATTTGATCACTCGGAACGAACTGTTCGAACTTCAATCGAAAACTGACTGACTCGGAACTCGACCTAGCCCCCTTTATATATCAAAATGTAAGGAAGGTTCCAGTTCCAGATTCCTGAACGTTTTCGAACGTAGCTCTGTCCCTGTCATCTATAATCTATGTCTCTTTCACATTTGTGAACTTTCTAGTTTATTCGCGATTGACTTTGACAAGAGTCGGTCTCTTTCGCACTGCTTAGAAACTGTATTGCGCTTTCTATGTTAAGTTCATCCCATTTATGCTGGTGCTATCTGGTGTGGAGTAGCGGTACTTTAAAGGGTGCGTTCAGAGAAGTAATGGAAATCGATAAATATCCACCAACTTAGAATTTTTAAACCAATTTCGATCGTCGCGAACAAATAGGTGTGAGCCGTGACGACTGGGTACATATAAAATAAATTCATAATGAATAGTCAGAAATTTGTAATTGTCTCAAACATAAAAAAAACCGGGCTACAGATGTTTGCTTCCAAATAAAATTTCAATATTTATTTACAATCAGATACGGAGAAGATTGTAAGCAAACTAAAATCTGCACCACCTGGAAATTATTTCTGCCGGCGCCCATGGTCAAACAGCTTCATGTCATCCGCGAGATCATCGTTATTGCCGACATCATACTTCTTCGTCTTACTTACTCTCAATGACTGGTGTAACAGCTTGACGTCATCGTCATCAATCATCATCATCGCACGCCACAGAATGGTCTCTCTCTTCTTGACTGGCTGCTCCAGCGTCGCGACGTACTGGACTATTGTAGCGGAAACTTTAAATGAATCTATTTATTGCGGAGCAGATAGCCCGGTGATAGTACGCATTACTGGCGATTTCGCAAGTTAGTCGTCGTCGTCTCGTCGTAGTCGTCAAGCTATGTCAGATACCTTCAGGCAGTTTGAAAAGTCTGACACCAGTCACAGAATATTTAATTGTACTGAAGTACAGAAGGATCACTCTTGTAGGAAACTAAATTAAACCCATTTACAGCGTACTAAAGCTCATTTAGTCTGCACGCCGCAGAAGCTACCTTGGAGATATTAGCCTACCGCCTAAAAGCAAACAAACCTTTGTTTAAGGTCAAACAGCTTCATGTCATCCTCAAGATCTTCGTCATTGTCATTCCGCACCCTCAACGACTGGTCAAACACTTTGATGTCATCGTCGAAGTCGTCATCTCTTACGTCTTCGTATGCCGGTGAATAGTCTTTCTTCTTCTTCACTGACTGCTCCATCGTGGCGACGTACTGAGATATCGCGTCGTAGTATGGCCATTGCTCGTTCAGTATACCTTTGTTTGCAAATTTGTGCTTCCACTGTAACAATTTTAGTAGTGTCAATATTCGATGTCGTTTAGAGATTCTTATATGTACGACAGATTAATATAATATGTATTATGTAGCAACCTGAACCCCTTTTAAAGTGTTATAGGATGTTCGCACATGACTAGCGACAATTGAGGGACATGCTGTATCGTCATGTATAATAAATAAATAAATATATAGGGACAAATAACATTGATTGAGCTAGCCCCAAAGTAAGATCGAGACTTGTTTTATGGGATACTAACTCAACTATATTTTATAACAAATACATACCTATATAGATAAACATCCACTATACAACAACGACTTGTATACAAACAACTTTTACTCAGGGAATATTTAAGAAATCGCGAAAAATAAATTCGCTTCTCCATAATAATTACATACCTATCGCATAAAAATGTATAGAGCAGCAAATATATATTTTTCACGATTTACAGCATGTCCTTAAATTATCGCTAAGTCATGTCCGAACACACTGTATAAAAGAGTCTGTAATGTAGAGCAACGATTTTAGAACCGACTACGTTTAACTAAGACTTGAGAGAAGGCGCGTACGTATTTTATGTTATGGACTTAAATGAAGCGCGGCCTCATGGCATAAATAAACAATACTTAAGACCCCTTGTTTCGTCGATCTAAATTCCGAACACAATTAGACTTAGGTAACCCAGAATCGAGAGATCTACTGAGACTTGTGTTGTATGCAGGGCATCACTATACAATATGGCGACTTCTTAATAGTTCTGGATTAGGTGATATAGCTATAGTGCTTGTCCGGGTTGAAAATTCATCCTAGAACTTATAGACGAGTGAAGCAATTTTTTTTGCTTTTACTTTATAATAGACACAACGTTAGTATAGTACACATGCGCAAGTGCGTGAGTGATACGTAGGACTATCGCAGATCGACTCATTTTACCCTTAAGATAGTTATCTTATTCTTTACGGTCTTGGATAGAAGTTGTCAAACTATGTCAGATTTGTAGCTACCACCCTTATGTTAGATCGTCATCACGGGAGGATGTGAGCTTCCATTATGTACGCAAGTACGTATATTAAGTTTGCGGATCACCAATGGTCAATTTCTATAATCCGAACGTACCTTGAATGTCTTCAATAAATGAGTCCATATCGTCGGCAGATCTAACAAACTATGGTCTAATGGTAATCCTATTATCCGCAGCCTCTTTTCAACTTCCCTGAAACAACATAAAAACAATTATACCACTGAACAAGAATGATGAACATCGTTTTTTTTTTGTTAGAAGTTTCGAACGAGTACTTGTGTTGATCAAACTATTTAAACTTTTTTTATTTGACCCTAGTATTCGCTGGCCACTTATACACACAAGCAAAGCAAACTATTTTTTTTTAAATAGTAAACTTACCTCCATCCTTCTGTTTGGTCTGAAGAATATTTAAATAGATGTTCCAAGTCAGTCCTTGTGCTTATTAAATTAAAAACCCATTCTTCTTGCCCTGTTAAGTAAAAAAATAATAATAAAATGGCAAATTTACAGAAGGAGAACTTTTAAAACTTTTGAAAGCGCAATATGGTCACGTAACTATATCGATAAATGAAAAAAAAAAGTTTAACGCAATATATATGGGGGCGAAGTAAAAGTCAGTAACGTAAATACTTACACCCGACTAGAGGATTCAAACTTAGACTACCTTCACCAATGTATAGCTCGAAGAGGTTGTAGTATAACCACGTTTTGTTGCCTGTAGCTTTAGCTTTTTGATAGTCCTGAAAGTACACATTTACGCGTAAAGCCTGTACGTGTACGGTAAGCCTCAAAAATGGAGTCTCAATTTCTCATACAGTTAATATGAGAAATTGGGACTCCACTTCTGAGGCGTACCGTACATGGAGAAACGTCATAAACAGAACATAGTCAAAAGAGTAGCATCACTTTTTCTGTGTAGGTACGAGGTTGCCTAGAAGAAATTGGTTAGCGATAAGGCCGCGTTTGCGCATTTTTAAGATTTTGTCCTGTATTTTTTTTTTGTGCAATAAAGGGTATTTCTACCTTAGCGTCAAGGGGCGATTGTAACGTAATTAAAAAACATGTTGTACATCTAAATGAACAACATGTTTTTTAATTACGTTACAAATATATTAAGACGAAGTGGTAGCTAAAGTGGCGCCGTCATTTGAAATAAATTGTTTAAAACTAAATAAGGTGATAATTAAAAATTTGATTTGGATAAATGTCTAGAAAGACCTTTAAACTATTTTATGAATAACCTTTGAAAGTCATATTGGTAGTCCGTCTAGTTTTAAAACTGTTTTTTTGCCAAAAGTGGCCTCTTTTGGCGAAAAACAGTTTTAAAACTAGACGGACTATTACTAATAATTTCAAAGGTTACTCATAAAATAGTTTAAAGGTCTTTCTAGACATTTATACAAATCAAATTTTTAATTATCATCTTATTTAGTTTTAAACAATTTATTTCAAATGAGGGCGCCACTTTAGCTACCACTTCGTCTTAAGAACTGCTTTAGTTCGCAGGTTTGAATAACTTTTCTCAATATTATCCGCGTAAATATGGCTACTTGACGTTTGGCAATACGCCTTGTTTTTCCAGTTTATTTGATGTTACTGTTACTCATATCGAAAGAGCAACGGCGCGCAGCCTACTTTACTGTCAAACCAAAGTCACTTTTATTTATTTCTATGAAATGCATTGAATAGCTTAAAAAAAACTCGGCCACATGGCACCGCTGGCAATCGCCAGGTTTTTGTTTTTGCAAGCTTTTATTTAGTTTCACCTGTCCCGTTGTCTGTTGGTCTGTCTGTCTGTTATCAAATCTTGCAAGTTAAATTTGACCCACATCCCGGTTTCCGATTGACCTGAAATTTTGCACCCATACGTAGACTACCTGACAATGCAATATTATGATGACATGCAGCTGATCTGATGATGGAGTTAGAAGGTGGCCATAAGAACTCTGTAATGAAACGACACAACCCCGTCGAGTTTGGGCTCGTTTGATTCGTCTTGAGGAGTACTAAAGATAAAAGCTTGTTTTTAAAATATTTATTTTAAATAATTACTTTTTTTCTGGTATACTGTGCATTGCGCAATTAGAAATAAAGGTGAATATGGTATGACAATGAAAGTGTGCTGCACGCCTCTGTCGTTCCGGTGAAGCGTCGAGCCTTATAAGGAAAATGCCTATATGCATTATACATCAATAAAATCGAATATTTACCGCAAATGTTGCAGCCCATTTTCTAGACACCTCCCTGCATGTCAGCCTTTTAGGGAAGCCATACTCGTTTCGCATGATCGTCACCAACTCACTGCGAACAAAAGCTCATTTAAATACACAACATCCTGACATACATACATATTCAATTTATACATAGTGTACTTACTTCCAAGCCCATTTTCTTTCTCTAAATAACCAGTCGTTTTGTAATCGGATTTGAATAAATGTTTCCGTAATGTCTTTTGACCCTGTTGGTAGAATAGAAAGACACATTTAACAAATTATACTTAATTTTCGTGTGTTTACTATGGCGCAATAGAGTTAATTTGTATTCATGCTTAAATTATTTAATTATATCCTTTGACCAGACCAGGTGCACTCCGTAGTTTAGGTTTTTCACAAACAAAATTGTTGAAAAATTTCCCTCTTCAGGGACCGTCGCTTCGTAGACGTGAGGTACATTTTGGCTTGATCGGCACTCGCATGACGATTTTAAAGTCGAAAGTCATATGCACGGCGTGCAAACTAATTAGGACTTTAGTACGCTGTAACTAGGTTTAAGTTAGCTTTACTATCAAAGAGTAATTCTTTTGTACTTTGTACTATTACGTATTCTTGACTTTTAGCTATTTACTGTCTAAGTTGTAACTTAAACTCTTGTATAAATAAATATAATAGAATAACTTTTACATCAAGTTTTGGTAAGTATTACTAATCAAGTTTGTTATTTATCATTTTATTATATAAACAATAATATACATACGAGTACTCCCTCATTATAAAGTAAGTAACAGTAGCGGGGCCTCCTTAGAAGCCGATTCCCATCGAGTTCCCTTAGAGGTTTGTAATATTATATATACGCATGTATTACTAAAAACAATTATAACCTACGTATATCGGCGCACCGCGCATTATAATGTCCATTTACATTTTTCGGATATTGAACTGCTTATATTAAACTTTATAGAAACTAATAGTCTCAAAACAGTTTCATAGTTTAAAAGCTATACTAACGCAAATTCTCACCCAAACGTGGAATTTGGAAACAAAAAAAGTGTGGTAGACAAATGAGAAAATGTGAGAATAAAAGGAAAAACTGAAGTGGTGTGCCGAACCACCATTATAGTGCGATAAGGATAATCAAGAACTTACATTGAAACTCATCAGTGTCATTTCTATCAGGGACATTGCCTTTTCTCTTACAGAACTTGCTCTTATTTCCAAGTTGGACCAGAAAGTCTTCATTCTCTAGTTTCAGCAAATTCTCTAGCTCGTGCGTTTGAAAGTATACCAGCATGACCTCGTAAAGTGGCCAATCTGACGCTCCCTTTTTTACTTTTAATCTATGTTTCCTCTGCAACAAAATCACAAGAATTTTAATTACTTATAGGTTTAGTAACCAAAATATTGTACTGAATACATCAACATATTTAATTTAATTCTGTTACAAGGAAATACTTGCGTTACAGCAAAACATATGCAAAATCAAGGATACTGTTTGATCCTACATTACCTTAAAAGTCTACATAGCATGGTCGATCTTTGGCCTTCCTTGCATATTATAGGGACTAGCTTTAACCCGCGACTTCATCCGCCTAGGAGTCGAAAATGGTTCTAATAGGTTCTTTTTTTTACATCATTAATTTTGCTATAACATATAAATTATTATGTTTGAATATTTAAAAATTATAACAATCTTTGATATAATGTCGGGATTTAAAGGTCTAGTTGTCCCGTTTCCGTTTCTGACCATATAAACCTTCGATTCCTGTTTTTTGCTATGTATTCTGCTTTTTTAACATTTTCTCAACGTATGCTGACGGATGCAGCCTAACCCTTAAGGGTTAGGCTGCGTCCGATGCAGCCTAACCCTTAAGGGTTAGGCTGCATCCGTCAGCACGAAAATGCACTTTGCTGCTATGCCTTTCTGTCGCTCAGAACTTTCATTTGCTAGAGCGAGAGAGAGCTACGAAATGCTTCAGCATGGCCTATGTAGTAGGTGATCCCAATTAATCCCTCTGAGGGCTGAATTTTGAAAAATCCTGAACCTTTTACTTACTTATTTACCGCCAGGATTACTCATGTGAAGTTTCAAATATAATGCTGTCACTGATCTTGTTTCTCTATACAAACTTTGGACCCCCGTTTCATCCCTTTAGGGCTTAAGTTTTAAAAAGACCTCTCTTAGTGCACCCGTAGGAAACTATGAGCCAAATTTGGAGTCTCTAGACCCAGCGGATTGGGCTGTGTTGATATGACAGTCAGTCAGTTTCTTCTTTTATATATGTAGATAGATATAATATATTATTGTTATACATATCATATAATATTGTATGCAGAAAGTTTACCGACTACTGCTTTTCCCGTCCTGCCTCCCGCCCGCGTATCGCACTCGCATATGTAGTGGTTTTACCCCATTTTATCCCTCTAGGGGTTGAATTTTGAAAAATCCCTAAACACGTACTTACTCATTTACCGCCAGGAGTATTCTTGCGAAGTTTCGAATAAAATAGTCAATGAAAAGAAAGAAAAAGAAATAAAGAAAAATTGTTTCTTTGGCCACACACGTATAAATAACTTCACAATTCACTACAAACTACATAATCTACCAAACTTATCTTGTTTCCCCACTTTGGACGTCCGTTTCACTCCCTCTAAGGGGGTGAGTTTTGAAATATTACGATATAACTGTATGATGGTGGTTATAATACACGAGGCGGAATTTCAGCCCGAGCCGCAAGCGAGGGCATAATAGAGCCGAGTGTGTGTTCATGGGCGGGCGAGTTCGAAATTAAAAAAAAAATTAGGAATAGTGCGGTTATAGAGAATACATAGGGCGCACTATAAGTTTCCGGAACTGGCCACTTACATAAACAATATTTAAAAATTTATTGCAACATTTGAAAATAGAACTCTTTGGCTGTAGAATGCAGTTTGTTTCATCTGACTGTCTTTTGTTTTTACCTTGTGGCGCCATTTAAAAAATTGTGTGTCTGCATCAACATGGATTTAACTCGGGAAAATTTTCGTAGTATGATTTTCTACGATTTTAAGTGTAATTTGACAGCTCAACAGAGCATCGCTCGGCTTGAAACAGCTTTTGGCAATGAAGCACCATGCAAGACAACTGTTTATAGCTGGTTTGCAGAATTCAAGCGTGGTCGTATCAATCTCAGTGACGAATCTCGCGATGGTCGGCCGTCCACCGCTGTGACCAACAAAAACATCGATGCTGTGCGCCGTATGATTGAAACAGACAGGCATGTGACCTACCATGAAATTCGCGCATCCTTAGAAATAGGCATGAGTCAAATACAATTAATCCTACACAAACATTTGGGTGTGAGAAAGCTGTCCTCGCGGTGGATCCCACACAACTTGACCGAGGCTCAAAAAACGGACCGCGTCACTTGGTGCAGTGCCATGCTTACCAGATTCAACGAAGGTGCGTCAAATTTGGTGTGGGACATAGTAACAGGTGACGAAACATGGATTTATTGCTACGATCCCAAAACAAAGCAGCAATCGAGCGAATGGGTCTTTCAAGATGAGCCGAAACCAACCAAAGTGGCGCGCGTGAAAAGTGCATCTAAGCGGATGATTGCTTCTTTTTTTAATAAAACTGGACACGTGGCTACTGTTGCTTTAGAGAATCGTCGTACAGTGAATAGTGACTGGTACACGACCATTTGTTTGCCGGAAGTTATTGACGAACTCCGTAAAAATAACCGTAAACGCCGTATCATCCTGCACCACGACAATGCTAGTTCTCACACGGCCAGACAGACAAACGACTTTTTGAAGGCGAAAAATGTAGAACTCATGAGTCATCCTGCATACAGTCCCGACCTGGTACCTTGTGACTTTTTTCTGTTCCCAAAAATTAAGAACCAATTACGCGGTCAACGATTTTCATCACCAGAAGAGGCTGTCGAGGAGTATGAAAAACACGTTTCAGAGGTCACCACAGAGGAGTGGCACAAAAGTTTTCAAAACTGGTTTCATCGAATGAAAAAGTGCATAGACGCCAAGGGAGATTATTTTGAAAAACAATAAATTAATTTTGTACCTTTAATAGTATTTTTTCATATTCATTCCGGAAACTTATAGTGCGCCCCACGTATAATATAATTTTACATTTGCGTTTATAACTCACGCGTTTTATGAGCTGCTTTATAATTTAAAACCGGTGAAATTAGATCCACTTTACGAGCAAGTGTGTTGAAAAATCATTTATAAGTGCATCCCTACACCTCATAAGGAAACTATGTGCCAAATTTGGAGTCTCTAGACCCAGCAGTTTGGGCTGTGCGTTGATGTCAGTCATTCAGTCAGGCAGTCATTAATTCAGTTTCTTCTTTTATATTGTCGCGTAAGGAGATGAATGACATTGTCAACGTCAAGAATTCGAACAAAAAAAATTCAACTGAAGGAAAATTTCGTCAATAGCATCAGAACACGATTGGCCTAGTGGTCTAAGCGATGGACTGTAACTCCAGAGACCGCTGGTTCAGTGTTTTTGAAGATTTGAAAGAAGTTTCTAGATAATACTAGACTAAATTGAAAAGAAAATACGGGACAGAAAATGAGTGAGAGAGAAGGCAATAGAAAATTAGTAATTTGAGTTTGGAACATTGATGCGATTTTGTTCGAATTCTGGGGGTATATAAATGGAACAAGGCGCCGCCGAAGGCAGTTTTAGTTGGAAAGTGAAATCCGAAGAGGGAAGAAAGGAGAAAGGAAGAAGAAAAGAATAGTAGTGAGTAAAGTGAAACAGTGAGTAAAGTGAAGTAGTAAGTAAAGTGTTCAGTGCAGTGAATTCCGCGCGCGTGACTGTGCAGTGATGCTTCCGCGCGCGTGACAGTGCAGTGACGTTTCCGTGCGTGTGACAGTGCAGTGACGTTTCCGCGCGTGTGACAGTGCAGTGACGTTGCCACACGCCTGACAGTAAAGTGACAGTTGAAGTGCAAAGAGGACTGACGCTGTCAATTGTGAGTACGCTTGTATTGTTAATAAAGGCACTATTCCATAGGATAGTTGTTTCCTTTCCTATCCCCAACCCACTCTCGTGACAATTGGTGTCAGAAGTGGGATAGGAAAGATGCCAGTCGTGCCTAGAAATGAGAAAGGGGTAACCACCCGGGCGGGAGGTGCAGCCGCATAGGAACAGCAGCTCGAGGAGTCAAATCCTGGAGGAACCACGACCACGACAGCGGCCGTTCCATCCGCTGCTCCAATGGATATGAACGCGTTCCTACAGCAGATGACTATTATGATGCAAGAACTAACGCGTGCACTCCAAGAAGAACAAGCACGCCGCCAGGAGGAGCAAGCACGCCGCCAGGAGGAGCAAGCACGCCGCCAGGAGGAGCAATTGCGCGCGCTGCAGGAAGAGACAGCTCGCCGCCAGGAGGAGCAAGCACGCCGCCAGGAGGAGCAAGCACGACGCCAGGAGGAGCAACTTCAGCTCTTTTTCAAAGACGTTTTGGCTGCGGTTCAGGCTAATGCAGCCCGAATGGACGATTTTGAAAAGGAAGTTGCAGAAGTAAAGGGAACGCTTCAACAGCTTGATAAGGAAGTAAAACTTCTAAAAGCATCAGGCCCTGTCAGCATCAGTTCTGTAGTCGCCCCTTTTACCAAAAATTTAAAGGTGCCATCTTACGACGGTAAATCCTCCTGGGCTGCCTTTAAGCTGCAGCTGGAGACAATTAAAAAGGCAAGCCATTGGGATGAACAAGAGGCGCAGTCTGCATTGACCCTAGCACTTCGAGATGACGCTCTCTCCGTGTTGGAAGCACTCGGCGCCGGAAAGAAAGAGGTCACCTACGACAAACTCATAGGTGCTCTGGAAGCCAGATACGGTGACAGTCACCTAGAGCATGTATACAGGGCTCAACTTAAAGATCGTTGTCAGCGAGCTAGCGAGACCTTACAACAGTGGTCCGTTGAAGTGGAAAGACTGGTGCGCAAGACATATCAATCATCACCATCCGTCGTGGAGGAGATGCTGTGCGACTGGATCATCACACCACCTTAAAAGAAGCAGTGGCTCACGCTTTGGAAGTAGAAGCGGTACGTCATGACTCTCGAGGTCTGAGACTACGGGAGGTTGTAGTCACAGAAAACAGCAGACGACGACCCTACAACCCGATGTGCTTTGAGTGTGGAGAACGGGGCCATATTCGAAGCACTTGCCCGAAGCGTGAACGAACAACTTTCCGACGTCAGGTGGATCTAGCGGTTTCGACGTCGGAGCAGCCACAGGAAAACTAGAGAAGGTCAAGGCTGCGGGGGAAGCGCTGGCCGGTAGTAGCAAAGCCCCAAGAATTCTTGTGAAGCAGACAAGCGACGGAAATACTTTGATCAATGGGAAACCTTGCCAGCTGACGTTGGATACTGGAGCCTCACGGACAGTCATCAGCAACCACAGACTTAAGAATATTGAAGGTTAGTATATTCAATCGAATAAAAATCTCACGTTAACAACTGCTACCGGCCATCGAATCCCATCTCAAGGAGAGAAAATTGTGGCCATTAAGATCGGGGAAACACTTTATTGGCAAAGAGTGGTTATCGTAGGATCTCTGACGACTGCATTATCGATTTGGACTTCCTACAAAACCATCAGTGCAATATTGACTTGAAAAATGGTGTTCTTAAACATGGCAATGATGAAATTGCGATAAAAGGAGGAAATTTCGGTAAAGTGTTATGTTTGTGGGACACTATTTTTAACCCGAGATTCCAGACGATCGTCCCTGTGATATTACCGCCTAATAATGGAAGGAGACCACGGAGATGTGCCATTATAATAGGTTGGGGAAAAAGTCTTTTCGCATTTTATATGAAAATTCAAAACATTTTTTAATATAGTTTATTTACATATAACTAAAGTATGTAGGTACCATTTTGTTCGATAACTTTTTGCCATCTTATAGGTAAGGACATGATCCCATTGCTATAGAAATTTTGGGGCTTTTGATCAAAAAACTGCGTCAAGTAGTTTTGGCAGTCCTCTCGTGATGTTAACCTGACACTGCATAAAGAATTCTGAAAAGACCGAAACAGGTGGAAATCTGAAGGTGCCAGGTCAGGACTATACGGCGGATGCATTAACACTTCCCAGCCAAACTCTCTTAATTTTTGCTGAGTGGTTAAAGATGTGTGAGGTCTAGCGTTATCATGATAAAAACCACAACCCTTCTGTTGATTAATTCCGGCCGCTTTCTCTCAACTTCTTGCTTTAATCTTATCAGTTGTTCGCAGTAGAGTTCTGAATCGATGGTCCTGCCTGGTGGTAACAGCTCATAATGAATAATGCCCTTCCAATCCCACCACACACACAGCTTCACCTTGTTGCGAGTTAACCCGGGTTTCGCCACAGTCTGTGAAGCCTGACCGGCCTTTGACCATGAGCTTTTTCGCACGTTCTTGTCGTACGTGATCCACTTTTCATCACCAGTTATCAATTTCTTCAAAAATGGTTCGGTCTCATTACGTTGTAATAAAGAATCACAAATGAGTACACGGTTCATTAGGTTTCTTTCAGAGAGCTCGTGAGGTACCCAAATATCGAGCTTTTTTGTGTACCCATTTTTTGTTCAAATGCTCCATAACTGTTTTGTGGTCAATTCCCAGTTCTTCAGCTACGTCGTAACTACTGATATGCCGATCTTGCTCCACTTTTTCAAAAATAGCATCCATTTTATCCGTAACAGGGCGACCAGAGCGACGTGCATCTTTGACATCAAAATTTCCGGATTGAACACGCTTAAACCAAACATCGCAAATTTTTTTGGCGTCTTGCGTTGCATTTTTACCTTTTTGGTAGTAAAATTTTAAAATGTATCTAAATTCTTCATTAGATTCACTCATCTTGACGGTAAGAAAAACAAATGAAAATCACGCATTTTCCTAATTTGAATTTGGAATTATCTTCTTTAAAATTTAAACTTTTAAATGATACCAAAACCAGCCATGTACAAATAGTATAGCCAAAGTGGTTTTATTACAAGTTCATACATACTATATGCGAAAAGACTTTTCCCCAACCTAATAGAAGGAGGAATCCCAGATGCCTGGCCGGGATCCATGATCCCGGCCAGAATCTTAGTGGGAAGTGGCCAAGTTGCCTTAGTACCTGTTTTCAACCCTCATGACGTAGAGCAAACACTGCAAAAGGGAACGATTATCGGAAACTGTGACGAAGTAGCTTGGTTGAGGAAGTGTGAAGAGGGACAAAAACGGAAAATCACGAATCAGGAAGTAAATGTAGCTTCTGGAGGGTTGCAAAGGTAATCTTACTAAATTGCAATTAATTAAAGCAAGGAATTTCTTGTTAAGATATTCTAACTTGTTCTCAAAAATGATGGAGATATTGGCAGAACCGATTTAGTGAAACATAAAATTGATACATCGACAGGAAGAGAAGGAAAACGTGAACATCAGGCTAATCCGTACTGATTCCATAGATGAGAAGTGGACTAACGATGCCATGAAAAAGGCTCAGGAAGACGATAAGGACTTTCAACCACTATTGAACTGGCTAAGAAGTGGAACTACTAAGCCAAAATAGTCAGAAGTAGCCAAATACAGTACGGCTACAAAGAGTCTTTGGGCGCAATGGGACAGCCTGGTGCTACATGATGGATTACTCTACCGAAAGTGGGAAAATCCTCAAGGTAAAGATTGCCATCTACAACTGGTCATCCCCAGAGCAAAGATAAGTAAGATATTAAAGGTTTTTCATGATGGTTCTTCGGGCGGACACCTGGGGATAAGAAGAACTCTCACAAAAATTAAAGAACGTTTCTACTGGTTACACTGCCGAGATGATGTAGAAGACTGGTGTCGTAAATGTCAGAGTTGTGCAGCTGTTAAGGGGCCCCAGACCAGAAGCAGAGGGGCCATGAGGTTGTATAATGTTGGAGCTCCTTGGGAACGGGTAGCTCTTGATATAGCCGGACCATTTCCAATCACGAACGCTGCCAACCAGTACATTTTGGTAGTCATGGACTATATCACGAAATGGCCTGAAGCATTTGCACTACCTAATCAGGAGGCTACCACCATAGCGACGAAGCTTGTGAACGAAGTATTCTGTAGATTTGGTGTGCCATTGAAGATGCACAGTAATCAGGGACGAAACTTTGAGTCACAAGTGTTCCGAGAAGTCTATGAAATTATGGGGATCCATAAGACTCGAACAACGCCGTATCACCCGCAGTCAGATGGAATGGTTGAGAGGTTTAACCAAACATTGGAACGACATCTGGCAAAAGTAGTAGAAAGCCATCAGAAAAACTGGGACGAGTATATTGCGCTATTCCTCTTATCTTATAGGACTGCGGTTCATGAGACTACTACAGTCACTCCAGCGCATGCCAATTTTGGAAGAGAATTGAGATTACCAGCAGATTTACTGTCGGGTTGCCCGCCAGATAACCCCAAAGGAATAACTGACTACGCTAATGATCTTCGGACTAAGATGGTTGACGTCTATGAGCAGATTAGAGAGGACGGGTGTAAAGCTAGTGAACGGATGAAGACCCGCTACGATCGAAGAGCTAACGGTCTCAGTTTCGAGGAGGGAACTCTGTTCTGGCTTCATAACCCTGTGAGGCGGAAAGGGAAATCTCCAAAGCTACAACCAAGCTGGGAAGGACCTTACAAAATAGTCACTAGAATTTACGACGTCACCTTCCGGATTCAACGTAATCCTCGCAGTCCGGCAAAAATAGTCCATGTGGACCGGTTGGCACGTTATTACGGAAGTAATGATGATCGGGACGATCATGTCTTAAGAGGGGGCAGTGTCGCGCAAGAAGATGAATGACATTGTCAACGTCACGAATACGAACAAAAAAAATTCAACTGAAGGAAAATTTCGTTAATAGCATCAGAACACGATTAGCCTAGTGGTCTAAGCGATGGACTGTAAATCCAGAGACCGCTGGTTCAAATCACAGCCACTTATAGTGTTTTTGAAGTTTTGAAAGAAGTTTCTAGATAATACTAGACTAAATGGAAAAGAAAATACGGGACAGAAAATGAGTGAGAGAGAAGGCAATAGAAAATTAGTAATTTGAGTTTGGAACATTGATACGATTTTGTTCGAATTCGGGGGGTTTATAAACGGAACGAGGCGCCGCCGAAGGCAGTTTTAGTTGGAAAGTGAAATCCGAAGAAGGAAGAAAGGAGAAAAGAAGAAGAAAAGAATAGTAGTGAGTAAAGTGAAACAGTGAGTAAAGTGAAGTAGTAAGTAAAGTGTTCAGTGCAGTAAATTCCGCGCGCGTG
The DNA here is from genome assembly GCA_943193695.1 of Acrobasis suavella. Lineage (NCBI taxonomy): Eukaryota > Metazoa > Arthropoda > Insecta > Lepidoptera > Pyralidae > Acrobasis > Acrobasis suavella. The sequence continues at coordinate 6,126,192 of OW971945.1, read as the reverse complement.
ACAGTGCAGTGACGTTTCCGCGCGCGTGACAGTGCAGTGACGTTTCCGTGCGTGTGACAGTGCAGTGACGTTTCCGCGCGTGTGGCAGTGCAGTGACGTTTCCACACGCCTGACAGTAAAGTGACAGTTGAAGTGCAAAGAGGACTGACGCTGTCAATTGTGAGTACGATTGTATATATATATATATATATATATATATATATATATATATATATATATATATGTATATATATATATATATATACATATAGATAGATAGATAACTTACCACCAGATCGCCACTACTAATTTCTTTATTCGAAAAGTAGAGCTATTTTCTTACCTTAGCCTACACTTAAGGATTAACTATACTTACATTGAATGTCATTTTAAGGTGGTGCCACAGGCCTTTTAAATCTTGCACGCAACAGTCGCTGGGTAGATTTTGGGACCTCATTGCTTTCTCAACTGTTCTAAAAAAGAATTTTAGTTTTATTATACCTTGTCCTTATCCACTTAACACTCGCCCTGATGATGATCGTCTAAACCGATCGAAACTAGTCGGCCTTTTCCGATTATACTACGTGAGTAAAACCGTTTTTATATAATTTAGACTTTTCCAAGGAGTTGGTAAATATTTTACATTTCTTTAGCACAGCAATAGTCATGTTAATACAAAACATCCATCTTTTTGCAGTTGGTGAGTCCTCTGGGGCCTCGTGGTCATCATGCCAGGCCATCACACTGGAAGTCCCGGGTTCGATATCCCGATAAAATATAATATTGTTAAGTTAGTATTCCTTATCACAAGTTTTTAACTTACTTTGAGTTGATTTTTCCGTATGTATTTATTTAGTTATATTTATTTTTCTAACTATTGCAATAGTTAAAATAATAATGGTAGTGATGGTAATTATAAGAGTTTAAAACTGCCTTCCATGATAATATGGGAATAAAGAAAGATTTAAGAATGTATCAGATGCTTCTTCTGAAAAGTGTAAAAGGTGATCATGACTAATTTTACAATATTATGTAAATGAGATTGCTATAGAGTAAAAATATAATTACTACATCCAGCCAATGATATTTCAACAAAACAATTTACCTCCACATAGTCTGGAAATCAAGATTGCGCTCCTTTGTCTCTGTGATGCATGTTATGAGTTTTAAACGCCATTCATCATTCCCTGCAATATAAACAAACATTAGCTGCGCCCCGCGGTGTTACCCATGGTATATATAAAAAGTGGCCTATGTGTTAATCCAGGGTGTCAGCTTCCTACATTCAAATTTTATCAATATTGGTCCAGCCGTTTGCAAATGAAGAAGTAACAAACATACATACACACACACACAGTCACAAACTTTCGCCTTTGTAATATTACTTTAATTATGTAATAAATCAGATATTTTGTTATACTGCAGCATTACTTCTGGTTACATTAAATAACAGTAGAAAATATTCTACAGTCGAAACGGTAGGTACTTATTGTTGCAACCAGTACAAAATTTTGTAACAAATTTCAAGATGATCTGGTTAGGAAAAAAGAAAATGTATTTGGGGCTACCATACTTACATGATGAATATTTTTCATACAGTGTTTTAGATTTACCATAATGTTTATTAAACATTTTGTAGTATTTCCAATCCTTGTTCTTTGTTTTCTTGGCAATTTTGTAAGTCTGAAATGTCAGCAACGTGTAGATTACAAACCTCTTATAGAGTTAATTTACTGTATTGATGTGCATGCCGTTGGCGTGACACAAAGCCCGGGTCTTTGTAAAAGCCAATACTGCCATTGAAGCATTCTGACGGCATTCTAACTAATACAATTTCACCATTGACAAAAAGACTATACATAGTAATCTGCTTTCATTATTTCATTCTTTCCTAAAGAATCTAAAAGGAAATGAGGACTACTTACATCATATGTGTAGGACCACTTTTTTCTGACATGATCAATAGTCATTTCTTCCGGGAATCCATTATCCAACAGAATTTTATAAAACTCTCTACAACATAACAAATCATTGACATGGTCTTTCATAAAATTTAAGACTAATTTTAAGCGAAAGGCTTATTTCAAGCAAGTAGCCTATAATTATTAAAATAAATACCTAATGGAACATTATCATTGTCATTTAGGCCCGCATTGAGGGTGTGCGAGATATTCGTAACAGATGCAGGGAGACATTTTCACTAGTTAATAGTTGTACAGTCGATACCCACACGGCAGCATATCACTGTATCGACTTGTGAGTTTAATTGTATTGTATGGTACGTCTTATCTGGTATACTATTTTAGAGTTAACAAAATCATTTAATGAAAATTGCCTAAGAAGTGACTTTCTTTTTACTCACGAGTTGTGAGGTAATGTTATGTTTGACCTATGGTCGACCGCACCTAATATACAAAAGTGACCTCCATAGTAAGGCACAAAAGTGAGGCCCAAAAATAAACTACAAATCATTTTACAATTTCTCACCTCCATGGTTGTTTCTTCTTTTTGAACAACCAGTCATGATCGAAGCGAAATTGAAAAAATCTTTTAGTAAGCTCTGAAGTCCCTGAAATATTTATATAAGTAAAAGTAATGAGATAATAAAGTTGGATGGTAGATACATTAGAATAAGAGCCATACTTACAAACAAAAGTTTTATCCTCCATGTTTAATATATTCTTGATGGTCAATTTAATACGTACATAAGATTTTAAAGGCGATATATAATGAAATTTTAATTAAAACTCAAAAATCGTAGAACAATAATACACTTATCCACATTCACGTATTGACAAATAATTAACTTATCTTATTTTTGACGTTGACACGTCGTTGACATTGCAAATGTCAAGAAAACGTGGTTCATAGACTAATAAACAAAAAAAAAGTTTTTTTTTGCGTACACCCTTTGGCGAAAAATGGCGACAGCGAGACCACAATGCGCGAAATAAAAAAAAAACAGTGATAAGGGATATGTAAGTTGAACAAAAATGGCGGCGGACTTCAAAGCATTTTTGTACAAATTCCCGACACGTAAATTGGACCAAAATGGTGGTAGTCAGCCCATCATTTGCAACTGCGCCGATAACCGCCATTTCGGTTCAACCTACGTGCCGGGAATTTGTACAAAAATGCTTTGGAGTCCACCATTGTTGTATCGAGTTGTATGTACCTGATTATTTAGATATTTTAAGCAATAACTTGCATTAGCAATCTTACTCAGCGGGACCAAGTACAAGTGGACTAGCAGTAGTGAATTTGACACAAAGCATCGATACTTCTGATGACGAATAATCGTATTTTTGAACATCTTTTATGCTTGGGCCGTTGGGCCGGACCTGCGCCTATCGTCACGAAGCTTCCTGCTATTACACGATACACGCAAATGTGACCGGCCGTTATCGGGTATCGTCCCGAATATTCGGACTTCGTCTTCATTATCGCCCGGGTGGCGGTACATCAAAGGATTTTAGCGCCATAACACTTCGCTCTGCGTGGTCGGATCGGACTTATCATTTTGAATTATGTAATTGTTAGCAGACATGTTAAAGAAAAGAAAGTCGTCGTCCATATTTAATGCGGCCCTTCCCGGCCACTCTGTTTCCAACGCGAGCTTAGTTTGAAAAGCTTGGTGTTTCATCCAGGGCAATGCTAGATAAAGAGGCAAACCAATAAAAGAGAGATAACGCCTAAGGACATGGTTTGCATTCTATTAAATGAAATTAGTATTATTATTAACTATCCATTGAACCAATATTAACTATTTATAGGGTGTGAAAATTTCATAAAACTTGTTCCAGGAGATACGTGTTTATCAGTAAGCCTTACAAGTATGTGAAATAAATGTTTTGCATTCAAAATTTTCATTACATTTGCGAGGTTTGTATCGAAATATTTTCTTTACTTTTACAATTTATAAGTACTTTATGAACGGTCGAAGTTCAGCTAAAATTAGTGCAAAATAGCAGATTTTTGGAGGCTTATACTGACTTTGTTTTTCTAAATTTCAATTTTTTATTTCGATAGAAACCTAGAAATAGCGCCCAAGATACCTGTGAGTACAAAAGTTTTCAAGAAAGATCAAATACAACGCCATAATCACGTACGAGCGTTTGTATGAAAAGTAAGACGGGAAGGCTGCTCTTAAATCACGTAGATGACGCCATCTTGGATTAATGCCAGATAATTCGTAAAAAATAACGAAGACGCCAGTGTGACCAGGAAGGCTACCACCAACACTTATAAAACCATTCAGAAACAAGGCAGTTTTTAAGCAGGTCAAAAGCAGGACAACTTTAAATCCTACCATTACGTTCATAATGCTGAACGTTTTTTGAATGGTTATTCCTGAATGGTGAACTGTTTGTTGTCTCTGGCTTGTTTTGGTGATGAGACTGCGAAGACGTTCAAATCCTTGACAAAAAATTATTATTTTTACCGGTTTTTTTATTTACGTTAATCAAAACTATTTCTATCATATTTTCTTTAAATATCTAAAAGTTAGTGTTATTTACTTTGTTTTCATTTGATTATGTACATAAATTTAATTTGATATTGACTATTAAAGATAGTGCTTTTTCAAATTGCCGTGATAAATAGTTATTATACGATGGTAACGACTAGTGTTTGGAAGTTAATTTTATTGTGGTCTTCATCGTATAAAAGCACAGTGTCTTGTCATAAATATATTATATCAATAACCATGTCGTAAGTAACATTTTAACTACATACTTATTCAAAGTTTATATTTAGATATTTATGTGTTCAAACTTGCAGCTTCTTCACTAAGTGCTATTATAAATAACATAAATATATACAGACAAATTAAGTTCGAGACTAACTCAACGAGATAAAGGCTAGGTTTTAGTAAGTACGCAGTGATTGTAGTGCACAAAGAATTTTATTACAAAGTATGGGTATGTATTTGATATTCGTAGATTGCAACATGAATCTAAACTATTTTTTTTTTCAGGTATTCTGGTGAAAAAGCGAACCAGCCTAGCAACAGATCTAGCCTTGTAAAATGCTTGGAATTCAACATTCTGCCATTTCACTGGTTCAATCACAGGTTCCAAAGGAGGCTGTAATCCTCTGGCTCTCTCAGTCTTGTTTGTATTTAATAATAGGCTCCAGTGAATCCTGTCTTGTATTTTTTAATTGATGTCATCATGGTACTTATCAGAGAGTAACCAAAGAATCCTGTAAGATAAAATGTATAAATGTATGTAGTTGTAATTTTAATAAATAACTTATACTTAAGAATGTGTTGTTATTTGTTTTCGTGTGTGAATAAATATTTTACAAGGATTAGCATTGTTATTACTTTCAAAAAGATATCTTACATAAGTTGGAATAACTTACTATTTTTCACATAAGTTGTACTAAAATAATGAAGTAATATATCTTACTTTGTTTTTGAAATCCAAATTTCCAATAAAAAGTATTAAGTAGGATTAATTAAGGTCCCATGGTAGCGTTACTTCAATTATCTACTAACTGTTTTGTAAAAATCTAAAGTAAAGAAAAAACATATTCACATTCACAAGAAAACCAACTAAAATCCTCCATATAAGTTACTGGAAAGTAACTTTTTAAGGATCGCTTTATTTGACACTTGAGACGCGCAATAATCGTTTTCGTGCTGTCAAATAGACGTGATGGTAGGAATAGTCCATACAAAAAAGGTGAATGGTTTTGTGACGTCAACCAAAACAATCCTGTTTAAGGCCTGCTATAAAGGTGTCATGGTTGCATTAAACAATATGTGGCCTGCACTGCCACTCCTTTTATACTTGTATTTTGTATGTACATATATTTTGTATGAATAAGTTGTAAATATTGTAAATTTTCATGAATCGCAACATACAAGCGGACATACATTCTTTTACATGTATATAAATATATTGTCATTTATGAAAGACCGCTGCGCGCATGCGTGGCCATCAACCGTTCTTATGAAGACGGTGTCGCCACGCCTGACGTGCGGCGGCTAGTCGAGTAACTATTTTTTGCTCTCGCTTTTTGTTTTAAAATTTTCCTGTCATAAATAAATTTTAATAGGGAATTGTAAATACTTTTGGAGAGCATCTTTTATCCATAACTCCGATAACATCATTCACCTTCTGTATATATAATATTTGTTTGTGCTAGTGTGAAGTGTACATAAATAAACTGTAAATAGTGATCTCCTTCTTTTCCTTTCTTCCTGTGTACATAGCTTACGCCTAGCCATAACATTTAATCCTGCGCTTGGCTTAATCTTTACCCAACGCGCTTCACTGGTGACCCCGACGTGATTTGAACACGCAACATGACTTTTGGTTTACGTAACGCCGGTCAAACTTTTCAGCGTTTTGTGGATGAGATGGTGCGGGACCTGAACTTCTGTTTTCCCTATCTGGACGATTTTCTGGTCTTCTCCAGGACTCCAGAAGAGCACAAAGAACACCTTCGCACTCTGTTTTCTAGGCTGCAGGAGTATGGCATCGTAATAAACTTTTCGAAGTGCGTTTTTGGCGCCTCGGAGGTAGTTTTCCTAGGATATCTCATTTCAGCTGAAGGTACAAAGCCCCTTCCTGCAAAGGTTGATGCTATAAAAGACTTTCCTGTGCCCAAAACAGTGCGCGAGCTTCGTCGGTTCCTAGGGATGATTAATTTCTACCGAAGATTCATTCCTGGTGCAGCTGTCCAACAAGCTCCCCTAAATGCACTTTTAGAAGGTTCTGTAAAAGGCTCGCATCCTGTGTATTTTTCATCAATAGAGAGCGAAGCCTTTGAAAACTGCAAGAAAGGTCTATGCCAGGCAGCCCTTCTTGCACACCCAGATTGCAACGCCAAACTTGCAGTCGTGACAGACGCGTCCGACAATGCTATTGGAGCAGCGCTGCAGCAATTCAAGGAGGACCAAGGATGGCAGCCTCTCGCTTTCTTCTCTAGAAAGCTGAGTCCAGCGCAGAAGAAGTATTCTCCCTACGATCGCGAATTACTAGCGATTTATGAAGCAATCAAATACTTCCGGCATATGGTCGAAGCTAGAGACTTCATAGTATATACCGACCATAAACCCCTATCATTCGCGTTCCATTCACGAAAAGAGAACTGCTCACCTCGTCAGTTTCGACACTTGGATTTTATATCCCAATTTACGACTGACATCCGGCACATAGCAGGTAAGGACAACGTCGTGGCCGATACCCTTTCGAGGATTGAAGAGATCGTACAGCCTGTTGATCTGAATCAATTAGCGGACGCTCAAACTTCAGATCCTGAACTGCGACTTCTCCTTGAAAACACCACGTCATTGCGTCTGAAGAAGATGAAGCTGCCAGATGTTCGGGTAGATTTATATTGTGAAGAAAGAGACGGGAACGTGAGACCTTACGTCCCAAAGATATATCGTCGGCAGGTATTTGACTGTCTGCATTCCCTTAGTCATCCAGGGGTGAATGCTTCCCTAAAATTAGTCACGGATCGATATGTGTGGCCAGGAATCAGAAAAGACTGCCGAGAATAGACCGCATTAAGCCGGCCTACATACTTTGTGACACAAACACCACACATGCCACCCCATCACATTCTAACACACGTACACACACCCCAGTTATGCCGTCATTACCTCACGATACACTCCCTGAACCCCAAAGAAATGATATCCTACGGACACGTTCAGGTCGTGTTGTACGGTTTCCTAGGCATCTATTATCGCCCTTGACGGTCTCTGGAGGGGGGTGATGTGGCCTGCACTGCCACTCCTTTTATACTTGTATTTTGTATGTACATATATTTTGTATGAATAAGTTGTAAATATTGTAAATTTTCATGAATCGCAACATACAAGCGGACATACATTCTTTTACATGTATATAAATATATTGTCATTTATGAAAGACCGCTGCGCGCATGCGTGGCCATCAACCGTTCTTATGAAGACGGTGTCGCCACGCCTGACGTGCGGCGGCTAGTCGAGTAACTATTTTTTGCTCTCGCTTTTTGTTTTAAAATTTTCCTGTCATAAATAAATTTTAATAGGGAATTGTAAATACTTTTGGAGAGCATCTTTTATCCATAACTCCGATAACATCATTCACCTTCTGTATATATAATATTTGTTTGTGCTAGTGTGAAGTGTACATAAATAAACTGTAAATAGTGATCTCCTTCTTTTCCTTTCTTCCTGTGTACATAGCTTACGCCTAGCCATAACATTTAATCCTGCGCTTGGCTTAATCTTTACCCAACGCGCTTCAAATACAGTTCAGTTCAAGTGCTGCTATAAGAGATGACGGTAGGCCTGCTAGTCTAGTTCTCTTTAAAAACTTGAGTTGGCAACACTGGTCAAGTGTCATGTCAAGTTTTATTATGGTTTTGGTTCGAAGAACGATTTTCACGTGGTTTTGAAATATTTTTTCGGCATGTTTTCTGTTTTAAAGTGTAGTAATTTGAAATAATTAAATAATAATGTATCGTCTTGTTTCTGCGAAGAATATATATCGAAACTCTTTTCCCGGACTTGCCTTACCAGGGAATAATTCACTTAGAAACACCTCTATTTCGGAAATAAAATGTTCATTTTGTCGAAAATATCTTCTTGCTGGCCCGTTTTCAGGTTATTTTTGTTTGCTTATATTTAATAAAGATGTTAATCGTATTCTTATAAGTCATATTCTTTATAATATAACCTTAAAATACAATTGCGTAACTTTTCTGTCTTTATCCAGAAAATCTTGTGAGGCATCAATCTACGAGAACGGTTAGTGTATTGAGGTCATCAAGAAAGAAGGCCAAACATAAAAATTACAAGAAGTATGGTGAACTCTTAGAAGGTTAGTGTTATTTAGTGTTTGTTTACATTATTCACAACCTCAATTTTATACCTTCTGAAGTGTAATTTAAACATGTATATTGTTTTCAGTTGGCGAGTCAATGACAGAAACCAAGGTGTCAATAAGTAAGCTACGTGCTTCACACCTGTCAAAACTAGCATCTAGTCCGGTATCACTTGGCCAGCTGCACCAGCTCACTACAAAACCCAGTAAAAACAAGTCTCAACTAAAGGAAGTAGATCCAGAGTTGTTGCAGCGTGTCAAAGATAAGATCCTTAAGAAGGCACTGCCAACTGCCAAAGAGATAGTATTAGAAGACGACAAATGTGCCCTAGTTTACACTAATCACCAGCTCTCTGGAAAAGAGGAAAGATTTAAAACCAAACAGTATATAGAGATGGTGAAGGAGAGTTACTATAATTTTAGAAAGGCTACTTTATATGACCAGAAGTTGCAAGATTTGAGGTATGCAATAAATGAGGGTTTGAATCAAGAGTTTGACCTCAATGTTTCTGGGAAAGCAGACTCTAAAATTCACAGTGATGCTGATTTATTGCCGAAGAGCCCACATGCAGTATTCAGACAGCTGTTTGTTGACAACCAGCTGGATGCTTACGATCAAGAGCTACTGACCCACATTACTAATATGCAGTAAGTTAAACTTTTTTAAATTACAGAATTTGTCCCAAAAAAAAAAAATTTTTTTGAGGGTTTTTATAAAATAATGTAAAAGAATTTGTGTTACAATGTAGGTAGTCAAACTGTGCCTGTGTTTTCATATATGCCAATGTAATCAGTGTTCATCAAAAAACAAAAAAAGTAATGCAGTTATGCCCCTTGCTTTGATCTCCTAAATATTCTTAATTTGTTCATGAAGTAAAAATTTGCTAACATTGCTATTTTCAATGAAACAGACATGCTGGAATAGCTCACCCAGCCCTGGAGGAACTATGTGAAGACCCTGCTGTCCACGAAGGTGAAACTCATGAGGAACTGGACTTCCACCTAGAGGCTCCTTCAGCAAAGAGTCTGAAGGTCAAAAAGGCGTAAGTTGAATGGTTACATTATTATGGCTCTTACTCTCACTATCTCTTACTTAGATGTTGCTTACATGAAACTGTTATTACACATAAGTAATTTAAAAATATATATATATTTCAGAAGGGCAGCAATAAAACAAAAGAAGAAGGTGAAACGTGAGAAGCGGCGAGCATTACAAGAGCTAAACATGAAAGAAGATATGAAGGCGCTCCTGCGCCGCGGCAAACAAGACGCCCTGCACAGGCTGCTGACGGCGCATTTGCATCTCTTGTGCTCACTCAACATGGTGCATGAGGTACCATACTTCTTTATTACTGTCCATACTTATTGGAAATTGAAGCCTCCAATTGTGTTTAGTCTTTTAGTTTAAGTTTTTAAGTGCAGTATTTGCCTGTCTGTTCTGAATAAACTAAGATAATACCAGGCCAGACAGCATGAAAAAAAATATCCCTTTTGGAATGTTTGAAGCAGAGGCGACATTCCATAAGCCTGTTGATTTTGGCTAGTAAGCACACAGGCCTTTGTAGTTAAAATTCACACTCCAAACCCCAGAGCGTTTCGGCCGGTTTCCCTACAGGCAATTGGAGTAAGTATTATCTAACAAGTGAGGTTACAAATGCATGTTGATTTCGGCCAGGAAGCACACAGGCTTTTGTAGTTGAAACTCATTCCAAAATCCAGAGCGTAACGGCTGGCCCGAGCCCTTCAGGGTATTGGAAAAAGTAAATAGGATTAAGTGAGATTGCATATGCTTGTCCATTTCGGCCAGAAAGTGTTCCTGGTTGTATTGGTGGATCTTATAAGTTTTTTAAATGCTGTTAAAATAATTTATGCGAAGTTTATTCAAGTTATACTGGATACAGCTAAAAAACATTTCGTAGTATTAATACATAAATTGTATAATCTGTTATTATACACACATAAAATCAAACATCAAGTAGGTAATTATTTAAAAAACCCCGACTGGGAGATAATTTTTAGTTTTTTACCAAACTACGGCGAAGCCAAAAAATGTCATCTATGATAAAACAACATAACCCCACCGAGTTTGGGCTCAATCTATTCGTTTTGAGGAGTACTTTAACCTTTTTAGGTCATTGTTATAGATACAAGCTTGTAATAATTACTTATTAAGGTTATCTCTTCCTTGCTGGTCTGGGAGAAAACTAAAAACTTAGAATGTACCAGCTGCTTTTCTACACACGCAGATACATACTGTCACGTCTCTATCCCTAATGGGGCATACAGAGCATGTTGTATCATGCGACTCCAGGCCACCGGGGTCATTCTAACCTCAAAATACCTTATAAATATATGTTTGGTGTCTTTGCTACAACGGAGCATGTTGATACTTGAGATACTTTTAAGTGGTGAGACTGACATTGTTTAATAAATATGGTTATACAGTATCCTTGTTTAATGACTCATTTTTTTCGCCGCCGCCGATGGTTCGCCGCATAATTATTTACATTGTATATGTATGACTCGTCGTAAGATACTTAAAAGAAGTAATTTTAAAATCTTTTATCCACCCTGATAACATAAAATTCACAGTTTCCTCACTCATTTTTACAAATAAAACAACTTAGGTACGATAACAACTTTGAAGCGTAATAGTAATAAATCACTAAAACAAACCAATTCAAGCACGTGCCAATAGGCGTCATTATATAGGTATATTGTGCCGATGTCGTCCTGTTTCAAGTAAAACAATGAAAATGGCACTATCTCTTTCACTCTTTTAATAAATTATATAACGTGTTTTACTTTTTACCAATGACCGAACGCGCACCGAAAAGCTCCGAGTATTAAAGTAAAACAGCTACAATGTCCAGTTTGAACTGGATGAGCTACTCGGGGATTTGTAGTTGCATTAACGCTATTTTTCTGCTCCACTAACCCATAGGGTTCGGCCCGGCCGAAACGCTCTGGGCTATGGAGTGTGAGTTTCAACTACAAAAGCCTGTGTGGTTCCTGGCCGAAATAAACGTGCATTTTTAACATCACTTGATTCATATTTACTAACTCCAATAACCTGTGGGGTTCGGCCGTCAGACCGGCAGAAACGCTCTGGGGTTTGGAGTGTGAATTTTAACTACAAAGGCCTGTGTATTTCCTGGCCGAAATCAACAGGCTTATGGAATGTCGCGAAGCAGACCACTAGAAATTTTAGCTTTTTGATGTGTAGAGTTTTTCCCTAGTGGATGCTTATGAAGACTATTTTGCAAGTAATATTAAATAGGGTACTTATAAGATGAGAATTAAAAATGACATATCTGAATACTTTTACATCTAACAAAGTGTATATTTTCTAAAAATAAATAAGTGATAAGTGACCCACTTTGACATCTCTCTACTTTTATCAGCATGGCGAACATGTGGATTGATAAGGAATTGACATAGAAACAGATGCTGGGTCTATTGATTTAACAACACCATACAACAACATTATGTTTTCAAGCATTTGATAAAGTGGCAATAGTTGCAGACTTTGTTTTTTTAGAAAAATCGCACAAATCAAATGCATTTCATTTTTTTTTTAAATTGATGAATGAAAACATTGTTAGACGGACAAGTTGTGTTTTTTTACATTCCTAAAACAATGTCCTTTTACAGGGTCGTCAAGTTCTACAGTATTTTAGACAAAAAGGCTCGAAGCACCCAGAACTGGAAAAAATATTGGATGTCAAGATATACAATGCTCTTTTGCATGGTTATGCTTTTATAGTAAATATCAATATTATTTTTTACATTTTTTCTTATAAAGCTACTAACATTATTATAAAATATCACATCATTTATCATTTTAGTTTTGGTTCTGTCTTATTTCATTCATTCTTCTTTTTACAGGGTCAAATAGAAAATATCAAAGAATTACTGATGTTCATGTCTGAGGATGGCATTGAAGCCAATGTACAGACATACGCAGCCATATTTGAATGTATTGAAAGAAACACGCAAGATAACAAAGCAACTTTACTCAGATTTTACCAAAATTTGATGGAAAATAAGGTAAATTGAATTAATTTTATTGAAAAGCATACGAACATTTAATTTTATGAAACTAGAACCGAATAATTTTGTTTCATCTTCCACCCTAACAATACAACACCCTTTATTGTAAAAAATAAATAAATGTAATAAAGTACATGATATAATTATCTTAAAAATCCCTTCCAGGCACCTTGCTTACACAGGGTGGAATTGAATTCGTTGGAGTCCTTTTAAGTACCTATTCTACCCATGATACATAGTAATTTAAAACTTATAAATTGACGACCTCCGTGGCGTAGTGGTCACCATGCTAGTCTGCCACCCAGAGGTCCGGGGTTCGATCCCCGGTCAGGGCAAGTTGGAAAATGGTCTTTTTCAAATTGTTCGGGGTCTTGAATGTTTATCTATATATGTATATGTTATAAAATATAGTATCGTTGAGTGATTATCCTATAACACAAGTCTCGAACTTACTTTCGGGGTAGCTCAATCAGTGTTAATTGTCCCTATATATTTATTTATTTAATAAAACGTCAATCAAATATTCTATTTATTTTAGGGCATAAAACTAAACGACTTAATGGATAAAACAAAGTTTCTTTATGACCAACGGGAGGTTGTTCTCAAAGCCATAAGAAGGATTGAACCAGATTTCGAACCTGAGTACACACCTCCACTGCTGGACTATAATTGTCGACTTATGGACAACTTGACCCTGGATAAGATTGAAGCCAGACAGGGGTTATTTAAATCCCCTGCAGAGGGGGTAGTCACCCAGGATGAGGTCCGAGAGATGGGCAAGCAGCAACTGGAGATAGAAATCAAGGGAGATATTGAGGTTAAAAATATTGATTCTAAAGATGACACATCGCCTATGGTTAAATTCTGTGTAAGTTTATCATTACATATTACATACATATCTAAATGTTAGTACTTGGGCGACTGAGCTTCGCTTGATGAAAACACCAAGATGAAGATGTTCTCGAAGAAATTAAACCTAGCTATAGTCCATTTGGTTAGGTATTCAAATGAATGTAAACAATCTTGACATGTCTTTTATTGAAATATACACTTTACAAATTGCCATCTTTACACATTAAGATGTAATTCATGATTTATACATCATTGATTTGTAATTTGCATAGGTATTGATTTATATAGTGTATATTTTAATAAAAAGACATGTCAAGATTGTTTACATTTATTTAAGTATTTAATTAAATTTAATTGAAACAAAGTTTCAAAATGGCTTTAGGTACAAAACATGCAAGCGCCCGGGACGCTCGGTTAATTTATTTGGTGCCTTAGGCTCATTTACACAGTTAAAGTCTCTTGTATACAATTTATGGTTGATGTTTAGGTTAGACTAGACCAAGTAATCTATTGCGTCAATTTAATTGTATGCGACAGGCAAGAAAATTGCGGTGTGTTAATGGGCTTTGACTCACGTCATAGGCACCAAGTTCAGTCAGGTTTGGCGAAGCATGTATTTGCAAAATAGAACATAAACTGTGTGATATAAAGCAATGCCCCTAGAAATATAATAATTAACCCGCCAAGTGCGAGTCGGACTCGCGCACGAAGGGTTCCGTACCATTATCCAATAAAAAAATCACTTGTTGTATGGGAATGGCACTTAAATATGTATTTTATTTTAATTTAATTATTTATTTGTAAAGTGAATATACAACGAAATATTCTGTGAATATTAAAAGCGTCTACCTGTTGCCGTTATTAAAACCGAGAAAAAAAACACGTTTGTTGTATGGGAGTCCTTCTTAAATATTTTTTTACCTTTTGGGTACTGAACCCTATAAAAAAACATTTAAATACAATTTTTAACGAGTTATATTGAATTTCAGAGAGAAAAATTGCAAGAGACTGAAAAAGAATGGCGCGGCATAGTCAAAGAAGCTTTCGTGCGGAACCTTGGAACACTGAAGTCTCAAAGCACAGCTTCACACACTGCCATCACGTTGTATCCTTATCTCAAAGTATTAAAGGTCAGTTTCCTATTAATGTGTTCTTATAAATGTGAAAGTTTGTATGGATGTTTGTTTCTTTTACGTCAAACCGTCTGAACGGATTGGAATAAAATTTGGCTTGTATGTAGGTTATTACCTAGAATTACAAACAGAATACTTTTTATCATGTGAAAATTTGAGGTTTCCATAGGCGTCAACTCCACGGGCGAGAGAATCGCGACGAGTTGACATAAGTCCATACATCAATTTGCCGCGATAATATCGCCTTGTGGAGACACGGTCAGAAAGCCATTATGGATATAGGGTTGTCAAAAATTTTACCATATGTGCAACGCCGTGGGCATCAGCTAGTAGTGTGTAATAAATAGTGCACATATGGGAAATGCACATGATATATTAGATATTACGTGTAATAGATATATAATCAGTCTTTTTTTCTATTGCAGTGTAGACAGAGCTCTGAGGGGTTACTCCATAAAATAATACGTTAGTCGTACGATGGTGACGTCCTATTTCTATGTCAAACCAAATTAGACTTTATCATCACATTTAAATGCTCAATGTTGCTTGACACTGAAACGCGGATACGCAGTAACGTCCGTCTTGCCTACCGCTTTTGGAGTAACCCCCCTGGGCCATAAGATCCTAAGTTTTCCTTATACTTGCTCATTGACCCGATTGACTCTTGCAATCTGTGCGATATATGTCATGTTCTGTTCTATTTCTAGGTTGATCAGTTTGTAGACCTAATAATGGGAGAGCTCAGCAAGTTGGTTGATGGCAGCGAAACATACAGTCCCACTCTCAAGCTACTGCAGAGAGATCTGGGCACCCAAGTTTATCACAAGTAAGTACTTTCACAAATCTGTTTGTAAGCCAAAGTGATGAGTGTGAGCTACCTAAATACCAAGTAAAGTTTCATTTAGTTCGGTAAAGTTTTATTGACTTCGCCCGCTTGATTATTTGTTATCTAACTTAATGTAAATATACCTAAATACCACGTAAAGTTTCATAAAGTTCGCTCGCTCGAGGTCTAAGTCGTTTATTATATAACCTACAAGGTGTTGAAATGCTTTGCGAATATTTATCTTTTATTCCTTGTATTTCATCATGATGATGATGATGATGATGAAATACAAGGAATGGGATGATGACATCATCCCATCCCATTTTCCGCCCACTGCTGAGCTTAGGCCTCTCCTTTGTTCTGGGTTCTGTGCTACATTCTTAGTATTATCTTAAGAGCTTGGTGGATCGAGTACGCATTATTAGCTCTTTCGCAGTTAAGGGTGTGGTCCACACTTGGACGGGTGACCACAAGTGGCATACAATTTCTCGAGCTCTGTGATTCGGAAGGCACGTAAAGTCATTGGTCTAGTCGTCAAGATATACAGGGTGACTTTTTAACCACCAGCCAAATCAAAGTATTATGGTCTTTAGCAAAAATAATTAATGACATGTTTTTTCTTTAAATACGACTCTGTATAAAAAACTTGAGATAAAGAACCCTAAGTTTATCCGCAAAGTGCATAAGATTGTCGACATAGCGCGCCAACTAAGTAGGTACGTACAACGCGCCCCGCCTTCCGTGGGCCGGCGATGACCCCTATTCGTTTCATTGAAAGAAAGACACCTAGCTTTGTTTCGTAGCAATTAGGTAATTTAGTTAGGTACCTACATGTCCTGAAACGTCGTGCTGCGTCTCGCGTGCTCGCCCTGGGATCCCTTTCGAAGAAATGGAGTATTTCATCTTCGACCTCCAGTGCTAAACTTGATCTGCCACCCCCGCTCGAGTGTATTGGCGCAGTAAATTGTCAATGATCTTATAATTTTTGGTTTGCGCGTAAAATTGTTTCACGATTTGGCACTCGCGGGTTTATGCCAGAGGCTTGGAAGCGAGGAACACTTTCACGGCGATAAAGTCTCTGGGCTTCGTTTAAACTTTCGCCACTTAAAATTTAATAACGAACCATCTCGTATTCACGATGTGAATACATTTTGAGAAAATTGTAACCCGCGGCGATCCCGAGGGTGCAACGAACAGGACGCAGACGCACTACCTACGACACATGCGTACGCGTGGGTGCGCAGCCGAGGACTGACCAGAGGGGTTAATGTTAGTACAACAAAGTAGGAAATTATAATGTATAATGATATCGATTCAAAATGTATTCTATCTTTGTATGATCCTTATATAAACCAAGATCATTTTATTTGGTCATATAATATAAGTTCGTACTAGAAATAACAGATGGCATAACTAGTAAAAGTAACTAAATAGTTCAATAGAATTTGAAAAGATTTCTCTAGTTACTTACTCATTTTTTAACGATAGTAGATTTTAATAATAAAAAAAATATAATTTGATTTTAACTAAAAAAACATTTAAAAAACCATAAAAAGACAAATGTCCGTAAAATTACATCAACGTCAATTTTGTCTTGGTACAATTTCTATATCTGTAAATGGCAACACCGATAAAGTTTTAAACTTGTAGGTACTAGTTTGTAATGTTGTGATGTAAACTTTGGTGTGAAACAAAAATCAAGAAAACTTACTAAATATATAAAGTATGTGCTGAGACAAATAGAACTGTGTTATATTTTGGATATGTTTTGTCATTCCAACCATGTATATTCTGCGATGATCGTGTGATTTGATAATATAATTGATTTCCATTACATTTTAAATAAGGCTTTCATTTTGAGCCTATTTCGCATTGTTTATGTACTTAATCATTTATAATCCAAAATATTGTGTGACTGCCATCTCCATTAATTGTCTCTTTGGCGTAATAACATAAACATTGTGAAGTATGGCAGGTTTATCTCCCAAAACAAAAACATCATACGTAGGTAAACTATAAAGTAGTTATACCATAGACGGCTTCGTGGTTTGGATATATATCTAATCCTTACTAAAAATAACAGATGGCGTTAGTTATGCATTGCAAAATTTATTTCCGCTTCACACCGCGGAGATAGGTCTTCAGTATATACAAAAGTACTCTGTGGGACTGACCTTGCGCGCGCAGTTGAGGCAGCGTGGCGCCGCCGGGCCGGGATAGCCGCCCCTGCCCGCCCCCCGCACCCCGCGATTCCCTTCTCAGCGCGCAGCGTGGCGCAGCATAATGTTTACGTAGGTACGTTTGACTCGGTGACAATGGTTCAGCAGTAATCGGTACAAGAAGAATATTTCGAGATGAAAATTTTGCATACTATTTTTTTTCATAAACGTGTTCAGGTAATGGTACTTCATGCATGAAAAAAATTTGGCTGGTGGTTAAAAATTTGACACCAGTATAGGCCTACACACATAAAAACAAACAAAACAAGCTAGTATTATTTGAATTATAATCTCTGACGTTGTGAACTTGTCAACAGGTATCAAATAGAGCAGTACCGCCGCAACGGGGTGCTGTCTAAGATAGAGGAGCTGTACGCCGAGTACGCGTCGTGGTACGTGCGGCGGCGGCCCGCGGACGGCGGCGGGCGCGCCTACAACTGCCGGCAAGCGTGGCAGGCGCTCGCGCATGCGCGCAGGGACGGGGCCACCATTGTGAGTCATTTTTCTCTAATTTACATACTGCTGCTCAGACAGGTTCCCGCGGCACCATGCGCTCAAAGATTTAGTCCGCAGAGCTTTCATCACTGCCGGCGTCCCCTGTGTGTTGGAGCTACCGGGCCTGAATAGATCGGATGGGAAGAGGCCTGATGGACTTACCCTAGTGCCATGGAAACGAGGCAGATGCGTGGTCTGGGATGCTACCTGTGTCAGTATAGTTGCACCCAGCCACTTGAGTCGAACTGCCTGTACCGCAGGGGCGGCTGCCGCAGAATAAGCATAATGAAAAAAATTTTACATACAATTAGGTTTCTCTTTACGTAGTTGGCGCTTAGCGTCAAGTTCCGCCAGAATGACCTTTTCGCAGTAAGCTCCTTCCAACAATCAGTACAGGATTTAGGTGTCCTTTAGGCACGCTTGCCTATTATTATGGACTGAATTCACCCTTAAAAAAGTTTCACTATATTTTTTTGCTATCGTATTTGGAGGGGCGACATAATCAAGCAGTCCTGTCTTCACCCTCACCCACGCTTAGGGCATGGATACAGGTATGCCGGTATACCGGTAAAAAAAATTCTGTTTGATATCGGTATTTGAGGATACGTTGTTATCATTAGAGAGTAAGACAGATTTTATTTAATACCTATTTGATTGTGATATTTGTGCCAATGAAACAATATAAATAATTCTTGGTTCAAATAATGTATTTTTTTAGTGCTCTTAATTGTCTTTATTTTAATAACTCATATAGTTTCAGTGTTTTTGCTATATGTATAGCGTAGAAAACCGCTTTAGCTCTCCGCCGACAAGAATTACCAATCGTTATTGGAATCATTTAAACATTAATTAGAAGTATTTAAAAAAATACCGGTTATTGAAATTTCAATACCGGTATGAAAATAATTCCGGTATTCCATGCCCTACCCGCACTTCTTACGTCTTACCGCCTTTCTAAGATCTGCTATTGCGGAGTTTCAAATAACTAATTTACCTACAATGATATTAACAGTCTTTCATTCGCAGGACATGGAAGAAGCGCCGTGGCCGGTTGAAATGCGGCAAAACGTTGGCAAGTTCCTGTACAACATCATCATCAACGATGTCAAGATTGACGTCAACATGTTCAAGCCGAAGGCTAAACAGTAAGTAATCCAAGAACACGAGTTTTACATACCAATTATTAAATTACAAAAGGTTAAAAAATACCGCCTCAAATGGGGTGACATAGGGGATACAATACAATATTACAACAAATAGCGGTTTTATCGCCAAGCAATTTCTGCCAGGCAACCTCGCTATATAGGAAAAGTGATGGGAAATTAGGTAGTGCGTGGTTATTAGGTATCAAAAATAATTGTTGGATTTTATTTTACGTAGGCGAAATTTTGTATTTTTAATTTATCTTTAATTATTACTTGTTTAGTTTGCGTACTCTTCTTTCTTAATCTTGAGTGCCTAAAAATTTAAAAACCTTTTGAGGTTATAAGTTTTGTCTCCAAACAAAAAAAAAACCGTAGAAAGAAGAAATCGACTGAAGATGTAACAGATATATCAGAATCCTATTTCTGTCATAAACAGGAAGAAGCTGCCAGCAGTGTACAAGGTGCACCGTCCTTGGGGACGCCTTGTCCGCCTCGAGCTGAAGCCGCACCCGGTGCTAGCGCGGCTATGGAGCGGGGCGTCCCGGTCTGAGTTGCGGATGAGAGCTGCCCTCGCGCCTACGGCCTGCCCACCGTTACCGTGGGTGAATTTGAAGGCTGGAGCGTATCTGGTCACACCTACCCCGCTTATTCGGTGAGTTATTGACAATAGAACTGAAGCTGCACCCGGTACTAGCGGGACGTCCCGATCCGAGCTGCGAATAAGAATTACCATCGCATTTACTACCTGCCTTCCGTTACCGTGGAGGAGCAAAGGCTGGAGCGTATCTGGTCACACCTACCCCGCTCATTCGGTGAGTTATTTACAGTATAGAACTCAAGCCACATTCAGTGCTAGCGCGGCTGTGGAGCGGGGCGTCCCGATCCAAGCTGCGAATGAGAGCTGTCCTCTCATCTACTGCCTGCCCACCGTTACCGTGAGCGAATTTGAAGGCTGGAGCGCCTCTGGTCTCACCTACCCCGCTCATTAGGTGAGTCATTGACAGTTTAAAACTATAACTGTATTCGAAATTAATCGGATTCGGAGCAATGCGTCGCATTCTGAGTTACGAGTGTAGCCCTCGCTAGAAGTGGCGCCAGTGGCGTAGCCTAGCATGGGTGGCACCCGGTACGGAGACATTATACTCCGCACCGGGTGGCACCCCAACATTACCTGTCGTAGACTATTTTTAGGTGGGGCTAAACTAAATATGTCGCCACATGTCGGATTGCAGAAAGGAGTCTTTCAGTTTGCCTAGTATACCTATACTTTGAACGAGCAATTCTTGTATATACATATATGTCGCGGACGGCCGTGTAAAAGGAGGCAGAGCAGGGTGGGATCGGCATCTGACATCTCGGACGACGTAAACAACCCACTTGGTTACTTACATTACGAGAACAGACTATAATGTAAGGATGAAAACCTACTTACAGTCACGTTAAATCACCTTACCGATGTCACCGCATGAAATACCTTACCTGGGCCGATAAGCCAGTACCCCGCCTCGCACTGAACCATGAATTGCAACCACATGTGTTGGATCCTCTGGCCCACACAGATTTTGAATACTGTGTCCAACAGGGCTTATCGTCCAGCTGAAATAGACTGCCATTGTAATAAATTGGTTCACCAATCCACATCTATTATAATAATCGCAATTAAATAAGTCTTGGCCATATATATATTGAAGATCTCGAAAACTGCTCCGTCGATTTTGATGAAATGCGGTATTTAGAGAGTGACGAGGCTAAAAAAAAATATTAAAAAGAAAACAGTAACCTGTCGCCCAGTTAGTTTTAGTTAACACAGTAAATGTTCGCAGGATGCCGATGAACATAATGAGCCAGTGGAGCCGGCTGGAGCAGGCCCCGGTGGGCGCGCTGCACCCCGTGCTCGACAGCCTCAACCAGCTGGCTGAGGTGCCGTGGGTCATCAACAAGCCCATCTTGGATTTACAGCTACATATATTCAGGTAACATTCATTTGCAACACAAAAAATGTCAATGTATATGTATAAGACTTATCTTGAATGTCAGATTGTAACTTCTAACACAAATACACATTCTATACTCTATTATTTGATGTAGGAAAATAGATCTTTGGTAATAGTAAAAAGGTGGAGCTTTATTTGTGTTTAGAGGACTTACTTGTATTTTCGTATACTTTAATTTTTAATATTACACGCAGTATCATCCCTAACCGTCTTATTAATAAACGCGATTTAACTTTAGTGTTTGGTTTGAACTTACTGCCCGAAACAAAAGACCCCGCAATATGTCACTTTTTCTTTTGTCACTGTTAACTTCATTTGGGTGACTATAATGGATTAAACCAAGACCTAAAGTTAGTCTGCGTTTTATAATAAGAAGGCTTGAGTCTAAGAAGACATTTCCTACTGTTTAGTATGGATCGTATTTCGAGAAGTTTTCAAAGACAAGGGCCACCAGATGGCAGCACAGTAATGTCAGATCCAATCAACTGTTATTATTGGATCATCAGTTGACAAGTTCTTATGCTCTGTCAAATGTATCCAATAACATCTGCTTACTGGACTTCAGACTTCACCGCGCTACATCCTGGCGGCATATATTTTTAAAATTCTATATAATGTCAACGGCCCCTTTCTACTACCGCATCTCAAGCAACCGAACAGAGCCAAGAGAGGTAAGATAGAGCACATACTTAGGAAATTGATCCTTGGTATATGCTCTAGAGAAGCCTACGTCCAGCAGTGAAAGTTATGCGGCTGAAATGATGATGATGATGAGTTGAACCAAAAGTACAGATTTAATATAAATAAGGAGTCTCGCCTTGCCCCGCTGCCCGTCCAACACCTCGACAAGGCTTGAACGGGAGCTACGAGGACGGGGAATGGGGGCGCATATTGCGCGGGATGTTAGAATATTCCGTTCTGTATATAATATTTATTCCAACTAATGAGATACTTTTTTGTAAACGTCAAAACAAACATATTCTATGGGATTTGTATGAAATACATGCTAATGATGGCATAGTTTCTTGTAGTCAATTAACACTCTTAATATCCGTTTTTCTGGAATAATCTAATATCACGTTGAAAATGGATCTGATCAGTCAAGGGACATTATTTTGTGACGTTTTATCTTAATAGTACCAAATAATTTATTTTTGACCTAGGAAAGTACCCAATTGGGGTGACGACAGGGTTAAAAAAGTATAATTGTAATAAGTCCGTCTTTTAGAATATCTATAAAAATAATGGAGCCATATTTTTCAGTTAGCCAAAAAAGTAAAAATTCACAAAGATACGAAGCATCAAAGTTCCGTAGTGGGGGCTTGCGATGTCACCTCTATGTAAGAATCGTACGTAGCCGTGACGTCATGCAAAATTTCAATGCGTTTTGTCATTTTTTGTTTCTCAGAAAAAAGAAAAAAACACGTGTACACTATTTTTTTTAAATCTAACCGATGGGTTAAATTGTTTTTCCATTCGTCATGCCTATTCTCCTCCTTGACAACCTCCGTGGCGTAGTGGTCACCATGCTAATCCGCCACCCAGAGGTTCCGGGTTCGATCCCCGGTCAGGGCAAGTTGGAAAATGACCTTTTTCAAATGGTCCTGGGTCTTGGATGTTTATCTATATATGTATTTGTTATAAAATATAGTATCGTTGAGTTAGTATCCCATAACACAAGTTTCGAACTTTCTTTGGGGCCAGCTCAATCATTTGTCCCTATATATTTATTATTCTGTGCTTTTGGTTCGTCCTTAAAGAGGCGTTTGCTGGCAGGTCGGGCGGCAACAAGAAGCTGGACATCCCCCCTCCGTCGTCGTCGCTGGACGCGTCGCAGTGGGAGGCCGGCCAGCCGGCGGACGCGGCGGCCGCCTTCAAGCGCCGCGTGGCCGTGAGCCGCGCGCGCGCCGAGATGCACTCGCTGTGGTGCGACATGCTGTACAAGCTGTCGCTTGCCAACCACTTTAGGTGAGTTAGAGACAGCAAACAGCTGTTAAAGTTTTGATAACCTTTATGAAGTCACCTGAGATTTTTAGATACATAATAATATTGTTTTTCATTATTCCATGTACCGACTGCGACTAAAAAAAGGTCTATAAACGGCTTTATGCATTTTTATTGTCTAATTGTCACTAGAGACAAAAAATTAAAAAAAAAACAACGGATTTTCAGATTTTTTTATGAAGTCAGGTTTTTTTTTAATACCTAGTTGTTCTCCTCGAACTGTGAACTTGCACGCTTCATATCTCGGCAAGACCTTGACAGATTTAATTCATCTTGGAACTTAAAAATTCTATAAGCTACTTCTACACGCCTACCAACTTTCATTAAGATGCCATCAAATTTTGAGTTATCATCGAACGAACATATTGACATACATACTCGAAGAACTTCGCTGGCTGACTTCGATTACTTGTTAACTGATGTAGTTGCTTGTTTTTCACACAGAGACCGTGTGTTCTGGCTGCCGCACAACATTGACTTTCGCGGGCGCGTGTACGCGTGTCCGCCGCACGTGTCCGTGCTGAGCGCCGACGCGGCGCGCGCGCTGCTGCAGTTCGCCAAGAGAGAACCTCTCGGGCCGAGAGGCCTGCGGTGGTTGAAGCTGCACGCCGTCAACCTCACCGGCACCATGAAGAAGAGCACTGTCGACGAGAGGTAAGTTACTATCAGTCACACTATCTCCATAAATACTAGCTTTATAGCTACTATGCAGTTATACACTGGTACTTGAATCTGTGCTGGGCACCGACGCAGCGCACGCGCTGCTGCTCACCAAGAGAGAACCTCTCTCGGCCTGAGAGCTTGCGGTGGCTGAAGCTGCACGCCGTCAACCTCACCGGCACCATGGAAAAAAGTACTGTCGACGAGAGGTAAGTTACTATCAGTTACACTATCTCCTTAAATACTCTCGGTCCGAGAGGCTTGCGGTGGTTAAAGCTGCACGCCGTCAACCTCGCCGGCTGTGACGTTTTATTAAAAAAAAAAAAACAATATTAAGGAAACCAAACTCCATATAACTCCATTCTAACAATTTAGGTACTAAAATAAAATGCCGAAGATAGGGGTCGTAGGTTCGAAAGGCACGAGATTCGTTGATTCAGGGAAATGGTAGTACTCAGCTTTGGTGTACAGCCCGGCTTCCGAATAGCGGAAAGAGGAAGAGGTCCAGCTCGCTGCCTCTTTTATATGGTCAGCGCGGGGTGCGGTGCGGTGAGGTGCGGTGCGGAGCAAGAGGGCCGTCGTTACACGGCACCATGAAGAAGAGCACTGTCGACGAGAGGTAAGATACTATTTGTCACAATCTAACAGTTGATTGAATAAAGCTTACCTCTGCAATTAGGAGCAAGCAGATTATGAACATTTTAAACAGTTTATTCATGTACTAGCTTTAACCCTTGACTTCGTCCGCGTAGAAGTCGAAAATGGTTCTTATAGGATTTTTAATTCTTTTTTTACTTTATTAATGTTGTGATAACATATGAATCATTATGATAAATGTTTGAATACTTATAAAATTTAATATTTTTTATTATAACGTAGGGATTTAAAGACCTAGCAGACCCGGTGAACCTCCCTCTCCCGTTTCCTTCCTGTTCCTGTTTCCGTCATTTGCTAGACCGAGAAAGAGCGACGGAACGCTTCAAAATGGTTAAACTAATCTTGTTTCTCCATACAAACTTTGGACCCCCATTTCACCCCCTTAGAGGTTGAATTTAGAAAAATCCTGAAATACATACTTACTCATTTACCATCAGGAGTACTCCTGCGAAGTTTCGAATAAAATGGTCAAACTAATCTTTTTTTCTCCATACAAACTTTGGACCCCCTGTTTCAACCCCTTGGGGGATGAATTTTGTAAAATCCTCAAATTTTATTACTTAGAGCCGGAAATACTTTTGCGAAGTTTCGAATAAAATGATCAAACTTAATCTTGTTTCTCCATAAAAACTTTCGACCCCCGTTACACCCCGTTAGGGGATGAATTTTGGAAAATCCTGCATCACGTTTTAACTTATTTACCGCCGGGAGTACTCTTGCAAGGTTTCAAATAAATTGGTCAAACTAATCTATTTTCTTCATACAAACTTCGGAACCCCATTTCACCCCCTTAAGGGATGAATTCTGAAAAATCCTGAAATGTGTATTACTAATTTAGAGCCGGGAATACTTGTGCGAAGTTTCGAATAAAATTATCAAACTAATCTTCGTAACCTTAACCTACCTATAGCGCTCTGTCACAAGTTTTTGTTTTTGTTTGCTTTTTTCAGCCTGTTTATACGATCCGGCCAAACGTGGATGACAAAATCGTGACACGTTGACGATTTCATGATCTGGTCAAATTAAGTTGGCCGTTTCATGAAATGCGACTATTCATGAAATGTTCGATCATTTCATAAAGTGATCAAATCTACGATATGGCCACTACATATATATAGATTGTATTCGGAAAACTTCATCGTCAAGGTGAGTGCTAGGAACGGCAACCCGACAGTATCGCTACCCTCCTTCTATTAGTGATTTGAGGGCAAAGAAACTGTTTCCAGTACTAATTATGTTTTACATTCACTTCTGTTCTACTTCATGTGATTTAATCTAGTAATTTGTTTACAGGCTAGCGTACGCAGAGAGCATAATGGACAAGATATTGGACTCTGCGGACCGGCCTCTAGATGGCGAGGGCTGGTGGAAGCTATCCGAGGAGCCGTGGCAGACGCTGGCTTGCTGCAAGGAAATCGCCAACGCCGTGAGGTCTCCCAACCCGGAAGGTAAGGTTTTATTCATCATCATCATCATCCGTATCGGCGGATTCGTCGCTCTTCGTCAGAAACGCAACTGGTCAGATAAGCATCTCGTCATCTCAGGATAGACTCGCAACTTGTCAGATACGCAACTCGTCAGATACGCATTTCGAAATATTTGAAGTTATTCACCCAGATTGCACATGGGTAAAAGCTTGTATATACTAACATCCAAATCTGTGCAATTCTGTCAATACTAGCCGTCCGCCCCGGCTTCGCCCGTGGTACATACATAGCTTAACACTCAAGGATAACGTACTTACCTATCCAGCAGTGAAAGAATTTTTGAAACCTGAGATTAGTGCGTTCAAACAAACAAACTCTTCAGCTTTATTATAATAGTATTAGTATAGATAACAAATTGATAACTTCCTTTTTTTGAAGTCAGTTAAAAAGTTAAATAAAAATCAGTGCCCCCTTATAAACATAATTAATACCAAATAAAAAATAAAATGATTGATAAAGATATTAAGATTCCTGTTTTTAATGATAAAATGTATAAAATAGGAAATACTCAATTACTTCATTTTACTAGTTGCATATATGTATAATGACTAAAAGCTTTTAAATTCTATCTATTGATTTACTGTCGAGTCAAGATGCATGTTTGTCGAGACGCGCGTCTGTCGATTTGCGTTTTTGACGGGTTGCGTTTTTGATGAGTTTCAAATGTGACGAGATGCATTTCTGTCAACATGCGTTTTCTGGCATGAGTATCTGACCAGTTGCGTTTCTAACGAAAAGCGAAGAATCCGTATCAGCCACAGGAAGTCCACTGCTTGACATAGGTAACCAAAGGATTTCCAAAACGACCGGTCAGAAGCGGTTGCATTCAGCGTTTTCTTGAAACCTTGTGCAGAACTGCGATTTTTGAAACGCGGAGTCATTAAACGAATGGTGTTTTCCATACTAATAACCGTTCGTTTAGTGACTCAAAAATTAGCGTTTCAAAAATCGCACCATTGCTGGCTTTATTGGTAAGAATCTTCTAACCGATATCTCTCTTCTTCCTTATCTCGCCTCACCTGTGTTGTGCTGCAGAAGAGCCCGGGGTGCGATTTCTTGCTTTTTCTTCTCCAGATATAATAGGCATGTCAATGGTCACCCAAGGATATAGAAAAATAGCCGAGGTTGAGGAATATCTTCTATCTATATCTTTTTCTTAGATGGCAATGAGATGGCAAGATTGCTTTTTCAGCATCACCTGTTAATTGACTGCTAGAAAAGGCGTTTGGCCTTAAGTCCGCCATTTACATGTATTTTAAACCCCCGACGACAAAAAGAGGGGCGTTATAAATTTGACGCTAACGTCTGTGTGGCTGTCTGACATCGTAGCTCTCGAAAGGATGAACAGATTTCGATGCGTTTTTTTTTACGTGATAGCAAGTTTCCTTGCGGTGGTTCTTAGCTATGTTTGGTAAAAATCACTCCAGCAATTTAAAGAATATCAGCTCTTAAATAACAATCTAAACCATGGTTTATATCTGGATGTCGTTATCTACGTTTCATCCTAATACCATTCAAGTTAATTGTATTGAGAAACAATAGATGGCCACCATCTCTTCACATAATCATATGTACATTTGAAGCGTTGGTAAGCCAAAAAAGTTTTTTTTTATATTGCTTAGGAAATAAACTTGTCATAAATATTTGATGAGTGAACAGATTATAGATGGAGCCAGAGAATATACAAATGTCCTAAAAGGGGTTAGTAAAACCTGAAGAACGCAAAACGCGTCATTTGAGTTTTAGTCGTACGGAACTGACAACAATCCGCTATTATCCATCAAGTCAAATCAGATACTTTTTTCTAAACGTCAAAACAAATATTTTCTATGCAATTTGTATGAAATACAGGCAGATGACCGCATAGTTTATAGAAGTCAAATGTCGCTCTTATTATGAGTTTTATGCAATAATAAATCTAAAATCACGTTAAAATGGATATCTTCAAAGACAAGCGACATTATTTATCGACGTTTTATTTTCTAATCAGTACAAAATAATTTATTTTTGACCCAGGAAAATATCCAATAGAATGAATTTGGTTAACAGAGTACATGTGCGGGTTCCCCGTGCACCAGGACGGGTCGTGCAACGGGCTGCAGCACTACGCGGCGCTGGGCGGCGACGCGGCGGGCGCGGCCGCCGTCAACCTCGCGCCGCTCCCGCGCCCCATGGACGTCTACAGCGCCGTCGCCGCGCTCGTGAGTGCTGGACATACTATTTGACCACACATACACTACGCGGCGGGCGCGGCCGCCGTCAACCTCGCGCCGCTCCCGCGCCCCATGGACGTCTACAGCGCCGTCGCCGCGCTCGTGAGTGCTGGACATACTATTTGACCACACATACACTACGCGGCGGGCGCGGCCGCCGTCAACCTCGCGCCGCGCCAAAGCCTTGGACGTCTACAGCGCCGTCGCCGCGCTCGTCAGTACTTACTTACTTACTACTACTACTACTACATACTATCCTGGCTCAGCGACTCAAAGTGAGTGCTGGCCTCCAGCACAAGAGCACGCCAGAGCTCTCGGTCCTGTGCTAGCTTTTGCCAGCTTGAAGCTCGCGCAGGTCCGACATCACCACGTCGCTCCTGCGATACCTGGGACGGCCCACCGGCCTGCGACCGATCGGCCGGCTCTTCAACCCCGATCCTCTTCCATTCTTTCGACATGTCCAAGCCAACGAAGTCGGTGCGCTTGAACTTCACATGATGTTAGGCTCGCCCACTAGGTCTCTAGGCCTTTCGGCATTGTTTCTTAACCTCCATACACCTACACACGAACTCCAGTTTTTTGTATTCGCTCTTCCGTATGTCATCTTTGTAATGTATTTGTTTTGGTACAATAAAGTTATTACAAACAAGCAAAGAAACACACATATTATACACTATTCCCTTGATTCGCTTCTACGATTTGCGCGGGAAGCAGCTGGTCTATTCTAAGTTCTTCTTGTCTCTCAGACCAGCATGGAAGGATGGAAGGAAATTGACCTACACTGGCTAAAAAGAGTTAAAACAATAAACAACTAATATTTTTTCAATAAATACCAAGTATCAAACATTTTTCTTACGCTCCTTAGTGATCGTAACACTGAACTGACACACAACCAATGTTGCCTTTTAAACTACAGTGGCGCCCTCATTTATATTTCTCCTCTTTTTTTAAGTAGAAAAAGTAAGCTGTCAAACGCGAGTGTACAAAATGGCGTCGAGGGCGACAATCGCGGTAACGTCAATAGAGCCAGGTAGCGGAGTGGAGTTGCAGACTATGTTTTTCCATACGCGGAGCTAGGCGGGCGATTAGTTTATTTCTACTCGGCTCATTTTTCTCCTCCACTGCTCTATTTCTCATCTCTGCTTTACAATTATTTATTTGAATTTTAAAACTAGTTTTTCTACTCCTGTACTGTTATCTGGGTTTTAAATGTTCCGAACACGTATATGAGAACATTGATAATATGATTGCAGAAAATTCTAATAGATATACATACTAGTGTACTACCAAACATGTGTAAAAAATTCTTATATTTTTACTTTTTTAGGTATTATTGTATTTTATTTTAGTATGTTAATTAGTAAATATAGTTATAGAAAAGTATTGTATACAACGTTGTATAAGTACGTCAAAAAATGCTCGATGGCGTTTTCTTACGAAACTTGCTAAAGCTCGCATCGTAACCCGCGCCTCTCGCATTTTTTGACTTTCCTTATACAACTGTTGCATAAAATACTATTTCAAATACATGTCCACTGTAATGGAGCGGATAATTTTATTCAATCGATTGGTTAATTTTGACTCGGTTCCGCTCCTTTTTCCATCAGTGAACAGGCAGCCTTAAAAAAGTGGATAATAAGTTACAGTTGCTTATATTTAATGTCAACAGGTAGAAGAGATGCGCAAAAGAGATGCAGCCGCGGGACTTCAACCCGCCATCGTCCTCGAAAACTTCGTACGGCGCAAGGTGATCAAGCAGACCGTGATGACCACGGTGTACGGGGTCACTCGATTCGGTGCGCGCCTGCAAATCGCCAAGCAACTTAAAGGTAAGGTCCTCAATGACTCTTTCTTCTTTTTGTTTCGTTGGCTTTTTTCCCTCCACTAGAGATGAGTCGAGGGCAATAAAAAATTGGGCATATATGGGCATAAACAAGCGTATTGGGCAAAAAAGATTTTTCGTCCAAATAAATGCCTGATCGCTGGGCAGAAACAAATAATTTATTTTGAGTAAAAAGAAGCAGGAACTTATAGTATTTTATGCAACAGTTATATAAGGAGGGTTAAAAAATGCGAGTGGCGCAGAGCCTTGGCGAGCATCGTAAATTGACGCCATCGAGCATTTTTTGACTACTTATACAACGTTGCATACAATACTTTTTCTACGACTACATTTACTAAAATAAATACAAAAATAAACAAAGAAATAAAAAATAAACAAAGAAAAGTACGAAGTACTACCATATGTTTGGTAGATACTAGGTATCTATGGAAGACTTAATTTTTCTTTATTGACGTCTTCCTAGTGACTAAAAGTGCCATTTTTGAAACATGGAGTCACTTAAACGAATGTTTTTCATACAAAAAACCGTTTGTTCAGTGACTCCAAGTTTGAAAAATGGCACCATATGTTAAAATAACGATTTTATTATGTTGGCAGTATGGTAGATCTAAAGAAAAAAAGTTATAGGTCTATGGCTAGGAGTATCGTTTTGGTGAAATAACGACACATGTGCTATTATATTAGGAATAGACTATAGACTTTTCTGAAATCATATAATCTATGTTCTTTTATTAGTGTTCGGGACCATTTAAAAGACAGATAACAGTACAGGAGTAGAAAACAATTGTAAATCATAACTATGATAAAATAATTAGGTCATAAAATAATCACAGTCATGTTAAATCTGCATAAATCTAGCTTCTCCCAATCGTCGACTCGGCTGGACAGCCGAAAGATTGATATTTTGCCTTACTCTAAGTCATTAAACATAATATCAATTTCTTGTTTTTCATTGTCAATTTATTACTTATAATCGAATAATGTTTTGTGCATACTCAAATGTAGCTATTATAAAGAAAAAGTAAACAAAAATTCTGTTAATGTTTTTGCCCTGACAATGGACATTTATTCGGCATATACGGACATTTATTCGGCATTTATGCATTAAGTTATGCATGCATCGGCCTACCTCAGTCCGAAGGCGATTTAGGTTCTTCCATGTGGACCTTGGCAGTTCGTAGCCGGGGCCAGTTCCTCTTAAGGTGGTATAAAATCAGAGGGAGGTGGGTATCGGTTGATATTGAAGTTTATTTATTTTTAAAAGATTTCGGTGCCGTATTTACGTGGGGCGCACTATAAGTTTCCGGAATGAATATGAAAAAATACTATTAAAGGTACAAAATTAATTTATTGTTTTTCAAAATAATCTCCCTTGGCGTCTATGCACTTTTTCATTCGATGAAACCAGTTTTGAAAACTTTTGTGCCACTCCTCTGTGGTGACCTCTGAAACGTGTTTTTCATACTCCTCGACAGCTTCTTCTGGTGATGAAAATCGTTGACCGCGTAATTGGTTCTTAATTTTTGGGAACAGAAAAAAGTCACAAGATGCCAGGTCGGGACTGTATGCAGGATGACTCATGAGTTCTACATTTTTCGCCTTCAAAAAGTCGTTTGTCTTTCTGGCCGTGTGAGAACTAGCAAGGTGCAGGATGATACGGCGTTTACGGTTATTTTTACGGAGTTCGTCAATAACTTCCGGCAAACAAATGGCCGTGTACCAGTCACTATTCACTGTACGACGATTCTCTATAGCAACAGTAGCCACGTGTCCAGTTTTATTAAAAAAAGAAGCAATCATCCGCTTAGATGCACTTTTCACGCGCGCCACTTTGGTTGGTTTCGGCTCATCTTGAAAGACCCATACGCTCGATTGCTGCTTTGTTTTGGGATCGTAGCAATTAATCCATGTTCCGTCACCTGTTACTATGTCCCACACCAAATTTGACGCACCTTCGTTGAATCTGGTAAGCATGGCACCAAGTGACGCGGTCCGATTTTTGAGCCTCGGTCAAGTTGTGTGGGATCCACCGCGAGCACAGCTTTCTCACACCCAAATGTTTGTGTAGGATTAATTGTATTTGACTCATGCCTATTTCTAAGGATGCGCGAATTTCATGGTAGGTCACATGCCTGTCTGTTTCAATCATACGGCGCACAGCTTCGATGTTTTTGTTGGTCACAGCGGTGGACGGCCGACCATCGCGAGATTCGTCACTGAGATTGATACGACCACGCTTGAATTCTGCAAACCAGCTATAAACAGTTGTCTTGCATGGTGCTTCATTGCCAAAAGCTGTTTCAAGCCGAGCGATGCTCTGTTGAGCTGTCAAATTACACTTAAAATCGTAGAAAATCATACTACGAAAATTTTCCCGAGTTAAATCCATGTTGATGCAGACACACAATTTTTTAAATGGCGCCACAAGGTAAAAACAAAAGACAGTCAGATGAAACAAACTGCATTCTACAGCCAAAGAGTTCTATTTTCAAATGTTGCAATAAATTTTTAAATATTGTTTATGTAAGTGGCCAGTTCCGGAAACTTATAGTGCGCCCTATGTATAACGCTAGTCCACCACTAGGAGGTTCTGGGTTCGATCCCAAGACAAGGCAAGTCGGAAAATGGCCTTTTTCAAATTTTCCGGTATTGGGTGTTAATGTAAATATGTATTTATCTTAAAATATAGTATCATTCTGCTAGCTCAATCTGCGTAATTTGGTCCTTATCAAATTTTCTCGCGTTTATTGTTTTAAAATTGGGACAAAAAACTCAGATTAGATATTTTCAGACGACAGAACTCTTTTAGCCCTCCAGAAAATCCAAAAGCAGCTGATGTCCGTTCGTAAAGCTCAGCATGGATAGTTAGCATGAGTGACCTTTAAGCACAAAAAATTAATTTAAGTTGCTTGTACGATTTGACAAAGATACATTTTTGCTTCAACTCTATTTTTTTAGATATAGACGAGTTCCCCAAGGAACACGTGTGGAGTTGCTCGCAGTACCTCACCACCAAAACCTTTGACAGTCTGCGAGAGATGTTCACCTCCACCAAGCTCATACAGGACTGGTTCACCGACTGCGCCAAGTAAGTGTACCATTCATAAGACATTAAAGAAAAACGTGTGATTTCTAAGATCTCTGTAAGGATTTGTTGATTTTACCTGTAATACGATGTAAAAAAGAGTTCTTAAATGTAGAATAGATAAAGCTATGAGATATAGGTAAAGTAAGTGGGATGTAGTGAATAGCGGCCCATAGTTCCTGCCTAGACATCTTTTCAACAAATATAACTGGGTAGATGACTGGGTCTGTAGACACTGAAAATGAGTTTCTTTCGGCGTTTCTTCTCAACAGTGGTCGTTGCGAAGCGCTAATATCGACAGCTTTTCTTTAAAATAAATAAACTTTTAATATTAACTACACATAATGTTAATTATAATTATTGACGTGTAAAAGTGCCTGTAAAGGTGAACGCACATTTATCCGAGCTGAACGCGTCGAATCGATCGAAAGTTTTTAAGGCCTCGCATATCTATCCGCACCGAAAGAAACGACCGAGCCGAAAGAATCGACCGCGCCAAAATAATTGTTTCTATTTCCTTTACACCTGTCGCACTGTAATCACATGTAAATTGTGATGTATCTTGACGAGATTTTTGTTGTCAGTTCTTTATCAATCAATTATATCTTCTTCTTATCGTGTCGCTGGCTCAAAATTAAAGTTTTGTTCTTCCATTATATTATAATCACTTATTTTTGTACGCATTACTATTTTGCTCTTACGCACACACTTGTCATTGTAGCAATGCAGGCGATTCGATCGATTAGGTCGCATCACCCGCGCCGAATTTGATGAAGTTATCCGAATTTGTTTAGGAATACTGGGTTTCTTCCAGATTCGGACGATTCGACGCGGTCAGGTGTGCGAGGTTTCACAGGATTTCATATAAAGAATTCTAAAATTCGTTTCGTTCCGCTCGTTCGACGCGTTCGGCTCGGATAAGTGTGCGTTAACCTGAAAGGTCTAATTAGTGAATAAACATTTGAATTTTGAATTTTACTCAAAAATAAATTATTTGATACCGTTGATAAAATAAAACATCACAAAATAGTATCACTTTCCATTGATCAAAGTGGATACTTTCAATGATTTTAATATTTGACTGCAAAATAGCCTGACGTCACGGTTGTGATTTGCATACAAATCCAATAGTAAAGTTTGTTTTGAGAGTTTTGATGTTTCGAATAAAGTGTCTAAATTGACTTGTTGTCATTTGTGTTTGTTTGCGAATTTTTTAAGGCAGAAACTATGGGCCTGCATTTGCTGTAAATTTTTTATCCAACATTGTATATTTAGAATTTGCATAACATAATGTAGACCAAACAGATTTTACACTGGGACGTTGGGAAAAATGTGTGATTAGTACGTATCAGCGTATGTACGTGTCAGCGCATGAAGCAGATATAAAGAATAACTAGCTGGGCGACCGAGCTTTGGTCTATAAAAATATTTTTTTAGCCTCGTCACTCTCTAAATACCGAATTTCATCAAAATCGTTGGAGCCGTTTCCGAGACCTTCATTGTATACGAGTATATACAAGAATTGCTCGTTGAAAGTGTAAGATGAGTGGAATTTGGTGCGCAGAGTGATCTCCGGCGTGTGCGGCGAGAGCGTGGAGTGGGTGACCCCGCTGGGGCTGCCGGTGGTGCAGCCGTACTACCGCCGCGCCACGTCGCCCTACGGCGCCTGCAACGCCTCCATCGACTTGCAGCAGTCAGTATTCTTTGTCACCACAGGCGATTCACACACTGCTCTGCAAAAAAAGAAACGCGCGTAGACCACAGACATATAAAGGGAAGCAGACTAAACATTATTGCATAATACAAAGAATGCCGCGTGGCATGAATTTTCATTAAACTTCAATAGTTTGGTTGTTTTTCTTTATCATAATTCGTAATACCTATTTAAAACAAAAATAGTAAAGTTATATTATTTATGAATGTATAAGAGTACTTGAATACAAATAACCGTAATAACTGTTTGTAAATATATTATTTAAGCAATCTAAAAATAAGCTACGACTGAAAAATTGCCACGCGATTTAAGTATGTAATGTTTGGTTTGCTTCCCTTTGTATGTCTGTGGCGTAAAAACGGTGTCAGTGTGTTGTCTTATGCGTGTTTTCTATACAAATCGAGATACTCGCATACAGTTCGGCCCCACGTTACGGAGCGGGGTGCGGAGTAGTGTGCACAGGGTGAGTTTTTATCGAACACCTAAAATTTTGGAGCTAGTCCAACCCAAATTTTTGGAGTAATTTCTGTCCATGATACTGAACTACTTTCTGTAAATAAAGTTATAAAAAATCGATAAAAGAATTTCGCCCTACCATACAAGTCCTTTTGGCCGAGCGCTGAATTTTATGGGAAGACGAATATTTATTTTTCGTTCTTCGTTATCGGTTTTCATACAAAGTAGTTTAGTATCATGGACAGAAATTACTCCAAAAATTTGGGTGGTGTTTAATTACTTTAATTAGTCACCCTGTTATTATTTTATCGAGGACTGAAGAGATAACACATTGGCATTGCGAATATATTTAATTCCTTTTGTAAACTACTTATACAACTATCATGACACCGAACCGACTGATTTCTTAAACTCGCGATATACTGTTTCAAGAATTTTAAATCGGCGATCTTTGTAACTCTGTAACTAATTTATCTGATGGTCGAACTAAAAATAAATTACTTTTGTCTCGCTAGTTCTCGTTGAAAAAACAAACGGCCTTCGCTCGCTCGTTGAACATTATTGAAGGTTTTAAAAAATGTTCCACACAAGTAGACCCGGCGTACTTTGTTCTGCCTGTCCCGTTCCCGTTCCCGTGACGGTCGAACGGGATAAAAAGTATCCTATGTCCGTCTACTGGTTCTAAGCTACCTCCCCTACCAATTTTTAGCTAAATCAGTTTAGCCGTTCTTGAGTTATAAATAGTGCAACTAACATGCCTTTTTTTATATATACACGCTGACTATTTTTTGTTTTTGAAAAAAGAACGTAATCCAAATTTGTGTATAACATAAGATAAAAAAGTTGCGAAAATTATTTTAGATCGAGACCACGTAGTTACGCCCGTTCATAACTGACACGTGACCCCGATGAACTCGAAATCTAGCCGGCCGGCGGTATTGGTAGTATCTCACGATTTTAATTTCGAGTTTTAGTCAACATCTTTTGTTACTGAATTTTTATTTTGACTTTCTAATTAGGTCTTGTTAACGATCGTTATGAAGTGGCCTTCGGTTCCAAAACCATTGAAAAATCACCGTGTATAGATATCAGGTGGTCACACTTTGACTTAAGTTCCAGTCGACTGTTGTCATTGAACTATCAGTGGACAGGTTATTTGCTAAACGTATCCAATAACAGTAGATTAGTGTACCTGACTTCACTGTGCTGCCATCTGTGTCCCATATTCTTGAAGACACTAATTTATTATCACCACAGGCGACCTTGCACCATGAAGCAACGCAACGCCTTCCCTCCGAACTTCATCCACTCGCTGGACTCGTCGCACATGATGCTGACCGGCCTCTTCTGCGCAGCACGAGGCCTCACCTTCGTGTCGGTGCACGACTGCTTCTGGACACACCCGCATACCGTCGACCAGATGAATAAGGTAAACAATTCTGTTGTAAAAACTACTCGTTTTTATGTCCTTTTATAAAGAAAAGAAAATGGTTTTTCAAAATAAAACTGTCTAGAGTAAATACTTCTTTTTTAAATAACAACAACTGGCATGGTTGCAATGTATGATATCAGGAGGAAACAGCAATAATGTATTGAAAGTTTTTCGAAATTATTTACTATAAAAAATATACTAAATATATAGATATAACTATAACATAAACTTATTGCTGCGAGTTTACTACGACAAAAATAGATTTGATGATGACTGACGAGAAAAATATAGTTTCTGATACCAATGTTCTATTCGTTGTATTTTAAATGAACTCGAATTGCAACAATATTACTGTCCCACAGATTTGCCGGGAACAATTCGTGGCCTTACACTCGCAGCCCATACTGGAAGACCTCTCAGACTTCCTTGTAAAGAGATACAGTTATGGTTCCAGGTATGTTAAGTTCAATAATCAAAAAATCTTTCTTTGGTGGTCATGTTCTTGTTATGTCTGTCTGCTTGTCTTATTTGTTGTATAATCTGCAAGGTTTATTCTGCAAAGCTGTTTAACCGATATTAATGTGACGTTCGTTGCTTGGACAGTACAGAGATGAAAACTTGGAGGTTCGTAAAGAATACGAAAGGTTTTTAAAAATATTTGATACCGGGTGGCAACACAGTGACGTCAGGTCTAATGGACTGTTTTCCTGACTAGATAAACGAGGTATATAGATTCCGCGTTGAAGTCTTAAAAGTCTAACCTGTTTTGAAACGTAGTGGCTTTTTTGTTGTATGAGTTACACCAGTACGTGTATGACTCTACTAAATAAAAAAAGTCATCTAAACTTATGTAAAGGTCGTAAGACAAGTTCATTTAAATTTTATCGTATTAAGCAGCAAACAGGTTACTTTTTTACTTTTGACGTTTAGCAAAGTCTCACTCTTACAATAAATTCCCATAAGAGGGAGTGACACAAGATGTGTTTTATGTTACATGATCTCTTTCAGAACGTAGAATGTTTTTTTTTTTATTTTTGGTTTTCATTGGACCATCAATTTAAAGTTTCTTTTGCTCTGTCAAATGAACCTTTAACAGCAGCTTGTTCGACCTGACTTCACTGTGCTGCGATCTGTGTCCCATATTTTCGAAAACTCACTAAGCAGTTTACCGGATCATTATTACTATACAAAAGAAAATATTTGAAAATTCTAAATGTAAAACAGCTGGAAATTTGTGAATAACACACCTTTCATATTTTTCTAGTGAGCTCAACGACAACAGCTCGGGCGCAGCCAACAAGAAGCGGGTCAACAACCTCCTCCAGCAAGTGCCTGACAAAGGGGACTTTGATCTCAACAGCGTCCTCGACTCCGTCTACTTCTTTAGTTAGGGCCTTGGAATGGAGGTACAGGTCCATAGTTAGGCCGCCTCGGGCCGATATACGTTCCTTTTTTACTGTTTGGTATTGGGATTGTAGAGTGCGTAGAGGGTGGTTGCGTGTCTGTAGAGTTGATAGGTCTATGTTTTACAACATACGCAAATAATATAAGTCATCATTAAAAGCTCGATAATGTGTCTGTCTTAACATTGACCACCACGAGACCATGGCGTGTGTCCGCCATTATTCATTTTTAGGCATTTTATGATAACTATGTCTAGATGAAATGATAGAATTGTGTAATTTACACAAATTCTATCATTTCATCTAGACATAGTTTCATCCAGACTGATATCATTTTATAATAAGCAATGCTGGAATCGAATAAACGTTGACACGCAATCCACATTTGATAGACTGATGTATCGATATGACTTAGGATGGATAGATAGTTTTTGTAACAATTTATGGCCACTGCCAGTAATGTATAAAACGATGTACAAAGTAATATGATTTACTTTTAGTTCGGCTCACACGATAGATTTACATTAGATATTCATATATTAATATTTACCTAACGGTAAAATACGTTACACCTACCAAAATTTTTTTTTGAAAATAGAACTTGGAGATAAAATAATTCCGTTAAAGCACAACCGTAACTTTATTTGCAAGGCAAATAGAAAAAACCGCCAAGAAAAACGAACGTTAAGAACGCCATCTAGTGATGCATAGTGGAAGTATTGATACGATTGGATATCTAGCGCCATCAATATTTTTTTAAGGAATACCCTGACTTTCAGGCTTTAATTCTCATTAACTTACAAGCGGTTATTCCGATTTTCATCAAATATAGCTAAGAACCACAGCAAGGGAACTTGCTTTCACGTAAAAAAACCGAAATCGGTCCATCCTTTCGAGCGCTACGATGCCACAGACAGACAGACCGATAAACGCTTTAAGTTTAGCGTTAAACTTATATAGTCTGTTTTGTCGGGAATTTAAAACTGCAAACAAACGTATTTATAATATTTCCACGATATACTTTATTTATACCAAGTTGTCATATTTGAAATAATTTTGCAAACAGCCTAGCTCAAAACGAAAAAGGAAACAACCGATGTGTTGATAAATGTAATCTAAAGAAATTAAAAAATGTTTCTGTGTTGTATTATATACTTATGTACTTTGCAGTTAGGTAAGAGAGTATGATTTGCAGTAACGTTGGAAACGTCCAGAACAAATTGTTAGTATT
Organism: Acrobasis suavella; assembly: GCA_943193695.1. NCBI lineage: Eukaryota > Metazoa > Arthropoda > Insecta > Lepidoptera > Pyralidae > Acrobasis > Acrobasis suavella. The sequence continues at coordinate 6,086,483 of OW971945.1, read as the reverse complement.
ATTACCAAAGCCGCCATCTCTGCTTGTAGTAGTCGTAGTGCAATGCAACCGTCTGTGATTTGTTAGCTTAACAATAAACTAAGTTGAATTCTATACCTTGTTATAATTTTTAATACCATTTCAATCAATTTTATTGTATAGGTAAATGAATTATGATTTATAAGCTTAATTAACTACCGTACTTCTCCCTGGTTAACTTAACCAGGGAGAGGTACGGTAGAGATCATTTCAACATGGATCTTATTGCTAGGAGATTGAGTCCAAAATAATTGGATTAAGAACACAAATACAGTATGTTCGATAAATCTAGAATTTCAACCCATTCGGCCAAATAACAACGCGTAAGTAAAATTTTCTTCTATTTAATCTTTTATTGTAAGCACAATAAAAGATAAATGTAGTCTAAAATTAAAAACTGCTTTTATTCGGAAATTACAGGGTGTACCCAAACTGGCACAACGGTCATATATGAGTGTAAATCTGCGAAACACATTTTTTTCTATTCAAAGTATCCGAATGGCTTTTCCAAGTACTATGTATGTCTTTACTTATAGCTATAAATTGGTTTTCTGTTCATCGTTATACTATGAAGGAAGTATGAATTCGTAGTACACTTGTACAATGTACCTAAATTGGCACACATATATTTACTTGACTATATTCTGCACATTGAATAAAAATTACTCAATGTGTACGTAAATATTTGTTGGTCTTTCTTCTTTTTTTTGTAATCATTGACTGATTATCATGATATCATATCTATTACTGTTTAAAAATAAATAATAGGATATCACCTCGAAGCTCCTCCAGCCAGTAATAATTAACGGCTCAAAATACAAAAATTATAAAATTATTTAATATTATATCTAATGCCCTTAGTTTAAGTAACATAAACAAGCAAATAAAATGTAAGCAAGTGTCAATCCTTTTTTTACCTGCGCTCAAAAATGAAGTGTTCCCGAATTGGCACGGTGGTCAAGAATGGGCAGAAATGAGTAAGGGCAATGACTCTTGTTTCACTTATCGAATTAACATCGTGGCGCCCCTATTTTTTATTTATCGAGTTTTACTTGTCTTTCTGAAGTTGTAGCTATTTTATCCATATCCCCGTATACTGACCGCTAATTCAAAAATGAAACAACTGTATAAAAATTTGTACGTAATTTATTTCTGGTACAAAATTGAACGCAGTTGACTACAATTCAACAATTTAATCGAACTGACAAGGACTAACATTATTTTTAAACGGCCAAATACTAATATTCTTATTTTTCTATGTTCTATGCAAAAAGTGAACACATTGATCTATTAAATGATAACGGTTATTTGGCGTGCGAACAGTCTACTAAATTTACAGTTGCTTTATTATTAAAGCAATGAATTAATTACCTCACGCAAAAAAATCAATCTTACTCTAACTCGTAACACTGACATGTCTAAAGCAATCCTAAGGGAGCGTTTTAGTTGAAGCGGAGCGAAGCTTTACAGCGCGCATGATCATTCAGAGTATCGGACCGGAGATTGTGATTGGGAATGCGGCGCTAAACCCCGCTCCATCCAGCACCGCTTCAATGAAAACACACCCTAACACAGTCTCTCTGTCTAAACAAACTACACAAAACTGGGGCATATCGTTACATACACAGGTATACTCTACACGCTTTTACATTGTTTTTCACTTTAAATAAATAAATTACCTAAATACAAATTGTATGTATCTAGCTCCATTTTCGTAATACATTGCACGCAACGCTGTACGTTATGTTGGTCCGTGTGTTACACAGAAAGGCCTTGCACACACTGCGTCGGGAACCAAGACACACGCTCTCCTGTCTTTGATCAGGCTTCGAGTACAAATTTTATGCCCAATATAAGGGCACGTTTACTTGACACGAATTGTGTCACGCGACAACCGCCATCTGGTGTTCAGTGATGGCAAGTGTAAACTTTATTTACTAGGTAGCAAACTTCAAATTCACGCAATTCCCTAACCGCACGGTTTCCACGAGGTCACCGCGAGGCGGCAACTGAGCTAGCTCAAATAAATACTAACAAATATTCTTCTCATTCGTTCAGGGCCTGGCGAGAATCGCTTAGTCCACGACAGATTTGATTCTTAAGTTTTCAGTCGGCATGTCATCACATCGCCGCACCGTAGCCTCGAGGTACGATATAAGAAGCCAAAGCTGTGATGCGTTGTGTTCGAGCGCAATATAGTATTTTTTTGTTAATTTGAAGCTACTTGTTGACAAAACCTTCCAGGCATCCCCGCACGTCTCTTGTTATTTGACAGATGACGATTTTTGACCGAAGGAATTAAGACCGACCTCATTGTGTATTGTCATCAACTGCACGTGATACGTGATACTGTGACTTATAAAATTGTATGTAAATAAAAATATAGCTGATTAGTGATAGCTGCGTTGTGTTCTGATCCTGTGCACGCTAGTCCGCGGACGCGTGCGAGCCGTTGATTAGACCATCAGTTGACAGGTTCCTTTGCTCCGTTAATTGTATCCTATAACAGCAGCTTGGGTCTGACTTCACTGTGCTGCCATCTGTGTCACATATTTTTAAAAACTAACTAAGCAGTTTACCGGGTCACAATGAGAAACCAAAAGAAAATATTTAAAAATGTTTGTCAGTAGCAGCTGCGTTTCGTCTTGCCGCTGTGCACGCCAGTGTGCGGGCGCGCTCTGGTCTGCGGCCGCGTGATCTTTTGCTCCGTCAAATGAATCCAACAAGAACAGCTTATTGGACCTAACTTCTGTGTCCCATATTTTTGAAAACTAACTAAGCCGTTGACCGGGTCATAATTATTATCCAAAAGAAAAAAAATGAAAATGATGATCAGTGACAGCTGCGTTGTGTTCTAGCGCTGTGCACGCCGGTGTGCGGGCGCGCGCTCTGGTCGGCGGACGCGTGCGAGCCGCTCGTCGTCGTGCGCAGCCCGATGTCCGACGAACTACAAACGGAAAAAAATATACATATGAATTCTACATATCAGCATATTAATACAAGTTTATTTGAAAAATCAAAAAAATCCCCGAACGTAAATGTCAAGAACGCCATCTAGTGATGAATAGCGAAACTACTAACTAGTTCCGTTATTATAGCGCCGTCTATAATTTTTTAGGTAAGGCCCTGATTTTCAAGCTGTTACCCCCAATAACTTTTAAGCGGCTGAATCGATTTTCCTCAAACATAGCTAAGAACTTGCTTGCGTAAAAAAAACAGCATTGAAATCGGGCCATCCGTTCGAGCGGTACGATGCCACAGACAGACAGACATTAGCGTCAAACTTGTAACACCCCTCTTTTTTATCGGGGGTTAAAAATATCAATCTTATCTTTGTCGACCTCCGTGGCGTAGTGGTCACCATGCTAGTTCGCCACCCAGAGGTCCCGGGTTCGATCCCCGGCCAGGGCAAGTTGGAAAATGGCCTTTTTCAAATTGTCCTGGGTCTTGGATGTTTATCTATATATGTATTTGTTATAAATTATAGTATCGTTGAGTTAGTATCCCATAACACAAGTCTCGAACTTACTTTGGGGCTAGCTCAATCAGTGTAATTTGTCCCTATATATAATTACCTCAAAATAGTTATGTTAGTTAAAAATACGCCCAGACTTGGTCTTGGTGGCTTGGTAAAATTCTCCGGGCCCCGCGCTTGCTCAATCCAGTACTGTGTATCCGTAGCTGTTGTTTCCATCAAACACGAAACTCACCTTGGCGAGACATTGTCGCCATCCCCGCTTTGCAAACAAATCCACTGCGGCGTCAGGTGGTCCCCGTTTTTGGCACAGTCCAGGGTTCCGTTGTACACCAACAGGTCGTCCATCAATACCTGCGATTATTCAACTGAATTTAGTTTTACAAAAGAAATTTCAATCACTCTTCTTCCAGGCTTTGTGGACCGGTTAGAAGCTTAATTTTTAATTGTTAAATTGATGATGGTGCAATAAAGAGTATTTGTATTGTAAGTATTTTTTTTTGTATTAAGTTCAGAAAAAAATTAGAACGCAGTAATAGTATTTTCGTAAAATTTTACCAAATTAAGAAAGAGTGCAAGTCTTCTTGATGTAACCACTGATTTGATGGTCTTCTTTGGCAATACTCACTCCGAATTCCTTCACTCCCCGCGTAGGCGTTTTCCCATAGTTCCAAATCTTCATTCCGTACACAGTGACTGGCTCGTCGAATACGAAAAACACCCTAAAATCAAAATATTCATTAAATTAATAAGGGTCAACAGTAGAGACCCAAACCTCTCTGCAAATATTTATTTGCATAAAATACAATTTTCATATATCTATTGAATGAACTACTACTTCAATAAATATAAATCTAAAAATACTACTTTATATTTTGTATAATCAAAATATAAAGTAGTATTGTCATACCAGTATATTGACATCGCATTTGATCTGTATTTACTTATTTCAACGACATATAATTAGGTTTATAAACATTTTTTGCTAGCCAATAATGTTAACTTAGACCTGTCAATATATATATTCCCATACAACGGGTAGATACGGGTAAATTCCTTATAAAAAATACTATTTTTTAAGAAATGTAATTACAAGTTGAAGGGAGATCGAAGAACACGTTCACATATACGAATATATTTTGATCCGAGACCAACCCCGTAATCAGCAGTTTTGGATCTTGGATGATCAGTCAAAAAAAAGGTGCTCTCCATTTATGTATGACGGTGCTTATATATTGACGTCGCATGTAATCTGTATTTACTTATTTCAACATATAATTAGGTCTACAAACATTTGTCAGCAAATAATGTAAATTTAGACTTGTCAATATATATATATTTCCATACAACGGGTAGGTTCGGGTAAACACCCGGCATACATTTTTTAAGAAATGTTATAACGAGTTGATGGAGCATTGCAGAACTCGTCAATACCTACCAATATCTTTTGTTTGGGGACCAAACTCGAAATCAATAGTTTTGGCTCTTGGATGAGCAGTCAAAAACATCTTCTCACCCTATATGTATGAGGGTGCTCTTATAATGACAGCGCATTTGATGTCCATTTGCTTATTTTGACATACATATTATGATTAGGTCTACAAATACTTGTCAGCGAAAATATAAACTTAGACCTGCTAGTTTGTACGTTCCCATACCATGACCAAAAAATATGGGGCGATGGAGGCATCGTAATGGAGTTAGACGTGAAACGTTGTATGTAGATTATTTATGATGTGAGTGAGTGTGGGGCACCTGTTGAGCGTGTGCGGCAGCACGGGCGCGAGCCAGGAGTGCGCGCCGTCGCCAGCGGCGCGGTTGTGTCCGTCCGCGAGCTTGTCCGGCGTGCGCGCGTCAGCCGCGCCCACGCACAGCACGTTCACGCTTGCCGGGTGCGCGCACACGTCTGCGCAACAACATTTCCAAACGTGAATATTTTCAGTATATTTACTATTAGCTTAAGAACGGTAAGTCTAATGTCGCGTTCACACTCACACGCGCGGTAGCCTGAAAAGTTGCACGGCAAGCAGCTAGCCGCGGGCAGGCAGGCCGAGCAAACTGTTTACACGCGCGGCCAGTCGCCTGTCAGTGCAAGCATGGCGGGCGCCGCGGACATCGATATTGTGGTGGTCATCACATTTGGTCTAACATATTTTTACATTGAGCAACACACAAGCGCATGCCCGTGCCCGTGCTCGTTGAATGCCGCGTTGAACGGAAGCGTGTGAACGCACCATAAGCGCAGGCGCTCAAGGCGCGCGCCCGGGTCGCTCAGTTAAATAGGCATGACGAATGGGAAAATATTTTTTCATCTCATCTCATCTACTCAAAAAACGATGTTTTCATCCCAAAACATTTGCAGCTAAAGTTATGTACTGCTTATTCTCTTGAGACTAAAAAGTGAAAAAGAAAATCTCTAGGGATTAAAACCAATTTGAAAACTGAACACGAGTGTAATCTATGTAGAATCAGAAATGATGTTGGCAGTCCAGCAAAACAAAAGAAGAAATTTGATTTAAAATAAAAAAAAATTGCCGCATATGTCGTAATTTTTTAAATTTGGAATACATATCGTCGTCAACATAAATGAATGTAGGTAAGCATTTTTATGTATCTCGCTTCGAAAAAAGAAATAGTAGGGGAGCCCAAGCGGGGATTTAGGATGTGACCTGAGCGTAGCAGCCTAATAGTAGGGGAGAATCTTTGTACCCTGTTAAGTACTTTATAGTGGGGTACGCCTAGGGTAGTCGATTAGATTAGTAAAAAAAATCGATCCCCAAAAATACTTGAGCGCATCAGATTTAAATAAGTTAATTACATTCAGAAAAAAAAAATATCTTCAATAATCTGACGATTTGAGCGTGACATAAAAAATTGAGCGAGTCACTAGATTGCAAAAAAAATCGTTACCTTGAAATACTCGAGCGCGAGTTTGGTTTGTTTGATTTTAAAGAAAATACTAAAAAAACTATAGAAATAATATATTCTGCCGATTTTCATAAACCTAAGCACATAAAATTAATCATAGAATGTTGTATGTACAACTACTGATAATTGTGTATTTCCCGCTCTGCGCCTCTCTTCCTTTTTCTCTCTTTCTCAGAGTCTTACTCTCTCGCACTGCTTCACACTACTCTTTGCCGCCATGTTGCTATAAATAATAAAAATTAGTAAACCGATTCACCCTTCAGGCCATCCCTGTAACATCCAACTAATTTCAATCAGAAAGTGAATTATATAAGTGAATATTTTTCTTATTACGTCGTTTTTAAGCTCAAAGAGCTCAAGAATAGAACTTTTGTGCTAGTTTCAGTTCTTCGACCTCAAACGGATGTCTCATTTGTACTTTTGAGCTCGAACAGCTCAAAAGTTAAAGAAACATGTTTTTCGATTTCTTTCGTTCACGATATCCCAGTATCGAATCAACCGATTTTGACCGGACCAGCGGCGATCGACGTGGTTTTACAAGGGTAAGAGCTGAATAGTTTTTGGAATCGATCGGTAAAGCCGTTCGAAAGTTATTCAGAAAAAACAGGGAAGTAATTTTTCGGGAAGTTAAAAATTTTTACTTTTAACTGTCAGATTTAAAAAATCCCTTTACAAAATTATCAGATTAAGAGTTATCACCACTAGAATATCAAGCTGAACCATCTGTATAAAATTCTGACGCGCACGAGTATTTCAATGTCACGATTTTTTTGCATTTTTGAGTATCGACTATAAACTTTTGGTCACGTCCAAACCGTTAGTCTTTATAATAGGATACTTTTTGTCGTTTATTTAACTCCTCTTATGAATTTCTGACAAGCCCGAGAAAAATCATTTTTTCTCTAATTTCTACCTCTTAATACAGCTAACTCCCACTATCAATCCGTCAGACTAATATCTCTCTGTAAACAGGAGTTCGAAGACTGTATCACGGTATCAAACACTGACGCGCTTGAGTATTTTTTTGCAACGATTCCTTTTTACATTTTTGAAAATTCATACACGCTCTCCCCACCACTAAAAAGATATACATCATATAAACTTTTTTTCTGTTTAGCCGTTAATCTTCGCGATCTGATAGGTCTTCAAAGCGCTCGGGTATAAACGCATTTAGCCCTCTGAGCTCCCCTACTAAAATAAGTATAATTAAAAATAGCAATTTTTCTCTTTGATTTAAGTAATTACAGAAGTTTTAAGTTATTTGTAGTGACATGTAATTATTTGAGTAAATATGAATACTTTTTCGTAAGTTTAAGCCGATAGTGATTAGGTATCAAGTTTATAAAAATAAAAATATATGAAGGACCACACAAACAAAGTGATGAGTGAACATTTTATCGTAAGTTGGTGGTCTTCGAAAAATATTTCTTAGTATTTATTGTATGAAAACGACACCAAACAAAGGTTAGGATTTCATTGTCGACTGAAGTCTGATTAGGTATTATAGGTGTTCTTCTTTTCTTAATATTCTTTTTTGTATTTGCTAGTTTTGTCATCATCACATTTCACATCAGTAAAGTGTGCTACTAGGGTACGATAATATTTTTATCTCAGGCGCTATACCACCGTAGAATCAATCGCTACGCTCGTGATTCAACTGTGGAATCCTTCGTTTCTCTCTGGACTCAAAGTAGCGCCCTCGCCTTCAAAATATTACCTTATCCCCTTGTAGCACAATCTCTTATTAGCCCATCAGTTACCTTACTAAAAAATATTGTACACGTATTTTTTCTTTTCTCTGAGAAATAAAAAACGACTAAGATACAGTGCTTTGAAATTGCGCATGACGTCATGGCTACGAACGATTTCTACATAGAGGTGACGTCGCAAGCCCCCACTCCAAAACTTTGATGCTTCGTATCTTTGTAAATTTTTACATTTTTGGCAAACTGATAAACATGGATCCATATTTTTGGATAATCTAAAAGACGGACTAATTACAATTATACTTTTCTAACTAATGTCGTCACCCCTATTATATGAAACAGTATATGAGCAAGCGTACGGTACGAGGCGCCGTGGCGTCTCGGACACTTGCTATATTTCGTTAATTTTACTGAGCGTACCGGGCGCGCGTCCAAGCGCTTGCTATGTTTCGTGCCTCAACATTAATGATTTTAAATTTAGAATTACAAACATGAGAACCTTGAATATATTCACTATCCACCTAAAACATATGGGTTGGGCTACATCTAGCAGCACGGAACAGCACTTTTCTATGCTGCTATTATTTTCTGTCGCTCAGAACCAACATCCGCTAGAGCGAGAGAGAACGAATGACGGAACGCATAAAAGTCGGCGATTCCGCGGCGCACCGTCCGACCCTAAAGTCGACGCTAACAATAACAGTGCACTTCGCGTCGTACATCTACCTTCTCAGTCTCAAGCCAACGAGGCATTCTTATACCAGAGCAGAGAGATGGTAGTCCTTATTTAAATCTGCCGCACCCTGAAAAAGGTTTATTTTTTCAATTTGCCAGATTTTGTGTGCCACTGATAAGATGCATTTCACATTTGGTTGGCTGTCTCGCTCGCACAATCAAACATTTTTAAAGATTATTAAAAAATGTCTCATTTGTAAAAAAGTGTTTTATTAACATTCAATATAATTATATTGTGGATATTTTTGACATGTTTGTATATTGTGTAGACATTGACTACATCGAAAATTAGGTCATCAAAATTTTATATTTTTGATGACCTAATTCTCGATACACACACACGTAAACATGTCTACAATATCTAACATATAATTATATTGAATGTTAATGAAACACTTTTCTACAGATGAGTCACATTTTTTAATAAGCTTTAAAAATGTTTGATTGTGCGAGCGAGACAGCCAACCAAATGTGAAATGCCTCTTAAGTAAAAGCCTCCCCTTTTTCTCCATCGATCTCTATCCCAAGTGATCTGCTGACATCCACTTAAAAAGCCCCTCGATGTCATCCCGCCATCTCTTCTGTAGTGTACCCCTACGTCTTTGCCCATCTGGTACCTACGGTAACCCTCTGGCACAGAATAAATATGAGTATTACATTCAGAACGGAATCTCCTACGGTTCCGCGCAATATGCGTCCCCACACCTCTCCCCCGTTCTCGCCTTGTCGAATGTATTGACTGGCAAACACACACATTGATGTGTACACGGACGTATAGTTCGTTTGTAGTAGCAGTAGGCATAATAAACGATACTCCGCTTCTATGAATTTTTGACGACCTCCGTGGCGTAGTGGTCACCATGCTAGTCCGCCACCCAGAGGTCCCGGGTTCGATCCCCGGTCAGGGTAAGTTGGAAAATGGCCTTTTTCAAATTGTCCTGGGTCTTGGATGTTTATCTATTTAAGTATTTATTATAAAATATAGTATCGTTAGTCGAGTTAGTATCCCATAACACAAGTGTCGAACTTACTTTGGGGCTAGCTCAATCAGTGTGATTTGTCCGTATATATTTATTATTTATATTTTATGAAGTGCCATACCTGTGCTCTGGGCCCACCAGAGAGACTGTATTAAAAGAAAAATTCTCAAAAGAGTCAAATAAGTATGTGTTTCGTATTTTTGATATAGTGTTTCAAAAATTTAAAGCCATATGGTAATAAGAAAACACTGACTGCTCTCGGTGAGCGGTATCATGTTGCCGTGCGGGTCGAACAGCTCGACGCCCGTGAGGCCGACGTAGTAGGGGTCCCCCCACGTGGAGAAGATGCTCAGCTGCAGCACGAAGCCCGCCGGCGAAGGCGACCCCAACTCCACGGGGGACGCCCAAGTCAACGACTCCGTCGGCTCGTGCGATCTGTTAACCGGAAAAAAGAAATTAGTCAACGCTTTTAACAATGGGCTATTTAGAAAAGATGGTGTATAAAATAGTAAATGATATATCGAGGGTGGTGAAGTCTGCAACAAGGTAAACGTCGTAAATTGCCACCAACTCGTCGTCAGACGCGGCCAGCTCGAGCTGCTGCACGTAGTCGTAGCAGGTGTCCCCCGGAGCACGCCGCAGCAGCACCAGCCGCTAATTCAGGGTTACGTAGCCAGACGTCGCCAACTGCCACCAACCTGTCGTCATTCGCGGCCAGTTTGAGCTGCTGCACGTAATCGTAACATGAGTCCCCCGGAGCACACCTTAGCAGCGCCGGCCGCTAGTTCAGGGTTACGTCGTCAACTGCCGCTAACTTGTCGTCAGTCACGACCAGCTCGAGCTTCTGCACGTAGTCGTAGCAGGTGTCCCCTGGAGCACGCCGCAGCAGCACCAGCCGCTAATTCAGGGTTACGTAGCCAGACGTCGTCAACTGCCACCAACCTGTCGTCAGTCGCGGCCAGTTCGAGCTGCTGCACGTAATCGTAACAGGAGTCCCCCGGAGCACACCTTAGCAGCGCCGGCCGCTAGTTCAGGGTTACGTCGTCAACTGCCGCTAACTTGTCGTCAGTCACGACCAGCTCGAGCTGCTGCACGTAGTCGTAGCAGGTGTCCCCCGGAGCACGCCGCAGCAGCACCAGCCGCTAATTCAGGGTTACGTAGCCAGACGTCGTCAACTGCCACCAACCTGTCGTCATTCGCGGCCAGTTCGAGCTGCTGCACGTAATCGTAACAGGAGTCCCCCAGAGCACACCTTAGCAGCGCCGGCCGCTAGTTCAGGGTTACGTCGTCAACTGCCGCTAACTTGTCGTCAGTCACGACCAGCTCGAGCTGCTGAACGTAGTCGTAGCAGGTGTCCTCCGGAGCACGCCGCAGCAGCACCGGCCGCTGGTTCAGGGTTACGTCGTCAGACGTCGTCAACTGCCACCAACCTGTCGTCAGTCGCGGCCAGCTCGAGCTGCTGCACGTAGTCGTAGCAGGTGTCCTCCGGAGCACGCCGCAGCAGCACCGGCCGCTGGTTCAGGGTTACGTCGTCAGACGTCGTCAACTGCCACCAACCTGTCGTCATTCGCGGCCAGTTCGAGCTGCTGCACGTAATCGTAACAGGAGTCCCCCAGAGCACACCTTAGCAGCGCCGGCCGCTAGTTCAGGGTTACGTCGTCAACTGCCGCTAACTTGTCGTCAGTCACGACCAGCTCGAGCTGCTGAACGTAGTCGTAGCAGGTGTCCTCCGGAGCACGCCGCAGCAGCACCGGCCGTTGGTTCAGGGTTACGTCGTCAGACGTCGTCAACTGCCACCAACCTGTCGTCAGTCGCGGCCAGCTCGAGCTGCTGCACGTAGTCGTAGCAGGTGTCCCCCGGAGCACGCCGCAGCAGCACCGGCCGCTGGTTCAGGGTTACGTCGTCCAGTGACACGCGGACGTGCTTCGCGCCGATGTATGACAGCTCCATGTTGGCGTTGTAGTTCCAGATGCGGATACCTTAGCGAAAAATAGATGATCAGTGACGCAGCGTAAAACATCGGCCAAATTATTTTAATAGATGGTTTTTTCTTCTCCACTTTGCAAGATCTTTAGCAATGTAAATTACTGAAACTCACATTTTGAACCAGTGGCATTAGTTCCATCAATAGATAGAACTTCGTGATGGTCATGGAATGGTGTCATGGACTCTTAACACAAAACCTCTTTGGATGACTATATTGACATGCAGATTTATTATATATCTTTGGAAAAGAAAAGGCCGAAGAGCGCACTCAGGCTCCGGTCCAGGGTTACGTCGCAAGACGTTTTCAACTGACACTAAACAGATAAGAAGGTCTTACTGCTGATTTCAGTTGGCTGCTTGAGCTCCAGGACGACATGGCAGCACTGGCCGGCGGCGAGGTTGGTGCACCACATGTCGTCGAAGTCCGTCGAGATGTTGCGTCCGTTGAACAGGTTGCGGCACTCCATGGGGGACGTCGGCTGGGCCGGCGCGTCCGACAGCGGCGAGGTGTAGGCGTACGCGCGGTGGACTTTCACGGGCTCGTTGTAGCAAAGGACTTCGATACCTGGATAAATAAAGGTGTATTTTCGGATGCACTTGTCGTTAAGTAATTATAGTACTTAGTTTTAAATCCTTACGTATTTTTATAGCCATGCCTCGAGAAACAGAAAATTTTCGCTATCTCCATTAAGTGCTCGAAAAAAGGACGTCGGCGCGGAAAAAGGCCCACGGAACCAGGGGGGTTACTCGATAGTCGTCCGATAGTGACGTCCTATTTCTATGTCAAACCAAATAAGACTATATTATACAGGGTGGCCAAAAAGTCGTGGATCAAACGAAACAGGGAGATAAAGGAGGTAATTTCAAGCAAGTTTTTTTAATACAAGGTTACTTTTCCGTAATACATTTTTTTTCAAATAAGTGCTCTTAAAGTGAGAAGTAATTTTTTGTAACGCTTTAAAATTTACGGAAAAAAAATCATTGCTCGTTAAGTTTGATACCAAGAGCTGCAATACAATTTTTGTAGTATTGATACATTATCGACTCATAATACAACACCTTTTGTTTTATTGTTTTTAATCAATTTAATTTTTTACTGATTAAATTGTAAAAAAACTCTGTAGTTTCATTGAAAAAACTAAAATAATTCATATCTTTTCGTGCAATGAAGTTATGGCCATGCTGGGGAAAGATTTTTTGTTGGAAATTACCTCCTTTATCTCCCTGTTTCGTTTGATCTACGACTTTTTGGCCACCCTGTATATATTAATGCTCAATGTTGTCTGACACTAAATCGTGGCTACGCAATAACGTCCGTCTTGCGTATACCGTTTTTGGAATAACCCCCAGGCGAGCCTTGCCCCGACAGTGTGGTACTGGCAAAAACTGCAACCACGTTTATCCAACGCTATCGGCTCTATGTAACAAAAAAGAGCGAGACGTCCCAAGAATTGTTAGATGCATGTATAAGCAGGCCTGTGTCACTCTTCGTTTAGAAATATACACATACGCGCCTACACGGGGTGACCGCTCCGGAGAAAATTCAGTCCTAATACGCCGCTCACTGAATCGGTTTTGTGTAGGTACCTTCCTATTATGAATCTTTTATCCAGAGTAATAAGAATGATATTGGCTTGCAGGGATTTCTAAAGGTATCTAAACGGATAGGCGTATTTCGCTAAGCTAAAATTGAGTAGATATTTCTCTGAATTCCTTCGCTGAGGAAGACTTCTGTAAGTGAGAACGCGTACTTATTCTGTGGTATTAGTGTAAGTAACCTGTCAATCCTATCAAATGCCTCTGTCCCCAATTAGACATGATGGCATTAAGCGTGATTTTCTTCGCCACATATTTGACATCCTTCTCCTGGCACTCCAACTCATCCTGAGTGAGTTGGAGTGAGGATGAGTTGGAGTGCCAGGAGAAGGAGGTAGGTAAGGAGGCAGCTCCATGGGGTCCATCAGCTGGTGGTTGCTGTCGTTCGCCGTCGGGGGCGCTGCTCGAAGTCGAGGTAGGAGCATCACGTATGTATGAATACCTGTTAATCCTATCAAGTGCCTCTGTCCCCAATTAGACATGATGGTGAGCGTGACCTTCTTCGCCACATATTTGACCTCCTCTTCCTCACGCTCCTCATCCTGCAGCTTCGCGGGGCTCAGCCGGTGGTTGCTGTCGTTCGCCGTCGGGGGGCGCTGTTCGGTGGTCGACTCCACCGGCTCGTTGTCCTTGAGGAGTGATTGGAAGTTCTTGTCATTCTCCATTATGGCTTCCAGGATGTTGGGGTCTTTTGTGAACAAGATAGTCTGGAAAAATAGGCATTTAATATGGATGTGGACTGGGTCTGAAAAATATTCATTTGTTTAGAGTTTAAACCTTCGGTTAGATTAACCAAAAATTATGGACCCATATTTTTCTGTTTATCAAAGTAAGTAGTAAAAAATCACAAAGATACAGTGCGTCTGAGTTTCGGAGTGGGGAGGGATGGGCGATTATTGTCACCGTCTAGTGAAAATCGTACTAGATCGTGACGTTATGCTAAAAGATAAGTCTACAATATTTTTTATCAATCTGTACCCACAGAACAGAGAAATAGGTTTCTTTCGTCTCACTCTATTTCTCTGTTCCGTGTCTGTACCTAATGAATGAGCCAAAAAAGACCGTCTTGTGGCTCTTAAGTTTGCAAAATAATCTGACTCATTTACGGTGATTTTCATCGACCACTACTTGCTATAAGGGTTGGGCTACATCAGGCAGCACGGAACAGCACTTTTCTATCCTACTATCCTTTTCTGTCGCTCAGAACCGTCATTCGATAGAGCAAGAGAGAGCGACGGATCGGATCAGCATCGGCGATTCCGCGGCGTTCCGTCGTTCTCTCCATCCAAATATTACGTTACAGCAATAGGGGAGAAATGGGTCGTGCCAAGTGTGATGGTATGTGTTACAAGGGATCGGAGAACAGTATAAAAAAAGGGGGGGGAGGTTTCGGAAACGTCAAAATTCTGCGTGAAATCACGACGATACGGAAGTTGGGAACTTACGTCTCCGAAAGAAGGCAAGGGTCCCTTCAGCTCGCCACTGGAGCGCGCGATCTCGCCGTGGAAGATCACGCGGTCGTCTAGCTTGATTTGCACTAGGCGCACGCCGCGGGTCGAGTATATGCGGGATTTGTTGTAATTCTGAAATTTTAATAAATTGAATTAGATTCATCGCTATTTTAAGAAAATGGGCAGATATTGTCAGCGTTTAGTTACGTGTTTTGCTTTTTGCCTAACCGCCGTACGCCGTATTTATTAAAAATCTGCACAACTTACATCAGTTTCGTAGGTACCTATGCAATATATAACAAAAACCCTGTCCGAACCTTGTAGGAGCAACTCAGACCGTCAATATGAACAACTTTTCCTAATGCTTGAAACTTGAAAAAAATCGACATTACATACAAAAGTATTCGGCCGGCCTGGTAATTTGTATGAAAATGTCGATTTTTTCTTCGAGTTTCTAGCATTGTTTCCATAGAAAAAGTTGTTCATATTGACGGTCTGAGTTACGCCTACCAGTATCGGACAGGGTTTTTGTTACATATTGTATAATACCAATGCAACCGATTCTAAGAGCTCTAATTTATGTGTCAAATTCATTAAAAGTCTGTTCCTACTTCTTAAATTGGTAAATTTACCTAACTACTCGTTATACGAGTATGACTGATTTACGAGGGCCGGTTGTTTTTTGAACGGCGTTAAGTATAAAGTGTGCTGCCATGTTTTCCACCCAACCGCCCTTGCTTGGTTGTTAATTCCTTATAGGTACTTAAAAGTCTTACCCATATTCTCAACAGTGCCACTGTGGCTCTTGACGCCAGGAGCAAGCAAAGCGCGAGCGGAGCGGCGCGGGGAGCGGGCGCGCTCCACGTGTGCCGCTCGTCGCGGGTGCGGACCACGCCGTCCGCCACGCTCTCTGCTCGCCCGCCCGCGCTCGTTTGGTCCCCCGCTTCTGAGTCTGTCCACACCTGTGTGAGTAACAAAAAGAAATTTACCCTCATATTCATAAAAATTAAATATCGTTTGCTAAACCCATTTTAGTCAAAACATGTTTTGTCCTTTTCTCTCTTTTCAATATTTGAAATTGAAAGAACGAGACAAAACATATTTGAACTAAAAGAGGTTTAGCAAACGTTTGTATTTTTGAAGTGAAAACTTCTTTAGCGGCGTTGTACACTTTTTTTGTAATGGGTAAAAAATTTTAAACTCGCGTCAGGGCGTCAGGGCGTCAAGGCGTCAGGACACGTGACCTAATCGAAAATTCGTAAGACGGATGAAGAGTAGACAGCCAGCGCGGCGCGCCGTAGGAGAGGAAGTATCCCCCTCTCTTTCTACGACGCGACGAAAATGTATGCCTGCGCCTGCTGTTTCGTTTAGGCGGCGCAGGGCGCTTGCGCGAATGTTCGTGTGTGTTTGTGTTACAGCGTGCCACGCGCATCCATGGAAATGCACAACGTTAATATTCAAGTTTTCACTTCTGAAGGCACTCCCGGAGTGCAACCCGTCGTTTTTTTATGAATATGGGGTTAATTTTTATGAATTTTGTGAGTAGTTACTTATTGTTACTAGCTGGTGCCCGCGACTTCGTTCGCGTGAAATTTGACGACTAACTACTTTATTCCAGACATCAGATTTTAATGAAACAAAGCCTATATGTTGTTCCGAGCTGAGCTTAATCTGAAAATCTCGTAAATATCTGTCCAGTAGGTAGTTTCAAAGATTATCATGAACATACATACAGTCTGACAAAAAAAACTTGTCTTTTTTTGTGTTCAGTTATTTTTTTGTCTTCAGTTCCTTTTTTTATCGCCCACATTATTTTTTTCATAAATTTATTAAATGTAGAGACACGCGATTTTTACTGTTTTATTATATGTATCATGTAAAGAAAAAAAATAAGTAGGTAGGCCTTAAGCTAGGCAGTCGCAACTTGTGTACCTACCTGAATTTTGCAAAAAATATAACTACATACCGACTTATTTACGTAGATTTTTTTACTACACAGTTAGTTACAAAGTAGGTAATAAATCTGCAGGGAGATAACGCAAACAAATAACAATCAATATGTATGATAAGCTTCAGCAGATTTTATTAATTTTACGTCACCGCGCAAGTGATTCGTTCCACGAATGTCGCACTCACCTTTTCTATCCGAACTTCACTCCCGTTCACATCAAACACCTCTACGCCGTTCATGCCAACTAGATACTTGTCGCCCCAATTAGAAAATATCTTTATTTCCAAAAGCCTTCCCTCAGGCAGCTCTGGGATTACGAATTCGGTTTTAGGCGTTTCCTGCTGGGTGGGGACAGATATTAACGATGCCGGCTTTTTTGTGGACTTTTGAAAGTTAGGTCTTCTGTTGGAATTACTTAGTAAATTCATTGCTCCTTCTTTTGGTACTTTTTTACGTAATTTATTTGTGTTCTGGAATTCTGAAAGTGATTAATTTATAAAATTATTCATGTGTTTTTTTAAGTTTTATTTCGTTCTAGCTTTAATCCAGCTCAAAATCCAATATTAGTAATAAAGTACTCACTTGGGCCTAAAATAACGTCGTGGAAATCATCATCTATTACATTTGAGCGCCTGTGCCTAGGGGTCACATAATGTGGCAGTAGATCCGACATGAAATCGTGGGAGTCGCAACTTGATGTGTCACCCCAGTCTACTTTACTTCTGACGCTGTATTTTCTGCGACCATTTTGAGAATATCCTGACAACATTAGAAAAGTTTCAATTGAGCCTATGAACCACTTTCTTCTGAAGTCAAAATTTGTTCTGTCTAATAAAAGTGAGAAACACGAAAGTCGTAGGTATAACAACAACTACAAATATAAAATAACTAGGTAGGTAAAGTAAGTAGGAGTAAGTATATACTTACTACTAAGAACTTATAAACCTAATTACCTTTATTGTTGGTGCGAATAGTACCGGCAGATAATGCTACAGGCTGAATTTTCGGCTTGAACAGTATGTTTAATTTATCATCCAAGGAGGTTCTACGGGTTAACCTGAATAAAAGAAAAATATAAAAATATGAAACCATATTTGTAGGTACACAGAAAGTGCCTACTGAAATGAAACTTTTAGATACACTTACCGATGGTTCTCCAACCTCTGGTTACCCAATATAAAAACTGGTTGGTCAACGTTTGAAGAAGAATCACTGTTTATGTGTGTCTCCTTCATCTCCCTGAAACAGAATGACGCTGTATTAGTAACATATAGGTTTGAGGACCTTGGACTATAAAGTATTGAATAGTAGGCTGGTGCAAATTTCCTCGGAAGTAATCGAGTATATTGTGCTAAAAATTACTCCCTTAATGGCGCAGGTCATTAATCATTCAGGCGGGTCAATAGTTCGATATACTTGGATCGTCTTACTTGGTAATGTCTTCAAGCCAGGATGGTAGTTTTCTATCGTTGTTTGTATATTCCAGCCCATTTTGTTGCTGTGCCATCCTTTAGCCATCAGAATGTTAGATCAGATCCTCTTTTTGCAATTTATTAATGTATTTCAAACCATAAATTCATAATATTGCACTCTTTAAAATGAATCCGTGTAACTACACTCAATAAATAATATTTACATATAATATTGATAAAGAAGGATATTTTTGTAACCAGTTATTATTAATTTATTATCATTATCGACACTTGCACTTTTGAAACATAATTTTGCCGCTGTTTGTTTGACCTTGGTTGCTATGGAAACACATTCGTAATTTATGCAAATTAAAATCAATGTTTAGTATCGATAAATGTTTATAAATATTTTAATTCATTCCAAATTGATACTTTTTAAAATCATTAAATTACAATAAAATAACATATATCAAGCTGCACAATTTCATTTATTTAAGCTCAAAAAAATTATGTGAGTGGCGAAGTATATTATTATACAATGATGTGATGTGAGTGAAGTATCTATCTCGCTCCTGTGTGAGTGTGAGCTTTTCTGAACAATATTCTAAATCTTTGTTTCTGAACGAAAGTGTTTTGTCATTTCTACACGTTTAGGACAAATGTCAATGTCAGCTGTCAACGTGTGAATAATAACCTAACTTTGCTTGCGCGAAAATAAATATTGTTCAATAATATTTAAATTTCGCAATAAGCTATAAATTTATCAAATAACATAATATTTATTTTTAACAAGTGACTATTTCCATACAAAATGTCGGAGTTAGAACAGAGGAAACTGGAAGAAAAGACCAGCAAGGCCGAGAAAGAAGCAAAGGCTATCGAAGAGGAGTTAGACAGAGTCTCTAAAGGTGATATAAGCTTCACGGGAGACCAACAGCTGGAGAAACTGTTGACTGAAAACGAAAAACTGAAACATCGCTTAGCCATCCTCGAAAACGCTATCAAAGCTGAATGTTTAAATGTTCAAGGAAAATCAAACAAACAAGGGAAAGGCTCTGATGCACCTGGTAAAAAAGTTGCTAAGAAACGACCTTCATTAATAACAGACATTAACTCTGTGGAAGGAAACATTTGTGTACTAGAGGAACTAAAAAACGTGTTTGAAGTTGCCATAATATCAGCTTACCCAGATTTAGAAGATCCGCAGATTGCAATAACTCTATCTGGGAACAATCCTAAGTTTGGAGACTACCAATGTAATTCCGCGATGGCCATTTCTCAACTTCTTAAGGCTAAGAATGTAAAGACAAACCCCAGGGAGGTGGCCAACAATATTTTGAATAAGGCACCAACATCTCCCATCATCGAAAGGATAGAAGTGGCTGGGGCAGGATTCCTCAACATATTTATCAACAAAAAATTAGCCGAACATGTTCTGAACTGTATCTTACGTTTTGGTATTAAACCACCTCCAGTAAAAAAGGAGCGAGTTATTGTTGATTTCTCCTCTCCCAATATTGCTAAAGAGATGCATGTTGGCCATTTGAGGTCTACTATCATTGGAGATAGTATTTGTCGAATTCTTGAGTTTTTGAACCATGATGTTCTTAGGCTCAACCATTTGGGAGACTGGGGCACACAGTTTGGCATGCTTATTGCACATTTGCAAGATGAGTTTCCTGATTTTAAGACACACTCTCCGCCCATATCAGACTTGCAAGCATTCTACAAAGAATCTAAGAAGCTTTTTGACACAAATGAAGAGTTCAAGAAACGAGCATATGCCTGTGTAGTTCGGTTACAGTCAGGCGAGCCAGATTACATCGCTGCTTGGAAGCTCATTTGTGAGGTGTCTCGTCAAGAATTCCAGAAGATATATGATCGCCTAGATGTAAATATTATTGACCGTGGAGAATCATTCTATCATAGCAGGATGGATGCTGTTGTCAAAGAATTAAAAGACAAAGGTTACCTAGAACAAGATTTAGGGCGATGGATCATGTGGGGTGACCCTGAGAAACACGACGGCATCCCCTTGACTATAGTGAAATCTGATGGTGGTTACACTTATGACACATCAGATATGGCAGCCATAAAGCAAAGGGTAGAAGAAGAAAAAGGTGATAGGTTTGTCTATGTCACAGATGTAGGACAGTACACTCACTTCATGATCATAGATGCCTGTGCAAGGCGAGCTGGTATCTTGAGGAACGGACAAAAGATTGAGCATGTTGGGTTCGGAGTTGTGCTAGGAGAAGATAAAAAGAAATTCAAAACAAGGTCTGGAGATACTATCAAGCTAATCGATTTGATGGACGAGGGCCTGAAGAGGTCCTTAGACAAGTTGATAGAGAAGGGCCGTGACAAGGTTCTAAGTCCCGAAGAGCTGAAGCAGGCACAGGAAGCTGTGGCATATGGATGTATTAAGTATGCTGATCTCTCTCATAACAGGGTTAATGATTATGTGTTCTCTTTTGACAAAATGTTAGATGATAAAGGTAACACTGCTGTATACTTGTTATATGCTTTGACACGCATCAGGTCTATAGCCAGGACTGCACAGGTTTCTTTTGACACATTATTAGCTGAAGCTTTAAAATCTGGCTTCACATTAACTCATGATGCTGAGCTGAAACTAGCCAAGGTGCTGTTGAGGTTCCCTGAAATGATACTGAAAGTGTCCTCTGATCTCTACCTCCACAGCTTGTGTGAATACTTGTATGAAATCTCATCCGCATTTACTGAATTTTATGACAAATGCTACTGTGTAGAAAAAGATAAAGAGGGAAAAATCGTCAAAATCTTGTACAATCGATTGATGCTATGTGAAGTCACTGCTCGAATCATGGAGAAGAGCTTAGACATCCTAGGCATCAAGACAGTCTCAAAAATGTAAGGACTGTAAAGTAAGAGTTTGTTAACTAACCACTTTTAAAATGTTAGCTTTATCACAATATTTATAAAAGTATTAAAGTGTGCTCATCCAAGTACTAAAAGAACTGGAAAAGTCATTTATACAATTAAAATAATAAGACTTGAATTGTAAACTTTTTATTGAGTTCCCAAAATCCTCTACAAAACTATACCAGGGTCCATTATCAAAGGTAACATTCATGAAACATACAATCTGTTCAAAAATTATCAAACACTGGATATTACTTTGAAGTATTGTATTTAATTATGTTACTATTACCACTAGAACAATACACATTACAATACATTAACAACAATCTGAGATTATTTTCAGATCACCTGTCATGTGATATATATTTTTTTAATTTTATAAATATACTATTCTTGCCACATGCATGGTTTGGGTTGGGGCACTTGGGGCAGATTGATCCACATTGGCCCGTAACTGAAATGCAGTCATGTTCAAAGTCCACAGTCCTGAACATGCATGTTTTGGGGCAAATAGTGAACAAATAAACATGCACTTGTGAGAAAATAATCTCAATTAGTAATTCCTATCTTTACGAGAAAAATACTTGAAATAAATCTATGGTAAATTGATGTTACAATTCCTGAATTATATGAATACTACACTTATGTAATTCTAACGGTGGGCTGAATATAGGAATATCAATTTTTATTAGATTTTCAATCAGTATTAGGAGTTAATGGAATATTATCTTCCGGTTGATTACATATTGGAAAGGGGGATTGAGATCAGGAAGAGTAAGAGTATGTAATGTATGATAAATGCTTACAAAGATTCTGCAATTATACAAAGTGTAAAGAGGAAAAGGGGTATCTAGCCTAAAAGGAGTAAACATACTTATCAATGTGAACAACTTTTACTATGGGACCATCCCTGAAATCCTGAATACATAATTAAATACCTACTGTACCAAAATGTACAGATTTTTTTACGATTTCAGTGATGGTCCTATAGTAAAAGTTGTTCACATTGATTAGTATGTTTACTCCCTTTCCGTTAAAGATAATCCCCTAAAAAAATATTACAAAATTTAAAAAATTTCAGTTTTAAAATGAGATTCATACTACACATCAGATCTTTTCTCAGACGCTACAACATGTTCTGTTTGGAAGACTGACTAAACAGGATACTTACTAAGTTGGGGAAAACATCGCAAAAGGTCGATACACAAAATCTCATGGTGTGCCATGAGCTCATTTTTATTTATGCAGCATAAACTCCCTTCACTGTTAGGTGTTTGCAATGTGCATAGTGACATAGCTTGACGACTACCATACAAAGATGACAGTGCACATGGTTTAAATTTATATAAACCAAGTGTCATTTTATTCGTTAAATCGGAACTGATATTAATCGACATGACATTTTGCGAATCAGACATTTTGTGTCTAAACTAACAAAGGTTAGCAAAAAACAATGTTTGGCTTATGTTGTGACATCTTAATTATTGCACTACACAAAAAACAACTAAAATTTTCATATCCTTAAATACTCCAACATTCAACTATTTTGGTACATCGACATATACTGACAGAGGACCCCAATCATACCCCAAATATAAAATTAAAACCTGACTGACTAACTTCAACTACTTATAAATACTTTGCACTCTTCGTAGTTATAAAATAGGTTTTAATCAGAAAGATAAAACTTCTTTACTATTAGTTACACTACATCCCTATACCGTCTAACAATTAGTAAAACTAAATATATTCAGATTTTTACTACTTTGTGAATAATTTAACATATAATACGTGTTAGTAGTTACGACATAAGAAACAAGAGAACTTCATGTAATTTTGTGCATACTCGTAATGTATGCGTTATACCAAATTACCCTGTGACAACCTTGACTAACCGGATACAAAGACTTCGTTCACGCAACCAGGACATCCTAATTAAAAATCACGAGTAGGTAAACTACAGTCAGTTATCGTTAACTTCATCAAGACGTTTGTGTTTGTAGCAATCAATGACTAGAACTGTATAAATCACATATTTTACGATAACTGTTAAACATTCCGTTTTGAGATATAAAAGATAAAAATAAAGAGATAGTTTCACCAGATTCTGACATATACCAAATACTTAAAGCCTGCCGAAAGTTCACCAAGAGCAAAAATAAAATTGGCGCCGTCATGTGATGTGTCGTGGTTGGTGATCTGGGGATTAGAAGTCCCCAATAATAAATAATACACAATATAAAACAACGCAAAGTTTGCGTTCATTTAGGGAAATCAAGACATAACCATTAGGTATACGGCAGATACGCCGGATGCAACCGGGAATGTGCTAAGATGAGAGAGGGAAAGGTTTACGGCAGGCTCTTCATCAGTTAGTGAAACTAACCCTTAAATGGCAGTTCGAAAATGAAAGGCGTGTCTATGAACGTCACAATTCTCTTCCAAAGGTTAAAGGTGAGCGGTTATTACAAGTCTGTATAAACATGTCCATTTCAGTCCGGAATTCTGCGTCCGGCGTGGCCCACTTCGCGGACAGTCCGCGTTGTGCGCCGCCACAGTTACACGAATGCATAGCCTGACATACTATCGACACCTATTCACCACCACTCAAACCGAGTAAAAATAAAAATCAGGCTGCTAGAATAGTATGGCACTGTTTGTTTGTTTTTCGTGCATTAAAAGTGAAACAAGTTTATTTAAGTTTTAGAGTTGCCAAAAGTCCGATATAAACTTTGTCGATGGCATTCCGATGATACCAGGCCAAGGCAAGAATATATTCTGTTCAAGTAATTCGTATGACTTTACTTTGTCCAACGCGTTCGGTTTTACTTTTACTTGGTCTGAGAAATCTACAAAACAATCAGCTGACATTGTTTATATCATCAACCCAGCCTCATATATCTCAACTAAGTCCTTATCTTACATAAGTTACATTTGGAAGTCTAGCAAAAAATATCTAGTCACACACACGATTGAGCAATTCTTAAAAAGTCTACGTTGGAATAAATAATATGTAAAATGAACGGAACGAAGTGGAATAACATTCTATTGAAGATCAGATCATTACGGTTAAACCTCTATTTGATAAAATATACACCATGGTATAATGCACTAGCTACGCTAAAATGTAAATCGAACTATTCTAGAGAAAATTCCCATTGAGGTGTATAAAAGATCGCGCTGAAAAAACTGGTTTCGTATATATGTATAGGTATAAAAGTTTCTAAAAACCCCAATACACTTTATATAGGTACTCTAAAAAGGGTTGGATTGGTCTCGAGATTTTGAGATACGACTACAACAATACAATAAGTTTCAACAATATCTTACAAAATATACACACATTTCGTACATTGGTTTTGGCCGAACGCACTCCGATGCCTGCCAATTAATTCCGTCTTCCGTGACGATCGCCCTGCTACGGCGAAATCGCCGGCTCTCATGTATTTTATATGCCTATCGATTTACTTCTTACAATATGTAACATCACTATACCGAAGTTGAAAGTCCATTTCAATAGACCTTAGGTCTCCTTACCATAGTACAAAAATATAATAATAATTTAACATTCAATTTTTATTAAATAAGACCACAGAAGACGATCTGTCTATGGGAGGATATATTAATGGGCAGCATGGAGCGCACTGACAAATCTAATTCGCTACGTAATAAATAATAGATTCACACGATACGCTTCTACACACTGACATGAATAATATGGGTGTACTTAACCGACTTAAACTAAAAAGAGTTTTGATTTAATCAATCTGGGCGACATCGGAACTAATAATCCCTTTTTATTTTTTCTACTCAAAAACGATGTTTACATCTCAAAACATTTCGAGCTAAAGTTATTGGCTGATTCTCTCGGGACTGAAAAGTGAAAAAGAAAAGCTCGAGGGATTAAAAACAATTAGGAAACTAAACACATGTTGGCAGTCAAGCAAAATATAAAGAATTTAGTTTTAAAACAATAACTAATCGACACAGACATCGTATTTTTTTATAGCTCGAAATGTCGTCAACTTGGATTTTGTGTAGGTTAGGTAAACATTTTTATGTTCTTTGCTTCGAAAATATACCTAAATAAGTATTATGAAAAAAGCACAATTCATTCATTCATAGTAATTACAGAAATTTTAGTATTTTATATTGATATGTTATTTGTGTAAATTTGAATACTTTTTCGTAAGTTTAAGCCGATAGTGATTATAAAAAGATATGAAGGACCACGCAAACAAAGTTATGAGTGATCACTTTATCAGAAGTTGATGTTCTTCGGAAAATTATTTCTCAGTATTTATTGAATGAAAACGAACCAAATAAAGGTTAGTATCTGTCGGTTGAACTCTGATTAGGTATTGTAGGTGATCTACTTTTCTTTATATTCTGTTTTGTATGTGCTAGTTTTTCTCATAGATGAAAATGAAAAGTAGAGTGTGCTACTCGGGTACGGTAATATTTTTAACTCGGGCGATATAGGTACATGAATCCCTCGCTTTATACTCAAGATTCCACCGCAGATTCACTCGTTACGCTTGTGATTCAACTGTAGAATCCTTTGTTTCGCTCTTGACTCAAAGTTGCGCCCTAGCCTTAAAAATATTACCTTTATCCTTTGTAGCAGAACCTACTATGAGGTACGTACTGCCAGAGCCCTATGTCTTCAAAGTTGCAAAAACTTTGAAGAAGTTTAATGAATATTTCAACCAACTTCCTAAAAAGAAGACGCCCTATTCGGGCCACATAAGTAACCAGTAAGTTTTTTTCATGTGTGAAACCGAAACAATACCAAAAATTTATTGAGGGGGGCAAAACTAGCAGTAGGTAGATAATATTCTGGCACGATTGAATGACGTCGTCGGTTGTTAAACGTGACCACTGAACTTAATTTTAAAAGTAATTTTAAATGTGGTCGTATACCAGAAATTATTCATATCAATGCTCCCACACTAAAGTGAGTGACCTGGCGGCAAAGCCGCAGAGTTAGCTGCACAAAGGACCAATTACGTCGACGGTTCGCGAACCCAGCAATCGGATTCTTCCTTATAATCTGCGGCCTTGTGGTCGAGTTAGGATACAAAAATAGCTAGAGAGCTCAACTAATCGAGATTCAATAGGTTAAGTGGGCAGTCTTCATTGGGTTTTGTATTCGGGGAAGAGATGGCGGAGGATGGCCAGGTAGTGCACGGTGGCGGCGAGCGCTACGAACACGTGCCAAATGGCGTGCGCGAAGGGCACGCGGCCGTCCGACTTGAAGAAGAACACCCCGATGAGGTACAGCACCCCGCCCGCCATCAGGTCGTTCATCGCGGGGAACTGGTGCTGGAAACAGGCAACATATTACTTCAACACCAATGTTCTCGTCACCAGATAGAAGCTCTGAGCTCGTTGGCCTTGTGGGAGTACACATTGCTAGCGCTTACCGCACTTAGATGGGTGGCATAAAAAAAATCTCGAGCTTCTCCGTGCTTTGGAAGACACGAAAAGTCGTTGGTCCCGGTTGTCATCATTGTCGTCAAGCATGTCAGATGTCTTTCGGCAGCTTGAAGAATCAACCACAAATGCCCACTTACACACACGAAAAAAAAACATCATCATCATTACAGCCGCAAGGACTTCCAAAATGACCGATTAAGTGCGACCTGCAAAACAAAACAATAAATAGATCAAACGCCGAGTGAGATAACGATCTTGATTGATATAGCTTATTGCGCAAAGAGGTTTCTGTCATGTAGGTACTTATCAAAAATGACAATAATGGAGACTATCCCGTTTCAATTATTGTATTATACAAGAAGCTATGTAGGAATCGTTGATTTTAGAACATATACTATTTGTACATGTACTAAAATCAACCATTCCTACATACCTGCTTGCAGTGCGTTTTAGATTACAAGTTTGAATATGAAAGATTCGTCCAATTTCGAATCTTTGACAAGCACTTTTATTGTAAAATCAACATCATCATTTTAAGTCTCATAACACCCACGTTGGACAAAGGCATTCCCCAAAGATTTCAGCGTTTATTACTATAACAAAGCTACTTATTTGATATGTTTCTTGGATTGATTTAAATTTTCGATGTAAAGCTAGATAAGCGTAATTACAGCTTCATAAACAGTTTATAAAAGTGCAGCTACAGAATAGTTTTAATCCAATAAAATGCACCCCGATGTAGCTCAAGGGCGGATCAAGGATGCGCCGAGAGAAATAGGACAGGGAATACATTTCGCGCACGTGGAGAGAACCTAATTTGCTTTACATACGACATTCAAGAAATATTTTTATGAAAAATTCCTAGTTGCTTTCAGCGTATCGAATATCGATAAGCCTTTTTATTTTACTGAGCTAAGTACAGAGTATATGGTGAAATCGAATAGTAACAGCGGTTACCGAAAGGTGCGGGAAGTTTGGTATCATTTAATAAATAAGGTTTGAGGTTGCGATTCGACGACAGGTATCACTAAAAAGTACAGTAAACAAAATAATCACACTGCTTTACAAAATGTGTACTAATTTTCTTATACGAATACAAAAGCAATGTCATGACATAGACATAAAATAAATATGTGATTAAAGCATAATTCGTGATTATTTCCCCCCTATCCACCACAAATATGCAAACATGTATCTGAGCACAAATACCTAATCCTAACTACAATGCCTATTTCTTAATCAATTTCCATTCAAAATGTCTAATAGACTTACTAGTATTTCATTCATACTCTCAAGAATACATGAATAGGAATAGTAGGTAAGGTAAAAATCTATGTACGTAGAAATAGAATGAGAATATTTTACAATAATTCGACCAATAATGTACTGAATGAAACTAATTAATCCTTTTAACAAAACATTTTCAGCCAGTGGTTTGCATACAATAGAGAATGAATATTCAAGGGAGGTGAGGCCGCGCGGGTCCACTTCCAAGCCGATTGTAGAACAAATGGGACGCTCATGTCGGACATTGCTCAATTTTCTCCGAACAAACAAATGATGTCAGGCGATAAACCGCTATCAGTTAACAGCATTACTCAAATTAAGCATTATAATGTATAACTTGTTATCTTCATTAATAAAAAAATATATTTCTATTTGGAACTTTCGCCTTATCTCGGAGGCTGAAGGGATTGGAATGGGACATCAGTATGTGACATTCTGGGAATGACACAAAACTCAGTGCTACAGACTCTTACCAAGCAGGCAACGCTGGGATTAGCAGATAACTTGTTATAAATTTAAATCAAAGTTTCTAAACCCCATGTAACGTTTTCATAATAATAATTATTCTATCTATCTAGTATGACTTGGCATGGCAGAGCTTAAATTTCAGGTCGTATTTTATCTCTTTTTTTGAGAATTAAAAATATCTAAGAATAGGCCAACTTTTATATTGCTTGAGGATTTAAATTGACAGCAATTGGCCTCTAGTCTGGGAGTATAGGTACACAATGCCGCAGCTCGGCCTATGCGGGTATTAAAATTGCTCAATCACATTAATGTCCATCCATCACTTAAATGTGATGGGGCCCGATTTTATTACTTAATCGTAACAAAGTGGACGCATTTTGCAAATGGCATGCGGCGTTTAAGGCCCTCTCGTCTAACACTCGGGGGGCGCGGCGATTCGCGAGGCACCCCGCATATTTTTACGAATTTCGACTGACTGGGTAGCGGGAGGTGGGGAATGAACGAGGAATAACGCGGAATGTAGATTTTATCGGTTTTTAATTTAAAAAAGGGAACGCGATTTTGTCTATAAATATAGAGTGGCTTCAATTAAGCATAAGAATTACATGAAATCATTAGTTTAGTCATAGTCTTCTTTTTATGGAGTGCAGTTTGTTAGATCACGTAACTGTTTTTTTTTTTAAATTTTAGAACACTATTCTCTTTGTCTCAGATGGTTTTAAAAACTCGAAAACTTAGCCTACCTGGTCTTAAGACATTACGCGTGATTGATTATTTTATGCGGATAGAATACTTTATAGTCTATTAGCCGGCGAGAAATGAAAGATTTTGTTTAATAGAACTTATTATGCCTTCGCATTACGTGATGGGTAACCTCAGGGGGGTTACTCTAAAAGCGGTACGCAAAACGGACGTTACTGCGTATCCGCGTTTCAGTGTCAAGCAACATTGAGCATTGATGTATGATGATAAAGTCTAATTTCGTCAAAAAGGACGTCACTATCGGACGACTATCGTATTATTTTATGGAGTAACCTCCTGCTCCTCTGTGCTTCCAAAGACACTTTGAACCGGATAAATAAAATACCCTAAATTAAATAGTCAATTCAATTTAGGTCAGTGTTTCCCAATTAGTAGTACGGTACGAGGTTGCATCAAGGGGTACGCGTAGTAGTCTCTTAACTAAGATATGAAAGCAGTTAAAACAACTATGCAAACAAAAATTGCCAATAAATATTTTTAATCTATCAGTAGGTAAGTCAACTCAGGCATCAAGCGCATATTCCACCGTCCACCTATCCATCTCTGATCAAGAGGAATTAATAGACATCTCATGCAACAGCAGAATCAAAAGTTGTTTTTGCAGAGCAAATTTTTGGGCTGGTCTTAGAAATTTGACGCGTCAGCAATACAATATTGAGTGGCATTTTGCACGACGTACCTATGCGGCCAAAATGCAACTTCATCATCATCATCATCATATCAGCCACACGAAGTCCACTGCTGGACATAGGCCTCCCCCAAGGATTTCCAAAACGACCGATCGGAAGCGGCCTGCATCCAGCGCCTCCCTGCAACCTTGCTCAGGTCATCTGACCATCTAGCAGGTGGGTGTCCTACGCTGCGCTTACCGGTATGTGGCTGCCATTCGAGAACCTTTCTGCCCCATCGACCATCGGTTTTTCGCGCTATGTGCCCCTCCCACTGCCACTTCAATGAGCTAATCCGTTTGGCTACGTCGGTGACTTTCGTTCTCCTATGAATCTCCTCATTTCTGATTCGATCGCGTAGAGAAACACCGAGCATAGTCCTCTCCATAGCCCGTTGAGCGACCTCGCGCCTTCTTATGAGACCCATAGTAAGGGACCACGTTTCAGATCCATAAGTCATCACTGGTAACACACATTGATTAAACACTTTCGTCTTGAGGCACTGAGGTATTTTAGACGATAAAACACTGCGTAATTTCCCGAACGCTGCCCAGCCTAGTCGGATTCGCCGAAAGACTTCTTCCTCGAAGCTGGAACTTCCTGCCTGGATCAATTGACCCAGGTAGACATACTGGTCTACAACTTCGAGGGTGGAGCTCCCAACAGAAACAGGTAAAGGCGCAACGTGCATATTTGACATGACCTTCGTCTTGTCAATATTCATTTTTAGGCCGATCTGTTGGGGGACTCGATTTAGGTCTTCAAGCATCGTACTTAAGTCCTCCATCGATTCTGCCATGACAACGATATCGTCGGCAAATCGAAGGTGAGTGATATACTCGCCATTAATGTTGATGGCCAGTCCTTCCCATTCCAGGAGCTTGAAGGCATCTTCCAGAGCGGCGGTGAACAGTTTTGGAGATATGACATCTCCCTGTCTCACGCCACTATTCAATGGAATATCCTTCGTACTGTGCTCCTGTACTCGGGCCGACATAGTGGCTTTGTTATATAGACACTTCAACACCTCGATCACCTCGACAGTCAATGCGGCACCGCTGGAGAGACTGAAGCATGGCCCATGTTTCGATCGAATCGAAGGCTTTTTCGTAGTCCACGAACCCCAAGCATAGCGGCCGGTTTTACTCCCTCGTCTTCTCTATAACCTGCCGCAAAGTATGGATGTGGTCCATGGTACTGTAGCCTTTTCGGAATCCGGCTTGTTCGGGAGGTGGAAGGCATCAAATCTGTTAGCGAGATGATTCGTGATGACCCTCGAAAACAACTTATAGACGTGACTCAGAAGCGTGATGGGCCTATAATTCTTTAATAGGGTATTGTCACCCTTTTTAAAGAAAAGGACCACCACGCCTCTGTTCCACGTCTCCGGCGTTACGCCCTCGAGCAGAACGGAATTAAAGAGCCTCTGAAGGACTTTCAGTACTGGCGTTCCGCCCGCTTTCAGAAGCTCTGCTGTGATTCCATCCTCACCCGGCGCCTTGTTGTTTTTGAGCTGTTTGAGGGCCATCCTAATCTCGTACAGACTGATGTCCGGGATATCTTCGGTATAGTGTCGGGTTAGCTTGGCTCTTGGATCTGACGCCATATCCACGCTAGGTTTTGCAACGGATGTATATAGCTGCCCATAAAACCTCTGGATCTCTGCCAGCACCCCATCTTTGGTTGATACCATAGTCTTCAGCTTAGTCAGTCGGCTTTGCCCAGTAGACATAGTCCTTACAAACACTTTGGAACCTTTGTTTCGTTCTATCGTCTCCTCAATACAATTCGTATTAAAGGAGCGAATGTCGTGTCGCAAGGACTTTTGAATTCTTTTGTTGAGCCGCCGATACTACTCAGCGTCTTCGGAGGTTTGCAGCGTCATGGATCGTCATTCTGCCATCAAGTCTAGGGTCTGAAGTTTCTTTTTAGGGCGGGATTAAAAAAACTTGGATCCCACGGCTTGGACAGTTTCTACAAACCCGTTGTTTAACTCGTCTACTGAAACGCAATCCTGGAGGCCTTCGAAGCGATTGGAGAACTCGACTTGAAAATAAAGCTTGTGCAACGAAAAATGTGCACATTTCTTACATTAGTCAAACTGGTGTTCTCCGTCATTAGAATATAACTGTATTTTGATGGTAAAAATGTAAAATACATCTGATTTAATTTTTTATTTATCATTCCAGCAATAAGGGGTATGCGAGTTTGAGGTCATTCTTGGAATGGTAAGTAGAAAAAACTGATTGGGAATCACTGATTTAGGTAGTTCAAATTTCTAACATTAGTTTACCATACTATAAAAATAAAGCCAGTTACCCACACTTATTACAATAAAACGGTCTTGTTAACAGTTTAGCTTGGTCTTTTTGACCAACACTACAATTAGTTTAACTACGATATGTTTGCCGGATGCCGCGTGGTCAAGGCAAGCAGCCATAAATATTTGACATTCTAAACGCCATAAACTAAAATAGTAAACGAGAAAGTACCATGTAACCGGTCACTGAGCACAAGGGCGGATCCACGATTTTTTCTGGGAGGAGCTAAAGGCACGGACGGGCAAAGAAATCAACAATTACTATTAGAAATAAACTTGAAGTATCATACTTCAAGTTATTTCTACAAGTTTATGTACGTATAGGAAGGTTTATGAAAGTATCAAAACAATATACAAGTTAAATGTTTAAAAATGACTGTTTTCTTTTAAGATGATGATAAAGTTAAGATGTCCAGCACTTCATTAGCGTCCATTTTTGCCGCAACGTCTTGATGGATATGCATTAAAGCATCCGCTCTCGTAATAGCTCACGTAAAGTATGTACTGTGATGAAATCTCCACAGTACACAGAAAAAATGGCTCGAAAATAGCTAAAAACAATTGACTAAGCGTGAGCGATATTACTGTACAAAACAACCTATGGATTCGCCGTTCGTCGTACATGTTCATCGGACTCCAATGCATGATAAAAAGTCAGTATGCCTAATCTACAGCTTATATATATATAGGTTATACGGTCCTAAATTCCGATCTAATGTCGATTACCGATATGACGCAAGCACCTAAAGCATGAAGGTCTAACTTATCTATTGGCAGAATTGCAATAATAGTGATGGTAGTCGATGGATGTCTAATTTGTGACATTGAGAAGGAATGATTGTAATAAATGACCTAAGTATAATAACCGCCGAAGATCTTCGGGATCATTTATGAATGCTGCAGAAATATCTTTTAGTAAATTTTATAGCGTTTATTTAAAGGCAGGTTCTGATACTGGGCTAACGAGATATCACAAAAACCAACTTTGCTCGTATGACCTACTTAACCAGTGATTACGTATGCAATATGATAATTCGTTTCCACAGTCTGCAGTGTCTATTAACATGCACCGGTATCTATGGTAAACATGTGACCCCTGTGTCACAAGTCAAAGACAGCACGCCTCACGTTCAAAGAGTTTGAAATGTGACTTATCTTTCTCAAAGACAATTTAAAGGAATATTTAATGTTAGGTTAAAATATAATAGAATGACGTCACGTGATTCACAGGATCATCCTCACACTTCACTTCTTCTTCACATACTTCACACTTGGAATCAAAAGTGTTAGGTATATGATGATCCTTTTAATATTATGCAACTGTCCTTTGTTCTTCTGGTCGACTGGAAGAGATCCCTTCTGGGATAAGTCCATCATTTGTATCACTGTGTTCAAAATGATTTATAATTTATGTCCGTTATATTTTATGAACAATAAATATTTTAAATAATAATATGATCGGAGGGTTTAAGAGACTTTTTCTCCCTTATCCAATTTGGAGAATGAGGATTCTGGTTTTTTTTATAAAGACAATGGTATCTCTATTCTTCTATAATTTTTGGTGGCGGTAGTTTGCCAGTTTTTCTCGTAAGCCGCTAGACATCCCATCGCAATTTAGTTCCGATTAACATTTTTTTGTTAGGACTTAACTAGATAAGAACGGTGGGCTTCCTGTGGCTGATTCTTTAATAATTACCAAACTATAATTCAACCCTATTTTGTCCTCGAATCACTTAGTTTCTTTTCTTCGTCTGTTACAGCCCTTAGAACAAAGAAAATCCAGGTCATTTATTCGGCCTCTTTCACGGTGGCACATAATCTAATCTGTATTCCGGTTTAGGCTTAACCACTTTATCCGTCGCCAGGTTAGAGGCGGGCTTCGCCTTAATTTGAATTTATAAGCCCTTTCACAAACCCTAATTTCATTATTTTATATACCTTACAAAGTCCTTAATAAAACCCGTTCAGTAATTTCGCATATTTTAGATTCAGAATAATTTATGGAGTTGAGTACTTTACCTTACCTACTTGAAAAGCAATTTTGTTACACTTTAACTAAAAACAATATCTTAATTTATTGAAAAAATATAGCAAATTTTCTAAGGGACGAGATACGGGGTTATATCTAGAGAATTGGACGACCTTACATAAAATAGGGTATTTACGTCACCACCGACCGACTTTATTCCGTGATATGGTCAGAAAAATTCTCTATGTGGACCAAGAATGTTGCACAAATCTCGTCTAACAATAATTAAATACTACATTATTAGCCACAAGCATGTATCACTAAACAAGCTGTTATTAAAAAGAACCAGGGTCGTGAAAAAAACTCCAGCCTTACAAATGGACTGAAAAGATGCAACAGGATAGTGTATAATCTTATAAAGCAGTCAGATTGCCTGACCTCAGACCCCAGCATCTATTTTCTTCTATTAGAGAAATACTCCTGCTACATTTTTGCTACATACATACTATGTGGCATATAATGTGGATTTGGGTTCACTATTACCTTTTTATGATTTAGGGTTGAATCTCACTTGTCAGCACGGAACAGCACTTTTCTATGCTGTTATCCTTTTCTATCGCTCAGAACCGTTATTTGCCAGAGCGAGAGAGAACGACGGAACGCTATAGCACGTCGCTCTCATAGTCTGATGTCCTACGGGATTCTTCTCTGGGGGAGTGCTGCTGATATACAGACTATTTTTATTTTACAGAAAAGGGCAATTCGTTTTATTTATGATTTAGGATCGAGAGACTACCTAAGTGATTTTTTTAAGAAAATTGATATACTCACTGTACCATCCCAGTACATATTTGAAAATATAATGTATGTGAGGAAAAATATTGCCTTATTTAATAAAACAGGTGATATTACGGGTAGAAACTTACGTAACATAAATGTTTTAGTTTCCCCGTAGTATAGGCTAAAAACAGTCAGTACATCGTTTAAGGGAAACTGTATAAAGTTTTATAATAAATTGCCAGAATCGGTCCTTGATATGCCAGATAGAAAATTTAAAGTTTATGTAAAGAAAGTACTTTGTGAGAAGGCTTATTACGGAACCGATGATTATCTTAAAGACAAAAATGTCTGGCTTGAGCTTGGCGCGGGTCCCTTTTAAAGGTTTATATTTGTACACTCACAAATGACATAATTTGAGTACAATCAGTACATGAATTTTATACAAATTGACATTAATTTCAAATTTGACATTTTTTATTAATAATTATGACATAGCAATGTATTCTCAGTCCACACATCTAATTTTAATATCAGTATAATTGTAAGGTTGACGTTTTTGGAGAAAATGCTGTAGTACAGTTTGTTACCGCTTCTTCTGTACTTTGCGCTTTGGAGGCGGCAGTAAACTTAGTTGTAAGTAAATGATCTGACGTCAACAACTAACTATTAAGAAATCGAAAGAAAAAAGAAATGACAATTATCAAGTGATATAAATATCCAAAGATAAATAAATGATTTTTGACTTTTGACTTTGACTTTTGCTCTTTCTCCGTGCTTTCTTCTTTCTGTGCTGACAAGTGAGATCTAACCCTAACTCTACTATATCACTACAAACATACTTAAAAGCAAGCAGGCATGCAATAAAAAAGCGTATCCACTTTTAGAATTTGCACATACATTTGACGTGAGTATGATCGCCGCCGGCCCCAGTCCCATGACGAGGTACAGAAGCAGCTCCAGCATCTTGTATCTCTCGTGGAAGATCTGTTGGTAGGTTATTCCCAGTACTGCCAGCAGCCAGATCGCCCACCGGAGTTCCCTTAGCATCCAGCAGGATAATGTCCCCACCGTCAGCCAGGGGAAGTAGGAGCTCGCGATGAAAATGTATATCATGGCGCGGTCGCAGCGGTGCAGGAAGTGCTTCATTTTACTGGAAAATTAGTAGGCGTTCAGTAAGAGCATCGGTGTCTTTGGGATTAGTTTTGATATTAGTGTTTTGGGAGCGGTAGCTGTCTAGTCTAAGCTTTGTTATGATGATTATTATCCAGGCAGACTCTGTTCTTTTTTGATTAAGTCCATGATAGATTCCCAAAAACCATGGAGGACCATGGCGGCAAATATTCATACTCTAATAAAAAATAGCATCTTTGAACTTATTTCATAAAGATATTTTTTTCCTATTTCCCTAAATATTTCTGTGGAAAGTAGTATCATGTATTGAATTTGCTTTAAAAATTCAATCGGTATTTAAAAATATCATCGCAATAATAGTGCTTATATTCGGTTTAGGAAGTATTTAATTATACTGGAACATAAGGATTAGGTTCATCGCCTTATCTTGATTGGGTAATTAAGCAGAAAAAGTTATTTGCTATAGTATTCATGTATGGTAATGTCCATTTCCTTGTTTTATATTACAGTTACTTAATAATGTTTCTTCTGCTGTTCCTATTGTATTTATTTTCATGACATACTGAAATTTCTTGAATTCACTATGACTACACTCTCACAAATAAGCCCTGAAAACAGCCTTTCAATTTTAGTTTTTGCTATTGTCAGAACAGATTCAATATCTTACCACGCAAGCAAAAATAACCAAAAGTATTTTGTAAAGAAAACGGTAATAAGAAAAGAAATCAGATCTCATAAAGGCCCACTTACGAGGATCGCGATAAACCATGTATCATGTTCACATCCGTCTCGAACCAGAGGTTTATTTTCTGTCCGTAGCACCCTTGGCAAAGTGGAACAATTAACAGCGAAAAGTTTATCGGAAAATGAGGTTTTTTCAACGTACTCATTTATTTATTTATTTATAAAACTTTATTGATCAATAATTTACATTGTTTACAAGTGGCGGACTTAACGCTAAAAGCGTTCTCTCCCAGTCAAAAAGTATAAGGATAAATAGAGATCTAGTTGCGGCGCAGAATAATTACTAAATAAAACCTAATAAATATACCTACATATACATACATTTATTATATGATGTACAAGAGGTGAAAACTTATTCTGATAAGCAAGGTTTTAGGTAATTAACCTCACAGCTGTTTATTGTTTTAGTGTTGTGCGAATGTAAATTAGTAAAGATACTCAAAAATATTTCAATGTTTTTTTAAAATTCGATACTTAAACTTACGAGGCTAAACAATGTACAACACAGTTACTTGAGGTGGTCCGAATTGACGCACTCGGTATTGATATACCCTTTCCGTTACACGTTGTATATACATACATAAACATACATACAATATATAAATCATGAATGATGATGGTGAAAACGAAATATACACTATTTTAAAAGATGAGAGTGTACTTTTCTTTTAAAAGAAAATTTAGTTGAAATGTACTTGATGTTAACTTTACCCGTTAAAGCATTCCAGAGCCGTGAAGCTTGTAGGATAAAAGAGTTTGTCATAAAATTTGTGCGATGTAGACATGACATGGGTCTGAAAATGATATGCAGGTTTTATTGCTTAGCTACTCCTGGGCTACCTTTATTAAACTTAGTGATATACCGATCTTCACAAACCACATAAAGCCGTTGGTTGCGGGTCATCATTAGATGGCAGTCGTCAAGCTATGTGATATTAATATATTGGCAGCGTAAAAAAATGTAATAACAGAGCTCACCATATAATAATAAATAATACCTTCAATCTTTAACCTTTTTCTTACGTTCAAAAGACGTTTTTTGCCATTTGAACTGCGATAAATTTTTGTTCGCTTTGCTGAGAACCCAGATTGGCCACTAGTGCGAAATCGAAGCGGATATAAAGTGAATAATCTGAACACGACAGAGCTCGGCCACGGCTGAATAAGCTTCATTAAAGGACGGATAGGATAGGGTTGCCATCCAGCTTCTCGATAACTCAATTTACTCGACAAGAGACCAATCACGAAAATCGGTTTTGCAATTGACAAGGGGAATTTGGATACATCATCTAAGCAAATGCTAGGCCAAATCACAAAAAAAAATAATGAATATTATATATCATAAAAAAGTAATAATAAAGTAATGAATACTTACTTTTAAATGCATTACTAAAAAGAAGTACGTAACATTTAATATTTACATTAAAAAGATAAAGCGGCCAGATTTTACAAGAAGACTATCATAAACAATGAAGTGATAGCCCTAGCTGTAGAATTAAACGAGATAAACGTTTTAGACGTAAGTAATAAGTGATATGACTCGTATTACAGTTCCGATATTACCTAGTAAACCTTCTAGAAATAAGGATACTTGGATCGATTCTGTGTACTCAATCCACATCTCCAACTCCTACCAACCTTGCGATTCGCTTTACGTGTTGGCTAATTGAAGGATTACGCTATACGGATTCTCTCAGACGTGATCTCTTATACATATTATATGTATACCTGTACATTCGCTGAATGGTGAAATTTAATGAAATATGGCAATAGCTGATTCAATAAGATTAGCAATCTGTTCAATGAGAGAATCAAAACTTGCAACATGTCATGATTCTGGTTTTTGTTTTCCATTTATAAGCTCGTTAACTTGATTAGCGAGGCATTTGGATTTTTTTTAAAAACGAATTATGCCGCACCGTAAAGGATAAAGAAGTAAAAGTATTTGTAATGGACATTGATTTGATATCCATTGTCCTGTTAAAATTATTTAAACAACTGACAAAACCGCCGTATAGCCCCGCTAGTAATGGGTTAGCGAAAATTATAATGTTATGAAATCAGTTTTAATATAGTTATATAAAAATATTCCGTAAATACATAGCTATACATAAATGAAGTTTCTATAAACTAGACTCCACGGGTCGATATATCTCATCAACCTGCTTCCTCTCGGCCTTGCTTCTCGTCTTACACGGTGGAAGCCTTAAGACGGCTTATTGCTGCTATTTCTGTACCAGACCCTTCGATGTTATACGATCATGTGAAGGATTATTTAATGTTATAAACAGAGATCGGAATCACGGGTGCTAATGCTATCAAAAGTATGGATATGACTAAAAGTCCCGGGATTTCTCGAAAATCGGTACCTTAGTAACGGATGTAAATACTCAAATTTCGAATGAAGATTATTTTACTGCATGTATATACACAATGTTATTAATACTTATTTTAATCGTTAAAAATATATCCTGAAACCCCATAATTATGATTGTTTTAGTTCCCAATCTTATTATTCATTTAACGGGAAAGATTATGTATACTACACGCAGTAGAATAATCTTATTCGAAATCTTAGCAATTTACATCGGTTACTAAGGTACCGATTTTCTAGATATCCTGGGACTTTTAGTCATATCCATACTTTTGACAGCAATAGCACCCGTGATTCCGATCTCTGTTTATAACATATAACATCGGCTTTTGTTCTCCTACGAATTTCCTCATTTCTGATTCGATCACGTAGGGAAACACCGAGCATAGCCCTCTCCATAGCGCGTTGAGTGACCTTGAGCCTTCTTATGAGACCCATAGTAAGGGACCACGTTTCAGAGCCATAAGTCATCACTGATTGATTAAACACTTTCGTCTTGAGGCACTGAGGTATTTTGGACGACACACACTGCGTAGCTTCCCGAACGCTGCCCAACCGAGTCGGATTCGTCGAAAGACCTCTTCCTCGAAGCTGGAACTTTCCGCCTGGATCAGTTGACCTAGGTAGATATACTCGTCTACAACTACGAGTGCAGAGCTCCCAACAAATACAGGTAGGGGCGCGACATGGACATTCGACATTACTTTCGTTTTGTCCATGTTCATTTTTAGGCCCACCTGTTGGGAAACTCGATTTAGGTCTCCGAGCATAGTACTTAAGTCTTCCATCGATTCTGCCATGACAACGATATCGTCGGCAAATCGAAGGTGAGTGATATACTCGCCATTAATGTTGATCCTTCACCAAATCCTTCCCATTCCAGAAGCTTGAAGGCATCTTCCAGTGCAACGGTGAACAGTTTCGGAGATAAAACGTCTCCCTGTCTTACACCTCTTTGCAGTGGAATAGCCCTCGTGCACTGCTCCTGTACTCGGACTGACATAGTGGCGTTACTGTATAAGCACTTCAACACTTCGCTATACCGATAGTCAATACGGCATCGCTGGAGAGACTGAACCACGGCCCATGTTTCGATCGAATCAAAGGCTTTTTCATAGTCCACGAACCCTAAGCATAACAGCCGGTTATACTCCCTCGTCTTCTCTATAACAGCCGCAGCGTGTGAATGAGATCCGTGGTGCTAAAGCCTTTACGGAAACCGGCTTGTTCGGGAGGCTGGAACGCATCAAACCTGTTTGCGAGACGATTCGTGATGACCCTTGAAAACAACTTATATACGTAACTCAGAAGCGTGATAGGTCTATAGTTCTTCAATAGAGTGTTATCTCCCTTTTTGAAGAACAGGACCACCACGCCCCTGTTCCACGCTTCTAGCGTTACGCCCTCAAGCAGAACGGAATTAAAGAGCCACTGAAGGACTTTCAGTACCGGCGTTCCGCCCGCTTTCAGAAGCTCTGCTGTTATTCCATCCTCGCCCGGCGCCTTGTTATTTTTAAGCTGTTTAAGGGCCATCCTAATCTCGTACAGGCTGATGTCCGGGATATCTTCGGTATAGTGTCGGGTCAGCTTGGCTCTTGGGTCTTTAGCCATTTGTTCGCTTGGTTGAGAAACTGAGGTATATAGCTGTCCATAAAATTTCTCGATCTCCGCTAGTACCCCTTCCTTTATCGACACCACGCCACCGTCCTCCGTCTTCAGCTTCATCAATCGGCTTTGCCCAACCGACATAGCCCTTGCGAACACTTTGGAGCCTTTTTTCTGCTCGATCGTCTCCTGAATACATTTTGTATTAAATGCGCGGATATCGTGTCGCAAGGACTTTTGTATACATCTATTGAGTAGCCGATATGATTCATTATCTTCGGAGGTCTGCAGTGGCCTTGATCGTCGCTCTGCCATTAAGTCTAGGGTCTGAGCAGAGATTTTCTGAGGTTTTCGTTTGGGC
This sequence comes from Acrobasis suavella, assembly GCA_943193695.1. Taxonomy (NCBI): domain Eukaryota; kingdom Metazoa; phylum Arthropoda; class Insecta; order Lepidoptera; family Pyralidae; genus Acrobasis; species Acrobasis suavella. The sequence goes on along the minus strand of OW971945.1, from coordinate 6,045,433 downwards.
CGGGACCTAAACACCTTCGATCCCGCCGCTTGGACAGCTTTTACAAACCCTTGGTTTATTTCGTCTACTGTAACGCAATCCTGGAGGCCTTTGAAGCGAATCGACAGTTCAAGCTTCGGAGTTTTCGATCTGAACCTGCGACGGTCGGAGCGTCGACCTCATCAGCCGCGACCTTTCGACTTTGAGATCAATATTCACGATGCCTCTTAATATTCGGTGATCGCTCCCGGTTTTGATCCGATTGATCACTGAGACATCGTTGAATATTCGTCTCTTCGTCGTTAGGATGAAGTCGATTTCGTTCTTAACAGGGGGCTGGTTCTTCTTTGCTGGACCTATCCAGGTCCACTTTCTTTGCGGCGGCTTCTTGAAGAAAGAGTTCATCGCAAAGAGTCCCTCTTGCTCCAAAAAATCAGCCAGCCTACGTCCCCTGTTATTTCGCACTCCGTATCCAAAGTTTCCCAGCATAAGCTCTCCATCGCCTCGCTTGCCCAGTTTTGCGTTAAAATCCGTAAAATAGCTTAGAGAAGTATGTATGGCCCTACTGATGTCCTCATACACTTCATCCACCTCTTCATCGGAGTGATCCTCAGTTGGCATATATACCTGTATGACCTTCAGCGAGTATCTTTTAGATACTCTGAGTATCAGGTATATTACCCTGCTTGAAACACTCTCGATGGTTGTGACGTTGTTAATGTGGGACTTGTGGACGAGAAACCCGACACCATGCTGGGACTTCTTTTTGTCTCCTTCCCGGATAGAGTAGGTTACCAGACTCTAGGTTTGTCGTGCTCTCGCCCTCTCTTCGGACTTCAGACAATCCCACAATATCCCACCGTAACCTACTCATTTCTTCTTCCACCTCAGCTAGTTTCTCGTCAGTCCTCAATGTGCGGACGTTGTGTGTTACTAGGGCCAGTCATCGACGGGAGTGGTAGCCGGATCTCTGCCGGAGATTCTTAGCACCCCCTGCCTCGCCGTTACCATGACCGCTACCAAAGCCAGGAATAGCGGGGCTGCCGGGGACTGGGGGCCCAGTCATATTTTGTACCTCCATTGGGGGGGTTTTTGCCATACTCGCCACGCTTGGCAGGCGGGTTGGCGAGCGCAGTATTGTGTCACGATTTAGCTTCCGACGCTGCTGCCCATCGGAAGCCTGTTTTGGTGTTCGTGATGAATGTAGGTATCCTTTAGTCGCCTTTTACGACATCCACAGGAAGACTTGGAGTGGTCCTATTCTACTCTGCCGGAAACCACGCGGCAACCGGAAACCACGCGGCAAATCTATGTCCATGAAATATCTCAGTATTATTACTGAACTTTGCTCCAATTTGGATTTTTTTATAATAAATCAGACTGAATAAGTTACTACAAAGTTTGATCTTCGAACATTTCAAACATTGTAATACTAATAAAAAAACACACAAAGATTTTTTTATCGTGTTGTTATTTAATATAAAAATTATTTCAATTGTATTTTTGTAACATGTATTTATGGTAGGTAATTACTTTAATAGACTTGATGACAATCAAGCAAGCAGTACCTATGACACAGATATATGCTGTGGTAACCTATGCTGTGGAATGGTAGTTAAGATTGACAATCATGTGGAACCATACACTGATAAGTAAGCTACGGTTACTTCGATATTTTTAGATAGGTAGGTTTATAATGAAGTTTTGATTTCGTAAGATTTTTTACAAGTACACAGAAAACCTTATTGACATTGACCACTTTATCTTTATAACGAAAAGGTAAAAACAAATAGAACTAGTTTAGTTATACCTATCCGTTGCCACCATAATATCACTGCTTGGGAACTATAATAGCCTGCTGAAATATCAAAGACGCTCGCCGCTAGTCCCACCGGACTCATTTATTCAGCCATTAGCAGTAATACGTTTCTAACGCTGCCCAATTTATCATGAACCGAAAAAGGTGCTTTGTGGCGTTACGGCATAATTATTTGAGAGTAGAAAAGATGTATCACCTTCAAGTTACAGCATTCCTATATGTAATGTTTAACACTAGTAGTTCGTCCCAAACTTAGCAACAACATCACAAAGATGCTTCTTGCCGATTGGAGTCATGGTCGAACTTGAATATTGTACAAGTTGACATTAAGATACTAGAGTTAACGTCGCACATACATACGCCCTAGGCCATTCAGAAACATTATTTATGGCAACATACATACAAACGCCTGACTAGGAGAACTTCACTCATTCATATCAACACCACTTTGGGCGCTTATTGGTTGAGTTGTGTCACACGTTGGGCGACAAATTATGCCAATGCAATTTAAATGATTTTATTTTGTAAGTATTAAAAAATATGAAGAATCATAATTTTCTCTTATATTGGTAACGATATTTTTGATATGAACACATCTAATATTAGAGAAAGAGAAAGGGAGACTCCAAAAAAATAAACCTATTTCAGAACTGACCTTCGTTCGTATATACTTATAATACGTTATAGTTTTAATTGAACAAGTTGTGATGAAAAAGGAAAACTTCTTCCATTAAACTACGGAGCTGATAGCTTACTAATATTTTAAGCGTCGAAGTCGGACGGACGTGTAATGTTAAGAAATTTAATAAGTTTACATTTCTTATGAAATTGAAGTTTAAAGATACGAGTATTTTTTACGATATTCTTTAAAGTTTCAAATATGCCTTAATGCATGAAATGATAAAAGAAAATATATTTTTAAGTATCTCAAGTAAGTTTTTAGAACAGATTAATGAACTGAATATTTTTTTGTATTTGAGCTATGGGCCCATATCAAACCTAATTAATTTAGTACTTTTTTACCTAGTTACTTCTCACGATATGCCGCTACCACCTTTTAACAGATTTTAGAATAATGAAATTATTTTTAATCACAATATACTTAATATTATAAAGGCGAAAGTTGGTGAGTGTGTGTGTGTGTATGTGTTACTTCTTCACTCGCAAACGGCTGGACCAATTTTGATAAAATTTGGTATGCAGGAAGCTGACGTCCTGGATTAACATATAGGTTATTTTTTCCCCGGGTAAAACCGCGGGCGCAGCTAGTGAAATATAATTATTGATTTCATAATGGCAATGAAAATCCCTTCAATGAAAACAAAACAGAAACAATCTACAGAATAAGTTGCAAAAGCTAACAATGAAAATAAATGGGTTGAGGCGTTGCGAGCGAGCAACGTCTAATGTCTCGCGCGATCTCATAATTGACTTCATACACTAATCTAATTGAGAGTTCACAGTTCAAGAAAATTTAAGGATAAGTCCGCCTTTGTATTATTGTATTTAAATTGTGGCTTTTTATGTACAATAAAGAATTTACTACTACTACTAAACTAATTAAATAACTTAGTTCTGTTGGTATGCAATGATCTAGGCCGTGATTTGCGTAGAAATCCGGCTCAGCCTGGGTCGTCATAGTAGACATTCCGGAAACAATACCATCCCGACAATCCCGGCATTCTATTTATACCAGCCGTATCACAAAGTTCCCTCCGTTCCGGCTTCACTTTTATTTCGCTTTTGATTAACGTTGCTGGATTACGTACGATATTTTATTTGGTTTGGGTTTAAGTGATGAAATAAAGTAAAAGCGGTATCGATTGTATATATTTTATTTATTTACGCTGAAAACCAGCTTTCAATCAAAACGCTATAAAAATTAAAAATGTAAACTATTAAATAAACATTCTTTTATAATTGCCTACTATTAAATACAACAACGTTGTTTATTATGTTACACATAACATAATACACTACTTTGTTGTTGTTTTATAATTGCTTTTGAGAATGCCAATCATCATTCACTTGTCTATTTTTATAATTTTAAAATTAGATTAATAACACTACTCAGCAACGGACATAGGTGCATCCATAGATTTAAGAAGTAACAAGATGGCACTAGCTTATTATAACATGTGACCAGAAATGAATAGTTTATGTGTGAGTTAGAATAGGGTTGTACTACACGACACGCACGTCATGATATCGATAAAAATGTTTGTTACATACATTTTAATCTTTATTTATCCCTCACGTCTAGGGGCTCAAAAGTCAAGTTCAGTGTAATGAATGATGAACGCGTAGGTAGAAATTTTTAATAATATGTAAGGAACCAAATAAATAGTGCATTGACATTAACCACATTTTTGTCCAATTCCTCAATAGGATTTGGCGATCTGCGTAGAAAGAGAACCAGCTTGTTTATATACTCAGTAGCAGATTTAGGGGGGTGGGGGGGCACGGGGTCACGTTGCATGCAGTTGCAGATACAGGGAAAGGGATTGAATTTGGTGGTGTCTCATATACGGTACGCTTCAAAAATGGAGTCATAATTTCTCATATTAGTTGTATGAAAAATTGTGACTCCATTTTTTAAAGCCTGACTGTACATCCACGCATGCGGCAAATACGTCAATGACAAGGGCGTTTGAATGGACTGGCTTTAATGCATATCTATCAAGACGTTGCGGAAAAAATGGACCCTAATGAAGTGCTAGACATCTTTAGCAGGAAACATAAAAAAAACTGTCTTTATTAAACATTTAATTTTTGACGTGACAACGTCTTATAAATTGGTTTGCCGGGTGACACTTCAAGAAACTGCGTTACGCTCCGCTCACGTTATGCTCACGTTATGAGAGCGAGTGAGAGGCACGCGTCCCTTCCACTCGGGCATTCAAAGTCGTTGTCACGTAAAACTTTCGCCCGTATACCGACTTTACAGGCAACCAATTTTTTTAAAGATACTCTAATAAACCTTCCTACACATACCTAAGTACCTACTTGAACTTGTAAAAATAAACTAGAACAGTTATTGTAGGTTTTTTGCCCGTCCGCCCCTTGTGCACCCCTAGATAAAAATCTTTTAGTTAGATGTTAAATAAATGTAAAGTTAAACTATTAAAGCATGATTACTAATCTGTTTTATTATTCTGAAAATCTACCTACACATCGTAATTTTTACTCAAAATGAAGTTAGTAATCATTCGATCAGAAACTATTGACTTTTAATCGATATCTATTTTCATGACATAAAGTGACATCAATAATTTTTCAAGCTCTAGTCTAAACATATACTTTTTTATTTTATGAAAATAGTCCTAAATTATTTCTTTAAAAACACTATTTTGTGACTGCTCTAAAAGAAAACATAAAATACATAATCTGAACAGGTTTTTTGGTGAAGTTCCGAAGAAAAAACGATGAACGGGCAATGTGTGAGTCTAACTTAATGATAAATAATAAAGCTTTTCTACGCACATGCGCCAAAAGTGGCCGTTTTTCGCAATTGTGCGTAGAATAGCTTCACGTTATCACTTTGAACTGTAAACAGTAGTTTATAAAATAGTTTGAAGGGTTATCCAGGGTCTGATCAAGACCAAATTTTAAATGATATCTCCGTTTCTTTTCAAATGATTTATTTCAAATGGGGGCAGCACTGGATCCCGAAAAATTCAGGTAGTCCCTTAACGTATTGTTTGTCGCATTCTGCTTGGTCGGTCTTCTTACATAGTAAAAAAAATCTTGGTATATGAGTGCATCTTTATCTTTGAAGGCTATTTAATTTTAAACAAAGATAAAAAAACTCCATCACGTATAAATTTTGTGTTACATCAAAATGAAGTTTATTGAAAAATTGAATGAAAAATTGCCCTATTGGCAAATAATATTAATATACACCCAAATTGTTTAAGTAAAAAAGGTTTTTTATATTTATATGAAATACTTATTTTGAGGTAAAGTGATAGGTAGGTGTTGAATAATTTCTTTTTGCAAATAATGTTTTATCTCGTATTCTGTTATACTTTCCCTTATTAGGAAGCAACAATAATTCCTCATCATTTCAGGGTCCTAGTCCCAGCCGAGCGGCCTTGATATCTCTGTTCCATTGTTAAAATATCTTGGTGGAACCTCTCTCCTTGCTCAGTTCGATATACAAGTCTGGCAACAAATATGGGAGCCCAATTCCGATCTTGATTCACAATGGGAAAACCAAAATATTTATGATATATAATAATTTAGTTATTGTTCTGGCCTGAGATTTAGGTGTATACAAACCACAAACATAACAAAATGAAATAATTTGTGTATTACAACCGCGTTTATTAGTAATAAAGATTCAAAGATTCAAATGTTTATTCAGTAATTAGACCTATACAGGCACTTTTACACGTCAATAAGTATAATTTATGTCACGTGTAAAGCATATTCTAATTTAATTTATTTTTAAAAGGAAAAGCTACCGATTCCAGCGCTTCGTAACGACCACTGCTGAGAAGAAACGCCGAAAGAAACTCATTTTCACAGTTTTGGTCGCCTACTCGCCAGAAGGGCTTTGTCATATTATTATTATTGTCTTTTAATTAATAAATACTTATAATATAATACAATGTTGACACATTATAACATGTAATGCTATAATGTGTCAACATTGTATGTAAAATAAACAACAAAGATTACAAACTAGACACGTGAAATTTGTCATAGATACCTCGGATTTACAAATATGTAAAATTTTATATCGATTAATTGCAAATAGAACAAGAAAATTGCTTAGTATTTGATAAAAATAAAGTTACAAAATTTCAAAAAACTTACATTCGATAAGTAAGTAATTATAAAATATCTACAAAAATAATTTGATTCGATACGAATAATCACCAAATAAACAAACCTCTAACATCCCGAGATTGTGAGTTATTGTCGTCGTCACAATAGTAAATCGTTTGGGTTGATATTGATAGTGATATAAATTGGCAGTTTGCCGATTTCACGTCGTGAAGACGTAGGTTCGTGCCGAACAAGGGCCGACATCAGAATCACAATCAGTTCCGGTACATACGAATAGCTGTTCAGTTGTATGGTTACACAAGTTTATTTAGACCAAATTAAAAAAAAAATCCGATTGTCAAGAACACCACACCATCTAGTGATGAGTAGCGGAGTAACTCATCACTAGATGAATGACCGTAGCGCCATGTAAAAAGAAAAAGCCCTAGAGAAAGCTAGAGAAAGCCCTGACTTTGAAGCGTTAAGAGTCCCTTTACCCTGGACAGAATCAGACTTTCCCATACAAACACAGTCTACGTTTTATTTTGAAACGACATGTAGATTATTGGCAATATTATGTAATTTTAAAGAAATTGCAATTATTTAGGGTTATAATTGGTTTCCGACAGTAAAATTATATCATATTTGACCATCTGTATGGAAAACTTCTACACCCTCATATTTTCTTTCCAGTTCATAATTTTACAGTAGGAAACCAATTATTACCCTAGATTATTGCAATTTCTTTATAATTACAAATTTTTACCAAAATTTGACATGTCGTTTCAAAATAAAACGTACGTAGACTACGTTTGTATGGACAAGTTTAGGGTAAGGGGATTCTTAACCCCCAAAAGCTTTTAAACAGTTCAACTGATTTTCATCAACGTAAGTTGATGAAAATCAACTCTCAATCAAATAACCGCATCGAAATCGGTCCATCCGTTCGAGCGCTACGATGCCACAGACAAGACACACAGACAGACAGACCGACAGACGGCTTATTCGCAAAACGTCTCTTTCTCATAATGTCTCTTTCGCAGAATGTCTCTTACGCAGATTGTCTCTTTCGCACAATGTCTCTTTCGAAAAATGTCGAGACAGGGACTTAGACATTTTAATATTAAATTACTTTTTTTAATCAATTAAAAAAATATAAATTATAATATTTTATGTGTATAATTTTCTTGTTTGTGTATATTTTTCTTATTTGCAATCCTTAAGTAAATTGAAGTACAAAAATTATGATTAATAAATGATGTTGCTTTGAAAATCATAATTTTATTCTAAGTCCCTGTCGCGACATTTTGCGAAAGAGACATTTTGCGAAAGAGACAATATGCGAAAGAGACATCCTGCGAAAGAGACATTCTGCGAAAGAGACATTATGAGAAAGAGACGTTTTACGACAAGGGGACATTTTGCGAAAGAGACGTTTTGCGAATAAGCCCGACAGACATTAGCAGAAAACTTATAACACCCCTGGTCGTGGGTTAATGAAAGAAAAGGTTGATAAACTAAACAAAGATATTCGTACAATATTGGTCGAACTTATCGTAACTCAGAAATACTTTTTTACTCAGAAACTCGAGGTAAAAACATATACGAGCGAAGTTTTCAGAGTCTGCTTAAACATTGTAGGCGGCGTTCCTATGCATGTAATTAATTATGTATGTATGTTTGTTCAACAATTGCCCGAGTAGTTTTGATTGGGGCGATATGAATTGTTCGTAATCGAATTTATAAGTTCAAACATGAGCCAAATTAGTCAAGGGGTTGTCGAGATATGGGATTCACGAGTTCACAGTTTGGAACAAGTTAGTTAAAAATTATAAAAAATTGTAAGAGGTAGCCCAGGGCTTTTCTACCATTCAACCTATAGATGCCGAAAAACAAGTTTTGGTTAATATGGCACATAGCTTGATTATATTTTTCTGCCGTCGCCTATTCATTTTATTAGCGCTATAATTTGTGTAAATCACGCGAAGGTGAAGTATATAGGACAGACCTTACAGACCGTATTATTTTTCCAAGTAGAACTAGAGCAATACTATTTATTTATGAGGGTATTAGGTAGGGTTGTATCGCGTTGTACTATAAGTTTTTATGGTATCAATCCTATTTTTAAGGTTGAACTAGTCGCGGGGTAGAACTCACAAGGGAGCGCGGCCTAAAAGCATGCTGTCTCACCTAACATTGTGTTTGGGCGAAGCAGTGAGGTGAAATGCACGATTATTCATAGTAAACCTAGCGCGTAAAAACATACGTAAAGTCCTTTGGGAAAGGGGTTTTATGCAAAAACTACTGCATTAATCAATAACTAAAAAGTTTATTAAAATCTTCTATAATTAAGCCGTCTCGGTGTGGAATTTGTTTTGGAGATTTTACAGTTCTTTTATTACTTATTTACGCCGAAAGTTGCTTAAATATAAGCAAAAAAAAATCTAACAAAATTTATAGTGAGACAAAACGATATCTTGTTAAACTTTTACCCTTATATTCATAAACATTAACAAACATTTGGCAAACCTCTTTTAGTTACAATATGTTTTGTCTTGTTCTTGCAATGTCAAATACTGAAAAGAGCGAAAGGGACAAAACATGTTTTTACTAAAACAGGTTTAGCAAACGATTGTTAATCTTTATGAATTTGAGGGTAAGTCTACAGCAGGAAAACACTCAAAATGTGACAATCATTATCTTATAACCTGCACACCCTGTGCATCGGGGTGTATTGTGATGGGTGAAACGTCTATTTTCATATTTTACTGGATAAATGAAACTATGGTTCTTTAGATCCAAGGACAAATTAAAGTGAAAAATTTGGGCATACATATGAAATCGAGTATTTAAAGGTAAGTTATTTTTTTCTGGTTTACTCTAAGATAAGCATTTTTAAAAAGTAAACCAGATATTTCTTTGGTACTTATTAACTTACAAAGTAAACGTACTTACGTGGTAAGGTACTGCTATAAACAAATGTAAGTAGGAGGCTAAATCTGATATAAAGAGTCCCCAAAATTTGACTTGTTTCAATTCAAACAGCAGCGGCGACAGCCCTACCACATTATTTACCTTTGTAAATTGAATTCCTTTGCGGAAAACTCGAAACATAAAAGCTTTCTATTTTGGGACGTAAAAGGAAAACCTATTTACGATAATCATTCTATGAAAATTAATTTATGAAAAACTGATTTCAATTTGCTGATTTGAAATAGTTGAACAAAAATATAAGCAAAATTATTATTTACTTTGAATAGCTAGTCATAGGTCGTTATTGAATAGCCGGCTAAGTGCGAGAAGGACTAGCGAACCATTACCTATAAAAACATGTTTGTTTTATGGGTATAGTATTTGTTGTTATAGCGGCAGCAGAAATACATCATCTGTGAAAATTCTGTCTAGCTATCACGGTCCTTGAGATACAGTCTGGTGACAGACAGACATATGAACGGATGGACGGACGGACAGCGGCCTCTTAGTAATAAATATTTTTACTCTTTGTATACGGAACCCTAAAAACGAGTGAGATCGAGTAAGTATACAACGTAATTTAAGGGGCTACCCGAGGTCCAGTGCTGCCCCCATTTGAAATAAATCATTTGAAAAGAAACGGAGATATTATTTAAAATTTGGCTTTGATATAATCCTAGCTAATCGTTTAAACTATTCTATGAACTACTGTTTATATTTTAAAGTGAGAGCGTGTAGCTTTTTTTAGCATTTTTGCGAAAAACGGCCACTTTTAGCAAAAATGCCATAAAAAGCGTTCTCACTTTAAAATATAAACAGTAGTTCATAAAATAGTTTGAAGGGTTATCTAGGATTATATCAAAGCCAAATTTTAGATAATATCTCCGTTTCTTTTCAAATGATTTATTTCAAATGGCACCTCAGGTAGCCCCTTAACATTCTAAAAAGGCCGATTATTATCTATTGTTAGTCAATGTTCAAAACAGGAAAAAGAAGGACTCTAATAATCATCGTTACATTAAATAGAAAAAAATATTTCAAAAGGTATATCTGAAACAATTTATAAAGTGGGAGTGGCGTACCTTTCTTAGAACATCGAGTAGGTACCATATTTATGTCACGTGACGCCACACGTCAAATTATAAAAGATTTTATTTATTTTATATTAATTTTTATTTTTTAAAGTGAATAAACAACTGTATGTATATTCTGTAAATATTTCAAACGTCTACCTGTTACCGATATTAATATCGAACAATAAAACGGCAAAAAACAACACGTTTGTTGTATGAGCCTCGCTTAAATATTTATTTTTGTATATTTGCTTTTTCGAATATTTTGTATTTTATTTTGTTCTTTGGTACTTATAGTTATTACAAACAAACAAATATATTTGTTTTGTTCTGTTTTTAGTACATATATGTTGTTATAGCGGCAACAGAAATACATCATCTGTGAAAATGTCGACTGTCTAGCTATCACGTTCATGAGATACAGACTGACAGACAGTGGAGTTTTAGTAATAGGGTCCCATTTTTACCCTTTAGTTACGGAACCCTAAAAATATCAGACGAATAAAAGTTGAATGAACCATAATTGCCATGACTATATGAAATTGACTTCTTTTACAATAAACTTATGCAGTCTTATTATAAAAAAGGCCATAATCGTGGTTTAGTCCCGTATTATCTAAGTCGGGGTTTAGTACTTGCGCTTTGGAGGCGGCAGTAAACTTAGTTGTAAGTAAATGATCTGACGTCAACAACTAACTATTAAGAAATCGAAAGAAAAAAGAAATGACAATTATCAAGTGATATAAATATCCAAAGATAAATAAATGATTTGACTTTGACTTTGACTTTGAAGTACGGTAACAAGCGATAAATCTACTTTAGACTTTCTTTTATTACAAAACCTGAACCAAACACAGAATACGATAGATCCAACTTAGTCTGACCGGAAGTAGGAAAATCGTTCCATTTTTCATAATAATATATTTTCGTCGAAAAAATTTTAATTAAAAGCGAAATAAGTTTAAGTAAAATTAATTCAAAACTATGCAACGTACATATTTTTATCAATAACCTCTTATTTATTGCTCTGATTATTAAATAACAATTATTAAAGAATAATAAAGTAATTACAGTATCAAAAAACGGAACGAAGCTAAGTTGACAAATTTGACAACGTAATTCTATATTTAGTCTGTGGGCACTCGTCTTAATAAACTGTCATGGAGCCTAACCTATGATTTTGTTTACATTTGTAAATTGTAAATAATCTTAACAAATATTGTTTTTATATGTGTGTTGTATTGTGTTATAAATATAAAATCGTGTTTTTAATGTTGTGAATGGAAATAAACGAACAAAAGTGTTGAAATTGTGTTTGTCATAGAAACTTGTAAAACAATAAAAACACTTTTATATCATAATCATGGCAGTTTTAACACATTTCCTGGATATAATAATAATTTATTATCAGCCATCAAGTAAAATTTCGGATTTACTAAAATTTCACAATAATTTTTATGTTTTGTTTTGATTTCTGTCACGGTTTTGAGGTTAATCGTAGCTTAAACTAGCCTCCTAGCTGGTTTATCTTTAGGCCGAGGATCGTCCTCAGAACAAAACATAAACTTTGTTTTATAATAAGATTTTCCTTGTTACATAGTTTAGATCGACTTTAAAACTCGATCTATCTATAAACCTTGTTTTATAATAAGACTGAATAAGATTTTCGCAATTTTTTTTTTAAACAGCTACCGGCACGCTATTCTTTTTTAGGGTTGGATCTCACTTTTCAGCACGGAGCAACACTTTACTTTTCAGCGAGAGAGAACAACGGCACGCTCAAGCACCGGCGCGGCGGCCGTGCTATAGCGTTCCGTCGCTCTCTGTCGCTCTGGCAAATGACATGGAAAGGGTAGCAGTATAGAAAAGTGCTGCTCTGTGCTGATAAGTGAGATCCAACCTGTTACAAATAGGTATGGTATTGCAATTTTGCTGGAAAACTCACGAAATAATAGGAATTTAAGTATAGAGAATAAAGACATTACTCGTAATTTCTTATTTGCTTATTTAAAATAAATACTAACAAGTAAAATTACGAGCAACTTTACAGTGTTTTTAGGGTTCCGTAGTAAAAAAGGAACCCTTATAGTTTCGCCATGTCTGTCTGTATGTCGGTCCGCGGTTTTACTCAGCGACTATTAGTACTAGAAAATTGTGATTTACCATGGATATGTATAATAATTAGGCGGAAAAAGTGGTAAAATATAAAATTGAAAAAAAAAAAACTATTTTTTTTAGGTTAGCTCCCATACATATAAAGAGAAAAGGCATTTTTTTTTCTCGACTAACCAGTTATGTTGGGTATCGTTAAATAGGTCTTTTAAAAATATGAGTTTATGAACACCGTTTTTCGATTTAGGGATCCGTTTCTGAAATATTTGGTTTTAATGTGAAAATTTTTGTTTGAGTCGAGTGTCCCCCCCCCCCTCTATCTGCTAAACGGTTATATATAAACACGTGAAAAATTTCACAGCTATAGTATATATAACAAAATTTACAGGCAAACTATCAGAGCTAAATAGGGTTTACAATATAAAAAGTTATAGGCGATCAACTTATAAAATGTACTCGCAAAATGAAAATTTCACACAAATTCAATAGAAAATTAGTTTTTAGACATTTTTAGTGGCATGAACTCAAAGTGGGCATTCGTAACTACAGAACCCTACAATGCGCGTGGCCCGACACGTACTTCGCCAATTATTTTTTTTAAATATGGTAATATATCTTCGGCAATGAAAATTTTAATAGAAATTTATTTGTTTAATTTAGTTGTAATGGTTCGATCGCGCCCATGTTTTTAGGGTTCCGTAGTAAACAGGGAACCCTTATAGTTCTGTCTGTCTGTCCGTCCGCAGTTTTACTCAACGACTAAAAGTACTAGAAAGCTGTGATTTGGCAAGAATATGTATATTGATTAGGCGGAAAAAACGGTATTAAAAAGTTATAGGCGATCAATTTATAAAATGTACTCGGAATAGGAAAATTTCATACAAATTCAATAGAAAATTAGTTTTTAGACATTTTCAACTCAAAGTGGGCGTTCGTAACTACGGAACCCTACTGCGCGTGGCCCGACACGCACTTGGCCAATTTTTATTTTTATTATTATCAGCCATTGTGTTGTGCACAAGTTTATATTTATTCTCCTTAAGGTGTTTTTATTCTTTCGCATTTTCACATCTGTAATAGCAGTATTGCGCATGGCATGAAAAGGCCCCTTTTACGTCGCCGACTTGAGAGCTTAGCTTAGCTTAAGCTTGAAAAGAACAACTGAATGCGGAATGGAACAGTAACACATGGTCGAGATCAATAAGACTTCACTTACGTATCAGACCTGCAGCAGCATACTGAGTGGAAGGTGGTGGACACAGCAAAAAGGAGGCACAGCGCAAGTCCATAGACCACGGCAGCGATGGCTTGCGGCGCGTTCGCTGAACGAGTGAGGAGCTCCCGGGCGCCGAAAGATGCTGGCGCCACGCATAACGCATGAGTGCATACGTTGGCAAAATTCTCCACCTGGTGAAGAAAAAAATTCTTCATCGTCGACATTTTCAAAAATAGATTTTTGAAGACTTATTACCTACTAGCTCTTGACGCGACGTGCGTCGTCTGCATGGACGGTAAAAACTGAGCTAGAACAACTTTATCTTAAAATTAATTTGGGTGTTCTTAAGAATCCCCTTGTCCATACAAACGTAGTCTACGTTTTATTTTGAAACGACATGTCAAATTTCGGTAAAAATTTGTAATTATAAAGAAATTGCAATTATCTAGGGTTATAATTGGTTTCGTACAGAAAAATTATGAACTGGAAAGAAAATATGAGGGTGTAGAAGTTTTCCATACTGATGGTCAAATTTGATATAATATTATCTTGTAAGTTTATAATTTTACAAACCAATTATAACCCTAAATAATTGCAAATTTCTTTAAAATAACATAATATTGCCAATAATCTACACGTCGTTTTAAAATAAAACAAGTACTGCGTCTGTATGGGAAAATCTGATTCTGTCCAGTGTAAGGGGCCTCTTAAATGGGTGTGGCTGGACCGATTTGTTTTTTAAGATGCTTATTAAATTGTAAACAAAAGAGGATAACATTGCATAGCTATATCAATGAATGCCATATATTCCACGTCTGATATCGCTCAAAAAGTTTGAAACATAAAGCAAAATGAGTTGGTAATAATAAATCGATCACGATGAGCCCGATTGAAATGAGTATTATATAACTCCTGCTATGAGTATCTAAGCTATTGTAATCTACATTATAACGTGATCTTAGCGGAATAAAGAAGAGTGATCTGACGCAGAGCCGAGATCATTTTCATAACATCCATCACACAAAGGGTGACACATAACAGAGATATTACGCACAGGCGTTGTATCCACGAGATATTATTGAAATTGTGCAACGCTACAACTTATAGGTACCTACTAAAGGCTAAAGGGCAAAGATAATTTGCTTAGGCAACCTATTCCATATAAGATATACGAGTAGCATAGTAGGGTTAATAGGTACATAAATAGCACCGTGCTTGCATTTTATACTTATTTTTAGGGTTTCGTATATAAAGGGTAAAAAGGGGCCCTATTACTAAAACTCTGCTGTTCGTCTGTCTGTCTGTCTGTCACCAGGCTTTCTCATGAACCGTTATAGCTACACAGTTAAAATTTTTACAGAAGATATATTTCTGTTGCAACTATAACAGCGAATACCAAAAACAGAATGAAATAAATATTTAAGTGATTTTTTTATGGATAATGGTACGGAACACTTAATGCGCGAGTCCGACTCGCACTTGGCCGGTTATTTTGCATTCAAGACACACAGTTGGTAGCGCAACCCTGTAGCAAAGAAAGGTAAGTTAAAAAAACTATGTAAACACATGAGATGCAATAAATGATTGAGTATTGAGTATAAGGTCACGGAATCGAGTCCCGCATACTTTAGAGTTTTTTGAACTAATTAAGTTACGCCTGAAATATTCTTACAAAATATAAATAGTGCTTATTGGAAACAGCATTATCTGAGCACAAAACACCGCAGAATAAACGATTTACAGCGTCCGTACAAATACGACATGATTGCACAAGGGATGTTCACTGTGTTGTTTAACTTCGAATCGAGTGGGTGTCGAATTATACTCCAGAATAGCACGTATTCTCTTGGGAACGGAACGAAATCCATTTGTATTGTACCTACCCAGAGAATCGGGTGTGTCTTTGTAAATAGATATGTAAATACTACTAAAGTAATAAACTTAAACATAAGCACTATTGTAAGAAATCCTGTGTTCATCAAAATTTAGTGGGACGAAGTTCCTTATCGCGCGTTGCGAAAGGGAGCTAAACGGAAAAATTTAAGACCAAAAGTTATAACGACACTTTTTGTTCATTCAAATTTATGAAGATAATAAAAACTTGATTTTAGAACGCAGAAAAGAGTTTGAATGTAATTTAGACCTATTGATATTTATATTTTACTTCGTTCCATCCGGGTGTCCCTTGACACCTCTCAAGTTTTTTTATTAAAAAATTAGTTTCATCTTCACGTCACGGAATGTAACAAAAATCAAAACATTCTTATATCAGTTAACACAATAACTTTATACGTTTGATACGAAGCTAGTGAGATAATCCAGTTGTGGGATGCACAGGGATTTTATAAAGATCTTGGAAAACGCCTCTTAAGTCATGCATGTAAGCTACACTTACAATATATAAAATGACAAAATTACCAATAATGACATATTATAATAATATTTTTTTTATATCAAATAATTACATTTTAAATTTATCAATATTTTATGAAAATTTAATGAATAATAAACTGGACAAAATAATACATATACATAGGTACAGAAAGCACGTGCATACACATCAATGTAAAACTTTAAAATTAAAATAGCCCTTCTCCTATTGCAGCGCCCGCCAGGGCCCTTAATTGATCCTTATTTTATTGTAACACCTATATTGTACATTAAAGAAGCAAATAATTTTGAGTATTGAGTACACGTCATTGGTTCATGCCAGGCACAGCGTACCGATGGCATGATTTGATAGCAGGCTTGGATGGTAGATATACTCGTATGTAGTATAATGAAGATGAAATTTGACAGGAAGCTAGATTGTGACTAGGAGACGAAGCTAGATTGTGAAAAGATTTTTAGAAATTCCATCTCTAAATGGGTGAAATAGGGGTTGCCAGTTTGTATGAAACTTCGTAATTTTTAAAGTGAGACACATGATATTTTTATTTATTTTAGTGTTAGTAGTAAAGAATAATGCATTTATATTAGATTTAAAAAATTACATCCTATCCTATCCTATTACATAGGGGTGCAATAGGGGTTGCAAGTATGTATGAATTTTCGTCATTTTTGAAGCGAGAGAGTGTTACTTATCGGGAACAAACGAGAAACACGACATTTTTGATTTATTGGTTAGTAAAAACGGGTAGTAGGAACGGTAACGAGAGCCCTACACTATTATAAAGATTGTTATATTGAATAAGTGTTGAAATACCTATTTTAAATTTTTAACATTATTCATATGTTATATAAACAAAATTAATAACGTAAAAAAACCAACTTAAAATGCTATTAGAAACTTTTTCGACTTCTACGCGGACGAAGTCGCGGGTTAAAGGTAGTAAAAGTATATTTAAAAGAGTTTTCCAGACTACCTATTCATTTAAGAATTAAACTGTAGTTTTTTCTTATTTTTAAATAAAACGGATCCCGGTTCCCGACAGGTCCGTCTACTGCAGGTGCAGATAATAACCGCCTCTGATTTTAATGTGTTAACTTTTGGCTATTTCAGTTGGCAAATTAGTAATAAACTGGGTAACCGTAATTAAACCACCATTTTCTGAAACGGTTATGTATTTAATATTGCAATAATAAGATTTATTAGTACAATTTTACGTAATATACTTAAGGGGCTACCTGAATTTTTCGGGGTCCAGTCCTTTTCTACACTTATACGCCAAAAGTGGCCGTTTTTCGCAATTGTGCGTAGAAAAGCTTCACATTCTCACTATAAACTGTAAACAATAGTTTATAAAACAGTTTGAAGGGTTATCCAGGGTCTGATCAAGACCAAATTTTAAATGATATCTCCGTTTCTTTTCAAATGATTTATTTCAAATGGGGGCAGCACTGTACCCCGAAAAATTCAGGTAGCCCCTTAACACTATAATCTACTATTAGGGTGGTGGATACCTAAGATTTTTTTCTCAGGTATTATGATAGCTTAAAATAAAAAGATAACGTCACTCGTAATAGGAAGGGCCTTGATAACAGTCGTATACGTTTTAATATGCTAGTATACAATTTAAATTGAAAATGTTGGATTGTAAGTAAAACCTTGAATTGCGCGGTCGTAGTGTGCAGATTTTGCCGGTTTTTAGGGTTCAGTAGAAAACAAGGAACCCTTAGTGCCGCAACAGAAGGGGCGCAAGTTGCGTCGCGTAACAGCTAGAGATGGGCAATGGATAGTACTCAATCTACCCATTTGAGTATTTACTCACTAGATTTAATAAATAGAGTAAATAGAGCGTGCTCATATATTGACATCGCATTTGATGTCTGTTTACTTATTTTAACGTAAAATAACGTCCATGCACACCTCCCACCAAAAAATGATAATAGTCAAAGAAGCCTACTATTAGTGTATGATTAGTATGGTATTTTTATATAATTTAGCGTCGCATATAACGTTTATCTACATTTTAAGCATATTATGGCATATGCACACACTTTCCGACAAGAATTGCAAGTGTATACTAGATTTAAGTTTCAAAATTGTTATGAAAACATGAAATAATGCTGCCTAAAGGCATCTGACATAGCTTGACGACTGCCATACAATGATGACAGCCGGGACCAACGGCTTATACGTGCCTTCCGAAGCACGGAGGAGCTCGACAAATTTTCATGCCACTTGTGGTCACCAATCCAAGTGCGGACCACGCCCGGTGCCGCGTTACTTGCGAAAGCGCTAGTAATGCGCACTCCCGCCGGGCCACCGAGCTCCCAAATACCTACCCTAAACTACAGATTAAGACTTTCAATTTAACCTGGTTTATTTCCTGTTACTGTTTACAACATTTTTATACGCGGTGGTGTCTGTTGAAGCGCGCTTTATGTATTGTTTACCTTGCAGCGATAAAATCAACTATCATTTATTTTAGCGACTACATTTATTATAGCAATAAAGTAAACTTACCTTCATTACACGGATTTTCGTACGTTAATAATTCTATTTACAAGTTTCTTTTTAGCGCGGATCAAAAGTGAAAGGAATCACTAGTTAGTTTAAGAGAAAACTTCTTTGATTACAGATTTTATTTCAAGGGGGTGGCTTAAGGCGGCCCTTCCCGGCTGCTCTGTCGTCAACGCGCACATAGTTTGAAAAGCTTGTTTTTTTCATCCAGGGCAGTGCTAGAAAAAAAAGCAAACCAAAAAGAGAGAGACATTGCCTTAGGGCACGGTTTGCATTATATTGAAATAAATTAGTATTATTATTCACTATCCATTGAACGAATATTAACTATTCATAGGGTGCGGAAATTTTATAAAACTTGTTCCACTATTTTTTTAGTTAGCCTTACAATTGTGTGAAATACATGTATTTTAATTAAAAAATTTCATTACATTTGCGATGTTTCTATCGAAATATTTTTTTTACTTTTACAATTAATGAGTACTTTATGAACGGTCGAAGTTCAGGTAAAATTTGTGCAAAAAAAGCAGATTTTTGGAGAGGTATACTGAACTTGTTTTTCCAAATTTTAATTTTTTATTTCGATAGGAACCCAGAAATAGTGCACAAGATATCTGTTAGTTCAAAAGTTTTCAAGAAAGATCAGTTACAACGCCATAATTACGTACGAGCGTTTGTATGAAAAGTAAGACGGGAAGGCTGCTCTTAATTTCGGCCCTGGGCACGAGATAGTGATAGCGCATCTTTTAGTAGTTTAATTCTCTTGCACATAAAATTAGCGCTTCAATGATTTTTGAAAACTTGCTATTGAAGCAATGAAGAGTATTAGGTACCTTTGAAAGCCTGCTAGGTATTTATTTCAATAAAGAGTATAAGGTACCTGCCTATGTTTACTTTTACACCATTTCTACACGGTATATACAAATAAGTATGTAATGGTAAATGGTTCGGTCCTTAGACTAACTGTAACTGATCAAAGCACTTTTGAGAATCTTGTCGATTTTTGCTTGCCGAAAGGTCAAAAATCGCGTAAACATTATTTTCATTGTCTATTAAAAGCATTAAGCAGTTGAATAACTGGGTACCTACTATAGTATTATGTTTAAAATGACGCCATGCTATTGTTTTTGCCAGACATTATATATTGTACTTAAATAAAAGTTTTGTAATGATAATGCCCTAACTTTACGACAACTCATGTCTACATAAGTCTCAGTCTTAATAATGTTTTTAAAGAAAAATGCAAAAGAGCATGTCTTCTTTAGTATTTTTGTCTTTAAAAACCGCTTTAAATTATTTTTTTCTTAATTTGTGAGTGGTCTCAGTCGCCTGAAGAAAAATATTAAAATTTTAGAATCCTGCAGCTTGGAACGCGGTCCGAGTTAATTGCGGTCCCAGTTGCCGGTTACCTCACTAGTTAAAACCTTTTTGCGAATTTCCTAGCTTTTTAAAACAATTCTGTTATTAAATGTTTTGTAGTGGGTATTTTGTTGCGAGACAGCTTTCATCGTGGGTTAACCCTAGAACTGGTGACGAGACTGACGAGTCAGCTATCTCTGAAACGCCTGAATTCAACGGGCGCATAAAGCCGCAAATTTTACGGAGTCTTGCAGACGAGTGCCATTAAAAGGCAGATAACACAGACTAAATTAAACCATAGCTCTATCCACATTAAGTAGATATTTCTTTGAATTTCTTTTCTGAGTAAGACTTCGTAGGTGAGCCAGCTATCTCTGAAACGCCTGAATTCAACAGGCGCATTAAGTCGCAAATTTTACTGAGTTTTGCAAACGAATGCCAGTGAAAGGCAGACAGCACCGACTAAATTAAACCATAGCGCTAACCACATTAAGTAGATATTTCTTTGAATTTCTTTTCTGAGACAGAAGTTTTATTCTGTACGTGAGTACTAGGTAGTACTTATTCTGTGGCTGTATCTTGGTATTTTTTTGTATCTTATCTTTGTCATTACATCTCGTAAGTTTGCAGGAATGCCGCGCTGGGGTGCAAATTTTATTTGATATTAGCTCCCAAATATAAACTAAAATTTACTAGTAGCTAGCTAGTACTTATTCTGTGGATGTATTACCACAAATTTTACTGAGTCTTGCAAACGAATGCCAGTGAGAGGCAGATAACACAGACTAAATTAAACCATAGCGCTTACCACATTAAGTAGATATTTCTATGAATTTCTTTTCTGAGTAAAACTTCTGTACCTACCTGAGTACTAGTACTTATTTTGTGGCTGTATCTTTGTCATTTTTTGTATCTTATCTTTGTCATTACCTCTCGTAAGTTTGCAGGAGCAGGTAGGAGCTTAAGAGGCCCCTTACCCTGGACAGAATCAGACTTTCCCATACAAACGTAGTCTACGTTTTATTTTGAAACAACATATCGGATATGGGCGAAATTGTGTAATTTTAAAGAAATTGCAATTATCTAGGGTTATAATTGGTTTACGACACTAAAATTATGAACTTAAGACGAAGTGGTAGCTAAAGTGGCGCCCTCATTTGAAATAAATTGTTTAAAATTAAATATGGTGAAAATTAAAATTTGATTTGTATAAATGTCTAGAAAGACCTTTAAACTATTTTATGAATAACCTTTGAAATTATTACTAATAGTCCGTCTAGTTTTAAAACTGTTTTAAGACAAGATGGACTACCAATATTACTTTCAAAGGTTATTCATAAAACAGTTTAAAGGTCTTTCTAGACATTTATACAAATCAAATTTTTACTTACTTTTTACTTACTTATCACCATATTTCGTTTTAAACAATTTATTTCAATTGAGGGCGCCACTTTAGCTACCACTTCGTCTTACAAGAGGATATAGTGTATTATATCATATTTGACCGTCAGTATGGAAAACTTCTACACCCTTATATTTTCTTTATAGTTTTTAATTTTACTGTAGAAAATTAATTTATAGAAATAGAATTTTTTTTTTTACCGAAATCTGACATGTTGTTTTAAAATAAAACGTGATTACGTTTGCATGGAAAAGTCATTAAAGGTTTCTTAAATGGATAGTGTAAACAGCGAATTTACCTACAATCCTGTTGAATACCGATTGGAAACTTGTAGACCTTGCCTTGCTTGGATTGAACACGTGTCCGTAATCACAGTCTGTAGCAACATCCTGGCCTCGCGTGACCACACCATGTAATCACTGCGCGTCATATCACATCGCGGGACAGACGCTAAACATCGCTGATTATGTGTACAAACATATGTAATGATATTACATCACTACATCTGCATCTACGACATGTCTTTATGAAATTAAGTCTGTGTGCAGGTTTGTAATATTATTAATTTTGTGGTGTAGGTTCCAATAGCCAAAAATTTTTTATCCTATTACAAGCCCCCCTCTGTCGGCAGAGCAGACGAAATTTTGGCGGTAAAAAAACGAGATTAGATCCGCACCTGATATGATGTCAAGTGGAAAGTTTTTGCCCTGCACTGGCATAGACTAAACAAAATAGGTATGAGGATACGAAAATTTAAATGTCAAATAAATAAAGTTTGGCATAGAAATTTAATTAAATTATCAAGTATTGTGAACAAAATATATTTTTATCCTATTAAAACGAAATTTTAGTCGTAAGTCTCGGTCGTGACATTTTGCGAAAGAAACATTGTGCAAAAGAGACATTCTGCAAAAGAGGCGTTTCGCGAAAGAGAAAGAGACTTTTTACGACTAGGGGACATTTTGCGAAAGAGACGTTTTGCGACTGAGCCACCTATGTAACTATATCACATTATAATAAAGTTTACTTGGTAAAAGGTAAAACAACATAGCTTGAATTGGTAACTGGTACTTAACAGGTAGGCTATAAGTATAATTCAAAAACATGCTTAGCTGATATATTTTTTAAAACTGAAATATGTGTTTCTTATTATAAATAGAGGCTTATCACAATTAACTAACACAAACTGTAAAAAATTCCACCCAGATAAAGATCTAGTTTACTAAATAGAATTTATGTTGTCAGGAATGTTATCACATTATAATAAACTACTACTTCATTTATTATCATGTTATCAGCCCCCATCTACTTAGCTTTGTCACTGGCAGTCCTTAATCAAGTTATATTATAGATTTTATGTTCATTGTTCCATTGCTAAATGTCAATGCAATTTTGAATTCTTGTGGAATTGTCAATGAGTTATGCGAGCAATGCCGCGAGCAACAGTTAGTTACTAATGATTTAATTTATATTTGCGAATCTAAACAAAAAAATAATAAATTTGCAGTAAACACATTAGTACTTTTGACCTTTTCTTCCATTTCGAGGAAATATAAATTTAAAATGAAAATGGGTTGCAATTTTTTTATATTTAAAATGAATTTACACTTACATTTATTTAATTATTTAAATATAATTCATGTAGGCACATAAGTGTACAACAATCTGGGTCACATTTTTTTTCATTACTCCTCATATTCCATACTTACATTCCCTATAATTATTTATTTACTTTATTTTATAACCAAAGTTTAGGTAAAACAACTTAGTATTATTTTAGACTTCAGAAGAACGAATATTGACTTACCGTGGTCGGGACATACGCCCTGTTCGCGCTGGCCCTCTCGTTCATCCATTTAACTGACTTCAGCTTCTTCCATGGTAGCTCAAGATGAAAATTAATTTTACTCTCATTGAATTTCGATTTTAATTTCATTATTAACACAGAAAATAAACTAACAACGTCACCCATTTGCCTTGCGTTAAATAGCTTCTCAATCAATATTATAAGTGGACATGAAACCAGCAACAATATAATTTTAATAAAATTTTAACATTCATATTAATTAGCCAATTTACGTTTTTCTGTAATGAAATACATTTTTATGTTTAATTTTAATCAACACAACCACCACGGTCGATCACACTTGACAGAATGAATTTAGTTTTTGACAATAATTGACAGTGACAATGACAGGTGTCAAAGACAAATGTTAGGTGCGTTCGCTGTAAAAGAAGAAATCGGACGTGTTCCAAAATAATGTTT
This sequence comes from Acrobasis suavella, assembly GCA_943193695.1. Classification (NCBI taxonomy): domain Eukaryota; kingdom Metazoa; phylum Arthropoda; class Insecta; order Lepidoptera; family Pyralidae; genus Acrobasis; species Acrobasis suavella. The sequence continues at coordinate 6,021,555 of OW971945.1, read as the reverse complement.
TCAACTCAATTTGTTTTGATACTAGGTAGGGTAACTTTACATACCTATGTAAAGTTGACAAAGTTGCAGATATTGGAAACTTCAATCAAGGGATTAAGCTAGTAAATCACTTTATTAGCAAATAATATATAACCTTATAATAGCACGGCAGGGCACTGAATAAGTTTAAATCAAAAATAATGCTACGAGTATGTGATTCTCATCCTATAGGTACTTTTTAAAACAAAAAAAAGATAAGAATAAATACATTAGATTTGTATTACAACTCGAGATGGACATCTTCCCGGGTATTTACACACGCTTGGCTTTACCCCATACGATATCCACTAGGCATATACCAGTATCTACATCACAGATATATAGTTAGACTAGATAACTTAAACACCTCAATCTGTATGAAAACCAACCGTGTCACTTTTATTCTGCCTACTGTGACGTCACAAGAGCGAATTAGTGGTGCGAATTCCTCGTTGCCAGCGCAAAATCGATTCAAAGGCGAGGCCGCCGCCTCACGCGCCGTTCGGCTCGACTCGATTCAGTCAGACAGAGGTCAGTCTTTGTAGTGTATGGTCGCCCGCGAGTTGTGACTTGTGAAACCTAAAGGATACCTCTTGGATACCTCTGCAAAATCTCAAGTAAGTATACTCGTTGATATTTAAATTTAAACACGAGGGATTAGTATAGACATGCATGACAAGAAACGCAATAGTTTTAGAAAACCTAAAAATATTTATTACAACCAAACGGGACTTAATCGCGTACACATAGATGTTTATTTAATTACCTCGACGTTTCGAACGTTCAAAACACCTGTGTGTACGCGATTAAGTCCCGTTTTATTGTATAACCTAAATATCACTAATCGATTTTCTGACAGATGAATGATTTAGAATTTAGACAGACGAATGATTTAGACAGACGAATAATATTAAAAGGATTTATTAAATAAAGGAAGCATATTTGAATTACATTTTCAAAATAAAACTTATAAGATTTTTAGCTCTGTGAGCTGTAGACATCGCTTTGTTTTGAAATGGTAAAAATTTGTATTTTTTAAGTACCCTGAATCAAGTTTTCATCAAATTTTATACCTTTACACATACATAAACAAAAAGATTTGTTTTTGTATGTGTATAGGTATAAAATTTAAGATTTTTTTAGTTAAAACTCACCTACATTAACTTGTATGCATGGTCATATTTTACTTGTTGTAGGCTATGGAAAAAACCAGAGAAGATATTTTAGAAGCCAAAAGAAGTTAATATCATTCGTCTGTCCGATATCGATTAAAATCGATTATCGAAACATGTTGTAGAACGAACAACACTAGTTGCTAGATTTGACAGACGAATGATAAGTTGCCTTGTACCACGAACTCGAAGCGATGAGCGACAGTATCGCTTATTCTCATAATAATCGTCTCTTAACACATAGCGTCAGATTAAACGCTCAAAGCAAACGCAGCAATGTAATGTGAACATTGTTTAATTACCGATAATCTCTAGTTACTTAGGTACAGACTTGGAATCACACCTCGGAATACTTAAAAAAATAATTTAAAATGAATTTACGCATAATATAATTTGAAAATAACTTACCTGTGATAGGAAACATGTCCTTGCGTTTGTGTGCACACAATTTTTGGGCTATCGCAGTTTAGAACGACGCAACAACGCATTTTAATAATATTTACGGACGACCAGCCACAACAACAGACGCGCGCGGAATGTCTGTAGTGACGGCCGAGTGTGGATATTCTCCACAGTTCAGACACGCGAAGTAGATGCATTTGCGTTATCTAGTCTAACTATATATCTGTGATCTACATATTTGGGTGGGTAGATTGCATTATATGTTAAAATAAGCAAATCATTTTCCAGCAATAAATGTAAACTTAGACATATCAATTCATATGTTCCCCTACAATGGGTGGATTCAGATAAATACGTTTTAAGCATATTATATAATTGTACACACATTCCGACACGCGTTGCGAAGTTATGACTCATATAATTTAATCTACCCACCAAACGGGTAGATACGGGTATTTATCGGGTATTAACCCAATCGACCAGGTATATACCCAAATGGGTAGATTGGGTGTTTACCCACCGCTTATGTCTAATTACAGCTAATAAAAAATGTGCATGATTATACCTACATATTTACAGAAAACTTGATAGAGATCAACTAGCAACTACACATTATACTTATTTACAACTAAAAATTACTCTCAAATAATTGTAACAATCTCTTAATTTCTGCTATCCTAGCAGCTTGTGCCTGCACAGGAATCATAGCTTGTGACACCTCCTCACCCTTTGCTAGTATTGTGTACATGCTCTTGATGTTGTTGTCCATAGCGTCACATGTCTTCCCTACGGCATCTTTATAAACTTCCATATTCTCAGCAGTCAATGATGAATTGGAATGTAATATACCTGATAGATTCTCTATCAAATTGTCAACTGATTGAGCAATCCTTTGGGCTTCATATTCTAAGTCATTCAACACTGTAATATCTATTTGCCCTATCTGAGGGGCTAATATTTGTCTATACAATTTTCCTGATGGAGTACTGGATCTGGAAGCACTAGAACTTCCAAAAACTGGAGTTTCACCTCTTTTGGCTATGGGACTTGATAACTTGATCTTGAATTCTAAATCATCTGCAACATAATGTGTCATATCTCCTTCGTATCGCACATGGCCATCGAGATCTAAGGGAAACTTTTCTTGTTTGCGGTTTTCTGACGGTAGATCATAAGGCCTAGAAGGACCGGGCCCTTTTTCAAATTCTTCACTGGCCTGCCCTTGGTCTGAATGAAAGGATATTTCACTGTAAGAGGCTGTCATGCGGGCTGATATTTCTTCGTCCAAATCAATGTCCGCTTGTTTAGATGACGTCCCATCAACCATCTCCACATCCCCTGATTTGGGCAAAGACGGTGTAATAGAATTTGAAGCCATATTCTGAGTAAAATCTGAAAGAAATACGTGTACATTATAGAATTGGATATACCTACTTATGCTTATAATCAATATCTTGTAACGTATAAGTTATCTACCTTTACTAGAAGCTAAAACGATGTAAAAAAATGAGGAAATGCGATAATTCAACTAAGAAGTGAGTTTATTCAATTGGGAAAAAAGTAAAGTAAAACAAGCCAATATTTACTACCTTCACGAGTTTAGTTATTGCACACAAAGAAAATGTCAATGTCAATTTCGTTCATTGATTCTGAGGAAACCTTCGATGAAAACAAATGAAAACAAAACGTAAAGTAAAAGAAAAAAAAGCACGTTCGATTTATTTACCAAAAATACAGGTGCGAAAGAAATAAAATGTTTGATATTTTTTGCTTTTTCTTTTTTGATTTTATAAAATTCTTCTTTTTTGAATCGCAAATGAAAGCAAGAATGGAGTTGAGATGAAGACAGAAGAGAAAGTTTTATGTTCTTTTACATTAAAGAAAACTTTTAAAATCTTTGCCATTTTGCGGGCAAAATCCGATTCAATCAATTCATTTGGCAATGTAAAAATGTCAAAATTGCGGGAATTTTTGACAGTTGTCAATAAAAACATCTCGAATCGAATGTGAATTGCTTTGGAATCTACATTATTTTATTGAGTTTCTTTGATTTTCTTCAAGTTCAATGCCTGTTTTAGTTATAAAATCTTGTTAAAGAAACGGGGGAATTTGTTTGGTGAGTGTATAATACAAACGGGGTTGGGAGCAGAACGTGTATTGTCCGTTAACATGGCGCTTCACAACGACATGTGTGGATGATAACGCTGTAACAAAATCTTGTTTTACAGTCGTACCATCAGTGTTTAGTTCAGTGAAGTTGTATTTTTTAAAGTTTTGTTTGTGTGTTTTGTTGTTCGTCTGTTATATAACGGGTTTTTGGCTTTGTATGTAGTGTTACGGCACAAGTACTGCAATGGTGAAAACCCGTCGCAGTAACGGGGAGAACGGGGAGGTTGACGATGGGAATTACACTATAAACGACGTGGGCAGCATCTCTGATGAGAAGGTGACGCATCCACGTTCATTTTTGAATGTTTTAGTGAGATTTGCTGGTGCTGCTTTGTTTAGAAATGCCTCTTTGTGAATCAACTTCCTGTCCCCATTTTCTTGTGCAACTAGTGCACTTAGTTGCATGAGCTTTTACTGTGTGAATCCTAGACCTGTATTGGTGTTCCTTGATGGTGCATCTCAAGATGTGTTAATGTGATGCCATGTGTTTCAATGATTCCTTTTTTGCTGCATTCTTATTGATATTTGACTTATTTGTCCTTTAGTGTCAACTTGTATTAGTATTGAGCTTCTGTGTGGCTTTTGTATCACCCACTGCTAATATAATGTCACAACAAGGGTAAGATTTAGATTCTATCTCTTAATGGACAGAAGCTAATATCAGCACCTTTAACTCACCCTTTGGAATGATATTTGGTCTAAGTGCATGTAAGGCATATCAAAGGTGTTTTTAATACACAATATTTTCTCACTAGTCTGTTGCTTCACTGTTGTCTGACTATATAAATATTAAATAGTAAAAAAAAGTGATAACTAGATGTCATCAATATTCTACCCCCACGTCTTTAAAGTATTTTTTAATGCATATGTTGAATTAGTTGACTTAAAAAATGTTTGAGTTTCAATGTACCTTCACAATTTGTTGTTGTAGGGAAACAATGGAGCAATGAAATTTTAAGCATTCCAAATAGGACACTAAACATTTAAATTACAACATATAGAATTGCTTCTTGTGTTAACAATAGATAGTGGTTTTGTGATAGTATGTTTTGATATTATCATGAAAACCTCAATCTATGTAAGTACTTCTTACAGACAGCACATTGAGTTAGTGTTATTAATTTTAAATATCATTGACACAATAGTCTGTTTTAACATGTTCCTGGTAGGCTTTTAGCTGTGTAACTTCTGAGCCTGGAGTCTTGGCTCGATGTCATCATTATCATTTCAGCCGCATGATGTCCGCTGCTGGACATATGCCTCTCTCAAGGACCCTGACCTAACTTTACCAGCTATAGTAGATCCCAATTGTGGACTTACTTCTTCCTTCCCTCGAAGATTTTCTTCTGCAATTTGGCCTGTACAGGCTGGACAAATTTTGCGTGGGAAGCTGACGTCGGCCTCAATTCTCGAACCTGCCCAGATCCTGCTGGAACCGTAAGATGCTTGCTGGCACCCTACACTTCTGCCATGGTTCCCAGATGTTCTAGGAACCTTCCAGTTGTGGAATCCACAATACCGAAGTAGACAACAATTTTTTTAACTCAGGTAGATTATTAAAAAGTATGGTATACATATGTTTAGGGTTCTGTTGTAAACAAGGGACCTTTATAGTTTCGCCATATCTGTCTGTCTGTCCAAGGTTCTACTCAAAAACTATAAGTTCAAAAAACATGTGAAAAAATTCACGGCAATAGTATAATAAAGTTTAATGGAAAACTTTTAGAGCTAAGTAGGGTTCACAAATTAAAGAGTTTTAGGCGACATACTTATAAAATGTACTTGAAAAAGTATAATTTCTTATAAATTCAATAGAAAATTAGTTTTTTATATGTTTTCAGTCTTGTGAACTCAAAGTCGGCATTCACAACTATAAAAGCTTACCCTACTCCTGGGCCGACATGATTTTGGCCAGTTATTTCTTTTCTCTGATTGGCAAATAATCACAAAGATACAGCGCGTTAACATTTTGCATAAACGTTCAGGTACGATTTTCACCAGAATGTGATGTAAATCCACTCCGAAACTTCGATGCGCGGTATCTTTGTAAATTTTGCTAAACAAAAAATGGGTCCATTATTTTTGGGTTATCTAGTTGACGGACTAAATGAAATAATATATTTTTTACCCCGTTCACATCCTTATTGTTGTGGTTTCCATATTGATATGTAAACAAGAACCAACATTGAAAGAAGTAGCAGACGATTGATTTATAAATTGTAAAAAATTATCACAGAACAAAAGCTCTTTTCCAATTTATAGCCTAGTTCAGCAACCTGTTTCTATTCCTGATTCCATTTTCTACATTTAGTTCCACACACCCTGTTTATCCTCTAAGGCCCGATGTAATACTTGTTGTAATTACCTTTAGTACTATTACATACTCTGTGGTAATACAGAGCAATAACTGAGATCTTTTCAATCTGCATGAAGCATGATTTTGAAATTATTTTTTGGGAATTGTCTGTTTGGGTTGAGGATGTTGGGATTCTTTTTTTTTATAAATATTGAATCTTTTTAGTTGAATCGCTAAATAGTAGGAATGAACTAGGTCTCATGCTGTTTTAGTTATTTACTACAGCATTGTTTCTAAATGTTTTTGCATATGATTCATATCCCATGTGTAGCTTGAGTTGCTTGTTTTATATAATTTAGCCACAGATTTGCATTTGTTGTACTCTACTTTTTGAAATGTTTTGTCGCCTGGCATTATTTTCACCAAAAGTTTACTTGATAACTTTAGATAAAAGTCCTGTGTTGAAAAAAACATTCAGGTTGTAGAAATTTGTATAGTTAAATATTACTTTTCATTTCGTATTTTAGGCATCCAACTGGTCCCAACGTGAGTTACGGAGTAGTCAATACAAGGTGACTAGGAAGATCCAACACTGGCCAGCAAAATGTAAGTAATACTGTCTATTCTAAATCTGTGAGTAATATGTAGCCTGTAACACCTGCAAAGCAATCAATATTTTCTATTTTTATTTTCTATACAGACAGTCGCAGGCGTCGTACCATCAAGATGCCTCGTATAGTGTTTCCGGAGAGTGATACCGAGCCTGAAAAATATTCTAGAAGGCAAGTCAATTATTATACTTAATCATAGTCAGCAAATTTATGTTTGCATCATTGAAAAAAGTCAATAAATCCATACATGCATAACGAAAAAAGTTTCTGTTAAATTTGTTTGAATTTTAAAGGATAATTTCTTTATAGATCTAGACAAGTGCGGGTGTTCTTTGCTGATGACAATGCGTCGTCGAGTCGAATGCGTCGTAGTCGCGGACCAAAGAAGAATTACGTAGAAGATAGTGAGGATAAGCCCATACAAGAAAGTAAGTAATTTTTGACTTTGCTCATTCAAAATGTAAAATTTAAGTAAAAATACACTAAAAAAATTGGTCTTCTAGGTCATTAAGCGCAATCTGACAATATATTTATGTGGTGAAGGCGATAGCAGTCCTTTTGGCCGACTGCCTTAGTCACGCCATGATTGTGAAAGAGATGGCCGGTCAGCTTTTACTACTTTCTCGTTCGGTTTTATTATCCATTGAATGATGCACTTTTGACGTAGTGACGAGTAAAATAAATTCTTTAAGATTTAGATGACACATTGAATTTTTATAAAATAAAAATAATACACATTAAATTTATTTTCATATTGAAAAGAAAGATCAAGTCATGAACAGGGGGCTGTTAAGACGGACAGCTCCGCTTCGCTTTTTGACTACTTAGTATTTTTTATTTCGTAACTTATGTTTGTTAACTTCTTCGCAAGCATTTCATGTAATAATGTCTCAACATACATATTATCACGCTTGTTTGTGTGTTCACAATCAAATAGAGTGGAGCATCGCAGTGTTAATGTACAAAATGGTAATTAGGCCGTGCATGACTTATGCTTTGAACGTTTCTGCATTGACAAAACAAAATCGGTCAAGACTTAGGAAATACGAACGCCAAATACTTCGAGGATTACTTGACGTCGCCAAAGACACACCAAAACAAAAAATAAAAGAAATCCTGAAAGGAAAGACTGTATCCAAAATAATAAAGGTACGAAGGATATCATACTACGGTCATATAAGACGCCCAATCCCACACCTACTTCGTGCAATTTACAAACGCAAAGAAGTCAAGCGGAAAGTTGGACGACCTATTTATACTTGGGAAGACTCCCTCAATCACGATATCTGCCACTACACACACAAAACAAAAGCAGAATGGATGGAAATAGCAGGAAATCGAATCCTCATTAAAAAAGAAGCGGAAAGAATCTATGAAATATCAGAAACTGATACAGAAACTGAATTAGAATCGGAAGACGATACACCAAACCAACCAATCGCCCGAGATGGCCTACAAGCAACACCCCGAAGAAATAGATGTCGCAAAAGACCCAGACCACCGACACCAATATCGCTAGGACAGTGATCAGTACACCAATAAATGAAACCATGTGGATATCACTTACAAAATAGTAAACTAAACTTCGTATGAGGTAATAATACGATGCGGGGGAAAAAAAACGGGAGGGAAGAAAGTTAAGGGGAATAAAGAAATTATTTTTTTCCTTAATTATTTTTTTTCTCCAGCTTCGAGGCGCTGTATCTTTGCGAATTTTTATTACTTTGCTGAACTAAAAAACGTGGGGTCATTGATTTTTGATGAGCCTCAGACAGAAATCAGGAGCCAGAACCCATTAGCCTAGAACAAAGAAGCAGGATTCAGAAATCGAACTTAAAAAAAAAAGTACATGGGAACCAGAAAAATCAGTAAACAGAAACAGGAATTCGGCTGCGAAAAACAGAAAACCCAGAAGTCAGAAGTGAAGAGTGTCAAGACCAGTAAACTGAAGTCAGGAATCAAATTCCAGAAGACAAATTATTTTTAAAATTTCAATATACTCTATATGTAAAGAAAACTATATTTATTGACGTGTAAAAGTGACTGCAAAGGTCTAATTACTGAATGAATATTTGAATTTTCAATTTTAATGCATAGGATGATAATGTTTTTTTAATTCTAGATGTACGCAGGAGTTGCCGCAAGCGTAAACTTCTCCACCACAACTTCAACGAGAGCTGGATCACTAACGAGTTGAAAGTCAAGGGATACCCAGATCTCTATGGCTTCCCGGGATCAAGTTCTTCAGATGAATTCTATTCGGGTGACGAGGGCAGGAGAGACACTGGCAAGAAAGTGGTGATTGTAAGTTATACTTTTTTACCATTTTTTTTACAGTATTTTATCAAAAATATACCAAACATATTTTTGCCAAATGCCTAATACTCTTACTGTCTTATTATAAAACCCAGACTAACTTTGTTACTAGGTTTAAACCACTATCTGCCCAAAATGAAGTTGGCATTAACAGATGAGATAGTGTGATATTACTAGATGTCAACTTGATTTGGCCGGATAGTGGTTCCAACCCAGTAACAAAGTTAGTCTGGGTTTTATGATAAGACTGTTAAGGTTTAACTCACACTGAAACGGCAACCTACTTTACAGTCAAAGCATTTTCACCTTTATTTCTATCTATCAAATGCATAGAATAGCTTGAAAAGACTCTGCCGCTTGTGCACGCGCGGCGTCGTTGGCAGCCGCAAGGCTTATGTTTTGTTCAGGCTATTGTGTGCATTTAGCAAAAATAAATAAAGGTAAATATGGTTTGACAATGAAAGTGCATTAAGTCTATTTTTTACCATATGCTTGAGAGATGACATACTACTAATTGTTTAAATACATATTTTATGAAATTACCTACCTTTCGTTGTTTCAGACTAGTGGTCACGCTCCTACAAATACTGATGAAGACACACAACAACAGAGAAGAACATCTGCTAGATTTATCAACAAAAAGGTAATATAGTGGTCACTGCGCCTTTCATAAATGCATTTAAAAATAGCCTTAATAAGTGGATAAGGACAAATAAATGTCGTTAATAAATTAATGAACTGTGAATTTTTTTTTGGACTTGCACTGTGTGAATTAGACACATCAGCCCAAAGCTACTCGTCTATAATAAATAAAAATTCACTATCACATGTTCGATCCCCGGTCAGGTCAAGATGGAAAATGATCTTTTTCAGATTGACCTGGGTCTTGGATCTTTATGTAATGTATTTATTATAAAATATAACGTTGAGTTAGTATCCCATAACACAAGCGTCGAACTTACTTTGGGGCTAGCTCAATCTGTGTGATTTGTCCGTATTTATTTACATCTTTATTCTTTACGAGGTAGATAGAGCCATGCCTTGCAAGTCCACACTTCATCATTATTTTGTCTTATTATATCAGGATGCAACTGAAACAGACTCCGAAGATGACACCAACCAAACAGTGATAGAGAAAAAACCACCGGCCGAGAACAAGAAAGACGATGAGAATATGGAAGTGGAGAAGGACCAGGACATCAAGACTGAGCACGAACCAAATGCAAAAGAGGAAAAAGGCGGGAGGTAAGAGAACTCTGTCTCTCTCTTACAGTTTTCGTTTTTGAGCATTGTAAATATTTTGTCTATGTCAAGTAATGTTTCCCAAATAAGTTTATCATAGGTAGTTAAAAATCAGTTTACTTCATTGTCAGAACAAAGTGGATATGCTTTCTTTTCAGTAATCAACCACTGCAAAGGTCAGGCCGGCCTATTAGAGCTACCAGAAGTAGGGGTAAAGGCAGGAACAAAAAAGATGACAGCCAACAAGAAACAGGTGACTTTGAATTTAAGGGATTCCGTGTTCATTCATACTATTCTATTTTTCTTGTAATATTTTCCTGGTTTGCTGTTGACACAGAATACCTTAATGTGCCAAGTTACAGAAGTATCACCGTTAGACAGGAAACCTGCTAAGTTTAACTGTTAATTACAGCATACTAAATTCCCATTTAGTAAACTGTTAATTATAGAAAATTCCCATTTAGTTTACCGTTAATTACAGCATACTAAATTCCCATTTAGTAAACCGTTAATTACAGCGTACTAAATTCCCATTTAGTTTGCACGCCGGCGTAATCGACCTCTGAATTACAGGACAATGCGTTTGCAACGAGTCAAAATGTACCTTACGTCTACGAAGCGACGGTCCGTATTAGCGGGGCCGTATCGGTATTGTCCATTTTAATTTTTCAAGAATTTCAACCTTATGTTGAACAAGCCGCGTTTGAGTGGCGGCCTAGCTTCATATCTTAACGCAGTTAAGATATGAAGCGGGCCTGGCCTGCGTGAGATCTTCACAATGCCATTTTTTTTCAGCATCCGAGACTTCATCATCAGAGTCCGGCAGCGAGTTGACCCTGTGTCGACAGCCGCGCCGCTCCAAGCGAACTCGTAAGCCGAAACCCGCCTTCGTACAGATTGCACAGGGGCAGACGCGCGGGAGAGGTACATTTTACATAACTAACGTCATCCAACGTACTTAAACTAATTCTCGAACCATTTCTTCTGCCTTGCCTTGTCCTCAACCCACTGAAGGGATGTGCACTGAGTAAAATATATTTTATTTAGTCCGTCAACTAGATTATCCAAAAATAACGGAAAAAAAATATGTGTATTTTTTTGTTTAGCAATGTAACAAAAAATCTGTAGTATATAACAAGACTAAGAAAAAATACGTATATCATACTTTTCAATAATCAGTCTTATGAACAAAAAAAAAGTTGTTTAGTCCACATCCGCCTTATGTCGGCCTAGCATGTCAGCTTTTTCCATCTCATTCTATTCTTTGTCAAATTGTCTGTAACTCTCTTCTTACCCGTATCTTCCTTGACGCATACCCTCCACCGTTTCCTTGGTCTCCTTCTATTTCGATGTCACCTAATTTGCAAATTTAAAACCCGTTTGTAATGTGACTTTCTTCTTTTTTTCTAAAACCATTTCGACTGCTGAAAAACATACAATGGATTTTCATTTTCGCAAAACCCACACGGTCTGTTTCTCAGCCTTCGAAGTGTAGTACAATGCGATTACAATAAAAATTGGTTCGAACCGCTGCCATTTTATGATGTCATGCTGTCAAACCTGTCTCAAACAAACTTCACTTCAGTATGATGTGAAAAAAAATTAGGTCAAAGTAAAGTAAAATTCAAATTTATTTTAAGTATGATAAACTAGTAATGTCCTATCTAAATAACTATGAGCCAGTGAGTGTTATCAATGGAAATTTGGAAAATAGATGAGGTGTTAAAACCACTCATATCGATTATCTTTTTTATCCTATTTTTTTTTTGCAAACGGTACTTGAACGTCTGGAGTTAGTCTGTCCTTTTCTTATTATAATCGCATTTTAATTCAATAAGTAAGAAAGGGATTTCTAGGAATCTTTTTAGCAAAACAGGGACTAAATGTCCCATTCCCTTAATTTCTTAAGAAACCTTAAACTCTCTCTCTCTCTCTCTCTCTCTCTCTCTATCTCTCTTTTATCATAGCGATTACCCGGTTGCATCAATATATATTTATTTCTTCAATGTCAGAAATATTTTTGTATGCATTACATTACTAATTTATTTAAAGCCTGTATATACACATGTCTCGGGCATTGACTAATCCAGCCACTGCTCCGTACGGCTTTGTATACAGGCTTTAAAATATCTTTACAACCGTAACTTGTTTTGCCAACAGCTAAAACATTTACAATTCGAAAGAAGCCATACTCCCTCAGAGAAAGGAAACCCAAAATCCTACGCAGAAAGACTATCAGATGTAAGTCTTCTTGGCTTGTTCTTACTGTTTAAGCGTAGAAATACCGAAATGTCTGATAACAAGTATGTAAGTGCGTAACATTTTAGTTTTGACAAAAAAAATGTATTTTAGGGCGTACGCTGCGTTAGGCGGGACCACGCGACGTGTTCAATCTATCTCTGTCACAAACTCTTCGTGCGAAAGAGATAGCTGAATACGTCGCGTGATGCCGTGTCTCTGTCGCACGTAGAATTTGTGACAGTGTAAGCCCTTAATATAATTTAACTTTTATTCATAAAAAAAATATTAGAATTTCTTAAATGAATAAATGAATTTTTGTTTGCTCAAGACTCGGAAGTGGCTGTGTTCCCAATTCAATAATGGCTTCTAATATAAATCTGAGCATGTTATAATATCTCTTTTTCGATTCTGCGCTTAAACAAACACAAAAACGTATCATCTTATTATAGAAAGCAGACTAACTTAAGGTTGAACTAGTCGATACTTTTCCTATACAAATTTCGGAGGGTATTTCCTCCACTGTTTGACATTCTACATTCAAAGTTTAACATGATATCGTTTTGTCTCATTATAAACTTAGTCTGCACGGATACAGAATTGTAAAATAAAAAGTCATTAAAAAGTTATAAGCCATCAAAGATTCGTTTTTTTTTTCGGTTGAAATAAGTAATAAAAGAAGTTTAAAGTCTCCAAAACAAAGTCTAAACCGACACAACTTAATTATCGAAGATTTTAATAAACTTTATTTGTTATGGATTAATGCAGTAGTTTTTGCATAAAACCCCTTTTCGCAAAGGACTTTACGTACTTTTTACGCGCTTGATTTACTATGAATTATCGTGCATTTCACCTCACTGCTCGCCCAAACACAATGTTAGATGAGATAGCATACTTTTAGGCCGCGCCTACCTGTGAGTTCGAGCTCGCGTCTAGTTCAACATTAAGGACTTGTTTAAACCATTACTCACCCAAATGATGTTGACCGTGACACAAGAAAAGGTAACATATGTAGGAGATTTTCCTGTTTTGAGTGGATACTGGCTTAAACCAAGTAGTTAAGTTAGTCCGCGTTTTATAATAAGAAGGATACACTCTTATAATAAGGGCTTGGTTTAAATCATTAATAATCACCCAAATGATGTTGATAAAGGAGTATGTGGTTTAAACCAGGTTCTAAAGTCCGCGTTTTAAAATTAGACTCGTTCTTATATACCTTTTGCTCAATATAAACGATGTTTTAGCACAATCGCCGTCTAGCAGCAGTAGCAGCAGCAGCACAAGCTCCGACACGGAGGAGGATCTCAATGTTTCCATGAAAAATAAGACTAAGGGCAGGTAAGTTAATTTTGAGATTCTGAAAGATGCTAGTTTACTTAAAGGGCTATTGAATTTAGCTGAACTGCTATTGTGTGTTTTTGATGGTTTCGTGAATATTCATATCACATCCTTTATTATTAACGGCACAAGAGAAGCTCAATACTCATTATTTTATTCAAGCATTAAGTACATAACATTTTAACAATACAGATTGAGATAATTTATGGAGCTTTAAGACATAAGACCAAAAATCCACAATCAGATGGTTAAATATTTTTTTCTGATTATCACGGTTTTAAATGCCAGTGACGTGCACAAAGATTATTGATTTTTGTTAGGTAGATGTAAACTAGAGAAAATCTAGGCTAGAACTTACGCGAATTCACGTCCTCGAAAATCAGTGGCTATTTGCCAGTGAACAATCACTATTCAGTTTGAACAAGCAATCACTTTGTTCATTCACAAGTAAAACTACATAGTTTTTGTAAATTTTAAATAAAAATTTCGTACCTATGTATTTGTAAACAAACTCGGTGACTCAACTAATTTAATGTGGCCGAGCAATCTTCGATGAATTACGTGTTTCTCATTTAGAAGCATAGCACCACAACAAACCCTATTAGCTAACACTACAATTAGCCAATAGAGTTTGTTGTCGTGACCTTCGTGACATCACAGGAGCAAATGAAAAGATGATAGATTCTAATTGGCCGGAAGGCGCGGTCTCAACTTTAGCTTTGTGTGCGCATTGTAGTGTATCTATGAAGGACATGTTCATGTTCACAAACATAGGCGCAAAAGCTTGTTTATGCACATTACCTATTACGAGTAATGTATGTATGTGTGTAAATTAATCCAGCCTAGATTTTTGACTTCGGCGTGGCGCGGCGTTATAAGTAGTACTTGGTTTGGTGCGCCCGCCGTTAGCCGCGACACAGCGGCGTGAGCGGCCGGTAAGCGCGCTTAGTTAAAAAGACGCTTAGCGCATAATCCTTTTTATAATAAATAAAAAAATGCGCATATACTAGCGATAAACCGGGTAGACAAAGTCTTGATGTCTCTATGGAATGCACGGCTCTGTTATATGCTTCATAAAGTTTGCTATGTTAAATGTATTTTGACTAGTATGTTTTCCCGAGTGTGGTTTGATATTTTTCTAAAGAGTATCTAGAATGTGCTTGCTGTGTGGGATTGATAGATAGATATTATCTACAGTGAGTTTATTCTTATTGTGATTTTAGACAAAAGTCAAAAGCGAATGAAGACAAGAAAACAGATAGAGCTTTGAGAGAGATCCAGCCGATTGAAGTTGATGGCAGTGTGAGATTTTCTTCGGTAAGTCATATCTTAGTTACTATTATATAAAAAATATATTTGTGTGTTAAGTTTTAAATTCACTATTTAGTCCACATTTTCGCATGACAACATTTTTTTGTAAGTTTTTTTCATATAAATTAGAAATTTTCAGTAACTTACTGTTTAAAATAAAGCCACTGATTTCTAACTTTATTTAAGGTGTATAGCGTACAATTTGACGCACTGTGTTGAAATAAAAAATATTCAGTAATAACAATTACACAACATATTATCACTTAAAAATAAAATGCTCAACAGGACAGTATTCAATTTTTACTTAAAACAAATACATAATGACTAACGCATATTTTACTCAGCGTACTGATTGCCGGCAGACTGCACCACTGATTTTCCGTAGGATTAACTTATCGTTATGATATTGTTTTAAATGTTTATATATTTATTTGTATTTGATCACGCTTACGTTCGCGCCATATTATCAAATGTGCCATTTTCAGGTGGGCGGTCTAGAAGAGCACATAAAGTGCCTCCGAGAAATGGTGCTCTTTCCTCTCATGTACCCGAGTTTGTTCCAAAAGTTCAACACTCGCCCCGCCAGAGGGGTGCTCTTCCATGGACCACCTGGCACTGGCAAGACCCTGCTGGCGAGGGCTTTAGCAAACGAGTGCAGTTTGGTGGGGGGAAGGAAAGTGGCGTTTTTCATGAGAAAGGGGGCAGACTGTCTGAAGAAGTGGGTGGGTGAGAGCGAAAGGCATCTCAAGCTGCTGTTTCAACAGGTATAAATAGTGATTTCTCCTTACATACAAACTTTCTGTCATATTAAAACCTGTGAATTTATACAAAAAAACCGTTATTTTAGTACCATTTTATTTACTCCTAGCAGCTAAATCTAGTTAAATGTAACCAATTGGTTTCATGAAGAATTTTGTATTTCGAAAAGAAAGCTTTGCGTGATGGATCTGTAGCCTACTAGTTTTTCATTTGGTAAACCAATAGTATATTGTAACATTTACGAGAAGTATTCCTGCCGGAATATGTTGACTGTATAAACATTTACTTTGACTCTAATGACAAAACATTCTCCTTTCGACACTTCAGGCCAATAAAATGAAGCCCTCGATAATATTTTTTGATGAGATCGATGCGCTGGCGCCGGTCCGCAGCGTGCGACAAGAGCAAGTGCATACCAGCGTCGTTGGTACTCTCTTGGCAGAAATGGATGGCTTGTGTGATAGGTTAGTTTTTAAATATCATTTTAAATTGTTTAATTTTAAACATTTTGATATTATTAGATATTAGAGAAATATAACCGTAGTAAATAGGTACTTAATTAATTTTCAAATGATATCTTTGATTCTTATTTTATTAAATTTGTACATAAAAAACTTTCATTACCGCGGTATTATCGCGGCGTGTTAATTTTTTATCTATGTAAATGATACAGCGTTGACACACGGCGCCGCAGAGGCAGTGGTACCGCACACTTGAATTTTATATGAATTTGTATGCATGGTATAAAAATATACTTCGCCTGGTATGTTCTTCCCGTGACAGCTGGTGACGTAACAAGAACATGCATACGTCATCAGTTGCGCAGCGGTTCTCAAACGTTTTTTCTGGGGAAAAGATGATAGATAAAAACAATACAGATATTCTGTACAATTTTTTATTATTACAAGCTTTTATTTAATTTGCTCCATTTATAGTTTCGGAATGATCACTGATGGGAAGATAACGTTAAAAGAAACCCAGTTCAGTATTGGTTTCTTTTCCAACCCAGCCTGATGGGCTATGTTACAAATTACAATACAGATTTAAATCATAAGCTATACATACAATACATTATATTTTACATAAAAAAAATACATTTTAAATTTTTAGTCCGTTATTTCCATGAATTTTTGATCTTGCTCAGTGTGAACGTCGTACGAGAATGGTGAATACGAAATTCTGACTCATAACTATTAATAAACCGATTTTTTTTTATAAGTCGCCAACACTTGTATCAGATTTTTCTAGCTTTAGGCACTAGACGGATTATCCTTCTTTCTACTTCACACACTTTTATTCCACTTGTGGTCACCCATCCAAGTTTGCGACCACTATCGAGGTTGCTTGACCCGTTAAAACGTAGTTAGTTGGTAACCTATCCTATTAGTGACCACGTCCAGAGTTGCTTAGCTTGTGAAAGCGTGGCGACCAGTCCAATTTGGATGGGTCACAACTCACAAGTCAAAATCAAATACAAAAAAAAAATATTTATCTTTAGATATTTGTATCACTTGATAATTGTCAATTTTTTCTTTTGATTTCATAATAGGGCCGTGCTAGCAAGTGAAACGCCAAATATGTCAACGTCATACCTACTTAACGTGAACGAAATAGCTTAAAAATCACTGTGATTCCTAAATATGCAAATGCAAAAAGAATAATGAATTGTATTTACCTTCTGTCTACTATTGGTTTAGCGCATGCTGATTTAAAGCACAGTTCACCGCACCGCAAAAGTTTGTAAACCACAGTCATTTCTTCATTGAACGAAATAGCGCTATAAGAGTGAGCGAGACGACGATAACGATCATAGGGCGGTCTGCAAATAATGACATTTGTCAATTTGATGTGTTGCCACTGTGTGTAGTTGAATTACCCGAGCAAGATGCATTTTTGGAACTTTATATACCAATTGCGAATTAATAAACCACGATGTCAATTTTTAAAAAGTTGAATTACACGAGATACTAATTAGCTAAGTTAGTTAAAATTTTATTGAATGCTCATGCAGTAATCGAGAAAGTCGTTAAATTTACTAAAAGAACAATCATTGGCAACATTTATCGTGACGTAGTCACGTTTTTTACTTGGGAGGAAGATACCTTGTTTTATTATACCATGTTTGTATGAACCTTTATGCACGGCGCCGTCGGTCACGGAATCTGGAACCGCCGTGAAGAAGCTCTTGTCTAAAATAAATCGTTGGATGATAATATCGCCTCGAGATTATTGTTTTTAATGAACTGGCGCCAAAGTTTAACTTTGATGGTCAGTAAAATGTAACACGTTTTATAATTTCAGGGGTGAAGTTATCATAATAGGCGCAACAAACCGCCTTGACGCCGTCGACCCAGCCTTACGTCGCGCCGGTCGCTTCGACCGCGAGCTACACTTCCCCCCTCCACACGCCGCTGCCAGGAGAGACATCTTGCATATTTATACCAAGGACTGGCGGCCAAAGTTACCTGAGTCTGTGTTGGAGCATGTGGCCGATCTCACTGCTGGCTATGGAGGTTGGTTTATACTATGTAGTCTTTAGACTTCGACTGCGAGCTACACTTCCCCCCTCCACACGCCGCCGCCAGAAGAGATATCCTCCTCATTTACACCAAGGATTGGTACCTGAAGTTACCTGAGTCTGTGTTGGAGCATGTGGCCGATCTCACTGCTGGCTATGGCGGTTGGTTGATGCTATGTAGCCTTGAGAATGTTAGATTAAAAGCGTCGACCGCGAGCTATACTTCCCACCTCCACACGCCACCGCCAGAAGGGACATCTTCCACAATTACACCAAGGACTGGCGGGCAAAGTTACCCGAGTCTGTGTTGGAGCATGTGACCGATCTCACTGCTGGCTATGGAGGTAAGTATAAAGTCATACCATCAGTTACCCACCTGCGTATCAGTTTATCATATGTGCCCCCCTCAAGAGTTCGTTTAGAGGCAAATCGCCCTTTCGTTTGCACGCCCTAATATAAATATCTTGGCATGGCTTGGCATGGCGTATCTATCCAAATATTCATTCATGCGCTCCTAGTCCGCCGATGAATTATAGATACGACGGGGCATTATATGTGGTCATAAATAATGCCCTATCGTTTATTGGATAATGGGCAAAGTCAGACAAAATTACTAAACAAAGATCAAATAGATCCTAATACATAAATTAAAAACATTTTTTTTACAGGTTCCGACCTGAAGGCGTTGTGTTCTGAAGCAGTACTTAAAGCGTTAAGAAGAGTATACCCTCAAGTGTATGAAAGCGAGCATGCACTAATTATTGATGCGAAAAATGTAAGTACAGATAACTGGCAATGTAAAGACTAAAGTTAAATTGAGTCATATTCTAAAGGCACTTCTACTGTATTAGGTATGATGTGAGCAACAGAGATATAAGTGTGTAAATACGCCCTACACTGGTATGTCCACTTTATAAAGAATAATATATGAAGTTATGGTATGAAAACCGTTATATTGAATACCGTGGTAAATGGCATTCATTGAGAGAGTCCTATTTCCAGCAGTGGGGGTTTCGACGACCTCCGTGGTGTAGTGGTTACCGCTAGTCAGGACAATTTTGAAAATAGACTTTTTCAAATTGTCCTAAGAATTGGATGTTTATCCCATAACACAAGCCTCGAACTTACTTTGGGGCTAATTCAATCAGTGTAATTTGTCTATATATATTTATTTATTTAAGGATGATGATGTTGTTTTTAGGTGGAAGTAACCCTTCAAGACTTACTTTCGGCGATGGGGTCACTAGTGGCCGCAGGATCCCGGGCTAGCCCCGCGGCGGCACGCAGACTACCGGCACACTGCGCTCCGTTACTACAACAACAACTTCAAGCAGCGCAGCAGATGTGTGCCGACGCTATGGCGTTGAGCCACAAGAACATAACAGATAGGTCAGTATGATAGAAGAACTTTACAGGATGTCTTGGCAACGATGGGGTCACTGATGGCCGTGAGATCTCACTGCGCGCCGTTACTTCAATAACAACTACCAGCAGCGCAGCAAATGTGTACCGACACTATGGCGCTGAGTCGCAGGAACATAACAGATAGGTCAGTGCGATAGTAGAACTTTACAGGATGTCTTGTCAGTAATGGGGTCACTAGTGGCCGTGAGATCTCAGGCCCCGCGGCGGCTCGCAGGCTGTCCGCACATTGCGCTCCGTTGTTGCAACAGCAATTTCAAGTATTGCAGCAAATGTGTGCCGACGCTATAGCTTTACAACACGTCAGTGATGGGGTCACGAGTGGTCCTGAGATCTCGGGCCCCGCAGCGGCTCGAAGGTTGCCAGCTCACTTGGCGCCGTTTCTACAACAACTTCAAGCATCGCAGCAAATGTGTGTGGACGCTATGGTGCTGAGTCACATAGGAACATTACAGATAGGTCAATACGATAGTAGAACTTTACTAGATGTCTTCTAAGCCATGGAGAAGCCAATTTCAATATATTTTTATCGCATATAATGGTATTGCTGGTGTGGGAGAAAAGAAAAAAAAACTTTGAATGTACCAGCTGCTTCTTTTCTCGCGCAGATCGTGGAAGCCAATCGAGGGAATGGGCAAAAATGTGAATTATGGTAATTGGCGATGCAGCTAGCAACCCATCACTATTTTGAATCTTTTTCCATCTCCTCGCCCCTCATCACGCTAAAAGTGGCCTTTGAGTCCTACGGCGCTAGGCTCAGAGCCGGAGACCTAAATTGCCATGTCTGCCCCATTGGAGATAGTGATAGTATGTACAATGGTATGTTGATGTTTTTTTTCTTAATAATATATTTTTGTTTCTAGCACATCAGTTTCCGCATCGTCGAGCGTGCTTCTTATTTGCGGCGAATGCGCAGACTCAGTACTAGCGCCGGCGTTGCTATGGCAACTGGAGCGTGTGTGCGTGCGCGAGTTGAGCGTGTGTGCGTTGCATGCTGCGCACGCGTTCACTGTGGAGCAGGCCCTTATATCGGTATGTAATCCGCTATTTTCTAACTAGTCAAATCAGATACGTTTTTCTAAACGTCGAAACAAATTTTCTATTGGATTTGTATGAAATCAGGGAGATGTAGTTTCTTGGAGTCAAATAACACTCATATATTAGTTTTTCTGCGATAATAAATCTAAAATAACGTTAAAATGGATATGTTCAAAGACAAGTGACATTATTTTGCGAAGTTTTATTTTCTTATTAATACAAAATAATTCATTAATGATCCAGGAAAATACCCAATTATATAATCGATTACGTAGCTAATTAAATTAACTAAATAATGTAAGCAATATTTTTTTATTTTATTTCAATGCTAACTTTTCGTCACAGTTATTCTCCGAATGTCGTCGAGCTGATACCGGCTGCGTATTATTCGTGCGAGACGTGGTAGCAGTGTGGCAAGCATTAGGCCCAGCAGGAGGGTCTCTACTGAAACAGTTGTGGCGCGCGAGAGCGGCGGGCGAGCGAACGCTGTTATTGGCAACTGCGCAGACGCCGGAAGATATGCCTGTGGAGGTATACATAACTTCTTATTACTTAACGTATCACAGAATTTCTTTGAAGGCCGATGTTTACTTATCATGAAACTTCTTCTCGAGTCGAAAGGCTATAAGTATAATTTAATCATAATAAATTTGACCAGTGTTTTGCCACGGCGACTCCCCGATCATTTGCCTCATTAAGGTTCTGCAATGTGCGGAGAGTGGGGCAGGCCAGTAAGTGGGTTATTGATTGGACAGCTCAGAGATATGCGGATATGCTCATAGATGACGACCTCCGTGGCGTAGTGGTCACCATGCTAGTCCGCCACCTAGAGGTCCCGGGTTCGATCCCCGGTCAGGGCAAGTTGAGAAATGGCCTTTTTCAAATTTTTAGGGTTAGGTGGCGTTTCTCCAAAAACGATAATGTGCGTGCGGAGCTGTCTAATCATTAAACTAAAAATATCATTAAAAGTGGCCTTTCTCTCTTGTGGTACTAGGCTTCGTCTACCCTGTAAGGACGTCCGCTACGTTAAGCGGACGTAAGCGATGGGTTTAGTTAATCTCTGTTACAAACTTTACGTGCGGCAGACAGAGGCGGTGTAAGGCGTGGGTGGTGTGTGCAAAGGGCCTCGCGCTTCACAGCCGAAAATAAATTTGAAAAAGGCTGGAAAGTCCAAAAGTACACGCACGCCACAAGGGTTTTTTTATTTCCACTCTTTGGCGCACGAAATGAATGAGAATGAAGCAGCTTTGCTAATCAATTATGTTAGAATCACTCATTTCTGTAACATTTAAATATAAATCGAAGTAGTTACTTAAACGCATAACTCTTGTTGCTCTTACGCACTCATTGTCACTGTCGGAATGCAGGCGATTCTATCGATTCCAGATGGCAGCACAGTGAGTACAGTGACGTCTGGTCCAATCAACCGTTGTCATTGGACCATAAGTTGACAGGTTAATTTTACTCCATAAAGTGTATCCAATAACAACAGCTTATTGGACTTGACTTAACTGTGCTGTCGTCTGGTGTTCCATATTTTTGAAAACCCCCATTGTGATAAATCTTTTTTTCAGCTTCAAGAACTATTTCCAATGTACAAAGACTGCATATACCGAGTACGGGAGCCCAACGCGTCGGAAGTGATAGCGTTTTTAAAACCGCTCATAGCAGAAGCCTTGTTGCCGCCGCCGCCCGTCGAGAGTACGGAGCCTCCGCCGCCGCTGCCCAGAGGTAAACATCGGTAAACAGTAATAACTTACAATAAAAACATGAGGAGCTTGTTTCGCAAGTTAAGTAAGTTGGGGTGTGGTCCGCACTTGGATAGGTAACCATAAGTGGCAAAAATAATATCTCGAGCTCCTCCGTGCTTCGGAAGGCACGTTAAGCCATTGGTCCCGCCAGTCATATACAATACCAGTCGTCAAGGAATGAGGTTCAAATATAATGTGGTGGTACCTATTCGACCAGTGCCTCGCTAAGGGTTAACGATGCTGAAAAACTTTACCTTCAGGACATATGACGAAGTAAAATAAGATTAAAAACGTCATGTGTTCTTAAGGATAGTGTTTAGCCTAATAATATTGTGTAAATTTATTGTAAAATACAAAAATTCTTATTTGTGTAGCTCCCCCGCCACCCCCGCCCCGAGAAAGCGCAGAAGAAGTAGCGCGGCGCAAGCGCAAGGAGGACTACAAACTACGTGAACTGAGAATATTCCTTCGCGACATCTGCAGGAAATTAGCTTCTAATCGGCGCTTCTACAAGTTTACTAAGCCCGTGGATTTAGAGGAGGTAAGCATTTTTATAAATATGATAGTAAAGAAAAAAGGAATTCGACTCTAGCGCATGAGTGATTACAAACTGGAGAAGTTTTCATTATTCATATGCGATGTGGCGTGCTGCTATAACAAGAGCTATCCTGTCAACATTCTGCAAATAGATTCTAGAAAAAGGAGAGGTTAGAAGTATGTTACGGATACTTCTAACCTCTCCTTTTTCTAGAATAGAAAAAGGAGAGGTTATAAATTAAGAGCATAAATTAAGAGATTGATAAGTGTAGATGAAGCGAAAGAGGTCTGTCAGGATCAAGCATGTGAAGGTCCATTGTCTTTGCTTACTTCTGAGAAAATAGGCGTGATAGTACGTAAAGGTCAACAACTAAGTTAGTGGGCCTGAAATGAAAGCGCTACCATCGGTTGTTTTCTAATTTTGTGTTATGGGCGATCCATGTTAATTTAGTTCCGATTTTTCCGCAATATGGCGAGGCCCGCTTACTTATTTGTCAACCTTTATGTATTTCTACATCGGCCAACAGTTGTTTGGTAACAAGATACAAAATGTTCCCTTAGGTGACAGACTACCTGGACATTATCAAGCAGCCGATGGACCTGGAGACGATGATGACCAAAGTGGACATGCACAAGTACAACTGTGCGAAGGAGTTCCTCGACGACATCGACCTCATTTGTGCGAACGCACTCGAGTATAACCCAGACAGGTATAGTTACAACAGATCAATTTTTTTATCGTTTTGGAAATAATAAATATAAATAAATAGTGATGATTTTATTACTTCATTTAAAGACCATAGTTTGTCATATCCAAATTGCTCATTTCTTAAATTGATAAACGTATTACATAATTTAAGATGGGTCAGACAGACCAGCGACTCGTGCCAGCGAGATCTCGCGACCCTAGTAGGCCAACTGTGTCGCAAACTGTCGTTCGTCTGACAAGAGCCCTGAGGTCAAACATTGAAAAGGGAACATTATAAAACGCCGTCTAGTTTCTTTCTTTAGCATGTTCGCTCTTGTGTTCTCTTTTGAAATGCTCTCATTTTGCTCTATTACTGCGTCATTACCATAAAGCAAAAGAATAAAATTTGTTCTTTGGAATTCTTAATTCATAGTGGCCTGTGTTAATTTTAGTATAAACTTTCTTAATTATATTTTTCAAAATGATATAACGATTATGATTTAACGGTAATCGCTTGGATTTATCAATACTTACGACTTCTTCATATTATTTTCATTGCTTTTCCATAATACTCAGATTGAAACTAAGCGGCGGTTCTCATTTTACATAAAAATGACGAAATTGAAAAAAATATATTTAAAAAAATAAACATTTTTCTTTTTTTTCAAATTCCTGGTGCCAATCAAAGGGCTAGAGGGATGTATAGGTATGCAAACGCTTGTAACATAGACTTTGCCATATTACGATATTACATGTAATCTATACTTATTACAGATAAATTTTATGTAATTGTATTACATCCTCTAACCTTTTGTCCGTGTGTATCGGACATTAGATCTAGATTTTTGCATGGAAATATAAAAAATAGAATTGACGAGGGTTTTAAAAAATATGGGACACCAGATGGCAGCACAGCGAAGTCAGGTCCAATCGACTGTTCTCATTGGACCATTAATTGATATCTTCTTTTTAACCGACCTCAAAAAAGGAGGAGGTTATCAATTCCACTGTATGTTTTTTTGTATGTATGTTACGCGATATCTTCGTCAACCGTGGATCGATTTTGACGATTCTTTTTTTATTTAAAAGCCTTTACCAAGTTGGTCCCATGTTAATTGTGAAGAACTTCGGAGATATGGAAGAATCTCCTGAAAGAAAATGAAGTAGGTTGTTTTTTTTTCGTTAATAATTGAATTATGCTTTGTCAAATGCAGCTCGAGTATCCAATAATTGCAGCTTATTTGACTTTGACGTCACTGTGTTGCTATCTGGTCTCCCATATTTTTGAAAACCTTCATTGTATTGTAGTAATGTGCCGTCAAGGAATTTTCTGTTCTCGGAAATTCCTTCTCTTGAAAATATCCTGAAATTTTCAACATTTCTCGAGATGTTTCAGTTGAAAATTTTCCTGAAGAAATTTCTAATGGGAAATTTCTCGGAAATTTTCCAAACCATTTCGGAAATTTCTCGAAATTTTCAAGAACGGCACATCACTACTTGTTAGCATGATTTTAGGCTGAAGTTTAAATATAACAAAAATTTAGCTTTGCATAGTTTAGATTGTGAGTAAATGATACGTACCTCGGCACTATGTATAGAAATAAGTATAATAAGAGTAAAATATTAGTTCTTTTTCTAAACACAACGTAAATCTTTTACCCATATCTGGGTATTGCAGGTATAATTTTTTGATTGGTTTTGAATTTTATGTTAAAGAAACAAGATTTAATTTAATTTGGAAGCTAAATTACATTACTAATTCAACAAGCCAGAAGTATTTTTTACTGTGAAATTGTATTTTAAAAGATGATACATAATATAGTATGTTTCAACAGTTTTTCATTAGAATGATGGCTTTCTGTAAATATGATAGGATAGGAATATAGATTTAATGTCAATCTATATTTGTATGACGAACGAAGTATACATTTTTAAATCCTTATCATATTTATAAGTTTATGATTATTGGTAGTCTTTTCCACCCGTTTTTATTGTATTTGAGTTGAGAAACATTCCTATATTTTTTTTAAACCCGACGGTTTAATTGCAAGTTCTAAAAGACCTGTTGAAGACTTGTTGAAGAATGACTATAACATATTATTAATACCACGATAATTTTCATAAACAGAACATCGTCCGACAAGCAAATACGTCACGAGGCGTGTTCACTGCGGGACCATGCGCACGCGCTCATAGATGTGGAAATGGACAGCGATTTTGAGCTGGAATGTCAAGACATAGCGAAGAAGAGACGAGAGGAGGGGGACATGGCCGACAATGACCTGCCAGACTTCATATATACTGCGTCTAACTTACGTAAGTTACTTTCACCGATGTTTCTAGAAATATGAATATAACAGGATATTACGATATTAGTGCTTTGTGGTGGTTATATTACACGAGGCGGAATTTCAGCCCGAGCTGCAAGCGAGGGCGTAATAGAGCCAAGTGTGTTTAACCAATATATGCAAGTATATCGCAGGACGTTTTTCACACACTTGCAAAGACAAATACCTAATAAACTCAATTCTTTGATTTTAAATAAATTTGACTACTGTACTGACAATGCACACTGTTGTTTTCCCGCCGTTTTACTTTTTATAATCAGCGCGTTGCGCGGCCGACAGTATTGGCTGGCGCCTAGAGGCGGGCGGGCCCGTTCAAAATTTAAAAAATAAAAAGAAACAATTTTTGTGTAGCAATAGTGCGTTTATAGAATATAACTTCACTTTTTGCGTTTATTACACACGCGTGTTTTATGAGCTGTTTTAAATATCTAAAACCGGGGAATCAGATCCACTTTACGAGTAAGTGTGTTGAAAAACTAGTTTTCGGGCGCTGCGCGGGCTTCAACGGATTTTGTGCTGCCGTTGAAGTTGTCTAAATTTCATGTCCAGTCGAGAATAGCGTAAAAAACTCCTACAATCCAGACCCCGTCTTGGATTTTTAAAAAGTTCAGATTTGGATTCCGTGACCGGCAAAAAAACCCTGAATTTCAGTCATATATCATGTAGTTCAGAATTGGAGGCCATTATGGATTTTTTAATATTAAATTCAAAATAAAATAAAAAGCGTAGCGCAGTGGCACGGCCTCGCCCACCAACTCGACCTGAGGATTTCTTTATTGCCGCTTAAATTTTAATGATCATTCATCTCTATTATTAACCTATCATTGTTTATTTTTTCTTAATTCTACATCAATATCAAAGCAATAATTTTGTACTTGCAGATGTAGATTCCACAGCGAACGACAGCAAAAACTTGCGGACGCCTCACAACGGCGACAAGAGCGAAGCGCAGTCTGTGAAGCGTAAGCGGCGGCGAATGAACGCGTGGTCCAAGGGGTACGTCGTGAAGCGACAGAAGACATCGCAAAAAGTAAGTTGTTATCTTCTATTTTATTCAATGGATGTGCGTAAACTATGTCTCATCATCATCATCATCTCAGCCCTTTTTCCGCTGCTGAACATAGGTCTCCCTACGTCGACGCCACCAATGTCTTGTGCTGAGTACGCCAAAACTAAAGGGTTTTTCAATTGGCGCGGGTAGATTTTGGCGGCCCGTGGCGGCCAATTTGTTTTGGTGACAATTGTCAAATCTTTTGCTTATTATTCAGTTGCTTATGCCAAATCACCATGGCAGGTTACACGATTGAACAGCGCGTACAAATGATAAAACTTTATTATCAAAATGAGTGTTCGTTAGTGCAAACGTTGCGTGCATTGCGCCCATTTTACGGTAGACGTGGTGGCCCTTCACAGTCGACTTTTCAGCGTTTGGTGACAAAATTTGAAACAACCGGTTCGTAAATCGATCAACCCACACCTGTACGTTCAAGAAACGCAAGTTCAGCCGAGAACATCGCGGCGGTCCGTCAAAGTGTACAGCAGAACCCGAGGCAGTCGATTCCTCGCCGTGCACAAGAACTCGGCCTTTCGCAAACTTCAACTTGGCGAATTTTGCGACGGGACTTAGGGTTACACACCCGTATAAGATTCAACTGACCCTGGAGCTCAAAGTTTATGACCATAGACAACGTCGTTTGTTCGCTGCCTGGGCATCGAATCGTTTGGAAGAGGATCCCAATTTCGGGCAAAAAATCATCTTTAGCGACGAGGCGCATTTTTGGATGAATGGCTTTGTTAACAAACAAAATTGCCGTATATGGGACGACACAAACCCACACGAGGTTCACCAGGTGGTAATGCATCCACAAAAAGTTACGGTTTGGTGTGGATTTTGGGCCGGCGGCGTCATTGGTCCGTATTTTTTCGAAAACGTCGTTGTTGAGGCGGTCACTGTCAACGGCGAGCGCTACAGAACGATGATAACCAATTTTTTATGGCCCACATTGAACCATATGGACCTAGACGACATGTGGTTCCAGCAGGATGGCGCTACGTGCCACACAGCGGACGCCACGATTGACATTCTGCATGAGCGATTTGAGACTAAGGTTATCTCTCGCAGGGGTAATGTGAATTGGCCACCAAGGTCATGCGATTTAACCCCGCTAGACTTTTTCTTGTGGGGTTTTTTGAAGTCGCAGGTCTATGCAAATAAACCACAATCCACCGATGCCCTGAAGGCGAACACAACACATGCCATCGCTCAAATTCAGGCGGATCTATGCGGAAGACTCATTAAAAATTGGACCACTCGGATCCGTGCCACTGTGAGAAGCCGAGGCGGGCATTTGAATGATGTCATCTTCCATACTTAATGGCATATATGGGCCTTTTAAATAAATAAAAAAACTTGTTGATACCTCATACGCAGCTTGTTTAATTTCGTTTCAAAATCTACCCGCCCTTATTGAAAAACCCTTTATGTATACGATAGGTAAATATTTAGCTTTTCAAAAGGCATGACTGGAAATTTCGGATTAGATTGATTATTGAAATATAGCGTGAGCACACACATTTTTTTTCTTTTCTCTAAGAAAAAATGGCGAAGATACAGCGTTTTTCAAGTTCGCGCTACGTTACGCCTTGGTACAATTTTTACTGAAAAATGACGACACAATCCCCACGGAACTTAAATGCTCATAAATTAAGTGTTCATTGTTTTTGATTAAAATTACTAATATTTTTCTGACCCAGTCATCATCCGTAATGACAAGAAATTAATTTGATGTTTGTTTTTCCTAAAATTTGTAGGTGAATTTTACAAGGCAACAATCATGTACTAAGAACTTTTCTCGACTTAATACGGAACTCGTTCCCAACACGGTTGTTAATATTTTTTAAAACCCTGAAATACTTTTCCAGACCTACAAAGACCCGAGTATGGCCATAACAGACGAAGAATCCAAAGAGAACAAACCAATCACGTCCACCCCGCTACCGAACGGTGACGCGTCATCGTCGTCAGCATCGGACGACGACGCTCCACTGCGCCGGCCGCAAGACGACTCTGACGCGATCTTCAACATAACCGCGCAGTCGACTGTCAACAACCACGTGCTAGAAAGGTGAGATTTGGCTAGATCTTCCAGAACATTCCTAAGAGAACAAACCCATCACGTCCACCCCGCTTCCGAACGGTGACGCGTCATCGTCGTCAGCATAGGACGACGACGCTCCACTGCGCCGGCCGCAAGACGACTCTGACGCGATCTTCAACATAACCGCGCAGTCGACTGTCCACAACCACGTGCTAGAAAGGTGAGATTTGGCTAGACTTCCAGAACATTCCTAAGAGAACAAACCGATCACGTCCACCTTGCTTCCGAACGGTGACGCGTCATCGCCGTCAGCGTCTGATGATGACGCTCCACTGTGCTGGCCGCAAGACGATTGACGCGGTATTCAACATAACCGCGCAGTCTACTGTTAACAACCACGTGCTAGAAAGGAGGGATTTGGATAGAACTTGCAAACCATTAAGTTTTATTCTAAAATAGTTGTTCTAAATAAATTCCGAGAATGTAGATTCCATGAATGTTGCGTTTCTACGAATGTTGTTTTATTTTTGTTATTGATTAGTTTTGTTTGACACAGAGGCAGACTTCTAAGCGAGTGGCTCAGTTAAAACATAAGTTTCTTTAGATGACTTCCAAGCCCCAGGTCAATCTGAAAAAGGGCCATTTTCCATCTTGACACGACCGGGAATCGAACCCGGGACCTCTAGTGTAACAGCGTAGCATGATGACTACTAGGCTACACAGGTCGTCATATCAATAAAATAAAAGCCGAATAAAAGTTGCTATAACGTAATTGGCTATAAATGGCTTCGCTGCGATAAAGACGTGATTTGTATGTAGTGTGTATAGAAAAATATAAAGAAAATATTATTCAATGTGATTATTTTATATTACAGTCCAACTAAATCGACAGAAAAGCCACCTACAAAGACGTCACCAAAGAAACGGAATTCCGGACACGAAACATCGAGCGGGGGTAAGTTGGCCTCTAGCTTTCACTTTCATCGACATGAATACAAAATGGCGCATTGGCACAGTCAAGTGACCTTTTTAAATAAGCTGCCGATAAAAAAAAATATTACTGTAACTTCGCTATGGATATGCTTGACATTATTAAAAGTGACAAGACGCATGATTTTAAAGTAGTAAAGTAGTACGCGACTTAGTCTGTCTACGCATTAGGTACGCCGATTTGAAATGCTGATGATGATCGTCTAAACCGATCGAAACTAGTCGGCCGTTTCCGAGTACATTACGTGGGTGTAAACCGTGATAAAATGTCTGTTAGATGATGCTCTTTTTCCTTCTTTCAGACACGGAGAAAGTACTGATAAACAAGACTGAGTTAGATAACATTGTATATAAGAATGCGAAAGCTCTACGTTCCATCGGGCTTGAGGCTTTAATCGACCTGCACGCACAACTGAGCCGAACCATACGCTCTTACGCCGACAAGAGCGACCGCATGAAACTGCCGCAAGAACTAAACGCCGTAGTCTATAGGTACCTCCAGCTTACCAGGAAATGAAAGGGATGCGAGAATGGTATGTGTTCTATTTATGAAATAATTTAAAACTGTTTCACTTCTTTAAAAACGGCCAGTGTGGAATAAAATTAAAAGATAAAGCTACTTTTATATCTGGCCAGTTATTATAAGTCAATAAAAATAAGTGAAACGTACTGGCTAGTTAAAAAGAAGTGAAACAATATTATTGGATGAGCTCGAGGACATCGAATTTTCGATAGCGGAGACGTGGGAGTGAATTGCGATTATTGTTTCTTGTAATATTAAACTTATCGACTTGAAAAGGCGACTGAAACTTCGTCCGTATTTTGAACATGTTTAGGTTGCTTTTTATACATTGCGAAAGATTTATTTAATTCACGTGTTTTTAGTAAAAGCATGAATGACATGATATTAAGCGAATGAAAGAGAAAGCTTGCTAATGCTTACCACAGTAAAAAATACACACATCCCTTAATGGTTTTTGATTATATTTTAATTAATAACTTGAATATTATAATATAATTATATGAGTATGAGCAAGCACTAGGTTCAAGTGTATTAGGATTGTTTAGGACCCTTTTTGTTTCGTACTTATTAGGTGTCGAAAAACTTGAAAAGAACATGTTATTTTGTATTCTTTAATTAGACCTGAATTATAATTTTTAATGTAATATTGATAAATTATTATTAAAATTAATCACTTATTATAAACTTATAATATTTATGTGTAAGTTGGTTGATTGTATTTACGGTTTGAGAAGTGTTTAGGTCAATTTTATGACACACTGAATGTGATGCTCAAAACGCGACGACTGAGCAAAGCGATGGAAATTTGTATTAGCAAAATCTAGCCACATTTACCGGTTAGAAGTGTAAAAATGATAGAAAACAATGTCTTGATATCATATCAGACTATACAATAACTTATTCACTGCCAACCAGGCTAATATCTAAGAAAGCGTTAATTGTTTTCGTCACTAAAGTGAAAAAGTTATTCGAAGTGGGATTATTAAGGTTAAACTAGTCGATACTCTTTCTATATAAATTTCGGAGAAGATACAGAATAGTAAAATAAAAATCCATTAAAAAGTTATAAGTCATCAAAGATTCGTTTTTTTTTTTTGCTAATTTTTACGCAACTTTCGGCGTAAATAAGTAATAAAAGAAGTGTAAAATCCCCAAAACAATATCCGTACAGTCACAGCTTAGTTTTTGCATAAAACCCTTTCCCCAAAGAACTTTACGTATATTTTTACGCGCTCGGTTTACCATGAATTATCGTGCATTTCACCTCATTGCTTCGCCCGAACACAATGTTAGGTGAGACAGCATGCTTTTAGGCCGCGCCCACCTTTGAGTTCGAGCCCGCGACTAGTTCAACCTTAACAGCATAATTTCACTACTGACCTCGTTTTTAAATTGAAACTGACAAAGTTGGCTTACATTAATATGTCATGCAGCCTCATGAAAATGCATAAATTGGTTTTCGCTCCAATTTTGCACCAATTAGACTAACGACACACATAAACAGCAATTTAGTTGCTTAATTGAATCATATTTGATTTTCCGATAGATTGGAAAGATAAATGTTGTCGCGGGAC
Organism: Acrobasis suavella; assembly: GCA_943193695.1. NCBI lineage: Eukaryota > Metazoa > Arthropoda > Insecta > Lepidoptera > Pyralidae > Acrobasis > Acrobasis suavella. Next base: position 5,989,196 of record OW971945.1, on the reverse strand, counting down.
GTGATCGCAAAACTGAATCGCATTCAAATTAAGTTGCAGCTATTCATTAGCGTTGCATAATTTAATTTAAATTACTCCCGTGGGCTTATTACTTGAAGTGACTAAAACAATTTACGCGTAATAAGGTCGGTTTCATACTATTCTTCAGTCATTTTTTTAAAATAGAAAATAACTCTGCCCTTTGACCTTATCGCGTATTATTATAAGGTTGAGTTCATCATGTCAGTTAACCATTAATAATTATTACAACCATGTAAGGCTATTTCAAACTTTTCCTTTTATACAAATACGCGTTAAGTTTAGAGTGGATAGTCATATTTTTTGCTTATCGCTAATTTATTTGGGAAATTTAACCTTATCAGTATGATTTACATTTAGAAAATATACACGGAAAAAATGCATTGGCATGTATCAAATTTGGGCATAGTATGAAGCCGCTTTAAAAAAATATACCATTCCTAATTAGCCAAATTGTGAGTGAGAATAATCCGTAACAAGTCTAGGTTAGAATTAAAATAAGTCCGTATTCCACTGCATACGCCTGAGTTTGTCAAAAACCTACAAAGTCATAATAACAATAAGAAAATTTTATTTTTATATGATAGTAATTAACTTTAATACAAGAAAATCTATGTCCAGTTGCAAGAAACATATTTATTTAGCTACATAAATTCTTGTGAATACTATATGTTGTTATAGCCGCCAAACAGTCATTTTCGATTGCTATCCTTTTCATCTCTATAATTGTGCAACAATGATGGCAATACAAGATGGCCGTTTAGTCATATTCCCGTTTAAACGTGTAGTATTCCGTATGCAGTGGAATATTGTCTTCAACCGGTTGTAAGTAGCGCTGGTCTGTGATATGTAGAGGAGGTGTAGTGTGTACATAATTATTGTTTTCACTGTTATGCTAGCTGTGTGCATGTGTGTACCTTATAATTCACTTTATACGTCCACCCTGATTCATTTAAAACTTATTTAGCACGTCTTTATCCCTAATCAGGCAGACAGAGCATTTTGGGTCCGGGGCCGCAAGACTTAAAAGCCACTTTTAGCGAATTTATGTAAAACGGAATCAACATACATACATAGTTTGTGGCAGACACTGGTGTCAGATCTTTCCAACTGCCGAAACTAGACGACTGCCATACAATGACATCCGGGACCAACGGCTTTGCATTTCGAAGCACGGAGGAGCTCGAGAAATTATTATGCCACTAGTCGTCACCCATCTAACCAGCATGGCAGAGTATTATACACCGAAGGTGAAATATAGAATTCTTTCACAGGTGTATTGCATATCTTGTAGGTGGCCACAAAATTAAAGCAAATACTGCTGCGAAAGTCGTAACTTATCATAATCCTCCACATTTGTAGTAGATGGGTGAGAATGGATTGCAGTTTTCTCGAGAACGGGTGACAGCTGATCTTACGGTCGACCTCTGTAGTTAAGAGACCTACGCTGTAGGGGGCAGCACAATTGCTATATTATTAAGAATACACATATAATACAGTGAATTGAGGTGGATGATATAATAATAATAAAAGTATTTAGTCCCTATTCAATCAGTGTTAAAATAATACAATTTGGCTTGTTAGGTGTGAAAAATACGCACTGATTTATATTAATGAAGTACCAATAAGTTGACAACGTTATTTATCGTAGCATAAGGTTGTATTCACTAACAGTATAATTTGCTACTATAAGATGTGATTTTAAATATCTGAGAACATAATTACCGAGTTGCCAGTAATAAATGAGGAATAAATTAGGTGAATGTGTCGAGTATTATGCGTAAGCGCAACTAAAAATCGAATTTTTAAACTGCCGTTTTCTCTCGGATCCAGTCCATGGTAAAGCCGTAAAAAAATTAAACCTTTTTTTGAACGCGGGAGTCAAATTTTGAGTGTTTGTTATAAACCTTCGCTTCAGCAAAATATTCTTTTACACAGAAAACCTGTATGGTTATTAAAAAAGCTGCATTAAATGTAATGGACTCTTCATGACGTACAATGAACCGAATGTCAACGAGCGATCAAACAAGACTACTCGTTGAAAATTCTTCGCTTACGACTCATTAAAAAATGCGGTAGTTTGAAATTCGTTGAATGACTCCCGCGTTCAAGAATAAGTTTTTTATACAAATTTAGTAATTTTTTTAGATTTTTCAAATTTGTGTTACAATTAAGGATGGTGACTGGTAATAGAAAATAGCCGTTTGAAAATCGTATTATTAGTTGGAACGTATAGTATCTTGGTGTTCGACGTTAGATTGAATTCTTACAGTTATTCAATGTGTTTTTCGTGGAAAAATGTTTTTAAATATAAGTTAGATTTGCTATATGAAATCAATTTAATGTCCATAGAAAAAGAAATAATTGTATGTTTGTATAGAAATTTAAGTATGTGTCGGAAACAGTTTTGGTAGTCTGATATAAGTCGTTATCACGTTGCAGAATACATGGTGCAGTGAACATTTTTGCGTTGCATGTTAGGTAACCGTCTGAACGGAGTCAAAAACGCTAATGCTGAACAAACTGGGTTACAAAACCCAATTGCAAAAGGTGGCGCTTGTGAGCGTGCATAGTGAGGAGCAGTGGGTAGCAGAAGCGGAGGCTGGCGCGGACCTAGACCAGAAGTCTTGACTAGTCGTATGTCATTTTTATAGGCCTTATTTACAGACTAGTCTAGTTTATTATGATAATTTTTTCTTCAGTAAATGAGGCTGATTGCCCTTTGGCAAAGGCCTCCTCCAGCCATCAGGGTTTATCCGAGTCCACAACATCTTTTTATCTTATTGAATGTTTAAAGCACGAGTTTGGTAAGTTTCTGATTGTCTGAATTTCTAAATTATTGGTTTGGAAAGTGGTTTAATTCGAATAACGTTGCAGTGAGTTTAGTATCTTTCTCGCCCTTAAAATGAACGTCATTGCAGTTTATCGGGTCTTTTCACTTATCATTTGTAGGTATCGGGCCATCGCTTACGATTCTGGATAAACTGTTCAGTTGTTCACGTAAAAAAGTACATGAAAATGTGATTTATGGCACATACGTATGAGGAAGAGTAAAAGAAGACAGACATATATTCATATAAGAGTATATAACTTTCTTCCTCTGTTGGTTTGTAGTTCTTAAACCTATTGTTGATCTGTTCAACAATTGTAAGACCTGCAGACGTGTTTGACCGTATATTCTTTTTTTGTATTAGCTATCTATCCCACGGCTGAGCAAAGACCTCTCTTAAGGGGTATACCGAGGAGTCATCCTCGGACCATCTTCTCGTCATCGGCCCATCTCGATGGGTTGACTCGAAGAGACACGAATTTCGTGCGTATGACAAAGATTAAAAAATTGGTTACTTGTTGAAAACTGTTTATTTCATACAAAAAGCCTTGAATCAGACTGCCGACTGTGAAATAATGGTTGTTGTGTAATTATACGAATATTGTCGAATTTTAAATTATAAGATCTATTGAGTCGGGTCGGAGAAACCGTTATGTTCGAGACTGCATGTCAAATTGTTCAAATTAAATTATTTCAACTTAAAGACACAACATAGAGAGAACCGAAGTATTGTTTTCATACCAGATGTTTTATACGGTAAAAACATTTATTCCATTTCTGTGTGTGAACCTTATTTTATTTTGATCTGACTTTTTATCTATTGTAGACTGGACTACTAAAAGTACTTACCTACAATTTATGATCAAAAGTTGTAAGTGAATGGAACTCAAATTTCAAAGTGCTGATTGTATGACAAAAATGGTTTTCTAAATCCTTTAGTGCTGTGCATTCACGACATTTACTTCGGAGCTCTTTATCGCTTGTAGTTGATTCACATCACTATTCAATGATGTAACAAGTACTTAAGCTTATATTACGATCAAATTATTTGGAGGTTTGTTTATTATTGTCAGACGAAACATTTTTTAGTGATACACGACATGCAAGTTCTTCTGTAGGCTTAGATTGTTTATTTGGCATCGCCGCCAGTCAGACACTCAGAAAGATAAAACAACAAAAATTTTTAAAATATCTAACACTGCGTGTAAGAGAGTACAGCTAATTCTTATACCTTTTTGCCGTTCCCGTCGCTTCGCACACAATGCGTGCGACAGAAAGAGTCTATCGACGTGCGCTCTTCACAAGCGTTCAATTTACATTCATGCAAAGAGATGGGAAATACGTCGCGAGCGCGGGACTCCCATCTCTCTTACACGTATGGTTCGTGATTGAGAGGGCTCGACACTTCGTGTACTGTACCGTTAGCACGAATATTTGCGTCAAATTATTAGTAAAGTCTTTGTCTACGTTTTGTATGCAAAAAATCAACAGCGTATATCGTACGTAAAAAGAACTTGCATGCATAGACGAAGGCGACAAGAATACTTTGACGCAAATATTCGTGCTAAGAGTATGCGTATTCGCTCAGATTTCTTAATAAAAAAAAAATATACATGTCATTTACTGTGTACTTACATCGATTAGCCTGTATTTTTCTTGGCATTTGTTTTAAATTTTTAAGTATGAGTAAAGTCCACTAGAGTTTGTTTCTCTGACAAAAGCCATTGTTAAACTTTTCAAAGCAGCTGTTTATAAAATCATTAAAACTTGTATTGTATTTATTATGAAACTGATACAAAACCGTGTGATATTGATGGAATAAACGCAACTATAGTGGTTATTACGAAAATAGTTACCTCGATCCAAAATAGAATTAAATTCTATGCCATAGAAGAGTTTAATTTCTCGGTTACGTTTTTATTTGTACTGATAAGGTGACGACACACTAGCAGATTTTACATCGCTGAATATTTTTCAGTTACGGCAAAAAGTCCTGGACCATAAAGTGGTGTCATCATTTCGGACCATAAGTGTTGACGCATGATAAAAAATCGGCCAGATGAACGCGACCTATTTTCAGCGGCGTAATTTTCTGCTGCTGTGTCTCAACACGCAAAACTAATATGCTTGCATTTGCTCAATGGAAGTGTGCGGGAATTCTAGTAAGCACTCAGTATCCACCGGTTAGTGTGTAATTTTGTATTTATATTAATGTATTTAATTACTTAACGGAAAATAAAAGGGTACGATTTCATGTGATATCACATTTTTTGTTTTATTTATAAGAAGTGAGAATTAGGCTTACCGGTCTTTTGATAGACAGAAGAAGACGATGATAGACCATATTGATGAAATGGCACTTTTGATTTTGATGATGTGGTAATATTTAGCCAGCGAGTGGTTAATGTACAAGTTTAATTCACTATATTTTATGCACTCTTAACTACAAAGTAAGGGTTATTTCAGACAGAGAGGAGCGCAGCGGAGAGGATATTTTGATGACACTCGAAAAAAAGCTTTAAGATATTGGCATATAGGTAGTGCAAGAAGCGAGCTGGCTCGAGACCGCGCGAGCATATTGCTATTTTTAAACGTTTTTACTTTTTAGACTATGGTAAAACGGTCTTATTTTCAATTGAGTTATTAAATTGCTCGAGCATTTTTCCTCTCTGTCTGAGCGGACCCTAACAAAGCTAAGAGGGCGATCGGTACCACCAATCTCAATCAATCTTTCAAAATTTATAAGAAATAAACTAGTTTGGCATCAGTCAGAGCGTATAGAGGCGGATTCATACGACAAAATACTTTATTCGAATGGTTTCCATACTTTCACGCAGTAGGTGTACCTAATGTCAAGGATATAGGTAAGTAACTATATTTATAGGTAATATAGTACTGTAGTTACTTACCTATACTGTCCTTGTAACTATAACTTCAAGCTATTCCTGAAGAGCCATAAAGATCCGCCCCGTAGTAATTGAATTCGCTACTTAAAGGTGTTTTATATACCGATGACCTATTTTATCAAACCCCTTGATCAGTGCAACATATAGCAAAATTTTGTTACAAAATAAATAATTTTTCTTTTAAGTTTTTTCATATGTTTTACAGAAAACTTTGGTATTAAAGCTGCGATCAGCAACAGTCCAGTTAATCTAAGGTGGTAGGACGCAGCCCGGTAAACTGTCGTCTACATTGCTGTGTAGATAGTGTAGTCAGTTATACTCCACGGTAGATGAGGAAAAAGCTCAAGAACGGCCTTTTTTGCCGCAAGTGAAGGTAAAATAAAACTTCGCGTTGGTATTTAATATTTTTATTTTTACACTTTACGTCGGTGACCGTAAACGAATTTTACTACATCGCTCCATCATTTCAATTTCAATTACACGATAGAATGATACTAGAACATAAATATTTTTTCGTATTATTTAAGATCAAATAGATAATCTTTTTTACACCCTAATGTAACGATATCATTTAATTTGTCATTATATTAAGCAAAATACAACAAATTAAATTACACAACTTATTATTAATTATACTCTTTATCGGAGAACAATTATCTAGAAGTTAAACCATTATTACAATATATAAATACTCGTAACAAAAATGAAGGAACTAAATATTTGAATCTACTAAATTAATAGAATCACATGTTTATCAACTAAAAATAAGTACTCAATGTCTTAAATATATTATCTATTCTTTACGTCCTTACATTTGGCTCCTGATGAAATTCATTTGTAATATATCTATCCTTAATGAAAACAGTGCCGAAAAACTGAACTTTCAGGCGTACTCGTGAGTCGACAGGCCTGTGGGCACTCGTGGGAAAATAGGTACTTGCAGGAACTTTAAAGTAAAATTAATAAAGCGAAGGTAGAACATGCAACTCACAAACTGAACTCGCCAAAATAATCGTCAATAAGGACACAAAACCACGCGCCCCAAAAACTTATTCATTAATAATCATTTCATCAATTCTATTAACAAATAACAAACTTAATTAAAAACGTCTCAATTAAAACTTTAACAAAATCACTCTAATACTGCTGAATTTGTACGAATTAGGTAAAACGTTAGACAACACAACTTACAATCACGACATAACACAAATATAAACCATAGAGAGCCAAGTTTTAATGATAAGTGTAGTATATCCGCCCGCGACACGGCATCGATCAGCTATCGACATTTATCGCGCTATAGACTGGCAGTATCGCACGCACCGGGGACAACGTATATTTATCCAACACTGTCGAATATCGCCATCTCGCTGTAAGTCGTAAGAACGAGCGCACTAGTACTAGTTTATCGCGCGACATACACTTTATCGTCCAATTATCTATGATGCCCTACGTATTGCTTCGTTAATTCTTATGTAAAGCACGTTGCCCATGATAAATTGCGCTTAGAGCCGTGTACACGGGCAGATGAACGTATAGTTTCGAAGCGGAAATTTTGAAAACCAAAGTGTCGTCGAGTGCTGATGATTTCATATTTTTGGCACAAGTAAATTTATACAGACATTGGTTACCATTCGTGACCTAATTTACTATACAATTATCAATTAAATTATCGAAACAAGACCGTGCGTAATAAAATTGTGTATTGTGCAAAATCGAGAGGAAAAAGCAATAAATCTGTTAAACTATAGTTAAATATTCAATAATACGATGTAATTCGTTTTATATATAAAATCCCTGTAATGATAATATTGTTATATGACGCGACACTATGTGCTCTACTCGTACTCGCTGTGTATCCCGAAGATCGGTCTGTGATAATGTGTAATGTACAATAATTATATAAAATAGAATCGTAAATAGTGTTCAGTCTTCTGTTAAGAGTTTGCAGTAAATGTACGACGAATCGATGAATAAGAATATTTTGCTTAGTGCGGTGCCTCGCTGCGAAAGTGAGCGGTGCCTAGAGTGAGACGAAAACAACAAAATAAATATTGTAGTTATTTGGGAATGTTCATAGCGTCGTTATAAAGGAAACATCACTTTCAACATAGTTAAAAATCAGTAATATACAAATAAATCGTATATACAATAAAACCATTACGTCTCTAGTCACATGGTATCACTAATTCAATATGAAATCATTGTATACAATTATCTAAAGCCAGTAGGATTGAACCCCGATTATTCTAACTTTCATTATTCACTAAAATCTTGAAAGCTCCTTTTTATTTGAACATTGAGTGCAGATACTTTTATTTGTCTAACCTGACGCGCACTGTCCATGCCTGAATGTTGACGGACGTGAACGATAACTCCAAACGCAGTTTGAATTGCATTATTTGACTTCTGACTTAGATCTCGAACTTAATTAATTGAAATAAATATGAAGATTGAAATACCAATCTTTCCCTTATTTGCACAAGTTTCATCATTGTACATACAGAACATTCACTTACGAATTCATAAAGTCCCTTGAACGATGAAAATGGAACAAATAAGAAAGAGAGTCCCAAGTCTAAGCAGATGTAAAAAAATATATATATTTATAAAGATAGAACGCACATTCATAATAATTCAGAACCAACTGCGATTGAAATTCATATCGATTCAAACGAATATTTTTGGAAACAAATGGATATTATTGGTAAATTTTAAAGTAATCTATAGTTAAAACAGTATTTTTCCAGGGTATGTGGTGTAGTCAATCAGATGAGATGGTGTGTGCGGTGGCTGACTAGTGCGGCGCGGACCTTCTGTCTCGTGTCTGCGACCTAACAGAACAGTTCACTGTATTCACTTCACTAAATACTACAACAATTACAAATACACTACTTATTTATCATTTTAGACACAAACTGTCTCCATAATAATGGTTAATTCAAATTTATTTTCCCATTAAATTTATCATTAACTATTTACATTTAAAATTGTTTATCATCGAATATAACTATTATTACGAAATATTTTACAAACTTTGGTGAAATGCAGAAGTGGAATCGCACATTTAACACATAATATCTACATTGGGTTAATTTAATTTAACATAGAACAAGGACGTATTAATAAATGGAAATAAAAATGTTTACAATAAAAATAATTGTGTACACGCATTTGACGCCGCCGATGATACGGCGTGACAAGTCAATGGAATGTCATACGGAATGTTAACAATAAAAAAGTTTTCGGAAATTCTTAACGATAACAATCACAACACCTTTCATACTTATTGCACTCCTTCGGAATAAATTATCGCCTATCACTTACGCGCGATTTAATATACATTTACAATATTAACACATCTTTAAATATAAATTTAACTAATTTTAATGTGGACGTCGCTCGCGCGAGCTACGGAGGCGTTCGACAAATACTTTCTAAAAATATTGTTGCAAGGTTTTGGGAAACGTCGCAAAACTGAAACTTCTCTAGTGTTTTTCAGAGATCATTACTTGTACCTAGCTCCGACGAATATTGCACATCGTTCGTTACGTATACGAGAATCTTTGAAGGGCTGTCAGGGTGAACCCTGCTCAGTCGGTAAGAAGTGTCATTCAGATCATCGGCTAAGACAGCGCAGGCAGAACGGAAGCATCTTGTTGAGAAGAAAACACTTAGTTGAAATCAAAGGATGCTGGGTTACCGATATTGACCTAGAGAAGGCAAGTGCCATGAATAGTTTGGTAATACATTAACTCAATTCCAGTTTCATTGGTTTCTGTTTTGATTTCACCCAGATTTCGTCCGTGATAGAGCGGTGCATTCTGCGAATGCGCCGATCATGCATCCTTGCCTAACAGCTGAAGGTACAGTGAAGATAGAAGACTACTAGAAGGTGGAAGATAGCTTAGTCCTGTCCGTTATGATGGAGAAGAGTGCGAGTGTCGGGCGGATGTGGCGGGTGCGAGGGCGCGCGGTATGAATCGCCCTCCTCATCTGCTGAATTCTCCTTTGATCGATCACTCTTACAATCCTCTTCTTTCGTAACTCCCGACAATGAATCCAGAGCCATGGGCATTGACTGGTAAAGTTCTCTCGCTTTGTCGTTCGGCGGCAGTAGATGTAGCATGTTTAGGGGCATGGGGAAGCCAGGAGGGAACTCTGGATAGAAGCCCTGCTGGAATGGGTTAAACATGGGGTTGGAGGAGATGTCCGGCTCGGAGCTCGCCGGTCTTTGGCTTGAGTTCTGGTGGTCGTCTTTGTCATGGTGCTTGGGCGGGTGGTTGTTGTTGTTGTTGCCCGAGTTGAGGTTGAGGACGTCCAGCGGGCCCCCGATGCAGTCTTTTCTCAGCTGTTCCAGCTTCAGGCTCTTCCCGTACTTGCCGCGGACGTACATCAACAGCGAGTTGTACGGGATGCCGAAGATTCTAGACGCTTGGCTCGTGGTCATTTTCTTGTTCCACACGTGTTGCAGAGCCTCTGTTAGCTCAGCGTTCGTCCAAGACCGCGGAGGTCCTCCCCGCGGCGCGCTGTGCTGCCCCTTCGGTCGCCCTGTCGAACAAAAACAAATTTTTTAGCGTGCAACAAAGTTTCGTACCTGACAAAATTTAGTTAGGAAGCTAATTGCATTATGAACAATGCACAATCGTGTGATTTACGAGCGGCGCAGAGTGCAGCGCGGGCACGACATGTGCCGTGTGCTTGCCGCGACGGCATTACGCGAGTGCACTACTATCTAATAACCATGTTTCGGGGAGTCGGAGCTATAACTCGGTACCGAAATGAGCGGGTTGTGGCGGCGTTCTGTTGGCGGCGATTTGTCATTAATTCGATGCGAGCACGCGACTATTACGGCGAGTTTGTCAAAAGAAACGCGGACGTGCATATGCGCGATGTCGCCCCATGTAACTTTATAGTTTTATAATTTCGACGGAGCACGTTAACTCGATTCCGATCAGATAATTCGAGGAACGTTTCGGATTACTGGTGGAATGATATTTTATTATGGAAATTAGTTTTTCTTTTAATAGTCGTCGGGGATCACGCGAACGCGAGCGGTACCGGCGAAATTAAAAAGGATGTTTTCCATTTGTAGCTCGTTAGCATTTTATAGGGAGCGGGGCAGGGAGCATGCATGCGGCACTGGCGAGCGGAGCAGCTAATCGATCGGCGACGCGACTATTGTGTGTCGGCGACACGCGCGCGACAAGCGCCGCTGGAAACGCATTCAAAGCATACGTTAGACTCGCCGCCTGTTCCCGTATGAGATATCGTATCAGATCGTCTTAATAAACATTGCTCGGAAACAATGGGCGTTTAACATTTGCGAGCGCGATTGCGATACGGCGCTGAGATGTGTGATGGGCTGCAGATGCAGTTTGTGCACTATTATTGCAACTATCCATTGTTACGTAATGCTCGAATACTTCATTGTTTCTAATATATTTTGTGCTGTTCGGTAAATCATGTTGCCTTGAGTATTCATAGAACTGTTTTACATACGATCGCTCCGGATTATGTATTCCAATACATTTATCAAGCGGGACATTTCGTGGTTGTAGTTTTAATCCAAGCGAGACAATAAATAATAGGACATTATGGCTGCATAGCCGGTTACGCAGTTAAATAAAGGTAAAACTTGTCTTTTGTAGACAAATAAGATAATATTATAATATAGTTTATCATATGAATATTGGTAATGTATATATTTATTTGTACCTATTATAATCTAATCTGCTTCAAGTTTTGATACCTATTATTTTTCACAGTTTTGAGAATTTTTTGAAGGCTGTTGAAAGTAAAATACTTATATCATTGTTACTTTTACTTTTCCAACAGTCTTAAATCTATTTTATTTTACATTTGTGAAAAATATAAAAAGTTAAATCATTCTTTAATCACGGCGTAATAAAAATCCAAATGATTTGCTATCAATTTAGTACCGCTATTCATCGCTAGATGGCGTTAACAGTATGGTAAAGAAAGCTTATTGAGATTTTCTTTCTTTCTTAGTCAAATCATTACAACAGTCAATAATTTATATTAAGATTTTGATTGTTGATTATTTAGAATAATCTCTAGTGGATATGCATTTCTTAAATAAACACATACGGTACTTTTTCCGCGGGTTACACCGTGGGTCGCAGCTACTTTTTTATATATGTCTTAATGGTGGTGTGTTTCTACATGCATGTAGCTAATTATTATTGGCTACATGTATGAGCAGTGGGCGTGCTATTGTGTAATAATCGTATATGTAGTGATAATTTACTATACGATTATTTACACAACCGCTATATATAGCTGTATAAATTATCATTATAAGCATAATATATACTCTAGATTAGTGTCCCTTTGCCGATAAACTGCATGGCAGTTTGGCAAAATAAATTAAACTGTAATTTAAGTTTTTGGAGATAAATAAATAAAAATAAAAAAACTAGGTATTTTTACCTTTATATTTGTGACTCAATTTGCTTAAAGGTTACCTACAGCCGTTGATTTTATTACGAAAACCGCAATTTATGGCCATTTTATACTGGTCCTTTCGAAATCCTTACTAACACTGACATACATGATTTTTACATTTCCATAATCGTAAAAACTTACATTTCTTTTTGACGTTTGTGAAGAGCTGCGTGTCTATCGGAGGCCCCCGGTGCTCCACGTCCATCAGGGGGTACATCTTGTGCTCCATGCCAGGCGGGAACAGCCCCAGGGGAGAGTCCAGGCCGAACACTGCAAAAAGGGAATCAATTAGTAACTTTACCAAATAAAAATTTAACTGACATGTTTTAGATAAGTACAGATTTATACTTTATTTACTTTAAGTACCTAAACACTTACACAAAGTAAAAAATATATTTAGGTTCTAAATATCAATAAAAAGGTAGGTAAACTTTTAATTTTGGTAGGTAAGTAACAGGCATTTTGTTTTCATAGGACAATGTTCAGTCTGATATTGGGACATACAATTCGCTAGATGACAAGTCAAATAGAACACTTTTTTCTAAATGTTAGGACAAACATTTTTCATGGGAATTGCTTGAAATATACAACCGTGACGTCATACGTTTTTCGAGTCAAATAGCACTCTTAATATCAGTTTTTCTACATTAATAAATCTAAAATCATGTTGAGAAGAATAGATACGATCAATGAAAAATGACATATAATTTGTTTTTTTTTTTTTGTTAAATGTACCGAATAATTTATTTTGACCCAGTCATCTACCTTATGTCATAATAATGATAAGTACCTACATATTGGTCATATAATCGCAAGTACATTCTAACATACAAAGGTTCGTTTTTTGCATGAGAATATCTGTTTTTTATTTGAACAAGATGTAATATGTGAACTTACAAAAATAAAGTAAGTAGCATAACTCAATTCAAAGTTAAAATATTCTTATTCAAAGTTGTAGATAAAGTTAGTACCGCTATTTGACGCTAGATGGCGCTAGCGGCATAGTAAAGCTCATTCAAAGTTGCAATGCTCGATAGCTGGGTTGGTAAAACTAGTCAGGAGAGCAAATTGTACAAAAAAATTGTGCATTGGAATTTTCTATAAAATTTATTTAGTTATTGAAAATATTGAAGGTAATGGTAAAAGTCCTCTGCGAGGCGAACCCATAAGAAAATAAGTAGGCGGTGCGATGTTATTTATGTTCAAGAATTTGATATATTTTCATAGTAGTACGCAATACCCAACAAACTTATATAATACGTTATTTTTAAGCCAATTACTGCGTAATTTAAGTATGTACGCTAATTATAATCATAAAGTACTGTACGAGTATCATATAGGTACCTAACCACTTCCGTTAAGGGCTGGTAGGTCACTAGGATTGTAGGTCTGCAAGTACTATATTTAAGTTAATCTTCTGGGAGATATATTACCAGTAACTTGAATGGTACCTATTTGTTTTTTCATAAATAATGTCTTGAGTGTCACGGTCGACTAAAGTTCCATAAGTATATTCCAGTACCTAGTTTAAATCATCGCCAAAAATTTAATACAAAAAAAGAAAATAGAAAACTTTATTACATGAAGAAAAATATGTTTTCAAACTTTATTTTTTTTCAAACCAAATAAAGCTTCAGAATTATTATCTGCTGACAACATAAGTCCTATAACTCCTTTCGAGTTACTCTTGCGAGCACTATTTATAGGTAATACTAGTCTAGATTCTATAAGATGTAAATGCCTAGCACTTTCTCGAAGAAGTCCGCTCCGTCCGTTGAACCAAATGCGACAAATCGATATCCCGTGTCTTGCTTTATTGCAAGCTCCTACCTCCATCTTATGTTCGGACGGATTTGTACAGATTTATACCTAGATCCAGGAGTTCGCGCGTACTTCGGACTTAATGTAGTATTGATAGCGTTGGTGTGAATGAGGAATGCAAAGGAAATCAGGCTGTTGACCAATTTTAATGTAGTTACTTTGTTAGATTGAAAATGATTTTGAGAATAAGTTTTGAGAAGTCAAGCCTCACGGTGTTTTTCTCTTTATATTTACTCATTATATTTTTAACCGACTTCAAAAAACGAGGAGGTTATTAATTCCAGTGTATACTCATAAGTTTTTATTTTATATTACTTTTAATTTGTGTTTCCCGATTAAAGTCAAAGTCAAAGTCAAAATTTTTTATTCAATGTAGGATAAATTTATCTGTTATTAAAGGTCATTTTTTTAAATATTATTTTAGACGATATATTATTAAGATTACTCTAAGACGCTTGAAACAATTTAGAAAATTCTTATTTTTTAAAAGGTCATATTTGCAGCTAATCCCATCGAAATTTTATTGTAATTGGTTGTGTTGAAGTCGGTTTTTAGTTTCGAAAAATTAAAAAAAGCTCCTTTTTATTTATTCAAACAGGCGTCACATGATATTAGCCTCATCTTCTATCTTCAGCTTATATATCAGTCCTCTGCTGGAATAAAGGTCTCCCATTAAACAAAGGATTTGCCGATCATCCATTGACAAAAAGTGTTGACCGAAACGTCAGCGAAAAATATTTAATCAAAGAGTAAAAATAAGCCAAAGTGGCCGAAAATTTTGGTAGTCCAAATGTCAGTTATTCTATTTTTAAGTGACGTGTCACTAACCTAAGTTGGAATATTAACCTAAGTTGCAGATAGTGTAAAGTAAGTACACACTGTTGTAAACAAATAAATCGGAAACACTTTCAATTAATCTACGGCTAAGTAAAAGCGGTCCATATAATTCGTACACACGTCCTCCGGAGCTCGAGAAAGTTATGCAAGCCGCACTACACATCTACTGCATTTATTGCAACTGTATGCATTTTATGGATATTCGTCGTGAATCGCCTTTTCGTCAAATAAACTTGGAATTGCTTCGTATGTAATTACTGTAACGTCTGAAAGTAAAAGTTTACGACACTTTTCACATGTAACGTAAACGAAGTTTGGTGAGTTAGGATATTTTTGTCTTTAGACAAAATATACTTTAATTGTTAGGTACTAGCAATTCAAGACGCGGCTTCGCTCAGGTAATAATACTAAATAGACATAATATATATAATATAAAGCAATTGGATCCTTGTTAACTGAAATAAAGGAATTGAATCTTTAAAAAGTATAATTAATATATTATCATATTAACTTTTGATAAAAGTAAATCCCATTTTTATAAATACCCAGAAATCAAGTAAAACATAAAATGACAGTTCTAGTCCAAGCCACGTAAGAGGAAATGATGATATGAAAAATTGACGCGAGTGCTTACCTTTAAAAACTTGAAAAAAGGCTATAGATATTCTATTAGCTAGTCATATCCCATAATCTATCAGGAATAAGTCCTCAAACCTCTTTATTCTCTAGATTTGAGTCTTGTGCAAGATTTGCTATTGGTAACTATAATTTTACAGGCTGTCAGTCAGAATAAGTCAATACTAAATTCCTATCTTTCTCAAGTTGTGATACATACGGATTGATTCACGTCGAGGTTTGGCTTGATTAATTAAAATTAAATTCCTTATAATTATTAATTTGACTAACTGCAAACTGATGACTCACTCTCACAAATACGTTTCACTTACACAACTTAAATTAATGGCTACCTGCGCGAGATCTAACGAGTATGCATACCAACTTGCGTTTATGGGAAATACTCTTGGTTTAGTTTATGATAGGTAGAACTTTAAAATTGAACCAAAGAAGTGTTATCTCTAGAACTAGTTACAGTTCTTGAAATAATTGTATAATACTTTCATCTCTAGAAGTGTACCTAGTTCCAGAGATAACTCTTCCTTGGTTAATGTCATTCACCAACCATATTTTAAAGGCAACCAATACAAATTGTATAATATGGTTGGTTTACTAAACAATAGATATAAATTGTATTGTACCCTTTAATGATTAATAATATTCTGATTTTAATTCCGTAAAAATTAGTGTTTTGAAAAATTAAAGTTATAAGTTTTATGATGCTGCTGGGAACTTCCTTAATGTTGGCAAATTTTATGTTAAAAATGTAACCGTCACATTTGTGATGTGATGACGCCATGGATGTCGTTTTTACATAACTTTTAACTTAAATTTCGTTAAAATATCTTTGAATAATGTAGGTACCTACATTATGCAATTATGATCTAGGTATCATTATTCTCCATTATTTTGGTGCAAGTGTGCCATTAGCAAATACAACTAGATCCTAAAAAAATATTTTCACATACTATGCCAAAGATTTCTTTTCAGATTTTTTAATTCTTTAATTATGTGCTGTTCCTCTCACTTACTATAATTGCTAACATTTACTTTATATATAGGTTTATTGCATTTAGATTAAACTGATTTGCGTTGCTTATATATGAATGAACTATGCTGATGATATCATATATTTCTAAGTATCATCCTAAGCTAATTATAAATATAGACTACTTAAAAACAACCTAAGATGAAAATCACAGTACTTTCAGTCATATGTTATAGTATATACCTGCTTTCTTTTTCAATACGCATGACTATGATAACAAAACTTTGGTCCCTTTTCGTTTATATCTGCATCACCCAAAAAACATTCTGCGTAGATGTTTTTTTTTGTCAATACGTTTATACTATTAAGTGGTCAATTTAAGTGGTACTTGGATTAAAATTAAAATGCGCCAACCTATACCTATACACTAAACGTTCGGGTTGGGACCGAAAAAATCTAGGTCTTAATGTGAGGAAATTTTAAATTTGACATCATTCTTAATAAAAAATTATGACATAAAAATGTATTGTCAGTCCACATATCTAACTTTAATATCAGTATAATTATAAGGTTGACGATTTTGAAGAAAATGCTGCAGTACAGGTTGGTACCGCTTCTTCTGTACTTGCGCTTAGGAGGCGGCAGACGTCAAAAACTACTTATTAAGAAATCTAAAGAAAAAAAATGACAAGGGATACAAATATCCAAAGATAAATAAATGATTTTTGACTTTTGAAGGATTGTCTGAAGAATTTTCAAACAAGCTTGTTATTTTAAGCATTCACCAAACAACGGCTTATCCTTGTTCGTAATCTATAAACTGCTGTATCCTGCTGCTTATCAAGTTAACATTAGACCAGTCTTTGGGGGCGGAGCTCTCGAATGTAAAGCTGCATGGACGGAAACCCTAATTAGAACTAGGCAGCGGCTGGTCCGCCACTTATAAGCTGTTGCAATCGGTGGCTGCACTATTTGTCCGATCTATAAATAGCACCTTACGATTGTACTTGCTTTTGTCGAATTATCATAACGTTTCGGACAAACAGTGGCTCGTTTTGTTGTCGGAGCTCACCTGTTTTGTAGCATTTAGCAAGATTTATAAATCCAAATGAAATGTGACATTTCATCACATAAATGCATTTAAGTAACGCTTAAAAGTCTATAATAAATAGAAAAAAGAGCGTTTTTGTAATAGCTCCAGGGGAGGCCAAAGGAAATCGAATCATAACTGTGCAACAAGAATACATTTCATGTGACTTTTTAAGTTATGACGACAATTGACGATAATAATATCAATTTTCCATCGCGTTTGCTGCCAATAGGTTTTATTACGTCACAATTTCTAGCAGAATAGCGTAAACCTTGCGGTTGATTAGTTGTATCGCGGCGGCTGGACGCTTTCTAATTCGGAGCGACCCCTTCAGAGCTACTCGACCATAAACAATGATTTACGAAACACACCCGCGCTAGCCAGACAGGCAATACGTTCGTATTTGATTAGTTACGTTTTTTCCGCGATTTGTTGCAAGTTTTACAAATTTTCCCCGAGTAATTTTCGCAATGTATGTCTTAACGATTTTACTAGCGACTGACACAAGTATCTATAGCCTAAAGCGGGCGTTTGAGCGGAATCGGCACTCGTAACTAATCGGCTGAAGTTTACGATCGATCGCCGCGCCCCATATGCACCACGCGTAGAAATCGAAAGCGCAAACTTAGTTCGCAACTCGGCTCAACCCTTTCGCGGGCATGTGTACACAACTTGTCAAACTTCACCCCGTTCATTCAGACAAAAGTTGTGGATGCACCCTCTCTCTCCCACGCACATGTGTTGTTGTATCTCTGTCGCCACACATGCGTGAACCGTATAAACCGACAGAGGAAAAACTGCGTCGCGACGTGCGTAGGCCGAGGTCGAAGGGTGTCTCGTGTCGCGGTAGGGTTGTAGAGGGAACGGGAGTGCATGGAGCCACGTGAGACCGTGTTTACGGTCCGGGAAAGGGCCCATTCAAGAGGTGAGGGCTCACACGCTTGGAGGGCTCGTGCATCGCGCTAGGCTGTGTGGGAGTCACCGCGTGTTGTCTGTGGTCAGGCCGGCCGGCCGCGCGTGCTAGCCGTTTATTTTGCAACGAGATTTACAACTATAACTGTAAATTAACTTTATCGAGCGGACCCGAATCTAGGTCGTATGGAATCAGCATTAATTATCGCTTTAATCTAAGACCGATGTCGACTGTACGTACAATAGATCACATGATAGCGGCTCACGCCAAGGATACGAAAGCAATAATATCTTGGGACGCCATGACTATTGAGAACACCGCAACTGAGTTGATCTATTGTTTCTGTGAAATACACGTCGCCGATGTGGGGAACAATTAAAGAAAGAAGTCTAGGTCGCGATTACGATGGGCAGCGACTATCCTTGCATTGTCTCCGCGATCGCGTGCCAATATAAGTCCTCATTACATAAATATTATGGGGTGTTGTTCCACGAGCACAGATACTCATGACGGTTAAATATTTATAAGAGCCGTAAACCTTGAATTAAAATCGAGAGTAAATATTCTACCGAGAATAGCGAATACTATGTCTTAATTGTTTGCTGTACCTTATTACGTCAAGAAAATATGAGCGTTAAAATACCTAGTTAATAAGTCTAATGATTACCTATTGCATGCACACACAAAAATATATATCTATATATTTCAGAACGCATCTTTGATAACTCCAGTAATTGTAGCATGATGTAAATGCTGCTTATAGGCTATATAAAGTTTATGATTTTTACAATATGTAACAAAAAACCCGGAAAAAAAAACGACTTTTTCATACAAAAGTGTTCGGCCGGCCCGGCAATTTGAATAAAAATGACTATTTTTTTTTCAAGTTGTTCATTTTGACGGTCTGAGTTGCTCCTACAAGGATCGGATAGGGTTTTTGTTACATATTGTATATATAGGTAAAACTATACCAATTTGATTTATACACTCCTTATTCCCTTTAGGGGAATTAAGTGAAGATAATTATAACATGTGTGAATCAGATTTAGAATCACAATGACATACCGTTTCAAATTAGCGCTCTCAATTGGTATTGTAACAAGAACACATTAGGTGAATCACACACGCTCCGGTTTTGAATTCTGGGAGAATTCGTACAAATGAATTACGGGTACTAAAGCGTTAATTTCGTAAGCTCGCCTCCAATTTGGCTTTTAGCTATTGAAATGTATTTTCGTTAACTTTCCATGTGATCCCGTGTGAAGGCACTTTCTATTGTTTCGACGGAATGATTCGTTCGTTGTTAGTGTTGTAAAAGAGTAGTCCTTTAAGTCTTCATGTCGAGACTAAAAAGTATTTTTGTCTCAAGAAGTTAAGGATGTGCTTAAATCAATATAATTAAATATCTATCATGATCATTTAACTGACCTGAACTACAGCAAACTGACGCCAGTTGCGATACTGTAAGCTGCAGTAACACCTGCCAAACCTACGAAGGGTAGTTACCTGGGTCAAAAATAAATTATTTGGAACTGTTAGGAAAATAAAAGATCACAAAATAATGTCACTTCTCATGATTTTCGATTTATTAATGCAGAAAAACTTATTTTAAGAGCGCTATTTGACTCCAAGAAACTATGATGTCATAATATTAGTCTATATTTCAAACACAAATCTTATAGAAAATTTTTGTTTTTAGTTAATAAAAAAGTATCTGATTTGACTTGTTGGCAAACTTGGAAAGTAGTGAATTGAGTCACGATTGTTTCTTATCATAAAAAATCGCATCCCGTAGACAGGTTTAAAAGGGTTAATGTACATTTTGGAGCCATTAATATGTAAACCTCACAAATTCGTACCTTCCTGAAAAAAAATTTTGTTAAGGATTCTAGTTCTAAACCTTTGATTATCTTTAATTGCTGTTTAAAGAAAAATCTTAGAACTATAAGACTGAATTGATAAAAAGGACTTGAGCCTCAAAATAAAAGATGAAGTCGACTTTTTTACATCACTACTCACTGTGCCCCAAAAATTGGAGATGGTACTTAATGTAATATCAAAGTTTCGCCCAAACGTATTGGGAACATGACATTCACACTTGTGAGCGAATGTGAAATTGTCTATTGTTGTCTATGAATCCGCTCGGGGTCTAATTTACTGCTAATCTCCGTAATATTGGGTAATCAGATAAGATATGCTAATGAGGTTTTAAGTATGTATGATTTTATGTTTAAAAAGATGTAATTTATAATTAACTTGGAATTAAATGTTTGGAGCTCATTAAGTTCTATGCTATGTGGTGGTATGTGAAAGTAAATATTTTCTTATGAGTCCTATACCTATATAGATTACTAAAGGTACATTTTTATTAGAATACCTGTCTGATTAAAAGTTATGCAATAAAAGTTTTAATCAGTTTAGCTGTATAACAATATTTGTATCACTAATGGCGAAAAGAAGTACATATCGTACAAATAAAAACAAAGCAACAACAAAGTTGGTTTTGGCGAAGATAACATTTGATCTCATAAGTTACTGTAACTTTTCAAAGGTTCCATTTAGTACTTTATATAACTTTCAATATCAATTTGTTCCACTACTACTTCCAAATTATTTCCAATCCATAATAAAATAAATGACACGCACATTTCCATTGTGGTTATTTCGATAGCACGCCTCTGCGTATGCATTCTATCATGTATGCAATACACCTAAATCGATTGTCTGCTAGTCGATCTAAATCGAATAAGAAAAATAAATCGATTCCCGTTACATTCGGCTTTCTCTACACTGAATGGTAAAACATAAAATACTGAGGAAATGACAAATAAAATGTCTTCTCGTAAGTGGCCATAAAGGAGTTGTTGGTTAAATAATATAATTGGATGCAGGTTCTTAATTGCGCGGCTCATAAAATATATCTTAAGTATATATTGTGAAAATTAAACACAATAAGATTGATTTAATTGTATACTACGTGCAACACTAGCGACGCACCCAGCTACGCGTAGGCTTCATGTGCTAAAAGCTCCCAGAACAAATTAAATGAATTCGGGGAAAATTTTATACAAATCGACCTGTAGTTCACTCAGAAGTAGAGAATAAAATCAAAGAAAGACTTAAAATGCTTCACCCAATAATATGCGTTGATGACAAACGTATGCTGCAGTTTAAATAGTAACAAATTGTATTAGAAATCAACGTAATGATAGTTTAGGTATAAGGTTAAGTTCTGAAGCTGACAAAAATTTCTGTAATAAAACTTTTGTTAGTATCGAATGGTACATATAATTTAAGATATAGATAGTCGCAAGAAGTATAAAAACTTAATGTAAAATCTTGATTCAATTTGAAGCTTCATTATCAGAAGGCATTTGACGATGTTATAAAAGAATTCAAAATCAATAAGGCAGATATGATCCATAAAATTTTATTAGTTTATGCAGACAATGACACATAATTAGGCAGTAGAAAGTGTCTGGTATCGAATTTAGAACTTTTTGTTGAGCTAAATAACAATTATTTTTGATAAAAAATGCATTAATACAAAAGCGAGATGTGTTATTGGGAGCCCAGAGCATATTGATATTAGAATGGAGAAAAAAATGGTCATGTGCGAACCGGTGGACTAGAGGAAAAGTTCTTACTATTAGTATATTCATATCTACTAATAGTAAAAACTTAACTAACCACGTATTCTTAGACTAAAGTGTCCAAGTTTCTTTAACTTAAATTTTGGCAAGACCGAAAGGAAAGGAAATAATAAGGTAAAGTAATTTTAGTGTGGATTTTATTGGTTTAATTGCCTCGGCACATCCTCTGCAGTAAACAGTTAAAAGTGTATATATCAATGAAAGGATAAGTAGGTATATTTAGACTGCCGTCACTTTTATAAAAGTGATTGGTTTGAATTTAATAAAACTGAGTTACCTATTTTGGTTTTAAATAAAAAAATCACGGCGTTTGGTAAAATAAGACATAAAACATATGCATACGTTACTTAGATTTTTTGTGAATATTCCGTCCACATGCAATATTTACTAAAAACTGCAAAAGAGACCAAAATTTGAAATATGTTTAATACGTTATAGAATTAAACCCATCTTTGAATATATATTTTAAAAGACAAAGGTTCCTCAGTCGCCCACAGAACTCTAAAACGGTTAGATTGGTACAGAATTGTTGTTTACGTGTGTGGTTTGCAATCATTTGCTCGGCTGGCGGCATAATAGCGCCTCTTACTCATGTGGGACTGACTCATATACAAAGTAATTGTAATGGATTTACTGGGAACAAATGACAGATGATTCTAAGTAATTTTTAGCTAATTAGTAATAATAACATAATAAATAATTGGCGTTGATACGAATAATTGATGATGAATGAAACAATTGTGTGGTTGGGGAATGAGGATACTTAAATGTAATTGTTACCTGATTTATTGTTAAAACTTTTATCCTTAAATAAACTGAAAGGAAAAGTAAAGGTACTTCCTTAAGTGCAGTTGAATCGAATATGCTACCTTGCGGTATATCTGTCTGACTTCTTGATCAAATAACTCTATTTGCTTTTGGTTATTTTATGTAAGATTTTATTAAAATACTATTTGTTATCCTCGACAGCGTATGTTTACAGCCTTTAAGCACAACAAAAACATTAACATCTCTTAAATTCATTTCGGAAGTCACGTCCCTACCAAATAACGCATAAGAAGATACAACATACAGCATGTGGTCAGATAAGTCCTAACAACAAAATTGTGGTTTCCGACCGTTTCCCGCCGACGAACTTCATAATCGCAGGACTCATAATCTGATTTCGATTCCGTGGCTTTTTGTACCGATAAAAAGTAAAGTCCACTTTTGGCGTCTGGCGTCCCCTTTGTATCGTTTTTCGTAACGTTAAGTACGAAAAGTTTTAGCTGTTGTTTACCAAGGTGTTTTCCTTGATTTAAGGAAAATAAATTGGTTGTTTTAAAGGTAATTTTAGATATTTGTTTCCCGACAAGGATTCTCGATATGTAATAGAGTCTAAAGATTGTGGCATTTCTTGGCTTTGGACATTGATGCATTGTCATCGTCGTCGTGAGGTGTAATTTTTTGTCACAGCGCTCCTCGAAGAATGATTTGGATGGGCCGAACGGTCCGAAAGCAAATATCTCGGAGATTCTTTCAACGCGCAACGGGTTCAACAATTTCATGTGTCGATTGCACTTTTTGGTCGCGTTCGTTTTCGTGGGCACTGATTTTAATTGCTTTCTAAAGTCCATTCGTCGCTCGATTCCCATGACGGTCGCTGTGAAATTGACTAGCACACGTAGATGCATGACATGTAGTTTTTTCGTGGCGTTTTTTGTATTTATCAAGAGAGAGATCTGGCTGTATGCGCCGCGGTCATTGTGCCGCGCAGTGAGAGGCGCGGCCCGCGGCTCTCGTTCCGCGTTTCCGAACTCACAACACTCGTGATCTTATTTCGATACCCATTCACGGGGCACTCATTCAAATTTCGAATTTAACGGGTGGAATCAATTACGAATGTGTGACGACGACATATTGCTACTGTTAATAGACGCGAGCGATATTCGAGTGAAAGGATCGTAGGCGGCCGCGTTTAGGGCTGAATGGGTTATGGAATATTAATTATTGCGGCGGCCCTCCCAGCGGGCAGATACGATCATGCATGCGCATCAATCTCGATCAGAATAGTGTCGGCACCT
The DNA here is from genome assembly GCA_943193695.1 of Acrobasis suavella. Lineage (NCBI taxonomy): Eukaryota > Metazoa > Arthropoda > Insecta > Lepidoptera > Pyralidae > Acrobasis > Acrobasis suavella. Next base: position 5,964,994 of record OW971945.1, on the reverse strand, counting down.
CTTTACCGCCAACAAAAAGTCGAGCAAGCTTTTTCTCATGGCTGCCGAACAATGCCCAGTGCGCACCTCTCTTGTTATTAAATTCGTATAAAATTAAAACTAATGTGTGATTCCAGTTCCGTTTTAGTGATGGGAACCCGAGTACTGTTATTTATTCATGATATTCGCGGTGAATGTGTGTTCTAGAAATGCGGTAATTTGCATCATCAAAGATTGATTTGTGGGTTGCTATTCCTAGAAAGGCAACTCGATTAAAATTGTCACCAACACAATACGAAACTATTTATGTGAAGGTATGCGTGTCGCGGTAATTGTAGTTTAGTAATTTAGCGGGCGTCCCGCAGGGTTGGATATTGGCGCCCATATTGTGTGTTGCATGTGGTAGTGGTGACACATCAATTTACATCGAGCACGTGGTGAGCTGGAGTGAGTCACCAGGTGTTAAAAAACGCCTCGGGCAGACGCCGGCCAATCATAATCACTCACACTCTTGAATCACTCAGCGTATTTGCAGAACCGGACATCGCATTCAATGATACGCTTTATTTTGCAGCTTTTTGCTACACATCGAAGCTTCAATTACATAGGTAAGTCGTTTATGTTTTTCATGTTTGAATTATCGTTTATGAAAAATATAAACGATCTGGACGGGGCTTTTGTATACTTTTCATCTATTGAAAATTTTGGAGATCTATGTGATATACTTTTATATATAGTCTGGCTACGAGAAGTAATTTTTTCTATTATGGGTTTTAAAATTTACATTATATATTCAAAATATCACCATCATCGATATCAATAATAATATAAACTAAATCATTGATTTGATTTTCGTTTATTTCCATCAATTCCCAGTTTACAATACTCATGTAGGTAACTTCGTTCATATGTAAGCGATTTTAATTTATAATAATATCAGTATATTTTCACGTACACACTTTTATTGCTCTAAAAACTAAATTCGAAAGTTTGTATATTACTTTCTAAATGAAAAGTTTCAACAGCGTAAGCTAGCAAAAAGAAGAAGACGCTAGATTTCAAAACACCCGATCTCCAAAACTAGCCGTTTAACACGTCAATAATATATCTCTCAAGCGACCGTACCAGGACCCCATGCATGCAGGGCATGCAGCACACGACTCCATTTTATTAACCAGCTTTCAATACACGATTATTGATAACTTGGCGCACTCGTAAAGCGGATAATTTACCTCCTGGACATTTAAGAGGCTCGCGGCAAGCTTTTCAACCAATTAACTCAGGGTATTTGTCAGTGAGGGCTGAGTAACGACCTCTATTGACTCCTGGAGGACCAGTGGAACAATAACTCAGACTTGTTTATACCCCATTTCCACATGTACCACAATAGTCGTGGTTGCTAATATGGGAGGCTAATTGGGAGCTGACGTGGGTTTCTTGGCATTGGTATTTGCATAAAGTGGGATAGGTGTGCCTTTGATTGAGTATTTTTAGCTTTGATAGCGATCAGTAGCTTTTGATGTTGGTTTAAATCTTTCGTTAGTTGTTTTATAAGCAGTTTAGTGGGTTATAATAGTTACTAGTTTTTGCAAATTTGTCTGCGTGTAGTGAAAAAGAACATACTTTATTAGGTGGATTCATGTCATCCACGATGCTGTATATCGTATCGTATACGAGTATGTAATACCCATGTAAAATAACAAATAAAATGAGTAAAACCATCCCCTTGTGTTCACGCCAAGACTACCAATGGATATAGTTTGCATTAGTCCGTGAACTAGATCATCCAAAAATAATTAGACACATATTTATTCGTTTGCAAAGTAGTAAAATTCACAAAGATACAGCGAATCGAAGTTTCGTAGTGGGGGCGATTTACATCACCTTCTGGTGAAAATCGTACCTGATCGTGACATCTTCATCAACGACGCTGTATCTTCGTAATTATCGTTATGCAGAGAAAAGAAAAAATACGTACCATAGGTCCTGTTTAATAATCTTACTAGTGAGTAAAAAAAAGTACCACCTCCGTGATCTGACACTGTGCAATTTGACACATCATCTTTTGTAATATTAGTATTTCATTGCTACGAGGAGAGTATTTATTATATGAATAATAAATAATTTATATGTTGATAAATGAAGTTCAAATTGACGTCGTAAATCTGTTTGCCGGACGTTTCAATCAAAATTTTCAATATTTCTAATTTAGCGTAGACATAATTTGACGCGAAATATGTTTTGAATGTCAAGATAAAATAAGCAAACATAAACTTTAAAAACACTTTTGAAAATTTATAGTATTTTTAGTGTCAAACCTATCAAATAGTAGCGTTTAATAACTAACTCCTAAGAAGAAACTCGAGAAGTTTGAATCAAGAATTTTCTTTAAAATTGTTTGTCCTAGATTTAAGGGCTTTATTTATTTTAACTAGCAAGTCAGTGAAGCTAAGTTCATAGTACTTACCACTTACAAATTTTCGAATAATGCCAGCACGAGTATCATTAAAATGGACATAACCAACCGCGTCTATCTTTTTGATATATTGGACAGACAGAAAGTCCAATATTCCGCCGACGACATTTGTGCAGCAATAGAAACTATGACAAATATTATCTGTGCTCCATAACCGAGAGAAAGCTTTCGTATGTTACTGAATGTATTCGAAATTCAAATGAAACGATTTCCGTTAGCGCGGGGACACACACTGGTAAATCTGGCCGTGAATGTCATATTGACTTAGAACGTCAGAGTTATTAATACCTCTTGGTCTTGCGTCAAACGTACCTTAACGATGCATTTGTTATTTTTTGTTTAATTATTTATTTTTATGACTGAATTGGGGAACAACGATGCATCTGTCCATTTATTGTTTTAATATTTATTTTTATTACTGAATTGGGTAAGAAAAATCCCTTCAAATGAATTATTGATAATGTTCATTAAACAATTTGTTTCGATGTTTCAATCATTCTATAAAGTGTATATTTTAAAAAAGTACTAACAAAAACTACTATTCGATGTTTTCTTTAGTTCTATTATTAGGTTCTACTATATATTATAAGGTTTTAACCACTCTCTATCAATCGCTTCATACCAGAGTCACATTCACAGCCACCTTGCCGGCCAACTTGGTGAGTGTGTAACCGCGCTTAGTTGCATTAAATTGTACTGTAATTATATGTTTCCTCTCAGGAGATATCATCTTTGCTTATTAAGACGTTAAGCGGTGACATAATTTATTTTTACTTAATTACTCGTATTAAAGGAAGTAGTGTGCAAACTTGCGCAGTTGGCTAAAGAAAAGTACAGTACCCTTATCACATACTTGTACGTCAAAGTATTTGTAATAGTGCTCCCACACAGCAATTATACTATAATGTTATATAACATTGAGTAACACGATAACATTTTATAACAGTGTGTAACATTTTGCTACAGAATGTTATATGTTGTTAAAAACGGTCCCACACTGGTCGACCTTGTTCTTCAACATCGTATAACTTTCTGTAATAATCCTTTATTTCCCTTTTCCTGCCAAAGCTCGGATGATGTTATACAACAAAAGTTATGATTTGTTATATCATGTTATCCAATAATTTTTTTTACATAAAGTTGTATAACATCATCAATTTATCGCTTTTGTAACAATTTAAAAAAATTAGACAACAATTGTAATGCACGTCTCTAACTGCTGCGTGAGAGCACTTTATCGCTTTCGTCTACGGTTTTTTTGCAAAATTAAAAGTTTTGCTATACGTTCGATAGATGCGCTGTTCATGTAGCATACAAAACGTAGACGAAGGCGATACAAATACTTTGACGGAAATATTCATGCTAAGGGTAATTCATAGTTACAAGAAGGCACTGCGAAAAGTATAAAAAAATCCCACTGGCTTTTATGAAGTTATATGCAAATCCTCCTAAGTTATATTTAAAAAAAATTGCCATCGACAGCCTTGTATAAATAGATACAGAGATATGAAACATATTTATTAGTTATTTTACCACTTTATTGTTCCAAAGTAAAAAAAATCTTTAAACAAATGGCGGACATAATGATAATATTATTATGGGTTATAAGTACCTGTATGATAAATTTCTTATTCCTCAAAAACATTATGTTTGTGGAGTGGCCTAGTGAATTAGTGATATCTAATTTGTCCATGTAAATATAACTTCGCCAATATATGACTTCCTAACTACTCCATTTACAGCATATGCATAATATTGAGAAGGCCTTATTAGGGCTTCTCACAACACTTTATGACAACCATCAAACAATATATTTCAATATTTATATTGCGCTGTTTCCGTCAAAACTGTTCAGGTTTTAGTTTGTTTCTATGGGTTTCATTTGTTTTCTGTACGTGATATGTTTTTTTCTGACATTTTCTTGACGACTTTTAGGGTTCCGAACCCAATGGGTAAAAACGGGACCCTATTACTAAGACTCCGCTGTCCGTCCACCCGTCTGTCACCAAGCTGTATCTCATGAACCGTGATAGCTATATAGTTGAAATTTTCACAAATGATGTATTTTTGTTGCCGCTATAACAACAAAACAGAATAAAATAAATATTAAAGGGGGCTCCCATACAACAAACGTGATTTTTTTGTAGATTATGGTATGGAACAATTCGTGCGCGAGTCTGACTCGCACTTGGCCGGTTCTTTTATAACTCATACGTGTCTCAACATTGACTGGTTTTTCTGACATTAATTGTTTTTCAGTGAGGTCACGGTGGAATTCTAGTTCGTAGACTGGGTCCTAGAAGACATGGACCCCTTAGAGAATGGATCCCTGGGGTTCTTTAATTTGGAATTAGCTGTCGAAGTACCTACATGTTTCGTTATCGGCATTAATGTCCATAATTAAATTAAAATTATATTCAGTAGTAGCACTGACACATTACTTTAGATAAAGATTATACATGTTCGCTGTGTGTTATTTTAGCAATAAACAAACCTTATTAACAATATATTGGACATCTTTATTAACACACTAAGATGTTTTACAAACGGATCCGTGTAATACGAATAAATACGTCTTAGTTATACTGCTTTTATTATTTATGCATAAATTTGATGAAGAATTTAGTTTATGCTCACGATTTTAGTTTTTGTATAAAAAGATGAACATTTGAATTAAAACGATCAAAATAACTATCTAAGAATAAATACTATTTCAAAAAGAAGGAGGTTTGCTATTTATTCGTCGTTATTGTTTGTTACCTTTGAACTCCATCATTCATCAACTGAGTTAATAAATATGATCTATCAAAATTGGTGTTTGATGTTTGAACCAAAATAATTGAATATTTAACACAAAAAAATAAACTTTTTTTCTTTATATTTAATAATTGGAGAAAGTTGTTCATTATAAAAGACTGAACTTGTTTTTAGAATCTCACACAAATTCAAAAGGACCATAAATTAATAATTTAAAGTACTTATGATTATACAACGTGGAAGGGTCATACCCGTAATAAAACCACGGGCTATACTAGATTACTTTAGTATAATGAAATCAAAATTATAGACAAAACGCAAAAAAAAATTCGGCGTATCCATACAAAATTTTGCAGCCGCCGCGACTTGTATGAGAATGTCGAATTTTTTGTGGTTTTTGGGTTGTTATTTTAATTTCATTAAACTATAGTGATCTAGTATAGCCCGTAGTTCGATTTATTACGGGTATGCCCCCTTCCACGTTGTATAATATGGTCATGACTGGCAGCACATTCATTGAAGTAATTGTATGTATTCAATTAAATAAAGTCTTTATGGGCCGTTTGGCAATGGCGATCGAGTGCATTAATTTGTTTCATTGTTATGATTTATTGAGCTCCATTCAAACACATAAACGTTATATCCTCATTCCATATGTACCTATTTGTATGTAAATTATTGCGTTTACAGGGATTTTTTTTTACTGAGCAGTTAAATTAGTGGGCAAAACCAATTGTTAGCTTTTTAAAAGTTTCTTATCACAACTTTTAAAAAGCTAACAATTGGTTTTGCCCACTAATTTAACTGCACACTGGTTGTACTGCTTGTAACTTTTGATACTGTAAGGTGATTTATTCTTTAGTAAAAAAATGTTAAAAGTCTATACATTTTTTTAATTTTATAAAACAAATTCATGCACTGCAAATATGAATTGCATTTTTTAATATGAATAGAAATTAATAACATACTGTTTTCCATAACATGACTAAAACATTTTTTTCTCCTTAAATATCTAAAATTCAATCTTTTACTAAAAAAATGTGTATAGATATTGTAAATGGTTAAAAGAATAAACTGCTAAATGCGAAATGCGTGAAAAATGAATAAACCAAGGATAAAGATTTTGCATTAAAACCATTTATATCAATTCAGTAATCATTAATAAATATCTTAGCCCTTATAATCTCACTAAGCTTTTATGGTAAAATGCCCGCCAGTGCCAACATAATGGCCGGGCCGGCGTGTGTGTTTGTTTGTCAGCTCGGGCACGACGCAACTCGCTCTCACCTTTCACGACAAGTCACCTGCTAAATAAATAACAGATAGAAATGTCTATGAAATGTCCACATAAATTACAGTAACAGTGCACTGCATATCATTACGACGCCCACTGGGTTTCTTGTGTCACAGATTAAGGACGTTCCGTTCAATATAATCCTGCTGGCATTACCTGTTTCGCGAGTTTTGTTTTTTTTTTTTCTATGCGTGTTGTGTTTGCATGTGTAACTGGCCATTGAAATCAAAATTGTTTTCCTTCCGGAGATTTTTTTTTTAGAGAACTAGGTAGTGTTTAGATTCTTGATGTAGATAATGTTCGTACGACATATCTACTACATTTCCTGAGTGGCCAGTTTTTTTACATTTGTATCTGGCTATTAATAAAGGAATTAAAGTAGGAAGCTTTTCGGATTTTTTTTGACCACTGCAGCCGTACTTTTTTAAACCTGTTCCGGTAGTTTATTTTTTTAAACCGATTTTGTTTACATTTGTTGATAAGTTAGTCATTTATTAATTAATTTAAATGATTTTTCTTCTGATATGATAGTAATAACTGGAAGCAATATCGGAGCGTTTTTCAGCATTATTCCAACATTGACTTCAAATATTTTTTTATTTGGATTTGGCCTCTACATTACGTTATTTAAATGCTAATTATATTTAGAGGAAGTGGTAGCTAAAGTGGCGCCCTCATTTGAAATAAATTGTTTAAAACTAAATATGGTGATAATTAAAAATTTGATTTGTATCACTGTCTAGAAAGACCTTTAAACTATTTTATGAATAACCTTATATCAAATTATTACTAATAGTCCGTCTAGGTTTAAAACGGGATTTCGCCAAAAGTGGCCACTTTTGGCAAAAACCCGTTTTAAATCTAGACGGACTACCAATATTACTTTCAAAGGTTATTCATAAAATAGTTTAAAGGTCTTTCTAGACGGTGATACAAATCAAATTTTTAATTATCACCATATTTAGTTTTAAACAATTTATTTCAAATGAGGGCGCCACTTTAGCTACCACTTCGTTTTAATCCACAAACGAAGAAAATTTGTAAAAAAACAGCCCTCTAATTCTAGAAGTCTAGATATGAAAAAAAAAAGGATACACATTCTTTATACTTACTTCTTGTGTTATTTGATAAAAATAAGAACCAGTAAATTCCGAAGACTTTTAATTAATTAATAAACCTTTATCAGGCATAAAAATAAGTTACTAAAAAGGCTAGTTCTCATAACGAGGCAGTAAAGAATCACCACATAACAATCCCATGTTGGACACATAAACGTGTCTGCGTGACGGCGCGTGTTAATTATTGTGTCTAATCACTTATTGTTGCTGCCGCGTATGCAGATAAAAAACGGACAAGCGTAAGTCGCATTCAGGAAGGGTTCCGTATAAAAAATATTTGACATTTCGTCTCCAAACATTTTCATCATCTCGACTAAAAAGTATCAAGTCACTAATTATTACTGTTTTTAAAATTGAAATCCGGCTTTAAAACTAACACTACACTACCGATTTTGATAAAATTTCTATGGTGCCAAGTATTAGTATATTAATTATATAATTCTATTAATATATTCTTCTACTCCTGTACTGTTATCTGTCTTTTAAATGGTCCCGAACACTAATATAAGAACATAGATTATATGATTTCAGAAAAGTCTATAGTCCCTAATATAAAAGCACGTGTGTCGTTATTTCGTCAAAACGATACTCCTAGCCATAGACCTATAACTTTTTTTCTTTAGATCTACCATACTGCTAACATAATAAAATCGTTATTTTAACATATGGTGCCATTTTTCAAACGTGGAGTCACTGAACAAACGGTTTTTTGTATGAAAAACATTCGTTTAAGTGACTCCATGTTTCAAAAATGGCACTTTTAGTCACTAGGAAGACTTCAATAAAAAAAATTAAGTCTTCCATAGATACCTAGTATCTACCAAACATATGGTAGTATTTCGTACTTTTCTTTGTTTATTTGTGTATTTATTTTAGTAAATGTAGTCGTAGAAAAAGTATTGTATGCAACGTTGTATAAGTAGTCAAAAAATGCTCGATGGCGTCAATTTACGATGCTCGCCAAGGCTCGCATCGCAACCTGCGCCACTCGCATTTTTTAACCCTCCTTATACAACTATTGCATAAAATACTATAATGTAATTATATATTAATTTAATATAATTGTATATTTCTAAAAAAATATATATTTCTCAGGCTTTTTGAGTTCCTAATTAGTGAACATATCATAACTTATCACTTGCCATTTTTTTCTCAAATTAATAGCCTCCGAGAACCTTCACGCGAAAAGACAAAGACACGGTTAAAAGACTTTTATTTAATTACGAGTACCTGTTATATAAATTAAACACAGTTTATATATAACCATATTAAATCTGTTTCCGACCGGATAAACCGTAACCATGCCTACCCATCGCCTTATTATTTCTGTTCCTTGTCACTAGATGGCGCTATAGGTATTTATTAAAACATTAAAATCTTTTATTACTATTATTTAAATAAAGTAGTACTCTAATTTATTAAATGTGACTTATATTAAATGCAATATATTTTAAAGCATATTCAGAACTTTCTTTCTCACTTTTTTTGCTAGTCGTGTGTGCTGCCATCTCTGTGTGCCTACCGGCAACCAGTAGTTTCTATGGCGCTGAGTATCGGTTACGTTAGTAATTATTTTATCTTTGCCGTTACATTACTTACCTCGTACTTTTATGTGTAAAATATTTACTTAAGCATTATCTACAATCAAATTAAAAATTCTAAAGTTATTTATTAGTTATGAAGTAGATATGTTTCAAGTCGAAAGGGTGATCCCTCCATCATAACTATCATTATTTCTGGTATGGAGGTATCTCCCTCATAAATCTCTACCGTAAATACGTAGGACTTCCCCATAGATCTGCGGGACCGGTTGGAACCCTGTTAATTAAACCAGAAAAATATAACTGTCAGTTACACGAATCAATAATATTACCCCGTTATTGGTTCCAAGGAAAAAGGTTTCACTTTCGGTTATAAAACGAGATTGTATTTGTGGTAGAATGGAAACCATTTTCACGTGAAAATGTGCCGCGTCAATCGCCATATTTTATTATGATTTCAATAAACAATCTATTTTATTGTAAATTGATACGACTAGGCATAGGAACATAATTTTGCTATTCATAGCGCCAATTGACAATATCCCTCTAAATTATTACGACCTCACGTAAAGTTTGATTAAGACATAATTTTTTATAGGATTTATGTATTTTATTTATTACATATTGAGCTATAAGTAGTTATAACTTATTCTAAGGAATGTCATCAGATACTTAAATCATGCTATTTAATACGTTACATCTCTGCTTGGGCTATTATGTAAGCTTTTATGTGCCTTCATCTGTCTGTAACCACCTTATATTTTTAAATTTATCATGTTCCTGAAAACATCTTACTCTTGTGATATGATCATACATTTTTATTAATTAGATACAGAAATATATTCAGTTTTATTCAGTTAAATTATCATAATTTTTTACCGAAAGTTTCTTTCTTCATATCGAGAAAAATAAATATATATTAGATTTTTTAATTACCACTTAAGTCGCTGGACACACTGAAAACACGTAAGACGTGGACGAGGCGCAGACATATTTCTTCTCCGCGCCTTTTTCATACGAAATGTATAGAAGCGTCGCAAAGCAGAACACACAGAAAGACGTGGCGCCCGTTTTTCTGTATTCTGCTTTGCGACGCTTCTATACATTTTGTATGAAACGGATGCGGAGCAGACATATGTCTGCGTCCGTCCACGTCTTACGTCTTTTCAGTGTGTCCAGTGCTTAAGTTTGCCTTGAAGATGGTTTTATGGGAAGGCCGTCTTTTGTTTACCTTTTCCTTGAGTATTTTTGTACAAATTATTGATGTAAACAGTAATAATTATGATTATGATTAAGACATGAATAAATGTGTAACAAGACAGGGTACCATCAACTTCTCGTTAGCAATCCAACGACAACGTTCGCTTCTAGTTTACCTACTATATTATTTAGATCCTGCTAATATTATAAAAAATTTAAATGGTTGGTTAAAGAGCCAGGTTCAGAAGGCGGTACTTCAGGACACAGCGCGCATTGTTAGAAGGTTTCTGTTTGCAGCTCTAACTGCTGCTACTTTTGGCCTTGTCCCGGTGCCAGCGGCCAACTAGGTTAGGTTTTTATCTATAAAATGTAACAACATAATACAATATGAAAACGTGTTCATTTTTGTGTTGTAAATCTAATCTGAAATTACAAGTTTCTTTGCCGTGCAAATAAAAAAAATCAAGCATTCACCAATTTCCATCCATGCTGGCTTTAGACACAGAATAAGTACTACTACTCACGTACAGAAGTCTCACTCAGAAAAATAAATAAATGATACTTACTTAATTTAGCTCGCGTCAGAACTCCTCACCTCTTCGTTTAGATACCTAGACATCCATTGCAAGCCAATTTCATTCTTATTTCTCTGGACAAACCATTCATGTAACTGAATTTTCCCCTTCGAAGTGGTCGCTGTGCGCATAGTAATAATGTAGGTATATTTTCGATACCTAAACGGGGATTGACACAGGCCTGCTTTAGATTAATAAAACTATTGAAATCGGTTCATTCGTTTAGGAGCTACGATGTCACAGACAGATACACAGACACGTCAAACTTATAAAACGAGGGGTGTTTGCGCACTCTGATAGCGACAGAAGTAAAAAAAAAACGACAGGTTGCACTCCGGGAGTGCCGGCAGAAGTGAAAACTTGAATATTAACGTTGTGCATTTTTGATATTTTGGAATGTAGAATACAATATTTATTTATTTACAGCGTGCCACGCGCAAGCGCCCTGCGCCGCCTAAACCAAACAGCAGGCGCAGGCATACATTTTCGCCGCGCCGTAGAAAGAGGGATACTTCCTCTCCTATACGCCGCGCCAGCTGTCAACTGTCCATCCGTCTTACGAATTTTCGATCAGGTCACGTGTCCTGACGCGAGTTTAACATTTTTTACCCATTACAAAAAAAGTGTACAACGCCGGTAAAGAAGTTTCACTTCAAAATTTCTTTTTAAATTTATAAATAGAGTTTCATAGCATGTCGCGTGGATCCCTAATAGGTTGTTTTTTGCGGCGCCCCGACACGCCAGCGTAACACGTGTGAAACTAATCACACATCGAATGACATATCAGATCTATAAGAAGCCTTACATTAAAGAGGTTTGCAATACAATGATGTAGGGCAGTGCTTCGGGCACTTATTGCGTCTGTTGCAAATGTAAGTGTATACATTTTAAAAGATGTATATATAATATTACTGGCCTATTATCTATTTATAGAAAAAAAAAACAGTTTTTCCCAAGCCAAAAGAGTATGTACTGAAATTTAAGGACACATTTGTTTTTCGTAAATCTTTGGACCTATTATGGAGAAGGCAAAAATGAGTGATATTTTGTACGAGTAAATGAGACTATTTTGATATAAAGTAAATATATAAACAATATTTTTTTATCGGCAATCTACTCTATCGAATGTTCTTATCTCTTTATCTCCTATTCTTCATGTTCCACGGAAACGTCATTCAGTTATGGACTTACTCTAGTTTTAAGGTGTGCTTAAGTAATTTAAGTTAGTATATTTTGCCACCGCTTATGTAATAAATTAATTCAATTGCATAATCGGAAAATTAAAAATTAACTTTAATTTCTAGCCACATCAGAGAACTGTTACCTAACTTCATCTAGACAGTAATATCAGTCTAGGTCTTTTTTTAGGCACTCCATTTAAACAGTACGTCTACGTGTATGCTATCGCGAATGTGAATTAGCTACGGTCTTAAATGAATTTGCAGCGTAAATAATTATATTTTATTTGTAACAAAGACTTTTTGTGTGTAGACCTCGTACGTTCTACAGACTTTGAATTATATCATAAAATATCACGAAGGTTAGTTGGACAGGTGACGGGCCTCAGTAGCAGTGATGTTATATTTTCTCTAGATATTGCATTTAATTATAATACATTGCAATAACATAGCTCAATAGTCATCTTGCCAGAAAGTAGTATCTTCTTTTATTTTTGATTTATGTAAGCGGCTCATTGACGAAGCGTCTCTGTTTCGAGTTTGGCCGGAAAATGTTCTGGTTCTTCTGTCAGTCTGTCTGTCTAATCTCGCCTACAGGTCGCATTTCTCAACCGATTCTAGTGAAATTGTATGAGCAAGTTCGATAATTACATAGATTTTTGTCGATTCAGTTATTTGAAATTTTTGAAATGCCGGTGGTTGAAAAAAAAACTCGTTTAAGCCATTTCGAAAAATTAATATAATAAAATGTCATAATACCTTTAAATAATAATAATAAAAAGCGGCCATTATAGCATTAGATTTTTTTAAAATCTGTCCTAGGCATCTGCCATCTATGGTGACAGTTGAGACTAATAAATAACTTAACGTTCGGAGGAACTAGAGATATTCCATACTATTTGTGATCGATCACCATCGCAAGTTAGAACCACGCCCAAGGTTGCTTAACATACGTAAGCGTTATTGCTTACACTCAGGTCTCTAAAATATGCGAGAGTATTAAACCAACTCGGGAAATAAAATAGCAACAATAAATTATAAGATCCACCTAAAACACCTGTCGATACACAAAAAGCCAAAACAGTTCACACTTTTTTCACAACCACAATAAATTATGCGCACAGCAAAGTCATCATCATATTAAAAGAACAGAATTGTCTAATGTAAGTAATAAAGGAATATCTTCACTGGAAGTGGGTCAGTGGGTCCTGGCGATTGAATGTAAATGCGCAAGCGCAGGCGATGCTGCACGCGCTGCCATTCTACGCGGTGCCAACATGAGACACGCGCATTTGGGACATGCATTAGATATGTTAATTACATTAATTAAATACCTGTTAAACAATAAAATGATTTATTACAATCATTTTTATTGTTGACAGTTTTCTGTAGGGTGACTATGGAATACTTCTTGAAAATGCAGGATATTCCCCTTTGAAATACTACTTACTTTACTGTTTGACATATTATTTATTAACATACTATTTAATATATTATTTAAATAGTTCTCATTACGTCATCATTCATAAAAGGGTTAAAGGGGTAATTTTTTAATTTATTTTATTGATGTTTGAATAAATGTGCGGACATGTAAAATTGCTGCATAATGTACAAAGCCTTTTTATTAAGGTGTAATGAAATAATAGATCAGTGAAACCTAGTACGAGTATATTACTTGACATTGCTTTTTGTCGCTCGTTTATATTAATAAAGAACAATTACTGTTACAGTGAATTGGTATTTGTTCTGAAATATTGATTTCGCTAATAAAAACAATTAGGTACTGTTTTAGTCACGAATGCTGTCGTCATTCCTTGTTTACTGTACGTAAATATATAATCAAATATTGTTTTTCTTTATTCTACAATTTTGCTTAAAAGCTTTGACTTTTCTGAAATAATTAAAAATCCTTCTCATATGTAAGAACTTACATACTTACATGCACACCATACCTATTCTATATGTTCAACAAAATCATCATACTAACATAACATACAACTCGAGTTTTAAACTATTTTATAGCGGAAATAAGAATGTGAACATGTAAAAAAAAAGTCAAAGTAAAAAATCATTTATTTATCTTTGGATATTTGTATCACTTGATAATTATCATTTTGTTGTTTCCATTTCATAATAGGTAGTTGTTGACGATAGATAATTTACTTACAACTTAGTTTAGTGCCGCCTCCTAAGCACAAGTACAGATGAAGCGGTAACATATTGTAGTGCAGCATTTTCTCCAAAAACGTCAACTTATAATTATACTGATAATAATATCAGATATGTGGACTGAGAATACATTGTTATGTCATAATTATTAATTAAGAATGATGTCAAATTTGAAATTAAAGTCACTTATATGTGCCCTAAATTGGAGTGTTAAGAATTAAAACATTGCTGTTCTATAGATGAAAATAAGTTAGAAGACGATGCAAGTGATGCGTAGCGTCTCCACTCATCCTTGCGTGCGCGCACAGGTTTAGCTCTCCGTGTCAATGTCGCCGACAATTTTTTTTTCTTTTTTATGATATCACCGAAGGTCATGTGCTTGATGGTAAGCCATCGCGTGTCCAACCATCGATGTTTACAATAGACGGTAGATATTTACTTCTGTTTCATTACCACATAAACAGGCCCATTTTAATGATTACTCTTGATTTTTGCTCGATTGTGATTAATTAAAGCAAATATCTAGAACAATTCGACCATGGGAGGTACTTATTAGATTTTATAATTACTGTTTCTCTAAATATGTTTTTCTAATAAAATCTTCTTTTATAACACTTCAGTCGACTTCGTATCGAGAATTGTCAATTTTACATTCTGCAATATACATGATTTAGATAAACACCTTATTATGTAGAACTATTAGCAAGAATAAATAAATTATACCTTTAGGATTAAATTACTAAAGTAATAAAGCACGCCTCTAAAGTAATAGGAAAGAAAATTTTGAACTTGTGAGCACAATCAGGAAGCAGGCGTTTTCTGATTGCCACCGTCCCTGCCAGCCCTCATTAGCGTTTACGCTCCACTATTAACCATAATCAAGCCCTCATCACAGCCATCACACACGAAGATGGAGGAAACAATAAAATGAACACTTATAATAAAAACAGCGCCAACGCTGGCAAAATTAGTACCAATTGCAATATTTACACGCATTTAAATACTGATTGTTAAAAACTAACGGGTTTCAATAAACTCGGAACGAGGATAAACATTTGTAAGCTGAGGCAATTTAAAATCAGATTTCGGAACGAAATGACAAGTGCGGAAACGCTTCGAACTCCCCCTCATATTTAGTTTCCCCACGCACGCCGTGGAGAACGCAGTGCGTGCAACCCTTCATTACAACCTACGTCTATTATGGCGCAATCAAGCACTCGGCACATACGCGAAACTGAGGAAACAATAAAACAAAATTGACGTATAAAACCACTCCTTGAACTAATTCCACAGCGAAGCTTTAGGCCTGTTGTATAAAATACATTAGACCGTAATTTCGCGGCGGTCGAGTTTTGTTCTTAAATTGATTACTTACGATGTCACGTTTCGGTCAGGAGAGCATGGCTTGTCCGAGATAAAAGTAGTTTTGTTTTATTTGGTTCACGTGAGACGGTATTGTTCCATAAACATTAGCTTTTGTTTGGAAATAATTCTAGTCTTTGTACGTATTACCAATTTCGTAATGCACTGGATGGTAGCAAGCAAATTCTTATTAGTTAATCCATTCCAGATCAATCATTGATAAGTTATTTATAGATGAGTGTTCTTTTAATAAGACGATCACAATTACTGTCATTTCCTCCATACACGTTCAAATCGAAAAGCTCGTAAAACAAGATGACGGCTGAAATGGCTTCCTCTTTCATTTCACGTAAGGAGATCTGGGCAATAATTATTGAGGTGTAAAATTTACACTGACACACGTTTATAGTTCAGCGATACAGTAGTGAGATGAAACGGTGGAAGGCCGCCGCCATTTAAAACGATATTTTACAGCGAATGTTTGCGACATGCTATGTTAATGGACTTCTAAGTTAAAACCTTTCACGCGATGGAACAGATAATGCACCCGACGTATGAATAGGTGATCTTAATTTATCCGAGAAAGGTTCCGGTTAACACCCGTATCGATCGCTAATCGAATCACATGTATGCGATTTATGGTATCGATAACGACAAACGATGCCAATCTAACGGATCCTTTAATGACTGCCGCGGACGACTAGCAATTACCGACGAGCTTATAATATTCCTTACACTCATGAGAATGAGAATATCTATTTCTATAACGACACATAAAAACGTATCGTCATTGATCTAAACGTCTTGTCCATCCCTTAACATAAAAATAGCTAATTTATGTCGTGCATTTGACAATGACTTGAGTGAACGAGGTCAGTTTTTTACTGCTGATTACTTATTTACTTGGCAATTACTCATTCAAGCAGGACGGCATTGATAACGTCGACCTTTTGTTTTTTCTCTTCAGTTACCTTTAATCAGCTACCTGCTGTAACTAAAGAACTTGGATGTTCCAGATTACGTCACCCATTCAGTGCGAGTTATGAGTTCCTGCAATGAACGCACTGATTGCACTCACGGTAATTGTGTGACACATAATTAATCGTTCGAATGACTATGTCGAAGTTTATTTATTTACACGAAACGTTCGGAAACCAAATACACGAGAAAATAATTTTTCCTTATAGGAAACTTCACCTGATTTAAACGTTCAAATTATTCAGTAAGTACGAAATGTCACGAAATTGTTTACTAAAATTATTGTGGGGTTCAATTTTGAAGGTAGATATTGAAAAATGTACTTACTGTGTGGTGGTGTTAGTGATAACGCCGAGACAGCAGATGGTGGCACTGGAGGAAACATGTCTTGGTGTGGTTGGAACATCCGCGGCGGCGGTGGCGCCTCTGTCTCCTGGTCTTCCTGCTCCTGCTTTTGTGGTGACCGCGGCCTCGCGAGCCGCACTGCCTTCAGCCCTCCACTGGGCGACCGTCGCATCGACAGGTTCTCTGGAGTATCTGACTCTCCTGAACGCCGACGAGGCCTAGCCTGTTTCCTTCGAGGTTGCGGACTCGCCGGGCTCACTGGGGGAGACGGCGCTGGAGGTGTCGTCTGCACTGGACTTCTCGCCAAAGGCGTCGGTGGCGGCGATCGCGCCTGCTCCTGATCTCGGTCCTGGTCAGCCAGCCCCCGCACTTGCAGAGATTCACCCGCCCGAATGACTGTCCCCAGCTGCTCCTGAGCTACTGAAACTTCTCCACGGTACATAAAGTCCACCACAGCCTGCACCTCCCATCCTTGAAAGTCTTTCAACACGATAACGGGATGCTTGCACGGGTTTTCGCTGAATATCCGTCGGAACAGAGGACTGCATGCTCCCAGCAAAACCTTGTGGGCTCGCACTCTTCGCTCGGCACACACGAGGGTGACGTCGACTAGAGTTTCCGCATGCAGGAGTGCCTCGAAGGAGCGCAGCAGGTGTGCCTGGTGGTTGTTCCAGCGTAGGCTGTAGTGCTCTTCGCCGCCGACGGCGGTCGGCTTGTCGTCCATCGCGCGCGCCGGTGTCAACGCGTGTGTCGGAGCCGCGCCGCGGTCTGCAGCGGGCGCGTGCGCGGCCTCGCGCCGCCCTCCGCCCGCGAGCACCCCGCACTCCAACCCTTTCGTCGCTCAAAGAATCGCCTTCCCGCCGGACCGTAATCTCATCGCACAACTCCACAGATTTTGTTTCGTTCTCGTCCGAAAGCACAGTCACAGAAAAGTTTAAGTTTAGTAGCACTGCACACACTATGTCCCGTCGCGTTGGGTCGAGGGTGGTCACAGGAGTGTACGATACGTGTGACGCGGGCGACTCACGAGCGCGGAATGAGCTGACGAGACAGGCGCGCGGTGCGGCGGTGTCGCGCGAATGCCGAATATCGGCTCGGCGTGCGGTCGGCGGGCAGTGCCTCGGTGTGGGGCCCGCCCAGGCCCCGCCCCGCCGCACACACGCGCCTCGCCGCTCCCCGCGCCCCCTCACACACCCAGGACACATGTGTCACATTCCAATACCTACACATGTGACGCCTCCTACACACTATGTATTTTTTGAATACCTACACGCCCACTCTTCCTTCAGCGTGACACTTTTGTCTATATAGACGATATAATGTTTGTCATAGCGTTCACTGGTGACCACCCTGTATAGGAAGAAGGAGGTGAATTTAACAGCTGGACGCGATTCGGTTTAGAGAGCGGTAGACTTGTGCCAACTCTGGGATGTTATTATTTCTTACAAAAATTCTGCAATGGTACTGTTCAAATATTCCTGCGCTCATCTGGCATGTTGTTGCCTCTATGTCATTGTTTATTCACGGTGAAGACTTAACTCGCGGACTAGGTTTAGTATTAATGTAGATACTTATATCTACTCTATACATATTTGATTTACTAAGTAGGTATTCACTTAGTTTATTATCGTCATTAGGTTGAATCATGGACTAAAATAAGAATGCGTAACTACAATACGACTAGGTATGATAAGTAGGTACTACATACTTAATTATATTTTATTAAATTGAAATTGTCTTTTTGTTCAAGCACATATTGTGGAGTGTGGACACAACATTTATCAGCTACCTGTATTAAAATAACTGACAGCAAAAAAAAGGGCTTTGTTCCAAATAGCTTTGTTCAAAATAAGCAGGAAAGCAATTAGGAAGCATGATAAAGTCTTTATTAATATCATTCAATTATGTCAAAACTTTAAAATGCAGGTGTAAAATTCAAAGAAGTCATTGTGATAATTGGAATTGACCAAATTTAATTTGGCAGAAACCTCCACCAGGTAGATTTTTAGAACATTTCTTGATGAATTAAGCCTAATATGTAATAATAACATAATACATAAGAAGAAAATAAACGTAAAACCCTTTCAGTTTTGTTTTTCAAATAATTGGTCTATGATAGTTTGTTGAAAATTAAATTAAAAACAAGTAAGGTTTAAAATATTAACATTTTTTCTTCTGTTTTTTGATTATTTGTGTATGTTTATATAATTAATTTGTAGGTTTAAATGAGCAGCTTATAATATACAAATCTCTAAAAATAAAGTTAAAACATGGCTGATAGAGCTATTCCCCTACTCATTTACGAACTTTGTCAATGAAATGTATTTAATTCGATGACATTAATTGCTAAATATTGATTATGACATGTGTGTTTATAGCAAATCTTATGTGTAATCTGATGCATTATTCTAAGTTTTATAATATTGACTTGTAACAAAATGTTATCAATATGTAATAAACAATAATGACCCATATCCGTAAGTACCTATATTATATTTTAATTTAACCTGTTTGGTACCTCGATTGGCAAAATAGGTTAAAAAATATTTTTGTGTCATAAAAATTATAACAGTCGCGTGATAGATGTTATGAAAAGTAAAAGAAAAAATATGAAGTTAGTATATTGCGACCTTAGGAGTACCAATAAGTTTTATTGGGAAAGGTTTTTAGTACTTATCTATGACTAAATTTGACCAGTATTTGAGCTTCAACATCCTTATACAAGCCATTCTAATTTGGATGATACCATTCGTCCGGTAAAACCCGCGCGAGCAGGTCTTTCCGAACATAATGTACGACAAAAGGACGTTGTTCGTAAAACTAAACGGTACTTATCTGTCTTTACAAAAAAATGCAATTGTATTGTACGTATGTTTTAAAGTTATTGCACCAATATCGGCTGTTTTATTAGAAGGCGCCGCTAAGACTACGGGCATTTGCTTTTTTAAAAGATTAGGCTTTTTTTTTCAACCTATCAGATATTACTGTGAATTACAGGTATATTTTTATTACTTTCGTTAATTTTTTTTATTCAATCTAGTCTTTTGAATTGTGGGCTAAAATGTTTCAAATGTATCTTCTTTCATAGAAAGTAAATATGAATACTGAAAAGATATATTAATTAAATTATTTTAAGTAAAATAAAATGATTATTTGTCTTAAGTATAAGGCCATTTTAAAATAAACCGTAACGTGTGGTCACAAAATTAGAAATTTATTAAGGTATTTGAAGGCAGATAGATATAAAGGTTAGGTATATATTAATAAATAAAAGATATATTTCGGAGGACTAAAATCCATATAAAAAACTTAAACATGTTGTAATCAGAGCATCATATACCTACCATTAAATATTTATACCTATACCTATACATAAGGACAAATTAAACTGATTGAGCGAGCCCCAAACTAAGCTTGAACTTGTGTTATGACAACATAGTTTTTTCTTTTAAAATATCGAACTGCACCCTAATTCATATGTCTGTCTAGATATTATTTGTTTATTTAAGCTTAATTGTTTATCACATCAAAAACAAATTGTACAAAAACAATAGGCGAACTTGCCGCTAAAAGCGTTGTGTTCCAGTCAACCTTTGGGTTACATGAAGAATTTTTGTGGGTCGCAATTATATACTCAAAACGTTTTATACTATGTTAATTAAGAAGAGGTTATTGTAGAGGCGGTCTATGTAGAAGTGATTTCCAAAAATTAACTTGTTAATAAGTTAACTACTAAAATAAAAGCTTAAGGGGCTACCTGAATTTTCAGGGGTCCAGTGCTGCCCCCATTTGAAATAAATCTATTGAAAGGAAACGGGGATTTCATTTAAAATTTTGTCTTGATTAGACCCTAGATAACCCTAAAATAATTTATGAACTACTGTTCACAGTTTAAAGTGAGAACATGAAGCTTTTCTACGCACATACGCCTAAAGTGGCCGTTTTTCGCAATTGTTCGTAGAAATGCTTCACGTTCTCACTTTAAACTGTAAACAATAGTTCATAAAATAGTTTGAAGGGTTATCTAGGGTCTTATCAAGACAAAACTTTAAATGATATCTCCGTTTCTTTTTCAAATGATTTATTTTAAATGGGGGCAGCACTGGACCCCGTAAAAGTCAGGTAGCCCCTTAAAACAGTATCTCGCATACTTATTACCTTATTCACTATTAATTATTCACAATTATTACCTTATTCTCTAAACATAAGTATTAAATTTATTAAAATATGTAATAAGTCTCAAGGAATCTATTTCCTTCTGAACCCCGCAAGATCGACTTTGTATAGACGTCCACGTCTATTTAGAGTGAGACAATGCACACCCAAAAAACAGGTAAAACAAACAATGTGAATGTACCTGTCTTACCTGCCAAGCCATTATTATCTGGTGTTAGTAAAAGTAAGGGATCACTGTATAGAAGTAGATATCGATTGATGGACCGCTTTAGATTCATTTTGAAAATCCTTGGGACAGGCTTATGTCCAGCAGTGGACGTTATGCAGCTGAAGCCTGAAATGATGATGTTGTATGATCATGAGTCAGTCTAACAGTTTTGACACAGAATAATCATTATGATGGTTTATGTAAATTATATTATTGTTTTGTATATTATTACATACATAATATCACGCCTATTTCCCACAAGGGTTGGCGGAGACTGGACCTCCACATGCTACGATCCTTACATTTTTTTTATATTATTAACATAAGTTATAAAAGTAGGATCTAAAAATATGTGATATACGAATAATATAATAGTACATTATTCAAAATTATAAATATTTTGCTACGGTTTCTTAAGAAATGTACGTATTTTTAACCTGGTTTTGAGAATGTCACTCGTTCGTTCGATCAAATACATAAGTATATCTTAAACAATGAAACTTGAGCGCCATCTTTAAACGCTGGGTCACTAAACGAATGGTTTTTTCCGTTCACGTATAGCAACTTTGCGTTACAAAAAATTATTTTCCATACAAGAATCCGTTCGTATCAAAGACGGCCCTGATATCATGATCGAAGTGAGAACTGTCCCATAGAATCCTTTCCACCCATTGGCTTCTTACGACTTTGGCAAGGTCGGCGACCTGCAGCGCCATTTTTCAGACGTGGAGTCACTAAACGCACGGTTTTTTGGTACGGAAAAAACATTCGCTTAGTGACTCCGTGTTTCAAAAAAGGCACTTCTGGGCAGGCCGTTTTTACTAGAATGGGCTTTTGTCAAGAGATATATTTTGATAAGCTATTTTAAGCAAAAATGTTTTAACATGTTAATCCGATTATATTTATTAGTACCTGGGCGTGGGCGACTAAGCTTCGCTCGATGAAAAAAAACGAGGTTTTCTAACAAGGAATTAGTCTCTAGAACTCAAAATATTTATTACAGTAATTCTTAAAGATTTAAGAATATTAGTAAAATTCTTCAGGGGTGTTTACTCTATCTATAACCTCATGAAAATTTGGAATCAACCTATACATATAAATATGATATACATATGTATAGTAAATTTCACTAGTACACCAAAATAATTTGTTAAGTGTTATTTCACATGTTTATTACCTCATTAATAACATTAAGAATAACTCGCAAAACAATTATTAAATCAACTCTAAAATGTTGTATAACCTCATTAATGTCATTAGGAATCACCCTGTATAATGTGCACTTAATAAGCGGATCGCGTGGCACGCACGGCATGGAATCGGCATTTAGTTTCCACATAAGTGGGCCATTATCCAAGGCGTTCTCCATGGTTTAAACTCCCATGACTGTGGTTTAAGTATTCCCATAACGTTTGACTAACTATTTTGTCTTGTGTTCCTTTTGATGCTAAATTTGCAGCCAGATGGATATTGTAGTTATTTCATAGACAAGTTGTCTTGAAAAGACGTGATAGTGAATGACGTAAACAGGTAGGTCAGGGCCGGATTTAGAGGAGGGCAGGTGGAGCTGCTCTGTGGCGGTTTCTGGCGACGGAGGTAGGTCAACCGAAAAAAAATTCCTTTTTGGGGCCTCCTCTTCTTCGTTGCCTCAAGCTAGATGCCCTCCAAATACGGCCCTGAAGTAGATACTATACTACAGGAGTAGGCAGAGCCAAAGCCAGAAACCAAAGGCCATGCTTAGCAAGATGGACACTAAGTGGAAAGATACCTGTTTTGTTTAATACTTTTTGTGGAAAAAAGGACCTAACCTTTTCTTACATTCGGTATAAATAAAAACAACCCAACGAAATTTGGAATAAATCAAGCATTACCGCTCACGAGAATGTTTCCCCACTTCATTAGGGGTCAGATGCTATCACACGTGGCCGGGTAATCTACATACACACGTAATGGTAATCCGGCTTGATGTATGGCCACGCACGGCTGAAGTTCGGAAGTTGGGCCCACGCGATTTGTTTTCATTATATCGGCTGTAATAGGCGGTGGTGGCGGGTCGAAACTGGAGTGCCATTTCTGAAACGCTGAGTCACTGTGTGTTTAGTCATGTTTCAAAAATGAGTCCACTGGTTACGTTAGGCGTTGGGTTGAGGTGGTGGCTTGCTTTGAGAGAGACCTATCTCAGCAGTAGGATATAGAAGGCTCTCGATCATAATAGTTATTAATAAATCGCGGAGTTCATAATAAATAAAGTCTTTTTAGGACTTTTCTTGGGTAACCATTGCCATACATGCCTTAATTTAGAGAAGAAAAGTCTGAAAGTAGATTCTAGGGTCCAAAATATCAAACTAAAGAACGCAACCGGCAACACATTAGGGTAAAGAAGTACCTAAACAAAGAGCTAAATTTGCAACGGACTCTTATAGACGAGCAACAGTATAGGGTGTCACTTCTGAATCTAACTATCGATATTTCCTCTTCATCCTTAGCATTTCCCATTTATTTATATATGGGGTCGGCGCAAAATGTTTTTCTGTTCAATTTTCTATACGGTGAGTCATATCTTCAGCTAACTACCGATATGTAAGTAGTAACAATAAACTCTAGAAAATTGGTAACGTTCGTATCATGAAAGCAGCAGGCCGCAGGTTATGGCAAATTACTTATGAGGTCACTTTTATTTATCCAATCTGACTACCACGTGTTTTTGTACGTCAAAATGCAAAGCAGCTACGTTGGTTCTTGTACATTTTCATAACACCTCATGAAAAGTTTAGAACTAATTCATTTTCCATCTTATCTTGCAGCGCGAAAGTGCATAGGTATGCACCCATGCCGGCGAGCTGAAGTGTGCGCTGAGGCGAGAGAAATGAATATTTTGGCTTCACCTACCGTCTCTCCTCCGTCTTCGGGAAGTATAGATTAGGGGTGGACAGAGCCTTCAATTATGTCATAACCATTACAATTTCTAACAATTTTTTTATTTTATTTTTTCTTGTATTCCTTTCATTTAGCTTATAATAAGTCAATAAATAGCATTTAAAAATATTTTTCTTTGCTTGAACTTTCATTTTGGGCTTTAATCGGTGAACTGAGCGTTTTTCTGCAATATGAATGTGGACGGATTTCGAATAATATTAGTTTATTAAGTCCGTCAGTTAGAATAAAAAAAAATGGACCCATATCACAAATTTTTGGTTTAGCAAAGTAGGTAATAAAAATTTGTAGTTATTCACAAGTTAGTAAAAGTAATTCACAAAAATACAGCGCAACATTTTTAAGGTTCCGTGGTAAACAAGGAATCCTTATAGTTTTGCCATGTCTGTCTGCCCGTCCACGGTTTTACTCAGAGACTATTAGCACTAAAACGCTGTAAATTAGCATCGGTGTGTATATCAATCACGCCGTCAAAGTGGTAAAATAAAATCTTAAAAAAAAATGGGTGACTTCCTTGTAAGGAAACAAAATTAATTTCCACTTTACATGTATGTAAAGTGGAAATGAATTTAGTTTTCTTGACTTAGTGTGTGCTGTTGTTAAATAAGTATTTAAAAAATATTGTTAGACACCGAACACTATTTTTTGATTTAGGGATCCGTTTGTAATACTCTGATGTTGCACAAAAAATCAGGTATTATTCTGTTCAAGTAGCTTACGAATATCAAATCTCATAATTATTTTTTAGAATAACACAAGCACGAATATCGTTCGACCTGAAACAAACCTAAAAGAATTAGAACATGGCGTTTTAAAATTAAAAGACAAATCCAAGCTGACTCTGTATCTGACCCTGCTCTGTGCTGACCCTCCATGCATGCGATGTTCATATCAGCTGAAGCGACCTGAAAAAGACCTAAAAAACGCCGACACTTGTCTGCCAAGTTGTACCGCACTTAGATTAGTTCCCAACTTGAGTTTCCAACTTTGTTCAACTATTTATGTTCGAGTTGTGTTATATTGACAGGCTGCATAAACGAGTTTTTGAGTGGAGCGAGTTTGAATTTATGCAAATTTTGTTTAAGTAATAAAATATTTACAAAAAAATATGAGAAAGTACGCTTGACTTTATACTGATAATACTAACTTAGAAAAGATAACAACGTCACTCGGCAATACCTTGACCGATTTGGCTCATGTTCGATTTTAAAACTTCTTTCCGTGTCATTTACGGGTTAAAAAGTTATAAAGTTCGAGTGGAAGTAAATTTCAAAAACTTCGCTCGCTTTGCTTATGAAAATGAATCTCTTTTGCTGATTATAATTTAAATAAGCTTTGATTTGTTTTTTTTTTTATTCACTTTTTTACTATACGAGTACTTACCGTGCTGATAGGTGCTGATTACTTCCGAAAAAAGAGAAAAAAAAACTTATCATATATTCCCAATATACGAGTCCCATTTATACGAATGAAATGTAAGGGACGATACCATTTGGTATCGTCCCTTACATTTCTACTATACGAGTACTTAAGCAAAAACTTCCTAAGTCCATGGTATACTTCTACATATAGATTTGTTTTTAACTAAGTGACCAGAGACATACGTAGGTAGTACAATTTTTTTAAGATGTTTAGTTATTGGTCTTTGGTGTATATCATAAAATATAGTATCGTTGGGTTAGTATCTCATAACACAAGCTTAAGCTTACTTTGAGGCCAGCATAATCTGTGTGATTTGTCCGTTTATATTTATTTTCACCAAAAAACAATGGCTAGTCTGTGATTGCATGATGCTCATACGATGGCAGGCAGGCTCATTATATGGTAGGCAACTATACAATGTCCTTTTTAATTAAGTACAAATATTTTAAGGGGTTATTCAGTCCATCATTTTGAAAAACTTTTCCCAATAAATATATATAGAAATACGAAAAAATTTTTTGCATTTTTCAAAGTAACGATATCACGTGTCTACTTCGATCTGTATGAGAACCTAAATATTTTTTTT
The DNA here is from genome assembly GCA_943193695.1 of Acrobasis suavella. Taxonomy (NCBI): domain Eukaryota; kingdom Metazoa; phylum Arthropoda; class Insecta; order Lepidoptera; family Pyralidae; genus Acrobasis; species Acrobasis suavella. The sequence continues at coordinate 5,938,696 of OW971945.1, read as the reverse complement.
CGTATTTCGATATACATTTATTGGGCAAAGTTTTTCAAAATGATTTTAATTAAAAAGGACATTGTATATACCTATGGATAGTACTTATATAGAAATCCAATTGGGAACCATCAGACAACATAAAGTAAGGAAAAAGAAAGTGTAATAAAATAAACACACGAAGTTCATTAGTCGAATGGAAAATCCCCATCTTGATTTCAATTCCAAGTTCAGTAATCAGTGCTTTAAAAATGGCGGCTCTACAGTAACTTATCTGTTCATTTGTTCGCGGCTCGCACGGTTGCTGTAAATAACAAGTTGTAAATAACAAATATGCAAACAAATTAAAAACCCCCGACGACACCATCGATGATAAGTGGCGCGGAACTACATAATCTTATCCGTAGCGCTATCTATTATTTTCCAGGTAAATTACAAACCGTGAAAAACACCTAATAACTTTTAAACGACTGAAGCTATTTTCATCAAACATGACTAACCGCAAGGGAAGTTGCTTACACGTAAAAAATACCGCATTGAAATCGGTTCATCCGTTCGAGCGCTACGATGCCACAGATAGACAAACAAACAGACAGACCGACAGTCAAACAGCCAGACAGGCAGACAGACAGACACACAGACACCACTTAAAAAACAAGTTAACCTTAATCACAGAAAAATATTACAGCTCCCCGTCCTCATACCTCTCCCCCGTGTTCGCGTTGCCGAGGCGGCTGCAGGCGCCTGCAGTCGCCACGCCACTGACGGAACAGGGATTTCATTCTGTATTTAATATATTAATTCTGTGCCTTAATAACTAACCTTGCCGACCAAGCTCAATGAAAAACATGAAAAAGCGAGGTTCACAAAAATTTGAGCTTCGAGTAGCTACTTTGTTTTTTCGGTTTCGAAACTTCTTACATATTTATTGAATTGTTTGAATTGTTTTAAAGATCACCATTAGGTACACTAAGGGTTGGATCTCACTTGTCAGCACGGAACAGCACTTTTCTATGCTGCTTTCCTTTTCTGTCGCTCAGAACCGTCACCAGCCAGAGCACGCTATAGCACGGCCGGTGCTATAGCGTCCCGTCACTCTCTCTCGCTCTGTGATGGTTCTGAGCGACAGAAAAGGATAGCAGCATAAAAAAGTGCTGATCCGTGCTGACAAGTGAGATCCAACCCTTATAAGTAGAACCTGGAATAGCTCGTTTTTAGGGGCAATAGGCACTAGTGGGCCTTTAGATAGATTAAAAAAATACTGTTTAGGTATTTATACTTTTCTCTGATTAAAGAATGCTGAAGATACAGCTTATTTCAAGTTTGCGCTACGTTACGTCTTGGTATAATATTTATCTTAATGTGACTTTACAAGCCCCCACTCTAAAACTGAAACGCTCTCGAATCGTAAATTAAACGTCCATTATTTGAAAAAAAAACGACGGGTTGAACTCCGGGAGTGCCGGCAGGAGGGAAAACTTGAATATTAACAGCAGGCGCAAACATACATTTTCGCCGCGCCGTAGGAAAAGAGGAGGATACTTCGTATCCTACACCACATCGGCTGTCTACTCTCCATCCGTCTTACGAATTTTCGATCAAGTCACGTGTCCTGACGCGAGTTTAACATTTTTTACCCATTACAAAAAAAGTGTACAACGCCGCTAAAGAAGTTTTCACTTCAAAAATTAACCGACAGATTAAGTAGAATAATATTTTTCATCATTACATTATCATTCGTATAGTGGTTGTCGACGTATCTACAACTATTCTTACTCGTATTGTGTTTGATGGATTGTCCCTCTAAGTGTTAAAGTATTATCCACGTTATCCCTTTTCTGTGCATTTGATGCCCTCACTTATCTAGCGTTTATGGCACCTACCCTAACCTGTCATACACTAAGTACCGTAAAGGCAAACTTGACAAGTTGACACCGTAGCAGTCACGACATTGATCTAGGAGACACCAAAACCAATTTTTTTACCGCTAAAAGAGACCACTTCAAATGGATTTGATATCACTATTATTGATATCTATAGCAAGGTGGAGTTTGTTTTATCGACTATACAGATCCAGCTTATTACGTTATTATCTAAAGTTGATTTAAACAAATAGTATCCATAAAAAAATACTCTTCTTAATTAATCATGTTTCCGATTTAAGATGCGTGCTGATTTCTTCTAAAAAAAGACAAAATAAAAACTTATCATATTATATATTCGAAGACTCGAAGTATTCAAATATGATAAAATTTTACTTAGGTGTCAGCATTTATACGTTTGAAATGTATGGCACGATACCAAATATACCTACCAAATAAACGATACCAAAGATACCAAATTAATTCCTCTTAGGTTGATCCTTTGTCTTTGGTTTCATAGTTTCCCACACTGAATTTTCTCGACAAAACTTCCTCCCTTTATAATATTATCTCGACTCTTTTGGCGAAAATCCAGTTAGGTCACACAATGGTGCACTAAACATTGTATAGCCAAACATAAAACAATATAAATCATTGCTGACCTCTGAAAATACATGGCATTTTACTTTTGTCTATGGGCCATAAAGACGTGTATGGCCGCCGCGGGTTGTCTGCGGTTCGGGTATAGACAATGTAGATCGCAGAGAACGCGGTAATGAATCAGATGTGTATCAGCAGACGTGTGAGAACATACGGCCAAAATACAAGTCGTAAATACGGGCTCGCGTGCGCTTGCATTTGAATTCAGAATGCGCTAGAACTGGCCGTCAATATTTACAACTTTTAAATTTCGGCCAGTATCATAATGTTTTTTTAATTGGTTAATATTACAACTATCAACATGTAAAGTGATTCACTTGCAGTGCTGAAAATCTCTGGAATTACATATTTGCTCTTCATGATCATAAAATTTTAGGACGTACTTTAACTAGACAATTACAGATTTGAATTGAAATATTGTTACTGAAACCAAATATAGTAGAGCCTTTTATAAGTTGGTCATCCCCATAAATGTATAGGTATGAACATTTGTTTAAATTTTAGTATAGATTATAACTTAAAATATTGCTGTCATATCTAGTCGGTCTGACTATACGGGTGGCCCGCTACGAGCCGCCCCGGGCTCAAAATAAAAGTTAAAACTGCCGGTTGATAAGAGCCGAAAATTTCGATGTTTCAGGGGAGTTAGGCTTCGTTTTGCAAGCACGTGTGCTTATACGATTGTGGAGTAAGAATTGCAGATGAGGCAAAAAAACATTGTTCTCGGAAACATCGTTCGACATTATTACAGAGTTAGTTTCATAGATTTTACGCAGTAAAAATATCTATGTCTATGGTCTATTTATAGTCAGGAATAAAAATGTTCTGAATACATTATCATCAATACGACGACCTCTGTGGCGTAATGGTCAACACGCTAGCCCGTAATCCGGAGGTTCTGGGTTCGATTCCCAGCCAGGCCAAGTTGGAAAATGGCCTTTTTCAAATTGTCCTGGGTCTTGGGTGTGTGTTATGTGTATTTATCATAAAATATAATATCGTTGGGTTAGTATCCTATAACACATGCTTAAGCTTACTTTGGGACTAGGTCAATCTGTGTGATTTGTCCCTATATATATATATATATATATATCATGTGCCCTGCCTGGTAAAGGATGATGGAAAATTAAAATGTAGGTACTTTTTGTACTTTGGTAACATACTTCACGCATAAGTGCTTTGATGTATAATCACGTTTTTGGTACAATATTGAGAGATAATGAACTTTTACTTCGTCCTAACCTGGCTTTTCTCTATTGCGGTTTAGTCTGTATGTCAAATCTCTCAATAATACTCTGTTAGTACTCCGTGTCTAATGATTTTTATTTTTCATAGCTCTTGAATTTTGAAGCCTAAAATCTAATATCAGATAGCCATACACCGCTTCACACGATTCGCAAAGTTAGTGTAGTTAGTCTACCTTTTTGCTTTATCTTTTTGCTGTAGCTAGTTCGTTCGTTTTATTTCGGATGTTTGCAGTTTTCGAAGAAACTTTCAACGTTTAGTGTAGATGCAATTAGTCAGCTTTTTTAATTTTGCTACTTTTTGCTTTTGTTTCGTACTAGATATACTTGTTTGGCAGTTTAAATGAAATAACAGGGCAAGTTCGAATTGAACTCGCCTGGAGAGGGTTCCGTACATACCGAATATTATATTGAGTTTATTACTTTATTTCAATTGATAGAATCTTTATATTATTTTTACTGTAATCTAAAAGTAATTAACTATATTATGTATTTTTTTCAAAGTTTTAGGCTTAGTAGTTTCGGAGATCAGGGGGGGAAATGGTCAATTTTCGTCTTTTTTCGTGAATAAAATCAAAACTTTTTATTTTAAAATAATGACAAAAATAAATTTGAATTTCTCACAATAAGCCCTTTCATTTGGTATATGACACAGTAAGGTTTGCAAAACTTTTTTTTTTAATTTCCTAGTTTATGCCTCGAAAACTACCCTTATTTAAAAAATATATATATTTACTTTGCACATCTATGTTTGGGTCGTAGGATTACACTATCCTACCAAATTTCACCTGATTTGGTCCTTGAGATTCGTAGCAAAGTGACTGTGACAGACGGACGGACAGACAGACGCACGAGTGATCCTATAAGGGTTCTATTTTTCATTTATTGTATTTTTTGTACCTTAAAAACGGAATTATTAATATAAACCAAGTTTAAATTACTAGGAATGATCAAAACCGATTTTGTAAATTTGCTCTTTCGTACGTTGTTTTTGATATTTAATTGTTATGGTAAAAATAAAGTTATTCCATACAAACCTATTTATTAACATTACTATTAAGTAGAGAGTGATGAGTGTAGATGAAGCGAAATACGTCTGTCAGGAGCAAGTGGAGGTCCTTATTTGCTGCCTACCCCTGTGGGAAACAGGCGCGATAATATGTATGTATATATTATTAAGTATTCAGTTTTGATACTTATGGCTTTTGCCAATTCTCCTACAAATAACTAATCCGGTGGCGGTGTCGCTGGTCGGGTTGTTGGATTCCCTCTAATATATTTGAGCTTAACGATGGCTGATCCGTGCGTCAACTCGTGAACGGGTGATGCCGGGAGCGACTTGTCAGCTCGGTTTCGCTTTTTTGACTACTTTATATTTTTAATTTTTTAAAACGCAATATATGTTTGTTTACTTGTTCGCAAGCATTACATGTTATAATGTGTCAACATTGTATTATATTATAAGTATTTGTTAATTAAAAGGCAATAATAATAATATGACAAAGCCCTTGGCGCGTAGGCGACAAATACTGTGAAAATGAGTTTCTTTCGGCGTTTCTTCTCAGCAGTGGTCGTTACGAAGCGCTGGCATAGGTAGCTTTTCTTAAAAAAAAAATTAAATTTTAATATACTTTACACGTAACATAAATTATACTTATTGACGTGTAAAAGTGCCTGTGAAGGTCTAATTACTGAATAAACATTTGAATCTTTGAATCTAAACAACTAAATGATCGACTTTTCGTGAATTTTCCATGAGAAGTGGATATTTTATTGCTACATTTGGCTTGTGGGCGTTAAGGTTACAATCCCTGCTGCGGTTTATCTTCTTTCATCTTGATGGTATGAAATCTATTTTGACGAAGTGTAAGTATTTCAAATCGTCGCCTCATCTTTTTAGGCTATAATTTTAAGATTAATTCTGAACAACTTTCACCAATGATATACGTTTTTTTTTTCATAAGTACTATTAACATTAAGACTTATATGCCGGGATACCAGACTAAAGTTACATAATGTATTTTCGCGTTTATCTACGCAACGACATTTTTTTTAATAAAATAAAGTAAGGGAGGCGATGGATCTGCCATTAAAATTAGCTCTTAATTAAAATGGACTGATCAATAACCTAAATCAACTTTAATCTTTACTTTACTTATCTAATGTCTCACTAGAAAAACACCACGCACAACTTACAGGTAATAAGTAATCTGTTGTAGTTATTACCATATTCTCAGTAAACCTTTTTAAACCCGGGCAGTAAAACAATTTAATATGGGCATTGTATGGAACATGTTCTACGCTCGTCCCTTTTAGGCACACAGCAAAAACAATGGCTTACACCCTTACCTGGGTTTTTACCACCACACGTCTCAATTCCCAGAACAGATAAAGTAGAAACTTGTTACTTGTAACAAAGGAGTGTTTAATAGCACATGCATAACGGTTCATTTAGGGATCCAATGATACACTGGCCTTCAAAAATGAGTATGATATACAGGGGCGATTTTTTCCAGCAGGAAATTGTTCCCAGCTAATTCAGTCCAAGATGTTTGGTTGATAGCCTTCGTTCATTATTTATTTAAAAATGTTTTGAGCCAAATGATATAATAGGTAGACTTAACCACTTTTATGCCGGAATACCAGACATCGATTTTTACTTAGATTTGCGCATCATAATTTTTACGAATTTAATGCATGTTCTTTCCTTTTATTATTTCCACATCACCTTAGCGTATGTTTATAAGGTTGGTTTTAACGAACGTATATATAGTTGCCACTCGATTAACGACAGCCTTGACGTAGTGTACAAGCCTTATGTTTTACGTTAGTGAAGTCCTGGTTTCGAATCTAAAGTTAAGGATACGTTTTCGAGTATCTAACTGAATTATTTCAATCTGTGCATAGGCTGCTATCTGAAGGTTCTAATAAGTTAGTTCGATGGAAAATACAACGTAAAACATAACCCAAAAAGACTGCTACAAACACTCGTATACCGTTCTTTACGCACCATTAACCCTGGCTTATCACTGCGTCGTTAAAATCGCGTGTAGCCACCAACATTAACACATGACCTCAAGACACACGCCCGAAACTCTATCGAAAAATGCTAATGCTGATCCCAATCTCACCCTAACGCGTAAGCCGGACCACGCATAAGCATACTCCACCAAATGTAACCCTTGAACTATCTGATAACCCACCTTACACCACCAGTCTAAAAAGCCACCAATTTTGAACGAAAATTCTCAGAAAGTTAACAAATTTCAGAGGTCAGAGGAAACTGGGCGTCAAACAACATGCGACGTTTGAAATATGTGGAGTGACGTCACATTTATGTCAACCAATCCATTAATGCCTTATCTGGACTTCCGAAATTCGTGTTTCGTAACACAGTTTAGTGTGTGCGCTTTATTATTGTGGGACATGACACAGCGTTTAAACTAAATGGAAAAAACCTGCCATTGGTATTCCCGAGTCTTCAATACGAGATTCTTAAATAAATGGCCAAGTGCGAGTCAGACTCGCGCGCCAAGGGTTTCGTACCTTTATCTATAAAACATATAAATATATTGCGTGATTTTATGTATGTGTGTATCTATTAAAAATTACGTTTGTTGTATGGGGAGCCTCACTTAAAAAATATTTTATTATGTTTTTAGTATTTGTTGTTATAGCGGCAATAGAAATACATCATCTGTGAAATTTTCAACTGTCTAGCTATCATGGTTCATGAAATACAGCCTGGTGACAGACTGACCGACGGAATAGAGTCCCGTTTTTATCCTTTGGGTATAACTCACGGAACCCTAAATGTTATAGCGGCAATAGAAATGCATCATCTGTGAAATTTTCAACTGTCTAGCTATCATGGTTCATGAGATACAGCCTGGTGACAGACAGACCGACGGAATAGAGTCCCGTTTTTACCCTTTGGGTAAGACTCACGGACCCCTAAAAAGGGCGTGAAATAAAATCTTTGAACATGACACGCTAGGCGCATAACGTCCTAATATTATTGTAGGCGTAAAATAAGCTTCGGTAAGTTATTCCGTGTGGTTTTCGGCCTAGAATAGAACCATTCCATCTGTTTCTGTAAATGTCTTAAGAGGCGACTAAAGGACTAAGCCCAAACATCTCGTGCTAAAACTGCATTCCCAAGGAATTTTCAAAATTCCAAATTTTCGAAATCAACCCGATTTCGAAAATTTTAAGCACAAAAGTAAATAATATCCTATAACAGTCATTGTCTAAAAATAATATCAATTGCGTTGAAAACTAAAAGTAGTGGAGGCCCCCTGGCCCCAAATAATTTTCTAAACAAATGAATTATTTTTTTTTCAGTCGACGTATTCAATAAATAGTTTATTATGAAACCTAGTAAGATTTATTTAAATAGTTAAGATAGAATTATTTACATATTTACACATAAAAAGAAAAAGTGAAGTATCTACTATAAATTTAATCTAAAAAATCGCGCTCATGCGGCATAGTGCCAAGAACGCTGGCCGCATTTCCCCGTTGGATCGCAATACTGATGCGTTTGGCGAAAAAGCATCCAGCTCTCTTGTCACCAGCGGCGGAGATTAGTCTTGGGGAGATCTCTTTAAGGAGACCCCTAGCACCGGGGCCCCATGGTCCGAATGTCTCCACGCCAAACGGCACAAAAATTTAGTCATCGTTTAACGAACTATATTTGCGCCGTTTGGCGATCTCAGCGTTTTCAGCAGACGAATTAGCTTTTGAGACTTTTGAAACCAAGTAAATTCTTTTAGAATTTAATAAAATATAATCGGAAACAAGAATTATCTGTTTACATTTTAGCGTTAACGAAAGAACCTTCCGTTTTTTTTCGAAGTCTCATTGTGGAGGCCCTTCTTTCGTGGAGCTCCCAGGGCTGTAGCCTCGGTTGCCCTCCCCTAAATCCGGCCCTGGATAGTCAGCATCATGGTAGTACAAATAAAGTTTTTTCGGCGTTAAGTAAGGGTATGGCACACGTCTTTAACAATTAATTCCTTTGCCTAAACTAAACGTTCCCAAACCGCACCAAAAAGCCTAGACGTGAGATAACGATGCGGTCGAACTGACCCGAAGCCCATTTCTTTAATACCTTATCAATTTATCTGCCATCGTTAGTGCGGGCGGAGAGGGTATCTACTTGAACGACAGTTGAACGGGCCTTTGTAGCCTATTTCTCAAATAGTCAAATAGCCTGCACGTTGTAAGAAATTTCTTGTGTCCTGTGAGACAGTTTTTGAGCCAATATTAAAGAAGGCGACAATTAATTTCGTAGATATAATTAAGATATTTTATGTTCGTTTGTTAGTTCTGAAGTTCTTGACCGCAATTCAGTCGTATGCATGCACCAAATTCTTGTATAAAAAGAACAAACAAAGTGGAAGGGACATACCCGTAATAAATCGAACCATGGGTATACTAGATCACAGTAGTATAAAAAAATTAAAATAACGATCAAGAAACAAAAAAAAACGACATGCCTATACAAATTGCCCGCGCGACTGGACACTTTTGTATAGAAATACCGTTTTTTTAACTTTGTTATATTATAGTGATGTAGTTTTATAGCCCGTGGTTCAATTCATTACGGGCATGTCCTTTCCACGTTGTATATTATATATTAAGTATCTCATATTCATTTCCTCACAGCGATTAAATGCCATAAACTCTATTTTTGTGTTTTTGACCATTGCTAATAAAATATGTAAATCAAATTTAAAATCGATTTATTCCTTCGCTATTAAGTTGAAATTAACTTTATTTTGAAAATCATCACCAAATCTTCTACTTCTAGTTAATCAAAGTAAAAAAACAATATTGTACAGTTAAGACATTATCTTAAGAAGCACTAATAGTCCTTTCTAACGTTAGCAGTTACTGAAATGATCCCTTTACTTTAGGCTAGAAATTGTATTAAATGCTTCTTTGAAGTAATAATATGTTCATCGTGTATTCTGTTTGCTCTTTCATTTTTGAATTTAGGGCAGTATGAATAGGGATAGACAAACTTGATATTACAATAAGGAACAAGTCATTATTTTAAAAAATCCAAAAACCCGACTGCCTTTTTATATACCCAGTGTCATTCTCAAAGTAAATACGAATCTAACGACACCTCTCAAACTAAAATCCATCGAACCGTTCAGGCTGCAGAGCCAAACAATTATACATACATATTCTCGAAAAACATAATCCTCCTGCTGGCGCAGTCGGGTAAAAACACACAAATATTCACCTGTATCCGCAACGAGCTGTTCTTCGTAAATTAAGCGCACTTTGCTTTTTAATGAGACTCACAACTGTGGTTGGTTACAACAAGAGAATATAAACAAAAAAAAAAACTTTAATTATTCTTATTAACCGTGCCTTGTCGGATAAATCTGTGCCGGAACCCGGCCTAGAATAGGACCACTCCATCTCTCCCTGTAGATGTCGAAAGAAGCGACTTTAAGGAAATAAAGCACTAAACCATGTGGAACAACACAGCAGACAGGGCCGGCCCTAAAACGTTTAGCCAAAACCTTTTATCACTGCATGATATAAGCTGAAATGTGTGCCAACCCCAGGTAGAAGAAGAAGATTCATATTAACGCAATATGACATAATCAGAACAATAGTTACAAGTATAGCAGTTTATAATACACGTCACGTAATGGGCGTCTTCACTGCCCATTAAAGATGTCATGTTCACCTCAAAACAACACGCGGGCAATGCCGCGGGTAGCAGCTAGTTGTATAACAAAATCACGAATTAAACAATCAGAATAATAAGTATGGCAGTTTGTAAAATACACGTCACGTAAGGGGCGTCATAACAACACGAGGTGAGCGGCAATTAATGTGTACTGCCCTTTAATTGAGTTGTTCTACATTTAAAAGGTAACTTTTTGAAGCTTCGTAGAGATTTTTTTATTGCTGGCTAGTTATCACAGTTTGAAATTTTATTTTTATAATATTGTGGATTCGCGGTTTAGAATTTTATTTTTATAATGTAACTTGGAAAAGTTATTGAGTATAAATATGGTCTCAATCGTCCCTTTAAAAATTTTCGGTATATTTTGTTAGACTTTATGTCATGACATTACATTCTCTTACATCTAGAACCCGTGAATTGCAAACTCTAAAAGCCACGCTCAGCAATATTGTAGGCAGTTAGGCACTTTATTGCTACATTGTAAAAATCTAAATAAAATGGAAACATTTTCTTATCTTGTATTTTAAAAGGAACATACTCCTATCTTATTTTATGGTGGCAATAGTGTTAAATAAATAGTTGAAATGCTAAATACAGTACCAAATCAGCTCAGAACCTTTTTTTACGACACCTCATTACAATAACAAAAAGTTAAAGAGAATCCGCCGTAGGTGTAGTGCATTTATTTCTAAACATTTATTTTTATGACCTGACTCAAATCACCATTTCTTCGTTTACGACTGACCATTTGTTATTGAAGTGTCTGATGCATTATCCTTCAAGGTTTAACGAAAGGTATTCAGTACCATGAATTGAATTTGTATATATCTTACACATTTCTTAAAAAGCTTAATTAAATACCGAATCAGTAATTACTTTTTAAACCTACCCGCCAAAGAATACCTGAATAATTCTTAAAATGTTAAAATTACGAAAATATTTCGCAGATTTGCGGACTTTTTTGCTACTGCAAATGAAACATATAAGTATGTTTATTTTGCTTGATATTTTTATTCCGAGTTCCCGTATTATCAAGTAATGAACCACGTGGGTTACACCACGGGTTACACCATGCATAAAACCCAGAACAGTCTTATACGGGTTAAAGTAGATATCGATCACACAGATATAATTAATATGGTTACGGAACAGTTTTGGGGTTATGATTCATTAGGACGATACATCGTCGGCTCATGCAGTCAATAGTTAAACTTTGTGGAGTATAGAATGTACAGACAGGACTGGAAGCAAAATGTTGGTTGTTGCCTACACTATATTGGTCAATTAGTTCAGTGTTATCATTGAAACACACTCCTACTTTTTCTCTGTACAAGAATAATTCATGGTCAATTTAAGTGTAGTGGCTATGTATTATTTTAAAAGATTTGGATACAAAAACAATAGATACAATACATAGAACTCAGAAATGGGGAACATTAGTAGTAAAAAAACCTGTTTAAGTAATTTGTACAGACTTTTCTCTCTTAGCTATTTATATTTTACAGATCATGAGTTCAGATATCTAGCCATAACCTTTATATGGGTATTTTAAGGTTAGAATTTATTATTTTATTTATAGAAAAGACAAACTTTGAGACTACTCTGTTACTACGATGATTCATATCGTGAACATTCCAATTTAAAACGACTACCAAAGGAGCTACAAAAGTCGCAATTATCTGTGCAGCATTTTCGACAGCTTCGCGTAAAAAAGTATTTTTCCGTTCTTTACGTTCTATAATCTATGTTTAGGTAACCAAATACAGGGTGTATTTTCGAGCGATATTTTCGTAATACATCGCCGGCACGCGAGCTACACACGTGCGTCATCACGACAAATGCAAATGAATGCTTTCATGTTGAACAGTTACAGGTGATTATTTTTTCGTGTAGCAATAACTTACAGTAGTTCGTACGCATCTTTCTTTTTGCCCATGTGGTTTTGTTTCCAGCTTAGAATATGACCATTCCATCTCTTTCTGTTAACGTCATGAGAGGCGACTACTGGGCTTATATCTTATCATAACATCTCATGCGACAGTTGCTTGACTAACAAGGTTTAATGAATGCATTCCTAATGAAGAGATTTGGACGTCAGGCCTGTTGTAAAACCTCAGCCAAAGTCTTATCTAGAGTAAAAATTTTTTGGCCAAATTGTTTTAATGGTTCCGGTTGTTTTTTCTAAATTTTGGATACTTGGGTCACCACTGACATGTATATCTTTGAAAAAAATATAACCCCGGGCTCCGATATAATATTACTAAGGATACAATTGAGGACGCGCTAAGAAAGAGGTCGAGTTTTAGCAACTGAACTTGCTTCAAGAAGATTAGGTATAAATTAAAAAAAATAGACCTAATCTTCTTGATAGTTTATCACAAAAAAAAAAAAAAAACAAAAATTAAGCAACCTTATTATTCTAATAAACATATTTAACAAAAAATACGATCTATCTTATGATCGATTGGTACAATCAGAGCCTTGTCCGTAATGACCGGGTGACTTTGACGGCGCCGTACTCACAAAACCCCAGTTATGTATGTAAATGTCTCATTGATAAGCAAAGCCTTTCTGATACAAAATAGTATCGTTACGGAGGTTATGGGAACGTAGAAAAATTTTATGTGCTGTAGAATCTAAGCATAGTTTGAAATCGTAGCATTAAAGTGAAATGTATCTATTGGGAATAACCTTATTATTCTAATTTTATCATTTTTTTTCTGATAATATGTTGATCTTCTATTTATACATATGTTTTTCTATTTTTTCCATGTTAATTATAATTAAATATCTAAACAAAATATTTATTTATAAATTATTAAAACTTACAATTAAATTTTTTAATAAACATACTCGTTTTTCATTGAAATGAAGAGGCTTACAACTATTTTTATAAAATATTATTAAATATCCCACATGCATAATGTCCGTATGCAAGCCTCCCTAATATTTACACATAAAATTTGCCAGACAAATTGTACAGAAACTTAAGAAAACTTAAAAACTTACAAAACGAAAGTTCTGACAGAAAAAGAAGATAAGTGAAACTAAATTGTGGGAACGTCCTGTAGGTGCAGTGTAAATGCCGCCGCAAATTCGGGCTAGCCCGGTGCCAGGCCGCGCCGTGCACCCTGTATAATTGCCTGTCTACCACGTGTGTTGTGTATGACTGTTAATTTGCCTATGTCTCACTAACTTGAGTATATCTTCACGCTACCCTTTTAAATTTACTTATTGGGCAATGAACTATGGTTTTAAGATATGTAGACTGTTTTCTATGTTCTTATCTCATTAAAATAATAGATTTAGTTGCTGAGCAATGCCACCCCGTTTTAAGTGGACAAGTTCGGTGACAGATTTGAGAATTTTAGGCCACTTGTAGTCACCTATCCAATTCGCGACCATGCTCTGGGTTGCTTAACATTCAATAAAGGTATACTCTTATAGACATGTCAATCAATAGACTTAGAACTGCTCACTATAATTACTAATAGTCGTAATAGTGATGGTAAAAAATAAAATTTCTCGATTTTTTCAACAAATAAACTAGCCTCTAATTTGCAATAAAACCGGTTAATTTCAGTTGAGTAAATTCATCAAACGGTACTTAAAGGTGCTTGACTGAACACAAACACCATAGTAACCAATTGAAATGTCACACAGTTTGACACCATGTAGCAATAAATTGTCCTTCAAACCGATTGGAGCGCGATTATTTCGCAGTGGACTAACAATAGGTCGCCACGGCGCAGCGTGGACACATAGGTCGTGGCGTGGCGTGTTGCTGCGTGGCGTACACCGACCGTGGGACAGTAGCCGGAATGCAACTGTGACCAATCGATTATCAAGAATCGATTTTTCAAAATAACGGTAGCCATAAGCGATTTACATCTCGATAGTTACGTAGCAATTTGTGAGCGTGATCGATGAAATTTCCTTTTGCGGGTAAACGTTGTCCATTGAAGCTTCAACTGTCGTTTCATAAGGCACGGCGACGCAATGGCACGAATGCGGGATATTGTAACGCGTCCAGATTATGTTGGTCTATGTCCGGCAGTACTCATGCTTTGGTTTGGTTCTGGTTCGTTTCTAGATCGCGGGGCAGGGGAGGTATTGTTAACTTGGTCTTGTGACACATTGTCGCCGGTCGCACGATTTCACTGTCCGGCGAGACGTGACGAGCTACGCGTGGTCGCTGTTTTTATTTCTGCCAATGACGGGTGTTGAGGCGTGGTATGCCCAGTGCGAATCCCACGATAACCGTACATTTATTATGACTCTTATTACTGAAACTGGAAGGGTTATTTTAAGATTATTCACGACTGGTTTAAGTTGGTTAAGTGTTGAACTGCTCGGAGGTGGGAGTGATATGTTTTTTTCACAGTATACACACGCCCACTTAGCGAAATCGTCAATAAAGTAATCTGGTCTCGATTTCGTCTCGAGATTTCTAAATTGATTTTGTTTTGTTGTGTGTAACTAGCAGTTTATTTATGTTTTTTCTTCGCAATGCTACTGATGACGGTTAGTTAACTGTTTGGAAATATTGTCACGGGCTAAGTCATATCTAACTCCTGTAAGAATCTACGTAGTTCATTTAATAAATTTAATAAAAAATGTTGGAATAGATGTGGTTAACTTTACTTCTTGTTGTAGGGTCAAAATGGTTCCAATATACCTAGTTTCTATTTCAAATGATATTTGACCAATACGTGGCCACGGCTATCCCTTTATTAAACCTCGTTCCACTTTACTTATAGTACTTTGGTAGCTTCCTTAATTAGATCATTTAGAATTGTGCTTAATTTTTTTTTTTTTTGGTCAAATGGTCCAATGTGAAATAAAACTGAACCACTTATATGCATAACCCACGCTCCTCTAGGGAATATTTCAAAATCTCTTTTCCACAATCTCTTTTTTACATAAAAACAATGTATTTAACCAAATAGGCCTTAACTGCAAGCAATCTAATAAAGTTATTTCCAGATTCCACTAACTACTTACTGGTCCGTCTTTGCTCACAATAATTAAACATACATAAATATATATATAATTAAAATTAAAAAACCAAAACCTGTATACTTAGACTTTTATAGAGTCAGTAACATACTAAAAAATCATTAAGATCTAATCACATTAAGGAAAGAAAAAGCACTTTCTTAATTTGCTTTTTTAGTATGGAAGGAGTGCATACTATACTTCCCTTTTAAAACAAACTGGCTAACCATTTTCTCTCCGGATCATCAACTAACTATCATCTAATTACTTTATAAACCATAATCTCTGTCTGTTCGATCTCCATTACATAAAAATGAAGTTCATTATTCGATCGGTAAGTTAACAGTAATATAATTGTAGTTAAAACTTGTAACGTAATCCGCTGAGATATCTCAGATTTGACTAGCTTTGTATCGGCGGTGGTGGGTTCCTCTTGCGACTGTAGTGAATCTGACTAATATGAGGAGCTCGGTGGCCCGGGCGGGAGTATAGGCACAGTCCTACCAATGCCTATACCACAAAGTTAATATAAGTATTATATTTTTATTTTATTTATTTATTTAACTTTATTACAAAAATTTTAATAGGCGGATTTAAGGCCCATGTCCTTTTCTACCAGTCAACCTACAGGTGATGCCGATAAAAGCTAACTTTGGAAGACATGGAACATTCTATTTTAATTACTATCTTCAAATTTTACCGAAAATACATAAATTTAACGATAATTTTATTTATTTATAAACTTGTCTATATATTCATAAATATACATGTAAAAAATATACAAATATTGCATAAATTCATAAACCCTACATAGACTACATAAATATTATAATACTCTATGACAGCACTCTTAAACGCTTAATTATACTTATACGGAATAGTATCGCCTAAGGTCCGGCGCAATATGCGTCCCCTTTACCCGTTCTCACACCTTTCCCCCGTTCTCGCCTTTTCGCGGCTGCAGGCGCCGCTCAACACCTCCACATGGCGCGAACGGGCGAGAGGTGCGAGGACGGGGACGGGGACGCATATTACGTCAGACCTTAGAAGATTCCATTCCGTATATAATACTTAGAATTATTTTGTGGTATAGGCATTGGTAGCGCTTTCGCAAGCTGAGTGACACCGGGCGTGGTTCGCACTTCGATGGGTGACCACAAGAGGCATTAAGATTTCTAGAGCTACTCCGTGCTTCGGAAAGCAATGCCGTTGGTCCCGGCTATAATCATTGTATGGCAGTCATCAAGCTATGTTATACTATGCCTTTAGCAGCATGAAAAAATGACACCAGTGTTAGCAACTTACGCACACGATATAACATAAAAACTGACTATTTAAAATACACGCTGACTTTTTTGGTTTTGGAAAAAAATTTCGTGTATTAAATAAATTCCTCTATCCATATACGTAATCCAAATTTGTATACGACACAAGATAAAAAAGTTGCGATAATGATTTTCGATCGAGACCACATATTACGCCCGTCCATAACTGCCGCGTGACCCCGATAACTCGAAATCTAGCCGGCCGGGCGGTACTACTAATTGATCTTACGATTTTACTTTCGAGTTTTTACCGCTTCCAGAACCTTAGAAATCCTTGTGATTTCCCAAATGTGTGGCTGAAAGCGGTCTAAAATATGTTATGAGAAGCTAATAACTAAAGAATGACATCAATGAGCAAATATTCAAAAATCCTGAGATTATTTAACTGTTTATATTGGGAAGGTCCCGGATTCCATGAGTTGTATTTTTTTTGGTTTGTCCCAGATGCAATAAACAAACAGGGAATCCACCAGACGAGCATTGTGATTATGACATGACTGGCACATCTGCCCGCCGCACGCGCCGCGCCAAAACAGGGTTTAGGGGTCGATGAACCCCTTATCTGCACCATAGACTAATTTATAGATTTTTTTTCTTCTGGGCCTTGAATGTTTACCTAATTATTGAAGTGTAATAAATAAGAATTAAAAAAATAAACGATAATAAAAAAGAAGGTACCTAATTTTAATATAATCCACAAATAACTTTGTTAACCCTTGTTTTTATACAACGTAGTTAATTTTTAATATGTAAAATGTATATAATATATAGTATATAACTTACTAGAATATTTTGTTAGTTTTCGACCACCAAGTTCCCTTACATATTTGAAAAACATTATACATATATCTAAGTTTCTTTTTCTGAAAAATAAAACTGGTCATAAGGCCTTTCACTAGGGATTTCCTATCCTTGTGTGAGGCATAAGTCCAGAAGTAAACATGCAGTTTATGATGATGATAAAAATGAACTATCACTGCTACCTTTACTCTAACTATCCATTAACTATAATATAAGCTGCAAAAACTAATATCAATACCTACATCATAATTACAAACAGTACAAGCCTTACCTAATCCTCACTTTATGCAACTCATCCACACACTAATCGCAGATCGCACGACTCTCATCCGTTCCCAAGGCATGTAATGGGCAACCTATCGACATAACCAAATCTCGATAATATCGATAACATTCACACATAGCACACGCACTAGTCGTCTTGTCAATAGAGATGGGCCGGCGGGGGCTTTGTTGTTATCGTTTATCGACATCGGTTTTTCGACGGCGGTCCTGTCACTCAAAGATTTTTGAGTTTTTGTCGGCCCGTCGATATATATTGATGTGGTAGTGACTGTGAAAATACAAGTATTTCCACATTTGAATTATATATTTTTTATTTTTTAGTGTAATGTGTCTACTCTATACAGAAATACTTATGAGATCTCCCAAGGGATGGATATAGTGTTAGTAAGTAAGTAAATCGTCCCGAAAAGTATAGTTGTAAGTACATACAATAAAGTACCCTTTATTGCACAATACAGGACATAATTAAGTATCTTATCGCTAAACAAATTACCTATTATATTTTAATTAGTCAGTACCTACGTTTCTTAGTTACTTTCTAAAAAGTGTGCTTACATATAAAAACCGGTTTCTCATAAGATATATTCATACCAGTTTTTTTTAAATATTTTAATATTGAAGGAAAAGTTTAGTATATCTACGTCCATGTTATTCCAATAAGAATTTATTTTATTCATACTACTTACATATTTATTGCTCTTATAAAACACGTTTAAAGCCTACACCATTCTGCGTATAAGCGAGATGTCAAATAATGTCTAAATAAATTACTAAATTACTTAGTAATTGAATTGCTAATATTAATGTCTAGTCGGCTGTTAGTAAAAACTTGTTGATATTTACCTACTTGGTATTCTAAGAAACTTATATTTTGAGTTAATCATACAATATCAAACCAATCAAGGTGAAAAATATTTTCAATAAGTTAAAAATAATAATTGAATACGTACTGTCATATTCATAAAAAACTGCATTCCTAAATCAGTCATATAGTGAGTAAGCTATCAATTTAAATATTAAATTGACAGATAAAATAGCGCTTTTAAAATCAGTAGCATTGTAATATATAAATTGATTAAAGGAGTGCAGATTTTTTATGAATAGATTCGGCTAGTCTCAAAAAGAAGATAAAATCAAACTGGAATTTTCTTAAAACGTGTCTAATGGAGCATTGCAACCTTAACTAATTGGTTTTAAGTAACTAGTGTTCTAATTAGACATTTTGTGAAATGTCTGAAACTAAACAATTAACACTTGCACCGCCACAGATTGTAATATATCGATAGTATTGGTAGTATTAAGTTGTGTAAAGACGTGGTATCGGGACGTCCATCTGGAGCGATAGTTTTTTTCTCCGATGATTCCAATGACGGCCATATCGACATGTCTCAAACCTTTTTTCTTGACACTCAGATAATCGGAGGTGTAATAGAATTGAAGCAATTATAGCCAATGTAATTTGATAGATTTTGCAAGACAAAACTCCTTTAAGATTATTTCTCCATGTTATTTTTATGAAATTAACCGTAGACAAAATACAGCCAGTAACGTAAAAAATTCAAACATTGCACAACCGAACAATAACATTGCGGATTTAAAAATAAAACACTCAAATCGGATTACGCAACAGGGCTATTCACTGGCCACTCAGTTCGACGACCCTGTAATATTAAAAAGTTACGGACAATGGGAAAAGTAGGTAAATTTGAAAACAGAATGTCAATAGCCGGCGGCCGGCCGAACCTGCCCCACGCGCCCTTGACTTGCGGAGATAAAAAGGGGGAGATGACCGGCACTGCCCCCCCTCGCCCGCCGCGTCCCGCTGCCCTCTGCCCACGCCGGTGGTTTATTGCCATTTTTATCGTGCCCCTAAATTTAGTTTCATGCAACTGGTTGTTTAGACCGCTATGATAAGAAAGATTTTTAAAAGAAATAACCTGGTTGATTTTCTTTCTTTTAAGGAAAGTGAATTTAACAGATGCCTTTTCTTCAAAGTTTTATATCTATAAATTAAATGAAGTTGTAATACCGCTGTCAAATTTTTATAGTCTTGAAGACTAGTTAAAGTTAACATATTCAATTATTTCAAAAAAAGCTTTAGGGTAGCTCAATATATGTAATTTGTCCTCATTTTACTAGTGAATAATTATTATTATTTTTAGGTAAATACAATGAATTACCTACGTCGTCCATGCATTCAAAAAATTAAATCATATTTTTCTAAAATGGTATGACATAAAACTTCCATCCAAATCAACATTGAAAAACATAAAAAAAAAAATAGAACTGCCAACCTAAGCACAGTTGGTAGAACAGCTGATCGTAAATGTCCCCTCTCGGGCGCGACCTTGAGCGCCGACCCCACTATTGAAATTAAAAAGAAGCACCCGAGGTTACTGGAACTTTGCACTTTAAAAATGGAATTACCAGTTGCGTAAGGTTAATAACCGCTGGGGAACATTTTTATTCCTGGAAGTTCTTTTTTTAAATTGTTGGGGATAGATCTGTGATACTTCCTGATCAAGCGAATTTAGTTAGCATATTTTAGATTCTTGTAGGAATTTATCACGTTATAAACTATTGTGAATTGTGAACACTTCTTTGGCTTAGTCGTCATGTGTCGTCATGTCAATATCCAGCCAATTTAAAATGACCTTTTTTAGATTGATCTGGTCGGGTAACCAATGATACGAATATCATCTTTAAATAAGAAAAAGTTGGAAAACGTGCCTTGGGCTCCAAAGCAGTAATACTTCACAGCAAACTTGTAAAGATCCGCAAAAGCTATGATTATTATTTATATTTTCTCATAATTAATATATTTGTTGAAGATCTAATAACAAAGGTTCAGTCGCTATTTTCCAACAAGTCAAATCAGATACTTTTTTCTAAACGTCAAAACACACATTGTCTATCGAAATTGCATGAAATAGCAAGTTGGTTGGAATCTAATAGCGATCCTATTATCAGTTTTTCTGCATTATTATAATTACATTGAAAATGGATATGATCAATGACAAGTGACATTATTTTATAGCGTTTTATTCTTTTATCGGAACAAAATAATTTATTTTTGCCTTGAATACTACCCTATTTTAAGTGCGTTGACACTACTTCAAGAATTCTAATTACTCTTCACTAAACGACAAAACCGAAACTCTTTTAACATTTCATTCACACCTTGTTTGAGTTAGAAACCTCTTTTGTCGTATACCAGACGCAATGACTCCAACGGAACAATCGGAGGCCAATGTCCACTGCGTTCCATTGATCCATTCGGCTTTCTTCAAGAAATCACGTCGCCGGAAGACGATTCGACACGAACCACAGACCAGAACGCTGCCTTCACACTGGCCATTCTTAAAAAAATATTCGAACGAAACATGACTTTAAGAAGAAAAATATAACGTTCCATTTTCTATCGGAGTTTCTATGATGGAATTTAAACTTTGTTTAGAGTAATTTAAACTTATTGACTAAGAGATAAGGTAGTTTTTAATTGGTGGTAGTGAACTAGTGTGGTGCATTTCCAATCTTCTTCACGCGCCAGTGATGGGGTATGTTTCGCAGCGTCACCGTCAGATGGCATGCGTTCCGCACCGATACGTGGTTCGGTTCCCATTGGCCGGTGGATTAGTTAATTGATGGGAAACTCGTTTATTTGGTTCACTGGTGATACTTTCTAAATCACAGTTAAGACACATTGGTTCTTGGAAAACTAATGTTCGGTCGAAAGCATCGAAAGTTTACTTTTGAAACGATTATCGATTATGTATTTATTAGAAAGTCGAGTTCGCAGCAAATAAGAACTGCTGCTTATTATATATAATATATATAAATTGTGCCTAGTTTTTTATTTATTTAAACTTAGCACAATTTATAAAAATTGGTGTAAGTGGCGCAATTAACGCCATACGGTTTTATCTCGCTGTTAACTATAGACCAAATAAATAAATATATATATATGAACTAATCACACAGATTCAGCTAGCCCCAAAGTAACCTTAATCTTGTGTTATGTATTATGAGGTACTAACCCAACGATACTATATTTTACGATAAATACATATATAAATAAACATCCAAGACCCTGGACCATTTGAAAATGGCCATTTTCCAGCTTGCCTTGGCTGGGGATCGAACCCAGAACCTCCAGATTGGCGGTCTAGCTTGACCATTCCGCCACGGAGGTCGTCACCAAGCAGAAAGTATGTGTGGCTGGCGAGATAAAATTCGTAATGACATATTTATGTAGTGGATAATTATCCACTACATAAATATGTCCATAATATCACGTCTTTATATATCCCAGATAGGGGAGACAGGTCATTTTGAGTCTCGCGGCTCTAAGCAGCAGGTCTGGGAGAAAAAAAAATAACTATCTGAACTAAATATAAAACAAAGTAATTCTGAAAATAAATACATCGTATAAAATAAAACTAGCTAGGCGACCTTTGCTTTGCTCGGTTACTTTTTTTAGCCGCCGTAAAAATCAGTGTTCATCAATCAGTGCAGTCAGTACTGAGGGAGTGGCGGCAACTCCCTCAGTACCGAGTTTCATCAAAATCGTTGAAGCCGTTTCCGAGATCTTCATTATGTAGAATTGCTCGTATAAAGTATAGGGCATGTAGAGTAAATTACATTAAAATACAATAAATTAATTACATATATAACAATTGATTCAAAGGATTTACCTATATAAATCGATCATAATTGCAACCATTTCAAAAATATTAAAAGAGCTATAAATGCTATAATTTGATATAAAGGTTTTGAAAAATTTAGATTTTTTTGTAACAGATACGACTTAATATATATAAGGTATACCACCTTCATATTAACAACAAAACATAAATAAGGTTTAGCATTGTTCTCTTTTAAGTATCATAAAATTAGAATATGTGATATTTTTTCCACTAGTCGTTTTTTTATTGCCACGAGCATTGGTATGTTTTTAAATCGAAATTGGGTACTTTCATGGATAAAAATAATATATTTTCTACTGTTTAGGAAATAAAACGTCACAAAATAATGTCACTTGTCGTGATCATATCCATTTTCAGTGTGATTTTAGGTTTATTATTGGAGAAAAACGAGCGCTATTTGACTCTAACAATGTATGACGTTTGTGACGTTAAATTTATTTAAAGGAAACAATATTAAGGAAACCAAACTCTTAAATTCGAATTTAACAATTTAGGTATTGAATAAAGAAAAATGCCACAGATAGGGGTCGTAGGTTCGAAGGGCATGAGATTCGTTGATTCAAGACGATGGAAGTACTCAGCTTTGGTGTACAGCCCAACTTCATGAGTAGCGGAAAGAGAGCGAGGTCCATTTATTTTTTGTATTGACAGACATAGGTTGCCTCAGACGGCATTTCCTACTTCACCCGGACAAAGGAGCGAGGCCCATTTTTTTTTTGTATTGACAGACATAGGTTGCCAGGGACGGCATTTCCTACTTCACCCGGACAAGGTTTGAGGAGCGGGCCAGAGGCCCGGCTTCCTATATTTTTATACTACTAGCAGCAGCGAGCGAGGTCCAGCTCGCTGCCGCTTTTGTATGGTCAGCGCGGGGTGCGGTGCGGTGAGGTGCGGCGCGGAGCAGGAAGGTCATCGTCATACGTCATTAGTCTACATTTAATACAACTCCCATAGAACATGTTTGTTTTGACGTTTAGAAAAAAGTATCTGATTTGGTTTATTGGAAAACAGAATTATAGTTGGGTTCTAAATAACTATAAAAGAGATAGGAACATTAACAAAAGGCAAAAACTTGTCACATATGAAAGACATCTACGCGTATGCGTAGCGTACGTTACGTACGTTCTACTTAACCAGAGCGGGTGATACACAAACTGATTATCAGAGATAAAGAAACGGATAATCGGATACATTTTTACCTAGTTAATTTTTTGCTAACATATTGTGAAAGCGGCTTCTTAGGATAATTTTATCAAAAATTAAATGTTGGAATTTATGTCTTGCATCACTAATCCGATGTTATTTTAATTCGCCAATGTGTTTATGTCAGATGTAGGAAAAATTTCTCGAGATCACGGATATCTTTTCGATAAAAATAAATAAGTGTTTTTTATAATAGCTTTAGGTAAATATGTGTCCGATCTGATAATTTAGTACTAACATTAAAGCGAATGCGCGTGGAAGGAAAAAGAAGCCAGCGCCCAGCAGTGGGATACTACTACCACAAGCTATTAAAATATATAAATATTTTACAAAAAAACAATAAATTACGTAGGTTACTAAAACCTAATGAAAGAACCAAAGTGGTGGGAGGACTGTGCCATGGAAGATGTAAGGATAATAGGCAGGAGAATATCTTGGAGGAGGCCAGTGACAGAGCAAAATGAAAGATCGTAGAGGATGCCAAGACCAAGAAAGGATTGTAGCTGGAAGTAAGTATACCCATGAGTATACCAGACTTCCGGCAAAGTCCGACAGCTAGGTGGGTCGGAAATTTCTAGCAGGTTGCTGGAAGAAACTGGTTTGCGATGGCAAGGGATAGAACAAGATAGTGCAGATAGAAAGAGGTTTATGCCCAACAGTGGTTCCATGAAAGCTGACGATGATGATGATGCTCAAACCAAACATTATTAAAAAGATATAGTTATTAAAACTAAAACACGATTACAGAAAGATTCTTGCTGAAAAGTACGTTTATCCAGTGAAAGCGCAGCAGGGGGAAATAGCCTGTAATGTTTATATTTTTAAAATGTGTTAATTGAGCCCTTTCTTTTGGTACCCTACACGGTATGATTTGATTAATTTTATTTGATCAATTTTATTTAGAGAGCACCATATTAAATTTACTGTGATAGCGTGTAACCAGCGTACAGCCCTTTATCAGTGATACCTTATTTGTTAAGGTACCATGGATATTGTGTAGATACGAGGTAACAGGTGAACATGCATGTATATATATATATATATATATATAAATATAAATATATATAGGTGCTACGAGAAATACTTCACACGCCGTCGTATCGTAGCCTCGTAGCACCTATGTCACATATGAAAGACATCTACGCGTCGTGTGTAGCGTTACGTGCTACGAACCTCTACGATATGTCTACGAAAGATTTTTTATCGATCTACGAACGTATTTTTTCTACGAAGAGAACGAACATTCCAGTAAAAAATAATCAAATATTCAGAGTAATTTAAGAGGTGAGTATTTTCCACTGTAATCTACCGTGAAAATATTTTTTTTACATATAAGAATAATAAAAAAAATATAAAAGTTTAAACGTCATATCTAACCCAATTATCCGTAAAGAAGCTATCTATATAAAAAAAATAAAACATTTCTATTTATTGAATGTAAATACAGCCAACAGATGTTACTGATAACTTGAAACAAAACCGGCGTGTTCCATAGCGAAAACAATCTAGCCTCCACAAAAACTCGCCGAGCATAAACCCCATTCATTCACATCTACAGCGAACACCAATCAAGCTTTCATTAGTCACAATCA
Organism: Acrobasis suavella; assembly: GCA_943193695.1. Classification (NCBI taxonomy): domain Eukaryota; kingdom Metazoa; phylum Arthropoda; class Insecta; order Lepidoptera; family Pyralidae; genus Acrobasis; species Acrobasis suavella. Next base: position 5,913,329 of record OW971945.1, on the reverse strand, counting down.
ATATTCATATCCCATGCGAAATCTTCCACAAAAAAAAACAATATGATAGATGATCCGCGACTGCGCCACAACCAAATTAAAAAGAACAAGCCATATCACTTAGCGCACACACACAAGCGGTTTTATTAAAAAATTCTACATATCTCTCGCGTCTTCAGATAACCCCCCGCCCCCACCGATAGAGACAGAAAATAAAAAATACGAGCAAGAAAAGGACAGAGGCGGATACGAAAATTATAATTGCCAGTACGTAAATTAACACCGCGGATTCGGTGTGTCTCCTTCTGAGATGTGTGTTCCTTACGTGTGTGAAAGAGAGGGTTTGTGTATGTGATTTACATACAAACACAATAGCAGACAGTGAGGGAAATCGAAGGCGATCGGTTTTCCGATCCGCTTCGTGCATCGCGCTTGTGCATTATGGATGCATCCGAGCAAGTACGAATTAAAACAATCCGGTTGTGGATAATGGATGCGACTGCATATATTTCGTTGGAAACAGTTTCAGACGGTTCAGTTTTAAATATATTACTTTCTACGGGTAGGTTGGGGGAAGGAGGTTTTGTTTACATGAAGTCTTTGAGAGATTATTTGGTTTATGTTCTGTGCAAGATATGGCATAGCGAATACGTTAAATTATGTTCTAAAATTACATAAATATACTATAAGTTTCTAAGTGCAATGTAAAGATTCAAAAAAGACCCGTAATCTGACTAACGGAACATCCTTAATCAAAGTTCAAAATCTACTCAAGCGAAATTGAATGTAATATACTGTAACACTATATATTAAAGATACCTTTTTTTGTACATTTATTTTAATTCTATTGGGAACAACTAATGTTTTAGGAAATTAAAGGGAAGTGGGGTAGTTAAGACTGAAGTACGTGGCTTTTTAAAAAGAGAATGACACTTTGTAAATCTGAAAATGTACGAGTAAAATTAGCATTCAAAAATCTGAAGCAAATGCTTCAGATTTTTGAATGCTAATTTTACTCGTTTCACACAGTATAAATATACTGTGTGAAACAATTATAGTGCTTGCACTCGAGTATGCGAAAGTATAAAAAAAGTTTTGTAATATCTTAGTTACATATTGACGACCTCCGTGGCGTAGTGGTCACCAAGCTAGTCCGTCACCCAGAGGTTCCAGGTGCGATTCCTGGTCAGGGCAAGTTGAAAATGGCCTTTTTAAAATTGTCCTGGGTCTTGGGTGTTTACCTATATGGTATATGTATTTATTATAAAAATATAGTATCGTTGAGTTAGTATCCCATAACACAAGTTTCGAACTTACTTTGGGGCTAGCTCAATCAGTGTAATTTGTCCTTATATATTTATTTATTTATCTTATTCCATATGGTCCTAAGTACTGTCGTCCCCGTCAGCGATCAGGAGGTTATAATATAGTTAATTTGCATCTTTTTAAACATGTAAGACTTTTAAAAATTAATCCTTCACTTTGTAGCTTAGATTTCGTACGTAATGTAGTATCTTGTGATTTTTTTTAGATATTTAATATATACGGACAAATCACAGATCAATTGAGCTAGCCCCAAAGTAAGCTTAAGCTTCTGTAATAAGATTCTAACCCAACTATACAATATTTTATGATAAATACATATATAGATAAACACCCAAGATTTAGCATAATTTGAAAAAGGCCATTTTCCGACTTGCTCTGGCTGGGGATCGAACCGAGAACATCCAGATTGGCGGTACAGCGTGTTGACCATTACGCCATGGAGGTTGTCGGAATTTTACATAACATAAGAACACGTCACAATGTCAGCAAATTTTGGGCACCAATTTATGTTCCCGCATTTTGACTTTTACCTTATCTATTGTAAAATATATCATCATGAACTAAAAATAAATGCAAAGATAATTCATAATAATATAATCCGCAGAAGATACGAGGCCCCCAAGGCGCCATCTATCCAGGCCCCGCAAGACTAAGCTGCTTTTCCTATGAGAGACATTTATCCGATTTTGAGCGCAGCCCGCGACTTTCTATTTTATTTCGATATATTACTGTTTATTACAGAAATTTATTTGTTGTACATTTATTTTCAATAATATTGTTTTTTATAATTTGACCTTGAATGTCTCATCCTGCAGTGACAACTCACAAGAGATTTTGTGTTTCTTTTTTTTAATAGTCAAAACATTTTATGTGTCCTCCTTTGTTTGTTTGTTTTTTTTTTAATAGCCAACACTGCTGTCAGATTTTTCATGTTGCCTAAAGGCATCTGACATAGCTTGACGACTGCCATACAATGATGACAGCCAGGACCGACGGCTTAAACGTGCCTTCTGAAGCATGGAAGAGGTAGAGATTATTTATGCCATATTATATTATATTCAAGTGTGGACCACGTCCAGTATCGCTCAGGGGGTCCATATATATAGTTGGAAAATGGCCTTTTTCAAATTGTTCTGGGTCTTGAATGTTTATCTATGTATGTATTTGTTATAAAATGTAGTATCGTTGAGTTAGTATCCCATAACAGAAGTCTCGAACTTACTTTGGGTTAGCTCAATCAGTGTTATTTGGCCCTATATATTTATTTATGTATTTTGATGTTTGATAGATAGGAAATTGTGTGATCAGGGAAAGGCACCTCATACTATCTTTTTTTCGCCATTGGACGCAAAATCATTCAGTTTTAGTTTCATTTATTTAAAAAAAAGTCGATTCTTCGATTTCGTCAAAAAGACGAAGAAAATACCATTGAACTAAGGAGAAAAGCTCGGTGGCCCGGGCGGTGGGAGTGCGCATTACTAGCGCTTTCGCAAGTAAAGCGGCACTGGGCGTGATCCGCAATTGACTGGGTAACCACAAGTGGCATAAAAAATTATCTGCCTCTTCCATGCTTAGGAAGGCAAGAGTGGGTACTGGGTGGCCCGGCGGGAGTGCACATTTCTAGCGCTTTCGCAAACAAAGCATAAACATTTCTCGAACTCCTCCGTGCTTCGGAAGGCACGTATAAGCCGTTGGTCCCGGGTGTCATCATTGTAAGGCAGTCGTCAAGCTATGTCAGATGCCATTCGTCAGCCTGAAAAAACTGACACCAGTGTTGGCCCTTACTTACACACGATAAACAAACAAAAAGTGACATTAGTTTCTTTTTGCCTGCACCATCTTGTTCTGTTCTATGGCTTTCGCCTAAAATAAGTACAAATATATCCTATATATTAAGATTTTTAAAAAATACTTTTATTGTGACGCCTAAGTACGTATTAGGAGAAGGCAACCCGGCAGACTTATTCATCCTAGAAAACGACGCAATCCAATGGATACAGAATGTGAAGATTTGTATGTGATTTTGATAATGATTGTAATAGCCATTCGAATAAATAAATAAAATATAAGGACAAATTCAATAAGCCCAAACTCCCACCTAGTTTGGGCTTATAGAATTTGTCCTTATTTTTTTGCGGTTGCGTCGTATTCTTTTACGGTTCCTATGGCCACCTTCGGGCTCTATTGTCAGATCAGCTTCTTTTTTTTTTGTTTTTCGTGTCTGAAATCAGCTTCTTCTTTTTGTTTTTCATGTATGTGTGTCAGGTAAGTCAGCTTCTTGTCATAATAATATAACATTGTCATCCGACTTTCACAAGTGTGCAAAACAGCTCAATCGGTTGAAGACAAGTGGCTTAAAATTGCGATGCAAGATTGAACTCAGACAAATATACAAGATACATTACAAGTTAATTATAAGCTTGTAATAAAAATGTAGATATAAATTTTCCAGGGCCCTTGCTTGTTTAGGCAGGAGGTCACAAAATGTGATACAATTATCAAGAATACCTCACGGCGTAATTAAAGAACAATGGTGCTTAAAAATGCGTAGCGACGTCTAATATTTATGGAACAACCTCTTTACTGTTGTAGTTTTTTATAAATAAGTCTTTACATACATAAAAAAGACATTGTAAAATTATGTATAAAAATGAGATTTACGGTCTAGGTAAATAATGACATGATAGTTCAAAACTTTACAATAATGAAGCTGTAGCCGCAAAGATACCGATGCATTATCACATCTTTATCCCTAACGGGATAGACAGACCCTACGGCCGAAAGACCCAAAAGCTATCTTGAAAAACATATGACATGTCTATCTTGATGAACATATAAAAAAAGAACACCACGGAGGTATATACTGGGACACGCACAAAACAATGGCAGGCGATAGTTAACCTCGCAGCAACCTCCCCTTTTCCTGAAAATATATGACAATGTCTTGAAGAACATATAATAGTGGCTCAAAAAGACACCACGGCGGTATATATAACTACGGCGATACGCAAAAAACAATGGCGGGTGACGGTTGAAATCAGCAACAACCCCCCAATGTCTAGAAGAACATATGACAATGTCTTAAAGAACATATAATAATATCTAGAAGAACATATTACAATATCTTAACGAACATATTATGACAATATATAATAGTGGGTCGTACAAGACAATGGCGGACGACGATTGACATCGCAGCAAACCCCAAGTCTTCATGAACATATATGACAATGAGTTAAAGGTCATGCATAATACAGCTAGTGAGTCAAAAAACCACCACGTCGGTACATAGCTATGGGGACACGCACAAAACAATGGCGGGTGACGGTTGACCTCGCAGCAACCCCCCAGTCTAGAAGAACATATGACAATGTCTTGAAGATCATGTATAGTACAGCTAGTGGGTCAAAAGACACCACGGCAGTATATAGCTACGGGGACACGCACAAAACAATGGCGGGCGCCGGTTGACCTCGCAGCAACCCCCCATGTCTAGAAGAACATATGACAATGTCTTGAAGATCATGTATAGTACAGCTAGTGGGTCAAAAGACACCACGGCAGTATATAGCTACGGGGATACGCACAAAACAATGGCGGGCGCCGGTTGACCTCCCAGCAACCCCCCATGTCTAGAAGAACATATGACAATGTCTTGAAGATCATGTATAGTACAGCTAGTGGGTCAAAAGACACCACGGCAGTATATAGCTACGGGGACACGCACAAAACAATGGCGGGCGCCGGTTAACCTCGCAGCAACCCCCCAGTCTAGAAGAACATATGACAATGTCTTGAAGATCATGTATAGTACAGCTAGTGGGTCAAAAAGACACCACGGCGGTATATAGCTACGGGGACACGCACAAAACAATGGCGGGCGACGGTTGACCTCGCAGCAACCCCCCATGTCTTGCCTCCCGCCCGGTAGCGCCGCGTGCAATTAATATGCCGAGGCGGCCGCGTCGACCGCGACTGTGACGACTTGACACTTGATTTGTTGTCTTGGTTAACACATTTTATTACATCTGTAATTTTTAATTTCATAAGAGCTTTCAGTTAAAGATGTGGTTAGTTGAGTAGTTCAGACATTAAAGATGTAGTTACTTGTTTCAGACAAAAAATAACTATAAATAAAATGTTTGGTTTAGAAAATTGTATTTACCGTCGATTGATTTTTGGTGCTTTAACACCTTTAGCACTATTGTTGAAAAATAACATAACTATTTGCAATTCAATAAAGTAATATTTAAGTTATTGCTCAAAATTTAATAATGTAAAATTTCCACTACAACGTGGTAGATTTATCATTGGACCAATAAATGTCACATTTTTACGAAGCATTTAATACTAGCAAAATCTGTTTATCCCTATGGTTGACTGAGAGAGAACGCTTTTAGCGTTAAGTCCGCCTATTATTAACAATTGTTTAAACAAATAGAATCATTAGTGCGTCACAAATAGATGATGTCTATGTTTTCATTGCACCATAAGACACTGCTATACTCCTTCATGATAAAAATTAAAAAAATATATATATTTTCAAGAAAGTAAAAATAATTAAAATATCTAATTGCAATGATCAAGCTACAACGGTTGACACATAACCCGTCCAAGTTTTCTTTTGCGAAAGAAGAGAGAGAATTTTTGATCAATAATTGTCACTGGGCGGCCCCCTCTCCCCGCCGACGCGAGAGGGGGTGAGGAGGATCCTGCGACGGGGGGAGCCGAATAGGAGGGGGTAATTACGAGTGCGTTTTGTTACCGAGATGATAGGCGCGAAAAATGGCTTGCGCGTGCCTTTACGTGTCGCCTCTAGTTTTGAATATTCAGAGTCGGCCTCTCGTCCTGATGAAATATTGAATAGACGGCGTAATTTATTCTCCAAGGAGTTTTCGAACGGTCCGCGTTCCGTTCGGATATTGAAATTAGGCGCTGCTTTGCCTAAGAAAAGCGTTTGTTTGACGGGTGTCCTGGAGTGGGTCTTTATGCGACCAGTCGCGGTGAAATTATTCTTTCTGACTCTCATTTGCCTTTGAGTATGGATCTGTTGTAATGTCTTCCATCGATGGTTATGAACCTGCGATCTTAGATTAGACACGTAACATTATTACAGCCTTTTTAGGAGGTGCTGAATTTACTCAGTAAAATTTATAAACCTATAAAATATCACAATCAGTTTCTTATTTGTAATATTGCATACAAATATAGTATGAATAACCGGTCAAGTGCATGTTAGAACACGCGAAGTGTATGGTTCTGTAGTTATGAATGACTAAAAACGTCTAAAAACAAATTTTCTATTGAATTTGTATAAAAGTTTCCTTTTCCGAGTACATTTTATAAGTTGGTCGCCTTTATATCTTTTTGATTTGTAAACCTTGTTGTTTGTGTTATATATACTATTGGCGTAAATTTTTTACGTGCCCATATATACAACCGTTTAGCAGATAGAGGAACACTTGACTTTAACAAAAATTTGCAAAATCTATTCAACAATACCACACACGATGGGTTACTGAAGAAAAAAATGACTCCCATTTCACATTTATGGTAGCTACAACTTTTTTGACATGATTTATATACATATTCATGCCAAATTATAGCTTTCTAGTACTTATAGTCTCTGAGTACAACAGCGGATAGATAGAAAAACAGACATGGCGAACTACGAAACCCTAAAAAATGGACTTACTACATTCTTCCTAAAAAATAAAAGGTTTTCACCCAACCAGGTAGCCGGTGTAGAGTCATCCCAACTTCAAATTTGGCATTCACATACACGTGCTCTCCATTCAAGTGCCTAATTAAGAATCGCAAATTAAGCCCAATATGAAGATTCAAACAAGCTATTGCACTTAGTGAATGCAAATATGCAAATTCATGCCTTACGTCGTGAACAGTGGGTGTACTGTACGCGCCGCGGACAGCGGAAGGTGTGGAGACTGTGTACCTATAAGTATTTTTTTATTTACATGCAAGTATGAAATTTCGATGGTATGTGAAAATATACAAATTAATGCCTTACGTCGTGAATAGCATGTGTGCCATACGCGCCTTGGAGGGCGCAAGGTGTGGAGACTGTGTATAAGTAATTTATTTATTTATATGCATATAAGAAATATCGATGGTATGTGCGAAAATGCAAATTCATGCCTTACGTCGTGAACAGTGGGTGTGCTGTACGAGCCGCGGATAGCGGAAGATGCGGAGAGTGTGTATGAGTATTTTTCTATTTATTTATGCATATCCATAGTTTTTATCCCAAAAACCATCCATTAATAAAATAAAAGGGGAGTGGAACTTTGTATGGTGTATGCCAATGCCATACAAAAATATACTTTATTACAAAGTACTAAACTTACGCAGTCGAAGTCGCTGTTAAAAGCTACTAAGAAGTATCAATAGCATGTGCAAAAATGCATATCTAAGCCTTACGTCGCAAACAGTAGATATGATGTACGTCCTGGAGACCCGCGAACATTTCGGACAATAAAGGTAAAAACATATATGTATACACGCGATACTAATCACAAATTTGACATGCTAGGCCTATGCGATAGAATCAGCTGAAAACATTTGCTGTGATAAACTTAGTAAATTTTTTTGGCTCACAATAAGTAATAGCCATTGAAAGACCTACTCAAAATATATTTTTATCTTGAACATATTACAATTATACTTTGCAAAAGTCTACGACTGCACTTGCTTGTTTCACTCTTGTTTCCAAACAATAAAAAGTAAAACTATAAACAATCGCCTCCACAGTTTTTCTAGTAATTCAGTGACAGTCCCAAGAAGAGGGTGGTTAATGAATAAAAAAATTCCCGTTTTTTCTCCATAGCTCAGTGATTAGTTACCCTTATAATGAGTAGTGTGTGTGAACTGCGCGTGTGTGGGACGGGGGATGTTTTTTAAGTTTCTGCTTGATAAGGGTAGATGTATTGATCGTGTTAAATGAGTTTAGAAAGACCGAGTAGGCTTGGGTTATAATTTGACGCATTATTTATCTACGTAATTCCAAAATTTGGACTAACGTTAGTACAGTGGGCCAACGAGGTACCTGGGTCGGCCCTCTACCTATATCTGTAATTTTCTCTTAAAATCAAAATAATATTAACATGAAAATGTATATTTAGAAAGACTCCATTTAAATCTTTCTGAATATATATTTTCATGTTATTATTATTTGAGTTAAGGAGAAAATTCAAGATATAGGTAGAGGGTCGGTCATCTCGTTGGCTCACTTTACTTACCGATACAAAAGAAATTAAGAACTATCAGTCTATCAATTTCTCATGTATCGATTTTTCGATATACTCGATTATGTTTTGAATAGATGTTGGTTCAATCACTTGACCTTGGTCTGGTATAAAAACCAAGTATAACAGCTGCCAAAATATACTCTGCCGAATTTACGCGACCGAACTTACTTCGCGTTTTTCATTACAACGCTTAGATATTTAATAAATGAGCAGCGGGACTTCAGCTGCGCAACTTCGGCACAGTGTGTATGTGTTTTGCCACCGAGATTCTGAAATATTATAAAACTACTTTTACTTTTTAACGATTTAATGTAAGTATAAATGGTCTGCCTGCGACAACGAAGTTACTGCTGTTCAAAATATTAGACGTAACAAAAAATTGAAGTAAAATGAATTAAGTTGAATACCACACTTCTAAATAGTGGGCAGTAATGAAGAATAACGCATGCTTCAAATGCGTGTGTGCCAAGATTTTTTTTTACTGCTAACTATGTTATAAGAAAATTCGTCTGGGTGATTCGAAGTCACGGTTGTACAATTGGTGGTGCATTCACAGCGTTAAAGTGAAGTGGGTGGGTTCGAATTCCACTTGTGACGAAATTTTTCATCACATGTTTTAATTTGGATAATAATTCGAACATTGCAATGGTGTTAAAATCAATAACTGTAACAAATAAGGTTCGTGCTGAGTCCCATTTATATTTATGTTAATCATGTGTTCAAATCAAAGCACGATAGTTTTAAAACCGATAAAGCGTGATATTATCAAAAATCATGTAAGACATTACCAGTTCTGAATAAAATAAACAAAATGTTTAATTTAAAAAAAGGAGGACAAACGATTCAATTTGTCTAAATTCAAGTGCGTATGAAGAAACTCGGGAAGTAAAGGAAAATGGGCCAGTTTTTCCGTGACGACACCGCAAACGACGTGTCAAGGTGAACCGAATGAAATCCGACCACCATGTATACATATACAGCCGGTTCCGCTAGGGATGGGATGGGCGCAGGTTGCGATGAATGTCTTTCGATGTAGAAAATGGGTCAGTTTTACTATAAATTGGAATAATCCGTTCAGAATTTTGTTTAAGGAAAAATATGTTTTATAGACAATAATTAACACTCATTTCATTTGAATTAATAGGAGCAATGTCAAAAAAGATTTTGATAGTTTTTAGATATAACTTCAGTTCCAATTTGTTTATATTTATTGCTTTTTTCAAATTGTACATGTATAAAGCAACACTACAGAGTTTATTTAACTAACGTTTATTTTTAGTTACATTTATTTCACATTAAATATAAAAATATGTACTAAACTTAGTATGTATATACTTACCAAACGTAAAATAAAACTGAGAAAAATAGCTTTGGTATTGCTATTACGTATGATTTGGAAATACACGTAATGTTGTAGTTGCAACATTCGTGTAACATGCGACTTTTAAAAAAAGATGGATTTATTTTATGTTACTATCGTATGTTTATTTGAAACAATAAGATGTTTATCTCAGCCCTACGCGGTACAGCCTTAAGGAATGGGGACTTTCTTACTTTTCTCTCCCCATTCGTAACATGTGTCCAGTATTACAGGGACTTTTAAAAAGCCACCACATCCCCTTATACACCCCTATGTGGGTCAAACGACTGGAGGGAGGGGTAGCTCAAGTTACTTTAGTGCAAGTTCAAGTAAGGATGTAAGAGTGACTCAAGTTAAATTAAGAATGTGGAGTTCGTACACTTTTTTTTTCTTTTTCGCTCACTTTGTTTGTTGACGTGGAGTTTTTTGACATTGTTGACTTGCCCCCGAGTTTTCTTTTAATTCTTGAGGCGTCCGTGTGTATGTACTTGGCGTTACACCTCTAAGCTCCTGTGTATGTGCGTCGTATTTTTTTGGTCGTATTAAGGGATTTCGTGAAGAGAGGTGTGTTTTACGGATTACGACCTCTTTGAAGTCTATGATTAAGGTTTGTAGGATACGTTTTGTTTGTTTTGGAACAAGGGTTCTTTGAGAGGTAATATCAGATGTGAGGTTTATAAGATATCAAGTGAGTGATCAAAAAAGGTAATAAATAACATGAAACAACGATGATGCAAAAACTTGGCGCCGCTTTTGCGGATTTTTAAAGATTTTTTATTTATTTCTCAAACAATAAATAGATAGTCGATGTCATTAACCCAGTCACGGCTACTTCTACGAAAACATAGAATGTCTTACCGCTGTAAAAACCGAGGAATTAATTAAAAAAAGCACCGCTGAAAGTGAGTAAGCTACGCTATTTATTCGCTCGCAATGTGCAATATTGCTTCTTATTTCCTTGGGTATAAGAGTGAGGTAGATTGCAAGTGAAAATATGTTAAGAAAGCCATTACGGGCGAGTCAGATGAAGCGTGTCGTGCGACAAACTAGCGCGCCTCGCAAAATGAATAAAAATGTTGCATACAGTCGGCAGGTCGCGACACGTACTGTAGAACAGCGATGTAAGAGGACCATGGACGCTATCTTAAACCATAGTGACCATGACGATCTCCGTGGCATAATAGTCAACATGATTGTTCGCTACCCAGGAGGTTCTGGGTTCGATCCCCGGACAGGTCAAGACGGAAAAGGATCTTTTCCGATCGGTCTGGGTCTTGGTTTATCCATGTGTTTGTTATAGAATATGGTATCGTTGAGTTAATTTTCCATAAAACAAGTGTACAAAGTACATGCACTTTCGCAATAATGTTACACTCAAAACGCCTGTGTGTTGTGCATAGTTGCAATGTGCTTGCACTGCGATGCATTTACCTAATTTTAACAATAAATTCAGTGTACAAACAGCACTCGTGGAGTTTGGTTATTTCGTCGGTACCTAACTCTTCCCCTTTTGTACTTGCACTAACGGTGCCGTACAAAGTTTTTGGTCCTTCGAATTTTAAGTTTTGAAACTATCTAGTGATAACAGTCACAAACGTGCATACAGCATATTTTTTGTTATAAATTTGGACATTTTTAACTAGTGATAACAGTCACAAACGTGCATACAGCATATTTTTTGTTATAATTTTGGACATTTTTAACAAGTGGTGAATAGTCACATTTACCCAACACGTGACTTTGTGTTCTGTGAAACGTAGGACATTTGCATTGACCTACTTTTGTTTGCTGCCTTATAATTGGATTTCTTGCACTGTGAGCTAGGGATAGCTCCGGTGTGACCCCAACACACACTCGCTGAGTACATCAGAGGCCCGACCGTAAGCCATCGCAAGTCACCACCCCGAGTCTCTCAAGTAAGATCTTTCTATTTTACTTCTGCTACCATGGAGTCGCTGGTCAAGCGTCAGTCTGAGATCCTTGAGGCCATTAAACAAGTAGAACGTAATTTTAAGAAAGATTCTAGTGATCGCAAAACACGTCAATACTTAGACGCCAGGCTCGAGACTATCGACAAACTTTGGTCGGAGTTTAACACGAACGATAACAAGCTAGAAGCATTTAGGGATGATTCTCCTTATTTTGCGGAGAATCAATACGAACAAGCAAAAGAATATTACAACAGGGTTCGTTATCTCATAGCGTCCTATCAGCCAGTTCCACCCTACGTCAGCAAACCAAGCGTAAGTAACCGGGACACGGATGAAAAGTCTGTAACAGGAGTGAGCACTCCAGGCGACGCGACCCCTAGCGCCGCGCCGGCCAACCCGCCGCCCGCGCCGCCCGCGCCGCCCGCGCCGCCGCGCGACCTTCAACACCAACATGCTCCCGCACCCTCGCCGTCTGAATCTGCTGAAATACTGTCGCAACAACAGACAAACTTCAGAGCTCTTTCGAGGCAAATAAAAGGTATGGATTTAGATACCATAACAGATAAGTGGGAGCTGGAAGACGAACTACGCAATCTGCAAGCGCGTTGGGATACGATTGATAAATTACACCTTAAAATCGATAACATATACCAGGGTTCCAACCTTCAATATGATGGTGAATTTAGCTATTATGAAACAATGTACAAAAACATGAAAAGGTCGATAAATAAAAAATTGTCATCCACTTCTCACCTTCAACAATCAACCCCGAAAATTGAAATTCCGGTTTTTACAGGAAAATATATTCAATGGCCTACTTTCTTTGATTTATTCAATGAAACTATCCATAGTAATAACTTGTTAACTAAGTGCCAAAAAATGCAACACCTAAAGGGTAAGTTGAAAGGGGAAGCGGAGAGGTTAGTACAGCATCTTTGCATTTCAGCGGATAATTATGATACTGCTTGGGAACTGTTAACTCGTAGGTATAATAATACCCAATTGTTGTTTACTAAAAACATGGAGACCTTTTTGAATCAACCTAGTGTTCAAAAGCAATCAGCCTTTGAAATCAAACGTCTCTATGACACTAGTATGGAGTGCATACACGCCATACAAAATTTAGGGGTCAACACTTCTTCGTGGGACCCAATATTGGTTCATTTAATTTGTAAAAAACTGGATCCCGTATCTTATAATGATTATAAAGAGGCCCGTAAGTCACCACGTGACTTGCCCTCCCTTCATGAACTCATGAGTTTTCTAGAGGGCAAGTTTACGGCCCTCGAAGAGATTAGCAAAAAAGATTTATCTGCCGTTTATAAATCTAACTCTAATACATCCCAAGCGTCATCGAACAAATCGAATAATACTAACCAATTCCGCTCATCAAATCGCAATGGAAAATTTCAAACCAATGCTACACGTGTTTGGAATTGTCCATTTTGTAGGCAGAAACATATTTTATTCAAATGTAATAAATTCGCCAAGTTGGGACCGGATGCGAAATTAAAAACTATACAGAAATTGGATATCTGTGCCAATTGCTTGTTTAGTCATAACGGCAACGCGTGCAATTCCACGAAATTGTGTAAAATTTGTCAGGGCAAACATAATTCTCTTTTGCACGAATCATTTGCCTCAAACGTCACACCCCCCTCTCCAGCCGCTGCCGCTAGTAATTCTGCACATGGGTCCACTTCTCCACTTAAGGTTACTACACCCACTGTTGATGCGAGCGTAAAGCTAGGTTCTAAAATCTATCAGGACCAGCAGAGGCAAAATTCATCTCCAAAACAACTTAACGTTAACTACGTTACTAACGACGATGAGGAGATTCTTCTCACTACATTATTAATAAAAGTAAAGGCGGCGGACGGTACATACATTACTCTGAGGGCCTTACTCGATCAGGGCTCCCAAATCTCACTTATTTCCGAAAACGCCGCACAATGGCTAGGTTTGCCGAGGTCACGTTATCAAGCATCTATTTCCGGTATAGGTTATGGGGCAAAACAAAGCAAGGGTGTTATAAATCTGTCTTGTCAGTCTATATACGATGATTATGCGTTTGAAACACAAGCGTTAGTCATTAATCACGTAATAAACGACTTGCCCAATACTTCCTTTACCAAACAAACCTGGGAACATCTCCAGCATATCCAGCTAGCAGACCCGGAATATAATATCTCAAAACCCATAGATATATTATTAGACGCTAGTGTTTATTCCGATATCTTAATGAGCGGTCTAATTAAAGGCATTAGCAAAGCGCCCATAGCGCAACAAACAAAGATGGGTTGGATATTATCGGGTAATGTGAGAACTTTCAATTGTAGTGTCGTTATTAATAACATTTCTGAGTTGTCGAAATATTGGGAAATTGAGGAAATAAACGATTCGGCTACCAATATGACGGAAGATGAGAAATATTGCGAACAGATTTATCAAAGTACTACCAAACGTTTAGAGAGTGGTAGGTACGAAGTGGCGCTTCCTATGAAACCAAATTTTGAGCAGAAATTGGGTGAATCAAAAAATAAGGCCAGGGCCCAATTTATAACTTTGGAAAAAAAGTTAACTAACAATGAGCAATTTTCGCAAAGTTATAAACAATTCATGGCCGAATATTTTAGCCTCGGTCATATGAAACCTGTTGATAACAGTCAACAAGGGCCATCATGTTACCTTCCACACCACGGAGTTATAAAGGCTGACTCAACTACAACAAAATTAAGAACGGTTTTTAACGCCTCCTCAAAAACTTCATCAGGTAACAGCCTAAATGATTTGATGGAGCGGGGTCCAAATTTACAGAAGGATCTACACAGCCTTATTTTAACTTGGCGCCAACATAAATACGTCATTACTGCGGACATCGAGAAGATGTTCCGACAGATCCTTGTAAACGAGTCATCTCAAAATCTTCAGCGTATAGTGTGGAGGGAGTCCCGAAAAGATCCCCTGGCAGAGTATCAGCTTACGACTGTCACATATGGTACCAAAGCCGCCCCATACCTAGCCATGCGCACACTACAGCAACTCGCAGAGGATGATGCGCAAAGGTACCCATTAGCGGCTGCCGCTCTGAAAAATTCGTTCTATATGGATGACCTTCTAGAAGGTTGCAGTAGCATAGAACAGGCAAAGGAACTTCAGCAACAGCTGATTGATATTTTAAAGGGGGCTGGCATGAAAATTCGTAAGTGGAGTAGTAACGACTCCGCGCTCATTCAAAACCTGTCATCGGAGGACGTGGACTCCTTGGATTTCAGATGTGCGGAGTCCCGAAAAACATTGGGCTTACGATGGAATCCTAAATCAGATACCTTTACGTTTAAAAACATTTTCCAGGATTCTAAAGATGATACACATCTTACTAAACGACAGTTGTTGTCAAACATTTCAAAGGTTTTTGACCCCATAGGATGGCTCGCTCCGCTGACCATCAGGGCTAAACTTTTGTTTCAGAAAACCTGGTCAGAAAACTGCTCCTCCTGGGATCAAGAATTGTCGCCTCACTTAGTAGAAGAGTGGCAACAAATTAAAAGAGATCTCCAAAACATTGAAATGTTTGAAATACCTAGGTATTTTGGAGACGGTGAAAAATTAAACATATATGCCTTTTGTGATAGCTCAGAAAAGGCGTATGCTAGTGCAATTTTTGTAAGCACTAGAAATGCTAAGGGTGAGTGCACAACAGTGCTACTTACCGCAAAAACAAAGTTAGCGCCAATAAAAAATAAATTGACGCTGCCAAGACTCGAACTTTGTAGTGCATTATTGTTATCACGCCTAATGATAAAGGTAAAGGATGCTCTACAAAATAAAATAGGAAAAATACATGCTTTTACAGATAGCATGATTGTACTTGGCTGGATTCACGGAGACCAAAACAGGTGGAAACAATTCGTGACCACCAGGACGAAGAAAATTACTGACGTCATTCCTCCTTCCTGCTGGCGTCATGTAGAGTCAAAGCAAAATTCGGCAGATTGTGCGACGAGGGGAATGACCGCTGCACAGTTAAAAGAACATTCCTTGTGGTGGGAAGGCCCCGAATGGCTTCGTGAATACGACATTCAAAACGCACAGAGTGAATTCTACCCTCCCCTAGATATAGAAGTCAAAAGTAAACCCTTCAGTACGAACGTAGCCTTATGTGATAACAATGCATTTGTTATTCAATTAATAAATGAGTGCAGTTCGGTGAGACGCGCGGCTGTCAACCTGGGCTGGCTATCACGTTACATTGCATGGTTGCGCAATAAACAAGGCGTTCCGCAACTTAGCTACCTAACTTCCTCGGAAATACAACGTTCGTATGATGTCATAGTAAAAACTGTGCAAAAATATGAATTCGAGGAAGATTATCAACGTTTAATTAACAACACAAACGTTCGCCAAAACAGTAAATTATCAAGCCTTTGCCCCTATATAGACAATAAGGATGGGCTTATGCGAGTCCGAGGCAGGCTCAATAATTCACTTTTAAGCTCGTCGGCAAAACACCCGATAATACTACCGAGTCACAGCCGTCTAACAAATCTAATAATCTTAGAGGCCCATATATTGACGCTTCATGGTGGTCCTCGTCTTACTCTTTCATATATCAGGGAGAAATATTGGATAATTAGTGGGCTACGAACGGTTAAACGGGAGTTACGAAAATGCGTTAAATGCCGACGTTTTAGCGAACAGAAGTCACAACAATTGATGGCTGATCTTCCAAAACCAAGGGTTACCCCATCGCGCCCATTTATGTACACTGGAGTGGATTTTACAGGCCATTTTGACACTAAAATAAATAAAGGACGTGGGATTAAAACCTCCAAGAGTTACGTAGCAGTTTTCGTCTGCCTCTCCACCAAGGCAGTTCACTTAGAGTTGGTGTCCGACCTCAGTACTCCGGGGTTCTTAGCTGCGTTCCGAAGGTTCTGTGCTCGACGAGGGTGTCCTCGCCGTGTTTATAGCGACAACGGAACCAACTTTGTTGGCGCTAACAGGCTGCTTAAAAAGGAGTACGAGGAGATCATAAAAACAATAAATAATGACTTCTTTCGTGATATTAACACCTACAATGTCGAGTGGATATATAATGCACCTGGAAATCCAGAAGCTGGTGGCTTATGGGAAGGAGCCGTTAAGCGCATGAAATATCATCTTAAACGAGTGATCGGTGAACAAAAACTCACTTATGAGGAGTTTATCACCGTCCTTCATCAGATAGAGGCTTGCCTTAACTCTCGCCCACTAATTGGTTTAACGGAAAACCTAGAGGATGAGTATCTGACCCCTGGACACTTTCTGGTGGGTGGATCCTTACTCTCTCGACCTCAGACAGACCCCGAGCACATTAATTTGACCATTAGATGGAAGATGGTACAATCCATGAACAAACAGTTCTGGAGAAGGTGGTCTGCCGAATACTTACAGGAGTTGCAGTCAAGAGCAAAGTGGCGGAAACCAACAAAAAATCTAGAGATAGACGATATCGTCGTCATTAAAGAAGATAATCTGCCTCCTGGTAAGTGGGCTCTGGGAAGGATCGTGGAAACTCATGCCGGCAAGGACGGCCTAGTTAGAGTCGTGTCGGTTAAAACTAAAAATGGCGTTATAAAAAGGCCGATTATTAAACTCATCCCACTTCCGGCGAAAGAGGAAACAAACTTAGAGACGTCATCCCCTGACGTGCAAACCAAGGCTTGTGACGTCATCGCTGCATCACAAAAACCCCAGCAACGGGCGCGCACTGGCCCACGAAATCGTCTTTGTAATTTTATATTAACATTTTTTACACTATTTCTCTTTACTATACCTTCTATACATGGATTTTATAACATTTCTTATTTTGATAACAATCAAAGCGTTTACTTTCATAAAATAAAAGACATGAGCCTCATTCGCGACGAATGGAAGTTAGTCGTATTTTATAACATGTCCACTTATTGGATAGGTTTACATAGCATTAGTAAATATGTCAACCATTTAAATAAAAATATATGCGATCTAAAGTTACCGCCACAATATCAAGGTATTCAATTCCAACTAGAACATGAATTATCCGAAATAAACTATTATAATGACATTCTTATGATTCACAATCAAAATAGTAGGGTAAAAAGAGGTCTGATAAACGGAGTTGGTTACTTAGCAAACAGCTTATTTGGTGTACTAGATGATAGTTTTTTAAAACGGTACGAAAAAGATGTTGAAAAGATAGAATTAAACGAAAACCATTTGCGACTCTTGCTTAAAAACCAGACTAGTGTTATAGAGGCGCAGTCTAATATTTTACGAAGAAATGAAGATATTATGAACAAACAGTTTGGTATTATACATGAGCATATTAAAAATATGTCATTAACATTAAATAGTATTCAGTTACACAATCAAAATGAATTGAATATTTTATCTTCTTTATTATCGGCTCAAATAATTATATCTAACATTAAAGGTATTCAAAAGGATTTGATTGATACTGTAACCGATATTTGGCAAGGTCATATGGACCCACACATTTTACCCCCTAAACAACTTGAAGAGCAGATTAATATGATATCAGGTCACATTCCTAATGACCTATCTTTACCTGTAGATAAGAATGATATCCAAACTTTGTATAAATTGCTTAAAATCAATGCTAAGGTAGGAACTAGGTTTCTAATCATAGAAGTAAGAATACCACTAGTTAGAAAAGAACAGTATGAGGTCGACCAGGTTTTCAGTTTACCTGTGAATAACTTTGTAATGGAAACCCTGACTCCGTATCTAGCATTCAACTTGCAAAAGGATTTACTTCTCCTTCTTACAGAAAAGGATATGGAATCTTGTATCCAAGTATCTTCACAAAAAATATTGTGCTCCCATGATAAAGAAATCTACAGTGTTAGAATAACACAACATATATGCGACATACGGATAAATAATAGAACAATATGCAGTGCGAAACAAACGCGGTGCGAGGAGCGGTGGATCAAATTGCATAACATTGATAACCGGTGGCTATTCACCTGTTGTGAGAAATGCTCGCTACGCATTTTTTGTTCCGATAGCGTACAGCTGATTAGCATGACCGGCAATGGGCTGATTGATATAGGTCAAGGTTGTGTAATTAAAGGAGAATCCTTTTCACTTTACGGACACAGGAATTTCTTCAGCCAGGTAGAGGTTGGAAACATGTTAACAGTTGATCCTACTACCTCGGTTCTAAACGATATAGTTAATTCAACTTTACCAGAGACTTTCATCTCAGAAAACCATGAAGACACCTGGCGTGATTTACAGAGACGCATCGAGGATATGAAGTCGCAGTCTGACGGCTCACTAAGCGTGCACGATATTCACCAATACTCGGTGATGTATAGTATAATAGCGATACTAGGTCTGTTGGCATGTACGTACCTCACGATGCGTTGGTACAGAATCAGGCGCGGGTGGTGCGTGGCAGCAGCAGCTGCTCCGGTGGTGTTCCAGGCGGCCGCAGCCCCGCACGAACAGCAGGGGGAGGCTTCACGAGCGGTTCACAGTGAGATGCATACCCATACGTTAAGCGTGGATAAGGCAACTATTACATCGCCGACGGCTATTCTACGGTCTGTGCGACTAAACATACCAACCGTGAGTGATAGCGAATAGTGAAATAGTGATAAAGATAATTGAAGTGTAGTGAAGCAAAATCAACGCAAACAGGACCTATTATATATAAATTTACCTTACCTTCATTATTTTAGTAACAATCAATTAATTAATTTTTGAGTTTATGTCGCTAATACATAACGTACCTAAATATTAGCTAACTTGTATTTGAGATTTGGTTCGTATGAGCACCTGCCCATTTTTCTTTTGTACAAATCTCTTGTTTGTTTGAGTGGGCAGGATGTACAAAGTACATGCACTTTCGCAATAATGTTACACTCAAAACGCCTGTGTGTTGTGCATAGTTGCAATGTGCTTGCACTGCGATGCATTTACCTAATTTTAACAATAAATTCAGTGTACAAACAGCACTCGTGGAGTTTGGTTATTTCGTCGGTACCTAACTCTTCCCCTTTTGTACTTGCACTAACGGTGCCGTACACAAGTCTAGACCTGACTTTGCGGCTAGCTCAATCTGTGTGATTGGCCCCTTTTTATTTATTTATTAAAGAAAAAAATATTCTATCTTCTACTCGTAGTCTATGAAAATTTCGACGAGGACGTGAAATTGCCTAGTTTCCGTTTTTGCTACTCTTATTTTTATAAATATTTATTCAGCTTGAAGGCTTCAATTTATTTCGAATTTTGTTAGTTTAAACCGACTTCAAAAAGGAGGAGGCTATCAATTCTAATGTATGTATGTTTATCCCAATTAATCGAAAACGCCTGGACCAATTTGGAAAATTCTTCTTTTTCTTATCAGGTGGTCCCAGAGAAATATCAAAACTAATTTTAGTTAATTATTAATGCAACTGATGTAAATTTACACTGAATAAAATATTTTTCTTTCTTTCAAAATCGGTTGTGTAGTTTAATGTTGAATTCTGTTTTTAGTTTTCAAAAATTATTTAAATACTTGTTTTCTTTATTTAATTAGTATAGAAAATTATTAAATAAGACGACCTTCTTGATGTCATGCTAGTCAGCCATCCAGAAGTCCCGGGTTCGATTCCCGGCAGGGCAAGTTGGAAAATGGCCTCTTCAAATTGTCCTGGGTCTTGGATGTTTATCTATATATGTATTTGTAAAATATAGTATCGTTGAGTTAGTATCCCATAACATAAGTCTCGAACTTACTTTGGGGCTAGCTCAATCAGTGTTATTTGTCCCTATATATTTATTTATATTTATTTATAAATATTTAAAGTTATTTTCTAGCGTGTGTCGACTTCACATCCTGTATGTATATAACTTACTACCATAAGTAGGTACACGAAGATAACGTTACAAAAAAAGTGACAGGACTAATATTAATTCGGAAAACAATCGCAAATGGACTCGGCGTATATATAATTCACATTTGGAATTCTAATTCTGATACTTGATCTTTGTCTCATGAACGGGAGACACCGGCGCGAAAATGAATTAAAATGGCGAAAAATAAAAGTGCATGTGTTCGAGTCTCCGGCGCCATTGTTGTTTGTCCGAATGCCGTTTGACGACGACCCGATGGAATGCACTGAATCTTTATTACTCATAGACCGAATAAAAAAAAGGTGGTTCCTAATTCGGAATCTTTTATGTTTTTTATTAGATTTGTTTTGAATCGAAAATAACTGTTAAATATATGTTTTTCTCTGACTGTCACTTGTATTGAAAAAAAAATTGTTTTGAAAAAAAAAACATTAGATTTACTGAAAGAAGTAGTATTTCAGTTACTTTAGTCAGTACTAAAGGTCTGTCTGAATTAAAAAGGAATATGCCTGAAAGTATTTCTAAGTTCGTTAGTTTAATATGTGTGTGTAAGTGTATCACGGTGGCAGATTTTTCAAGCTGCCGAAAGGCATCTGACATAACTTACCAACTGCCATACAATGATGACAGCCGGGCCGGGGCCAAGAGCTTCACGTGGCTCCCGAAGCAAGGGGGAGCTTGAGAATTTTAACGTCACCACACTTGGGGTTGCTTACCTTGCGAAAGCGCTGGCAATGCTTACTTCCACCGTGCTAACCAGTGAGCCCTTCATTGAAAAGTGTTTTTGAGTTGATCAGCTAGTTCATTCCCTTACATGCTGGGAGAAAAGAAAAAACTTATAATGTATCAGCTGCTTCTCTTTCCATGTACGTCGTAGAAGCCGATCGAAAGTATGGACAGAAATACGAATCATGTCAATAGGCGATGCGGCTACCAACCCACCACTATTTTGATTTTTTTTCCACCTTGCCCAACATCACACTAAAAGTGGCCTTTGAGCCTAGCGGTCCTGGGTTCTGTCTGCTTAGAGCCGTAAGACTCAGAATGCTCCGTCTGCCCCTTTATACACGGTGTTTTTTTTGTTGGTTTTGGAGCTGAAAGCCACTTCATGATGATCGTTAGTAAGATCTAATTAGTTAGTCAATAAAAATCACAAATGAAAAATGTTGACTAAAAGTCGAAAGTAAAATCGTGAGATCAATTAGTAGTTTTGGACGGGCGTAACTACGTGGTCTCGATCGAAAATAATTTTCGTAACTTTTGTATCTTATGTCGTACAAAAATTTGGATTAAGTATATAGTAAAGGAATTTATTTACTATACCACATATCTTTTTCCTAAACCGATGAAAATTCTGCTTGTAGAAGAGCTAGTATAGTCTGTATGTGTAAGGCAAATATACCTATTTAACGAAATAAAATTCAATAATGACAGATTGAAATTTTCTTTAAATGATTATTAGATAGTAAAATTTATTTAATTCATATTTTTTTAATCAGAATTATATTTTTCTTCACTCAATAGATTATTCAATGTAAGGTTTCGCTACTAATTTATTTTTTGAAAATGTGTTTATATGCTTTTATTTTGTGTTATAAAAATAATTCACATGTACCTTATTGTGATTGTAAAGTTAATGATGTATTTATTTAGTCACTGGAATATATAGGTTTAATTTTTTTATTCTATTTATTATGATAGATATTTCAACGAGGCGACGTTATGACTGCTTAAAAGCGTGAAAATAAATGAAAATGGCACAAAATAAAAGTGCATGTATTCGTGTCTCCGCCTGCATTGTAGAAATTTGTTCAAATGCCTTGGACGGAAGTGAGCGTCGTGCCGAGTACTACGTGACTCGACGGAATGCACTGACGATTTTCAATAACCTGAATCAAAATGCACTGAATATAAGAGTTATTGAATTTATTAAAAGTAAATGAGAGTAGGTACATAGTAAAATAGGTCTAGAATTCCACTACTTCCTACTTCATCACTTCCTGTATACATCGAGAGGTGAGGTGGCTAAAGGACATTTTCACAAAATTTTCTTATACTCACCTTCTAAATAATGTATCCCCTTTTATTTTACCATCGTCATTTATTCTTTATATTTTATAGATTTTATGTATGTTTATGTACACATACATACATGTAGGTATATTGATTAGGTTCGTGTTCAAATTATTTAGGTGATTATTTAGCGCCGCAACAAAAACTCTGTTTATTTTAGGTTGACTGAGAGAGAACGTGTTTAGCGTTAAGTTCGCCAATTGTAAACAATTGTATAATTAATTAATAAAGTTTTTTTATAAATAAGTAAATATAAGACTTAGCACAAACATTTCGTACTACTACAACTGCATCTCAAACAGGGTTGATGTAGGGCGGCGGCTATTTTCTTCGGCATTCTTGGGTGATCATTGAAATGCGTTATATTTGGAAAAGATAAAGCGCACTCGGGCTTCAAAAAAGCACAGTTGAGATGAAGACATCATAGTCGTAGACATCAGCGCCCAGACTGGATGGTGGAAGCCTTAGACCGCCAATTGGAAGAAAATAAAGAAAACTGTCAACTTTAGTTTAGATCAACTATGATATCTCTAAATCAAATTTCAAATTCATTCTTCTAAAATGTTTGTACAATCATACTTTATAGCCTTAATTAGTTCTTGGATTAAAATAATAGCGAAAATGTAACTATATTACTTTTGTACTATTACAATATAATGGAAAGAAAAATCTGACAAAAGTGATATTCATGAGTACATATGATCAGATACAGTGGTAAGCGATGTGAATTGAAACTTTCGGAATCCTGATTTGAGATATTTCGAATTAAAGTTTTTTTTTCTTTAAAAGATTTACAGCATTATTACTATATAACATACTCTTAAATACTTAGTGCCAATTACAAATCTTCTCTTTTAAAATAATATACTGAACTTTAAAATAACAGATACTACATAAATTATACTTATTAAATGGATGGAAAAAAGAAATATTCTCAATATCAAAAAGTGAATGCTATATAAATAGAAAGTTATTGTTCAAGAGGTTTGAATTTAGACAAAGCACTCGATTGTATCAATTTTAGTAACAAATACAAAATTATGGAAGAAATACTTATAAAATATAAGTACTAACTTAACTAAATATACAGCAGTCAAGTTGTTGGTGTAAACAATAAAGTTATTTAATTTAATAAGCTAATACTCGCTTTATACGAGGTATGCTGGTACAAAATAGCATTCGGTTATAAAGCTATTAAAAGTTATATACTATACGATTTGAATTACTTTATGCGATTCCTCCACCAGTCAGTTCATGTAAACTATTGCCGGCCGTACCACCACTACTGTACAAAAAATCAATTAATCGCACAAAGTAATTCAAATCATATAGTATGAAACTTTGACTTCCGCAAGTAACACCTGAATTTATTAACGAGCTATTAAAAGTGTCACAACTTCTAACTGACGTATTGGAGTGACCTATTCGACCTCCCGACGACCTCCGTGGCGTACTGGTCACCATACTAGTCCGCCACCCAGAGGTCCCGGGTTCGATCCCCGGTCAAGGCAAGTTGGAAAAAATGTTTTTTTCAAATTATCCTGGGTCTTAGATGTTTATCTATATATGTATTTGTTATAAAATATTGTGTCGTTGAGTTAGTATCTCATAACACAAGTCTCGAACTTACTTTGGGACTAGCTCAATCAGTGTTATTTGTCCCTATATATATTTATATTTATTTATATTGTCGAAATAATATGTTGTCGTAATACGGTTTGTCGAATTTCAGTTTGGGACTCCTGAAAAAGTACCTAACTTAACAGCAAGGTAAAAGTTTAACGCCAAAAATGTTGGCTATCTGCAGGAATCCCAAGAATCTCGAAGAATGTAAGCCGCGATTTTTCACCAACTAAAAAAAGGTTCTATCTTTTTCATAGACTGCCTTTGTTACTTTTACTTTTGTAGGTATTTTTGAAATAGTAGCACATTATTCTTTGTTCCAGAATTAGTTGGATGGAGACAGCTTTTATAACAATACATCTAATGTTTAGGGAAAAATATATTGATATATTTTACGGTCTACCGCCAAACCGCAACACCTATCCCTCTTTGGGCATTCAAATCTGTAGTTATGCCGTTCAGTCTGTAACGATATTACAATAAACCTCATCCTTCATGTTCCCGTTTACCTCTTTTCTTCATTTCATACTGTCAACCTTTCTAAAAATATTTTTATTTTCAAATTCAATTTTTAAATTTTAGATTCCTTCCTCATCATTCTGATCCATTCCACTACCATCTCTCGAGCTGATTACATCTATATCAGTTTTGTAACTTTATATATATCAGTATTGCGAAGTTATAATAAATAAAAGAACTCTTTGTCATTTCTCTCAAGCTCTCTACTACGTACCTTACCTACCTATAGGGCGCGGCTACCTACCTACTGGAGCTCCTACAAGTCTATAAGAATTCAACCGGCTGTTGCTAGGTTTCATATCTCTTTGAGAGACTATTGTTGTACAAGATCCTTTTACGTCATTCTCGGGAAGAGTCGCGAAGCTTCTATTCTAGTTCGTCAACCGAACTACAAATAATTCTTAGTTAAAATATAAAAATCTCAATCCTCAATTCTTTATTGTTCATAATTTAAATTAATTTTATAATGCACAATTGCGCGGGATTTTTCATTTATATTATCGAAATAATTTATTATCAATATTAAATTTAATAAACTAACTCACTTCTTCCAACGAATAATAAATAATATTCCCATATCAATCATTAATGACGTTATAAATTCATCTATCATATACCATTACACATCCGATTGTACACCTACTTGCTTAAACTGAAAACCAGTGTACCGCCTTTTAGGCCAACTACGCCAAGTTTTGCCCTACCTGCAGTACATACATGTGTAGTCGCTGTTCGATATTGTCTTTTGTAATTGTTGCATTTTTAATGATAAGTATTGTTTATGTTCTGTTCTTGTACCTACTTCATGTGTGGGTATGATGCAGTTTTCGTGAATAAACGTATTATCTATCTATCTAAAAAATCTAGAAATAATCTTTATATCTTATAAATTCACACAGTTCAGCGAACAAATTAGCAAAGCAATATCGGATTACAAAAAACGGCAATTCGCCACGAAATTGCGTAGGTACGACACGTAGTGGCAGCGTGACAAAAAAGAACACATCGGCGTGGCCAATCGGCCAGCGCTTGTTTCAGGCCAATCACATCGGGTAACGCGATTGCGTCCACGTAATTAACGCCTTTTGTAATTTTTTTTGGGCTTCAGCTTTCACAAGGCGGTTTTTGTTTCGATAAACAAACTGAAAATCGGCGCATCAAAGGTTTAGCTTGATGTCTAAAATACCGATCGATAATCGTTTTTTTTTTCGTATAAGAAATTCTTTACAATAGTTAACTTTATTTATTTTACGGTTAACGGTTTAAGAAATTTATTTCCCGTAAAAAAAATACAATTCACTTATAATGAGGAATACAGGATATGTTGATTATAACTAAGTACTTGCAAGTATTTTTTTTTTCTTTTTTCGCATATTCAAAAGAGAGGATTAACATCGTTTTTCTTTCCGAAAGTAACAATGTTTTTTGAGTTAAAATCCTCTTGGAAGTGTGTCTAACTGTCTAGTCGTCGTTAACTCACTAAGGATTGTCTATTTAACTTAGATATCCATCTACGCACTGATAATCCATATAAAACCGCAGCAGGTGTGTGGAGCGGAGCGTGATTCCTGCAATCTGGTCGGTGGATGCTCGGAAGCAAAGGAAATTTGCGGTCGCGGCCATCACACTATGGATGTTTATGTAAATATCACTTCTAATGATAACATAGACGTAGCAATTGTTAATGGATACAGAAATTTGATATGAAACATGTTTAAAATAATGTGTGCGTAAAGTGTGCATCTCTGAGGCTCGGGATTTTTTTTACGACCTCCGTGGCGCCATGCTAGTCCATGCTAGTCCGCCACACAGAGGTCTCGGGTTCGATCCCTGGTCAGGGCATGTTGGAAAATGGCCTTTTTCAATATGTCCTGGGTGTTGGATGTTTATCTATATGTATTTGTTATAAATATAGTATCGTTAAGTATCCCATAACACAAGTCTCGAACTTACTTTGGGGCTAGCTCAATCAGTGTTATTTGACCCTAAATATTTATTTATTTAAAACCTAAAAATGGCTTGTTTCAATAGGTCCTGAGTCTTGAGTGTATCTAGATAATGAATTTATTTGAAGTTATTATTAAATGGATTTTATTTCTATAAACCTAATAATTATAATAAAAGTCATTTATTAATAACTTTTGTGTGATTACTCCGCAATATTAAACTTTAACATGCAATATTTTTTTTGCTGTTACGGTTGAATGGTTAAATGTTGGTTAAACGAGCACTTCCGCTGAAATTAGTAATTACACATAAATCACAATAAGTTACCCTTTTTATTATTTTTTTCTCTTGAAGAGATTTTAAATAACAAAATTATCGATATCCAGTTGGCAACATGGTTTACTATTTGCTATTAATACAATATGTTACAAAAACCCTCTCCGATTCTTGTAGGAGCAACTCAGACCGTCAATATGAACAACTTTTCCTATGGGACCAATGCTTGAAACTTTAAATAATCGACATTTTTATACAAAAGTGTTCAGCCGGCCCGACAATTTGTATGTAAATGTCGACTTTTTCTTCGAGTTTCAAGCATTGATCCCATAGGAAAAGTTGTTCATATTGACCGTCTGAGTTGCTCCTACAAGGATCGGACAGGGTTTTTATAACATATAGTTTATTGAAAAATTATCTTTCATTAAACCTTAGTACATATTAAACACGAAAACTGATGCACATCCACGCAGGACCACATCGAGTTGAAAATTAAAACAAAACGAGCAGTAATGTTAGCATAATTCGAGGTATCGGTGATTATTGCGGTTTCATATCCACAGGGACGTGTGAAGTGGTCGATTTACCTTCGAGTTACCCGCGAGTTACTGGCGAGTTACGAGTGCGTTGTGACCACAAACAATCGGAGCGGACATGAACATCGTTTTTTATTGCCTTTGATTATTGAATTTTTGTATGGAATCCTTCTTGTTGCTCGTTTATAATTATTGACTACAAGTGGACGTAATAAATAATGAGGTTGTTATGTCCAATATTCAGATTAATCTTTCAATAACAGTGCACAATTGTAAATTCACAGTTAAAAATCTTATGGTAATAATTAAGTTATAGGTAACGAAAATCTTTTTAACACTTCCTTAATCCTTTCCATTATTAGGTTCAATACATATTTATTCTGCAAACATTGGAAGTAAGTACGGGGCGCCGTATAAATCAATAATAGTGTTACTCAAAAATTTTATTTTTCTCTATCATATTACAATTTGGTTAAAGTTTACTGCATGCAACAATCAAGCTTTTGCATTAATTAAACCATGTAAATACCTACCTTTTTACAAAAACACGTAAAATTCTAACCAGCAAACTTAATTTTCCTAAAAAATAACCCACAAGGGCCTAAATGGCCACATGTTTCCGTCCCAGAAAATTGTAATACGCGATAAATATAAACGAACAAACGATTTAATTACACTTAAAAATAGTTTTGTCAACTCAATTTCGGACCGCGCCTGGTTATCGCTGCCATTTATCTGCGGTGAAACGTGTGAACATGGTCCGTACGACCGCCTTTTACCTGTGTATAATCGGCCCTGAAAATATGGGGTGTACAGACTGGAATATTGTCGACATTTTTGGGTGCACAATATTTTTAGCAATTTGATTTGCCAACTGTATAGTCCTAATTTTACTGCGTAGTCTTTTAACATACTGCAGCAATGTATCTATACATTATATGTAATTGTAAACTTAACATTTGGTAGAATTAAGAATAAATTGCTTAAGGAGCAAAATCACCATAAGAAGATTGTAATATTAAAAATACAAAAAAAAAATATAAATAGCAAAATTCAGAATAAACTCATCATGATAATTTCAGAAATTAAGAAGCGCAAAAATGCCTAAACGAGGATCATCCCCACACCTCTTCACATTAATAAAAGTAGTGTGGTTGTCAATATAAAATATGAAAATATTTAAAAGTAAATGATCAATTAATTTAGTTTCGTCAAATTAATAAGACGCGATATATGAACAACTTGATCAACGAATACATCGCCAAACTATACGCACAAAATTATTCATTTTTATATGTACGGACACGGAAACGCGTGCGTGTCAAATCGCGGTTGCGTCGGAGACTTAACTCAAAGATGCTATCGTATTTTCGTTATTAATTACAGCCGAATAAAGCGGTGGAAGGGTTTGTGAGCATATTAACTAGTATAATTTATCGTGCACTGCGAACGATACGTGCTGATACGTATTTTGGTAATGCGCGGTCTGATTTTTACGATGGTCGACACGCGAGGGTTAAGGTCGGTTTATACGGGACGAATTGAATTTATTTTGATCTTCAGTCGAAATGATTGCGGTGCATATAATTTTAATTCAACAGTGACCACGCAGCTTTCTGAATTTGCGGAAAAATCCTGCTGATCGGTTTACGCGTAAAATGGATTTAAACATTATAATGGTTTTGAAGAACAGTTATGTTTTTAGAAATCAGATCACCCGGAGCTAGAGCAACCAGCCTTTGTTTAAAGCATCGCGAACATTGAATTGCCCTCAAATTCTAGTCCTCAAGTGATTAGGTACAGCTGGAGGTTGCTCCTTTGGCCAGATTAGGACGTCTATTTTTATGAGTAAGATCTAGGTTATCGTCGGGGATTGTAAGTATAGTATGGTTTTTGATTTTTTTAAGAATAAAAAGCTACTGTACATCCACAAACTATCTTCAAAAATAAGATTTTAGAAGATAGTCGAGGTTGAAATGGAATGTGATACACTCAATAAAATAACAGTTAAACTCTATAAGTACAATTTTATCCATCCACGTTGAAACAATTAACATTGTTCAAAACTCTTTATTCAAGGTCAAAGTGAAGGGTGAGACACCCAAATAATAGAACGGTCAAACTTTAAAAGTACAAACTGTATTCTGGTATTCTCATTCAGAGAGATCGACAGTCGCCTGCGTGGTAGTAGTATCCCCCAGCTGCTAATTCCTGCTTATGTCTCCCAGTCTTACGGGGATTCATTTTCGGTATTCGCTGCCCGGTCCTGGAATGAGCTTCCTGTAGATGTGAAAAGTGCGCCTTCCCTCGATTCCTTCAGGGTCAGACTTAGAAGATATTATGACGATTCCTTAGACATGTAGAGCTTATATTATTGTAGTTTATGTAGTTTTTTTATTTTTATTTTATAGGTAGTTATAGTATTTAAAAATGTAGTATGTTTTCGATATGTATTAGTTTAAGTATTATATGTATGTCTATATTCTAATTTATGTAGTAATAGAGTAAAGTAGTAAAGATAAGATTTCTTTTGATAAGTATAATTTGACCACTACCCGATCTGCCCATTTATTGTATCCTTTCGCCAATACTTGGTTGACTGGAAGAGATCCCATTATGGGATAAGTCCGCCTTTGTACTAGAGTATATGGTTTGTAACTATTCTTATAATTGTAAACTGTTTATGTACAATAAAGATATACAACAACAACAACAACAACCTAAAAGGGTAATAAGTAAAATACCAACGCAATTAATTTCGACTTTCCCCTCCTCTCCATTTCCCTTCCCACGTAAACTACAACTAAACAGATTACCGCACATCACAGTTGTTTTGTAAATATCAAAATATGGGAATTTCGAATACTTCCTAACTTGCCTTTTAGTGTCATAAATACGTGACTCGTCTTTTGAACTAATTCCCACAAATAGTTTTGTCATGTTTCATTTTAATAAAACTCTATTTTGCAAAAATAAACTTTATTTCCTTCAACACAAGGTGGATAGTGCAATGATATTGTAATTTAACATATTTAGGAAATAAATTGCAGAGTTTTCGTGAGGGATACATTGAAATATTTATTGGTTTTGATGTTATGGCGCCTGTCGTGTGTTTTGAATTGTATATGAGTTATATGGAATATATTGTCCACCATAAATAATAAGTCATCAAATTCGTGACTTCGTGTGTGCCAATTAACCTTTGCAGTTATGAAATAATGACTTAAATGTAAGCATTACTACTATATTGCCCGAATGGTAGGTCACAGTTATATAGAGTATGTTTTGGCCACAGTGTGTATGTAAGTACACGTATCATGACCTCTCTAACGGTGCGGACGGTAAAGGCAAACGAAAATGGTTATTTTTTTTTACAGTTCACAAAGGAAATGTTATATAATTTCTTGACTTCTGCCATATAAGAAGCACTATGTTCCTCGAAAGTATGATTGGAGGAATAATTAATCTATCTGAAAAAGTCCGTGAGAAAATCGGTGCTTTTCTTTCCGTGCAGGTCGTAAAAACCGATTGTGGAATGTGAATTATGTTAATAGGCGGTCCCATCACTATGACGATATCTTTTTCCACTTTCACGCTAAAAGAGTCCTTTGGATCTTGTGGCCCTGGGCTTTGTCTGTCCTATTAGGAATAAAGACGTGAGAGTCTATTAGCGCATACAACACACCTGTTATCCTGAAAAAACTTGAAAACACATACGAAAACGACTAATATTAATATTTCTACTCAAGCTAAACGGCCAGCTGTTCTAAAACCTTGAGCTACATTTATAGGTACATCAGGGCTCAGCAAGAGCTCATTACATGCAGATGGAGCGAGACGCTGGTCGATCGCGAAATTCACTTAAAGCATCGAACGCCAACGGAATATTTTAACCAATAACAATCCAGCGGCTAATTTTAGCGTGTGGACTGGACGAGTGAAGTGCAGGGCAAAGTATGGTTCCGTATGTAAAATATGCCACGGTTTTCATAATGACTTCCGTATGAGGTTCTTAAAAAAGGCTAATAAGCAATACCAATGTATGGCTCGTGCACAGATAAAGGAATAGGTGAACGTCGTATTGCACAGCGAAGTAAAACGGCTTGCGGACGAGATAGATAAATGGAAGAAGACTCATACTTCACCGACAAGAACACAACTCTGAAGAGATATGTGTGACTATAGTGCACCTGGATGTACGTTAACTATTTACACGTAGTTGGGTCATTTCTTCGTTACATATAGCCTATAACTTGGCAGACGTTGAACACATACAAAGATAAACATTATCATTATTTTTGTAATAAAAGTCCCCTGCTGGACTTTCCCCCCAAAGATTTCCAGAATTACCGCCTAAAAGTAGTATGTATCCGACTTTTCCCTGTAACTCTTCTTAGATCGTTCGACCACCGATCGTTATAGATATATATCGATCGTTATAGAGAATTTTGATTCATCAGTATCATTATTATCATTACTTTTTGTCTCCACTATAGGAGCATAACCCTCTCTGTACTACACTCTGTACGCTAGCCAGACGGGTTGGAGAGGTCTTATTGATGTTGAATATAAGCTTTGTTTAGCTTGTGAGATTTTGCGTCACAATAAATGTTCAAACAAATACATATGCGTTGACACACTGGCTCAGGGGATCAGTCTCAAAAGCCGAATCGGCTGCTGAATACGCAGAGATCGTGAAACGGCGCAAATATACTTAGTTAGTTAAATGATGACAGTTTTGTACCGTTTAGCGTGGAGACTTTCGGACTCCGCTAGCACCGGAGTCCGAAAGTCTCCACGCTCCTTAAAGAGATCTCTCTAAGACTGATCTCCGCCGCTAGTGATAAAAGGGCTGGCTGTTTTTCTGCCCAATGCATTAGTATTGCAATCCAACGGGAAAATGCGGCCAGATTTCTTGGCACTATACCACATGGACACGATTTTAAGATTAAATTTGTAGAAGGTATTTGTTTTTATTACTTTTAATTATTTTATTTGTAAATATGTAAATTTTTCTATCTTACCTATTTAAATAAACAGTCTTTCAAGAGACTGCTAAAGTCTTATATGAACGCGTGGTCACATCGCAACTACCAGGCCCTCTTTCAAGTATGATAAAAAAGCAACAAGATGATATGTGATCCACATATTCGGTAAAAACTAAAGTACTCCGAGCTGTCTCAGAGAGACGTTCAGTAGAACGACGTTCAGTAAAGCAATTTGCGCGAAGTGACGAAGCTTGCGTGTTAGCTTCAACACCTTTTTATCGACGAATTAGCTCTTTGATAGTGGAATTAAAGTAGATATTAACATCACTATCTATGATATGATCGATTTTCGACATAAATAATAAGGAGCTTAATAAATGTAGCAGTGCTGAGTGTCTGCCATAGTTTTGCTTTCATCTACAACGTGTAACGGAAAAGGGGTATCAACCCGGAAGGGAGTAAACATACTAATCAATGTTAACAAGTTTTATTATGGGATCATCCCTGAAATCGTAAAGAAAATCTTCACCTCCATACAAAATTAAATACCTACCTTTCCAAAATGTATGGAGCTGCAGATTGTTTTTTACCATTTCAGGAATGATCACATAGTAAAAGTTGTTCACATTGATTAGCATGTTTACTCCCTTTTGGCTTGATACCCCTTTTCCGTTACATTTTGTATGTAGATTTGTTCTTATGTGGCTTTCTTTTAAAATACATTTTATTGATTTTTAAAAATGTTAAGGTTTAGAGCTGATAAAATAAAACTATACTGGTTATCACAAGACACTGATTGTGGAATGTAAGGCTTATGACACTACGTACAAGTTATTTATAGGAAACACATAGGCGTTAATTAAAAACAACCTAGTCCAGGAGACAAGGTAATGTACGCGTGCATTTAATTTATAGTATCCGTTGGTGCGGGTCAGTCCATTTCGTTTTCATGATCCATTGGTAATAAATAAAATAAATAAATATATAGGGACAAATTACACTGATTGAGCTAGCCCCAAAGTAAGTTTTGAAACTTGTGTTATTGGATACTAACTCAACGATACTATATTATATAACAAATACATATACAGATAAACATCCAAGATCCAGTATAATTTGAAAATTTGATGATCAGGAAATTTGATTAAAATAATTGATTACACACAAATCGTGGTAAACAAATATGATCTGTGTATCCTCAGATAACGATCATGCACTTTTCTATTGCTGACTTGGCAAAATAATTAAATACTTTCGTGAATTAACCTAATCAAATCCAATAAAAAATGCGTAGCCGATAACTTCTCGGAACGTATTAAACTCTTAATAGTGTCCAAGTGATATTTGTGAAGACATTTTGTTTATCTCTATAGTGGACTGGGAAAGAACGCTTGTAGTGTTAAGTCTGCTTAATGTAGACAATTTATGTTGTGGTACAATAAAGTTTAATTGAATAATAAATAAATAAATTTCCTTCCATGTTCTGAATTCTTAAGTAGGCGAAATTATGTTATTTCAAAGAAATTGCATATAAGGCATTAGTAATAATTCTTAAGTTTTGAGAAAACTTTTTGTCATAGTTTTATCCCGTGATTATGCCTAAAATAAAAATATGGCTGTTCTGTTCTCTATGTTTTTAACCCACTTCTAAAAAGGAGGAGGTTATCAATTCGAATGTATATGTTTTTTTAAATGTATGTTCCCTGATTACTCGAAGACGCCTGGACCAATCTGGAAAATTCATTTTTTTTCTTTGAAATGGCATACTTGCCTAGTTGTCTCGTTGAAGTCAGTTGTTAGCAATGGATCATTTATGATTCGAGTGGATTCACCCATCGGTACCGAAAGTGTTCGCGATAGATATCGTCGATCTGAATGCGGGCTGGAAATAAACCTACGCGTTCACTCTTACTTAGGTTGCGATTTCCAAGCAACATTAGGTTATTGTGTAACCTATTCTTTCTTACTATCAACTAGTCAATGAATCATACAAACACATCTTACATGTTACTATTTCACTATTATAAAAGCTACTATTACAGCAAAAGTGGCTTTTCTATCATTATAATATTCTCCGTTCCAACAATTTCACCGTTCAATATCATTTCTCGTATTATAATAGAAAAAAACGTAAAATGTACCAGCTGCCGTTTTTCTCGTGCAGATCGTCTAAGCATTTCGTACGAATGGAAGGGAATCTAAATCATCACCAGTACACTCATTTTTGAAAAGTGTCTAAATTAAATTCCAAGTTGCTAACAGACCATTTAAAAAATACACAAATTTTTGACTTAATTGGTAAGCGCCATAAAATGCATTGAAATTTTACATTTAGAAATTTCGCGCATCCGTTGCCATATGCGTTGGAGCAGTATACGCCATATTGCTCTATGGTCATGACGTCAGTTATGCATGTAAACAAATGCGCCAATGTATGCATTTTGACAGTTGACACTTAAATTTACTCAGGCGTATGACGTAATAACATGGCAGGTACTACTTTCTGTTTAAAACAGATTATAAAAACTGAAAACTTGGGTCACCATGGTAGTCCGCTACCCAGAGATCCCGGGTTCGACCCCCGGTCAGGGCAAGTTGGCAAAATGGTTTTTTTTTTTCAAATTGTTCTGGGTCTTGGATGTTTATCTATATATGTATAAATATAGTATCTTTGAGTTAGTATCCCATAACACAAGATTTGAACTTACTTTAGGTCTAATTTAATCGGTGTTATTTGTCCCTATATGTTTATTATTATTATTTTATCTGTTTTTAGTATGCATTTGTTGTTTTAGCGTCAACAGAAATATATCATCTGTGAAAATTTACCAAAATGCATGAAATTTTTAAGAGCCTTTAAATTTAATTTATTTTGCAAACCTAGCAATTATTATATTATATTTGAGGGGCTCGGTGGCCCGGTGGGTGCATTACTAGCGCTTTCGCTAGTAAAGCGACACCGGGCGTGGTCCGTACTTGCATGGGTGACTACAAGTGACATGAAAAATTCTCGAGCTTCTCCATGCTTCGGAAGGCACGTATAAGTCGTTGGTCCCGGCTGTCATCATTGTATGGCAGTCGTCAAGCTATGTCGACACTAGTGTTGGTTACTTACGCACACGAAAAGCAAGCAAAGCCTAACAATCCGCTATTTTCCAACAAATCAAATCAGATACTTTTTTCTAAACGTCATAACAATAATTTTACTATGGAATTTGTATGAAATACAGGCAGATGACGTCATAGTTTCTTGAAGTCAAATAGCGCTCTTATTATCAGTTTTTCTGCAATAATAAATATAAAATCACGACAAAATGGATATGTTAAAAGACAAGTGACATTATTTTGCGACGTTTTATTTTCTTATTAGTACAAAATAATTAATTTTTGACCCAGGAAAATATCCAATTATCGAGAAATCATACTTGCTGTACTTAAAGAGTATATAGCAGACGTGTAGTAGGAAACAGCCCTGATTTTATGCAACTTGTGTTGCTGTCAGTGCGCTGGCATCGGTAGCGGGCCCGGGTTCGACACCCGCCTTCACTGGTATTAGTTTTGTTCGGAGTTATGATCGCTAATATTTGTAGATCAACGGTAACTGCTACATATTGTAGCACTGGTTATTGCCTGCAGTTGACAACGTGTTGTAGGCTTGGGTTAATCAGAAAATAATTGAATCTCGGTCGTCATAATCAAATTTGAAATGATTGATTTTTATTGTGAGAAAAAAAAGTACTTTACTACTAAAATTATATACATTCTTACATAAATGCTAAACACATCTTTATCTCTCACGGGAAACGGCCGGCAAAGCCAAAAACCATACGACACTAAAAGCCACGTAGAAAGGAAAGAAAATCGAAATAGGGACGGGTTGCCTGCCACATCGCCTTTTGTTTTGATTATTTCGCTTTAAAAATATTTAGGTAGTAAATTGGTATTTTCTATACTTTTTAAAGACATAAGGAAATATGAAGTTAAAAAAATAAATAGGAAGACATAGGACCTATAAGAAAACACGGAACAAAGTTGAACCCATAACTGATTCCTAGTAGTCTGATGATTGAACGATACGACCCCAGATCGGAATTCCCTAAACAATAATCAATAAAAAAAATCAACCAGAATATTTTGCCTACTCTTTTGTATTTCTTCTGTAGGTAATTATCAATAAAATTGCCAAGAACAACATCAAATATATAAACGCGCATTTTACATCCGATTGCACATTATTCTTAACATTATAGCTCTAAAAGAGACTTTATAACAAAGGAATAATGCCTGGGAAAATGTCAAGCAGCTAGATTTGATCTGCCGTAAATAAATATGGAAACAATAAACACGAACAGTGTACTAGCCAATTCTCTTTTGCAGACTTTTGGTAGATTGCATTCAAATTCGTCTCATTTTAACACCTATTATGTATGAGTATAAGGCATCGTTTAAATGTAAATGATAGTTGATAAATGCAACTATTAGGTACCACCTGTGGTCACCACCCACCATCGATGCGAACAAGCTGGACGCTTCAACGAGTCCCACAATATCGTGGCCTGTTTTTGTGTTTTATATTTTTATGCCGTCTGATTATTCTTTTATTATTGGGATAGAATCAATAAAAAATACAATATTAACGAGTTTTTTTTATCTTTTACAGCACAGATCTTAGATGTCTGAAAAATGGGTGGAACCAGAGATCCTGCTAAATGGTAATCCGTTGCTACTCGTATTTCTAAAACGTTTTTTTCCCACTAGTAAACATCTTGTTAAGAATAGGTTTTGGCTACTGCGACTCTGTGGTCAAAAAATGAAACGTGATAGCGCATCAGTATCTATTCTTCTTCTTCTATCAGTATATATAACATCTACATTTCATAAATCTATAATTTATTTAATATGCTGTCTAGTACCAAATAATCAGTAAAAACTCATTAGATACGAGCATACTCGTCTAACTTGGTAGCGCAACCAAAACAACTTGAAAGACAGGATAATCTGTAAAAATTATTTCTGAATAGCAGGCATTGGAAGGATCCAAAATGCGGGACAGAAAAAAGCCAGCATATTCCGGGCCAAGTTGTAAACAGGCTCTTGAACAGCTTTATAGAATAACTGTGTGTCGCATGTACCTGTAATGAGAAATATAAATTATGTGATATCAAACACGTCTGTGTACACGGCGCCCGCGGTTCTGCATTTCATATTTGTACAAAGTTAATAAAGGTAGGTTTATTATGTTCTTTCATGTTGGTCTGGAAGAAAAAAACTTGAATGTACCAGCTACTTCGAGTAGGACGAGCAGCAGCTAGTCCATTAAAAGCATATTGAAGGAATAAGCAAAAATCTGAATCGATATGATACGTGTGCGATACACGATAGTGTATTTTATTAACAATGTTGTCTTTACTCTTTAAATGCACAAATACAGAAAACGAGCTATTTATAATTTACTCGCAAAATTCTTGCCATTTCTCATAGATGCATAACTCTTCGTCGGCGACATGTCAGTTGAATGGACGCCCGTATTCCTACTATTTACATATTTAATGACGTAAAACGTCTCGGCGTTTGCTTAATGAGATACACAGTACACTATTGCGTTGTTGAACTCTGTGCAAAAGGTTTTCAGTGAGATATAACTTTTTATTGTTGTGCACGGGTTGAATATTAAAGATTAGAAGATTTTCGCTAATACACAGTTTGTCTTGATTATTATCTGCTGATAATAATAAACAATAGATGTGTGTGGAATTAAAAAATAATGTTCTTTCTTAATGTTAATTTTCTCTCTTAAAAATGAAAATTTGATAGATTATATTTTGTTGTTTTTTTAAGTTGAAGGTTTTTCTTTACTCATTAAAAGGTTGATTATATTTCAAAAAAGATATACGCGCAGCACATTTAATTTATATATCTATGAATTATTAAAATGAGGACATATAGGCACTATCGCAGTTTAAATGCATAATGTGACGTCCAATTTCCAATTCCCTATTATGCTTACAAACATAATAACCAATATGAAAAGGCTATTCAAGTCGGCAACACGCATGGCACCATAATGAGGGCGAGAGCGGGACCGCGCGATTGTCACTGGTGCGCTATTGTTCACTCTATATGGGGGCGCCACTGTGCTGCCGGCTACTCGATTTGGCCGCGTCTAAATAGGCATAGATCTATGCTCGCGGCATCGCTTTTTACCGCAACCATTCTCGCTTGATCTCTCTTACAACTACTCACGTTTGATGTAAAAACCGTTGATTATATTTTTAAGGATCAATTTATGCTGGTTACTTGCGGACTGTTACGTATGGAGAACATTGTCAAAGTTACAGCTTTCTTCGCTGTTGTTGACTTAATTAGTTGGATATGTGAATGGCAGGGCAATGCATTCTCCGTATTCTGAGTAAATCTAGGATCGTCGTTATATTGAAAATAT
This sequence comes from Acrobasis suavella, assembly GCA_943193695.1. Taxonomy (NCBI): domain Eukaryota; kingdom Metazoa; phylum Arthropoda; class Insecta; order Lepidoptera; family Pyralidae; genus Acrobasis; species Acrobasis suavella. Next base: position 5,874,172 of record OW971945.1, on the reverse strand, counting down.
GGGTGGCGTGGCGTAATGTCTAAAGGACGTTTGTTTGTAAGTGATTGTGTTTTGCGGCTGTCTGGTCGGATTAGGTCCGAGTGGGTGGCACAAATATCTAGTTCATACGCCAGCCCGGCTCAGCGAAATGTAACGGTTTAATTCGCTTTATTTATATGCAGTCAAGTACATTTCCTCTCGTGTTACTTTGTATGTAATGTAACCTTGACGTTAGTCCTGCTTAATTTTTTGCAAATGTTAGATTTTATTTCAACGATTTTACAGGGAGGTATAAATAAGAAAGATAATAATCAAGGTTTTTTATATTGAAAAGAAACTAAAAAAACAAGATGAAATTGTTACTATGGGGGAGCCGCAGTTCTCCAGGCGCAACACCATGCTTGGCGGGAAGATCTTTCCTATATGGCGGTCGATTAACTGCCTTACTCACAAAACAACAAGTACATAATTATGTTAAAAAAAATTAAACAAGATTTTATTATAAGTCCTCCTCAAGACGAATCATACAAGCCCAATCTCAATGGGGTTTCCTCCTTTCATTACAGAGTTCCTATAGCGATCTTCTGGCTCTATCATCAGATCAGTTCCATGTCATCATCATCATCACAATATTGCATTGTCACGCGATATACGTATGCGTGAAAAATTTTAACTCAATCGGTAATTGGCTAAAATTTAACTTGCAAGATTTGATTACAGACGGACAGACCGACAGACAACTAGACAGGTGAAATTAAATAAAACCTTTTAAAAATATTACCTATAATAGTGTGCTGACTCGTCAGACTCCCAATTGTGACCATTAATCAAAGATTCAAATATTCAAATGTTTATTCAGTAATTAGACCTTTACAGGCACTTTTACACGTCAATAAGTAAAATTTACGTTATGTGTAATGTATATTAAAATTTAATTTATTTTTAAAGAAAAGCTACCGATACCAGCCCTTCGTAACGTCCACTGCTGAGAAGAAACTATGTATGTCAGTTTTATAGCCCTGGACTCTGTTTATCCTGTATGGAATTAAGACGTTATAATATTCCCGTATCAAAACATTCTTTGGGTAGCTAAAGCAATTTGTAACTAATTGGCGCTAGCGTCGCAACAAAACTGCTAATTAGCAGTTACGATATCAACAAGATGTTATCTTTTATTTGTTTGCGATTGAATTTGTTATTTTACTACAATTGTGAGCTAATCTTAAGAGTTAGTGGAGTTAAAACACTAAATATACCTTTATTCCAGACTAGCTGACTGGTGAACTTAGTTTCGCCAGTACTTATTACTGTTACTCTGCTATACATTTTTCCATATTTTCTCATCATATGAAAGTTTCCTTCCACAAATATTTCAGAAGCAAAATTAGCTAAATCGGTCCAGCCGTTTACGAGTTTTTGTGAAATTAACGAACAGCAATTCATTATTATTATTAAGAAGAAGAAGATATAAACAGCTGTTTAGTAACACAGGCTGCATTAGAAATTTACTGTTCTAAATATGTTTGCTCGATATCAGCAAAGGCCTCTTCCAACCTCTTTCATGACGACTGACGACCTCCGTGGCGTAGTGGTCACCATGCTAGGCCGCCACCCAGAGGTCCCGAGTTCGGTCCCAGGCCAGGCAAGTTGGGAAATAGCCTTTTTCAAATTGTCCTGAGTCTTGGATGTTTATCTACATATGTATTTGTTTTAAAATAATGTATCGTTGAGTTAGTATCCTATAACACAAGTCTTGAACTTACTTTGGGGCTAGCTCAATCAGTGTTATTTGTCCTTTTTTTTAATAGTTATTTATTTATTCATTCTTTTCTGCCTTGATTTTTTTGGTCCAGGTTGGGCCAAATTCTTATTTCATATTCCCATCTTGTGATTCTTCTCGGTCATCCTCGTTTTTGTTTCTTGTGTCTGAGGTACTACCAGTGCATTTTTATTGGTTTGCCTCATTATTCATGTCGCATTTATGAAATAAACAATATTTAATCTCATAGTTTTTGGGATATACATATTCAAACCATTGACCTAAACAAAACCGTATATATAAGGCGTATTCGTCATAATAAACAGTTTACAACATTAATTTTATATTACCTGAAAGCTTATTTACGTTCAGTAAATACGATCAACCCCAAGTAATCAACAGAAACAAACGGAAACCGACATATATCACCAATAACAATAGCTTTATATTAATTAAACAAGTTGCGTGCGCATAGACAATACAGGCTCGTAATAAAGAATCAATAATACTAAAACCGTGTTAAATCAACATCGGGCCAGAGACAAGAATCCGGCGATTTATAGTCGTCTACAGAGCTAGCGAACGGCAGACACGGCGGCGATTTTTAACTGTCCGCGGCAGCTTCCTTCGTCGTTCTCCTTCCTCGATCAATGTTGGTGAAAAATGCAAGCGATCACTCCTGTGGTGTTTAGTGTTACGGTGTAGTGTGAGCTTGAGTTATGAGATGTTTTCATGAAATTGCGTTCTAGAATAATCTTTTGAGAGACACCGTTAATCATTTTTGATTAATATATCCTTGTTTTGTGTAATATTTGTAGATTACTAAGTTTGTTGTCGAATTAAAATTCCAATGTCAAAGCTAGATCTTGCTCTCTCTCTCTTACAATAGCGCTTTCATGTTTGTGTCCATGCTTTGTGTACAATTGGCGCCAGGGTCTGCTTTCTGGCCTTTCCAGTTCGCACGGCCTTTGCAGAAATTTTATGGATTCAGAAAATATGTTACCAAAATGGCATATTTCTTGTATAATAATACAATTTTATTGGCATAATAATATATTAATATATATTAAAACATTAAATGATAGGCTAAGCCCCAAATAAAATAAGATGATCCATCCAAAGAAAATAAGGAAAAAAAAAATCGTGATAATCATTAGAATTCATAAACTCTTCATTTTTTTAAGTATTTTAAAAATAAATATGTATTATTATTAAATTTTCCATCTAAAACTTCAAAACTCTACGCAAAGCCTAATTTTATTAGGGACGCGCCCGCACCCGAAAAAGGCGCGAAACACACGCGATGTAAAAAATGGCGGGTGCGATTTGAATGCGTGAATTATTGTCTTTGGAGGAGAAATAATACACCTTCGGAAAATAATATGAATCCACTCGCACATAACACGGGTGAAAAATGGGAAGGGAATGCTTTGTAATACTGAAAAGTGGTTTTGACTGCGCAGTGTGAAGATTGTGAAAGTGATTTGAAGGTTTTCATGTTTGGAAAAGTATAGTTTGTGAAAATTTTCTGTTGAAATGCTTCTCCTTTGATAAGTTACAACCAGATGTACAGTTTTATTTTTCTTCTAGCTAGCTGATGAGCAAAAGGTCTTTCCTGACTTTTCCTACCTATTTTTATCCAGAATCTGTTGCCAAGTAAGATTGCTTAGGAATAAGAATAAATGATATGATACGATCATGGTTTTTCATCAGAAGGTTTACCTACGCACGTCAACTGCACACCAACTGCAATGGGACTGCACGGTTTTTGCAGTTGGTGTGCAGTTACAAACAACTGTAATCAGACTGTACGGTTGGTTTGCAGTTTTATTGCAGTCGTGCCAACTGCAATCAAACTGCATCTGAAATGCTATTTGGCAGGCGGAATGTAGTTAAAATGAGGTCCGTCTATTAAGAGCGTTAACTAACTACCAATTTTTTTTATATAACAAGATTTTAAATATGCCTACTTGTCAACGCAAATTATATAATAGTTCTAACACAAAGAGCCCCAGAAAAAAGGTTGCAAACTTTTTCTGTATCCTTGGTGGTCAGCCGCTTGGCTGCTTGGTTTGATCGCCCTTTGGCGGGCCTCATTACGCTAATGGGCCAAAGGAGGAAGCTATATTGTTAACTAGACTAAAGAAAAAAACTGATTGGTTTGCGAATTGCATGAGTGTGTAGTTTGTAGTGCCGTTTCTTCTCATTTTGCTCCTAGAAAACGATAGTAAATTTTGCTATATAATATTTCTGTTCAAGTAAATTGAAGCATTTCTACGTACATTTGCGAAAAACGGCCACTTTTGGCTAATGTGTGTAAGAAAGCTTCACGTTTTCATTTAAACGGTTAACAGTAATTCATAAAATAGTTTGAAGGGTTATCTAGGGTTTGGTTAAGAAAACAATAAATAAATGGTAACTCGGTTTCCTTTCAAATGATTTATTTCAAGTGGGAGCAGCAGTGTACATTTTTATTCTGAAAGACATTGTTTAATTTTAAGATCACCGCTACGCATTCAATTACAGGTTCCCAATAACGAATGTGTTCAATCAATCTGAAATAAATCGAGGTAGTCAAATCGGTAGGTAACGTAAATTAGGGAGAGTAGAAACGTGAAGCTTCGTACAACGTGCAAGTGACAATATTCTAGACACGCCTGTCATCTGTAAGAGAGAGAATTATGTGCTTCATGCAACAATGGAATGAATATGCCCCTAACAAGATAAAAGAAACTTGGAATGTTATTAATAAAGAAACTGGTAAAAATAAAGCAAAAGAAAATATCTGTCAAATCAAAGCTAGCGGTAAGATTGTTACTAAACCTGAAGAAATTGTTAATATTTTTGATAATTTTTTTACTAACATACCTTTGGAACTTACTTCCAATGTGGATTCTAACCCCCAACGTGCTGAAGCCTTGCTTAAGAATAATGTTAGGCCTTGTGATTCTAAATTTAAATTTGAGCATGTTGGCCCTAGTGATATAGTAGAAGCATTTAAACAGTTAAATTTAAAAAAATCGGAAGATCATTGGGGCATGTCGGTTGCTGTAGTAAGCCATATTATAAATGTCATAGCTGGTGATTTAGCTTTTATATTTAACGAATGTATTGATGAAGGCATATTTCCTAACCTAATGAAATGTAGTAAACTAATCCCCTTATTCAAAAAAGGAGAAAAAACAGACCCTGGCAACTACAGACCTATATCTATCTTGCCAGTTTTGAGTAAGGTGTTCGAAAAGATAATGCTCAATCAAATGCTACTTCACTTCAAGACCTGCAACCTTTTCCATAGCCAACAGTTCGGTTTTACTGGCGGAAAATCAACCACCGATGCGGGAGTGGCACTCATCACTCATATTTACGACGCATGGGAGAGCAAAAATGATGGGATTGGATCCTTTTGCGATCTCTCTAAAGCATTTGATTGCGTAGATCATCCGACACTTTTGCTTAAATTTCGTCAATGTGGTTTTGATGAAAATTCAATTAAATTAATAGAATCTTATTTAACAGATAGGCTTCAGACTGTTGATTTAAACGGCATAAAATCGCACGGATCTAATGTTAAAATCGGAGTACCACAAGGTTCTATTCTAGGACCTTTCCTTTTCTTAGTTTATGTAAATGACTTGCCTTACATGGTTGAGAAACAGGCAGGCATAGTGCTGTTTGCTGATGACACCTCGCTAATATTCAAAATTGGCCGTCATAGCACGGATGCTAGCGCGGTGAACAGCACCTTGTCTTCTATTTCTGATTGGTTTACTGCCAATAACCTCATGTTAAATGCGAAAAAGACCCAATGCATTCGATTTTCTCTTCCCAATGTGAGGCAAGCTTGCGTCGACATACTGATAGATGGCGAAAAACTTGATCTTGTTGAAAGTACTACCTTCTTAGGAATTACGATCGACTCGAAACTTCAGTGGGGCGCTCATATATCAAAACTTTCAAATAAACTTAGCTCTGCGGCTTATGCTGTTAGGAGAATTAGACAATTGACAGATGTAGCAACTGCTAGACTTGTGTACTTTAGTTACTTTCATAGTTTAATGTCATACGGCATACTGCTATGGGGGAGTGCAGCCGATATTCAGACTATTTTCATTTTACAAAAAAGGGCAATTCGAGCTATCTACGGCTTAGGATCTAGAGACTCACTCAGAGAATTATTCAAGGAAATAGGTATACTAACCTTACCATCACAGTATATATTTGAAAACATACTGTATGTAAGGAAAAATATTTCCTCATACAATAAAGTAAGCGATTTTACCGTCAGAAACTTACGCAATAAGAGTGACTTAGTTGCCCCGTATTATAGGCTCAAAACAGTTAGTAAAACGTTTATGGGGAACGGTATACTTTTTTATAATAAACTGCCACAATCGGTCCTTGATATGCCTGACAAAAAGTTTAAAGCCTATGTAAAGAAGGTACTGTGTGAGAAGGCTTATTATAGGACCGATGACTATCTTAAAGACAACAAAGTCTGGCTTGAGCTTGGCGCGGGTCCCTCTTAAAGGTTTGTACACTCAGAAATGGTCATAATCTGGTACATTAAGTACATACTGAATTTACAACTTGATTTGACATTATTTCAAAATTTCGACATTAAAAAATTAATTTAAATTATGACAACAAACAATGTATACTCTGTCCAAATATCAACTATAAATATTAATTTCATTGTGAGTTGACGTTCTTGGAGAAAATGCTGCAGTGCAGTTTGTTACCGCTTCTTCTGCACTAGCGCTTTGGAGGCGGCAGTAAACTTAGCTCTAAGTAACTTTTTGACGTCAACAATAATTAATTGTGCAATAAAACAAAGTGACGATTATTAAGAGATATTATAAATATCCTATGATAATAAAGATATATTTGAATTGAATTGAATTGAATTGAATAAGTAGTTGTTTTAATGAAACTATTTAATATAGAGTGTGTAACGCATTTACGATTATTTCAATTACACCGCTGATGCTTATGGAGACCTATAACTAGTGATGTACAGGACTCTAGTCTTCGAGGTCCAATTTTGAAGACTCGAGTCGGTTTTGCGGGGCTTTATGAGCTCCATGAAGCCTGGAGTTCTATGAGCAACGACTCGAGCCTTTAAAAGAGCTCGAAAATGTGAATCATGTTAAAAGGCTAGCATCCCATCACTATTTTGCTTCCTTTTTTCACCTTTCACCCAACATTACGCTAAAAGTGGTCTTTGGGTCTTTCGGCTAACTACTATGTCTGCCCTATAGGAATAAAGACGTGATAGTGCATATTGATATAGCTATCGATGTGACCCGATACTGGAGCGACAAAATATAGTGGTACCATCGACACGAAAAGAAGAGGTATATATATAATGACTTTGACGCGATAGTGTTATGTGACTGCCTCCGTGGTACAGTGGTCACGGAGGCAGTCAAAGGTAGAAGTCAAAGTGTAGGCGTTCGCCTTGTGATCCGGACGTCGAGGGTTTGAATCCCACTGGGAAGCATACTTTGCAAAAACTTGTTTAAAGTCTGGTTAGAGCATTACAGGCTTAATTCACCTGATTATCCGAAAAGAAAGATGATTCCGTATTTCGGAAGGCACTTATAACCTCTGGGTCCCGAACGCCATCTAACGTTTGCTCAAACCTATCTAAGGATTGGTCCTGGTCTTTCCTTTGGGTTGCGGAGGTCAGACAGCAGTCACTCTGTGTAACCTCGTCAAATCACCTAGATTAGGTAGTGGGCTCTGAAGCGTTACTGCTAATGATGCAATCGGGAATATGCTCGGATGGTGAGTCTATAATGTGTAAAAAAGGCATACCGGGTCTCATAAGTCATATTTATGTAGTCTGCTTATTTTGTCGGTTCTGTCCGCCGCCACCCTATACGGCTCTGGGCGGAGACCTATCTGCATATGGTGGTATCTCTATATTGATCTACGGTTATTGGCCGCTAATCATCGCCGTTTCCAATCTTAATGAAAATACTGCGGGTGTCAACGTCCGAACACGTTTGCTGATGCTTGTCTGTGGATTTACCTACTAGTTTGTGTTCTGTTTTAGTTTTTGAAGTGAAAACTTCTTTAGCGGCGTTGTACACTTTTTTGTAATGGGTAAAATGTGATAAACTCGCGTCAGGGCGTCAGGACACGTGACCTGGTCGAAAATTCGTAAGACGGATTCGTAAGAAGTAGACAGCCGGCGCGGCGCGGCGTAGGAGAGGAAGTATCCCACTCTCTTTCTACGGCACGGCGAAAATGTATGCCTTCGCCTGCTGTTTCGTTAAGGCGGCGCAGGACGCTTGCGCGAATGTTCGTATGTGTTTATGTTACAGCGTGCCACGCGCATCCATGGAAATGCACAACGTTAATATTCAAGTTTTCACTTCTGCCGGCACTCCCGGAGTGCAGTTCGTCGCTTTTTTTATCTTGACCAGGTTCTCCAGAAAGGATTGAGAAAGTGCACACATATAAAATAGACTACATTTTTACGGCTTTATAATATGCAGATAGACAGAAACGAAGTTTGGAAACGTGGCCTCAAGATATGTAGTAAGAGAATCAAAATATGAAGCCCATTTCTCGTATGAATAGATTCCTTGGCTTACGCATTTCCTTAGTAGATTTCTAGAACCTGGGAGGAGTGTGAAAAGTAGAGTGAAGCTTTTAGCTTGTGCAAATGTAAACTCTACCTTTGTTTTGTTTCGGAAGTATGGTACCTATATAAAATATAGAGATACTTACACATGTTTAGGTAAACGTGAAAAACATTTAAAAAAAATAGACAATATGCGGAAGAAATGAAGGGAGGCGTTTGCCCAGCAGTGAGATACATAAAGGCGCCAGGTAGTGCTCGTCGCCATGACCGTTCCCCATGACGAGAACCTCGTGAAGGCCGAGAAGGACAAGCTTAGTAAGTACCTTGACTTGGTCCACGAGGTGACTGGTATGTGGGATGTGGATTCGACGATCATTGTTCCGATAGTCGTAAGTATCGGCGGATGGTCTTATAGCAAAGAGTCTTGACCATCACCTTAAGAACCTCTCGCTAGATAGCTAGGTCAAGGGTCAGATACAGAAAGCATCACTCCTGGACACGGCACGCATTGTCAGGAGTTTTTCCTTCTGCAGCCCTAACTGCCGCCGGTAGCTTGGCCGCTGCCAGGGCACCTAGGTACGTGAGTAGTTCTATGAGTTCTTTTATTTATTCTGTGGCCTAGGTTAGGTTTTGTAATGTATTTATTTTTTGTGTTTTATTTTATATTTTTTAATGTTAAGAGGATGGATGAAACAAGACTAACTAAAAATATTTATCGTGCGGATGTGGATGCGAAAACCGGACCGGGTCAAACTCGAACGAAGAAAGGTGAAGTAAGGAGTACCTATAACCGGAGAGCATGTATGAAAAAGTAATGAGTGTTGACGGAGCAAAAGAGGTTCGAAAGGATCGTAGCAAATGGAAATCCATTGTCTTTGCCTACCTCCATGGGAAACAGGCGTGAAAATATGTATGTATTTTATATTTTAATTTTATAGATATAATATAAAACCTTACCTATGTTTAGTAGAGGAAGTGGAGCATATTTGGAATAGTGCAGAAAATTTAAATTTTGTTTACAAATTTGTACAGATGACATCTGTGTTTTTTCGTGGTAACATGACGTATCAACTGATTGAGATCTAATGACTGGGCGCCATATTAACATTTCGGCTGACAGCCCCTCGAAAGCAAAACGCTTTAATCTACATATTCCTTAAAAACAAGGTTGTATTCCAAATATACTGCACTTCCTCAAATGAATAAAGATATAATAATAATGCTAAAGATTTTGCAGACCATTTAGGCAGATATTTGATTGAAAATAGAACAGAAGGAATATAAATCCACAACAGTGTACATGATAAATTATTTTAAGTAAAAACGAGAATCTCATATCTAAATGTAGTCTTAGTTAGTAAAATCATATTCAACTATGTTCAATTTATTATACTTATTAAGAATGCAACTTTATATGAGACATGAGGCTCTTTTGTAAACAAGTTGTTGAAAACTATAAACAGTCAAGTAGCGACGAGGTGCGAAACAACCGTACTAAGATATTCAAATATCTGTAATCAGAAATAATCTACAACATTCCCAACGCATGATCGTTCGATTGAAACAAAATGCAATGGTTATACCATCTACAAAGAAACGTCTTTACAGCCTAGGGTGATATCACAAACTGTCTTAGATTTAAAGTAGCCACATTACCGTACTTTAAGTCCATAGCGGAGTTTGCTAAGAGGCACTCAACGAATCTAATTCTGTGAGCAAAATGTAAATTTCTCAATAAATGCAAAACGCCCTACATGCAAATGTAATGATATACCAATAATGTGAAATAGACTATTTGTCAGACAAATATATGAAACTCACCGGTTATTACGTCAAACGACTTTACGACTGTATCGTAGCCATTCTACTTTTTATTCCCATTGGAGCCTTCCATTTTATTTCCCATTTTTATCCTATATTCCGTAAAATCTTAAAAATGCGACAATTAAATTTTACCGATGAATCCAAAAAATCCCAAGAAAGTGTTACAAGATCCTCATTTTTATCCTGGGTTTGCATTTATTTTAAGTAACTCAAAAACATTTTACACTTTTAAATTAATATATACTATCAAATTAGAACAAAGACCTACTTTATGTTTTACGATATGTTTTGTTTGACGACCTCTTCGGCGTATTGGTAATCACGCTCGTCCGATTCTGGGTTCGATACCCAACCAGGGCACGTTGGAATTTTTTTCAAATTGTCCCGAATTTCGGTTCTATACACGAATTTGTCATAAAATATATTATCGTTGAGTTAGTGTCCAGCTCAATCTGTGTAATTTGTCTTTATTTAATAATGTTATTCAGTGGATAGAAAAAAACTAGGATCCAAAGGGAACGAGATAGCTAAACGCTAACTATAATAATATGTGTGTGATAAAATGAAATGGCGTGCTCAATAGTAAGTTCTACTTATGTGACCATAATAACGCTTTCGCATATCAGAATTGCCAATAAAGGGAGCGAATGGGCTTTGTTTACGTCCAGTCCTATGAAATATAGGGCTGAATTCTTCTAAAGCCTTATAAATGTTCAAAAGCATTATAATTTAGAATTTTAGAACCCGCTATTGAGATACAAATGAGAAAAATTATAATAATGTGCAAATATGTTGTAATTTAACTAGCCGGGTTGTGTATTTAGTAAGTAAAGTTCCTAAGTAAATTCAGTAAAGATAATATATACGAGAACGAGTACAAAAAGAAGTTGGTCCATCTTTGATATTAAAATAAAGTAACGAATATTTGAGACGCCGGTAACTTATGAAAAGCTTCGTTTTCTAAGTGTATTATTCCCAAATCTAATATCTTGATGTCACTCGGGTATCATAGAAATCTATCGAAAACGTAAGGAAAGCGATGATTGCCGAGTGACATCAATATATGAGACGCAATGCACTGAAATTTTGATAAGACATCATTTTCGGGCCACGATATGAATTCTCTAGCTGCGAATGTATGCCAGCCGCTCAGGCGCAGCTATTAGTGGACAGTGGCGCCCTCCGGATAATTGCGGCATAGTTATGCACTACGAAAGTTAAATATCGAACATAGCCGACGTTTTACGATACTTTAACAATGTAGTAATTTATTTAATGTTTACTGATAAAAAGATTATGTAGTTAATTCAATAGCAAACATGTTACAACAATCAGCAGAGTATAGAATATGGTTTGTCACTAGTCTTATATACTCCCACAGAATTTGTAAGAGGTGACTAAGAGGGTATAGCTAACTAAGAACAGGCAGCAGCTTCCTCTGTGCAAAGATACGGGCAAAGACATCTTATTTTTTTATTTAACATCATACACAAATACAAGTGTAATAGCGGACTTAAAGCCTAAGGCCTTATCTACCAGTCAACCAAACGCGTGATGTGGAGAATGTCAGTGCAAAACTTGAAATAGGTATGTAACGAAAAAAAGACTATATGTAAAAATTATCAAAACAATAAATTACATAAAAATAATATACACTATTAAATATAAACAATACCTACATAAACTACATAAATACACTATGATCTATCTGACAGTTTTAGAAGAAAGTGCGCCGTCACCTGTTTCTTAAATGAAAAGCGGGTTTAGCCTTTCGGACATCTTCAAGTCAAACTCATCCCGTCTGCCCAGCGTGGTGGTTATGGGCAAATCCTTCCTTAATTGGGAGAAGCCTACCAGTAGTGGACTAATAAGGGTTGCAAAGAAGTAGAAAAAAGCTAAACCATGATAAACATTTATTACTTTTTAAAAAACTTAACGGGCGACTTAGTTGGCATCGCAATTAAATATATTATCCTGGCAAGGGTTAACTATAAAATAGTCACAGAAAAGTGAAATGATATTTGTAGCCTTATTAGCAGTAATCGGATAATCGGGCGCTAATGTGCCTTAACTTCATGCGGCACATAACACAGCGTTGATACAACCACCAACCTGATAAAAATAATTGTGTGTCGCAGCATCATTCTACCGATTTACATTAACTACATGTAGCTTTAAACAAGTCGTGCACGGGCTAGTAGTGGATCACATGTCAGCTACATTTCTATCAGGTTGGTGGTTGTGTCAACGCTGTGTTATGTGCCGCGTGCAGTTTAGGTAAATAAGCGCCCGATTATCCTATTTCTGCTTATCAGTCTATGATAATAACATCAAACATTTTCCGTTGAATAAACAAAAAATATGAGTCAAAAAAGTTGATTCTCCTTTAAAAAATAATATACATACCTATCTATTTAAATAAAAAGAAGGTAATCTGTTTGTATTATTAACAAATTTTACAAAATTATAAATCGCGGGCATATTTTTTTCTCATAAAATGTTTATGCTAATATTACTATCAATTATTTTGATATCGACTATAGGTAGCTATAGGTAACTGAAGTCTATAGGTATGGTAATTTAATATGGTTTTTGAAGTGAAAACTTCTAAAAAAATGTTAAACTCGCGTCAGGAAACTCGCGTCAGGACACGTGACACTAATCGAAAATTCGTAAGACGGATGGAGCGTAGACAGCTGGCGCGGCGTAGCAGAGGAAGTATCCCCCTCTCTTTCTAATCCCTTTCTCTTTCGTCTTCTGTTTTGTTTAGGCGGCGCAGGGCGCTTGCGCGTGGCACGCTGTAAATAAATAAATAAATAAATATTGTAATCTATCACATAAATGATAGTACTTTTATACTATAATTAAAGCAATTCATGCAAAATTATTACCTAATCATTCCAAAATATCCAAAATGCACAACGTTAATATTCAAGTTTTCTCTTCGGCCGGCACTCCCGGAGTGCAACCCGTCGTTTTTTTTCTGGGCACGTTACCACGGGGCAGCGATTTGCCAGGGTTTTTTTTATTTTTAAGTAAGTAATTTAAGTTATTAGTTTCGTTTTAGTTTTTCTTTGTTTATATTATTTAAGTCAATGTGGAAATAAAATTTATTTAGAGTTTTTTTTAAATAATGTTGCCGACCGCTGCACTGACTGAAGAATACCGCGATATCTTTATTCATATTCTAGTAGCCGTTTGAAAAGATTGGGTAAAGTAGCGGTTTCCTATGTTAGTGTGGTCTAGCCAATGTTGGATTATATTGGCCAATCTTGAAGTTGAACGGCTTGAACAAGAGGTTGCATCCAAACTGGTATGGTTAGTTTTAGCAATTTTTTATATAAAATATATACTGTTTATTTCAGTATGTTTCCTATGTTAGAGTGGTAGGGCCAATGTTGGATTATATTGGCCAATCTTGAAGTTGAACGGCAAAGAAACAAGAGATAGTCTCAACTAGGTGTGGTTGGTTATAGCCATTCTTTTCTAAGGGATTGGGTACATATTTTATGAAGTAGCTGCGCCCCGTGGTGTTACCCCCGGAAAAAGTTGCCTATGTGTTAATCCAGGGTGTCAGCTTCCTGCACACCCAATTTTATCAAAATTGGTCCAGCCGTTTGCACGTGAAGAAGTAACAAACATACACACTCACAAGCTTTCACCTTTATAATTTTAGTGTGCAATGATAAAGTTTTTTAAGGGTTTCATATCTAACGTGCCAACGAGACGAAAGTAATGGGAAATGTAGCCCAGTGTGCCATGGGACTTGAAATGGAGACTTGTTTCAGCGGATTTAAGAATATGCCAGAGCTCTAACTAGCCCGTGATAACGTTTAGTAACAATGAAAATCTGTTTTTATGGAAAGCAATACGATTTTAGAAATCTTTTCCACACTAGCCAAATATTTGTTCAACCTTGGACAGATATGTAAATAATTAAGAAAAATAAGATTAAAGAATTGCCAGCCAAATGCTCATACAAGCCTATTGCTACTTTGTAGGTTCCTTATTTTTTATTAAAGCTATCGTGTAAATGTAAATGTTCACATTAGTTAGTTATATTGTATAATGAAAACCATTTTCATAGAAAGTTTAAAATAGTCACGTTAGTTATTGATCTAGACATTAGATGACTTTAGGTAGCTCAAAAATCCAACACTAGTGTTAGCTATACACTCGATGAGAAAGAAGAAAGTAAGTATTAAGACTGCAGTAAAAGACTTCCTACCTACTTTTTGCTTCGTCTTTTTAACATTTGACCAAACATTTGCCCAATGTTCACGGATAAATGATTAAGATACAAAATAATTAAGAATATGCCAGCCTAGGGCTACTTTGTACCTTGTTCCTTATCAAAGCTATCGGGTAACGGCATATGCTCACATTAATTACGATGTGGTGTACTCATTAGGAGTGGGATGGAACCGGTAGTTACAGTTTAATGCAAAATCGACTGGAGATGGGGAGATAAAATATACGGCCGCACAGACCGCGTCGGTGTATGAAAGTGGATGAGACAGATATTTTATATCGAACGTCTTTCAATGTGCTAGTTTCTGACAAGTCAAAGTAAATACTTTTTTTATCATCAATAAATTTTATTATTATTTTAGTGGAGTAATTCCCATGTCTCCCATTATCGGAAAATACTTTTTAATTCAAACAAAAATTGACGTTAGTTGGCAGTAAAACTTTTCAAAAAAAAAAAATAGATCATTGCCGATGGAAAACGCTGGATGCAGTGCAGAATTTGAAGATCATTTTGAAAAAAAAATCGGGTAGGCCTATTTCCAGCTGTTGAAGTTGTACGGCTGTAATAATGATGATTCATTTTAATTTATGAAGATGATAAGTACCTATTGTTCACCATCAATATTATTCTTTTATATATATGTTTGCGGTTTTCCACGAATTCACCAAATTACTCCTTAATTATTATTTTTTAGGGGAAGACAAAAATGGAGTTATTTTTTGGGCTGTAAAAATCTTTAAATAAAACTCGTCCTTTAAATAACGTAAAGATATAAAAGGTTATATTCTTTTAAATAACACACGATTTAACTAAAATTGAAGACAGTTCTGTGGCCACAATCACTGCATCAAAATATCACCACATAACATTTAAAACTAACACACGTGGAGCGATTATCACGAGGTGAATTACCTTGTTACCATTGTCTAAGTACCACGTTTTATTGCCGTCATAACGAAATGGACTGGAACACTACCGTGTGCGGTAATCATGTGAGATATGGTGGGACATGAGGCTTGGTTGACAGTCTAAATTGTATGACATACTTACAAAGATGAGGTAGCTAGCTGGTTGGGTAATTACAGCCATAGCATGGCACCGGCGACAGCGTTTATCGAGCGTTAAGGTACACTTTGAAGTGGAGCGGCTGGCGGCAGCGGCAGGACAATAGTAGTTACTATGGTATCGTATGAAATTACTTTAGAACTACGCGGCAAGTGACGCTGCCGCCTGTCGCTTATCGAGCGGCATGTGCTGCGCGGAGGCAAAGCTAATCGAACTGCACGTGACGCTTGGCACTTGTGTTGCACAACTTCAAAGTGTACCTTTATCATCTATAATTACTATCTCATTCTACGTTATAATAACCAGCAGGATGTCAGTCCGTCACGCGATATAAATTTTATCTGTGTTTATCCATGGTGCTATGCTTAGGGGGAGGTGCAGGACAGATGGAGTATCGATTACCACATATTAGTCGACACATTACATACGTCAGCTTCGTTAGAAGCTTTCACGTAGGTAACTTGACAGACAGACAGACAGACGGACCGACAGTGGAGTCTTAGTTATAGGGTTCCATTTTTACACTTTGGGTACGGAACCATGTTTGTTTTTTTGTGTTTGTAAGTGGCCAACATTGGTATCAGATTTTTCAAGCTGCCTAAAGGCATCTGACATAGCTTGACGACTACCACACAATGTCGACAACCGGGACCAACGGCTTAAACGTGCCTTCCGAAGCACGGAGGAGCTCGAGATTTTTTATGCCACTTGTGGTCGCCCATCCAAGTGCGGACCACGCGCGGTACCGGTTTACTTGCGAAAGCGTTAGTAATACGCACTTCCACCGGACCACCAAGTTTCTAAAAACAAAGTCAAAACAAAACTTTAACCCTTGATCTCCTATCCACTGCACAAACTTCATGACTCATACGATAACAATGCAGTCACATATGCCATAAAACATAGCTCGTGCACCGCATTGCAACACGCGCCGTAAAAATTTGACGCGAAAGCTGCAATCTACATCGGCGTCGTGACTGAGATAATGGACATGTGTTGGGCAAGGTCCGTGGACGGAAGGTGGCGACAGGATCCAAAGTATTCTGTATAAACGCTACTTATATTAAGTATTCGTTTCGTTCTTCCATGCATTGAGAGGAAAAAAAAAAGCTTAGTACCAGCTGCTCTTCCCTAGATCGTAAAAGTCGATCTAAGGAATGGGCGAAATAGCGATGCAGCTAGTAAACCATCCGTATTTTGATTCCTTTTTCAACCTTCACTCCTACCATCACGCTTAACGTGACCTTTGCTTCTTGCGGCCCTGGGATATGACATCAGACAAACAAAGAAACTGCTACTCAACGTGTACAAAAATTTACAATCAAATGAAAGTGTTATCTTTTAAAAGATTTGTTGGCTGCTGAGCAAAGTATTTTATTCCGTCAGTGAATTCCTAAACTCTAAATAGTAAATTATTCGATGCATGGATTAGTACTGGCGATAAAAATATAGTAATGCATACATACATACATATTTTCACGCCTTTTTCCCATGGGGGTAGGCAGAGACTATAGATTTCCACTTGCTACGATCCCTGCAAACCTCTTTTGCTTCGTCAACACTCATTACCCTTTTCATACATGCTCTCCGGTTATAAGTACTCCTTACTTCACCTTTTTTCAGAACGTCTGCAATTTGGTCGCAGAACGTTCGTCGAGGTTGACCCGGTCCAGTTTTCACATCCACATCTACACGATAAATATTTTTAGTTAGTCTTCTTTCATCCATCCTCTCAACATGTCCAAACCACCTTAACATTCCTTTCTCAATTTTTGTCACTATATTTTCACTTATTACATCATTCATCATTCCATTATATAGTAATGAAGTCACAAAAGTTTGTATAAGTACTAAAAATAAATAAATTCTGCATGCTATACAACGTTACGGTATGTCTTTATGCTGTGAAAACGTGTAATGATACCGATATAGAATTTCTACTAAGATGGTGAAATACAGTGTGTCCTTAAACCTATTTATACAACGTGTAACGGAAGGGGGGCATTAACCTGAAAGGGAGTAAACATACTTATCAATGTGAACGACTTTTACTATGGGGCCATTCCTGAAATCGTAAAAAAAAATTCTGCAGCTCGATACATTTTGGCAAGTAATCAATGTGAACAACTGCATATCTGACGTCATGCCCATAAAGCAATATGGCGTCCACTGCTCCAACGTTTTCGGCAATAAACGCGTGAAATTTGAAAATGTGAAACCCCTTCTCCGCGAACGTCGGATTTATCCGACAAATATTTTCGTGTCCATTTTACCACGTCCACATAGCTTGTACCCACATCCGATTTTAGTTGAAGGTAATTATTTTCGAATTCACTATGCGTCGCGCTGTGAGCACAACAACTGAGATAAAGTAAGTCTCGCGATGAAAGGGTTAAAGTGCAAAATAAAAGAATAAAATTTAACAATGAAACTTTTGTGTATGTTCGGTGGTTTATAAGCATTATGGAATCTAATTGAGACACTTTAAAAAAATGGGTGTTATGCCTTTCTTTCTGTGGATGTCGTATAAGAGGTGCCGTAAAGACTTAGCTCAAACATCTTGTGCAACAACCGCTTTTAACCGTTTATCGCACACCTTACCTTTTTTGAATTCACGATTAACAGGGTTAAAGTTGAGTAGCGAGCGATTGTAAAAAAATTCGTACAAAGCTTTCCCGATTTATAAAACTAGTCAAATTAAAGTGGCTGCTTTTCTCAAATGTGCGAAGAAAAGTTTCACGTTGTCACATTAAACCATAAACAGTAGGTCATAATAATAGTGTGGAGGGTTATGTAGGGCTTGATAGAGACAAAATTTTAAATGATATCTCCGTTTTCTTTCATAAATTTATTTCAAATGGACCCCGTGTTTACCCTGTAAAATTTATGTATCCCTTTAAGTGTTTCCGTTATTGCCTCTCGATGTATGGTCTTCTGCATCTTCCTTATATTTGGATAAGAAAAAGCGGGACACTGCACCCTAGGAACCACACCCTAAGAAGCAGCACAGCTGATCATGTGATCGAAAGAAGAATTCTCAGGAAATCGACGCTAAGCAGGCGACAAGTATTAATTTTACGTAAAACCACTTTAAAATTTTAAGAAAATCATTGAATCCTAGTTAAAACCTATGGACTTAATTGAATCTTGGCATAACTATGTGTGTGTATTAGGTACTTGGCACCTGGATTTAAGTAGCTTGACGACCTCCGTAGTGTAATGGTCAACACGCTAGCTAGTCCGCCAATCTGGAGGTTCTGGGTTCGATCGCCAGCCAGGGATGTTGGAAATTGGCCTTTTTCAAATGGCCCTGGGTCTTGGTTGATCTATATATGTATTTATCATAAAATATAGTATCGTTGGGTTAGACGACTTCCGTGGCGTAGTAGTCACCATGCTAGTCCGCTACCCAGAGGATCCGGGTTCGATCCTCGGTTAGGGCAAGTTGGAAAATGGCCTTTTTCAAATTGTTCTGGGTCTTGGATATTTATCTTTATATGTATTTGTTATAAAGTATAGTATCGTTGAGTTAGTATCCTTATAACACAAGTCTCGAACTTACTTTGGGGATCTCTCGAATATATTTATTTATAGCTTCTTAATACAATTACGATATTTAAGCCGAAGGTCATCAATAAGTTCGACATCCACCTTAAAGTTATATTCTGAGTAAGTTAATACTTGCGGGCGGAGTCACAGGCAAAGTCTAGTAATAATATTAGAATAATATACTAGCAGCCTCCCCGCCCCTCACCTCTCCCAGCCATGGGCGAGCGGTAGCGCCCACGATATCGAAGGACAATGTACCGTAAGAGAAACACTTTATACGGGCCGGTGCGTTTTCATCGCAATATTTATTAACATTGAGGTTATAAAATAAAATGTAGTTGAATAATCATTTCTGCCAAAACTCGTCATTGTGCGTCTCTCCCCACACAATGACACCGACAAGGGATTGACTCTTAAATGAAGTAGTTAGAGAAGATGGTTAAAAAATTAAATTAGTATTTGTACAGACTATCGGGAAAACACAAGAGGCTAGTCCGAAAAATGAAGAAATGATATATCAACAATTGGGTAGATGACTGGGTCAAATATTAATTATCAGTACAGTTCATAAAACGTCACAAAATAGAATAGATAGATAGATAGATAGGTAACTCTTTATTGTAGATTAAAGAAAAATGTAACACAAAGAAATAATTTTAAATTAAATGAGTATAGAATCACTTCTCATTGATCATATCCATTTTCAACAAGATTTTAGATTTATTTATGCGGAAAAACTGACATTAGTAGCGCCATTTGACTCCAAAAAAGCATGACGTCACACTTTTTTATTTCATACAAATCCCATACAAAATGTTTGTTTTGACGTTAAGAAAAAAGTGTTTAATTTCATTTGTTGTCATCTAGCGGATTATGATATTGTATTTTCATCCGATGTCATATGTATGCAAAATTTCAGCCCAATCAATTGGACAAATTGGTGGGATAGTTTTTAAAAACTAAAAACCGACTTCGACACTAAACTTCACAACCAAATTTTTGATTAAATTTCCATGGAACTACCTGGAAAGTATACTCTTTCTATCAAAAAAAAAAAAAAATAAATAAAAAAGACTAAATCGGTCCACGTGTCTTCGAGTAATAAGTGAACACACATAAAAAAATCCGACAAATTGATAACCTCCGTTTCCTTTTTGGAAGTCCGACAAAAATAATTTGCAATCTTTGAAACGGCCTACATATTTACGTACATACGAATATTGCCAGTTTTATAAAGAGTTAGTTTCATAACTAACTTTTTACTCTCTCCCTAGTAGTGTTGCTTACGTCACTCCCTAACCAGGCTGTCACAAACTGTCCAGTGAAGTAGCAGACACCGACAAAGGTGAAACACCGAAAAAAGCTGACATCAATGCTTTGTTTATTGCTAGAGTTTTAGCTTATTAATTCGCGACGATGCAGAGAAATGTATTAGTTGTAAATAGTCTTAACTCATATTGCAGCTCTGGTGTAAAATGTAAGAAGACTTTTAAAGTGTGTAGTAATAATGATTAAATAAATAATCTGTGCAGGGATTACATAATCGGACTTTAAACTTTAAACATTCACATCGGTCAGTCGCTTGACTCACTTGTCATTTAAGTATCTATTTTTATTTTAAATTATATTTTAGGCATGACGATAAAGAATATATTTTAGCCTAACGGTTAGATTATTTAAAAAAATGTACACTTTTTTTTTCTTTCTCTAAAAATAAAAAATGACAAAGATACAGCGCATTGAAATTTCGCATGACGTCATGGCTACGTACGTTTTTTACAAAGAGGTGATGTCGCAAGCCCCCACTCCGGAACTTTGATGCTTCGTATCTTTTTGAATTTTTACTTTTTTGGCATATTGAAGAATATGGATCCATTATTTTTGGATAATCTAAAAGACAGGCTAATTACAATTATATTTTTCTAATCCTGTCGTCAACCCTTTTCCATTATGCGTAACCGTACTTGTAAAGATCTTGGCAAACTGAAACTTTCTCGCAATAAAAAAAATCAATCTCTTACCCCGGTCAAGTTGTATATTTATATTTACCAGAAAGCAGAATAACTTATTAAGTTATTACACATTGGCATCACCCTATGACCACTCGTTTTATAGGGTACCGGGTAACACCTGATTATCTGCACACATTGTACCGCACGCCCGCGGACATGCAATATCATGTTAGAATACAATCGACTTGTAATTTCAATTTTAAACTGGTCGTTTCACTTTTTATCATCCATTATCTGGCCGTCGTGTAAAGTTTTTTAACCGATTCAAAAAAGAAGTAATTATACGGCAGTATAATTTTAATTTGTTAGGTACTTACTTCAGATGTTAGTATGACGGGAAATAGAGGACTGTTGAGGGAGAAGACATACTGAGCTAGCCCCAGATAATGGAATAAGGTGAGGCAGATGAGGTACCTACTTTAGGTCTCCGTAGTTTATAGAGTTTGAAAAATTCCTTTCACTTTTTGTTTTGAAAAGGAATATTTCGTCTATATATCATTATCATTTCAGCAGCCGCATAACGTCCTCTGCTAGATATAGACCTCTCCCAAGAATTTCCAAAATGACCGATATAAAGCGGAAATAATTTGAAAAAAATATGTTATCTGTATGAAATTCACTCAAATTGCAGTCGGATTTTTGTTATAGAAAAAATAATTATGTAAAAACAACTTCCTGAATAACTTTACCAACATGCATGTGAATAAAATCATTCACTTCATATCTCTGAAATATAATATCAACTTGAATGCATATTGCGTATTATGTAATCTCGTAAGATAGCCGTAGAAAGGCCATTATAATACATAGTAAATCTAGATGCCTGCATAAATAAAGCCCTCAGAAATGCACCATATATCGTGTGTTAGAAGTTTAGAGATTCAACACGATAAAATGATGCTCACCGTTAAGCTAGTAAGTTCTTGAAAATAATACGAGAACTATTAACCTTCATATTATTTTCTGGAACTGATTAGCGCCTTTGATTACCTGACCAGTATGCCAAAACTTTTATGAATGTTTACAGTCCGTATATTCCTTAACATTACATAAAAGTAGGAGGAGTAGGTTACTGGTTTTAGTTGAAGCGCAAGTATATATTTTTGACACCCGAGTTCCTTATATACGAAATATCATTACAATGAAGTTAAAATTGTCCTTTTTAGCATGGACACTATAGTGCTTTTTTATACATTTATTAGCCAGATTTAAACTTACTATCTGTGATGTTTTATTTATGTCCAACTCTTTGGCAAATGTCTCCGCTTTAACAGTTATTTTTAAGAACAATAAAAGCTAGTCCTAACGAAGGGGATATTCATTTTATTCTAGCCTACCTCACCACAGTACACCCAATTCATATATTTATGAGAACCTGGGCTTTGAAATTCTGAATATGTAACTGGGTACACAGTGTATTCGTAAGACTTCTGCTTGGAAGTAACGGTATTCGAAGTATTTAGTCTGGATATGTTAATAACTGATGTAGAAAGTTGCGAATTGGATGTGGAAGATATTTATGATGCCTTTACAAATGGATTCAATATCTGTGCTTGTCTCGTATGAGATATATGATATTTTTTTGTTTTCTCTCGCATTTTTATTTTTTGCAATATAACGAATTTCCTTTCTTTGTGTCAATTCAGTTAAAAGAACTTTTATACAATTTTAAAAATATATAGAAATTACATTATCCCATTCTAAATTATAAAATAAAACCATCTAAATTTAATTTAATTATAATAGGCATGAATAATGTAAAATATGTTAAGCCCATCGATTAGATTATTAAAAAAATATTGTTCACGTATTTTTTCTTATCTCTGAGAAACAAAAAATGACAATATATAGCGCATTGAAATTTCGATTGACTTCACGACTACGTACGATTTTTACATAGAGGTGACGTCGCAAGCCCCCACTCCGGTAATTTGATGCTTCGTAACTTTGTGAATCGTTACTTTTTTGGCAAACTGAAAAATATGGGTCCATTGTTTTTTGGATAATCTAAAAGACGGGCTAATAAAAATTCTAACATTCTAACACTGTCGTCACCCATTTTATGGTGACATCATTTATATAGTTGTATTAAATAAATATATAGGGACAAATCATACAGATTGAGCTAGCCCCTAAGCAAGCTTAATCTTGTGTAATGGGAAATTAACCCACCGATACTATATTTTATGATAAATACATATATAGATAAATAAACACCCAAGATCCAGGACAATTTAAAAAAGCCACTTTCCAAATTGCCTTGGCTGGGGAACGAACCCAGAACCTTCGGATTGGTGGACTAGCGTGTTGACCATTACGCCACGGAGGACATCAAGGTATTGTCAGATTGTCACAAATATTTTTTTTTTTTTGCATGGCCGACCTGACCTAAATATATACAATGTAGTTTAAAATAAATTATTGTTATTGTGACATTCGTATACGACAGTCTTTCGCTGGAGGCTTTAAGGGGGGCGGTAACGGGCCCAGAATAAAGTTGGGGGGCGCTGATGTGATTTAAGCAATGAGTGATTTATAACTTCAGCTATTTCATATTTTAAAATTAACTGAAATTAAAATCCTCTTACTACACAACATCCATTTATTATTTCATATTTATATCCTTTTTTATTGTACAAATATAAACTAAAAATGTAATTAATATTTATTATTTTAATGCGTTCACAACGCTATTTTTATCGTTAAAGGAATCAAACACTGAAAAAATTTTGTGTTTTAAAGTTTCGCAGGTGAGGTCCCAACTTCCAATACTCTTTATTATTGTAAAATTGTATTATTATTGCTATTTTTTTATTTAAAATTAACAATGTTGATTATTGTTATTTTTTATAAAAGATACTCTAATGTATTGGTGTATGTATTATTTATGCTCTCTCTTGTAAAAAAGTCTAGTTTAGAATATAGGTTGAATTAAACTACAGGCAAGACAAATATGTGATTCAGGCTTTTATGGTGAAAACAATAGGGGGCGCTACAAAATAACTGATTTTTTAAAGTGGGCGTTTGACAAAATAAGTTTGGGAACCTCTGATACGACAAGTTCTTATTTTGGTCTATCTTAACATACTATTTAATATATATAAACTTTGAGCACCACGTTCTCAAATGCTCTAGCGAGCGCAGATTTTATCATGCACCAAACTATAACAAAGTAACCCATTCATTGTCCCGATGTCTTTTTGACCTACTTCCCGGTGTCCAATTGAGCTGAAATTTTGCTTAAGTACACGTTCACGTTCTGATGATACACCAAAAAGAGAGAAATAACCAGATGCTGCTGCCAGGATTGTCTACTCAAGAGGACACTTCTCAACTGTTAGTAGCACAACACAAAAATTGCATTTTAATCAAATATTAGCTTGTTTTTATAAATACTTTTCTTTGAATTACATGTTTAAGGCTATCTATCGAAGCTCTCTTATCGTAAGTAATGTACCCAGTTGAAACCGTTGGAAGTTCGCTTCATAACTACCCGTATTAGCTACAGCAGGCACACATAGTATGGTGAAAGCCAATTTGTTGAACACAACATAAACAATGATCCGCTCTGATATAAGATACTGGTATATAAATTATGACACAGCGATTGGACTTTAATTGTTAATTAGTTTGTGTACTAACACTAAACGTATGTTAGCGGGCACGATTAGAGCCCTTCTACACAATACATATCATACAAATATTATAAATAAGAAAGTCACTCTGTCTGTCTATCTGTTACCTCTTCACGATTGAATATCTGCTTGGATATAGTTTGAGACCCGGGAAAGGACATAGCTCGGGATAAAGTCTAGCCTAATAGTATAGAGTGTTATTATGAATTTCGATAGTTAAATATTTCGACAGAGTCTATTAATTATTCATTTCCTGAAGTACTGTTATCATTAAAGAAATGGCGATTCGATTCTTAGTTTTATGTGAAAAACTAACAAACAAATAAAAACCATTACACGTTATCTAAATTAAATGACGCCCGCTATTGGACATGGGTTTCCTTAATTCAGATACGGTTATAAAAACAAAACTAATATAAAAAAGCTGTTTTATAGTGTATTAGGGCTTTTAGCTAGGCAAACACACATAATAAATATTGTTTGTATGTGTGTGTAATTATCCTGTAGTAATAACATAGTAAATTAAGTATCAATTTGCTGCCTGAGACATGTTGTAATGAGCCCTATTATGGCGCTGTCACAATATATGTAAATATGTTTGAGTTATAAAAATATAACATTTGAAGGCAATAAGCTTATTGAAAATTGTTTGTAGGTAACCAATTGGGTACTTTCCTTGGTCAAAAATAAATTATTTGGTACTGTTTGGAAAATAAAACGTCACAAAATAATGTGACTTGTCATGATCATATCCATTTTTGACGTGATTTTAGATTCATTGTTGCAGAAAAACGGATATTAAAAGCGCTATTTGACTCCAAGGAACTATGACGTCATTAGTCTATATTTCTATTTACTTGTGAAAATGTTTGTTTTGACGTTTAGAAAAAAGATCCGATTTGAGTTGTTGGAAAACAGCGAATTATAAACTTTTTTGATTGTAAGTTACTGTAAAGTTTTTTTCTGTGTTATGAAATATATTATATTGTTACATAATAGTAAAGTATTGTAGTTTATTGAGAATAATTTTAAACCAATATAATTTAAAAAAATATTACATTAACATTTAAATAATTTAAAATAAACCTTTTTATAATTTAAAATTTAATTTTCATGTGTTTTGATGCAATAAAGTGTTTTTACTTACTTACTTAAATATTGTATACGTTAGTTAATAGGTATCTTTTTCTCCTATTTTAAATTTTTAGTTTAGTTTAGTATAGAAGCTTTGTATATTACATACTGTTTGATTTTTTTGTAAGACTGTACCTTAAGAAAACTAAATCCTATTATTATTATAAATGTGAAAGTTTGTATATATGGATGTATAGATAATTGTTCCACTTTAACGCAAAAACAGCTTACTGGATTGGAATGAAATTTGGCATGTATAATGTATATAGCTTATTACCTAGATACATAATACTTTTTATCCCGACAAAATGTATGGTTTGATTAGACCACACAACACCGCGGCATCAGCTAAATATTTTGAAGTCACGTGTTGTACCCGAGGCACAGAATTTGTTATTTTCCTGGATCAAAAATAAATTATTTTGTTCTTATAAGAAAATAAAACATCGCAAAATAATGTCACATGTCTGTGTAATGTAATGTGTAATGTCATGTCTTAAAAATATCGATTTTAACGTGATTTTAGATTTATTTTTGCAGAAAAACTGATAATAAGAACGCTATTTGACTCCAAGCAACTATGACGTCATCTGCCTATATTTCATACAAATCCCATAGAAAATGTTTGTATAGATAGACGTTTAGAAAAAAGTATCTGATTTGTTGACTTGTTGGAAAATAGCGGCTTAATATAAAGTATTACGTACGAACGAAATCTTCTAAGATATGCGCGCTATATGCGTCCCCGTTCCCCGTCCTCACCTCTCTCCGTTCTCGCCTTGTCGAGGCGGTTGCAGGCCCGCTCAACACACTCCACACGGTACGAACGGGGAAGAGGTGTGAGGACGGGGGACGGAGACGCATATTGCCCGGATCCCTAGGAGATTCCGTTCTTTATGTAATACTTGTATTAATTCTGTGAGCGAAATACTAAAGATCCCTAGTGGCAATAAGTAAACGCCCTTTGAGTATCGAAGTCATGGTCCAAGATCAGTCAGTTTATATAAAGATATACTTAAACTTTTACTATTAAGTTATTCAAAATAACAGCTTAATTTCCGTAGTGAAGTTTTCACGATATTTGCACTATAAACCATATCCAGAATGCTAAAGCCTCGTTTAGACGGAGGAGATAACTTGTCTTTACGATGTGCAAACTTCACTTACACTCTCTATTCATAATATTTGAGCCATAAAAATACGCTTTAATGATGCTGTACACGAGGACAGTGCATTTCATCTGCAGGAATGCAAGTTCTTTGGAAAATTAACAAGGATATTATTTTATGAGCTAAGCATAAATTAAACAATAATTTATATGGCCCAACAACAAATATAACTGTATAAATGTTGTATGTTCTCTAGTTTCCAATAATATTAAAGACTGACTGACGAAACTGGCATAAATGAAGAGACGTATATTATATTTTCTAACAGATACATATTTAGATAAACATCTGAGACCCACGTCAATCTGAAAAAGATCATTTTCCATTTCGACCTGACCGGGGATCGAACTCGGAACTTACGATGTTACATCGTGTGAAGATGACCACTAAGCCACAGAGGTTGAAAAACGTTATTCACAAAGTAAGAATAGTTTGTGATCTGTTAAAACTACGATACTTGCTCAAGTTACCTGATGAGTTCCGTGGCGTAATGTAACACGATAGTCGGCTACTCTGGGATTCTGGGTTCGATTCCTAGCTAGAGTAAGTTGGAAAATGGCCTCTAATCAATTTGTGTTGGGTCTGGTTGTTTACCTTTGTTTGTATTTATCATAGAATATACTGTCGTTGAGTTAGTATCCCATAACCATAACACAAGTATAAAACTTACTTTGGGGCTAGTTCAATCTGTGTGATTTGTCCCTGTATAATTATCAATTTATACTAATATTAAGTATTAGCTTGTAGGTACTCATTCTTTACAAACAAGGATATTACTCGTGAGAGACACTGACACAATGATAAATAAATTTTCTAAATAGTGACTGGCGCAAGTAGCACGCCTCGTGTAAAAGCAACTTTAGCATTATGAGTTACGCCCGTGCCCGTTCTTTACGAGGTAGTGCTGACGTGTGTTTTGCAAAACTGATTATCAAGTAGGTAATGGAAATGGCGAGATAAAGAACTGGCAAAGGAGTGGCCGGGGAATTGCATGACTTGGTTGCTAGTTTGTTGGTATTGTTAAAGTTTAAGGTTGATAAATGGGTCGGTGATAATATTATGATTTAAGAATCACAATGACTATATTATTAGATGATTTTTTTGATGATCCTGCATCTGTGCTAATCGATTGTATGCTGAAGAACAGCAATGAGTGTTTAGCTGTTAGGCTGCTATGGGCGATCGAAGTGAAAGGAAATGTAGACTGAACAAACGATACACTTATTTTTTGTCGTTTGTTGCAAAAGTCTCTAAACACGACAGCCAGTGTTGTGTCCGTTCGGGATGGTTTTTATTTTTTAATTTTATTTTTAATAGGTGGACTTAATGCTAAAGCATTCGCTCCCTAATGATAAACATTTTTTCTTATTTTTATACAGATAATATTATAATACAATGTTGTTATTGTTAATAACAATCACAGTAAGTACCCTAATATTCATAATGCATCAGTTATGTTTAATTGTGAGCTAAGCTAGAGATTGAGGTTTCGGCTTTCAGAGTTTCAGAATCGAAAACATATGTATTTCTTTTAAAATTTCCCGCTTTGATTGTCTAGGAAAAAAAAGGAATTTTCTTTTTCTACCACACTCACGCTTAGAGTTGCCATTGGATCTTGCGGCCCTAGGTATATATGTTTTACATCTTCTGCAAGCTAAAAAATATTTTTTTACCCGTATGTATGTATGTATAATTGTTTGGCACGCTCTGCAACCTGAACGGCTCGACGGATTTTAGTTTGAGAGGTGTCATTAGATTAGTATTTACTGTGAGTGTGACACTGGGTATAGAAAAAGGCAGTCGAGTTTTTTCGTTTTTAAATAATGACTTGTTTCTTTTATTCTTAATAAGCTTATATTAGTTCACTGCTGGATTAAAGCCTCTTTCAACAAAGAGGGGATTTGCTTATAATCATCCTCCTGGGCAAGCAATTATGGGCTAATGATAAAACATGCCTTTATCAGTTTTTAAACTATTGCGCTCACATGATTTATGCACAACCTTTTATATTGGGTCTAACGTTTCGAATTGGAGTTACATCCTTTAAAACGTTTCGAACAGGACTTAGCACGAACCTTTTTTACCCGACTACGGCAAAGCCAAACGGAAGGGCTATGATTTAGCTAGCAGTCTATGTATGTGGGTATTTATATCTGCTCACTGTAACATGCGAACCGTTTATAGAATTTTCACAAACGAAATGTCAATCGATTCGTAATTATTGTCTGGGTCTGTTACATACAAAAAAGTGCGGGTCAAATTTCTTTTTGTTTTGATCTTGATTGAGATATCAAATGAAATGTGCTTATCAAGACCTTTCATTTGATACCCCACTCGATATAGAAACAAAAAAAAAATGTTTTGTTTGAAAAATTAGTTATATACATTTTTTGCATAAAAATGTAGCCTCACCCGGACAATAATGACGAATCGATTGACATATCATTTGTGAAAACTGGTCAAGCGAACAGACATCCATACATGGACTGTTAAAATCATTATCCTTCCTCTTGGCTTTGCCGAAGTCGGGTAAAAAAAGGTTCGGACTAAGTTCCGTTTATATACATAAATCGTATTTTTATCCTTATGGCCTATCAAGGCCTAGGGCTTATTCTACTCTTGCATATACTGATTCTGATCGACTAAAACTGCCCCGTTTGCTCTAACGGTACCAAAGCAGTCGGCGTATAAATTAAGGCGCGTACATCAATCAATTGGCCCTAACGAGTAGGTTCCAGTCCACACATATGCATAGAGAAGTAATAATTTAGACGGTTTAACTCATACGCAGACAGGCTGATTTGGCGCGCAAACACTAGCCCACGCGTCAGGCGTGCATTTCATACAGACACGTAGAATTTGTCTACTTTGTGCTACCCTAGTACATGGTGACGTTTTAAGCTCCAGCCAAATTTTAGAGTAAGTCATGTACAGTCAAGTACCAAGATACCTGACCAGGACCTATACTTATATTTTGAATTTTTTCTTAAACTAAAAATGATATTAACATGAAATTTTTTATTCAGATAGAATTTAATTAAGTCTTTCTAAATATACATTTTCATGTTAATATTATTTTTAGTTTAAGAGAAAATTGAAGATATAGGTAGAGGGCCTGGTCAGGTATCTTGGTACTTGACTGTACATGATAATGATGATACTTTCAAAAAATTTTTAGGTATTCGGTTTCTTATACAAATTAGCGCTCAGCCAAACTGATTTTGTATGAGAGGACGATTTTTTTAAGATTTCGCAGCATGACAGCTTCATGCTGCATGCTGCTATCCATCTCATTTATTCATCTCATCCTGGTCGCCTTTTCGAGTTTTTGGGAGTTATACAATGTCCTTTTTTACTAATTACAAATATTTCAAGAGGTGATTCAGTCCATAATTTTGAACAACTGTTCTCAAGTCTCTCACAGTCGAAATATGTTTTTGTTTTTCATTTTCCGTAGTAACGATATCACGTTACTACTTTTGTATGAGAACCTAATTTTAGGTAGACATTTGTTGGGAAAAGTTATTCAAAATGATGGACTAAGTCACCTCTTATAATATTTGTACTTGATATAAAAGGGCATTCTATATACATGGGGTCGCTGTAAAAAAGTGCTAGGTACTTAGACTTATTTTCAGATATTATCACAAGCCATTACATTTTTACATTTTTCAAAAAAAAAAAACAAACAATATGAATTCTATAGCATTAATATCAGAAACCTTAGCTATCCGAAAACAAGGCCACATATGAGTTATTTGTCTCTGGTTGTAAAGTAGCCATAAATCATTGCGAAACCGGGCATAAACAATCGCATTCTGTCCTGCCTTCGCTCATGAATACAAAATGCTATGCTCGTATACATCAGGTGTTGCCCAATACTGAATATTTGATTTACTCACAGATCACAGAAGTACCAAGATTTAATAATTTTTAACCGACTTCCAAAAAAGAAGGAGCATCGCGATCTTTTATGTTTTTTTTATGTATGTTCACCGATTATTCGAATACGCCTAGACCGAATTGAAAAATTGTTTTTTTGTTTGAAAGGGTATACTTTCCAAGTGGTATCATAGAAATTTTATCAAAATCGGTAGTGTAGTTTGGGGGCGAAGTCGGTTTTTAGTTTTGAAAAAAATATCAAAATTAACAACAGACTTAAATTCCAAACTATACAACTCATTCTGATATTTCTATGGAACCACCAAACAAATGTCCTTTAAAACAAAAAAATAACTTTTCATATTGGTCTAGGCGTCTGCGAGTAATAGAGAAACGTTCATAAAATAGTATTTTATGCAATTAGTGAATAAAGGACGGATTTACTTTGAGGGCCATAGATGAATCACAAGCAGGTGAAGGATTCTAACGACTGAATCACGACCGTAGGGAGTGATTCAAGTGTTAGAATCCTGAGCAATGCGAGTGATTCATGGCCCTCGATGTAAATCCGCTTTATTAAAAAATTGCATACTATTCTTTAAACCATGACTACGAGAATAATTTTTCAAAACTAAAAACCGACTTCACCACCAAACTACACAACCGGTTTAAATAAAAAAAATATGGGACCACCTGACAGGTTATTTGCTTTAAAAAAATATATAACGATAAATTAAGAATATTCTAAATCGGTACAAACGTCTTCGAATAAATCAATCAACATATATAAAACATAAGATTCCGACGAATTGATAACCACATCTTTTGGAAGTCGGTTGAAAAGAAAAATTTAAGCGAAAATGGACATTTAATGAGAGAGAAAAAAGAAGTTTAAATTAATTAGCATGGACATTAAAATTGGAACAATTACTAAAATTACGAGTAAATTGTTCTAAATTCAAACATCAAAATTGAGTAAAAGTGCATTTTATTCACTGTTTTCAGTGAATAAAATAAACTTTTAAGAGGAGAATGGTATAAAAACACATACATTAACATATATTCGTCTTTTTTGGATCCCGGTTAAAAAATAAACTGAAGAAACTGAAAAGAATGAAACAAGTAATTAAAAAATAAACTGAAAAGCCCGATTGCGTATAAAAAATTCAATGTTAACTCATTAAC
This sequence comes from Acrobasis suavella, assembly GCA_943193695.1. Lineage (NCBI taxonomy): Eukaryota > Metazoa > Arthropoda > Insecta > Lepidoptera > Pyralidae > Acrobasis > Acrobasis suavella. The sequence goes on along the minus strand of OW971945.1, from coordinate 5,842,132 downwards.
TGAATAAACATACAACAGCAGAATGACTTGTCCAGTATTTTAATTAAGACGAATCCAACGACACCTCTCAAGCTAAAATACATTAAGCCTATTAGGCTGCAAAGCGTGTCAAACTATAAACTCTTACATGGGTACAAACATACACTCGACAAGTTTATTCGCTAGGCAAATTAAAAAAGCCCCAGACTGTCAAGAACGCTATCTAGTTATGAGTAAAGAAACTTCCGATACGGCTTCATGTTTGGACTAACTCACTTAAGGTCCTAAGGCCCCTAGGTGATGCAGAAAGCTTCAACAGTCTTTCTCCATCGCGAACGGTCTTTGGCTACGCGTTTTACTTCGGGCCAGGTTTAATAGCAGATGAGAGATTTGAGTTCAGATGTTAGCGTTATGGTTTAATTTAGCTCTCGTCAGAACTCCTCACTTCTTCGTTTAGATATCGAGACATTCATTGCAAGCCAATTTCTATACTTTTACTCTGGACAAACGATTCATGTAACTGAATTTTCCCCGTAGTAATAATGTAGGTATATTTTCGATACCTAAGTGGGGAGTTACACGGGCCTAGTATGTTAACACCTAAATCCATTAACTCCTCTATTCTTTGCTCTAGGATTTCAATCCGAATCACATACAATTACTAATTCAAATAGCTCGAATAATGACTATTAAATTATTTATGTATTCGCACTTACACTGCACTAATTACATGCATATTTATAATTTCAATAAAGTTATTTGAGACATAACAACTTTGGCTAGGCGCCTTTAAAAGGAATTACAAGTTTTGTATGAATGAATTTACTTATCTCAAATTGCGTAGTCGTCGCCTCTATAGCTTTATCTTTGCGCCAATAACTTAATTACAAAGTCATAAATAAAATCTTTTACAACGTGTAAGGGTTAATACATATGCTTAATAAATCGAACCACAGGTCACGATTATTAATAAATCACTAAAGTATAGTAAAAATTAAAATAACAGTCAAAAAACAAAAAAAGTTCAACAAATTGCCCGGACGGCTTTTGTATAAAAATTCCGATTTTTTAGTTCTTTTCTTGTAATAAATGGAATACTCCGTAAGTACTTTGCAAATCAATGAAACGTCTGGCGAAGACGGAAGCAAGTCGACCTTATTCATTATCTATCAGTCGCATATGCAAATGCACCTGGCTTGCACTATAAATAACGAAGTTTTGATTAGAGAAACGTGCTTGGAAATTTGTATGAAAATTAATGACGTATTTCTAGAAGTCTGTGGATAGAAGATTCGATATGCTCTGTTTCATATGCAAAGTTGAGGTATTTATATACTCGTTGATTCATGTGATAGCATGACGGTTACAACATACAAGTTGATGTTGCACCCCGTAGCTATATTGAGATAAACCAACAAGAAAATGCATTAAAGTTATGTTCTAGTTCCACTAGTCAATGAGAACAGAACGTTAATGAATTCAATAGAGATAAGACGAGGAAAGATGTTTGGACACCTTAAACAACATGAAAACTTCATTAAAACCATCATGGTGGAAGCCAGGAGACGAAAAGGAAGACCAAGAAGTTCGTTCATGGATGAAGTAAAAGAAAAGGCAGAAGTCGTGACGTACAGGAAGGTACAAGTATTGAGCAGAGCATTAGAGAGACATGGAAAATACTTCACCGAAAAGAACCTTTGAAAATGACAATTTATTGATGATGGGCTGGCAGTAGGAAAAGCGCCTTATTTTTAGTATTATTTTTTCTTCCAAATTTGTAATAATACAGTGTAGAAGTGGCGCTTTTATTTAATAAATTGTTTGATTCGCTAGTTACCAACAAGTCAAATCAGAAACTTTTTACTAAAACGTCAAAACAAACATCAAACATGGGATTAAAAAGAAACAACACGGCGTGAAGTCATAGTTGCTTGGAGTCAAATTGCGCTCCTATTAATGGCTTTTCTGCAATAATAAATCTAAAATCACGTTGAAAATGGATATGATCAATGACAAGTGACATTATTTTGTGACGTTTTATTCTCTTATCCATACAAAATAATTTATTTTTTACCCAGCATACTACTCTAATATGGTTATCAGGCATAAGACTTTTCAATAACTTCAAGAATAACGGTGCTGGTTCATTCTAAGTTTTTTTTTTCTCCCAGACTAGCGTTCAAGACATTTTTGGGATCGTCGTGTTATGAAATTGATTGATTCATTGATTGATGATTTTGAAATCTCACGTCTCTCTTGAACGGCATTGTAATAAAAATTAATGGCATGTCAATATAGGAAGTCCTAATTGCGGTATAACGAGTGCAGTAAAGCCAGTGCAATTTATTGCAGTTATATCCTTCGTATGTGGAGCGTTTGGTATGAATCATTCTTGTATCTCGATATTTTCTTTCTTTCTTACTTTAACCCACTCTTAAGTCTCAGGGCCTTTTAAGTCATTACAAATTGCTCCCCGCTAATGATTAAAATCTTATACAATTTTATTTTTACAATTTTATACAATTATTAAGGGGCTACCTGAATTTTTCGGTTCGGTTCCAGTGCTGCCCCTGCAATTTAAAATCAAATCTCCGTTTCTTTTCAAATGATTTATTTCAAATGAGGGCAGCACCGGACCTCGAAAAATTCAGGTAGCCCCTTAACTGTATAAAAACAGAAAACAAGACGCACACACCCAAACGACTCATTCGAAGCGAATTCCAGAACGGTATGGCATTAGATGGCCGCCGCATCCACTCGCCCTTTTGGGCCGCGGTTGACACCAACTGCGTGCTTCGTACGGTTTAACAAGTACAGTCGACAGTCGCTGCTAGTCTAAAACGAATTATAATATCAACTCTCGGCAAACAGACTACGTGGGGTTGGAATGGCATGTGAAAATTTTCCATTTACCTCTTACTTTTTTCCATAGTATGAACTACTTAGGGTGGATTCGACCAAACATTCAGTTACACCAGTATAACTATTCTTGGGATAACTTTAATCTTTGAATTTAATCTCGAATGTTTTTGTTGACGTTTTACCATTATATTCCTGAGTAAGTAATAATCCTTGGTATTGTTAATCTATGGTTAAGGAAGTGAATGAAAAAATATAACCCGACAAAAATCCTTATAATACTCTTTCCATAGATTTACTTGGATTGCAGAGACTATTTAATTTAGCATTAGATAAATAAATAAATAAATAAATGTAGTTAAGATGAATAAAAAAAAAACAAACTAGACCATGCGTCACAGATATCATCTTATCAGCTGTTACAAGTCCGCCATTCAAATACTCCTATTTAACTATTCCTAAAAAAATGGCGGTATAAATAGCTATCTCTGGAATAGACATCCTATTCTTGCATTAGTAATTGGTAAAACGCAAAATCGAATTATTCTAGAATATTTTGCCATTTATTCTCGAAATAAATTTTAAACACTTTTGGTCGAATCCGGCCTTAGAAATGAAATATTGATTTTTATTAACTAGATGGCGCTGTACCGATTTAAAACGAGCTATGGATATTTTTGTGATTTTTTGTAAATTAGCGACCTTTCCGAGAACCTAAGTCTCATTATGCATTCGATCTCGTATCGTCGTTTTCTTTCGAGAGGACCTCATAGTAGTATCATGTAGATGTAGATGTAGTAGTAGAAGTAGACTTTATTGCTTTTCGTTGTTACATTTTTCATATCCTATTTAATTTTTTATTTAGTTATATCATTCGCGCTTCATCTCATCCACCTTTTGTGCGCGTGTACCCAGCAACCTTTAGATCTCTACCCTTCCATAACATCAATATTTTTTTAAACCATAGGAAATTAAAAAAATAAGAAGGAACCTAATGTGACTCGGCTGGGCAGCGTTCGGGAAATTACGCAGTGTTTTATCGTCTAAAATACCTCAGTGCCTCAAGACGAAAGTGTTTAATCAATGTGTGTTACCAGTGATGACTTATGGCTCTGAAACGTGGTCCCATAATATGGGTCTCATAAGAAGGCTCAAGATCGCTCAACGGGCTATGGAGAGGACTATGCTCGGTGTTTCTCTACGCGATCGAATCAGAAATGAGGAGATTCGTAGAAGAACGAAGGTCACCGACATAGCCAAGCGGATTAGCTCATTGAAGTGGCAGTGGGCGGGGCACATAGCGCGAAGAACCGATGGCCGATGGGGCAGAAAGGTTCTAGAATGGCGGTCACGTACCGGCAAGCGCACGTAGGACACCCACCTGCTAGATGGTCAGATGACCTGAGCAAGGTTGCAGGGAGGCGCTGGATGCAGGCCGCTTCCAATCGGTCGTTTTGGAAATCCTTGGGGGAGGCCTATGTCTAGCAGTGGACTTCCTGAGGCTGATATGATGAATGCGGGTCTGATTAAAAGCAGGACTTGCGACGGAAGCGACGAAACGCTAGAGCACGGTCGGTGCTTATACTATTCCGTCGCTGTCTCTCGCTCCCGTAAATAACGGTTCTGATCGACAGAAAAGGATAGCAGCATAGAAAAGCGCTGTTCGGTGCTGACAAGTGAGATCCAACATTTAAAGCCATAGGCTTTATCTACCAGTCAACCCACTGGTGATGCCGAGAAAAGACTAAGAATGAGGTGCAACTTATATTACAAGTATCTACCATTAACAAAAAAAAAACGAATAATTATAATGTAATAGATCTTTTTTCTGCCGAAGCCTTTTCAAGGGTACACCTTTCGTAAAACCATAACTGGGTTTTGGGGAAAGCGCAACATGCAACGTGGAAGGGACATACCCGTAATAAATCGAACCACGGGCTTACCTAGATCACTATCGTATAACAAAAATATAATTCGACATTCCTATACAAATTGCCCGGGCGGATGCACATCTTTGTATGGAAATACCATTTTTTTTAGTTTTTGACTGTTATTTTAATTTCATCAGACTATAGTAATCTAGTATAGTCTGAAGTTTGATTTAAGAATAAAAATTTTTATCCAAAGGGCCTCTACGTGTTAGATCGTTAGATACCTTTAAGAGACAAATTTAAGAATCCTGTGGGATTTTAAATGCCTTTGTTCATGTAGAGAACGCCACGGGCCACGGCTAGTCAATCATAATTTTATTTCTCTAAACTTATTTGTAATTTTCTTATAAATGTTTATAAAATGTAAGGCTGGCGATACACGGTAGTAGAGAAAGTGAAGCGGTTTTCAGTCTTGAAGGTTAAGAATAGACATTGAAACTATGGGTGTAATTTATTTTACTTATTATATCACGTAAACAGGCGTACGGCCCCCTGATGTGAGTGGTTACCATCGTAATATCTCAATCATCGTGGTAAACGCCAGGAGTTATTATTATCTATAATAGAACTTTATAGGCCATAAACCCCTTATCTTTTTTTAATTTCGATAGTCTTCTTTCATTTGCAATAAAGAAAAAATTTAATTATTAAAACAATTTAAAAAGTTAGACGTTATTTTTTACAAGCTTTTATTTAGTTTCACCTGTGCCGTTGTCTGTCTGTCTGTAATTAAATCTTGCAAGTTCATTTGACCCACTTTCCGAGTAAACTGAAATTTTGCACTCACAATGCTATATCTTGATGACATGGAGCTGATCTGATGATGTAGCGGGAAGGTTGCCATAGGAACTGTCAAGCCCATCAAGTTTGGGCTCGTTTGATTCGCCTTGAGGAGCACTTTAATCTTTTAAGTTCATTATTTTAGATAACAGCTTGTTTAAAAAAAATATTAATGACTTGTTTTTCATATGCAAGATCCGATTTAATGTACTCTACTGATCGTTTGTGCCTATCTACTTTTAATAACATTATACCGTGTTTTATATGATCATCGCATTCGAAATTAATTAAATATAAGTAATAAAATATCCTAGACTTATTATACTGATAGTAAAATTATAGTAAAACTACTGTTAGCCAGTAGTTTGATATGATTTTATCGATCTGGATGGATTTTAAACAGCGCCAACTTACTGCAAGCGCAGCATAAGTAAATCTACCTTGGTATGTAGATCACGTCGTAAGTAAATCGTAAGGCTAGTTTCACAACTATGCGAGAGATCCTGGAGCTTGGAGAGGGTTTCTGGAGTGGAGACCAGAGATACATATGAGGCGCTAGAACATTGTTTCACAGCGACGCGGATCGTTCGGAATATGCTACGGGTGGAGCCCGTGCAACGCTATCCGTTCAATCGTACCGAACTTCCACAGTTTTGCGTACGAATCGCCCGTATTATGGCCGAACCGTACGGATCTCAATCAACACAGCTGTGTAAATCAGCCTTAGTAAAAACGCTGAATGCAGGCCGCATTCAATCTGTCATTTTGGAAATCCTTGGACAAGGCCTTTGTCCAGCAGTGGACTTCATACATTTGGAATGCTGATTGTACTGATATAGTTGGTGACAAATAAAGCTTGGCAAAAAAATACCATGGTTTATTAAAAAAAAGTTTGTTGTTTGGAGATGACTGTAAAAATGATACCTTGAAAATAACTAGATGGTTTTTTTGGCCCAAAATCACTAAATAGAAAATTTCATCGAAATCCTTGTAGCTGTTTCTGAGATCTATATATATTATTAAACAAGTATCTGGTTAAGTAGCTGGTTAAGTAAAGTAATAGGATATTGAACTAGTGTATTATCTGTGTTGTATAGAAAAGCTTACATCCACTCTATAATGAGCACAAAGCTCCAACTCACCCGCAGTAAATCAATTATAACAGTAGCTTGCATACAAGCTCTCTCTACACATCTAGCAAAACAAAAAGAGTATGGAAATGACATTATTTTTTTTGCCTTTAGAGGAAAAGTTAATTATGAGCGAGTAACAATATTTTTTCATCCAAATTAAAACATGTGATGAAAAATGTCGTACTACTACTGGAGATCTAAATTGATTTAAGTTGAATACCACACTTCTAAATAGTGGGTAGTAGTCAAGAATAACGCATGCTTTAAATGCGTGTGTACTATGTGATGAAAAAATTCGTCAGGGTGATTCGAAGTTACGGTAGCACAATTGGTAGTGCACTCACGGCGTTAACGTGATTGACGCGGGTTCGAATCCGAAGACGTGACGAATTTTTTCATCACATGTTTTCATTTGGATAATCCAAGCATTGTAATGCTGTTAAAAAAAAACAATAATTATTTTTTCAGTATTTAAAAATACAGAAAATATAAATTTTATTTAATTATCTACAGAGGCACAACATATACGATTTTTTCTAGTAGACGAGACGAGGTATTTAGAGAGGAGAAACTTTCTAGGAGGTTGTTAATTCATTGACTCCTTTCAGTTTTTTTTTTATTGATAATGAAAAAGTCCCCTAATTCTTCTCTTTCTACAAATCGCACATTAAAAATATCTCTATTTGCAAACTGATAGTACTGCTGACGTAAAAAATATACCACGCTATGTTACTTGTATTGGTTCATGAACTTATACGCTGTTGCACTGACTACAAACTTTAACTGTATTTCTGTACTCTCCATAATTTCTGCATCTGATCTGTTGTTGCCAACATCGCAAACTGACAGTGAAACCGTCCCGTTACCAACATCTCAGATTTAATAGGTCGATATTAATTAACACATGCCGCTCGCCACTATAAATCTCTGGTTGTCGACATGTCGATATGTCGATAGTCGATAACCGATAGCTACTGGTACGCACTGTTTGTGATTCCGTGATGCATGTAGTAATATTGTGGAGTAGTCATATTATGGAAAGTAAAATAATAAAACAAATAATATATACGCACAAATCACACAGATTGAGCTAGCCCCAAAGTACGTTTGAGACTTGTGTAATGGAATATTAACTCAAAGATACTATATTTTATAACTAATAAATATATAGATAAACATATAAGACCCAGGTCTTATAATCTGAATTATAATTAGAATCTGAAGAATATCATTTTTCATCTTGACCTGACCGAGGATGGAACCCGGGATCGTCGGAGTGGTGGAGCCTGGCATGGTGACCACTAGGCCACAGAGGAAAGTGAATATTATTAAGCTGTTTATGAAGCTCAAGGCAACTATCCAAAAACCTTGTAGGGACTTCTCTCACTTTTGGTTTGGTTTTCCATACAAGTTGAACAATCAGTTGATCAGAGTTTCTACGGGAAGGATATATTTTTAATTACAACATTTTGTTTACTTTCGCCTGTCCGTTTCGACTGTCTGTTAAATTTGACCCACTTCCCGGTTTCCAATTGAGCTGAAATTTTGCACGCAAACGTATATCGCCTGCGTGTCGATGCAATAAGATGATATGGAGCTGATCTGATAGTGGAGCCAAAGGTGGCCATAGAAACTCTGTATTGAAAGGATGACACCCATCGAGTCTGGCCTCGTTTGTTTCGTCATGAGGAGCACTTTAAACTTTTAAATTCATTGTTTTAGATAAAATCATGTTTATTTTTAAATACACGTTATAAAGTTAGTCTGTGTTTTATATTAAAACGGAAAGTCTCGTATCCTAAGGGCGTGTTCGACACGCGTACGCTAAGATCACGTTTAGCGCGCATTGAAATTTTTGAAATTTGTTGCATATCATCCGTGTCTTGTTATACATTAAAACAACTTTAATTGCCTTTACCGAAGTCCACATGCGCACGCCTCGCCTAAGGCACGCGCTCGGCTTGCTTCCGCCTTGCGCTGGCCTCGAGTCCGCCCGGCGCTCGCCCTTCTGGACTGGTAAATTCAATTTGAGTTGTATTGATGTGTGATGGGACTCAAATTATATGCAATAGATTCAAAAGCGTGAGTTGGCGTGCGCGTGTCGTCTGAACGCGCCCTTATTCGGAACACACGGCAAAGATACAAACCATTTTGGCTATAAACAATTTAGTATCAATGGCATCAAATTACAGAACACACACGCCTCGACATGAGGGATAAAGGCAAGTAATGTTTATTGGACGTGAGACTAGTATTAATTGTCTATTGACAAATCTACAATAGAATAATGAACGAGGAAAGCCATTGAATAGATATTTTGTGTTTCGGCCGTAATACAAGGTGATATGAGTCTTGAGTTCTGACAAGTAGACAGAGCCCTGGGCTTTGCATAGCGTGATTGTGGGCGTAAAGATGAAAAAGGGGAACAGAATAGTGATGAATTGCTAGTCGCATCGCTTATAAAGTAAGCTTAAGCTTGCGGTTTGGGATACTAATATAACCCAACGATACTATATTTTATAATAATTAGATAAACACCCAAGATCCAGGACAATTTGAAAAATGCCATTTACCAAGCCTGTAGCCCTGGCTGGCCTGTGATCTGGAACCTCCGAACGGTGGACTAGCGAGGTTACCACTAAGCCACGGAAGTCGTCATTAACATAATTCCAATTCTCGCCCATTACCTCTATCGGCTCTTATAAACTGTGCGGGAGGAGATGCAGCTGGTAAATTTAAAGGCTTTTTTCTCCCTGACCATCATGAAAGAAAGTAAATACAATGTTGAATAGGAAAAAATTTTTTTTACACAACTGTAGATAAAGTTCAGTCAAAATTATTGTCAAACGTTCTGTTTTCGAAATTATAAAGAATACCACATCATCTCTACCCCTTTCACTATCCAGCCCCTATAAAAAGACCCAGCTGAGTGTTGGAACGCGGATTTACGTGCATGTCGCCGTTCGATTCCCGGTCTGGACACCGCATTGTGCTTAGTATTCATATGCCAACACTCAATTTATGTCTTTACCACTTTAACCATTCACTAACAATCAATAAAAATAGCTTTAACATCGCCTTATGTCTCAGGACTTAAAGATGATTTTGCAATTTTAATTTTAAACGAAATGAAAATAATTTGGTTTGAAAATCAGATATAATAGTGATGGTAATTCGTTTCTCCATAATGCAGACCTGATTTATAGGTATTGGTTAGTTAATTATTTTGCTCTGAGTAATTTCGTGGAGCTACTGATATTGTGGTAAGTTCGAGATGATAAAGATATGTGTAGAAGTGATTAATAAGAATAGGTTTATTTTGATATTTGTGTGTGATTTGTTTCTTTGGTCGGAAGAGCAATTTAAAAGTTTATATAAGACTAACCTATTTACATACTTTAGAGTTAACATCTAAATGGTCGCAAACCCAAATAGTCTGTGTTGAAACTCGTCTAAAATGCTCATTATCTAAATATCTCTCTCTCAACTCAGCGCATTCCTAGTTGCATCAGCTGTAAAGCCTGAGGTCTGCTTTCCGGCTTTTTCTCCTTCACTTTGCACGGTCTAAAGCACCCTTGTTTGTAAGACCATTGGCATGCATATCATCCTTAAGAGAGAACGAATATTGGCCCCGGCAAACATGGTAGACCAAATACATTCTGGCTTGACGTACTCAAGCCAGAATGTATTGGGTCTACCATGTACGGCACGGCTTTATATTTGTGCTTCACGTAACTTGTCGATTTCCGCAAGAGATGACCATATAGCGTAGGTGACTCTCTTGCAGTTTGTTCATACAGAACGGAATATCCTAAGGTCGCACGCAATATGCGTCCCCGTCCCACGTCCTCTTCCCCGTTCACTCCTTGTCGAGGCGGCAGCAGGCGCCCGTAGCAACAACACTCACTCACCACAAGGCGAGAACGGCGAAGAGGTGCAAGGACGGAGAACGGGAACGCATTTTGCACGGGACTTTAGGAGATTCCGTTCAGTATGTAAGACTTATATTAATTCTGAAGTCTCGGCACGAAGGCTTCCGCGAATCCGGGGTTTCTCACTCTCGCAGTCTCTTCGCGAGACTCCAAACATCGAGCGCAAAATTTGTATCTACGTGACAAGCAGTTCCTGAATGTGCCGCTCAAGCAAAGGCCAATTCACTGCCATATAAAACTCACATACTTATTACTTGACAATTCTTGATATTGCCTTTTTCCTACTGATCGCCAATCTCTCATCTAGGAAAATACCGCAATCAATTACTCGTTTTCAAAACAGTCCCTGTCGCAGTAACATTAGATCTACATATAAATCAGCACGGACACACAGACACTTTCGCCGGCACGCGACGCGATGCTGATAACACGCTTTAATGAGAGTGCTGTAATTGATTTATCGGACTGTATTACAGAATGTTGGTAAAAATAGTAGATAGATAGATCACACCTGTATTTGTCGCCATAATCACACTTTATAACTAGTCCATCCAGTTCTGTTACAAATAAATGATATGGCATTTTTTTAAAAGGTAGTGTAATCTTAATGAAATTTTAATCTACATATTGATTTAAGTCTCAGCAAAAAATAAAATATAATTCTATTCGAAATGGCCACATTTTTCTTAGTTAAAGGAAATCTATCTGGCCACGAAAATATGGTCTTACGCAGTTTCCATGGGGCAGCCACTGCTTTTTTCAGAGATTTATCCCTTAGCGGCTACCTGAATTTTTCGGGGACCTGTGTTGCCCCCATTTAAAAAAAATCATTTGAAAAGAATCGGAGATATCATTTAAAATTTTGTTTTGATCAGACCCTAGATATCCCTTCTAACTATTTTATGAACTACTTTTAACAGTTTAATGTGAGAACGTGAAATTACAAAACCCCTAAAATAACCATTAAAATATTATTTTAACTTTCAAAAAAACAAAAACAGAGTCCGCAACACTAGGGTAATTCACATAGTCCATATACAATATGTAACAAAAACCCTGTCCGATCCTTATAGGAGTAACTCAGACCGTCAATATGAACCACTTTTTCTATGGGACCAACGCTTGAAACTCGAAAAAAAAACGACATTTTCATACAAAAGTGTTCGGTCGGCCCGGCAATTTGTATGAAAATGTCGATATTATCTTCGAGTTTTAAGCATTGGTCCTATAGGAAAAGTTGTTCATATTGACGGTCTGAGTTGCTTCTATACGGATCGGACAGGGTTTTTGTTACATATTGTAGAATATGCAATTACAGTTCTTTCAAATAATAACAATACACAATTATGTATATAATTTATAAGACTTCCCAGCAAATTGGACGCGACTGCGGGATGTTTATTACTCCTTTACTCGAAAACTTAGATCCTTCAACACTTAATTACGCTGAAAGACAACACAATGGCGTATCATATTACCAGTATCGCTTTACAGATTAGTGAGATCCGCTAAATATCTTAGGATAAATTTAATTTGAGCGTCGGATCAACAGCTTTAATCTCGGATATAAACAAATTTAATTGTACAAACAACTGACTGTCAAACGCCGTTGGTATGTATTTGTTGTTCGTTCTGTTTATTGATGGGATTAAAATTGTTTTTGTAGAAAGAAAAATATAGTTCCAACTAGCCTGGTGCCCATGACTTCGTTTCCGTAAAATTTAATAATTGGCCAAGTGCGTATCGGGCCACGCGCAGTGTAGGGTTCCGAATGCCAACTTTGAGTTCATACCACTAAAAACGTCTAAAAACTAATTTTCTATTGAATTTATATGAAATTTTCCTTTGGCGAGTACATTTTATAAGTTGATCGCCTATATCTTTTTAATTTGTAAACCCTACTTAGCCCTGATAGTTTTCCTTTAAATTTCGTTATATTAACTATAGCTGTGAATTTTTTCACGTGTCCATATGTAACCGTTTAGCAGATAGAGGGGGGGGGGGAGACACTTGACTTTGACAAAAAAATTTACTTTAAAACCAAATAATTCAGAAACGGATCCCTAAATCGAAAAACGGTGTTCACAAGCTCATAATTTTTTTGAAAGACCTATTCAACAATACCAAATAAAATTGACTTTAACATTAATTACAGCTTTCTAGTACTTATAGTCGCTGAGTAAAACCGCGGACGGACAGACATACAGACAGACATGGCGAAACTATAAGGGTTCCTTGTTTACTACGGAACCCTAAAAATGACGATTACTTTTTCACTGACCTCAGATTTTGACGACCTTCGAGGCGTAGTGGTCACCATGCTAGTCTGCCACCCAGAGGTCCCGGCTTCGATCCCCGGTCAGGGCAAGTTGGAATATGGCCTTTTTCAAATTGTCCTGGGTCTTGGATGTTTATCTATATATGTATTTGTTATAAAATAAAACACCTTTGAGTTAGTAACCCATAACACAAGTTACTTTCGGGCTAGCTCAATCAATGTAATTTGTCCTTATATATTTAAATAAATATTTTATTTATTTATTAAACCTTATTGTTGCTTTAAGATGAGCTAAATATATTTGTACAAACCGTGAAAAAATATATTTGGAAGTTTTACGACAAAGACAGACAAAAAAGTAAATAATAATATCATCTGTTATTTTTTCTGCTAACATATACACTAACGCGCCTCTTTCCTAATAAAGAAGTGGCAAACAGAGTTTTATAGGACCAAGGGCCACTATCTCGATACATCCTCGTAATATTGTATACCTACGAGAAGCTACTTATTAGATAGTTATTCAAAATTTAAGATCACATGCTCTTCCCTAACCTAACTACAATAATTGAATAGCTATGATTATATCCAATTAGGCGATGTTATCTCGGAAATCAACAACCACACATTATGTGCTAAGCCAATAATTTTACAATTACGAGTACATACACTGGTTCAGCCATTAGGGTAATACGTAGGACTCAATTTCAACGGTATGTGAACGCTGAACTTATTCTGTTAAGACTTAATTTAGCCAACGTCTAAAGGGAGGAGACTCTTTTTTACCCGACTATGGCGAAGGAGAAAAATAGGAGGGTTATGTGTTTTGCCGATGTATGTACGGTAAGCCTCAGAAATGGAGTCCCGATTTCTCATACTAGTTGTATGAGAAATTGAGACTCCATTTTTGAGGCGTACCGTTTTTTTATGTCATAGGGCGGCAAACGAACAAGCGGGTCACCTGATGGTAAGTGATCACCGCTGCCCATGGACAACTGCAACACCAGGGGTGTAACAGAAGCATTGCCTTTCAGGAAGATGCAGGGGGAGGGGGGAGGGGATGGTGGGGTCCTCCGGCTCTCTCACTCACCGAACGAAGCATAGAAGTGGTGACGCTACTACTTAGACGTCGATTTTCTGTGACCGTACATCAGTTTCCTCGTGTTTTTATGAAATTCATGGTAAATTAGCAAATGAGTTATCGTTGGAAGCATCTTGGCTTTGTTCGCTGGATATAAGCTTTCTAACGCCCATTAACTAATGAACTTAAATTATGATAGGTATGAAATGAAATTTGAACCAATTCTGACCGTCAGCTGAATACCTTTCTATGTAAAAGTTTTTTTTGTACAAAAAATGTAAATGTACAATATTTTCTTTCTATAAAGCAAAGTAAGAAGTCGAAAATCAAATGTTTTATTTTATTTATTGTTTTGTCAGAATTTTTTAAATCATCATCTTATTTTTCAGGACTATGCTCTTGATGGAGTTTCTTTCAGAAGGTTAACGTCGTGACACGAAATAACTGGCAATATTAAGAGTGAAATGGAAGGAACCCTATATCAACAAGAAATGTTACAATGTTTTAAAAACAAAGTCTGGTACAAAAAAATTTAAAGAGAATATCAAAACAAGCACATCCAGGTGCTCTAGAATATGTCTGCAACCTGTGGCTGACCGTATCGCCTAATGAAAACGCTCCCAGTTTGCTCAGTGTGTGATTTGCATATTGGCTAGATAAACGCCTACGGGAGCCGTGGAGATAGCCTAATGGAAAATATACATTTTGTAGATGAGCTTCTATGCGTGCTCTATATAAATAGTCTGGTTTTCTAGGAGATAGAATAACGAAATAGTAGCAGTAGGTACAAAGTACAATTTAAAGTTCTATGAATAAAAATACCTATAATATATTTTTTTAAACAAATTTCAGAGGGGACTTCCTCCACTGTTTGACATTATATATTCAAAAAACATGATATCGTTTTGTCTGATTATAAATTTTGTCTGTATGGATACAAAATAGTAAAATAAAAAGCCATTAAAAAGTTATGAGCCATCAAAGATAAATTTTTTTGCTTATTTTTACGCAACTTTTGAAATAAATAAGTAATAAAAGAAATGTATAATCTCCAAAACTAAGTCCACACCGACACTGCTTATTTATTGCAGATTAAAAAAAAACTTTATTTGTAATCAGTTAATGCAGTAGTTTTTGCATAAAACCTCTTTTCCCAAAGGACTTACGTATTTTTACGCGCTCGGTTTACTATGAATTTATCGTGCATTTCACCTCACTGTTTCGCCTGAACACAATGCTACGTGAGGCAGCATGCTTTAGGCCGCGCCCATCTGCGAGTTCGGACCTGTGACTAGTTCAATCTTAAGAACATATCTACGAAACGAGACCAAAACGGAACAATCATAAAACGCCCGTCGCCCTTTCGTCACCTTTTAAGAATTGGGTACATTCCTGGGTGAAAACTAAATTATTTGGTACAAGTAATAAAATAAAACGTCACAAAATAATGCCACTTGTCATGATCACATCCATTTCCAATGTGATTTTAGTTATTATTGCAAAAAAACTTATATCAAGAGCGCTATTTGACTCTTAGAAATTAAGATGTCATTAGTGTATAGTTCATATTAGGTTGGGGAAAAAGTCTTTTCGCATATAGTATGTATGAACTAGTAACAAAACCACTTTGGCTATACTATTTGTACCTGGCTGCTTTTGGTATCATTTAAAAGTTTAAATTTTAAAGAAGATAATTCCAAATTCAAATTAGGAAAATGCGTGATTTTCATTTGTTTTTCTCACCGTCAAGATGAGTGAATCTAATGAAGAAATTAGATATATTTTAATATTTTACTACCAAAAAGGTAAAAACGCAACGCAAGCCGCGAAAAAAATTTGCGATGTTTATGGACCTAGTGCAGTGTCTGTGAGAGTAGCACAAATTTGGTTTAAGCGTTTTCAATCCGGAAATTTTGATGTCAAAGATGCACGTCGCTCCGGTCGCCCTGTTACGGATAAAATGGATGCTGTTTTTGAAAAAGTGGAGCAATCGGCATATCAGTAGTTACGACGTAGCTGAAAAACTGGGAATTGACCACAAAACAGTTTTGGCACATTTGAAAAAAAAAATGGGTACACAAAAAAGCTCGATATTTGGGTACCTCACGAGCTCTCTGAAAGAAACCTAATGAACCGTGTACTCATTTGTGATTCTTTATTACGACGTAATGAGACCGAACCATTTTTGAAGAAATTGATAACTGGTGATGAAAAGTGGATCACGTACGACAAGAACGTGCGAAAAAAGTCAGGTCAAAGGCCGGTCAGGCTTCACAGACTGTGGCGAAACCCGGGTTAACTCGCAACAAGGTGATGCTGTGTGTGTGGTGGGGTTGAAAGGGCTTTATTCATTATGAGCTGTTACCACCAGGCAGGACCATCGATTCAGAACTCTACTGCGAACAACTGATAAGATTAAAGCAAGAAGTTGAGAGAAAGCGGCCGGAATTAATCAACAAAAGGGGTGTGGTTTTTCATCATGATAACGCTAGACCTCACGCATCTCTAACCACTCAGCAAAAATTAAGAGAGTTTGGCTGGGAGGTGTTAATGCATCCGCCGTATAGTCCTGAAATGGCACCTTCAGATTTCCACCTGTTTTGGTCTCTTCAGAATTCTTTAGGCAGTGTCAGGTTAACATCACGAGAGGACTGCCAAAACTACTTGACGCAGTTTTTTGATCAGAAGCCCCAAAATTTCTATAGCAATGGGATCATGTCCCTACCTATAAGATGGCAAAAAGTTATCGAACAAAATGGTACCTACATACTTTAGTTAATGGTAAATAAACTATTTTAAAAAATGTTTTGAATTTTCATATAAAATGCGAAAAGACTTTTTCCCCAACCTATTGCAAATCCCATAGAAATTGTTTGCTTTGACGTTTAGCAAAAACTTTCTAATTTGAGTTGTTGGAAAGAAGCGCATTAGGATGAATCTAACGATATCTCTCATACTGAAATCCATCAAGCCGTTTAGGCTGTCGAGCGTCCTTTAGTATATACATATATACATCTAAGCGCACGGTAGTGCGCAGGCCAAGTTCCAGCAACAGGCCGCGCGCATGCCGTGCACTATTTACACGAACCGTTTCGACCCACATTTGACCCCCTGTAGCTCAGTGCCTATTGCAAGTACAGAGATAAAATTCCGCCAAGTTCAAGTCTTGGGAATGGAAAATGTTTACCAGTGGATCAGGCTTATTGATGAAGATGATCATGATCGATTTTAAAGTGCACCTAAACTTGGCATTGGATTTCAACTCTTTTTAGCCGAACAATTAGCCGATAGGAACTTGGCCCCCTTTTTAACAGGTATGTTTTTGGTGGGATTACACATACATACAGTCGAAAAACTTAACCCTCCTTCAGATGCGGATCGGGTAAATACAGTAATATACTATAATAAGACACAGATGCGTGTGTATTTATGTCAAAGTAATTATTTCAATTACTTTGAGTAAAAATAGTCATCGATCATGAAAGTTTCATGTAAGTTTTGTTCTTTTACTGTGACAGGTGTATCATGATTCATTGACGTAGGCATGATACATGATACGGATTTTTAGATTTGGTCCAGCAGTGAAAGGTTTGCAAATTGATGAACTGAAGTGAACAACTTCGGTCTAGTGGCACGCTTAAGCTTGTAATGCCCGTATATCATACTAGCTTCATGAATCATGACCGACTCATTTACTTCTCAAGCCTTACTTTGGAGGCTTTGGAATGCATTGCCCGAGGACATCAGATAAATCTTCAGTAGATATGTACACAAGAAAAAAGTGCATGATGTACTTTTTGAAAGCATAAATCTATCAGCAGAATTCATCGTTTCTTACTATTTTCCATATGTATATGTATGTAGGTATATATTATATTTTAGTTATGTATACTATGTATTAAATATGTAGTTATTGTATTTATGATAATTTAAAGTAGTTGCACTGAATATTTTTTTTTTTTGTTTTCTTTTTTTCTAATTAAGAGGCAATTTTCTTATCTGTTTATCTTTTCCTTAAGGTTGACAGGGAGAGAATGCTTTAGCATTAAGTCCAGCTATTGTAGCTTTTAGCTCAATATTTTTTTAAATAAATAAAATGTCCATAATTAAAGTATGTCTTACGTCCACTCATTACGTATAAGCTAATTTACGAAACTCAAAAACAAGCGACAAAAACTGAAAAACACACAGAATCGTTTTACAATCAAAAATTAAAATAAATTGTTTACTCCGTCCATTTCTTAATTTCACAATTTACATACCAAAGGGAAACAGAGGTCGTTATGGAATCGAAGCAATTGGTTGTTCTTTGAATAATTGTTACGGAGTTACTGTTACTTTTAGCTTCTTAAATAACAAAGACTTTTGTATTGATAAACTTGCGATAGACAAATGTTATTAATTCGTGACGGAATGTTGATTTATCATTTTCTTACTCTGGTATAATGAGATACGGAACCTCTACCACTTGTAGCCCATTTCTAAAAAGTTTGAGTATTTAAAATGTGCCATTTCTAAACCCGAATAGTGCCCAATGACCTCTATCTCCATGAATAATAGTACTTTATAGTTAAACTAAATAAATCGACTACGTATTGAGAAGGGCAGATGTTGTCAC
The DNA here is from genome assembly GCA_943193695.1 of Acrobasis suavella. Classification (NCBI taxonomy): domain Eukaryota; kingdom Metazoa; phylum Arthropoda; class Insecta; order Lepidoptera; family Pyralidae; genus Acrobasis; species Acrobasis suavella. The sequence goes on along the minus strand of OW971945.1, from coordinate 5,823,541 downwards.
GAGCTCGCGAATTGGTGATATATTGAAAAATCGGATGCCCGCTGCCAATGTGGTCACGCCGATCAGACCATGCAGCACCTTCTCTCGTGTCCATCGTGCCCGACCAGCTGTACGAAGTACCACCTGTACTCGGCGTCGGAGAGAGGCAAAGGAGTGGGAACGTACTGGAAGGACAAAATATAGTATAATTTGAACCAATCGACGCGAAAAAAAAGAAAAAGTTAAAGGAATGTATACAAAAGTACAAAAATTTGTCAATTATAGTCTAGAGCATTTTGAAAATTAAGTAATGAAGCGCGTGTAAGAAAGCGCTTGAATTAAGAGTATTATTTCGCAAGCCTCAAATTTAAAATCAAAATTTTTCTTTCATCTACATACATACTAAAGACATTTTTTCTGGGAAGGTTTACAATCTTCCTGGAACAAAAATATATAAATAATACCTTTATAGCAAAATAAAAACAGAGGTACATAAACTATCACATCTTAATCATTAATGAGGCAGACAGCATTTTGGGTCTTGGGGCTCAAAGTAGTCAGAGCCCAGGGCCGCAGAACTCAAAGGCCACTTTTAGCTTGTTACGCACCAACAAGCTTTAAGTGGCCTTTGAGTCTTCCGGTGAAAAAATATAAATAAATGACAGAATAAATTATTGTCACACGGGAAGCGTCTCTACAGTTTCCCAGGACTAACACCGCATGAGTGAAGTAGCAAATATAACAGCTACGATAATATTGATTTAATCCCTTGTCGTGTATTCGTCTGATCTCTCGATAGCGCCGTCAGCTGTCGAACGAAATCAGATCTTATTTACATATTTTAATAGGTTACCGTTTTCTATACAAGACGCGTGTGATGATTGGGTCGGTTTTCGCTTGCGTTGATTGGTGTTGAAGTTAGTATGATCAAGCAGTTGTTTATATCTTCATAATCAGGTGCAGACAAAACGCTTTCGGTTTTTCTTTTTGTGTTAGTTTGAAGATTTGGAGATGAGCTCTTTTAAGAAATGAAAGTAGCAATTTTACAACAAGATATTAAGACGATTGGAGGAAAACTATGGAGAAGAAAAGCCAGAGACCAAAACAACTGGAAAATGTTCAAAGAGGCCTATGTGTTACATCATGTAATATGCTGACACTTAAACCAACAATTAAATAATAAATAAATAAATATAAAGGGACAAATAACACTGATTGAGCTAGCCCCAAAATAAGTTTGAGACTTGTGTTATGGGATACTAACTCAACGATACTATATTTTTTAACATATACATATATAGATAAACATCCAAGACCCAAGACAATTTGAAAAAGACCATTTTACAACTTGCCCTGACCGGGAATCGAATCCGGGACCTCTGGGTGGCGGACTAGCATGGTGACCACTACGCCATGGAAATCGTCATCATCAAGAAGGCTTAATAATAATATGTTCTTATTTTTTTCATATCAGTAAAAAATACGCATATAACGTTTGATTTTGAAGAGTTCCCTTGATTTTCCAGAATTCAATCATCAGATCCTGACCTGATAGACCAAGGGAAGACCTAATAAAAACCTTTCAAGCAAAAAAAAAAGGATTTCCCAAATCGGTCCAGGAGTCTTCGAGTTATCGGGGAACATATTAGTATATGAATAATCCGTTGACTTGAGAACTTCTTTCTTTTCTGAAGTCGTATAAAATCTGTCAATGATAGGACCTGTCACTTGCCTGCCTCAACCTGTCATCTATGCAAAATAAATTGAAATCTAAAACGAACGGTAACAGTGACAAGTATCGTCCAGTGACCAAGTGGGCGGGTATGCTAAGCAGTACATTAGATGCACGTTGTACTTCTATCTGATATGTAGGTACACCTAGCTTTCTAGGATAACTACTAAAACTAGCCCCTTAGCCACATTTTTCGTGGATTCAGGGTTGGTCTCTAAAATTTACTTACATACATACATATTTTCACGCCTGTTTCCCATGGGGGTAGGCAGAAACTATGGATTTCCACTTGCTACGATTCTTGCAAACCTCTTTTGCTTCGTCAACACTCATTACTCTTTTCATACATGCTCTCCGGTTATAGGTACTCTTTACTTAAAAATTTACTTGTATTCAGAAATTACTTTTTGTTTCAGTGAATAAGGTTAGAGTCAACTTGAACAATTTGGCTTTTATATGTCTGTGGTTATGTTTGTTCGTAAATAACTCAAATATTTCAAACGCGGATCAGGTGATCAACATTGTGTTTCATATTTCGCTATATATTTGTATATAATTTTGCAGACAGATTTACAGTATATTTACACCAAAATATCTGCATGCTAGAGACTTGCAAACATAATAATTAAAATAATTTGTCAATCAACTGCCTATACATTTGAAAATGTGATAAAAATATGTTCCTTAGGGAAAGTGGTTCAGTGTCATGAGTGGAATTAACTAAAAAAAAATATATTTTGTTATAAATTTTGTCCTAAATTTGGTTCAGAATACGAGTGCTTTATTTCTTCACTTCGGGTTGAAGGAGGATCGTGGCGTCAAGACAGCATATATGGAAAAGGTATCAGGCCGAAGACCAGTAAGTCGATCCAGATACCGCTGGGGCGATACGGTGCAGGCTGATCTGCGGGAGATGGAAGTTGTCAGCTGGTAAGATATTTATTTTATCAAACTTTATTGTTCCAAAGTACAAAATATATACTTTTAAGAGCATTTTCTCCCAGTCAATTCAAAGATATCGCTCAGTACAGAAAATTGTATCGCTCTTTCGTCTCGGAGGCCAAGATCCACTTCGGGTCGCTGAGCCAGCAGAGTAAGTAAATGACTATATTTTGTTAGACCCTGTACAGATAAATGTTAAAATCTCAGGTCCGTAAACTAAGTAGCCATAAATCGGCCACTTTCTACGTGAAGCAGGCATGCATTGTAATGTTACATGATAGTATGAAAGTCTCCCTGGGGCGCTCAGCCGTGGCCCGGAACTGATTGTGTAGCAGGCCGCGGTTTAGATAACCTGCTGGTGTCAAAACTAGATTGTAGGAGAGAATAGTTAATGGTTTTAAATTGATATGTGCTTACAGATTGTTCACTTTTACAAGCTGAAAAGCTTGTAAAAGTGAACAATAATGAAAAATAATGAGCAATACGCTTCACTACTAAGTAATTATTGCACTTTATGCTTTTTGCTTCATAGACGCTTTGTTCTCTCGGCGATATACAGCTTAGATTTATTGCTTCGCAGACGAATAAAAAGCTGGGCATTCTGATCAGAAAATGAAATTTGGTCTCACGCGATAGCTTTAAAGAAGACAAAATTTGAAAGATTTCTCCAGGTTCTTGAACAGCCTGGCTAATGATGCAGTTGGGAAGATAAGAGAAAACGTTAAGGGGATACACACATAAAAAATTGTCACTAAAATTATACATTATGTACCTATACTATATGTTTAAATATTATAGTAAGGCAACAACTCAAAACATGTGTTTTTGTATACAGCAAGTTTACATTTAAAAACAGGGAAGCTCAATTGCTGCAAAAGTCTTATAAGTAAGTACGTATATCATAGTAACTAGTTTAGACCGACCGACCGACCGACAGACCTCTCCATAAACATTACCTTTAAAATAATTTATTTCAAATGGGGGCAGCACTGGACCCCGAAAAATTCATGTATTCCTTTAATTAGTATAAGCAGAAAATTATGCTATTGACCTGATAATAAAAGATTTGCATCGAGTCGTGGCTCGGTGCGTTTTCATTAATCACATAAACCCGTGCAATTTATAACCATTTTCCAGTGATATTTCCTTTGTATATTAATTCTCTGTCATTACTCGGCGATCGGGGCTCGTACAACATCTCTATCGATATCAGTCAGACAAGATAAAGCTTAGTATACATTTTGTCCATACTAGTCTGGGAGAAAATATTAAACTTAGAATATATATCAGCTGCTTCTCTTCTTCCTCAAATAGTAGAAGCCGATCGAGGGAGGGACTAGGCAAAAATTGCGGATTTTTTTTTTCCTTTCACTTTTTTTAGGCTGCCTTAAGGCATCTAACATAGCTTGACGACTGCCAAACAATGATAACAGCCAGGACCAACGGCTTAAATGTGCCTTCCGAAGCTCGATAAAAATTTATGCTTGTGGTAACCCATCCACCCATCCAAGTGTGGACCACGACCAGTGTCCCTTTACTTGCGTAAGCGCTAGTAATGCGCTCTCCCGCTGGGCCACCGTGGGAGCCACCTGGGCCACCGCACACCTCATCCATGCGATATGTTAGTTCCAGCCAGTTAGGCAGTAAAAAAAAAACAAAGTTGTTTTTGGCAAGAACTTATTGTTTATTAAAAGCGTTACTGATGTCACTACCCTTATGAAACTTTTTTAAAAACTTTGAGAATCGCGGTGGACCCCTGAATTAGCTCTTCGGTACTAATTACCGAAATCTCTATGCGAGGGTGTTGGCCGGGTCTTTGAGCAGAATGACGACTGACTTTTTTTTGGGATTTGCTGTCTAATTTATACAGTATATAGCTGACTCTTCTTACAATTTTGGCAATACTGCAGATCTGCAATATATTGTCATAGATCAAGTATGTAACAGATAGCAATGCAGCCAATAACCCATTACTATTTTGATTTCTTTACCCACCTTCTCGCCCACTATCACGCTAAAAGCCTCCGTATTAAACTATTAGTTAACACGCTCGTCCCTTCGCAGGTAATTTTACTCTGCTAACCTCAGCCTCAAAAACATAGTTTTATTTTGCCTCAGCCTAAAAGCCGATCGAGGGAATAGTTGAGATTTGAATCATGTACCGATCACATCACTATTTTGATTTCTTTTTGCATCCACAATCACGCTTAGCCCACGCTACTCTTTGGCTCCTGCTCTGGGCTCTGTCTACCCCGTCAGGGATAAGTACGTGATAATGTATTTGTATCTTTTTAAACCCCTTTCATCCGGCACCTTGTCTTTGGACTGCCTCTTTTCCTTTTGCTATCTGTTGAGGTCCAGACAGTAGCAATGTGAGGTATGATTCGTTTCAAAAATCACTGCGATGTGTCCATAGCTTAAAAGTTTGCATGTAGCATGCCGGTTGCGTCGCGAGTGTATCACTCACTGCCTGCAACCAGTCACACTCGCAACTCACGAGTAATGACAAGGAGATGTTCGTACTGATGTCATACAGAGTTTGCTTATATAAGCCGTTCTCTGTTGTAAATAAAATACATTTGTGGCTTTCCTAAATCATGCAAACCTTTGTTTTTTGGCGTCCTTTATAATTCATTACCTCTATTTTCAGAATTTCTTATTTGTATATTTAACTTGTTAGTCTAGTAGGAAGGATTTTACACTCGATTACACTGCACCTGCGTATGCTCAGAAACAAAACAAGTGTTGCAAAAATATTGAAAACGAAATTGCGTTCGAGTTTCGAACGTTCTTGACAAACATTTAATTTTACCCGATTACGGCCAAAAAGAAAGGTTTAAGCAGTCTATTTCTGAAAGTATGTATGTGGATTATGTGGATACTGGATATTTATGTATGTGCCACCATAGCACCCAAACCGCATAACCAATTTTTACCCGACTGCGCCAGAAGGAGGGTTATGTTTTTCGAGAGTATGTATGTATGGATAATTGTTTGGCACACTCTGCAGCCTGAACGGCTCGATGGATTTTAGCTTGAGAGGTGTCGTTAGATTCGTATTTACTGTGAGAGTAACACTGGGTTTATAAAAAAAAGTCAGTCGGATTTTTTGTATTTGTAATAATTACATATCACATCTGAGATGTCAATCGATTCGTCATTGATGTCCGGATGCCATAGGCTACTTTTTTTTTTCTATTTATGTATATGACGAATATTACAAAAAAGTTTGAATATAACTTTTTAGTTAGAGTGAGTTAGAGTGGGGTATCTAATAAAGGGCCTTAATTAGCAGATTTTAAAAATATATACATTGTAAAACGTTTTTCCGCAGTCGGGTTTTAAACGTATGTCTTGTTCTAGACAAGATTTTCCCTTTTCGTTGTTTTTTTCCGGGACGTTCTAAATTTATATGCAGCCAGTTATTCCAGTAGGAAGGGCTCCACTCGATCTGATTGCACCTACATGTTCAGTGACAATGCACATCGGCCTGATTTGAATAATTGCGTCGCATGCATGCGATCGCCAACATTGAATTGCAAGTCTACGCTGGACTAAATTGAGAGCAAATGTTTTTAGACCGCAAATTATGAGGAAAGTCGTAAGTTATGAGCTAAACAGGCTGGCGTCTTGCTGTGAAGCACGACCAACCAGCGTTATAAGAAAACGATATCGTTAGACCAAGCATATGAGTTTGTTGTTTTTCGTGTATGTAAGTGGCTAAACTCTGGTGTCAGATTTTTCATGTTGCCTAAAGGCATCTGACATAGTTTGACGACTGCCATACAATGACGACAGCCGGGACCAATGGCTTAAATGTTTCTAAGCACGGAAGTGCTCTATATTTTTTTTGTAATGCCACTTATAGTCACCCATCCAAGTGCAGAACCTGTTTGGTGTCGCTTTTCTTGCGAAAGCGTGTAATGTGCACTCCCACCGGGCCACCGAGCTCTTGACATATGAGTAAGAATAACCGATGTTTTTTAATTGTCCTGTTAACATGTGAAGTTTTTTTTAGTATTGCAGTATATTATTTTTGTTTCAATTTATTTTCAATTTTACAAGGTTTTACTTCATGGACAAACGATACGTTCATTTATTGTTTGCAAATAAAATATTAGTATCAAACTACATATTCGCAAAATTTTAAATTAAAATCGGTCTTGTGAAACCCTCACCATTTCTCTATCGGACTACGAGGCGCGGACAGGGGTTTCACCCCTTTGTCGTTGAAATACCTAAATCTCGAACTAAACGCTTCGACAATTCCTTTTTGGTTCGAGTAGCTAAGGTGTGGAATGAACTGCCTGCGTGTATATTCCCTGAAAGGTACAGTCCCGGGACATTCAAAAGTACATTGAATGGGTATCTTTTGGATAGGCATGCTTCATCCTAGTCTTCATCGTCGCTTACCATCAGGTGAGATTGAGGACAAATGCCTAAACCAATATATTGTAAAAAAAAAACTGTTTTTTGTGCCAGATATCCATTCATCTGTTACAAATAATAAAACAATAGATAAACAATTGACCTGGGAGGAATTCCTCTCAGTGACAGGTAAGGGGTTATGGAGACTTACAAGAAGGCAGCTCTTCTAGTAATTGTGAAATTGTCGCCACTTAAACAAATTTTGTGTTATCGGCCATTTTTTTTTTAATTCTGCATCATTCTACCAGCCAGATATCATAGTCACGGGCCGCAAAAACCATTGTCCTTAGCAATGCCATCAATCAGTCCAGCATACCAGTGATCGAGGTCAGTGCATGCATAGTGATGCGATAGATCGTGATGTGCCATTTATTCCCGGCGGAAACCGTACGACTTTTTTGTCGTGACTGCATATGCAACGGTTTCGAAAGGCTCGATGGTGTAACTGATAATTTTAATATTCAAATTTGTACTACTACACACAGATTTGTCTTGGAATCAGACAAGTGTCCTGTATCAGGGAAAGTATTTAAATACCTATATGTTGTGTATACATGTATTTAAATTTAAAATGAATTAATGCCCGTTTAGATTCTACCTGTTTATCAATCACGATAATATTTTATAACTATGTTTGGCAAATTAAAAAGGTTTTTTTTATTCTGGCCAGAAATTTGGAACTAATTTAACCTATAATAAAAATATATTTATTAGTTCTGTGAGTGAATACTTATTGAATAATTTCCCGTAAATATTTTTTTCAGGTGATATTGTTTCTATTCTACACAAACGAAGTTTCATATTTCATATGACGACCTAAGAAACAAGTCATAATCGTAACATCTCAGTTTGTCGCAAATCGCAGAGCTTTTAAAGGCACTAAGTGGTAAAACGCTTCGTCAGCCGCCGTATCTGATCCTACATTCTGCGCACGCGACTATGCCACTGTTAGTGAAATAGTTAGTATCCATTTGTACCTAGTTCTTTCTGACAAAATGTTTCTTCTTACGAGATAAAATCAAAGCAACTACAGTTTTACAGAAAAAAATATTTAAAACTCTATTTTTTAATATAAAATGCCGGGTTATTTATTTATTTAAAATTTTAGAATTATGGAAATTGATAAATAGTGTTTTACCTACGTATTAAATAGGATACGCCGACTAGTTCCAACTAGGCGAAGCGACACCGTTATGTCACTAACCCTAATTATAAATTTGACTATGTATTTCTTTTTTGTGTGACAAATGAGTACTTGATGAACACTTGAAATTGAAATCATCCTTATATCCTACACTATTATCATAAATGTGAAGGTTTTAATGATTGTGCTGCAAGCACTTTCTTTCGTGTGCAGCCTTAGAAAAATGAATGTCTCCAACTATAATGCTCAAAATTGCTCTTTTTAAAATAAATCATGTATACATACCAAATTGGAGCCTTTCGAGACTTTTGAGTTGTCTTTTTTAGAAAGCTGCAAAAAAATCCGTTATCGCAAAGATACAAAAGGAATAAACCCAAAAGAGACAGGACATAATATATGCTCCAGAGTGACAGAGTGGGATTGCTCGAGAAAATGTTGATTTTACCAACTAATATTTACTATATCGACCGAGTGTTATTCTATTTGGAGTGTTATGCTTGCGCTATGATATTGACAGACGTAGGTGAGGCTGCAAGCTGGTTGTCTGACTTATAGGCTTTCGTTGTTTATCTTGTGCGTCATTGTTTCTGATGCTAATAAAGATGTTTTGTCATGTTATTTCAATGAGTTTTGTTGATGTAACAGATTCTTGATGAACACTTGAATTTAAATGTTATCCAGCAATATAGGTGTAACGTTGAATAAAGTACTCGTATACTGAAACTATTTTAACGGTAGATTAAGACTTAATACTTAAGATTAAGAAAAAGTTGTTCAGTGTCATAACACTGAACAACTTTTCTTAAGGAACATATATTGAAATATGAAATTTGTTTTTGCTTTCAATAGAAACTTGGATCGAGTGATCGGACTTGTATGGGTGGCCAAAATGTATTTTTCATATTTTGGTACCACCAGCATTCGCCCCAAAACTAAGATAGTAGACGTGGGGAAAAAAGCAGAAAAACACAAATGGGACTAGGCTGGGCTGGGTACACCCAGATAGGTGGGCCAAGATTGCTACAGAATGTGTGCCGGTAGGCTGGCGTCGCAAGAGAAGTCGCACAAGGTGATGTGATGATCTGGCGCTTTTTGACAAGAATTGGAAATCCATCGCGCAAGTTAGAAATCAGTGGCGTACTAGAGGGGAGGTCTTTGCCCAGCGGTGGGACAGTATAGGCTAATAAAATAAAATAAAAATCGGTATTTTCAGTATCAGAAACTGAAATCAACCTTAATGTCAATAAGTAATCGAAATAATGTCAGTAAGTATATTAAGTATATTATGTTAGACGTGAAATGGGGTCTAGAAAAATGGCAGCAGTAAAAAACGTTTCCATAGCTTTTCGCACATCACTCAATGATAACTTAAAAGGGTAAACTTCCAGTCATTGGACGCTAACAGTCATCGTACAGAAGACGATAAAACCCTTTTTATTATGGTTACTTTTAAAACGGGAACACTGCAGCTATTCAGTTTATAAAAGCTATCTGCAGTGGACAGAAACCAATAAAACGTTATTAAATAAAGTTTTTTGTGTTCTATTTATTGACTGTTAGCATCCAATGACTGGAAGTATACCCTACGTCATTTCTATTAGGCTCGTGAGTATATTATAAAGTAATTAGGTACGTTTTTATCTTTGAAATATCTTTATGTCTATGACTGCAAAATAAAATACCTCTACAGTCGGTCTAGTGTAGCCGGGGAAATAACTTAATAAACGACATCGACGCATGAACTATAAAGTGACCGCCATAAGGGCCTTAGCAGACAAGAGATGTACGGTGATATATTTTTTTCTTTTAAAGAAAATCATCTTCACGCCTACCATACTATACACTATCACCACTTTATTCACAGGAACAGATATAGTATGTAGAATCTTGCGACTCCAAGCAGTTAGACCCCAGGCCTGAAACATCCATAGGCTAATCTTAACGTGATAGTGAGCGAGAAGATGGAATAAAGAACCAAAATAGTGACGGATTGCTTGCAACAACGCCTATTAAGGGGCAACCTGAATTGTCCGGGGTCCAGTGCTGCCCTCATTTAAAATAAATCATTTGAAAGAAAACGGAGATATCATTTAAAATTTTGTCATGATCAGACCCTAGATAACCTTTCAAACTATTTTATGAACTACTGTTTACTGTTTGAAGTGAAAACATGAAGCTTTTCTACGCACATACGCCAAAACTGGCCGTTTTTCGCAATTGTGCGTAGAAAAGCTTTACATTCTCACTTTAAACTGTAAAAAATTGTTCATAAAATAGTTTGAAGGGTTATCTAGGGTCTGATCAAGACAAAATTTTAAATGAAATCTCCGTTTCCTTTTAATGGATTTATTCCAAATGGGGGCAGCACTGGACCCCGGAAAATTCATGTAGCCCCTTAAAAGGATTCGAATTTCCGCCTATTCTCTTAATCGGCATTTACGATTTTCGCGGTAAAGAAGCCGCTGGTAGCTAAGACTAGATATAAACAATATTTTTACTCATATTCGTCCTACTTCTGGATAAAGGTCATCCCATTCCTTTCATCATCATCATCATCATCATCGTATCAGCTACAGGAAGTCCACTGCGGGACATAGGCCTCCCCTAATGATTTCCAACGACCGATCGGAAGCGACCTGCATCCAGCGCCTCCCTGCAATCTTGCTCAGGTCATCCGACCATCTAGCAGGTGGTTGTCCTACGGTGCACTTGCCGGTACGAGGACTCCATTCGAGAACCTTTCTGCCTCATCGGCCATCGGTTCTTCGTGCTATGTGCCCCACCCACTGCCACTTTAATGAGCTAATCCGCTTGGCTATGTCGGTGAACTTCGTTGTCCTACGAATCTCCTCATTTCTGATTCGATCGCGTAGAGAAACACCGAGCATAGTCCTTTCCATAGCCCGTTGAGCAACCTTGAGCCTTATTATAAGACCCATATAAAGGGACCACGTTTCAGAGCCATAAGTCATCACTGGTAACACACATTGACTAAACACTTTCGACTTGAGGCACTGAGGTATTTTAGACGAGAAAACTCTGCGTAATTTCCAGAACGCTGCCTAACCGAGTCGGATTCGCCGAAAGACTTCTTCCTCAAAGCTGGAACTTCCTGCCTGGATCAATTGACCCAGGTAGACATACTGGTCTACAACTTTGAGGGTGGAGCTCCCAACAGAAACAGGTAAAGGCACAACGTGCATATTTGACATGACCTTCGTCTTGTCAATATTCATTTTTAGGCCGACCTGTTGGGAGACTCGAATTAGGTCTTTAAGCATCGTACTTAAGTCCTCCATCGATTCTGCCATGACAACGATATCGTATATAATGGCCATTAATGTTAATGCCCAGTCCTTCCCATTCCAGGAGTTTAAAAGCATCTTCCAGAGCGGCGGTGAACAGTTTTGGAGATATGACATCTCCCTGTCTCACGCCTCTATTCAATGGAATATCCATTCCTTAGAGGTATCTCTATTTGCTCGAGTTTCCCAACAGGTGGGCCTAAAAATGAACATGGATAAAACGAAAGTAGTAGTGTATTTGTTGGGAGCTCCGCACTCGAAGTTGTAGACGAGTATATCTACCTGGGTCAATTGATCCAGGCAGGAAGTTCCAGCTTCGAGGAAGAGGTCTTTCGATGAATTCGACTTGGTTGGGCAGCGTTCGGGAAGCTACGCAGTGTCTTCTCGTCCAAAATACCTCAGTGCCTCAAGACGAAAGTGTTTAATCAATGTGTGTTACCAGTGATGACTTATGGCTCTGAAACGTGGTCCCTTACTATGGGTCTCATAAGAAGGCTCAAGGTCACTCAACGCGCTATGGAGAGGGGCTATGCTCGGTGTTTCCCTACGTGATCGAATCAGAAATGAGGAAATTCGTAGGAGAACAAAAGCTACTGACATGGCCCAGAGGATTAGCTCGTTAAAGTGGCAGTGGGCGGGACACATAGCGCGACGAACCGATGGCCGATGGGGCAAAAAGGTTCTCAAATGGCGACCACGTACAGGCAAGCGAAGCGTAGGACACCCACCCACAAGGTGGTCTGACGACCTGAATAAGGTCGCTGGAAAGCGCTGGATGCAGGCCGCTCTAGATCGGTCATTTTGGAAATCGTTGGGAGAAGCCTATGTCCTGCAGTGGACGTTGTGCGGCTGAAATGATGATGATGATGATGATGATCTCTATTTGAAGCTATCTTCGACCAGTTTATTACAACTATAACAATAAGTTAAAAAAAATCGGTTAAGCTTTTAATGTGAGGCCATACTCGATGGGGTTGCGTCGTTTCATTAAAAAGTTCCTAGCCACCTTTCAACTCCATCCTCAGATCAGCTCCATGTTATCAAAATATTGCATTGTCACGTAATATACATACTTATGCGTGCAAAATTTCAGCTCAATCCGAAACCGAGAAGTGGGTCAAATTTAACTTGCAAGATTCCATTACAGACAGAGAGGCAGACAGACAAATAAAAATTATAATAAAATAAATCATCATGTGTAATGAATGATCTGTCTGTCTGCTAAGCCCCTTAATTATTTAACCTGCACTCATGCCTTTTACGCGTCTCTATCCAGTTTACTGATTAACATATCCCGATCCACATATCTCTAAGCCGTTAAAACCGAACATAAAATCCATTTGATACGAGCATTCCCATTCATCCGACCAGTAAAAGGTTATACACATTTGCACATGAACGGTCTATGCTCATTTTATAATCTTATACTATGGCTCTTTACATAAAAGCTACCACAAATCATTCTTGAACCTCTTAGGAGGGATAACCACAAAGTACAGGCTACCGGGTCAATAAACATCACCTTATACCTACGTCAAATGTAATACATATACACATACTTTAAAGTATACATATATTGGAATTTAGTACACTCTCGAGCAAGAATAGCGGGCGCCGCGCCACCGCTCCGGATCATGAGTAATGTCTAAGGCACCGCGCGATTTTATTTATAACTATAACTGTAACACACGTAGATAAATGCATACACTGACAGGCAAATTAAACTACACGTCCAGCGTAATTCGAAGGTGAATGGGTTTAGATATTTCTGCCATTATGAGCCATGCTCAATGCGCATGGTTAAACAAGACAAATTAATTCATAAATATAGATTTCTGTAACATACTTCTTGGTTAATTAATATTTAAGAGCAAAACGAATAACGCAACTTTATTTTCAATCTACCTTTGCTTTACGATGGCTGTTCTGACTAAGATTACGATGCTACAGGCGACTTATTGATTTTCGCTATAATATTATTAAAACTAACGTGAAATTATTTTATTATGAATATTTTCAACATGATCTACTTACGTAATATAGTGGAATAGGGTCGCCGCTCTTAACATTTGCCCTGTTGATGATGGTCTAAACCGATGGAAACTAGTCGGCCTATTCAGACATGAATCCTTTTTAACTGATTTAAAAAAGGAGGTTTGATTAATTTATAAGCCATTTTGGTCCCATAGTTAGGCAAAAGTCTCCCCTTTTTGTGTAGACGTGAGTTAGAAGTATACCGTGTTAAAATATTTATAATAATTTTCACTATATATAAAAAAAAATATCTTGAAATATCCGTATTTGATTTTTTTATTAAGAACGCAACTTTAATTTCATAGAATGTAGTGAATACTTCTCCGTGGCTAGCAATACAGGGATATCTCCCTCAGGATAGCTCCCGTGCTACAATATACGACGGCAGGTGATTACCAGCCGGCATGAGCACTGCGCACGCGCACCATTATACTTTGTTGTACTTTATGCAGGGGTGGACATAGCCATGTTACAGTCCGAGCAGCAGATCTTCGCAAGGACCTTCATCTTTATATAATGAGGTTATTCGACAAAAGTTAGTTTAAATAACACTAACAAGAAATCTGTTTTCGAAAACAGCAAGTAAATTGTTTATTAAATAATGCAGCAATTACAATTTTAAATATATGTAGAAAATTGGGAGCACGATGTCCTTTCGTCCGCGGGAAACCTAGGTGACGTGATGCACTAACAAGAAATCTTTTTTCATAAACAGTAAGTAAATTGGTTATTAAATGAAGCAGCAATTAGAATTTCAAATATTGATATGTAAAAAAGTGGGAGCGCGATCTCCTTTCGTCCGCGCGAAAGCTTATGGCGGTGACGTCACGCGGGTTTATGTGTATCTTTTTTCAGTTACATGACAGTTTTCGCTTCCACTGGATTCAAAATTTATTCTGCTAAACATTTCATAACTGAATACCGATTGAAAACGGTCATATGCAGCAACCAAATGTAACGAGTGACAGTCTAGTTAAAAGGAGTAAAAATACGCATCGCTCAAGCAATTGCGGAGCGTCTTCATTTTAGATGGGAAAAAATGCCCTTGTTTGTCTGTTCGGCTATCCGGCTACGTGACTGTATTCTACAGGGGGTATTTTGTGAATTGATTCTACTGAAATATTGTGAGCAGATTTTTTAAATAATTATATGGAGTTTTGTCCATTCATTTTTTTTTTAAGTTAAGGGACCAATCCCAATATATAGAAAATACAATTTAATGATATATTGGCGAGATTGATAATTTCTTTTTAGTCTTTAATAAAACTTAACAAGCCCAGGTATTTATTTATTAACCAATTTATGTACACGGAAAATTTATACAGAGAATACATCAAATAAAAGTTGTACAAAAGCACTAATTATTTCAAAAGAGATCTCTTCCAGTAGGCCTGTGAGAAATGTTTATGTAAGAGAGGCATACAGGCGTGTTTATACATAAGATAGAGTAAATTAGGTACATAAACATGGTTTTCAAGCTATATGTACAAGAATCTACAATTATATATCGGTTTTTTTATCCGACCAGAAGGAGGGTTATGTTTTTCGAGAGTATATATTTATGTTTGTATGTATGTATAATTAATTGGCACGCTCTGCAGCATGAACAGCTCGATGGATTTTAACTTGAGAGGTGTCGTTAGATTCGTTATTACTGTGAAAGTGACACAGGGTATATCAAAATAATAATAATAATAAAATATGGCAGTCGGGTTTTTTATTTTTGTAATTATTATTTGTTAATAAAAAGATTAGTGATTTGAAGCCCTTTCAAGTATGCAGCCCTGGGCGTTTGCTTTTTTTGACGTCCTAACACCGCCACTGACTTTATGTTTGCATTACCGACATTACATATTTAATGTTATTGCGATTTATATTCAGGACAATATATAAAATCAGTCCATGGCTATCAGAGGAATGCGACGCGGTCTAAATTGAATTTGCTTGTGTGTTTGTGTGTTTGTTTTATGAGAATAATTCTGAGTTATGGCCGAGTTTGATTTAGCACCTTGCGTGTTTCTCGATTCTTTATCGAGACGAATCAATTTAGAATGGAAAGAATTGACAACATTTCATTTTCTAAAAGGTATGAAAATTCGAGAATCATTTCGAGATTTTGCAATTCTGAACACGTAAAATATTTTTTCAGATTTTTTTGAGTTATATTTTTAGAGATAAATGAAAAAAACTCAAAAGTACAAGGATATAGGCATTGAACAGGTTACGCCTTTGCTTGAACTTTTAAAAGTGAAAAAATTATGTCAAGCTGTCAGCTGTCAATTGACACGTGCGTCAATCTGACAACTGACATTACGAGTGAGAGAGAGAGATAATAATAGTGTTGTCTATAGAAGTATCAGTTCGATAGGAAGACCATCTAATATCGATAGTTCTTTCAGTAAAGTAGAATTAGGATTGGAAAAAATACACATGCATTAAAATGTTTACATAGCTTGGTGCCGAAATGCTAATGTTTGCTTTATATTATTGATATTTCAGGTTAAATAAAAATAATATTGACACCAGGTCTTAAAAACTATAAAAAAAATGAAGTAAGGAAAAATGCTACCCTAAAATGGGGCGACTTTCAAAACACAAGGTGACATTTATGATAGCTTTTCTTTTTGGTTTTTTAATTAAATCTTCCAAATTTCTGAACGCATATTTATTTATATTTTTGAAATAGTAATCCTGGTACGTCCGCCATCTTTTCACAACGCGGGTACGCCGGAGCCCTTGTTTTTATTTTCAGTCAAATTCACCCCAATTAACTTTAAAATGCTGTAACTTAAAAAGTAAAAAGTGAAACATTTTTTTCTTTGTGTTCTAAATTCTTGTAAGGGGCGACTATGAGAATCCGTTAAAAAACGTGTGTTACCTAAAAACCCCATTTCAAGTATAGAGATGATAGAGCAATTTTTTTTTGTCGAGAATTACCAGCGTAATTTTTTATGTCATTTAATTTCCACATACCAATTCGTCAATATAATATTTTTATGATAAAAATAGCTGAGATAGAAGCGTTTGAATTTTTTAATTAATTAAAGCCACCCTATTTTACGATACGTAAGTTTTTGTATAGATATATTACTGCTACAAAACACAACTCTATAGACGTCAGTAAAAGTTTTTTTTTTTTAATTATAATGTATGGCAAAGATGTAAACTCATTACATCCTAACTCTTGTACTTACGCTCTTTTAGAATGGAGAGATTTTAAACAATTTAATTTTATATATAATAAATGAAAAAGAAAAAATACGTATGTCCTTTTTTATGAAGTTATTTAAGGAAAAAATATAAAATATAAATATAAAATTTTTGAAATGTTGTCAATTCTTTTGATGGCTGAATCAAAGACAAATTCTTTAAGCATACATTTTAATTGTAGTAAAGTATATACATACGCACGTCATCATCATCGTTTCAGTGTCGTGTGTCCCATCCACTGCCACTACAATGAGCTAATCCAATACGCTATGACAATGTCTTTTGATTTTTTACGAATTTCCTCATCTCTGATTCGATTACGTATAGAAACCCCGAGGATACGCCTTTCCATTGCATTAAGCGACCTTGAGTCAGACTATGAGATCCATAGCACAGGTATTATAGCACATCATAGCATCGGTGTATCATTTATGCCTATTAATAGTACTACAAACGAAACTATACATCCGTGCACACGGCAATGTGTGTATGTTCGCCACTCAACACACTTAACAAGTTGAGAACGGGGGAGAGGAGCCGGGACGGGGAATATGGACCGTAGCCGTCTTATTATAAAACCCAGACTAAGTTTGTTACTAGGTTTAAACCATTATCCGACCAAATCAAGTTGACCTCTAGTAATATCACACTATCTCACCTCAACGTCAACTTCATTTTGGGCGGATAATGGTTTAAACCTAGTAACAAAGTTAGTCCTGTTTTTATAATAAGACGGTAGGAGTTTAATACCTATTGACGTAGCGTCTCAGTTTGGAGATTGGCCAAAAATATATTTGTCCGGCTATCTATTTGTCCGGCTGTTCTCGCCTACAGGTCGCATTT
Source organism: Acrobasis suavella (assembly GCA_943193695.1). Lineage (NCBI taxonomy): Eukaryota > Metazoa > Arthropoda > Insecta > Lepidoptera > Pyralidae > Acrobasis > Acrobasis suavella. The sequence goes on along the minus strand of OW971945.1, from coordinate 5,805,924 downwards.
CTCAACCGATTCTCGTGAAATTTTATGAGAAGTTTCGAAATAAGGTCAGGTGGGGTAAGTGAAACGCGGGGGGAAGTGAAACGCATATTCATATCTATTAAACTATTGAGTTTACCATTACTTGTGCTCAGTCGATAAAACAGAGCTTGCGTTGTTTTAGCCTTATGATCATATTTAAGTAAAAGCTTTCGGAATATGAGTTTTGGTGATGTTAAAAATTTAACCTCAAAAATCGTCGAGTGGGGCAAGTGAAACAGGTATGCCTGGGGAAAGAAAAACGTATGTTTCACTTCCCCCGTATCAGAAATTGTAAACAATTTTTTTCCAGTGCTGTCTAAATAAATTAAATTAATAAAATTATAATAATAGTAATAAAATTATCGTAATGAATTATACTGTAGTACTACAGTATATTTTGAATATGTATATTCAATATTACGATGCGATAGAAATGTAAAATAAACAAAACAATATTGCTTATCAACAATAATTTAATTATTACACGACTGCAAAAAGAAATATGGAGTATCATGTTTCAATATTTATTTTGATAATTTTATTCCTTGTACTAAGGCAGATCTGAATATGGCTAATGACAGGGCGGTTGCCGTGGCTAGGTTTTGGTCTAACAATATCTAATTTGAGTCATTTCGACACGATAAGAAGAAGAAGATAATTCTACGAAATAATAATTACCGAAATCGGTGCAGTAAGTAGTTTTTAAGTATATTCGTTACAAAAATTCAAAAATATATATTACTCGTCTTTATAATATTAGTGTAGATGTAGACATTTATAAAAAATGTATTATATTTTGTTTTTTATTCCACAGAAACAAACCTGTGCGTTGTCAATTTCATATAAGTAATCTTTATTAAAATGTTTTAGACATCTGACCATGACAGTTATGTTTCACTTACCCTAAAATAGATTTTTTGATTATATTTTTTTAAATGAGCCTTATATCGATAAAATAAGATGGACATTAAAAAAAAACAAACTATGAATTGTGGTTTTGATTGGATTCATTGGCACACAGACCCATTAATTAAAATACTTTTAGGGACTGTTTCACTCACCCCAGACCAGGGGTAAGTGAAACAAAACCATAGTCTGAAAATAACTCGTGTTTTCTCACTCATATTGAGACTAATAAGCTTAATGTGATAGTAGGTTAAAAGGATCATTAAAGGAGAGTACTTTGCACTAAGTACAGCTGCAATTGTTCGCTACGTTACTGCGTAAATTTCTTTTACATAGACATAGAAGTAAAGTATTGTAGGGGTGTACATACACTCATGCTTTCGCACTAAATCAGCGTTTTTGCGGTCTAGGGAATTGAAGCCAGTCGCTTCGCGTCCGCCTACCGATTGTCGCGCACGTAGTTATAGTTCCGTACTCTATGTAAATTGCGTTATACGAACACTGAAACTTTTGATTTGCCTATTCCAATGTTGTGAATTAAATTTAGTTTCTGGTATCAATATATTCGGACATTCGTGAACTGCATTGTGTTGTTTTACTGGAGCACTACCCTTCTGAACATTACTGATCAGTGATTTAGACAAAAGACTTAGCAACAAAACCTTTACAGTGGTAACCCCTCAATGTTTGTTCTATCTAATCTACAGTATGTTTCACTTACCCCACCTAACCTTATTATAAAAAAAAAAAAATATTGAATCAGTTTTTCGATTTTTTTTTTTAAATTATGGAAATATCATGGTATAATAATATACTTCGCCTGTTCTTCCCGTGACAGCTGGTGACCTAATAGGAACATGCGTACGTCATCAGTTGCGCAGCGGGTCTCAAACTTTTTTAGTGGGGAAAAGATGAAAGATAAAAGCAATACAGATATTCTGTACATTTTTAATTATTACAAGCTTTTATTTGATTTGCACCGTTTATCGTTTTGGAATGACCACTGATGGGAAGAAAACGTTAAAAGAAACCCAGTTCAGTATTGGTTCCTTTCCTACCCAGCCTGATGGGCTATGTTACAAATTACAATACAGATTTAAATCCCGTCCAATTTAAACAAATTTAAACTCACCCGTTTAACCATCACTTAATACCTCTATATCAATACTTAATCGAGCCAACGGCACTGCAATGCCGTAAAATTACGAAGCACGGTAATCCATAGGTTTTATATCCCCAGTCAATTGCATCTTAACTGAAAGTCATATTAATTTCGCTTTAATAATCTTCAATATCTTGATATCATTTACATAAGTTATATATGTTATTTTGCATATGTGAGAGGATGGAATTACGATGACTTCCTGGAGTTTAATTATAATTAATTATACTCGTAAGTAGATAAAGGTTGATTTTGCACCCTCTTCTTCTACAGCCTTTATTCACCAATTCAGAAACCAATAAAAGCAGACTAGATCTACACCCAACAATGGTTGGGTGTAGGTCTAGTCTGCCTCCGTATTTGGTGCTCAAGGCGTTCGCCTTGTGATCCGGAGGTCTTGGGTTCGAAGCATTCTTACATAATGTACATATCAGGTGGTCCCGTAGAAATTATATTACAATCAGCTGTGTTGTACGTTACGTTTGATTTAAATTTGTCAGATATTTTCTTTGGTTTTTTTTTATTATAAAAAAAATACGTATGACAGATTATATATTTTTTATTTCGCTTTAATAGTACTTTCCTTGAATTTAGCTAGGAAATTCAAAATCATCCTGTACAGTGTAAGTCTATCGTGAAGTAGCATGGGACGGATATGAGTTATAATAAGGTTAAGGAATGGAAATAAGAGAGAGCTTGTTTCGTCATTAAAATAAAATATATTAATACAGACCCATATTATAAATTTAATTACACCAGTGTTTACATCTGTTTAACTATAAACAGATGTAGGTAATTAAACATACATATGACTATTACATATAGAGCTATTATACCACAAAAGATACTTTAAATTATGCAGGTATATGTGAGGTTCCCGTGTGATTGTCAAATTAGAAGTAAGTATTAAAATTTAATCTAACATAACATTCTCCACGTATACCTGTTACTGATAGTTCGTAATCAAGACATGCGGGCATAATATACAAGCTGCCAATTAACTATAATAACAACCCTTATTGTGGCTTTTGAAGTTTGAGTACCTTTGCTCTATTTACGCATACGCGTTTCTACTTATCATATAGATCAAAAGGAACAATTTGAGATATTGGTTTTTAAACGATCACGCTTTGAACACATGATTTATGTTTGTGAACGGTACACAGCACGAACTTTTTTGTTAGGTTTAACTTTGTTACATTCTTCATGAGACAGAGTATACATAGTTTGAGAAATGTTGGAATATCTGTTTGGTTTGGGCTAAATTAAAATACTATTTGTCTGGTGAAGTATGAAATTATATTGTTTTAACTTTACTTCGAAGTAATATGTCTGATTCCTATCACAATGCAACAGAGAAGAGAAAGATGACATAAGTGGGGGCGGCCAGCACCAAAGGGTTGCCAGCAAAATAAAGATTGATTTTTGCAATCTAAATATATGTAACTCAAAGGTGACTGACTGACTGACATAGTGATCTATCAACGCACAGCCCAAACCACTGGACGGATCGGGCTGAAATTTGGCATGCAGGTAGATGTTATGACGTATGCATCCGCTAAGAAAGGATTTTGATCAATTCTACCCCCAAGGGGATAAAATAGGGGATGAAAGTTTGTATGAAACTTTGTCAATTTTAAACCGATCGGGCTGAGACTTTGCATGCATAAAGCTACTATGACGTAGGCATCCCCTAAGAAAGGATTTTGATAAATTACACCCCTACGCGAGCGAAGCCGCGGGCAAAAGCTAGTTAAAATAATATAAATCAACAAGAAAAAGAAATCATAATTTGAGATATTTTTTTGCAGATTTGTTCTTTTCATTCTTTTTAGCCTATAAAGTCCACTGCTTACTTTAAGGTCTTTTAAGAGATGATTAGCTCATGATCTACTCAGGGTTGGTATAGTGATATAGTATATTTAACTATATATATATATATATAAGGTCTAACAAGTATATTTTTTCAAAAGTTCTAAACATGTCGCTGCTGCCCATTACTTAGTTAAAAATATCATTAACGCAGTTTATAACTTTTTAAATTAATGGTTCTTTTTTGGCGTAGTGTGTGTCTAATTGTAAATTTGTTTGTGGATACTGTGATAATCTTTGTGAAAGTCGAGCTATAAACTACCATGTCACCAAAAGTCCGTGTCTTTTATTTTTCTTTACGCTGAGTTTCAAGCCTATTAACTTATTCTAAGAAAAAGCCTTTCCATTTATTTGTAGATTAAAATAAACAAACAAGCATAAATTGCACATTCATACTCAAGACAATAAACTCTCAAAGAAAATCTAAGCCATCGTCTAACCAGTCGAATAAAACCATACGATAAAGCAAATCGGCATTTTACGAGCCCAGTCCCTGTTCTAGGCAAGCGTTATATGAGATTTAATTGTCTGGGCGGTCTAAGGTACCGTTCAAACTACTCTGTAATTTCTTATACATTAAAGAGTCAAGCTCTTCTTATTTTTCGAAATTTCTTTCCTGGACAAAATATTTAAATTGCTAAAACATGCGCCGTTCGAGGGTTATATCACCTGATAGAAGACCCCATTTCGTATAATATCGCTTAGCATACTTTTTGTATGAGCTTGCCATAATCTCATACGAAAGTTTTACTTTGAACTACGCTGTATTTTTTACCCGATTACGGTGAAGATAAAAGCAGTTCATTTATTTCGTCATATTTTCAATGATATCTATGATACTTGGAAGTCCGATGCGCTGGTTTCTGTGTTGATCATCTGTAGTTTATAAAAGAATGAACTTAAAAATGAAAACAATCGAATTATAACATCACAATTATCACCACTTCAGCCGCATAACGTTGACTGCGGGACATAGAAACATGAAGTTGCCTTTTTTAACTACATGTTTTCATTCTTACGAAGTAAGTTTGTATAAAATGAACATTTGCACAGTGTGAACGCTTTGTATGGCAGTCTGAATGATTCTTAATCGAAGCGGCGGGACGCGCACCGGTCTGCAACCGATATATAGGATCCCTAGGCGGCGGACGACACGCGAGTGCGCGACGTGTGCGATAGACTTGAGAAGGGATGAAACCGGCACTTTTATATTTTTATTTGTCGTCAATAGCCTTAGTTTGATATTGTAATGCTAGTTACTATAAGCTTAGTCTTTGGGTCTTGTCTAACTCTCGATTTGTCTATCTCGACAAGACGTGAAAATATATTCGTAGACTTAGTTTAACACAATGATGTATGAAAAGGTGATGCAAAGAATATTACACAAAAGTTTTATAAATACTTCTTCTGCGACAGGCTACAACTTATCAGATAATGGTTGATTTAGCTGCAACCGCGGTAGTTACACGGCTTATGCACGTCTCCCGTCCACTGCCAAGATATGATGACGTCAAAAGTCAATAAAAAACATTTGGAAAACAAAATCCGACCAGTCGCTGCTTAGCATCCATAGGCGTAGCGCAGGGAATGATGCAGGCTACACCCAATTAGACAATGGTTGATTTTGCTGCTACCACCGTAGTGATGCAGCCTGTATAGCTTACACACTGGCTGTCTACCGTCCACTGCAAAGATATGATGTCACAAGTCAGTAAAAAATTATATATCATAATCTGACCAGTCGCTTCTTAGAATTCAAAGGCGTAGAGCGGGAAATGCGGCAGGCAGGGCTATACCCAATCAGACAATGGTTGATTGAGCTGCTACCGCGGTAGTTATGCGACCGATGTACCTTGCACACTGGCTGTCTTCCGTCCACTGCCACGATACGACGTCACAAGTCAGTAAAAAAATTGAAAATCAAAAGCATGAAAAACAAAATTCGCCCAGTCGCTTCTTAGTATCCATAGGCGTAGAGCAGGGAATGCGGCAGGCTACACCCAATCAGACAATGGTTGCTTGAGCTGCTACCGCGGTAGTTACACGACCTACGTACCTTGCACACTGGCTGTTTCCCGTCCACTGCCACGATACGACGTCACTATTCAGTAAAAAAATTGAAAATCAAAAGCATGGAAAACAAAATCCGACCAGTCACTTCTTTGCATCCACAGGCGTAGAGCGGGGAATGCGGCAGGCTACACCCAATCAGACAATGGTTGATTTAGCTACTACCGCTGTAGTTACGCGGCCTATGCACGTCTCCCGTCCACTGCCCAGATATGATGATGTCACAAGTCGATAAAAAACATTTGAAAAACAAAATCCGTCCAGTGGCTTCTTAGCATTCTATGGCGTAGAGCAGGGAATGCGGCAGGCTACACCCAATCAGACAATGGTTGATTTAGCTGCTACCGCTGTAGTTACGCGGCCTATGCACGTCTCCCGTCCACTGCCCAGATATGACGATGTCACAATTCGATTACAAACATTTCAAAAACAAAATCCGTCCAGTCGCTTCTTAGCATTCTAAGGCGTAAAGCAGGGAATGCGGCAGGCTACACCCAATCAGACAATGGTTGATTTAGCTGCTACCGCGGTAGTTACGCGGCCTACGCACCTTGCACACCGGCTGTCTCCCGTCCACTGCCAAGATATTGCGGCGCACGATATGTTAAATTGGACACACGCCTCCTAGCATTATCGTGTACTGTTATACAGTTATATTGTTGCCCTGTAGGCTGTAGGTTTACGCGTATTTAGGTTATAGAACATGTTATGTGGAACCCATTAGATTGTCGAGACTATTTTGTATAATATTCCCTGTAAGGAACAGGTTACCTTCTAATGTTTATGGTTTTAAAAATAGTGACAAAGCTCACTCAATTTGCACATTAATAATATTGAGCTATGTATATGCGTTATGTGTTATGTGTACGTTCAACGTATGACATTGGTTCATTTTGTTGTAAGACTACCAGAAGTACCAGACCAATGTAGATCATACCGTTGTAAGGATATCACTAAAAAGACACTTTAAAAGTATTTGGGAAACCAAAAAGCAAACTTTTAACCTTTGTGCTAATTGCATTTTTTTTAAATGCGCTATATCAGCCTTATAAGCACATGAAACTTCTATAATACTACCTTAAACTGACTTCAAAAAAGGAGGAGGTTATTAATTCGTCGCGATCTATTATGTATTTTTTTTTATGTATGTTCACCGATTTTTCGTAGATATTTGGGCAAATTTTTGACTTTGAGAATTGACGACCTCCGTGGCGTAGTGGTCACTATGCTAGTCCGCCACCTAGAGGTCCTGGGTTCGATCCCCGGTCAGGGCAAGTTGGAAAATGGCCTTTTTCAAATGTCCTGGGTCTTGAATGTTTATCTATATATGTATTTGTTATAAAATATAGTATCGTTGAGTTAGTATCCCAAAACACAAGTCTATAACTTACTTTGGGGCTAGCTCAACTTATGTTATTTGTCCCTATATATTCATATTAAATTTAGAAAATTTTTATTTGAAAGGGCGTACTTGAGGAGTGGTCCCATAGAAATTTTATCAAAATCGGTTGAGTAATTTCGGAGATAAGTCAGTATTTTTATTTTGAAAAAATATTAAGTACGGAAACTCAATCCTGTGTAAATGAGGATGTTGCAATGTTCTATGGGTTGACGTGGACTTTTACGATATAAAATGGTGCTATTCAAGGACATCACATGGCACAAGTTAGAACCTTCTATGCTGGTATAGGAGAAAAGAAACACATAGAATGTACCAGCTGCTTTTCTTTCCGCGTAGATCGTAGAAGTTGATCGAGGGAACGGGCGAGATCGGTCACTATTTTGCTCTGTTTTTAGGATTCCGTACCCAAAGTGTAAAAACGGGACACTATTACTCCGCTGTTCATCCGCCCGTCTGTCACTAGGCGTTATTTCATGAACCGTGATAGCTAGACTGTTGAAAGTTTCACAGATGTTGTATTTCTATTGCCGCTCTAACAAAATACAAAAACAAAATAAAAGAAATATTTAAGTGGGGCTCCCATATAGCAAAAACATGTTTATTTTATAGATAATGGTACGGAACCCTTTGTACGCGAGTCCGACTTACACTTGGCTATATATCTATACTCGTATAAAAAAGATCTCGGGAACAGCTCCTACAATTTTGATGAAACTAGGTATTTAGGGAGCGACGAGGCTAAAAAAATGATTTTCATATAAAGTAGCCGATCGCCCAGCTAGTAAATATTTGTAGGAAACACGATATTGCGTCGTTTGCACCTAATTAAGGAATTAGTTCACTAGCTAGATACAAGATAGCGCGTGTTGCTGCAGCGCCGTACGTTGTTAACGCGGTTCATAACGAACCTGGCCTTACTTTCTATACATTAATTGGACAGTGTATATAGATTATGAATATGTGTATCTATTAAATTATTTCTAGTCTATTAAAATGTATTATTACCGGGAGAGAATGCCTTATGGCATTAGGTCCGCCGCTTGTACATTTTTTTAAACTATGCAATAAAGTTCAAATGAATAAATTGATAAATGATTTAGTACACGTGATGATTTATTTATATCTATAGTTCTACGTATAGTATCTCTCAGGAACGTGCATTGCTTTTTTATAGGGAACGCTCTGGGATCAGTGCCTACCCTATAAAATATAGAGCCGTTCTTGTAAATTAGGTATGATTACCTAAATTACAAAAACAGTACCTAGATTACATTATTAGGGTGGCGCAGGGTAGACAAATTGCTATTTGTCTGTATGGAATGCACGCCACTCGTATCTCTAATGGAAAGAACTTAAGTATTTATAATTTGCGAGAAAATCGCTATATTTCTGTAGTTTTTTTTTTACATCTAATAGTAGTTCACTAGCTAGATACAAGACAGTACGTGTTGGTGCTGCAACGTGCGTTGTTAACGTGATTCATTACGAACCCGGTGTACACACAGCCTTATACATCTTATAATATTATCAAAGCGCAACCAGCGCAACTTAAGCTGCGCTTCAAGGAAAAGTTAAGGTGCGCCTAAATATGGTTGCGTTTCGAGGAATACCCCCTTATACATTATTGAGTAGTGTAACGATTTAAAAATAAATAAATATATACAGACAAATCACACAGATTGAACTAACCCCAAAGTAAGTTTGACTTGTGTTACGGGATACTAACAAAACGGTACTATATTTTACGAGTATAAAAAAACGTATATTGATAATATACTATAGTTAATTTATTTAGGTATTTAAAAAAATGTAAAAACTCTTGAATTTAATTTTAATTGAAATATTTTTTATAAATCAATACTATGGCAAATTACAATTTATAAAATAAATAATTTGTAATTTGCAAAGGTATTGATTCGTAAAGTGTATATTTCAATAAAAATACATATTATGACAGTATCCTTATAGTACTACTAGTATGTGATCTAGGATATATATTGAATTAATAAGCAAATAATTTATTCCGTTAATTTAGCACATCACGTACTAACTGGACGTGTAGATTCAATATTACACTGTACAATGTTTTAGTATAAATACTCTGTATAATTCAAATAAATTATCATTATTCCGTTACCACTCCTAGTCTGTAGACGGTTGGATCGAACCAGATCCAATGGGTTTCATTAGTACCTTCGTGGTGGCTATATATTTGTTTACATTCTTTAAATACCTAACTAAATGGAATATCGTTATAGAGTAATCTGACTTAGCTCAATTATTGTCATCGAGTGACAACGGTTATTATTACATACTGTTGAACTAGTGTGTAGGTTTCTTCACGATGTTTGGCTTCACGGGAACCAAGTGTTGGTAGCTGAATATGTGGAGGAAGTTATGCATCTACATTACCTTTCAATTTTTTACCAAGCTATGTGCTTCATCATACAATACTTGTACTAGTTTTATATACACACTTTAATAATAAATAATTTTCCAAAACTAAAAACCGACTTTACCCCCAAATTACACAACCGATTGGATCGGTTGGATCGATTGGATCGGAATAAATCAGAAATTGATTAAATTTCTGATTTAACCAATACCACGAACGAATATCTCTGGTGTTACTTTGAATTTTTAATTATTTTCTATTCCGAACAAATATCACTCTTTAAATTATTTAATTTTATGTCCGTACGAAAATCAAAACTTAAATTTGGTACAGTCAGCTCAGTCATCAAAGTAAGTATTGGTCCGCATGACAAGTATAAATAGGTTGGGGGGTGAAGTCGACTTTTACTTGTTAATTATATAATTTTTCAAAACTGAAAATCGACCTCACCCCCAAACTACACAATCCATGTCTTAAAATAATCGGTGAATACATTAAAAACAAAAACAAAGATGGCGACGAATTCATAACCTTCTCCTTTTTGGAAGTCGGTTAAACAACCGCATGCAAAAGCTTGTTTTATTTTTACTATCCGAGTGCGCCAGAAGGAGGGTTATCTTTTTCGAGTGTATGTAGGTATGTTGTTTGGCACGATCAGCGGCCTGAACGGCTCGATGGATTAAGCTTGAGAGGTGTCATCATTAGATTCACTGGGTATATATATTTATAAAGGCGGCTGCGTTTTTTTTTATAAATAATGTTTTGTTAACTGAACAAACGGAAAAAATCCCACTAGTTCAGTCAACTGAAAACTGAACTAGTGGAAACAAAGGGTAACTTGCATCAAAATGCTCGTTTCCCAGTTCATGTCCAAATTAAGTAATTATCCAATAACATTTGCAATCAGAAATCCTTGCAAGTTGCCCGAATTACATGACATTATATGTTACAAAAGTGCACTGGCATTAATCACTAAATTACAATCATAAATAGCACTTGCAGCATTGCTAGGGCTGTCAGATATCTTTATGTAGATTATACGTATTTATCCCTCATGGCGTAGACAGAGCACAGGGTCGTAAAACATAAAGGCCTCATTTCGTGTGATTGAAAAAGGAAGATGGAAAAAGGAAATATAAATAGTGATAGATTGCTAACCTCATGAATTATTTGTATGATTCGAAATACTCGCCTATTCCCCTCGATCGGCTCCTGCAATCGGTGCGGAAAGAAAAGCAGCTTTCTGGTACATTCCTCTGTTTTTTCATATGTGCCTTGGTCAACTAGAACGTGGTCAGAAAATGCTAGATTAACGTCAACCCTGTCACAATACCACCGTGCCCTGCATGCCTACCAGTTTATGGCTATCTAGGTTTAAACAGGTGACTACTGGGTTTTATGATCAGCGTCTCATTTGTAATGGCATTGAAAGATTTTTTATACATCTATTCATACACTATTACGACTTTATTATCCCTAATGTAGCAGAGAGCACTTTGGGTTGTGTGGCTCTAAGCCATCGGTCTTATGGCGCTAAGCAGGCAGAGCCCAGGGACGCAATACCCAAAAACACACAGACACTTTCAGCGTTATGGTAAGCGAGAAGGCGAAAAAGGAATCGAAATAGTTACGGGTTACTAGCCGCATTGCCTATTAACATGATTGGCATTTTCGCCCGCTCCTAGAAAAGTTGTCTAGAAGAAAGCGCTTTAGTGATAAACCCGACATTGTTTTTAATACATTTAAAATAAACTTTTGATTATTGTCATGCTTAGTTGCTGTAATAAAGAAATGTTATCTTATATTATTCCCTTGAATAAGTACCTTGTAGCTGGCACATTTTAATGTTTTTTTTTTCTTCCATACCATCATGGAAAATAGACTTATCAGCCATAGATAAGTAGTAAAACATGGTCAGAAAATTCCAGATGTTTGTTAAATTGTCAACCTTGTCAGATCACAATAAAACCGTGCCCCGTATGTCTACTTACTACCAGTTTATGGATATCTAGGTTAACAGGTGACTTAATGATCAGTGAGTAAGTACCTCATTTGTCGTAAAATGGAAAGAGTTTCTCACAAGAGTTTCTGGTGGTAGTACTAAAAACATTTGTACAATTTTTTATATTGGAATAACCTAATTATTTTTCCGCAAAGACCACAAAAGAAGATCTAGGGAATGACCAAAGTTTATGTGGCAAAAATTCCATTCTGTTGTACTTTTTTCCTCCATGTCCACCGCCTCGCTGAACGTGGCCTTTGGGTCTAGGACCACAAGGTCCTAGACTCTGTCGACTCTGCAAGAAATATAGACGTGTTTTTACCTTTGTATGTATGCGTCTACGTAATAAAAGTGAATAACTTTTTTCAAAAAAAGTAGACATTATTAAAAAAAAACCGATAGCCTTTTTATACACTCTGTGTCACTCTCACAGTAAATACACTACTTATATATTCTTAATCTTTGGTAAATACGAATCTAACGTCACCTCTCAGTTTATATTCCATCGAGCCGTTCAGGCTGCAGTGCGTGCCAAACATTTGAATTTGGCGTCAAAAATCCGCCATTTTATTGTTATTATTATTTTGATATATCCAGTGTCACTCCTACGGTAAATAAGAATCTAACGACACCTCTCAAGCTAAAATCCATTGAACTGTTCAGGCTGCAGAGCGAGCCAAACAATTATACATACATACATACTTGCGCAGTCGGGTAAAAACATATCAAATGAATTAATGCCTCTACAAAATTTGTTATATACAACCAAGAAATTCATTTGATGAAATCATCTGTCCGTCTATTATTATTACCAAATCCTATTACGTTTATGTTAAACTTGGGCTATAAAGCATGATATTGCAGTATCGCCTCCCAGCAGACACATCCAGGGTATGGATTTGTGACTTCATTCCGCGCGGAGTTATGTGGACGTCTGTGACGGCTGAGATGTGACGCGGGCACACGCTAAAGGACGTTAGGAAGCTTTTACACTTATAGCGAGAGGTGGTACCTATGCTCGAAAGGAAAATCTTCCCACCAGGCATGATGCGCTTTGGAAACAGTAGATCTACGGGAGTTTTCAGGGTTTTATAGTTCACATAAAGCTCTTCTTTTGTCGATATAAAATAAACCTTAGTCTTATAATAGGGGTGACAACACGGCTAGAAAAGTATAATTGTAATCAGTCCGTCTTTTAGATTATACAAAAATAATGGACCTATAATTTTTAGTTTGCAAAAAAATAAAAATTCACAACGATACGGAGCATCAAAGATCCGGACTGGGGGCTTGCGACGTTACCTCTATGTAAAAATCATACGTAGCCGTGACGTCATGCGAAATTTAAATGCACAGTATTTTTGTCATTTTTTTTGTTTCTCAGAAAATAGAAAAAACACGTGTACAATATTTTTGAATAATCTAACAGATGGGCTAAGAATAATTTTCCATCCGTCATGCCTATTGACTTAGGTGCATTTGCTACTATAGTTAGGTAAAGGAATAAGAAGCTAGAGTGAAAGATTTGTTTGTGTGGCAAACCTGACATGGACTGTGAATTTTTTTAATACAAAGACACGAAATAAAAAAACATTCTTGTTATCAATTGATTAATTCAAAGCCAAACCAGCAAAATAACGCCTTGCTGAATAGATGGTGGTAGAGAGGTGTACGAAGTAGTATAAGAAAATGAAACAATGCACTGATTTTCACAGATATTTTTATTCGAAGACCAATTCGAATCACGATAAAAATTAGATGTTTATTGTATACGTAAATTTTGTTTCAATAGATGTAATTTTGTGCGAAAAATCCTTTTTATTTCTTATTTAAGCTGATATGAGTAGAAAGTATTTTTCGTGTTTTTGGTCTTACATTGTAAGGATGTATGTATTGTATAATCAATTCCAATTGCAGGTACACTTTACAACGTCTCCAAGTAGAGAGATAATCATGGAGAAATTACTTGTAAAGTTATCCTCAGCGTAGTTACATAAAACAGAAACCTGAATCAATCAAGAACATATTTTTTATTAGATTTATCCTAGTAGCTAACGGCTGTCAATATAATTTTACGACACTAATAAAGCCCTCTAAATATTTATTTCTAATTATTGGAATCAATCTGCACGGTCCTTTAGACTGGACCCTGAGTACGGGTTATTCCAAATAGAATCTTACTTCTATGTAATAAAGTATATATTAGATTGGGGGTTAAAATAGGTTTGCTCCGTCCGTCTGTCTGTCTGTGTCTCGTTGATGTGTGGTTGGTGCGTGTTGCGGACTCCATTAGAGGCGAATTATGGTTTGCCGTCGTGTAAAGCTGTGCTTAGAAATGTGGCGGCCACCGTCGTTTTTACATATTCAAATGAATTGGCTGGGCCATGTTTTGCCTAGTTAGGCCTATTAGGCGTGCTTTTGTGGACTAGGTATGGGCGGCTTGTAATTAACTAGACCATACGGTAATGTGGAAGTAGGCGTTTATCGAGCCTAAATAAGATTGATTGCAGCACCGGGGCAGATATATGGTCGTATGTTTATGTCAATGTGCTATGTTAACTAGATTTATATGTGCTTTATAGCGTCTTTGTTAACCTACTGAGAGAGTACTAGACAAGACTAAGTAGATATTGATTTGAATAAGTATCCTGTGCCCAGAGCCTTGAGATTGCTTAATTCTCTTAGTCGGGAGTATGTTGACATTGACGTGCTTAGCTGTTCATTGGGGAATTTCACAAATGAGTCAATTATACATAAACATTGTTTGTTAAATTATCTATTGCTGTGTTGTATTAGGTTAGGTAATAACAACATATTTAGAAATAAAAATAAAATGAAATAAATCCTTGTACTACGACTTTGTTTGTTTTTCGTATGTACACTACAGTACATTGGTGTATTCTTTTTCTTTTAGATACAACGATAAAATATTCAACATTTAGCACTGCCCTCTAGCTATGGACATTTCTGACTGACCTATTCCTTAGCAATTTCTGACTCATTTTTAAAAATATTTGTAACATAGATGCATGTATACTCGTACCGATGAAGTCGCTGTCGAAACGCTTTTTATTCATCAAGGCAAAGTGCTTTTCAAAAATCAAGGGATATATGTACTTACTGCATAATATATTAGTCCTCTTCAAATAAAGTTAAATAAAATTTATTAATACTTACTTAATATCGTCGACAAGCAATAAGATCTGAGGCCATGGGCCATAAAGACATGTAGTCGTGACGTCAAGGAAATTACGATCTAAGCCTCTTATTTTCCCGGCGACGTGACGTTAACCAATAGCTACTGCACAGTATACAGACCACATGAAGCATGCCTTCTATAGCGTTCGACGAAGTTTGACGCCACTATCAAGAAAAAAAATTCTCATATAAGATATAAAGCTGGGGATAAACGTATCTACCTTTTAGCAAGAGTCTTGTCGTAGTCAGGTTTTAGTTTTGATGTGAAACATCTATAGGCGCACGTGAGACCGATTTCTGGCGTGGCGACGCGTCGCCACGCGCAATCGACTGTGCGTTTCTCTCTCACTCGATCTGGCGTTAAGCCATCTCTTTCGCTCCACTGAGCTCGGATACCTATAATGTATACTCTGTTTATTACAGTACTCATTGACATTTTTAGTTCCTACCACAATCTGTTCTTTTCTGCATACTACTTTTACGAAATAACGTCGATGTTTCACATCTACCAGGCGTCCCGTGACGGCTCCATTTTTTTAAAACTGTATCTTGTATCATCTTCCATTAGTTTCACCTAGGTTATAAAAATAGTCGTGACGCCAAGTCAATTCTGCTAGTTATTTTCCCGTGGTGACGTTAACCGGGACCACCGTCAAAGAAATTGAAGTCCTACCGCGCACCGTCGGTCCACATATATCATTGACGCCGATACCATCTACTTCCTAGCTCAAACAATGTGCTCGATTGTTGCTCAAATTGACTCCTGGCTCCTGGTCTATCTGATGAAGTATATTTATAACTTCCAGGTGCAATTGGGATGTAGTGTGTAGAAGTACCAATCAAGTCTTTTGAAAATAAAAATTCTTTTCATGGATCCTTTTATTGTAAAGTCAAAGCACTTTTGAATACAATTGAAATAAACCCAAAATTGATGGGGCTGTGGTGTTTTAACACAGGGTTTATTATTAGCGACCTCCAGCTCCATCATCATAGTATTGCATTGTCATCTGATTTAAATTCGCATACTCAATTTCATCTCGATCGGAAACCGTAAAGTGCTGGCAGGAATTTACGCAAACAAATATACACAGATTAATAAGTTGAAAAAGACTTTATCAATAATATATATTACATACCCAAATTACGTCAATAAACTGAAACGTGTCATTATTTATATTTAAAACTGTATTAATATAATTAATAAGACGACCTCCGTGGCGTAGTGGTCACCATGCTAGTCCGCCAACCAGAGGTTCCGGGTTCGACCCCCGGTCAGGGCAAGTAGGAAAATGGCCTTTTTCGAATTGTCCCGGGTCTTGAATGTTTATCTATATATGTATTTGTTATAAAATATGGTATCGTAAAGTTAGTGTCCCATAACACAAGTCTTTAACTTACTTTGGGACTAGCTCAATCGGTGTAATTTGTCCCTATATATTTATATTTATTTATATTGATGATGTATTATATATACATCATCAGTGAAAACTTCAACAGTCTAGCTATCGCGGTTCTTGAGATACATGGCAGCCTGGTGACAGATAAACAGACAGACGGACAGACAGAACAGACGATCAGCGGAGTCTTAGTAATAGGGACCCGTTTTTACCCTTTAGGCACGGAACCCTAAAATAAAAATAAAAGTGAAAATACCGTAAGAGAGCTCGTAGCTTGTCTCTTTCGTGCGAGATAAAGATGTGATGTAAAAACTACAAAGCTCAAGAAAACAAAAAATACTAAAATTAAGGTTCACCTACATGTAAAAGTGCGGCAACAACAATCACGAATGAGAATTACCGAGTTGACCTCCCTCACTAATGAGTTTACAAATTATAATATTATGGTGAACAAAATAAAACGAGTTTAGTCATCGTTGCGAATGTCAAATTGCCGCCTAATTCTAGAGTCGCGTTTTCTATTAGCGAATGTGGTTTAAGGTATAGCACATAGTGGATTTTTGAAGATACATTTTCCTGCCTCTATACAGCAAGATTATTTTTCAGTGAGTAATTTTTGAGCGAGTTTAGTCCATGATTCCGTAACATAAATAAAATAAAAAACATTGAATTTCCAACGCAACACGAAATTCAAAATTAAACTCAAATGTTTGTTCAGTAATTAGACCTTTACAAGCACTTTTACTCGTCAATAAGTATAATTTACATTACGTGTAGTTTATATTGAAATTTAATTTATTTTAAAGAAAAGCTACCGATACCAGCACTTCGTAACGACCACTGCTGAGAAGAAACGCCAAAAGAAACTCATTTTCACATATTGGTCGCCTACTCGCCAGAAGGGCTTTGTCATATAAAATGATGCTCGCTGATGATCTATACTGTATTGTACCATATACTCGTATTTTTTGTGGAATGTTGACTGCCTCCCGTACATCAGTGGTTACGGTATTATTCACCTTATGATCTGGAGGTTGTGGGTTCGAATCCCACTAGGAAAGCATACTTAGCAAAAAGTTTTTCCAGATATTGCTGGCTTGATTTTTCCAGATGTTGGATATCTCTGTCCCCGGGCTCTGAAGCGTTACTGCTGAGGATGAAATCGGGAACACGCTCGGATGATGATGATTTCTTGTGGATTGTCAAAAGTAGTTTATTTTTTTATTCATTGAAATTTATTAGAAAAATGTAACAGACGGACTTAAGGACCAATGCCTTTTTCACCAATAAACCTAAAGGTGGTGTTTGTAAAAAAAAAAATTGGACTAAAGTACTAGAAGAACTAGAAGTATTAAAGTATTAGAAGAAACCATACTATATATAATTATAATACATTACCTAAAATATACCTACAGGTAATTGAAAGGTATATAATATATACAACTGTAAACCTACATATAATATATAAATTTTAGTTGCAATTTAACCTGGTAGTCCGTGAAGTCTATATTTCTAACTTAAGCCTAGACTTTCCCATTACAAGGCAAAGGCCTTTCTACTTTACCTACAGGCTCTTCGTCGTCATCATCATCCAAGCGAATGTACTCCCGGTTGCATCCTCAGCAGTAACGCTTCAGAGCCCGGGGTCCGCTACTTAACCTTGGTAATTTTACGGGGTAAGTGGTTTCTACACAGGTGCGTAAAAATGGTCAATAGACGCGAAATCCTAAGGTTCATAATTTCAGCCGCTTAACGTCCACTGCTGGACATATGCCTCTTCCAAACATTTCCAAAATGACCGATCTAGAGCGGCCTGCATCCAGCGCTTTCCAGTGACCTTGGTCAGGTTGTCTAACCACCTTGTGGTTGTCCTACGCTTCGCTTGCCAGTACATGGTCGCCATTCAAGAACCTTTTTGGCCCATCAGCCATCGGTTCATCGTGCCCCGCGCTCCGCCCCGCCCACTGCCATTTCAATGAGCTAATAAGACATCCCAAGGATACTTTACTTTCCGCTCTCGCTCCGCTCCCTACCCAGCTCTCGTTATGGTATTGCTCGCTAGGACGACATTCCAGCGTCACCACTACCACACGCAGAAATTAATCACAATTACCTGACAGAGCAGCGTCATACAATCACATTCGCACTTGGTCTGCTCCCTTTTAGGGCTGCTATGACCTAAATGTAAATTATATTTAGAAAGGCAACTTACTCAGGCTCATATTTTGACAGACCTAATTATTTAATCAAGAGTTTTTTTGTATCAAACAAACACAGTGGGACTGTGTTTGTTTGATAAGCGAAAATGTTCTCGGAATATGATGATGATGATTACATGCATTGATGCATTTTTGCGAAAACAACCACTTTTGGAAAAGTTGCTAAAAAACCTTCAGATTCTCACTTTAAACCATAAACAGTAGTTCATTAGTTTGATGCGTTATCTAGGGCTTGATCACGCCAAAATTTTAATGATATCTGCGATTTCTTTCAAATGAGGGGGCAGCACTGGATCCCGAAAAAAATCAGGAAGCCCTTTAATATAATTATTTGTCATCATTATTATGAGAAGCTCCAATTTTTTTGTAGATCAAAATTTGATAATGTCTAGACACCATTTTTGTAATAGGTACATCACTTTTTACCACTTTATTGCCTAAACTAACATTAAACATTGTTGTTATTTTCAATAACTTCTCTTTTTGAAATTGGTTTATTGTCCCCTAACCTGTCACTGGGAGGAATTCTTCCCAGGTCAATTGTTTATCTATTGTTTTATTATTTGCAACAGATAATGAGTTATTTGAAAGAGCGTAACCTACATCCGCAACTTGAGTATACAATCCAAATCAGGGATGATCATTTTTGCTTTCTATAAAGAAAAATTACGTACGAATAGTATATAATAATAAAAACATTTTATATTGGCATTGTACGGATCCCTCTGCATGCGAGTTCAACTCGCACTTGGCTGGTATTTTTTTTAATTTTTAGCCTTTTTAATTATTTTTTTAATCTAAAATAAAAAAGAAAAACAAATCCTAAATTTCTTTATTTTTGAATGAGCATTATGAGGCGTGTCTTCTTGGATTTTTCAAACTTATTTATTTCTACCTTCTAGTATATTATTTCACATTAAGACGCGGATACTAGCGCTATCTAGTGGTGTTTTAGTGACTTATTTTCCGTAAGTGAACGTATTATATTGTGGTTTCGTACAAAAAAATTAAAAAATGGAACCCTTATAGGATCACTCGTGCGTCTGTCGGTCCGTCCGTCTATCACAACCAATTTGCTCCGAATCTACTGGAACAAATCAGGTGAAAATTATTTTTTAACAGATGAGCAAAATAAATAAATATTTTTTTTTAAATAAGGGTCATTTTCGGGATACAAATTAGGAAATTTAAAAAAGTTATCCATACCTTCAATAAGAGCTCGATATGAGGATCTCAAATATATTTTTGCTATTATTGAAAAATAAAATGTTTTGATTTTATTCATGAACGAAGACGAAAATTTACCATTCCCACTCTGATCTCCAAAACTACGGAGCCTTAGATTTTGAAAAAAATACCACATATAGTTCATTGCTAGTAGATTACAGGAAAACCTATAAGAATTCTATCTCTTGAAAATAAAGTGGTAAACTCAATATAATACCTTCACTTACGAAAAATCTTTGGCATTATACAGAACCCTCTCCACGCGAGGTCAACTCGCACTTGTCCGTTTTTTTATATTTTATACTTGACAAATATTTTCTAAAAGTAGTGGTAGCTAAAGTGGCGCCCTCATTTGAAATAAATTGTTTAAAACTAAATATGGTGATAATTAAAAATTTGATTTGTACGAGATCACTGTCTAGAAAGACCTTTAAACTATTTTATGAATAACCTTTGAAAGTAATATAGGTTGCCCGTCTAGTTTTACAACGGGTTTTTGCCAAAAGTGGCCACTTTTGGTGAAAACCCGTTTTAAAACTAGACAGACTATTAGTAATAATTTCAAAAGTTATTCATAAAATAGTTTAAAGGTCTTTCTAGACAGTGATACAAATCAAATTTTTAATTATCACCATATTTAGTTTTAAACAATTTACTTCAAATGAGGGCGCCACTTTAGCTACCACTTCGTCTTAATTGTGTTTGTAAAAAAGGATTTCATCCTATCTCTGCACTTATATTATTATACTTATACGCGTGGACTTTATGACTCCGGCGTATAAATATAAATAAAAACTAATGAGAGAGAGAGAGAGAGAGAGAGAGAGAGAGAGAGAGAGAGAGAGAGAGAGAGAGAGAGAGACAGAGGGAGAAAGTACTTGTAACAGTGTTAGGAGTTAAAAGTCAATATTATTTTAATTCTTTCCTTCGGGAGCCAATATGAAAAGAGCTGAAGTGTTACTAACCCTGGAGAAAGCCACAATAAGTAGGCCATGCGAAAAACCAGTCCTTAGATCGACATCAGCAGCTTTAACCCTCTAAAACTGTGACTTATTTTCATAGCAAAGCAAGTTAACATATGGAACTGTGTATTTTCAAAAGGAAAATTGTTGGGGATGAGTGGCATACGCGGAATAAATACAGTTTCACTGGCATCACTCACTTACTGTGAGCTTTAAGTGTCTCAGCAGACTATGCCGAAGTTTAGTGGCTAAAGTTCAGTGTCTAAAGTTCGGTGGGGATGACACACTAAATAAGCTGAAGTTCAGCTGCTGAAGTTCGGTGGAAACGCCGGACAGTAGTGATGTGCCGATATGAGAATTTAATCTTCCGTCTTTGGCGCGTCCGCGGCGAACGGAAACGGGAGCGGAAGAGGGAACGGGAACGGGAACGGGAGCGGAAGCGGCAGCGGGAGCGGGAGCGGGAGCGAAAGCGGCAGCGGTGGCAGCAGCAGCGGCGGCGGCGGCGGCGGCGGCGGCGTCGGCGGTGGCGGAGGCGTCGGCAGCGGCGGCGGAGGAGTCGGCGGCGGCGGCGGCGGCAGCGGCGGCAGCGACGGCGGCGGCGGCGGCGAAAGCGGCGGCTGCGGCGGCGACGTCGGCGGAAGCGGTGGCGGCGGCGGCGGCGGCGGCGGCGTCGGCGGCGGCGGCGGCAGCGGCGGTGCCGGCGGAAGCGGCGGCGGCGGCGGGAGCGGGAGAGGGAGCGGGAGCGGGAGCAGGAGTGGGAGCGGAAGTGGGAGCGGGAGCGGAACGGGTACGGGTACGGGTACAGGTACGGGTACGGGTACGGGAACGGGTACGGGTACGGGTACGGGTACGGGTACGGGTACGGGTACGGGTACGGGTACGGGTACGGGTACGGGTACGGGTACGGGAACGGGTACGGGTACGGGTACGGGTACGGATACGGATACGGGTACGGGTACGGGTCCGATTCAGGCAAAAGCATCGGAAGTTCGGTGTTATGTGTTGCTAGTAATGCAAATAACATTGCAGGCATGCATTGGCTGAAATTCAGCCGCTGAACTTCGGCATACAGTGCTGAGACATTAAGTTGGGTTCCGTTACACAGTTTCGGCGGAGTCAAATTTCGCATCGGCATTATTGGCCCTCCGACATTAAGACTTATTTTGTGAGCCGTGAGTCCATTTGCTGCAAGTGAATTAAGAAACTCAACTGGATAATTGGTGGCGTCGTCAACAACACTATCCAAGAAATCTAAATATATATCTATATCTAAATATATATAACTCAAAGGTGACTGACTGACTGACATAGTGATCTATCAACGCACAGCCCAAACCACTGGACGGATCGGGCTGAAATTTGGCATGCAGGTAGATGTTATAACGTAGGCATCCGTTAAGAAAGGATTTTGATCAATTCTACCCCCAAGGGGATAAAATAGGGGATGAAAGTTTGTATGAAACTTTGTCAATTTTAAACCGATCGGGCTGAGACTTTGCATGCATAAAGCTACTATGACGTAGGCATCCCCTAAGAAAGAATTTTGATAAATTACACCCCTACGCGAGCGAAGCCGCGGGCACAAGCTAGTTAACAATAATTTGCGTCATAAGTTCTTTATTAATTGATTTTTAATTTTTTGGTGTCAATATGGCGCGTTTACATAACCAAGAATTTTCTGGTGTGTTATGCTCTGAAGGTCCGCAAATACTGAACTTATAAGTTCTACTTCAGACGAAACAACTTTTTTTTTGAAAAAATTTCAATGTACAGACACATTTTTTTACTCTTTTATTATAGTATACATTTAGTATGTTTTTGTTCAGCGGCAACAAAAAACATCATCTATAAAAATTTCAACTGTCTAGCTATAATGGTTCATGAGTTACAGCCTGGTGACAGACAGACAGACAAACAGTCGGACGGTCTAAGTAATAGGGTCCCGTTTCTACCCTACCCTATGGAACCCTAAAAATCGAATAAAATAAGTATTGATGGGGGGCTCCCATACTACAAACGTGATTTTTCATAGATTATGGTACGGAACCCTTCGCGCGCGTCCGACTCGCGCTTGGCCAGTTGTATTATAACTCAACAAAAAGTTCTCATCAGACTTAACAACTTTTGATAAGGCGGCATTTTAATATTTCTTATAGTTTAGCTGGACCATTATAGTTCTGCATCATGTGTTCCATTTTCCAAAATCAATTATAGCCTATATGTTGCCCAGGCTTCACAGCTATATAACAAAAAAAGTTTCATTCGAATCCGTCCAGTATTTCCGGAGATTAGCGAGTACAAACAGACAAACAGACAAACAGACGGACATTTTTTTTTATTTTCTTACTCTATTACTATATCTCCATCGCCCCAAATATTTTTTTTTGAAAAATTTTCAATGTACAGACACATTTTTTTTACTCTTTTATTATAGTATAGATGAGTGCAATATGAATATCATAGAGACAGTTAAGTCCAGAAAAAGGATTGACCCTGACACCTTGAAAGTAGAGCTTACTTAAAAGGAATCAAAATAGCGATGGGTTGCTAGCCGCATCTGCTATTATGTGACATAATTCGCATTTTCGTCGATGGGCTTTGACTTTCTGTTTGGGTAGAGGAACCGCTGTTAAATTTAAAGTACCTATTTAATTTTCTCATAGATACTCGTAAGCCAGCATAGGCTTAAAGCAAAGCGGCTCCACCCGGTGCCCCTAATGAAATGAACTTCGCTTTCGAACCGTTTCTCCTGCATTGTTATCTCTTGTATCAGCATTATCTACACTTGTCTACAGACACTGGTGCATAGTGAGAGCTAATTCATTTCACCAAGTGATATAAACTCTATGCCCGTATTAACTTTATACATAATATACTCGTTTGTAGGATGTTAGGTTTGTCGAAAGAGGTAAGAATAGAAGGTTTTATTTAAAAAGAAGACGAGTATGAATTTGTTGCTGGTACGTAAGAAAAGAAGTAAAGAGAAGTTTGAATGTGGTTTTGTTATGTCTGCAGAAAGATTTGGTACAAGCCGTCAAGATGAAGGTTATGTAAGGTTACGGTTCTCAAACTATCTTAGGTTTTTATGGTTGAAAATATAAAATTGGCACATAACGTTAGGGGCAACTCAAAGCGACAAGTTTTTTTCGGCGCATCGTTACTCATCGGTTGTTTAACCGACGTATATTGTTGAACCAACTGAAGGAGAAAGGTTTTAGTTCTAAAGAAGAAAGGTTTTAGTTCTAAAGAAGAAAGGTTTTAGTTTGAACACTTTACCAGTCAGTATGAATTGCTTTGCCAAGAGACCTTTTTTCCCTAAAGCTCACACCTCGAGAAAGATTTCCCCTTTAAGCCATGAAAAATTATTTCTTTTGTTTTGCGTCTATTTACTTAATTTTACTTTAGTGCTAATCGCTCATAATACTTTAATGTTTCAAGTTGCCCATTGGGACTAACTGTTTTACTATTCACCATTTAAGCTTAATGTTTTATTGCGATGTTACAACAGAAATTCTATTTTGTTTCGTTTGTTTATATTATTTAATGGCTCTAGATACATTTAGAGCCTATTTTATTTATTCACTTTTTTATTCCTAACTATACAATCAAATGTTGGTGTAGGTTCTTTGATTGCTTCAAGGGAGCTTCTGGCGACAAATCTCTACGAGCCCACTGGTTTTCATAGCTGATTAAGTGGTGGACGTGGCGCCTAAAGATGTCTACAGTCCGCAAATAAATATTACTACAGCCGCACTATGAGTGCCCACTTTAAATATTTTACATATTGTCCATGAGCATGAGCATTTATAACACTAAACTACACCAATTTCATATTATAGTTCACTAGAATCAATTTGCAAAACAATTTTAAGCAAACTCCAACTGAACCCCTTGACTTCCCGCCAAAAACTCCGTCTCTATTTTGTTTCATTGCCTTAGATGATGTCAATTTATTACAAAGATTTCAAACGGCGACTACATACATGGTGTTCGCAATTCCCTGCGGACGTCGGATCGCACGACGCCGCACGACTCGATATGCGCCGTGCGATTGCTCTAAATAAATCTCTTCCTGCATGCGATACAATGCAGTAAAGAATTGTTACAGATTTACAAACCGATAAGACTTGTCTTTTTAATTCAAGTTTTTTTAACAGTGGTGTCTTGTATTGTTTTAAATCTATATTACTTTTATTTCATATTTAAAGCTTCGAAAATTTTAGACTCACAAATTCATAATAAGCAAGTTATTAAGTATGTTTTTAGAAAATAATATGATAAATGATATATTGTTTCATGTAGTCTTATTTACTTTATCTTTATTTATTCTAAAAGTAATTTATCAAAGATAAAATATACACTGTTCAACGGCACATATGGCAAACTGCAATAATGTAACGGGCAGTACATTTATAGGCTTATGGGGAAATATTTAAAAAATCTAGTACGTATTCCGATATCTTGATGTAGTCTACAAGAAAATGTAAATCCTTTGACAAAGAGGTTCATTATTAAAACAGCACGGGTTACTCACGTAGAGAGTCAGCAGTTTCGACCTTAATCGGAGGTCTAGTGAATCTAGTGAGTAACCCGTGCTGTGTTAATAATGTCTGTGTCTCAAGTTACTTTTAATCAAAAAAGAGGTTCATCTCTAGACTTGGTAGCTCTATGTTGAGCGTACATCGGACGTCGTATGAGGCGCGTGATATATCGCCCCTGTAGCGTTAATAAGCGACACGCGGCTCGTGATCGCCAATAGCCAGGCACCAGCTTGCTGCGGCGAACGAAACCTGCTTTTTAAATTTTAAGGCAAACCTAAAAAATTTAATACTAAAAAGAAAAAACAAATAACTGACTTCATTTTCTTTCAAGCATTTCTTTCATATCTC
Organism: Acrobasis suavella; assembly: GCA_943193695.1. Classification (NCBI taxonomy): domain Eukaryota; kingdom Metazoa; phylum Arthropoda; class Insecta; order Lepidoptera; family Pyralidae; genus Acrobasis; species Acrobasis suavella. The sequence goes on along the minus strand of OW971945.1, from coordinate 5,780,205 downwards.
CAAAGATCTTTATCATATCTTCACCAAATTAATATGGGACCAACTTGGTGCTACAAGCTTTCAACATAAATACAAAAAAATGCATACAGTCGAATTGATAACCTCCTCCTTTTTGAAGTCGGTTAAAAAGGAGGGTTTAGCTTGCCCTTCTTTTTCACGGTTAATGCTGCTATCTAAACACGGTAACATAAACGTACATATATTATACTCCTCTGCATAAATTTCTATAAAGGTGACCTCGGACAAGAAAGCATACGTTACAAACGTATGCTTTTAGTGTTGTTTTTAGCATATATATCTACTTTTATATAGAACGTAGGAAACCCTGACGGGATGACCTGATCAGCAACTCCGATTTCAACATTTTACAACTTACAAAAATATGCAACTTCATGAAGCGTCTATAGTACCGACATTGCATTGCAATGAATATGATTTCATGTGTAATAAATACTCATACTATTTCATTTCATTCAATTTCGAACACGAAAATCTCCTTTTTTTAAGCTTTTATTTAGCGTCCCGTTGTCTGTCTGTCTGTAATCTTGTAAGTGAAATATGACCCACTTCCCGGTTTCCGATTGTGATGACATGGAGCTGATCTGATGATGGAGCTGGAAGGTGGCCATAGGAATTCTGTAATGAAACGACGCAACCCCATGGAGTTTGGGCTTATTATATTTGTCTTGATAAGTACTTTGGCCTAGAAATAAAAGCTGGTACGAAAATATTAAATTTAAAAAAAGTATTATAATTCGTTGATTCGTCGTAGGAAGCCAGCACTCTTCCATCTAGGTCACACTCGCGCGAAACGTCCGTGTTTAGACGCTGCGCCGGCGCCGATAAATAAACACGTCACAGGACCCTCTACTATACGAAAACTATCCGTAGTTAAAATCAGATCAATTTGTACCTTATTCCTTTCTATATTCGAGCGAAAATATTGCAAAAATGTGGTTTGTTTTTGAGCGTATCCAGGCATAGGCGGGCGAGGAAGAGCTGCCTCGTCTAGCAGTTCAAAAATTGGGCAGATCTAAGATTAAGTGTTTTAGAATAAAATGTGGGTTTAGTAAAATACGTTTTTCTCTTGTACAAAAAAACTTAAGAAGGCAAACTGTAGAGTTATTTTTATAGACTTCTACGGCAGGTAGTTTGGAAATTAAAGGTATAAAACTGTCAATGTTAAAAACTCTCCTACACAACCTATGTTAATAATAACATTTCGTTAATTTTTTGATACATCCTCATCGTTTATATAATGTGTTCTCAAATAAAGAAAAAAAAAAAACAATTAGTATCAGTTCTTGTTTTCCTTTTAATCCATTATCTTTATATCGTCCGTTTGCATACATACTTCATTTCGGGCCATCACGTGTCCCACTGCTGGGCAAAGGCCTCCCTTCACGCGCAAACGGCTGGAGCAATTTTGATAAAATTTAATATGCAAGAAGCTGACACCCTGGATTAATACATTAGGTTACTTTTTCCGCGGATAACACCGCGGGGCGCAGCTAGTTAGTATATATTGCAGAAAACGTTGGCTACGCCATGGCATCTTTTGCTAAATACGGCTTTAAATTATCAAATGACTTGCAACTTTAAGCTGTTGTTTTAAGGTGCAGGGTTTGTTCGTGTCCGTTCATTATTTTCTCTTTTTGGAAGATCAAGTGGTTATCTCGAGATCGTCACGATATTCAATTTGTAGAAGAGTGTGGAGGTGAGATGTTGCGATGTTTTTTTAAGAAATAATTGAGGTACCTGCTTGGCCAATTAAGCTGTACTAATATCTTGTATATTTGTACAGCTTAATTGGCCAATATTCTTCTTTATTCCTAACCTAACCCTAACTTTGCAATAGGTTGGTGTAGGTCTTTTGATTGCTTCAAGGGAGTTTCTGGCGACAAATCTACACCAGTCTACTGGTTTTCATTGCCGATTGAGTGGCGGACGGCGCCTAAAGACGCCAACCAACATGGTTACAGAGTGGTATTCTCGTGATGAAAAAAGGAGAGGAGGGCAGAGGAGGAGATGTGAAGATGAAATCAAGAAAGCAGCTGAGGGGTTATGGAGAAGAAAAACAAGGAACAGAATACTATGGGGACAGCTGGGAGATGCCTTTGCTAAGGGGCAAGTTGTCGACAAACAACAGCGGTCACAACAGGAAAGCAGATGACGTCAGCAAGAGAGGCTGCAGTAAGAGTAAGTAAGTAATGCACATGGCCACAGAATAAGTACTAGTACTCACGTACAGAAGAGAAAAGAAATCCAAAGAAATATCCACTCAATGTGGTTAGCTTTATGGTTTAATTTAGCTCGCATCAGAACTCCTCACCTCTGGATTTAGATACTTAGACATCCATTGCACGCCAATTTCATTCTTATTACTCTGGACAAACGATTCATGTAACTGAATTTTCTCCTTCGAAGTGGTCGCCGCGCGCATAGTAATAATGTAGGTATATTTTCGATACCTAAACTGAGAGTGACACAGGCCTGACATGGCTTATAGTATCATTTCTTATACAATTATTTACTACTATGTGTAAGTTTCTTAACAACAATCGAAAGCTTTATGAAAACTATTAAGCCCTTTAAATGTGAGTTAGGAATTAAATATATACTCTAGGAAAACACTATACAACCGGGAAGTGATTTATTTGGAGCAGCCAGTATCGAAATCGTGACTGTTTCTACTGGCCATCGCTGACCGCGTCCCGTCAGTTAGCCCAGTTCACATTGAAGAAAACATATTGTTCGAGGTAAATGGACGAGTGCACTTTTTATTCGTTTGACGTGTGCATGAGTGACTTCACTAAGTTTTGTCCAACACTATTGTCAGAATGGTTAAGCTATCCTAAGACATTTGACATAGCTTGACAAGCACAGTTTAGTTGACTAGTGTATTAGTGACAAATAGAGAGATCAATTATAGGTCAATGTGCTAACACAAAGTACAGGAGGTGTGTACTAATAAGACCGTTCGCAGTCATCTTCGTTCTTTGAGGAGAATTTTAGGTATATTGTGGAGCAGAGATATTTTGACAAAATCTTACCACAATGACTTGAATCATTGAGTTTGAATGTGACTGGGTGCTGAAAGAAGTAGAAAAAAATAATAATAATGATTTATTTATTTAATTTCATACAGAAATAAAACAAAATAATCATCAAAACAATAAACTAAGAACTACGATTATTTCTGTTCTTTAAAACAATATTATTTTGCTACCTATACTACTCGCCCAATATGAACAAACTGTAACCTGCACGGCGGTCTTAACCAACAATATACCTAATAGAAGGTGGTAAATATCATAAACTTCATTTATATCAGGTTTCTTCCAGACTTAAATTCTTATCAGGTCGATGGTTCACCAAACTTTATTGGCCAAATAACGGACCACCTCTCTTAGCACTGTTGGAAGTAGAATACAAGCCATCTAAGGTGAAGGGAGATAAAAACATTGGACATGTCACCTTTTAACATGTCCGATGTTTCTATCAGCACTGCTCACTGGTGACTATTAAGTTAACTATTGTGTAAAATTGAGAAGGCAATGGCAAAAAACTCCATTATCCTTGCCAAAAATCGTCATTGTGTGCGTCTACCATACAATAATTGACATAATTTTTAATTCATAATTATGAAATATCAATGTATTCTCTCTTACTCCATAAATCTATTTATTTATTAAATGTAAGGAAGACTCTCAGCTATAAATACAGATTATTTAGAAACAATAAGAAATATAAAGCCATTTAAAAGTCTCCACAAGTAGAAGTAAAAGAGAAGATCAAGGAAATATTAAGAAGCAAGATAGTAGACAGTGATATACATTAATTACATTTTTACAAGAGGCATAAATAAATAGAAAAAAGAAATAAGTAACATAATCTAATTTCAATATCAGTTGTAAGTTGACATATTTAGAGAAAATACTGCAGTGCAGTTTGTTGCCGCTTCTTCTGTAAATCTACACTTGTGCTTAGGTGGCAATAAACTTAGCTGAAAGTAAATGATCTAACGTCAATATCTTTTATGACATCGGGAGAAAAATCGTCAATTTTATCAAGTGATACAAATATCCAAAGATAAATAAATGGTCTGAGCCAAATAGAGCCTGGGTCTATAGCCAAAAATCTACTTAAAATAAAGCTAGAATTTAAACTTGAACTTATATGATTATAAGTTCAAGTTTGAGTTAGAGGGTCAGTTTTCTTGATAAGTACCAGATCACTATCAGTTAAATATGATGAGCATAATTCTTCACCGCTCACAAATGAAGCTGCCGGGTGAATCATCATTACGTCTGGATTGCCAGTACTTTGTACTGACTTAGTAGCTATAAAATTTGCTTTATTGGTGCAGTTTCTTAAGTATAATGCTACAATTTTCCTACACAGGGTGTAATTGTACAGTCAATTCATGCTATGTGTTGCGGTGCAGCCCGGCCACTGTCCATTTCGTAATTAATAGACATATCAATAAGTTGGGCAAAAGCCTCCCCTCTTTCTTTCCATGCATCGCAGACCTTTGATATCACCCTCGATTTCTTTTTAAACTGGGTCAAATCATCTTTGTCGTATTAACGCCGAAAGGGCTTTGTCGTATTATTATTTATTGTTATTTGATAATGAGTATAATACAATGTTGACACATTCTACAATGTTAACACACACATTATATCATGTACCTAATGCTCGCGAACGAGTAAACAAACAAACAACAAAACAATTATGTAATAAGAAATACTAAATAGTCAAAAAAGCAAAACCGAGCTGACCAGTCCCTCCCGGCAGTACCCATTTATGAGTTGACGCACGGATCAACCATCGTTAAACTCAACCAATATTAGACGGAATCTAACGACCCGACCAGCGAGGCTTTCTCCAAAGGCTTCAAAAGCTTTGAGATTTCGCATGGCCTTCGGCATGCTTGGGTGGTCATAGACATGCATATATCTGAGGTAGAAACTATACATAGTTTTTTCAGCGTACTAAATGATAACTAAGTACTGCGTGCATCCATAGCGGCCAATAATAACGGTTAAACATGTCCGCATTCTACGCGAATTCATAATTGTTTGAAAAAGTTTCGAAAAAGTATTGCTCAATGCTCTGAAGTAGAAGCAAGCACATTGTTCTCCGCTCACTACATAATAACTTGATACTGTTACAGTTCTGTCATTCAGAGCCGCAGCGGGGAAACAGGTCCGCATTCTACGCGAATTCATCATTGTTTTGTAAAACCTTCGAAAAAGTATTGCACGATGGTCTATAGTAGAAGCAAGCATTTTTTTTACGCTAACTACATATGAAACAATTCTGTCATCTAGTGCCGAAGCAGGGCGTGCCACCGCAGCGGCCAATAGTTACAGTAAAACCTGGCCGGATTCTACGCGAATTCATAATTGTTTGAAAATCCTTCGAACCTAGTTTTGCACGATGCTCTGAAGTAGAAGCAAGCATATTGTTCTCCGCTTACTGCATAATATCTTGGTACTGTTACAGTTCTGTCATCCAGGGCTGCAGCAGGGCGTGCCTCCGCAGCGGCCAATAATTACAGTTAAACAGGTCCAGATTCTAAGCGAATTAATATGCAATTAAGTTGCCACGCGATAGCATCTATGCAAGTTTATGTTGCTACAGAAATATGAAGATGTCGCGCAATGTTTAAAAATTTCGCGATAGCCAGGTGCCTATAATAGTAAAAGTACTTGATGATTTGTATAACAAGTAATTAAAGTGCCTAAGACACCTCGCGCACTAGACGATCACGACTACGACCAATGGCCGCAACGATCAGACTTACTTAAAGGAAACCATATGAATTTCGCGCTCTTGGTTACAGCTGGCCGCACAACGGGCCGTCACGACTGGTTGTTGACCAACCGTATAGATTGAATAGTGGCCGCAGCCCAATCGTGGCTTCTGCGATCAAGATTGCTGCCAAAACCACGTCTGGTCGTGGTAGACCGTCTAGTGCGCGAGGTGCCTTACTAGCATTTATTATAATAAATAAATATACAAGGGACAAATTACACTGATTGAGCTAGCCCCAAAGTAAATTCGAGACTTGTGTTATGGGATACTAACCAATGATACTATATTTTATAATAAATACATATATAGATAAATATCCAAGACCCAGGACAATTTAAAAAGGCCATTTTCCAACTTCGATTGAACCCGGAACATCTGGGTGGCGGACTAGCATGGTGACCACTACGCCACGGAGGTCGTCCAATTTATTGAATTATTTATTTATTCAACTCACAAGGTTTATATTTATGAAAATTTGTACCATGCTTTGTCATCGATTTGTATTTGTTGATATTTGAAAGAGCTAAAATTTGGCGTACTTTTGTCAATTCGATGATAAATTGGTGAGAGTATGGTACCATTAAGGATTAAATATATAGCCGAGATGTACGGACTGGAATTCTTTGACAGTTAATGATCAGGCAGCATAATTGTAAATAGGTACTTTTACAGTTTGCACTAAAATTTCTCTTGAATGCTTATGTAATGTGACATCTAGATAAGTAATAATCTATGAAAGTTTGTCCAACAACTAATGTAAGGATTATGTTGATGTACTCATAATGATAATGTGTAAACGCGTAGAGCATCGTATAGGGAATAAAATGGGATTTTAATTGATAGATGTGTGGAAGTGGAAGTCCTTTACCTTCTGTGCCGAAGGCTACATCTGTGATGATGATGGAAGGAAAGTTATGGACATTTGCAGTACTAGATGTTATAGCGATCTGCATATCCAACAATTTACTTATTTCTTTCATCAGTGAGGTTTGCTATAATCTTCATTACATTGACACGTCTTTATCCCTAACGGGTAATACAGAACCCAGGGCCGTAGACTCAGAGGCTGAAGGGTGATGGGCGTGAGGAAAGAATAGGGATTTCAAAATAGTGATGGGATTATTTATTTATTTATATAACTTCATTACAATACGAGTAAATGGTTGAATTAAGGCCAGGGGCTTTTCTACCAGTCCACCAACAGGGGTGCTGAGAAAGTAATCTTTTGTGTAAGTTCAATCAGAAAGTAACTATAAAAGACAATAAAGTTGTAAACTTATTATTATTAAATAAGTTTATACACTCGTTGTATACTTACTTAGTTATAATAAGTTTATACCTTTTTTACGTTTTTTTTTTAGGTTACATCGCTTATTAAAATTGTATGCAGTATTGTTTACAGATTAGTTTTTCACTAGTGTATTAAAATCTTGGATTCAAAATCACAATAAAACACAAAACCATAGAAGCCAATAATTATTTTCGACGATTATATTTTTTTCTGAAATTTCTAAGATTTGCTAATCTACTGAAAATATTGGTTAATCTTGGTCAGTGCATCACCGATCTTGTCTCCGTCACATTTTTCCATCCACTGGTTGTGTGTAACAGATCGTTACACACAACCAATGGATGGAAAAAATGGACTGATTCAGGGGAAACGGAGATTTCATTTAAAATTTAGACACCCCTTCAAACTATTTTATGAACTTCTGTTTACAGTTTAAAGTGAGGACATGAAGCATTTTTGCAAATTTTGGGAAAACGGTGCCTTTTGGTATCAAGCAATAAGTTCACATTTAATGTAAAATTATTTCTTAATGATACATTTTCCTTTTTATGTTTAATAAAGAGTTAACCATATATCTATCTAACGTAATAAACCTGTAAACTTATTAAGTAAAATGTTTCGATCCGCTTGTAATGAGTATAAAATCTATTAAATCTCGATAATAAATCAGTATTCAATCATACAGATCCGGGCTTCTAACCATAAGCTATCTTACAAACAATGCACAATGCTATACTGAGAACAATAACTGTGGTAGATGAATGCTACTTTAAGTAGCATGCTGAGTCTAAAGGCTGAGGTATCTACTCAAGAGGTACTTAGTAAATGTCAAGAGAAGCAGTGTCATACAATTGAGGATCCTTAAAAAAAATACTGTTTAAAGAACATAATGTCACTTTTCATCGATAGTATCCATTTAAAAAAATAATGGATCAGAAAAGAAACACGTGGATTTATAAAAAAAAAACCTACCTGTTAATTAAAACGCTAGTTTTAAGACAGGGTCTTTTTACTGGTATTGGGTCCAACTCACTTATCTCAATAAAGTCTCAGGGCTGAATATTTTCTGGCAAATATTTTAACACTTTTTGTAAGCAGCCAGAAGCGCCATTTTCGAAACGCGGAGTCACCTAAATGAATGGGTTTTCAATATAGAAAACCGTTCGTTTAGTAACTCCGCGTTTCGAAAATGGCACCACTGATACTTGGACGGGTCAAACATCCTGCCAGAAGCACATTTGGTAAAATACGGTATACACGTGTCAGGCAGGATGGTCAGTAAGTTTATTTAAAAAAAAAAAAATTTACAAATTCAGTGTCATTTTGACAACTAAAGCGAATCTAACGACACCTCTCAACCTCACCATCAGGCCATTTAGTCTGCAGAGCTTGCCAAAGAAAAACTCATAAAAACATACACACTCTGAAAACATAATATAACCCTCCTTCCACCGCAGTCGGGTAAAAAGCACCTAGTATTGGTTCGTGACTGAAAAAGAAACAATACAACCAGCCAGTACCGTAAAGCCCTACATACACGGTACACATCGCAGGTATTTTAATAGAAACTCGTTGGTCACGCGGCGGCCAGCTTTGTTTAATGAAGGCTCTCCGTACAGGTTATTATTAAATTAATTTCTTCGCTGATGTTAATTGATTTTGTTGGCGTCTTGAGTCAAATATTTACTGAGAAGTTGCTATGGAACAACAGCTTCGTGAGACGGTTTAAAATTTACTTAACCCTAAAAACAGATTAACGTAATAAAGAATTTGCTAGGTATCAATTCGAATTGTTACTGTCTATCTGGTCTGGGAGAATAGAACAAACTTAGGATGTACCTACCAGCTGTTTCTCTTCGCACGCAAATTGTGAAAGCAGATCGAGGGAATGACCAAAAATATGAATCATGTTAATAGGCTATGCGGCATATATGAATTTTTTTGCCACTTGTGGGCACCCATCCAAGTGCGGACTACGCCCGGTGTCGCTTTACTTGCGAAAGCGCTAGTAATTGCGCACTCCCACCGGGCCACCGGACTCCTGTTGGTACTGTTATGAAAACGATAATGTCACTTGTCATGATCATATTCATTTTCAACGTGATTTTAGATTTATGATAGCAGAAAAACTGATATTAAGATCGCTATTTGGCTCCAAGAAACTATTAAGTCATTAGTCTATCATCATCTCAGCCGCACAATGCCCACTGCAGGACATAGGTCTCTTCCAAGGATTTCCAATATGACCGATCCAGAGCGGCCTGCAACCAGCGCTTTAAAGCGACCTTCGTCAGATCACCTTGTAGGTGGGTGTCCTACGCTTCGCTTGCCAGTACGTTATTAGTCTATATTTCATACTTAAATAAATCCCATAGAAAATGATTGTTTTGACGTTTAGAAAAAAGTATTTGAGCTGAGTTGTTGGAAAATAGCGAACTCTTTCCACCTACTCGCCTATCATCTAATAAATTTCTTTCTTTAATCACGCTAACAACTTTTGGGTCTTGCGGCTCTGGGCTATGTCTGCTAAGAGCTGGAAGACGCAAAATGTTCTGTTGGCCTTGGCCACATAAAGGATAAAGACGGGATAGTGTACAAGTCGACGACCAATTGACGACCACCACCCTAGTCACCATGCTAGTCCGCCACCCAGAGGTTCTGGGTTCGTTCCCCTGTCAGGGCATGTTGGAAAATGGCCTTTTTCAAATTGCCCTGGGTCTTGGATGTTTATCTATGTATGTATTTGTTATAAAATATAGTATCGATGAGTTCTTCTTCTTCATCGGTCCCTCAATGCTGAGGATCGTGACCACATATTTGTTTCCAGGCTGTTCGGTCTTCAGTACTATGGACCGCTTTATGCATGGAACCGGCGGTTTTCCTCTGGCGCGTTTACCCTCTACTTGGCCCACTATTATTTGCTTCTCCAGACAGTGCATCGGGGAGCGCATAATATGCCCGAAATATCGGAGAGCCCTCTCATCGCTGAGTTAGTATCCCTCAATCATTTATAAAATATAGTATCGTTGAGTTCTTCTTTTTCTCCATCGGTCCCTTAATGCTGAGGATCGTGACCACATATTTGTTTCCAGGCTGTTCGGTCTTCAGTACTATGGACCGCTTTATGCATGGAACCGGCGGTTTTCTTCTAGCGCGTTTACCCTCTATTTGGCCCACTATGATTTGCTTCTCCAGACAGTGCATCGGGGAGCGCATAATATGCCCGAAATATCGGAGAGCCCTTTCATCGTTGAGTTAGTATCCCTCAATCAGTGTAATTTGTCCCTATATATTTATTTATTTAAGTCACAAGTTGCCAACCGATATAGCGGATGGATTTAAGATTTTTAAATAAGTAATTACGCACATTGACCCCTTCAAGCGGTTCTAAACATTTAAGTATGTAAACATCATCTTCCCGAGTGAACTCCCGATCGATCCCCGGTCAGGGCAAGTTTCAAAATGACTTTTTTTAAATTGTCCTGGGTCTTGGATGTTTATCTATATATGTATTTGTTATAGAATACAGTATCGTTGAGTTAGTATCCCATAACACAAGTCTCGAACTTCTTTTGGGACTAGCTCAATCAGTGTTATTTGTCCTTATATATATATCATCATCATCATCCGAGCGTATTCCCGGTTGCATCCTCAGCGGTAACGCTTCAGAGCCCGGGGTCTGCTACATAACCAAGGTTATTTGACGAGGTTACTGGTTTTTACAAAGAGCGACTGCCGTCTGACCTCCGCAACCCAAAGAGTAGACCGAGCCTTGAATAGGTTTGAGCAAACGCTAATTAGATGGAGTTCGCAAAGTTAATACGTGCCTTCGAAAACATGGAATCATCTTTCTTTTCGGATAATCAGGTAATTCAAGCCTGCGATATCCTAACCAGACTGGAAATAACTTTTCACAAAGTATGCTTCCCATTGGGATTCGAACTCACGACCTCCGGATCACAAGGCGAATGTCTTGATAACTGGACCACGGAGTCAGTCCTTTAAGTATATAAACGCTATGAAAAAAATATATTGCTAAATTTATATGATATAGTGCAAGATCTAAAAACTACTTGAAAGCTCTGCTGTTAGCTTACCACATAAAGTTTCAACACGACTACGCACTATAATTTATAAGCTCCAGTTACAAACAAAAAGCTGCACTAAACAGCATGCTTCTGCGATCCGTTATAGATTTATAGCCTGCATTATCTGACCTTCACTGGAGCCTTAGGCTACAAAATAGACAGCAACAGAGAGGGATCCCTTTGCTTCCTACAGTGATTTATTCGATTTTTACGTATTGATGCATTCTAAATTTGGCTAGAATCAAAAATCCACTTGTAATAAATATGGTAAGATGTTATTTTTAGCCTTAGGCTACAATATAGACAGCAACAGAGAGATATCCCTTGCTTCCTACAGTGCTATTTAACCCCTTGTAACTTCAAAAATTAGAGAATGATAAAACTAAAAAATATATGTATGTACATTACCACGCAAACTACCACCGAAAATTGGTTTGAACGAGATCTAGTACCTAAGTAGTTTTTTTTAATACGTCAAAGAAATTTTATAGTATGTTACTTGCTGCTACGGAACCCTTCATGGGCGAGTCCGACTCGCACTTGGCCGGTTTTTCGACTTTTTTACGAATTTTGAATACCTTTGCTAAATGCAATTAAAATTCGGCTTGACTAAAATTTTTTAAGCCTTAGGCTACAAAATAGACAGCAACAGATAGAGATCCCTTGCTTCTTACAGTGCTTTTTCGATTATTTTTTTTATAATATTAGCAAACCTTTTCTATATGCAATCGAAATGCGGCTTGACTAAAAAAATACTTATTATGAATATGGTAAGACGTTATTTTTAAGCCTTAGGCTACAAAATAGACAGCAACAGAAAGATAGCCCTTGCTTCCTTTAGTGGTTTTGCAGATGCAGCCATTTTAGAGGAACTCGGTGGCCCGGAGTGCGCATTACTAGCGCTTAGCCAGTAAAGTGATCTACCGTGGTCGTTGGATGGGTGACCACAGTAATAAATAGATAAATGTATACGGACAAATCATCAACACACAGATTGAGCTAACCCCAAAGTAACTTTACACTTGTGTTATGTACTTAACGATACTATGTTCTATAATAAATACATCATTATAATGTGTATTTTTTATACTTGATCAAACGTAATATCAGACGAAATAATATGGACATAAAACAAAAAAAAAATGGTTATGTTAGTTATTAAAAAAATCCAGGCACTTTAATTTTTTCGTCAATTATTTTTTAACTCTTTTCCTGTTTGGTATTGTTAATTATTTTTTACTTTCTTAGCTTCTTAAACATTGTAACTTTCAAATGAGACAACTTTGAAGAAAATACGCCGTTTACTTAAACAGGAAAAAATAAAAATTAAAACAAGAACGTTAGAAAAAAAAAATGATTTTTTTCCGGTTTTTTATCGATTATATTTCGTCTAGTATCCGCAGATTTCGTTTGATCAAGTATAAAAAATACACATTGTATAGATAAACATTTAACACCCAAGACTCATGACAATTTGAAAAAAAATAAACGTTTTCCATTTGAGTATCACCTATGGGGCAGGCAAAGCATTTTGGGTCTGGCGGCTCTAAGCAGGTAGAGCCTGGAGTCGCAGGACCCAAAGGCAACTTTACCGTTACAACCCATTATTTTTTGGAACAAAGTTCCTTTTCGGACGGTACGGACTTGTCAGATCAGGGGTTAGGCGAAAAAACTGTAAGATTTTTCCGTCACGAATGTTTCTGCGTATAATCTAGACACGCGGCAGCGTGTCAGAGCCAAGTTAAAAATAGGAACTGGCAACGCAGCAGCCGTGTGTATATAATATACCTTAATATTCCAACCAAGTGTTCCCCGTCACCCACGCATTTTTTTTTCATCTTACGCCCTCAATCACTCTTATCTTAATGTCAAGGCTTTGTCTACCTCGTTGAAAAAGAATTGATGTGCATGTGCGCTACTTGCAATCCGCTACTTTCCAACTGATCAGATACTTTTTTATTAATGTCTAAACAAAAATTTTCTATGGGGTTTGTATGAAATACCGTCACGTAAATAATCGTATAGGTCCGGACGTCGTATAGGTTCTTAGAGTCAAATAGCGCTCAAAATATCAGTTTTTCTGCGATAATAAATCTAAAATCACGTTCAAAATGGCAAGTGACATTATTATGTGACTTTTTATTTTTCTTATCAGTACAAAAAAAAAATATTTTTAACAAGTCCACACCCCTATTATTTAGCAGTTCTTGCGATTGGGTAGATGACTGGGTCTAAAGAAATTATTCGGTACAGTTAATAAATTAAAACGTCACAAAATAGCGTAACTTTATATTGATCATATCTACATTTATCAAGATTTTAGATTTACTAATGCAGAAAAAGTGATATTAAACAGCGTTATTTGTCACTTTTTTCTAAACGTCCAAACAAAAATATCTGCTAAGCGCGCCTATATTTTACTTTGATTAAATAAAATATTCTTCGGTTGCCTTCGCTACAATGCACTAGCACTTATGTAGTACTGTAGTAGCACGAGTGCTTACATAGTAGATTCGTTCCTATAACCCTCAAGCTCGCATGTGCGCTATGCCTAATAAGAGTTTAGCGGTACTTGCAATTATGAGACTAAGATTATCTGTTACACGCCTATTTTACCTTGATTAAATTCTCAACTTACTTTCGCTGCACTGAAATTTACTCTAGGATTCTATTAAGCATGTAACTATGTACGCAGTAAGCAATATCAGGCCTGTGTTACTCCCCGTTAAGGTATCGAAAAAATACCTTCATTTATAAAAATACCTTATTACTAAGCGGCGACCACTTCGTAGAGGGAAAATTAGTTAAATGAATCGTTTGTCCAGAGTATTTCTAGGAATCTAAACGAAAAGGTGCTGAGTTCTGACGCAAGCTAAATTAAACCTTAAAACTAACTGCGTCGAGTCGATATTTCTTTGCTCAGTGAGACTTCTCTAGTTGAGTACTAGTACTTATTCTGTGGCAATACATCGCAGGTTGACTGGGCCCTACATGGGATAAGTTCTTAATTATACCTATATTTGCTCTTTAGATTTTTAGTATTTTATTTTGTTTTTTGGTACAGTCAAGTTGATGCAAACAAACAAACATGTGAAAGTTATTATTTGCTTCATTTTCAATTTGTAAACTTTCCAAACAAACGTAAAGCTTTTATTTGGAACAACATGTCAAATTTCATTAAAATTTTATAATTTTAAAGAAATTGCATATATCTAGGATTTTATTTGGTTTTCCACAAGCAAAATATAAACGGGAAAAAATAGCATGTCATAAATTATTGACCAATAAAATTTAATATTAAAAGCTGAATTACGTTTGTATGGAAAGTTCTAGGCTGAGCGTGTTCCAAATATACAAGCCTAATGCAGCTATTATATTTCGCTTTAGCTTGTACTACATTTTGCTACTATGTAAATGTTTACATGCTTGTAAATATCTACTTAAGAATTAAATGAACCCTGTAGCGAAAAACTATTCATTACAGTAATAATTATCCTCTCTGCAATTTTCTATCATAGGTCAATAACCTCGCGAAACACATCATCCAAATTCAAATTCTTTTATCGAATATCACATGTATGCGTACCCTGAATAGTTCATTAACATTTGCATGTGTGCGTACTTTTATTAGTCACGCGTATAGGAGTGTGTGTGCATGTGTGCACAAACAGGGGTTTTAATTTTTGGGGGTTCTTTAATGACACTTCTTTGCATCGATTTTAGCATTCTCGAGGGTTACTCTTTTGTTTTCGGGTATCGATTCGCGTTTTTTATGAAGGCAGTCTTCGTGCATACGCGCTTGCATGCAAGAGTTTGAAATGAATCGCCGTACAAACTTCCGTAATTTGTAAGTTTGGACGGTTTGCGAGTACGTTGTAGTGTTTTTGATATATTTTAGTAGGTAGTGAGTTATGAATAATTTCGGGTTTTAAAAGAAAATGTTTTTATATAGGGTTCAAGTACTTATATTCACGAAAATGATGAAGTTTATCATTAGAGTAATGTTTTAAAAGATTTAACGGGTAAATGTATAAAAGTACTTATATTAATTTACAATTGTATCTACGAGTAATTTAGTCAATACGTTAGACATATAATACAAAAAATTATAATGTAATGTTTTTATGAAATTTATTATTACTTTTTCTACGAAAAAATATGGACATAAACTGTTAAACCAAGCTTAAAAATAAAATAAAAAAAAATATTGAAAATGTCTTTGTCTCTCTGAATGTTTGTAATCTAAAGCCATTTGTTTATCATTCAAAAAAATAATTTGAATTATGATATAAATAAAGTATTCTCAGTCCACATATTATCTCATGAAAATATTAATTGATAGTTTTTTGCAGATTCGTCTGCACTAGCGCCTAGGAAGCGACACTAAACTTGGCTGTAATTAACGATTTGACGATTTTGACGTCAAAAGAAACGAAACAAAGTGACTATTATTAAGAGATATAAATAGGTATGAATTTGTTTAGGGGTATTTTTATGTAGGTATTATATTGGTAGTCATTATAGGTTCTTATTTAGCCTTTTTCTCTATTTATACCTATGGTTGACTGGGAAAAACTAGCATTGAGTCGACCGTTTATTATAAGTAAGTTTTGTTAACCCGTTTGTTAAAAATAAAGTGTAAAAAAGAAATAAATGAATTGCCTACGATAATAAAGATAATTTGAATTCGAGTATTCCGACATTTATCAAAATACTTATTCCGGTTCAATGAATAACATTCATCGCACAGACAACCAAAATGCCCGAAAACACGCACCGAAAAAATTAATTAACACAAATTAAAGAAACGAATAACTGGATGAAGACGCGCCAATGAAAGGGGCAAGTCTCCCCAAACACCCCCTAAAAATTTAATTCATCACGCCGCTTCTGAGACATATCTCCTGTCCCTTCCCTTTTCTTCCGCCATTCTTTGCCTTCTTACAACCTTTTTCCAAGAGCAAGACAGAAATATTCGACTTATATCTCCTATATCACCCATCAACCCAAACTCAACCCTAAAGTTACAACAACAGAGTTTAATTTCCAATGGACTAAAATGTGACATATGATGTTAAAGGTGATCTGATATACAGGCTGTTTCATTCGGTCGCATTGAAATCTTAAAACAAATAAACGTGCGAGGTTGCAAGATAAGATTTTGTCGGTTGTGCGGGGTGATCAAAAGGCGATTTGTGTCTACTCATAAAGAGTTCGATTCCCGGTTGAGGTAAAGTTGCAAAATGATTTTTGAATATTTATCGTAGTTATTATAGTATGCAGTATTTCGAAACCACTTTGCATTTATACGATGTTTTTTTTAATAATTTCCCACATACATTTCTGAAAATTATTTCTTTATTACTCGCTTAATAATAAGTAGGTACCATTTTTATTGACATACCTAACCATGAAGTTTGACGCTATGTAATATATAAGTGTGTGATTTTTTTTAACAGTTTAACCACAACCACTTCTTTGTCGTTGTTGTTATTCTTCAAGTATTACTTCAAAATATACTAATAAATTAATAATTTTCTAAAAATATTATTGTTTAGCCCAAATTTCAAATAAATAGTTAATTCTGTTGAACTACTTATTATATTTTATAGTATTTTTCATGTAACTTCAAAAGATGAAATAAAACCGTTTAACTATAAATACTGATATAACATCCAAAGACAACTGAGAAAAAGAAACCACGGCCTAAACATCACTTATCAACAGTCTCAAACATTTGACCCGTAACAGCGAAACTTCCTACAAACTTCGCCCAACTTATTTTTCCTGCTAGCTAACTTATTAAAATCAAAACCAAATAGAAAATGCCTCGATACCGCTGTCTTTACCAAGCTCTTATCACAGAAACCGCTTTCAATTAACAAGTAAATAAAGCCTTATGTATTCGCTAACTCTTCACATAATGAGTTAATAACACAACACCTATAGCAACAAATGGAAAATGGCCAACACATATAAAAATCACCCGCACATTGACAAATTCGCTCCGTACATAAAACGCGTCTTTCTTCTTGTATTCTTAATTAGCGTGTCGGGTATTGCCGTCCCTTTCGCTCAGAGGGTGTTAATTAGAAGTTTGTCTCTTTTGCGCTTTCTTAATACATTCTTCCTCTCGGCGGTGTTTCTTTACGTTTTTATTTGTGTGCGTCGCTGTGTGCTGTGGTGTTTAATTTACATGTACTTGTATGTCTGCGTATAGACACAAGGCATGATGGTTCTTGTCGGAACGTTACGTTTGACAACATTGTAACGTTTTCATTAAGTTGATAGCTAATTAACTTCTGCTCTAGTTTATAATGAAGATTATTTTGGTTTTATGCGAACGTAATAGCTGTTTAAGCCTGGAAACTGATTATTGCATATGCATTTATAATGTACTTAGCTATAATTTTAACGACTGGCTGTTTAATCTATTCTTGGTTAACACGTCAAACTTATAGAAGCAGCAATTAACGAAGCTTCATTTAACAGGTTTAATAAACAAATAGACCTGTAATGATATAAAATCCTTGTTTTTCTTTTTCTTAAGACCACGTTGGGCGCCAAAAATATACATGTTTGCTATTTTCTAAAATTTTTCGTGTTTTTGAAATATCAATGATTTTTCAAACACAGTTATGCTACTTTATTTTTGTACAAATATATGCATGTTCACAAGAAATAAAATACCATTTTATAATACCTATGTATTATGTCGGTATCATAAAATCAGAACTTTATTTTGATAACTTTTAAGTTTTACTATACTTACATTGTAAATTGAAACTCACCATGAAAATTAAATCCTTTGACAATATCTTCAAATCACCGACTATAACACCGAAAACAGCCGCGACAAATTTAAGCATCATAAAAAAATCTCGATTAAAACATTTTAATCGCCCTCCTCATCCCACTTTCGCTTCCGACTGTACCGTTTACGAATGTGGGTATACGCGAAAGGGTGTCAGGAGCGCGGGGTGGGGAGGCACACATAAACACTTATAAAGTTTTTTGACAACAACCTCCCCGACGGGTTTCGTTAATTTATGTTGCTTTTTTAATCAATACCGCTTCGGTATCGGCTCTTTGTGATGTGATAAACAAGTGACATTGTAGGTTTGTTTATGCTACGTTAACGCTAGTTGATTTTTATTTAGTAGTATGGTAGTGACTGTAGAACTTATCGGCTTCGTTAAACCATAATGTATCTTACCAATATCAATCAAGAATCAAACATTTATTTAAATGCTATGCTTTCGTAAACACTTTTCATGTCATTCGTCATAAACATTATCACGTCTATCCCTAATGAGTTAGACAAAGCCTCGGGCAATATATCCACTTATATTGATAGCGACGTGTCCGTGAAGCTGAAAAAACCAGAAAGTGCGAGTCTGACCCGCACACGAAAGCTTTCGTTCAATATCTATAAAAAAAAAGACGTTTGTTGTATGGGACCACTTAAATATTAATTTTGCTTTTAGTATTTGTTATTATAGTGGCAACAAAAATACATAATCTGTAAAAATTTCGACTGTCTGGCTATCACGTTTCAGGAGATACAGCCTGGTAACAGATAGACGGACAGCGGGGTCTTATTAATAAAGTCCCGTTTTTACCCTTTGGGTACGGAACCCTACAAAGGATTCACAATTGGTGATTAGGTATTGTTTTTTTTTTATATATTAGTTATTATTTTTTTAGTTTAATGTGGTTGAAAAACCAAATTATTTTACTTGGTTTTCGTTGAATATAAGTAGTTTTTCTAGAGAAATCACCTGTTGCGTAGAAGAAATTTTACTCTACTTGAAGTGGTTGGGTACCTAATTCTATCATTTAACTACCATTGCAATTTAACGTCATAATTTTTTCCTATAATATCAGTATACCGTATTTAAATACGAAATCAACTAATTAATTTATTTAATAACTGATTTCAACTCGGCGTGAAATCAGTAGCATAGAAAAAAATCCTCCCTCCGAAGAAAATTCATAACGTTAACGAGATAAACTCTTATCACGTCACAATATATCGCGGCCCACGGATCACCTACTTAAGTCGTCAATCTTTCCCTTAAAATAAAGTTATATCGCAATTTTCCGTTTCAGAAACTCTCTCAACGTGTGACGAAAAAATTAAATTTTAAAATGTCTTTTTGATAAACAAAAATCAACCTTAACTCAATGCCTCAAAAATGTATCTAAGTGCACAAATATTTTGCAAACATATCGCGGAACCAATGTGATATGCAACCCTGATTACTAATTTTATTCTCTAAGACGTGCACGGAAGGTTCATGTAAAATGAAAATAAAACTTGGCTAGACCTGTTAACACGCTGTGTGATGAATCGTCTGTCTCACGCGTGACAGAACTGTCACGCTGAGGTTTCACGTCACTTGAGTTACGTGTTTAGATATTTATAAATCCTGAATATCTTTAAGGTGCTTTCTTTTGGTATTTAAAATGAAAGAAAGGCTGTATTAAAAATAAAGACTGGTGTTATAAGTAAAATACATTACAGCTAAAAAAAAGAGTTGTAGATGAGAAGAAATAAATTGGATCTAAGTGAAAAAATAACATGGCTATAAATATAAATATATTTATTTATATAGTGACAAATGACACTATCTTACATAAGAAACAAATATTAACCACGTTGGACGCCAAAAATAGCGATTATATATATTGGCGCCCAACTGGGTGAAATAAAAATTTACATATAATTTAATTATATTTAAGAATTTGCATTGTGTTTCTGTCAAACAAATTATTGTTCAACATAATATTTTTGTTACAATATAGATAGAGGTATGTAAGAAATGTATCTATGGCGCCCAACGTGGTACTGGCATAGTGAACTGCAGATACAATAAATTATAAATTACATGTAATCGCAACATTAAAAGTCATCTACGCAGGGTATTGTATTTTATGAAGTTGTTTTCTAAAAATCAAAGATGTTCTTTTAGGGAATATGTAGAATACGGAAATATTTTGAGTTACTACAAGCAAAATGTACTTATGCAGGATGGAACTTTTTAGTACTTTATTTGCTTTGAAACAATTTGTCCACAAAATACAGCCTGAACGCCTTAAAAATATATCATGCACATACTTTTAATGTGTGCAATTAAATTGGAATTGCGAAGGATAGAGCTTTAATGGGCCATAAAAACACGCAACGTTGTCGTTGATACACTAAAGCAAACAGATACTTAATATTTATTTTATATATAGATTTTTATTCTTTAAGAATTTTTTAAGTTATATACAATATGAAGTTTGTTGAAATAGAAACATGCTCAAAAATGTACCAGAATTAAACTTTTATAAAATGAAATATTTAAAAACTATGTTGTTTAATAATTAATTTTGCTGTGTCAAATATTAAATTGATTTTTCAAATTGCTGTAAACATGCATTCTAATATACTTATATCTACAACAATTGTAATTGGATGTTTATGTACCTTTTTCATTATAAAGTACTCGTATAAAGGAAATGTCCGGGACAGGATTTATCATAAGTATTACGAGTACCTGCTTTGACAGTTTTCGGTTTAAATATTTTAAAACAATATTTTTTTTTATTTTATCATATTTTTTTTAATGACCATATATTTATTTAACTCATATACAAAAGTCTTTCCATCCCTATGCTTTGGTTATTACAAACCGTGGTTATGTGTCATCCAACCATAAAAACAAACATTAAATAAAAATAAAAATTCATATCCGCTGAAATCCTTAACATTAATTAAAAACATAGGTACTTAAAACATCAGACATGAACATTTCAATATAACGTCCCATAACGGAGATAAGAAACGGAGAAGGGAGGCAATCTCCAAAAAAACAAAATTACATTAATAAACATCTGTACATATGTATGTATGTGTGCAGGGACGCGAGGCGCCGATGAGTTTTAAAGTTTTTAAGGGTTCGCCGAAGATTGCGTGCCTTGATTACCGTACCCCGGGGGGTGGTCACCCCCTGCCACACACTAGGGCCGCCGAAAACACACCGCTACCCTCCCTTTTTTAAGGAGGGAAAATTAAAAGTGTAGCTGGCGGAAGAATGATCTTGATACTTACAAGACATTGCTAATTAGCCGTATTTATGTGACATTTTTGTATTGGTGTCTAATTGTGAACTCATTAACTATGCTTTGATAAGTATGAAATTAAGATATATTTTCGAAATAATCCTTGAACGGTAAACTCAGTTCGTGATATGGAATAGCTTGCACAGGAAATAACATTTGAAATATATTCTCATTATTTCCATACGCTGATCAAGTTTCTATGTAAAACTAGAATTATTAATAATCGCTCTATTTTGTACTCAATCAAATTGAATTGTGCTCAAAAATAAGAAATCAGCTATAGAATTTTTTAATTTAATATCATTATCATACATAATGATAGAATGTTCTATTCAAGTTCAGCGCATAGATTAAGAAAACGAGGAAATGAAAGTAGCTACAATATACAATGCTGTAATATTCAATGTAAAATAATGTCTTTTAGGGTGTTTAGAACAGATGCTGATGAACCGACTCTATGAATGGACAAAAAGACTGACAGCCGAACAGAAATAAAGCCAAAAACGGAATTTTTTCACACGATGTCGCTACGGTCTCCAGCCCGGCAAATAATTATATTTCGCGGCCGTTCAAGATTTTTACTAATTAGATCAAGTATCAAATCGTCTCGGTCCATCATTCGAACGACATGTGCGGTCGTGAAGGACAGACTGGGTTCGTCGTCGTACAGCGGTCGTAATTTGTATATCTATGTCGCTACTGACATTACGCTCAACTTGTATCATTGTGCTTGTTTGTGTTCTTTTTCATAATGTCACAGTAATTTTTCAACTTACTGTTTTACTGCTAACACTTTTTAGGGTTCCGTACCTCAAAAGGAAAAACCGTTATTTGTTTATATAGCTCTCTCAGTTGAAATTTGGTGAGTATACATATAAAGTCGCTGTGACCCAAAAATGAACGCGTAACGTAAATAAATGAATTTTTATACTCGTTTTTAAATCGTTTGAACCTTCAACATGCGAGCCAAACTACTCGTACTTCGAAGCTTCTTTTATTTAGATATTTTGGCAACGATTTTCGGAGCCAATAACTTAATAAAAAAGCAAAGATAAAAAGAATGTGGGTTTGTTTGTTTTATAGGCATTGGACCCCTGTTTTGGTGGAGACTGTGCATAGAGTTTGCTGCATCAAAAATTACCATAGTCACGATATCTTTAGTGCATTGTTTTTATTTCTTCATATTTTGACAAAATTACATTGTTAGTATTTTAAATAGTTATTGATAGATCTTTCCCTCAAAATCAGTACCTATTTGAATATTTTACCACAAGCTAAGAGTGGTCTTTTGGGTACTGCTACTATTTTGGATTGTTCCGACAAAAAAATACTGCCTACTTAAAAATCCCCTTGCCCTGGACTTTTCCATATAAACGTAGTCTAGCTTTTATTTTGAAATGGCATGTGGAATTTCGACAGTATTTTGTAATTTTAAAGAAATTGCATACATTTAGGTATATAACTCGTTTTTGATGGCCAAATATGACCTGGAAAGAAAATATGAGAGTGTAGAAATTTTACATATGATATCATACACTATATTCTCTTTTAAGTGCATTTTTTGAGTGTGAAATCTAGTTATATGCGTTAATATATGCAATTTCTTTGAATTTACATAATTCCGCCAATATCTAACATGCCGTTTCAAAATAAAAGCTAGAATATGTTTTTATGGAAAAGTCTGATTCTGTCTAGGATAAGGGGAGTCTTAAAAAAACCGATTTCGCTAGAATAAAAATAGACTTTAAGATAGTAATAAACACACTTTCTATAATTAGTACCTGTAGATATACCGTAGACACTAAACCAGATAACAATTGGTTTAATATTCTGAACCACTTGCATAAACTATCCACTTCATTACTAACCATTCAACACAAGATTTGTAACACAATTGTAAGGCCTAGCACCCACTTGCGGCGACGCAACGCAACGCAACGCATGACTTAAAGCAGTTTGTCACATTCGCTAGTCGTAGAAAATGTCGTGTCCCCGATCCATGATTAATGCGTTTCTTAATTACTAAGTTATCGTTCGAGGGGGTGATACATGTGTTCCAAGCCTAATTTATTGACTTTTGCATGTTTTAGGGTGTAGATTGCTTAACTTTTAAGGTGTTTTAATTTAATTTCGGTTGATAACACGTTGTAATTAGAGACGTATGTTTGAAATCCATTAGATATGAAATTAACAAACTTTAGTAAAGTTAAACTTTGTTTTGAGAGAATAATGTTCATGCCATTTATTTTAAAGAATATCTAAGAGTATTCTTCATTGATGGTCCTGTCATAATGTTTCGAGTCTTGAGACATTTACTATGTAAGGCTTCGACTATCTTTGTGCTAAAGCTATTCAAATAAACCTAATATTATAAGTAGTATTGTTTTGATGTATTTAAAAAAGTAGATTTTGAAAATATGATGCAACTATAAACACATTTGACGTATCATTATTTCAGCTGCATAATGTCCACTGCAGGACATAGGCCCCGCCCAAGCATTTCCAAAATGACCGATCTAGAGCGGCCTGCATCGGCCGCTTTCCAGCGACCTTAGTCAGGTCATCAGACCACCTTGTGGGTGGGTGTCCTACGCTTCGCTTGCCAGTACGCGGTCGCCATTCGAGAACTATTCGAGAACCTTGCTGCCCCATCGGCCATCATTTGATGTTTAATTCAGATCAAATATGTATAATATAACACTGTTACTTCGAAACATGTATAGTATACTTCGAAACATATAAGTATCTGTTTGTGTTTCTAATTAATAAAATAAGATAAAGGCCGGTCTCATCAAAGAGATTTCCTAAGAGCAAGGTAGTGAATCAAGAAACATAATAAAACCTGGAGTTCTAACTCGTACGATAGAGACTAATGAGTCATTACTACTAGTACAAGATGCAGACTAGAAGAGAGGCTTTTGTGACAATAATTTAGGCTAAAAGAAGAAAAAGAAAAAAACATACCAAATTAGTTAGACAAGGAAGGAAATTCTAAAAAATGAGACACCTTAATCGCTTCCATCGTCACCTTAAGCTTAATACACACGCGCGTCACGTCCTCCGCTCATTTGGCGGCGTTCATCGATCGAGACAAAGCCTCGGTAGGCCCCGATAAACGAATTAAGGAAATGGGAGATTTTTTATCAGGGCCGGGGAGGGGACACGCGTCGTAAAACGCAGCAATACTTTCTTATGCAAAGTCGCTCCGATAATTAGGTGAATGTATAGATGTGTGCACGGCTTTATGTTGCGCTGGTGTGCGTTTTGTTTTTAATTTCGGGGGTGGAATTAATGTGTTATGTGTGTTGACGTCAGTCGCCTCTGTAATTTGTTTTGTTTATCTTGGCGTTTTGTTCGCTTTTTGGGTAGGAACTAATGGTAGATCAATAGGTGTAGTTGCTATCTAATTTAATTTAAGTTTGACACATTGATATCTTCATTAAATTAACAGTTTATTTTGATTACAGTATGTTTCTTTCTGGAGAACTTTATTCGTATATCTTTATTTTCTCTTAAAAACTTAACTAAGTGGCTTGATGTTAAAGATGAGAAAGTTTAAATTTTCCATATTTCACTTTATATTCTTGCAATTCGTTCAGTGTTATGGCATGTCATTTTATTAAAACTACAGATAACTTGTTACAAATATTATTGTTGCAAAGAAGGCAGCGATACTTGACGGGTTTTCGCTCTCAACACTCGCCCTGATGATGATTATCTAAATCGATCGAAACCTGGTCGGGCTTTTGAATTAATGTGAGTAAACCGTTTAATAATATTCGTATTATGGCTTGTTTATGTAATATTTCGTCTCTCTGTAAAATTGTAACTTTAAGACATACCCACTTACATACATTTTACTTACTTTGCTTTTCTTTTTTACCATTTCCTCTCGCGGGTCTCTTGGAAGAAATTTCTTTAGAAACAAGTAGCACCTATGTACTATGTTTAATTTTATAAATGTATTTTTTATTTTTATTTTCAAGTGTACATGCAATAAAAATTCAATAAAATTAAAATTAAATTCATACACCTCAAGTCTTTAAAACTTAATGAGCATCTTATCTATTTTTTAAATTATCTATCAAAAGGCAGAAAAACCTGAGATGACGCTCAATAAACTGTCTCATCTGACTTTAAACGGAATGGAACGTTTGAGAAACAACAAAGCTGAGACTACAAAAAATAATGCATGGCTTCCACACTCTTTTTGATATCGCGTAAAATTTTCTCCGAAAAAATTAGGGCACCTTTCGCACCTCAAAGAAAAATCGGGTGGTGCACTTTGCCAATTCAACTTGCGAGCTTTTTCACCTTAACCTTTTGTGATAGGGTGTATTATTGTTTGCTGCTATGTTGTAGTTATGTTTGTATATTAACATGAGGGAGTGGACGTGACATTTATTGTTTGACAAGCATCGATCTGCCCTTTGCTATGCGAGGCGTGAATGCGCCAAAGTTCACGATTTTTATAATGTCTACTATTAAGCCTCCAGATTTGCACGGATTTAGTTTGGTACTTTAATTATTTGTGATAAAATACTTTAAATAAACAGCTAAGTGCGAGAAAGAAGGGTTTCGTACCATTATCTTTAAAAAAACACGTTAGTTGTATGGGAGCCCGACTTATTATGTGCAATATTTATTTTATTCTGTTTTTAGTATTTGTTATTATAGCAGTAACAGAAATACATCTGTGAAAATTGTAATTGTCTAGCTGTCACGATTCATGAGCTACAGCCTGGTGACAGACACACTGACGGCGGACAGCGGAGTCTTAGTAATAGGGTTCCGTTTTTAACCTTACGTGCCCCTACGGAATCCCTTAAAATGATACATCTCTATCGCTCATGTTATCCCGTTTTCTTTCTTTGTCCTAGCAGTATTTAGCTTATGCACTAAAATAATATTTAAAAAAATGACCTTCTATAGTTTTAACCTTACATTCAGTAAAAAAAAATTGACTTTGACTTTGACCTAGCCATTCTTAGTAATCTTGATTTTGAAATTTTTTGCATGCATACCCTTGGCTACATCAACCTATGTATCGACATAAGTCAGTGTACCTAATTGTCGTTTTTCGTAAAACTTAAATTGACCAAACCCGAAGAAAACTATATACCAACTTTATATCAAAGCTTAGGAGATACTTTATCACTATTAGTTAAACTTCAAAGTAATCTAAACAAAAAGTCATCCCAAAATTACCTCCCAAATATGAATAAAAATACAAACGAAAAATACAGTTGGGAGTTGTGACACTGAAATCTAACTATAGTTTTCCAAAGTTATTTAAATAGTATATGAATATTATAGGTTGGTAAAAACTGAGAATAATTCTTTCTTAAACATCCTTAATTAAAAATTTTATTTGTATAAATGTCTAGAAAGACCTTTAAACTATTTTATGAATAACCTTTGAAAGTAATATTGGTAGTCCGTCTTGTTTTAAAACTGTTTTTCGCCAAAAGTGGCCTTTTTTGGCGAAAAACAGTTTTAAAACTAGACGGACTATTAGTAATAATTTCAAAGGTTATTCATAAAATAGTTTAAAGGTCTTTCTAGACTGTGATACAAATCAAATTTTTAATTATCACCATATTTAGTTTTAAACAATTTATTTCAAATGAGGGCGCCACTTTAGATACCACTTCGTCTTAAAGACAGCTGACAAAACATAAAAATTTTGTCAGCGAAATTTGTAGCTGTATCTTCAAAAAGTTCCCTCAAAAATTCCTCGCAAATTCCTAACAGGGTAACAGCAATATTTGATAAAACGCAGGTATTATCCAATTGTGCACAGTCGGTTGGAGACAGTAAACATCACCCCATATATTTATTAGAGTTGTGATACATTGGGTGCGAAACGAATCATCGCCTTCGTCCAAAAGCTTTTATCAGCACGACCTGTGACGACCTCTGTGGCGTAGTGGTCACCATGCTATTCCGCCACCCAGAGGTCCCGGGTTCGATCTCCAGTCAGGGCAAGTTGGAAATTGCTCTTATTCAAATTGTCCTGGGTCTTTGATATTTATCTATCTATGTATCTGTTATAAAATATAGTATCGTTGAGTTAGTATCCCATAACACAAGTTTCGAACTTACATTTGAGCTAGTTCAATCAGTGTTACTTGTCCATATTTATTTATTTACCTGTAGGTTGACTGGTAGAAAAGACCTTGAGCCTTAAGGGAGCTTACGTGAATATCATTTTTGCCAAAAGTGGCCGTTTTCCGCAAAACGCTATTAAAAGTTTCAAATTCTTACTTTAAAATATAAACGTAATAATATATAAACAAATAATAGTTCATAAAATAGTTTGAAGGGTTATCTAGGGTTTAATCAAGGCAAAATTTTGAATGATATACCCGTTTTCTTTCAAATGATTTATTTCATGGGGGCAGCACTGGACCTTGAAAAATCAGGTAGTAAAACGATCTCTTTTTTATTCTAAGTTTTATAAATAAATAAAATAAATAAACGACGGTCCTCTAAGTGCGTTCTCGGTAACATCCGGAGCTGCGCTTCTTCGGATTCCGGGGCAAACATTCTGAATTTTTCTTCTACTAGGAAAATCCGGATGCTTTAGAGTCCGGAGTACGCTTTTCGATATTTATCTTACAAGGGAATTAAAATCAAGAATAAATAATAACAGATTTCGCTGTTTATGACCGGCTGCCTGATTGACGTCAAACTTCCTTGGAAATGCGCAAAAGGAATGAAATAGTGATGAATTGTTGCAATGGTTGCACGATCAGCGTAGGAAGAGAAGCAGCTGGTACATTCTAAGTATCTTCTTTTCTCCCAGACCAGCATGGAAGAATCATCTACTATGTATAACTAAATAAATATATTAAAAATGCTATCTGCCTTTGTGCGCAAAATGCGCACAGATTTCAGATAGAAGATCCACGAAAATTATTTCATATAGCTGTAACATTACAATAAAACGCTCATTTACCTACCCAACAGGGGTGTGAATTTTACAATACATTATTGAGTACTTCTCAACAGTGGAGTACTAGCGCCTCGCGAAAAACGCCAAATCATCTCAATGATTGTCGAATATGTGGCAACACTCGACACCCCTGGCGTCGAACGCTTTGTGTCCTCGAATGAGTTTTGATGACTATTCGTTTATTGAATTTTGAATTTAGAATCTTATTTTTTATTTCTTTTTCTTGCATGCTGGCTATGTGAGAAAAAACTGAGAATGAATCAGCTATTTATCTTTCCGCTCAGATCGTGAAGCTAATCGAGGTTAGGTGATGAGTTCGATCTTCCATCTAATGCGCTAAATGTGGATTTTCAGGTTAACGGCCCTTGGTACTGTCTATCCTAAATTCCTAATAGGGATAAAGACGTGATAGTGTATCTGTTTTCTGAGTGCTGGCAAATTTTTATGAATTTTAAATATTTTTTTAATTTAAAACTATTGTCAAGACATTTTATTTGTATTTAGTTAATTGTTTATAACCACAGTCCTACTTTGTTCAGACTAATGGTTTTGATTGAAAAATGTAACCATAGCCATTGTCTCAATATGAAGGGGACTGACCCACTGAAAGTAGCAATGGAATGGGTGAGCATTGGGTCAGTGGTGTGGCCTTAAAGTGGTAGGCGGAAAGTTCTATTATGGTCATACTAAACAAATACTACATTTATGACACGATAATGTGATATGCACTGACAATAATTATATTTCACTGACCCATAATAACTGGCTTGTAGTGCATTTAGTGTCCATTTTTAGATGTCCTATGGATTAGGATTCATACACATCAGAACTATTCAAATTTTTTTTTTAATACAATGTGACTGTATTTTCACTCATCTCATCTCATCAATATACAGGTACATACCTAAGTATTTGAAAGACCAATTAGATTTTCCTTTACCCACAAAAACAATATGGTAAGCAGTACTTATGAGAGAGGACAAATTACATCTAATTTAAAACCATTGTAAGGAAAAAAATACCCCACACGGAAAAATAAATTATACCTGGGCTGTTCATAAAATTCGTTCATAACATCACATAATTTAGGAAAATCCTCAAGAAAATATAACAAGGGACGCATTCATGTATGCCTATAGTATACTGGTAAGTTACACCCCAAATTAATAGCATCCTAACAAAAAACGCCTCCCTGTCTTATGAGGGGGGGAGGGTTCATTTGCATATATGTCTCCCTAGCACCCCAAGGAGCGAGGATGTATTTTTAATTTCATTCTTATCCCCGTGCTTAAATCATGAGAGCGGCCATGCGTGCGGGGGTGGCCCCCCTTCTTCACCCCCCGCGGCCGTTAGCTTGCGTCATACGTCGCTAACCACGTACAGAGTAAAAAGAAAAGAAATCTTAATAAGTTTGTTAGGGTGCGCTAGGTTGATATGGACATGGCATGGCTCGAGTCAGATGTAAACAAATGAGAGAAAAATTCCTAAAAACTTAAAAAGTCATCTTACACATCTACGTATAAAATCACGATTTCTAACTGGTGATTTTATACGAGTAAATATGTAATCTTATAAATAAGTGGGTTGATTGTTGCACCATATTTTACATTGCACATTTAAGTTCATAATGTAATTTTTGGAATACAATTAGTTGTTCAATTAGAATACATTTTCTAAGAGTCCTATAACTTTTGGAATTAACAAGACGGAAAATTTAAAGTTTATACCATTACATGACTATAAATAGGAGCACCGTGTTCGAATATAGTACAACAATGTCCAAATTACCATAAATCTGTATTCTTTTTTAATAGACTTTCTTTAGAAATTAAAACATTATTATACAAAGATCAACTCAAGTGTTAATAGAATTAGTAGAGGAATTCCTAAATTAATTTGTTAGTGTAAGTTTATTGGACAAATTTGAATTTAAGATTTTGATTTATTTTATGCTATGATTTATGATTATTATTGCTCTTTTTTATTTATTGTAATTAAATTATTTAACTCTTTTGATGTAAATTCCAGTGTGGTATTTGTTAACGTCATTTCAACATAAACGATTTTGTATAGAAATAAATAAACAAAATTGTCTTCAGTCGTAACAAGAATTGCTGAAAAATTAATACCTTATTCATCCCCAACAGATTTATTATTTCATAAAGGAAAAACAATTGCCAGTTTGATAATTTCCTATTCATTGTTTGCAATTTATTTTTGCAACTTGACAGAAAATCAAGTTAATTTGTAAAGATTCAGGGTCTCCTTAAACAGTGTAATTACTTCATGAATCCAATTCTATTTACTCGTGTTATGTAATATAAACTTATATGCAACGTTTTACCTTATCCTTCCTTATTTCTACAAAACACCACAACTAATTAATACCCAGGCTTATCCTCCCTAATCCAGTGGCGAGTTATAAGCACCTACAAAAAACAAGCGTAGTCATTTGGCTGAGCAAATTTTGCGGAAGTTTCCCGCTCCTCGGCATACTATGTCTTTTGGACTGTCATATATATGTCACTGTGGTAATATTAGGGCGAATTTTAATATTGAAATTATGCCGCATAGTTTCGTATGCGGGCTTCCTTTTGGCGTCTTGGGATTTGGTTTTTTTTTTACACTTTTGTTTACGTGTTATTTTTTATTTTATTGAACTGTAATAATTTGCACACAGTTTTACTCTGGTTATGTAATACCTTACTTCTTCCACTTCTACAAAGCTGTTATATTAATTACCCATGTATGAAAATAACAATAAGTACCGAAGTGTTTTCTTCTTGGTATCGTATTTACATAGACTTGTTTTGTTATTTTATGGAAAATAATTTACAATTTCGCCAACCTATTTATCAAGATTATATAATTAAGTTTACAACTAGGAACTTTATCATTATCCACCAGTTTCGAAAATGAACCCTTTGTTAAAAATTGGCAAATTATCACTGAGGACCAAAGTTTTTGTTATCTTTCCTCGTATCAAGCCCCACAATTTCCCCTTTCCAAAAACATCTGAAATAACTCGATTACCGAAAAAAAGTTTGTTTCAAAAAACTGGATAAGGCAAAAACCACAACCTTTATAATCGCATCAAGCAAACTCAGATTGTTCCCGTTAATTATTGATAGAATGAAACTTTTATCAAAACTTCAAGAGCAGAAGCCAAAATTATTTGAAAGCAAGGAAACCCTTCATAATGCCTGTGAAAATATTAAAACAAAGCTGAGGTGGCCACCCCGTTTCTACGCAGGACAGAGCGACTTAGGTGAGTATACATCTAGAGCAGATAAAACTTTATTAATTAAAGAACGCAATTTAAATTAGGTACTTACCTTATATTCAATAGATAGTAGAAATTTTGTGATGTATTATTTATCTCTATGTAAGAGTAAGTTCATAAAACAGATTTTTTACATCATCAGAGCGGCTTTATGTGTATTATGCAGTGTAGCATCATAATACCATACTGCATAATACACATAAAGCTGCATTTCTTAACCCAAGAATAGGTACCTATTTCATTTTCTATACTTGTCAGTCATCTTATTGGCGTCTCTTTAATAAATTTCTGAAAGGATTTTTCTTTTTTCCACACTTGATGGTAAAATGAACTTGTAACTTATTTCATTGTATTAAAAACACTAAATTTATCTATTATAAACAAAACAAAAGATACTTTTTTCGTAAATTATTGGTAGCGGTATCATCATCTCCGCGACTATCCCGCGAAAATCCTCCAAGACGACTGCTAGCGGGCGGTGATTAATACAACGCATCTCCCCCAACGCTTTAATCGCTCGCTGGCAACATTTTTACCCAATTTTTGGGTGAAAAGACACCCCTTCCCTGCCTACCGGGCCACCCCTTTCTTTCGTTAAGATAAATTATCCTACGATCAGGATAAGAGTGTAGGTTCAAATTGCCGACTTTAAAATTCAACGGCCTAAATATTTATGCGAAAATTAGTGGAGGCCCGTGACTGTACGTGCCTTAAACGACAATTGCGAATTAAGAATTTCACTTCGAAATGAGATTGTTTTGTTTGGACTTGTTGATAGAAACTTTAAAATAATTTTGGGTGGAAATATTTGCCCTTGCAATTTTTGTGGCAGAATTTCGTTTTGCACAAGTTTAAGATAAAACTTCGTACAAACTAAATTCTTTTTTTCCTTGTGAGTTTGTTATTCGAAACAGCTAGCAACATATAAAATTCATGTATACAGGCCCTAACATTTGCGGTAAAATGAACTTTACTTGGTAATATATAGTAAATTTTACCGTAAACTTTTACAACAAGTAGTTAAATCAAATACTTTTTTCTAAACATCAATACAAACATTTTCTATGGGATTTGTATGAAATACCAAACCGTGACGTCATTGTTTATTGTAGTCAAATTCAGTTTTTCTGCATTTATAAATCTAATCGCGAAAACATATACAAGATAACTAAAAAGTAACATTATTTTGTGATTTTTTAATTTATTTTTGATCCAGTATGCTACTCTATTTGGAAAACTAAAAACTTGAGGCTGCTTGTGTAAAACTGGTCATACAGTTTATTAAAAGCATATTATTTATGCTACGTGACCTATTGCCTTACTGCTTACAAATAAGTATTTGTAAAATACATTTTAAAAAGTCAGTACAATGAACCCTTTAAAATTTGTACACCAAAAACACGGACAGACGATCCTAAACATTTTTATTTAGCGATTGCTCTCATTGTTTTAGAATTAAATCCAGGAGCGATTGTTCTACAGTCATTTGTTATTTTGTTTGTTAGGTATTTAGCTGTCCCCGTTCCGAGGTTTGATCGTTATAATGGTGGACTCCTGTTTGACTTTGGCTATTTTCCTGGTTCAAAAAAAAATTATTTTGTACTGATAAGGAAATAAAATGTTGCAAAATAATGTCACTTGTCTGTGAACATATCCATTTTAATATGATTTTAGATTTATTATTGCAGAAAAACTAATAATAAAAGCGCTATTTGACTCCAAGAAACTATGACGTCATCTGCCTGTATTTCATACAAATCCCCTCCAAAATTTAGTTTTGACGTTTAGAAAAATGTATCTGATTTGACTTGTTGGAAAATAGCGGATTATTATACATGTTACCGGCAATGTGTTCAATTCAGGCATTGTATAGAATAGCGTAAGGGCCTTACTGACTCATCTTTACCTACTTTTATTTTCAGTAATTACATGATTTTTTTATTTACTGTCGATCGAGACAAACCGAAAGGCACAAAAGGTGCAAACCGTCGAATTTCTTTGATATTTGACTAGAGGTTTCGATGGTTGCGACTCGTCACAATTACTTTCTTTTGTAATTATAAGCGCTTTGCAATTATGAGGAAGGCGCCTTGAAAGAAAACCTAACGACGGAGAAGCCAAAAAAGGGGTAAATAATGAGTCCCAATTTAATATTACAGTATAATAAGATCTGTCCTCGTTAAATATTACAAAGTATTAATTACAGAGTAGATGTACCTATGTCTTATTTAGTGTGTATAATACGTATTTTGAAGGTGATACATATCTAATATGCGACACAAATAAGTTGAACAAAAACGGCGGACTTCAAAGCATTTTTGTACGAATTCCCAACACGTAAATTAAACCAATGAAATGAAAATGGCGGTCGTCGGCGCATTATTTGTACCTGAGCCGATAAACGCTATTTTGGTTCAACCTACGTGCCGGGAATTTTACAAAACTGCTTTGAAGTCCGCCATTTTTGTTCAACTTATTTGTGTCGCATTGTAGGAATAGAAACGTCCGTCGAGTAATTAATTACATTTCACAAGAGACATTATGGCAAATAGGTGAGATAAAAATCAACTTTCCATTTTGTTAAGATGATTGCGCCTTTTAACTTACGCCCAGTTACAAACGCGCAAATCAATTCATATAGTTAGATTTTATTTTATTTCATTTCATCGTGTATTTGGTTAAAAAATAAAAAAAATACAAAATACTATACTTTTTAAAAAAATTAAAAAAATAAATTTTAAGTGTTACTCGTCATCTCTTTGAGATCTGAATATGTAACAAACTATATTGTACGAAAATTTTCTGTCTGTAAAGTACGTTTTCTGTTTCTTTTAAAATTACAAACACGTAAAACAAACCACACTTATTACCGCGCTACTGAAACCCCCGACTTTAAAAAGAAGAAATCACAGTCCGTTTGGTATTCAGCCAGCCACGAGCAAACAAGGGAACGTGTAACATGTGGCCATTCCCAACACGTAACACTCTAATGAATGTCGCGGTTGCCGCCTCACCTTTATTAAAAAAGTAACGTTCCGGATTTGAATTTAGAGTTTGCGGAGCAAATACGAACTTTTTAGGTTTTTTTTTTAGTTACTCTGTGATTTTCTGTAAAATATTTAGATTTTTCAGTTTCTACAAATTCAATATAAGTATATTTTGCACGTTATCTCATTTGCAATAATTCTTTTAAACTTACTGTTTTTCATAAAGGATACTATATAATTATATATATATATATATATATATATATATATATATATATATATATATATATATATATGTTGCAGCCAAATGGTTAAAATAGCCGTTCAATCAAACAGCTAGCCCTTTGACTAAACAACGCCATTCAATCACACGCCTAGCTTTTTAATTGAATATTTGAGGCGCTCAAAACGTTCAACGCTACAGCTGATTCAAAAGCCGCCGTCTAATTGAATTATTTCAGTGCTCACCACCGCGGCGCTAGGTGCGTTTTGTTTTCAATATGGCGTCAACTAGTCGTTGTTTTTGTTTGTTTCAAGATATTTTTCGGAAAGAAAGTAGTAAATATTTGTTACTAGTGTTATTATAGAGACAGAAATTATGGAGGCACATGAATCAAAATTTAAACAAATATTTCAGGAGAAATAACGGGATTATGAAATGCATCACCAAGGTATTTATTGTAATTCTATAAATAATAAATAAGCTATTGCATGTGTTAAACATGTTCATGTGACTAAATATTACGAACAAATAATATATAATTTCTTCGTAAATTTTGAGTTTGTAATTTTTTGCTCGGTGCAATAAAGAATATTATGATTATTAATTTGTTTTTCATTGTTACTTATTTCATCAAACTTATGGTCAACTCTTAAACATAATCCAAGAATAATCTCACAAGAAATAAAAAAAAGTTTTCCTATTCTTTTAAATTACATACTAAACTAATGGTCACCCTAGTTAATTTGCCATTTAACCAGTAAGCTAAGCGTCGTCTCGCTGTAGTGTTGAACGTTGCAGTCAACAAGTACGCTAAACGACGTATAGCTGTGTTATTGAATGGCGTTGTTCAATCAAAAAGCTAGCTGTTTGATTATAAGGCTATTTTAACCAGTTGGCTGCGACATATATATATATATATATTGTTGCACGTACGCCTCATAAGCGGAGTGTTGAGGTAGATCTCTACTATTATCTTTTTATCATTTTTCATCAAACAGTAATATGTATCAAACAGTAAAATGTGTAAAAAAACCTTTGTTTAATTAAATATTCTGTCATTTTTTAAAATTATCTATAGCTGCGAACAGTTGCCATCACACCACCTCTAAAAAAAAACTTACAAATATTTTTGTAACCGATTGATTCATATCAAAAACATTTTTTTAGGTACCTATACGTTTAAAAAAATTGATAAAGCGTACAATAAAGTTAACAAAATCCAAATTAATATTACTCTTAATGAAAATTTATAAAATAAAGTTTTCATAAATATGAAGCATGAGGCCAGGCAAACTACTAACAGCCCTCGAGCGGTCAACAAAGACCACATCGGTCGCTGCCAATTAGTGCTCCAAGTGTTTGGACGAGAGACTGCTTTTTTTGCCGATTGTGTGCTTATCGGAAATAATGAGATGGTTGTGACGTCATGTTTATTATTTCTACAAAAATCTGCTTTAAGTTTTGTACTCGTTTAATGAGTATCGTGGAATAGAATTATCCATACTAATAAATTAGATCAGCTCATCGCATTTTTATAGAACTAGTTCCCTTGGTTTGGCTCATGTTCGAATTTAATAATTCTATTGGCTTTATTTACACGTCTACCAAGTGTCATGCTGCTCCGATCAAAGATACTCAAGTTATCATAGAACAAACATACAAACAAACGATCTTTAATCATAAAATCTCATCAGGCTGAGTAGGGACCTATAGTGAACTGAGTTTCTTTCAGCTTAGATATCTTCCTAGTACTGTGGTAGTTCCGAAAAGCTAATATTGTGTGCTTTTTCACTCTAAATAAATTAAAAAAATACCTTTTAACAAGTAATTTAAAAAAATATTTTTACAAGAATCTTTTATCTAAAGTATTCGTCAAGTCGAATCAACGAGCCCAAACTGGATGAGGTTGCCTTGATTCATTATAGAGTTCCCATGGCCATCTCCCGGCTCCATCATCAGATCAGCTCCATGTTTTCATAATATTGTATTATCACACGAAATTTTGCACATGAAAATTGCAAAATTTCAGCTCAGGAAACCGGAAGGTGAGTCAAATTTAATTTGTAATATTTGATTACAGACAGACAGACAGACGGACCACGAGACAAATGAAACTAAGTAAAAGCTTGTTAAAAAGACAAAAATATTCTATTGGTATATTAAGATATTGAACAGATTATTTGAATACTAGCTGCGCCCCACGGTGTTACCCGCGGAAAAAGTAGTCTATACGTTAATCCAGGGTGTCAGCTTTCTGCGTATCAAACTTTATCAAAATTGGTCCAGCCGTTTGCGCGTGAAAAAGTAACAAACACACACATTCACAAACTTTCGCCTTTATAATATTAGTGTGATTTTTTCAAACATTCTAATTATGTACATGTTTCATAGTTTTTAGATTGCTAAATGAATTTGATTTAGTCGGTAACGTTTTCCTGTTTAATGGCACCTACATCACATGACAATGAAGATACCTTTAAACCCTCGGCCTCATTAACCTCGAACCACATCTTAAATGAGTGCCCTTAATCCCTTATTGTTGCGAACACGGAAAAATGCCATCTGTGCACACATTATCCTATCTTCATTATCGAAAGTAAGGTCGTGTAAGTACTTTGTGGTAACGGTAAGACACAGGTGAAAGAATTTTGTAGTTCAGGTGTATTCTGTGTTAATGA
The DNA here is from genome assembly GCA_943193695.1 of Acrobasis suavella. NCBI lineage: Eukaryota > Metazoa > Arthropoda > Insecta > Lepidoptera > Pyralidae > Acrobasis > Acrobasis suavella. The sequence goes on along the minus strand of OW971945.1, from coordinate 5,742,764 downwards.
GGCCAGAGTAGTATTGGACAAAGATCACCTTATCCTGGATTCCCAATTCCCCACAAACAGCAGAAAGCCCGGTAGCCAAAGGAACGATAACGAGATGAGCTCGACAAATATGATGAATAATGGTAAAATTTTACACAGGACCGTACGGAATGGAAAAAATTGAGAGAGGTCTTTACCCAGCAGTGGGATACGTTGTTTGTTTGTTTTTCGTGTGTGTAAGTGGCTAACATTGGTGTCAGACTTTTCAAGCTGTCTAAAGGCATGCGCAAGGCCATACAATGATGACAGCCGGGACGAACGGCTTATACGGCCTTCCAAAGCACGGAGGAGCTCGTGAAATTTTCCCATCTAAGTGCGGACTACGCCCGGTGTCGTTTTACTTGCGAAAGCGCTAGTAATGTGCATAACTAGCTGTGCGTGCCGGAACCGCTCCGCTTTCCGTGGGAATTACGGGATAAAAACTCTCCTATGTCCATTCTTGGGTCTCAAAATATATCCATACCAAATATCATCTAAATAGGTTCAGTTGATCAAGCGTGAAGAGGTAACTCACAAATATACAAACTCAGCTCAACAAACTCACTTTCGCATTTATAATAATAATTAAATATATAGGGACAAATTACACTGATTGAGCTAGCCCCAAAGAATGTCCGAAACTAGTGTTATGGGATACTAACTTAACGATAATATATTTTATAATAAATACTATAAATTTGAAAAAGGCTATATTCCAACTTGCCCTGACCGGGGATCGAACCCGGAACCTCTGGGTGGCGGACTAGCATGGTGACCACTACGCCACGGAGGTCGTCTATCGTCTATAATATTATAGTTTGATTAGTTGGGATCAGTTAGGATATAGTTAGGGTACCCGTGAAGTTCCGAGTTAGAATAGAACCACATTATCTCTTTCTGCGGATGTAGTAAGAGGTGATTAAAGGAAATATTGCCCTACATTCCCAAGGAAAGGACGTCAGGCAGCAGTCGCAAAATAGAGCCAAATCAATATATGAATGAGAGAGAGAAGATATAGATGGGTTGCCTTAAAAATTACAAGCGCTTCCGGGCTTTCTGAAACTCGAGATTTTTTTATCCCACTCATGGTGCCCAGGGTGCCCAGGGTTTTCAACATGTGAAATGGCTGGTACATTACCTAGGTTCATATATTTAACCGACTGCCGAAAAAGGGGGTAATCAATTCGTCGCGATCTTTTTTTTTATTACTTTTTTATGTATGGTCACCGATTATTTGAAAACGCCTGGATGGATTTTTTTGAAAGGGTTTACTTGTAAGGTGGTCCCATGTAAATTTTATAAAAATCGGTTGTGTAGTTTGGGGGTGAAGAAAGTTTTTAGTTTCGAAAAATTATAAAAGAATAAAATTATATTTCGTAATGCATAAGAGAATCCACTAAAATACCTTATAACTATAAAACATTTACAAAATACCTGTCAATTAGGACATTAGTAACTTTACTATAAGTTACATGCAAGCTTGTCAGATTTTGATGAAAATTGTTCAGCTCCTTAGTAATTTTGTGACGTGTAAATTGTTACAAATTTGTAACAGTTGCGTAACAATCATTACCAATAGTGCAATCGTTGTTTAAAATTACTGTTTATGTAGCTCATTTACACATTAACGCATTCTTACTTTATCTCTATGGAACAACAACAACAGAGGGAGAGGGAGAGAGAGAGGGAGAGCGAGAGCGCGAAAGAAAGCGAGAGAGAGAGAGTGAGAGCTAGAGAGAGAGCGATAGCAAGAGGTAGAGGGAGAGGTTACATTTTATTAATATTCAAACATTTTAACATAATAATTTATATGTTATAACAATATTTATAACGAAAAACGCCAATTAAAATCCTATCAGAAACATTTATGACTTCTACGCGGACGAAGTCGCGGGTTAAAGCTTGTGTGTTAATATTGAAAAGACTTGTTGGATGAAAACTATGGGGCAATAATTAAATCTTTAACTAAAAAAACGGCTTCATTTTATTTCAGGAGTTTATTCCAATATGGGACCAAACTTGGTACTTGGGCTTTCAAATAAAAAAAGAATCATTAAAATCTGTTTACAATTGGCGAGGATATCGCGTAACATCATCATCATCTCAGCGTCACTCTATTTAAGGACACTAAGGACGAATCTAAGGACACCTCTCAAGCTACAGAAGCAAACATTTGAATGACGACCTCCGTGGCGTAGTGGTAACTGGTCACCATTCTAGTCCGCCACCCGGAGGTCCCGGGTTCGATCCCCGGTCAGGGCAAGTTGGAAAATGGCCTTTTTCAAATTTTCCTGGGTCTTGGATGTTTATCTATACATGTATTTGTTATTAAATATAGTATTGTTGAGTTAGTATCCCATAACACAAGTCTTGAACTTACTTTGGGGCTAGCTCAATCAGTGTTATGTGTCCCTATATACCTATACCTATACCTATATATCGAATTTGAAGCCAAAAATCCGCCATTTTTTTTTATTTTTATGATTATACACCCAGTGTCACTTTCACAGTAAATACTAATCTAACGATACCTCTCAAGTTAAAATCCATCGAACCGTTCAGGCTGCAGAGCTTGCCAAACAATAATATATACATACATGCAAACATACATATTCTCGAAAAACATTGCCCCTTATTCTGGCGCAGTCGGGTAAAAAGTGGTTGCCTAGAGCAGGTCAGAGAAGCATCGGATGTCCAGCAATGACGGTTGACGACTAAGTGAAAGTCAAGGGGCGAACCTTGTTTAGGGCAGCACAGGACCGAGATGGATGGCGTCGACGAAGGGGGGCCTTTCGCGTAATACACATATTATGTATGTACAAAAAACAAAATAAGAAAAAAGATACGGGTCGATTTGATAATCTACCCTTTTTTTGAAGTTGATTTTACAAATATATAAATAAATACCTATACAATGTGGAAGGGACATACCCGTAATAAATCGAGACACTGGCTATAATACTACATCAATAGTATAATGAAGTTAAAATAACAGTCGAAATACAAAAAAAATTCGACATTTCCATACAAAAGTGTGCAGCCACTCGGGTAATTTGTACGGGAATGTCGAAATTTTTTTTTGTTTATTGGTTGTTATTTTAATTTCATTATACTATTGATGTATAGTCCGTAAGTATAGTCCGTGGTTTGATTACAGGTATGTCCCTTCCACGTTCTGTACGGACAAATCACACAGATTGAGCTAGCCCCAAAGTAAGCTTAAACTTGTGTTACGAGATACTAACCCAACGATACTATAATTTATAATAAATACATATAACACCCAAGACCCAGGATAGTATAATATAAAAAAGGCCATTTTTTAACTTGCCCTCGTTAGGGATCGAGCCCAGAACCTCCAGATTGGCGGTCTAGTATGATGACCATTACGCCATGGAGGTGAAAACAAAAGAACAAAAGACCCAAAAAATAACAGAAACCCTTGTGTCTTACTTAAATCGCCGTATCTAATGTAACCAGTAATCCATGGATTAATAAAACAAATTAGAAAGTATTACGAATGTAATAAAATTTTCCGCATCTCCGATTCAAAACGCAGAATTTTTTAAGAATTTTCTTCTACTCGAATTAATGCCGAAACCGCGGGCTCACGCACACTCCTAATATAAATTAAGAATCCCCCAATGTATGTCATGTCTGTGTTAGTATTGTAAAGTCTTAAAAATGAGAGGACGAAGGAATCTTAAAAGGGTAGGATTTAAGTGGGAGGGCCCATGCCTCCCTAAGGGTGTTTTGCGCAAACGCGTTATACTACTTATTGTTCGTTGTTTTGGTTCGATATTCGGACTATAAAGGTGGGTTAAATGTTATTTTGGGGAATTAGACAACCTTTTTATGAGGCGAAAAATTTCATCAGCCAGTATCAATATAAGGCGGGAAGATTCAAATATGTCGAATGTATTCTTTATTAAACTGGTGAAAATCATAATTTATGTTTTATCTTGAGTCGCAATTTCTTTTCAGCCAGTTTGCACACTTCGCCAAATAAACTAATACGGGTATTGGTGGAATTAGATAACTTATTGTGTGATATTATGTCTGATATCTACTAAATAAATCTTAATAAGCTAGACAATAATTAACAAAGCGGTTCAATTCTACAATATTAAAAATAGAAACTAATAAAAAGTAAAACCAGTCAGCAAAACGTTTGGCTGAACAGAATTCAATTCCTTTGTCTCATAACTTACAAAGCCTGTACTACTTTATTAGTCTAACCTAAAATACCGTTGACAAACTTTGTACAGACTTCAGTCTTGCATCCATATAAAACCTTCAAGGTATTATTTACGTACCATCATTGTCACGCACATGACGTCGCGGTTCCATTAAAGAACTATATCAAGACAAACTTAAATATTCCTTTATAAAACACAAATGACCTTCTATTATACACCTTATGATTATGACATTAAAGTTGTTAGATATTTTCTGTGGATATTTTATAAGTTTGTTCAAGTACATGTTCATAATGACATTTATTAGAAGTCGTATTGGGTACATCACAATAATTAAAACCCATGCACGAACATCAGTGCCATACTGTGCCATGTACGGTTTTTGCATATTATTAACTCACAAATTGTTGGGTAAAAAATATTCTCCAGAATATTAGCAATTACGGAACAATTTAGTTCTTGGCTTGCTGGGAAACTTGGCAAGTTATATTCAAAGTTATTGGCTCAAATGAGTGAGATGTTTAGTGGAACGGTTACATGTCCAAGGCTTTTTCGAAGTTATAAGTAGGTGTATATTTCTAGGAATCCTTGTTTAGTTATTTCTATACCTACTTTACTTAAAGAAGGGTGACGACAGGGTCAAAAAAGTATGATTGTTATTAGTCTTTTTAATTATCTAAATATTATGGATCCATATTTTTTAGTTTTTCGAAAAAGTAAAATTCACAAAGATACGGGGCATCAAAGTTCAGGAGTGGGGGCTTGCGACGTCACCGCTAAGTAAAAATTGGTACTTAGCCGTGACGTCATGCGAAATTTCAATGCGCTGTATCTTTGTCATTTTATGCTTCTCGAGAAAATAATAAATCTTTGAATATTCTATCAGATATGTTAAAAATATTTTTCCATGCGTTTTGCCTATTTCTAATGAGTGTTTTACAATTTATTTTCTGCCTGTTTACACACATCGTCAACCACACCAAATTTAAACCAGTTTGTAGAACTTTGTGGAAAGTTTTCCCGTTTTTCTTTAAAACTCTAAGTTATAGGTAGTTTGATATAAGTCCATTTATAATTAAGTAATATACACATACAGTGATACTGCATGGATGAAAGAATAGAGCTAGTAAAATAAATGTAAAGTAGGAGACGTTTTTTTCTTCGACCAACTTATAAAATTTACTCGCTAAGGAAATTCATAACAAATTCTATGTAAAGAAAATTAGTTTTTGGACGTTTTTTGTTGTCATGTTTAATACCAAAGTTGGCATTCGTAACTACGGAATCCTACACTGCGCGTGACCCGACACGATGGGTATGTCGAGAAAAAAAAATGACTCCCACTTAAGCTGTATGGGAGCTACCCCAAAAGTTTTTTTTTCATGATTTTATTTTACCACTTTTTTGTCATGATTAATATATATACCTATGCCAAATTACAGCTTTCAAGTAACTAGTTTTTGAGTAAAACCGCGGACAGACAGACAGACATAGCGAAACTATAAGGGTTCTTTGTTTACTACTTATGGGTACCTAGCCGCATTGCATTTTTTATATGCATGATTTAAATTTCATCCAATTCCTCGATCGGGTTAAATCGGATGAAATGTGTGGGATAACTGAAGAATCTGCCCAAGACACCATTTATTTTGTAAATTAATAAGATCACCTGTCATTCCTTATTAAGCACGGAATACACAGACGTAGAGGCACGAAGCAAGGAATATTAAACGAGTGGCATGCCTTAATATATATTAATGTGTGGGCAATCGGACGCGGCTGGAATACGCAATGGGGGATTTTTAATTTAAATTAAGAGGTATTTTCCGCGTATGATGAGGGGATGTTTTGAAAGATTAGCTTCCTTTCTTGTCTCCGTTGAATAGTCAAAGGCATATTACTTTACTTATGCTAGGTATATTTCTTTACTCATTCAGAAATATATGTTTATATTCCATATAATAATATGGTTTATTACGGTGGTATATATGGTACATTATAACGGTCTTTGTAGAAAATAACAGCTTTATTTGGATAATATAATGATGGATGATTTGATTCTCAAGAGTTTTACAGAATTCAGAGAAAAGTTAAAAAGCTCATGATTGACACGACTATAGTAGTGTCATCGCTTAGTTACACTACTTACCTATTGTTTGATTATCATATATTTTTTTTTCAAATATTCTTAATAGGTTTGTTCTTAGTAGTAGGGTATTCGTAGTGTCCGGAGTCGAACATGTTTTTATTTTTTGTAATGATAAGAGAATATAAGACGTCATAAAATATTGTTATTTGTCATTGATCATATATGTATTTGTTATAAAATATTGTATCGTTGAGTTAGTATCCCATAACACAAGTCTCGAACTTACCTTGGGGCTAGCTCAATCAGTGTTATTTGTCCCTATATATTTATATTTATTTATATATCATATCCAATCCGAATGCAATTTAAAACTTATTAATGCAGAAAAACTGATTTTAAGAGCGCTATTCGAGTCCAAGAAACTATGACGTCACGACATGGTATTTCATATAAAAATCCCATAGAAAAGGTTTGTTTTAACATTAAGAAAAAAATTGGTTTTTGAGTGCTTGTGCCACATCTATTGATTTCTTTATCGTAACCCACAAACAGCAGTTTGAAAAGTGCGAGTTTTCAAGAGTTTCGCCTAATGGGTTAAGAAGGAGGAGGGAGGGAATTTTTGGGAATTTCTGATATAATTAGGGCAGCGATCGCATTATAGACGTCACTTTTGCTTTACGACGGTCCAGGGGGATGTCACGCCAGTTTCCTGGAGAATTCCTGACGAATTTTATCGGTAATTCGGCCCTGGAGATCTTCTGTTACATCTAATGAAAGTGTTCACCTTTATTATTCCATTTGGAGATATCATGAGTTAGAAATTGGAACTGTGACGTTTCAATGTCGCTACTAATTTCTAATTCTATCGATTTACATTGCGAGTGATATTTTGTATTTGGGTATCATTTGTCTTATCTCACTGAGCATTCAAATACCTAATATCTGTTATTATTTTGCGATTTTTTTTTATGTTATAGGGCGGCAAACGATCAAGCGGATCACCTGATGGTAAGTGATCACCGCTGCCTATGGGCAACTGCAAGACCAGGGGTGTAACAGAAGCGTTGCCGGCAAATAAAGGATTACAGACGACAATCCACTTCTTTTTGCCTAGTCGAAATGTTTCTAATGTATTATTAGCATGAATAATTACACGGGTTACTCATGTAGAAACTGTGGCTGGAGGCGATTTCGTATACGCGCGTTCGCTACCTATATTTGTCTTGATGAAGACCTCGGGATGAAGTCGAAACATGTCGGCCAGTAGCTCTCTATCTGAGTAACCCGTGTAATTCTTTCTAATAATGTCTTCGTCTCGCGTTAGTTTCTAATGTGTTTTCTCAGAGCAGTTTAGAAACGACGGAAAGTGGTCTAAAAGTTGTTATTTATCAACGCGACGCAGCCACCTAAAACTGTTTTCTTGACACCTCCAAACACCAGCCCGAAGTCTGTCCAGAGACTTTTTGACGACCTGTGCAGCCTAGTGGTCATCATGCCACGCTGTCATACCGGAAGCCCTAGGCTCGATCCACAGTCAGGTTAATATGGATTCTTGTTTTCTGATTTACCCGGGTCTTTGATGTTTATTTATATATGTCCCATCATAACACAAGTCTCGATCTTACTGCGAGCTTAGCTCAATCTGTGTGATTTGTCCCTATAAATATTTTTTTTATATTTACTTTCGATTGACCATTTTTTGTAGCTGGTATGCTCGACTGCCTAAGGAAGCTGATTCCTACGGCTCTTGAGACGTATAAGAGTCTGTCCGTAGAGAAAAGACTTAAATACTGACCAGGGAAGGTATCTACCCGGTGGAAGTTTTTCTGCAGATGGAAGGTTTAACTCGAAAGGTAGATATTTGTTTATCACTGAAAGAAAGAAATAAAATACTTTATTTGGTGTATTTTACAATAGTAACAGTTTATTTTTTCTCAAAGACTCAGAATCCGGGCTAAAATTACCTTCATATGAGATAAATTAAATATTAAATTGCATAACTTCACTCGTCGTAGCTATGGCATCATTGCTTAAAAGATAAATAATGTTCAAAAAGTAGGAAAATATCGCTTTTCAAGCTTCTTAAGTGGGTTAAAAGTTAACACTTTTATATCATAACTACAAACCGACTTCACCTCAAAACTACACAACCTTAGTTACCTGAGTTATATCATATAAAAAAATCTAATCGATCCAGGCGTTCTCGAATAATCGATGAATATACATACAAAAAAGATCGTGACGAATTGATAACCTCCTCCTTTTTGAAAGTCGGTTAAAAACGATCCGCAAGATAGCTCTAAAATACCTCCATTCTACAAAACTTGTAAGTCCTACCCGATAACGTCACATCTCGTCAGATTGACGCGTTTGTCAGGCAATTATCGACTTCATGTAAATGTGATAAGGGTTTGCAGATCACGACTGCGTAGGGTGGTTAATGTGTAGCACTGATAAGAGTGAGTGATGATAGTGAAGTTTGCATAAGTTGTATGTAAATTTGTGTCTAAGGGACTTGTTGTTTGTCTTTAGGACTTTACGCTTGTTAAACAACCAGGGCGTAATCCGCATTTGTCTGTGACCACAAGTATCTTAAATACGTCTTCCCTGCTTCAGGAGGCACATTACATAGTTCCAATTGGGTATTTTCCTAAATAAATTATTTTGCACTGAAAAGAAAATAACACGTCACAAAATAATGTCACTTGTCTTTAAACATATCCATTTAACGTAATTTTAGATTTATTATTGCAGAAAAACTGATAATAAGAGCGCTATTTGACTTCAAGAATATATGACGTCATTAGCCAGTATATCAGAGAAAATGTTTGTTTTGACATTTAGGAAAAAGTATCTAAATTGACTTATTCGAAAATAGCGAAATACTTATGCGTCATTAGATGACACTCTTGTAACTACGTCAGATGTCGCTAGGCAACTTTCAATATTGGACCTCAGTGATGGATAGTTATACAATTACAAAATAAACTGTAAAGTTACAGGTTCCAAAAAGAAAAATACAATTTCCAAACTTAATTATTAATATAACTAAAACAACCCACGTAATATAGTCGTCACGGCCGACTATCATCATCATCAGGGCGAGGGTCAAGAACGGCCACACATACATAAAAAGGTGAGGGGTAAACATTTAATAAAAAATACTATTTCACACTTGCCATTTTCTTCTCCAGAATAAATACAAACTAACTGATATTAGCATACCTATAGTAATGATTATGTAAGTTAATTATTATGGTCTTATTCTTGCCATTTTCATCTCCAGTATATGAAAAACCACAACATTTTCATTTTAACATTGAATAAAATGCTGGGGTTGATGCTTTGGATGGTATTTATACGAGTATTTTCAAAATAGAAATTTTATAGAGCACGCTTTGACACACGTAACAGCAAAGCAAACACTACTTGTATCTTCTAAATATTTGAGAGCAAGGGAGTGCGCGATGTTGCCATAGCAAAAAAATATTTTTCAATTTTTAGTTTCCTTTTTAAATTCACTTTTCTCCATACTTTATGTTTTAATTTTCTTAAACCACTTTATATTGATGACTATGTAACCTAAGTCTAGTCTTATTCATATTTGTACTTGCCATTTTCTTCTCCAGTTTAAATGCTAAAGAATTATTAATAAATAGATACTTACCTAATATTAATGACTATGTAAGCTATCTATTAGAGAAAATAAAGCAAGGAGTTAAACAATTAAGAATACACACGGGGCGAGCAACGTGAGGGATGCACATAGGTGCCGCTGACAGCACCTGAAGAAGACAGATTGTGGCTCGCAACCGGCTAACTTAGTGTGGATAAGGCGAAAATTGGTAAAGTATTTTTAACGAAATATAAAAGCTATATAAAAAAAAAAAAAATAAGAATCTGTCAATCCCAGTCAAACCTCTTTTATATCATGAATATTTTATACGGTGTGCAGTCCATCAACATGTTACTTTTTCTTAAAAAATAATAATTAAGTAACGAAATTTATTTTAACTAATAATTAATTTATTTTACTAAAAACTTCAGCAAGTCTAAAAATATCACATTATTTCAATTATTTTGTTGTTTTCACAAATTCTTAACAATCAAAATGTCATTCCAAATTTAACATAATGCTTAGCAATTTTATTTTTAGGGTTCAGTGTTTTCGTTGTTGTGTCTTACTGCTGTAAGAACATTCGTAAATGTTATGGACCAAGTAATAAATTGAGGCATTTTTTGTTATGAATAATGACAAGCAGTAAAAATCATCAGACATGTAAATAATGTCAATTGATACTTTGTATGGTACGGAAGCCTCATTGAGGTTTTTATTTAACGTTACCAAATTAAAAAAAAACTGGTCTCCTAATTAGGACTATTTTAAATGAACGGAACCCTTAGTAGGCAAGTGTGAGCAGTTCTTCAATATTTTTTATATCTGATTAGAATCTCGGGAGCTCTCTCCACCTTTGTGAGCACTTTCTTAAACGATTGTCGAGGACACGCGTGTTCTATCGCACATCTTCGCCTGTACCACGATGCTGTGGTATTGCGTATCGCTTTACTATCGCAAAATTTACACCTTAATTTTTTTTACCATTTCTTGATTAATGTTGATCACTCATTGATGAATATCTTAAGTTTATTATTCAGATGTAGTCAGACATTTTCGTTTTTATTGAAACAATCTTCGTTTAAAGGTACTTTTCTTTGTCACTGAGTAGACACAATTAATACTACACTTGGGGACTACTTTCAGCGTGATGAAGGAAAAGAGAATCAAAATAGTGAAGGTGTTGTAGCCGTATCGCCTATTGAAAGGATTTCTCGAGTTTTTTACCTATTCTCTGGAACGGCTTTTATACCAAAACGCAAGAAGAAAATAAATGAAAAATACTTCACCGTCAAGAACCTATATGATCTCCGTGGCGTAACGAACAACACGCTAGATCGCCAATCTGGAGGTTCTGGGTTTGATTCCCAGCCAGGACAAGTTGGAAAAAGGCCTTTTCGAAATTATCCTGGGTCTTGGGTGTTTATCTATATATGTATATATCATAAAATATAGCATCGATGTGTTGCTCTCATAACACAAGCTTAAGCTTACTATGGGGCTAGCTCAATCTGTGTGATTTGTCCGTATATATTTATTTATTTATTTAGATGATGATGCGAGAAGAGAAGCAGCTGGTAAATTTTCTTTTCCTTTTTTTCAGACCAGGGAACTATTATTACATAAATATAGACAAAATAATCTGGATATTCTAATGAATTCATTAAATGATCGGTCACGTAGTGATTAATCTGCCAATTTAAGCAAAGCCGCCTTTCAATGAATTTGACAAAAAATCGGCGCTTTTTAAATCAGCAGCTTTCAACTATAATTATAAATAATAACTTACCTATTATTTGGAGATTTATCGCCGTTAGTTCAAGTAGTTTCAAGCCATGTGTTGTCACTCAGTTAGATGTAGGGTAAGTGGTCCTGGTACCGGCCACTGATGGATTCGAGCTTATTCTGTGCGTGTCTAGTTAATTGGATGTCCGATAAACAGACCGCTGTACCACAGTGTGTACTTGACAAACATTTAGTTTGCAAGGCCTAGCCAGGTTACTATTAGTTTAGGAGGTGACGAACTAAATTTTAATTATATAGGATAACAAAATTAAAAAAAAAACTTAGCGAAAAGTGGACATAAATAATAAGAGAAAAGAGGAAGAACGGAAAAAGAAAAATTGTTTAGATCATATTTTTAGTACGTTCGTTCGTACTATACGTATTCGTAGAACGTTCAAAGCTAAAGACATATATGGAAAAAATAAAGTAAATCAAAATACTTTATTCGTCTTACGAATTATTATTTTTTTAAAGGTGAAAATTAGAGACTGAACGAAATTTTAAAATTTTAAAATAAATATGCAATTTTTTTATTAGCCAAAAGAAAAACATCAACAGGACGTCTCAAAAATATAGAACATCCATCAAATATATCACTTTTTTTTCAAAATGGTGCATGTTAACTTTTTTGGAGAAAACAGTTAAAATGAATCGTTTTTAACCAACTTCGAAAAAAGGAGGTTAGCAATTCGAATATACATGTGTCTTGATGACCAATTTGAAAAATGTAGACCACGCATGGATCATAGAAAATTAATTAAAATCGGTTCTGTGTTTCGGTTTGGTGTTAAAGACAGTTTTTAAATTTGAAAAATGATTAGTAGATCGTTTTTCAAAGTCCTAAACCAAAGAAACTAAATACGAAATATAAACCATAACACTCGAAAATTGGCGTAGCAATTATTTTTTGCCGGTGGAAATTGGAGATTTAACGAAATTCAAATCGCTTAGCGAGCGAAGGAATTATAGAAAAAGCCGCGCGCATCTTCAAAGGTGGGCTGCGCCAACCCTTTCGGGGGGAGGGTGGTACGCACAGTAATATAGAAAACTTGTGTTAGCCCAGTTCCGCGCCTTTGTAACATCATTTCGGCTGCCGGTGTAGTAGGACCGGCAGAAGTTGGTCGTTGTTCTTTTGTTTCTGTTCATATGCCTATTAATTAAAAAAATAAAACTTTTGTACGACACTTGTTATAGATACTGAAAAAGTGACGCTAATACGAGAATGACCTTCCTCTTGTCAACCTTCAAGGTTGACAAGAGGGAGGTCATTCTCGTGTTAGCCCAGTTCCGCGCTTTTGTAACATGATTTCGGCTGCCGGTGTAGGAGGACCGGCTTTGGTCTTTGTTCTTTATTTCCGTACATATAGTAATTAAAACTTTTTTAACTCTCCAAAATGAGATTTTTGTGTGACACTTGTGATAGATGATAATATTGGAACTTAGTAAATATGTTACTGATAAGGTTTGCAGGTTGGCAAGAGGGACATGAATCTCGCTTGACGCTTTTGAAAAATGCAAATCATTCGAATCTATAATACAGCTACTTCATATTTCAGAATGTCAAGTCTTAAATAACTGCTAACATACATAATATTCCCAAATCTGTAGTATAAGATCAGTAGGAGATACTGTCCCAAAACAAAAAAATCTGAATCTTTAATCATAAACAGACAAGTCAAAAACTTAGTTGACATAACTAGACGCTATTAAAAATATAAATTGTAAAGAACGCACAATAAAAATACATTTCGAAATTTTCTTTCCTTGGAAAAATAAATTCTGTTGAGAATGAAGTAATCTTTAAAATGGTCTAGTTCATTTAGTAAGAAATGCTTGTAAGTACATACTCAAATTATATAAGTACCTAAGTAATAAATAACATATCAGAATATCCATCAAAATATATCAACAAAAATACTAAAAGAATATGACAAATCAATAGATACAAGACAATATATTCGTTTAAATCAAAACTCTACATTAGTGTAATAAAATTAATTTTTATAATTAAATCATCCAAGTATCAAGAAGGTTTATACGAAACGGAGCTTTATAATTTAAGAAGAAGAAACAGGCCATAAGAAATAAATGTAAAGAAGGAGAAGAAACGTTTGGACCCCGAAAGGGTTGAAAGGGGTGCGAAGACGCCCCTGCCGTACGTACACAAGCAGATAAATACGTAAAGCTGTTGTAATGTAAGTTTGTTTGTTGAATTTTTGTGGATATTTCTTTGAGTGAGATGAGAGAAAAGTTTTATGGATGGTTTTTTATAAATGTTTTGTTTTCATCTTTAAAATACTCGCATTTTTTAGTACTGGGGTTAAAACTGATAAAAGATTAAAAATCTTGAATTTGAATAATAAAAAAAGTATTTAATGTACCTTAAAGTTTACTTTATTAAAATAAAGTGATGGATTTGGGGAAGACCTTTGCCCAGCAGTGGGATAATATCGGTAAAAAAACTATTTGAATATGTAATTGTTAAATAAAATTTAATTTTCATTTAGGATGAAAGCTAAATATGTTAAATTTTTCTGTTTTTTTTTTTTAAACATTTAAGAAACAAGTAAAAAAAAAACTATATATTCCTTAGATGACTAAAATCTTACCTTGCTGTAACATTTCTATAAAACTGATTTCTATTTAAAAAAATTAAAATAATATGAAGAATATTGCAGACAAAGTCGGGCGTGTCACCTACACCCTACCAATCGCACCCATACTAATATTTCCTATGTGTGCGTGAATTTTTGCTCGCGAGACATAAATCGCAAGGAGCATGTATTTCGCCTTTGTTCCATTAGATTTAAATTGTTTTAGGACAAGTATTGATTGCAAGGGGATTCTTTCTTAGAAGGGTCATGTTTAATAAGGGCTCAGTATACCTTCTTTAATGAAACAAAAATAGATGGAGCGTACTGGCAGCTTTTGTTTTCACTTAAATTTTACAACAAAACAAAACAAAATAAGTACCTTTTTTCCATTAGATTAAAACTGTTTTTGGACAAGTCATGGGCAAGTACCTATCTAATGATTACAAGGGGATTATTTCTTAGAAGTACACCTTTTTAATTAAATAAAAAAAAAATAGATGGTGCGTACTGGCAGGTTTTCAGTTTCACTTTTATTTATTTATTATTCTGTTTTCGAAACTACGAAAATCAACACAATGTATATAAAAGACATATGTAAAACGTAGTTTTGTTTTATGCTTAATTAAGTTACGTTTTTATATACTTAATCGTTTCTTGTATTGAATGAAACATTGTTTTTAGTAGATACGACGATCTGACGACCTCCGTAGCGTAGTGGTCACCATGCTAGTCCGCCATGCAGAGGTTCCGAGTTCGATACCCGGTCAGGGCAAGTTGGAAAATGGCCTTTTTCAAATTGTCCTGGGTCTTGTGTGTTTATCTATATAGGTATGTATTTGTTATAAAATATAGTATCGTTGAGTTAACCCTTATCACACGTCTCGAACTTAGTTTGGAGCTAGCTCAATCAGTGTAATTTGTCAGTGTATATAATATTCCGTATATGCGAAGAAAACTAAATGTGTCAAGTAACTAGCTGAACAGCCAAAGACACGATTTCATGAAGATTCTATTTTTATCATTAAATATAATAACAATAATTTAACTATAATAACAACAATAATTTAAGTAACAAAGTTGTGTACGGTCATCGTCGCGTCATATTTCATACACCGGAAGCGTGGCGATAGTTGAAAATAAAAATGAATAAATATAAATATAATAGGGTCAAGTCACGTAGATTGACTTAGCCCCAAAGTAAGTTCGAGACTTGTGTTATGGGATACTCACTCAACGATACTATATTTTTTAACTAATACATATAAAGATAAACATCTAAGACCCATACCAATCAGAAAAAGATCCATCATGACCTGATCAGCGATCGAACCTGGGACCTCCTGCGTATCGGACATGTTAACCATTACGCCACGGAGGTCATCATTCAGTCGTCAAAATGTCCGTACACGAGAACTAACTAAAGTTACTAGTCGCGCCTAGTGAGGATCGAACTTGGGTCTCACAGACGCACAGCCAGTGTCTAAACCGCTTAGTCCTCACCGCTTCCGTCCAAACACACTTGGATTTGAACACTTGACACGAACCACCACTGACTAGTCCAGTAACTTAGTAGGTGTAAAGACCTCTGTAGAATCTAAAAATGTTGTTAAACTAAAACTTTAATTAGTACTACTGCCTAACAATATCAATATAATAAACGATAAACAATACCTACATAAATTATTGTTTTTTTTTTTTAAACAGCATTACAATGCTCGGATTATTATCCAAATTAAAACATGTGATGAAAAATCTCACTCGTGGCGAAATTTTTCATCACATGTTTTAATTTGAGAGACAAAGTCGCTTCCCGTTGTCTATTCCTCTATAAGCATGTATGTATGCTTTGATCATTTAAACTACGTAACGAATTTTATTAATGCGGTTTTCATCAATAGCTTCAAGAGAAACGTTTACATGTATTACATACCCGTGCAAATCAAGGGCAGGCCACCAGCTAGATAAATAAAATACACAATAATTCTAACATGCACGAAAAGCGTCACAGTGAATTTCCATAAGCATTAAAACAGGATTTCATAATTTCCTACATTTTCCTCCTTCCCACGAACTCTCTGATACATTTCCACGAAAAGTTTCTTTAATAAGATTACTCGCACAATAACGCCAAAGAAACCAACTCGAGACGGCAACCCTTTACATAAAAACCTTTAGCACAAAGCAAAAAAACTAATCGAAATTCAATACCAATTAAATTTATACATTTTTACCTCCTTTCCAACTTGTCAGTGGCCCTTAGGATAGTATTTAAATTAAGGAATATCTCATTGAGTGCGCCGACTTCCATTTAAATTAAGCTTTTTGAAAAACTCTCATATCTTCTTTACCCGGGGCGCACCGGTACATCAAAGAGGGTGGACGAGAAAGGGGTAAGGTATTTTTCTTAGAGGGGAAGTGGGCGGGGGAAAAATGCGTAGACTCACACTCATGCGTAAGTAAATACGGCACACAGACAGACGACTGTATGTAAAACACTTTAAGAAGCGGCGAAGAAATGCGAGAAGCTTAGCGCGTAAAGGATGTTTCGAAATGTTAATTACGGTATTTCTTAGTTATATTTTAAATTGAAATTCTGTTTTATTTTACTCGACTGCGCCAGAAGAAGGTTTACGTTTTTCGAGAGTATGTATGTATGTAAGATGTATGTATGTATAATTGTTTGGCACGCTCTGCAGCCTGAACGGTTCAATGGATTTTTTAGCTTTAGCGGTGTCGTTAGATTCGTATTTACTGTGAGTGACACTGGGTATATCAAATATAAAAAAAGAAAATGGCGCATTTTGGCGCCAAATTCAAATGATTGAGAGGTGACGTTAGATTCGTATTTACTGTGGGAGTGACACAGAGTATATGAAAAGGCATTCGGGTTTCTCGTTTTTTTATTTATTTTTTATTATTGCTTACTTGTTTCTTCTTAGCGTGTACTACGTTAGTTGTGCTGTCTCGGTGCTAGGCTTGTTCTTCTTTGGACATGATATGCGTGTTTTATATACTTAGATACTGAAAAGGGAATGTGTCGAGTGTTTAAATTCTTATCGATATTATTGAAATTACGTTTAGTAAAAATAGTTGTAAAAATTTGAGAGAAACATAACATTTTAATATACGAGAAGTATACCTATATATATTTAGTAAAAACATTCAGAAATTGACACTAGAAGAAGTATTATTATTATTTACGAACCAATATTATTTGTTTTGCTTTTTAGTATGTATTATTTTGACGTTTAGGTAAATATAAAATATGTAGAGTACGAGTCATTAAAGACATCATTTGCAATCAGACAAAATTTAAATGAGGTCTCCGTTTCCTTTCAAATAATTTATTTTAAATGGGAGTATCACTGGACCCTGAAAATTTATTAACTCATAAACATAACGCATTTATATAGTTTTTTTTTTACTCTCCGCAAAAAAATATCGTATTGAGAAGTCAAAGAAAATGTCTCACATTTTCCCAAGATTTATTTCTTTGTAACACCATGTACAGTGGGGGTAAAAGCGAAAGGGTTGCGGAGGCGATCGCCCCCCTGGGTGTCCACCGCCTTCTTACAGCCTTTTTAAAGGGGGGTACAGACTAATGCGACGCAGAGCCTTTATTTGCGTAAAAAGTTTATTATTTTTGTTGTCCAATCCCGAATACGGACTGTAAAGTTAACTTTAATGGTGTACATAATTAAGTTTTAAATTGCGTATTGTTTTTTTTTACATGTTATAAAACATAAGTTTTTAGTATTTAGAATTTATTTGGAATTTGGTTGACTCTAGTCGCGGTCTACTCTATAAGGGATGAAAATATGATCAATATGTATTGTGTATACTTACATGTACTTAGTAATTATAAACAGTGCAGCTTAATATATCCGGGCCAGTTAGCCAACTTAAAAAAAAGTTTGTTCGCTTATTGATTTCTTATAAAGCGTGCCAGCATTGCCTCTGTCTTAAAACGGGCTGTCGTCAAGAATGTTGTATTAGCGAGGCGTCGCTAGAGGGGGTGAGGTCGCGGGGTGGGGGTGTAATTGCAAAATAAAATTAGCCGGAACGGGTACGTGCTCAATTTGCGCCTCCCGGCACTGATTTGTTTTCGTTCGCTCCATGGTCCGCCTATGTGCGGGTGTTTCAGCTACTCTGTGCTTTCTTAGCCTATATATTATTGATCCACCGTTGCCATATTGCTACACAACTCGCCCGCGACATTCAGTAATAAAAGTATAAGTCAAAGTTTACGCTAAATCCTTATTAGTTAACAGAAACTGAAAATCCTACGGGCGATGAAAAATCCGGCTGTGATTTCCATCCGCGGGAATGTTTAAAGGCGGCTAAAAGTTTCGGGCCGGACTGCGGAGTCAATGGCTTTTTTATTTTCGCGTTTTCTTTCTTTTCCGGTTGAACTTTCCCAAAGTTTTATTTTGAGGAAGTTCCACGAGTGTCAGTTTGCCGTTCGCCCCGCAATTTTCCGCGGTTTGCGCCGATAATTGCGGACGCAGGTGGGAATATTTTCTTTTTTTCTCTCCCGTCTGTTTAATTTCACCGCTGGCGGCGGTTATTGCTTCGGAAAGTTTTAGTTGGCGTCACGCCTTGACGCGTCGATGCGGTTACGCCTTCTCGCGGGCCATGTGCGTTGCATGTATGACACATATGTTGATACGCCACGCCTATCGGAACGAACGCCCACCCGGCCGTAGCTATGTGCTTACGTACCCCAGTTACGTGACGCGGCGTATGTGCGTCATATGTGGGGCGTATGTGGCGTTGTGCGCATGCCGAGGGGCGTGGTCTCCGTTCACGTGAACGTGACGTTGTGTGTCACGGCATCACGTTTCTTCTGTGTGCGCAACGTGACAGCTATTTATTCGTGCGCCGACTCCGAGCGTAACGATAAATGAGTTATAATTTATTTTTACTCGAAAAAGGAAGGGTAAGGGAGACTCGGTCTGTAATTAATGGCGAAATTGGCTATTCCGAGTATTTGGGAGCCGGTAATGAGGTGAGATTGAGATTAAAACTCGGGTAAATGAGCTCCGTAAAGGATTACGGCGGAAAAATTGAGAGTTATAAAGCCATATCCGACGGCCGGGAAGTTGGATAGTTACGCTACTTGATAAATTATTAATGAATTTGCTCTTGGTGAATGTTGAGACTCCGTTTTAAGTAGTGGGTATCATTGTAAACGGGCTGTTAAAAAGTAAGTGGAAATCTTCGTTTACTGACTTACTTTTTTAGGCTTAGATTGACCGAGTGTTTTAAGAAAATAGTTTCATTTACAAAGACAATTGGGAAAATTTAAAAAGAATTTTCGGAATTGTCTTTGAAAATGCTAGATAATTTACTCCATAAATACGTAGATAAACAAAATAAGAAATTTAACT
The DNA here is from genome assembly GCA_943193695.1 of Acrobasis suavella. NCBI lineage: Eukaryota > Metazoa > Arthropoda > Insecta > Lepidoptera > Pyralidae > Acrobasis > Acrobasis suavella. The sequence continues at coordinate 5,723,073 of OW971945.1, read as the reverse complement.
GGCCAAGTGCAAGTCGGACTCGCGTACGAAGGGTTCCGTACCATTATCTTTAAAAAATCATTTGTTGTATTAAAGCCCACTTAAATATTTGTTTATTCTGTTTACAGTATTGGTTGTTATAGCGGCAACAGAAATTCATCATCTGTGAAAATTTTAACCGTCTAGCTATCACGGTTCATGAGATCAGTCTAGCGACAGACAGACGGACGGATGGACAGCGGAGTCTTAGTAATAGGGTCCCATTTCTAAACTTTTCGTACGGAACCTTAAAAAATTACTTTCATATTTATTTATTTTTAAGTTTTTTTGACGTGCTCTCTTTCAACTCTTGTAAATTTTTAGTTACTAGTTATATTATTAGTTTCGTAAACAAACTCCGTATAGTCTTATTATGATTGCTTACACAGGGTGACTTTTTAAATACCAACCGAATTTTTCCAGCAAGTTAAGTCCATGGTATTGAACTAATTTCCATAAAAAAATTAAAAAAATTAACAATAATCGCCTTCCTATACAAACTAGCGCTCAACCAAATGAATTTTGTATGGAAAAACAAAATTTTTTTAGCGTTTTTAATATTTTTGTAGACATTATTGTAGTATCATGGAATAAACTTACTTCAAGAATTTAGCTGGTTGTTAAAAAATCGTCGTGCAGTGGACGTTATGCGGCATTTTTCTTATATTTAGTATTAGATTATTCTATTTTCACAGCATAATTTTTCAAAACTAAAAACCGACTTCTACACTAAACTACACAACCAATTTTAATAAAATTACTATGAGACCACCTGACAAGTATGCCCTTTCAAACAAAAAAGAATTTTACCAAATGGTTCAGGCGTCTTTGAGTAATCGATGAACATATTTAAAAAAAAAAAAAACAAAAGATTCCGACGAATTAATAACCTCCTCCTTTAAAAGTCGGTTAAATATATTACACCCGGAGTAAAGCTATATATCTACCTACTTCATGCTTTCCCGTCTCGCTTTAAAATTCCCAGCGCCCGCAGCATGTAAATAATAACGTCCTCTATTATCTCACTCATTTGCATATTTCAGGAGCCCTAGTTATTGTCGTTACTCATGCTGGATTTATATCTAGGTACTACTTTTCAAACCAAAGCTCGAGGAGCTCGATGGCCCTGTGGGAGTGCGCATTACTAGCGCTTTTGCAAGTAAAGCGACACCGTTCGTGGTCCGCACTTGGATGGGTGACCTCAAAGGCTTCTCGAGCTCCTCCTTGCTTTGAAAAGCACGTCTATAAGACGTTGGTTCCGGCTGTCATCGTTGTATGGCAGTCGTCAAGCTATGTCAGATGCCTGTAGTCTACTTGAATAATCCGATCAGTTTTGGCCACTTACACATGCGAAAAGCGAAACGAAGCAAATTCCCAACCAAGAATAATTTTGTATAGAGATACTTAAGAGGATACTTAAATTTTCCAGGGTACCGTGCTGCCCCCAATTGAAATAAATCATTTGAAAGGAAACTAAGATTTAATTTAAAATTTGATCTTTATCAGGCCCTAGATAACCCTTCTAACTATTTTATGAACTTACAGTTTAAAGTGAGACCGTGAAGCTTTTCTACGCACATTTGCGAAAAATGGCCACTTTTAGCTTATGTGCTTAGAAAAGCTTCACATTCTTACTATAAATGGATAACAGTAGTTCATAAAATAGTTGATTGAAAGGCCTGGTCGAGACAAATTTTACATGATGTCTCCGTTCCTTTCAAATAATTTATTTCAAATGGGGGCAGCAGGCGACGACCGGCGGCTAGGTGGGTTGATGATATCAGGCAAGTTGCTGATGTCATCAACCCACTAATAACTGGATTGCGATGGCCAACAACAGAGCAAGATGGCGCAGACAAAAGGAGGCTTATGCCCAGCAGTGGGTACCTGAGAGCTGTTGATGATGATGGGGGCAGCACTGGACCTCGGAAAATAAAAAAATCAATTCAGGTATCCGCTAAGACTAACACGAAACAAAGTAAATAAATAGCAAGTTTATTTGCCAAGCAAACTAAAAAAACCCCGACAACAGCATCTAGTGATAAGCGATGGAACTAAGTACATTTTCCAATTTTAACCGATGTTAAGTGAAATTGATATCCGTAGCGCCATCTATTATTTGCCAGGTAAATTAAAAAACCCCGACTTTCAAGCGTTGACCCCCAAAAACTTCAAAACGGCTAAACCGATTTCCATCAAACATAGCTAAGAACCACCGCTAGAGAACTTGCTTACACCTAATAAAACCGCATCTAAATTCGTTTATCCATTGGTCCATTTGAGAGCTACGATGACACAGATTATATCTATTTAGACAGACACACAGACAGACCGACAGACAAACCGATAGACAGACATTAGCGTCAAACTTATAACACCCCTCTTTTTTGTCGGCGGTTAAAACAAAAGAAAACAAAAGCTTATCTTCTGATATCTTCATAGTAATTTTGCATATCTACAATCAGAGCTACTCTACAAATTGGACGATTGATTGTAATTACTACAAATAAATCTAACCATACACAAAAATAACATACATTTGCGTCCACCAGCCAATCAAACTACAACCTCATACCGCTACAATAAGATTGAAAATAAAAGTTTCAAACTCGATGCTAATATTAGTATTGACAAATGTGCTCACAGCAGGTTGTAGGGTGACCATTAAACATCGTCAGTCTGGCACGTGGTTTGTCCCTGGAATTCAGGTAGTGTGCTTGACAGATGAACTGTCCGCGGTTGGGGCAGGCATGTGGTCACCGTTTTGTTTATACAGCGTGAATGTTCTTTTATTTTATACGAAGTGGCTTTTTTTTACTTTATGCAAAATGTAAAAATATTTCCGCGGCAGTTGCTTCTTGTTCATTACCCTATTATTTCTAATATATTTACTCGTTACCTCCTACTTGCGGATTTTTTTTTTGCAAATGTAATAAATATAATATACGACTACGTGCTATTTCTAGGGTATAGCTATCAAGACAAACTGACTTGACGTCGTCAAGAATGATGTATGCATATCAATGGTATACCAAGAAGGCTCAAGACCGAGCAAAGTCTAGAAGTAAAAGCTGGAATGCGGATCCCAGGCTTCGGAGCCTTACAAACTGGGATGCAAACTGTTAATATGCTGATGAGGATGAGAGAGTAATAATATCACAGATTGAACTGGGCACCGAAAAAGCAAATATCCTGTGGGTAGTAATCTAGTGTAAGTGAGTTTTCTGAGAAAAACTATTATTATTGGAACGAAGTACCATTTCAGACGTTACGGACTTGGCGGCGAAAAAAAGGTGTAAGATGTCATCACGTCAACTTCGCTCCAACCTAGTGTTCCACTATACTCACGAATTTTTATATTATATACTAGTAGTTCGCCTCGAACTTAGACCTCACGATTATTATTCTAACACAATTCAATTCCCTAACTTACTATATTTTGAAATATTAATAATAAGATATTATTATTAATATTTCAAAAACTACTTTGTTTGATGCCCAACGGACTAGAAAATTTTATTGATATTTCCTACATGCCTACCAAATTTTATCAAAATCGGACCTTCGGTTCGGCAGTTATCGCGGTACAAACATACACACATACATACATACATACAATGTGTTTTCGCCCAAACTCGATATAGAGACCACGCTCGCTTCGCTCGCTCGGTCAATTAAATATTTGAGCGATAAAAAGGGGTGCGATTTTGAAAAAAAAAAATGAATTTTAATTTGTTTTGACTTTTTCCCATAATGTTATTAATTAATTACATATTTCTTTGTTTGTGGATCACCCTGTACATCGTATATGGATCACAGACCTCATTAAATAGACGCACAGAGGCGGCCGCACGCAGAGCAACACGACATACATTCGTTATGTTATTAGTTATATCTATTACAATCATTTATTAACATTTTGTATGCACGTGGGGTTAAGTAGCAATATTTATTTGCAGTTTGTAAGTGTATGAATATACAGCTTCTAACAAGATATAGGTTCTGAAACTATGTTTAGAGTAAATTCAGCTCACGATACTAAAAAACTTCCGCCCAAGGAACAAAAAATGACAAAACATTTTTGACCTCTCATAGAAAACCGATCAGCCGATCAGAGTTTGGCATGACGAATGAAAAAATGTCTTTAGCCCATCGGTTAGATTATTAAAAAATATTGTACACGTATTTCTTCTTTTCTCTGAGAAACAAAAAATGACAAAGATACAGCGCATTAAAATTTCGCATGACGTCACGGCTACTTACGATTTTTACATAGAGGTGACGTCGCAGGCCCCCACTCCAGAACTTTGATGCTTCGTATCTTTGTGAATTTTAACTTTTTTGGCAAACTGAAAATTATGGATCCATTATTTTTGGATAGTCTTACAGACTGGACTAATTACAAATATAATTTTCTCACCATGTCATCACCTCTATTATACAAGGTGAGGCTTATAGTATCTGATGGACTTTCCTTCCGTCTCGCATAACATGCGGACCACTGTACAGTACAAGGAAAGCGCATATTTACGAGTGACACCGAACACCAGCTGTTCCCTTATCAGATCTTATCAGCCATTATTCAGATACACCTAAGCAGCGTGACGTTGTGAATAATGACAGTAAGTATGACCATTGGCTGTGGCTTGTACATTGATTTTTGAATAAATAAATAAAATAAAATAAAAACTAGTAATAATCTAGTGGCTCTGTGAGCTTAAACCTCGCGAGTCACCCCGACCTGTTGAAGTTTATCGGATAAAAAAGTTGCGTCTAAATAAGGGTAACAAAAAAGATTAATGATATTTAAAAAAAAAAACGATATGGCTGTAAGTTTGAAACCTCTACATATCCAACATTTTGAAAAAAAAAAAGAAAAACTGAATCAGCAATCCAATTTTAATATAATTAAAGAACCTTTTCACAAAATTTCACTAGAATCGGTTGAGAAATGTGACTTGTAGGTGAGAACAGCCGGACAAAAGCATTTTTGGCCAATCTCGAAATTGAGACACTCCGCTCGCTCGGTTATTAAAACTACGCTGGTCTACCAATCTTTATATCTAGCAACTATTATAATATTCTTCTATGCAGATATGAAAGAAAACGTACCAGCTACTTTTCTTCCCGGGCAGATTATAAAAACAGATTAAATGCTAGGTGATTTACAGTTTTATTTCATGTTATCCAAAGCAAAGATGCAAATATATGATTATCTTTGTATTTAACTAAAACTAATTCTTTTTAATCGACAACTGTTTTTCTCTTGACTGTACTTACCCATGAAAAAAAGGTAGGTTATCAGACCAGACTAGTCAATTTTATAGTGGATCATACCGGACAAAAGTAATAACAATAACTGACAGTGGATCCGTTTGGTGGATCAGACTGAAATAACTTGTGAAAATTTACTCTGAGCACTGTATACCATGTTAGAAGTATATACAATGTCCTTTTTAATTAAGTACAAATATTTTAAGAGGTGATTCAGTCCATCATTTTGAACAACTTTTCCCAATAAATATATATCGAAATACGAAAAATTTTTTTGCATTTTTCATAGTAACGATATCACGTGACTACTTCGATCTGTATGAGAACCTAAATATTTTTTTTCGTAATTCGATATACATTTATTGGGCAAAGTTGTTCAAAATGATGGACTGAATAACCCCTTAAAATATTTGTACTTAATTAAAAAGGACATTATATATGACAGTGTATCTAGATTTTTTTATGTGCGCAAGTGACCGATATTAGTGTTCCCATTCCATGCAAATACCAAATATTAGGCGTGAAGTTGAAAAAGAAGATCAAACTTGTGATTCTATATAATATTGTATAGCCGCATTACCTATTATAATGTTTCGCATTTTGCACGCCTCATAAGCGGAGCGTTGAGGTAGTGCATGAATCTCAACATGCCAGGGTCAAGCATTTTTCGTGACTTATACTAAATAAATAAATAAATTTATACGGACAAATCACACTGATTGAGCTAGCCCCAAAGTAAGTTTAAATCTGGGTTATGGGCTACTAACTCGATATCATATTGCATAGTAAATACACATACCTATATAAATACCCAAGACCCAGGAAAATTTGAAAAGGCCATTTTCCGATTTGCCCTGGCTGGGAATCGAACACAGAACCTCCAGATTAGCGGTCTAGCGTGTTGACCATTACGCCACAGAGGTCGTCAACTGTCTCAAAATTCACTGTCTCTAAACTCAAAATTATATTCATATTGCACTAATACAATAATTTAAGTACAGAGATGAAGAACAACACTTTAATAAGCACATTTATTTGCTCCTTCCATCGATCGGATTCTACGATTTGCCCTGGAGGAGCAACAGCTGCACCGGACACATTTTAGGAGTTTTTCTTTAATACATACCAGCACAGACGCTACTACTAGATATAAATAAAGGTAAGTAGATTATAGAGTTTCAATGTCAGATATACAGTTCTTAGAATTTCTCTTTAGCACCTGTGGGTTCCCGAGTAATGTCTCGAGATGACGGTGTACGGCAGCCCGCGGGCTACTAGCACATCTGCTGGAAAGCTGATAACCACTAACACTAACTTTGCTGTTCATTTCGAGAGATTACAAAGTTTTGTATGTAATCAATTCTGAATAAATTTGAAAGTGTATTTATTTATTAATTTAACTTTATTACAAATGTAATAGGCGGACTTAAAGCCATAGGCTATCTAGCAGTCATCCTACTGGTGATGCTGATAGTAAAAGGTCTTTCGAATGAGGTGCAAAACATGCAATTTGAAAGATATATTATTAATTATATTTTTATTTATTTATTGATCTTTATTACAAAAACGTAACAGACGAACTTAAGGCCTCAGGCCTTTTTGTACCAGTCAACGTACAGGTGTTGCCGATAAAAGCAAATTTTTGGACGAAAATACTAAAAGTACTAGAGGTATTAAAATATTAGATGAAACCATACTATGTATAACTAAAATAAATTACCTTAAGTATACTGATAATAATTAACTATTCACTAATAATAATAATATAAGATAAAAACATATGTAAATTAAAATAATAATATATATCAATAAATTTACATTCAAAATATACAAAGATATAATAACCAATACATATATGACATACATATTATTTGTATTCTATCTGACACTTCATGAAGATAATGAGCACGCACTGCACTTTTAAACGCTACACGAGTACAAGCCTTCTGGATATTAAATGGAAGGACGTTCCAAAGCTTTTCCGCTTGAACAGCAAACGAACGTTCGAAGAACCCACTCCGGTGAAATGGTATATTACGTATGAGAGCATATTAGCACGGAAGAGAAAAATCTAGTGGAAGTGCTAGTTGACAAAATTAGTATCGGAACCGTTGTCAGTGTTGTCACCGAACTCACACAAATAAACCACTAATCATATACAAACGTTCGTTTCATTGTCCGATTTTATTTATATTAATAATGCCCTTTATGTCTGAATAAATATATAGTGTAGTCAGTAAGATTTATTTTGCTACGGTTAAAAAAGAACTTTTTTTCTCTTCCGTGGTTATTGACGTCACGCGCTGCTTTTCTTTCGGCTGTAAACGAATGTAAACTCTTAACTAACCTCAAATGCAACTCCTCAGTATTATTCCTACAGTCATAATAGGTACCTATTTAAATAATGATCATTTTTGCGATTTGCTATAAGGCCTATAAGTATAGTTGCTGGTATAGCTGCCTAATTACGCCCTTGTAAGTGATGTAACAAAGAACAACCATTTTTTTCTAACCTGTGTCGTGCTACTTCTGGGGAATACTCTCCCTTATTCCCTTTCAGGTATCTACTGGGCGCTTTCTCCGAAGCTCTGAAGTCCAAACGAGGATGGACGGAATTAGAAACACTTACACTCCTTTCTTCATTCATATAAGTGGTCGACACTAGTGTTAGATTTTTCAAGCTACCTAAAGGCTTCTGAAGGATCTTGACGCCTGCCATATAATGATGATAGCTGGGACTAATGGCTTTACGTGCCTTCCACCGGAGAACTTTCGAAACCGCTAGTAAAATTTGCTTATTGATAAGCAATTTCTTCCAGGCAACCTCGCATTAGGTATAAAAAATAGTGATTGGAAATTAGGTAGTACGTAAAACTGAAAAGTTGGAATGGAAAATTTAATTGTGTGGAGTATATTTTCCTATTTGCCTATTCTCATACGTCAAAGGAAAGTAAAAGGAAATAAAATCGGACAAGTGCGAGTTAAACTCACTCACTGGAGACTCCATACCATACATAGTATGAAAAATTATCTTCTCAAAACAACTGAGTGGGTGTAGACTCCTCGTTTTCTATACAAGACAATGGATAGCTATAATATGGCCCATAGCTATTATATGGCCCACCGATGTTATATGGCCCACCGATGTTATATGGCCCATAGATGTTATATGGTCAGCTTTGCGTAAGCCTGTGTCCGGAGGCTGCAATTCTCACTCTCGTCCGGAATCGCAACCTACATTGCCGTGCTTTACAAGACCGGTGGTATTCATAGCCATTACTTTGGTCCCTTTATAGAAAAGATGGCTTTTATTATTCATTTTTTTATTTACTCTTTACAGAATCAACAGCACTTTAAATATTAAACTTATATAATAAAAATATTATTAAAACTATGTTTAGAGAAAACAGTTAGAATAGCTATATATACTACAACAATTTAAAAAAAGGAAAAAAATGAACGGGTTATAAGTTTTTAAAAGAAAGCAATGTAATAAAAATAACTTATTATGGATCTATACTTTATACAAATCAGCTCTCAGCTGAATGTACCTATTTGTATTGGAGAAAAAAAAAATCAGTACGAAATGAAGTGATCTTGCTCTAAAATTTGGCTATTGGTTTAAAAATTAACCGAACGATAATACTAACTCAACGAAATAATTGGCTGCCGTATTGGTTGCAAGCTTGGAGTTTTTAGGTTCGATAACTTCCAAGTGAATGACGAATATGCAACCAACTGGAGGTTCCTGAAGTCTGTCCGTATCGGTAAATCTCCTACTCTAAATCACACCAATATAGATCCATCCGAAATCAACCGCCATTTTTCTGCTCCTCCGGTCACTATTCCACCAGATATTAAAGCCGAGACTTTAACTAAACTTTTAAATTTACCAGCCCCTTCTTATACTCCATTTCAACTAACAACTATTTCCGAGGATGATGTTAAGAAATGGATTCTACATATTTCGTCCAATGCTGCTGGTAACGATTTAATTTCCTCTAAATGATCACTCTTCTTCTTCCGGTTATTCTCCCTGTGCTTACTCACATTTTCAACTTTTCTCTAACTTCGGGCACTTTTCCTACGGCTTGGAAATTGGCTCATGTTATTCCCTTACCTAAAGTTTCTTCTCCCTCCCTCGTTTCAGAACTTAGACCCATTTCTATTTTACCTTTCTTATCAAAAGTGCTTGAGCTAATTGTTCATAGTCAATTTTCCACCTTTCTTTTCGAAAATAATATCATCACTCAATTTCAATCGGGCTTTCGAGAGGGTCACAGCACTGTGTCTGCCTTACTCAAGGTTACGGATGACATCCGCTGGGCGATTGATAACAAATGTCTTACTTTATTGGTCCTTCTTGATTTCAGCAGTGCTTTTAACTCAGTTGATTTTGACATTCTTCTTGGCATTCTCCGATCTATAAATGTTTCTCCTTCTACTTTATGTTGGTTTGATTCGTATCTTCACGGTCGCTCGCAGTGTGTTCGCGTCGAAGAGACTTCCTCCGATTGGCGTGAGCTCAGTGCGGGTGTGCCACAAGGCGGTGTTCTGTCTCCTCTTTTATTTTCTGTTTTCATTAATACTGTTACCCAAATTCTCTCTTCTAGCTTCCATCTCTACGCAGACGATTTGCAGCTCTACAGACACTGTCTACCTATTGACATCGATACAGCCATTGATGCAATTAATTGTGATCTGCAAAAACTAACTGGGTGGGCTAAATCATTTGGTTTATTAGTAAATCCAAAAAAATCGCAAGACATGCTCCTTGGGAGTCGGTATGCATGAAATTCCATTGAGCATAGCACTGTTCCTCCTCTGATTCTGGATGGTACCATTATTGCATTCTCTGAGACTGCCAAAAATTTAGGTGTTTTAATTGAACCGACGCTGAGTTGGACTGCGCATATAACTGAAGTTAGTCGCAAAGTATATTTTTCCTTTCATAGTCTCAGAACACTTCAATATTTTTTGCCCTTTGAAACCAAAGTATCTTTATGCCAGTCCCTAATACTGCCACTCCTTGATTATGCAGATTCCTGCTATTTAGATGCTACACAGGAGCTACTGAACAAGCTAGAACGATTGCAAAATTTATGCTTTAAGGTTCATATTTGGATTTAAAAAGTTTGATCATGTGTCTGAATACCGCAAACAACTTGAGTGGCTCCCTATTCGTTTGCGTAGAAACCATAGAATCCTATGTCTCCTTTTCAAAATTTTGTACAACCCTACTTATCCTACATATCTACGTGATCGGTTTTCTTTTGCCCGTCCGTCTAATGTGCTCTGTAGGTCCCACCTTAGAACCGTACTTAAAATCCCTGACTTTACTTCTGCGTGCTATTCCCACTCCTTCTCTGTACAAGCGGTGAAATTATGGAACTCACTACCACATACTATACGAGACTCCAAATAATTTTCTGTTTTTAGGAAGCGAGTAAAAGAGTATTATCTTTCCTTAACGTAATGAATGGTATATAGTATATAGGTATATTTATTCATACTTATATATAATTTTATTTATTTACATTTATAGTTAGGTATATTTTAGTTTATGTATTATATAATATGTATGTGTATGTTTTAACTTTTAGATAAGTACCTATTTTATGTATTTGTATTTAACTTGAGTCTATTTTGTACACGCCTACTATTACCTGTTTTCTTCTCTTTTCCTGTCCTGGGTCTGCCGGAAGAGATTTCTTATGAAATAAGCAGTACCTATGTACTCAATGTTCTTACTTTGTTCGTTCCTATTTTTGTATTTTGTGTACATGAATTTTGTAAATAAAAATAAATAAATAAATACGCCACTGAAGACGTCAAATTATGAAAATACTAGCTGCGCCCCCCGCGGTGTTACCCGTGCCTTAAGTAGCCTCAAACACATGCTAATCCAGGGTGTCAGCTTCCTACATACTAAATTTTAACATAATTGGTCCAAGTCCAGCCAGCCAGGTGTATACACACACACTCACAAACTTTCGCCTTAATAATATTAGTGTGATAAACCACTTTGTACCTATAACTAGGCCAAATCACTACAAAATATATTCCACCAGGAAAATACAAAGGCTAAACTATGAATAGCGATTCATAAGCCGAGCCCGCCTCCGGCCGATATGGTCTAGGCGTTCGATAAGAGATACCATCGCACATACATTATCTCCTTTAGCGCAGTCGGTTAAAAGGTCTCACTTGCGCCACTCTCTCGATATGGGGCTTCGCTACCTATGTAGGTATTGTAAGGCCCGTCTTCCATGCTTCTCCTTGATACTAGATCCAAAGATTCAAAAGTTTATTCAGTAATTAGACCTTTACAGGCACTTTTACACGTCAATAGGTATAATTTACGTTACGTGTCAAATATATTAATATTTAATTTATTTTTAAAGAAAGCTACCGATACCAGCGCTTCGTAACGACCACTGCTGAGAAGAAACTTATTTTCACAGTATTGGTTGCCTACTCGCCAAAAGGGCTTTGTCTTATTATTATAATTGTCTTTTAATTACTAAGTACTAGTAATATGTTGACACATTATAACATGTAATGCTTGCGTACAAGTAAACGAACATAAATTACGTAATAAAAAATACTAAGTAGTCAAAAAAGAGAAGCGAAGCAAAGCAATATCTTCGGAAAACAAAAAATAAGAATATGATTATCATCATTAACAGCTGATGAACTCCGTGGTCGATGGGGCAAAAGGGTTATCGAATGGCGGCAAAGTTCTGGAAAGCGCAGCGTATTAGGACACCCACCATTAGGCCGCTTCCAACCTTCCAACCTGTCATTTTAGAGAACCTGGGGGGTCCCCCCCAGGTTCTCTAAAATGACAAATGACATATCTCTAGCAGTGGACTTCCGTAGCGTATTGGTTACTACTCTAGTCTGCCACTCGGAGGTTGGAAAATAGTTTTCTTTTTTTTTAATTATCTTGGGCCTTGGGTGTTTATCTGTAAATATTCATATTACATAAATGCATTTATCATTAACTATAGTATCGTTGAATTGGGGTCCTTTCAAACGTCGTTTGTTGAATAATTTAGGTATAGTATAGATCTATCTAAATCCTGACTGTTAGAAAAATTTTGATTGACATTTATATCGAATGAGGGCGCCACTTCCACACGATAATCACCTTAAGTTAAGCAAAATAGGAACTAAACAATTTACATACATTTACAATTAGTAAAGAATGTAATACTTATACTATTATTTCGTATAGCTTTGTGGAAGACATGCCTAGGCTTCGAACAGCTGTATTTGAACAAGGGCTCCGATATGAATTGCTTTTGATAATGTGTGTTGGTATTTATTTGCACAGACCTCAAGACCTTTGTGTATCGACCTAATTGGAATACTGAGATGCAGATACACTCTTTACTCGCGAGGTAAACAGAGCCAAGCCAAAAATGACAATCTTTAAGGTGACACATACTCGTATGGAGTAATTTATTTATTTGTTTGTTTTTGGTGTGACCAACACAACCGAAAGCATTAGTAATGTGTACTCCCCCCACCTAGCCGCTGAGCTCTAATTTGCAAATTTAGTTAAAACGTACAAAACATTATCTTTTTTTTACCTCAGATCTGGGGACGCATTTTAAAAATCGACAGTCACATTACAAATGACATGCGCGAGCGGTTCCAAACGGGCGCATGTTTGAGTTTGCAAGAGTGGTCTTGCTTGACCACTAGTATTTATGACATTTGTAGGGAAGAAATGTCAAAGAAATCTTCATGTTGTTTGTCATGGAGAATCCGTTCCATTTCAGACTGCTTTTTTCTTCATGTTGATATGTAAGAAAACCATTGATAAATCGAAGTTTTCTGCGTAAAACAAATTTAATTTTCGCTGACGCGGCTGGTTAAAGAATATGATAAAATGTTTTATACGCCAACGGCGAGTTGGAAAACTACACGTTTTGTGTTTCGCTGATTCCCTCGTTCAAAACTAGCACTTCTATATGTTTTTTTTTTACCCAAAATTCCATCGAAAACAAACTAAAAACACACGAGTGTCCATCCTGTACCTACACATTATTATCGCGATGAATAATACGATAATATTTTACGTGACCGTGTCTAATTAAATAAATATTAGGGATCCGAGATACCATCAGCATTCTACTTACAATGCCCATACTGTCACGGATTTTTACACACGTATTTGATAAATATGCTCCCACGCATAATACACGTATTGTTTAGAGCAATCTATTTTGAATAACAGAAAATATACGTGTTTATAAATGTATTTTTGATGATGGCTACTAAACCATTGTAAAACATCGTAATGTGATTGTAGTAGTAGTTTATGTAGAACTAACATAGTTTTTGTTATGCATGTTAGTACTAAGGTACCAACTTTTTTGTTTCTTTTTCCCATATTCTTACACTCATAATTATTAAGTCTGCTCTCTTATACATTAGTCATTAAATATGCTACAAATTTAAGGAGCGTAGAATTCTTTCGATTATTGATAGAAAAAACAAAGTGTCTTAGATCCTAGCATTATAGGTACTTTACAAACAAACATACTGACACACAATTAAATCTTCTTTCTAATATACTATATAAAGAGTGTAGGTTTTTTATGAATACAAAGGTTAGAATTTAAGATATTTAGGAGAAAGTAAGTAACCAAAGAAAAAAAAAATATTAACACAGATTTTATTATGTAAGAAAATTCATAAAAAATCCAAATGATCACTATTTTTTTTAATTGAAAATGTTTAAAGTTTTATATACTTATAGGTAAGCATATATTAAAATGAAACATATAGTATAGACTGTCATTATATCTTCAGAAAAGCGAAAAAAGAGACGGTTTACAAAAGAAAAAAAAATTTGGACGTTCCAGGTTTTGGCCGTTCAAACATAACAACCTTTACACTTATATGTACAAATTAAAAAAAAAAACAATCAACCTTATAATGATGTACGTTGCTTCCAAATTATGTAAGATAGGATACGCTCAATGTACCTTGAAAAGTCAGTACAAAATAGGTAAGTAAGTACTTAATGTAGGTACATTTATCTGTTCTCTGGTCCTTCACCTACATTATTATCACTATTGATAGTGAAAATACACTCCAGCAGAATTGTTACGTTCACTAGAACGCCATAAGTGCTTTAACAGCTTCCTTAAAGCTATTATCTCGGGCCACTTTGTAAAATAATAGCCACTAATACAAAGTATCAGCTTATCTATAAAACCCAATCTAATCTACAGACACGACATAAGATAGCTCATATAAAGACGATTTATTCCCGTAACGCATCCAAATTAATCTTAAACCATGACTAATTGCAGCCAACGACAACACACGGAAAAAAGTCGCCGGCCACCGAACTCGCACCCATTTATTATCCAACCAAGCGTAGGAGTCGACTAAAAACTAAAAATCTACATCCAACAAACTACCGGTTGAAAATTTCCGTGTTTTAAACCATTGTGGCCTGGGGACGGAATGAGCACTTATTAGAATTTATTCAAAGAGCACTTACGCTTTGATATAGGACTACACTATTTTTTAGACTATCATCGGCTTATTAAAGGAGGAAATATGGTTGTAGCGTTATAACTTGCTTGTTAGTGATCGGCTCGAGGGCGGATAGAAATAGGATAATTTCGCTTGGTAATGCGAGCTGTCGCCGCATCAGCCTCTGGTGACGATGCGGCTATGCTTACGCGGAGTTACGCGTTCGGGATAATGGTAATAGTCAAGGTTTCTGCAGTGCGCCGCAAGCGGTTGTGAACGGTGCGCATCGCACCGGGCGGCACATGTGAGGGGGCGTATTTTTTTTTAATTATACAAATATACATACATACTAAGGATAAAGACGGGTTATTATGTATTTTCTTCACTTTGAAGAAGGTACAAAATATCATGTCTTTGTCCCTAATGAGAAGATAGAGGTTTTTGGGTCTTGCGGCCCTAAGTCGATTAAACCTAGGGCTGTAAAACTCAAGGCTTTTTTAGCGTAATGGTCGGCGAGAAGGTGGAAACAAGAATCAAAATAGTTATGGATTGTAATTCGAAACCAAGCTAGACCATTGAAAGTTTTTACTTTTATCCCTGATCAGAAAGGAAGGAAGCATTTTTAATTATGAATCCATATTTTTACTTTCTCCAATTTTACATATTCATTAAGTGTACAGCTACGGACCATTGAGGAAACGATATCCGTTTGTGATTTATTCATAATATCTTTTATTAAGAATATGCTCTCTGAAAAGATCAGTTTACCAGATGTTATTACATTTTACAGCATAAAAGTTTTAGTAAATAGGTAATATTATGTATTAAAAATGTATTTATTTTATTTATGATAGTTTAAAGTAATTAAGAAATCTGGCTTTATATCTTTAAAGTATCTGCTATTTAGACGCCAATTTTTTTATCTGTTTATCTTTTCTTAAAGGTTATGAGATAATGCTTTAGCATTACGTCCACCTATTGTAGCTTTTGGCTCAATAAAGATTTTAAATAAATAAATAATAGAGCATAAGACGTAAGAAAAATATTCTATCCAAATAAATCTTGTAAATATTTGAAATTATAGACTGGAGCGGCATAATTAAAATTGCACATGTGCACCAGTTCACCTAGATTCAGGCTAGATAAGGCTTCTACGGTAGCGACCAGTAATGGGTGGGTAAGGCTGGGCGGGGTTGTTTCGAAACAACGGAATTCGGAGTGGGGACACACGAACGCACCTTCGACCAAACGTTTAAACACAGCAATTGGTCCAATATTTGACAGGTTGATGTATGGCACTATTAGTATCGGAATAGAATCAATAAGACGCTGTCTTTTAGCGGATAATTTACTTGTTATACTTAATCTAGGTATACTCATGGCTGAACCATTTGTTAGATGTTTATTGATAGAGATCTGATGGCTTTGTTGTATTTGGTTCCTATTAGATAAATCGTTGATGACTAACCGCAATCAATCTCTAGTGGTCTAAGACGAAATAACTAAAGTATTTTCTGATGCTTTTAGGCAGCTTGAAAAATCTGACACCACTGTAGCCAACACTGGTTAACACACTCAAAAACCAAGCAAAAGCAAGCAATTGATTTCGAGAATCTAAAACGAATGCAACATAACTTAACCTATTCTTAAGAACAGAATTTGTGTATAAATAAAGAAAAATGGTAAAACTGGGGTTTACCAATTGTCAGTAAAGGTCGGTCATCATCATTTTCATTTCAGCCGCATAACGTCCACTGCTGGACAATGCCCGCTTGAGATCCGATCTAAAGAGGCTTACATCCTTCATTCTTCAGCGACCGTGGTCAGGTCGTCTGACCACCTTGTAGGTGAGTGTCCTACGCTTCGCTTGCCAATACACATGGTCGCTATTTGAGAACCTCTTTGCCACACACCACAATAACAAACTTATCCGCTGACCTATATCAGTACACAATGACAACTTTTCTCAGGCAAAGTTTTGCGCTCTCTCATTGAACAAGCGAGCGAAGCGAGCGAACCTCTCTGAGTCTATTTAAACAATCCGGCGATTGTATTTATGTATATGTTATCGGAAATCTGTATAATACAAGAATTATATACCTACAATGCCTAGACTATGTATGTGAATGCCTCGGGCTGGTAGGCAATATATGAAATATTCTGAATATTAATATGTATTATATGCTTTGCCTCGGCATTGTGCATATTGCCTCGGTATTGTATAGAATGTCTGCTAGTTCACCGGATATGTGTGAATTAAATTGATATTAGTCTGTATTTATGAGTTTTATGTAATTACCTACCTCCTTAGTAAAGGGTCACAACACATCTGCCGAATGTTCGGCGGCGCGGCGGAAAATCCAGTAGCGCAAAATGACTAAGGATATGACAGCGGATAGTTCAGCCTAGTGTGTCATACGTAACTCACTCGTAAAATACATTATACGCGTGTCACAGATGTGTCCCTACACATGCATACCAAATTATGAACCAATAAATCATCACATTATGTATATCAGATTGCTCAAAATCAACTTTATTAAATGATAATATTAGAGAACTTCTGCAATAAAGTTAAGTTGTATTGTTTTTGTGCAATAAAGTTGTATTGTAGTTTTGATGGGAGCGTCATAAAATTTGGTAGGCCAATAGAATTATCAAGTTCAAACATCAGCCAAACCAATCGAGGTGTTGCCGAGATATGGGGTTCGCGAGTTCATAGTTCGGGGCGAACTACTAGTTTCGATTTTAGTGTCATCTTTAGCTATCAAGTATACAAAACCATTAAAAAAAAGAAACTACTATTGTAGCTACCGATTCTTTTCTATACCACAATATCATTAAGGCTCTGATTTGAATGGACGGCCTTAAACAGTTTCAAATTATTTCTTCGGTTCAACGGTCTCTTATTGACATTGATACCTGAGCTACAATCGACCGCTCGACCCCCAGACGAGTACGTAATCGATATCACGCAAATATCGGTATTTATCGAATATCGTATTGTCAATCGTTTGCGTTCAAAGGAACTAGTAACGACGAGTCACCACGGTTCAGTTGGTTAAGTACCCACAGCGGTTGAGTTCGAATCTCACTAGGGTTTTTTAATTTTTTAATCGAAAGTTCGAAGATTCGCACGGACTTGCGTACGATATTTTACAAAAAATCATGTTTATTGTATGGGAGTTTTTAATATTTATTTTATTTCGTTTCTAATATTTGTTGTCACAACGGCAATAAATACATCATCGTCAAAATGTCAAGTTTTCATTAGGCTGTATCTCATGAACCGTGATAGCTAGTATCACGGTACATGAGATACAGCCTGGTGACAGATAGACAGACAGGCGGACAGTGGAGTCTTAGTAATAGGGTCCCGTCTTTACCCTTTGAACGGAACGGAACGGCACGGAAGCCTAAAAATGGCGGAAGCAAAAAAGTGTAATACAAAATACTTAAAAACTTTTAATAAGGATTTTGTATGCTTAAATCCTTAACAGAAAGGTTAAATTAAAGTATCTACTATTGAGATAATTTCATTATACAAACAAGTTAATAGTAGCTACTTACTTATTTCCCTGAAGTAATAAATTGATAGGTTTTGTGTCACAAACAAATAAATCTTTAACAATCAGAATAGAAATCGATACAATATCCAATTTTTGAATGGGCAGATCGGTATTTATCGTATATTGTGTTCCTGTCAGGCAAAATGTTTGTAATAAATTGCATGTTGCGATATGGTATCAGAAGACCTTTGGTTGGCGTATCAAGGTATACTAATTGACAAGTAGGTTATGAGCTCAGCAGGGGTGTACACATCCGGAGGCAAGCCCTGGAGTTGACCCCCAGGGAAACCGAAAAGTTAGCCAAGTCAGCCCTGTGTCACTTCCCGTTTAGGTATCGAAAATATACCGATATTATTACTTTGCGCGCGGCGACCACTCCGTAGGGGAAAATTCAGGTACATGAATCCTTTTTCCAGAGTAATAAGAATGAAATTGGCTTGCAATGTCTAGGTATCTAAACAAAGAGGTTAGGACTTCTGACGCGTGCTAAATTAAACCTTAGCACCTACCACATTAAGGAGATATTTCTTTGAACGTCTTTTCTGAGTTAGACTTCTGTATGTAAGTAAGGCCGTCCTAAGCAGACCTGGCGGCGCACAGTTGCGGCGGAGATGGAGACAATAATCTGGCTAACCTGGCCCCAAGTAAAGCATGTAGTCCAAGAGTGATTGCGATGGCGAAGCACTATTGAAGCCCTTCGCCCCACATGGGGGCCTTAAGGAATATAAGTCAATATGTTAAGCGATATGATATTATTATCGAAAATTGTAAGACTAGAAATGGTTATGATTTTCTAACGATTTTTAACCGACTTCCAAAAGTCAATTCGTCGGTTTTTTTTTTAAATAGATGTTCAACGATTATTCGAAGAGTCGTCAACCGATTTGGAAAATTCTTTTTTGTTTGAAAGGGTATACTTGGCAGGTGGTGCTATAGATCTAAATCGGTTGTGTAGTTTGAGGGTGAAGTCGGTTTTTAGTTTTGAAAAATTATAAACTTCCAATGCTAAGTTTCTTTTAGTCTCACTTTTTCCATTATCAGCCAACGAGTTTGCATGAAACATTCAGAAGCTAAATTCAGAAGCATATAGATATGATAGTCTTGTATACTAAGATGTAACAGGCGACGGCAAATTCCATCTTTCGCCCACCATCCCGATAAATATAGCCTTTAAAGCTTAGGGCATAAGGTTCTGTCAGTCCCGTTAGGTATAAAGACGTGACCATTTAATTATCGTATCTGAATGTTGTAATCTATGTATCTCTTTTTAATGTAATAATAATTTTAATGTATATAGCTTTTTTAACCCTTTCATGTCGGATTTATCCGACATTGTCGTGCCCATTCCGCGAGTTTGCATAACTGAAGTATCCACATCCCTTTTCGGTTGTAGGTATTTATTTTAGATTTACTACCCCTCGCGCTGGGGGCACGACCACTGATATAAAGTCTCGCGGTGAAAGGGTTAACGCTCTCGTTCACACAAACCTGATAAGCAGTACCTTCAGCTTCCTCAGTTATCCCAAACCCGCCCTAAGCGAGCTATCTGAGGCATTAAATCACCGACCGGCACAAAGTCACTATAATTGTAGCCGGCAGCTACTTGATGACATATTCCATCAAAACTCGATGCTAACGGTATCGAGTGGCATCGAGTCATCCCTGTCAATATGTCATTGTGACTTGCAAAGCGAGTCCGGAGAAAATTGCTCTAATAAACGTATGTTTTTAAAGGTGCTGGCACACTAAGACGGGTGGGAAGGAGTTGGGTTGCAGCACTGAAATCCGACAATCTCTCTTTCATAGAATTTACACATGTACGTACAGGTTACATATATGTATATCATTTAATTGAGTAGTCACAGGTACAGACGCAGAGTAGATATATAGAACCCAAAACCACTTTTAGCATTATGGTTGGCGTGAAGTTGGAAAAGGAAATCAAATAATTGGCCAAGTGCGTGTCGGGTCACGCGCAGTGTAGAGTTCCACAGTTCCGAATGCCAACTTCGAGTTCATGCCACTAAAAACATCTAAAAACTAATTTTCTATTGAATTAGTAAGAAATTTTTCTTTTCTGAGTACATTTTATAAGTTATAACTTTTTAATTTGTAAACCCTACTCAGCTCTGATAGTTTTCCTTTAAATTTAATTATATTTACTATAGCTGTGATATTTTTCACGCGTCCCATATATAACCGTTTAGCAGATAGAGGGAGGGGGGACACTTGACCTATCTTTATTTTATCACTTCTTTATTCCTAACCGTAACCCTAACTATGCAATGAAAGGTTGGTGTAGGTCTTATGATTGCTTCAAGGGAGCTTCTGGCGACAAATCTATACGAGTCCACTGGTTTTCATTGCCGATTGAGTTAAGTGGCGGACGGCGCCTAAAGACGCCTTCCACAGTCCGCAAATAAATATCACTACAGTACCGCCGCACTATGAGTGTCCACTTTAACCATTTCACATATTGTCCATGAGCATGAGCATTTATAACACTAAACTACACCGATTTCATATTATAAAGTTCTCTAGAATCAATTTGCAAAACAATTTAAAGCAAACTCCAACTGAACCCCTTGACTTCCCGCCAAAAACTCCCATGATTTAACATAAATTCAATGTGAACTGTCATTTTGACACTCCAAGATTTTAACCCGTAAACATTGTACATTTCACTTTACACAATCGTACCATTTGGATGTTCAGTCATATTTTCAGCCATGACCCGGAAGGTAATACCTATGTACGAAGTCATTATATGTACCTAATTTTTTTTTACCATTTATAAAGATTTTTCACTGTGAAACTGTTCCTACTCGCATCGCCTCAATGCGTCCTGCCCTGTCTCAGTGTGCCATTCCTTAAGCATATGCAAAGGGAACATCCCTGGGGACATGGAATCGATTATTATAATCGATTAGTTATGTATCGATGGTATACCGGTCGTTTAGTAGTGTTTACGTGGTGAACGGCTAGGAAGCCATGTTTGTCGACTGATATAAATCAAAGTGGACCATTACTTTATCCACTTATGAATAGATAAAACGCATTTTTATAAATCATTTTATATTACTTATTTTTGTTTTATTTTGCTATCAAATTTTGCTATACCCGAATGGGTGAATAAGAAACACTATATTCTATTCCAATTAAGATCAAATTGTACTCATAATCATTGTAAATTAAGGTCTTTAAAATTGATCGAGGAAATAAGATAGTTATGTAAAAAAAATGTTACACTTTTTCCAAATCTAATATGATAACATGAAAAATAAAGATATAATAATTATATATAATATTTTGTTCCTATTACGTCCTTGGAGAAAAGAAGCTGCAGTGCAGTTTGTTACCATTTCTTCTGCGCTTTGGAGGCGGCAGTAAACTTCGCTCTAAGTCTAAGCGCACGGTAGTGCGCAGGCCAAGTTCCAGCAACAGGCCGCGCGCATGCCGTGCACTATTTACACGAACCGTACTGTAGCTCAGTGCCTATTGCAAGTACAGGGATAAAAAAGACTTGAATTTGGCAGGTTTTATTAAATAGGTTAATTTAATTATATAAATAATGAATTTAATCATACAATTAATCAAGTGTTACGTACAGCACGAAAACCTGCCAAGTTCAAGTCTTGGGAATGGCAAATGTTTACCAGTGGATCAGGCTGTTGATGAAGATGATTATGATCGATTTTAAAGTGCATCTACACTTGGCATTGAATTGGATTTCAACTCTTTTTAGCCGAACAATTAGCCGATAGGAACTTGGCCCCCTTTTTAACAGGTATGTTTTTGGTGGGATAACTTTTTCACGTCAACAATTGTGCAACAAAACAAAGTGACGATTATAAGGAGATATTATAAATATCCTATGATAATAAACATATATTTGAATTGCATTGAATTGAATTAGAATATGTACAATAAAGAGTTTACAAACAAAGATAATGTAATGTGACATTGTATTGTGACGACCGATACAAAACTCAGGGTCAGCTGTTTAAATTTTGTAATGAGTCAAATGTTAAATGATTCTGTGTTTAGGTTTTCGTACCCAAAGGGTAAAAACGTGACCTTATTACTTAGACTCCGGCGTCCGTCCATCCGTTTGTCTGTCTGTATGTCATCCGGCTATTTCTCATGAACCGTGACAGCAAGACAGTTGAAATTTTGACAGATGATGTTTTTCTGCTGCCGCTATAGCAACAAATACTAATATTTGAGTGGGGCTTTCACAAAACAAACGTGTTTTTTTATAGATAATGGTACGGATCCCTTCGTGCGCGGGTCCGACTCGCACTTGGCCAGTCATTTTTATTATATTTCAATACAAATAAAATAAATATATAGGGACAAATAACATTGATTGAGCTAGTCCCAAAGTAAGTTCGAGACTTGTGTTATGGGATATTAACTCAACGATACTATATTTTATAACAAATACAAATAAAAATAAACATCTAAGACCCAGGACAATTTGAAAAAGGCAATTTTCCAACTTGTCTTGACCGTGGATCGAACCCGGGACCACTGGGTGGCGGACTAGCATGGTGACCACTACGTCACGGAGGTCGTCTAATTACAAACAATTATAACTTTCTTGAGGACTGTTATCAGTATCCGAACATGAAAAAAAATCACACTAGAAAAATACCTACGCAATAACTCTTCAAACGCCATGAGACGGTAACCTTGGCCGTCAATGTGTTAAGAACATTTCATAAACCCGATCCATATACTACACACAAGACATAGTCAAACCTATATACACAAAACACTATTAACCGAGTTAGAATTTATTGGCGCTGGCGTCAGTCGAAACCAAAAGTGACTAGTGCAGTCATGACACAGTTTCTCAAAGGGTATAGTTACATACGTTGGACATTCCTCGGGCGTAATGACTACACTAGTAATAAGTATGGCGGCGGTCTTAAGGCGAACTACTTTTTGATATTTATACTTATATGAATCTAACTAATATATTTAATGTATATGTTACAAAGCATATATATTACTAAGGTACATACGCCGTTTGTCCAAGTACTCAGAACTTCTACTTTTTCTTAAAATCTGCATGTTTCTTTCCTATAAGATCACTATAAAATTGAAAATACGAACCTCCACTTACAATGTTCAGTCATGTGAACAGCTATGTCCCGGAACGTTCTTGACTTGACCAATGGTTGAAACTCGAAGATAAAATCGACATTTTCATACAAAAGTGTTACACTTTTGTATGAAAATGACGATTTTTTTTTCTAGTTTCAAACATTGGTCCCATAGGAAAAGTTTTTCATATTGACTGTCTGAGTTGCTTCTAAAAGGATTGGACAGGGTTTTTGTTACACATATTGTATATCATACATACAATATCCACACATATACACTACATACCAACACCGATAATGAGAATGGTGATAGAATTAAAAAAGAAGTAACTAATTTATAAGATGAGAATGAGAAAACTCTTCTTTTAAAATAAAATGTTGTGGAAATTTTTTTGATGTTAATGTTTAAAGCACTTCAGAGCCGTGAAGCTTGTAGGGTAAAAGAGTTAGGCATAAAATTTGTGCGATATAAAGGAATGAAAAGAAGACGAAAATCAGCAGAACTAAGTTGCCGATCATGACTGTAGGTAAGAAATTGAAATTTGTTTTTTAGGTATTCCGGAGAGTTTGGATTTAATTGAATTGAAAATAGAGTGCAAAGAATTCGCATAATAATGAAGGGACTATTCAAAAAAGGAACCAGGAACATTTAAGCAGAAAGTGAAAACATAATTTTAATGAGATGGACTGTCGCCTTAACAAAGCAGTTACATTACGTGAGAACGTTAATGTTGTATGTTAGCAGTTAAGTAAATTAACCATGTAAATAGTCGATACAGATCTCTTGGACTTTTTATTCGATTAAATTATACGATTATCTCGTTATTTCGTGATTGATTATTCGATTGAGGTCTGTAATAATGTAATAATGAAGTCATTAAAAATCGAAAGTTTTGAAACGAAATCGAGTCTTAATCGAGTGGGTGAACACCGAAACATGAACGAATTGTAGGAAAGTTGTACCTATTGTTAAGCTGAAGTCTAGACGTTTTGGTATCTAGGCTTAATTTTGACTTGATGACTTAGTTTGTATTTTGTATGACATAATGAACGTTATCTAATAATATCGGGAGCAAATCAACGGCTGGTATTATAAACATTTTGGCGACTATCGGCGACGGTCGCCGACAGCTAGGTGTGTCGGCGGGCATACTTTCGCTCATGTGTTAGAGCCCTAAGATTTCACCTTCAACCCTTGTGTCAAGGGTTTGACTTAGTTCAACAATTAAAACGTTTCCTAATGTTGTAAAAAAACCACATACAAATCACTGTTACAATATTTAAAATACAATTTTATGAGAGTGCGTGTTGTGCCAATGCCAACAGAGTCATACATGTCTGTAACAAGGGAGGATGTCGTTAATTCCTAAATTGTTTTGCATGGCACCTTTCTCTTTGCTTAGTAATTTTCAAATGTTGTGATTTATTCAATTTTACTTCCGTACGATTTGTATAAAGTTCAGTACATGATGCTGACTATATTAACCCTAGAGAGATAGTAGATTTGGCTTCAAAAATATCTTAAAATACTTATAAATGTCTGATATTCCATATAAACCCTGTTCAACCTGTTTTGCTTAAGTATGTAGACAGAAAATCTGTTTTGTTTTTGTTTTTGCCATATACAGAGTTACTGGTAACTAATGCAAAACCTCTTAACATCAGAATCAAACTCCCCAACACATTATAGATCTGCAAGAAAAAAGGCAAAAATTGCAGAAAATAAAATGGGCCTCCCATACAAATTCACTGATCACCTGGTCGAGTTTCTATGGGGATTCCAATTTTTTTTATTCGATTTTTTTATTTTTTTCTTGCAGATCTATATTATGTTAGGATTTTGATTCCGATGTTAAAAGGTTTTGCGTTAGTTACCAGTAACCCTGTATAATACATTACTCGTATTGATGACATCCGTCGTGATGGTCATCGCGCTAGTCCTACAATCCAGAGGTTCTGGGTTCGATCTATAGTCAGGGCAATTTAGTAAATGGCCTTTTCTAAAATGTCCTGGGTCTAGAGTGTAATTCTATATGTGTATTTATTATAAAATATGGTATCGTTGAGTTAGTTCCTATAACACAAGTTTTAACTTATCTGGGGCTAGTGTGATTTGTCCCTATACAACGTGGAAAGGGCATACCCGCAATAAATCGAACGGGCACGGGCTATACATATATACTAGATCACACAGATTAAAATAACAATCAAAAATTGGAAAACAAATATCGGCATATCCATGCAATGGTGTGCAGCCGCCCTGGCAATTTGTATGAGAATGTAGATTTTTTTTCTTTTTTGTCTATTATTTTATTATCATTACACTATAATAGTCTGTGGTTCAATTTATTACGATTATGTCCCTCCCACGTTGCATATTTATTTATTTATTTTATTCACCTTTTTGTGAAGGAGCTCGACGATTTGTTGTTTTAATGTGGTTTGGGCCATGGAGCTTCTTTTCCGTATGTGTCTTCTTAGAAATCGGTTTAATCTGTGATTTTAAAAACATTCTCACGTTCATGAGAACATATAAGGAAGGCAAAGCACCTATTAACGATTATTGCATCCATACGACATAACTTTTTTATTAGCAAAAGCTTTTAACAACAATAAGTAAGAAAACTGCATATGGTCACTTTATTCTTAAGTACTTGTTGATTTATGACTGGAATAATTTATGAAGGCTGCGGGTCAAGAGGATTTTTTTATCAATGAATATTTTTGACGTTTCGTTTCTTAATGAAGGTAATTTAAGCTTGTAATATAAGAAATACACCTTTCACAAGACATCATCATCATCCCAGCCCTTCTTCCGCCCATTGCTGAGCTTGAGCCTCGTTTCGTCGACGCCACTCATCTCGGTCATGTGCTGCTCTCATCCTCTGGTATGGCCCGCGACTTTGATTATATCTTCAACCCATCCCATAGGCGGACGCCCGACGTCTCTCTCACCCATTCTGGAGTACCATTTGGTCAGTGCTTTTTCTGCCACAAGTGCAGAAAAAAATCTCGAACTCCTCCGTGCTTTGGGAGGCACGTTAAGCTGTTGGCATTGTGACGGCGTCAGCATTGTAAGTATTGCAGTCATCTAGCTATGTCAGATGCCTAAAAAACAAAACATAAATAATAAATTACACTGATTGAGCTAGTCCCAAAGTAAGTTCGAGACTTGAGTTATGGGATACTAAACTCAACAATGCCATTTTTATAACAACTACCTACATAGATAAACATCTAAGTCCAAGGACAATTTGAAAAAGGACATTTTCCAACTTGCCTTGACCGGGATTGAACCCGGAACCTATGGGTGGCGGAATAGCATAGTGACCAATACGAGCAACGGAGGTCGCAAATAAAACAAACATTCATATCAAATTGTTTACCATTACGTGATAAATACGATAGGTAAGTAATACATACATGCTTAAAATGCAAATAACCACAGTACAGTTAGCATTGAAAATTGCTATTTTTCCAAACACTTTAATATGCATTGCTTGCCCGACAAGATTTATACCCATCTAATACCCAATAATTTACAAAACGTCACACATTTCACATAAAATTATATCGGAACGGGTTACCGGTACCGGTATGATGGTATCGATACATCGGCAATTACAGGTTGAATCGGAAAAGATTTATTCGATAATCGCCGATCTAGGATCTATTCATATACTCGTAGGTTGCGGAACACAGGAGTCATGTGTAGTAATTATTAGTTCGAGCGGCGATACTTCAAAACGATGGGTTATTCTGTAACATAGACGCTTATTTCAAAAGATTTGTTTCTTGTATGATTTGATTTTTTACCCGACTACGGCAAAGCCAAGAGGAAGGGTTATGATTTCACCAGTCTATGTATGTAAGTATATATGTATGTAAATATCTATGTGTTTTCCACCGTAGCATCCGAACCGCTTATTCAATTTTGACAAATGACATGTCAATCAATTTGTGATTTTTTCCGGGTGACATAGGCTACAATTTGTATGCAATAAATGTATTATAATTAATGGTTCATACAAAAAAGAGCGTGTCAAAAAAGAATTGACAGAGTATGTGTAAATATTATACTGTATCAATAAAACAAAATTGTTGTATTACGTACTTGTAGGAGTTTTGTTTATGATATGTTTTGAGATTGGTCATAAATGTTGTCGTAAAGTTTGATTTATTACCTTGTATTTATGAGGCACGAGCAACACATTTACATGTGTAAATACTTAATACTTATTTATTTAGTAATTTCGCAATAGTATGACGTCAATAATGTAAGCGTTAATGGCTTAATCTTTAATAAGGACCTAATTGCCTCTAGATGTGATACACGTAAAGAGAATCTTTGAATATTACTTACTATTAAGTATTATAATATTACTTACTATCATATTAATGTACTTTCAATATTAATATTCAAGTGTAGTAAGTTTCCATTCGGTCTACCATCTGCTTTTCTATAGTTTTATAAGTTAGTTACTTACATGAAGTAAGTAACTTCATTATACGTTCAAACCTAACTAACCTTCCTTTCTCAGTTTACCCCACAGAGCTCCTTATGAACCTTAAATTATTGAAAATGTATTTTAACTATTTCAAATTAGCAAATATCTATTGTAAAATAGTTAGAATAACACTTTGATTAACATTTAATAAAAATTCAATTACACACGGCAGCTAGCAAACGCCGGCGGCGGCCATTTTGATTTAAATCATCGAAACAATATGGCAGACCGAGTGCAGAATATACACCACTTGTAATTTGCAGTGCATTTTAAATGTTTCTGTGCATTTTATGCGAATGTCTTATAAGACGTTTCAACAGATAGCATAAATAAGTGAATTAATTTTGCGCTAAGTGAAAAAATCATTTAGCATTATTCATTTTTTATACCTTATAAACCATTCAAGGGATGAGATTTAAAATATCGCTCAGCAAACGCTTCATTGCTATTTTGTAACAAAAACGTACATTTTCAACAGTATGTAAAAAATGTAACAGTAAGAACCAACCTATCTAAGTAAGTCAATGAAATTATTACCAAGTCTCCTTATGACTCGCCTAACAGATCTGAGACTGATTTTTTTTATTACCAGGGCAAATGGTAGGTAACCAGGTAGAATGCCATCAGCATTCTACTTGATTGAGCCATTAGATATGCGATTAAGATTTAATGTGTAAATTATTGTAAAACCAATCGGCATTCTATGTTCAATTAGAAGCCTAGAACACGCATTACTACGAAACTCCTATAAACCACATGTAGATATAGCCTAAGCTACACAAGTACACCTCTTTAGAAAGCTCGTCACAAATCAGGCCTAATCGTCGTCAGACAAAATACGTGATAGCTAAGACAAGTCTTACAGTCTGAACAAGTTCTACGCGTAATGAGGCGTTACTGTATGTCTTATCAGTGATTACATA
Organism: Acrobasis suavella; assembly: GCA_943193695.1. Classification (NCBI taxonomy): domain Eukaryota; kingdom Metazoa; phylum Arthropoda; class Insecta; order Lepidoptera; family Pyralidae; genus Acrobasis; species Acrobasis suavella. The sequence continues at coordinate 5,694,169 of OW971945.1, read as the reverse complement.
CAATCACAGTGCCATACACAAGCTTGTCGGTCTTAAATTCCTTACTTGCGTAACTGCCTGGTAACTAGGTACAAGATTTCACAAAAATCGCTTCGATTTGCTACTAAGACACCGTTTTTTACGTATTAGACGCGGTACGTGGTCTTCTTTGGGTGTTTAATATTAATTAAACGAACAACTGTTTAGCTTTTGTTATTTATTTAGTGAATAATAGTTTCGAATCAATTGAACTTTCCTATTAAGTTGATATCAATCAATTGCAATTTTATTAAAATTTAGGTATTTTATTCATAAATTCGGTCAAAAATAAAATTTTAAAAACAACACCAATCAACCAGAAAATAAATAAAAAGGAATGTTCTTCTGATGTTAAGATCTGAAAATGCTTAAAATTGGTCACGTAACATAATTCTGAATCGTTCTCGACTAACCCATGTTCTTTTTTTTTTTTACTGACATCAAAACAGGAGGAGGTTATTGATTTGTCGGAATCTTCTTTTATGTATGTTCACTGATAACTTAAAGACGCCTAGACCAATTTGGAAAATTCATTGTTTGAGTTAGGTGTTGAAGTCAGTATTTTAAATTACTAATTAAAGCAGATTTCTATAACACGTGTTTATAGAGAGCATCATTTAAGTATATGGAAGATTTCAAAAGAATATGACTTTGTAATATAAATATTGCTATCTAAATTTCTCGAGGATCGGTTGAGAAATGCGACGAACATCCGGGCAGGCAATACAAAAATCACAATAAATACAAAAAAATATTTAATTGATGAGCCTCTTAACCCGTTATATGCCGGAATATCAGACACACTAGTTGAACAATGCATTTTCGCGTAGATCTACGCAACGGCATACGAGAGGCAAATATTTTAACTAATATTACGTTGTTTGAAAATCAAATGATTTGAAAGCATCCTGGGCTGAAAGCCTGAAACGAGGACGCTTCGCGCTAGCTTGGTCAATCAGACTGAACTAAAAAAGCCTTTAAATTGATAAACGTTCGGCGTATCAATATTATACGCATTATTTAGATTTAATACTTTTTGCGTCTAGCGGTGGCGTAAAGAATTTAAAAACGTGCTCAATCAAATCATCTTAATTAGTTAGACTGTCTCTAGGTTGGTAAAGGCAAATACGATAGTTTTTACTGATACTATCGTGTTTCATGCCTAATTTAAAGTTGTCACTGTAAACTTTAGTTTGGTAATGTTAAAATAGGTAAAGGCGTTTTGGACTGGGGTCCGGAAAGCATAGTTTTAAATGTAATAAATTAATTTATCATAATGATATTTATACTTTAAAGACTACTAGGCATATTTGTTTTAGTCATAATTGAAAATGTATAACTATATTAGGCATAATCGTGTTATCATCGTCATCTTAAGGCTCAACAGCCGCTGGTGGGCCTGGGCCTGGTCAATTATTTTCTTCCAGACAGTTCTATTCTGGGCTTTCTGTCTCCAGCTTTTGACGTCGATATTTTTAAGGTCCTGTTCGACGCCCTGTCTAGCGTCTGTCTCGGCTTCGACAACCCTCAGGTCGAGTCTCCAGTAAGTTGTTTGGTACTCAGGCCTCTTCCATGTTCGCTACATACCCTGCCCATCGTAGACGTCCAATCTTAATAGTTTTTAATGACATTAAGGCTCGTCTGTTCTGTTCAACCGTGTTTATCCTAATTATTAATACGCATATTTTTAAGAGTCCTAAGGTTAAATAAATATAATTGTAGACACTTTTAACTTTAAGCATACTTTGATATGACCGACGAATAAAGAACTTCCAATTCATTTATTTAGTCAATTTACTGTCTAGTTCAGATTTCCATTAAAATAATCATATTGGCAATAGCACCTTTAACCTATTTTTAGACTATGTCATAATTAATAATTTATGTAAATAATAATAAATAAATAATAATTCAGGTTATACATTATGTATTTTGATATGTCATTTTATATCACTTAAACTAAAAAGCATAAGTATGGCTTAGGTTTTCTAGTTCAATCTTACTAATAACGGCAAACCTAATATAACCTTGACATGTAATTGAAGAAAATAACAACTTCCGTATCTTTGAGCTAATATGGTTCTCAATAGTTTCCCTTGAACTCTAATTTATGATGTAATTAGAGGTGTCAATAAGGATGCATTAGAAATAATAGTCCCTACGTGGAATAGATGTGTAGGGTTGCTACTATCCAGTTTGAAGTGGTAGTGGCCAATCGGTTAAGGCGCTGTCCGTGCGTGTGTGAGGCATGAGTTCGATATTTTAGTAAAAAAAATACAACTAAGAGTCACGGGTCTTGTGTCTCTGGTCTGTAAGAGCCCTAAGAACATAAAACAAGCAAAGGTATATCTTTAAAATAATATAATCTAATGAAGGACTTTCCAGGCCACGTTATTTAAAATCAAATAGATGGCGCTGTGAAACACTGGCGGTCTTTAGGCATCGTCCGCCACTGAATCGGCTATGAAAACCAGTGGACTCATATAAGTTTGTCGCCAGAAGCTCCCTTAAAGCGATCAAAGGACCTGCACCAACCTTAGATTGTATATTTAGGGTTAGGGTTAGGTTTGGCATAAAGAAGTGAAAATATAAAGATGGGGTCTAAAGGACTAGTATCTAGATCCAAGGAATCATTTTAAAATATGCTATAGTTTTCCTGGTTTCGCTGTTCTTTCGATAGTTTCTGTTGTTGTGATTGTGCTTGGTACCAAATCTTTTTTTTTTTGTATTGACTTTGGACCCTTTTCTTTTGACTCTAACTACTGCTTTATATAAAGACCTGGCTATTATATTTTGATTCTGTTTCTACTACACTCTGACGACTTGGCTATAAATATTTGGACATTAAAGAATTGGACAATATTTACGCTAAGGTTCATTATCATACTGCCAGCGATGCACAGCGCCATCTATGATTTTTTATGGAACGTGGCCTGGAAAGTATCTCATTGGTTAGAGCGATCCAAAATTAATTGTATCTAATGATCGAACGAAGCAAATTTATCCGTGTCTCTTTGAACAAACTGATGTTTGTTCGACAATAACTCGAGTAGCTTTTATCTAAGCCTAATTAAATTACATAAGCAAATGGATGAGACTAAGTGATTTTTTTAAAATCCGAACCAAACAAATTGCGTAAGCAAACGCCGAGATATAGGGTTATATAAGTTGTTCAGATAAAACTCTAAAATTAATTCAGCCAGCCCTAGAGCTAAGTAGGCAGGGCACGCACCGCTTTCCCCGGTACCCGTGCGAAGCGGGTCTTTCTCGGTAGTAATCTGCGCCGGATTATTGGAAACATATTGAACAATAACAGAACGGTAGTCGGACACGACTGCCCCTATCTAATGCTCCGTTGGTTGCGAATGTAGTGATGTATAATTTTTGGAAGAGACAAACGTGATCAAAGCTAGTCACGTTATCACTCAAAGAATGATCATCTATTTATATGCAGCTCCATACAAAATGAAATACCTACCTTTCCAAAATGTACGGGGCTGCAGATTTGTTTTGTGATTTAATTGATGGGAGAAACCTCCTTGGCAACCTTTTGACGACCTCAGTGGCGTAGTGGTCACCATGCTAGTCCGCCACCCAGAGATTCCGGGTACGATACCCGGTCAGGGCAAGTTAGAAAAGGGCCTTTTTCAAATTGTCCTGGGTCTTGGGTGTTTATCTATATATGCATTTGTTATAAAATATAGTATCGTTGAGTTATTATCCCATAACACAAGTCTCGAACTTACTTTGGGGCTAGCTCAATCAGTGTAATTTGTCCCTATATATTTATATTTACCAATATAGAACCTACATAAGCTACCAACTATACCTTCACGAATCGGCCAGTTTTTTTTACATATTGTTAACCGAAACTATTTTATTTTATGATATACAGGGTTACTGGTAACTAACGCAAAACCTTTTAACATCGGAATCAAAATCCTAACATAATATGGATCTGCAAGAAAAAAATAAAAAAACCTAAGAAAAAAAATTGGAATCCCCATAGAAACTCGACCAGGTGATCAGTGACTTTGTATGGGAGGCTCATTTTATTTTCTGCAATTTTTGCCTTTTTTCTTGCAGATCTATAATGTGTTGGGGAGTTTGATTCTAATCTTAAGAGGTTTTGCGTTAGTTACCAGTAACCCTGTATACATACATACCTATTTATCATAAAATAAAATAGTTTAGGTGAGTTAGTATTGCATAACACAAGTTTTAATTAATTAGGGGCTCGCTCAATCTGTGTGATTTGTCCCTATATATTTATTTATGCACTGTAAAAGACAGATTAGGAAATGGCACCAAAAAAAAAACGATTGAAGTGATACCTACAAAATGCGACATATATATCATACGTCTCCGATTGTTCAAATAGTTTAAAACTTTACTGGCATGGCTTGCTTGTTCAATTAGGTCAGTCTTTCCCAAAGTGGGCGATAACTCCCCCTTGTGGGCGCTGGAGGCTTTAAGGGGGGCGGTAACGGGCCCAGAATAAAGTTGGGGGGCGCTGATGTGATTTAAGCAATGAGTGATTTATAACTTCAGCTATTTCATATTTTAAATTTCACTGAAATTAAAATCCTCTTACTACACAACATCCATTTATTAGTTCATATTTATATCCTTTTTTATTGTACAAATATAAACTAAAAATGTAATTAATATTTATTATTTTTATGCGTTCAACGCTATTTATATCGTTAAAGGAATCAAACACTGAAAAAATTTCGTGTTTTAAAGTTTCGCAGGTGAGTTCCCACTTCCAATACTCTTTATTATTGTAAAATTGTATTATTATTGCTATTTTTTTATTTAAAATTAACAATGTTGATTATTGTTATTTTTTATAAAAGATACTCTAATGTACTGGTGTATGTATTATTATTGCTCTCTCGTTTAGAATATAGGTTGAACTAAACTACAGGCAAGACAAATATGTGATTCAGGTTTTTATAGTGAAAAAAATGGGGGGCGCTACAAAATAACAGATTTTTTAAAGTGGGCGTCTGACAAAATAAGTTTGGGAACCTCTGAATTAGGTAATGTATTATGTGATGTATACGTTAAAATCAACACGTTTTAGCTAAATATTTATTAACGGTGTAATGAGTTAGAAGCCATTTCAGGTCAGGTCACACCCAAAAATGTCTCTTCTAGTCTAACTATTCCGCTGTAAATATTATTTCCAATTGATCGTGAGACGTGACGCTCGTGGAAGTGAAACCTCTTTTATAATGAGCGATTATGAGTAACGATTCTCGATTTTTTCGTCAAAAACACAATGCCAATTGCGAAATTCTTCCATTCGGAATCGTTTGGACGTCGAGCGAAGACTATTGTGCTACGTACTTCCGATTTAGTTGTTAGAGCGCGAATTTGCATGCAAATAAAACGGGACTAAAAATTTATATAAACAGTACTGAAAGAAATGTCTGAATAGGTATTCCATTCATAAAATAGTTCATGTAAATTCATTTACTTAATATTTTTATACATTTAATGTTGTTATTTTTGCAGTGATTCGCAACAGGACCGTAAACAAACACCTATCCAAAGTTATCGAACACGAATAAGTCAATATAGCTAGCTGCACGTTAGTCAGGTCAGACTCAGATCAGACTGACAAACCTAATTTTGATCCTAGTTGATTGCAAAAACTCACCTACTTATGATTATTTTGATGCAATCTTTTTATTAATTCAAGGGTTATAACATACAGATCATATTGTTAGTGCTAAATAAGGTTTGTCAGGCGCCAGAAATTAGTGCATCAATTTGTCAGTTCAGCCTGGAACACGTCAGATTGTTGCGTAGATACACTGACTTTTTAATGAATTTAATGAAATTCTTCGGTTCGATTTAGGTATTTTTCTCAATGAGTTTGTATTGTGAATATTAGGAGGAATCTAGGCCTTGAATATTAGTACCTTTCCATCTTTTACGATATATGTCGTAAGAGGCGACTAAAAGACTAAGCAATAACAATTAGTGCTACTACGTATTCCCACGGAGGGTTGATACTTGATGTCAGACAGCAGCCGGGCGGCAGGTTTGTTCCCACAAATAGTTGGTAAGGACGACAGACAGTTATAGAAATATCTTTACCAATTTACGCGGTCTTCAGCATCCTTGGGTGACTATTCACACACAATTTTGTTATATATAAAAAGCACAGCATAGAAGCACAGTACAGCTAAAGATGCAAGCGGAAATGCGCTATGATGAGTAGAAGACAAAATTATTAACACACAAATAAGACATCACAGTCACAGTGCATCAATTTGTCAGTTCGGACTCGAGATCAAACTGACAAACGTCAGATCGTCGCGATGATTGTGCAGACTTATTTATGAGTCTTTTGATGCGACTGATTCAGTTCGATTTATTGTACTGTTTTAATGAGTTCGTGTTTTATCTTTATTAGTTTATTTATTTACACATTAAATGAATATAGAGGGGACTGATAATATCTTTACGAGAGGAGATATTGAATTATGTATGATAATATATAGGTAAACGTTTGTATAGATAGAACAAAAGGAGATAGGATAGAAGAGTTAGAAAAAGTAAAATATTGATAAAATAATATAAAACAGAGAAAGAAAGCTGATATCGTTTTCCAAAGCAACACAGTTAAAATGTTATGTACTAAGATAAAAGATATGTTTTGTGCCCAAAGTTTTATCATTACATAGTATAAAACAAAGTAGCTTCCCGCCGTCTGTCTCTTTGTATGTGTGAATGGTATGTTAAAAATATGCAATGGATTTTAATGTGGTTTACATCAATAGATAGTGTGATTTAAGAAGATTTATTTATATAACGTGTAACAAAATTTACTGAACCTATTTAAAAGTAGATTCAGTCCATAATACTGAACAACTTTCCCCAAGAAACTTATATCGAAATATGAAAAATATTGTTTGGCTTTCCATAGAAACTCGGATCAGGTGATCGGTCAACTAGTATGAAAGGCCAATTTTTTTTCATATTTTGATATATGTTTCTTGGGAAAAGTTATTCAGTATCATTTACTGAATCTACCCTTACAATAGTTTCAGTGTATTTTGTTAGACCTTATATATGCAGTACATACCCTTGCAAAAAAGCAAAGTTGGGGCGGTTGATAATAAAGTTATTTATGTTGTATTTATATCATTAAGTAGCACATATGATTTTTTTAATTCAACCATTTATAAAATAAAATAAATGTACGAATTGCCACCTATAATTATTTAAATAGAAAAGTGCCGTCAGTATGAAATTCGATCCAATTGTGAAAATAAAAATAAGAAAATATATTTGCTGAATTAAATTTCGTACAATTTAGTATTAATGTAATTAAATACCAATTCCAATGGACAGGTTCACTTAAGTAATAAATAATACCTTCAACATCCACAGCCGTATATCATTTATTTCTAAAGTAAACGCGTTTTCCTTACGTCTAACCACATGAGTGAAATGAGAAATCCTACATGCGAACACATTAACGGGAAAGTCGGAACCGTTTATAACATAGCCCAGGATTTTATTATCTAAGCAGGGTTCGTCACCAACTGGACACATGTACTCAAACTGAAACTGTTTATCCTTGGATATCTAGACTCGCAGTAGCGTCTCCAGTCAAAATAAAGGAGCTAGCGGTGACGACACTGACGACACAGCAGCTTTGTGTATATTGGCATGAATCGTTTCGAGCTACTATATCTTTTATGTCGGTTAAGTCGTCAAACACACCAGTATAATATTAAAATTTGGCTCCCATTAATGTTTATAGTGGGATTTTGGTCACATTCTAATTTAAATTTATAATATATCAAACCGTTTACTAATTTGAACAGGAAGATTATCTGACGCGGATGGATGAATAGTGTCTAGTGGTATTCTATTATATCCAGTTCTTTATTGGTTTAAAAGCTGAGAATATTGCTTTATATATACGTAAAGAAATTCTGTCGCAAATATTTGATACTAGCTGATGCCCGCGACTTCGTTCGCGTGGACTTTATGACTCCGGCGTATAAATATAAATAAAAACTAATGAGAGAGAGAGAGAGAGAGAGAGACAGAGGGAGAAAGTACTTGTAACAGTGTTAGGAGTTAAAAGTCAATATTATTTTAATTCTTTCCTTCGGGAGCCAATATGAAAAGAGCTGAAGTGTTACTAACCCTGGAGAAAGCCACAATAAGTAGGCCTTGCGAAAAACCAGTCCTTAGATCGACATCAGCAGCTTTAAGCCTCTAAAACTGTGACTTATTTTCATAACAAAGCAAGTTAACATATGGAACTGTGTATTTTCAAAAGGAAAATTGTTAGGGATGAGTGGCATACGCGGAATAAATACAGTTTCACTGGCATCACTCACTTTCTGTGAGCTTTAAGTGTCTCAGCAGACTATGCCGAAGTTTAGTGGCTAAAGTTCAGTTTTCAATGTACAGACACATTTTTTTTACTCTTTTATTATAGTATAGATGTAAGGATAAAATTTATATAATAAATACTACTGATATATCTACAAAATTATCTCTGAGTTCTTTTTAAAAAAATGTGTCCAATAAATGATACAGTTAACACACAGGTGTGTCCAGTTGGCAACGTACCCTCTCAGCTTATACAACATACAATAATATATAATTAGTTAATGCGTACGTATCTGAGTACGTGTGTAATGATAGTATGCGTTGACTTAGGGCGTTTTGTAGTGGGGAGGTCGGGGTAATGGAACTTAAGGCAAAGTATTTATTTATTTTACTTTATTACAAATAAAACAGACGGACTTAAAGCCATAGGCTTAGACTACCTAAGTGTAATATATTTAAGGGGGTTTTATTTTTCATTTTTTTAATAAAAAGGTTTACTAATAGTCAATTCAAATATAAACATACTAGCTGTGCCTGCGACTTCGTCCGCGTGAAAATCCGTTCAGCAGTTTCAGACATTCGGCTGTACAGTGTGCATACAAATAAAAATCTTAAAAATCTTTTTATTGTTCTGTAACTCCTTATATATTTTGCTCACGAATACATACTTTATTATCTGTATTTGGTGCCCGCGACCTCGCCCGTGTAAAATTCAGTTTTCTTACACACCCTTGTTTATGACATGACAACTTTAAAATTTTTGTCAGATTAGTCTGTATATTTACAGTTCGATTTTTTTATTGTGAAGCGGTATACTTTTAATATTGCAAATGTGTAAGTTTATAAGGATCTTTAGATGTATGGATATCAGTTACTCATTCATACAACAACTTATGAATGGATTATACTGAACCCTTACAATAATAATCATTACCTTTGTGTATAAATATATAGGTACGCAGGCGAAGTCAGCAGCCAAACGTAACTTCCACGATGAGCACTTAGTCGAGACTCCCTTTGAGTGGAACTCTCCGAGGCGCGAGTCAATGAATTTCGCTCTCGATTTACACTTAGTCGTGCCTGTCTTTTGTCATTGGATTCTACTCATCTGCTGTCTTTTCGCTAGTCTAATATTCTGTGGCAGATTTGACTTTCTCCGTAGCATTTTTGAAAGCAAAGCACGAAATACTATTATATATATATATATATATATATATATATATATATATATATATATATATATATATATATATATATATATATATATATATATATATATATATATATGTATATATATATATATCCGAAATTCTACTCATCTGCTGTCTTTTCGCTAGTCTAATATTCTGTGGCAGATTTGACTTTCTCCGTAGCATTTTTGAAAGCAAAGCACGAAATACTATTATATATATATATATATATATATATTTATATATATATATATGTATATATATATATATATGTATATATATATATATATCCGAAATATCTAACCAACCCACAAAACATCAAAACAAGATCAGAAGTCCATATTTTCATAGCAAAATATAGCTAAATATCAGTATAAAATCAAGAAATTCAACAACAGTACCTAACCAAATTACAGAGCAAAACAATCAGCTTGTATTTATACTTTTTCACAAAAACAACCATAGCGGGTTTTAAAATTTCTTGAGGCGCCATCTGTTGCGATTTAATGTAACTATATAACGCCCATAGAAAAATTATCTTTACACTTTAAATGACGATGACTTTTTATCTGACATCAGATTTCAATGAAACAAAGCCTATTTGTTGCTCAGGGATGAGCTTAGTCTTTTAGTGAAAACCGCGTAAAAATCTGTTCAGTAGTTTTAAAGATTAGCGAGTACATACAGACAGACAAAAAAATAAAAAGTAAGTTTTTGTGTTCTGTTACTCTTTTTTATCGCCCACACCCATTTTTTATTAATTTTATCAAATGCGCGCGGTTCCTACTGTTTTATTATATGAATTGATGTATTGATTAATAAACAATGTTCATTACCTACTCAATCTTGTGACGTAACTGGTTATTTGAAACTCTATCGACACTAACCTGAAATATTTTGGTCGAAATGCACTTTTGGTAACTATTATTTGTTATTTTTTAAATTGTTTTGGCAATAGCCCCTCTTTTAAATAAGTATACAAAATATGGACAACACATACAAATTTCTTTAAAAATTCTTAAACAAAATCAAAATTTCAGATGTATAACACAATCATTGTTTATGTTCATGTCTTAATAAAGAAACAACAAACCATAAATTATGTGAAATATAATTAAAATATAATTTTAATTTTATACAACTATTTTGCAAACAAATATTATTATGATATATTCATTCGTCTAATAGGACAAAAGTACTGCTGTATCTAGTTTGTGTTAATAATACTCATTTACTCTATGTTTATGTTTTAAGACTGGTTACTTTGATACTTTAATTTTCGGCCTTACTCATGCAAATATTGAACCCTTTGAACAAATAAACGGTATTTTATTTCATTCGTCTAATAGGACAAAGTAATGATGTAGGTAGTTTAAATGTTAAAAGTACTCATTTACTTTAAAAATGCACGGTTATGTTTTTGAAAGTGGTTATATTGTTACTTTAATATTCGTCTTCACTTATACAAATATTGCTGTAGTATGTATGTACTTTTTGGACAAGTAAAGGTAAAACGTATTTTATTTATTTATTTATATGTAATAATTTGATTCTGATTTTATTTATTAATATTTATACTACCTATACTTACTTCCCTTAGAGCACAGTGTGTTCTCGTATCCCCAGTCTCCCCTAGTGGCCTGACACACTTCTCTTTGTAATTGTGGCAATTCACCGCGGTCTGAGCGACACGTCAAAAAATCGACATGTCGCAACCTTGGCTGATTGAGCCGTTCACATGTAACCCCACTGAATATTTCGTCGAGAACTGACTTCCCAAGAATTCGAGAATATGCTACTTGCAATAAAATTACATGAAATATGTAGTAACATTTTGCAAACTACAACCAACTGTAAATGAGCGTCCGATCAAATAGTAAGTAAGTACTAACTTACCTTTTTAGTCAAGAACCAAACCTATAAGACGCCGTCCGTATGGGATGCGACTCTTAAAAATTCTCATTATTTTAAATCAGGTGAAAATATCAATTCTGTATAAGCAAATCCGAAAATTGTATTTGTGAAACAAAAAAAATATAATAAAGAAATTAAAACTAATAACACATTTTATCACTGAACGTGATCCACTCAGCGTAAGTGACTAGTCGCTAGGTAAAGCAGACCGCTAACACTAGTGTTCAGTGATCAGCGGTAAATTGTTTTTATTTAGAAGGATTTCGGATTAATCTGTCTATTGGTATGTTGATACCCACTTCTTGTTTATTTTTAAAGACTTTACAGACCTTGATACTTCTAGGTTTACCTCAGAATGTGCATAGACTATCTCCATAGAAAGTAACGTACATTTACGTGTTCATTTTTAGCGCTTAACATAGGCTATTAAAATTCTTACATGTTCAAATGGACCTGCACTCGACATTTTTTGTCTGCCATCTCTAGTTATAACAACTCATTGCCATAATCAGCCGATTATGCCAATACCACTCTCGGTGGCGGGCCCTTTGGGCTGTTTGTTATTGCCTATCTATATTTCCACTCTAATATTACTGATGTGTGTTATAAGTGCCACGTAATGGTTCCCTTAGGGTGTCCACGTATGAGAGGCATTTCTATATTGATTATACTGATTATAGGAAAGCTTTACAATGTTGCAATGAAGGTACGTTTCCGGAATTGGCTAGGGATTTGTTTCGTGTATGTTTGATTTTTACCAAAACAAAAATAATCGTGTTATAAGGTTGCCGTCTGTGTGTCTGTCTGTGGCATCGTAACCCCTAAAAGAATGGGCCGACTATGTGATGTTTTTTGTTGGAAAGCTGACGTAATCGAGATGGTTCTTAGCTTCAGTTGTGTCGGGGGCTGCTTACAATTTTTAATTTTATTTCTTGTGTATCAACATCTTTAAGGTTTTTTCAAATTATGAAAATTGTAAATACAAATTTAAACATTCACAAATGTCATAATTTGAGTACAATCGGTACATGTTTAAGTACTAATTTCACAATTAGTAATTATGACATAGCAATGTATTCTCAGTCCACATATCTAAATTTTAATATCAGTAAAATTGTAAGCTGACGTTTTTGGAGGAAATGCTGCAGTACAGTTTTTAGAGGTGACGTCGCAAGCCCCCACTCCGAAACTTTGATGCTTCGTATCATTGCGATTTTTTATTGGCAAACTCAAAAATATGAGTCCCTTATTTTTAATATATGATAATCTAAAAGACGGACTAATTACAATTATACTTTTATAACCCTGTCGTCACCCCTATTCTAAAGTGACCGATAGCAACATGCCTGCCTCCACTAATTTACTGCAACATGGCTTTGTTCATTTATCCTCTACTACCTATATAGTATGTGGATGTCCTGATATGCGTTTGCCAACGTTGGCGAGAACCTTTCCACCCCAGTTGTTAACAGAGAACATTTTGTTTTTATGATTATATTTATGTTCTTTCTTACCATAGAGCTATTAATATAACGTCATTGATAAGGCCACACGCTTCAATTTTCTTTACAGAGGTAATATCCCGTTGATCTTCCGCTCTACCTATAACTTCAACAAAACATCATTTTCATAAACCTTTTAAATCTTATTTAGTACAAGACAAAATGTCTCACACTTGACCAAATAAACCGTAAGAACAGCCATCTTACACAATTAAAAATAATATTGCCAGTTATCTTTCAACAAATTCGTCTGACCGTTGTTCAATGACCGTTCAACGCTGTCACCTTTGCTATAAAAAGTAAAATACACACGCAAATGAATATCAACTTTATCAACTGAATAATAAGATGCACGTTGAATGAATTTGTAAGATAGTTGGGTAAGCCGTGGAGGAAACTGTAGTTTTATTTGTTGGCGTTTTGAAAGTTGCATACGGAACGGATACACTACATTTTAGCATTGTTATTGTGATTACACTGTACACTTCACCTCTACTATTTGTTCAAGCCACTATCAATTACATAATGTTTCAAAACTAAAAACCGACTTCACCCCCAAACTACATAACCGATTTTAATAAAACTTCTAGTTTAAAAATCAGTCCAGGCGTCTTTGAATAATATTCGAACATACATAAAAAAGCATCGCGACGAATTGATAAATCTTTTTCACTATGGCAGTCGGTTAAAATACATAAACAAGTACAAACGTTCTTTTTTTTATTGACTAGCTGCGCCCCGTGGTGTTACCCGCGGTATATATAAAAAGTAGCCTATGTGTTAATCCAGGATGTTAGCTTCCTGCATACCAAATTTTAACAAAATTGGTCTAGCCGTTTACGCGTGAAGAAGTAACAAACATACACTCTCACAAACTTTCGCCTTTATAATATTAATGTGATAAAGTACCTATTCTCCATTCCTACTGGTACTCCATTTCTTATCCTAAAATGTTCAGTCCGAATGTCATAATCTATAATAATCTTTATCATCTATAATGTTCAAATATCCGTAATTTTCATTTACCTAATTATCTTGAATCATAACACTTTTGTGCCATAATATGAATGGCTATAATAATTAAATTTTCTAATTTTGGATGCTATAAAGTCACATGTCCTAGGTTTGAAAAAAGTTATAGTAATGAGCTATCCGCATTAAAGGTATTGTTAGTTTTTCCAGATTCGTTTTTTATAAGTACAATCAGATTCCCAAGTACCTATGTTCGTAGAATCTACTTCGTTGCCTTAAAATATCTCCAGTCTTTTTTTAGAGACGTAAGTTTCAACAAATCGTGCTAAAGTAGTAAGTACACCTTTTTAAACCTGTGGTAATGTATATTGCTTAATTTTCATTTTAGTTTTCTCAAGTTGACCTATTGGTATTTTGGTCAACATAAACTATGAAAATTTAAATAAACACATACAAACTTCGAGAAACTGAAACTCGACCTCAACTCGAATGTCATTTAACAATCGAGAACAAATAGTGTTGTCATCACGGATGGTGCGTAACGCGGTGGCTGGTTGGAAGCTCATTTCATGCCCCATTGTGGCATCTTGTGAAAGCAATCGGTCTAGTTTTTGTACGAAATAATTACCGCCCATGTTCTATTTTTTGTATGAGACTTACGGGTAATTCTTAAGTGTCTATGAACCAATTTTAGTTAAGTTTAACCGTATATTAGAGAACCAAATGCCTATCTACAATTGGTGACCACGTAAAGAGGTAAAAACTTGATAAAATGTAAGAATTTAAATAAATATATATAAAGTAAATACTTATGTAGAAGGGTGATTTTAATTAAGTGCAGAATTCATTCCATAAAGTCACAGAATAAGTACTAGTTCTCACGTTCCTACAAAAGTCTCATTTAGCAAAGGAATTAAAAGAAATATCTACTCAATGTGGTAAGCGATATGGTTTAATTCAGCTCGCGTCAGAACTCAGCACTTTTTCGTTTAGATACCTAGAAATCCATTGCAAGCCAATTTCATTTTAATTATTCTAGACAGACAATTCATATAACGAATTTCCCACTGCGCAGTGGTCGCCCGCGCATAGTAATAATGTAGGTATATTTTTAATACCTAAGCAGGGAGTGACACAGACCTGATTAAGTCCCTTATCACACTGCATTTTTTATTTTCTGTTGCATACAATTAAATTGAAACAATACATGGATGACTTGCATTGTCTAAACTAAATACTAATTTATTGCTCTACATACATACTATCACGTCAATTCCTAATGGAGCAGACGGAGCATTTTGGGCCTTGCAGTTCTAAGAAGAAGCTAGGGCTGCAAGGCCCAAAGTCCACTTTAAGCGTGATTTTGGGCGAGAACTCGAGAAGGTGGAAGTAGTGACACAAAATAAGTACTAGTACTCACGTACAGAAGTCTTACTCAAAAAAGAAATTCAATGACATATCTACCTAATGTGGTAAGCGCTATGGTTTAATTTAGCTCCCGTCAGAACTCCTCACCTCTTCGTTTAGATACCTAGACATCCATTGCAAGCCAATTTTCTTCTTATTACTCTGGACAAACAATTCATGTAACTGAATTTTCCCCTTCGAAGTGGTCGCCGCGCACATAGTAATTATTCAGGTATATTTTCGATACCTAAACGGGGAGTGACACAGCAGGCCTGGTAGTGATGGGTTCGATGACAGACTCAAATCCTCCTTTGATATAAAAACATCTGGGCGTTCTGGGAGCTGGAGTCCTCAGACCTTGCACAAGCAGAAATAATCTCGGACCCAACAAAAAGCCACCTGGATTGGATTCGATGCTCAGCGATGAAGAACTGGGTCGGCCATACCTGACTACCATCTCCACAAGTGGAATTCCAGAATATCTTCGGAGTGTGACTGTGGAGCTGTTGACCAAACATTACAACATATCGCCGAAGAATGTCCACCATACCAATTCTCTGGAGGACTTACTGAGCTCCATACTTTCACTCCGCCAGCTGTAGGCTGGCTAAAAACCAACCACTGAATGTTTAGGACACTTGCAGTAACATGTCGAACGACATGATGATGAATGGGTTGCTAGCCTTTTCGCTTAGTCCCTTGATCCCTTGATCGGTTTCTACGATCTGTGCGGGAAAAGAACTGATACATTCTAAGCTTTTTTATTTTTTTTTCCAGAAAAGCATGGAAAATTATTGCTCAAAAAAATAATGTATTTCTTCAATTAAATCTTAATATACCTATATCTCATTCCAATGATTCATTTTCATATTACTTACTATAATTACGTGACTGATTAACCGAACCGGTATGGGAAAATACGTATCTTGGTGAAATATATTCATTATTAAATGATTCAGAATCATGGAAAATTAACAAAGATCGTGATAATTTAAACTACATTGTATAATATAAATATTTAGAATTACTTAGTCATATAGAGTTTTTCATTTACCTATGCAAGGCTTAACATTAAAAAATATTAAGTACTTAACAACAGAATTTTTTAAGAGTATTATTTCAAAAGCAAAGTAATTAGGACAACGTTCATCATTTTGCTTAGCTACGCCAAAAATCTTACTGAGTACTTTCAAATTAGACCGTGAAAAGTCTAGAAAATTACTCAACCAAACAAGAATCTAGATTTACCGGTTGACTAGAACGCTCGAAAACTAAAAAAGATATCCCCAAACGCAGAGGCTGTTAATTTGGAGACGATAAAAGTTAATTTTTGGTTACATAACTGTTTGGTAATAGAGAGAGGCTTGATTGTCAGTTATAACTGTTTAAAAATAACTAAAAACATCAATTTTCGCCGAAACGTTATAAAACATAAACGCGTTTGTAGTATTTTTATTTGGAAGAGGTTTTAAAGATTTAAGGGTCTGGTTGTCAATGACTATAGGAAAGATGCATAATTTTTTTTTCGTTGTGCCTTGGAAAGACTTCCTAAATACAGGCACGTCCAAGAAAAAACTACATTGCTAACCCAAACAAAAATATTATTAGGCTTTTTTATTTATAAGTAAGTAATTTAAGTTATTAGTTTAGTTTTAGTAAGTTTTTTTTTGTTTATATTATTTAGGTCAATGTGAAATTAACTAAAAGTTAAATGGCATTCGAAAGAACAAAATCAAAATCACTCCATTAAAAACTCTTCTCTGCACCCAAAATCTCCTTAAGATATAAAGGTTATGAAGTCAGGTCTGGAAGGACTTTGGAAGGCGTCTCGGAGCACCTCGCCTTAGAAAGATCGGACAAGATTAAGGTCACTTATGTCGCATTTGTAGGCGTCATATAATAACATTTGTTTAGGTGCTATGTCAAATATTGCGTTTACAGGATTGGCCTTATTACAAAAGTATGTAAATGTATTTTTTTAAGAAAATTCGATGTTAATATTAATTCTTAAACTTTTAATAGTTTCTAAAATGGATTTTTTCAATCAACTAAAAACCAAAGTTAGTGAATCGATAAAAGAATATAATTAAATATAATAGGTTAGGTTTACAAAAAGGCTGTCATGTTTTAAAAAAAACCAAAGCCTTAAAAAATAAAGAGAAAAATAAAGAATATAATTGCACTTAACCTTTTTCACGTAAATAACATAAAATCTGAGATTTTTATTATATCTGCTCATTATGCATCTTCTCTATTGTGAAACACAATTATTTTTATAACAAAAAGTCTGAGTGACAAAATCTACAATGTTTTATGTCATATATACAATGTTCTTTTTATTAAGTACAAATATTATAAGAGGTGATTCAGCCCATCATTTTGAACAACTGTTCTCTTTAAATGTTTACAGAAGTACGAAAAATAAATTAGGTAGTCCATACAAATCAAAGTAGTCATGCAAAATCTTTGCTATAGAAAATGTGTTTTTTTATATTTCGATATACTTTTATTGGGAAAAGTTGTTTACAATGATGGACTGAATTACATCTTAAAATATTTGTACTTAATAAAAAGGACATTGTACAGATGGTAACATTGGACCCAAGTTGTGTAAATGATATGCAATCAACAAATTGACGAAAAGTAAAGCTGGTAAGTAATTAATATGAGTTCGAAGTACCTACCCAATAATAACTAAATAAAGTATTTTAACTTATAGTTATACTTACCCTTACAACTTTTATCGTATTGGCGAAATACGAAAAACTATTACTTTACATACAAGAACAAAGACGCGATCAGTTATGTAATTTAAGCACCAATAAAAAAAAGTACAAGGTAGAAGTAATCATACAATTTGGCATATAAAATGGTCGATTGATTCAGATTTGATACGTCTACCGATAATAACGTATCAAAAAATGCAATGCAACCAACCACACAGAAAATTGAAATCTGAATTAGCAATATCAGTCTATTTCTCGGATTTCAATTATAGAATCTTTTCAAAAGTATGTTCGAATTTCGGATCATATTTTCAACAAAACTTTTCTTTATAAGATACAAGCCAGTGCTTCTAAATTCTTTCAATATTTTTAGCCAGTTCAATTTACACATTTTTATTTGTAGTAATATAAAGCTGTTTAATCATAAATTTTTATAATTAGTGTCAGTATTAGGTACATCAGACAATGCAGACACACGCACGTTCTACATTATATGATGTAAAATATATTTAAAATAAAAATACCACTATTTTAGAAAGAGTTTTGCCTCGATGAAATGATAGAAAGACCGAGATGATACCTCAAAATTGTATGCTACATTTTAAGAAATAAATTATTATAACTTTAATACTGACTTTGATTAAATTAAGAAGCATACAAAAATCACAGTACATCAAAAAAGAATAGATTCCACGCCTTGGGAACTGAATATTAAAATCCTGTTCCGTGACGGAACCACTCAAGTGTAAACAGTGTGTTAAACATAAAGAACCTTTTAAAAAGTTTTGACATCATTCCACGTAGATCAACGGCTACCGATGAATAAAAAAAGAAGTGAACCAGCCAGCGTTCTCAATGCAACTCATTTTATGAATGAAATAAGATTTTTTTCATGGTACCGCGTCAAATACGTGATTTCCTTCCCTTGGCTGTCCGAGGCGTGCATTCATTTTCTGTGCCTTCGAAATTCAAATACGACTTATATTCTTTTTTTCAAGCCAGTCAAAGTAAAACCTTAACCTTTTTACTTTAGGTTTAGTATTGAGGTTAGGGGGTTTTAAAAGTGTGTATCACAGAGCATTTCTTCGCGGTGTTACATCCAACTTTGTAGATGCAACTGCATCGGGGAGACTGCAATATTAGACGCTTGAAGGACACAGATGTGGTCTTAGTAACGAGATTTTACTTGTAAAGAGTGGTTTGCGGTGTGATTAAGGATTTTAGAAGGATTTATCGGAAACTGTGAGAGATTTGAATTCGTATTTTGAGCAGGAATGCTTTGCGACATTTGCAAATTAAGCAACATTATGTTTGAAGTAAATTTTACTTATTTAGTTTCACCTGTTTTGTAGTCTGTCTGTAATCAAATCGTGCAAGTTAAACTTATCCTACTTTCCGATTGAGCTGAAATTTTGTACGGATACGTATATCGCGTGACGATGCAATATTATGATGACATGGAGCTGATCTGATGGCGGAGGTGGAAGATGATCATGGCATCTCTGTGATAAAGCAACATAACCCCACCGAGTTTGTGCTCAATTGATTTGACTTGAGGAGCACTTTAACCTTTTTAGGTCATTATATAGATACAAAGCTCTATGGCCTGGTGTTCATCACAACAGGCTGTCACACCAGGGATCGAACGGGGGGGCGATTCGATCCCCGGTCAGGACAAAACGGAACATGATCATTTTCAGATTGACCTTTGTCTCATTTTTCTATATATATATTTGTGATAAATATATAGTACCTATCGTTGAGTTAGTATCCCATAACACAAGTCTCTAACTTACTTTGGGGCTAGCTCAATCTAAGTGATTTGTCCGTATTTATTTAAACATATAAAAAGCTTGTTTTCAAAAATATATATATTTACTTGTTTTATAGATAGTTTAAGATAGGAAGGAAGGTTGAGAATGAAAGAAGACTTTAGATACATTGATGAACGCGGCCAGCCCACAGTTTGAGAAGCGCGCGCACACGCGCGCGTTGCACTTTGACTAGATATTGATATTGAATATAAATTGTGCGTGTACAATTTATATTCAATATGTATTGTGCTAGGTCAATGTTTATAAAAAGTAATTAAATATAATTATTTCATTGGTACCTATATGTCTTCTTCAAACAAAAAAGAACCCTGTTCTGTTGTTACTGATTTATTTATTGTAAGTACTAATGAAAATTAAAACGATTACACGCGGCGGAGATGAGAATGTTAAGATGGATGAGTGGAGTGACAAGAAAAGATAGAATTAGAAACGAATATGTAAGAGGAAATAGGAAACCCAATAACGGAAACGCTAAGAAGCAATAGACCCAATAACGGAAACGCTAAGAAGCAATAGACTAGGATGGTATGGACATGTAATGAGGAGAGAGGAGAGCCACGTCACAAAAAAGATGCAAAATTTGAAGATTACTGGACATAGGAATAAGGGACGTCCAAAGAAAAGATGGATGGAGTGCGTTAAGGACGACATGGATGAAAAGAATGTGACTACTGACTGGACAAAGGAAAGAGGGAAATGGAAAAGACCCACATGTTGTCCCGACCCCACTCAAAGTGGGATAAGGTGAGGAGGAAGAAGAAGAAGTACTAATAAAAATATAATTTTATAATCAATGTGATTTTTATAAAAGTGAGTCATTTATATTGGAGCGCACAACAAAACGGCTATACCACCTACGGTTCGCAAAAAAAAAAACTAATTCACGGAACATGCGCAGTGTACACAAAGCAAGTTTTACATAAACGGTTAAACTTTCGAATAACGTAATCGAGATCACGACTCGATCCTTTGTAGATCGATACGATCCATCGATCTCAAAGGCGCGTCGCGGCGTGCGTGCGCGCATGTATTATGTACTCGAATACTTGACCGGTGGGTTGCACTAATCGTAAATTTTAATCAAGAGTTTAAATAAGTTTTTTTTAACTATAGAGTTCAGAGGAGAAGAGAAAAACATGCATCCTTGATACACACACATTACTGTTCGCTTTGCGATATTATGTCATTAACAGTTGGTTTTTAACGGCGAATGGATCAACGATATAACCTCTTCTTTATTTATATTTTTCAGACTTTGATCCACACTTTTAAGTAGTGAAAAGTAAGTACCTATTAATAAAAAAATGTTTAGAGCTATGTCAAGTGAAGTGTCATAAAATGTAAAGAGATCGCAGAGGTCATAGGCAAGTGGAACAAGAAGGGGAGGTCTTTCTCCAGCAGTGGGTCACAACACTGACAGGCTAGTATAAAATTTTTAAAATGTCGGTACTTTCTTATTTATTTTGTGTATTATGTTGCTAGGGACCTTGAAAATCCCAAGTAAAATTGTATTATCTAACCTTATACAAGGTAAATAAATATCCTTCCCTTGTTTCCACTTAGTTTATTCATCTTGTACTGTTAATATCATCAAAAATAACCAGTTATTTGGCTTTTGAACAAGCGGTGCATAAATTGTTTCTAAGCAGTCCTAGTCTCAGTCATCCTAATATATCTATTTATTAGTATTATATTTATAATATTTTATGTATGTTGATATATATTTTATGTTTAATAGTTTATTCTTGTATTTGTACTTATAGATACTTATATTTTTTTTTACTTATTAACAAATTTTATCACGTTTGCCACACATGTTTTCCGCTTGGTGACCGGGAGTGAATGCAATATTTGGTCTGGCTCTTGTAAATGTTTTATCAAACGGTGGAATATTTTTTTTTCAAACAGTGATACTTTAATACTTATAAGAACTTTGTAAACCTGTGTTCCACAATAAGATATTTAATTTGATTTGATTTGAAAGTTTGAATAAATAAATAACAATCGTATATAATAATAGATCCACAGTCGTAGGTGACCTAAAATTTGTTAATTACTTATATAAAAATAACTTAAAAATATATATATCCTTACTAATAATAGTAAGGATATAAATATTTTTTACCGATAGTTAAATATTTCTAACGTTAAGTTAAATCAAACGGCGTCACCGGGCCATCGCTCGCGGAAACCCGATAGGCATCCTGCAATAGCGTCGTTAGTTAGGGCAGCGCGAAAGCTATGGCGAGTATTTGCTTGAAATTAACAATTATGGGCTACACTGGATTTGTATGTTTGTATGCGGCTAACGTGGAGCTAGAATTGACTGTAATGAGACGTAAGAGGATAAACGTAACAAAGTGGGAAATTCGTAATGGGCTCTGTTTATTGTCCTCTTTAACTTGGAGTTGAGAAGCTCGGTGACCCGGTGGAAGTACGCATTCCTAGTGCTTTCGTAAGTTAAGCAACCTTGGGAATGGTCAGCACTTGGATGGGAGACCACAAGTGGTATTAAAATTTCAACTTGCTTCGGAAAGCACGTTTAGCCTTTGGTTCTGGCTGCTATCATTGTATGGGAGTCGTCACGCTAAGTCAAATGCTTTTAAGCTGCTTCAAAAAATCTGACACCAATGTTGGCCACTTACACACTCGTAAATCTGTGGCGACCTCTACGGCCACTACGAGGAACTACAACAACAATCAAGAGGAATCAAGAGATAACCGACAATATAGTTCACAAGAAGCATATGAGATGGCGCCAGCAGTATCCTACATCTCGATCTCAGAGTTCGCCCGATTCGCTGCATATATACAACTTCCGACGATACACCGTTGGAGCCGCGGTTCCCCAGGCGCAACAACTGGGGAACCGCGGCGGGAAGATCTTCCCTATGTGGCAGTCGAGCATATCACCTCGCTCCCGCTACAAATCAAAGCAAAACGGATACGCATGTAAGCAACCTCTATGCCTTAAACTAAGACTAATGACCAGAAGTAGTTGGTTAAGTTCATTCATGTTTCCGAAGGTACCTAGCCGTTTACAGCTCTTAGCAGTCACATCAGATTGCAGGGTGAAGTCTCCGATACGAGAAGAACAAGCAAAAGTGGCCAAGTATTGTCAGATGCCTTCAGGCAACTTCAATCGAGAAGTAATATCCGAATAATTCATCGATTTGACTATAACTAAATATTTAAAACGGTATTACTCACGTAGTATATGGATGACTGCCTCCGTGGTCCAGTGGTCAAGGCGTTCGCCTTGTGACCCGGAGGTCATGGGTTCGATTCCCACTGGGAAGCATACTTTGTGAAAAGTTGTTTCCAGTCTGGATAGGATATTGCGGGCCTGAATCACCTGATTATCCGAAAAGAAAGATGATTCCGTGTTTCGGAAGGCACGTAAAACTGTGGGTCCCGAAAGCCACCTAGCGTTTGACTGAAACTATCCAAGGATTGGTTCCTGGTTTGCCCTTTGGGTTGTGGAGGTCAGACGGCAGTCGCTCTGTGTAAAAACCAGCAACCTCGTCAAATCTCCTTGGTAAGATAGCGGACCCCGGGCTCTGAAGCGTTACTGCTGAGGAAGCAACCGGGAATACGCTCGGATGATGATGATGTAGTCGGAAAATGCCGACTTATTTCGATCGGTTTAAACGATCATCATCAGGGCGAGTGTTGTTAGGTGGGACGGCGACGCGACGGATTCGCTGTCCTCAACGCACTGAGCGTAGTCTCGCGTGTTGCCGCCCGCGCCGCCGCCCGCGCTGCTCTATTGGAAACGATGACTAATGGTGGTTTGTCCGTAGTTGTTGGTGATACTCTTGTAGCTGTAGAAATCATCGTGTCATCGTCGTCTTCAGCCTCGGGTATCCTCACTATTTTTGACAGATTTGACTATATTTGACGACCAACCGCCGCCCGACGTCAACTCTCCTTGAGAATGTAGTTTGAGCACGAGATGTTTGTGCTTAAACCTTTAGTCGCCTCTTACGTCATCCACAGTAATATATGGAGCGGTCCTAAGGCGGGAAGTCACACGACTCAATAAAAAGTTTGACTTGTTCAAATATATGTTTTTATTTTGCCGTATCTAATCTTCCTAGATCTGCAACCAAATGGACAGCAGGGTATTCGGAGTGAGTTGTAGCCTATCGGCTGATACGGAATGCATTCATACTTTAATGTGGTCGGACTGCAATCGATTGGCCATACAAATGTTTTGAGCGTTGGAAAATAGGTTTTATGCCTTGTATGGAGTGGCGTAAACAAAAGATATGGAACATCTGTGTGCAGATTAAGTAAGTCTATGGGATATTGTAGTAAAATGAAGTTCCTACCTAAGGGTTTGGAGAGATAAGCGACGCTGGTCGGCGACAGTAGGCGACCTGGCACACTCATGTGTAGCGGTTTCTACGATTTTTTTTAAATCACACAGATTGAGCTAGCCCCAAAGTGAGCTTAAGCTTGTGTTATGGGATACTAACCCATAGATAAACACCCAAGACCCAGGACAATTTGGAAAAGGCTATTTTCCAACTTGCGCTGGCCGGGAATCGATCCCAGAACCTACAGATTGGCAGATTTAGCGTATTGACAATTACGCCACAGAGGTCGTCGACTGGTATCATATCACTTTTTCCGGTTATTTCTTAATATTTTCTGTACATCTTATTATCTAGGCTAGGCACGGCGAACTGTTTTGAGCTTTTATTAAGTTTTACCTGTCCTGCTGTCTGTCTGTCTATCTATCTGTAATCAAATCTTGTAAATTAATTTTGACCCACTTTTTGGTTACCGATTGAGCTGAAATTTTGCACGCAGACGTGTAACTATTGCGTAACAATGCAATATTATGGTGACATGAAACTGATCTGATGATGAAGCCGGAAAAAGGCCAATTTCCCAAAGAAAGGGCACTTCGTAATGAAACGGCGCAACTCCATTGAGTTTGTGCTCATTTGATTCATCTTGAGGAGCACTTTAAGCTTTAGGTCCATTGTTTCAGATAAAGGCTTGTAGTAAAAAATATTATTTTAAATAATAACTTGTTTTTTGTGTCTAATACTTGCTTTTATTTTCAGATCTCTACAATAAGTGCTCAAAAAACTAAATGCATGCTATCTAGCGACAGACAGATAAGGCGCGCTAATATGAAATATGAAGGCACTCAAGACCAAAAGTTATTAGTGGACATCCATAATGTCTGTCCATGTCCCAACTGTACATCGCTGGATTCTTAAACTGTAATAATAAAACTGAGCGAGTTCGAGTCGGACTCACGCACAAAGGGTTCCGTACTATTATCCATAAAAAACACGTTTGTTATATGGGACACTTTAATATTTATTTTATTCTGTTTTTAGTATTTCTTGTTATAGCGGCAATAGAAATACATCACCTATGAAGATTTTTACTGTCTAGATATCACGGTTTATGAGACAGACCTGGTGACAGACAGACGGATGGACATCAGAGTCTCAGTAATAGGGTCTTGCTTTTATCCTTTGGGTACGGAACCTTGATGTCAGACAGCGCCATAGTATAGGTTTGGTGAAAGAAGCGTCAGACGTCCAGCACTGCGATGGATTGACGACATAATTAAAGAAGCCAGTTGCACCTGCCAAAGACCGAGATTGATGGCTTAAACAAAGATACGCTTATTCGCAGCAGTGGGTGGAAGAAGGGCTGAGATGATGAAGAAGGTTAATGCAATGATATCTACATTATACATATAAGGTCTTTCCCCGAGAAACATATATCGAGATATGAAAAATAGTTTTTGACCTCCCATACAAATTGACCGACTAACTGATCCAAGTTCGGTAAGCAAAAACGTATTTTTGATTAAAACTAACGTGAAAAACGGATACGAGTAATGTGTGTGTCTCGAGGCGACTTCGTGTACGCGCGTCCTCTAGTCACATTCACCCTGATGAAGACCTCCGGATCAGGTCCAAATATGTCGGCCAGTATCTGACTCTCTACGTGAGTCCCCCTTTAATTTTAATTCAAGAAAAGTGTTTGTCATATTTTAATACGTATATTTGTTCGGAAAAGTTGTTGACTGAATTCACCCTTAGAATTATTTCAGTTAGTATATTACGTATACATATGTCGAAAATACTCAATATGTCTTTCTGGATTTTGTTCCCAGCCAGAACTAAAACTGCACACGTACGAGTAAGACAATCCAAACAGGCCGGTAATTTGGCGGTAATAGGTACGGGATCACATCCGTACAAACAAGCCTCCATTAACATAGCGTCCGATACCGGAACACTACACGCCGGACCGGCAAACCGACACACGACATTAGTGATGTGGAAAGAGGAAAAATATTTATCGATACTTTTAAAGTTTGGTCGATATCGATTTATTTGACCTACAATGCAATGGTACGAGTACATAATGGCAAAACCATATGTAGATTTCTGTAGAGAAGAATCTGTAAATTTATATGAAATAGTAATAGAATACGATAACCGTTTGTTGTCAGTCATCTTGTCAAAATGTTATATGATTTAACGATGACTTACTTATTAATCATGTGCATAACAGCAATTTAAAAAAAAACATGTTGAATATAAAAGATACATTATATATTTTTAAGTTCTGGTAATTTAACAAGTCATCATTTTGATACTTAATACCAGTATTGACATTCTTAAAAATATGTGCACAAAAAAAGCTTACAGCAAACCTTTTCACAATAAAATCAAAAATCATTGAATTAACTTCCAACATTAGGAACTCTCAAATCCAACCCTCTATTTCTAATTGCGATTACGCTCAACTCCAGACTTCTGAGTTAAAAAAATAATAATCAAGAACCCTAACCATTTACCCGTGCACGTTAAATCTCATCTTAGAAGCTAGGTAATTATCCTGGCGACACTCCAAAGTGTCGCGCTCATTTCAATTAGCTCTCTTAAATATTCAATGTCTTTAAAATAGGCTCCACGATTCCGCCATCCCGGCTAGTTCAGAAGTTTCATTACACTCGAGGTTAATTGTTGACTCCAGTAGGAATCGTGGCTTTTATTTTTACGACGCTTAGGAGTTTTACGAGTTATGAAGTTGATAATACAACAGATTTGACGATAAAGATGGTATTATGGATGTTTCAGTGGATATAACTTTACTTTATTGGTGCTAGTTTTCTTTCCATAAACTAAAATTTATTTGATAGTCATTTGGACTGCCTGATGTGTTGTATTCTTTTCTTTTACGTAATCCTTTTCATAGCTTATTTAGAATAAAAAAAGAATATAATGATAAGATTGCTTCCGAAAAATCTATCGTGCTAGTAGGTTACATACTGATTTATCGTTTTTATTGTGTGCTGTCAACAAACAAAAACATATTCCCCACATCACTACGCAAAACTACAAAGTCATCGTTACCACATTAGGAACAACGAACAATCAAATTCGAAATCAACGTCATATCGATGCTTCTGCATCGACAATCGGATGTCTCGCAAAGTATGCGTCGGCGCATCCCTACGCACGGACTGATGATCATTGCCGGCGCATGCGCTAAAGCATGCGCTCTATAAATAATATGTTGTAAAACGATTTTCGATAGATTAATCTGAATCGTGCGCGCAGTCGTGCGCCGGAGAGGGATCCAATGGAGATCCGTGATTTAGGAATTGGATAGAGGGTGTAAGTATTCTTAAAAGTATTGTTAGGGCCATTAAGACTATCTTTAGAGAAACAAAGATTTAGATTACAAGTTTTATTGCCAGATGAATGGAAAGAGTAATCTAAGTACATGGGTTTGTTTGATAAGTCAGTAGGCAAAATTGCAAGAGGGAATGAAATGCCCATAAAATAAAGTATTTACGAGCACTATATTTGCATTACCAATATTAATTTGGAGTTAAATAACGGCCAAAATTTCCCATTATATTTATTTGCTAGGCAAATTACAAGAATTCAGACTTTCAAGCGTTCACCCTTCACAATATTTGAACGGCTGAACCGATTTTCATCAAACATAGCTAAGAACCACCGCAAGTAAACTTGCTTGATTGAAATCGGTCTATCCGTCTACTAACAGACAGACAGATATTAGAGTCAATAACACCCCTCTTTTGGCTTCAGATGTGAACTGTTAATTTCAAGTGCCCTTAAATGAATTTTAGAGCTTAAATCACTTTCCGTGAGCCACATTTAACAAAATACTGTTTTATTTTATTTTTACACATATGATGAGTAATTACTGGATTTAAGAAAATCCTTATAGCGCCATGTTCCTTTTGGAAGTAATCAATTTTTTTATATTACTAATTTTTTTTATGTTTTTCTCTGATAATTAGAAGACGCCTGAACCGATTTGGAAAATATTTTTTATTTAAAAGGGTAATATTTTTCAGGTCCCATAGAAATAATAGAATAAAATTTATCAGAATCGGTTGTGTAGTTTCTTCTCCCCCAGAAGTCGGAATTTAGTTATAAATAATTATTATTAGTGTGTAAAAATGTTGTAAACATCGCATCTTCGAGTTCTGTGTTCTACCGGTCAAGCGTGTGCCGTACGTGGAACGCACGCAGCCGTGGGAATGTCCGAGCATCGCTTGTCGATATAAATGGTACGATGTCTGAAGCATATATCTTTGATGTAACTTTAAAGCCTATATCAGTCCACTGTTGGACTACAGACCTTTCACAAAAAAGAGAGTTTTGTTTTATTGAAAGAAAATATTATAACCCATCAGCTCCATATTCTGAAGTCTACATCTAAAAATATTCTAAATCTTTAAAATGCCAGCCATTATTACAGACCACAGGCCAGTGAACTCAAAGAGTAAAAAAGTAGAGTGAACTTGTGTGTTGGTTTTTCGCGATGTTTTCCTTTACCGGAGACAAGTGGAGGATGTTGATAACGACATACCATGAGTACAAACAAAAGTTACAAGACACGCCTAGTGAGGATCGAACTCGTTAATCACAGACGCATAACCAGTGCCTAAATCGCTTGGTTACCTGAAACAAAGATATTATAATTCCTAACGTAACAGATACCCGATGCCATAGAAACATAGGAGGGCCCAAAAGTAGGCAAAGCTAGAGTTGCTGATAGGCACACAGAGATGGCAGCACACACGATTAGCAAAAAAGTGACAAAGAAAGTGTTGAACATGCTTTAAAAATATTTATTGCATTTCATATAAGTCATATTTAATAAATAATAGTAATACTTTATTTAAATAACAGTAATAAAAGTTTTAAATGTTTTAATAAATAGCTATAGCGCCATCTAGTGACAAGAAAGAGAAATAATTATGTTTATAAGATCTACCCATCGGGGTAGCCATGCCTAAAACTGAGATGATATATGTTTAAAAGTATATTACTTAAACTAAAACTAAATTTTAATTTAAAAACTGTAAAAGCCAGCCTCTTGGAAACTTAATAAAGCCGTACAAGAAGCCCGTTTTTCCATATCAAAAATTCCCTTTAGACTTGCACTTTCTTAACAGAACTTTAAGCTCCATAAAACTTTTTGAACGTGCTCCACATAAGTTTTACGTCCTCTCCAATACTGTACACTTACCAACAATATTTTGCGTTCCAAAAAAATATTTATAAACCGTATTCCTTGACTAACAAAGTCGAAAGTTGCTCCAATGTTTTTTCTAACAGGTTTTTGCTTATGGTAAGTTGGTAAAAAGGTGTAAAATGCACGTCGGTTGTGTAGGAAATAACCGTAAAGAGTTGTCTAGTGTGTAGTGAGCTTTATAGTCGCCTAGAGTGGTTTATATGAGTTTTATGATAAGAGACTGCCGTAATCAGTTATGATTACATGGTATTTTAATCCCTGACAAAAAAGAGGGTTGTTTTAATTTTGACGTGTCTGTATTTCTTTCTATCCAAGTGGTTCATGCAACCATGCATTATAAAAATCGATTCAGCAGTTTTAAAATTATGAAAGGTGAACACTTGTATATTTACTTATGTAGATAATTATATTTTGTTTACATATTCATGAATTTTATCACGCCAGCCACACATATTTTTCGCTTAAATGGTTGACCGGGAGAGAATGCCATATGGCAGTAGGTCTGCCACTTGCAAATTTTTTTTTAAGTGTGCAATAAAGTTTAAATAAATATATAAACACTTGAAAGGCGGGGGTTTTTTCATTTGCCTGTCAAATCAACAGTCCTTTATTCACTTAAAATAGCTTATTTGTTAGAAAACGATGATTACATTGTTCTGTACGCTTGTATACAAGTTTCTTAATTTGAACAACCTTTGCCAATAGTACGGTAAGCCTCAAAAGTGGAGTCTCAATTTCTCAAATTGGGACTTCACTTCTGAGGCGTACCGTACCTATATGGAAATTAATAAATCGCATGAAATGACTATCTAAAAGTTAGAGTAGGTGTATGCAATGCACACAAGTAAATTTCCAATAAATCTACCACCAAACAAGACCTCCCACATAAATTCGTTCAAACGGCCAATACTGGATACTAATCGCTAATTACTTATAAAATAATAACCCGCAGAAGCCGAGTGTCGAGAAGTATACATTTACATGCCATTAACATATAGGTTAGATCCTAAATCGATAGTAGCTGCATAATGTTAATGCGTAACCGTAAAATGACAGGAGATTGCAATTAGTGATAGCGAATGCATTCGAGAGCGAGACAATGTGGACTGTACTGGACGGGGGATATTCTCAATTTCGTGCGATAATTAACTGCTGTAACGTACGGTTTCCAGCCTAGAAGGACCAAAGGACAAAGCACAAACATCTTTTGCGTAAATGCAATCGTAAGGTAGATTGGCGTCAAAGTTAGCTTCCACCGCTTGAAGGTAAATAGATGTCTGATTTCCGACGTCCGATTTCATTTCATCATCATAACAGCCACAGGAACTGTTTCCCTAAAATTCCAAAACGACTTATTGGAAGCGGTCTGCATCCAGCAACCTTGCTAAGATAGTCCAACCACTTAACTTAGTACGTGGATATTCTACGCTGCGCTTGCCTATCCCATAGGTTCTTAATACACCTTATGAGACTCATAGTTAAGGACCACATTTCAGCTATAAGTTACCATTTGTACCACTCATTTCTCAGGTCATAATGTCCGATTTCCTTTTTCTGATAGTCGAGTTTTATTTTCTTATATTGATTTAGCCTGAATTCAATTCTTAATTGTTGGTTTCTGAATTCAAATATCATTTCCCAACCAACAAAGATGAGAGCCAAGAGCTGGCACCTTTTTCGCCATTCAGCCGGGAAATGCTGCTAGTATTTTAGGTACGTTGCTTCGGTGTGATGTGTTTCACTAAGTGTTTTATCTGTAGTTTTAGATTAATTATAGTGTTTGTGTTTTCGATGTTTTTATTAGAAATAAAGAGTTAGAAGACGAGAGTGAGACGTAGATTCGAAATATTTTCGAGTGTATTCCCAAATAGGCACGAAGCACACGTGTGTGACAAGATCTCTTTACTGCGATCGCGGGCGACGATTGCAACCAACGTAAATACGAGTACGAACGCGTTGACTTTACATATCAAGATGCCGGTATTGTTCGCTTAAATACCCATTGATGCTGGGCTGCGTCGATAGTGCTAGTATAATTAGTATTTGTCGTTCCAGTGGTATGGGTCTTCTAGCTGTCTTGCACAAATGGACCGACAGCCTGGGGCTAAAAGTATTGGTATATCAATTGGTGTATTTTCTGCTTAACTTGCTTAAGCGCCAGCAATGCGAACTTTCACCGGGAATACCTTACGCACATGATATTGCATCTGTATGTTAATTTAAGCGATTGGAGTTAGAAGGAACTGACAGAAGATGTGTTGGCTAACATAGCTGGTCTGCCCACGTTGGCCAGCTGGTGTGCCTACTGGTAATTGGCATCGGCTGCAATTAATATCGCAACGCCTTTGTTTACTGTTGCAGTGCCCGGGGCAGGCATTGTGTGTCTCACTGGAAATCAGCTCATAGCCGGCGTGAAATATACTGGTATTGCGTGATAGGTAAGTACATTGTAAGCGGTAATTTTATCTTCTGTGTAAATGGTTAACACTGATGTCCGATATTTTTAGCTGTCTAAAGACATTCATTCATGAAAAAATATCCATCCATACATGTAGAGCAGTTCCAGCGTAGCATTCGTCAAATCTAAGATGGAACTTACTGAAGATGTGTTCGCCTTCTTAGCTAGATACGCTGCCCTGTGACTGCGCATTGTTGTGCTGCTGTAATTGGCATCAATATGCTTATAAAATCTAAACTTAATATTTACGACCTCTTTTTCCCATTACCAAACAAAGCTCAAGGCTCCAAACCACAACGAACAATACGCAAATAGCAGTATTTTATTCCCGGTACATATTTAGTGTGTACTATTAGCATAATGGGTGACAACGTAGACCCATTAGGGCCTGGACCCAGATATAGTTCTGCCAATTGGTACAACGTATGGTACAAGTAAAGAGATGTGAAAAATAATATTAGGTATTCCAAAAAAGTAACAAATATTTTATATTGAAATAATTTACCCCAGCCATGCTTTACCTTAGCTTATATCGAGCCTATTTACTTTCCGATAAATTTTTAATGTCCTCGGAAATTTATGATATGAGTACTTACTTTTTATGTCACACACACTTGGCCCTTATTTTACCGTCCTTATTTTACCTACATTCCAAAACTTACATATACGCAATATCAACCGCTATGTAAGGGGTTGATAGAACGTATTCAACTATTCCAGCGGCAATAAACATTGCTGTAAGTAAATGATCTGACGTCAACGTCTATTGGTAAATCTAAAAGATTGACAATTATCGAGTGATCCAAAGATAAATAAATGATTTTTGACTCTAATTTATTGCGTTATAACGCTTACACTATTCAATATGACTTCACTTTTAAAGCGTACAAGAGAAAAATATTTCTTTTTAATAAAGGTACGCTCTTCGCTTATAACTCTTGCCACTTTTTGAGTAGCTCTAGGCCGGTCCCTAGTCCATACATCATGCATCGGTAATTGTTGCCTCCAACTATTTCTACCGGAGTGTCGTCGTCCATACTGCGCCTCGCCGTGGGCTCCTGTGATTAATTCTATATAGCTGTGAGGCTGCGATATATTAATGTGATTTAGTATCGTCTCGCTGTGTGTGAGAGGCATTAACTTCCTTGTCTGATAAATTGGAGATTTTGCACCTGGAATAAAAATAAAAACAGAAATTTAATCGGACCTTTTAAAGTATTTCTTGTTGTCAATATTTTTACTCATAATAAAAACATTAAATAATACTAGCGGTACCCGTGCGATTAATTTCCACTAAATGAGTATGATAATAATTATCACTTTAATGAAAAGTATTTATACGTGAATGTGAAATTGAACAAAAAATTTACCGACCGTCAATCATGTTGACGTTGTTTCAAAATTAAAGCCGGCAGATGGCAGCTTTGTCGTATTGTGTCTTAATGTATATCTATATATATAATTTTAATAATTAATTAATTTACAAAAACAAAAGCAATAATACATTTTTAGTAGTTGATGCCGGTAGAGCAAGCTATCTAATCTATAAAATGATATAAAATTTATATGGAGCAATTGTGAGGTCTTTTCTAAAAAGGGAGGCAAACATCTTAACCTTAACATATTAATATATATGATGCATACATATAGATGCAAAAAAATGTACTAATAAATTAAATGACACTGCAGATAATAAATAACACTCAACTAGAAAAGTAAAAATGTATTTTTAACTAAAATTTTATTATGTCTAAAAAAATGGAAATTCCACCTGGTTCAAAAGTGCCTAGCAGCGTTTCCTTTTTGTAAAGCGATGGCAATACTTTAAATTTCTTTTGCAGAATGAAATAGTGTTTTGACGCACATGGTACGTAATTTTAACTGGAACCAATTTTATTTGAAAAATCTAATAAAAAATCTCATACCGAAAATGTCAAGAACGCCATCTAGTGATGAACATTATAGCGCCATCTATATTTTTTTAGGGAAAGCCCTGACTTTAAAGCTGTAACCCCTAACATTTTTAAGTGGTTGAATAGATTTTCCTGTAAGATTAAGATCCACCGCACGGGAACTTGCTTTCGGTTCGCTTTTGAAATCGGTTTTATCCGTTGGATTGGACAGACAAATGGACAGACAGATATACATTAGCGTCAAAGTCATAACACCCCTTTCTTTCTAGTCTTTTGTCGCGGGTTAAATATAATGCCCCGTGTAACATTTTCACGTTTTATAATGGATGGAAAAAATTGGTCAATGAAATTGAATCTGACATATCGGTTAACATGATCAGAAGTGGTGACACGCTAACCGATCATTTGGGGACAAATTACGACAAATAGAAAAAAGATATACAACGACCCCTTTGTGAGATAAACGGCAATAAATCGACATGCCCTTGTGTCAACAGCGTATTAGTGAATATGGCGATACCAATACCGATTGACCTCTATAACCCCCCTTCCGATATCACAAAAAGGGGATATTTGGAACGCAGTCACGGGTCTAAATAAAACAGTCGCGTTAAGCCCTCAGATTTGTCGCGAGTAAATCACGCGAAAAATCCAACGATAAATGTCTATATCCGCTTTTCCCACACATTTTCGCGTTTCCCTCTCATGTGCTCACTTAATATGACGGTGTTTGCCCTTTTCCCCTTGCTACTGCGAGCATAACCTTTTCTATTAAACTCGACATTGAAAATTCAACTTTAAGTCCACTGTATGAAGTTGAATTTTAAATGCAGGTGGTTTAAAAAGAAAAATGTGTGTTCTTTTTTCGGAAAATAGTGACACGTATTTCACTAAACGAATTCTGTGATTTATCTCTACTGTGTTAAAGTTGATTTTAGCATGGTAATATTAATCGTTGGTTAAGTCATTTTAGTTCTATAGGGGAAGTTTGGGTGACATTGTTACACACTGTATTGCACATTATTGGGTGATTGAATGGTGTACTTATTGGTTAAGGCGACAAGTTTGATAAGGTACCCTCGTGTTAAGGATAACAGGCTTCGTAAGGAGGAAGTTTGCAATAAATTTTATTTGATAGACTGCCAAGGCTTGTTATACTTTTTCGCCTGCAGCGAAGCATGAAAAATGTTAGGAAATGTTTGACAATCTTCTATAAATATCGGGTATTTTACTATAAGTCAAGTTCTTACTTATTTTTTTATGATATAGCATTTCAATTGTTTATAATAAGTGCTGATCCCTAGGACCGGGGCCCCAAGGTCTGAAAGTCTCCACGCCAAAGGGCACAACAATGTAGTCATCATTTAGCGAACTATATTTGCGCCGATTGGCAATCTCAGCATTTTCAGCAGCCAAACGGGTACCCTCCCATCTCAGGGATCAGTCTCGGGAGTCGTCTCGAGACTGATCCCTGAGATGGGAGCGTGCCCGTGTGGCAACGCGTGCGACATTCCATCAGGTATCTTGCCATCATCACGTACTACTCCTCAAATTTCGAGAGTACAAGATACTTACGTGGCTAGAACCCTTCGTATAACGTCATTAAGAAAGCTGTGGCACGAAATTCTACCAGCGCTGAGATGGCAGTAAACGCCGTGTAGCCCAAACTGATCCACTTATCCATTTCGCTGCCACATGGGTAACGATCTGGCGTAAAAACTGGTGTTCCCAGCCGTAACCCGACAGCTATTCTAAAACTATTATTATCTAAAAAATGTATCTTTATTGTGAGATGATCCCATCTTGCCCAGTGTGAAGCCAGTGACTGGGACTCCTTTGAAAAAACTGCTTGGAGCCGAGCGATGTCGATATCATTAATATTTTGAGTCAAATTGAAAACAAGTCCCTGCACCAAAGGTGCCACCTAAAGTCTTTGTTGGTTTGCTTCCACTGGGATGCTATCTTCAGGGCAGAGAGCTGACCAGCTGACCACGTTTACTTCATTAGATTTTATTGTATATTACGTAAGTAATAATAAGTTCCTCTTAATAACAAATGAACTAGATACGCTAAGTTATTTTGTTTTCGTTGAGAGTTCCGAATTATACAGATTGATATATAATAAATAAAATTATCTCTACCTCCTCCGTGCTTCAGAAGGCACGTAAACCAATGATGATAGTTATCAATATGCTAGATGCTTATAAGTGGCTTGAAAAATCTAACACTCGCAAAAAAAATCAACTTATTCGCTATACAACAACAGCCTGATAACAACTTTTTACTAAGTATTCGAGAGGAATTCGAACCCAAGACCTCCTGGTCAAAAGGCGGAGGCCCTGACCACTGGACCACAGAGGCCGGCAAACGGAACTGGTCAATTCGGGCTAAACTGCGGAAAAGATGTCCTCGATGGAAGTAAGAAGTAAGAATATCATTGAAAAATAAAATTCATTTAAAATAGATAGGTACTCTAACCAGCAAAACTCTGTTTTGCTAGTAGCATGAATGGGCCGGCTCGTCCGGGGAAGTACCACACTCTCACAGAAAATCGACGTCTGAGTAGTAGCAGTTCCTGAAAGGCCGGCAACGCTTCTGTTACACCCCTGGTGTTGCAGTTGTCCATGGGCAGCGGTGATCACTTACCATCAGATGACCCGCTTGTTGCTTTGCCGCCCCATGACATAGAAAAGAATATACTATGTTTGTACTTTAACACTCCTATGTAATAAATGGTATACAATTTTACACACCTGACAGCTTTCTAACAGATGGGCCAGTTCAGTTTCGCATGTACCAAGTTATTGGTACAAGTCGGGCGTACAATTTAATTTCGAATACATGGTCCACATCTTCCGATGGGCCCGGACAGAAAACGAATTAACGCGTTCCCATACCGTGGCGCCGTATTGGTTGGTGCGTGTGAGTTGACTCGAATTCGATGTTAGGAGGCTGTTACACTGCACAAGAGAACTATGTATAAGATACAAGTACCGTTTACGAAGCGGGACTGCTTCCGTAGCATAGTGGTCAAGGCGCTCGCCTTGTGATCTGAAGGTGGTGGTTTCAAATCCCACTGGGAAGCATACTTTATGAAAAGTTGTTTACAGTCTGGTATTGCAGGCTTGAATCACCTGATTATTCGAAGATAAAAATAATTCCGTATTTTGGAAGACACGTATAAACTGTGGGTCCTGAACGCCATCTAGCGTTTGCTCATTAAACTTATCTAAGGATTGGTTCTGGTCTACTCTTTGGGTTGAGGATTGAAGATGGCAGTCGCTCTGTTTAAAAACCAGTTACCTTAGCAAATCACCTAGGTTAGGTAGCAGGCCCCGAGTCGCCGTCACCGCTGAGGATGCAACCGGGAGTACGCTCGTATGATGATGATGTCCCTTGGCGAAGCGAAAGAGGTCTGCCAAGATCATAGCAAGTAGAGGTCCAAAGTATTTGCCTACGCTGTGAGAAATAGGCGTAATTATATGTATATATATGCTGCAAGACCCATTTTTAGGGTTCCGTACCCGAGGGTAAAAACGGGATTTATCCCTTACTAAGATTTCGCTGTCAGTCCGTCCATCCGTCCGTATATTTGTCACAGGCTGTATCGCATGAAACGTGATAACTAGATAGTTAAATTTGTCACAGATGATGTAGTTGCCGCTATAACAACAAATACTAAAATCAGAATAAAATACATATTTAAGTGGGCTCCCATAACGTGATTCCCAAAAAACGATATTTTTTTATAAATCATGGTACGGAACCCCTCGCGTGCGAGTCCGACTCGCACTTAGCCGGTATTTTTTTTTTTGCATGGTAGTGGGCGCAAAGGTAATCAAAATAGTGACGGGTTGCTATAGTGCACATTTTGATTTGGTAATTTTTTTTAACAGAACATGATTCCAATTCTCACCTACCTTCTGCCTACTTTCTCTATTAACCTAGGAAGAGAACCAACTTGTACATTCTACTTTTCTTTTCTCCATGAAAAGCACAGAGTAAAACCTTACCATAGAACCTTTTTAATAGCTCTTTTGTTTTAAATTGTTTGTGAACTCTCCATAACCCCAAGCAGTTAATTTTCCAATTCGATTAAGAGTAACACGCGCTATAGCCCGTACATGGACCCCTGCTGCGAGCATAACATATCATGCGACTTTAGATAAATAGAACATCTTATAAGATTGCCACATAACTTCCACTTGATCGCTTATATCTCGCTATACAGAGGAGCTCTGTCAAGCAACTGACGGGCAATGTTACCACTGAGCTGTGACCTTTTTAGGGTTCCATACCCAAAGGGTAAAAACGGGACCCTATTACTAAGACTCCGCTGTCCGTCTGCCTGTCTCTCACCAGGCTGTGTCTCATGAACCGTGATAGCTAGCTTTTAATTTTCACAGATGATGTATTTCTGTTGCTGCTATAACAATAAATACTAAAAACAATGAAAATGAAAATTAATATCTAAGGGGCTCCCATACAACAAACGTGATTTTTAACCGAGCGAGCGAAGCGAGCGAGGTCTCTAAATCGAGTTGGGGGCGTAAAAACATTGTATGTATGTATATATGTTTGGACCGCGATAACTGCCGAACCGATAGTCAGATTTTGATGAAATTTGGTAGGCATGTAGGAAATATCAATAGAATTTTTAAGTTTGTTTGGCATCAAAATCGGTGCAGTAGTTTTTGAAATATTAATAAAATGCGGCAATTATGTAGCAAACCAAACCATAGCATAGCGCGTTCTAACTTTGGATAACGCCATCTAGGTGTTACTTAGGGAACTGAATTTTGTTAGAAAGGTCTGATGTATATTAATAAAAACGCGAATAATAATCGCGAGGTCTAAGTTCGCTACTAGTTTATAAATAATTGCACGCGCACGAAGGGTTCCCCTTCGTGCGCGAGTCCGACTCGCACTTGGCCGGTTTCATTGTATTGCTGTAGCATGCATACATACTAGTCTTTAATTTTAAGTAGTAAAAATTTTTTTTTAAATCTATGTTCTTAACGGTGAAGACAGTTTAGGTCTTGCGGCTCAAAGCAAACTGGCCGCAAGATACAAGTGCTCTTTTAGCGTAATGGTGGGCGATAAGATGGAGAAAGGTATCAAAATAAGGATAGGTTGCTAGCTCCATCGCCAATTGCTCCTATTCACTCGATCATCTCTGACGATCTATGCGAGAGGAGAAGCTTTTAGTAAATAGGGTAGTATTAAGGGTCAAAAAAAATTGTACTGATAAATCGTCACAAAATAATGTTACTTGTCATTGTTCAAATCCATTTTGAACGTGATTTTAGATTTATTATTGCAGAAAATCCGTTAATAGGAGCGCTATTTGACTCCAAGAAACTATGACGTCACGCCGTGCTATCTCATACAAATCCCATGGATGATGCTTGTTTTGACATTTAGAAAGAGTTTCTGATTTGACTTGTTGGTAACTAGCGGATTCTAAGTTTTTGTCTTTTCTTCCAGACAAGCATGTCAAGACAATTTAGTTTAATTTCCCAATAACCTTCCACACATATTACCAAAACTAATTACTCCAACAAAGCACAATATAACATATTGCACTTATAACGGTGTTCTGATTTCCATTACAAGTACAAAGCGGCCGATATGAGCTACAAATGCCAGCGCTTAGCATATCGGCTGCCGATCTAATGCTGGGGGCACATGGATTCTAATATTATTAATTTCTTACTACTTGGCCAATTCTTCCAGTCTTTATTATTCTACTATGCTAGTCTGAAAAGAAAACATAATATACACCACGTCTTGCGAAGATTGGAAAAGCAGATTGAGGAAATAGGCAATAATAGGGATGTGGACAGATTAAAAATTTTTTATTTTATTTTTTCCGTCAACTATATTATCCAAAAATAAAGGACCCATATTTTTTCGTTTAGCAAAGTAGGGAAAATTCACCAAGATACAGATTTACTAAGATACAGCGCTTCGAAGTTTCGGAGTGGGGGTGATTTAGGTCACTTTTGAAAAAATCAGCCTAGTGGCTATACAATAGTGCGGTTGAATGGAATTGAGTGGATGAGTCTGACTCAGAGACTGTTATGTTAGATTCTTTGTTTATTTCTATTTGGCTCCTATTATCACCGTTGGTTTTTGGCCCTGGGCTCTATATATGCCCCGCGTGGGATAGACTGACAGTGTATCTAATAAATAAATAAATAAATAAAATTTCACTGAATTATAATTACTTTTATCTTTATCATTAAAAAAACGTTTCGACATATGAAACGATCATCGATGTATACTAAGCCTAACTTGGTCAAATCAAGCCACCAGTTCAATAAAAAATTGAATTAACCTCTCAGTCTCGTATGCTCCAAACCAAAGGTCACATCATTATATAGTCTGTGTCTACGTGACCGACCAAAATGGTCGGCGGCCATTTTTATTGTTCGTAATTTGAAATTTCTATTCTCTTGTCGTAATAAAATCACGCATGCGTCGCCGGTGTTCCAAATTTAAACTTACGTTAGCATATTATTACGAGATTTATGTATGTTTGCTCAAATATTGCAAGTTAAAATCTTGCCAATTTCCAATCAAGAAGAAATTTTGTACACAAATGTAAATCAGATGACAATGTAATATTGAAGCCAGAAAATTATCATAGGGACTAAGTAATAGAACAACGCAATCCTATCAAGCTTGTACTTATTTTATTTGTTTTGATAAGTGCTTTGGTCTCACAATAGAAGTGTGTACAAAAATGATTTTCTTCATAAAAAATATTTTGAGTACGTATTTTTATTGGTTCAACAGAGAAAAAGCAAATGTTTTACGAATAAACTAAAAAAACAGTTTAAGTAATAACTTTTACCCATTTGTAATGGTTACGTTACGATATGTCGACAATTTAGAATTGGTGGTCAACCGAATAAAAAAAAAATCCAAGACCGCAACAAAGACGATCATAATTTAATATTTTGTTGAAAAAACAATTTCTTATACAATACAATAAAAACACTCTTTATTGCACCGTAAGTATAAGAAAAAACAATTAACAGTTTTTATAAATTAATTATTTAATTCATAAAGACTTTTTGTATTTATTTTGTGAATAAAATAGTCTATTGCATATGTATAAGTGTACTTTGTTATCTACAGGGTGTGTCATGTCGTAACTGTTGTTAAT
The DNA here is from genome assembly GCA_943193695.1 of Acrobasis suavella. NCBI lineage: Eukaryota > Metazoa > Arthropoda > Insecta > Lepidoptera > Pyralidae > Acrobasis > Acrobasis suavella. The sequence continues at coordinate 5,653,126 of OW971945.1, read as the reverse complement.
TCGCCACAATCTCCGTACCCGATCTTACTAAAATAAAGCAGAACATTTAAACATTCTAACCAAAGATAAATACTCACTTAAGTGGTACTTGGCTACAAAATATTGCATTATCAAATAACGTACATATCCTGCAAAGACTAGAATTCTCTCAATGTGGACAGCTTTCAAACAATTATCTGCTAATCTACGTTTAATTCTAATTAGTAATACGAGATTGCAATTTGCAGTATTGCCACATACAAACATACAAAATGTCATTGCGATAGTGTGGCACGTACTAATTAAACGGATCGTGGTTTGAGAACAATAGAAGGAAAGCAGGGTGTTTCTACATACTTACTAATGTTTAAGGCACGATTGTGAAGGAATTGAACACGTTTTTTTAGTTGAATGTCATGTTTACGTAAGGAGACTTAACTATAGACCTGATTGTGTGAAAGAAAAATAGGTACAGTCAGGCTTCAAAAATAGAGTCATAATTTCTCATACTAGTTGTATGAAAAATTCCAGTTGTACGACACTCCATTTCGAAGCGTACCGTACATAGCGAAAAAATGTCTTTAAATATGTGTAAACAAGTTTATGTTCTTATCCCCGAACATAAAAGTGATAATTATTTTACGCCCACTATATGTACAGTAAAAAGAAACGGCATACACACTCGGAGTCCTTGGGCTATGATGAAGAAAGCCTCGACCACATATTCGTAGAGGGATTCCCTGAAAATATTTACTATTAACCTACAAAGCTTATTCCTGTGATCTGAGATATTTCTTCTGTCGTTGCTCTCATTGCATCTATGATTTCTTTTAGGTCAACTAACTAGGGTCACTGGATTATATACGTCTATATATTAACCATAAGATGAACCGTATGATTGCTTGCGTATTTACTTACTTGCACAAAAGAGTAACATCTCGAACGTACTATAGTGAAATGTGTAAGACTCGTTATGGCTCTGCGATTATAGACCTCGCAAGTCACCCCGACCCGTAAAGTTTATAGGATAAAAATTTTGTTCAAACAAAAAAGTTGCGTCTTAATAATGGTAAAATATAAAAAATCATGATATTTTTGAAAAAAATCTAAATTGCTGAAATATTATATTTTTAAATTTTCAACCCGCATATTACCGCCATTTTGAAAAATTTGGAAATACTTACTGATTCGACAAAAATCTATATAATTTTCAAACCTTTTCACAAAATTTCATGAGAATTGGTTAAAAAATGTGACCTTTAGGCAAGAACAACCGGACAAACTGACGGCCGGACAAAAGCATTTTTGGTCAATCTCAAAACTGAGACGCTCCGCTCGCTCGGTCAAATAGAATACAAAGAAACGAATTCCATTTGTACGACACAAAGTCATGGCCATCTAATCTTTGACAAATCTTCGATCGCAAATTCAGAAATTGCCCGCGAAATATTGAAAATTCCAGAGATATTATCCCTTGAACGTCTTTGTAAGATGGCGGAGAGCAGAGACAAACCCGTCCATTACCTCAATAATATGTTATTATTGTACGACACAAGTTATCTGATCCGTATTATTTATCCGAGGCCAGTATGCATGACAATTTTATAGATTTCAATAGCCATGCATAGAAATTGGAGTATATGCAAAAGTTTCACATGAAACAAAGCGCGTTTCTGTAAAAGTATAAAATTTACTGGTTTTATGGAAAAAATAAGTACACAATTTTTCAGGAGAAAGTCAAATTATTATTCATTCTTTGATGAGTAAGTAAATAAGAACATTTTCGAACCTACTTTTTAAATTAACTTTTGACTTTGTTACGTAATACTTGAACATGTATGTATTGTTTGACGATATGAGTTATCGAGACTCTAGCCTTGATCGCAACTCTATGTTTATTAAGCGAGTAATTAATTTAATCTTTGTGATATCTAAATTATTAATTTAGACTAGGAAAAAAGTGATACAATAACTATTTATTTTTCTCTTATTTTACGAGAAACAAAATAATGTTGTGTGAATTTAGTAGGGTTATATTTGTAACTACTACACGAACTATCGGTAAATAAGTACGATACCATCTTATCATGGTAAGATAACTTACAATGAACGCAGTTTACTATTTAAAAAATCCGATTTTCGTGTGACGATATTTGAGCCAGGGTGGTAATGGCTTATATGTTGTGTATGAAAACTTGTCTCATTGTCAAATTGATCGCTATCTCTTTTGCTCTCGTGAGGATGACAGTAATTATATCTATATCTATTATATATCTATATATATTATCTATCGCACTCGGCTATAGTGTAGTCTTTTTACGCAATAAAAAAAGGGTATTTGATACTGTCTCTCTACTCCACGTCACTCCTGAGTAAAATAGAATAGAATAAAATCATTTATTTGCATGATTTATACGACCAACCTGCTTGCAGGCGTGCAAATATTAACAATATATATGTCTAATCTACTTAATTAAATTCACATTATACAATTCTATTACTAAATATAATTTTAAATTTATTATCAAATTTAAAATTTTAAAAATAAATTAATAGTATTAAATAAATTCAATGTTAACTGTACATATAATCTTTAATGCTATAAAATCTTTTTTCATTCAACCATTCCGTCAATGGTTTTTTTTTTAATTTATTTTTATTTAGCAATTTTATGCTATTTGGTCGTTTATTATATACTTGTACCTGCTTTAAAAAATTAGACAAATTGTCGTTAATTAAAAAAAAATTAAACAAATCATCTTTTATGTGCACATACACTGCATCCGCAATAACCGTTGAGCGCTCCGATCTCCCTTTTGTCGGACAGGCTGACTGCAGTCCTCGACTTATTGTTCACATGTTCATATACCATTTGTAATGCAATAAGCTTTCGCAATATTAATAGTTTTCGTTTGTGCGTTGCGGGCGGGACGGAATAACAAAGAACAGAAGTTACGACTCCTTAAATTTAAAAAGTTGATCGTGACAATAACGTTAAATTAAATATTCTCAAAAGCTGCGTTTTTCATTTAGTAGTTTACTAATATTTTTAAATGACAATTTGATTTGATTTTAAAATAAGACTTTGACACAACAAATTATAAGGTAAGCAGTAAGCACTCCGCATTTTATTACACTACTTTTTTGTGCTTTTCTGGTGATTTAATATATTTCAAGCGACAAGGCAAGAAATTATTTGCATTCAATACTAACTTAAATGATTACTCAACATTTATGAAAATAATCTAATACATACCGAATGTCATGCTGGATGAAGGAATTAAATAGTAATAGATGGGAAGTTAGCGGCATCACCTATTAACATGATAGGTTCCCGTGGGACTCCGGAACTATAAAAACCCTATCCAAGCGCACGGATGAAGCTAGGTATAGAATATTTACATGCCTCTACATCTGTAATTTCTCAATTTAGCGTTGTGAGTCTGACCTTTCGCCGTTCCAATTGTGGACGAAATATTGTGCCGCTCTGCGTTACACATATGAACGTGGCATGCCAGTACATTGCCGAGCTATAGCTCGGATCGTGACTAATTCATCTGTTTATAATGAGCTCAAAATTGCATTCATGATAAATGCTTTCAATGTGATATAAATTAAACGTATTGAGAAGGTTAAGTACCTATTTATTCGTAGGTTACCAGCTTCTAATATTGTTTAAACGGTTTATAGTTTATACGATTAGTAAACATTTTCACACAAATGCACTCTCAAGGAGGGTTTGACATTATGCAAGAGTGAGGTTGTGAAATCACTTCGGTATCCTTGACATAGAGGACCTTAATAAGGCTAGCATAGCAACCAGAGGGATTGCCAGAGATGAATTAAAATTGTAACACAGAGAAACTATTTCGACTCGATAAGACGAAGAAGTTCATGACCGTTGGCAAACGTCGCGCGACAGTTCGCGACCGTTGGCGACTATTGCGCGACCAGGGCCGGATTTAGGGGAGGGCAATCGGGGCTACAGCCCCGGGGCCCCCACAATAGAGACATCGAAAAAAAAACTTTCAAATTCCGACTAGTAACAACTTTTCCTTTGATTTTTTTTTGCTGCTTTACTACAGTATTTTGTACAAATATGATTATATTGTTCTTCAATATTAACAGAATTCATTAATATATATTTGTCCACTTCAATCAGGCAATCTGTAAAATATAAAATTTAGGGCCAGAGGCCTCCACTCCTTTCTTGCCCTGAGGCCTCCAGACCTCTAAATCCGGCCCTGCGACCGCGTACTGGCAAGCGAAGCGTAGGACACCCACCCACAAGGTGGTCATACAACCTGAACAAGATCTCTGGAAAGCGCTGGATCCAAGAAATTCTTGGAAAAGTCCTATGTCTAGCAGTGGACGTTATGCGGCTGAAATGATGATGATGACGCTGATTATCGCCGAATATCGCGTAGGCGTCGGTGACCGGCGGCGATAATCAGCGCCCAGTGACTTTTCGTTTTTGCGTATGTTTGCTATTGTATTTTGAGAGTGACAGACGAAGTGCTTATCGTCTGTCGTAGCCCTTAGAGTATTCCTAGCAACAGCGTGCGTAGTTTGCACAATAGTGACGTAAGCAACCCAATGTTTGGTCTAATAGGGGCGGACCAATTTACTCAGCTATTTCGGGGGCCATTAAACTGATGCATCATACGATAATGTTGGCCGAACAGTATTTATGTGGCCGATGTGTAATTGATTGGCAAAACATTCGGTCTTGGGGTATGCAGCCATTGTTAATTGTTTCAGTAATGACTCATTTATTAGTCATTGAGTTGTAACAACTAGGAGTAAATTGAATAAATAAAAAGACAAATCGCACAGATTTAGCTAACTTAGCTTTTAGCAGATTAGTATTGGCTTGTGCTTAGTGATCTCTCACGAAGGAAGAGATCGGGAGGGAGTACGAGTAGCCCCTCTTTGTCTTCCTGTGTACCTTTTACATCAGGATAAAAATGTACTTCGAAATGTCATGACATTAAATACGACAAACAAGTAACTTTTTAAAAATATATTTTTAAAACAAGCTTTTATTTTCAGTACTCCTCAAGACGAATCAAACGAGCCCAAACTCGATGGGGTTGCGTCGTTTCATTACAGAATTCCTACGGCCACCTTCCAACTCCATTATCCGATCAGCTGCATGTCATCATAATTTTGCACTGACACGGGATATAGCTAGCGAGATTTTAGCTCAATCGGAAACCGGGAAGTGGGTCAAATTTAACTTACAAGATTTGATTACAGACAGACCGACATACAACGGGGTAGGTGAAATTAAATAAAAGCTTGTAAAAAGAACTTCAGTGTATAGGCAATGATTCTCTCAAATTACTTCATCTCATTCAATCTTTGTTTTAACTCGCATACTGCTGGACTACGAGCCTGAACCAAGGACCTCTCCCAATATGGGGGATATTTTCCGATAATCACCACAGTGGGCAAAATTTAGCCGTTTAAATACGCCCGTGGGATAGGAAAGGTGGTGACAAATTGTACTCAACTCAGCCGTCACCACGCGGCGATCTACATCCTACTAAAACATATTGCCGTGTTCCATCACGCGGAGTTTCGTCGCGATCTGACGCGACAATTTGTTGCCAGATATCGCAACTTATGTTAGTATTTACGAAGGTACGAATGTGATCGTGTGGCATTCTAAGTCACGATTCCTAAGTAAGATTATGCTTTTGGTGCTTACTCGTATTATTTGCATTTAACTTTATTAAAAATAAAATAATAATTTATTTATTTCGCCCAGCTAGTATTCTTCTTCTTTTTTTGGCTCAAACATTAAATTTTATAATATACTTAAAAAATCTACGACACATGTTGAGGTGGCGACGTTTTGCGCGTCATCGGGGTGTCCGGTATCGTTCTTCAAAAGCGACGATACATAACAGCCTTCGGCCTCTATGAAGGTCGCCAGCTTTTCCGTCGGGACTCGCACCACGACACCAACTTCACGACCCTCAGCGTGATGTTTGTCTTCACGGGGACGTACTCCACTACTTCTCTGTTTTTGTTGAGTAGAAGAGACGGGACACGTACTTAGGTACAGCTGTGTCGTCGAGATGGCTCGCAGCAGATAATTCGGTCCTGTCAGTGCAGTCCCACATTGATTCTAACAGGAAGGAAGGCGTTCTTTTTCCTTTTCTCTACTTTTATGAAGCCGATTATTTAAATATATAATGAAATTCACGAAATACAATTTTTTTTCTACTGAAATGTGCCTTGTTCAAAATTGTATTCGATGCGCCAGATATAATAACTTAAATGTTGTAAACTACACAAGAACATCAGTGAGTTATTATTTCTTTTTATCGTTAGTGATTTAATTTTTAATATTATTTTAATTGGTTCGAATTTTTCGTCTCCAGCTGCACGGTCTTCCGAAGAATTAAGTGATATCAATGAGGAAAATCCTAAAGTTGGTTATTGCGCTTTTTTTTGTTAAGTTAGTGTTGTGATCGAGTAAAACCTCAGTGTAATTTACATAGGCAGTAAGGCGCATAGATCTAAAGAAAATAAAAAACTAGGTCTATGGCTAGGCGTATCTTTTTGGCGAAATAACTTCACATGTGCTATTATGAGGAATAAAGTATAGACTTTTCTGCAATCATATTATTAATGTTCTTATATTAATGTTCGGAACCATTTTAAAGACAGAAAGCAGTACAGGAGAAGAAAAAACAATTAAATCAACCTAAGCGGGACAAAAAACAAATCTAAAATAATAACTATTTATAGCACAGGCTTATATGCATTGTTGCGTCAACATCCAACAGCCAAGCAATAACCGATAACAATCAAAAGCCAAATAACCGTTATAATAAAAAGCGACGATCATCCGAAAAACAAAATCCCCACGTCACAACAAAACATAAGAGCTCGACGACAGTAAACGACAATTACGGTGCGTGGTAGTGGTAGCGACGACTGACAGCTTTAGATCATATCGGATGACACGTATACAGGGTGATACTATTGGGAATTGAACTATATAACGTCTAACAAAATAAAATGAAACAATTTCAAGCGTAGATTTAGTCCATAATACTTTCTGTAAAGTTGATATAAGTATCGAAATAAAACTAAAAAGATAGAAATTCGGATCAGCTGATCAACTTGTATGGGAGATCTTTATATTTCAATATTTTAATACCAATTTCAAAAAATTGGTAAGTATCATTTACTAACTTTAGCCTTAATTTGTTGTACCCTTTATACATTTACGTTTTCCCAGGTCAAAATATGGCATTTTAATGCCAGCTACACGTTTGAATGAAGCCACTTACTGGCCAGGAAAAGACGTGAAATTTCCTTAATTGTGTGCTGTGCTTCAAATCATAAATAATCATAATACTTAGCAACATTTTCGTATTCGACTCTGATGGCTCATTCCTGTGATCTGATACCTTTTTTACCGCCCTCGGTAAAAAATCTATTACAGACACAAAATTAAAAGAGGACGAAGGAAAAACACGTCCTAAAAAATCATTCTTATGGTATTCTTGTTTTGTGTTTTTAAATGAGCAATGCTTTGTTATGTAAGAGGAGAGATCTACATATTCATTTAAAACTGACTATAAATTGCAAGGAATCTCCAGGTGAATGTGACATGGTTTCCATTTTTCATGTGCATACCCAAGTAACAAAAGCTTCTATAACCAAGGCGTTTTATCACCAAACAATGATTAATTAGGCCTATAAAGGTAACCAATGTGACTGCTTGTACTATAAAGGTTTACAACAGAGCGTTTTGGTTCTATAAGTTAAAGAGCATTTAAGTTCTGTAATTTAGCTTTTAGAACGCTTACAGGACAATACAAAATAATCTCTAAGTATTGCACTGTAATAGATATGAAAAAAGCAATAATGGTACTATTCAGAACTATAGCCAGCACTATTTTAGTTCTAAAAAGCGTTTCACGGCGCTTTTACATTTCAGCGCTGATTTATGTACTGTTTATAGAAAAAAATCAGTGATAAGACTAGGGCCTAAATGGGGTGCGGTAAACGTTCACAACACCATTATAGTGCATATCATGGACACTCATTAGTACGTTCTAAATCGTTCTCAGGACTTTTAAAGTACCAAATTTTGCTTCTCATCCAAAACCCACCCTGTATACGTGCCCCGTTAATCGCTAGGATGTGCTACTCTTCACTCCATTGTTCAGATACAGGAAGAATTAATGACCATCCATCTCGTCATAAGTGATCCCCCGTTTTTGTGGTCTTTTTTGTCTTCTTGGGAATAAGATGATGCATTAGCTATTAAAATAATACCTCCGATGTACTTAATCTACATATTAGAGATATATTTCTTTTTATAAGGTTTATGATAAGCTGTTTTGTTTAATAAATTGCTGCCAATTTTTTATGTATGTTTGTAGTTATTTTAGATTTATAGAATATTATTCCTAAAACACTTTACAGCACTTGTATCGTAATGTAAAATAGATAGCATTACGCAATTAAAACTAGTGTGTAAAATAGCATTTTTCGAAATACGTGTCGTAAAAAAAAGATGTTGCATTCAACCCGGAACTCGCCTCGTGAAATCAGTAGCTATTTAGTGTTATATACGAACATCGTCTGAGATAAAGCTTTTAAGTTACAGATAAGTGAGTGGTGATCGATTGTGGGAATAGGCTGGCGACAGTAAGTTACTAAGTTGGCTTTAAGTTGGGCGTGCTTAGTGTATGGGCCGGAGATAGCATCTCTGTGAGCGGGAAAAAGGTTTTGATACTTTCGGCGTTCTATTTTTATTTTTGTAAAGGCAGGCAAGTATCATTTGGCATCTTCATTAAATTATTTACTTTTTAGCAATTTAGTTTTTTTTTAAATATGTACTTAAGTTATAAAATAATAATTAGGAACTATAATCAAAAAAAGAAACAAAGTTGTTAAAAAATTGTAATCATACTTTTTTTATTCTATCCGCTCTTTTTGACAATATCACTTTTGTTTTTTTTTATGTAGTAAAATAGGCTCATCTACGTTAGTTAGGTACACTTGCCAGAAGCTGTTCATTTTGTCCATGAGATTTTATAAAATCTTAAATATAATTTTTTCTTCATTATAAACTCTTAAAAATATCTACTTATACAAGCACACACATTATTATATAATCCACATAGTCATAATTCCCAAAATTAAGCATTATAATTACTGCGTCGTCAAAAAGACAAGGTAATATCTCCGCATCCAAATATCAACTCCTGTCAGTCAAGCCTTACCCTCACGCCTCATACATTATGCGAGCACACACATTATAATATAATCCACATAATCACATTTCTCATAATAACGTCATTAGAATTAGTGCGACGTACTGCGCCGTGTGCGGTCGTATTAAGCGAGTTTTGAGCGGAAATTAAGTTAAAAGCGGTAGCGGTTTTTCAAAGATTTTGAATAGTAAGGTAAGCTAACCATAATGACGATTTCGAATTAATTATTCGAATTAAGAACTAAATACAGCGTTTTAGCGGCTGGATTCTAGCCTCTGTCGCTAAGCATATAAGACAGACACCAATATATATACACCAAAAAGTAAAACTAGGTAAGTTATCTAAACACACGAGAAACAATAAGATTGTGCAGTTTTTACAGCACTAATTTCCTGTACGTCTGTGAGGCACGTGTTCAATTCATTGTATTTCTAAATTTGTACTCATGTACGATCATTTATATATAGGTACCATCTCTTGCTATTGGCAAAGAAAAACATCGTAAGAAGTGCGCAGGCTGCACATTAGTTCAGTGGTGTTACAGATTAAATATAAGTTTATATTAATTCTGTGGTAGTGTGTAAACATGACTGCAGTCTCTAGATTAAGCTACGTCAGATGTATTTATTTAACTTGAAAAACTTGACACTAGTGTTATTTTCCTATTTCCACATGCATTAATAAAAACTAAAAATGACGAAACTGTGATAGGAAAATCAACAAAAAAATTTGTAACTTCTCAACCTGTTGATTCCCTCTCGTCTCTCACAAATGACACCGCACGTATTATAATAAATGTCACGAAATGGGAACGTGTGTGGAGGGTTTAATGTGCTCTTATTAGTGCGTGTGCCAAAGGTTAGGTGCTGGGAGGCTGCTCCGGAAGCGATGTCATATCTTCTGCCTATCTACTTATGTTTTATGTTAATCAGAAAGAAGATATTCAACTTGCCAGGGGTCAATGTATTCAATAATACTATCATTTTTGTTTGGAAAAACTCTAAAACAGCATTTTTATAAAAATAGCAATATTTACAGAAAATACCATGATACAAGAGGTGAATATAAAGGTACTGTATTTGCAACCCAAGAATGACTGTTTTTTATTATAGAATTTAGTATAGAATAGGGATGCGGACTGGATAGAAAATATATTACTTTATTTAGTCCGTCGACTAGATTATCTTAAAATAAAAGACCCATAAGTTTTCGTTTAGCAAAGTAGTAAACATTCACAAAGATATAGCGCTTCGAAGTTTCGGACTGGGGGTGATTAACGTCACCTCTGGTTTAAATTGTAGCTGATTGTAACGGCACGCAAAATATGATGCGCTTTATCTTCGTCATTACTAATCAGAGAAAAAATACGTGTACCATAATTTCCAATAATCTATCCAATGATACAAAAAAATATTTTTTATCCACATCCCCATGTATGTAGTATATACCCAGAGTAAAGCTATACGTCCTGCATATTTCAAAATCCTAATAAAACAAATGACCCGGAACTCACCGTTGGTCAAATTTGTTATTATCAAGCTATAATTATAGCTTTTTCGATTCGAGAAGAACTCAGAATCCCAAAAAAGTAAATATAAAATCTCCGTAAAAGGTAAAGACGTAAATGTAAATGATATAATGGCCAATATAGCGACTCATGTCCATGTATTTACATCTAGCCACAAACAAAACTAAAAAAAAAACAAACCATCAAATTTCGCCTCACATCACGCTCAGCATAAATTCAATGTGTCCCACAAACAATACCGCACACCATAACGGAGCGGTAGCTGTATTAAATTTATTCAGAGTGAAGCTCGTAAAACAAAAGTGGTGTATAAACTCCCGGCGGTGTGGCCGACACGCATTAGCTTGGATTTTCCAACATATGAGAAAATATTTTCCGGGCTACGATGCGACGTCGCTATTTTGTTCAGGGGTGATGCTCTACTTTAATATTTTTAACTTTGTATATTTTTGAAGCTTAATTTGATTTATACTTTCTTGAACATGTATAAATTAGTATCTCCGATAAATTAGCTTGCACAATTACTTTCTATTTACAACATCAGCAAAAAATTAATGATCATTCTATAAGCTATCAGCCTTGTTTCTCGAAATTGTCGAAACGTAAATAAGTACATGAAACATATTTTTTTAACTCTTTTGTATAGAAAATATTTTTTTTTAGTTTTGACAATTACTTGAAGCTGTTTTTATCGTCCCTCCAATCAGTGGTCGCGATTTGACCTTTTGAATTTGCGCTAATGTACGGGTAGTTACGGGTACGGAAAACATCGGTAGAATATCTGCACTGAATGAAATTGAAGAGGCAAGAAATAGCAAGCAAATCACTCCATTATATCTGCCAAAACTTGTTAATTTTGCATCTATTTCCATAAAATTACACCGCCAAGAGCCTAACTCAATGTAAAAGAAAAGTGACATTACTCTTATTTACTCAAAAGAAATATAAAAATATGGTAGAGCATCTTACCGCGCGATCCTACATCACCGTTTAACCCTACGGGCGACCACCTGTTGCTCGCATACGACAACCCATATACGTTCCGACGTAACCCCTCACAAGTACACGTATAGGCCCGAACGTCCCGGGACACACGACTAAACGGTTAGAAGATTTTGCGCCAACATTCTTGAGGAAAATTGGGTTTATTCGGCAGAGAAGGGTTTATTTATTTTGGAGTTGATATGGGGAGGGATTTGGTCGTCACTTGATTGATACTTTACGGGTTTTGGGTCCGTGACATTCATGCCTTTTTATGGCTTAGGAGATTTTGTCTGTGGTTGAAAGTTACACAATACTGTTTTCAAATACATCAAAATCACCTTACCGTTCTTGTTTAATTTAATTACGCTTTTTAAAAGAATGTTCTTTTTTACGATGCATCGAATGCAGTTGTATTCAATAATACAGTGTAAAAATAAACATCCTATACTTTACATATTATTAAATGGCTGTGTACTTATCTCTCCCATACTGAAACTTTTTTCTGAATTCAATTCACGATACTAAAAACCTTTCTCCAACGAACATATATTGAAATATGAAAAATATTTATTGTCCTATTTTGTATGAAGATAAATTTTTCTTCAATATATTTCAATATATGTATACTCCTTACGAAAAGATGTTCCGTATTATGGATTGAATCTACCCTTTGAAAAAGTTTCAGTACCGTATTTTGTTAGATGTTATACATATGTATAAGTGATACTGTAAGTACTTTCACTTACAAATAAGTCCCGCCACTTGCCATAGGGGGAGCCTCCCGCGGGAACTGATAACATTAACCTAATAGATACAGTGTTGCCAAGTGCCGTATTAACTTGTAGGTTGTAGGGGCGGAAAGTGGTGATTTTGTTAACATATTATGCGATAACAGATTGTGTTTACACCTCGGTGAATATAATATCTAGATCGAGATATTATTTATTTATATATTAATTTAACCTTTATTGTACAAAATACATTTTCTAAAGCACAATAGGCGGACTTCATGCTAAAAACATTATCTAACAGCCAACCTTTGGGTTGTAAGAGAAACTTAGGTGAGTTTAAAATAATAGGATAGGTACAAAGGAAAGTGATTGGTTATAATAAAATTAAAATAATAAGATAGGTAAAAGGGAAAGTGATTGGGTATAGTAAAATAGATAAATATTTAATAGTATTTTATGCAACAGTTGTATAAGGAGGGTTAAAAAGTAGCGCAGGTTACGATGCGAGCCTTGGCGAGCATCGTAAATTGACGCCATCGAGCATTTTTTGACTACTTATACAACGTTGCATACAATACTTTTTCTACGACTACATTCACTAAAATAAATACAAAAATAAACAAAGAAAAGTACGAAATACTACCATATGTTTGGTAGATACTAGGTATCTATGGAAGACTTAATTTTTTTTATTGACGTCTTCCTAGTGACTAAAAGTGCCATTTTTGAAACATGGAGTCACTTAAACGAATGTTTTTCATACAAAAAACCGTTTGTTCAGTGACTCCACGTTTGAAAAATGGCGCCATATGTTAAAATAACGTATTTATTATGTTGGCAGTATGGTAGATCTAACTAAAGAAAAAAAGTTATAGGTCTATGGCTAGGAGTATCGTTTTGGCGAAATAACGACACATGTGCTATTATATTAGGAATAGACTATAGACTTTTCTGAAATCATATAATTTATGTGCTTATATTAGTGTTCGGGACCATTTAAAAGACAGATAACAGTACAGGAGTAGAAAAAATTAATAAACTACTGTGGTATTCCATTATTACATGTATATTGACCGAGCGAGCGAAGCGGCTGTTTTGTAATTGGCCAGAAATGCTTTCGTAAAAAAGAGCCATGTTTATTTATTTAAACTTTATTTACCAAAACAACAACTTTAGGTACATAAGGCGGACTTAATGCTTATAGCATTCTCTACCAGTCAACCTTCGGGATAAATAGAGAAAAAGCTCGTGATAGGCGTACAAAAAAAAAGGGGTAATTACTACATTATGCTATAGCTCTAGTGATAAGAAACACTCGTAGTTGCAACACATTAAATACGAATACTTAAATGTAAATACATATAATAAAATACAGTACATATATACAATAATAATTTATATAGTTAATTATATTATTAATCTAAATATATATAACTCAAAGGTGACTGACTGACTGACATAGTGATTTATCTACGCACAGCCCAAACCACTGGACGGATCGGGTTGAAATTTGGCATGCAGGTAGATGTTATGACGTAGGCATCCGCTAAGAAAGGATTTTGATCAATTATACCCCCAAGGGGATAAAATAGGGGATGAAATTTGTATGAAACTTTGCCAATTTTAAACCGATCAGGCTGAGACTTTGCATGCATAAAGCTACTATGACGTAGGCATCCCCTAAGAAAGGATTTTGATAAATTACACCCATACGCGAGCGATGCCGCGGGCAAAAGCTAGTACATATATAATTACTTATGTCTAAATACTATATAGGATCCTTGACAACACATGATACCACCGCAAATCTTTCTCCTGTATTAATAAAGTAAGAGAGAAGACGCGTCTGAACTTTTTTCTTGAACATATGTCTGTTCGAAATAGTTTTAAGGCCCTCAGGCAGGGCATTCCAGAGACGCATAACTTGAAGAGTGAAAGACGAGGACATGAAGTTAGAACAGTATCATACAAATTGTGTTTGACAATTTGTCCAAAATTTGCTTTTATCGGCATCACCTGTAGGTTGACTGGTAAAAAGGCCCTGAGCCATAAGTTCACCTTCTGTTACAATTTTTGTTGCAATTAATAAAATTAAATAACTAAAAAATAAATGACAGCCGGCCCCGGCAGACTGAACTCAGATAGCTGAATAGAGTAAAACAAGACCCTCAAGGTGCAAGAAAGCCCATACAGAATCAGCTGGAGTGATTTGCTCCTCCAGTCCAATGCCAGTGCCTAAGATAAAGAAGAGTACAACCTAGCCAAGCCTACTACTTGTTCGCAAATATAAAACTATTACAACACCAATTTCTCAACTCCTAGAAATACCAGAACCAGTCGCGATACATCTGTACCATTACAATTAGACCAAATCAGGAGTCGCATAAATAACCTGGACGTTTAATAAGTGATCCCGACAGTGCTGCGATCTGCCGGCCGATACCGCTTTGTTATGTGAAACAGTGTATTGTTAGTTGTGGCACCTATTACTGGATCTTCATGTAAGGAGATCTATAAATAGGGTGCTATACGTATATTGTACTTATTGCATTCACAGTATTGTTTTGGATAAGTACGAGTTATTGAGTTTTGTAAGCATATTGAGAGTCAAATCTGGTTTAGATAATTTTCAAAACCAAAAATCAACTTCAACCCTAGGATGCAACCTAACTTACGTAAAGATAGGGAAGATGATGATAAAAAGACTGAAATGGAAGTGGGCAGGACACATACAGTTGTAATTCTATTGTTTTTATTTTTTTTCTCTGTTTTTAGCCCTATGGTTGACAGAGAGAAAACACTTTTAGCGTTGAGTCCGTTTTCATAAATAATTTTTAATTGAAGATCAAGAAAGTTTTAATTAATTAATAAATAATATAGTCATTGTGTGGCGACCATGGGCCATCAAGCATATTAGACGACACCCAGCACTGAATTGGGTGGCAGGCCGCAACTAAATGCTGGTCCTAAGGGAGAGACAAAAAAGAAAGACATGCAGGAGGCCTATGTTCTAAAAAGGATAACCTAAAAGCTGCTATGGAATTGATGGGTAAATTGGTGGACAGTAATTCATAAAGGTAAAATTTATAATGCAGCCGTATTAAAAAAGGGTGGCGGGTGGTGTGAGCTTATTTGTATTTGAATTTAATTACAGTATCACTATCGAAGTATGAAATCACTTGTCCCATTGATGAAATGGTAAGGCGCAGCCTTACCATTATGATGATTATGATGATGGAAAGACATGAAAGATGGGGTAAATATTTTACATAAAAAGTAGGTACTTGAAATGGATGAAGATTTGCTCAATTGAGTAGTCAAGTAATGCTAGTAGTCGACTAATGGTATAAGTTGATTTAAACGGCCATAATTACGTCAAAAACATTTTGTTTTTGGATTACCATAACATTAAAAAAATGTATCTGTACTTATTTAATTGAAACGATTCGAAATAATTAATAAAGTCGAGGCAATACTATTCATAAAAGATCTTTCAGCATATCAAAATTACACTGCTAATACTCGTAACAGATCTTTCAGCACTGTAGCTCTAAGCTTCAATTTTACACAGCTAAATCCCTTGAGTTTCATAAACTGAACCAGTCAATTTTATAGACCATAAAATATACATAACGATGTCTTATCGCGACATGCACTGCCCGATATGCACAATATATGCACATCGTATATCGCGCTATCTCGATTTATCGCACATAGGATAAGTTTGCGTGCCGCTGTTGACACACTTTCCCAAAATGGCGGCTGCATTCTATGTGAGCTGATATCGAGTAACGGTATTATTTTTGGATTTATGATCTTGCCTATTTTGTTTTACTTTGACACCTGTAGAAAATTGATTTTTAAAAGTTTATACCTGTAAAAAAGTCGGAATAATTTTATTTATCTTTGGTGATAAATGTCAATTTTTCTTTCAATTTTATAATAGTTGTTGACGTCTGATCATTTACTTGCAGCAGCTAAGTTTATTGCCGATTCCTATCTAAGGCGCTTCCAAACTGCACTGCATCATTTTGTCCGAAAACGACAGGTACTCTCCGAGGTCAAAAATAAATAATTTGGAACTGTTTGGAAAGAAAATCACATAATAATGTCACTTGTCATGGTTATATTAATTTTCAATGTGATTTTAGATTTATTATTGCGGAAAAACTGATATTAGGAGCGTTGTTTGACTCTAAGAAACTATGACGTCATTAGTCTATATTTCATTCAAATTTGTTATGACGTTTAGAAAAAAGTGTCTGATTTGAGTTGTTGGAAAGTAGCGAATTGGGTATTTTCCTAGGTCAAAAATAAATTATTTTGTACTGTTAAGAAGCTAAAATGTTGCAAAGTAATGTCACTTGTCTTTGACATATTGATTTTAACGTGATTTTAGATTTATTATTTCAGAAAAACTTATAATAAGAACGCTATTTGACTCAATTAACCTATGACGTCATCTACTTGTATTTCCTACAAATCCCATAGAAAATATTTGTTTTGACGTTTAGAAAAATATCAGATTTAACTTGTTGAAAAATAGCGTATTATACTGATATTAATATCAGATATGTTAAAAAAATTCACAATCCCGTATTGTTAATCCATAATAAGATATCTACACGCCATGCGTCAGCTTTCCAACTCCATATAATGCCAAGTAACAATTTTTCAACGCTGGGCGATTTTGGGCTCTTATGTTTTTCAATAATGACTTTTACATTAAAGCTTCAAAATTTAAAGGAACTTATTCTTGATTTTATTACAATTTTATACAAGAAAGCCGTCTCCACACATGCCTAAAGCCACCGTAATAAAGCCGTATGGAAGCTGATAAGTTTATCTGTCGCATAAATTTGTCAGCCATCTGTCAGGCTCAGACGCCAACGTATTCTATCTAGCCTACACGATACGTGCCACTTTAAACCCGACCCATTTCTGTAATTGTTAGATTTCTCTATGCAGCGCACATGTATATCCTTTTCCGTACGGTTCCGTGACGCGTATGTAATGAAGTGTCCAAACCAAGTATGGTTTCACACGTTTTGTGTCTCTTGAGTATTTATTTACTATAATTATTAGTAAGAATTCGTTTCATGCTGGTTTGGGAGATAAGAGAAATCGTAGCATACGCCAAATGCTTTTCTTCCCGCGTAGATTAAACGTGACTAGAGAATGCGCAATGAAACTGTGTGATGCGGCTATGTTTTTAACCCCGACGGGGGTGTTATATAAGTTTAACTCTTATAACAAGTGTACCGATTTTGATGTGTTTTTTTTTAAGTTAAAGCAAGTTTCGTTGCGGTGTTTCTTAGTTATGTTTGATGACAATCGGTTCAGCCGTTTCAAAGTTATTGGGGGTGAACGCTTGAAATTCGGGGTTTTTTTAATTTGCCTGGGAAATAAACTAGTTTGATGCCCATGTCTGCCTGAACGCCTACCATCATTCTAAACATAGCCGTACAGTCTCAGGCATTGGCTACACTGTGTTGCCAGGATCCCGGCATTCACCTTGAAAATGGGCTAATAAGTTTAAAAATAGCCATAATAATAATGACATTAGTAATTTGTTTACGTAAAGTAATAGGTTTAAAAAATATATAATATAATAATAAAACACGTTAAGGGCAAAAGCAACATAAAAACAGAAAAGAGTCACATATTTTTCATGCCAATAGGTTAGAGATAAGAAATGAATCGCATACGTTAAAACCCGCTGTAGATGAGTAATAATTTTATCTTTTCTAGGTATGGGTTTTGATTAAACGCGATATCTCGATCCTCGAGGATATACTATATGAGGCAAGCTACAATGTTGCCCGTAGATTTTATGGACAAGGCCCAGCCAGGCTGTGTTTCCTGACAATGCAATTATTTTTGATATGAAAACATCGAAGAGGCCACCCAACGATTTAATAAAGATAGTAACTAATGATTGCACTTTTTTATAATGAACTAAGTTGGTAATGCGTTTTCTTTTAGCCGACGAAAGGTAATGTTTTGAGTGATTGCAATTGTATTTGAGTCGTTTTTGTCAGCAAGCTCTGTCACCTTGAAGAATTTAAGTAAAGGTGAATAAATAAATATATACGGACAAATCACACATATTGAGCTAGCCCCTAGGAAGTTAGAGACTTGTATTATGGGATACTATATGTACTCAACGATACAAAGTTTTTTAAGAAATTATAATTGTAACTCAATTATTTTATTAGAAAGGTTGTTTTCTGTTTTTCATAAGTGAAACTAGCTGCCCGTCGAAGTTTCTTGTATTATTTGTAAATCTTACCGGTAAAATCTTCTACATGTTCTTACATCCACACGTCTATAGCTGAGGTGTACCTGAAAGTGTTATATATTGATATATGTCTAATGTATTTGCACATCAACGCCACCAAGTCAATACTTCTTGATTGTAAAATAAGGTAATAGAGAGGTATCGTATGCAACGTGTAAGATTTTTGTATACTTATTGTCCTTGTTTCTAAATAAATATATTTTTTCTTTATCGGTATATACTATATATACATATCCATTTTAACTGGATATTGACTTATTGACTCTCATGTCAATAAACTTATTAAATAAGTACCATCAATATCTTAATTATATCAACTAAGCGCAAAGAATATAATTTTTCGAATCTTAAATCCGAGTTCACCCTCGGTTACTAGAACTACACAACCGATTTTGATAAAATTTCTATGGGACGGACAAGTACGTCCTTTAAAAAAGATATCTAAATCGGTCCAGGCGTCTTCGAATAATCGGTGAACATACATAAAATGTTTACTTAAAGTAAATATAAAAAAAAAATAAAAAATAAAACAAATCAAACGAACCCAAACTCGATGGGGTTGCGTCGTTTTATTACAGAGTTCCTATGGCCACCTTTCAGCTCTATCATCAGATCAGCTTTACGTCATCGTTATATTGCATTGTCTCGCTAAATACGTATGGGTGCAAAATTTCAGCTCAATCGGAAACCGGGAAGTGGGTTAAATTTAACTTGCAAGATTTGATTACAGACAGACAGACAGACAACGGGACAGATGAAACTAAATAAAAGCTTGTAAAAATGAACCTCATTGAAAAATCTGTCCATGTGACGAAATTTCACTTACTCGTCGCGACGTAAATTTCATCGCACTGTAGGTGGTAGTAATACATAAGTATCACAACATTCAGTGATTTTATTCAAATAGAAAAAAACGTTGAAAGCACCAGCGGAAGAAAAAAGGAAAATATGTAATGTTTTAATATTCCCATCCGTCATGAGACGGGACAAAGCATAAGGGGCTAGCGATTAGATGTTTACGATAGTGAGATCTTCGTTTCTTTAGAGTGACATACGCTACTGCGAAAGACACAACTGCGATGAACAAAAAAGATGAAAGGTTCTAAAAAAACTTGCTTAGAAAAAAAATATGTCCCTGTTTTTTTATGAAATCCAGCATAGCGAGCGACAACAACAGTTAAGTGTCAGATAAAGAATGCGTGTTCTTTTTTCTGAATTCCTACTTGTACTTAACAGGCGGCATTCCACTTTAAATTCCATTTGCCTTTGCCTTGCTTGGTGGTAGGTGTACTAATTTGATCTATATTAAATCGCGCTATGCCTCTATTTGGACCACTTCTCGAGAAGTACTGATGATGATGGGCGTTAATGTACCACCCATTCAAACAGGTGCATGTCTATGTCTTCTTGTTAAAATTTTTAACATTTTTTTTTAAATATTGTAAAAATCGCTCGACGTCTCCACTTCTCGGTGTGCCGTGCGAACGTGTCATTAGTCACTGATGAATGGGCGTTTATGTGCTACCCTTGCAAACAAGTGCATGTATAAGTCTTCTTATTTTAAATATAAACTTTTTTTCAATATTGTAAAAATCGCTCGACGTCTCCACTTGCGCCACTTCTCGGTGTGACGTGCGGACGTGTCATTAGTCGCTGATGAATGCTGGGCGTTAATGCGCCTCCCATTCAAACAGATGCGTCGGCTAACACGCGCTACTTATTCTGATATCATTTATAATTTACACTTAGATATCATACTTTTTCAGCAAGTGTAGTGGGTTTTAGTATAAAAACGGCAGAAATTTGTGAGTGTACGGAAATCATCTACCTACAAAACATGCAATAAAATACGTGGTAATTGTCCTTTTTTGGTTGTCCTTACAAAATTTTATTGCACGCGTCATAAGCGGGGCGTTGAGGTAGTGCTCTATTCTCGAAATGTCTGTATTATAAGTGGTCTAACCCTTTTTTCTTCGTGATCTAGCAATGTTAGTATAACTCTTCTTTTAACTTTTTTTACAAATATTTAAAAGTTAAATAAAGAAATTAAAAAAAATAACTTAAGATGTAGGTATCTACAATTGAAAAACTAAAAAGTATTTATATTATAACTTAGAAAGAGTAAGCACGTGAATACGTTGTTCACTTAGAAAATACTGTTAAGGCTACAACTTGAGTGATCCTCATCCCAGCCGCATAACGTCCACTGCTGGATATAGGCCTCTCCTAAGGATTTCCAAAATGACCGATCTAGAGCGGCCTGCATCCAGCGCCTTCCAGCGACCAGGTCAGGTACCAGACCACCTTGTAGGTGGTTGTCCTACGCTTCGCTTCCCAGTACGTGGTCGCCATTCGAAAACCTTTTTTCCCTATCGCGGCGCCCACTGCCTTCAACGAGATAATTCGCTGTCATCAAGTAATACAATATAAATTTTGCAACAAAGTTTGATAAATAAGCAGTGTTGCCACCAAAATAAATCTGTAAAACACTGGCGACTTTTAAAACCTAAAACCGTTTTACACTAGCACTAGAGTTAAGAGGGTATTCATGCGTGTTGCTAGTGGCAGCGAGGGGGCTATTACGCGGCCATTATGGGTATAATGCCGCGAGACGTAATAGCCGTTGAGAATATGTGGCAGAAAACGGTTATGTGAATGTAATTAAAATGCTGAAAAGATTTTTCTAGACGCAAGTTAAACTCACTAGACTCAGTTCAAGTGGTGACTTTTTAAATTATGACCTCCTTACATCGCTTGCAGGAGTCGCCGATTATATCAAATGTTTTGTTTTGTAAACATATATTATACAAAGTGGACTATGGAACTGGACACACTCAGCTTTGACTCCTCTGAGGCGAATAAAAGTTCAATGGGGGCTTCCCCCTAGCTACCTTTTCCTTTCCACATGCTATCATAGATGGTTATGTGGGTACCTTTGATATTCTGTGACAGAATGTGTTGCGTATTAAAGATTAGGAATCCAAAATAATACTATACCACTAAACTAAATATCTTGATAAGTTTATTTGTCAGGTAAATTAAAAACCCCTGACTTTAAAGCTCGCCATCTAGTGATGAGTAGCAGAACTACATAGTCCCATTGATAACCATAGCGCCATCTAGTATTTGCTGGGAAAATTAAAAATACCCCGACTTACAATACTTTTAATCGGCTGAACCGATTTTCATCTAACATAGCTAAAAACCACCGCAAAGAAACTTGCTTTCATGTGAAAAAACGCATCCAAATCGGTCTATCCCTTCGAGAGCAACAATGCAGCAGACAGACGACATTAGCGTCAATCTTATAACACGCCTTTTCGATTGATAACAAGCAAGTAAAAAGGTGTTTTCATCAAGAATTTTCTAAATATTATAAATATTTAGAAATTTCTAAATATTATTAAAGTTTGGAAGTGATAGAGAAGAAAAGAGGCCTTTACCTAGCAGTGGGAAATGGAAGGCCAATAAAAAAAAATCATAGATCTCTATATTTTTGTGACTTTTAAATTGAAAAAATAATGTATGTACTGACGTTTATTTCCGTTAAAAGCAGAAGTTATGAACTTTTCAATTTCATAATAGGTCTTATGAAATTGTCTTAGACAAAGAGCAAAAAAATTTTTTTACTTGTATCTTATAGGTACCTTTAGTTTCCATTTAGTACGGGCAAAAATAATATTTACTAACGTAACAGAAACCCAACGCCATAGAAACTAATGAAGGCCTGTTAGTAGGCAAAACCAGAGCTGTTGCCAGGTAGGCACATAGAGATGGCAGCACACACGACTAGCAAAAAAGAAAGTGTTGAAAATGTTTTAAAAATATTAATTGCATTTCATTTAAATCATATTTAATTAATTAGAGCAGTACTTTTTTTAAATAATAGTCATACAAGATATATAGCAGATAAAGCGCCATCTAGTGACAAGGATGAGAAATAATTATGTTTTTAAAGCGATGAGAAGGCACGGTAATGGCCTGTACCTACAGAACGTCAATTTCATTACCATTTACCAATTATATATACTTATAGTAGTATCTTTCCTAAAGTGCTATGCAAAATTTTATGACGTAGACTGGTAACCATTGTCAAGATCTTCGTAGGAAACTTTCAACATTCCCCATCTCAATTTGTCGCAAATCACTTGCGCAACTTAAACTCAGATACAAATAGCAATCATAGACAAATCATGATTATCTGCAACCATAAATACGGAAACTAGAGCAAAGTATAATATAAACATTGAGGTTTTATCACTAGGATAGAATAGACATTACAAGAGACAAAGTGCTTATAGCCTACCATTTACCTTATAGTGTACAATTATTTTGTATCTCCTTTGAGAATGCTTTAAGAGGCTTGCGTGGAATACAAATCCAACACGTAGAAACCCTTTGGAGAAATTGTTAACTGGGATATTGCAATAGAAACAACGTCACTTGCCGTAAATATTTAAATAATAATTTTTGTTTTCCCAATAAAGATTTTCTTTCTTTTATTACTATTAAATGGACAATCTTTCCTTTTTCAGTCAATGCAACCTATGTAAGATGTTTGAAATAGGCAAGTATGACAGTGACAATATTATTATTGTGTATCTAATAATTTGTGTCCGTGTGCATATGTTACATTCCTGTTTTGACAAAAAGTGTATGCCACGACGACAAGTAACAACTAAGCTTTGATTGCATAAAGGTACTTATTGTGTTTCACGTCAATAAAAACAATATAAGTGAAAATTTATAAATGGTAGTCTAGATTTTTAAAATAAGAAAACTTAAAAAATTGGATCTTCAGTTAAATAAAATGTACGAGTAAGAAACGTTTTCTTGAAATTTTCATGAGTATTTTCATGGGCTAAGTTTTGGTACCTAGATTATTTTTCATCTGAAGTCTGTTCTATACATTAACACTCAGGATATATACCCAACCGGTATTTATCTGAATGTAAGTTCGCGCGTTAGTGCGTTACAACTATTTCTGAGGCAGTACGTAGGGCGTTAAGATATCGTATCTGACGCTAATGCACCACTAACTCATGTGCACGCGCCGTTATATTGCAATGTTCCGTGAGTTACCGCCTTTAAGTGTATCCCTTTCCGGGTCAGTGTGTGTAATTTACACTTGTTAATATATCAGGTGAATTGACTCGTTTTAAATGGGAATAATATAATAATGTCATTTTGATAGTCATTTTATGCTGGTTAGCTGGTTGGAACAAAAATATACTTACCTATATATTCTTAAAATATATCTAGCTGTTTCTTCTCTCGCGAATATGGTAGACGTCCATCATGGGCATCACAATCTTTATAGTTTACCAGTAAGGTATTAAAATGCGGAAAATAGACGTTTTAACTTTGCTAGACCATAAACTTCAACTTTCCCATACTAATCGAATTACACAAGAGCACGACAAGCTCAATACCTGTAGGTACAAACCGACGTGTAAGCAAACTTAGAGGTCGGGACTCGAACCCGCGACACGTACAGACACTACCGTATCGGGTTACTGATTTAGAGCTCGATGTCGCCACAATGTGTCCGGCGAGAGTCACTGTGATAGAAGGAAGCGATTAGCGGATGAAAACGCTCAGAACATTATAAACAAATTCAAATTCAATTCAAATTCAAATATATCTTTTTTATCATAGGATATTTATAATGTGTCTCAATAATCGTCAATTTGTTCTGTTGCACAATGATTGACGTCAAAAAATTATTATACTTAGAGCTAAGTTTACTGCCGCCTCCAAAGCGCTAGTGCAGAAGAAGCGGTAACACTGCAACATTTTCTCTAAGGAAGTCAACCCACAAGTAAATTAATATTTATATTTATATTATCAAATTTAAATTTAATTTTTATATGTTGAAATTTTAAAGTAATTTCAAATCAAGATGTAGATTAAGCATTTACTTAATAAACCAAATTATGACATTTGTGACATAGATATTTCTGTTTTATTTGAACTGTTGATATAGTGGGAGAAAAGATACAAACTAGGAGGTAGAGCCTCGATCCCGCGTCTGTCTGTCTGCTTTGAGCCGCAAGACCCAAAATGCTCTGTCATCCCATAAGGGGATGATGACGTGATGATGTATAGTATGGTATATAAATGGGTAGTCATTCATTATTTATTATAAAAGCGACTCTAAGCGGGAATCAAATCGGAACTTTATGAGATGTGTGTCTTTCTAAGTTTAAAAGTAAGTGTCTAAGAAAGCAATTATGTTCAGTTTTCTTGTCACTTAACTCCAAATAAGTATATGGACTTACAAAAAAGACGTGAAAAAATATTTTAACTTTTTCCTTAACAATGAAATCTACCTTACCAACAGAGAGCTTGTAGAAAACAAGATTAAACGGAGTATGTGATAGTTTGAACAAAAAAAATATGGTGTGAATTACTTCCGCTTTTTATTTTACAATGAAATCTCTTCCTTATCGACAGAGAGCTTATAGGATACGAGATTAAACAGAGTATGTGATAGTTTGAAAGAAATATTATGGTTTGAAATTATTTCCGCTTTTTCCTTTCAAATAAAATCTCTACCTTACCGACTGAGAGCTTGTAGGAAACAAGATTAAACGGAGTATGTGATAGTTTGTTCTGAACTTTATTTCACGACTCCATTGCGTCAGGTTAGCGCAAAAATGTTCATTTTTATTACAATTTACGTCAATGTTCCAGACACGATTACAACCCGATAGCCTGTTCGATTACTTGAGATATAAGCTCTGAATAACAAAATATAACATTTACTTTGCAAGTCTGTGATATTTACACATCAAGTAACTGTTCAATGATTAAAAAATTAACTAGGCGTAATCATAAATTTTCAATGGTATCTAAATAACGTAACTAATATGTATCCATATGGAATCGTAACTGTGATCTGATGATAAAGAATAAGAATATAACGTGTAACAAAATATACTGAAACTATTTTAAAAGTATATTATATTCCATTATGCTGAACAACTTTCCCCATTAAAATTTATACAGAATTATGGAAAAAAATTGCTTTCCATAGAAACAAATGAGCTGATCGGTCTACTTGTATGGAGGAACAAAAATGTCATACTTATGTTCCTTGGGGAAAGTGGTTCATTACCATGGATGAAATTCACGCTAGTAATAATTTCAGTATAATGTTAGACCCTGTATAATAAGGTACTAGCTGGGCGACCGAGCTTTGCTCCAAGAATCACTTACCTAAAATATAGGATAAATTACTTACCTATACCTATGTACTTACGTCTTATTTTAAAATTAGTGAATTAAGTATCATTTAATCTATATTTTATTAAGCCATATAAGTACAACATTATCATTTATTTACACATAATGCTGCATTAAGATCAAATATGGTTATGACTCGCGAAGAATGTTCGTGGCCGCAATTACATAGTAATGTGACTTTACGATTATCACCTGGTTATAAGATAACCAGGGGGTTATTTGAACCTTCCAACACGTGAACTCATAAATCTTTGAGAGTAATTAAACTATTTTGAGTTTCAGAAGATAATTTTTTCTTCCTTTTTGGTGTTCTAGATAAGATAATATTTTTTTTTTGCAATGAAATTAAATATGTTCTATAAACTTGTACAATATTTTGGGTGCTTCAGATTATTCTGCCTTAAGGATAGATAAGTGGAGAAGATTTACCTATGGGAAATGAACTAAAGTGTAAAAGCCAGCAGCCACTTTACATCTTGCAGTTGTTGCACGAGATGAATGACTTCTGGCACTACTGCTAGCAACCCATCTCTGTTTGGATTCCTTTTTCCATTATCACGCTAAAAATTGCCTTTGCGTTTGAGTGAAGCGGCCCTGGGCTCTGTTTGCTTCGAACATCAAAACCCAAAATGCTCTGTCTACCCCATTACGCATAATAAATGTCCACCACCTCCTTCCTTCACAAACTCTGACTACTGGCACACATATACAAGCTCAGGATCTTATCCAATGTCGGTAAAGATATATATTATAAACTGCCTAAACTTAGAAAAGATGAAAAAAAAAATACAAAAAGTTTTTAAAATAATACCTACTATTCCGTTACGGAATATCTGCACGATTCCTAGCTCACTCTTGTCCCATTGCAATGCCTGACAAGGAACATATGTATTGAGTCAAAATATGTAAAATATTTATGCACAAATCATATGTAATGCAATGTAATGAATGAATAATCATGAATAAACCCTCAAATACAACCTTATAGATAATTTGTAAACTAGAAGTACATGCAAAGTGTTTTGCATTCCTTGAAAACCTCGACTTTCACATACGAGTATTCCCCAGACACGTGTGCCGATAGCACAACCATTACTGCATAGTACATGTAAGTGAATTAAATGGATGCATTAGTTTAATCGGCGACACGTCTCGCGACGAATGCGCCGGCGTCGTATATCGGCCGAATGACGCAGTTACTTTGACTGCAGAGCCGAAACTATCCGATACAATGTCACAGTAGTCTTGATACTAGTATTTTTTGATACATATCTAATAGATTTATTTATTTGCTTCCAACATGTGAACTAAATAAATAGAGCCTCAAAAAAGACTTTTTTCAATCCGGAGTTTCTGGGTTCGATCCCCAGCCAGGGCAAGTTAAGAAACGACCTTTTTCAAACTGTCCTGGGTCTTGGATGTTTATTTTTATGAGTACTTATCATAAAATATAGTATCGTTGGATTAGTATCCCATAACACAAGCTTAAGCATACTTTGTGGTTAGCTCAATCTGTGTAATTTGTCCATATATATTTATTTATTTATATACCAAAAGGCGCGGCGTAATATGAGGATTTCAACTAATCGAATGACTTATAAAACTTATATTAGAAAGTATTTATCTTAATCAGGGACACGTCTAGCGATGAATGCGCCGGCGTCATATATCAGTCGAATGACGCGGTTACTTTGACTGCAGAGTCGAAAATATCCAGTAATATGCTTGGTAAGTCTTGATACTGGGCTGTTATTGCAAACATCTTATTACTTAGTGTAACGTGTGTCCCGTCACATTTATCTTTAACTTTTTTGTAGTAAAAAAGGTAAAATTGACGAACGTTCTACGTCCAAACTGCAGATGTTCTGAAAAAGTGATGTAAGGAGTACCCTTAACCGGAGAGTATGCTTGAAAGGAGTAATGAGTTTTGACGAAGCAAAAGAGATTTGCAAGGATCGTAGCAAGTGGAGATCCATAGTCTCTGCTTACTTCCATAGGAAACAGCCGTGAAAATATGAATGACGCTGTTACTTTGACTGTCTGAGTGAAAACTGTATCAAAGCGTGGCAAGTATTGCTACCGTACCATTCATTTTGGGTATGGCACAGCATGAAAAATGTATTCTTGGTTGATGATAACAGGATACGCTTGCATAGAAACCACTCGCAATGAGACAAATACTTTTTGGGTTTTACTTACGATGATGAAGTTCTAAAAGTATTAATTAATATATTAGGATAGCTACGAACAAGAACTATTCATTTAACTCAGCGTGTTCCGGTTGCCATTCAAACTCGGCTACTTTAACTAGCCATAAGGACATAATTATTATAAATCTAGCCAATAATATTGAACCTCAACAGAACGGTCGAATTTTCATAATCAAGTATCAAATCCTTACAATTTATAAGTGTCAGTCGTTATTACTTCTCACATAACGCGAATGATATAAACGCTAGAAACACGGTACTTAGCAGTCCAACACATTTCCCAGCTATCTCCACACGTCAAGTATCAAAACCTAACATGTTCTTGTCACTATATACATGAGAGATATCGGTAGTCTGTCACTTTTACTGATAAACCCTAACCATTACATCTTTCTGAGCTGTACGCGCTGTATTTATACAGTTTCAAATTAAAGCAATTTCTCTAGAAAATCATCTCGAATTTTTGAAGTGAAAACTTCTTTAGCGGCGTTGTACACTTTTTTTTGTAAATGGGTAAACAATGTGAAACTCGCGTCAGGAAACTCGCGTCAGGACACGTGACACTGATCGAAAATTCGTAAAACGGATGATGGCGCGGTGAAAATGTATGCCTGCGTCTGCTGTTTCGTTTGGCGGCGCAGGGCGCTTGCGCGTGGCACGCTGTAAATAAATAAATATTGTATTCTACCACATAAATGATAGTACTTTTATACTAATAATTGAAGCAATTCGTTATTCCTTAACCATTCCAAAATATCAAAAATGCACAACGTTTAATATTCAAGTTTTCACTTTTGCCGGCACTCCCGGTGTGCAGCCCGTCGTTTTTTTTTTATTGGCACTTTCGTTCCATGTGTTTCCGCTTCCATTCCAATATTTGTTTCTTAATAGGGAAAGTTGTTCAGTATCATAAGCTAAATTCAGTGTACTTTGTTAGATGTTATATAAGAAGACCTCCACACGTCAAGTATCAAGACCTAACGTGTACAGTCCACATCGTTGTCAGTACACACATAACGCGTGAGATACCGTCGCATTGTCGCGCGAACATGCGATTTAGTTGCGTATTATAGGAAATTATTAGTCGCGAATTAGGCCGCCCGCACGCCTACGTCGAGGAGGAAGAGGCACGGACCTATGAAGACGAGATGCGCCAAAGAGCAAAATGTGCGCAAATTTTAAAACATCCGATTTAGTCGCGTATTATATAGGAAATTATTAAGTCAGCCTAATAGCCGACAAGCGTAGCTAAGAGCATGCTTAATTAGACATCTTGCATAGGTATAAAAGAAACCTATATCAAAATCGCTTTAATGCAGTTACGACGCCACAGAAAGACAGACAGATATGAAGACAAACTTTAAACACCTCTCTTTTTTCATTGAGCGTTAAAAATGTTGCCATTATGTTTTTGCAATCGCAAAAAAGTGCTTAATACATTTCCTTTTTTTATTTGATATAATAAAAATATCTTTAAAAAATATCACTCATTTCAAAAATACCACCACCATTCTATATTTTACCTACCTTTTCCAGCTTTTTCCTACTCCTCCAAGCTCTGTAACAAACGTTTATTGTATTGCACTTAGCTTAATCTGAGTAATGCAATGATCTGAGTTACGTCCCCGTCCTCAGTGTGCTTGACTTGCGTTATCGCGGGATGAGTCATACTCGTGTTTGATCAGGAATTTTACAGTAATTGCTTAGTGTGGGCAATTTCAAGAATTATTGAAAGTAACTTTAATGCTTAGGACACTTACATAATTTCTCACGTCTTTATCGCTAACGAGGTAGAATTAGACTCAAAGGTGACTTTACAACGTAAACACGGAACGTAAGTGTACACGGAAAAAGGGCTTTTACTGATGAGAAACAGATGGTACCTTCTAAGAGTTTTCTTTTCCTCTAGACTTAATTAGAAATTAGAATATTTAAGTCCACCAATTTAGACGTATGTATGTAGGACAGGGAATTTACGAGTTTATGACACAAACGATCACCTCTTAATCTGCTTTTTTTAAATTATTTTACGACTATAGATACGAGTCCTTTAGAGTCTGTCTTTATTTCTTCTTTCTATCCGCTTTATCCAAATCAATCAAAGGTTAGTGTAGGTCCCTTGATTATTTCAAGAAAGCTTCTGGCGACAAATCTATATGAGTCCAAAGATGCTACCACAGTCCGCAAATAAATATCACTACAGCCGCACTATGTTCACATGTTGTCCATGAGCACGAGCATTTAAAACACCAAACTATACCCATTCCATATTATAAAGTCCTCTAGAATCAATTTGCAAAACAATTTAAAGCAAAGCCTAACTAAACAAATTGACTTCCCGCCAAAAACTCCTCGTACATTCATACAGATTATCACGCCTGCTTCCCACAGGGGTAGGCAGAGACTATGGACCTCCATTTGCTACAATCCTTGGCAAACCTCTTTGGCTTCATCTACACTTAAAACTTCTCTTAATATACTCATTCCCCGTAATTATCAAACCTATAGAAAATACCTTAGTTTATTTAAAAAGCAAGGTATTTTATTCTCTCCCATTTAACAACACTAATTCGGCTATGCTATAATACTAATATTATAAGCATAGCCGAATTAGTATTGTTGATGAAACTCATGGTACCAAAAGTTCACTGACTGATTAAAGGTCTGTTTCTGATCTGTCATAATTAGGTATGTCAAAATCGATAATACTAAATAACATTAACAAAAAACGAGTAAATTGAAATACAATCATGCAGTAACCACACACTACAATGCTCTATTCTCTTAAGGAAGAAGGCACGCGCACGTTCCCACGTGCCTTTGTCGGCTCGCGACAAAGCATCGCCGCCAACATGCCTTCTATATGTACCACCAAACTTCAAACAATAACATACTTTATTACCTTATACATAAAGTCATATTTAAAGTAAAGATTTGTGAGGAAAAATCAAGTTGCATTGTCTACTCTAAAAAGTCAAAACAACCTTAAACAAGAAAAGGAACATTCGAATTTATAAGTATGTCATTTGGGTTGGATTTCAATTGCTTTGATAATCAAAAAGCGGAGTAAGGAAGACACCGATGACCCCTTATTTAAGGTAGGGCAATTGTTTATCAATATGCCTATGATTAATGTATTTCGGCCGTCGTGCTGGTCGGTCTGTGGCCAATTAGTTGGGATCACGATTTCTAAATGATATGTGATGGACATCGCTAATTTGTTGGCATTTGGCTGGGAAACACGAGCAGGACAATTGAAAAAATGTTTTGATTAATTAATATTTGGGTTAATTTTTTTGCAATATACCTACGAGTATGTTTCTGAATATTTTATTTCTTTTTAATTAGAAAGGTGACGTGACGGTCAGCAAAATTGCAGCAGTAAATGGCGCCACATGTAACTGAACTATGCCAATTTTTTTTACATATTATAATAAACTATATTATACAAGGCGCTTTTTTAATTAAGTACAAATACTTAAAAAAGTAATTCAGTCTATTATTTTAAACAACTATTCACAATGAATGTATTTCAAAATACAAAAGAAAATTTTGTTGTCATATAATTTTTCAAAACTAAAAACCGACTTCACTCCCAAACTACACAATTGATTTTGATAAAATTTCCATGGTACTACCTGGAAAGTATACCCTTTCAAACAAAAAAAGAATTTTGTAAATCGGTCCAGGCGTCTTTGAATAATCGGTGAACATACATAAAAAAAAATAAAGGATCGCGACGAATTGATAACCTCCTCCTTTTTTGGAAGTCGGTTAACAAATTAAAGTAGTCACGTGATCTAGTTACTATGGGAAGTGTTTTTTTTTTCATATTGCGATGTACATTTATTAGGGAAAGTTGATAAAAATGATAGATAGGACCTCTTGAAGTGTGTTTATATTTTTAAGGGCCTTGCATTTGTTTGGTTAGGAATAAGATTAGCTTGTAATATAGTTGCGAGATTAATGGAAGTGTACCTTCAGCTTGAAAATCTAACACCAATGTTGGCCACATACATACACAAAAAGAAGATGCATATGGAATTAAGGCAACAATATCAGCTCGCAAGCTGTCACTTGTCATTAATCCTGTTTATGTGACTATAAGTAGAGTATTTCCACAATCATGTCAAACGTGGACTTTGGGTTCTTCGACCTAAGTCTTTAGCCTCCTCTAGCCCATAAAAGAAACGAGACGTAAATAGTACTTAAAATATAGGTATCGAAAAAACAAAATTAAATTGTGTGCGTCACACTTTTTGCACTTTCAATTTGGATTTTGAGAGGCATGAAAACAAAACCTCGAGAGCGCCACATCCAAATTCAATAACCACATTCTATTAGCGAACTCTACAATAAAATTATTCGTATCGCAACACAATGGCCTCTCCTTTATCTCATTTCGCTTAATTGATATGGCAACAAAAGTTTAGTTCGGTTGGGGCCATTAAATCAGCGGTACTAAACACTTTATTTTTAGAATGATGATTAACTAAACAAACTTTTTTTATATGAGTGTTTTTGTTACTCTAGAACACTAGTGGATTCTGATGACAACAATTCAAATCAGACCCTTTTTTCTAAACATCAAAACAAATGGCGCTACTTAAATCAGTTTTTCTGCATTAATAAATCTAAAATGTTGTTGAAAATGGACATGATCATTGAAAAGTGACACTATTTTGTGATGTTTTGTTTTATATACTATACCGAATAATTCATTATTGACCGAGTCATCTATCCAATTCACAGAGAGGGCTTTTATGTTCTTACTATGTATGCAATTCCTTAGAAGTATTGGGAGACCCTTAATCATTTTGGCTTGATTTATAACTTTGCAATCTTTCGTGGATAAAATTTTAAATCTGTAGGTAATTTTTTTTTTCAGTCATTATGTAAGTATTTATACCAACTTAAGGAGTGTTTAGTTTTTATTCATTTGACAGAAGAATCAGTAGCGTTCATGAATTAAGTACTTTTGTATTATAAGTGCTCATAACTTTTTAAATACGATATTAAAAGCATAAAAAATAGAAACTATACATTTACAGATTTTTTTCTCGATATCTAATAAATGATTTCTAATCCAGCCGGCCCTACATCCAGCTAAAACGGAACCACATAGTTGAGAATCTAATGATAAGCAAATGTACTTACGTGCCCCCTGCGTTCCTGGAAATCTCGGCGAGTGGTTCATCGCAGATATTTTGCAATCTAGCCGACTTTTGATTGGTAGATGTTATTGAAATCAATTTCTAACACCGACGCAAAAAGAGAGATGAGGGCTTCACACACGGCAGCTATAATGTAAAGATGTACATTATAGCATGATACATCTCATTAACTCTTTCCATAGAAATCGTCAGGAGATCACACACGACAGCTATAATGTATATTTTTACATCCTGACGATTGTGATTGTGAGTGTGTGAAGACCTTATATGTTATAAAGACGTGATAATATCTATGTATGTATTGACTTGTGTATCTGGTATCCTTAAAAAAATATGGAGGTGTCTCCACACTGAATACCTTACAATGTTTCAAAGAATATCCTTTTTAAATATATAGTTTAATCAGGAAAGATTTCAAAATTGCTTTTTTTTACTCGAATAACCGGTTGCTGACAAAAAAATACTATTCTTACTAGATGAGCTACGCCTGTTGCCTATAGGAAAAATCTGGCACAAATGTTACAAAAGGAAGCTTCTTTTTATTATCTTACTATCTCTTGTCGAAGGAGTATATGCCAAACTACTCGGCCTTTAGCCTTAAGACATACATTTAAAAAACTAATACTCGACCACGGAAGCTATTCATGGCAATCTATGTGTTTATTTTTGAAATTTGCTAATTGGGAACTTTTATTTGATACCCCACTTTTATATATATTTGATATAGAAACAAAAAAAACGTGTTACTCGCACTTTTTTGTATGTTTCATTATTTGTAATACACATTTATTGCATATAAATTGTAGCCTATGGCACCCGAATGACTAATCGATTGACATCTAATTTCTGAATATTGGAATAAGAGGTTCGTATGCTACGGTTGGATAAACACACTCGTAGATACCCACATACATACATCATTACCCTTCTTTTGGCTTTGCTGTTGTCGGGTAAAAAGCAGCTGGTTGAGCAATTTTGTGCCTATGGGTTATTTTTAAACGACTTTAAAAAAGGAAGAGGTAATCAATCGAGAATCCTTGAAATCTTAAATTTATTTTATGAATATTCACTGACTACTCAAAGATCCCTGGACCAGTACAGAAAATTCTTTTTTTTAAGGGCATACTTCTCAAGAGGTCCCATAGAAATTTTATCAAATTCAGTTGTGTAGTAGATATTGAGGTCGGTTTTTAGTTTTGAAAAATTATATGTTACTAGCTGCCCGCGGTGTTACCCGCAGAAAAGGCTTCCTGCATACCAAATTTTATCAAATGGGTCCAGCCGTTTTCGCGTGAAAAATTAACAAACATACACACACACACACACTCACAAACTTTCGCCTTTATAATATTATTAGAGTGATAAGTGCGATTAAATAGTGTGATTCAAGGATCATTTAGCCTTTGTGTAACATGCTGTATAACGAAACAATAGAAGTCTCGTACACGCCGGACCCCACATGCGATCCGCAAGTCATGCCCAAATAGGTCCAATCCACTAATGATACAGATGCCAAGATATGATCGCACTGGTAATTGAACAGGTAGGGAACAGTTGTATGTTTACTTCCAATCTAGCCCGGTCATGGAATCGTATGTAATAAAACATATTATATAGTTAGTACCAATACACTAGACTTCTACATACAAACTTTTATTTTGAAACATGTCAGATTTCGATAACATTTCATAATTTTAAATGGTTTTTTACAGTCAAAATATGAACTTCAAAGAAAATATAGAAAGAAAAAAGGAAAAACAATTGTTTATTTGACTTAAAATACTTATTCTCAATTTGTTTAGCTACATGAATTGAATTACATCAAAACAGCCACAGTGAAATTTTAAATTTTGATGTTTAAAAGATATTGACATAATTATTATACACGTATATACATTTTTTCAAGGTAATATATTATCTTTTATTAGATATAGTATAAGTCGAAAAAGTCTTATCGCAAGCACACTCAGACTATTCTTATATAGAGGTGGCAACATTATCTTAACAATAATTTCAGTTCAGTGCTACAGGATCAAGTATAATGTTACCTCTTGCCAATGGGCTACGGGCTTAGGGTTTTATATTTGTTTGAATTTCAAACGAAGAACAAAGAGAACAGAACGAACGAACAAAGAATCAATCAATCATCAATCAATGGGTAACATACCCATAGAAATTAAATTTCAAACAAATAATCATCAATCAAAGGGTAACATATCCATAGAAATTAATTTCAGACAAATATTCAAGAATTGGATTGAAACCTTGTATAAGGGAGGGGTAACAACTTACTTCTATATATTTCTTTATTACTTATGGTTTTCCATTATAAGCCCACTAATGTTAAGCGCGAGCTTTTGATTTTGCTACATTTGGCTATCTGCCTTCTTCTTTCTTTCTTATAAAGTGTGTTATGTTATGTCTGACACTGATGCTCGATTTTTTAACTGCCTTACGGCATCTGACGTAGCTCAAATTTGCATGTAACTGGCAAAGACAAGATAGTAAAGTGTACAATTATATGACTAGTAGATCTGTAGTTGACCGGATAAAAAACTTGTTCAGACAAAAAAGTTGCGTCTTAATAAGAATAACATAAAAATGTTCTGTGACATATTTTTTTAAATTCGAAATAGCTGAAGTAAGATATGTTTAAAATTTTTAACCCCCATATTACCGCCATTTTGAAAAATTTCGAAAATCTGAATCGACTAGAAAATTCATATCATTTTCAAACCTCACAAAGTTTTACGAGAATCGGTTGAGAAATTTGTGAATTTGGTTGAGAATTGTAGGACAAACAAAAGCATTTTGGGCCATCTCGAAACAGAGACGCTTCGCTCGCTCGCTCAATAAACATATAAGAATGCGATATGATTCCACGTTCATTATTATAACTTTATCCCAGTAATAAAACTAGTCTCCAAATTACACGTAAACGCCATTAGCTGCCCATAGAGTTCCGCTATGGAAGAGGACCATCGCCACGGATTAAATCGAATAACACGTGTTTATCTCGATATATATAATTAGGCTGATAGAGGAGCTCACCTACTATAATTTAATGGAAATAGCACGCGACAGATAGACAATACTATATTATGATGGTATGGAAGCTTCGTGATTGCATGTTAGACCGCCCAACTGCTGAGCGTAGGTTTTTGACCTTATGTTTTGTGTTTCAATGTATTTGTAGCCTATGTATGAAACATTTCTTTCATACTAATCTGACAAATTGACGACCTCCGTGGCGTAATGGTTACCATGCTAGTCCGTCACTCAGAGGTTCCGGATTCGATCCCCGGTCAGGGCAAGTTGGAAAATAGCCTTTTTCAAATTGTCCTGTGTCTTGGGTGTTTATCTATATATATTTACACAAGTCTCGAACTCGCTTTGGGGCTAGCTCAATCAGTGTAATTTGTCCGTATATGTTTATTAACTAATGATATATTAAATAAATAAAAAATGAACTAGCTGCTTGTCTTCCCGCGCAAATCGTAAAAGCCGATCGAGGAAATTAAAAAATAAGTCAATCATGTTACTAGGCGATGCGTCTGGCAACCGATCACTATTTTGATTTCTTCTTTCACTATTTCGCCCACTATTACACTAAAATAGGTAGGTTCCCCGTTAAATGTCAGTAGAAGAATCCTGAAATTTGCAAAATCGATATCAATGACATGAAACACAGGGTACTCGTACTTATTTTTGGGTGAACCGTTGAAGAACTGTGTTCTTTGTTTAGCGATATTTTTTATTTATGTTTCACTAATTTTCGTACTTTTTCATTTGAAGTCTATATTGTTCTCGACTCAGCAGGGGTCGAAAACCTACTAAAGTTAAAATATCCTGCAAAACTCGCATAATCTTTTATTTTTTAAACAAATAAAAATCAATCAGCAATCAAATTAAATGCTTCAAACTAGACTCATCAAAAACAATCAAACCAAAATATTTTCGCGAGCAAAATTTTCAATTGTATATCGCTTACTCGCCATTTTGAATTTGAAACCCGTATGCGATTGTCCAATTCACTAATTAATTTCAGCCCTCAAATTTTAGCGTCGCAATGAACTTCGCCGAATGGAAGTTTCGAACGTTCTCGATAGTGTTGCCGAACAATCGATAATTTTAATCGAAAAATGCCAAACTATCGATAGGCCTATCGATAATATCGATAGACCTATCGATAATATCGGTATTTTTTTTAAAGCAAAACTATTGATAACCAGCAATACTATCGGTAGAATGGATTGATGACGACGAATAAACTATCAATAGTATCGACAGTATTGCTCTTCAAAATACTTCAAACTATCGATAGTTTGTTTGTTTGTTTGCTTTTAATAACTTTTTTGTATTATGACAACCTACAATTATATAAAATAACAACATAAAGAGTAATTGACAACGGCGGACTTATCCCATAATATAGTATCGATGGAATTGCTTGTGATAGTCTTGTACGATCGGTTGTTACCTTTATTTCAATGTAATTATTGAATATTGTAATAAAGGTAACGACCGATCGTTTAAAACTATCACAAGCAATTCCATCGATACTATCTATAGCATTGTTGCTAACAGATTGAACTAAAAGAGCTGTCTATACTAATGATAGACTATCTATAGTTACTATTGGTTTAGTTTAAACTATCGATAGTCTATCGATAGGCAATTGATAGTGGACTATCGAACGCAACTAGTACTCGAATCGAAATTCGATATCGAGCAATACAGTTTTTCGAATCCGTCGCGATTTCCACGCGGCAATTAAAAGTTTCCGAATAAGGTTGACGTTTTATTTTACCTATGAAAAAATGTACTTGTGCCGTGAGAAAATGAACAGTGTAGGAAGTGAATCCTACCTTAAAAATTTAATATCAAACTTTTACCTTTTCTAATAAATCTAGCTAAAAAAGGCAAGCTTTTGAAAGTGTCTCAAATGTTCGGAAATATAATTAATTTCTAATACAAACATATACATATGTATCGCCTTATAGTCTACTTGCTACAGGGTAGACAGTTTTTTTTTATAATACCAGTATATAAATTGATACGTTCAGCATATTTCGCAACCCTATTAAGTCTTCATCCCTAACGGAACAGTCAGGACTCAGGGCTGTAAAACCCTAAGACCAAAAGCATGTTTGTGGACATGAAGATACAAAAAGAGATTCAAAATATGTTTGTTTGTTTTTCGTGTGTGTAAGTGGCCAGCACTGGTGTCAGATTTTTCAAGCTGCCTTAAGGCATCTGTCATAGCTTGACGACTGCCATACAATGATGATAGCCGGGACCAACAGCTTATACGTGCCTTTCGAAGCACGGAAGAGCTTGAGAATTTTTTTTGCCACTTGTGGTCACCCATCCAAGGGTAGACCACGCTGGTGTCGCTTTACTTGCAAAAGCGCTAGTAATGCGCACTCCCGCCGGGCCACCAAGCTCCTATATAGAAAAAAATAGTAGGGGTTACAGTACAAGCCGTATCGCGTATTGATATGATTCTCGCCCATTCCCTCAATAGATTTTTACGATCTGCATGAGAAGAGAGCTAGCTGTTACCTATGTTTTTTCTTTTCTCCCAGACCAGCGTGGAAGATTAATGATATAATTTGCAACATCTTTTCATAACAATCCCATTGAACAACCCGGAACAAACTATGCAAACTGACATTAAGATTTAAGTAAGGGACAGTGGAAGTAGAATCACTTGGCAATTACAGACTGATAAATGTCCGGGTATTAGGGACACATGTGCCACCAAGTCCCGGACAGATGGGAGGGACGAGAAGTTAGGAGCGAATGGAACTAAGTGGTTAGACTTCATTGCAATAAACAGATGTAAAATCGTAGAAAATCTTTCATTTGTGACAACAGGACGGGATTAAAAGGAAAATTGGTTAGATACTCATAAAGTAAATATTTAAGTACGTATCCGAAATGCTGAATCAATTTTTATCTCCCATACTAGTCAACGTTTTAAAAGGATACCACGTACGACCGAACTTTGGAATTAACTTCCTGCAGCAGTGTTCCCGGACCGATACGACATTGAAACCTTCAAAAAACGAGTCTATATCTTCCTGAAAGGCCAGCAACGCTTCTGTTACACCCCTGGTGTTGCAGTTGTCCATGGAAAGCGGTGATCACTTACCATCAGGTGTTCTAGATCGTTCTCCGCCTTATAACATAAAAAAAATGCTGAATATGTTGACATGGTTCGGACATGTAGAAAGGATGGATGAAAGGAGATTCACTAAAAGAGTCTACAAAGCAAACTTGAGTGGAAGAGCGGGTCAGGGTCGTCCTCGACGAACGTACCGCGATCAAATTGCAGACGTTCTTAAAAAAGGAGAGGTTAGAAGTACCCGTAACCGGCGGGCATGCATGAAGAGAGTGATGAGTGTAGATGAAGCGAAAGAGGTCTGTCAGGATCGTAGCAAGTGGAGGTCCTTAGTCTCTGCCTACCCCTGTGGGAAACAGGCGTGATAATATGTATGTATGTATGTACTTTTTTAGCTCCCTCACAAGTTGATCCAATAACGGAATCCGAATCTCTATGGAAAGCATAAAAACATATGTATTTGATAGAGACACAAATATTTTCTAGTTAATCATTATCTTATAAAGATTCGCATTTATTAGACAAACATACTCTTCGTCTTTTTTGGAGTAGACAGTGCATTCTGGGCCTTGCGGTTCTAAGCAAACAGAGCCCAGAGACGTAAGACCTGAACAACACTTGTGTAGTGGACTGGAAAAGAAGGCGAAAAAGGAATTCAAATAGTAATAGGTAGAGCTAGCCGCATCGCTAAATTGTAGTAAAGATTAAATAAATAAATATATACGGAAGAATCAGACAGATTGAGCTAGCCCCAAAGTAAGTTCTAAACTTGTGTTGTGAGATACTAACTCAACGTAACTATATTTTCAAGAGAGAGTAGCTTTTTTTCTTTTCTCCCAGAACAATATGGAAGTAGGTAATTATCAGAATTTGATTAGTCTTATTGTCCATTGCCGATCTATTCTATCTTTATCTTTGAGGGGGAGGTGGCCGACCCACCTATGTCCGCTTTCGGGTAGTTAAGATTCGTACCAAGTTAGGGATTGTTTTGAAAGGTTACCCAATTTCTTGGTATTATTTTAGTGTGTGCATAAGTTATGGTTTGTATAACTTGTTACTATTATGTATCTATACGAGATCCTCTCATTTCCCATAAGTAGATTAATCATAATATGGTTTGTCATAAGGACTTTGTCATAACTTTTTTATTGTAATAATTGATTCACATCATTTTTATTGTAATAGTGGTTCTGTGGCCATAATCATAATTTATAATTCTGGTTTATTTTTTAATATAAAATGATTTCTGATAGTGACTTTGTCATTTTTTTTCTAATTATAATCATAGGTTACATAATGTATGTATTTGTTTATAATATTCTTGTAAACATTTATACATCTTTTTTTTCTTCCCTTATCCCATTATAAGTGGAGTTTACCAAAAGATTTTATATAAACTTTTTAGTCTTACAATGTTTTATCCGTCCGGGCATTATTATAATGCTTATCAACTATGTGGCAGAATAGCCACCAACAGCAGACTCGTTATTGCAGAGTCATGTAGACTACCCAGGTCATGTAGGTTGTGGTGATTATCTTAGCCGTAAACAGTGTTCTTGCAGGGGCATGTAGGCCATACAGGTCATGTAGTAGGTTATGGTCCTGCAGGGCTGGCCCAATAATTTTATGGTTTTGTGGCCCGTTTCATGACTTTATTAATAGTTTTATTAAAATAAATTTTATATTTATTAAATTATGGGTATATACTGTTATTATAAAATTATATTATAAATAATATATAACTACTTATGACAATATGTTACTTATGTTAAAAAAATATGCTCAACAAAATTATACGAAAATTCATCACGAATAATTATGATTATGTTTAAAAGCATTCTTTCAAACCATAATGTAACAAATATTTAATGAAAACCATTAGAGACCCTATCTTCGCTACGCGGATGATAGTTTATTTAGCCAAAGAAAAGAATATAGATATTTATC
Organism: Acrobasis suavella; assembly: GCA_943193695.1. Taxonomy (NCBI): domain Eukaryota; kingdom Metazoa; phylum Arthropoda; class Insecta; order Lepidoptera; family Pyralidae; genus Acrobasis; species Acrobasis suavella. The sequence continues at coordinate 5,611,649 of OW971945.1, read as the reverse complement.
AACATGTTTTTACCTGTTTTAACAGTTACGTACCCTAATTGTCAATACAATGAACCACCCGCCTCCAAAGCATGGCACCGTTGATAAACTCAGATAAAGTTTATATCGCGCGACAGAGTAATCCCTTTATTAGTTAAAATCTTTATTGTACCAAAACATAATGTTACATAAAAATGGATAACATAAAACAGATGTCAAAATGCGGCCTTGTCGCAACTGCAATCTGTTCCTGGCAACCGAGGTACTTCTTAATTGTTATTATTGCGTATTGGTTATTATTGCGTAGAGAAAGATAACACTCTAAAATTAAACGCCAATATCTAAAATTCTACATCAATCGACTGATCTAATATTCGTTCTTAAGACGAAGTGGTAGCTAAAATGGCGCCCTCATTAGAAATAAATTGTTTAAAACTAAATATGGTGATAATTAAAAATTTGATTTGTATAAATGTCTCGAAAGACCTTTAAACTATTTTATGAATAACCTTTGAAAGTAATATTGGCAGTCCGTCTAGCTTTAATACTGTTTTTGGCCAAAAGTGGCCACTTTTGGTGAAAAACAGTTTTAAAACTAGACGGACTATTAGTAATAATTTCAAAGGTTATTCATAAAATAGCTTAAAGGTCTTTCTAGACAGTGATACAAATCAAATTTTTAATTATCACCATATTTAGTTTTAAACAATTTATTTCTAATGAGGGCGCCACTTTAGCTACCACTTAGTCTTAATTTTAATGTTACTTTTTACCCGACTACGATGAAGCCAAAAGAAGGGTTATGTGTTTCACCGCTATGTATGTATGTTAATTTTTACGCTGGTTATTATTATAGGCTGTGTGACGTCACAGAAAATTTACCATCGCGCCCTCTATAGAACATAAAGTAAAAAACCAAAAATGAATGGAAAAATCCCGTGTATCAAATAACATGACATAAAAAGCACATTGCAAAAACATGCATTATTAGCTGTTGCTCCCGGCTGTGCTTGCAAAAACTGGATAAACGTACTTTTCAGGCAGAATCTTCCTGTAGTCAGGATTTTATAACTAATATCTTGTTCGATAAATCTTAATATATTTTCTGAGTTTCTTCATGTAAGAAACTAAGAAAATATATTTAAAGGAAATATATTTATTATAATAAAAATATATATGTAACTTAAATTCAAAAAACTAAACATATTCAATTGTTCATCGCTAAAAAGAGGCAAAGAATTCGTTCAAACAAACTGGGAATCGGTTTAAACAAATACGCCAAAAGTGCTGACAGCACGGCAAATTGCAGCCATATTGGAGCAAAAATGGCGGGAAACGAAATGTCAGTGTCAGCACTTTTATCGCTTGCGTTCGAACACATTTGTTAAATGTATTTACTGCACGTGAATGTTTCTGTTTGCCTTTTAATTGGATGTGTGGGGGAAATATTGTGTGTTTCGCATTTTCTCCGAAATCTACAGAGAGTGTCGTTTTTTTGGTTTTGAACAATACATAAGTACTTGACATTTTAATTTTTGTACGTTTTTTGCTAGTTAGTATATTCAAAATTATGATTTCATTTTTTTCCAATTTGGCAACTCTATATTATGTTTTATCTTTCGTAAGGTAATAAATTAGGTAAAAAGTACTTTGGTAGATACTTGAGTAGAAATCTCGTCTTTTTTTCGTTGAAAGATTCGGCCCATACGATCTAAAATATAAAAACTAAATGTTTTTTTAAATTCAATCATTTAAATTACAACTTGCTTCGCGCCTTATTTTGACACAAAATACACTTTCACAAATTAAATAGTAACTGCACTCCTTCCAAATTCAAATTTGCATTACTTTTCGTCTCACGTACCAGTAGCACTTACATATTCCACATACAGCCAATCTTTTTTTATTTTCTACGTTATCATCAAGTGCGCTCTATATTAACTAGCCTTCCCGCTCATCTGTATTTAAATGAATAACTTGGGTTTCATCTGGTCACTGAACGACCTTTATACAATTATTACACTTTCTCCAAACCCACAAATCAATTCAGCCAAAACTTATAAACACTAAAGCAATACCCATCCCATTATTTCTCATACTTCCGGGCATATCCGTATATATCATCATTAATCCAAACGTTGGGAACAGCGTATCTGATCGAATCAACACCTGACCAGAAACCTTGACCTGCCAAGATGTTATTATTGTACGGGAAATTGGTGATAGACCCTTAATAAACCTGGAGAATAGGGGTCAAAGTAGGCTGGATAGGACTTGATTCGCGATTGCCAACTAAGTAATAAGTGTGGAACTTTCGTGCGCCCACGCAACGCCTACATGCTAGCCGACCCGTGAGGTGTGACGAGGACTGAGTGCTTAGAGAATAGTGTATCTAATAAAAGGAAAACGAAAAGTTGAACTATCTTCGATGCTGATCTGGGAGAAAAGAAAAAACTTGATGTACCGCAGCTGCTTTCTCTTCTCGCGCAGATCGTAAAAGCCGGTCGAGGAAATAAGCGTTAATGTGAATTATGTATGTTTATGCAATGCGGATAGTATTTAAACCGTCATTGTCACCATTTTAATTCCTTTTTCATGCATGCGTAGCTAGCAGGGACATTCAAATGGGAGATTTTTGGCATGCATTTGTCGACTGGTATCTTTGGTTTGTATTATGAAACTAGCTGCACCCCGCGGTGTTACTGTCTTACAGCTTCCTGCATACCAAATTTTTAAAAATTGATCCCTTTGCGCGTTAAGAAGTAACAAACATACACACACACTCACAAATTTTCGCCTTGTAATATTAGTGTGATAAGGTAGTAATAACAAACTATGTATCAGGGTACTTTCTTTGAAATTTCAAAGAAAGTACTCTGATACATAGTCTATCTGTAAACCACATTTTATCAAAATTGGTCCAGCCGTTTGCGCGTGAAGAAGTAACAAACATACACACACACACACACTCATAAACTTTCGCCTTTATAATAATATTAATGTCATAAGGTAGTTATAACATACTATGTATCAGCGTACTTTCTTTTAAATTAGCAAGGAGGTTAATAATCAGCCTGTATTTTCTACACTTATTGGGCAGATTCCTTCGTCACATACTGACCGCCTTCGTGCCAAAAAGACTCAGTTAAAACTTAAATCCTATCACTATAGCATTAGTCTAATCGGTCCTGCCTCTATATTTACAGTACAAAGGGCGTAGAATGATGTCCATACACCGATGATGCAACGTGTGAACATCTGGCACACTTCCTTACTGATTAAGCAATGTTAAACTCGTTACTAAAATAATAAAGCAACTGTCATATGAAAGGTGTCAGGTCATCTGAAACGACGCGACGATTTCATACATAATATGACTGGAGGAAAAATAAATGGGAGAGGAAGCGGTAACATCGAGGTATAATAGCTCCATGATACAGATAAAGGAGAAAGTGAACGTCGTGACATTCACGTACAGGGATTTAAAACTGCTGGCGTACGAAAGAGGCAAATAGATGAAAATTAGTTTGGCAACTCCAAAAATGGGGGTTTTGTTGGGGATTAAAATGGCCGTGGGTTTACGGGCAATCTGATAATACACAGAACAAATGCGTGATATACGCGCGCTGGCCGAAAAATAGACTCAAAGGACTTGTATCCAGAGCCGTAAAAAAATTAAAAGAAGACGGATGTTAATGGTCTCGCATGTTTTTGTTATTGGCAAAAGGTAATTTGAGTATTTTATTATTTATAATTAAACAACACTAAATTACATAATAATTTTCAATAGGAACCAATCTCGTGAACTGATGAAACTATTAAAATCCGTTCGAGAGCTTCAATGCCACACAGACAGGCAGACTGACAGACAGACTAAAAGACAGAATTCAGCTTCAAACTTATAACACCTCTCTTTTTGTTGTGGGTAAAAAACACAAACTACCTTAAGTACTTGGTTTAAGCCATTATCCAACCAAAATAACATTCACCAAAATCTTAATTTCTCCACCTTCAATGTCAACTTGTTTTGGCTGGATTGGCTTAAACCTAGTACTAAGCTACGCCCACTATTGGCCTAATTTAACTCTGAAACAGCCATATTAATAATTGGCAATAGAAATATATTGCACACAATTTGAAATATATCAACATGGATGGACGTAGCATATCTCAATTTCATCTATACAATGTGTATTTTTTATACTTGATCAAACGAAGTGTGCGGATAGTAGACGAAATATTATCAACAAGAAAAAAACTGAAAAAAATATCGATATGTTAGTTATTCCAAAAATACAGGCACTTTAATTTTTTAAATTAATTATCTTTTTACTAAATTTCTGTTTGGTACTTTTAGTTATTATTTACTTTCTCAGCTCTTGTATCTTTCATATGAGACCACTTTGAAGAAAATACACCGTTTACTTAAAGAGAAATAAAATGAAAACCGACATTTACATTTTTTTTCAAAAAATTAAAGTGTTAATAACGATTTTTTTTCCGGTATTTATCGATAATATTTCGTCTAATATCCGCACATTTCGTTTGATCAAATATAGAAAAAATACACATTGTATATTGATTGATACTCATAGTTAGCATAGGTATTATGATGAGCATTCAATAAGCAATCATAAATAAGTTGAATACTTACTTAGTTGGCCAAGCGAGCGAAGCGTCTCAGTTTCAGGATTGGCCAAAATGCTTTTGTCCTGCTGTCAGTTTGTCTGTATTTCCGGCTGTTCTCGGCTACAGGTCTTATTTCTCAACAGATTCTCGTGACATTTTGTGAAAAGGTTCGAAAGTTATACGGACTTTTTTGTCGATTCAGTTTCTTAATTTTTTTTCAAAATGGCTGAAATATGGGGATTGAAAGTCTTGATAATACTTTAACAACCATTTCGCAAAAAAAAACAAAAATATCATTTAGGCGAGCCGTGACAGATTCCTTAATGCCTTAATTTTTTGGTTACACTTATTAAGACGCAACTTTTTTGTCTGAAAAACTTTTTTATCCGATAAACTTCAACAGGTCGGGATGATTCGCAAGGTCTACAGCTCACAGAGTTACTAGTTTTATGAAAGTGTTATTTAACTCCTGTTGTCTATCTTTTCCTCATCACGCTAAAAGTGGTCTTTAGTTCTTGCAGCCTTTGGCTTTGTCTGCTTAGACTTGCAAGACTCAAATTCTCTGTCAGCTCTATAGGAATAAAGGCATGATATTGTACTTACATATCCAGATAATGATAGACCACCATATGTTCCCCGCAATAACTTCCACAATACCATTCGCATAACTATCACAGCCTCCATTAAGTTTTCAATAAGCGAGGATACGCACATACTCGGGGATATTCGGCCATTATAATTTTGATACGGGTTGGGATCGGGCAGGAATTAACTTATCACGGGGGCCCGCATCTGCATACCTTAAACATTTATGCTCTTGGGACGGACTTGGGACCTTCAAATCTGATGATTTGAAAGTCTTATTGAACTGCAATTTTAAAGATTTTCCGAAAATAAAGTCAAATTCAAAATCATTTATTTATCTTGAGATATTTTTATTACTTGATAATTGTCAATTTTGCTATAGATATCATAATTATTATTGACATTTGATCATTAATTACAACTAAAATTCCGGCTTTCTAAGAGCACGTGCAGAAGAAGCGGCAACAAAGTGCATTGCAGCACTTTCTCTAAAAAACGTCATGCATCTTATAATTACTTATACTGATATTAAAAATAGGCTAGGAACTAGCCTATTGCCGTTGGAAACTTACAACTAGTCAAAATCTGATTGATTTTTCAGATAAGTTTTTATATTTTAATATTTTTAATAACCGCTAAGAATTACAGTTTAGCAGCTCCTCCAATATAGGTACTAGATAAGTCCAGAACTGCTAATTGACACAAAAGTTTGTTCAATTACGATTTGCACTACACCACAGATCTCAAAGACGCCACTAATAATATTCCTATCAGATTCCACGATCTCCTGACAGCAAACTTGCAATAATTGAGTTCGAATTTCGAAACATCCAATTGAAAACTGGATTCCCGAGTCCGGCCCTGCGCCACCCCATTCTTGGACATAGGGTGGCTTAAGACACATATCTCAGTCGGGGATGCAAGAAATGCCCACACCCCAATATGTAGATCTGTACCTCCTTCTGCCAGTGGTCATTATTATACGCCGACCGACTGGTTTTGATAATTGGAGATATTTTCCCTCCAGTTGCATATTTACAAAACATATACCGTTCGTGAACAGCATACATATATAGGAGGACAGTTATATATTCTGTCGGTAATTTTGGTAGAAACCCATACTGTGTCCAGCTGTGTCTTGCATCTGAAATCATATAATGAATTTCAAAAATCTATGCAGATCAGTGCTAAAATATCTTACTTTTATATTAATTTTAATTGTACGTTTACGTTTATCCATTTCAGCACTGTTTACAAGACTGGACGATCAATCTTTAAATACCCATAAACATATGACTTGATGTGTGTGGCAAGGCCAATCTTATAAATTGAGTCCTAGTCACCATATTCATAAAAAAAACTGCTCCTTTAAATCGGCACCATTCTGTTATACAATGTTCTTTTCATTTTATATCAGTCCATCATTTTAAACAGTTATTTAAAATGATGGATTGATTCACCCCTTAATTATTTTCGTATTTCAATACACTTTTACTGCGAGAAGTTTCTCTCAATAAAAGTATATTGAAATACGAAAAAAAAATCATTTTCCATGTTGAGATGTTCCATTTGTATGACAATATATATATTTATTTTTGTATTTCGGTGTACATTTATTGGGAAAAGTTGTTTGAAATAATGGACTGCATCACCCGTTAAAATTTTTGTACTTAATAAAAAAGGACATTGTATATAACAGAAAGCAGATTTCTTGAGAACTGACGACATTAATATGAAAACGATTGTTAATATTTATATATCTCTGTACATATCATTGATAATATATAATTTCCATAAAGTATCAAATAGTGTCGCATACCTCTTCTCCAATCAGCACGTGAATGTTTTGTCTGAGTCGGGTTATTGCCAGCCCGTGTGACTGCCGTATGCTGCGGACGACATGTTTCAACCCTGTCCGATAGGCCAAGAGATATGCTACTGTTTATTTAAAACTCGTAATTAAAATCTTAAAAATTAAGAGCTCACGCAATAAACTGGGGCGTCGTTTTTAGACAAATGGCAAAATTTCATACCTATATGATCTTGATGATTATTGATTCCCCTTATGAATCTTAAACTTTTAGTTCAATTTTGAACATTGTATCAAATTTTTATATTTTAAACTCTTGTCTTGTATCTAGTCAAATTAAGCGTTCCTAACAATCCATGTTGACTTGAACCTGACTTCAGTTCCTCTTAGACGATATATATAAGTTATATGGTCTAAGATTAAGTCACTGAACAATTTTTTACAAGAAATAAAGAAGCGAAAAAAATATTCTTCATATTCTGCTATACATATATTCCTTGGAAAAGGTTTTCATTAAGTATCATGGTCTGCATTCCACTTTAAAGTAGTTTCAGTATATTTTTTTCGGCGCTGTATATGCAAATATAAAAAAAATATGATGAAAATATTATATTAAGTATGGTTCAAATCAATTCTGTCCCCTGCACTAACCATCGTCTCAAGATGCCAGGGCTGCGCAAGACAGACGCCGATATAATATGAGAATATGTGCGTCTGAAGGAATTATTCATGCCTGAATGTGGCTTATTTAAATAGTTTCTCTGGACCGTGTTAATGTTAGCTTATTGATTAGGCAGGGTGGTTGCTTGGGATCTTGGGGTGGTATGTCGTTGTTATCAAGTTATAGTTCATGTACTTTTTGGTTCTCAATTTATCTTTATATGTATGTATTCGTTATAAAATATAGAATCGTTAAGTTACTTTCAGCTAGCTCAATCTGTGTGATTTGTCCGTAAATATTTATTTTTCTTTTTTTTTGCTTGGTATAGAAACTGGGGTTAGGAGTTAAGGACCAGTAAACTTGTATGAACATGCATGGCCGCGAAAATTTTGTTCAGAATCGTAAATCGTAAAAAACTGTCCTAAAATAGTTTCAGTAAGTACTTAGACTTTATTTACCCGTTGATAATTTTAACTGTCACGTATTCCCAATGCGTACCTACGTATCTTTTAATTAATAAAGTTTATAAAGTCGTAAATAGGCAGATGAATGGAAAAATATTTTTATCCTATCGGCTAGATTATTAAAAACTATTGTACACGGAATTTTTTTTTCTCTGAGCAACAAAAAATGACAAAGATACAGCGCATTGAAATTTTGCATGACGTCACGGCTACGTTGCAACCCCCAATCCGGAACTTTGATGCTTCGTATCTTTGTGAATTTTTATTTTTCTGGCAACTATGGGTCCATTATTTTTGGATAATCTAAAAGGCGGACTAATTACAATTATATTTTTCTAACCCTGTCGTCTATTATTTTGAGGAAGAGTTTTTTAGTGACATGGTCGTTCAGATGATAAGGTCTAGTTAACATCATTACAGTATAAAACCTCACTGATGAACTCAAAGAAAGAACAACCTATTTAAAATTCACATCCATCCATAACCATTAAGATAGGGACAAAAAGTCCGACTTTTGGCAACCCTTCACCCTATCGCAAGGAGCTGGACAATGAAATATTCGCTCATTAGACCGTCTGCTGATTAATTGGCCTTCTTAGCATAAGGGTGAGGTGAGACTGACAGCGGTTTTCATGGTCACCTTTCTGAGCTATTCCTTACAACCATGTTATTAGCAAAGATGATACAAATAGTTAGAAATATACATTTTGTTTTTAAATCTACAATATTTTATGACTTTTTAGAGAATACTAAATATTATTTTCGAAAGAATACAGAAGGAAGGATACAGGGTAGAAATAGGTTCAGGGAGACAAAGGAAGAGTTATATAGACTTAAAGAAAAGGCTTGTCGTTTAAAGCGCTTAAAGCACAAAGCGGATGATCGAGAACTCTGGCGCATACTCCATTGACAAGAGCGTTAAGGTCTTAAATGAGAAGAAGTTATTCGTTCAGCTCTGCTTGCAAAATTGCCACGCGTCACCTCTTCGTTTTTCTACTAATTAGTCTAACCAACTGAAAAACGCTACATATCCGCTCCGCTCACAAAATCGCTGTCACCAGCGCCGCACGTAACTTCTGTCGGCTCTTAACTTAACCATTCTATTGTTTATACGGGAGATATAATGTGTTTTGTCGGTAGCCGTGTGATACGGGTATTTATGAGCCAGATAAATGGGCTGAGGCAGGAATGTAGATAATTATGTGTAAGTTAAGTAATGGCCGCTCTATATAAGTTAAGAGCTGTAACTTAGCTTACTTGTAGCGGTGTGTGATGATAAGTGGTCGGTTTTAGAGAATAGTTGTGATTAATATGGATTGTTTAGTTGCTTCTTTGTCATATTCATATAGATATTTCGAAGTTGCTTAGAATATTAAAATGTGAAAAGTTTTTTTAACAAGTCTTCTAATTTTGTATTGTGTGTCATAGTTTTTCTATCATGATCCATAACCATACATAATAGATTAAATTAGTATTATTATTAAAACGAATATTAACTATTCATAGGGTGCGGAAATTTCATTAAACTTGTTTCAGGTAATACGTGTTTACAGTAAGTCTTACAAGTGTGTGAAATAAATGATTTTAATTTAAAAATTGTATTACAATTAAGAGGTTTGTACTGAAATATTTTTTTTTGCTTTACAATTTATGAGTACTTAGGAACGGTCGAAGTTCAGGTAAAATTTGTGCAAAAAAGCTGATTTTTGGAGGCCTATACTGAATTTTTTTTTATTTAAATTTTTTTTCGACAGAAACCTATAATAGTAATAGTGCACAAAATACCTGTTAGTTTAAAAGTTTTCAAGAAATACAACGCCATAATAACGTACGAGCGTTTGTATGAAAAGTAAGAAGGGTAGGCCGCTTTTAACAAAGGAAAAAACAGGTACGATAGATAAATACTTACTGAAACGTTATAGGTACAGGCACATAAAGAACATTTCATCAGTCTATCCCAACATTACGAGAGAAGTTGATGACAAAAAAAGGTTTCGATTCCCACCGAAGCAGGAAGGAAGCGCGCGCCGACACTGGAAAACAAAGGAATTCTTCTGCTGCAGTGTTTGTTTAATACCTCTGTCTTGATTTACAGGGTTACAGTCGTAGGTTTTAGCTCTCTTTTTAGGGTTCCGTATCAACCAAGGAAAGTCTGCCCGTCCGCGGTTCTATTCAGAAACTATAAGTACTAGAAAGCTGTAATATGGCTTGGATGTGTATTTTAATCGTGTCGCAAAATAAAATTTAAAAAAAATATAGAGTATCTTACATACATGTTAAGTGGGAGGTTTTTTTTTACTAACCTGTCGTGTCAGGTGTCGTTGAATGGGACTTTCAAAATCCGAATTAGGGGCCCGTTTCTGAAATATTTAGTTATATATTGGAAAGTTTTGTTAGAATCAAGTATCCCACCCCCCTCTATACACTAAACGGTTGTAAATGGATACGTGAAAAAAATCACGGCACCAGTATATATAACGAAGTTAAAAGGAAAACTATCAAAGCTATATAATAAAGGGTTTACAAATTAAAGAGTTATAGGCAACCAACTTATAAAATGTACTCGGAAAATGTTTTTTAGTCTTTTTAGTCCCGTGTACTCAAATTTGTAAATAAGGAACCCTACAATGTGCGTGGCCCGCATGCACTTGGGTGGTTTTTAATAAAGAAATGGTTTTAATTTTAGCACTGAATGTATTTTGCACTTTCATAATTGATTAACAGGGTTAAAGTCGTAAATTTTTACTGCAGAGGTATATTTAATTTTAACAATGTATATAGGTATGCTTTGCACTAGAGGCAGGAAAGCATAGGTATGACAACATGCTCGTGTGGGCAAAATTACTTCAGTTGCCATAGTAAGACACCTACGACTCAGGAGTGTGCTACGCTTTCTTCGAAGTTACTCGCGGCGTTATGCTCTTTAACTGGAAGTGTTAAAGGGCATAACGCCGCGAGTAACTTCGAAGAAATGCTCCCTGGAGCAAAAGCTCTAACGACTCCTCTCTGCACGGCCAATTAAGGCAATGCAGAGCTGAGAGCCCTGCGAGCCCTCTTGGGTCTCCACGCCGACCGATGAAGACACGTCGGGGACGAGGGCCCTGACCGGCTCTCTGGAGCACTCGGGTCCGTGGTGTCGTTACTCACCAACAGCTCGCCACAAGCTGCCCTGCGGTTTATTATTATAATTATTAAAATAGCATATAGGTTCACCTTATTTAAAAAAAAATGGCTTCGACAGACTGGCATTATATTTTGAAAGTCCACACGTAGTTCTTGAGCATTTCCAAAAAAGAAATACCGCCATAAATAGCTTTATACAAAAGTATTGTGTGTACCTTCATTATAAAAACCAACAAAGTAAACCAAATAAAAAAAGATAAACTTTTATTTATTTTAGACGTTTCTATGCGATTCTGGCTAGCGCTAGAAGAAGTTGTTGTTTTTAAACTAAACTAAATTACAAATTAGTTTACACGTCCCTCCATAACTACCGTGTGATATGCTAATCTATGTTAATGTGCCAACTATTTCGCCAACTTATGACCTCACCCATCCTACAACTTTGATTTCGGCAAATGCAGATGTGGTCTTAAAATTAATATGTTTGGCTTCCATTACCATTCGGCAAAGAGTCCAATTTGCATGGATTCTTAGTTACATATGGATGAGACCCGGTAAAGCGTCAGGTAAAGTTTGTGATGCAAAACTGTGCAAAACAGTTTTATTAAAAACAAGTAATTTACTTCATTTATTCTTCATCTTAGCGCAATTTCGTTTTCAACTTTAGTTGTGCGACTGCAGAGCGCAGGTTGTGCTTTCCTTTATTTTCTAAGGCGTGTACTGGAAAATGTTAGGGCGTACACGAATGCTAGCGCCAGGTGGCCATCTGCATGTCATTGTGTTCAAAAACTAATAAAATAGATTAAAACTAATCAAGTTTTATAATGAAATTTAAAAAGAAATTTCTTTGTAGTATAAATGCGAAAGTGATTTGTATATTTTTTGTTTGTTACCTCTTCACGCTTCAACCACTGAACCTATTTAGATGAAATTTGTTATGGATATAGTTTGAGACCCAGGGAAGGACATAGGTTAGTTTTTATTCTGAAGTTCCCAAGGGAAGCGAAGCCCACGGACATAGCTGGAAAAATATAATTTCCAATAGACCCTGATGTCTACGATAGTGTCTGGAAAAGAAAATTTGGACCTATTAAAATGATTTGCCTGCGGTTTACGACTGACGACCTGCCTGACGTCGGCCTACTTGGAAATGCACTTGTAGCACGCTTCTGTGCTTAGTCCATTAGTCCTTTTTATGAAATTAGCAGATCAATTACCAGATTAACTATATCCATAAAAAATTTAAGAATTTCTGGTGTTTATTCTTCGAGTACAATATCAGGATGTTCTGTAATGCGCTTCAAAAATATGCATGCTTATTATTCATAGCAAATAAACAGTTTCTTCATAGCAAATTTCGAAGTTCCATATAATAACTTTCGAAGTAACGTACATCAATATTTTAAAAGTCGGAGTTCAGAGAGAAGAGATTTCCTTCTTAATCTAATATTTTAGAAGCAATTATTCAGACAACCATCACACATTAACAGCCGCGTAATCTACAAAACGACACGTAATGCAAATTCGGTTGTCTCTGCCAATATTTGTGGACTTATCCTGGGATTTGGTCCGTGTGTGTTTGTGTTCAAAGGATTAAATCCGATCGCGTGATCTGTCGTGGTGCCTACGTGTGTAATTCGCGTATTGTCTGAGTGAGGTCCAAGTAATCGGCTGGAATCTTTTTTGTATTGAATTTTATCACGCGTATTGAACACAGCTGTCATCTTAATGAATTAGGGCCAGACTTTCCACATAAACAAAAAAGAAAAATCGTAAATGAAAGTGAAAATCATTCCACACACATATATATATATGGTTGTTTCAAGGATTTTGTTCAGATCGCATGATCTTTCATGACAGATGACTAGCTACAGTCACAAAATAAGACACACTCCAGACAAAAAATAGCGAAGTTTGTTTGAAGAGTTGACTTGTCTGAAGTGTCTACAAAGGGAGTATGGATGCAGGATAATAATTATCCAAAAAGTATGACGTCTTAGTATTATGCAGTCCCTAAAAAAATTGGCATTTGCAGGATGCAACTCCTATTCAGAACGTTAGAACCAACCATAAAAAGGTTCGTGCTAAGTTGCGTTAGTACAATATACATAAATCACGTGCTCAGTTTTTTGTGTAAACGCTACGCTCTGACGCACCGCTATATAAGTACTCTGAAACGCCTAAGCTTCTACCTTTGTAACGTAAGTACTCGTTACTTAAAAATTATATAAAAAATAAATAAATAATTAAACCTAAATATCAAAATAATAACTTAACTTAAACCTAAAAATAACTTAAAACTATAAATAACAATAAAATAATATACATACCTAAATCCCAAACTAAAATTAAACCTTAACTTATTATTGTACAAGTTTCATTCTGTTGACTGTACCGAGTTGGCGTTCTATTGTCCTCACAATCGGCTCCCATTGGTCCTCACCCATCGTATGATCCATTACGTCATCGATCAGGCGATCGCGCTGCGACCGGCGCCCGCGGCCCGTGCTCCCCGAGGCGGCCCGAGCCTCAGCCAGCCTGAATGTCGGCAATCATAAAAACATCTCGTAGCGAGCGGCACGTATTGCGCGCTCCGCGTCGGGTTTGGTTACTTACGTCATAAACGTCTTCAAAGTACCTATACCTAAGTCTCTCGATGAGCATTGCTTAATTTAATTAGAAGTTTCATTGAAATCATCGTACTTGTGAAATACGTGGACACCAGTGTTGGCCACTTACACACACGAAAAACAACTAAACAAACGTGGATTTAAACCCCTAATTGGGTAAGTGTTGAACAGATATCAGTCAGTAGCTTAGCTGTAGTTTGTAAGTGTAGATTAAGTGTGTATTTTGCAAGCTAATTCACCACTATGTATCACTCATCTCTTACTGGCTGTCAATGGAAAGAAAGCATCTGATCATACCTGCCAAGCTGATTTTGCATCTCACAAAAATAATAATCATATTGTGTCACTTATCACTTTCATCCTTTATGTTTGGGCTTTTCATCTCATAATCACAAATCATTGTAACTCGCTGTCTGCTAAAACAAAACCGCTCTGATTGCCACTGACACTGCACCTTCTACACATTTGGTACTTCCGATAGCTTATCGCCGCCAGCCATCAGTGTTGCCAATCAGAGTGGGATCTGGGATACATTCCTTACCCGTACTATTATTTATAGGGTTCAAGATTTGGGGCATTCTGCTCCCACGATCGACATCACGCACCGAGCTACCGCCCGTCGTAGATTCTTCGTCGCACGGGGCTACGCTGACCTACCCCCGGAATACCTACTCGCTGAGCTGCCGACCACCAGGAGCTGCTATCACCGTCCGCACCCGGGAAGTACCACCGTTAGCGAACAAAGTGAAAAAGTGCAAACAGACGGGCCTTCCGCCCACGACCTTTCTTTAAATTTTAAATAAATTTCCAGTCGAAGCCTTTCGTTTTCTTTTAAAACCCGGCTCTGCGACAGTGGCGCCAACGTGGTTATTTTAAAGGTCTGTTTTTTTTCACTTTGTTAGCAGTAGTTGTGTGCATGTGTTTGTTTTTATTTTCATTTTTGTGAAACGTCCTTTTTATTTTTCTTTCATTTTCATTGAAACTAACTAATTCGCACTTAATTTAACCCTGCGACCATTGCATTTGTTAAAACTAAAATTCTTCCGTACTAAAAGTACAGTCGGCAGGATATAAAATTGTACAAGTGTGAATTAATTAATTTTTAATCATTTTTCAGCTTTCATTTCTTTTCCTTCTTCATGGTGTTGATTTATATTTTTTTTTCACAATCATTTTTTTTTATTTGCAAAGACGTTGTAGTTTTTAACGCTGGTTTGTAACAGAGCAGGTTATTTATCGATTAGTATTCGTAGCTTAGTCAAGATTATACCGAAATATTTTGTTCAACACTTACTCAAGGAACACACGTTACTTATATTTTTTTTCTCTGACTCTTTTTCCTTTTATTAAAAAAACATGGCCTATCACATAAAACTTTTGTCACTAAACAAGGCTGAGTTGGAATACGAAGTAGGCGTCAGAGGTGAAACGCCAGCTAGTACAGTCACGGAACTGCGAAAACAAATTTCAAAATTATCAGCTTTATTCCCATCAGAGGACGTCTTGAATAGCCCATATGATATAAATAGTGATTTGTTAGGTGTAAACGCTGTTATAAGCAAAATTTCAACAGTTTTAGATTCGGACGAATTGCCAGACAAAAATACACTTTTGCGTACTCAAAATTTGTTACATCATATTTATCACCGCCTTAAAAGAATTCAGCCCACTGATACACAGTCTAAATCAATGAGAGACTCTGCAATACTTAAATTTAAGGATTACTACCGGAAATATGACGCTATCAAGGATAGTGTCGTTGATCCCCTTGATTTCCAAGCAACCGAGCAGGAAGCTACGAACCCCTTAAATATCAAGGTAACTTGTGAGCGTGGGATTTCTAGCGAAATTACTAAGATTAAATATGACGGAAAATCATGTGTGCGCACATTTATACAGCGTATTTCAGAATTTTGTGATGCAAGAAAAATTGATGACTCAAAGCTGTTGTCATATTGTACGGAAATTTTTGTAGGAGATGCACTCCATTGGTATAGAGGCATCAAAGCTAACGTTAAAAAGTGGAGTGAACTCGTTTCTATTTTGATTAAAGATTTCGGACCGGCAGATTATGACTATAGGCTAATTTCTGAAATTCGTTCACGAACTCAAGGTGAGACTGAGAACATAACAATTTATCTGTCCATCATGACAGGTATGTTCTCTCGTTTGTCAAAACCCTTAACGGAAGAGGAAAAATTAGAAATTGTCCTTCATAATATAAGACCAACTTATACGAGCACTTTAGCAGCAGTTTCAGAAATAAAAGACATTGACTCTTTAAAAACGATTTGCCGAAATTATGAAAATTTCCAGTCTCGTCTCGCTCACTTTCATGAGCCAGTTAAACCCTCAGCTGACACTTTAGCTCCGGAATTTGCCTATTCTGGTGGTACCAAACAAAACAATTACTATCAAAGGCAAACTTATAATCAAAATCTTAAATCAAATAATACATTTTACAAAAACAATTACAAAAACAGCTACGATAGTAAAAATACAAAATATGAAAACAACAACAATAAAAGCTACAATAATAAAAATACAAAATATGATAATTTAAATGCTATAGATACAAACACAGGAAATGATAAGAAACGTTTTTGTCCTCGCTGCCGCGTAGACACTCATAACTTACGTCAGTGTACGGCTAACAAAGACGAGGTATTTTGTTTTGTCTGTGGTCGAAAAGATGTTAAAACACCACAGTGCCCGACTTGTTCAAAGGCTAAGCGTACTACTACAAGTACAAAAAACTGAATAGTGAGAATTGTGCCAATCCCCAAAACAATAAATTTGATAAAGCCGATTGGAATTGTTGGCTTAAAACCGTTTCAAACTTTTTTAGGTCCTATAGGATTGACACAATTCTACATAAAAAACCACCACTCGATAATAGACCTTATGTCACTCTCGATATTAATGATATTCAAATAGCTGGTCTTTTAGATTCTGGATCTGCTATAACAATAATTGGTAACAATACACATATACATCTATTAAAACATGGATTTTTCATGCATGACGACACTAATACAACAGTACAAGCTGCGGGTGGTCAAGTGTTACGAAGTATCGGTTACTTTTCCTTACCTATTAAGTTTGATAACCAATTGCACATAATAAAAGCATTTGTTATACCATCTATCACTTCCAACCTTATATTAGGAGTAGATTTTTGGAGAGATTTTGGAATTTGTCGTAAATATTTAAGTAGTTTACAATTCACGGAAGACAAAAAGGCAACACTTGAGCTCGAAAATTCAGGCAAACATTTACACGGTTATAATAATTTAACAGAAACAGAGCGTCAGTTAGCAGACAATGTTATAGAACAGTTTAAGGATATTTCTTTTGAGCGAAAGGGATTAGGAGAGACAAGTCTTATAACGCATAGTATTGACACTGGCGACGCACAACCTGTTCGACAACGCTACTATCGCATGTCACCAGAAAAGCAGCGCATCCTGATCGAACAGGTCGATGAAATGTTGTCCTTGGACGTCGTTGAGGCTTGCGAAAGCGAATGGTCTTCTCCTGTTCTTCTTGTTACAAAGAAGAATGGCCAACCTCGCTTTTGTCTTGATAGTCGTAAACTAAACTCTGTAACTAAACGTGACGCTTACAGTTTGCCATACGTTTCTGAAATCCTTGACAATCTTAGGGATGCTCGTTATTTGTCTAGCATAGACTTAACCAAGGCATTTTGGCAAATCCCTATTGATGAAAAGGACAGGAACAAAACTGCATTTTACGTACCAGGCAGAGGAACTCTACGTTTTAAACGTACCGCCTTTGGGCTGACCAATGCGCCTGCTACGCAGCAGCGTCTCGTCGATCTTCTGTTCAGAGAATTTGATTTAAAGGTCTTCTGTTACCTTGACGATATTATCGTCGTATCTCAAGATTTTAATAGCCACGTCTCCCTATTGTTGCGAGTTCTTGAAAAATTGAAACAGGCAAACCTTACGGTCAATTTAGAAAAGTGCAATTTCTTTAGAAGCCAACTGAAATACTTGGGCTACGTTGTTGATAATGAGGGGTTACGTACCGATCCAGAAAAAGTCGAGGCAATCCTTAACTACCCGACACCTACTTGTCGTAAGGACCTTAAACGCTTTCTCGGCACTGCGACTTGGTATCGTCGTTTTGTCCCTAATTTCAGCACCGTTGCCGGTCCCCTCAATAAGTTGACATCTAGCAAGAAAGGCGCTCCACTCTTTAGGTGGACACCTGAAGCGGAGTTTGCCTTCCAAAAGCTTAAGGAGTCGTTGATTTCAGCACCTGTTCTTTCTTGCCCAGACTACACTCTGCCCTTCGAAGTACATACTGATGCTTCGAACTATGGTGTCGGTGGTATGTTGACCCAAACGGTTAATGGTAAAGAACACCCTATAGCCTATATGAGCAAGTCATTGTCTGCGGCAGAAAAGAATTACAGCATCACAGAGCGTGAAACATTGGCTGTATTGACTGCGATTGAGCACTGGAGGTGTTATTTGGAGAACGGAAAGCGCTTCACCGTTTATACAGACCATAGTGCACTAAAGTGGTTCCTTTCCCTGAATAACCCCACTGGTAGACTGGCGCGTTGGGGTGTGCGCTTGTCAGCATTCGATTTTGAGATCAAACATCGTCGTGGTGTGGACAATGTCATACCTGACGCCTTGTCAAGAGCGGTCCCTGTTGGTACCATTTCTACGTCTAATAGCTTCACGAGTACCAACGATCAATGGTATAGGGATATTTTCAATGGTGTACTCAATAGACCACAAAATTTTCCAAATTTCCACATTAAAAACAGCACATTATATAGACTGACTAAAAATAAACACGAGCTAACTTCAGAGTTCTCATGGAAAGAAGTCGTACCGAAAGAACTCCGTCATCAGGTCTTGGCTGAAAATCACAGCGAACCTATCGCAGGTCATTTAGGTATTTTTAAAACCTATCGTCGTTTGGCTTTACGCTATTTTTGGCCAGGAATGCACACTGATGTGGTGAAGTTTATAAGTTCATGCACAACTTGCTTAGAATACAAGCAGCAGAACCACAAGACGTTTGGGGAGATGGGTCGACCTAAACAATGTTCACGGCCCTTCCAGATGATTTCCATCGACCTTGTTGGTCCACTTCCAGTCAGTCGTGCTCAAAAAAATTACATATTAGTTATAACATGTTGTTTCTCGAAATATTGTATCGTATCAGCCATCAAAAGACCTACCGCGGACGTTATTATTAAAATCTTAGAAAACCAAGTTTTTTTAGTTCACGGCGTGCCACAGACTGTCCTGATGGATAACGGAAGTCAATTTATCAGTGGTGCAACGGATGCGTTCTTTAAAAAATACAATGTCCCGAATGTATTTTTCACTCCAAAATATACGCCACAAGTGAACATGGTTGAGCGATATAATAAAACTATCATCACTTGTATTTCCACATTTGTAGAAAATGATCATAGAACTTGGGACATTTTCATTCCCAAAGTCCAGTTTGCCATAAACAATTCCGTTAATGAGGCCACGGGTTATACTCCCTCCTTTTTAGTCTATGGACGTGAGCTTGTTTCGTGTGGTACTCATTATGTCGATAATGATTTGGGTAAAGAAATTTTATTTTTACCTCGTGATATCTACGCCGAAAATATAGGTTGCCTTTCAGCCATTTTCGATGAAGTTCAAAAGCAGTTGTGGCATGCTCACGTTAAAAATACCGCACATTATAATTTGCGCCGTAAACCGGCGGAATTTGAAGTGGGTAATTTTGTCATGAAGCGTACCTATGTTATAAGTGACAAGGATAAATATTTTAGTAAGAAACTGGCCCCAAAATATATGAAATGTAAAATAATAGAAAAAAAATCACCACTTGTCTATGTTTTGGAAAATATGCAAGGAAAAAACATAGGTTCTTGGCATATTAAAGATTTAAAATCGATAGGAAATATTAATTAAATAAATAAACAATACACACTTAAGCATAAATTGTCCCAATTACCGTTAAAACCAAAAAATAAATAAAACAAGGAGTATTTGTATAGGTTATTCGTGTTTTAATCATAAACCGATACCCTTCCTATAGTAAGGATGCGACGTTATTATTACAAACGAATATCGTTGTTGTTTATTTGCGTGATGTATGAAAATAAAGAATAAAAGATGAAGAGTGTATGAGAAAACAAATACGTAAGCGTGATTTGTTGCGGATTTTATCTGAGGGATAAAATCCTTTCGGTACCGGAGGGGGTAATGTAACGTAAGTACTCGTTACTTAAAAATTATATAAAAAATAAATAAATAATTAAACCTAAATATCAAAATAATAACTTAACTTAAACCTAAAAATAACTTAAAACTATAAATAACAATAAAATAATATACATACCTAAATCCCAAACTAAAATTAAACCTTAACTTATTATTGTACAAGTTTCATTCTGTTGACTGTACCGAGTTGGCGTTCTATTGTCCTCACAATCGGCTCCCATTGGTCCTCACCCATCGTATGATCCATTACGTCATCGATCAGGCGATCGCGCTGCGACCGGCGCCCGCGGCCCGCGCTCCCCGAGGCGGCCCGAGCCTCAGCCAGCCTGAATGTCGGCAATCATAAAAACATCTCGTAGCGAGCGGCACGTATTGCGCGCTCCGCGTCGGGTTTGGTTACTTACGTCATAAACGTCTTCAAAGTACCTATACCTAAGTCTCTCGATGAGCATTGCTTAATTTAATTAGAAGTTTCATTGAAATCATCGTACTTGTGAAATACGTGGACACCAGTGTTGGCCACTTACACACACGAAAAACAACTAAACAAACGTGGATTTAAACCCCTAATTGGGTAAGTGTTGAACAGATATCAGTCAGTAGCTTAGCTGTAGTTTGTAAGTGTAGATTAAGTGTGTATTTTGCAAGCTAATTCACCACTATGTATCACTCATCTCTTACTGGCTGTCAATGGAAAGAAAGCATCTGATCATACCTGCCAAGCTGATTTTGCATCTCACAAAAATAATAATCATATTGTGTCACTTATCACTTTCATCCTTTATGTTTGGGCTTTTCATCTCATAATCACAAATCATTGTAACTCGCTGTCTGCTAAAACAAAACCGCTCTGATTGCCACTGACACTGCACCTTCTACACATTTGGTACTTCCGATAGCTTATCGCCGCCAGCCATCAGTGTTGCCAATCAGAGTGGGATCTGGGATACATTCCTTACCCGTACTATTATTTATAGGGTTCAAGATTTGGGGCATTCTGCTCCCACGATCGACATCACGCACCGAGCTACCGCCCGTCGTAGATTCTTCGTCGCACGGGGCTACGCTGACCTACCCCCGGAATACCTACTCGCTGAGCTGCCGACCACCAGGAGCTGCTATCACCGTCCGCACCCGGGAAGTACCACCGTTAGCGAACAAAGTGAAAAAGTGCAAACAGACGGGCCTTCCGCCCACGACCTTTCTTTAAATTTTAAATAAATTTCCAGTCGAAGCCTTTCGTTTTCTTTTAAAACCCGGCTCTGCGACACCTTGGCTCCATCCAATCCGTATAATTATAGAACGTCCCTCGTTAGAATTAATCTCGGTCGGGTTTGCGACACCTGCATTCGACAATTATGTTCATATGAAACCAACTATGTCTGCGCCTCTTACGTCTATTACCACTATTATGAAGAGACTTGTAAACTTCCTTTGATACACTAAGTTTACACTAATTTGCCTGCCTGATAAAGCAAATTTTGAAGGATTCTATTTTCAAATCTCTATAATATGAATACTTAGGTAGAGGTAGATACCTATACCTAAGTATTCATGTTATACCTAAGTATTTATATTTAGTATTTTTAAGTAAAGGTAATACCTAAGTATTTGTGTTATATATGTTTTACATCGTATCTAGGTTCGCTTAAAACCTTTTCTAGATTTTTTTTCTGTTCAGGTCCAATGCATCACTAATATTTATGATTCAAATTACTTTTATGTATCAAATATATCAAAAGCTAGCCATTTTTTAATTTTATTTAAAAACGTATTATTTTTGTATAATAGTTTGAACTGCCTAAATTATTATATGTACTTACGTTATAATACCTTAATGTACCTTAACGAACCTTAATTAAATAATATATTTTCATTTTATAATATGTACTCACATATTTTAATATAGGTAGATAGTATTATTGCGTAAGTTACTGTATCTATAAAATCGACTTACAGTTAGCAACGCCCTATGATCGCACAGGATAATTGACCTTAAGTTAATTGAGCTAAATGCGTTATTTCGATACTTGATTGAGCTCAGATGGGATGTGTGGAGAGGTCAGAAGATGACCTTACAATCAAGGCGCAGGTGCAGTCAATTGTCTGGTAGTCTTGAGGAAGTAATTATATCGAACTATTACTAAAAGAGCTAGGGACATATACATACACTATTTATTATGTGTCAGTTGATTGCGCAACCGTTTCGGACATAATCCACAACCATTCGCCGACTATAGGTACATTTGTCCTTTCCACGGCTGGCTTACAGTACGCTTCGTTTCTGTACGATTGTCCGATAAGACACCAGTTTCAACCGCTGGTTGACGGAACGATTGTTCGGTCAGCGTTGATCTTGACTCCTTTTAGCCCAAAACTGAAGAACAAAACAAAATAAAGATCAATAAGTTTAACAAAATTATAACTTGTCATTATATCGCGGAGTGTATTAATAGGTCATAACTGGTGTCAGATTTTTTGATCCACCATAGGCATATGCATGGGCGTACCGACGGGGGGGCAAGGGGGGGCAGCTGCCCCCCCCCTAGATTTTTTTAACGTCCTTACTCACTTTCTACTTTTGTCGATAAAAGTTAAGAAAAACAACTTTCATACAATATACAACTTTTAACAAGTTTATTTGCCAGGCAAATTAAAAAAAAAAGATTTTGAGCATTCACCCCCAATAACTTTTGAACAACTAAACCGATTTTTTGGAACCGAAGAACCACCACAAGGAAACTTGCTTTCACGTAAAATAAATTGAATTGAATTCGGTTTATTTGTTTGAGAGATTTTTTCTAAACGTCTTATCTTATCTTGCTTTGGGGTCCATATTTGGAAGCACGTCGAACCTTTGGGTTATATTGTACTTACCCGCTTGCCTTACTCACCCGCATCAGGATTTCTAAAGGACTGATAAGCTTCAGAATTTTACCTGGTGCGTAGTGCCTGTAGTCCTCTAACTTAGGATATGCTGATCCAAAGAGGTCCATACGCTTTCCGGCTATTGAGTCGCAGCTGCACAGGATGTGTCTCATTGTCTCCTCAAGTTCCTTATATGCCCTACATTTAGGGCTCTCAGCAAGTCTCATTTTGAAGAGATGACTGTGATTATGAAAGTGTCCAGTCAGGGCTCCCAGAAGAGTTTTTGTCTGTTTTCTGTTATAATGGTATAACCGTTTGTGCCACTTGTCAAAGTCTTCACCAAGTGTCTCCTTGGAGTGGTGGTGTCCACTAATATCTCTCCATTCAGCCCTGTGTCTACTTTTGACACTAGCATTAATGGCATTTGTAACCATTCCATATGATAGGCCTAAGAAGGGTTCGGGCCCTATAAGCAAGCTGCTCGATCCTTCCCTTGCCAGCTCGTCTGCCTTCTTGTTTCCCCCAATGCCAACATGACCCGGCACGCAGACCATTCTCAATTTATTGAGCCTACCCAGCTGATTTAGGGCACGCACACCATCCAAGACTAGTCCAGAATCAATCCTGCTGGAGCCGAGGGCTGCGAGAGTTGCCTGGCTATCAGTCAAAATATAGATTTGCTGGTTTCTAACACTTTTTTCTATATTCAGTTTAGCACACACAGTTACCGCGTACGTTTCAGCTTGAAAAACCGTTGCATACTGTACCATGCTCTGATACAGTTGTCTGTCCTTTGAGAAAATACCTGCTCCTGTTCCATGATTGGTCTTCGAGCCGTCCGTGTACCAGGTAAGTATTTTCGTTCTAAGGGTCGAAACTCCTCCTTCCATTCTTCCCTTGTAGGGACATATATCTTATAATACCTCTTGAAGTTGTACACAGGGAAAATCTTGTCACTCCCCATGTTCAACATCATTTCGAGCTCATGCGTCGTCTCCATTCGCGTATGCTTCGTTCTGGGTGCGTGCCTGTTCCACAGACTAGCCGTAGTTAGCTTGTAGAGTACTTTACAGGCCTCGCCTTGCACGTACAAATGTAGTGGTGGCAGTCCAATGATAATCTCAATGGATGCAGTCGGCGTAGTGGAGAACGCCCCAGTTATTGCACAGCATGCCAATCGCTCGAATTTCCCGAGGTCGTTACTACAAGACACCCCGTAGGTCAGTATCGGCCTCACCATCATCTCGTATACATAACGTAATATATGCGGTTTCAGGCCCCAAGTTTTACCATAGGTGTTCCGACACATACCAAACACTCTAGTGACCTTTGTTATTATATTATTAACATGTGTGTTCTAAGTGAGTTCTTTATCTAGAGTGACGCCTAGGTATTTAACCTCCTTGGACAAAGCAAGCTCCGTGCCGTTCTTTTTGAGATCATTCAATCCTGTCAGGTCAGGTTCCGGAGCCTTGTAAATGGGATAACTGATGTCTTGCTTGGATTAATGCTTAAGTGGCTCCCTATACACCACTCTTGCACCTCCCGCAAAGTTCTGTTCATTATACCTTTTATTTATTTATTTATTTATTAAATCTTTATTGACCAAAAAGGTACAAAAGGTGGACTTAATGCTAATGCATTCTCTACCAGTCAGCCTTAAGGAAAAACAGAAATAAATTTGTGAGCGATAGGCGCTTAAAGATATAACTATATTATAGATATACGTATATTATAAACATACTTTTACCGTATCAGGAACTTGCCCATTTATAAGAATGACAATGTCGTCCGCACAATCAACCGCTGTGACCGGTCCTTTGTTAAGAGAAGCTATTAGGGAGTCCACGACTAAGCT
This sequence comes from Acrobasis suavella, assembly GCA_943193695.1. Taxonomy (NCBI): domain Eukaryota; kingdom Metazoa; phylum Arthropoda; class Insecta; order Lepidoptera; family Pyralidae; genus Acrobasis; species Acrobasis suavella. Next base: position 5,586,773 of record OW971945.1, on the reverse strand, counting down.
CCACAGCGTCGGTGATAGCACCCTGCCCTGCGGGCAGTCCCTCGTGGTTACTGCTGACAGCTCCTCTCCTAAAAGCTCAGATGTAATTAATCTACTTTTAAGCATATTTTCTATCCATTTGCAGAGGGTAGAAGGTATACCATGTTCCGTCGCCGCCCTGCTTATGGATTCGAAAGTGGTCCTGTCAAATGCTCCCTCTATATGAAGGAAGTCCCCCAGACATAGTTCTTTGTCTTCCAGTGCTTTCTCAGCCCGACTCACTACATAGTGCAGTGCTGTCTGTGTTGACTTGCCAGGCTGGCGGGCAGGTGGTTCTAAACGTCAAAATAAACATTTTCTATGGGATTTGTATGAAATATAGCCCAATGACGTCATAGTTTCTTGGAGTCATTTGACTCCAAGAAAATAAAAACTTTAATTGGCCAAAGTGGTGACCCCGACGTGATTTCCCACATTTCCCTCCTTTTTTGAAAAAATAATAATTGAAAAACCTCTTTAAGCGTAACGGTGGGCGAGAAGCTGAAAAAAGTAATCAAAATAGTGATGGGTTGATGGCTATTAACCCATGGGCATAGCCTTATAATGACTTCATGATTCACAATTTCGCCCATTCCCTCGATCGGCTCCTACTATCTGCGCGGGAAGAGAAGAAGCTAGTACATTCTAAGTCAATCACAGGAACAATGGGTGGGTACGTAAATTCAGGGAATCACTGTGTTGCGCCGTTAGGCACACAAAGAGTTGCGCTTTATTCATTTATATTTGTCGTTTCCTTCTTTCGCATTTACCTTACCTTGGTAATTATGTGTAAAATTTTACATATGAGTTGAATAAATCTCTTGACCGTAATATAAGGGATATTACGGTTTAGACTGAACCTGTTTACTTTCCGCTGAATGCAGCTAACAGTACTTGCTATTAATAAGACAATCGGTTACGCGGTCTTAAGACGGTGGGCTGGTACCGATGGCGACAAAAGTGTTAGATAAAAGAGTTCCTGCCAAGCTTGTAAGAACAACAAATTCTTTCTGTTTACTACCTAAGAGAAAGTGGAGCGTCGCGTCGACGTACGCTGTCGCTGTATCGTTTTATACCATAGTGTACACTCGATGTGCTGCTTCGATGCACACATGACTTAATGCAGCCTCCAAGAGAGAGGCGTACGTCATGGAAACTAAGTTGTAGCAACACTGCGATGACGCAGCGCGTAGGTTTGTCAATTTATTTAACAAAACGTCAAAATTTTTGGGTTTCGACGACTCAACGAAAGAAAAGTTCCTCATTTTCGACGCAAGCGTCAAAATACAAAATGAAGGACTTTTCTCTACAAGCGTACCTTGATATAAGCCAGAATTTGCAACCGGTCGTAATTCCGAGGCGTGTGCCGCTGCGTGACGAATCAACAGATTGACAGTACATACACATATGTACTATGTTTATTATCTGGATATAGTCCTAGCGTCTGTTTAACTTCTTGCTTTATATTATAACTTAATCCACATTATATTAAAAGTTTAAATTAAACCAACCTGTATTTACGTCACGCTCGCACGCATAATAATTTGAACAAAATAATTTGTCCAGACTTAACAACCGACTTCCCCCAAACAAAACCGATATTGCTAAAATTTCTATGGAGATCGCGACGAATCATCTCCTTCTTTTTGAAAGTAGGTTAAAAAGCGACTTTAATTTCTGATCATCTTCGTCAGTTTCACTTCACTAAAATACACTTTCTGAATGATTTGCATTCATTTTACTTGCTACTGCTTGATATATTGACAAAAACATTAAAACCATTATATATATTAATAAGTGTGCACAAATTATTTCCCTCGATATCTCGAGGAATCCTGCATCAGATATTCACCTGGTGAAATAGGTCCAACTTTGATGTATACCTTTTTTCTAAATCGGTTAAAAAACGGCGAAGTCATTGAGGATCACATATAAAGAAAAAACATTTATATATTCGAAGCAGCTGTGCCCGAAGGCTTCGGTCTCCGTGGGAATTTCGGGATAAAAACTATCTTGTGTCCTTTTCTTTGTCTGAAACTATATCCATACTAAATTTCATCTAAATAGGTTCAGTAGTTAAAGAGTTAAAAAAAAACAAACCAAAAAATATACAAACTCACTTTCACGTTTATAATATTAGTTGGGATTGGGATAGAAAAGCTTCTCGTTTTTTTTAAGTCGCTTAAAAAGGAAACCTCATCATAACAAAATCCACACAAATCAAAAAATACCCATACATTCATAGCGCACAAAGCCTAATAAAGTAAAGGTGCGGCGTCACCTCGATTATCTCTGCTTTCTCACACACTGTCGCGTGGCCATTTGTTTAAATTACATTAGCATGTGCATACTCGCTTTATAACTCCTCTCCACTGAAAGCTATATACATCCTAATGTTCTAAGAATCCCTCAGTTGGTTATGTTAATTGTTTCAAGAAAACTTTTACATATCATTGATAGGGCTACCAAGTAACGAATTACCTTTTTTATTCCCTACGACTAAAATTTTCCTATAAAGAAAGGAGTTTAGTTTTGCGAGGCAAAAAGAAAAAGATGGGTTTAAACGAGAAATAAAGAAAAGTAAATAGTAGAAATATTGTTAAAAATAAACCGCAGAAATTTATATTGGTAACGTTGAAATAACAAAAGTTTCTTTGAGTTGTATGAGGTATTTTTACCTAATATTTGTTTTATTTCTTTATGAATACTTAAGGTGGAGTTTCCAAGTTTTGAAGGATTAACTACTTAGAAATATAACGCAAAAAACTCGTTACTTAAAATGTATAATAGATATTTCATAAAGTCAAGGCCGGTCCTCATTCATAGGCCATGTGGCTTGCAACCCATCACTATTTTGATTTCATTTCAATCTTTACACCCTCCATCTCTCTAAATAAAGTCTTTGGGTCTTATGACCGGCTCTGTCTGCCCCGTTAGGTTAAAAGACCCGTTAGTGGAAGAAAAATAGAAGAAGCTACGTTAGTGGACGAGTGCCCTAATAAGTTGTGTAGAACTAAGAAGCGTGGGCGAGTTCGTGATGCGTGTGCGCAGATTAAATTGCATTAATGCAACACTAACGCGCTAAAGTATAACCGGTGTGATGTTTGTAATGCGATATTAAGAGAATATGAACGAATTTCGCAAGACATTTAATATAATTTAATCCGCTATTTTCCAACAAGTCGAATTAGATACTTTTTTCTAAACGTCAAAACAAACATTTCCTATGTAATTAGTATGAAATACAAGCAGATGACGTCATTCTTTCTCGGAGTCAAATAGCGGTCTTATTATCAGTTTTTCTGCAATAAAAAATCTAAAATAACGTCAAAATGGATATGTTCAAAGACAAGTGACATTACTTTGCGACTTTTTATTTTCTTATCAGTACAAAATAATTTATTTTTCACCCAGGAAATTGATGGTAGGTACGCACGATGCGATGGTAGGTTTAGGTACGTACGAGTTAGTGGTGAGAGAAGAGAGTCTAGTTAGGCACTATACCTGCGTCTGCGAGGCTGCTATCACTATTTGTAACCGACAAAAGTCAAAAATAATTTATTTATCTTTGGATATTTGTATCACTCAAAAAGGTTCTCGAATGGCGACCACGTACTGGCAAGCGAAAAGTAGGACACCCATACAAGGTGGTCAGACGACCTGACCAAGGTCGCTGGAAAGCGCTGGATGCAGGCCGCTCTTGATTGGTCGTTTTGGAAATCTTTAAGAGAGGCCTATGTCCAGCAGTGGACGTTATGCGGCTGAAATGGTGATGAAATGATGAAGTTTACTGCCGCCGCCAAAGCGCACAGAAAAAGCGGTAACAGCATTGTCTCCAAATACGTCAACCTTACAATTATACTGATATCAAAGTTTAATATATGGACTGAGAATACATACATTGTATGTCATAAAGTCATAATTATTAATTAAGAATTATGTAAAATTTGAAATTAATGTCAAATTGTAAATAAAGTACATATACCTACCGATTGTACTCAAATTGTGATATTTATTAATGTACAAATACAAACCTTTAAGAGGGAAGCTCAAGCCAGGAGTGAATTAAAAAAGGAGGAGGTAATCAATTTCAAAGTTTTGACGACCTCCGTGGCGTAGTGGTCACCATACTCACCATGTTTCCCGGAGCATGCACCCTGGGTCCCGGGTTCGATCCCCGGTCAGGGCAAGTTGGAAAATGGCCTTTTTCAAATTGTCCTGGGTCTTGAATATTTATCTATATATGTATTTGTTATAAAATATAGTATCGTTGAGCTAGTATCCCATAAAAAAAAGTATATTTGTTTTTTTATGCATGCTCCCCGATTACTCCAAAACGCCTGGACCAATTTGGAAAATTCTTTTTGTTTTAAAGGGCATACTTGTCAGGTGCTTCCATATTTTATTATAAATAAATAAATAAATATATAGGGACAAATAACACTGATTGAGCTAGCCCCAAAGTAAGTTCGAGACTTGTGTTATGGGATACTAACTCAACGATACTATATTTTATAACAATACATGTATAGATAAACATCCAAGACCCAGGACAATTTGAAAAAGGCCATTTTCCAACTTGCCCTGACCGGGGATCGAACCCGGGACCTCTGGGTGGCGGACTAGCATGGTGACCACTACGCCACGGAGGTCGTGAAATCGGTTATGTAGTTTTTTTGTTGAAGTCGGTTTTTAGTTTTGTAATATTATTGATTCCTTTTTCTATCTTCTCGCCCACCATCACGCTTAAAGGGGCTTTTGGGTCTCTCAGCCTTGATCTCTTATAGCTCTCTACTTAAAGCCTGAATTGGATATTTTCAAAAAAAAACATTTTGTACTTAGTTATATGAAAATAAAACGTCACAAAATAATGCCATTTGTCTTTGACATGTCTATTTAGACGTGATTTTAGATTTATTAAAGCAAAAACAGTGATAATAAGAGCGTTATTTGACTCCAAAAAACTATGACGTCATCACAATCACATAGAAAATTTTTGTCTTGACGTTTAGAAAAAAAGTATCTGATTCGACTTGTCGGAAAATAGCGGCTTTTCAGTCTCCCTTATTTGAAATAAATACGTCATAATGTATGTAGGTAAGTATGTAGGTATCTAATATTCCTTTCTGTCAACCTGTTTGTTGTAGCGTCCTTTATAATTCCCTCTATTCATCATGTCCTAGCACCCATCACACGAGCATTCAGGTAATATCTCGCAGCTATTAATCAGAATGAGTTTATTTACGCTCTGAATTATTTATTGTTAGATTATTCATAGTACTGTCTTGTGACTCTTATGTCTATGGTCTAGTGCATACAGACATGGACTGTAATACCGATATTTTGTATCGATATATCGAAATCCGATGCCAGTATTTTGTATATTTCCTATCGATATATTGTTATATCGATCGATATATCGATAGAAAATACTGGTATTATACGATATTTTGTATAAAATACCATTATTTTATCGATATGTCGATACAAGATATCGGTATTACAGTGCCTGCGAACAGAGAAGGCGGCTATCTAACTATTTGCTTATTTTACTTTTAATAACCAAAGAGGGGGTGCTATAAGTATGATATGTGACATCTTATCTCTAGAAAGGATGAAGTTATGATATAATGATAGATGTACGTATGTACTACGTGTCCGCGTTTCAGTCTCAAGCAACACTAAGCTTTACATAATGATTATAAAGTCTAATTTGGGTTGACATAGACATAGAACGACACTATCGGACAACTATCGTGTTATTAAATGAAGTGACGGTCCAGTTCTCTTGTTTTTTTTTTTTAACTGTGACTTATTTATCTAGCGTTTAGCTACGTTTGATCGAAATCGGTGAAGTCATTGAAGATTCGAAGAAGTCGTAAAAGTTTTTTAATTTTTTTATTAGGGTTCCATAGCGAAACGGCACAAACGGAACCCTTATGGATTCATCATGTCTGTCTGTCTATTTGTCCGTCCGGATGTCACAGCTACTTTTTTCCGAAACTATTAGAACTATACTGTTGAAACTTGGTAAGTACATGTATTCTGTGAACCGCATTAAGATATTAACACAAAAAATAGAGAAAAAAAATCAAAAAATTTTGGGGGTTCCACATACTTAGAACTGAAACCTAAAAATTTTTTTCATCAAACCCCATTATGTCGGTATCTACGGATAGGTCTTCAAAAATGATATTGAGGTTTCTAATGTAATTTTTTTCTAAACTGAATAGTTTGCGCGATCCAAAGTGGTAAAATGTGTCCCCCCCCCCCATAACTTCTAAAATAAGAGGATGATAAAACTAAAAAAATATATATGATGTACGTAACCATGCAAACTTCCACCGAAAATTAGTCTGAACGTGATTTAGTTTTTTTTTACACGTTTATTAAAACATCGATCAAAATTACAACGAACTAAAAGAACTTTTATACTTTGTTACTTGCTGCTACGGAACCCTTCATGGGCGAGTCCGACTCGCCCTTGGCCGCTTTTTTAATCAAGTATTTATGTTTAATAGACAACCTTTTTCCATTTATCAACTTCAACATTTAATTATTGTTCCAATAACAGAACAAACATAATTTAGCATGTATGACATGTCCCCAATCCGATCCCGCTTCCCGGGATTAGAGCATCCACTGATTCCTAATGCGGGAAACGTATCGGGTTAGGATGGCATGCTAACGCAATGTATACCCAAATCAACTAATATTTCGCCATTATTATCCGTGTAAATCCTCCACGTGAAAATGATTTGTGTTGTAGATAAGGACATGCGGGATTTTTGTGAATGCAGATTTTTTTTGTTATTGGCAAGTTATTATTTAATTGGGACCTCTCTTAAGATAAAATTGATTCGCTGATAGCAGGTTTGTAGTTCCTAGTTATGGAGCATTATTATTTACATTTCATAGATACATGACCATCTTCGGATGCAGTATATAAATCAGCAGCGGGTGCGCAACAGTAACTCCGTTTAATGTAAGTAGATAAATATTTAGGTTACGATAAGGCTTTCATGTTTTTAAAAACCAAAGCCCCGCAAATAAATAAAGCGAACAAAAAATACACACATTCATACTATACTATCACGCCTGAATCCCACAGGGATAGGCAGAAACTATGGACTTGCTACTTTCCTGACACTCTTTATACGATGCCCTTCGGTTTCATATTTCGTATAATTGAAAAATCATTCTCATGTATCATGTCTTGAACTTGTCATTAACTATATTATTTAAAGTCTTTTTATCAGAATCGAAATGCGGTTGGGCAAGACCTACGAAAAAACGACGGACCGCAAAGCACTTACTTCTTACCTACCATCCTAATTAATACATCTGCGACTAAAATGTCATCCAACATTGATAAAACTTTACATGCACCATTGCAAAACATTTTATCTATGATATACTAACTAACACATTTCGATTATGCTTTTCGCAAACATACATCTATAAATCTATAATATTCTGTAACTTAATTAATACAATTTAAACCGGCCGAACAGAAGCACAGACAACTTATCAAATAGACAGAGCAGTCGGGCAACTTCTAATCCTTCGTGTTCCGTCGTCCAGTCTAACTTTCCCCGATATCATTGTCCTGTCCACGATAGGTGTAGATAGCTGTAAGGGTCTAGAACGCGGCAAATCTCACGTATTTCATCGCTGGTAGCCGATATGCAAGTATTGTTACGTATGATGAGGGGTTTTGTGCAGAGATGATGTTACCATTCAGTAAATAGTTCTATTAATTGATGAAAATTATCAATACTGTATATAACAACATAATATAAATACTTAATTTAATCAAAGTTATTTTACAGTTTATTATTATATATTACAAGTATTATACTTGTGTAGCTCTTAATATGGTACCTGTCATGAGTTTAAAAGGTTTTGTAAGAAATCGATGTGAAACAAGTGTGAGGAATTTTTATTAAAAAAAAATTAAAATATTGATAGATAAATAAGACATACATACTTATTCTTCTATATCTCTTTAACTCTCAGGGGGTAGACTTAGCCTACAATAAAAAAAACCTGAAAGGCTAACTTTTAGCGTGACGTTGGATGTGTATTAGAGATGGTTAAATAAATAATATAATTATACGTCAACAAGGTGTTACAGCTTTGTATAGTTCCTCGAACCAGAGAATACGATGTGCACAAATCAAATAGGCAGTGTCTCAGCAGCCAATCAACAATTTCAAGATGTTGCTCGGAGATCAAGCCGCGTCTAGCGATCCCCGCAATGTGCCCAGAATGTAGTGTGGATTATACTTGTCTTCGGCGGTGCAGCTACACACAGCAAATAATGTGTATAAATTATTGACTTTCCAAAAATGAGAAGGTTAGGTATGTACCTACTTAGTACTTTTATGTGTACCCGCACTACCTATGAGTAATTCTTCAATGTTAGAGGACCTGCCATGATTATGATTACTGAAATAATACTGCATGAAGTCCTTGTATTAATTCAAGGTCAGTAACCTGATGACATAGCAACGCTGTGATGGCATGGCACCGTTAGTATTCCAGTTTTAATTTCATAGGCTACTGTATTGACTTACGCTATACTAACAGTCAGTCGTATGCTAACATGTCCTGACCGGGCACAGAACCCAAAACCGCCGGAGTACGCCACGGAGGTCGTCAAGTTAAAGAATATAAGGTAAAGAATATATATACAGTACACATCAAGTTAATAAAATATAACATATTGCGTGGAATCAAAACACATTTAAATCGCATTAGCGCTGCACTTATCACATATCAATAATATCACGTCGAGGAAATTGAATCCACCTAATATGCTTAGTCAGAGGGATACGAAATGTTTCAGAGGAGATGTGGTATTTATTTCTCGCATGTTTTCATTACTTACATGCTGAACAAAATAAACTGAGAAAGTACCAGCTTAATTTCCCGCGTACATCGTAAAAGCTGATTGAGGAAATGGAAATTATTATTTTCATACGCGCTACGGCTAGCAACCATATTTTGATTCCTTTTCCCACTTTCTTGCCCAACATAACGCTGAAAGTGGCCCTTGACTCTTGTGGCCCTGGAGTCTACCTGCTTAGAGCCTCAAGACTCAAAATGCATTGTCAGCCCTATTAGGGATAAAAACGTGATAAATAGTATATTTATGAGTGGAAAGGGAAGACCAAGAAAGTCGTTCATGGATGAACCAAAAGAAATGGAAGATGTCTTGTATTACCTGTAAGGAGACATTGAAAATACTCTACATAGTTCTTAAATTTATTGATGATGATTGATGATATTTACAAAATAGGATTTATCTTCCTAACTCCTTGTCGTCGTATCACACGTAAACAAGTTATTCCCGCATCGGATCGAGATTATTAATTCGGATATGAATCCGATCGCCGGCGGCGGGACGTTACGGTATCTTCGTCGTGTACTCGTCGTGCAAGATACGAGATGCGAGGACGGTGTCCCATCACTACGTATCGGTTTCGCGCCTCGGGAGCATTTTTATCAAAGGGGTGTTTTTTAATTTACTTTTGTTTACGTAAAAAGAAATACATAGTTTTAATGTATTTCTTACATAGTTTTAATGTCTATCATAACTATATGTACACATACCAATGCATTCATTAAAAAATCTGCATATAGTGCACTATGTTTTATCCGTCTATCTTTTGCATCAAAAAGCTTTCACGTATTTTTAATTGGTGGTATTATGACTATGACATATTTGGTATAGCAGATTTTTTATGAATTTTAGACACACAGTAAAAAAATCTAGGTTTAAATCAAAGATCTATATCTATTTAGCACTCTCTTCATACATGCACTATACAAACATGTCTTACAATATTGTGTTTTAAACAGATATAAGCTAAAATATAAGTAACTAAGGACATACATAGGTATCTACTTTAATAAATATTTTTATCTTTCATTTCGTACAAAAACATAGTTTTGCGTCGTTCATCGTCCGACCTACAACAAATTCCAATTTTTGCAGTTTTGAGTTATGAATTTTTAATGAGATTGCGAGAGATTAAGAGTCAGAAAGTCATTTCCCGGTAAAGGAGAGGAGAGCGAAAAAAAGGATTGCTTCGGCTAGCGTTTGTTAGAGTCGGGCCACTAAACCTGTGATTTGACAAGAGCAGATTTTTTTTAACTAGGATATAAACATTTGTTTTTAAGAATATGTATGGGCCTTGCAAAGTGTTTAAAAATGTACGGTTGTATAACAAAATATTAACTATTTTTGACCCACATCCAGCAAACGATGATGAAAAATAAAAAGTAATCATCAGAAATAAACAAAAGTCGATAAATTAGAATTAAAATGCTTACGGCAGATGCTTAACAACGAGCACCTAATTTAAATTAAAATTTGAAAATAATAAATAATTTTAATAAAAAAATAGTTACTGTACGTACCTAACTGTTAAGTGTGAAACTTAATGACTATACTCCTCTTCATAAAACTAGCGGTTACAGATTTCATTTTATTTAAAAGAATTGCCACTTATCAATTAATAAATATCTATTTTTGTGGCCCCATGTTTCCAACCGTACCTATCATCTGGAGGGCAATAACCATATTTTTTGTTTCTTGTTTTCCTTTTTTAGGGTTCCCTTGACCAGTTTCTAAGTCCTGTGTTCATACAAAGTTGAGGACTAAAACAAAAAAGAAAATGTTTATTTTAGCTTAAGAAAAACTTAGTTCCGGGACACTGGGACTACATGGATTATTTTATTGAAAAGACTTCCCCTAAAAAGTTAAGTTGAATCTGCAAAATAACTCTTTCCAATATTAATACTTCAGTTTTCGTCGAATATTCAACTTTTTATTCAGCTGTAAATGCGATTTTATTGAAAAAAAAAGTAGTATTTACTACCTACTTTGTACTAGCTTTTTCATCAACGTTTTTTTGCGTCAGATATTAAACATATGATAATTTTTTCCTCTTTTTGTACTAGACGTAAAGTAAAATATATACGGAACTCCTATCAAATAGGAAGATTCCTATCCAACATGCATTCGTAGTCTTTTTGTTCAGGGCAGCTGCCATCGTTACGCCGAATCTCGTTGAGTATGGTATTTCTGTCAAAAATCACGAAAATGAGCGTACATTTTTGTACAAACTAATATTTTTAGAGTTCCCAACTATGTTTGCTGTGTTTAACCAACCCACTTTACGATTTTTCTTTCATTTTTAATGTATCATGAAAAAAACATGGTTAACGAATACAAAATATAAAATTAGCTCAAATTTTAAATTCTCTATCAACCCTGTCTGATAGCAACTCAATGAATTCTACAATATGTAGGTATAATACATAATAAATGTCTATGAAATAGATCTAGGTTATATTTGACACTTTTTTAATACCTGATCTAAGTATATATTGTATAATTTAAAAAAATATGTTACTTATTTAGACCCTGGTCCCTACTAACGGCAAAATTTTTTTTTTAATTCTAAGCAATTTTATTAATTAATCATGAGTTCTGGCAATTTTTCTCAAGCCTTTTGAGCTTCTTCTTGTAGCACTTTCCTAATGGTGTCTTTAAATGTGTTGCTTCGCAGTCGGTATTCATTAAAAATTACCGGCCAAGTGCGAGTCGGACACGCGCACGAAGGATTCCGTACCATTATCTGTAAAAATCAAGTTTGTTGTATGGGAGCCCTACTTGAATATTTAATTTATTCTGTTTTTAGTATTGGTTGTTATAGCGGCAACAGAAATACATCATCTATAAGCATTTCAACTGTCTAGCTATCACAGTTCCTGAGATACAGCTTGGTGACAGACAGACAGACAAACGGACAGCGGAGTCTTAGTAATATGGTTTTTACCATTTGGATACGGAACCCTAAAAATTAACAAAACACAAAAGCCAAACAAGATAACAGGTCACTATTTCCATATCAAAAATTCACACAATATTACATAATTGATAATCACTGCAAATATGTTACCTCAACTTAAGCAACGTGACCTTTTACCCAGGTGAAACAAGCCGCAGTATAAACCTAATTCGTTATTACCAGTAACCAACTCACCTATTTCTGCAAAATTATTCGTATAAAATATTAGAGAATAGTCAGCATGTTGTTCGATAGTTATTTTAGTGCAGGCTTATTCTGACATTTGCATAATTGCATGCGAGAATCGTTTTGTTAGTATTGATTCGATTTTGTTTCAAGGCCGGTGTCTACTGGTGCACTATGCAGAGGTATGCAGCTTTCGACAAATTCAATCTTATTTAAAAACCTAGAATAACATGCTTGGTTGGCCCAATGTCTCTCATCTCAGCGGGATAAGTTTGTGCCTGTATCACTCGACGCACAGAATAAGTACTATTACTCACGTACAGAAGTCTTACTCAGAAGAGAAATTCAAAGAAATATCTATTTAATGTGGTTAGCGCTATGGTTTAATTTAGCTCGCGTTAAAACTCCTCACCTCTTCGTTTAGATAAGACATTAATTGTAAGCCAATTTCATTCTTATTACTGTGGACAAACGATTCATGTAACTGAATTTTCCCCTCTGGAGTGGTTGCCGCGTGCATAGTAATAATGTAGGTAGATTTTCGATACCTAAACGGGGAGTGACACAGGCCTGCTCGACGTGAGAGATCCACCACATCAAATTTAAAATTTGTGATGAAAAATTTCACCATGAGTGAGATTCGAATCACGCCCCTTACATCTGTACTGTGAGTGCACTTTCAATTGTGCTACCGTTACTTAGAATCATCCTGACAAATTTGCTCATCACATAAATTTAGCTATTGTTCCGAACATGTAATGCTGTAAGTATAAATAAATAATTAGGACCACCATATATTTTCGTGTTTTCTTCATAAGTGAAAATAACACCCCAACCTACTTAAGTCGCAAGTATAGAGTAGGTAAATACATACGTTACTTAGTATCTATTAAACTCTTACCCTCTTATTCACAAAAATTAGCAACCGTTTGCTAAACCTATTTTAGTTAAAAACATCTTTTGTCCCTTTCCCTCTTTTCAATATTTGACATAGTAAGAACGAGACAAAACACATTTTAACTAAAAGAGGTTTAGCTAAGGTTTGATAACTTTTATGAATATGGGGGTAAATTTATATATCGCATTCGAATTAACAATAACGTGAAAATAACGCAATTCTAAACCAGAAATGATACAATAATTATTATAAACAATGTACGTGTCCCACTCGACGGCGTGGGAGATTAGACTAAACCGTTTTTGAATTAAGACCGCCATGTGTTCGGGATTTACTCGTTTGCCAAATTGCGATTTATGGCGCCACTAAATGTTGTTTTGTTTTAGAAATACTGAAACTAGGCAAATCATCACAGGATTACGTGCGATTAGAATCGTCTAGAACGCCTTAATTCCTTACCCTAGTCATTTCATGCTTTATTTAAAACGACATGATAGATTTGTAAAAAAATGCATAGTAAATGTCGGATTTTAACTGGTTTCCTGGATAATAGTGGGTACTAGAACTTTCCAATTTTGATGGTCAAATATTGCATTTGTTGAAATGTGTAATGTAATTTCAACATAGCTAGATTACTTTTATATGAAAATAATCTATGGTAGGTATACAAGAAAACGAAGGGCTATAGTGCGAATATTGCTATCCTTTACTTACATAGTGATTTTTTTAACCACGAACCAAATTGGAGCAAGTCCAGTACTGAACTACTTTCCATAAAAACAATTAACGAAACACAAAAAACAATCGCCTTCCCATATCATCAGTGCTCATTTAGCCAAACGGATTTTGTATGAGGAGAATGAAAAGTTTTTATCGATTTTCAATATATTTTTTTTATAGAAAGTAGTTGAGGATCATAGTCTGTACCACAGATTTATATTATATAGCGATGTCTGAACTTTCTTCAAAACTGTGTCTGGTGGTTGAAATCAACTTTTATTATTAACATGTCCAAAGAGGAATTTACGCAAATGTAGCTCACATTCTAAATTGCCAGTCTACCTCTTCAGAAACAGGTAACACATGCGTGACCAGTGGCTACCCTTTACGTTTATCATCATAATTGTATGCAATACCGGTGATTCATTAAGGCGTCTACACACGAGGGCTTTCAGCAGTACATTATGAAAGGGCTTCTCGCGTGCGGAGCGCGGGAAACGGAGTGTGTTGTGCTGCGGTAAGACTAGTGTGGACATGGCGTCTTAGAAAATAGGTTATCATCTAAGAGTTCAATACGGTAGCATTCATATTTGTGCTGCTTTGGGGCTTGGGTAACGCTTAATATATAAAATAGGTACCGATCAGAAACAATATCTTAAGAAAACCGCGAAGGTAAAAAAAAAAGATTTACAACGCAAAACTAAAGTACACTTGATATTTGATAGACGTTTAGATCATATTAAAGTGACAGACTTATTAAGCTACAGGTTTTAACAATATTCGTAATGTTTTGATCTAATACTTCTTGATCAAAAGGATTTTCAACTATTTAAACACGGTTTCTTTCTTCTTTCTTTCTTTCCTAAAAACAAAAAAAGTCGTCAATTTACGATCGGCTTAGACGATCATTCTCAGGGCGTATGTATCATTTTATCTAACGTTAGTTTCAGCAATATTACGCATATAAAAGGATTTTTGGTCAATGGGAACAAAATTTTAACCAGTTTAAGTAATTACCCACAAGATCAGAACTGAAAATATGTAGGTACCTAAATATTACGTATTTTTTTAGCGACATGACTGATTTTCTTGTCTACATTCATTGTAGCTTTGTATGTCATTCATATCTATTAAAATTATTTTCCAACACTCATCCATATCAACATAACGTTTAGCTTTTAAAGTTGCAGAAAATATTCATATTTTTTCCACGTAACAAGTAAATAGCTGATCCATCATATTCTTTTGCGTCATGACGAATTGCCCACGGTGGTCATTCGTTTTATCCTTGTACGACACTCATAATCTATTCGAGCTCCCATACAGCACTCTAACTACCTTATTATACTGAATTTTATTATAATCTAGTATAGAGTTGTAGATTGTTTGGTTTTATCGATATATGCTATATCGATATAACGTATAATTTTTTCAATCTAAACCTCGCAGGATTCATATCGACCTTCCTGACATTTATATTTAATATAAGAAAATATTTTAAAGAGCCACTACCCACCCAAGGAATAACTTACGTATTTAGGGGCTACCTGTATTTTTCGGTGTCCAGTGCTGCCTCCATTTAAAATAAATCATTTGACAGGAAACGGAGATATCATTTAAAATTTTACCTGAATCAAACCCTAGATAACCCTTCAAACTGTTTTATGAACTAGGTACTGTTTATATTTTAAAGTGAAAACGTGAAGCTTTTTATATAATTTTTGGGAAACACGACCACTTTGGCTAATTTAAAGGAATAACTTAAAATGTATTATGGTCAAATCACTGAGTCAAATTATGTCAAACGAAATTTCCGTGGTAAATCTGAATGCCATACCTACAAATAAAAATAAATTATCTCAATATTTAGCTATCTAAGCAAGTAGACATTTAACTTAGTAACAAGATAAACAAAATCATTCATTAAATTTTCAGACAATAACGTGCAGTTTCCAAGCTATCATTAACGGCTTAAATACACCTTATTAAGCAACCAATTTAAATGGACCTCTTTCACTTCACTTAACCAATACACTTCACATAGACAATGCGAGGTAACAAGGAGCTAGTTACAATATTCGGATTGTATTCCATGCGCGGTCACACCCTTGCATTTCAAATTAACATTCGAAATTCAAAATTGGAATGTCTGCGGCGAACCCTCACGGATCACGTGACTCATGTCTACGCCACCAATCAATTCTTTATGACGTATGTTCTGTATACAACTGCCTTAACTTTATATGTGGCCAGTATTTTTTTTCTGTGATTCATTTAAAGATGTCCATTCATGTCATTATTTTACTATTGTTAAATCTGCATAATAGACGTTAGTAATGAAATCATGAGTGATATGTTCTATTGAAGCAGATAAAAATATGCTTTGTTGACCCATATGGAAAGAAAAATAGACAAATACTTATTGCTTATAAACCTTGAGTAGATACGCTAATCTATAGTAATAAACAGTAATATTTTAAGATCTAAGTAAGCAGAGTCACGTTCCGACTCTTTTAAATAATATAGGTCAATCAGATGGCCTTATCTTCTCGCCTCGCTACTCGATACATCGATACCTGCTGTTTCAATTTTCGAACACGAATCAAATAACGAACGCAATCGCAATCTCTTAATCGAATAGACGGCTGACACGCCTTCGACCTATAGCTGGCCAGAGGTCAACGGATTATTAGAAATTTGTACACTACACTATTTTTTCGTAACGTTAATGCAACTTATTAAAATGTACAAGTGTTTCAGAACAACTTTATGGTTTTAACTTTGTTATTTTTTGTTATCAGTTTAAAGAAAGTTTCAAGGGTAGAGGTGTAGGTGAATATAACTAAGTGCTGTCGAGGATGCCTTAAAAGCGAATTGAAGAAGATGTTAGCATTTCACGTTTCAAATCTCATTATAATAGTATTTTATACAACAGTTGCAGAAGGTTCAAAAAATGCAGGTTACAATGTGAGCCTTGTTGAGCATCGTAAGAAGACTCCATCGAGCATTTTTTGACGTTCTTATAAAACTTTGCATACAATCCTTTTTAATATTACTATATTTGCTAAATAAAATACAAAAATAAACAAAGAAAAATATGAAAATGTTTTACATATGTTTGGCAGATACAATAGTACTTATAAAAAATATTTTTTCTACTCCTGTACTTATCTGTCTTATAAATAGTCACTAGACAACACTATTATAAGAACATTGATAATAGGTATATGATTTCAGAAAAGTCTTTAGTATGTTCCCCATAACAGCACATGTGTCGTCTTTTTCCAAAACGATACTCCTAGCCTTTTTTTTAGATCTATCATACAGCCCATATAATAAAAACTTTTTTTTAAAACGTCAATTAAAAATATAAAGTTATACCACAGATACCGAGTTTCTTCTAAACATATGTCAAACATTTATATATTTTTCTTTGTTTTTTTTTTTGTTTTACTTTGTCTATTCTTATATTTTATTTAGTAAATATAGTCAAAGAAAAAGTATGGTATGCAACGTTGTATAAGAACGTCCAAAAATGCTCTATGGCGTCTTCTTAAGGCGGCCCTTCCCGACCGCTCAATCGTCAACGCTAGTATAGTTTGAAAAGCTTGTTATTTCATCCAGGGCAATGCTAGAAAAAGAAGCAAAGCAAAAAGGGAGAGATAGCGTCTAAGGGCTCGGTTTACATTCTATTAAATGAAAATATTATTATTATTAACTATACATTGAACGAATATTCACTTTTCATTGGGTGCGGAAATTTCATAAAACTTGTTCCAGGTGATACGTGTTTTTTAGTATGCCTTACAAGTGTGTGCAATAATTGATTTTTATTTAAAATTTTCATTACATTTGCAAGATTTCTATCGAAATATTTTTTTTACCTTTATAAACGGTACTTTATAAACGGTCGAAGTTCAAGTGAAATTTGTGCAAAAAAGCAGATTTTTAGAGGCTTATACTGAATTCGTTTCTCCAAATTTTAATTTTTTATTTCGGTAGAAACTTAGAAATAGCGCACAAGATACCTGTTAGTTCAAAAAATTTCAAGAAAAATCCGATACAACGTCATAATCACGTACGAGCGTTTGTATGAAAAGTAAGACGGGAAGGCCGCTCTTAAGATGCTCATCCAGGCTCGCATCATAACCTGCGCCACTCGCATTTTTTTGTTCCTCCTTATACAACTGTTGCATAAAATACTATTATTTTGATACCCCACTCGATAAGTTTGACTATCGATATTTACATGGCGCCAGAAATCCGCCATTTAATTTTATTTTTAATTTCCCAGTGTTACTCTGACTGTTAAGACGAGTGCAGCGACAGGGCTAAATAAAATCCATCAAGCCGTTTAGGTTGCAGAGCATTTCAAAGGAATATACATATAACACTCGAAAAACATAGCCCTCGTTCTGGGGCAGTTCGGTAAAAACCCGGAACTCTAACAACTGCACTTCTCTGTAGGTATCTTCGTCAATTAGGTTCAAATTTATGGTTTTAATAGTGATAGGGGGAAACCTAAAATGGACGTATTACTTATTATAAACAGCACATGCAAAGAAAAACATAAAGGTGTGAAAAGGAAATGGGCCGGAATCACGTAATTGTGATTGAAGGCCCGTTTATCGGAGGCGAGCCGCTGCCGCTGTCGATAGCGTGACGCGTCGTAAACGCATAAAATGTTATGTCAGTTCGTAAGTTCGTTATTGGTTTAGTGCCATTGTTTGACGTCGCGTGAAGTTGTAATGTATGACTAAGTTAAAATAATTAGGAAGAGTAAAGTGTTAGTAAATTTTCGAATTTACCGCGCATATTTAAGTTGTAATTTTCTATTGTTTCAAGAAGAATAAAATATATACATAATCAATGAATAAATCAATAATCGAATAAAATATAAACACCTATCTTGAACTTGACTATTAAAATACACCTGACAATATAATTAAAATATTATAATAAAATTAATCATATCCATTAGCATCCAAAATATAATAGAATAATTTATTTGCATGATTTAATATATAACAATTTTAAGATAAAATAGCCCCTCTCCTATTGCAGCGCACGTCAGGGTCCTTAATTGGTTCTTATTTTATATTAAACACCACATGTATGTACAACATTAAGGAAGCAATAAAGGATTGAGTATTGGATGAGTATTGGACCTTATCGAGAAGCATATCACCAATATAAAAAAACCTCAATTATAGTGCACCTACTATAGGTAACTAGAAAGGACTTTTTATAAGGTGCAAGTTTCTTGCCTGTCTAAAGAGCCTTAGGTAAGTACAGAAATGACATGATAAAGCTTATTACATTTTTAAAATAAAATAAAAACCTCAACTTATTGTGCACCTTTACTTACGTAACTATAAAGGCCTATTTACACGGGGCAAGTTACTTGCCTGTTGCAAACAATTAAATTAAAGCAATAGATAACTTACGTTGCTTCTTTCTTTTCGTTATCTGTTATTGCTCCAAAATTGTAAAATACAACTAAATACAACAAAAATGAATGCAACAGGCAAGACACTAGCACCGTCTAAATGGGCCTTAAGTATAGGAATAGCATGGCAATCAAATATCAAACAGTTAGACTCAAGACTAATTTTTTGTACATTTCTATATACATATAGATATTTTTGGTAATTTATAAACATAAGAGATTCTATTTAGAATCATATCAATAAGCGAGTCGGCTATGAACCCATCACTATTATGATTGTCTTTTCCATCTTCGTGGTATTTGGCTTTTACGGCCCTGAGCTCAGTCAGACCCGTTATGCATAAAGACGTGATAGAGTCTATCTGTGTCTAATAAACATAGAAAGAATATATATATATTCGGCAAAAAAATAATACTGATATGACTTGGTAACTACTGATACTTACGACTTTGTGATTTGTCGACGTATCCTCAGAGAGATATATCGAGGGTTTCTTCATGTCCTAATGAGACACGTTGATTTAATTGCTGGTGTGGGACCTACATTCCTAATGAACCCTTAATCATACGGAGTCCGATGAAAGACTGTCACTACTACCATGAAAACATTCCCGTTGACGCAATTCTATTAGGTACTATACCTTGTCATTTTTAAAAAGCTATAAAATTATGATATACTCAAATGAAAAATACTCCGGACCTAAAGTTTTCTTAAATTTTTGCCAAAATCATTCTTGATTGAATGACCCATCAAATAATTAAAAAAAATACTTCATGATATGTCTGCCGTCTGTTCGTTTGGGAGATATTGATGTAAAGACGTACATATACAGACACAAAGGGCAGAAAAGTATTCTACTTAGTCCTTAGATTGTCCAAAAATATTTGTTGGTTTATCAAAATTGTTAAAAACCAAAAAGAAACGAAAGGGTTTGTGACGTCACTTCTTAGTAAAAATTGTACCAAGGTGTAAGACAGGTATAAGAGAAACTAAGACGCACTGTATCATCGTAATTTTTTGGAAGGCAAATTAAAGAAATATAACGTACCTATTTATACAATTTTTTTTAATCCGATTTGCGGTCCGTATTATAAAATAATATTAAAAATTCAAATCCTGCAACCGTACCGCGAATATCGGATGTGTTAATTGGAGGATCGTTATTAATGAACCTGTTGGCGATGATGTGTGAAGTACGATTTGAATTTCGAATCAGCGTTTTCTATCAGAAACTATCCGGTGACATTTTCCTTTTTCAAATTCAAGTCGTTATGGAGACTACGCGATATTTTTCTTGCAAATGTTTATAAGTAATCCTATAGGATAAAACTTCTTTGAAATTCTTGACTGATAAAATAAATAAATGGTCATATTGTATACATAAATAATTGAAACAAAGATATTCCTTAATAAATAACAGTCCTTCAGGCATAATACAGGTAAATTTTTTGCAGTGGATATGAACTTTATGTAAAACTTAGGGCACTGAAAAAAAACTCTGGTTAAGGTCTCGAATAAAATTTACAATGTGATATAACTTCGTGATATTTCATATTAAATTCATGACAACATTCAACAGATTGAATGATTCATAAGTCTACAGATTATAAATTATTTTCTGACGTAGAACTGCGCATAATTTTCCCTCGTAAATTAACACCTGCCTCTATTAAAGCGTATTCAAAGTAAAGTAACATTAGTAATTTATCTTACCCGAAGGCAATACTCCATTTCATATGCATCTCTAATGCAATGGAACCGTCTTGAGAAAACCCGCAGTGAATTATTCTCTTGAATGAGAAACAGTACGGAAAGAACGGAAACAAAATACGTTTTAAAAGCATAAACTCTAAACAAAAACAATTCACAAAGTGCACCCATACACGGTTTCATTGTGACATACGTCTGACAGGTCATGCGATTCAACAGCACAGTACAAAAACTCACAAAACCCCTATTGTATCGTGAATGGGGTGCTTTATACATTGTGCGCGGGAAACGAATTTTTCAAGACTTTCTTTTTATTTTTAAAAAATGGAATGTGTTCTGGGCAACGTCGTGTGATGCTGTTAAGTGTATTGCTTGTGTAGATTTTCTTTTTTTATGTTAAAATATTTCAGTTTCGTATCCGAGATCGAACGTACTCTGTGGATATTGGATAAAATAATCATGGTTCCGCTGTTTCGATTTCAAAATGTAGATAGTAAAAATATGTTGGTATTATTCCTGTCTGCACTGGGGTGTAGATGTAGTAAAACATATTTCTAACGTATCCGCAACTTCATATATGTTAATCCGAATGCAGTGATATTAAGTTTTCTAATATAACCTACTGCAGCATAGACAACAATCACGTTATATGTATTTTACTTACTTTTATATTTTCTTAGCAAAGTCATTCTCCTTATAAGTTAATGTGCAATACACGGGAAAGACAGGCAAATTAGTGGAATAATAAAACTGTCTGATTGGAGAAATGGTGCGTATTTAGTTTTTGATGTGTCTGTTGAGTGGGGGTTGGCACGCGATTAGGGTTCGTCTCTTTTTGATATAACATCTATATTTTCCATTTTCTTTAATTTCGACCGCATACGCTACGGATCATTACGATGTGTGGGCAAAGCTATCACAATATTAATCCGGCGCTGGTTTGTACGCATTTATATGCTAGACCATTACTTCATTTTCCGAAATGAAGGTGCGGCGCCAAGTTTGGGGCGGCCACACTTACCTCGAGAAGAGACAATATATTGAATACGCTTAACTAAACATGAACCGAGTCGGTTCAAGAGTGGCCGTGATATGGGTTTGTAAGAAAATCGAAAAACATTAAATTGATTTAATGATGAATTGCTAGCCGCAACACCCATGCAACACATGATTGCTCTAGTTTTACACTCATTTCTTTAAATGGCGTAAACGTTCTAAGCTGGAAAATATCATCTGGTACATTTATACAACATCAAAACAAGTGTATTTGTGTTCTCCCACACTGCATTAAAAATCTACAGATTATTAAATGAAGCCTATATATATGTGTGAATTTTTGTAACAAATAGGTCGCAACCCTCGTCTGAGAGGCGTGTCCAAGGTGTCCATTACTGTTAGTGATATCGACAGCTCGCCGCACGATCGACAGATTTAGATTTCTTTGTTTATACTTATGAAAACAATATTCGTGTACAACCAGCAAAAGCAAATATATACCAAGATAATTCCGCAAAATGTGTTTCTCTGTTCGAGTTTTTAGGTTTTTAAGAAATTTTATCAACCAATAACTCACTTCTATTTCGTAACACGAAATTAAAAATGTACAAAAAACAAAACATCTGTAGCAATTCACAAGTGGGACTTCTGAATTATAAAAAGGAAGTTCGCTAAATCATGTTATAAGAAGAAGGTACCAATACAACTAACTTACTTAACAATTCTACGCAAAAGTAAGAAAAACTCATAACATGCTTTAAAATAAAGGTAAGAAGAAAGCGCCCACTTAGCGGACTCATAAAGACAAGAGATCGCGTCTCGAGGACTCAGCCTTGTTTGTTTCAGACTGCGCTACTTTTGCAGACCGAATGAGGTATCACGAAACGGTAGCAACCTTTAAAACTTATGGCCATAATATAAAATTAAATTTTGGAAAAAAAATAATGATTGTTATGAAGTCCCTTTTTTGGGGGTTAATTGACCATGCAAGCGAAGCGAGCAAAGCGCCTCCGTTTCAGCTTTAGTAAAATTTCTTTCATGTGACCAATTTTCGAATGTACAGATTTCCATCTGTTCTGGCCTACACTACAAGTCGCATTTCTCAACTGATTTTTTTTTTGTGAAATTTTCTAAGCTGGTTTAATAATAGGGATGTGGATCCCAATCCACATGCATTTTATCGAACCTGCTGATAAAATTAAAATATGCACCTATTATTATAATAGGTTCATATTTTTATTTTTAACAAAGTTGTAAAACTTATAAAGATACAGCGCACTGAAGTTTCGGAATGGGAGTGATTTACGTCACCGTTGAGTGGAACCTTACTTGATCGTGACGTCATACGAAATTTAAATGCGCTATATATATATATATATATATATATATATCTTCTTCGTTCTTACTTATCAGAGAAAATAAATATATAGGGGCAAATCGCACAGATTGCATTAGCCCCAAAGTAAGTTCGAGGCTTGTGTTATGGAATACTATAACTCAACGATACTATATTTTATAACAAACATATGATAGATAAACATCCAAGACCCAGACCAATTAGAAAAAGACCATTTTCCATCTTGACCTAACCGGGGGATGAACCCGGGACCTCTGAATAGCAGACAGGCATGTTAACCATTACGCCACGGAGGTCGTCAAATAGCGGAAATATGAGGTTGGAAAACTTTAAAAAATCATATTTACCTACCTCGCGCGAAAATTTCAATTTATTAGTAAGTATACTCGCGAAATCTAAAGCTCACAAAACCACTGGTAAAGTAACATTTTACAGGTCTGCAGAAATAAGATTCTAAAGATATTTTTAGATCTAGAAACAGTGCTAGAAATTAATAGATCAATTACCTACTTACTTACTGCTACCTCTCCTGCTGAATTCCACTTCATTCTTGTTGCTACTGCTGCTGTCAGTCCTGAACTTACAATTTGGCAAAGGCATCCACCATTTGTCTCCAAAGTATTCTGTTTCTTGTTTTTTTGGGTTCCGTACAAAAAATTAAAAAACGGAACCCTTATAGGATCACTCGTAGGTCTGTCTGTCCGTCCGTCTGTCACAGCCAATTTGCTCCGAATCTTCTGTACATAAAATTGGGAAACTAAAAAAAAGTTTTGCTAACCTTACTATGGCACATATTTAATGAAAGGGCTTGTTATGAGGATCTCAATTTTTTTAATTTTAAAAAACATAGTTTTATTTTATTCATGAGCGAAAACGACATCGACAATTGACCATTCCTTAAATTTTAATACACAACACAGTTAATTGCTTGTAAATTACAGGAAAGCCTATAAAATTCTATCAATTGAAAATAAAGTGGTAAACTCAATATAATACGTTCACTTACGGATAATCTTTGGTATTGTACGGAACCCTCTCCACGCAAGTTCAAATTGCACTTGCCCGGTTATACTTCTATATAACCTTCTAGCGGCTTTCTTAATTTCATTTTCATATCTCCTCATTTAATCTTCCGAAATTGATTCCATAATTACATCCTACTTAAATAATACTTTAAAAATAAATTATTTGTTTATTTGTTTGTACCGATGCACACAAAAAATACATATAGTGAAAGTAATGACTTTGCAATAACTAGTTGCATGTGTGAATGTGTGTGCTGTAGCAAGAGAAATAGGTCAAAAATCAGTGGTAATATTACTATAGTATTTTATGCAATTTTTGTATAAAAAGGTTCATAAAATTGGCCAGCATCGTAAGGAGACGCCATCGAGCATTTTTTTTACGTATTTATACAACGTTCCATACAATACTTTTTCTACGACTACATTTACTCAAAATAAATACCATATGTTCGGTAGATACTAGGTATCTATAGAAGACTTTTTTTTATTGACGTCTTCCTAGTGACCAGCAGTGCCATTTTTGAAACATGGAGTCACCTAAACGAATGTTTTTTCATACAAAAACCGTTTGTTCAATGACTCCAAGTTTGAAAAATGGCATCATGTGTTAAAATAACGTTTTCTATTATGGTGGCAGTATGAGAGATCTAAAGAAAAAAAAGTTCTAGGTCTATGGCTAAGAGTATCTTTTTGGCTAATTATCGACACATGTGCTAATATTATTAATTGACTATAGACTTTTCTGAAATCATATAATTTATGTTCTTAAATTAATGTTCGGGACCATTTAAAAGACAGATAACAATACAGGAATAGAAAAAATAACTTTATATTCAGCACTTGTATTTTCTACTAAAATAAAAAGCAGGAAACAAAGGCTTTACATTCTACTGAACAATCCTCTATACAATATAATATGTCCAACGTCTTGGGGCATAATAAAAAGTGTTTTGTTTCAGTCGCCGTGTCTCGACTCTCGTGACTTCATTTTACCTGAGACGGGATTTTTGCATGAGTAGCCTCCCACCCCTTCCCACTAGGGATTCATTGGAATATCGATATGTTATTAAAATGTCAGCTCAGAAAATTACAATAGAAAAAAACAAAAAAACTAAGTTGCACTAAGCTACTTAAAACAAGTAATTATTACAAAAACAACAAACCCGATTGCTTTCTTTTTGTGTTTTTTTCTTTTTATATATCCAATGTCACTCTCACAGTAAATACAAAACTAACGACAACTCTCAAGCTAAAATCCATAGATCCGTTTAGGCTGCAGAGCGTGCCAAACAAGTATACATACTCTCGAAAAATATAACCCTCCTTCTGGCGCAGTCGGGTAAAAAGGAGGAGCTTTTCAACTCAATAATATACATATATTTTGATGTACGATCACCAATTGTCCTACGTTTTTGAAACGACTAAGAAAATGGTATTTATTTGAAAGGGAATAATACATGCAAGTTAGACCCATTGTCACGTAGTCAGATCTGAAGTGCCAAAATTTGAAACTCGGAGTCACCTATACGAATAGGTTTTCCATACAAAAACCGTTCGTTTAATGACTCCGAGTTTGAAAAATGGCACCACTGATGATGGTATCCTCAAGAAATCATGTTGTCATCATCATCTAACCTTTCATTTGTTTTTCAAGAAAAGTTTTTTAATTAATATGTTAAACACTGATGTTGTATGTCCAATTCATTAAAAGTCTGTACTTTTTAAATTGGTAGTCTTATTTTTTTTTTTTTGTCTTATTGTAACTAACGTTAGACCCAGACATTATAAGCATGAATTGACGTGTAACTCATGTACGCACTACGTGAGTAGGTAACCCGTTAATTCATGCTGATAATGGTAGTCTTACCCTCACGACAAACAAAACTGTCCAATGGCGAATCTGTCTGAGAACGATTTAAAAAAGCCGTTAATAAATATGAAAGCTAGTCGATAATATAACTCATTTTGATCGATAAGAATCCCAGGCCATCACTAATTGCAGTATTACTCAGGATCTCGACGTCGCTAAACCAAACCTATTTAAGTTGACTGCAGTACGTAGTAATCTTACCTCGAGATTAACTCTGTGATTTTCGTTTAAATACGCCACCACTCATAAGTGGGGGATCGGAATACTTATGCAAGCTTCTTAGAATAAAAAAAAACACAGCTCAAATATTGACTTCAAGTTTGCGAATCCTTAAGTACATAGATATCTACGGTAAAAGGCTTCGTTTTAAGGGCTATACCAGTTATAAAGTCTTTATCCTTAAGAGTTCCCCTACCCTAAACAGAATCAAACTTTGCCATTCAAACGTAAGCTAGCTTTTATTTTAAAACGGCATGTCACATATTGACGAAATATGTCATTTCTAAGAAATTGCATATATTAGGGCTCGTAACTAGTTTTCACAGTCAAAATATGAACTTAAAAGAGAATATAATGTATCACATATTTTCATCATCATATTTAACCGTCAGTATGGAAAACTTCCACACTCTCATAATATCTTTCAAGTTCATATTTGACTGTCAAAAACTAGTTATATGCCTAGAAATATGCAATTTCTTTAAAATTCCGAAGTACTACCGAAATCTAACATGTCATTTCAAAATATAAGCTAGATTACGTTTGTATGGATAAGTCTAGGGTAAGGGGATTCTTAACGGGGCAGTATTTGGGGTCTTGCGGCTGTAAGCCGACATAATAATCAGTGCAACTAGGTCCATAAGCAACTTTAGCGTGATGGTGGGCGAAGAGGTGAAAAAAGGAATCAAAATAGTGAATTTCTGTATTGTAACTGAAACATAGCCCATTGGGTTGGGTAGGGACTAATACTGAACTGGGGTTCTTTAGGCGTAATCTTCCCAGCAGTGGTCGTTCCGAAACGCTAGTAGTTTTAAGCTTTTGCACTAAAATCATATTTTAAAAAATTACCTACAATAAGAGATAAATTTATCCTACATTGAATAAAAATTTTTGACTTTTGACTTTTAACTTTTGATGAGTTGCTAGCCACGTCACCTTTTAACATGATTAACATAACAAGTCTCAACTGAATGCGTAACCCCAGCAAAATGTTGCGCCTTAGAGAAATGATAGTATTACAGATACTTAGTTCATAGTAAGCCTCATATTGTTCAAATATAGCAAAATTCGTTTATGTTGTATTTTCGAAGTTATTCGAGAAAAACTGATTTTGCTGGAGTAACGTTACCCAGCAAGATGTTTTTCAAATAAAGATGGTTACGCTCATGTATGTAACGGCCGCTTTTTCGTAGCCTCCGTTATTTAGTCGGTTTGTAGGAGAATTGATAATATTTTCTTGTTTGTTTAATAACTTTTATTCTACCCGAGATTTGAAGCCGAAATTTTCAGGCATGATTTGTAACAAAATGAACACATATGTTCACTATAGTTTATCTATTTGTGTTCAGAGAGAACTGCGTATTCGATGGCCAAAGTTACACCACTAGGAATTCGATCAAATTCCTTTATATCTTCATATCGCGTAATGTTTGTTCATCCGAATTTGTACACGTTAGAAGGGTATATCATACGTATATGTAACTACTTTTTATTTGTTAGTAAATGTATTAGTTTACGAGTAAACCGGAATTTTCCGATTTTTTAAAATAATTAATTACGAGTACTTCGATATTTGTTGATGAATCGGAATACTTATATTTAAACAAATTTGAACAACTTAAGGCCTATAAACAGTATTTTTTTCAAAATTCTGCTACTAACAGTTTTTGAGATATGGAAAATTGCAAAACGTTACCTCAGCAAAATCTTGAATATCTCAAAAAGCATAAGATGAACAAATTTTGCTATCAGTATATATTTACAACTCATTAAGAGCTGTCTTTTCATATACTTGATTCTAGGCTAAGGTTTTTTTTGAAAAACATCTTGCTGGGGTGACGTTACTCCAGCAATATCAGTTTTTCTCGAATAACTTCGAAAATACAACATTAACGAATTTTGCTATATTTGAACAATATGAGGCTTATTATGAACTAAGTATCTGTAATACTCTCATTACTCTAAAGCGCAACATTTTGCTGGGGTTACGCATTCGTCTCAACTTACTTTGGGGCTAGCTCAATCAGTTTTATTTGTCACTATATATTTATTAATTTATTCACATTTTCGCCCATTCCCTCAATAGCCTTTTACGATCTGCGCGGGCAGAGAACAAAGAACATAGTAAGTTTTTTCTTGTCTCCCAAATCAGCATAAAATAATGCTGCTGACTACATAAATACAAATATAATAATGTAAGTACACTATTTGTAAAGTGTATGACAATCAATATTTTTATAAACTAAAAAAAACGACTTCAACAACCGATTTTAATAAAATATCCTTGGGACCTGATAAGATGCTCTTTCAAACAAAAAATATTTACAAATTGGTCCAGATGTCTTCGAGAAATCGGAAAACTAGGTATCTACATTAATATATATATATATATATATACGCGTACATCCGAATTGAAATTGTGAAAAATTTACCTCCTCTTTTTTGAAGTCGGTTTAAAACCAGACCCGCTTAGTTAGAGATAATGACTAAAAGGAAATTGTTAGCGATTCTTTATTTTCAAAATTCGGCAGTCCTTTGTCTAGTGCGTGTATGTTTGGCTGTCTCATTAATTTTCAGACAGGAAATGAGAGTTACCTATTTTTGGGAGGGTCCTGATGAAAAAAATAAGTCTCCTACGCTGATGGGCGAAACTATTTTGGTTTGTTTGTGACGGCTGGAAAGGAAAATTTTCGTTTGAATTGTCTTTGTTTTGTAGTATACCGTATAGTTTATACTGCAAAACATAGACATATATAGGATTTGTACAGCGAAAAACATTAGACTACAAAATAAAGACATATTGTAAGTTTCTAGTTAGTTTGAAGGGCTGAGTGGAGTAGTCTTCCGGTGGATGATGGGAGAAGCTAAGGATAGTTGAAGTGTATAAAGAAAACCACCAAACCAGTCACAATTAAACGGTGAGTATATTAATAAAGTTGTTAGGTAAGTTATTCGTAACCAGCACCATACCTATCTAAATGAGTGCATGAAAGCGAGTAATAAAGAAATAAATAAGTACTACAATGCGACACAAATAAGTTGAACAAAAATGGCGGACTTCAAACCATTTTTGTACAAATTCCCGACACGTAAATTGAACCAAAATGGCAGTCGTCAGCGCATTACTAGTACCTGCGCCGATAACCAGCATTTTAGTTCAACCTACGTGCTGGGAATTTGTACAACTTTGAAGTCCGCTATTTTTGTTCAACTTATTTGTGTCGCATTGTACTTAATATAAGATTTTTTTTAGAATGCAAATCATGTATGTATGGGGTTAGTTATTTAAGCTTGACAGTTGTCAAGCTTAAAAGGCTGAACGGATTGGAATGAGTATTGCGATGAAGATAAATTAATGTAGGAGGATACTTTTTATCCCGGAACAATTTGAGAAGCCCATGGGATTGTCAAATAACCCTTTACCACGCGGGCAACGCCGCAGGCAATTATTTCATTTTCTATATATTTACCTTGCTGTTCAGTGATTATACATACATACATATTATCACGCCTGTTTCCCACAGGGGTAGGCAGAGACTATGGACCTCCACTTGCTACGATCCTGGCAGACCTCTTTCGCTTCATCTACACTCATCACTCTCTTCATGCATGCTCGCCGGCTACGGGTACTTCTGACTTCTCCTTTTTTCAGTAATTATGCTATCTAGAAGATAAGAAAAACCTAAAAAAGTTTCATCCACTAAATAAATGGAATAGTAACCTCGTTTAATTTTGCAATTTCCGAGTTAGTAAAGATAATTTATGTATTTAATTCTTGCAGCCAGTGTTCTTGGCACCATGCCACATGAACCACACTTAGATTTTTAATATAGTTTAATTTAATTTAGATATTAGTCTTGTTTTTAAATTTATTTTTTGTTTAATTGTAATTCATTATTTTTTTCTAAATGAAAATATTTACCTGTTTTAAAATTAAACGTCAGTGAGAAAGGATTAAGGTAACCCGTAACCCCTTTCCTAATTTATTTAAATTTTATTTTTTATTAACATCCTTACTATTTAAAGAAAGTAACAGCAGGTATTATAACAAAGTTCAATAAACATTAATTTTAAAAACTTTAAATCTAATCCAATTAACTTTAATTAAGCTGTATCTCTTGCATTTTTAGACAAAAAATTATCATATTGAAAACAAACCCGGAAACGTCAGCATGCACAGGGGTGAGTCAAGATAACGGCTAGCAATTAAAATTATAATTTTTGGCAAACTGTTCGCCCCCGCGACTTATATCTGTATTTTTGACGTGTTCCGCTGTCGCAGTGTTGGGGACACACTGGGATGTAGAGTAATTTATATAAGTAATATTTATTAAGGACATAAAAATTAAGTTTTTTTGGCAAACTTTACGCCTCCGTGGCTTATATCAGTATTATTGACGTGTTCCACTGTCGCAGTGTGGGAGACACATTGTGACATAGATTTTTTTATTGTATTACGAATAATTTTCATTTTTGGCAAATTGTTCGCCTCTGTGACTTTTACTCGCGACTTCGTCAGTGTTTTAGTACTTTGTAATAAAATCTTATTTTGTATGGCAAATAGGATTCCCCATACATACTAAGTTCCATTCCACTTTTCATTCCCATAATGGATAATTTTTGGGATAAAAGCTCCCAAGCTATATCCGTACCAAATTTCATCTAAATCGGTTCAGTGGTCAAAGGAAGACCTAGAGATTTATAAAACAACTAAAGGATCAAACTATAAAACAACAACCTACAAGGATGTTAAGGAGTTGACTTTAGACAGAGAGAGATGGAAGGCATTGGTTGCTCCACAAACAAGAGCTTAGCTCTTTAATAATAAAAAGGTCAAACAAAGCGTGAAGAGGTAAAAAACACACAGTTACTTTTTTTGCATTTATATATTTATTAGTAAGGAAGTAAGGATTACAATTATAAGTTTTGGCAAACTGTTCGCCCCCGCGACTTAAATCTGTATTTTTGACGTGTTCCGCTGTTTCAGTGATGACAACACATCACTAAATAAAGAGTAATTTTTATAGTATTACAAAAACAATTTATTTTTGGTCAAATTGTTCGCCTCTTCACCTAATATTTGTTTTTATAACTTGGTCCGTTGTTGCAGTATTAGGATTGCTTTCACACTGATACTTCATAAGTTACATATAAAATACAAGTTTGCATGCAATTACATGAGTATGAATCCTGCTAGGGTAAATAGATCATAAGTTTGGTAAACCGACATCTTAATAAAAAGAAAATGATCCTTGGTGTAACCCTAGCCGATCTTCCAAAAATACGTATCCTCCCAGATTCGGGAACCCAAACGTCATTGTGCCGTCGAGGGCGCTCTAAAAGTATTTAAATATTCATTTCAACTCTTAATTATACTTTGTGCATATGAGCGACTCTTTATTTTTTATTCTTTGTCTCACTGATATTTTTACTCCGACGTTTTGAGTGCTTGCATAAGTCACACAAATGAGATATTTTGGTTACTCCTTCTGTAATTATGTGTATCTAGGTATTCGTAAGAGCTAGTTCTTGCTAGTACTGTTGCTTTTCTAGCATATTGCGTCCTATTTATTTGTTAACATGCGTTGTCTTTGAGATTTTTAAATTGTAATTGTAAAAATAGCTCAATAGGTTACATGAGCAACACACTCAAAAGTCTTTAGACATTATGTTTAAAAGGATTAGAGATATGAGATTTGTCCAAAGGTATCAAAGGTCAAGCTAGTATTTTTAACTTTTTTCTTAAATGGCAACAACACAGGCATATAAAAAAGTAAAAAATCACACATAACACAGGCATGAAAAAAAAAGTAACAAAACGTCGTTTAAAAACCAAACTGGAAAGAGGTTCAAGACGATTTTATTCAATTTTTTATTATTTTTTTTTTTTTGTTAATTTTTTTAACAAAAAAAAACCCGACTTCATGTGTAAACTTCACAACCGATTTTGATAAAATTTCTATGGGACCACTCTTGGAATACCTACTTTCCAACAAAAAAGAATCATCAAAATCGGTTTATATAAACGACACAGTTATCCGCAAACACACATAAAATGTTTAAATATATAATTGAGAAACCTCTTCCTTTTTTGAAGTCGGCTAAAAACAATAATATACTTTTTCATTTCAATTCCCAATCCCATGTAAGAATTATGAAATTAAATATACATATGCTCATAAGTATACTTGCCAGAAGCTTATAAAACCTGAAGTCAATTTCCAGGTGTCTAAGGGTGTCCGTGTAATGCAATCTCATTTGCACCGACCTGCAACGTCCCTGGAAGGTGCAAGTAAGGAGTAACCAGCGCCTAACAGTTTTATAATAATCAACTTACCCGCGCCAAGCAGTTTCCGAGGAGAGGGAAATGGGGTAATGTGGCGCTGACATTTTATGACTAACATTTTTTTCTTTTTTAATCTTTAAATATAACTCATTTTTTAAATTAATTTGATGATTAAAAAACGATAATCAACTTTTATTTTATAATAAAGATTATACAGCAATAAATATTTTAACAACATCTACACACTAGATGATGAGGAGCTCGGTGGCCCGGCGGGAGAGCGCATTACTAGCGCTTTCGCAAGTAAAGTGACACCGGGCGTGGTCCGCACTTGGATGGGTGACCATAAGTGGCATAAAAATATCTTGAGCTCCTCCGTACTTCGTATGGCACGTATAAGCTGTTGGTCCCAGCTGTCATCATTATATGGCAGTCGTTAAGCTATGTCAGATGCCTTTAGGCAGCTTAAAAATCTGACACCAGTGTTGGCCACTTACACACAAGAAAAATAAAAAATAAAAACAAAACTGATGAAATTAGATAAAGAAGATGAACTTATCAATAGTTACGTCAGACCTTTTTACAATTATATTTTGAAATCATTCGTGAGAATTTTTTTTATAAAATTAGGTTAATCGATAATGTTACCATACAGTTTTGATATATCTGTACCGAAGGCTACGACTAAAAAAACCGGGCAAGTGCGAGTTGAACTCGCGTGGAGAGGGTTCCGTACAATGCCGAAAATGTTTCGTAAGTAAACGTATTATATTGGAGTTTACCACTTTATTTTCAATTAATAGAATTATTATAGGTATTATTTTTCCTGTATTCTACAAGCAATGAACTATATTTTGTATTTTTTTTTTAGGCTCAGTAGTTTCGGCTATCAGGGGTTGGGAACGGTCAATTTTCATCTTCTTTCATGAATAAAACTCTTGAATTATTTATTTTGCAATAATATTAATAATATATTTGAGATCCTAATAACGAGCCCTTTCGTTTGACACAGTAAGGTTTGCAAAACTTTTTTTTAAATATCCTTATTTGTAACACGAAAATGAATTATTTAAAAAAAAAATTATTAATTTTGCACATCTGTGTTTGGGTCATAGGATTACACCATCCTACAAAATTTAACCTGCTTTGGTCGAGTAGATTCGAAGAAAATTGGCTGTGACAGACGGACGGACAGACAGACGAACGAGTGATCCTATAAGGATTCCGGCTTTTCAATATTTGTACGGAACCCTAAAAATATGAAAAATTACGTAAGTATCTCTAGTATACCAATGCCACGTTTTCTCGCTGCAGCAAACGAAGTTACGATGCACCTTGATTACTTTTCCTGCACTGCTGTTTGTATTGAGCGATGTTTATTGCTTCCAGCCCACTGCTTCAAGGAAACTCAATCTATACGCTTACAGGAAGACATTTTCCAGTGCGCGAATTTTAGACCAAGTTCTGTCTGTGATACTCATTACATTCCCCGTAAATAAAAAAATCTTCTTCCCATACTAATGAAATAGGGCGATGAGCTATTTAGAAAAAAACCCATGACATCATTTTATATGTACCGATGACATATAAGTATAACTTAAGTATAGGTTGAAATTCGAAATAGAAGTTTATACAGAAAATTGCATAATTTGAGCTTTACAATCAATATGACTTTAAAATCAAAGTAATTTCAAATATCTCATAATTTATTTTTAAAATATTCCATTTAAATGTAATCGCCAGTTTTTAAAACAATACAAAAATCACCAATCAAGAGGCGATTCACCAAATTCCGCTATCCTAAAAAAGAGTTACCGTTTTCCACCCAAAATGCGGCACATAAAAATTAAACTGCTACATTGTAACGGTTACCTTTATTAACCTGTTTATTTTCGCAACAATATTTCAGCCCATAAACCCGTAACGGCTCATAAAGACCGCTACACAC
Source organism: Acrobasis suavella (assembly GCA_943193695.1). Taxonomy (NCBI): domain Eukaryota; kingdom Metazoa; phylum Arthropoda; class Insecta; order Lepidoptera; family Pyralidae; genus Acrobasis; species Acrobasis suavella. The sequence continues at coordinate 5,552,226 of OW971945.1, read as the reverse complement.
GTAAACAAAAACCCATTATTATTCATCTACGAACTGACGCGGCCAAGTCAATGTCTATCTTATTTCTTTTATAATTATTCACGGTGCCTCCTCGGGGGTGGCCCCCAAGGGGGGTGCGATAGAGAGAAACGTCTTCGGTTTTTGCGGCGTTTGTTTCAAGTTTTTTAGGGGGTAAACCCTTTCCTGAACATGACAGGAATTGGATCATTAAGCAGGCCTAGCTAAGCTTAATACTGGCACCCTCGTTTCTGTAGTCTTATGAATAATATACTTAAGTAGGTATTATAATAGGTGTTCGTCTTTAAATTTATAAAATTGCCAATCAAAAAAGAGTTAATAGATTTTTAATGCTTATTAAAATTTGAATTGTTAAGCCTATCTACAACAATTATAACATATGCATACATAAGTATATCGTTTCAATCCAGAAAAACACATGAAAGTTTAATATGAATAGCTACAAAAAATTAGAATAACAACAATTTGAATTACTACAAAAAAATCTAACATAAAATCGACTGGGTATTTTTAGTAAATTTTAACAAGTCAAGTTGGTAAGTCAAATTTTAATGTTAGGCAAAAGTAAAATTTTTGTCAAACCTTACATATATAAAAACTTCCCTACATATCTCTTACTATAATAATGGGGTTTAAAACGCTAATGTTGCGCTATCTTACCTTACATCACAGCTAACACTAGTGGTTTGTACAATGTCCTTTTTAATTAAGTACAAATATTTTAAGGGGTTATTCAGTCCATCATTTTGAACAACTTTGCCCAATAAAAGTATATCGAAATACGAAAAAAAATATTTAGGTTCTCATACAGATCGAAGTAGTCACGTGATATCGTTACTATGAAAAATGCAAAAAAATTTTCGTAGTTCGATATATTTTTATTAGGAAAAGTTGTTCAAAATGATGGACAGAATCACCTCTTAAAATATTTGTACTTAATTAAAAAGGACATTGTATATTGCACTAAAAATAACTTTATAAAAGTTATGCTGGATTGAATAAAAATATACTTTGACTGAAATAACTGAGACGAAAAATATTTAATTAAATAACCGCATCTTATATTAACTTACTGTGAAATCAAAGAGTTCTCATATCCAAATATTCAATACGAAGCGAATTACCACTAATACCCATTCGAATATTGGAAATCCGATTCACGAAGAATGCAGCAAAAAAACTCATTAAATATCCGAACTCCATTCATAACTCGATATGAACCCGACCTAATCAATTCAAAAGGGGAAAAACGGGTAAAACGAACACACGTATTGCGCGGAATGCTTATGAAATTATATCGTGGAAAATCTACGGTCGGGTTTACTTTTTTCTTCGTCTTCTGCAGTCTGTAGACGTAAATGGGTTAGAAAATTGAATGAGCGTGTGGCCCAATCTGGTTACGTTTGAATAAGTGTATGGAGTTGTTTGGTTTGCATCTTTTATTTGCTTTGTTCTGTTTGCATCTGGTGTTTTGTTTCGAACAAATTGGCGTGCGAGAGTTCTGCGCAAATTACACTTATGTTTTAACTTTGCAGACATAATATTTTGAAGTATACAAGTTATTTGCTTACTTACTTTATTACTGTTTTTTTAACTATGCTTTGTGGTTTTACGGGACCAAAATACGTGAGAGTGTATCTTTTATTAAACATTTTGTAAAATATATTTAAGATATTTTAATTATCTAATTTAATATGCCACTTGGGCACGATTATTTTTTTTTTTTGTTATTAAATTTGTTGCAGATAATTCACTTTTTCTTTTTATTTGTAAACTATTCTACCTTACTTATTTAAAATACCAAACTAAATTTTAATTCATATAACATTTCAATTGGTGACCAAATAAAGATATATTAAATTTACCCGTACATTCGTACGGCTATATTTATTTAATTTTTTTTTATTTATTTTAACTGTATTGCGCAAAAAAGTGTACGAATGGCGGACTTAACGCCATTTATCATCCTTTGTACGTCCAAATTATTTATGGCTAATATAAACAATATCTTAATTTATAATAAAGAAGCAAAAGAGCTAAATATCAACAGAACATTTTCAATAACACATTATTCCTGGCTGGCTGGAAAGAAAAATAAAAAGAAATCCCGACATCCCGCAACGAACTGTAATGCTCTTACAGCCACTAACGATGTCACCGTCAAAGATTTCCCGATTTCCTCACATGTGGCTGCGTAATGAAAAGACTGATCTGATGCCTGGAGCCGCAGATAGGAAAATTAAAATGTCTAGACTGTTATATTTTGAACGTTTTTAGGGTTCCGTACGTCTGAATACAAAAACGGAACCCTTATAGGATCACTCGTGTGTCTGTCCGTCCGTCGCTTACAGTCAATTATCTCCGAATCTATTAGACCGATTAAGTAGAAATTTGGTACACATATCAATTCCTGTGACCCAAACACAGAGGTGTGACGTGAGCAGATGAAATCTGTATATGGGGGGTCATTTTTGGGGGGGAAGGGGAAAATTAAAAAAAAAAATTCTGAAAACTGCATCGTGTGGCATATCAAATGAAAGGTCTTGTCGAGAAGATCTTAAATGTATTTTTTTGTAATTTTAAAATAAATAGTTTCCGAGTTATTCAAGAAAATAGACGAAAATTGACCATTCCCCTTATCTCCGAAACTACTGAACCTAAAATTTTGAAAAAAATACAGAAATTAGTTTTCTCCTTATAGATTATAGGAAAACCTATAAGAAGTCCATGATATTAAAACAACATGGTAAATCAGTCAATATTGTGCGTACCAACTTACATTTGCAGGTGGAATGTGTGGGAGAACATATTTTTTTAGTTACCACAAACAAATTTGGGTCAGATTTAAAAAAACATGATAGGTAACATCGTACGGAACCCTCTTCACGCGAGTTCAACTCGCACTTGTCCCCTTTTTTTTTTGTGAAGACGTCTCGACGACTGATAGCTATTCCCACTTGTGGAGTAAATTATGGAAATTGGATTAACTTTGCTATTTTTGTTGCATGTGTATCCCTATAAAGCTAATGTTAAGTTATCAATAAGTATGAATAAGAATTTCGAAAATAGGTCAAAGAAAAGTTAAGAAAGTTAAGTATACCAACTTAGGCAACTCGGTTCAAGTCGTCTTTACAAATGAAATATAAATTTAAGAAACGTAATACGTGTTCTAAATATAAAAAATCTAAATAAAAATTGTTGCCTAAGTCATTCTCTTCATTAACGACAAGAAAAGTGATGTCATTCCGTTGTGACACAGCATGCGAAGGGAGGTCCGTACCCCCTTACGGTCTCTCGACGACTGACTTCTACGCGGTCCCCCCACCCGCGGCCGGCGCCCATTCCTGGGGTGGGGTGGACGGCTTTCTCTTTCATTTTTCCTTCGCTCCTTGGCTCATCCAGTTACATCGTTCTTATGTTTTATTTTTAATTAAAGCGTACGCAAGTCGGCGGCGCAGATCTTCCACCCGCTGGGGTACATACGCGGTGGGTGTTGATGATTTTTCAATGGGGAGAAAGAGTTCCCTCATTTTCTTAAGAGAAAATTGCGTTTTGTTTTCGAGTAGTCGAAGTCTGTAGTAATCGCTTTTGTTTTGTGGAAGTTCTTCGCCGTTCCCTGCGCATGTGGATGTTAGAGAGTCCCGTAAATTGTGTACTTTAAAGTTTCAAGTAAAATTGTGGAGACGTCGGGGTAGTTAAGGTGTTATGCATTGAAAAGTTTTTGCTTGAGCTATCTTTGGGAGTTTAGTAATGTTGCGTTAAGTATAGTTGAGTTAAATTGTCCGTTAAATAATTTTAAGCCTAGTTGCGAACTAAGTTTAGTTTTATACTTGGTTATTCAGAGCTTCTTTGAAAATTTATTGGCAATACTTTATCAGTAAGAAGTATTGGTGTTTGCGTGGCTCTAGACGTTATAAGACTGAAATTATTATTTGAAATAATTGATAACGTTTGGAGAAAAATAACTTTAAAAATATTGTATTTTTGTAAGTAATTGCAATCAGTGTTAATTTAAAAAAACCTTGAGTAGATAGTATGTGCGTATGTGTAATAGTTTACCGAATTTTTTTTTTTTATAAAATGACAGAAGACACAACCTGGATATCTAGTCTGTCAAATGTTGACTGACAAATCTACCTACATCAAACATCACTGTTATAGCTAGCTGTTAATATGTATACGGTAAATCTAATAAAATTCTAAAGAAAAGAATCTTAGAATCAATAATATAAAAACGCATGACAGCAACACCGTTGATTACACGCGCAAATTACTCCCACACATACACAACACATTATCCTCGACTCAAAAGTTAATGTAATGAAAAACAAAAAGGGCCAAGAAAAGGGTGCGTTAAGTTCCACCGAAAAACGGGAATTTGTAAGAAGTTGCTCCCTCCCACCCCCCAGGGGGACACTGCCCCCTCGTGTGCGAAAATAAATTGCCAAGAATAATAATTATAATGAAAGCGAAAGAACGTATAAATTAGTGGGGACGTTTCAAGACTTAAAATCGGTTGTGTGTGCGTGTGTTTCTTTATGACTGTTGTGTGTGTGTGTGTGTAAACATGCAAGAATCTAAGGATAGATGGGGTGAAAGGAAAATTTCATCTCGTATTTCAGTAATGATTAATTAAAAATATGAGTTATTGTGTTTTTAAAGAAACCCGGTCTTCTGTTATTTATTTTGACGTAACATTGGGTCAATTTACATTGTGCATATGCAAGGTACCTACTCGTTATTGTCGAATTTCAATATAAGTTTTTTCTAGGGTAAAGTAGTTCAGTGTCATTGACTAAATTTACCCTAAAATATTTATTTGCATTTCGTTGAAAAAACGCTTACATCTGTCTGTCGTTTTAGAACACACAAATTTTCACCTTAGAGAATTTCTTATGAAGGAAAAATGTCTAATACCCATGCAATCCGAAGTGGGCCACTTTTTGTCATACGTTTTTATGTGACGAAGTAAAAGTAAACAACCTATAATCTGTGAAACACACAGTTGCATGCCTGTCTAGTTTTCATTAAAATATTATCAAGTAAACTCTCGCGAGCCCTCACGAATAATCTAAAGATAAACTTGAAAAAAAAAAAAAGATTTTTACGATATCTTTATCACAGCAGGGTCACGGGAGCCGTACGTGACGGAGCGCCCATGGCCGGCATAGCTCTGATTTTCCCACTCTCCCCTCATTACGGGCGATATTATGAACTAATGGAGATTCCGGCTTCACGCGCTTGATTCGAAGTATATTTATACCCTACTACGGCAAAGCCAAGAGGAAGGTAATGATTTTGGCAGTCTATGTATACAACGTGGAAGGGACATACCCGTAATCAGAGTTGGGCAAAATGTAATTAAACTACTAATTACTAACTACAATTACATTTTGTAGTTAGTAATCGCAACTACATAATTACAAAAAGTAAATGAAAAAGTAGTTAGAACTTTAAACTACAAAAAATTGTTGTAATCACAATCACAATCTATTTTTTGAAACTACATATTTTATAAAGATTTACTTACTTATAAATTTTTGTTTCTTGCTTTCAACTTTTTACACTTACAATTTTGAAATAAAACACCTTTAATACCGCCCGCGGTAATAAATTCTTATTGTAATTTGTAGTTATAACTACTTAATTACAATTACAAATTACAACTACAGTAGTTTCAATTATTGTAGTTAAATTAGTTTTTAGTAGTTAACTACGCCCAACTCTGCCCGTAATATACTATACTATATCAATATAGTATAATGATAATAATATAACAGCAAAAACACACAAAAAAATTGGCATTTCCATACAAAAGTGTGTAGCCGCCTGGGCTAGTTGTATGGGAACGACGAATTTTTTTTTTTTTGGTTTTTGGATTCTTATTTTTATTTCATTTTACATGATAGTGATCTAGTATAGCCTGTGGTTCGATTTATTACGGGTATGTTCCTTCAACGTTGTAAAAGTGCATATGTAGGTATGTATGTAGGTACGAGTTTGTGTGTTCCTAAGTAGCATCCGAACCGCTTGTCCAATTTTCACAAGTAATATGTCTATCGATTCTTCATTATTGTCCGGGTGACATATAAGCTACAATTTGTATGCAAAAAACTTATATTACTAATATTACAAACAAAAAAGTGAGAGGCAAAAAAAAACTTCGCTTGTTCCGATATCGTGTGGGGTATGAAAGATCTTGATAAGCATATTTCAAAACTATAGACATTGTTAGCCGTTCATGTCTCCCGGGTGCCTATTAGTTTTTTAAACGTTTATATATCTTGTTTTATTCATACTTTTTAGAGTCAATTTTGTTTGAGCAAGTGGGCAACACTGGTATTACATTTTTCAAGCTTTCTTTGCATTTGACCAACGCTTGACAGCAGCCAAAACTAACAGCTTAACGTGCCTTCCAGCACACACAGAGGAGCTCAAAGCACAAAGGAGAACGTCCAGACTCACAAGTAACTTCTCCAATAAATATAAAGATCGCGTCGATTATTCATAATAAAAAATATAACCTTTTGCTAAACCTTTTTTAGTCAAAACATCTTTTGTACCTTTCCCTCTTAAATATTTGACGTAGGAGGTAGAACAAGACAAAAGGGTGTTTGCAATATATGAACAAATGAATAATTATTTAAGTACATAAATAAGTTTATATCAACAAAATTAAAGTCTACACCAGAAAAAAATCTCAACTACCCAAGTCTGTAACAAAATCTAACATCTCTGGGGCGCAACATTTCTACGTCTGTAACAGTGACCTACAAAAATATTTTAATAAAAAATGCAAAAACAGTACATGTTATAAAGAAATCAAAACATTGACATGATTTCGAGCAATATAAACAAATACTTACAAACTCAAAATTAAAGAAACTGTAAAAAGCAAAGTCTACAACATAAAAGCATCAATCAATAGCCGTTACATAAAACACATACAGCGGAATACATATTTCTTGCACGACCGAGATGCGAAAAGGGGGAAAGAAAAAAAAACTAATTAAAAAAGCAATCAAGGTTTTCTTGACGGCGCGCACGTTCGCCCATATCGTCTTACCCCCTAGGTACCCCCTGGCTCCCATCCCGTTTTGCGGACACCCTTTAGGGGGGTAAAAGGGGACGGTACTAGATTTACGTAACACGTTTAAAGTGTGTTTTGATGAAGTAATCATCGCATTTCCACGGACTGCGTTTAAGAATTTTGCGGCGGACTACGACATTTTCCCTTTTTTTTCACTTCAACTCTTTAATCCGGACTCTTAACGAGTTGCCATGTAATTTGAGTGAGTAATTTAAGGATTTGTCGGAAAGTGTATTGGTATTTTTCGGCGAAACGTTTACGAAGATTTGGGAAATGGATTGTCGATGAATTTAAAAAGGTTTTAAATTTTAAGGAGCTGAGTTTTCTTTTATCCGTGCTTCTGTGTGATTTCTTGCTAAGGAGCTATATTTTCTCTTAAAACAATTACTCGGTACAATTGACCATCACTACCTACATGTAGCACTCACACATGTCGTAGTTAGTCCAGAGGTTTTTCCTAATGAAAATGATATACATAATATGCATTGGCGGGAAAGCAGTGAATGAGACTGGCACAGGCAGGACTATAGAAAATGGCGCGAATAAAGTAAGGCCTATGCTCCGCAGTGGCTTGATATGGGCTGAGAATGATGATGATGATGAAACCAATAAAGATAAATATATATACAATGAATATAAAAAAACCTATTCTTTCTAAAGAAGATGTCAAAAAAATCAGCGAATTAAACTGACGACCATCTTATGTAAATTTTCTTTTATTTAGTAAATATTTTGCACTGTACCTACATGCCGTAAACAAAAACAATTGAATCATTACATTTCTACGAAAAGAAACAATTACAATTATTCTAAATTTCGGCATACCGTACATTGATATCAAACGTACATTGCAATAAAATCGTCCACTACATAATAAAGTAATTGAAATTCCTCGTGTCCTCCAGAACCGTCTTGTCCTAGATATAAGTGGGCAAGACATGATTTTTGCAAAATGCTACACGAAAAAAGTCTTTATTCGCAGACGTTAAAGTATTGTTTCGGTTGATAAAACAGTCAGTTTATTAAAATACTGCGGCCGTGCAGGTACGAGGCAGAAATAAAAACGAGCCAAAGCAGTTACTTTTATGAGGGCGCGAATAAGATGTTTCGGACTCTGTCTAAGGAATGAGAAGGTGGGAAAACCGTTCACTAAAACGAAAAAACGCTAGACGCTCGGCGGCGGTACAGTTTTTAAATCGTTTGTAGGGTAGATTCTGTAATGCATAACACGTATGTATCTGTTTTCTTTTTGATGTTAATCAGTTACAACCTTTTTGGATCCAGTTCAGTCTATGAAAATGAACTACTTTCCATAAAAACAATTATAGAAAAACGAAACAGAAATTTCGACTTTTCATACAAAATCCATTTATTTAGCTGAGCGCTAATTTGTATGATAAGTCGAAATATTTGTTTCGTTTTTCGATACTTGTTTTTATGGAAAGTAGTTCAGTATCATGGACTAAACTTGCTCCAAAAAGGTTGCTGTTGTTTTAAAAGTAACCCTGTGTATATTTTCAAAACTCCATTTAATTTCAAGAGATATTATTTTAAGAGAATAACTCTAAACTTTGACATATCTAAACAAAGCGGTCTGGCGCTCTTTAACAGAATAACCAAAGCAAAGTTTGTTTTGATTTCTTTAAATCCTAGTAAATGTATTGTGCAAATATTTTTTCAACACATTAGCACGGAAAGTGCTTACCACACTGATTTTACTTAAGTAATGCCATTACGCACACATTCGAAATCGTGCGGTGAATATAACTTACCGCACAAGTGCGGTAAAGTGTTTTTTAAATGTTTTAGGAATAAAATTCTATAAATCCAAAATATAGAATATTATTTTTGAAACATATAATCTCTGCATGCAGCCAGCCTAGACTCATTCCAAAACCTTGTTTTACTCAAATTATTTCATTTTATATGTCGGAGCGTAATATGCAATGGCTATACGATGACGTTTGGCAGTAATTCCGTGTCAATGTCATTTTGGACAGTTGACGAAAAAAGAATAGAGGATGCGGTATGAGTTCAATGTAAAATTCCCGTTTTATGATTTTACACGCGCAAAGAGAAAGTTGTTTACTACAAAATGCAACGGTTGGATTTGAAATGGCAATATTCGTTAGCAACAAGTTATAAGACCGGTCGACCTAGCGACAGAGACAGTCTTGTTCAGGCGGCCGTATCGTGCACAACTCGTTTGTGTAGTTTGCTGTAGCTTGGCCATGACTCATTTAATTGTGATTATTGTAATAGATGTGGATTGGTGAACCGATTTATTACAATGACAGTTTGTTTAAGCAAGACGGAAAGCCCAGGTGTATACACAGTATTCAATTCTGTGGGGCCAGGGAATCTAGACATGGTGGTTGCGATTCATGATTCAGTGCGGAGGCGGGGCACTGGAATTCCGTCACATTTTTATAAGGCTCACGTAAGATCTCTCATGTGGCGGCATCGGTAAGGTGACGTGACTGAAAGTAAGTTTTCATCCTGACTTCAGTTTGTTCTCGTACTGTAAGTAACTAAGTGGGTAGTTTACGTCACTTGAGATATCAGATGCCGATCACGCCACGCTCTGCCCCCTTTTATTCATCCGTCGGCGACATATATATTAATTAAAATACTTGTAACACCACTAAAATGAATTTATAAATCTGCCCTGTTTAAAAAACTAAATTTTTTTTTTAAATAATTTGGCTATTTGTGGATTAATTTCTGTGTCTTTCATATCACTAAAGACTCGCGCATGAGCGAAATGCGCCTGCAAAAGAAAATCTAAGCGCGCCATATTTTCTTTAACGAGATTTATTGTAAGTGTGAAGTGTTTTATTATTGAAGATTTTTTCCTCACTAATGTGTTTAAAAACGTAGTATGACACACGTGTGTATTGTTCATCACAAGTCTCGGCTCCATAGATACACGCGCGAGCTTCGCCCGCTTGTGAGTCAACCCGCCTCAACTGTAATAAACAACTTACCACACTCGTATCATAAAATTCATAAACTACTATTATCTGTTTGATTATTAAAAATAATCGTCTATATTCTTTATGTCTAGGAGAAACAAAAAAATATAACGCACCAGCTAATGTGCTTCTCTTCCCACGCAAATCGTAAAAGCTAATGGGAAAATCATGTTAAGCGATGCGGCTAGCTACCCACCACTATTTCGATTCCATTTTAGGGTTCCGTACCCAAAGGGTAAAAACGTGACCCAATTACTAAGACTCCCTTGTCCGACTGTCTGTCTGTCACCAAGCTGCATCTCATGAACCGTTATAGCTAGACAGTTAAAATCTTTACAGATGATGTATTTCTGTAGCCGCTATAACAACAAATACAAAAAATATATGTTAAGTGGGGTTTAGTTGTATGGGAACTAATGTGATTTTTTATATATAATGGTACGAAACCCTCGCTTTTCGGTCGTCTTTCAAACCCAGTGTGCGGTATACCTATAAAAATAATAAAATGCCGTTCCACAGTCGTAACAAGCGTCGTTGGAACAAAGCGAGCTCGCTCAAATAATTTGTATCAATTTGTAAAAATGCACCCGCCGGCCCCCCCGCTATGTGACGTAAAAAGTACGTCATCATTATTGCTAAGTTCTATGGTTGCTTGGTTCTATGTACGAGTACTTATTATAACTCAACACAAATAAGTTGAACAAAAATGGCGGACTTTAAAGCATTTTTGTACTTATTCCCGGCACGTAGGTTGAACCAAAATGGCGGTCGTCGGCGCATTATTTGTACCTGCGCCAATAACCGCCATTTTGGTTTAACCTACGTGCCGGGAATTTGTACAAAAATGCTTTGAAGTCCGCCATTTTTGTCCAACTTATTTGTGCTGCATTGTACTTACTTACTTTGCGTGGACTTTATACATCCGGCGATCTGCATCAGATCTTCCAGATCTATGATTTTTATACCTAAACAAAAAATGCTCATCAGGCTGAATAACTTTTGCTAATGCGTCATTTTTATATCTCTTATAGTTTAGCTGGACCATTATGGTACCGCATCAGGTGTTCCGTTTTCCAAAATCAATTATACCCTATATGTTGCCTAGGCTTAACAGCTTTAGTAATAATTATATAAATACTAAAATAATAAGCAGTTTATTCTGAATTTTAAATGTTTGGCACTGTAACAGATAGTTTTTTTTTTCTAGGTAATATCGCGTAATTAAGTGTGCGCCTTGGCATGGGTCTCCTCTAGCATTTTCCATTGTTATCTGTCTCGCGCTACCCTTCTCCAGTGATGCCCTGCCGTGAGATTCAAGTCATCTGTCCACCTCGTTATTGGACGACCTCTGTTGCGTTTCCCATCTCTGGGGTACCAATCTGAGATGACTGTACTCCATTTTTGTTGCTTGTCTCTAATAATGTGGCCGGACCATCTCCACTTCAGTTAGTCTATATGATCAAGAATATCAGGTACTTTTGTCTTTTTTCTTATCGCACTGCTTCTTACTTTGTCTAGTTTCCTTATACCCGTCATACTTCTCTCCATGGCCCTTTGACAGCGCTCCAGCCTACGAGGTTTGTTGAGTGCCCATGTCTCGCATTCGTAGGTAATAACTGGAAGTATGCAAGTGTTAAAGGCTTAACAGCTATATAACAAAAAAGATTCATTTGAATCCGTCCAGTATTTCCGGAGATTAGAAAGTACAGCAGTCAAACAGACATATATATTGTTTAAATTCTAAATCTATTAATATGTATTTTTTTTGGATTTACTTACACTCAATGTACATACACATTTTGTACTGTTTCATTATATGTGGTTGGCATACACTGAGAGAGGCCTATTCCCAACAGTGGGATATGGAAGGCTGCCGATGATGATGATTATGATGATGACGTAGTAATCAATAATAGTGATTAGTAAATTGTTTTTAGCTACGTTTGATGGAAATCGGTTCTGCCGTTTAAAAGTTGTTGGGATGAACGCTTAAAAGTCGGGGGTATTTTTAATTTGCCTGGCAAATAGAGTTGTTTTTATTTGGGGTCTGCTCTGTATGTCAACTCCCTTCACTAATAACTAAACAAGAAACTGAATATTCAAATAAGTATCGTTTATTTTAAATCACGCAGAGATTTATCTAATACTAACTGAACCACATGGTATCCTACAAATAATATTTTCATATACTATATGTTGTTACACATAGTAAAAAAGGGGGTGTCAACCAGAAAGGGAGTAAATATACTAATCAATGTGAACTACTTTTTCTATGGGACCATACCTAAAATCGCAAAAAAAAAACGACGGGTTGCACGCCGAGAATGCCGGCAGAAGTGAAAACTTGGATATTAAAGTTGTGCATTTTTGATATTTTGGAATGGTTAGGGAATAATTTTGTACGAATTGCTTTAATTATCAGTATAAAAGTACTATCATTTATGTGGTAGAATACAATATTTATTTATTTACAGCGAGACACGCGCAAGCTCCCTGCGCCGCCTAAACGAAACAGCAGGCGCAGGCATACATTTTCGCCGCGCCGTAGAAAGAGAGGGGGATACTCCCTCTCCTACGCCGCGCCGGCTGTCTACTCTCCATCCGTCTTACGAATTTTCGATCAGGTCACGTGTCCTGACGTGAGTTCAACATTTTTTACCCATTACAAAAAAAGTGTACAACGCCGCTAAAGAAGTTTTCACTTCAAAAATCTGCAGCTCCATACAAAATTGAACACCTACCGTGCCAAAATGTATGGAGCTGCAGATTTTTTCTTTTCCGCTTTCTTTTATGGTCCCATGAAAAAGTTTACTTCCTTTCAGGTTAATACCCCTTTTTCGTTACTCGTTGTAGAGTAACACCACGAGAGTACATATTGCTTGCACAATAAAAAAGTTATCAGATCTAATTTATTTATTTAACTTTATTACAAAAATTGTAACAGGCGGACTTAAGGCCCAGGGCCTTTTCTACCAGTCAACCTACAGGTGATGCGGATAAAAGCTAATTTTGGACGACATGGTACATTCTAATTTAACTATAATTTAATTACTATCTTCAAGTTTTTCAAAAATACATTTAACGATAATTTTATTCATTTATATACTTATCTATATATTCATAAACATACATGTAAAAATACACAAATATTGCATAAATTCATAAACCCTACATAGACTGCATAAATATTTATAATACTCGATGACAATTGGTGAAAATATGTAATGTAGAGCCAAGCTCCAACTGTGCACACCGTAATCAACACCTCTGTAATTCTCATCATAGCGTAAAGTGTCCTGCGTTAAACAAACCCTACACCTTAGTCAAAATCTATGTTACTTATTTATTTATTTTCGTGTGTGTAAGTGACCAACACTAGTGTCAGATTTTTCAAGCTGCCTAAAGGCGTTTAACATAGCTTGACGACTGCCATACAATGATGACACCCGGGTCCAACCGCTTATACGTGCCTTCCGAGGCACGGAGGAGCTCGAGAAATTTTCATGCCACTTGTGGTCACCAATCCAAGTGCGGACCACGCCCGGTGTCGCTTTACTTGTGAAAGCGCTAGTAATGCGCACTCCCGCCGGGCCACCGAGCTCCTATGTTACTGTATTTGTATCTATGTTTATGTGATTTGATCATATTCGACGGTTGATTGACCAGTAATATTTTTTATGTATTTCTTGACTTTAGTGCAGATGCTTTGGTGAATAACTGTTAATCTGTATATGATTTATGAATAAATAATATGTGGCGTGGCCGTTTCGTGAGATAAGATATTAAGTACAATTTTACTTTCTCAACCATAACATGACATTTTTTGCTACAAAGTTCACTGGACTCAACATAACTGAACTCCAAAACGATCTTTACGACCGCAAATCACTATTATTTAGAAAACAAACATGGCTTCCCACACACGTCTAAAAAAGTTCCCAGAATTGTAATTCAAATGGCTAATCGGTAATGACTAGTGCGATTATAGCAAATTGGCCGGGGTTTGTCTGTCACGCGCGAATATCAAGCAGTTGAGCAATACCGCTTATTGGCCAATGCGTGATGTGCTTACTATAGTCTAGGAAAGAAAGAGGTATTATCTAGATTTTTATGAACTAAGTACTATAACATACAAGTATTCCAATCTTGATCACATCACATCACGAATGTCATCTTTGAAACTTCATTTTCTCATTTAGGGTCTATATCTTCTTGTGATTTTACGACCGACTACCTATTTGACGTAAACCCTCCTTGTGAATGGACTTGTGCTCAAAGTTTTACAAGCGGTCGTCGGCCAAACTTTACAAGAAGTACTTATTTTTTCGCTTACATCTTATGTGACTGAAATACTAAAGGATTCGCAGTTAATGCTTTTTGAATAAAGTCTCCAGCACTGTTTTGGCCAATCTGTCGTATTACTTCTATCTAGTTTAAATTCTGGCCGATTACCATAATTCTTCAATAATTCGTTCGTGTCGTTCAGACACTGATGCATTTTCTACTTTATTCCAAGTGGTTTAAGATTGAAAATTAAATATCTTGAGTACGAGGACAATATTGGCTTGTTGCAGTGCACTATTTGGTAAATTGAATATGCTTGCTTCAATGCCGGCGAAGATTACGAAATTAATTTTAAATTAAGTATCTATACGGAGGAAACGAGTATGTTAGTTCTAAAATAAAACGTGAGATCTTGTGAAAATTATTTGCGAATATGCGAATATGAAACAAACACAAAAATATCGAAAAAAGAGCTGAAGTAAATATGAATATTATCATCATCCGAGCGTATTCCCGGTTGCATCCTCAGCAGTAACGCTTTAGAGCCCGGGGTCCACTACCTAACCAAGGAGATTTGACGAGGTTACTGGTTTTTACACAGAGCGACTGCCGTCTGACCTCCACAACCCAAAGGGCAAACCAGGAACCAATCCTTGGATAGTTTGATGGTCAAACGCTAGGTGGCGTTCGGGACCCACAGTTTTACGTGCCTTCCGAAACACGGAATCATCTTTCTTTTCGGATAATCAGGTGATTCAAGCCTGCAATATCCTATCCAGACTGGAAACAACTTTTCACAAAGTATGCTTCCCAGTGGGAATCGAACCCATGACCTCTGGGTCACAAAGCGAACGCCTTGACCACTGGACCACGGAGGCAGTCAATATGAATATATTATATACAAATTATGTCTAATAAAAGAAGTCAAGACATAAGTACCCAATAATGTTTTATTTAAAAATAGAGCACTTACAAAATTAACAAATTGATTCATTGAAAGAATACATCAAAATTCATTCAGAAACAGCACACTTTACAAACTAAACTAAATTAAAACTAAATAATACTTACAAACTTTAACTATAAATACAACGGAAACTAAATAATTAACATATACTTCTTTTACCTTGATATACGGAATTAAAAAAAAGAATAAAAGAATATAGTAAATAGAACGAGATACCAAACCATATCCTTTATAATAATATGAACATTAGTGAAGAATATTGCATGCTACAAAATATACTATACACAGACAAATAAGCCCAACAATCGAGTGCAGTTCCAAAGAACATCCGCATACCTGCAATAACTTCTCAGACCAATCCTGAGTTCATACACCCTAAACATGTTTGTTTTCCCTTTTTGCTTCCCCATGAAGACGTTACTTCCACGTTGTTACCCGTGTCAAAGGTTGATAAATATGCAATATCCTCAGATCGATCTGAGATCGATCGGGCGTGTATTTTGAAACCAGTTTATTTTGCCCTTCCGCGCCCGTTTTGCAACGAACATTTCTCGACTACTGGGGTGGATCATGCTGGTCCTATAGAGGTCATAAGTTGGTAGTCACATTGGGAGCATTGTTAGAAAATTATAGATGGCGCCTGAGGAGATGGCTCGATGTTTACATTCCCTGGATGTTAGGGCTAAGCTAGTTTAAGAGGTTACGGGTCAGCGTGTGATTACATGTTCCCGTTTGCATTGAAATTGATTTTGGTCCAATTTGATCTTGTCTGTTTTCTTTTAATTGTGGAATGTTGTTTCAATTAACGGTTTGTTATGTTATGATATTTCTAGACGTCTGATTTAATTTTTGTGAGGGTATCTAATCTTTGATGGCTTCAATTTTAATTTCCGACTGAATTTATACCGCCGTCTCTAGACAAGTAATAAGTATGACATGACACGTATGACCTGTCTAGAGGCGCCAGCATATCTATCTGGATATTTTTGACAGAGGAACTTGCTTAATTTAATGATTTAATTTTTATCTTCGACGTCATTATCGTCATTTCAGCAGATGATCCACGTTAATCATAGACCTTAAGGACTGTTAAGGTTAGTTTTTATCAGTGTAAAATTTATTACATCACTTTATGAAATATAATACTTTTTATGCCTTACCAATATAAGATGGTTTTATGTGATGATTAAAGAATAGAACATTGGAATAAAGGCTACATAATGAAAGGAACTAGTTTTATCTTATTAATAGTCTAAAACTTTATCAAACTCGTATCCTTCTAGATACGTCATAAATTACAACACTTAAAACCTAGTTTAGTAATAAAATTAAATGGGTATCCGATTACTTTGGTTTCAACATAGAGTTTAAAATTCAAGCAAACCATAGAACAAACAAAGTAGATTTTATAACAACTAAAAGAGGATCACGTTTGAGTAGTAAACGAGCACCGACACTAATGGTGGCAGAAGAAATTTATACAGAACACCTTGATGGCTACCTTTTAACTAAACGAAATTATCCGCGGTATATAACGAGTAATGTATTGTTGCAATCCGTAATATTTTGCTTGGGGGCCTATTCTGATGCACTCGATTTTGAATGCCTCGCGTACCTACTCAATGTTGATTCGGTCAAAGGCGTGGAGGCTGTGTCATATCTTTTTGGCCTCACTAATTTCTAACAGCACATAATGCATGGTGTTTAGAATAACATTTTTTTCTATAAGTAGAAAACTCATGTCTACCTATAAGGGTCTAGAAAAAGAACGCCTGTTAAACCAGCAGTTTGGCAGAGGAAAGTAAGAACGAGGAGACCTAATAAGAGAAAGAATGATGAACTGAATAAAACTGAGAGCTAACCCTAAAATGATACCTATGGGAAAAGAGTTCAATCCAGTCAATTCCAAGCCATCTCTTCACTAATGTTAGAGTATGCAATCTATATCCAACCAAACAATGTCAATCTTTCGTACATTTTTTCTCTCCCGGTTGCATTTTGGGCTGTGCAGCTTCGAAGCCCGTTGTGCGCTGCCCACATTTTGTTCTCCAGAAATAACAAAATATCAATGGTCACACAGAGAGACCTTGCGTAGTAAAGAGGAAAAGAGCTAGTATTTTTTTTATTTCCTTCGTCTTTAAAGCCATCTAATGTTTCCAGAATAGGTGCCTACCCATCCGAGGACCGTCGACCGGCCGATCTTGATACGGCACTCGTGATTTAGAGCAATGCTCAAGAAATAGTCGTCCATTTGCACGACGGCCGGTCGTGATGCGGGCGTTATACGTAAACCCTGGAAATTATCGATAATAACCGCCTTTTGTATGGGGACGATAGTTTTCACATTACGCCGTGTGAATACCTACAGTGGTTTCCTATGGCAATGCATTTAGTATGTAGGACCACTAGTCTCGCTAAATATGACAATGGCTGAGCTATGTAGAATACATTTCACCGTCTTGAAAACAAAGCACCAGTGCTGTTCCAATTTCCATCGCATTTGACAAAAACAGATCCTATCCTACTTTTATTCCTTATTCGCGTTAGTCTAGTCTTGTACGGTCATTTTCAACTTGCACCTCTTGAAAAACTAGTGTCTTCAACATTAGTTCACTAGAGTGTAACTAAATGACAATAACTAATAATAATAGCTTGTAAAATCTGACGCCAGTTTTAGTAAAAACACACTCGATGAGAATCCGAAGAAGACAGATAGTGACTTCATGGAGTTCCATAACACATGCGTTTGAGCATTGGACCTTAAGTGCTGAAATGCTCAAACGCATGTGAGAAGTCCTGGTAAACGATCGTCCGAGCGTATTCCCGGTTGCGTCTTCAGCGACCCTTCAGAGCCCGGGGTCCGTTACCTAACCTACGAATATAGGTGATTTGACAGGGATACTGATTTTTTCAGACACAATGTAGTTTATACGAGCCTTCCAGAACACAAAATCATCTTTCTTTTCAAATAATCATGTGATTCAAGCCTGAAATATCCTAAACAGACTGATAACAACTTTTTACAAAGTTTCGAGTGAGATTCGAACCCGAGCCCTCCGGATCACAAGGCGAACGCCTAGACCTGGACCATAAAGGCAGTCAAGAAATCCTGGTAAACCATTTCTCAATATTTATGTAGCATTTAGCAGGGTGTTGGTAGTTCAACATTAAGATGATCTAGAAACATTTGCTCGCCTCGTATCTTTGCAAATAAATCAAATGGTTCATCTTGTTGCCTTGTATTTAAGATACCATAGCGTTTTAGTGATATATTGTTTATGAAATAAATTGAAAGTGCCAAGTTGTAAGGGCTTTATTGTGTGTGATTTGATGAAGAGAATTATTTCTTGAAAACATAATTTTTGAGATACTCGTAGTTGAGATAATATTTTTTCCGTTAAAAATCCGTTCTATTTATTAAAAATTCTCATTATCAGAAAAAACTATATAAGTAAGCGTGGATCAAGCACTCAAGTGTGCGTTAGTAATTTTTTGAACGATTTCAAAAATTGAAAAATATTCGGGGCTTTGAATTTTTAATTATATGGAATTTTCACAATAAAACCTACAGTACAGATTTTTTGAAAATTCTTAGAATGTGCTATTTCAACTGTAAGTTACAGGTTTTCTCTCAAAAATAATTTAAGTTTTCTTTTTAAATGCCATTCTTATACTCACATTGTATACCTTTCGAAACAATTTCTACACGAGAGATTTTCCATCACATGTTTACTCATAAATAATAAAATATTGATTTCAGAAATCTCTCCTAAATAAGAAGAGGGTATATAATTTTCGTATTCCCAAATTTTCACTATTCTTTTTTATTTTACAACTACAAACTTTTAATAGAAAAGCTATTTTTAGGGTTTCGTAGTGAACAAGGAACCCTTATAGTTTCGCCATGTCAGTCTGTCCGTCCGCGGTTTTACTCAACGACTATAAGTACTAAAAAGCTGTGATTTGGCATGGATATGTATATTAATTTTGCGGAAAAAGTGGTAAAACAAAATATTGAAAAAAATTTTTTTAATGTAGCTCCCATACAAGTAATTATTTAAGGTAGTAATTATTAAAAAATTTTAAGGTAGTCCCAAAAAGCCAATTTTTTTTCTCGACTAACCAATCATGTGGGATATTTTTGAATAGGTCTTTTAAAATGTTGATCTTGTGAACACCGTTTTTCGATTTAGGGATCCGTTTTTGAAATATTTAGTTTTAAAGTGAACATTTTTGCTACAGTTAAGTGTTCCCCCCCTCTATCTGCTAAACGGTTATATATAGACACGTGATAAAATTCACAGCTATAGTATATATACGAACTTTAAAGGAAAACTATCAGAGCTAAGTAGGGTTTACAAATTAAAAAACTTATAAAATGTACTCGGAAAAGGAAAATTTCGTACAAATTCAATAGAAAATTACTTTTAAGATGTTTTATCCTTATTTATTTTTTTTGTTCGTTAAATATAAGAATTTTGAGCTTCCCTTTTTTAAGATAAATCTTGAGTCAGCATACCATTGAAAGTGAAATGTAAAGCACATCTCACAAGCCTATACTAACACAAGTTCTCTGGCAGTTCAAGACACGAGTCGTTAGCGCTGTCGAGCTCAAACTATTCGTGTGCCCGAAATTGATCTTGTAGAGTTAAAAGGAAATAGACAGGTTCTGTCCAAATACAAGTATTAATAAGTTCCTATTGCATTCACATAGTACACATAAGGTACTTACGAAAACTTTTTTATTCTCTGGTTCCAGGATCAAAAGTCAAAAGTCAAAAATCATTTATTTCCTTTAGATATTTGTATCACTTGATAAATGACATTATTTCTTGTGATTTCATAGCAAGCAGTTACTATTAACAAAACGGCGGCCAGGCAATATACTAACTTTTAATGTCTAGCATTATTTTCAACCCTCGACCCAAAAGACTACAGTATAGCGGCAACAAACTCTACTGCAGCATTTTCTCCAAAAACGTCAACTTACGATTACACTGATATTAAAATTAGATATATGGACTGAGAATACATTGTTATGACATATCATAATTATTAAATTAAGAATGATGTCAAATTTAAAATTAATATCAATTTGTAAATTTAGTATACTTAAACATGTACCGATTGTACTCAAATTATGACATTTGTGTGTGTACAAATACAAACCTTTAAGAGGTAAGTCTAATACAACGATATCCGATATATTCACTGTTATCGGCCGGTTAATCTATTGTAAAACTTTCAAAATGGGACCGGCACTGAAATTGTAAAGAATCTGCTATTATTTTATGTTTCATAGTTGGACCCATAGATAACACATATTAGCCAAGTGTGTCACCACTACGAATGTGAGTGTATATGTCGTGGCCAGATGTCATTTCATGACGTGGCTGACAATTTCATGATGTAGCCGACCATTTCATGAAATGGTTGATTTTCATGAAATGGTAAATACCCGCTGGCCGCATCATGAACTTTGTTATTTCTTACTGATTTGATCATTTTTTTTTATTAAGTCTCCATTGTTTTGGATAATGTAACTGACGGGCCTTATAGACTAAAGAAAAATTTTCTGACCCAGAAATCTTCCGTATTAAACAAAGAAGCTTGAAATTTACCTGTAATTTAGACTGCTCTCATCATCATCATCATCCGAGCGTATTCCCGGTTGCATCCTCAGCAGTTACGCTTCAGAGCCCGGGGTCCGCTACCTAACCAAGGAGATTTGACGAGGTTACTGGTTTTTTGTAATTTAGACTGCTCTGCCTCTTTCTAACTCTACAGGCTAGTAGGTAAGTAAGAATCTTCAAAGTGTAGTTAAGTGCACAAATTACTTAATTTAAGGTTAAGTCCCGATCACTCAAGTGTCCTAAACGGTTGGAGAGAATAGTTTGCGAGTGTAGTATAATTCGAACGCCTAGCCGTTGATTGAGGGCATTTGAGGGCTATTAGAACTAGATATAACTAACCAACAAACCTAAAACAAACTTATTGATGAATAAACATATGAAATAAATAGAGTCCGTAATCTGTTCTATAATAATGCTTTTAAAATTAATTTTTAAAAAACTTCGCATAAAAATAGAACACCCGCTTGCCGTTCCATCTTATTTTTGCAACACCCAACAGGGTTC
This sequence comes from Acrobasis suavella, assembly GCA_943193695.1. Classification (NCBI taxonomy): domain Eukaryota; kingdom Metazoa; phylum Arthropoda; class Insecta; order Lepidoptera; family Pyralidae; genus Acrobasis; species Acrobasis suavella. The sequence continues at coordinate 5,530,755 of OW971945.1, read as the reverse complement.
ATTTCGTACCTAATGTAAACCGTGGTAACATTAGTAAGACTAAGAACTAAAGTATAATATGAGTGCAATAAATTAATTGAAATGAAATGAGGATAGACTATCGAGTTTTTTATTTCAATTTAGTGATTTTTACTTTATAAAACATGTTTATATAAGTATTTCCGACCTCAGTGGTCAAATGGTCATCATGGCACGCATACCGGAGGTCCTGACTTTGATCGGGTCAGGTCAAGATGTAAAATGATATTGTTCAGATCGACCTGGGTCTTGTATATATCTGTACAAGTATTATTATAAAATATATTATCGTTGTGTTAATATCCCATAACACAAGTGTCGAATTAACTTTGGGGCTAAATCAATCTATGTGATTTGTCCGTATTTATTTATTTGAGTCCGTAATCTATTCGCGGAAGACACTTGATCGATCAGCTAAACGACGAGAGAATTATAAATCGACCAGCCCATGTTTGATTGAACGTCTCGTCGACGAACCGAATGTCGAATGAATTTGAAATCGACGCTTCTCAATTCGACTGGGCTAATTCGATTTAATTTTTAACTCCCGACGCAAAAAGTCGGGTGTTATAAGTTTGACCCCAATGTATGTCTGTCTGTATGTGTGTCTATCTATCTGTGTGTCCGTCTGTGCGTCTGTCTGTGACATTGTATTTCTCGAACGGATAGACCGATTTCAATGTGTTTTTTTTAACATGAAATTAAGTTTTCTTGCGATGGTCTTTAGATAGATGTTTGATGCAAATCGGTGTAGCGGTTCAAAGGTTATGGGGGATGAACGCTTGAAAATAGGGTGTTTTTTTAATCTGTATGACTTACTTTACGTAAGCATCAATTTTTACAAAAAAATATTATAAATTAGTTTTGAAATATTTTATTTTTATTGCAGAATGTGGATTCGAAACTAAACAGGATTTGTTACTAAAGCTTGAATATAATTCAAATTTAATTTATATTTATGTATTTATTTATTTACCAATTTATGTACACGGAAAATTTATACAGAGAATACATCAAATAAAAGTTGTACAAAGGCACTACTTATCTCAAAAGAGATCTCTTCCAGTATTTATGTTAAGTTCTTTATTGTTTTGGAGTTACGGTTTTTATTATATTTCATATTCAAATTCATTTATTAAGTACAAAACTGTATTGTGTAGAATATTATAATTATAACTTATACGCAAAACTTATTCTTATTAATTACAGACTAATTAACATCATGATATAAAATAACAACATGTTAAAAAAACCTAATTAGTAGAATTGCACCTGCTCTGATCTTACCCATACTTTTCCTCCATTCATATGGAATCTTAAACAACTAGGATAGGAAGTCTTCGACAGAGTAGTAACACTTTTCTAGTAAATATTGTTTTAGTTTGCTACTGAACCGTTTGGTATTAAGTGTTAGTTTTAGATCGACCGGCAGTTTGTTATATAATTTCAATGCCTGGTAGTGTGCACTTTGTTTTACCACTAGCAATCGAGGTACTGTTTCAGGTGAAAAATCTTTTCTTCTAGAGCTTTCTCGTATCTGTCGTTCTTTATTCATCTCATTATCTATGTAGAATCAGCCAACAATTCATCCAAAAAGTCGTCTAACAAATAGGCCAACAAAAGTAGCTAAGAATCATTTCGATCAAGACGGCTTTCAAACAAAAAACCACATCATAATCGGCCCATTCGTTTAGCCGCTACGATGCAATAGACAGACACACAGACACGTAGAACTTATAACACCCCTCTTTTTCGTCGGCTGTTAAAAATAACACAAGACGTTAAAAGTAAATATATTGCCTTGCTGTGCTTTTCATGAAAAGTCACTGTTAGGGAAATCGTAAGAAAAATTTACATTTATTTTATTTTTATCCAAAAATAAATAAATTATTTTGACTTTGATACCTGCCTTTTTGTTTCCACCCAGCTAACTCTGCAACCCACATTAGGCAAATTTCGTTATGAATTAGCATATTATCTAAATTAACGTCTGCCGGTCAGTAGGAATTTAATATCGCCATACAGAGACTCGCTACAATCGCATTCAGGCTTCGCTCACCCTAACTAACTGTACAGAGTGTTCACATTTCATTCATTTAATATTTAGTATTGGCAGAATAAAAAAAAATGTTTTTACGTTATTTTAAAAAGGTTATTACTAAGTGAAATGCCTAATTATAACATTATTTCTTTTTACTACTTCCTACTACTACTTACATAACAACTTATATCAACTTAAATTAAAATTACTAAAAAATATTGGTTGACCAATATCTTTTTAGTTTCAGGATTATGTAGGAACATATTACTGCATTTATAAAAATTGGTTTTGGATGAAATCATTTCCTCATAAGAACTGTTTTAGAGCAAGCTATTGTAATTTGTACTGACGCGAAAGGAAAAACAGTGTTTTCGGCCAATCGTTAGTCGTCGAAGTAAATATGTTGTTAATCGGACAAGATTATTTCGGATAATTGTGGTTAACTCTACTTTAATTACTATTTAATGAAAGTTCATAATTAATGACAGTTCAAAGTAGCGATCAATGCGTTGCATACTTTTTCTTTAATTTAACTACTTTCTAGTCCCATATTTTTTATCAAAAATTAAACATCAGATATTCGCCTTATTTCCTCATAGAAAGTTCCTATTCCGTGACCTATTCAAAGTTACGCGATGCACTTTTTTATGTGTTCAATGCATTTCATGGTAACATGGAATAAACTTGGCTCACGCGATAATGCCAAATCTATAATTTTACAAATAAAAGGCCAGACCTAGACCTACTTATTGCATACTAAAACACTGTAAATATTGGATAGATATTCACTGATTTGTTGCAACGTGGAACGTTTCTTTGAAAAGAAAATGTAGAAGTAGTAAAGTGTACATTTTTAATTTAATTTTAATTGACGCTGTGTAATCTTCTTTGAAGTTATAACGAAGAAATTAAGTATACCTACCAGGAACTCTTTATCTCTTTAACATTTACTTGCTAGTCAAATGTTAAAACTGTTTGGTACACGTTATATGGGGTAACATTTACCTATATATTAGGTTATACGTTTACTGATTACTGTGATTTTTATGATGTGATATTTGTTCTATCTTTATCCTATCTTATCAATATTTTAAATGCAAATGGATGTATGGATGTTGGTGCCGCTTTCAAGCCGAAACGGCTTAACGGATTGGAATGTTTACTACTAAGCTAGTTTATGAATTTGATTAACACATAGGATACTTTTTACCCCGGCAAAATTTAAAACTTCCAAGGAATTGTCAAAAATATTGCTACGGGCATCTGTACTTCATTACTCTCTGTGAGTACCAAGTAGTTTCAATGACGTCAAACGAGGTTTCACTTCCAAATTCCACGCGCCCAAACTCTGATAGTTTCCCGATATTTCCCACAACAAACCGACCCAACTAAACAAAACAGAAAACACTTAATCATATTATTGCAGCATTAATTTCTTGCTGAGCCCGCTCCAAATATCTAATCCTTCTAACAATAACTTTGGACACCCTCTGTCTCCTAAATACGCCCAAGCCAAGAAATTGCTTGACGGTCAAAACATCTTAGTTATGACCACTCCTGTCCAGCGCACGGCTAACGTTTGCCAACTTACCCCCCTCCCCTAAGGCATAGTGCCCATTTCTCCCCGTGTTCGCCTACGCCCGTCAGGTGGCATTTACACTGCACCGTCTAGTGGTCAAGCAAACTCAGGACTGACCATCTCAATGTAAATATTGAGAAAATTTGATTTTTCCACAATGTAAATAGAAATTGCTTGGCGTTTAAAGCATCTTTGTTATGAGTGGTATGGACATAACTAAAATGTGTTCCATTTTGTGTAGTATAGTGCCTATTTCTCCCTGTGTTCGCATATGTTTCAAGGGTGTTTAAGACTAACAAAATTTGACAAGCCATCAAAAAAAATGAATATGTTTATTTATATAATAATTAGTCAATGAAAATTTTAGTACAACCTTTGAAGGAATGTTTACATTTTTATGCCCACTTCAACCGTGCGCACGAGTGCACTACGTTTATCCATATTATCCTTGTCCGATAAACTGTTTAACGAAAAACTATTCGTCATTTACCTCTTTCGTTAGTGGTACGAGTAACCACGTTATACGGTGCATTGTTATATACTTACTTATACCGACATTAGGTTTTATCGATGTCGGATATAATACGGACAGTGTAAACGATCCTTTACCCATCTCCCGGTTATTAATAAATCTATCTGTGCATATTCGGCAGTTAAAGACAGTTGTGGCGACTCAAACGGCTGCTTTCGGGAGTTCGTTATCTATGGGAATGACAATGTTGTCGGTTGTGGCATAATCGACATTCGATGATAGGATTCAGACCCTTTTGGACAAACTGCAAAAGGTAACTTAAGGTAAGTTACCAGAAAATATTTTTTGCTGTATTTAGACAGTTTTAATAAAAACTGAATACATAGAAAAAAAGATGTTCCGGGCCTTCAAAACTCTCATCATTTTTATTGCTAAAGGATGAATAGAAAATTATGAATCTGCATTTTGTATCTGCAATCTGCAGAAAATAAGATGTTTGTCGTACTTATCGGGGGGCTGAGTGAGACAGACTTTTTCAGAAAGCTTTTTGATATGAAAATACTCCTATGGACTGACTTTATACAGGCGTGGATTTTTTTACTTATATATACAGGTGTTACAAAATGCACTAAAATTATTTTTACGTTGAATTCACTGCAGGATACTGAACAACTTTCCCCAAAGAACATTTATCCAAATACGAAAGAAAACGTTATGGCCTCCTATGCAAATCGACCGAAGTATATTTTGTTATTATCTTACAAATAATTCGAAAACAACTTTATTATGGTATTTTTTAAATTTTTGAATGTTTTTTTTTCTTGTTTCGCTAGATGTACCTTGGGGAAAGTTGTTCAGTATTTTGGACTGAGTTCGCCACTACAATAGTTTAAGTATATTTTGTTTTACCCTTTATCTATATATATAAAATCGAAAATCACTCACTCACTCATTCACTCATCACGAAATATTGAAAACTACTTATCCAATGAAGATGAAATTTGGCAGATAGGTAGATTGTGACTAGTACACGTCCGCTTAGAAAGGATTTTTGGAAATTTCATCCCTAAGGGGGTGAAATAAGGGTTGCCAGTTTGTATGGAACTTCGTAACTTTTGAAGTGAGAGACACGATTTTTTTTATTTATTTTAGAAGTTAGTAGAAAATACTAATGCATTCATTCGATTTTCAAAATAACTTCCTATAGGGGTGAAATAGGGGTTGCAAGTTTGTATGAATTTTCGACATTTTTGAAGCGAGAGACATGACGTGTTTGAGCGGAGCGGGAGCGGGAGCGGGAGCGGGAGCGGGAGCGGGAGCGGGAGCGGGAGCGGAAGTGAGAGCGGAAGCTCGACAAGGTTCGTCGGGTCCACTCGCTAGGCCTTTAAATCCCTACACTTTTATAAAGATTGTTATATTGAAAAAGTATTCAAATATTTTAAATTTTTAACGTAATAATTCATATGTCATAACAAAATTAATAACGTAAAAAAAGACAAATAAAAATCATATTAGAAACATTTTCTAGACTTCTACGCGGACGAAGTCGCGGGTTACGGCTAGTATACCTATAAATGGTAACTGCTAATAAGCATAATTTTCCAAATCTAAAAACCGAGTTCATCCTCTAACTACACAACCGATTTTGATAAAATTACTATGGGACACTTGACAAGCATACCTGTTCAAACAAACAAAAATTGTTTGAATCGGTCTAGGCGTTATCGAATAATCGGTGAACATATAAAACAAATAAAAAAAAATCGCGACGAATTGATAACCTCCTCTTTTTTGGAAGTCGGTTGAAAAATAAGAACCATAACAAGTAAGAAGCCATTGTATATTTGCTCTTTCTATATTTTTGTATATTTTTCGGTTTTGTGTTTTTGATGCAATAAAGTTATTGTAAGAAAATCTATAACTTCAATTAAGTAATGCTTTAAACTAGAATACATAGCCGAGGGGTCTAAAACAAAACACAGAAGTTAGTGAACTAACTCTAACAGCTATGTCTGTACTGCAGTTGCTCGAATCTCCGAATCTGAGCTCACAACATTAGACCGAAATAACCTTGGCCGAGCAACTGTTTAACACAAAACCGTTCTTTATTACTCTGTTCAAAAAATTACATTTCGACTAGTAACGGTTGGCCGAGAGCACTGTTTTTCCTTTAAGGACCGGAGAGTTTTTCTTCACCGAGTCGAGCTAGGCGCATTCGGTTTAAAATGGTGGGAACAGATAAGAAAGATTTGTTTCATACTTACATGGCATACAGTGTTACAAGGCAAATCATAGGTTCAATAAAAGGATTTTGCTTGCAGATAAAACGCGTCAAAAATCTGTCAAAAACATACTTTTCTAAATAAAATAAGGGAGTATTTATTTTTCATAAACTGGAATAACATAAATAAACCTTACTATGATTAAGCTAAATAAAACTATTAATAAAAAAATAAACTAAATATAACATTGAGTCTAAATCGTTGCTCTCACATGGTAGGGTGTCCAAAAGGCTGGTATCATTTCTGCGTTGGATGGTCAAGCCTAAATGCGCACCTACGATCCCCTGAGGAGGCGTTCGGAAATCTCTGACGGGCTTCATAAAATACCCTTTTTTCAGATAATTATTTCATTTATATAAAATAATAATATATATTGTATGCTCTTATTAATGTTATATTTATATTAAGTTATTCGTAGATCATCAAATTTTTCTAACCAACCTAAAATCTAGTGCAGTAAAACTAGTAAATATATAAAAATTCAATTGTTAAATATCTACAACAAAAATACTACCTGGGCAACCGAGCTTCGCTCGATGAAAACCTCTGTACATTTTTCACTATTACTAAAAGGGCCTACAAAGCGAGTGTAGTGGAAGAGTGGGTCAAAGTCGTCCACGACGAACGTACCGCGACCAAATTGCAGACTTTCTTTATAAAAGGAGAGATCAGAAGTAACCGGCGCGTGTGCATGAAGAGAGATGAGTGTAGATGAAGTGAAAGAGGTTTGTCCGGATCGTAGCAAGTGGAGGTCCATAGTCTCTGCCTACCCCCGAAAACCGGCGAGATTATTATGTATGTAGAAGTGCGGCTTATGCCCATTGTTGATGATGCGTCAAAATAAACAGCTCACATGGCGATTTCTGAAAATAAATATAAATAAACCTAATTAAATTAAGTAAATTAGATAGTTTTAATTTTGATTATTATTATTTTTAAAAGTAGTTTTTTAGTTTAATTTTAATTTATCATTGTTTTTTGTATATTTATTTATTAATTTAACTTTATTACAAATGTAATAGACGGACTTAAGACGAAGTGGTAGCTAAAGTGGCGCCCTCATTTGAAATAAATTGTTTAAAACTAAATATGGTGATAATTAAAAATTTGATTTGTATCACTGTCTAGAAAGACCTTTAAACTAAAACCCGTTTTAAAACTAGACGGACTACCAATATTACTTTCAAAGGTTATTCATAAAATAGTTTAAAGGTCTTTCTAGACCTAGACAGTGAAACAAATCAAATTTTTAATTATCATCATATTTAGTTTTAAACAATTTATTTCAAATGAGGGCGCCACTTTAGCTACCACTTCGTCTTAAAGCCATAGGCTGTATTTACCAGTCAACCTGGTGATGCCGAAGAGAGGTCTTTTGAAGAGGCGCAAAATATGTAGTTTTGAAAGACATATTACTAATAATAATATAAGATCTAAACATATACTATAAATACGTATACTACAAATATAGTAGTTTTTAGTAATTTGTAATTTGTTATTCAGTAAATAAAGTTATACTGACCTGAAATAGCTGCAAAGTATCGGTGTCTTTACCAAAAAAATAAAAGTAAAGTGGTTGAGGTGGTTGCCTAACATATGAAACAACTATAATGGTCCTCACACCAGGTCACAGACAGGGCTCTATTAGAAAGCTTATAGAATTTAATAAGTAGCATCTAAAAAAATATCTGGCTAGAACAAGAACCAAAAATCTGTATTGCTTTTGTTTGATTTTTATTTAATTTTTGACCCTCAAAAAAAGGAACGTGGTATTAGTTTGAAGTAATGTCAGTCGGTCTGTATGACGGTCTGTCTTTCTGTCTGTGTAACTATCTGTGGCATCTTTAGCGCTCAAACGGATGGACCGATTAAGATGCGATTTTTTTTACTTGAAAGCAAGTTCCCTTGCGCTGATTCTCAGCTATGTTCAAAGATTCAAATGTTTATTCAGTAATTAGACCTTCACAGGCACTTTTACACGTCAATAAGTATAATTTATGTTACGTGTAAAGTATATTAAAATTTTATTTATTTTTAAAGAAAAGCTACCGATACCAGCGCTTCGTAACGACCACTGCTGAGAAGAAACGCCGAAAGAAACTCATTTTCACAGTATTGGTCGTCTACTCGCCAGAAGGGCTTTGTCATATTATTATAATTGTCTTTTGATTAATAAATACTTATAATATAATACAATGTTCACACATTATAACATGTACTGCTTGCGAACAAGTAAACAAACATAAATTGCGTAATAAAAATATGTTTGATGAAAATCGTTAAAAAGTGATTGAGGATTAACGCCTGAAAGTCAGGACTTTCTCTAATAAATAATAGATGGTGCTACGGATATCCACCTAGTGATAATTAGCAGAACTACCGGTACGACTTCAGTAGTTCCACTACTCATCACTAGATGGCGTTCTTGAAAATCGGGGATTTTTTAATTTGATAGCAAATAAACTTGTTTATAAATACTCATGGTCACCGGATACCCACGGTGTCACTCTCAGAGCTAAGACGAATCTAACGAAACCTCCCAAGCTAGATTTTCAAGCCGTTTAGGCTGCAGAACATCCCATAGAAATATACATACATACACTCATAAGCATAACTCTCCTTCTGATGCAGTCGGGTAATAAATTTAGATATCAGGAGTCACCAGTGTCCGCCGTCCGCAGACGGGGGCCGGCTTACGGGTCTTGCGGCGTCTTGCTCCGTAATTGAGTTACAAGTGTGTGAGGAATTCAAATCCAGATTTGCATCCACTTCCTGGGATTTGAGAATAATTTAAAATAACATCTGTGCACTAGTAGGAGTACACATAGTACCAGCTCCTCTTCTTTTTTGTTCTGTGTTACTTGGACGTACTGGCAACCAGATCAAAATATTTAAAAAAAGTTAAAATTGTTTATGACTAAGTAATATTTTGAATTGTTTTAAATTACGAACTACATTTTAACGATTGACTTCAAGTTATTTTTGGATGTATCCTTAATTCACTTAAAAAGTAAATAATAATTTTGATAAGTAGATAGTGCTTGAATAATGAATACTTGCTAAATAATTAACAATATCACATTGAAAGTCAAACAGCACTGACCGCCTAAATTGGTCATCGGAATATGCTAAATATGATAACAGGCAGGTATTCTGAGTATTCCAGTTATTCGTTGCTAAGCAATCGAACTCTAAATATCCTATGGTTCAAACACCCATAGGGCCGAACTACTCGTAAATTCCGAACGTCTTCAAATTCAACTATTTCCAACTATTGGTCAGTTCGGATGTAGACTCTCTAGATAAAACATAGAGCTCTACATTTTTAAGAATAAATAAATATATAGAGTCATATCACGCAGATTGAGTGTACCTCAAAGTAAGATTAATTAAACTTGTATTTTAGGGTGCTACTTCAACGCTATTTTACTAAAATTTTCGCATAAAATATGTCCAGGAAACATCAAGATGCGAAGAAGACTAACTTTATTACACAAGTCTTACGAGTCTCCTACACAATTTATATTTGTAAATACATATTATTACAGTCATTTTTAGGGTTCCGTGCCTCGAAAGGAAAAAACGGAAAACTTATAGGATCACTTTGTTTTCCGTCCGTCCCTCCGTCCGTCGCCTGTCAAGACCCGTTTTCTCAGGAACTCATAAAGGTATCAAGCTGGAATATATATCAAAAACTTAAGTCTTCTGTTTTTTGGAGCTATGAAAAAACAAACTTCTAAGCCAACGCAATCAGAAGATACAGCTGTTTATGCCGCAAATTTCCGCAAATTGTCGACACTTGCAAGAATCAAAACCTTCAGGGTACTTCCCGTGAACTCAGAATCTTGAAATTTGGTACGAAGCAATGTCTTATAGCACAAATAAAGGAAAAATTGCGAAAACTGTAATTTTTTTGTTACATCATCATCATATACATAATACATAAAATATTTGTAATAATTGGAACGAAGTTCCTTATCGCGCGTTGCGAAAGAGAGCTAGACGGAAAAAATAAAGACCAAAAGTTGTAACGACACTTTTTGTTCATTCAAATTTATGAAGATAATAAAAATTTGATTTTAGAACGCAGAAAAGAGTTTGAATGTAATTTAGACCTATTTATATTTTACTTCGTTCCATCCGGGTGTCCCTTGACATGTCTCAAGTATTTTTTAAACTTACTATACCTATAGGTTTGTACGGAACCCTCGGTGCGTGAGTCTGACTCGCACTCGGTTTTTTTATAATTTTGCGATACCTTTTTGAAGACACTTTTAGCATCCTACTAAGGGCTCTTATCAGCAACGATCGGCGATCGTCGTTATTGTTTTAGAGTTTAGTTAGATGTGTGTTAGATGGATTGCAATGAGGCATGTGGATAACTTCATTTCTGGCGGCAACTTTGGCGGCAAATTCAGGCAATAAATCTAGAGAGAAAAAAATCTCTCACATTTCACGTCTTACCATATACATTTGCGAATCGTCTATAAAGAGGAAACACTCCGAAACCTCACTCCGGCCTTAAAAGCAGCCAAGCTAATGATGCATGAAACTGTTTGCCGCATCTAGAGCTACAGTTACATCTTCGACCATCAACTATGTCTTGCTTTTACACGGGCAGCACCGCGTTATTATTGTGCCTCTGTCAACGGAATATGAAATATATTGGAATGGGGATGAGCTTGACCAACCCCCTCGCCTTACACCCCTTGACCTCGGGCGGTGGTCGAAAGGGTTACGGGGCGCGACCGAGAAAGACGCAAATGAGATTTTCAGTTGTTCAACTGTGACTGATTTGTACGGTTGATCGTTTACTAGAATAGGTTAGTAATGTTTGTCATCTATCTATCTATACTATAATAAAAGAGTAAAAAAAATGTGTCTGTACATTGAAAATTTTTCAAAAAAAAATATTTGGGGCGATGGAGATATAGTAATAGAGTAAGAAAATAAAAAAACATGTCTGTCTGTTTGTCTGTTTGTCTGTTTGTCTGTTTGTCTGTTTGTACACGCTAATCTCCGGAAATACTGGACGGATTCGAATGAAACTTTTTTTGTTACATAGCTGTGAAGCCTGGGCAACATATAGGCTATAATTGATTTTGGAAAATGGAACACATGATGCAGAACTATAATGGTCCAGCTAAACTATAAGAAATATTAAAATGCCGCCTTAGCAAAAGTTGTTAAGTCTGATGAGAACTTTTTGTTGAGTTATAATACAACTGGCCAAGCGCGAGTCGGACGCGCGCGAAGGGTTCCGTACCATAATCTATGAAAAATCACGTTTGTAGTATGGGAGCCCCCCATCAATACTTATTTTATTCGATTTTTAGGGTTCCATAGGGTAGGGTAGAAACGGGACCCTATTACTTAGACCGTCCGACTGTTTGTCTGTCTGTCTGTCACCAGGCTGTATCTCATGAACCATTATAGCTAGACAGTTGAAATTTTTATAGATGATGTTTTTTGTTGCTGCTGAACAAAAACATACTAAATGTATACTTTAATAAAAGAGTAAAAAAAATGTGTCTGTACATTGAAATTTAAAAAAAAAAAGTTGTTTCGTCCGAAGTAGAACTTATAAGTTCAGTATTAGCGGACCTTCAGAGCATAACAGACCAGAAAATTCTTGGTTAAGTGAACGCGCCATATTGACACCAAAAAATTAAAAATCAATTAATAAAGAACTTATGACGCAAATTATTGTTAACTAGCTTGTGCCCGCGGCTTCGCTCGCGTAGGGGTGTAATTTATCAAAATCCTTTCTTAGGGGATGCCTACGTCATAGTAGCTTTATGCATGCAAAGTCTCAGCCCGATCGGTTTAAAATTGACAAAGTTTCATACAAACTTTCATCCCCTATTTTATCCCCTTGGGGGTAGAATTGATCAAAATCCTTTCTTAGCGGATGCCTACGTCATAACATCTACCTGCATGCCAAATTTCAGCCCGATCCGTCCAGTGGTTTGGGCTGTGCGTTGATAGATCACTATGTCAGTCAGTCACCTTTGAGTTATATATATTTAGATATATATTTCGATTTCTTGGATAGTGTTGTTGACGACGCCACCAATTATCCAGTTGAGTTTCTTAATTCACTTGCAGCAAATGGACTCACGGCTCACAAAATAAGTCTTAATGTCGGAGGGCCAATAATGCTGATGCGAAATTTGACTCCGCCGAAACTGTGTAACGGAACCCAACTTAATGTCTCAGCACTGTATGCCGAAGTTCAGCGGCTGAATTTTAGCCAATGCATGCCTGCAATGTTATTTGCATTACTATAACGCCGAACTTCCGATGCTTTTGCCTGAATCGGACCCGTACCCGTACCCGTACCCGTACCCGTACCCGTTCCGCTCCCGCTCCCACTTCCGCTCCCACTCCTGCTCCCGCTCCCACTCCCTCTCCCGCTCCCGTCGCCGCCGCCGCCGCCGACGCCGCCGCCACCGCTTCCGCCGACGCCGCCGCCGCCGCCGCCGCCGCTGCCGCAGCCGCTGCCGCCGCCACCACTTCCGCCGACGTCGCCGCCGCCGCTTCCGCCGCCGCCGCCGCCGCTGCCGACGCCTCCGCCACCGCCGACGCCGCCGCCGCCGCCGCCGCCGCCGCCGCTGCCGCCGCCGCTGCTGCCGCCACCGCTGCCGCTTCCGCTTCCACTCCCGTTCCCGTTCCCGTTCCCGTTCCCGTTCCCTCTTCCACTTCCGTTCCCTCTTCCGCTCCCGTTTCCGTTCGCCGCAGACGCGCCAAAGACGGAAGATTAAATTCTCGGCACATCACTACTGTCCGGCGTTTCCACCGAACTTCAGCAGCTGAACTTCAGCTTATTTAGTGTGTCATCCCCACCGAACTTTAGACACTGAACTTTAGCCACTAAACTTCGGCATAGTCTGCTGAGACACTTAAAGCTCACAGTAAGTGAGTGATGCCAGTGAAACTGTATTTATTCCGCGTATGCCACTCATCCCCAACAATTTTCCTTTTGAAAATACACAGTTCCATATGTTAACTTGCTTTGCTATGAAAATAAGTCACAGTTTTAGAGGCTTAAAGCTGCTAATGTCGATCTAAGGACTGGTTTTTCGCATGGCCTACTTATTGTGGCTTTCTCCAGGGTTAGTAACACTTCAGCTCTTTTCATATTGGCTCCCGAAGGAAAGAATTAAAATAATATTGACTTTTAACTCCTAACACTGTTACAAGTACTTTCTCCCTCTGTCTCTCTCTCTCTCTCTCTCTCTCTCTCTCTCATTAGTTTTTATTTATTTTTATACGCCGGAGTCATAAAGTCCACGCGAACGAAGTCGCGGGCATCAGCTAGTGTAAAATAAAAGTTTCTTTCTTTGAACTTATTTTAAATTATAACTATTATAATTACTTTAAGTATAAATAAAAGTTAGTTTCGTTGAGCTTTTTTCTGTCGCTATCTATTAATTAGAGAGATACTAAAATGTGTAGAAGTTTCTGTGTTAACCTTTGTCATGTCTAAACTCCATCGTATTCAATTGAAAAGTTACTGCCAGATTAGTTCCGTATAAATTAAATCAAAATCAATCCAATATTTTGGTTTTTAAACCAAAATAACTGGAAAATATATGTCATCTAAGTAAATAATTAATGATTATTTGGCTTTTTTCGGACTGTTACTGGTATTTAAGTCGGTTATGTTTTGAAAAATCATATCTCAAATATTCAGCTACCCTCCTTTGCGTGGTGACCACTAGGCGTCTTTAGACTCGGTACCCTGAGGTGCGGGCGCCAAGATTTAAGGAACATAGCTCGTATAGAACTACAAACATTTAGATGTGTCATTGCATAAAAGTTTATAATAAAAAAAATGGCAATGACTATAAAAAATCTTGAAATCCTCCGTGCTTTGGAAGGCAAGTTAAACCGTTGGTCCTGGCTGTTATCATTGTAACGCAGTCAGAAAGCTATGTCTTTGCCTATGCCTTTATAGACAACCTGAAAAATCCAATGTTACAAAAAACAAATACAATCTGTAAAATAAAAACTAAGACCCATAATTTTGGCGGGCCCGCTCTATCCGCTCTATGTTTGCTACCGGACACTCAACTTACCTATCTCAAATTGGAAAACACTGGCCACGACTCATCCTTGTACAAACGTCGTACTTCCACCTAGATAGTCCTACTGCTGTTTGAGTTGCCGTTCGCTCGTGTATTTAGCTAGCGGTCTAAGTTTTGAGCTGAAAGAGACAAATACATAATTTTAAAATATCTCGTATTCTATGATGATGAAACGGTTCTAACAAAGTTAGCAAATCATCGTCTGGGATTGGGCTGTATTTTATCATCAACAAGTAAATTGGATGATACTTTGTAGACTACATAGGCTATTTATAAGACCACCTTAAATAGCCTACACTATATATATATACTCGTATAACTTTCACTTTATAAGAATAACGACCTCCGTGGCGTAGTGGTCACCATGCTAGTCCGCAACCCAGAGGTCCCGGGTTCGATCCCCGGTCAGGGCAAGTTGGAAAATTGTCTTTTTCAAATTGTCCTGGGTCTTGGATGTTTATATATACAATGTGTCCGGTCAGCGGTGTCGGAGACTTTGGGGGGATGAAATACGGTATTTTTTATCGACAAATCACCCCTCATAAGTAGTTTTTCTCCTACCATAATAAAATGGCAGCCATTTTGTTTTTTTTTTAATCGAAGCACGAGTTTTGTACTAAATTAGCCATAGCTCCCTATGTAGAGGTCCTAGAAACACAAAATAAGTCTCATTCGAAAGCGAAACATGTAGACCATAAAATATTGGTAAAAAATGCTAATTTTATTTATAAAAAGAACCAAAAAAATTGCTAAAAGAAAATAATTAAGTAATTATTTTGCATTTTTTTTACAATATTAGGTTTAAAAAAAATCTAAGCTGTTGGCCTACATTTTTTTTATGTCTAAACGATAGAACAGTATGTCCCCTAAATAAAACAGCATACATCTTAGCCCTACGTTACATAGTTCAGAAGCTATGATGGTTTGAATAGACCCCTTATTGTCTAATCCGGCAGTTGAGAAAGAAATAAAACAAAATACTTAGTCTTCACGACATTCATTTTGGCAATTAAAAAAAAACAATGTTTTAACCATTGTTGTAGAGACTAATTAGGACCTGGTGATGAAGATGATGATGATAACCATTGTTCGAAATGTCCTCCGTGGTGTTGCAGACATGCTGTTGCTCTTACTGCCACATGTTGCGTAGAGCGTCTTATCATCGCTTTGTCATTCTTTAATTCATTTCCGACTTGAATAATTTTGTTAATTAGCTGGGGTCAAGTCCGGTGAACGCGGTGGCCAAGCGATTGTTCCACCGCGTTCACCGGACTTGACCCCACTTGATTTTTTCTTGTGGGGTACAATGAAACAGAAAGTCTATGTCGACGTGCCAAATACACGCGAGGAGCTAATTAACAAAATTATTTAAGTCGGAAATGAATTAAAGAATGACAAAGCGATGATAAGACGCTCTACGCAACATGTGGCAGTAAGAGCAACAGCATGTCTGCAACACCACGGAGGACATTTCGAACAATGGTTATAATCATCATCTTCATCACCAGGTCCTAATTAGTCTCTACAACAATGGTTACAACATTGTTTTTTTTAATTGCCAAAATGAATGTCGTGAAGACTAAGTATTTTGTTTTATTTCTTTCTCAACTGCCGGATTAGACAATAAGGGGTCTATTCAAACCATCATAGCTTCTGAACTATGTAACTTAGGGCTAAGATGTATGCTGTTTTATTTAGGGGACATACTGTTCTATCGTTTAGACATAAAAAAAATGTAGGCCAACAGCTTAGATTTTTTTTTAAACCTAATATTGTAAAAAAAAATGCAAAATAATTACTTAATTATTTTCTTTTAGCAATTTTTTTGGTTCTTTTTATAAATAAAATTAGCATTTTTTTTACCAATATTTTATGGTCTACATGTTTCGCTTTCGAATGAGACTTATTTTGTGTTTCTAGGACCTCTACATAGGGAGCTATGGCTAATTTAGTACAAAACTCGTGCTTCGATTAAAAAAAAAACAAAATGGCTGCAATTTTATTATGGTAGGAGAAAAACTACTTATGAGGGGTGATTTGTCGATAAAAAATACCGTATTTCATCCCCCCAAAGTCTCCGACACCGCTGACCGGACACATTGTATATGTATATGTTATAAAATATAGTATCGTTGAGTTAGTATCCCATAACACAAGTCTCGAACTTACTTTGGGGCTAGCTCAATCAGTGTAATTTGTCCCTATATATTTATTTATTATTATTTATTTATTATTATTATTATTATAAAGAGTGGTTCATCTATCTAATTGTAAGTCTCGAAATTAATTGCGATGTCAACAAAAATCTCATCATTGTGGAACGATTTATTTTAGCCTAAAATACATTATTACTAAATGCCATGTAAACTGAGACTGCTTTAGTTAATTACAATTAACAGATAAAACTATCTGAGTGTATTTTTCTTGCAAATAAAAAAAAACTTCTATAATTTAGGTCTGACAATCCGCTCTTACGAGTTTTTTATCATCTTCATATTTAAAAAATACGAATAATGTTAGTTAACCCTTTTGTTGGCAGTAACGGCTATGTTTTCACTGCTCGCTTAATATACACACAATCACAATGTCTTGACGCTTCAGCAACTTTCTTCTGAACTATCTTTTAGGTGCAGTCGCTTTTCACTTGGACCGCACATTAAACTAGATTATCTTAATGTATTTATATGCGGTCGGAGCTAATTTTCGGACAATTACTGTGGTTTTACCCGCCAAGGACTGAGGTGCGCTGTGTAAACAATTGTTTGTAGTTGTAGGGGCATATCTCAGAAACTAAAGTACCTACTGTAAATAGAATGATCATCACGTTTGATGTCAATTTGATTTAATAAATAAGCATCTTAGCGACCTAGCTTTGCTGGATGAAAAACATGGAAAAAAAGAGTTTTATTTCACCTCCAAAACCGGCCTGCATAAGGGCAGGTAAGAGTATTTTGGGGCATTTAGGGCTGCAAGACACAAATGTCAATTTTATCGTAATGGTGGGCGAGAATTTGGCAAAATGCATCCAAACAGTGATGAGCCCACCGCATCCGCATCACCTATTACATGATTCGCGTTTCCGCTCATTCCCTCGATCGGCTTTTCCATTCTGGGCGGGAAGGTAAGCACCAGCATGGGAGAACTAGAAGAGTAAATATATAAAGAGGTTGAAAGGCTCCAAATATTAAAGCTTGTATTCAGAGTACATAAAGCAAACTACCTACATTAGACTACAAACTTAAAGGTCAATTTAACAGTTCTTGAACAAACACTCCGCCCTCAACCCTTGGCCGCAGACAGTGAAAAATACACAAGAGTCGTCAAGTAAAACGCAGCTAATTTGGGAGGCCTACCTTATCTTCGGGTAACTTCGACATCGGCCGTCATTTGTCTTCGTCAGTGTTGTCGGTGATCATTTATGCCACAGCACACCCTACCCTTTCATGGGGACATACGGGAATATGTTTGCGGGAGCTGAACATTGTGTGTCCGCAAGTGTACAACACAGAGCCTTAGCTTTGCGTTGTATTTTTCAAATTATGCTAGTTCTACGCTAGAGGAGTGGGTTTAAGAAGATGGAATAAATACAATTAACGTTTTCTTTTGTTTCCATCACCGCTTCCACTACAATACCACCCAATGGACACCAACATCAACCCACAGCGTGACCACACAACATTTGTTATTGCAACGCCCATAACCTGAAGGATAAATAAAACCAGTAAGCTTTCACATGGGTCTTTTTTCTTTATATCTATCACATAGTCTTCACATTTTACTTATGCATTGTATTACTATTGTATTATTATTATCTCACATATATCATTCACTTACGTACTTACGGTGTTGTGTTCAGCTAAAAAAATATTTTAGGAAAAGCGCAACGAAGTATTTTCCTCGGATGTTCACACGGAAGTCTAGAGTATAAAACGATTGTTGCTTCTTTCCTGTACTGGTTTTAGTTAATAACATCAATAGTTTTGGTTTGCAGTAAGCCATGTTATCAGATATCCTTAATTGCCTCTGTGCCATTCCGGAGCCAGCGACTAGATTTCTTTACTACCAACAAGTTCGGCATAACATCTTCCCGTATATCCTCACCACAGACATTCCCGACCCGTCACCCCTATTCTAAACAACATAGGGACGTATTTCGGATGACATATGTGGTGAAATGACTTTCAGCTTCTTGAAGGAAATTGCGGGCACTCGTCTGAACAGTTACACGGTGACTTTGCTTTTTCTGAACTTGAAAATAGAATATAAGACTTGCATTTTTTTTTTGTTGCCCGTTATTAACTTACTGTTCATCAGGAGGCAAAAAACAAAACCCCTTTTCTAGTAGTGCGTAAGGAGTCACCTTAACTTGTGACTAGATATACTTAGGAGTAGGTACTATTTTCTTTAGTTTATGAGTTTTACAAGGACAAGAGCCTGACCCTTTTTTGCTTGGCGAATGAAGTACCTGAAGGAATAAATCTTTTCGCTGTACTTATATTTTTTCAGCTCATTTCAACACAACAGCGAGTAGGTAGATCTAAGTAAAATTTCGATATTTAATAAGTTTTTTTTTTTCTTATTTATCCTGAAACTCGCAAGTCAGGAAAAGAAATTAAAATAACGAGATTCGGAAATCAACACAATAAATTGATCAAAATTCTGAAATTAGATTAGATCAAAAATCTGAACTAGTGGGTAAGCAAGTCAAAAGAAAAAAATATCTAATATCGAATTCTGCGAACCCTCCATAAATATTTACGTCCATTATTTACATACTAAACATACGTCCATCAGAACTCTATATTTAGGATTGTGACGCACAATTAGGTCAAGTTTCTGTAAGGAGGACTCACGTTTTTCTTTTTCCAATCCCGGCCAGTAAATTAACGAAAAAGAAAATAATAAAATAATTCAAATATCGAACTGCGCAAACCTTCCATAATTGGTTTACGTCCATTATTTGCATACGTCCGTTTGTTTTTAGGATTTCGACGCCCCACAATAACTTGGTCAAGATGTTTCGAGCAGTTAATTTAGTTTGCTCTGATAAGGGTCAGACCCTTCCAAGATGAATCCTTCAGGTAGGTGGTCAGTTGAGACAAATATTGGAACTGGAATCGCGTTATTAAGCACTTGGATTTGCATATTCGTGTTTGGTTTAAGATAGCTTAATTAACAGAATAGGTACCTACGTTGTTATGTACTCATGTGTGTGTACGATAGTCAACTTATCTCTAGAGTTCTTTGTATTTAAAGATTAAGCTATAATACAAAAATCATTTAAGCTAATGCGTACTTTTTACTTTGATTATTAGTTTATTTTTAATTTTTATTACTAAGTACCTAACTTTTTGGTCAACGCGTGTGGCAGATATTTTAAACTGCCTAAAGGTATATTACTAGGTACTAGGATTAAATTGAATTATAAAAAGTTACATACTTACAGTACTTACTACCAAAAAGCAACGCACTAAAATGAAAGGTTTCGACGATGTAAAAATCATCAAGTAACGTCATCCATACCTGCGACAGGTTGTATACGTTTAATAGTTCACTTCTTGTGGAAAAAATGATGATGATAATGTCTAAGAGCGGTAGCTCCCGAGCGGATATTAAAAATACTTCAAAGTTATCATTTAAACATTAAAATACTTGGAAATCCAAAAGCAATACCGAACTATTAATTATTCGCTAAGAAATTCATACGTCAAGCTTTCTTACCCCTGGACAGGGGTCAAGATATGGTCGAATTAATATTCATACGACGGGCCCAGGTGGACGTCACAATCTGAGAAGGGTGGCCTTAGGACTGGACAGTGTTGTGATTAGTTTACAGAAGCGACATTGTTGTGTGGGAAATTCGATGCCTAACATTATCAGGAAAAGTGTTTAATTCTGAGAGGCATTTTAAGACAGTACACCTATGCTCTGTAATACATGAAATGAATACATTTATTAGTGATATCTGATATACTATTCAGAATATCCTTTTTCACCCGACATGTAATTCACCATTCCATACAAAAGTCCTACGAGTATATCGACCTATATTGAATAAAATAATCTAAATTTTCACATCTAACAATTTTTTTAGAAATGTTTTATCAGTATTTTGAGCTGAACTTGCTGTTAATGTTTTCAATGATATTTTGTTTTTCCTGTTTTTTTTCTTACATTGTAATATAGAAAAACGTTTGATATCTCTGAAACTTGGACTCTTTCTCGCTCCATCATAACATCGTAGATTTTAATTTTATTTGATGTCAAACGTTTACGTGTATAGTGTCTTGAAAGAAGCGAAGAACGCGTGCGCAACGGCGCAGTTGCCAAAAGCTGCTAAGTACTTATCAACGCATGTTACAAACGCATATCAATCGACTGGCCCATCTGCACTGCTATCTACTCTTTACAGGGAGGCTACCCAAGAACGTGGCGGGGTGGCAGCCCTTGTCTTATCTCTGCCCACGCCCGAGGACTGCCTGATGGATTAACTGCATTGTTCCTCCGTCCAGTGACGAATGTATAATTATAGTCATTTTAAATTGATACAGGATTTGCGTGGATGTTTGCTTTGACAGCCTTTTCTTTGGTGACGCAAGAAGTGCAAGAACTCACGTTGAAAGTTTTCTTTGTTTTCACACTAGTCTGAAAGGAGCACGGTGGCCCAGCGGGAGTGCGCTTTACTACTGCTTTCGCAAGTAAAGCGCCACCGGGCGTGGTACGCATTTGGATGAGTGAACACAAGTGGCTTAAGAAATTCTCGAGCGCCTCCGTGCTTCAGAAGGCACGTATAAGCCGTTGGTCCCGGCTGTCATTGTATGGCAATCGTCAAACTATATCAGTTGCCTTAGGCAGCTTGATAAACCTGACCCCAGTGTTGGCAACTCATACAGGAAAAAAACAAACAATTCTGTAAGTAAAAAATACGGAGGATTCATTCATTGCTTCACTTCCTGATGGTAAAATCTGATCTACAAGGCCTGGGATACGTATGAATCAATCAACTTGTCACTATTTCTTTTAGGTACCTGTTTTTCACTTTTCTGAACAATGACTTCAAAGTGGCCTTGGAGCTTCTTATCTTTGACTCTATGCCCTTTATGCGATATAAGATATAATAGTGTATGTTTTGCAGTAAGTATAATATTTATAATAAAAACTGTTTATTTTGTATCAAAAACTACAGTTCTTTCAACTAATCATATACACAAAAGATTACCGAGTTCCTAGACTAGGCAAAAGCCTGTGTTTTAGAGACTGGTAAGTAAGAATGAAGTATATTTTATATGACAATTTCGGTTAGTGTATGTGGCGTTGCACTCCACACTAGAATCCCCTGTGTCGTGCAAGGTGTTAACTTAAAATCTAGTTATGTTAGTATCTACATTTATTGTGGTCATTCTAGTATGTGAAATTAATCCTTGCATGAAGCACTGTAGAATTTTTTATTTTTCCTTATATTCCTTTAACTTGTTATTTTTAAAATAAGTTGCTTTTTTGTAATGACAATTAAAAACGTTTCCACGGTTTGAAATGATTTTAAAGTACTCAAAACATATTTAGGTAATCTAGGTTAAAGTACTAAAAATATCTTTAGATACTTAAGGTTTTAAATTAGATTTAATTAATTAAAGTATTTTAAGTTTTTTTTGTTAAAATATTTATTTATAATGAATACATGTTGTATAATTCCTTAGATGCAAAATATGTTTTATTAATAATTTTAATTGCCCTTGAAATAGTTACAGTTTATATTGTTAGACGTCATATTTGATATTTAGTTTTAGTGCAGGTAAAACCTGCTAAGTCTACACGGTCGGCTCGGTCAAGTGAACGCCCCTGATTTACGAAATATCTTAATTGGATGTATCCAGTCAAGCATTATTATTTACACACTAGTTTAAGCCTGCCAATATAAATTTACGTCTCTTAACAGCTTAATTAAGACATTTTAGTTACTTGTTATCATTTAGTAATGTTTATGCTGTCGACAAAATACTATTAAAAATAAAAAAAAACCCGGGCAAGCGCGAGTTAAACTCGCGTGGAGAGGTTCCCGTAAAATGTGAATGTTTTTAAATTAATATAAAATATCACAATTGAAATTCTCATAGTAAGACGCGAGTTAACTACTACTAGCGCTATCTAGTGGAGTTTTAGTGAACTATTTTCCGTAAGTGAACGTAATATATTTAGTTTACCACTTTATTTTCAATTGA
This sequence comes from Acrobasis suavella, assembly GCA_943193695.1. Lineage (NCBI taxonomy): Eukaryota > Metazoa > Arthropoda > Insecta > Lepidoptera > Pyralidae > Acrobasis > Acrobasis suavella. The sequence continues at coordinate 5,508,054 of OW971945.1, read as the reverse complement.
TAGAATTCTTATAGTTTTCCTATGGTCTACAAGCAATGAACTATATATTGTATATTTTTTCTTCAAAATATTAAGCTCAGTAGTTTCGGAAATCAGGGTAGGGAAATGGTCAATATTCGTCTTCTTTCATGAATAAAATCAAAACTGTTTATTTTACAATAATAGCAAAAATAGATTTGAGATCCTCGTAACGAGCTCTTTCATTTGATGACACAGTAAGGCATACAAAACTTTTTTATGTGTACCTACTAATTTGTCCCCCGAAAATGACATTTAAAATAAATTATTTACTTTTTGTGCTTGGGTCATAGAATTACACCATCGTACCAAATTTCACCTGATTTGGTCCAGAAGATTCAGAGCAAATTGGCTGTGACAGACGGATGGACAGACAAACGCACGAGTGATCCTATAAGGGTTGCGTTTTTTTAATGTTTTGTCCAGAACCCAAAAAGTATGTTAAAGTTCGTAGTGTGACATAAAATTGACCAGGTGAGTGAGGAAAATGAGGAGGGTAATAATATGAAATCTAATCAACATAGAAAATAGTTTCAATTTCTTAAAAAAGAAAGTTAGGTATTAAGTACATTTTAGGCTTTGCGACATTTGGGTGCATACCTATTATTTAAAAATTACTTTTCATCTCATCTTCTCGAAAAACGATTTTTTCATCCCGAAACATTTGGAGCTAAAGTTACTGGTTATTCTCTCCGGACTAAAAACTGAAAAAGACGATCTCTAAGTAAGGGATTAAAACCAATTAAGTAATCTGAACACGAGTGTAATCTATGTAGAATCAAAATAATTTTGACAGTTCAGCAAAAAAAAAGCAGAATTTTGTTTTAAAATAAAAAATAATTGGCACAGACGTTGTGATTTTTTTTAAATTTAGTATATATATCGTCGTCAACATGGATGAATGTAGGAAAACATTTTTATGTTCTTCGCTTTGTTAATAGATAATAATATAATTAAAAAGCGCAAGTTTTCTCTTTGATTAAAGTATTAACAGAAGTTTTAGGTTATTGACATGTAATTATTTGTGTAAATGTGAATACTTTTTCGTAAGTTTAAGCCGATAGTGAATAGGTATCAGGTTTACTTAAAAAAAAAAAAATATATAAAGGACCAAGCGAACAAAGTTATGAGTGAACATTTTATCGTAAGTTGGTGGTCTTCGAAATTTTATTTCTTGGTATTTATTATATGAAAACGACACCAAACAAAGGTTAGTATTAAATTGTCGGTTAGGTTCTGATTAGGTATTGTGGGTGTTCTACTTTTCTTTATATTCTGTTATGTATTTACTAGATTTCCTCATAAATGGAGATGAAAAGTAGTGTGCTACTCGGGTACGGTAATATTTTTATCTCGGGCGATATACATGAATCCCTCGCTTCACTAAGGATTCCACCGTAGACTTACTCGATACGCTCGTGATTCAACTGTGGAATCCTTCGTTTTGCTCTGGATTCAGAATAGCGCCCTCGCCGTCAACTATCACCTTATCCCCTTGTAGCACAATCTACTATTATAAAGGTATGTAATAATCCTTGTAAAAATAAGTGACTCCACCTGATTCTTCGTTTTTATTTGGACTGGTTCCTAACCTAAGTACTATTTAGAAATGGCATCATGAATACTATGTAGCAATCTTTTTAAAAATAAGTAACTTAACATAATTCGTCGTTTTGTTTTTTACTGGTACTGAGTTAAATCAATGAAACATGTAACTAAAATTATTATACTCGTTCTTATAATGCACTAAGCCATTAATATTTTCAGAAAATAGCAGAACCGCTTTCATACATATATTGAGCAAGTTATGCGTCTATTCGCTTTTCCCAACTTTTACAATACGCAATCTAAATTCAAAATATATGTCGTCACTCGATCCACTTCCGGCCGAGCTTGAATATCCGTCTAAGTTCCACTTCCGGCGGAAGCGGCCGCAGCCAACATGGCGGACGTCTTTATCTGAAGAATTTACGATAGTGATTCAAATGTGATGTGGAAGGGTGATAGCGTGCCCTTATTACGTTTTGGGTAATTTTATAAAGGTACTTACATTGATTAAGCAACAAAAGAAGGGTTAAAACAGAGTAGTACACATTATTTACTAGTACTTTACTTTTAATTTCTGTGTTTTGTTTTCGTATAAGTTTTTCTTTGTTTTTTGTAAGCGTAAGGCTTCCGCGGAAGACCAGCGTCGTAGTTCGCGCTATACGACATATGCTGAGCGGTATTGTATTCATGTGTCTAATGTACTTATACCAAATAAACTTTTTTTTTTTCTTTCTTTAGTAAAAGCCTCTTATGTCACATCACACATGCACAAATGTTAAGAACCTAACTTTGCTTATTTGTACTTGCTTAAGACCTTGCAAAAAAAAACAGAAAATAAGTAAAAGCTTCGAAATAAAAATAAATATTCAAAAGTGTCACATTATTACACTTTTTGTGTTGGGAGTTAAAAAACTCTGTTACTCTGTCAAGACCTTAACTTTTGTTTACATCAACTTTTTCATAAAAGTGAAGTATTTAATAGATACAAGTGTTACTTTGCGAAAGTCAAAGTTACATACTATATAAGTAATTTGAATTACTTTGTGCGATTTCGCCACCAGGCTGAATTGCACAAACTCACCAATCCAGACTAAATCACAAACCGCGCTGAATCAGACTGGTGGCAGAATCGCACAAAGTAATTCAAATCATATATATGTAAAAAGTAAAATATTATAATCAAAAGAAAGCATAAAATATGAGCTCTCATGTCACATTACTGGTAATTCCCGCTCGCATCCCGGTCCAGTTGAGTCGCACGCGCATTCGCTCAACCGATCGTGACCGCGCCAGACATTTTATTACCATAATTTAAAACAAATATCTGATTGTGTGTAGTCGGCATTAAAGTGTTAAACCATCTTGTTGTAGGGTTGCTTCAGAAAAGTAGAGATGAGCATTTACTTTGTTTTTGTTTTTCGTGTGTGTAAGTGGTCAACGCTAGTGTCAGATTTTTCAAGCTAGCGTTTTTCGGAAGTCACGTATAAGCCGTTGGTCTCGGCTGTCATCATTGTATGGCAGTCCTTAATCTATGTCAGATTGTAATTTTTTATACTTTGTTGTACATAAATACAAAATGTAATTAGTACAACAGGCTGACCTTATGCTAAAAGCATTCTCTAATAATCAAACCTTTGAACTTGGATGCCTTTTAGTGATATTTGGGTAAAATTGTGTATGAATACACTAATGATCAACACTAAATCTGATTATGCTTTATTAGTTTAATATTTTCTTTAATTAAGGAAAATACTTAGATACCATTTTCTTTGTAGTCTTAGCGCGTTTTCTATTGAATCTTTTGCTGTGTCAGCTGTGTGTGGCTGTGTGTGACTGTGCGTGACTGTGTTTGGCTGAGTGTGACTGTGCGTGACTGTGTGTGACTGTGCGTGACTGTGTGTGACTGTTTGTGACGGTGTGTCACTGTGTGTGACTGTGTGTCTATCGGAGCGGTCTGCTTTTCGGTTTCTTAAAAGGATATTATTAGTCTTGCAGATAAGGTAAAGTAAAAAGAAAAAGAGGAAAAACTATTTAATTGCACAAACTCACTTTAATATATTTGACTAGACATCTGTAAGGCGTGTCGTCAACCCTTCAAGAAATAATTTTTTTATTTTCAACGCGAAAATTTTTATACTTTTTCTTAAATCACGTTTGGAAGTTAGAATGGAAGGCCTTTACCCAGCTTTCTGCAGGACAATACATCACAAGCTAAAATAGGATAACATGGCCGCACTTAACGCTGTTTAAGGTGCAAACTGCAAACGTTTAAGAAACTATCAAGCCCCGTCTTGGACTAAGACCCTAGAGCAATCTTTTGCGCACCCTAGCGCGTCCAATAAACATTCCATCGTTGGTCACGGCCTCACGGCGCAGGCGCAGCGCATCACAGGCACATGCGACACGTGTGTGTAGGGCTTTATAGACTAGGAGGCAACAGCTCAAACCTTGAGTGACCAATAAAGAAAAAACCGGAAAGCTTATTCTAGGTCGGAGTGCGAAAAGCAGCACAGGTGAAGAAAAATGTTACCAGGAATATGGTTTTAGTATTGCTGGGACTTTTTTTCTGATTGTGACACAGGTACTCCTACTGAAATATAATATTACAATATGTAACAAAAACCCTGTCCGATCCTTGTAGGAGCAACTTTTTTGGTTCATATTGACGGTCTCAATATGAAACACTTTTCCTATGGGACCAATCCTTGAAACTCGAAAATAAAATCGAGATTTTCATACAAATTGCCGGGCCGGCCGACCACTTTTGTATGAAAATGCCAATTGTATATAAGATATAATATTACAATAGGTGATTATGATGATTTACAATGATTTGATGTAATTAAGTATATCAGAAGAGAATCATAAAATAAGATAGAAGCTTATTCTACAGCAAGTACCTAAGATTTCTGTATTTTAAAAATTGCCTCCAGCTCTTTGGCTATCCACGTAAGGACTGTCGTCGACGATACGCCTATTTTGTAAAGTGCAAAACCATATATTTACTTAATACAAAATTCAGACAGAATCCTATCAAAATCCTAAAGCAAGTACCTTAAATGAGTTTCTGTATTTTAATATGTAAGAAGATTTGAAACAGTATAAATTGCGTCTAGCTCTTTGGCTCTCCAGCTAAGGACTGTCGTAGACGATACGAGTGTTCGTGCGGCATGCCCGCGGCAGATCGCGAACGCCATCTTTATAAGGTGGTAAAACATATATTTAATACTAAATTCCGCACACGATCCTCGTGTGATGTTCGTGCTGGGGTGATGTATAGCCGAGATCGGTTTGTTTGTGTTCGTGTTGCTTCGTGGTGCTATTTTGATTTCGACGTGATTGAGAAAATGTACTTAAAGTAACAGAAAATAGCCCCATGCCGCGCGGTAGAAATCTTAGATTTTAAATTATCTAATATTTTTGCTTATTTTTTAAATTTTGTTTAAAGTGCTGCGGTCTGCTTTTCGGTTTCTCCAAGGATACCTATTATTAGTCTAGCAGCCAAGGTAAAGTAAAAGAGAAAAAGGCAAAACCATTCTATAGTTTTGACCGGACATCTGCTAGGCGTGTTTTAGAAACCCTTTAGAAATAAAATTGTTTTATTTTAGTTTATTTTGTTTAAAGTTAATTTACTTAGGTAATTTGTATGTGTAGTCTTTTCTCTCGATAAAGTAAATCGTAAACAGAAAAATTTATTTTATAATTATTCGCACACACATATGGACTTAATCTATAAGTTCAGAATATAGTTCAGAAGAAAAGGTTACCTACTATATTGCTATTTAAAAAAAACATACTTTGATCCCTCAAATAAATAAAATAGGGTATAAAAGTTTAGAAACTCAGTATTTTGCTATATAATATGACATCGATTTGACTAAGTACAAAAAATTAGAACAATGCCAAAAACCCTAAGAAAAAAAGTAAGCTGTTTCATACATTTTGTCATAAAATGTGAAATATAATATGTCTATTAAAGGAATTCAAGATATACTTCATTTTAATTACTCAGTGCTAAAGTACTGAAACTAAATAAAATAAAATTGTAACAAAATACCACTTTCACTATTTTTTATTTGAATTATTTAGGTATAAGGTAGTCACTTTCTACTACAACAATAATGGCGTGTAATTTGTCTATTGATTCCAACTTATCTCGGTGCTTAAAACTAAAACACCATTACAAATGGCGCCCAAACCTATCTAACGGAAATCGAGAAGACGATTTAGGCTTTAATAAATCTACCATCGGCCAGGGTAATGTATTTCTGTTCGGACGTTACACTTACTTTGGCAATTTGCGGCAACCTTTGTGCCCTTTAAGATATCTCGACAGACAATTGTGAAGGGGTTGGCTGTGTGCGTGAGTTCCGGAGGTAGGGTTAGTGTGACTGGGATCATTTTGGTGTGTTTTAGATAGATGTTACATTTTTTTTAATTTTTGGTTTGCGGAGGTCAGCTGACGGCAAAATGTGAAATGTACCTATTTTCTTCGATATAGAGCCGTTCTTATAATTTAGTTTAATTTAGGCACTGATCAATACACAACAATATAATACAATATCAACAATATAATACAATATCAAAAATAGCAATGCACGTCTCTACCTAGGTTAGGTATCGGACCCCGGTCTCTGAAGCATCACCGCTGAGGATGCAACCGAAAATACGCTTGAATGATGAACTGAAACCATGAAGGAACGGAAACTAATAAAGTTTATGTAGCACTAGCGGTCTGCCTTGGCTTTGTACGAGTTTGTATTATACGTGTAAACCTTCCTCTTAAAGCACTTTATCTATTGATGAAACCGTATCAATAGTATTTTAAGTAACAGTTGTATAAGAAGGTTCAAAAATACGAGTAGCGCAGGTTACGATGCGAGCTTTGGCGAGCATCGTAAGGAGACGCCATCGTGCATTTTTTGACGTGCTCATACTACGTTGCATACAATAGTTTCTCTACGACTCTATTAACTAAATAAAATACATAAACAAACAAAGAAAAATATGAAAATGTTTGACATATTATGTAAGGCAGATACTAGGTACCTATGGTAATGTTTATTTTTATAAATTGACGTTTTAGTGTCTATATTAAAAAACGTTTTTCTTATTTTGACAGGAAAGAATTTATTTCGGAAATTTTTATTATTAGTACGAACTACATGAATTAAGTTGTTTGTTAAGTTGGTAGTTGTGCTTTTTTTTGTTAAGTTAGTATTGGTTAATCGAGTAAAATCTTAACCGAAGTGCTTTTCATATGCACTATCGTGCATAGATCTGAAGAAAAATAATCTGGGTCTATGTCTAGGAGTATTTTTTTGGCGAAATAACGACACATGTGCTATTATATTAGGAATAGAGTGAAGACTTTTCTGAAATCATAATATATTATCTATGTTCTTATAATAGTATTCAGGACAATTTAAAAGGCAGATAAAAGGACAGGAGTAGAAAACATCCATTTCGTAATTTTAAAGATCTAAGCGTAAATACATAGGGACAAAGAGGGAGTGGGAGAGGTATTGATAAATTAAAGAATATTGATTCGGTTTAACTGCATTACTGTCCAACTAGTTTAGTATCACACCCACTGCATTATTTCAAATGTTTTTAACTTTCAGTTTCATTAACGCACGAAGAGAGAAAAATTCAAAAATTAATTTTTTATTGTAAAAGTATATCATATCTTTGAAACTATTCCAGTAAACGAATAACTTAATTATGAGGCACGATATCATCATCTCTATATTTATCCTTAAACAAAGTTATCCTTCTACGTGATATATTCTCGTCTTCAGGAAGGGCTAAGGTCTGAGCCCATTTACAAATCACAAACACTGACCACCCGCCACCCTCACAATTATATACAACCCTTCGACTTCACCTTTAGGAACTTGAAATATGGTTGGATTGAAACACCCTTTAATCGCCCTGGATCGTAAAGAAAGATGCATTATTCATTCAGTGAATCTCTATTTGGATATTTAATTTTAGCTCAAATGTGAGCTCTCAGAATTTTCTCTTTGACGTTTTTTATATAGATAGAGGGAATGGGTAGACACGCATTCCTTAAGTACAACGAAAGATAAGTAGATAGACATCTACTTATCTTTGGTGTGTGTAAGTGGCTAACACTGGTGTCAGATTTTTTAAGCTGCCTAAAGGCAGTTTTAAATAACTAAATAAATAGGGACAAATAACACTGATTGAGCTAGCCCCAAAGTTAGTTCGAGACTTGTGTTATGGGATACTAACTCAACAATACTATATTTTATAACGAAAACATATATAGATAAACATCCAAGACCCAGGACAATTTGAAAAAAGGCCATTTTCAACTTGTCCTGACCGGGGATCGAAGCCGGGACCTCTGGGTGGCGGCCTAGCATAGTGAGCACTACGCCACGGAGATCGTTAAAAAAAAGTTGACATAGCTTGACGACTGCCATACAATTATTATAGCAAGAAGCACGAAGGAGCTCAATAATTTTTTATGTCACTTGTGATCACCCCCATCCAACTGCGAACCATGCGTGGTGTTGCTTAACTTGCGAAAGCGCAAGTAATACGTACACTCGCCGAGCCACCGAGCTTCATAGGAATGGGTGTAAATGAGAATCACGTTATAATAGGCGATACGGCTTGGTATCACTTTTTCCACCTCGATTTGATTTACCTAATAAAGTACCTACTAAACTACACATGTTTGATTTTCTTGCTGTTTTATAATTTTTGACATTTCCCAGCATTTAGTAAACCGATCAGAGATAGAGAAAATCATGGTGCCTTCAAGCAAACTTCTTTCAAAAACAAAGATAAAAAAATTCAAGTACCCAATTAACTCAACATGAGGGCTAATAACATGAACAACTTTATCCAACATTGCGTAAAATAATATGAGCACACTACAGATGCAGCTGGAAATGCGCATTGAGCGATAAGCCGATCCGAGCGGACTTTGATGTTACTGTCCGCGCGTCTCCGCTTCCGACCGCCTTAGTGTGGATACGCCTTTATGTGATGTCCCACTTCTGATGTAGATGCGAAATGATGGCATAGTGAACCTTTGTATTGTGTTCTAAGGTAAATCGTTAAATATTTTATCTTTTTTTCCTTTAAAATCTCATTAGTCCACTTTTGAAACTAATATGCATCAACATGAGGCAGTTAAATATTGATTCAGGTTTATGTGATACGCTGCTAACTCCATTATGGAAATGACAACGTATTTAATGTCGATGTCTAAGGCGTTGCTTTCTTGGGCGCGGGAATCGTGACGATATAATCTTCATGCTACCTATACAATTCAATACTAACTCTATGAACGTGTCTCCACACGGCAAACTCTCCTTTACCAACGCCGTACAGCATATCACAGAACCAATTGCAGGTCTTTTATGGCACTGTCCAAATATTTACCTACATTTTTTTTTGTGAATCTTTGTCTTGTTTCATAATTCCTTAAAATTGGTAGACATTGGCAAGGCCGGTAAATTAAAAAAATAAATGTAGGTACTAGATTTGACAGCGATATCCGCTTTATTCTCTTCCGTTTTAATTAAATAGGTTTATTGTCCGATTATGTCCACACTAACGTTTCGTGCAGTACGAGGACAGCCGCATTGTTGCTCTGATTCGAACGCAGACATCTCCAAACTAACTCGATCCGTTCTCACGTATTAATATATTCTATTCGATTCTATAATTCCAGACGATGTATCGATTGTGCTACTGCAGATTATAGTTTGCGTTGTTAGGACAGACTTAGTTCGAGATTAGCGTCCGATGTGGATTAGGAAGTTGATATTGAATTTGGTTTTCGATATATCGAGATGAGAATTTGGCTGTTGATTTGTTTTGAGTTTGGGGTACATACTTATTAGACTTTATTTCGTACTAAATAGCTTTACATCCTTGCTTTGTATTTTATAATATACCAAATCTGTATAGGTTTGGTTTTATTAACGAAATTATTTCCCACTAACACTATTTAGCAGCAAAATTTTAAAGTAATATCTCCAATTGTATCAAAAAACAGAATATCGCACCTACAACTACACTTAATAATAATGCATAGTGACAATAAAGACGCCATCCTTGAAAATCTTAGTGAGATTAGACAGAGTACATCCCCATGGTAAATCTCACTTCAAATATTACCTTTATTATCATAGGATATTTATAATATCTCTTAATAATCATCACTTTGTTTTGTGCTGACGTTCACTGGCTACTTACAGCTAAGTTTACTGTTGCTTCCAAAGCGCTAGTGCAGAAGAAACGGTAACAAACTGAACTGCAGCAGCAAGAACATTAACTCACAATGAAATAAATATTTAAAGTTGATATCTACAATTATGTTATTGGAAATGCTTGCAATTCCTCTTCATTATCAGGGTCATCACATCGGTTTATCTCAATTTACAGAACCGTCCTATTGGTACAGTTTTACCTATTAAATGTGATCTGGCGTGGCCTTTAGAACTAAATGAATATTCCCGTAACGGGTGAGCATCGAGTCTAATGGGCTTAATTAACCGAGGCACATTAACCCGGCGATTTTAAGTTCACACGTGCCACGGTATTGGAGCCAGGGCTTAAATGAGGGAAATGCAGATTAGTGCTTAGATAACTTTTACACCGGGCGAGTGTTTAGAAGGTGAGTCAAGTGGAGAGCGGCGGTTTTAAATAGAGAAGATGAATAATGTAGTTTTTGTTAAATGTCTCTGATTTAGTAAGCATCGGCGTAAAAAAGCCTATTAGCACAATTATATTTTTTATCGATTCATTAACTTTGTTTTTTAGTTGATTGAAAAAAATGATTGATAATTTTAGAAATAATAAAAGTTTAATAAATAATATTACCATAGTATTTTTTTTTATATGGATACTTTTGTTATGAGGCCAATTCTGTAAACGCAATATTTGACATAGTACCCGAAGAAATGTTCTTACATCACGCCTACAAATGCGACACTAGTGACATCACTCTTGTCCGGTCTTTCTTAGGCGCTCCGAGACCACGTCCAAAGGCTTAAACGTACGTAACTTTGTAACCTTTATCTTAAAGAGATTTTAGCAAGATATTTTTTTCATGAAGGTACCGAAAGAAGGTACCTTCATGAAAAAAGGTATGGGAAGTATTCCTAAAAATAGTTTTAGGAATACTTTCCATAGCACAGCGAAAATTATGCATCTTCCCTATTCACATATAAAGCTTTAATGAGCAAATTGTTATTAGTTATTAAATAATTTTTACATTGGTCTGTGAAGAGAATGGTGATTTTAAAATGACACGTACCGCAGTATTAGTGCCTGTAGTGTGCATAGATAATAATTATTACCTACATTAGGCAAGTATTGATAGGCGAGTCGAACGTAGTGGTGAATTACTTATTACATAACGTTGGAATTTAAAGTATGTAGTAGAAAGAGATATTGTTTCATATTTTACAGGTACGAGACTGATATTTATCTATGTGGTATAGGTAACATTTAATTTACTAAACCAATGTGAACTAATTCTAAGTGATTTAAATAATGTAGTTAATTATTTCGTATAATCTGGCCAGTTGTTTTATTTTATCTGCTATGCATTGTAGTGCTCCATTATTACTGTAGTATTTTACAGTATCATAGCACATCCAAGGGGTAATATACAAAGCATACTTAATACTTATCCTGCTTCTATTTATGTGACAAATGTATAAGATTGTGAGTTTCAGCGTTTTTTACTCGGACATGCAAAAATGGCTGAGCGGATTGCAATAAAATTTATGTGCATGTATATAGCTTAATACCTAATGGTACTTGAACTGGATTAATGTCTTATACATCTTAGCGTGCTCCCTGTTGCATCCTCAGCCGTGCTGCTTCAGAGCCCGGGTTTCGTTTTTCCGCTTTTTTTTCACCATTTTCGCCCAAGATAAGCGAAGACCAGGTAAATAGAGAAGGAATCGCCGGAAAAGTTTACGTAGGTATATTTTTTTTAAACCGAAACCTTTGTAAGGTTTGGTCGCATTTTAGAACTTACCTATAACTGAACATAAATACTAATGGTAGTATAACCTTCGATACCTTATCGATCAATGTAAAAACCCAAAAGACTCAGTTTCGTCATACACACAAAACAGTAACAATATAGGTATCAAAGTAGAACTGCCTACGACTGCAACCGCAAGCCATACATCAGGTGCATTCGTGATACAACTATATAACATAGTATATATTCGCTATGTTTTATCTAAATCGGTCACTCGCTGTGTGGGGGCCGTAATAATAAATCAGAATATGTATCTGCTGCTGACAAATCTTAATATATGACTTTTCTGTGAATGCCTAGATCAGATTTGCGGCCAGTGGCGAGTATGTCGCGACTTGTGATATATTATGCAAAGGTAAATCCATCTTGATCAGACAATAGTAAATCATAATATATGGTGGAGTATGTGGGCGTAGCTAGAGTGGCGGGAGGGGACATTGGGACAATGCGAAAGTTTATATGAATGTAAGGATGTTTGTTCCACTTTTACGCCAAAACGGCTGAAAAGATGGAATAAAACTTAACATGTTCATAGCTTATTACCATCAATTAACATATAGTATACTTTTTACATGTAAGGTTCCCATAGGAATGTCAAATTTTTAACGCGCTGGCATCAGCTGATGCCGGCGCTGCATGATCGTTTGTTTGATTTTCGTGTGACCAACACTGGTTGGTTTCAGATTGTTCAGGCTGCCTAACGGCATCTAATATAGCTTGACGACTTATGACAGCCGGCATGATGATAATATAATATAGATAGCCGCTGATGCCGCCTTAGGAAAAGAACTTATAGGCATAAAGCGCTATCGCCAATGCAACAGACATACAATTTTAGGTCTTACGGCTCTAAGCGGACTGAGCTGACCTGAAGACCCAGATGCCTCTTTTAGTATGATGGTGTGCTAAAAGATGAAAAAAGAAATAATGATAAAGTCAAGTCAAATATATCTTTATTATCATAGGGTATGTAATAGCTACGCATTTGCAGCGGCGGGGTGTGTGCAAACACTCATATCGTCTATGGCAAATTCTAGAATTTATCTGCTACGTTTCATCTACCAACTTGGTTGTCGACCTGGAACTATAACTGGCTTTCCTTACAATCTACTCTGGCTACGCTCTTGTAAAGCGACACACGGGAATTACGGGATGTTGAAATATGTGTGCAGAGGAAGGGAATTTGTATAACGTAATAAGTGGGTGAAAGTAGAAGAGAAATCAAGACTATAGGTATACCTCGTATCTTTCATATTCTGACGCAACATGGAAATCAAAAATTAGACTAGAACCAACCAAGGATTGATTCTAGTCTATCCTTTGGGTTAAGGGGAGGTCAGACAGCAGTCGCTCTGAGTAAAAAACTAGTAACCTTATCAAATCACCTAGGTTAGGTAGCAGACCCCGGGCTCTGAAGCGTTACCGCTGAGGATACAACCGAGAAAACGCTATACGATGACTACATAATAGCATTGCATAAATATTGATAGTTGACCTTGAAAAACAGTCACAATATCGATAGGACCATCGATAATATTGAATAACCGATACTATCGATAGTATCGATTGTCAATAGTTTGCGATACTATTGAATATAATAGTATCGAATACTGTCGATAGTATCTAAATCAATAGTATCGATACTGTCGATAGCTTTACCTTATATCAATGTATTGCAAACTATTGACAATCGATACTATCGATAGTGTCGATAGGATCGGTTATTCGATCTATCACTATCGATATTGTGACTGTTTTTCAAGACCAAGATAGTATCGATAGGCTATCGATATTTTATACTATTGCTTGCAACACCACTACATACTAGTAAAAAAAAATCTTTTGAAACTTTTACTGTGAGACCCATTCCAATGTGTTGTTCTAATGTTCGATATTTTTCGTAATACTAAAGTATTCAAGTCTGTTTTCTCAAGTTACTGAAAAAAAAATTGGTTATTATAGAAATTATGGCTTTTGTATGTTTAGCTATCTTTTTCTTCCATGTTGATCGGGGAGAAAAAAACTTTGAATTTACCTACCAGATGCTTCTCATACGCCATAGATCGAAAAAGCCGATCGAGGGAATGGATGAAAGTGCAGCTAGCAACCCATCGCAATTTTGATTCCTTTGCCAACTCCTAAAGAGTGCATAACAAAAATAAATGCTCTTTGGCTCTTGCCCTGCTTTGTCAACGTGCTCCACGTTGACAAAGCAGGGCAATATAAGACGCTAGACCTAAAATGCTCTGTGTCCCACAGGAATAAATACGTGAAGTGTACGTTTATTCTTTCGACGACAACTCAATAACTTTGATCGGAAATGTAAAATCTTGTAGAGTAGGCGAATAGAAAATACAAAAGCCAAATAAACAAAATTATCGTTAAATGTATTTTCGGTAAAATGTTGAAGATTAGTAATTAAATTATGGTAGTTAATTAGAATGTCGTCCGAAATTAGCTTTAATCGGCATCACCTGTAGGTTGACTGGTAGAAAAAGCCCTGGGTCTTAAGACCGCCTGTTACAATTTTTGAAATAAACTTAAATAAATAAATACCCAGCTTTTTTATGTTAACTTGTGGTAATTATATTTTTTAATTTGCCATGAAAATCATAAGACATTGGATTTTCGCTGGGTTTCCTATATAATTTGGCCTACTTTTTGATAAGCTGATTAATAGAAAAAATATGACCTTTTATTGTTAGTTTTTTGTATGTAAGTTCTCATTAATAAGGTACCTAAGGAACCTAGGCAATCAAAGAAGGAGACGTCTTAATTCTTTCTAAACCTCTGGCTGAGTTCCCACAATTTCCTGCGGGTATCATCCCCGCCTTATTAATTACTATTCCTTGAAGTTATTTATTGCCCAGTTAAGGTTTCAGCCGGGTTGCGTTTCACTGAAAACATTAGAACCTGTGAAATTAAATATATTTTTAATTAGACTTGTCGGTACTTACGTAACTGTTCTTATACAATACGATACCCTTTATTGCACAAAATAAATAAATACAGGACATAATTATCTTAAAAACTAGGAAATGAGCAAAAGGAAAAAAAATATATCTAATATAAAGTTATGTATTGTGTACAAATAACTACAGGGTACCACTATGTGGCTAAATTCATGACGAGGTATATCCCGAAAGTAGACGACGTTAGAGGGGTAGACCTAGGACTAGCTGGAAGGATGATTTAAGTAAGGTGGAGAAACGATGACCGGGGATGGCATTTAACAGAAAAGCAAAGAAGGATATGAGGGAGACCTTTGCCTAGAAGTGGGCCAAATTAAGTTAAACTTTAAATTTTCTAACAACAAACGATTGAGAGGACATCAGCTTAAAATATGCCGTATGAAATCAAAAAGGAAAGTAATTCATAATTTTCTCTTCTTCTTCTTCCAGAGAATGTTGTGACTGTACCTTCAGTGAACAGCTTCAAAAACCGACTAGACAATAACAAGATCATCAAACAAAGACGCACACTTATCAGCTACTTAATGAGCTGCTAGTGTATTCTACAATAAATAATAATACAATTTTAAAAGAATTCATTTTCGGGTAAAAAAAATGTAAATGATACGACATTGAATTTTTCGAATCAATTATTTCGAGTATATTGCTTCGTATCGCGAAGGTTAGTTATGGTTTCATACTTATAAGTCTACCACTAAGGTAGAGTTAGTTCCTCAGGATATTTCATAGTGTAATTAATTTTATTTCTGTTTCATTTATTTTATGAAACATTTTTGGTTATTTGTTATAAACATTACTGCACCAAAAATACAAAAGTTCGAAAGAGCAATTTATACAAAGGCGAACTTATTCTTTGTACGGATCTCTTCCAGAGCTGCAATAGATTGAGAAATAACATGCTCCACTTAAAGCAATAATTTTTCAAAACTAAAAACCGACTTTCCCCCTAAAACACAACCGATTTTAATAAATTTCTGGGCCTACCTGACAAGTATGCCGTTTCAAACAAAAACATAAATTTCCATATTGGTCCAGGCGTCTTCGAATATCAGCAAACATATTTATTTATTTTATTGACCAATTTATGTACACGGAAAATTTATACAGAGATACATCAAATAAAAGCTGTACAAAGGCACTACTTATTTCAAAAGAGATCTCTTCCAGTAGGCCGTGTGAGAGGACATACATACAAAAACAAAATCGCGACGAATTCATAACCTCCTCCTTTTGGAAGTTGGTTAAAAATGAGGTCATTTTTGACTGAGTAATCCATAAAGTTTGAAATATTTTTAACCTTCTAAAAACTAGAAATCTTTATTTCACCTAACACCGGAGCCTAAGCTTTAAGAGCGGCCTTCCCGTCTTGCTTTTCATACAAACGCTCGTACGTGATTATGACGTTGTAACTGATATTTCTTAATTTTTTTTTAACTAACAGGTATCTTGTCCACTATTTCTAGGTTTCTATCGAAATAAAAAATTAAAATTTGGAGAAACAAATTCAGTATAAGCCTCCAAAAATCTGCTTTTTGCACAAATTTTACATTAACTTCAACCGTTTAGAAAGTACTCATAATTTGTAAGGTAAAAAAATATTTCAATAGAAACCTTGTAAATGTAATGAAAAATTCAAATAAAATACATTTATTTTACACACTTGTAAGGCTTACTGAAAAACAAGTATCATCTGGAACAAGTTTTATAACATTTCCGCACCCAATGAAAAGTGAAAATTCGTTCAACGGATAGTTATATATATAATTATAATAATAAAAAAATTATTTAATAGAATGTAAACCGAGCCTTCAGGCGCTATCTCTCCCTTTTTGATCTGCCTCTTTTTCTAGCATTACCCTGGATCAAATAACAAGCTTTTCAAACTATGCCCGCGTTGACGACAGAGCGGCCGGAAAGGGCCGCCTTAATTAAGACCTTGTTTTGCAATACAAGGCAGTATGTTCGGTGGACAGGACCAGATAAGGCCGTACGCCATAGCAGAATTAGTGAACGCTATTGGTCACTGTGGAATGTTGTATTTAGCTATATGTCTTTAAATTTGTTGATATGTAGAGGTAATTAATATCTTGGCTTTAATATGGCTTATGTAGAATACGTATATGTAACAACTTTGGAATATGGCTGTATTGTAAGCACTTTTATACCTTTACCACTACATATAGGTACAATATGTTATTTTAGACGGTTTATTTCATTGTGATTAAACTAGATAGTTACATTTATATTTAATTGCTTTTTAAACCATACGGTTATCATAAAATTCACAAATGGAAACGACAAAATCTCTATCTGTACAGATTTTCATTCCGTTATCATTCTTGATGAGTCAATTCCTAAATAATTTCTATTTGATCAACCGTTTTGTACAACATCGTAGTCGGTAAAATTTCAAATCGTAGTTTCAATCAAAAACCGTAATAAAATTCAAATTTGGAACGTTTGAAAAAGAAAACGGCTCTCATCACGAGGTCACAGATCAGTCGCATCGCATCGCAGCGTGATACTGGCCAAATGCAAATTCGCTACCGAGCTACGCAAGCCCGTTATGGCAAGGGTTGGCAAAAATTTTAAGAAATAATTTGATTTTTTTCTTTCCATCATTACGGTAAGAGTGGCCTTTGGATCTTACTACCTTGGGCTCTGTCTGCCCCATTGAGAGTGAAGACGTGTTAGTGTATTATTTTTTTTATTAACTAAGGATACATTTTCAGCCCTGACTGCCTCCGTGCTCCAGTGGTCAAGGTGTTCGCCTTGTAACCCGAAGGTCATGGGTTCAAATTCCACTGGGAAGCATACTTTGTGAAAAAGTTGTTTCTAGTCTGGTTAGGATATTGCAGGCTTGAATCACCTGATTATCCGAAAAGAAGGACGATTCCGTATTTCGGAAGGCACGTATAAACTGTGGGTCCCGAGCGCCATCTATCGTTTAATCATCAGACTATCCAAGGATTGGTTCTGGCTTACCCCTTGAGTTGCGGAGGCCAGACGGCAGTCGCTCTGTGAAAAACCAGTAACCTCGTCAAATCTCCATGGTTAGGTGGCAGACCGTGGGCTCTGAAGTGTTACTGCTGAGGATGCAACCGGGAAAATACGCTCGGATGATGATGATATTTTCAAGCCCTGTGCTCCCTATCACTATTTTGATTTCCTTTTCCCACCATCACGCTGGGCCTAATAGCCTCTGGGTCGGCCCAAGGCTCTGTCCCATCTCCCATCTTGCATCTAGTAAAAATCAATAAATTAGGCAATTCAATAAATTCTAATAAAAGTTTGGGTCACTTACTTTTCTGACAATATCTATGATATAGACAGAGCAAAATAACTTTGTCTGAGGTGTACAAATTATTGACAACGTATTTTGGTCATCCCTGAACAATAAAGTAAGCTCTGGTAAAAACGTAATTATACACACGAATGCGCATGATTCACGAAATATTTGAATACTGTATTACATACATTCGCTACACTGAAACAGTCTCAGCTGCCAGTTCCTATGTAAACAAAACTCAACCTTATTACTACAACAAATAAATTTCAAATTCGAGAAAATAAAAACAGAACAACGTCTTTTGAAATTCGAACAGAGGTTATGCTGGACGCATCTCTAATCGCCGCAAAAACAAATAATACTAAACTTTATTGCGTTCACTTTAAGGTAAAATTTAGTTGTTTTGTTTGGTCAGGCATTAGTTGAAGAAGAATGATGGCTGAGTAGTGATGTGCAGACGCCGTGGGAACGATCCGTTTGGGAAATGAAGTTCGAAGGAGAGCGTGAACTGAAGATCGGTCTGAAGATAGTCTAGAATTGTAGCGGGCTGTTTACCTTGTTCAATAAATAACTGGCATATTGTTATTGCTGTTATATTTTAAAGTGAAAAGGTTACGAGATAATGTAAATTTTTTATCAGACTCTATATATCACTTTATTATTTAACTTAAGGTATTTTAGATAATAGTACTTGAACTTATCAAAGGTAGAATGAAAAAATTGTAAATGTAGAGCCGGAATGTGGACTCCTTTTGCCATACAATGAAATCGGAATTCATAAAAAAATATAAAAACATATTGTCTCACAATCTTTTGTGCTATACGCAAACCCTGTAGGTACTTAACTATTTCAATAATCTACATAGGCAGATAGGTATTTAATTTTGTCACAAATAGGTTTCTGAAGCACGGAAAGAAAAATAAAAAAATAATGAATACTCAGTTAGTGTAATAACTAAAAATACTGACATTATATCCCATTAATACGCGTACCTAACAATAACGCTTTACCTCACAAGCAGACATTTCTCCTCTCAATTTATCTTCGAACCGATCCTTCGATCTCAAATCACACGATCGTTAATCCTTTCGATAATCGATTTGCACGCACGCGACCCCACCACGTAACAATTGCCATTAATTCGATCAAACGACAATCGAATTCCAACTTTATCCCTTTGCAATAAAGAATTTTATGTTTTTCTTGAATTATTGGTAAGATTCATGCGCTTTCGGATGCGACGACCACATCCTGTCTTTTGTTCGATTTGAATCGAGAAGTCGCTCAAGTATCGACAGTTTTTGTGTCTTTTAATGTGTTCGAGTTATTTTATTTTAATTAGCAAATCTGACACGCGTGTTGGCCCCTAATTTTCGTTTTTTTTTTTAACTGAAGACTCACTATCCTTTAAATTATGTATTTGTGTGTATTGGAGACTATGATAGACGAACAAACACACGATCAGATATTTTCTCTTTATATTAATACATAGTAACTTTATATTACATGATATCACAACTCCGAAACTTGAAAGCTTTGTATCTTTGTATTTTGTCACTACGATTTTTGTAAAACACAAGTCGATTTTCGTTAGATAATCTAACTGACGTTCAAAATAGATTATTATTTTCCTGACCTAGTCATTATCCTTATTTCTTCATTAAAAATAACTTTAGAACAAGTACCGCTACGGCTTTCTCTTTAAGTAGATATCAACTTAATCTAATTAATTTTATAAATAAACCATCTGTGTTGTTAACATGACTTTTAATATCTGACTATCGAAACAAACAAGTCATCACAGACTAACCATCCTAATTAACAGAACAAAAGAACAGACATACAGACAACAAGAACAATGCTAACGATAGCAAGTGTTGACGTCTTATTAACTGATATCGACGATCGCATCGATGTTATGATGGCCGCAATCGATTCCTTTGCATCGATATTATATCGATATTTTTATGCCGAGATGTGAAACTGACTCTTTCTCGAAAATAAAACTTATGTGAAATCAGTTTATGTACAAACAAAATTATGTAAAAAAGAAAAAACGATCTGTTTGAAACTTCGACATACCGTTTTCGCACATTTGAAATTCGACAATGTTTTAAAGGTATGATAGGTTATCCGATAAGTTAAGTGGCTCAGTACCATCGAGAAAAAAGGACAAATAAATCGTAACCGGGGAAAATTTTTTTTTCATCACTTTTATTTCATACCCACTTGTGATGAATTTCGCCACGAGTACCCGCCGTGAATGCACTACCAATTGGGTAGATGTTAGGTCAAACATAAATTATTCGGTACAGTTCATTAGATAAAACGTTACAAAATAAGAGTGTCTCTCCGAATTACGACAGTTATTTATTTCGACAGTCTCAATTTCGAAAAACAGAAATTCGACGCCCATTCTTTCGACAGATCATATAATTCGACTAGCATTCGTCCGACAGAACATACTTTGACAACACACACCTAAAGTAATATTAGTAGTCCGTCTAGTTTTAAAACTGTTTTTCGCCAAAAGTGGCCACTTTTGGCGAAAAACAGTTTTAAAACTAGACGGACTATTAGTAATAATTTCAAAGGTTATTTATAAAATAGTTTAAAGGTCTTTCTAAACATTGATACAAATCAAATTTTTTATTATCCTTTTTATTTATCCACTTTCTTACCACCACTTCGTCTTAATGACATTTTTCATTGATAATTTCCATTTTCAACAAGATTTTAAATTTATAATGCAGAGAAACTGATATCAAGAGCGCCATTTGAGTCCAAAAAAAAGCTTGTTGTCGTCTAGCGGATTGAACAACTTTGACTTTGAATTACCCTTACTTATTTTTTCATCACATAGAACACTCGCGTTTCGAACACAAATGTAGCGCAAAATCTAACTTCAAAGTAGCAAATGTTTCATTACGAATAATTTTTACTAGACGATTGCTCCCATACGAAATTAGAATTAAAAACCTACCGAGTTAGAATGTATACAGACATTGCTTTCTTTTCCGTAAGTTTTTCATCGTTTTATCACTTTCATCTGTAAAGGTGATCATTTAAACTGCATGCTAGCGCCATCTGTCGTCGAATAGCGGAACTATGTATACGAAAGATTAAAAATGTGTTTTTTAAGTTACCTAATAGAGATAAATTGTTTGAAAATTAGTTAACACTCAACAATAATTTTAAATTACCTCTTTCGTATTAATTTAATATCAAATTCGATCTCAAATCTTTTCCGATTATAACTTTTATTCACGTCCTCACTGAACTAGGTATCCTTGTTGGCCATGTCTAAGACACGTAAAAATGACTTTCTTCTCTACACACGTGGAGGCTCTGCTGCTCCCCAAAATTGAGTATAATGGAGTGAAAATGAATGTAAAGTCACGCGTGAAGCATTGTTAATTTTGTGAGTTCACCCGTCTACAATCTCGAATTAATACTTAAGTACACTTGTGGTTATTGTGTACAGGTTGTTTTATAATAATAGGATATTAACTTCCAATTTTATAATAAGAAAGATATAGATATCAAAAAGTTATATCAAATTTTGAAATAAATAGTATACTTACTTTCGAGCAGTAGTAAACCTAGTGTAAAATAGTAGTTTACATAGTCAATCCATTGCTGGACTAAAGGCAAAAGGGAGGATTCCCATAATCACCACTCTGGGCAGAAAAAGGGAAATCCCAAAAAAGGGAGGATTCCCATAATCACCACTCTGGGCAGACTGGATGGTGATCGGAGTAGATGTGTGTCTTTGAGTATTACATGCAGAACGGAATCTCCTAGGGTCCCGCGCAATATGCGTCCCCGTTCTCCGTCACCGCACCACTCCCGAGGCGAGAACAGGCCTCGTGGAGTGTGTTGAGGACGACACACTCACACATTGACGTGTGCGCGATTGTATAGTTTCGTTTGTAGTGGTAGTATAGGCAATAATGATACTCCGCTTCTGTGAAGTGCCATACCTGTGCCTTTAGTCTTTGCACCGAGGACGCTGCCGCTCGTTCTGTCTAAACCTCAAATTGTATATTTAACAGAAAACAATATCTTGTGCAATTAGGTAGGATTTTTGTCAAAAATCTCTTATATATATGCACATATCTACCATTTAAGCAAGTATGTGAGTACTTAGTAATACGAAAATACCACCATTTCAATCAGAACTGATGAATGAACAATACACGCTCCAAAAACCAGATTTATTTAAAAAAGCACTGAATCCTGAATATAAGGAAAACGTATGAATCCAAAATTATTTATTTCGCTTGGAGAATGAATTTAGCGCACCCTGTGGATTCGGTGTTTTCTTAGCGTTAACGCGAGGCGTCGCTACTTTATATTTAGCGGGCGTGTATGATAGGGTTGCGTAAGTACCTAGTTTCTTGATTCAAGGGATTCTTGATTCTTTGATTTTAACTTGGAATCGTAATAGCGCATTAAGATAAGTATATTTAATAATACGAGTATGTTTGTGTTTAAAAAAGGCTGTCTAGTTTTTTAAAATAAATTAAACTTTAGTTGACGTCAACGAAGTCAAGGAAGAGAAAAGGCTAGAGCATCGAAAGTATTTCTTTAGTATCATGATTTAAATTTTTCCTTAAAAAGTTTCAATCTATTTTGTTAGGCCATTTTTCTAAGAATTTCATATTTTAATGGAGAATATTGATGGTTAAAACAAGATAGCTTTTATTTTTATTTCGATAATCCAACTGGTAATACTAATTAATAGGAACACAATTTAATTTTATTTCCAAGTAGCGTATAACTGGCTTTCGAGCCTATTTATATAAATAAATCTCAAACAAATTGTTTAGGCTCAAATCGTATCTTTAATACTGTTTATTCACTTTTTTCATTTAGTACATTTCATTTCTACAAAACAATTCTTATGAACAAAAGGATCACAAAAGAATAACAATTATTTAAATAAATAAATATATAGGGACAATTAACACTTAAGTAAGTGCATACATTCAGGTATTCACAAAAATAGATCGGGTATACAAATCTTTGTACAATTTCCAAGCAGTTTTCCCTGGAGAGACAGCCCTATCCGTTGATATTTCACCACTGTCGCACAGTATGTTATAATTTTTGCCTACCCCCAAATACATTTTGGAACAAAAGGCGTCTTAATGAACGTATCGCGATTCAAAACCATTATTAAGCATTGTTAAGGGATCGCTCGGGACAGGGAAGGGTTTTTTGTTCTTATTTGGCTTATTTTACGAGTAAGTTTTGTACGAGTATTTTTAGGCGACGTTTGTACTTTTCGGATAGTTAGGCTGAATGACTGAAAAGTCTACGCGGTAACAATGGTTGCACTGTGATATCTGTAATCTTTTGTTATATTTCGTCGCTTCAGATATGTAGATTGTATCTTAGTGTATTGTAATATCGATCGAAGAATAATAATAAATAGTAACTGTATAATATCGTTCGAACTTCATTTGGTAAGTTCGTTTGATTTTATAGAGGTTGCCTAAGCCGCGCGGCTGCAAATTGTTTATAAATTATTTGTAATTCGCACTGTTTTATAACAGTAGTGAGTTAAAGTATGGCAATATTTTTTATTTTTATTTTAAAAATGTTTTATATTATTATACAACGAAGAAGGGACATACCCGTAACAATTCGAACTACGAGGTATTAGTATACCTCGTAGTTCTATATATATAGATTAGTTATACTAAAGTAATCTAGGGATTACTTTAGTATAATGAATCTAAAAAAAAATCGCCATTTCCATATTAAAGATTACAGCTGCCCGTGCCATTTTTATGGCAATGTCGAATAATTTTTGTTTTTGAGTGTCATTTACTATAATGATCTAGTTATAGCCTGTGGTTCGATTTATTACGAGTATGTCCCTTCCACTTTGTATACAGGATCTAACAAAATGAATTTTAAGGCTGAATTTAGTACATGATACTGAACAACTTTTACCAAGGAATACAAGAATACAAGTGACGGATCAGCTGACCCGACTTTCCATGGAGAGCAAAAAATATGTTTTACATTTTTTTAATACTCCTAAGCGTATTATAAAAGTTAGTTAAGATAGACAACTGTTGATTCATATTATTTTATTTGCAAAAATCAATCTTCATTTTTGTATTATGGCTGGCATAATGTTGTGCTGGCAACCCCTTTTATCTCAACTTCTCGCCTGATTGTGTTAGGTGTCAGACGTATATACTTCCAAGTAAAAGTGAAAACAATATAATTTCATTATTCACCAGTTAAATAGTATTTTAATTTAGCCCATACCGAACTGATATTCCAACAACAACTATAGCATTTATCACAAGTAGGTGATATACATTAGTTAGGTAGACACTTGGGTTCTTATTAATTAACTTACATTTTATTCTGATACTTGTAGGGGCCTAATAATTACTTGGTAAAATATGTAGAAATTTTAGACCCGTGTGCAAAATTTATTTCTACTAGGACATTTAACCACTATTTGCTTGCAAGTACAACGCAGTAACTCTCGAATAAGTCACGAATCTCGAATACGAGTTTATTTCTTAATTTAAAATTCAAAGACAGACGTAAAGCACAAACAAACAGACATATAAATATGCAGATTGGTTCTCAAACAGAACAGACACTTTAGAAACGAAATTGTGTGTGAACGTATTATCATGCCACCCCCACGTGGAAGGGAGGGGGGTGGGGGTTCCTTTCTTTCACGATTTCTATACAAAAGTTTGAGTAAGAGTAATACACGTCTTGTTGTCTTGAGAGTAGAGTGACTAAATCTCTTGAGTTTTCGAAGCAAAATCACGAATGTACGTATAAATAAATAAATTTGAAAATAAATTTGACGTCCTCCGTGGCGTAGTAGTCACCATGCTAGTCGCCACCCAGAGGTTTTGGATTCGATCCCCGATCAGGGCAAGTTGGAAAATGGCCTTTTTCAAATTGTCCTGGGTCTTGGATGTTTATCTATATATGTATTTGTTATCAAATATAGTATCGTTGAGTAAGTATTTCATAACACAAGTCTCGAACTTACTTTGGGGCTAGCTCAATCAGTGTTATTTGTGCCTGTATATTTATTTCTTTATTTAAATATAGTACGGACAAATCACATGTTTAGAAACTTGCATAATATCGGCTGACTGGGAGCGGACGCTTTTAGCGTTAAGTTTGCCAATTGCAGACAATTTTTTTTGTAACAAACATTTTAATAAATAAAAATCCACATATGCAGCTTTTTTAAAATGAATGTAGGTATGTGTAGTGTATCACTGTTGGGCCTTTTACTTATTTTTCCCCACGTACCTATCCGTATTAAATAAAAAATACATACTATTTAAAAAAATATAGGCAGCAGCGTTTACACTTATACTTATTTAAATGTTAACTGTTTTGAGTATTTGGTATCCATATACAGTCTTCCTACGTTCTTAGTTGTTAAAAAGATAAGAAAAAGCAAAAGCCATCGCAACACCAGATCTCAAATTAATGTGTAGGAAAAAATAAAAACCAGAAATTCTTAGCCACCCTAGCACTCGAGTCAAGCAATCGTTGTCAAGGTTGATTTAAGCCATATCAGCCATATCAGATATCAGATCTTAATTAATGAACACGAAATAAATATATTTAAAATATTCTCGTATTTTCGTAAAAGAGGAAAAAATCCCCGAACATTCATAAAAGTGGGCACCCCAGCACTCGAGTCGGGCAATTGTTCTGTAGATTGGTTTAAGCCCGCGCATGTGATCTTAATTAATGAATACGAAATAATGACTAAGCTTATTTCGTTAATTTATTTACACTGAATGCGGGGTACGTAATCATATTGGACTCGTATCTTTTGATTACTCAGTATTCAATGCTTGGCGAAAATATCATACGAGATAATTAAGAGAAGCAACGTAGAACATTGTTTCTTTGCAAAAAAGGATAATTTTTGGGAATTTGAAACAAACAACACATGGAATATATTTTAGGCTAGTAAATATGTTATCTTTGTTTCAAAGATGTCTAAAGTTGACATGTTTGCCAAGACCTATTATGTACATACCAAATAAGAACCATATCATCCTATGATAACATCGTAGGCCTCGTAGGCAAATACTTTCAAGCGAAATAATTTTAAGGGAATAGGTTTCCACTTAACAACAATTATTAAGTAGGTAAGTAACACAAACTATATATTTTAGTAAGTAAATTAGTACAGTCAAGTTCAAAAGTCCATTCATAATTAAAAAAATTATATCGCTATTTCTTGGCTTCCACATAATTCACTCGTACATATAACGTATTTTTTTTACTATGAATGGACTTTTGAACTTGATCGTACCTACTAACTTTAGTATCACCGCGATGAAAACTACTAACAAAGCACACGCATACGGCAAACCTACAAACTAAATAATTTTAAAGAATAGGTTTCTACTTGGCAACATTAAGTATGTAGATAAGTAACACAAAATATACCTATACTTTCTAAATGATGAAAATATTTCTATTTACCGGGATGAAAACTAGTAACAAAGCACTTGCAAAAATGGGTACAACGGAAGAATTTCCAATTCCAAATCGAGCATTAAATCTGGTGGAGACAGAAGCAGCCTCTTATGATAAAGCTCCCAGCATTAATGTCTAAACGTATGAATATTTCAAATGCTCCCGATTCTCGATAATGTGGAATATTTGTAGAATTTGTACAAGGTACGGATGGCAAATAAAATTCAACTGGGTATTTTAATGGGTAAAAAATAAATTATTTTGTATAGATAAGAAAATAAAACGTCGCATAATTATGTCACTTGACTTTGAACATATATCCATTTTAACGTTATTTTAGATTTGTTATTGCCGAAAAACTGATAATGAGAGCTCTTTCTGACTTGAAGACACTATAACGTCATCTGCCTGTATTTCCAAATACCATAAAAAATGTTTGTTTTGACAATTGAAAAAAAAGTACCTTATTTGACTTGTTGGAAAATAGCAGATTAAAAAAAATTGAAATATTTAAGGATACGTACCTATATTATGTGTATGAATACATAACGATTGTTAACTTCAGCAAGAATTGGAAATGCTAGAAAGAAAGGTCCTGGGAAACTTTTAGAAAAAAAAAAATTGATAGAGGTAGGATCCACTTTTTTCCCGCATGACCTTGACGTCTTCAGTACTCCACTGTTAAACTAAAGGCCTCAGGATTTGCCCGTCTTCACCACACGCTGATGCCTGTTCTGTTTTACCCTATCGGGTAGATTTTCTGCTTTGTAGCGGCTGAGCACCACCTCGGTACCCCACTACAAATAATCATTTTTTTGTCAATCTTCTTATCGAGTCGAAATGGTTTCAGTGTATTCACTCACAGCTTCAATTAGGTACAAATCACGGAACAGAGAAATAGTTATTTCTCTGTTCCGTGGTACAAATAATCTTTGGCCAATTTGTGGCCACGGCGATCCCTTGGTCATATATGCTACATGACGTAGGGCAGCTCGGACTCGACAGAAGGTGCTCCATCGACTGAATGGCACCGCAGTCGCAAAGGTCGTTATCAATGTTACGCCACCTAACTCGGTTTCCTCGACACCTCCCAACAGTCCCAACACCAACCCGGAATCGATTCTTCTAGACTGACCAGGGAAGTTCTCTACCCGGTGGAAGTTTATCCGCAGGTAAAAGGTGTGACTCGTAAGGTGGATTTCATTGACAAGCTTTAATGAGTTTTTTGCTGACGGTAAGTCCTGCAGACTGCATGTCTCGCGATAAGAAGTGCACACATTACCGTCTTCGGTATAAAGGTCGGGTGCATTGACGTCTGCTAATATTTGCTCTTCTTATTCAAGACGTCTGCTACTTTATATTCTTACGAAGATAACTTGGTTAAAAAAAATAACTTCGCCCCTAGACCTAGAAGGTGCGTTCTTATATACGAGTAGGTAACTCAATTTCAAGGGTCCCAAAATTTTTAAGTTTCAGAACCTCAGAAGGTTGGTACCTACCATTTGAAGGTGTCTTAAATTGTGCTGTGGTACGGGTCAATTACTGAATTTATCAGGTACTTGTTTAAGTTAATACTTTGGAATGTTTTGAAAAGCTCGATGCCCCGGCGGGAGAACCGGGTGTGGTCCGCACTATGATACATACCTATCCACAAGTGACAAAAAATCTCAGATGTTTTTGGGTAGGTTTTATACTAAAATATTCAAACACATTCAAGTAATTAAATAAGTATCTATCTAGGTAGTGCTCTGATTGTAGTATACCTACGACATATGACTTAAGATTTTTAAATGTAGGGGGAGCCTAAATAAAGGGTCTTCTTTGGACAATCGTGAATAACCTAACAGTAGATGTATCTTAGCTACGGGACGAAAATTAAATGTCTTCTTTTAAAGTCGGTTAAGAACTAATCCGCATCACATCCTCAGAATCAATACGCCAATGCAACATGCACCCATCTCCGTCTGCGCTCGTTCCACGTGATTTCATTCAATCAGCTTTAATTCCACCATGTCTCGGAATTTTTCAACGTTATTAGATTTCGCACAGTCTGTGGGATTTAAATATTCTTTTGTCTCCGCTTTTGTATTTGTACGGAACCGTCTGCACTCATTATTTAGTTATAAGCATGGGTACGTAAGTAGCTTACATTGGAATTATAGTTAGAAACATTACAATAACAAACCTGCACTGTCACGTCTTCAGCCCTAATGGGGCAGACAGAGAATTTTACACAGTTCAAAATTATGTAATTTTATATGCAAAAAATTACATAAAACTGTAGAGATCCCGAAAAATCAAGGAAATTTACAGAAAAATACGAAATTTTACATGCATTTTCTGAAAATTACAAAATATATGTTAAATTTCATATTTTTCGTAAGTTTCCCAGATTTTTTGGGAATTTTACTTAATTTTTTTTAATTTTAGGTTTATGTAATATTTTACATGTGCAATTACCTACATAATTTTTGACAGTGTAGGTCTTGAAGCTCTAAGTAAATTGAGACCAGGATCGCAAGACCAAAAGATCACATTTAGGGAGATGATGGGAAGAATGTAGAAAACGAAATGAAGGAATGCTAGCCACATCACCTAGCATTTTGCCCATGCCCTGCTATTGGATTTTGCGATCTATGCGGAAAGAGAAGCAGCTGATACATTCTAAGTTTTTTTTTCTGGCATTTTTGAGATATAGCGTTTGTTTCTTAGTTTTATTTACTTTCCCTGTAATCCTACATTATGATTTCGTAGATATTTATTAGAGTTAACCAACCAAATGATGATACTGACTCCATGACAACTTACCACTTAAAAAGTTACTTGTTTAGTAAGGTTTTTTCATCAAAAAATGTCCTCAAGCTTTGTCATTTCCAATTTGATTGTTACAACAAATGTGTCGCAAATGACATGAAAACACGTCTAGACGTCGCCACACCATGTCACGATTTCTATTATGCACTTACAAAATTATACCACTTACGTTGCCCCTTATTATAACGCGATAAAGCACATTTTGGCGTGTTTTATACAAATTGAGACGTGTAGGATAACCTCATTCGTACAAAATTGCCGTCGACAGTTGTGGTTTGCTACTGGCTTATTCTGGACTTAAAATTAGCCGTTAAAATG
Source organism: Acrobasis suavella (assembly GCA_943193695.1). Lineage (NCBI taxonomy): Eukaryota > Metazoa > Arthropoda > Insecta > Lepidoptera > Pyralidae > Acrobasis > Acrobasis suavella. The sequence goes on along the minus strand of OW971945.1, from coordinate 5,478,547 downwards.
TGTTGCTACACGCACGTTGTCTAGAATGAAGTATTAAAATATCAGGTATTTAGAAACCATACCTACTTAGGCATTTAGAAGTAAGGTACAAAGATAGCTACGCTATTATGCCTTTATCAGTTACGAGATAGACAGAGCCTCTCGCTACGTGGCCTTTGCATCTTACTGACTCTGTAAACCACGTACGTAGCGAGTTATTGAGCCTATAAGCTGGAATTTTGTATGCCATACCTACCCTAAGAAATGCCGTCATTTAGAATTGGCAGAGGCAAAAGCCTGTCCAACACTAGACTTCCATTGACTGAAGTGATAATTTTTACGAATCGCAAGATCCTAGAGAGCTACCCGTAAAAGAAATTATAGTTTTCCAGAATCCAACCTCAGTTTTATTGCACAATAAAAAAATAATGAACGCACAGAATATTAACACCGCTAAAGATGGCGGTCGTGTGAGATTACTCGTCTTTGGAAATTAACTTCGCTGCATCTGTGCCAAGGAGCTTTAATCCCAACTAGTAATTTTTAAGTTGTTTTTTTACATCACTTTTCTCTCACCTCTCCACCACACCCAGAGATCTTGAGTACCTAACACATGGGTTTATCCCTGATGGGGCAGACAGACTAGGCATTTTGGATTTTAGAACCCATGCCCGTAAGACCCAGGGGCCACTTTTAATGTCACGGTGTGCAAGGGGTGGAAAAATTAATCAAAGAATTGATGAGTGGCTAGCGGCATCGCCTATTGACATACTTCACATTTTCGCCCATGATCTATGCGAGAAGAGATGCAGCTGGTGCATTCAAGTTTTTCTTTTCTCCCTGAACAGCGTGGAAAAATATCAAATGGTACTTTGCCGGCTATATTTCCTCAATTTCGCATGCTCATCGGTATTCTTGGGTGACCACGACATTCATAATATAATATTTACGGAAGAAAAGTGAGAACACGCACTCCAAAGCAGCGCCGCTAAGAATGCACCGAGAACGCACGTACTAAGATAAAAAAAGAAAAAAAATTGTGACTGTCCTACCTAAACTAATCAGATTCAACTTAAACTTTATTCTAAATCTTTGACTAGAACAAGAAAATACTGATCGCACCATGCCGTGTGACATGCATGGTATCTACTCCTACGTACCTACTGATTTTGTTTGTTTTTCGTGAAAGTGGCCAGCACTGGTGTCAGATTTTTCAAGCCGCCTAAAGGCATCTAAAATAGATTTAAAACTGCCTTACAATGATGACAGATCAACGGCTTATACGTGCCTTCCGAAGCACGGAAGAGAAACCCATTCCGGTGAGCACCACGCCCGGTGACGCTTTATTTGCGAAAGTAATGCGCACACCCGCCGAGCCACCGAGCTCTTCAACCTCCAACATACTACCTCTACAATGTTTCGCTCCTTGTCCCAGTCTCTATAATTACGTAGATATACGGCGGGTGACGTTTCTTATTTCTTCATATTTCTAGCAATTACACGCCACTACAGAAACTCGTGATTATTTCTATTTAGGTCTTCTTACCTACTTGTTAATACAGACTGGAAGATTTCAAAAACACTTTAGGTGTAATTTAACGTCTGCCACAGTTTGATTAAGAATCAAGAAAAAAAGAAAAATTCAAGACAAGTTTTATTTCTGCCATCACATATTTTAAGACTTAATTTACATTAGTAATTATGCATGTACAAATAAAATTAGTATATTTACAGTACTTAGTATATTTACATAGAATGCCTGTTCTTTTACAAAATATTACGAACTTTATTTTAAAATGATTGACCAACTCTGCAACGTTTACGTCACAGTGAGCTAATGTAAAAACATGTTGTTTTGTCTCAAAAACGTTTTTGTTTAAAATGTCTATCGACATAATAGATCATCATAGTAAACATAATTCAATATACCTTCAAGATCACAAAATAGTCATCAACTATTACTGTCAGCTCTCTCATACTCATAAGCATGAGCAAGCTTGGAATCAGCTACCACCGAAAATTCGTGAATCTAAAACCATAACGACGTTTAAGAAACGAGTAAAAGGTCTGTCTTTATCAACCTGATCATCATATTAAGACATATTATCTCATGTACATATTTATTAAGTATTTATGTAAGTTTATTGTACGTACGTTTATGTAAGTATGTGCATTAAATAACTTATGTATCTTGTCTTATAATATTATATAAATCAAATGCAAAAATACAATGTTCACGCAAAATATTTATCAAAACATTTATAAGTACTTCTTTATGCGGGTGTGAAACGTGAACCATGACCGAAAAGGATAGAGAAGAGATAGATTAGAAGCGTTTTAAATGTGGTGCTCAAGTGAATGAAAAAATAAGTTGGACAGAAAAAGTTACAAACAAAAAGGTATTACAGATGTGGGGAGAAAAGACAAATACTACAAATTATAGAAAATAGAAGAGGGGAAAGTGTTCGGTTCTTTAATACGTCACGCACGATGCGTTCTTTAAAACAATAATTGAAGGAAAGATAGAAAGAAAAAGAGGAGTACAAAAACCCAGAAGACTTTTTTTCAATCAAATAAAAGAAAACTTAACGTGAAAACATACAAGGAGGTTAAGAACTTAGTGGAAGAAAGCGAGACATCGAAAGCACTCCACCGACAAGAGCCCGGCTCTTAAATATACGAAAATAAGAAGAAGAATCTTGTCTATTTATTTTTGTATTGTACACGCCATTTAGCACTTCCTTCCCGTTTCCTCTCGCGAGTATGCAGGAAGAGATTTCTTCAGAAATAAAATAAGTAGCACCTATGTACTACGTTAACTTTTATAAATGTTTTATTTGTACATTTTCAAGTTTACACAAATAAATAAAATTAAATTAAGCAAAGCCTTATTTAAAATGACATCGTAATATACGGATGTCATTTTAAATAAGGCTTTTGACTTAACAGCTTGTGACAAATACGTATATAACACTCGTAGGGTTTCTCGTTTGTATGCGTGTCTAAATGTGATGTAAGGTACAACTGCGTGAACCGCCTTTAGTATAGTTTACATTCAAAAAGCCTATCTTCGTGATGCGTGTATAAATGCATAATAACAATCTAACTTTAAACTTAACAGGGTGTACAGAGCCCAAATACCAACTTCATAGCGACGATAATAAATAAATAAATGAAAAAACATAAGCGTGTAAAAGGAAAAGGGAATCAAATCCCTACCATGTTGCCGCATTGTCTATAAACATGATTTTTGGAGATTTTCGCCCTCAATATTATTTTACGTCTAAACGGAAAGAAAAGCAATCGGTACGTTTTACTTTTTTCTCCTAGACCAGAAGATAATTACATGGCCATTGAAACAGATTATAAAACTCAAGTATGCAATCAATTACTATCCTCAGCTCTTTTTTTCTCCGCTTATGATACATACTAACAAACATGATTTGTCGAGATATTAGCCCTCAATATGATTTTACGTATAAACGGGAAGAAAAGCAATCGGTACGTACTAATTTTTGTCCCAGACCAGCTTGGAAGATAATTACAATGCCATTAAAACGGAGCATAAAATCAAGAATACAATTTCAACTATTACTCTCAGCTCTTTCTTACTCCGGGTGTCTCTTCAGATACTGCTTCTAACTGAACCGTCGATGGCAAATACTCGTAGGTATTCTCGTTTGTATGCATGCCTATATGCGCTTTAAGGTGCGGCCACTGCGTGAACCGCTTTTGGCATAGTTCGCATTCAAAAAGCCACTCCTCGTTATGGTTGTTTAAGTACATACTAACAATCATGATTTCTCAAGATTTTAGCACTCAATATGATTTTATGTCCGGACCAGAAGAAAAGCAATCGGTACGTTCTACTTTTTTCTCCTAGACTAGCAAACAATGCCATTAAAACAGACCATAAAACTCAATTAGTATACAATCAATTATTATCCTCAGCTCTTTCTTTCTCCGGATGTCTCTTAAAATGGTTCTTAAGATATTGCTTCTGACTAAACCGTCGATGGCAAATATGACATTCGTAGGGTTTCTCGTTTGTATGCGTGCCTATATGCGCTTTAAGGTACGGCAACTGCGTGAACCGCCTTTGGCATAGTTCACACTCAAAAAGCCGCTCTTCGTTATGCGTGTTTAGATGCCTTTTAAAGTCAGACTTCGCTATAAAACCTGTATGACAGATGTCACATTCAAAAGGTTTCTCGCCGGTGTGTGTCATAATATGATTCTTTAAGTTAATTTTTTGGATGAAACGTCGTTGGCATAGAGCACATTCGTAGGGTCTGTCGTCGGTGTGTGTCTTCATGTGGTCTTTCAGATGATTCGTGCGGTTGAAAACACGTTTGCAAATGCTGCATTCGTGGATGTATGCGCGAATTCGTTTCTTGTAAACTCTTCGACGTTTTTCTTTCTTCTTTTGGGTTTTCTCTTGTTTCTCGTTTGGATTTGCAACGGGTTTTTTAGTTCTTTTCCGCTTTACGGGTTTCGGTTGCTTGGTAGCGCCTAGAAGTAAGTAATTTTACTGTATAAAAATTTATACCAAAGGTTCACAACTAAATTAGTAGACCTGAAATGATATTTTTTTACGGTCTGTTCAAAACTCAGAGCAATATTCTGGAATATTGCTCTGAGTTTTGAATATATATAAAAATGTAATTTTGAACAACATATTAATATGGGTGACGACAGGGTTAGAAAAGTATAATTGTAATTAGTCCGTCTTTTAGATTAACCAAAAATGATGGATCCATATTTTTCAGTTTGCCAAAAAGGTAAAAATTCACAAAGATACGAAACATCAAAGTTCCGGAGTAGGGGCTTGTGACATCACCTCTATGTAAAAATCGTATGTTGCCGTGACGTCATGCGAAATTCAATACGCTGCATCTTTGTCATTTTTTGTTTCTCAGGGAAAGGAAAAAATACGTGTACAATATTTTTTAATAATCTAACCGATGGACTAAACATATTTTTCCATTTGGCATGATAGATAGATAACTCTTTATTGTACACCAAAAGAAAAATGTAACACAAAGAAATAATATAAAATTAAACGAGTACAATGGGCGGTCTTATCGCTTATAGCGATCTCTTCCAGACAACCAGTGGATTGAGAGGAATGCGAGAAAGACAAAGACGGTCATGCCTATTGTTAATAGGCAAATTCTTATTCTACTTTCTCACACTCTATCACACTAAAATTGGCCTTTGGATCTTGCAGCCCTGTGCTCTATCTGCTTAAAGCCGCAAGACAATGCTCTGTCTGCCCTATTAGGGATCAAGATATGATTGTGTATATTTTAAGCAATGTTCTTGTTTCGTACACACCTTCCTCTGTTTCCGCATCCGAGTCAGGCTCTCCCCACAGCACTCGCCGCTGTACGCACGTGCGTTTAGCACGTGTCCCTACGTTGCCGCTTCTACGAACAACTTCTGTGGTAGAGTTTTTCACCTGGTCGTCGGACGTCTCCGATGGTGGAGATACTGTAAAATTTTATTTCTTCAATTTTCCAAAATAAAAAATGTTCTTCGTGTGTGTAAGTGGCCAACACTTGTGTCAGATTTTAAAGCTGCCTGCCATTGGTGTCACTGAACTTCCGAAAGCGCTAGTAATGCGTATCCAGCCACTGAGCTACTCAAATATCAATGATGGATTTAATAAATACATAAATACATTTAGGAAATATTAAACACATTGAGGGCGATGGGAAAGTCTCAAAATTCAAAAAGTTACCACCCAAGTCGAATGTCGAGGATGCTAAATATGTGACTGTCATGACATTCGACTGGTCTCGTTCCAAATGCCGCCCGGAGACTGATGCTAGGCATCCACTCGATCGCAGTTAGTACAGACATTTTTACCTAAAAAAGTAATGGTAGAATGCATACCTACATAGACGTCTGGCTCAACCTCAATCGACACCGAAACTTCGGGCACTGTTGGCTTAGCAGGAGTTAGAGTGGCATGGCATTCGAATGTTCTTGTTCCAAGAGCCTCTCGGAGACTGGAGCTAGGCTTCCTATCGATCGCAGCTAGTGCTACGACCTCTACGCCACTTCTAGTAATTTTAACTATAACTGCGCAGCTTACAACATAGTTTACAAGAAGCATTCGAGATGACGCTGATAGTATTCTACATGAGTAATGCGAGTTCTGGTTGCAATTTGACCTCCAGTCTATAGCAGCTAGTACAGACATTTTTACCTAAAAAAGCAAAGATATAATGCATACCTACATAGACGTCCGGCTCAACCTCAATCGTCACCGTAACTTCGGGCACTGTTGGCTTAGCAGGGGTTAGACTGTCATGGCATTCGACTGGTCTCGTTCCAAGCGCCGCCCGAAGAGTCCGAAAACTGATGCTTGGCTTCCATTCGATAGAGGCCTGTACTGACGTTCTTACCTTTCAAAAAAAGCAAAGGTTAAACAAGTTAATAATTAAAAAACCGACTGCCTGCGATTCGCAGTTCTTAAAAATTTTCAGAAATTTTCGAAACGGTATGGAAAGCTTCCGAGAAATTTCTCGCAAAAAAATTCTTCAGGAAAATTTTCAACTATATTCTCGAGAAATGTTGAAAATTTCCGAAATTTCAATTTTTTTCCAAAAAATTCTTGGCGGCACATCAGTATGCGTGATAAAACAGCAGCCTAGGTTGCATGTTGTTTTTTCTTATTCCAAATTACATTTAAACATTAAAAAGCTGTAGATATTTTGTCCAAGAAAGGTTTTGTATAAAAAAAGTCAAGATTAAATGATTTGGCGCCAAATATTCGCCATTAAGATTTACTTTTTTTTTGTTTTTATGTACTTTTTAGAAATGTTGAAAATTTCAGAAATTTCAAATTTTTTCAAAAAATTCTTGGCGACACATCAGGAATGTTACCACCAACACTTATAAAACCATTCAGAAACAAGGCAGTTGAGTTGCAGTTTTTAAGCAGGAATGCTACCACCAACACTTATAAAACCATTCAGAAACAAGGCAGTTGAGTTGCAGTTTTTAAGCAGGTCAAAAGCAGGACAACTTTAAATCGTACCATGACGTTCATAATGCTGAACGTTTTTTGAATGGTTATTCCTGAATGGTGAACTGTTTGTTGTCTCTGGCTTGTTTTGGTGATGAGACTGCGAAGACGTTCAAATCCTTGACAAAAAATTATTATTTTTACCGGTTTTTTTATTTACGTAAATCAAAATTTTATCATATTTTATTTAAATATCTAAAAGTTAGTGTTATTTACTTTGTTTTCTTTTGATTATGTACATAAATTTAATTTGATATTGACCATTAAAGATGGCTAAAATTTTAATGAGTGCGAAAAAAATTGTGAATGAAAGTTTTGAACGGATGTCTGATGGTTTTCGAAATTATAAATAAATCGTAAATTCGTGAAAAAATAAATGTTTTATGTTTTTAATGCTGGAAGCCGAGCAACCACCTGACAAAATATATCCATCACTTCATATTATAGTGCTTTTTCGAATCGCCGTGATAAATAGTTATTATACGATGGTAACGACTAGTATTTGGAGGTTAATTTTATTGTGGGCTTCATCGTACAAAAGCACAGTGTCTTGTCATAAATATATTTTATCAATAACCATGTCGTAAGTAACATTTTAACTACATACCTATTCAAAGTTTATATTTAGATAATTATGTGTTCAAACTTGCAGCTTCTTCACTAAGTGCTATTATAAATAACATAAATATATACAGACAAAGTAAGTTCGAGACTAACTCAACGAGATAAAGGCTAGGTTTTAGTAAGTACGCAGTGATTGTAGTGCACAAAGAATTTTATTACAAAGTATGGGTATGTATTTGATATTCGTAGATTGCGACATGAATCTAAACTATTATTTTCTTTCAGGTATTCTGGTGAAAAAGCGAACCAGCCTAGCAGCAGAGCTAGCCTTGTAAAATGCTTGGAATTCAACATTCTGCCATTTCACTGGTTCAATCACAGGTTCCAAAGGAGGCTATAATCCTCTGGCTCTCTCAGTCTTGTTTGTATTTAATAACTAGCTGATGCCCGCGACTTCGTTCGCGTGGACTTTATGACTCCGGCGTATTAATATAAATAAAAACTAATGAGAGAGAGAGAGAGAGAGAGAAAGAAAGAGAGAGATAAGAAAGTACTTGTTACAGTGTTAGGAGTTAAAAGTCAATATTATTTTAATTCTTTCCTTCGGGAGCCAATATGAAAAGAGCTGAAGTATTACTAACCCTGGAGAAAGCCACATTAAGTTGGCCATGCGAAAAACCAGTCCTTAGATCGACATCAGCAGCTTTAAGCCTCTAAAACTGTGACTTATTTTCATAGCAAAGCAAGTAAGCACATGGAACTGTGTATTTTCAAAAGGAAAATTGTTAGGGATGAGTGGTATACGCGGAATAAATACAGTTTCACTGACACCACTCCCAGTAAACTTTAAGTGTCTCAGCAGACTATGCCGAAGTTTAGCGGCTAAAGTTCGGTGGGGATGACACACTAAATAAGCTGAAGTTCAGCCGTTGAAGTTCGGTGGAAACGCCGGACTGTAGTGATGTGCAACAGCAGCCCAGGTTGCATGTTGTTTTTTCTCATTCCAAATTACATTTAAACATTAAAGCTGTAGATATTTTGTCCAAGAAAGGTTTTGTATAAAAAAAGTCAAGATTAAATGATTTGGCACCAAATATTCGCCATTAAGATTTACATTTTTTATTTTTATGTACTTTTTAGAAGCCAGTTTGAAAAATCAGATACCATCGTTGGTATACTTTCACGCACGAAGAGCAAACGCCAATCATATGTACCTATGAGCTATGCACAGATCTCAGAATACTCCTTAGCTATAGCCGTCAGCGTAACATAGCGCAAAGAACCGATGGCCGATGGGGCAAAGTTTCTCGAATGGCGACCGCCTACTGGCAAGCGAAGCGTCAGACGACCTAAATGCAGGATGCTCTATATCGGCCATTTTGGAAATCCTTCGGAGAGGCCTATGTCCAGCAGTGGACGTTATGCGGCTGAAATGATGATGATGATAGACGTCAGGAACTCGTCAGCTTTACTGGACATCAGCATCAACATGCGGCAATTTTCCAGCTAGAAGTGGCAGATATAGCAGGCTAGCACGAGCCTCGAATCGGCAGTGTGAAGCTTATTCATTATCAAGTCATTATTTAAAAAAAAAACAAGCTTTTATCTGAAGTGATCCTCAAGACGAATCAAACGAGCCCAAACTCGATGGGGTTGCGTCGTTTCATTACAGAGTTCAGATCATCCGTTCAGATAACCAAATCAGCTCCATGTCATTCTAATATTGCATTGTCACGCGATATACGTATGCGTGCAAAATTTTAGCTCAATCGGGCACCGGGGAGTGGGTCAAATTTAACTTGCAAGATTTGATTACAGAAAGACAGACAGACCGACAGACAACGGGACAGGTGAAACTAAATAAAAGCTTGTAATAAAGTGGCCTTCTTTACCTCGGAATACTCTTTAACTATGGCCGTCAGCAACTTGTCAGCTTTACAGGACATCAGCATCAACTTGCGGCACTTTTCCAGCTGGACGTGGCAGATATAGCAGGCTTGCACGGGCCTCGAGTCGGCAGTGTGAAGCTGAAATTATGAAACTGTTATCATGGGTACTTACCAGGTAATGGATAATTATCTATATATGTATTCATTATAAAATTTAGTGTCGTTGAGTTAGTATCCCATAACACAAGTTTCGAACTTACTTTGGGGCTAGCTCAATCAGTGTTATTTGTCCATATATATAAGGTATAAATCAAATTGAAAAGAAGTTTACAATATTTCGACCGAGCGTGATGTATGTAATTCGAGTCGAGTGTCGTTGGTGTCCAGTCGATGTAATGGCGAAAGCATACGTACACTTATCCGATACTTCATTGCAGTAGAAATTTGTTTTCTGATTACAGTAAAATTTGGTAAAATAAAATAAAAAGTTAGATTAATACGCAATATAAATTGAGAATTGACATACATAATAACCTAGTTCAACTAATTTGTCATTGTCATTAATAAATTTAATGTTGTTACAAATCAAAATGCTATTTACTTACAAGATTGCCCGTAATTTTCTCATAAACAACCTGCAGAGGATTGTCAGTTATGGTGATCATCCGTACATCCACTGCCAGGCATATCCTGCAGACTGCTGTACTTTCAGATTTACCTTTAAAACAAAGATTTATTCAAAAACGAATTAATACGGTATTTTCATTAATAATTAATATTATTCATATCAATAAACAATATATTTTTTTTTAATTTACCCAATAATAAGTAAGTTTTAAGCTTTTAAAATCTGATGGAAAAGGAAACTGTCAAGTAACACAAAAAGGATGCACGTACAGCGCTCTTGACGTCACTGCCATGAGGTCTCACACGTGCAAAAGAGATAGTGAGATGTCCCAACCATGCTCCCACTCTTATATTTGAAATGCTAATTGCTGCTTCATTTTTCTGCTGTTTTATAAAAAAAAAATCTTATCAGTGGTATTTTTTGTTTTATATAAAATAATAACCAAAAGCATACACACTAAAATAGTCTATTCTTCCATACTGGTCTGTGAGAAAAGAATAAACTAAGAATGTACCGCTTCTTCAGGGAATGGTAGAATCTGCGAATCATGTCCCCTTAACATGATTCGCAGATTCGACCATTGAAGACAAGATGAAGCTTTTCTACGTACAATTGCGAAAAACGGCCACTTTTGGCGTGCCTGGTCAAGACAAAATTTTAAATGATGCCTCTGTTTCCTATCCATTGATTTATTTCAATGCTGTTTCAGTGCTGCCCCCATCAGCACTGGACCCCTTAAAAATTTAGGTAGCACCTTAATAGGCGATGTCGCTAGTAACTCATCACTATTTCGATTCCTTACTCCAACTGCTCGCCTACTTTCTTGCTTAGAGTGGTTTTTGATTCTTGAGGCAAGAAAAAGCTTGACTAATTTTTTGTCACTTGTGGGTTCAGTACAGCAGTGGCGTGCATTTCATACTATAAATACAAATTTGTCTACCCTGTGCTAAAGGGCAAAGTGAGAAATGTACCTATTTACTTCGATATGAAGCCGTTCTTGTAATTTAGGTAATCATGCCCAATTTTCAAGAACGGCTCCATATTTTATTAGGAAGGCACTTATCAGTATAATAAAATATCAAAATAAGCAATGCACGTCACTGCAGTACAGACCACGCATGCGGTTGCTTAACTTGAGAAAGTGCTAGCATTACGTACTCCCACCGGGATAATAAACACCAGTAATCTGGCTCGGCCTTTGGATACACGGAAGTGAAAAAACTAGTGAAAGTACTACTTGACTAAATTAGTATCTGAACCGTTGTCACCAAACTCACACAAATAAACCATTTATCACATTTACATATAATTCGTTGAATTGGTCGTTTTTATTTGATTCCATAATAGCTTTAAGACTTTAGGCCTCGTAAATAAGATTTATTTTGCTACGATTCAAAAAGTACTTACGATGATTTGCAACTGTAGTATAACTTTAAGAATAAATTCTGGTACTTTCCCATATATGGTGTTATTTTCCAAAGAAGCAAATAAACATAAGTACGATTAACATAATGTCTTTATTTGCGTCAAAATATATTTTCGAGATTAAGTGCAGTTGAGCTTAATTATGACACGCGTGCTACGCCCACTTGTCACTTCCACCTTTTTTTCTCTTCCGAGTTTTAATATATAGATATGTATATTGAGATCAAAATTACATTTAAACATACCCAAAGCATCTTCAGTTTCCCTCTCTACTTTCACCTCAATGTGAAGATTATCAAGGTTTTCTTTATCAATACATGTTGGCTCTTTGATCCTAAGGGAGTTATCTTTGACAACAGAATCAATAGATGTTGGGACTTTGATCCTACGGGGGTCTTCTTTGCCAACAGGATCAATACACATTCGCTCTTTTATCATACAGTCTTTTTTGGGAGCAACAGGGTCCAGAGTGTCCAAATATTCCACTGGTCTAGTCTTCAGGGCTGAACACAGGTTGTTACTTTGGAGATCATTCATTAATACCAATTTATTTGTCACCTAAAAAGTAAATAAAAAAATAAATTTGATATTTACTTAGTGTTGTGGACAAAAGTAGCTATCGAATATTTTTGTAGATATGATAAATAAAGTTATTTTCTTTTAGTGTAAGTTAGGGATTTAGCCTATGTAAATGTATATGTAAATAAATATGATGTATGAACAGATGTATAGGGTGCCTAGATATATCTTTCCGATACCTATGTACATGAGAGTAAATGATTTTGAACTGTGTGTATGTTTATTTCCCCGGTACGTAGCGTTAGCACAGGTATATAGTGCTAAGCGTGAGGTAACTAAAGGGTTTTGACTGTGGATTTCCCTAGCTTATTAGAACCTTGTCATACTAGGGATCTCCATGGCCACGCCCCTTGTAAGACTGAGAAGGTAATTGAAAATATTCTAAAGTGGAGGGGATATATCTACCCTCATCTAGATTTAAGAACTGTTCTAAGAAATCGTAGTTCAGTGTCACTGTGATCTCCAAAGAATAAAGAAGCCTAAGGAAGAGAAGTGTTTTATTTACAGTCTACTGCGATCCAGCTGAGTAAGGAACTCGGAGATAATACCGCACTGGATTCCGACGGTAACACTTAGTGACATACTTTTTCCTAAATTTCAAAACAAACATTTTTGAAAGAATTTGTATGAAATACAGGCTATTGACCTCATTGTTTCTTGGAGTCAAAATGGATACGATCAATGATAAGGGACATTATTTTGTGACGTTTTATTTTCTTAACAGTACCAAATAATTTATTTTTGACCCAGGAAGTACTCAATTGTTCCATCTATAAACTAAATTACCAAATTTTAATATCTTTTTACCGTTGGATATGTTTCCAATATGGACGTCAGCACAGTCTCGGCTTGGCTGGATCTTAATATCAGCTTGTAGCAGTTGTTTAGGTGTGTATAGCAGATGTAACAAGCTGTTACAGGCTTCGAGTCTCTTATATGGAGCTGAAATAAGAATTCTGAAGTTACAATGTATTTAATCAATTATTTTATTACATTTGCACACCAGCGCCAGGCCTGTGTCACTCCCGGTTTAGGCATCTAAATATTATATAACTCAAAGGTGACTGACTGACTGACATAGTGATCTATCAACGCACAGCCCAAACCACTGGACGGATCGGGCTGTTTGGCATGCAGGTAGATGTTATGACGTAGGCATCCGCTAAGAAAGGATTTTGAAAAATTCCACCCCTACGTGAGCGAAGCCGCGGGCAAAAGCTAGTCGAAAATATACCTACATTATTACTTTGCGCGCGGCGACCACTTCGAAGGGGAAAATTCAGTTACATGAATCGTCTGTCCAGAGTTATAAGAATGAAATTGGCTTGCAATGGATGTCTAGGTATCTAAACGAAGAAGTGAGGCCTTTTCTGACACCAGCTAAATTAAACCATAGCGCTAACCACATTGCTTTGGATTTCTTCTCTAAGTAAGACTTCTGTACGTGAGTACTAGTACTTATTCAGCGCTTGTTTACGTTACTTTACCCCCGACGCCAAGCCTAGTAAAAATATTACAATATTGACCAATTTAGTTGTCAATGGAGTCTGTCAGTCACGTGACCTTTTCGCAACTAAAGTGGTCAATGGCACTTACCAGAAAAGAAAAAAGATAGAGGGTACTGGGAGGAAAGAAGGAAGGCCCAGCAGTGGGACATCCATCATCATCATCATCTGAGCATATTCCCGGTTGCATCCTCAATGGTAAGCTGAGGTGCTTCAGAGCCTGGGGTCCACTTACCTGACCAAGGTGATTTGATGGGGTTACTGTTTTTTACAAAAAGCGACTGCTGTCTGACCTCAGCAACCCAAAGGGTAGACCAGAACCAATCCACAGTTTATATGTGTATTCCGAAACACAGAATCATCTTTATTTTCAGAACAGCCCCGGGACATTCAAAAGTAGATTGAATGGGTATCTTTTGGATAGGCATGCTTCATCCTAGTCTTCATTGTCGCTTACCATCAGGTGAGATTGTGGACAAATGCCTAAACCAATATATTAAAAAAAAAAAAAAAAAAAAAAACAGGTGATTCAAGCCTGCTTTATCCTAAACAGACTGGACACAACTTTTCACAAAGTATGCTTCCCAAAGGGATTCGAACCCATGACCACTGGACCATGGAGGCAGTACATGGGACATGCATGGCTAACAAAGTTTCAATGGTAATATGTAAATATTTACTTGGTAAAATCCTTCTCAAATTAAATATTACTCTAATAAATCTATTATTATTAGACTAATCATGTTAGTTTTAATAAACACACATGCTTCCATTCCTCTCTAATCTCATAACAAGAACAAGCGCTTAAATTATAAGATTTATTAAAAGAAAAACAATCAAGATATTTCTACAGTTGTAAGCCTTCTGGGTCATAGCTGTTCATGTGACTGAATGTGTGTCCCCTTCTCTTATCGAGTCTGAAAAGTCATAATGTTTTAAAAGATAACAGTCATATGTATTTCGAATTCAGTAGCATACCTCTAAGATTCTAGTTCAGTAGAACCTGTCAAATGCAACCTATATCAACGACAATCTAGCAGGATAATCGGAAAACGCTCGACAAATATTGAGACAAGTTTAAGGTGAATGATGGGTGGGCCAATGAGGTAGTATTTACAAGTAGGTTCTTACACAGTGGTTCTCTAATAATCTATGACTTTTATAACTTCAGAATATCTCAGAATACTTACAATAGTATTTGTAATTTTCTCATAAACTAGCTGTAAAGGAGTGCCAGCGATGGTAAACATTCGACCCTCGGAAACCAAGCAAATTCTGCAGACTGGTTTTGAAACATTTCCAAAAAGATTAGACATTTGGCCTTAAACGTCTCAACTAAAAGAGTATTAATGTAGTCATTTCCTAACTTTCGTTTAACCTATTCTTAACTTTATACAACTTTAAATAAACAATTCTATTGTCTTGTTTATAAAAATGGATTTTTGATATCATTTGTTTTATTTACGTTGACACTGTTGACAGAAGATAAGTGATAGTGACAGATGAGAAAGTGTTACAATAATCTGATTTTGATAGTCCCATCATCCCATGGTATAATAATATACTTGATACTCGCTTGTGGTCAAAATGTGAACACGATTCTTCCTTTGTTTTTCCTAAGCATCTTAAAATTCTAAAAGAATAGGTAGAATGGAGAATCAAGTATAAGTAGTTAAGTACCAAGTAAAAACGGAAGGAATATAAGGTCTTTTAACATATAAATTATTTTACGGTGCTCCGTAACATAATAGTAAATAGAGTTAAAGGGAGTAATCTGCTTGCCAATAGCATGAAGCATCATACATTCATAACATACCTAACACCTAAAATAACTGAATTCTTAATTCTCAAAGAAAAAAGAACGTGAGTATTGTGGAACACACGTTGGAAATTTGGAACGAAGTTAGCTACTTTCATAGTAAAGGTGAAAAAGTGATGAAAAAATCATTAATAATTATAGATCAAAAATAAATAAAATGAATAATAATAATAGATTAAAGAACAATAAACTTTAAAAAATTGCGTTGGGTTTGAGCCCGGAACCGGGAACATCGACCATCTCAGGCATAGGCTCTCCTAACTGATCTATGGACGAGATAATCAAACTTGTCAAATAACTTTTCACATTAATTCGTGACGGAAAGATCCTACACTTTTTTTTCACCTAGCCACTAGCCCCCGTCAGTACCGTCCCAAAAAGGAACTTCTTTCCAAAAATAATATTCTTACAATAACAAATTAACAACTGAACTGGCTAGCACTATTCGTTTATATTCTTCGGTAATTAGGTAGGCCCTCCCAGTTGTTTGACTTGTTTGATCTAGCTTTCGATCTGACGTCGTTGATATAATAGAAGTTTGATGAGTTGGAAGAGTAAAGGGAAGCAAGCAAGAAGGTGAGAATATTTTGTCTTGCTCGCTTGATTCAAGTATCTATTATAATACAATATCTAGTTCCATTGATTCAAGGAAAATACCTTGAGGCAACAACACTATTTCGCAGGGCTCGAGAAATGTAAAAAAAAAGAATTTACCCGATATGCAAAAATAATGAGTTCGCAATGATCTTATTACTGATCCTACTATACATATAATACCTTGGTAATTAATGTTATTTAATTATACTAATACACAAAGTAATTTAAGTGTAATTTAAGTTGATCTTAAGAATACTTATAGACTTCCGGAAACTAAGATATGTATTTGTATATTTCGCAATTGCGTGCTCACCCATCCATACATAACGTTACGTGTGATCATCATGACAAAGATTTAGAAGATGGCTGTCTATAAGTGTATTATAATGAAGTTCATAATTTCATTGTTTTAGTTTTCACATGAATAATGTCGTTTTGATGTATGTCCAAATCACGATAAAAGTTGGATGTCGCCAAATGATCGTATATTTATAGTCATTGTATAAATAATTGACCACTTATGATGATGATATCATGCATAGTAATGATTTCTGTAAATGCAGTTGTCTTGCTTGCGTTATCTTAATTGTCTTAAAAAATAATTGTAACTAGCTGCGCCCCGCGGTGTTACCTGGAACCGGAAAAAAGTAGCGTATGTGTTAATCCAGGGTGTCAGCTTGCTGCATACCAAATTTTATCAAAATTGGTCCAGCCGTTTGCACGTGAAGTAACAAACATACACACACACATACACACTCACAAACTTTCGCCTTTATAATATTAGTGTGATTAGTAGGATAGTGTGATTTTTATGCTGCCTTTATTTAATATGTGTGGGTCTCAGTCAAACCCTTAAAAAAGGTTATGGGCAAGATGTAGATTACTTAAAAAATGTTATGGGCACGGTTTTACTTCGTATTGGATTTCTTTGGATTATTTTTTATTTGGTCATCCGAATAATATTATAATAGTCCCCCGTGGTGTAGCACAAGTGCCGATGTAAATTTTTTTTTCGTATGTATTGTATATTATGCTTACCATCTTACTAATGTGGTCTTTGGGCGAGACTTGACCGAGTGATGCTGAGAAGACTCACAGGATTTCGTTATTCGACATTGAAAAAAAAGTGTACTTCCTTACTTCTTACCAAGGTTTGATAACGAAAATATATCTATTTCCCCGTCGCTTCCGTAAAGGCTCACCCTTCGGGGTCTGGTGTTGCTTCCTTTGGCCACAGAATGCAGAATAAACACTGCCTTGGCTCTTTTTACCTCTAGGATAAAGACGTCATAATGAATTGTATAGTATCTAAAAATAAAATAAAAAACGGAAACATATTTTGATATTTATCGTTTATTGATTGCTACATTCATTTTTGTTTATAAATACTTATAAGTTATACTTGTAAGTAATTTTAACAATATGTACAGATAGGTAGGTATTAAATAGCGTTTGAAATAATAAGACATTTAGACATCTGATTGAAATACTTTCGCTGATGTACCTACTTTGACAACAATATCAATACCTAACAATATTACGTAATTATTACTTAGTTTACATATATAGGGATGGCTTTTTAAGCACTAGACAAATTATTGGAGCAAGAATACAGTCCGTCATACTGAACTACTTTAAGAGTGTTACCCGAGACTTTTCCATACAAATGTATTCTAGCTTTTATTTTGAAATGATATGTGAGATATCGGCAGTATTTTGTAATTTTTAAGAAATTGCATATACTCGTATCTAGGCATATTACTAGTTTTCGAAAGTCAAATATGAACTTGAAAGAAAATATGAGAATGTAGAAGTTTTCCACACTGATGGTCAAATATGATACACCATATTCTCTTTTAAGTTCATATTTTGACTGTAAAATCTAGTTACCTTGATATATGCAATTTCTTTAAAATTACATAATTTCGCCAATATCTGACATGCCGTTTCAAAATAAAAGCAAGACTACGTTTGTATGGAAAAGTCTGATTATGACTAGGGTAAGGGGACTCTTAATTATTAAACTAATGAAAATCGATAATAAATCATCCATACGAAATCCGTTTGGCTGAGCTCTGACGGAGAAATTAATTTTTCGTTGTTTTTATCGAAAATAGTGCAGTATCATAAACTAAACTTGCTTCAAAAATTTGTCTAGTCGTTAAAAAGTCACCCTGTATATTTACTGTTTGTTTTGCTTATAATTTTATATGATTTTGTCTCTCCCACACGAATAGTACAAGCTACGCTGATAAGAGCATCAATATGATGCTCTTATCAACGTAGCGTTCTGCCTCAGGCAGGTTTTTTGAGATCATGTTTCTTAAAGAAATGATTTTTCACACTATTTAATTTCTTAAAGGTCAAGTGACAGAGGTCACATTCATAAACTTTCGGCTTATATTTTTTCATCCGATATTCACTTTCATGTTTCCATGTCTGATGCCTATAAAGAGTTTGTTTTTGAGTGAACTGCCGTTTACAAATATTACATTCGTACCTTTTCTTATAGCTGTGTTTAGTTAGATGTTTTTCTAAAATACTAATATCACTAAATCGTAGAAAACAAATATGACATTCATGTGAATTCTCGCGTTTCTCGCCAGTGTGGGTACGTATATGATGCTTTAAAGAAAGCTTGTGGGTGAATCTACGCTTACAAACAGCACACTGATGAGGTTTCTCGCCAGTATGAGTCTTTAAGTGTCTGACCATATTTTGGCGTTTTTTGAATCGATTATAGCAAATTAGGCATTCGTGAGGGAACTCACTAATCGATGTACTAGGTTCTGTTTCGTGGTTCATGTAATTCGTTACCCCTTTGGCTTGATCGATTTCAGCACATGATTCGTCTGCAAAATCACCACCTAGAGAAAATTTGTCAGTTTGAGTTGCAATACATGAAATATATCTCTCTCTCGTCTCTCATCTCAGCGTGTTCCCAGTTGCATCCTCAGCTGTAATGCTGAGAAGCCCGGGGTCCAACTTTTACTTCTGCACTTCGCACGGTCATGAGCATCCTTGGTTGTAAGACGATTGGCACGCATGACGTGCCCATCGTCTTACAACCAAGTATTGTCGCCTGCCCCGGGGCCCGGGGCAGGCGACAATACATGAAATATCGTCCATATACAAAGTTTGTATTTAAAATAAATCACAGAAATGTGTACAACAATACTACTTTATATAAATTATTACAGTGAAAAAAATATTATTACTACTACACATTTGGGCTGAATCTGTTTCAATTATGAATGACCGGAAACAATATTATATAGTGTAATACATACCTACATAAAACTAAAATTTTTCTTAAATAAATTTAAATTATGGCCCATTAACATTATCCAGAGGACTGCCTCCGTGGTCCAGTGGTCAAGGCGTTCGCCTTGTGACCCGGAGGTCATGGGTTCGATTCCCACTGGGAAGCATACTTTGTGAAAAGTTGTATCCAGTCTGGATAGGATATTGCAGGCTTGAATCACCTGAATATCCGAAAATAAAGATGATTCCGTGTTTCGGAAGGCACGTAAAACTGTGGGTCCCGAACGCCACCTAGCGTTTGACAAGATGATTCCGTGTTTCGGAAGGCACGTAAAACTGTGGGTCCCGAACGCCACCTAGCGTTTGACCATCAAACTATCCAAGGATTGGTTCCTGGTTTGCCCTTTGGGTTGTGGAGGTCAGACGGCAGTCGCTCTGTGTAAAAACCAGTAACCTCGTCAAATCTCCTTGGTTAGGTAGCGGACCCCGGGCTCTGAAGCGTTACTGCTGAGGATGCAACCGGGAATACGCTCGGATGATGATGATGAACATTATCCAGCAGGTTTCTCTCTAGAGTGTGTTTTTAAATGATGATTCAAATTATGTTTCTCATTAAAACGACGGTCACAAACACTGCATTTATAAGGTTTATCACCAGAATGTATCTTCATATGTCGGTTTAGATGTTTCTTTTGACCAAACCTACGTTGGCACACATTGCATTCGTGTATTATCTCTTGCTCAGCATTGTGAGATTTTAAATGTGCGTTATATTTTGTTATATACTTAAATTGACAGCCACAAATATTGCAATGGTAAAAATTCTCGCCAATATGTACTCTGTTGAAGTGCCTTCTCAAACTAGACAATACCCTAAATGCTATATTACATATATTACACTTATGGAGCCTTTCACCGGTGTGTATCATGAGGTGATCCCGTAAATGATGCCCTTGATTGAACCCACGTTGACAGACAGTACATTTATATGGTTTCTCGCCTGTGTGTGTGCTTCTATGCCTCTCCATAGTCTGCTTGCGTTTAAATCTCCGTTGGCAGTTTTCACATTTAAATGCTTTCTCGCTGGTATGTGTGATTATATGCCTTTTCAGAGTTAGCTTTCTGCTGAAGATGCGTTGGCATTGGTCACATTGAAAACATTTCTCACCAGTTGAGCTTACAGGGTCTTGTGGGTTCTTGTAGGTCATTTCTTTGCTTTGTTGAACATTACCAGGCGTTGAATACTGAAGGCCGCCATCTATGACAAACAAGAAATTACCGATTTATATTTTGTAAATTCTCTAATTTTAAAGATTAAATTAAAATCGCTATTTGGGCCAATTTAATATTTGACATTTCCATTTAGGACGATAGTCCTATAGGCCCCGTCTGAGGAATATAGGAATACCTAACCGGGATTTAAAAAATTGTCCTCTGTGCCACTGATGGCTGAAGAGCATAATCCCTAAGCTTTTGAGGGAAATAGAAACTTAGGGACTTTATTTCAACATACTTGTATTACTCATCATTTAAATTTGTCCCCCTTGAACGAATTAGGTTGTGCTAAAAAGTACCTTCTCTAGTTATAATCTGGACTTCTAACATGCTTGCTGCATCTATCTGCGGTTCTCCGCTAAAGACATTCAATGGTTTTATTTCTTCAGCTGTAGGCTCGTGTTCAATATCTGGTGGCTCTGGAGAAGCTGAAAATATGTAAACAATGTTTATTTGATGTGTAAATACGGCCTTATACTGAATAAATATTTGTTTGATTCTAAAGTTAAGCAGATTGTATCTCAAAAAATAAATTCCAAGCTGGTTTGTGTAAAAGAAAAAAAAATTGAATGTTCCAGCTGTTAAGCCACCGATCAAGTAAATAAGCATATATCCGAATCATGTTTCTTGGCGAAATAGCTAGAAACCCATCATTATTTTGATTACCCTTTTCATGGCTTGGCAAGCCTTCTGAAACGCAAACATAGGCAAACCAAACCTACGCAAACCTGGTAGTCCCCACGCTTGTGAGAGCTTGCCATGCTATCTATCTATTTCTCTCCTATTTTTATTAAAATCGACGAAAAGAGAACAATTAAAAAAGAAGAACAATTACGTGCGCCCATTCAATCACAATTTGTAGTAAAATAAAGTACACAGTGAGTTATCACAGTCATTCTCAAACGTAGGGTCACTAAATTACTGGTTTTTGTATGGAAAAAGCTTTTGTTTAGGTGACTCCGCATTTCAAAAATGGCACTTATGTGAATGGATTCATGTGTGGATGACGCGCAAACACTTCAAAAACCTTTGATTTGTGCCAAAAACCTACGGCGGTCAGATTGACACCTTTGCATTTGCGAAGGCCGAGGCCTGGCAAACGTCTGGATGCAGCATTACGACCTACGTCAACTAAGGACTTACGACTTTCTTTATATCAATGTAAGGATAAAGATGTAATATTTTATGTTTATAAAAATACCTACCCTGAGTCTCTTCATATTCCATTTCAGTTTTAACAAAAACTTCTGGAATAACCATTTTTGCTTCTTGTTCGACGGCAAGTGGTTTCTCCACAGCATCGTGAAAGCAATCTAGTGAGACTATGGAAAGAGGATCACAAAGATGCTTTGCTTCCCGATCAATCAGGGCTACTGATTTCATGGTTATCTGTTGGTAAATAGAAACATTGATCAAACAAAAGAAAATACTAATTTCTTAAATCTCAATTGATAACGGAATGGACAAAAATAGAAGAGTATAATATTTTATAATATTTAATACACGGTGAAGATACTATATATTTTATGCTCGCCATACAATCCAATGGACCATCACAAACGGCGAAGATAATATATATTTTTACCTTATAGGTACATCTTAATATATTAAACGATATGAAAAATATACCAAGCGTTGAAAATATATCGTAAGATGTCAGCTTAAGATACTAAATATATATTAAGGTATTTATACGGGGTAGTATTTTCGGCGGTACGCGCGGCGCTAGGTGCGGCAGTATATACAATACTTTGTCGCATATTTGTATTTTGTTTCGTAATATTTTTCTTAATCAAATTATGAATTGTGAGAAATATTTAGTCATTTGAAAATAATTTTTAAACTTTTTTGTTGAAGGATCTTCATA
The DNA here is from genome assembly GCA_943193695.1 of Acrobasis suavella. Taxonomy (NCBI): domain Eukaryota; kingdom Metazoa; phylum Arthropoda; class Insecta; order Lepidoptera; family Pyralidae; genus Acrobasis; species Acrobasis suavella. The sequence goes on along the minus strand of OW971945.1, from coordinate 5,456,120 downwards.
AAGATTAAATTCACTTGATGTGATTTTCTGTCCAAATTAATCGGCTTATTGAATGAGCTTTTGCAATTTGCATATCAAATCCAACATCCGAATCATCGTCAGATGAGCTGTCTAATAAATCTAATAGTAAATCCGTATTGTTCATACTTGATCAACCTGTATACAGAATTCAAGCAAAATTATATGTGCGGCACCTACGCAGAACTTAAGAGAGTGAACAGATTTCATATATTAACGTATCTTAGCCGTGTGTGATACCTTAAGATACTAGAATATATCTTATTAAGATCTTTAATGTAAAATATTATAGTATCTTCACCGTATGTGATGGGCTTTAAGGAGACCTATGTTCTGAAAAGTTTAACATAAGACTGCTCAGCAGTTTTATGTTTAATGTCCATAATGAACAGATGGAAACAAGAAACCAGGATTAACTTAAAACTAGAATAGTCTATTATAGGTCAGAACACTACCTGGAAAAAGACATAACAGTAATACATAATTGTCCCAATAGACCAAGACTACTAGTAATTTCATTTCAATCTATAAGAGATAATAATATCGACCTATATTACTAACCTCTGGATATCTTTGTAAGATTTCTGTCAGTACATTCTCAGCTTGAACAGACCGCAACATTAAGTTGTGGCATTTCTTCAGTTGAGCATAACAGATGTAACATGCAGCTATGGGCCTAATATCTTGAGTATGAAGCTGAAATATATTATTTATGTAAAAATGAGAACATCTACAGCAGAGGTTCCCAAACTTATTTTGTCAAACGCCCACTTTAAAAAATCAGTTATTTTGTAGCGCCCCCCATTTTTTTCACCATAAAAACCTGAATCACATATTTGTCTTGCCTGTAGTTTAATTCAACCTATACAGTGGACCCCCGGTAGTCCGACAAACATTTTGCAGGGCAGTGTCGAACTATCGAATTTGTCGGATTATAGAGTACTGCCTAAGACCCCCTATAGTCCGAATTTTTTTACAAAAGAGTACCTTGTAATCCGACAAATTACAGATCCAATGATAAGAGTTTTTATATTATATACATATATGTACTCTGAAGTACAAATCATACTGCATTATGTATGTCAAATTTAGTAAATTAAACAACACAAAAGAGAGGTTACGTTTTATTATAAAATTAACTTATAAAATTAACGTCATTAATGCTATAGAACTTACAAAAAATATGCAATAACTTTACATTAGGAAATAATTGTGTACAAACAAATGTACATACTAAAATAATCAAAAACTATGAATTCAATTTAAGAAGCATGAAAATATTCATCAATTTGTTTTTGTTTAACATTGTTGAAACGCGAGATTAAAGCTTTGTCCCTCAGTCTTCTCAAAAGTAGAAGTTCGTTGTAGGATGCACTATTTTCTTCAGTCTAAATAAAATTCAAACTAAGCAATCAGAATCAAAACAATACCCTACGCGTCGAGCACAGTAGTGATAGTGCGTACAAGTTGTAACTTGTCAGTCATGCATTAGCGAATATTATCAAAAAATATTCAATAATAAATAATAGACCATGTCGGATTACAGGGGGTGCCGGATTAGACAGGGGCCGGATTACCGGGGGTCCACTGTATCCTAGACTTTTTTACAAGAGAGAGCAATAATAATACATACACCAGTACATTAGAGTATCTTTTATAAAAAAATAACAATAATCAACATTATTAATTTTAAATAAAAAAATAGCAATAATAATACAATTTTACAATAATAAAGAGTATCGGAAGTTGCTACCCATGTTAAGACTTTTGTCTGGTCAACTTTTTTATCCGATAAACATCCAGCCCACAGAGCCACTAGTTCATAATAACCAATAGATTAGTAAGTATAATACTTAATGTTTTTGTGCAGTCCCTTGCTTTATACGTATTGGGTTCGAACCAACAGTAATAATAATGATAAGCGTGTTTGTTAGCTAGTTTCGCAAGAAAGATATAGGTAAAATACTAACCAAACTGTCGGTAATCTTCTCAAATACCGCCTGAAGAGGAGTATCTGCGATGGAGACCATACGCACATCAATTGAGAGACATAATCTACAGATAGCTGTTGTTGGACTCATTTTAAGAGGTTGAAATTTTGTGAGTATTGTTAGTTTGTTTCATAAAACCGCAAATACCTGTGGTCTGTTATGAATGTAAACAAAAACAATTCGGGATTCGGGAATAAATTTTGCAAATATTTGTGAAAATTTGACATTGACAGCCTGCCTTTATTTTTATTTGATTCGTATTGGCAGAACTTGTTATGTAGGAGCACCTAGGATTTTTGCCCACGTGTCATCTATAAAAAAATGTTTGAAACATTATATTATGCGCTTTGCGCTTTGCACCACCAATAAAACATTTTTTGCAATGCGGCTCATACATAGTTATAAGTAAAATTTAAAATGATTTTTAACACAATCCTTAAGTAAAATACCTTTATTAATTCGTTTATAGTTTTAGATCTTTTTGAAATGTAATGTGAAATACAGGATGCTTCAGAAAGGCGAAATAAACAAAATGCAATTTGAATGAAGTTCGTAAGCATTTATTCACTTTGTTTTATTGATCTTGAGTGTAAGTAAAACTAATACTCGTAAATTAAAGAAACTACATAACTTTTGTTGCGAAGTCAATAATTCTTAAATAAATGGATGATTTCGTTCGCACTTAATACTAAGTACCTTTTTCACAATTCTACACTACAATCATACAAGATACTTACAAGTCTTACAACACAGCAGAGTATAAATAATAAAGTACACTACATATATATCTAGGTATTTAGAACTTTGTACACTTAAAATATATTTTCACATTATCTTAGGGGCTATGGATATGGCCTGATAAGATTTCTAACGAACGCCTGTGGCAGCTCTGTGGTGAAACACCAATCGATCACCAAATCCCACTCACATTCCAAGGCAGGCACTGGAATGGACTCCTTAGGGCAAAAGGAAGCGTGGTCGACCAAAGCAGACCTGGCGACGGTCGGTAACAGCGAAAATTAAGACAATCGGGCTATCTTGGCCTTGGCACGTTGCTCAAGACAGAACGAGATGGGGAAGTACTGTACCCTCTGCCCCACCCAGGGGACATAGCACAATAAGTCAAGTAAGTCATTATCTTAGGAAACTTATTTCTTTTGACCCATTATCTATAAAATTCAAACTTTATTTTTTAAGTTTAGCTACTCTAATAAGTTTTCAGGATGCAGTTTTAATATTGCCTATAACGATACAGATATTTACAATCCACATCAATACACAGTAAAACAAAGTCGCTACCCTTTCACCGGGAGACTATATAAGTTGTCGTGCCAGCGCGAGGAAGGTAAATCTAAAATAAACACCTACTACCAAAAACGGATGTGAACACCTAAGTTAAGTGCAATACGAGCAGTAGTTTCTTTTTTTCGGAAATCTCGAAAAATCTTTTTTGTCGACGCTCGTGAAATGGGCACGGAATTGTTGTCTTGTCAGATAAATCCAACTTTCGCGGTGAAAAGGTTGCTTTGCAAAGTATTTTTATGCGGTTTTCATGAATACAATGGTGATTCAAGGAGAAACTTTATAGTATGTATAATTGCAGTTATGGTGTCTATCAAAGATTCAAACGCGCATTTAGAGGTTTTCATAAATATAAAAATGACGATTTTGATTGACGTTTTATGAGTCATAAATAACTTTGTATCATGGGTATAGTAGATACTTAAAAGGATGCCAACGAATTTAAGTCCACCCTGTATACACGCTTGATTTATCATTGGTTTTGGAAAAAGAAATGTCGTACAGTAAATAAATTCCTCTATCTATACAATATGTAACAAAAACCCTATCCGATCCTTGTAGGAGCAAAGACCGTCAATCTGAACAACTTTTATGGGACCTATGCTAAAAACTCGAAAAAAAAATCGTCATTTTCATACAAAAGTGTTCGGCCGGCCCGGCAATTTATATCAAAATGTCGATTTTTTCTTCGAGCTTCAAGCATTGGTCCCATAGGAAAAGTTGTTCATATTGATGGTCCGAGTTGTATAAGTAATCCTTTGTGTATGACGTAAGATAAAGTTGCGAAAATGATTTTCGATCGAGACCACGTAGGTACGCCCGTCCAAAACTGCCGCGTGACCCCGATGAACTCGAAATCTAGCCGGCCTGCCGGTACTACTAATAGATCTTACGATTTTACTTTCAAGTTTTAGTCAACATTTATTGTTTGTGGAATTTTATTTTGACTAGAGGAAACTTGCGCTAAAATTATATTTAGTAATTAAATTAATAATTCAATAATAATATTCATTAAAAGTGTATTACTGAACGATTTATTGTAAGATTATTATTTTTTTGCGAAATATTTATATTATAAGTTACGTAACTTGAAACGGAATTTGAAACACCAATCAGCGCCAAGTGACGTCACTCCATATGACCAGCTGCTGTTGACAAAGTGTTATGAAGTAAACATTGAAAAATATATATAAAATGGAAAAAGGGTTTATTAAAGCCGACTCGCGAAACCTTCCTAAGGTTGATATGGACATGGTGCGATGGTTTTTTATGGAGAATTTCGATTTTTCAAGTGTAGAGATAAAAGGACGAAAGCTTTTCCGGTAAGGTGTTGATGTGAGGTTATGTTGTTTAGAGTGCATTTCTTAACAAAACCTGAATTTATTTACCTATTATGTTGTATCTTCAGCTCGACACGTGAGTCTTATGGAGATAACGCAGTTGGTTTTGTTCAGATAAAAAGGGAAAATCAACTGTGTTTCGTCAAAGGCCGTGTAACGCCTGAACATAAAGTTCGTGAAAAGGGCTACCAAGTAGAGGTGCAAGTAGACGAAAAAGAAGAAGTAGTTCTTACATGCAAATGTCATGATTGTGCAGCGGCTCATGGAGGTTGTAAACATGCCGTGGCTTTTTTATTATGGTTGCACAGGAGATCTGAAGAACCTTCCATCACATCAGTGACTTGCTATTGGAAAAAACCGAAAATGGCTATAAACAGTAGCTCAACGGAAATAATAAGAGCCAAAGATATGGGTAAAACTGAAACTGTTACGTGTGCCTATGTTAATCTGTTGGACAAATTGCAAGCAACAGTTTCTAGGTCAAACTGTCAAGCCAGTGTTTTGAGGTATTTAGAAGATAAAAGAGAAGCATTAAGTATTCATAAAATGTGTACAGTTATATCACTGGATACCGCACAACATTTTCTTCAGCAGTTAGCTGAAGAAATGACAGAAGAAAGAATTCAGGCTGCATTTAATGCTACAAAAGATCAAAGTGAGTCCCCAGTATGGTTTCAACTAAGGTATGGGAGAATTACAGGTTCCATACTTTATGAGGCAGCTCATTGTGGAACAGAGGAAGGATCATTAGTAAATAAAATTATGGGTGAGCAATCTGCTTTCACTTCAGAAGCAATGTTGAGAGGAAAATTATTGGAAAAAAAAGTTATGGAAGTTGTCAAAATAAAGAAGAATGTAATGATAACCAACACAGGACTAATGTTATGTAAAGATTTTCCTGTACTCGGAGCGACACCTGATGGTATGACAAATGAATATGTAATTGAAATTAAATGCCCCCTTTCTGAAAAATCCTTCAAAAAATATGTGGTAAATGGTGAAATTAATAAAAAGTGTTGGACACAAATACAATCTCAAATGTATTTTTTGAAAAAAAAGATGGGTCTATTTTGTGTTGCTCACCCAGATTTTGAAAATACTAATAATGTGGATATTTATCATGTGTCATATGATAAAAAAATTTTGGATATTTTCAAACAAGCTACAGAATTTTGGTCAAGCATAGTGTTCCCAAAACTGAAAAATATATATTCCTAATATAACTCTTTTTTTTTTTTATTTTTAAACCCAAGTTACATTTTTTTGGAAAATGGTGCCAACCTTAGAATAGTACCACTCCATCTCTTCCAGTGGCTGTCATCAAGGCAACTAAGGGATTCATATAACAAGAGGCAGACAGCAGCGTCTTTTGTGTTCTTCACTAACTCATGGTGATCACCAACGCTCACCAAGCTGCCTAGCAAGCGTGGTGATTACACCAAATCTCCCTAGAACTTTATTGCGTTCCATTGGGACCCATTCCCAGTAGTGAAACGTAATATAGGTTATAATGAACAATATAAACCATGAGAAGAGCAGATTTGTGGCTCATATGACATATCTATGTACATTGAAATAGACACACAATCAGATTTAAATAAGTTTTTTTTAAAATGTCATTTTTGCCACAAGCTTTTTTTATGAGCGATTAAATACTGTAAAGTCTTTATCAAGACGACTCAATGAGCCCAAACTCGATGGGATTGTGTCGTTCAATTACTGAGTTCCAATGGCCACCTTTCAGCTCCACGTCATCATAATATTGCATTGTCACGTGTTATACATATGCGTACAAAATTTCAACTCAATCAGTTGAAGATATCTGCTTCAAAATTGAGCTGCAAAATTCCGCCCGAACAAAAGACATACATCCATTGCAAGTTAAATAAAAGCTTGTAAAAATAAAAAATCATTTTTTTTAATAGTTTATTACTTTTAATTAATCATCTTGTCTTTTTTTATCAATCTTTATTATGAATAACAAATACTATGTAAAATAAAGTTTGATTATTTAATTAAGGGGGGTTGTAAATTAACTAATGCACTACAAATAATAATAGCACTGTCTAAATATGGGATCAAATTATGGTCGACACATGCATGAGATTTTAAAAAGGCAAATTCTCGCAATCTTCTGATTACCCTTTCGATATGTATCCTCAAACTGGCTATTTTTTTTGTCAGTTGAACTTCTTTCTTGCTACTTTTTGCTGAACTGCTAACACTAGGGGGTCTTATTAATGTAAAGTTTCTTTTAGCTAGTTCTCCCTCAATATGTTTAAAGCCCCTGTCAGCCATAATACTTACTCCAGGTGGTAAGCAGTCAAAAAACTTTGACTCTTGACATATTCTTATATCTGAAGTGCGACCACCAAAACCTTCAGACACAAAATTGATTATTCCATCTGGAGTAGCAGAAACTAAATATTTCATGGTATTACATTTTTTGTATGAAGAATAAGTTAATGATTGATGTAGTGCATTGGCAGGTATTTCTATTTCAATTTCCAGGCAATCAATAATACAATATGTTTTAGAAAAATTAGCTCTGAAAGCTATTGGCAAATTGTTTAAAACAGACTGTGACGATGGTTTGATTATAAAGGTTTCTAAAACTTTTGCCATTTTACAACACGTCGATGAAAATATTCGGCTTGCAGTACTTTCATGTACTCCAAAATCATTCGCTAGGATTTTAAAAGATTCATTTAATTTAAGTTTCTTTAATACCAAATAAATATGATAATATGGTACTTGAATTGCTTCTTGAATCAACTTTAAAATTACAATACTGTCATTTGGAATACCTTAAATACAACTTGCTGTCTTTTGTGATATTTCTTATTGTTAACTGCTGAGCCAACTCTTTTTGTTTAGCTTCTCGGTCGGAGAGATCACTAAGAACTGAGCCTGATGAAGTAACTGTTTCACCCTCAGTCTCCATATTACTTTTTTTGCTGTCATTATCACTATCGGAATAAATTAATTGGTATGCACTTATTTTTAATGGAGATGTTTTTCGGTTCTTCATCACTACTTTTTTCGGAGACACTGCTACATCTTTTACAGAAGCTCTTAAAGCTACTTGCACTGATTTACTTCTTTTATGTGGATAAATTGCAACTTGTATACATTGATCTTTTGATTTTTCCACATTTTTGGAAATATCTTTTTCATTAGTACCTTGACAGGCAGGAAATTCCAGCTCACTTGCTGAAAATGAACAAATATTTTAATAGATAAAAATATCTGAGAGACGTTCATGCAAAATGAAAAAAAATAAGTACATATATATTAAACGAGTTACTCTGAGAAATTATATAGGAGTATAGTTCTCACCTTGTTCATTTTCAATGCTTTTGAGTATTTCTTGTCTTTTGCGTTTTAAAACCACAGATCGAGGCTTTGATGCCTGCTTTCTTTGTTGACAGTCGAAAATATGGGGAACAACATCTTTCTTCAAAATTAATTTGCCTCCTACAAGTTTATACTTGATCCAGTTTTCAACATCATTCTCCATCTGTAAAAATATTCAATCGGTTAGGTTCTCGTATAGTCTTTGTTGATGAAGTCCCTAAGGTTGTAATTTTAACAAATACAAGGTACTTACATCAAAATGATCTTCACAACATCGCAAGACAGACTTCGGAGACGGTAATTGTCGTTTCCTAGCTACTTTCATCCACTTTTCTCTAAGCTTAGGCTCTTGTGGCACGGTTAAAAATATTTTGTCCGGACATTTTACAGAATTCGAAGAACACATAGGTACATAACAATATATCACTGCACATTTTTTTTGTGAGACATATCCACTTGTTGAAGGGTTATCCATTGTTGTAAAATAGAAAATATAAAACAACAACAAATATTCACGCGCAATAAAAAGTGAGACATATGGGGTGACGTCACGTCAACCCAGTGAGCGTTTACGCGCGAACTTTGAATTGCCAATTTTTTTATTTGCGTTAAGTAAATTATTTGGTATACTTTTAATTTATTGTTTTTGGTATCTTTAAATAATCATTAAATCTTAAAGATAGACTAAAAAAAATAAATAATGCAAGTTCCCTATTAGGTCTTACTAGCGATTGTTATTAAGTGGCCTTCGGCTCGAAAACCAAAGAAAAATAACCGTGTATAGTAGGTAGCGATATTCCATAGCACTTGATTTACTTTATTTCTATATCGCCACCATACAAATTAAGAGATCAAGATAAATCAAGGCCTGAAATAACGGTATTTATGGGAACCGGTACAATTGACCTGCGGTGCGATACCGGTTCCAGACATAGTACCTGTACTATCTATACCGGTCCTATTTTTCCACCAGTATCGGTACTATACCGGTACCAGAGAGAGATATCAGCATGTGCAGGATAGCAAGCAGGTACCTAAATTAGTACAGAAATGAATAGAACTTCAAAATACCGGTAAACCTGTACTTTTGGTACCGGTTCCAAGCCTTGGATAAAATAATCACATTTCTCTCAAACTCCCATAATACTTCTACAATACGCCTCTCAAGCCATTAGATTGTCCACAACTTAAAGTCTACATTTATATGGCTGCACACAAGCAAGCTTAAAAAAAGACTGTTAAACATGACTACCCTCAACATAATCTTTATCTTTCTCAATTTTGACGGAGGCTTTGGCATGGACTTTAGAATGCTTTATCAGAAGTCTGTTATCGGTAAACCGACGGTGACAAACACTACATTCAAACGGTTTCTCGCCAGTATGCGTTCTTATATGCGTCTTCAAATCGGTCGATTGAATAAATCTACGTTGACAATGCTGGCACTCGTACGGTCTATCCCCAGTGTGCGTTCTCATGTGACGAGTCAGATGTGTCGCTTGGGAAAACCGACGCTGGCACACAGTACATTCGTACTGCTTGTCCCCAGTATGCATCACAAAATGTTTCTGCAGATTATACTTCGTGGCAAACCGACGTTGACAAACATTACACTCGTGAGGCTTCTCGCCTGAATGCTTAAATAAATGATTCTGTAAATTCGAGGCCTGAGAAAAACGCCGTTGACATATACTGCATTCGTGTGGTTTCTCGCCAGTGTGCGTCCTCTTATGGCGGACCAAGCTGCCTGTGTTATTGAACTTACGGTCGCAAACGTCACAAGCGTATGGAGTCTCACCCGAATGTATCCTCAGATGTACATTCAAGTAGTGTTTTTCTCTGAAACCTTGCGGACAAACAGGGCACTGGTACGGCCGCTCGTCAGAGTGCGTTTTCAAATGATATTGCAAACTACATTTATGATTAAATTTCCGGTCACAAAGGTTACATTCGTGTATTTCCTTCTCAACATCATGCGACAGCAAATGCGTATTCAAACTTTGTTTGGCACCAAACCGACTGTAGCAAAAAGTACATTCAAAGGGCTTCGCGTTACTATGTTTATCTACATGGATTTTCAAGCTCTGTTTATAAGAGAACCGACGTCGACAAATTTCACATTCGTATGGTTTCTTGCTTGCATGTTCCTTTAAATGTGTGGTCAAATTTTCTTTTAAACTAAACCGATCTTGGCAAAGGCGGCATTCGTACAGTTTCGGCCCACTTGCATCAGTACCATTCAACTCTTTGGTTTTCACATCATCATGTATCTTCATATGGTAATTTAATCTAGATATATTGACGAAACGACGTGGACAAAAATTGCATGCTAAAGGCTTCTCGGCTAGCGCTATTGAAAGGAAATTTGCTTGTTCTTCAGTCTTAATATCTGTATCCTTTGGAGAATTATACTGTTTCCCGTCAGTTGAGCTCTCTTCCACAGTTTCATTTTCATGCTTTATATTGTTTTCAGCGACATCTGCAAAATGTAGGAACAAGTTGAAAGAAGAAATACAAACAATCAAAATTAATTAACAAATAAACCTTATAATAAAATCTAGTCTCAATTATTTATTAAGAAATCTAAAAGATGTTGACCATGCGGCATGGTGCCAAGGACGCTGGCTGCGTTTTCTCTGCCAATAGCTATACTAATTTGACAAGCAGAGAAGCAGCCACCCTTTTTGTCAGCGGCGGCGATCAGTCGCGAAGTAACGTTATCTCTTGATAAAGGCCCTCTCGCTATAAAATAAATAAATACAAAGGGACAAAAAAAAGTACGTTCGAGACTTGTGTTATGGGATACTAACTCAACGATACTATATTATATTATAAAACAAATACATATATAGATAAACATCCAAGACCCAGGACAATTTGAAAAAGGCTATACCCCATAGCACAGATTTAAAACATTTGGTGGTGCTATAATTTTAGGTCCACTAACTAAGGTGATCTATACATATTATACATATTACTAGTGGCTCTGTGAGCTGTAGACCTCGCAAATCAGACAAATAGTTGCGTCTTAAGAATCCCCTTACCCTAGACTTTTCCATACAAACGTAGTCTACGTTTTATTTTGAAACGACAAGTCAGACATCGGTAAAAAATTGTAATTTAAAAAAAATTGCAAGTATCTATGGTTATAATTGTTTTCCGACACTAAAATAATGAACTAGAAAGAAAATATAAGGGTGTAGAAGTTTTCCATACTTATGGTCAAATATGATATAATACACTATATTCTCTTTTAAGATCATAATTTTACTGTAGGAAACCAATTATAACCCTAGATAGTTGCAATTTCTTTAAAATTACATTAATTGTCCCATATCCGACATGTCGTTTCGAAAGAAAACATAGACTACGTTTGTATGGGAAAGTCTTTTTCTGTCCAGGGTAAAGGGACTCTTAATAAGGGTAACAAAAGTTTTCTTACATTTTTGATAATTTTTCGAAATGGCTGAATTATGATATACTGAAAGTTTTCGAGCTCCATATTTTCGCCATTTTGAAAAATTTCGAAAAACTGGTTCGGCCAAAAAAATCTATGTAATTTCGAACCTTCTCACAAAATTTCACAAGAATCGGTTGGAAATGGAACCTGTAGGCGAGATCAACCGGACAAAGTGACTGATAGACAAAAGCAATTTTGGCCAATCTCGAAACTTTTTTGTTTCGTCTAACGTTTCGAATAAGAGTAACATCCTTCGTGGTTGCAGACGTTAGATAGAAGTCTCGTTTATATTTAGATTGATAACCTGTTCAAAGCACGATAGTTTAAAAATAAAAAAAAGGCTTTTACATACCTTCCATTCCCGAAACGTCTACTTCAACCTTTATCTTCTTAGTATCATGTTGGTGTGTCCCGCTTGTATGGCCATGTTGATTGTAATCATTCCTCTCGTTGTGATAGTCTGTCGGGTCTTGTGGTTCGGCTGTAAATGTTGATTTATACACATTATTCTTCATTTGTAAAGAGTTCCCTTACCTAGACCAAAGATAATAATAATTACTAACGTAACAGATACCCAACGCCACAGAAATGATTGGAGATTGGAGGTCCCAAAAGTAGGCAAAACTAGAGTTGTCTTGTCGGTAGGCACAAGAGATGGCAGCACATACAACTAACAAAAAGTGGACAAAGAAAGTGTTGAATATGCTTTAAAATATTTATTGCATTTCGTATAAGTCATATTTAATTAATTATACAACTACTTTATTTAAATAACAGTCATAAATGGGCAGTCATGAATTCATGGGCAAGTCTGTCCAAGTCCAGGCTATCCTGTTATGGAATGCCCTTCTGGAATCTACAAGAAGAGCTCCTAGTCATTTAGCTTTCAAACGAGCAGTACATAAATTGTCCTAGCCTCTGTCATCCTAATATATGTATTTATTTGTATGTATATTACATATATATTAATATGTATGTTGTATTTTATGTATGTTGATATATATTATATGTTTAATGGTTTATTCTTGTATATATGTAGTTATGTAGATATTTATATTTTGTTTACTAGATCATGAATTTCATCACGCCAGCCACTCATATTTTCCGCTTGGTCTAATAGTTGACCGGGAGAGAATGCCATATGGCATTAGGTCCGCCTATTGTACATTTTTTTAAAATTGTGCAATAAAGTTTAAATAAATAAATAAAAAAAAGATTTCAATGTTTCAATAAATAGCTATAGCGCCATCTAGTGACAAGGAAGAGAAATAATTATGTTTATAAGGCGTTGGGTAGGCATGCCTAGACCAACCGATTTTCCCAAACAAGCATAGTCTAGCTTTTAATTTAAAACAACATGTCAGATTTCAGCGAAATTTACAATTTCAAAGAAATCTAGGCATGATAAGCATAGGTATATGAACGCAACCATCATATGTATTACTAACATAGGTTAAGTAAAACTAACACAATTATATAGGATCCATGTCATCTGGAATAAACGATTTTTATTTATTTTTTATTTATTTTCTTGTTGTTAACCTTTTGCATGTCAGCGCTAGTTTACGTTACTTTACCCTCAACACCAAGCCTAGTAAAAATAGTACAATTTAGACGACGTTTGTTGTCAAAGGCGTCTTAGGCACGCGACCGATTTTTGCAAATAAAGTGGTCAATGGTGTTCACAAGGTTAACAATTATTGATATGCAGTAGCTAGTGAGCTACACAAGATTTTTGTGCTCAGTCCTTTAATCACTGATGATATCCTCAAGAAGTATTAGAGTGGTCCCACTCTAAGCCAGTAATAACCCATGCAGTTTTTTAGGGTTCCATACAAAAAATTAAAAAACGGACCTCTTTGAGGATCACTCGCGCGTCTGTCTGTCCGTCCCTCTGTCACAGCAGCCAATTTGCTTCGAATCTACTGGACCAAATCGGGTGAAATTTGGTGGGATGGTGTAATCCTATGAAAAACACAGATGTGCAAAGTAAATATTTTTTGTTTAAATAAGGATAATTTTCAGGGGCAAATAAGGATATTTAAAAAAATTATTTTAATAATAATATTTTTTTGTATTACTGTGTCATGTATCAAATGAAAGGGCTTGTTATGAGGATCTCAAATTGTATTATTTTAAAATAAAAAGTTTTGATTGTATTTATGAAACAAGACGAAAATTGACCATTCACGCCCCTGCTCTCCAAAACTAAGGAGCCAAAAATTTTGAAAAAATATAAGTATAGTTCATCTCTTGTCTTTGAAAACCTATAAGAACACTATCAATTGAAAAAAAAGTGTTAAACTTAATATAATATGTTCACTTAGGTCCGGAAAATAGTTCACTAAAATACCACTAGATTGACTGAGCATGACATTAGGTCCTATACATTCCTCTAATTTTCTTACTTTACTGATTTCCTTGTAACCACACATATTTCATGTAATATTCATTGTTAAAATCCTGTAACTATTACCTCTAGTGGCTACTTTATAATTAAGATGCAAAAAATGTATACTGTGAATAACGTAGTGGGTTGCTTAATCATTACCACTTCATATAATATTATGCAATATTATATTTGTTAGATAGTTAAGTCTTTATTAATGTAACTGTTTGTTGTTTCTTAATAAATAAAATCTAAAATCTAGATAGCGCTAGTAGTAGTTATAACTCACATCTTACTGTGAGGGTTTCAAATATAATATTTTGTATTAATTTAAAAACTTTGGAAAATGTGAGATTCCCATAGGATTGTCAAAAGTTCGAAGAGGCGGTCAACGCCACCGCATCAGCTAATATTTTGATATACTTACAATCATCTTCATACATAGGTTCCAACTTGATTTCCACACTAAGAAATTTTGGAATATCACATGTTTCTTCATTGTTATCTGGTGATCCACTCATACTGACAGCTTGGTGGTTGATCTGAGCTACTGTTTGAAGGATAATCTGAAACCGGAATAAAAAAACAATTTACTAAGAATAAGTGCTCTGGCAGAAAAGGAAGGCTTTTCTACATAGCAGTTTTTTTGGTTTCAAACTTTTATATTAATTTTTCTTGAATGTTTTCTGTAATTATTTATAGTGTCTGGAAAAACATCAAAAGATTTTATATGATGATAAAATTTTTATTACAAGCTTTCCACTTGTCTTGTTGTCTATCTGTCTGTAATCAATCTTAAGGTCGGTGGTCGAAGGTCAAATTTAAATCTGCAAGTTAAATTTGACCTACTTAGGTTGCTGGTTGAGCTGAATTTTGCAGATATCGCTTGACAATGCAATATTATAATGACATGGAGCTGATTTGATGATGGAGCCGGACGGTGGCCATAGAAACTCAGTAATGTCGCATAAAGCTTGCTTATTACATTTGTCTTGATAAGTATGTACTTAGGCCATACAATAAAATCTTGTACTATAAAAAATATATTTTTTTAAAACTTAGGTGTCAGTTCATTTGTTGTGACTGTGCCAGCCTCATGGGCAACTTTGGTTAAGTACTAAAGCTAGTCCACATTCAGACAGTATTAGTTTCAAGGAATTCTATTTATTGTGTTTACCTTTGTATTCCTTTTAAGTATTTGTGAAAGTAAACTCTTTGATTTAGTGCAATTGAGCATTAACTTGTGACCCTTGTTCAGCTGAGCATAGCAGAAGAAACAGGCTGCCACTGTCGTCAAGTCTACAGTGTAAAACTGAAATATAATATCAAGAACTTCACCCTGCTAACTAACCGAGCGAGTATGAAGAGCAAGCAAAGCATCTCTTATTTTTTATTATATTATAGTAATGTTTGAATATCAGCGTGGTCAAAAGTGCTTCTGTATGTCTATCCTCCTATCTGAATATTCTCTACAAGTTGCATTACTCAAGTCATAAGAAATTTTGTGAGATGGTTTGATAATTATACAACTGGCAGTCTTTTTTTTAAATGGCGTAGCCATGGCACTTCTCGCGAGGTCTACAACTCATAGGCCCACTAACGTTAGCACTATAAATGCTTAGTATAAATGTGAAAGATTATAAATGTATGGATGTAAATGCGAAATTTATCAGCTGCTAGTTTTTACACGCAAATCATAAAAGCCAAATATCGAAAGGTACCCGAAAAAAAAATGTAGCCAAACCAGTTTAAGTGACAAAGGGACTTAAAAAAGTATTTTATGACCAGCAATAATGTTCCCGGTGAGATAAAATAATACTTACTGATTTTTTGTCAGATTCTCATACACAGTCTGTAGAGGAATGTCTGCTTTTGTGATCGAACGTATATTTGGTGCCAAGCTACCCACATAATGTTTCATCTGATTGCATTTCAAGGATTCGCAATTTTATACAATATTTGTCAGTTTATAATACCTAAACAAAAAAATCTTCTTTATGTTCACTATTTGGATGACTACTATGTATTTTATACATTACAGTTTTTACTTTAATATCATTTCTTTAAATTTGATGCAGATTTTTTCTAAATGTAAATACAATAGGTAGATATACGTAGGTATATATATAGCTAACCCTTTGTGATCAATCGACTGACAGCTGTCAAACTGACAGTAAAGCTGGTGGTCATTCTCAAAATTTTTGTACCCTAAAATTTTTTTGTGTTTTTTTCAAAAGCGTGTTTTTATTGGCTTTTAATGGAAAATTAGGTGTAGGTATTATTCATCTTGTGTTATTTATAAATGGTATGAGCAGGAATGCTACCACCAACACTTATAAAACCATTCAGAAACAAGGCAGTTGAGATGCAGTTTTTAAGCAGGTCAAAAGCAGGACAACTTTAAATCGTACCATGACGTTCATAATGCTGAACGTTTTTTGAATGGTTATTCCTGAATGGTGAACTGTTTGTTGTCTCTGGCTTGTTTTGGTGATGAGACTGCGAAGACGTTCAAATCCTTGACAAAAAATTATTATTTTTACCGGTTTTTTTATTTACGTAAATCAAAATTATTTCTATCATATTTTATTTAAATATCTAAAAGTTAGTGTTATTTACTTTGTTTGCTTTTGATTGTGTACATAAATTTAATTTGATATTGACCATTAAAGATGGCTAAAATTTTAATGAGTGCGAAAAAAATTGTGAGTGAAAGTTTTGAACGGATGTCTGCGTCTGGTTTTCGAAATTATAAATAAATCATAAATTCGTGAAAACATAAATGTTTTGTTTTTAATGCTCGAAGCCGAGCAACCACCTGACAAAATATATCCATCACTTCATATTATAGTGCTTTTTCGAATTGCCGTGATAAATAGTTCTTATACGATGGTAACGACTAGTGTTTGGAAGTTAATTTTACTGTGGGCTTCATCGTACAAAAGCACAGTGTCTTGTCATAAATATATTTTATCAATAACCATGTCGTAAGTAACATTTTAACTACATACCTATTCAAAGTTTATATTTAGATAATTATGTGTTCAAACTTGCAGCTTCTTCACTAAGTGCTATTATAAATAACATAAATATATACAGTCAAAGTAAGTTCGAGACTAACTCAACGAGATAAAGGCTAGGTTTTAGTAAGTACGCAGTGATTGTAGTGCACAAAGAATTTTATTACAAAGTATGGGTATGTATTTGATATTCGTAGAATGCGACATGAATCTAAACTATTATTTTCTTTCAGGTATTCTGGTGAAAAAGCGAACCAGTCTAGCAACAGAGCTAGCCTTGTAAAATGCTTGGAATTCAACATTCTGCCATTTCACTGGTTCAATCACAGGTTCCAAAGGAGGCTGTAATCCTCTGGCTCTCTCAGTCTTGTTTGTATTTAATAATAGGCTCCAGTGAATCCTGTCTTGTATTTTTTAATTGATGTCATCATGGTACTTCTCAGAGAGTAACCAAAGAATCCTGTAAGACAAAATGTATAAATGTATGTAGTTGTAATTTTAATAAATAACTTATACTTAAGAATGTGTTGTTATTTGTTTTCGTGTGTGAATAAATATTTTACAAGGATTAGCATTGTTATTACTTACAAAAAAATATGTTACGTAAGTTGGAATAACTTACTATTTTTCACATAAGTTGTACTAAAATAATGAAGTAATATATCTTACTTTGTTTTTGAAATCCAAATTTCCAATAAAAGGTATTAAGTAGGATTAATTAAGGTCCCATGGTAGCGTTACTTCAATTATCTACTAACTGTTTAGTAAAAATCTAAAGTAAAGAAAAAACATATTCACATTCACAAGAAAACCAACTAAAATCTTCCATATAAGTTACTGGAAAGTAACTTTTTAAGGATCGCTTTATTTGACACTTGAGACGCGCAATAATCGTTTTCGTGCTGTCAAATAGACGTGATGGTAGGAATAGTCCATACAAAAAAAGGTGAATGGTTTTGTGACGTCAACCAAAACAATCCTGTTTAAGGCCTGCTATAAAGGTGTCATGGTTGCATTAAACAATACAGTTCAGTTTAAGTGCTGCTATAAGAGATGACGGTAGGCCTGCTGTTCTCAAAAATTTTGTACCTGACTGAAATTAAGTGTCCTTCGCATTCAACAACATTAATTTAAGACAAATAATCAGGTGCAAGTATGAATCAAAATGTTTCTATTAGTTTATTGCGTAGTTTAATCAATAGAATTAAGAATAATATGTTTCATTAGAAAACCTCAAAATAATTAAATAATTCTTTTCTTGAAATTGGATAATGTCAATGTATGGGTTTTTTGATGTCCTACCCCAATTATTCAGTATGAAAACTCATTTTTTAACTACTGTATATTTTTTAATTTGTTATTTCTTGAAGCAGTTGTGTTTTAATTAGTATTGTGTTGAATAATTGCACCTTTACTAGCCATTTTTTCAATTATTTATAAATTAGAAACCATTTTTAAAGTTGTCCCAGAAAAATCGAAATTTTGCGTATCAATTTTGCTACCGTGTTATTTCCCAATGATAAAAACTGTATTTTGACGGAGGTGAATTTTAAAGAAGGCTATATTCTCATTCCAATACATAGCCAAAATAAATTAAAATTGCTCGTTAAACATCTGCGCTAACATAAAGCAAGCGTTGGGTTAGCATTTGGTACGTTACTCGTTTTGACTGGTTAGTATTATATTTCATGTAATGTTAATTTTTGTAATAAAACTGCTTACGCTACGCTTATTTTGTGAGTTATACATGGTTATATGCTAAACAGAGAAATTTTTAAAGCCTCGGGTATCGCTAATCCTCTCTATTTTGTGACTTCAATTTTGATATTTTTGTACTGTAACGTATAAGTTGATCTGATTGGTAACAAAATTGAGTTGATAGGAAACGTTTACATTAAATTTGTTTGTGTTAATAATATGAAATTTATCGCTATCATCGTCAACTTATTTAGACTCCATACAAAATATCGAAATTTTTTTAAGCACCAGATTGCTGATTATGACCCTTATTATATTTTTTATCCTTCAAATTTCAAAATGAAACCATAACCAGAGTATACCAAGAATCAAGAAATAAAAGACATTATTTCTACTAGCCGCGACTAGTGCTATTATTTTGTAATAAAATCTTCTCTTGTATGGTAAAATAGGAGTTCTTATACAACGCTTCACTCACCTTTTCATTCCCTCAATGAATTATTTTTGAGATTATAACTATTCTATGATCTCCCCGGCCCCGGGTCTTAAACTATATTCATATCAAATTTTATCTAAGTCGGTTCAGTAGTTGAAGCGTGAAGAGAAAACAGATAGATGGAAGACTGACAGAGTTACTTTCACATTTCTAATATTGTTTGGAAGTATAGATTGGACTGTAGAAGCAATTTCTAGATTCAGATAGATAAACAAAAATGTACAAAACTAAATGAACAGTGTAAAAGAGTCCTTACTTTTTCATTGGTTACAATACAATCGAACTCAATTTTGTTACTGTCCCCAAAATATTTCTAGGCATTTTCTTGTCTTAAATTGTTATATTTCTATATTACATTAATAACACATTACATATTTTACAGAAAATTATAAGTTTTGACAATGACCATGGTACTTTTAGCCTAGTATATAAAATTTTAAGGTAAATCGTAAAAAATGCTTAGTTTTTTACCTGAGTAACAATATTGATCTTCAACCTATTGAATTTTGAAATTAATACTTTTTAATCAAGTGTGTTTTGGTTTATACATAACTTCATTGTCCTTAAATTGCAATAATGTTAATATTTGACGTAAAATTACTACTTTCATAACTAATTTTGATTATTATTATAGTAACAAAATTGAACACAAATAGTAACCATATCCAGATAAAACTGCTTTTATCCTTAAGCTGTAGCTAATAAATCGATACCATTTATAAATAACACAAAATAATAATACTTAATAATAATTTCATCTCTACTTACATAGTTTACGCGTATTATTTAATATTGATATTGTTTGGTATCAAGTAACCACAGAGTACTTTTGTATATACTGAAATAGAGACCTATCTTCGCGGTGTGAAGCGGAAATAAATTTTGCAATGCATAACTAACGCCATCTGTTATTTTTAGTAAGGATTAGATATATATATATCTATACCACGAAGCCGTCTATGGTATACCTACTTTATAGTTTACCTACGTATGATGTTTTTGTTTTGGGAGATAAACCTGCCATACTTCACAATGTTTATGTAATTACGCCAAAGAGACAATTAATGGAGATGGCAGTCACACAATATTTTGGATTATAAATAATTAAGTACATAAACAATGCTAAATAGGCTCAAAATGAAAGCCTTATTTAAAATGTAATGAAAATCAATTATATTATCAAATCACACGATCATCGCAGAATATACATGGTTGAAATGACAAAACATATCCAAAATATAACACAGTTCTATTTGTCTCAGCACATACTTTATATATTTAGTAAGTTTTCTTGATTTTTGTTTCACACCAAAGTTCACATCACAACATTACAAACTAGTACCTACAAGTTTAAAACTTTGTCGGTGTTGCCATTTACAGATATAGAAATTGTACCAAGGCAAAATTGACGTTGATGTAATTTTACGGACATTTGTCTTTTTATGGTTTGTTAAATGTTTTTTTAGTTGAAATCATATTTATTGGTTTTATTTTCACCCTCATTTATATCGAATTATATTTTTTTTATTATTAAAATCTACTATCGTTAAAAAATGAGTAAGTAACTAGAGACATCTTTTCAAATTCTATTGAACTATTTAGTTACTTTTACTAGTTATGCCATCTGTTATTTCTAGTACGAACTTATATTATATGACCAAATAAAATGATCTTGGTTTATATAAAGATCATACAAAGATAGAATACATTTTGAATCGATATCATTATACATCATAATTTCCTACTTTGTTGTACTAACATTAACCCCTCTGCAAGTAACTATCTAATTTGTGGTATCAAGTACTTAACCTATCAACACAACAATAGTGAAGCAAATAAGCAAAATCACTTATTTATATATAACAACGTTTGTTTTCTTTTTCCCGTATAAAATTTATTCGACGTAATTAATTATATTATACATGATAATTTTATTACAATTCATACGTAAATCAAAATAATATAATGTACCTAGTGGTTCTTTAAAAGATTTGTTGTTTTAATATAATGGATCCAAGTGTAAATGTATGCAGGTTGTGCCTCGCCACCGACGTGCGCCTGTTTACAATAGCTGACACTCCTTTACAGCTAATATATGAGAAATTTACTAATAGCGAAGTAAGTAAATATACTCTTAAAAGGAATCTTTTATCTGACTGTCTCTGTGGTCCAGAGGTCAACGCGTTCGCCTTGTGATCCGGAGGCACAGTATTCCAAAGACCCTTCGGACCGGACATTTTTAACTGACCCCTTAGGTTGACGTAGTTTGTTATACTGAGCAATTGTCTAGAAGTAACCCCTATTCAAATATGGATAGTTTTCGAGAAAAAAATTCTTAAAGTTCGCGGTTCCGGAGGAACTGAAAAATGAAAAATATTATTTATTTATACTTTATTTTTTTTTCAACTATTTATTTCTATAAAATAACAATTGTTAACAGTTTAGAAGATATTAAAAAAAAATAATTTTTGATTTTGATTTTTTTTTTTCAAAAAGTATGTAGTTATTACACGAAATTTTTTATGTTGGTAACGCTTCAGCTTTATGACTACTTATGAAAAAAAAAACAGCCCAGTATCTTGCGTCTAACTTGAGATATTCGCCATTTTAATTTTGTAGAAAGTGCCTGCAGTATTGGTCATAGCAAAGTTGCATTGAAAATTTTGCTATACGTACAATTTCTGAGTACAAATTGCTTAAATATGTACTTTTTAGTCGTGAAGAAGAGGAAAAATTTCCTGGTTCGTTATTTTGATCAATATATTATGCTTACACATTAGACCAAGTTGAAAATTTTGCTTTACAGTTTCTGAATTAGAGTTTGTTTAAACTATCAAAATATTGCCTTAAGGTGCTCCCTCACCATTCGCCTGTAATGTAACAATCAAAGATTCGATTTTGAGTCTTACGTAGTTATACAATCGATCCAGAAATGTTACATTACACGCGAATGCTCCCGGTGAGAGAGCACCTTTAAAAAATTCTTCTCTTATATATAAAAATCAATTGCTGTTCGTTAGTCTCGCTCTCGAGAACAGCTGTACCGATTTGGTTAATTTTGGTTTTGAATTCTTTCTGGAAGTCCAGGGAAGGTTTAAACATACGCGAACGAAGTCCCGGGCTAATGTATAAAGCAAGAAGTCAACTTGGCCTAATGTATAAAGCATATATTGATCAAAATAACGAACCAGGAATTTTTTCCTCTCATTCACAACTAAAAAGTACATATCTAAGTGATTTGTACTCAGAAATTGTACGTACGAGTATAGCAAAATTTTCAATGCAACTTTGCTATGACCAATACTGTAGGCACTTTATACAAAACTAAAATCGCGAATATCTCAAGTTAGACGCAAGATCGTTTTTTTTTTTAATGGTAGTTATAAAGCTGATGTATTATCAGCATAGAATAGTTAGTGCGGAAAGTGCATACTTTTTGAAAAAAAAAAAACAAAATCAAAAATTGTTTTTTTTTATATTTTCTAAACTATTAACAATGTTTATTTTATAAAAAGCCTGAAGAGCTCGTAATTGAATGGCACATCAGACTGGAAATAAATAGTTGTAAAAAAAAAAACAAAGTATAAATAAATAATATTTTTCATTTTTCGGTCTCTCCAGAACAGCGAACTTTAAGAATTTTTTTCTCGAAAACTATCCATATTTGAATAGGGGTTACTTCTAGACAATTGCTCAGTATAACAAACTACGTCAACCTATGGGGTCAGTTAAAAATGTCCGGTCCGAAGGGTCTTTGGAATACTGTGGGAGGTCATGGGTTTGAATTTCACTGGAAAGCATACTTTGTGAAAAGTTGTTTCCTGTCTGTTTAGGATATTGCAGGCTTGAATCACCTGATTATCCGAAAAAGAAAGATGATTCCGTGTTTCGGAAGGCACATATAAACTGTGGGCCCCAAACGCCATCTAGCGTTTGCTCATCAAACTATCCAAGGATTGGGTCTGATTCACCCTTTGGATTGCGGAGGTCAGACTGCAGTCTCTCTGTGTAAAAATCAGTAACTTCGTCAAATTTCTTGGTTAGGCAGCAGACCTCGGGCTCTGAAGCGTGTCTACTGAGAACGCAACCTGGAAAATAAACGGATGATGATGAAGGAATCTTGTATCTCTTTCAGTTTCAACTTATTGGTCTTTCAATTGATATTTCAGCTCTTCACTGTAGACATGAGGCCGGTGACTGCTTGTTATATCTGCCATGCTCAACTGAAGAAGTGTCACAAGTTGATGTTGACATCTATGAAGACGGAAAGTCTACTCACAGAAATATTGGAACAACATACCAAGGTAAAAACTTGTTTGTGTCATTCTGAACACTATTTACAAAATCAATTTAAAAACCTGTATAGCCTAGTGGTCATCATGCCAGGCTGTCACACCGGTGATCAAAGGTTTGATCTCTGGTCAGGTCAAGAAAGCAAATGATCATTTTTAGATTTAGATATGTATATGATATAAAATATCTGTTTAAGTGGTGTGTGTTTACTAAATATTTATGGTGTTTTTTGTACCATAGAGTCCATAGATTCCTTTGGCAGAATTGGTCCTTAGGGCTCAAGGATCGAAGTAGAGCCACTAAGTTTTGATGTAGGCTTCTTCAGGTTCTTGGCCTTCAACTCAATTTTGATAGATGCATTGGTTAAGCTACTATGTCAAGTTAGTATTTTATAAGTATGTCTTAAGGATGCTTAATTTACATTTGCACGATGCAAATGTAAACTATGTAAAAAAATATTTATAAAAAAATATTTGCTTTATTAAAAAATCAATATTCTATGAATTACAAAAATTGGAATATTTGGAAAAGAAAAATTACTTGACAGAGCTCTATTATCCTTTTGGATATTAAAATAATAAAAAAAGAATAGGTACATTCCTTTCTGGCTGATTAAAAAAAACTTTAAAATTCAAAAAATTTAATCAAAAATTAGTATTTATAATAAACTATTAATTTAAATATTGAAAAAAATATGGCGTATATGTTACAATTTAAAAAAAATATTTTCGTTTGAATCAAATCACCAAATTTTCTGGAACTTTTGTTTTCAGAAAAGTGTAAACTAAAGAAAAATTAAATAATTGGCGTATAAATATTTTACTTCGTGAAGCCTTTCTTCTATACATATTTAACAAGATCACATCATAAAAACTAGAAAAAAAATTAAACTTTTTTTTCTAGTTTTTATGATGTGATTTTGTTTTGATTGATTTTAATTATAATAATTTTTTAAAGTTGACCAAAAAGTTGAGTTTCTTTTTGTCAGTTTAAGCTGCAATGCTGAGAAGCCCGGGGTCCGCTTTCCGACTTTTTCTTCTCCACTTTGCACGGTTTTGAGCATCCTTGGTTGTAAGACGATTAGTTTAAAAAAATATCATAAAGGTTTAATTTTATTTTTTATATATATTAACACACAAAGTGCTATATTTTTTAAACAAATTTTTTAAGATTTTTAACAATGGCTGATCTGTGCGTCAACTCGTAAACGGCTGCTGCCGGGAGGGACTGGTCAGGTCGGCTTCGCTATTATTTATCTTTTATTACGTAATTTTTGTTTGTTTACTTGTTTGTAAGCATTACATGTTATGTGTAACATTCAAAGTATTTACTAATTAAAAGACAATAATAACAATAAAAGTAATAATTGCCAACTTTGAGTTCATGCCACTAAAAACGTCTGAAAACTAATTTTCTATTGAATTTGTATGAAATTTTCCTTTTCCAAGTACATTTTATTAGTTGATCGCCTATAACTTTTTAATTTGTAAACCCTACTTAGCTCTGATAGCTTTCCTTTAAATTTCGTTATATGTCCTATAGCTGTGAATTTTTCCACGTGTCCATATATAACCGTTTAGCAGATAGAGGGGGGGGGACACACACACACTTGACTCTAACAATTTTTTTCACTTTAAAAGCAAATATTTCAGAAACGGATCCTAAAATCGAAAAACGGTGTTCACAAACTCACAATATTTTTAAAAGACTTGCAGATTAACAATTGCCAAACTTATTGAAAAATACTTCAGGATTTATTTCTATCAAGATAGAAGGCACAATACTTTTTTCAAATTTTAAAATTATTATTAAGTTGCAGATTACTGAAAAGTACAAATATTTGAAATTTGTATCTCTATTTTTTAGGTTTTTACTGTATACTAACCCAAATTTTATTCCAGAATTGAATCCAGATATTTGACACACGTGGAAATGATACCAAGGTTGTCTTAGTACCTAAACTTATGCAGTTATCAATATCAGACCTTTTAAAGGTTAAATATCCCCCTCCCCCACACCCACCTTAATGAAAAATCCAGGTGTTTGATCCACTTCATCCACTTCGAAAACCCATCTTAGGATCACAAAGATCAATCCTGCCCAAGGAAACCTTTGGTTCAGAAATAGCCGTATTCTTTTTTATCGTGTACAGATGCCACTAATAGTAGATATTGTTAAGTTAGCATCCCAGTCTTTCTGTCCGTATTTATGAGGAAAAGCAAGTTTATTAGAGAAAATAAATAAATATACATACAATTAAAACTATAACTAAACCCCAAAATAAAACCTAGTTTAAAATTTTTTTATTTATTTATGTAACTCAATAAACATAATAAAACGAAATTAAATCACACTAATATTATAAAGGTGAAAGTTTGTGAATGTTTGTTACTTCTTCACGCGCAAACGGTTGAACCAATTTTGATAAATTTTGGTATGCAGTATATTAAATCATTAAGTAACACTAGGTAAAAAACATTTTATCACTGAAAGTGATATCCACTCAGCATAAGCTGCTGATCTCCTATTAAGGCAAACAGCAGCACTGGTCTTCTGTGGAACCACAAATATACAAACAATCGTTTACTGAACTTTACAAACAAGGTCGACTGATTGAACTATGCGTAGTGTAAATGTCCAGAATATATCTATATTTGAAAATATGAAATAAAAATAAAAATATGGTGTAAATTAGAAAAATATATATATAGGAAAAATTCAGTAGATATATAGTGTCATACAAATGCAGATTAATAGTAAGTATAGAAAAGAAGTCGTTGACGTCAGATCATCTCCTTACAGCTTAGTAAATTCCCGCTTCCTACAAGTACCAAGTTTTAAAGTTAGTAGTAATAAAACTGAACTATAATAAGACACAATTTTACCCATATGTACTTAGTTACTTTGTATTGTATGAATTGTGTATAGCTTTTTAATTGATTTATCTCTTTGCAGATTACCAATAAATCTGTAGCTCTAATAGACCGCAAGGCTAATGGTCTCAGTGGATCAATGACTGTTTACAAAGCTGAATCTACTGTTTATCCGGAGTTTCATGGAAGTAATGTTGAAGTCAAAATTGAGCCCGTATTTGAAGATGTAGGTATGTGGTACTCCTCTCATTAAATTTTTTTACCAAAAGAGGAGTAAGTTTCACACTGGATGTTTATGGTATTTATTGATTCATATATGTATGAGCTTGAAATCACTAGATAGGTGCAACCAAAAAAATATTTCTGAATAGCCCACTTGGACTTACACACATTATGTTACTTTTGCTATAATTTTAATTTACGTAGCAGTCCCCGGGCTCTGAAACAGGATGACAAGGATTTTATTTGAAATGGGTTTTAAGTAATTTGTGATTCCGGTGAAAAAATTAAAGAATAGTCAGTCCACTTTAAAATATTAGTGCGTTCACAGTGGCCTAGGGTGGGTCTGAATAGGGAGCACACTAGCATTTATATAATTTAGCTATTTTACATACAGGTTACAAACCTGAGTTACAAACAACACATGTGAAATTGGATACCCTGTCCAGGCCGATTTTAAGCATAGAATAAGTACTAGTACACACATACAGAATTTTTACTCAGAAATGAAATTCAAAGAAATATCTACTCAATGTGGTTAACACTATGGTTTAATTAAGCTCGCGTCACAACTCACGTATTCGTTTAGATGCCTAGACATCCATTGCAAGCCAATTTCTCATTCTTATTATTCTGGACACACGATTCATGTTACTGGATTTACCACCCCGGAGTGGTTGCCGCGCGCGTAGTAATAATTAGAGATCGGAATCACGGGTGCTATTGTTATCAAAAGTATAGATATGACTATATAATCTATAAATAAAACAATCATAATTATGTGATTTCAGGATATATTTTAATCGAATAACACACACATAATTATGATTGTTTTATTTACTTAATACCCAATTAGATTCTCGAGAAATCCCGGAACTTTTTTCATATCTTTTGATAGCAATAGCATCCGTGATTCCGATCTCTGGTAATAATACATATAGGTATATTTTCGATACCTAAACGGGGAGTGACACAGGTCTATTTTAAAACAGCAAAAAAAAAATAAAACATTGAAGAATACATATTACATATAATGTCTTCAAGATAGGAAATATTCTACAGAAAAAAAAAATTATAACAACTTTTCAAACCAAAAGTGGAAAATATGATATTTTCAGGATTCCCAGATGATTTTGCTGCCTCTTTTATTGATGAGAGCTGTGATTACGACAAAGAAGACGATACTAGCGCACCACTGTGTGATACAGACAGCAAGATAAAATTGGAAGTGGACGTCCAGGATGGTATGTATGTTCTTTTTTAACTCCCGACAAAAAGAGGGGTATTATAAGTATGAACTCTAATGTCTGTCTGTGGATCTGTCGTGGCATCGTAGCTCTTAAATGGATGGACCGATTTCGATGTGGTTTTTTTAAAGTGAAAGCAAGTTCCTTTGTGATGGTAATTTGCTGTTTGATGAAAATCCGCAATTTAAAAGTGATTGGGGATTACGCTTGAAAGTAGGGGTTTTTGTATTCTGCCTAGCAAATATTAGATGATGCTGCGGATATCAATTGGAATATGTAGTTCCACTACTCATCACTAGATGGCGGGAAAGTCGGGGCCTTTTTAATTTGCCTAGCAAATAAACTTGTATATTCATGACTACTATTTCATTGTATGTTTATATACAATATTAATTTTATAACAGTAGTCTGAGAACAATAAAAGATTTTTTTTATAAACAATATGCTCGCATTACACAGAGCAACAAAAATTAATAAATTTTATGTTGCATGAAATCTAATCGGTATTTCCAGTAGACTTTTGTATGATGTTTGTCAACCTAGTTTTGTTTTCTTCTAGTTAGCTCAAATTAGTGGAAATATTCTTTTTTTGAACATGAAATTCAGTTATTTTTTTTATATTTCGAAGAAGTGATATTTATTTTAAATAATTGGCCAAGTGCGTGTCGGGACACGCTCAGTGTAGGGTTCCGTAGTGACGAATGCCAACTTGTATGGGAGCTAGCCTAAAAAATTTTTTTTTCAATGTTTTACTTTACCACTTTTTCCGCATAATTAATAAACATACCTATACGAAATTACAGCTTTCTAGTACTTATAGTCGCTGAGTAAAACCGCGGACGGACAGACAGACAGACAGACATGGCGAAACTATAAGTGTTCCTTGTTTACTACGGAACCCTGAATACTGTAGAGTCAGTTTTAGATTACAAAATAAAGTTCCACGTTTGTCTTCAAAACAGAATTTAATTCATGTTCCTACCTTTTTTTCAAAGGTATGTGAAGTTGAACTATTTGCATTTTATTTTTTTTATTAAAATGCATTGTATGGGGAAATTCAGTTTTTAGCAAAATGTTCTATATCTCCGTACTGACATTAAAATTATAATGAAACGCTGTAGCAAAGAGCAAGAATTTTAATATATCACATGCGTATTTATGAAACGTACATAATAAACAATGTTTTTTAAGTTGAGGTAATCATTGTTTGAAAATTATAAAAATTGCAGTTTTCTACATCAAATATCATAAAATCGAGAGCTGTTAGGAATATTTTACTACTAGATTCGTATTTTGCATACTAAGTTCAGTAATAAACAGCTTTTAGATTAATTGCATCAAAAACCCTGTTGCCCTGTGTTATGTTTCATTAATTCTTGACGATCTCTGTGGTCATCGTGCTAAGCTGTTACACCTGAGGTACTGGGTTCGATCGCCGGTCAGGTCAAGATGAAAAATGATCTTTTTCAGATTGACCAGTGTCTTGGATGTTTATCTATAGGTATATGTGTTTGTTATTAAATATAGTATCGTCAAGTTAGTATCCCATAACAAGTCTCGAATTTACTTTAGGGCTTGCTCAGGTGTTTTGT
The DNA here is from genome assembly GCA_943193695.1 of Acrobasis suavella. Lineage (NCBI taxonomy): Eukaryota > Metazoa > Arthropoda > Insecta > Lepidoptera > Pyralidae > Acrobasis > Acrobasis suavella. Next base: position 5,426,825 of record OW971945.1, on the reverse strand, counting down.
CCCTATGTATTTATTTATTTCTTCGTATATATTTATTACATAGTTTACAATATTATAGTATAAATAAGTAAATAAAAGTACTTGAAACATTTTATATAACATCTCCCACAGGTGCCGCTTCTGTAGAAAAATTGAAACATGACAAAGAAGAAAAAGAAGAACCTCCAAGAAGAAGTTCGAAAAAGAAGACTAGAGACAAATCTGACAAAACTAAAACCAACAAAATGAACAAGATTAAGACAAAGACTGGAAAGAATTACGATTGTAATATCTGTCACCGACATTTCGTTAAGAATTCGCATTTAAACAGTCACTTAAAAACACATACGGGCGAGAAACCTCATCAATGTCATATATGCCAGCGACAGTTCTCTCAGAAACAAAATCTGAAAGTCCATCTGGCTACACACACCAGCGAGAAACCATATGAGTGTAATGTATGTCAACGACGGTTCAAATCCAAACGGAACTTGCAAGTACACTTGGCAACACACAGTACTGAAAAACCATCGTTTGTTTGTGATGTCTGCCAACGAGTGTTCCATCATAAATGTAATTTGTATTATCATTTAAAAACCCACTCTGTAGAACGACCATTCCAGTGTCACGTTTGTCACCAAGGATTCCGGGAGAAGAATTATTTGACAGTCCATTTAAGAATACATTCAGGAGAAACACCGTTTGTGTGTAAGTTTTGTCAACGCAAATTTAACAGTTCAGGCAGTTTGGTTAGACATTTAAGAATACATACTGGCGAGAAACCTTACGAATGTAATGTTTGTCATCGCCGGTTTGCTCAGATATCGAATTTGAATGGTCACTTAATGACACATACCGGTGAGAAACCGCATGTATGCAATGTTTGTCAGCGACGATTTTATACTAAGACAGAAAAGCTGAGGCATGTGAGAACACATACTGGCGAGAAACCATATGAATGTAATGTATGTCAACGGCGGTTTGGTCGAGGAACACATTTAAAACGGCATATAAAAATTCACACTGGTGAGAAACCTCACGAGTGTCACATTTGTCATCACAGGTTTATCCAATCGACTGATTTAAAAATTCATTTGAGAACACATACTGGCGATAAACCGTTTGAATGTACCGTGTGTCAATGTCGCTTTAATTTGAAAAGCAAATTGATGAAACACATTGTAACACATGCATCCGATAGGTCAATTGATTCTATAGACAGTCATTTCAAATAATTTTATATATTGAGACTAAGTAGTATTAGTATTAACATTATTTAAAATGACTGTCTATAGAATCGATTTTTTTTTTAATTTTCATAGATAGAGTATTTTTTTTTAATTTACATGGAATTTATTTTAGCCCTATTACCGAAAGACTTTATATCAGTTGCCGTACCCCCAGCGCGAGGGGTAGTGAATGTAAAATAAATACTTACAACCAGAAAAGGATGTGAATACTTAAGTTATGTGCAATGCGAGCATTCTTTTTATCGGAAATATCCGATGCTCGCGGAATAGGCACGCAATGTTTGTCGGATAAATCCGACGTTCCCGGTAAAAGGGTTTAAATTTATATTTAAAATCAATTTTATTTATACATGTCAATATGATTTCAAATCCATCCAGATAATCTAATATATAAAATTCTCGTGTCACAGTTTTCGTTGCCATACTCCTCCGAAACGGCTTGACCGATTTTGATGAAATTTTTTGTGCTTATCCGGTATCTGTGAGAATCGGCCAACATCTATTTTTCATCCCCCTAAATGTTAGGGGTAGTCCACCCCTAAATTTTTTTATTAATTTTTTAGACAAAATTTTTAATTTCTATTTTTTTATTATACAACATACAAAAATACATACAATCCTCAATTTTGGCAAAACAACGTTTGCCGGGTCAGCTAGTAAGCTATAAAATTAAGAAATTCAAGTAACTCGGTAATCCCCGACACAAAAAAAAACTGTAAAAATGTAAAAAAAAATACCTACGAATACGAACCTTTAAAAAAGAAAAAAAAATTGTAGCTATGAATAAGAACCATCTTGATCATGCCAGCTTTTAAACAAAAGAAAAATTGGATACATGAAATTTTCGGGGTCCAGTGCTGCTCCCATTTTGAATAAGTTATTTGGAAGGAAAGTGAGATATAATATAAAATCTTGTCTTGATCAAGCCCTTGATAACCCTTCAAACTATTTTATGAATTACTGTTTATAGTTTAAAGTGAGAACGTGGAGTTTTTCTACGCACATTAGCTAAAATTGGCCGTTTTTCGCAAATGTGCAAGTAAAAGTTGTTGGCGACATTATTAGTTGTTAGCCTAGCTAGTGTTTTATGTTATAGTTATTGCTTAGCTAAGAGATATAAATGTAAATATTAACTATAAATACCTATCATATTTATAAATAAATACGCTTATCAAAGATTTTCATTTTTAATAATAAGAGTCGCTAAAACAGGAACCTATTAAGAGCGAACTAGACGATACTTTTCCCAACAAATTTCGGAGGGGATTTCCTCCACTGTTTGACGTTGTACATTCAAATTTTAACATGTATCGTTTTCTTCTCTGATTATAAATTTTGTCTTTATGGATACAGAAAAGTAAAATAAAAAGCCATTAAAAAGTTATGAGCCAACAAAGATTTAGTTTTTTTTTTGCTTATTTTAATGCAACTTTCGGCGTAAATAAGTAATAAAAGAAGTGTAAAATCTCCGAAACTAAGTCTACACCGACACGGCTTTTTATTGAAGATTTTATTTAGCTTTATTTGTTATCGATTAATAAAGTGGTCTTTGCATAAAACCCCGTTTACTTTTTACTTTAAATTTATCGTGCATTTCGCCTCACTGCTTCGCCGGAACACAATGTTAGGTGAGACAGCATGCTTTTAGGCCGCGCCCGCCTGTAAGTTCGGGCCCGCGACTAGTTCAACCTTAAGTTGGGATTTTGGCGAAAAGTCAAAGAGTTCAGTTGAGCTTAGGGGTTTGCTTTGAATTATTTTGCAGTTATTGCAGTATTTGCAGTGGACTTTATTATCACTTATAACTCGCGGTTATTATTCCAATAAAAAAAACCTGATTTTTAAGAACGCCATCTAGAGGTGAATAGCGGAACTACATATTGCAGTTGATATCCGTAGCGCCATCTATATTTTGCTAGGAAAACTAAAAATTCCCGTCTATCAAGCGTTAAACCCTAATAATTTTTAAACGCCTGAACCGATTTTCATCAAACATAGCTAAAAACCACCGCAACAACAAGAGAACTTGCTTTCACGTAAAAACAAATGCATCGAAATCGGTCCATCCGTTCGAGAGCTATGATGACACCAACAGACACACATATTGGCGTCGAACTTATAACATCTTCTTTTTTGTCGAAGGATAAGAACAAAATAACGAGTAGGTACCTAAGTAAGTCTGAAACTGAACTAATTTTGTTGTCCATTGAAAGTGAAACAGACTGTAAAGACCAGATACCCTACGCAAAAGAAAGTATTGGAAGGCCCGTAAGGAGGCGAAATTAGTACCAGCTGCTCTTACAAGAGATGGCAGCACACACGACAAGCAAAAAGTGACAAAGAAAGTATTGATTATGCTTTATTTATTGCATTTAATATATTTAAGTGATATTTCATTAATTAGAGTATTATTTACTTTATTTACAATAGTAATAAAAGATTTGAATGTTTTAATTAATACCTATAGCGCCAAAGGATCTACACAAACCTTAGAGCAACACGGAAAGGAGTAGCCATTCGCAGGTTTTGCCTCTGTTGAAGTACAAGCCCAAAAGCATTCAATACGCATTCAATAAAACTAGTTGCACTCGGATTTTTTACTAGACCGAATCCAGTCGCGCAAGTGAACGCTGTCATACTTCAAATGCCGAATTGCTCAGTTTTTTGCTGCAAGAAGAGGTTTAGGACAGTAAACTTACAAATAATTGGCCAAGTGCGTGTCGGGCTACGCGCCGTAGGGTCCCGTAGTTACGAACGCCAACTTTGAGTTCATGCCACTAAAAACGTCTAAAAACGAATTTTCTATTAAATTGGTATAATCCTTTCCCAAGTACATTTTATAAGTTAATTAATCGCCTATAACTTTTTAATTTGTAAACCCTACTTAGCTCTCATAGTTTTCCTTTAAATTTCGTTATATATACTATAGCTGTGAATTTTTTCATGTTATATAACCGTTTAGCAGATAGAGGGGGGGGGGGGCACTTGACTCTAACAATTTTTTTCACTTTAAAGCAAATAGTCTGGTATCGTTGAATATTTTTAAAAGACCTATTCAATGATACCCAAATACCCTACTACCTACCTAAGGGAGCTACACTAAAAATTTTTTTTTTTCAATATTTTATTTTACCGTTTTTTCCGCCTAATTGATATAGATATTCATGCCAAATTACAGCTTTCTAGTACTTATAGTCGCGAAGTAAAACCGCGGACGGACAGACAGACAGAGATGGCGAAACTATAAGGGTTCCTTGTTAACTACGGAACCCTAAAAATGGTGTAACATTTCATATGTAGTAAATCTTAAACGTAATGATGTTATTTAATTACATTTAGACACCGAATTCGAATATTTTTTCATAATACTATTGTTGGATTTGTTTACCAACATTGAGTACGCTCTCTCAATTCTCTACAGATTTCGGGTCGGTCGAGCGATAAATCCGACTTCTCGCCGATAGAACATCTAGTGATGCTACCTTTACATATTACTCAAATGTCGATAATTTGGTTGGCGGGCGGCGCAATATAACTGTGTTAAATAAGTTTTTGTCAGGGTTTTTAACCTCCGTCGACGCAAAAAGAGGGGTGTTATAAATTTGACGCTAACGTATGTTTGTCTGTCTGTCTGTGTATCTGTATGTGGCATCGTAACTCTCGAACGGATGAACCGATTTCAATGCGGTTTTTTTTACGAGAACGAAGTTCCCTTGCGGTGGATCTTAGCTTTGTTTTAAAGAAAATTGATTCAAATTATTGGTTTTTTTAACAGCATTACAATGCTCGGTTTAATATCCAAATTAAAACATGTGATGAAAAATTTCGCCACGAGTGAGATTCGAACCCGCGTCCCTCACGTTAACGCCGTGAGTGCACTACCAATTGAAATTTTTTTTTGTTTTAATTTGGATAAATCGATTCAGTCGTTTAAAAGTTATCGAGGGTTAATGCCTGAAAGTCAGGACTTTTTCTAGCAAATTTTAGATGGCGCTAAATATAAAATCGTATCGGTAATTCCGCTACTCATCACTAAATAGCGTTCTTGAGAGTCGGGGGATTTTAACTTGCCTAGTATTTATATGATCTACTATGTATAGTATACACCGTAATTTTCAAAAAAAAAAATATCGACTCAGACCGTAAAACTGAACTAATATCTTCATGGAACATAAGTCGTAAGCTGAAAATTATATCGATTCTTTTCATACAAAGTGACTCACTTCGACGAACAAATTAGAGGTCTTAAACTTTGTTTCCATAAATTACTATCTGTTCTTTTTGGAAAGTTGTTCAGTTTCATGTTCCGAATCCACCTTTCTTTTTATTTGGAAATAAAATATGATGGCGTAGTAATATTCAATTAAAAATGGACTTACGGTAGCCGAGTTCACGGATACCGATGGAAAAAATCAGTAATTACTTATCCTACTTTTTGTTTTTCAGCTTCCCTAAAGATCCTGAATTAAGAGATTTTTTTTTAATAACAAGCGACACTATGTTCCTAAAAGGACAAGTGTTATATGCTCAATTCCTTTCCAGACATCTGATTGGCAAGTCCTTACTAACGAAAGGAGAAGATAAGTAAAGAACTCAATATCAAGTTTAATTCCAACTGCATTTGTGTCGTAAGTCTATTGAGTGCCTTCGATTTAATAATCTATATATATATATAAAAGCGAAAATCACTCACTCACTTATCACGAAATATCGAAAACTATTTAGCCAATGAAAATGAAATTTGACGGGAAGGTTGGATTATCCGTCCGCTAAGAAAGGATTATCGGAAATTCTATCTCTAAGTTATAAATTGAAATTAGAAACATTTTTCGACATCTAAGAGTGGTGGGTGATTCGGTCGCAGTCACTTGTCCCGGAAGGACATGTCCGAGCCAGTCCCTTTTTTTGCCGATACTCATAGTTCAATGGCCCATACCATTCAGCTGAATAACCGGCAATGACTGTTTTGTGCGATTATTTTGTGTTAATTATTTCTAACGTAGTGCCTAACAAGCGAGTGATAGCTTGTACCCAGTGATTGATACAGAGTGAATAAGCTGCTGAACCTGCTGAAGACTCCGGGTGTGGGACATCCAAATCATATTATATTATAATATACCTAAGCACCCTATTACAAATGGTCTTGACCGTAATTTGGATGGGTGACTAAAGTGTGCATGCAAGTGTGGTACAGTGTTACATTTTATGAATAATGCTCCATGGCAGTGCCTTTGACCTGTGAAGTGTGTGTGACCTTTGAAGTGACTAGGCATTGGAAAGGATTGGTAACGAAATAGAAACGAAATAGTCGTATTGCAGCTCTGCGTCATCCATCACACTACAAAGTTTGGTAATCTGTTTTGCTCTGGAACAGTAGATATGTAATATGCTAAACGTAAACACCCTTAACGAAAAATTATTTAGATTAAAACTTCTTGGTGATTCATAAATAGCAATACCTGCCCTACGCAAGAGGGATCGACGCGACCCTTTTTTTCTATGCTGACCATTGGGGCTTGCGTTGCGTCAGTCTACATAGAACAATGTAAGCAAAAACCAATGATACCCTGTGCAGGCCAGATCTAAAGCCGTGCTACTGGTGACACTGTTATGCATTCACAAATAATATAGGTACATAAGTAAAAAAAAAATAGACTATGATGGAACAAATACTTCTATGCGAGGATGGTTGGTATTGAGTAGTAAGATAGAGCTGAATCTTGTTCAACGAAAATACTCTAATGAAGCTTCGGAAGATAATACTTTCGGGTTTTAATTTGAAAGTAAAGGGATAAAACCTAATAAATTAATTTAAAATCCAATTCAACATCCAAATTATCGAGACCAAAACCAAGACCACTCTTTCTGAGTCAGTTTCGATGTTTTTAATTGTGTCTCACGAGTAGGTAGGTATGTATCGAGAAAGAGCACATGTAGTTCAGGTGGATTTATTCGAAAAGGTCCACCCTGGAGCCGATCCACATTATCAACGCTCTAGTTTTATCAAGGTTTCATTAAGCTATACTTATATACTGACAAACATATGTACTTACTAACGTAGTGTACATGTCGCTCAAAGCGTACATGACCTATTATGCTATTGACATGTATGTATATAGGTAAATAGTTTGGGAGGAAACAACAGCTACCCACAGAAACGAATATTGTTTAAAATAATGGCATAAGAATATATTCTATAATTGAAACTTAACGATAAGATAATAGTAGGTAGATAATTTAAAATGCCTGTAAATTTTTTTATCACCCTACTAGCCTATGGGCCAAACAAATTGGGGGAAAAAACATGACTTACGGTACATGGTTGCCACATGTTCAAAACGACTATCCTTCCGGAAAGCGAGTATTTTGAAACGAGATTAATTACCTATTCAAATAAAAATACGTAGGTTTTTTTCTACCATGCAATTAATAAATCCGTTATAACGCTTCAAAGTCCTTTCCAACTATACACTCACTAAGTAATTGACGAAGGAGGAGGATCTGTTAGAAGGCATCATGCAAACTCAACTGAGAACCCTAGCAACATTCTACGATCAAAAGAAAGTAATCAACCTATTAGTGTAATACTCCACAACCAAATCAAAATAAGACATGGAAGATCATACGTCATAAGTAGAGATCGGATAATCGGATGCATATTTACCTAAAGTTGACCGGCGGCTTAGTATGGAAAGCACTTCTTTATCGTAAAGATTTCGGGATTTCGGAATTGATGCGTTTAATGTTCGGAATATAGAATTAAATGTATTTTAATTACGTTTGTAGTGTTTTCTATTACAATATATTATTTGTATGTACATTACTTGTATGGAAAAAAACCCGAATGTTTCGGGATGAATACCGTTAGCGTTTTGGTTATAAATATAATTGAATGCACACTCAAATAAAGGTTTTTAAATGAGGAGCCGTAATTATTTGCGTTGAGAACAATATTTGAATAACATTGTAAAGCTTGTGCACTTAGCTGCACATTTACTAACGTTAAGATTTTAACTATTATAGAATATATCGAAAAATAAATGGAGATCAATTTCAGTTTTGAATTTACAATTCTCGTTATGTTTAAAAAAGCGTTATAAATGTGAATGTGCGAGTGAGACGGATAGGTAACTTTGGCTGCTTGTGCGAGTGAGACGGCATTCTCAAAACCGGTTTGTGTGCAGGTAGGTGCAAGAAACCCCGGTAATGCATGTCTTTTGTTATCTTATCTATCTATTAGTTACTTGAAAATATTCGTCGCTTTGCTTGCCATGCGTACGGGTGTGTTTTGTGTTCCTTTGCAATTTTCTAACGATTTGGCTATTCAACAACGGATTCTGATTTGCATCGTGATTTGGTTTTGGATTTTAGTTTTTCTTGAAACGACGTCTTGTGCTACGGATCTCGGAACTCTGCGTTGCGTCTTGTATTTACAAGGTAAGGATTATTGTATTTTACAAAAAAATGTATTAATTAATTGTATGTACCTATTGCGCTTACACATTGTATTCTGCAACTTGTTCTAAAACAGTTCATACGAGTATTTGCAATACAATACAGAGTGTTAAAATAATTAACGAATAGTCTTCTTTTCAGCCATAATGGCGGAATCAACTCAAAAAGAAGACATAGCTCAATCATGGATAAGAAATTACCCAGAGATGTTTTACGATCCGGCAACTAGCAGTATAACTTGCACAAAATGTGAGACACGTTTAAGTGCAAAGAAAACTATTTTCAACCGACATCTGAAGTCACAAAAACATCGTGGTGTTCAAGCAGCAGCGCCAAGTGATTTTTATTTTGATCTGGTTCATTTTCTAATTATGTGCAACATACCATGGTCAAAAGTTGACAACCCTAATTTTCGCAATTTTTTCGAAAAATACGTTTGTAAATGTAACAACAAAGACAGAACCATTCCAAGTGAGTCTTTGCTGAGAAAGAAGTACTTGAGTGAAATTTACGACAATAAAATGAAACGTATCCAAAGTAAAATACAAAACAAAAAGATTTGGATATCGTTAGACGAAACCACTGACAGTCTGGGTCGATTTGTTGTAAACTTTTTAGTAAAACCTCTAAGTGAAAATGTTTCAGAACCAATATACTTGCTAACCTGTCAAGCTTTAGATGTGGTTAATGGTCGCTCAGTAGCAGAGTTTGTGATTCAATGTTTAAAAAACTTATGGGGATGTCAATTCGAAAATAAAGTACAAGATGTTTTAATATTATGTACCGATAGCGTAGCATATATGTTACTAGCTGGCAAAATATTAAAAAACACGTTTCCCAATTTAAAACATTTCACTTGTTTAGCTCACGCCTTGCATAGGTTAACAGAAACATTACGTTTAAACTATAGTGATGTAGACATTTTAATTAATAATGTGAAGAAAATATTTTTAAAATCCCCTAACAGGATTCGAATTTTTAAGGAGTTACATCCAAATTTATCCTTGCCTCCAGAACCAGTTATTACTAGGTGGGGAACATGGTTGGAGGCAGCCTTTTACTATGCCAAACATTTAGACAAAATTTCAAGTGTTGTCGCTCTTTTGGATAGCAATGAAGCAATATCTATTAGAAATGTCAAGGCAGTGCTAGCTAAACCAAATTTAAAGATTGATTTAAACTATTTAAGCGAAAATTTCGAAATTTTAAATACTTCAATTGTTAAGCTGGAAAAACGCGACCTATCTATAAGTGAAGTGTTTGAAATATTTGATGATGTAAGATTTACTATTAATGAAACTTTAAATAATACGTTAATAAACAAAATGGAACAACTTATGGACAGAAACCCCGATTTTGATGTTTTAAGGGAAATAAGTGAAAAAATGAGTACAGACAATTGTGCTAGTATATATAAATTTGCGCCACTTACATCAGTAGATGTGGAAAGATCATTTTCTATATTTAAATGGATCTTAAATGTTAAAAGAAATAGACTGACTATTGAAAATTTGGAGAAAATTATTGTTATTTATTGCAATTCTTTAGATGTCAATAGAGTTAGCAATAAAGAACAGTCACAGGAATCTGACGAAAAACCATCATGTTCAACACAAACATCAGATTCCAGTGACCAAATCATAGAGATAGATAGTGATTAAGATTGTTATCAAAACACTATGTATATATAATTTTCTTCTTCTTTAACTTAAGAGTTCAACTCTTGTCGGTGGAGCAACTTTATTTAATAAAAAAAATAATGTATTTTTGTCTTTTTTTAGCACATGCTACCCTTCCTCTTTCACCTTTCAAATACTTAATACATTTGCATCGACGTTTAAAATTCAGTTTAAGTGCAGATGCTTGCGAATATCCATTATGAATTAATTTATGATGTTCGAAGCTTAGTAGCTAGTTATTTTATAAAAAAAAAATATATATTTTATAATTATAAATTAATATTATAATCTGATAGGTAGGTAACCAACTAACTCGTAAATTCGTAATTTGTTTTATATCCGATTAGTTCAAAATCCCTGATTTTTTTCGAATCCCGACATTGAAAAAGACAATTCCGAAAAAAGAAGCCGTCTCCATATTTTCTTAGCCAAAAAATAAGTTTAGGTAAATATGCATCCGATTATCCGAACTATGGTCATAAGTCACCATATCAAGCTATGTCAAATGCCTTTAGGCAGCCTGAAGAGTCATCTGACACCAGAGTTGGCCATTTACACTCAAGAAAAACTCATAAACAACCATTGTAACAATTTGTTCAGGAAAAATAATTAGAACGATATCAATCAATGAGGTGTATCTATTACTATAACATGACCATACCAAGATACATGGGACAAGAAACTCATGGATCAAAAAAAAATAGAATGATCGAATTTGGCAATCAAAAGTCAAAATTCAGTAGTCAAATATTAGAAAATGAAAGTCAGAAGTTAAATATTACCAAAAAAAAAAAACCGACTTAATTTTCTTTCAGGAGTTTCTTCCATATCTCTAAAGTTCTTCATTATATCTTTACCATATTAATATGGAATCAACTTGGTATTAAAGGTTTTCAAATAAAAAGAATCAAAATCGGTCTACGGTTGACTAAGATATCGCGTAACAAATATACAGAAAAAAGAACATACGGGTCGAATTGATAACCTCCTACTTTTTTGAAGTCGGTTAAAACCAGAAGTCGGAAATCAAGACTCAGAAGTCAGAAGTCGGAAATCAAAGATCAGAAGTCTGAAGCTTTAAGTATGAAGTCAGAAGTCGAAAATCAAAGGAAAGACGTCTGAAACCTTTAGTCTGTAGTCAGAAGTCGCAAATCAAAGATCAGAAGTTTGAAACCTTAAGTCTGTAGTCAGAAATCGAAAACCAAAGGCCAAAAGTCTCAAGTCCGACATCAAATGTAGGAAGTTCGATACCTTAATCCTGAAATCAGAAGACGGAACTTAGCAGTAAAAAATAAAAGGTCAGAAGTCTGAAACCTTAAGTCTGAAGTCAGAAGGTGGCAGTCAGAAATCGGAAATCAAAGTTCAGAAGTCCGAAGTCGGAAATCGAAGTCGAAACTCAAGGTCAAAAGCCCAAAGTTCTAAATCTGACGTCAAGAGCCAAAGCCAAAGAGGCAGGAGTCATGGCTGGAAGTCAGGGATCAGGGATAAGTGGTCAGGAGTCAGAAAATAGAAGTCACAAGATAGAAAGTAAATGTCGGAAGTCAGAGGAAAGAAGCCAAGGATATCGAAAATCGAAAACAGAACAAAAAAATAGAAAAACTTGGAGTCACTGACCGAAAATCGGAGGTGAAAAAAATCACAGATAGAGATAAAGAAGTCAGAAGCGAGAAGCCAGAAATCTCAAGTTAAGTGCCAAAAGCCAGGAGCCAGGCGTCACGACCCAGAAGTCAGAAGTTAGGGGCCAGAGTTTGGCGTCACGAATTAGGAACCAGGAGCCGGCAGTCAAGTCAAAAGATCGAAGCTAAGCTAAACGATGGAAATAAGAGAGAATTCTGAAAACGCATCTCGCAAATAGGAAACCAGAAGACAGAAATTGGCAATGAGAATACAGAATCAACAAGCCAGAAGCCAGAATGCAACATCATTACGACATTGTCAACAAATTACGCATCTTACAAAGGGGTAAAAAAATTGCCTTAACAATGATTATATATCATTGCAATATTGCTGTTCGAAATTCCATTTCCATAAAGAAACAAGATGCATTAAACACCGCTCTTAGAAAAATGGATCGTGAAGAGAAGACAATCGGCGGAAAAAAATATACGCAATCTATATTCCATCCTTCTTATTTATTACACACCAAGTATAGAATTCTATTCCTACATGTTTACTTGTTGCTGGTATACGGTAGACTCTAACTTCCCCTGTCTCTCCCATCCCCCAGACTGCAATTCTCCACACGCTCCACAATATCCTATAAACGTGCTCACTTGGTTTCTCGAGCCTGGTTCTGGTTCATGAGGTCTGACGTGGCTGCACTAGTAAAACGGAGGTGATAAGTATCCATATCGACCCGTAGCTGTAAGTGCAATCACGTGCACTCCAAAGTGAACTTATTTCCTACGCTCTTGCTGCGAAACGCTGACTGGGTGAGCACAGAACTGAACTGAACTGATCTAAGCGGACGAAGTGGTGGGTTAAAGCTAGTAATTTTATATTTATTATTTTATATAGCTTTCGAATTATAGAAATGTATCTCAATATTATGTTTATTCTATCCATTACTCGTTGAACCATCTTATAAGACTGTTGGGGTTACCAGTTCAGCTACGCCTAACTGTTGACTTCTCTAGGTGAATCCATCTCAACAACTAATACATACTATATTTTATACTTACTTAATGTTTTATTTCGTTACCTTTGTTCCTTCCTCCTTCATTTCATAATTTATCGATATTGCTGTGTCGATAGTGCCAGTCTAGCCCTATTGACATCGAAAACGTGTCAATGTGTATGTTGTCATTCATACGTACACAAAAGTTTATCGAGATGTGCAAGATTTATTGATGTATTGTTTGATTTATGTATTGTAGTCATTGTTACATTTTTTTTTGTTTTTGTGAGTTGCGGAAGTGCACTAGTGTGCGCATTTCCCCCCGCAAAATATGCCTGACAGATTTAAATGATAATTGATCGCTAAGGCTACTCCCTTCCGTGAAGTTCCGTGTTGCTCTATGACACAAACCTTTGATTGGACTTGGAATGAGGAATGAATAAAGAAACGCAGAAGAAAAGATTGGTCTAAAAGGACTTGTATCTAGTGCTAAAAAATAAATTTTAAAAAATAATTACAGCATCGATTTCTTCCTGTCTGTCACTGTCAAGTGTCACTGTTGTCAGGTCAGCGCTTGATCGCTTTGCTTGTTTTGCTGGTCTAACGCGTCTATTTTTCTATGATCGTGGACAAGAAACCAAGAGAAACAATACATAATTCTTGTGATAGTTATTTTCAATTCATTTATTGACGGATTTATCAAAAAATATGTTCTAAAAGTATAATAATTTATTTTCTCAAAATGCCTCCGAGTACCAGCATTTGTAGGCTGTGCCTGCTGACCGATATACGGACGATCCCCATAGCGGACACTCCTCTGCAACTCGTATTTGAGAAGTTGACGAGTAATTCGGTTAGTATTTAACAACTTCTTTATGATTTATAATTTAAAAGCAAATATTCGCTGCAGACGCAGTCGCCGGAAATTACGCAGGCGAAGCGGCGATATTAGGGAGTGCCATTTTTGAAACGCTGAGTCACTAATGGAGCTGTTTTTTGTACGGATGAAACCATTCGTTTAGTGACTCGGCGTTTTTTGTATGGAAAATATTCGTTTTGTGACTCAGCTTTTCGCCCATGATTGTTCTGATTATTCATCGAACATACATTCCTACGTGTAGCTACTAATAATTATGTAAAGTGCCTCTGGACTCTGGAAACCTCTTTTTGAGAATTCACAATGATTTAACTAAAATAAACCTTTGTGTTAGTGTTGCAAGCAAAAGTATAAAATATTGATAGTCTATCGATACTATTGTGGCCTCGAAAAACAGTAATAATATCGATAAGACTATAGTATTGAATAACCGATACTATCGATACTACCGATTGTCAATAGTTTGTAATACTATTGATGAAAGGTAAAACAATAGATAGTATCAAAACTATTGAATTTAGATACTATCAACAGTTTTCGATAATATCAACAGTTTTACCTTTCAATTTTCATCAATAGTATTGCAAAGTACTGACAATTGATACTATTAAAATTAGATACTATCAGTATTGGATAGTATTGGTTATTCAATACTTGATAGTATTGAATAACCAATAATAAATAGTTAGTCCTATCACTTATATTTATCTGACCTATCTAATGACACTGCTATCATTATTGTAATGCTACTTCGTGTTGTCTGTTATGGCTAGTAAAGTAATGTGCTTTTCTTGAAAATTTTGAGCAATTATCCAAAAGGGTCTAGAAAATTTCCGAGAAATTTATCATTAGAGAATTTTTCAGGAAATTTTTCTATTAAAATTCTCAAGAAATGTTAAAAATTTCCAAATTTCAAGAAATTTTTAAGTGAAGAAATTTCCTAGAACAGAATATTTTCCGGCAGAACATCACTAGTCATGGCATAGTGAATCCATTCTGTTTCACTCTGCTTTTTTATTCTCAATTAATTTTTTTGATACCATTGTCAAATTTCTGTATGAAAACATTTCTGTATGAAAGAATTCTGTATGAAAACATTTCTGTATGAAAGAATATTACATTTAGCTGATCAAAAGTTTTTAAAAATACTGTACCTATATTTAATGGTATTATGTGACTTGGCAAGCAAAGCCCTTTAGCGCGATGATAGGTAAGAAGTTGCAAGAAAGGAATCACAATAGTTATGTGTTACTGCATTTCCTATAAAATGATTCATATTTTCCATTGCCTTCCATTTCCGTTCCCTTGATTGGTTCCTATGATCTGCATGGGAAAAAAAACAACTGAAACATTCATTATATATTTTTTGTAGACCATTTAGGAAGATTTTCATTATTTCTTTTACATTTCAGCTTCACACTCCTGACTCGAGACCCTTGTCAGCATGTTACATGTGTCATGCTCAGCTGAACAAGAGCTACAAGTTAATGCTGACTTCTTCAAAAGCTGAGAATGCACTTTCTATAATATTGGAACAAAACCCTGAGGTATACTTAGACCTAATTATTATATTTTGATTACCCCTGTGAGCTAGTGGCTAGCATGCCAGCCTGTCACATTGGAGGTCCTGAGTTTGATCCCTGGTCAGGTCAAGATGGAAATTGATCTTCATCAGATTGACCTGGCTTGGATGTTTATCTGTATATGCATTTGTTATAAAATATAGTATTGTTGAGTTAGTATTTTTTAACACAAGTTTCGAACTTACTTTGGGGCTAGCTCAATCTGTGTGATTTCTTATGTGTAGGATGCTGACATAGCTTGAGGTCTGTGATTTGCCTGTGTAATATTTATTTTTTTATTCATGGGCCCACACAACAACAACATGGGTTCCAACAGACGGAGTGAGGTCCAGAGAAAGACCTAGGATGAGATGGAGGGACGAGTTGTCCGCTTTTGACAAGGAATGGAGTAAAACAGCTGAAGATAGAGATAATTGGAAACAAAGAGGGCTTTTGCCCAACTATGGGACCTAAGTGGCTAAAAAAAAAATTAATTTTATTACTTCTACCTTTTGCTTGCAGTTTGACACAGTTTAATACTAGAATATATGGTTTTAATTTATTTTGCAGTTGACCAATGAATCAGTATCTCATATAGACAGACAAGCTTATGGTCTATATGAGCTTCTGTCTATATACCCTGGCGAGTGTCTCGATTGCTCTCCAGAATCACTTCAATATGGAGTCAAACTTGAACCTGATGGTGATAAGGATTTTCAAGGAGTAGGTAAGGAATGATGTTAACTATTAGTGTCAGCTATAAAATTTCTATGTTGATCATAACATGGGTGAATTAAAAATTATTTATATATTTATTATAGACAAGCAGTTTGGAGTTGATATATCTATTTCACATACTGCTGAGAGTCCATAAAGTCAAAGTTCATTCTTCTTCTTTGCCCATCCCTGGTCCCATTATTTGGAGCGGGGTCTCTTCACTCTATGGCGTCAGGAGAGTCTGTCCTGGGTTATCTGTTCTAGCAATTGGGTTAAGGTCTCTCTCTATATTTGAACACCAGGTAGACAGCGGGCGGCTTCTACCTTTGTTAGGGTTCCGTACAAAAAATGGAAAAACAGAACCCTTATAGTATCAGGATCACTCTTGCATCTGTCTGTCCGTCCGTCCGTCTGTCACAGCCAATTTGCTCCGAATCTATTGAACCAAATCTGGTGAAATTTGGTAGGATGGTGTAATCCTATAACCCAAACACAGAAGTGCAAAGTAAACAAATATGTTTTTGAAAAAAAGGGTCATATTTGAGGGATTAATTAGGAAATTTAAAAAAAAAGTTTTTAAAACCATACTGTGTTATGTATCAAATATATTTTGTTTATTATTATAAAATAAATAGTTTTGATTTTATTCATGAAAGTAGACAAAAATTTACCATTCAAGACAAGAAATGTTTATCTATATATGTATTTGTTATAAAATATAGTATCGTTGAGTTAGTATCCCATAACACAAGTCTCGAACTTACTTTGGGGCTAGCTCAATCAGTGTTATTTGTCCGTATTTATTTATTTATTATTTATTTATTTATTCCCCCTCCCGGACCTCCGAAAATACTGAGCCTAAACATTTGAAAAAAAAAATACAAAGTATAGTTCATTCCTTGTATATTACAGAAAAAATAAGAACATAAATATTTTTTTTAAAGAAGGGTCATTTTCGAGGGTAAAGTTAGGAAATTTGAAAAAAATGTTTTGCAAACCTTATTGAGTCGTATATCAAATAAAAGGGCTCGTTATGAGGATCTCAAATATATTTTTTTATTATTGTAAAATAATTATATTTTCATTTTATTCGTGAAAGAAGACGAAAATTGACCATTCCCCCTCCCCCCCCTCGATCTCCGAAACTACTGAGCCTAAAATTGGGAAAAATATGCAAAATATAGTTCATTGCTAGTAGATTACAGGAAAAATAATATAAAAGTTCTATCAATTGAAAATAAAGTGGTAAACTCAATATAATACGTTCACTTACGGATAATCTTTGGTATTGTACGGAACCCTCTCCACGCGAGTTCAACTCGCACTTGCCCGGTTATTTTCTTCTGGCATGGCTAGTGCAATTTTTACCACGTGGTCTTCGCTTCGTCTTTTTACGTGTCGGTACCATCTAAGGCGGTGTTCCGACATTTTGTCTGCAATTGGCGCAATCTTGAAACTGCCTCGTATGTGCTCATTACGCCCTCGAATTCTGGTCACTCTTTATATAAAGTCAGAGTTCATTTATTTCTCCTTATCCACTTGTCCAGTCTATTGTAAAATGCATTTATGGAAGTTATCAAATTTTACTGACAACCTCCATGGCGTTGTTAACCATTAACATGCTAGTCCACCACTACGGAGGCTCTGGGATTACTAGGGTAAGTTGGAAAATGGCCGATATCAAATTGTCCAGGGTCTTGGGTGTTTATCTCTGGCGTTTATCCATGTATATATCATAAAATATAGTATTGCTGAGCTAGTATCTTTATTCAATGGTTCGAGAGTTATCGAGGAACACATTGTACATACATACATATGAACAATGTTTTTTCGCCCCAACTTGAATTGCTCAAACTATAAGTTTAAAACTTACTTTTTGTTGTGTTTGTGTTTTTCAGAAATTCATTTTGAATCAGAAGTGCAAGTCTCCGAAGAAGAAGACGAAAAATTTGACCCAATAGAAGAGGCAACTGATATAGATGAAGATATTCCATTGAAAACTCGCAATCCAAAGCCGATTATTATTAAAAGGAAAGTGAAGGTGGAAAGCGAAGTGGAAAATCAAGAAGGTATGTACATCTTTTTTCTACTGACTATCTTTATAATAAAGGAGATGTGTTATAATGACATGTAAAATATTAGGACTTGATGAATAGTATGACTTTAAATGGGATCCCTTTTTTTCGCATAATTTGTTTTGTCCTAATGTTCTTTGGCATACCGGTTTTGGCATAATAGTTCTTAAGTATAATTGTTTTTTGGCATACGGGTGATTTTGGCATAATTAACTTTTAGGCTAATTTGTTTTGGCATAATATTCATTCGCATAATCTCCGAATTAGTTGCGAAAGGTAAGTTAGGATATGGTTGTGCAGTAACCATCACAGGAGAGAGCGAGCGAAGCGAGCTAGCGTCGACAAAGTGACAGAAGTGAAAATTTGGCGTAAATAATTTTATGCTTAAGAATATTATGCTTAAATAGTATTATGCCTAGAGGGTTAGGTGGCTACTCGTCCCCTATAAAACTCGGCCCAAAGACCAGTTATCCATTCGAAATCTAATTAGGGGTTAACTCGGACCAAATTTTCTGAGACATGGGACGAGTTCACCACTAAATAATAACTAAGGGGTTTACTGGGACAGGACCCGGCATCCAGTATAAACTTTATTAACTTCGAACATAAAATCACAAATTTAATTATGTATTTATGAGAAATTTTAAATATTTACTATATTTTAAATGATTATTTATTCTTAAAAATAATTTGTCATAATAAAGTTGCATAATATAATGTATTAAATATAATTTTAATTTTTCGGAATATTAATAAACATAAATTTGTAAATATACTTTTTTTACACAATTTTGGATAACATAACGACTGACAGACCTATATCAAATTTAATCATATTTTCATTTCAATATAAACAAAACTTCATTTCGTGGGATAACGTAGGTTTATAAAATAATAAAAAAAAAACATTGTTATGCATAACAACGGAAGGCATAAATTCCATTTCGCAGAAAATCATTTGGTATACACTCATTTATCAAACATCGTAAACTTATAATTTTGTAAGTCAGAATCATCTTTAGACCACTTTCATATCCATAATAAATTGAAAAAGTAGAACTATTATATCGCAGAAAGTTAACAGTTAGAATTGACTTTCGGCATAAATTTCATAGCTTTATCTATAGTAATTATTTTCTAAAATAGATAGGATTAGGCCCGTAATTATCAACATGAAACATCGCAAACGCGCATGTATCTTTTTTATATGTTTAAAAAAAATGCAATCCTGAAAACCTTTTGCTGTAATCATTGTGCTCTAAAAACTGCGAAAAAGGTGGTTGAACCAAAATGGCGTTAATCGGCGCACGTACAAATAATGTGCCGACGACTGCCATTTTGGTTCAATTTATGCTCAATGCTTTGAAGTCAGCCACTTTTGCTCACTTTTGCTAAAGCTATGAAATTTATGCCGAAAGACAATTTTAACTGTTACCTTCTGTGATATAATAGTTCTACTTTTTAATTTATTATGGATATGAAAGTGGTCTAAAGATAATTCTGACTTACAAAATTATAAGTTTTCGATGTTTCAATTTTAATTTCAATT
This sequence comes from Acrobasis suavella, assembly GCA_943193695.1. Taxonomy (NCBI): domain Eukaryota; kingdom Metazoa; phylum Arthropoda; class Insecta; order Lepidoptera; family Pyralidae; genus Acrobasis; species Acrobasis suavella. Next base: position 5,407,068 of record OW971945.1, on the reverse strand, counting down.
TATTTATTGCTTTTCACATTGTACAATATCACACTTTCTACATAGTCACTTCTTTAATTAGTAGGTACAACATGAACCCTGATAGGGCATTGCAACAGAAGACAATGGAATGGCTTGCGGTCCGGAGTTAAAGATTTCTAAATTACGAGTAGAATTCGGCCTAGCTAACATATTCTTCTTCCTTCTTCTTCCTTATCGTCGCGGTAAGTCGTCTTTTTTCGTGTAGTACTGGGGGTACTTTCGTACAAATTTGCTAGTTTTTAAGATATATATGCATAGCAATGTCAATATTTTTAAATCTTTAAAATACGGCTTACAGTTATCTCTCTCCTTAGTTTTAGTAATGTTTGATAAATGAGTGTATACCAAATGATTTTCTGCGAAATGGAATTTATGCCTTCCGTTGTTATGCATAACAATGTTTTTCTTTATTATTTTATAAACTTACGTTATCCCACGAAATTAAGTTTTGTTTATATTGGAATGAAAATATGATAAAATTTAATATAGGTCTGTCAGTCGTTATGTTAACCAAAATTTTGTAAAAAATATATATTGAAAAAATTAGGTTTAATTCTATACATTATGCAGCTTTATTATGACAAATTATTTTTAAGAATAAATAATCATTTAAAATATAGTAAATATATAAAATTTCTCATAAATACATAATTAAATTTTGTGATTTTATGTTCGAAGTTAATGAAGTTTATACTGGATGCCGGGTCCTGTCCCAGTAAACCCCTTAGTTATTATTTAGTGGTGAACTCGTCCCATGTCTCAGAATATTTGGTCCGAGTAAACCCCTAATTAGATTTCAAATGGATAACTGGTCCTTGGGCCGAGTTTTATAGGGGACGAGTAGCCACCTTACCCTGCTTAGACACATTATGCTTGAAGTGATTATGCGTAAACTGTTATGCGTAATAACGATAAGCTTATAAACAATTATACCAAAAAACAGTATGCCATGTTACATTATGCCTTAATTTTTTATGATTTTGGATAGGGAACCACTTTAAATTTGGCATGTAGATAGTTTATTATCAGGTACCGTTAACCCATAGAATGCCTTTTAACCGACTTTAAAAAAGAAGGTTATCAAGTCGTTGGAATCTTTTTTTATGTATGTTCTCCAACTATTCTAAGACGCTTGAACGGATTTGGACAATTCTTTTTTGTTTGAAAGGGCATACTTGCCAGGTGGTCCCATAGAAATTTTATCAAAATCCATTGTGAAGTTTGGGGGTGAAGAAAGTTTTTTTATTTTGAAAAATTATATCCTGAAAAATATTTGAGATTTCTGTGGAAGTATCATAAAAATCTGGGCTTCTGCTCCTTTAACTTCGGGCAAAGTCGCGGGTAACAATAATAAAGAAATATTTATATAGTCTTTTTTTTACACAATCACATCTCCTTTGTTTGATTGTAGATATTTTTTAAATATGGTTCATATCAAATGAAACAAAACATCTAGAGATGAAAAGACTATATTAAAGTAAGGAGTAACGTGACTAAGCACCAAGAATTCGTACACGCCATTTTCTATCTTGCTGTCATGCTCGCACAGCGGCGGTCAATAACACTGTGCGAGCGGAACAGCAATAAAATAAAACAAAATATTACCATTAAAAACAATTAATGGAGAATGGTACTAGATTGCAGAATTGTTTGAAAGTTGATCGAAGCTTGTATGTATTCAAATAGATTATTTTTATTTCATTCAAAAAGACCAAGTAGTTATGATTTTACAGACATTTGAAATTCTCATAAAAATAGACGCCTGCGTTCAGCGTGTGACGTCATATTCTAACGCCTCGCTCGCGCCTCGGTCGCACGTCGCACTAGCCGGCCCGCTGGTAGAATATGACGTCACCGCATCAAACGCCGGCCTAGTAAAATCTCGTGGAGCGCACTAATTTTAAAATTCCATATCTCGGAAACTAAACGAGATATCATTTTTTTTTCTAGTGAGAATACAATGAGCTAAAAATCTAAACTAGTGAACATTCTTCATTTCCACATAATGTCAGTCGAGCCCTGTAGTAATATAATACTAGTAGTATATCGGTAGTCAGCCAGGACAATTACTGCCAGTCAGTTAGTCTAGCTATTTTTGATTATATTAGTGTAGTCCGCGGGGCGGTCTCTGCGAAACCATAGGTTATCCCACAGGAATGTTATAAGCTACCTACATGCTAAATTTCATTCCAATCTATTTAGACTTTTCTTTCCAATCAATATACATTGTAGCAGAGTCGCAGCGATTCGCCGAAATCGTAATCAATGAGGCTTAGCCGATTTGGAATAAAAGTGGAACAAATATCTCTACATACATCCATACAAACTTTCGTATTTATAATAGTGTATACGTCGTAGTTTATTCAATTATTGATTTTCGTCGTCATTTATGTTTGATTCAGTTAAGAAAACGCGAAAAATTTAAAAAGGCACTATAAAACCAATGTCACAGCAGTAAAAAAAGAACTATTTCAATCTTATTATAAAAGATGGTTTAGAGATTGATCGAGTTTTAAAGTCGATCTAAACTAGGTAACAAGGCAAATCTTATTATAAAACAAGGATTATGTTTTGTTCTGAGTACGAACTTCGGACTTAAGATAAACCAGCTCGGACACTAGTTTAAGCTACGATTAACCTCAAAATCATGACAGAAATCAAATCAAAACAAAACATACAAATTATTGTGAAATCTTAGTAAATTCGAAATTTTCCATGATGGCTATTAATAAATGATTATTATATCTAGGAAATGTGTTAAAACTGCCATGATTATGTTATAAAAGTATTTTTATTGTTTAAAAATGTTCCATGACAAACACAATTTTTATATTTTTTACACAATCAACACACATATTATAACAATATTTGTTAAGATTATTTACAAATTAAACAAAATCATAGGTTAGGTTTCATGACAAACGATTATGACGACAACCCACAGACTAATTATAGAATTACGTTGTCAAAGTTGTCAACTAAGCTTCGTTCCGTTTTTTGATACTGTAAATATATAAAATATTTATATATTTACAGTATCAAAATATTGTATAATTAATGATATTGATTTTTTGGTAAAATGAAATACGTTGCATAGTTTTAAATTAATTTTATTTTAACTTAATTCCTTTTTAGTAAAAATGTTTTCGACGTAAATTTATTATTATGATATACCGAACGATTTTTCTACTTCCGGTCAGACTTAGTTGGATCTATCTTATTCCGTCTTTGGTACAGGTTTTGTCATAAAAGAAAGTCTAAAGTAGATATATCGCTTGTTACCGTACTAAACCCCGACTTAGATAATACGGGACTAAACCACGATTATGGCCTATTTTATAATAAGATTGGTTGAATTATCTTTGACAAAGACCACAGGTGAATTCAGACGAACGTCAATCAAAATCTATGTCAAAGACAAGATCAATTTTTATTTCAGATTTTTTTTTTATTAACTTATATAATAGAAAAACACATGTGTCTCCTAGTTTTTCTAGTTTTAGTTACACATTGAAATTTTGTCAAAGAAGAATGGTCGTTTGTAACTCAGGCCCGACACGAAAGTGATACATCTCAGTTTTTTTGTAAACTTGCGTATGACATTACAGTGTAATTTTTATGTTTAACATTGGTGGCTAACATATTTTTTTTTTATACTTTCGGCTGAATATGAAAAATAGACTTGATACATTTTTTTCAAGTAAAAGTAGATAACCTTAATGCAATAACAAATAGCATTAGAACTCTTTGTTATCGCATTAAGGTGGGTAAGATTTGATGAGAAAAAAATAAGAGAGTCGGACTCGTACACGAATCGTTTCGTACCATTATCTATAAAAAATCACGTTTGTTGTAAAAGAGCCCCATTTTAATATTTATTTATTTTAGTGTTTAATATTTATTGGCATCAGAAATATATCATCTATGAAAATTTCAACTGTGTAGCTATCACGGTTCATAAGATCCAGCATGGTGACAGACAGACAGAAGGAGAGCGGAGTCTTAGTTTAGGATCCCCTTTTTACCCTTTGGGTATCGAACCCTAAAAAACAACACATGGACATAACATTTACGTTGTGAGTCTTAAAATCTTATACATATTGTCTCTTACTCTTACACTGTCCAGAACTCCATACCTAATGCAGGATGACTAAAGTTATTTTGGTGTCTGACCTATCCAAAGTAATAAATAACACTTATTACGAGTGCACAACTGCCTAACGTACGTTCACCATGATAACAAGTACAGTAATAGTCATTAATTGAATTTTTCCCTTAAATGGAAGGATTAAACGTAACGTAAGTGTAGTATGTTTTTGGATTCACGTGCCGAAATTGAATTTTACATCGAAGTAGTATATTAGAACCAGTAAATTGTTTATTTTCCGGCTGTCTGTACATTTCTATATCATATACACCAGTGGTTTTTATGTGTTCACTTTGTATAACCGCGCGATTTTAAGGGGATACATGAATTATTCGGAGTCCAGCGCATAATTTATTTCAAATGGGGGCACCCATTCAAATAAATTATTTAAAAAGAAACGGAAATATCATTAAAAATTTTGTCTTGACAAAGCCCTATATAACCCTTCAAACTATTTTATGTTATGTTATAATGTAAACTAATATAATATTATATGGGTCGAAAGAAAATTTTAAATGATATCTCCGTTTCCTTTCAAATAATTTATTTCAAATGGGGGCAGCAATGGACGCCGAAAAATTCATGTATCTATCCCCTTAAGATCGCGCGGTTAACATTTGCGTTGGCTAATGTGCGTAGGAAAGCTTCACGTTCTTACTTTAAACTACAAACAGTAGTTCATAAAATAGTTTGAAGGATCTGTGGCTTGGTCAAGACAAAATTTTACATATCTCCGTTTCCTTTCAAATAATTTATTTAAAATGGGGGCAGCACTGGACCCCGAAAAATGCATGTATCCCCCTATGATACACATTACACACTCTCAACACAAGCAACCAAGCGCAAGATAGCGCCTAAGCCAAGTGTAACCGGTCCTGTCACAGGTCCCTATAAAATCTTTCTTCTCGCTCTAACTAGGCACCAAAGTGACGTCACTGTTGTTTTGTACGTCAATAATTGTGCCCCCGCACTATATGGCATTTATTGTTGCTCCTTATAGGAAGGACAAGTAAAAGCCGCTTCTATGACAAACGCAATGAAGGCGAGCCGGTAAAAGTTCCGCCGTATTATGGAATATTACCTACTACATTGCATGACTTTGCGTGTACAAGTAAAAATATTTATTTTAGGTTGTTACTTAAAAATTAAAAAGGGGTATTTTTACTATATGTTAACCAATGATACAGACTATACAAATTATGTACTTTTATTGCTAATAATATAACAAAAAAACTGGCATGTCTCTTTCGTGTCGGGCCAGGGTAAATTTTTTATGGGCCGTGACCATTTTTTCTTTATTACAATAGGTACCTGATAGATTATTTAGAACATCGATCAAATGATAGACTTAATATTAGATTATGTATGTAAAAAATGTTTTATTCATTAGTAAATATTTATTGACCACAGTTGGCGCTTCTGTAAAGAAAACAAAACTAGAGCAGCAAAACCAAATGGAAGAAGCCACTAACAGGAAAGACAAAGTCCAAAAAGAGTCAGGATCACAGCTTGATGAGAATGATTGTAATTCTTCATCAATCAAATATCAACCCAATTTAAAAAAATCTATTGATAAAAAATCTTCAAAAAAATCTAAGGCAAGACTTGCAAAGAAGACACCACCTGTTACGAAAGTCTACATTTGCGTAATTTGTGACCAGCAATTTGGTAAAAAATGTGACCTGAAAAAACATTCAATGACACATACTATAGAAAGACCCTTCGAATGCAAGATTTGTTTAAATCGGTACAAGTCAGAGCAGAGCTTAAGAACACATATAAAGATACACACAGAAGAGAAACGCCACAAATGCAGCATTTGTGAACGAGCGTTTTTAAAAAAAGAAATGCTGAAAAAACATATGCGGACACATACTGGCGAGAAACCATACGAGTGCAACATTTGCCAACGCCGGTTTAGTCAAAGGACATATTTAAGAGATCATTTACTTCAACACAAAGGCGAGAAACCGTATGAATGTGATATTTGCCATCGCCGGTATAGCATTAAGTCAAGCTTGCAAGGACATATTTTGTTCTCGCATACTAACAAACCTTTTTATGAATGTCATGTATGCAAGAGCGTATTTAATAGGAAGGGAAATTTAAATAATCATTTAAAAATTCACTCCGATCTACGTACACATCAGTGTCACGTGTGTCATCGAAGATTCCGAGAAAACTGGATATTGAACCTACACATGAAGGTTCATTCTAAGGAAACTCCATTTGAATGCAATATATGTCATCATAAGTTCAAGCACGCTAGTAGTTTGGCAGTTCATTCAAAACAACATACAGGAGAGAAACCTCACGAATGTCATGTCTGCGGACGTCGATTTGCTATAAAATCCTATTTAAACCTTCATTTACCGATTCACACTGATGAGAAACCTCATGAATGTAATGTGTGTCAGCGTCGGTTTGTAATAAGGAAATATCTACAGAAACATATGAAAACACATACAGGCGAGAGACCTCACGAGTGTAATATTTGTCATCGCCAGTTTGCTCGAGCAGAACATTTAAAAGGCCATTTGCAAACTCATACTGGCGAAATGTTACAGGCATAAAACATACAGCTACGAGTAAGGTCCTGAGGGCCATACTCAAAAAGCGGCACGACAAGCGAACGCAACTACGTGTCGACGAAATGATGATAAAATCTAATTTGGTTTAGCATTGAAATAAAATTAAAGTTCGCGGGGAGTTGATAAATTCTTGATTCATTACAAATTGGTGCCCGCTAATTTATTTAAAAACATTCAATTTTAAATAGTTGTAAACTGTATAAAATAGAAAACAACACGTAAACACCCAAACATCTCAGTCGAAGCGCATTCCACAGCGGAATGGCAATATATGGCTGCCGCGTCCGCACGTCCTTTCGGGCCGCGGTTGACATCAATTGCGTGCTTGGTACCACACAAACGGCGAAAGTGGGAGACAAGCGACAACAGTCGTTAGTCGGAGATAAATTATAATATTTATCAACTCTCGGCAAACTAAAGTAAAGTAAAGAGTAAATAAAGGTTAAGGCATTACCATGATATATTTATCATTTTACATTTAATTTGAGTGTCTCATTTTTTGCCAATATGTTATTAGAATATAAACAAGCACTCTGTAATATTTTAAAAGCCAGGTCATAGATAAAAACTAAAAAGTATGTTAATTTTAATCCACAGTGAAGCCTGGTTTTGATTTCAATAGACGTCCGTTATTTTGGAAATTGTTAGAACTAATTTGGTTAAATTGTACATTCACTAAGAAGATTCTTCTCTTCGCGTTTGTAATCTTAAGGTGAACTCACATGACAACTTCCACTTAAAAATTTCAAACTTGATATAGTAGGAACGATGAACAGAAGACATGTTAAAAAGATCAAAATAATTGGAATTAAAATTGTTTGTATATTATTACTTTTAGTATAAGTTTTCCCATTAAACTTACCTCGATAAAAAAAAATATACACTGTTTTGCGAAAGATTACACATTTTTCATCCTATTTTATGTTAGTTGTATGGAGTGAACTTAGCATCCATAGCTGTTCCATACAAAACAGCCACTTTTGGGAGCTTGTATGCTACTTCAGGTTAGATTCACTTAATAGATAAAGTTTTCGGTATTGGTATCCTCTTTCTTGTTATTTGATTAAGACAACACATCGGCATAATCACTTTACAGATTTAGTGGCTTCTCATTTTTTTCGTTAATTAAACTTTTAAAGAATATTAATAAATAATTTGGTTGTCAACTTGTGTTAAGTAACTTATTTTAAGAGTATGTCAATTTAATTATGTATTTTGAAATAACATGTAATATTAAGCACTGCGAACTACGTCGCGTAGATATTTAAAACATCAATTACAAGTTAAACAGATAAGATAAACATTATTATTAGGTAATGTATGTAAAGTTCTTTAAAATATGTTTTATTCAATAGTAACTATTTATTGACCACAGTTGGCGCTTCTATAAAGACACCAAAACTGGAGGAACACAAATTCCGACGAGAATCAAGTTCACAGCAAGATGAGAGTGATTATAATTGTACATCAATCAAATATCAACATAATTCAAAAATATCTATTAAAAACAAATCTTCTAAAAATTCAAATACAAGACCAGCAAAGAAGACGCCACCGATTAAGAAAGTCTATACTTGCATTATTTGTGACCAGGAATTTAGTAAAAAATGTGACCGGAAAATACATTTAATGACACATACTGGCGACAAACCCTACGAATGCAAGATTTGTTCAAATAGGTATAAGTCAGAGCTGAGCTTAAAAACACATATAAAGATACATACAGAAGAGAAACGCCACAAATGCGACCTTTGTGAACGAGCCTTTTTAAAAAAAGGCATGCTAAAAAAACATATACGGACCCATACTGGCGAGAAACCGCACGAGTGTAACATTTGCCAACGTCGGTTTAGAGAAAAGCATCATTTGAGAGATCATATGTTTCAACACAAAGGCGAGAAACCTTATGAATGTAATGTTTGCCATCGCCGGTATAGCTATAAGGCAAGCTTACATGGACATTTTTTGGTCACACATTGTAACAAAACTTTGTATAAATGCCATGTATGCAAGAACGTATTTACCACAAAAGGAAACTTAAATAATCATTTGAAAATTCACTCCGATATACGAATGCATCAGTGTCACCTATGTCATCGAAGATTCCGAGAAAACTGGATATTAAACCTACACATGAAGGTCCATTCTAAGGAAACTCCATTTGAATGTAATATATGTCATCACAAGTTCAAGCACGCTAGTAGTTTGGTAGTACATTCAAAACAACATACAGGGGAGAAACCCCACGAATGTAATGTCTGCGGACGTCGATTCGCTATAAAAGCCTATTTAAACCGTCATTTATTGATTCATTCCGATGAGAAACCTTATGAGTGTAATGTGTGTCTGCGTCGGTTTGTAAGATATGTGTATCTACAAAAACATTTAAAAACTCATACAGGCGAAAGACCTTATGAGTGCAATATTTGTCAACGCCAGTTTGCTCGAGCAGACCATGTAAGAGGTCATTTAAAAACGCATACTGGCGAAAAATCACAAGCATAAAACAATATACGATACGTGACCTTATTTCAAAAGCAGCAAGGCCTACCCGTTGCGGTGTCGAGCTACTTTGAATGCTGCGAAATGATGATAAAGTCTCATTTGGTTTGACATTGGAATAGGAAACACTTTAGGACGACTGTCGTCTTATTTCATGGAGCAAAGGTCCACACAACAACTACGGCATATATTTTAATTTTACATTTAATTTCAGCGTGTAATTTCTCGCCAATATTTTGTTAAAATAAAAAGAAAGAATACTTGGATTTTCTTTTAAAAGTTAACTCTTAGATAAAAAGTATCTACAGTCAAGCCTGATTTTGAGTTTAATGGGCGATGCCAAATAAATTCAAAATACTTAAATTATTTAAACGAACATTGATATTTTTTTTATTATTTTACTTTAAAATATATTGAAAAATTTGGTAGTTCTAAGTTGTATGTTAAGTCACGTAGTTTAATAGAACTTTATGTTATTTTGTATTCTGAAATAGCATGTAATTACAACGCGTAGATCATTTAGATCATTTATTATAGGATAAACTAAATATTAAGTTATGTATGTATAAGTTTAGTTCGTCAAAATATGTTTATTCAATAGTAAATATTTATTGACCACAGTTGGCGGAATAAAGAAAACAAAACTGGAGCAACAAAACCAAACTGAAGAATCTACTAAAAGGAAACACAAATTCCGAAAAAAACCAAAATCACAACAAGATGACAGTGCTTATAAATGTACATCAATGAAATATCAATCTAAGTTCACAAAATATGTTGAAAAAAAATCTTCAAAAAAATCTAATTCAAGTCTTGCAAAAAAGACGCGTATACAGCCACCTATTAGAAAAGTTTACAAATGCATAATTTGTGAATTGCAGTTTAATAGAAAACGTGACTTGAAAATACATTCAGTGACACATACTGGCGACAAACCCTATGAATGCAAGGTTTGTTCAAATCGGTTTAAATCAGAGCAGAGCTTAAGGACACACCTTAAGAGACATACAGAAGAGAAACGCCACAAATGTAACATTTGTCAACGAGCATTCTTTTCAAAAGAAATGTTGAAAAAACATGTACGTACACATACTGGCGAGAAACCGTATGAGTGCAACATTTGCCAACGTCGGTTTGGTCAAAAGTCATATTTGAGAGATCATATATTTCAACATAATGGCGAGAAACCTTATGAATGTGATATTTGCCATCGTCGGTATAGCATTAAGGCAAGCTTACAAGGACATATTTTGATCACGCATGGTAACAGACCTTCGTATGAATGTCATGTATGCAACCGCGTATTTAATAGAAAGGGAAATTTGAATTGTCATCTAAAAATCCACTCTGACCTACGAATGCATCAGTGTCACGTGTGTCATCGAAGATTCCGGGAAAATTGGATATTAACCCTACATATGAAGGTTCACTCGAAGGAAACTCCATTTGAATGCAATATATGTCACCACAAGTTCAAGCACGCTAGTAGTTTGGTAGTACATTCAAAAAAACATACAGGAGAGAAACCCCACGAATGTAATGTTTGCGGACGTAGATTTGCTTTAAAAGCTTATTTAAATCTTCATTTACTAACTCATACTGATGAGAAACCCCATGAGTGTAATGTGTGTCAGCGTCGGTTTGTGAAAAAGCAATATTTACAAAGACATTTGAAAACACATACCGGCGAGAGACCGTACGAGTGTAATGTTTGTCATCGCCAGTTTGCTCGAGCAGAACATTTAAAAGGCCACTTAAAAACTCATGCTGGCGAAAAATGACAAGCATAAAACGTACAGCCTAGGTTTGGCAACTATTTTTATCAATGTACATTATGTTTATTTCTCGTCAGTATGATTTTAGAATATAAACATACTTGGATTTTCTTTTGAAAGCCAAATCATAGATAAAAATGTATGATATTTTACTTTAAATTTAAATTTCTAAAATTGATCGGAGGAATTGAATTTAAATTTTTAAATTGTGTGTCCTCAAAGCAGATTCTTCTCGCATTTGTAGTCTTAGGGTTAAATCACATGACACCTTCCAGTGTAAAATTTGCGTGGTTCCACGCCTAGTAAATATATTTTAATTTGTTTGTTTGAAATGTGACTTGTGTATTATATTGTACAGTCTGTGTTGTAGTACCTGTAGTATTCATACTTCTCTCATTCTATTCAAACTTCGAATTGTCATGTTCAAAAGTTTAAAATATACTTCTCATTGAAACACTTGTATTATTTATTTCAAAATACGTTTTACCCATTAAATTTATCTAAACAAAATATATCTTCTTATATATAAAAAAAGAAACTGACTGGCTAACATATTCACTGTCTAATCGGTCAACGCACAGCTGAAGCCCCTGGTTCTATAAGTAATTTTGTACAAAAGTTTGTGTGCGTTAAGAAGAAATTATAGGAAAATCATTACAATAGAAACTTTAATGAATTTTGACGAAACTTTTTATGGGCGCGGTATTTGGCCGCGCAGGTCAGGTTTAAATGAATGTGGTTTGAAAGTTGGAATATGCGCATTTAAAAATAATGGAGGAAAACCTTATGAGTGTAACATTTCTCGTCGCCAATTTGTTCAAGTGTCAGTTTTAAAAATCTCTGGTGAGAAACCCTATGGATATGTTTTTCAGCAATGTTTTCCTACGAAGCTAATGCTTTAAAATGTAAGGGCTCATATTGGTGAAAATAGAATAAGAAGAATATTGATATTTATTTTTTCCTTTAATTCCGTTCTGCTCGAGGGCGTAACGCCAGAAGCATGGAACAGGGGCGTGGTGGTCCTGTTCTTCAAAAAGGAAGATAACACTCTATTGAAGAACTATAGGCCTATCACGCTTCTGAGTCACGTATATAAGTTGTTTTCAAGGGTCATCACGAATCGTCTCGCAAACAGGTTTGATGCGTTCCAGCCTCCCGAACAAGCCGGTTTCCGTAAAGGCTTTAGCACCACGGACCACATTCACACGCTGCGGCAGGTTATAGAGAAGACGAGGGAGTATAACCGGCCGTTATGCTTAGGGTTCGTGAACTATGAAAAAGCCTTCGATTCGATCGAAACATGGGCCGTGCTTCAGTCTCTCCAGCGATGCCGTATTGACTATCGGTATATCGAAGTGTTGAAGTGCTTATACAGTAACGCCACTATGTCAGTCCGAGTACAGGAGCAGTGCACGAGGGATATTCCACTGCAAAGAGGTGTAAGACAGGGAGACGTTATATCTCCAAAACTGTTCACCGTTGCACTAGAAGATGCCTTCAAGCTTCTGGAATGGGAAGGATTTGGCTTCAACATTAATGGCGAGTATATCACTCACCTTCGATTTGCCGACGATATCGTTGTCATGGCAGAATCGATAGAAGACTTAAGTACTATGCTCGGAGACCTAAATCGAGTTTCCCAACAGGTGGGCCTAAAAATGAACATGGATAAAACGAAAGAAATGTCGAATGTCCATGTCGCGCCCCTACCTGTATTTGTTGGGAGCTCCGCACTCGAAGTTGTAGACGAGTATATCTACCTGGGTCAATTGATCCAGGCAGGAAGTTCCAGCTTCGAGGAAGAGGTCTTTCGACGAATTCGACTCGGTTGGGCAGCGTTCGGGAAGCTACGCAGTGTCTTCTCGTCCAAAATACCTCAGTGCCTCAAGACGAAAGTGTTTAATCAATGTGTGTTACCAGTGATGACTTATGGCTCTGAAACGTGGTCCCTTACTATGGGTCTCATAAGAAGGCTCAAGGTCACTCAACGCGCTATGGAGAGGGCTATGCTCGGTGTTTCCCTACGTGATCGAATCAGAAATGAGGAAATTCGTAGGAGAACAAAAGCCACTGACATAGCCCAGAGGATTAGTTCGTTAAAGTGGCAGTGGGCGGGACACATAGCGCGACGAACCGATGACCGATGGGGCAAAAAGGTTCTCGAATGGCGACCACGTACAGGCAAGCGAAGCGTAGGACACCCATCCATAAGGTGGTCTGACGACCTGAATAAGGTCGCTGGAAAGCGCTGGATGCAGGCCGCTCTAGATCGGTCATTTTGGAAATCGTTGGGAGAGGCCTATGTCCTGCAGAGGACGTTGTGCGGCTGAAATGATGATGATGATATTTATTTAAAAGAATCATAACATTTGACTTGGCTAGTTTTAGCAAGCCTACTTATATTTGGCTAATCAGCTTATCATTTTTACGTTCTACGTTATTGTTTTTACATTGTAAGATCTTATTCTAAATATTAGAATTGCTGGTAAAAAACTAGCCAGGTCAAATGTTATCATTCTTATAAATCAATTTCAGTATTCTCTGCAGAACTATTTAGATCTCAATTCTTTTGCCGGATTTATGTTTTTGGTGGGATTATAATAAAAAGTTGCTTCCCTTAGCGGAAAAAAGAAGCTTTTGATGAAAACAGCACTATTTTTTAGTATGTTGTTAAGCATGATATTCTGACTAAAAACCCATCGGGAGACAGTTGCTAAAGTGGCTGGGTCACCAGTTATGACGTCATCAGAATGGCCGCTACCGCGGTTTCAGAATATTGCGTATACAACAGAAAGTATGTCACATGTGAGCTTGTGTTGGGTGTCATAAAAAGCAAAATGAAATGTGCTACAATATTGTTACATTTGTCGTATAGTTTGCGAGAAATTTGAATTTTTATTTCAATTTTCCCAAACTTATTTATCCCAGAGTATTGTCACGAATTTCTCAGTAACCTTGCATTTTTGAGAATTTATGTCATTATATAATGTGTAGATTATATAATTGGCAATCCAACAAGGTATGTATCATTGCGCATTAATATTTTACCAAAAATGATAAACCATATACATCTCGTAGCTAGAGAAGCCCAAACATAGTATGTTTTGAAAATGCATTTTTATTTTTATTTACAACAAGTAACTGAAATGTAACAATGTGATATTGAAATACTCTCGGATAAGTAAGTTTTTCTGGAAAATTTAAATTAAAATTTTTCGCAAACTATGATATTTACAAGGGTAAAGGTAGGGACAATATTGTAGCGCATTTAATTTTTACACATCCCACATAAGCCTACATATGACATAGTTTCTGTTGTATACGCAATATTCTGAAACGCGGTAGCGGCCATTTTAATGATGTACTGTATAAACTGCCTCCCGATGGTTTTTTAGTCTGAATAACAGGCTTAAAAACATAAATATGGTGCTGGTTTCATCAAAAGCACCTTTTAGGCCAAATATGATGCTAAGGGAAGCGACTAAAGTTGATGTAACCATACTTAGCGGGGTACTTCCCCCTAGAGGGATATGTTAAGTATATATAGATCGTAAGTATACAGGGATATTAGGTAAGTAATATCTCAACTAAGTAATATTATAAATGCGAAAGTGTGTATATTTGTTTGTTAGTTTGTTACCTCTTCACGCTTCAATTACTGAACCTTTTTACATGAAATTTGGTATTGATATAGTTTCATTTGAGACCCAGAAAAGGATATAGGATAGTTTTATCACGAAATTTACACGGGGAGCGAAGCCTGCGAGTACAGCTAGTATACTTTATTTTATTTTATTTTACATCCATTATCACGTTTATCCCAATTAGAATAGAGCATTTGGGTCTTGCGGCTCTAATCAGACAGAGTCCAGGACCACAGGTATGGCACTTCATAGAAGCGAAGTATATACTCCTACACTACTACAAACGAAACTATACATCCGTGCATACGGCAATGTGTGTTCGCCCGCAGCCGCCCGCTCAACATCGAAACAAGGCTAATTCGGGAGAGAGGTGCAAGGACGGGGAACGGGGACGCATATTGCGCGAGACCTTAGGCGATTCTGTTCTGTATTTAATACTTATATTCATTCTGTGCCCAGGACCACAAGTCACAAGACCCAAAGCACAGAATAAGTACTAATACTTAAAGACACTTAGCGTAATGGTGGATGTGGCAACATAGGTTGCCCAGGGGGGAGCGCGGAGGACCACCCGCTCCCCCCAATCCTTGGTGCCGCTTCGCGCCGCCGGCGCTCTCTTGCTTCACCCGGGGTTGGTGTCGTCGGGGGCGGGAGAGCGGTGCAGAGCACGCGGCGTATTCAAAGTAGTCTAATAAGAACACAGTGTACGTAGTACCTACAACTTTCCGTGTTGCTCTATGACCTACAAGCAATTTAACAATATGTTGCAAGAGATTTTGATACTGCCGGAGTCTAGCTGCTCACGTAGGGATTGATACTTTTAATTTATCGGCTATTGAAATATTGATGGTATTCAATTGTACTTGAATTATATTATATGTCACTGACAATGACTCAAAGATAATATTTATTAACTGATAAAAATGTTAAAGCAAACAATGGGATGAATAAAAGCCACGGGTAAAAAATAGTAAAAATAGGGGCGTTTTTTAGTTATGAACTTATGACTTATATTAAATTTATCCCAATAATTTCAAAAAACTGTAAACAATTCTAGGTTTTTGTGAGTATAAGAAGTCGATAAATTCAATGTTTAAATCCCTACAAAAGGGCGACGTATGTGCGACAAAATGACGGGGTGTAGTTAACAGTCTACAAATTTTATTCGTAGACTGTTAACTACACCCCGTATTCGCATAACGTCCACTGTAGGACATAAAGCTTCTCCCAAGGATTTCCAAAATGACCGATCAAGAGCGGCCTGCATCCAGCGTTTTCCAGCGACCTTGGTCAGATCGTCTGACCACCTTGTGGGTGTCCTACACTTCGCTTGCCAGTACGCGGACGCCATTTGAGAACCTTTTTGCCCCATCGGTCATCGGTTCTTCGCGCTATGTGTCCCGCCCACTGCCACTTCAACGAGCTTATCTGCGGGGCTATGTCAGTGACTTTTGTTCTTCTACGAATTTCCTAATTTCTGATTCGATCAATCAGAGAAACACCGAGCATTGCCCTCTCCATAGCGCGCTGAGCGACCTTGAGCCTTCTTATGAGACCAATAGTAAAGGACCACATTTTAGAGTTATAAGTCATCACTGGTTTACACACATTGATTAAGCACTTTCGTTTTGAGGCACTGAGGTATTTTGGACGAGAAGACACTGCGTTGCTTCCCGAACGCTGCCCAGCCGAGTCAGATTCGTCGAAAGACCTCTTCCTTGAAGCTGGAACTTTCTGCCTGAATCAATTGACCCAAGTAGATGTACTGGTCTACAACTTCGTGGGTGGAGTTCTCAACACAAACAAGTAGTGGCGCGACATGGTCATTCCACATTATTTTCCTTTTGTCCATGTTCATTTTAAGGCCCACCTTTTGGGAAACTCGATTTAGGTGTCCGAGCATAGTACTTAAGTATTCTGCCATGACAGCGATATCGTCGGCAAATCGAAGGTAAGTGATATACTCGTCATTGATGTTGATGCCAAATTCTTCCCATTCCAGAAGCTTGAAGGCATCTTCCAGTGCAACGGTGAACAGTTTCGGAGATATAACGTCTCTCTGTCTTACACCTCTTTGCAGTGGAATAGCCCTCGTGCACTGCTAGTACTCTGACTGACATAGTGGCGTTACTGTATAAACACTTCAACACTTCGATATACCGATAGCCAATACGGCATCGCTGGAGAGATTGAAGCACGGCCCATGTTTCGATCGAATCGAAGGCTTTTTCATAGTCCACGAACCCTAAGGATCGGCCGGTTATACTTCCTCGTCTTCTCTATAACCTGCCGCAGTGTGTGAATGTGGTCGCTGGTGCTGAAGCCTTTTCGGAAACCGGCTTGTTCGGAAGGCTGGAACGCATCAAACCTGTTAGCGAGACAATTCGTGATGACCCTTGAAAACAACTTATATACGTGATTCAGAAGCGTAATAGGCCTATAATTTTTCAATAGGATGTTATCTCCCTTTTTGAAGAACAGGACCACCACGCCCCTGTTCCACGCTTCTGGCGTTACGACCTCGAGCAGAACGGAATTAAAGAGCCTCTGAAGGACTTTCAGTACCGGCGTTTCGCCCGCTTTCAGAAGCTCTGCTGTAATTCCATCCTCGCCCGGCACCTTGTTGTTTTTAAGCTGTTTGAGGGCCATCCTAATCTCGTACAGGCTGATGTCCGGGATATCTTCGGTATAGTGTCGGGTCAGCTTGGCTCTTGGGTCTTTAGCCATTTGTTCGCTGGGTTGAGAAACCGGATATCGTGTCGAAAGGACTTTTATATACGTCTATTGAGTTGCAGATATGATTCAGTATCTTCGTAGTTAACAGTCACGAAATAATAATACTGCGATATTATGTTGGTTTAATTTTGTATGTATTTGTATAGGTATAATATTTCCTTCTCCTCCCACTTGTTCCTTTGAACCTAGAAAAAAGGGACTGCCCTATCTGCTTACTATTTACTTATATGGGGTACAACTATGCTGGGAGGTGAATAGTAATCTACTCAAATAAATATATTTTTTGTTAACCTAGTTTGTCTCATTTTTTTGGGAAAGGTCTCTCCCATCTTCTTCCACCATATCTCTTTCTCGTGTAAGTCTCAACCATAGTTTTCTGAATGTGTTGAGATCGTCGCGCCATCGTTTCCATGGCCTACCCGGGCGACGGTAACTTTCTCTAGACAACTACTCCGTTGCCACTCCTAAATATCTACCAAAAATATAGTACATGACATCGCCAAGTACTTCGGTTGCCTGGAAAAGATTGCAGTAGCGATAAGGCCGCTTCTGCTTGACATCTGTTTTATGTTATCTATTATTCTGTAACATTATGTTTTAAATACAATATGTGTGTGCAATAAAGATTGTAACTAACTGACTACTTATAGTGTGCGGTTTTATTCCAATTTTCCATCAATTGACAACGATTTTTGTTGGAATATCGGTTTGGGCTAATTTAAAATACTATTTGTCTGGTGAAGTATGCAATTATATTGTTTTAACTTTTACTTGGAAGTAATATGACTGATTCCTATCACAATGCAACAGAGAAGAGAGATGACATAAGTGGGGGTTGCCAGCACCAAAAGTATTGCTAGCCATAGTACAAAAATAAAGATTTAGTTTTGCAATTAAAATAATATAAATCAACAATTTTAAATAAATTTGCAGGTTCTTCGTATGTGGCCTCCAACATCCTGGATAAGGAAAGTTGCGTGGAACAATATGATCCCATAAGCCTAAAACAGCCAGATGATATGGCAGTGATCGTTAAGCAAAATTTTTGGGACGAAGGTATATACTCGTATGTAAAGATTAAGGGTATGGTTTACAGTGCTGCTTTCGTCAGCGCGGTTGGTCAGTATCGCAGGCTATGAGATTTGACCGTATTGGATCTTTACATAGTAAAATGCAGCTTTTTGTTGTATGTCTTACATACCGTGTTACCACTGCCACCGGTCCAGTGGTCAATGCGTTCACTTTGTGATGAGGTCGTGGATTCGAATCCCACTGGGAAGCATACTTTGTGAAAAGTTGTGGCGAATCTGGTTAGGATATTGCAGGCTTGAATCACCTCCAAAAAGAAAGATGATTCCGTGTTTCGTAAGGCACGTATAAACTGTGGGCCCCGAACGCCATCTAGCATTTTCTCATCTAACTTATCCATGGATTGGTTCTGGTCTACCCTTTGGGTTGCGGAGGTCAGACGGCAGTCGCTCTGTATAAAAACCAGTAACCTCGTCAAATCGCCTAAGATAGGTAAGCGGACCCCGAGCTCTGAAGTGTTACCGCTAAGGATGCAACCGGCCATACGCTCGGATGATGATAATGATAACATACCATGTTACCACCCGACAAGACAGTCTACAATTTTACACAAAGATAAAAAACAGTCGGGGACGCCGGTCATTTCAGTGGACATGAATGATAGCGCATATTTACTCGTAGGATGGCGCCACCTAACTTAGTTGTTGACTTATAGAAGTGATATTATGATTCGCAGATGTAGCGTCCGGACAGACATTGGAACCTGACGAAGAAAAACGTGAAGAAAATACCACTGAAATGGAACAGATCCAACTTTCACTGACTCCATCAAAGCAGACTAAGATAAATCTCGATTGTCATTTTTGTTACCGTACGTATTCTCGAAAGGATCACTTGCTGGACCATCTTAAAAGGCACACTGGTGAGAAATGCGATGTTTGCGGACGTGGCTTTTATGAAAAGAATGCTTTAGTGCGTCATTTAAAATTCCACGCTAGTGATAAACAGTATGAGTGTGATGTCTGTCATCGAAAATTTATGGACAGTGGTGATCTGAGTAAACATAAAAGAATACACACGGGTGAGAAACCTTATGAATGTAATGTCTGTCACCGTCGGTTCACTCAAAGAACTAATTTACGTGTTCATATAAAGAATCACGGTGGTGTAAAACCCTTTGAATGTAATGTGTGCCAACGGCACTTTCGTCGTAAGCATCAGTTAGCAATGCATTTAACGACTCATAAAGTTACTGCTAGGTTACCATATTATTGCGATTTCTGTCAAAATAGGTTTAGAGATAAGATTAGCTTAGATCGCCATTTGAAATATCATACTGAAAAAAAGACTTTTGAATGCAATGTTTGTCAACGTAAATTTACATGTAAGGAAAATTTTAAGGATCATTTAAAAATACACATTGTTGAAAATTCATCCGAATGTATAGTGTGCAAACGTAATTGTGGTGATCACCATTCACACACACTTGTAATAAAACATTATACTGAGAAACCATACGAATGTAATATTTGTCGGCGTCGGTTTACAGTCGAGATTAGCTTAAAACGTCATTTGAAAATTCATACGGGAAACAAGATTTACGAATGTGATGTTTGCCAGCGTCAATTTAAATGTAAGACATATTTAAAGCGACATTTACAAATTCACAATCCTGTTAGATATTTTCAATGTCATGTGTGTAAACATCGGTTTATTAGAAATTCCGAGCTTCTGAGTCACTTAAAAACTCACTCTGGTGAGAAACCATATGAATGTGACGTTTGTCATTGTAGATTTACTATGAAATTTGGTTTAGTTTGCCATTTAAGGGTCCACACTGGCGAGAAACCTTTTGAGTGTGATTATTGTCAGCAAAGGTTTATGACTAAAGCAAGTTTAATTATTCATTTAGGAAAGCACAGTGATGAGAAACCTTTCGGTTGCAACATATGTGGACGTCGATATCTACACAAAGGGCATTTAAAGAGACATGCTCTCACTCACACTGGTGAGAAACCTTACGAATGTCATATATGTCAACGTAAATTTTCTCGAAAGGCTTACTTACCGGTGCATTTACGAACGCATACTGGCGAGAAGCCATTTGAGTGCGATATTTGTCAGAGGCGATTTAATCGCTTGGCAGATATGAAAAGGCATGCATTTTCTATCCATTCTACCGAGAAACCTTTTGAATGTGACACATGTCACCGTCGATTTAATAAGAAACAAGTTTTAATTAATCATTTTGTAGTACATACACGAGAGCAGCTGTATAGATGCAATGTTTGTAAGCGGCTGTTTAAGCGCTTTGGAGACATGAAGAGACACAGAGATAGACATTCGACTGTTTAAGCATACGTGACCATATTGTCGTCAAGGCGAAGCAAGCAGCAGCGCTCACAATTTTTTATTTATTTATTAGATGTACATACATGTAGTCATGATATGTTACCGGCGTGGTCAACGTTGCAAGTATTTCAAACTCTTTCGTTATAAAAAGAATGCTAGATAATAATAATAACATTTCAATCTGTTCAGCCGTTTTTGCGTGATCAAATTACAGACATCCGAACTCTATGATTAAAAATTTTATGCCACTTAAGTCAACGGCAAATTTTATCAAAACATAAAGTATAATAAGTAATTGTAAACTAATAAAAGTCAAATAAATATTAGGTAGGTATAATAGTCGGCAAATATCTAAAACTAACAAACAAAGTGTACATGAACCAGTAAAATTACATTAAAATTAAATAAAACACAATAACCCTGTCGGTCCAGCCATAAATCCATCCTTCAATTCCCAATTCATGGCTCTGCTACGTATACCCATTCCGTTTCCGTGCAAGCAGTTAGGCTATGGATTCAGCTACCATTGAGGATTCGTGAATCTAAAACCATAACCACGTTTAAGAAACTAGTTAATAATTATTATCTGTCTTTACCATCCTGATCATCATACCTAAAAATATTATCTTACGTATTTATTAATAGTATATAATTTTGGGACAAAAACATTGTAATTCAACTTAAGTTTGAATGCATCTTATAATTGTCTACAAAACGGAACGCAGCGGATGAAAGACAGGGAGGTATGTGTGCGAGCGAGAAAGAAGATATATGGCGCTAACGGAGGTTACGACGAACGTTGCCTGTAAAGTTTTAATTTTGGTGTGCTAGAAATAAAACAGTTTTTCTAAATTAAATTCGTTTATTTTGCCATACAATCCCACATAATTATGTGTATTTGTGTAAGTTTATTCTCCGTACGTTCATGTGTTTATTAATTTATTTATGTTTCTTGTGGGTATAAGTATTCATTTATTTTTATTGTACACGCCAATTACCTCTTTCTTCCCATTTCCTCTTGCGGGTCTGCTGGAAGAAATTCTTTAGAAATCAGTAGCCCCTATGTACGAAGTTCACTTTTATAAGATTTTATTTGTAAATTCAAGTGTACCTACATGAACCAATAAAATAAAAGTAATGCGCAGAAGCGAATTTCAGACACGGGCCCCGTGCGTGAACTTTTTATATTCAAGATATTTGCCGATCACTATACCTTGATAATGTATTTTTATTTAGCCTGTGTTTGTGTCCCACTGCTGGACAAAGGCCTCCGCTTTCTTTTCCACTTATCCCTGTCCGGTGCAGACTGCTGCCATTCCCTCGTGTAACGTTCGATGTTGTCTTGGCATGTCCTTCTTATGATTATTTAGGTAATGTAAACACAAATTTTGTAATCTTATAAATTACGGAAAAAATAAATACATACTTATTAAAAATACCTACATTTTATTTTTACCAAGAAACCTTTCCTGCTATCGCTTGTATTTTAAAGAGTGCGTAACTCTAGCTTGCATTTTAAGGAGTACGTAACGTAAGAAAGTAGCTGCTAGAGAGATAAGAGTGAAATTTATAATAAGTAGGTACCCAATATGCTGTAAACGTGCCCGGCATAAATAATTTGTGGGGGTTGTAGTTTTGGTAAAAAACGGAAAATACGGTTCCTGCTAGGATAACGTTTTAGCAGGAAAATTCTTAACTTCTGATCGGAGGAAAAACAATATGCATGGTCAGATAGCTTATGTATGTGGAGGAATGTGCGGCGAATATGGAATTACTGAAGGTTCAGGTTATCAAGATATTGAGTTTCCTGCTGGGGTAACGTTTAGCGAAATCATTGTGCTCTGAAACTGTTACGAGTACATGTGCACATGTAGAATAAATTTATAAGAGTAGCTCTTAACTGGTCCTCATGGCACACGTAATTAGATTTTAGAAAGTACTTACAATTTTCAAGTAATTGAGCTTTTTCTGAAAACATCAAAAAAATTCGCAGCGCCGAAATGAGAAAACAAGAGTGCGTAACTCTAGCAAGAAAGTAGCTCCTAGAGAGATATGAGTGGAGTTTATAATTAGGCACTGTGTCATTGCAGCGTTGCTACAATCTATAAAACAAACCTAGGCACTGCATCATCGCAGAGCTAGGTGGTCGCAATGAGCACTCGCTCCCGCTTCTTCTCGGGGGCTGCAGTCAGTTGAGTGTACGTTGCGTCGACGCAACGAACTATAGGGACTCGATTTTAGTCGACTTGAAATGGTGGCCTCACCGATTTTTATATTCTCGTCTTGTGGGTTGTGCCACAATATGAGCAATTCTATGACTTACCTATTTGTTAAGTTTTTATGGTAGTCGAAGGCATTTGAAGAAATATTCCAGTATGAAACATTGGATTGTCATTCATAACACTAGTCCTAAGTATAGGAAAGGGCATAGAATCTAGCCATTCCAACTCTCATTAGAAGCGACTAAAGGATTAACTAAGCACACATATGTCGTGCTTCAATTGCATTTCCAAGGACGGTTAACATCGGGCAGCTGGTAGTTGTAAGACAGCCTTGTTTGTTAGAAAACATAAACATCTATTTAACTAAATCAAAGATACACATGACCGAAATACGCGCCTCAAAAATATATTAAATCTACCGACATCAAATATGCAAATGTTTTAAAATAATCCATACGTTATGCCAATTAAGCTATATACCTTATACAATTTCTGAAAGCATAAAAGCATACCAGAAATTCACTGTAAATTGTAACTGATCTCTTAGGTCTATTATTCCGTACCTAGATGAATTCTTAATCGACAAGTTAACTAAATAAGTTAATAGATTTGCTTGTGGTTGCGTGTGTTACTCTTAATCTCATGTCCACGGAAAAATAAATTAAGTAGGTATAAAATAAATTAATTAAATAACGCGTATATATCTAAATAATAGCATTGTTGTCTTATCTGATGGCACAGCAGTGCCCCCGCCAAGTCGAGCAAAAAAAAAAAGCGGCACGGCCGTTTTGTTTTTGCTACACCCAAACTGGATATATGTTGAACTACACAATATATTATCAACTTTTTGCTTACATGTTTGCGAATGAATGACTTAAAACTTTTTGTATTCCTTAAGAGGGTTGACGTCAGGCACGGTTCCAGTCGTAAATCGTTTTATTGGTGGCAGCTCTTTTTTAAAACGATATTCAGCATTCTCGGATGGCCGTTGAAGAGAACGCACCCCGGACTCTGAAGCAGCACAACAAATAATAAAAATCGCAATGCGTTAAGATATGGAAGTCCTATGGAAAAGTTGAATCAAATAGACAGAGAGAGATCGCTTTAACCCTTTCACCGCGAACGTCGAATTAATCCGACAAACATTTTCGTGCCCATTTCGGAGCGTCGGATATTTCCGACTAAAACATCGCTCGTATTGAACCACATCCCTTTTTGGTTGTAGGTATTTATTTTTGATTCATTTATGCCTAACGCTAGGGGCACGACCACAGACCTATTATCAATAAATAGAGTTAATCTATTTGTATGGGGACCGAGCGTATAACATTTTGCGTAGGTATTTAGACGTCCCGACTGATGAATTATGAATTTAATGATGGGAAATAAGCCGCGCGAAAACAATTCAAAAGCATCGATTAGAACATGGCAAACCGATTCGAGGCACCGCGCTACGCGGCGAAGTCAGCGTTGTTGTCTGTGGTTTGTGATTGAAACATCAAATCACATCGGGTCTTCGTTGTGAAGAGAAATATACCTTTAACTTTATTCGTGTGACCACATATAATTAACACGTCCTCATTGTCACTCGAATAAATTAAATAATATTAAGCAAGTTATTGTAAGTGTATTTTTATTGATTCAAAATATCGATATGAAGCGACAGAGAAAATAATAATTCGTTTTGAGAGGGAATGAGAAATCTCAAAATATCAAATCGAAAAATATAAATGTATTGTACCTACCTAATCAATAAATTCCGTTACATTTGTCAGTACCTACTACAATTAATACCTATAATGTATGTACCATTTTTAAACCCCGACAAAAAGAGGGGTGTTATAAGTTTGACGCTAATGTCTGTCTATCTGTATGTGGCATCGTAGTTCTCGAACGGATGAACGTTGATGCGGTTTGCGGTGGTTCTTAGGTATGTTTGACGAAAACCGTTTCAGCCGTTTAAAAGTTATTGGGAGTTAACGCTTGAAAGTCGGGGTTTTTTAATTTACCTGGCAAGTAATAGATGTCGCTACGAATATTGCTTTGCTTGCAAAAAATGAGCTCCCACAGAGAAGTGTCTTAGCTCCTGTCCTATTTATACAGCCCAACCCAGTCCCCTTGGTAACAATTGATTCCTGTACGCCGATGATCTGACTCTCATCTCTTAACAAAGTCTTTTGAGTCATCTGAGGCCAACCTGTCAAGAGCCCTAGAAGACTTAGGTACATACGAAGAGTAGTAGAGAAGACTTAGGTTTTTTTATATACGTTACTATGAAGCTATCCGAAAATTGAATGTCACCTGGAAAGTAGAAAAAAATTAAACATGTATAACAATACATACACCATCCCTCGTACTTGGGAGTGACACTTGACTGGTTTCTTACATATAACTACTTAGTAGTTGGCGCCGAACTGTATGAACCCCGTCACTCAGCATCTCCTCGACCGCTTTGGCTCCTATTCGAACTTAATTCTATAGGTTATATCAAAACGCCAACCAAATTTTATGATGCTCCAATTAAAATTACTCAAGTTATCGTCGAACAAACATACATACAAACGCTGGATTGATCAAGTACTTACGTCTCGGAGAACTTCTCTAGCTTCGCTCGTCAAAAGTCAAAGCCTTGCTCTGCTCACGCCGGAGAGGTGGATAGGCCCTTAATTTTACTGGACGCCTGAAGCCAGCACCCTTAATTATACACTTTAGCAGGCATCGCTCCCCTTTCAACCTTCGGTTCGGAGAAATGTAGTTATGTAGTGGAATCGAAAGACGGAAGCAGGTCTCTGACCCTAGGCAACCTCAGCCCACAGCTTATCATCACAGTTTTATAAAATGAAGGCCAACCACTTGAAGGCCACTCGGAGTCCTCCCGGCTTTAAATGTGGCGCAATAGGCAATACGTCCCTCTCCCCAACTTTGTTCCTCTGTCGGAAGCTGTTATAATATAATCATAATCTCCCTAGGTCAGCTTGGAGGTGCCTAAGGGCTGAATCTCATTTGTCAGAACGGGAAAGCACTTTTCTATGCGGCTATCCTTTTCTGTTGCACAGTCTGTCGCTTGCGCCCTAGCGAATGACGGTTCTGAGCGACAGAAAAGAATAGCAGCATAGAAAAGCGCTTTTCCGTGCTGGCAAATAAGTCCTAACCCTAAATCGACTATGTACTGAGAAGAGCAGTGTATTCACGGGCTTGCGAAGTGGCGATATAGTTATTAAAAGAATTAAGAAAAAAAAATTCCCGTCACGTAACACTTTGTGTTTAGTGGTGGCGAGGAGCTCAGTGGTCCGGCGGGAGTGCGCATTACTAGCGCTTTTGCAAGTAAAGCGACACCAGGCGTGGTCCACACTTGGATCGGTGACCACAAGTAACATAAAAATTTCTCGAGTTCCTCCGTGCTTCGGAAGGCACGTATAAGCCGTTGGCTCCGTTGTCATAATTATATTGCAGTCGTCAAGCTATGTCAGACGCCTTTATGCAGGCAAAAAAATCTGACACCAGTGTTAGCCACTTACACACAACGAAAAACAAAGTGGTACTTGAAGGGAATACGGCGCGCCATTGGAGAGCCGATGACACAGTGGTGGGAAGAATGTTAGTTGCAATGAGTATGGAACTCATCGGCAAGTTTTTTCCATCGGAAAGTGTAAGATTCCGTTTTGTATGATCCGTTCTGTAATACTTACATTAATTATTTGGCACCACCATGGCGTGAGTTGAATTCTTGTACTTATTTTGTGCCGTGGCGGCACCGCGTGTGAAAGGGTCAGTAGTCAGTACAAATACTGACAAAATACAAGCGCGCGACGTGATGTGTAAACGCGCCTCATCCGATCCAGTTGATCAACCAGGCGGAACTTTGAAAACTAATCGATTTATAAAAAACAATAAATAAACACATAAATTGTAGGACATAATTTATTATAGGAAAAAAGGTAAACTACATTCATATATTATTGTTCTATATATTTTTTTTCTTTTTAGTGTTGTCATTATTTTTCGCAATGAAGAAAATTCTATTCTATCTTCTTACTTCTTATCTTACTTACCTGGATTAACACATAAAATACTTCTTGTCCTGGGAAAATTTGAAGTTCCCGTTAGCTTGTCTATAAAGTTCCACGAAGGCAACGCTTATGTTACATGATTGTAAAAGTAAAAAAAGTTTATACAGTTGTAACTATAGTTTCTATATCTAAATCATTATTTATGTATTTTTAAATGTTTTCTTAAAGTATATTTGTGATAAAAACGAAGCTGGCAATAATCGCACTCATAATATTTCTTAATCTGAACCGTGTGCTTCTTAAGGAAATGATTTTCAAACACATTTTTGCGGCTAAATCGCCGCTGACATATATTACAATACAATTGATTCTCAGCCGAGTGCGTTTTTAAGTGTGCTTGCAAGTGATGGTTCAAGTTAAATGCATATTGACAAATATGACACTTATACGCCCTCTCGTTAGTGTGCGACTTTAGATGCGTTGACAAATGTGTTTTCTTTTTAAAACGACGCTTACAAACGATACATTCAAAACTTTTCACGTCAGAGTGTGTTCCTAAAATATGTGAACTCATAACTTGCTTTTTAGCAAACTGACGTTTACAAATATCACATTGGTATTTCTTTTCAGTAAGAGTTGGTTTCTCGTGTGATTTTAAATGGGTGGCTAAGTTGCATTTAAATAGAAATCCCTTATGACAAACACTGCATTCGTACATTTTGTTTCCAATATGACTTTTTAAGTGAGATTGCAAATGGTGTCGCTTTTTGAAACCACGTTCACAAACATTACATTTGTGTGGTTTCTCGCTAGAATGAGTGATTGAATGGTCTTTTAGCATGCTCTTTATTCTAAATCTCTTGTAGCAAACTTTACATTCAAAGGGTTTGTTGTCACTATGATTCTTTAAATGTACTTTCAACTCTGGCATTCCTCTGTACCGACGATGACACACGTGGCACTCGTACGGCGTTTCGCCCGAATGTGTTCGATGATGTCTCAACATTTCTGAGCTTACCACAAATCGAAGTTTACATATATTACACTCGAACGGTTTTTCACCCGTGTGAGTCCTCAAATGTATTGTCAACTTTGAGTTAGACTTATATCGACGTTGACAATCGACACATTCAAAATACCTTTCATGGGTTTTTGAATGAATTCTTAATTTCCACTTATCATCAAACTTTTGTTGACAGATAGTACATTCGTGTAGATTCTCTTGTTGTTTCAGTTTTATAGCAGCAGTATTTTGAGTAGACACGCTATCTGTGGACAATAACGGGAATTAAAGTACTTCAAGCACCGATTGGCCCGATCGAGTCAAAAGAACAATTGAATTCAATTGTGTCTGCGATTTATGTGCTTGAAGGATTAAACAGTTATTTTTATGAGGAACTTTACACCTTTTTTATAAAAAATTTACAAAACCGGTCATGCCAGACAAAACATTTAAAGCTTGTGTAAATAAAGTACTCTGTGAGAAGTACTCTTAGTAATAGTATAGGTCCGATGACTACCTTAAAGACAAAAAGGTCTGGCTTGAGCTTGGCGCGGGTTCTTCTTAAAGATTTATATACTTACTCACAAATTTCATAATTTCAGGGGTCGAAACAACTTTACGGTTGGTCGTGTTTTGTCGAAACAATGGGCAACGAACTATTGTTTTTTGCAATGGGCAACAAAATCAATTATGCTGTTTGTCCAAACAACCATCATTGGGCACCTAAGTACCAAACCAATGTGTTGCGCACATGCATTACGTTCTCACTAAAAGAAAGAGGCTGCTAGTGTACCTTTAAATAGTCCTTTAGCGGATAATTTTTAACATCCTTTACCGTAGTTATTGTCATGAACCCGTATGTTTGTTTCCATGCAGGATCGATCACGACCAATTTTTTTGCAGTATACAATAAACCAAGTACTAAAAAATATATTATAAACGAAAAAATCTGACAAAATTGACCTTTTCCGCAAAAAAACTGACTTTATCTGACCAATGTACAAAAATCTGACTTTGTCTGACTTATCTGACCAGTTTCGACCCCTTTAATTTGGTACATTTGGTACATACTGAATCTTCAATTTGACATTATTTTTAAATTTCGACATCGTAAAATTAAATTTAAATTATGACCTAACAAACTAAATTCCATGTCCACATATTAACTTCAAATATTAATCTGATTGTAAGTTGACGTCGTTGAAATGCTGCAGTACAGTTTGTTGCCCCTTTTTCTGCACTAACGCTAAGGAAGAGGCAGTAAATTTAGTTGTAAGTAACCATTTGACGTCAACAATTGTGCAACAAAACAAAGTGACGATTATTAAGAGATATTATAAATATCCTAAGATATTACACACATATTTGAATTGAATTAAATCTCTTCGTGTGCCCGCAGTAGCGGTTTTAGGGTAGGGCGCGGTTGGGCGACCGCCCAGGGCGCCGGATATAAAGGGGCGCCCAGGCACCCCTTTATTTTGACAATACTCGAATGGGACGCAGTGCAACCCGTATTATGATGGCAACACTAAAATGGGACGCAGTGCAGCTTCATAGTTTCAATTGGTTGGTTGGTATCAATGTCCTACATACTCTAATTAACATCGTCTTAGTTAACGTATTAAGAATTTAAGAGATATCAAGATCACCAATAGAGAGGTTAGAAAAGAAAAATGTTATTTGCATTTTTTTTATAATGTTATTTGCATTTTTTATAATAACTTTAGTTATTAAATGCTTATTTCATGATATCCTTAACCTTTCCGTTCTTTTTATTTTTCGAAAGATTTAATGCAGTAAGGGGGCGCGTAGAAATGTCGCCCTGGGCGCTGGTATTGCTAAAACCGGCACTGCTTGTGGGTGTCGTAACAGGCGACTAAAGTACTAAGCATAAACTTCTCGCACTTCAACTGCATTCCAAGAAAGGTTGACGTCGTCGGGCGGCGGCCGGTTGTAAAACGTTAGTTAAATACTTAAACGTAGTATTATTATTACGTACGTAGGCCTGCCCCGGAAAAACATAGAATATTATTTTAACTCTTTCATTGTCCATGAATAAAAATCAATAGTCAAACAATTTATTTGTTCATATATGATTCATGTAACAAGGAAAGCGTGGCTAGGAGTTAAAACATTTTAGATAAGGATAAAATAATTATACTTACCAGTGTGTATTCTTGCAACCTTCCGAGATGTGGCTTCTTTGCTGCCAGGCTTTTCTTTTTTTCGTTTCACAGCCGCGGATTTCTGAGCAGGAGCGCCTTCTGTAGATACTATGATACGAAACTATATTATTGTTTGATTCATTCAAAGTTAATACTCACATAAAATAAATGAGTATTTGTTAAAAAATACGAAAGTATATACTTCAATTATGTAAAGTGCTCTGGCACGTGGCGGAACCGTCTCATACAGCTCTTAATTATAAATTATGTTACTTATGATTATTCTGGACCTTTGATCTGACCTTTATTTTTATTTTTCCGACCAGTCTTAAATCTAATCCGTAGATGGATTTGATTGATCAGAGTAAAATAGAAGTATTCTTTTATCAATTATGGCGTGGCCATTGCAATTTATGGAGTCTAGAAATTAGGTAAAAGGTTGGCAATCACGTAATATTTCTAATTGCAAAGATTTAATTTTTGTTTATTTTAAAGAGGAATGAAATAATATACATGTTTAAAACATAAAGAAAATAGCGTTGACGACAGGGTCAGAAAATAATTACTGAAATTAGTCCGTCTTTTAGATTATCCAAAACTAATGGACCCGTATTTTTTAGTTTACCAAAAAATATTAAAAATTTACAAAGGGACCGTTCAAATATTACGTAAGCAGATTTATTACAATTATTTACCCCCCCCCCATCCCCCTTGTCAGCAAAAGTAAGCAAAGCTTACGTAAACATTTTTCAATTATAAATGTTCTTTTTATATAATAATAAGAATGTTCTAATTATAATTTTAAAAATAAGAAAATAAATTTTGGATAGAGATTAAATTTTACTGATACAGTATTAACATAGAGTAAGGGACAAAAATATTATAATCTTACGAACATAACAAAACTTTTTAAATTTTTGGAACACATATTACATTCACATTAAGTCTTCAGTCCATGAAACCTGAGTCCATGATTCTAAGTTTTCGATGAAATCGGATTGCTTGGATTGTTGCTCAGTGTTGTGAGTCTGCTCACTTTCATCCGATTTTGGAATGTCTACGTCATCCTCATTGAGCCATGCAACATCATGGTGCTCAAAATTTTGAATAATGCACATCAGTTCATTAGCACGGCAAGCAGCGACTCTTACAGGTCTAACTTTCCTATTAGTGTGCGTGTTTACTTTTTTTATGGATCTTCTCGATGTGACGATTTAGTGACTTGACGGAAGCATGATAATGACCACACGTTTTGCATGTTCGACTTGATAGCCTCAATTTTACCGTCGGATAAAAATAATCGTAGGGCATTTGCAGGAATTCTTTTTGAGGAATTTTTTTTTTAAGAAATTGTCCCTCCTTCATCCAAAACCAAGTCAAGCAATCTTATTTTTCATAGCTTCCTGACAGTTTACAGGTAGTCGTTGCCTAAAAATAAAAACTTTCTATGGGTTCTGCTAAAGATTCTTTTACCATTCGTGTAAAAAAGTAAATAACTACCGATGACGTAATCATCATCTAGACTCCCCTACCCCCCATGTCATCCAAAATAAGCAAAACAAAGACCCCCCCCCATAGTGCTTACGTAATAATTGAACGGCCCCAAAGTTACGGAGCATCAAAGTGCCGGAGTGGGGGCTTGCGACGTCACCGCTAAGTAAAAATCGTACCCAGACCCTAGACTTGATGGCAGAACGACGATCCATGACGCTGCAAACCTCCGAAGAGGCTGAGTCGTATCGGCGGCTCAACAGAAGAATCCAAAAGTCCTTGCGACACGACATTCGCTCCTTTAATACGAATTGTATTGAGGAGACGATAGAACGAAACAAATGTTCCAAAGTGTTTGCAAGGACTATGTGTACTGGGCAAAGCCGACTGACTAAGCTGAAGACGGAGGGCGGTAACATAGTATCGACCAAAGATGGGGTGCTGGCAGAGATCGAGAGGTTTTATGGGCATAGTTATATACATCCGTTGCAAAACCTAGCGTGGATATGGCTGCAGATCCAAGAGCCAAGCTAACCCGACACTATACCGAAGATATCCCGGACACCAGTCTGTACGAGATTAGAATGGCCCTCAAACAGCTTAAAAACAACAAGGCGCCGGGTGAGGATGGAATCACAGCAGAGCTTCTGAAAACGGGCGGAACGCCAGTACTAAAGGTCCTTCAGAGGCTCTTTTATTCCGTCCTGCTTGAGGGCGTAACGCCGGAAGCGTGGAACAGAGGCGTGGTGGTCATTTTCTTTAAAAAGGGTGACAATACTCTATTAAAGAATTATAGGCCCATCACGCTTCTGAGCCACGTCTATAAGTTGTTTTCGAGGGTCATCACGAATCGTCTCGCTAACAGATTTGATGCCTTTCAACCGCCCGAACAAGCCGGAGTCCGAAAAGGCTACAGTACCATGGACCACATCCATACTTTGCGGCAGGTTATAGAGAAGATGAGGGAGAATAACCGGCCGCTGTGCTTGGGGTTCGTGGACTACGAAAAAGCCTTCGATTCGATCGAAACATGGGCCGTGCTTCTGTCTTTCCAGCGGTACCGCATTGACTGTCGATATATCGAGGTGTTGAAGTGTCTATATAACAAAGCCACTATGTCGGTCTGAGTACAGGAGCACAGTACGAAGGACATTCCATTGAATAGAGGCGTGAGACAGGGAGATGTCATATCTCCAAAACTGTTCACCGCCGCTCTGGAAGATGCCTTCAAGCTCCTGGAATGGGAAGGACTGGGCATCAACCTTCGATTTGCCGACGAATCGTTGTCATGGCAGAATCGATGGAGGACTTAAGTAAGATGCTTGAAGACCTAAATCGAGTCTCCCAACAGGTCGGCCTAAAAATGAGTATTGACAAGACGAGGTCATGTTAAATATGCACGTTGCGCCTTTATTACGCAGTGTTTTATCGTCTAAAATACCTCAGTGCCTCAAGACGAAAGGGTTTAATCAATGTGTTACCAGTGATGACTTATGGCTCTGAAACGTGGTGCCTTACTATGGGTCTCATAAGAAGGCTCAAAATCGCTCAACGGGCTATGGAGAGGACTATGCTCGGTGTTTCTCTACGCGATCGAATCAGAAATGAGGAGATAGGAGAACGAAGGTCACGGACATAGCCAAGCGGATTAGCTCATTGAAGTGGCAGTGGGCGGGGCACATAGCGCGAAGAACCGATGGCCGATGGGGCAAAAAGGTTCTCGAATGGCGGTCACGTACCGGCAAGCGCAGCGTAGGAAACCTACCTGCTAGATGGTCAGATGACCTGAGCAAGGTTGCAGGGAGGCGCTGGATGCAGGGCGCTTCCAATCGGTCGTTTTGGAAATCCTTGGGGGAGGCCTATGTCCAGCAGTGAACTTCCTGTGGCTGATATGATGATGATGACATTAC
Source organism: Acrobasis suavella (assembly GCA_943193695.1). Taxonomy (NCBI): domain Eukaryota; kingdom Metazoa; phylum Arthropoda; class Insecta; order Lepidoptera; family Pyralidae; genus Acrobasis; species Acrobasis suavella. The sequence goes on along the minus strand of OW971945.1, from coordinate 5,373,470 downwards.
TTTATATTGTGACTTCAGACTATATTTATTTGCAAACTAGGCTATAAAGACCTTAGATCTAAAGGTACAAGGTCGTGTGACATTGCAATATTATGATGACATAGAGCTGTTCAGATGATGGAGCTCGAAGGTGGTTATAGCATCTCTGTGATAAAATATCAAAACCCCACCATTTCTGGCTTGAAAGATTCGTCCTGAGGAGCACTTCAACCTTTGTAGGTACATCATTTTATTTTTCTTTTAAAAAATACTTGTTACATGGTAAAAAAAACTAGGTTTATGATAATTTTTCAAAACTAAAAACCGACTTCACCTCAAAACTACACAACCGATTTTGATAAAATTTCTATGTGGCCACCTGGAGCGTATACCCCTTCAAATAAAATAAGAATTTTCCAAGTCGGTCCAGGCGTCTTCGAATAATCCGTGAACATACATAAAAAAAAAACATAAAAGTGCGCGACGAATTTCTCCAAGAAAGAAGCGCAAGAACGCTCCTTTTTGGAAGTCGGTTAATAAAAACTATACCAAAAGAGCGATATCTACTGATCAGATCTACAAAGAAACACAAAAATGCAGTGTCTACCAAATTATACCGAAACGCGCGGGCAGAGAAATACATTCTACGTTCTTCCTTTTCTTTCAGGGCGTGGAAGGCACTAAAACGTGATGTTTGAGAGTTTAGAAGATCAAAGAAACATACCTTCTTGTACATTCATTTCCACATCCTGTGCTTTCCGTACAGTGCCTCTACTTCGCAAAATTCTCCTCGAAACACTGTCTGAATCAGAAGATATGTTTGTTGGTTGTCTGTGAATATCTTCAGTGTCTCGTGGTAGAGAAGAACCTACTTCAGACAGCTGTGGTTCTGCCATTTCAGACGGCTCTGCTCTTGCTTCGACAGTTTGTGTATATTCTGTGATTTCTGATAACTGGCAGGCATCAGTATTTGTTACTGGTTGTCGATAATGGATAAATGTAATTTCTGTTTGCTGTGGAAACATATCTGGTGGCTGTGGTAACTCTTCACTGACTGATGGTTCTGGTTCTTCTGCCTCTACTTGTGGAAAATCGGCCAATCCCACAGTTGGTGAGGAACCTGCAAATATGCTTTTTAACCAACTGGAAAAATTGAGGTTTTATGTATATGCGATATCTTCGCCAATTGTTAACTAATTTCAATGATTGTTATTTATTTGAACATTTTTACTATTTTTATATATTTAGTTAGTCCCATATTAATTTTCCAAGTCGGTCCAGGCGCCTCCGAATAATCCGTGAACATACATAAAATAAAAACATAAAAGTGCGCGACGAATTTCTCCAAGAAGAAAGAAGCGCAAGAACGCTCCTTTTTGGAAGTCGGTTAATAAAAACTATACCAAAAGAGCGATATCTACTGATCAGATCTACAAAGAAACACAAAAATGCAGTGTCTACCAAATTATACCGAAACGCGCGGGCAGAGAAATACATTCTACGTTCTTCCTTTTCTTTCAGGGCGTGGAAGACGCTAAAACGTGATGTTTGAGAGTTTAGAAGATCAAAGATACATACCTTTTTGTACATTCATTTCCACATCCTGTGCTTTCCGTACAGTGCCTCTACTTCGCAAAATTCTCCTCGAAACACTGTCTGAATCAGAAGATATGTTTGTTGGTTGTCTGTGAATATCTTCAGTGTCTCGTGGTAGAGAAGAACCTACTTCAGACAGCTGTGGTTCTGCCATTTCAGACGGCTCTGCTCTTGCTTCGACAGTTTGTGTATATTCTGTGATTTCTGATAACTGGCAGGCATCAGTATTTGTTACTGGTTGTCGATAATGGATAAATGTAATTTCTGTTTGCTGTGGAAACATATCTGGTGGCTGTGGTAACTCTTCACTGACTGATGGTTCTGGTTCTTCTGCCTCTACTTGTGGAAAATCGGCCAATCCCACAGTTGGTGAGGAACCTGCAAATATGCTTTTTAACCAACTGAAAAATTGAGGTTTTATGTATATGCGATATCTTCGCCAATTGTGAACTAATTTCAATGATTATTTATTTGAACGTTTTTACTATTTTTATATATTTAGTTAGTCCCATATTAATTTGGTGAAGAAATGATGAAGAACTTTGTAGATATGCAAGAGAAATGAAGTCCACTGTTTTTCTTTTGTATAATAATTATTTATGATCGGAAGTTTTTTCGATATTTTTACATACAAAAAAAACAAAAGAGTCAAATTGATAAATTTTTTGAAGTCTGATAAAATTACTTTTAGTTTCTGTAAACTGTAGTGACTACAAAGAACTTGCATGTTTCTGCAGTAAGTTAAAAGTAGTACACACCTGCTGCCTCTTCATTTTCAGTTTCATTTTGAACTTCCCCAAAGTCTTCCTCAGTTTTGATTGGGGCAGCCAAAGGCTGTGGAGTGTCAAGGAATTCCACACCGGAAATGACTAATGAGCCACAAAGACCGTGCGCCTGGCGGTCAACAAGCGATATTATGGTATCCTTTGTTAGCTGAAAAAAAGAAAAAGTAAATAGTACCATTGATAAAGAAATGTTGTGAGTACTGAGATTACTGTAAATGTACATTTTATAACTGATAGTTTAAAATAGCTTAAAGCTACTATCCGTACTTCCATGCTGCTTTGGGAGAAAAGAAAAAACTGAGAATTTATCATGATAATCCTTACCACAGGGGATCTTCCTAATACAATTACAGCAGACAGAATGCGTTCTGATTTATGAGATGTCTGCATAAACTTGCAGAATTTCTTCAGTTTAGAGTGGCACATGTAACATGCTGCCACGGGCCTCATGTCTGTAGTGTGAAGCTGAAAGTTGACAAAATAATCAGAATACAATATGGGTTGGCCACATTTGGCAGCATGGAACACACTTTCCTATGCTGCTATCCCTTATTGTCACTCAGAACCGTCATTAGCTAGAGAGAGAGAGGAGCTTGGCGGCTTAGCGAGAGAGTGCGTTACTAGGTCTTTCGCAAGTAAAGCGACACCAGGTTTAGTCCGCATTCAGATGAGTGACCAAAGCGGCATTTCTTGAGCTCCTCAGTGCTTCGGAAGGCAAGTTATAAATTTCTTAAAGATGCCTTTAGGCAGCCTGAAAAATTTGATGCTAGTGTTGGTCACTAAATACACCAAAAACAAAAACAGGACATGGTGAAACAAAGACATTTTTATGTTGATCATTTTTATATTAAACATTTTAAAAAAAACTTTTAAAAAATAAAATTTCGCAGACTTGTTATATTCATTGATTTGGGAAGACCATTGGCCAGTGGGTATTTTTATTTATTTTGACAGCCTCTGTGGTGTAGTGGTCACCGAGCTAGTCCACCACCCAGAGGTTCCAGGTTCGATTCCCCATCAGGGCAAGTTGGAAATTGGCCTTTTTCAAATTGTCCTGGGTCTTGGATGTTTATCTATATGTATATGTATCTATTATAAAATATAATATCATTGAGTTAGTATATGGGATACTAACTCAATGATATTATATTTAATAATAGATACATATACATATAGACACAAGTCTCAAACTTACTTTTGGCCTAGCTCAATCAGTGTAATTTCAGGTTGACTTTAGTATCCTGTGGCACGAATTTCTGGGTAATTGTGGGTTCAATCAATTGCAATTAATCTCTTCAATCCTATCCTAACTGCTTTTTGTGCGGAAATGCGTAGTTTTTGAATAATTTAGATCTAAAAGTTTAGAGGTTAAATAACAAGTTATATCGAAAACACAACACGTGATGGAACTTCCGTCACGAATTTCGAAACGAAGTCGAAGAAACGAAGTCGAAGTAGGCTAATTCGGTTCCGTCACAGAATCGAATTAGCCTACCCTGACTTCACGTAGTCTTGTCTGCCCTTCCTCGTGTTTTTTTAAAGCGCGGAGGCGCGGAGGATCGCGGTGAGCCTCCGTGCCGGAGCCACAACAGAAGGGACTGGGTCAAAATTAAATGACCACCAAAAATAAATAGTATAAAAATTCATATCTCAGAAACTAAGCGTTTCCGCGCCTCCCCCCCTTAGGGGGAAGTTTATCCGCCCCTCCCCTTCACGCTCGCCCCTTCCCGTTTCCTCCCCCTGTGCCGTAGGATACTAAAGAAATACCACAAAAGCAAACCTACTTTGAAATCAGTAACTTTTTCAAACACCAATTGCAGTGCTGTGTTCGCTATCGGGTACATCCGGACGTCTGTGGCTAGGCACATCCGGCATATAGAAGATAATTCCATGTTGGACATTTTGAACCACTTTAGTAGGTAATAATCTTTCACAAGTTTTGGCTCAACATTAATAGGTAGGTATAAAACACTGATGTCCTTAGTTAGGTGGCAGGAAACTAGGCAAACACTGAACTATTTTAAACAAAGAAATGTTTTACATTGTGATTGTTATAAGTACGTGAGGTATGACCCCATAAAACAAACACTCGCCGTTGACGTGAAAATAACTAATCAAAGAGAAGGACTGTAACCGCTGCGTATTTTTCAAATAACACAATAACAAATAAATCAATGCGCGTCAAATAAAGCAATAGCCTGTCTTTGGCGTCGCACGTAGCTATAGTAGAAAATCAGAAATCATTACGTGACACTGACACGTGTTGAATGTGTCATATCACGTAAGCAGTTTGCATCTCACTTCACAGTACAGAAGTGCCATTTTTCAAACGCGGAGTCACCTAAACGAATGATTTTTCCATACAAAAAACCATTCTTTTAGTGACTCCGCGTTTGAAAATCGCACCACAGAAGTGCGATTCCTGAAACGCGGAGTCACCTAAACGTATGGTTTTTGTATAGGAAAACCATTCGTTTGGTTACTCCGCGTTTCAGAAATCGCACCAGAAGTGCTATTTTTCATTTAAGGACTCACCGAAACACTAAACGTGTAGTTTTCCATCTCACCGCTCGCGTAAAAAACCATTTGGCCGAATTTTTGAAACCGTCGTGTCAGCGAAAAACAATAATGTTTTACTTAGCAGCTTTTTGTACATTAGTAACTGCCCACCTTCCAGATCCCATTCTTAGGGGAGGGATGTGGTTGATGGGGCGTTTTAAATATTTTGTGGCTTTCCAGAGTGAGTGATCTGTGCTACGGTCACTGGTTAGCTTTTCAAGGTACATGTTTGTACACTCATCAACATGATTCTGGATTACTCGTTTAGGTTTTTTGTTTAGGTTATTTAATTTTCTCTTGTCTTCTGGTGACCTGGTTCGGTGCCATAATTTTCTTTGCTTTCGTTTTTCTGTGATGAGTTCTCTAATTTCTATTGAATATACATTTCTGACAGTTTTCTTTTTAATCTTAGAAGTGTTGTTCCATGCAGTCCGTTGTATTAGAGTAACAAACTTTTCAAGATCTATATTAAGCTGCTCGGGAGTCTTTAATGGTACTCTAAGTTCGATATTGCTATCATACTTACATTTTATCGAACAGAAGATTTCATACGAACAGTGAAAAGGATAAATAGTCCATACAGAACAACCATATACCTACATGCAATGAACAAGGCTGTTTCTTTTGTAAATTATTGCTTATAATATTTTAAGTGTATTTTATTTAGTGCTTAGTCGGAAATTATATATTTTTTATTTAGATGTAATTTATTGTTATTATTTAAATTATTTTTTTTAAGAACCTTATGCTAAGCCAGCCTATCCTGACCCCTGACGAGGCTGCGCCTGCCACTCTGTCCGGAGCATCGACACCGCTTGAGCCTGAGCAGTGTAAAGATTGCTCCCAGCCACGTTTTTTCAAAGGACAGAGAGGTTTACGCATACATCAAACTAGATGCCATAAAGGACAACATGTTAGTAACAATAATGTTAAGATACCAAATATACCCGTACAGACATCTTTTAGCAGCGATTCTGCTCCCACATCTTCCTCCAGCTTTCCTTTATGGAAACGGCTGAATAATTTAAAAAGGACACTCCCCGCAGTAAAGGATACCACGCGGGGCTAGACATTGTGTAGCAATCTCTCTGTCTTCCTCTATAAAAGAAGTAATCAATAAAAATGACTTACACAGCTGGGAGAATCTTTTGACTTTCGCTTACAAAACACTGCACGTAAATGAAGATAAGAGTAGTGGCAATTTAACACAAAAAATTAAAAATAACTGCAGCCCTAACTTTAGGCCCATATTAGACACTGTCCAGATAAAACGATCACAATACAAAATTACCAGAAGAATTGAAGCAAAATTAGACGAAGGGGACATAAAAGGAGCTGCTGATCTGCTTTTCTCCAGTGACGTAGTTGCTCCCAGTAACCCTGACACCTACGCTGAGCTGAAATCAAAGCATCCTTCTCCATCAGCTACGTCTTGCCTGCCGGATGCCCCTGACCCTTCGCAACCCACACCGGAGGTCACGGCCGAGGATGTACGAGCTGCGATCTTGTCCTTCAAGAAGGGTTCTGCCGGAGGTCTCGACGGTTTGACACCCCAGCACTTTAAGGACTTGATACATGGCGTCACCGGCGATATCGGCACTGCCCTCTTGCAGGATTTGGCGCGGCTCGTTAATCTGATGCTAAGTGGTAAGGTTTGTGATCAAGTCGTTGACGTATTATACGGCGCTAATCTTTGCGCCCTCCGGAAAAAGGACGGTGGCATCCGGCCTATAGCCGTAGGGAACACAATCCGTAGAATTGTATCCAAAATATGTTGCAGATTAATCCTGCCTGTTGTGGAGCAACAATGTCAGCCCACGCAGTTAGGCTTTGGCACCAAGGGGGGTTGTGAAGCTGCTGTTCATGCAGTACGCACATTTTTATTACACGGTGATGGTGAAGTCTTGCTGAAAGTTGACGTTAAGAATGCATTTAACTCAGTAGACCGGGGTGCTCTGTTGTCAGAAATTAAAAACTCGATACCAGCCACTTATCCTTATTTCTGGCAATGTTACAGCCAACCCACGTGCCTGGTATACGATGGTCAACTCATAAGTTCGGCGGTTGGCTGTCAACAGGGCGACCCCCTTGGACCGGCAATTTTCAGTTTGGCAATCCACCTTCATATCAAACTTTTGACATCTAAATTTATAACACGTGGTACCTAGATGACGGGACCTTAGGAGGCGATGCTGCGTCAGTTCTTTCTGACCTAGAAAAAATAATAAAATCTTTCGGTAATATTGGCCTTAAATTAAACTATCCTAAATGTGAACTATATTTTTGCAGGGGACTGACCCAGCAATTTAGGGATGAATACATTTCAAAATTCAATGTTTTGGCTCCAAATGTTAAAATTATTGACGACCAGTCACTTCGCCTCCTAGGGGCACCAGTGCTGGAGGATTCTGTCCAAAAATTTATACATGACCAAATATCGGTTTTTGAAGAATCCTCCAGCCGTTTAGTTGATATCAACCCTCACATGGCTTATACGATTATAAAATTCTGCATGTTCATACCCAAGACGACTTATGCTCTTCGGTGCACTCCACTTTGGGCCCACGACCATCTTTTATCCCTTTTGGACAACACTGTAAAAGAGGCATTAACAAAAATTTTTAATTGCCCTCTTAATTCCCGAAGTTGGTCCCAAGCGACACTACCGATACGGCATGGTGGTCTTGGGATAAGAAAAATTTCTAGTGTGGCACTACCAGCATTTCTGTCATCGGTCTATGGCACCCGCAACCTCATCGGTAAAATATTAGGCCCGTCTCTCTGTGACGTAGAGGTTGCATGCTTGGCCGAGGCCAGAGACGCTTGGTCTAGTGCAGCCGGTCCAGATAGCAACCAACCCCTGAACCTGGCTTCGCAGAGGCAATGGGACGAGCCGCTCTGCCTGCAGGCACGAAACCATTTACTAGAGACCGCAACTGGTGAGGCGGAGCGTTCTCGCCTCTTAGCCAGCTGTGAGCCAGAGTCAGGGTACTGGTTGAATGCTATCCCTTCGGCCAGCGTAGGAACCCTCCTGGAGCGCACCACCTTTAGTTTGGCGGTAAGCCTCCGCCTTGGGGCCAGGACTAACGAACCCCATCGCTGCCGTTGTGGAGGAGACGTCGATCCTCTGGGTCACCATGGCTTGGCCTGCCGCCGCAGTGCAGGTCGTTTCGGTGTGCCAGCTGTCTTAGAGCCAGCTGGTATCACACGAGACGATGGCAAAAGGCCCAACAGAATGACGCTCATTCCTTGGAAGAACGGGCGCGGCTGCAGCTGCGGCGGAAGCCATCAAGAGGCGCAAATATTCAGCTCTAGGTGAGCCTTATATATTTGCGCCTTTCGCCGTGGAGACTTTAGGGCCTTGGGGTGTGGAGGCGCGTCAAATTTTTAAAGAAATCTCCACACGCCTGATCGACGTTTCTGGGGACCTAAGAGCTGGTGCGCATTTTGGCCAGAGATTAAGTCTGGCCATACAACGAGGCAATGCTGCCAGTCTCTTAGGCACCCTGCCTTGCGACTGTAGCGACCTGGGGTCTTTTTTTTATATAATATAATGTTTTATTTTTAGTTAGATATTTTTTAATTTATAGGTAGGTTATTTTGTTTTTAGTTTAATTATTTATTTTATGTATTGTGCTGTGTATAATTTATTCTGGAATAAATGAGTTAAAAATTCAATTTTAAAACTCTGCCAATCAGTATGTTTATTGACTAGAGATATATTTGTTTCCTTACTCAGAACTTTCTCACTTATTTCTAAGTATATGGCTGAGTGGTCTGAGTTCGTTTCATCAGAACTTGTGGTATTCCATGTTTAAGGTATTCTTGGTGTTGGATGTTTTTCTTGATGATCACAGCACTGCCGCCTCTTCCTTTGTTTGCTGGATGCAATGCATAATAAACCTTATAGCCTATAAAGGTAATGTATGATTGTTTAGTGAAATGTGTTTCGGAGACTAAACACACGTCAATATTTTCCATATCTAGGACTACTTGCAGTTCATTTTTGTGTTTAAGTAGCCCATTGCAATTCCACGCCATGATTTTAAGATTATTCATTGTTTGTTTTTGGGAAAAGCGATCTTGGTACTATTTTCAATTTTTTTCAGACGTTCATCACATGAAGTCATAAGCTTGAGTATTTCGTCCAACTTATTTTCATTAAGTGTGACTTGCTCTTTGCGTTGAGAGCTCATTGAGTCTGAGCATAAGAAACGTTTGTACGAGTACTAATAGTCGAGACAGGCTTATTATTTGCTCTCTGCGGATTGGTTGGAGCTTCCTTATCTTGACTGACTACATGTTTTTTAACAGTCTTATTTCTTAATTTCTGCATTTCTTTGGCTATCATACAACTTTTGTAGTTAGCCGGATGATCTTTTCCGCAGTGCACGCACTTTGGTTTCTCGGTTGCTGCTTTTTTGCAGTCTTTAGTTAACTGCTTTCCCGTGCATTTTACACACCTTGGCTCTTTAGCACAATACATTTGTGTATGACCATAAGCCTGACACCTTTTACATTGGGGAATAAGTTTCAATGTTTTCAGGAGTTTTATGTGAACCGAACACCCTAGTACGTGTTTTATTTGATATATTTTAGCAATATCCTCTTTGTTGCTGAAGGTCAGCATGAACATATTTAGTGGTTCTTTGCTTTTCCAACTCAGTTTGTTTACTACGTCTTCGATTTGTAAGCCCTTTGCTTTGAGATCTTCTACGATTCTCTCCGGCTTACATGTTGAAGGCAACTTTTTTGCCATGACTCTAATAGGTCTTTCCTGCTTATTTTCATAGGAATTCCATAGAAAGTTATTCGCTGATAAAAGCTTCGTTACGGCCCTGTATGCATCTACATTAGACGCATTAATTTTGACGCTGTCACCATTCAATATTTTAATTGAAAAGGTGATTTCAGGCTGACTTTGTGTCAAGAAGTCGTAAAAGTTTTGGTAGTTCTTTACCTCATCTACTATGATGGGAGGTGGAGGGGGAACTTTCTTTACTTTTTATACTTAAGGTGTTTCTTTTTCTTGGGGTGAGAGCGTGGGTGACGTGTTCAATTTTCTTTTCTTTCTAGATTTTGTTCTTATCCACTCTGTCTCTTTGGCTAGCTCTTCCTCGTCGGTGTTGTACTCAGCGTGCACCGTAGAAGATTCTGCATTAGTAGCTGCTAGGGTCACAGCTTTAGACTCAATGACGTTTTGTAACTGCTGTTGGAGAGTCACAATTTCTTTTTTTAGGTCTTCTATAAGGCTCTGCTGTTTAAGCCTTTCTTCCTGCTCATTTTTGAAACGGTCATAGAGATAACGTTCCGTTTCAGTTTTTAACTGAATAGATTTGGAAGGAGTATTCATTGTCAAGGCGGATGAGAACGTTGCCTTAACAATTACTTGTTGAACGTAATCATACCAAATGCAATGACTAACCGATTTAGGTCATCGTGACCGGCCGAAGATACGTGACTGATGCGTTAGCACTTTCACTGCACTGTATTAATGCGCATCATATGTGATTGTGACACAACTGCTCTAATCGAAGATTGAATGATCACTGGCTTTAGAACCATACGTTTAGGTGACTCCGCATTTCAGAAATCGCACTTCAGGAGTGCTATTTTTCATTTAAGGACTCACCGCAACACAAAACGTGTTACAGTTTTCCAACTCACCGCTGGCGTAAAAAACCATTTGGCCGCATTTTTGAAACCGTCGTGTCAGCCAAAAACAATATTGTTTTACGCAGAAAACATCGAAAATGTGTCTATGGTTTTCTAAGAATTTCACCATGAATAAAAAAGCAGCATGAAATGGAACGGATTCTCTTTGAAAGGTTTCTTTGACATATCTGCGCCACAAATAACCCCAGGGGAAGCATTTTTGAAAAGTGATTTTAAAAATGCTACCCCTGGGGTCGCACTTTTGAAATCACTTGTCACATCAGTGGTTTGCGTGAACGTTCCCGAACGGGCGCATTTTTGAAATTATCGTATGCGAAGGATTTGCAACGAGTGGTCTCGACCACTCGTAATTTTGACATTTGTGGCGTAGATATGCCAAAGAAACCTTTCATAGAGAATCCGTTTTGATTTATGCTGCTTTTTTATTCATGGTGAAATTCTTAGAAAACCATAGACATATTTTCGGTGTTATCTGCGTGAAACAATATTGTCTTTCGCTGACAGTTGGGTTTCAAAAATACGTCCGAATTTTTTTTTACGCGAGTTCGGAGTTGGAAAACTACACGTTTTGTGTTCCGGTGAGTCCTTAAATGAAAAATAGCACTCCAGGACTTGGTGCTAATGCCGCGTCAACACATTCGCGCGAGTGGTGAGGCGAATAGCGAGGCGAATGGCGAGCGCGAGTGTGTGAACGGACCATTAGCATACGATTAAATATAACCATCTTTTCTTTTCTTATGGCATATGTAATGCGCTAGAGCGAGGTCTCAATATATATTTTTTTTTATCACAAGAGCCTATTCGCAAAACGTCTCTTTCGCAAAATGTCCCCTAGTCGTTAAGTCACTTTCTCATAATGTCTCTTTCACAGAACGTCTCTTTCGCAGAATGTCTCTTTCGTACCTTAAATTTACTTTAGTATGTATTCCAAATAAGAAGAATATTTTTGTACATTTATAAATAAATATTTTGTTACAGTTAAAAATAAATATTTCGGTACAATTTGAAGTTCAGTGATGGCAACACTTATAATAATATGTGAGGGTATTTCGAAAAAAACTTATAAATGTATTTGTCATTCATTATTGTTTTACGACTAGGGGACATTTTGCGAGAGAGACGTTTTGCGAATAAGCTTACCTAGATAAAAGAAGTCAGCACGTAGAAATACCTGGTTTATGTGTCAAAACAAAACGAAGTAAAATTCATGTCAGAATTTGGAATGAACAATTTTGGTGTTCCTCAAGGAAGTGTATTGGGGCCATTGCTATTTCTCATGGATATGAATCGGACATAAATAATACTTTAAATGACATTATTACTGGTTGGACATAAATAATTTAAAAATATGCATTTTTATAATAAAAAATTTACTTCCAAATCTTAATATAAATTACAATAAATAAAAAAAAAAGACGTGTGGCACTCGGGGACTGCCGCGGTAAAGCTATTGCATAGCATTTTTTATCAACTTTTATTTATGCAGTATGTTTTTCTTTAATATTAATTCAAGTTTTTTCTTTGATATTAATTCAAGTTACTCATTTTGAGCGTGGTGACCGATAATATTTTTTTTTGTCTTTTATTGAATAAATGAGAAAAAAATATCTATCGTTTAAAATATTTTTATTATCTTACAATACATGTAGATTATTCAGGAATTTTATTATTAGCAATTAGTCTCAGAGTTGGGAAAAATTGGCCATTTTTTTCGAGCATAGATTCTTTGTAAGAGACCACACACAGATATCGATTTTGAAGGCACTCGGTCTAGAAACGAAAAAGTTCAAAATAGCGGCTACCTTTTTCAAATTCGAGCATAGATTCATTATAAGAGACCTCAAGGACCTCCAGATATCGATTTTGAAGCCAATCGGTCCAGAAACAAAAAAGTTCAAAATGGCGGCTTTTTTTTCAAATTCGAGCACAGATTTATTATAAAAGACCACAGGGACCCCCAGATATCGATTTTGTAGGCAATCGGTCCAGAAACGAAAAAGTTCAAAATGGCGGCTACTTTTTTCAAATTTAAGCATAGATTCATTATAAGAGACTACAAGGACCCCCAGATATCGATTTTGAAGGCAATCGGTCCAGAAACAAAAAAGTTCAAAATGGCGGCTATCTTTTTCAAATCGAGCATAGATTCATGATAAGAGACCTCAAGGACCTCCAGATATCGATTTTGAAGGCAATCGGTCCAGAAACAAAAAAGTTCAAAATGGCGGTTTTTTTTTTCAAATTCGAGCACAGATTTATTATAAGAGACCACAGTGACCCCCAGATATCGATTTTGTAGGCAATCGGTCCAGAAACGAAAAAGTTCAAAATGGCGGCTACCTTTTTCAAATTCGAGCATAGATTCATTATAAGAGACCTCAAGGACCACCAGATATCGATATTGCAGGCAATCGGTCCAGTGAAAAAAAATATTCAAAATGGCGACCAAATTTTGGTTTAAAAGAAAACACTCGTACACTCTAAAATGTAACTCTTCCCGACGCAATCGGTTAAAAAGAGAAGGGTAAGTTTAAAAAAAACTTATGCAATTTTAATTATTTATTTATTTTATTTATTCTGCTTATGTATTCGTCCAATTTCGGAGCAGCTCGTCTCGATTCGTGCGAGTTTCGTAGAGTCGTACAATACGTCTAATCGCACGCACACAACGCCGTGTCGAAGACTGCCGAACTGAAACGACGTTAGACGATGCACGGCCTTCAAGCCACACCTCCGTGCCCGTCGGAGTGGGGAGCGTGAGGTTTTTTCGTTACGGAATTTCTGGATTCGGTCCCCGCGATCAAGGCCCGCGATAGAAGCTATGCAATAGCTTAAAAATAGAAGAAGTTCACACACCAAAATTGCTTGGAGTCACACTTGATAGCAATTTAACACGGGCATCTTACGTTGAACAAGTTTGTACGAAGTTAAGCAAATCGACATATGGTTGTCAAAAAAGTTAAATTAGAAGTGGCTTTGGTAGCTTACCAAGGTTTGGTTACGCCCCATTTAAGATATGGTGTAATATTTTGGGGGGGGTTAGTAGGATATCGACTAAAACGCAAAATATCCACTCGTGATAAACGACGACATCGCATAATGTACACAGTTCGATGTGTAGAACGCCGAAGTCGTTATAAGCCTAGGTCGCATAATGACTACATCGCCAAACGTACTATTAACTTGCAGGTTGTCAAATGCCTTTGTCGCATAATCAAAATAATGTGTGGGGTTAGATCCCAATACGTACATCTGTTGGTAACGGGCGGTTACAATACTGCATTGATAAAAAATAATGTGATCAGTATGACCCCCATTATTATCAATTAATTGCCAGATCATTTTAAAACTTTAGATCATATGACATTTAAAACTAAATTAAAATTACTCTTGACTGAAAAATGATTTCATACTTTAAAAGAATACTTTATTTTTTACCTGAAAATTTGACCTAATTTAATTATTTTAGCAAGGGCAGGTCACAGTGGTTTGTATATTTATTTTAAGATCTCTTGTACGAGTGACCTGATTCCACAATAAAGATGATTTGATTACATATTGGCAGTTTATTATATTGACAAGTGGCAAGTAAACACTGACAAGTAAGTAGGTATGCAGTATGTAGTACTGCTATTCACTTGTAACTTGCCACTTGTCATGTCAGTGCCTGTTCACACGGACTTGCCACTTGTCACTTATCATTACATTTTGTAAACCGGGCTATAGACATAGCATGCTTGATGCGAATTTATATATTTTTAACCGATTTCCAAATAAGGGGTCACAGAAGTAGGTGTGACCCTCGTGACCTTCTTTTATCTATGTTCATTGAGTTTTAAGTTTTCTTTCAAACAAAATAACAGATTCATTTTTAATATTATTTATTCGTGGTCATCAGTCATATAATCAAAACAAGTAAAACACTTATTTAAAACAACTAAATACGTCTTACAATAAAACATGAACCATAAAAGTAAATTTAAAGTTACAGGGGATTACTCCAAAAGCGGTACGCAAGACGCACGTTACTGCGTATCCGCGTTCAGTGTCAAGCAACATTGTGCATAATGTATAAAGTCTAATTGAATTTGACATAGAGCAGAGTACTCGTACGGAGCGGGAACGGAGTAACTCCCAGTGATGAAATGAACTTAATAAAGAAAAAAACAAATGAAATGAATCATCAACTACTGAAGTACCATTTTTGAAACGCGGAAACGAATGGTTTTCCATATAAAGAATAGTTAGTTTAGTGACTGCGCGTTTGAAAAATGGTACACTGGGCCAAACGATGATCGTTTCGATATACAGATTTAAAAAAAAAAGACTGATACCTACCTGCGTTGCATAACTATCGATAGTTGACCTCGAAAAAGTCACAATATCGATAGGACTATCGATACTATCGATAGTAACGATTATCAAGTTTGCATACTATTGATGAAAGGTAAAATCAATTAAAAGCTATCGATATTCGACCTTCTTTATTGAATTAATTAATAACACCCTGGTTGGTATTTTGTACGAATTTACTTTTTTATATTTTTTAAAAAATGAGTATCGATTGTCATTGCATGTTTGTCATTACATAAAATATATTTGGTTTTCTCATAGGGACATCTGGTATTTTTATTTCTAAAGAAATGGATTATCCGTAGGTTATGGGCCCAGAAGCGCCCTTTGAGAAGCCTCTTACCCTTGTTGCAGAAAAAATCGGTTAAAAATGGCCAATTGCGGAGATCAACTCTTCACATCTGCCACTACCCTGGCTTTCGCTGGCGGTTCCGTTAGTTTTCAAAAGCTAAAAGGAAAAGAAAACTACGCGACTTGGTGTTTTTCAATGGAATGTTTCCTAACGGATATGGAACTGTTCGACACAGTAAGTGACAGTTTCATACTAACTCCAGAAAATTAACGCAAAGATAGCAAGGCTCGAGCAAAGATATGTTTCTCATGCACGGAAACTGTATATCCAGTCATACAAAACGTAAAGACAGCAAGAGAAACTTGGAAGGCATTGAAAGCTGCTTATGCTGACGCTGGTCTCGTTCGACAAATTACGCTGATGAAAAAATTATTGACAACACAATATGTAGGAAATATGGACAAATATGTTAACTCTATATTAGCTACTCAAGAAGAATTAAGAAGCATTGGAAAAGCAATCGAAAACTCCTTCTTAGCTAACCTTCCGGACAGTTATAGACCTCTTTGTGATGGCTCTAGAACATTCCTAAAATCAAATCACAGTGGAATCTGTAGTAGCTGCGTTAGTAAAGGAGAGTGGTCGCGATGCGATATCATGTTCTATTTCATCTTCTTCAGAACAGGTTTTGATAGCAAACAAGAATAGCAAGGTTATGTTTTGTAATTATTGCCGAAAAACGGCCATTCGAAGGATGTGTGTAGAAAACTGTCTAAAAGTCTCAAAATTCTGTATCTCAAAAATTGAATTAATTACATTTCTGACTTGACTCTTTCGACTTATCTTTCATTTTCCGCGTCCTCATTTGATTCATGGTTCATTGATAGCGGCGCCACCACACACATGTGTAATAAAAAGGAATATTTTACAGAGCTGAACTCTTGTATTAAACCTGTCACAGTTGCCAATAAAGAACAAATTCTTTCTCAAGGCAGTGGTACTAGATACTTACTACAAAGGATAACAAAAAGTACACGTTTAAAGATGTCCTTTATGTGCCTAATTTAGCTGCAAATTTGCTTTCAGTTAGTAGTCTTGTAAAAAACAGCTATGTTGTCGTCTTCTCTCCGAGAGGCGCCACCATCCTACATAAAGAAGGCTGTAAAGACTCTGGTTTTGTCGTTGCTACTGCATCTAGTTCTAAAGGTATGTTTCAAATAGATTTTTCCGAAGCGAGTATCGCTTTATTGACAAATACCAAAGAGTCTGCACTACTTTGGCACAAACGCCTTGGTCATTTAAATGCCAAAGCAATGGATATTTTGAAAAATAAAAGTTCTGGTGTAAACTTTTCTGACAATTTAAGTCAAAGTTCAAGTTGTGTTTCTTGTGCTCGAGGTAAATTAGCAAGAAAACCTTTTGAAAAGTCGAAATCTCGGTCGCAATGTAAACTAGAGCTCATACATTCCGATTTATGTGGACCTATGAGTACACAGTCATGGGGTAGAGCCTTGTATTTATTTCACTCGTAAAACTTTTGGGTATTTAATTAAATCCAAAAGCGAGGTTTATTCTTAATTTGTCGAATTCAAAAGATTTGTAGAAAATCAAACGGGTCTTCGAATTAAAAACTTCCGTTCTGATAACGGCGGTGAATTTGTCAACCGTAAAATGACAACATTCATAAAGGAAAATGGAATTTTATTTCAAACTTCCGTTCTTTTTTGCCCGCAACAGAATTCTGTTGCTGAGAGGGTTAATAGGACCGTTATAGAAAAAGCAAGGTGTATGCTTCAAGAAGCAAAATTACCTAAAGCATACTGGGGCGAAGCTGTAAACACAGCTATTTATTTAAAAAATATTTCGCCTACACAAGCACTTAACAATAAGATTCCTGACGAGTTATGGTATGGTAAGTCAATTAATCTCACACATCTCCGAGTCTTTGGTTGAGACGCACATGCGCTCATACCCAAGGAAAAGCGAAAAAAGCTTGACTCAAAAACTCGGACCTGCATCTTCGTTGGATACTGCTCTGGGACCACGGGCTACCGCCTTGTGGATCCTCAGAATCCCAGATCGATTATTGTCGCAAGGGATGTCGTCTTTATAGAAGACAAATTACCAGTTGCTGAGAAAGAACTGAGTAATCCCACCGACACCACATTCAATGATGGTGTTATTGTCGAAAATCAAAACTACCTACCTTCAACGTCACAGTCTGAAAACGTGTCAACCGTACCGGTATCGACACCTGCACCTACACCTTCAACTCCAGTTCCAAATATTACAAATATGGAGACCACAATAGCTTCAAATGACATCAACAGTCCAGAATCATATCCTGAAAACCGTGAAGTTTTTGAAGATGCTGAGGCCGAGTTCTATTGCTTCACCAAGGGTTGACGATGTCACATCTGAAGCTAGATATCCTCGGAGAGAACGTCATCCTCCAGAGAGATTCGACCCAACATCGTGTATGGTAACAGGTGATTCAGAACCTGAAACTTACAAACAAGCGATGGCGGATAGTTATAAAGATAATTGGCTAAATGCTATGGAATCAGAATATAATTTTTTAATTAAACATGAAACATGGGTTTTAGTAGATCGACCAACTAATAGAAAGCCTATTAAAAGCAAATGGATCTACAAAATAAAAAAAGATACTAATGGAGAAATAGTAAAGTTTAAAACTAGACTTGTTGCCAAAGGTTTTACCCAAATCTATGGTATCGACTACCATGAAACTTTCTCTCCAGTGACGCGTTTGTCGACGATTAGGCTGTTGCTAGCCTTTGCTGTTCAATTAAATCTTTCTATTGAGCATCTAGATGTGGAAACCGCATTTTTTAAATGGAGATCTTGAAGAAGAAATGTATGTGGAGCAACCTAAAGGTTTCATAAATGACATCTCTAAAGTATGTCTTCTAAAAAAGTCTATTTATGGACTTAAACAAGCTCCACGTCAATGGAATAAAAAGGTATGTGAGGCAATGTGTAGTCTATCGATGACACAAGTACCGACAGAACATTGTGTATACCACAAACGTTCTGGTGATAACATTTTAATTGTCGCTGTATTTGTTGATGATTTTTTTATACTTTCAAACGGTGACAGTATGAAAGAAAATTTTAAATCTAAATTAAAACAAACGTTTTCTATAAAGGATTTGGGCCAAGTCAAAGATTGTCTGGGCATGAGGGTCACACATAGCAATGGATCTATTACTCTTGATCAATCTCATTATATTAATAAACTTATTGATAAGTTTGGCATGAGTGATGCTATTACGGTATCTACCCCTATGGAGCCTGGGTTGAAGATGGTGTTACCCGAAAAAGATGACGAACGCACCGATTTTCCTTATCTCAACAACTTATCGGATGTCTGATGTATATTTCTATCGGCACGAGACCAGATATATCCCACACTGTGTCTTATCTTAGCCAGTACAATACACATCACGGGAAGGTGCACTTTAAAGCTGCTAAAAGAGTACTACGGTATCTTAAAGCTACAAGAAATCTTAAAATGACTTTTACAAAAGAGCCATCTCCGAATTCTTATCCAGTAGGCTTTGCAGATGCTGATTATGGCAACAATATAGTAGATCGTCGCTCATTTACGGGATATGTTTTTATGATAAGTGGTGCTTCAGTGTCTTTCTATCTCTGTCTGTCTATATACTCTTTGGGGAAGCTCGAAAGCAGAACAGTTGCGCTCTCTACGACAGAGGCCGAGTACATGGCTCTTTCAGAAGCTTGGAAGGAAGCTATTTATCTCCGCACTCTCATTAAATCCATTTTTAACATTGATCAGGCCATTACCATTTACTCTGACAATCAAAGCTCTATTAGACTGACAGCTAATGACACGTATCATTCACGCACCAAACATATAGCTATAAGCCGTCATTTCATTCGCGATAGTTTAGCTCACAAGTATATAGAAATGTACTTGACATTTGCACCAATCATATGACTGCTGACGTTTTGACTAAATCCTCTTTCAAAACTTAAACACTGTAAATTAACGCAGTTATTAGGTGTTAAATAAACTATTTCTTTTATACTTTGTTTGGCTGCTTATATAATGAAGTGAAATGTAACTGTAATTTTGTACAGGGTGTTCTTAATTACGGGGAGATATTCGACCTTCTTTATTGAATTAATTAATAACACCCTGGTTGGTATTTTGTAAGAATTTACTTTTTTATATTTAAAAAAAAATAATATCGATTGTCATTGCATGTTTGTCATTACATAAAATATATTTGGTTTTCTCTTATGGACATCTGGTATTTTTATTTCTAAAGAAATGGATTATCAGTAATCGATACTATTGGTAGTTTTTAATTGATGCTATCGATAGTATTGATACTGTTATTACTTTTTTTTACGAAAGACTATTGGTAGCTAAATACTATCGATAGTATTATAATATCGATATTCTTCACAATATTATCGACAGTTTTAAATACAAATAGTACCTTTACTATCGATAGTACTAATTAAAAACTATCGATATTATCGATAGTCCTATCAATATTGTTACTGTTTTTCAAGGCCACGATAGACTATCGACATTTTATACTATTGCTTGCAATACTAATACCTACTGAAACTATTTAAGAAATAGACAAGATAGCAAAAGTGGCCCATATCGTCCCAATTCCAAAAGGACTCAGTCTATGATATTAAAAAGTTTCTCCAAGTAACATTTAGCGAAATATGAATGAATGAAAATCAGCTGATCGGAGTTTGCAAATAAAGATAAAAATTTATTTCATATTTCGATAAATAATTATGTAGGTGGGATAAATAAAAGAAAAATCTTTATTCAAAGCATTATTACACAACGTGGAAGGGACATACACGTAATAAATCGAATCACAGGTTGTACTAGATCACTATAGTAGAATGAATTTAAAATAACAACAGTCACAAAGCAAAAAAATAATTTTAGCATTTCCATACAAAAGTGTGCAGCCGCTCGAACAGTTTGTATGGGAACATCGTTATTTTTTTTGCTTTTTGTCTGTTATTTTAATTTCATTATACTATAGTGATCTAGTACAGCCTGCGGTTTGATTTTTTACGGGTATGTCCCCTCCACGTTGTACACAACAAAAAATATAGAATATAAAACAAGTATAAGAAAGTATTTCAGTATCATGAAGCTTACAAGTTACTGACAGACAGACAACTTTATTGACAGAGAAATAAGAAAAAAAAAGACTTGTGAACATGTATAATCAACAAAATGATTACTTATGCATTGTAATCTACATAAAGATAAGCATAGTCATACGAAGGAACAAATTATGAGTAGGTGGGCCATCTACAGCATTTTTCGATATATGAAAAATTGGAACCGATTTAAACACCATACAAACTTTTCATTTATGGTTTCTCACCTGTGTGTCTTTTCGAATGTAATCGTTAATTACTCTTAAAATTAGATGAATAAACACAAAACTCACATTAATATAGTCTCTCGTCGGTGTGAGTCATCATATGAGATTTTAAACTACGTTTTGTTGCAAAACAGCTCTGACAAATTTCACATCCATAGGGTTTCTCGGTATGTGTTTTTAAATGTTTTTGTAAATTGCCTTTGCTATTAAACCGATGTTCACAAACATTACATTTATATGGTTTCTCAGAACTGTGAGTCATCATATGCGATTTTAAATGATGTGTTCGTTTGAACCTAAATTGACAAATAAAACATTTATATGGTTTCTCGCCGGTATGAATTCTTGTATGTTTTATTAAATCGCTGCAACGATAAAAACTTTTTTGACAAACCTCACATTTATTAGGTTTTTCGGCAGCGTGAGTTCTTTTATGTAATTTCAGATAAGACTTAGCATTAAATCGCCGTTGACAAATATCACATTCAAAGGGTTTTTCACCTGTGTGTGTTCTTAAGTGTACTCGCAAATTATATTTTATTGAATACCGACGGTGACAGACATTACATTCAAAAGGTTTCTCGCGAGTATGAGTCCTTAAATGCCTTTTATGTGCACTTCCGTCACTAAACGTAGCTTGACAAAGACTGCATTCATAAGGTTTTTCACCAGAGTGGATTCTTAAATGTACATTTAAATTGCCCGGATTGTTAAACAGACGATTGCAAATATGACACTTATGCGGCTTTTCGCCCGTGTGAATTTTTGAATGCTTCTGTAAGTCCCATTTCGCTTTAAACCGATGTAGACAAATATTGCATTGAAATGGTTTCAGTTCAGTGTGAGTTCTTAAATGACGTTGTAAATATTGCTTTAAACTAAACTTACGATGACAAAGATGACATTGAAAAGGTTTCTCACCAGTATGTGTCCTTAAATGATTTTGTAATGTGTAGCTTGTAGTAAGCCAACGTTGACAAATATTACATTGAAAATGTTTTTCACCTCTGTGGGTCATTTCATGCTTTTGCAGAAGACATTTATAATCAAACTGATGTTGACAAACACTGCACTTAAAACGTTTTACCATATCGTGAGTTAGTAAATGACGTTGTAACACACCTTTCACATTATATTTACGTTGACAAATATGACATTCATAATGTTTCTCGTCAGTATGCAAACTTAAATGATTTTTTAGGTTTTCCTTTTTTCTAAATCCACGTTGACATATGTTACATTCAAAATATTTCTCGACAGTGTGCGTTTTCATATGGCGTTTCAAGTAGGGTTGCTTAAAAGAAATATGACAAATATCACATTCAACACATTTCTTTTCAATGTGTGTTGGTAAATGCTTTAACAATGCAAAGTTACAGGTAAAAGACAGTTGACATATTCTACAACGAATATATTTTTTACCTGTATGATTTCTTAAATGAATTTCTAAAATGCTCTTCATCTTAAACTGACGCTGACAATAATGACATTCATAAACCTTCCCTTTAGAATGCAATCTTAAATGATATTGCAGGTTATACTTTCTACTGAATCGGCGTTGACAAATGTGACATTCAAAAGATTTTTCACCAGTGTGAATTCTCAAATGCCTTTCCAAATGAGAAATATAAATAAAAGATTTTTCACAAATCTTACATTCATAACTTTTCTCTTTTTTTGGACGCTTGACTAGTTTAATAGCATTTTGAATTTCTTCAATTTCTTGTTTGATTTCTATTGCTTGAGAGAAATCGCAATCTGGAAATTTTAATAACATAATATTATATATGTTTGTTTATTTATAAAAGAAAAAATTACACTTTAGCGGCACACAATATGTGTGTCATTTTAAGTTGCAATTTTTATAACACTACTACTGTTACTGTTTGTTTGTCTAATATAAAGAATATAAGTCTTTTATAAAGAAAAAATATATACAAATCTTTTTTGTCACTAAGTACCACTAACACCCACCCTGGTAATTTATTTTATTTACTTATTTAAACTTTTTTGCACAGTCTAAAAAAAGTTACAAGAGGTGGACCTAATCTTTCTTTTAACCATTAGACCGAGCAGAAAATATGTGATGATGGTTGAAGTAAAAAGAATCTGATTAAATCATTCAAGCTTATCTTCCCTAATGTTATCCCTAATGCAGTAGACAGAGCTTCTTGGATCTTGCATCTCTAAGAGCCTAGGGCCGTAAAACAAAGGTCACTTTTAGCTGTTTCTTTTCCCATGCAGATGGTAAAAGCCGATCAGGAATAGGCTATAATGAGAATCATCTTAATATCCGACCCATCAGTATTTTGATTTCTTTTCCCATCTTCTCGCCCAGCGGCCGAATAGGAAAGCTTAATATACATATAATAAATAATACAAACCTTCTGACTCTTCATCTTTTACTTCAAGGAGTACAGGAAAATGTGGCTCACTTTTAAACATGATCGAGGCATTAGATGAGTTTTCATACAGCTAATGTAATTGATCCATCCAACATCAGACACGCTCAGCTGATGACATCTGGAAACATACATTTTGTGAATATTATTTAAAATGCAGCTATATAGATAGTAGGACATACAATCAGAGGATAGAAAAAATGGTCTTAATAAATAATGAACTGGTTCACAAGTAACAGAAAACAGAAATGAGGCAGGCCATCTTGGAGGTGGGTGGAGGGCATTAATGCTGTTGCAGGCAGCACATAGACCAGTGGCTAAGGATAGAGAGAAATGGAGGCAGTTGGAGGAGGCCTTTGCCAACCTATGGCATACACACAGAGTAAGCGATGAAAATGTCAATTTTTTTATGAATTAATTAAATAATTGTCATAATATTTCAGCTATGGGTCCCCATGGACCCGTGGCTGAAAAACGTACGATTACAATAGATTTAAGTACCTATGAAATGTAAAAATACTGTCTGAATAAAGGCTATATATTATTATTATAATTATATAGATAGTATACATTCCCATGAGACTCCGAACAGACAGACCTGGGCTTTTAAGTTTGTTTGATTAAGTATATCTCTTAACATTTATGATGTCAATGATTAAATTGTTCACCAAAAGTAAAATAATAAACTTTCAACTCCTCGGTTTCTTAGTATTAAGTACAAGACCTATGTTTGCGGCTAAATTGAATATTTGAAATTCAGAACGGAGTCTCTCTCATTGAGTGTGTTAAAAGCTAAAACTGGTGCCAGACTATTTGAACTGTAGAAAGGCATCTGACGTAGCTCAATGATTATCTAGTAGATAAGTAATTTTTCCTAAAGGAAAACATTGTAAGGGAATCTTAACACTAGTTTAAAACTTTATTTAATTTCAGTGTAATTTATTTCTTTCAATAAGTAGGCACAAGTGTGGATGCCTGCAAACTTAAAAACATATTATCTAGGTCTAGGTTTAAAGGCATACCACATTCAGTCGCTTGTAAAATTAAAAGAACAAAAATCTGATCCAAAATATGGAATACCTTCAACAATGTTGTGACCCAAATTTTCTGCTTTGGCCAGTATCTGATATTTGTGATATTCAGCAGAGCTAGTCCGGCACGAGGCAGCCAGGAGACGGTAGTCTGTTGTCTCTATTACTGTAAAATAAAAGCATTTTAAGTAAAAAATCGAGGGTTAACATTAAATTTAAACAACGCGGGAATTTTGTACTGTTTCGCTTCTCGCAACTTACGTTGATGTTGAGAATAGATTTTAATCAGTACTTAGGTGCTTATTATCACAAATTAGCCAGAATATATCCTATCGCTTATTATTTTCTTTGACGCGATCTGTGTCACATCTTTTTTATATGAACTTGAAAATGGAAATTGTAATGGAAAGTGATTGGAAAATATTTAAAATATATTATTTATCCGATTTGACATCGATTGATGGGAATGACAGTTTTTTTTAATATTACAAACAATTTACCCGATTGTTAAAGGGAAGGGAATGTCTTTCCATAAGCCCTTTGTTTAGATCTTTTGAACGATGTATTATTTTTGGTAGGTATGATTTGTGTGCGATAGATAGTTATCGATGCATCGGTCTGATGCGAGCGCCGCCATCCGATGTCAGCTTTCCTTGGGAATGCATTCGATTCGTAGAACGAGATGTTTGTACTTAGTAAATATAGCCGGAAGCCACTCGACTGGCAGTGTAAGTAACTATTTATTGAAGAAAAATGTACATTACCAGCTGCTTTTTTTCCCGCGCAGTTACCTCAAGCCGATTGAGGAAATGGGCGAAAATTTTAATCAACTCAATAGGCGATGTGCAACCCATCGCTATTTTAATTCTCTTTTACAAGCTTTTATTTAACTTGCAAATCTTGCAATCTATGGTGTATGTTATGTTTAGGTCAAATCTTGCAAGACAATTTTCAACCAGTTATCCCCTACCACTGAACTGAAATTTCGCATACATGTGTCAGATAATAGGTACAATATTACGGAATCAATGAGCTGTTCTGATGATGGAGCCGGGAGATATAGACGGAACTCGGTTAGTAAACAACATAACCTCATTGAGTAGGACTTTTTCGTAGGAGTTATGGAAAGTAGTTACGAAAAATGGAAAAAGGGTCAATTGATTTGTCTTGCACGAGCACTTTATGGTAGACGATGCCTACGGTCTAATCACGGAGGTGGAAGGTGGACGATGGAACTCAGTAATAAAACGATGCAACTCCATCGAGTTTGCGCTTATTTCATTTGTCAATAGTACTTTGGCATCACAATAAAAGCTTATAACATATTTTTTTTCTATCTTCAGGCCCACCATTATTTGTTTGTTTGGCCAACACTGGTGTTAGATTTTCAGGCTGCCTAAAGGCATCTGACAAGGCCTTCCGATTCCGAAGCACGAAGAAGTTTGATTGTTGCACGTTTTTCGACATTCATTTGTCCACCGAATCGCATTTTATCGACTTTGTATGGCACTTGTGGTCACCTCTCCAAGTGCGGACCACGCCCGGCGCCTATGATAACCTAGGATTTGTCTACGGCCGTCGTGAACAGCAGTGGTCTTTGCGGAGAGCGTCATGCTCCGCACTATGCGCAGGAGGCGGGCCTATGGCCTGCAACTGCTGCCCGCATAACGAGGGCCAGTCGGGCGATGAAAACGGAATACCGTTGCTCGACAAAAATGGTCCTCCGGGTTGAAAGGCGCCTCTGTGTCAACACGCGCCTTTACCTTAGCGGGTAGAACTGAAGGCCGACGGGCCACCCCGCAGGCCACTCCGACTCCTCTCGCTAATTAAGAGGGTGTCGTGAGTGAGCCAAGCCGAGGCCGCTGAAAAGCGGCCGCCGCGCCAGGTCTGTGGAGCGAGAGTAGCACACGGGCCTGGCAATAGCGGTATCAGCGTTGACACCGCGAAGTTTTTCGTAGTAACACCACATAACTTTTCCGGTCTCCCGTGACTGATAAGGTAAGGTATTCGAAGGGATTTTGTCCGCGTCAAAAAAAAATAGGATTTGTCTACGCCGTTCGGGATAAAGACGTAATACTGTGTGAACAAAAATCACGGCCAATGCCCTTGAGAATATGAACTTAACGTCCAAAAGTTCCAGACCGTATCAGAGCGATAACAAAGCTTTCATGGTAATGGACAGCAGCTTATCTCCAGAGCTTATCGATATTATTAACCATCGAATTGACTCAGTTTTGTCCGACCGTGAAGTGAAAGCTGATGTGACAATATGAATGAAGAGGACTTGATAAATGTATGTACTTACTTATTTCTTATTATTGATCATTATTTTTTAAAGGTACTTACTACTAAGATATACCTAGTAGTAGTTCGCCCCGAACTATGGAACTTGCGAACTTGGCAACCCCTTAATGAATCCCTACATGAATTTTTCGGGGTTGAAATAAATTAATTGAAAGAAAACGGAGGTATCATTTAATTTTTTGTCTTGACCAAGCACTAGATAACCCTTCAAACTATTTTGTGAACTACTATATAGTTTACAGTAAGAACCTGAAGCTTTTTTGCACACATTTGCGAAAAACGGCCACTTTTGGCTAATGCAGTGCGTAGAAAAGCTTCACGTTCTCACTTTAAACTGTAAGTAGTTAATAAAATAGTTTGACGAGTTATCTAGGGCAAAATTTTAAATGATATCTCCGTTTCCTTTCAAATTATTTATTTCAAATGGGGGCAGCACTGGACTAAGAAAATTTCATGTATCTTTAGCCATATTCTAACTTAGAAATTGTTTTCATGTAGTGACATGAAAATTTCTTTTGGTTCTTTCTTTGTGGTTTGTTTGCTCGGTGTTGCTTAACATACGATAGCGCTACTTAACCTTACTCCCCCAGACCACCGAGCTCCTCACCATAAAAATCTTTTATAGTCTTTGTGCAAAGGACGCTGTTACTTAATTATACATATGTATGTGGCGACCTCTACGCCATTACGAGGAACTACAACATGATGACATCAGCGGTATCCTAAATCTCGATGTCAGAGTTCGCCTGATACAATACAACATCCGACGATACACCGTAGTCGCCTCTTATGACCAGAGGTCGGAATTAGGTAGAGTTATTTATATACTTACACTGATTTCATGCAGCGAAAGAAGAAAATGGATATGCCTCCAATCCCGGGATTAATTTTAAAGAGCAAAAAAATCCTGTGATTGCTTAAATAAAAAGTTATTAACTTCTTCACAATTTTAACCACTGCACGCGCGGCGTTGCAATATGTTAAAACTAATAAAAATATTAATGTAAATACTAATAAAAATTGTATGTCATTATCTTTGTTTTATTTGATAATTTATTTGTAATATTGTTGGCAACATGGGATTGTCTATTAGAAATCCCGGGAAGATCCATATTAATATCAACATTTCGATGCAAGTACATAAATATCTCTACCTAATTCCGACCTCTGCTTATGACACCCGTGGTACCGGAAATGGGTGGCTACACTGACGGTACTACACGGACAACTTTTGTAAATAATTTATTTTGACCGTTGTTTTGTAAATATCTATTTACAAAATGCGTGTTCATAGGTAGGGACAATCCCACGAGAACGTCACATTTTTGCGAGATAAATAGTATCCTATAACTCCTGAGTTAATCCAGGCTATGAGCTATCTAACTGCCGCAATCAATATACTTACCTCCTTACAAATAGTACGTTAGTTAGGGTATGCGGGCTAGGTGTAAGCGTTCTATGTGTAGCGTAAACGTAGATCAGATAACGCGAATGCTAACAATATCCTAAATCATGTACTGTAAATAATAATATATTTATTTAATCAATTTCTTAAATAATAATTTTTACATTATAGACACACTCATTACATAAAGGATGTGTTAGATAGTGCCTGAGCTAGGATGAAACTCCCTGTATTTCAGGCGTTTAGAAGCTACATTAAAGATACACAATAATCAATTGAACAATGTTTAAAAAAATGGGAAAATAATTTAATAAATGTAAAGTACTTATGCTAGTAATTCCTCTGTATCTTCATACGACATATTCAGGAGGGCTTCTTGGAGTATATTCTTAGTCTCAAGGGCGGATCCAGGATATTTTCCTGGGGTGGGGGGCACAAGGGGCTGACCTGTTATGTTTCCTGCTAAAGATGTCTAGCAATTCATTAGGGTCCATTTTTTCCGCAACGTCTTGATGGATGTGCATTACAGCCAGTCCATTCAAACGCTCTTCTGTCATCCTGTTGCGAAGATATGCTTTTAAGTGTGTACTGTGATGGGAACTCCACAGTATACAAAAATATCGTCTGGGATCACGTGCCCCCGTGCCCACCCCCTCTAAATCCGCTACTGCTTAGTCGCACTAAGTGTGAGACTAAGTCCATTCAAGTCTAGTTGATTATTAACACTATTGTAAAGGAGTGGGCCAAGGGAAAGGAAAAATCTAGAGGAGAAGATATGTTATGTTTTTACTGTGTCCAGAAGAGCAGATTTGTTATAAATCTTTAAATTTCAGCTCGACACGTCCAAATACGAATTCCCCAACACGTTATGGCACACCAAGCCAGTCAGAGAGATGGTCATCAAAGCCACGGCGATGGTGGTCGTCGGCGTGGCCGGCGTCTTCATGAACTCCGTCATCTTGCTCATCCTCATCAGAAATAGGTATAATCATATTATAGGTACCTTCTGCCCCAAACTAGGCCTGTGTCACTCCCCGTTTAGGTATCGAAAATATGCCTACATTATTACTATGCGCGCGGCGACCACACCGGAGGGGAAAATTCGGTTACATGAATCTTTTGTCTAAAGTAGTAAGAATGAATTTGGCTTGCAGTCGTTGTCTAGATATCTAAACGAAGATGTAAGGAGTTCGCGAGGACGTGAGCTAAATTAAACCACAGCGCTAACCATATTGAGAAGATATTTCTTTGAATTTCTTTTCTGAGTAAGACTTCTGTACGTGAATACTAGTACTCATTTTGTGCCCAAACGACTGAGTCCGTGGTCCAGTGGTCAAGGCGTCGAGTGGTCAAGCTATGCAAGGATGCGTTCTGGTCTACACTTTGGGTCGCACAGGTCAGACGCCATTTGCTCTGTGTAAAAACCAGTCACCTCGTCAAATCACCTAGGTTAGGTACCGTACCCCGAGCTCCGAAGCGGCGCATTACCGCTGAGGATGCAACCGGGAATACGCTCTGATGATAATGATGATTATCACACCCAAATGCATAACATTCCTCTCAATAGTCAGCCGCTCCTAGTCGCGCTAGTTTTAAGACACGAGTGTTTAAGCACTTCTTGGCCGATCTATAAGAGTAGGTAGATTTAAAAATTGCTGCATACCCAACATTTAGACTATCTGTATAACCCAAAAGGTGGACTGGTAGACAACGCTTTTATAGTTAAGTTCGCCTATTATTATGTACAATTTGTATTTGATGAAAATAAAGGTTACTTATAATTAACAGAATATCCGCTGCTGTAGGTATGTTTTTTTATGTAGCTGTATTGTCTCTGTATCTCTTGAGTACAATAAAGCTGTTTAAACAAACAGGTGGCTGTGGAGCGCGAGTAACTACCTCGTGGGTAACCTGGCCTTCATTGACCTGATTACCTTGATGTTCTGCCCGTGGTTCATGCTGGTCAGGGATTTCTATCAGCAGTATGTGTTGAAGAATTTCGGCTGTCAATTTGAAGGGTTCTTGCAGGGTAATAATTTTTTTTTTGTTAGAAGTATTTTATTTCAGGCACTTTAACATTTTAAGAAACAAACTTCTTTCTTTTTGCGTGTCGATTGTTAATTAGTTTTTTATGTACTATCAACCCAATATTGGGCTATTCAAACAGCAAAACATACTTACATATTAATACACTTATCAGTTGCAAGAAGTGCAATGCTGGAAATAAGAAGATATGGGTTTACCCATATAGAGTATACATGTGTGTATTATTCGTATGAACAAAGGGGACCCTTTCTGAATGACTATCTTTTCATTTACATTGGAATCTGACGCGTATAACGTTTGTTGTGAAATTGTCATGTTTAACCCTAGAGACAAAAAAGAGGTGTAAGTTTGACGTGTCTCGTGTGTGTCTGTCTGTGGCTTCGTAACTCTCGAACGGATGGACTGATGTCGATGCGGCTTTTTACGCGAAAGCAAGTTTCCTTGCGGCGGTTCTTAGCTATCTTTGATTAAAATTGGTTTAGCCGTTCTAAAGTTATTGGGACGAACGTTCGAAAGTTGTGGCTTTTTTATATTTTCCTAACAAATAGGTAAACTTGTGTCTTATCCACAACGTTTTCCTGCTTTCAGCAACTTTACTACTAGCAGGCGTAGGAGCAGTCATGTTGGTTTCGTACGACAGGCTGGCTGCAGCAGCACTTTCGGCCGACGCGAGGGTCACAAGAAACATGGCGCCGAAAGCTATAGTGTGCACGTGGATTGTTGCCATCATGCTGTCCCTGCCTTGGATAATTAAAAGGGACTACACGGTATGAAATTTCCTACCAATAACTCGGTTACTTGCATTAATCCTTGTTGTTTTACAAACACGATAACAACAAGGAATAGTGTCCTACCTAGCATGTTCGTGATATCTAAGCCTTAGAAACTTGGGAGATTGCTGGATTTCCGTTTCAGCCAAGGGTTGAAATAGTACCAGAAACAATGTGAATTCTTTTATTGAAACGAAAAAAGGCAAAGATGTTTCGGTCCCGACATCAGAATATTCTGATGTCGCAATAGCAAAGATACTGACCCTATTCTGAAGCTTTTTGTAAGCAAATATATGCGTATATTTGCTTACAGAAAGCGATGGTAATCAAAACTATCTGCGTGAACGTAGGTACCTATTCTGTAACGTGAAACACTGAAACGATTACAAATTTAACAGCTATAAACCTGTATTTTTTTCAGGAGCGGCAATGGATAGATTACTTAGAAACGTTCTGCGTTGAAGACGTCCAAGTGCTTGGCATATACTGGCATTTTACTCTTTCCTTGCTCGTTTGGATTCCTCTTGGACTCATGGTTGTTACCGTAAGTAAAAATAAATTTTGTCTCTATGGCGGAATTACACATTTGCCGACAGTATAATAGGGTACTGTATATTTTACCGCTAATAACCTGGGTTCACTGGATTGCTTATATGTAGAGCTGTTCTAACTGAGCACAACTGTTGTCCGCCTTATGTTCAAGCATATAATATATAATAAATAGTACAGGTTCCAGCCTGCTCAGCTGGCTGGTAAGTCCGCTATTGACTTAACAAATATTTAAATAAGTCACTTGTGTAAGTGGATATATCCACTCACTCATGTACAGGCTGCTCAGCTGGCTGGTAAGTCCGCCATTGACTTCACAAATATTTGGATTAGTCAAGTGGATATATCCACTCACTCATGTACAGGCTGCTCACTTGGCTGGTACAACAAATGTTTGAATAAGTCAATTGTAGGAAGTGAATATATCCATACTCACACATACGATATGAGCCAAAAACGCAGATGCACATTTGGTCTTAAATAACCTAAGATTAATCATCAAGAATCATTTTGTTTATGTGGTCTTACTACCTCATCATATCAGCATATACGAAGTGGCAGTGGGCGAGATACATAATTATCGCAACGAACCGATGGCCGATGGGGCAAAAAGGTTTTTTCAATGGCGACCACGCACTGGCAAGCGAGGCGTGGGACACCCTCCCACAAGGTGGTCAGACAATTTGCGACCAAGATCGCTAAAAAGCGCTGGATGCAGGCCGCTCTAGATTAATCTAGATCGGTAAATTTGGAAATCTTTGAGAGAGGTGTATGTCCAGCAGTAGACTTTATGCGGTTAAAATGATGATATTAAATTTTTATATAAATAAATAGTTTGATTTAATGATAAAGGGTTAAATATCTAATCATATCCTACTCTCCTAAGAGCCAAATAAAATCATATCATCTCAAAAGATTAAAGTAATCTATGTTTTTTTAAAGTATGGCACGATTATGTGGCGCCTTGAGTGCAGTGCCCGGGAGCTCTCCAACCGCGGGAGCGGACAGGCTGTGGCCAAAGCCAGGAGTCGAGCGCTGAGGATCACGGCGTGTGTCCTGATGGCCGCCGTTGTCTGTAGGATTCCGTACACTGTGCTCATTTACTGGAGGAACAACTTGAGCAACGAGATCAATTCGGTAAGTACAAGTATTCAGCTCTTGTATTTACGATATTTTGAAAATCCTGCTTGCTTCTCTTTTCTCCAAATAATCACTCCTGAAATCGGTAGTTAGTGCGAGTATATTGTATAACAAAATAAACTTAAACTAATTGAATGTTAAATTCAGTCCATGTTACTGACTACAATTTTCCCCAAGGAACACACCTATACAATATGTAGCAAAAACCCTGTCCGATCCCTGAAAGAGCAACTCATACCGTCAATATGAACAACTCTTTCTATGGGACCAATTGCCGGGCCGGCCGAACACGTTTGTGTAAAAATTTCGATCATTTTCGAGTTTCAAGCATCCGTAGGTCCCGTAAAAAAAGTAAGATCAAGGATCGGACAGGGTTTTTGTTACATATTGTATAACATATATTTCATATCAAAATATGAAAAAAAAAAAATTATTATTTCCTATTTTTATTCGTATTCCCTTTTTTTTCTACGGATACTACATGCTTCTTTAGACCCTAAGTTCTTTTTTTTTTACTTTACTCAGGTGGAAGGCAGCTACGACGCCATGTGGTTCGTGGCCAACTACTTGATGTACCTGAACTGCGCTGTGAACCCTCTGATCTACGGCTTCACAAATACACGGTTCCGCAAAGCTATGGACAGAACTCCGGGAGTGGCGTGGTGCAAATTTGGTTCTTGGTGTTGTGTTTGTATCAAGGTAAAAAAACTTTCTTAACTTATAGCAAGGCAATGGTATTCGTATTCTTTGACAAATACTATTCCCAGCAGATGATGATAGTTTAGCATTATGCCTTCCAGCATTCATCTACCTAGTCTGACAATGTTCATCTGATAAGAAAACTTAGGCCATTTTTTTTCAAAGTGTAATGTTTAGTTTTTGTGACCCATGGCTTTTAAAGTATACAGTAAGGCACAGGAGGGAGCACTGTCCCCCCAGAGGACGAAGCTAATGCAGGAATGCTCACGAACCATCAAATATTTATATATTTAAAGAAGTAATCCAAAGATTACTTACTTCTGTTGCAAAATAGAACTGGTCTCAGATGTATATTAGGTTTCCATTTTTTACGTAGCCGGTCTCACAGCTCGTGCAACATAAACCTTAGGTACATTCTTGTGTTTCTCCGCCATGTTCCCCCCCACCTTTCAAAAATCCTGGTTACGTCCTTGGCCAGGCATAAATTAAAGACACAAGATCTATGATCTGCAGCGGATCAATTAAACTGGCTTAATCTCGATTTCATTTTCAGTTGCACAGAAAACAAATCGTCGAGGTAGACAAGAACACAGAAAAGATATTTGTGATTGAGGGTACCCCGCGGCCAAACAAGAAACTGACGCACGTCATCAAGAATATCCTGCACATCAATAAGGAAACCCTGGACTTCAGCATAAAGAACGATGAAATTACAACCAAACCCACTAGAATTACTCCTGTTAATTAATAAGTCATTTATAGGGTTCATTACCCAAAGGGTAAAAGTACGACCCTATTACTAAGACTCCACTGTCCGTCCGTCCGTCCGTCCGTCCGTCCGTCCGTCTGTCTGTTTGTCACCAGGCTGTATCTCTTGAACCGAGATAACTAGACTGTTAAAATTTTCCCAGATAATGAATTTCTGTTGCCGCTATAACAACATTAACTAAAAACAGAATGAAATAAATATTTAAGTGGGGCTCCTATACAATAAACGTGATTTTTTATAGATAATGGTGCGAAACTCTTCGTGCGCGAGTCCGACTCGCACTTGGCCGGTTACTAGCTTTTAGGCCGAGCGCATCTATCTATCTCGCTCGAGGCCTCTTTCCTATACAGGGTCGGCCCTCCTAATACATTTTCGCTATTCTTGGCTGTTCGATTTTAATTATGGCTTAAGGCCAGTCATGACTAGTAAATACCTTTTTCCAAACTCCGCCTTTTTCCCCGCTCCCCCTCAAATCGTGGTATTTCGATATATAATCATTTCATTTCATCGCATCGTATGACAGTGGCGCCATTTTCGTAAAACTATAAGACAGACTGATCCTATCTTTAATTTCATAATTTACTCAGGTCTGTTTTGCTACAGCAATAACTGCGGTTGTACAGGCCCAGGTTCAAATCCCGACAAGTGTCCTACAATTTTATATTTTTGTATTTTTTGTTACGTACCTATTTTTATATTTACAAAATAAAAGCTTTCTTTAAGATAGGTATACTTTTATTATTATTTAATTTTTTAGTTTGAAATATGAATTCTTATCTCTTTTTTTGATGAACGTCACGTCTGATAGAAACATAGTAAACACATCAATAATTTTAATATCACAATTAAATTAAAAATGGACAAATACATTTTAATTATTAAAAAACATTCGAATATTTTTTTATTATTTTGAAACACAGTTTACACCTTGATCTTACACAGTATTTGATTTTGGTTGCAAAAATATAATGCCTTTACAAACTAATTTTTAACCAACTTCCAAAGAGAAGGAGGTTATTAATTTGTCGCGATCTTTTATTTCTTTTTTAAGTATGTTCACCGATTATTTTAAGAAGCCTGGACCTGGACCAATTTGGAATATACTTTTTTTGTTTGAAAGGGTATACTTGTTAGGTGGTCCCATAGAAATTTTATAAATATAATAATGTAGTTGGTAAAGTAAATTATTAGTTTTGAAAAATTATTTAAGCAAGTAGTAAAAGTAAAACGCACTTATATCGCGTGACAATGCAATATTTTAACCGCATGGATGGAGCTGATCTGAAGCTGGAGCTAGAATGTAGCAATAGGAACTCGGTAATGTAACGACATAACCTCATCAAGTTCAGGCTCGTATGACTTGACGGGCACTTTGACTTTAGATGATATCCAGGGCTGATGATGAAGCTGAAAAGTGGCCATAGGAACTTCATAATAAAAAGACATAACCTCATCGAGTTTGGGCTCGTATGATTCGTCTTGACGAGCACTTTGTGTTTAGATGATCCAGGGTTGATGATGGAGCTGAATGGTGGCCATGGTAACTCTCTAATAAAACGACATAACATGAATTATTTATTTGGCAAATGAATTATGTATTCCACGGATACATAATTTGCAAATAAAATACTCCACCAATGTAAATGTCTAGGTAGTGTGTAGGTATGGATGGTAGGTTGTGCACTGCAGTGACCATCACAATGTCAATGTCAATATCGTCAATGTCGTCGTGGTCGTTGAGGTCGTCAATTTCGTTGAGGTCGTAGATCGATCTTATTTCTTACAGTGCCATCTGACCACGGATACAGAAGGAGGTCAACGAGGCCTTCAAGATCGTCAAGGTAGTCGAGGTCGTCTAGGTCGTCAAGGTCAACGAGTTCAGCGAGGTCTTCTAGATCGTTGAGGCTGTTGAGGTCGTCTAGGTCGTCGAGGTTGATGTTGAGGTCTTCGTGGTCACTGAGGTCATCGAGGTAGATGTCGAAGTCATCGAGTTCCTTTAGGTCGTTAAGATCGTCAAGGTTGTCGAGGTCGTCGTGGTTGTCAATGACGCAGTAATTTCGATCTCGACGACCGCGACATTGACCTCGACTACCTCGACATTGATCTCGACCACCTCGACATTGACCTGGATGACGTTCGACGTATTGAAGATCTTAACGATCTTGAAGTTCTCGACGACCTTAACGACTTCGACATGACCTTGACGACCTCGACGACCTCAGCGACTAAGACGACCTCAACGACTTCAACATCAAGCTCTACGACCTTGACGACCTCGTCAACCTTGACGACCTCGTCAACCTTGACGACCTCGTCAACCTTGACGACCTTGAAGACCTCGTTGACCTTGACGTGCTTGATATCCTCGAAGACCTTGACGACCTCGAAGGCCTTGGCGATTTTGAAGACCTCGTTGACCTAGTTGACCTCGGCGCCCTGGACGACCTTAACATTGACCTCAACGACCACGACGATATTGACATTGTGATGGTCACTGCAGTGCACCACTTAACCTACCTTCCGTACCTACACACTACCTAGACATTTATATTGGAGGAGTATTTTATTCGCAAATAATTTATTTGTGGAATACATAATCATTTGCGAATAATTCATTCATGTTCTATCGTTTTATTACAGATTTCCTATGACCTTCCAGCTCCATCATCAGACCCTTAATACCATCTGATCACAAAGTACTCGTCAAGACGAATCAAACGAGCTCAAACTTGATGGGGTTATATTGTTTGATTACGAAGTTCCAATGGCCCCCTTCCAGCTCCATTATCAGACTCTGGAAACCATCTGATGACAAAGTACTCGTCAAGACGAATCAATCGAGCCCAAATTTGATGGAGTTATGTTGTTTTATTACTGAGTTCCTATTGCCACCTTCTCCAGCATCAGATCAGCTCCATGTCGTTACATTGCATTGTCACGCGACATAAGTGCATTTTACTTTTACTACTAGTAGGTATATAAGTTTTTCAAAACGAATACATTTTCATAACGAATACATTTTCAAAACTAAAAACCGATTGATTAACCCCTTTTTGGAAGTCTGTCAAAAATTGGTTTGTATGTATATACATTTTATTTCTGCAACCAATTTATCATCAAATATTACTGCGTAAGATGTGAAGTGTGTTTACAATATCCCCGGTCAGGGCAAGTTGGAAAATGGCCTTTTTCAAATTGTCCTGGGTCTTGGATGTTTATATATATAGTATCCCATAACACAAGTATCGAACTTACTTTGGGGCTAGCTTAATCAGTGTAATTTATTTATAAATAAAAAAAAACTTTATTCTGTTTTTAGTATTTGTTGTTTTAGCGGCAGCAGACATACATACATCATCTGTGAAAATTTCAACTGTAGCCATTACGGTTCATGAGATATAGCGTGACAGAAAGACTGATGGACGGACGGACAGACAGTGGAGTCTTAGTGAAAGGATCCCGTTTTACCCTTTAGGTACGGAACCCCACAAAGGTTAGTGTTAAGCTTCGTTTACGTATATAAATAATAAGTTATTACTTATAAAACATTTTAAAATATGACTGTCCTTTACTAAAAAAATTATACCGAGCTTATGTCATTTGGATTGATTTAAGGGTTCTAAGGATACCTCATGCATCCAAATAAAATCAGTTTAGCCGTTTCAAAACGTAAATACATACATACATGCGTACTTGAACACTAAAACAATACATTATGTATCCCAATATACTTTTTATAAAGTAAGTATATTGGGATAGTCGCGTAAAAAGTATGTAAAAAAGTCTAGTGCAAGAAATAAAGGAAATTGCACTTCCTGTGCAATGATTTGTATAGTTTTCTTTTTTAATTCTAAAAGCAAACCATCTACTAAATACTTCTGTGATTTTTTCGAACCGGTATAATTTAGCGTAAGGATTAACTAATATTAACCCTTTCATCGCGAGATTTTATATCAGTTGTCGTGCTCTCAGGGCGAGGCAATTTGAAGTGAATCGAAAATAAATACCTACATCCAAAAAGGGATGTGGATACTTATTAAGTATTGACGACCTCCGAGGCGTAGTGGTCACCATGCTAGTCCTCCACCCAGAGGGTCCGGGTTCGATCCCCGGTCAGGGCAAGTTGAAAAATTTTTCAAATTGTCCTGGTTCTTGGGTGTCTCATATTTTATAACAAATACATACAAAGTATGTATTTGTTATAAAATATGGTGCCGTTGAGTTAGTTTCCCATAACACAAGTCACGAACTTACTTTGGGGCTAGCTCAATCAGTGTAATTTGTCCCTATATATTTTTTAATATATTATTAAGTTATGTGCAATATAAGCCAGTGGCTTTTTGTCGGAAATATCCGACGCTCTCGAAATGGGCACGAAAATGTTTGTCGGATAAATCCGACGTTCGCGGGGAAAGTTAATAGTATAATAAAAACTATTTATATCGGAAGTATTTAAGTCATTGCCCGTCCTTGAGTAAAAAAACAATCTTTTGCTTACACCAGTGTTATTCAACAATTGAAATACAACAAGAATTGAATATTAAAAATCTTTTCCACTTTGGAGTATCTTGCTAGTCTTCTTACCTATGTAAAATGTTTTATGTAGGATTTTAGGTATAGGCTCAAAGGGTAACAACCATCAACATATCCATTACAAACTTTTGATCAGGCCAAATTCCTAAGGCCCATTTACACGGTTTAAGTTTCTTGCCTGTTGAATACAAGTAAATTGAAGCAATACTGGACCTGCATGATCTAAACCAGTGTTTCTCAATTAGTGGTACGCGTACCCCCAGGGGTACGCAAAGTTACATCAAGGGGTACGTGCAGCAATCTTTAAACTAAGCTATTAAATCAGTAAAAAACAATTTTGCAAACAACAATTGTTTTGCAGAGCAATCACTGATCAATTTGTATGCTGGTCTTAGCGACATTTATCGTGTCGGCGAAGCAGCAATAAAATATTTATTGCCATTTTGCACAAGCTTAAAAACTGAACATTGTCACAAACTTCACCTCGAAGACGACTTGAGATTGAAGCTAACCAAAATGCAACCAGATTTTTCGGAGTTGTGTAAAGAAAATCGTGCACATTTGTTACATTAATCAAACTAGTATTCTCTATTATTAGTAATAAATGTAAAATACATCTGATTTCCTTTTTTATCGTTCCTGCAATAATAGGTTCGCAAGTTTGAGGTCTTTCTTGGAGTGGTACGTAAAAAAAACGAATTGGGAACCACTGATCTAAACGAAACGACAGCCACACAAATAATTTTATGCTTCAATAAAATGGTATGCAATTTATGCAAAAGGCAAGAAACTTGCCCTTGCACTGTCTTAATGGACCTTTACTTTGTATTTAACTTTGTAGCGTATGGACCTCCACATATCTCTCAGCTGTGGCTTTGAAAATATATTAAAGTTTGATACCTATACTTTAAAATTAAATTTTAAAAGCGTGCAAAAGTGCCTGTAAAGGTCTAATTACTGAATAAACATTTGAATTTTTATATTGATCTGTTCTATTTGTCGATAGATAAGTCTGTGGTTTTCAGGATATCATACTGTATCGCCGTTTGAGGCACTTCCGTTTGGGATCTCGTCTCCGAGATCCAACTGGCTGGATAGATCTTGTATCTTGGCTTCCAGGGCGTCTCGCATATGTGGTTCTACCCTTAGAATGTTCGTAGCTTCTTGCAATAACACCATGCTTTCCATCAGTTGATCCTGAATGCAGTGAAAAATAGGTTTAATTCAGTTATGAATAGAAAAAATATCTGCCATCCTTAATCAGTCTTAGTTTGAGTGAGTATGGTACTACTTTAAGGAGTGCAGACGTTTTTATTGAATTGACCGAAAAACGTTAGGATCAGTATTTTTATGACGAAATACAAATGCTCATTTTAGTATTTTTCGAAGTTGTAAGCTGCAGAAGTGAAAATGGGCAAAAACCTAGAAATTCTCCTAAATACAGGAAAATTCCTAGGTTTTTGCCATGGAAATGATGAACTTAAAATGTGAATATTTTAGTAACATATTTAAAATTTTGAACAATTAAAAATACATTTGCTAGTACCTATATATAGTATTCAAATATCCACAGTGAGATGTACTGATTGCGCAACAGGTCGGCAGGAGTTGTTGGCAGGGCTCCAATATTCCTAATTTAGGTTTGTTTTGGTATCGGAATATTGTGATTATGATTATCTATAGCCTATCAATTCCTTTTTAGAGTATTTTCACATAATTTGCAAGGAAGTTTGTCTTATCTTTTTCGTAATTTCAATCTGTTTTAGCGGTTATTACTCCTTTTTGGCTACGCATGAAATACGAGCATGAATAGTAATTAACTATGTCACTAACAATGCCTACTTACGTATCCAAAGGGTGTTCGGATGATCGAAATTACCGAGATTTTTTTGAGAAATTGATAAAAATCTATTATAAAAAGGTTATAAGTACTCGTATAATGGGCCTTAGAGATATTTGTATTCAAAGTAGCCTTAAAAAAAAGTAATAACCATTCGTTCAAAAAAATTAAGAAAAAGGAAAACTTACTTGAGCTCCTGCCTTAGTAATCTTCCCAGTTTCGAACTCCCTCTTGGTCTGCATCGTCATCGCCGCCTGAAGGTCAAGCAGAAGCGTTCCTCTGAACCGTGTGTATCCGGGTTCGAGCTTGTCAGCAAGCTCTAGGAGTTCGTGGCACAAGTCTACTTTTCTTTTCAATAAATGGTCAGGTAGTTCTGTAAATAATAAAAAAACAAGATATAATAATGTGTACCTACTTATTTAAAAAATTAATAACTCGGTAAAAAAGTATGTACCTACTCAGAAGAATAAAGTAGTACTGTTTACTCAATTGCTATCTAGATCGGTTCGAATTCATTGATAACCAAATTTTTAGGTGAGGTAATTGTATTTGTTTTCATTTTTAATAATTTAAGTAATTAACGCTGACATAATACAACACTCTGTTGTAGGGTTGCTTTGATCCACATGAACCTTAGCCAATTTATTGACAGATAACATCCTTATTCCTCATCACTGGATATCTATCAAAGGAATTAAATCACGCTTTCTTAACAAGTGCTTCTACAATAAACAAGCTAGTGAAAAAGAGACAAGAAATTAGCGTAGGTACCTATATAACAATAGAAGCACCCATACTCCAATACCAGCCCGATAGA
Organism: Acrobasis suavella; assembly: GCA_943193695.1. NCBI lineage: Eukaryota > Metazoa > Arthropoda > Insecta > Lepidoptera > Pyralidae > Acrobasis > Acrobasis suavella. The sequence continues at coordinate 5,332,505 of OW971945.1, read as the reverse complement.
AGTACGTAGCTACGTACGTCAAGCAACACTGAGTGCTACGAAATGACGATAAAGTCGAATTTGCTTTGACATGGAACTAGGACGATACTATTGGACGACTATCGTGTTATTCTACGAAGTATTGGTTTCATGGTGCATCACAATTATGTTACTCTTCGTAACAACCAAGCAACATGCAACATTATGGGGATACCTAAATTTTCCGGGGTCCAGTGCTGCCCCCGTTTGAATTAAATCATTTAAAAGGAAACGGAGATATAATTTAAAATGTTGTCTTGACCAGGCTCTAGATAACTATTTTATAAACTACTGTTTATAGTTTAAAGTGAGAACGTGAAGCTTTTAAGTAATATTTGAGATTTAAGTTTTAATAAAGAAAATTATACAACAAATTTATTTGCTAGGCAAATTAAAAAAACTCCAACGACTAGTAACGAGTGGCGGAATTGCATATTTAGTGGAATTGATTTACGTAGCGCCATCTGTTATTTACCAGGAAAATTAAAAAACTACCTTCAAGCGTTAAACTCAATGACTCTTAAGCAGCTTATCCGATTTTTATTAAACATAGCTAAGAACCACCGCAAGGGAAATTGCTTTCATGTAAAAATACCGCATCGAAATCGGTCTATCCGTTCGAGAGCTACGATGCACAGACAGACACACAGGCTGACAGACAAACATTAGTGTCAAACTTATAACTCCCCTCTTTTTTGTTGGGGTTAAAAATAGAATGATTTTCTTTATTAAAACTTAAATTTCATGTTTCGAAATGTTGCGCCACAGAAAGTAACATCAGTATGGTACCATTTCACTATGGGATGTTGCTATTCTATCAGGTGATCTACCACTTGGCAGAAAGATGGATGTCGAACTAATGCTCGTCAATATTATTGGCACTGGCACTAATATCGATGTTTACCCTCCCTTGACCTATTTGGATGATACTTTAAGAACACCATGCTGTTTTAAATCTGATAAATGAGTAGAGGTGTGATTATTAATTGGATATCAACGGTAAAAAACTGAATATAAAATGTTTTATGCTAGATTCATAACTAGGAAAATTATTTAATTGCCTTAAATGGCGATATATTTAGACTTTCTACACCGTAGAATTCAGAAATAATCATGTTTTCTCTTTTTTCAAGCAGAATTTAAATTTTAAAGTAAATTATTACAGTAACCAACGCCAAATTGACTCGAACACCACAAGGCTTTTAATCCATACAAATTTAGTTTTAAATCTAAATATATATAACTCAAAGGTGCCTGACTGACTGACATAGTGATCTATCAACGCACAGCCCAAACCACTGGACGGATCGGGCTGAAATTTGGCATGCAGGTAGATGTTATGACGTAGGCATCCGCTAAGAAAGGATTTTGATCAATTCTACCCCCAAGGGGATAAAATAGGGGATGAAAGTTTGTATGAAACTTTGTCAATTTTAAACCGATCGGGCTGAGACTTTGCATGCATAAAGCTACTATGACGTAGGCATCCCCTAAGAAACGATTTTGATAAATTACACCCCTACGCGAGCGAAGCCGTGGGCACAAGCTAGTGGAACATAAGCTTGGAAAACCTTGGGGGAGGCCTATGTCCTGCAGTGGACTTCCTATGGCTGACATGACGATGAAACAAATAAATATATGTTAAATATTTTGGGAGATAGCCACAAAGAACAGAAGTGTCAAATTAACAAAACCAAACGAACACCTGTCAATCTAAATCCGGTTACTCATTCGATGAAGCGAAACACGAAAAATAGCTATTTTCATAGCTCTGAGTCAAGTAATTAAAAGACATTTGATATCTGGTCTAACTAAAAAAAAAAAAAAAATATGAAATAATAAATTACTGATAAGATAAAATACCTGATAAAGTGTATCCTTTATAGTTTCCATAGATTTGTATGAGCGCCAATTTAGCTTGTACCATCAAATGGTTGTCTGGGTGCAGCGTGTGACAGTACCTCTCGATGAACTCCTCAAACTCTTTAGGCCCATTCTTATTCAGCTTGTTCAGGTCTTGGGACAAGGCGTTGTTGCCCCAGACCATCTGTCTTCCTTGAATGAAGTGCTCACATTTTTCGCATTTCCACAGAGCACTTTCATCTAGAGGATTAGTTGAAACTAACTTGGGCCCTACAGACGGATCTTCATTACTAAACGGACCATTACACATTGAGCAATAAATGCTTCCTATATAAGTTCCCAATTCAGTAGGGTCTCTACATCTTTCACATTCACACTCAAAGCACTTGTTGTTTCTGAGGTGTCTTCGTCTGTCCAATGTTCCCCATAAAGATTGAGTATAAGTAGTCGTGATCATTTCACCTTTAGCAATTGGCACAGTCGCTATCACTGCCATATAATAATCATCTCCGACAAATATATGACGTGTGTTGGGCTTGCAACAGTGATTCATCATAGATGCGGTCACGTAAATAGCTCTAGACCGTTTGGTGCCTTCGGGAGACCTCACATCAAAAGCATTGGTATCAAAAATTGAAGCAACTTTTAATATAGTCTCTTCGTCCACTTGCATTCCTAGTACTTGTGTTATAAAGGTCACTAGATTCGCTTTTAGCACGAGATATAACGGTGTGTCTTTTCTGTCTTCTAAATGAGATTCCAAGCTCATAATATTTTCAAACTGAAGTGGATTCGCAGTCCTCATGAGCAATACTCTAAGCGGTGAAATAACACAATATGCGGCTTCAGCTTTGTCCGGCTTTTCGTACTTTATCGTGCACTTGTATTTCCTATCCGACATAGCTTTGCATTCTGGTTTATGGATATCAGTCTTTTCACATTTCGGTCCACACATAGGCCAGTTGCACATGGAACATTTGTAATAATCGTATTTATCTTCAATCTTCATAGGTTCCAGTTTCTTGCCGCAGCCGAGGCAGTGAGGCGAGCAGCTGATCTTAGGTCCAATAACGGCTGGTTTTTCTTTAAGTATCATTTCACCTGCCTTGATATCTCGGGTCGCTACCATGTGTCTTCCAATAATGTCTGAGACTTGAATTTTGAAGGCGCAGCATTTGAACTTGTGACCTTCCCGCCATCCTAGCTTCTGGTGGGCTCTGGAGCAGTAATACACGAGTTTGCATCCTCCACAGATCTGGTTCGCCGGTTGTTGGCAGACCTCGCAGGTCGGGACCTCCCGCTTCAGATCCATTTAGTTCAGCACGACGACGCGGCCGCCTCGGCCGGTTTCTAACACAATACTCGTTTTAAATAGATATGTATAATTAACACGCGGTGTAAGCTCGGATAGGTGCCAAGAAAATGAAGCATGGATGTTGTTTGTACATGTTTCGCTTTTGTATAACACTTTGAGTTAGTGGTAGAGTATTTTTATTATGAGAGATATTGTCTTCAGGAATTTCATTGTACTCGTAACAAACTGCGAAGTAATTATTCTGGCTAACCAATAAGACAATTTTTGCTGAAAATAAGTAATTCAGGGTCAAAACTAATAACGAAAAAAGGAAGATACTATGATTAGGTATATTAATGGATGAAGTAAAATATATATTTTGAAAGTATTATTTATTTTTAACAACCCATCATAATGTATTCTAAAATGTCTAATAGATATCGCTGCTATTTGTAAGATCGTTAGTAGGGAAAGACCATGATATCGAAGTTTATGGTAAAGGTTGGCCTCTACAATTTCAAAGTGTCCCCGAAAGTGAAAATAATTGATTCATTCTTACAACAACATGCTTTCTCCTCGTTCAGCTAGCATTCAATTTTCATTTTTGTTATCATAGTGTGAAACAGATGTCGCTTTTGATAGCTAGAACTAAGACTGTGTTTTATATTGATAATTTTCATGATTTGCATATAGAAATGAATAGATGGTAGGATAGGTAGGTACTTAAAAAGCTAAACACACAATTTTTTTAATAAATTTTTTTAGAGCTCCTTTAATTACCAAAGACCAGTATAAAAGCTTTCTTCAGAGCTTATTTATGGAATGTCTCCAAGTAAGTTAAATAATAAAAGAAAAGATTTCTATACGTACCTGATAAGTAACCGATTAGTTATCACGTAGGAAAAAGCATTGTAGTCGTACTAGGTTCCTTTTTAGGGTTTTGTAGTAAACAAGGAAACGTTATAGTTCTGCCATGTTTGTAGTTCTGTCCATCTGGCCGTACTAGGTTCCTTTTTAGGGTTTTGTAGTAAACAAGGAAACGTTATAGTTCTGCCATGTTTGTAGTTCTGTCCATCTGGCCGTCCGCGGTTTTACTCAGAGACTAATTATACGTTTGAGAAACTTTACTGTAATTTGGCATGGGTGGGTATATGTTTTATTCATTATCAAAAAAGTGGTATAAAAATAATCATGAAAAATTTTTTGGGTACCTACCCCCATACAATACAGTGGGAGTCAATATTTTTTCTCGATTAACCCATCGTGTGGAGTATCGTTGAGGTCTTTCACAAAATATTGTAAGTTTGTCAAAACCTTTTTTTGACTTAGTGATCCGTTTCTGAAATATTTGGTTTGATAATGCAAATTTTCATTAGAGTCATGTCCCCCTCTAACTGCTGAACGGTTGTAGTATGTATAACGAAGTTTAAAATACAATCAGAGCTGAGCAGGGTTTACAAATTAAAAAGTTATAGTCGACTACTTATTAAATGTACTCGGAAAAGGAAAATTTCATACAAATTTAATAGAAAAATTTTTGACTATTTTATTTGCGTGAACTCAAAGTCGGCATTCGTAACTATGGAACCCTACACTGGGCGTGGCCCGACACACACTTGGCTGGTTAATAATTATGAAGTGTTGTGATTGCAAGGGTGGTGAGCAGTAGTCCGAAGAGGGCCTGACAAAATGATGATTTTGCATGTTTCACAAAAATCTTCGTTCTTTATAAACAATAATAATAACTGATGACCTTTTTCATTCTTTCCCACAAGGTTACGTAAGCAAAGCTCTGGATCGCCGTAGTCGCAAAAGCTCTCAGTGCGTGTAACCGTGCGCATGCGGTTATGGGAAAAACTCTGAATTAAATTGTGAGTTTTTCATTAGCCTAAGTGTCCACAGTGTATTATAAAAATTAGTGAAATAGTTTTTTTTTTTAATTGCGGGGCATGAAGTTTAATTAGAAGTTTTTATTTAATAATGAAACCAAAGAATTGTGATTAAAAAATTAATAAGAAGCAAAGATTAATTAAAAAGAAAAATTTATTTTGATGTGAATTAGTTTCGCAAAAAAACTTAAATAGGTAAGTATTATTTTTATAAAAATATAAACTGAATTAAAAATAGTTATATTTTTTTTAGTTTGGTAAAAAAATATCTCATGATTAGGTAGATATGTATCTTTAAAAAAAATTGATTATATTAAATTAAATATATCATTATTTTAACAATGTTAGTAACAAGCAATCTAACTATTGGATTGCTTGAAGCTGGTACAAATTAAAGAAAGAGAAAGCTGGACTTTCACCTTTTGGAAAGGTATTTGTTATTTTACATGCAGATATTTCAGTAAGTCATTAAATTACATATTACTATATTTTAAAACGAAAGTAATAAATTAAAGAATAGGTATTTTATTATATTAGAATTAACGATTATTAATTAAACTTTAAATACCTTATTTTAATTTAGACTCATTACCTAATAGATATAAAAATAAATGCTGAAAATCCTACAATCCCCAAGCACTTCATTAGTACTTACCTACTTCAAGAGTCTGCGCATTCCAGTAACATTCCTAGGTTATAAATTAGATGGCTATAGGTATATAACTCAAGGCTTACTCTCGGATGTTATGCCAACATGACGCAGAAACGTATTACACTACTTTGTTACAGAAATAACCATTTGATAACTGATTAAATATCATTTGATAGCACATTACTACGTAAAATATAGAGCAATACATATTTTAAGTGAACTTTTATACAAACCTATACTGTTTCAAGCGTTCACCCTCAATAACTTTTAAACGGCTTATCCGATTTTCATCAAACATGAGGTTACGGGCAATCCGGCAAATGGGACCGCAATTAACTTAGACCGCGGTCTTAGTCGGCGGATCCGAAAAATATTAATATTTTTCTGCCGGGGACTGGGACCACTCCTAATTTAAAAAAAAAACATAACAGTCAAATGAAAAAAAGTTTAAAAATATTAAAAAAAAAAAATATAATTTAAGGGGCTACCTGAATTTTCCGGGGTCCAGTGCTGCCCCCATTTGAAATAAATAATTTGAAAGGAAACGGAGATATAATTTAAAATTTGGCCTTGATCAGACCCTAGATAACCCTTTAAACTATTTTATGAACAACTGTTTACAGTTTAAAGTGAGAACGTGAAGCTTTTCTACGCACAATTGCGAAAAACGGCCACTTTTTAATAACATGCAGCAAAAATGACAAAACATTATTTTTTTTTGAGTTGCGTATCCAAAGGGTTAAAACGGGACCCTATTACTAAGACTCCACTGTCCGTCCGTTCGTCCATCTATCTGTCTGTCACCAGGCTGTATCTCATGATTCATGAACCGTGATAGCTACACAATTCAAAATTTCACAGATGATGTATTTCTGTTGCCGTTATGACAACAAGTACTAAAAACAGAATTAAATTAATATTAACGTGGGGCTCCCATACAACAAACGTGATTTTTTTATGAAATTGTACGAAAACCCTTTGTGCGTGAGTCCGACTGGCACTTGGCCGGTAATTTTTTCTACCTCGCGAATATCGAATATTTTTCTGTGTTAGAGTTTCCATAAGATGGATGGCCATGCCCTTCGAGCATTGCTTAGCTTTTTTTTTTAAATGTCTGTAGAGAAGTAAAGTCGGCGTCACTAACGAATACAAACTTGCGTTTAGCAGAAAAGCCTATTTCTCTCACCAAAAAAAGTTGATACATGTCATCATAACGGTCTGTGATTCCCTGAAGGTATTCCACTTAGGGCAACGATCTGAATAGTGCAGTCGACTGTCGACGAAATTGAAATGTCGACCGACAAACATAGTCAGCATCATCCACGCTGGTGTGGGAGAAAAGAGAATGTTTAGAATAAACCAGTTGCTTCTTCCATGCAGATCGTAGAAGTCGATCGAGCGAAAACTGAACTGAATTATGCCAATAAGTTATAACGATGTTGCAATAAACCCTATTCTTCATGTCCTTACATACCTCCCCAATTCTTCATCATTCTATTCTGTCCACCTTGTTCAAATTTCATTTCTAAATTCAATATACACATTTTAGACACATTCTTTCTTGATCGTTCTGACTTATTCCATTCTTTCACCTCCTCTCATACAAGCAACTTATAATTAATTGACTTATATAATTTTACAAACCTGTCAAATAAATGTATTAACCCTTGTCGTGTCTCTCTTGCTCTACGACTGTTTTGGACCTGTAGATTTCATGTGGGAGCACACGTACTAGCTGGGTCAGGTGGAGTTCCCACAAGGTTATGCACGATGCATGCACACCATTCCGCGAAAAAGGGGTCCCAGGCTCTGCCTACCCCCCTAGTTATAAAGACATGATAGTATAGTGGACTTCAAAAAAAGGAGGAATTTGTTTATTCGTTGGGACCTTTTTTTGGGAAAAGTACCCAAAAGTTAAAACGGGACCCTATTACTAAGACTTCGCTGTCCGTCCGTCCGTCTGTCTGTCACCAAGTTGTATCTCATGAACTGTGATAGCTAAACAGTTGAAATTTTCAGAGATGATGTATTAACAACAAATCTCTAAAAACAGGATAAAATAAATATTTAAGTGGAGCTCCCATACAACCAACGTGATTGTTAATAGATAATGGTACGGAATTATTCTCTTTATTTATTTTAAATATTCTTAGATTAGATTTTTTATATAATATGTATAAAAAGTAAAATATAAAAAATCTACAAAATATACACACTTTATACAAAATCCTAATCTAGCTGCCCACTGCCAGCGGGGCTTTAAGGCCCAAGCTACCGGCGGTTAGGGGCGCAGAGAGAGAAACTATTATTATTATTAATTATTTCCAACAAAAGCTGAATGTGACAAGCTTGTCTCATTTATTACGTCGTTCAGTAGCCAAATGTACTGCGCGTTAAAACTCGAATTAGTCATTTTTAACACGTTGCGTTATCCATGTTCCCGCCAAAAATAACCCGCGGTCTAGTTTGCGATCTGGAGACTTTAACGGCATTTCAGAGAATTGCGTAAAATGTTTACGTTTATGTTTTCCTCGCGATTTCAGATGCGTCAGTTGAATGGCATGTAAAAATATTCTAGGTTTTTATGAATGATAGAAAAAGTTCAAATTAAAGGTCATAGACAAAGAGTTGCATTTCTTTATTGTTTATAGTCTGTATAAAAAAAATTGAATGTACATTTAATACTAGCTGCGTCCCGCGGTGTGGCCCGCGGAAAAAGTAGCCCATGTGTTAATCCAGGGTGCCAGCTTCCTGCATACCAAATTTTATCAATATTGGTCCAGCCGTTTGCGCGTGTAGAAGTAACAAACATACACACGCACACATTCACAAATTTTCACTTTTTTAATATTAGTGTGATTATTAGCAATGCAAATGCGGTTACAGAATTGTAAATAAAAACAAACGAAATAAAATAAACCTAATTAAACTAATTAAACATTGTCGTTCTGCCCATGCCGCACGACAGCAAGAACGCTGGCTGCGTTCCTTTGCAGAATGCTAATCCGTTGGGCGAAAAAGAAGTACACACACTCTTTTATCACATTATAAGTACTTAGTATCTAGATACCTATATTACGACTAGACTAGATACCAATACTTATGTAACTTATTAGTAATGTATCTATTTCACGATTCTTTATTTTGTTTAAGTTTAAAGTCGACAGGGAGAGAATGCTTTATTAATAAGTTTTATGTTTTAATATTTCGTATTATGTTTTAATATGAATATAATAGAGACAGTTTAAGTCCAGAAAAATGCTTGACCCTGACGTGTCGAGAGTAATGCACAACCTCAACGCTCCGCTGATAGGTGCATAAAATAAATAAGGGACAAATAACTAATATGTTTTTATATCTTTAGTAGAATATAATTTCAACATCTAAACCGATGCGTCTTATTGACTGATTTGGTACTTGAAACCCTGGGACCATGCCAATGCCTCGACCTTACGATTAATTAGAAGTGATATACTGTGACCCTAATTAGCTTTCGTTTTTACCGACTTCCAAAAAGGAGGAGGTTGTCAATTCGTCGGGATCTTTTACTTTCTTTAGGGTTCCGTAGTAAACAAGGAACCCTAATAGTTTCGCCATGTCTGTCTGTCTGTCTGTCCGTCCGCGGTCTTAATCAGCGACTATAAGTACTAGAAAGCTGTAATTTGGCATGAATATATATATCAATTAGGCGGAAAAAACAGTAAAATAAAATATTGAAATTTTTTTTGTGGTAGCTCCCATACTTGTAAAATGAAAAGTCAATTTTTTTTCTCGACTGACCAATGATGTTGGGAATTGTTGAATAGGTCTTTCAAAAATATTGTGAGTTTGAGAACATCGTTTTTTTTTATTTTGGGATGCTTGTTTTGTTGGAGTCAAGTGTCCCACCCCCCTCTATTTGCTAAACGGTTATAAATGGACACGTGAAAAAATTCACAGCTATAGAATTTGTAGCTAAGTAGGGTTTAAAAATTTAAAATTTATAGGCGATTAACTTATAAAATGTACTTAGAAAAGGAAAATTTCATACAAATTCAATAGAAAATTAGTTTTTAGACGTTTTTAGTGGCATGAACACAAAGATTGCGTTCGTAACTACGGAACCCTACTGCGCGTGGCCCGACACGCACTTGGCCAATTATTTTAATGTATGGCCACCAATTTGTCGAAGACAACTGGACCGATTGAGAAAATTCTTATTTTGTTTGAGAGGGGAAAACCTGCCTGCCATTTCATCAAAATCGGTTGTGTTATTTAGCGGTGAAGTCGGTTTTTAGTTTTGAAAAAAAATATTATTTTCTTTTATGAATAATCTAAGTCTACAAATATTATCGTCTGTTCTAGGCAGTGGTCTAATGGCAACAGGCACTTAAACTAGACAGAGCCTGCCACTTAAGAGCCTAATTAATTATTTATAATGAGTCATAAATAAGTGAAACAAAAAATTTACAAACATTTTTACTACAAATTCCCGACACGTAAACTGAACCATAATGGCGGTCGTCGGCGCATTATTTGTACCTGCGCCGATAACCACCATTTTGGTTAAACCTACGTACGGTACGGCTTAGTTATCGATTAAAGAAATTATGAAAATCTCTTTTTATATAAATACTTTTTTCCCCATTTTTTTTGGAAATTCCCCACCTGCTACGATCCTGAATTCCCGACAGACCTCCTTACTTATGCATATACTGTTTTAACCTCGCATACAAATTTAAAACAATAGCAGATGAAAAAAGGAAAATTATAACTGTCTATAACCCTGCGCTTCTTATAGCTTACAGATCTACAGGTCCAATCATATATGTCTTTAGGCGGCGATGATCTTACCATCAATGAATTGTAATTTATTATGCTTGTGTGGCGACTTGTACAGCAAAACTAGACTGTCATACTGAATTCCGACTTTTAAAATGTCGATATACGGAAATTTGAAAGAAACTATAATCTCACTACTCTTTTTTTCAGATATGACACATAATGGAAACGCTGAGGTACCCTACGAGGTAAGCACAAAATGACAAAATGTTACAAAACTTTATGTCCCGCCAAAACTTTTTGGTGCACTCTGTTGATACTGCGTGGAACTAAAAACCGATTGGAAAGCATTAAAATGTTACTTCTCATGATGGTTTTAGTACAAGTGGTTCTGCTTTTCACAAGTTTTCTCGCTTCGCCAATTCCCCGCTAGATGTCACCCAATACTAAAATGAAATAAAAACCAAGTGATTGAATAGTGTCGTTAGTCGATCGGTAATGCATTTTGGCCTTTTGGCTAAAAATAACCACAATTGCAATGTCCACTCTCTAAGCACGAATGTTTTATATCCCTTCATCAGTAACAATGCGATACATAGAAGACAAGAACGTCAGTTTTGAGCATGTGAGTTTGATTTCCTACTTGTTTAACTTAGCTGAACCAGAAGAAGAGAATGTAACTAACAAAAATTTTTATGTTTTTCTCATATTTAGTGTTCTCTAATAACATGGACATAAACTGCAATGGGATATAAGGTCTACTACTGCGGGTGGCAGTAGTTAAATGTTGGTAATATTGAAGTACTTACACAGAAATAAAGTTTTTTTCCGATTTTTTACAGTGGCCAGTAATAATTATTCATTTTCCGAAAAAAATGGCGATATAAAAAGCCGAGGAGTAATAAGTTAGTGCTCTAGACAAAAAAAAAAAACGCTATTTAGCTTTGCTAAAATCTAAGTCCATGCAGACCGAATTGGGTTTCTTTCGGCGTATCTTTCCGTATCTTCAGAGTAACAGTGGTCTTTTTGAAATTGTTTTTCGTTGCAGCTTTTGCACTAAACCTTCAACTATCGAGATCAAAATATCCGAAAATTTTGATTTTTCTGTCTTTATAGGCCCGAACATCGGACGAGCTTGGGCGCTACCTCGTGGCAGCACGGGATTTGGCTCCTGGTGACCTAGTTCTCACTGAACGGCCGCTGGTCTTCGGCCCGAAGAGTCTACCGGATCCAGAGGCCGCCATGCCATGTGTGGGGTGCTATAAACCGGTCTTCACGGACGTCGGGGAGAGGTGTTCAAGGTAAACTCATCCAATGGAATTTAATCACAAGTTGAAGTGGAATTAATTGGGCTGACTCGTACGGAATTTGGCATTTAGACCACCTTTTGTACCATTGTGTTCTATAAAAATTTAAATAAATAAATAAAGTCGTTTGTTTGTATTGCATTAGATCGTCAAAGTAGCTCAAGCTGATTTAATAGCTGCCAGCTTTGAATCTAAACATTACCCTCTGAAAATTTCAGAAAGTTAATATTTAGATCCAGAGCATAGATAACATAATTACCAACGAAACATATACCCAACGCCATAGAAATTATTGGAGGACCTATAAAGTAGGCAAAACTAAGTTGCCGGTAGGCGCACACAGAGATGGCAGCACATACGAGTAGCAAAAGAGACAAAGAAAATGCTGAATATGCTTCAAAAATATTCATTGCATTTTATATACTTAATTCATATTTAATTTATTAGAGTACAACGCTTTATTTAAAAAATAGTAATACTACATTTTATTGTTTTAATATATACCTATAGCGCCATTAAATGACAAGGAAGAGAAATTATTATGTTTATAAGGCGATGGGTAGGCATGTCCAGAGCTAGCAGCTAAATTTTGATTTGTATCCATTTATATCTAGTAGAATGCCTATGCACCCAAATCCTGAAAAAGGTTGCGTTAGGTTAGTTACTCTAAAAACACATCGCTACTTGTAATTTTCAGGTGTGGCTGGCCGGTTTGCGCCGGCAACTGCCCTGGTCTAACGGACCCCAGACACCACGGGGTGGAGTGCCACATCCTCAGCGCTCGGCCCGAATGCGTGTTAGACAATATGGCTGACTACTATAGGTGATCTGATTTCATGATTGTGAAGTATAGCAACAAGACCACTCTTTTTGACCCTCGAAAAAAAGAGGTGTTTTAGGTATAACTTTGACCCTAACGTCTGTCTGTGGCTGTGGCATCGTAACGCTCGAACGGATAGACCGATTTCAATGCGAGTTTTTAGCGTGAAAGCAACTTACCTTGCGGTGGTTCTTGGCCATGTTTGATGAAAATCGGTTCAGTAGTTAAAATGTCATTAGGTGTTAACGCTTGAAAGCTGGGGTTTGTAATTTACCTGGAAAATAATTACGGATTAGAATATTATGTAGTTCCGTCACTTATCATTAGATGGTGTCATCGGGGGTTTTTTAATTTGCCTGCAAATCAATTTGTTATCGGAGGCGAGTAAACAATTTACTCAGACATCTCGTGCAACAAATAGGTAATTTCCCATCAGGGCACGTGGTCAGTAGTAATACCAAACTTTTTTGATGATTTCGGCTATTTCTTTTCTTCTTCGCAAGATCTTGAGCGTCCTTGTGTGAAAAGAGAAACTGGGCTCTGTAGAAGAGAAGAAATAAGTTTTTTGAAAAAAAAAAATCTTTTACATGCTTTTATTGTACTTATAAAGAGAAGTCTGACGACCTCTGTGGCCTAGTGGTTACCATACCAGGCTACCACTCCAAAGGTGATAAGCGGTCCGGTCAAGATGGAAAATTATCTTTTTCAGATTGACCTGGGTCTTGGATGTTTATCTATATATGTATTTGTTATAAAATACAGTATCGTTGAGTTGTATTCCATAACACAAGTCTCGAACTTACTTTGGAGTTAGCACAATCTGTGTGATTTGACCGTATATATTTATTAAAGACAATTAAAATAAGCCCAAACTCGATGGAGTTCCGTCGTTTTATTATTGAGTTCCATTGACCACCTTCCGTCTCCGTGATCAGACCCTAGACATCGTCAACCACTTATTGAGGTTATGTTGTTTTATGACTGAGATGAGTTCCGTCGAATATCTCCCAGCTCCATCATCAGAACAGCTCATTGACTCAATGTATGCAAAATTTCAGCTCAATCGATTGAGGATAATTGGTTGATAATTGAGTTGCAAGATTTGACCTAAACAGATATACAAACATATACAAGAAACATTGCAAATTAATGAAAGCTTGTAAAAAGAAAACGCTTTGGCAGGCAGGTAAATGAATAAAAATACCCCTGGTATCGAAAACGACTAGAAATTTATTATTATGTAAAAAAAATATCTGTAGAAACATTAGAAAGTTTTCGATGGGGAAAAGAAGATTGGGAAATAAATGGAATAAAAATTAGTAAAGTAAAAAAAAAAACAAAATAACTACAAAACAGGACTTAAAGGAGAAGTAGGCAAGGCAATCCAAATTTAACATTCTTACGGCATCTCACGTATTGATTTGAGCGACACAAGGCGACGGAAACGTTCCGAACATTTACATATATTTACATGGATGCAGGCGCCTTGGATGAAGGCCAGATGCAAGCGCATTCCGTTTCCTTCCCGGATTTGAGGATTTGGAAGCGTTTTATCTATAATGTTGATAATTTTGATCAAGATTTGGCTACAAGAACAAGTCTGCACGATAGCATAACTATTAAGTGCTTCTAATGTTAAAGCATATACCTTATTAATCCTGTACATGTTAAATGTACCTTATATAGTAAAAGTATGTCTGTTCAATTGGTTTCACTTATACTTACTCTTATAGGGTCATGGTTCTGAAAAGCCTTGACACAAGAGCTGAGCTGGCATATTTTATTACTTGTATTTTTATATTAAGTGTATTGTGTAAGCTTCAAATAAAGATTTTCTACTTTTACATACTCCTAAATAGGTGTATATAATTAGACGCCAATAGTACGAGTGTCTTATTAATGTTTAAGAAAAATTATTTAGTGTGTCCAAATTTTAGTTTTTCGGCGGTTCTCGCCCATAGGTTGCATTTCTCAACTGATTCTAGTAAAATTTTGGGAGCTGGTTCTATAATTATATAGATCTGTTTATCGATTCAGCATTTTTCTTATAATGACAGACACGACGCTCTTCTTCCTCTGAGGTGCGTGTTGCTGCAGACCATTGACCCAGAGAAATGGAGGAAACTGTCAGACATGCAATCACACATGGAGTGTCGCCTCCCAGGCAGTGAGGCTTATGAGTAAGGGAACTAGATTACATATTTCTACTACATATAGTAGCAGTTGCTTTTACCATTGACTAAGTATGCTTTATAAACAACAATAGTGATTCGCCCCGAACTTGGTTTAGGATTAAAATCAAGAATCCAGATGAAATGTTATTATAATCGTATAATTTTTTTTTGTTACTAGCAGCTACTCTTTTTTCTTGGTCTATATTAACATAACACAAGTCTCGAACTTACTTTGGGTCTAGCTCAATCTGTAAATTATATTGTTATATAGCCCAATTGATTTGAGTATTGGCACAAATTAGATAGATTACATAACTAATTATTATCGGACCTCATATCATAATTTATTTAGATGTGTGATTAGTTCTAATCTTTACAGAACGCTGGAATAGGTAACTTTTCTTTAAAATATCTATAAATCAATACTATCAAATATTTATAAACATTACACGTAATGTTTCCCTAACTTATTGACCTATAAAAGTGCATGCAAAAGCCTAATTACTAAATAAATATTTCATTCTTTGATTGATTTTTCTGACTCTACGTGAATTCGCTTTTTTTATGTGAACTCAAGGAAGCATTTGGAGATATTCCCAAAAACTTTACCTTCCTATTTTATAGGTGTTACTCAGTTACGATCTAGTCAAAGTTAATACACCCTATCAATATAATGCTTGCCCCTGGCTAAGGAAAGCTAAAATATATCCAGAGTTACTAAAAATCCTTTTAGCTAAAAGGATAATGTATCTAAACTTTTCTTAAACATTTTCACGAATCATCAATTTTGTTACAAGAACCCCACTATCTCGCTGATGACTAGATATATATTAAGGCATGAAGATTTATCGTTCACATTCATATTACTTTTATGTTTATTTTTCAGTGAAGCCAACGAATTCATCGTCGAGTACCTAATGAACAACTTCATCAATACCCTTAAAAAGGAATTGAAAAGTAAATATCTTCCTGAAATCTCTGCAACTTTAATCCACAAAATGTGTGGCATAATTGATACCAATGCTTTAGAAATCAGGCTACCTGAAGGCGCAGAGTTATTAGCTCTATTCACTAATACTTGCATAATGGAGCATAGCTGCATACCAAATACAAAACACGCATTTACCCAAAAAGCTAAAGATAAAAATGATTTATACAGAATCACCATTAAAGTTGTCATTCCAGTGGAAAAGGGTAATCATATTACAACTATGTACAGTCACGCTTTATGGGGAACTCAAGCTAGAAGGCAACACTTAAAAGACACCAAATATTTTGCTTGTCGATGTCCAAGATGTAGTGACCCGACTGAACTAGGCACATATTTAAGCGCTATGAAATGTCTAGGAGATGGAAATCAAGTTTGTGATGGCATCCATCTTCCGGAAGACCCTTTGGATGACAAAACTGACTGGACTTGCAACAAATGCTCCATGAAAATAAACAATTCTCATGTAAATATGATCATATCGCAAATGGGGGAAGAAGTTGAGAATGTGCAGATGATGGGAGGATCAGTTACAATGCTGGAAAATCTTCTTTGTAGACTATCAACATTTTTGCATCCTAATCATTATCACTTATATTCCATTAAACATTCTTTAATACAGCTATACGGAAGACAGCCAAGCTATATGTCAGAAGACATATTAGATAAGAAAATAAATATGTGTAGAGATCTTATAAAAATTACTAAAATTTTAGACCCTGGAAATGCTCGACTAAGTTTGTATAATGCCGTTTTACAGCATGAGCTACACTCAGCTTTGCTATTAAAAGCAAAGAAAGCTATAAGTGATGGATCGAGTAAAACTATAGAAGAAATTAAACCCTTATTAGTTGAAGCAAAATCAACTGTTGAAATTGCTTTAGATTCATTAAAAGACGATATTGAAGAAACTTCTGGGAAAAAGCTTTTCAAAGTAATCGTTAACAGCAAAAAGGATTTCGAGAAGTATTGTAAAGAAAAGAAAGTATGTCTTTGAATAAACTTTATTACCTTAAAATAAAATCTTAAGTTACTTTATTATTAATATCACAGTTTCTTTAATACAATGAAGCCTTTTGTGAGCTTGTTTACTCGTACTGAAAATATTTAATAAAATCTTAGTTAGAGTTTTGTTTTACTTAAATGAATGACAATCTTAATTGTATTGCATGGTCACAAAGAAATCAGGTTGATACCGATCGGCCTGATTTTAATGACTCACAATTTGAAATTTGCTGGCTAATTTTAAATGATAAATATGCAATACCACTTATGTAACTTTTAAAAAGCCTTTACCTTTCTCCTCTCTTATCTTAAACCTTTTATATGAAACAATCTCGAAATCTCAGATTTTTTGAACATTCTTAGATCTATCAGACAAGGACCATTCTACGTTCTGGTTCTTATTTTATAGACAAACCCACTCTGGCCTATGACCACATTAGGACACTGAAAGACAAAATGGAAACTTTCTCTCTGTTATGATCTCTTTGGCCTGGTATGTATTTTTAAAGCAATCTGCTAAAGGTAATTTACTTCATCATTTATATTTTAGTTCTTTAGTAGGTTAGGTACTTACCAGCATTCATAACTAGAATGCCAATTCAAACATATTGTCCTATCAAGCTGATTTATTTGATACATGTTCATAACATAACTTTGAGTTAGTTAATAAATTCAGGTGTTACTTTGCGGAATTCAAAGTTACATACTATTTAATTTGAATTACTTTGTGCAATTCCGCCACCAGTTAGGTCATGCAAACTATTGCCGGCCGGCGCCCACCTACTACTGTTAGTCTCAGCATACCTGCCACCAACAGCCCGTGTGCAACCGCCACCAACAGCTGATGCATGCATCCTTCCATGCTGCTGTATCCGCTGTGGCGGGTGCACACGGGCTGTTGGTGGCAGGTATGCTGGGACTAACAGTAGTGGGTGGGCGCCGGCCGGCAATAGTTTGCATGAACTAACTGGTGGCGGAATTGCACAAAGTAATTCAAATCATATAGTATATAACTTTGAGTTCCTAGCTGTCATTCAAATTTAGGATACCAATTTAAGCACCCCGTCTAGTGTATCACCTTTATTGTTACGTTCTAAAGGTGAACTGGTAGACATGCTAAGCATTAAGTTGTACCTTTGTTACTATAAGAGAGTGCACATATTAGAAGTGCAATAAATTAAATAAATTAAGCTTAATCTTGACGTGTTACTGCCGATGCTTTGGACGAGCCAGTCAGCGCAACAAAACTGTCCTGTTCCTAGACTTTGGAGCAATTTCCTTTTCATTCTCATCGTACCTAATTCGCATAAGGAATTATTGAGTTTCTAGCAATCATTAAAAGCCAGGATACCAGTTCAAGCCAGCCCTCGCCTTGTCACTGCTTATGCTATCGACGATCCAGTCGGTATATCGGGAAACACGGGTGTAAACGCCGGGCATGCGAGCGCGGGCGCAGCCGGTGCCGGTGGACACCACGCCCACCACCATAGCGTGGCGGTTGTCTTCCCTGAACAACAGTGGGCCGCCACTGTCAGCCTGTAAGTAAAAGTGATATGGTGAAGGCACAAAACCAACTTTTTATGTTAATTCTGTGACATAACAAAATTCATCTAGCACTAATGTCATTGTATACTGCATATACTATAAACAGCGATGGAGGTATAATCACTCTCAAAAACCACACCGGCTTCCGTGACAGATTGTATCAGAGACCGGCGTCGACACTTCATTTTGAACATAAATCATCACTAACAAAATTCAAAATTCAAATGTTTATTCAGTAATTAGACCTTTACAGGCACTTTTACACGTCAATAAGTATAATTTACATTACGTGTAGTGCATATTGAAATTTAATTTATTTTTTAAGAAAGTAACGACCACTGCAGAAAAGAAACGCCGAAAGAAACTCATTTTCACAGAATTGGTTGCCTACTCGCCAGAAGGGTTTTGTCATATTATTATTATGTCTTTTTTTAATAATAAATACTTTTAATATACTACAATTTTGATACATTATAACATGTAATGCTTGCGAACGAGTTAACAAACATAAATTACGTAATAAGAAGAAATATCAAGTAGTCCAAAAAATCGACTTCGAGCTGACCAGTCCCAACAATAAATATTTCATTATGTATTTTATATCAAGCCTCACCCAGCAGGAGTCCCTTCCTCCCTGTTCATGCCCAGCGCACATCTGAGACGGGATCACCTTGACTTTGCTGCCTTGAGACTGGTACCAGTTGTTGCACTCCTCATTGGTCACCACCACCACTTCCGTCTTCTGCAGCACGTTGGGGCGTAACCCTGGGGACGGTGTTTGTTTAATCGGAATACGCACGCACGCAAGAAGTAAAATAGAAAGCAGAAGTCGAGGTATTTTACTTTAAATTGTGTAAATTTTAAGGCAGAGTCAGCACACTACTAAAGTCGTATAAGTACACGTTTTCAAGCAAGTTCTTTAGTAGAAATATTTAATTTAGAAGTTAGAAAAATATTAAAAATGGCGAAGCTTGAGAACTGATGGCGGGCGGCGAAGCGACTTGTTAAAAGTCGCTTACTCAAAATACCCACACATGCGTGACTTATAAGTTCGTCACGAATGCGTGGGTATTTTCTGTCATTTATCTGTAGCTTTATAAGTCAATCCCCGACCAGCCACAGCGTCCAGCATCTCTCCGAAGTCTCAAGCACGCTGGTCGTAAGGTATTCGTCCATTTCAGATGACGACGTTTCCTAAATTAAGCATACTCGTATCTCGTTTTCCAGCAAAGTAGATACGAGTATGCTTAATTTAGGAAAACGGGAGTTTGAGGACTGTTTTAGGCGACTTCTTGGTGAAGTCTATATGAACGGTAATAAGTATTTTCTGACCTTGAGCCCTGTCTTCATTAGTGAAACCCCACCCAGCAACAGTGGCCAGCACCCCACTGAAGTCCGTGGCAAGAGGTTGGGGCAAGCATGCTGGCCGTAGGGCGTTCGTCCACTTCAGTTGCCGAGCAGTTTTCAGCAGGGCTACATCGTTGGACTTTCTATTGCATCTGAGAACAAGGAATTAAACTTTACAAAGCCATTTTGAGGAGCTCGGTGGCCCGGCAGAAGTACGCATTAGTAGCGTTTTCGCAACTTAAGCAAAACTGTGGTCCGCATTTGGCCGCAAGTGGCATAAAATTTCACAAGCATTCTCCGTGTTTTGGGAGGCACGTTAAGCTGTTGGTACCGGCTGTCGTCGTTGTATGGCAGCATTCAACTTATGTCTAATGCCTTAAGGCAGATTGATAAATCTGACACTAGTTTTGCAAACTAACACACACAAAAAACAACAAACAAACACGTCAACTAGAGATGAAGCCGACCTGTTATTGTTTTTTTTTACATGCTGTTCGGGAGAAAAGCGAACTTATACACTGTAGCAAGCTTATTTCTCTTCCCGTGTGGATCGTTATATTCGATCGAGGATTCTAGCGAACAAAAGCAACCTTGTTAGGCTGTCGTTCTAATTAACTCATCATTCTATATCCTAATGCTAGATAAATAAATAAATATATAGAGACAAATTACACTGATTGAGCTAACCCCAAAGTAATTTCGAGACTTGTGTTATGGGATACTAAATCAACGATACTAGATTTTATGACAAATACACACATATAGATAAACATCCAAGACCAGGACGATTTGAAAAAGGCCGGAACATCTGGGTTCGATCAAAGATTTCCAAGTATAAGTAAATAGAGAAGAAAAAAGTTTACGTAATTTACTTTAATTAATAATAGTTTTAATTTTATTTACTTAGATCATCTGAAATACACATTTGAACCATAGAACCAATATTTCTAACATGTTATTTCAAAAATAAAACATACTCTTTCACTCGGAAATCAAAAGGAAAAGTAAAAAGCTGATTCGCCTCCGCTGTGAACAATCAGAAATCAAAGGCTTATCGAGGCGCGAAGGAAATACTTCAGATTGGATTCTGACATTCATCCGTCGTCAATTTAATTTATTCAGAGACTAGGGGAAATATAAGACTTTCGGTTGTATTTTGTTGTTTTAACCAACCACTATTTTCCAACAGCTCAAATCAGAACTTTTTTCTAAACGTCAAAACATACATTTCCTATGGGATTTGTATGAAATACAGGCAAGTGACGTCATAGTTTTTTGGAGTCAAATAGCGCTCTTATTATCAGTTTTTCTGCAATAATAAATCTAAAATCACATTAAAATCTATATGTTCAAAGACAAGTGACATTGTTTTTTCGAAGTTTTATTTTATTATCAGTACAAAATAATTTATGTTTGCCCCAAGAAAATACCCAGTATAGGTACCTACAATGCGACACAAATAAGTGGAACAAAAATGGCGGACCTCAAAGCAGTTTTGTACGTGTAAATTCCGGGCACGTAGGTTGAACCAAAATGGCGGTTATCGGCGCAGGTACAAATAATGCGCCAACGACCGCTATTTTGGTTCAATTTACATGTCGGGAATTTGTACAAAAAGTCCGCTATTTTTGTTGAACTTATTCGTGTTGCATTGTAGTTTGTAGTTTAATTTGATGATTAATATTTTATGAGTAGGTATCTTATCTTTATATCTAGATTAGTAAGCTTAACGTTTCGTTAAGACCATGCAGTTCAATTAATTGCTTCAATAAAATGGTATGCAACAGACAAGAGCCGGTGCAAGTTGCACCGGCTCAATGTGTCTAAAAGCGTTCGGCCTATGGTTTCAAGCAATTTAGACTACAACTGAATTCTTAAAATAATAATAATAATAATTGACATCATCGTCTCGCATGACGAGAACCTCGTGAAGGCAAAGAAAGACAAGCTTAGCATTTTCTACGCATGCGTAGAAAAGGTTCACGTTCTCTCTTTAAACTATAAAATAGTTTAAGGGGTCAAGGACTTGGTCAAGACAAAATTTTAATTGTCGATATCAATTTTTTTTCTTGACCTAGTCCTAGATGACCTGTTTCCTTTCAAGTAATTTATTGCAAATGGGGGCAGCACTGGACCCCGTAAAATTCATGTATCCCCTTAAACTACGAGTACATAAACGTACTCGCACGTCCTTAAATTGTTTAATAATTCGGAAACGGGTTTAAGTAACCCGTTTCCAATGAAAGTCAAAATTTGCCCATCTTCAACAGTTTCATAACGATACTCTTCACTACACGCACCTACCCTATACTTTTTAACTTTTTGTTGCCTAATGGCATCTGACATAGCTTGACGACTGCCATAAAATGGTGATAGCCGGGACCAACGGCTTATACGTACCTTTCGAAACACGGAAAACCAATTAATTTGTTTTACTAAAATGTCATAATATACAACCCATGCGAAATTACAGTTTTCCTAATACTAACAGTCACTGAGCAAAGCCGCGGACGGACAGACGGACAGGGACTTCGGAACTCTAGAAATAGAACAAACTGACATTTTAAATTGGCTTATGTTTATGTAGATTCAAGCTAGCTGGTCTTGTATCTTTTTACTTAATTAACTTTAACTCGTTCGAAATTTATTTTCTCATTTAATTTATTAAACAAACATTTGACCTAATACTGAAAAAATGATTGATCACAAATTAGTTTCGGTAGGTGGAGGATGATGGCGTCATTCGAAAATTGTTAGCGTAGCGTATTGGTGGCGTAGTGGTCTAGTGGTCACCATGCTAGCCCGCCACCCAGAGGTTGCGGGTTCGATCCCCGGTCAGGGCAAGTTGGAAAATTGCCTTTTTCAAATTGTCTTGGGTCTTAGGTGTTTAATTATATATGTATTTGTTATAAAATGTAGTATCGTTGAGTTAGTATCCCATAACACAAGTCTTGAACTTACTTTGGGGCTAGCTCGATCACTGTAATTTGTCCTGATATATTTATTTATAGTTTTAAAATGCGTCGTTTTATCATATCCTTATCTTAGAGTGGTAGTCAGTATTATATACGTAAGTTCATTATTGTGTTTGTGGCATTTCACATTTGGTTGGCTGTCTCGCTCGCACAATATTTATTTTTAAAGATTATTAAAATTATTATATCATTTTCTAACACCCTTTAAAATGTGTCCTGATTAAAGTGACCACTTTTGACAGAAACATAAAATAAAGCTTTCATATTTTAGCCATTTTGAAAAAGTTCAAATTGTCTTATTAATGTTACCGTTTTGGACTTAAATTAATTTTCAAATGAAACGGTACTTGAGTCTGAACTTTTTAGGGATTCCTTTTGAATATAGATTGTCGTAGGATTGTGTGTACATAATTTACGTGTACTGAGGGATGGCGGATGGTGTGAACCATACTTACATGTACTCGGGGTGGGGTACTATCTTGGAGAGAGGCTCGGCGGCGTTCGAGGACGATATATCTGTTAATCCAACCACCACAGTCAGCTGCTTCGACTTGTAAAACTCGTCAAACACACTGAAACCAAAATTGTTGCTAGTTTGATTATTAGTTTCCTTCCATATGACTTCTTTTTGCGTTCTTCTTTCTTTGTATTCTTCTTCTTATTTAAGAGCTTGAGGCTTTTGTCGTCAGAGTAGGCGCCAAATTTCTCTGTCTTCAGCCTTGCTCTTTAGTGCTTGATACGGCAAGAATCTTAAATTTCTTTGTGTAAGCTGCATATATTGGCCAATTTGTTTTGATTCTTTCTTGTGGTTCCGTAATAACCAAGGAACCCCTCGTAGTTTCGCCATGTCTATCTGTCTGTCTGATGTCCGTCCGCAGTATTCCTCAGAAATTATTAGTTTTATAGAAAGCTGTAAAAAAATCTTTGATTTTTTTTTATTTCTCATCTAGCCCATTATATGGAGTTTCGTCGAATAGGTTTTTTTAAAAACATTGTGAGCTTTTAAAAACCGTTTTTTTTCGAGTCCGGTGTCCAGCCTCTAAAAGCTAAACGATTGTATAGGGGCACGTAAAGAATTCACGAAAATGGCATATAGGTATAACGAAGTTTAAAGGAAAATTATGAAAGCTAAGTAGGGTTTACAAAAGAGTTAGGCAACTAACTCATAAAATGTCCTCGAGAAATGATTTCATACAAATTCAATACGTTTTCAAAGTCAGCATTCCCAACTACGAAACCTAACACTGCTCGAGGTCCAACACGCTCTTGGTCGGTTATCCCACTTTCTCGCCCATTACCACGCTATATATAAGTGGCCTTTGAGTCTTATGGCCCTGGGCTCTGTCTGCTTAAAGCCCCAAGACCTAAAATGCTTTATTTGCCCAATATATCGCGAAAGTGTAGGTATGTATATGTATAATAGACTTGGCTATATTTTGACGACCTCCGTGGCGTAGTGGTCACCATGCTAGTCCACCACCCAGAGGTTCCGGGTTCGATCCCCGGTCAGGGCAAGTTGGAAAATGGCCTTTTTCAAATTGTCCTGGGTCTTGGATGTTTATCTATATATGTATGTGTTATAAAATATAGTATTGTTGGGTTAGTATCCCATAACACAAGTCTCGAACTTACTTTGGGACTAGCTCAATCAGTGTATTTTCTCCCTATATATTTATTTATTACCCGCCGCAGTACCGGATATAGAACTTTTACAAGAGGGGTAATATTTGAATATGGCGCCCCAGCGTCCCAGTTATTTCTGGCGACGAGGGGGGGGGTCCAAATAGGATAGGAGTCGACTCTTTACAACATTTTTTTGACAAAATCTAAATGTGCCACCCCATGTCCAGTTATTCCCAAGTCCAAGAGAAGGGGCGGCACCCGGGGCACCTCTTCCGCCCTAAATATTTGATGATTTTGGCGCCCCCTGAAACCGACGCCCGGAGCAGGTGCCCCGGTTCCGCCCCATCTAGATCCGGGCCAGACTCGCCGTACCTAGATTAATGGTTTCTATAGTTCTAGCTGCATTTCTTTGAAACCATTCATTGCGGTGGTAAAAGTAATTTAAAATCATTTCAAGATGTTAAAAAGGTGCGACTTTGTTTATAAAAGCGTTACTTTTTTAACAAAAAAATTATACAAGGAACTTAGTAGATTTATAATAAAGGTCCAAGAACTCTCAGGCTTTGATGAACAAAACAAAACAAGCGCTTTTGGTAAATTTATTTAAGCGCAAATTACAAATTGATGTAAAACTTAAATAACGTTAACTTGGGCAGAATAAACGAGTTTGTAACTTATTTATCAAGTAAATAGGACATTACTTATTACTAGAGTAAATCTAGTGAAACTGAAGCTTATACAAACTTTGGATATATCGGCAGGAGTGCCTTAGTTGACTATTCAGAACTCTACATTTGGTAGTGTACTGTGTTTATTCACGTATAAAAAGTGTGTGAATGGATTAGTTACTGCCAAATGACGCCACGTTCAAAGCTAACCGTTGGACCAAGTGCGGAAATAGATAGTTGGTTGGTTGGTAGCTATACTTAGACTATTCATTCAAATAAAAAAGTATATTCAATTTTATATAGTCATAATGAATAAAATGTAAACTGAGTTTCTTCTGGGAAATTGGTTTCTGCATATAATATGAAAAATTGATGTGTTATACCCGTAGGCGCAGGTATGGATCGAAATTTATAAACATCCGTCAATAATGACTGGCAAGCATAAGGACGACAGCATATCATCCAGCTTGCAACGATCTAGTAGAACGTTTTCATCGACAGTTGAAAGCAACCGTTGGTCACGGTAACGATCGGTGTCTTGAGTGGTAGAACAGCCTAAAAGCGACTAAAAGCTGGCTTCTCTGGGAAATGGGGATTAGATGAACATTTTAAAAAAGCCTGAAACTTCGCCATTAACACTTTTTACAAGCTTTTATTTAGATTCTCTTACCTAAACCGTAGTCTGTCTGTAATCAAATCTCGCAAATTAACCCCCTTCCCGGTTTTCAATTAGACGCATACGTCTATCGCGTGACCATGCAATATTCTGATGACACGGAGCTGATATGATTATGGAGCCGAAAGGTAGCCATAGGAACTCTTTAATGAAACTACTCAACCTCATCGAGTTTGGACTCATTTGATTCGTCTTGAAGGGCACTTAAACTTTAAAGTAATTTTTTTTAGATAAAATAAAAGCTTGTTTTGAAACTATTTTTTTGGATAATAACCTGTTTAATATTGGCACTTACCTACAAACGCAATGGCCAGCTGTCAATAACCACTGATCGGCCAGTACCGTGGCGCCGCACTGATGAGTTCCCTGCCGCCAAAGGCTGGCGGCCCAGGGGATCTCTGCTGGTAAGCTGTCTTCACCTCCTACGATGCGGCCGCGACGAGCGATATCGACACCGCATTCTACGTCAGCCACTGAAATTATATTTTTTTCTTATACTTAGTTGCGGCATATCACACATTTAATAAAATCAGGTATAGTTATTTAATAAAATCTCTAAAGAATACATGCTTCCCGCATAAAAGTTCTACTATATTAAATGCAGGTATGAAGTTACGTAACATTTTAATGTTATAATTCTTTCAGCCGTTTTTCTTGAAAGCGGAACAAACATCCATTCATCCTTACTAATTTTCGTACTTATTTATAATTAAAAATATAAAAAAACTAGAAGTAATGGGCATGTCTTTATAAATTTTACATTTCGATGCCTTTGAACTAACTATTAAAAACAAAGATATTTTTTTTTCAAAATAGTCTTAGTACATGTTCTACGACGATGAAAAATTTATAATCACAAATACCATAATATATTTGTAAAAAGTGGTTTTTCAAGCTTATCTAGCAGGTAAGTAAGAATTTCATAAATGCAGTCGCAAGAATTTTCAAAAGTTGATAAGACATATTTATTTATCTATGGAATGTAACCAAGGAAAAAATAGGTATAATAAATCATAGCAATAATCTTTAATTCCTTTTAAGGTAGTTCTTCTAAAAATTTTGAAGGTCTTTTATTTTACTGTTAAGATGTTTTTATGGATGTAGAATTTTTACACTGTGTGGCTACCGGCTTCTTTCGGACACAAAATGTCGAAAAAAAAACGGAGAAGATAAAGCGGGAAAGCGCATCTCGGGGCCCGAAGCTTCACAGCTGAGGATGCAACAGGGAAAGCGCTGAGATTAATTATAGTATTATAACGCCTAATTTACATGAGTTGTTAGAATGACTGGTGAGGAAAAATGTAAAAATCTAGTTTTTACGTCCCTGTTCCGCCTTCTACAGATCGTTACTACCGTTCATTGAAATGAACAAATTTTGGCAAACCTTCTCTATAGGAGATGGATTATCAACCCTCTAGACTGTCTGATTACTTCTTCATTTCTACGAAGCCTAATTTTCCTATTTAGTTAAATAGAGTTTCTGTCTTGAGTACAACTTCGTAGAGCTAAGAGAAATTTCTTGTAAGATTTTGTAGGGTAGTTAACAGTAACGCTAGCGAGAAAAAAATAACAGTACTTACAATTAACAAAACAAAATCCAAAATCAACAAACATCACCAAAACAATCACTAAGAAACGACACATTTTCACGACCACAAATTATTATCTGATAATTGACACTTAGATACAAGTGTATATATTTCCTCGATTCGAACTGGGTCTAGGTTATGTTTATTTTTATGTAAAATATATATGTAACTTATTTTTTATTATTTTTGTTTATTTTATAAAGTCATTTTAAATTTATTTTT
Organism: Acrobasis suavella; assembly: GCA_943193695.1. NCBI lineage: Eukaryota > Metazoa > Arthropoda > Insecta > Lepidoptera > Pyralidae > Acrobasis > Acrobasis suavella. Next base: position 5,305,089 of record OW971945.1, on the reverse strand, counting down.
AAATTTAGATTTTTAATTTTGTTTAGTTGGTTTTAGTTTATTGTGTTGTGTAACTTTAGAAAAAAGAACAAATCGTTTTCGTACAAAAGGGAAAAAAATAAAAATAAAAATTTAAAAATAAAGTGCAATGCACATCATGTCAAAGTGTGTGCATCACTGCAGCTTGAACGATATCAATAAGGATATATAACTTCTATGATTTGTACTGAAGTGACCCTCCGTTCGGTTTGAAGGCCTGACCCCTATAGTATTAGTGATGGGACAAGCGCCAAAACAGTATCGACTTCTGGTAAGATCAGCTTTGTTTCGAACATCAGTCATCATCATCATCACATACTATTGGTAATTATACTAATTATGTATGTATTATGTAGTTAGAGGCTTATGATACTGTAGATCAATCTAATGATAGTTATTAACTGTGCACAGTTGTATTTATGTTATTTTAAAACTTTGTTATAATGTAAAAATATATGTTCTTTCTTATATTAACAAGGTAGGTGTTGTAGGATTTTTTTGATTCAAATAGATTGATTATTATTAAATACGTTTGTTACGTTAGTTGTTGAAATTGTTTTATAAAGAATATAATCGGCAATAACATTGTCATACATTTATGAATATACAAGAACGAGAATATAAACTTATATAAGTAATATGCGAGATAAACTTTACTCTTAAAATTATAAAAAAAACAATCCCTTTTTTTGAGATATTTTTATTATCTTGTATTGTCTGTCACCATTTCATTACTTCCTTAGTTATTTACGAAAATGTGAATATTATGCAATTCGACACAAATAGAGGTTAAATATTTAATTTTTCATAAAGTAGGTCAAAGCCAAACTCGTTTACATGTTCAAATTGTTATTCTAGGGAATAAATTATGTGTTTAGCACATAATTTATATTAATTTATCTAGGCTTTCATCTTTAGTCTGACCTATGCAATATTTTTGGAGAGAATTATTGTTATAAAATTTTATATTTTAAATGCATAAAAATAACGTGATAGACTTTTTTTATTTTTGAAAATTTATTTCTACCTTAAATTTTTACGTAGGTACACATTTCTTATTTTAAGTGATCATTCTTTTTTTTTTTCATTACTCTCATTAGCGTTTCAAATTTTGTGACATTGCCTTTAAACACACTGACACATTATTGAAATAACAAATAAATTCAAAACCTTGAAACAAAAATAGTACATTACTGCAGAGGCCGGGAAGGATGGCGTTGACGGACGAGTAGTTTTCAAGGCCAAGCGTTAGCGAGGCCTTGACAATAATTACGAGTCCGGCAATGCCATTCCCGCCGAGGCATGTATAGTGCTTTTCTCAATAAATGTAAGGAAATCATTAAAGAAATAACCAGAAATATGCAAATATTTACCAGAAGCAATTAATGTTCGCTGCAAAGAGTATCTTCGTACTTTGAAAGAAAAGAAACTGCTTTCCCGCGTTTTTAGTGCAAAGGAAATATAACCCCGGAGCGGTCATATTTTATGCAAAAAAATGTAATATGTAGATTTTTTTTCTATCGCAACGAAAATCAAGCATACTTTCTTGTGATCTTATAACAACATTATTTTAATAAAATTGTGGTCTTTAAAATAAAAATAAAGAAAAAACGATGCTGGAAGAGTGCATTTTTTATTATGTGGTAGCAATGGCTGTATGACAAGTTATGGAATTAAACGATTAATGTCTTTGCTAAATGTAATATCAGAATTGTCACCTGAAACGTCAATGTCACTGTCTTGTCATTCTGAATACACTTTATTCGTCTTTTTGTTTTGAGCAGCGGCCAGGAATGAATTTTCGTACTACTTTCCTGGCCTAGTCCAGCAAAGTAATGCACGAGCCAAGAATTACAAACTTCGTGTCTTCTTTTTACTACAATAATGCCTACATTTCCGAGCATGTTTGAGAAAAATCTATTTTCATGTCTTAGAGTAAAGTCCTCCAAGGTTTTCTTTTTAATAATTTTAGGCCAGAAAAGTTCTGTCTCATGACTAACGTCTTAAGGCACTAAGTACCTAACTAATATTTTTTAAAATTACCTTTGCCTTTTCAATCATATTTATTTACTAAAAATAAATAAATATATAGGGTCAAATAACACTGATTGAGCTAGTCCCAAAGTAAGTTCGAGGCTTGTGTTATGGGATACTAACTGAACGATACTATATTTTTTAATTCATAAATATATAGATACACATCCAAAACCCAGGCCAATTTGAAAAAGGTCATTGTCCAACTTGTCCTGACCGGGGATCGAACCAGGGACCTCTGGGTGGCGGACTAGCATGGTGACCACTACGCCACGGAGGTTGTAGTGGTCATCATAAAAGGTATCAACCACAAATGAAAATGTATGCATCTATATTCAGGGGCAGTCAGAGAGTTATGTATGCCTACTGCATTTTGAACACAAATCGAAACTGTAAAGCAAGGGAATATCGAACATTAGGGATACCTCACAATAGACTAACAATTCGGTATATGATTTAAAAATTTACGCTCAAAATTTCATTAAACCCCTTCACTTGTCAATAAATTAAAAACAACGTTAAACATTTGACTTGGCGCATACTCTCGTAAAGGGGATACATGAATTTTATGCACAATAGCAAAAAGTGGCCGTTTTTCGCTCGCATATGCGAAGAAAAGCTTCACGTTCCCACTTTGAACTATAAACAGAAGCTCATAAAATAGTTTGAAGGGTTATCTAGGGCTTGACCAAGACAACATTTTAAATGATATCTCAGTTTCCTTTCAAATGATTTATTTCAAATGCGGGCAGCACTGGACCCCAAAAAATTAATGCATCCCCTTAACAGCAAAGGGTTAAGTGTTTCTGCCTATCTCGTTATGTATTTTAATTAAAATATTTCATGTAGGTACTACGGCAAAAAGGGAGATACTGTTTTTAATAATTACATTTAATATAAGTCAACCAACGAGCCCAAACCTCAAACAAAAATAATTCAATATATTTCCATCGATATCGGTTCAACGCCATTTATATACGGGTAGCACTATTACAAATTCATTGTCAGGTTCGCGCAACAGCCTCGGCTGATAAGAGATAAGACTGCGGAACTGCCAACACGGAACCATCCAAATATTTGTAGGCAATGTCATTAGTTGCTTACTTATGAAACTTATTGATAGAAATGATATTACACTTTTAAAACCACGACGCAAAAAGAGGGGTGTTCTACGTTGTACGTGTCTGTGTGTCTGTCTGTGGCATCGTAGTTCCTAAACGAATGGACTGATACTTCTTTGTTTGAAAGCTTACGTAGTCGCGGTAGATCTTAGCTACATTGTCCTCATTTGATTCCTTTTTCCAAATTCTCGCCCACCATCACGGTCCTGGGCTCTTAGAATCGCAAGCCCCAAACGCTCTGTCTACCCCTTTAGGGTTAAAGACGTAATAATTTATATATATGTATTGTAGTATTTTGAGATCGACTTTGCATTGGTTATGAGGTCCAATAGGAAAAATAGCTCAACGCACGTTGCTATATTTATCTAAACTAAATCAGCAGTGATTTGTATTCACAAGATAATGCGTCCTCAAAAGCACTGAACGATTATTGATGCACCGAAATTAAATAAAGTACAGATCTGTAAACAACTTAACTCAAACAGATATTGAATGCTTTGGAGTTTAAGAGGCATTTCACATATGGTTGGCTGTCTCGTTCGCACAATTAAGCATTTTTAATGATTATTTAAAAATGTGTCTCATTTCTAAAAAAGTGTTTCATTAACATTCAATATTGTGGATATTTTAGACATGTTTGTATAATGTGTAGACATTGATTAGATAGAAAATTAGGTCATAAAAATTTTAAATTTTATTGACCTATTTCTCGATACACACACACACACATAAACAATAAAAAAACATGTCTACAATATCTAACATATAATTATATTGAAAGTTAATGAAACACTGCTACAAATGAGTCACATTTTTTAATAATCTTTAAAAATGTTTGATTGTGCGAGCGAGACAGCCATCCAAATGTGAAATGCCTTTTAAGAAGAAATGTAGTCCGTACAAACATACATACATACATATGTCTTACTCTATGTTTTTCGGGGAATTTTGTGTCTTGCGGATCTAAGCAGACAGACGGCTGGGCTAGGACGGCTTGGCCGGCAAGAGTCAAAGGCCACTTTCAGCGTGATGGTGGGCGAGAAAGTGGAAAAAGGAACCAATATAGTGATGGGTTCTTGAAAATTGATGAACTTTTGTCTGTGCTAGTAACAATCAAATACATAGAGCTAACCCAAAAGTAACTGTTTAGCCTTTCTTTTGCGGTTCTAACCCAACTAGTGGTATATTAGATAAAAAGTTATATATTATGTCAATATAACAACTTCTACTAATCCCACCAATATAGCGACGAGTCAATATTTTGTAATAGTTATTATACAATCATACGTGTTGTAAAATCATTTAAAAAAAATGTCATTTATATGATTTTTCTGTTACTTCTTTTTGAAAGAACATTGTTCTTCCGTACCCACAAAATTTGAATGATCATCGTTTTATTTCATATGTTTATTATTACAGTCACACACATCATTTAGTAGGATTTCATCACAATATGGATTTCATTGTGATTGTTCCCTATTGTAATAGGGATTTCAAAGATACTTGCTTCGATTTATCAAATGATACTAACTATTTTTGCGAGTTCACCGGAGTGGGTTCTTTACACATTTTCTCATCGTCCAAGCTATCAAACTATGGTACGATTTACCAGTTGATGTCCGGAAGGCTAAAATTCGCTTTTCATTTAAGGGGCTACATAAATTTTTCGGGGTCCAGTGCTGCCCCCATTTGAAATAAATCATTTGAAAAGAAACGGAGATATAATTTAAAATTTGGTCTTGATCAGACCCTGGATAACCCTTCAAACTATTTTATTAACTACTGTTTACATTTTAAAGTGAGAACGTGAAGTTTTTCTACGCACATACGCCAAAAGTGGCCGTTTTTCGCAATTGTGCGTAGAAAAGCTTCACGTTCTCACTTTAAACTGTAAACAGTAGTTTATAAAATAATTTTAAGAGTTATCCAAGGTCTAATCAAGACCAAATTTTAAATGATATCTCCATTTCTTTTCAAATGATTTATTTCAAATGGGGGCAGCACTGGACCCTGAAAAATTCATGTAGCCCCTTGAGAAACAGGTGAAGGCACACTTTCTTTAAAAACTTTCAGATAGTTTATAGTGTATTTATGTAGTATATGTAGGATTTTTTATCATAATATATATACTTTGAAGTGTGTATTTTTTGTATGTAGTTTATTGTTTTGTATATAGTTTATTGTTTTGACATATAGTCTTTTTTTTTTCGCCACATACCCATTCAAGTTTTGCACTACCCCTGTCATTCTCTACATCACCCGTTTGGTTGACTGGTAGATAAGGCGGTCTTAAAAGTCCGCCATTACACTTTTATTTGTGTATAAAGTTACATAAATAAGTTAAGTTCTAGAATGAGTACCCAACACCAAGTTTTAAGGCATAACTGTAGACTGGAACTGAAAATGGGATAAACATATTGAGGCCACTGCCAAGAAACATAGTTCGGCAGCATATGCTGCGAGGAGGGTCAGACGGTGTACTAACGTTGAAACTGCTGGGCTAGTTTAGTTATTTTCATAGCATTATGGCCTATGGCTTGCTCTTATGGGGTAAAGCGGCTAACATATATGCTATCTCTGTGCTACAAAAGAGAGCAATTCGGTCGATCTACGGACTAAAACCACGCGATTCTTTAAGAGAGTTATTTAAATCTATAAATATTCTTACTGTGAGATCTCAATTTATTTACGATAATCTTCTGTTTGTTAAATCTAGGTTAAATAATTTCAAAAAAATAGTGATGTTCACAGTTATAATATTCGAAACAAAAATCGGCTTCATACGCCTAAATTTCGATTAGAAAGTCACTCTTAGGTCTAGGTATTTAATTATTTAATAAAGTTCCCGAAGCGGTTGAAAACCTACCAATGGCAAAATTCAAAATACACGTTAAAAAGTTTTATTGAATAATTCCTCTTGACAAGGTCTGCGAGATCGGGTTTTTTCATGCTCACTAAAATGTCCAATCCGGTGGTGGATTCCCTCGAATATGGTTGAGTTTAACGATGGCTGATCCGTGCGTCAACTCGTGAACGGGTGCTGCCGGGGGGGACTGGTCAGCTCGGCTTCGCTTTTTTGACTACTTAATTTTTTTTTATTACGCAAAATATGTTTGTTTACTTGTTCGCAAGCATTACATGTTATAATGTGTGAAAATTGTATAATATTATAACTCCCTTATTCATAAAAAAATACAAACGGTTGCCAAACCTGTTTTAGTTAAAATATGTTTTGTTTCGCTCTTGCAAAGTCAAATATTGAAAGGAGTGAAAGGGACAAAACATATTTTAACTAAAATAGGTTTAGCAAACGTTTGTATTTTTTTATGAATAAGAGGGTAAGTATTTATTAATTAAAAGACAATTATAAGACCAATACTGTGAAAATGAGTTTCTTTCGGCGTTTCTTCTCAACAGTGGTCGTTACGAAGCGCTGGTATTGGTAGCTTTTCTTTAAAAATAAATTAAATTTTAATATCAATCTTTGAATCTTTGAATAAATAAATACAACAAAGCAGATATCTTTACAATATGCACACAGAAAAAAATATATACACGAACCTGGAAAAACTTTAGTTTTAGTTTACTCGGGTTATTCTTTCAGTATTTCTTTACTTTGTGACGGTAATGGGCGAGACGATTGCATATTGTTGGTCAAGTGCAGGTTATTGGAGCATTTTGTACTTCGCCCTACATACACGAATAGGTTTGAGTGGTATTTATCAAGGAGGCTTCTAACCATTAATGAGTGTAAATAATGTGATAAATGTAGTGTTAATCGAGTCAGTCAGTTGGGTTCAATCCTTATGATTTGCAATATATATAAGGCTTATACATATCTCTCCCATCCAAAAGCCCATGCTCAATATACATCGTGCAAGGGACATACCCGTAATAAATCGAAACACAGGCTATACTAGATCACTATAGTATAATAAAATTAAAGTAAAGCACGAAACACAAAAAAAAATTCGACGTTTCCATACATGAGTGCAGCCGCTCGGAAAATTTGTATGAGAAATTCGAAAATTATTTTGGTTATTTGGTTGTTATTTTAATTTCATTATACTATAGTGATGAAGTAAAGTCCGAGGTTTGATTTATTACGGGTATGTCCCTTCCACGTTGAATACATATTAAAGGCTTATACATGGTGATTTTTACCCACAAGCCAAATTTTTGGGCCACGATACTGAACTACATTTTCTAAAAAAGTTATCAAAGGTCGATAAAAAGTTTCCCATACAAAATCCGTTTGGCCGAGCGCTGATAAGCCGATTTTTTTTTTCTATTTTCGTAAATTATTTTCATGGAAAGAAGTTCAGTATCATGGGAAAAGCTTGCTCCAAACAAATATACTGGTAGTTAAAAAGCCACCCTGTATTTAGTTTTATAAGAATAACAGGAAATACTTAGTGAGATCGGCAATAGTGACAGGTTGCTTCCTCATCTCCGACCTATTTCGATTACTCCCGTGGGATTCGCTGTCTCTTGATTGAGTGATTAGATTTGTTGCAAAAAGTGCTAGTGTGAGATAAAGGCCTGTTTTTTTATCTTATTATCTACTATGAAGGAAATAAATAACTAAATGTACTTAAAGGTTATGAAATTAATGGTATCTTTTTAAACCAAAAAAATATGAAGTTTCCAGAAGTTCATTTTAGTTTTTGGGCTTTGACAATGACAACTTTAATGCAATAAGTTTCAAGGGAAATGTTCATATAAATCTTTCTGAGTCCTGTAATAAAATCTAGTAGTAATAAGATATCAAAATCGATAGAAAATTTACGAGAAAATACTGAATTTTCTCGTAAAAAATATCCAAAAAATACGTTCAGGATTTATTGAGAATATTTATCTAAAGTTCGCTCTATCTCCTTTAGATGGAAAAGGTTTTAGTGGGAAGTGAAGAAAAATGATGCGGTAAGGACCCGGAACAAATTTAAAGCTACTTTCCTAGAAGATACCTCACGGATTTTTCTACTTCATCATAAAATCTTTACACTTTACATAAAAAGTTAATGAAAATATATTTCTTTTCTAACCTACTAGATTTTAATGCTGAAATTGCATAAAAATATATATATATATACATATTAATATTAAAACAAAAAAAAACAGACTTTACCCCCGAACTACGCAACCGATTTTGATAAAATTTCTATGAACCTGACCGACGAATTGATAACCTCCTCCTGTTTGGAAATCAGTTAAAAAGAAGAAAAGATAATTTCGCGATGTTAGGTATTTTTTTGGTAAAGAATTGTTTTTAAAAAGAAATTTTGTCGCTAAAGAAAATAAGTGCTGAATGATTTATGGGCTATTCAATAAATAATACTAATCCTCTGGCTAGGCCAAAGAACCTATATCATTCAAGGAAGATAGTGCTCAGTCATAATGGGAATTCTTATGCAAAATCTCACGTGTATCAATAAAAATGAATAAATACGAGGCATGCGGGCGGAGCAGACTCCCTTTAACAAATATCGAGAACACAGAAGTATAAATACTAAAGTTTTTTCGAAAACCGTGACTGTTTGCAAATATTACTTTAATATTCACATCTCTTTAATATTCACTTTAATATTCTATAGTTTAAAAATCTTTAGAATTTTTAAGTTCAAACATGAGCCAAATTTACAGTTTGGGGCGAACTATTAGATTATAATTTCTTTTCAATAACCACGAGTATTTTCTCCGTTATAAATTATGAATCTGAAACGGTTTAACAACATAACTTTATTTAAGGTCGTTGTTTACTTCTCTTAATAAATTTATATCAGAACGGCTTCATATTTGAGTCGTTTGGGGTTGAGACGTTAGGGGTAATAAACTCATTAACGCTTTAATTTTTAGTTTAATTTAGATTTAAATTTGGATTTTATTTTGTTTCTCATCTAGATTATATTTCCATTTAGTTTTTAGTTAATTGTTTTGTTTTATTCAACAAAAACTCAACTACAAAATAATCAGGGCTGTATATAAGAGTATACAGGGGTAGACACAGATCTGCACGTTGTAGATTTATAATATTATCTATGTCTAAACTGCAGAGTTTGGCCTCTGACTTTGAGTCGCTGCGCCATTGTAGTAAGTAAATTTTAAACTGTAACGTATTATCGATCTGTATTATTTTTATTGTACTTTCCACAGCAGACGGCGGCCTTCACTCGACCTTAGTTTAGGAGTTATCGCCGCACAAACACAATTTTCCGCCATTGCACTTCCTCGTATTATTTTTAGCCGAAGGCCGCGATAAGTAATTTGGAATCGGAGAATGTGGGTGTGTGGTGGACATGACTAATTTTGAAAAAGGAGGTGTGTGTGTATTTGAAATTATCGAAGGTTTCTCAGTAGATATATAGGTACATAATCTGTTTTTTAAACGTTGGTACGAAATAAAGTATTACATATTTACCCACACACATATAGGTATTTGGTTAAGTATGTAATAAACACACGCGTCTACACCGGCGTATAGCCAGCTTTGAAATGTGTTGCATATAACCGAAGTCCACACGCCACGCGCACGCCACGCACTCGCCAGGCGCCCACCCCGTTTACCTAAAATAAATATATTTTTTAACAAATTTTGTGTAAATTTGTATACACTTATTCCACACAGAAATCAAAATACGTCAAGCAACAATGTAAATTAAATTCTCGGAAGCAAACTAGCATTATTCCAGTCAATAGCAAACATAATACGAGTTTCTGTTTTGACGTTGCGGCAGTATTGGTATTAGTTCCTGTAAATGTTGCTTCATATTGCTATTAATAAAATCTATATAGGTACCTGCTACTTTGTGCATACAATATGCTTTATACTAATGTCTAAAGTCTCAGAGATCGGGGAGCGGAGCATGCTAACATTAAAAGAATGACAGTTAGATTCCGCAATATATTTAGCGATCCATCAAAAAAATTACAGACGTGAAATGTCACCGCTGCTGAATCAAATGGAGATAAATATATATAAATAAATAAATATATAGGGACAAATAACACTGATTGAGCTAGCCCCAAAGTAAGTTCGAGACTTGTGTTATGGGATAATAACTCAACGATATTACATTTTATAACAAATACATATATAGACAAACATCCAAGACCCAGAGGACCCAGGAAAATTTGAAAAAGGCCATATTCCAACTTGCCCTGATCGGGGATCGAACCCAGGGTCTCTGGGCGGCGGACTAGCATGGTGATCACTATGCCATGGTGATCAAACTAAATAGAGATCATGGGACTCATTAAAAAAATTCTAAGTCTATGATGGGACTGGACCGGTCACGTCAGCTGCATGCCGACGCAGTCGCCTGAGTCACCCGCGCACGGATTTAGTCCGCGTGCAGCGGCTACCATTTCATACATGTTTTTCCTATCATGCGGGTAGCACGCCCGCGGATTGGCTGTGGGCGCGCAGTCCGCGTGCGTGCTAGCCGGATGCGGGCAGCGTTCTTCTTTCTGCCTTCAGTATTGTTTTTACTGCGGACATGGAGTATATATAATTCATTTTTAAAATCATTTTTGTGTACGAGTTTAGTCACTGGCGACACGCACGACACTGCAGCAAAAAACGCAAACTTTGTCCTGCATGTAGCCAGGAGCATGTACTTATTCACCTAATAATAAAATTCAGCTTAAATGGCTAAATATCCGACAGCGTAGAAATCTACATATTCTCTGTTATCTTCATGGTATTATTTATAATCCTTCTGCTCCCAGTTACATGACATCTAAATTTCAGCCCCTTAGCTCAACTCACGATAGAAATCTACGCTCCTCTAACACAATGCAACTCGATATTCCTTCTCACCGTACTGGTTTCTTTTCCAATTCTTTTGCCGTTACGGCTGTACGGCTCTGGAATGCCCTTCCTGATAGCATTGCGAGATCACAGAATCGTGATACTTTTAAAATGCAGGTGAAGAAATTTTATTTGGAATCGGAATAAACCCTCTGCTGTAATATTTAGGTATTTGTATGTATTTTATGTAGTAAGTTATGTATATTATATGTATGTGTATATTTATATATTATGTATATATATATGTATATGTATCAGTATTTATTTCAAAGGTATGTTTTATTTTATTATAACAATCAATATACGTATTATATTAGATGTAATATTATATAGGTATTGTATTGAAAATATCACAAGTTGGCTTGCACACTTGCACCCTTATTCCAATCTCTCACCATGTCCCAAAGGCAAACTGGTAGACTGGCATTAAGTTTGACCCATTGTAATCAATCCGTCATAATAAAATGTATGACAAAAAAGCACTATGACATCACTAGTGTCCGTCGTTCCTCAAAGATCATATAACGCATACAAAGCACTGAATGTGTTACACTGCCATGGCTAAGGACTCCCAATGGGGACAATGTCGATGCATCGTGGCATTCGCGCCCTTGTTTGCATGTGTTATAACTTGTTTCCGACTTGTGGCATTGTTCTGATGTGTTTACCTTTAGTAATTGATCATCGATATCACTATACAATATGTAACAAAAACCCTTTCCGATCCTTGTAGGAGCAACTGAGACCGTCGATATAAACAACTTTTCCTTTGAAACTCGGAGAAAAAATCGATATTTCCATACAAATTGCCGGGCCGGCCGAACACTTTTGTATGAAAATGACAATTTTTTTCCAAGTTTCAATCAGTCGTCCTATGGGAAAAGTTGTTCATATTGACGGCCTGAGTTGCTCCTAGAAGGATCGGACAGGGTTTTTGTTACATATTGTATACTCGTAGGTATATACACTATATGTATATATATATATATATATATATATATATATATATATATATATATATATATATATAGATAAACACCCATTACCTAAGACAACTTGAAACTGCCCTGGCTGGGAATCAAACCCAAACCTCCAGAGTGCCGGACTGTCATGTTAACCACTAGGCCACGGAGGTCGTCAAAATTTGGTTTGGCACGGAGGTGGCAAATCAACAACTTTCTCCACGAAACATAAATACGAAAAACATGGCCTACCTGACCAGCTGACCTAAATGATTTTTCAAGTTATTTTAGTTGTTGATAGCAGTTACAGAACACTTATGTTAAAAATTACATTTTGGAATTACATATTACTTAGCAGATAGAAATTTTTAACTTCGCAAAAAAATAAATAAATGAAAAAACTTTATTACTTCTTCCAGTGACCCACCAATTTGTAAGCAAAATGTTAAATTGTAGAATTAAAAATCCAAAAGATTTTGACCGTGCGGCATGGCTCCAAGAACGCAATTGTAAGTAGAATCTATAGAACTACCTATAATTTCAAAGAAAAAATCAGACAAAGATTATGTAAAATCCCCAAACCAAATGCATTTTATCATCCCAAAAAAATATACCGTTTATCTGAAAACAGGTTGCTTTTGCGCATCAATAGGACCGTTGACGACAAAAATCGTGAACGATTTGAAATTTTAATTCGATTTCATGTTTATGTCGATTTTGGCTGTTACTAAACCGGATGGGGATTCATCAATGTTATTCTTCAACAATGAAAAAATACACATACATAAAAACTAGTAACTTTAATCACAAGGGAATAAAGCTTAACTTTAAATGTTTTTGTATTTTTTGGTGCTGGCTGCAATTTGGTAATCTTATGAGTCCAATTCGATGAATCGATGTAAATACGTCAGTTTCTTTTGAAAGACTACTGGACAAAGAAATGTCTTGGACAGGTGAATCCTGTATTTTATATTAAACACAGATTTCTCATTCGGTTAAAGCTCGGAACTTTTGAAATAGGCTGAATATGTAACAGATAAAGGCGGCAACACCTGTGCCTTCGGCATTTAATTTTTTTTTATTATTTATTACCGGACCAATACGAAACTTGAAAAATTGAAACCTTCAAAAAACGAGTCTATATATCTTCCTGAAAGGCCGGCAACGCTTTTGTTACACCCCTGGTGTTGCAGTTGTCCATGGGCAGCGGTGATCACTTACCATTAGGTGACCCGCTTGTTCGTTTGTCGCCCTATAACATAAAAAATATATACATATATTGACCCATACCTCTGTCTACCCTGTAAGGTATAAAGATGTGATGGTAAGTATATAATTTTAGGTGTAAGTGTGTATTTATCTGTTTTATAATAATGTATAAATAATGAAAATACTTATACATTATTGTGTATAAGTATGTATTTTAATTCCTGTTCTACCTACACTCCCCTGAATAAAAGTTTTGGCAATAGGCGGCCTCGAGTGCTGGCTGTTTTAATCCTGGATATCTCGATAGTACGTACGGAACACTTGTTTGTTACTTATTAGGTAAAAAAAAACTCTTTAAGATAGTTTATAGATTAAATTAAATTAAAACTATGAATAGTAAAATTTAAATAAAAAACTAAAAAAACTAAAACAACCTTAAACTAATAATAAAAAAATATTACAAATTATGTTGTCCCACTAAAATATCACCCCTCGGCAGCGTGGCCAAAAGGCTGGCAGCATTGCCACGTTTTATGGCAATGCTGATTCTTTGAGCCAGGTAGTTACCAGCCAGGTGGTAGGTGTTCGCGGTCAAAATTATATGCTATTTGATCTGGATTACTTTGTTGACTGCCTCCGTGGTCCAGTGGTGGTTCGCCTTGTGACCCGGAGGTCATGGGTTCGAATACCACTGGGAAGCATACTTTATGAAAAGTTGTTTTCAGTCTGGTTAGGATATTGCAGGCTTGAATTATCTAACTATCCGAAAAAAGACATGATTTCGTGTTTCGGAAGGCACGTATAAACTGCGGGCCCCAAAGCCATCTCGCTTTTGATCATCAAACTATGCAAGAATTGGGTCTGGTTCTGGTGAAAATAGTACCTGATCGTGACGTTAAGCGAAATTTAAACGCGCTATCTATGTCATTATTTACGAAAATTAGAGAAATGAAAAAATAAGTATACTATACTTTTTAATTAACCAAATGAGCTAAAATTTTTTTTCGTCCGCGTCCCTTTAGTTTACCAGTTACCTGAACTTACCGGTGGCAGGAACACACAAAAATCTAGATCAAAATAGCATGAAAATCTATATCGTTGTAAACGCCGCCTTAACTCGTCAAATCCCAAAAGCAGTAAAATATTCCGATGGATGCGATTGATGTCATAGCGGTACATACATAACAAATTGTATGAATGTATGTACTAAAAATAATATGCGGTCCCGTTAGCGTGGACAGAGATGAAGTGACCGAATCATGTTAGATTTCAGTGTTTTCGTGCTATGCCTATTTTCCAAGCGGTGGGACTAAAGGCAGGTTTAGACGAAGACTATTTTCAGCCGCCTAAATTAAGGCGCCTAAGAAAGGCACCGTTTATACACTTTTGGCGCCATTTTTTCGCGCTATGCCAGCGCTGGCACAGAATAGAACACGCGCCTATTTTTTGGCGGCAATGACCTCCGCCCGCGTCTCTCGCTGCCCCGCGCCTATTTTTTTGATAAACGACTAGTGTCGGTTTGGTGGTCACTGGCGGCGAGATTTAGGCGCCTGAAAATACTCATTGTCTAAACGGTCTGACGATGTGCTGTACGGTAGACACTGGCGCCGTAATTTAGGCATCTCAAAATAGTCTTCGTCTAAACCTGCCTTTAAGTCTGCCTTTAAGCAGACCTGCGATATATCAGAAATGTAAGGAGATGGAGAAGAAAATCTAAATGTAAATGTACGATAAGGTTAAGTGTACAACATAATACAGATACTCTCTATTGCACCATAAACAAAAGGAAATTCAAAAATCAGAAAAAAACTATAAATTTAATATTTTTTATTAAGAAAAAAGAAATATAATTATTTACATTGTTGTAAATGTTAAATTTTTGGTATACACACATACGCCAAAAGTGGCCAGGGAATATGCATGAAAAAAATATATGTTATCTAATCAGTTTATCCATAAATATTCAAAAATAAATTACTGACAGTGAAAACAGAATAAGATTTGGTTAAAAAACGAACGAGATACAACAATTTTACGGAACTATGTCTATCTCACTCGCAAAAACGCTATTTTCTATGGCAAATGTATAGATGATGTGGACTTTGACGTCATCAGTACATATCGGACTTCTCTTTCTAATTGAAACTTTGAATTATTACATGTTCGTCGCTGATTAAGATATTTTATAAATTCTTTCATATTTGTTTACTGTAAGTAATAAGGAGTTTATTAAGCAAATAAAAAAAATACGTGCATATTCTCCATTGTGTGTAGAAAAGCTTCACGTTCTCACTTCAAACTGTAAACAGTAGTTCATAAAATAGTTTGAAGGGTTATCTAGTGCCTGGTAAAAAAAAAAATTTTAAATGATGTCTCCGGTTCCTATCAAATGATTTATTTCAAATGGGGGAAGCACTGGACCCCGGAAAATTCAGGTATCCCCTAACTATCATCCACATCTCTTTTTGATTGTAGGTATTGATTTTTCATTAAGCCCCCCTGGCGCTGGGGGTACGACAAAATATTATCCTAGATGTCCTGTTCAATGTCATTGTGAATACTAGGTTTTATGCGTATTCAGGCGACACGTGGACGCCTGCCATGAATTGATTTGAATAACTTTACAAGGAGGGCAAGTTTGAAGACAATGAAACCATGTCTTTGCTCAAGAACGCGTTTTCGACGAGACATTTTGCGCATGATACAAAAAAAATCTTTTATCATGTCAAAATGAGGTAGGACAATTGGTCGGACATGTCCCGTATCTAAACTGTTCTACATCATGTACCATTGAAAACCTTAATGAGGTATATGACAGAGAGGTCGCCATGGCCACATACCGGTCAAAGATATAAGAACAATCCTGACTCGACAAGTAGAAGCTATTATGCATCTACATACCAGCATCTCATATCATAGATTACAGATTTAGCTTGCATCTTATAAAAAAAATTAACTGGCCAAGTGCAAGTCGGACTTGCGCACGAAGGGTTTAGATATATAGATAGATAATTATTTATTGTACACCAAATTAAAAATTAAACACATAGAAATATTTTAAATTTAATGAGTACAATAAGCGGTCTTATCATTATCTATAAAAAATCACGTGTTGTTGTATGGAAGCCCCACTTAAAAATATGTTATTCTGTTTTTAGTATAGTTGCAACAGAAATACATCATCTGTCAAAATTTTAACTGTAGCTATCACGGTTCAAGAGATACAGCCTGGTGACAGACAGGCAGACAGTCAGAGGAGTCTTCGTAATAGGGTCCCGTTTTTATCCTTTTGGTACGGAACCCTAAAAACAAGAATAATAATAATGATATGTCATTGCAGGCTTTAAGCTAATTGGTCTTGGTGGCTAATTGGTGGTAATAATAAAATCGAATGCTAAATCATTCAAATAAATTGCTTTATTATTAATCAGTCAAATAAATTCATCAGATATGTGTCATGATATTCTAGATAAACATTTTTATTGACATTACGCCCTCCGTTGCGTAATCGTCAACACGCTAGTCCGCTAATCCGGAGGTTCTGGGTTCGATCCCCATTCAGGGCAAGTCGGAAAATAGCATTTTTCGAATTGTCCTGGGTCTTGGGTGTTTATCTATATGTGTTTTTATTATACAATATGGTATCGTTGAGTTAATATACCATAACACAAGTTTAAATTTACTTTGGGGCTAGCTCAATTTGAATGAAATTAATTTATCTAAATTTTATTAATTCTTCTTGAATCCTGCGGGAGCGACCGACAGTTGACTCTCCTGCGCTTGGACTCAGCGCTCGCTCGTTTACAAATTGTAAGAAACCTATCAAAATCCGGACAAGCCGGACACCGTTTCTTTTGGCCGGACACGCAATCAAAAAGCCTTACTATGTCCGGTTTTATCCGGACGCCTGGCAACGCTACCTACGGATTATGTGACCTGCCCATTCCCACGCGTACTACTATCTTAATTTTTTTAATATAAGTGAATAAGACAAGAAAATCTTGATTTTGCTGCGCCGCGCCGTCTCCGCCTTTCGATGTGAAGGAGCTACGAGTAAGGGTGGAGCAGTCATAATTACCAGTACTCACGACAGTTCTACTCCTTACAAAATCAAGTAGCACATGAAATTGACAAAGTATCGCGATAAACATAATTTTAAGGAGCGCTGCAGCCTATCATTATATTTAATGTAGTTGAATGATCGCGTTTTAAACACAACGTGTAAACATTGGACATCAACTTTGTAGAGTAATGTATAGTTTACACTTAAACTTAATAGCTTTAAGTGGACGAGGCGGTCAGAAGGACGTGTACAGATTGGTTCATCGAGCTTGAGGTACTACTAAAGTTACGCTAAAACTTGTCTCTAATGTATCCGAAAACGTGATGCGGGGTTCGACTCTGTTCTAAGCGAATACAAAATGTAGGTAAGTATCACCACAGTATTTTTTTTGAATTGATGTATTTACAAAGCCATTTCATCTTGTACTTTAAGTAGGTACTAAAAAAAATATTTTCCTTAACCCGTTACCTGTTACTGGGAGGAATTTGGTCACAGGTCAATTGTTTATCTATTGTTTTATTTATAGGGGCAGGTGAAGGGTTAAATACACACATGCGGTGGCTATTGGCAAACCAAAAAAAAAACAATTACAAAGATGAGAGTGTACTCCTCGTCTTTGTAATTGTTCTTTAGAGGTAAAGCATTCTAGAGCCGTAAAGCTGTAAGTTAAAATGAACGAGTTTGCCAAAAAAAACCTCTCGTGATCCCCGTTACAATAAAATTTTTGCTGTCGTGTGGTTTAGAAACTCGCTGCGATTCAGTAGCTACGTAGACGATACCGTTGATTTTGATGTGTTACTCGTGGTAGGGGCGCCGGTAAGGAATGCAGTGGTTAGCCTACTTGCAGATGGTGGGCACAATCTTATAAACGATTTACCTTATAAAAATGGCAAAGATAGCGGTTAGATGTTGAAGGAAGACTTTATCCGAAATCGTTTTATCATTGCCTAATGAAACTCCCTTAGGTAGTACCTACAGCATAAACACACTAGGAAAACACTAGCCAAGTACGGGACTGGATGATTTGTTTCTATATTTATAAATTGTCCGCTCAGCTGGACATTTCTTATTGAATTATTTTAAACTACATAGTGAAATGAGAAATAAGTACTTTAGTACTGCATCTTAATGCCTAAAACCCATATTAAAATAATGGCGAAATAATTTGTTAAGATACGGTTTTACATTGTGTCTCTCATTTTCTTATTCCCGGTTGCACTCTCACCTATGATGCTTTAGAGTCCGGGCCATATTTATATTTTTAACCTCCGACAAAAAAGAGGGGTTTATAAGTTCGACGCTAATGTCTGTCTGTGGCATCGTAGAGCTCGAATGGATGAACCAATTTCGATGCGGGTTTTTTTAGCTTCCTCTTAGCTATGTTTGATGAAAATCGGTTAGGCCGTTTAAAAGTTATTGGGGATTAACGCTTGAAATTCAAGGTTTTTGTAGTTCGCATGTTAAATGGCGCCACGGATTAAAATGATATATATCTATCACTAGATGGCGTTTGCATATGAAACTATTAAAAGTCGGGGTTTTTTTTTAATTTGCCTGGAAAATCTATGTACTTGTTGAGCAAGCGAGTGCGAAGCGTCGGCGATTTTTCTAATCTTTCACCCTAGCTTTGAGAGTCCCGAAACTGGGGTGAAAAATTGTCTATGCTCCTCCGTCCCAAAGATACACGAAGAGACATTTCGGAGGGTTTACGTTATGTAGCGCTCTCGACAAAATTCATTTTACAAGCTTTTATTTAGTTTCACCTGTTTCATTGTCTGTCGGTTTGTCTGTCTGTAATCAAAACTTGCAAGTTAAATTTAGCCCACTTCTCGGTTTCCGATTGAGCTGAAATATTGCACACATATGTTTATGTCAGAATACAATATTATGATGACATGGAGCTGATCTCACGATGGTGCCGGAAGGTGGCCATAGAAACTCATCGAGTTTCGTTTGATTCGTCTTCAGGAGCACTTTAAACTTTTTAGTTGATCGTTTTAGATAAAAGCTTGTTTCAAAAAATATTTTTTTGTAGAATGCTACGCTCCATAGCTCATTGACAAATCTGCAGGCAAAACACATTATATATTTTTATTATACTATGAAATACGAGTATACAACTATGGCTCGCCTTTAGCGCCACACATGCTCGCCTGAGAGCCTGCGCCTCAAATAGGTCATAAAATTTAATGACATTCCTCTGATCGCTCAGCTCGTAAGAAACGCAATTTTTGCGATCAGCGCTTTATAATATTTAAAATGCAGTTTCTTTACTGCGATTATACAGCACAGCAAAATTGTCGCACCACGTTCGTACACACGTGTATGTATAAATAAACTGTGGCGCTACCGTAGATCGATATATTGTTCCTCACTGAAGCTGTCTGTCATTATTAGTGGATGAGAGACCTGAGATGAGGTCCTTCAGTGTCCCTGCAAATCGGTATAAATGACGATAAAATAAGTAAGGCTTGAATCTAACATAGCTTGACAACAATAATGACTATTGATCGGATAATCGGGTGCTTATGTGCCTAAACTTCACGCGGTACTAAACACAGCGTTAATATAACCACCAACCTAATAAAAATAAATATCAATCTCTCTTAAGGCATCTTTGCTATTATGATTATAAACTCGTTTGGAAATACCCCCAATGAAAGAACGGAAGGAGCATTCAATTAAAATATTATTAGTTAGTCGCAATAAGTTCTAAAAAAAATATAAGTAGGACTCTTTTCAGTCAGAAAAAGTCAGCACTTGGTACTTATAATAATTTCATGTTCACCTAGATGGTATCTAGCGTCTAGATAAACCATAATAGCAAAGTTGAATTAAGGGATTGACATTTATTTTTATCAGGTTGGTGGTTGTATCAACGCTGTGTAATGTTCCGCGTGAAGTTTAGGCAAATAAGCGCCCGAATATCCGATCACCAGTCATTATTGTTGTCAAGCTATGTTAGATTCAAGCCTTACTTATTTTATCGTCATTTATACCGATTTGCAGAGACACTGAAGGACGTCATCTCATGGGAGATCATGATAGTATAAGTACCTAATGTTAATTCTGTGACGATCACTAACTTTTATACCTAGTGTTTTTGTAATGATAGAAGATGTTATGAAAGTAAAAGATCTAGATACTATATTTACGCCGAACTCTCAGTTATGTAATGATATTTTTATTCTACTCTGAGAAATACCTTATTTGAGATTAGTTTATTTATAGTGATTGTTTACTTATAAAGATGTCTATTTTTATTTTGTGTTTGCTATAGTATAGGCAATATTGTATAACATAGGGAATTATCTTAATTTTAAAAGATAATTGTTTTACACTTAAAACATATTCAATTTTATTAAATCACCTTACATAGATAATATAGTTATAACTGTTATAATATTTTATACCTAAGACGTCAACGAGCGCAAATTTTAAAATAAAATGTTTCAATGTTTTAAAATTTATGTAAGTTTATTTTATTTAAATTTGTAAAACCTAAATTGTAATGCACATAAATGACATTGTAAGTATATGATGT
This sequence comes from Acrobasis suavella, assembly GCA_943193695.1. Lineage (NCBI taxonomy): Eukaryota > Metazoa > Arthropoda > Insecta > Lepidoptera > Pyralidae > Acrobasis > Acrobasis suavella. The sequence continues at coordinate 5,284,328 of OW971945.1, read as the reverse complement.
AAAATTTATTTCCACTCGATAAGAAGATGGGTTATATAGCATATGTATTTTGTATGTATGTATTTATTTATTTTTGTACCTATACTTACTACATGTTCCACCGACGAGAGCAAATCTAAATAAGAGGAAGAAAACCTTCGTTAGTCCGAACTTTCTCTTAGGATAACTCAAGATTTCAATGACGTAATTAAAAAAATTTTCACCGCTTTGTCACTTGCTGATACTCTAATGAAAATCGCAAATCTCCGCGTCGCATTAATGAAATAGCACCTTATCTAAATTGTCCCGTAATTATTTTAAACGCTTTAGCTTAATATTAAGGGCGAAACGGATATTTTTATCGATATGGTAACTTGAGTTATAAAATAATAAAGCTTAACTTGAAGGTGTAAGATTTCTCCGTAATTTGTTTACATTTTTTTCACCACCTGTCTTTGGGTGGGAATGATTTTGAATAAAATTACTGGCGCTCTACTCTGAAAAATCATGAATGGCAAACTAAACTAGATGTTATCCTTGCTTGGTTTTTCGTGTGTGTAAGTGGCCAACATTGGTGTCAGATTTTATAAGCTGCCTTAAGGCATCTGACATAGCTTGAAGGTTGCCATACAATGATGACCGCCGGGACCAGCGGCTTAAGTTGCCTTCCTAGCTGGGAAGAGGTCTAGAAATTCTTATGCCACTTGTGGTTACCCATCCAAGTGCGGACCACGCCCGGTGTTTCTTAACTTGCGAAAGCGCTAGGTATGCTTACTAGCGCCGGGCCACTGAGCTAATGATGCTGTACCGTTTTTGGAATAAGGCCCTGTTCAAAGCAAATTCGAAGAATTTATTTGGTTTAAGCTTGGTGATATGTATTTAAAAAATCTGTGTAACGTTACATTTGCAAATAATCTCATAATTTGGTTACATTTAGGACAGAAATGAGATTAATATACCTACTGACATAATTTTAATCTTAATTCAAGTCATTATTATTTTAATAATATAAATAAAAACATATTGAGGCCACTGCTAAGAAACTTAGTTCGGCAGTATATCTGTGAGGAGAGTCAGACGTTGTACTAACGTTGAAACTGCTAGGCTAGTATATTTTAGTTTTTTTCATAGCATAATGTCGTATGGATTGCTCTTTTGGGGTAAAGCAGCTAACATAGATACTATTTCTGTGCTACAAAAGAGAGCAATTCGGTCGATTTACGGACTAAGTTCACGCGATTCCTTAAGAGAGTTATTTAAATATATAAATATTCTTACTGTGACATCTCAATTTATTTACGACAATCTCCTTTTTATTAAATCAAGACTAAATTGTTACAAGAAAAATAGCGATGTCCACAGTTACAACACTCGCAACAAAAATAAGCTTCATACGCCTAAATTTCGACTTGCTAAAACCAGAAAATCACTCTTGGGTCTAGGTATAACATTATTTAACAAACTTTTTTGAATAATGCGTACTAAACTATTAATGATTATTTAAAAGATAAAAACGCGTGGACACTTCCTATAAATTTTCCATTACACTCCACATATAAAACATAAGAACTGTATTCTCTGTAACAATAATAAGTTTACTGTAAAACATGTTTATGCTCTGCGATCAATAAGTGACCAACATTAATATTTCCTCTTGACAAGATCTGCGATATCGGGCTTTTCATGCTCACTAAAATGTCCAATCTGGTGGTGGCGTCGCTGGTCGGGTCGTTAGATTCCCTCTACTCGTAATATGGTTGAGTTTAACGATGGCTCATCCGTGCGTGAACGGGTGCTGCCGGGAGGGACTGGTCGGCTCGGCTTCGCTTTTTTTGACTATTTAATATTTTTTTTACGCAATTTATGTTTGTTACCTCGTTCGCAAGCATTACATGTTAAATGTGTCAACATTGTATTATATTATAAGTATTTAATAATTAAAAGACAATAATAATAATATGACAAAGCCCTTCTGGCGAGTAGGCGACCAATACTGTGAAAATGAGTTTCTTTCGGCGTTTCTTCTCAGCAGTGGTTGTTACGAAGCGCTGGTATCGGTAGCTTTTCTTTAAAAATAAATTATATTTTAATATACTTTACACGTAACGTAAATTATACTTATTGACGTGTAAAAGTGCCTGTAAAGGTCTAATTACTGAATAAACATTTGAATCTTTGAATCTTTGAATCTTTGAATCTTTAAATCTTTGAATCTTTGAATTTTTGAATCTTTGAATCTTTGAATCTTTAAATCTTTGAATCTTTGAATTTTTGAATCTTTAATTCAAGTCAAGGAATTGGGAGAACTCCTCAGTGCAGATGCTTTCACGACAAAACGACTGAGCGGATTGGAATGTGATTTAGTATGTAGTAGCAACCTGAAATAGATGGTCAAAAATTTGGCGATGCAGGCAACAGCTAGTATATAAATAACATAAAAACAAGAAAAAAAAAAGATCTTTGAAAGTAAAACTTGTTTTAGGATTAAAATAAAGGACACGGCTATTGACATATAATAAATAGACCAGCAATCTCAAACATTGGCCCCTGTTCTACTTTTGAATACACGGCGGCGTAAATTCTATCCTGTCACCCAAAGGTAGCCTGTTAAAGGTTGCCTTGGCGATAAGACCGCCTATTGTACATCTGATTTACTCATGTATTCAAATGTTATTTTTATGTGTTTTGGTGCAATAAAGTGTTTTTTACTTTACTTTTTTTATCATATGAATTTAATTTTCAAACAATTAAATCTGGTTACTTACCTACTGATGAAAAGTTATTTCTTTACACTTTTCCGTGTTCCATGAATTATTCTCACAATATTTTAACACACACTACGGCATTTTTAATGTTATGCATGTTTTCGTTCACACAGTAGTTATATAATGTTAGAGAATGTTGCATAACATTTGTTGTCTATCATTTTATAATAAATTATAACAAAAGTTATAAATTGTTAGTGATGTTATATAAATTCATACAACAGAATTATAATTAACTCATTACACAATGAGTTCAACCAGTGTGGGAGCGTTTATAACATATAACATTATATAACATGTTGTAGCAAAATGTTACACACTGTTATAAAATGTTATCGTGTTACACAACGTTATATAACTGCTGTGTGGGAGCACCTAGAGTGTAGTATGTAGATGCATATGAGCTAAAAGCGACTAATTTGAGGTGAATGGTGATAACTACCGTTGAACGTGACAAAAAAGTGACATGTGAGGTCTACTCTAGTACGTATTATACATTATAGCTCTTTGGACACGGCTATGTGTATTATATTAAGACTGCCAATAATCAACATAATTGGTAAAATATCTTCGTTGTTTTTGGTTTATTAAAGAGCAATTTTATTTTTATCGGCGCTGTTAATTTACTTGATTGTGATCAAAATTACACCAATTTGTTCTTATTAAGTTATTGTAGCAGAAAATTATACGCAAGAAGGTCGTTTTTACATAATTTTGTAAACGTTTCAACTAGTATGCGGTATTTTGGATTATAATAAAAAATGTACGAAGTAGAGTCAGAAGCTTACTGAACAAAAAGGATTACATACAACATTTTTAAAGTTTTAAGGTCAAAAACTGATATTTTATTATTTTTTTACAAAGCTGTCAGATTCAGTTATAATTTTATGGTCAGATTCCTTTATGGGTTATAATTCTATGGTCAATTATTCAAGATGAAAGCATCTGTCATAGCTTAAGAGAAAATCATTCGGCCGTATTACCATACAATGGACAACGACAACGAAACATAAGAGCACTGATTTTTTCCAAGGAAAAATCTTCGGATATGTTAGCATCCCCCTATGTTTTCGTTTTTTTTTTCATAATTTCAGTATCAAAAGAGATGCGAATCTCTATAAACCTGAAAAATTGATAAAATTTTCCACTGTGTTCCAACATCTAGCCAACAAATATTACGAGATTATAATAAGAAAAGAAAACACAAGAAATTAGACAAAGCTTTTCTTTAATTTTTAAATAAAAATAAATTATATCGGTTTAGTTTTGGAGGAGAAATCATGAGACTACGAAACGTTGGTTTTGAGTATTTTTCATAGGTATTTACCTACAGTCCGGACTGCAGTTATCTCTATCGTACATCGCGACAGGTGGCAAACTGAGTACTAGTACTTATTCTGTGCAGGAGGTTCGGACACATCGCGACGGCAATAGATTTTACAAATACCTATCGAACTTACTGTTCGACTGCCATACAACTTTGACAGCCTGAACTAACTGATTAACATGCTTTCCAAGACACTATGTAGTGTACGTGCGTATATCAGATAATTAAATTTTTAACAAAAAAAAAAAGAAACAACCTACTTCATTTTCTTTTAGGAGTTTCTTTCATATATCCAAAGTTCTTCATCATATCTTCACCAAATTAATATGGGATCAATTTGGTATGTACTAAAGGCTTTCACATAGAAAAAGAATTATCAAAATTGATCCACGTTTGACGAACATATCGTGTAACACACATAAAAAAAACATACAGTCGAATTGATAACTTCCTCCTTTTTTGAAGTCGGTTAAAAATAACTTTTTTAAGATATTGACTTTTTACTTTAACTTTTAAGAGAACAAGAAAAAAGAAACAATGAGCTCAAAACCAATTTCTTAAACTGTTAAAGACACCACGCAAAGCTTAAAACCCAATTTGACCACGAGTAGTTATTCCAACTTAACAACCAATCATTATAAAACTGCCATTTTTAATGTACTGGTAACACGCTTTTATTATAAAGGCTTAAGGTTGAAAATTCGATATTTTAGTGTGGGTTAAAAGTGGCAGGTGGTAAGTGTCGGCATTGTGTGAAAAGTTACGGATTGTATGGCGCCTAAGAAGTCAGGGTGGAGAAATGTGTGCTCGCATCGTGATCTTGACATGTGCAATTCGCTACTTTCTAACTTTTATTTTCCTTAACGTCAAAACAAACATTTTATAAAGGATTTGTAAAGAAATGTATAAAATACAGGCTAATGACGGTATCGTTTTTTATGGTCAAATAGCGCTTAATATTAGTTTTTCTGCAATAATAAATCTAAAATCATGCTGCGAATGAATATGATCAATAGCAAGTGACAGTAATTTAATTTTTTTCTGTAATTTTTTATCCGTTGTTTAGTTAAATTTATCAATATTTTTTTTTGCGTCTACTGTATTATTTTCTGTGAGACTATATAAAATCTAAATTGTAAAAAAATACATATACACGTGACATTATGTTGTGACGTTTTATTTTATTATCAGTACCAAATAATTTATTATTGACTCAGGAAAGCACCCAATTGTTTACCATTACTTGGACTATGTTGCCCCCGCGACTCCGCTTATTCAATAGAGATGAGTATCTAGAAACGTTTATTTTATATTAGCTGCCTGAAAAAGTAGCCTATGTGTTAATCCAGGGTGTCAGCTTCCTGCATACCAAATTTATTCAAAATTGGTCCAGCCGTTTGCGCTTGAAGAAGTAACAAACATACAAGGCGAGGTTTGTGAGTGCGAGTGTGTGTGTGTGTGTGTGTGTGTGTGTGTGTGTGTGTGTGTACGCAGTCAACTACGCACCCACATTTAAAAACTTTATAATATTAGTGTGATGATTGTTTGATAGATTGTTTTAAATCGGTATACTTGTAATCGTGAGTCCCCCGCGTGGTTCCGTGGGTTAGAATAGGTAAATTTTTAAAACACTACTGTTCCTTTCCTAATGTTTTCTTATCTTTCATTGAATTTTGATCTAGATTTTTGTCTTGCTGCAGCACACACATGTTATTAAATTATTGTTGTGTCTGAATTTTAAGCTTGTGTAAGTGTAACTAATGCATGTATAGTTTAATTTTTTTGTGTGTCGGTAGTGACAAATAAACAATTTATCTATTTATCTATGTTCCTGTGGATGTCGCACAAGGTGGCTTGGAAAGATAGCACTGAAAGTTCGTGCTACCAAAGCATTCTCAAGGAGCTGACGTAGTCACGGATGATATGTGTGTCAATGGTTTGACAGCCAAAGATGCTCAAGATTGTGTGAAGTGAAGAAGAAAATGCAGGAAAGCGGACCCCAGGCTTCATGGCATTACAGCTGAGTATGTAACTGGGATACGCTTTGAGAGAGAGACTTGAAATCGTAAGTTATTATTTATTTTAAAACGACTTCCGAAAAGGAGGAAGTTTTTTACTCGTCGCCATCTTTTATGTTTTTTTTTTCAAGTATGTTCACCGATTCATCGAAGACGTCTGGACCGATTTGGAATTTGTTTTGTTTGTCTGTCAGGTTGTCCCATAAAAATTTCATCAAAATCGGAAGTGAAGTTTGGGGCTGAAGTCGAAATTCAGTTTAAAAAATCATTACTAAATATATTTTTTGCCACTTGGTATGAAATTTTTAATAAAACGTTCTTAATTTTAGAGCCTACTCGTATAAGCGTCATGGCATAACTGACCCAAATACTTTATTGCGGTTTGTTGACCAGAATCTGATACTTGATCCTTATTGTTAGGTTAGGACACTCTGGCTGGAGCCTTGGGGAAATCAGTCGCTGATACCACGTCTTTTGAAAACACACATATGTACATATTTGAGTCCAACACTCAATAGGGATGTGGACAGGGTAAAAAAAATATGACATACTACATGATTTGAATTACTTTGTATATAAACAATATTGTTTTATTTAGTCCGTCAACTAGATTATCCAAAAATAAAGAGCCCATTGGCTGTCTCGCTCGCACAATCAAACATTTTTAAAGTAAATTTGTAGAAAAGTGTTTCAATTAAGTACTTTCAATATCATTACATGTTAGATATTGTAGACATGTTTTTTATTGTTTATGTGTGTGTGTGTATCGAGAATTAGGTCATCAAAAATTTAAAATTTTGGTGACCTAATATTCGATGTAGTCAATGTCTAAACAAACATGTCCAAAATATCCACAATATAATTATATTGAATGTTAATGAAACGCTTTTTTACAAACGAGACACATATTTTAATAATCTTTAAAAATGTTTGATTGTGCGAGCGAGATAGCTAACCAAATGTGAAATGCCTCTTATGCAAATAGTAATAATTTAAAAAGACACAGCGCTTCAAAGTTTTGGATTGGGGGTGAATTACGCCACCTTTGGTTAAAATCATAGTTGATCGTGACGTCACAATTTTAATGTCGCAAATTTAAATGCGCTGAATCTTCTACATAATTCCAAGTCAGAGAAAAGAAAAAATACGTATACTATATTTTTTAATAATCTAATAATAAAGCCAAAAAACGTTTTTTAGCCACATCCCTATTCAGACATGAAATCTCGGTGAACGCTATTCCGACAGTTTATTTACTTTCGTGCATTAGAGCGACAGAAGACGGAATTGAATTAGTTAATCCCGACTGTTAGTGATACAGCATTAAATCGTAAACTATGGATAGATTGAATTACCTCTTAGGTCTAGGTTTCACTTTAGGCAATTCGCACACTGCTCCGTACGCTGCGTAGCGCGGGCCTGACTGTATGTAAGTATCTCAATTTATAGAAAACATGTATAGGACAATACACTGACACGGCATCTACGCGCGTCGTTTTTGTATGCGTTTCGCGGAGCAGTGTGCCAATCGCCTAAGATGAGGGAGAATGTGCTGTGACATCTTATTGATATTATTAACAAAATGTCATCGGTTGTTCAAACCTCATCTTGAATGGAGCCTGGGCCTTAGATTAGAGATTTATATATAGGTACTCGTATACCTATATTCAATAGTACAATGCTACACAAATAAGTTGAACAAAAATGGCGGATTTCAAAGCATTTTTGTACAAATTCCCGACACGTAAATTGAACTAAAATGGCAGTCGTCGGCGCATTACTGGTACCTGCGCCGATAACCGCCATTTTGGTTTAACCTACGTGCTGAGAATTTATACAAAAATTTGAAGTCCGCCATTTTTGTCCAACTTATTTGTGTCGCAATGTACGGCTCTATCTAGGTAGCCTTACGATCTTTACCGCGCAAAAGAGCTCACATCCCTACATACTATCACGTCCCTAATGGGGAAAGACAGAGCAGTCCAAGGCCGCAAGACTCAAAGGCCACTTTTGCCGTGATGGTGGACGAGAAGGTGACAAAAGTAATCAAAATAGTGATAGGGTTGCTAGCCGCATTACCTATTCACATGATTCGCATTTTCGGTTATACCCTCGATCGGCTTCTACGATCTACCTACATTTTATGTTTAAACTTTTCTTAGACCAACATGGAAGGTAATTTATTGAAATGGCAATTATGCAATCATGCGCTAGCCTTTGGGCAGCAGTAATGGAATCATATATGGTAATAGAGAAATTATAGTTAGCCTCTTAGTGCATCTACGACGACTTACGAACAAAATGCACGCAACGTCGTAAATACTAACTTATAAACATTCCACAAACTTATCTTCCAATGGTTCATTACTTACTAATCTCTATCACAAAGTAATAAAGTTGTTAATTGATTGTTTTGGAGTTTGCAGACCGCAAATAAGAATTAGCATGATTTACAGAATGAGCCGATATCGGGATCTACCTATTAACGCGAAGCGCTAAGGGCGTGTCCACATTGACGTGTTGATTATATCTTTCGGTACCGAAACTTGGTTCCACTTGGTTCCGATTATCAACAGCCGTGACAAAATAAACTGTAGATGTAGAACCAGCTTATTAAACGTCTCACAAAACAAGTGCATTTGCTGCCAGGAACAGCAAGCAAAAAGGTTTTTTTTAATTGCACTGTACATTTTTGGTAAAATGTAAAAACAAGTACATTAGAATTTATCGTCACATAATTTTAACTTAGTATATCTACTTTATAACCTTATGTGCTTTACAAAATGTATACTGTAAAAGATGATAGACTTATAGGATCAAAGCGGGAATCAGAAATATTGGTAAGTACGTCACCAGCCCAATGCCTATGTAAAACGATGCCATAAAGTTTATTTAAATGGAATACTATGACACTTGAAGTCATAAATGATTTCATGGGTGTTACTATAATTATGTGCATTCACTGCATTTAGTGAATAGTTAACTTATTCTATTATTTATAGAAATAAAAGATCGTTGGCGCGGATATGAACGAAAACTTAAAAATAACAGGTTTCCTACTAATTTACATTTTATCAAAACAAATGTTAAAATTTAAAAAATGTGGCTGTACATTGAATATATTATTTTGAAAACATGAATAATTGAAAAAAAAATGTGGCGATGGAGATATAGTAATAATTAAAAAAATATCTGCCTGTTTGTACACGCTAATGTCTGGAAATACTAGACGGATTCAAATGAAACTTTTTTTGTTATATAGCTGTTAAACCCGGATAAGGATTTTTTGTTATATAACTGTAGAACATATAGGGTATATTTGATTTTGGACTGATGCAAAACCATTATGGTCCAGTTAAACTATAAGAAATATAAAAATGACGCCTTATCAAAAGTTGTTTAGCCCGATAAGCACTTTTTATTGAGATATAAAAATCAAAGATCTGGAACACCTGATGAAGATATGACGGAGTCATAATATTCACGCGATCGAAGCCGCGGGTCTACGCTAGTTACTAATAAAAACAATATAGACTTAAATTGGAAATGTATGGATGGACATTAAATTATCTGCGTATGAAAAAAGCAGCTGTCGCATCCCAAATGCGTGTCTTTGCTGTCAGACAAAGATTTCGTAGTTTTCAACGTAGTTTGGAGGACTTGTATGTAATGCAACATCTTGAGAAACTATACCATCATCGTTTCGATTATCAAGCTCGGTTAACCCGGGTGCGAACCTAATGAAATAATTTCATATGTAATTTAAGACTGTTTAAGACGTCAAATTTTAAATTGGATGCGCGAAAAGGGATGCTTTGAAATAATAAATTAATCGTTTCTCTGAAGGCGTAAGTGACTTGGTGTGAAATAAATGAATTTTGAGTTCCTTTTGTTCCCTTCGACGCCTTTTCGGACACGCAAATGTATTACGATTGTTTTGCGGTTCACTGCTTTCATACAAGCTGACTTTTTACCCACCAGCTAAATTTTAGGAGCGAGTTCAGTCCATGATAATGCCACTTCATATAAAAAAAAATCAAAACATGTAAATAAATTTCGTCTTGCCATACAAAATCCGTTTGGCCGAGCGCTCATTTGCATGGGAAACCGATTTTTTGTCGAATTCAAATTCAAATTCAGATATATCTTTATTATCATAGGATATTTATAATATTTCTTAATAATCGTCACTTTGTTTTGTTGCACAATAGATGTTGACGTCAAAAAGTTACTTAGAGCTAAGTTTACTGCCGCCTCCAAAGCACTAGTGCAGAAGAAGCGGTAACAAACTGCACTGCAGCATTTTCTCCAAGAACGTCAACTCACAATGTAAATATAAAATTTATAGTTGATAAGTGGACACAGAATACATTGTTTGTTGTCATAATTTAATAAAAAAAATTAAATATCAAAATTTTAAATAATTTTCAAACCAAGTTGTAGATTCAGTATGTACAGTCAAGTACCAAGATACCTGACCAAGCCTTTTACTTATATCCTGAATTTTCTCTTAACCGATATTAAAATGAATATTTTTATTCCGACAGATTTTAATTAAGTCTTTCTGAATATTCATGTTAATATCATTTTTAGTATAAGAGATAGAAGAAATAGTTTCTTTCTTTTCCCCTTCTCAATCCTTTCAATCCAACGTCGAATTTTTCCGTCGATTAATTTTCTTACCGAAATTACAAGAAGACCTTGGATTCTTTGAGCCAACCCCGAAATAGGCACGAAATTTTTTATTCGACGACGTTCGCGCGAGATTAACCCCTTTGAACACTGGAACAAAGTACCCTAAAGAACTTCAGCCAGGCCTGTGTCTTTTAGGTATCAAAAATATACCTACATTTTTATTGTGCAGGCGGTGACCACTTCGAAGGGAAATTGATGTCAAGAGTAATAAGAATGAAATTGGCTTGCAATGGATGTCTAGGTATCTAAACGAAGCGGTGAGAACTTCTGACGCGAGCTAAATTAAACCATAGCGCCAACCACGTTGAGTAGACATTTCTTTAAATTTCTCTTCCAAGTAAGATTTCTGTACGTGAGTACTTGTACTTATTCTGTGCTTCAGCCGAGAAGAATTTGCTGTAAAAAAGTTAAAACTATAAGTTGATGTAACTTGCGGGTATCATGCTAGGAAGGAACAATACCCATTAAAGGCAAATCTAGTTATTTTATACAGACATATTATCACGTCTTTATCCCTGACGGGGTAGATAGAGCCCAGGGCCGTAAGCCCAAAGGCCACGCTTAGCGTGATGGTGGGCGTTAAGAATCCCCTTACCCTAGACTTTTCCATACAAACGTAGTCTACGTTTTATTTTGAAACGATATGTCAGATTTCGGTAAAATTTATCATTTTAAAGAAATTGCAATTATTTAGGGTTAAAATTGGTTTCGACAGTAACATTATGCACTGGTAATAAATTATAAGGGTGTAGAAGTTTTCCATACTGATGGTCAAATACGATATAATACACTATATTCTCTTTTGAGTTCATAATTTTAGTGTCGGAAACCAATTATAACCCTAGATAATTGCAATTTCTTTAAAAATACACAATTTTTTCCATATCCGACACGTCGTTTTAAAATAAAACGTAGACTAGGTTTGTATGGGAAAGTCTGTTTCTGTCCAGGGTCAGGGGAAGCTTGAGATGAAATAATGGCCAAGTGCGTGTCGGGCCACGCGCAGTATAGGGTTTCGTAGTTACAAACGCCAACTTTGAGTTCATGCTATTTGAAACGTCTAAAAACTAATTTTCTATTGAATTTGTATATTTTCCTTTTCCGAGTACATTTTATAAGCTGATCGCCTACGATCGATATTTTTTTAATTTGTAAACCCTGCTTAGCTCTGATAGTTTTCCTTTAAATTTCGTTATGTATACTATAGCTGTGAACACTTTTTTTTTCACGTGACTATATATAACCGTTTACCAGATAGAGGGGGGGGGGGGGGGGGAGACACTTAACTCTAAAAAAAATGTTCACATTAAAACCAAATATTTTTGAAAGACCTATTCAACGATACCCCACATGATTAGTTAGTCGAGAAAAAATAATTGACTTTTCACTTTACTTGTATGGGAGCTACCCTAAAAAAAAATTATATCAATATTTTATTTTACCACTTTTTTCGCATAATTAATATACATATCCATGCCAAATCACAGCTTTCTAGCACCTATAGTTGCTGAGTAAAACCGCGGAAGGACAGACAGACAGACATGGCGAAACTATAAGGGCTCCTTGTTTACTACGAAACCATAAAAAGGAATCAAAATAGTCGCCTATTAACATGATCGAAATCTTGCCCATTCCCCCGACCGGCTTTTACGTTTTACGTGGCAGAGAAGCAGCTGATAGATTCTAATTTTTTTTTCCCCAGACCACCTTGGATAGTATTTTATAGTAATACTTAATTAAACTAACACAACTAATATAATAAATATTATATACACAACTAATATAGCGGTCTTTTCAGCGAAATCTTTAAAGCGAAGCGAAGTATCGCAATGAGTGCTACGGACTTGAGTTAAGGGGCTACCTGAATTTTCCGGTACCGGTGCTGCCCCCATTTAAAATAAATCATTTGAAAGAAAACGGAGATATCATTTAAAATTTTGTCTTGATCAGACCCTAGATAACCCTTCAAACTATTTTATAAACTACTATTTCTAGTTTAAAGTGAGAACGTAAAACTTTTCTACGCACAATTACGAAAAAAGGCCACTTTTGGCGTATGTTAAGTATTTTTTATGTGTGATAAAATTTTAACGCCACTCTCCTATATTGATAGAAAGTTTTAAGTTATCTCCTGAATATTTGCCGCCTCGTTATGGGGCCATATAAGCTTCTAAGCTTCGTATTGGCGTAGCCAAGACACAGAATAAGTAATAGTACTCACGTACAGGAAACTCACTAAGGAAAGAAATTTAAAGAAATATCTACTTAATGTGGTTAGCGCTATGGTTTAATTTAGCTTGCGTCAGAACTCCTAACCTGTTCGTATAGATACCTAGACATTGCAAGCCAATTTCATTCTTATTACTCTGGGCAAACGATTCATGTAACTGAATTTTTCCCTCTGGAGTGGTCGCCGCGCGCATAGTAATAATGTGGGTATATTTTCGATACCTAAACGGGGAGTGACACAGACTTGGCTAAGACTTTTTTGCTAGGAGCAGATATCTGAGAGGTAGTACATATTTCGTCTGTGAAGCTTTTATTCCATTTAATTGATCGGCTGTTATTGTACGGCGTCTCTAAGATATTCTATTCTGAGAAAATGCAATATAATAAGGATATTTCATTTTTTTATTAAAATATTAGTGTAATCTGTTCTCTTACTATTAAATGTTAAGAAGTAGTGCTGTTCTTTAAAATAAAAATAAAAATCTACGTTTGATTATGTATTCAATACGGTAAAATTCAATGAGGAAAAAAAAGGTTTCTAGGGCTAACCTGAGAAATCTTTATTAAAAAATTGAAATCCAGCGCCAAAAATTTTTTTTTAATTCTCTCCTTTTACTTTTTACGTATTTTATTCTTTTAACTACGATTAAAGTAATCTATAAGTTATTCTCATGCCGTTCTGGCTGTTTAGTGCTATTTATTTTTATATAGCGAGGAACGAGATTTCTAGGGTGGGCAATAGGTATCACCCCTCATAGCTACGTTCATGTCGCAGTACGCAGTAATAAAATATAGTAATTAGGAACCATATGCGCGCTGACCTATCGGTTTAAAATTAAATGTAAGATTTACAGACAGTTATAAAACCGCTCGGTTCTGTTTATATGAAAGGAATGAGCTATACTGGGACTGTAGAAAATATTTGTCGGAAGATTTGAGCACTACCCGGCGGCGTTAAGAGTCGGCTTACCCTAGACAGAATCAAATCCCATTCAAATGTAGTCTAGCTTTTGTATAAATATTATTAAATAAATATTATAGAATGTCTGCATTCTTTTATATTTTTTGGTTTTGTTGTACACCTAAGAAAAGTAAGTTAAAATAGTATGTGCTAAAAAAAAGAGTTTCCGGAAACCTAGGATATATTTCAACTGTATAAGTTTACTTATAAGACGAAGATAGTTTCCTTGATTTAAATCGGTGACGGTGTGTCCATTGTCACAAGTTATATTTAAAACCAAACGCGCTCCTCGAATTCTGCGCGTGCGCATTTCCTTTTTTTCTTCTAGAGACCGATTAATTAAATGGCACATAAAGAGGGCGATCGAAAAACTGATAATCCCACCTCTTCAGGGCTGGCCACTGAGAAGTTAATCAAAAATTTTCACCGGAGGATAAATTGCCAGGTTAAAAAATATATTAATTCCAAGCAATAAAGATTTTATCGTTCAATTAAAGCGGGACAACCTACTAAACGAGTCGTTAATGCAATAAAAATATGCATCAATTTCCGCATCCGAATAAAACAGTGAAACAGTGATAAAAGAGGTTTTAAGCGTATCTCTTTTGACAAACTTAAGTTAATTAAATATGATAATTATGATTATTTTAATTAGTTCATTTGAAATAATACTGTCCGTTGTCCGACTGCAGGGCAAAGATTAGCAAGACTCGATGTGATTTTCTTTGGCCGTTTTATATGATAAACTGTAAACTCTTTTTTTTTTCTTTTTAAAATTACACTGATTGAGCTAGCCCCAAAGTAAGTTAGAGACTTGTGTTATGGGATACTAACTCAACAATACTATATTTTATAACAAACACATATACAGATAAACATCCAAGACCCAGGACAATTTAAAAAAGGCCATTTTCCAAATTGCCCTGACCGGGGATCGAACCCGGGACCTCTGGGTGGCGGACTAGCATGGTGACCACTACGCCACGGAGGTCGTCAAATCCATAAACCATAAACTTATAGACAATCTACTAATAAATTAGGTAACAACTTTTGTAAAAAGTAATTTTCATTGCTCGGTGAATGAATGCAAAGCTGATTAAAAGTTTTTCATTAATAATATAATTAGATTTTTTCTCTATTCTGTTTAGTCTTTTTTGGCAATAGGGAATTAAATCACATAGAAACAAATAAAAGCTTGACCAGGACGCAACATTTATATACAATGTGTATTTTTTATACTTGATCCAACGAAATCTGCGGATATTAGACGAAGTATTATCGATAAAAACCGGAAAAACATCGTTATCAACACTTTAATTTTTTTTCTAAAGTTCGTGTTTCGATTTTTATTTTTTCTCTTTAAAAAAGAAATTGTGCTTCAAAGTTGTCTCATTTGAAAACTACAAAGTTTAAGAAGCTAAGAAAGTAAAAATAATTAACAATACCAAACAGGAAATTAGTTAAAAAACAATTGATGAAAAAATTAAAGTGCCTGGATTTTTTAAATGACTAACATAACGAATTTTTTTTTTTCATTTTTTTATCCCTATTATTTCGTCTAATATCCGCTCATTTCGTTTCATCAAGTATACAAAATATACATTGTATAACAAGAAAAAAGAATTTGTCGAAATTCCAGGACTTGACCGGTGCGCTCGAACTTGTGCACACCCTTGTGCAGTTTTTGTTTATTTGATAGCGGCGCCGATGCAACGCTAGCTTCCCGCTGCACACGCATGATCCGCAGTTGGCTCGCGGCGCGTGCGACATCAACATTGCATTGCACCACTTATATTGCCGAAAGATCCCCTCATTCCCGATTTTCCGATACCCGTTAATCGGTTTCGGTATCTTCCAGTGTAACCCAACCCTAACATTCCACATTAGAATTTCAAAATTTTATTCAACTATTTAAATGACCGCAAATAATCTCAAATTGTGTTTAAGAAAAAAGAAGTTAATGACTCACGAATTAAGACTTCATATTGGACCGAATGACTTATGACCTAATAGCATATAATAAATCATTTCCGCTAAAGAAAAGTGTCAATCGTTTGAAAATATATTGTCTTTGTAACCAATGCAACCTTCCACTTGTTGGGTGCATAATTTAGAGATACGTGTTTGATTTCGTTTTCGAATTCAAGTCGATTTTTCACAATCCGATTGAATTTCAAATAGGTCTTTATAAAGGTGGATGTTTTTATTTTTGTGAACTATTTTCTGGTGGACGTTGTCTGAGGTGGTTTAGTGCTTATCTGTGTTCCAGTTTGTGAAATACGCGATGATGCGGTGAGTTCTCTTATTTTTATACTCGTTCGGTTAAGTTATAAGGGGTGTTTGAAAGTTAAAACAGTTACGTACAGAACAGGTAAGGAAATTATTGATTTCACTATCTTTTTACAAGTAGTGCAATTTATGTAATTTTTAACCCTCTTCCAACAAGGAGCAGGTTATCAATTCGCCGCGATTTTTATTTTTTATGTATGTTTACCGATTATTCAAAAACGCCTGGGCCGATTTGAAAAAAAAAAAAAATTTTGTTTGAAAAGGTATACTTACTAGGTGGTCCCAATGAAATTTTATCAAAATCGGATATGTAGTTCGGGGGTGAAGTCGGTTTTCGAGACGCGTATATATAAACATTTACAATCTAGGTCAATTTATTTGATGAAGATATTTTTCCAAATTGACCAGACTTGGGGTATACGTTCCACAGAACCAGCTTCTGTGACCTAGAACCTTCTAAATCTATGATAGGAACTGCCTATTTAAAAAATAACCCATTCCATTATGTATCTCTGCCATTTTACCTGTTTTATTCACTACATATTGTCTTCTCACGTCACATATTATTGACATATACATTTAGCCCTAAAATAGAGACAAAAATCGTGTGCTGTAAGCTGTAAGGGCGAGATAATTTAAATGATAAAAAAGCTAAAAATTTTGTGAAGTACTTTGTTCTTCTTCCTCATACAATTTAGCGTTTGTATGTATACAAGATCTTTTTGAGCAACTTTTTCCAATGAATGTAAGTATATTTAAATAAAAAAGATTGATTCTCATACAAATCGAAGTAGGCACGTAGGTATTCTAATTACAATGGAAAATAAAAAAGCTTTTTTGGTATTTCAACAGACATTTATTGGGAAAAGTTGTTCAAAATGGTTCACTGAATCACTCTTTAATAATTCATCTTTAATATTTGTACTTAATTTAAAAAAACACCTTGTATTTGCTTATCAATAAATGGACAATCTTTAATAAGGGTTTCGTGAAATTTGTTGAGCGAGATAATATTTTTTCAGTTGAACACCAGCTGCATCGGTCAAGGGTTTGCGGATGTATAGGGGTTGTAAAAAGGGTCGTGAGTAAACAGGACCTTACTTCATAAACTAAACGACTTTATACGACGTCGTCCGATGGTGTTGTCATGTTTGAAGAGGGAAGTAGCACGCGCTCCGTCCATACAAAATAGAAAATGAAGAAAACTTTTTTACATTCCTAAATATTATCTGAACATCATTGAGATGTTTAAGTTTGTTGTTGATACAATAAAAAACTAGGTATATAGGCGTTCCTTTTTACGAAATTTGCGTATGTTTTTTTTTCCTTTTTTTTACTATAGCAAATTTTGAAATAAGTTTGGAAAATCCAGAAGTGCACGCCGCATAACGCTCATTCAAAAATAATAATAATAAACGACACTGAATTAGATGGTAATTTTCATTTAGAAAAATCCAGTGACGTGATCACGTGATGAAGCTATTAAAAAAATGGTACAAATACATTAACTATTTCGAGAGTTATCGTGGCACACACGTCCATACAGATATCGAGAAATCCACGTTTTTTTTTACATATTTTCTATAAGTATTAAGAGACAGTTTAAGTGTAGAAAATGCTTGACTCTGACATGTTGCAAGTAGCGCACTACAGAAAACCTATAAACCTAGTCTTGTGTAAATATTATACTACGAGTAAAAATCATTAAGATCAGATAACATTTGGAAGTGGAAAAACGTTTCCCCTTGTTGTTTGGACGAGAGCGCGCTAAATTAGACTAGCATCATTTCGTAGCGCTCAATTTTGCTTGTCACTACAACACGGACTCGTAGCTACTTACGCATGTCGTGCCGCGTATGGAGTGAAGATCTGTTCAAAACGATTACGTACTACTTACTTGAAATCGTATGTAACCTCATCGGGTGTGAGTACAATACATTTCTTGATGGGTTGACTCATTCCGTCAATATAATGAGTTTCTTTTCCTAAAAGAACTGTGACCTCGATTTTTTCCTTCTCAAATAACAGTGATCTCTTCCAAAGATATAGGAGGAAAAAATTTTTTTGTGCTTTTTAGTCTCTTCCATGCTGGTTTCGGAGAAAGGAAAAAAGAATTTAGAATTATTCAGCCGTTTTTTCTTCCCACGCAGAGAATAATGTTAATCGTTCGTATTTAAGCGTCCTTTTGTGAGTAAAACCATTGGCTACTACCAAAGAGAATTCAAATACTACGTGCTACTACCATAGACCGATACATTTTATCCGACCTGTCTAATTATTGTATGAAAGTTGACAAGTGATGTCAGATTCAATAGCGATTTAGTTCAAAAGAACCAAAGATATAGGAGCTAAAATTTATTTTCTTGCTTTAGCTCTTTGAAAAGAACCGTATATCCGAACTGACATCAAAAAAGAGGAGGTTATCACTTCAAATGTTTATATGTGTTCGTAGATATATTTTCTTTTTATATATACATACATACATAATATCACGCCTATTTCCCACAGGGGTAGGCAGAGACTATGGACCTCCACTTGCTACGATCCTGACAAACCTCTTTCGCTTCATCTATACTCATCAATCTCTTCATACATGCCCTTCGGTTACGGGTACTTTTTACCTCTCCTTTTTTCAGAACGTCTGCAATCTGGTCGCAGAATGTTCGCCGAGGCCGACCCTTCCCTACTGTTCCTTTCACATTTGCATTTGCATTTTTTTATATATGTTCCCCGATTAATCGAAGTCGCCCGAAACAATATGGAAATTTTCTTTTTTATTTGTCAGGGTATACTGGCGAGATGGTCACATATAAATTTTATCAAAAGCAGTTGTGCAGTATGGAGTTGAGGGCGGTTTTGAGTTTAGAAAAATTATATTTATAGGTCTCTCCATTTTAAACCGATTTGCGTGGGATATTGGCAATATCCCGTGTGTGTATTGAGTGTATTTTTTATTTTCTAATACATTTACTTAATCATACAATCATTGCATGTTAATTTGGTTTGGACTGCCACGAGACAAGACTTAGCTGAATTAAACTAGTTGTGTCACTTTTTAATGTAGAAATAATAAACGATAGCACTGGACAACAAGATTTTGCCACAAGCATACTTGCAGCGATTTCTAAAAGAATTCAGTGCACAAAACATGAATCTAGTTAAAAAAAATGTGAAGGACGTCAAAATTTTCAAATATTACACGTTAAAATTTCATATTTGTTATTTTTTCGGTAATTTCAATATTATACCATTAATTTAATTAGAGGTTTTCCAATATTCAAATACCAGTTTAACACTGTGCAAACCTTACTATTTTACAATATTTTTTACATTATTACTAAATTATTTATAAAAAATATTTTTTGTGAGTCGGTACAGCGCCATACAATGCGCGCAGTACATAATGTATGGGAAATTAACTCTTAAATCTTTCGATATCTCCATAGATAAAAAAGGTATAAAAGTAAAACAAATTTTGTTTTGATTTTGTAGGCTGATTACATAATTTTAAGTTGCAAAATTAAACAACCTGCACTATAGTTACTTATTATAAATAATTAAAAATATCAGAATTTAGGGACAATCGGATTTTTGATATAACATTATTTCCAATTCTGACCTCTTAAAGAAAAGTAAATTATGTCCATAGACACCATAAAAATCTGTAAAAGACAATTAGTCTTATTCCAGTGGCAATAAAATTGTAAAATTTTGTCGACCAGTGTAATCAACGAAAGGAGGGAAAGATTTAATACAATACGTTCAAATAAATATTTCTAAAATAAGTTGACTATATTCCATTATTTTCTCCTTCTTAAAAATGTGACACAACTTCGCAGTCCCGCCAGAGTTCTTTGGGAAAGACTCAGTCAGAGTTTTTTTTTTCATGACTCAAGTCTTTCTTTAAATGACTCAATATTCAAAAGGACTTGAGCTAGGACTCGAACTAGAGTTATTAAAAAAAAACTCCAGTCTTCAAAGAGAACTCAAGTCCCATTATTATAAGGCTTGGGGACTCGAGTCTTTTACAACAATAGATACTGCGCGTAATCACAGAATAAGTAGTCATCACGTACAGAAATCTTACTCAGAGAAGAAATTCAAAGAAATATCTACTCAATGTGGTTAGGCGTATAGTTTAATTTAGCTCGCGTCAGAACTCCTCACCTCTTCGTTTAGATACTTAGACATCCATTGCAAGCCAATTTCATTCTTATTACTCTAGACAAACGATTTATGTAAATGAATTTTCCCCTTCGAAGTGGTCGCCGCGCGCATAGTAATAATGTAGGTTTATTTGCGATACCTAAACGGGGAGTGACACGTGCCTTCGCGGGAGAGGTTTAGCTTCTGTTCTGTACAATAGTATTAATTCTGTGACCGTATTCGCAATCCATAACAATGTGATGAAGGCTTAGACAAATGTTATTCGTACCGGAAACGATAGTGTAAAATGTGTAAAAAAGTGCAACTTTTACGTCAATGTTTCTTTGGCGTTCCAATAAATAAACAAAATAGATGTACATGTATAATAAAGTAATAACAAGTGGTTACAGCGGACATACGTTTTTTTTCTTCGATTAAAAGCTGACTTGATTGGGTTGGTTTTCAGCTTAGTTTAATGGAAATCGGTTTAGCGGTTTTAAAATGATGGGTGATTAAATTGGGAGTGAGCAACCCAAAGTAGGTATCTTTTGTAAATGAGGGGGTCTTTTTAAATGAAAGGGTTAAAATTTATGGAATTGAAATCAGTCAGCCTTTTTATTAAAATCGGTTCAGCCGTTCTAAAGTTTTTGGGGTGAACCCTTAAAAATCAAGGTTATTTTAATTTGCTTGGAAAATAAACTTCTTAAGATACATGAATTTTCCGGGGATACATGAATTTTCCGGGGTCTAGTGCTGTCCCTATTCGAAGAATTTTTTCGCACATTTGCGAAAAACAATCGCTTTTGGCAAAAGTGCGATGAAAAGCTTCACGTTCTCACTTTAAACTATAAACAGTAGTTCGTATTAATAGTTTAAAGGGTTATCAAGGGCTTGGTCAAGACAACATTTTATATGATATCTCCGTTTCCTTTCAAATAATTTATTTCAAATGGGGGCAACACGGGACCCCAAAAAATAATTTTCTATCCTCTCAATCAATAATGTTATGGGCGGTGCCATGTTAAATTTAGTTAAGGTATTAAGCAATATTCACGTCCATAGGTGAAGTCCACGAACTTATTTGATAACATTTAAACTTAACTTACCCTAGGGTTGTCAAACGAATCGATATCGTGTCAGCAAGCCCTCTTGTAACTCGAACTGAAGCCCTGTCATATTCGTGATAGTGACATGTAATAGACACCTTGGATTACAGGCTAAGGCAGTGTAAATTGTAAAATTTACTGTTTTTTTCGTGTGTAAGTGGCCAGCACTGGTGTTTTTCAAGCACAATCATGGAATGATATCAACCGGAACTAATGTCGTATAAATTTTACGGAAAACGGCCACTTTTGCAAATGTGCCAAGAAAAGCTTCACATTCTCACTTTAAACTGTAAACAGGAGTTCATTAAAGGGCTACCTGAATTTTTCCGGGGTTCAGTGCTGTCCCCATTTGAAAAAAATCATTTGAAAGGAAACGGCGATTTAATTTAAAATTTGGCCTTGATCAGACCCTAGATATGCCTTTAAACTATTTTATGAACTGCTGTTTACAGTTAAAAGTGAGAACGTGAAGCTTTTCTACGCACAATTGCGAAAAACGGCCACTTTTGGCGTTAGTGCGTAGAAAAGTGGGGGCAGCACTGGAACCCGGAAAATTCATGTAGCCCCTTAAATAGTTTGAAGGGTTATCTAGAGTATACTCAAGACAAAAATTTAAATGATATCTCCGTTTTCTTTAAAATAATTTATTTCAAATGGGGGCAGCACTGGACACTTAATGTGCCTTCCGTGTCCGGGAGAAACTTGAGATATTTTATGTCTCGTTACCATTATTACTATTGAAAAACCTCGTTCACTCTGCTTGCTCGTTCATCTATACTATAATAAAAGAGTAAAAAAAATGTGTCTGTACATTGAAAATTTTTCAAAAAAAAAAATTTGTGGCGATGGAGATATAGTAATAGAGTAAGAAAATTAAAAAAAATGTCTGTCTGTTTGTCTGTTTGTCTGTTTGTCTGTTTGTACACGCTAATCTCCGGAAATACTGGACGGATTCGAATGAAACTTTTTTTGTTATATAGCTGTGAAGCCTGGGCAACATATAGGCTATAATTGATTTTGGAAAATGGAACACATGATGCAGAACTATAATGGTCCAGCTAAACTATAAAAAATATTAAAATGCCGCCTTAGCAAAAGTTGTTAAGTCTGATGAGAACTTTTTGTTGAGTTATAATACAACTGGCCAAGCGCGAGTCGGACGCGCGCGAAGAGTTCCGTATCATAATCTATGAAAAATCACGTTTGTAGTATGGGAGCCCCCCATAAATACTTATTTTATTCGATTTTTAGGGTTCCTTACCCAAATGGGTAGAAACGGGACCCTATTACTTAGACCGTCCGACTGTTAGTCTGTCTGTCTGTCTGTCACCAGGCTGTATCTCATGAACCATTATAGCTAGACAGTTGAAATTTTTATAGATGATGTTTTTTTGTTGTCGTTTAACAAAAACATACTAAATCTATACTACAAATAAAAGAGTAAAAAATGTGACTGTACATTGAAAATTTTTCCAATAAAAAGTTGGTTCGTCCGAAGAAGAACTTATAAGTTCAGAATTTGCGGACCTTCAGAGCATAACACACCAGAAAAATTCTTGGATATGTGAACGCGCCATATTGACACCAAAAAATTAAAAATCAATTATTATAGAACTTATGACGCAAATTATTGTTAATTTCTTGGATAGAGTTGTTGAAGACACCACCAATTATCCAGTTGAGTTTCTTAATTCACTTGCAGCAAATGGACTCTCGGCTCACAAAATACTTAAGTCTTAATGTCGGAGGGCCAATAATGCGAATGCGCAATTTGACTCCGCCGAAACTGTGTAACGGAACCCAACTTAGTGTCTCAGCACTGTATGCCGAAGTTCAGCGGCTGAATTTCAGCCAATGCATGCCTGCAATGTTATTTGCATTACTAGCAACACATAATGCCGAACTTCCGATGCTTTTGCCTGAATCGGACCCGTACCCGTACCCGTACCTGTATCCGTACCCGTACCTGTACCCGTACTCCCTCTTCCGCTCCCGCCGCCGCTCCCGCCGCTGCCGCCGCTGACGCCGCCACCGCCGCTCCCGCCGCCGCCGCCGCCGCCGCCGCCGCTCCCACCGCCGCCGCCGCCGCCGCTCCCGCCGCCGCCGCCGCCGCCGCCACTGCTGCCGCTGCTCCCGCTCTCGCCGCCGCCGCTACCGCCGCTGCCACCGCCGCCGCCACTGCCGCCGCCGCTTCCGCCGCCACCGCCGCTGCCGCCGCCGCTGCCGTTTCTGCTCCCGCTTCCGTTCCCTCTTCCGCTTCCGTGTCCGTTCGCCGCAGACGCGCCAAAGACGGAAGATTAAATTCTCATATCGGCACATCACTACAGTCCGGCGTTTCCAACGAACTTCAGCGGCTGAACTTCAGCTTATTTAGTGTGTCATGCCCACCGAACTTTAGACACTGAACTTTAGCCGCTAAACTTAAAGTTTACTGTGAGTGGTGCCAGTGAAACTGTATTTATTCCGCGTATAACAATTTTCCTTTTGAAAATACACAGTGTTTACTTGCTTTCCTATGAAAATAAGTCACAGTTTTAGAGGCTTAAAGCTGCTGATGTCGATCTAAGGACTGCTTTTTCGCATGGCCAACTTAATGTGGCTTTCTCCAGGGTTAGTAACACTTCAGCTCTTTTCATATTGGCTCCCGAAGGAAAGAATTAAAATAATATTGACTTTTAACTCCTAACACTGTTACAAGTACTTTCTTATCTCTCTCTATCTTTCTCTCTCATTAGTTGTTATTTATATTAATACGCCGGAGTCATAAAGTCCACGCGAACGAAGTCGCGGGCATCAGCTAGTACATAAATATTGGTTGTTAAGGATAGGTACTTTCATTACACAAGTTTACACACAAGTTTATTTGCCAGGTAAATACCTTAATGAAATGTAACTCTCCAGAGGTGGGGAGCACTGGAGTACTGTGATACAGGCCCTACCTTTTCTATAAAGAATATATTGAAAATTGATACAACATCCCCATGTAATGTAACTCTCCAGAGGTGGGGAGCACTGGAGTACTGTGATACAAGCCCTGCTTTCATCAGGCTCCAGTCTCCTCCAATCTGCACTTCAAATACACTTTGTTTCTAATGTTTTTATGTTATATGTTGCATCTAGTGTAGATTGTTGGAGATAATAAACGACTCTTTTAGCAGTTGATAAAAAAAAATCGTCCTCCAAAATAAAATCCATTTGTCTGATTTAAATAAATAAATATATAGGGACAAATAATACTGATGAGCTAGCCCCAAAGTAAGTTCGAGACTTGTGTTATGGAATACTAAATAAAACATATATAGATAAACATACAAGACCCAGGACAATTTGAAAAATGCCATTTTCCAACTTGCTCTGACCGGGGATCGAACCCAGGACCTCGGGTGGCGGACAAGCATTGTAAGCACTACGCAACGGAGGTCGTCAAATTTGTACGGAAAGTCGATTGTTTTTCATTTTTCGATAATTGTTTTTATGGAAAGTATTAGTATTATGGATTGAACTTTCTCCAAAAATGTTGCTGTTGTTTTTAAAGTCAGACTGTATAATTATTATATATATTTCAACAATGAAACTGTTTCCATTTTATAACCGCCTAATAGCACGTACTGACGACGTAAGTTTACAGAAACATAGAAAGTTTCGTTTAAACAATGCCATATTGTATTTTTTTTATGGGCTTTTGATGTGCTATAAAATGAAAATAGGGAATTATGTGGAGTAAAATATCTTTCCAAAAAATTACACGTAGCGATTTTACAAAATTGCGATCCAACGGGGAAATGCGGCCAGCGTTCTTGGCACTATGCCGCATGGGCACGATTTTTTA
The DNA here is from genome assembly GCA_943193695.1 of Acrobasis suavella. Lineage (NCBI taxonomy): Eukaryota > Metazoa > Arthropoda > Insecta > Lepidoptera > Pyralidae > Acrobasis > Acrobasis suavella. Next base: position 5,258,984 of record OW971945.1, on the reverse strand, counting down.
GATTAAATTTATAGTATGTATTTCACATTTTCTTTTTATTTGTGAATTACCCCATCCTAGCTATTTAAATAAAAAAATATACTAACTTTTTCCGAACTTACTTTGGGGCTAGCTCAATCAGTGTTAATTGTCAAAAAAAAAATTAATATACATCCCCACGTGACGTATTACTGACTTTTGAACCATATTTCAAACGACGAAAATAGAGATATTGCACACCTTTTATATCAGTTGTATAAAACGTGGGAGGGACATAGCAGTAATAAATCGATCCATGGGCTATAATAGATCACTCTAGTATAATGAAATTAAAATAACAGTCAAATTTTACAAAACAGTCTACAATTTCATATTGGTTCGTTTATCAAGTGAGGCCTCAAAAAAATAAATATATACGGACAGATCACACAGATTGAGCTAGCCCCAAAGTAAGTTCGACACTTGTGTTATGAAATACTGATTCAACGATACTATAGTTTATAAAAAATACATATATAAATAAACATCCAAGACCCAGGTCATCTTGGCCTAACCGGGAATCGACCTTGATTGCCGTTGCTAGGCAATGATTTAATTATAATATAATTAATTATAATGATATAAGTATATTTAAAGATTATATCCTGAAAGAATTTAATACTTTGTAAATAAAGTTCACGTGATCTAGTCTAGGGGGAGGCGTAAATTAAAACATCACCTAATTTCACCATAGGTGACAAAGGGGTTAAAGTGGCTAAAAACATTACGTGATCAATGGAAAAGCTCCTAGCAGCATTTCAATAAGCTGGATAGCAAGGCAGTCTTGCTATCCAGCTTATTGAAATGCTCCCTGGTCTGGCAGCTTAGAATAAGTCCTGCTTATTCTAAGCTGCCAGCCCAAGGAGAATTTCAATATCGAATCGAGGCAAGAGCCACCAGTTGCCTCGATGAGACGCGTTGTATTGTATATGAATTCAGAATATTCACTAGACCCGGAAAACTTTTGTTGCTTATTGGAATATTGCTATAAGCATACATAAAGTTAACAAGTAGTGATAGAACGTCAAAATGAGTCGGGACGTGAAACTCACATTTATAATTTTAGTGTGGCTTTGTTGATCTCTTAAATCTAATTTTGGCACAAAAAGACAGTATTTTACCTCAAATTAAAGAGTGTACACATGCGAAACAAGATACAGTATGCGAGCTGGCGTTCATGTGAAAAACTCATCACTCGTGAATTTCATGATAGCGTCAACTTTTTTTTTTCATATAGACATAAGAATTTTTTAAATTTACTCATAGTACAAATAACAAAAAGAAATGTCTTCGTGGAGGGAAGAGATATTTTTTGGGATTATTATTGCGGGATAATTTTTTTATAAAAGGTTTGCAGGGAAAATCTACGTATAGTTTTATACAGGGTGTTTCAAATGGCATTACAAAATATTGAATGGCAAAATAATATTTTGATGCTCACTGCAAGATTTTGAACAGTAACCCTGTTCAAAATCTTGCAGGAAATAAAATACGATACGATATAAAATACGATTTTTTTTATTTGAAAGTGCCTACACTTTGTGGTACCATTACATATATGAAACATATACAAAAGAGATAGAAGCACTACAGGTGGTCTAATTGCAGTTTGCAATTTCTTCCCGGCAATCCAGACAAAGTAGGATAAGAGTTATCTTTCTGTTGCTCTCGATATTTTGTGACTTTATTGTGCAGCTTGGAGACACAATATCTATATATAACGCAGTCTGCCGCGGCGTCTGCTCAGTTTTTGTATTTCTGTCTATTTTGATGCATTTACTTACGCGCGGATTTGAAGACGGTGAGTTATTAATAGCTGAGGATTAACACGTCTCGAGGTGGCCAGGAGTTTCATTAATAAAAGGATTTTGCTCATATTACTTTCTTTCTTTCGTATACAGAGTGTAAACGTATGGTAGGGATATCTTCCTTGCGGATAATCAGTATAGGTTAGTGAACTGAATTGTCTGCACAAAATATCCTGTGTTGGATTATTATATTGCCCATATTATTCCATGCTAAGATGGGAGAAAAAAAACTAATTAAACTAATTTTAGTTAAAATATCTTTTGTCCTTTCTCTCTTTCCATTATTTGACATAGAACGAGACAAAACATTTTTAACTATAATAATTTTTCAAAACTAAAAACCGTGTGTCGGTTTTTAGTTTTGAATTATTTATATACCTTCAAACTACTCAACCGATTTTGATAAAATTTTTACAACAACCTGACAAGTATGCTCTTTCAAAAAAAATTTTAAGACTTTTAAATAATTTTTAAAATCGGTCCAGGAAATTCTTCGAATAATCGGTAATATGCAACGCGAAAGGGACATATCCGTAATAAATCGAACCACATGCTATACTAGATCATAAAATTAAAATAACAGCCAAAACACAAAAAAAATTTTCGGCATTTCCATACAAAAGTATGCAGCCGCCCGGGCAATTTGTATGGGAATGGCGATTTTTTTTGTTCATTTGTATGTTAGTTTTATTCATTATAATTATTATAATGATCTAGTATATAGCCCATGGTTCGATTTATTACGGGTATGTTCCGTCCACGTTGAAAACCCTTATATACAAATGTCCACAAGACGGATGGGCCTATCCCACAGGAAAGCATTTTACGTAGGTTCATAAAAGAAACAATTTGCAGTTAAAAACAGTGCCCCATGTATCATTCAAGACATTGCAATGCCCGTACTTGCAAAACTCATTAGCTCCCACCGCTTAAAAATAATGTTATTGGCAATATTTCGCTCAAACAAATAACACCGTTTGTGTGTGACAGCCCATTTGGACGTATGCACCTTTGTTTTCCCTTCGGATTTGCAAGCTTTCCTTTTTGTTTTCTGTTTCAATCATCAGCTTTACAATTGTGTTTTTGAGACGTAGCGGTGTTAGAAAGTTACCGAAAATTGATGTCAAATTGGTAATTTAACAACCGTTAAATTAATACAAAAATGGCCACTTTTGGCGGAAAACATATGTATCTTTAGCTAGATAGTTACAAGTAATACTTTCAACAATAGAGAATTAAATCCCTTTTTGAAAAGTGTCTAAATTTGATTCCAACAAGAAATAAATTGCTTCAAAATAAGTACACAATTTTTTTATTCAATCGATAAGTGCATCTACCATTTTTTCTGCTACGTCCCAAAGGTGAACTAGTAGACAATGCTTAGCATTAAGTTGTACCTTTTGTACTATAATCTTAAGATTTAAGTGCAGTAGATTTCAAAAATATATTTTTAGATTTTTTTCTCATATGAACTTAAATATTTTCTATAAAATAATTTCAGTTGACCGTTTTATATAGATCTAGCAAAGGCAGAGGCACGCAGAGACTATACATAATAATGTTTCAAAACTAAAAACCGATTTCAACCCCTAAACTACACAAACAGTTTTGAAAAAATTTCAATTGAAGCACCTGACATGTTGAATGTAGATATAACCCTTTTAAACAAAAAGAATTTTCCAAATTGATCCAGGCGTCTTAGAGTAATCAGTGAACATACATAAAGAAAATATTCCGACGAATTGACAACCTCCTCCGTTTTTGACGTCGGTTAAAATAAAGTAACACGTGTAGTATAATCGATACGATATCGCCTGGCCGTCAGGTGTGTTTAAAATTCGAATTTATTTCCTTACTTTTACATAAGATAATGTCATAGAACCCTAGAGCAACACGGAACTTCGCAGAACGTATAATCGATAAAAACTTTTTAAAATAAGTGCCTACCTACTTAGTCCGCTTCTCTGACTAGGTTAGGTTACACTACGTTGGTTAACCTAAAAATTAATATTCATAACGAACTCTTTTTTGACGACCTCTGTGGCTAGTGGTCATCATGCAAGGCTGTCACTTAGAGGTCCCGGGTTCGATCCCCGGTCAGGTCAATATGGAAACTGAGCTTTTTCAGATTGACCTGGGTCTTGGATGTTTATCTATATTTGTATTTGTTATTAAATATAGTTTTGTTAAGTTAGTATCCCATAACAAAAGTCTCGAACTTACTTTGGGGCTAGCTCAATCTGTGTGATTTATCCGTATATATTTATTTATTAACCATTAATACTTAAGTAGATATTAACACTTTAGTATTAAGTTCAATCTTCTTATAAAAAGTTTTTTTTTTGCATATAGATGATAGTTAACAAGAAGTACAAAAGGCTGACAGCATGAGGTAACTAATGCTTGGGCCGCACCTGCACCTATCGCCACGAAGCTTGGTGCTATTTACACGATACACGCATATGTGATAGGCCGTTATCGGGTATCGTCCCGAATATTCGAACTTCGTCTTCGTTATCGCGCGGGTGGCGGTACATCAAAGGGTTTTAGCGCGCTAGCAATTCGCTCTGCGTGGTCGGACTGGCGTAGTTCATTTTGGCGTTTGTTTGCAACTTGTTCGGACGCGTACTGTGCGACGGTGCCAGCGTAAAAATGGAGCGGAACGATAAAAGGGTGTTAAAATTTTTAGGTTTTATTTCTAGGTTTCTTTTTAGGTTTCATTAAATGCATTATGTGTACGTGTAAAAGTAAAGAAAGTCGTCGTCCATATTTAAAACACGTAGATGACGACATCTTGGATTATTGTCAGATAGTTCGTGAAAAATAACGAAGCCGCTAGTGTGACCAGCGCTTTATACCGATAACTTTTTAGTGTACAAAACGCTTCGGGGCGATAGGCACAGATGCGGCCGAAGCATAATAAGTGTTTTAAATCGCCAATAAATTATTTCTAATTTCAAAGACAATCTCGATGGTCCGACACATTTCGTCACGTATTGGCTATGGATAATTGCTTCGATCAACGCCAGGCTTAAAGCTAAAACCTCTTTAGAGACGACAGTTTATGGTCATTTTATGGTCCTCGCACATTATCTCCTTATGGTTAATTATTCGTATAAAAACATCTTTAAGTATCATTTAATAAGGCTTTCAAACTTTTATAACTACAGACATACTCACGGATATCTATTTCATAGGATTGGTACCTTTTTTGTAATATATAAAAAATCTGAATGCTTTTATTGACAAATAAATATTTTTTTTCAAACTAATAACCGACTTCACCCCCAAACTACAAAACCGATACCGTAAAGTATACTCTTACAAAAAAAAAATATTTTTCTAAATTCAGGTCCAGGCGTCTTCGAATAATCGGTGAACATACATAAAAAAAAACAACTCCTTCTTTTTGGAAGTCGGTTAATAACTCGGCCAACACTGGTGTCAGATTTTTCAGGGTGCCTTAAGGCATCTGACATAGCTTGACGACTGATGAATGATGTCAGCCAGCTCCAACGGCTTATACGTGCCTTAGCTTTACTCTCGTCGGTGGAGTATGAATAGTCTTCCATTTGTCTCTCTCGTCTGCCAGTTGTCTTACGTCGTTCTCCTTCTCCTTTATCTGTTTCATGTAGCTATGCCTTGATCTTCTGGTCCTCTTTTTCCTTCTAGCTTCCCTTCAATAATATTTTTTTTCTACTCCTGTACTGTTATCTGTCTATTAAATGGTCCCGAGTACACAAATTAGATAGTTATTGTCAAGACCCGAGTACTAATATAAGAACATAGATAATATAGTTTCAGAAAAGTCTACAGTCTATTTCTAATATCATAGCACTTGTGTCATTATTTCGCCAAAAAGATACTCCATAGACCGCGATTTTTTTTTCTTTAGAACTATGAACCATAGTGCCTATGTATGTATTAATTAGGCATTAAGGTTAAGGTTTTACTCGATCAACACTAACTTAACAAAAACAAAAAGGACACAAACAACACAATTCATGCAGTTCGTATTAAAAATAAAATTTTCCAAAATAAATTCTTAGCTGTCAAAATAAGAAAAACTTTTTTTTGTGTTCATTATAGGAAGTAAGCGTCAATTAAAAAAAATAAAGTTTACCACAGGTACCTAGTATATGTCAAACATTTTAGCTATTTTTACATATTTAGCTTTGTTTATTTTTTATTAAGTGAATATAGTCGTAGAAAAAGTATTGTATACAACGTTGTATAAGTGCGTCAAAAAATGCTCGATGGCGTCTCCTTACTCCACTCGCATTTTTTGATACGTCTTATACAACTATTGCATAAAATATTATTATGAAATCGTAGTATCGTATCAGATGACCTAACGTCATATGTATACCCCTATGATATACCCAATACAATACACACGACAATTTAAAAAAGGCCATTGCCAACTTGCTCTGACCGGGGATTAAACTCAGGGGACGCATTTTTGAAATCACTTGTCACATTACAAATGGTTTACGCGAGCGTTTCCAAACGGGCGCATTTTTGAAATGATCATATGCGAAGGATTGCAACGAGTGGTCTCGACCACTCGTAATTTTGACACTTGTGGCGTAGATATGTTAAAGAAACTTTTCATGGAGAATCCGTTTCGATTCATGCTGCTTTTTTATTCATGGTGAAATTCTTAGAAAACCCTAGACATATTTTCGATGTTTTCTGCGTAAAGCAATATTGTTTTTAGCTGACACGACGCTCTCAAAAATACGGCCAGATGGTCTTTTTCGCGAGCCATGAGTTGGAAACTACACGTTTTGTGTTTCGGTTAGTCCTTAAATGAAAAATAACACTCCAGAGCCTTAAACGAATACGCCACGGGGGTCGTTTACTAGTAAGTATTACGTCAAATAAAAGCGAAGGTAAATAAAGTCGTACTCGACTGAAAAATTATAGCAGAATTACACACATACCACTCCACGTATGTTATTTTGAACACTCCCACACATACACTTTTCTGGCATAGGCTTGTATGAGCATAAGGTGTTACTTCTCCATAACCATTCCCTTTTTATACGAAGTTAAAAAGGTTCATTTCAAACAAGTACTTAGTGGATTATAGCAAGTTGCATACTCTTTGTTGACCAATATGTTACGGGTTGTTCCCTTAAACGACTTAATTTAAAGGCGCCAACGTATTCAGATTCCCACACACTGTGCAAACCATGCCTTTGCTTGTTTAGCATATTTGGTCGTGTTTTTAAACCCCGACGCAAAAAGCGGGGTGTTATACCTACTCGTAAGTTGAACGCCAATGTTGCCAGTCTTTACAATCTTGTATTAAAATTTGCCATTTGCTATGACTACAGTTTTAAGTATGTATTTTTAGGTATAAGATTGTGGAGAAAATAAAGAAATTTTGAATTTGTATTTGAATATTTGTCTGTCTATGTGTCTGTGTCTGCGGGATCGTAGCTCTATAACGGATGGACGAATTTTGATGTTTTTTCACGTGAAAGCAAAATTCCTTGCGATGGTTCTTACTTGTTTGATGAAAATCGGTTTAAACTTTCAAAAGTAATTGGGGGTGAGTCTTTGAAAGTCCGTTTTTTTTTTATTTGCCTGACAAATGAACTTGTAACATAACATCATGTACTCCTAGCGACCCGCTATAGCGTCGCACGGGTATGTAAGTACATAGTTAGTTATTATTTAATACGGGCCTTGATTAAACCCTAGATAACCCTTTTAACTATTTTATAATGAACTACTGTTTATAGTTAAAAGTGTAAAAGTTAAACTTTTTTTACGCACATTAGCCAAAAGTGGCCATTTTTCGCTAATGTACGTAGAAAAGCTTCACGTTCTCACTTTAAACTATTCATAAAATAATTTGAAGGGTTATCTAGGGTCTGATAAAGACAAAATGTTAAATGATATCTCTGTTTCCTTTAAACAATTTATTTCAAATGGGGGCAGCACTGGAACTTGAAAAATTCAGGTAACCCCTTAACTCAAATATGTATATGACGAGATCCAAAGCTGAGTGTAGACTTACATACATACATACATACATATTATCACGCCTGTTTCCCACAGGGGTAGTTAACTAAGGACCTCACTGGCTACGATCCTGACAGACCTCTTTCGCTTCATCTACACTCATCACTCTCTTCATGCGTGCCCGCCGGTTACGGGTACTTCTGACCTCTCCTTTTTTAAGAACGTCTGCAATCTAATCGCGGTACGTTCGTCGAGGACGACCCTGACCCACTCTTCCGCTCACGTCCGCTTTGTAGACTCTTTTAGTAAATCTCCTTTCATCCATCCTTTCTACATGTCCGAACCATCTCAACATTCCTTTCTCAGATTTTATAACGTGTAGACTTGACGTAATTTTTTGTAATTTGTGCAAAACCTGAACGACTTTCTTATTTCTCATCTCGGCTTACAAATCATTTAGAGGCGGCCACTACTATGTAAATATTTATAGTGTATGAAACAATGACCCCTTGTGGTCGCGAGAGAATTACGATCATTTCGTGTTATGGGCGTATTGAACTCCTGTAGCGGCTTGTACAAAAACAAATTGTTTTACGCACCTTTGAAATATATGATGAGTTAGATGAGGTTTCGAGGTTAGAGATCGTTGAAGTATGGTCACTTAGCTGTTTCCCGCGTGGTCAAAGGGTATTTGATCATCCCTCGGAAATCTTAGTTTTAAGGGACTAAACGTACCTAGCTTATTGAGCAGTAATAGAAGAAAAAAGTTTTTCTAAATGTAAATTAAATGTTTCTTGATCTGTTTTTATTACATTATAACAGCTATGCAATTCATGATACTAAGATTTATTTGGTTGAGTGATATATAGATTAGCTCGATGTCATCATAATATTACATTGTCATGTGATATACGGGTGCGTGTAAAAATTTCAGCTCAATTGGAAACCGGGAAGTGAGTCAAATTTAACTTGCACGATTTGATTACAGACAAACAACGGGACAGGTGAAACTAAAAAAAAGCTTGTAATAAATACTTAAATGACAAAGGTCGCTGAAAAACGCTAATTGCTGGCCGCTCTAGATCGGTAATTTTTAAATCTATGAGAATAGGAGACGCCATGTCCAGTAGAAGATGTTATGCGGCTGAAACATAAAGTAGGACGACTGTGTTATTTTTTAGAAGAAGAGCCTTTATCCTTAAAAAGACTTTTCATTTTTTCAGAATAGTCAACATTTTCGCTACTAGACTGGCAGCGCTGATCGTGCTTCACGCAGCAGGGGCAGGGCTAGCGTCTCCCACTGTGTTGGTCACGAGGCCCGTCACTAGAGTGACGGTGGAATGGCTGCCCACTGACAACCAGACCTTGTATAGGCTGGGAGAGGGAGAAACTAGAAGGTAGGTAAAATGTAGACCTTACTAGAGTGGCGGTGGAATGGCTTGCAACTGACAATAGTGCCAAGAACGTTGGCCGCATTTCCCCGCCACCTTATTCACGTCAACGGTCCATCTGGCCGAAATTCACTTTACCATTAGACATTTAGGTTTTTGTGTTTACGTTGGCAGCATTGATCGTGCTCCATGCAGCAGGAGCTGGGGCGTCTTCCCCCGTGTTGGTCACGAGGCTTATTTTTAGATTGGCGGTGGAATGGCTTCCAACTAACAACCAGATCTCTATGCTGGGAGAGGATGAAACGAGGAGGGAGTTTTTATGTTTCAGTTGGCAACATTTTCCATCGAGATTTTTATGCCACTTGTTGCATCCAAGGGAGGACTCCACCCAATGTCACTGAACTTGCGAAAGCGTTGTAATGAGTACTTCCGCCTCTCTGAATTTACTAATTTAATTTAAGATGGAAATAGAAAGTAAACCCACGAAAAAATTTTCCTTATTTCGGCGTCCAGAGTGGCACAATTTGGAACGAACATGGAAAGGGTGGAACAATGCTTTATCAGCAGAGGAAAATGTGCGAGTGACTTCACATAACTGTATAACCTACGTATGAAACAGATAATATCCAGAGTCAAAAATAAATTATTTTGTACTGATAGGAAAATAATACGTCACTAAATAATGCTACTTGTCATTGATCTTATTTATTTTCGACGTGATTTTAGATTTATAAATGTAGAAAAACTTAGATTAGTGATTTTAGATTTATAAATGTGGTAATAGGAGCGCTATTTGACTCCAAGAAACTATGACATTAGTACGTGTAATATATTTCATGTTAAAGACCTTGTATATTCTAAATCTTTGTACAAATCCCATGGACCATAGACCTATACGGTTTTAGTGATATTTATTTGCGGACTGTGGTGGGCGTCTTTAGGCGCTATCCGCCACTTAATCAGCTATTAAAACTAGTGGGCTCGTATAGATTTTTTGCCAGATTCTCCCTTGAAGCAATCAAAGGACCTACACCAACCTTTGATTGTATAGTTAGAGATAAAAATAAGAAGTGAATAAATAAAGAATGCTCTAAAGGTCTAGTATCTAGAGCCGTAATATAATTATATATAAAAAAACAAACGCACTATAGCTTTTTTCACTCCATAGACAAAGTTTGTTTTGACGTTTAGTAAACAGTATTCAACACAAAGAGCAAAAAATTTTTTTTTATGATTCAAACAGGTATCTTATTGACTTCTTGGAAACTAACTAGCGGATTTAACTAAGCAAGTACTTGTTTATTCTAAATCTTTTAGCGGATTGTTTTCGATACATGACATACACATTTAAATGACAAAATAAATTAATTTTCATTGAATATAGGTATTCAATTAAAATTAATTAATTTTAATATTATTAAAAATATCTAAAATTATAATAATTCTAAATTTGAACTTGGCAGGTTTTCGTGCTGTACTTGAATAATTGTGTAATTAAATTTATTATTTATATAATTAAATTAACCCATTTATAAAATTAAATTAACCTGCCAAGTTCAAATTCAGAAGTATTATAATTTTAGATATTTTTAACCAAGTACCTATGTATTTTCACAAGTGTACCATATTTTAAGTTGGGTGTACGGTAAAGTGAATTTCGGCCAGATGGACCGTTGACGTGAATAAGGTGGCGGGTAGTGGCTGGATGCGGAAGGCGGAGGACTGGGTGTGGCAAATGTTTACCAGTGGATCAGGCTGTTGATGAAGATGATTATGATCGATTTTAAAGTGCATCTAAACTTGGCATTAGATTGGATTTCAACCCTTTTTAAGGCGAACAATTAGCCGATAGGAACTTGACCCCCTTTTTAACAGGTATGTTTTTGGTGGAATTTAAATACTTTTTTTCAAGAAATCGTACCTTTTTTATTATTTTTGTGCCACGCCCGCGTACTTTGTTAACCTTAGAAGTCATTAACAATAGAAACCTGATTTTTTAGGTTAACAGTATTTAATCATAATAAGCTATACAGCGTGCATTATGTATACATGGCAATATTTTATACCTCCTCCCCCCCTACTCATCGTATTCTCATTGTATCACTGGTTCATAAATATTTTTATAAAAAAATCGATATTCGATTGAGCCAACACACGCTTGACCGAATTCTTAATTTTCTTAATTTTTTGTTAATCTACATATAAAACACGATCTACGACCTGCGCGCCGAATTTCATAACGCTAGGACAATTGGAAGTGGCCTAGAGGTTTTGATTACCGGTCAGTGAGTCAGTCAGTGCCAAAATTTGCTATTTTCACAGGGCCATATTTCAGGATCTGCTAAAGCTATATCTATGAAATTTGGCATACTGCTTTAGTACTAGTATATGATTACGTAAGTATAATTTTATCTCTGTACTTGCAATAGGCACTGAGCTACAGGAGGGTCAAAAGTGGGTCGAAACGGTTCGTGTAAATAGTGCACGGCATGCGCGCGGCCTGTTGCTGGAACTTGGCCTGCGCACTACCGTGCGTTTAGATATATTTATTTCTAAATTTTTAAATTAAATAACCGCAGTTTCATTTTCATAGGTTTCATCAGTGTATACCCGAAATGTATGAAATCAGTAATTGTATACTATTTAACGGAACGCATACAATTCCTGTGTACAAAGTAATACAGCTTTTAATTCACCAGGCACATTCAATCACAGAGGAAACTTCGTGGGCGTATTTTATATGAACAGGAAATAGAACTAATGATCTATTTCCTATACTCTTCATTGATGTCTTGCCAACTATTCTTGCATTTGGAACGACCGATTAGTAGTGACGTCACTACACGTTATGATAACGAAGCGGTAGGGGATTCTTGATAGACATTTAAGGGACTTGATTCCCATTTAACCCTCATGTCCATCAACACACTGAAAGACGCCTTTGGGTCCTGTTTTGTAGCGGACATAGAAGCGGATCCAAAATTTTGGTTTGGGAGGAGCTTGAACCCAATGACACCCTGCGGTTATAGCTATTAAGGTAAAGTGAACATCGACATTATAAAATTCGATTGAACACATTGTCAAGTCTTCGTATATCGACTCATCAAAAATTCAATTCAGCGAATATCGTGCTAAAGAAGTTTCGATACAGCGCTCATCGAACTTTCAACTATCGACCCCATGATCTACCTACACTACATCCTTAAAAGCAGACTTTAAGGGCCCGTTCATTCAAACCGTCTATTACGGGGCCCTAGAATTTTTCATTGAGGGGCTCAGATGCTTTTTCGGAAGACAGGCTCAGCTCTTTAAAAACAGAACTCAGCTCGAGGAGTTCAATGGCTTAGCAGTGAAAGAGCGAATGTACCATCTGGCTGGCTGGTGGATTACACCTACCAAACTCAGGTTTAGTCCTTTGCGTAACTATAGTGAAGGCCTCTTTATGAGAAGAGATTTATTACTACATAAATTCTCTTAATTAACGTTTGTAATTTGTTTCAGCTTGGAGCTGAACACGAACGCCACGTTTCAAACACCCGTGTTCGTTACCGTCAGTCCGTGTACCAGAGACTTTCGGTGGATGGTGTTCCATGGCTCTCACAAAAAGAACGGTAAATTTTTAAGCTAGTTTCATATCAACTCAAGCATCCAGGCTTCATAGCATTAAACAGCTCCGGACTGTGAATTAGTGATGAACAAGACTCGAGTCCTCCGAGTCCTCTTACTTAGGACTCGGAGTCGTTTACAGGGCTCGACTCTTTTAACGGAAGGCGACGACTGCGAGCTTAAGTGAGCCTCGGAGCGTGAGATTAGAGCTCGAGTCTCTTTTTGCACCCGAGCCTTTTTCTGCGCCCAGGTCTTTTTATGCGACTGCGAAGGGTTATGTTTTGTCGAGTGTATTTAAAAGCAATGATTTATAAAACTGATTTGTTAATAAGAAATAAAATAGGATTGATTACAATATTAGTTGAAAGAATATTTGCTTGCATACCTTGGATAACTAAAATCCTAAAACCACGCCTCGAGTCCGTGTAATCTTTCGACTCGAGTCTTCAATATAAGAACTCGACTCGAGACTTGTACATCACCTTTCTTATCGAATAGCGCTTCTTTTATCAGTTTTTCTGCAGTAATAAATCTAAAATAACGTTGAAAAAGGATATGATCCTGGCAAGTGACATTATTTTGTGAAGTTTTATTTTCTTAACAGTACCAAATAATTTATTTTTGATGAAAGAAAGAAATACTTTTTTGGGTCAAAAATAAATTATTATTTGGTATTTTTAAGAAAATAAAACGTCACAAAATAATGTCACTTGCCATAATCATATCCACTTCCAACGTGATTTTAGATTTGTTAACCCATAAAAACTGATAATAGAAGCGCTATTTGACTTCAAGAAACTATGACGTCACAGTGTGGTATTTAGAAAAAAGTGTTTAATTTGACTTGTTGGCAACTTCTTGTAAGTATATATTCTAACCCCCTTATTCATAAAAAAATTACAAACGTTAGCTAAACCTCTTTTAGTTAAAATATGTTTTGTCTCTTTTTCACTATGTTAAATATTAAAAAGAGGAAAAGGGACAAAACATGTTTTATCTAAAAAAGGTTTAGTAAACGCTTGTTATTTTTTATGAATTTGAGGGTAAATCTTTTTGGAAACTAGCAGATTGAATTTGTTGAAATACGCTAAGCGATTTTTTTGCGAGACCACAGCATAAATAATAGCACTGACGATATTTAAAAATTTTCTAACACTACTAGAGTTATTAGATGCATGCGGCAAATAAATAAATAAATATACAGAGACTAATTACTCTGTTTTAGCTAGCCCCAAAGTAACTTGCCCTGACCGGGGTTCGAACCTGGAACCTCTGGGTGGCGGACTAGCATGGTGACTACTACGCCACGGAGGTCGTCAAATCAATGTCATATTCATTTCTTTTGTTTCAGAGCCTTTGATTTTAGTCAAAGAATACAACGGCGGTACAACAAACACATTTTCAGCTTTAGTTTCCCAGCACGACAGATATATCCTGCAGGTAAGTGTTTAGTTTCCTTACGACACTTTTGAAGAGCTCGGTGGCCCGATGAGACTGCGTATTACTAGCACTGTTTCATGTGAAGTAACCTTAGATGTAGCCGCCAATTATGAAGTAGATGGGTGATCACAATTGGCATAAAAAATCTCGGCTGTTTTCATGACTACCTAGTTATAAATAAATAATAATAAATATATACGGACAAATTACACTGATTGAGCTAGTCCCAAAGTAAGTTCGAGACTTGTATTAAGGGATTCTAATTCAACGATACTAGATTTTATAACAAATACAAATATAGATAAATACCCGAGACCCATGACAATTTGAAAAAGGCCATTTTCCAACTTGCCCTGACCGGGGATCGAACCCGGAAACTCTGGGCGGACTAGCATGGTGACAAGCTATAGTCACATGCTTTTAGGCATCTTGAAAAGTATATAAGTATATTAGTGGCCAACTTACAGCACTTACACCTTTTCTCTTTACCTTCATGACTTACACACACACGAAAAATAAACAAATCACATTTAGGTCAGGAAATCTTCCGCGAAAAGCTCTTATACTCTTTGAAAGTTAAACTTTTTATCTCAGAGTTTCCTCTCACGTTTGAACCTAGGATTAAGTATTTCTCTTGTAAAAATTGCGTACAATCTAATTTGTCCCGTGACGATGACCTAAACCTAAATGTTACCTTTCAGTAATTTGATGAAGTACTTAGTTACCTACTCCTATTTGTGTCAGACAGAGCCAAGCCATCTGCTACATAACGTAAAACGATTTTTTAATAAATTATTTTTATCATTTATTTATTTACCAAATTATGTACACGGAAAATTTATACAGAAAATACATCAAATAAAAGTTGTACAAAGGCACTACTTATCTCAAAAGAAATCCTTTCCAGTAGGCCTGTGATAGAAGATGTTTATGTAAGAGAGGTATACAGGCATGTTTATTATACATAAAATAAATGAGGGAAAATAAAAATGACATAAAACTACACTAACTACAAATAATCATACATATACATACATATATTACACATATAATTAAATAAATACATATGACTTTATGAAGGATATATAATATATACTTAATATGAACATTTTACGTTACATTTCATGATCTTTCATATCAATAAGTAACATTTAATTTAAGTTTTTTTTGCCGAAAGTGACCGTTTTTCGTACTCATTTTAAACTTTAAACAGAAGTTCATAAAATAGTTTGTAGGTTTATCTAGAGCCGTTTGAAACAAAATTTTAAATAATTACTTTCGTTTTCTTTCAAATAATTTATTTCAAATGGAGGCAGCATGGAGGCCGGATCCGAAAAATTCGTGTATCTCCACCACATCGCTGCGGCTGCGCAGATTTGCGCGATCGGACAGATCTGAATAAAATAAATATACAGGGTGTTTTTAAAATCATTAGCATCCTTTCTACGTGAAAGTACTCATGAATATGAGCAACTTTTTGTATGGGACCAACTCAATCCAAGTGAAAAAAAAAAAATCAGCTGTTCCTTAAATTTTGGGATTCTAAGTATTGTAAAATACTATGGAACAGCAGATTTTTTTTGGTTGAGTTGATTTTGTCCTATACAAAATGTTGCTCATATTCATGAGTACTTTCACCAGTAGACAGGATGCCAGTGATTTTAAAAACACCCTGTATAAGGACAAATAACACTGATTGAGCTAGCCCCAAAGTAAGTTCGAGGCTTGTGTCATGGGATACTAACTCAACGATGCTATATTTTATAACAATAACATATAAAGATAAACATCCAAGACCCAGGACAATTTGAAAAAGGCCGTTTTCCAACTTGTCCTGATCATCTGTGCATTGTTTGACTATTCTGTTTTATATTACAGCACACAAGAAGTTAATTTTAATGCATTTGATTCACCAGATGTCTTCGTCGAGAGGCGGGTCAGCCGCTGTGAGCGTGCGAGGCGAGGCGGCCAGGACCGTGAGGATGCGGCTGCGGGTCAGGTCTCGACGCCGGCTCACCGCTAACTGGGAACCTAGGTATGAAGGTATTTATTACTTACCTGGCCACAGAATAAGAACTAGTACTCACGTACAGAAGTCTTACTCTAAAAGAAATTTTAGAGTAATATCAACTCAATGTTCTTAGAGATATGGTTTAATTTAAACTCGCATCAAAAATCGACACCTCCTCGTTTAGATACCTAGAGTTTCAGTTGCAAGCCAATTTCATCCTTATTACTCTAGACACACGGTTCATAATAGGTAGGTACCTACAAAAAAAACCGATTGAGTGAGCAGTATGCCAGGGTTGACGCGACGCAAGACACTGCGCCGTCTCGTCAAAGTTACGAATGATATTAATGATAATTATGAATGTTACTTTAAACTTCAACTTTATAAATGTTTAGATTCAATACAGTGTAATGTATTTTTTATTTCGTAAATATTGTAACGACTCAAAATCATAGTAAATTAATAAAAACTTAAAGTAACCTACATTTTAGTGCAATAAGTTATGCAAAATGTGTACTAACATACATTAATCGAAAAACATGAGCCTCCTTCTGACGCAGTCAGGTAAAAATACAGTTCCTAGTCTAGCTTTTCCCGACTTCGGCAAAGCCGTCGAAGGGCAATGATTTATCAGCCTATGTTTGTATGTTTATGGCTATTTATGCCTGTTCTACCATAGCTATTTATTCCTACAGGATGAAGTACTTACATTATTTCTCTAACCATATTATGCCAGTGACAGAAATAAAATAATTGATCGTCAATCTCAAACATAAGAAATCCCTTTAATTTTCGTCCGTAAAAGTCGTATATATTCACCTACCTAGTTAATGGTTATGCGATTTTTTTGTCATAAATAAGTATTAAACGTACCTACATAGGTTATATACGAGTATATATCGTGTATAAATAATTTTTCGTAATAATAACCATAAATACCTTAGTATACCTATCATTTGATAATTTATAATATACTAATATGTCCTTAGGAAGCTTAAAAGTTAAATTTGGATCGCAATCCAAACAATACTCTGTTTTTTTTGTGCTTTTTCTTTCCGTGACGACGAAGTTGGTGAACACAGGTAAACGAACCGCGCGCGCGTCACTGCTCACTGCTTGAGCGAGTCGTCCTCGCTGAATTTCCCCCTTCATAGCGGTCGCAATGCGTAGGTATATTTTCGATACCTACACGCGGAGTGAGACAGGCCTGACCTGGCGAGCAAAGCGTCTCAGTTTCGAGATTGGTCGAAAATGCTTTTGTCCAGCTGTCTGGCTGTTCTCGCCTACAGGTCGTATTTCTCAACCGATTCTCGTGAAAATTTGTGAGATTTGAAATATATGTCGAATTTTTTTGTCGATTCAATTTTGTGTTTTTTTTTCAAAATGGCTGAAATAAGGGGGTTGTAAAGTTTAAAAATATCAAGTGTCTGCCATTTTCATTACCTTAAGACTTTTTTATTTGATTCACTTCTACGGGTCGGGGTGATTGGCGAGGTCTACAGCTCACAGACCCACTAGTTTTAATTCAAATTCACCCAGCGACCCCTATATACTACTTTTCAGCCGCATAATGTCCACTGTTAGACATAGGGCTCCCGTTTCCAAAATGATCAATCTAGAGCGCTCTGCATCCAACGTTTTTCAGCGACTTTGGTCAGGTCGTCTGCCGACCTTGTAGGTGGGTGTCATACTTTTCGCTTGTCAGGACGTGGTCGCCATTCGAGAACATTTTTCCCCATCAGCCATCGGTTAGTCACGCCATTTGTCCAGCCCAGTGCCATTTCGCAACGAGCTAATCTCGTGTCCCTATAAATAAAACAATAGATAAACAATTGACCTGGGAGGAATTCCTCCCAGTAACAGTTAAGGGGATAAAGCTATTCAGTGAATTTTAATCTGTTACGAATTTCCTCATTTCTGATTCGATCAAAGATTCCGTCACCCCCTTTTGGTGCTTTCGTAATATTTGGACGTCTCCTAAGGGTTGGATCTCACTTGTCAGCACGGAATAGCACTTTTCTATGCTGCTATCCTATAGCATTCCGTCTCTCTTTCTCGCTCTGGAAAATGACGGATCTGAGCGTTCAAATGATCTGAGTGAGCGACGGAAAAGGATAGCAGCATAGAAAAGTGCTGATCCGTGCTGACAAGTGAAATATTGATGGCTACCTGAATTTTTCGGGGTCCATGTACTACCCCCATTTGAAATAAATCATTTGAAAGGAAATATCATTTAAAATTTTGTCTTGATCAGACCCTAGATAACCCTTCGAACTATTTTATGAACGTTTACAGTTTAAAGTGAAAACGTGAAGCTTTACGCACATTAGCGAAAAGCGGCCACTTTTGGCTAATGTGCATAGAAAAGCTTCACGTTGCTGTTGAATTGGGGCTAGCTCAATCAGTGTAATTTGCCTTTAGGACTCACAATAAAACCGAAGCCCACATCACGCACACATGTCACATTTTACTTAGAATTGCTGCAGATATCTAAGTACTATGAATCGCCCTTATGTAGGTTTGACATATTAATTCAATGTGGCTCGATTTCACACCATAAAGATTAGGTACCTATCTCGATAAAAAGCCGTCGTCACCGTTACCACTCGTCTCATAAATCTGGTCGCAAACGCGTATAGATGAATTTATTATGAACGCCAAGTACGGCAAGTGATATGAGTGAGGGCGTGTTATACGATTGGCTTTTGTCACGTAATAATAGTTGTAAAAAAAATGCATCTATGCTGTGGCCAGAGTTGGGCAAAATGTAATTAAACTACTAATTACTAACTACAATTACATTTTGTAGTTAGTAATCGCCACTACACAATTACAAAAAGTAATTGAAAAAGTAGTAGAAGTATAAACTACAAAAAATAGTTGTAATCACAATTACAAACTACTTTTTGAAACTACAAATTTTATAAAGATTTACTTACTCATAAATTTTCGTTTCTTGCTTACAACTTTTTACACTTATAATTTCGAAATACAACACCTTTAACACACGCCCGCGGTATTAAATTCTTATTGTAATATGTAGTTATAACAACTTTATAACAATTACAAATTACAACTACAGTAGTTTCAATTGTTGTAGTTAAATTTAATGTAATTTCAACTACTTGTAGTTAACTACATGTAATTTTAATTTGTAATCAAACTACACAATAGTAGTTAACTATGCCCAACTCTGGCTATGGCCGGTGTCTTTCATTAAAAATATGAAGCTTAGTTAAGAAAATTAAAAAATAAAAGTTAGTATTTAGTCAACAGTATTTAGTTTATAAATGCCTTTTAGACATTATGAATATCATCAGCTCAGTTTACTGTCATCAAATATTCTAAAGTCAATAATTTATGCTTGTTTGACTTGGCCGATATACGATATGATCCTTGCAGGAGCAACTCAGACCGTCAATATGAACAACTTTTCCTATGGGACCAATGGTTGAAGCTCGTAAAAAATATAGGCATTTTCATAAAAAAGTGTTTGGCCGGCCCGGCAATTTGTATAAATATGACGATATTTTTTCGAGTTTCAAGTATTGATCCCATAGGAAAAGTTGTTCATATTGACGGTCTGAGTTGCTCCTATAAGGATCGGACAGGGTTTTTGTTACATAATGTATACAATTTTAGAATGAAAAAGAAACGACTATTAAACGGCGAGGTAGAGAACAGATATCAAAAGTTAATAACTGTGCAAGTTTGATTTTCGTGCACGATTTATATTCGATCGATTTCAAAAATTCACCAAGCACAGGAGTCAAGAAAATAAAGACTCTTATTACCACATTGTGAACGAATCTTAACATTCGTAAAATGTATCACACGATATCGACGACTTTCTGATATTGGTGTCGCTCGTAGCTCGCCGATAGCGTGTTTTTTTAACACCCGCCGAGTAGAAACTTCCCCGTTCGGGTGACAAGTTGTTAGCACCTCTAAGGCACAGGAAACCAGTGATATTTTCTTTTTACAACAATTTAGTCAACGCAACGTTTGAAAAGTTACTTGGAGTGGTGGAGACATGTTGTCATGTACTAAGTCGTCTATTTCAAAACTGGCAAATCAGTTTTCAGTCAAAGAATTAAAATACTAATATATAAGTACGGTAATAAGGCACTTTGCAAGCACGTTTACCCGTTATGGATGATTTTTTTGGGGTCCAGTGCTGCCCATCATTTGAAATAAGTCATTTTTAACGTAACAAAGATATCAGTAAAAATTTTGTTTTCACCAAACTCTAGACAATTACCCTTCAAACTATTTTATGGAACGTGAAGCTTTTCTACGTACATAAGCGAAGAACGGCCTCTTTTGGCTAATGTGAATAGAATATGTATCTGTTTCCTTTCAAATGATTTATTTTAAATGAGGGCATTAGACCCCGAAAAATTCATGTATCCCTTATTAAGTTTACAATACATACATTAAGGAGCCGAGCTGACCAGTCCCTCCTGGCGGGCCGCGGGACTGTTCAGTCTGGCTTTTTATGAGTTGACGCATGGATCAACCAACTTGACTTGTCATTTTTAGGGTTCCGTAGCCAAATGGCAAAAAACGGAACCCTTATGGATTCGTCGTGTCTGTCTGTCTGTCCGTCCGTATGTCACAGCCATTTTTTCCAAAACTATAAGAACTATACTGTTGAAACTTGGTAAGTAGATATGTTCTGTGAACCGCATTAAGATTTTCACACAAAAATAGAAAAAAAAAACAATAAATTTTGGGGGTCCCCATACTTAGAACTGAAACTCAAAAATTTCTTTTCGTCATACCCATACGTGTGGGGTATCTATGGATAGGTCTTCAAAAATGATATTGAGGTTAATATTATATTTTTTTTCTAAACTGAATAGTTTGCGCGAAAGACACTTCCAAAGTGGTAAAATGTGTCCCCCCCCCTCCTGTAACTTCTAAATAAAAGAATGATAAAACTAAAAAACAATATATGATATACATTACCATGCAAACTTCCACCGAAAATTGGTTTGAACGAGATCGAGTAAGTAGTATTTTTAATACATTTATTAAAACATCGGTCAAAGTTACAACGAACTACAAGAACTTTTATATTACGAGTATGTTACTTGCTGCTACGAAACCCTTAATGGGCGAGTCCGACTCGCACTTGGCCGCTTTTTTTACATACATTTGAAAATCAGATGTCATTGTCAAATTCTAATATGTACTGTATAAAAAATATAGTCCGTGTAATAGATTATCCTAAAATAAAGGACCCATTTTTTTTTTATTTAGCAAAAATTCACAAGCGCTTCCGTTCGAAGTTTCGGAGCGGGAGTGATTTACGTCACCTTTGGTTAAAAATCGTAGCTGATCATGACGTCACGCGAAATTTAAATGCGCTGAATTTTCGTCACTAGTTGCTAATCAGCGAAAATAAAAAATACATATACTATACTTTTTAATAATCTACACCTAATAAGTCAACATTTTTTTTCGTCCTCCTCTCTTTGGTGTTATGCCTATGTTCTTTTATGTTTTTTTTTTTTTTTTTTTACAATTTATTGGTTTAGGCATTTGTCCTTAATCTCACCTGATGATCTCTCTCGACGATGAAGACTAGGATGAAGCATGCCTATCCAAAAAATACCCATTCAATCTACTTTTGAATGTCCCGGGGCTGTACTTCTCTGGGAATATAGACGCAGGCAGTTCAGTTTACCATTATCAAAATCTTTCGTTTTATGGACTTTCTGAAATGTAGGTACATACCTGCTTAAACTATAAGCACCAGCAGGTGTACCAGCACCTTCAACTTTCTTGTTGCCGGGTTAATAGGGATGTGAACTAGGTCTAAAAAATATTTTGTTTAGTCTGTCACAAAGGTTCAGTCTCACTATTACCATTGTCCTGTGGTACGGTACTACTGCGACCTTATACTATAGATCTATATAGGTTCTCCAAAATTAATAAATAAATAAAAAAAAATGTTTTTGTTAAGCAGTAAAAATTCACACTAGTTCATCGAAGTTTCAGAGTGGTCATTTATATAACTGTCTAGTGAAAATCGTACTTGATCGTGACGTTATGCGGAAAAATGCTGTTTATTTGTCATTATTTGCTTATGAGAGGAAAGAAAAATACGTACCTTTATAATATTTTTTACTAACTAACGTACTAACGTTTTATTAGCAAACTTTTTATTTTACTCATTAGGTAGATTACTACCTAACAGCAAAAAATAAATTATTAGTCGACAACCGTCAGACGTACTTAACAATCAGACGCAAAGTAATCCTTGCTTCTGATTCTGGTTTTACCTAATCATAGCCTTGAAATCTTACCTTCGGTCCATCTCGTTTACTAATTATCCCAATATCAGCTGAAACCTCCTCGGCTCGCAACCCTGATACCATCAACACGCAACAAAGAGTTCACATACCGACAAGCCGACATTTTCAATGTAGATGTGACGGGCGCGGATCTAGGACTTCATTTGGGGGGAGCCAAGTATGGTCTTCTTTTTCTACGCTTAAGAGCCAAGCTCTTATAGTTGTTATTGTATGGAAAGAGACTTACACAATATCAATTTTAGGTAGGGATAATGGATTGGTTTGGCATTTTCTTCTCCATTTCACATACTTACTTTACTATCCTGCTCAGCGACCCAAAGTGAGTCTTGGCCTCCAGCACAAGAGCACGCCAGCGCTCTCGGTCCTGTGCTAGGTCTTGCCAGTTATCGCCAACTTGAAGCTCGCGCAGGTCCGACATTACTAGGTACGTCGCTCCAGCGATGCCCGGGACGGCCCACCGGCCTGCGACCGATTGGCTGGCCCCGGTATGCCCTCTTCACCCCTCGATCTTCTTCCATTCTTCCGACGTGTCCGAGCCAGCAAAAGCGGTGCTTTAACTTCGCCCATGATGTTAGGCTCTCCCACTAGGTAAAGTTGGTAGGTATATTTCACACAGTAGCAAAAATAGTCACTAGTGTGCAAGTTTCCTCACAATGTTTTCCTTCACCAGAAGCAGTTGGTGGTAGAGGTACAAGTCGCTTCTACTAAGGATCAAACTCGTGACTCACAGATGTAGAACTTGTCGTGCCATGTTCTAACGCGGAGTCTCAAAGCGCACGTTTTTTTGTAGGTAAAACCATTAGTTTAGGTGACTTCGCTTTTCAATGGTATCTCAGTACCTAAACCGCGAGCAGATATCTATGCCATGCCATGTATACGCGCCAGAGATGTAACGTGTGGATCACAGTAGACATCGTCAGCCACATTCCTTTACATAATCGGTCCCGTTAAATCAGTAAAAAAGGGACGAGATTATAGAATTCCTTTCTAGCTGATTGGATGTATTGTAAGGGATATAGAGGTATTTTGATCTTAAAATGCTGAGTTAACTTTTCGAAAGAAGTGTACTAAGTATATACGTGAAGATACTATTAGGAATTAACTCCAATATACTAAGCATTTTTATGTTTTTGTTAAATGTTTGCTTGGTTGTGGTACTCCTTAGTTAGATTTAGTATCAAGTGGGTGAAAAAAAGATTTGCCAGCCACTATTGTTTCCATATTTTTTCATTATAAGACACTAATTACCCATACTGATTAACATCAGGTATTCCAATATAGCATCAATGTAACATCAGGGCTTCTGCTCTGCTATGCCTAAATTATTAGTACTTAATCTGTGCTTTTACCAACGTTCTTTGAAACGGTACAGCATTAACTTCATGACAGCTTGTAAAAATTAAAACCAAATAGAGAAATGAGCACAGCTATTTAAAAAAAAATAGGTACTACTTCTGACTCTTAAATTCTCTTAAAATTTGTCATATAATATATAAAAACACTCGCGATTTAATCGTTTTTCAATTCAAATAAAAAAAGTAAAAAGTCCTTATAAAAAAAAAAAACAAAATCCCAACTGCCTTTTTATATACCCAGTATAACTCTCACAGTAAATACGAATCCCACCCAAAAACATGATGTGAAATGTGAAAATGGGAGCCAAGTTCAAAATCCGACAAGAAAATAATTTTGAATTAAAATGGCTGCCAAGTTCTTTAGAGAATATTGAA
Organism: Acrobasis suavella; assembly: GCA_943193695.1. Lineage (NCBI taxonomy): Eukaryota > Metazoa > Arthropoda > Insecta > Lepidoptera > Pyralidae > Acrobasis > Acrobasis suavella. The sequence continues at coordinate 5,234,681 of OW971945.1, read as the reverse complement.
ATAATTTATAATAATTTTAAAATTTTTGGATTATAATAAACTAGAAGACTTTAGTGTTTATGCAAAATTTCATGTATTAAAGTTACATAGGTTTCAAGTTGTAATGGGGTCAAAAGTAACTCGTAAGGTTTGTGTGAATATACACACAGCTACTGCGTCGCCAGTTCCTTACTTTAAGCTTGGCTCTGATACGCTGCCGCGTGTCTAGATCTAACGACACTTCTCAAGTCTCAAGAATCTCAAGTTAAAACCCATTGAAGCGGTCAGGTTGCAGAGCATGCCAAACAATTATACATACATTCATACATACTCTCGAAAAACATAACCCTCCTTCTGGCGCAGTCGGGAAAAATGGGACCATCTATTTGTATGCTACGATGTCACAAAAAGACACTCACAGACCATGTTAGGTATGACACGTCTCATTTCACATTGCGACTGTTGCAAAAAAAAAAATCAAGAGAGTTTTCCGCAAATATAAAGGGGTGGCCGAAGTATCCATTTATTGTGCAAACAGATGATAAAATATTTACCGAGACAATCTTTTAGCGAGATTGTGTGACCTGCATATTAAAATTCTGTTAAAAGGCTTTTCACATTTGGTTGGCTGTCTCGCTCGCACAATAGAACATTTTTAAAGATTTTTAAAAAATCTGACTCATTTCAAGAAAAGTGTTTCATAAACTTAAAATGTTTGTATATTGTGTAGACATTGGCTACATCGAAAATTAGGTCATCAATCTTTAAATTTTTGATGACTTTATTCTCGATACACACACACACATAAACAATAAAAAAAAAAACATGTCTACAATATCTAACATATAATATATTAAAAAGATAATGAAACGCTTTTCTTCAAATGAGTCACATTTTTTAATAATCTTGAATGTTTGATTGTGCGAGCGAGACAGCCAACCAAATGTGAAAAGCCTCATAAGAGTTTTAAAGAATCTTCGTAATGAATAATAAATAATACAGGCTGATTATTTACCCACTAGTCAAATTGGGGCAAGTTCTGTCCATGACACAGAACTACCTACTTTCTATAAAACAGTTATTAAAAATCGATAAAAAAATCATCCTTGCGTAAAAAATCCGTAACAGATGATAAAATATTGACTGAGACAATCTTTTAGCGAGATTGTGTGACCTGCATATTAAAATTCTGTTAAGAGTTTGAAAGAATTCGTATTGAATAATAAATAATACAGGCTGATGTTTACCCACAGGTCAAATTATAGGGTGCAAGGTCTGTCCAACACAAATAACAGCTTTCTTTAAAAAAGTTATTAAAAATCAACAAAAAAAAATCATCCTTGCGTAAAGAATGCGTTTGGCCAAGCGCTGGAGTGCTATTTTTCATTTAAGGATTAAGTATTGACCGAAACACAAAACGTGTAGTTTTCCAACTCACCGCTTGCGTAAAAAACCATTTTGGCCCTATTTTTTAAACCGTCCGTCGTGTCAGCTAAAAACAATATTGTTTTACCACAAAGCATCGAAAATATGTCTATGGTTTTTCAGAATTTAACCGTAAGTAATGTGACAAGTGATTTCAAAAATGCGTCCCCTGATTTGAATGGGAAGCCGAATATTTTTTTCGTTCTTCGTTAAAGTAGTGCGGTGTTTGTTATGGACATACATTGCTTCAATTATTTGGTTGATGGTTAAAAAGCTGTTAAGTGTAGACAACTACAATTATTTTAAGGTACATACAAAAGCACTACCACGTCTTTATTCCCAATAGGGTAGGCAGAGCTTACGCCCGCAGCGCAAAAATTTACTCGCGTGTTATTTCATATTTAACCATAATCAAATCAAGCACAATACACTGCTGTTACATCTTGGCAATTTAATTTGATTGACCAGTCCATCTAATAATTACAGGAGCTTCGCCCGAGTTTGCGTAGCATGCCGTCGAGCTCTTCCGTCGATTTATCTATACTTCGTAACACTATAGTGTTAAAATGGATGGAGACCCATTGTTGAACGCGGGAGTTATATAATTATTTGCGCGAGCGTGTCCAAGAGCAAAGTATGCAACATTTATAATCGCTCGTACGCGAAGGATTAGCAACGAGTGGTTTGAGCTTGACCACTCGGTTTTGCTACAAATGACAAAAAAGCCTTCGTGTTGTTTGTCATGGAGAATCCGTTTAGTAACACGTCGCTTTCTTTTTTTTTAACCTTGACAAAGTTTCTGCATAAAAGAATATTCTTTTTGGCTGACGCAATAGTTTCAAAAATACGGTGTAATAGTATTTCGTGACTTGGAACTCAAGCGGTGACTTGGAATACGACAAGTCTTTTGTTACGCTGACTCCTGCATTGAAAAATAGGTCTCCATAGTCCGTGGTACAGTCGAAGAATATAAATTGAAACAGAAGCGGTGTCCTTTACTGCTTTTTGTGGTGCCAGTAATTATATGGATGCCTTCTCATAGCATTGTGTTGTTAGTAATGTTGTGATAACTCCCCCATTAAAGTAACTGGATGGACCATAGCGATATTTTGCCCGCATTCTTGGTATGTTTCCTATAACACTACTGTACCGGTCCCTATTTGGTTCGGCCTTTTCTTAGAATAGTTAGCTGTACTGCTGTACTTATTAATTTTAAGCTATTTTATTTATTTTAACACTTTCTGGGACTTAAACGTCTATACCATTTGGACAACTATTTTGATTGGTTGATACTTAGGTACTTATTGAAAACTAAAGAAGAATGGGTGTAAATGTATGTAGAGTGGACAGAGCCTTCGAGTAGGGTCACGCACGGCATGGCCACGCTCGAATAGCGTGAAGGCATGTGTTACCTATACCATATCTATATGGATGTATTATAATGACGACAAAAAATTTACACAAATTGTAAATATTTATAATAATTTTTCAAAAGTTAATAACGACTTCAATCCCAACCTACACAACAAATTTTAATGAACAAGTATGCTTTTAAAAAAAACCCGAATCGGTTCAGGCGTCTTCGAATACTCGGAAAAAAGATCGCGACGATTTGATAATCTCTTCGAATTTTGAGTGGAAACTAAGAAAGAGAATGATATAACCATACTACATTTTTTAAAAACCACAACAATTAATACACATACCTATCACGTTTTATCTCTAATGGGGAAGACAAAGCCTAAGCCTACATTGAGTTACACAAAAAGTAGAGTTACAAGAAATATTGACGTGTAGGCACCTGTTCCATTAAAATAAGTGGACCGTATCGTATACAATAGAACCAACAAGAACAAACCGCATTCTCACATACTAGTCTCATTTATAAAGGATCTAGAAATATTTATTAACTAGTTTTTGTGGTGTCAACAAAGGCTCTATTGAAATTCCATGTATTTGACGAATGTCACTAAACATTTAATTTAATTGACATAAAGTATCGGAAAAAATGTTTTAGTTAAAACTTAATTGTCGAAGTCTGTGACAATGCTTATTTATTTTTAGGTACCTATTTATGCTGTTCAACTGGGCGATATAAGTACCTTCTTAGATTGGTCATTTAAAGAATATGACGGAGGGATTACAATTCCATATGCCTACCATAAATGCACCTATGTTTGTTTTTATTTCTATAATACACTAGGTATAAATTATATATTATGGTTGACTGGGAGTGAGAACGCTTTTAGCGTTGAAGTTCGCCAATTGTAAACAATCGTTTATTGTGAATCATTAATTTTTTTATACATAATAAATATAAACATTTGGTTCATTATGTAGATTAATAAATAGAGATCGGAATCCGGGTGCTATTGCTATCAAAAGTATGGATATGACTAAAAGCTCCGGGATTTCTCGAGAATCTAATTGGGTACTAAGAAAATAAAACAATCATAATGCTGTGATTTCAGGATATATATTTTTTTTGATTAAAATATATCCTGAAATCACATAATTATGATTGTTTCATTTAGAGATTATATAGTCATATCCATACTTTTGATATCAATAGCACCCGTGATTCCGATCTCTGTTAATAAAACATTGTACACGAATCGTTTTGTTTCTTTTTTTTAAATTTTGATTAGTCAATCATGACGAAGACACAGCGCATTCAAATGCGATCAAAAGTACAATTTTCACTTGATGGTGACGTAAATTGCCCCCACTCCGAAATTTCGATGCGCTTTATTTTTGTGAATTTTCACTACTTTCCTAAACGAAATATATGGGTCCATTATATTTTTGATGATAACATTGACGGGCTAAATGCAATATTTTTTGGACCCAGGCTACGTCCACATTATATACCATTGCCGTTTTGATTTTACCCTTTAGTTTCAATGTGTTAAAAAATTTGTTTCAGCCCAATCGACCCACAAGCGACCACCTACTGCGTAGTAGCATCACACATTAGGAACTACACCTCACTATGCGCTGCACAATTAGATATAAAGACGAACCGATTAGAAAACAAATCCAACAAGTTCAACCCTGAGGTCAACCAATTGAACCGAGAGGTCGACCAATTGAACCGAGAGGTCAGCCAATCGCACCGAGAAGCCAACCGATTGAACTTACAAAATAGAACGAACACTACAAGGTTTAGTTCTACAGAAGTCGATAATTCCATAGAAATGGACACTTTTGGAATTTACGGAGACTTCAAAAGTGTGTTTCGAAGGAAAAAGTTTGGTGAGTTAATTTCCCTCTTTGTAAGACAAATATCGTTTGTGCTTTTTGTAAAATCATGTTTCAGGAAAATATAAACTCTTCAGAGAAAATGTCGAGCAATGCCCTTTTAGAAACTAGTGAACAATTTTGTTAGCACTGGGGTGTATCATTTTGAGATTGGATGAAGTATTCATAACATTAAAAAAATGCTATTTTTATTACAAATATAGAATGAAAATTGAATCAGCAAGTCTTTTTTATATTTTATGACATTAATGTAATTTTTCATCAAACTGTGCCAACAGCTTTAACATACCGGCTTTGAAAGCGTGTGTTTTGTGAAATATTTCTTTCAAAGCACAGGAAGTCACATTCACATCGCTATGTTTAACTGGTATTGTGTTGCAGAAGTGCCATTTCTGAAACGCGCAGTCACCTAATGGAATGGTTTTTCCATACAACAAAACAGTTCGTTTACTGACTCCGCGTTTGAAAAATGCCACCACACATGTGAAGCTTGATACATGTTGAGCTAAATTCGCAGTCAGAGAAACAACGTTCGTGTGTGAGTGAAACAAACGCAGGGCTATCGTTGATCGCCTCATTTCACACAGTGTCTTATTTTGTCTGATATTATTGTAAAGCAGCTGATTTCAAGCTACGTCATATTCCCCTTATATTCATAAAAAAATACAACCGTTTGCTAAACCTATTTTGGTTAAAATAGGTTTTGTCTCGTTCTTTCAATGTCAAATATTCATAAGAGGGAAAGGGACAAAACATGTTTTAACTAAAATAAGTTTAGCAAATGGTTGTTATTTTTTATGAATTTGAGGGGCTATTTAATGCTCAAATTCATAAACCAACTTTATTTTATATCTAACGAAACTATACATCCGTGCACACGTGTGTGTGTTAACCTCTCAACACATTCGACAAGACGAGAACGGGGGAGAGGTGCGGGGGTAGGGAACGGGATATATATTGCCTATGCATATTGCCCTAGGAGTTTCCGTTTGTATGTAATACTTATATTAATTTTGTGCTTTTGGTCTGTACAATAGAGCATTTATATTACTGGGGGGTTACTCCATAAAATAATACGATAGCCGTCCGAAAATGACGTCCCATTTCTATGTCAAACCAAATTAGGCTTTATCATTGTACATTAATGCTCAGTGTTGCTTGACATTGAACCGCAGATACGCAGTGACGTCCATCTTGCGTACCGCTTTTGGAGTAACCCCCCTGATGTGATGGCGTTCATTAAAACTCATCCATCAATAAGTAAGTAGGTAAACTTCTAACCCAAAGTTTGGCTGTTAGATATACTTGTAGCATTAAGTCCGCCTATTGTGCTTTACAAATTGTATTTTCCCAAACTGCCAGCTTCAAATCCCAAGTTAAATCTTATTTTCTATCCTTATGAAAGGTAAATAAATATCCTACCCTTATTTCCATTTCTCTTCATCTCGTACTATTTATATCATTATTTTTTCAGTGTAAGTTGTATGTATTTATGTAAGATGTATATGTATGTTTATTGTTATTATTGTATATAAGTATGTTTATATTACTAACTACTTTCGCATTACTATTTTTTTTATAACGAGGTAGCCTGAAAGAAATTGCTTAGCGATAAGGCCGCCTTTTGCGCATTTCCTAGTTTTTAAGATAATTATGTCCTGTGTTTATTTATTTTGTGCGATAAAGGGTATTATTATATTATATTCAATAAGTAATAATTATTTATACTAAACTTTCTAAAAACAGGTCGAAGTACAAAGGTGACTGATGAAGACCCAGTGATCGCCTGCGTAGGAGAAAGGACTCATCATTTGATCGAAAACTTGGATCCGAGTACGGTGAGTTAACATTGTACTCAAACTCATCACTTGCAGACAAAGCAAAGATAAACTAGTTTAGGTAGTTAACTCTGCTAGGCAGTTGTTCATTTTGGTGCCTTATACTACACACTGAGCTTTTAGAACTCAATCTCAGCAAGCAGATAACCGTATAAGTGAGTTTATGAGCATCTAAGTATCTCACTATGTTGGATGTACGCTTTAGTCAAAGAGGAGGGCTAAGTGTTTTGCGGCAGCGTTACGGAGCCAAGTTCAAAGAAAGGAACTGGCGACGCAGCAGCCGTGTTTATATTTACACGAACCATTTCGAGCTACCTTTAACCCCATCACAAGTCAAAACCTATTTAACCTAAATATATGAAATTTAGCACATTAAAGTCTAGCTCATCTCGAATCCAAAATTTCAATAGTGTAGGTCAAACAGTTATTGATATAATAACGTTTAAAAAACCTGAAAAATGTAATTGACCACTTATTCATCATCAAAAAGGTAACCTTTTTCCATATGTCATGGAATCTAGGTAGACTATTACGCGTATACAAAGGAAAAATTCAGAAAACAGTGACTTTCGTAGATTTGATTATTTTTTAAATTGAGGTAACTTACTTCCATATAACCTGGAAATTTGGCACCTAAGTAGTCTAGGTGTTACGCGTATATAAAAGGATAAATAAAAAAAAAACAGTGAATTTCATAGATTTGATTATTTTTCAATTTATCAATTTTATTAGGTAAAGAAATACTTGCTGGTATAACTTTATTAGGCACTTTGCCTAATAATGATATACCAGCAAATATTTCTTTTTTCTGGTACTTCTGTACAAAAAGTAATGATATCCCACCAAAAACTTAAATGTGAAAATGGGAGCCAAGTTCAAAATGCTACAAAATAATTGAGATTTAAATGGCCGCCAAGGTCATTGTAACCAAAGCAACGTAGTGACGCCATCCTTCCGCACACACCCAATAGCTGAATCTCACTTCGCGCTCCCACGCCCTGCCGTCTCTTAGAGTACATAGAGTCGATCGCAGGCTTTTTATTCTAAATTAAAGTTTTTTTTGTTTTATGTTGTGGTGTTTGTTGGAAGAAAGCTTGCCTCATACACAACCAACTTTGAAATGAGTGATAGTATTTAGTAGGGCGTATTTTTTTTGTCCGTCAGAAAAAAAAATTACATTTACTGTTTTTAATGCAAATGATGGGCGAAATAGATTTTTTCAGTTATTTATCGTGCATATTATAATACGATGTCCTTTAAAAATAAAGCTTTATTTTGATAAATGCATCGGAAATTTAAAATTTCGCGGGCATCTCTATTAGCACTTTTGCCTCCAAACATTTTTGGTTCAAGTTCAGCGCCGACGACCGCCATTTTGGTTCAGTTTACATGCCAGGGATTGTAATTAGTTTAGGTTTACTGGTTTCTAAGTTATGAAGTCTCACGGGTAATCTTATCTAAGGGAAAATGCATGAAATAAATATCGTAATAAAATGTGTACCTACCTAATACTGGGTAGATATTTTTCTTAGGTAGGTATTTATTTGACTTACACTTGGCTTTATTTAAATGATAACTCTTGCTTACTTAAACTTGAACAAGAAATAAATGTATTATTTATATATCTCTTAGTGGGTGAAAAAAGCACAAGGCCATACATAAGACACATCATAACTTTCAGCGCGTTGAGGATGGAAGACAAAAAAATTCTTCATTTTTTAGACATACTACGTCAGCGTGTTTGGAGTCGCACGAGATAGAAGAATCGGATCTCTACTGGCGTCTGGCAGTGTCAGACCAAGGACGTCCACTGCCAAAAGGCTGAGGGAAAATGTGCCGTCCCAAGCTGTCATTAGGGGGAAAACTGTTTACTATTTCAAGGTAAGCATTTTTAAAAAGATAGCTAGATACTAATACAGTTAAAAAGAAATAAAATGTGTTCATTTTGGTACAAACAACATAGCAATTTTAAACGATTTATTTAACAAGAGACTTATTTATAAGTCTTTTGTTTTTTTAATCGCATTAAGTATCAATGACCCTACGCTGTCTAGGGTTGCAAGAAGAAAGGTAACATTTAAAAAGTAGTGGGTGTTTAGGTGGATAAATCAAAAAGTGATGGCTTTTTGCGCATCGCATATTGACCTGATTCCTCAGTTTTACAATCGGCTTTCACAGATTTTAATGTCTTTTTTTCTGTTTTTAAGTGACTCGATTGGAAGTGTTTTAGCTAGATTATTTAACTTGCTTATGCATTGCATTACTTTTCCAGGCTACAGTAGCTACAGGCGGTGGTCTCTGGGTAACATTGTCTGCGTGTGGTGGAGCCGTGGACGTCGAGATCTTAGTCAGAGGGAAGAGGCTGCATTTGACCAAAAATATAGGTAAACATAGCTGCTACCAATATTACCTACGTAAGCACCAAAAGTGGGTGGAAGAATCTTTGATTTGCTTATTTTTACAGTAGTTTATAAAATAGTTTGAAGGGTTATCCAGGGTCTGATCAAGACCAAATTTTAAATGATATCTCCGTTTTTTTCAAATAATTTATTTCAAATGAGGGCAGCACTGGACCTTGAAAAATTCATGTAGCCCCTTAAATAAGTAGCATCCAGTGTTGACCCGCTACAGATTTTGAATGAGATCTCACCGCGCAGTTTACAACAGTATCTATGATAGAACGCCGGGTTGAACCATCGCAGAGTTTGGATATACGCAATCGGGCTAACCTGGCTAGTAAAGCACGTAGCCAGAGAAAGACGCGTTGGCGAATCAACGTTGAAGCTCTCTGCCCTACCGGCCTTCAGGTGGGACCATACCTAAGTCCAATCACAAAGTATAAAATAATGTAGTATAATGTCAGCTTAAATTCTCATTAATAAAACTGTATGTTTTTAGAATCTCATTCCAAATTCTTCGTGCCTGGCCCAATTCCCACCTCATCTATACAAGAAACTAGCGAAGAGAGCTCTGTTCAGTTCGACTCCAGCTCTGAAGAAGCGAGGATGCGATACGTCATTAAAGTGACGCCGAGCAGATGGGATATAGATGGGAGTGTCAACGTCGAGGTAAATAATAACTTTTGTTTTAAACACCGACAGCGGCATGGGATCAAAACTGCGTTCAGGCTTGATATGTTTAAAACAAGAATTTTAAATTCTGCAATATTTAGAAACAGCAGCTCCTAAATGATTTTAAATCTTAGTTCTTGAATTGAACAATATGTCATGTAGCAAATGTTATTACTTCGGTATTTTATTTTGGCTGGGTTCAAAAACTGCGTGTTTTATTTAAGGGTAGTTGGACAAATGTAGTGAATGACTTGTTTTAATTTATTACATATTTCTTGAAAGCTTTGACTCTGATACACCTTGAGCGGGTGCAAATACTTACCTACTTTCACACACTTTGACTTTATCGATGTAACAAAGACTTCCTTCTAAGTACATTTGATAAGTCTTGATAGTAAAGCTTTTTAATATACAAAAACAGCCATTTTCCTTTTATTTCTGTAAAATTAACTTTTCAAGATTCTGAAAATTTAATTTTCAACTTGAAGTGATTTTGTTCAACAACAAACTACTCATGATATTCCAATTTAAAAAGTTACTTCATTTTTGCAGATAGCTGCTTCAACATCTAGATGGGGCATGAGTACGCCGGAGTTATTGGAAGAGGGGGCGATAGTCCGGGAGCTGCGGCCGAAGAGGACATGCCGATCAGTGGACGTTGCGTTTTTGCCTGCGACGCACAATTCTACGGACGCCATAAGGTAACAATTTCATAAAATGTTAAAAAAAAATTACGACTTCAAAAAGCAGGTGCATACTTACCTAAAGAATTCGGTTATATGTTTTTTTAAATATTTTTACCTCAGATGTCAGTTATTAACCGATTTGAAAACATTTTTTGTTTAATATACTTACTCTAGATTAGTCCGATAATTTTTTTTATCAATATTGGTTTAGTATTTTTGTGTTTAAACCAAAATAATACTGAACATGGATCATATTCTAATATCTACTTAAATATTTGCTGGATTTGGTTAATGCCTTTTTTTATAACAACACCATTTTTAATTATAATATACCTATATTTGGCAAAAAGTCACTTACCATCTCATTATCATATCAGCCACAGGAAGTCCACTACTGGACACAGGCCTACTTAGGTACCTACTTATTCAAAAAAATATTATATTCTTGTAGCTACCTGACTAGGCGTATGTTTCAATCAAAAATCTATTTTAAACTTAAATTTTATTTTCAGATACTGCATCTCATATCGGGAGAATGTAGTTGGAGAAAACTATTCCTGTTTTCTTTCAAAAAGGTCAAATGTTAAAACCATCTGCCTGAACCACATTCAACGAACACAGTGAGTATTTTATTAAATTTTTTGATTTACTTGACTGTGGTATTTTCAATACGAGGATTTGTACCGAAAAAAGTCATCTAGTGAATTATATGTACCATACTTATATAATGGTACTTAGGTACATAGCAATAAAAGATGATCTTCCAACAGCTTCATCATTCGTTAAAATCATTAGCTGTGTGACTCCCGCGTTCAAGACATTTTTGTAAACAAGCAGTGTCATTTTTCGAAAAGCAAAGATCTTCGTGATGTAATAATTTTGTGGACAAACTGTCATGTATTGAATGCGATATCTTTCAATCTGAGTACCTACTTATGAAGTGATCATCTCAATTCGTTTTATCCTATTTCAGGGAAAAGGTCATCGTGCAAAAATTGAGCGGGTTGAAACCAGGTCGAAAGTACGCCATCCAAGTGACCGCGTCGAGTAGGGGGTGCTCCGTGCCATACAACATTTTGTTCGTTGATACAAACCTGTCCTGCAAAGAGGAATTAATATGAACCTCATGCCAGTATTATTTTGTATTAGTAAATTATTAACACGGTAAAAAATCTAGGTCTATGATCAGGAAAGTCTCGGCGTAAAGTCTCGCCGATGCCAAATTCTCGCCTCGCTAAATAAAACTAGACAACGGGCCACTGTCTTTTTCAAAATTGCTCCTTTATATATTAACGTAACTAACAACATATTGTCATTATTTCAAAATAGCAAAATTATTTTCTATCACTTTGTTATTATATACTTTTAGGCCAACTATATTATATCACTACACCTACCTCGGTACCTCCCTAGGTCCTTTAACTTTGACAGGTTAGTTATTATGCGACTCTTAAAATAAAAATCTAAAATGTTTGGGTACCTACGCACCTAAGCAATGTTCTCTTAAAATAAAAACCTAAAATGTGTAGGTACGTACCTAAACAATGTTTGTACTGTTTGTACAGAAAAGATAACAAATAAAGTTAAAGAACCTGACCTGGAATAAGAATTATTATATTTTATTCCGATCTTTATAGTTAACACTTACCTAGTTGATGGGCAGAAAGTCAAAAAAAAAAAAAAACTACAGCTCATAATCTTACAATAACTTGGTATACAATATACTTTTAGCATGGTTATATACATAATTTATATGCTATACAATATGGAAGAGGCCTACCCGTAATAAATCGAAACACGGGCTGTACTAGATCACTACACTATAATAAAATCAAAAAGGAAAATCAGCAGAAAAATTTAAGGATTGACCAAAATTTGGCCACACCCGCATAGTACTTGCATAAAATTTGACGCGTTTACCCCATTGTCGAAAAAGGGTGATGTTTTCCAACCGATTTATTCATCTAAAGCCCTTAAAAGACTTTTATTTAATAAAATATGTAAACTTAGGTAGGTAACCTAATCATTTTGGAACAATCTCTTTTTTGGCTGGACTATGGAGTAAAAATAACTATAAACTTTTTGGCAGGAGAAGAAAATAGGGCTTTAATTTTTTTTAAACAGTTTAGGTAAATATTTTTTAGTTTAATTATGTAGCAAAGGATAGTATTATTTATTATTTTCTAAATGTGGCATTTATACTTATCAGTAGGTATTAAAATTAAGTTTTTGTAGTTACTTACATAAATCAAGCATAATCGACGTATCCATAAGTTCCTACTTTTGTAAATATTTTAAGCCTATTAGAAGTAAATTATTATCAACAAGTACCTATTTTTTTTTACTAAGTTTAGTCTTAAGGTTATACAATAAAATTTAAAACGAAATTCTTTGTTTTTTTTTTATCAAGTAAGTAGAGACCGACCAAGTTGCTTTTTGAAAGACGGTATGCTGTAAACCACGGGCTTTTTGAAGAGAAATAAATAAATAAATAGATAGGGACAAATAAACACTGATTAAGCTAGCCCCAAAGTAAGTTTGAGACTTGTGTTATGGGATACTAACTCAACGATACTATATTTTATAACAAATACATATAAAGATAAACATCCAAAGAGCAAAAAGGTTTTGCAAAACTTTTTTGTAAAACATTTAACGCAACTTGCGGAAGTTATTATACAGAAAGAAAGAAAAGCTTTATTCAGCAATCAAAATCATTACAACTTAGAAAGCTATTATTGGAACTTATTAAAAGTACCTACATAAAAAACCACGACTGCGAACTGCCGAAAGGGCGACCATTTTAGCTATGTGCAGATGGCGATTTGCCACAACGCTGATTTTCAGCTAGTAGTATCAAAATTAGTGGGTTAGATCATCATCATAATTTCAGCCGCATAACGTCCAACGCTGGGCATAGGCCTCTCCCAAGGATTTAAAAAATAACCGATCAAGAGTGGCCTGCTTCCAGCACTTAGCAGCGACCCCGGTAAGGTCGTCTGACTACCTTATGGGTACTGCAAGCGAAGCGTGGGTGTCCTACGCTTCGCTTGCAGTACGCGCCAATCGAGGACCTTTTTGCCCCATCGGCCATCGGTTCGTCGCGCTATGTGTCCCGCCCCCTGCCAATTCGAGCTAATCTGCTGGGCTATGTCAGTGACTTTTGTTCTCCTACGAATTTCTTCTTTCTAATTCGATCACGTAGAGAAACACCGAGCATATCTCTCTTCATATAGCTCGTTGAGCGACCTTGCGCCTTGTGGGTTAAGTGGCTTACATAAAAAAAAAAACAAAACAAGAAATCAGCTATGTAAAACTGCATCTACATTATTTACACTAAAATAATTTTAAAGTTTTAATGTGACTTTAATATCAATCAAAATAAGGAAGTCTAATCTTACAACAATGTAGAAATTAATTTGTGAATAGACTACAGTGAAATATCATCACAACATATAATAATACAGTAATAAAAGCGTGTCTTTACATTTATAAAAAAAAAGAGTGTGGGTGATAAAAAATGTGACTGAACACAAAAAAGACAAAGGATGTTCACGCTAATCTTGAAAACTTCTGGACGGATACTGACGTGGTTTTCAGAACACGGAGCAACACACTTATACCTAGGCTTTGCTTCATTAGAATCTGAGGTCAAGAAAAAAGTTGACTTCATTTTTTAAAAACGCGAACGAAGATTTGGGCACCAGGCGCACCAGCTAGTTCATTATACCTCCTAAATAAATTTATATGTTACTAGCTGATGCCCGCGACTTCGTTCGCGTGGACTTTATGACTCCGGCGTATTAATATAAATAAAAACTAATGAGAGAGAGAGAGAGAGAGAGAGAAAGAAAGAGAGAGATAAGAAAGTACTTGTTACAGTGTTAGGAGTTAAAAGTCAATATTATTTTAATTCTTTCCTTCGGGAGCCAATATGAAAAGAGCTGAAGTATTACTAACCCTGGAGAAAGCCACATTAAGTTGGCCATGCGAAAAACCAGTCCTTAGATCGACATCAGCAGCTTTAAGCCTCTAAAACTGTGACTTATTTTCATAGCAAAGCAAGTTAACATATGGAACTGTGTATTTTCAAAAGGAAAATTGTTAGGGATGAGTGGCATACGCGGAATAAATACAGTTTCACTGGCACCACTCACAGTAAACTTTAAGTGTCTCAGCAGACTATGCCGAAGTTTAGCGGCTAAAGTTCAGTGTTTAAAGTTCGGTGGGGATGACACACTAAATAAGTTGAAGTTCAGCCGTTGAAGTTCGGTGGAAACGCCGGACAGTAGTGATGTGCCGATATGAGAATTTAATATTCCGTCTTTGGCGCGTCTGCGGCGAACGGAAACGGGAGCGGAAGAGGGAATGGAAGTGGAAGAGGGAACGGGAGCGAAAGCGGAAACGGGAGCGTAAGCGCGAGCGGGAGCGGAAGCGGCAGCGGGAGTGGCAGCGGCGGCAGCGGCGGCGGCGGCGGAGGCGTCGGCGGAAGCGGCGGCGGCGGCGTCGGCGGAAGCGGCGGCGGCAGTGGCGGCAGCGGCGGCGGCAGCGGCGGCGGCGGCGGCGGCGGCAGCGGCGGCTGCGACGGCGGCGGGAGCGATGGCGGTAGTAGTTGCAGGAGCGGGAGCGGGAGCGGGAGCAGGAGCGGGAGCGGCAGCGGCGGCGGTGGCGGCGGCGGCGGCGGCGGGGGCGGAGGCGTCGGCGGAAGAGGCGGCGGCGGCGGAAGCGGCGGTGGCGGCGGCGGCGGGAGCGGTAGAGGGAGCGGGAGCGGGAGCGGCAGCGGAAGCGGGAGCGGGAGCGGAAGCGGCGGCGGCGGTGGCGGCGGGTGAGGCGTCGGCGGGTACGGGTTCGATTCAGGCAAAAGCATCGGAAGTTCGGCATTATGTGTTGCTAGTAATGCAAATAACATTGCAGGCATGCATTGGCTGAAATTCAGCCGCTGAACTTCGGCATACAGTGCTGAGACACTAAGTTGGGTTCCGTTACACAGTTTCGGCGGAGTCAAATTTCGCATCAGCATTATTGGCCCTTTGACATTAAGACTTATTTTGTGAGCCGAGAGTCCATTTGCTGCAAGTAAATTACGAAACTCAACTGGATAATTGGTGGCGTCGTCAACAAAACTATCCAAGAAATCAACAATAATTTGCGTCATAAGTTCTTTATTAATTGATTTTTAATTTTTTGTTGTCAATATGGCGCGTTCACGTAGGTAACCAAGAATTTTTCTGGTGTGTTTTGCTCTGAAGGTCCGCAAATACTGAACTTATAAGTTTTTCTTCGGACGAAACAACTTTTTTTTGGAAAAATTTTCAACGTACAGACAAATATTTTTTTTTTATTATAGTATAGATAGATAGATTTAGTATGTTTTTGTTCAGCGGCAACAAAAAAACATCATCTATAAAAATTTCAACTGTCTAGCTATAATGGTTCATGAGATACAGCCTGGTGACAGACAGACAGACAAACAGTCGGAAGGTCTAAGTAATAGGGTCCCGTTTCTACCCTACCCTATGGAACCCTAAAAATCGAATAAAATAAGTATTTATGGGGGGCTCCCATACTACAAACGTGATTTTTCATAGATTATGGTACGGAACCCTTCGCGCGCTTGGCCAGTTGTATTATAACTCAACAAAAAGTTCTCATCAGACTTAACAACTTTTGCTAAGGCGGCATTTTAATATTTCTTATAGTTTAGCTGGACCATTATAGTTCTGCATCATGTGTTCCATTTTCCAAAATCAATTACAGCCTATATGTTGCCCAGGCTTCACAGCTATATAACAAAAAAAGTTTCATTCGAATCCGTCCAGTATTTCCGGAGATTAGCGTGTACAAACAGACAAACAGACAGACATTTTTTTTTATTTTCTTACTCTATTACTATATCTCCATCGCCCCAAATATTTTTTTTTGAAAAATTTTCAATGTACAGACACATTTTTTTTACTCTTTTATTATAGTATAGATTAGGTAAATAAGTACTATAATTATTATTCCGTAATTATTATCTGTAGTTTAGTTTAATTTACCAATTCAATATTTAGATTTTTTGTGTGTGTATTATTTAATGTTTACAAAATGAATAAATGCCTTCTATAGATATTTATAATACCTAAACTACTACTAACGTAATGAAAAAAAAGAAACATTTTTTGAATAAAAGGCGTAAAGTTACACATATACGAATGGTTTTTCCATACAAAAAACTTAGTGACTCCGAGTTTTAAAAATGGCACCACTGATGTGCCGATTACCTAAACGAATGATGGGACAGCAACCGTGTTTGCAGCGTGAATTAGGATTCTCCATTAAAGGTACAAATTAGGCAATGAGCAAAAAACAATTTTTAGGTTCAGAAAAGTTTCCTTTACATAACTTCGCTACAAATGTCAATATTACTAGTGCAGAAGTGCCATTTCTGAAAGGCGGAGTGACCTAAACGAATGGTTTTTCCATACAAAAAACCATTCGATTCGTGACTTCGCGTTTGAAAAATGGGACCACAGACCACTCGTTGCAAATCCTTTGGTACAGTACGAATACGAACGATCGATTCAAAAACGCGTCCGTTTGGAAACGCTCTTTCAAACCATTCGTAATGATGTGTGATGGATGTGTGTGGATGTGAATATTTATTTATTTATTTAAATGTAATAGGCGGACTTTAAGCCAGGCTTTATCTACCAGTAACCCACTAGTGATGCCGAGCTTAAGAAGTCTTTTGAAGGAGGCGCAAAATATGTAATTTTAAAAGATATATTACTTATGATAAGATAATAAAATATATTAATCAACATAACAATATATTTTATATCAATAAACAATACGTATACATATTATTTGTATTCTGACAGTTCCCAGAGATAATGTGCACGCTGGAGTGCTATTTTTCATTTAAGGACTTAGCGAAACACAAAACGTGTAGTTTTCCAACTCACAGCTCGCGCAAAAACCATTTTGGCGTATGTTTGAAACCGTCGTGTCAGCTATAAACAATATTGCTTTACGCAGAAAATATTGAAAATATGTCTATGGTTTTTAAGAATTACACCATTAATAATAAAGCAACATGAATTAGAACGGATTCTCCATGAAGGGTTTCTTTGACATATATACGCCACAAATGTCAAAGTTTCAAATTCTTCGCATACGAATATTACAAAAATGCGCCCGTTTGGAAACGCTCACGTAAACCATTCGTAATGTGACGAGTGATTTCAAAAAATACGTCTCCTGCACGTAAGGGTTGGCCGATTTGTCAAAAGTGTCAAAACGCGTGAAACAAATGCTAAAGTCACATAAGATACCCCAAATCCCAACTGAAAGAAAAACGACGGGTTGCACTCCGAGAGTGCCGGCAGAAGTGAAAATTTGAATATTAACAAAGTCAAAGTCAAAGTCAAATCATTTATTTATCTTTGGATATTTATATCACTTGATAATTGTCATTTCTTTTTTCTTTCGATTTCTTAATAGTTAGTTGTTGACGTCAGATCATTTACTTACAACTAAGTTTACTGCCGCCTCCAAAGCGCAAGTACAGAAGAAGCGGTAACAAACTGTACTGCAGCATTTTCTCCAAAAACGTCAACCTTACAATTATACTGATATTAAAATTAGATGTGTGGACTGAGAATACATTGCTATGTCATAATTATTAACGTTGTGCATTTTTGATATTTTGGAATGGTTAGGGAATAACTTTGCACGAATTGCTTTAATTATCAGTATAAAAGTACTATCATTTATGTGGTAGAATACAATATTTATTTATTTACAGCGTGCCACGCGAAATCGCCCTGCGCCGCCTAAAGGAAACAGCAGGCGCAGGCATACATTTTTGCCGCGCCGTAGAAAGAGAGGGGATATGACGACCTCCGTGGCGTAGTGGTCACCATGCTAGTCCGCCACCCAGAGGTCCCGGGTTCGATCCCCGGGCAGGGCAAGTTGGAAAATGGACTTTTTCAAATTGTCCTGGGTCTTGGATGTTTATCTATTTAAGTATTTATTATAGAATATAGTATCGTTGAGTTAGTATCCCATAACACAAGTGTCGAACTTACTCTGGGGCTAGCTCAATCAGTGTGATTTGTCCGTATATATTTATTTATTTTATTTAATAAACATTCAGAATAAGAACTTAATAAAATGCAGAGCTTAACTTCCAGCTGTCTAGATAAGGATAGTTGTGAGTCGTCGTCGACAGCTATTGAAAAATGTGACGATGTTAAAACACGACGAGTTTTGAATGGATTTCAATAGATAATTCAATCAATAAAGTATCTGTGCCTTCTACCTCACCTAAAAACAATCAGTTATTGCTTAAAACAGAAGCGACAGTTTGCGACCGTTTCGGACTCTGCTCACGATCTGAAGTGCCATTTCTGAAATGCGGAGTCACTTAAACGAATGGTTTTTGTATAGAAAAACCATTCGTTTAGGTGACTCCGCGTTTCAGAAATGGCACTTCTGCAACCGCAATCACCTCAGAAGTGTCATTAGATATTGGATACCTACGTTACAGAAACCGATCGACGACGATTAGTCGTTAGTAAAAATAGGTAGAAAGATAGGTTAAACTAGTTATTGACGTAGGTATCTCAAGTGCTACATGGGAGAAACCGCTAAGGACGGCCTCATTAAAATTCAATTTAAATGTGAAGAAATTTGAAAAATTAAGAAATTTCAGATTTGTATCTTATAACGTTTATATATATAATATAAATGGTGATAATTATAATTTTATTTGTACTTTAACATAAGAATAACTTTTAAAAAGCTATTAAAACGTACATAGTAATTAAATTAACATTTTATGAAAATTGATTAAAAGTTCTTTTTTTGACTGCTAGTAGAGGGCTAAAGATTGAATATTTTTTAACATTTAGAAGTATTATTTGCATCTATGTAAACAGTCGCAACTTTTGACACCTCTTGCGTCATGAATCATGAAATTCGAAAGAAAAAACAATCACATACATTATCGGCCCACACAAAGAGCTACTCGAGTACAAGCCTTGATATTGATTGGTAGGGCGTTCCAAATCAACAGCAAACGAACGTTCGAAGAACTCACTCTGGTGAAATGGTATAACAAGACGGTCAAGAATATGTGATGGATGTCTGATGTGACAAGTGATTTAAAAAATGGATTCCCTGTGGTACTATGTCTCAAACACGGAGTCACTAAACGAACGGTTTTTTGTATGGAAAAACCATTTCAAAAATGGTACTTGTGAGCGTCTTCGATCCTCGACCTTCCTATATAAAAAATATTTTAAGAGTTGATGGTTGGTTTTGCTTTAGATCGGCGTTAATTAACAAAACGCAATGTCATAAAACGCTATATTGTCAAATCAAATGTCACTCACACGTCATCCGATCCGTTACGTCAGTCTAGTCTAGCTTGACTTTTCTTTAGGTGTGATATTTTTTGCAAAAAATCTTTACTAAGAATTAGAATAAACGTTGTTAAACTTCTATTTAAAAAAGACAATGTCTGCCAGTGAAAAAGAATATTTTGGGCCGCTAACCTTGCATCAAAAGAGCGAAACACCAACGATATTCAAGAGCGAAGAATCTGTGGAATGTTACTGTGTTTTATGCCAGGAAAAATTCAATTTACCATCATGTGAGAAGCAGTTACTGACGCATTTGTTCATGGAACATCGGCTGGTGGTCGCTGATGTCAATCAGATCGCGGATTTGGGTGCCTACATGAAATATTGGCGACTTCGATTTTTAGGTTAGTTTTATCGTCTTACCAAAGTAATTTATGAATAAGTAATTTAAGAATAAGCTATTGAAAAGAGAGCAAAAAGGGTGACTTCACTGCCCGCATAAGCATTGGTTAGGATTTTTTGTGTTCTTGTAAGGCAAGAACTATTTCTGTGAATGCCTAGTATTAATCCCCTTTACCATAACTTTGAAACTATGCATCTAATTCAGTGCATACCTATTTTAACCTCTCACCCTTTAAGAGCGTGACGTCATAAAAGAAATTTACACAATAGGTAATAAAAAAAAAATGGCGACGTAAATAATTACTTTCACATAAAAATATATTTCTCAATTTTCACACCATATTTTATTATTCTGTAAACGACAATGTACTGATTGATATATTTCCTATCTATTAGACATAAAAATAAATTTTAGACCTAAACTTTATATCATGTTCATTAAGTTCAAAATGCACAAACCATGTTTATAGTTCAGATTTCAATAAACAAATGTGTTATCTGCAATAACAATGAAATGAATGAACACTCAAACAAATACTTAAGAATAAGGGCCTGTGCTATCTAATTGTGTAAACATTTTGACAAATGAGCTTGAAATGTAAACAAAAACCACCATTGAATGATCATAAAAAACTCCTATGAAGGCATTCTTATTATAAGTATGAATTTGGTCCTTAGCACTATACAAATAAAAACCAAAATGGCTTGCTTTGACAAAATGTAAGGGGAATTTACTGCGCCTTATATCATAGTTTTTACGATTTATGTCTTACATGGACTTACCTAAATATAATCATTATAAGCAGAATAATCACTTTTTTTATAAAAAGACACTATTTATTTACGATAATCCACTAAAAACACCAAGCAAAATGCGCTGACGTAAGACGCACCGCCAAAAAAAATGTCAAAATGTCACTGGCGAAAAATATATAAATGAGCATAGACTATCAATATTGGTGCGTTCAGGATGTAGGAAATTTAATAAAGAACATATATCATTAAACTTCTTTATACTAAAGTAGTCTTTAAATAAACTTAAAATAAGGTTCAAACTCAAGTGGGAGAGCGCGGTAGCCGGCTACCCCTTGGGACCGACGGAATGGCGCCATATACATTCCGCGCGGTAGCCGGCTACCGTTTCGGAACTGAGAGGTTAAACACTACTAGGCACTGTAATTAATGATTTAGAAAACATCATTGAGATCTAGCAGTTTTTATGTGTTTATTTTTGAACAATCCAAGAGACAAAGCATTGAAAAAAAAAGATTATAACTAGTTAAATTCATATTTCAGATCGAAATCTTCCATACTTCTGTACAACAATGCTGCTTGACAAGAAACCAGATGGCACTATTTCAGCGAATGAAGAGTACTTTTTATTGAGCGATGTTCTTCCAGAAGACAAGGAATTAAGAATGAACTTACAGCAAACCAAGCTCGAGAAACTATTAGAACGTCACCAATTTGAGCGGGAAGACAAAAACTATGTGAGAGAATGTCTGTTCTGCCGATTTGTCTCAACATCCACTAGAACCAGTTATTTAAACCATTTGTATGAGAAACACAACTTTCACATCGCCAAACCTGACAACCTTATATTTATTGATGAATTAATTGACACAGTAGCAGCTAAATTGGATAATCTCAAGTGCATTTTCTGTGAAGGCTTATTCAAAGACCGTACTATACTAAAAGAACATATGCGTAAAAAAGGCCATAAGAGAATAAATCCTGATAATAAGGAGTATGATAAGTATTTTCTAGTCAATTATCTAGGTGATAAAAAGAAACCGAAAAATAGTATTAATAAGAGCAAATATCAACGGCTCCAAAGGCCCGATTACGAAAACGATTCAAATGTCGACAGTGACCCGGAATGGTCCGAATGGACTGAAGAAAATGGTCCTTTAATTACTTGTCTCCTTTGTGATCACACAGAAATGGTTTATGACAACATATTGAACCATATGGAAAGGCAGCATGAATATTCATTCTCAGATTTTACGAAAGGCTTAGATTTTTATCACAAAATCAAAATAGTAAATTATATAAGACGTCAAATACATTTGAAACAATGCCTGTCGTGCGATACAAAGTTTGATGATTCAAAAAACCTGGAAAAGCATTTGAGGGAGACGAAACACTGGTCCATGAAGAAAGAGAGGTGGGATCAACCGGAATACTATTTTCCTACATATGAAGATGATTTGTTTCTGTGTTTCATTCAAGATGATGATGAAAGTTGGTGGTCTGGTGATGAACAGGAAATAAATAGGAGGAACAGTATGTCGGATAATATTTCTAAGGAAATGGCTATGTCTGTGCTTAATGATTAATTTAAATTCCTTTGTGTCATGGTGTTCCTGATGAGATTTATAAAGAGGTGGCTAAATAGATTTCTACAGGGTGACTGGTAAATCACGTTACATATTGAAAGGGGTGACTGAGTACTCGATTCTCGTTCCAATTATATAAAAAAAAGTTCTTAAAATGTGTGGACACTCGCCCCGTGTAGCGCGTATCGCGCGCGCGGTGTCTAAACATTCCGAGACTATGCACTTATGTGATTCAAATTTTCTTTTTTAATTATTAAGTATTTTGTTGGTTTTATATTTTTTTACATTTGGTGTGATCATGGTTTATTATGTCCTGAAGTGTGAAACGTGATTTACCAGTCACCCTGTATAGCAACACATGCACTCCTGGCACAGATGACATAAGTATGACTCACTTGGTAACCTTGCCGTTGTATTATAAAAACCAGACTTAATTTATGACTTTGTTCAAACCATTATTCACCCAAATAACCAATTTATTTGCATGGCAAATTAAAAACCCCAGACTCTGAAGAATGCCATCTACTGATGAGTAGTGGAACTACATATTCCAATTGATATTTTAAGTGTCATCTTTTCTTTTTCTAGGCAAATTAAAAAACCCGACTTTACAGCGTTAACCCCCAATAACATTAAAACGGCTGTACCGAATTTCATCAAACATGCTAAGGACCACACTGCAAGGGAACTTAAGAAAAATGCATCAAAATTTATTCCATTTGTTCGAGAGCTATGATGCCACAGATTGACACACAAACAGACGTTAGGGTGAAACTTCTGACACCCCTTTTTTTGTCGGGGGTTAAAAAGAGAAGGTGACATGCAGGAGGTCTTCTTGTTCTGGGCGGATAATGGTTTGAAACTAAGTACCATGAGTTGCAGCAATGGTAATCACTTACCATCAAGTGGACCATACATACCTCAATGTTTGCCTACTAAGTAGAAGGGAAAAAAGAACAGGTTACTCAATTTTTGTAATGTACCCAAAGGTACCAATTGAAGAGCGGTAGCTAATGGTAGACTATACCAGTCCTTTACTAAGAACAAAAAAAAACAGAGTTTTAAATATACCTATATGAGCAGTTGCCATAACTTTGTAGACTAACGCTAAAAACTTTTTAAAATAAATTATCTATAAAAAATATATTGTATCTCATACTCATGAAGTCTTTTTATGAAGTTTTTTATACTATATACAGGGTGTAACAAAATAAAGTGAAGCTATAACTTTCCTCAAGGAACTTAAAGCGAAATACTATAATAAAAAAATATTTTAGTGTCAGTTAACCAATCAGGTGATCTGAGTTTCTACGGGAGGCAAGTTTTTTTCATATTTCGATTTAATAACATTATATGGAACATATTCCATGAAGATAGTGAATATAATAGATTGAATCTTTCCCTGTTCTATCTAATATACATTCGGCAGAGGCGTCTTTCTCTCTTCCATGTCCGTCGGTCTAAAACTTTTATCTTCCAGTCGCTACAGTATTTGTTTATTTCGTCGCACCATCTAGTCCTAGGAGCCCTGGTCCCCGTCTGCCGTTAGTCGTCCTATCGGTAGCTATTTTCGCCCATTGATCATCAAGCATTCGGGTAACATGACCTGCCCAGTCCCATTTCAAGTTAGCTGCCCTAGTGGCTACGTCGACGACGCGAGTCTGTGAGCGGAGAGTGGTGTTTTGTATTTTAACAACAGTGTTTGTATAAGTCACTTAGTATAATCAAAAATCACAAAAACATTTGACATTCTCATACAAATTGCCCGAGCGGCTGCACTTTTTTGTATGGAAATGCCAATTTTTTGCTTTTTAACTGTTTTTTTAATTTTAATTTCATTTTCCTATAGTGATCTAGTGTAGCCCGTGGTTTGATTTATTACGGGTATGTCCAATCCACGTTGTTTAAGCTCGTACAAAACATACTGAAACAATTTTAAGGGTAAATTCAGTCCATGACTGAACAACTTTCCCCAAGGAACATGCATCGAAATATGAAAAGTTATTTGTGGCCTCCCATACAAGTTGATCGATGAGCTGATCCAAGTTTGTATGGAAAGCCAAAAACTATTTTTCATATTTCGACATATGTTTCTTGGGGAAAGTTGTTCACTGTCACGGACTGAATTCACTCTTAAAATACACTTTCTTTTTTTGTTATACCTTAAACAACGTGTAAGGGACATACCCGTTATAAATAGAACTACTGGCTATACTAGATCACTATAGTATAATGAAATTGAAATAACAGCCAAAACACTAATAAAATTTAAGGCATTTACATACAAAAGTGTGCAGCCGCCCGGTTAATTTGTATCGGACGGAATGTAAATTTTTTTGGTTGTTATTTCAATTCCATTATACTACAGCGATTTAGTAAAGCCCGTGGTTCGATTTATTACGGATATGTCGTTGGATATTATAAATTATAATTTAAAGGCATACGTATAAATTTTTATTTCATAAAAACACGTCATTCAATAATTTTCATTAATTTTCTCTACTCTAGTCAAAAAGTCCGCCCCGAGTCGTACCTGACGCAAAAGTGCCCATAACTCTTGCAGCATACCCCGGCTGTATCGCGACGGATGTGCGTTTCGACAGGTATGGCGCGAATGTCAGCACCACTATTCTTTAAGGTTGGATCTCACTTGTCAGCACTGAGCAGCACTTTTCTATGCTGCTATCCTTTTCCGTCACTCAAAAGTTCAGAACCGTCATTTGCCAGAGCGAGAGAGAGCGACAGAACGTTCCGTCGTTCTCTCTCGCTCTAGCTAATGACGATTCTGAGCGTCAGAAAAAGATAGCAGCATAAAAAAGTGCTGCTTCATGCTGACTGGTGAGATCCAACTCTTAAGCGC
Source organism: Acrobasis suavella (assembly GCA_943193695.1). Taxonomy (NCBI): domain Eukaryota; kingdom Metazoa; phylum Arthropoda; class Insecta; order Lepidoptera; family Pyralidae; genus Acrobasis; species Acrobasis suavella. Next base: position 5,209,470 of record OW971945.1, on the reverse strand, counting down.
CATCCCAGCTGTCGCACAAAGAATAACATATATTTGTTTTCACTGTATTTCCATTTCGCTGGAAATACAGTGAAAACAAATATATAATATTTAATTTTTTTGCATTATGTTACAAAATAATGCATTTTAAAATTATGTAAGTAGGTCTATGCACACATTCTTTTCTAGTGCATGAAATTTTGAACTCTTTGAAAATTTTTATAAAATCTTACCTAAATTTTATCGCTCTTAGACCTTTGTATTGCCATAAGGCTTTTATGTCTAAATAAATATTCGAGTAAAGACTGCACGTCATTACAGACATGATTATTATGTATTACTCGGAATTCTAAATAAAAGTTGTGTAAAAAGCAATACTTATTATAAAATAAATTGTAATGGAAAATAAATTATCTATGTACTGAAATCGATTAATTTCATTGTTACCTACCGTATTTTCTAAAGCACGTTCCCGGTTGCGGCTTGCTGCACTGCTTCGAAGACTGGGTTCGGTTTCTTTTTAACCGACTACCAAAAAGGAGGAGTTTATCAATCCCGTCGCAATCTTTTCTTTTATATGTTCACCGATTATTCGAATACGCCTGGACCGATTTGTTTTTTTTTTCTACAGGGTGTTTTTTAAATCACTGGCATCCTTTCTACTGGTGAAAGTACTCATGAGTATGAGCAACATTTTGTATGGGACCAACTCAATCCAACCGAAAAAAAATCACCTGTCCATACTATTTTACAATACTTAGAATCCCAAAATGTATGGAACAGCTGTTTTTTTTTCGTTGCACATAGTCTAATAAGTTCTCCGGTTTTGAACTTTTAGATGGTACCTTATGCTGCAATCTTTTAATTATGCGTTATATAAAAGTGATTTATGACGATTTTGATAAATTTTTGTATGAAAAAAAAGTACCTAATCAAGATTCGAAGTAATGTCTGCTAATTCAATATCACTGAGTTATCTATAACGGTTAAAATACCAACGGCTCTATTTGTACATTTATGCAACCAATTATTACAAGAAATTGTATGAAAATAGTTACTTTGGACTGCGAAAAGTAATTCCTACATGCCTCTTGCCGCGCGACGCACACTGTACCAAAAACCCTTCGGACCTGACGTTTCGAACTAAGCTCAGAATGTGACGCGTTTCGTCATTCTAAATGATAAGCAAAAACTTCCGTGTGGCAATTCCTTATAGTTTTGGAGAAAATTTAAACCAAAGTAGTTTGATTTCTTTACTTAGAGAGTAAAATATATTTTCTACCAGATCCATAACTTTATTTGCCCAACCTTATACATAAATTTATTGAGCGTTTAAAACCGTATTTTTTATCGCTACCCCTAGTCGAAAATGTAAGCCTAAGGCGAAATAATAATATTATTAACTAAAACGGTTTTATTTTAATATCTTAAATAATTCAAGCTATTAGCACCCAAAAATCTATTTAAAATGTAGGGAATCCGGCTGTTTATTTCTGTAAAAAAAAATGCTAATTTCGTGGGATATCGGAGAAATTCGATTCTAAATATTTCCTGACTCCAAATCCCTGAAACTTAGTAATAGCAATATTTCATGTACGCATTTGCTAAGAACTTTTAGTAAGGTCTTAAATACATTGAATTGAACGATTTACCTATTAAATATAATATCTTGCCACATTTTTTACCATGTTAAGAAAAAGTTCAGCTCTATCCTAGATCTAAAAAAATACAATACAATAAAAATCGTTTCTCACAATGTATTTTTAAATTTAGACCTTACTAAAAGTTCTTAGCAAATGCGTATATGAAATATTGGTATTGCTAAGTTCAGGTGTTTGAAGTCAAGAAATATTTAGAATCGAATTTCTCCGATATCCCAGGAAATTAACAGCTGTTTTTTTTACGAAGATAAACAGCTGAATTCTCTACAGTTTAAATAGATTTTTGGGTGCTAATAGCTTGGATTATTATAGATATTAATACAACCGTTTTAGTCAAAAATATTATTATTTCGCCTTAGGCTTACATTTTCAACTAGAGGTAGCGATAAAAAAATGATTTTAAACGCTTAATAAGTTTATGTAAAAAGTTGGGCAAATATTTACTTTCTAAGTAAAAAAAATCGAACTACTTTGGTTTAAGTTTTCTCCAAAACTATAAGGAATTGCCACACGGAAGTTTTTGCTTATCATTCAGAATAACGAAACCGTCACATTCTGAGCTTTGTTCGAAATGTCAGGTCCGAAGGGTTTTTGGAACAGTGTGCGACGGATGACGCAATGCTGTGACACGTGTGCTAACTATAATGGAGCTTCTCTATCTCCTTTACCATCCCCCGCTATTCCTTATAGTTTGGCTAATATCGCGACTGTCACAACTGCAACTTGGCACAACCGTACCCAGTCTACCCTAATAAGAATGAAATTGGCTCGCAATGGATGTCTAGGTATCTAGAGGAAGAGATGAGGAGCACTGACGCGAGCTAAATTAAACCATAGCACTAACCACATTAAGTAGATACTAATTTCTTTGAATTTCTGTTCTGAGTAAGACTTCTGTACGTGAGTGAGTACTAGCACTTATTCTGTGCCAAAACCCCTTCGCTTCGGTATTGCCATTACACGCATAGAAACGTAGTTTTTTCCCGACTGCCAAGCCAAGAAGGTTTATATTATGTGTTTCGGGCGTATCTTGTTGGTCTGTTTGTAAATTTCTTTATTGCCTCGTATCATCCGAATAGCTAGACGAATTGCGATAATTAAGGTATCGTTAGACAGGTCGTTTAAAAACAATCGAAATGGATGGCCGATTTCAGATTCTTTTTCAAATTAATTTCTTGTTAACATGAGATAGAAAAACGGCACAAACATTTTCTTTGTCTCAAAGCTTTCATTATATAAAAGGAAAAGGCATTCATCTAAGATAGATTAATACGTCGCTGGTCCACTGCTGATCGATTGAGGCTTAAATGAATCACTGTGACCGACATTTTTTGGACTCGTAGATAAGGAATTGGATATATTTATTTTGTTTAAATTTGAGTTTAGGTAGATATTTGAGGATACCGGTAACTGGGATCGCAATCAACTCGGACCGCGGTACCAGTCGCCGGATCCAAAAAAATTAACACTTTTCTTCGGGCAACTTCCAAGCATAAATTAAATAAAATAAAAAACAGTAGGTACACAGTCAATCAAAAAAAATAATTAAGTAATAATTAAAAAGCCAAAACCGTTTGATTCAAAAATATCATTTACTTATATCTAAGTATAAATAAAATATTCAACACTTTGATTACCATTCTTGTTGGTTAAAATTATGTATTAAGGTAAAAAAATTACATATAAGTCATGTGATCAACAATTTACAAATAATTTTCAACGAGTAATTAAGTATCTATCACAAAATATGTAAAAATATAAGAAAAAATGAATGTAGAGGTACAAGTCAATCTGAATGCTTTTGGTTATCACTATGATAAAAATATACACACAAATTATACTGGCAAATATCAACATACTTGGACACAACTACAAATACAACTTACGGCTTGAGGAGTTAGAAAGAAATAACTTACTGCTCGGTTAAATTACGTAATAACGTGCTATGTTAATCTCTTGCTAAGCACATGGAATAAATTCATGCTTGGATAAAAAATATATTTAGAGATACAAATAAATTATAGAAACTTTTGAATCAAAAAGTTGTTTTTTATTTATTGCTTTAAACATTTTTTTTTCGTTTTACTGTACTGTTTTGGCTTGAACAATAGTTTTTTTATTAATTTATGCGGGGTCCTATTTTCTAAATCCGGCGACTGTATCCGAGTTAATTGCGGTCCTAGCTGCCGGTATCCTCGATATTTATTGAGAAGCTCTTATGAAGGTATTTTAATGAAAAGTTGTATTGCGTATTGTAGCTATCTACATAATTATCTACTACTGATACTAAACACGTAGTAGGTATACGATATGTAGCAAAAACCCTGTCTGATCCTTGTAGGAGTAACTTAGACCGTCAATATGAACAACTTTTCCTATGGGACCCATGCTTGAAACTCGAAAAAAAAAACATTTTTGCCGGGCCGGCCGAACACTTTTAGGTTTTAAGCATTGGTCCCATAGGAGAAGTTGATCATTTTGATGGTCTGAGTTGCTCCTACAAGGATCGGACAGGGTTTTTGTTACATATTGTATATAACAAAAGCAGTATACAGAGTCTAGACTCTGTACCCCATTAAAGATAAAGACGTGATTTTGAACTTATCTGTATACAAATATGCTTTGGAAATTACCTAATAATGAGCCAGTTCAGCCATCGAGCTCTAACCGGTAGTAATGTTGGATTCAGCACCACAAAACATTTGTCGACGTCACCCAAGCCTAGAGACGCATTTTTGAAATCACTTGTCGCATAACGAGTGGTTTACGCGAGCGTTGCCAAACGGGCGCATTTTTGAATCCATCGTTTGCAAAGGATTTGCAACGAGTGATCGATGACTCGTAATTTTGACATTTGTATTAGCGTAGATGTGTCAAAGAAACATTTCATGAAGAATCCGTTTCGATTCACGTTGCTTTTTATTCATGGTGAAAATTTAAAAAAATCCATAGACATATTTTCGAAGAGTTTTGCACAAAACAATATTGTTTTTGGTGACATGACATGGTTTCAAAAATACGGCCAAATGGTATTTAACGCGAGCGGTTAGTTGGAAAACTACACGTATTGTGTTTCGCTGAGTCCCCTCAATTAAAAATAGCACTCTTGTAATTTAATACCTATGAGGCAATTTCCTCCACCTAGCCTCATATCCGCCGAGGGAGCACCCATCAACATAAGCGATAGACACGTAAGACAAGCGAGATATTTATCTTGTAAGGTCGGCGTAATACCCGAAATATCAGGGGTAAAGCATCCATTGGATCATATCCTCATGTAGCTACTTATCTAAATACATACATAGATACATACAATTATCTATATCCCTTTGTAGAGCAACAGAACCTAGGGCCATAAGGACTACGGGCCTCTCTTAACGAGAATGAATTCATATTTCACATTCATGGTCTGGAAGAAAAGAAAAAACTTAGAATGTACTAGCTGCTTTTCTTTCCGCGCAGATCTTAGAAGCCGATCGAGGGACTGGATGAATCGCTTCTTATTTTAATAGGCGATGCGACTAGCAACTCATCACTATTTTGATTCCTTATTCCACTTTCTCGCCCACCATCTTGCTCAAGGATGATGCTCATATCGGAAAGGTTCCGATCGATTTAAATGATCATCATTGGGGCTAGTGATAGGAGCGTAAATATATTCATAATAAGTTTACTTAAATACATACATACTATCATGTCTTTATCCCTAATATAAGGTAGACAGTGTATTTTGGATCTTGTGGCTCTAAGCAGACGAAGTCCAAGGCCGCGAGACTCAAAGGCCACTTTTAGCGTGATGGCGAGCGAGAAGGTGGAAAAATAAATGAAAATAGTGAGGGGTGGCTAGCCGCATTTGTTTTTCCGCTGATTCCCTCGATCGGTTTATACGATCTGCGCGGAAAGAGAAGCAGCTGGGACTTTCGAAGTTTTTTTTTCGTTTGACCCAAACGAGCATGGAAGAATATAAAATGAAATAATTAATTGACTTAAAGCTTGTAATTATAGTTTTAATAAAATAAGTGTATAAACAGCTTTATTCTCTTCCCATCCAGTGAAACCCAGCCCTATTCGATAACAAAGCACAATAAACGTCGTTTTACAATAAATTTATTACAGTCTAGTTAATTAAATAAAGGTCTGAATAAATACTTTTCCTATAAGTCTGAATACTTTAAGTTTTAAACTTCAGAGCACGGATCTGATGGAATTAAATTTTGTGGAACGGACAAGATGGGTCCTTCAGCAATATTTGATTTTATTAAACTTTCTCTGGTAGATAGGACCTACTAGAGTATCAGAGATAACTGATGTTTGTTTAAAATTAGGACGCTAATTTTAAGTTTGTTCAAAATAAAAAACGACCCGAAATTAAAAAAAATCTCGAATGTTCTAAATTCCTACCTTATTTCAAAATGCTACTACACTGTTAAAGACTATTTAGATGTAAATAAATATAGAATTTAATTTAATTTGATTGTTGAAATTTACATATTATGCATGAAATTTAGTTAATGTTATTTAAATTTTGTTTACTTTATTTAATTAATTGATTGACATCTACTTATTGTACTTGCAATATTCCTTGAGTTGCTATGATTAGAAAGAACATCAATATACCTAAGACCTGTATTTATTATGAGTTGACTCATAGTGAGCAAATGCTTGTTTGAATCTTTGAATTATTATTTTGTTTTATTGGCAGCTAGTGGTCCGGAGGGAGAACGCAATACTAGCTTTCGCAAGTTAAGCGGCACTGGGCGTGGTCAGCACTTGGATGGACATTATTTCACGAGTTGTGTGTGAGTCGTCAAGCTATGTCAGATGCATTACGCAGCTTGAAAAATCTGACCCTAGTGTGGGCTACTTACACACACTATTAACAAATAAATAAAAAAAAAGTGTGGCACTCGGGGACTGCCGCGGTAAAGCTATTGCATCGCATTTTTTATCAACTTATGCAATATACGAGAACCGGTGTCCGGTGACAGGTGAACGTTTGCTCCGTAAAAAGTATTTGTTAATCAATGTATTAAAAGAGAATTCTTATTAAAAAAGTGTGTTGAACTAAACATTACATCTAAAGTGAAGTTTTGAACTATTATAAAACATCAGAACACCTGTGATATCAGTGCAATTTAACAAAACTCATCTCGAAATCAAATCAAGTTATCGTTAGTGACATCATCAACATCGAAAGGCGAGTCTTGTCGTCCTCTTCTGGCAAGTACCTCAGAGATCTGCAATTAGTATACCTCACTCGCTCATATTAACGCACCAACAGTTTGGTAGGGTACACAAACTCCCTTCAACAAAATGATTTGTCCAGCCTGTAACAATAAAATAGCCTATCCTGAAGAAACGCTACGATGCATTTGTTGTAAAAACACATATCATTACCTATGCCTAAACATCACATCAGCGCACTTCATGGCAAACCGAAATGAGTTAAAAAGTACATGGCGATGCCCGTCATGTAACAATATCACTCGACGAAAACACGACAATACACCTGTTAGATCCTCGAAAACCATACTTGATGACACTGATATGTCAGTTGACGATATTTTACTACAGAATGAAAGTTTACTAGGTGACACTAACCTAACAATAAATGACGAAAACAATGACACCCCACAAGCAGACAAAGATGACGATATAAACGTACCTAAAATTCAAGATTTGATAACGTATGAAAAATTTGGCGAATTACTGGATCACAAATTAAAGAGCTCACAATCTTTTCTTCTAAAAAGCTTGACCAGTACGATTGAATCAGAAATTAAAAAGTCAATTTGTAAAGTGCAGCAGGATTTTCAACAAAGTATCAATTCGCTAGCTATGAAACAAAAAGACACGTTAGAAGAAATAGTTGCCGTCAAAAAAAGAGTACAGGAACTAGAACAAGAGAATAAAACACTACGCCGCGATTTGCAAAACTTAAAGACTACATTTGAAACTTCCACACACCAGACTTTCACACAAGAGCATACACAAGACCATCCACTAGATACCGACAAAGACAAAAAAATAGTTTTATACGGCTTAGAAGAACGCAACAATGAGACCGAGGATCAACTTTACACACAGATAAAAACAATTTTCTATAAAGTACTTCGAATAGATCTGACTGGCTTTGTAGAAGACATTAGACGTATAGGAAAACGAGGATATAGAAGACCTATTATTATCGAGTTGACGAGTAAGAGAATGACAAAACATATATTACAAAACACACTTTATTTTAGAGACACTACTTTAAACATATCTCCTATACTTGACGAAAAATCCCTGCATGAAAGACGATTACTGCGTGAAGCAATGTTGACAGCTAGGAAAGGCGGTAAATATGCTATCATACGCGATGGCAAGTTATTTATAAACGGAAAAGAAGAACCACTAACCCAACCGGCACTATCGCAGTCCCCGAAACGGCAAGTAAACCCAGAATCAAGTCATATAGACACTGGCTTATGTAGGACTATATCCACATCACAAAATACGCCTCCAACTGACTTGACCACAAACACAGAACAAGTAAACAAACACACACTGACTGTTAGCGAAAAACCGATGCGTACATTTCGTCACCCAATTTAAAGTTTTATTTCAAAATATGCGAAGCCTGAAAAATAAACCGCACATACTAGAAAGTTTAATTGACGGTCGGAAATTGCAAGCGTTATGTTTAACCGAGACATGGATAGGAGCCCATCAAGCTAACATCATTCAAATAGAAGGCTACAAATTCGCAGCGGCTTACTATCGTCAGAAGCATGGTGGGGGAGGCGCGGCGATTCTGCTACAAGACTCAATTGAATTTATCGAGAGGCAGGACATTGCAAATCTATCAAAAGAATTAATAATAGAATGTAGTGCTCTAGAAATTCCAAAATTTAACATACTTTTAATAAATGTATATAGGCCGGACCGTGAGATTGAGACGTTTTTCACATTTTTAAATAAATTACTGGCAAAAATTAGATTACAAGAATACAAAAAACACATAATTATAGGTGGAGACTTTAATATACATAAGATGCCAAAAACAAAAGAATACGATCGTCTCTCTGATATTATGCTATCTTATAACTTACATCAAATTGTAAATAAGCCGACGAGAGTAGTAGGCGGGACAAGTTCTTGCATTGACTTCGTTTTTGTGAACACCAAAATGATGTTTAATTTAGTAGTAGAAGAAAATGGTATTTCAGATCATAGAAGCATCATTTACACGTGCAACAAAATAACAAATATAAACAAAAATATGACTAAATACAAATATATACGAGTATTAAATGATAAAAATATAAGGGACTTTAAACTAGCTATTCAACAGATCGATTGGACACAAGTAATTAAAGATGACAAAGATATAAATACTAACTATAACAAATTCCAAAACGTGCTTATAGAAAAGATGCGTAAACATATACCCAAAAAACGTATAAAATTCACAAATAGAAAAAAAAACACATGGCTAACAACAGGACTGAAAAAGTCTTGTAAACATAAGCGCTTACTATGGAAAATGACAAACCAATCAGAAAATAAAATCTTAAAATTACACTGTAAAAGATATGGTAAGGTACTAAAAAAATGTGTGAACATATCAAAGAAATTAAGTTATCAACGCGAAATGAAAATATCTAAAAATAAAAGTAGAACCATGTGGAAAATAATTAAAAACATTACTGACAACAAGGTCCAAAATACAAAAAACATTCAACTAAAAGTAAACGGATCTGTTATAGAATGTCCCTCCTCTGTCGCAAATACGTTCAACGAGTATTTTGTATCGGTAGGGGAAACACAACAACATGATAGTGCAGAGCTGCCAGAATGCGCCCGCGCGGCCCCGACGCAGGTCGTTACAAACTCAATGTTCCTCTCGTATGTTGACGAACGCGAAATTTATAACATCATCAAACGCCTAAAAAATAAGCGCAGTTTCGGGTACGACGAATTACCTCCGACACTTATAAAAGAATGTGCTATAGAATTGACTCCTCCCCTAGTAAAACTTATCAATCAATCATTCGACGAAGGACGCTTTCCAGACAAATTGAAAATCTCTTTAGTAAAACCGATATTAAAAAAAGGTGGAGATCCTACAAATCCTACAAACTTCAGACCAATATCCCTACCGTCAACAATTTCAAAAATATTCGAACAAGCTATGACGTATAGAATAAATAATTTCTTTGAAAAATATCGTATATTTGACGAAAACCAATTCGGTTTTAGGAAAAAACGCAGCACAGCCCTTGCTGTCTATCACTATGTGCAAGAACTATTATCGCATATGAATAATAAAAAATACGGTGTCGGACTCTTGCTTGATATGACAAAAGCCTACGATAAAGTGTCTCATCCAGTCCTATTACGTAGGCTGCACGACGTGGGGATCCGTGGACAAGCACACAAGTGGCTGCAATCATACTTATGCGACCGGAAACAATACGTACAAATCGAATATAATAATAACGACACAAATGAATTGCAATTGATAAAATCTAACGAGATTACTACAAATAGTTCTATACCCCAGGGAAGCGTGCTCGGATGTATTCTGTTCCTCGTATACATAAATGACCTGCCCAGATTATTCCCAGATAAGAAAAGCCTATGCATCATGTTCGCAGATGATATCTCATTATTATTTCAATGTAAAAATAGCGAAGAATCATGTGCTGTACTAAAAGACGCGGTTAACACATTAACCAACTATCTGGACGCACAAAACCTAGAAATCAACTATAAAAAGACAAAAATAATTCAATTTAGACCCCATCAAAAACAAGCTGTAAATATAAGTTTGAAGATAAATAACTTGACTATAGAAGAAGTAAAACACTTCAACCTTTTAGGGATAACAATTGACAGCCATGCAACTTGGAAAAACCATATCGTAAATATTAAGACCAAACTGGCTAGGTTCGTGTACGCCCTAAGCGTACTTAAAACGAACACAAACTACGAAACTGCATTATCAGCATACTATGCCTATGCGCACTCGTGGTTACGATATGGAATAATACTTTGGGGAAATAGTGTGGATGCCCACGCCCTATTTGTAATGCAAAAAAAAATGCATTCGCGTCCTCACAAACACAAGACGTCCAAATAGCTGCAAACCGTATTTTATTGAGAAAAATATATTAACCTTGCCCTCATTGTATATCTTAGAAATATGTCTGTTTGTCAGAAAAAACTTTCACCTTTTTCAACAAGTTAAAGACACGCACAACAGAAATACGCGCCAAAAAGACCTCTTGACATCTGAAAATAGAATTAGACTAGAGATATTTCAAACCAGTCCGTACGAAATGTCCATCAAAATTTACAATAAATTACCCGACACAATAAAAAATGAACAAAATGACACTCCATTTATAAAACAAGTTAAATCACTACTACTTTCAAAAGCATATTACACAGTAGACGAATACCTAAATGATAAACTTTAGCACATTCACTAACCATCTCATTTATACTTGACATTTACAGTGACTTGTTCTCAATCTCTCGTTCTATATTTGACTTACATAAACCTAAAAATGTGACTAAATAGATAAGTAGCTACCTATTGTTTGACTACCTAGGACGTTTTTAGAACCTAAGAATTTTGACTAAGCATGCTTACGTACTTCTTTTTACCTGCATGATAGCCCTTGACATACTTTAACCTTTTTTTTTTTTTTTCCTTGTCAATTTATTAAACTTTTAAATCTTATATTATAATCTTAAAATTTAAAAATGTATTTAACGAGTACATATACTATATATTGTTAAATTCTATTCAATGTTTGCATCGCCACACCCAAAATGGGTACATGTATTACTGCACTTATATTTTACCACCTTAAGCAACATGTTAGCGAATAATAAATGAATAAATGAATAAATATAATTATTTATTTATGCAGTATTTTCTTTTTCTTTGATATTAATTAAAGTTTTTTCTTTGATATTAATTCAAGTTACACTTTTTGAGTGTGGTGACCGATAAGAAAACATTTTTTTTTTCTTTTATTGAATAAATGAGAAATTAATAGATATCGTTTAAAATATTTTTATTATCTTACTATACATGTAGGTTATTCAGGATTTTTTATAATGAGCAGTTAGCAGCTAGTCTCAGAGTTGGGCAAAATTGGCCATTTTTTTCAATTTCGAGCATAGATTCTTTGTAAGAGATCACAGTGACCCCTAGATATCGATTTTAAAGTCTATCGGTCCAGAAAAAAAACTGTTCAAAATGGTGGCTACCTTTTTCAAATTCGAGCACAGATTTATTATAAGAGACCACAGGGAGGGACCAGATATTGATTTTGAAGGCAATCGGTCCAGAAACAAAAGAGTCCAAAATGGCGGCTACCTTTTCCAAATTCGAGCATAGATTCATTATAAAAGACCACAGGGACCCCCAGATGTCGATTTTGTAGGCAATCGGTCCAGAAACAAAATAGTTCAAAATGGCGGCTATCTTTTTCAAATTCGAGCCTAGATTCATTATAAAAGACCTCAGGGCCCCCAGATATCGATTATGAAGGATATCGGCGCAGTAACAAAAGGGTTAAAAATGGCGGCTAGTTGGAACGAAGTTCCTTATCGGGAAAAATTAAGACCAAAAGTTGTAACGACACTTTTTGTTCATTCAAATTTATGAAGATAATAAAAACTTGATTTTAGAACGCAGAAAAGAGTTTGAATGTAATTTAGACCTATTTATATTTTACTTCGTTCCATTCGGGTGTCCATTGACACCTCTCAAGGTTTTTTTTTTACAATTTGGGCATATATTCAATATGAGGGACCACGGAAACGTCCAGATATCAATTTTGAAGGCAATCGACTCAATATGAGGGACCACAGGGCCGTCCAGAAATCGATTTTGAAGGAAGTCCAGTGAAGAAAAAATCAAAATGGCGACCAATTTTTTCGATGCTATCGGTTAAAAAGAGAACACTCGTACACTCCAAAATGTAACTCATCCCGACGCAATCAGTTAAAAAGAGAAGGGTACAAGTTTTAAAAAAGTCGTTATTTAGAATAACGAATAAAATCATGATATTTTATTCGTGACAATATTATTCTCGAAAAAGTTATTCGCGAATGAACTACTCATGAATAATTTTCCACGAATAAATTTTTATTCGAATAATTATCTAGATAATTTTTTATTCGAATAATGTCCAACTCTCTACACGCATACGTGTAGTAGCACGCACACAAACACCGTGCCGAAGTCTTCCGAACCGAAACGACGTAAGACGAGTGTTAGGTATAATTTTCGTTACGAAATTTCTTGATTCGTTCGCGCCGCGCTCAAGGCCCGCGATAAAAGCTATACAATAGCTTAAAAATATGTACAACATTGCTAAGTAAATGTACTTAAGTAGGTAATATATGAAATGTAATGTTGAGTAAATGTAACGTTATATACGGACACTTAAACCCTTTTCCTGCAAGTAATTCACACACCAAAACCACTAAAACAAAGGTAAGTTCCCAACACATGCGTGACCCACTGAGTTTTCGAAGTAAGTACTTGAGTAGAATGGGCTATCCGTGTAATCACTCCACCGGAAAACTGTTTCCGAAAGGGTATGTGGTCTAACTTCTTTACTCGTAAATACCCGTAGATACCTACTTTGAGCCGTACCTTTTCCGAGTAGCGCAATATACTTTTCATCTGCATCTAAGTAAAGAGAAAAAATAGAAAAAAATATATCGACCTATAAGATAAGCAGATTAACTTAACAGAGTTTAATTACGGGAATTTCCTAACTTCAATTTGGTGTAATTTTCGCTAAAGAATTTTCGAGGAGCATCCAGTTCTAAGAAGACCTACATTTTCCACGCATTAGAATCATTGTATGACGTTTTGGTTCTGTGCGTGATCCTACATATCGTATAAATGTTATGGATGGATGAAGTGATTAATTAGTATAATAAATGTCCGCACAGTGTGGAAATGTCCTAAATGAGGGGCCAATATGATAAAAACTTTTAAATTATCAAATTGTCCGGGCATTATCATTATGATTATCACTTATGGGACAGAAAAAATTAACACAGAATCACCTTTTCCCTCCGTCCATATGAATTCGCTTTTAATTTCAATGAAAATTCCAAAGTCTAGTGTAGCCGCTCGATATTTCACTATCGATAAACTGTCGCCGAGACGCAGTGACAGTTCGCGTCATGGACTGCCAATAAAACAATGTCGTCAATGTGTCATTAGTGCGTCGTCAATGCATCGTCAACGCGACGTCAATGTGTCGTTTATGTGTCGTCAAGGTTTCGTCGTGTCCTTGATATGACGACGCATTGACAAAAATAGAATAGAAAAATCTGTATTCAGTGATAATGTACACTCAAAAACTTACAAGTAAATCTTTAATATTGCAAAAATACCAACTCAATCATGGACTAAAACTAGGTATAAATACATTGTATCACTGAAAGTGATATCCATTCAGCATAAGCTGCTGATCGCCAATTAAGGCAATCAGCAGCACTGATCTTACGTGGAACCCCAATTATACAAACAAAACACTCGTCCACTGAACTTTACAAACAAGGTCGAATGAACTATGCGTAGTGTAAATGTCCAGAAATATGTCTATATTTGTAAATATGAAATAAAATATGGTGTAAATTAGAAAAATATATTTATAAGAAAAAATATAGTAGATATATAGTGTCATACAAGTGTGCATATTAATAGTAAGTATAGATAGGTACTTAATAAGTCTAAATTTAAAAATTGGCATCTGTGTCACAGATATTAAGATGATGCTTCTTGAAAAGTCGCTTAAAACTTGAAACAGATTTGGCATTTCTAAGAGGTGGTGGCAAATTATTTCAACATTTCGTGGCGTAGTATTAAAAACTGTCACCGAATGCGGAGGATTTATACTGTAGGCAGATTAGTAATGAGGGAAGTCTCTATTTCTACAGGAACTTTAATTTCTTATACAAATAAATAGGAATCTTGTTATTTATAATGCGAAACAAAAGAGTAGATAAATGATATGAGCGACGTGAAGTCATGTTCATTAATTTGTGTTTATTGAGGAATGGGGTAAAATGAGACCTTCTGGGAAACAAAATCTAACACAGGCATTTTGGGCTGATGCTTAGTTCTTATATATATTATAAATATGATTTATAAGGAGAAATAATTGTATAAGGATTTAGGATAAGGGAGTGACGTCAGTCCAATTATATATTCTGCTCAGATCTTCATTTAGTTTGGTTACAGCTATAGAGGCTGGCGGGAAAAATTCCGAATCATTCCCGTCGAATACTTCGGAAGTATTCTGAAGTATTCCGAAATTTGTGAATCTAAATATATATAACTCAAAGGTGACTGACTGACTGACATAGTGATCTATCAACGCACAGCCCAAACCACTGGACGGATCGGGTTGAAATTTGGCATGCAGGTAGATGTTATGACGTAGGCATCCGCTAAGAAAGGATTTTGATCAACTCTACCCCCAAGGGGATAAAATAGGGGATGAAATTTTGTATGAAACTTTGCCAATTTTAAACCGATCGGGCTGAGACTTTGCATGCATAAAGCTACTATGACGTAGGCATCCCTTAAGAAAGGATTTTGATAAATTACACCCCTACACGAGCGAAGCCGCGGGTAAAAGCTAGTTACATATATACTTAAACTTGATATTCATTATTTCAGTATTTTTTTAATAGATACACATTTAAAAATGTAAAATTACCCAAAACTTTCTATTTGAATCAAAGAACAATCCGCTGGTTTTCAATAAATCAAATCGGATTTTAAAATTCAATGATACAAATGTTTAATCAGTAGGTAATTAGACCTTTAAAGGCACTTTTATACATAAATAAGTATAATTTACATTACGTGTGGTGTATATTAACTTTTTTTTTTTAAAGAAATTCTACCGGTACCAACGCTTTGCAACGACCACAGCTGACAAGAAACTCATTTTCACAGTACTCGGTTACTACTAGTTAGTACTACTTCAGATACTTTATTGCCCACATCATAACAGGACTTGAGAACTGCCCTCGTTTTGCTTGCTCGTTCAAATTATATCCTTCGCTACTATAGTTCGATTGTTGAATTTGTTTGCACGCCGTCATCTAGCACGTCATAAAAGCCGCGTCTTTGAAAAAGCTGATGCCGCTTTGTCGGCACGCCGACGGCATGCCAACCAATTGACAGAATGGACTATTTATAATCCTCTTAAAACCAAGCCTCTTTCAAATGAAGCCACAAATTCAAAGCGACTAACGTTACGTTATCTCAATTACGAAATTATAAAGCTTTTGAGAGTTTTCGATCGCTGAACACAAATATAAGGGCTTTAAATTGGTAAAGTTTGGAAAATTATCACATAAATAACGTGAAGTTGAGAATTCCTTAACTTTTGTTTTTACTCCCAATAAGCAAGTCATTGAGAGAGAAAATTAGTATAATTTTCTTTAGTTCACATATTTATCTAGGATTTGTTTTTTTTTTAAACCCATTCCCCCCTAAGTACTACTCAATGGCTTTATAATGGAAGTGCCTCGCCGAAAGCTAGGCCTAGTATCCACATACTGGTCTGATTCATGGTCTAGTTATGTCACTGATCTAGTCATGATTGAGATTGAAATCACACTGAAATTATTTCGACTTGATAAGAAGAAAAAGCTAGGCATCGAAGAAGATGGCATGATGAGTTGGACGCGTACATAGGCGAGTGGCAAACTCTGGACCTCGCCAGGACTGAAAGCAGAAAAAGGAGGCCTTTATCCAGCAGTGAGCACTGTGACATGATAATAAAACGTGTTTATTTGAAAAATCAAATTAATAAACCCACTACCGAAAATGACAAGAACGCCATCTAGTGATGAATAGCGGAACTACTAACTAGATCCGCTATTGTAGCGCCATCTATATTTTTTTAGGGAAAGCCCTGACTTTCAATCTGTAACCCCCAATAACTTTTAAGTCAGTTACGAACCACCGCAAATTGCTTTCAAGTAAAGAAAACCGCAACCGAAATCGGTCCATCCATTCGAGCGCTACAATTCTACAGACAGACACATAGACAGTATTGCTTTTCAAAATACATAAACAGCAATCGATACTAACGATCCTACCGACCTATCGTTAGTTTGCTCGTCGTCAGGATCGATACTATCGATCCTGACGACCGATCGTTCCTGATTGATAAAAGAGCTATCAATACTATCGATAGGCCAATCGATGGTCTGGCATTTTTCGATTGAAATTATCGATTGTTTGGCAACACTAGTTTACTTACCGGCGTATTATTTTTTACTGGGCGTCCATTTATCATGGTCTTTGGCATCCTTAATAAAGCGGTAGATATGGCTAGCCATTTGTTTTCTAAATATGTCGCTTGCTGATTGCCGAAGGACTTGATTTCTTGCGGGGATTTCATCATCCGAGCGTATTTTCTCGGTTGCATCCTACGCTTCAGAGCCCCCGGCCCGCTACCTAACCAAGGAGATTTGATGAGGTTACTGATTTCTTGAGGGGATTATAGGCACATAAATGTATATCTACAGGGACTAAATATGCTTTTTTTTTATTCTGCTGGACAGACACTTCCCGTTTATCCCGTTTATCGGTTTTGTATCTAAAAGTTGTTGGAAAATGAAGACATCTTTATTGTGCAATTCGTTGTTGGAAAATTTCTAAAATGTAAAAAACTTAAATTACAATCTCTTTCAAAACTTGTTAGGTACTTTTAGTTGTATAATATATTTAATGAAAAGGAGGAAATTTAAGATGTAGGTAGGTATGATTCCGGCTATGAGTTATATTAACCTTGTAGAGAAAAGGTATGATATAAGTAGAAGGGGAAAGCAATCTATTCAATCTACTATTCATTAAAATTTCAATCGCCGAAGACAATAGTTTTGATTGGATTTACAAGACAAACATTGAAATAGGTTTCCTTAGTTGAATCGGCCGTACCTATTCTCGAATCAATTTTTGAAATAAACTAAGTCAAGGTTTCTTGAAGTTAATTGAAGTCCCTTAGAAGTTTCCACTTTCGGAATTTGCTATATACCTACCTAGGTATTTAATGACTAACTCATACTTTGTATATAAATTTTAAATATTTTTATTGTTTTATGTACCTATTTTCTAAAGTTACCCTGTTACTTAGTTTCTCAGTAATAGTAGGTACTACAATTGGAATTATCGCCGACTCATTTTTTATAATTGGGCATAAAATCTTAAATGTCGTTTTTGAGTACTAGCAAAAATATAATTCACTATTGAGCTAGCCTAACGGCCAGGAATGAAGGAATAAAAATCCTTATTCAACATCCCCGTTAGATAGATAGATAGATATAATATATAACTCTTTATTGTACACCAAAAGAAAAATGTAACACAAAGAAATAATTTTAAATTAAACGAGAACAATGGTTGGTCTTATCGCTTAAAGCGATCTCTTCCAGACAACCAGTGGATGGAGAGGAATGTGAGAAATACAAAGACGGTAGTGCAACTGACTAAGAAGGAAAAAAATATATACCTAAAGCAACGATAAACTTAACATAAATTTACACATATTATATGCAATTACAAACCTTTATAAAATACATTTAAAAATAAATAGGTATAAGTAATATACAAACATAAATTATATATTACACATATACATATACAATACATATTATTAAATAGCAAATAGACTTACTAATAACTTGATAGCTACCTAAAATAGAGTAATTCATAATGCGATAATTCCAATTAATTACTTTTTGATAGGTAGTAGTCTACTACCCTTTTCTTAAAAACGGGAAGAGACTGTGCCTGCCGACTTGGGCCGTAAAGGACTTATCGTAAAAGTTGGTTCGATGCATAGGCATGTCCAACGCTAGAGTTAGAGAGCTAGAGATTTTCTGATGACCTTAAATTGTGCCTATTCTTAGAATGTAGAAATTCAAAACGTTCCTTAAGATAACAAGGGGATGGGAGGTAAAATAATTTGTTATACAATAAAGAAAGGATATGAGTATTCCGGCGAAGACGAATGGGAAGCCCGTTCCTCATCTTCATATTCATTATAATGAAAGTATCCGCCATAGAAATGGCGGATACTTTCATTATAAATATCTATATACATCCTATATGATTTATAAGCCGTTTTGAATTACAGATATGTAAAAAAATACAATTAAACTGACTCCATGAGTGCAAAAGGCGACGTAACTTTTGATCGCATCAACTAGATTCTGTCCCTAAAAGTTTTGGTACCGTACCCACTTATCTTCTTTTTTTAATGTTATAGGGGGGCAAACGAACAAGCGGTTCACCTGATTTTAATTTTAGGCGGGTGGTGCGGTGGTGAAATGTTGCAGCAGGTATTAAGTCGAACAATTCTTCAGAGCATTTCCCATGATAAATGCGATAAAAATGCACAAGGATGCAACATCCCTACGAAGAGCCAGAGGATCGAGACAGCCAACGAGAGTCACATCGTTGATTAGCCTTGTAATTCAGATGACCGCGAAATTAAACGTTGCTTGAAATCTCGACGCCGAGAATTCCAATCTTCGGCTGAATATCGAGGGAAGCACCCGGAAACGAGGGAGATACGACGAAGGGACTTTTTTTTTCGGTGAACGCACAAACTTGTGTTTTTTTGGGGTTAAATTGGACTAAGTTGGAAATAATCCAATTTGAAACTTGGTTCAACGAAGTTTCGATATCAGAAACAAGTTTTGTACGACACTCAGAGACGCTTGCCTGAGAAATATTGACTTGGCTGGTATAAGAGGTGTCTACCGTGGTATCATCCGCATAGCAATGAGTGCTGCTGGATTGCAGCATATCATTGATATGCAAAAGAAAAAGCCCTGCGGGACTTTCAGGGGCTTATATTCAGAGCATGAACTGTCAACAACTACTTTGATGCTGCGCTCTGTGAGGAAACTGGTAATCCAATGGCACAATTTCTCAGGCAACCCGAAAGAATGAAGTTTCGATAGAAGAGCCTTGTGCCAGACCCGATTGAAGGCTTTCGCCATGTCCAAGCCAGCCACACAGGTACACTAAAAGATCGCCAGCAGATCGTCCATGACGAAAACCATATTGGCGATCGCTTATGAGCTGGTACTCCTCGAGATACAGGAGAAGCTGGCGGTTAATAATGGACTCCATTATTTTGGAGAGTAAGGAGGTAATGGCAATAGGTCTATAATTGCCAGGATCAGAGCGATCCCCTTTTTTGTCTACCCCTTATAAATAGGTATAATTATACCCAATAAGTTGCGAAAATCTAGGCGTACATATCTTCATACAGATAGACAGAGAGCGGGTAGCGACTTAGTTTTATACTATGTACTGATAAGGAAAGTAAATCGAGAGCGCAAAAGCGAATATACAAGTACAGTTTCGGTCTTGCGTTCTTGATATATACTTTTCTCTCTATCACCACAAGGCAATGCTCTGAAGATTATGTTATAATGCGCAACTCTTCATAAACCTTTACCTTCTTTCTTATTACGTTAAGAACTGAATGATTTTACGACTTCCTTCTTTAGTCGTCTGCTCACTGCTGAAAGTTGTGATGTACCTGGCCAAATTTATTTACGATATTCCTCTATTTGTTATATCCTTTAGCCTGTTACAGTGCCTTGGAGATATTGGTATTTTGACTTAGGTAAAGAAAAAAGTAATGCTATTTTTAAATGCTAAATGGGTAGATAC
The DNA here is from genome assembly GCA_943193695.1 of Acrobasis suavella. Classification (NCBI taxonomy): domain Eukaryota; kingdom Metazoa; phylum Arthropoda; class Insecta; order Lepidoptera; family Pyralidae; genus Acrobasis; species Acrobasis suavella. The sequence goes on along the minus strand of OW971945.1, from coordinate 5,189,088 downwards.
GATTAGACAAGGGGCTTAATCTTACAGGTGAATGGGTGCAAACCCAAACTATTTCAGCCTCTGTTTCGTAAAAGGTTATCGAACAAGCGTCATCTGTCACGTAACTATAAAACATGTAAGTATGTCGCATAAACTTTTTATATTTCTTTCAAAGGTTGAAGGGGATTACATTTATTTATTGCTTCAATACTTTCTGTGTTCAAATCCAAATCACAGATTACCAAATAAGTTGTTCAAATTGCGCATGAATGTACCAAATTGCTAAAATTTAGTGTTTTTTCATAAGTACTTATGTGAAGGTTATACAGAAAAACACGAGCGTTTTGTGATTTCAGCAATCGAAATCGATAAAAAGAAGTTGTATTGAATAATTATAGTATTTTTAATCGTCTTTAAAAAGGAAAAGGTTATCCAATTCTTTGATAAAGATAAAGATATATTTATTTGCGATAAAACACATCACTTACAAAAAAAATTGGAATCTTTTATGTTATTTTTTTATGTATATTTTTACTGATTACTCGAAAAGGTCTGGACCAATTTAAATTTATTTTTTGTTTGAATAGGCATACTTGTCAATTTTATCAAAATCGCTTGTGTAGTTTGGTGTTGAAGACGGTTTTTAGTTTTGAAAAATAATCATTATACCATAACGCTAAAAGTGCTCTTTGGGTCTTCCGGCCCGAAGGCCCTTTTATATACATATTTATTTAAATTGCCTAGCGCATTAGCTTATGTTGTGATAATATATATCATTTCCCAGTCAACCTGTAATAAGGTGTGTAAATCTACAGCCTGCACCTACTTCAATGGGTATTCTCCAAAATGACTCATTTATTCGGTCGGCTGAACATTTTATACAAAAAATATATTTTGAAGGACCTTTTTCTAAGTTTGCATTTTCGACGTTACAAGTATTAATTACAGGGTGAACTGTACCTGCCTGACAACATCAGTCTAAATCTCAACATGCAGCCTTTCCAGTTTCACGGAGACTCTGAGCGAAACTTTTTGATTAATTTTTTGCGGAAGAATATTAAATGCAAACAACGTCTTTGATGAAAAATTCAAAAATATGTCTTTCCGTAGGTATGAATTTAGGAAATTAAACATTTTTGATCTTTCGATAATTGAATAAGTAATGTTACGTTGCAATAAACCCTATCCTTCAGGTCCTAACATACTATCTTTCTACATCTTTTCATTCTGTTCACCTTTTCAAATTTCATTGTTAAATTCCATTTCTAAATTTGTTACCTACACATTCATTCCATCTTTACCATTTGACTCATTTCTATAAAACCTCTGATACGAGTAACTTGAATTATATAATTTTATTAGTGCTGACAAATAAATGTATTAACCCTTTTCGTGTCTCTCTTTTGCTCTACGACTGTTTTTAATCAACATAATTCATGTGGGAGCACACTTACTAGCGGCAACAGGTGGAGCTCCCACAGTTGGAAGCTTGGTAATCTGAGATTATGCATTGCTAGCGCATTCGCAAGTTGAGCAACCCCGCACGTGGCTTATACTAAGGAGCATGCATGAAAAAAGTATATGTTATCTAACTAGTTTATCCATAAATATTCAAAAGTAAAGTATAAACAGTGAAAACTAAATAAAAATTGGTTGAAAAACGAACGAGATTTAACGATTTTACGAAAATATGTCTATCTCACTCGCAAAAACGCTATTTTCTATTTCTATCTAAACGTACTTTGACGTCACCAGTCCATATCGGACTTTTCTTTCTAACTGAAACTTTGAAGTTAGATAGATAGATAGATAAATGATTTATTTGTTTTCTGTAACACACAATATACATGTTTTAAGGAACACAGTTACATATCTTATATATAATATATACTAAAAAACTAAGCATGCATTTATGTGGCACAGTACACAAAAAGGCTACTGCTCAGCTAAACGCTACTTACTAAGAGTTACAGCTGATTTTCAGCTGGCGCCCTTGAGAGTGCGCGAGTTGAGTTTCACAGGTTAGTCACTGATTAAGATATTTTATAAGTTCTTTCATATTTGTTTACTGTGGTTAATAAGGATTTTATTAAGCAAATAAAAAAAAAATCGTGCATATTCCCTACCGTGGCGTAATGGTCAACACGCTAGACCGCCAATTAGACTTGCCTTGGCTGGGGATCTATATCTGGGGAATATAGCATAGTTGGGTTATTATCTCATAACACAAGCTTAAGCTTACTTTGGGGCTAGCTCAATCTGTGTGATTTGTCCATATATAAAAAAAGCCAAACTCTTTTTTTCTGCTTCGGAGTACCGGTTCTCATCACTGTGTGATCAAGCCCTTAATTTCTTCAGGTTAAGCTAATTTCTGACGACGCTTGACCATTCTTTTAACTGTCATATACTTGCTTAAGACATACTTAGTTTCGATGATTATCCCGAAAGTTGACAAGTAGAGAATATCTAGTATTATCGTACCATTGATTGTTCGTAAATAAACTTTAAAATACATACATTACTAAAAATAAAACCATTTTATTGTTTTTCCTGTATTATATCTAAAACGTCACAATGTGTGGCTTTCTTCACATCATTGACCAAAAGTTATCTATTTACTAACAGTAATACATTATCAGTGAAAATTTTAACTATCACCGTTCATATGAGATACAGCCTGGTGATAGACAGACGGACGGGACGGTCGGACAGGCGGAGTCTTAGTAATGGGGTCCCGTTTTTACCCTTTGGGTAGTGAACCCTGAAATTGCTGTTCGTTAGGCTCACTAAAACTTGAGAACGGCTGGACCGATTTGGATAATTTTATTTTTTTATATGGTGAGAAAATATAGAAAAGTTAGTATCTCAATAACAAAATTAAATAAATTTTAAATATATACGGACAAATCACACAGATTGAGCTACCCAAAGTAGGTTCGATAGTTGTGTTATGGGATACCAACTCAACGATACCTTAATTTTTTTTAACTTATACCTTAATAGATAAACATCCAAGACGCAGGTCAATTTGAAAAATATCATTTTCCATCTTGACCTGACCGGGGTCGAACCCGGGACCTCCAATGTGACAGCCTGACATGATGTTTGGTAGTCAACAACAGGAAAGGGAACGGGGATAGGAATGGGCAAACGAAAGTTTACAGGATCAGCTAGTTGGTGATAATTTTATAGAGGTATCTACAAAATCTACCTACTTTTATAAATCTTAATTAATGAGAAACCCGAACGGGTTTCTTATTAAAATGGGAATAGGTTAACGGGAATCCTTTACAAACAACAAGATTAGTATTCAAATGCGTATAAATTTCAATAACAAATACCCAGTTTATTAAATGAATAATGATTTTAGCCCTGTTGACATTTTCGAGACAAGGGTCCTATTATCTGATCCCCTGGGGATGACATCTGCTTTAAAAAATATGAAACAATTTCAATTTAGCTAAAGGTATCTTAAACATTTATCAAAATCATAAGTTCAAGGAACCCAAATATCATTTAGTTAGCGTATTATTCTGTCGATAGCACGCTTAGTTCTATGGAAATTTAAACAGTAGCCGTTTTAACTTTCGACGCAAAAAGATGGGTGTCATAAGTTGACGTGTCTGTGTGTCTGTGTGTGTATTTTTGTGGCATTGTAGCTCCTAAACGAATGGATTTGATGATTCTGATGCGGTTTGTTTTTGTTCGAAAACTGATGCGATCGAGATGGTTCTTACTTATAATGTATAATTTTATTTAAGGTTGAGATAGATCAATGATAGATGGTAAGGTGATAGTTACTCGTAATAATAACACAGACCCTATCACGTCTTTTTATCACGATAAATCCATTAAAGTTATTTTGTCGCTCAATTTTCTCTATGTTTGTTGCAGTAAATTACGCAAAATGGACAAATTACACGGATAAGAATTTGTCGCCGTCACCATACTAGCCACGCAGTGACAGAAACAAATCGCTGTAAAAACGACTCCACGTAGCCTTGTCTGCCCTACCCTTAGAGCAGGCGCGGTCCGAAGGGGGGGGGGGGGTCACAGGGGACATGACCCTCCCCCCTAAATATAAGGTCAAATTGAAAAATCTCAAAAATTTGCCAAATAATAAAAGTAAATTTCTAGCTGTCCCCTAACAGCGATAAATTTATAGTTTGCTGACATCTAGTGGTGTTTTTATGAACTACGTACGATGGCCAAAATAACTTGGAAATTACATCTAGTATACTTATTTTTTATTAATGTAGTGAGTAACTCCCTCCAAAATTTTAGGCTGCGACCGCGCCTGCCTCAGAGTGTATTTATGTGATAGAAGCCATGCCTCCTGCATGGTTGCTTGCATGCTGCATGCTTGCTTTCATGCCGCATGCTTGCTTTTATGTCACATGTAACATAATTGTGGAAAAATAAAAATATTTTAAATGTAATGGATAGTAATATTGATAACAAAAAAAATATGACATTTTGTATGGATTACAACTTTAGATCATGTGATATTATGGGACATTATTTTAGGAGTAGTCATCATTCGGACACGGATTAAGGAAAAAAATATGAGACCTTAGATTATGGATAAAATATTTATGAGACAGAATAGAAAAGCCATTACATTACTTTAAGAAATTTTACAGCATTTGAAGGTAGTAAATAGTGGTCCATATTGGCTCCCTTATTTACTGAAATTATTTAAAGTAATTAATAATTGTCTCAAACATAGTCATACGAGGTTATCATTACGTTTAAAGAAATAAAAGAAAAACGATTTTAGGACATCTATTAATAGAGATTCTAAAATTGGAGCTAAAAATTGTAGGTTAAACTATTGTAGTGCAAAAACATTAATTAGGCTAGACAATAATTTTGCATTACAAGTTTAGGTCAATAAGGTTCGGCGAAGTGAAATTAGAAACAAAAATTTCAAGCGAGTCGAAAGGCACCCAGTAAATAGGTATTAAATATGTATACTTCGAAATTCTAAAAAAAAAATATTGCTGTTCTTGTCGCACTGAATTATTGAATCGTCAATTTGGAGGGACTAGCTTGTATAGTGTTTTTAATCGATATTTTTAAAACGATACAAACCAATATTTTTCAAGTAGATTTAAGGTATTAAAACACTAACTAGGTGGAACATTCCTGGGAGCAGTTTATCAGTTTGGTCCCTCCATCTTGACATCATAATGGCGAGGGACCAAGGATTTCGTTAAAGCATATGCATAATGAAGAGGTTGCTCTAAAGTTATAGCAAAGGTAGCAAATTATAGATTAATGGGTTAATCTTTAATATATGTATGACAAACATCCAAGACTTGGTCCTTTCAATTTGACGGACACCTTTGGATCTTGCGGCGTAGGCGAGAAAATGGAAAAAGAAATCAAAACTGTCATGGGTAGTTCATTGCATATTAATATGATTCGCATTTTCACCCATTCCTTCGGAGCTCGGGAGTGCGTATTACTAGCGCTTTCGCAAGTTAAGCGACACCGGGCGCGGTCCGCACTTGGATGGGTGACCACAAGTGGCACAAAATTTTCTCGAGCTCCTCCGTGCTTTGGAAGGCACGTATAAGCAGTTGGTCCCGTCTGTCATCATTGTATGGTAGTTGCCAAGCTATGTTAGATGCCTTTAGGCAGCCAGAAAAATCGGACACCAGAATTGGCCACTTACACGAAAAACTAAACACCCATTCCTTCGATCGGCTTTTATTACTTATTGATAGGAGAGAAGTAGCTGGTACATACTAAGATTTGTCTTTTCTTTCCGACCAGAATGCAAGAAGTAAGAAGTAAACCGAAAATGGTATTTTCTTTCGCTGGAGGATTTCACCGTAGGGTTATTATTCATAATGTTATGTGTATACTTATGTATAGTATAAAGTGTGCATTTGTATTGTATGTGTGTGTATGTACTATAATTATGTGTTAAAATCATTTTAAATCATCATCATCATCTCCTCTAAGGATTTAAAATATTTTGTACGTACTTATTTTTACCTTTTTTCTTAAATTATCGCAGGTTGACTGAAAGAGATCCCTATATGACATAAGTCCGCCATTGTATATTTAGTCTTTTGATTTTTTTGTTCTTTGGTACAGTAAAGTTATTTATTAAAAACAAACAAACAAATATCAAATCTGGGTCTTAGTATTGTTCAAGAAGACATGTGTATTATGAACAAAACATATGTATTATGCTTCCTTCTGTTGGTTAATTTAAAGCGATGTCTTACTCAAAGGAAAAGCACGTAACTTCATCAAGTATTTTGGGCGCCTGGAATTCAAACGCTTTGTGACGTACAAATGTGAGTTACTCTAGTATGGGAGGCTGGTGTTTTACTTTGAAGGCGAAAATGTGGGACTATAACCGGTTGTTAAATGTACAGCTGGGGTAAATATTAAAAGGGATGGCTCATTAAGAAAATAAAAAGTCACAAAATGATGTCATTGATCAGTGATCACTTACATTTTCAGTGATTTTAAATTTATTATTGCAGAAAAACTGATAACTATTAAAAGCGCTATTTGAATCCTATAAACGATGATATCATTAGCCTGTACTTCATATAAATCCCATAGATAATGATTGCTTTGACTTTTAGAAAAAAGTATCAGATTTTAATAATCAATACGTATACTATACGGCCCTAGTATTTCATATTATCTTCATAATTTCCAAAAAAATATTGATTACAAAATTCATGTACACAAAACACATACGCAGTATATACATAACGTGTACCGGAAAGGGGTATCAACCCGAATGGGGAGAAACATACTAATCAATGTAAAAAACTTTTACTATGAGACCATTTCTGAAATCGTAATAAATAAATCTTCACGTCCATACAAAATTAAATACCGACCGTGCAAAAATGTATGGAGGTGCACATTTTTTAAGGGGAGTAAACATACATTGATTAGGATGTTTACTCCCTTTCAGGTTGATGCCCTTTTTCCGTTATATACATTTTATGCCCGTTATGTTTTGTCCGTTTTCCGTATATATACATACTCAATGTTTTTACTTTGTTTGTTTCTGTGTTGTTATGTTATGTAAATTATTTATTGTACAAAAAGGACACAACCAAAATTCAAAAGAAAACAATACAAAAGAAAAAAATCAAAAAGAAGAAGTAGTACGTACTAAATATTTTAAAAGATAAACATTATAACATGCACATACAATAAGCGATTAAGAACCTTGAGACCGGTATACTGTAACAGTTATTGCGAAGATTGTATAAGCGAACTGTCAGCTAAAATCGTTGAAGAGAGAACCGATATTCATTCACACGAGTAAACGAGATAGACTCTGTGTGACCATAGAATTATAAAACATAGAGGTGTGCGACCGTCTATACGCGCAATTCATTTGAGTAAGAACACAAAAACAGGTATAAAATGAGCGTCCAACGATCGTCGACTGGAAGTAGTACCAACACGAGACTTGGCGGCTCCCAGCCAAACTAATCGCAATAAGCGAAAAGAATTGGATGATAATGAATGGATACGTACCGAATTATTAGATCTGAAAAAACAGATGTCTGAGATAATGACGGTGCTTCAACAAAGTAGTAATCCACAGGCCGAAAATATCAACAACCTCAGCCATGATGTTACTACCATAAAAACCAAGTCAACAGTATTGGCTGCACATTAAAAACAAAAAATATAGGAACAAAATAATTTCAAAATAAAACTATTACATGGGAATTGCAAAAAAAAAAACATTTAAAAAATCGATGTCATAGAATTAGACCTAAATAAACTAAAAGCTACCAGCCCATCTATCTCTGCAGTACAGCTGCCATCAAGTTACGAAGAAATAGTAAATGAAGTAAGTGACTGCAATTTGCGCGATCTAAAACATTATTGTTTTAGATCGTGATTTCAGGGAGTGACCGCTACACTTATGATTAATAAATCAGAAGTTATAAATATAAAAAATCAATATAGTTTTAGAGCGAAATCAAACACACTCTCAGCAACAGTAGACATAATAAATAAAATCAAAAATAAAACTGATGAAAGACCTATTGTAGTTCTTGTTGTTTTTAGTGATTTAAAAAAAGCTTTTGGCACTATCAGTCACAAAATATTACTCGAAAAGTTGTCAAAGTGTGGAATCCTTGGCTCACGATATATTAAAATCGTAGACAAGTAGTAAAAGTAGGAGAAAATCAAAGTGATTCCAATCTTATTACATTTGGTGTCCCCCAGGGCTCAATTTTGGGACCATTGCTATTTTTGATATATATTAATGACATTCAACATCTTGGCCTTAAGACGCTTGGTACGAGTTTCCTCGTCAAATGGGCATTTTTTGAAGCGTACTCCTCATTTATAGCTGGCCAATAAAAGTTGATAAAATTTTATGTGAAACATCAGTTCAAGGACTACATTTTACAAGCTTTTTTTCCTCTATGTCTTTGTATTGTATATTAAAAAAAATATCTACGGGAAATCGATTTAGACTTGTCAAACTATCGATAGTTATACAATGCTATTGCGGACTGTGTGACAGTTGATTTGTCAACAGTCATTATGAATTTTTTTTAATACATCTGACGAGTCTGGCCAAAGAAATGGTGGCGTAAAGATGAATGGTGTCCAAAATTGCGATTTAAAATATAACCACTTAAAAAAATACATTTTTAAAGTTATTTGTAGTAACATTTATTTTATATGCATATTTGTACACTTTTATTAGTTTTAATACAACTTTGTTGATGTATTTTCGTTTAAACAATAATATATGCTTTTTTCCGAGATTGATTTAATTTCATAGTCACATAAGTTTATTTTCTAGGCCAATTAAAATAAAAACAGGCCAAGTGCGAGATGAACTAGTGTGGAGTGGGTTTCGTACAATGCTTAAGATTTTAAATTAATAAAAAATATCACATTTGAAATCCTTATAGTAAGATGCGAGTTAACTACTACTAGCGCTATCTACTGGTGTTTATGAGAACTATTTTCCGTAAGTTAACGTAGTATGTAAGAAATTATCACTTTAAATCATAAATTTAATCAAACATAACTAAGAACCACCGCAAGGAAACTTGCTTTCACGAAAAAAAAAAAACACATCAAATCTGTCTGTAGATCTCGAAGGGATGTCCATCCCTTCGAGAGCTACGGACAGATGAAAACTACGATGCCACGGATAGACCGACAGACAGACATGAGCGTCAAACTTATTACACCCTCTTTTTTGTCGGGGGTTACAAAACAGCCATCGCATCTGTAAAAATCGCGAGTTTTGAATATTTTGAACAAAATATGTCACCTTCCAAACCTCTTTGAATTGACGATGTGACTCTCGTCGGCCGTCTCGATCCTCTGGCTCTACGTAGGGATGTTGTATCCTTGTGCATTTTTTATCGCATTTATCATGGGGAATGCTCAGAAGAGTTGTTCGACTTAATACCTGCTGCAAACTTTCACCACCGCACCACCCGCCTGAAATCGAAATTTCATCCACACCACTTGGATAGTTGGCAATCAACCACCGTACGTTTTAAAAGGAACTTTTTACCACGTACGACCGAACTGTGGAATCAACTTCCTGCAGCAGCGTTCCCGGACCGACACGACAGTGAAGCCTTCAAGAAACGAGTCTATATCTTTCTGAAAGGCCGGTAACGCTTCTCTTATACCCCTGGTGTTGCAGTTATTCATGGGCAGCGGTGATCACTTACCATCAGGTGTCCCGCTCGTTCGTTTGCCGCCCTATAACATAAAAAAATGGAGCATATATTGCGACACGAAAGTAGGTAGGTACCTATTATATTAAAAATTGAATATTTTACATATCGAATGATATCGCTATTTCGTAAGCAAACTATTCAACTTTCAATATAAAGACACTGATATTTATGTTATTTATCAATTCAAGGTCATGTAGTAATGTATGAAGTGTGCTTCTGTGCCGCCATACGTCCGTGTTTTCTTTGATCAGTGTTTCCGGGCGGAGTGTGAGGTATGCGCGCAGGACCAGGAGCCCAAACGTCCAAGGTCAAACTTAACTACAATCACCTTAAAGCCGAAATATCGTTATATGCCGATTACACTAAGCCTGTACTCTGATCACTTAATTTCAGGTGTCATTGTCACGATACTCAAAATGATTTGATACTACTTAATAACTGGTTTTTCTCTAATCTACTCACAATAAACGTTGACAAGACTAATTACGTTATTTTTGCGGCAAAAAATAAAAAAATCCTTGACAATATACAAATTAAGATAAATAATCGAAAACTCTAAAGGAAATCAAATGCGAAATACCTTGTTCTTATTTTAAATAATCATTTAAATTGGATACATGACGTAAATAAAATTAAAGCTAAACTTACGTCTCTGACGGGCACCTTGCGTGGTATATCCAAATGTCTACCTCGACTTACAACTCCTTAGTTAAGCCCCACGTAATAACTTGGAAATAATACAAACAGCTCAAACTAATAAAAACTTTATTTCACTACGATTTTCATACATAAATATACAAACATACAATAATAATGACCGGCAAAGAAACGTACATATATTGCACATCTATTAATAAAATCTTAAATAAACAAATTCACACATCAATTTCTTTCCGCAAAAAACATCAAGTGCAGAAAATGAAATAAGAAATGCTAACCATCTAATATCACGTCCTCAGAGAACAAAAAATTATAGTAGCAAAAATATTGAGTTTGAAGGTGTGAACATTTATCATAAATTACTAACACAAATAAAGGATACACAGTCAATAGCCACCTTTAAAAGAAAACTTAAAATGTACATTTTAAATTAGAGACAAGACAAAAGGAAAACAACGGTAATAATAATAAAGTACTTATAATTCTATTAATAAATGGGTATCATAAATATTTAATTATATCTTAGGCCTATAAATAACAATTAAATTATGGTGTCAAAATAAAACTATTTATTATTATCTATGTTATAATAATATCTATATAATAATAATATCTACCTAATTAAATTATTAATTAAAATGAACCAAAACAAAACCAATGAACTAAATATAAAATGAACTAAAATATTTATATTTAAATTAAATTATTATGAAATTCTATAAATATTCATGTTCTCAAATTACATAAATATTGTCCATTATTTTTCTGTAAATTATTTTAAACCTAATTATTATCCTTGGCTAATACGATTGGTAATACTATCAAAACTAGCATGCATATTAAGACACATTTAGAACAATGTACGCTGAGAGCGCTTCACATCCATCTTTACCTGGTGACGCAGAACTATGTAGCTAGTCGCTCTGTCGGACGATGAGAATTATTGAAATACCCGAATAATAAATTATATTAATCTTTTTTTTTGTTTTTCCGTATTCTATTTAACGCAGTGTATACTGAGAGGAGAACATTTTTGTAACAAAAATTTTGTACGTGTTTTGTGTGCGTAGAGTATTGTAACACTGTTAATTAATATCGGGTATGCTCACAGAAAATTATTTTGTAATCCAACTTTTTGTAAGTACATTAATGTATAAGGATTATTCTCTGTAAGTAAAATGTAATATTTCTTTATGAGAATAAATAAAGATCATAAATTCATAAACCATAAACCATTTTGCTTCACAACCCTGCTGCCTGCAACTGCTTTAAAATCTTAGGTGTTTGCTGCGCCTTAATTTACCTATAAGTATTTCTTTCTGAAACGACTTTATGATTTTTGATATTCATAACTTCATTTACGAAAAAGTACCCAAATCAAAAAGAAAGGGTAAAACAACTTCGAAGACCATCGAATTTTACCATCGTCGTAAAACGGAATGGCCCAGAGTCTTATTGAGAAGGAAAATTGCTTATGTTTATTAAAACGTGCCATAATACGCACCTGGGTCGTTTGAAAATATGGACAGATTGTGACTAGGAAATAATGAAAGCTATTTAGCTGAAGATCGGGAGGCATGGAAAATACTCCACCGACAAGAACATAGTTTTTAAATAAATTGATGATGATTTTTAGGATAACTTTTAACTTTGTTCTTAACCGATCAAGAGCAAAATATTGTCAAATTTTGACACTTGAATTTTCTACGGATTTTCACTTTGCCAAATTGGCAAGATGTTGTCTGCACCGAAAGAGTGACAGCAAATAAGGCTACCAACAAGGACCGTGTCACAGAATGTACTAGTACTAACGTACAAAAGTATTAAACAGAAAAAAAATTAAAAAGAAATACTTAAGAAGCTTTACACTTTTGGTTGGCGCCGAAACGTTAGCCAGCTTCAAATCTCAAGTTAAATCTTATTTTGTATCCTTATAAAAGGTAAATAAATATCTTTTCCTTGTTTCCATTTCTCTTCATCTCGTACTGTTAATATCATTTTGTTTTCAGTGTAAGTTGTATGTATTTATGTAAGATGTATATATATGTTTATTTTTAATATTGTATAATAAATAAGTATGTTTATATTAACCGCCCGCACTATCTAATTTCCCATTACTATTTTCTATATAACGAGGTTGTCTGGAAGAAATTGCTTAGCGATAAGGCCGCCTTTTGCGCATTTCCTAGTTTTATATATTTGTTTTTAAGATAATTGCGTCCTGATTTATTTATTTTGTGCAATAAAGGGTATTGTATTGTATTGGTTGGCTGTCTCGCTCGCACAATCAAACATTTAAAAGATTATTAAAAAATGTGACTCATTTGTAGAAAAGTGTTTCCCTAACTTTCTATATAATTATATTGTGGATATTTAAGACATTTTTGTATATTGTGTACATCGACATTGACTACATCGAATTAGGTCATCAAAATTTTAAATTTTTGATGACCTAATTCTCGATACCCACACACATAAACAATAAAAAAACATGTCTAAAATATCCTATATAATGTCTGATTGTGCGAGCGAGACAGCCAACCAAAGGTGTAAAGCCTCTTAATGTGGTTTGCGCTAGGTTTTAATTTGGCTCGTTTAAATACCTAGACATCCATTGCAAGCTAATTTCATTTTTATTACTCTCGACAAAAGTGTAACCGAACCTAACGGGGATTGACACAGGCCTGACCGTGTAAACGATTCTCTGCTTTGGGCGTCGCTTGCGATCGGCAACAGTTATTAACGTCTGCTGTTACACCAGGGCCACAACATAGTCGCCGAAACTCTAAAGGCCCATTTAAACGGTGGAAGCTCCTTTGCCTGTTGCATACCATTTTATTGAGCTATAAATGATTTGTATGGCTGACGTTTCATTTAGACCATGCAATCCATCTATTGCTTCGATAAAAAGGTATGCTACAGGCAATACATTTGCTATGTTTTAATGAGCCTTAAAGCCTTGTATCTACTAAGCAACATTTGGCACGCGACACGTGACATGGTATTGTTCATACGTAGACAGACAATTACTTTGCTAGTTGAATTAGTCGATACAAATTTCAGAGGAGATTTTCTCCACTTTGAAATTGTACATCGCAATGTTTAATATGATATCGGTTTATTTTTATTATAATTTTTCGTCGTCCTCGTCGTCTGTACGGATACAGAATAGTAAAATAAGAAGCAGATCAAAAAGTTAAGCCATCAAAGATTCGTTTTTTTTTGCTTATTTTTAGGCAACTTTCGGCGTAAACAAGTAATAAAAGAATTGTAAAATCTCCAAAACAAAGTCGGCACCGACACGGCTGAATTATCGAAAATTTTAATAAGATTCATTTGTAATTGATTAATGCGGTAGTTTTTCCATAAAACCCCTTCTCCCAAAGGACTTTACGTATTTTTTATGCGCTCGGTTTACTACGATTGTCGTGCATTTCACCTCACTGCTTCGCCCGAACACAATGGTAGGTGAGACAGCAAGCCTTTAGGTCACGCCCACGTGTGAGTTCGAGCTCGCGACTAGTTCAAACTACTTCAAACTTAACAAAAATTCCGCGCTAACTTTCAACATGTTGAGCAACATGTTGTGCAAATGTTATAATGCAAAGGCATAAATTCTTTTTGTACCCTTTTCTGAGACTGATTCGTTGGTCTCATTTTTTTCGTTAAATAGACCAAACCAAAAAGTAGTAAAAACCTACTTGTTTACAAAAACCAATATAAACAGTAGCTAATTGTGAAAGTGAGGCGTCTAGGCCTTTGCTGACCTAACCTTTGTTTGGGTTCTCATGGGTCAGCCCAGTTAGTAATTTATCTGTAGTCTACAAAGTTTATCAACAAAAGTGTGTTTTTAGAATGTAATTATAATTACATTTTGTAATTTAGTTTGTGGATTGAAATTTTAGTAGATAAAATCTTAATAGTATCTACCTATTGAGTAATTATGCGCCCCTATCTGTATGTGTTCGGAGCTCCACACTCGAAGTTGTAGACCAGTTTATCTTCCTGGGTCAATTGATCCAGGCAGTAAGTTCCAGCTTCGAGGAAGAGGTCTTTCGACAAATCCGACTCGGCTGGGCAGCGGTTGGGAAGCTACGCAGTGTCTTCTCGTCCAAAATACCTCAGTGCCTTAAGCAAGACGAAAGTGTTTAATCAATGTGTGTTATCAGTGATGACTTATGGCTCTGAAACTTGTTCCCTTACTATGTGTCTCATAAGAAGGCTCAAGGTCACTCAACGCGGTAGGGAGAGGGCTATGCTCGGTGTTTCCCTACGTGATCGAATCAGAAATTAGGTAATTCGTAGGAGAACAAAGCCACTGACATAGCCCAGCGGATAAGTTCGTTGAAGTGGCAGCGGGCAGGACACATAGCGCGACGAACCGATGGCCGATGGGGCAAAAAGGTTCTTAATTGGCGACCACGTACTGGCAAGCGAAGCGTAGGACACCCACCCACAAGGTGGTCTGACGACCTGAATAAGATTGCTGGAAAGCGCTGGATGCAGGCCACTCTAGATCGGTTTGGAAATCGTTGGGAGAGGCCTATGTCCTGCAGTGGACGTTATGCGGCTGAAAAGTGTAACGTAAGTACTCGTTACTTAAAAATTATATAAAAAATAAATAAATAATTAAACCTAAATATCAAAATAATAACTTAACTTAAACCTAAAAATAACTTAAAACTATAAATAACAATAAAATAATATACATACCTAAATCCCAAACTAAAATTAAACCTTAACTTATTATTGTACAAGTTTCATTCTGTTGACTGTACCGAGTTGGCGTTCTATTGTCCTCACAATCGGCTCCCATTGGTCCTCACCCATCGTATGATCCATTACGTCATCGATCAGGCGATCGCGCTGCGACCGGCGCCCGCGGCCCGCGCTCCCCGAGGCGGCCCGAGCCTCAGCCAGCCTGAATGTCGGCAATCATAAAAACATCTCGTAGCGAGCGGCACGTATTGCGCGCTCCGCGTCGGGTTTGGTTACTTACGTCATAAACGTCTTCAAAGTACCTATACCTAAGTCTCTCGATGAGCATTGCTTAATTTAATTAGAAGTTTCATTGAAATCATCGTACTTGTGAAATACGTGGACACCAGTGTTGGCCACTTACACACACGAAAAACAACTAAACAAACGTGGATTTAAACCCCTAATTGGGTAAGTGTTGAACAGATATCAGTCAGTAGCTTAGCTGTAGTTTGTAAGTGTAGATTAAGTGTGTATTTTGCAAGCTAATTCACCACTATGTATCACTCATCTCTTACTGGCTGTCAATGGAAAGAAAGCATCTGATCATACCTGCCAAGCTGATTTTGCATCTCACAAAAATAATAATCATATTGTGTCACTTATCACTTTCATCCTTTATGTTTGGGCTTTTCATCTCATAATCACAAATCATTGTAACTCGCTGTCTGCTAAAACAAAACCGCTCTGATTGCCACTGACACTGCACCTTCTACACATTTGGTACTTCCGATAGCTTATCGCCGCCAGCCATCAGTGTTGCCAATCAGAGTGGGATCTGGGATACATTCCTTACCCGTACTATTATTTATAGGGTTCAAGATTTGGGGCATTCTGCTCCCACGATCGACATCACGCACCGAGCTACCGCCCGTCGTAGATTCTTCGTCGCACGGGGCTACGCTGACCTACCCCCGGAATACCTACTCGCTGAGCTGCCGACCACCAGGAGCTGCTATCACCGTCCGCACCCGGGAAGTACCACCGTTAGCGAACAAAGTGAAAAAGTGCAAACAGACGGGCCTTCCGCCCACGACCTTTCTTTAAATTTTAAATAAATTTCTAGTCGAAGCCTTTCGTTTTCTTTTAAAACCCGGCTCTGCGACAGTGGCGCCAACGTGGTTATTTTAAAGGTCTGTTTTTTTTTCACTTTGTTAGCAGTAGTTGTGTGCATGTGTTTGTTTTTATTTTCATTTTTGTGAAACGTCCTTTTTATTTTTCTTTCATTTCCATTGAAACTAACTAATTCGCACTTAATTTAACCCTGCGACCATTGCATTTGTTAAAACTAAAATTCTTCCGTACTAAAAGTACAGTCGGCAGGATATAAAATTGTACAAGTGTGAATTAATTAATTTTTAATCATTTTTCAGCTTTCATTTCTTTTCCTTCTTCATGGTGTTGATTTATATTTTTTTTTCACAATCATTTTTTTTTATTTGCAAAGACGTTGTAGTTTTTAACGCTGGTTTGTAACAGAGCAGGTTATTTATCGATTAGTATTCGTAGCTTAGTCAAGATTATACCGAAATATTTTGTTCAACACTTACTCAAGGAACACACGTTACTTATATTTTTTTCTCTGACTCTTTTTCCTTTTATTAAAAAAACATGGCCTATCACATAAAACTTTTATCACTAAACAAGGCTGAGTTGGAATACGAAGTAGGCGTCAGAGGTGAAACGCCAGCTAGTACAGTCACGGAACTGCGAAAACAAATTTCAAAATTATCAGCTTTATTCCCATCAGAGGACGTCTTGAATAGCCCATATGATATAAATAGTGATTTGTTAGGTGTAAACGCTGTTATAAGCAAAATTTCAACAGTTTTAGATTCGGACGAATTGCCAGACAAAAATACACTTTTGCGTACTCAAAATTTGTTACATCATATTTATCACCGCCTTAAAAGAATTCAGCCCACTGATACACAGTCTAAATCAATGAGAGACTCTGCAATACTTAAATTTAAGGATTACTACCGGAAATATGACGCTATCAAGGATAGTGTCGTTGATCCCCTTGATTTCCAAGCAACCGAGCAGGAAGCTACGAACCCCTTAAATATCAAGGTAACTTGTGAGCGTGGGATTTCTAGCGAAATTACTAAGATTAAATATGACGGAAAATCATGTGTGCGCACATTTATACAGCGTATTTCAGAATTTTGTGATGCAAGAAAAATTGATGACTCAAAGCTGTTGTCATATTGTACGGAAATTTTTGTAGGAGATGCACTCCATTGGTATAGAGGCATCAAAGCTAACGTTAAAAAGTGGAGTGAACTCGTTTCTATTTTGATTAAAGATTTCGGACCGGCAGATTATGACTATAGGCTAATTTCTGAAATTCGTTCACGAACTCAAGGTGAGACTGAGAACATAACAATTTATCTGTCCATCATGACAGGTATGTTCTCTCGTTTGTCAAAACCCTTAACGGAAGAGGAAAAATTAGAAATTGTCCTTCATAATATAAGACCAACTTATACGAGCACTTTAGCAGCAGTTTCAGAAATAAAAGACATTGACTCTTTAAAAACGATTTGCCGAAATTATGAAAATTTCCAGTCTCGTCTCGCTCACTTTCATGAGCCAGTTAATCCCTCAGCTGACACTTTAGCTCCGGAATTTGCCTATTCTGGTGGTACCAAACAAAACAATTACTATCAAAGGCAAACTTATAATCAAAATCTTAAATCAAATAATACATTTTACAAAAACAATTACAAAAACAGCTACGATAGTAAAAATACAAAATATGAAAACAACAACAATAAAAGCTACAATAATAAAAATACAAAATATGATAATTTAAATGCTATAGATACAAACACAGGAAATGATAAGAAACGTTTTTGTCCTCGCTGCCGCGTAGACACTCATAACTTACGTCAGTGTACGGCTAACAAAGACGAGGTATTTTGTTTTGTCTGTGGTCGAAAAGATGTTAAAACACCACAGTGCCCGACTTGTTCAAAGGCTAAGCGTACTACTACAAGTACAAAAAACTGAATAGTGAGAATTGTGCCAATCCCCAAAACAATAAATTTGATAAAGCCGATTGGAATTGTTGGCTTAAAACCGTTTCAAACTTTTTTAGGTCCTATAGGATTGACACAATTCTACATAAAAAACCACCACTCGATAATAGACCTTATGTCACTCTCGATATTAATGATATTCAAATAGCTGGTCTTTTAGATTCTGGATCTGCTATAACAATAATTGGTAACAATACACATATACATCTATTAAAACATGGATTTTTCATGCATGACGACACTAATACAACAGTACAAGCTGCGGGTGGTCAAGTGTTACGAAGTATCGGTTACTTTTCCTTACCTATTAAGTTTGATAACCAATTGCACATAATAAAAGCATTTGTTATACCATCTATCACTTCCAACCTTATATTAGGAGTAGATTTTTGGAGAGATTTTGGAATTTGTCGTAAATATTTAAGTAGTTTACAATTCACGGAAGACAAAAAGGCAACACTTGAGCTCGAAAATTCAGGCAAACATTTACACGGTTATAATAATTTAACAGAAACAGAGCGTCAGTTAGCAGACAATGTTATAGAACAGTTTAAGGATATTTCTTTTGAGCGAAAGGGATTAGGAGAGACAAGTCTTATAACGCATAGTATTGACACTGGCGACGCACAACCTGTTCGACAACGCTACTATCGCATGTCACCAGAAAAGCAGCGCATCCTGATCGAACAGGTCGATGAAATGTTGTCCTTGGACGTCGTTGAGGCTTGCGAAAGCGAATGGTCTTCTCCTGTTCTTCTTGTTACAAAGAAGAATGGCCAACCTCGCTTTTGTCTTGATAGTCGTAAACTAAACTCTGTAACTAAACGTGACGCTTACAGTTTGCCATACGTTTCTGAAATCCTTGACAATCTTAGGGATGCTCGTTATTTGTCTAGCATAGACTTAACCAAGGCATTTTGGCAAATCCCTATTGATGAAAAGGACAGGAACAAAACTGCATTTTACGTACCAGGCAGAGGAACTCTACGTTTTAAACGTACCGCCTTTGGGCTGACCAATGCGCCTGCTACGCAGCAGCGTCTCGTCGATCTTCTGTTCAGAGAATTTGATTTAAAGGTCTTCTGTTACCTTGACGATATTATCGTCGTATCTCAAGATTTTAATAGCCACGTCTCCCTATTGTTGCGAGTTCTTGAAAAATTGAAACAGGCAAACCTTACGGTCAATTTAGAAAAGTGCAATTTCTTTAGAAGCCAACTGAAATACTTGGGCTACGTTGTTGATAATGAGGGGTTACGTACCGATCCAGAAAAAGTCGAGGCAATCCTTAACTACCCGACACCTACTTGTCGTAAGGACCTTAAACGCTTTCTCGGCACTGCGACTTGGTATCGTCGTTTTGTCCCTAATTTCAGCACCGTTGCCGGTCCCCTCAATAAGTTGACATCTAGCAAGAAAGGCGCTCCACTCTTTAGGTGGACACCAGAAGCGGAGTTTGCCTTCCAAAAGCTTAAGGAGTCGTTGATTTCAGCACCTGTTCTTTCTTGCCCAGACTACACTCTGCCCTTCGAAGTACATACTGATGCTTCGAACTATGGTGTCGGTGGTATGTTGACCCAAACGGTTAATGGTAAAGAACACCCTATAGCCTATATGAGCAAGTCATTGTCTGCGGCAGAAAAGAATTACAGCATCACAGAGCGTGAAACATTGGCCGTATTGACTGCGATTGAGCACTGGAGGTGTTATTTGGAGAACGGAAAGCGCTTCACCGTTTATACAGACCATAGTGCACTAAAGTGGTTCCTTTCCCTGAATAACCCCACTGGTAGACTGGCGCGTTGGGGTGTGCGCTTGTCAGCATTCGATTTTGAGATCAAACATCGTCGTGGTGTGGACAATGTCATACCTGACGCCTTGTCAAGAGCGGTCCCTGTTGGTACCATTTCTACGTCTAATAGCTTCACGAGTACCAACGATCAATGGTATAGGGATATTTTCAATGGTGTACTCAATAGACCACAAAATTTTCCAAATTTCCACATTAAAAACAGCACATTATATAGACTGACTAAAAATAAACACGAGCTAACTTCAGAGTTCTCATGGAAAGAAGTCGTACCGAAAGAACTCCGTCATCAGGTCTTGGCTGAAAATCACAGCGAACCTATCGCAGGTCATTTAGGTATTTTTAAAACCTATCGTCGTTTGGCTTTACGCTATTTTTGGCCAGGAATGCACACTGATGTGGTGAAGTTTATAAGTTCATGCACAACTTGCTTAGAATACAAGCAGCAGAACCACAAGACGTTTGGGGAGATGGGTCGACCTAAACAATGTTCACGGCCCTTCCAGATGATTTCCATCGACCTTGTTGGTCCACTTCCAGTCAGTCGTGCTCAAAAAAATTACATATTAGTTATAACATGTTGTTTCTCGAAATATTGTATCGTATCAGCCATCAAAAGACCTACCGCGGACGTTATTATTAAAATCTTAGAAAACCAAGTTTTTTTAGTTCACGGCGTGCCACAGACTGTCCTGATGGATAACGGAAGTCAATTTATCAGTGGTGCAACGGATGCGTTCTTTAAAAAATACAATGTCCCGAATGTATTTTTCACTCCAAAATATACGCCACAAGTGAACATGGTTGAGCGATATAATAAAACTATCATCACTTGTATTTCCACATTTGTAGAAAATGATCATAGAACTTGGGACATTTTCATTCCCAAAGTCCAGTTTGCCATAAACAATTCCGTTAATGAGGCCACGGGTTATACTCCCTCCTTTTTAGTCTATGGACGTGAGCTTGTTTCGTGTGGTACTCATTATGTCGATAATGATTTGGGTAAAGAAATTTTATTTTTACCTCGTGATATCTACGCCGAAAATATAGGTTGCCTTTCAGCCATTTTCGATGAAGTTCAAAAGCAGTTGTGGCATGCT
This sequence comes from Acrobasis suavella, assembly GCA_943193695.1. Classification (NCBI taxonomy): domain Eukaryota; kingdom Metazoa; phylum Arthropoda; class Insecta; order Lepidoptera; family Pyralidae; genus Acrobasis; species Acrobasis suavella. The sequence goes on along the minus strand of OW971945.1, from coordinate 5,168,012 downwards.
CACGTTAAAAATACCGCACATTATAATTTGCGCCGTAAACCGGCGGAATTTGAAGTGGGTAATTTTGTCATGAAGCGTACCTATGTTATAAGTGACAAGGATAAATATTTTAGTAAGAAACTGGCCCCAAAATATATGAAATGTAAAATAATAGAAAAAAAATCACCACTTGTCTATGTTTTGGAAAATATGCAAGGAAAAAACATAGGTTCTTGGCATATTAAAGATTTAAAATCGATAGGAAATATTAATTAAATAAATAAACAATACACACTTAAGCATAAATTGTCCCAATTACCGTTAAAACCAAAAAATAAATAAAACAAGGAGTATTTGTATAGGTTATTCGTGTTTTAATCATAAACCGATACCCTTCCTATAGTAAGGATGCGACGTTATTATTACAAACGAATATCGTTGTTGTTTATTTGCGTGATGTATGAAAATAAAGAATAAAAGATGAAGAGTGTATGAGAAAACAAATACGTAAGCGTGATTTGTTGCGGATTTTATCTGAGGGATAAAATCCTTTCGGTACCGGAGGGGGTAATGTAACGTAAGTACTCGTTACTTAAAAATTATATAAAAAATAAATAAATAATTAAACCTAAATATCAAAATAATAACTTAACTTAAACCTAAAAATAACTTAAAACTATAAATAACAATAAAATAATATACATACCTAAATCCCAAACTAAAATTAAACCTTAACTTATTATTGTACAAGTTTCATTCTGTTGACTGTACCGAGTTGGCGTTCTATTGTCCTCACAATCGGCTCCCATTGGTCCTCACCCATCGTATGATCCATTACGTCATCGATCAGGCGATCGCGCTGCGACCGGCGCCCGCGGCCCGCGCTCCCCGAGGCGGCCCGAGCCTCAGCCAGCCTGAATGTCGGCAATCATAAAAACATCTCGTAGCGAGCGGCACGTATTGCGCGCTCCGCGTCGGGTTTGGTTACTTACGTCATAAACGTCTTCAAAGTACCTATACCTAAGTCTCTCGATGAGCATTGCTTAATTTAATTAGAAGTTTCATTGAAATCATCGTACTTGTGAAATACGTGGACACCAGTGTTGGCCACTTACACACACGAAAAACAACTAAACAAACGTGGATTTAAACCCCTAATTGGGTAAGTGTTGAACAGATATCAGTCAGTAGCTTAGCTGTAGTTTGTAAGTGTAGATTAAGTGTGTATTTTGCAAGCTAATTCACCACTATGTATCACTCATCTCTTACTGGCTGTCAATGGAAAGAAAGCATCTGATCATACCTGCCAAGCTGATTTTGCATCTCACAAAAATAATAATCATATTGTGTCACTTATCACTTTCATCCTTTATGTTTGGGCTTTTCATCTCATAATCACAAATCATTGTAACTCGCTGTCTGCTAAAACAAAACCGCTCTGATTGCCACTGACACTGCACCTTCTACACATTTGGTACTTCCGATAGCTTATCGCCGCCAGCCATCAGTGTTGCCAATCAGAGTGGGATCTGGGATACATTCCTTACCCGTACTATTATTTATAGGGTTCAAGATTTGGGGCATTCTGCTCCCACGATCGACATCACGCACCGAGCTACCGCCCGTCGTAGATTCTTCGTCGCACGGGGCTACGCTGACCTACCCCCGGAATACCTACTCGCTGAGCTGCCGACCACCAGGAGCTGCTATCACCGTCCGCACCCGGGAAGTACCACCGTTAGCGAACAAAGTGAAAAAGTGCAAACAGACGGGCCTTCCGCCCACGACCTTTCTTTAAATTTTAAATAAATTTCTAGTCGAAGCCTTTCGTTTTCTTTTAAAACCCGGCTCTGCGACAAAAGATGATGATGAATGATGACTGAGTAATTACTAAGATAAAGATAAAGATAATTTATTTGCCAAACATGTGTTACAAGATATTGCATTCAGTTTCGTCCAATCATGTTTACCACCACCGGTGTCCAAATTTTGACAGAAAAGCTATCATGATAATACTATAAAAAAATATACCTACTTAATCTTTAAACATTTTACGATTTACTATGAAAAAAAGTCAATTTACAGTTTATCAGATAAGAAATCCTTAACACTATAATAACATTTATCTATCAAAAATAACTTAATTTTTTCTTAAACAAAGTCAAACTTTACTTAATGAAAGGATTTTTGTTTATTTTTTATTCATAGAAGACTTATACCTCCAATAGCTTTTGCTAAAAGAAGCTGTTGGAACTGCTTCTTTTTAACCGACTTCCAAAAAACGATTTCTATTTTTATATGTTTATGGATTATTCGAATATGCTTAAAGCGATTTGGATTTTTTTTTTGTTTGAAAGGGAGTACTTGTCAGGTCCAATATAAATTTTAACAAAATCCGTGTGTGTATTAGGGACGAAGTCAGTTTCTAGTTTTGAAAAAATATAGCAAACGCGATCGTGTTACGAGACTGCTTGAATATATCAAGGATCGTTAATGCCTTGTTCTTTACGCCCATTATCATTATATAATTAATTACTTTATATCTAATAGAATAGACACACTTAACAGATTAAGTTAAAGTGTCTAATCTAACTCAATCAATTTTGTCATCTAAATTATGTGTAAGCAGTTACTACTTTTCTATTCTGAAATGCGTTTTAGTTTAATTTAAGTTTAAAAAGAGCAGGTCTGTCTGGCACAAGCATTATTTGTTTCAGAGGCAGTCCTCACAATTACGTTTATAAACGCAATTTTTCTGTTTAAGAAATTATAGTACACTAACGGCCAACCCCGGCTTCGCACGGGTTTTCAAAAATTGACGCGCCTCGCGTACCCCAGTGGCGTCTACATCGCATCGCATATCACGGTGCTGCCTAGCTAGCCAAGCGGGGCGGGCTGAGCAGCAACGAAGCGACTTTTTTACTTACATTATTAAACTCGTGATGAACGCCCAGAAATGACACAAAACCGCCAAGAATGGCGCATAAGTATTAGGGGGGCAGACCCCGTATAGGGATGTGGCAAGGAGAGAAGAAGATTTTAAACTCGTGATATCTTTCGAATGGAATGTCCGAATTTGATGATTCAAAAAGTTATATAAAGGTATTAAAGCAGTCTTGAATACGAAGTTATTTATTTTGATAAGGATTAATACCAAGTTACGAATAAAGAGCCTATTTCTAGCGGCGGCATTTCATTTTTTTTTAAATAAAATAACACTTATTGTGACATAACTATAATAGTTATACATATGCTACCGCGACACTTTTTGTAGATAATGATGTGGTCTACAAAGTTGTACCACATTATTTTGTTCTGTCATCAATTCAATTCAATTCAAACATTTATTGCTCTCTATAACATTACAAATCATAAATCCAATACAATTGTAGATAATAATTAACATATAACAGTGTAACATTATGAGCCTAGTATAGGCGCCGCAGTACAATAGTCATCATAGTTTCCGCAGCGTACGCGGTGTAAGAATTTTTTAAGTCAGTTCTTTGGGTTACATTATTAATGTTTTAGTAAGGATCCCTAATTTTTTGTAAATTAAATATAGCCTTTGCCACTTGGAGATAGTGTTGCTTTCCAATAGTGAAAGAATTTTTTAAACCAGTCCAGTAGTTTCGAAGCCTATTTGATGCAAACAAACAATCAAATCTTTTCTCTTTTATTATAAGTTTAGATTACTGCAGAGGACGGAAAGTATGGCATTACCGGAGGAGTAGTTTTGACAATTATAGTTATTACGAGTCCGGCAGTCTCATTCCCTCCGCGGCATGTATTGTTTATCTCAATCAATGTGAGGAAATCATCAAAGAAATATGCAAATATTTTTACCGGCAGCAATTAATGTTTAATTGTTTACTGCAAAGATTATACAACGTGGAAGGGACATACCTACAAAAAATTTAACCACAGGTCATACTAGATCATCATCATCATCCGAGCGTATTCCCGGTTGCATCCTCAGTAGTAATGCTTCAGAGCCCGGGGTCCGCTACCTAACCAAGGAGATTTGACGAGGTTACTGGTTTTTACACAGAGCGACTGCCATCTGACCTCCACAACCCAAAGGGCAAACCAGGAACCAATCCTTGGATAATTTGATGATCAAACGCTAGGTGGCGTTCGGGACCCACAGTTTTACGTGCCTTCCGAAACACGGAATCATCTTTCTTTTCGGATAATCAGGTTATTCAAGCCTGCAATATCCTATCCAGTCTGGAAACAACTTTTCACAAAGTATGCTTCCCAGTGGGAATCGAACCCATGACCTCCGGGTCACAAGGCGAACGCCTTGACCACTGGACCACGGAGGCAGTCCAATAATAGATCACTTTAGTAAAATTAAATTAAAATAACAGTCAAAACCTTAAAGTTAAAATAACAGCAACACCGAGTTCGCAACTTGGAGATCCGACGTCGAACGAAAGATCACGACGTGCTCTCGAGGATTGCTACTCTAAAATGGAACTGGGCGGCACACCTGGCTCGATGGAACGATGGCAGGTAGAGTAATTAAGGCTGTCACCGAGTGGTATCCTAGAAATGGGAAACGTAGTGTAGGACGTCCGGCAGCTAGGTAGGTCGACGATCTCAGGCAGGTTGCTGGAAGAAACTGGTTTGCGATGACAAGGGATAGAACAAGATGGCGCAGGCAGAAGGAGGCTTATGCCTAGAAGTGGGTCCCTGCAAGCTGACGATGATGATGATGATGAACAGTCAAAAAACTAAAAAAAAAATGGTACTGCCATACAAAAGTGTGCTGCCACCCGGACAATTTGTATGGGAATGTCAAGTTTTCATTATACTGTAGTGATCTAGTATAGCCCGTGGTTTAATTAATTACGGGTATGTCCCTTCCACATTGTATGATTATACAATGTGGACGTACGTAAACACGTAGTGATTGATTAATCACTACGTGCTTTGAAAGAAAAGAAACGACGTTTCCGCGTTTTAGTGCAAAGGAAACATAGACTGTACAGCCCAGTTATTTTACACAAAAAATGTAATAGGTACCATAGATTATTTTTCAACGCAACTAAAATTAAGCATACTTTCGTGTGATTTATACCAACATTCTAATAAAATGTGGTTATATTCTTTAAATGATCAAAGAGAGCAGTTTTTATAATTGGTAGCAATTGGCTGTATGGCAAGTGATGACATTAAGGGGCTATCTGAATTTTCCAGGGTCCTGTGTTGCCCCGATTTGAATTAAATCATTTGAAAAGAAACGGAGACAATTTAAAATTTTGTCTTGACCAGGCACTAGATAACTCTAAAAGTTTAAAGTGAGAACGTGAAGCTTTTCTAAGCACATACGCCAAAAGTGGCCGTTTTTCGCAATTGTGCGTAGAAAAGCTTCACGTTCTCACTATATACTGTAAACAGTAGTCATAAAATAGTTTGAATGGTTATCTAGTGCGCTTTGCTGCATTTCGCTAAACTTCGCTTAACTTTACTTCATTTTATTTTAAAGAAAGAACACATAAATTAATTTCATTTAGGTATTTGTTACGGACACACACCAAAAACTCTTTACTCCGTTATACATATCACTTACGTGGGGAGACAGTTTTATGAGATATTTCCATCATTCGCAGCTTATTCCAACCGTCGCGCTCAATATTACAATAATATGATAATATATCCCCGTCTTTTCACTTTATATCCTTATATTTTTATGTATTTTCCACCTAGTGTTTAGAAAATCTAGCCCAAGGATATTTTAGCCATTCGTAATAACTAGCTCATTTTTTTGCTAAAATCAGAACCGTTGTTCTTGCTGTGTCAATAATGAAATCGGTCAAGTGGGAGTCGGACTCGTAACATGAAGGGTACCTCCGTACGGAACCCTTCATGCATTTCGGTACGGCACACTTTCAAGCATCATGTTAATGCCATTATAAAGATCGAGTTGAAAACGCTGAAAAAACACGTTTCTGGCATGATGACCCCCTTTAATTTTTAACTTTGTTTTATTTTTAGTATTTGTTGTTATAGTGGCATACATAATCGGTAAAAATTTCAAGTGTCTACGGTTCAAGGCCTGTGACGGACAGACAGCGGAGTTTTAGTAATGGGGTCTAGTTGTCACTATTACTAAGGGTAACGAACCCTAAAAATGACAGAGATCCTACAGTCAAAGCTTTTTCCTTTGCTAGCTCTTTGGCATCCATTGTTGAAAACTTCGCAAATATAAGTATCTAAGGATAAGAATAGATTTGAGAAGTGTACATAAAAATAAATTCCACATTAAGATACATTTAAACTTAATCTCAACGTAAGAACAACCTCACAAAGCTTCGCGGAGTGATTTGTTCACTTTTTAAAATATTAGCATATTTTGAGAAGAATGGTCACAGGTCGCACTAAATCGGGATAAGTGGAAGGATATGGGGGAGACCTTTGCCTAGCAGTGGGACAATAAAGATAACAAAAAAATAAGGTGAGTCTGGCGAAGTGTACAAAAAAAATCACAAAGAGATACATTTTAATTTAATTCCAACACGCTTTCGCGGCGTGAATTGTTCACTAACCTAGATTTCCCGGCGCCCGTTGTTTCACCCTGCTGTCACTATATCCACTGCGAAAAATAATTATCGGGGTTGGAGGTTGGGCGCCATTTTGCGGAAATTAAAACGTCTTTCTGATGCCTGACGGAAAGCCTGGTGTCAAATATAGCTAAAACCAGGTTAAAACAACTATAGTCGCCTATTTCCTGAAGCTTCAAACGATCTTAAATAAGCATGACGAATAGAAAAAGATGGCCCATCGGTTAGATTATTAAAAAATATTGTACACGTATTTTTTCTTTTCTCTGAGAAACGAAAAATTTCAAAGATACAGCGCATTGAAATTTCGCATGATGTCATGGCTCAGTACGATACTTACTTAGCGGTGACGTCGCAAGCCTATCTCCGGAACTTTGATCCTCCGTATCTGTGTAAACTTTTACTTTTTTGATAAACTAAAAATAAAGGTTTATTTTTGGATAAGCTACTAATTACGATCATACTTTTCTGATCCAGTCATCACTCCCTAAGAGCTAAATATAATACTTCATTTATTCCAGAATAAATTATATACAGCACAATACATAAAATAAATAATTAAACTAAAAACAAAATAACCTATCTATAAATTAAAATATATCTAATTAAAAATAAAACATTATATTATATAAAAATAGACCCCAGGTCACTACGGTCGCAAGGCAGGGTGCCTAAGAGACTGGCAGCATTGCCTCGTTGTATGGCCAGACTTAATCTCTGGCCAAAATGCGCACCAGCTCTTAGGTCCCCAGAAACGTCGATCAGGCGTGTGGAGATTTCTTTAAAAAATTGACGCGCCTCTACACCCCAAGGCCCTAAAGTCTCCACGGTGAAAGGCGCAAATATATAAGGCTCACCTAGAGCTGAATATTTGCGCCTCTTGAGCTAAATTAAGGCTTTGGATCTTCTGGTAATCTACAGAGAATAAAAGTACGGATCGAAAACATCAAGAAACCTTGAAAATAACTTTTCTTTTGGCTTTGCCGTAGTCGTGTAAAAATGTATACACCTTCACAAACAAGAGAAGGCCAAAGCAACTTGGGAGCCTGTGCCAAATGAGAGCATTAGTCTCGTGTCGTGGTCGCAATTAGAATCCTAATGAGGATATCGTGAGGAAGTGTCTGCGAGTAGGCATCTGTTTTAGTTACGTGTCTTGAGCTTTGTTTACGGAACAGCCAAGTAAAAAGGGTACTTACTCATCAAAGGGTAGACATCATCTAACCTAAAAATTAATGCCCATCCAATTTTGATTTTTTAGTGTGTTGTCATACTCATGGTGACATTTTAATTGATGTCTCCATGAGTATGTGTGGTAATTTGACTGTGATTGGACTTGCCCGTGCTCTGATCTATCAACAAATCATTAATCGAAGCATCGTCATTGTAAGGAATAGTTTGCGCGCTATTTATGGAGTGAAAATACATATCCAGATTGTCAGGTTCGTGTCATTTAGGTATACACTAGTTGGTGTTGACTTACTGATTTGGCTGTTAGGTATTTTGATAAGCCGGTAATGAATAAAAAATTAGAAGAAACGCTTATAGGTATTGCTTGTAAGCGTTAACCGAGAAGTGGGGCGCGCAGTTTTAAATTAGACCACATTTACTGACATTATCGTCATCATACGAGCTACAAGAAGACAATATATACTGCTAGACATAGGCCTCAAACATGTACTTGCTTACTACGAAATACTCAATGACGTAATATGCGTTATAAATAACTTTTCCCTTATATTGGCGTTGCCATACAAAGCAATTTCTCAACTTTTGTAAAATCTGAGCAACTCTTAGAGTTGTTCTTGTTTACATTAAACTTGTTTCCTTCCAACTTTCGTTGGAACTCTTTGAACAGCTGCGAGTGCTATCGAGTTAGAAAAGATTTCCGCATATTGAAGACATGGGAACTTATTCTATATTTTCCCTAATAGGGTAGATTCCTACTATAGTGAAATTAAATTATTTGTACATATAAATTAATTTGTATTAAAAAATAATTAATTACTTATAATAAGAGAAAAACGTCACAAATTAATGTCACTTGTCATTGATGAAATCTATTTTAAACGTGCTTTTAAGAAGATTTATTAATTCATGAAAATTGATAATGAGAGCGCCATTAGACTCCAAAAAATTTGAAAGTGTGTCATAATATAAAATTGTACAGCAAGTTTCTTCGTGCAACAAATATGTTTGGAATATTATAGACTTGTGTGTTACATGTACAATATAATTTTATATTATTAATTTATATGTGTAGGTTTTTTTATAGACCTGTTTCTTAGCCTTTCGTAACTTACTTAGAGCCTTAGGTTTTAAGTATAGCTAAGTTAAAAAAAGAAAAATTGTTTTCTTCAATAACAAGTTTATTTGGAATTTTCAGGCAAATTAAAAATTGCCGAGCAAGTGCGAGTCGGATTCACGCACGTAGGATTCCGTACCATTACTTAAAAAATCACGTTTATTGAATGGGGTCCCCACTTATTTATTTATGTATTTTGTTAAAGCGGCAACAGAAAAACATCATCTATAAAAATTTCAACTGTCTAACTATTACCGTTCATGGGATGCAGCCTGGTGACAGACAGACGGACAGACATACGGACAGGCAGACAGACGGACAGACGGATCGACACACGGACAGCGGAGTCAATAGGGTCTCGTTTTTACCCTTTGGTTACGGAACCACAATAAGACTTTCAAGCTTCACCCCCCACATTAAACCGTTAAACTGGTTTTCATCAAATAAAGCTAAGAACCATCTCGATCAAGTAAGCTTTGAAACAAAAAAAAACCGCATCAAAATCGGCTAAATTGTTTAGGTTCTACGTCTAAACACACAGACATGTCAAATTTATAATATATCTTTTTCGTCGGGGGTTAAAAAGAGAATTTCATGAGTATATAGTATATAAATATTTTGGCCCGAATTTCTCCTAAACATGGCACTACAGATCATAGGGAACCATTACAGTGACCAAGGACGAGTAACGACGCGTGAAATGACTCTCCCTTACAAGCAATCGGGAAAATTTTCCTAGTCAAGCCAAAAACAGCCCTGTGTCTAAGGGATAAAGTACATATTAGGTTTGCCGAAACGGGCATCCCGTTTTTATGGTTAATTTTACGAGGGCAGTGTAAAGTATAAAAGTGATAGGAAACGTGTGAACTGGTGATATAGTGAAATAAAATGTTCTGCATGGTCAGGAAGCGAGGGAAACTATTGAAAACTGATATAGCGTAGGCTTTGTGATAAATATGGAATTTTTTAAAAACTACTCTTTGAAATCTCTCCACAGTCTACAATATGAATTCACGTGTCTATCTTAAAATTTGTAAAGGCCCATTTTTACACAGTGAAAGTTTACTGCTTGTTGGGTAATTTTATAAGCAATAAATGATTTTTAGGGCAATACGCACCTCCCCCTAACCTTGTTCCTCTGTCGGAAGAGCTGCCTCCGGGCCAAAACCTACCTTGGGCAACCTGGAGGTGCCTAAATCGACTACGTACTGAGAAGGGCAGATGCGGTCACGAGCTCGCGAAGTGGCGATATTGAAAAATCGGAGACCCGCTGCCAATGTGGTCACGCCGATCAGACCATGCAGCACCTTCTCTTGTGTCCATCGTGCCCGACCAGCTGTACAAAGTTCGACCGTTACGCGTCAGTCGGAGAGAGGCATAAGAGTGGCAACTTACTGGAGGGACATAATTTAGTGTAATTTGAGCCAATCAACATGAAAAGAAAAAGAAAAATTTAAATCCGTATGTTTAAACCATGCAAGTATATTATTTCAATTTTATTGTTAGTAACAGGCAATTAACATGTCATAATAGTGAGTAAATTCTTTTGTCGCGCCAAAAAGTAGCCTCACAATAATTCATATGAGATAAGTGTTGGACAGTGTTAATTTAGGCTCTAAACTAACACTGTCCAACATTAATCTCATACGAATTTTTGGGAGGCTACTTTTTACCCTAAACTTGAGGTTGTGTAGAGTTTCGTCCGACAGGCAGACCTCAGGAGTGGAAGGCGCGTGTCATGTTAGCGCGCCTATCCTTTTCGGGCCGAGAGTCCAATCCGATGGCTGCTTTGGATCCTCTGACTAAAGCAGGGGGTGCCGGGTAAGCTACTTTTTCCGCGGGTAACACCGCGGAGCGCAGCTAGTGTCTGATAAATATCTACACACCCGTTGTCGATCGACTAAACTCCATTGACTACGGAGAGCACTTAAGGCCTTGATCCGATGCTAACCATTGTCCCTTAAATTGATTTGACGACCCTGAAGAGATCCTCATTTTGAAATCCTCCGTGTTGTTCAAATTTTGTACCCATAAAAAAATTCTAGGTCTATGTTTGTACCTATTCAAATAAATGGTTAAGTGCGTGTCTTTAGTCCGAAGTTACAGGTTACAAATTGGGACTTTATTTACTCTTTTAGAAAACCTCGATTTTTAATAAATTCAGTACCTTTTAACAAAATCGAATCAACCTTGAATACTTCCATACATAATCTGTGATGATTCAGTCTAAGACAGACTTTCTTTATCTTAATTAGCGTAAAACAGTCCACATCATAGACCTAGATACTAATAAATCTTGTAAGGTACTAACAGTTAGGCAATTATTTATATTAAGCACAGTCTTAAAACAGCACGCCGCACTGCCATTCAGCACTGAAATTACTAAAAAACGACGGAAAGATATTGTTTGCTCCAAAAACGTACAGACAAAACATGCCTTCTCTTCTAGATTTTTCCTATCCCTTGGTCCACTCCTTTACAATAGACTTAATAATTAACTAGAGTTGTATCCCTGCACTCTAAGTTTGATTAAGAAAATACTCCAAGAAGCCCTCCTGAATATGTCGTATGAAGATACAGAGGAATTACTAGCAGTTATATCATAAGTACACCTAAATTTATTTAATTATTATTATCTCATTTTACATTTTTCCATTTCTTGAACCATTGTTTTATTTTTTTAATTGTTTATTGTCTATGTTTAGTGTAGCTTCTAAGCGCCTGAAACACAGGGTGTTTTTCATCCTAGCTCAGGCACCATTTATTTTTGTAATTCTTTATATAATAATAATAATATTCATTTATTCAGACAACTCAGTCCATTTGTTAGTACATACAAACTTAAAATTCTAATAATAACTAATAAATTAATTTATAATTCAAATTAAATTAAAATGATAAGTTGTTGAAAATTAAAAATTACAAAAAATATTATACAAAAATTATTTATTTTAATTCAATTTAAAAAAGACATCCAGTCTCCAACTATAAGGCTGGCCTCCCATGCAGCCTAGCTAACCTGATAAACAGAGGCGAGTCCGTTCTGTCTGCAATCATCTGTAGAATGCTGTTTGTGCTCTCCCGAGTTCGCCTCACTAGTGATGCCACTTTTTTGCGCATAACAGCATAGAAATCGCTGACTGCAGCATCGGCAAACATACCGAAAGCGCTACAATAGCGGGGGAGCCGAAACAATTCTAAATATATTAGGCATTGTAGGCTTTCTGCGTGAAGCTGAACCACAGATTGCCTGTGTAAAAATTCTGATAGTAATATATTTAGTAGATAAGTAATAATTTGAATAAAGTCAACTTGACCTCTGCTGTACACCTAGCAAATCTGTGAGCCAGCATATTACCAAGCACCGACAATGCCCTCTGCTCTCTTTCAATATCACAATCGTCAGTCATAGTCTCTGTCAATATATGACTTGTATTTGAATTGAGAAACACTGTTTAGTGGCACACCATTAAGTGTTATTGGAGGAATAGTCGCAGGACCTATATTGCCACTCTTAAAAGGCTTGAATTCACTCTTTTTCTCATTGTACCTCAAACTCCTTACTTTTTGGGTAATAAAATAGGAAGAAATGGTAACAATACTCTAATCAAAATTCCTCGAACTGTAATAATGTATACAAAAAATTAGGCAGACATTTTCATCCTAAGACAAAATGGGCACTTATCACAAATTTCCGAGATTCCCGGCAATTCCTCAAGGAGCTCCATAATTTCATTCGAACGGGAGCGGCCATTTTGGGGTCTCGATTTTGTCCGAAGCGTAAAAGCACAGTAGGGCACGATTAGTCAACCGTCTAGGGCCACAGATATAAAGGGATGCTTTCAAATAAGCGCATGATTGCAGGACAAAAATCTACTATGGAAGAATAACTTCAAACATTATCGTGAATGTTTGAAGTTATTCTTCCATAGTATATTTATATTATCGGGGAATGTTGTTAACCGTTCGGGGGAGTGAAGCTAGTTTCACATAAATGAAACTATCTTTTATTCGGAACTTCGTCTGCCTTAATTTAGTACTTTGCAATATAGTCTACTTTTGTATGGTAAAATAAGAGGGCCCATACAAAGTTCCACTCCCCTTTTCATCCTCTTAATGAATCATTTTTGGGATAATAATTCTTTGTCCTTCCTCGGGTCTTACACTATATCCGTATACAAAATTTAATCTTAAGCAGTTCAGTGGTTAAAGCGTGAAGATGTAACAAACAGACAGACAGTATTACAGTTTATAAGGATTATAGTCGCATGACACAGCATCAACATTCGGGTAGTGACTATCCTAGCATTATACAGTATCCGCTAATTGTCCGCTAGATGGCGTGAAACAGTCAGAACCCTTTTGACAGAAAAATTGTATTTAGTTTTGAAGTATCGCTTACTTGATTATACTAAGTCTTACTGTCAATGTTTAACGACTATTCGAAGACTCTTTTCGATTTTCGATTCGATTTGGAAAGTTCTTTTGTTTTAAGGTGTCTTCTTGTCAGGTGTTCCATAGAAATTTGAGCTAAATCGGTTGTGTAGTTTGGAGGTGAGGTCGGTTTTTAGTTTTAAAAAATTATACAATGATATCTTCACATAATTAATGCTCAACAATCTACATGGTACCTAGTTCTGTGTTTATTCTGTACAAAAAGACAGAAAGATCTTCGTGCAGTGGGCAAGATATATAGGCACGATGGGTTGTTTCAGTGTGGTATAAACATTATAGAGCTTGTCAACAATATGCTTCTTTATTACAGTTTTTTTTACCAACTTTTTAATAGCAGGTTGGACTACAGATGAAATTATGAGGTAAAAACAATTTTTACCCAGGGGCTCCTGTGTTGCTAAATGGGACACTGCGTAAAAGCCATGATGGAATGGCAAATCGGGGTAATTTGGAAAATAGAGTAATCTGTAGAGCTGGTTGACGCTGCAAATGCATTGGTTTTATCAGAAAAGGGGCTTGTTGAAAATTGGGCTTCTGCAATTACATTTGAGAATGAAGATAGAAGAACGAAGAAAAGGCTAATATCATTAGTAGGTAAGTAATGATGGCGCTATCGATCTGTGTATCGTAATGCGATGCAAAGAACTGCAAGATCCAAAATGTTCTGTATCTACCCCATTGGGGATAAAAACGAAATAGGTTTGTATGTATACGGCAAAGTTTAACTTAGTTATCGACCTTAAAAGCGGTCTTCCCGTCTTACTTTTCATACAAACGCTCGTACGTGATTATGGCGTTGTAGCTGATCTTTTTTGAAAACTTTTGAACTTACATGTATCTTCTGCGCTATTTCTAGGTATGTATAGAAATAAAAAATTAAAATTTAGAAAAACAAAGTCAGAATAAGCCTCCAAAAATCTGATTTTTTTGCACAAATTTTAGCTAAACTTCTACCGTTCATAAAGTACTTATAAACTGTAAAGGTAAAAAAAATATTTCAATACAAACCTTGCGAGGTTTGTATTGAATTTTTTTTTATGGAATGATATTTTTATGGAAAAAAAACTCTTCAGACTACTTGTAGATAAATCGTACTATTCTGTTTAAGAATTTTTCAGAGACGACAAGCTTTAATTTTACCATTATTCAATGATTTCATAGACTTAATTATAGACTACCCTTTTATTACATGACATTTATTAATATACCAATTTTCTTGACATTTAAGTAAAGTTAATACCTATTTTTAGTTCCTAAATATTTGTATGCTAAAAAAGGCAAGACATAGCGAACTACTTTATATTATATTGTAACATCTTATCTATTTGTACCTATGTTTGGCAAATAAATAAATGATTGATTGATTGATTGATTAATTTTTATTTTCATACTGTTAACATTATTAAACATGTTCTCTATAAATCACGTTTGGAGTCTTTCCTTCGGGAGCTAATATGAAAAGACCTGAAGCATTACTAACCCTGGAGAAAGCCACATAAAGTTGGCCTTGCGAAAAACCCGTCCTTAGGTCGACACCAGCGGTTTTAAGCTTCTGACACTGCGACTTATTTACTGTCATAGCAAAACATGTAGACAAAGAGAACGGTGTATGTTCAAAAGGAAAATTGTTGGAGATCAGTGGTATGCGCGGAATAAAAACAGTTTCACTGGTACCACTCACTGTGGGAATCTCAGTTTCAATTAAATTTCGCTGCAAAGCATTGACTTTATTTCGAGTTCCGTAACTCAGTTTCGGCGGAGTCAAATTTCGCATCAGCATTATCGGCACTCCGACATCAAAACTTATTTTGTGAGCTGAGAGTTCATTTGCTGCAAGTGAATTTAAAAACTCAACTGGATAATTGGTGGCGTCGTCCTGATCAATTACACTATCGAAGAAAGTATAAACCACTTCATCACCAATAATTTGCGTCATCATTTTTTCATCAATCGCTGCGCAATGTTAATTTTTTGGTATAAATATGGCGTGTTCATATAATCAAGAATTTTCCTGGTGCGTTTTGCTCTGAAGGCCCGCAAATACTGAACTTACAAGTTTTCCTTCGGAGCAAACAACTTTGCCAAGTATTACGGGAAGACCCACCTGACCATTCTCTTCAAGAAACAGACCTTCCCCAACTTTTAATAATATTCTTGAAAACTCGTGGGCATGTGAACTACCGCCAAGCTGGGCTCTCATGTATATTGTCAATTTGAGCTTTTGTATTTGACGCCACAGATTAGGCTATTTTAATGAGGAGTTAACTTCATCTGCCGTAGAGCCCCGATTTATAACTGGAAGAGTTTGACGAAAATCTCCCACAACAAAAATATGACATTGCCGATTGGCCTGTCATCTTGACGAATATCTCGCAACTTTCCATTAACAGATTCTACTGCCTAGGAATTAATCTCATCTGCCCTAGTGCCCCGACTTATAACTGGAAGGGTTTGACGAAAATCTCACGACAACAAAAATGTGACATTGCTGATTGGCCTGTCGTCTCGACGAATGAAGCGCAAAGTCCTATCAACAGCTTCTACTGCCTAGAAGTTAATCTCATCTGCCCTAGTGCCTCGACTTATAACTGGAAGGGTTCGGCGAAAATCTCCCGACGGTAAAAATGTGACATTACCCATTGGCCTGTCATCTCAACGAATGTCTCGCAACGTTCTACAGCTTCCAATGCCTTTTGTTGGCCATTGTGCATTCATCCGAACCGATTAGATGGCAAATGAGAGGTTTAGCCAGTTTAGGCATGTCGATATCAAAAATTAGGCCCAAACTGTTACCGCCTTCATCACGTGGAGTTACTCTCAGCTTATGTTATTATATTATGCCAAATAAATTTTAACCTGATATCTTAGATTTCCACATCAGATGATTATCGATTTTTGGTAAACAAATATTTATGCAAATAAATTTCACTTGGTTCTGCATCAGGTGTTCCAAATCTTCAATTCTTAGGGTTCCGTACCCAAAGAGTAAAAACGGGACCCTATTACTAAGACTCCGCTGTCCGTCTGTCTGTCTGTCTTTCTGTCACCAGGCTGTTGTATCTCATGAATCATTATAGCTAGATAGTTGAAATTTTCAAAGACAATGTATTTCTGTTGCTGCTAAACAAAAACATACAAAATTTAGAATAAACTTAATATTAAAGGGGTGATTTGATGATTGGCAAACGTGATTTTTCATAGATTATGGTACGGAACCCTATGTGCGCGCGTCCGACTCGCACTTGGGTGGTTTTATTATACCTCAACAAAAATGCTCATGAGGTTTAACAACTTTTGATAAGGCGGCATTTTTATATTTCTTATAATTTAGCTGGACCATTATAGTTCTGCATCATGTGTTCCATTTTCAAAAATCAATTATAGCCTATATGTTGCCCAGGCTTCACAGCTATATAACAAAAAAAGTTTCATTCCAATCCATCTAGTATTTCCGGAGATAAGCGTGTACAAACGGACAAACAGACGAACAGACGAACAGACAAAAAGACGAACAGACGAACAGACGAACAGACGAACAGACGAACAGACGAACAGACGAACAGACGAACAGACGAACAGACGAACAGACGAACAGACGAACAGACGAACAGACGAACAGACGAACAGACGAACAGACGAACAGACGAACAGACGAACAGACGAACAGACGAACAGACGAACAGACTAACAGACGAACAGACGAACAGACGAACAGACGAACAGACGAACAGACGAACAGACGAACAGACGAACAGACGAACAGACGAACAGACGAACAGACGAACAGACGAACAGACGAACAGACGAACAGACGAACAGACGAACAGACGAACAGACGAACAGACGAACAGACGAACAGACGAACAGACGAACAGACGAACAGACGAACAGACGAACAGACGAACAGACGAACAGACGAACAGACGAACAGACGAACAGACGAACAGACGAACAGACGAACAGACGAACAGACGAACAGACGAACAGACGAACAGACGAACAGACGAACAGACGAACAGACGAACAGACGAACAGACGAACAGACGAACAGACGAACAGACGAACAGACGAACAGACGAACAGACGAACAGACGAACAGACGAACAGACGAACAGACGAACAGACGAACAGACGAACAGACGAACAGACGAACAGACGAACAGACGAACAGACGAACAGACGAACAGACGAACAGACGAACAGACGAACAGACGAACAGACGAACAGACGAACAGACGAACAGACGAACAGACGAACAGACGAACAGACGAACAGACGAACAGACGAACAGACGAACAGACGAACAGACGAACAGACGAACAGACGAACAGACGAACAGACGAACAGACGAACAGACGAACAGCAGACGAACAGACGAACAGACGAACAGACGAACAGACGAACAGACGAACAGACGAACAGACAAACAAACAGACGGACATTTTTTTTAAATTCTTCATCCATTGTTATGTCTCCTTCGCCCCAAAATTTTTTTTGGAAAAATATTCACAGACTAATTTTTTTACTGTTTTATTATAGTATAGATAAATAGATTACAACGTCTCTCTCTTTCCCTTTCCACTTAAAACTGCATAATAAATCACATCAAAAACGTTTTGTATTGTAAAATAGGTAAAAATATTCCAAAGGCGTGCTAGACATCATTCTTAATTAATAATTATGATAATATAGATAACTATAGTGCAATTGTTTAGGTATTTAAAAAAATGTAAACAATCTTGACATGTCTTTTTATTGAAAAATTACAAATAAGTTATGTAATTTTATAATTTATAAAACAAATAATTTGTTATTTGCGAAGGTATTGACTTCTATACTGTAAATTTCAATAAAAAGACATGTCAAGATTGTTAACGTTCTTTTAAATACCCAAACAAATGGACTATTATTATCTGGACTGGTATTCTCAGTCCAAATATCTAATTTTAATATCAGTATATTTTGTAAGTTGATGTTTTTGGAGAAAATGCTGCAGTACAGTTTTTTACCGCTTCTTCCGTACTTGCGCTTAGGAGGCGGCAGTAAACTTAATTGTAAGTAAATGATCTGAAGTAAACAACTAACTATTATGAAATTGAAAGGTAAAATTGACAATTACTAAGTGATACAAATAAAAGATTTTCGACTTTTTTTTTGACTATTTTGTGTTCGGCATTATTAGCCATAGTCACTACTTCTAGGCGTTTTATTTCTAAGTTTTCAAGGAATGATTGAAATTAGTTCGTCTTTTAGATTATCCGAAAATAATGGACCCATATTTTTTTAGTTTACTAAAAAAGTAAAATTCACAAAGATACGGAGCATCAAAGTTCCGAAGTGGGGCTAGCGATGTCAGCGCTAAGTAAAAATCATACCTACCTAGCCGCAACTTCATGTGAAATTTCAACGCGCTTTATCTTTGTCATTTCTTGTTTCTCAGAGGAAATGAAAAATACGTGTTTAATTTTTTTATTAAATCTAACCGATGGGCAAGGAATATTGTTCTATTTTTCATGCCTCTTTTAAGTACCTAGTAAGCAAGCCTGCTAACACTGCCAACAGCCTAGATATTAATATTAGACTGGCATTAGCACAATATTTCATACTTTTAATATCGCTCCTGTAATCCGACCGCCCGCCGGCCGCATCGTCCTGTGCAGCCGAGTCGTTAGTTTAAATTATATTTTCTACTAACTTTAGTTTTATAGCTCACACGCTGTGAAATCCCACCTTAAAAACAAAGATGCAGAATTAGTGGAAGGAACGTGATTTCCCCTTACAACTGACTTACATTATTGCGCCTACTCAGCGACTCAAAGTGGATCTTGGCCTCCAACATTAGAAGATGCCACATTTGCATCTGCTTGTTTGTTTTGTGTCATCTGCACATCTTTTTGGATGAGTTTGACGTCATTGCAGGCTTCATCTTTAAAGCGGTATCTCTGAGATATCTTCCATACTCTCTACTATTGTTTTTATAAGTCTTCTTTACCCACATGTTGGCTGGAAGAAATCGCTTTACTAGATATATTTTTCAACACACTTACTCGTAAAGTGTATCTAATTTCATCGGTTTTAGATATATAAAGCAGCTCAAAAAAAAAAACATGCTCGTTTTATAAACGCTTTAGAACTGGACCGTCCGCCGTCGCGCGACGCCTGCTAGTATAGTAGGCCGCGCGCTGCTCTGATTTTAAAAAGTAAATTGTCAGGAAAACTACAAGTGTGAATTACGGTGGTCGAGTTTATTAAAAGTCAAAGAATTCACTTTATTAGGTATTTTCCCCTGCAAGGTTAAACACTGCACTCGTCTCTATTACGCGCCCTCGCCTGCGGCTCGGGTTGAATTTCCGCCTCGTATGTTATAACCACCATAAAGCACTTATATCGTAATGTACTATTAAATGTACTTTTTATTATCGTAATACTCAGAAATTTTATCTTATCTTGGCCCAGTCAGCAAAGTCTCTCCTTTCCCCTTGCCGAATCTCATAGTGATAGGATCCCCATAAAAAGCGAAGTCTCATGCAAAATGTTGAAAAAAAAAACAATTATTATGATTTGGCTGGATTGGCTTACTATGCAAGATTGAGCTTTTCTTGAAGGATATGGCTAAATGGCTGGGTAAAAATATTTTTGATAAATGATAGTAATTTGCTCTGGGTTGCTTATCTTAACTTTCAGAAATGGATACAGCAGAAAGAATTCCTTGTTTATTCTTCTGTGAATCACATATAAACGACACGAATATAAAAAGACATTGTTAAATAAGCAGAAAACATGCAAGATGTCCGAAAGTAGTGCGCAGCAGAAAATCCATCAGTCTGTGCCAGTCTCTAGTTTTTCTAGGGTTCCGTACCCAAGGGATAAAAATGGGTCCCTATTAGTAAGACTCTAAGTTCCATCTGTCTGTCACCATGCTGTACGTCATGAACCGTGATAGCTAGACAGTTGAAATTTTCACAGATGATATATTTCTGTTGCCGAAACAATAACAAATAACTAAAAACAGAATAAAATAAATATTTAATAAAACAAACGTGCGCGAATCCGACTTATACTTGACCGGTTTTTTTTAAATCTCTTACAATTTACGTTAATAGTGCACTCATCCAAATGAATTATATCTGTGTTTTAAAGTAATAATGTGTAATTAAGGTCAATTTAAATGGAGGCACGATACATCTTGCTAAGTTTCCTTTACTACTGGTGTTTAATTACCTAGGAGCATAAAGGCAGTTAAGGTAACATGTACCTATGTAATAAATGCTTAGTGTAAGAAATATATGTTTATTACTTTTGTGCCTACTACGCTAGTTTATATTTATCCCGAAGGTAGACTGGTAGAGATTGCTAGTAGCATTAAGTCCGCCTTTTGTACTATTTATTATTGATTAATAAAGTTATAAATAAATATATACTCTTTTCAATCTAAACTACTTAGATCTGTTGTTACTTAGGACATATGCTTATATGTAGAAGTACATTTCAGTATTTTTATGCAAGTACAATATGTATGGTAGTTTATATATATACATAAGTATGTATGTATTATATATATGACTATGTATGTTTAAAAAAATTATTTATTTACGTTATATAATATATAATATAATGTTTATGTATGTATATATATTGTTGTAAGTATACATGTGTAGGTGTTTTACTTAGATTTAATATTAGTTTCATTTATCTTATGTAAGTACGAACTTCTATACCCTTCTTGTGAGTTTGTCCTATCTTCTTATTCGCCGGTTGACTGGAAGAGATTCCATTATGGAATAAGTCCGCCTTTGTCAATTTACTCTTTATGTTGTTATTTTATGTAATTGTGTGTTTTCATAGTACAATAAACTTATTACAAACAAGCAAACATAATTTAGAGAAAAGTGCTTTTAATAAAAAGTCTATTATTAAATAGAGAGGGGCAAATGCAACGCCAGTTTTCAATTCGCTACTTTAGAACAACAATCAAATACTTTTTATAAACGTAAAAACTAACAATTTCTATGGGATTTGTATGAAATATAGACTAATGATGTCATAGTTTCTTACAGTCAGGCGCTTTTAATGTCTGTTTTTCTGCAATAATAAATTTAAAATCACGTTGTAAATGGATATGATCATGACAAGTTACATTGTTTTGTGATGTTTAATTTTCTTAACAGTAACAAATAATTTAAGGTAAAGGCACTCAATTACGAGGGGTTCCCAAACTGGCACCATATTGCGATGTATTTAGAAAAACCGTGTTTTCTTTCAATTTACAAGTTATTTTTGTATGAAAAATACGTTATACAGATTATAATTTATTTCATCATGTTCATGTGAGCAACAGATTGTTTTAGTGTGTGTTCAATTCAAAATAATCGGTCATTTTGAAGCTAGCAGCTGACTCGGAAGCGCGCTTCATACATTACGGACCTAATTCGCGTGAGTTCAACGATTGTTTAAATAGTGTTTTATACGTGATTTTTATACTATTTGAGTGTTTGTTTAAGTTGAAACATTAAAAGCGTTATGTTTTATATCGAAAACCGTTAACATTGGAGTATTTTCTTCTGAAGTTGAGGAGAAAATAAGATTTTAAAATATCGCGGCATTAGGTTCCAAATACTTGAGTCGGTTCCTAAATGCCGATGTATACCACGGAATTTCAATTTCATAGAGGTTAACTTTTTTATTTTTTTGGATGCTTTATATGATTATGAAATTAATGTTTTTGAACTAATCACTTGAATAACTAACAAATGTAAAATTCTATTTCCAAGGTACACTGTGGTGTCGTATTTATTAGTTATAGTAGGTCAAAGAATATCTATTTAGGTACTTTATTAATTCGGTGTATGGAAAAACCACGTCAAAAAAATTAAAATATTAATGTGTTCTGTTCTAATCCTGAGTATATTGTATTGATTTTTCGAAAGATATTGCTAGTAAGCTTTAATTTACTTACAGTATATTGTCAAGTATTCTATTTTTTATTACTCGGAATAAAAAACTTATTTGAAAGTTATGAATGTCAATTCCGATGAATTTAAGACGGAATAAGGTTATATGAATACTTTATTCAGTGGTATTGATGATATCAGCAAAATACAGTGTTCATTATCTTACGCAGTAAGTCTAAGTACATAATACTGCGATGCCATTTTAATAATCATGTTACATAGAGAATAAGACTTTTTACGAGATAAGTGAGTAGTACTACTAAATTTATAAATAAAGAAAACCAATAATATAATTATATTTCTAAGTACATCATACTGTGATGCCATTTTAATAATCATGTAACATTGAGAATAAGGCTGATTTTAAATCCAAAGACAATAAATACACTTGATTTTTGAACATCATGTTTCACTATCCCCACTTCCATTCCCTTATATTTTGTACACTCGGATTTAGGAACAAAATGAATCGGAATTTTAAGTCGGAATAAGGGCCCTCGGCCTCATTTATATTTTTACATAAATTCAAATCTATAATATTTGTTTACTGTCAAACTGTAAGTATTACATATTTCAAAACTAAGATAAATGTCACTGCTGATAAAAATAGCCAATTCTACAAAAACATACATTAAATACTTAAATTTTGATGTTCATTTAACTTCAGATGAAAACACCGCGGAATTATTTGTGATCTAAGAACGTACCCAATTCTCTTAACACAAATATTGTAAACATTTAATTTAAATTATTTTTTACCGAGTGAAAGAGTAAAGTAAATAGAAAATTAAATGCTACGTTCATTTACATTTTTCGAAAGCCAATCTCTTAAAATTGGTTGCCAATTGTCAATATATCAGTGAAAAGATTGTTATTTGAAACCGACTTTTCGATTTAAATGGACAATTAAACGTCTATTGGAATTTATTTTTGAATGGCGAGAACATAAAGAAGTAATTATTCCAATTTCGACAAATACTTCGCTGCAAAAACATTCTAGAATTACGTGCCTGTTAAGAAATTACTTCCAGCCCCCCGAACAAGCCGGTTTCCGTAAAGGCTTTAGTACCACGGACCACATTCATACGCTCCGGCAGGTTATAGAGAAGACGAGGGAGTATAACCGGCCGTTATGCTTAGGGTTCGTGGACTATGAAAAAGCCTTTGATTCGATCGAAACGTGGGCCGTGCTTCAGTTTCTCCAGCAATGCCGTATTGACTATCGGTATATTGAAGTTTTGAAGTGCTTATACAGTAACGCCACTATACCAGTCCGAGTACAGGAGCAGTGCACGAGGGCTATTCCACTGCAAAGAGGTGTAAGACAGGGAGACGTTATATCTCCGAAATTGTTCACCGTTACACTGGAAGATGCCTTCAAGCTTCTGAACTAGGAAGGATTTGGCATCAACACCAATGGCAAATATATCACTCACCTTCGATTTGCCGACGATATCGTTGTCATGGCAGAATCGATGGAAGACTTAAGTAAATGCTCGGAGACCTAACTCTAGTTTCCTAACAAGTTGGCCTTAAAATGAACATGGACAAAACGAAAAGTCTAAGTCAAAGTTAATAAAAAAAAAATTTATCTTTGGATATTTAAATCACTTGATAGTTGTCATTTCTTTTTTCTTTCGATTTCTTAATAGTAAGTGGTTGACGTCAGATCATTTACTTACAACTAAGTTTACTGCCGCCTCCAAAGCGCAAGTACAGAAGAAGCCGTAACAAACTGTACTGCAGCATTTTCTCTAAAAACGTCAACCTTACAATTATACTGATATTAAAGTTAGATATGTGGACTGAGAATACATTGCTATGTCATAATTATTAATTAAAAATGATGTCAAATTTGAAATTAATGACAATTTGTAAATAAAACACATGTACCGATTGTACTCAAATTATGTCATTTGTGAGTGTACAAATTTAAAACTTTAAGAGGGACCCACGCCAAGCTCAAGCTAGACGTTCTTGTCTTTAAGATAATCATCGGTTTCATAATAAGCCTTCTCACAATCAAAAATAATGTTGAATGCCCATGTCGCGCCACTACCTGTTTATGTTGGGAGCTCCACCCTCGAAGTTGTAGATCTACCTGGGTCAGTTGATCCAGGCAGGAAGTTCCAGCTTCGAGGAAGAAGTCTTTCGATGAATCCGACTCGGCTGGGCAGCGTTCGGGAAGCTACGCAGTGTCTTCTCGTCCAAAATATCTCAGTGCCTCAAGACGAAAGTGATTAATCAATGTGTGTTACCAGTGACGACTTATGGATCTGAAACGTGGTCCCTTACTATGGGTCTCATAAGAAGGCTTAAGGTCGCTCAGCGCGCTATGGAGAGGCAATGCTCGGTGTTCCTCTACGTGATCGAATCAGAAATGAGGAAATTCGTAAAAGAACAAAAGTCACTGACATAACCCAGCGGATTAGTTCGTTGAAGTGGCAGTGGGCGATGGCCGATGGGACAAAAAGGTTCTCGAATGGCGACCGCGTACTGGCAAGCGAAGTGTAGGACACCCACCCACAAGATGGTCAGACGATCTGACCAAGTTCGCTGGAAAGCGCTGGATGCAGGCCGCTCTTGATCGGTCATTTTGTAAATCCTTGGGAGAGGCCTATGTCCAGCAGTGGACGATATGCGGCGGAAATGATGAAGAAAATGCAGGGTAGGTAT
Organism: Acrobasis suavella; assembly: GCA_943193695.1. Taxonomy (NCBI): domain Eukaryota; kingdom Metazoa; phylum Arthropoda; class Insecta; order Lepidoptera; family Pyralidae; genus Acrobasis; species Acrobasis suavella. The sequence goes on along the minus strand of OW971945.1, from coordinate 5,143,080 downwards.
TCTATATCAAGTGTCACAGGATTAAAATATATAAGAACTGACTGTATAATTATAAGCAGGTTGACTGGAAGAGATCCCTATATGAGATAAGTCCACCATTGTATATTTGTTCTTTCGTTTTTTATGAACTTTATTTTGTTTTTTTTTTGGTACAATTAAGTTATAACAAACAAACAAACAAGAACTGACAGTGTGCAATTTGTCAACAAGTTCAAATATAACATCCATGATAACGATAAACCTTTTCTAATTTTAATAATACTATTCGTCATATTGTAAAAAGTATAACTTATATTATTTTAAAAACTTTTATTTATGAATATAAATTAATCTTTTTTTCTTATTACTCTTAGACTGTGTCACTAAATATATTATAATAGGCTCTGGCGACCTCTGGGACCTACTCTATAAAAATCTATTTTTTTCTTCATGTTTTGTTCTTAACAAATTTCGTCCTATGTCTTTTGATAAACAGACTTTATTTTTCCTTTACAAATAAATATATACGGACAAGTCTCACATATTGAGCTAGCCCCAAAGTGGGTTCGAGACTTGTCTTATGGGATACTAACTCAAAGATTACGTGAGAACTAGTACTTATTCTGTGACGATACTATAGTTTATAACAGATAAAGATCTCAATGTCGATTTTCTCAATAAGCTTGATCGTCTCATTAACAATTGTATTCGTTTCATTTTCTGCCTTCGCAAATATGATCACATATCATCTTTCCGTACTGAGCTTAAATGGCTTCCTATTCGTGAACGCAGACAAGTGCGAATTCTTTGCACACTTTTTGCAATTCTCTTTAATCCAAATTCTCCGGAATACCTAAAAAGCAAATTTCAATTTCTTTCTGACAGTCATGATCGGCAACTTCGTTCTGCAGACTCTCGTCTCCTTTTCATTCCTTAATATCGCACAAACTTTATGGCTAATTCTTTTACCCTACAAGCTTCACGGCTCTGGAATGCTTTACCCGTTGACATCAAAGAAATTTCCACTAAATTTTCTTTTAAAAGAAGAGTACATTCTCAACTTATAAATTTTTTTTTAATAGGGTCTATCACCGTCCTCATCATCGGTGTTGGTATGTAGTGTATGTATGTGTATGTGTGTATTTTGTATGTATGTTAAATGTGTATGTATCTGTAATATTTTAATCTAAAGTATATATTATAAGACATATTATATAGTATATATCTATTGTATTATATGTATAATTATGTATATGTATATTAAATGTAAGTATATTTTGTTGTAAATTTATTGTTTTATTTTTTGCGCCGCAACCATTTATCTGTTTTTCCCTATGGTTGACTGGGAGAGAACGCTTTTAGCGTTAAGTCCGCCAATTGTAAACAATTTTTAATTGTGGATCAATAAAGTTTTATGAGTGAATGAATGCATGAAATATAAAGATAAACATCCAAGACCCAGGTCAACCTGAAAATATTATTTTCCATCAAGACCTACCCGTGACCGAGGGAGCGAACCCGAAACCTATAGCACGGTACAGATATATACAGTATTGTATCTTCATACAAACGGTCGGAAAGCAAGTCATACCTACGCGCTTCCAAGGTCAGCATACACTTGTTTCGGGACTCGGCGTACAAACAGTCGCGGATGCGCCGCAGTTGCGAACGGTGATTTGCTGAGCAGTAAGCGTGCGATTTGTATGTGTTCGGTTGCTTGTATTCATCAGTAAAGCGCCCAGAGATAAATATTTTTAGGTTACTTCCAAACTCCGAAAGCTAAGACAAAATAAATTTTCATATTTAAGTTTTAATAGGTAAGGATTTCCCTTTTTACACACAATAAAATACCTGCTACTTAGTTACTTACATAATATATTATTGAAATAGACAAAATTTCAAAATTATAAATTATTTATGATGTTATTATAATATTTATTATCTACCTTGTAGTTACCTACCTAATAAGGTTTTCGGTAAGTAGGTACTACCTTTAATTTATTTTAAGTAAAATTATGTTTAATTAATAAGGATTTTATTGAATTAAAAAGTATTTTTTGTTAAACTTTTTATCCGAATGTGGTTTTTTCTACGTTATAATTTAATAATAAAGCATTTTGTACTTACAAATATAACAACGTACAAATATTTTTCTGTAGCAAATTTACAAGTGTGCAATTTTTGTTTAATTATTCTACTAACAATCAAAAAACATGGCATGTAATTGTTTTTTACTTAACGCTTCCTTTTTTTAATCACCTCACAATCACAAAACTAGTTAATCAAGTAGATACCTAGATAAAATTGAAATACTGTAGGCGGGCAGCCCTAGCGCACGCGTGGATTAGGTATATTTTTCAAGGACAGCGCCAAGTGACATTTGTACTTGTATTGTACCGTGCCTATAGTGTGACAGTGTGGCATGATGATCACTATACAGGGTGCTATTGAAATCATTAGCATTAAATTGATTTTTTTTCGTGTGCTTTATGATCATTACTTTTTCATTTATAATTGCAGTAATGGTATTTATCAAAGAGTCTAATGTTTAGAGATTTTCAATAACATTAAATGACTCTTGATTGACCTTTTATTACTCTTACTTTGTATCATGATAATTTAAACTTAAAGGATGCCAAAGAATTCAATTCCACCCTGTATAAATATCCCTTTGAGACATAGCTAGGCTTTGAGATATTTTGTGAGTCAATTATGTGTTGTACGTAGTATGTACTTTAAGTAGATATACAAATAAGTACGCAAGTATACCAAAAGTAAGAGTTATCATTGTATCTCTCACTAAAATACTTATTTATGTTAATTTCTAAGTAAATAATATCTCTCACTAAATACTATTGAGATAAATATTTGCTTTTCTGAGCTTCATATAAGTACCAAAACTTTTTATAAAATCATTGTATTATACTAGGTATTTAATTTAATATTTAGATATTTACCCCCTCATTCATAAAAAATACCAGATGTTTGCTAAACCTATTTTAGTTAAAATATGTTTTGTCTCGTACTTACAATGTCAAATATTCAAAAGAGGGAAAGGGACAAAAGATGTTTTAACAGACGTTTGCTAAATGGCTGTTATTTTTTATGAATATGAGGGTTAGTGTATAATTATCTTTTAAATGTACAGGTTAATCTCAGCCTATTTTGTTATATAATTTAAAAATTTTCAAAACTAAAATTTACCTCACCCTCTAACTACTCAACCGATTTTGATAAAATTTCTATTTGACTACCTGAAAAGTGTGTTTTTTCAAACAAAAAAGTAATTTTCAAATCGGCCCAGGCGTCTTCGAATAACCGGTGATTAATAGCGAAATACATAAAAAAATGATTCCGATGAATTGATAGTTTTCTCCTTCTTGGAAAAAAATCCGAAGTGCATTTAATTTTTCAGTTGATATTTGTGGTAATAAACTTTTTTAAATTAAAAAATACCTTTTTAAAATTTATTCTTAAGAATTCATTACGTTTAAGTTAGATTTAAAATTAGTTTTAAATTGGGATTTTGTTTTTAGTTTATTTGTCATATTTATTATTGTTTTGTTTTCTGTTTTAAAATGTCTTCATAACAATTTGCCATGAAAATAAAATTACCAATTTTGATTCACATGAATTCAACGAAAATACCATGCAAATGAATATCAACTCTCAATTGCTTAAAAACCACAAATTACGAAACGAAATATTCATCTCACATCGTCCGTCTAAAAGAATTCAATAGCCATAAAATGTTTTCTTGTCCGCCTTTTGGGGGCATAATTGCCCAAATTGACGTTGAGTATACACGAAATCTTGAGAAAAAATATGTCAAAGACACGTGTAATTTGACAAGCAAAGGTTAATGTCAGAGACGTTTACGCTAAGGGGCAAATAAGTAATGAAATTGAAAGCATTAAGAGCAGCCTTCCCGTCTTACTTTTCATACAAACGCTCGTACGTAATTATGGCGTTGTAAGTGATCTTTCTTGATAAATTTTGAGCTAACAGATATCTTGTGCACTATTTCTAGGTTTCTATCGAAATAAAAAATGAATATTTGGAAATACAAGTTCAGTATACGCCTTCAAAAATTTGCTTTTTAGCACAAATTTTACCTGAACTTCGACCGTTCATAAAGTACTCATAAATTATAAAAATAAAAATAATATTTTGATAGAAACCTCGCAAAAGTAATAAAAAATTTAAATAAAAAACATTATTTTCACAAACTTGTAAGGTTTACTGACAAAAACGTATTTCTTGGAACAAGTTTTATGAAATTTCCGCACCCTATAAATAGTTAATATTCGTTCAGTCGATAGTTAATAATAATTTCATTCAATATAGTGCATACTGTGCCCTAAGGCGCTATGTCTCCTTTTCGGTTTGCTTTTTTTTTGGACGACAGAACCGCCGGGTAGGGCCGCCTTAAGGAAAAAAGGTAATGCTGCCGTTATTTCAAAATAATATATTTAGGTAAGTAACGTTTCCTTAAATGCACTTGACAGCCATATATTACTGTTAGGAGAAAAAATCCTACATGTGCGGTTGCTGTTGGGGTCTTTCTTCTTCAAGTTCCTCACACATTTTTTTTTACAAGTTTGTGCCTCCGTGGCGTAGTGGTTACCATGCTAGTCCGCCACTGGGTTCGATCCCCGGTCAGGGTAAGTTGGAAAATGGCCTTTTTCAAATTGTCCTGGATCTTGGGTGTTTATCTATATATGTATCTATATAAATAAAAGCGAAAATCACTCACTCACTTATCACGAAATCTCGAAAACTACTCAGCCAATGAAGATGAAATTTGGCGAAAAGGTAGATTGTGACTAGAAAACGTCCGCTAAGAAAGGATTTTTGGAAATTCCATCCCTAAGGGGGTGAAATAGAGGTTGTCAGTTTGTATGGAAATTCGTAATTTTTAAAGTGAGACACATGAAATTTTAAATTTATTTTAATAGTTAGTATAAAATAATAATGCATTTATTACTTTTTGAAAAATACATTCCTATAGGGGTGAAATAGTTACATGGGCACATGACATTTTTAAATTAGTGGTCAATATAAAAAAAAATATATATAGGAATTAGATTTTAAAAATTTCATTCCCTGGGGTGCATAACGGGAACGGGATATTACAACACAATTTATAATGTAAAAAACCAATTAAAGATCCTATTAGAACCATTTTCGACTTCTACGCGGACGAAGTCGCGGGTTACAGCTAGTTTGTTATAAAATATAGTATCGTTGAGTTAATATCTCATAACACAAGTCTTAAACTTACTTTGAGGCTAGCTCAATCAGTGTTATTTGTCCCTGTATATTTATTTGAGGGTTTTTTTATTTGCTAATAAGCAAATCAAAAAAACCCTCACAAAAATGTGTGATTGTCAAGAACACCATTTAGTGTCGAGTAGTGGAACTACCGAAGTCATATCGGTAGTTTTGCTACTCATGCATTAAATAGCTATCCGTAGCGCCATCTATTATTTTGCTAGAGACTGCCCTGTTTTTCAAGCGTTAACGTCAATAACGTTTAAACGACTTAAGAATCCCCTTACCCTAGACTTTTCCATACAAACGTAGTCTACGTTTTATTTTGAAATGACATGTCATGTCAGATTTCGGTTAAAATAATTGTGTAATGTAATTTTAAAGAAATTGCAATTATCTAGGGTTATAATTGGTTTTCGATAGTAAAATTACGTAGAAAGAAAATATTAGGGTGTAGAAGTTTTTCCTACTGAGGGTCAAAAATGATATGATACACTGTATTCTCTTTTAAGTTCATAACTTTACCGTCGAAAACCAATTATAACCCTAGATAATTGCTATTTTTTTAAAATGACTCAATTTTGCCCATATCCGACATGTCGTTTCAAGATAAAACGTAGACTACGTTTGTATGGGAAAGTCTGTTTCTATCCAGGGTAAGGGGACTCTTAATAGATTTTCATTTAACGTAGCTAAGGACTACCGCAAAGGAACTTGCTTTCCGTTGGAACCGTTTGGAAACGCTCGCGTAAACCATTCGTAATGTGACAAATGATTTCAAAAATGCGTCCCCGGATCCGTCTAGCAACCCATCACTTTTAAAATGAAGTATACTCGTACTTTAAACGTAAACGTGGCTTATGAAGTTTCTGATTCGAGGCTTTGTCTACCCAAAATGGGATTAAAAATTAATTTGTGCGTTTTTTCCATGCTGATCTGGGATAAAGGAAAAAACTTAGAATGTACCAGCTGCATTTCTTCCCGCGCTCGCTAAAGCCGATGGAGGGAATGGGCGAGATATCAATAATGGTAATAGTCATGTTAATAGTTAATAGTACCCATCACTATTTGTTTTCTTTTTCCACCTTCGCACCCACCACCTCGCTTGCTTGCTTTTCGTGTGTGTAAGTGGCCAACACTAGTGTCAGATTTTTCAAGCTGCCTAAAGGCATCCGACATAGCTTGACGACTGCCATACAATGATGACAGCCGAGACCAACGGCTTACGTGCCTTTCGAAGCTCGAGAAATTTTCATGCCACTTGTGGTCACCAATCCAAGTGCGGACCACGCCCGGTGCCGCTTTACTTGCGAATGCGCTAGTAATGCACATTCCCGCCGGGCCACCGAGCTCCTAAAAGTCTAAAAGTGAGTTTCGCTAAAAGTGGCCTTTGAGTCTTGCTACCCTGGGCCCTGTCTGCTTAGAGCAGCAAGACCCCTAGTGCTTTGTCTGCCTCGTTAGGGATAAAGACGTGATAGTATGAATGTATGTTCTGCTTAGATTTATTAGATTTATTTTTTTACGATTGGTCTCTCGGGATGTAAAGTATTAGTTGCAAAGAAACTTTTTTCACTTGCTGAACTTTATTTTTTTACTTAGAGTCAATATACGCAGCTGGCCGACTTATCGAGGGTTAAGGGTGGCGACATCTTGCTTTATTTTTGTTAGAGGACGCATTCAAGTTTCCAAAAGTTTGTAGGCCTTTTTAGGGGTATGTTTCTAAAGGGTCAAAATGGGACCCTATTACTAAGACTCCGCTGTCCGTCCCTCCGTCTGTCTGTCACCAGGCCATATATCATGAACCGTGATAGCTAGACTGTTGAAATTTTCACAGATAACGATTTTTTTTGTCGACTTTTTTTTTAAATATTTTTTTTTTAAATACGTAGGGACGAATAACACTGATTGAGCTAGCCCCAAAGTAAGTTCGAGACTTGTGTTATGGGATACTAACTCAACGATACGATAAGGTTAAAAAATGCGAGTGGCACAGGTTACGATGCGAGCCTTGGCGAGCATCGTAAATTGACGCCATCGAGTATTTTTTGACTACTTATACAACGTTGCATACAATACTTTTTCTACGACTACATTTACTAAAATAAATACAAAAATAAACAAAGAAAAGTACGAAATACTACCATATGTTTGGTAGATACTAGGTATCTATGGAAGACACTTAATTTTTTTTTATTGACGTCTTCCTAGTGACTAAAAGTGCCATTTTTGAAACATGGAGTCACTTAAACGAATGTTTTTCATCACAAAAAACCGTTTGTTCAGTGACTCCACGTTTGAAAAATGGCACCATTTGTTAAAATAACGATTTTATTATGTTGGCAGTATGGTACATCTAAAGAAAAAATGTTATAGGTCTATGGCTAGGAGTATCGTTTTAGCGAAATAACGACACATGTGCTATTAGATTAGGAATAGACTATAGACTTTTCTGAAATCATATAATCTATGTTCTTATATTAGTGTTCGGGACCATTTAAAAGACAGATAACAGTACAGGAGTAGAAAAAATATTTTATCATACTAAAATGAAACCCATTCACCATATTTTACTCTATATATCACTTGGTTTGACTTCTATGACGTCATCCTTTAAATATAAATTCTTTTTCAATAATTCGCAGAATTTAGAAAAAATAATTGAACGAGCGAGCAAAGCGAGCGAAGTTCTTAGAGTCTACTTTAACAATCCGCGTTTGTATGTACGTATGTTTGTTAGATGATAACTGAGTAGTTTTGATCGGGGCTTCATAAAACTTGGCTCAAGTCACACTGCGGCGGAATCGAAGCGAAGCGACGAAATCGTACATAGCATAATTAACTTTATGTCAATAGTATAATGTTCAAACTATGGCGTTGCCGGCGGCGATGCGCGGAGTCGCGCCGAAGTCAAGCGAATCGGCGCGTCGCCGCCGGCAACGCCATAGTTTGAACATTATACGCTTGGCATAAAGTTCATTATGCTATGTACGATTTCGTCGCTATGCTTCGATTCCGCCGCAGTGTGAATTGAGCCGTGTGTAGTAGTAGCCAGTAGAAATTTTGAGTTTGAACCTGATCTAAATCGGTCAAAGGATTGCCGAGATGCGGGTTCACGAGTTCACAGTTCGGAGCAACTACATTTTCATACCATGATACGATCAATTCTTCGGAAGGTACGTAAGTCGTTGGTCCCGGCTGTTATCATTGTATGGCTTTATTGCAGTCGTCAAGCTATGTCACATGCCTTTAGGCAGCCTGAAAAATCTGACACCAGTGTTGGCCACTTACATACACGAAGAACAACAACACTCAACGACCTATTATCATAATTATAAAATATTTTCTTACAAGAATAAATTTCGGATCTGAAGGATAAAATATTAAGGTTCACAACTTAAAAAACAGGTTTGTTGGAAGATAAAAGTTCCTATTCGTTCGAAATACCCAAAAAATATGAAATAAGACCTTTCACGTTGTTTTCGTATGTTATAAATTGACAGGAAAGTAATTTTTTTATATCGTTTGAGTAATGCGTCGTGACGAGGGCCAGACCAGGATAATCCACTTCTTGTGTACGGCCTGGAAGATTAAAATGTTACTGGACATTGTTTGTTGTGTCATTTCTGTGTTGATATCTTTTTACAAGCTAAAAGGTGTTAATATCTTTTTCTACGAGATCATGGCAGAAGAAAGAAAATTGGGAAACACTCTCTACGAGTTACTTCTAAATAAAGGAAGAAGAAATAAGGTCTATCAGTAAATAGTGAAACGTAAGGGTAAATTCATCCCATGAAACTGAAAAACTTTTCTCAAGGACTGCTAGAGATGCGAATGCGAAAAAAGAGAATAACCGAATATTTATCGGCTTAACCTTTACCGAATCGGATATTCAGCTGAATTATTCGGTTTACCGTACCTCACCGCCTGCTATACGTTCACACACCGCGTTGTCACTTTGTTTCAAATCATCGCACGATTAAGTTACAAATAAAAACATAAAAGTGCTTATCATTACAAAAATATCGATAATATTAACTTCATTTTTTGCAATATGAGTGGGCGTAAAATATCACTTGCTTAGGACTTTTTTGACGGAATGTGTTATTTCTCGCGGTGGAACAGGACGCAATGCTTCGAAGAGTGGTATGACAAATAATTTAAAGCTGAAGCATAAAGAACAACTGCCAGAAATCATGTCTACTTCTATAAGTGCTTCTGAACATAGCTCAGAAACTATTTCTATTTGAACTAAATATATTCGGCAATAAAACCGAATAATTCGGCCAAACACAAATAATGGAAATGTTGCCGAGTAAGCCGAATACGCCGAATACCGAATACCAAACGAATGTTCGGCGCATCTCTACAAAATACCATAGGTAAATATTCTTTGGCTAAAACGACGAATAGAAGTTAGCCATACCATTACGCTTCTCTGCTGGAAATGAAAAATAAAAATAAGTACGTAGGTGAAAACTAAATATTCTAAGTTTGTTTACTTAAGAAAAATTGTCTTGATATAAAAAAGATAAATAACCATCCAAGTGCAAGTCGGACTCGCGCATGAAGTGTTCACGTTTGTTGTATGGGAGCCCCACTGATATATTTATTTTATACTGTTTTTAGTATTTGTTAATAAAGTGGCAACAGAAAAATCAAATACATCATCTGGGAATTTCAGCTGTCTATCTATCACGGTTCATGACATACAGCCTGGTGACAGACAGACGGACGGACGGAAGGACGGATAGCGGAGTCTATAAGGTACGGCAACCTAAAAAGAAATAAAGCTGGGTTGAAATGTTTTTAAAACACTATGTTGGTATTCCAACTGCCATTAATTTCAATGAGAGAACATTAAAAGTGTAGTTGGTTGGGAACAATACATTTTCCTCAATCGCCCGTCATGTGGTTATGTCCAACCATAGTATAAAAACAATCAGAATATAAGTCTATTAAGAATCATTTATGTTTTAATACATGGTTTTATTATTTGTAATAATTTAGTTTATGGCACGGTCCTAAAATTAAATAAAGTCATAAGCAACATTAAAACATATTAAGTATCCATAAACGTTTAATCTATTTTTATAATCCTTTTATAAAATAGTTTATTTTGAAGCGCCACTCGATAGATTTTTAAATAAAAATTCATAGATATTTGTGAAAAATTGAAACAAGCTTTAATTTAAAATTCAGCCTCTAGAAATGATTTCCTTTTGAAATCATAGTTTAAATCATCTATCTATACCCTTTTTATTGTTTTTCAGTTGAAAAATTGTATGGGTAAATAAATTTGACCGTGCATTTTTTCTTTGTTTAATTTAGATGTATATGGCAAATATGTCAATTGTTCATTTATATCATTCTGAACACTTTCTTAACACACTATTAGACAAATGCGGCTATAGACTTGTTATTGTCTGTAACGTTATTTTTCTATAATAATAAAAAAATAAACGTTAATATAATAATTACTATCAATCGAAATCGATTGATTTACAATAAAAATCGATACGCGCACATCCCTTTAGCGCCGCTTTATCATTCACTTCATTCGTTTCGTACCTATGATCGCTCTGTTCAATTGAAGTGCTGTTCGGGCATTCTGTTACGATCATCGGCACGGCGAGTTGGTTATCCTCTACTCTGATAGCCGCCACTAAAGAACGCCGTTAGCTTTTGTAAAAGTAATAAGAACCGTAAATTACAGTATTTTAAATCAAGTGATTTTATCTCCCACTTTCGGGTAAGTGAGAACAGAATGATTTAATAATTTTATCGTAGTGTATTTTTATTGCTTTTGTCATTGCATTTGGTAACCGCCATTTTGTTGTTATTTCCTTTGTTCAGCCTTTGTTTAAAAATGAAATTCCAAATTATTTCATCAATCATTTCACAAAATCATGTCAAGCATATTTATTTCTGCCTCATTTGTAATGCTATAAACTCAGAAATAAATATTTTTAGGTTAATAAAATGTTAACTTACATAATGACTATCATGGATTTAAATCGCTGCCATAAGCTAAATTTCATATTAATTTTCTTCCGCTTCTGCCTTTTTGTGACACCACCACCACCGTTTGTAACATTGAGCACTGCACAGTCCCCTAAATAGTTTTACTACGGTTGGTCACAAAAGGCACTTGAAATGCTGGAGCTCTTCCCTAACGCTTTCGTTTATCGCTTTCCAGGAACTCCGTGCTGGAGCTCTTCCCTAACGCTTTCGTTCATCGCTTTCCAGGAACTCCGTCGAGATTGCATAATCCCAGAGATTTACCACAGACTACGACTGAAAGCATCGCTGCCCTAGGCCTGGCCTGGGCTAGGGCCGCGGAACGAAGCCTGACCAGATCGGTTGCCGTCCACCTACATCCACTACCGTCATCACCTCATAGTCCAGACCACCGACGGCCACGATCGGCCACGACCGTCTTCGTTCTCCATACCTAAGGCCAGTGCAAAGTGAAAGACATTAGAAAGTGCGAATTTCGTATAGTGACCCCTTCCCTACGGTAGTTTTAAGTTCACCTTTGTAGAACCATTAATTAAAAAGTGTTAATTGTTAATTTGTTTTGTTTTGTCCCTACACGCCAAACCAAAACACGACATTGTTATTTAGCTCGTTGACAAAATGACTTTCTGTTGTCTTTGTAGCTACATCTCTACTTAGTGGCTTTTATTACCTTTTTCGTACTTTGAATAGAGTGTTTGCATAATGACCGCTTCGTTCAGCTGCCATTGGCTGCAGTTGAGGATAATTTGAGTTAGGTTTTTTGCTACAGTCTTACTTTCAGGTCATGTATTAGTTTTCTTTTTGTGATTGATGATTTTAAAGTTTACGGAAAACTTGAGAGATTTGACAAAAAAATAAAAAACCCCGACAGTGAGATTCTACAATACGAGTATGTAACAAAAACCCTGTCCGATCCTTGTAAGTGCAACTCAAACCGTCAATATGAACAACTTTTTTCAAGGGACCAATGCTTGAAACTCGAAAAAATCTACATTTATATACAGGGTTTTTGTTACATATTGTATATCAGTTCAGTGTGATTTGTTCCTATATATTTATTTATACAAGTACTGCACATGGTCAATTCTGTTACATTTTTTTTATGTCAACCAACAAACCAACAAGCGCGTCACCTGATGATAAGTGATCACCGCTGCCCATGGACAACTGCAACACCAGGGGTGTAACAGAAGCGTTGCTGGCCTTTTAGGAAGGGAAGATTTAGGGAGATGGGGAGGGGGGAGGGGGATGCTCCGGCTCTCTCACTCACCGAACGAAGCATAGAAGCGGTGACGCTACTACTTAGGCGTCGATTTTCTGTGAAAGTGTGGTACTTCCCCGGACGAGCCGGCCCATTCATGCTACTAGCAAAACAAAGTTAAGCCGGTAGCGTGGCTCTACCACAAATGAAAAACATTTAAAAAACTAAATATATAAATAAAGTGACTTGCTTTTTTTTTGTGACAGCCGCAGGCCAAGTCACTATTCATAAAAAGTTTATTGTTCAGATCAAAAAGAAATGATAAACGGAATTAGTAATCGCGCATCTAGCAGCTGTCAATTGATGCAGTCATCATCATCCGAGTGAAGTCCCGGTTGCATTCTCAGCGGTAATGCTTCAGAGCCCGGGGTCCGCTACCTAACCTAGGTGATTTGACAAGGTTACTGGTTTTACGAGTAACACAGAGCGACTGCTGTCTGACTGTGATTCGAACCTGCTATATACCAACCAGACTGAAAGCCACTTTTCACAAAGTATGCTTCCCAGTGGGATTCGAATCCACGACCTCCGGATCACAAGGCGAACGTCTTGGCCCTTGTCAAAACTTGTACAAATGAAAATTAGTAACTAACTACCAAAATTAGGGCATTAAATAAAAAAATCTCTCAAGAGTTGACAGCTCGAGCCTCGCAAGGCGTGATATAGTCCAAGTATATACACCTCAAACCTCAATAAATGTATGAATAAAATTTTACGGGAGAGAGGCGTATGTTAATTTAAATTTCTATGGTGTTTACCTAAGTAAATGCAAGCTGGCAAAACCAATAATCGTAATGTGGTGGTTGCTTTGGGTTGGCATTGTTCGACAAATATTGCCGAACCGACAGCGCCGGTCCGCTTATCTCTGTAGGTTAGGGTCAAATTAATTAGCAGATATAAAAAAGGATAATCCAATTCGCTACCTTTCAACAAGTCATATCAGATACTTTTTTCTAAACGTCAAAACAAACCTTTTCTATGGGATTAATAGATATAAACACGGAAGAGAGAAAAACAAAACCTTCTCAACAGAGAAGGTTTTGTTATAAGACTTTATTTTATATCAACGGAACACCGTGGATATAAAATAAAGTCTTATAACGTCATAAATCGATGTAAGAAGAGGAAAAATGTTTGGACACCTTATACGACACGATAATTTCATCAGAAACATCATGGAAGGAAAAATAGAGGCGAGTAGAAGAAAGGGAAGGCCAAGAAGGATGTTAGTGGATTAACTAAAAGAAAAGGCAGAAGTCGTGTCGTATAGAGAGGTCAAGCATTTAGCTGAAGATCGGGAGGCATGGAAAATACTTTACCGACAAGAACATAGTTCTTAAATAAATTGATGATGATGACGTCATAAATTCTGGAAGCCAATAGCGCTCTACCCTTCAAGCACCGATTGGCCCGATCGGGTCAAAAGAACAATTGAATTCAATTGTGTCTGCGATTTATGTGCTTGAAGGATTAATATCAGTTTTTCTGCAATAATAAATCTAAAATCACGTTGAAAATGGATATAACCATGACAAGTGGCATTATTTTGTGACGTTTTATTTTCTGAACAGTAAAAAAGTTAAATCATGTTATTTTTTGAAAATCTGCTAAACATTGTACCTACAACATTGTGATAGCCATATGGTATGAGTTCTAAAATAAATAGGCCCCAGGTATTACGCATACTAACATAGTAAGTAAGAACAATGTTACTAACAACTTATGGATTATTATTTTTTTGTCCGAAATAAACAAATTATTATTATTATTATTATTAGGCTGTATGTTACTTTATATCTGTGGCAACCACGGGGCCCAACTCTATTGTCATTGTGATAGTTTTTCTTTTGTTTTTACAATACACTACAATACCCTTTATTGCACAAAATAAATAAATACACGATTTCTTAATAATTTTCATATTATTTTGATTAATTTTCATGTTATGTTCATGTTATATTGACTAGTAAGTTATGTTGATTGATGTAAAAATAAACACTATTTTCGCCAACACCTAGTGGTTTAAAGAAGCGAAGAATTGCAGTTCTTCTTGTTCTACCTACATATTAAATGTCATTTTTAGTGTATGCTTCACTTCAAATCTTTTCGAAATTCACTTGTTCGATAGATACGCCCTTGTATTACAATACAAGGGCTTATACATCGAAATACGTTTGCAAATCAATTAAAATAATCCATCTCGAAATCCGAGTTTATTTCCAAAAGAATAAATTCCAAGTGTCCACTACGAGACAAATATCATTCAATTAATGTGCGCGTTTTAATCTCAAAATATAAATGATTTTATGAACAACTCATTCTACGGTTTGCGCCTGTCGGTTTCTTACAGTTCTGTTTAATTTTAAGGGCGTGTTCAGACGAGCCGGACAGATCACGCATTTGATTCGTATACACGTTATGCTCGCTTTTCACTCACGCTCGTCACGCGCAAGGGCCGTGCACGCATCGCGCACGCCTCACTCCCGCTTATAGAACTAGTAAAGATTATATAACACTAGCTGAAGCGCAGTCACAAGTATGCAGGGTTAACGCGGGATGGCGCGAGACGGGCGCGGGACGTGTGCGAGACGGTAAGCGTGTGCGATTGGACTTCGATGAATGCAATTTGAGTTGTAATAATGAGTGATAGGACTCAAATTGTTTGCAACAAATTTCAAAGCGAGCTAGACGCATGTCGTCCAGCCTTAATCATTCCAAAACAAATTATTGAGAGCAGCATCAATCACGTCGTTAGTGATGTGTTATATCGCGGGAAGTAATTAATCAATTTGTTTCCATTTACGTTACAACCCTCTCCTCACAAGTTTCACAATGTCGTAAGTCGGTTGATTGACGATTCTAAAGCCGTGTTGTATGAATGGACGCCTTACATTATCTACATCTATTTGTACTTCTATCATTTGTACAATTTGTTCAAAATTTATTAAAGACTCAACAAAATCTATCTGTATTAATTAGTATTTTATTCATGATATAAATTGCGCTCATCATATTATGCTTATATGGTGTGTGTATGTTGGGTACAACATGTATTCACTAAGAGTCTCTAATGAAGGGTAGTATCGAGTGTTTATTCGTCTAAATAATAGCCGAATTAATAATAAGAGTCTAAATAATAAAAGTCTAAATAAAACACCAGGAGAGAAAACGAATTTAGCCTTTATATCTAAGGCAAACAGGAGGCGACATTCTAGTGCTTTCTGTGCCTTGTACGGACATCTATATATATATAAAAGAAGAAACTGAATGACTGACTGACTGACATATCAACGCACAGCCCAAAGCGCTGGGTCTAAAGACTCCAAATTTGGCACATAGATTCCTTATGAGGTCTAGGGGTGCACTAAAAAAGGATTTTTCAAAATTCACGAAAACATATTTCAGGATTTTTCAAAATTCATCCCCTAAGGGGGTGAAATGGGGGTCAAAAGTTTTTATGAAAAAAAAAACAAGTTTAATTTGACCATTTTATTTGAAACTTCGCTAAAGTATTCCCGGCTTTAAATAAGCAATACAAATTTCAGGATTTTTCAAAAATCATTGCCTAAGGGGGTGAAACGGTCCTAAGTTTGTATAGACAAACAAGATTAGTTTGACCATTTTGAAGCGCTCCGTCGCTCTATTTTGGTCTAGCAAATGACAGGAACGGTAACGAAAACGGGAACGGGAATAGGGAACAGGGAACAGGGGTCACATATGTTTTTTATGAGGTCTAGGAGTACACTAAGAAAGGATTTTTCAAAACTCACCCCCAAAGGGGGTCAAACAGGGGTCCAAAGTTTGTATGGAGTGACAATATTAGTTAGACTATTTTATTCGAAACTTCGCATACATACTCCTGATGGTAAATGAGTAAGTATGAATTTCAGGATTTTTCTAAATTCAACCTCTAAGGGGGTGAAATGGGGGTCCGAAGTTTGTATAGAAAAACAAGATTAGTTTAACCATTTTGAAGCATTCCGTCGCTCTCTCTCGGTCTAGCAAATGACGGGAACGGGAACGGGAAGGAAACGGAAGAGGGAGCGGGAGAGGGAGGTTCGCCGAGTCTGTTGCCTTGCAATCCCTACGTTATAGTAAAAAAAAAAATTATGAGTATTGAAACATTTTAACATAATAATTCATATGTTATCACAACATTAATAAAGTAAAAAACCAATTAAAAATCCTATTAGAACCATTTTCGACTTCTACGCGGACGAAGTTGCGGGTTAAAGCTAGTACTTACTTATAAAAAATAAACAAAATACCAAAAGACAGCCAGTCTTATTATAAAAAAGGCCGTAATCGTGGTTTATTCCCGTATTATCTAAGTCGGGGTTTAGTACGGTAGCGATAAATCTTCTTTAGTCTTTTATTACAAAACCTGCACCAAAGACGGAATAAGATACATCCAACTTAGTCTGACTGGAAGTAGAAAAATCGTTCGGTATTTTATAATAATATATTTTCCTCGAAAATTTTAATAAAAAAGGAATTATGTCTAAATACAATTAATTTAAAACTATGCAACGTATTTAATGTTACCTAAAACCTAATTAGGTATTTATTGAACTGATTACTAAATAACATTTATTATACAATAATAAAGTATTTACAGTAGGTACCTTGCATTCCGATCGATGAATCATTAAGATTTCACAATAATTTTCATAATTTGTTTTGATTTCTGTCATGTTTTTAAGATTATTCGTATCTTAGCTTAAACTAGAGTCCGAGCTGGTTTATTTTTAGACCGAGTATTATTCTCAGAATAAAACATAAACCTTGTTTTATAATAAGACTGAGCACGTATTTCATCAATAACATTATCTTAACTTGACTTCATTTCGGTCTGGTCTCCAAGGAACGAGGGCTTCAATAGTGCTTCACCAACGCAATCAGTCTTGGGCTTCGTGCTTTACTTCTAGCCAGAGTGTCTTCATCTCTTCAGCAACTGGTGGATATTGCTTGGGGGTCCACATGCCTTGAGTTGTGTGTAGGGTCTTTTCTGAGAGTAAGGCCTATTCGTTTGCGGCGCATCTGTTTGTCAGCAGCAGATATACCTGAGCGGGCAGGGTACCCAATAAAACATACACACTTCAATCGTCAGAAAAATATGAACATCCAAGATGTCATTTTCACTTAGGCTTTCAGTTCGTCACATATGTCTTAACTTTTGGGTTGTTCTTTAATACATACACCTTTATTTAATCACAATGACATTAACGTTTAGAACGTCAGTGGTAACTAAGCACTCAAATACGTACGTCAGCAGCCAGGGTGCCACAAGTTGCTAAGCAGTTGTTATTTCAAAGGTAACTAAGCATAAACGTTTTATATGATTAACTTTTAAAAATATTGCTGCAAGTGTTTGTCATAATACTTATTTAGGTATGTTTCTATTTAAGAAGGCAGTTAAATTTGAGTATGTAACACCTTCTCCTCCAAAGAAGTATTTTGTCATCAAGGGTCAATTTTGAGACAGCAAATATGTCCCTAAGTTCTACGTCATAATCATCGCGATTCCTAGCGTTTGTCCCATGTTTTTGCCCGAACGGGCTTGGAGTCCACTTGACAACCTAATCCTGTGAATTGACGTAAAAAAAACTCTCAATGTTAAAACAAAAATCAGATTAGACTGACCGGTTGGCGTAGTTGGTAGTGACCCTGCCTGCTAAGCCGGTCCCGGGTTCGAATCCCGGTCAGGGCATTTATTTGTGTGATGAACACAGATATTTGTTCCTGAATCATGGATGTTATTTATGTATTTGTATACATAGGGCGCACTATAAGTTTCCGGAACTGGCCACTTACATAAACAATATTTAAAAATTTATTGCAACATTTAAAAATAGAACTCTTTGGCTGTAGAATGCAGTTTGTTTCATCTGACTGTCTTTTGTTTTTACCTTGTGGCGCCATTTAAAAAATTTTGTGTCTGCATCAACATGGATTTAACTCGGGAAAATTTTCGTAGTATGATTTTCTACGATTTTAAGTGTAATTTGACAGCTCAACAGAGCATCGCTCGGCTTGAAACAGCTTTTGGCAATGAAGCACCATGCAAGACAACTGTTTATAGCTGGTTTGCAAAATTCAAGCGTGGTCGTATCAATCTCAGTGACGAATCTCGCGATGGTCGGCCGTCCACCGCTGTGACCAACAAGAACATCGATGCTGTGCGCCGTATGATTGAAACAGACAGGCATGTGACCTACCATGAAATTCGCGCATCCTTAGAAATAGGCATGAGTCAAATACAATTAATCCTACACAAACATTTGGGTGTGAGAAAGCTGTGCTCGCGGTGGATCCCACACAACTTGACCGAGGCTCAAAAAACGGACCGCGTCACTTGGTGCAGTGCCATGCTTACCAGATTCAACGAAGGTGCGTCAAATTTGGTGTGGGACATAGTAACAGGTGACGAAACATGGATTTATTGCTACGATCCCAAAACAAAGCAGCAATCGAGCGTATGGGTCTTTCAAGATGAGCCGAAACCAACCAAAGTGGCGCGAGTGAAAAGTGCATCTAAGCGGATGATTGCTTCTTTTTTTAATAAAACTGGACACGTGGCTACTGTTGCTTTAGAGAATCGTCGTACAGTGAATAGTGACTGGTACACGACCATTTGTTTGCCGGAAGTTATTGACGAACTCCGTAAAAATAACCGTAAACGCCGTATCATCCTGCACCACGACAATGCTAGTTCTCACACGGCCAGACAGACAAACGACTTTTTTAAGGGGAAAAATGTAGAACTCATGAGTCATCCTGCATACAGTCCCGACCTGGTACCTTGTGACTTTTTTCTGTTCCCAAAAATTAAGAACCAATTACGCGGTCAACGATTTTCATCACCAGAAGAGGCTGTCGAGGAGTATGAAAAACAAGTTTCAGAGGTCACCACAGAGGAGTGGCATAAAAGTTTTCAAAACTGGTTTCATCGAATGAAAAAGTGCATAGACGCCAAGGGAGATTATTTTGAAAAACAATAAATTAATTTTGTACCTTTAATAGTATTTTTTCATATTCATTCCGGAAACTTATAGTGCGCCCCACGTATTATAATTGGCATTTTACCCTACATGGTGATTTCGGGGTCGTGGAGCAAGAGAAAAGGACATGCTGCAGAATTTACAGGTGAACCTATCGGATCGGATGTCAAAAGTCATAGGGTGATGCCTATGCCATTATTTGTATTTAAAAATAAGAAAAAAAGTAATTCTGTTTTGATTAAATACTACCGTATGTTAATGTTGATCAGTTATGGGTCCGAAAAAATGGTTTTGGATCACGACCCAGAAATCACCCTAGTATAGATAGATAATAAAACACAAATGAAAAAACTCAAATGCAGCAGGACCTAATATGATCAAAATAATTTTCATGGTTTTATAAAGATATTTGGAGCTCCCGTTCAAAAATTAGAGGGATGACATACTTTTCTAGACTTTCAGAGCGATTATGTTGATTGACGAAATACTGTGTTAGTAATGCTTCACTTGACACTCGTTTATTTTCAATTTAATGGGAGCATCACTTATCAGTAAGTTTATTGAAAGGCATCTGTCAAACGATTAAAGAGAAAAACGTGAGATGGATGTATGTGATGACAAGACTGTACTGCTTTCGATGATTGTCAAAATGCTTACCTAAAATTAGTATGGCAACTTTTCATTCAATATACGACTATATTTATATGCCCTTAAACGTCCATTTTCCCATGTTGTCCAGATATATTTGACACACTGACTGCTTAGATACTACTGGTTTTTTGACAGCTTCGGTAATAATGACTATTTGTAAGTATAGAAATAATTGAATAGCGACTGTTAAGATTTTTGTGACACGATAAGTGCTCACGGATAAATACAGCCATGACAGTTAACAATTTTTTGATGGTTTAAACGTAGACCTCTCTTTGAGCACCTGGAGCGTATAGTGACTTTTGCTGCTGACTGTCCCTTGGGTAGTTACCTGAGTCAAAAATATACTAGTGGTTCTGTGAGAACAGTAGACCTCGCGCGCCCTTACAACCACGAAATAACCGATATTTTACCGTTTCTCTGGCTTAGCAAATCCACATAAGAGTTTTGAAACCAACCTACCAGTAAAAACGCTGAATAAACTTAGAATCCTGAAATAAAACTAAATAAAAAAGATTCGCAGATATCATGCTTTAATAAAAAAAGCCAAAAATATTTTTCGAATTTCGATATACGTTCCTTGGGGAAAGTTGTTCAATTTCACTCCCTCTCCCACTTCACGTACTTCAACTTCTTTCATTTCAATTCATATTTCAACTTTTGTACTACATATAGTCTGTGGATTTGACCAATAGGAGGGTGAAGTTTATTATTGTGTAATCTACTCATAAAGCCCTCACATATGACACCACACATGGTATATTTATAATTTAAAACAAAAAACATTTTTTTCTCTGTATCGCCGACGTCACAATTATTACCCACCATTTTCGTACTTGTCATTCCATATATTTGTATTTACGACATCATACTGTATGAACTAATACAAAATAATTATACAGAAAATCCATTTTTACACAACTTTTAAGCGAATTGCCGACTATAAACACGTTCAAGTTTATCGTATAAAACCAGTTGTTCAGACAAAGAAGTTGCGTCTTAATAAGAATAATAAAAAAGTGTAATTGCATTTTTGTTTTGATATAGCTGAGATACGAGATCTTTTAAGATCCATATTTCCGCCAATTTTAAAAATTTCGAAAATGTTGCTCGACATAAAAATTCTATGTAATTCCCAAACCTGCTCACAAAATTTCATGAGAATCGGTTTAGAAATGCGACCTGTAGACGAGAACAGACAGTGAGACGCTTCGCTCGCTGGGTCAATTATTTGGTACGAAGAAAATAAAAAGTCACAAAATAATGTCACATGTCATTGATCAATGATCATATCCATTTTCAAAGTGATTTTAGATTTATTATTGCAGAACTATTAGATTCCAAGAAACTATGACAACTTTAGCCTGTTCTTCATACAAATCCAATAAAAAATGCTTGTTTTTCAAAAATATCTCATTGTGTTGTTGGAAAGAAGCGAATTGACATTTACGACATACCAAGGGGTCATAGGACTATTGACCATAGACTTAAATTTTTTTTTACTGCGTAATCTATGCTGTTGACCATCGGCTACATCATACGAGTATATTGTATCAGTGACGTGCACAAATATTTTTGACAGAGTAGGCATTAATTTAACCTAAATTACGAGCACGGTTAATAAATAAACGAAATACATTTTTCGCTAGTATCCGATATTATATTAGGGTGGCCCATGGTAGACGAATTCTATGTGTCTATATGAAATGCACGCTACTGGTATGTATACTGTCTAACGATAAAAAGCAGACTTTAAGACGTCAAAACCAGTGTGCTGCTAGGAAAAGAAGCTTAATACTTCCTTTAAAGTAGTTTAAAGTTGCGCTACAAATAATCTGCTCATTATATTCAGAACGCAATTTAACTAGATCTTTACTGGAGGACGCTTCTAGTTTTCCTGCAGTATATTATGAGACGCCGGGTGCAACAGATGCAATTTTATTTAAGGGCGTCTTGACGTGCAGTTCACAATAAACTTCAACGTACAATTAATCTTTTGACAATTTGTTCATGGACAATCTTACTTCGTTTAGCCAAATGCAGCTTAAATAGGACTAGAGATAAAGTTTATTTTGCCTTGTAATGAAGCAGGAAGGTATTCACAATAAATGCTTGTCGCTGTGTTCATTTGCCAGGCAAAAGAACAAAAAAAAGAAACCCCCAACGACACTATTTAGTGATGAGTAGCGAACCTACATTTTCCAATAACGTTAATTGGAATTGATATCCGTAACGCCATTTATTATTTGCCAGGTAAATTAAAAACTCCGACTTTCAAGCGTTAACCCTCGATAACTTTTAAACGGCTGAACTAGTGATGTGTCGCAACCATATTACCGTTATCTGTATTTTACTATATGGGAATCTTTCCAGTAAGTTTCTATTGTTACCGGTAATATACCCAAATGCTGGTAATATTGTTTAATGGGTATCGTCTTGTTGATTTCTCTATGTAATAATGTTTCAAATGCGCACGTACACTCCTCCAAGCTGCTTCTCTTCCCGCGCACATAGCTAATCGCGGGAATAAACGAAAATGCGAACCATGTTAATAGATTGAATATGATGCGGCTAGCAGAGAGAGAAAGAGAGAAAAAACTTTCTATTTATATTCCCACCAGAAACTTGTCAAGAAATTTACTAAATAAGTTGATAGTTTGTAACATTGACAAAATACATACAGACATTTGCGTCAAACTTATAAGACTCCTCTTTTTTGTCGTGGATTAAAATATTTTCTATTGTGCTTTTCTTTTTGTCAGGCGAGTTCTCCCTTTATTTGGAGAGGTCTTTTAGTTCACTTGTAGACTTTAGTCCTCTTGAGTCTAAACAGGAACTTGGGTTTATCACACGTGGCGAAGCCGAGAGTGATAATAGTATCACATGAGTGTTTTAATATCTATTTATTACAGTTGCATACAATACTTTATATACATTCATGATATGAATCTTCTATAAAAGGTTCTAAATCCATATGATGTTGTTGTATAGTGTTGTAAGAGCTCTATGTAAATTCCTGGTAAATTTAATTGCTAAGATTCTAATACAAACGAACTGTATGTATAGGTAATAATTAAATTATTTTTTGTGATAAATATTTAAATTTTGGAACGTACAATTATTGGAATGCAAATTATTTTTGATCGCTATTAGTATATATCGAACAAAATGGCGGCATATCCCACCACGTAAATTCGAATAACCGATAAGTTCCTTTTTTGAATTACGGAGCTGTGGTAGTGAACGGCGCGTACATGTCAATATTCTTTTTTTGAAATTCATAAAGAATGTGGCTGTTGGATGACTAAGGAAGGGATCTAGTTTGCGTTGCATAATGAAATTTAGTACAACATTATAACACTCGTAACTTATAGAGGATTTATAGCATGGGTGTAGATAAATAAGTTTATAAATATGCCTTAGACAATTGTGAAATTCGATTTTCCGAAGTACTCGTAAATTAAGTTAGTATTTAAGTAACAAAACGATTAATTCTGCAAAGTTAGACCGCAGTATTGAATGGTCTGAATTCTGTGAGTAGAACGGTTATCGGCGAACATTAATTTCTATTCATAAAGGCCTATTTAAAACTTTACACTTATTACATTTATGACATTATATTTTTCAATTTTTTAACGTGTTCGTGGCGGACTAATACAGGTACGTAATACTTACATTAATTTTGTGACATAGGAATAGTGATGTGCCGGTGAGAAATTTTCTGATCTTGGAAATTTCTTTATTAGAGAATTTCCGGAAATTTCGGAAATTTTCCACATAATTCGAGAATTTTAGTTGAAAAATTTCCTGAAGATATTTCTTGCGGAAAATTTCTCGGAAATTTTCCAGATCGTTTCGAAAATTGCTGAAAATTTTCAAGAACGACACATTACTACATAGGAATGATATCACGTTTTTATTCCTAAAGAATTTTGGATTTTGCCGCTCTAAATATACAGAATCCAGGGGCGCAAGACTCAAAGGCCAATTTCAAGGTGATGGCGCTCGAAAAGATAAGCTATAAAACTAGATTATACCTAAATAAACTAAAACAAAAATTATTTCTTAAAATAATAAAAAATTATGCATCGTTATTTAACATACAATTTTATATACAACTAAAGTACCCAGTTCAAAGTAGCTCATCACCATCTATCAAATGACGACCTCCATGGTGTAATGGTCAACATGCTTGTCCGCCACCCAGAGGTTCCCGGGTTCGATCCCCGGTCAGGGCAAGTTGGAAACTGGGCTTATTTAAATTGTCCTGGGTCTTGGGTATTTATCTATATATGTATTTATCATAAAATATAGTATAGTTGGTTAAGTATCCCATAACACAAAATAAGGCTTGCTCAATCTAAAAAAAAGGGTGCTAATTAAACAAACTTCTTTTAATAGCATTATTCGCCTCTAAAAATCTACGTTGCCTTTTAAATTACTAAGTCAGCCACAACCAACGTGCATCTGAATAATACTTTCCTAACCACTAACTATCTTCTATTATATGTAAGCCACTCTAACTACAATACAACTCAGCATGGTGGATATTTTTTTAGCATCTAAATTTGTATCATGCGTTCAAGCTATAAACTTCTAAAATGTTAATATATGGCACCAAAAAAGTAATTACATTCTTATTTATTACATCTTTATTATGTGACTCATCCTACATTAATTAATAGTCAAACTTAAACTAAAATTGTCATCAAATAGTAAATTATGGCCACTAATATTACCTCGGAACTATTGAAGGGTGACAATAATAAAAACTTTATTTTGGCAAAAATTTCCATTATGAACCGTTGATTTAGGGGTTGAAAGGGTACGGCAAGGAGGGGGGGGGGGAGGCTAGGTTACCGATGTATGTTACTAAAAACTAGCAAGCCGAGATATTGTTTTATTTCGTGCCAAATTTTCTCTACGGATATTTCGAAACGTAAACGTAAAACGGCCCCTTCGGCGACCAGCCTTAGCCGTTATGGCTCGCATGGTGCCTGCGTTTTCTTACAGCGGGCGGAGGCTGCCCTCCCTCCGCACTTGCGGCTATAAAGAGTCGAGTATAGGGCAAACAAGACTACGTGAAGTCGGGGTTGGCCAGTTCGGATTTGCCCATAACTTTCATGTGAATAAAATTGGTTGTGTTCTGGGACCATTTCTGTCATCTACCTTGTTCAAGTTGAGCTATCTCTTCCGAGGTGGGGTTCCTCAGTCTTTCAGTAGAGCCACCAAAAACTTTGGGTTCTCCAGTCTCCTCTTCCTCCGATGAAGAACCAGCGGTAGCGGTGGATTTAGACAATGTTTAGCGATAACCCAACCTCAAAACTACTCTAGTCGTCTCGCGCACTCGCGCTAAATCGTGCAGTGCAGTGGCTATTTTCACTATAAAAGAATATGAAAGTATTTAATTTACGTGCTAAATTATGATATATGATGATGGCTATTGAGGCTTGAATTGTAGTTTTTGAGGAGCTTGTATTGAAGGTGTAAAACGTAAAATAGTGATGAGCTGTTAAATCCGGGGCTGAGTTAGTAAATTTGGTGACAATGTATAAATCAGAAGGACAACTTAAAATAATTGCTGATCTTTATTTGATCCTTTCTTTAGAATATTTAGTTGGCGTCGTACTAAAGACGAATTAGTTTATTAGAGGCTATCTCATTTTCCCGTTACTTGTTATAAATTAAGAAGCTTCATCACGTGGCCAAAAAAATATTATGTGGCTTGACTTATAATTTCTCAAAAAAAAAAATGTTTTATTTGATCGTTTTCGTCACGTTAGCTGCGTTTCCTCTTTGTTCATTTAATTTCCAGCCATCACATGTGCCACTGCTGGACAAAGCTCCCTCCACTGCTCCCTCCATTTATTTATTTACCAATTTATGTACACCAAAAATTTCGCCAGAGAATACATCAAATAAATGTTGTAAAAAGGCACTACTTTTCATTTATTCATGAAAGAAGACGAAAATTAACCATTCCTCCACCCCTGATCTCCGAAACTACCAAGTCTAAAATTTTGAAAAAAAAAATACCAAATAATTACAGGAAATATAATATAAGAATTCAATAAATTGTAAATAAAGTAAACTCAATATAATAAGTTCACTTACGAAAAATCTTTCACATTGTACGGAACCCTCTCCACGCGAGTTCAACGCACATTTGGCCGTTTATTTCTAATTAAAAAAAAAAAATAACCATGTTCCTTCCAAAGCATGGGTCGAAATCCTTATCTACCAATCATGCTAAGTACCTAGTTAATTTCCGTTTAAGCGAATTAACATCTAGGCTATCAGGACTTCCAGTTCATTGGCCATAACACTGAACGTCTTAGATCTATTAATTACTATATTCTGGAGCTAACTAACGGGTACTGACCCGTAGACTTTGACCTGTAGATGAGTTGACATCTCTCAGTCAAGGTATATCGCCTATATATATATATATATATATATATATATAGGCGTTATACCTAGATTATTCTTCGATTAAACCAGTGTACTAGCAGCCAATCGTTTCACTCGTACATCCTTCGCCCGCATACTTATCATTCTGATGAACAGCAATCGAGACTCACCATATGGGTGTATAGTCGTTTCGCACCGTGACCGGTTCGAACCGCGGTATGAATCGCCCAAGAGCTCTTTTTGAATGTGTCCTTTCGCACCGCGGTTCGAATCGCCCAAGAACTTTTGGTAATGGGTTGATTCGGACCACAATATAAGGAAAAAACATTTCTAATTTTGGATAGGTGAAGTCTGACAGAAGAGATGTAGTTTTTATTGTACATTTCGTACAGTACAACCAGGCACAAAATGATAAAAGATATCGTAGGCCCGCTACATATTAAGTATTGATGCAATTGCATTTTACATTTTTTTTACTTACTAAATATATTGATTGGCTTAAAATGTAGTAAACATACATCAAATACATGAAAAAGGTGATGGTGTGCACACGCAAGTACATTCCAAGAATCTCAGGTAAAATTTATTATCCCTTTGGTAAAAAGTTGACTTACCGGTCACATAAACAATAGAACAACCCTACAGCCGCAGGAACACTTGTTTCTGATTGGTAGATGCTTCTAGTGTCATTTTGCTTGCACTTTGGTCATTGAAGACGTCACAGTGTCTTATCAACTTTGAGAGTGGTGATGTGACTGAATAATTTGTTATTCAAATGTTGTGATGTGTTGATTTTATATGGTAAGTACAACTACATTTATTGCAAATTCATTATTAAGTAGGTAATAGAAACCATGATAATTTATATACATAACAATATAGCATTTCCATTTTTCTATGTTTTTTATTTAATATCAAATTTGCACCTATATAGTACAATGTAAAAAAAATTCATTTAAAAGACATGGTATTGGGAGAAAAAATGTGTTTAAATAGCAATTTTTTATTTAAAAAATAACTAGAAATAAATAAAATGTTTTGTTTTTAATAGATCTTTTGGATGTATATATGAAACAAGTGATCGCTATAAAGTAAAATTTAAACACGTTTTTTTCTTAGATTATAATCAGTGGTCGGATAATCGGATGCATATTTACCTAAAGTTAATTTTTGGCTAGGAAATTATGGAAGCGGCTTCTTAAGACATATTTTTTAAATTCAAATTCCGGGATTCAAAAAACTTCTCACTAATCGATCAAGTGCATTCCACATTAGCCAACACCTGAACGTAAGTAAATATACACCTTACCCGATTTGATTCTATAATCAAAACACAAAATTTTGTCGATTCTGGAATCCTGGGATTTTTCAGATACAAAAGTGCACTCCATAACTGCCAACATCTCAACTTTAGGTAAATATGCATCCGATTATCCGACCATTGATTATAATCTATCGAAGTTTGTATAATGAAATAACCAAAAAGCTGCCTGAACTTGATATTACTTCCCAAAGCCTACCAAGTATTGATCAATTGCTAAATCAATTGATATACATTAAGGCTATTGTTCCGTTTCTTTAAATTTATCTTTAAAATGTATAAACTATAATTTGTTTCTTTTATTTAATGCATGATGATGATGACATGCACATTTCACCGTTAAATTGTAAATAATAATTGTAAAGATAATAAATAAATAAGAAATAATAGTTGTAACACAAGAAATAATAGTTGTAAAATAAGAAATAATAGTTGTATTGTAAAATAATTGTTAAGTACATCAAAACTATTATTTTTTTTAGGTCGCTGTTTCAGTTCTGTAAAAATGTCTGGTCACCCTTCAACTTCACATGGTGAGCCTAGCACTGTCGTCTTTCAAAAAACAAAGAGAGGGAGGCAAATGCTCTGTCGCGCTGGATATAACTATGTGTTGAAGAGAACAAACAAGGATGGGTCTGACTTATGGAGGTGTACTAATAAAGACTCTAGTAAGTGCAATGCAACACTCAAAGTGAAACCAAATCCATTTATAATACTACATGAGACTTCCCATAACCATCCACCTAGAGGAGAAGCAGACATGGAAATAGATCGAGAGATGTATTTATGTACTGAAACATTGCAAAAGAACATTAATAAACCAGTAACGCAAATTTACGGGGACGCTGTACAAAATCTTATCAATAAAGGAATAGATTTATTAAATCCTTTACCTCAGTTTGATAATATCAAGAAAAAACTTTACAAACTCAGAAATGAATCGCAAGGTGCTAAGAAACTTAACTTTCATAAAGCCTGTGAACTCGAGGTGCCAAAACGGTACGAAGATTTATTGTTTGCGGAATATAAAGAAAAACAGAAGCGAATCCTTATTTTCGCAAAGAAAGAAATGGTCAAATATTTGAAAAAATCGACAAAATATCTCATTGATGGTACATTCAAAATTTGTCCAAAGTGTTTCTGTCAGGTATACACTATTCATGCAGATATTGGCAGCAACCAAGAATATGCCAATGTAGTTCCCGTGCTATATGCGTTGCTTCCCGACAAAACAAGGGCTACATATGAAATTTTATTTCAAATGATAAAAAGCCAAGTTAAAGAATGGCAGCCTACAGAAATTTCAATGGACTTTGAAGTGACTGCGATATTGGCAATAAAAGATTTATTTCCAGAAGTGAAAATACTTGGTTGTTATTTTCACTTTAACCGCTGTTTATGGCGTAAAGCTAAGCAGTTGGGAGTAGTCAAATCAAAACTGGGGGTAATCCATGTGAAACTATGCACACAATTGGCACATCTACCCCCAGACTTTTTGGATGAAGGGTGGCTATATGTGATGAGTGAAAGTCCAAACAATATGGAAGTCACTAAATTCAATGATTATTTTGTTCAAACATGGCTTGAACATGAGGTACTCTCAAAGACATGGAATATATATAAACAATGTGACAGAACCAATAATATGGTGGAGTCATGGAATGCAAAAATAAAGAAAATCATTACAGAAAAACCCAATATTGCACAATTCCTTAATGGAATAAAAAAAGACGCCAACTTTTACTTTAGTAAATCAAACAGACCAGGTGACATACAAATTTCAAAAAGAAAAATAGACACCATAGAAATGAACCAAAGAATTCATAATATCATACAACAGTTGTTATCTGGTAGTATAACTGTGGGCCATTGCTTAGAAAAATTAAGATTTTAGTTTAAGTAGTTATACTTTTTTTTTCTTTTTATTGATTTTACAAGTTTCTTTATCTTTGTTGATTTTTGATAAGTAAATTATAATGAATATCATAATCTGTGATTAGCAAGAGTTAGAATTAAGTTATAATGTTGATTAAACTGTGATTTTAAACCATTACCGTCTTACTACAAAAATGTAACTAGTATTAATACATACGGATTAGGTCAGTTTTGGCCGATTCTTTTTTTGTGAATTAGCACTTGTTACACCTGTGATTGCCCTTATTTAACTAATTATAAGTAAATTGTAATGTAAATCTCTGATTAATGAGAGTTAGTTTTAAGTTAAATGTATGATGTTGATCAAACTGTGATTTTAAACCATTACCGTCTAACAAAAAAAAAATATAGCTAATATTAATATACACTTGTTATACAATTTGATTGTACATATTTAACTAAGTAGTTATAAGTAAATTACAATGTAAATCATGAAACTGTTAAATGTTGATGAAACTGACTGTATATTAAACATGATTTCTAAATCGCATATTTTTTTACACTTACCACTTTTCTAATCGTCTGTCCAAATGATTAGAAATCTTTAATTATTTCTATGAGTTGAAATCAAGATACACGATATGATTATTAAGTACTTTCGCTCAGTGGTCCGAATCGACCCATTCCAAAAGATACCTTGGGTTATTCGCACCGCTGCAACCACTGTGGTGTGAATCGCCCTATTCAAAAATAGTACTTGGGCGATTCGGACCGCGGTTCGAATAACTCGTGGTGCGAAACGCCCCAAGACTCCCCAGGACAATCTAAAAAAGGCTATTTTCCAACTTGCCCTGACTGGAGATCGAACCCGGAACCTCCGGGTGGCGGACTAGCATGGTGACGCCACGGAGGTCGTCAAATATGAAATATGGGGAATCCAGGAATATGGGCAAATTAATCCTTTAGTAGAAGAAACCTTTAGCCGTTGGTCGAGGCTATTATCATTATATGGCAATCGCCACAGTCGTCAAGAAATGTCAGATGCTGTTAAACAACTTGAAAAATCGTGCACCTTGCTTACAAACACAAAAACAAACGTTTATTTTTGCGGGTACATTTTTAATCATGCAATGACATCCTTTGTAATGGCAATTTTGTTGCCAGCTATTCAAAACACGTATACGCCTCGTCGTCACGTCGCGTCTCGTGTACAATGTACATTGTTACGTTAAGCTACCCTCGTTTAATTAAACTTTTTCGCATTTTTCTGCTTGACCGCCATTCAAGATTTTAATTTACCGTGATTGATGTTGGATTTTGTTATTGCACGTTATTATAAATAACACTTTTTTTTTTCTTTATAGTTCACTGCTCTGGAGGAAATGCCTCTCCTCCGGAAGTAGTTAAAGGAAGACTTTGTCCATAATACCACGTTGGGCAGACGGGGTGATAATCGCAGTAGACGGTATAAGTCTTTGCACAGTGGACGCTGTTTTTTTACACATTATTCGCCTCCCTTAGTCGCACCTTACGACACCCGTGAGAGAGGAAATTGTGACAAGTCCTTAGGACGAATCGTAGTCTACTCTGCCATTACCACACACACAGCATTTACGGCCAGACATTTTTAGGGTTCCGTACCCAAAGGGTAAAAACGGAACCCTATTACTAAGACTTCGCTGTCCGTCTGTCCGTCCTTCCGTCCGTCCATCCGTCCGCTTGTCCGTCTGTCTCCAGTCTGTATCTTATGAACCGTAATAGCTTGATAGCTGAAAATTTCACAGATGATGTATTTCTTTTGCCGCTATAACAACAAATACTAAAAACAGAATAAAATAAATATTTCGGTGGGGCTTCCATACAACAAAAGTGTTTTTGATAGATAATGGTACGGAACCCTTCGTGCGCGAGTCCGACTCGCACTTGGCCGGTTATTTTTATTAAAGCAAATTATAAAAGTACCTTAAGTATCGTCATTTTCATAATATAACTTTGTAGAAACTTTGAAGTTCATATTAGCGTAGTTAGATATATTTAATCGTAGTACAATATTCTTATCGAAATAACAACACGAATAATAATAGCAAATAAAATAAACAGTAGGTATAAATGTAGCAATATAACGTATTGTTGCAAGAAAATGTCATAGATACCGAAATCCGTAGATGTAACACTAAAGCTTAAAAACGTTTTGATAATCGAGTGCTTTTACTGTAAGCAATGAGGAAGGGAATGAAATTTATCCATTGAAAATAAAGTAGTAAACTCAATATAATACGTTCACTTACGGAAAATCTTTGGTTATTATACGGAACCCTCTACACGCGAGTTCAACTCGCACTTGCCCTTTTATTTTTTAATTTCTTAATTTGACCCTCGAAAATTACCCTTATTTTAAAAATATATTTATTTACTTATTTTTCCTGTAGTTGACAAGCAATGAAATATATTATGTATTTTTTTTCGAAATTTTTGGCTCAGTAGTTTCGGAGATCAGAGGAATGGTCAATTTTCGTCTTCTTTCAAGAATAAAATCAAAACTATTTATTTTAAAATTAAAAAAAAATATTTTTGAAATCCTCATAATAAGCCCTTTCATATAATATATGACATAGTAAATGTCCCCCCCCTGATCTCCGAAACTACAAAGCCTAAAATTTTGAAAAAAATACATAAGATAGTTTGTTGCTTGTAGATTACAGGAAAAATAATATAAGAAATTCTATCAACTGAAAATAAAGTAGTAAACTCAATATAATACGTTCACTTACGGAAAATATTTGGTATTGTACGGAACCCTCTCCACACGAGTTCAACTCGCACTTGCCCTGTTATTTTTGTGTAAATTTAACATGGCACTGCCAATATCTGTATTCTTTACAGATTAAAAAAGTTGGTAGCGCCTTAACTTCATACCCACTAACTTAGTTGACCTACATATGATTCGAACATTAGTTAATTAATTATAATGTATTATAATCAATTATTATTAATCATAATACATTATGATTAATTAATATATATGTTACGGTAAGTGTGATTAACTGAAAATTATTAATAATTATCAACAATTATTAATAATTACCAAAATTGAAGGCAAAAGTAATGAATTATTTACTTTTACCGATTATTATTAATAATTACACCTTACTGTTGGTAAATGTAATAAATTTTCAAAAATAACGTACGCTAGAAGCAGGCGGGGGTTGCCGGAACTCGCGGGGGGCACGGCAGCAACGTGTCATTACGCGTCTCAGTCGGTTCTATTGTTGTTCCGAGTGCACGCCTGCTAGCAGCTATTTTTTGCTTTTATGATTGTTGCAAAAATAAATAATAGTTTTTGTCAGCTTTTAATGTTAATTTTATGATTCTTGCAAAAATGATAATTTCTGTTACTTACTTTTAATGTTAATTTTATAATTGTTGCAAAAATAAATAATAATTTTTGTAAGCTTTTAATGTTAATTTCATGATTATTTAATTTTATTACATAAATTGCTAATAAATATTGACTAACACAGATTGTTTCTTGTTTGTTTTATCACTTTTACCAAACCACATAGTCAATTATTAATAAAAACCAGTAAAAGTGATGAATTTCACAGTTTTCATCACATTTACCAAATCATGAGGTAAGTATTAATAATAACTGGTTATTATTAATAAAAACCATAATAATCAAATTTACCGTAACATATATATAAAATATATTACTACCTAAACTTGAAATGCACTTGACACTAAAATTGTATACCATAATAAGTTTATAGCACTTCCCCTTTTTGTTGCAGAATAAAAATATTATGAAGAATGAATAAACGCACTCATAACTTCTTAGGATTTTGCTCTTTTGCTTTGAATTTTTGTATGTTTTGCTTGGATGTATTGCTCCACAATTTGTAAACCTTTAAGTCGTGCCCAGCATTGCTGAGTTCACTGTTATACTAAGTAATTTAGTTTTATTTTTAAAAATGTTTATCATACTGTGAATTTGTTTGTGGTACAAAGTAATAATTTAAAAAAATATATACTAGAACGGACCCTTTTTAGCTTATGGTTTCTATGAAATGCGTCATCGAAAATATTTATATCATGGAGACTCCCCCTCGTATTTTACGGATGGTAATAGACAAACAGGTAAGTCGTTAAACAGTGCGTTAAGGTAAGTTTAATTGCCCTATATCTTTGTTGTTTACTCCTAAGGGACATACGATATGAGCCCGACAATTTTATGTACATGAATTAAATGCCTTAGAAACAGGAATTTTTAAAACTAGGTCAATGTCAGGCCTGTGTTTTACCTACTTTCCGATTAGGTATCGAAAACATACCTACATTATTACTATGCGCGCGGTGACTACTGCGCCATGGAAAATTCAGTTATATGAATGGTTTGTCCAGAATTACAAGAATGAAATTGGCTTGCAATGGATTTCTGGGCATCTTACCGAAATCCTTGCTGAGAAAGACTTTTGTACGTAAGTACTAGTACTTATCCTGTGACAATGTTAGGTAAGCATTAGGTAGTTTGAGTTTAGGACTGATTGTTATTTTGTATTATATGCGTAATTATTAATGTTTAGTTCAGTAGGTATATTATTTAAAAAAGAAACAAATATAGGTAAAGGCAGGGTGTACACCTACTAAGTCCTACACTTTTTATCTTGACTTTATTAATTAAAAATATGAGAGAAACATGTTTTGATCGAGACATTTCATGTGTAAACAAAAATCAAAAAATGTTACTCGTTTATTATAGGCGTTCATTCATTGATCTCGCGATAGATCACAGTCAAACGGAAATTTAGTTTTTATTTGGACAATCCGACATTTGTAGGTTAATTATAACTCTAGTATCTTCATGAAATTTGGGTAAATAATAGAACATGAGAGCAATAAAATTAAGTTTGAACATTAACTAAATTCGTAAAGGGTTGTTAAAGTTGTCGAAAGTTCACTTGACAATACCAATCGATGTTACAACGCACTTTGGGTTCGTGGAAGGAAGAATGAAATAATTACACTAATATAATTAAATATTAATCAGATTTTTACTGATTTTCAACATACCCAATGATGGATAATTTTTTCAAAAAACAAAAGGATAGTAAATAATAATATTAAATATCAAATCAAAAAAAAAACACTTGTAAAATAGTTCGCAACACTACCTTATTATAAAAAAAAAAAAACAGCTTGCTAACCAAATAAAAAGTATCTTCAATGTACTGACAATCAATGTAGGTACTTACTTGCGTAGACAAATATCCAGAATCCTATACAAAAACATATCAGTTTTACGATTGCCAACTTGACGAATTGATTGTCCTCCCTGTG
This sequence comes from Acrobasis suavella, assembly GCA_943193695.1. NCBI lineage: Eukaryota > Metazoa > Arthropoda > Insecta > Lepidoptera > Pyralidae > Acrobasis > Acrobasis suavella. Next base: position 5,107,952 of record OW971945.1, on the reverse strand, counting down.
GAGCTTCCTTTGTTATGAAACTATTCAGTGTTCTCGAGAGACACCGTGCTCAAACGAAAATTCAGTTTATTGTTCAGTATTATCTTCTGTTGTTATATTTTGTCAGTTTATGGCGTCGAAATTAGATAACGAAGTAAAAAAAAACGCTAATATAGTGGCCAATGAGATCTTAACATAGCTCGAAGAAAAAATCCAAATTTTCATACAAATCGCCGGGCCGGCCAAACACTTGTAGGAAAAAGTCGATTTTTTTAGAGTTTCAAGCATTGCTTCCTTAGGAAAAGTTGTTCATACTAGGTGGTATGTAGGTATGTAGGTTTTTGTTACATATTGTATTTTGTAACAAATACATATATAGATTAACATCGAAGACCCAGGTCAATCTAAAAAAGAACATTTTCCATCTTGACCTGAGCGGGGATCGAACCCGGGACCTCCGCTGTGACAGCGTGCCATGATGACCACTAGGCTACAGAGGTCGGATAGTAAATGATAAAAAGTTCTAATAGAAAAGACGTAAGTATATTGATTACCGATAAAATGATACAATCGATATATGAGCGCACAACACTCGCAGACCGTCGCTAACGTGAACGTGAATACTGTATTGCCACGCGGTGTGAACGCGCTGACGCTGTAAATTGTACGTGCTATGGCCCGTACAATATATGGTTCATCTGGTTTCGAGGGCATTTTTCCGCGCCAAGGCTGTTCTTTCAAGCCTCTTGCCATAACGTATAAGTAGACCCGGTTATCTTGCCACAATGTCATTAAATTCTTGTAGGGATTGATACTTTTGATTCATCGACTGTTGAAATATCGATGGTATTTAATTGTACTTGAATTATAAAATAAAAATAAATATATAATAACATATTACACTGATTGAGCTAGTTCCAAATTAAGTCCGAGACTTGCGAACTCATCAATACCATAATTTATAACAATAAATATATAGATAAACGTCCAAGATCCAGGACAAATTTGAAAAAGGCCATTTTCCAACTTGCCCCGACCGGGGATCGAACCCAGAACCTCTGGGTGGCGAACGAGCACGGTGACCACTACGCCACGGTGGTCATTATATTATATGTCATTGACAATTAGCCAAATATAATCACTACTTACTGATAAAAAATTGGTTGCCTGTAAAGTCGGTATACGGGCGAAAGTTTTACGTGACAACGACTTTGAATGCCCGAGTGGAAGGGACGCGTGCCTCACACTCGCTCTCATTGTGAGCGCATAACGTGAGCGGAGCGTAACGCAGTTTCTTGAAGACAGCTTGAAGTGTCACCCGGCAAACCAATTTATAAGACGTTGTCACGTCAAAATGTGTTAAAAATTATTGAGATAAATAAAAGCCACGGGAAAAAATAAAGTTCGTCAGTTAATGACTTATCATAATTTTCCTACAATAATTGCAAAAAGCTGTAAAAAATGTAAAAAACTAAAGGATGTGAAAGGGGTTTGGTGAGTATAAGAAGTCAATATCGATAAGTCGATAAATAAAATGTCTCAATCCCTACAAAAATGTGACGTTTCAATCTGAACAACTTTCGTATAGATATGCAGTAATTTTATTCTAATAAAACTCGCGTTTTTGGATTTTTAGTTAGTAAGTGCTTAAAGATTATAAGCAGTTATCCAAATAAAAAAAACGATTTGTCTAGTAGTTTTTAGATAGGTAATGTCAATTAATTTTTATACAAAGTCAAACTAAAAATAATAATTAAACTTCACTTACTATCCTCATCCCACCTAAATCACGCTAAATTGTAAAGGTGTTCACCCACTCGCAGTACAAATATTGCCATTTTTCGATAACATAGCAATATTTTTCTTTAAAGTGTCATTGTTTCTTGGGTGAATCAACAGGATCCTAATTTTCCACTAGATTAACATTTTTGCTTATATTATTAATGCGATGTGATATGGTGGAGTCTTGGGGCGTTTCGCACCACGAGTTATTCGAACCGCGGTCCGAATCGCCCAAGTACTATTTTTGAATAGGGCGATTCACACCACAGTGGTTGCAGCGGTGCGAATAACCCAAGGTATCTTTTGGAATGGGTCGATTCGGACCACTGAGCGAAAGTACTTAATAATCATATCGTGTATCTTGATTTCAACTCATAGAAATAATTAAAGATTTCTAATCATTTGGACAGACGATTAGAAAAGTGGTAAGTGTAAAAAAATATGCGATTTAGAAATCATGTTTAATATACAGTCAGTTTCATCAACATTTAACAGTTTCATGATTTACATTGTAATTTACTTATAACTACTTAGTTAAATATGTACAATCAAATTGTATAACAAGTGTATATTAATATTAGCTATATTTTTTTTTTGTTAGACGGTAATGGTTTAAAATCACAGTTTGATCAACATCATACATTTAACTTAAAACTAACTCTCATTAATCAGAGATTTACATTACAATTTACTTATAATTAGTTAAATAAGGGCAATCACAGGTGTAACAAGTGCTAATTCACAAAAAAAGAATCGGCCAAAACTGACCTAATCCGTATGTATTAATACTAGTTACATTTTTGTAGTAAGACGGTAATGGTTTAAAATCACAGTTTAATCAACATTATAACTTAATTCTAACTCTTGCTAATCACAGATTATGATATTCATTATAATTTACTTATCAAAAATCAACAAAGATAAAGAAACTTGTAAAATCAATAAAAAGAAAAAAAAAGTATAACTACTTAAACTAAAATCTTAATTTTTCTAAGCAATGGCCCACAGTTATACTACCAGATAACAACTGTTGTATGATATTATGAATTCTTTGGTTCATTTCTATGGTGTCTATTTTTCTTTTTGAAATTTGTATGTCACCTGGTCTGTTTGATTTACTAAAGTAAAAGTTGGCGTCTTTTTTTATTCCATTAAGGAATTGTGCAATATTGGGTTTTTCTGTAATGATTTTCTTTATTTTTGCATTCCATGACTCCACCATATTATTGGTTCTGTCACATTGTTTATATATATTCCATGTCTTTGAGAGTACCTCATGTTCAAGCCATGTTTGAACAAAATAATCATTGAATTTAGTGACTTCCATATTGTTTGGACTTTCACTCATCACATATAGCCACCCTTCATCCAAAAAGTCTGGGGGTAGATGTGCCAATTGTGTGCATAGTTTCACATGGATTACCCCCAGTTTTGATTTGACTACTCCCAACTGCTTAGCTTTACGCCATAAACAGCGGTTAAAGTGAAAATAACAACCAAGTATTTTCACTTCTGGAAATAAATCTTTTATTGCCAATATCGCAGTCACTTCAAAGTCCATTGAAATTTCTGTAGGCTGCCATTCTTTAACTTGGCTTTTTATCATTTGAAATAAAATTTCATATGTAGCCCTTGTTTTGTCGGGAAGCAACGCATATAGCACGGGAACTACATTGGCATATTCTTGGTTGCTGCCAATATCTGCATGAATAGTGTATACCTGACAGAAACACTTTGGACAAATTTTGAATGTACCATCAATGAGATATTTTGTCGATTTTTTCAAATATTTGACCATTTCTTTCTTTGCGAAAATAAGGATTCGCTTCTGTTTTTCTTTATATTCCGCAAACAATAAATCTTCGTACCGTTTTGGCACCTCGAGTTCACAGGCTTTATGAAAGTTAAGTTTCTTAGCACCTTGCGATTCATTTCTGAGTTTGTAAAGTTTTTTCTTGATATTATCAAACTGAGGTAAAGGATTTAATAAATCTATTCCTTTATTGATAAGATTTTGTACAGCGTCCCCGTAAATTTGCGTTACTGGTTTATTAATGTTCTTTTGCAATGTTTCAGTACATAAATACATCTCTCGATCTATTTCCATGTCTGCTTCTCCTCTAGGTGGATGGTTATGGGAAGTCTCATGTAGTATTATAAATGGATTTGGTTTCACTTTGAGTGTTGCATTGCACTTACTAGAGTCTTTATTAGTACACCTCCATAAGTCAGACCCATCCTTGTTTGTTCTCTTCAACACATAGTTATATCCAGCGCGACAGAGCATTTGCCTCCCTCTCTTTGTTTTTTGAAAGACGACAGTGCTAGGCTCACCATGTGAAGTTGAAGGGTGACCAGACATTTTTACAGAACTGAAACAGCGACCTAAAAAAAATAATAGTTTTGATGTACTTAACAATTATTTTACAATACAACTATTATTTCTTATTTTACAACTATTATTTCTTGTGTTACAACTATTATTTCTTATTTATTTATTATCTTTACAATTATTATTTACAATTTAACGGTGAAATGTGCATGTCATCATCATCATGCATTAAATAAAAGAAACAAATTATAGTTTATACATTTTAAAGATAAATTTAAAGAAACGGAACAATAGCCTTAATGTATATCAATTGATTTAGCAATTGATCAATACTTGGTAGGCTTTGGGAAGTAATATCAAGTTCAGGCAGCTTTTTGGTTATTTCATTATACAAACTTCGATAGATTATAATCTAAGAAAAAAACGTGTTTAAATTTTACTTTATAGCGATCACTTGTTTCATATATACATCCAAAAGATCTATTAAAAACAAAACATTTTATTTATTTCTAGTTATTTTTTAAATAAAAAATTGCTATTTAAACACATTTTTTCTCCCAATACCATGTCTTTTAAATGAATTTTTTTTACATTGTACTATATAGGTGCAAATTTGATATTAAATAAAAAACATAGAAAAATGGAAATGCTATATTGTTATGTATATAAATTATCATGGTTTCTATTACCTACTTAATAATGAATTTGCAATAAATGTAGTTGTACTTACCATATAAAATCAACACATCACAACATTTGAATAACAAATTATTCAGTCACATCACCACTCTCAAAGTTGATAAGACACTGTGACGTCTTCAATGACCAAAGTGCAAGCAAAATGACACTAGAAGCATCTACCAATCAGAAACAAGTGTTCCTGCGGCTGTAGGGTTGTTCTATTGTTTATGTGACCGGTAAGTCAACTTTTTACCAAAGGGATAATAAATTTTACCTGAGATTCTTGGAATGTACTTGCGTGTGCACACCATCACCTTTTTCATGTATTTGATGTATGTTTACTACATTTTAAGCCAATCAATATATTTAGTAAGTAAAAAAAATGTAAAATGCAATTGCATCAATACTTAATATGTAGCGGGCCTACGATATCTTTTATCATTTTGTGCCTGGTTGTACTGTACGAAATGTACAATAAAAACTACATCTCTTCTGTCAGACTTCACCTATCCAAAATTAGAAATGTTTTTTCCTTATATTGTGGTCCGAATCAACCCATTACCAAAAGTTCTTGGGCGATTCGAACCGCGGTGCGAAAGGACACATTCAAAAAGAGCTCTTGGGCGATTCATACCGCGGTTCGAACCGGTCACGGTGCGAAACGACTATACACCCAATCATTCACTCAAACAGAAAGCTCGTTTACACGAATCCGAAATCTCAACAAAACATTCGTTTCATGCATTTGTCCATACATACGTGTTAGCTAGGGTTGTCTACGAGCGTAGTCGCTGAACTCGTAGCACGCTACAGTGGAGAGTGCTAGTCAGTAGTCGACTTTGGGCAGCGTCGGTAACGCGCGCGGACCGCTCGCACGAAAGTTCGAATAACAAAATCTCGAAAAACGGATGTTTCTTATAATTACTGAGTGCAGTTTACTCTCTGTGACATTGTGTAGTGAAATGATTTTTTTGTTGTGTTCTATTGATTAGTTTGAAAGTTTTGTGCTCGTGTGTTTTTCTTGGAAGTGTGAAAGTTTTAAAATAACTTCATGGTTAAGGTGAGTTTAGAGTTTTATGGTATTGATATAACTTTGAATTTTTTAATTAATATCTTATCTACCAGAATTATTGTTTTATTTTAATGCAGATAATTTTTTTTAGTAACAATTTAATAAATGCTGAGTTGGCCCGATTATGCAAGGAAAGAAAACATAAGAAAATGACTCACTACACTGGGGTTTAAACAAACACATTACAAATTACATATGACTCGTATAAATCGTAAACAAGTGTTCAATAAATATTTTTTTTTAATATTTGTGTTTTTCGGTCCAACAAAATGAATAATTTATGGTTAATGTTCTCAATATATTCCATTTTAATTCTAAGACTGTTGATTATTTAATATACATCTTTTACAATTTTTATCCTTGTTTTGTTAGAAACTTTTAATTGAACTTAAACTTTTCGTAAGATTATTATGTCGTACTTTGAAGAACAATAGATGAGAGAGGACTTAGCAAACAAAAACATAATTTAGGTTTAAAAATTAATGACTTATAAAGTAAAAACTAAATTGAAACGCGCTTTTGTTTTATTTATTTAGCTTATTGCTTTATAGAGGGAGAAAAAAAATAGAAATATGAACAACAAACTAAACATTAAAAAAAAGGTTTTCTAAATTTAAACTGTTTAAGGAGGATTTAATGTCGTGTATATTTCTCTAGAACAGTTAACGTTGTAACCACCAGTTTGCGAACCTACTGAGGAAAAAAAAAGAGATTGACATGGTACCAAAAATTCTAGCTGCGTTTCTTTCTCGATTAGTTGAGCAAGAATCCCCCAACTTATTGCTTGAATTATTTATTTTATTATAATTTAATTACATGGATATGGGATGATACCATCTCTTTGAATAGCCGGGTGACCTGACAAAGGAGCTCGGTGGCCTGGTGAGAGTAAGCAACATATTGTTTTTAACCGACTTCCAAAAAAAGGAGGTGGTTATCAATTCGTCGCGATCCTTTATTTTTTTTATGTATGTTCACCGATTATTCAAAGACGCCTGGACCGATTAAAAAAAATCCTATTTTGTTTGAAAGGGTATACTTTTCAGGTGGTACCATGGAAAATTTATCAAAATCGGTTGTGTAGTTTGGGGGTGAAGTCGGTTTTTAGTTTTGAAAAAATATTTTAATAAAAGAAAATATTGAACCAAAAGCTACAATAGGTGGATTTAATGCTAAAACAAAGAGAATTCTTAACATTAAATCCACCTATTAAACCTGTCCCTGTCAACCTTTATAAAAAGAAAACTAGAAATTATCGGCCAAGTGCGAGTCGATTTCGCGCACGAAGTGTTCCGTAACATTATAAAAAATCACGTTTGTAGTATGGGAGCCCCAATTGAATATTTATTTATTTCTGTTTTTAATTTTTGTTGTTTCAGCGGCAACAAAAATACATCATCTGGGAAAATTTCAACTGTCTAGCTATGACGGTCCTTGAGATACAGCCTGGTGACAGACAGACGGACGGATGGTCGGACGGACCGACAGCGGAGTCTTAGTAATAGGGTCTCGTTTTTACCCTTTGGGTATACAACCCTGATAGGAAGTTGGCGTCTAAATAACAGATGACAGATATAAAGCCAGATGTCATAGATACTAGCGCTCTCGCAAGTTATTGACACTGGGTGTGGCCCGTACTTGGATGGGTGACCACAAGTGCCATAAAAAATTCTATTGCTTCTCCAAGCTTCGGAAGGCCGCTAAGCCGTTGGTTAAGGCTGTCATCATTTTATGGCAGTCGTAAAATTATGTAAGATGCCTTTAGGTAGCTTGAACAAAACCGCTGTTACGGCTGTTATAAAATAAAACAATATTTTTAATTCCTTCAGTTCATTAAGTATCTCTTTCAATATACTACTATCTCTTTCAAATTCATATCGAAAAGATCATTCTAAGATTTCTAAGTATCCCATGACCAGAGGGCTGGTGGCACAATGTAGCAATGCTTCCAGCCTTTCAGACACGCGGCTGAGGGGTGATATATTTGTGGAACTAAACAATTTGTATTAAATAGTTTGAGACGTTTGGACTTATGTTTTTAACCGACTTCCAAAAAAGGAGGAGTATCAATTCGTCGCGATATTTTTTGTGTATGTTCACTGATTATTATTTATATATATATTTTTATCCAAGGTTCCTGGTTTGCCCTTTGGGTTGTGGAGGTCAGACGGCAGTCGCTCTGTGTAAAAACCAGAAACCTCGTCAAATCTCCTTGGTTAGGTAGCGGACCCCGGGCTCTGAAGCGTTACTGCTGAGGATGCAACCGGGAATACGCTCGGATGATGATGATGATGATATATATATATAAGGACAAATAACACTGATTGAGCTAGTCCCAAAGGAAGTTCGAGACTTGTGTTATGGGATACTAACTCAACTGTATTCTACTGTATTCTATAACAAATACATATATAGATAAACATCCAAGACCCAGGACAATTTGAAAAAAGTCATTTTGAAACTTGCCCTGACCGGGGATCGAACCCGGGACCTCTGGGTGGCGGACTAGCATGGTGACCACTACGCCACGGAGGTCGTCAATTCATTAAATTCACTATCTTTTCTTATTTAATAGATTTCCGGTAATTCTTTTATTTTATTCATTATAAGTTTACCGGCGGAACGTTTAACATATCCATCTATCCGTATCCATTATTTAGGGCTTACATTTAATAAGCGTGTAATTTGATAAACCTTCATAAATACGTCAAGATACGTGAATATTTTATACGGGTACTTATTAGAATGATAGGGAAATAAGGGAATTGAATGCATATTTTATAATATCCAACGTGAAAAGGACATAACCGTAATAAATCGAACCATGGGCTGTACAAGACGACTATAGTATAATCATAATCCCACCAAAAACATATCTGTTAAAAAGGGGGCCAAGTTCCTATCGGCTAATTGTTCGCCTAAAAAAGGGTTGAAATCCAATCCAATGCCAAGTTTAGATGCACTATAAAAATATCTTAAATTATAATACTTCTAAATTTGAACTTGGCAGGTTTTCGTGCTGTACGTAACACTTGATTAATTGTTTAATTATTTTTTTTTATTTATAATTAAATTAACCTATTTATATAATTAAATTAACCTGTGCACATTGTATAAGTCTTAGGCGCTTAGATAAAATAACAGCCAAGAAACAAAAAAAAAAGATATTCCCATAAATATTGCCCAACCGGCGGCTGCACACTTTTGTTCGTATGGAACTGGGCAAATTTTTTTTTTAAACTTTTGACTGTTATTTTAATTTATTATACTATAGTGATCTAGTATAGCACGTAGTTGAATTTATAACGGGTATGTCCGTTCCACATTGTATAAGTCTTAGGCTCTGTCTGGCTACCCCGTATGGGATAAGTACGTGATTATTATGAGGTACCTAGCAATCAGGCCATCATGTAAATGATTACGAATTATAAGTGCCGGAACAAACGGGGCGCAAGTTGCGTCGCGTAATAGCTAGAGATAGGCAGTTAATAGTACTCAATCTACCCATTTGAGTATTTACTCACTAGATTTAATAAATAGAGTAAATAGAGCGTGCTCATATATTGACATCGCATTTGATGTCTGTTTACTTGTTTTAACATATATTTACGTCTTTGCACACCTGCCAGCAAAAGATGATAATAAGTCAAAGAAGCCTACTTACAGTGTATGATTAGTATGGTATTTTCATATATTTTAGCGTCGCATTTCACGTTTACCTACATTTTAAACATATTATAGCGTATGCACACTTTTCGACAAGAATTGCAAGTGTAAACTAGATTTAAGTTTAAAAATTGTCATGAAAACATGAAATAATGAATATAAATATAAATATGAGTCGCGACTCATATAAATCAGTCTAGTCACCAAATGGATAAATACGGATATTTGTCGAGTATTTACTCAATCTACTGAGTAAATATTTAAATGGGTTGATGTAGTAATAATGCACCGCCCATCACTAGCTATTACGCGGCGCAACTTGCGCCCCGTCTGTTCTGGCCCTAAGTTCTTCGTAATTATAAATTCAAAGTCGACTTCATACATAACATATTCTTTACTTATTCGAACTTTGGGGCAGACTTTTCGATAATTAATCACTTTGCACAAAGTTTGTTCGAAGTATAAATTAATGGTTGTACGTCAATCAAAAGTTAAGAAAGTATTTCCGATAAGCTTGTTAAAAAGCCACATTACTTACCGACTAAACTTGTTCAACTTTTTTTCCGATTACAAGTTCAGTCCATTACAGTCCATAACTAAATCCTATACTTTAAACGAGCTATTCGTGTGTTTCTCTGTCATTATATATACATATATTATTATATAATGAAGATCTCGGGAACGGCTCCAACGATATTGATGAAACTCTGTATTTAGAGAGTGATGAAGCTAAAATAAATTATTTTATAAAAAAACGAGCAATGCTCGGTCGCCCTTTTAATAAAAATAAACAGAAAAAAAGCCAAACGAGTTGTGTTGTCATCAAAATACTAAAATTTCTTAATTTGTGCAAACAAAAAACCGACTTCTCCTAAAACTACACAATTAATTTTGATAAAATTTCTTTGGAACCACCTGACAAGTGACTGACCTTTGCAACAAAAATAATTTTTCAAATCGGTCTAGCCGTGTTTGAATAATCAGTGAACATACACAAAAAATATCGCGACGAATTGATACTCCTCCTTTTTTGGCAGTCGGTTAAAAAGTAAATAAGACCAAACGTCTCAAACTAAAATAAATACAAATTGTTTAGTTCTAAAAATATATCACCCCTCAGCCGCGTGTCTAAAAGGCTGGAAGCATTGCTACATTGTGCCAGCCCTCTGGTCACGGGATATACTGCCTGTCTGCATAGTATATATGTATGTTTCGGTTTCCGTCCGCATAGCTTATAAAGCAAAATATTCAATTTATTCTTGTTCGAACTGTTTGTGTGTCGCACGCAATTCGAACAAGAATAAATAATTAATATGTGTGTCCACCCCTTCTATGTTACCTTGATAAACCTTAAAAGACGTAGTAATTCACAGCTGTGAACACGTTATGTCTGTAATATGCTAATAAGGTTTGTTAATTTAAGGGGGATACATGAATTTTTTCGGGGTCCAGTGCTGCCCCATCTGAAACAAATTATTTGAAAGGAAATGGAGATATTATTTAAAATGTTGTCTTCATCATACTGATAAAATGATATCTCCGTTTCCTTTCGTATTTTATTTCAAATGAGGGCATCACTAACCCCGAACATTTTATGTATTCCCATGCGTCATTAGGAGTTACAGACGCCTAACTTATAAAATGTGTGTGGTATTTCTATGTGAAAAAATAGAGGTAAGAATAGAATTCCTATTCTAGGGTATAACGAAAAAATTCGGCCTGTGTATCCCACTGGGTCCTACTATTCTACACAGAGATGTATAATGCACGAAATAAATTGTTCCAACATTTAGCCGTCCCATTCTTAACAAAGACGAACGACGTAAATATCGCAATATTTTTCCCTGTCATATAAAATTCAACGCATTTTCGGACCCCAATCAGGCAAGTTCGGGTCACGTAACGAACCTTAGCGAGCCTTCCTGTGTGTGGACCCTAAAGTTAATCTGAGTTGATCTATTCAATTTGATGTCAACTGCGATCAAAGAGAAAAGTTCAGAGCCAAATGTTCTGTTGACTTTATTAAAATTAATAATTAAATTATATTAACACATAAATAGATATGGACAAATTACAAGATTAGGGATGACGACAAGGTCAGAAAAGTATGATTGTAATTAGTCCGTTTTTTAGTACAAAAATAATGGACCCATATTTTCCAGTTTACCAAAAAAGTAAAAAATCACAAAGATACGGAACATAAAAAATCCGGAGTGGGGGCTTGCCGCATCACCGCTAAGTTACAAAATTATTTCGTCAGCCAATTAAAAAAAATCCCCTTATGAAAATGTCAAGAACGCCATCTCGTGATGAATAGCAGAAGTACCGATATGATTTGATATCGTCTCGACAGTTTCGCCATTATAGCGCCATCTATAATTTTTTTAGGGAAAGCCCTGACTTTCAAGCTGTAACCCTCAATAACTTTTAAACGGCTGAACCAAAACTCAAACATAGCTAAGATCCACCACAAGAGGACTTGGTTTCACCGATTTTGGTTTAAAAAACCACATTTTTTGACCCCAATCAAGCAAGTTCGGGTCACGTAGCGAACCTAAGCGAGCCTTCCTGTGTGTGGACCCTAAAGTCAATCTAAGTTGATCTATTCAATTTGGTGTCAACTACTGAAAAGTTCAGAGCGAAATGTTCTGCTGACTTTGTTAATAATTAAATTATTAATTTTAATAAAGTTATATAAACACATACATAGATAAGGAAAAATTACTAGATTAAGAATGACGACAAGGTCAGAAAAGTATCATTGTAATTAGTCAGTTCTTTAGAGTTAAAAAAAAATGGACGGAATCCTGAATGGATTTTAGTTTACCAAAAATGTAAAAATTCACAAAGATACGGAATATCAAAGTTCCGAAGTGGAGGCTTGCGACGTCACTGTTAAGTAAAAGATTATTTGCTTGGCAAATTAAAAAATCCCCGACCGAAAATGTCAAGAACGCTATCTAGTGATGAATAGCGCCATCTATAATTTTTTTGTGAAAGCCCTGAGTTTCAAGCTATAACCCTCAATAACTATTAAGCGGTTTAACCGATTTTTCTCAAACATAGCTAAGATCCACCGCGAGGGAACTTGCCTTTACCGATTTCGATGCGGTTTAAAAAGCTTCAAACTTATAAATCGCCTCTTTTTCTCGAGGGTTAAAAATCGTACCAAGCCGTGACGTCATGCGAAATTTCAATGCACTGTATCTTTGTCATTTCTGTTTCTCGGAGAAATAAAAAAATACGTGTACAATATTTTTTAATAATCTAACCGATGGGCTAAAAACATTTTTCATTCCTCATGCCTATTCGCTTATTTCGCTCGCTCGGTCAATTTCTATAAGAAAGAGACATATTGTAAATATCGAAAAATTTCTAAACCAAACTTATTTACGATGGCGTATTGGCGTGCCAGCATACTATGTAAACTGAGTTACCTTCAATCACGTTACGTAAATAACATTCTTTTCATAATATTTTCTTACTCACTGATCTAAAAGCGCTCTTGATCCATTTTTTATCATTTTTGATATGTGTCATAAAAAAAGTTCTTTGAAATATTCAGATGATCTTTTACACATTCAATACACCGACAAAAGGTCATAGTTAGTAAATATAATTGTAATTCTTTGAGCTTGAAGAGTGATTAAAAAAATAAAACCCCTATTTAATTTCCAAATTGTTGGTCATCCTACCGACTGTAACGTAATATAGCTGAGTAAATCTTCATTTGCATAATCTTTTCATCGAATGAAATTATTATATAAACTTCATTTTATTTGCTTCAAAGTATGTTGGTCACTTTAGCCCGGACTCTAGAACCCAAAGGAGCCCAACTGAAGCCGCAATCTGCAACGCAATTAGATGAAAAGAGGGGATAAAATGTTTAAATAAAGCCTGCGGTATCCTTATTTGTTTTTAAAGTCTAAGGGATCCCATTATTTGCCTTAGGCCTACTCTTTCTGCTTCCATTTGGCATAGATTGGAATACCTGATGTTAATCGGCAGTGAAAATATATGGAAATGAGAGTGGCTTTATTGCGGGGCCACATTGATGAGATATTTGCATATTATTTAATCATATTCGTTTACGTACAACTAATCTGAGTTTTATATTTTTACAACCTTTATAAATGGAAAAACATTGTAACTTTGTTTAACTCTCCAATTAGGTACATTTACATTTTCCATCAAAGCATAGCTGTAGCCCTAAGGGCACAGACGTACATCGAAAACGATATAAAATTGTGAGACTTTGCCCCGAAGTATGCATGTCGAATCTGAGAAAAAGTGCCGCCAGGCAGTTTTCAAACCCGGACAGATATAGCAATTTACCGAGAATATAAAAATATGTATTTTTCATCTCATCTTCTCAAAAAACGATGTTTTCGTCCCAAAATATTTGGAGCTAAAGTTACTGGTCTCGGGACTAAAAAGTGAAAAAGAAAATCTCTAGGGATTCAAACCAATTTGAAAACTGAACACGAGTGTAATTTATGTAGAATCGAAAATAATGATGGCAGAAAAAAAAGAAGAATTTCGTTTTAAAATAAAAAATTATTGGCCACTCATTGACCACTCCGGAGGGGAAAATTAAGTTACATAAATCATTTGTCCAAAGTAATAAGAATGAAATTGGCTCGCAATGGGTGTCTAGGTATCTAACGAAGAAGTGAGGAGTTCTGACGCGAGCTAAATTAAACCATAGCGCTAACCACAATAAGTAGATATTTTTTTGAATTGCTTTTCTTAGTAAAACTTCTGTACTTGAGGACTAGAACTTATTCTGAGGTACCTCTGAGTTAATTCATGAACGGTCATTTATAACTACCGCCTCTTGCTTTCGGTAAAGGGCAAAATTATGAGGAAATCTTCACACTAGATTTTTTGTAGAAATAAAATAGGTGGTTTATATCTTAAGGTCATATAGGTAATGAAGGTCGAATGATAATCGCTCGGCATCATATTATCTGGCTCAAAGGAATTAAATCTAATTTTTATATACTTTTGATATATTTATTTTTTTGTATTTAATCTATTAAAGGAAAAAACGACGGGTTGCACTCCGGATGTGCCAGCAGAAGTGAAAACCTGAATATTAACGTTGTGCATTTTTGATATTTTGGAATGGTTAGGGAATAATTTTGCACGAATTGCTTTAATTATCAGTATAAAAGTACTATCATTTATGTGGTAGAATACAATATTTATTTATTAACAGCGTCCCACGCGCAAGCGCCCTGCGCCGCTTAAACGAAACAGCAGGCGCAGGCATACATTTTCGCCGCGCTGTAGAAAGAGAGGGGGATACTTCCTCTTCTACGCCGCGCCGGCTGTCTACTCTCCATCCGTCTTACGAATTTTCGATCAGGGCACGTGTCCAGACGCGGTCACGTGTCCTGACGTTTAACATTTTTTACCCATTACAAAAAAAATGTACAACGCCGCTAAAGAAGTTTTCACTTCAAAAAAATGTCTTAAAAATTTGAAACTAAAAGAGATAAATCTTTCATCTCCATAAAGGATTAAACTTTCCTAATCAAAACCTGTCAAAAACTTATGTACCATTGAGGTATACAAAAGCTGTAAGATCAAATATCGTAGTTTGAAATTTATGAATTTGTAACTTTCTGTATCAAAACTTCAGGCAAGTTTCGTAATTGTCTATTAATTAAGAACATTTCATGACACAAAATTACTGAAGAGTAAATTTCAAAGTACAGAAAGAAGATTAAAAAAAATTCGTGACAGAAAGATTTTACACTTTTTTCGCCTAGGCTCCCCATCCGCCAAGTCCGTACCGACCGTAAAGGAATCTCGTTCCAAAAATTTATTGACCTTTATACAAAAACGACATTTCCATACAAAGTGCCGGCCAAACACTTTTGTGTGAAAATGACGATTTTTTTCGAGTTTCAAGCATTGGTCCCATAGGAAAAGTTGTTCATATTGTCGGTCTGAGTTGCTCCTACAAGGATCGGACAGGGTTTTTGTTATATATTGTAAAGGATATTTTAGAAAGGCGATTTATATGACAAAGAGTTTCGGGAAGAAACTGAAAAGTAAGATAAAAAAGTGTACTGATAAGGAAAAATCAAAGATTGAGCTACCCTCTAAGTTACAGGATAGGTCATTACCACAGAATTAATATACTATAAGTATTACATACAGAGCGGAATCTCCCAGGGGCCCGCGCAATATGCGTCCCTGTTTTCCGTCCCCGCACCTCTCCCCCGTTCGCGCCGTGTGGAGGGTGTTGAGCGGGCGGCTGCAGACGCGAGGACGGGGTACGGGGTGGCATATTGCACGGGACCTTACTTATATTATATTAATTTTGTGTCACAACGTCAATCCGCTAGATGACAACAAATCAAATCAGACACTTTTTTCTAAACGTAAAAACAAAAATTTTCTTTGGGAATTGTATAAAATAGCCAACCGTGACGTAATACTTTTTTGACGTCATATAAAATCGTGTTGAAAATAGATATGACCAATGTAAAGTGGCACTATTGTTTGACGTTTTATTTTATTAACTTTACCCAATAATTATTTCTGACCCAGTTCACATCCCTATTACTTCAATCCACATTTTTGCATTTTCTATCTGCATTCTCGACAGTTTGAATCTGAAGATTTCCGCTTTCTCAAATATAATTTACGGTTTAATTTGTTTGATCTCGAACGCACGGAATCCATAAGGAACCAAATAAACTTTGCCAAGGTTTTCGACTCATATTATCTGTAATCGCGATTTATCGAGAAACTTCTCGAAAAGCCGCTTAGGCATTGTTATTTCATCGATTGTAATGAAAGAAAGGGCGGAAGTTTTTCTGTGGATTGATGGAGTACCTATGCTTTTGTGTTCTCCTTTCGCCAGACTGTCCAATCATGTTAATGTATGTATTTTCCACGTATTTACGCTGCAAGTACGTGGATCTGATATAAATTTTTATCCGACTTCAAAAAAGGTGAAGGTTATCAATTCGTCGTCGCCAGGCTCCCTGATTTAAAAACGCCTAGAACAATTTGAATTTTTTTTTAAAAGGCATAAGGTCATGTGGTCGCTTAGAAGTTTTGTCAAAATCGGTTGTATAGTATAGTGTTTTAGTCGTGATTTTAATTTTGAAAATTATCATAATTACGTATAAAATTAATGTTACGTCTGTTGCCGACCTATCTCGGTAGGGTTTCACTGCACTCGTGTGTACAGTGTGTAGAATATAAAAAATCTTATAATATGCAGAGGCTTAAGAGGATACATGAATTTTTCGGGGTTCGGTGCTGCCCCCATTTGAAATAAATTATTTGAACGGAAACGTATATATCATTTAAAATGTATCAATCCCTAAACCCTTCAAACTATTTTAGTAACTGCTGTTTACAGTTTAAAGTGAGAACGTAAAGCTTTTCTACGCACCTTAGATAAAAGTGGCCGCTTTTCGCAAATGTGCGAAGAAATGCTTAATGATCTCACTTTAAACTGTAAACAGTAATTAAAAATTGTTTGAAGGAATATCTAGGGCTTGATCAAGACTAAATTTTGAATTTTAAATGACATCTCCGTTTCCTTTCAAATTATTTACTCGTATTTCAAATGGGGGCACTAGACCTCGAAAAATTCATGTATCCCCTTAAAAACACACAAAGACCAAACACCTATTTTCATCCTTCGGTTGATATACATTGGACTATGATAACATTCTTGCTTGTCGAAAGAAACTACTACTCTCAGTAAGTACTTAAGTAGTTTGTGCTACTACTGGCCTCTATTATGCCAATTGACCGTAAGACAGACGATTGTCCAATAAATATGAGTCCACGATGGTGACCAATAACCGGGTCTTTATGGATGCATTGTATTCTGCTTGAGACGGCTTTGTCTGTGGTTGATTAGAACTTCCTCTTCTTATGATGATGAGCATATACCTCTTACAATCTTTTATGTATCTATCATGCCATTTACGTCAGTCCACATAAAATTAATAAATAATGCTCTTTTAACCCTTTCACCGCAAGACTTTATATCAGTTGTCGTGCCCCCAGTGCGAGGGGTATGAAATCTAAAATAAATACCTACAACCGAAAAGGGATGTAGATATTTAAATTATGTGCAATACGAGCGTTTTTTTTTTGTCAGAAATATCCGACGCTCGCGGAATGGGCACGAAAATGTTTGTCGGATAAATCTGACGTTCGCGGTGAAAGGGTTAAATAGTCTTTTCTTTAGAAAACACGTAAACAATACTGTGTTATTTTTCTTTTTTTACTTAAACTTACGATTGCTTTTTAATTTCAACACAAAATCGTACTTTTATTATCTGTATGTCAAGTGAACAAAACGTCGACCGCCATTTTGTTTTTGTAAGTGACGTTAATAGCAAAACGAACTGTATAGGTAAACAGTGGTTAAGGGATACGTCTTTATATTGTGATTTCAGATTATATTTATTGGCAATAAAATTATTGAAAAGTAATAAACCAACCGGCGATGGTAGCAAAGTTCTATGCTTTTATTACTGACTTATTTTCTGTTGAATGCAGGAATACGTAACAAAAGTAAATATGTAACTTTGGTCTAATTCATTGTAAAAAAAGTATTAAAACAATTCATATAATATCCTGCCTTAATAATGAAAAGTTTACAATCTCTGTCGATCCGGTGGGAGTATATTCTGCGTAATTTTTAATTTTAATTTTTTGTATTTATCGTCATTATTTTAAGGAAATAAAAACACTAATTGATAAAAAAATTACATTAAAAACCTTTTAAAATGGATTTTGAAAAATCACAAAATATACATTAAATTGTAAAAGGTAATCATAACTATTTATTTTACAATAATTAAAATAGTATACATTTAAAAAAACATGTCAAATTACAAAACACAGTCAATGAAAATAAATTTTAAAAAAAATACAAAATAAAATTACAAACCACATTAATATTTCCGGTGCAAAGGTGCCCAGAACGCTTGCCGCGTTACCGCGCTGAATAGCTATGGCCATTCTTTGCACCAGAAACGAGCCAGAGCGGGAGTCTCCAGACTTTTCTGCGATTCGTTCACCTATCTCCCTTATAAGGCGCTTAACATCCGATCCCCAGCTGCCCATGGTCTCTACGGCTATGGGCACAAAACAATATTTTGGCTCCAAAGCCGCGTACTTTAGACGCTTTTTATCTGCTGCATCCTCGGCAGCCGCAGCCGCCATGCACACAGTACGCCCAATGTGGCTGTCGGCTACTGTACTGACGCAGGTTGCGTGCCATATTAGGCATCTGCCGAGCTTCCACGGCACAAGCGTCAGCCCGTCAGGTCTCTTACCATCCGACCTATTAAGGCCTAGCGGCTCCAGCACGCAGGGAATATTGGCTGTTACAAATGCCCTGCGGACTATATCATTAAGAGCATGATGCCGAGGAAACCTGCCCGAGCAGCGACGGCAACTCAACGCATGATGGCCGTCACCCTCCGCCATGGACCCGCAGACGCGTTTATGTAGTTCACACACTATTATAAAATTACCTATTACAGTTTAGTTAAATAACCGGCCAAGTGCAAGTCAGACACGAAGGTGTTTTTGTATGGGAGCCTCACTTAAATATTTATTTTATTATGTTTTTAGTTTTTGTTGTTATAGGAACTAATTGAATTGGAGCAACAGGAATATATCATCTGTGAAAATTTCTGTCTAGATATCACAGTTCGTGAGATACAGCCTGGTGGCAGACAGACGGACAGACGGACAGAGTAGGTTGGACAAACTAGCGTTGCATAACTATCGATAATTTGACTATCGATAGTTTACCTCAAACAGTCACAATATCGATAGGACTATCGATAGTATAGAATAACCGATACTATCGATACTTTCGATAGTATCAATTGTCAATAGTTTGCAATACTATTGATGTAAGGTAAAACTATCGATAGTATCGGTACTATTAAATTTAGATACTATCGATAGTATCGAATACTTTCGATAGTATCTGAATTCAATAGTATCGATAGTGTTACCTTATATCAATAGTATTGCAAACTATTTAAACTATTGTAAACTATTGTTATTCGATACTATCAATAGTTCTACTCGTATCGATATTGTGACTGTTTTTCAAGGCCACGATAATATCGATAGACTATCGATATTTTATACTATTGTTTACAACGCTAGGACAAACACTGTACGTTCTTGCAGGCCGAGGTGGACCTAAGTACACATTCTGTAGATTTAAGGCTTAGATCAGTTTATTCTTTCAGGGTCAGCATTTTTAGGTTTTGTTAATTTGTTTTCACCCACAGTAAATAAAACGAAGGTATCTACGTAACGAATGTTGACATTTTCAAAAACAAGTTTATTTGCTAGGAAAATTAAAAAACCTCCGACTTTAAAGCGTTTACCTTAATTATATTTTATTAATGTTATCTTATTTTTGACTTAGTCACCTTTTACGTTTGTACAATTGATATACCTTTTTTCGTTTCGTTCTAATGAGTCACGTCAGCTTTTATCCCCCCTTTTTCGGACGAATTATATTTCCAATTCTTTTCTCTACAATCTCTTTTTTATCTTCATGGCTTTGGAATAATTTACCCGTAACTATTTTTTTTGTACCTATCTCTTTTCGGTTCACGGGTCTTTTCACCTCGGTCCTTTGGGAAGCTTTAAGATACAGGCCCAACACAAAGGGGCCGTAGAAGTTCATGTAATGTGGCGCTGCTGGAAGTTAATGTGCGTTTTATTATAAGATGGTTTTTTTAAAGCCTGTTAAATGTCCAAAGTTGGACAAAGGCTTTCCCTTTCTGATTGGGTCTAAATTAAATAAAACCGGCTGAGTGCAAGTCGGACTCGCGCATGAAGGGTTCCGTACCATTATTTAAGTATAAAAAATCACATTGAGAGCCCCACTTAAAAATTTATGGTGATTTTAGTGTTTTTTGTTATAGTGGCAACATAAACTAGTTATCATGATTTATGAGATCCAGCCTGGTGACGGACCGACGGCCAGACGAACAGACGGACGATGGACAGACGGACAGACACTGACGGACAGACGGACTGACGGACAGACGGACAGACGGACAGACGGACAGACGGACAGACGGACAGACGAACAGGCGGACAGGCGGACAGACGGACAGACAGACAGACGGACAGACGGACAGATTGGTCAGTTACTATCTTTTGGTAACGGAACCCTAAAAATATTTAAATGTAAGGAAATGTTTTATGTGTATTTGATAATTAAAAGTAGATGCTTATTGCTTAATTTTGTTTAGTTTATGTATCAAATTCAAATTTATCTTTATAACCGTAGGATAATTTAATAATATCTCTTAATAAAATTAATCGTCACTTTGTATAGCCAAGTTTACTGCCGCTTCCTAGGCGCTAGTGCGTAACTGCGAGTACCAGATTAGTAAACGATCAAAGGCCACCTTTGGCGTTTCAGCTTTAAAAATAAGAAATTTTGTAACTTTATGCTTAAAAATTCACGTTTAACCAAACATACGAAATTAACATGAAAGTAAATACAAAATCACAATAGGGAAGTACAATCAACATACGGGAAAAATAAACAACGAATTTCCGCGTCCAGCTGAGAGGAATTAATTTAAACCATTTGGCAGAGAAATTAACTTACTCGTATGTTCTGTAAGGGCCAGGCTCCACCAAAATTAACCATGTACAGTCAAGTACCAAAATACCTGACCAGGCCCTCTACTTATATCTTCAATTTTCTTTTAAACTAAAAGTAATATTAACATGAAAATTTATATTCAGAAAAACTTAATCAAAATCTGTCTGAATAACAATTTACATGTTAATATCATTTTTAGTTTAAGAGAAAATTTAAGATTTAAGTAGAGGGCCTGGTCAGGTATCTTGGTACTTGACTGTACTAAGGTGTATTGACACATCAAAATATGGTATGCACATGCACCATGTACTTAGGTTATTAACATTGACATATTTACAGGGGGATAGTACCTATAGCTGTCTTCTTCTTTCACAGCTTAACTCATCTACTGTAGAATATTTATAAAAAACTCGTCCAATGCACGCACGCTTCTATGATAAACCGCGGTGTTTTTGTAATAAATGTGCTGTTTTGACGATTTCACATCGCCATTATGCTATACCATGGCTGAGCAGTAAAAAACATGACAAACTATAGTCCATTTGTTTAGGTATTTAAAAGAGTGTAAACAATTTTGACATGTCTTTTTATTGAAATATACACTTTATAAATCATTTACACTTTATAAATTTTGCAACTTACAAAAATAAAATTCATTTATAATAAGTTGTTTGATAATCGGGCGCTTATTTGCCTAAACTTCACGCGGCACATAACACAGCGTTGATACAACCACCAATCTGATAAAAATGAATATCCATCTCTCTGAATGCAACTTTGCATTTATGGTTTTAAACTCGTTTGGAAGTAGCCCCATTGAAAGTACGTAAGCAGTATTCAATTAAAATATTATAATTTAGTCATAAACATTTTTAAAAAGTCAGCACTAAGTACTAATAGTAATTCCATGTACAATGTAGATATTATCTAGCGTTCATAGATAAAACATAAAAGCAAAGTTGCATTGAGAGATAGATATTTATTTTTATAAGGTTGGTGGTTGTATCAATGCTGTGTTATGTACCGCGTGAAGTTTAGGCAAATAAACGCCCGATTATTCGATCACTATTTATAATTTATAAAATAAATAATTTGTAATTTGCAAAAGTATTGATTTATTAAGTGTATATTTCAATAAAAGCCATGTCAAGTTTGTTTACATTCTTTTAAATGCCTAAACAAATGGACTATAGTGTCCCATGGCTTCTATAGTCTTGGCCACCACTCCATTTCTCTATCTATCTCATTGACTGAGCGAACGTGAATTGCGAGCGAAGCGTCTTTAGTAGCTTGTATAAAAATTATTTCGTATGTCCGGCTGTTACCTACAGGTCGCATATCCAACAGATTCTCGTCATTTTTTTGAGTAGATTCATTAAATATTACCTACACAACATGGAAGGGACATACCCGTAATAAATCGAACCACGTGCTATACTAGATCACTATAGTATAATGCAATTAAAATAACAGCCAAAACACAAAAAAAAACGGTATTTCCATACAAAAGTGGGCAATCGCCAGGGAAATTTGTATGGAAATGTCGAATTTTTTTGGTGATTTGGTCGTTATATTAATTTCATTATACTATAGTGACCTAGTATAGCCCGTGGTTCGATTTATTACGGATATGTCGCTTCCACGTCGTACATAGGGCGCACTATAAGTTTCCGGATCTGGCCACTTACATAAACAATATTTAAAAATTTATTGCAACATTTGAAAATAGAACTCTTTGGCTGTAGAATGCAGTTTGTTTCATCTGACTGTCTTTTGTTTTTACCTTGTGGCGCCATTTAAAAAATTGTGTGTCTGCATCAACATGGATTTAACTCGGGAAAATTTTCGTAGTATGATTTTCTACGATTTTAAGTGTAATTTGACAGCTCAACAGAGCATCGCTCGGCTTGAAACAGCTTTTGGCAATGAAGCACCATGCAAGACAACTGTTTATAGCTGGTTTGCAGAATTCAAGCGTGGTCGTATCAATCTCAGTGACGAATCTCGCGATGGTCGGCCGTCCACCGCTGTGACCAACAAAAACATCGATGCTGTGCGCCGTATGATTGAAACAGACAGGCATGTGACATACCATGAAATTCGCGCATCCTTAGAAATAGGCATGAGTCAAATACAATTAATCCTACACAAACATTTGGGTGTGAGAAAGCTGTGCTCGCGGTGGATCCCAGACAATTTGACCGAGGCTCAAAAAACGGACCGCGTCACTTGGTGCAGTGCCATGCTTACCAGATTCAACGAAGGTGCGTCAAATTTGGTGTGGGACATAGTAACAGGTGATGAAACATGGATTTATTGCTACGATCCCAAAACAAAGCAGCAATCGAGCGTATGGGTCTTTCAAGATAAGCCGAAACCAACCAAAGTGACGCGCGTGAAAAGTGCATCTAAGCGGATGATTGCTTCTTTTTTTAATAAAACTGGACACGTGGCTACTGTTGCTTTAGAGAATCGTCGTACAGTGAATAGTGACTGGTACACTACCATTTGTTTGCCGGAAGTTATTGACGAACTCCGTAAAAATAACCGTAAACGCCGTATCATCCTGCACCACGACAATGCTAGTTCTCACACGGCCAGACAGACAAACGACTTTTTGAAGGCGAAAAATGTAGAACTCATGAGTCATCCTGCATACAGTCCCGACCTGGCACCTTGTGATTTTTTTCTGTTCCCAAAAATTAAGAACCAATTACGCGGTCAACGATTTTTATCACCAGAAGAGGCTGTCGAGGAGTATGAAAAACACGTTTCAGAGGTCACCACAGAGGAGTGGCACAAAAGTTTTCAAAACTGGTTACATCGAATGAAAAAGTGCATAGACGCCAAGGGAGATTATTTTGAAAAACAAATAAATTAATTTTGTACTTTTAATAGTATTTTTTCATATTCATTCCGGAAACATAGTGCGCCCCACGTATATGGTTTTTATTGTCGATTCAGTTTTTCAAAGATGTATAAAATGACGGCAGATACGGTGGACTAATTCGCTAAGTCTGAGGCTAAGAAGGTACAGCTCACATATGCAGAGCCACTTGTTCTAAATGCCTTATATCTGTGACGTGATAACAAAATCCTATGTTTGTTTAAAAACAGTGGTCAGCATTAGTGGAGCCTAGCCCTTATTGTTATTTTTAGCGCCCAACTTTATCATCTACAGTAATTAAAAGTTTACCTTGCTACCTGTATTTGCTACGATGTAACTTTTTCTGACTTTTTCTGAGGTTGATTCACGTTTGAACACAGATTGGTTTTATTAACTGAGCGAGAAGGTTAGAAACGGTTGTTTTTACTCACCTAGTCAGTATGTACAAAAAATAACAACGTTTATTAATACTTAACTGATGTAATGATTTTACAACATAGCTTACAACAGGTATAAAATAAAAGAAATTCCCAAGGGTGGCATCGGTTCAGCCGCCTTAGCACGGTACCGTCTATAAACCTGCGGCCTTAGTATGATTTTTTACCTGAGAGGTCTATACGTATCTTCCCTCTGTAACGACAAGATAAAATTTATGAATGGACACGTAGTAAAATGAGTCGTCACACGCAGGCAGGTTTTAAACAGTGTTTCTAATGTCTGCTAAGAAAATATAATAATTTTAAATTGAAACACGCGTTTTGTAAAACAATCACCATAGATAAAAGAAAGATATAAGTATGTAATAATTCCTAGAAAAAATATTGCAAACAAAGAGTATTTAAAATTATTAAAATGAAATGTTATAAAAATAAATGTGCAACAGAACGTTTCAACTCATGTCGTACAACCAACATAAAGGAAAATACCACCGCCGAGTACGTATGCATTCACCGCAGCCGGAGTGGTTGTAGGATTCATCAAAAGATGGCGCTATAGTTTCGAATTAAATATATTTTAAAGTTTGTAAACTTCAAAAATACATAGTTTAAAGATGTCTGCCTACATTTAAATATGTAAATATACATTTAATATTAGTGTAATGGAATAACTGTTTACAATAAAACTGTTTAAAATACGATTAAAAATGGTTTAATTGAATCTTATGTGGGTCTAGCAAATCGGCGACAAATTTACATGATTTCACGTTGCCAATCGTCGACATGTCTACTTTAACCTCGCTCAAAACCACGCTCGCACGGGAGTTAGGCATGAGATAAAATACGTTTTATGAATGAAAGTTATTTTGTCGCTCAATTTTGTCTATGTTTGTTGCGGTAAATTACGCGAAATGCGACAAATTTGAAGGATAAAATTTGTCGCCCTAATCATACTTGCCTCGCTGGATAAAGTTTATATCGCGTTCAGTACGAGTGTCATTCCGCTCGTTATTCTTACTTAAAGCGAGATAGTGATAGATGACAGCACTCGATAAACGCTGTCGCTGCTGCCATTCCATGGAAGCTGATGTAAAAATATAAATATTGTTTACGGGTTTTAAAAATACTTTTTAAGCGGTAAATTTTAACCGGGTAGACTGGTACATAAAGCCCGATTTTCAATCCGCCTATTAAGTATATTTGTAATAAATTTTATAGCAATTTTCCTCAAAATCTTCAGGCCCAAATTAAAAATAACAACCAGTGACGCAACCAGTCTGATTCTAGAATTGAGTTATGACGCACGGGAGCGCACCATTCGATCAAATCTAACATCGGTGTTCAATTTCGGCACTCTCTTTTATCGAGTGTGTTAATCGAGATAACACAGGTGTCATAATATCTAAAATAATTTACATATTGTGATGAATAATATCTTAGAAAAAAATTCTTTACATAGTTCACATAACTACCTAATTTACCTGATTTTCCATTATTATTTTCTATAGCGAATAGGCCGTCTTTTGCGCATTTCCTAGTTTTTAAGATAATTATGTCCTGTATATATTTATATGTTGCAATAAAGGGTATTGTATTGTATTAATAAGTAATATATAAATATATAAGGACAAGTTACACTGATTGAGCTAGCCCCAAAGTAAGTTTGAGACTTGTGTTATGGGATACTAACTCAACGATACTATATTTTATAACAAATACATATATAGATAAACACCTAAGACCCAGGACAATTTGAAAAAGGCCATTTTTCAACTTGCCCTGACCGGGGATCGAACCCGGGACCTCTGGATGGCGGACTAGCATGGTGACCACCACAAATTAATAAGAGATGTGACCATTATTCCACGGAGGTCGTATTGTAACTATGTAGGTATTTTTACGATCATTGTAGTTAATGCTTTTTAAATCAATATTTAAAGGTGTCTCATTTTTCGAGGTTCCTAAAGGCATCTAACGTAGCTCAGTGACTAGTAAAAAAGTCTTTTTATCGTTCCGTACCCAAAGGATTAAAATGGGACTCTATTAAAGACTCCGCTGTCCGTCTGTATGTCAACAGGCTATATCTCATGAACCGTGATAGCTAGACAGTTGAAATTTTCACAGATGACGTGTTTCTGTTGCCGTTGCCGCAATTACACTACAAACAGAATAAAATAAATATTTAAATGGGGATCCTATACAACAAACGTGATTTTTTATAGATATAAATAATGGTACGGAACTCTTCGTTGCGCGATTCCAACTCGCACTTAACCAGTATGTTTTTACACACTAGTGCGCTAGTGTGCAGGTTTTCTAACGATGTTATCCTTCGAAGTGGTGATTGTTAGAAACTGCCATATTTTGAATCATGTACGCGTACATGATGCAAACTCAGAGGGACAAGTAATTTCGACACTTGACGGTTGTTACGATGATGGCAATAATGGATTTCTCAACTAAAAAAGGTTCTTCCATGATGATCGCAAAAGCCGATTGAGGGAATGGGCGGAAAAGTTCAAAGGCTATGCGGCTGGTACCAATAACCCATCACCATTTTGATTCCGTTTTTCATCTTCTCCCCAGCATCCTGCTTCTTTTCCTTCTTCTCGTATCGAAAGCTCAAAATAAAATCAAATATCCCTCCAATAGGTTACCACTTTCACAGCGTTGTCACAGGCCTCATTAGGTCACGCTTAGTGCAGCTGGTGGGGCACGATGGGCAGGAGAGGAGGTGTGTCATAGTCCGATCATTATGCCCAATCCCTGTTGATCTGTCGTACAGGCTCACGGCTAGTGCAGACACCAGACCACAAGTACTTGTGATGAGTAAATAAAAAATAAAAAATGACACTGTAGTTGGATCAATACACAATATACAATAGCCACTTTTAGCATTGTGCTAAAAGTAGCCATTAGGCCGTGCATCCCTACTGGGCTCTATCTGCTTAGAGCCGCAAGACCCAAATTGCTCTGTTTGCCTTTATTCTGCTATTAGGCATAAAGTTTATTAATAACACTTGTATTAAAAGTAAAGAATTTAATCATTATTTAATTTTATGCCACAAACCATTTTCAGAGAAATGGGTCTGTCATTCTCGAAAATTTTTTCATCGATCTTAAAACTTGATGAAAATAATACCCTCCTCCGTCGGGTAAAAAGTGCGGCCATCAAGAAATAATAACTCAAAAGTCGCATTTAAGCACTGGGACGGACCTAGTACTAAATTGACTTTTGGCAGCAAAAGTGGGTCAAGGGTCATCTCGTTTTGTACCCCTCGGCTGTGGCTTGATTACAGCTCCACAATTTAAAAAGAATTAATTTCAATCGTGGCCTTCTGTCTCAGAGGAAAAAGTAAATGTGATAATTTTTGTTTATGGTTGGAAGAGAGAAAGCATTGCCGTTTGCAAACGATTGGGAATCGTTTGCAAACGGCGCGAAAATAAGAATGAGGGCTTGAAAAATACGTAATATTTTATTTAGTCCGTCAACTAGATAATCCATAAATAATGGAACAATATGTTTCCTTTACAAAAGTAGTAAAAATTCACAAAGCGCATAGAGGTTTCGGCATGGGGGCGATTTACGTCACCGACTGGTAAAAATCGTACCTGATCGTGACATCACACTTGCAAGCAAAGGGGTTAGTACAATATACCCCAATGGTTCGACGTGCTCCCAAATATGGACCCCAAAGCAAGATAAGATAAGAAAAGATAAGACACCACACTTAATATAAATGCGCTGTGTCTTCGTCATTATTTGCTTATGAGAGAAAAGAAAAAATACGTATGCCATACTTTTTAATAATCTACCTACTGATATAAAAACAATTTTTTACTCCACACCCGTATGAAACTAGACTACAAAGTCGAAGTCTAAATATCCAATTAAAAAGTATAAAGAGCAAACGATATAAAACTAAAATATGTTAAATAAAAATTATTTTATAACAAACCGTACAGGTCCAATAAATACATAAATTTATCCTTTAAATAATTAAAAAATATGCCACTATGTAGATGTGATAAATTACAAATTTCAATAGTCTACAGCCAAAATGCGTCTGGGTGGATATATGTGTATTTATATTAGTAAATGTGTTCTAAATATCGATTCATAATAAAAAATCCGTATCACGTAAGATTTTTGAAATTTTGTATTTTTTTTTTAATGAAATAATAAACATTTTTCTTATTATATTTGATATTAATCGATATAAACTTTGACATATTTGTAAATCCGAGGTATCTATAGCAAATTTCACGTGTCTGGTTTGTAATCTTTGTAGTTTATTAATTCAAGACTTGAAGGTAGTTGTAAATTTATTATAACACCTGATTACTGAATGCGAAATTAAAAAAAAAAATGCATAAGACTAAGAAACGTGGTTATAATACACAAACTAATTCATTTTGTAATGTTTATGGTTTATATATGATAACTGAAGTGACTAAATTAGCATATCTTAACAATAGAACAGAGATATCAAGGCCGCTGGGACCCTGAAATGATAAGGAATTATTGTTGATTCCTATTATGGGAAAGTAATAGAGAATACAAGAAAAAACCTTATTTCCAAAAAGAAAATCTACAAAACAGTTACAATAGTTACATGTGCCTATCACTTAGCCTCGAAAAAAATATTTTATATAAAAAAAAAATCCTTTTATTTAAACTATTTGAGTATTTATAAGCCAATAGGGCAATTTTACGCACATGCACATATAGCCATGTCTGTTGCATTTTTTTACTCTTTATTTGTAGAGTGGTGTTTTCTTCTTCTTCTTCAGTGGTTCTTCTTCTAAAATACTTAAACCTACTAGATATTTCCTTGATATCCATGGGCATAGCATTCAGAATATCAGTTGACTAGTATTAAAATGCAATTAATTGAACTGCGGTGCGGCCTTTGACAGTCAATTCATCTATTCAATGCCGGAACAATAGACACGCAATTAGATCTTTTATGCTTAACCAGAGATATAGCCATTCTAATCTATCGACTCTTAATAAGATACCTTTTAATTTATTCATTCATTCATTCATTCATTCATTCATCCATTTATTTATTCATAGAACTTCAGACCTACCATTATTTTTTTCACTTATCATTTTGGTACCTAACTGTACAAGTAAATTAAACTATTAAATTTGCAGTAACTTTATATCTACCACACATGTACTTTAGTCCGGAAAATTATCTCCAGTGCCATCTTATCTTATCTTATCTTGCTTTGGTGTCCATATTTGGAAGTACGTCGAACCTTTGGGTTATATTGTACTTACCCCTTTGCCTTACTCACCCGCATCAGGATTTCTGAAGAAGGACTGCATAAGCTTCAGAATATTACCTGGTGCGTAGTGCCTGTAGTCCTCTAACTTAGACGTAGGATATGCTGATCCAAAGAGGTCCACACGCTTTCCGGCCATTGAGTCGCAGCTACACAGGATGTGTCTCATTGTCTCCTCTAGTTCCTCACATGCCCTACATTTAGGGCTCTCAACAAGTCTCATTTTGAAGAGATGACTGTGATTATGAAAGTGTCCAGTCAGGGCAGTTCTTGTCTGTTTTCTGTTATATTGGTATGACCGTTTGTGCCACTTGTCAAAGTCTTCACCAAGTGTCTCCTTGGAGTGGATGTGTCCACTAATATCTCTCCATTCAGCCCTGTGTCTACTTTTGACATTGGCATTAATAGCATTTGTAACCATTCCATGTAAAAGACCTAAGAAGGGTTCGGGCCCTATAAGCAAGCTGCTCGATCCTTCCCTTGCCAGCCCGTCTGCCTTCTCGTTCCCCCAATGCCAACATGACCCGGCACCTAGACCAGTCTCAGAAATCCAAGACCAGTCCAGAATCAATCCTGCTGGAGTTGAGGGCTGCGAGAGTTGCCTGGCTATCGGTCAAAATATAGATTTGCTGGTTTCTAACACCTTTTTTTAAATTTAGTTTAGCACACACAGTTACCAAATACGCTTCAGCTTGAAAAACCGTTGCATACTGTCCCATGCTCTGATACAGTTGTCTGTCCTTTGAAAAGATACCTGCTCATGTTCCATTGTTGGTCTTCGAGCCGTCTGTGTACCAGGTCAAGCATTCTCGTTCTGAAGGTCGAAACTCCTCCTTCCATTCTTCCCTTGTGGGGACATATATCTTATAATACCTCTTAAAGTTGTACACAGGGAAAATCTTGTCACTGCCCATGTTCAACATCCTTTCCTTACAGTGTTGCAAATTAATTTGTACGCACCTTAGTACCGCCATATTGACGTCCACATAAGCGTCGGTCAGCCGTCGGTCCATCAGCGTCCTGGGACGCATCTATCTCCATCAGGCTGCTAAAGTTACGCAGCGATGGCTCATTTAGCACTTCAAGGTCCAGCGGTCCCTCTGAAGTGAATGGCGACAGTGTCAACTGCTCAGCAGCGTCCAACAGCGTCGATAATGACGACGGTGGCCTCGCCGGTGGCCTTGTGATCACATGGCTGGGCTGTGGTGACGGTGCACGTGGTCGCATCAGGACTTGAGGGCCCTTTCTGCGTAAGTCCATCGGTGGTTGAGAGGCAGCCACCTCATTCTCCCCGGGGGCAGCCTCCGATGGCACCAGCTCTGTGGGCGGCGGCATTTCTTGCTCCCGCCCAGTCGCTTTCTCCGATCGCGAAGTCTGCGCCCGCGAAGGCCTTTGGGACACATCCCGCCCATTTTCCGCCCGCCGAACTCTTTCTCGTCCCTTACCAGAGGTACTCGGCCCTTCAGCAGTCGTTGCAATGGAGTCTTCAATAACCTTGAAGACGTCCATGCTCATCCCGCTGTAGAGCCTTTACCCCCTGGACTTGATGAAGTCAGCTGAGGCGCGATTCATGAGCACGATACGTCTCACGTGTGGGGTCTCAACCATCGTGTCCACCACCTTCCACTCCGTCGCCTTTAGGGTCGGGTGATATTTTTGCAAGACCCGGAGGACTCTTGCATTATCCAGGATAGCATAGTTGTTCGTCTTCCATGCCATCTTGACAGGTTTTGAAAGGTCTTTTGCCTGCAGGACCCTAACCTTTATGCCACCTATGGTCTCTCCATTTAAAGCGTCACAGAGCCACCTTGCATCGCTATTCCCTTTGCAGGAGACATGTATGGTACCTGCAACCACTCCTTTCATATAGACCTCCGGTAGTCCGGGTGCCTCCTCAATTTTTGGGTACAGGACAGGCGCAAGTACAGCCTATCCGTCTCCTTCAAATTGTTGAGCCGGAAAGCCTTCGGGGACGATAGCCATCCTGATAGCCGCTGCAACCTTATTGTATGGGTTGGCTGCATCGAGCTTCACTCTTTTGGCCCCAGCAGGTACCTCCGCGGCCTCGTCGCTTACCTCCCGGTCTCTTTTAGCTGCCGATGTATCGACAGCTCCTTCTTTTCTCAGCGTCATTAAGCGACGCTTCGCAGAGCCACTTAGCTTCTTGCTGCGTTGCGTCCGCCACTCTGCCTTGGTACTATCCTCAGCTGTTGCTTCCTCACAGGGTCTGTTTCCTTTACTAGGTCCCTCCTGGAGGTTCTATGACAGACTCTCACCAGGTGGCCCCAGATCAGGTTTGGCCCTCTGTTCGCAACAACCTCTGGTTTTCCCTGGGTCTGTTGATTGGCCGCAGTGGTTGGACCGGGCAGAGTATTACTTCCGCCCTGGGTCGGCCCCGCCTTGGCCTATGATGATAGCAGGCAGCTCGAAGCCGCCAGGCTAGCATCCTGTCTCTCCTTCTTCTCTCCTCTCTCATCCAAGCGTAAAGCGCCGTGTTTCCGATTATGCTTTTTGTTAGACATAATATATGGGAAAACTATTCTTTCGCACCCTTAACTCCCCACTCCACGGAGCCCGCAAATGGGAGTGTCTACGAGACACTAGGGCTATTAAGGGGGTATAGCACTCCTCCAGGGAAACCTACGAGACCAACCCCGGCAGTGACGGCCACGCAAACAGCGCGAACACGCGACACAAACCACCACCTTCAACTGTAGGCCGCGATACTTTATAGTGCTTGCCATACGTCGTCAGATGGATGGACGTAACAGCCGATTGGAACCACTGCTGGCTAGATAGGGCCCGCCCGTGTGAGACGAATAGCCAGACCAAAGAGGTGTGTTGCCGCAGTCCCTTTGGCTCACCCTCCAGTACGCCTTCATCCATCCGTACGGGTCCCCGCGCACGGCAAAAACACGCGGGTGATCGTCTCCTCCATAACTGCACCAACTCGACCAGTTAGCACAGGGGAGTGGGATTAAGGAAAGAAGGGATCTATATAATTTAGGAAAAAATTGGGTGAGGTGAATAGGATAAATGATAGGACTGAGGGTACAGGGAATAAAAATGGAAGATCGCAATTGAAAAACTCCAATTGCGGCCCCCCCTACATTGACGTTTCCAGGGCCCACCGTCCAGGGCTCCGCTACCCGATCAGTTAAAATAAAATATAAAATGTAAAGGAATATCAGTACACCCTGGCTCTCGAGACGGTGCGCAGCCGACGAGCCCCATCTCCAGTGCCATACACACCAACCTGTCTTTCACCGAAAGATCGTGCAGGCACAAACTAAGACGAAAAGATACTTTGACACTGAGAGCACCAAGAACAAAAACCTACGGCAAAAGGAATATTCTATAAGAAGAAGTAAAATTGTATAATATAGGCCTACGAATATTAGAGATTGTAACAGCTTTGAAGCATTTAAAAACATTTATTGCCATATGTCAATAACTGTTAGTTTGCGATTGAAGTGAAGATTTTTTTTGTTACTGTTACTAAACTTGTAATTGTCTTGTCTTATTTTTAACATTTTAATACTCACTCGATACACTAGCGTTCGTACGTAAACATAAAATAGAAAAATATTTGTATTTCATGTAAGTGAACTATATTGTTCCTTGAAAAGACTTCGGCATCACCAGCACGTTGACTAGTAGATAAATCCTATGGCTTTAAGTCCGCCTATTACATTTGTAATAAAGTTAAATAAAAAATAAATTATTAAGAGAAATAAAGATTATTTAAACCTAAACCTATCGCATATTCTGTACAACCATGACATGAACTCGTCTGGGCAAGATGTTTGGCAAGTCGGTTCGGTCTAGCTGCTTACAGAAAGTTTGAAATAGTTGCTAGAGTTTATATGTTATAGCAAAAGTAATTAATAATACATTATAATAAATGTCCACGCAGTTTAAAAAATGACCAAAATGAGAAGGCAGTGTGATAATAACTATTAAAATAATCAAACCGTCCGGACATTATTATAATGCAGACTTGTTCTTGCAGGGTCATAGAGATCACCCAGCTCATGTAGTATAATAGGTTATGGTGCGGCAAGGGTGGCCCTTGGGCCACCCCCTAGCTGCCAACAGTGTTCTTCCAGAGTTATGCATACCTAGGCCGTGGCATGCGTGGTCGTGTATAGGTTATGGTGGCGCACCGAAACCTATCTAAATGACCTTTTCATAATTGGGGGTAGCCAAATTTGTCACCTCCGTCACTTGGTCGATAGACCTTACATAAATCTGCTGTAGGTGAATCCCCCTGTGTATGTTGCCCGAAAACCACCATGACATTAACCCATTTAGACCCAAATACAAACTATCAAGAATAATTTAAAAATCGTTTATTATCGTAATCACTGAGGGCTATTTAGACAAAATATATGAGAAAAACTACAGAAAATCAGCCAAGCATTAGTTACTACTAAATCTAGCACGTAGGTAAATAAAATGCACCACCATTTTTAATTTGAACCGCTGCTCTAAAATAATGCAGATCTATCTGGTTTTCTCCTCCCTTTCCTTTATTATAGTATTGAAAGAAGAGTGAGATGTCCATGTCAATTTCTCTGCCGTCTGTATTGCTCCAGCTCCTTCATACAATGTGGGCAATGTGAAAATTTAGGAACTCCAAAGTATAATTAATTACCTTATCCGAAGTAGCTTGTCATTATTCATAATGCCTGGGCATTATGAAAAATGTCCCAATTTGTCACTTCTATAACATCCATAACATATATGTAAAAATTAGCCCCGATTTCTTAAGCGAAGTGAATTTGGGCCCCCGTACCAGTAACTCGGCCCTGATTTTGAACAAGCGAGTATCCGTAAACTGAAAATACCTACATGAAACAAATAATTAGTAAGAAAATAAGGAAGGTCTGGCAATTCTGTGGCTCTGGGACTATATGTTAAATTCTTTCACGCGGCTTTGCACCACTCATTTCCCGACCGGACCCATGGGAAAAATCGACACGGGCGAACTTCAAACTTATTACATTGACATAAAGTTTCAGTTTATCTGCCTCTATCACCTTTCTCCATAGAATGGTTAAATTCCATAATTGGATACAAGAAAATTTCACTCCATCTAAAACTAAACAGAATTTTCAAACTATTAGCTTCTAAAAATATCTTATTACACAATGTAAAAGTTGTGTTGAAATATTATTATCCTAGTCAGATCATTAATAACCTGAAGATGGCAAACTTCAACGTATTACCGACAAAAAGCTTTGAGAAAGCTATGAAGTTTTGCTAGAAGTCTAGAAATGAGACTTTTGCGTGATGACTAGGCATTAGTCTCAGGTTTGTTAGCTATTGCAGTGGTTTTATAATGGCCTCCACTGTGCTTTGAAGCATTAACAAGTTAGTAAAAAGAATGAAAAAAAGTACCTAAGTAGTACTATAAGTATTTTCAGCAGAGAATTATGTCCAGTGAGAATAATTGCTACTGTTGTTATTTCAAGAGCTTCTTTTATATTGTTCCAGCAAACGATGCAAACATTTTTTATGGGTCTACGTAGAATCACTTACGAGTACGTCAGTTTTGTAGAATGTGATTTTTAGTACTTTTTAGTATTATAATTTAAAATAATGAATGATATTTTTGTAATAAAATGTTTAGCCTTCAAATAAAATTCTAAAATCCCACCCGTGGCGAAGCGCACGTAAATAACGAATACCTACTGACCTCTCTCGTATGCAGCAGTGGGTTGTGATTAATCCTTTTTTAAAACTGAAACTTTTTGTATGGTCTCACGCAAACGAGCAAGAGTTTGCGAAATAAATTCCAGTGCTGCTTTACTGGAAATAAAATCCAGTGCTGACTAGATCTGAATTCATTTATTTTATATTTATATAAACATTTGATGAGAATGAGGAATTATTTTTTGTTTGGAACTGGTTTTATCAAGATGGTTCTTAGCTATGTTGGATGTCAATCAGTCCAGCGGTTTAAAAGTAATTGGGGATGAACGCTTGAAAGTCGGGGTTTTTAGGGTCCCGTACAAAAAAAAATAAAAAACGGAGCCCTTACAAGGCCCTTACGTACTGTCCGTCTGTCACAGCCGATTTGCTCCGAACCGACTGGACCAAATCCGGTAAAATTTGGTAGGATGGTGAAATCTTATGACCCAAATACAGATGTGCAAAGTAAACAAATATTTTTTTTTAAATAAGGGTAATTTTCGAGGGACAAATTAGGAAATTACTGTGTCAAATGAAAGGGCTCGTTATAAGGATCTCAAATAGTGTCACGTAAGGAGATGAATGACATTGTCAACGTCACGAATTCGAACAAAAAAAATTCAACTGAAGGAAAATTTCGTCAATAGCGCCAGAACACGATTGGCCTAGTGGTTTAAGCGATAGACTGTGAACCTAGGGACCGCTGGTTTGAAGTTTTGAAAGAAGTTTCTAGATAATACTAGACTAAATGGAAATGAAAATACAGGACAGAAAGTGAGTGAGAGAGAAGGCGATAGAAAATTAGTTATTTGAGTTTGGAACATTGATGCGATTTTGTTCGAATTCGGAGGGTATATAAACGGAAGAAGGCGCCGCCTGGGGCAGTTTTAGTTGGAAAATAAAATCCGAAGAAGGACGAAAAGAAGAAGAAAAGAATAGTAGTGAGTAAAGTGAAACAGTGAGTAAAGTGAAGTAGTGAGAACAGTGAAGTGTTCAATGCAGAGAAGTCCGCGCGTATGACAGTGCAGTGACGTTTCCGCGCGTGTGACAGTGCAGTGACGTTTCCGCGCGCGTGTCAGTGCAGTGACTTTTCCTCGCGCCTGACAGTGAACTGACAGTTGGAGTGCAAAGAGGACTGACGTTGTCAATTGTGAGTACCACTTGGGTTGTAAATAAAGGCACCAGTCCATAGGATTGTTGTTTCCTTTCCTATCCCCAACCCACTCTCATGACAATATATTTTTGTTGATAATGTGAAATAAATATTTTTAATTTTATTAATGAAAGAAGACGAAAATTGACCATTCTATATCCTACAACTAAACTAAAACCGCGACTTGCCTCGTAAACTGGCAGCGGTTGGAGTTGATAGCTCGTAAATAAGCTTTAAATATTTTACAATGCACTAAAAGAAGTCTTTCTATAATCATTCTTTATTTTGTACAATTTTTCTTTTCACGCCATTGTCAATTTTTCAACACTTTGGAACCATAAGTATTGCGTACAGTAAAGTTTGGTATATTTTTTCCCAACTCATGTCCTTACAGGTAAAGGTGTTGGCCAAACGTTTTAGGCACTGTCTGTGAGTCAATCAGGCACGAGAGAGATCTAACCTAATGTTACTAGTAGGTAGGTACTTATCCTGTGACTAAGCGCGACTTTTACCTCTTAGTTTGTTTTCATCTACCTACTATCATTTTCAGCTACCGCCCTAGCTTCCAGTAAACCATGTGCCAACCATTTCATTATTTTTACCAAAAACTGTGTTCTCTTTCAAAAAAATGACACTTGCTTTGCTTTTCGTGTGTAAGTGTAAAATCACACTAACAAGAGCTAAGATTTTAGATGTACGAGTACTAGAAGAAGATATAGGTACCTATTTTTAAGTGTAATAAACTTTATACCACCCGCGGCTTTTCCGGGAGTAGCACATTAGGACCCTTCAAAAAAGGTGGGAAAAGATTTCTACAGATTTAAAATTCTTTTATTCTCTGGGGTACAAAGCTTTAAAAGGTCAATGTCCATCTTTATGAGTAGATAAAGATTTTAGACGGTGCAGGCATTATTATATTATTCTGTGTCTTTGAGTGGGTGTAAATTATCGAGTTTCTATATAGTCTCCGATTAATAAGATTAGAAACACTCCCGTCTAAAGTGATTTGGATCTACTTCAGAATTTATAGACTGATAATTAGAAGCTACGCTTAGCCTACGCTCATTAGATGGGTTGCTTTATATTCGACTGCGTCAGAAGGAGGGTATGTTTTTCAAGTCTATGAATGTAAACAATGTCCTTTTTAATTAAGTACAAATATTTTAAGAGGTGATTCAGTCCATCATTTTGAACTTCTCCCAATAAATTTATATCGAAATACGAATAAAACTTTTTAGGTTCTCATACAAATCGAAATAGTCACGTGATATCGTTGCTATTGAAAATAACATTTTTTTCGTATTTAGTATACATTTTTTAGAAAAAGGATTGTATATGTACGCTGAGACTTAAGCTAAACAGATGTCCCTACTTTCGTTTTCATTCTGAGAGTAGCACTAGGTATATACAACTTTAAACACTCTGATTAAACAGTTAGACACTATAGGCATCCGGAGACCAGCAAAGAAATGGCTAATATCCTAACTAACGAATAGACGACAATATGTACAGATCTCTTATCATTCAGAGACCAAAAGGGAATTAATACAGAGTAAATCACCGAGTGAGGTTGTGCATGGGTCTATACCACAGGGTAGCGTGCTCGGTTGTTTGTTAATCCTTGTTTATATAAATGACCTTCCCACGGCAGTCGAGTCACACAAAGTAGTATTATATGCAGATGATATCACACTTATCAAACAGTATCTTGCGAATAAGATAAAATAAGCGAGCTACAGGATCTCTTATCTGATTCTCTTCGTAAAGTTATTGAACACTGTAAGCAATTAAGATTATCGCAAAATTTCGAAAAGACTAAGATAGTGCAATTTAGACCCCATCAGAGAAATAAGGTATAAGTATAAATATATCCTACGATGGCTACCAAATTGAGGAGGTGAATAAGTTCTCACTGCTGGGGATCACGCTAGACTCCACCTGAACCTGGAAAGACCACATAGAATCGGTAGTTAGCAAACTAAGTAAATTTGCCTACGCATTACGGGAACTCCGAAAAGATACTAATAAGGAGTGTTCATTTACCGCTTATCACAGCCACGCTGCTGCCTGGATCAGGTATGGGTTGATCCTTTGGGGAAATTCAACGGGCGTCCAGGCTGTATTTATCCTTCAAAAACGTTGCGTCCGAATAATAAGCTTCGCAAAACGTAGAGAACTAAAGAAAACGTAGAGAACTAGAGAAAACTAAAGAAACATGTCGGGAACTTTTCAGCTTAATATACTCACGGTTACAGCCATGTACATTATTTAGGGTTATAGGGACATATAACACTGATTGAGCTAGCCCCAAAGTAAGTTCGAAATTTGTGTTATGGGATACTAACTCAACGATACTATATTTTATAATAAATACATACATAGATAAACATCCAAGACCCTGGACAATTTGAAAAAGGCCATTTTCCAACTTGCCCTGACCGGGGATCGAACCCAGGACCTCTGGGTGGCGGACTAGCATGGTGACCACTACGCCACAGAGATCGTACATCTACGAATTATGCCGCTTTGTAAGAAAATACACGTCCATCTTTGAAAAGTACGATGACAGGCCTGGACGATACCCCTCACGCCGCGGTAATGATTTAATCCTACCCTCATGGAACCTCGTATTGTACCAACATAGCCCATATTACAAGGCAATTCAGGTGTACAATCACCTCCCAAAAAAAATTACAGATCTCCAAGGAAATAAATTTGACATTGAATTAAAAAAAACTGATGATTGACAAAAGTTATTATAATATGACGGAATATTGGACGGACAAACTTTAGTTTTTAAGGACATTCTATTTCATAGTATAATATTCATAATGACATTACTTATTTAAATTAAAATTATGTACCTATATTTGATGTGAATTATGTAATTACTAGTAAATAATAATTTTATGGTGACAAGTGAATAATTTAAAAAGATAAAATGAATTGAATTGTTGAATTGTAATTTATTATTAGTACTTCGTAAATTAATTTAAAATCCGATTCCCAATGCCTGAATAGGCAATTTTGTAAATGATAAATTAAAAACACTAATTGTAAAGTACATGACAATGAATGTGTATATTGTTTACAAAATGGTGAATAAATGAAATATGAATATTTATTTATTTTATTTTTATTTATTGGCACACAAAACAGTCTTACAACGCAGCTTAACAAAACAACTTATATAATAGAAACATGTCTAGTTGCAAAACCAAAAAAATAGTGCGCACAGCATGTTAAACATTATTTGCTCACAAGAAAACATTATGTAAATTAGTAACATAATAAAGCTATATGAAATATAAACAAAGCAAAATAGCGGATTTTCAAGCTGTGGGTTTTTTTTAATACTTGTAAGATCTGTTTTACATTGAATTACCTTTTCTTACGCCCGGCTTTGCATGGGTAATAGTTTGAATACACAAAAATATTCCTGGAAGAAACGCATTATAAACTCAGCAAAAAATGTCGTTATGTTTTGGAGTAGCAAAACTGCAGACTTTAATGTTAGGGCGCGTTCAGACGACACGCGCACGCCAAGCGCAGCCTAGCGCGCTTTGAGTTTGTTGCCTAAAATTTGAGTCCTATCACACATCAACACAATTCAGAGTGTGGACTTCGGTAAATGTAATTTGAGTTGCTGCAAAATTATATGGAACAAATTTAAAAGCGCGCTAGGCGTGGCCTTGGCGTGCGCGTTAGAAACTGCATTTAAAGCCTGCTGTATCGAGTTAACTTAGACCGAATAATAATCAACGTCATCGTCATTCGCAGCCCACAACATCCCTTTTCTGCGCTATTTCCAATGGTCCAGTGCCATTCTGATCTGATTACGACGGGCAAGGGTTGGATCTCACTTATCAGCACGGAGCAGAACTTTTCTGTCGCTCTGGCAAATTACTGTTCTGAGCGACAGAATATGATAGCAGTATAGAAAAGTGCTGATCCGTGCTGACAAATGAGATCCAACCCTAAGACAACAAGCCGGTGGTTTCCCTACTAGTCTGTTCTCCTGTCTCGGCCACTACTCGGTTACTGCTTTAGTTCATCGGCTATGCTCTCTTCTAGCCAAGCGTCCCATGATAAACGTATAATCTACATATCTGGTGACGCATTGTACTTAAGCCAAAACAACAACAACTGACAAGGAATAATGTACAAGTCATCGATTTTGAATTCTTCTGGAATAGGGAATATGCACTTTTTTTTTATTTGCTTCATAAAATCCTTATTATTCACAGTAAAAAAATATGAAAGAATTTATAAAATCTCTTAATTAGCGACGAGCATGTGATACTTTAAAGTTTCAACTAGAAACAGAAGTCCGATACGGACTGGTGGCGTCAAAGTTCATATCATCTATACATTTGGCATTAAAAATAGCGTTTATACCATTCCCTCTCTAAAAAGTTTATTTTATTCACTGAAAACAGTGAATAAAAAGCATTTTTACTCACTATTTTGGTAGTTTATTTTGTTCACAAAAAACAGTGAATAAAATGCACTTTTACTCACTATTTTGGTCATTTATTTTCTTAACTAAAACAGTTAATAAAATGCAATTTAGAACAATTTACTCTTAATTTTAGTAATTGTTCCAATTTTAATTAATTAAACCTTCTTTTTTTTTAATTAAATGTCTATTTTCGCGAAAATTTTTCCGTTTAACCGATTTCCAAAAGAGGAGGTTATCAATTCGTCGGAATCTTATGTTTTATATGTCGCAGACGGATGAATAAAAGGGGGCAGAGCGTGGCGTGATCGGCATCTGATATCTCAAGTGACGTAAACTACCCACTTAGTTACTTACAGTACGAGAACCAACTGATGTCAGGATGAAAACTTACTTACAGTCACGTCACCTTACTGATGCCGCCACAAGAGAGATCTTACGTGAGCCTTATAAAAATGTGACGGAAATCCAGTGCCCCGCCTCCGCACTGAATCATCAATCGTCGTTCTATCGCCTTATTCGAACGATAAGACTCATGCCACTTTCGCAAAGTGACGTAATCTCAGAAGCGGTCGTCCTATCGCCTAATTCGAGCAAAAGGACTCATGCCACCTTCGCAAGGTGACGTAATCTCAGAAGCGGTCGTCCTATCGCCTAATTCGAGCGATAAGACTCATGCCACTTTCGCAAAGTGACGTAACCTTGCCCCCCTCATCGATTGACGATCACCACGTTGCCTCCCCAGAGCAAACAACTACAATTTAGTAACTCGACAAAATAGTGGTCAATGGGCTTACACTTACTCATTCGCTTTTAATTTAATGCCCGGAAAGTATACTGATCTCTAAAGTACTTGAACAGGTGCAAAATCGTTATAAATGGGAAGCACTCATCACGTCGCTCACCAATCGGCAAATGGCTGAAGGGGAAATACGACAAAATACATCTTAACTGGGTAACTAGTAGTCAACAAAAATAAACCTGTACAGAGCCATTTACAGTGGTTTTGCACTAAGGCTATCGCAATAAGAATATTGTTAACGCATTTGCAATCTAACCTATTTGGTATAGACTTCCTAAAAATAAAAGTGGTATTGCTTATCGGATTATTGTAACGTGTTCGTAAAATCTTTTCGAAAAGTAAATTATCAGAATGATTACTCGTCTTGAACTGTCTAGATTAAAATTGACTCAAATAACGGGATTTTACTTCAAACAATACAGCAATGAAAGTGTAGTTTTATAATAATATTACGCACATAGTAAACAGTCTAAAGCCCTCTTTAAATCATGTCAACACCATGATCATGACCATTGTAGACTTGCCGACGTAGCCGTTACCACCTTAGCATCATCATTACCCGCTATCAATGATGATATAGTCATCATCATCATCGCGTTTTCATCATCAACAGCGTCAACATTTTCATCATCATCACCTTGTCATTATTGATGATAAAACCATCATCATCACCAACTCTTCATCATCGTCGTCATCATCATCATCATCAGCCACCGTAAGTCCAATATTAAGAAAATGCTGGGAGAGGTTATCTCTACTACTATACAAAGAATGAGTACCTTATATCATCTTTGACCAGTATTCACGCGCCACAGTACTGTATTGCAAGTTCATAATTCTCAATACTCAAAAATGACTCAATTTGCTACGAATGGTAATCTGGCGCCACGGTGGGCTCCTTCCGATACCGACTTATGCCACCTCATTGACAATAACTTCGGGCGTCAACCGACAGCGACTCATGCCACCTCCAGTGACGATAACCTCATGTTGCTTCTACACAACAACCAATATTCCGGCTCCAACCGATCGTTAGCTTACTAAGTTTAGCAAATGTTACACACTCTTCGTAAAACTCGCGTACTCAAAACCAATTTACTGCTTGAATAGTGGTCAAAAAACTAGATTTCATAAAACTTTACACTTAAAAACTAAAGGATTTAAAATTAATTGCACTCTGCTTTAAAGTCGAAAATAAAATAAAAACTCACCAAATTTTATTGGCGATCCAGCAGAGCCAAGCTTAGCAAGCCATGTGCCGCGAGCACAGACACACATACACGAGATCCGCTCACATTTTTTCTTTACTTCACCAGCCAGCACCTGCTGCGTACCGCTGCTAGCTCCCATCCGGCCGCAACACGCGGTCTCCATCTACTTGGCACATTGTAATCACTTGTTAACACTTTAAAACCTTACCTCGAGAACTAACGCTCTGAACAACGGGCAAACCACAAGCAGCATTCAACAGGATCTTCTTCCGATGTGAGCTCCAGATACAAATCTTACCTCAAATGTGAGCTACAAGTCCAGATCTCACTTCTGATGTCGCAGACGGATGAATAAAAGGGGGCAGAGCATGGCGTGATCGGCATCTGATATATCAAGTGACGTAAACTACCCACTTAGTTACTTACAGTACGAGAACCAACTGATGTCAGGATGAAAACTTACTTACAGTCACGTCACCTTACTGATGCCGCCACATGAGAGATCTTACGTGAGCCTTATAAAAATGTGACGGAAATCCAGTGCCCCGCCTCCGCACTGAATCATGAATCGCAACCACCATGTCTGGATTCCCTGGCCCCACAGAATTGAATACTGTGTATACACCTGGGCTTTCCGTCTTGCTTAAACAAACTGTCATTGTAATAAATCGGTTCACCAATCCACATCTATTACAATAATCACAATTAAATTAGTCATGGCCAAGCTACAGCAAACTACACAAACGAGTTGTGCACGATACGGCCGCCTGAACAAGACTGTCCCTGTCCCTAGGTCGACCGGTCTTATAACTTGTTGCTAACGAATATTGCCATTTCAAATCCAACCGTTGCATTTTGTAGTAAACAACTTTCTCTTTGCGCGTGTAAAATCATAAAACGGGAATTTTACATTGAACTCATACCGCGTCCTCTATTCTTTCTTCGTCAACTGTCCAAAATGACATTGACACGGAATTACTGCCAAACGTCATCGAATTATTCAAAGTAAAGGAATCTAGTTTTATACAGCTATTGCATATTACGCTCCGACATATATATGTTGATCGATTTATTCGAAGACGTTTGTACCGATTTAGAATATTCTTTATTTTAAGGGAATACCCGGTGGTCCCATAATTTTTTTATTAAAACCGGTTGTGTAGTTTGGTGGTGAAGTCGGTTTTTAGTTTTGAAAAATTATTCTCGTAGTCATGGTATAAAGTATAGTATGCAATTCTTGAATAAAGCGGATTTACATCGAGGGCCATGAATCACTCGCTTTGCTCAGGATTTAATCTTCATGAATCACTCCCTACGGTCTTGATTTAGTCGTTAGTATCCTTCACCTGC
Organism: Acrobasis suavella; assembly: GCA_943193695.1. Classification (NCBI taxonomy): domain Eukaryota; kingdom Metazoa; phylum Arthropoda; class Insecta; order Lepidoptera; family Pyralidae; genus Acrobasis; species Acrobasis suavella. The sequence goes on along the minus strand of OW971945.1, from coordinate 5,063,505 downwards.
TCGTGATTCATTTATGGCCCTCGAAGTAAATCCGTCCTTTATTCACTAATTGCATAATATACTATTTTGCGAGTGAGATAGACATATTTTCGTAAAATCGTTATATCTCGTTCGCTTTTCAACCAATTTTTTGTCTGTTTTCACTGTTAGTACTTTACTTTTGAATATTTATGGATAAACTAGTTAGATAACACATAATTTTTTCATGCATATTCTCTTTTTCCATTTTATTACATTTGGGAAATGTATTTATTGTTTTTTGACATATTTCTGTTGTAAATAAACTAAAACTTTTATAAATAAAAATCTAACAAGAACTATTTCAACAAAGCGTTTAATTAAATAAATCAACGTTTCATTTGGATTCGTCTAGTCTGTGTGGTTGTCTGGAGAGTTTACGAGTTATGTGACAGTGTTTTACATATTCTCATTTACATTATTTGTCAAGTTTAACAAAGAGTTTATCCCCAGGGATAAACTCTGTTAAACTTTTCTTTTAATTATAATTTACAAACCCTGCGAAATAGAGAAGAAAGAATAAGATAAATTTATTTTGCTAAATATGAGTTACAAGCAAGATATTTACATTTAAGTTCATCCAATCATGTTTTACCATCACATGTGTGCAAATTTTCAGTAAGGCTGTCTATCATAATACTAGAAAATAAAAATACGTGGGGCGCACTATAAGTTTCCGGAATGAATATGAAAAAATACTATTAAAGGTACAAAATTAATTTATTGTTTTTCAAAATAATCTCCCTTGGCGTCTATGCACTTTTTCATTCGATGAAACCAGTTTTGAAAACTTTTGTGCCACTCCTCTGTGGTGATCTCTGAAACGTGTTTTTCATACTCCTCGACAGCCTCTTCTGGTGATGAAAATCGTTGACCGCGTAATTGGTTCTTAATTTTTGGGAACAGAAAAAAGTCACAAGGTGCCAGGTCGGGACTGTATGCAGGATGACTCATGAGTTCTACATTTTTCGCCTTCAAAAAGTCGTTTGTCTGTCTGGCCGTGTGAGAACTAGCATTGTCGTGGTGCAGGATGATACGGCGTTTACGGTTATTTTTACGGAGTTCGTCAATAACTTTCGGCAAACAAATGGTCGTGTACCAGTCACTATTCACTGTACAAAGATTCTCTAAAGCAACAGTAGCCACGTGTCCAGTTTTATTAAAAAAAGAAGCAATCATCCGCTTAGATGCACTTTTCACGCGCGCCACTTTGGTTGGTTTCGGCTCATCTTGAAAGACCCATACGCTCGATTGCTGCTTTGTTTTGGGATCGTAGCAATAAATCCATGTTTCGTCACCTGTTACTATGTCCCACACCAAATTTGACGCACCTTCGTTGAATGTGGTAAGCATGGCACTGCACCAAGTGACGCGGTCCGTTTTTTGAGCCTCGGTCAAGTTGTGTGGGATCCACCGCGAGCACAGCTTTCTCACACCCAAATGTTTGTGTAGGATTAATTGTATTTGACTCATGCCTATTTCTAAGGATGCGCGAATTTCATGGTAGGTCACATGCCTGTCTGTTTCAATCATACGGCGCACAGCATCGATGTTTTTGTTGGTCACAGCGGTGGACGGCCGACCATCGCGAGATTCGTCACTGAGATTGATACGACCACGCTTGAATTCTCCAAACCAGCTATAAACAGTTGTCTTGCATGGTGCTTCATTGCCAAAAGCTGTTTCAAGCCGAGCGATGCTCTGTTGAGCTGTCAAATTACACTTAAAATCGTAGAAAATCATACTACGAAAATTTTCCCGAGTTAAATCCATGTTGATGCAGACACACAATTTTTTAAATGGCGCCACAAGGTAAAAACAAAAGACAGTCAGATGAAACAAACTGCATTCTACAGCCAAAGAGTTCTGTTTTTAAATGTTGCAATAAATTTTTAAATATTGTTTATGTAAGTGGCCAGTTCCGGAAACTTATAGTGCGCCCTATGTATACCACTTATAAACCGGAAAAAAACCGGACAGCGGACCCTTGGCTTCATAGCCTTATAGCTGAGCTGAAATGAGGGAGAGGGGTTACTATACTATCAAATTAACTAATCACAAGGTTTTTTGGTAGGAACATTAAAAAAAGCCCCGAATGTAGCGAACACCATCTAATGATGAGTAGCGGAACTACCGAAGTTGTATCGGTGGTGACTTATCACTAGATGTATATCCGTAGCGCCATCTATTATTTACTAGAGAAAGCCCTGATTTTCAAGCGTTAAGGCCCTGTATTCCAACGGCCCACTCGAATGAGGTGCGGGGCAATCTGCGAGGCACCCCGCAGACTTCTACATATCTCGTCTCACTGAGGAACGGGAGGCGGGGAATGAACGTGAAAGGACGCGGAATGTAGATTTTATCGGTTTTTTTTTTAAACAGGGATACGGGATATAAAAGGCGAATTTGTCTAAACATATTTAGTGGCTTTAAGTGAGCAGAAGAATCGAATGTAAAATATCAGTAGTTAAGTCGTAGTTTTGAAAAAATATTACAAAAAGGGGCTACTGCAGGATTTTTTTTTATCGACTGAAGTTTATTAGATCGTGTAACTAACTGCGAATTTCACTAGACTAGATCCTTAACTAAGACATATCTTTTTATTTTAATTTTAAAACACAATATTCAATGTGTCACATGGTTTTAAAAATTAAAAATTTCGGCCCACTAAGCCTTAATATCAATAACTTTTAAATGGCTCAACCGATTTTCATCAAACATAGCTAAAGACCACCGCAAGGGAAATTGCTTTCAAGTTAAAATAATTGGCCAAGTGCGTGCTGTAGCAGTAGGGTTCCGTAATAACGAACGCCAACTTTGAGTTCATGCCACTAAAAACGTCTATAAACTAATTTTCTATTGAATTTGTAAGAAATTTTCCTTTTCTAATTTGTAAACCCTACTAAGCTCCTATATGTGAATTTTTTTATGTGTCCATATATAACCGTTTAGCAGATAGAGGGGGAGGACTAGGGGATGCAATTCCCGGTACTAACGAGTGTTACTAAATTACCGGTACCAGGTCCAAGCCAGTACCGGAAAAACCGAGAAATTCGGGAATTTCGGTACCCAAGTTAAATGCTTATTTATAAAAGAAAAACATTACCAATTTGTACTTAGTTTTACTAAAAATGTGAATAGGTTAACAAAAATATTAAGCTTTTTCTCTTTAGTTCAATTGATCTTTCTTAATCATAAATCAACTAAAACAATTACACAACAAAACAAGTTATAAATTTGTTTTAAAGAATATAAAGTAATAAAACTCAGAAGCGCAAAAACATTTACGATACTCTACATATATTTTTGCGCTAATTTTTAACATCTTGACGAGTATACAGATTACTCGTCAAGATGTTAAGAATTAGATGTGATGTATATACAATTTAATTTTGAACACCCTAAAGTTGGTATTATCAAATGTAAGTTACAAAACACACACACCCGAAATAATACCTGTACTACTGTAAGCATCAGGGCCATAAAATCTATACGACTGTAATCCAGACGACTGGCAAGCGAACGACACAGTCGGGCTGAATACTGTCGACTGCCGATTGGCGCAAATATCAAAAAAATGTTATAAAAAATTCAAGCCCCGAAAGTACCGAAAGTCTCGGGAACTGCATTGTCAGTACCGGTACTAGGTAAAGGAATAGAATATCGGAAATTCCCGGGATAAATGAGTACCGGTAATTCCCGGGAGCAAAGACTAGGGAGGACACTTGACTCTAACAATTTTTTTTACTTTAAAAGCATGTATTTCAGAAACGGATCACAAAATCGAGAAACGGTGATGACAAACTCACAATATTTTCAAAAGACCTATTCAACGATACCCAACATGACTGATTAGTCGAGAAAAAAAATTGAATTTTTACTTTACTTGTACGGGAGCTAGCACAAACAATATTTTTTTTTTCAATATTTTATTTTACCGTTTTTTCCGCTTAATATACATATTCCAAATTTGAGAAAAACCGCGGACGGACCGAAAGACAGACAGACATGGCGAAACTATAAGTGTTCCTTATTTACTACGAACCCTAAAAACCGCATCAAAATCGGTGCTTCCGTTCAAGCGCTATGATACCACAGACAGACTGACAGACAGACATACATAAGCATCAAACTTAATAACACCCTCCTTTTTTGTCGGGGCTTAAAACAAACACTATCAAGCAAATCACATCACAAGCCATGAATTATAAATGAAATGGAGCTACAAATACATATAAATTGAAGATTACGTTCAAATACAAACAAATATCAGAAATCTGTTTGGTCGGATTCCGATAATGATGTTTGTGTAGGCATCTGATGGAGATTTAATATAGTGAGACACTAGGCGTATCCAGATCAGCTTTTCTGGGGGAGTGAAAATTGTATTGACAGTTAAGCGGGGGTTAGGCCTGGGGGTGTCCGTCGCCAAACACTAGGATTTTACATATGTTATTTTAGTATTTTGAGACATTATAACCACTTATTAGAAATAACTGTTATTTTCTATTGCATAAAAAAACTGCATTGTTTTTATTTCGGGTAGGGGGTGTGAACTCCCAGATCCCCCCTCTCCCCTCCCCTATTCTAAAAGGCTCTTTGAAAGGTCCCAAATGCCAGGAAGCTACATATATACCCTATTACACTATCACATCCTGTGATCACATCCTTTATCCCTAATGACTTGAGGCAGAGAGAGCTTATTGAGTTGCGTTGCGACTTTCGGCACTAAGCAGATCATATTTCTTTCCTGAGGTTCTATTTTATATTTAGGCGATGAGCAAACTGCTCCGCATTCCGCTGCGTAGCGCGGGGCCGCCATGAAAAAACGACGCGCGTAGACGAAGTGTCAGTGTGTTGTCCTATGTGTGTTTTTTATCCAAATTGATGAAGGTACTTGCATGGAGTCTGATCCCGCGCTACGCAGCAGGGTGCAGAGCAGTGTGCGAATCACCTAAGACTTTTAGGTCCGGTGCACATATAGCGAAGCGCAGCGCAGAGCATTTTTCACTGTCAAACTATTAGCGACATTCAGATATTTATCAAGCCATTCCCAGCAAGAAGAAAGGGAGAGAGAGACCACTTTCCACGTGATGGACAACCGTGAATAGGGATATCAAGAGGGCACAACTAGATATCCAGACAACCCGGGACCGAGCGTCCTGGCGTCGCGGTACGTGGAGTGCCGACTCCAAATAACGGGACAAGGCATGGCAAAAGAAGAAGAAACTATTATCGACATTCTCCTCTTTTAAATAATATCCAAAATCAATTAACACAATACTTACGTAGATATGGCGAATTTCAACCAGGCTTACAGTATTGTGTTAATTGATTTCGATCGAGGACAATGTCGATAATAGTTTGATAGTGAAAAATGCTCTGCGCTGCGCTTCGCCATATGTGCACTGGCCCTTAGGTTAAGAAAGTGCAACCCTTTACTCTGTCTACCCCAATAAAGATAAAGACTTATCTGTATGTAAATGTGCCCTCCTCTTTATACGAAGTAGGCCCTCAGGATCCGATAGCCAGGTAGCGTGTAATTTAACCAATATTGAATAAGCGACAGACTATTTTACGCAACATTAGCGAAAAGCTAAAAAGGAACCTATTAGTACTTATCTTCAAATTTACATACGCCTAAGGTGGAATCGTGGTCCTTTTTAACCAACTTACAAAAAAGGAGGTTATCAATTCGTCGAGATCTTTTTTAGGGTTCCGTAGTAAACAATCTGTCTGTCTGTCCGTCCGCGGTTTTACATCATATCAAACATTATTTTTTGATTTAGGGATCCGTTTCCGAAATATTTGGTTTTAAAGTGAAAAATTTTGTTTGAGTCAAGTTATTCATAAAAAAGTTTAAGGGTCTTTCTAGACATTGATACAAATCAAATTTTTTATTATCACCATATTTAGTTTTAAACAATTTATTTCAAGTGAGGGCGCCACTTTAGCTACCACTTCGACTTAAGCTTTTCCATTTGGCTCATGGTAGCTCATGACTCGGTGGTAGTTCCTCCGATGGTTGAATGAAATCAGGAGGGGGTGGATGTCTGATGTTGATGGTATACTAGTTATTGGCATAGTAAGAAGGTGTCGTATAGAAACATTATCAAAATCGATTATGTCGTTTGGGGGTGAAGTCACTTTTTAGTTTTGAAAAATTATTTAGGATTCCATACTAATCAAGGAACCTTTATAGTTTCGCCAATGTCTGTTTTCCTGTGTATCTGTCCGACCGCAGTTTTACTTAGAGACTATAAGTACTAGAAAGCTGTAATTTGGTATGAAAATGTATATGTATATATCTATATATATATAAAAGCGAAAATCACTCACTCATTCATCACGAAATCTCGAAAACTTATTAGCCAATAATGATGAAATTTGGCAGATAGGTAGATTGTGACTAGGAGACGTTTGTTAACAAAGGATTTTTAGGATATTCCGTCCCTAAGGGGGTGAAATAAGGGTTGCCAGTTTGTATGAAACTTCGTAATTTTTAAAGTGAGAGACACGATTTTTTTATTTATTTTAGTAGTTAGTAGAAAATAATAATGCATTCATTAGGTTTTGAAAAATAACATCCCTATAGGAGTGAAATAGGGATTGCAAGTTTGTATGAATTTTCGACATTTATTTAGCGAGAAACTGGACGTGTTTGAGCGAAATGGGAGCGGGAGCTGAAGCGGGAGTGGGAGCGAGAGAGGGAGCGGGAGCGGGAGCGGGAGCGGGAGCGGGAGCGGGAGCGGGAGCGGGAGCGGCGTATGTATATATCGGCGTCATCACACTTAAACTAAAGGAAAGATGATTCACTGTGCTCTGTAGCCGAGCTATCGCCCCACGCTCTGCTCTAACCTCCGTTTACTCTGCTTTCGCGACATAAATATAATTATGCCAAAAAAGCGTAAATATAATCTTCAAAAAAAATCTAAGTAAAGTGGGAGTAATTTTTTTTTTCGACTAACCCATCGTCTTGGGTATCGTCAAATTAAACAAGTATTTCAATATTGTGAGCTTGTGAACACCATTTTTTGATTTAGGGATCCGTTTCTGAAATATTTGGTTTTATGGTGCAAATTTTGTAAAAGTCAAGTATATGCCGTCGGCCCTGTCCTTTCTATCTGCTAAACTTACCTTACCTTATATATGGAACGTAGAAAAATTCACTGCAGTAGTATATTATTATAACGAAGTTTAAAGGAATACTATGAAAGTTAAGTAAGGTTTACAAATTACAAAGTAATAGGCAACCAACTTATAAAACATACTCAGAAAAAGGAAAACTTTATACAAATTTAATAGATAAATAATTTGTTGTTAGACGTTTTTAGTGGCGTGCACTCAAAGTCGGCATTCACAACTACGTAACCCATGTAAAGGACACATAATGCGCGATAAACCACGGTCAACACTAGATCACTATAGTATAATGAAATTAAAATAACGCTAAGGGCCGTAACAGACGGGGCGCAAGTTGCGCATAACAGGAAATACGTTCAAACGAAAACCGAAGAAGAATGGTCATGATTTTGTTAACATGCCATTAACGATTTTTGCTCTTCCTTTTTACATTAACAACGTTAGAGAGATGTATATTTTCCTGAAACGGGCTAGATGTTGCATTTATTTGTAGGATAAAAAAAGTTAGCAAATGAGTAAGTAAATATTTCAATTCTTTTTTTAATTTAAATGTATCTTCTTGCTCAATAAAAATTGTATTTTATGGAAAAATAATGAATAAAACATATAATATTGAAAAAGAAAAACCTTAGCTATCTAACCGAACCACAGAAAAAGTACTAGTACTCACGTACAGAAGTCTTTTTTAGAAAATAAATTCAAAGAAATATCTACTCAATGTGGTTAGCGCTATGGTTTAATTTAGCTCGCGTCAAAAGTCACCTCTGCGTTTAGATACCTAAACATGCATTGCAAGCCAATTTAATTCTTATTAGGTACCAGAGTACCTAATAAGAATTAAATTGGCTTGCCAGTCCGCTTGTCAGTTGTCAGTTGTCCGCTTGTCCAGAGACAAGCGGACAACTGACAACTGACAAGCGGACTGGCAATCGGACAAGCGATTCATGTAGGTAACTAAATTTTCCCCTTTGAAGTGGTCGCCGAGCGCATAGTAATAATGTAGGTATATTTTCGATACCTAAACGGGGAGTGACACAAGGACAAGCCTGACCGAACCGAACAAAAAGAGATATTCGGAAATCTGCAACGCTACACTAAAAAAATCCGAAGAAGAATAAATTTATTAGTTCCGCTTCTTAACGACCGGCTCAAACGGTGTAGCTGCTCATAATTGAGAGAAATCTTTATTGCCGCTCCTTGTTCACGGCATCTCATTATTTTTAAATGAGAATGATACGTTTTCATAAAAAACGGCGCTTGTTGCATGTCTTTGACATTTTCTGTCTTTACATTTTTTGGATTTTTGTTTGAACTTGAATATTTTAACGAATAAAAGATTAGATATATTTGCTAAGGGACAGATTGGTAAATTGTAGTCAACCGTAATTAGTACGTATGTTGATTACTGAATTATACCTTTAATGTCTAAAATATACTGAAACTATTTTAACGGTAAATGGCAGTTCATGATACTGAACAACTTTGCCCAAGGAACATCAATATACTTAATCGAAAAATAAATAATATATTTTTTTGCTTTCCATACAAACTGAAACCACAAATTATTATTAATATTTTGATACATGTTTCCTGGGGAAAGTTGTTCAATACCATGGACTGAATTCACCCTTAAAATAATTTCAGTTTGTGTTAGTCCCTATATACTGATTATGTATTGTTATGTAAATTTTTTATTGTACAAAAAGGACACAACACAAATACTAAAGTAAACAATACAAAGGCGGACTTTGAAGGGATATCTTCCAGTCAACCCAAAACCAGAGAAAAGAATGACATTTAGTAGAGTGGAACATTGTACAACATAATATTATATAGCTCTTCAAATATTAACTTATTTATGAAGCTTTTCAGTTGATAAAATGACAATCACCCCTGAAACCCTAGAACAGGTCAAACAATCGGGTACTTTCCTGAGTCAAAAATAAATTATTTGGTATTGTTAAGAAAAAAAAACACAAAAATGTCACTTCTCATGATTATATCCACATTCAATGTAATTTTAGATTTATCATTGCAGAAAAACTGATATTAAGAGCACTATTTGATTTTATGGAACTATGACGTCATTAGTCTATAATTCATACAAATCCTATAGAAAAAGTTTGTCTTGACGTTCTGAAATAAGTATTTGATTTGAGTTGTTGGAAAATAGCGAATTATGTCAATCAGTCAGTCAATTGAGTTTTATATATATAAAAGAAAAACCTAGACAGTTGACTAATAACAATCAGTGAATATCCGTGATCACACAGTATAATTGAATATCAAACAAGACTCAAATGATGCCTACAAAAAATTTTACGTGTCGAGTGATCATGTCCCACAAGTGTGAAATTCTCGTCAAATTATCAACTTTATACAAATTAGCGATATTGCGATAATTGTCAACACTTAAGTAATGCTACGATGATGTAAATAAATTTCGTAGAATCATATTAAATCCTTTTTTTTGTATTGTTTACCTAAGAGGTAGAAAGACTTCTTTTTAAAAATCAGCAAGAACGGAACCAACGAAGTTCTTCTAGTCTACTTGTACCTTGGACAGCTCTAGTTTCTAACTTCCAACAAGTGAAATCAGATACTTTTTCTAAACGTCAAAACAATTTTGTGGAATTTGGATGAAATAGCACATCGTGTCGTGACATTATAGTTTCTCGGAGTCAAAATAGCGATCCGATTATTATTTGTTGTGGACCCTGGATCCTACCCTATTATCCTTGTCAGATACTGTCGGTTTAACAAATGACGTTCTGGCGTGTTGCTTGCATGCATGCAAATGCATGTTTTTTTTAATAGTATGTTTGACGATAATTTGAGTATCTTTATTCGAAAGTTATGAAAAAAAATTGTTATAACAAATCGGTCAAGGGGATTTATCAAAAGTCGCGGATAAAACACCAACTTTTTTAAGAACTTGATTTAAACCATTATTCTTCCAAATGAAGTTGACCGTGGCAAAAGAAGTTATCTTATTTTGAGCGGATAGTAATACATAAACTTACTTAAATCAGTCCTTGGACCTCCTTCGTCATCCATTGCTCAAGGCTTTTGCCTTGTGATCTGGAGGTCATGTGTTCGAATCCCGCTGGGAAGCATAGCTTAAAAAAATTTTTTTTTCGGTTTGATTTGCAGGCATCACCTGATTATCCAAAAAGAAAGATGATTTTGTGTTTTGGTAGGCACTGTGGGTCCCAAACGGCATCTAGCATTGCTCAAACCTATCCAAGGATTTTTTAATGGTCTACCCTTTGGGTTGTGGAGGTCGGACGGTAGTCGCTCTGTGTAAAAACCAGTAACCTCGTCAAATCACATGGGTTAGGCAGCGGACCCCGGGCTCTGAAGCGTCACCGCTGAGTATGCTACCGGGAATATGCTTGAATGATGCTGATGATGATGATTTACTTAATTCAGTACACTTTTTATAAAAAGACGGATTAAGTTTTGTTCAATAACATGTAGAATCAACATATCGATTGACTCACTCATGCCTACTCGTATTGAGTGGGATTATCAATATGGATGCAGAAGCGCACACAAATATTTTTTTTTAATTTTTACATGAAAACTGTAAATAGAAACAATATGTTTGGATTAATTAAAAGTCGGATTGCAATTCGTTTAATCAACTGAATTGAAGATATTGATTACTCTGGTATCTGAGTGGCGCACAGTAATCAGTATTTCATTTAAGGGTGCTTCAGGTGAATGAATTTATTAATTAACCTTTTTGTTATATGATCTCGCCAATCGAACGTTTTCTGTAGCTAAATAAGTCCTTATATATAAAAGTACTGCCGTAATATTTAGGGTTAGGTACGTAACATATTACATGATATTACAATAGACTGGTCATATCAACCATCATTCCTATTTCGATATACTCGTAAGTTCATAGGGAAGTTCTTCAAAGTAATAGACTGAATCACCCCTTAACCCTTGACCGCGAACGTCGAATTTATCCGACAAAAATTTTCGTGACCATTTCGGGATTGGCTAAAAGAATCCAAGGTCTCCTTGTGATTTCAGTAAGTAAATTCATTGTTGGAAAAATCTGACTTTCACCAGACCTGTGTCAAACGTAGTTATCGAAAATATACCTACATTATTACTATGCGCGCATCGACCACTTTGAAGGGGAAGATTCAGTTACATGAATCGTTTGTCCAGAGTAATAAGAATGAAATTGGCTTGCATTGGATGTATAGGTATCTAAACGAAGGTGAGGAGTTCTGACGCGAACTAAATTAAACCATTAGGGCTAACCGCATTAAGTAGATGTTTCTTAGAATTTCTTTTCTGAGTAAGACTTCTGTACGTGGGTACTAGTACTTATTCTGTGCTTTCACGGTTAGAGGGTTAAAATAATTATACTTACTTTGTTTGACGCTACAACCTTTTTTTTTTTGGCCTCCACGATGGCTCCTCACCATTTCGGTTTGTCTCTGGCGTGCCTTCTCTATGCTGGGTACTTTCCCATTTTCCAAAGGTCTTCATCCCTCAAACGCTTACTGGATCTAGCACAGGGTCCTTTTTGTTATGGTGTCCAATTAGTTACTATTTGATTTTAATGATTTATACATACCTACTATCACGTCTTTATCCCTAACGGGGTACAGAGCGTTTTGGATCTTGCGGCTCTAAGCAAACAGAGGCTAGGGCCGCAAGACTCAAAGGCCACTTTTAGCGTGACGGTGGGCGAGAAGGCTGAAGAAGGAATCAAAATAGTGATCGCCGCATTCACGCATCGCCTATACATTCCCTCGATCGGCTCCTACGATTTGCGCGGGAAAAGAAGTAGCTGGTACATTCTCAGTTTTTTCTTTTCTCCCAAACCAACATGAAAACATGAAATATTTATATTTACAACATAAATGCGAAATTCAAAACATTTCGAGATATTTGCTGAAAAATGTTATTATATAACTAAACTCAGTCTGACATCGCATTTTTCTTCAGAAACTTTACATACCTAAGCATCAAGTATATGAACTCCATATGCAAATGTAATCTTTAAAATATTCATCCTTTGTAGTCTTCCCGTATGTTGGTGTCTCGGTATAAATGATGGTAATACGTAACTCCAGCAACACAGGCACACATTTATTCTGTAGTGCCATTTTTAAAACGAGGCTTCACTAAACGACAATTTTTGCATTGTAAAATTTTTAGATGCAAAAATAATTTTAGAAAAAAAAAAATTAACCCTCTTCAAATACATAAGGAACTCACTAAAAAGTAAAAAATAATCAAACTAAGATTTTAAATAATCAAACATATTTATCTATTTACAATATTATTTTAACTACTACCAACTGATCAGGTTGAAGCCCGGCGCGGTCAGGCCCTGACCGCGCCGGGCCGACAGCCCGCCAAAGGCAGCCGCGCGTCGTCCCCTACGCACCTACGCCATCCGACGTATTCAAATAATAATGTCAAATTCCCGGTCGCATCCTAAGTGCCGCAACAGTCGGGGCGCAAGTTGCGTCGCGTAACAGCTAGAGATGGGCAGTGGATAGTACTCAATCTACCCATTTGAGTATTTACTCACTAGATTTAATAAATAGAGTAAATAGAGCGTGCTAATGTATTGACATCACATTTGATGTCTGTTTACTTATTTTTACGTAAAATTACGTCTATGCACACCTCCCACCAAAAAATGATAATTAGTCAAAGAAGTCTACTTTCAGTGTATGATTAGTATGGTATTTTCATATAATTTAGCATCGCATATAACGTTTACCTACATTTTAAGCATATTATGGCGTACGCACACACTTTCCGACAATAATTGCAAGTGTATACTAGATTAAAGTTTCAAAATTGTCATGAAAACATGAATAATGAATATGAATATAAATATGAGTCGCAACTCATATAAATCAATCTACACACCTAATGGATACATACGGATATTTATCGGGTATTTACTCAATCTACTGACTAAATACTCAAATGGGTTGATTGAGTATTTATGCATCGCCCATCACTAGCTGTTACGCGGCGCAACTTGCGCCGTGTCTGTTACGGCCCTAACGGTAAAACCTTACTAAAAACTCCTGAAGGGTAAAGCGGTCCGGTCCCTGCTTTCATCATCAGCTTACTTAAATAACTTCACAGAATACAATTAGTCATTTGTACGTCCCCATAATATTTAAAGAAATATTATCTAACACCTAACTGTTGAGGAGTTGTCTCTTCCGTCACATCAGCTCAGCAATTACATAACACATAAAAAATCTGATAATAGATAATAAAAAATATGTGAAAAAACATTGTACGTGCCTTTGAAATCTGAAGGTTTCTCTCGATTTCTCCGGATTCCATCATCAGATCCTGACTTGGTTCCAATGGGACCACCTCGGAAGTGCATTCTTTTGAATAAAAAAAGAATTTTGGAAATCGGTCCACAATTGACGGAGAAATCGGCGAACATACATAAAAAAATATATACAGTCGAACATATAACCTCCTTTTTTGAAGTCGGTTAAAAGGATAAGATGAGCCGGCGTTTAAAAAATTGCATTTCTGGGTAGAGCTCTTGTTCGATCATTTGTAAACGCTTACCCTCGTGTTCATAAAAATTTACAAGCTATGCTGAACATCATCATTTCAGCACAGCTGGACATAGGTCTGTCTCTCTTACGGATTTTCAAAATGACGTACATACATAAATAAATATTTGTATGAAATAGTACATCGTGTCGTGACATTATAGTTTCTCGGAGTCAAAACAGCGATCCCATTAATTATTTAAGTAAAAATATGTTTTATCTTTATTTTTTGACGCCTGTTTTCTACAGGGGTACAGTTTTTAAAGCGTATTGAGTTCAGCTTTACAAAGCTAAGCTTACGTGTGAGTGAGCGCCAAATTAGGGTCAGTCAAAAATTTTACATAAAAATTTATTTGACTAATAATTTAAACATAACAACACTGGAACGTCAAGCTGCTAGCGGTTCCAAAAGTGAATGTGAAGGCGGAAAGTACGCGTCACGGAGATTACGCACGAGGGTCGTACCGCGGCTCTGACCGAGTTTCAAAAACCAGTATAAACAGGTTAAAACCACGTGCGGGCCGTGCCGGGCCTCAGACCTGTATCTCACCTACATTATCTGTGTGCACTCAAACAAATGCAAAGCCAGGTTTACGTCTCGAGAACTGTAGGCAGAGGATATGGATCTTCACTTTCTACAATCCTTGTAAATCTTTTTGGCTCATTATTCTTTAACATGTATCCGGGTTTTAATTTAAGTACTCCTGACGTCACCTTTCTTGAAAACATCTGCAATTTGGTTGCAAAACTTTTGACGAGATCGTTAATCTTTTCAATATTTAACATTGAAAGATCGATGTGAAACACATTTCAAATAGAATCCTTTTTTTTAGCAAACATTTGTTAATTTTTACGAATAACAGAGTAGGTAAGCATTTTCTTGGCTGTTTTATGAATAACAGAGTAGGTAAACATTTTGTTGGCTGGTTATTAGGGTTCTTGCAGACGAGCAACGGTAGGCCCTCGACACCTATCGGCGACGGTCGCCGATAGCACAGAATAATTACAAGTACTCACGTACAGAAATCTAAATCAGCAAAGAAATTTAAAGAAATATCTTCTCAATGTGGTTAGCGATATGGCTTAATTCAGCTCGCGTTAGAACTCAGTACCTTTTCGTTTAGATACCTAGAAATCCATTGCAATGCAATTTCATTCTTATAACTCTGGACAAACGATTCATACAACTGAATTTTCCACTCCGGGGAGGTCGCCGCGCTCATAGTGATAGTGTAGGTATATTTTCGATACCTAAACGGGGAGTGACACAGGCCTGCCGTCGGCGACCGTCACCGAAAGGTGTCGCGGGCATACGGTCGATTTATTCCGATCCAATACCACGAACGAATACCACTGGTATTACTTTGAATTTTTAATTATATTTCAATGACATAAAAATATTAGAAAACAAATTTATTTTTATGACTGAGTTGAATGTACCAAATTAAGGTTTTGGTATTCGTTCGGACAAACAATTAAATAATTTAAAGAGTGGTAATTGTTCGGAATAGAAAATAATTAAAAATTCAAAGTAATACCAGTGGTATTTGTTCGTGGTATTGGATCGGAATAAATCATACTGTCGCTCGTCAGCGATAGTTTTTTTAGTTGCTCTTTTTATTACATTCAACTATCATAAATTCTAGATTATTCGAATAGATACAGAGGCAATGTATTGACGTGTAAAAGTGCCTGCAAAGGCACTTACTACCTCCGTGGCCTAATCAGCCACTCCGAAGGTTCTCGGTACGATGCAAGTTGCAAGAGCAAGTTGGAAAATAGCCTTTTCAAAATGTCCTAGGTCTTAGGTGTATGTTTTTATTGTAAAATATAGTATCGTTGAGTTAGTATCCACTAACACAAATTTAAAATTTAGTTAGGGGCTAGCTGAATCTGTTTGATCTGTCCCAAAGTACGAGTATAGGTATATTTATTAGAAGAATATATGATTTTTACTTCATGAAGAAGAAAATTTTCAGATCTAGGAATAACTTATTTCGAATGTGGCTTATTTAGTGGCTTATTCCGAATAAGCCACCCGAGCGGTAGCTTATTCCTAGATGTGAAAAACATTTCTTGCCATCCACGCTGACTTATTCTTAGATCTGAAGTGATTTGGCGTCAAAGCGGGCTTTGTCACCGAATTGATTGCCTATGTAAAATTGTATGCACACTTGGCTTAATCAATCAAGTAGCTTTTTGGTTCACCTAATCGTTCTTAGTCAGACCCCTCGTACACACACAAGATAAACGAGTTATATCAGGCGATCAACCGCTCATTTATTCTGAACAAAGCACAAGGCTGGTTCATTTGCATACGCTTATCATTTTGCAAGTTCGTTGTAAGACGTATTACCTGAATTCAAATTAACTAACTAAGTAGCACTTGTCTTGACGGCTTCAGTAAATTAAGACGGAAAGTGACTTTGTATTTACCCGACTATGGCAAGGCTAAAATAAAGGGTAATGGTTTACTCAAGTAATTAAAAATAAACAATAAGGTTCTCAACACAGATGAATATGTTGCCCCATACTTTGAGAGATTTTTCACAAACATTCCCCTGAATACAACCGTCCCACTAATGTCCTCATCTAAAAAATCAAAAGAACTATTAACCAAATGCATACCAAAATGTAATATTTCAATACGTCACACCTAGAAATATCATTGATACTTTTAAATGTTTGAATAATAAAAAAAACTGGTGATTTGTGGGTTCATTTCAGTATTCGTTATAAGCAATATAATAGATGTAATTGCGCCTTACTTAGCTTCTATATTTAACAAATGTGTAAACGCGGGATCTTTCCCTGACATGATGAAGTTAAGTAAAGTTATCCCTTTATTTAAGTCTGGTGACAAAAATGATCCAACAAATTACCGTCCCATTTCTATTCTGCCAGCACTAAGCAAAATATTCGAAAAGTTAATTTTTAACCAATTATTAGATTTTTTTAACAAAAATAGTCTGTTCCATGGTGATCAGTATGGATTTACTAAGGGTTGATCAACAACGGATGCAGGTGTTGCACTTTTACAAAACATCTACGATGCTTGGGAGTGTTGTCAGAATGCAATTGGTGTGTTTTGTGACCTCTCCAAGGCATTTGACTATGTGGACCGCGAACCCTCCAAACTTGAGCACTATGGAATAAAAGGGAAAGCTTGCGAATTGATTAAATCTTATTTGAGTAGCCGAATTCAAAAAGTTAAGTTAAAATCTGACGGATCAACCGTAGTGATGGGTGTGCCACAGGGCACTTAGGTCCTTTGTTATTTCTAATATATATCAATGAATTACCGTATCATGTAAAAGACTGTAGGTCTGTACTTTTTGCTGATGATACTTCGCTTGTTTTCAGCGTATAAAGGAAAACTGACACCTTGGATGAGATTAATAATACTTTGTCGCAAGTGTTGGAATAGTTAACATTAAATAATTTATGTATTAAATGCAAACAAAACTAAATGTGTAAAGTTCTGCTTACCGAATGCTACAAAAGTTCCAACACATTTACTTATTAATAAGGAAGCAGTAGATGTGGTAGATAACACAACGTTTCTGGGAATAACGCTTGATTCGGGATTGCAATGGAGTGCCCATATTAAAAAAATAGCTGGAAAACTTAGCTCTGCAGCCTACGCGGTTAGAAGAATTAGGCAGATGATGGACGTTGATACAGCGCGTTTGGTATATTTTAGTTACTTTCATAGTGTAATGTCCTATGGAATATTGCTATGGGGTAATGCTGCAGACATAAATACCAAATTTGTTTTACAAAAGCGCGTTGTTAGGTCTATATATAAACTAGGCGCTAGAGAGTCTCTAAAGACATAAAACTCTCCCTTCGCAATTCATGTATGCGAACATTATGTACGTGCGTCAGAATAAACATACATATAGGAAAAAATATGATATTCATAGTAAAAACACTATAAATAAAAATAAATTAGCTATTTCAGATTTTCGGTTAGAAAAAACAAAAAAGTCTTTTTCTCTTATCTAAGTATAAGACTGCTGTTAAAAATCATTTATTAAAAAATGCTTATTATCATGTAAATGACTATTTATCTGATCAAAATTCTTAAAAATAGTTGACTGCAAATTTTAATTGTATTATTTAGATGTATAATATTATAATGTATACTGAGCTTAAGTGTAAATCTGTACTGTAACTGAAACATAGCCCATCAGGCTGGGTAGGGACCAATACTGAACTGGGTTTCGTTCGGCGTAATCTTCCCAGCAGTGATCGTTCCGAAACGCTAGTAGTTTTTAGCTTTTGTACTAAAATAATATTTAAAAGAAATGACCTTCAATAAGAGATAAATTTATCCTACATTGAATAAAAAATTTTGACTTTGACTTTATTTACTTATTTATTAATCGCTAACATGTTGCATAAGGTGACAAAAGATTGGTGCAGTAATACATGTTCCCAGGGTGTGACGATGGCAACACCAAATAAAATATAACAATGTCATTAAATTAAACTAAACTTAAAGTAAATAAACATAATATAAGTTACCGTTAAATAAGTTATTAATTTTTAAATTTTACGAGATTATACATAGGGCGCACTATAAGTTTCCGGAACTGGCCACTTACATAAACAATATTTAAAAATTTATTGCAACATTTGAAAATAGAACTCTTTGGCTGTAGAATGCAGTTTGTTTCATCTGACTGTCTTTTGTTTTTACCTTGTGGCGCCATTTAAAAAATTGATCAACATGGATTTAACTCGGGAAAATTTTCGTAGTATGATTTTCTACGATTTTAAGTGTAATTTGACAGCTCAACAGAGCATCGCTCGGCTTGAAACAGCTTTTGGCAATGAAGCACCATGCAAGACAACTGTTTATAGCTGGTTTGCAGAATTCAAGCGTGGTCGTATCAATCTCAGTGACGAATCTCGCGATGGTCGGCCGTCCACCGCTGTGACCAACAAAAACATCGATGCTGTGCGCCGTATGATTGAAACAGACAGGCATGTGACCTACCATGAAATTCGCACATCCTTAGAAATAGGCATGAGTCAAATACAATTAATCCTACACAAACATTTGGGTGTGAGAAAGCTGTGCTCGCGGTGGATCCCACACAACTTGACCGAGGCTCAAAAAACGGACCGCGTCACTTGGTGCAGTGCCATGCTTACCAGATTCAACAAAGGTGCGTCAAATTTGGTGTGGGACATAGTAACAGGTGACGAAACATGGATTTATTGCTACGATCCCAAAACAAAGCAGCAATCGAGCGTATGGGTCTTTCAAGATGAGCCGAAACCAACCAAAGTGGCAGGCGTGAAAAGTGCATCTAAGCGGATGATTGCTTCTTTTTTTAATAAAACTGGACACGTGGCTACTGTTGCTTTAGAGAATCGTCGTACAGTGAATAGTGACTGGTACACGACCATTTGTTTGCCGGAAGTTATTGACGAACTCCGTAAAAATAACCGTAAACGCCGTATCATCCTGCACCACGACAATGCTAGTTCTCACACGGCCAGACAGACAAACGACTTTTTGAAGGCGAAAAATGTAGAACTCATGAGTCTTCCTGCATACAGTCCCGACCTGGCACCTTGTGACTTTTTTCTGTTCCCAAAAATTAAGAACCAATTACGCGGTCA
Source organism: Acrobasis suavella (assembly GCA_943193695.1). Classification (NCBI taxonomy): domain Eukaryota; kingdom Metazoa; phylum Arthropoda; class Insecta; order Lepidoptera; family Pyralidae; genus Acrobasis; species Acrobasis suavella. The sequence continues at coordinate 5,044,132 of OW971945.1, read as the reverse complement.
ACGATTTTCATCACCAGAAGAGGCTGTCGAGGAGTATGAAAAACACGTTTCAGAGGTCACCACAGAGGAGTGGCACAAAAGTTTTCAAAACTGGTTTCATCGAATGAAAAAGTGCATAGACGCCAAGGGAGATTATTTTGAAAAACAATAAATTAATTTTGTACCTTTAATAGTATTTTTTCATATTCATTCCGGAAACTTATAGTGCGCCCCACGTAATAAACTTTTTAGAGTTTAAAAGTTTAATAAAATAGTCAATAAAAAAAAATTAAATCTGTAAGGGCTATCATGCAGGTAAAAGGAAGTAGGTAAGCATGCTTAGTCAAAATTCTAAAGTTATAAAACGTCCAAGGTAGTCAAACAATAGGTAGCTACTTACCTATGTAGTTTTAGCAGTCAATGATGTAAGTGTGTGTGAACACGCATGCACGCACGCACGCACGCTCGCACACACTCACGCACGTACGCACGCATGCACGTACGCACATATTAGTGTATGTATGTTGTTATTTATGTCTGTTCCATCGTAGCATCCGAATTGCTTGTCAAATTTTAACAAATGATATCTTAAGTTGGGTATCAAATAAACGGTTAGGATTAGCCACATTTCAAAAATATATACATTGTTTGTCGTATAAGGCTCCTTTAGTCGGGTATTCGTTTTTTAAACGTATAGGTATCTTGTTTACTATAGGTTTGATAGATTACGAAGTAGACAGAGTCCAAGGTCATCAGATCTAAAGCCTACTTATTTATTACAACTGTATACTCTAGCTGTTTATCAATATAACGCCCATCGACCGACCATAAATAAATTTCCGTCGAGCCTGCTATAAAATTTAGGGTTGTCCTAAATCGCCATCTTGGCAAACGTAATTGGCCTCAGATTAAATTTGCATGTAATTAATTATGCCTGATTTATATCCTCAAACTGTTCATTTCAGTTTTCTATTTAATTCTTGTTCATTTACTTATGTCTAAACCTAATAAGAAAATTACTTTATCTAACCTCCAAATATTCGAAAATTCGATTTCAAAATAGATCTAAAACAATATTTGGAATCATTTTCAATTTGGCAGCTCCAGAAACGTCAATTGAATCAAATATTTGGCGTGCATTGTTTATAACTGATGTTGGCGCAAAACACACATGCATTTATGTAAATGCATAATTAATTCTCCTTATCTCTTCTCTGGATCAAAATAATATATTCTATTTACCAATATGTTGTTGTGGTGAGTTAGTGAAAATCATAACTTCCTAGTTTAGTTGTTTTATTTATTTATTTGAATTGCAAATGTAATAGGCGGACTTAAAGTAAACTACATAATTATATATTATTTGGATTCTATCTGAGAGTTCCCCAAGATAATGTGCAGGCTCTGCACTTTAAACGCTACACGAGTACGAGCCTTCTAAATATTGATTGGTAAGGCGTTCTAAAGCTTTGCCGCTGAACAGGAAACGAACATTCTAAAAACCCACTCCGGTGAAATGGTATATCAAGAAATAGATTAGGTACTAGAAGAGCGAATATTTTAAACATGAAAGAAAAGTGAATTTTTATTCGAGATATGACGTTTTGAACGTACCTATTATTTTTGTTTAGCCCGTTGTTTCCCAATATACTCTCTTACGACTGAAAAAAAAACTCAATCAGGATTACAGGGTATACAGAGTTAATTTATAAACAGCAACAACATGGATCACCAGCACAAACAAGGGATCAAATCAAGATTCTTGTGATTCAACACTATCGTGAAAAACCAATGCTGCAATTATAGTATAAGTATGTTTAATAATAAACATATTTTTACATTTTTACGCATTTAAATACATGTAAGTTTAAAATTTGCATTTATGACTAAAATTTTTTTATTTATATAGATATTTTATGTAAAGTTTATGTAATTAAATACATCGTAATTCATTTCTTTCGCTATTCTCTTACAGCTTGCGCAGACTAGGGATTTTTGTCCGCGGACTTTTTTGTCCGCTAAAATAGATCGCTTACAACTGTATCGAGTAACGCAAACGAGGGATTAAAAGAACCGCGTACAAAAAGTCCCCGAATAACCGTGGACATGCAGAAAGCGGACCGGACAAAAGTACGGGGGAGTCCTCAAAAAAAATAGAACTCGTGTAACTAGGCGAAGCAACGAACAAGGCGGTATTTAGTCCGCGTTTGTTTTTTACATTTCCGTGCAACAAATGATCGCACACCATGTGCGTTGAATTCGCGGTAAATCTGCGGTGGACTTTTTAAATCGCCGCGGAGAAAACTCCGTCGTCTGCGCAGGCCTTTATCTAATTGTTTGCACCCCCTCTACCATTTTTTTTTCTGCTACGTCCCAAAGGTGAACTGGTAGACAATGCTTTGTACACCAGTACAACCTTTTGTACTATAATCTTAAGATTTTAAGTGCAATAAATTAAATAAATAAATAAAATAAACGTGTCAGGAGCAAGTTCAGTCCTAATTCTAAACTACTTTCTATAAACACAATCATCGAAAAAAGAAAACATGAATTCGGCTTTCGATACAAATCAGTGCTCAGCCAAACGGGTTTTGTATGGGAGGTCAATTTTTTTATCGATTTTTATGAAAGTAGTTCAATATCATGGACTGAACTTGCTCCAAAAATGTTGCTGGTGTTTAAAAAGTAACCCCTTATAAATACTGTTACCAAGCCTGTGTCACTTCCCTTTTAGGTATCAAAAATATATATATACATTATTTCTTTGCGCGCCGCGACCACTCTGAAGGGGTAAATTCAGTTACATGAATCGTTTGTCAAGTGTAATAAGAATGAAATTGGCTTGCAATGGATGTCTAGGTATCTAAACGAGAGGTGAGGAGTACTTACCCGAGCTAAATTAAACCAAAGCGCTAAACGCACATTAAGTAGACATTTCTTTGAATTTCTTTTCTGAATAAGACTTCTGCACGAGAGTACTAGTACTTATTCTGTGCTGTTACTAATCTACATGTCCCTGTGTTCCGTTCTTATAAATATAAGTAGAGTTTCATCTTATCCTAGGCCTAATGGGTCTTACACAAGAGCGATAGTACCTTAGTACGCCTGCAACAATAGGCATGACAAATGGTAACATATGTTTAGCCAATCGGTTAGGTTATAAAAAAATATTATATACGTATTTTTTCTTTTCTCTGAGAAACAAAAAATGACAAAGATACAGCGCATTAAAATTTCGCATGACGTCACCGCTAGGTACGAATTTTACTTAGCGGTGACGGCGCAAGCCCCCACTTCGGAACTTTGATGCTACTATCTTTGAATTTATACTTACTTATTTGCTATACTGAAATATGGGTACATTATTTTTGGATAATCTAAAAGACGAACTAATTACAATCATACTTTTCTGACCCTATCGTCGCCCCTATTCAAGATACCTGTCAACGATAGTTCGTGACAACAGTGACAGACAGCGACGGCCGCCAACTGACGCCGACTGTCGCCGAACGACGGAGACCGTCGCCAGCAGGTGGCGCAGGCATAATGTCGCGTCTGATAAAGCCCTCTCATTGCCTGACCTTTCTGGAAGGAACAGGATTGCAATGGCAAGAGATAAAACAAGATGGCGCAGACAGAAGGAGGCTTATGCCCAGCAGTGGATCTCTGAAAGCTGACGATGATGAATGAATGAAAATTTCTTTATTGCACTGCACCTTTACAAAAAAAAAGCAGCCAAGTGCGAGTCGTACTCGTCCATGAAGGGTTCCGTAGCAGCAAGTAACATAATATAAAAGTTCTTGTAGTTCGTTGTAACTTTGATCGATATTTTAATAAACGTATAAAAAAAAACTACTCAGTAGATCTCATTCAAACCAATTTTCGGTGGAAAGTTGCCTGGTAATGAACATCATATATTTTTTTAGTTTTATCATTCTCTTAATTTAGAAGTTACAGGGGGGGGACACAATTTACCAATTTGGGAATGTCTCTCGCGTCAAACTATTCAGTTTAGAAAAAAATGATATTATAAACTTCAATATCATTTTTGAAGATCTATCCATAGATAACCCACACGTATGGGTATGATGAAAAAAAATTTTTGGGTTTCTGTACTAAGTATGGGGAACCCCCAAAATTTATTGTTTTTTTTTTCATTTTTGTGTAAAAACCTTAATGCAGTTCACAGAATACATCTACTTACCAAGTCTCAACAGTATAGTTCTTATAGTTTCGGAAAAAAAGTGGCAGTGACATGACGAATCTATAAGGGTTCCGTTTTTCGCCATTTGGCTACGGAACCCTTGAAGTATAAGAAAGAAGTTTTACCATTAAAAACACATAGGTACAATGGGCGGTCTTATAGCTAAGATTGATGTCTTCCAGACAACTGAACCAACGGATTGTTTATTGTTTATTGTGATAAAAACGATATGAACCAATTACATTTATCACACATTACAATTATTAGATATACATACATGCAAAATAGACTTTTATTATTATCTAATAAAAATCTATATAAAATAAATATATGTCAAAAAATAATTAATTATGTCAAATAAAAAAAAAAACATGTCCGTCCATCCGTACGTAATGTACGGATGTGAAGGAGTATAGGCAATGCCTATACTCCGTCACATCCATCACATGATAATGAAAAAATATCCTGCAAACTCTTAGGTACAACGAGTAGCTAGCTATTTCCGTGCTAACTGTATGTATGGTATGGTAGCTCTAAATCGAAACACTAGCAATACTGCGTGCATACAAGAGAATTGAATCGTAAAATTTTACACCCACTGTATGCAAATAGCAAAGTGCACTATGCCATTCCTGCTTCAGTTGCACCACAATCTGCAGTGAGGATTATTGCTGATTGAAATAAGGTGGGTGCACCATGAAAGGCCACTCTAACAAATAAACAGTTATTATTCATTTATTTACTGAATAAATGAAACTAACAAATATTTAAGTAATACTTTGTTTTATTAAGTAACATATAAACCACTTCTTTTTATTGTAGATTCAATCAATATTGATTGAACTTGAGTTTCATTGAACTCTTCCAAATGGCCTTGCTAGGAACAAGGCTCCTTAGAAGGCCATTATAATAAATCAGTCATTTAACACTAAAAGTTACTAAATAGCGATAAATCTGCAATTTAAAAAAGTGGTTCAAATGTTACGTAATGAAACAAAGTATTACTTAAATATTTGTTAGTTTCATTTACATACATACATACATACATATTATCACGCCTGTTTCCCACAGGGGTAGGCAGAGACTAAGGACCTCCACTTGCTACGATCCTGACAGACCTCTTTCGCTTCATCTACACTCATCACTCTCTTCATGCATGCCCGCCGGTTACGGGTACTTCTAACCTCTCCTTTTTTAAGAACGTCTGCAATTTGATCGCGGTACGTTCGTCGAGGACGATTAATTATCCAGTAAATAAACGAATAATAACTGTTTATTTATTAGAGTGGCCTTCCATGGTACACCCACCTTATTTTAACGTCGTCGATTCCCGATATCGAATTTATATTTCAATAAAAACATACATTGTTTACATTCTTTTAAATACCTAAACAAACGCACTAAAGGTATATATCATTAGGTAAACTAAGTAAATTCTACGTAATAGTATCATTCGCACATGAGATTGACAAACGAGAGCTATCAATTAAATTAATAGGCGTTACTGATACCTCAGTGCTATGATATACGAGGCACATACGGAAATAATTATTATTTCCGACCAACAATAACTATGGTGAAATAGCAAGAAATTCACTCAAGCAATATGAAGTTACCATAATATGTAAAATTACCGTTGAATTGTTCCGAAAATAGTTCAGAAACCAATTTAAACAGATTAATCAAAGGAACAAACATATTCATTTATTGCTCTTCTTAAATGAGAAAATGTATAATATTCCAATCACAAGGTGTAGTAAGTTTCCAGCGGTATTTTCATAGGTGTGATATGAAATCATGGGGTACTGTAATAAGAAATTATTATTAGGACAATATTCGTGAAAGCCTTAACTGAGGATATTGATATAGAGGAATAATAGAGGAATCAAGTTATATACAAAGCAGACCCCAACCGGTAGCTGTCACCATTAGATTCTCTTATTTATAAAAGGTTAACTATTATTCTGAATGTGACTTTTAGGATTTATGGCCATGGCTATTTCTGCTCTGTTACATTCCACCCGTTACCTGTCGTCGACGGTCGCGTAACACGTTTCTGTCTATAAGTCTGTCACTCTCCTGTCATGAACTGGAGTGCTATTTTTCATAGAGGTACTCACCGAATTTGACGACTTTTGTGACGTAGTGGTCACCGTGCTAGTCCGCTACCCAGAGGTTCCGGGTTCGATCCCCGGTTAGGGCAATTTCAAATTGACCTGGGTCTTGGATGTTTATTTATAAGTATATGTTTTTTTATAAAATATTGTATCGTTGAGTTAGTATCCCATAACACAAGTACACTTAACCGAAACATAAAACGTGTAGTTTTCGAACTCACCGCTCACGTGAAATACCATATTAAAATCGCCATTTTCTAATATTGTATTCTTAAAACCGTCATGTCAACTAAAAAGTAAAACACTACTGCTTTACGCAGAAAATTTCGAAAATTTGTTACGTAAAAGTTTCACCATAAATAAGAAAAGCAGCATGAATCGGAATGGATTTACCATGACAGGTTTCATTGACATATCTACGCTGCAAATGTCAAAATTACGAATGGTCAAGTTTCAAACCACTCGTTCATGTCCTTCGTTTGCACTAGAAATTATAGTCGTATCATCATTTCTAGGTCTTTGCATACTACCGGTTCAAAAATGCACCCGCAAATCATTCGTAATGTGACAACTAATTTCAAAAATGCGTCTCCTGGTGTCCGACAGTGATGTCGCGGGCATAATGTCGCTCGATTGTAAGAGCCCTTTTATTTTAAAGATATAAAATAGCAAATATAACTGTGATACGAAATTCTTGTTAGGATGATTTTTGTGGAGTCTCATTATGCGAAAATCGATATGGCGCTGACTCTGGCACAGAATAAATACTCCCTAGCTCATTAGGCTTTATTTATGGGACACGCGGCTTTATGGTCCCTGTGGATAAGGAGCTATGACCTCGTACTACCTACTTCATAAATTATAGGTACACATCGCACCTCGGTCTTTATTAAAGATTTCCTTGAAAATCTATTTTTTGCGATAAAATAAAATAATAAAATAAATATATAGGGACAAATAACACTGATTGAGCTAGCCCCAAATTAAGTTCGAGACTTGTGTTATGGGATACTAACTCAAAGATACTATATTTTATAAAAAATAAATATATAGATAAACATCCAAGACCCAGGACAATTTGTAAAGGCCATTTTCCAACTCGCCCTGACCGGGGATCGAACCCGGGACCACTGGGTGGCGGACTAGCATGGTGACCACTACGCCACGGAGGTCGTCACACTATACAATAGACGCTTTATCCTTCAAAAACATTTTAAAACTCCGAAAAAATAATTTTGTTTTTAAGAAAAACAACGACCCGTAATCGTGTCGCATTTTCATTACATTATATTTTTGTTTCTTCATATTAACTCCTGTCGCAAATAACCATCGCCTCGTTCAAAAATATTTTACATCGTTCACGTTATTTTTCAAATGCAAAGCAAATTATATTACTCAGAATATTATTATTAAGAAAGCTTTCTCAATGTCATGAACTCATAGTTTTGAATATACAAAAATATTGCTATTGTGTCATAGATATTTTCAGAAAATGGAAACAACTTGCAATGCCGGGAGGCATGGCAGCCGAAATTGTATACGTTTGTCATTTGTACTAGATGTCACGAACAAAAGCTCTTCGACTATTGTACAGTGTTCATACAGCTTATAAAACAGTGAAGTTACAGAAGTGAAGCGCATGTTTGTAAGTAGCTAATGAAATAAAATGGGAGGGTATTTAGTCTTTACCATATGTTTTCGTCTCTTACGAGTGTCGTAAGATGCGATTTAGGAAAACAGAGAACTAGCAGCAGCATCCTCTATAATATATATACGGTCTACTGCGATTACCAACCTGACAGCATAGCAAAAAAAAATGCCTGGTAATTAATTATTAGCAAATCTTTTGTTTATTGGGAGAGATCTGTTGTGGACTGATATAGGTGGCAGAGAAGACCACTCGATGAAAATAGCATAAGCACATTTGTACAGGACTGTTAGTGAGTAGCAACAAAATATTATTAAAAATGATACTCGTAGACTGGATAAAACAATATTATACCCGACCTACATTGTCATTGAGAATATTTAAAATCACAGGTTACAGGTTTCATTTTACAAGGATACATAGAAGGAGATGGGGGAGACCTTTGCCCAGCTGTGGGACAATCAAATAAATAAATGTCAATTTTCTTTTTTCCTCAGTCATTGTTTTTGCTAACCTAAAATCAATAAGGGAAATAATAAAGGAAATATTTCAGTCTAAAAGAGATACAACTGAAGGCTAAACTCAAACTAAATTAACTAAAGCACCAACAAAAAATCCTAATGTAAATAGATGTTATGATGATGATGATTAATTGCTTGCATCTCTGCATTAAGGGGATACCTGAATTTTCCAGGGTCCAGTGCTGCACCCATTTGAAATAAATCATTTGATAGGAAACGTAGACATCATTTAAAATTTTGTCCATACAATTGCGAAAACGGCTACTTTTGGCGTATGTGCGTAGAGAAGCTTCAATTTCTCACCAACAAATTACTGTAAACAGTAGTTCATAAAATAGTTTGAAGGGTTATCTAGTGCCTGGTCAAGACAAAATTTTAAATGTTATCTCCGTTTCCTATCAAATGATTTATTTCAAATGGGGGCAGCACTAAACCCCGGAAAATTCTGGTTTTCCCTTAAAGCCTAATTTAATTTACTGCTTTCTAACGGTATTAAAGTCCTGCCTACTAATTGTATACTAACCTTATAGATATCTCGCAGCTATAGCTAACTGGACGCCTAGCCGGTTCTGTAAAAGCAGGCATTCAATTAAATGACCGAAGGACGACTAACCAAGTCATTGGATGCAACGTTTAACACGATGTCTGAACATAGTAGTCAGGGTTATTTGTCCCTATATATTTATTTATTTCTGTACATTTTTTACTTTGCAATCACGTCATTTTCCACAAGATAACAACTAACGCCCTCATATTTCAAATTGCATGTTTTTCCTGGTTCAAGAGAGCAGAACTGGAGTGCCTTAGGCGGAAAATACTGGTACTCCATGTTGTATATTTTTCCATAGGTAAACAAACTGAGTAAATATGTTGGTAAATAGTAACAGTAAGACACTGTCTGCCATGAGTCACTTTCACATAAATATACAATATGTAACAAAAACCCTGTCCGATTCTGGTAGGAGTAACTCAGACCGTCAATATGAACAACTTTCCCTATGGGAGCAATGCTTGAAACTCGAAAAAATCGACATTTAACATACAAATAGCCGGACCGGCCGCACACTTTTGTATGAAAACGTCGATGTTTTTTTGAGTTTCAATCATCGGTTCAATACCTATGAGACCAATGCTTGAAACTCAAAGAAAAAAATCTACATTTTCATACAAAAGTGCCGGGCCGGCCGAACACTTTTTTATGAAAATGACGATTTTTTTTCGGATCGGACAGTGTTTTTGTTACATACGAGTATTGTATATAGGGACAAACCATACCGATTGAGCTAGCCCCAAAGTAAGTTCGAGACTTGTGTTATGGGATACTAACTCAACGATGCTAGCGCAGTCTTAGAATGTTACTGATAAATAAGATTTTTGAAAAAAAAAAAACATATTTGTACAAGCTTTTGTTGTGAGTCTAAAGTTAGGCTTAGTTGAGCTTATTTCAACTGCGTCGTTTTATTACTGAGTTTCATCGAACACCTTCCAGCGTCGTAATCAGACCTCGTATAAGGCATCGTTTACCATAAAGTGTTCGTCAAAACATATCAAACGAGCCCTACTCAATGATTTTATGTTGTTTTATAACTGAATTCTGTCGAATATCTCCCGGCTCCATCATTAGTGCAGCTTATTGCCTCCATTATACAATGTGTATTTTTTATGCTTGATCAAACGAAATCTGCGGATATAAGACGAAATATTATCGATAAAAAAAGAAAGAAAATCGTTATTAACACTTTAATTTTATTTTCTTCTAAAGGTCATGTTTCGATTTTTATTTTTTTCTCTTTAAGTAAACGGCGTATTTTCTTCAAAGTCGTCTCATTTGAAAACTACAAAGTTTAAGAAGCTAAGAAAGTAAAAAAAATAATTAACAATAATACCAAACAGGAAATTAGTTAAAAAATAATTGACGACAAAATTTTTTCGTTTTTTATCGATAATATTTCATCTAATCATCATCCGAGCGTATTCCCGGTTACATCCTCAGCAGTAACGCTTCAGAGCCCGCGGTCCGCTACCTAACCAAGGAGATTTGACGAGGTTACTGGTTTTTACACAGAGCGACTGCCGTCTGACCTCCACAACCCAAAGGGCAAACCAGGAACCAATCCTTGGATAGTTCGATGATCAAACGCTAGGTGGCGTTCGGGACCCACAGTTTTTACGTGCCTTCCGAAACACGGAATCCTCTTTCTTTTCGGATAAGCAGGTGATTCAAGCCTGCAATATCCTATTCAGACTGGAAACAACTTTTCACAAAGTATGCTTCCCAGTGGGAATCGAACCCATGACCTCCGGGTCACAAAGCGAACGCCTTGACCACTGGACTACGGAGGCAGTCATATTTCGATAATATTTCGTCTAATATCCGCACATTTCGTTTGATCAAGTTTAAAAATACACATTGTATTGTATTGTCATCCAACTTACAAAAGTATGCAAAACTTCTGTTCAATCGATTGAAGATAACTGGTTGAAAATTGAGTTTTAAGATTTGACCAAACAAACGTACATATACATACAAGATATATTGCAAGTAATTAAAAGCTAAATGTTGTGATACACTATGACACTTGACACTGAAGCGCGGGCACGTAGCCGTTTTTGAAAAAATATAGTTTTTAAATAAATTGCTTTAAATGCCATTAGCTAAAAGCTTACAATTTTAACGAAAGTGCCGTTGTTTCTATTGCAATATCTCGCCATCCCGATCTCATTCCATAACTTATAAACCCTTTTCTTGCAATAGATCCTTCTCCTGTCGAAACCTTTTCATGAATATTAATGATAGAACCTTATGCATCTTTCATTGGTATACTTAAAAATTGGTTGTGTGGTGCTCCCACAGAACATCCAACTTCTCCAAATGGCCTCTACGTGTTGGATCGGACTTCTGACCCGTGATTCCAGAAAGGAGATGAGATTATATAAAACTTCTTTATTTCACCTTTAAAGACCAACTTATACTGAGTTATTGCCGTCGGATCCCCAAAATCTCATACCCTAGTGAATCCGTTTTATTTAAATTAAATTTTTTCCGGTCTGATCCCCCGCCCAGGGTAACAGAAATAATAATTAAATATTGTATTCCGGTCGGATACCCAAATATTTTTCGGTACAGTCAGTAACAAAATATTTGTACAGTTACCACTGGAAAATATTTTAAGTAAACATAAAAATGGTAGGCCAAGGCGGGCTTATCCATAAAGCTAAGTATTTCTTTAAGCCAACCTTTGGGCGAAAGCAGATACCTATACAAATTATAAAAACAAATAGGAACAACAAAGAGAACGTAAAATAATTACTTTCTGTCAATGACACTTTTATTGCATTAATAAATAACAACTAGAAAGGTTGCTGAAAAGTCTGATAATTCCAGCACAGAATTTCTACATTAATTTAGTGAACGCTTTAGTAACAGATTTAAAGAATTTATTATATTGCGCGCTTTATTTTCTTTACGGCGCGGCGTTTTCGCTTAAATAGTAAAATGCTGGCTCCTAATTATATAGGCGGTAGGCAGAAAATTTCAGGAAAGGGAAGTTCACTGTGGATCATAAATTCAATTATGTAGTATAGTTAGTAGCTTATACAACTTGTACAGAACATAAGCATAATAAATCCAATTATGGGCTTATTTAGTAAGCACTATAGAGTAATGAAATTTAAATCACTGCAGAAATAAAAAACTAAATTCGACATTCTTGTACAAATTGACCGGGCGGCTGCACACTTTTTCATGAAAATGACTATTTTTTTTGTTATTTCACTGTTTTTTTTTTTGTTGTATTATACAAAAGTGGTCTTGTATAGCCTATATATTCCGCGGTTTGATTTATTAATTATTATACATATGTCCTAGATGTCCCTCACAAATTGTATACTTAGTGTACGGAACACTGTACAGAATACCCTAAGTTCATATTTTTAGCAGTGGCGCTCAAATGCCTAATGACATTATTTTCTTGTACCAAATTTTATGTTAACAAATCAGCTCAAATCTGTTGTTTTTATATGATCCCTGAAAACAACCCCTATAAGTTATCATCATCACCAATGCCGGCCGTCGAAATAGAGACAGACCAAGGACAAGATGGCGGAATGACCTAGATACTTACGCCATAGAAGAGAAAGAGATCGCAGAGGACAGGATTGTAGTACCGTTTTCCGACATTCATTGGTCCGCCGAATCATCCACCGACCGTGCGCTTTGTCTCTGTGCACATTTGAACATCTAAATCTATACATTTTATTTGTTAGTGAATGTAACCATTAAATGTGATTGCTTGAACATCTGAGTCTATACATTTTATTTGTTAGTGAATGTTAGTATTTTATTAAGTGCTGCGCTTCAAATCAAAAGGGAATGGTAAGTGATACTTATGTCCCTTTTTGATCACGAACAGTTGAATATAATCGATATAAAAAAATAAATACAGATGACAAAAGAACAAAAAAATATACCTACATAATTTGACTCTATTTTTAATAGATACTCCTAATAGTTCTTAAATATCCTACTAGCTTTTCACCGCAGCCAATTTGTTTCTCCGTGGGAATAAGACATTCTCTCGCAGGAAAAGTAGCTTTTGGCCTTTCGAGGATCTTAAACTATCTCAATTTAATCTAAATCAGTTCAGAAAAAAGTTTTTTCAACAAAAAAAAAAATACTTAACTGAATAACAGAAATTTAACAAATATGACAATCTATGTGACAGACGCGATTGACAATCTTTTGACAGGTGGATGATTCGACGGACAAATGAATGTCGGAAAACGGTACCACAATCAGAAGACAGAGACGAGTTGAAGAAGAAGGGAAAACAATCATAATTGTGAAAGTATAGATGTTTGATTGTTGGTTGCAAAAATGATAAAAATGAATGGAGTAATACAATTTTGAGAATAGATAGCTAATTAGGTAGGTACCTGAATTAACACGTAAGATACTTTTTGCACCAGAAAACTGTGGGGTAGGTTTTTTTTTTTGTTATAGGGCGGCAAACGAACAAGCGGGTCACCTGACGGTAAGTGATCACCGCCCATGGACAACTGCAACACCAGGGGTGTAACAGAAGCGTTGCCGGCCTTCAGTAAGATATAGACTCGTTTTTTGAAGGTTTCAATGTAGTATCGGTCCGGGAACACTGCTGCAGGAAGTTGATTCCACAGTTCGAAGTGAGTAAGTTGAGGTAGAAGTGGAATTGTTAAAATATAACTGCCCCTTTGAATACTTGATAACTCATCTATCATCGATCTATAGAAAATATATATATTTTTTGCAAAATTTTATTAAAGTTTTTTAAAATGGGGTTTTCAAAACCCTTTAAAATTCCCTCTATCTACGTCCTTGATTATATCTCAATTAACATCTAAGATAAGCTTTTTCCTTGAACGTAAACGACAGAATAAAAAATAAGGAGACTAAATTATTAAATAATCTACTTCTGAGCAAAAATGATTCTTAAACTGTAACTTATAATATAAAATAACCAACATTCAAAAACAAAAATTGGTTATGCCGTTTGAGAGTACACATTTCCCGACGTAGCCGATTATAGAGGAATCGGAGCCGATCTAATTTTGGTCGGGAAAAGCTACTAAAGCCAGCATAGCGGTGGCACGAAAATAGCGAAATTGCAGAATGGGCGATTTTTTGCTACACCTTTAAAAAGTGGCCAGCATTATTTGATGGAATCATAGACACGAGGAGTAAAAAGATCAAAAAGTATTTTAAGAAATTTAAGAGTAATTTAAAAAGTACTTTCAAAATTGCCTGATAGATAGAGGCATGATGATAAACGTTGGTTTGTCGGTGATAATTTATATATCTTATCAAATGTGTTGAGGGGCCAACACACACATTGCCGTGTGCACGGATGTATAGTTTCGTTTGAGGTAGGTATAAATGATATTCCGCTTCTATGAAGTGCCGATCCTGTCCTAGAGGCACAAAAGTTTCCCGTAAGTTACAGCTCGTTGACAGCGAATGACCTAGGCAAGAAGTAAGACCCCCCCAATGGGTTCCCGGTTGGTCGTACCGGGGGGGCTCAGTACCCGTGGTAGCCTCGAGCCACGGGGAAGCTAAGAGGAACCCGCGAGGGGGCGCTCCTGCTGTCGTCAACCAGCAGAGAGCACCCACATTGGGGCGGCGGGGGAGTGGGAAGTTCTCCCCCCAACCGGAGGAGGGGTGCTCCCGCAGGCTCGGCTTCGGCCTTGAGCCTGTAGGGATGCGCCCAATGTGGCGGCGGGAGAGTGGGAAGTTCTCCCCCCACCCCGGGGTGAGGCCGCCGGGAGGGGAATGTTTCATTGCCCTCCCGGCGCTTCAGGCGGGGCCACACCGCCGTGGCTGTGGTTGGAGATCGGTCGCGGAGGAGGAGAAGTGTCGGTGTTACGTTGCCGCTCTCTCTATCCTCCGCGACCGAGCGGTGCCGCACCGCGTTTGCGGCGAGAGGCAAGCGGCGGAGCCTTTCATCTTCTCCGCCGCTGGGAGCCGGTTTATCTGGCTCCCATGGGTCCACAGGCGGTGGACTGCGTGGGAGTTTGCCGCCTCTCAATTGGGCCGAGGAGGTACGGCGCGTCCGTGAGTTCCGGACGCGCCGACTTGGTGAGTGGGGGGGCGCTGTGACGCCCCCGAGGAGGGGCCGCTTTGGCGGCCAGCCGCGCCGGGGTTCGCGGATGTATTTCCGTTCCCGTGTCCCCGGCAAAAGCGGTTGAGATGGAACTCCGGAGGTTTTTTAGTGGGCACGTGTGGTTAGGCACGTCGCTCTTGCGTGGAGTCCCACATAACCCGACAGCCTCCCCCGCAGGCTGACGGGTATCCGTAACAGGATCTTCCCTCCGTAAAAAAAAAAAAAAAAAAGGCAAGAAGTAAGTAGGCTTGTACTATTAATTGATAAGTATAGAGCGACTCTATACCACGCGTTGCGTCGATGCGCTGTCGCTGCGTTGTGCTATGCACACACGACTGACTGCAGTCCTTGAGATGATGCGGGATATATACGTTGTAATACGTTGTAGCAACGCTGGGATGGCGCAGTGCTTGTGTGGCAGGCAATGTGTAAAAAATTTTGCATTACGACGACGCAACGCCCTCAGGCAGCATTTTATAAACGATTGGACATTTGAATCGCCTTAGTAATTGTTCAATCTGTAATTTCATTACTCTTTTGATTGCATTTTAATTTAAATAGTTTGTATATAGAAAAATATGGGACTTCCCTATCCGCTTACTATTTATATGTGACTGGGAAGTAAATAAAAGAACTGTTATACATAGGACAGTGTCTGAGTCGTTATTGATGTGAATGTGAGACAAAGGAGTTGAAGTTTGAATATATTTGAAGTAATTACCCGGGTGTTGCCCGCGTAGAAATGGCGTTTTGTTTTCTTATTGTTATGCGTTTTGTTATGTTTAATAGTATTAAAAAATACACTCATGGGTTATCCTTTATACTTACTTTGTTTTGTTACCGGGTAAAACCGAATCCATCGTGTCCAAGTCTCATCAGACTAGCACAAAGCTGCTCTTATTACTTGTTTTTCCTCGAATATGTACTGATAAGCTGCTAATTTCGATGCAGGGTATAGAAAAAGCTCTGTATTTCTTTGCATAAAGGTTTCGACGAATTTGATTACGATATACAAACAGTATATTAATATTATGTTATATCCAGAGGTCAGAATTAGGAAGAGTTATTTATGTACTTACACTGATTTCATACAGCGAAAGAATAAAGTGGATATGCCTCAAATCCCGGGATTAATTTTAAAGAGCAGAAAAATCACGTGATTTATTAAATAAAAAAGTTATTTACTTTACACCACTGCACGCGTGTTGTTGCCAATACGTAAAAACGAATAAAAATACTAATAAAAATTGTATGTTAATTAACTTTGTTTTATTTGTCTTATCTGTCTCTAAGGTTTTTATTATTAATTACTTGTAATATTGTTGGCAACACGGGATCGTCCATTAGAAATTCCGGTAAGATCCATATTAATATCTACATTTCGATGCAAGTACATAAATAACTCTACCTAATTTCGACTTCTGGTTATATCCATTGCAATTCACGAATATTCTACACACGAATTTTTGTTCAAAGTTTATTCTTGTCAATTGGTCCCATAGAAATTTTATCAAAATCGGTTTTGTAGATTGAATTTTGGGGATGAATTCAGTTTTTAGTTTTGAAAAATGATATAAAAATCTATGATACGAGTATAGTGGTTTTACTTATAACGACAAGGGCCTGTAAGTATCATAAAATATCACGCGCAAGAATATCATAAAAATGGCGCCACTCACTCAAACTCTACACACGTTAAATAAGGTAGCAGAAAACAGACGCTTGGTACGATTTCCCTCGTCAAATGGGCATTTTGTGAAGCCTACTCCTCAATTATAGCTGACTAGAAAAAGTTGGAAAAAATATTATGTGAAACATCAGTTCAAGGACTACATTTTAGAAGATTGTTTTTCCTCTACGTCTTCGTATTGTATATTAAAAAAAATAACTACGGGACATCGATTTTAACTTGAATTCCCTACTTCTCCTAAACGGCTGCGATATATGAAAATATTTTTACACTAATAAATAAAAAATCCTTTATTCTTAAATTGGAAGATTCTTTTTTAAATCAAACTATATCTTCTTTAAAAAAATATTGATACAAATTTTTAGTTGCTAAGGGGCTCTGCGCGGGCGCGAGCGGCAGTCGTTCGCTGGCATTCAGACGGGAAGGATGTGTCACTTGCTACCATAGAATTATAAGAGGCAAAGAAGTCGTACTAAATTAGCACACAATTCAATATACCCATCTTTTCTTTTCTTAAGGCATATGTAATGGGTTAGAGCGAGATCTCAATACATATTTTATTTCTTTTTTCTGTAGGGTATCACAAGCCTTTTTGCACACTAGTGTTGTCCATTATCGATATTTTCTCGTATAGATAATTTTGATACACATAATTTTCTGATTTACGCATAGATACGCAAAACAATAACACCGATCAGTTCTTAAGTCTGAAATGAGAGAAGAAGGAGAAGAAAAATCATTACATGATTTTATTTATACCTATTTATAAATTTATTTAATACTTAAAAAAATAAATACACCTTTCATGTTAGTCTTCACTCGAATTTTTTAATCACACAAATGTCATATTTCGATAAGAGTCACATTTTCCGGGTCTTTTATTTTCATACGTAAACTTATTCAAAGTCACACGTTTATCTATGCACAATATTGCGCGTTATTATGTTTTTTCTGTAGCAAAGAACACAAAAATCCTGACCTACATCATTGTAATATATGTTGATGATGATTATTTAATTAAATAGGTAAATGATTTGTAAACGAGTATTGTGAGTATTGTGTAGTATGGAGTATCGTATTGTCTATGTTAGATTTATGCACGTTTCACACACTAGGAAAGACATCCAAATGGCATCTGTCATTTTTATCCAAGTTGGATTGGAACACAATGATACCAAGAAAAGGAACTATGACTAGATATTTAATTTCAAAGGATTAAAAGACATCAGTGTGACACTAATGACACTCATTTAGTGACACCACGATAAAACCAAGAACAGAATACGATTACTTGTTTCAGTCGCTCATATAGCAAAAATCATTTTCGCCGTGTGAGTAAGATTGCTAATGTCAGCTATTACTTAAAATTACTAAATAATCAGGTATCTTTTTATATCTCTTATCTCTGCTTGCTACCAAATTTTTAGCTAGCGATCAATCGTATTTTCTGTTTGTTTGTGTTCGTTGAAACAATAAATATTTGTGTATGTGTGGTTAAAGAGTAGCGTAGCCAAAAGTGACAGTCGATTCGTCGCGCGCTCGGAGGCTATTATGTACAATCTATTAGTGTACGATAATGATACTTCTTTTTATGAGTAATCACTAAGACTTATGTATATCATATTACTGATTATTTTAGATACGATAATGATAAAATTAGAAGGCAATTAAGTTAACTAAATTTCATATTGCATATTTCACTTATGGAACGAGCGAGCAAAGCGAGCGAAGTTCTCTGCGTCTACTTTAATGATTCGACGTTTTTATGTATTAGGGTTGTTGTGTATGCAATAATTTTAACATCCGCGGAGGCGGATGCAGTTTATAAAGCTGCCTGTCCATCCAAGCGGAGTTTGGTAGCGGAGCGGTGCGAGGAAGTAATGCTGAGAGGAGTTGCGAACTGTGTCTGTCCATCTAAGTGGAGCGGTATTGCGGATTGATGTTGCAAGCAATAGTATAAAATATAGATTAGTCTATCGATCCCATCTTGGCCTTGAAAAACAGTCACAATATGATTAGGACTATCGATAGTATTGAATGAGCGATACGATGGATAGTATCGATACTATTGAATTTAGATACTATCGACAGTATTCGATACTATCGATAGTATCTAAATTCAATAGTATCGATACTATCGATGGTTTTACCTTGCATCAATAGTATTGCAAACTACTGACAATCGAAACTATCTAAAGTATTGGTTATTCGATACTATCGATATTGTGACTGTTTTTCAAGGTCAAATATTGATAGTCAAACTATCGATAGTTATGCAACGCTATTGCGGACTGTGTGACAATTGATTTGTCCATTGTCATTATGGCATTTTTTAATACATCTGACGAGACCGGCCAAAGAAATGGTAGCGTATAGATGAATGGTGTGCGATTAAAAATATTACCACTTAAAAAAACTAATATTTAAAGTTTTTTGGAGTAACATTTGTTTTATATGCATATTTTTACACTTTTATTGGTTTTAATACAACTTTGTTGATGTATATGTTTTTTTCCGCGATTGAATCAATTTTATCGTCATACAAGTTTATTTTCTAGGCCAATTAAAATAAAAACAGGCCAAGTGCGAGTTAAACTCGCGTGGAGAGGGTTTCATCACATTAGTAAGATGCGAGTTAACTACTACTAGCGCTATCTACTGGTGACTGTAAACTATTTTCCGTAAGTGAACGTATTATATAAGAAATTACCACTTTATTCTTTGATTAGTGTTTCCGGACGGGGTGTGAGGTATACGCGCGGGACCAGGAGCCCAAACGTCCAAGGTCAAACTTAACTACAATCACCTTATACTATTCCTTATATAATACCTATTCAGCTGCTCATTGACGGAATTTACAAATTGTATTTGTTTTGTGTAATTAGAATAGTAACAATAGATAAAATATATGTGTGTGACTATGCTACTGTATTGGGGAAGCATATAGTGTAAGAAGAATTAAACAAATAAACTTATAAATATACAATTTAAAGCGAAGCCGCGGGCGAAGCGAAGTTCACGTGCATACGCCTAACAGAGTGGTTCTTCTTATAACGACGAGGGCCTGTAATTAAACAATACAAAGCGAAGCGAAGCCTAGTTCTCGTGCATAGCCCTAATAGAGTCTTCCTAATTAGACTAACAGAGGCCTGTAAGGCCCGCCCTCGTCCCGCCTGCAATGTACAGTCGTGGGCAGATAAACCCTAACTTCAAAAGCTTTACGGTAGGGGGGCGTCACTTTTATCTGCCCCCGACTGTACATAAGAGTAGATGTATTTTGTATGCGGTGTCAACGGAGATAGGTTCTTTGAGCCAAAATGAGAGGGACGATTATTGATTACTCCGGAAGACCGGAATAACAGACTTCGCTTCTACAGTTGATCTAAGCCAAAATTGAACTAGAAAATCTCTAAGAGATTTTGACACATTACACTTGAGTGCCATGGGTCACCAGTGGACCCCAAACAGTCAATTCTATATTGTGTCAAATTTATAATAACCCTTACCTATGTGACAAATTTACACATATTTGTTATTGCATGTGACAAAATTTACTTTCAGTATATGGTTTTTTTTTAATGTTGAAAACTTTGCGGAAAATGTAGAATAACCCTCTGCAATTATGGCGTTCAAAGCGTTAGATTATTTTTATCGTAAGCATAATGGTAAGTAATGGATAAATGTATTTTTTTTGTGCATGAAGGAATTAAGTAAATAAAGAATGAGTACCTGCTTATTTTTGTAGTAGTTTAAACACTATTTCGTTTTAGCCGACTTCGAAAAACATTTGCGCCGAATTATGTTTTTGATTCAACAAATACTACCTTCATTTTTCGGGGTCCTAGGCTGCCCCCATTTTAAATAAATCATTTGATAGAAAACGGAGACGTCATTTAAAATTCTGTATTGACCAAGCACTAGATAATCCTTCAAAATATTTTATGAACTACTGTTTACAGTTTAAAGTGAGAACGTGAAGCTTTTCTACGCTCATAGGCCAAAAGTGGCCGTTTTTCGCAAACAATGTGCTAAGAATAGTTTGCGCGCATAAAATAGTTTGAAAGGTTATTTAGAGCCTGGTCAAGACTAAATTTTAAATTATGTCTCCGTTTTCTATCAAATTATTTATTTCAAATGGTGGCAGCACTGGACCCGGGAAAATTTAGGTATCCCTGTAACTGTGTGAATGAATGAATGAATGAAAAACTCTTTATTGCACCAATACAAAAAAATAACAAAAAAGAAGATCTACAATTAAAAATACATAGGTACAATGGGCGGTCTTATCGCTTAGAGCGAATTCTTCCAGACGACCGGTGGATGGAGAGGAATGTAGGCACGTCAGAAATAACGGTGGTCCAAAGAAAACTATAAGTTAAATCAATAGGTAGCTAAGGTTACTTTTAATTTACATAATACACTGCACATATATTCTATAATACACTTACATAATAAAAAAAACTACATATATACCTACAATACAATATAACTACATAAATAAGTTTAGTAAATATAATATACATACAAATAAATATAATACATTTTTTTTTAATGTACGATTACTGAGTGTGTGTGTGTCTCTTTATTACGATAGCATTTAGCTACGACAAAATAAAATATTGAAAATATTGAAGGCTTTTATCAGCTTTCTCCTTCCGTTCGAGTTTCCACTTCAGTTATTTTCTGATAAATGTATGTCTCTGTTCCTCTGAAGCCTTTCAACTGAAAATCTAAAGAACATATTGTTACGTAAAATATGCATAAGCTGCAAAGCACCTCATGAACCCAGTAAGGCGGAAGAAAAAAGACTTTAAAAGTAACAAGTAATTATTAAAAAATATATTTTTTTAAACCAGCCTTTATCTAAAACAATTAAGTTAAAAGTTTAAAGTTCTCTTCAAGACGAATCAAACGAGCCCAAACTCGATGGGGTTGCGTGATACCATCAGAACTTTTAGAGCAACAGCAAACAGTTTTATTTCTATATGAATTAATTTAGATTAGTAGCTTAACGTCTATGCACATAGTTCATCAATCCAGAGGTTCAGAGTTTGATTACCAGCCAGGGTAGTTAGAAAACAGCATTAAATTAATATTAACAATTGGGTCTTAATGTTTATGTGTATTGGTTGAGTATCCCATGATATTTATGTATTTTGGAGCTAGCTAATTATGTGTAATTGATGATTATGTATTTATATAGTTATAATTTATTGCTGCCTATGATCTTGTAAATAAGTTTTTTCTTGCAAGTCGTAACAGAGAAATGCTCTCGGGCCAGAAAATGCAAGTATTTGTCGAGAAATAACTAATTTCATGATAGAATAATCATAAAGTCCAGGTATCTACGTAAGCAGGTTAGTATTATAGTTATTTTTTAAAAAATAAAATTAATACCAACTTTTTCATGAAAAAACGAGATTTACTGATATTTCCTCATCATATTGTTGGCGGAATATTTCATTAAGTCAACTTTTATGTGCCCATAAACACTGTAAAATATTTTTTAAAGCGTGTGTAAAAATACAAAAACAAAGGGATTTTATTATTTTTTTCTCGCGTTTTTTAAGTACTTTTAATGTATAAGTTAAAAAAAAAAGATTTTTATAACACTTCTACCGGTTGTAAATTTACCGTCGACATACACTTGAGAGGGTTGACTAAACACGTGTAAAGTTCATAAGAATCCATATAATATAACAATAGGTTAAGGAACCGTTGATTTATTGTCAGAATCAGTACACAGATTATCAACAAAGATTTTTTTTAAATTATTTTTTAACTCTATTTCATAGTTTAACAAAATGTTCAACCTACCTAATGCTACATGGCATTCTCTCCCGGCATTTGGCATTCTCTCATGTAACATTCACCAGTAACAAGCTCTATTATTTAATTTTTATTAACTACTTAATTTTAAGCTAAGTGTCAGGCATAACTTACAATAGTAGTGTAGAATGTTCAAAAACATACTATCAAAGTCTTTCTTCTTGTAATTTTAGAGCCGTGGAGATGCTTCCATTTCCTCTCTGTCATTTTTTAAACTTTTCTTTTACAAACAAATTACAAGCAAAAAAGTTTTTTTTTGTATGCACGTGCAAAAATTACGTATGTATCTACGTAGATACATACGTAATTTTTGCACATGCATAAGTACATAAAGTAAGAAGAACGTAAGTAGATACTCTCATAAAGTGTTAACAATCTTATCTACACATAAAGTGCGCCTAAAATTTGCTTTCATTAACGGAACCTTCGGTACGGAGATAGTAAAACTGCCATATTCGTAATTTAGCGTAACGAGCTGAAACTGCCGAAGTGGTAGGTAGTACACTCCATCAAATTTTGCCTCATCAGGAATTATGTAATACGCGTAGCGTAGGCAAGCACCGTACGCCGCGTTATGTGGCTGACTGTACAGATTAAGCTTGTAAGCGCTTTTGCATTATTTTTATCGTGACGTGATTTAACATTATAGAGGGATGTTTTGTATGATTATACTTTAATCCAGAAGGAAGGGATGTGATATTTTATAATTTAGCTACCTGATCCGGCAAACAGTATTCCGCCCGTTCCCTTTCTCGCTCCCGATCCCGGTCCCATTCCCGTTTCCGTTCCTAACCAATTCCCGCACCCATTCACTTTCCACCGTCGACCTGTTCTGTCTTTTTCTTTTTTCTATATTTTCTCGTCGTTGCAACCTTTCCTGCACTTTCACAAATATTTAAATACTAAAATTACCCAAATCGGTCCTGCCGTTCTCGAGCTTTAGCGAGATTAACGAAATATAAGAAGCTAAGATTAGCGCTATCATGTATCGCTATATCGCTCTGCGGAATAATAACGAACGGGATAGTACTAGTCCGTCGCGCGATATAAACTTTACTTGGGTTGCCATACATGGTGCTATACCATTTTTTAAGACGCGGAGTCAACACAAAAGTGGAACACAATCCACCAGTAAAACTAAATGCTATGATCAGGGTGTCGTCTTTCAAGTACCTTGGTCATATGGATACTGAGGACTTGAAGGACGATAACGATATTGAAAGGGAAAGGAGGAGGTTTTCAGTAGAATGTAATTTGTTGGCCCGTAGATTTTAACGTTGTAGTACAGAAGTTAAGATAACTCTGTTCAAAGCCTTCTGTCAATCGCTCTACACGTGCAATCTATGGTCAATTATACGCTGAGGGCTTACAACGCGCTTCGAGTACAATATAACGATGCTTTCAGAGTGATGCTGGGGCTCCCGTGATTTTGTAGTGCATCGAATATGTTTGCGCAAGCGCACGTCGAGAACTTTCACGTCGTCCCGCGTCGCTTATGCACATAATACCCGGGAGTACCAACACTATTCTGAAGGTCATTAGCAGAGTTCGGATAATCGGATGCATATTTACCTAAACTTATTTTTTGGCTAAGAAAATATGGAGACGGCTTCTTTTTTCGGAATTGTCTTTTTCAATGTCGGGATTCGAAAAAAATCAGGGATTTTGAACTAATCGGATATAAAACAAATTACGAATTTACGAGTTAGTTGGTTACCTACCTATCAGATTATAATATTAATTTATAATTATAAAATATATATTTTTTTTTTATAAAATAACTAGCTACTAAGCTTCGAACATCATAAATTAATTCATAATGGATATTCGCAAGCATCTGCACTTAAACTGAATTTTAAACGTCGATGCAAATGTATTAAGTATTTGAAAGGTGAAAGAGGAAGGGTAGCATGTGCTAAAAAAAGACAAAAATACATTATTTTTTTTATTAAATAAAGTTGCTCCACCGACAAGAGTTGAACTCTTAAGTTAAAGAAGAAGAAAATTATATATACATAGTGTTTTGATAACAATCTTAATCACTATCTATCTCTATGATTTGGTCACTGGAATCTGATGTTTGTGTTGAACATGATGGTTTTTCGTCAGATTCCTGTGACTGTTCTTTATTGCTAACTCTATTGACATCTAAAGAATTGCAATAAATAACAATAATTTTCTCCAAATTTTCAATAGTCAGTCTATTTCTTTTAACATTTAAGATCCATTTAAATATAGAAAATGATCTTTCCACATCTACTGATGTAAGTGGCGCAAATTTATATATACTAGCACAATTGTCTGTACTCATTTTTTCACTTATTTCCCTTAAAACATCAAAATCGGGGTTTCTGTCCATAAGTTGTTCCATTTTGTTTATTAACGTATTATTTAAAGTTTCATTAATAGTAAATCTTACATCATCAAATATTTCAAACACTTCACTTATAGATAGGTCGCGTTTTTCCAGCTTAACAATTGAAGTATTTAAAATTTCGAAATTTTCGCTTAAATAGTTTAAATCAATCTTTAAATTTGGTTTAGCTAGCACTGCCTTGACATTTCTAATAGATATTGCTTCATTGCTATCCAAAAGAGCGACAACACTTGAAATTTTGTCTAAATGTTTGGCATAGTAAAAGGCTGCCTCCAACCATGTTCCCCACCTAGTAATAACTGGTTCTGGAGGCAAGGATAAATTTGGATGTAACTCCTTAAAAATTCGAATCCTGTTAGGGGATTTTAAAAATATTTTCTTCACATTATTAATTAAAATGTCTACATCACTATAGTTTAAACGTAATGTTTCTGTTAACCTATGCAAGGCGTGAGCTAAACAAGTGAAATGTTTTAAATTGGGAAACGTGTTTTTTAATATTTTGCCAGCTAGTAACATATATGCTACGCTATCGGTACATAATATTAAAACATCTTGTACTTTATTTTCGAATTGACATCCCCATAAGTTTTTTAAACATTGAATCACAAACTCTGCTACTGAGCGACCATTAACCACATCTAAAGCTTGACAGGTTAGCAAGTATATTGGTTCTGAAACATTTTCACTTAGAGGTTTTACTAAAAAGTTTACAACAAATCGACCCAGACTGTCAGTGGTTTCGTCTAACGATATCCAAATCTTTTTGTTTTGTATTTTACTTTGGATACGTTTCATTTTATTGTCGTAAATTTCACTCAAGTACTTCTTTCTCAGCAAAGACTCACTTGGAATGGTTCTGTCTTTGTTGTTACATTTACAAACGTATTTTTCGAAAAAATTGCGAAAATTAGGGTTGTCAACTTTTGACCATGGTATGTTGCACATAATTAGAAAATGAACCAGATCAAAATAAAAATCACTTGGCGCTGCTGCTTGAACACCACGATGTTTTTGTGACTTCAGATGTCGGTTGAAAATAGTTTTCTTTGCACTTAAACGTGTCTCACATTTTGTGCAAGTTATACTGCTAGTTGCCGGATCGTAAAACATCTCTGGGTAATTTCTTATCCATGATTGAGCTATGTCTTCTTTTTGAGTTGATTCCGCCATTATGGCTGAAAAGAAGACTATTCGTTAATTATTTTAACACTCTGTATTGTATTGCAAATACTCGTATGAACTGTTTTAGAACAAGTTGCAGAATACAATGTGTAAGCGCAATAGGTACATACAATTAATTAATACATTTTTTTGTAAAATACAATAATCCTTACCTTGTAAATACAAGACGCAACGCAGAGTTCCGAGATCCGTAGCACAAGACGTCGTTTCAAGAAAAACTAAAATCCAAAACCAAATCACGATGCAAATCAGAATCCGTTGTTGAATAGCCAAATCGTTAGAAAATTGCAAAGGAACACAAAACACACCCGTACGCATGGCAAGCAAAGCGACGAATATTTTCAAGTAACTAATAGATAGATAAGATAACAAAAGACATGCATTACCGGGGTTTCTTGCACCTACCTGCACACAAACCGGTTTTGAGAATGCCGTCTCACTCGCACAAGCAGCCAAAGTTACCTATCCGTCTCACTCGCACATTCACATTTATAACGCTTTTTTAAACATAACGAGAATTGTAAATTCAAAACTGAAATTGATCTCCATTTATTTTTCGATATATTCTATAATAGTTAAAATCTTAACGTTAGTAAATGTGCAGCTAAGTGCACAAGCTTTACAATGTTATTCAAATATTGTTCTCAACGCAAATAATTACGGCTCCTCATTTAAAAACCTTTATTTGAGTGTGCATTCAATTATATTTATAACCAAAACGCTAACGGTATTCATCCCGAAACATTCGGGTTTTTTTCCATACAAGTAATGTACATACAAATAATATATTGTAATAGAAAACACTACAAACGTAATTAAAATACATTTAATTCTATATTCCGAACATTAAACGCATCAATTCCGAAATCCCGAAATCTTTACGATAAAGAAGTGCTTTCCATACTAAGCCGCCGGTCAACTTTAGGTAAATATGCATCCGATTATCCGATCTCTAGTCATTAGGGACAAACCAGACTGCCCTATTAAGAGGCACTGGGTGCATACGCATGTCTCTGGGCTGAGCAATGGCTAGAAAAATATTTAAAATAAAATTAATTAATTATGGAAATAACTGAGTCTGAAATAAACACATACATTATATTTTATTTATAGATGCAGTGGGCTTGAGAGCTTTTTATGAAAATAAAAAAACTCAAACTCATGCGTGCATCGGAAGGCACGTGAAAACATTGGTCCTGATTGTCATCATTATATGGAAGTCGTTGAGGCATGTCAAGTGGAAAAAATCTGACATAGATGTTGGCCACCAGCTCACGTGAAAAACAAGCAAACACGGCTTGCAAAATTAGTTATCAGTTATTCTCAAGCATCTATCTTACTTCGGCTACTTCATATATCTCTCAACCGCTTTGTTTCTTTACTATTATACACTTAAAAACTTCCTTGTTGGGCGGTTTTGACGTTCATTGGCCATAAAGTTTAATTACGGTAGGAGTCCCAAAACGCTTTCAGTGAAAATGATGTGGGAAATAAAAAATATTTACGCCAAGTCCCGAGGTGCCAAAACAAATTTTATTAGCTCCGTTTCTTGTTTCTTACAGAATATCATTTGAATAAAGAAGGATTATTTCTTTGGTGTTTTTATGTAAGTACATGGGAAAAAATAAACATACATAACCTAACTTAACATACATAACACTATTTCATGATTTTTTTCTTTTAGACGCCCGTTTAAGCCTGCTCTAAAGGTCAAACTCATTCGGATACTCAAATCCTCTTTCAGCTTTTATTGTCGCCATAATAGAATCACATTAAAGACTAACATCTAGTCTTAAGAATATACGAGAGAAGTACGTCAGAACTGATTTTATTGCTTCATTAAATAGTTTTCAGATTTAATTACCGAGATGCTTAGGCAAACTCGTAATAAAGTTAACGAATAATTTACTAGTAACGTTTTTAATTAACTTGATACAATAACCATAAATTTTTCCTAGAAACCGGCTTCTGAAGGCTGTTGTATACCTAACATTTTTCATACAGTTTTTCAAATCTTAAATCTACTCCGATTGTCAAGACTTACTAAAATGTTGTAAATATTCTAAAATTTATTAACAATATAAAAAAATCGAAACATACGGATGCTTAGATCATTTTATAAATTTTATATAATACGTTTGTAAGATTGGATTGTCTCGAACAAATAAAAGATGGTAATCTTCTGAATCTGTGTATTCTTAATTAATACTTTACTCATACCTTCCGCAAAACCAAAATAAATTTTTTATATTCCAATCGCAAATCCCTTCAAAAATTTATTGACAACAATGACAACTGACGTCTACCTGACGTTTTTATTGGCGGGCTTCAACACACAATTCTTTATGTCAGTGTTGCCTGCCCAAATGGGGTGGCCAGTGTTATTAAAGTTCTCCTATAATACTAAGCAGTTAGTAAAAGATGTTTAATTTAATACTTGATTTTAACAATCGTCACGTTGCATTTAATTTTTAACGTATAATCCTTATTTTTTTTCGCAAAGACTTCGTCAACATCTCATTTTTTTTTAGTTAAATGAAACCAAAATCTTAACTTATGAACTTAGTTTTGATGTCATGATTCGAGTAATATCGACTTATTAGAGTTTTAGGATTGGAAATCAGATGCCTCTCGAAACTTTGCAAAAAATATCATACGCTTGTGACCGGGAGGTACAAACAAATACTTATAAAACAGCGATCTATTTACTAAAAGCAACATATTCTCGCCGCGTAGCTTGAGTACACACAAGTCTTAAAGCTTTTAATTATATTGTATTTATTTTTGTTTTCAGGTAAATTGAGTTGTCTTCTGCGATGCTAAGCGAGATTAGTTTCACTTCTACTTAGGTAAGGATCATGCATGGACAAAATGTATTGACATTAACAAGTCTATTTAAAAGTGATCGCGCTTACAGATGAGCTACAGTATGGTATTCTCGTGACACCCGTCGGCGGCTATTGGCGACTGTCGCCGTCGGTCGCACGACAGTTTGTGGCGGATTGACATGTGCCCCGTGACCGTTGACGACAGTTGCCGGCCGTCGCCGACAGGTGTCGGGAGCATACCATACTGTCGCTTGTCTGCAAGAGCCCTAAATCACCTGAATAGGTATCATGAAAGATTACGTAACACGTTTATTAAATAAAGACATCAAATGAATACACAGACTATATAATATATGAGTTCCGAGTTGCGGTTTAGACGAGTTTCTACACATACTATATAGTCTATGAGTTCAGAGTTGCTGTTTAGACGAGTTTCTACACAGACTGTACAGTCTATGAGTTCCGAGTTGCGGTTAAGACGTGTTTCTACATAGACTTATACAGGTTTCGGTACTCGTTTAACTAGCTACTCGTCTAAGTTGCAAGTAGTCTCAAATATTATTTGACGAATTGCGGCAGCAGTAGTAATTTAGCAGTAGACTTTATACGAGTAACATAGGGGACTAACCCCTATGTTATAAAGTCTACTGCTGCAAGTGGTCTAAATAACTTGTTCCATCTTACAGCAAAGAACCATTTAACGTAGCAGCGAGTCTCTGATAACTAATAACGCGAGGAGAAACTGCGACTATTCAAACTAACCAATGTAATATTAAAAAATTCAAAACTAAGAACCGAACTCCGTTTTTCGTTCCATTTCTATAGGACCACTTGAAAAGTAATTTCAAACAAAATGGAGTTTTTCAAATGGGTTCAGACGTCTTTAGTAATCGGGGAACATAGATCCTACGTGAGTACATAAGACATTCTGTGTAGGTACATAAAGCGATGCAGCAAGCAACCCTTTTTTTATACTTTTATTAAAGTTTCAAAGATTCAAATGTTTATTCAGTAATTAGACCTTTACAGGCACTTTTACACGTCAATAAGTACAATTTACGTTACGTGTAAAGTATATTAAAATTTAATTTACCTACTTTTAAAGAAAGCTACCGATACCAGCGCTTCGTAATGACCACTGCTGAGAAGAAACGCCAAAAGAAACTAATATTCACAGTATTGGTCGCCTACTCGCCAGAAGGGATTTGTCATATTACTATTGTCTTTTAATTAATAAATACTTAATATATAATACAATGTTGACACATTATAACATGTAATATGCTTGCGAACAAGTAAACAAACATAAATAGCGTATTAAAAAAAATTCCTCCCCTCCCTCCAGTCCCTCCTGGCAGCACCCGTTCACGAGTTAACGCACGGATCAGCCAATTAAGTTTCAACTGTTCCGTTGTCTGTTTACCTGTTTGTAATCAAAACTTGCAAGTTAAACTTGACCCACTCCGCGGTTTTTACATGCATAAATATATCGTGTGACAATGCAATATTATGACAAAATGGAGCTGATCTGATGATGGAGCCGGAAGGTGGCCATTGGAACTCTATAATGAAACGACGCAACCCCATAGAGTATAGAGTGTGGGCTTGTTCAATTTGTCTTAAGGAACACTTTAAACTCTTTACCCTGGACAGAATCAAACTTTTCCATACAAACGTAGTCTACGTTTTATTTTAAAACGACATGCCGGATATGGGCAAAATTATGTAATGTAAAGAAATTGCAAATATCTAGGCTAGGGTTATAATTGGTTTCCTACAGAAAAGAGAATAAAGTGTATTATATCATATTTGACCATCAGTATGGAAAACTTCTACACCCTTATATTTTCTTTCAAGTTCATAATTTTACCGCCAGAAACCAAATTAAACCCTGAATAATGGTATAATGTAGTAAAAAAAATAAAGTGTATGGAAAAGAATAGGGTAAAGGGATTCTTAAGGTCATTGTTTTAGATAAAAGCTTGTTTTAAATGATTATTTTTTTATTACTTGTTCTTTATATCTTCATGTCCATCATCACGCAAAATGCAGACTTTGGGTCTCACGGCCCTAGTCTCAGTCTACCCCCTTAAGGATAAAGACGTAATAATGTATGTACCTTATCAAAATGTGTATTAAAATACCGCCTTTATGGGAATTTCCCGAGTAACTTCTAAAGATATGATATTGAATATTCCAAATTCTCACTCAGATCAGAGGCTGAGCTTTAGATAGCATATTTATAGGTTATTCAAATAAATACCGAGAACAGAAGCGAAGTCAAATTTATAAAGTCGTACCTATGTAGTTATATTTGGTTTTTAAGTAGGTACCTACATAAACAAGCAAGGAAGTAAAGAATATCTTAGTATTTTTGATTTATAACGTTCAGAAAAATAGAATGTTTTCGAATCGCAAGTTTCCTACAAGACAAATCAGATCAAATCAGCAGTGCCATTTTTGAAATGCGGAGTCTCCTAAACGAATGGTTTTACCATATAAAAACCATTCGTTTAATGAATCCGCGTTTAAAAAAAATTGCACCACTGATACTTTTTCTTAACGTCAAAACAAACATTGACTATGGGATTTGTATGAAAAATAGACTAATGACGTCAAATAATAATAATAAATAAATATTATGACATTATTTTGTGACGTTTTATTTACTTAACAGTACCAAATAATTTATTTTTGATGCGGGAAAGTACACAATTAGCCACCGAAGCCGCAGACGAAGTCTAGACACAGTTTGTATGGAAACTACTAAGTAAATAGCGTTCTTAATTAGTTTAAGTTACTGTGCAAGTTCCACTCATCTTACTTCGTTAGTGAACGTCACGTCTTATACGAGCTCGAGTGATAACGGCGACGAAGTTAAATATGGTTTCGTGACTTTACAACTTATGCCATGTGATATATGACACACAATCCTATCGTTTATAATACAACGCATATGTGACTTAGCGTGATATGAACCTAAAGAGCAAAAAAAAATTTTTAGTATGAACCACGGATTATGGTAAAATAATATGCTTCGCCTGGTATTCTTTTCCCGTGACAGCTGATAATGTTATTGGAACAAGAATACGTCAGCAGTTGCGGAACGGTTCTCTAACTTTTTTAGTGGGGAAAAAGATGATAGTTAAATACAATACAGTAAGTATATTATATAATTTTTTTTTAATGATAACTAGCTTTTATTTAATTTGAGCTATTTGTCGTTTCGGAATTACCACTGCAGGGAAGATCGGTTCCAGGCTTTTTGATCAAATAAATAGTCATTCACATGATAATACTCATTTTTAATAAATACTATTTTAGTTTCGGAACCACAATAATTTCTTTACCGAACGAAATAGAGCTAATGTGTGAGCGGGAAGACGATAACGATTAACAAGGCGGGCTGTCAGTGTGACACTTGTCAATTTAATGTGTTGATACTCTGTGTAATTGATTTATCCGAGCAATTACGAAATAATAATTCATGATATCAATTTAAAAAATATTAAATAGATGAACCACACGAGATACTAATAAACTAAATTATATAATATTTTATTTTATAGTCAGGAACTAATTAACAAAGGCCTTAATACAAAAGCCCTTACATTTACAAGCAAAACAAAAGAACAAGCAGTGGTAATACTTATCATGACGGTAGCCTTGTGCCAACTCGGGAAGAGAATACCTTGTTTTTTTATACCGTGCTATGGACTATACTGGATCACTATAATAGAATTAAATTAATTGAAGTTATTTGCCAGGCAAATAAAAAAAAACTACTTTCAAGTGTTCACCCCCAATAACCTTTTAATAACAAACCAACAATTACACAGACAAATAGACGAGTCACTTATATATAACACCCCTCTTGTTCGTTGCTACTAATTACAGTGAATAACAAAAAACGGCATTTCCGTACGATAGTGTGCAGCAATCCTTGCAACTTGTGAATGTTTTTTTTTCTTTTATTTTATTTTCATTATACTATAGCCGTTTCGATTTATTACACATATATTTGTTATACGTTGTTTATGCCATTCCTATACGAAAAGCTATATTCAGCGAGCGTTGTTGTATGTTTATTAACATACTTATGTCTTTATGGACCATAATTTACAGAGGTTTTAACATTGCAAATGGCTCTTCGAAGTTACGAGCTATCCCCACTTTATTGAACCCAAAGAGGGGGCATTATATGCCATAATTACTTGTGTCATAAAAATGTTTATTTGTTGGTCCGTGTTCGACTTTGATTTACGAGAACAATTAACTTTGATGCGATTTTTGTTTTTTGTAGTTGGATGTTAGCTTCTTATTCTGCCTTAACTTTAGGGCACTTACAAACGAGCCACAGCCACAGCCACCAAGTGACGCTATCAGTCGCGTGACACATTTTTATCTGTCACAAACGGTCAAAAAATCTCCAACAGAACCAAAAATTTTTTTTTACTCTTTGCCCCAACTGTTGGCAATGGAAGAGAGAAACATGAGGGTGCTCAACAATATGGGACACCAGATAGCAGCACCCGCGGTGATGTCAGGTCCAATAAGTTGCTTGTATGATGCAACACCATACATTTTGCATGTTGAAGTGCTTATACAATAACGCCACTATGTCAGTCCGAGTACAGGAGCAGTGCACGAGGGCTATTCCATTGCAAAGAGGTGTGAGACAGGGAGACATTATATCTCCGAAACTGTTCACCGTTGCACTGGAAGATGCCTTCAAGCTTCTGCACTGGGAAGGATTTGGCATCAACATCAATGGCGAGTATATCACTCACCTTCGATTTGCCGACTGTATCGTTGTCATGGCAGAATCGATGGAAGACTTAATGCTCGGAGACCTAAATCGAGTTTCCCAACAAGTGGGCCTTAAAATGAACATGGATAAAACGAAAATAATGTTGAATGCCCATGTCGCGCCACTACCTGTTTGTGTTGGGAGCTCCACCCTCGAAGTTGTAGACCAGTACATCTACCTGGGTCAGTTGATCCAGGCAAGAAGTTCCAGCTTCGAGGAAGAGGTCTTTCGAGGAATCCGACTCGGCTGGGCAGCGTTCGGGAAAGGCCCGTAAATATTGGTCCTTCGAGCCGGATATGAACCAGCGACCTACAGACAATTCAATTTCTCATTGTGTGGAGGTACAACCCCTACGAACCTTTGAACGTATAAACTAGCTACGATTATTGGATACATTTGGTAAAAGAACCTGTCAACTGATGGTCAAATGACAGCAGTCGATTGGTCTTGATGTCACTGTGCTGGCATTCCATATTTTTGAAAACCCTCATTGGGTAAAGGAATGGGCTGGAACTGGGATTAAAAAAGACAACATATACAGATACATTCTCATCTAAATGGTATCAACCCTGAAGGGTTGGACAGTCCCTAGGGCTTTATTAACAAGCTCGGGCTACTCACAAAGAAAGTCAGCTAAAAGCCGAGATGTTTAGTAGACCTCATCCGGAGGTCTTCTAAACATCTCGGTCATGACTGCCTCCGTGGTCCAGTGGTCAAGGCGTTCGCCTTGTGACCCGGAGGTCATGGGTTCGATTCCCACTGGGAAGCATACTTTGTGAAAAGTTGTTTCCAGTCTGGATAGGATATTGCAGGCTTGAATCACCTGATTATCCGAAAAGAAAGATGATTCCGTGTTTCGGAAGGCACGTAAAACTGTGGGTCCCGAACGCCACCAAGCGTTTGACCATCAAAATATCCAAGGATTGGTTCCTGGTTTGCCCTTTGGATTGTAGAGGTCAGACGGCAGTCGCTCTGTGTAAAAACCAGTAACCTCGTCAAATCTCCTTGGTTAGGTAGCGGACCCCGGGCTCTGAAGCGTTACCGCTGAGGATGCAACCGGGAATACGCTCGGATGATGATGATCCGGAGGTCTTCATCAGGGTGAATGTGACACTCATACACGAAGACGCTACGTGACACACTGACGGAGTACCCATTTGAATAACCCGTGCTTGTTAATAATGACTGTGTCTTACGTCAGTTTTAATCAAAAAAGAGCCTAAGGCTCTTAAACCCGAAGGCCATGCTTAGCGTGATGGTGGGCATTGAGATGAGAAAAGAAATCAAAATCGCCTATAAACATGATTCAGGTCTCGCCCATTCCCTCGATCGCCATTTACAAGGAAGAGAACCAGCTGGTAAATTCAAAGTTTTTTCTTTACTCCAAGGCTAGCATGGAAGAAATTATAAGTAAGAGATATGACTCTGTACAGGCCACATACTACTCGAAATGTGCTATATCACGTTTTGATTTGGTTTCGACAATCAAATCGCCTTGATCGCCGCAAGGACTATGTCTGACTCTGAATGCATTTTAAGCAAGCATAATATTAAATCTAAAGTAGTTAAAGTTCAATCAAGTGCATGCGGTTTAAAGTTTAAGTCAAGACGCATGGTCGGATTACGATTCGTTATACGTAATAGATAAGTTTCTGTTGGAAGCACATCAAGTTACTACCTAGACATCTTGAAAACAATCTTCAAGTTTCACTTAATTTGCAGAGCGCAAACTCTCGTGTAGTTCTTGTTAAGGGGATACATGAGTTCTTCGGAGTCCAGAGCTGCTCACGCTTGAAATAAATTATTTGAAAGGAAACGGAGATATCAAAGTTTTTATAGCACATTTGGCAATAGTGGCCGTTTTTAGCAAATGTGCAAAAATAAAATAGTTTGAAGGGTTATCTAGAAAATTATGAGTCCAAAATTATAAATGCCGTATATAAGTATAGAAGCTTTAACCCGCGACTTCGTCCGCGTAGAAGTCATAAAGATATGAATTATTATTTTAAATGTTGGAATTGCTTGTGCCCGCTCCCGCTCCCGCTCCCGCTCCAGTTCCCATTACCATCTTTGATTCATCATTTTTTTTGCCACTTGCGGTCACCCTTCCAAGTGCGGACCACGCCCAGTGTCGCTTTACTAGCGAAAGCGCCACCGAGCTCCTCAAGTGATGAATAAGACATTGTAATAAATGTTCGCGCAGTATGAAAAATGCTTAAAATGAGAACACAGTGTGAAAAATGCTTAAAATGAGAGGGCAGTGTGATAAAAACCATAGCTTGTCATTAATAATAATGCTCGGGCATTACGAAAAATTACCCAATTTATCACTTGTTCCGTAACATACTATACATAAATACCGACGACCTCCCGGGCGTAGTGGTCACCATGCTAGTCCTCCGCCCAGAGGTCCCGGGTTCGATCCCCGGTCAGGGCAAATTGGAAAATGCTCCTTTTTCAAATTGTCCTGGGTGTTGGATGTTTATCTATATATGTATTTGTTATAAAATATAGTATCGTTGAGTTAGTATCCCATAACACAAGTCTCGAACTTACTTTGGAATTATCTCAATCAGTATTATTTGTCACTATTTATATTTTGTTTATTTATTTATAAATTGCCCTTCCAAGAACAAAACGTCTTACTGGTATTATTTGATCCAGATTTTAATTTTATCCGCTTGGAAAAATAAAAAATTAAACTTTTGCGGCTCAGAATTAAAGAAGAAGAAATATCTGTTTTTGCAACGGTATTGAACCACGCAATTAATTAGTTTATATATCACTGTTTCAATAAATTTACGTATAAAAAAAGAATGTCTGTCTCTCTGTCTGTGGCATCGTAGCTCTCAAACGAATGGACCGATTTCGGTTTTTTACTTTAAAGCAATTAAAGTTTCCTTGCGGTATTTCTTAGCTATGTTTAATGGAAAAGTTATGGGGGGTAACGCTTGAGAGTCGGGGTGTTTTTTAATTTGCCTAGCAAATAAACTTGCGGTATAATAATCGCGAGGTCCAAGCTCGCAGCGAATCACTTGTAGAAATTAATAAATATACAGGGAAAGATTACACACTAATGTGTAATCTAAAAATCACTTTTAAAAAAAATAAGAAAATGAATTATTATTATTCACTTTTCTGTTTGACGACTTCCGTGGCGTGTCCTTGCTGGTCCGCCACCCAGAGGTCCCAGGTTCGATCCCCGTTCAGGTCAAGTTGGAAATGGCCTTTTTCAAATTGTCTTGGGACTTGTTTATCTATATATGTATTTTTTATAAAATATACTATCGCTGAGTAAGTATCCCATAACACAAGTCTGGATCTTACTTTGGGGCTAGCTCAGTCAGTGTTATTTGTCCCTATATATTTATTTATTTTCTATTTTCATTTCTAAGCAAGGAATGTTAAATAAAAGGGTTTAGTTTAGTAAAATATCTTTAAAGTTTGATACATAATTATTTTAAATTAGGTATCATTA
Organism: Acrobasis suavella; assembly: GCA_943193695.1. Classification (NCBI taxonomy): domain Eukaryota; kingdom Metazoa; phylum Arthropoda; class Insecta; order Lepidoptera; family Pyralidae; genus Acrobasis; species Acrobasis suavella. The sequence continues at coordinate 5,006,828 of OW971945.1, read as the reverse complement.
ATCCAGGTTAAAGGACCTCTTTCTAACTCTTACACAACTCTCAATTTAATGCTATTGATTGCCAATATTTAATGTATACATTCAAAAAAATATTCAGCATTAAGAATATAAATACAAATAGGATTTCGAAATGTTTTTATTTAGATACTTACCAAATGTTTGCATAACCCTAACCTAAATTCCGTTTCAGATGTTGCTGTAAATAAAATAAAGTTCATATTAATCCCAAACGAGTCTACAGTTTGTATTTAACTGCAAAATATGATATTTGTGAGGTCAAATGATCGTTCGATTAAGCAATATACAAACAAAAGTGTTATTTTTATACAGATATTTAAATATATATCAAATTCTAATCCCGACATGTTAACTCAACATGATAAAAAACGACACGACGATTTCATAACGAATTTCATTTCGGGAAGATAGAATGGAAAAGAGGACAAAAGACCGAGTCATAGCTACATAACAGATATAGAAGATGAACGTCATGATGTACAGAGGAGTGCAAGTTTATTATTGCTACGCAAATGAAAAATGACGACCGACGACACCATGAAGTCATGAGTGGTGGTAATACATAATCCAACCGATGTTAAGTGGAATTGATATCCGTAGCGTTATCTATTATTTTCCAGGTAACCCCCAATAACTTTTAAACGTTTGAATCGAGTTTTATCAAACATAGCTAATAAGTCTAATAACTAACGCAAGGGAACTTGCTTACCCGTAAAAACACCGCATCGATATCAGTCTATCCGTTAGAGAGCTACAATCCCACAAACAGAAAACCCTACTTAATGTCATTCTTTCCTCCGGTTTTGGTTTGATTGGAAGAGATCCCTTAAAAGGGATAAGTCCACTTTTGTATTGTTTTCTTTGTGAATTTGTCTTGATAAGTATTTAGGTATTTAGGCCTTAAAATAAAAGCTTAGAAAAGTTAAAGAAACATATAATAGAGAAAATACAAAAGTTACTCTAAGAACAATAAAAGATTTAGAGGCGCCAAACGATACCAATTTACAGCTTTTTGTCGACTTTTTCCATATTTATAAAAAGGGTAAGGCTGTCTTAGATATAGTAGGAGTAACGTTGAGATTTATTGCAGTCATAGGCAGTATAAATCTTGCCAATAGCTTCGTAGATTAGGCATAGGATTGAATAATATTGTGTCCTTGATTTTTTTTTTTGTATCTAAAAATATATTTTCTAGACGTCTTGTACTGCTAATATATATTATTGTATATATGTATGTTTATTATATTGACCATCCGTCCCGAGAAATTGCTTAGCGATAAGGCCGCCTCTTGCGCATTTCCTAGTTTTTAAGACAATTATTTCCTGTATTTATTTATTTTGTGCAATAAAGGGTTTTGTATTGTATTGCACCTTTGATGTTAGATTTAAAAGAAATGGTACCTAGATGTCATGAAGGATTATTTGCGTACCAACGGTTTAAATAACAAGAATGCTCAAGACCGTGCGAGTTGAATGCGGAACAGTCTTCACGGCATTACAGCTGCGGATGTAACTCGGAATAAGCTAAAACAAGATTGATATAATTAGTAGGTATTTATATATCTCTTGAACCTACATAATTATATTTATGCTTACAACAAAAAACATAACTGTAGTGTGCGGTCCAGCAAATCGGCAAATAAAATGTTTATCAAACGGTGCACAATAAAATTTTATAGGGGTCGACCATAATATTATATAATTTCATTCGCTTACTAAATATACTTGAGAATTGCTTTTATCAAACACTAAATGCGGAATAAATCGGGCCATACAAAACTTGATCATGCAAACAATTATGTAAAGTATATTTTTTATCATCTTTGTCTCAGGCATGGACTATAGAAACAAAAACCTTGTCCGATCCTTGTAGGAGCAACTCAGACCATCAATATGAACAATGTTTCCTATGGGACCAATGCTTGAATCTCGAAGAAAAAATTCGTCATTTTCATACAACTTGCCAGGCCGGCCGAACACTTTTGTATGAAAATGTATTTTTTCGAGTGTCAAGCATTGTTCCCATAGGAAAAGTTGTTCATATTGACGGTCGGCGTGTCTCATACAAGGATTGGACAGTGTTTTTGTTACATATTGTATGGAGCTCAACCGTCTGCCAGCCGACTTTTAAGCCGCAATAGTTTTGTTAATACAAAACCATAAGAAGGCGAACTCAAATCCTCTCGGCTTCAAATGTGGCGCAAATATTCAACTCCTCCCGATTTCATTCCACCATGTGAGAAACTACCACCCAGTCATGATCTCCCATGGGCTACAATGGAAAAGCTTTAACCGCCTCCGGACTGAGGAAGGCTGGTACAGGCATAATTTGACCCAATGGCATTATATTAACCCAATTGCAACACAGTGACAATGTGGTCATAACGATCAAAATATATCACACCTCTCCTGCCCATTGTGCCCTACTAGCTGCATTAAGGCGACCCTTCCCGGCCGCTCCGTTTTCAACGCGAGCATAGTTTAAAAAGCTTGGTATTTTATCCAGGGCAATGATAGAAAAAGAGGCAAACCAAAAAGTGAGAGATAGCGCCTAAGGGCATGGTTTGCATTCTTTTTAATGAAATTAGTATTATTATTAACTATCCATTCAACGAATATTAACTATTCTTAGGGTGCGGAAATTTCATAAAACTTGTTCCAGGTGATACGTGTTTATCAGTAAGTCTTACAATTATGTGAAATAAATATTCTGTATTCAAAATTTTCATTACATTTGCGAGGTTTGTATCGAAATATTTTCTTTACTTTACAATTAATGAGTACTTTATGAACGGTCGAAGTTCAGCTAAAATTTGTGCAAAAAAGCTGATTTTTGGAGGCGAAATAAAAAATTTAAATTTAGAAAAACAAAGTCAGTACTTTGTTTTTCTAAATTTCAATTTTTTATTTCGATAGAAACCTAGAAATGACTCCCAAGATTGAGTTCAAAAGTTTTCAAGATAAATCAGATACAACGCCATAATCACGTACGAGCGTTTGTATGAAAAGTAAGACGGGAAGGCCGCTCTTAAACGTGACCTATGTAAGGCCTCTGACAACGCTGTAAAAGTGGCAACCTTCTGGAGGGAAAAAATATGATTTAATTTTGAGCTTTCGACACAAGAAGAAGAAGATCATCTATACATTTCAGATACATTTCAGATAGTATACATTTCAGTAATATATTGCATATAAGGCGGCCGTAACAGTAATTCAAAATAAATTGTTTCAACCAATTTTATTCATTTACGCAACATCACAAACCGTTTCCGCAAAATGTTTGCTCTCACGGCTTTTACGATAACTGTAGGCTTTTAATTCCGTCAACACTTAACCTGATTTGTTTACAGCTGGATCTGAAAATTCTTGGCCCGTTTTTTCTTTTGGATATAGTCATAATGAAAGGATATTAATATAGTTTTTTTTTGTTTGTTGTACTTACGCACAAAAGATTGTTTTCTCAGCATTACCTGATAGTTAACTGGTAGAAAATACATTGGCCTTAAGTCCGCCATTACGAGTAGGTATATTGAATTGTAATAAAGTTAAATAAATAAATAACCGGCCAAGTGCGTGTCCGGCCACTTGCACTGTAGGGTTCCGTAGTTGTGAATACCGACTTAGAGTTTACGCCACTAAAAACATCTAAAAACTAATTTTCTATTGAATTTGTATGAACTTTTCCTTTTCCGAGTACATTTTAAAAGTTGGTCGCTTATAACTTTTTAATTTTTAAACCCTACTTTTCTCTGATAGTTTTCCTTTAAACTTCGTTATATGTACTACTGCTGTGATTTTTTTTACATGTCCATATATAACCGTTTAATAGATAGATGGGGGAGACACTTGACTCTAACAAAAAATTGCTATATAAAACCAAATATTTCATAAACGGATTCTCATTATACTCGTATTTTTGAAAGACCTATTCAATGATACCCCAAATGATGGGTTAGTCAAGAAAAAAGACTTGACTCTTACTTTACTAGTATGGGATCAATCCTAAAAAAAATTTTCTATATTTATTTTACATTTTTTTTTGGCATGATAAATATACATATCTATACCAAATTACAGCTTTCAAGTACTTACAGTCTCTGAGTAAAACCGCGGATGGACAAACAGACAGACAGACATGGCGAAACTATAAGGGTTCCTTGTAGGTACTACGATACCCTCAAAAGGACTTTAAATTTTCTCTAAAAATAACTGAGACCGCTAAAATGGATCCACTTATCATACTCGCCGTACTAATGGTTATGTTATTCAGATAAAATCAATATTACACGTAAGCAAAAACCATGAGACGAGAACATGAGATAGAGACAAAGCATTAAAGAAAAAAAAAAGAATGTGGTGTCGTGGGACACCAGGTAGGAACGAAGTTCCTTCGGCTAATGTAGAATCGACACAATGTGTATACGACTGTCGCGCCTGCGCACGTCTCATTTAACGGTGTTATTTAACGAGGTCATCCTTACGGTTTTACTATCACATTTTTTTCAGTTCGGTCGCGCAGCATAATCCCTATCTCCTCCAAGCCTGCCGTAAGGAACTTCGTTCCAATTATTTTATACAACACCTAAAGAGTTCTACTTTATCATGTACAGATTCACTACAAATTCGCTTATAATTGTTCTTATACTAGCCCGTCATATAAAAGTAATATCTTTGCAATTTCTAAGTTTGTCTTTTGCTCATTAGTTCAATGTACTGCCAAGTTTCTTGTCTTGTTTATTGACTTATTTTGTAAATCAGGGCTACTTGTTAATTTTAACTTATTTCTATAATTTTCGGGCCAAGTTCTAAACTAACCGTTATTATTATCTGTAGTGGAACGTGTTGAAAGTTCTCAGTTAATGGAGGTAGGATCATGTGGCGAGTATCCTGTTACAGAAGTTGAGAGCTTCATATTTTCAAGTAGTGTAGTGTCAGTATGATTTGAGTTATAAAATGTTATAGAAACTCGAGTATCTAACGACGATATAGAGTACTCTTGAGTCGGGACAGTGTGAAGTGTAAACAGCAACTCTACGCAACCGCTTTTTCCTCGTTTTCTCATTATATCTTTGCACAATACTTAACAAAATTTCAAACACAGACGTGTTTGAAATTATTTTCTCAACATTTTTTTTAAGAAGTCACTTGTATACTATGACTAATAACTCAATTAGTCTTTGTGTGATTGCGTAACTTTCGTCTAGCGTATGGCACCTGTGGCTCGGTGTTTGGCTCGCAGGTGACTGAAAGGGGTTTTTTTAAGAAGTCACTTCTATGCGATGCCTAATAACTCAATTAGTCTTTGTGTGATTGTGCCATTTTCGTCTAGCATGTGGCACCTGTGGCTCGGTGTTCGGCTCGAAGGTGACTGAATTTTTTTTAAGAAGTCACTTCTATGCGTTGACGAATAACTCAATCAGTCTTTGTGTGATTGTGAAATTTTCATCTAGCGTGTGTTACCTGTGCTGTGGCTCGGTGTTCGGCCCGCGGGTGACGACGCGTCCACGTCCCCTTTGGACGTGGACGCGCGTACTTACTTCAAATTTGACAGTAATGTGCACAAATATTTTTGAAAGGGTCAAATCAAGCAAAATAAATTTTTCGCTAGTATCCGCTATTATATTAAGGAAGCACAGGGTAGACAGAGTCTGTGTGTCTTTATGAAATGCACGCTACTGATATTTAGTGTCGGTTTTCGTCAGCACGATCTGGCCGGCCGAGCGTGGAAGACACTGGCCGGCCAGATCGTCCCTGTCAAAAAAGTGCAGGGTTTTGAGGGTTCATAAATATAAGCATGTACAGTATATAAGTTTATTTGTACAGCCATATCTACGAAAAGCCAGAAAAGAATTGGATGTAAGGGGTTTTGTTGAAATCCTCATATCATACCCAATGACATAAGCCTATCAATAATAGTGATGTTTTAATGACGTTCAAAACGATATTGTCTAATTTATATGTGACATTGCAGCCATAAATTCCGACACACTAAGCTGACAGAATTTTTCAAGGTGCGTGCGAATCAAAATTTCACGCGGACGAAGTCGCGGGCACCAGCTTTATGAAATAAACATAGCATAGTAAATAGAAAGGTATGAAAAAGAAAATAAAAATTGTAAAAGAATATCTCTTTTCCTTTTCTGTAGTAAAAGTATCTTGATCCCACAAATCCAATTCGAGTGTACGCCCAGATAATAAAGCCGACTTGACGAGCGTCTCATTTGCTGTTGTTTACATCCCGCCATTACTGCCGGATTATTGGCCATTCTTACTGCCATTAGCTTTTTAAAGCTCAATACACAATCACGTATTTATCCGACGACCACTGTTGCCTAGTAAGTAGTCATCGTGCTACGCTGTTACACCGGCGGTCCCGGGTCAAGATGAAAAATTATTATCTTTGTCAGATTGACCTGGGTCTTGGATGTTTATATATATGTTTTTGTTATAAAATATAGTATCGTTGAGTTCCGTCACACAATCCCATTACACAAGTATTGAACTTACTTTGGGGCTAGCTTAATCTGTGTGATTTGTCCGTATGTGTTTATTTATTTATCTCTTGTCGACGAGTCTGAACCTAGGTTCAGACAGCCCTAGGGCTGTAAGACCCAAAAACCACTTTCACCGTGATGTTAATCATGTAGATGGTTAAAGAATTTAAATTGTAACTAATGGGCTGCTAGCCGCATCAGTTTTAGACGTAATTTTTAGTAATTTTAGGCTCAATGTGGGTAGAAAAGTAGCTGGCACAATCTACGTTTAGCTGACTTGACGATCGTCTCTTGCTGTTGTTTACATCCCGCCATT